>OY728150.1:753642010-763642010 GCA_963277665.1 Viscum album
CTACACACACATCCATAAAATGGGTAATGAACATATCATTTGTATATACAGTGGACTACCACATCGACAACGGATGTTGTTCACTTTTCATTCATCAACTCTTTTAGTTGGTAATTATGATGGAAAAACTATTTTTATATGATATATATTATATTTATGATGTATTTATTCATTTGGAATAATTATATAAATAATACCTTAAATCCATTCCATTTATGTAAATAAAATAACATCATTTGTCCATTTTTGGACAACTCCCTCCTCAAAACGATATGATTCCTTCACACATTGCATGGAATGTATTTAGGATGGGTTTATTAAACACGTATGATATATATGACCTAATAATTTAAATTTATTTATAATATATATATATATATACATTTATGTCATTTAATTACTTTCTTTCAACATGATAATAAAATGGAAGCAACATTCATTCATACGTACATCCTACTGTCTCCCAGAACTGTGACTTTCATTTCATATTTATATCATTTAAATATTATTATATATACATATATACTGAATATATGAGATATTTATACCATATATTACATATTTGAGGTCATGATATATGTCACGACCCATCCTCGGGGCTCGTGCCGTGACTACCTATAGCCCGCCTTCCATAGGCCAGGGGTTGGAGACAAGCACCAAAGGCGTAATTCCCAGTAAAAGGGAAGGCATTGCCTTTATATAAGAAAACAAACACCACCGAGTATGCAAGATGAAATAAACACTAACTAAACCGAGTACAAAAGTAAGTGATGGAAAGTAAATGGGCGAGAATACAAACCCAACTAAAAGTAAAGTACAACTTAAATGAAAGTACAACAACAGTAAAGTAAATAAGCAACCACCGAGTCATCCTCCAGCTATCCCACATGAAGGGTGGGTACATATGGTCTCCTCAGCTCCTTGCATCCGGTCGTCCGATCTGTGTACATCTCACCAGATAGTCTACCTCCGGGTACCGTCCCGCTCCACAAGCATCAACCACGATCAGCATTGTCCGTCGTCTGCAACAAACACAACATAGTGCAAGCATGACCCGTGCAGGGGTGAGTATACGATACTTAGTAGGGACCACAAGACCCCAGAAGGTCTCACAAAATCCAAAAAAGATAAACCAAAAAGGAAGGATACAAACATGAAGTATCAACCAAGTATAATTAGGTATATTCCCATACATATACCTAAGTCATCATTTCCAGTTCAGCTCCAACTCACGAGCCCAAGTACAACCCAGTCCACGAAGGAAAACAGAACTCAATCCACACAGGAAAGCAAGACAATCATATCGATGGTAATGATTGAAAGTCAAGACGCATCTCACATAGGTATACTACTCATGAAGAGGGGTGGAGATGATAGATGCAACCTCTGAATCATCTCCCCTGCCAAACCCACATAGGATCCAAGTACAGAAGTCATCACTGTCGAACCCATGTAGGATCCTAGTACATTATCCATCACTGCTGAACCCACGTAGTATCCAAGTATAGTCTTCCTCGCTGCCAAACCCTTGTAGGTTCCAAGTATAGTCGTCCTCGCTGCCGAACCCACATAGGATCCAAGTACAATCGTCATCGTAGTCGCAGCCAGCTATAGTGTTCCCACACACAGTACGCTCGATTTCGGGAGGGTCCATGCCACGAGCCAAGGGGGTAGATACATCAAATATCATGAAGTATAGAGTTTATGAATCAAAAACTTTTGTCTCGTCAATAGGAAACTCAATGCGACATACGACACGTAAATCGGATGCCCAGTCTGAGAGTTATTGTCTTTTTCATCCCAGGGGCCCGGTTGGTTTTTATGCTAAAACCAACCCGACCGTACCCCAACTGTGTCCAAAACTCAAGTGGAGTAATCCAAAAGAACCATCTCACTAAGAGGAATCCAACATAATTGATGGAACGTCAATTGGACGTCTGTTCCCTAAGCTATGATTGTTTCCACTCCGAATGCCCGGTTGGTATCGGGTTCGAACCAACCCATCCATACCCAAACTTCACCGAAACTGTGAGTGTAATATACCGAAACGACCATATTGATTCAAGAATCCAAACTCAAATGACGGTGTATCGATCAGAATTATGTAGCCCAAGATATGGTCATTTGAACAAACCTGTCCGAAAATAGGGGGTTTGGGCCCGGTCCGACCCGGCCCAATACCCACTGGGTTGGATCAAACCGGTTCGACCGGACCCGGGGTTGGGTCCGAACCAGTTGGGTGTGGTGCGGCCCGGCTGGGTGCGTCCCGGCCCGCGGTCGGGCGAAGCCTACGGCCCAACTCTGAAGCAGGCTGCAGCTCAACACGCGGCCGAGCGGGGTGCGAAGGGGGGGGCACCACCACCTTGTCTCTGAAATGGCGGACCCAGTGGGGTCCGCCCTAGAGTTTTGTCAAGGGGGGAGGGTTTTACACCCCCCCCCCCGGTTTTCAGAAATGGCCGGCCGTAATGGTAGGCCTTGGGTGTAACCGCGGGACCCCCACAGGTCCCAATTTCAGGTGGTGTCGGCGGGCGGCTCAGCTGGCCGCCCCTTTGAAGACCTCTGCGGCCTTTGGTCATGGATCCTATCCGACCGGCATAGGGAGATGGCGCTGCGCCCCTCCACTATTGCCCGCTTCTGGATGCGGCCTCCTTCGGCCTCACTGGTGTGACGCGACGGTGCCACACACCATCCCCGCAGCCCGCTTCGGTCGCGGTCTTTTTTGTTCCCAAGTGGTGCAACGGCACTGCGCTACCTTCACCACAACGATCAACGACGATTAACAAGTTAAGGGGAGGAAGATAGGCCGTGTTTGTGCGGTCCTATCTCTTCCTGTAATAACGATATCAAGCGGCCAAAACAAACGATATGCTCAACGATAAAACAAGATCAATTTTAATTCATTAAAATTGATCTTAACCCCAACCTAGAAAAACAATGTCGTTTTCCAGTGACACGGAAGATGGAGTCACTGGGTGAGGTTTCAAAGATGGTGTTAGTGTGCGTCCATGGAGGGGACGTCATATCACAAAAGATGCGGAGAGAAGAAGGAATGACTCGTCATCTCTCCTTGTGGTGACGACGTTCTTCGTCGAAGGGTGACATTCTTCACAGGATGATGATGTTCTTCCAAGAGAGAATAGATCTCTCTTACAAAGTCTTAACACAACATGCCAACCAACCAAATAAAATAAGGCTCCTCCTTATTTTATTAATTCATGCCATGCATTCAAAAATTAAAAATTAAAATTCTAAAACACTTAATTAATTAAACCTGAGTTGTCTAATTAATTATGTGTTAAGTTAGAAAGCTTTTAAGAGGGAGAGAGGGGAGTTACTCAAAATAAAGGGGGGAGATAGGGAGTTATGGAATGCGAAGAGTTGGGGCCCGTGTGGGCCCGCCTCACCTTTATCCTCTCAAGGGTTGTTAGAAACTAGTGGGTCCCACCCTAACTCCCACACCTAGGATATAACCACATAGAATAAAGAATAAAAATTGTTATACAGTTTTTATTCAATTATTATTTAAACTAAAAAATCACACTCCTTCTCCCGTGAAAACGCATCTACGATAAACGTCCTCTTAATCAATTACTGGATGTGTCGTTCCATCGGTGCCCTCATATTTCACATCCGAGAACTAGTTCAAAAGATAGAAAAACCCGCTCTGTCGTTCACTGAACGTACCTGAGATGAACTACGAAAACTGATTCCGGGCAAACTAGGCCTCAGAATCAGGTTCCATCAGAAAATGCATACTCGTAAAGTCCCAAATAATTTAGGAAAAAAATTTCCTTGAAATTTACGGATCTTTACATTACTCCCACTTCATGGATTTACATCCCCGTAAAGATATATCATAAACTGGGGAAACAAATGAGGATATTGCGCACGAATCTGAGCCTCCTGCTCACATGTGCTCTCCTGGAGTTTCCCATAATTCCACCTGATGCGCACTAGATGAATCAACCATCCACGTAGGACCCGCTCCTATAAATCCTCGATATCCACCGGGACCTCCACAAATGCCCCCCGACATCGATGTCCAGCTCCCCGTGATCAATGATATGTGTCAGGTCGTGCACTTATCTCCTCAGCTGAGATATGTGGAAGACGTCGTGCACCCGATGCACCTGAGGTGGAAGAGCCAGAAGATAAGCCACCTCGCCTCTCCTGCCGAGAACTTGGAATGGTCCGATGAAGCTTGGATATAACTTGCTGCCCCGGCCAAATATCTGTAGTCCACATCGAGGAGAGACCCTTAAGAAAACGTGGTCTCCATCCTCAAACTCTAGTGGTCTCCGCATCCCATCAGCAAATGACTTCTGTCGGCTCTGAACAGTCCTCATCCACTCCTGGATGAGGTGAACTTTCTCCATCATGTCCTGGACCATCTCTGGTCCTTCAAGTGCTGACTCCCCAGGGTCTGTCCAACATAGAGGTGATCTGCAAGGTCGTCCGTACAATGCCTCGTATGGTGCCATCCCGGTGGTGGAGTGGTAGCTGTTATTGTACACAAACTCCACCAAATGTAGGTGATACTCCCATCTGAGACCAAAGTCAAGGAAACATGCCCGGAGCATGTCCTTGAGAGTCTGAATGGTCCTCTCCATCTGGCCATACGTCTGAGAGTGAAAGGCAGTGCACATGCATACCTGCGTCCCAAATGCCTCCTGCAACCCCATCCAATGCAGAGAAGTAAAGCGAGCATCTCGATCGGAGATGATTGATGATGGCACACCATGAAGCCATACGATCTTATGAACATAGAGGTATCTGAAGTTCTCCACTGAGCCCTGCTCTCTGATGGGTATGAAGTGGGCTGACTTGGTGAGTTGGTCGACAATCACCCAGATGGAGTCGTTTCCTCTGGAAGTACATGGAAGTCCCGTCACAAAATCCTTAGATATACCATCCTACTTCCACTCTAGGACCTCTAAGGGTTGTACCATGCCTGCTGGTACCTGGTGATCTGCCTTCACCTATTGGAAGGTGAGGCATCGTGAAATGACCTCAGCCACAACCTTCTTTATACCTTGCCACCAGTGCTTTCATTTGAGATCTTGGTGCATCTTCGCTACTTCTAGATGTACCGCCAATGGGGAAGTGTGAAACTTTCTCAGCACCTCCTCCTGTAATGCAACTGGTACCATGGTACGTCCTCTAAAAAGGATAACATGCTCTCCTCATATAGAGAATCCATCAGGTACCTGCCCTGTGGAAATCTGAGCACATCGCGTCTCACAGTCAAAGTCCCCATGTTGTGCCTCTCTGACCTACTGAAGTAGAGGAGTGGTTGTGAGTGACTTTAAAAATGATGCCCCGTCTCTATCCATGAAGGTTATCTGCAACGTGGCAAGCTGATTCATCACCTTTCCAAGTAGCTGAATGCCTGACCTCCTGCTAAGAGAATCAACTTCTATGTTCCCCTTCCCAGGAGTATAGACTATCTCAAAGTCATAGTCATGGAGGAACTCAAGCCATTGCCGATGTCACTTGTTCAGGTCCTTCTGTGAGAAGATGTACCTGAGACTCTGGTGCTCAGAGTAGACTGTAATGCACTTTCCCATCAGATAGTGCCCCCACATCTTCGAGGCGAAGACCACTGCTACTAACTCCAGGTCATGGGTAGCATAGTTCTGCTCATGTGGCCTCAACTGTCGTGAAACATAAGTGATCACTACCCGCTCCTGCATCAGGACACACCCAAGTCCGGTCCCTAATGCATTGCAGTAAACTACGTACCCTACTATCTCCTCTGGTAGCCTTAAGATGGGCGCACTGGTCAATCTCTGTCTCAGCTCCTGTATTCTCTGCTGACATCTATCTGACCATAAAAAGGGTTTCCCCTTATTTTTCAAAGCTGAAATTGGTGCTGAAACTTTGTAGATGTCTGGAACAAATCTTCGATAGTACCCAGCCGGACCTAGGAAACTCTGCACCTCTTTCATGCTCCTTGGTGGCTCCCAAGCTATCACTACCTCAATCTTTGTAGGATCCACCACGACACCCGCCTCAGAGATGATGTGCCCCAAGAAGTGGACCTCTCAAATCCGGAACTGACACTTAGAGAGATTACCATAAAGCTGGTGCTCTCAGAGTGTGTCTAGTACAACCCGCAAGTGGTAGGCATGCTCATCCTCAATAGTGGAGTAAATCAATATTTCATCGATGAAGACTATGACAAAACGATCGAGGTAAGGCTGGAAAATCCTGATCATGAGACTCAGGAACACTGCTGGAGAGTTGGTTACGCCTAAAGGCATAACTAAGAACTCATAGTGTCCATACCGACACCTGAAGGTCGTCTTCTGCATATCCTCGTCACAAAATCTGAGCTAATAATATCCTGAACTGAGTTCTATCTTCAAGAATGAGCGTGCTCCCTTGAGCTGATTGAAGAGATCATCAATCCTCGGAAGTGGATACTTGTTATTCATGGTCACCTAGTTCAGGCGACGGTAGTCAACACACAGTCGCAAGCTCCCGTCCACCTTCTTGGCGAACAAAATTGGGGAAGCCCAGGGTGAAACACTAGGTTAGATGAATCCCTTTCCCTGTAAGTCCTCCAGTTGTACCCGTAGCTCATGAAGCTCAGTGAGATCCATCCGATATGCTGGTGTAGATATCAGTGTTATCCCGGGGTACATGTCAATATAGAAGTCTACCCCTCTGTGAGGAAGTAGTCCTGGAACGTCGTCAGGAAAACGTATGCATACTAATCCCCCACAATAGGAAAACCCGGACACCTCACATCAACTGCTCCCAGGATGAGACTAGACAATTGATGAGTGATCAGCTATCCTCTCCTCTGTGTGAGTACATCCTGCACTACAAAGGCTCCCTTCTCGCCAGTGAAGGTGAACTACTCCCATCGGTGTAGACACACCGCACCTTGAACCTAATACAGTCAATCTGAGCATGGACCGTAGATAACTGATCCATGCCTAAGATGACATCGTAAGGCCTCAACGCCGCTACAAGAAGATCCCAGCCGAAGCTGTAGCCTCATAGAGTAAGCTCACACTGTCGTCACCAGTGTGTAATCGTCGATTCTGCTCCTCTAGGAGTCTCTAACCGTAAGGATTGAGCCAATGGCTCCGTCGGAATCGATGAGCTCCGAACAAGGGCAGCGACAATGAAAGAATGACTCGCTCCTGTGTCTATAATAACTGAAACAAGGGTGGAGTAGACATATATAGTACCTCGAATCATCTCAGGTGCGTCGTGGTCGTAAGCCTCCATTGCCTGAAGCAGAGCCTGCCTCTGCCCGCCAACTCCCTATGGTCGGCGTGGACCTCCTGGTGGTGGTAGAGCCCCGTAGCGTCATCCACCACCTGTTGCTCGGCCAACTCCTCTACCTCATCCACCTGCCCCTTGCGTACCACCATGGTCGAACATCTGCCTCTTCCTGGGTGGCCATTCAACCGTCTACTACTCCTCTTCATGGTGGGTCGGATAGTCACGAGCCATGTGGCCCTGCCCTCCACATGCATAGCATCGTCTGCCTCTCGTATGATTGTCTCTTTTGCGTGTGCCCCGCACCTCCAAAAAGGTATCCTGAGGTCGTCCACCTGATGTTCTGGTCCTCCTGGACCTCTACCACATCTATCTAATAATGGCTGCAGAATACTTCACTACGTGTTTCCCTGCGGTAGGTCTCGCTGCTAGTGTAGGCTCAGCAAAAAAGCTCTCCACAAGAAGGGCTCACTCCAGTACTCTTTTCTGTGTCGGAATGCTGAGGGAGATCATAGAAACTCTGATCTCATGCCTCAGTCCCTGCTCGAATGTTCGAGCCCGGAAGAATGGGTCCCGTACCATGTCCGTGGAGTAGCGCGAGAGATCAGTAAATCTGCCGAGTACTGGGCTACTGTCATGCTGCCCTGCCACAGCAGTAGTAACTCCTGGATACGCACCACACGGAGGGTGGCTGGAACGGACTCTGAGCGGAAGAGGCTCTCGACGTCCGTCCCTATTAGAGATGCCTCGTCGTGCACCTGGAGAATCAGGGTCCACCATCTACCTGCCGTTGCGTGCAGGAGACTCTCCGCAAGGATCACTATGAGGTCTGCTGGTGTCCCTATCAATCTGAAGACTCGAGAAACAGCCTCCATCCAATCCTCAGTTGCCTGAGGGTCCATCTCTCTACGGAACCTGGGCAGTATCTGACACTGAAACTCGTTCAGTGCACTTAGGTGACGTGCACTCTCAGCTTCTGGGGCTGGGGGCATCGGTGGCTCGGTGGGTCGAGGTACCGCCAGTGCCTCCGTTGTAATGGGGCCCTACACCAAGGCCTCGTCGCTCGGTGGGCTGTCATCTCGCACAAAGCTTGGAACCCTACCTGGATGCCATCATGGGGCCATCCTGAAAGAAACAGGTATTCCACGGTTAATACAGTATACCTGGTGAGCTGACACAAAGTAAACACAAAGGAAACTTTTGAAACACACATGCAATCAATGTTTTCGTGCACTCAGTCGGAAATCAGAAGTCAGGGTCCTGGTATATGGATACGTCATCTGCCGCACCAACACTGGACTCCCTGGACTGATAACCACACTCAATACTCTAATCATTAATGCTTCACATAGAAGAAATTATATGATTCCTGGGTTATGTGGTAGAAACGCCTCCTCTGATACCAATTTTTCACGACCCATCATCAGGGCCCGTGTCGTGACTACCCAAAGCCCGCCTTCCATAGGCTAGGGGCTGGTGACTAGCACCAAAGGCATAAACCCTGGTAAAAGGGAAGGCATTTCCTTTATATAAGAAAACAAACACCACATAGTACGCAAGCCGAAGTAAAAACTAAGTAAACTGAGTACAAAAGTAAGTGATGGAAAGTAAATGGGCCAGAATACAAACCCAACTGAAAGTACAGTACAATTGAAAAGAAAGTACAACAGCAGTAAAGTAAATCAGCAACCACCGAGTCGTCCTCCAGCTATCCCACCTGAAGGGTGGGTACAGATGGTATCCTTAGCTCCTTGGGTCTAGTCGTCCACTCCTTGTGTGTCTCTCCTGATAGTCCACCTCCAGGTACCATCCCACTCCACAAGCCTCATCCACGATCAGCGTTGTCCATCGTCTGCAACCAACACAACATAGTGCGGGCATGGCCCGTGAAGGGGTGAGTATACGATACTCAGTTGGGAACCTGAGACCCCCGAAGGTCTCCCAGAATCCACATAAGATAAACCACAAAGGAAGGATACAAACATGATGTATCAACCAACTCTACTTAGGTATATGCCCATACATATACCTAAGTCATCATTTCCAGTTCAGCTCCAACTCACGAGCCCAAGTACAACCCAGTCCATACAGGAAAACAAAACCAAATCAACACAGGAAAGCAAGTAAATCATATCCATGATAATGATTGAAATTCAAGACTCATATCATACATGTATACTACTCACGAAGAGGGGTGGAGGTGATATATGTAGCCTCTGAATCATCTCCCCTACCAAACCCACGTAGGATCCAAGTGCAGAAGTCGTCACTGCCGAACCCAGATAGGATCTTAGTACAGTAACCATCACTGCCGAACCCACGTAGGATCCAAGTACAGTATTCCTCACTTCTGAACCCACATAGAATCCAAGAACAGTCGTCCTCGCTGCCAAACCCACGTAGGATCCAAGTACAGTCGTCATCATCATCGCAGTCGCAACCAGCTCTTGGGTTCCCGCACACAGCACGCTCGATTCCTGGAGGGTCCGCTCCACGAGTCAAGGGGGTCGATACATCTACTGTCATGAAGTCCAGAGTTGATGTGTCACAATGTTCCATCTTGTCAATAGGAACTCAATGTGACAGACGACGTGTCAATCGAACGCCCGGTCTGAGAGTTATTGGCTTTTTCGTCCGAGGGGCCCGGTTTATTATTAAGGTAAAACCAACCCGACTGTACTCTAGATACATAGAAACCTAAATTGGAGTTAGCCAAAAGAATTTTCTCACTAAGAGGAATCCAACGCAATTGACGGGACGTCAATCAGACGTCCGATTCATCAGCTATGAGCGTTTCCGCTCCGAGGGCCCAGTTGGTTTCGGGTTCCATCCAACCCGGCTGTACCCAAACTTTGCCAAAACCTCGAGTGTAATATAAAAAAATGTCCATCTCGATCCAAGTATCCCAAAGCAAGTGATGGTGCACCAGTCGGAGGTTCGTAACCCAAGATATGTGCATTTGTACAAACCTGTCCGAAAATAGGGGTTTGGGCCCGGTCCGACCTGGCCCAATACCCCCTGGGCCGGCCCGAACCGGGTCGACCTGACCCAGGTTTGGGTCCTACCAGGTTGGGCGTGACCCGGCCCGACTGGCACGGCCCGGCCCGGCTGGAGCGGCCCGGACAACGGCTAGGCGTAGCCTGCAGCCCGACTCAGAAGCCGGTCACGGCTTGGCTCGCGGCCGAGCAGGGTGCGAAGGGGGGGCACCGCCCCATTGTCTCCGAAACAGCAGACCCAGTGGGGTCCACCCTAGGGCTCTGTTGGAGGGGAGGGTTACACCCCCATGGTTTTTAGAAATGGCCGGCCATAATGGCAGGCCTTGGGTGTAACTGCGGGACCCCCGCGGGTCCTGCTTTCAGGTGGCACCGACGGCCGGCTCAGCCCGCCACCCCTTTGAAGACCGCCACGTCCTTTGGCCGCGGCTCCCATCCGACCGGCACAGCGCGGCGGCACCGCACCCCTCTATTGTGGCCCGCTATTGGCCATGGCCTCCTTCAGCCTCACCGGTGTGGCGCGACGACACCACGCCCCTTCACCGAGGCCCTCTTCGGCCGCGGTCCTTTTCGTTCCCGCGCGGTGCAACGACACCGCGCCGCCTTCGCCACAATGATCAATGAAGATTAACATGTTAAGGGGAGGAGGATTGGCTGTGTTTGTGTGGTCCGATCTCCTCCCATTATAACGATATCATGGGGCAAAGAAAACGATATTCTCAACGATAAACCAAACTCAATTCTAATTCCTTAATATGGAACTTAACCCCTACCTCAAAAAACGATGTCGTTTTCCGGTGACGCGGATGATGGAATCGCGGGATGAGGTTTCGAAGATGGCATTGGCATGCGTCCATGGAGGGGATGACATCTCACACTAGCTGCAGAGAGAAGAAGTAATGGCACGTCCCCTCTCCTTTTGGTGATGATGTTCTTTGTCGACGGGTGACGTTCTTCGCGGGAGGATGAAGTTCTTCCGAGAGAGAATAGAGCTCTCTTCCAAAGTCGTAACACAACAAGACAACCATCTAAATAAAATAAGGCTCCTCGTTATTTTATTAATTCATTCCATTCATTCAAAAATTACAAATTCAAATTCTAAAATACATAATTAATTAAACATCTGTCGTAGAATTAATTATGTGTTATGTTGGCAAGCTTTTAAGAGGGAGAGAGGGGAGTTACTCAAAATAAAGGGGGGGGGGGGAGTTAGGGAGTTAGGGAATGTGAGGAGTTGGGGATCGTGTGGACCCCACCTCACCTTTATACTCTCAAGGGTAGTCAGTAACTAGTGGGTCCCACCCCAACTCCCACACCTAGGACATAACAACTTAGAATAAAGAATAAAAATTGTTCTACAATTTTTATTCAATTGTTATTTAAACCACAAAATTAAACTCCTTCTCCCGTGAAAACGCATCTACGGTAAATGTCCTCTTAAATAATTATCGGTGTTTTGGTTCAATCCATGCCCTCAGATTTCAAATCCAAGCACTGGTTCAAAAGATAGAAAAACCCGCTCATTCGTTCACTGAATGTACCCGAGCTAAACTTCGGAAAATGATTCCGAGCACACAGGGCCTCGGAATCAGGTGCCGTCAGAAACTACGTACTCGTAAAATCCCAAATAATTTCAGAAAAATATTTCCATGAAATTTACGGGCCTTTAAAATATAATTACTAGGACAAAAAATATAGCGATTCAATACCAATTTGAAAAATAGATCAATTATTACCCAAAACATAACATTGTCATAAAATTGATAATAATTGGGTAATAGAACGTCATAAGTCAATCATATATGGTATGATATTATTTTATATAGTTCTAAAATATATTAAAAATTAACTTATATTTATTATGTTGGCGTTTTTAACAAGTACAAAGTAATTCAAGACATATGGTATGAGGATTTCTAGTCTCACTTTTATTTCTATACGAATTATTCCATATTCGCCACACGATTGTTTTATGTGGTGTATATAATACCCATAAAAATTTTATATGATTACTATACTTAATTTTATGGGAATTTACACATCCTTTTTATTATCTCTATTTCATCAGGTTTTCATTTCAAATGTTATCAAATTGGTACGGTAGTTTTTTTTCAATTATCCTTCTTTGTGACACATGTTTTTCTATAAACCAATATTATTTTACGAGGTGAATATATTTTCACATTGAAATGATTTATCTTGAATATTGTCCTTTACCTTAAATTATAATCTTAGTTTAATGTCCTTTTTTCGTCGGTATTATGATTTAATGTTACTAAATTCGTATGAGTTTATTACACCAATCTCATCGTTTATCAAGATTGTTTATGATTATGCATCCAATGATAAAATATAATGATAAAAATCTCAAGAAAAATGACTAATTTTCTTATATAATGATTATTAATTTTTTACTCATGTAATGGTACCATTTTTATAGTTTTTGATACTAAATATGAATATGAAATTTCCATTAAGAAAACCTTATCTTTTTCCCTCTTCAGTCGGAAATCTGTTTTATTCAAAAAATCCATGTTTTGTAAGAAAAATAAAAAAATTTATTTTATATTATATTTCAATATTATATAAATTATTAAATTATTTCAATGGGTTCAAAACTTTCATTACATGTTTTTAATTTTATTTTCATATAAATGGGTTTTAAATTGTTTTGAAAGACCCTTTTAGAAGTTTTTAGTGTTATTTTCAAATAAATGGTTTTTAAAACGTTTTCAATGATTCCTTTCTGATTTTTCAAAATTAATTTAAAATAAATGGATTTAAAAACATTTTAAACTATTATATTTATTTGTTTCATAATTTATTTTAGCAAAAACGTTTTTCAAGAAATTTTCACGATTCATCTATATATTTTCAAGGTTTTTTTAATGAAAATGGTTTTGAAAAGGTATTATGTTTCAGAAAGAATTAACTAAAAGAAGAAAAGATATTTTCCTCATGAAATGTTTTTAAAAGATATTTAAATATTATTTACCATTAAATATGAAACCTGTTGGTGTTACTCAATCCTTTTTAGGGATATGTTCCATGGGTTTAATTCATATTATTTTTCTGAATGGTTTATGTTTTGGTAGAATGATGTTTAGAAAACCCATTTCCCATTCATGGGTTATATGTTTGTGAAAATTGTTTCTCTTCAATGGGTTGTATATTCTTTAATCACGTGTCTTTTCATGGGTGTCACTACTGTTTTTTCTTGTTTTTTTATGTTTCAATTCCATGGGAATCCCATTATTTTCTTAGGTTTCAGGTCAGATGGGTGTAGGGTCTTAAAGTGTTCTCTTTTTCAAATATTTCCTTATTTTTTGGACATTGGTTTTTTTAGATAATGTTTCATGGGGAAGAGTTTGTGACATCTAAAATGTCATTAAATTGTGTTTAAATCATTCAAGGATCATTGGGTGGGTTTTCCCTAGTGTTTGGGGTGTCATTTGGGGGGTTTTCTGGAAAATTTTGGGGGTCACATGGTTTGAACACAATTTTCACAAACCGTTCAATATTAAACATGCACGTTTCATAATTTTTCAAGTATCCCTACACTGTTTATTCCCGGTTTACAAAACTACACAACAAAACCGTGCAACCACTTACGGGCATAATAACTTTTAACCTAAATGTCACATTAAAGTGATTCAACTAACCCAATTCATCCTTAAATATTGGATATCTACCAGAGGTGCCTCCCAGTTCATTATACATCGTTTTTTTAGTTTTTATGTGATTTATCACAAATGGTAATTGGTTCTTAATCAATTCCATCCCTTTCTTCTTCTCCTCTCTTCCCTCTTCCTTTAAAATCCCTTATTTTTTGGTTTTCACTTCTACCCTATAAATTATTGACCTAAGGTTCTATTTTGACAAGATTTTTAATTGGGTTTTTTATTTTTGAGATGGTCTTCATGGATCTATGGTTTTGGAACCTGCGTCGGGTGATTCTGTGTGTGCGTTTCTATTCCTCCTTGGATTTGAGGTTTATTTTCCGTTGATCTTGACATTATAATTTTATTTTCACCACTTTATTTCCATTAAATACTCATATATGGTTCAACCATTTTATAATTTATGTGGTGTGCAAATAGGTAGTGTAATCCTCGTGTCGTGAAAAATGGTGTTTTTTCTTATAATTGTGCACGCAGCTTATTTAATTAAATGTTTTGTTAGTTTTAACACATGTTTTGTGATTTTTATAACTTATTTGATCAGTTCAAATATGTTGATGGTAGTAAAATATGGTTTTATACCTTGTTGAGTACTAAATGAAAATTGTTTTATTAAATAGTGCATGCTCATTGTGTGTTTAAGTGCCCGGTTGGATTTTATATGTTAAGTGTGATTTAAAATGATTGGTTTGGTTTTATAAATACATTGGTAGAATGATAAATAAAATTATTGGGCCCTTTTGTGGCTTTCTAATGTGTTTTTTGTTTTAAAAACTAATGGGTGTTGGTTCTTAACATGTTTTTTGAATGGGTTTCAGAAAGAAGGCCTGTTTGAAATTTTTATAAAATGGGTATCCCATGAATGTGTAATCTAAATATTTTTAAGGTGTAAAAAAATGTTTTAATTCAGAAAATGGGGTGTTTACACCTATTTATGAAAAGTGTATTTTGCGGCTTTGATAAACATTGGTTTTTTAAAATTTTAAAGGCCCATTTTCCATCCTTATGTAAATGTTAAAAGTGATTATTTTAAAAACCTCTATTTGATGTTTCTCATGACTTGTAAACATGGAATGGTTGGGATTTACTCAATGTTTAATCTCTGAGATCCATTATATACATCACTCTGTTGGGACCGTTATTGATCTATTAGTCTTATAGCATGAGATTAATCCTAGGGGAGACTTTGGGTGGGGAAGGTTGTGGATTATTATTACTATATATGATATGATTGGTTGCATGTTTGGCCTTATTTATATAAAACCATTTAAAATAATTGATACAAGGGAAACTTACATTTTTAGACGATTCTCTTAGAATAATTATTGTACTGGTAGGTTATGCTACTGACTAGTGGACCATAGTAGATAGATATATTGGGATTATTTCTATAGGATTTTCCCTTAACCTGCCCTGAGAAAGGAAGAAAGAGTGTATTGAGCATTTTATTTCATCATGTGTGACATTTCAATGAGGATGAGGTCTCATGTATTGGTGTCTTCTGGATTGTTCTTAATCTCCTTGGTTCACCCATTTCTATTGGCTTTCAATAACATGCAGTGATTATTGTGATGCTTTTATGTATACTTATAACTCCCTTGTTGTGTGTTTACTATTGTTACTTCATGTGTATTGTGTTTCTTGGAATGTTATGGGATTATTTTAGTTATTATTATGAATAAAGTATTCAATTATACTGTTTTATCCTCTTTGTGCATGCTGAAAAATAGACATCACTTCCCCCTTGAAAAAGGTAATGACACCCAAATGAAATGAATATTGTTTTTGAAATGAATAAGGGTAATGTTTCATAGTTGTTTTTATGTAAAATGTTTATGAATGCATACTTTTATATATTTTAGTTCAAACCTGAAAACTTACGTGTCTTTTATTTAAAAGTAATTTCATTAAGAATAAATTATTGATCTATCTTACTGAGCTTTATTACTCACACATATAGTTATTTTACTTCTTTATCCCTTGTGCAGGCTCATCATGAGTTTGATCACCATGGGAGGCGAAGATCATAGTTTTGGAGGGCGACCTTAGGGTCACAAGGAGATGGGGCGGTCTTCTAGTCTGGTTGGTTGTTCAGTGAAATATTTCAATTTTTTTATATATGATGTTTAGTTCAATTTTATATAGATATATATTTGGTTGTCCGTTTCTTTCGTATGTTTTTTAAAATTTTTTATAAACGGGTGAAAACATTCACCTATATACACTGCTGATGCAAGACACTAGTTTCCAACCCATGTGGATTGGAAACTCCCTATGGGGCATACCGCAGATATGCTGGGGTTCCTTGTTCAGGGTCTTCCAAGGATGGAGCGTGACAAAATTATATCAAATAGAGGTCAGTTCATAGCGGAATTTACTTCTTAGAGCACTGTTTTTTATTTTTGGATGTCAACGTATATGGACTAGGATTTTCAAGATTTGGTGGGTATGTGTGGGAAGAGTGTGACAAACTATTTCTCATTTCGATCCTAGAGTTTCCATAGGATGTCTCATTTTCTTATTTGCTGGGTCTTTATGTGTTGTTTCGTGATTGGGATAAGATAAAGGGATTTTGAATAATGGTCTCCATGAGCTTGTAGGGCCTGGAAAACTATATGGAGTCGGGGCATGGTCCTAAGAAGGCTCTTCGTGTTGGTGGTATGTTTAACATATGTCCTCCAACCATATAGTCAAGTCACCCATTGACAGTAGTTCACTTTTGTGGGTCTCATGGACCATTATTGAATTCTAAAAATTATTTTTGATATCCTTGTGTGAGAGTTGTGAAAATGGGGTTTAAAGGAATGCTTGGAATTTAAAAATTGGAGAATGGGTTTTCAGAATTTATTATGAGAAAGGATTTGGAAAGGTAAATTATTTTTGATAAAATGGTTCTTGATGAAATGTGGGTTGTTTTATGAAATCTAAAAATGGTTTTTCACTTTATGGGTAGTGTGACTTTGAAAGGTACATGATTTTTGGAATGATATTGTTTGGTTTTAGCCTTTGATGTTTTCATGGGGCCTCACATGCATGGTTTTATGGATATATAGATGTATTTCTGGTATGGAATGGTGGTTGGGTGCCCAAGGAGGCACAAAAATGTTCGTGTGAGTGAGATGTGATGATACAAAATTAGTGAATCTGAAAATCCAACAAGTTAGTTTGTTTTTCAAAAGTGATTTGAGCTGAAAAACTATGGTGTTTTTTTATTATCTGATGGTAATGTGACTGCTTTTTTTATGTCTTAGAAGTGTTGATTATTCAGTATGAATCTTTGTGGTCTGCATGTTATACTCTTTTTTTGTCATGAGGTGGGATATAGTTGGTACCCCAAATTTGCTGTAAATTTTAGTAGGTTTCTACCGTTTTTTGGGATTTTGTGATGTGGTCATGGATAGTTCACCTTTTCAAGTATTTTAAGTTGATCATCATTAAGATTCAAATCAAATTTTAATTCCACATCTTTGGATGATGTCTAAACTCATTTTTTGGAATAGAGAGTTTTTTGGGATTGGGTTATGGTGCCTCCTAGTCATGATAATTCTTTTGGATATAATAGTCAAGTAAGGTGATATTGATGTGTTTCTCCATATTCCATGTCCATTCTGATCCCCCTTTGGAGTTATGGAGAATAGTTCCATGTATCCATGGGTTCCTATTTAGATGAAGCTGTGTTGTTGATCATGTAATATTTTTGGGGTGTTGTGAATCATAGCTACTAACTACGGTGCAAGAGATGATTCAGATATTAGGGCTCCCCCCTTAGGCCTTGGAGTGAAGCTTTCCACACAGACATGAAATCACCAGAGGTGTGAGGATTTTGACAAATCTCCTTCCTCCACCATTGTTGTGGGGCAGTTTCTATGTATTATTGTGATTTATAATCACTATGAATTTTATTTTTGTCGCAAAGAGTGTGGTGAACATACCCCACAAGAAATGTCTGTGTTTATTCCTTCATGGATGAGGGATTCCAACCAATTTCCTTGTGTGGACTGACTATGTGAATTAGGCGTGGTATTAGATTTACCTATTCGTAGGTGGAGAGTATCAGGTAGTTATTAGTTCTGGTTTCAATGATTGGTTCCCTTCCCTCACCAAACTAAGTGTTGGGGGTTCTTGGGTCCACATGGAATGTTTTGACCAATTTTTTGTCCCCTCTAATTGAGAGTTGGAGAGTTTAATTTTAATGTTGTGTTCTACTTAGCTATGGTTTGTATATTGTTGTGGGAGAGTTTTCGGTGGCCTATGTGGAAAAGGCCAGATGTTGGATCGTAATGAATTCTCGGTTGGTCAATGTACACGTTTTCCAATTGTGGGGAGACCCACCACAAGTCTCATAGTGATTTCTTTTGAGTATTCATTGAATTTTAGTTGTGTACTAATGGTTGGGAGTCCCTTTCAGGCACCACTAAAATCGTTTTATTTCTTGAGTTCTCTTCAGTTTCAGTAATTATTAGGTTCATTGGGATATGGCCTAAAAATCTGGTTCAAGGCTTATTTATGGATGTAATGGATTGATCTTTTCTATTGTTCCATGGGAAGTAGGTTTGATTTTTTGTTTAGTTTCAAGAAATAGGATTAAGTTAAATTCCTAGTGAGTGAACTATTCGTGGATAAGATATTAGATTGTGTTGATATGGAATCCATAGTAATTGATCAACTAGTTAGAATGTGTTATGGATTTATGGGGTGGAAAGCATTAATTGTGGGGTGAATTATCACACAATGATTTTCATGTTTTGGTTTATGTTTCATATCGATGGGAATCTCGTTATTTCATGGGTTTCAGGTGTAATGGATGTAGTGTTTTTAAGTGTTTTCTTTATGTAATCTTTCCCTCTTGTTTGTCAGTTGGTTACTTTTGGGATAATGTTTCATGGATGACAGTTTTGGACACCTACGGTGTCACTAGATTTTGTTTAAATAATTCAAGTACCATTGGGTTGGTTCCCATAGTATTTGGAGATTAATTTGGGTTTTCTTCCAATTTTTGTGGTTTCATTGTTTGAGCATGATTTTCCAAAAAAATTTCAACATTAAACATGCAAGATTCAAAAAAATTTCAACAACCCTTCATGGTTTGCGCTTGGCTTATAAGTCGTGTAGCAAAACCAGGCATCCAGTCACTTTCATAATAATAGTTATCTTAAAATTCCAATTAAATTGATTTCACCACATAGATAGATTCATAACTATTTTTAATCTACTAGAGGTACCACCCCTTCATTCTAAAATTTTTAGGTCAGTTTTGGGTTTATTTCTCAAGAAATGATAGTGATTCGTGATCAATTCCTTCCCTTTCCTCGTGTCCTCTCATCCCTATTCCATATTATTCCATTATTTCTTGGGTTTCTCTTCTCCCATAGTCATGATCGACCAACAGTTTTTTATTACCCAGATTTGTAATGGAAGTTTGGTTGTTTTAGGGAACTTCTTCATAGAACTAGGGTGTTTGAACTCGTGGCGGGTGATTCTGAGTGTGCGTTTCCATTCTGGCAGGGATTTGAGGTAGGTTTTCTATTTCCCTTGCCTTTATGATTTTAGTTTTATCATTTTCAAACTATTAACTTCTCATATATAGAAAATTATCATGGTTCATCCAATGGATAATTCATTTGGTGTTAAAATTGGTAGTGTAAGCCTTGTTTAATTAAAAAATGGTGTTGTTTTGTTATAATTGTGCACACTTCTTAATTAATTAAATGTATTTTATTCTTTTCACACCTATTTGGTGATTTTAAGAACCTATTTTATCAATTTAATTATGTTAATATCATGAAAATTTGGGTTTATACCATGTTGAATACTAAATGGTATTGTTTTTTTAAATATTTCTTGCCCATTGTGTGTTTAAGTGATAAGTTTGATTTTATGTGTTAGGTGTGATTTACAATGATTGTGTTGGTTTTGTAAATACATTTCAATCATTTTAAAGGATGTTTTTGGCCTATTTTTGGCTTTCCAATGTGGTTTTTTTATAAACAAATGGGTGTTGGGTCTTAAAATAGTTTTTTTTCATGGGTTTACAAAAGAAGCCTCAATTGGATTTTTAATAAAAATGATTATCCCTTAAATGAGTAATATGAATATATTAAAGGAATATACAATTGTTTTGATTCTGAAAATGGGGTGTTTACACATATTTATGAAAACTGGGATACGTCGGTTTGATAACTATTGCTTTGGTAAAATGCTTAATGGCCTGTTTTGCATCCTTGTGTAAATGTTAAAAGTGATTGCTACAAAAACCCTTTTTAGATGTTTCTCGTGACTTGTTGAAATGAAATGTTTGGGATGTCCTCATTGTGGAATCCCTTGGTTCCATTATTTTTATCCCTCGGTTGGGACCCTTTGTGATCTATTAATCTTAATGCATGGGAGTAGTTCTGGTGGAGACTCTGGGTAAAGCCTATTGTGGAATATTATTACTCTGTATGTTATGATTGGATGCTCGGATGGCATTAGTGGGATCAATATATTAAAATAGTTGAGACATGGGAACCTGGAATATTGAGAGAATGGTCTATGAATTAAGACTACACTAGTAGGTTATGGTACCAACCAGTGGCCCATAGTATTTGAATATATTTGATTTATTTATATGGTATTTTCCCTCATCCTACCATGAGAATGGACGGATGAGGGTATTGAGCATTTTGATTTAATCATGTGTGCCATGTCACTGGGAATGAGGTCTCATGTATTAATGTATTTTAGAATATTCTTGATCTCCAAGGTTCACCCATGTCTATTGTGTTTCAACTTCGTGCAGTGATGCATGTGGTGCTTGTATGTATATCTACATTGCCCTTGTTTTGTGATTACTATTGTTACATTAAGTATATTTTCTTTCTTGGAATGTAATGAGCTGAATTTGATAAGTATTATGAAACACTATTCAAGAAATGTGTCTTACGCTCAGTGTGAAAGATGAAGAATATAGACATCACTTTTCCCTTGAAAATGCTAACAGTATAGTAATGAAATGAATCTAGTTTTATTGAAATGAATAAGGTTAGTGGTTTTTAATTTGGTTTTTAAGTAAATTTTTTATGAAATCATACATTTATATATTGTAGCTCAAACTATAAAATGGACATTTATGTTCTTTTAAAGGAAGTGCATTGGGTATAGATTATCAGACCATCCAATTGAGTTTTAATACTCACGCCGATAGCTATTTTTATTTTCTAGCCCTTGTGTGTGTTAAACATGAGTATGATCACCTTGGGAGACATTGATCATAGTTTTGGAGGGATACCCTGGGGTCAAATGGAGATGGTGTAGTCTTATGGTCTGGTTTATTGGTCAATTGTATCTTTTAGTTGTTGTATAAATGATGTTCCTTTCCATTTTATATAGATGTATATTGGTCTATCAATTTCATTGTTCTAGTATTTTAATTGATTATAATTTTTTGATAATTGTACAATATATACTATGATGATTATGGGCACTAGTTTCCAGCCAATGGGGATCGAGAATGCCCTTCAGGCCACACCATAGATCAGCGCGGGTGCCCAGTTTTTGGTTTACCCAGGCTGGTTAGGGACAATGGGTTTTTCACTAATGAATTGTTTATGAAACATGTATCTTTTACATATTCTATGACCTGATGGTATATTTATAATACCCATTTCATTTCAAGGGATATGATATTATTATTATAATCACTATCACTTTTTGTGGGTCATCATATGAAGAATGTTTTATGATCTTGTGGCACACATATGTATGATTTCAGTATGATATGGGTTGGACCTATATCACCCTATAATACATTGAGAAAATATTTATATCTCATGAGATAAGGATGGGAAACATGTCAACAAGATAGATCCACTATGAGAATAATGGGAATCTTGATCCACGATGTGAAGATGGGGAAACCCAATCCCTTATAAATGAAGGACTACGACTAGGGATGGTGGTGTGGCCATCCTAGTATGTGTAGTCCCCATGAAGTTCCATGATTATTTAGTTAAGAACCTTAACATGTTGGAAATGATATTTCATGCACATGAGCCTTTTCCCGGTTAGTGAGGACTCCTTAAGTGCATCCTGGCGACCTGAGATCAAATCTACATGGAGGCATATTTCTGGTACTGTAGTAGTAATGTAGCAGGCACTGTAGTGGGAATTCTAGAGGGAATTGTAGTAGGTATTGTTAGGAACTATAGAAGCTGAGACTATTCCCCCGATTGTGCTTTTAGACCACAAATTTAGTCCCCAAGTCCTTTATGGACATTGGGCTGCCCAAGGTCGTCGGGAAAGTAAGGCCTTCGGGCCACCTTATGTGCGGAAGCAAACCAGAAAACCTACAAGGAACGAACTTGAGAAGGAGGATAAACATGGAGCCTAAACCATTGTAAAAGATAAATGGATCTCAATAAAGAGATGGTATTTAACCTACCATCGGGACAAGCTTGTGCATGCACGGGAAATCCTAGCCGAATAGCCAAGCGATGGTGGAGAGCTGATTTCACGATGATGATGCTAGGGTGGAGCAGTTCCATGTAGTTAGTCCGGCTTATACGTAATGTTTGAAGCCAGTGGGCAATGAATTCCTCTAATGCCCACAATCCATGTAATAATTAAACCTAAAGGCCTTGTAAGGGTTCAAACTAAACCCTTGAAAGGTGGATTATCGAAATCAATAAAAACTGAAGGCCTTCGGGCCATTGGATGGGAATGATATTTCATGTGTATGTGTCTTCCACAATTCCTTGTCTTATTCTTAAGCTATGTTTTCAAGGATGATTCCCTTTATTACCACATGATTCATGTCCAATGAACTACTAATTTTTGTTTCATTACTCATTTATATGATCTTTTATATGTACGGTATTATCTTATAATGTTATGATTATGTCCTCATACCCTTAAATTCATGATTATGCTTATGTATCTCCATCTATTTCTCTTAATGAGAATCTGAGATGACATGTTCGTCTGATTAATTTCTCTAGGTTATGAATATATGTATTATGTATTATGTTTCTATAATGGTTTATTATCATGGAGAAAATAGTGGTAGATAATGTATTACGTTTTCTACAAAAAAATATTTAATTTTAATGTATGTTAATTGAGCTTCTATGTTGTTTCCATCAGATAAAACGTTTAGTTAATTTTTGGAAACTAGGATGATAAAACCTTATGTAGATCTCTAAGGATATTTATATGGATATGACTAATGGTATGTAAAAGTATAGAAAAATGTCTAGAAATTTGGATAATGGACCGAGTGAGTGGTTTCCTAGAAATACATCACTCTCTAGATATGGAATGTGGATGTGGCACTCGCACATATATATAGAGGGGTAGCAACCCCAATAATATTGTATTGTGATAGAGTCAAATAAGAACGGGTGTATCAAAATGGGACTCATTGCACACCTGATTTGACACTACCTGGGGATATTATTTGGAAATTATCAGACATTTATTGAACCGTTATGATGTATTTAATTAGAATTTGGATTCGAATAAACATGAGAAAACATAAGGTGTGATATATTAAATAAGGTGTGGTAATTTAGAAATAATATAAGTTTCATTTCATGATTATGGTGTTCTAAAATATGAGAATTTTTTCTTAATCTATGATTTTTGGTTTTAGTCAATGGTTGGAACCCAAAAGAACCATGTTAATGGTGAATACGTTGAACTAGGCAGAAATTATCTTTTAGAGAAACTAGATGTTATGGGAGTTAGAATGAAAAATATTTTTTCTAGGTTTGCCCATATTTTCCAAGATATGAATCACATTTGCCTTCCAACTGTTAAAAAGGGGGAAAATATTCTATTAATCCCTTAATGTGACAACATCTACATTCATTCAGGGGGTATTTTAATCCACTGGTTTCTAAACAATGGATTTTTAACTATAAAAATATATTCTCCATTATACACTGTTTAGAACCTGAGAAGGCCATTTTGGCAATTTATTAGATAGAATGTGAAGCAGAAAAGTGGTGGAATCTAATCAATAATATGAGTAAAAAATAGTAAATTGAATCGATGTATTATGATGAGTTCATGAAATTATTTTTCAATATGTAATTTCAATGTTTTTTTCATATGATTATGGAGAAAGATTATTTTGAGTTAAAGAAAATGGATGAGCAATCCATTGGTACCTAGGAGGCTAATTTTAAAATACCTATTAGTTACACTTTGTATATTATCATCCAACCCAAAATTAAAGTTAATTGGTTATTGAGTGTCTTAAATCCAATTCCCATAAGGGAAATTTCCATATGAGATTTTAGTGGCTATAAAGAGATTATTTACTGTCCAATTATGGTTGAAATTTATGTTGGAGTTATATATCAATCTCAGGGTTTTGGAAAGAACAAATGATCGATTTAAAAGGTGAATTTCAAAATCATGGAGAGAATAATTTGAGCATTCCTTTATTCACAATACGTGGAATGAAAAATTAAGGAAATTACCTTATGAGGTCTAACAAAAGTGTTAAGTATTGAAGGTAATTCCATCCAGAACTTCATTGTCAAACTGAGGTGAAGATGTTTTATAAGGATGTAAATAGGGGTAATGTGTCCTAGAATGCCCCTCCCAAATATCAGTGCTTCATGTTTAAGGAGAATAGTCATTATGATAACCAATACCCAGAGCTGAGGGTTAGTTATGTCGATCAGCATCAACAACCATTAAGCTAAGGGACAAGGGGAAATCTCAGGCGATCAATATTTCATACGAGTTGTGCAATAATGACCTGGTGAAAGGTACACTTACCATACACTTTAGAGATGAAATTTTCTTATTTGATAATAGTTCTACCCACTCTTTAATATATAAATAATATCCTAAGGGAATTTAGATTCCACCAAATGATTAGAGGAGGAATTCGTTATGATAAACTATAATGGTGTGATTGTTGCATCTCAAGTCAATGACTCATAGCTAGTTGAATTTTTTTGGAATGTGATTCCTTAAAATAATTCCATTATTCCTCAGGTGTATTTTTTCATCTTAGGAATGTATTAATAGTATCTTAATAAAATAAAATTTATTTTTTGAAAAAAGAAATTTTCATTCGATAATGAAAACCAACATACGATCATCTGACAATGTGATGACAACTGTGAACTTCTTATGGATATTACATCTTGGGTATGGTTATTAATTCCCATTCATAAGGTGTTTTTATCTCAAATTTTGGGGGTAATATCAACATTGATGGCATGAAAATTGAATTGGAATTTATTTATGTCTTTTTGAAACAATTTTGATGCTTTCTACCAAAATTTGAAGTTGTGTTCTCCATATAATTCATACCTGATTCGGTACCAATTTCAAATACCCCTATAGAATACCGAAAATTTTGTTATAGGAATCAAATAAGAAACTCCATGAAGACCTTGGTAGGCGATTCATTCAGCCAATGTGTCACCATGGGCGCACCTATTCGTTTTGTGAAAAAATACAGAAGGATCAATGAGACTTTGCAATGATTAGCTAGAGATGAATAAGTTCATGATCAAGAAAAAGTATCATCTTCCCTATATTTTTGACTTTTTTGATTTTCTCCATTGATATAAATACTTTTCTTAGATTACCTTCATTATGGATGTCATTAATTGAGGGTATATAAAGATTATATACCAAAGAGGGATGTCATTGAATGCTGGCCCGAACCAAACATGGTGACTCAGATCTGTAGTTTACTTAGTTTAGCAAGATTTTATCAATGGTTTGTGGGGAATTTAGTGTGGATTTATAATCCTATATCCAGGTTAACTTGGATTGGTTACAAGTTTCTCTAAATAGATGAATGTTATGAAAATTTCGAGGAACTGAAGAGAAGGTTAATCGGTACACCAAAGCCTACATTACCCTATATTGTAGAAGTATTTGTAATCTATAGTGATGTATCCATGAAAGAATTTGAATGTATTATTATGAATAATGAAAATAATATAGCCTATTTCTCATGATAATTGAAGATACATGAGTACAATTACCCAACTAATGATTTAGAGTTAGCTACAGTAAATTAAATTAGTAATGATATGATGGAATTATCTGCATAGAGACTAGTGTGATATGTAAACCAATCATAAAATATTGAAATATATATTATCATAGACAGATATAGACATGAACCCTAGATCATAGATAGATATGATAAATGATTATAATTTATCAAAGCATTATCACCATGGGAAAGCAAACAAGGTGGATAATTTATTGTGTCAAAAGAAACATGTTATCCTAACCAAGACGAGGATAAAAAATGTTCCAATATATTTTGATTTGCAATGGATCGACAGTAAAATCGTAAAGTAATGGGAAAAATATTATCATTCCCAATTGAATTTTCAACTTTATATCCATGTGAAGAATAATGAGGAATATAAGAATGGTATAGAGCAACACAAGTAGGTTAAAAATGTTCAGGAGTTTAACATTGATCAAGATCAAATAATAATTTTTAGGAACCATATATGTGTTTTTTCAATACTGGATTTGAAGAATGATCTATTAAAGTAAAACATAGTTCTTAATTCTCTATTTATCTTGGAACCACGAAGATGTATGGATACATGGAAGAATACTTTTGTTGGGATGAGATTAAGAGGGATAATACAGAGTTTGAATCTCACTGCTTGGTATGATAACAGGTTATGGATGAAAGGAGAATGTCTAAGGGGATGATTTACCCATTACCCATAAAAGAATGAAAATGGGAGATAATGACTAGGTATTTTGTTATAGGACTCCTGAAAACCTCTAATGGGCTTAACGCTGCATGTGTTATTGTTGATCACCTTACTATGAAATAACACTTCCTTGGTATCAGAGAAGACTTCTCTCTCATTCTGCTTTGCAGAATATACATTAAAGAAGTGGTAATGTTATATGGAATACCACATTCCATTTTTTCTAATCATGAATTGTGGGTTACATCAATTTTCTAGAAATGTCATCAGCAATTACTTGATAAATAAATGAGTTTCATTAGTACATATCATCCTCATATGTAAGGTTTGTTTGAAAGAATAATTCAAACCCTATAATATAAATGGTGATATTTTTCTCATCATTTTAATGGATTTTGCGATCAGAACCATCTTATAAATGTGTTTTTTATAGAAATAGATTTCAATAAAGAGTTTATATTGATCCTTATGAATCCCTACATTATAATAAATTTAGAGCTCCAAAATTATAGGATGATGATATTATAAAAAGATATTGGGACCTGAGATTGATTCAGAAATGGTAGGGAATGCAAGAACTATTAAAAAAAGTAAGAAATATCCAATTTGGAAGAAATGTTATGATAATAAATATCGATGTGATCTGGAATTTGAATTTGGAGAGAATGTGTTTCAATAAATCTCTCCCTATAATAATGTTATCTTACTTAAGGAGAGTAAGAAACCAATCCCTAGGTATATTTATCTCTTTGATATTATTCATCGTATCAGGATGGTATCCTATCGTGTGGAACATCCTTCAAATCACTCTCAATTAAATAATTTTTTCTATTTATATATTTTGAGAAAGTACATACCTGACCATTCATATTTACCTTACTTATACATCATACCGTTAGAGTAGAGTATTTTTAGGAGGAACTACCAGTTGAAATTATTGATCATACAGATAATGTTTTCTGAAATAAGACAACTCACAAGGTAAATTTTTTGGAGATATAAAAACTTAGATGAAGCTATATAGGAAAATAATGAAATAATTAGGTTAAATAATACTAATTTCGTTGTATAATAATGATGAATTTTGAGGGATAAATTCATTTTAATGTGGGTAGAATGTTACACCTCAAGTTTTTTGAACTGTTTTTTAAATAAAATAATTTTATTTTATCTATAATGTTTTAGGCAACACCAAATTAATATTCTATTATATTCTACAGTAACATAATCATGCAATACACAGAAGTCTAACTTGGCTAGTATTACACGCAACACTGGGTTTCAATGAAACAACATTTTATCTCTATAATTATTTAAATGAGATAGTAAAAACATAACAGTCAAATAGAGTAATCTAGATAGTAATAAATCAATTTTAATTATTATTAATAATTTCTTTATATCAGTAAAATATATCGATAATAAAACATATGATTTTTGGTAATGAATTTATATTTTTGGAAATACTATTTTCTATAAAAAAACTTCTTTTTATGTCCTTCTATGAAAAATTATAAAATGCATTTAAGAAACTATGAAAAAATAATTTGAGGAAATAATGTTCATTTTTTATTTTAAAATTTCAAATTTATATTAGGTTGAATTTTTTGTATTCATCTGAAAAAAATTATTTAAGGATGAGAAGTGAAAAATAGTTAATTTTAATTCAGAACGTTTTTTTCATCAATTTTATTTATATTGTAAAATTATATATTAATTTATATTTAAATTTTAATTATACCAATTTTAAATCAAATAATCTAATCTAGGTCATTATATCAAATTTAATACTGTACGTGGATATAAAAACATTTCATACATTTAAACATTTTCATTTAAAAACCTATTGTCATGAAACATCTAGGAGATTAATTTTAAATTAATTTCATCCAATTTTGAGATTAAATTTTGTAAAAATTGATTCCATATTTAGAATAATAAAAATTGACAATTTCTAATAAGGTCAAAATTGTTTTTTTAAACTATTATTTAATGTAATTAAAATTAACTACATAAATTACATTAAAAACAAAATTACTTAGTAGATTAATAATAGTATAAGGGAGAAAATAACATAGAAACATTTCAAAACTCTATTGGATGAGTATTTTTCAGCATATTCCCTTATTTTCCCAAACATGTAATAATTTTTGAGGCACATTATGTAATGGAGACCTCTTAATAAATTTTTTTATATTTAAAAGAACGTCAGTCTTCCTCATATATAAAAGATCATTTACCCCCACATTTTGTTAGATCAATAATGTATTTTGAATAAAATTAAACCTACTAAAATAACCTCACAACATATCTATTTTAATCCTAGAGATCTCCATTTAGATTAAATCCAATCAAAGAAGCACTTTGCTGCAAACCAAGATGAGTTAAACTAAGAAGAGGTAACCTCCTTCCATAAACTCTTTTGTTTTATTTTCATTATCCAACCCCTAAACATTTTATATTTCATGATTATATAATTACATAATAATCACCTATATACTAATGTTTTCCCTCTAAGGTTTATACTTACACCTACACACACTTCCATAAATGGGTAAAAAACTTACCCTTCATGTCTACGGTGGACTACCGCCTCATGAAATGATGTTGTTCATTTTTTAACACTTATCATAGATGATAATTAATACATACATACTATTAATATATTATATTTATGATGTATTTATTCTTATTTAATTATTATATAACACATTCCATCTTGACTTCCATTTTGTGTAAATATGATAACTTCATTTGTTGACGTGTGGACTACCTTCTCCTTAAAGAAACATGGTTCGTTCAGACATTACATGGAATGCATAAAGGATGTGTTCAGAAAATATATATGATATATATGACATAATAATGATAATTTAATGATAATTTATATATATACATATATAGACATATATATACATATATGTAAAATACTTTATTTCATTAAATATGAAAATAAAATGGGAACAACGTTCATGCGTACGTATGACCTATTATCTCCATGAAAAATGTCTTCCATTTCATACTTCAATATTATATATATTATTTTAAATACATATATACTGAATAAATATGATATTTATATAATTGTTTACATTTTTTAGGTCATAATATAAGTATGAGGACCAAAAATATAATAAATTAAAACACATAAAAAACAAATAAGTCATTACTCGAAGTGTAACTTTAACATGTAATTATTAATAAATGGGTAATAGAAGGTCCTAATAAAATGAAATATTGTATGAAATGATTGAAATTTTTATTTATTACAATTATAACAAATTTATATTTATTATATAAATTTTTTTAACGAGTATGAAGGGAGTCAGTACATTAGTAATGAGGATTTATAGTCTCATTTTTAATTCTACAAGACTTATTTCTAGGGATATTGGTGCATATTTACCAATATGTGTAGTCCCCATGAAGTCCCTTTACATGATTTTTCAATCCGCACAAACATGTAAGGAATGATATTACATGTTCATGGGACTTCCATAATTTGATGCCATATTTTTATGTTATTTTTTCATTACTTATGATATTTTTATTACCTCATGATTCATGTCTTATGAATTACTAATATTTATTATATAACTCATGTATATGATCTTTATTATGTATGGTATGATCTTATAAGGTTATTCATATGTTCTAATAACCATATATTCCTAATTATGATTATGTATCTCCTTTATCTACCCTTATTGAGCATTTTAAATCACCCATTCTTATGTTCCCATTACCCATACTATGAAGATATGTATTATGCGTGATGCGTCTAAGGTGGGTTCTATTATGGGAGAACCTATTTGGAGATAATGTAGCTGACTTTAATACCATTGTCTAACTTTCCATGTTTCTAAAGGCACTATAAAAATATGATCCTTGTGTTTCTATTTGTGTAATGTATTCAGTATCCAGCAAAAATCATGTAATGTCAATTTATATTAAGATAGGGTTGTAGTAAATCAGGTATAAAAATAGTATATAATAGTTATAATTATTTAAAACAATTTCCCTTATCTCAGTTGATAGTTTCCTTTAAACCATTATCATATTCGATTCATTATTTTGGAAAGTTGTTGCCACTTCCCATAGATAATGACCTTATTATTATTTTTTATAAATAAAAAATAAAAAAATTTACTTCCTTTTTTATTATATATTATATTTTATAATTGGGATGTAAAAGCTTATGTAATGTTTAAGAATATTATTCAAAATCTGAATGAATTGATTTTATAATGTAATTTTTTATTTAATTTATAGTGATAGAATAATTTCCTTAAATGTGTACTTAGGGATGATACAATACTTGTTAAACTAATTTAAAAAATCAAATAAATGATTTTAAAAACATTAAATATATTATAATATAGATTAATTATTGGGCACCATGAATATAATATAAAATAACTTATTGATGATATGTTAGATGTTTATATTCGAATTTATATTGTAATTACATTAAGCCCAAATTATGTGAATAGTCCCAGAAATGACAATTTTGATATATTATATTATATAATACATTATTATAGAATTTAAACTGCATAAATATCTTATATATGGCCATGTCTGTCATGTACTAGAATAGATACCTAGGTAACCTTATACCGGATGCTGCTTGGATTTTGCCAGAGTGGAATTCCGTATCCCAATGGGTTTCTGAGTAGCATCATTTATCATGCAAGAAAGATGAGGGGACACTTTTTTCCATAAACAAAATAATATAAAATATAAAATAATTTTTACCAACACTCCAAATAGAGAAAATATGAGAAAAAAAATGGGTAACATAGTACACAAATTTTATAAAATCAAAATGAACAACATCTACGTGGAAAAGGCTCATTGATAAACCCACATAACAAGTGGATCAAATCTCACTGGTCACCTCCTTCACTCTAGGTCCCAATGATCAAGAACATATACTAGCTCAAAGTGGTTCTTTTTCTTTTCATGTACTTATAACAGGATAATCTATAAACATGTAAAGATATTGATATGGTGCGATCAATAAATTTGATTATGGTATTACTATGTATTCTATAATCAATTCCATAAAAATTAATACAAATATTTTTTAATTTAAAATAAATCATTCCATGTAATTTCATTTAAATATTTAAAAAAACATGCTTTAATAACCAAATTTTTGAAGATATCGCAAAACTATCTTTAGTACAAGAAAATTTAAAAAAGGTTATATAAATACGTTTTATTGAATAAAGATTTCTATAAATAAATTGAAAGTAATCATCAAATCAAACATATCATATAACTATGTAACAATCTGTTAAGTAAATTAGTTACTAGTAAAAGGATCATCACATTACTCAATCACTTCTATCATCTCAATGGGTTCACACATACCATGACTCAACATGTTAGGAATTTACTCCCCATTAGGTTAAATCTTGGTACAACATTTTTGTGTTTGTGTTTTCATCATCAGTATAGTGATAGGGGTCAGATTCGGGTGTGGTTGTCCTAATTACCCACTAACAGCCGAGTATCACATGCACATTAGACAGTCAATCAATCAATCAATTGTGGGAAAATAAATCATTTCAAATTAGTTTAAAATAAAATTTACCGCTTATAATTTTTAACATGCCATTCACATTTTAAGACCCAAACATAGGATTTCATCAATTCATGAAATTTCAAATAATCATTCTATTTAGTTCATTTATCTCAAAAATTGCTTTTTCACTTCATGCAAAAAAAATTTATCAAATACTCTTATCAGTTTCAATTCCATTTAAATTAGGGGGTTTTCACAATCTATATTGCTCTATCACAATCTAAAATCAATCATTTAAAATCCCGGTATATAAATTATTTAAAAACTAATTTCAAATCAATCATGTAATTCAGGGTTTCAATTGTATAGAAATATCTTATTGAACCGCCTGACTTATACATTTTGATAAAATAAACACCTCTAGTGGAAAAAATTAAAATTAATAATGAATGAATAGGTGGCCAACAAAAAGTTACTATATTAGATTCAATAGGATGATACTCATATTAAATCAGAAAACTTGAGATCATTCCATAGCCAAAAAAGGATGCATAGATGAGGAGAAAACCATAGAGAGGGAGCTCATCAAGGATTAAAGGCCAAACAGGATGTCTGGAAGGTAATAAATTTCTCAATGCACATTGGAAGGAGACTAGGGATCTTGGAAGGAGATCCTAAAGAATTATAACTAAAAATAGGTGTGAAAAAAAATAAAACACCTGTGAATGATTTAATTACATCATAAATCCAGGGTTTATAGGGAAAATGCATAAATATTCACATACACCAAAATATTAATCCTCTAATGTTAAAAACACATCACATGATTAATTTAAGGTGTATGATTATCTTTTACAATATAAAATAGCTTTCTCAACAATCTATTCTAATGACTAATGGATAATAGAAAATTTAAATCATAATACATGGATATATTGTGTAATTTATTTACCTAACTAGTTTCGACAAATAAAAGTGTTTCAAAACACCAAAATAACTTCTAACTCAACCTAATCACAAAATGGGAACTCTAAAACCCCTTAAAACATTTACCTCGACTCAATTAAATTGAACCAATATACATCCATGAAATATTAGTTATTTTCCACAAAATAACTTCCCCATCATTGAAAACATTGACCCCCCCCACAAAGACGAAATACAAATAATAATCAAGAAATACTTAAAATAAAGTGATTAGATGTAACAAAATCCCCATAATAAAAACATTATAACTTCATAAATCCTATCATAAAGATTCCATATCATAGATATGATTCCATTACTCTCTCATATGTTCCTCGTGATCCAATGTATGTAGTCAAAAAATCATGATGATAGAGAAAATTAACCAAAGGTATCATCTTACTGTGACTACATTTTATCATAGAAACAATAATATTGATTGGATGATTAGTCAGAGATAAATTTGGTAAATAATAAATATAGTTCCAACATATATCATGATAAGGGTCAAAAAGAGTCTTTTGAAGCCGTGATAAATGAAATATGTTGTGGAATGAATTCAACAATGACGGAAGTTCTGGGTGGTCTTCCACTATCACACTTATTCAACAATATTAAATGGACCTTGAAATCTCAATGTTTGAATTCCCTGTCTTCCCAGTCCTAAGTGAACCAACTATGGTGAAACTCTCTAAAAAACCTTATCACAAACTAAAAAAACCCAATAGTCATCATTGATGATAAGAATCATATTTATATCAGTTTTTTTCCATCAATATTCTCTAACGAATCAACTAAATCCTCACTATCACCTATTAGAACAAACTTTTTCCAACGAAGGAACTGTCCCTAATATCTTACCAACACATCAACGATCAACAATGTAATCTATAAAAATCCTAAAAATTATCCATTCTGATAGAGTATTGTGACTATTATTAATGGAAAACATAACAATCCCAAAATACTAATCTGAATCTTCACCAAAGTCATGAATTGTAGAATGTAGTATTTCTTCTAGAATATATATATATATATATATCCATCCATCTATGGATGAATTTATATTCTCAATAGTTAATGTAATCCCATGGAATCATGGAGGCCTCTCCAAAAGAATGATGTAAAATGGAGACTTCTATCATAGACTATAGGAGATAGAACTCCATAAAATCTAATAATTTTGTTCACATAGATATTCACCATTTACATAACATGGGTTTCTTGTTTGATGATTATAAATTGAGACCATTTGGTAATCATATCGATCACAACCCTTATCGCATTCTTGCTTCAAGGGGTTCATGTCAACCTAATAATGATGTCCATGGAAATCTTTTACAACAACCAAATTAGCACTGGATGTGAATGAATAAAACCCCATGGCCTCTAGTTCTATAAGTTGACCAATTGGAAGGTATAATAATGAAATAAAAATGTAGAGATGCATCATCTCATACCTGGACACCAAAATCATTGCCACAGATTATATAACATATTTGTGGTTCCAGGGTTCCTTCATATTGGAAATATTGAAATTACCCATAAAAACCTTTCTCCAAGGAAATCAAATAACATACTAGTTCCAAAATTATAAAATTCACTCCAAATAGATTTTCCACACACTGATAGTTTCCCATCATAAGAAGTGTCCCTAATTCCATGGAATTCATCATAAAGCTATTTTTTTGAAGAATCATATCAAGAAGAGTGAAAGTCAACTTCATGCACACTAAGAAGACTTCAGAGTCATTCACCTAGAATCCCAAATGAAATCGAGAAGTGTCGTAGATAAAATTACTCTCTTTTGATGATTTTTTGGTTATGTTTAGATATTTTGTGATCAATGAATCGATAACTACCTTCCCCTTACCAGTAGTGAAGGAAAGGGAATCATTAAAAGACATTTTATAATCAAACCAACAACATTGACAGTTGTTTAATTCATTTTGATAGTATATATAAATCATGGTTTTGTGGTCTGAATAAATGTTAAACCTTTCTCTATAATGTTATTTCCAACAAATAATTATATATTTCATAATAACTAGTAGTTAGTAATAATAGTTTCGATAATTTTTCTCATATTTTGTAATCTTTTTGAAACCATATGAAACCACATGATCACCATATATTAGGTAACAATAAGAAAACAATCCAAATGAATCAAACAACACCAAGTAGCCATACCCCTTCTTTCGATGTGTAAATAGAAGAGTAGATGTTAAAAGTAGTTTTAGATACACAAAATAACTTTGACAATACAATTACCAAATGTAAATAACTCCCTTTTAAGTGAGGGTAGTCACCAAATAATCCAACTTCGAGAAAACCCTGAATAATCTATAGTAATATCGTACAAAACATTGGAAGCTACAAATCATGAAAACATTACCATGTGGATCCAATTTCACAGATGATTTCACTTTATTATGGTCAAGTTAAATCCCATGTTCTAATACCATGTGTCCTAATAAATTTAATTCTCACATCCATAAATTACATTTAGAATGTTTTTGTGAGGTTGATGAATTCTCAATATTTCATGAAATTCAACTAAATGATGCACATGGTCCTACTAGATCTCGAAGAAAAATAGGATTTCATCCAAAAATACCACAAAACATTATTCATGGTACTCTTGAAATATCTTATTCCTAAATAAATAAAAATTATAAATCATTTCTTGAAAGAAATGGAATAACAAGTCACTGATAATGGCTATACCTACTCCTAAATTCCATCTTGTGAAGGTTAGATTATTTAATCTAAACAGGCGATAAACAAGTAGAAGATCATTCTTCAAAAAGCACTTATACCATTTTATGTACTCAAAAATATCATCAGTCTGTAGAAATAGATAATTATTATTCACTATGAATTTATGGAGTTTCTGGTAATCAACACATAAGAAATGTCTTCCGCTAGTTTTTTTTTCAATAAGAAGAGGTTCCTCCCAAGGTGATAGTTATAAATATGAAAAGATTCAATAATATTTTATCCAATAGAGTATTCAACACTTTTAACTCCCCAAGTTCCTTATGTTAATAATAAATATACACATGCATTGTTATAGGAACAAAATGAATAGAAAACATAACTTCTCTTACTAGTGCAAAGACAATGAAATCAAAGGGAAAAAGATTTGGAAACTCTATGAAAACTAGAAGGTAATTATCACACAATGATTCAAGTTCCAATTCATTAGTAAACAATGACATTACCTTAAAAAACTCTAAATAATATTGTATGGATTTACATAACCTCATGTCCAATTCCCCCTGAAAAACATGAAACACCCCATCAAGTGTAGTAAAGGAGACCCATTGAATTTTTTAGTCAATCTGGGACATATAATCAATCAACCAATCTATTATAAAAAGGAATTAAGGATTTTACATGTTGAGGACTAGAAGAGTAAATGTATGTATAAACATTGACAAATAGAAAACACAATAAGGAAACCAAATAACCTACTATCTCTTAATTCGGATGGGTATTGTAATATACAACATATAAGAAAAAGGATCCATAGGAAGAATCAGAAAATTCAAAATATTACAAGATATAAATGAGTTAGATGAACCTGTATGAAATGATGTTGTCACTAATGATGAAGTTATAATGATTCTACCTCTCAATGTTACAGGACTCCAATCATCTTTCTCTAGAGACTCTTCTATGTCATGTTGAATATTTGTTCCAGATTCATGTGGATAGAATCTAAATGTTCTTAAAGAATTTGATTGCACAAAGGTACCTCTCATATTTTCCCTATGATTTTCATTTAAAGATCTAATTGGAGGCATGATGCTACACAAAATCAAAAGAAAACACTGAATTCATTGACATGTATTTACAAATTAATAATTAGAACAATACATAATTTAATACCATTAAAATCCATAAAAAAGAATTTGAATTTAAAATACTCAAATGAACATGGAAAACACTCTGAAAAATTATATTATTACACCAAACTTATTTTTAAGACACTCATTGTAACTTATGTCATGTTATGATGATTGATGAAGATGAACTCACTCAACAATACCATCTATGTCCCATAAATCCTATATCTCGAGTACAAGGACAACCCAACTGCATACCAAAACCAAGGAAAAATAATATATTTGTTTTTTATTATAGTGTTTTCATCATCAATAAAGTGTTATGGGGTCAGATATTTGCATGATTTTCCTAATTACCCACTAAATTCATAGGCTCACATTTCCTTCAGTCAAACAAATCAATCAATCATGGAAAAATAAATTATTCAAAATTAGTTCAAAATATAACTTCACATTTTCATTTTTTAAAATCCATTTCTCATTTTGAAATGAAAAAATTGGTTTTTATCAATTCATTTTCCTAAATAATCCTTTAATTTAGTCATTTATCTCGATTATCAATTTTCCAAATCAAGGAAATGTTTTTCTCAAATCCACCCAATGATTACAATTCCATTAAAATTGGGTGTTCTTCATAGTCTCCAAGTCTGTTTCAAAATCCACCATCTATCTTATCAAATTTGGGTTTTAGAATAATTTAAAAACACATTTCAAATTCTTCATGAAATTAAAATTTTCAATTATTGTGTAATATAATATAGAACATCGTAAAATTTATTAAGAAATTAAATCAACACCAATAATGGGAAATCAAAAAAGAAGATTGATGGTGAAGGAGACATACAAGGATATCGTAGACCATAAACATAAATATAAAACTATAATTCAATAAAAGATAAAAGAATATACCACTTCTAAATAGGGTTAGTGTAGACGAGGCGAAAACTATAGTGAGGGAACTCCTCAGGGATCAACTTCCAAACTGAGATGTTTATATCAGATGAAATCACTCACTGCATCCAGGAGGAATCATAGGATTATTGGGAGGAGATAATGTAGAATTTCTAATGAAATAAGGTGTTAATAAAAAATACAACTATTTAGAATGAGTCATTTACATTTTAAATGAATGATCTATGGTATAAATGCATAAAGATCCACATAAACAAAAAAAGGGTCACCTCAGGTCAAAAGTACACTATGTGATGAATTAATAGTATGAGAAAAAATTTTAAAAATAAATTAGTTTTTTAATAAGACATTCTCTTATATTTTTTCAAGTAAACATTTTTTTGTCATACATTAAGGATATATGGTATAAATTATTTCTAATTCTAGATTTCGCACAACAATATTCTGAAAGTTAAAAATTAGGGTTGATAGTTTAATTGACATGTGACAGTAAACATAGAAGAGAATGTAACACCCTGAGACATTAAAATATACATGTTTTAAAATAAATTTAGTCTCTTAAATAGCACTCAGTATATTAAACCGGTGATTTTATGTATGATAGTGTATTCAAAGCAAAACACAAATCTTAAACGACCCACAATATATATAACAATTATAAAATAGCCTTTGAATTGGAATGTATGAATATTATAAGCAAAATAATAAAATATATCAATTTTAGACTCAATATAAATTATGGTAAATAATAAATCAATTTCTAGTAAGGTAATTTTATTCATAAAATAAGGTTTCCTCAAAATTGATTTCTATTTGCATTGTGTGAAAAACATGGTAATTAATTTTTTGGCCATTTCAAATATGTGCTTTTTAAAACTAAATTCATTTTTAAAATTGGAATACCAATGTTTAATTTGGGTGAACTTTACGAATTTTTTTAAAAATATTGATTTTTCAGTTAATAGTGAAAAATACACAATTTTTGTAAAATTATAATTCCTTTTTCTAAAAATTAATTATTTCAAAATTCAAATATTTTAATATAAATTTAATTAATATTTATATTCCATATATATATATATATATTAGATAAACTTAATTACTTTTGAATCATTATTATGTTGTATATTACTATAAGTTAATTTTTTTGGTTTAAAACGATATATTTCTGAAAACTATTTTCACATAAATAATTTATCTAAATTTTAGTAAATAATAAAACACCAAATTAGAAATTTTTTAATTAAATTTTAATAATTATATATCAATAAATAGAAATTTAGATTCATATAATGATTATTATTATACATATTGTTTATATAAAATAATATTTTCTTTAAAACAACTACCCTTCTCAAAAACCATCTTTTCATTGTGCTAGTGGGGTTTCTAAATTTAATTTATACCACAAGAAAATTATTTTAAAATATAAAATTTATTTTATAATTCACCAAGTATAAAATATATTAGGGAGAATTTTTGTTAATTTTTGGAATGGATTAGTTTTTTTATGAATATTGAAAGTATCGAATTTTAATTTGAAAATTCTTTTTCGTTTAAATTATTTAAAAGGATAAATTATATATTGAATTTATTTTAAAATAAAAATATTTCTATATTATTTGTATTAATAAAATTTAGGTAATTTAAATCAAATTAATATTTAATTTTCATTTAAAAACATTATAATCATTTGAACATTTTCTCTATGAATCCATGATTTTTAATTGCATCTCTAGAATTAATTTTAAATTAAAATTTTACAATTATTTTATTTTATTTAAAAAAAATGGATAAAATATGTTTAATAAATATAATTTATATTATACCATTTAGTCAAAATAATTTTTGACAAAAATGAATTGCTAAAATTGAATAAATAATTTACCATGGTTAAGTAAAAAATTGATTTACTGGGGGTTAACGTATAAAGATAAGACCTAAAATGTAAAAAAAATTGTCTAGAATATATTTTATGTAAATATTTAGATATTATCCAATATATTATTAATAAATATCTATTGTGGGAGCCTTTTTACATGAAAAAATCTGTTTTTAATTCATTCTTTTCAAAATACCTCTACTGTACCACTCACCTCACTTATAAAACCCACCACTATCCTCCTCTCTTCAAACTTTAAAAACTCATAGGTTCATGCACACTCTGATAGAATAAATTCTATATATAAGTATTCAAATATTATAATCCTTATTTTGGGAATAAATGCAACCATGTATGGTCTTTGGTGTATATAAAATGAAGTTACCTGAAGAAGAGGTAACAATCTTCAATGAGCATTTTCATATTATTTATTTATCCACCTAATTCTATTTTTCATATAAATGATTATTAATAACATCATAATATTCGATAGATAAATTTATTTTTATGCTAATTTAATACCCTATATCTAAATCTTCTTCCATCAAATGGGTAATAAAACCATCGTTTGTGTGTCTGACAGACTACCACCTCAAGAACCAATATCATTTGTTTTTCCATTACCATCTCGCATGATTGGGTATGAAATATGATCTAAATAATAAATAATATTTTAGAAAATTATTATAAATATTCTGTAATTATATTATATTTTTCTTTTTTAAATTTCATTCTTAATGGGATATTATTACGTCGTTCATCCGTAAGGTAGACTACCACCTCACAAATCAATGTAATACGTTTTTAGTGAATAATTACAATGGAAATAACTAGGTAAAATTTAATAAAAATATATTATATAAATGAAATAATTATTATATTAATTAAATATTTTTCATTCTGGATAGATAATATATCATTTTTATTTTTATCATTCACTCAATGAATGATGATAACTTCATTCATCTACATGTGGACTATAAACGAAGCGATGTGACTCAATAATTTCGTCACTGCACCACATGGATGAAATATATATTAGAATATTTAAAGGAATAATATGATATATATTATATTATTACCATTACATAAATAGAAAATATTACTAACCTTTCTTTCATAATTATCATTGAAATGGAAAATATACCTATGTGTATATACAGTTTACCATCTTCGTGATCATAATGTACTTGATTTTTCAAAAAACATATTTTATAATAGGTACTAAATGTATAATTTATGTATATATAATATAATTATTTCTTTATAATTATTCTGGATATGTTGAACTATATTATATTCACATGAATAGGAATATTCAAAATTGAGAATGAAAGATAAAACAAGGCAATTAAAATGAAAAAATGTGAAAATAATTCAATATTATTAATTAACAGGTGATAAGATGTTATAAAAGCATCATATATGATATTATTAATATTAGTATTTTTTTAATAAGTTAATAACATGTTTTTTACCACCATAAAAGATTTTACAACAAATTTAACCAAAAGGAAGTATAAAGTAATCAATTCTGTCACAATTTTCATTCATTGAGGAACATTTTTATGCTATTCACCAATTTATTTTATATGTTGTATATATTGACAAAATGAAATGTAATATCATTATTATGTAATAATTCATGGTATTTTGAGTTTCAATTTTATGTATTTTATCAATGGTAAGTGTACTTAAAAGTTACAGAGTGGAAAGTGATTTCTTAACTCAATATCCAGTCATTTTGTTATAATTCTACTCCACTGATTTGTCATTCAAAGATAATGTGTGTAATAAAATTTGGTTATTTTATGTTATATTTTAACTTGTTTTATGTGAATTTAAATTTTATTCACATAATTAATTCATATATTAATCCAGTCTTCAAAGACATGATCTTTGTAAGTGATTTTAGTCTCAATTTTCCTTCTTTGAGACCTATGTTATTTTATGAAACTCTATTATTTAATGAAGTGTATATACATCCCCTTTGATACGAAATATAACGAATTTATTTATACATATATTATTTTCAATTTAATTTATTATTAATTTTTCATGGGTCTTATGATTCAATGTTACTAATGTGGAAATAGTTTTCTATTACAATATTATCGTTTGTCAATGTTGTCTATGATTATGTGTATAATTTTGAAATATTATGATCTAACTATAAAAAAATTATCATTATTTTTCTGCCCACATATTTATTTATTATATATTTAAATAATAATACCATTTTTTCACACTTTGGTACATAAATCAATTGAAATTGTTATTAAGAAAATTCAACATTATTTCTCTCTTCGATCGAAATTTTTTTTGCATCAAAAAAAACATTTTTTATAATAATGTTAACAAAAATGATTTTAATGTTCTAAAAATAATTTAATAAAGAATATTTTACCCATTTTTTAATTTTTATTAAAAAAATAAAAGGAATATTCATTTCATTGCCCAAAAAATTACCATTTGTCTTCTTCTAAAAAACTGAAAGGTATATTTATTGTAACATTTACATCATAAATGGAATTTAAAAAAATCATGTCCATTAAAATGTTTTAAAACATAATTTAATTTATTCAATAAATAATTTCAATGAAACTTATTTTTAAAAAATTTTGTGACAATGTACTTTTGAATAGAGATATTCAAAATGAAATTTTGTTTCCTAAAGAATGTTTTTAATGTTCATTTTATGGTATTTTTAATAATCAATGAAAAATGCCATTATTATTTATGAAATGGGAATATGTGTTACTAATAACATCCTTTTTCATCCTATGATTGGTTCAATATGATAACAACTAAATTCATTGGGTAATCATTTTGTTCTTTAGAGAAATATATTTTAATTCTACATTATGATTATTTATTTAGTAAGGGTTAAATAAGGGGTTTGTAAGTGTTCCATAAAGTTCATATTACAAGATAAAAAACGAATTATCTATGCTTTATGTGGGTTTATAGTGTTTCATTTTATCCTAATTATTTTCACATGGATCATTACTCTTGATTCTTATGACTCTTTATTTTATTAATATATTATACCATATTTCAAGACAGATGGTTTAGGAATTGATGAGTATGTGGTATTTTATGATTATCTCATGCACTCTAATTGTGTCATTATACCCTTATACACTTCTTATGCTCATTAATGAATTTTAATTTTTAATGCTTGTGTTTACCCTTACTGATCATTTTGTCACACCCATATTTTGTTTCGTTTTCCCTAGGCAATTAAGAAATGATGTTGAATATAAATTATATAATGGATTTTATATGGATGATGATGGTGACATAATTTGAAATAAGAATAGGTGGGTGATGTCGTTGAACTAACAATTTAACAACATGGGTATTGTTTATGTAAGAGTTTTCTCGATCTCTAAAACTATAAACTTAAAACGACCTTGAGATTGTAATTGATCCAAATTTTCATTGTGATGTACCATTTGGGGGGGTGGGGAATTAGGTCAAAATTATTGGTATCAAAGTACGAAATGTATTGTTTTTTATTTATTTATTGATTCTGATAGTGGTTGTTCTTGACGGTTATATATGGTATCATAGAAATGGATTAGATAAAATTATAGATTATTATGATTTCATGTTAGATTATCTTAATATTTAAGGACACCTTCATAGGTAGATACGAATGAGTATTATCATGTGTACAAGTCTCAAACCACAGGTTGAGGTTTTACGCCATGAGATCTTAAAGAGATTAATGTAATTTTTAGACATGTTTTATTAGGATTAAGAATATTTAATTATATGAAATAATGTTAAGTATGCATTTTTTTTATTTAATTATATTTTATTGAATTCATAACCTTTATGATTTATAGGATACTATATACTGAGGATGTTTTTGGAATAAAATTATTATCAGACATATAAAAATGGGTTTCAAGAGTGATTATGTGACTAACTGATAAATGATATTCAAAAAGGACATCGCTAAATTTTTGTGCATGTAAGATAAATATTATAAGATAATATTTTAAATTAAAGCACCCTTTAATTTTGATATTGTTGAGATTATTTATGATATATATTTTCCATTCATTTAATCTTCTATTTTAATCATTATGTGTTTCCATTGAATTTTGCAGATTAATGTGTAAAATTAAGGTTTATCCTCTTTGTGAATTATATTACTATGTGGAAACCTTATTGGTTATCGTTAATGTATAAAGATTAGTGGAATAGATTTATTTTACCATTTATTGTTATGTGGTGTTTTAAATTTTATTTTGGTGCTTCATGTGTAGTGTCCCACCTCAAAACACACATATTGGTTCCCTAAGAGGGATGGACAAAAGTCCTAAATTTTTCCTCCTCGTACTCCAGAGGCTACCAAATAGTAAATATGATTAGGTTTTGTTCATTGGGAGACTATTCCATCATTATTCAATGTGTATAATAACAAAAATAAATAGAGATAAGTTGTGAAAACATATAAGAACATACAGTTGTGGAATAATAAATTGTAAACATCCTTGATAAATAATAATAATAAACTAGAGGATTCTATCTAAAAATAGTGAAAAAATGATGATGATGACCTTGTCATATAAAAATTCAAAATTGGGTATAAGGATAATCAGGGATATAGGGATACATCACATGATGAATAAAATAAAAAATGTGTCAATAGCTTTCACTACGAGTATCACGAACATAGGCATGGTCCTCTTCTCTGATACTCCAACCAACAAATTAGAATCAAGAATTAGAAGCTATCAAATTCCCTTTATCTATACTTGTAATCATGATGTCTGATTGGGTACCCAAGGAGGGTCAAGGAGGGTGTATGATATACTCATTAGGCCAGGAAAAATGGTTTCTATAACAGACCAGTCCATGCATAGAAATTGACCATTGTGCCAATATTAATAAATGTAATAAATTAATAAATAAAACATGATGGTCTTGGTTCATCCAGGATACCTAACCAACACTGCCAGGTTTTTCCTATTCATGATGTCTCTGATCCACGGTGAACCTAGAAATTTGTGATATAATGTATACTTTGGTCATAATGGTGGAATTCATAATGAAAGACTTTCATAACCACATAGTCAAGGCCTTGTGCCAAGACTAGAAATAATATTTTGTCAAGTCATTATACCAAGACACTAGTTTGTCTCATTAGACCAACCTATGGATCGATGAGATATAATGGGCTCCACCCGTCACTTATTAAGTCCAATGCATTTCTCATATGAAAAGGTTTAAACATTACACAAACATTCGTATTAAAAATAACATACGAAATGTCAATACTTTATCCATAAACCATGAATGGTATAAAAATAACACATCCATAGAAAAGTTATCTCAAATCCTTATATACTATATGGAAATTTTTTATCATAATAAATCAACTTCAAATAAACATAAAATCCATCAAAGGATGTTGACATAGATGAAATCAAAACGTTTTTTTTTTGAAAATATCTCTAACTATTTTGAAATCATTTAAAAGTAATGTAATTAAAAAATAAAACATTTATTTTAAAACTATTTTTATAAGCCTTTAAGGGAATCTTAGATGATGTTATAACGATAGAAAATAGCCTCACCCTCCGTATAAGTTTAAAAAACATTCTTACCTTAAATTGGTCAAAAAGGTCAAAAAGTACCTTGTTTGGAAAATGATGGAAAGATTCTTTTCAAAACATATAAGGTCAAATAAGGGTATAAATTTCATTCACACATTTTCTAGTAAATAGTAAAAATAATTTGAAATACATTTTTAAGAAGCATGGATGAGGTTGATAAAGTGGTCCCAGTAGATACTTACGTAAAAACAACCTCGGAAAATAAAAAGATTGTGAAATTATCCCTTACCTTGTACTTTTCCTTGGTCGGGGGTAGGTTAAAATCTAGTATAATGGTGAAATAATTGTTATAAAATTATACAATAATAATATACATTAATATGATATCATATATGATCTTTTAATATTGCTTTGTTAATAATATTTTAGTATTATCGTCTATTCGGGTTTTAACTGATTTGTTTTCCTTTATATGATTTGTTATGTAAGTAATGTTTGTTATGGATAGGATTTTTCTTATTCATATTCAAAATGATATTATGTATTTAAACATTATTTTTAATCATCTAATGAAAATTATTGTTGAAAGGATTATGATGGGGAATGAATCTCATCGCGTTGTTGTAGACGGTAATACGTATGTACGCACGAGCAACAATATCATTCGTTTGATATTAAAATAATATATAATTGGAAGGTATATTATATATACAGAATCATTATATTGTTATATTTATTATTTAAATCAATTACACATCATTATTATACCCATAGAAATAATAACGTATTAAACAACAATTACACCATGAAGTGGAGATGGTAAGCCGTACATACGCACGTATGGTGACATGTCAATCAAAGGATGGATAGAATAATTAATATGGTTGTACAATATTTATAATAACATCACTATATATAGAAGTTACTGGAGTTATTATTTTAGAATAGAAACAACAAAGAAAGAGGAAGTGGAAGAAGAAAAGAACTTGAAAGAGGTGATAAAATGTTTGCCTCTTCTTTGGGTTCTTCCTTCTGATTTAATCAAAAGGGCTCATTTGGTTGGATTTCTGACTAAATTAAGGCCTCTAAGACGAAGGTAGGACAGTTGAGAGGGTATTTGGGAAGAGAATTGCTGATCGAAATGGCTTTTAAGGTGTGAATTAGAGAGAAGGGGGAGTTCCATTTTATAAGAGGGGTGAGGGGAACCTTAGGAAATGCTAGAAATATTATTTTATATTAAAATAATTTTTGTTTTATAATGTCTCAAAAATAGATTATTTAAATGATAAGGTAGGTATGGGTTAAAAATCACTCATCCAATAGGTTTTAAACAGGTTTGGGTCACTATTTGAACCTTATCTTTTAGATTTAACTCTTAGTTATATAGGTTGACATTTACAATGTCTCTTTTTATTTTTATATTATATGGTTAAAACATACTATATACTTTCAAGAAAACCCCAAATGTTTCATTAATAAAACACCTATCATTATATATGTCTTTTTACTGAACCTTATATTTTTAGAAATATAATATCATTTAATAATATAATATTTATTTTAAAAACTCTTTTATGTCAATTTTGTCACCATTTGGTATTTTGTTTTTTGGTAAATTCATTACAGTATTATTACTTCAAAAATATTTCATCTAACCAACCATAATATAAAATATTAACCTATAAAATTATTGTAATTCATAAAAAGTCTCAAATTATATTTATTTGGATATTTATAATATCTATTATTTTAATATTTCATAAATTAGGTAATTAATGCATTATCATTATCTCATAAATAAATTAAATTATCTAATGTCTAATAAATATAAATAAAATAAAATTATGTAATAACATTTTTTATCTTTCTACTTAATATTTATAGTCGAATTTATCTTATGTGTAACCCTATATTAAAATGGTTTAGTTATTAAACTTTGAATTTAACACTATTATCTCTTCTTTGAATTAAATAATAATAAATGTCCTAATCTAATCCAAGTGGACCTAAAGGATCATATTTTATTCCTACGGTTTCTTTTGGTCAAATTAAACTTATCCAATAGAATTAGGACATGTGTTTGGTAATAATAATATCAGTTTTACCTTTAATTACCCTATTTAGTTTTAAACGTGGTAAATAAAAGTAAAAAGATACTATTCACCAAAAATTATTTTCATCTAATTAAACTACATTTTACTTACTGATATCAACCGTGTCTCTCAGATTTTCGAAATTCAACTCACAGAAGTGGGAAAATTATGTTTTAGGTAAACTTGCAAATGCTCTTAAGAGGTGTGTAAAAGACGGTAAATAGTTCAATAAAATTTTTATATATCTAAAATTATTATAACCTGAATCCAATTAATTACATTGAACTTATATAGGTATTAGGAATCAATTTTGACCTATAAAAAATTCAAATAAAATAAATAATTATTTAAATAAAAATTCGGTTTTAACGAATAACTCAGTGTTTTTCACTATTCATAAAAAATTGAATGTTTTCAGAAAAATACCAAAATTTCACCCTAAGCTAATTTTTATATTCTTAATTCAAAAATTAAGTCTATTTTACAAAATTAAAAACATATAAGTTTCATTTATTAATTTAAAATTAATTCCTGTTTTCAAATCGAAAACGCATGTTTCTAAAAAATAATAACGAACAAAATATTGATACTTGTTTATTTTGAATTTTAAAGTGGAATTATTTCCAATGAATAACATTGGATTAAATGGTAAAAATATAATCTATTTATACTTCAAAACCATTAAAATGTAAAATTTTACACTAAAAATGATTTTGATTAAAAATGTTGTTTTCAGGTAAAATATAGTATTTTTCACTATTCACCCAAATATGAATGTTATTATAACAACAACAAAAATTTATTGAAAATAAATTCTTATATCCTGATTCTAAATAAGAAGTTTATTTTGTCAAATTGAGAATATACAAGATTCAAATATTGGATTTAGAAAGGATTTTCCAATAAAAGGCTGTAAAATTTCATTTTTTAAATAATACTTCTTTTATCAGAAAAACATGAATTGGTTTTTTTCGTCATTATGTCTATGAAACTAATAATTTGGATTCTAAAGTTATACGGATTTTATAAAGTAAAAAATTTAATTAAAACTATTCATAACCTCTTTTGAATTGCTGGTATGGTAAGATTTGTTGCGCTTGAACATCACGTTGCGCGTAGTGCAAGTTATTGAATTACATTGAAGAAATAACGTACTATGAAATCGTGGGGTGTTACATTCATCCCTCCTTCAATAGATTGTGTTCTCTCAATTTGAAATTGTTATTTGAAAATAAATGGCTGAAAATAAAAAATACCATTGTGGGAAAACCCACATCAAAAATTTGTTTAATAAAATTTAATCTTAATAAGCTGAAAAAGGGGAATAAAAAAGCCACCAACAAATTATGATATCAATTAGAAGAATATTGGTGGAAATTAGAGACACATAATTGGAAAGAAAACGTAAATATTTATAGGGAGTGATTGAGGTCATTAGTCACAAACAATTGTATAATTGAGGGCCTCAAATCCATCATTCTATGATGATTTAAAATATTATAGGTTCAACGAAACATAGGGTAATAACATAACAAATTTTTAGTTTTAATATCTATTACCTAATGTTTAAGAATTAACATCATCATATAAAAAGAGGGGGAAAATATATATACATGACAAGTAGAGTTAAAACCTTTAACTAATTTCTACCACACACTCATCTTACAATCTAAAAGATAATAAAACAAAAAATATATTTTATTTATCCTATTCATATAGGGTTCCAAAAAAAATGAATTTATAATTCACCTATCATACCCTTTAAAAAATAATCTACATTATAGTATCCAGGGACTTCATGTAGTCCAATGGTAGGCGATAAATCCAAATCGCACTATGGATGTGGGTTTGATTCCCACTACTTTATCCGACACGATGGGTTGTCACACGGTCTGTGTGTTTTCATTTTTATAAGAATCTAAAAATAACCTTAACAACATCATCCAATTTCAAACATAATCCATTCCAACCATTAGACTTATCCAAAATACATCTATCCAAACTCACAGTCCAAAATTTAATAGGAAGTTAAACACAATGAAAATCCTGTTTGCCACATAATAACATGTGAACACCTTCATCATGTATTATTTTAAAACATCGCAACACCATGAATTACTATAAAACCTTATTTATAAAATTCATTCTCCATTATCATTTTTATAATACTGGATATATTACTTATATCTAAAAATATTGAATATTCCAACAATGATGAAATAAAAAAACTATTAATCAATTCCATGGAAGTCAAGAATATCCAATATAATTTATCCAAATCAACCATCCCTTATTCCAAAATTACTACCTTAGTATCAGGACTATATAATTTCAAATTCCAAATGAAATAGTACTATAATACAATCCTTATTTATTTCCATAATTTATATAAACAATACATCATTGATATAACAGTAAAATTACACAATACATTAATAAAAACATAAGAACTCTTAATCATTCCTCTTCATCTTCAGTAGTATCATAACATGATTCTTATCCAATAGAATCATTTAGGTATACTATAATGATTTGGACATTGATTTGCGTGGTGTCCCAACTCCTTGCAGATGAAGCATTGTACATTTGAAACCTTTTTCTCACCATTGCAATCACGTACATGGTGTCCATTTTCTCCACACATATAACAAACTCCCATTCAATTTAAAAATTTACCAAGGTGATTCTTTCCAAGGTTTCACAAATTGTAAAATGCTTATTTCCCTTATTCCATTTATCCATCATTCTCTCTACTATTCTTTTCGTCCCTTTCTTCCCTTCAAAGCCATATCAGTCATAGAATTCTTAACTTATCTTATTAAAACATAATACTATTTCTTCGTATTTTGAGAATATGTGGGAGACTATTTCCCTTATAAATTTTGGCTTAATACCATGAATTATTTGATCCTTCTTACTCTTTAGATCATATATATTGTTGGAGTTATCATTCCATCTACTAGGCACTATTTCTAAACAATGGAATACACTAAATCATTTTATTAATCACAATGAATAATTTAAAACATGTAAAATACCTAACATAAATTGAACAGTTTATGGATATAATCAATAATAATAAATATTTTTTCTTTGAGCAAGTATTTACTCCTAAATCCATTCTATTTTTTTGTAAAGAAAATGGGAATCATCCTAATCATATCCCCTAAGAGTGTCGTAACCAAGAGTGCAACAAGGACCATTGTCATGCACTACTTCCCATTTGATTCTAGTTCAAAGTGGCGTTTTCTAGTTTTACCCCTAGATACATCTGTGCAAGAACCACATCTACCTGTTTATATCCAGACATGGATTTATTTCTTCGAAAACTCAAAAAATCTCTACAATACCAAAATTCTAGGAAGTTCATCTATACTAATCCTCAAAGTCTATCTTAGGGCTATGTGCTCTAATCAGAGTATCTCTAAATCTAGTTTCCAAGGTTTCTCATAAACTTCCTCTAATAGCAACTGTAATGCCCCAACCCTAGTTACCTAGAGTCTGTGCATTATTACATATCATTGGAATGATCACAAAGATCATGTCTCGAAAGACCGATTACTTTAGTAGCCTTGCAAGTACAAGTTACATTCATAAGGTTTACATTACATAATAAAATAGAAAACTACAACAACATTGTTTTTATTTAAAACACTAAGATCCCATAGACTATCTGAGTAGGTCATTCAAAATATACTTCTTCACTTACATGAAAAATAAAACTTAGAAAGGAGTGAGCTCAGATGCTCAATAAGGATAACAATATAACAAAAATATTAATAAATAAGCATAAACATTTAAGGAAATGTATAAGACTAAAACAGAATCCTTTTAAACATGAACTTCAGCATAATATGGAAAAGATAAAAATCAAATAATTCCATTTACTTATTCACATGGATATTCTAGTAGCCGAATAATCAGATGCAATATCAATAGCCACATTCATAAAGATGGAATGCATAATGCTAGAATTTTATAACTACATAATCAAGGCCTTGTTCCAAGAGTACTAATAAGATTTTTTCAATGCCTTGTTCCAAGACACTAGTTTCTCTCATTAGACCTTTTGATGGATCGAGAAGATATAGCGGGCTCCACCCATCACATACTATGTCCAATGCATTCCTCATATGAAAAGGTTTAAACATTACATAAACTCTTGTATTAAAACTTGAATACGAAATGTAAAAACATTATCCATAAACCAATAATGGTATAAAAATAACACTTCCATAGTCAAACATATCTCAAAACCTTCAATAAAATATGGATGTTTTGTATCATAATAAATCAACTTCAAATAAACTTTAAATCCATCAAAGGATGTTGACATAGATGAAATCAAAACCTTTTTTTTCAAGAAATATCTCTGACTATATTGAAATCATTTAAAATTAATATAATTATAAAATAATACATTTATTTTGAAAAATATTCTTATATGATTGTAAGGGAAGCTTAGACGGTGTCATAACGGTAGAAAATAGCCGCACTCGCCGTATAAGTTTTAAAAAATCATTCATACATTAAATTTGTCGAAAAGGTAAAAAAGTAACTAGTTTAGAAAATGATCAAAAGATTCATTCAAAAACAAATAAGTTCAAATAAGGGTATAAGTGAATTTATCAAAATTTCTAGTTAATAGTAAAAATAAATTTAAATACATTTTTAAGAAGAATGTATGTGGATGATAAAGAGGTATCAGTAGATACTTACATAAAAACTGCCTCAGATAATAAAGAGATTGTGAAATTAACACTTACCTTGCACTTTTCCATGTTCAAGGGTAGGTTAAACTCTTTTATAATTGTGAAATAATTGTTATTAAATTATAAAAGAATCCTATACATTAATATTATATCATATAATATTTTTTAATATTGCATTGTCAATAATATTTTATTATTATTGTCGTTTTGCATGTTAACTGATTCGTTTTACATTATATGATTTGTTACGTAAGTAATGTTTTTTCTGGATAATAAGTATCTTATTCATATTAATAATTATATTAATTATTGAAAAATTATATTTATTCATCTAATGAAAATTAGTCTTGAATGGATTACGATGGGGAATGAATCTCATCACGTTCGTGGAGACGGTAAACCGTACGTACGAAAGAGAAAAAATATCATTCTTTTGATATTAAAATAATATATAATTGGATGTTATATTATATATACCAAATCATTATCATGTTATATTTATTATTTACATCAATTACACATCATTATTATACCCATACAAATAATAATGTATTGAATAACAATTACACCACGACGTGGAGATGGTAAGCCTAACGTACGCACCTATGGTTACATGTCATTCCAAGGATGGAAATAATAATGAATATGGTTGTACCATATTTATAATAACATCACTATTTGTAGAAGATACTATAGTTATTATTTATAAGGGTAACAACAATGAAAGAGGAAGTGGAAGAAGAAAAAACATGAAAGAGGTGATAAAATGTTTATCTCTTCTTCGGGTTCTTTGTTTTTATTTGACCAAAAGGGATCCTTAGGTTGGGTTTCTGACTAAATGAAGGCCTCTAGGATGAAGGGAGGACAGTGTAGAGTGTATTTGGGCAGATTATGGCTAAGAAAAATGGTTGTGAAGGTTTTAATTAGAGAGAATGTGGAGTGCCCTTTTATAAGAGGGGTGAGGGGCACCTTAGGAAAAGCTAGAAATATTATTCTATAATAAAATACATTTAGGTTTATAATGGATCGAAAATAGAATATTTAAATTATAAGGTGGGTATGGGTCAACAACCATTCAACCAATTGTTTTTTGATAGGTTTGGGTCAATATATTAAGCTTATCTTCAAGATTTAACTCTTAGTTAAATAGTTTGACATTTACCATGTCTCTTTGTATTTTTATATTATATGGTTAATAAACATACTATATACATACAAACGAACCCCAAGTGGTTCATTAATGATAAAAATATCATTATATACATATTTTGGCCGAATATTAGATATTTAAGAATAGACTATTAAATAATAATATAATATTTATTTTAAAAACTATTTTATGTCAATTTTGAAACTATTTGGTAATTTGTTTTTTTTTCTAAATTCATAACAGCACTAATACTTGGAAAAAAATTTATATAAGCAACCAAAATATGTCATATTAACCTATAAAATTAGTTTAATTCATAAATATTCTCAAATTACTTTTATTTTGATATTTATAACACCAATTATTTTAATATTTCATTAATTAGGTAATTACTGCTTCATCGTTGTGTCATAAATAAATTACATTATTTAATGTATAAAAACTATAAATAAAATAAAATTATTTAGGAAATATTTTTATCTTTATAATGAATATTTATAGTCAAATTTATATTATCTTTAACCCTATATTAAAAATGGTTTAGTTATTAAACATTGAATTTAACACTTTTAACTCTTCTTTGAATTAAATAATAATAAATGACCTAATCAAATCAAACTAGACCAAAATGATCATATATTATTTATAATGTTTTGTTTCATTGAATTACACTTATAAAATAGAATTAGGACATGTGTTTGTGTAATAATAATATCATTTTGACCCTTAATTACCATATTTAGTTTTAACCATGGTAAATAAAAGAAAAAAGTCATTATTCAACAAAAATTATTTTCATCTTATTATACCACACATTACTTACTGATATCAACCATGTCTCTCGTATTTTCTATATTCAACTCACAGAAGTGGTAAAATTATGGTTTTTGTATTTTCAAATGCTCTTAGAAGGTGAGTAAAAGACGGTAAAAAGTTCAATAAAATTTTTATATATCTAAAATTATTATAAACAGACTCCAATGAATTAAATTAAACTTATATGGGTATTATGTATCTATTTTTACATAAAATAAATTTAAATAAAATAAATAATAATTTAAATAAAAATCTGGTTTTAACCAATAACTCAGTGTTTTTCATTATTCATCAAAAATTTGAAATTTTTTAGAAAAATACAAAAATTTCACCCGAAGATAATTTTGATATTATGAATTCAAAAATTATGTGTATTTTACCAAATTAAAAACATAGAAGTTTTATTAATTAATTTAAAATTAATTCCTGTTGTCAAAACCAAAAAACATATTTTTAAAGAATAACAACTAAAAAAAGATTGATGCTTGTTTATGATAAATTTCTAAGTGAAATTATTTCCAATTAATAACATTGGATTAAATGGTAAATATATGATATATTTATACTTCCAAACCATTAAAATGTATAATTTAACACTGCCAATTCTTTTTATTAAAAAAGATGTGTTTAGTTAAAATATAGTATTTTTCATTTTTCACCCAAATATAAAAGTTATCAGAAAAACAACAAAAATTAATAAAACTATATTCTTATGTCCCGATTAAAAATAAGAAGTTAATTTTTTCAAATTGAATATATTAATGTTTCAAATATTGGATTTAAAAAGGGTTCACTATTAAATGGTGGTAAAATTGCATTTTAAAAAAAATACATCTTTTATAAAAAAAATGAATTTGTTATTTTATTATGTCTAAGAAACTCATAATATGGATTCTAAAATTATAAGGCTTATATAGTGCTAATAATTTAGTTAATACTTTTCATAACCTCTTTTGAATAGCTAGTTTGGTAAGTCGTGGTGCGCTTGAACACGGTGTTGCATGTAGTGCAAGTTAGTGAATTACTTTGAAAAAATAACGTACTATGAAATCATGGGGTGTTACAACTAGTGTGGTTTAATTATGATGAAATGTTCATAGGAATCATAAAATTTGTTCCTTATATAATATAACCTCATGAAAACTAATCCCAATGTTCTTAGTATTGAGTGATTATTATTAGATTTAATGATTACATTATATGAATATTGTAATTGAAGAATAGTTCATCTTACATTTTGTTTAATCCAATTTGTAAAGAATTTTTTTTCAGTTGAACTGGGAGTGAAGGCATGGGGTTTTTCACATATAAAATCCTTCATGTTCTAAATATGTCTTAATTTATGAAAAAATTTATTATTTAATGATAAAAATTTTATGTTTTATTCAAAAAATGTACATAAATAAAAAAAATTATATTAGATTTTCATTATACATTTTGATAAAATATACCAAAAATTATTTTGGGAATTGTTAAAATATATTTCTAAGTAATTCCTTAGTAAAAAATTACATTTATAAACTATCCATGTATTAATTTACAAACTATTACATTTTATAATGTTGTTAAAATATATAAATACATTATAAAATATTCAAAAATTAAATTATACCTAAAACCCTATTGTATCTACCATGTTTTATTGGTATGGTTTAATGAAATCCACAAATTCAGTACCAGCATATATAATATATATATTTTTCATATGTAATATATTTTATGATATAAAATATCTCATATGACTTGAAATGGAAGCACCTCTTATGATAGGGACACTATGGACTATGATAGATAATCATGTATTATCAATTGTATTTTAAGAAATCTTTTATATCTTTTATTACGAATATTAATCACCAATTTTGATAGTATAGATATCACTTTAGAGATACAACACATATATTTTGGGATTATTTTGGTTTCCCAAAATAGTATAGTGACCAATATTGTGTGTTGTGATATGTTGAAAGATGATAATTTCAACTTAACTATACATTAATATGCCACATAATTTATTATATGATTCAATCACATATTTTTATGTCACATATTATAAGACCAACCACATTTCATTATTTATCTCATAGTCAATGTTACAAAAAATGGTATAATATTTTCATTGAAAATTTCATATCAAATTTTGTTAATGCACTAAAATATCTATAATTTCTTCATTTAAAACATGATTTTTAAAATATATAAGAATGAAAAATATCAGATACCACTGATGGGTTTCTATGGATTTCAAAAAAATCAACAAAATGTTAGATAATGGAAACAATAACACCAAGATCCTGATTCTATATAAAAACCCATATACAAACTATATGAAAAAGATTCACCTTATCTAGATGTTTGTCCAAATAAAAAGAAACAATCATATCTGTTTACAAAGAAAACTAAGAATCAACCAAATTTTTTTTCTCCATGGTATACACAAGGGATGATTTATTCCTACTATAATCCAGTATGGATTTCATTATCACAATTATATAATAATATCATTCAAAGAAAATGAAGATAAAAGAAGAGATATTTTATAAATATGGAAGTGAATTATTTGGTATGATCAAAAAAATCTCACAAAGGAGTCATCATCCTTATATATATACCTCATGGATGATCCCCAAGCATCGATGCATTTTTTCACATGTATATATTGTAAGAGAAAATACAATTATGGTTACTATGCATTGTACCCACTGGTCAATAACACATCCTTAAATTTCATCATATGAAGTGTTTATACTGATTGATATCCAACATGGATGATATTAACAGAGTAACCACTTAATTTTCAACAATTCCATTTAATCCTAATGTTTAACATGGATAGTTCAACAGGATTCCCATGGCCTTACAATATATCCTTTTCATATAATATAAATAGATAATTAAACCTTAATATGAAATCATTGTATTTTATAAATTGACAATATCAAATACATAAAATATATCTTTTTATCTTGTATAAGAAATATTAAGGAATTATCATGTCATTCACAATTATTTATCCTAAATACATTAAATTCATATTGTTTTTAGTTCATATATCTATCATTAACTGTGGGGAAAACATATGGGTATGGAAGTATATTTTCAATAGTGGCCATGAAATCCTATATAGATATGTAAAGGGGGTTCCACTAAGGTTAGAATAGAGAATGTAGTGTTAGATTTAATTTCACATTGATTTGGTCAATATAATAAGTTTTATATGATTCATATTGATAAGTCACATTTTGAGATGTCATTACATGAGATATGAATGGGTTGAATTTTTAGGCCAATTTTTTTTGTTTCAAATATGGGTATTGATCTAAAAAAGGGTATAGTGTGATTAAATTAGGGATAATGGTTTTATTTTGTTACCATAGTAATTGGGAAAAATATATATTATAAGAAAAGTCATATGATATGGGTTTCTCATGATCCAGTACACAAGAGCTATAATGAATTTTATCTAATGGAATGGTTTTGGGTATTCTAATTTCAATGGTTATGGTTGTGATTTTTCATGAAAATTTCTATTGCGATTATAAACTAACTGGTTTAGATGATAAATGATCATTACAAGAGTGTATTTTTTTATTTGTCTATAGAATAGTCTTTCAAGTTCAACCGATGAGGGAAATTTTGGATTTCATGGTTTGGACACTATTTTATAATTTTTTTGATGAATTTATGCAATATAGATTCCAGATTTATCGAACATAATTAATGTTATTCCCACATATGGTATTTTGAATAATTAATCTATAATGGGGTGGTTTACTGACCTAGGATAAATATATTATAGTATGCTTCACAATACTATGATTAAGAAATAATGGGATGCTTTTACCACCTTTAAATTACTTGTTATAGGTTGTTTTTACTTCCCATGATAGTTGGATGGTAGTGAGGTTTTATGATGAACATGACCTGGATACCCTCTCAAACTAGTATTATCCTGAACCGTCAAATACCCCAAGGGAGTTCCCAATCCCCCGAGGATCTAATTTAACAAGCATTAAACAAAATCAACTAGAGAGAACCATTTCTCGCTACCTGATGAAAACAATATGACATATATATATACATCATGGAAAGAAATATTATAAGAGAAAAAATCATATGTTAGAGAAAAAGGGAAACATCTGAAGTAAATGAAATAAAATGTAGATGTACCATATTTATGATAGAAGTCCAATAATAAATGGAATCTTGAACTGATATAGATACTCCATGTGGTGGCATATAAAAACTCCCACCTTCTCACCACCATCAACTCATACACAGCAGATAGTAACCTTGCTGCCTCACCATGGCTTTGTACCATTCCTTTCATCGAAAGACATACAATGATCTAAGCACCACTGAATGGTTTTTAGGGTGTGATCTAAATAGGCTTAGTGGGATCCCACCATGGGGTTTCATACCAATCCTCCCTACAAAAATCAAACATGCTTAACTTTATATAAACTAATTCATGATAATCATTAAAGGAATTTTATATCAAAATAATGTTAAATGGATAAATCATACGGTTACACATTTACAAATAATCTGTAAAAACATTTTTAAATTATAAAACATATATCAAGAAGCCAAAAAAATATATCACATATCAAATAAAAACCATGGTATTAAAAACCTATGGACTAATAAAATCACACTAATGATCACTCTAAGAATGGTTATCTATAACAATCATACCTAATTATAGATAATCACACACATCAATTATCAGGATATATTCCTCTAATATAGATATTATAAGAAAAAAATTGATTTTTAACCTCCCAACGGGTCTCATAATTCCCTTACCAACATGATTAGGGAGTAGAGGAACCCCATAAAGGTGAAGCCCCACCTTAATACTATAAACAGATTTTTTCTATTACCACAACATTCACCTATGTACCCAAGGCTAACCATGTGCTACATTTCCCAAACCAGTTCATCAGATCCATGATTTGAAAACCATTTCATAAATCCATTTAACATTGTAATGAAAATACATTTTTGATTTACCTAAAATGAGAGAACAAAATTTTTTCAAAAACCTATTCTCTTACACCCAATTAAATCATGTGAAATAATTAATAAAACAATTTATAAAATCAGAAAAATGTAGTTCATCCAACATAGGATCGAGATAGGACCACCTACCTAAGAATCGGGTCTCAAAAACCCACAACAGAATCCACCTATATAGAAGAACACAAATACAATAACATATCCCCTTGAATCAATACTTAAATATCATAATCAATTCAATTAAAAAAATGGATGATGGAGAATTTCAAACCAAAAACCTCAAGAAATTCCCATGTTGCACCATAACCAAAACAATGGTTATCCACTATAGGAATATCATACAATGGATGTTGGAATGATTAAGAACAATCAACACCAAAACACAAATAGATCTGAAAAATTATTACAACAGAACTATTGATACCATAGGATTTAAAGAAGTAGCAAGATTATATAACCGAGGAGTAAAATGAAACCACAACAATGATCAATCGCTGAATGAAATGTCTGCGAAGGAGCATAGATCTCAAAAAAATCATGGAGGTGATCCCAGGTTTCAAGAGAGGAGCCTAAGGTAAAATGAAAATAAAATTAGGAATGATCATTCTAATAAACATAAGGTCATGAACATTACACGATGTGAACCACTTATTCCTCACATGAGATCCATGAAGGGAAAATAATTTGAAAAATGAATTACATAGGATTGAAAATAGTTGTGACTATACTATAAATTATGATATCATGATTCATGATTAATAGTCATATAAATATCTAAACTAGTTTACTGATCCATGTTGGTAATGGATACAAGTCAAGTAACCAATTCACGACATGAAATTATTTAGTAGGTCGATTATGTAAAAATCATTAAAAATCACCCCTTGTCAACCTATACACAAAAGTACAATCTCTTAATCAATTTTAACATTTATACAAAGACTCAATAAAGTCAAATAATCCAAAATTCCAACAAATTAGGTCATATACCCATGAAAATACTCTTTATCGGCGAAAGGCTTCAGCACACTTGAAAAAGGAGAATGAAAAGGAGAGATGAAAAATACCTAAAAGATAATAATGGTATGTTACAATCTCCCCACAATTAGAATTTTTATCCCCAAGTAGTCACATGGATAAAGTTTCTCCATAATTAGGTGAGGAAACTAAAACCATATTAATAAATGATTCTCACAATTCATGTGGTAATGTAATTATCATCTCTACAAAACTTTGACCAACAAAATTTACTTCTCAGACAATACCATAACTAGAGGGTAAATGATCTCCTCTAGTTTCTCTACAATAAAACTGTCTCACTCTAATTCCTTTTCATCCTAACTTAGAATGTGATAGGGATTAGGTTGTTACTTAATGAGCTGAGATATATGGAAAATGTCGTGAATACCAGTCAACTAAACTGTAAATTCCAACTGATATCCAACCTTACTATGACACTCAGTGACCTCAAATGGTAAAAAAACCCTCAGAGACATATTTCCCTATAATCAAAGCTATTAGTGAACTAACACAGGATCAAATTTTCAATAAAAACATAGTAACCAAATAAAATCACCAATAGTTGGTGCTGAGTATACACATACGATTTTTGTTGACTCTCAGCTAAAACAAAAAACTGATATATATCCAAAATACATGATAATTTATTAGGAATGAGACTCAGTACAATATTGGAGGCCTCACCCACATATTCCCCAAAAATATGTAAACTACACAATAAAACATAAAATTACATTATGAGAGAGTTTTTGATAATCTAACAATAAATATTATTATAATAAAACTCAACCAATCTGTGATTGCAATCCCATGATTCTCCAAAATTGATGATGTAGGCCTGTTACGTATCCTACTAGATCTTCATAGTACGGTCCATTTGGAAATCAATCTATGGATGGAAAGCTATAATCAACACAAAACAATTCTTCATTGACTCTTACATACACTTTTCGAATCATGAGGTAAACCTAATATCCCTATCCATAAATGGAAGAGGTAACCCATGTAATGATACAACCTCATACACATACCACTTTCCCATTTCTTTAAATTTAGTAGTGTCCCTAATTATAATATAGTGAGACAAAGTTCTTTAACTTATCAATAACCACCCAGATAGAAATAATCCCTTTGATACTCGATGTTAATCCAACAAGAAAATTTATAAACACCTCACTGCACATCTAAACCAAAATAAGAGGAGGAAGAAGTAACCCAGATGTTTTTACATTGACTACCTTTACCAATTAAATGGTGTAACAATGGGATAAAACATTTTCAATGTTATTATTCATACCCATATATCATAATTGACATCAAATTACCATAATTAATTTTCATTCTTCTTGGATGAAGACCCCATAAGGAACTATCACTGTAAAACCACAACCCTAGATACCCAGAGCCGGTACATTATCTTTTTAAATTATAATGACTAAATGAAATAAAATCCTGAATTAACCCTTATTTTTTTTGTTTTGGAATTACATATTTTATACAAGATACCCATAACATATTTGACAAAAAATTAATGAATTACAGTAGTAAAAAACCCATCATCCTTGAAACTCATTCAATGCATTCCTCTTCAAACCTCGGGTAAAGGAAGCATAATATGGGTGAGATAGAATGCTCATTAAGGGTATGTAAACATAAGGAATAATTAATTGATTTGAGTAAATAAAAATGGAAAGGTCAATAACACATTCCATTTAATTAACTATATATGTAATAATCAATATGGAATGGTAAGTAACTAAAACACATTCCATTTAATCAAAAAACAGAGAAAAGTTTACATCCATATATTTAATCATATAAAATATAATAAATAATAATAATAATAATTGAAGTACCTATGATGTAAATCCTTAATTATTGGAAGTCATGTCTAAGTCACATGAAAACCTATACTGTCAAGACCTTTCAAAAGATGGTTTAAAATAACACGTAGAAACCCATTTAATTTGGTCATCATATTTATTACATGATAAACTGGCAATGTATTGAGGGTATATATAATTTCGTTGACCTGACCATTATTTCCAGTCCAAATAAAACCTCATATTGAATAATTTAAATGATTAATATTCCTTAACAAATATTAATTAATGTTTACATTATATATAAAAATGGAATACAATTTTTGAGTGAATCGTGATATTGAATAATAAAAGGTGAAGTATATATTCCACATTATTGAGAATTGGTTTATAAAAATGAATTAGTCTCAAAGGAATGTAAATTCAGTTGAAATCCCATAACTTATTTTTCCTTTTTTGTGTGAACGTAGTTTAACTGTGGCATCCCACCTTTTTATAACATAAACTTTCATTACATTACACAAAACTGAGGATATTTAAGTTTTACTGTCTTGGAAACCAGGAACATAATACAAGAAACAACATAAAACATTCTTCTTAAACACATAAAAGGCATCTATTTAAGTTCATCCTAGGTTCATTACTGTATCTCATAACATGGGGAGATACATCAAAAGAAAGGGTGAGCAGAAGGCCCAGTAAGAGAAACAAGAGAAACATTTTACATGTGAACTTGAGATACTTCAATAAGGTCATGAAAAGAACTTTAAGGCATGAGAAAGGAATCATGAGGCATATCATAATAAAAATAATGTTTTTCATAACTTGAATATGTGGCTACAACATTTAATATTGACAATCATTTCTGTTTCACCAAGGTCCGTCCCCAAGGTGTCATTAAAAATTACCAGGGTTATTCACCAAGGCGTCGTTAAAAATAGTCATCTCTAGAGATTTAGTCTTTACCCAATGCAATGGCGCGCTATCAGGGCGCACCCTAGACATGTATTTATTATCATGTTATCCACTTATATCATCATCAATCATTTCATAAACAACCCATATAGAATAAAAGAAATGGGTTTCATTTCATAATCATAACGTTTTAAAACTGCTTTAATGACATGATCTTTATGTCACTTAAACCCACAGAAAGGGAAAACGGGTCTCATGTATGTAAATACAAGAATTTAAAATAGAACAAAATGGTATATATGTGAATACCCATATAGAAGAGAGATAATTGAGTATTCATTTTATAAAATAAAAGAACTTTAGAAAAAGAGAGAGACATTTTGAGATGGAAATTCTATAGCATATCGGCTATGTTTCGGGGGTTTAGAAAACATTGAAAAGAGAGGGGAAATGGGTAAAACATTCATAAATAAACCATAAAATACAAGAGGGACCGAATATTAAGGATATATAAACATGGAAATTAAATTTTAAGGACATACCATTTGAAATGAAATTCATGGAAGGAAGACAAAAATTAGATTTCTCTTCTGAAAATTCAGCAGCCTAACGATGTCACTTAAACATCAACAAAAATGAATTAACGAGATCAAATAGGATCTCTCATCATATGAACATAAAATTTAATTATGATATATATAGATATCATACCCCAACATAATAAAAAGGAACTTTAAAATTTTGACATGAAAGTAGAACTTTGAAATATGAGAAGGGTGAAAGAATCCCTTAAAAATTCGGCAGCCTAACGGCGCCACTTAAAAATTCATAAAACGAATTCATGAGAGAAAGAGGGGGTATCTCATAATATGAAAATTAAAAGGTATTTATTATGAATATAAAATAACATCCTCCAACATAAGAACATGGAGCATAAATGAAATGACATAAAAGAGATTACTTGAAAGGAAAGAGGGAGGTCAGATCCCTTACCTTAAACTTAACACTTAAAACTCAATGGTTGGGACCTTGAGAGGCTTTAGGGCACCTTGGTAGGACTCCTAGGGTGGTAAGGAGACCATAAATTCGTTGAGATTGATTTTTTAGTCGAGTGGATGAGAGGATGGCTTAGTATTTATAGGGAAAGTGAAGGGACAAGGCATTAATGGCCAAGGGACACCTCATTGGTGGTTTTGGAAAAACCATGGGATTTCCCATGGTATTTGCCCATGGTATTGGAAACTTGGGACACCTCATACCTTATATTAGTATTCATAAGTCCACCATATTGATTACATACTTAATACATCATTTAATAATGTCATTAAACACCCGTAACTTAAAAACTGTATTTTCACTATTCATCGAAAATTCATTTTTTTCAGAAAAATCCCCAAAAATTACCATAACATAATATCGATGGTCTGAGTTCAAAAATAAATTCCATTTTATAAAAATAATTTTCTAAATATTTTTAATTAAATTTTTAGATAAAAAACACTATTCACCCGAAAAAACTAATACTTGACTAATAATTTATGAAACCGTTATTTAACCATTTTATTAAATCACATTACTTAATCATGGTGTCTAAAATATATTAAAACTTTCTTTAAGTGAGATTACTAATCCATTTGGTCACATTAATAATCCTAAGCTTAAAATTACTATTCATTATTTATTATTCATCAAAAATTAAGTTGATCTTATTAGACTCCAAATTTCTTACTCAACACTTTTACAAAAGACCATTTTCTGAAAATCATTACACATAATTAATTATTTAAGGTTTAAATAAATATTTTAAAATATCCTTTTTTTCAAAATTCATCAAGAAAAATATATCATAAAATTATCCGGACATTTTAAATTTCACAAACTTCACTAAAGGAGGAAATCTCAATTTATTCATCCCAAAGGATTACACAAAGAAGCTACCGTCTCGTCACATAGCCCCTTATAACACAAGCATATGACCTAAGTGTAAGGTGTGCTATGGTGAGAGAATCTGAGTGAGGCTCAGATAACATTGCCCTAGTAGTAATATCTACTAACATGAACTTCTCCCGCAGGCGCCTCCATTCAAGCATGACACGCTGGAGTTTAGCTTGGGCTTGGTCCAAAGCGAAGCCCAAAGATGCCACCTCCTTCCCATGCTCTGATAAGTGGGATTTATAAAGTTTGATTCTACTGGATGAAGCCATCGACTCCTCTTTCTGCATTAACAAATAACATCTCTATTAAATCATTAAGATTAAGTTGATATACTATTCAAAAAGTTTGGGTCGTTACATTCTTCTCCCTTAAGAAATTATGTCCCCGAAATTTTATACTTGAGGCCTAGTCGAAAAGGTGAGGGTACTTTTGCTTCATTGTTTCCTTCGACTCCCAAGTCGCTTCTTCATACTTATGATTCCTCCACAACACTTTCACAAGGTAGGTAGTCTTGTTCCGTAGAACCTTGTCTCTACAGTCTAATATCTCTACTGTCTTCTCATCATAAGAGAGGCCATGTTCTAGTTGTACCACCACTGGGTTCAGTACATGTGAAGGGTCGGGTATGTACTTCCTCAAGAGAGATACATGGAAGACATCATGAACTTGAGATGGGTTCGGTGGAAGTGCTAATCAATAGGCCACTGCTCCTATGTGATCATGGATTTCATATGGGCCAATGTACCTAGGGCTGAGATTCCCTTTCTTCCCAAACCGCACGACTCTCTTCCATGTAGAAATTCGAAGGAAGACTTTGTCGCCAACATGAAACTCCAAGTCCCTTCGATGGTTGTCCGCATAGCTCTTCTGCCGACTCTGAGTAGCTATTATGTGTTGTAGGATGGCATGAACCTGTTATGTCATCTCTTGCACATGATCAGGCCCAAGAAGCTTTCTCTCACAAGTTTCATCCCAACAAGTTGGAGTTCTACATCGCTTTCCATATAGAGCTTCATAGGGTTCCATCTGAATACTTGAATGAAAGCTGTTGTTATAGGAGAAATCAACTAATGGGAGGCATTGATCCATCCACCTTTAAATTCCATTGTGCATAATCTCAGCATGTCTTCGAGTGTCTAAATAGTTCTTTCAGATTGACCATCTGTTTGAGGATGATAGGCCGTACTAAAATTCAATTCAGTATTCAGAGCATGTTGAAGACTTCTCTAGAATTTTGATGTGAATCTGGGATCACGATCAGACATGATGTATAGTGGTACACCATGCAGCCTTACCACTTATTTTACATATATCTTGGCAAGTTAATCCAGAGAGAAATCTTCCCAAATAGAGATAAAATGGGCGGTCATGGTGAGATGGTCCACAATAACCCATATCGCATTGTTTCTTTTGGATGTTTTCGGGAGACCAGTTACAAAGTCCATAGTGATATTATCCCACTTCCATACTGGTATGGGTAGCAGTTGTAACACCCCCTTATGAAGTTGTCATTCTGCCTTTACTTGTTGACACACCAGGAACCTTGTAGTATAATCATTAATCTCCCTCTTCATGTTATCCCACCAATAATGATCACGAAGGTCTCTATACATTTTAATGCTTCCCGGATGTATAGAAAAAGTAGATCTATGAGCATCATCCATCAGTTCTTTCTTTATCTCCGGAATAGATGGAATACATAGTCTTGTATGAAATTTCAATACACCTTCTTGATCAATATTGAAATCAGGGAACTTCCCATCCTTTACAGCCTCATACTTCTCATACAACAAAGGATCTTCTTTTTTAGCCTTCTTGATCTTCTCTAGTAATGAAGGTTGAGAAATCATTTCGGATAAGGTTGATGATGTGCTTCCCTTAGAATTCCCATGTCCAGTTTTACTAGATCATTAATCAAGGGATCTCCTAGGATCCTCATTGTTTCCAAAACAATAGGGTCTTTCCTGCTTAACGCATCCACGACGTTGTTTTCTCTTCCAGGGTGATAATGAATTGAATAATCATAGTCTTTAATAAGCTCCAACCATCTCCTTTGTCTCATGTTAAATTATTTATGTGTGAAAATATACATTAAACTTTGGTGGTCAGTGTATATATCACATTTCACCCCATAAAGATAGTGTCTCCATATCTTTAGAACAAAAACAACTGTCGCTAGCTCTAGGTCATGCATAGGATAATTCTGCTCATGATTATTCAACTGTCGAGATGCATAAGCAATTACCTTGTCATTTTTCATGAGGATGCACCCAAGTACATTCAAGGATTCATCGCTAAAAATAAAGAATCCTTCTCTGATACAGGGTAGTGTTAACACAGGTGCAGTAACCAATCTCTTCTTCAGTTCATGGAAACATTCCTCACATTCCTTTGTCTAGATGAACTTAACCCCTTTTCGAGTCAACCTGGTTAGTGGATTATAAATCCTTGAAAAGTTTTTCACAAACCTCCGATAATATCTTTATAAACCAAGGAAACTACGAATCTCATTTATTTTTATGGGTTGAGGCCACTCCTCCACAACCATTGTCTTTTCAGGGTCAACCGATATTCCTTCATTGGTTACGATGTGCCCTAAGAAAGCCACTTGTTGTAACCAAAACTCACACATGCTGAACTTTCCAAAGAGCCTCTCCTTCCGTAGAGTTTTCAAAATAACCCTCAGATGATCTTCAGGGTCCTCTCGACTTTTTGAATATATCAAAATATCGTCAATAAAATCTACCACAAAGTTATCAAGGTAGTCCTTAAAGACTCTATTCATCAAATACATGAAAATAGCAGGAGCATTAGTCAAGCCGAAGGTCATAACAATAAACTCATAATGCCCATATCTGGATCGGAAGGCAGGCTTCGAGATATCTTCCTTCTTCAACCTCAGTTGATGATAACCAGATCGAAGGTCAATCTTAGATAAGAATTGAGCTTCACGAAGTTGGTCAAATAAATCATCAATTCTAGGAAGAGGGTATATTTTCTTCACTCTGATCCCATTTAGTTCTCTATAATCAATGCATAGCCACATTGATCCATCCTTCTTCTTCACAAAGAGAACTGGTGATCCCCAAGGAGACACACTTGGTCGGATAAACCCCTTCTCCAACAAGTCTTGGAGTTGCTTCTTTAACTCTTATATCTCCACATTTTCTATTCTATATGGGGACATTGATATTGGTTGAGATCCAGGTACGAGTCCAATGGAGAACTCTACCTCTCTTTCTAGGGGAGGTCCAGGTAACTCCTCCGGAAATACATCCATGTATTCCTGACCAATCAGAACATCTTCTATTTGTATACTCCCTTTTTCTTCTTCTTCATCACTGATTAAAACCATAAAGAAAGCTATAGGAGGTGTTTCTGGATAGGGAGAAGTTTGGGATATCTCTCCTTGGAAGATAATTGAAGGTCATTCATTCAAGACTAATGATATTTCCTTACTTATGCATTTGATCTTAGCATTATACTTTGAGAGCCAGTCCATCCCTAGTATAACGTCAAATTCCAACATGGGAATGACTACTAGATTTGAGATAAGATTGTGCTCACTAAAGTAAACACTAGATTCTCTAAACAGTTTTGATGCATGGATAATCCCACTTGGAGTCTTGACTGACAACTCTACCTCAAACAGTTCGGGGATTGATTCTATATTCTTTAAAAACATGAGGAAATAAAGGAATGCGTAGAACCAGAATCAAACAAAGTAGTTGCTAGTTTTGAGAGGAAAACAAGAGTACCTACTACCACGTTATTCAGAGCTTAAACTTCAGTTGTTGTGATACAAAAAACACGACCTTGCTATCCTGGCCTTTGATGATGTTGATGGTAATTCCCCTCTACTGCCCTTGGATTTGGACAGTGATTAGCAAAGTCCCCATGCTTTCAACACATTAAGCAATGGACTTCGGGTAGGGCCAGAACCATCTTTCCTCTGTTGTTAGTGTTGTGGAGTTCAGGATTCACTTCACTATGAAAATTCCGAGAAATATGGCCTCGTCTTCCATACTTGTATGACTTTCCACTTCCGATCAAGTAGTTCCGAGGATGCTTCTTCCCACATTTATTACATGTGGTAAGTTTCATTTTCTTTCCACCTATTCCCTGATCAAAAGTCTTCCCTAAATTGGGCTCCAATGATCTCTTCTTGTCATTTGATTTATGAGACCACTGTGTCTCACCAAACTCTAGCTCGACTTTCATTGCACTCCGCACGATCTCCTCATATCTATCATAGTCCCGGTTGGCTAGATTCTTCCAAAGATGAGGTCTCAATCCACCAAAAAATCTATCAACCTTCCCACATGGATCCATGACAAAGCTAGAGGTATATCATGAAAGTCAGGTGAAGTTTATATCATAGCTTTCGACAGATTCATTCTCCTTCTGCTTCAGCTCGAGAAACTATTTCTCCATTCTCATTCTCATAAAACGAGGGAAATACTTATTAAAGAATATTCCCAGGAACTCTTCCCACTCCATAGATTCCATATATCCACTAGGCTTCATGTTTTTGACCAGTGAGCACCACTGATCAGCTTCTCCCTCTAGGCGGTAAACAGCAAGGGTGACTTTTTCTTGTTCCGAACAAAGGAGTACAGAAAAGATCTTTTCAATGGAGCTTATGCATTGTTCAGCAACAAATGGGTAAGTATATCCACTGAATTTTAGTGGTCGTTGACACATGAAGGAATCAACAGAGTGTTGTTCCCTTCGTGGTGAGATCCGCCTCTCAGCTTGATTCAAGGTATTACTCATAACTTGAGTCAGTTGGTTCATCATTCGCATGAATTCTTCCATTCCGGCTTCCATCAGAGGGCCGTCAGCACATGGTGCATTGCGGTCACCATCAGCACGGTTCATCCTATTTCCCTCCATTTTCCAAAAGGATAAAACCTTTGTGAGAAACGTATTTCATTTATGAATCTTTTAACTAAGACTTCATGCTTAGACAATTACATTTTTCTATAATTCCTTCATAATGATTCATAAAAATCTTGTGATTAACCAAACATATCCCCCGGGAGTGTCGTAACCAAGATTTTAGCAAGGCCCGTTATCGTGCACCAGTTCCCATCTGAATCTAGATCAAAGTGGTGTTTTCGGGTTTTACCCCTATGTACATCTGTGCCAGAGCCACCTCTACATGCTCATATCCGGACAAGGATGTATTTATTTAATAAACCACTTACTCAATACTTACCAAAATACCATGATGTTTTCTTATATTTAAACTTTTCTATAGGGTTCTTCTTAATGTTTTTATATCCTAATTTCCATAAATAACTAAACCATCCTTTGATACCAACTATGGAATCCCTCCTTTTTATAACATAAACTTTCATTACATTACACAAAACTGAGGATCTTTAAGGTTTAGTGTCTTGGAAACCAGGAACATAATACATGAAACAACATTAAAAATTCCTCTTAAACACTTGAAAGGATTCTCCTTAAGTTCATCCTAGGTTCATTACTATATCTCATAACCTGGGGGCATACATCAAAAGAAATTGTGAGCAGAAGGCCTGGTAAGGGAAACAAGAGAAACATTTAAATGTGAACTTGAGATACTTCAATAAGGTCATGAAAAGAACTTTAAGGCATGAGAAAGAAATCATGATGCATATCATAATAAAAATAACGTTATTCAAAACTTGAAGATGTTGCTAAAAAATTTAATATTGACAATCATTTCTGTTTCACCAAGGTCCATCCCCAAGGTGTCATTAAAAATTACCATGGTTATTCACCAAGGCATCGTTAAAAATAGTCATCTCTAGAGATTATTTCTTTACCCAATGCATTAGAGCGCTATCAGGGCACACCCTTGACATGTATTTATTATCATGTGAGCCACATATATCATCATCAATAATTTCATAAACAACCCATATAGCGTAAAATAATTGGGTTTCATTTCATAATCACAACCTTTTAAAACTACTTTAAAGACATGATCTTTATGTCACTTTAAACCCACGGAAAGGGAAAGCGGGTATCATGTATGTAAATCCCAAAATTTAAAATAGAACAACTTGTTATATATGTGAATACCCCTATATAAGAGAGATATTTGAGTATTCACTTAATAAAATAAAATAACATTAGAAAAAGAGAGAGACATTTTGAGACGGAAATTCTGCAGCATAACGGCTATGTTTCGTGGTTTTAGAAAACATTGAAAAGAGAGGGGAGATGGGTAAAACATTCATAAATGACCCATAAAAAAGTATAGGGACATAATATGAAGGATATATGAACATGGTAATGAAATTTTAAGGACATACAATTTGAAATGAAAAACATGGAAGGAAGACAAAAATTAGATTTCTCTTATGAAAATTCAGCAGTCTAACAGAGTCACTTAAACCACAACAAAAATGAATTGAAGAGATAAAATAGGCTCTCTAATCATATGAACATAAATGTTCAGTATGATAGATATAGAGATCATACCCCAACATAATAAAATGTAACTTGAAATACTTGACATGAAAGTAGAACTTTGAAAAATGAGAAGGGTGAAAGAATCCCTTAAAAATTCGGCAGCCTAACGACACCACTTAAACATTCTTAAAACGAATTGATGAGAGAAAGAGGGGTTATATCAACATATGAACATGAAAAGGGGAGTAAGATGAATATAAAAGAACATCCTCCAACATAAGAACATGGAGCATAAAATAAATGACATAAAAAAGATTACTTGAAGCGAAAGAGAGATGTCAGATCCCTTACCTTAAATGTAACTCTTAAAACTCAAAGGTTGGGACCTTGAGAGGCTTGAGGGAACCTTGGGATGACTCCTTGGGAGGTACTGATACCATAACATCATTGAGGATGATTTTGGAGTCGAATGGATGAGAGGATGGCTTGGTATTTTATAGGGAAAGTGAGGGGACAAGGCATTAATGGCCAAGGGACACCTCATTGGTTGTTTTGGAAAAACCATGGGCTTGTCCATGGTATTTTCCCATGGTATTGGCCACATGGGACACATCAAACCTTATCTTACTATTCATAAGTCTACCATATTTATTAAATACATAATACATCATTTAATGAGGTCATTAAACACCCCTAACTTAAAAACTGTATTTTCACTATTCCGCGAAAATTCATTTTTTTTCAAAAAAATGTCCAAAAATTACCATTATATAATATCTATACTCTGAGTTCAAAAATAAATCCCATTTTATAAAAATAATTTTCTAAATATTTTTAATTAAATTTTTAATTAAAAAATTCTATTCACTCGAAAAAACTAATACTTGACTAATAATTTATGAAACTGTTATTTAACAATTTTATTGAATCACATTACTTAATCAAGGTGTCTAAATTATATTAAAAATTTTTTAAGTGAGATTACTAATCCATTTTGTCACATTACTAATCCTAAGCGCAAAATCACTATTCATTATTTAATATTAATCAAAAATTAAGTTGATCTTATTAAACTCCAAATTCATTAATGAACACTTTCTCAGAAGACCATTTTTTGAAATTCATTATACATCATTAATTATTTATGTTTTACATAAATATTTTAAAATAGTAATTTTTTTCAAAATTCATCAATAAAATACATCCTAAAATTATCCGGACATTTGAAATTTCACAAACTTCACTAAAAGAGGAAATCTCAATTTATTCATCCCAAAGGATTGCACAATGAAGCTACAGTCTCATCAAATATCCCCTTATAACACCAGAATATGACTTAATTGTAAGGTGTGCTATAGTGAGAGAATCTGAGGGAGGCTCAAGTAACATTGCCCTAGTAGTAATCTCTACTAACTTGAACTTCTCCTGCATGCGTCTCCATTCAAGCATGACACGCTGGAGTTCGGCTTGGGCTTGGTCCAAAGAGAATCCCAAAGATGCCACCTCCTTCCCAAGCTCTAATAAGTGGGCTTCTTAAGGTTCGAGTCTACTGGATGAAGCCATCGACTCCTCTTTCTTCATTAACCAAAAACATATCTACTAAATCATTAAGAGTAAGTTGATATACTATTCAAAAAGTTTGGGTCGTTACATTAACCACATGTATAATAGTTTTAAGTGAGTTAGTAACTTCTTCTAGAACCATATTAATATTTAGGATAACATATATGATATTATTATAAATCTTATTACCCATTTTCTAATATTATTTCATTATATTATGTATTTTAGGCATCATTAACCTAGTTTCTTGAGTATGTTTTGAAATATTATTTATCAATACTATTACATAGATCATGATTTCATCATATCCATAATGTGAACTATGAAATTATTATCAAATATTTTTAGTATATATGTATTTATAATAATCAATAATATTTTATTATGATAAATGTAATGCACCATTCGTAGAGATAGTATACCATACATATGCATGAACCCTACTTTTGTTTCCTTTTCGTATTAAGAAAATGGGCGATAAATGATAATTAGTTATATTGTAAATATTGTATAATATTTATGTCATTTATGTTAAATATTGTCATTAAAACTATCATTTATAGATTTTATGTATAGAGTAAATGAATCATATCGCTTTGAGGAGGCAGTAGTTCACACATCCACAAACAACGTTATCTTATTTACACAAAATGGATTGTATAACTGTACGTTCTATAAAATAATATAATAAGAACATTGACATAAATATGATATCACACACTCACATTTATAGATATCTATATATCATATAAATACAGAGTGTCTATCATAATTCCCAACCATGAGAGGTGGTAAAGTAAAAAAATAATTGATATCGTTTCGTGAAGTGGTAGTTTTCCATACATGAAAGGTAAGTTTTTTGCAAATTAATTGGATGTGTTCGTGAGTATAGTTCAAAACCTTAGAATAATTACAACTCGGTATATGGACATATTTATTTTATTATATAATAATGGATTTATGGGGATTTAAAGGGTATAGAAAAAATAAAATGAAAGTTATAATTGAATAATGATACATTTTATGGGTTTCTCCTTCCAACTACCACAAAACAAATTATTGGGTTTGATTTTTTTACAAATTAAGTATTATTGGATGAATCGAGGGAATTCTGTAGCTAATTTTGGTAGTTTTTGGTCCATCTAGAAGGCTAAAAGTGGATTGATGAGGTGTGGGAGGAGGTTTCATTTTATAATTGATGTGAGGTGAACTTCTAGAAACTAAAAAAATATTAAATTTATATAAATTAATTTTCAATTCCAAATGGATCAAAATTAATTATTCATAAGATACGATTATTAGGGGTATAAATCCATTTATCCTATTAAAACTAACATATTTATAATATTTTTGAATCTTTATATTTTAGAATTAACAATTATTTAACCTTTTTAATTATTACCATGATATCATGTAATTTACACTTTGAGGGTTAATGTAATAACTATAAATTTCAAAAGACAAATAAATGAGTTATTTGTGACATTTTAGGACTTATCCTAATCATTTGGTAGAATTTCAGATTTTTATTAATTTAATATCATTTAATAATACATTATATATTTTAAAATATCAATAATGTCATGTTTGGAACTTTTCATTACATGAATTTTTTAAAAAATAATTAAAGTTAGATAAACTCGATCCAATACTTCTAAAAAATCAAAAAAAATGTAAAAGGCATACAAAATATTCTTGTATGAAAATAATTATCTCAAATGGTATTTAATTTATTATTTTGAATATAATTTATTTGATATTATCTTTAATTAAACAATTATTACATTTCCATATAGCATGAATTTAATTAATTAATTTATTATATATAAACTAAAAAACAAATTATCATGATGATGGTAAACATTTTATACTCCCAATTCATATTTATAGTTGAATATATATTTTGAATAACCATATTTAAAAAATGTAATACTTATTAAACACAAGAGAGTGACATATTAGACTTCCCATAAAATAAAATTCTATAAATGAATTAATATAATCCAATTTGTTATAAGAAGACATAAAATAGGAAAAAGAGTTCATTGGGTCGAAAAAAATCATCGAATGAAATTATGACAATTTTTAGGGTAATTATATAGTTTTTAAAATATTATTTTTACCCATAATTACCTGATTCACCCTTAACTTTAGTAATTAAAATTTTACTAAATATACAATTAATATATCAATAATTATAGAAAAATATTTACATAATTTTTAACCAATAATTACAAATATTCAATCTACTTTTCAAAATTTAAATCACTAAATTTATAGAAATTAATTGAAAATTTATATTGTTGATGAAATGATAAAATGATTTCCTTGATTCAATACTCTAGAATATTGAAATGTTTTTTTCCAATATCAATGAAACATTGATTATAGTTACCTAAATTTTGTTAAAAGATAAAAAATAATATAATTATACTTTAAAATTATTAATTATATAATTTAACACCATAAATTATTTAAAAAACCATATATTTTTAATTAAAATAAAATTTTTTTATCGCTATTCATCAAATCATGACACATATCAATTGAATACAAAATATAAAAAAAAGTTTAAATTTATACTATAGACTAAAAGAATAAGTTTATTTGGGAAAATATAATATATGTGAATATTTTAATAATAGTATTTAAAATAGGTTCTCTATTAAAAGGTTGTAAATAAAATTTTATAAATATATAGATTTTAATGTGTAATATTGGGTTTGTTCTTATCTTATACAAAGAAAATATATTGGATGAATGCCAATTTTTTTTGATATAAAACATTGAACTTCACAATATAAATTCAATATAAGTTTTTGTATTTAATTGACAATGAAAAACGTGACAAGACTGTGTTTTGTTTAAACCTTGTGTTGTGTGCATTATAAGACATAAAAAAATTTATTCTAAAAAGGAATTATCATAATTTCATCGGGTGTCAAAATTAATGTAAATCAAAATTTAACTCCACAAAGATGTTGGGATGAAAAAATGATCCGTGATATAGAGAATACCATTAGAATTTAGAGACCAACTTAAAATGGTCTCCCAACCATATAAGGTTTCTCAAATTATCCTAAACATACCATCCTTCTACTAATCCTACAGAATTAAATCCAAGTGATATGATGGTAACTGAACACTGGTCAGAACGATACGTAAAAAAAATTTATCATAATCTACAGGAAGTTGAGCGAATAGCCAGATATGGTTCCACTCCTCCTTCAATTTCAAAACAACTTACAATGGTACTATTTAAAAAGAGAGAATCTTCAAAAACATTTCACTTCACTAAGGCATATGAAAATTTTGTTATAAAATATCTGATGGTATTACACTCACTAAATCTATGTCATATTCATGTATTTTTATGAAAAGATATAGATCATATTCTAGTGATTAAAAAATTCCATGAACCACTGCCCAAATAGATAGATCCTCTAACATTTATGCACATACAAAACAATGAAAATCTCTAAATAATGTGTGGGGTAATTCATATAATGGTGTCAACATTGGGTAGTATAATAATCCACCCTATGTTCATCCTATATTAGCACAAAACCCAGACTAACACCTATTTTTTTTTATAAAATCACATAAACCAAACCAGGAGTAGGTAATATCATAATAGTAGTTGATGTCATAATTTTTTTCAATTCAATGAAATAAAAATTAATCATTAAATCCCATAATAATTTTTTCACTTTTCTTGAAATAATAGTAATAGGTGACACCAACTTTGAGAAATATTTTATGACTTGTCGATATTATCTGCTAATGCCAAGTATTCTTTGAATCTCAAAATGTTATGTTGCTCTTCCCTTGACAATAACCCTTATCTTTCTATGTATGGATGGATAATCCTTGATTAGAAATAAAATATAACAATCATCCTTTATAGAGAAGAACATAAAGGCATCCCAAGGTGAAACACTAGAGACAAAACATTTTATAGTCATATCATCTAAATGAATATTGATTTCTTTTATCTCTACTTGTTTGATATGAATAGATGGTATCAAGAAAAATTATTCATCTTGAAGTATATCAAAAATATACTATACATCCCCATATGGAGAAAGATCATTGAAATCACACAAGAATCCATTAAGAAAATCCTGATCAACCAATGGAAGATTAAGCAGAAAATAAATCTTATAATGATCAAATATAGTAGTATATGGTTATAGATCCTAGAACTATTACATGACTTCAAAGGTGTGGAATAAAGAAATAGGGGTGTGCCTAACCTTACCACATTGATAACACATCATATGACCACTACTGGATTTAATTTAATGTTTAGATGAGTCCCTCTACTTATAACCAACCTCCCCACTCCTACAATGAACATTCCACTTCATCTTCAATCCCTACATTCTAATGAAACTACCACTGGGCATAATAGAATGATAAAAATAACTAACATTTCCAACCATATCCATCCTTGCCATCATTTCCCTATCTATCACTTCTGTTTAGGTAGAAATATTCAATATAAATACCTATTTTTTTGATATCAGGTTAAAAAAATTATGTGAATATATAAAATAAAAGGATTATTCTTTATTAATTCAAGGGAAAAAACGGGCTCCAAAAGTATTGTTCAATGCCAGCATTGAACACTATCCCTTATACACTATAAGAAAATCCATATATTTCCCTATCTTGAATGACTCTAGAAAAATGACTAAAACATGTGGTCCCTAATCCCATTTTAATCCAATACCACATGTATAATCACTTATACCAAGGAATCCCACCATTTCTTGTTAGGACCCTTGAGTATGAACTCCGCTCACTATACCTTAAGATACAATGGTTTATCTAGGTTTTATAATATATGATCAACATTTTCAATAAATTACTCCTCCTGTAAAGGATCATTCATACCCTTAAATGATATTTTCCTCTCATTTAAGAATTAATATGATCGATCCATTTCTCCTCAGCTATCATCAATACCTCATCAACGATGGTCTTGAATTATGATATATTTTGGTCTCAAACATGAACATTCAATATTATTTCCTTGATAATATTATCATCTATATGAGGTTTCCCTTTATGAGAATCTTCTGCACACTCCTTATAAAACAATTAATGATTGCTTGGAGGTATATTTAATTAAACTAAAATAGATAATACTATAAAGAAAATCCCTTTTTAAACCTGAAATCCTTAATAAAAACTGATATTAAGTTCAATAACTCAAAATAGGGGAATCAAATCCCAACATCCCATAGTAACCTGAATCACATCTATACAAGAGGTAGACATGTACTCACCACAACCTACCCCTCAGGTCCTAACTATCCTATCTACATTATATCAACATCCCAAAACTATGCACAACAAAACCTGTGATAATGAACAATGACGAACCTAACCCAGATACCCTCTCAAATTAGTACTCGAAGAAAAACCATCACATAACTGAATGGAGTTATAGATCCCCAAAGTACGGTTACTAGCACCATATAATCACAAATAACTAGAGGGAATGGTTTTTCCCAACCTTAAGAAGAAATTATTAAATATATATACATGATGGGAGGAAAAATAGGAAGAATAATCAATAAATATTTGTTATAGGAAATGTAACGCCTAACCCCAATTACCCAGAGTCAGTGCATTATTTTAATACATTGACATGATTACAAGGAATCAGGTCCCGACGGACCGATCAGTTTAGTAGTCTTGGACAATATATTACAAAAAAGAACGTTCCATTACACATTAGAAAATAAAACACAACATAAATGATCCTTTTAAGAACGCCATTAATCCCCAATATTAACCCTTCTTATAAATCATAATACACTTCATGGAATCCTGGGAAAATAAAACAGAAGAAAGTGGTGAGCTCAAATTCTCAGTAAGGGTAAATAATTTAGCAGAAGCTATAATCATTTAAGGCAAGATGTGTGATAAAAACAACAACATTTTTAAACATAAACATGAACAAAATATGGAAAAAAATGAATCAAGAAATACCATATAAACATGCACATTGATATTCTACTAGTCGAAAAATCACATGTAATAACAAATTTTATAATAATGGAATGCATGTCGCTGGACATCATTACCACATAGTCAAGGCCTCGTGACAAGACTACAAATAAAAGTTTTGTCAAGGATTTGTGCCAAGAGACTAGTTTGTCTCATGAGACCTACTGATGCATCAAGGAGTTATAGTGGGCTCCACCTGTCACTTACTAAGTCCACCGCATTCCTCATATGATTAGTTGAAACATAACATAAAAATTCGAATCAAAAATAGAAAACAAAATGTCAATACATTAACCATAATCCATGAATGGTAAAAAAATATAACATCCATAGTCAAACATGTCATAACTCATTCAATAAAATATGGAAGATTGAATTTTAATAAATAAACCTCAATCAAAAATAATACCTAGTAAATGATGCTGACATTGTTGAAAATGATGAGTACAACTTTTTGAGAGAAATATCCTTTTTGTAAAATCATTTAAAAGTCACACATTTACAAAGGAAGTAATTTAAAAGAGATTTTTGGATAAATGTGTCCCATACCACTTTGAAACTTTTGAAAAGAATTATCATTTCAAAACATTCATGTCTATATAAATAAATCCTTAAAATCATTTTGAAAACATGGACATTAATTAAAAATATTTAGAAAGATAAATCTTTAAAACAATTAAAATTCTGACCATGATAATGATTACCTTTGAAAAATCCATAAAATATTCATTTTGAAATCATTTTTATGATAAATGGACATGGATTATAAAAATGTCCTAGTAAATACTTTCACATAAACAATCTCATATAATAATGAGATTGAGGAATTAACTCTAACCTTGAACATTCCTTTAGTCGAGGGTAAGTTTAACCTCATGTATGAAGATCTTAGTATGTTAATAATTATACCAGAACCATATTGATATTTATTATATCATACATGATTCATTTCTGACTTTATAATACCCATTTAATAATAATTTCCATGTTAAATTAACATTTCAGGTAATACTCACTTTCTTTATCGTAGCTGTTTTAACTTGTTACTCTTGATTGTATAACTTAGATCAAGATTTAAATACATACAGAATATAAAGCATTATTTATATATCATATATTTTTATAATATAAATATGTATAATAGACATATTTATATGAAATGAAAAACATCTTTTATGGAGACAGTAGTCTGTACATACGCATAAACGCAATTTCTGTTTTCATATTGTATTGAACAGAACAGAGTGAATAAGATATATGTAAGTAGATATATATATATATAAATATATATCTCTAGTAGCATTATTATCTCATATATTAAAAACTTATCTGTAATATATATTTTTATAATTGTTGATGAATGGTGAATGAGGAAATGAATCTCATCGCGTCGTGGAGACGGTAATCCGTACGTACGCACGGGCGACAATATCATTTCCATAAAAGTGTGGAATTTGATGGTATAATAATTTTAAAGATACATTATGATGTTATTTTCCTTTTTTATATACATATTACGCATCATTATATCCATCCAAATAACATAGTGTTGAATAACAAATTACACTACGGTGTGGAGACGGTAAGCCGTACATACGCATGCATGGTGACAGAATCATTCATAAGAAGGATAGAATAATGAATATAGCTGTTCCATATTTATCATAACATCAGATTATCTATAAGATACTGGAGTTATTATTTTAGGATGGAAACAACATAGAATGTTTAAGTGGAAGAATAAGAGAACTTGAAAGAGGGTGGTGAAATCATTACCTCTTCTTAGGGTTCTTCCTTTTGATTTGATCAAAAGGGCTCCTTAAGTTGGCTTTATGACAAAATAAAGGCCTCTAAGATAATTTTAGAATAGTTGGGAGGATATTTGGGCAGGGTTGGGCCGATCCAAATGGCATTGGATGTGTGAATGTGAGAGAAGGGGACGTGCCCTTTTATAAGAGGGGTTAGGGGCACCTTTGAAAAAACATAAAATAGTTTTTTATAATAAATTCAGATTCGGTTTATACTGGCTCCAAAGTGACTTAGTTTGAGGCTATGGTGGGTATGGGTTGAAATCCTCTCAACCAATAGGTTTTAGACAAGTTTATGGTACCATTTTAACCTTATCATTTAGATTTAACTCTGAGATAAATAATTTAACTTTTATCTTGTCTTCTTGTATGCATACACTATATGGTTAATAAACATACTATATAGGGCCAATCGATCCCCAATTGGTTCATTAATTTCATATGAATTCTTATATAAGTCTTTTGGAAGAACCTTATATTTTTAGAACCATTATATCTATTATTAATATAATATTTGTTTTAAAAACTATTTTATGTCAATTTTGACAATATTTGGTATTTGTTTTTTGTTAAAATTATAACTGCATAAATAATTAAAATAAAACACATTGAATCAATACTAAAATGTAATATTCACCTAGAAAATTAGTGGATGTCATAAAAAACTATAAATTTTATTTATTTTAATATTTATAATGTCATTTATTTTATTCATTCATTAATAAGGTAATTACGACATCATCATTGTGTCATTAATAAATTTAATTATATAATCAATAAAAATTATACATAAAAAACCATTTTTAAGGAAATATATTTACATTTCTAATGAATACTTATAGACAAATATATCTTATGTATAACACTATATTAAAAATGGTTTAGTTATTAAACATTGATTTTAACTCTTTTAACTCTTCTTTAAATAAAATGATAATAAATGCCTTAATCTAATCCAAGTGGACCTAAAGGGTCATATTTTATTCCTAAGGTTGTTTTTGGTCGAATTACACTTATCCAATAGAATTATGAATTGTGTTAGGGTAATAATAATATCATTTTTACCTTTAATTACCCTATTTACTTTTAACCGTGGTAAATAAAAGTAAAAAGTACTATTCACCAAAAATTATTTTTATCTTTTTAAACCACATTTTACTTACTGATATCTACCATGTCTCTCATATTTTCAAAATTCCACTCACAGAAGAGGTAAAATTATGTTTTATGTGAATTCGCAAATTCTCCTAGGAGGTGGGTAAAAGAGAGTGAAAAGTTCTATAAAAATTTTATATATCTAAAATTATTATAAATTGACTCCAATGAATTAAATTGAACATATATAGGTATTATGTATCTATTTTGACCTAAAATATATTTAAATAAAATAAATAATTATTTAAATTAAAATTCTATTTTAAAAGATAACTCAGTGTTTTTTCGCTATTCATCAAAAATTGAATGTTTTTAGAAAAATAACAAAAATTCACCCTAGGATAATTTTGATATTTCAAATCCAAAAATTACATCTATTTTACCAAATTCAAAACATATAAGTTGAATTTATTAATTTAAAATTAATTTTCATTGTCAAAACTAATATCGTGTTTTTATGAAACAATAACTATCAAAATATTGACACTTGTTTATGTACAATTTCAATGTCAAATTAATTCCAATGACCAAAATTGGATTAAAGCATAAAAATATAATCTAATTATATTTCCAAAATATTAAATTTTATAATTCAACACTATAAATTATTTTAATTAAAAAAAGTTGTTTTCAGTTAAAATATAGTATTTTTCACTATTCACCCAAATATGTAAGTTATCAGAAAAACACCAAAAATTTATTATAACTAAATTCCTATGTCCAGATTCTAAATAATATGTTTATTTTGTCAAATTGAATATATAAAAGTTTTAAATGTTTCATTTAAAATGGGTTCGCAATTAAAAGGCGGTAAAATTTCATTTTTTGAAAAATAATTATTTTATCTGAAAAAAAATTAATTCGTTCTTACATTATGTCTAATAAACTCTTAATATAGATTCTAAACTTATAAGGATTATATAATGTTCAAAATTCATTTAATACTATTCATAATTGCTTTTGAACGGCTAGTTTATTATGTTGTGATGCGCTTGAACTCAATGTTGCATGTAGTGAATGTTATTGCATTACTTTGAAGAAATAATGCACTATGAAATCGTGGGGTGTTACATTGTTCACTCCTTAAATAAATTGCGTCCTCGCAATTTGAAATTTTTCATTGAGAATAAAATGTTGATAATATAAAATCCCTTTGTGGGAAAACCCACATCGGAAATTGGGTTAGTAAAAGTTAGTCTTAATAAGAGAGAATATATATATATATATATAGTTTACATTTAGAGTTACATCCTTTAACTAATTTCTACAACAAACTCATCTTTCATGCCAAAATATTTCAAAAAAATATTTTATTTATCCTAATCGTATAAGGTTCCAAAAAATGAATTTATAAATCATCTACCAGACCATAAAACAATACATTATTCAATCCACGACATCACATGGGCTGGTGGAAAGTGATACACCCTTGTTCCCCTTTAGTTGCGGGTTCAATTGTTGCATCCTTTCCGGACACGATGGGTTGCCGCCCAACCTCCAGGTTGTCCTTTTTTTGGGACAATCCAAAAATAATCTCAAACTAGAATTATCCAAAATACTTATGTCCAAACTCATAGTCCAAAATTTATAAGGAAGGTAAACACAATGAAGATCCTTTTTTCCACGTAATAACATGTGAACACTTTCATCATGTATTATTTTAAAACATGGTAACACCCTGAATTACCATAAACCCTTTATTAATTACATTCATGCTCCCTTATACTTTATATAATTCTTGATATATTTTTTATATCAAAAAAAGTTGAATATTCCAACAATCATGAAATAAACAAACCATTAATCAATTCCATGATAATTAAGAATATTCAATATAATTTATCCAAATTAACCATATATTATTCTAAAATTACTACCTCATTATCACGACAATATTAATGATTACCTTTCCTTCAACCATGTATTTTCTAAAAAAGTGTATCTTACAATTAATTCACTTTTCTTAGAACCATATAATATCAAATCCTCAATAAAATAGTATTGTAGTACAATCCTTATTTATCACCATAATTCATATAACTAGTATATAGTAGATACAACACTCAAATGAAATAATTCTATAATAATAATATAAGAACACTAGTCATTCCTCTTCATTTGAGGTAGTATCATAACTTGATTATTATCAATAGCATCATTTGAGTTATACTCTGATGATTGGGAAATTGATTCACATAGTGTCCCAACACCTTGTAGATGAAGCATTTTACATTCGAAACCTTTTTCTTACCCTTGAAATCGCGTACTTAGTGTCCTTTTTCTCCACACTTATAACAAACTCTCATTCCCTTCAAGCATTTACCAAGGTGATTCTCTCCACATTTATCACATATGGGAATATCCTTCTTTCCCCTCTTCTTTTTATCCATCTTTCTCTCTATCATTCTTTTCTTCTCTTGCTTCCCTTCAAAGCTATAGGAATCCGAGAAATCTTTACATATCTTTTTAACACGTGATACTATTTTTTCATATGTTGAGAATAAAATAAAGACTATTTCCCTTATAAATGTTGGTGTAATTCAATGAATGATATGATCCTTCTTACTCGTTGGATCATACGTACTACTGGAGTTCTCATTCCTTCTATTGGGAGCCAGTACAAAATAATGGCATACACTAGGTCATTTTATGAATCACAATGAATAATTCCAAACATGTAACATACCTAATGTAAATTGAACAGTTTATGGATATAATCCATAATAATAAAAATGTTTTCTTTGTGGAAGTATTTACTCCTAAATCATTCATAATGGATTCTAATGAATATGTGAATTATCCTAAGCATATCCCCCGTCAGTGTCGTAACCAAGAGTGAAACAAAGCTCGTTGTTGTGAACGAGTTCCCATTCGAGTCTAGCTCAAAGTAGTATTTTCTATTTTTACCCCTAGGTATATCTGTGCCAGAACCGCCTCTACCTTCTCATATCCAAACAGGGATGTATTTCTTGGAAAACTCACAAAAGCACTACATTACCAAAATTCTAGTATGTCCTTCTATACTAATCCTCAAAGTCTATCTTAGGGCAATGTGCTCTAATAAGAGTCTGTCTAAATCTAGTTTCCATGGTTATTACTAAACTTTCTCTAATACCGAATGTAATGCCCCGACCCCAGATACCCAAAGTCGGTGCATTATTTTAATAAATTGGCATGATTACAAGGAATCAAGTCCCGAAGGACCGATCATTTTAGCAATCTTGGAAAATAGATTACATATATGAACGTAACATTAAACATTATAAAATAAAACATTACATAAATGATCCATTGAGAACGCCATTAATCCCCAAGATTAACCCAGCTTATGAATCATAATACACTTCTTGGAATCCTGGGAAAATAAAACATAAGAAAGGGGTGAGCTCAGATGCTCAATAAGGGTAAATAATTTAGCAGAAGCTATAATATTTTATGGAAAGATGTGTGATAAAAACAACAGCCTTTTTAAACATAAACATGAACATTATATGGGAAAAAATAAATCAAACATTACCATATAAACATGCACATGGATATTCTACTAGTCGAATAATCACATGTAATAACTAATTTCATAATGAGGGAATGCCTAATTTCGGACATCATTACCACATAGTCAAGGCCTTGTGGCAAGAATACAAATAAAATTTTTGTAAAGGCCTTGAGCCAAGACACTAGTTTGTCTCATGAGAACTACCGATGCATCGAGGAGCTATAGCGGGCTCCACCAGTCACTTACTAAGTCCACTGCATTTATCATATGATTAGTTGAAACATAACATAAAAATTCATATTAAAACTAGAATATGAAAATGTCAACACATTAACCATAAACCATGAATGTTATAAAAATAGAACATCCACAGTCAAACACATAATAACTCATTCAATAAAATATAGAAGATTTTATTATAATAAATAAACCTCAATCATAAATAATATCCATTAAAGGATGTTGACATAGTTGAAAATGATGAGTAAAACTTTTTGAGAGAAATATCCTTTTGGTAAAATCAATTAAAAGTCACACATTTATAAAGGAAGTAATTTAAAATATCTTTTTGGATCAAAGTGTCCCATACCAATTTGAAACTTTTGAAATGAATTATCATTTCAAAACATTCAAGTCCATATTATTAAATCCTTAAAATCATTTTGAAAACATTGACATTAATTAAAAATATTTAGAAAGATACATATTTAAAACATTTAAAATTCTGACATTGATAAGGAGTAACTTTAACAAATCCTTAAAATATTTATATTGAAATCATTTTTATGAAAAATGGACATGGATGATAAAAATTTCCCAATAAATACTTTCACATAAACAATCTCGGATAATAATGAGATTGAGGAATTAACCCTTACCTTGAACATTACTTTAGTCGAGGGTACGTTTAACCTCTTATACGAAGATTGTAGTATTTTATTAAATTATACCAGAACCATATTGATATTCATGATATCTTACATGATTAATTTATGATTTTATACTCCCAATTAAATAATAATTTCCATGTAAAATTAACATTTCGGGTAACAATCGCTTTCTTTATCGTATGTGTTTTAACTTGTTACTCCTGATTGTATCACTTAGATCAATATTTAAATACATCCAGAATATAAAACATTATTTATATATCATATATATTTAGAATATAAATATGTATAATAGACAAATTTATATGAAATGAAAAACACCGTTTATGGAGACAGCAGTCCGTACGTACTCATAAACGTTGATTCCGTTTTCATATCGGATTGAACGGAACTAAGTGAATACGATATATGTAAGTACATATATATATATAAATATATATCTCTCAATTTTCATTATTATTTCATATATTACATACTTATTAGTAATATATATTTATATAATTGTCGAAGAATAGTGAACGTGGAAATGAATCCCATCGTGTCGTGGAGACGATAATCCATACGTACACACGAGCGACAATATAATTTCCTAAAAGGTGTGGAATTGGATGGTATATTAATTTTACAGAGACATTATAATGTTATTTTCAATATTAATATATATATTACTCATCATTATATCAATCCAAATAACGTAGTGTTGAATAATAAATTACACCACATCGTGGAGACGGTAAGCCGTACCTACGCACGCATGGTGACATTATCATTCATAAGATGGATAGAATAATGAATATAGTTGTTCCATATTTTTAATAACATCAAATTATATGTAAGATACTAGAGTTGTTATTTTTTAATGTAAGCTTCAAAGAAAGAGTAAGTGGAAGAATAAGAGTACTTGAAAGAGGGTGGTGAAATCATTACCTCTTCTTCGGGTTCTTCCTTTGGATTTGATCAAAATGGCTCCATAAGTTGGCTTTATGACCAAATTAAGGCCTCTAGTCTAAATTTATGATATTTGGGAGGATATGTGAGCCGGGGTTGGCCGAGCTAAATGGCTTTGGAGGTGTAAATGTGAGAGAAGGTGAAGTTCCCTTTTATAAGAGGGGTGAGGGGCACCTTTGGAAAAACATAAAATATTATTTTATAATAAATTCATATTCGGTTTATAATGCCTCCAAAGTGACTTATTTAGAAGATAGGATGGGGAGGGGCAGAAATAATCTCAACCAATATGTTTTAGACATGTTTAGGTTACCATTTTATCCTTATCATTTAGATTTAACTCTATGTTAAATAATTTAACTTTTACCTTGTATTCTTGTATTCTTACACTATATGGTTAATAAACATATTATATACTAACAATAGAACCCCAATTCATTCACTAATGTCATATATATTATTATATAAGTCTTTTGGCCGAATATTAGATTTTTGGGACCATTTTATCAATTAATAATATAATATATTTGTTAAAAAATTATTTTATGTCAATTTTGACACTTTGGTATTTGTTTTTTGTTAAAATAATAACAGCATGAGTAATTCAAAAAAAAAATACATTTAATCTATAGAAACACGTGATATTCACCTATAAAATTAGTGGATGTCATAAAAACATTGAAATTATTTTTAATTAAATATTTTTAATACCATTTATTTTATTCTTTCATTAATATGGTAATTACTACATCATCATTGTTTCATTAATAAATTTAGTTATATAATCTCTAAAAATTATAAATAAAATACCATTATGTAGGAAATATTGTCAGCTTTCTATTGAATGTTTATAGCCGAATTTATCTTATGTATATCCCTATATTAAAAATGGTTTAGTTATTAAACATTGATTTTAACATTTTTTTTAAATAAAATAATAATAAATGTATTAATCTAATCCAAGTGGACCTAAAGGGTCATATGTTATTCCTAAGGTTGTTTTTGGTCAAATTACACTTATCCAATATAATTAGGACTTGTTTTAGGGTAATAATAATATCATTTTTATCTTTAATTTCCCTATTAACTTTTAACCGTGGTAAATAAATGGTAAAAGTTACTATTTGCCAAAAATTATTTTTATCTTATTAAGCCATATTTTACTTAATGATATCAACCATGTCTCTTAGATTTCTGAAATTCTACTCATAGAAACGGTAAAATTAAGTTTTATGTGAATTCGCAAATTCTCCTAGGAGGTGGGTAAAAGACGGTGAAAAGTTCTATAGAATTTTCTATATATCTAAAATTATTATAAATTGACTTCAATTAATTAAATTGAACATATATAGGTATTATGTATCTACTTTGACATAAAATAAATTTAAATAATTTTTTTTTTAATCGATAACTCAGTGTTTTTTCACTATTCATCAAAAATTGAACGTTTTTAGAAAAAATACCAAAAATTCACCCTAGGCAAATTTCGATATTCCAAATCGAAAAATTAATTCTATTTTACAAAATTAAAAACATAGAAGTGTCATTTATTAATTTAAAATTAATTCTCGTTGTCAAATCAAAAAGCGTGTTTTTAAGAAACAATAACTATCAAAAGATTCACACTTGTTTATGTATAATTTAAACGAGAAATTAATTACAATGACCAACATTGGATTAAAGGGTAAAAATATAATCTAATTATACATCCAAAACATTAAAATCTATAATTCAGCACTATAAATTATTTTTATTAAAAAATTTGTTTTCAGTTAAAATATAGTATTTTTCACTATTCACCCAAATATGAAAGTCATCAGAAAAACACCCAAATTTTATTGAAACTAAATTCTTATATCCCGATTCTAAAGAAGAAGTTTATGTTTTCATATTGAATATATAAAAGTTTTTAATATTGTATTTAAAAAGGGTTTTCCATTAAAAGGCGGTAAAATTGAATTTTTTTGAAAAATAATTCTTTTATCGGAAAAAATGAATTTGTTCTAACATTGTGTCTAAGAAACTAATAATATGGATTCTAAAATTATAACGATTATTTAATGTTCAAAATTCAGTTAATACTATTCATAACCACTTTTAAATGACTAGTTTAGTAAGTCATGATGCGCTTGAACTCAATGTTCCCTGTAGTGCAAGTTATTGCATTACTTTGAAGAAATAACATACTATGAAATCTTGGGGTTATACAGAAAAATTCAAATAGAAAAATAGATATGAATCCAATGTTAATAAACGATCCCCAATGTAAAAAACCAATAGAAAATGGAAACTAAAATATAAATATAAACTCTATGTTATAGTGTGGAAAAACTACCTTTATATCAACACTAGTTACACAAAAACAACTGATAAAAACCTTTTCAACACACTATAATGACTTTCCCTTCACTAAATCTAATGATATGCATAGGTGTACACATCGCTGAAGGGGTTCATAGGGTGTGAGATAATAGACTCCGTAGGACCCCACCGATGTGTTCCATTTCATGTATCTATCAAAAAATAAAAAAAATTCCAAACATTAATGAAAATAAGGAATGATAAATACTACTAAATTTTTATATAAAAAATTGTAAATAAATAAATACAAATTTTACACATTTCTAAATAATCCATATGAAATAGTTTCATCGAATACCACATATATCAATAATTCAAAATCATGTTTCACATATCATATCAAATCCAAAGTTGTATAAACCAATGCATTGGTAACATCACCCCAAGGATCACTACATGTCATACTAGCTAGAATGATTATACCTAATCATAGGAAATAATGGGAATTATGTCTCCTACACTCTCTATCTCATTATATATATATATATATATATGAATTTAACATATGTAGATGAGTAACACCTGATTAAGTGAACCTTTGGATAGGTCTAATATGTCCCATGAACAGTGAGCCTTGCGAGTAGATGAACACGCCATGAGTGAGCCACCCAAAATTATCAACATACATGGACTATTAATACAACTTTGACCAAAGATCCCATGTCTTTCCAAGAAATTCATTTTCCAAAATAATTAATTAAGGCCATTATTTGAAACTCATATTCAAAATCCATTTCATAATTCAATGAAAATACCCATTTATTTCACTAAAACAAGTGGAATACCATATTTTCTCAAAAAATAATTTCAAATCACATGATTCAATTATTCTAAAAAATATATAAAACAATTTATAAAACAAGATCAATACAGTTTTACAAAGATAGTATAGTGAAAAAACAACCTTCCTCAATCTTGGGTGGTACACACTCAAAATGGGATACACCAACACATAATAATTCCAGAACAACCACAATGGCCCTAGAATAAATCTATACATATCAAAATCAATTCAAATAGAAAAATAGTTAGTATAAAATATAAAACCACATACCAAAATAAATATGCATGTCACACTATGACCAACACAATGGTTATATTATGGTGAAAAATTACACAATATATCAATAATGTAACAAGAGGAATCCAAAAAACTTGACCAATATATCAGAAAACATATCACAATGAAACTATTGCGACCAATAACAATGATGAAGAACTAATATTAATAACTAAGGGAGATTCATTGGAAGCAAAATGATGATTAATAACTGAATGAAATGATATGCAAGGAGATGAGATTCATAAAATTTCCTAGAAGAGATCCTCATTTGTCAGAGATAATTTTTGGTCTACTAAAAATAAAACCATATATTTAGTACCTAATAACTAATAGGATAAATAAATTATATGAATTGAATCACTAGTTCATGAAATGAAATGCAAGAAAGAAACATATGCTAAAAATACATCTTTAGGAATTAAAAATAACATTAATCAACCATTACAAGATGTCAAAGAGTTTCAGTACATGTAACAATATCATTCTATGAAAAATATCTTGACATCATTCAAACAAGAGATTCACATCATGTAACTCGGTCATGATATGAAATAATTTAATAAAATTATTTTATATTAACACTTTAGAAAAGAACTTGGGTCAACCGAGATCCCAAATAACATTATTAGAATCCTTTTTCACTTCTATACAAAGACTCCAATAATTGAAACAAGAATATATTCCAAAAAATTATGTCATTTTTCCCTGAAAAGTCTCTCCATCCCCGAGATCCCAAAATTCACCGAAAAAAATAACAATCCATAAGAATTTGATAAATACTCGAAAGAAGGTAACAAGATGTTAATGGTTTTCTGTACCATAACAAATTGATAATGGAGTGATTTACCCACATATGGTGGGAAAATAATTTGATTATTTCACCACTAGTAATAAACAAATATATGGAATTTTGTTCCATCTTTGATAGAAAAATCATGGGATAATTCACTCACTATTAATAATTGGATGACTAATTGGGTAAACCCCATACGACAATTGTATGATAAGGTATTTCACAGAATAGTTTTATATGGGAAATGAAATACATACTATTACTATATAAGATGTATAATTTGTAAATTTAATTTAATTTGATAATATTATGGAAGGATACACCACTCAACAGTTATTGTTCCATGGTAGGTTTGATTGCCATGATATACTAATATTGGAGCGCATAGATAGGTTGGTGAAAAAAAAGCATCATAAGATATTGAAAATGTGTGGGTTTGGAAGACTATTCAACCCATCTCTTATATTAAATGTAAATATTTTATATCAAAAAACGATCAATATGGGATAGATATTCTTTCAATTTATATTCTTAACCATCTAATGGACTGATTGGCTTATTTCAGGTGGTATTATTAAAAAGGGATTATTTGGAACTTTTGGTGGTGGATTACATATTTCTATGATTATGACCTATTGATGAACCACATTAGACTTATATAGAAATTGGTAATAATTCCCATCATGGTGCAATGCCTGGCATAGGTGAGTGGGATGGGGAAGCTTGGTGGAGACGTATAGATAGGTCTGAGGTAAAGGGATTAATGTAAATTTGACTCTTCATTTATTGTTTTCTAGTGTGATTATATGTGATATATATAATTTACCCATCAATTGATATTACAATTATTTATAACCATATAAAATGATTAAATTAATATTATGATATTTTAGAATTTATTTCTATTTAAATAAATTTAAAATCTCAACACTGAGACTAAAATGAACCTTCATATCTTATAACATAGCCACTGAATGAGTAGTATGATAACTAAAAAATAATATATAAAAATAAATATTATGATTTTATATAATAAAAATTTATTGATTATTTTATAATTAATAAGCTCTCAGTATTCCTTAAATTCATTTTATGCTTAAAATATTTGTTTTCTTCAAAACATGTTATTTTTCATTTAGCGCATAGAAATTATAATTAATTTACACAATTTATTATAAAATTTATCTTAATAATTAATATCATTTTTATAACATTATGTTAATATTGACATAGAGTTAAATTTTTAGTGCCAACTAGAATATTTATTTGTTGTTGAATAGTAAAAAATAAAATACTTTTGTAACAAAAATTCATACCTTTTCATCAAGTGATGTAATTAAAACTCTCATTTTGCATTCAATATGATAATAATTTAGAATAAACATACTTTAATTAGACATAATATAATTAATCAGATAAGATTCAGTATTATATTTTATCTATAATCTCATTTTTTAGATAAAACTCATTTATAAAAAAACATTTTTAATTACAATTAATAAATATATCTTAAAATTGAATTATATTACTTCTATAAATTTAATTCTGAAAAAATTATTCCATATTTTTAATTTTTATATTTTTAAATTTTTTGTATAGGACTCTTTTAATTTTTCATTATGAATAGAAATGAAGGTAAATATTGGTGACCTCTATAAGGGTTAAAGTGGTTAAACATGGATAAATCGAAGGAATAAGACTATAAAATCTACAAGAAACTATCCTAGATTTTATAATAAATATTACTTTTGACCTTATTAAACATTTATTTAAATGTTTGTAAATTCATTTCCATGATCGTTTGAAAATAAACATTATATTATTTTAAATAGATAATAAAAAATGGTACACTCATTGGTATAATATATTTATTTTATAAATGGGATAATAGTTGTTATGTTTTTTAATGGTAATTTGAAATTTGTATGAATGTTTCTATCATGATAATTAGTTTTAAATTTTTAGTGATGCAATAATGACATTAAATTCTTATATAATGATATCAAAATGCTTCTTCAAGTTATAAAAAACTCAAATAACCGATTTCTAAAATATGAAAAGCAATAAAATTTGGATTATTTATTATGTTACATGAATTTATTTGATAATAAAAACCAATATTTGATGTGTTAAAAGTTTATATTAAAATAAAACATCTATATTGATGCCTTTAAAGTCAAACTATTTGAATTTTCCTGAAAATGTCATTAATGGTATCTTATAGAAATAAATAATTTATTAAATGGTATTATATGAATTAATATATTATATATTTCCAATATAATGGTACATTTTATAGAATATAAACAATTCTTAACTTTTGATTCACTCAACATTTTATAATAATATTATTGATGTGTAACGAGTGAAAAGCATTGATATCATGGTAGTCATTAAATGGATTAAGAGATAGTGGGTCAAAACTAATAAATAAGGGTTAAAAAATCATGTAATAATGTCTAAATTTTATTGGAGGAGTGAATATAAACTGATTGTCATCTTATAATGTAATTATAATAATTTTTTCTAGTTAAAAACACAATTTTTTGTATTCAAATAAATTATTCAATTCATTGTTTGTTCATTCCTTTACTATAAAAGGACATCATTCCTCATCTCTTACTCACTAAAACTTGAGAAAAGTATCTTAATAAAATATTTAATCACACTTCTCAACCACCTTATTCAATTTTCATAGTTTTTTCTCACTTCTTAAGACCATTACCAGAGTCATTATGATCAAATCTAAATGAGGTCTCTCAAAGATAGAGTATTAATTTTAACCAATATCATTCATTTTACTTAAAATTTTACATCCTTCATTTCTATCATAACCATTCCAATTTGATAAAATCATTATAAACCATATACAATTTAATTATTATGTTGATTTTATTACATTTTTCAACATCATTTCTATCATATGGGAAGTGAATGTATCACATGTTCATACATGTGGACCGTTACCTCCACGTAATGATATAATTCATTTTCAATAACAAAATTTTCTAGATGTTTATTATGATGGATTATATATAAATAATATTATTGTTGTAATTAATCTTCTTAAATTTTATTATATTCTCTACTCTCTTTTCTTCTCATCTTTTAAGAAATGATAATGTCACTATTGTGTACATGTAGACTACCACCGCTACAAATACTTGTCCGATTTTTATTTGAGATTTACATGAATGGTTATAATGATAAATATAATGAATATATATTAAATTTAAATTAATTATTCTAGAAATTGTCTTTATTATATACCTTTTAGTCATTCCAACTATTATAAAGTTGAAATATCACTCGTGTATACATATAGACGGTCATCACCACAATGTGACATAATTTTGTTTTTGTCCCCAATTTACATGAATGGTCAACTAATAGTACATGAATAATATTAAAAGGATGATAGAACCATGATAAAACTGCATGGACCAGAACATCCAAAGAGAAACACACATGAAAAAAGAACAAGTTGGAACAAAAAATAATGATGATAATTAATGATTATAAATGAACATGTGATAAGATATTATATGTAAACCATGTATAAAATAATAATTACTAATATTTTTCATAAATATATTTACACTACATATATATTTATTAAATGGGTGGTTTCACTATATACGAAATAGGACAAGACTTGAGGTAAGGGTTCTTTGTCCAAATATTGTTTCATTTAGATATATATTATATTATAAACCAATTTATGTTTTTGAGGTGTATATACTACATAGTTGACATGTTATATCATAGATAATTATAACTCCATGATATTTAAATTTATAAATAATAATATTTCATCTTAGGTGTTTATATTTTAATGTTATCAATGTTTTAAGTATTTATCATCTAAAATTGTTCTCTTTGGGAAAAGTGTTATGTAATACATGTATCATATTTTAAAATGTGTATATACATACCATTTTATATGATTTATTATGAATATTTTTAGTTTCATCATTTTTAATGTTTTATTTGGTCTTTTTTCAATGAGTTTATAAATAAATGATTACCCACACATTAAGGGTTTTACATTACAATATCATTTTATAAGGTTATTTATAAATAAATTTAGGATGAGGAAATTATTTGTTTTATATCTAAATAACAATACAAATTTTCTTATCATGTTCTAGTTTTTGTAAATTACATGTTCTCCTTTTATTTTTCTATCTCTATGTACTCAAAATTCTTAAATAATGTTTTTAAGGAAACAGACTTTGATTTTCTATTCAGTCAGGAATATTTTTAATACTTGTCCATATTTTATTTCAAATGTTTTATAGAATGATTTTAATATTATTTAATGTCATATTAAATTAAATTTCACAGATTAATTAATTTCTATAAAATAGTTAAAATTATAGTTCATTCCATTTTCTAATTGATTCAAATATTACAAAAAGAAAAAATTGATTCCTTATTTTAACACACACCACGGGAATTGTATTTTACACTATCGTGGATACTAATTTAATTTAATATTAATTTACATGTATCAAGGTATCTTTTTATAGAAAAATATATATTTATTTTTTCAAGTTTTTTTTAATTTTAAATTAGTGATATCAAAATGAAAATGGTATTTCCATTAGTAAATATTCCATAATTATTTTAATGTAATTCTTCTTCAATAATATCATCATTTGGTGATACTTATGATTCACTGTGGATATGATATTATGTTTTTAACTTTATTTTTTCTCTATATGGCTTATTATTTTGATGATTAAATATTTTTGAAACTCTTTTTCCATGGGTAAAGCTATGATGAAATTTTTAATGTTTTCATGGACTTTTGGAATAAATTTGAATGTATATATGAATATGTGATGAGTGGGTATGTTGTATCCCAATAATGAATGGGGTAATGATTAGTATTTTATAATATCAAATGGAAGGTCGTGAATGTCCAACAAGGGGTACATAGGGGTTTATACCATGATTATAAAGTGGGTGCGTGAGAGATTATCTGTTACTCAATGAAGGTACAAGGGTGTTTATCCTAATACAAACACATTAAGAATGTCATGGTGGATAATAATGGAATAATATTTCATGGATTATGAATATTTCACACATTAGGCCACTCTTTTTTGACAGATCTTATTCTAATATTATACTGTCACTGATGTTTTTAGAATCTATTTTGATTGATGTCTACATAAAAATAATTAATTATTAAATTACTCATGATTATGATATATGAATTTATGGGTATGGCATTAAATTGTTTATATCACATTCTTGTACCCTTATTTTTATCTCCCATTTACCCTTACTGAGGTTTTGATCTTATTAGTTATTACATATCTATTGTCCTTGGGATATGAAAATGGTTTCATGTATGATATACTTAATAAGGGTTCTAGTTTTAATGACCTTAGTATTATATGATGTAGTAAAATAACGTAAAATTTGGTTATAAGGCAATGATTCCAAATTAAAATAAAATTATAGTTCTCCCATGGATTAAAATAATATATAATGAATCTTCATATAGTATGATGTAATGTTTTTTTATTTAATATTGGTTCTCCTCAGTTTTTATCAAATAAGGGTTTCATTATTTTTGGATACCTATATTAGAGAACAATGGTGAAACTCAATGGGTATTAATAAATATAATATAACACCCTATAGAATTTGTAATATACATATTTCATGGTGATCCTGGAAAATACAAACCTGCCTGGATACAAGAAAGTGGTTGATGTTATATAGAATATGCGCTAAGGGGTAAGAGAGTTTAAATGGGTGATTGGGTATTATCTTGATGGTAACTAATGGAAAAAGAGTGGTCCTATGTCTGGAAACTAGGTTATAAAATCCAAGTGGATATAGATCGGTTAAATCCATATTTCGTTATGAACCATTTTCATTTGAATAGTTAATGATGAGGAATGTCCTGTGATTAATTCCAAGTGTTATAGACTGAAATGGGGAATAATGAGTTAATCCTTTGAATGATTTTAATTATTAAATGATTTCTCATTGTGATTATTTTTTCCCACAATATACTTTTTTTTATTTGATGGTTGGAACTATAAGGAATCAGTTTAAAATAGAATGTGCAGGACAATGGAATGATTTTCATTAGGAGAAAAAAAATAAAATGGGATCCTAAATGTAAACCATTTTTTGAGTAATTCAATATATCATAATTTTATAAAAAAACTCATCCAGAGTGAGTTTACTAACACAACAAATAAATGATAATAGAGTTATGATGGGAGTTCAGTTGATGAAGGCCATGGAGGAAAGAAGATTCGTCTTTTTGACACTTAACTTCCATTCATTAATGAATTTAATAAACATTTTTTGTGGTTTTAATATTTTATTGGTTATGTTACGTTGATATGGAATTGGGGAGATAACTACAATGGTGAATTTTGGGATTTTAAAGAATTCCCAGTATATGACTTGTTTTTTTCATATTTCTTTAGATTTTCACGTCATGTAAAAACAGTACATGATTTATAATCATTTACTACATGATTCCATTAATCTTATAAATAGAAAGAAAAATTACATTCCCTTCACACATTACACACCATGTAAATATTGAAAATCGCATTTTTAATAAATGATGATGGTTTTTATCATCGTATATGGGACTCTACTAATACACATCGTGTATGTGGGTTTTACACAACATAAAATCATGAGTTTTAGTTTGATGTGAGTGTATATGATGAAATTATTATTCCATTTCTTCTAGGATTTCTTTATCTCGACCTAGATCCATCCATTAGAGGCTTGAATCCCTCTAACACTTATAAATAATTTCATTTGGTGATTCATTTTTGTTTTAGTTGAGACGTGTCTCTTAAGGTAAGTGATATTTTTGTATCTTTCATCTATCCATATTTTCCACTAGAGGATTAATTTACCTTCTGGGGATTGATGGATTTAACATTGTGTTGTATATTCCAATTTGAAGATTTAGTTAACGACCCATTTTCCCCTCGTTCTACATTGGAGAATCTTTTTGTGGGTGTTGTGTGTCTCTTTGAAAGATATGTGTTTCTATTTAAGATTTTCAATTTGATTAAACCATTTATTTATTGTTTTTGAAATTTATTATAATTGTTTTATAAAAAACAAAATTTTTTATGATGAGGAACATGGATTTGACCTATCATCGAGTTTTTGAAACACCCGCTATTCCAATGGAATTGGAATTTGGCGCGTAATTTGAATTTGATGGAATTTGTAATTGGATTTGAGAAATTATTTATAGAAAATTGGTAAAATTGATTTGATAAAAAATATTATTTTTTTCAATTGAAAAGGAATGAATTTATGAAATACCATGTTTTGGTTTTTAACATGAATTGGATTTTTGAAAAAGAAAATAGAGTGATTTTGATTTTTCATTGAAATTAAATGAGTTTCCATTTTTCTATTGATTAACTAAAAACATATGATATTGGTAAGTTATTGGATTGTTCAAGAAAAAAACTCTAGGATTGTAATTCCATAGAAATGGACTGACAATTTTCTATTCCAACAAAAACATATTTTGGCGTATCTTATCTATGATAGGATGTTGGTGGGACCTATTCAGTGTGAGCATGAGAGTCGTGTATACACATTAATATCATGACCACTGATGTGAGCTGTGGGAGGTTCCTATAACCTGGAACTATCCTAGCTCAGAGCTGATGACCATGATTCTTATTGTGTAGGGTTTGATTATATATTCCATTTATTTTGAAACTTAAATCATCATTTTTCTTTATTTATTTAATAAAATTTATATAATGATTTTATATAATCAATGATTGTAATGTTTTCCATCATTTGAAAAGAAAAGCATGTTCTATTTTAAATATAGAAGGGCATTTACAAGCCTGTATTGATTGAAAAAGAAAGAATTACTTGGTTTATTCATATGGAACATCATATGGAACACATGGTAAGACCCTACTAGGATTTTTAGCTCACACCCTACCTTTGTCTTCCGGATATTGTAGAGATTACCCTTCTAGGTTCAAGTAATGGGAAGGAACCTCTTGGAAGAGGCTGATTATCTTTATCCCTTATGGTTTGGAGTGATGTGTCCTTTGGAAACATGTAGTTTGTCTTGTTGGACTTTATAGTACTCTAATGATGTATTGTTTGGGATTCTGATGTACCTATTTTGTTTTTGTTACTATCTCAATTTGGATTTTTGAGCATACAAATTTTTGTATGTTTCTTACATTTTTTTTAGAAACATTTGTTCCCACGTGTAGGTTATATGATTCTAGGTGCTAGTCAGCAACCCAGGGGGATACAGAACACCATTTGGCATATGTATGTATTGTCTCAATTATCAGGGAACCGAGGTATCCAAGATGGTTTATGAAATCTTTTATCAAAGATTCAAGTTAGGAATCTTATATTGATTTCATTACACAATTGAAATATCTTGTGAGGACCTAGGATGTTTTGAGGGAGTCCCTGGCCAATAAACATCATAATGAGCCTTATATCACCATGGGTGGTATGGGAATGGTGCCTTGAGGATTAGTTCAGGTATTTACCAAACTTTTTTGGATTTTTTGAAATCCAAATATTGTTTATATACCTAAGGGGATTAATTATTCTGGTTAGTCTTGTTTTTGTGTTGATATAATTAATATTAGTTTGTATTAAATTTTATTTTCTGATGTGATATAGCATCATTCCTTTAATATGACTAGTGAATCGAATCCAATGGGAACCATATGACGAACCAAACTGAAAAAAACCTGACATGGACTAGAATCTGGTTGAGGTTGTTGTATGTGAAATCCCAACTCTAGGACATACACCAACACCCATTATTGTTTAGGGTCTAATTATGAAACCTTTGTATGATGAATATCACAATCTTGATTAGGAGTTCCACTATCAGAAACCACCTTCATTCCAAGTATTTAATTACTCTAAAGAGGAAAAAAATTGGTCGAGAAATATTTAGCATCTCTTTGGAATCATGGAATCTTCCAATGTTATTAATGTAATATTTTATACATTTATTCTAGAGGGACCTAGTCAGAGATGGTGGGATAATATGGAGATAGAGAAGAAACATGAGGGTCTAAAGTGAAATAACTATAAGGTTTTTTTTTTCACGAACCACTTATACTTTGATTCTATGGTGTTTTCTATGTATATAATGCTTTTCAAGCTAGGTAAGACTAACTAGATCATAAATTAATATGAGAATAGATTCACTGATCAAGAGAAGTTTTCACCTAAGAGTGTATTGAATGAGAAGATGAAGACTCAATGGTTCAAGATTGGTCTTCGATATGATAATAATTCTCATGTTTTCTTGTTGATGATATCTTATTTTGATAATGTTTTGGATAGAAAGTTGATGGTCGAACTTGATCTAGATGGCATTTCTGGTTTGACAGGAGTCCATGTTTCTCCCTATTATAGTTATGTGAGTTCCATAGAGGGAAGAGAATGTGTGATGAGTCACACATAGTTTCTTGATAGAAGGGTTCATTAATATCTACCCCAGTTCTTAGTAGATGACCTTTAATGTTTTTCTAGTGTGGAAATCCTGATCATTCAAAACATTTTTTCACTGAGGAACCTATGAAATGTAGTTCATGTGGTCATTCATGAAACATTCTGAAATTATTAATTATCTTTTCTTATCCACATAGTTTCATGGGATAATCAACACCAAAAAGTACCATGGTGAAACTATATGCTTCACGATCACAAGGGTTCCATCCACAAGCATCTGGTATGAGGATTATTCATGCAATGGAAGAGTCTCCAAATGAAATAGATTTTGTTCCTATGGGTGTGAGAGGTACGATTGAAATATATTCTTCATTAGTGACTTATGTATTTGACACTAGTGCATCTCATTCATTTATATCAACTCATATTGTGAGTATTATAAATCTTCTTATAGATATTTTATATTATGTGGTGGAAACTATTACACCCAATAAAAATAAGAGAGAAAATTTTCTTCATTGCCTAATTTTTTTTCTCATTATCAATTATCAAGATTACATAGAATTTTCCAGTTCATGACATGAAACATTTTTACATCATTTTTTGTTTGGATTGGATCATTTATAATATTACTTGAAGAGATTATTACCTTAAATTGTTATCATTTATTGTGCCTATTGGGGTGTACCATATCACTCAGAGATAATGGAACCCATGGTCGATCAGACATTTACCTTCTTATCCAATGTTTAGGAATGTAATCAAAGTTTTTTCTTTTGATCTAGAGTGGAAAACCATGAATGTTGATCTCCCTCCAGATGCCATTTTATTTCTTGAAATTTATCCATCTGAATTCTCTTGTTATAATCTCTAAGTGGCTATACAATTTTCTATTAAATTGTTTCCTCATAATCAAACAGAATCTATTTTCTATTACTATATATCCCTACTTAAAATAAAATATTTGAAGTCATAGTTAGATAATCTTTTATGGATATTTTTTATACACCTGAGTGTGTCACCTTAGGCATCCCTTATTCACATCACTAAGAAAGACAATGAAACAGATCACCTAGGTGTTGTTTATTTGAAAAATCAATCGATTCAATGTAAGAAAAAGATATGAATTGGCACTAATTTATGATATGTTTGGACATTTTTAAGGGGATAAGTGGTATTTAAATATTGATATTTGATATATTTATCACTAGTTGATAATTAAAGAATATGACCATCAGAAACCAACCTTCCGAAGAAGGAATGACCATTATGAGTACCTTTGTCATGCCATTTGGTCTAACCAATGCATATGTTATCTTTATGGAATTGATGAACATTTGTGGTGGTATTTTTGGATGATGTCCTGGTTTAATCTATGTCCAAGGAGGATCATGTGTTTAATTTGATAAAATTTCTAAAATTGTTGTGATATCATTCAAAATATTCCAAGATATCGAAGTATATTTTCTGGATTTAGGATGTGATGTTCTTAGGACATGTGGTGTCCAGACATAGTATATTAATTGATCATAAGCAGATGAAAGCTATAATGAAATGGAAACAACCGCCAAATGTTTTATAGATTCAGATATTCTTGTGTTTAGTTTTATATTATTGATGGTTGTTAAAACATTTCTAAATATTGGATTCTCAAAATACTACTCTGACTTTTATGGGAGTGAATTTTTTTGGGATGAATAAATTTTGAGTTCTTTTATATGAGTTGAAATGCAATTTTACTAATGAAATAGTGTTGACTCTTCCATTGGATGGGCATCGCTATGTTGTATTCCATATAACATCAGGATCATGTTTGGGCTATGTTCTTATGCTGGTTGTTGCATATGGATCTCATAATTGTATACCACACAAGATTAAATATCTGACCTAGATCATTGGAATTATAGCTGTGAAGCATGCACATATGAGTTACCAAGTATAAATTTTTAGAGAAAGGTTTATCATGTGTAACACCCCAACCCCTTTATGCTGGATATATTCCATTACTTGTGATATTGGCATGGTGTGAAGGAATAAAATTCCCTAAGGAAATATCAGTTTAGTATTCTTGAAGAAAGTAGATACATAGATGATTCTCAAATTACATTGGAAATGTTTGCAAAATACAATACATAATGAAAACTAAAACTGGAACCACTTGAACTCAATAAATTTCCTTCTCTTCATCACCTGTTGTGGGTAAACAGTGAAAGGGGTGATCTCAAATGATCAGTAAGGGTTACAAATAGTGGAATAATGAATAATATAATAAGTGAATCATAGTCAATATGACATAATCAATATGGCATAGTGAATAAATAAATAACTAATGCCATAATAAACTGAGAATGAAATTGAATCCTTAGATTTTATCATAGTGAAAACCTCATTGATAATAATAATAACTAATAATGAATAAATAGAATGCTTATTAATTGGACGTCATGTATCTGACACATGAAACCATAATACCGTAAAAATGGTTTAGTTATATTGGTAGAAGGTCGTTAGATTTTTGGAATCAAAATCGAAGGGTTTGTCACCAACTGATTTGTCTCATGAGACCTAGCGATGCATCGAGGGGATATAGAGGTCCCCACCCGCCACTATATGTCCAGATAATTCTTTATACTTGCATTCAATACAAGATCAATATGCCTTTTCAATATCCCTATATAGTAGAGTAAACGGATTAATCAATGTTTCCTTAACTAAAATAACTTTCCAAATAAACAACGTATATAAAATGGTATACAGTTCAGTCAACAATAATATCCATGATATGAGATTAAGGATATTTAATATAAATATAATTTCACATGAAAGTTTTTCTCAAATGGGAAGTAGGTACACAACATAAGGATTATTAGGTGCACCATACAAATTTAGTCACAACCAAAAAAAAGATGAGACAAAGTCTCTTACCACAATGCAATCAGTCGAATCATATGATGAGAACATAATGAACATCAAATGAATCATTTAATAACATCAATATAAATATAATCATGTTCTTTTTATATAAAATGGGAGTAACCTTATACCACATATATGAATTAAGTGGTGAACAATGAAAATATCATAGAAATGAAAGTGAGATTAGAAACCCCTTACCTTTTTCATGAGTTTGTTCATTGTTTGTTTTAATGACCTGAATAATAAAATTTATATTCATTAATTAATAATTCTATAACCTCTTATGCATGTAATGGATTTAGTATAACCTTATTAGGTTCATTCATGGCCCTTATAATGGGTTTAAGAGGTTCATTTTTTTTGTTTTCGAAACATTTTATTCCTTGGATTTCATGTTTCGTTTACTTGCTCTCATGGATGGAAGTTAATTTTGAAATGTGGATAAATATCCAGATTGGTTAATATATAAAATTAGTGAAATTAAAGATATATAAATGATTATATAATTATTATAGTTTATATAAGTGAGGATGAATCACTAGTTAAATGTTTTGGATAAATGCTTGGATTTATCTTGGTAGTTTTGTATACAATGAACTCGTTTTGTATTATTATTCCGTACAATGAGTGTCTAAAGATTCCATAACATTAATGAGATGAAATACATCTATTACAATCTATTTCAACAATTAAAATGGTCTAATGACCAGTAATGATGAATAATGTGAAGAAAGAAACTCTGTCGTCCACAATGGTTATAAATTGGAAGCTCATGGATGTTGATTTTGTTTATAAAAATAAAAGGGAGGGAGAAAGTATATTGATGATAGTTATTCCATTCACATGATATAAATCCAGTATATAGATGATACTGGAGTCTATCATGGTCATTTTGATAGAGGATGTGAGGATAGGAAAATAAAATAGATGAACTTGAAAAGAAAAGAAAAGTTGGGAGATCCCTTATGGAAATTCAGCAGCCTAACGGCATTGCTTAAAAGTTAAAAAAAATCAATTGATGAGAATAAAAGGGTATCTCATCATATTGAAATCAAAAGTACAGTAACAAGAAAAAATGAAATCAAACCCAAAAATATGAGAAAGAAATTTCAAATAGCTAATATAAAAGAAGTGTCGAATTAAAGCAATGAATGAATGATTCCCTTACCTTGTAGAATAACTCTTATAACTTGATGGATGAGACCTTGGGGGATTAGGGACACCTCATTAGTAGTTTTTTTCCAATCCATGGGCTTTCCCATGGTATTTTCCCATGGTTTTAGGCACTTGGGACACCTCATGTCATATGTTAATATACACAAGTCGATCATACTTTTATATTTAATTATTACATCATTATGATGTCATTAAACTACCGAAAACTCAAAAATGTATTTTTACTATTAATGAAAAAATCGTGGATTTTAGAAACATCCCAAAAATTTACCCTACACATTTTTCGACATGTATAATTCAAAAATGAACTCCATTTTTTGAAAATATTTTTTTAAGTATTATTAATTTAATTTTTAAATAAAGTCATAGTTAATTCAGAAAATAACAATCTTAAAGGGGCAATTAGTTTTTTTTCTCAGTGAAAAACTAATTAAGATCTCATTATATTATTACCTTAAGAAAATAAAATTATATTATTATTTAATATTCATATTGGTCGTTTACTATTCATATTACTATTCATAGGGGTATGTTACTATTCACAAAAAATCATGTTTGTTATATCAGACTCCAAATGACATTCTGATATCAACTCTAGAAGAAAATTTTTCGAAATTCAAAACATAGAAGTGGAAAATTTATATTTAATCGCTAGGTTTTGACAATCACTTAAATAACCTAGTGTTGTTTCAAAGGAACACTGTGATGAATAGTATGTATTTAATAGAATCATACCATAAAATGTTTGGGGTGTTATATTATTCCCTCATTCGGAAATTTCATCATCAAGATTTTATGTATATTGCCCACCAAAAAGATGTGGGTGGTTCTTCTTCATGAAATCCTCTGGTTCCCATGTTGCATCCTCCATATTCTGGTTTCTCTAAAGAACCATTACTAGGCGAGTTGTTCGATTTCTCAAAACATTCTCCCTTGTGTCAAGAATCCTAATAGGATTTTTGTAGTATGACAAATCAGGTTCCAGTTCTATTTCTTCATATGTGAGTACATGTGTTGTGTTTGGAATATACATCGTTAACAATGATACGTGGAAAAAATCATGAACTCTGGAGAGAGTTGGCAGCATCGCTGAACGGTAAGCTACAACTCTGATTCTTCCTAAAATTTCAAATAGTCTGATGTACCTAGGGATTTGTTTCCCTTTCTTACCGAACTATAAGATTCCCTTCCATGGAGATACTTTCAAAAATACACGATCTCCCTCTTGAAATTCCAAGTCATTTCTCGGGTTCTCAGCACAACTCTTCCACCAAATTTGGGCTACTTTAATATGGGCTTGTATTTTCTTCACCTTTGTCATCGTCTCTTAAATAAGTTTTAGGCATATAAGTTTCCTCTGACCAATATCATCCCAACAAGTTGGAGTTCGACATCTCTTTCAATTTAATGCTTCATATGGAACCATTTGAATACTAGAATGAAAACTGTTGTTGTATGAAAATTTCACCAAAGGAAAGTATTGATCCCACATACCTTGGAAGTAAAGAGAACATGACTTCAACATATCTTATATAGTTTGAATTGTCCTTTCAAATTGTCCGTCAGTTTGGGGGTGATATGCGGTACTCATATGAAGCTTAGTATTCAAACTCTTATGGAGACTTTTCCAAAATTTTGACGTAAACTAGGGATCTCGATCAGAGAAAATTGATAGAGGTGCACCATGAAGTCTCACAACTTCATTAACATAAAGTATTTCCAGGCACTCAAGTGGTAAATTCTCTTATTGGAAGGAAATGTGCTATTTTAGTGAGATGATCAACAATTACCCATATTGCATCATTTCTTCTAGGTGTCCTCGGTAGTCTAGTGACAAAATCCATCATAATTTTATCCCACTTACACATAGTAATAGGTAGAGGTTGCATCACTACATTGGGATTTTGTCTCTCTGCCTTCACTTGTTGAAAATCTAGACACATTGACACATAGTCAGCAATTTCTCACTTCATATTATCCCACCAAACATATTCCTTCAGATCTATATACATCTTGGTGATACCCAGGTGTATAGATAAATTTGAGTTATGAGCATCGTCTAACAGTTCCCATTTTTGCTCAGGTACTGATGGAACGCATACCCTCTTCCCAAACTTCAGAACACCTTCTTCATACACGAAGTCATCCAGTCTCCCATCCTTAACAGCATTAATTTTCTTTTGCAGATTCTCATCATCAGATTGAGAAATTTTTATCTTCTCTAGTAATGATGTTTTAGCAATCATTTGAAAGAGGAGTAATGTTTCCCCTTCCTTAACAATTCCCATATCCATCTTCAGTATATCCATGAACATAGGATCTATTTCAATCCCCATTTGAGTCAAAAGTCCATGATCTTTCATGCTTAATGCATCTGCCACCTTATATTCCATTCTTAGGTGGTAGTGTATTGAACAATCATAATATTTGAGTAACTCGAGCCATCTTCTTTGCCTCCTGTTGAGTTATTTTTGTGTGAAGTTATATTTCAAACTCTTGTGGTCCATATAAATCTCAAATCACTCTCCATAAATAAAATGAATCCATATTTTCAGAGCAAATATTACAGCTACTAACTTAAGATCATGAGTTGGATAATTTTTCTCAAGACTCTTCAACTTTCTTGATGCATAAGAAATAACTTTATCATTTTTTATAATGAAGCAACCAAGTCCATTCTTTGATGCATCGTTGTATATTACAAATCCATCACTTCCTAATAGACGAGTCAAAATTGGAGCATTGACCAATATTATTTTCAAATCACCGAAGCATTTTTTACATTCTTTTGTCCACACAAACTTAACTATTTTACCTATGAGCTTGGTTAGAGGATTAGCTAGTCGTACAAAATTCTGAACGAAACTTCGATAATAACCTTCTAAGGCAATAAAGCTCCATACCTCAATTATGTTTGTTGGTGTGGGCCAATATTGGATTGCCTTTGTCTTCGTAGGATCAACTAGGATTCCATCCTTAGAGACAATATGGCCCGAAAAAGAAACTGATTGAAGCCAGAATTCACACTTGCTGAAATTCCCATATTATTTATTTCATCTAAGAGTTCTCAGAATAACTCACAAGTGATTCTCATGTTCTTCATAGCTTTTTGAGTATATATGGATATCATTGATGAATACCACAACAATGTTGTCAAAATATTCTTTTACAACTCTATTCATTAAATCCATAAAAACAGATGGTCCATTCGTCAGTCCAAAAGGCATCACTGTAAACTCGTAATGCCCATACCTAGTTCGAAAAGATTTATTCGGAATATCTTCCTTCCTCACACTCAATTGATGATATCTAAATCAATGGTAAATATTTGAAAAGTATTGAGCTCCATGAATTTGGTCAAATAAATCATTAATCCCAGGTAGATGATTCTTATTATTTATTGTAATAGCATTGATTTCTCGGTATTCAATGCATAACCTCATGGATCCATCTTTTTTGTTTACAAACAGGACCGGGGATCCCCATGGAGAAACACTAGGTCGAATAAATACATTTTCACTCAAATCTTCTAATTGTTTCTTCAGCTCCACTAACTCCACAGTGGCCATTCTATACAGGGACTTTTGTATAAGTCTAGCACTATAAATTAAGTCAATGGAAAACTCAATTTCTTGCTCTGAAGGATGTCCTGGTAAATCCTTTGGAAACACATCAATGTATTCTTTTACTATATGCACAACTTCAATTTGAATATTTCTTTCCCCACCCATAGATATTGGGTTCTCTTCCTCTCCAAGAATTGCATTCAATAGAGCTACTGGGGGTGGGTCTAGATTAGATTCAGATGGAGAATTCTCCGCTCTAAAGATAAGAGATTCTACACCTTTTTCAAAAATCAAAACTTTCTTTTCTTGCAATAAATCCTCACCTCATAATTTGACAACCAATCCATACCGATAATTATATCAAATTCAGTCATCGGTATGATGATAATGTTAGCAACAAAAGAATGTTTTGGTGTTTGGAGGGGGACTAGTCGACATGAATTTTTTGAAATTATACATCCCAGGGGAGTTTTGACTGAAAAATCCTTTATTAAATCAAATTGGACATATCTAATCTTCTTGTAAAACTGAGAGGATGTAAATGAATGCGATGATTCAGAAACAAATAAAGTGTTGTCTAATTTGGAGTAAACAATTAATGTACCTTCCACCACGTCACTGGGAACTTCAAACCCAGCGGTTGTAATCGCGTAGTCTCTCCCTTTCTATCTTTTATTTTTTTGAGGCATGTTTCCTTGGAACTAAGTACACTCATTTTCATAGTGTCCCATCTCTCTTCAATTGTATCATTGAATATAATTGAATTGCTTCTTCCCCTTAAATTCACCATATTGATGACCCTTTTCTCCGTAGTTACCAAAGACTCCCATGCCATTCAAGAATTTCGCGATATTATTCTTTCCACAGTTCTTGCATAATGGGAAACTATTCATTACCTTTCTCTTCTTTAGTGCTTCTCCTTTTCCTTTTTATCAGAGTACCGCTTCTTATCTTGGTTTCCGTTGAAAAATTTGATCTAGAAAATTCCTTCTCTGTTTTGATGGCACTTGATACAATTTCATCATATGATGAAAATGATTGAAAAGACAGTTCCCTTCGAATACATGGCTTAAGAACTTCAAATAAATGATCAATATTTTCCATCGAGTCATGTACTAAATCCATGGAATACCTAGCTAGCCTTGTGAAGGTAGCCTCATACTCTGCAACATTCTCTTCTTCCCTTGGTTTCAAGCCAAGAAATTTCCACTTCATTTCAGTTTGTTACTCATGAGGGAATATTTTTCTAAGAATAATTCCTTAAAAGTGTTCCATTCCATATCATCTATCTCTTCTTCCACTGTGGTATTTTGAATCAGGGACCACCATTGATCATCGTCTCCCTTGGGACAATATACTTCCAGTACTACCTTTTTATTTTCATTGCATCTTAACGGCCAGAATATCATTTCAAGGGACTTGATCAATTTCTCAAAAACCACTGGATTAGTAGTCCTGCGGAATGATGGGGGATTCTTCCGTATGAAATGATCCAACACAGGTGTTGAGTGGTTATTCGTTACAACTTGAGCAAGTTGTCCAAATATTGTCATGATCTGATCAGCTCCAACGTTGACTGTGTTGACTTGCTCAGTATGGAGATCCCTACCATGCCCATGAGTATTGATTCCCCTTCTCCAATTAGACTCCATTTTTATATAATGGGTTACACTAGATTAGTTTATGAATCTCAAATAAAAAATAACTCAATATAGTATAAATTCTATGCATAGCTAATCATATAAACATGGTTCCTCTAAGGTAAAGTTTACATCAACTCCTTCATAATGTCTTGTAAAGAAAATATGAATTATCCTAACCATATCCCTAGAGAGTGTTGTAACCAAGAGTGCAGCAATGCCCGTTGTCGTGTACCAGGATACCCCTAGTCATTCCCAAAACTCTTTGTCGGAGTTTTCACTCCTAGGTATCTCTGTGCCAGAGCCACCTCTACCTGCTCATATCCAGAAAAAGATGTATTTTCTAGAAGTATTCACATAATATATTCCTTACCAAAATACCAGGATGATATTGCACTTTCATCCTCAAATAATACCTTAGGGCTTTGTTCATTACAATAAATTTCATACTCTAGTTTCCAAGTTTTCTACTAAACTTCCTCTGATACAAACTGTAACACCCCGACCCCTCTAGGCTAGAGCGAGTGCATTACTTGTGATATTGGCATGGTAAGAAGGAATAAAAAACCCGAAGGAATAATAATTTTTGTAGTCTTGAAGAAACTATATACATAGATGTTTCTCAAATTACATTGTAAAGGTTTACAAAATATAATACATAATGAAAACTAAAACTGCAAACACTTGATCTCAACAAATGTCCTACTCTTCATCCCCTGTTTAAGATAAAAAATGAAAAGGGTGAGCTCAAATGCTCGAAAAGTGTTACAAATAGCGAAATAATGAATAGAATAATAAGTGAATCATATTCAATCTGACATAATCAAAATGGCATAGTGAATAAATGAATAACTAATTCCATTAATAAACTGAGAATAAAACTGCATCCACAGATTTTATCATAGTGAAATCCTCATGGATAATAATAATAAACGATAATGAATAAAGATAATGCTTATTAATTGGATGTAATTTATCTGGCACATGAAACTATAATACCATAAAAATGGTTTTGTTCTATGGGTAGAAAAACGTCTGATTTTTGGAAACAAACTCGAAGGGTTTGTCGCCAACTGATTTGTTACATGATACCTACTGATGCATAGATGGGCTATAGTGGTCCCCACACTCCAAAGTATTTCCAAATAATTCTTTATTAATTGATTCAATACAAGAGAGATATGCCTTTTCAATATCCTTATAGATTAGATCATACGGATTTATCAATATTTCCTCAACTATAATAACTTTCCAAATAAACACTGTATATAAAATTGTATACAGTTCAGACAAAAAACATATCCATGATATGAGATTATGGATATTTAACATAAATATAATTTCAAATGAAAATTTATCTCAAATGAGAAGTAGGTACACCACATATGGATTATTAGGTGCACCATACAAAGTTAGTCACAACCAAAAAGAAGTTGAGACTAAGTCTCTTACCACAATGTAATCAGTCAAATCATAAGACCAGAACGTAATGAAAATCAAATGAATCATTGAATAAAATAAAAATAAAGAGAATAATTTTATTTTTACACCATATGGAATTACACTTATACCACATATATTAAATAAGAGGTGAACAATGAAAATCTCATAGAAATGAATGTGGGATGAGAAACCCCTTACCTTTTCCTTGAGTGTGTTCTTATTTTGTTTTAATGACCTGAATAATCACATTTATATTCCTTAATTAATAATTATAGAAACTCCTATACATGTAATTTATTTATTATATCCTTATTTGGGTCATTCATGGACCTTTTATTTGGATTAATAGGTTCAATTTTATTTTTTTAGATGCATTTTCTTCCATGGTTTTCATGTTTCGTTTACTTGCCCTCATGAATGGAAGTTCATATTGAAATGTGGATAAATATCCATATTTGTTAATAAATATTCTTAGTGATATTAAAGAGATATAAATGATATTATAATTATTATAGGTTATATTCACGAGGATGAATCATTAGTTAAAAAGTTTTGATAAACGCTTGGATTTAGCTTGGCAGTTTTGTATACACTGAACTTGTTTTCTATTATTATTCCATATTATGAGTGTGTAAATATTCCAGAACATTAATGAGATGAAATACTTATATTCATATCCGGTTAATCCATTAGAATGGTCTCATGACATGTAATGATGTTGAATGTGAAGAATGAAACTCCGTTGTCTATAAAGGATATAAATTGGAACCTCATGGACGTTGATTTCGTTTATAAAAATAAATGGGAGGGAGAAAGAATATTGATTATAGTTCTTCCATTCACATGATATGATTACAGTATATAGATTATAATGGAGTTTATCATGGTAATTTAGATAGAGTATGTGAGGAGAGAAAAATAAAAGAGATGAACTTGAAAATAAAAGAAAAGTTGAGAGACCACTTATGAAAATACGACAGCCTAATGACGTCGTGTAAAATTTCATAAAATCAAATGATCAGAAAAAAAGGGTATCTCATCATATTAAAATCAAAAGGATAGTATGAATAAAAAATAAAATCAAACCCCAACAGATGAGAAAGTAATTTCAAATAGATAACAAAAAAGAAGTGTCGACTTAAAGAAGATAATGATGGATTATCATACCTTGTAGAATAACTCCTAGATCTTGAAGGATGGGACCTTGGGGGCTTAGGGACACCTCATTAGTGGTTTTTTCCAATCCATGGGCTTGCCCACGATATTTTCCCATGGTTTTAGCCACTTGGGACACCTCATGTCATAAGTTACTATACACAAGTCGATCATACTTTTATATTTAATTATTACATCATTATGATGTCATTCAACTACTTAAATCTCAAAACTATATTTTTACTATTCATGAAAAATTCATGTATTTTACAAAAATCCCAAAAATTTAATGTAGAAATTTTAAATGTGTAGAATTCAAAAAAGAAATCTATTTTTTAAAAATAATTTTCTACGTATTATTAATTTAATTTGTAAATAAAGTCATAATTAATTTGGAAAATAACAATCTTAAATGTGCAATAAGTTTTATTTCTCACTGATAAACTAATTAAGATCTCGTTATCTTATTACCTTTAGAAAATAAAATAATAATATTATTTACTATTCATAAAGGTCATATTACTATTGATATTGATATGCATAAGGGTATGTTACTATTCACCAAAAATTGAGTTTGTATTATCAGACTCTAAATGATTTTCTGATCACAACTCTACATGACAATTTTTCAAAATTCAAAACACAGAAGTGGAAAATTTATATTTAATGGCTAGGTTTTGATTATCTCCTAAATAGCCTAGTGTTCTTTCAAAAGAACATAGTGATGAATAAAATGTATTTAATAGAATCATACCATAAAATGTTTGGGGTGTTATATAATTTATTCTGATTATGATAGAAGGAGTTATATATTCTATAAAAAGCATTTTAAATAATGATAGACGAGTTTGTTCTAATAGCATTAATATTTTGATTTGATATTTCCTATACCACATCGAAAGGTAATTTCATTGCTAATGAGTTGAGAACGAAATTTATGACTCATACTGTGAATGAATCATCGAATGTGTGGAACATGTTGGATCCTTCTTCATAGTTTCATATAGAATTTTGAGAAATATGGGTTGAGGATGACTTTTCTAGTGTTCAATTGAAATATTCTCTACTCGATCTAATTTTTCTGTAAAAACAAATTGGTGATGAATTACTGAACATTATAGATTATCTATATGTTGGGGAGACCATTTTTGAGTGTTTATTATCAACATATGGTTAGAAATGTTTTCAAAAATTTCTCTTTGTGCTTTTACCTATGAGAAATCTATGATGGGAGATTTCTAAAATTCCCAGAGGGAATTGAAACCAGTAAAAAAAATATGATTTATGAAATTCAATGATGATCTTGGTGTCCATGTATTAGAAGAGACATCAATGAAATTGTTTCTCGTATCATTATTTAACTTAAGGTCATGGATGATCATCTTAATCCTTCTGGATTTCATTAACCACTACTAGTTCCATCTAGAAAGTGGGATTAGAATTTTATAGATTTCATGGATGGGTTTCCATGTACAAAGAGAAAGAATAATGTGATATGGGTTTTTTTGGTAGGGTCGCCAAATTAGCTCCCCTTATACGCATTCATGATATAACCATTGTTTAATAGATGGGAAATATCTATGTGAGATTGATTTTCCCTTTTTTTAAAGTTCTTTCATTTTAAGTCACAGATAGAGATCCCAATTTTTCTTATCTATTTTTGATAATCCTTTCAGAGGCACTAGGATACTAGGTTCATTTAAATATTGTGTATCATATGTAGAAAGATGACCATACTGAGAAAGATCTATAGATTCGTGAGTATATTTTTCATTCCTATAACCTTGATTTTAGTAGATCTTTGTATGACCACTTGGGGATGCTTGAGATTTCAGATAATAATAGATACCCATCCGCGATTACGATGGATCCTTTTGAGTACATATATAGTTCACCTTGTAAAAATTCATTATTTTGGTCAATGATTGTAGAAGATTCACTGGTTGAAGTATGTTCTGTTCAATATACGACATGAAATATTCAATTGATTCTAAAGACGATTTTGACAACATATATCTGGTACAAATCTTATGTTGATCATTAGTGTAGACCATTTGAATTTTTAATTGGTGATCAGGTTTTACTGAAAGTGTTACCTCATTTGGGCCATCAATAGTATTATCGGAAAGGGATGTTTTCTCCACATTTCTGGGACATTTTTTGGTTGTTGGTTAGGTGGTGGAAAGTGGATTACCGTTTATCACTTTTTCCATATTTTACTTCAATACATAACTTGTTCGATGTATCATAGATATAAAATCATATTTATAATCCATGTCGTGTTTTGAGAGGGTGTGATCTTGATGTTAAGACAAATTTATCCATTACTATTCATCTAATTAGGATAGATTATTATAAAAAGGTAATTTGTGGGAGGAACAAACCACTTTTCCATGCACTATAACCGAATGGTTCTGATTCTCATGAGACATAAGAGCGGGAGGCACTAATGAGAGAGCAGTTAAATAACCATTTTGATATAGAATATTCTTGATATGATTTTTTGGGGATATAATGCTTTTATGGGGGGGGGGATGTTGGAACACCGTGTTACCTTTCTTTAAGTTATATTTTAATCCTTTTTTGTGGTTCTCCTTTTTTATGGATTAATGTGGATGATAATAAATTTGGAGGATACCTATAATGGTGATTATGTGAATTTGTCATAATTTTCAATATAAAACATGTAGTTTAGTAGACTTTTGGGGACTTACACATCAGGTATTGTCAGAACACAAAATGAAACCATTTCCCAAACAATTCCATAAATCTTATACACAATGTAAAAGGTTATAAACCATACCAAACATAAACGTCATCTAAATATTGAAAATTATTGTTTTAAAAAATGTGAATAAGATATTTGGTGTATATAGTACGCAAATAATACATGTCCTATTATTATATTACATAATGAATAAAATTCCTAGTGTCGATTTTAAACAATGGGATCAGTTAGAATTCATATTCCATTTCCTCCTTGTTTCCTTACACTCAACCTAGAGTCATCCATAAGTGAATATAGATCCCACCAACCCTTCCAGATCATTTCATTCAATGATTCGTCATTGTTGTGGTTTTAGTATGTCTCTCAAGATAAGTGTTCTTTCTCTATATCCTATCTCTCCCCCTTTTTCTTCTTGTGGTTTATTAGATCATCTCAGTATTTTTGGATCAAAACTAAATGTCATGGTCTCCTATTTTTATGTTCAATTCATAACTTTTCTATACCATCATTCTTCATCGTTTAGTCCCTTTGTGGGTGTTGTGTTCCCCTGAGGAAGGTAGCTAGTTCTGTCATGACTTGTCCCCCGGGGCTCGTGCCATGACTACCCCAAGCCCGCCTTCCATAGGCCAGGGGCTGGCGACTAGCACTAAAAGGTGTATTCCCTAAAACCGGGAATGCATTACCATTATATCCTGTAAACACATGCAAACCAAGCACACATCAAGATACAAACATGAGTAAAATGAATAGTAAATAGAGTGAGTACAGTATGTAAAAGGGGCTATAATGCAAGCCCAACTAGAAAGTACAAGAAACTGAAAAGTACAAGTAAACTGAAACAGCTCCTATGAACACCTGCCAAGGATCCTACTTGTAGGGTAAGTACATCCCCCGAATGGTCGTCTCTATAGTATTCCTCATTTAAGGTCCACCTCTGAGCTAACTCCAATACTAGTACCCTCGTCCTTAGTCAGCGATGTCCTTCATCAGCACCAAACACAACAAGTGGCAGGCGTAGCCCGTACAGGTGTGAGTATAACAATACTTAGTAGGGACCCTGAGACTCTCAATGTCTCACTAAATGCACAAAGGATAAACGACAGCGCATGAAAACAACTGAAAAAACTACTTAGATATATGCCAACACATATACCTATGTTATCCAGTAAACCCATCTCAATCATGAGGAAACACAAGGCCCAACTCATTATCCCAAAGGTCAACAATGCCACAAAGGAAGGAATACCACTAAGGTAAGTACCACAAAGGTATGCCACATAGAAGAATACCACAAAGGTATCACCATGAAGGTAAATACCACTCAGGTACGGACTCAGATCACAAAAATTATAACATAGGTACAGAAGTAGAGATGATTAGATGTAACTACCAAATCATCTTACTCTGTTAAGAGGTAGACCCACAAAGGATCCCAAATTGCAGACCCGCACGGGATCCTAGTACATTGTTAAACCCACACATGATCCAAGTACAATATTATTACATCGTCAAACCCACACAGAATCCTAGTACACCGTTAGTACATCGTCATACCAACATAGGATCCATGTACATAATTTTTACATTTTCATACCCACACAAGATCGTATTATATCATCAGTGCATTGTCAGACCCACACATGATCCTAGTAAAACGTCAGTACATTGTCAGACCCACACAGGATCCTAGTACGTTGTCGGTACATCGTCAGACCCACACTGGATCCTAGTACATCTTTAGACCCACACAGGATCCTAGTACATCATTAGTACATTGTCATACCCACACAGGATCATAGTACATTGTCAGTACATCGTCAGACCCATAGAGGATCTGAGTTCATCGTCAGTGCCGGCTACATGGTACACGCACTAAGCTTGCTTGTCTACAAGAGAGTTCTCTCCTCAATCTACTGTTCGATACTCCAACTACCTTGAAGACCCACAAATATGTATCCCAAAGGACTACCACATAATAGTGGCCTCAACTCAAAAGACAGTTCCTTAATCAGATGCCCGGTCTGTAAGTTATTAGCATATTTGTCCTGAGGTCCTAGTTGGATTCATGATCGATCCAACCCAAACGTAAGCCTAATTTATCCAAATATCATGTGGGGAATAAAAAAGGACCATCTCACTCCATGGTTTCTAGTGCCATAGACAGTTCATCAAATGGACACCTTGTGCCAATGTTATGTCTTAAAGAACGTATAAGGTAGAATCTCAACCAGTCTAGTCCAACCCGGACGAACCGACCTGGCCCGACCAGGTCTGTGCCAACCCAACCCGGCCCACTAGGTCTAGCCCATCCCATGCTAGGCGGACCGACCTAGCCGCGTTTGGGGGGGTGGGGGAGTCGTGTGCCCTCTGCTCCAACTCACCAAACGGCCGAAGTTGTACGGTAGCCAAACAGAACACGGGACCCACTCGGGTCCTGCTCGGTCCATCTCGGCCAACTGAAAGGGTCGTCCCTTGTCCTCCCAGCAGAGAATCGTTCATCGACCCTCCATGTCTGGCCGAAAATCATAGGACTTCCACCATCCTCTTCAGAAATGATGTTTGCGGCCCCTTTCTCCGAATGTGGCGCATCATGTGCCGCCCCTCCGCGGCTGGCAGAACGATGACCGCCCTCTATCCACCGCTGTACTCGGAAATATATGGCTGCCCTCCAGCCTCCGCATGCTCTCTTCATGTATTGACTGTGTGGAAACGTACCACCCCAGTTCCATGTGTCTATCCCGGGAGGCAGTTTCCTCCTTTCTCCTCCGTGAATAATACAACAACCATGAAGAGCAATAAAGGGATTGAGCCATGTTTGTTTGTCATGTACCCTCTATATTAGTTCGGTAGAAAGTTTATCAAGAGGATTAATTCAAATAAAACCACAAAAAATAACAAAACACCTACATTTATGGTTCATTGATGTGTTTCACGATGAACAACGGTGAAGGCGGAGAGGGTGCTAATGATCATCACTTCAACAATCACACTTCGAATGTTAGTTCGCGTGTCATCCACTTTCATGATTCGGAAGAAAGTTCATTTGATGGAGATGAGTTTCTCCATGTTCTCCTAAGAATCTACCATTTCCAATGATTTATCCAAAGGAAAAATGAGAAGCCAATAAAAATATGATTCATAAATTTAATTGTCGGCACAAATTATATTGGAATCATTTATTACGATGTGGTTGGCATAATTAATTTAATGGGCACCTAAAGATACCACCCTCAATAAGGAGGGAGTTAAAAAGTCGGATGGTCCCCACATTTAAGAATTTAAATTGTGGGTTGTTGTTCGGGTAGTCCCCACCTCTATAACCCATGTAGAGAGGTTTCAAAAATAAAATAAAAGTTTTTAATTTTATTTTCCTTCTTTCTCCATAAAAAGCACCAAAACTAACATTCACCCCCAACGTACTACAGCCGGGGTGAAGGTCGTCTTAAGAAAATACTGGCACTGTGAGTTAAATGGTGTCCTTGGATTTCAATTCCATGCACTGGTTCAAAAGATAAAAAATACCGCTTTCAAGTTTACACAATGTACCAGAAAAAAATTCATAAATTCATTCTGGGCACACTAGGCCTTGGAATCATTCACCGTCAATTTTTTCGAACTTTTATAATTACCATATAACTTAAAAAAATTACATGTAATTTGTAGATCATTACATACTCCCCACCTCAGGGCTTTGTGTCCCTGAAAAGCTATATCTCAAAAACTAGGAAAACAAGTGGGGTTATTGAGCATGAATCTAAGCCTCCAGCTCCCATGTGCTCTCCTGGATGTTATCACACTGCTAGAAGATGTACACCAGATTTATTGACCACCCACAATGGACCCGCTCCTATCGAACCTCAATATCTACTAGAACCTCCGTAAACATCTCCCCATCATCGATGTCCAACTCTCCGTGGTCGATGCCGTGTGATGGATCATGCAAATTTATCATCAGTTGGGATACATGGAAAATGTCGTGCACCCGGTGCAACTGAGGTGGAAGAGCTAAGCGGTAAGAAACCTCACCAACTCTTCTAAAGACCTAAAAAAGTTTGATGAATCTCAGAGATAACTTGCTGCCCCAACCAAACTTCCGCAAACCTCATCGGGATGAGACCCATAGGAAGACATGGTCACAATCCTAGAACTCCAGAGGTCTCTATCTCCTATTTTCAAAAGACATATTCCTACTATGTATAGTCTTTATCCACTCCTTGGTGATTAGAAATTTCTTTGTGGATGCCCATACAATCTCTTGTGCTACTAGTGCTAACTCTCCTGGGTAAGTCTAGCACAAAGGAGATCTGCATGGTCGGTCGTACAAAGCCTCAAAAGGTGTTATTCCAATGGTGGAGTGATAGATTTTGTTATATTCAAACTCCAATAAAGGCAAGTGATCCTCCCAGCTGTGACCAAAGTTGTGAACACAAGCATGTATCATGTCCTTGAGGGTCTGAATAGTCCGCTTAGTCTGGCCATCTGTCTAAGGGTAGAAGGCAGTGTTCAAATGAAGTTGTGTCCCGAATTCCTCCTGCAACCCATTGCATAGCCGAGAAGTGAATCGTGCTTCACGATCGAAGACAATCTTCAAGGGTACTCCATGTATCCCCACAGTCGCCTTCAAATAAGGGTGTCCCAATCTCTCTGTTGAACCCTTATCTATGATCAGTAGGAAGTGGGATGACTTGGTGAGTTGTTCAACGATCACCCAGATAGAATCATTACCCCGGAATGTACGTGGAAGACCTGTCATGAAGTCAATGGATATCTCGTCCTACTTCAACTCTGGAACCTCTAAAGGCTGCACTGAGCCTACTGGTACCTGATTCTCCGCCCTCACATGCTGACAAGTGAGGTACTGAGAGACTAAATATGCTATTTCTTTCTTCATTCCCAGCCACCAGTGCTGTCGTCAGAGATCCTGGTACATCTTCGCTACTACTCGATTTACCCCTAGTGAGGATGTGTGGAAATCCCTCATCACTTCCTACTAAAGAGACATTTGAACCAAGGTACATCCTTTGATGAGGATGACGTGGTCCCTGACTTCAGAAAATCCATCAGGAGTCTGTCCTGTGGATATCTGAGCACGTTGAGCCTCGCAGGAAGTTTCCCCAAGTTGTGTATCCATAACATGATGAAGTAGTGGGGGAGTAACTATGAGAGACTGAAGAAAAGATGCTCTATCCTAATCCACAGAGGATATCTGAAAAGCGGCAGCTGCTTTGTCGCCTCACCTAGTAGCTGTATACCAGATCTCCTACTAAGTCCATCAGCTACCACATTCCCCTTACTAGGAGTATAGACTATCTCGAAGTCATAATCCTGGAGGATCTCAAGCCAACGTCGCTATCTTAGGTTCAGGTCCTTCTAAGAGAAGATATTCCAGAGACTCTTGTGATTCGAGTAGACAGTAAAACGCTCGCCCGTCAAGTAATGTCATGACATCTTCAAGGTAAAGACCACTACTGCTAACTCCAGTTCATGGGTAGTTTAGTTGTTCTCATGCTGTCTCAGTTGTTGAGAACCATATGTGATCACTTCTCACTCCTGCGTCATGACACATCTGAGCCTGGACCCTGATGTGTTGCAGTAGACTACGTACCCTACACCCTTCTCTGGAAACCTCAAGATGGGGGCACTAGTCAGCTTGTACCTTAGTTCTAGAAATCTTAGCTGGCATCTCTCTGACCACATGAATGGCTGACCCGTCTTCATCAACGCAGATAAAGGTGCTACAACTCAAAAGAAATCTGGCAAAAACCTTCGGTAGTATCTATCCAAACCTAGAAATCTATGTACGTTCGTCACACTCTTGGGTGGATTCCAAGAATGTACCACCTCAATCTTCACTAGATCCACTATAACTCCAACTTCCATGATAATATGTTCTAGAAAGTGAACCTCTCAGATCCAGAACTGGTATATCAAGAGATTACCATAAATCTAGTTCTCTCAGAGTGTGTTCAAAACTATCGGCAAATGATAGGCACGCTCCTCCTCAGTAGCAGAGTAGATCATAATGCAGTCGATGAAGACTATTACAAAGAAATGAAGGTATGGCCGGAGGATCCGGTTTGTGAGTATCATGAACACTCCTAGGGCATTGGTCATGCCGAATGTCATAATAAAGAACTCGTAGTGGTTGTACCGACATTTGAAAGTCATCTTCTACACATCCTTGTCTCATACTCTGAGCGGGTGATAGCCTGATCTGAGGACAATGATCGAGAACCACCATGCTCCATTCAGTTGTTCAAAGAGGTCGTCAATCCTCAAGAGTGGGTACTTGTTCTTCACAGTCACCTGGTTCAGGCATCGATAGTCAACACAAATTCCCAAGATCCCATCAACCTTCTTGTTGATGAAAATCGGGGCTGCCCAAGGAGAAACACTCAGCTGAATGAATCCCTCCCCATGTAAGTCCACTAGTTGTACCCGCAAGTCACAAAGCTCTGCAGGAGCCATCCGATATGCTGGTGTAGATATAGGTGCCATCTCGGGGTACAAATCAATTTCAAAGTCCACCTATCTATGAGTTGGTAGACCTAGAACATCATCAGGGAAGACATCTGCGTACTGGTCCACCACTACAGGATAGCTCAGACTCTCCACATCAACCGCTCTGAGGGTAAGGCTAGCCAACTGATGAGTGATCAGCTGCACTCTCCTCCGAGTAAGTTCATCATGTGATGCTAAAGCTCACTTATCATCGGTGAAGGTAAACATGGTCCAATCCATTAGGACAAGATGCACATTGCACATAATATTTTTAATCTGAGAATAGACTATAGATAACCAGTCCATACCCAAGATGACGTCGTAAGGCCTCGATGCCACTACTAGGAGATCTCAGCCGAAGCTCTTACCTCCTAGTGTAATCTCACACTACCAGCACCAGTGTGTAATAATTGGATCATCTCCCGTAAAAGTGATTCTCTTTAAGGATCTATCAATAGCTCCATCAGAATCTCTGAGCTCCGAATGAGGGCCATGACAATAAAATAATGACGGGCCCCTGTGTCTATAAGAACTTCAGCTAAGGTTGGGTAGACATATATCATACCTCATATAATATCTGGAGTGCCATGGTCATAGGCCTCATCTAACAAGAGCCAACCTCTCCTATGTCCACCTACTCCCTATGCTCAGGGTGGACCACCAGGTGGTGGTGGAGGTTACATCTTGAATTTTCGCCCACTGCCAGTTGCACGACCATCTCCTCTGCCATGTCTGACTACTCCCTGCGGACCTCCTCGGTCAAACCTCTGTCTCTGCCTGGGCGGTCCTTCGATCATCTACAGATCCTCCATAGGGCGGGTCGGATAGTCAAAAGCCATGTGACCCTACCCACCATATGTGAGACACTGCATGTTCTTCACATGACTAGATCTGTATCTTGTACCCCTCACAACTGATCCTGAGTCATGTGGTCGTCCACCTGTAGGTATGGTCCTCTTGACCTATGTGTCATCTGTCTACTTCCATTTTTAGAAGACTCTACTACGTGATGACTAGTATTGGGTCTCACTGCTGGAGACTGCTCTGCAAGAAAACTCTCCACTAAGAGGGCTCGCTCTAACACCCCTACCAGCGTCGGAATGCTGAGTGAGATCATCGAGGCCCTGATCTCTAGCCAGAGGCCCTGATCGATGGTCTGAGGCCTGATGAATGGGTCCCGTACCATATCAGTGGAGTAGAGTGAGAGGTTGGTGAACCTCGCTGAGTACTGAGCCACAATCAGGCTTCCCTACTGCAGATGAAGATGCTCATGAATGTGCACTGCGTGAAGGGTCACTGGGAGGAACTTTTCCCAAAACAGGCTCTCAATGCTTGCCCAGAGAAGCGTCGCCTCATCGTGAACCTGGAGCATCATTCTCCACCATCATCCTACTTCTTCCTGTAGAAGAATGGAGGAAAGGATCACCATGAGATTTGCTGGTGTCCCTACCAGTCGGTAGACTCTCACCACGGCTGCCAGCCAATCCTTAGCCACATGTGGGTCTGTCTCGCACCAGATCCACGGTGACTTCTAGCACTGGAACTCGTGAAATGCACTCAAGTGGCATTAACCCTCTACTACTAGGGATGGTGGAATCGGCGGACCAGCAGGCAATGGCACCGCTAGTTCCTCCAATGATGCCTCTGCTAGAAGAGGTTCCTGCACCGAGGCCTCATCGCTCGGTGGACTATAAGTGCGTACTATACCCAGAAACCTAGCTGGCTTTTTGTATTTAGGAATATTGAAAATAAACAGGTGTGCCATGGTAAAAATGTTGTACCTAGTGAGTTAACTCAAAGAGTTCACAAGAAAACATTTCAAAACCCACACGCAATCAGTGTTTTTGTGCACTAAGTCAGAATTCAGAAGTCAGGGTCCTGGTGTATGGATACACCGGCCGCCGCACCAACAATGGATTCCGTAAACTGATAACCAGACTCCCTACACTTAACACTATTGCTGTTAAAAGATCAAAGTCCAATTTTATGTGGTTGAAATGACTCCTTTGATACCAACTTGTCATGACCCATCCCCCGGGGCCCGTGTGATGACTACCCCACACCCACCTTCCATAGGCTAGGGGCTGGAAACTTGCTTCGAAAGGCATATTCCCTAAAAATGGGAAGGTGTTACAATTATATCATGTAAACACACACAACCAAGCACACAACAAGATATAAACAAAAGTAAACTGAATAGTAAATAGACTGAGTACAATAAGTAAATGGGGCTAGAATACAAGTTCAACTGAAAAGTACAAAAAACTGATATGTACATGTAGACTAAAACATCTCCTGTGAACACACACCAACGACCCTACATGAAGGTAGGTATAGCTCTCGAGTGGCCATCTTTGCAGTATGCCTCATCTAAGGTCCTCCTCTGAGCTACCTCCAGTCCTAGTACCCTCATCCTCAGTCAGAGTTGTCCATCGTCGACACCAAACACAACAAGGTGTGGGCATAGCCCATGTAGGGGTGAGTATAACGATACTCAATAAGGACTACGAAAACCTCAAGGTCTCACCGAATCCACAAAGGATAAATCAAAATTCCTAAAGACAACTAAAAATCCTACTTAATTATATGCCTATACATATACCGAATTCATCAAGTAAACCCATCTCAATCATGATGAAACACAAGGCCCAACTCATTAGCCCAAATCTCAGCTGTTCCACAAAGGAAGGAATAACATGAAGGTAAGTACCACAAAGGTATTGCCAGGAAGGTAAATACCACTCAGGTACAGACTCCACTCACCCCAGGAATAACATAGGTACAAAAGTAGAGATGATTAGATGTAGCTACAGAATAATCATACCCTGTTAAGAGGAAGACCCATGAGGGATCCCAAATTGCAGACCCACACAGGATCCTAGTACATCGTCAGACCCCCACAGGATCCTAGTTTACAGTATGTACATCTTCAGACCCACACAAGATCCTAGTACATCATCAGTACATCGTCAAACCCACACATGATCCTAGTACATCGTCAGTAAATCGTAAGATCCACACAAGATCCTAGTACATTATCATTACATCGTCAGCCCCACACAGGATCCCAGTACATCGTCAGTACATCATCAGACCCAAACAACATCCTAGTACATTGTCAGACCCACAAAAGATCCTAGTACATCGTCAGTACATCATCAGACCCACACAGGATCCAAGTACATCTTCAGTACATCGTCAAACCCACAGTGGATCTGAGTACATCGTCTGTGCCAGCTACAGGGTACCCGCACTAAGCTTGGTAATCTCTGGGAGAGTATGCTCCTCAAGCAACTGGTCGATAATTCAACTGCAAAGAATTAGCACGAAGAAATATCCAAAATGACTGCCACATAAAAGGAGCCTCAATGAAAGAGATGATTAATCAATCAGACGCACGGTCTGTAAGTTATTAGCATTTTTGTCCCGAGGGCCTGGTTGGATTCGTGCTCAATGAAACCCGACTATACCTAAACATTACCCAAATAATAAGTGGGGTATATAAAAAGTATCGTCTCGGTCCATGGTTTCTGGCACCATAGACGGTTCATCAATAGGACACTCGATGCCAAAGTTATGGCCGAAAGAATGTATAGGGTTGAAACAGGTCTGCGTCTGGTCCGACCCTGTCGGGCCGACCCGGCCCGACCCGGCCAGGGCCGACCTGACCTGGCCTGCTTGGTCAGGCCTTTCCCATGCTGGGCAGTCCAGCCTGGCAACATGCGTGGGGGATTTGCGCGATCCTCGCTCCAACTCACCGAACATTCAAAGCCATTCAGTCACCAGGCAACAGGCGGGACCTGCACGGGTCCCACTTGGTCTAGCTCAGCCGAACCGTGTCCTCCCGATAGCGTGTTGTGTGCTGACCTTATGCTGTCGGCTGAATACCGGCCGCCTTATGCCATCATGCTTCCGAAGTTGGCTCATGTTTCATCCTCTTTCTTGATTCTGAATAATGTTCTTCGATAGAGATTAGTTTCTACAAGTTCTCCCAACCCTCTACCTTGGCCAATGATTCAACCCAAGGAAAATGGGGACTCAATATAAATATATTTCATCAATTTAATTGTTGGCACAAATTAAATTGGAATCATTAATTTCAATTTGGTTGGCATAATTAATTTTGGGGAAACCAAAATCCACCTCCCTTATTAAGGAGGGAGTTCAAAAGTCAGGTGGTCCACACCATTAAGAATTAAAATTGGGGTTTTTAGTTTAGGTGGTCCCCACCTCCATAACCCATGTAAATAGGATTAAAAATAAAATAAAAGTTTGTTATTTTATTTTTCTTATTCCTCCATGAAAAGCACAAAAATTAACTTTCACCCCTGACCTACTGTGGTCAGGGTGAAGGTATTCTTAAGCGAATACCGGCGCTGTGAGTTAAACGGTGTCCTCAGATTTCAATTCCATGAATCGGTTCAAAAGTTACAAAAACCCTCTTGCACATTTAATGAATGTACCTAAAAAAAAGTTCTGAAATTCATTATAGGCACACCTGGCCTCAGAATCATGCACTGTCAATTTTCGCAGACTTGTAAAATTTCCATATAATTGAATAACAATTTTCATGGAATTTCTGGGTCTTTACAGGCACTGTTTAATATTTTTAAAATTTTTGACCCTGAATTATATGTGATTGAAATTTATTTCAATTGATTTATGGAAGACCAATTTGATGAAAATTACGAAGTTAGACCGGACTTGGTATGGAGTTTTTTAGAAAACTCACTATTTTAATGGAATTGGTATTTGGGGTGTAGTTTAAAATTTATGGAAATTTTAAATAGATTTTGGAATTGAATTTTAGAAAATATATTAAATTTATTTGATAATATTCTGGGATTGGTTTTAAATTAAAAAGGCATGAAATGTTGAAACTCATATCTATAGGTTTTGAACGTGAATTGGAATTTTAATGAGGAATAGTGGGAGATATTTTTGTATTTTTAAATGAAATGATTTTATTTTTTCCAATTAAATGATTGAGAAAACGTGTTTCTGATTAGATAGTGGGTTATTTGGTAAAATGTGCTAGGATGGTAATGCCCAATGATTGGAATGAGGATTTTTAACTCTAAAAAAACCACATCTAGGATATCATATCTCTAAAAAGATATTTATGTGGCCTATTCTACATGTTCGAGAGTGATGTGTTCACACATACATGTCATTAATACTGATATGATATGTGTGAGGATCCCATAATTTTGAACTACCGTGCCTAATAGAGGATGCCCATGTTTCTCATTGAGACTATTTTGAAAATATAATCCATTGATTTTGAAATTGACTTACTCATTCATAATGATTTATAAAAAAAAATTATATAATGTTTTTATTTAATCCATATTTGAAACATTTTCTTTCATTTTAAATGAAAATCATGTTTTTTTAAATATGAAAGTGTACTACTATGCCTTTTTTGACTAAATTTTAAGTAATTATTTTGTTAGTTATTGTGGAATGTTTTTATAGAACACTTGGAGGAGGTGGATAATTTTAATCCCTTTAGTATTGGAGTGAAGTGTCTTTTATGTATGTGATGTTTTTTCTAGTTATACATTCATGTACTTTGTTATTTTACTCTTTGGGGTTTTGATGTACCTGTTTGGTTTCTGTTACTAACTCCCATTGGATTTTTGAGAATAGTTATTTATTATGTTTATTCAATTTATTTTGAGGAATATTCTTTCACACGTTAATGCTATATGATTATAGGTTCTAGTCTCCAACCTGCGGGGATAGGGAATGCCCTTTGGGTTATGTTAGGATAAGATCAATTATCAGGGTACAATGGTATCAGAGATGGTCCAAAAAAACATCCCACATGTATTGTATATGGGAAAAATAACCTAGGTACAAGTTTAAAATGAATGAAAAAATGTTATATATAAGAAAAAAAGGTAATTAATCATGTAATTTCAGAGGAAAAATAAATTTTTCGACAGATGAAAATGAAGTGCATACTAAGGAACCCTTTATAGTTCAACATATTTTGTATGGGTAACATTATAATTATTTATGAAAATTACTTAATCCTAGGGATAACCCATAGAATAAGGAATAGAAAAATGTATTCCAATAATTGATATAGAATGATTTATGTATATATGATTTGGGATAAATGTATCGTTGAGGAAATTAAGGTTTTAATAACATTGATATATCAAGGATGGTCCTGTTTTCGTTTTTCATTATATATTTTCAATCATATGATGAATTATATTGATAACAATAGAGGATGATTTAATGGAATGGTTCTGATTTTTAATAACACTTGATCGAGAGATAAATAACCTATGATATGTTCTGGACATTGAGATAATAATTTTTTTTTATGATTATGAGATGAATGATATAGATAAAGTAAATTGATTTTTTTGTGTAGAGATTTTTTAGAAGAATGTTTAATTTTATGTTAGTTTTATGGGGATTCAAGATATATATTGAAATGATTTAGTTTTTTTGGAGTACTTGAATTGGATATATATATTTATTAATTATGAATTTACAAATATTTAATTATTTTTAGATATAAATGTCAAATTTAAATTAAACAAATATACGATCAAATCATTCTATTTTTTTTAAAAAATGATTACTAGAATTTTGGAGGATTTTTTAGCTCATTTACTTGTCAAATGATTTTAGTTGAAATTTCATTGTTTTTGGAAGCAAATTGGTGATTAATGTATTATTTACTTATAAAATGTAATATGTATTTTGGTTATTATTTTATCCTCTACGAACTATTTTAGTTGATAGTTAATGGAATATCATTTAATCATATTATGTATCATATAATTAATTAACTGTTTGTTTTAAAGATTAATACATGAAATAAATCACCATGATTATCTATCATCCGAAATATGAGATAAATTAGGAATGAGAAACTACAAGATTCAAAATCAAAGGATAAAATTCCCCTTACGGTATTGGAAATAATATGGATTTTTTTATCTTGTATTCCCTAGTTTGATGATAAATGATTTACTAAACTTAAGTAAGTGGAAGATATATATTTTGAGCCTTATGTGAAATTAATCTCCCAAATATAAATGTATTTTTTTTCAACTCATTATTCATTTAGTTATACAAACATTGATGTTGGAATACTTGAGTATTAAATTCTATATTTCCTTGAAGTCAAATTGAAATTGGTTATCATGATAAAATCTACATCACATAGTAGTAATATTCCATAATACAAAAATTATAGAAAGTGAAAATTAAAAATAAATTGATTCAATTTCACATTAAGAGATAATATAATATATTTTACAATTAATAAATTTCTAGTGTTTAGTAGCTTTCTAACCACATAACACATAGTTTAAAATGAAAAATGATATATTATAACCTAGATATTAAATTGGTCGTATGTGTAAGAATAATCTAAATATGAAAATTAATTATAATTATTTTATATAATGCAAAATTATTTATTAATTCATAAAATATCTTTACCTAATTTAATGTAAAGTCAATTTATGATACAAACGTATATTATCTTCAAAAACGGTTTTATAGTATTTTGTGCGTGATTTTTATAAATACTTTGTACCATTATTTAGAAGTTTTATTTAATCAGAAAAAAATTTAAAACAAGTATATAAATATTATATTAGGTTTAGTTTTTTGTTTCTAAAATAATTATTTTTTAGTGAATAGTGAAAAAAAGAGTATTGTAAAACTTCCATTTCATTCCCTTAAATAAAGGAATTTTAAAGCCCGATTTTTTTTTAATTTTATTATAATGGAACATATTAATCATTTAATAATATAGAATATAATTATTGATATAATAATTAATATTATAATTTTTTAAATCACCTTTTTAGGATTAAAAACAGGTTTTCCTAAAAAATTATTTTTCATTCTACTTTACGCATTTACATTTTAACTGATATATTACACTTCTATAAAATGATTTTTGAAACAGTTCTCCCATATTTAGAAATGGAAGATTAATATTAGGTAAATTTTTTCAATTTATTTCTATAATAAAAAATAGTAACCACAATAGGTACTTATCAAATCCGTGTTGGTAAAACATGTAAAACATGTTAAACCCTAAGATTTTATGAACATTTTTTAATAAAATAATTTTATTTGATATCTAATATTGATCTTTAAACAAAGTTAATATTTTCATATATGATACCACTATATACGTTTTCACTATGTGTAAAACCGATAAGGCTTATGTTACACGTAACAGTAGGTTTCTATAAAATAGTATCCTATTATTATAATTATTTAGAAGAGATAGTTATAACAAATCCATTAAACAAGATAATATCAAAAGTAATGACAAATTTCTAAATATTATTCAGATTCTTTTATATAAACAAATCATATTTATATTAAATCATATTATTTATGGTAAAATATTTATCCGTTTAAAAATACAATTTTTTCAAATAAACTAATTTTTATGCGATTCTCTAAACAATAAAAAAAATTAACTATCGAATATTTTAGAAATTATTATTTGATAAAAAAAATTGAATTTATAATTTCAAAATTATCTTAAGGTGAGTTTTTGTGATTTTTATGAAAAACATAATGTTGGATGAATAGTGAAAATAATTTATTTTAATTCAAAAAAACTATTTCATCTATTTAATTTATTTTGTTAACTTATATTTTTATTCTATTTTAAAGTTTTTGTATAAAATTTTTTATTATAGTAATCACATTAAAGTCATTGGAAACGATTTCACATTTAAATTGGATATGAAATCATTTCAATCTTCTAAACATTTTTTCATAAAGAACCTGTTTCCCTAACATATCTATGGGATTAATCACAGATTAATTTTTTCCAAAGAGGTGATTAGGATTTTTAAAAATGGGTTCCATGTATGGAATCAAAATAAATTTTATTTTATAATATGGTTAAGATAGTTTTAAAAAAATTATTAGTGAAAATAATTAAAATTATTTACAATGATTAAGGTAAAACAGAAGATTACTTAATAGTTAAACATTAATTTATGGGGCCAAATAACCTAGATTCATGTGAAAAATCCATTGGATGGACATATTTCAGCCACATACCCTGTTTTATCCAAAATGAAAAATTATTGTAGGCCCATGATGTAACATATACCACATAATAGTGTTTCCATTAATATTTACAAGAATACCACTCATCCTCCACTACAAAATGGAACTCACCCCCACAATTATTAACAGCTATCAAAAACATTGTATTGGAAAAAACATACCAAATATACTCCCTACATCACTATATTTATCCTTCATACCTCCTTTTTAGAATAAATCCAAACATGGAATCCCTTGGGTGCATACAATGATGAGTTACCCAAAGAAGAGGCAACATCCATCCACATGATCTTTTGTTTTATTTTGATTCTCTGACCATAGAATAAAATTATTACATTATTATATAATAACATAATAATTTTAAATATAATTTTAGTTTTTATCATGTTTTTTATACCAAGAACAACACACACATCCATAAAATGGGTAATGAACATATCGTTCATGTGTATAACGGACTACCAGCTCACAAAAGTATGTCGTTCATTTTTGGTTTACCAACTCTCTTGGTTGGTAATTTTGATGTAAAAAATATTTTAATATGAAATATGTGAAATATGTGAAATATATGATTAATTTATTCTTATTTAATAATTATATAAATCATTCCTTCATGCCTCCCATTTTGTGTAAATACAATAACTTTTTTTTCATGTGTGAACTAATGCCTCCTCAAACTGATTTGATTCATTCAATCATTACATGGAATGTATTTAGGTTTTATTTAGTAATAATATATATTATATATTAAATAATAATTCCACTTTTATGATAATATATATATATAAATATCATTTAATTACTTTATTTCAATATGAAAATAAAATGGAATCAACGTCTATTTATACATACGACCTACAGTCTCCATGTACGATGTGTTTCATTTCATATTTATGTCATTTATAGATTATAATAAATAAAAATATACTATATATATATGATATTTATACAATTTTTTAGATTCTTTAGGACATGATATAAGTACGAGGATGAAAAATATAACAAATCAATGCACATAATAAAAAAATGTGGTTATTACCTAAAACATAATATTAACATGGAATTCATAATAAACAGTAATAGAAAATAATAGGTAAATAATATATGATATAATATGACTGATTATTTTCTATAAAATATTCCTATTTAATTTAGATTTATTATTCAGGTGTTTTTAATGAATACAAAGCTAGTCAAGACATAAGGCAATCATATTTCTAGTCTTAGTTTTATTTCAATGATAATTATGTCATATTCATCACTCGATTCTTATATATGGTGTATATAATAACCCTAAATATTTTCTATTATTTATATCATTACGTTTCTGGTTATTTACATATCCATTGTATAATCTCTATTTCATGGGGTTTTCATTTAAAAAGTTACTGAATCGGTAATTTAATTTTGTTTTAATTTCCCTTATTTGAGACATCTGAATTTTAATACACCTAAAATAATTGACAGGTTATATATATTGTAACATTTACTAGATATATAATGAGTATTCCTATTTTAATAATATTATAAGTTTAATGTAATGTTATTTTCTCTTGGTATTATGATTTAATAGTACCAATGTTGTAGGATTTTATTGCGAAAATCTCATCATTTATCCGAAATATTTAGGATTATGCTTACATTAATGAAATATAATGATATATATCTCAATAAAACACATGATTTTTATTCCCCTATTATTATTTCTGTTATCCACATGTAGTGGTACAGTTTTTAATCTATTTGGTATTTAATATGAATAAGTATTTTCCATTAAGAAAACCTTATTTTTTCTCTATTCAGTCAAAAATCTATTTTAATTAAAAAACCCATGTTTTGTAAAAATGTATTAAAAAATTATTTCATGTGATATTTTAAACTTATTTTAAAATTAAATGTTTTTATAGTTATAAAATATTCCATTATAATTTTTTAATTTAATTCTAAAAGAAAAGGGTTTTAAATGGTTTTAAAAGATTCTTTTATAAGTTTTTAATGTTATTTTCAAATAATTTGTTTTGAAAACATTTTCAATGATTCATTTATAAGTTTTCAAATTTAATTTCAAATAAATTTAATTTAAAAAATTTAAGACTATTAATATTAGATTTTTAATAATTTATTTCCAAATAAATGTTTTCATGATATTTTCATTGATCATTTGTAATATTTCAATGTTGTTTTAAATTAAAATGTGTTTCAAAAGGTTTTAATTTTAAAAAAGAATTTATTAAAATAAGAAAGGATATTTTTCACAAAAAATGTTTGTAAAAGATATTTCAATCTTATATACCATTAAAGATGAAATATTTTGGTGTTACTCATGCCTTTTTAGGGATACGATCCATTAGATCCATTCATAATATTTTTTCAAATGGTTTATGTTTTGGTGGCATGATGGTTAGGAAACCCATTTATCTTTCACGAGTTATATTATTGTGAAAACTATATAAAATCCATTAGTTATACATTTTTGAATCCTATATCATTTCATGGGTTTTTAATTAATGAAATTATTATTAAATGTGAATCATTTTTATAGGCTATGATATGATGGTATGTTTATAATACCCATTTAATTTTATGGGTTATGATATGATTATTATGAAACCCATCTCATTTTGTGGGCAAACATGTGATTAATGATTTCAGATTTTTTGGGAAACATTTGTATAATTTTAGTATGAAATTGGTGGGACCTATATCTACATCCAATTCATGGTGTATTAATTTATATCTCATAAGATAATGATGAGAAATATGTTGATGGGATAGATCCTAAATGGGAAGAATAGGAAACTCGATTCACCATGGGAAGAAGGGGAAACACAATTCCTTAGAAGGGAAGGACTATGACTTGGGATAGTGGTGTGTCACTCTTAGTAGGTATAGTCACCAATATGTGCCCTGATATGTTTTATCAATTATAAATGAATTATCTGGAATGATATTACACGTTTATGTTTCTTCCACAATTCAATGTCTTATTATTGTGCTATGTTTTCAAGGATTTATCACATGATTAACTCATGATTCATGTCTTACGAACTACAATTATTTATTTCCAGAATCACGTATATGATATTTTGTATGCTAGTTATGATCTTATAATTCTATGTTTATGTCCTCATACCCCTATATTATTTATTATGCTTACGTATCAGCCTTAAATACTCTTACTAATAATCTGATCTCACCCATTCTTTTGATTTCATTCCATATTTTTTTTAATATATGTATTATTTAGGTACTTTTTATGATGGTTTCATTTCATGGATAACCTAGTGGGAGATAATAAAGCTCACTTATGTACTATTTTTTAGGCTTCCATGTTTTTAAAAGAAATAAACTAATACAATATTTTCAAATCTCTTTGTGTAATGTATTATGTATTCTAAAAAAAGGATTTCATTTTAATATATGTTATGTTAGGGTCGTTATAGTTTCCATCAGATAAACATTATAGTTATCCATTGGAAACTAGGATGAGAAAACCTTAGTGAGATCCCTAAAGATGTGTCTAAATGTAATAATAAGGATAAGAAAATGTATATTAAAATGTCCTAAATTTTTTCTAATGGATAGAGTGAGTGGATCCCATGAAATACATCCCTCCCTATATAATACTAATGGATGTTGCTATGGTACATACATACATAGGGGAAAAAATCCCAATAACATTATACTGATTTAAACTTAATAAGAAACTACTGTATAAAATTGGGCCTCATTTTATACCTAGTTCAAAATTCCCTGGGGATATTATTTGGAAAATAATAGACTTTTCTGGAACCATCATGAAGTATAAAAGTAGAATATTATTCAAATAAAATAAGAAAAACTAGGGTGTGATATATTAAATAAGTGATGGTAATTTAGAGATAATATAAGTGGTTTTTGATGAATATGTTTTTCCACAACATGAGAACAATTTTTTTCTCTATGCTTATTCATTTTAGTCAATGGATGGAACCTAAAGGCACAACATTAATAGTGATTATGTTGACCAATGAAAAAAATTACTTCTAGATCAACCAAATTCTATGAGAGATGAAATGGAAAATACTGTTTCTATATTGACCCAAATTTATGAAGATATGAATCATGTTGGGATTCTAGATTTGAAAAAAAAACATTAAATTGATTCTTCATGAGACAACATCTACATTCATTCACTGGGTCATCTGATCCATTGGTTTCTAAACAATGGATTTTTACTTCTAAAAATATAGTCTCCATTATACAATGTTCAGAACATGAGAAGGCCATTATGAATATATATTATTCATAAATTGAAGCAGAAAAGTGGTGTAATCTAATCAAGAATATGAGTAAATAAGAAGAAATTGAATCCATGTATTAGGATGAGTTCATGTCCAGATTTTTCAATAAGTATTTTCTTCTAATTATTCATACAAATATGGTTAAAGACTTCTTTGAGTTAAATAAAAATGATGAGAAATCTGTTAGTACCTTTGATTCTAATTTACAAGACTTGTGATGTACACATATGGTATTATCATACATTCTGAAAGAAACATTTTTATAAAAGGTATGGGGGAAAGCCCATGTTTATTGAATAAGATAGAAACTTTTTTTTAAGGGAAAAAGGAGGAACCCTAAACTGAGACAGATGAAGAACATCTAGAAAAACAAGGCACTCAGCCATACAGGAGACCGAATGTCAAAAAGAAGAAAAAATAAAAATAAGAACAAGACAGAAAGTCTCAACGCCCTCCCCCCCTAACCGAGAATGCAACAACAAAATCCACCAAGAATTTTGTGGCACCCCCTCTGCGATTCCGAATGTAACATTGATTGGTACATCAGTGGATTAATTCTAAGTACGATTAAGGAGTTTCCCATAAGATATTTTAGTATCTATAAAGGTATTGTGTGTTTTTAAATGATGGTTGAAATTTATGTTGGAGTTATGTATCGGTCTCATGGTTTAGGAAAGAAAAGGAAGATGGAGTTCAAAGGAAAATCACAAAACCATAGAGTGAATAATATGAGCATTCCATTATAATCAATGTGTGCAATGTTCTATTGAGGAAATTGTCTTATAGGGTCTAATAAAATTACCATGTATTAATGGAAAGTACATCAGATAATTTATCATCGAACTAATGTAAAGAAGCTTTATAATGATGTAAATATAAGTAATGTTTCCAGGAATGCACATCACAAACATCAGTGGATCTTGTGTAAGTAGAATGGGCATTATGATAACTAATTTCCAAAACTGAGGGTTAGTTATGTTGATCTGAATTAGTATCCTATTATTCTAATGGATCATTATCATCTTCTCCATATAGTCAACTAGTTTGATTATCTCCTTGGGGATATTTTTTTCATTATTTACCTTCATTATGGATATTATCATTTGATAGTCTATAAGTATTATATACCCAAAGATGGATGATATTGAATGATGGCGCGTACCAACCATGGTTAATGTGAACTATAGTTTCCTTGGTTTATTATTATTTTATACAGGGATTTTGGAGAATTTATAATGGATTTATAATCCTATAGACAAGTTAACTCAGAATGGTTCCAAGTTCCTATAGATATATTAATGTGAGTAAATTTTCAAGGAACTAATCAGAAGGTTAGTTAGTCTTCCTATTTTAATATTTCAATATAGTATAGAAATATTTTTAATCTATAGTGATGAATCCGAGATATAATTTGGATGTGTTATTATCAAGAATGAAAATGTTACAGCCTAATCTTCATGATAATTTAAGATTCATGGGTAAAATTCCCCAACAAATTATTTTGATTTTTCCCGAGTAATTTATGTCATTATAGATGTGTAGGAATTATATTTTTGGAGAAAAGTTTGATATATAAACCGATTATAAAATATGAAATATATATTCACCTTGAATTTTTTTTACATGTTCCTGAGAAGATATTTAGAGATTATAAAATATTATAACTGCTCAAAATATTACCACTAAGGGAAATAGAAAAAGGTGGATGAATCTTTGAGTCAAAAAGATCATGATAGCATAACCATGATGAGGATCACAAAAGAACCAATATATTTGTATTTTAAATTGGTAGACATGGAAATCATAGAGGAATGAGAAAAATATTAAATTACAAAATTGAATTTTCAACCCTCTATCAAAGTGAAGATAACAGAGGAATATAAGAAAGATGTAAAGCTGCACAAGTTGGTTTGAAAGGTTCATTAGTTTAACCATGATCATGATGAAGTGCTAAGGTTTAGGAAACACGTATGTGTTCTATCCATATTGGATATGAAGATGGATATATTATAGTACGATCATAGTTATCCATTCTCTACACATCTTGGAAGAATGTATATATAGAGACATTAAATAATAATACTAGTGGGATGACATGAAGAGAGGTATAATAGAGTTTGTATCTCAATTATTGGTATAAATACTTTTTAAGGATGAATAGAAATAGACTTAGTGGGTGTTGCATCCATTTTCCATTCCAAAATGGGAATGGGAGAACATCACTATGTATTTTGTTATTGGAATCAAAAAAACTCTAAATGGTTTAATAATACATGTGTTGATGTTGATCACCTTACAATGTATGCACAATTTATTACAATCAAAGAATACTTCTCTCTACAACAACTTTCTGGGATATAAATTAAAGATGAGGTAAGGATGTAGGGAATTTCAAATTCCATGTATATAATCAGGATACATGGGTTACCTCAATGTTTCAAATAAGGCTTCATCAAGAACATGATATGGAATTGATTTTTAGCACTGCTTATCATCCTCATATGGATGGTCAGTCTAAAATAACAATTCAATATATAGAAGATGTGTTGTGATATTATTCTCAAAATTTCAAAGGTGTTTGGGATAAAAACAATCATCTAGTTGAGTTTTCTAAAAAAATATCTGCCACTCAATAGTTTTGATATCTCTTTATGAATCTCTCTATGAGAATAAATTTAGTGCTCCAATGTTTTGGGGTGAATTTGGGGGAAAAAGCTATTAGTACATAAGGTCGATGAATAAATGAAAAAGAACCCTATAACCATTTATAAACATATCACAAAAACTGAAATTTGGCATAAATTATATGATGATTAACATCGACGTGATCTATAGTATAAAGTTGGTGAGAATGTGTTTCTATTAATCTCTCCCTATAATAATGTTATGTGATTCACACTGACTAGGAAACCAATCCCTAGGTATATCAGTCCCTTTGAAATTATTGACCGTATCATGATGGTATCATATCAGTTGGAACATCCTAAAAATATCTCCCAATTCTATGATTTGTTCCATGAATATATCTTTATAAAGTACAAACATGACCCTTCACATTTACCAGCCATAGACATGATACCATTGGAGTAAGATCTATCTTATAAGGATCACCTATCTAAAATTATAGATCATACATTGAATGTTATCTAAAACAAATCTGCTCACCAGATAAATATTTTGTATAGAATTAATCAATTATATGAAGATACATGTCAAATTGAGAATATGATCTGGTAAACTTGTCCTAATTTCATTTTATAAAAAAAATGATTTTCGATGGAGAAATTATTTTTAATGGGTGTAGAATGTTACACCTTGGGGTTTTATGATCTTTTTTTGAATAAAATAATTTTATTTGATGCCTTATGTTTGACACTACACAAAGTTAATATTCTATTACATGATACACCAATACAATCATGCAGTACATGCAACACAGACTTGTCTTGTGTTACACACAACACTAAGTTTCTATGAAACAATAATTTATCACTAGAACTATTTAAATGATATAGTAATAACATAGCTATAAAACATAATATTATGAATATTAATAAAGAAATTTTAAATATTATTAATAATGGTATCATCTCACCAAAACATATTGATAATAAAACATATGATTTTTTGTAGACTGTAAATGTCTTAGAACACTATTTTCTATAATAAACTTTTTTCATGTCCATCTATGAGAAATAATAAAATCAATTTTAGATACTTTGAAAAAATAATTTAATGAAATAATGATAATTTATGAAATCATAATGTAAAAATTATGTAATGGTGAATGTTTGGGATTTATCTGAAAAACAATATTTATGGATGAATAGTAAAAAATACTGAATTTTAATTCAAAACTTATTTTTCATCAATTTTATTAATTTTGTAAAATTATAATTTAAATTGTTTTTAAACTGTAATTAGTTCAATTTTACTTCAATTAAAATAATATAAGTCATTTTAGACAATTTAATGATGATACTGGATATAAAAATATTTGATGCATTGAAAGAATTTCGAATAAAAACAAGTTGTCCCAACACATCTATGGGATTTATTTTAAATTAATATTTTCAATTATGTGATTACAATTTGGGAAAATTAATTCAATATTTTGAATATTAATAATTGATTATTTATAAGAATGGAAACATAGTTTTTTTTAAAATGTTCAATTTAATGTAATTAAAATTAATTACATCAATTAGGGTAAAAACAAACCGACTTAGTAGATAAAATTTATTTTAAGGGAAAAAATAAACTATAAACCTATCAAAAATACTTTTGATTGATATATTTCAACCTAGTCCAATTTTTTACCAAATATTTAATACTATTGGAGTTAAATTATCTTTTGGATACCTCTTAATAATGTTTTCCTTTTTATATTTACTGGAGTTACACTCCTCCTACCCTATAAAAGAGAACACACCCCCATATTTCTTCACACCTATAAAAATTTTGAATAATGAGAAACATTAAGAAATATACTCACAACATTACTACCTTAATCCTATTGTCGTACATTTTGGATGAAATCCAACAAATGAAGAACTTTTGTTCAATTTAAGATGAGTTACTATAAAAAGAGGTCACCTCCTTCTATAAGATTTTTTGGTTTTGTCTTCATTATCCACCACCTAAACTATTTTTATTATGTTATTATATAATAAAATAAGAATCATCAACATACTGATATGTTTTTTTCTATGATTTATACCTACACCTACACACATTTCCATTAAATGGGTAACAAACTCACCATTCGTGTCTATGGGGGACTACAGCCTCGTGAAACGATGTTGTCATTTTTTCTTTACCACCTGTCATGGTTGAGAATTAAGATATAAATACTATTTATATATTATATTTATGATATTTATGATTTATTTATTCTTATTTAATTATTATATAAAATAAATCGTCATGCCTTCCATTTTTTGTAAATATGATGAATTCATTTGTGGACATGTGGACTACCGCATCATTAAAGTGATGCGATTCATTCACACATTACATGAAATGTTTTAAGGGTGAGTATAGTAAAAATATATGATATATATGAAATATTAATGATATATTAAAGATTATATATATATACATATATTTATTTTACATACTATCATTCAATAAGAATATAAAATGGAAACAACGTTCATACGTACGTATGGCCAACTATCTCTATGAACGATTTATTACATTTTATATTTTTATATTTTATAAATTATTATAAATACATATATACTGACTATATATTATATTTATATGATAATTTACATTATTGAGGTCATAATATATGTATTAGGACAAAAAATATTTCAAATCAAAACACATACAAAATGAAAAGAGGTTATTATTCAAAATGTATGTTTAACAAGGAATTGTTAATAAACGTTTAATAGAAGGTCATAATTAAATAAAATATTCTATGTTATGATTTAGATTTTTATTTAATATTTGTATAATGAACTTATATCTATTATATAGATGTTTTGAATGAGTATGAAGAGAGTCAAGACAAAAGGTAACAAGATTTCTAGTCTCACTTTTATTTCAATGAGACTTATTCCATATTCATCAATTGTTGCTTTTGTGTGTCATATATTCTTCCCATTAAGGAATTGTATTATTATTATAATTAAATTTATGGGTATTTACATATCCATTATTTTATATCTTATTCATGAAGTTTACATTTCAAAGGTTACCAAATCGGTAATGTAATTTTGTGCCAATTTCCATTCTTTGAGACATAAGTTTTTATATATATCTATATTCTTTTACAAGGTGTATATAATCTCCCTTTGAAATTTTATATCCAAAATATAATTCTTGGGGATTAGTCATATAAATTAATTTAATGTTATTATCTCCTAGGGATTATTATTTAATGTTACTGAATTTATAATATTTTACTTCTAAAATCTCATCATTTAAAAGGACGGTTTATGATCATTCTCTCATTTATGAAATATTATGATCCATTTATCAAAAAAAACATTTTAATTTTCTTATTATCCAGTTATTCATGATATCCTCATGTAATTTAAATGATTTCCACTCTTTTTTACTTAATATAATTATGAAAATGTCTTTAAGAAAACCTGATCGTATTTCTACCTTCGGTCAAAAAGCAGTTTTATTAAAAAAACTATTTTTATAAAAAAAATTTCCAAAAAGGTTTTTATTTGAAATTTTAATAATATTTTAAAATTAATTTATTTCAATGTTTTTAATATAATATAGGAATTTTTATAATTTTTTTTCTATTAATTTTTTTTAAAAAAACTAATGCTTACATTTTTTATTTTCGAAGTTATTTCCAATGAAATAGTTTTCAAACTATTTTCCAAAATTTATTTATATGTTTTATATTTAGTTATAAAATATAATTTTTTAAAATTAATTTAAATTTTCCATTATAATTTTTAAAAATTATTTTCAGTTAAATAATTTTCAAAAGGATTTCATGCTTCCTTTATAAATGTTCTTGGTTATTTATTTTTCAGAAAATGGGTTTAAAAAATATTTTATGTTTAAAAAATAATTTCCCCAATGAAGAAAAAAAACTTAATCAAGAAATGTTTTTAAAAGATAATTAATGATTATTTACCATTCAAGATGAAATAATTTGGTGTTACTTGTTCCATTCGATGTATATGATCTGTGTTTTCCATTCATATTATTTCATTGAATTGTTTATGTTTTGATTGAATGATGGTTATGAAACATGTTTCTCTTTCATGGGTTTTGTGTTTGTTAAACCCATATCTCATCCATGGGTTATATTATTTTTAAAACAATTTCTATTCACATGTTATGATTTTATAAAATGATTATGAAACATGTATATTTTCCATAGGTTATGATATGATGGCATGTTTATGATACCCATTTCATTTTGTGGGTTATAATATGATGTTTTTGAAACCCATCTATATTTATGGGTCAAGATATGATTAAGGTTTTATGATCTTGTGTAACCCGTATATATGATATAATTATGAGATTTTTTGGAGGTATATATATCATCAATTAATTGGGTAAAGATTTATATCTTATGAGATAATGAAGAGAAACAAGTCAGAGGGATTGATACATTATGGGAAGAAATGGAATGATGATCCACTATGGGGATATTGGGGAGATGACCCCTTATAATGGAAGGACCACAACTGGGGATTTTGGTTTTTTATACTTAATATTCATAGTCCCCATGATGTTTCATGACATGTTTTGGCAATGTGCGCTGACCTATAGGGAATGATATTACATGTTTACGTTTCTTTAAAAATTCGATGTCTTCTTCGAATGTTATGTTGTCAAGGCTTATGCTCTGTATTACCGCATGATTTATGTCTTATGAAATACAAATATTTATTCTATGATTAATTTATATTATCATTGATATAAAGGATAAAATCTTGTAATGTTACTATTATTTCCTCATAACCATATATTCATGATTATGCATATATATCTCCCTTTTTTATCCTTATTGAGTATTTGAGCTCACTCATTATTATTATTCCTTTACCGAGATTATGAAAATATGTATTTTTCATGATGTTTCTAAGATGGGTTTTATTCATGGAGAACCTAGTGTTAGATAATGTAGATCACTAATGTACATTTTTTGTAAGTTTCCATTTTCGAAATACACTATACTAATAAGTTCATTGCTAATATATTTGGGTAATGTATTATGTATTCTCAAAAAATTAAGTATTGTTAATGTTTGTAAATTGAGGGTTTCTATAAATTAGGGATAAAAATATTATATCATATTTATAATTATTTAAAATAATTTCACTAATTTCATTAGATAGGATCTATAAGCACCCGGATCTTCGTTTCAGGTATGTCTTTCCTTTTCTGGAGTTTTTGAGAATTTTTGGAGTTTCTGGAAATTTTGAAGTAAATGCTGTGTACTTTCTGAGTACATGCCGTGTACTCTTTTCCCACCCGAAACCGTGTGCTGGATGTGTCCGGACCACACACACGGTGTGTAGGGGTGATGTGGTGGCTGATTTTGGCAGAGTACGGAAAAACCCACTACACGCCATGTACTTTAAAAATACACACTGTGAACTTTTATTTTTTTTACTAAATGGACCGGGGTCGCGCCTCATCGTCATAATCATCTTCTTTTAAGTAGGGTTCGACCGAGAGACATCGTATGGTCGCGAAAATTCTCAGGATTGCCGAGCCTCAATCCGTTCTCTGATTCGAGCTCTGTCGATTGCGTTGGAAGCGCAGCGGTGAGTTCTTCCTTATGCTTGAGCCTTGATTTTCAATTCTTCGTCCTCCTCAAGTTATCTAAGGTTGAACATTTTTTGCATTTTCTCAGATCTACGACGTTCCAGGGATAATCCTCTCTCGTGGTTCAAGTATATCGATCTCCTAGGATCGAGGTAGGTGGTTTGTGCCTTACTGTTCAAAGTCTATGAGTTTATGTGCGAATTTCCACCGATACCCATGAACGGGGTATTGTGTGTTACCCCTTTATGCCTTCTTTGTTTTCCTACCTTTCTTGTATGCGTGTGTAGAGGTAATTTGAGAATGTTAGAGGATAATTTGTTGTGCTTGGATGTTTTTTTCCTTGTATTGTTCTATTTATGACTTTTGGGTCTCGTTTTCCATTAGCTGCTACACCTATTTTCTTGCCTCGCGGTTATAGGTTGAAGTGAAACTCATGACATGCTTGTTTCCTTGTAGACTATTTAGCTAAGTATCTCTAAAGGTGTACTTTGGTTAGCTAAGTAGCTCTATAGGTTTACTTTGTCATTATAACATTTTTATGCACTGACTGGCATGAGGGTGAGAGAACCTGGTGCTATAGACTATAAGGGATAGACCGAGTGAGCTTCCTAGAGAGTTTTAGATATTATATACAACAGAGGTGATGGACCGAGTGAGCTCCCAAAGAGTCATGGATTTTATAGACTACAGGAGGGTAGACCGAGTGAGCTTCCTCAAAGATTCTTACCTTGTTTGAATCTCTTTATGAACCTTCCCATTCTAGAGGAGGAATAGACCAAGCGTGCTTCCTCAGAGATTATGTGTTATACCTGAAGCTATAAGAGGAATTGACCAAGATAGCTTCCTTAGATAGTCTATATACCTTGGGGCTAAGAGGGTTAGACCGCGTGATCTTCCTCAAGAGAGTCCCCGACTACCCTAGACTCTTAGGGGAATTGGTCAAGTGAGATTCCCCAGAGAGTCTCATAAATTTTTATGACCAAGCCAGAGTGGTTAGGATGAGTGCACTACCCATAGGGTTGTGGTACTTCTTGGATAGGACCAGAGGGGATGGATACGAGTACTTCCTAGAGGTTTTTCGGATTATTAGCTGTTTGTTTCAATGCTGTTGATTTATTATCGATTGACTGCTTCTATGTATCATCATGTTTTACTGCTTTCTGTTTACTGCCTACTGCTTGTTGTTGCTGTTTACTACTTATTGTACTTTTACCTGCCATATACTCACTGACTGTTAGGCACAGATCTTTGGGTGAATGCCTACTGGGATTTTATCTCACACCCTATTTGGTCCATGATTTTGGGCCCAAAAAGACTATTTTGTTGTAGGTATAGACAAGGGCAAGCACTCTTCGACTTCTGGAACTTGATTGCTTGGAGAAGGAGAGCCTGAGACCAAGATTTGTCTTGCGATGATGAGGAGATGTTTACTTTTCTTTTGTACTTATTTTGGTAATGTAGTTTTTTCCAGCATTGTGACTTGTTTGGATGCTTTACTAGTTATGTATCATGCATCATTTCATACATACATATGTGCTCGAGTTATTGGTTTAGTCTTCCGCTGTTATATTGTTGGTTATTACTAATTCTGCTATTTCATGTTTATTTTTCTTCTATTTTTTACTATGCCAATGAGGGAATAGATTCCCCACTATCACATCCAAGGAACTCGCTGGTAGTCGGCAGCCTCTTGAATTTGCGGAAATGCGCTTGAGGCCATGTGACCAACCGGGTACGTGGAGCCTCTGGGTGGCTTCCAGAACTGGGACGTTACAAAGTGGTATCCGAGGAAATTCTTTTCTCTTGCATTACTGTTTGGAGACTTAGCTAGGGATAGGAAAGATTTGGTACTTGGTAATATGTTTTTCCTAGGAGTAGCTAACCTGTGTACATGGAAAATCCATATGACCTCGTTTAATGCAGTTTTCTGGTCTTGAGATGTTACGGTTGATACGATTTCACCTAGACTGATTCACATGCTTTGTACTATTATTGTTTTGATATTACGGTTCTATTTCTGTCGCAACCCGATGAGATGAGGGTATTCCATCTCATGCATCATACTAGGACTTGTATAAATCATATTCCATGCATTCTTGCCATTCCATTTAGGGTGCATTAGCGATTTCATGATGTTGTGATAGATTTTGTATAGATTATGCATGCTGTTGTGATAGATGCTTCATAGAATCTCGGATGCCTTGTTAGAGGATTGTTGTATTGTACTTTGTTTAAATGAATTCCAAGTTTTTAATATTGAGATGTTATGGGTCCTCTTGAATCAGAAATTGGTGGATAATGATCTTGTTTTCTATTTTACATGACTGTAGGGGATGCCAAGCTTTGATTTGTGGGGATTATGGGCCCTCGCGGATCAGAATTTGGCACCTCTTTGCTTTGTTTTCTGTGTTTCTGGGCATCTGTGAAGTTTATGAGCTACTGCCCATAAAAACCCAGAATACACGGCTTGTACTTTCTGGTTACACGCCGTGTAGTTTTTAGGCCGTGTTACTGACTGTGTGTGCAGGAACACAGTGTTGTGAAAATAACATCAGGAACACAATATGTACGGTATGTACACACCGTGTAGTGTAGAGCCTTGTACTTGGTTGTGTCACTAACAACATGGGTCAGGGAAGCTCGATTAGGACACACCGTGTTGTAAGGGAACACACCGTGTAGTTCTATCCAGGTATCCGACCATGTTACGAACAACATGGGTCGGCGTGACCTTCCCTAAGACACACCGTGTTGCTTTCGGAACACGCCGTGTAGTCTTGCCCAGGTACCTGACCATGTTATGAACAACACGGGACGATGTAACCTTCTCTTATACACACTGTGTTTATTCGAAACACGCCATGTAAGGTCCATCCATGTAGACGGCCGTGTAACTAACAACACAGGCCGTCGAGGCAGTGTCTAGTACACGCCGTGTCCCTAGGGAACACGCCGTGTAGTCTGGGGTTAGTTTGAACCGTGTGGGATAGCCATGTAAGTAGACTCAGGAAGGGGTTTAGAGTTCAAGTACACATCGTCTGTGGGAACAACACGTCGTGTATTTTGGGGCGTTACACGACCTGTCGGGCAGGGGTACACACCTATGTTAATGGCTTCTGTAGACACGCCATGTAGTTTTTATACACGACGTGTAGTCGTGTTTTGTAAAAGTTGATAGTTTCTTCCCCATGTTCCCATTTTGTACTCCTATGTTTTCAATCCTTGTTAATCTTGATCTAAGGTGTGATTTTTATCTTTTAGAGCTATGCCTCCGAGACATCCTCTGGTCATGCGACAGTTGCCATACGGTGACCAAACACCAGATATGGCCAACCAGGGACCTCCTGCAGATCCTCCTACTGTTCCAGCCTTGGCACCAGCAGTTATACCTTTTGTAGGCACCGAGGCGCAGTTCATGGTGGAATTTCTGAGGATGATGCAGACCATCCAGGTAGTGCCACCTCCAACCCCGTCGATGGCTGAGTTGACGCGGGTTTTCCAATAGTATCATCCTCCTATATTTTCAGGGGATGGAGGACCCCGGGCTGCAGATTCTTGGATAGAGGCCACCCTAACCATCTTTGAGCACCTAGAGATGCCTCTGGAGAAAAGTGTAAAGCTGGCTACTTATATGCTCCGAGACACCGCCAAGAGGTGGTGGGAGTGATCTCACGGTCAGGGAGTTAGCAGGATATGTCTTGGGATGAGTTTCGATGCACCTTCTACGACTACTTCTATCCGGAGACCCTGAGGGTCGATCCAGCCCAGGATTTTATGAGTCTACAGCTGGGTACTCTTTCTATAATGGAGTACTCATCTCTTTTCACTGAGCTACATCATTTCACACCGATCCCAGTAGGTGATGAGTTGTTTCTTAATAGGAAGTTTAAGGATGGTCTCAGGCAGGAGATCCGTTCCTAGGTGAATATTGTCCAGTTGACTTCTATATCCTACATCGTCAACCAGGTGCTGATCACTGAGTGAAATCTGAGGGATTCTGGAGTAGTGAGCCAGGGCGGTTTGTCATCCAGAGCTGGTGTTCCTCCTACGGACAGTAGGAAGTGTCAAAGAGAGACTTCTCGAGGAGATTGAGGTTCACAGGATGCGTCTTCTGGCATCCAGGTTCTATGCTACCAATGCGATAGGAGTGGTCATAATAGGCCTCAATGCTAGAGAGATCCGATTGAGTGACGGTCTTGCGGAAAGATGGTCCATATTCAGTGTTTATGTCACATCTTCTCACCTTTAACTGGTGGTAGGGGTTCCTCTATGACCTGGCGTTCTGGAGATGCTTCACAAGTTTCCCACCAGTCATGGAACTGGAGTTATTCCGGACGTTCAGGCTGAGGTGGAGGTCGCGGCCGTGGTGGTCAGTCACCAGGTCATCAGCGACAACAAAGTGGATCAGCTCTGAGTGGTCAGCCAGGGGCATAGGGCCGTGGTGCAGGCCAGTCCTTTGTTGTGGATCAGACCTATCAAGAGAAGGATCCTGGACCTTCTACAGTTCGAGATACAATCTTAGTATCCTCAGTTTTATCTTCATCCCTTTTCGATACTACTGCTTCCCATAGCATTATCTCTGTTGCTGTCGTGGAGAGCCTTGGGCTCTGTATCTTTTCGTATGCCGACTTGTTGAATCTTCACTCACCTTTGGGAATGAGGACATCTAGCATTCGTCAGTGCAGATATTGCCCTCTTGAGGTTGTGTGGTGTCAATTCTTATAGGACCTCTATGTCCTAGAGATGACGGGCTGTGACGTCATTCTCAGGATGGACTGGTTAGTTCCTTTCTAGGATATCATTGATTTTTATCGCCACATGGTGAGTTTCCAGTCACGAGAGGGAGGATATTTCCTTCATTGAGGCGAGTGGGATGTCTAGGTGAGTAGAGCTGGATAGGATCATCATGGGCAAGGGAATGTTATAGCCCATATTGCTAGTCTTTATCTGGATGACCAGGGGAATTCATAGTTAGACTTTCCTCCAGTGGTGGATCATTTCAGGGACGCCTTTACAGAAGACTTTTCAGGTTTACCTCCAGAGCGTGAGGTAGACTTCTCAATTGAGCCCGTTCCAGGAGAGGCACCGGTGTCCATTCCTCCTTATAGGATGGCTATACCAGAGTTGCAGGAGCTCAAGAAGAAGTTGGAGGAGTTGCAGACAAAGGGTTTCATCTGACCCAGTACCTCTCCTTGTGGTTTGCCTGTCCTGTTTGCGAAGAAGGTAGACGATACCCTTCAGCATTTTGAGGATTATCGGAAGCTGAACCAGTTGACGGTCAAGAACCGATATCCCTTTCTAAGGATCGATGACCTCTTTGATCATCTTTAAGGAACTCGGGTGTTCTCAAAGATCTACTTGAGGTCTGGTTATCATCAGTTGTGCATTGGACCATCAGATATACCTCTGATAGCTTTCATGAGCAGGTATGTTCTTGTCTAGTATACAGTCATGTCATTCGGTCTCATGAACGCACCTGTAGTTTTCATGGCATTGATGAACCGAGTGTTCCATCCGTACTTGGACTCTTTTGTTGTGGTCTTCGTGGACGATATCTTGGTGTACTCTCACACTCTACACGACCATGCCACACATCTTGAGATCATTCTGAGTACACTGAGAGAGCATCAGCTATATGCTAAACTCTCAAAGTTCCACTTTTGGATGAATCAAATTCACTTCTTGGGTCATGTCATCTTAGAGGCTGGAGTATCTGTGGAACTAGTGAAAGTGAGAGCTGTAGTTTCCTAGGAGAAGCCAAAGAACATTTTTGAGGTGCAGAGTTTTCTAGGGCTGGCTGGGTACTAAAGACGCTTTATTCAAGACTTCTCACACCTATAAGAACCAATGACAGGTCTGACCAAGAAGGGGGAGCTGTTTTTATGGTCAGATTCTTGTGAGTCAACCTTTCAGGAGTTAAAAGGGAGGTTGACGTCAGCACCAATACCTGTATTTCTGGAGCCGGGAAGGAGATATACTATTTAATGTGATGCTTCGTGTATCGGGCTTGGAGCTGTGCTTATGCAGGGAGAATGGGTCATTGCTTACGGGTCTAGGCAGTTGAGTCCACATGAGAGAAACTACCTGACACACGATCTGGAGTTGGTAGCAGTTGTTCATGCCTTACGCTATTAGAGACACTATCTTCTTGGAGATCACTTTTTGGTTTTTACCGACCACAAGTGTCTCAAGTATATCTTCACTCAGTGTGATCTGAATCTCATACAACGCAAGTTGGTCGAGTATCTTCAGTCCTTTGACTTCGATCTCGCCTATACGCCGGGAAAGGGCAACATAGTGGCTGATTCATTGAGCAGGATAACTCAGATTCAGGTAGTTCAGGAGTCCAACAGAGAGTGGCACCTTATTGATATGTTCTCTGAGATTCATATGGAGGTGCACGACAGGCAGGGATAGACCTTTCATTCATTTGTGGTTATTACCTCTACACTTCATGATTGGGTACGAATGAGGCAGCTATCAGATTTGGAGGCCTTAGTCCCGCAGGAGAGTGTGTCAGGAGGGGACCCCCTTCCTGGATGGACAGTGGGAGAGGATGAGATCTTGCGTTTCTAGGGATGTGTATGGGTGCCAACAGACATACGCGAGGATCTGGTGGAGGATTTTCATTCCTCAGTTTGGGAAGTTCATCCTGGCGTCACCAAGATGTATCAGGATCTTCATCACTAGTACTGGTGGACAGGTATGAAGTAAGATATTGCAGGTTTCCTTATAAAATTTTTAACTTGTCAGTAGGTGAAATCAGAGCATCAGCGACCAGTAGGGCTTTTACAGCAGTTACCCATTCCAGAGTGGAAGTAGAACGATGTCGCGATGGACTTCGTGACCGGGTTATCGAGGTCACCTCCGGGAAGTGATGATGTTTGGGTCATCATCGACAGGCTTAAGAAGGTAACAATCATCTTTCCGATAAAGGAAACCTTCAGTGTTGATGATATGGGAAGACTTTGCATCTGAGAGATTGTATGTCTACATGGAGTTCCACACTCCATTGTTTCAGACAGGGATGCACACTTTACCTATCAGTTCTAGCAGGGACTTCAGAAGGCCTTGGGTACATAGGTGCTTTTGAGTACAACATACCATCCCCAGACTGAGGGCCAGTCCGAGCGCACGATCCAGGTGCTTGAGGATATGCTCCGAGATTGCATTCTAGACATCAGAGGTTCTTGGGAGAAGCATATACCTCTTGTGGAGTTCACCTACAACAACAGTTTTCAGGAAACCATTCAGATGGCACCATATGAGGCTCTGTACGGTAGGCCATTCCGATCACCCTTATGTTGGCTGGAGGCAGGAGAGGAAGTTTTTCTAGAACCTCGTCTTGTTTAGGAGACCTCAGTGTAGATAGAGTTGATTCAGAAGAGGAAGGCTACAGAACAGTCTCGATAGATTTCTTATGCTGATCAGCGGAGATGACCTCTGGAGTTCGAGGTTGGAGATCAGGTTTTCTTGCATGTCGCACCGAGGTTGGGACACAAGAGGATTTAGAGACAGGGTAAGATTTCACTACGGTACGTCAGACCATTTTAGGTGTTGGAGAGAGTTGGGCCGGTTGCCTATCGGTTTCAACTACATCAGAGGTACCGGGCTATGCATGACGTTTTCCACGTCTCTCCGATGCGACATTACTTTTCAGACCCGTCTCATTTCATTCATCCTGAGGAGTTTGAGCTTGAAGTGGATGTGACGTTTGAAGAGCATCCTATCCGGATTGTCAATAGTAGTACAAAGGTTATCTGAGGCCGGTCTGTTCCTCTGGTACGAGTGTTATGGCAGCACGGGTGAGTACATGATGAGACTTGGGAGAGGGAGGCTAAGATTTGATCGTAGTGGCAAGAGCTGTTCGAGGGTTTTTCTTCTACACCCATCTAGGGAAATTGGATGATGAATTTCTTTAAGGGGGGAAGTTTGTAAGAACCCAGATCTTCGTTTCAGGTATGTCTTTTCTTTTCTGGAGTTTTTTAGAATTTTTGAAATTTCTGGAAATTTTGAAGTACACGTCGTGTACTTTCTGAGTACACGCCGTGTACTCTTTTCCCTCTCGAAACCATGTGTTGGCCGTGTCCGGACCACACACATGGTGTGTAGGGGTGATGTGGAGGCCGATTTTAGCGAGGTACGGAAAAACCCACTACACACCGTGTACTTTTAAAATACACACCGCGTACTTTTCTTTTTTTCACTAAACGGATCGGGGTCGCGCCTCATCGTCATAATCATCTTCTTCTAGGTCCGGTTCGACCGAGAGACGTCGTACGACCATGAAAATTATTTGGATTCCCGATCCTCCATCCGTTCTCCGATGTGAGCTCTGTCGATTGCATTGGAAGCTCATCTGTTAGTTCTTCCTTCTGCATGAGACTTATTTTTCAATTCTTCCTCCTCCTCAAGTTATCTAAGGTTGAACGTTTTGTGCGTTTTCTCAGATCTACGATGTTCTAGGGAGAATCACCCATCATGGTTCAAGTCTATTGATCTCCTATGATAGAGGTAGGGGGTTTGGGACTTACCATTCAATGTCTCTGAGTTTATGTGCGAATTTCCACCGATACCCGTGAACGGGGTATTGCATGTTACCCATTTTTGCCTTCATTGTTTTACTGCCTTTCTTTTATGCTTGTGTAGAGGTAATTTGACCATGTTAGAGGATAATTTGTTGTGCTTGGATTTTTTTTCCCTTGATTTGTTCTGTTTACGACCTTTGGGTCTCGTTTTCCTTTGGCTGCTACACCTGTTTTCACGCCTCGCGGTTATAGGTTGAAGTGAAACTCATGACATTGTTGTTGCCCTGTTTACTGTTTAGATAAGTAGCTCTATAGGTGTACTTTGGTTAGCCAAGTATCTCTATAGATTTACTTTGTCCTTATATCATTTTTATGCACTGACTGGCATGGGGCTGAGAGAACCTGGTGCTATAGACTATAAGGGATAGACCAAGTGATCTTCCCAGAGAATCTTAGATATTACAGACAACAGAGGGGATGTACCAAGTGAGCTCCCAGAGAGTCAGGGATTTAATAGACTATAGGAGGGTAGACTGAGTGAGCTTCCTCAGATATTCTTACCTTGTTTGAATCTCTTTAAGAACCTTCCCAGGCTAGAGTAGGAATTGACCGAGCGATATTCCTTAGAGATTCTGTGGTATACCTGAGGCTATAAGAGGAATTGATCGAGATAGCTTCCTAAAAGAGTCTCTAGACCTTTGGGCTAAGAGGGTTAGACCATGTTATCTTCCTCAAGAGAGTCCCCAACTACCATAGACTATAAGGGGAACTGACCGAGTGAGCTTCCCCAGAGAGTCTCATAAATTCATATAACCAAGCCAGAGGGGTTAGGGTGAGTGCAGTGCCTAGAGGGTTGTGGTACTTCTTGGATAGGACCAGAGGGGATGGCTCCGAGTACTTCCCATAGGGTTTCAGGCTTATTAGATGTTTGTTTCACTGCTGTTTAATTTTTGTGGATTGATTGCTGCTATGTATCATCCTATTTTACTGCTTACTGTTTACCACCTACTGCTTGCTGTTGCTGTTTACTACTTCTTATACTTTTACCTGCCATATACTCACTGACTGTTAGGCACATATCTTTGGGTGAATGCCTACTATGATATTATCTCACACCCTATTTGGGCCATGCTTTGGTCCCAAGAAGACTATGTTGTTGCAGGTATAGACAAGGTCAAGCGCCCTTCAACTTTTGGAACTTGATTGCTTGGAGCAGGAAAGCTTGAGACCAAGCTTTGGCTTGCAATGCTGAGAAGCTGTTTACTTTAATTTTGTACTTGTTTTGGTACTATAGTGGTTTCCAGCATTGTGACTTGTTTGGATGCATTCCTAGTTATGTATCATGCATCAATTCATACATACATATGTGCTCCATTTATTGATTTAGTATTCCGCTGTTATATTGTTGGTTATTACTGCTTCCACTATTGCATGTTAATTTTTCTTCCACTGTGTACTCTTCCAATAAGGGCATAGTTTCCCCACTATCACACCCAAGGCCCTCGCTACTAGTCGGCAGCCCCTAGCATTTGGGGAAATTCACTTGAGGTCATTTGACCAACCGGGTACGGGTACCTGTGGGTGGCTTCCGGAACCGAGACGTTACAAGATTGTTTATAAGATAACCATATTCGCTTCACTGTTTTGGCATGTTATTTCCAATTCCCATAGATAATTACCTTAATATTATTTTTTATAAATAATACTTAAATGAAATTAACTTTTTTTATTATATTAAAGATTTTTTTACTATGGATGGAAATGTTTTGTTATTCTCTAGAATATTATTTTATTTCAGAATGAATTGATTTTATAATGTTATTTTATTTTTCATTTTTACTGGTTGAATAATTTCTTTAAATTCACTCCAAGGGATGATACAGTACATGATAAACTAATTAACAATACAAATAAATCATTTTATAAGAATTAAAATATTAATATATATATTAATTATTCTGTTCCATGAATTTTATAAAACAATTAACATATTATTGATATGTTTGAAGTTCATATTAGAAATTAAGTTGTAATTTCATTAAATAAAAACTATGTTAATATTCCCAAGAATGTAATTAATGTTATCTTAAATTTTATAATAATTTATTAAATAATTAAAAATTCATAAATATATTATATGTGGACAATTTTTTCATGAACTACCCTGGATACCTAAGTACCATTATACCTCATGCAACTCTGATTTTTCCTATTGGAATTATAGAAGAAAATGGGTTTACGAGTACTACCAAGTATCATATAAGATTTATGAGGGAATATTCTTTTCATTAAAAATGTAATATAAAAGATACAAGTTTGTATTCCGAGAACACTGATGGGAGAAATTATGAGAATAAAATGGGTAATTTAGTACACAAATTGTACACAATCAAAATACACAACGTCTACTAGAACATTGCAAAATGAGAAACCCAGATAAAAATTGGGTCACATCACACCAGTTTCCTCCATCAATCAAGGCCCTAATGATAATTAAAATACACTAGATCAATGTTTTTTGTTTGTATTTCATTTACTTAGAATAATATAATCTACAAACAAGTGATGATAATGTTAGGGTGCGATCTATAAATCATAGTAGGGTATTACCATGTAATATATAATCAATTCTATATATATTAATCCAAATATAATTTCATTTCAAATAAAACATGGTTTGTAATTTCATTTATATGTTTTTAAAAAAACATGCGTTTATAATCAAAACTTAGAAGATATATCAATACTATATTAATTGAACATTTTTTAGAAAAAATTATATAAAAAAATTTTGTTGAATAAATGATTTCTATAAAACAATGGAATGTAATCATCAAATCAGACATATCATATAACCATGTAATATTCTATTAGGTAAAGTTGTTTTTGGTAAAATAATCCTCACACTACTCAATCACTTTTCTCAGATAAATGTGTGTACACATCCCATTACTCCACCTATTAAGACTTTACTATCCATTAGGTTAAATCATGCTACAACATTTTTATGTTTGTGTCCTCATCCTTAGTCCAATGCTATGGGCTATATTCAGGCGTAATTGTCCTATTTACCCACTAATTAACCCAAATCATATACACATCATCCAATCAAGAAACAAATCATGGGAAAAGAAATAAATTCAAATTAGTTAAAAATAAAATTTCCCACTTTCAGTTTTTGAACACTACATTCTCATTTAAATTCCCAAACATAGGTTTTCACCAATTCATGAAATTTTAAATAATATTTTTATTTAATTAATTTATCTAAAAAATACATTTTCATGATCAACCAATCAAATTTTCTCAAATACTAATATAAATTTAAATTCAATTTAAATTGGGAGGGGGGGTCAAAATCTCAATTCATCATTCAGAATCTACCACCAATCATCTCAAATTGGGGTTTAAAATTATTTAAAAACTACTTTCAAATAAATCATGAAATTATGTGTTTCAATTGTAGGGAAATGTCATATGAAACCAAATACCTTATAAATAGTGATCAAATCAACACCAATAATGGTAAAATGACAATTAATAAGGAATTATAAGGATACCAGCAACGAAATCCTAGATTATAATCAATAGGGTGAAACACAGATTAAATCAGCAAACACGGGATTAATACATTGAATTCCTAATGAAAATAGGTGCGATCCAAAAAACAAAACAAATATAAATGATTCAATTAAATCTAAAATCAAGGGTTTATAGTGATAGTAAATAAACTTTTTACTTTAAAAAAGCATTCACTTAGGTTAAAAACACATTGAGCGATGGATTTAATTTATACGTTTATCTTTTATAACATAAATTAGTTTCTTCAATAATCCATCCTCATGACTTGTGGCCAGCAGAAAATTTACATTCTAATTCAAGGATTTATGTTGAAAATTATTTATGTTACTAGTTTCTATAAATATAAGCATTCCCAAACACCTAATGAATTCTACTTACCCATTTCCAAAAAGGGAACCCAAAAAACCCTCATCACATTTACCTAGATTCCATTAAAAGACACCAGCATACATCCCTGAATTTTAGTTTATTTTCCAAAAAAACCTTTCTATCATTGAATAGATAGATGCCCTCCCCCCACATGAAGAAATACATAAAATAGTTAAGAACTACCTAAGAGAAGGCGATTGGATGTTATAAATTTTCCCAAATTGAAACATTATAATTCTAAAAATACTATCATGATGATTCAATATCATAGATATGAGTCCATTACTCTCTCATCTGTGACGCATGATACAATGTTTGTTGGAAAAAAATATGATACTAGTGCACATTGACCAATTTTATCATCTTAACATGAAGAACTATTATCATCAAATCAATAATACCAATTGGTTGATTAGTCACATATAAATTTGGTAACTCGTCAATATAATCCCAAAATTGAACCAAATAAGGATCAAAAAGATGCTTTTGAAGTTGTGATAAATGATAAATGGCATAGAATGAGTTTAACTATGGTGGATGTTCTAAGTGGTTTGCCTCTATAACACTCAATAAACAATATAAAAAGTTACCCAAAAACCTCAACATAATATTTCCCTATTTTCCCAGTCGTTGGTGACCCAATCGAGGTGAAAATATCAAAAACACTATATCACTAACTAAAAAAATCCATTAGTCCTCATAAATGACCAACAACAGATACATATCAGTTTTGTACCATCAATATTCTCAAATGAATCAACTATATCCTCATTGTCACCTCTTAGACTAAAATTTTTATAAACAAGGAACTTTCAAAAATATCATACCAATACATGAAAGATCTATAAGGTCTTTTATACAAATCTTAAGAAGTATCCATTTAGATAGAAGGAATGTGACTATTGTTGTAGGAAAAATCAACTTTCCCTTGATAGTAATCCCAATCTACAGCAATATGATCAATTATATAGTGTATTATTTCCAACAGAATCTGTATATATATATATATATCCATTAATATTGGGATATAATTTTATGCTCAATTATTCTTGGGATCCCAAAACCTCCATGGACACCAATCAAAAATCATTATGTAAAATAGAGATCCCTAACATAGATTATAGAATATGGAACTGTATAAAATATAATAATATTATTTACACAGAGATGCCCTAAGACCGTAACATTGTTTTATTATTTATCAATTATAAGGTGAGCCTATTTTTTAATCTTATCGATCACAAACCTAAACAAATTCTTCCCTCAAGGGTTTTGTGTCAAACTAATTACAATGTCCATGGAAATCTTGTCCCACCACAAAATCGGCACTGGAAGTGGGTAAAGCCAACACAAAGGACTCTAGTGCTCAGAACTGACCTATTGGCATGTATAATAATGAGATTAAATTGTAGAGATTCTTCATGTCTTACATAGACACTAGAATCACCACCACATTTCGTAGAACATATTTTTGGTTCCAAGGTTCCCTCCCTAATTGAAATATAGAAATCCCATTCAAAACCTTTCTCATAGGAAATGAAACAACATACCAATTCCCAAATTATTCAATTCCCTCTGAAGAGATTTCCCACACACCGACTGTTTCCCCATTATAAGGAGAGTACCAAATGCCATGGAATTCATCATCAAGGTATTTATTTTGGAGAATCATATCAAGAAGAATGTAGGTCAACTACATGATTACCTTAATGAATTCAAAATCATTCACCTGTAATACCAAATGAAATTTTGTAGATTGGTCCATCTTTTTAAACCCTTATATTGATTCTTTTTGGGACCCATTTAGAGGTTTTATGATCAAGGAACCGACAACAACCTCCCCATTACGAGGGGTGAGGAAAGGGAAACATAAAGAGTCTTTAGAAACCCAACCCGATAACTTTGACCGGCATTCAAATAATTGGGGGAGGATATAAAACTCAAGGTTTTATGCCCATAATAAATGGTAAAACTTTCTCTGGAAATATATTTACATAAAATATTTATAGATTTTATCACAACTATGAGTTCGACATCATAGATTCGATAATTCATATCAGGTTTCCTAATCATTATGAAACCATACGAAAACAACTTGATCACTCTATATTAGAGAACAATAAGAAAACAATCTAGATTCATCACAAAAGACATATATCCCTACCCATCCACTAAAAGTGTCCAAACAAGATTATAAGTTAGAAGTAGTATTATATATAAAAATAACTCTAATATTTCACTTCCCAAATGAACTTCACTCCTCATCGAGTTAGGGTGGTCAGAAGATAATCCATCTTTAAGAAAACATTTAGAATTCTGTAGTAATATATTACAAAACTCATGAAGATATAAACCATGAAAACATTTCCCAGTGGATTGAATTTCATAGAGGATTTCATGTTCTTGTGATCAAATTAAATATCATGTTACAATACTAGGTGTCCTAATAAATTTAATATTTTTCATCCATAAATTACATTTAGGGAAATTCGTCTTAGGTTGATGACTTATAAAGATTTCCCGAAAATATCTTAAATGATGCACATGGTCCTCCTAGATTTAGAAAAAACAATTAATGTCATCCATTAATACCCCACAAAAAAATATTGAAGGTAATCAGGAACTGTCTTTTTCATAAAGGTAATAAAAATTATATGACTCTTTCTTATAAGAAATGGATTAAAAAATGTTCATAAGGGTTAGAGAAGCTCCTAATGATTTTTTTATTGTTACATTATTCTTTTCAAAACATGTCATAACCAAGTTCATGATCATTCTTCAAGAAGAACTTCTACCATTTTAACTAGTCGAGAATGTCATTAGTATATGAAAATAGTTATTTATCATTTACTATGAATTTTCTGAGTTTATGGTAATCAATACAGAGGAAAATTCATCCTCCAGTTTTCTTTGCAATGAAAATAGTTACTTATATGGTAAAACTTATGAAAATTAGGTTTTTAAGTAATATATTGTCCATAATAAATTATAAACAATTTCAACTCCCCTACTTCTATAAGGTAATAAGAAATTGAAATTGCCTTTGTTATAGTAACTAAATGAATGGAAAACCTATCTTATATTACAAGTGGGATGGAAATGAAATTAGAAGGAAAACATATGGAAACACGGTGACAACTTGACGGGGATTATCACAAAAAGATTCAGGTTGAAATTAAAAAACAAACAATGATATTACCTAAAACAAATTTAAAATGGATTGTATGGATCTACTTCATCCCAAGCCCCCTTCTCCCTGAAGGACATGAAACGCCCCATTAGGTGTATTAAAAGAGTTCCATTAAAGATTTTAGTCAATTAGGGCCTTATGATTAATCCATCAAACTATAATAAAAATTAAGGTAAAAGTTTTCATATGGAAATCTAGAAGAGTAAAAGAATGCATAAACATTGATAAATAGAAAACACCAAAATACAATTGAATACCCTACTCTCTCTTAATTATGAGGGTTGTAGTATTATCCCTAACATAAGTAAAATGATCCATATGAATATTCATTAAATTCATTGTATTTTTAGATATAAATTAGTGATATGAATCCAAATGAAATGAAGTTGTCTTGATATATGAATACGTAATGATGGATCCTCTCATAGTCAATAGACCCGCATCAACTTCTTATTGGGACTCTTCAATATCATGATGAATATTTTATCCAAATGCTTATAGCTAGAATCCTAATGATTTTAAATAATTTTATTTAAAAGTAGTACTCAATGTTTTTGAAGAGAACATTACCCTATATAGAGATTAAATGAAATGGAAGAACATGTGTAGGTGGCTTGAGTGACCACATAGTTTATATATACTGGGTTAATTGAGTGAGGTCTTTTTTAAATACATAACATCACTACACTAAAAGAAAGTCACGGGGAATCTTCCATGGACTGTAGGAGGTCTAGATGAAACATTCTTTCTATAACCAATATATGACCCATCACAATTTCCCTATATGTTAATAGAACTCATAGAACTACCACATGGAGAAAAACAATCTCCCATCAACCATGTGTAAACATACAAGTCTATCCCAACCATCAATTATTTATCCATTAAATCAACATAAGAAGTGAATTTTAGTACAAAAACCCATGAGCGACTATCATGTTAGGGACCCATATTGAACCATCTATCCCTCATCAAAAAAATTTATAAAACCATATATGAAAATAGAACAATATTAGTAATTAAACTATCATACTACGTCATGATTTTATAACCCTTCTAAAGGTTTAGAATCATGGATTTTTCCAAGACCATGAAATCTAGATAGAACTGATAGGTGAAAAGAACTCTAAATTCATTCCACTATGAACCCTCATGGTTCTTCATCAACACCGTCGAATCCCACCATCTATTTCATGGTCCCTCAAGCATAATGGTTGCACATTACACCTTTAAATATTTTTTAATTTCATAGAATTCAAAAATTAGTTCAATTAGTTTCAAAAAACCTACACCCTCTTATGAAATATTTGAACATTGGTTGCTCGTGGTTTCTAATGAAGTACTCATAAGAGTGATCTCTAGATTCATCCCTTAGAGGATCCACTAGTGGAGAATGAATGGGAACATGTGAAAGTAGATTTCCTATACCTTGGAATTTCACACACCACTATCTAAATAAGATTAAATTTTACCATTGTATTATCTAATTATGGTTCAATTATAGTTTACCCATACTTCTAATTTAAACATCTCATTGCATGCCTGACACTACACAACATCAAAATAAAACCCAAAAATCATCAATAAGGATTAAAAAATTAATAATTCAAACAATAGATAATTCGATACCAATAAAATCAAAAATAAATATAGAATATGAATTGAAAATACTCTAATCAACTTGGAAAACACTAATAATTAAATCATATTATCCTACTAATTTTTTTTTCTAAACACCCATGGTAACTTTTTGATATTTATGTTCAGATATGGATATGAACACACTCACAAGTACCTTCTATGTCTCACTAATAATACCTCCTAAGTAACAGGACAACACTACTGCATACCAACATCGTGTAAAGATAAAAAATCTATATTTGATGCTACTTTATTAGGAACCATCCTAGATACCCCCTGACTCTGATACCCAAGCTGGACCTGAAAAGGATCAAGGGGTGTTCATGATCCCCACATGTTGGCGAATAACACCAAGAATAACTTAAGAAACACAAGGGAATTATTTATTCCAAAAATTGAAAAAGATAAAAGATAAAATTCATTAATCTTAACCCTCATAATATAGAAAGTTCAAGAGTAAAATGGGTAATAGTGTACTCTAACTATATGTCATCAAAATTTATAACATATTATATGTCTAGGATCAATGATAATCCCATGTAACATGTGGATCACATCTCCACTAGTCATCTGTATAACTCTTTGTCTAAAAAATCAAGAACATACACCACCTCCATCGAGCCCTCTTTATTTTCTTAGACCTAGAATAAGATAATATATAAACATTTAATGGAAAATTTAGGATATGGGATATGAGGCCTAGTTTTTTAACACCAACTATTCGATAATTAATTATATAAAATAATCAAATATTCATTTAATTTTTATATGACAAGGCATGGAATGACATATACATATTTTTTTAAAATGATTTCATAATCGAATGATTGTTGAAATTTAAAAAAAAAATTAAATTAAAATTTATTATAAAGATTTTATATAGAGATGTTTTAATGAATAAAATGGTTTGATAAATACATAGATTTTGGGCATCAAATAAAACATTTCATGGAAAAATATATTAGCCCCGGTAGTAAATTAGTTTCTCATAAAAATCCTCATACTACTCAATCATTAATCTCAACTCAATGTATGCACACATACCATGAATCAATTCAATAAAACTCAACAACCCACTAAGAAAAATCATATCCGTGTACTTTTATTCCAGTTTCTTAATCATCAATCATGTATTTGGGGGCCATATCCTTGCTTTCCTTTCTTAGTTACCCACTAACATTCTAGTATCACATGTTCTTCAGTCAATCAATAAATCAATCATGGGAAAATTAATTATTTCAAATTATTTCAAAATGAAGCTACCCATATTAATTTTTTTAAATGAATTTCTCATTTCAAAAACCAATAATTGGTTTTCATACATTTAGGATTTTGTTCAAATAATATTTCAATTTAATCAAATTATCTCAAAAATCAATATTCCAAATCAAGAAATATATTGTTCTCAAATCCACCAAATGATTTTAATTCCATTAATATTGGGGGTTATTCATAGTCTCCAGGACTCCAACAAAATCTACCATCAAACATATAAAATATGGGGTTTATATAATTTAAAAACTCATTTAAAATCCTTTAAGAAATTATTTTTTTCAATTGTTGGGAGAAATCATAAATAACCACATAACTTTTATTAAGAAATGAGATCGACACACAAAATGGGAAAATAGTAAAGAAGAATGGAGGAGAATTAGACATACAAGGGAATAATATACTAGAAACTTCAAGATCAAACTCCAATTCAATCAAAAAATAAATGAACATACCACTAGAAAATAGGGGTGGTGAGGAGGATGAGAAAACCATCTTGAGGGAACACCTCATGGATCCAATGCCAAATGGAGATATTTATATGGGATGAAATCAATCACTACACATAAAAGGAATCATAGGGTACTCGGGAGGAGATCATGTAGAATTTATAATGAAATATGGTGTGAATCAGATGAAATAAATTGGTAATGTGTAATTTACATTTAAAATCAAGGGTTTATGGTATAAATGCATAAATATCCACATAAATTTAAAAGGTGTCACTTTAGGTTAATAACACATTATGTGATGAATTTATAGTATAAGTTAAACTTTATAAAAAAAATTGGTTTATAAGATATTAATATATTTTTTTTCTATTCCACATTTATTTTCAAAAGTCAAGTTTCCATGCGGAAAATTATTTCAAATTTGAGATGTGATACACTAATATTTAAAAAGAAGAAAATTGTTGTTGATAGCGTAAAAGACACATGACACTGAACATAGAAGATAATATAACTCACATAGACATTATGACATACATATTTTTAAATAAATTTATTCTCTTTAATAGTGCTCAGTATATGAATCCCATGATTTTATGTTCGATTGTGTATTCAATGCAGAACTGTCTTCTTAAAAGCCCCAAAATGTATATAATCGTTCTAAAATAGATTTTAAATTGGAATGTGTGAATAATATTAAATACATTATGAAATATATATATATGACTTAATGAATAAAAATTATTTATAATTGTTTAGTAAACAATTAATAAAATTTTATTAAAGAAATTTAATTCTTCAAATATAATTATTCTTCAAAAATGATTTTATTACATTTTATAAAAAAACATTGTAATAGTTTTTTTAACATTTAAAATATTTATTTTTTAAAAAAATTTATTCTTCAAATTAGAATTCAAAAATTGACTTTGGGAGAAAATTTTGTATTTTTCAGAAATTATTGATTTTATAGTGAATAGGGGAAAATAATGATTTTTATAAAAAAATCATTTATTTTTTATATATTATGTAAATATTAATTCAGTATTTCTTTATATGACTTCAATTAACTTTTTTCCCATATTTATGTTAAATAAACTTAATAACTTTTGAATCATTATTATACTAGATTTTAGTATTTCTTTTCGTTTAAAAACATGAATTTTCAAAAAACTATTTTGAAGTACATAATTTTTCTACATTTTATTTAATAAACATAAAACCCAATTAAGAATTATATAAATTAAATATCATTATTATATATCATTAAATAATAATTTATATTCATAGAATGATTATTATTAGACATAGAGTTGACATAAAATAATTATGTGGCTGAAAATATTTAACTTCTCGAAGAACTTCTTTTTATCAAGTTAGTGTGGTTTTTAAATTAAATTTTCACCAAAAATAGGAAATATATTTTAAAAAATAAATAAAATTTTATATATCACCATGTAATAATTATATTAGGGTTAATAGTTGATAATTTCCCAAGGTATTAATTTTTTGATGAATGGTTAAAATATCAAAGTTTAATTGAAAACTGTATTTTCATTTTAATAATTTATAAGGATAAATTATAAATTAATTTTTTTTAAATTAATAATATTTAATTAATATATTTATTAATTAAATTTACATAATTTAAATCAATTTTATAATTATATTAGATGTAAAAACATTTTATTCATTTGAACAATTTCTCATAGAAATCCATCTTTCTCATTGCATCTCAAGAATTAAATTTAAATTAAAAATTTCGAATTATTTTTTATTTAATTTATAAATATGTATTAAATACTATTATTCAATATAATTTATGTTATATCATATATTCAACATAATTTTAGACAAAAATGAATAGCGAAAATTGTAAAAATAGATTACCATGGTTAAATAAAAAATGGATTTACAAGGGGGTAATAATATAAAGATAAGAGTTAAAATGTAAAATAACTATTGTCTAATATATATTTTATGTCAATATATATACATTATCCCATATATTGTTTAAAAAATTCTATTATGGGTGCCTTCTAAAAAACTTTGGTTTAATTCATTCTTGTCAAAATACTATGACCTTGCCACTCACCTCACTTATGAAAGGCCACCCCTTTTATCCCATCTTAAAACCTTAAAAAACAAAGTATCAACCATAAAAATATAAAATAACTTTTACATGTCACTAATCTCATATTATAATAATTATTTTGGGAATAAATCTGACTAAGGATGGTTTTTGGTGGATTTAAAATAATGTCACCTAATAAATATGTAACGTTCTTCAATGGGATTTTTTATACTATTTCCTCATTCAACTAATTCGATTATTCTTAAAAATGATTATTAATAACCTCATTATATTTCATAAACCTTTTCTATTATTCTAATTCACTAACCTAAATCCGTATCCACATCTATCAAGTGGGTCACAAAATCATCGTTCGTGTCTATGATGGAATTTTGCCTCGCGAACTGATGTTATTCATTTCTCCATTAATACACCACATGATTTTGTATGAAAATGGATCTAATATATATATATATATATAATATATTTTCAAAATTATTATTCCTATTCTATAATTATTTTATATATTCATTTTTTACATTCCCTTCCTTTGGGGATATGATTATGTTACTCATCTATATGACGGACAAATGCCTCATGAAGAAATGTGATTTGTTTCCACTAAAGATATTCATGGAAAATAATTTTGTTAAAGATAATTAATATATATGATATAAACGAAAAAATTATGATATTAGTTAAATATTTATCATTATAGATAGTTAATAAATCATTTTCATTCTTAACTTTTCACTCAATAAAGGATGATAAGGTCGTTCGTCTACATGTGGGCTAAAACCTTAATGAATCAATGTGACTCACTCATTTCATAACCAAACCATATGAATGAAATATATATAAGTATATTTAAATAAATAATATTATATATATGATATTATAACCATTCCTTAAATAGAAAATATAAGTAACCTTCCTTATATATGGATCATTGAAAATGGAAAAGTTACATATGCGTATGTACGGACAACCGTCTCACCGATCATAACATAATTCATTTTTCAAAACCATATATCATAATAGGTACTAAAATTATAATTTATTTATATAAAGGATATTAATTTCATTATGACTATTCATCATATGTTGAACTATATTATAAAAACAAGAACTAGAACATTCATAACAAAGCCTGAAAGAGAAAACAAGGTATTTAAAACTGAAAATGGTGAAAATAATGAAATAATATTAATTTATGGGAGATAATATGTTACAAAAGGATCATATATGGAATTATAAATAATAATAATTTTCATTAATAAGTTAATAACAAATTTAGGTCCCCAATAAAGTAGGTTTTAACACATTCAACCAAAAGGAATAATGAAGTAATTGATTCCATCTCAATTTTGTTTCATTGAGGTATATTTGTATTTTATTAACCAATTTATTTTATATGGTGTATACATTGAAAATTTTAAATTTATTATTATTATTTTGAAACAATTCATGGTATTTTTAGTTTAAATTTTATGAATTTCTTCCAAGTTAATTTGAATTAAAATTTACTTTGTAGTAAGTGATTTCTTAACTCAACTTACATTCATATGTTTGAACATCTTCTTCACGGATTATGTAATGAAAATATTACATGTGTAATATAATTTTTTCAATTTATATTATATATAAACTTGTTTTTACATATATTCATTTGATACACATAATTAATTCATTGACTAATCGCTACTTAAATGACATAATCTTTGTAAGGGATATTAGTCTAAAGTTGCCTTCATTGAGACTTATGTCATGTCATGAAACTATATTATTTTATGAGTTTTATAGACATAACTTTTTACCGGAATTATCATTAATTTACTTATTCTCATTATATTTTGAATTTAATTTATTGTAATACTTTCACGGGTCTTATGATTCAATGTTACGAAAGTGGAAAGAGTTAAATGTTAGATTCTCATTGGTTATCAACAATGTATATGATTAAGTTTATAATGTTTAAATATTATGATCTACCTCTCAATTAATCTCGTTATTTTTATTTTAATATTTGTATTCAAAATATATTCATTTAATATTACCATTTCATCACTCTTTGATACATGAAATAATGGAAAAATCATTTTAAGAAAATTCATCTTTATTTCTCTCTTGGGTAAAAAATTATTTTCATCAAAAATCATGATTTATAATAATGTTTAAAAAACGAATTTAAATATCCTAAAATTATTAATTAAGGAATTTTTTACCCATTTTTACTTTTTACAAAAAAAATTAAAAAAGTGTTTATGTCATTTTCCAAACAATTCTCGTTTGGCTTTTGCTAAAAGAGTGAAATGTATATTTAATCCAACATGTACATCATGAATGGAATTTACAAAAATCATATCCACTAAAATGTTTTAAAACCTAAATAATATGATTCAAGGAATAATTTTAAGAAATACATTTTAACACTTTTTCTGAACATTTTATTTTGAAAATACATTGTCAAAATTAAAATTATATTGTCCCAAAGAATGTTTTTAAAGATCATTTTATGATTTTGGTATTCATCAATTAAAAAAACTCTTTAATATTGATGAAATGGGTATATATTGTATTAATAAATTACTTCTTCATTCTATGGGTAGATTAATATTTTTTCTAATGGATTTTTAGGAAACCTGTTTATTATCCTTGGGTTAATCATAATTTAATGATAATTCCATGAATCCCATTACTTTTCCATGGGTCAATCATGTTATAAATGGAAAAATGATTATTTATATTATTTTTATAATGAAATATCATTTTACTTTATTCATGTTGTGGTTCATGGATATTATATATGATGGGTGTGAAAATATACCATTGGGTGATCTTGTTATAACATATTTGGTGTGTGCACCCAAAATAAACCTGGTGCATTTATTATATCTTATATGATGGGTTCACATAGATAGTTCCAATTGATTTAGATTTAGATAAAATTATGGGTTTTCAATGATACCATTCCAATTCATTAGATAATTATTTTTTTCTCTATCGAAAAGTATTAGAATTCAGTATCATGGTTATTCCTTTTGTAAGGGTTCTGTAAGGGTTTTGTAAGCGTTATATAAAGATGATGTTCCAAGATACCAAAAAAATTATATGATTTCTAAGTGTTTATAGTGTTTTATTTTATCATAGCTAATTTCACATGGATAATTATTCTCTATTATTTTGAATATTTATTTTGTTAATTCATTATTCATTGTTCCAAGAGTGATGATTCAAGCATTGATACGTTTTTGTTATTTTATGATTATCTCATGCACTACGATTCTTTCATCATACCCTTATACAATTCTTATTCCCATTAATGAAATTAAATTTTTAACTCTTATGTTTACACTTAATGATCACTTGTTCAAAACCTTATTTGGTTTCATTTTCCTTGGTTTATCAAGAAACGATGATGAGAAAAAAGTTTCTAGAAGGGATTCTATATGGATAAATATGAGGAATTAATGTGAATTATGAATAGAAGGGTTATGAAGGTGAAAAGATCATTTAATTAAATGGGTATTGTTTATGTAGGAGTTTTTTCAAATCCTCTAAAATTATAAACCTATAATTCCCTTCATAATTTATGTGATCCAATTTTTCATCATGATGTAGTCGGGTTTCGATGGAAAAAACTGGGTCAAAAGTTTTGGTATCAATGTCTTAAATTTATTATTTATGAATTCTTCACTGAATCCAAGAGTGTAGGTTCTCGATTATTATAGTTGGTATAATAGAAATAGTTTTAGTAAAATTAGAGATTAGGATATTTTCATGTTAGATTTTATTAAGAGTTTTGGATACCTTCATAGGTAGATAAGCTTCTGGATTTCCATGTGTTAAATTCCTTTGAAAACAATTTTAGGTCTTAAGTGATCAGATATTAAAGTGATTAATGATATTACGGGAGGGGTTTTATTAGGTGTAATTATATATAATGATTTGGATTATTGTGAAGTATATATTTTATTTTCATATAAATATGTTTTAAGGTATTGATAACAAATATGTTTTATAGGATTTTGTGTACTGAGGTAATTTTTGGAACACAAATTTAAACACACGTATAACCAGGGGTTTGAAGAGTGATTATGTGACTAACTAATTAATGATATTCAAAAAGTACATTTCCAAATTTGTGTTCATTTATTATAAAAATTATTCTATAACCTTTTATGTTAAATCAATCTTTAATTATGATATTATTGAGGTGATTTATTATATATATTTTTCATTCATTGAAGGATTTATTTTAAACACTATGTATTGCCATTGAATTTTGATAATTGATGTGTCATTTGAATGTTTATTCATTTTTTGAATTATAATATTATTGAAAAACAATATTGTTTTTGGTTAATGTATAAATATTGGGGAAATAAATTTATTTTCATATTTATGGTTATCTGGTCATTAAAATTTTATTTTAGTGCTTCAGGTGTAGTATCCCACCTCAGAACCCACATATCGGTGCCTCGAGAGGATTGGACACAAGACCTTAAGTGTGCCACCCCATACACTAGAGGCCACCAAATAGAAAATAGGTCATGGGGTTTCCCCATGGGGAGACTATTATATCATGAGTCAGATTTTATAATAATGTAAATCAATATAGATTAGCAATTAAAACATATAAGAACATATAGTAGTGGAATAATAAATATTAAACATCTAAGAAAATAATAATTATAAACTAGAGGTTTCTATTTAAAAATAGTGACATATTGGTTATGGGGACCATTTCATATACAAATTTAAAATTGGGTACAAGGATAACATGGGATACAGGGATATACTACATACTGAAAAAAGAAAAAAGAATCAAAATCATTCACTACAAGCACCACGAGCATAAAATCCGTCCTTGTGTCCCATACTCTATGCAACAGTTTAGAATCATGAATCAGAAGGTGGAAGCTTCCCATTATCTATTCCTATATATATATATTAAGTCTAATTATTTACTAATGGAGGTCCATGAAAGGTGTGTGATATACTCCATAGGACACCAGCAAGTGTGTTTAGAACAAACTAGTCAATGCATATAAAATGAGCAACGTTATAAATAATAATAAATTAATGAAAATTATTATATAAAACATGATGTTCTATGTTCATTAGGGACACTCTACCAACACTACCAGGTTTTTCTTATGCCTAAGTTATTTGATTTGTCCTGGTGGAAAAGTCACAAGAATTATAGTTACAAATTATTATTCCTTAATTAAAATCCATCTTTATAACATATGATGACGCACCCTGAGCCTACCCAAGGTGATCCAGAAGGAATCCATATATCACACTAGGGGAACTATAAATTCTCAATACTCTAAGAGTATATCTAAGGTGATCAATAAATAGAATCCCTAGTATCACTCTGATCATGATGTGTATTCAAGTCTCTAAGCCTTCATGTGGTATCTCTCAACAATTTGTTATATTAATTTTTAAGTGACGACATTAGGCTGCCAGATTTCTCTTAAAAGATATCACATCTTATCTTTCCTTTCATGTTTCCTTTTCATGTGGTATGTCATTGAAATATCCATATCATGATCGTATTATGTACCCATACTGTATTATAAATTATTTATGAGAGGGTGAACCTTCTCCCCTCTCTTTTCATTGTTTTCTAAAACTATGTTATATAGCCATTATGTTGTAGAATTTTCATCTCAAAATCTATCTCTTTCTCTCAGGAAATTCTATTGTTTTATTTATGTGAATACCCAGACCTATTTCGTTTCTATGGGTGTTCATCAATATATAAAGATGATATATTTGATTCTTTAATTGACATACCCATAACCCTCACTCCCTTTCTATGGGTTATAAATAACATAATTATCTTATTTTTATGCTCTTTTTAAATGTCACGAATTTGACATGAAACTCATTTCTTCGATTTAATTTTGGTAATTTATGAAATGTTTGATTATGACCTATGTGTCTCACATGAAAGTAATGAAATATTAAGGTTGCGACCTTATAGTGATCCAATGCATTGGGTAGAGAATTAATCTCTAGGGATGATAAGTTTCACGATACCTTTGTGAATAACCTTGGTAATTTTTATGACACCTCGGGGATAAACCTTGGTTATATGTTCATGAATGTCTAAATGAAATGTTGTTGCCACATATTCAAGCTATGATTAAATTTCTTTTTATTATGATATTCATATTCTTCCATTTCTCATGCCTTTATGACTTTTATCATGTTCTTATTAATATTTCTCAAGATCACTTGTCAACTGTTTCCCTTGTTTTCAATACTGTGCCTTCTACTCACCCTTTTCTTTGATGTATGTCTCAGGATATGAGATGCAATAATTTTAAATATGATGAACATATGATTAATCCTTAAAAGTGGTTTAAAAGAATGTTTTATGTTGTTTTCATGTATTATGTTCCTCATTTCCAAGACACTAGACTTTAAAGATCCTATGTTTGTAAAATGTAATGAAAAGTTATGTAACAAAAAGGTGGGATACCATAGTTGGTATCTAAGGTTAGTTTAGTTATTTATGAAAATTTGTCTATGAAATCATTAGGAATAATACTATAGAAAATATTAAATATAGGAAAACATCCTGGTATTTTGGTGATTATTATGTATGTTTTTATCATGAAAATACATCCATGTCTGGATACGAGCCGGTAAAGGTGGCTCTGGCATAGAGGTACTTAGGAGTGAAAACTCCAACATGGAGTTTCGGGCTTGACCCATGGTATCCTGGTACATGACAACGGGTCATGCTGCACTCTTGGTAATGACACTCTCGAGGGATATGTTTGGTTAATCATAATCTTTTTATGAATATTTATGAAGTATTCATAGAGAAACATAATTGTCTAATGAAGTTATAAGACATAAATCTTTTATAGATAAAATAATCTTAAATGACATAAGTTTCTCACTAAGGTTTTATTCTTTAAGAAATGTCGGGCAATAGGAGGAACCGTGCAAATGGTGACCGCAATGGACCATGCACTGACGGCCCTCCGATGGAAGATGAAATGGAACCATTCATGCGAATGATGAACCAACTGACTCCAGTTATGGGAAATAACATTAATCAAGCTAACCGACTAATCTCACCGTGAAGGGAACAACATTGTGTTGAGTCCTTTATGCGTCAACGACCACGAAACATTAGAGGATCAACTAACCCATTGATTGCTAAGTAGTGGATCAGATCTATTGAGAAGATCTTTTCTGTGCTCCACTGTTCAGAGCAAGACAAGGTCACCCTAGCTGTCTATCGCTTAGAAAGAGAATCTGATCAGTGGTTGGAGTTGATTGAAAACACGAGGCAAAGAGTAGAGGTTGAATATATTGAGTGGGAAGACTCCAGAGGGATATTCTTCAGTAAGTAATTCCCTCATTCCATGAGAACAAGAATGGAGAAGGAGTTTCTCGAGCTGAAGCAGAAGGAGAATGAATCTATGGGATGCTACGAGGTGAACTTCACAAGGCTTTCATTTTACACCTCTAGCTTTTTCATGGATCCAAATGGAAAGGTTGATAGATTCATAGGGGGACTAATACCTCATCTGTGGAAAAATCTAGCCAACTGAGTTTTGAATGTTATGAGGAGATCGTGAGAAGTGCGATGAAAGTCGAACTATAGTTTGGTGAGACACAGTGGTCTCATAAATCCAATGACAAAAATAGATCAATGGATCCAAGCTTAGGGGAGATCTTTAATCAAGGAAGAGGAGGAAATAAAGTGAAACATCCCACGTGTAATAAATGTTGGAAGAAGCATTCAGGGAACCAGCTGCCCGGGAGCAGGAAATGCTATAAGTGTGGAAGAGAAGGCCATATTGCGAGGAATTGTCGTAGTGAGGTGAAACCTCAACTTCCAGACTCTAACGACAAGGGGAAGATAGTGTAGGCCCACCCTGATGTCCATTACTTTACGTATGGACAACTTGGTCACTTTTCCAATCACTGTCTGAATCCGAGGGCAGTGGAGGAGAACCACCATCAGCCTCAGCAAATTCCAAGGGAGAAAGGTCATGATTTTTATATCACGATAGATGAAGTAGATGCTCTAAATGATGTGGTAGCAGGTAATCTTGTTGTTCTATCAAATCTATAAGGTAATTTATTTGATTCTAGTTCTATGCATTCCTTTATTTCCTCCAAGCTTGCAAAGAATGTAGAATCAACTCTCGATTTACTAAATGTAGATTTATCTATCAAGAGTATTAGTGGGATTATCCAAGCATCATCATTGTTTAGAAACTCTAGTATTTACTTTGGTGAGCAAAAGTTTATCGCAAATCTAGTAGTCATTCCCACGCTGGAATTCAACATTATACTAGGGATGGAATGACTCTCAAAGTATAATGCTAAGATCAAATACAGAAGTAAGGAAATCTCAGAAGTCTTGAATGGAAAACATATAGTTATCTTCTAGGGAACGATATCTCAACCTAATATTTGTTTAGAAGAACCTCTTATATCCTTCATTATGGAATTTATCGGTGAAGAAGAATAAGGAAATGAAAGTTTGACGATAGAAAATATAACAATCATCCAAGAATACATGGATTTATTTCCTAATGAGTTTCCTGGACCTCCCCCAGAAAGAGAGGTGGAGTTCTCCATTGAACTCGTACCTAGATCTCACCTGAAATCAAAGACCCCATATAGGATGGTAAATGTGGATCAGGAGGAATTAAAGAAACAAATCCAAGATATTTTTAAGAATGGGTTTATCTGACCAAGAGTGTCTCCTTGGGGAGCACCTGTTCTCTTTGTGAAAAAGTAGGATGGATTGATGCAGTTATGTATTGAATATAGAAAACTAAATGGGATCACAGTAAAAAAATACCCTCTTCCAGGAATTGATGACTGATTTGACCAACTTCATGGGGCTCAATTCTTCTCTAATATTGATCTTCGTTCTGGTTATCATCAATTGAGGTTGAAGAAAGAAGTTATTCCAAAAACATCCTATTGATCAAGATATGGGCATTATGAGTTTGTTGTCATTCCCTTCGGACTGACTAATTCACATTATATATTTATGGATTTGATTAATAGTTTCATTAAGGACTACCTTGATAACATTGTGGTAGTTTTTATTGATGATATTATGATATATTCCAAAAGTTTCGAGGAGCATGAGGATCATCTAAGGGATATTTTTCAAACTCTGCGAAAGGAGAGGGTTTTTTGGAAGTTCTTCTAATGTGAATTTCTGTTACCACAAGTTGCTTTCACGGGGAACATTATAACATATGAAGTAATCACAGTTGACCCTACATGGAAAAAAGTTGTAGAGGAGTGCCCTCAACCTATAACAATAACTAAGATTCGAAGTTTCCTTGGATTAAAAGGATATTATAGGAGGTTTGTGAAAAACATTTCATGATATTTCAATCCATTAACCAATTTAACTCGAAAAGGGGTCAAGTTCATCTGGACAAAGGAATGTGAGGAAGGTTTCCAAGAGATAAAGAAGATATTGGTAACTACACCCGTGTTAACTCTTCCCTCAAGTGGAGAAAGAATCATTATTTTTAGCGATGCATCTCGAAAAGGGATAGGGTGTGTCCTCATGAAAAATGAAAAGGTCATTGCTTATGCATCATGACAGTTGAAGAATCATGATCAGAACTATCCTACGCATGATTCGGATCTAGCTGCGGTCTTTTTTTTCTCTGAAGATATGGAGGCACTATCATTATGGGGTGAAAAGTGATATATACACCGACCATAAAAGTTTGAAGTATATTTTCACACAAAAGGGACTAAACATGAGACAAAGGAGATGGTTGGAACTTCTTAAAGACTATGATTGTTTAATTATTTATCATCCCAAAAGAGAAAACAAATTCGTTGATGCGTTAAGTAGGAAAGACCCAGTGGTTTTATCCATTGTGTGGATTCAAAGAGATCTATTGATCAAATGACCTAGTAAAGTTGGACATAGGAATTATAAGGGAAGGGTCATCATCAACCCTAACCCAAATGATTTATCAACCATCACTACTATAGAAGATCAAGAAACATCAGAATGAAGATCATTTGTTACAGAAGAAATTTGAGGTTGTGAAGGATTGGAAGTTTCTTAAGTTCAATACTGATCAAGAAGGTACGTTGAAATTTCGTACAAGACTATATGTTCCATCTATTTGAGAAATAAAGATGGATCTGATTGATAAATCTCATAGCTCTACTTTCTCTATACATCCTGGTAGCACGAAAACGTTTAGGGACCTTCGTGACCATTATTGGTGGGATAATATGAAAAGGTAGTTTGCTTACTACACTTCAAGGTGTCTGGTATGTCAGCCAGTGAAGGCGGAGCGTCAACATCTTAAAGGGGTATTTCAACCACTACCCATACTAGCATGGAAGTGGGATAATATCAATATGGACTTCATTAGTGGTCTCCTAGGAACATCCAAAAGAAATATAGTGATATGGGTTATTGTGGACCGTCTCACAAAAACTTCCCATTCTATCTTTATTCAGGAATATTTCTCTCTTGATCAACTTGCCAGGATTTACATGAAGGAAGTGGTAAGGCTGCATGGAGTTCCACTTTTTATCGTATTTGATCATGGTCCAAGGTTCACATCAAAATTCCGAATAAGTCTTCAACATTCTCTGAACACTGAATTGAATTTTAGTATGGAATATCACCCCAAACTAATGGCCAATCTGAATGGACTATTCAAACACTTGAGGGAATCCTGAGAACTTTATCAATGTAATTTAATGGTGGATGGGATCAACACCTCTCTTTAGTTGAGTTCTCTTACAAAAATATCTTCTAGTCGAGCATTCAAATGGAACCCTATGAAGCTCTATATGGGAAGTGATGTAGAACTATGACTTGTTAGGATGAATCTAGTGAGAGAAAGATTCATGGGCCTGTTCTTGTGCAAGATATGACAAAAAAGGTCCATGCCATCCAACAAAAAATTAAGGATGCTCAGATTCGGGAAAAGAGAAATGCCGAAAACCGTCGAGGGGGCTTGGAGTTTGAGGTTGGTGACAAATTCTTTCTTCGGATTTTACCTTGGAAGAGAGTCATGAGGTTTGGGAATAAAGGGAAGCTTAGCCCTAGGTACATTGGCCCCTATGAAATCCTTGATCGTGTGGGAGTAGTGAGCTATCAGCTAGCACTTCCTCCAAATCTAACCCATTTTCATTATGTCTTCCACGTATCCCTCTTGAGGAAGTACATACCCGACCTTTCACATGTACTAAATCAAGAGGGGATACAACTGGAAGACGTCCTCTCTTATGAGGAGCAGCCAGTGAAGATATTGTTTCGTAGAGACAAGGTTCTATGCAACAAGACTACCAACCTTGTTAAGGGGTTGTGGAGGAACCACAAATGTGAAGAATCATTGTGGGAACCAGAGGAGTTCATGAGATAGAAGTACCCACACCTATTCCCACTAGAGGGTATGCGATAAAATTTTGGCGGTGAACATTCTTAAGGGGGAAAGAATGTAACGACCCGAACTTTTTAATTATATTTTCTTCCTAATTTTGTGTGATATTTTATTTTATACTCAACAAAACTATAACCATTAATTAATTAAGTGGGTATAATTAAAATGAGACCGTTGGGTTTCGACTATTACATGACCATTGGTCAATATGACCATTAGAAACTATAGTCTTAATATCGTGTTTTTATAAATACAGTTATCTTGGTTAATTAATATAGAAAGAAGATTGAATGGCCTCATCCAGTAGACTCGAGCCATATGAATCCCATCTATCGGAGCTTAGGAAGGAGGTAGCATCACTGGAATTTTCTCTAGAACAATCCCAAGCCGAACTTCAATGTACGAAGCTTGAACAAAATTTCCTAAGAGATAAGTTCAAGCTAATAAAAATCACCACTCAAACAATTTTGGCCGAGCCACCCCATGATTCTATTACCATAGCACACCTTACACTTAGGTCCTATGGTTGTGTTATAAGGGTTTGTGAAATGAGAACTTAACAGCTCTATGTAATCCTTTTATATAAATAAAATTGTTATTTATTATTATGTAAAAGTTTATGAATTTTAAATATCTAGATAAATATAGGATGTGTATTATTGCTTAATTTTGAAAAACAAGGGGTATCTTAAAATATTTTTGTATTCATTAAATAATTAATAATGTGAAATGATTTTCATAGAATGGTCTTCTACAGTTGTGATCAGTGTGAAATTTAGATTATAATAAGATCAACTTGTTTTTTAGTGAACTGTAATGTAGGAATTGTAACATACCATATGAATAGTAATTTGACCAAAAAAAATAGAGACTTTACCCATGAATGTATAAATACATTTTAGAAATCATAAAAGTGAAAAAACGATCATAGTTTTTGTTTTGGTATTTATATACGCCATAAATATTTTATTTACAATTTTATAATTAATTTGATAATTTAAAAAGGAAATTTATTTTCAAAAAAAATAACCATAAATAGATACTTTATTTTCTTATGGTTATACGATATTTTTATGGGACCTTGATTACTTTTTTAAGGTGTTACAAAATGAGTTATAGTTTTAATGTTGTATTTTTGGAATAAATAATGATTTTTTTTCAAATTAAATTAAAATATTTAAAAAATTATATTTATAAAATGGAATTCATTTTTGAATTCAAATCATCTATATCAAGTTAGGGTGAATATTTTAGATTTTTCTAAAACAGTTGAAATATCAGTGAATAGTAAAAATTTAGTTCTGAGTGTCTGGTGTTTAATGAAATAATTAATGAGGTAATAATGATGTAATATTTCTGGTCAACATGTAAATAGTGATATATTCTCTGAGGTGTCCCAAGTGTCCAATACCATGGGCAAATACTGTGCGCAATCCCATGGTTTTGCAAATACCTCCAATGAGGTGTCCCATGGAAATTAATAATTTATTCACTCACTTTTCCATAAATACCAAGCCATTTACATCATTTATTTCATTCAAAAATCATCCTCAATGATGTTCTGGTTTTCTTTTCCTCCCATGGGGTCCTCTCAATGTTCCCTCAAGCCTCCCAAGGTCCTGACATTCCATCTTTCGAATTTACTCTTCAAGGTGAGGGATCCTTTCACCCTCCTCTTTTAAGACATGACTACTTTTATGTTGTGTCTTCTAGTTTCCACCCCTTTATGTTGATGTATGTTATTATATGTTCTCATTAATTTAAATTTCATGGGTATTTTTTTGGGATACCCTCTCTGCTCTCATCAATTTTTTTTATGAATTTTTCTGTGACGTCGTTAGACTATCGAATTTATCATAAAAGAAATCACATCTTCTATTCCATTTCATGTTTCCTTTTCACGCGGTATGTCATTGAAATATCCATACCATTATCTTATTAAGTACCCATAATATATTATGAATTATTTATTATTGGGTGACCCTTTTCCCCCCACTTTTAATTTTTTTCTAAAACTATGTTATATAGCCGTTATGCTGCAGAATTGTTTCTCAAAATCTATCTCTTTCACTCATGAAATTCTCTTGTTTTTTTAGGTGAATACCCAGACCTATTTTGATTCTATGGGTGTTCATAAACATATAAAAATGATATATTTTATTCTGGAATTTACATACATAAAACCTTCACTCCATTCCTATGGGTTATAAATGACATAATGATCTTATTTTTATGCACTTTTTAAACGTCATGATTTTGACATGAAAACCATTTCTTTGATTTTATTTGGGATATTTATAAAATGTCTGTTTATGATCTATGTGGCTAAAATGAAGTTAAATACATATTAAGGGTGCATCCTGATAGCGCTCCAATTCTTTGGGTGAATAATTAATCTTTAAATATGACAAGTTTCACGATAACGTGGTGAACAACATTGGTATTTTTATGAAACCTCAGGGATAAACCTTGGGGATATATTCATGAATGTCTAAATGAAACATTGTATCCCCATATTCATGTTATGATTCAAGTTCTTTATATTATGAAATTCTTATTCATTCATTACCCATGCCTTTTTGACTTTTAACATGTTCTTATTAATATTTCTCAAGATCGCATGTCAACTGTTTCACTTGTTTTCCTTATTGAGTCTTCTAATCACCCTTTTCATTTATGTATGTATCCAGGATATGAGATGTAGTAATTGTACATATGATGACCCTATGATGAAGCCTTACGGGTGGTTTAGAATAAATTCTTATGTTTTTTTCATTTATTATGTTCCTTATTTCCAAGAAACTGGACTTTAAAGATCCTATGTTTGTAAAATGTAACGAAAAGTTCCATAATAAAAAGGGGGATGCCATTCCTTCCCTTCCAAAAGGGGTGGATGGGTATCAATTATGTAAGTCCTAAGGGGTACGGAGTGAACCCCCCTCATATGAGTTACCTGGCATTAAAATTCCAAGCACCTTTGTCCTCAGCACATGATGTGAAATTGTGACCTCTCCTTGTGTGTCATTCGTGGGGTTCCCCACCTTGGACATTCTGCTTGCCCACTAGTCTCCATAGGAGTGAAATCATTCCTCACATGGAATGATATCCTATTTATCGGAGCGACATCTGTCCATGGGGAAAGGGAAACCACCTTGGTGTAAGCCCCTATATTTTCCTCCATGAGGAATCACACATGATCCTCCTCTCTTCACCGGTGCCATGGATCAGAGTGGGGGGGATGGGAAACAAATCCCTCCTTTCATTGGTTCCAAATCCCTATCCCTTTGGGCTTTGTTACCACCCGGGCCTCCACCTTGGAGTAAGTACCTATATCTATCAACCTGGGCCACTAACCACACGTAAGCCCCTATTTCCTCTTTGGACTGCTAACCATGCATAAGCCCCTGTTTCCTCATTGGGGTTTGGACCATGCGTAAGCCCTGTTTCCTTTTTGGGCTGCAAAATACGTGTTAGACCCACTCCACTTCTCATGGATGCACCATTCAGGATGTGATCATTAGGTCATTGCTACATCTTGTTTCTCACACCAAGCATGACTCACATGGGCTTAGATCAAGCACTGACCATGACATCCTCTATGGGCCGCCTTAGAGTGTAAGCCCCACACAGTCCTTCCTGAACTAATGGACTTTTATCCATACCAAGGCAAGGTACGTAGGAAGACTCCCTGAGGTTCAAACCCACCTACCGTTGGTTCTAACCCGCTTCATGTCGGTTCCAACTCCTACCTGAACTGTGTTGACTTTAATCCTTGCCAAGGTGTGGAACGTAGGAAGCCTCCCTAGAGTTCAAGCCCACCAACCATTGGTTCTGAACCCCTTCATGTCGGTTCGCACTCCTACTTGAAGTATGGGGACATTGATCCATGACAAGAAGAGGTACGTATGAATCCTCTCTGAGGATCAATCCCACCATCCATTGGTTCAAACCCTCTTTCACGTCTATTACCAATCCTTCCTGAAATCCTTGTTCATTGATCCTTGTCATGGCGAGGTATGTAGGAAGCCTCTTTGAGGTTCAATACCACCATCGATTGGTTATGACCCACTTCACTTCGGTTCCCACTCCTTTATGAACAACATGCTATTTTATCGTTACCAAGAAAAGGTACATTCCAAGCCTCCCTGATGTTTAAGCCACACAACCAATGGTTTGGACCCCCTTCACATCAGAACAACTTCGTCCGACAAGCTGTTAAACTGCATGCCCCCTTTTTATCATGCACGATGTTAAACTTCATCCAAAATCCTGATCTACATGGGGTTTGATCCCTGTCTCCTAGACAGGGTACGTAGTAATCCTCTATGTGGTTCAATACCATCCAGCATTAAAACGTTGTGCATCCTTCTAGCAATAAGTCGTTGTGACCACATCCACCAGTAAGCCATTATGACCCACTCCAGTGGTAAGTCGTAGTGCCCCCATCCAGCGGTATGCCCTTGTAACCACAACCAGCAGTAAGCCGTTGTGACCCCATACAGTGGTAAGATGTTGTGCCCCCATCCAGCGGTAATCTGTTGTGACCCCATCTTGTGGTAGTATATTGTTACCCCATCCAAAGGTAATCCATTGTGACTATATCCAGCGGTAAGACGTTTTGACCCCCTACACAACGGTAATCCGTTGTGGACCTCACACAGTGGTAAGTCGATGTGATTCCATGATAGTAGTAAGTTGTTGTCAACCCAAACCCAACGGTAAGCCATTGTACTCTATTCTGTTGGGACCCATATTTCTATTATTTCCTAGTGGAGTAAGGCCAACCTCAGGCTGCTAACAACATATAAGACCCAGTATATAATCGGGGTACTTTCTTCTTGTGCACACCATAATTCTATACCCCCATTTTGAACTACGTGGACTTTGATTCCCTACCATGGGGAAATGTAGGAGGTCTCTTGAGGCTCAATCCCAACATCACCGTCGGCCTCAAGTTGACTCCATCCCATTCTCCATCCACTTCTTGTAACCATCCATTATCCATCTTTATTTTTACCCAGTCCACCACATCCCGGTGACATCATGCCAATTCATCTCTTTAGTGTTACTTACAGTAACCGGGTAACTAACCACATGTTATCCCTGACTTCAGTGTTCCCTCCTGGGGTTTCACCCATCTGATCCACTCTAGTTAGTGTTCCAACCAGTTTTATCAGTCTCCGCTAGATGTTAAATTCATTGGATACCTTGTGTTAAACATGGGAAGCTGAGGAAAATTGTAGATAAATGAATATGGAATATAATTCCCTGCATTTGACATGGGATGCCTTAGGATTACGCCCCCTAGACAAGCCCTGTAATAAGGGGAAGAAACCCAGATGCGCTAGTGATCCAGCATTGAGGCACACCGGTGATGTCCGATGTGACTACTCCCCCGACCGAAGTTTTCTTCCCTAACTGGACCCATTGGAATGTCTCAATAGAGGCTGTGTAATTAATTGGAGTCCATGATGAAATGGCACTGGGAATAGTTTCACAAACGACATTCTTGGTATATAAGGGAGACCCAGACTAGGTGACGATTTCCAAGGAAGAATACACTAAATGAATAACTGACTTCCCATGATCCATTTTCGATCATGGAGCAAACTTCCTTGAATAAGATACAGATGCTTCCCACCTTTAGAATTTGGGAATGTAGGGTATCAGTTGTGCGCCCCACACTAATGGATGCGCACGCCCCGGTGAAAGTTTCATATACAAAAATGGTGAACCTGATGTGAAGTTCTACTCCTCAATGTAGATATTAGTATCATTTGAGACATCTGTGGATTATAATGTCACTAGATCCCATTATCTGGTGTCGGGTCCCTCTAGGAAAATAGTGGGTCTAGCGTGAAACTCAAAAGATGTTGGGGTAGTCTAAATTTTGGGCATCCCGGTCTACGACGTTTTCAGCGTGGATCCTTCGTACCATCCATGGTATATGGAATGGCGCTATGGCACTGGATGTCGGTTTATATGTTTCAGAACTAATGGTTCAGTCTCCCTGCTTTTAGGAACCAAGCTATTGCACTAGGAATCTGATCACCACCTACCCACCAACATTGGGGTAGGGAAACGCCGACATGGAAATCCCGCGTGGCTCAACTGCTTCTGTGATGGCTTCCACACCCACAACTTTTGGGTTCCTATGCCCCATCACCCCATATAAATTCATACAACGTAGGGTAATAAGTGAGATTGTCTACTGATATGAGGAGGGTAGGGTTATACAGACACAGGATATAGCCTACCAGGATTTAAAGGCGTATGTGTCTCATCGCCACCACCACCCCCAAGGTACACTCAGGGAGACACTACACCCCACCCCAACATTCAATTGTTTTGGGATCCTCTCCTTTGAATGTCTCGCTGAATCCATCCCCTACTCTGATGAGGTAGTGGATGTCTGGGCTAGCCCAGCCTGGATCATGTCTAGGGGCCCCCAAAGAGTGCCCCCACTAGGCCGCACCAGTGCCACCACTAGTCCCACGGGCTAAGGATAAGGTAATCTATGTACCTACACCACTGGCCCCGATCTAGCTGACCCGGGACCAATGTCGGGAACAAGCCGAGGAGGATGCCAGCCATGGGGTGTCAACGTCAACAACTACTTTCCACAACCGACGTGTATCATCAGCCTCTTGTGAACACTGAGTAGAGGAACTTATAGACCCGACCTGGATCGAGGCCCCAACTGCCCCATGGGCAGGTTGGGTCGACCCTCTCAGCCACCAGTACAGGGAGCACCCGCCGCGGACCAACCCGTGACAGCGGCACCCATTATGGAGGTCCTCCCATTACTGCTACCATAGAGAATGTGGGTCCCCCTAGTTCCAAGATCGTCATGGAGGTCCTCCATGTGCTCCTATCAATCCAATCAAGGTTCCTCCCCTCGGTGGTGACACTCAGTATGGAAGCCTCCCCCGCACTCATTACACTAGGTATGGGGTCATTCCTCCTAGCACGGACCACCGATATGAAGATGTTACGCATCCGGTCATTAACCAGTATGAGGGGCTTACCCATTCCCTTCCGGTAACTAGTGAAGGTCCTCCTCACCTTAGAAATTAGAGTAGTAAAGGTCAACTTCGCTTCACGAGCACCCATCATGGAGTTCATACATGTGTTCGACTTGACCTGTATGAGAAACATCCTCGCGCTGACGCTGTCAGGGGTACCAACCATTGAGGTCCTACCCATGCTCCTATCTACTTCAGCGGAGGTCCTACAGGATCCAGCATTTCCTATGGAGTTCCCCTCCGCACATCAGCTGGTGGACATGGATATCCTCCTCACGTTCCCTTGGATATCTATCTAGGTGCTCCTCGCACCCCAACTCATTCATGCGGAATTCCATCCCACCACAGCACCAGTATGGATGAAGGAACTCCTCCTTCCAAAAATCTAGCATTTCTTTAAGAACCATCCGAGGGTAGGAGGGTGGGACGTGTTCACCATAAAAAGAACGTCGAGAAAATTAAGACTAAGATAAAAACATTTTGTTTCTCAAATTCAGTGGCGGATTATGATTCAATGATGAAATCCTCACTTAGATCATCTGTTTCGATGGCCAGGGTAGGAACAAGGTGCATTAGCCTCATACTTATGGAATATTAGGTCCATCTGATTCTCATCTCCCTCCATTGGTGTATATAGGAGGATGAAGATTTGGAAACTCTCCAGGTTACGGCTGTGCAATCACCACCATCATCGCCAGAAGCACTCTCTACCATGACTAGAGATCACAGATAGCTATTCTGGGGATCAATTCTGGGAAAGTAGCAGTGTAACCCATCGCAGGTAGATATAGTCACTACGCCGGAAACTACGGTCGTCAGCCCATCTTACCATGATGTGGTGGCCAAGTCACTACACTATTTAGAGGACAGCCCAAGACGCGGCGGCTTGTCGGCTTGCTCGTCGTATTCTCCATCGGCATGCCTGCCATCTCAGAAGTCCGCATCGGTACAACTACCAGTTCCCTAGCCACACAAAGTAGATGAGTGGGGCAATGAAGGGTCGGACCCTAAATCTAGACCAAGGATCTTGTGGGATATCCTCACGGTGGAACATTTCCATGATATGTTCTATCCAGTTGTAGCAACAAATTTTAGGGCATCAGATGCTATCACCTTGGTAAAGGTTGGTTGCTTTCACTGGACCCTCTGGGCGACTCATTTCCTCCTTCGACATTGACGAGTGACCTGCCCCAACAGTCAGGCACACGTTGAAGATATCAGACAACAATACCATTTGGTCGATTTGGCCGCACTCCCCATGGCCCAGCGCCCTGAGTCATCAGGCCTCCATAAGACCTACAACAACGATGTTTCTAGATCATTATAGTGCTCTGCAAGATAATCAAGGAGGCTTCTCCCTATGTTCAAATTCATGGTTGGGTCAGTATGCGGCCCTCCATTCTAATTCCACCCGGTGCCAGCCCGATATTCTAGGTGACCTAAAGCATATGCCTCCAGTTAGGGTCATGGTTAACATGGTTGACCTATCAGAGGAAGTGAATGATATGGAGATCCTTGGTGGGGACTTACTTCTTGAGGGAGTGCCTCAGCTATTAGATCCATTTGGAAGGGTCACCCCCAGTAGAGAAATATAATGAGTCTTCCTATGCCAACTGAGGCACTAGTCCTCAGCCAAAATCCCAACAAGGGTAAAGAACTCCTCGGATTCATAAAACCCTCCAAACCATCTGGATTAGTGCAGAATGCGGAGGACGACCCCGATAAATATGTGTTGCGCCAGAAAATTTCCAAATAATAGAAGGTAGTCGACAAACTCCTTGCTGAACGTGATGTGGAGCGATGGCCAGACTACCGTAATCCTCGGCCAGGGTAGTAGGAACAGGCACAACATCCCCTTGGGGAACTAACCCCAGGTGACCCTGACTATCCTTCCCATGCAAACATGGTTGAGGCTAGAACTTACGATAATAGGGCATCGTATGTGTCACCAAATCTTACTTAACTGTGTGACAATCTTCGGGACCCAGCCCGGATTCCCCCATCTGCTCCACAGGTCATACCACCAGCCGCTCCACGAGCAGGTGGGCCTATTTATCATGTTGAGGAATCCACCAATGCACTGGTGATCAGGGATTCCCATCAAGACAGGAATCCCCACCCAGATGATTCAGTGGCGGCACTCATCTCCCACCACCATGATTTAGAGACTTGACATGTGGAAATACTGCCTAATGTCAAGCCAAACCTGGCATGGGTGGATGATATTAAAGAACCCCAGGGTTTCAGGAATCCTTCTTGTTCCCCCTTCAATAGGACTTGGGACCCACCCTAACACTTGTCACACTTTTTGTCAAGGTGTGGCCCCATGTTGGGAACTCCAGCGCCATAGGAAGCTACCAAACTCTGGTGTTTTGTACAGACATAGGAAGGGTCGGTGTTCATCTGGTATAGTCATCTTCCCATCAGGTCAGTGGCCAATTGGGTGGACCTCCGTTAGAAATTCCTCTACCAGTTTAGTTCCAACACATATAAGACAAGTCTCATGGACCTATTTAAGGCCCAAAAGAGGCCAGACGAGCACGTTTCCGACATTGTCACCCAGTGGAAAGGACTCACATACTTTATTGACATGCCACTGACTCCGGATCAATTGATGATGATGTGTGTAGAGAATGTAAAGACGTAACTGGTCCCCTCTCTGATCACCCAGAACAACCTTGGGGGATTTTGAGACTTCTCTGATAAGGCACAATGCCTATAGGAATCCTTACAGCAGTCTAAGCAGGCATGATCGTTGGCTCCTTTAATCCCCACGAGACGGGCGGCCAGGGAATAGCACACCACAGTGGCTCAAGTAGAGGCCCCCATCCAATGGGAGTTGTTACCAAGGGAGGCACCTCTATAGCCTCATAGAGGCCCTCCACCTCAAGTGTAGACTCCGGCCCAACATCGCCCACTTAATAATCAGCAGGTGCCCATGCGCAATGCGTCTCTACCTCCTTCGAGATATAACCAAGCTCCACCTCCTTGACTGGCTCCTCCAGCCCCTTATAAGGGTAAGGCTCTAAGGACCCCCTTATCAGACCGGAGGAACTGGACTTAATAATTCAGTGAAGCACAAGTCCTTGGTTATTTCTGAAGTTCCCTAGATCAGGGGATTATATGTTTCCCTAAGTACTAGAGGCCAGAAGAGGCGAACCTCACCGATCTCCCTAATTACTGCCCCATCCACCGGATCCTGGGGAACACCCTCAAACAATTCAATGTGTTCAAATACTAGCTTCAAGACCAGGAGGATAACAACATAGTCTGTTTGGGCCCAGCTCTGGCACACATGGCATGCATCTTCATGAGGCCAGATAGCAGCAGTGACATAGAAGGCCAGTGGCATCAGGTTTCTAACCGCAGGACCCCGTAGTATGATGACTGGATGGCTCGGAAACAGTTTCATGAGCCCATGGTGTTATCCATGTATGACTAAATCAACCAAAGACTTAAAAATCTGCAACAACTACTTCTTCTTCATCGTCATAGTCGTCCTCTTCCCAGAAGAGCAAACTACCACGTAATAAGATAAAGAAAACTCCCACGCTAATGCCATCATCATCAAATATTCTTGGAGATTTTAGGCCCCCAGAAACGGTGATCTCTCCTAGAATCAATCAAGTAGTTGAAAACTCTTTGATTGATGGTCAAGGGTACCCCTCAGTTAATATAGTAGAGCTGGTAAATCCCTACATGATACCTGACAATGGCGAGTGCCAGGAGGATCCAAACAATATCTTCAGCCATCGTCAGCGTCGACAGAGCCATGGAAATTTGGGCTATCAGAGTTCCATTGTTAGTACTTCCAACCAGGATATGCACTTGACTAAAACCATGAAGAAGAACCATCATAGATCTCAGTATACATAGCTTTCTCATCAGTTGATATTAGGTCTGCCTTCACCATCATTCGTGTAGTTGGATTAGGCAGAGCCACCTCGACCACACCGTGACAAGCCACACTTTTCTACAGGCTACTCTCAGTCATCATTCCCTCATAAGGTAGCCACTCTGTAGGTTTCGACTAGTGAGAAGCAGATTATTCCTAGCACCAGTCAGTTGTCCACTCAGTTAGGAGGGCCCACCTTACCTTCTATCATAGAGAGACCTTTTGTAAGAAAACGTTCATGCCTGGAAAGGATGTATGATTTTATAAACTATATTTCTAGAATTACAACAAATATATCTATCTTGGAGGCCCTTCTCCTAGCATCAAATATGTGTGAGGCCCTCCACAAGGCTTTAACAAGCCCCCTCTTGTTTCAAACAGAGGTAGAAACCGCAGAAGCCTTTCATGATGAGGCATTCAAGAATACTAAATGTCAGGCCATCATCTCGTTCTATGAAGAAGATGAAGTCTCTCCCATTTAGGGGCACATTCACCCACTATAAATCACTTTCCAGTTCAATAGTGTGGAGGTACATCAATGTCTTGTCATCATGGGACCAGGAATCAACCTAATCCCGACTCGGACACTACAGAAACTGGGATTGTCTGAGGTTGATCTAAGTCCCTCTGACCTAAGAATCCAAGGTTTTGACATGACATAGCAGACACCGATCACCAAAATATATTTTAAGACCCAGTTTGGTAGTCTAATTGCCAGCACCGAGTGTGTAGTTGTCTCCCAGGACACCTCCTCCAATTTTTTGATGGGTTTGTCATGTCTCTAACTGCAGGTGGTGGTTTCTTCATCATATCACCAGTTCCATAAGTACTACCTTAATGGTCGAGTGGGTGTGCCTCAAGGGGATGCATCCCCCTCTACCTCTTGTGATGCCTGATTTCTGGATGGTGACTACTATAAGAGTAAGGATAAGCAGATTCAGACTATTGAGGCCGGGCATGATAAAGTTGTGACCGCCCCGTGGGTAAATCTATATGATGCATACGTCTTTCCAGTCCATCGATTGTAGGTTAAAAATCCGGACATGGGAAAATGCTTTTTTGTTTCTTGAATGAGGGGGGGGGGAATTTCCTAGTCTATGCGACACCAGAATATTGCCTCATACTTCTATCCAAACTAGGATCATGTGATCCCAGAGCCTTCTATTCCCATAAGGTATCGGGATGTACGCCCCGTGGAAACAACAATAGGCCATACTTGCATGTTTCACTAGGCTGAAATTAACCAGCTCATGCCAAGATTCCACTAACTCTAATATAATCAAGTGTGGCACCTTGGGCTGAAGACCATATGTGATTGGATCAATATACATCATAGCTATGGTTGCGGTAGAACAGGAGTTCCCCAATGCAGTGTCCGCTGCCACTCAGGCTGGTACCCGCCTCCAATCAAGAGCTATAGACTCAGAGGAAGCTCCCCCCACCCCATCGAGGATCCCTCCTCCATATGTCAAGAAGAGAATTTAGGGGATTCCCCAGCCATTGAAGAGGGCGTATCCACCACGGTTGATGAGTTGGTATAGGTGAACCTTGGTAGCAAGGTAGACCTAAAACCCACATTGATCAGTGCCACTATGCCCCTCGAGGATCAGCCACAGTAAATAAACTTCATTAAACATATCAATGATGTATTTTCCTAGAGTTATGATGATATTCCAAGACTAGATCCTCAGGTAGTCATCCACCACCTTAGTCACCCGGCAAATCATCACGGGTTCAAGAAGCCTACCTGAAAGATGCACCCTTCTCATGGTGTCATGGTTGAGGCAGAAGTTGAAAAAATCATCAAAGCTAATTTTTTTATGGAGGTTCAGTACACCATGTTATTGGCCAAAATTGTTCCTAAAAAGAAGAAGAACGAATAGATCAGAGCTTTCATTGACTTCCAAAACCTCAATCATCACTATCTGAAGGATGATTTTCCCCTTCCTATAACAGAATTGTTGATTGATCCTACAACTAGGATCCAAGCCCACTACTTCATGGATGTGTATTATGGGTATAAGAAAATATGAATAGCCCATGAGTATGAAAAGTCTACAGCCATTAGGGAACCATAAGGTACATTTGGTTACCAAGTCATTCCATTCAGTTTAAAGAATGTGGGTTCCACCTATCAGCAGGCTATGCATCGCATATTTATGTTGATCCGTGAAGCATTGGTGAAAAGAAACATGGATGACCTGGTGGTCAAATATCACCAGCGTTAGGACTAACTCAATGACCTTGAAAATATTTTTAGCTTCTGACATTCTTATCACCTGAAGATGAACCCATTGAAGTGTGCCTTCAGGGTTACCTCTGGAATGTTTCTCAGCTTCATTTCCAGATACAAGGTCATTGAGATCGACCAAGAGAATATCATGTCCATCATCCAAATGTCTCCTTCGGGAAACATTTAGGAGATTTGAGGCTTCCTAGCCACTTAATATACATACGCAGATTAATCACTAATTTGGCCGTCAAGTGTAAGACCTTTTCTCAGTACATAAATAGAGGCACTGTCATTGAGTGGGATGAAGAATGCCAGACTCTTTTCGAGGAAATCAAGTATTATCTGCTCCAGCCTCCAGTATTAATGACACCCATCTCCGGAAAGCCATTGATCCTTTATGAAACTGCCCTGGAATGATATATTGGCGCCCTTCTCACCCAGAAGAACAATGAGGGAATGGATAATATCCTCTACTACCTCAGCCACGTGCTCCTCAATGCAGAGACTCGATACTCCCATATCGAGAAGAGATGCCTTCCACTCATATTCATATTATAGAAGTTGCTACATTACTTGAAACACCACGACGTATAGCTGGTATCCCCAGTAGATCTGGTGAAATACATATTGATCTTCTCCATGTTTATAGGACGTCTAGCTCAGTGGTCAGTAATTCTCCAGCAACTCGACATTAGGTTTGTCACATAGAATGCTATTAAGGGTAAAGTGTTGGCAGACTTCCTTGATTCTCTTCCAGCCCCCGTGGACCAGTCATTGGTCCTTGATTTTTCTGATTAGGCAATCCTCTTGGTAGACCATGTCATCCCGTGTTGGCAATTCACATTGATGGTGCTTCCTGGAGCCCCACCATAAGAAGGCTCAATGAAAAAAGGATCAACAGAGTAAGCATGGGTATCGTCTTAATTAACCCCACACAATTTGTTCTTCTATAATCTTTCTTGTTGTTAGAAGGCTACACCAATAATGAGGCAGAGTATCAGGCTCTCATTACTGGCCTCGATCTATCCCTCAAGATAGACGTTCCCCATTTTCATAGGAAAGGGGACTCCGAACTATTTATCAAGCAGATCAACGGTGACTATGTCAATAGAAATCCAGAGCTTGTTCCATTGATATAACACACTCTACAACAAATGGCACAATTCCCATCTTGGCCAGAAGTTACTCACTTCCCTCAATCTTAGAACAGATGAGCTGATTCCTTGGACAGCCTAGTTGCATCACTTGTAGAGCCCGGGTAGGATGATCTGATTATGCATGTGGCACACCGAAGAGTCACGACTCCTATCACTCCAAATGATGATGACAGCCTATAGGTAGGCCACCTTACTATCGGTGCCTCCATGTCCAGACCCCCTTGTCCCTGGATGTAGTGATTGAAGTGATTCTTGACTAGAGAAACTCCTTTGTTTAGTACCACCAAAATGGTAATCACCCTGTAAATCAGACCGAGTGCAAGAAAATACGAGGCTGTGCATTATTGTTCACCCTCGAGGATGGCCCTGGTTTTGAGTAGATCCTCTATAAGCACATGTTTGACAGGGTCCTCCCCTGTTTCATTAAAGAAGTCAAGACTTCCCAAGTCATGCAATAAGTTCATGTCGGTTCCTATGGGGCTCATCAGACTAGGTCAAAGCTATCTCACCAGATACATAGACTGTGGTATTTTTGGCCATCCATGATACATGAATGAACTGAGTTCGCCAAAAGGTTCCATTTGTGAGAAATTGATGTTAACTTCATGTATCATATGCCAGAGCCTATCCACTCCACAAAGTAATATTTTCCATTTGTTGTATGGGAACTCGATGTCGTTAGAACATATCCACCAGCGACAGCTTTCCAGTGCAGATTCATCTTGACTTCTACAAATTTCATCTCAAAGTGGGTAGAGGTTGTTCTACTCAAAGTTGTCAAGGCTCATTCCTCTGTAGAATTTGTGAGCTCCAGCATCATCTACCAATTTGGAGTCACTCATGACATCCTCACCGATAACATTATGATCTTACGAGAAGTTGAAATGAAGAAATTTCATTCTATATACAACATCCATTCATTGCATACCTCCCACAACCATGCACAAGCAAGATGACAGATCGAGGAATTCAAAAAAACCATCTCTAACATTCTATAGAAAATGGTTGGTCAGAATATAAAGAGTTGGTCAGACAAGCTCTTCAATTACTTCTGGTCTTATCAGACAATGGCTCATAATTCCACCCAGGTGATCCCATATTCCCTAGTGTAGGGAACGGAGGACTTCCATCCCATCGAGATTTAATTTCCATCACTACACATAGTTTTCTATGATGAGAATGTCCTAGATAAAGTAGCTAAAATCCATCTGGATGAGTTGGAAGCACTCGATAAGAATAAGCTTCGTGCACAACACAATATGAAAAGGCATTAGAAGAATATAACTAGAACATTCAATAAGAATGTTCACCTCCACTCCTTCTTAAAATGAGACTTGGTATTTTCCCTGAAGGCACCAATGATACCTGGTAGGAAACCACCCATGTTGGATCCCAAATGGTAAGGACCTTACATCATTCACAAGGATTACTCTAATGCTACATACTCACTTGTTACCATGGATGGGGGGCGTATTACTACTCCCTCCAATGCCATGTTTCTCAAGAAATACTTTTCTTGAGTCCCACAGTCCTACATGACTTTAAACTATATAGTCATACACAAACCCAAACTGTGTAATGGTCCTGCATGCCCCGAAACTGCACTAGGGTCCTACATGACTTTAAACTGTCCAGTCATACATGAACTTAAACTGTGAAATTCCCCACATGACATTAAATTATGTTTCATCCTACAAGATGTTAAACCAAATCTTAATAACTATGTATGTCTTGATTCCCATCCTCATGGGATATGTAAGAAGGCACAGACACCTCGTCCGGAGTCCATACCCACGCTCTTCACATTTGGGTACCCCTCCATGGTGTAGATCCCTTGGGGGATCTCATGTGATGCAGCCCAAGAATCTTTGGCCCCATATGTGGAATTATTACAAAGGTCATGCAATGTTCCCCTCCTCATTCTTCAAATCATTTTATGTCCTTACCGCATGAGGATAAACTACAAGACCCTTTCAGAACTACGTATGGCTTGATTCCCATCCTCATGGGATTCATAGGACCACCTGAACATTTTTTCTATAGGCCCAGCCCCAAAATTTAGGACCACCCATTGGGATTAAACACATTGTGTCATTTAGTATTCTCCCCTCATTCACGTTGAGATCATCATGACCATACCATGTTACAATAGGTGGATGCAGTGTTTCGAACCTGGTTAAAAGCTATCCTTTGTTATTGTCACCTCCCCCATATGTCCCAAACATGGAGTGTAGTGGTTCATTCTGCCCTGTCATCTCTCCAAACCTCGGTTTACCTCAAGAAGAAGTGTAATTCCACCTCTCAGACCCTTAAGTGATGTGGAGAGCCTAGACCTGCACCCTGCTTCCCACACCGAGCATTGCTCACATGGGCTTAGGATCTATGGTGAGGAAATTCCCACATGAGAGGTCATATGGCTACAGTTGGCCCGGGTGACAAGCCTTATGTCCTTCGACCACTTCATCCCTCTCGCCCGAGTTTTCATTTGGGATTGTGCTGTGTGGTATGGACTCATGTCCTTATTCATGTTAGACTATTTCTCCAGGACACACATATCCCATTATGACATCCCTACCTTAATCTGTAATCCATACCATGAGCACAAACCCTACTATGCTTCGCGAGCCCCATCATTTGGGCTTCCATCACCTTCTATATCCAAAAGGACACCCAGATGTCATGGATTCTTGGCCCAAGGTCTCCCCTACCATTGTGGGCTAACATCCTCGATGATTGCGAGTGGAAAATTGATAAAAGTATCGTGTTGAAAATATTGTCAATGGTGGACGCTCAATTATTTTCCCTAAACTCTGGTCACACAAGGGTGGATACTGCGTTGTGAACCTAATAAACAGTTTTCCTATACCTTCATTTTCTCATTGTGGTCTTCCATAGGCACAATGATTCTACCTATATTTCCCACACATATGACATTAAACTAGACATCTGTGGTCTGAGCTCTATGGCCTTAAACTAATATCACCATCGTCCTCACTACAAGACGTTAAACCTCACGCTGGTTGTGACATTCTATATGTGGCCCAACATCATGTCCCTTGGCCTTCTAGGGCCCCAGTCCCAAGTTATATCTTAAGATTGTACGATTTAGTGTGGGATTATGTCCTCATTCACGTCGGGTTACTCGTAATGTTGTACATTTCCCTTGTTGTGGTATCTTAACCTTATCTTCATCCTTTCTGCATGACGATAAACTGCATGTCATCCTTATCTAGACGTACTTGTGGCTTGATTCCCATCTTTATGGGATATTTAGGACCGCCTAGACATTTTATCTATAGGCCCAACACCATATCTTAGAAACATCCCTATCATCTTGGTCCCTTGGGCAGTGTTCTTCCATGAGAGGGGTATATGGTGTGGTATGGACTCACATACATATTCACGTCGGGTTTATAACAACCACACCACATACCTCTCTCTTCCAAGAGCGCATCGCTCCATTTCCCTATACTCATCTCTTCGAGTCAGCTACAATTAAGTCAGGTCCCCTCGACCCTCTTCAGTGATTCTCCAATATTCTCAGGAGGACTCTAGTTCCTTGAGTGTGAGATTCTACCTGGAAAATCTTTCACCCATTTTTTTTGGCTTCATGTTCCCCTTCATTTGGGCTTCCATTATCTTTCACATCTTAAAGGACCATTGAATGGCATGGACACTCGGCCTAAGGGATCTCCTACCATTACGGGCCAACATCCTTGATAGTTTTTGGTAGAAAAACGATACAAGTTTCTCATTGCGAATATAGTCATCTGTCGATGCTCATTTGTTGTTCCCATTTCAAGTCACATGATATGGATACTGTGTTTCAAACATGGTCAATAGTTATCCTCCATCGTTATTACAAACCTTTCATTCCTTAATTTTGGTTACATGGTTCACATCATTTTCCACCCCATTTTTTCCAATTGGAATTTCAACACACCCGGTAATTTACCTCAGTGTGCATTTGCCTGTTTGGAAGACAAAGCTGTGGTAAGGCATCATTCGGGGTCCACACTAACTTCCCTTTGGCTTGTATTACATGTATTGCAAAAACCTCTTCTACCATTGTTTCCACACTGAGTTTGACTCACGTGGGCTTAGGAAATGGATAGAGGTCTGCACCTACTTTGAAGAGTTCTGATTCTCCATGCTTTGAGATCTAAGACCCTAAAATAAGATCTCATTATATGTCACCCTCTTGGAAACTATGTGAGGATTGATACCCATCCTCATGGGATATATAGGAATTCCTAGACATCTCGTCTTTGGGTCTGTCTTGTGTTCCACTAATTTATCACTTATTTTATGCATTTTAGGCCCCAATCTTATAGGACCACGTGATGTGGCGTGTGTGGGATTATTTCATCGTTCACGTTGGGTTTATAGTCGCCACATCATGTACACCCCTTAAATGAGATAGAACCTCCTACCTACTGTCCCATATGACATTAAACTATAGGTTGTCCTGCATGACATTAAACTGCACTTTTATGAACTACATGTGGCTTGATTCCCATCCTCATGGGATACATAGGAATGCTCGGGCATCTCATCATAGGGTCCAAAACAACGAAGCCCTAGTCTCTCCTGCCCCATATTATTTAACCTTTCCGGGCCCTCTCGGACCAAGGTTTCCTTCTTGGAATCGTTCATGGTTTGATGTGGACCTTGTCCTCATTCACATCGGGTATTCTTTCTCACGCCGTGCACATTTACTTTTGAACCTCATATTTTGTGTATATGTCTGAGCTATATGACTCTATACTATGTTGTATAGTCCCACATGACTTTAAAATATTGCATCTATACTTCATGACATTAAAATACATGGTTGGTCCCATCACATGACCCTAAACTATGACATTATCGTCTTGGATTCACGAGGAAAAACGACACTGCACAGTGATATTGTAACTTGAGATAACATCATGTTTGGTATCAATTAGACACCATAACATTTGTGAAAGACTACATACGACATGATTCTTTTGGTGATACATGTCAATTCAATCCTAGATCCATCGCTTCACAAAAAAACAACACACACATTCATCCTAAGAGACAAATAATATCTATCAAATGCTGATTATTTAGGTGTAAGGGCCAGACCCACACGACCTTATCATCCCTGGAACTGGTACCTTACTATTCCACCCCAAGAACTATGTATGGCTTGATTCCCATCCGCATGGGTATGTAGGAACACCCATTAAAATTTCTTCTGGACCAGCCTAATATTCGTTTTCGTTCCGTTGACATAAAACCTCCTCAAGGAACACATGGTGATCTTGACACCAAGTCCTCATTCAAATCGGGTTTTATAATGACCTCAACCTGTGTCTCCTTCATTCCCTACCATCTATGGTCCGAGATCTTTGACTATAAACAAATACCACTCTGCATCCTTACCACAAGATGTTAAACTACACAGAATCTTCCAAAACTACGTATGGCTTGATTCCCATTCTCATGGGATACGTAGGAATGCCCGGACACATTGTCTCTGGGTCCAACACGAAAAATCTAAATTCATGTCCCCTCTCTTTAGACACCTAGGTCCAAACCCTTTTTAGAACATGTGGTGTGGAAATTACCTCATGGGTTCTCAATCTCGCCGGGTTTTACAATAGCCGTACTATGTGCCTCCCATGTCTTATCACTACCTGGTCCAAGTTCTATGACCCTTAACTAAGATCTCTCTATGGGAACTGTGTGTCACGTTTTTCTACTTAGACGCCATGTGCACAATAATTTAAATAAATTCCCCCTTTATGGGTCCTCCTGTGACCTTTATGTGGGAAGCATACAACCCCAAGACCCATGTCCTTAGAAAGGGACCTGAATACATTTTTCTGATACGACATTTTTTTCATACTCAGATGCGTTGTGACAAAAATCTAGAACTGTGGAATTTTCATGGTGACATTCCATAATTCCATGTCCAAGCTTATTGAGCCCGTTATTTGGATCCTCACCACTTCCATGTCTGAGGGGACCCCATTTATGACCTGGTCTCATGCCACATTAGCTTACCGACCATATTGGGACAACGTCCCTTAGGACCTCAGACGACATTTGTGACAAGTTCCATGTTTCAAATGTGGTCCGCAATCGACCATCATTTTTCTGTCCCCATTCCATGCTAACTTGAAACAGTTGATGTGTTCAAACAAGTCAATAGTTATCCCCCATCTTCATGCCACTATCATTTATATCTAAATCTCAAGAATCATGATTCACACATGTCCCCTTCCTTATGTTCAAGTAGAATTCCAACATACTCGACATTACCCCTTCGTGCATCTAGCTGTGTCAAACAGGCGGGTTAGAATTATTGGGATGTCATTCACCTATCATCCCTTCTCCCCACGATGTGCCTCCCTATGCTAGGAAAATACCATCACTACTCCTTGTTTCCCACATCGAGCATGAATCACGAGGCTTAGTAGTTCTGGTAGGATGTGTACTGGCTCAGTCATGACACACATGCTGTTCATAATCCCACATGACATTAAACTACTCCCTGAGAACTACGTATGGCTTAATTCTTATCCTCATGTAGTATGTAGAAACACTCGGGCATATTTCCTCTGGCCCAACCTAAATTTCATTATTTGTCCCTTGACCTAATTAAATTCCTCCATGGATACGTGGTGTGGTGAATACTCTTTAGGTCCTCATTCACATCAGGTATACAACTACTGCACCAAATACACCCCTCCTGGGATATTTCTTTTTACTCATCGTCCTATCGCATGACATTAAACTACACGATCCCACGTGTCCTTGACGCATGACACTGAATTGCGGTTCTACCCTGAACAAGTTCATGATGTCCCATGTTTATCATGGGATGCCACAGATTCTTTTCCAGAGAGTATTTCCTATATCAGTGTTGGCCTTCTCTCACGCTATTATTAAGAACTACATTTATCTTGATTCTTATCCTTATGGGATACGTAGTGACAACCAAGAATTCTGCCTTAGGCTCAGCCCCAGGGTTATTAACCCACCTGGCCCCTCGGCTCAGATCCTGGTCTAGTATCTATGACTTTATTCTATGAGCCTATATTCTATGTACCATGAATCTAAACTACTAACCTTGGTCCATGAAGTATGACATTAAACCTGTTTGCACTGTCCTTACAGTATGATGTTAAAATATGTGTCTATCATACTCATCGGTATGACGTAAAACTACGTGTCAATACATGTTATCACAAGAGAAGTCTTGTTTGGAAGTAGGTATGATCACCGATCAGAACGATGCGCCCACCTAATGTGTCTTCACCACGGTGGCATAATTTCATGAGTGTTGGACTCCATGCGAACATCCTATCACTCCACACTCCACACATTGCGTACCGATTATTTGGGCCCTTTTCCACATTCATGTCTAAGATAACCTCCTAATGGTATGGATGCTCGACCTATGGCTCACTTACTATCCTAGGCCAACGTTCTAGATGTCTATTGGATGAAATTTTTATTTAGGCCCCACGTTTCGAACCTAGTCAGCGGTCGACCCTCATTTCTTATCACCTTTTCAGGCTAACACAATAAGGATACTATGTTTCAAACATGATCAATAGTTGTTCTTTATTGTCACTCCATCCCTATAGTGTTTTGAATTTTTGGTATCGTGATTCAAATTTTCCACTCCCCTATGTACGGATTAATTCCAAATCCCTTAGTGTTACCCCACTCATGCAGTAGAGCATATTGGGGAAGTGATTGTTTGACTATCATGGGGAATTCATTATCCAGTCAGGTCGTTCCTTTTCCTTTCTTTAGCCATGATGCTTCATTTTTACCCTGGATGTCTGATGTCTGGTTGGCACTCCAATATTCAAATTAAGTAATAGTTCATGAATCCATTGTTTCTCATATCGAGCACGACCCATGTGATTTTGGGAATATGTTTCTATTTATTTCGAGATTGTGGTCTCAGTGCATTAAAATAAACAAGAAAATAGTCTGATGATGCATACATTTCAGAATTGGAAATAGTAAAGAAGGATGAGTCAATGGGTTCTGCCAAAATAGGGCCCTTAAAGATCAATGTTTTGAATGGACTGTTCCAATCCCGCAACCTTATTACTTGTGGCCTCTAGGACCCCTTTTCATCCCCTAAGATCCTTCTCTTCAGCAGTTGCAGCTTAGCGTAACTCACTAGCCTTGTCCTGTACCTATGACTCTTCATCTTAGAACTCAATCATCATGCGATTCGCTTGTACTATCTTCTCCAGAGCATCTGCACGTTGGGCCTTCAATCCCTCAATGAGCTCACTTTGGTTTTCAATGAATGCCTCCATTTATTTCACTTTTTCCTCAAGGCTTTGAACCTCCCACTCCACCTCCAGGAAGGCATGAGTAGTCTCATATTCATTCTAGAATCGGGAAACATTTGAATTTTGGTTGACCTCCCGTATCTTATCCGCCATGTAGTTGCAGATAATTACATGAGAATGGTGAGAATCTACCCCTCTAGTGTAGAGAAAGCATAACCAGGTGCAAAGTGACCGCATCGAGCTTAGCCATTCTTCCTATGGTTGGATGAGAAAGAATCTGATGCACTTAAATGCCTGGGGCCATGTCATATGTCTCTCTCTAGTAGAATTCTAGTTGGAATCATCAATTTCATTAGGGTTAGTGGGCCTGTATTCCGGGAAAGCAGCCAGGAGTTCGACTGTAAGGTCTTCTTCAGAAACTCCTTCGTCAGTGACTTCATACTCATTGGGTTGGAACTCCACTCCGAATGCATTTCCAACCATCATTGCAATCTCTGGCTTGTCATGTTCCGGGGCAGGGCCACATAAAATAGTTACTTCTGTAAAGGCCGATGTAGTCACAGGCAGGGCTCCTACAGATGTCTCGGAATCGATGGTTTTTTGGGCCTCCAACCATGTGATCACTACATCGTGAATTAGCATCTTGATTAGCTAAATTTTCAAGGAAAGATGAGAGCCGAAAAAGATGGTCTTAATGGATCCATGTGTGGCAGTTTCCAATGCATGTATCATAGTGGGGGCCTCTGTTACAGGAAAGCCATCGACACATGTCAACTCGATCACCAGCATCAGTGCCTCTGAAATGGTGGGAATGAAGGTAGTCTTAGAGGCTGGTGTCTCATCTCTTCATTCTAAAACATCATCATCCACTCCAACCATAGACGACACCCTACCACATTAGGCCCTGAGGACAGGATCCTTAGAACACTCCATGGTCTCCATAGGCACATCTTCATCCTCTGTGTGGAATGATTCCTAGGCACCCTCTACCTTGTGTTCCTAAATAGTAAAAAATTCTGTTGATGGATTGAGATTGTGAAAAATAAGGATCGGTGGAGTTAAGAGCTAATCTTACCTCAAGCTTCTCAACCGTCTCTGCATCCAAGCCTATGATCTCACCGCTCTCCTAAGAGCTTCAATGGAATGAATGAGCTTCTGAGGGTCCCTTTCCACCAAGACCTTCTACCCGATTCCCCCCCTCTTCATCATCTCCACCATATTATACTTCCTCTTATTATTCCTCTCCTTCCGCTTCTTCCTCTTCCTCTTCTATCTCCCCTATGCTTTCATCCATGGATGGAAGCTTCTATAGGTTATTCTCCTGGCTAAGCATCACATTCACCATGAGATGTGGTTCTTCATACCGCCCCCGCTGGCATGTGTACATATCCATGGCTATCAGGTATGCATGTCGGAAATGGAAGTTTACCCTATCCTTCATTTGGATATGCCATACTTCTGGAAGATCAAGCCTGATGCGTACTAACCTCCGGAACAAATCTTTGGTGGACTTGGACTATTTCAGCGTTCTCTAACTAGACCATAGAGAAGGGAAGATGGATTCGGCAGATGGATTTAGGTGGTACTTGTGTTTCTTTCCCAGTAGCTCCCTAGATGGCCCACGAGGCTGCATATGAGACCACCTGTCCCTAGAAGAGTGAGGCAAAATCTCATCTTGTAATGATCCAACCGATGAATTACAGGAATGTACCATGCTAGCCATCTGACCCGTTCTTTTCCCATCTTCCCTAGAGGCAAGTCTTTTTCCTCCCTACTCTTCAGGCTCTGAACTGGCCACCTTGATTTGTCGGATGCATTTCCAAAGAATCGCCTTGGGTTTTTTTTCATCCGGTGTTTGAAATATTATGTTCACAGGCCCACACTGACGATAGTGGGTGGAAGAGTGATGATTTTTCCCAAGCTTTCCATTGTGAACATAAGTGCTATTTGGCGGATAATGAAAGGCTACCATTCTTCACGAACCTCTATATACACTTTTTCGGTATCCATTGCATGCACCCTAATTGCCTGGAAATCCTGGTCGACACATGCAGTTCACAAAAGATTTTTCCATCAATCCAGGCTACTAGAACACCACCTCAAATGCTATTCAGGTACTCCCTCTGCTCTAATGGACCCCACCTCTCATCTACCATTTGACCAATCAGGTTTTAGAATAGGTGGAAGTCAAAGTGGGATTTGCTACTAATCTTAAGCATGATCCCCTCTTCTTTGAGTGTCAATGGATGTATTCTGGCGATGTTCAAGAGGGATGGTCGCATACCATTACTAGGGGAGAATGGAATTCGAGAAGTCATACCTGCTACAGTGAGCTTTGACCGAACCATGATGAATATGGAACGATCTTCATATCCTCTTAAATGTGCTTCCTCTCATGATACAACCCAAAATAATTTATAACCTTTCCAACACTAGCACCCCCAAGTCGACCATGTTCTTCCCCACCATAATCTCGGCCATCACTAGTGTCCTTGGGTGGACCCCCATCCTCGAGTCCCTCAATAGAAATAGCCAGCCGCTCTTAAATGCAGAAAGAATCCCTACATACCACACGTTTGGGTCTCGAAATTCACTAATGTGAAACCCCCTTGACAGGTACTCCCCTATCTCCAGAACCCTCTAGTATGATCCTAATTTTCCCCTCTGAGATGTGTTTGGGCATTTCTTCCCTCAGCCTGGAATCTTCACAGTCGTGTCCTGCATCCAGAAAAGAATAAACCACCCCGAATAGGGTATGTCCCTCTGGATATTTTTTATTTTAACTCCTCTTTAGCCAACTCTAGTAGGTGCCATCAAAGGAATGGGGTGCTTGTCCAATCCCACAGACATTCCCTATCAGGAGGAACTCATCGTACTGGTAACCCTCCAAGGGGATTCCCCCGATATAGTTGATATACCACAAAATAATGCCCACCTCCCCATGGTGGAGGTCGAATGTGTTGGTATCAGGGGAAAAGAGTCTGAATAGCTCTGCTACCATGTCCTTATGTCAGTATAAGAGACATTGAGATGTCCATTTGGTCTCAAAAATATTGATAGACTACAGCTCGAGCCCAAATTCCTCACATGTCTGACGTACCCAGTATTCCCATTAACAATCATTGGTGAAGTTTCCCCCATATCTAAAATAATATTCCGGCCAAACCTTTGTCTCATCAGTAATGATGCTTCTGAAAGTACTTTCATAAATAGCAGGATATTACTTGGGAACCGGATCGCTTCCCACAACTATCCTAGTCATCAGATTTAGGACATAGATGGACGTGGTCAATGTTTCTATTGCAGGATGACCATTGTTTGTTATATGGAACTGTTGAAGACTATCATCACACATCATTAATGACTACGGTGTGTCCGTCTCGAAACCGAGCATCAGGACCTCCTCTAGAAGGCCGATGTTCCACATCAATAGGCTATCCCTCAAGACATAATATTTTTGAGCTTGCGTATGTATTCCGAAGATTATTTGGTTATGAGACACAACCCTCCTTGGGTGAATAATCTGAGGGTTCGTGATCATTTGAGTTCTTCTTGCAGCAGTGACAGCTTCCCTCTTAGCTTTTGTCTATTTAGCAGCCATTTTGGAAATCCAAAGTAATTGTCAAGAAAGAAGGAAGCATGATGTGCAAAATATAAGGCAGCGCAAAAAGAATGTCGAATTGTGCGAACAATTTGGGACATTGCACAAAACCCATAGTCTTCCGTGGAACCTTACACGCAGATCAAGACAATTTTCACGCATGAGATAAAATTGACTACCATGTAGAAAATGTCCAATTAGGGTCTTGGTGAGGGCCCTCATCCAATTTATTGGTGCTGAGGTTCCTTCTTCATGCACGAAACAGGTTTTCATGCACAAAATGTGTTTTACAACGCACCAAAGGAAGGTTCCCTACTTTTCGGTGTACCCTCAAAATCCGACCATCGGGTTCTCATTCAGTTCCTATTCAGAGGGGTAGGGGGAATTTTTTGAAGCCTCAATTTAGAGAAGTTTCATATTGAGAGGATAAAATAGAAACAAATGAATTTGAGAAGAAAAGAGAAGCTTCTGAGACGCGGGAGGCAGGTGCGCACAAGATTCTGGGAACACGCACAAGAGGCCCTCTGGTGTGCAAAACCTTGTGTGCCCAAGGAACCCTCAAGAGAAGGCTTCTGTAGTGTCACATCAAAATCCTTTAAAGGAACTATCGTTCAAGGTCTCTTGGGTTGAGCGCAATCAGTCCTCAGCGCGCATTGTTTACGCACCCAATGCGGCATCCACAGGTCTTTTACGCATAGTTCCCCTATTGCGCGCCCAATGTCACATGAAGCTTTCCTTTGTGTGCAACACTACATATGTGCACCCAATGTGACATCAATCACGTGTTCTCACACGGTGCCACTTTAAGCGCCCAATGTGACATCAACTAAGCATTTTCATGCAAATCCCCTTGGCGCGCCACCCCCGAGGTCTTCGTCTATAAAACGAAGCATACCCTCCCCTGTGGGGGATAGTAACAGAACACGAACCGATGCTCATCGGTGTAAAACACACCACTTGCATGACCATTGAAAAAAAGATGGCCTTCAGGTATAGGATCTTGTGCGACACATCCACTTATGGTCCTCTTTCGGGTGGACCCGCTTGGGTGTGATCCTAGTCCATTTTCCTTTACCCGAGGTCCTTTGCATGAAAAAGATCTCTCTTGTGTGCACGATTTTCCCTGCATCGGGCCTCACTTTCCTGTAGCCATGCCGACCTACATGAAATAATAATTTTTTGTGAGCAACCTTTCAGTTTGCGTGCAACAGTTTCTTTTTTTTTGCGCAAACTGCTCATCTTGGGTGAGGACCTTCTTGTGCGCTCCATGTGCCGTCCATACCACAAGGCACTGTGTCAGATCCCCTCTTAAGCACAACACACCTGTGTTATGAACACTTTTCTAGTGCGACCCTCCAGGTCAACACAGAGTAGTTTCAATGTCCCTTGAGTGGGTTTTATTATCGCATTTATTCACCTCATGCTTTTTCACATAGGTATGCTAACTGATATTTCTTCTTCACATAGCCACACTAACGTAGACCCCTAAATGGATCACTCCATAAAACCCCTTAACCATGGAATTTTTGATGCCTTCCCTTCCCCACGGGGTGGGGCAAGTATCAGTTTTGTAAGTCCTAAGGGGTGTAGAGTGAACTCACGTTGTCCAAACTGCAAGACGTTGAACATACAAGAGTCATCATCCATAACACATGATGATAAACTATGACCACATCCCATGCGTAGTACGTGGGATTCCCCACATTTTACATTCTACACACCCTCGGGTCTCCAAAAAAATGAAATCATTCCTCACATGGAATGATATCATCATTATCGGACCTCTATTTGTCCGCGAGGAAAGGGAAACCACCTTTGTGTAAGTCCCTAGATTTCTTGCAGTAGGTAGCATCCAAGCTCCTCCTCTCTTCCTCGATGCTAAGGACTAGAGAGGGGGGGGGATGGGAAACAGATACCTCCTTTCCTCAGTGCCAAATCTCTTTCCCTCTGGGATTTTTCACCACCTGGGCCTCCACACCGGAGTTAGTCCCAATCTCTATCACCCTGGGCTGCTAACCACATGTATGCCCACGTTTCTTCTTTGGGATGCTAACCACGTGTAAGCCACTATTTCTTCTTTGGGTTTTTGAGCATGCATAGGACCCTATTTTTTCATTGGGATGCAGACCACACAAAATACCATGTTTCCACTTAGGGATGAAAACCTCGTGTAATCCCCTATTTTCTTATTGGGCCACTAAATATGTGATAGACCTACTCCACTTCCCACAGACACACCATTCACAACGTGATCATCATAACTTTGTTGCCTCTTTATTCTATCACTGAGCATTACCTACAAGGGATTAGAGCAATCACTGACAATGAAACACTCTCTGGGATTCCTTATAGTGTATGCCCCATACACTCCTTTTTGAACTTCATGGACTCTGATCCTTACCAAGGAAAGGTACATAGGAATCCTCCCTGAGGATCAAACCCACCTACTATTGGTTCTAACCCCCTTCACGTAGATTCCCACTCCTGCCTGAACTATGTGGTCTTTGATCATTGCCATGGAAAGGTACGTAAGAAGCCTCCATGAGTTTCAAGCCTAACAACCATTGGTTCCGACCCCCTTCATGTCAGTTTCCACTCCTGCCTGAACTAAATGGACTTTGATCTTTGCTAATGCGAGATATGTAGGAAGACTCCCTGAGGTTCAAGCCCCCCAACCATTAGTTCTAACCCCCTTAAAGTCAGTCCCCACTCTTTCTTGATTTATGTGGTCTTCGATCCTTGCCAAGTAACTGTAAGTAGGAAGCCTCTCCAGGGTTCAATCCCCCCATATATTGGTTTTGACCCCCCTTCACATCGGTTCCCACTCCTTCCTGAACTATGAGGCCTTTGATCCTTAGCAAGACAAGTTACATCAGAAGCCTCTCTATGGTTCAATCCCAACAACCACTAGTTCTGACCCCCTTCACATCATACCCCCTTCGTCCCACATGACATTAAACTGCATGCCACCTTTTCATCCTTCATGAAGTTAAACTTCATTCCCCATCCCGAACTACATGGGCTTTGATCCTTGTCTCCTATACATTGTACACAGGAAACCTCTATGAGTTTCAACCCCATATAGTGGTAAGCCATTGTGCCCCCATAGAGAGGTAATCCATTGTGACCACATCATGTTGTAAGCCGTTGTGACCCCATCCAGCAGTACGCCATTGTGCCCCCATCCTTCTGTAAGCTGGTGTGACCACATCCAGTGGAAAGCCTTTGTTACCCCATCCAACTGTAAGCTGGTGTTCCCCCATCCCGCGGTAATCCTTTGTGACCCCATCCCACGGTAAGCCATTGTGACCCCATCCAACAATAATATGTTGTGAACACATCTTGATGTAAGCCATTGTGACCCCCTACCCACCGGTAAGCCGCTGTCGACCTCACACAGTGGTAATCCACTGTGATTCCATGTTAACGGTAAGTCATTGTCAACCCAAACCCAGTGGTAAGCTACTATTGTACCTTCTGTTCATACCCATATCACAGGTCTATCCCAGTGGCATAAGGCCATCTTCAAGCTGCTAACCACACATAATCCCCAATATATCATCGGGTCACTGTCCTCTGCGCACACCCCAATTCTATACCCCCATTCTGAAGTACGTGGACTTTGATTCCCTACCATGAGGATACGTAGGAGGTAACTTTGAGGCTCAAGGCCTACATCACCATCACCATCAAGTCGACTCCATCCCATTATCCATCCAATTTCCTTAACCATAAATTATCTATCAGGATTCTTACCTTAGCCACTACATCTTGGTGACATCATGCCAATTCATCTCTTCATTGCTCCTAGAAGTAACCGAGTAACTAACCATGTGTTATCCCCGAGATCAGTGTTACCTGCAAGGGTTTCACCCATCTGATCCACTATAGTCAATGTTCTGATCTGTCTAATCTATCTATTCTAGAAATTTAATTCTCAGCATACCCTGTGTATAATAAGGGATGCTAAAGAAAACCTCAGTTACACGCCTATGGAATATAATTCCCCACATTCAACATGTGATGCCTTGGGCTTATAATCTCTCGAGAGGCCCTATAATAAGGGGAAGAAACCCAGACGCATTAGGGATCTAGCAGCCATACATGCCAGTGATTTCCAATGTGACTACTCCACCGACCGGAGGTCGGTACCCTGACCAAACCACTTGGAATGTCACGATAGAAGAAGTGTAATTAATCGAAATCCATGAAGAAATGGAAATGGGAAGACTTTCATGAAAAACATATTATTATATAAGGGAGACCCAGACTAGGTGACGAGTTCTAATGAGGAATCCATAGAAGGATGAACCGACATCCTATCACCTCGTTTCAATTAAGGAGAAAACGTCCCTGAATAAGTGGTGGACACTGCCCGCATTTGGAAAGAGGGAATGCGAGGAAATAGCTACGCGCCCTCCATAGATAGATGTGTGTGCCCCAACGAAAGCATCGAAAACAGATCATATTCATGATTCATTATTTTTTATTTCAAAGCACTTTTATAGAAATGTGGGAAACCATCAGTTATCTGGGTACATAATAATCAAACCTCATATGAAATCATCAATTCATTAAAATAAATTTGCAGATGTTTTAGTTATTATACTTGAAAAAATGACATTCAATGGAGGTTACAATAATGTCTGGGTTGTCCTTAATGATATACTCGAAGAAAAGAGCCATCTAATCCCATGTTTTCACATGTTCCTCCTAATTGGTTTCACCCTCATTGAAGCCTCATGTAAAAATCTAATTCTATTTATCAATCCATGATCCTTGTTTGTTACTCTTATCAACGTGTATTGGAGATTCATACATGCTGTGGGAATCCTCCTCTGAGATGTTGATCAAGAATGAATCTTTGTGAATTTCTTCGTTATAGTGCCTGAGGAGCTGCACATCCTCTATATCAGCATTCACTAGGCCAACGGCAAGAGATTCTACGATTTGAGATTCAATAGTCTTTTCACAAGGGGAGTCAGTCATATCATGCAATACAGGACCCTAGGACTTTCTCTCATGGGAGCCTCCTATAAAATTCCACACCTTTTGAGGGGGCTTACCTTTACCTTATGATCGTTTAACTAGATGACTTGGTAAATTTGAGTAATTTTTCAATCTCGGTGGTTCCCTCACATGGTGGATAAACCCATCCGCATCCATAATAGTATCCTAATACTTCTTTGAAGAGAGCCTAAGATCACCCTCCACTATATTCATTTCCTAAGACCTAAAGGACCAAGTTTCATAAGAAGATCCTTCATCTAATGCATCAAATTGGTTCCCAGTTTCAATGGTGGTAATGATTTTTAAAGAACGAGGCATAGTCATTAGATTAAGTCCACCCCCTTGGGTAAAATCTTCCACATCCGGTGCTTGAGTACGTATATATCAGTTACCCTCAGAAGGCTGATGGGATTAAAAAGATACATTGTTTGAATGAACCACTACTGTATAAGAGGGGACTATGATACCATTAGTATCCAACCACTACATAGACATGCTACCATCCATCATACATCTCCTAAACTTTGCTGGTGAAGGTTTCTCATTTTGAATCACCATCCCTTCAATATCTTCTGAACCAAGAAGGGTTTGACCCTTTTATTTCATCCTAGCCAGATCATGATGCAGTTTTTAAAAAACATATATAACTAATGGGTTCAAGGTCATAAGTCAAAACATTTCACAATATTCAATACATATTAGATGTGCAGGTAAAACCATATGACTGGAATGTGGAACCATAATATAACAGTCCCTTGAATTATCTATGTGAACCTGAACCTTTGGGATGTCATATGTTGAATATCCAGGGCCTACTTCTGGGACCACGACCCACATCTGATCAGACCCTCAGTGACCCGTGACAGCCAATGACCCAACCTCATACATTGAGAACAGAAATTGACTCACCATTCCAAAACAACATGCTGTTTATGATGAAAATATTATCCTATTTCAATCCAAATGAAATCAACTGGTTTCCTTGAAACAAAGATTTCGAAAAAAATACGATGAAAAATAGGTTGAAAATTTTCATTGGTTCTTTCATCCGGGAAAAGAAAACATCCAATTAAATTACCTACCATTCATATTATTGAAGGATCCTGAAACGGAAGGGAAGCTCTCATAGACAGAAAAAAATCTCCGTAGAAGGAGATTTTCACTTTATATGAAAATCATATGACCATAGGAATAAGAATAAATGACATATCTTGCAGACATGAGGGGTTTTGAACTATGTATTGATCACATCACTCTATGAAGAGAAAAAAAACCATAATAAACCTATTATCCAGGAGCCCGACTATTGCTCGATTTTGAAGATTCCAAGAAAAAAAAATAAACCCATCAAACTAATCCATTGAAGAATGCCAATGTTTGAACCCTAAAATCTATGTCGGATCTAGTAGTGATGAAGCCTCTGTGAACTCAAAATATCAAATTGAGAGTTGTGGTTATCCATGGAACAAAATTAATGAATGTTAACATTTTTTTTAATATATAATCTAAAAATTCTATTAAGAAATTTATCAATATATATTAATATAACATATTGATATGAAACCATATTATGCGCATACAAATTGTTTTTAGAAAAATATATGCATTACATAATGAAAATAAATTCTAATATCATGGGGTGTTACATTCTACCCCATTATAAAAATTTCAACCTCATAAATTTTCCACAATAATCATAAAACAAATCTAAATAAAAAATTATACTGGGTTGAAGATAGTTTATATTTTTATAAAGGAAATATTTTTGAATATATTAAAAAACCATTTTTAAAATCAACATTAGAATGATAATGAATAAAATTAATTTACTAGTGGATAATTGATATATGAAGTTCATCTTGAATAAAAAATAACTTAGTTTTCACCAAATAAGAACAATAGTGGGGATTAAAATCTACTATGTGTAAATAAGATCCAGTAAATAGATAACATTATTCTTTTTTAGAATTTAAAGGACCATAATTCATCAAAAATGATCATAAGAGGATAACATTTTCGTTAAATGGTCTTTTTCCAATAGTTGAGAGATTATTTTACCATGATGAAAAAAACATGATAAAATATACATGCTTGATATACTTCAATTTCCAAACCATAATTTCATCCTTTTTTGTGATTCAATCAATATCCAATTATATCCCATCTGTTACCCCGTGAAATGAATGTAAAGTAATAATATTTCCAGAATGAAGCACAAAAATCATCATCTAATGGATCGCATGATCCATAAATGGATAAAAATGTATTCCTCATACCCATAGAAATTATCAAAAAAGAAAATTGTTACCAAAATATATGATTTAAAAAAAATAAAGATACAAAAAATTAATAATAAAATATTCAATAATAACAAGAAAAATTAAATATTACATATTCCATAAATAAGCAATATTAAAACTGTTAAAAATATTCTGGACCAAGTTCAAAATCAAAAAATTAGAGGTGATCGATCGCATATTTTTTATTCAAATTTAATATTTATCTCCAATGAAATATAGTCAATCATAAATTCATTAACAAAAAATCATATATATCATTATTATATAATCACTAAAATATTATAATAATTTTCATAAGTAAACTGAATCCCAAAAACACAAAAAATAATTTTGTATATACACAAACAAGTTAATTCAACCATTATTCCTAAACTAAAATCACAACATATCTAAAACTATTTTAATCTTCCTTGATAATATATTTTTTCTAAAATAGTAAACTTATTCTAAAAAAACAAATCACATAGTCAACAGATTAATTTTTAATCTGATAGTTATCAATATAAAAAAACCTATGTTCCAAAAATGTAACAACCCTTTCAGAAAAAAAATAGTATTACCTAAAAAATAATGATCATCTTAACCCTAAAAGATAATTGTACCCATAAACTTATAACAAATAAAATTTATTATTCCTCAGATAAAATTTCATTTAAACAAAAATTAAAATCAACTTTTTCTAATACCACCAAAATAAAATAAAACTCAGAATATGATACCAGTATACCACCATCACATAAACCATCACAATATTAATAATTCCTTTAATGTTATGCTCATATTTAATTTATCACTACTTCATAACTCTTAAATATCTATATATAGAGACCACTATCATTTAATATTCTTCATAATCCATTGACCATGCATAGAAATTTTATTCTTGAATATTTCATTCCTATAATAAAAATATAAAATCAAATACTGTGATTCAATAATATGAAAACATAAAACAAAATATAATACATGCCTTTTATAGTCATTCAATGTTTTCTTATCATTAGATATAATAGAATTAGACATTTTTATGTCCTTATTTTTATGGTCTTATTGATCACCTTCTTTAACATTCCATGAAATAAATTAATTTTCATAATTATTACCCTACTCACATTTAAAGAATTATATTTATACCATGGGAAGAACATTATTCCCCATCAGGGTGTCAACCAAGCTCTTTATTTTTATGTTAATTTCTTTATGGCTTCCTTTAACACATACAAAACATATTTCTTATTCCATTATGATATTTTCTTTTGTTCATATTTCCATATTCAGGACACATTATATGTTTAATCTTATATCATTTTGATCTTTATGACTATAACTTCCATGGAACTCCATTTTTTATCTTATTTTTAATGTAAATAAAATCTCCTTGGTTATGTTTGTTAATCATAACATGTTATACTTTGTTAATAATTACCACAAGAGTTTCATTATAGATTTTATTCTATTATGTTCATCATTTAGAAGACTAGAACATTGTCCTAAATATATATTACTAAATTGGTTCTCTCTCGTTCCATCCATTTACTAAATCAAAAATAGTTTGTGTGATTACGTCAAAAAAGATCATAATAGTAATTCTTTTGGGGATGTTGACCACTAAAAATACATTATCCATGTAATATTCAATTAAATTCACTAGATTAAATATTAACATGAAATTTATCAATTATATACTAATATTTTAGATTAGAGAGCACATTTAACATATTATTGAATAAAATAATTACCCATAAAGTTGTTTAAACAGTTTCCTTGATAGCAAATATAAGGACATGATCTTTATTCAAGCCATATTTTATGTTTTAAAAAATATTTTATATTCACACATTCTATAAGAAAATTTCATATTTAGAGTTTTATCAAATTTAGTCATAACTCTTACATAAAAAACCCTATATTAAAAAGTCTACACATTAAGTAGTATCTATTATTTTCACATAAATAAACTTATAATATATAAAAATATATCATTTCTTGTAAAATCCTCATGATTTTCAACATGACTTCATTAATGATCATATAGTTACTGAAAAATGTGAAAAAAATTTAATAACATTATATGAACACACAAAATCATTATGTGGGACATAAACATAAAATAAAAGAAACATTTTAGTCTATTTGAAAATAATGAGATAATATATTTGATTTTTCTATTAAAATATTGATCATTAATGTCAAATAATCATTTACTAACACATAATATTAGTATTAATGGAATAATTATTCAATAAATAATTTTATAAGAAAATAAAAATTAAAAATCACTATCATGAGGGGTCTATAGAAATCATGAGTGCTCTTGAATGCATTTTCATAAAAAATGACTTTTAACCCAAAAAATGAATAAAAATTATTTAAAAAATCAAAATTAGATTACAAAATGAAAGATAAATATTTTGATGAAAAATTATTAGAAAGTATAGAAAAATATTTTAGGTTTATTTGGATACCATATTCATATAACCCTTATAAAAAATATAACAAATAGATGTTTCTTAATTATAACCTAATTTTTCAAAGAAAATATTTATTAAAAAATCATTTTATAGATATTCTGATCTCACCATTCATCATTATCAATTTAAAGAATAATATAATTGATAAAAATAATAAAATCGTTCATTTTCATCATCAAACTCATAAAAATATTCTTTTAAAACCATTTGAAAAACATTTTTTTAATATTGATATATATCTTTCCTTTATACTGAAATTTTAGAAAATAAAATATAATGAATAAATGGAATGTGGGGTTTTATTTGAAAAAAAAGAAAAGTATTTAAATGGATTCCCAATATAAAATAACAATTTATGTGGTGTAAAACCCCACATTCTACATATTAATAAAAGTAGTACATTATTTATTTCGTCATTGAAAAGAGTTTCAAAACATTTAGTCTTAAATATATAAAATGATTTTATTAGTCAACATTTTAAATATATTTAAAAATTTATAAATTACCCCTCATAATTAATTTCTATTCAAAAAAATTCATCAAAAAAATTATTCACTAATATGGATGTGGATGATTTTTTTGAAAATGAATAATTAAGACATTTAAATTGAGATTTTGAGGTATAATGACTCTTACCTCGAGTCCGAATTGTTTCATATGTACTGTGTCATCTATAATAATAAAATTATGTTATTTATTTATACTCTAAAAATCGTTTTAGGTATATTATTCATTATTTTTTAAATATACTCATTTCATAATTAATTTCTTTATTTATTAAGTTAATATATAACTTTTTGAGAATATTTAGCACTTGTGTAAAAAATTCCCTAATTTGATGAAATGTAGAAAATTGAACATGATTATATTATTTATAGAATCTTATTAGTGTTATAATTATCATTTTTATTCATAAATTACAATTTTTTAACTATCTATAAAATAAGTTTTTGAAAATGAATTACATTTCAACATGGGGATGATAGTTTATACATATACATGAGTTCCTATTCTATTTTTTAACAAACATTAGTGACAGAATTTAAGTAATATTGTCTCATTAAATATTTATAATTATAATGTAAATATAATATTATTTATTTAAAGAAAATTTTATGTACAAGACAACTGAGGTGGTGATGAAAAGTAAAATGCATCAGCTCACATTTCTGTAATCTACACTTACACAAGAGCAGTGTATTTATTTTTTATCGGATGGTAAGGAAAGAATTATACTATTTATTTACAATTATATAATTAGACATATATCATATGTATCATATTTTGATCGATTGTTTGACCAACAATATGATTTAATAGTGAAAATTAAGTATATACTCTTGCAAGCTAGCTGTTCATATATGCACACAATTGATGTTTTTATTTTTTGTTAGATGGTCATGTATATAAAGATTTGTAATTCCATAAACATAATAAAATTAATTTATAGAGAAAAATATGTTATTATTGAAAAATGGTTGAATAATATTTTTACAATCTAGTAGAAGTGATAAAATGAAAATTCTGGGTTAAGAACTATACCTCTTACCAAGACAACCACTTTATGTATAATCCTTAATCCATCTAGGGTTCATATTCTATTGAAACCAGATTATCTAGGGAATGAGGAGAGATAATTATAAGGTTATTTGTTACAGATTCACTAATATCATAGGATCTTTAATTGTGTTAAAAATAGGACATGTTGTTCTTTTATATGTGAGGGAGGGGGAAATGTTGGGATTATTCAAGATGCTTTAAAATAGATAAGGAATTTTCTTTGAAAAGTGTCCCATGAAAAAATATATTTTTCATAACCAGGGTTATATGGGTAAAAATTAATTAATAAAATTAGATTTAAGTTTAATTTTATATTCATTATCACTTAATTTAATCCAAGGTTTTCCTGATTTACCCATTTACCGTAGTGACATAATTTTTACCCAAATAACTATTAATAAGAAGGAAAACTTATATTTAGATTATTATTATTTATTAGAATTATGATTAAATATATGGAATCAATTTTATGAAATTTAATTAATATAATTGGGGAAAAATAATTTTAAATAATTTTGAAAAACTCAACCAAAATAACTTTTAGAGAAAATACATTTTAAGCATAGAACATAATTTACATTAATACATTTCCTAGTAAAAAATAATAAATGAATGCTAATGTATTGTTTACAAAATATTATATATTACAAAAATTGATATTTGGAATCAATAAATATTAATATAATTTATTTATAAAAAAACATAATGCACTTAAAAACAATTTTTATAAAAAATTGGGGTTTATGTAAAAAAATGGCCATAAATAGTTTTAATTCTGGCATCTATGTAAATAATTTTATTAAAAATAATTAAATTATATTTAGTTTTTATTATTATCAAAATAAAAACATAATGATACTTTTAAATTACTTTATTTCGTGAAATGAAATGAGAGTTTTAAAAATTTCTATATTTTCACTATTCACTAAATAAATAAATATTTAATTAAAAATCAAACAACATCACCCTGTTATAATATTTAAATGTTCATTTAAAAACCTATATAAATGTAACACAATAAATATTTTCAAAAAGATATGAATAATTTATAATAGTCACATAGAAAATGATATAAAGAATACTTTTGTTGAAAATATATTTCTAATGCAAGAAATGAAATTATTGAAAATTGTGTACTTATATTCTATGAATTGGTAAATAATCTTATAATTTATATAAAATATTATACATATTAATCAAAATTTAGTCAATAAAAATCATACTTTATAATTTAATTAATATGGTACATGTTTCATGTAATAAATGTATTATAGTATAAGGTGAATCTCTTAAAGATCAAGTTTGTGTGTACTACACTTTAATGAATATGTTATATAAAGAAAATAAATTAAATAATATTGTGTTTTTACACTTATTATAATTTTATTCATAAATGACCATTGATATCTCGCGTTTTTACTCTTACTATGTATCTCAGCTCATCTTTTTTATGTTTCATTTCCACATGATATGAAGAATAATTTTAAGTTTGATTTGTAAATAAAGGGTGATTGTTGGGATGAAATTAGTGGGTGATGATGTAGATATTTTATTTAATCATTTATTCTATATACATGCTTCTAAAGTAACTTAACCATTATAGTTATAGTGCGGATAATAATTATATTTAATCAGTATTTCTCTAATAAGATGTAATATTTATTTATGCAATGTTCGATCACCTCATTTAGAATCATTTATTAATGAACCATGTATGATATTTTATGGTCTTCCACCTATTATAATTCCATTGTATAATAATGTCACATTTTCTAATGGAATTTTATATATTTTATATTGATATTTTTTGAAATGATACTGATAGGGATGTATAAGGTGTGTGGAACCCTTAATCTGGATATATGGGCAATTTAATGGTTTGGGGTGTTACAATTTAGTAAATTAATTTACTAAAAATATGATATTAAATAATTATTTGATTAATTTTTTATTAATTTATTAACTAAAACCCATTTAGAAATATTCCATTCCAAATCCTAAAAAGTGAATCACAAGTTAGGAAAGACTACATGTTAGGTATGAAGCATGTACTCACCCCCTCTTACCACTCTGAGATAAGGGTAAGAGAATAATCCATAACTCATGACATTATACTTTATCAAATCGTAAAAATATATTTTAAGAAACAAATAATTTGAGTATTCCTCCTTGAAAACATGTATTTCTACTATACTAGTGTCGGTTGAATACAAGTATCATTTTTTATCTGCAATTTTAACCTACAAAACTCAATTTAAATATTAAAAAAAATTAACCAACAAATATACGGGGTTTGATTCCATTTTATAATTTTTTAGATTATTTTTTCATGAATCATTATATAAAACGAAATTACCATAGTCATATCCTTTTATACTCCAATGGTTTCCAAAAACCGGTCATGACATGTTCGATACTATAGGGGAACTTTTACCTCAATACCAAAAAAATCAACAATAAATAAACAAATATATATAAAGCATAAAAATTCTATGACCCATATGAATTCATATTCAACTTATAACATTAATTAATAAATTAAAATAATAAAATCGTTTATACACTCATATAATTTTATACTAGTCATAACAATAATAATGATCACCCAATAGGCTAATTATACACATGGTAACGACATAAAGGAACGAATGTATATATAATTTTACTCTACTAAATATATCTTTACTACCCCTAAGTATCATCCTCATATCCACCGAAAGACACTCTTCTTCAATCATCTATTACTAGGACATTTCCCTTAATTGTATGTCAGAAATGGTGTTTTACCTCCATTGTGGTGTGAATGTAAGATGTGAGATTAAAATTTAGTTAGAAACCACCACTATGACAAAAATATATTAAAAAATGGTTCTATGGAATTCCATATAATTTCAATTAAATGATCTATATGTCCCCATCACCCAAAATCTAATTGAAAACTATATATTTTAAAAATATTATATTAATTGTTACTATTATAATGTACACATTGAGGAACCATGACACATATGTAAATGACTAGTCATATAACATTCATCGAAATGATATAATAGGATTAATACAATTACATACATTAAGTATAATACATACCATTGAGTTACAAGTTAGAAGAATCATCCCATGTTAATTAATTTTAATATTATTACGAGGTAGATTTTTTTATTTCAAACCCATCCATTATTATCTACATCATGGGGTTCTAGATCATGAGCTTCAACCCCCTAACTCATAACATGAATATATCTCATAAAAGTGATTAAAAAAATCATTAATAATGTTATATTTTTCAAAATAACATAGTCCCTTTCTTCATAGTGTATTTTAATCTTAAGAAATGATTAATATATTCAATGATCATTGTAATGATCATTATACATCCTTACCACATTACATTGCATATAGGATTTGAAATAAAAAAAATTATTTCATCCTATATCATAACATTTTATTCCAAAACTAAAACTACTACATGTCTTATATTATAAATCATTACTCATGAATCCTATCCCTTGACTAATGACTATTGAATATTAATCACTACATTTCCAGATAATGTCTACTAAAAGAACAATTATCCTTGGACAAAAATTTCAAAATCAATTATCACCACTCGTAGGAAAACACTTGGTCTCTTAACATCAATCCAATACACATATTACAATTAAAAATCCTCTAGTTACATATACCAAAATATTTATCTCTATTATTATCTAGAAGTAAACCATTGAGTTCAACAATTCATTAGGTATTTAATCCAACTATACTCTTTTGGTGAAATGTTTCTTATAGTAAAACTTAGCCTTTCAAGGCCTTCTAGAATTTACCTCATTCTAATACCACATATAAGCCCCATGGTAGATCCCAATGTTATTGAATGAATCTTTATCTTCTTATCAAAATCAATAAATTAATAAAACAAATTTTTGAAATATTAATAATCTTTCTAGAATTAATAGAAACTTCAATAAATTTTCAAGGGACAATTTTTAAACATATACATTATCTCAATATTGAACAACCATATGAAGTCCATAATACACAACTAAAACATGACTTACATGGAAAATTGATCATTGAGTGATACTAAATTATAACACTCTTTTTTGAAACATATATTTTTATCCAAATAATATCGACAAAAAATATAACAAATTGTAAAACCCTTAGTACCTTTTGGGTCTCTCTATTTCCTCCACCCATTCCGACATGTCACAACCAAGATAAAACAAGTTGTATATTATGAAATATTCCAAAGAATATCTATATTTTCCAAATTGGTGGTATCTTTTAAATAGAATCACCAATATTATCATTAATTATTTTATAATAGACACCAATCAAAAATATCTTATTTATGGATTTATATGGGATCAGTTCAAAATAAGGACCAAAAAAAGGATTTTCATAGATATGTTTGTAAATGATCAATATCATTGATAGATCTCTAAATCGAACCAAGTTGATGAGTGTAGATATAATAAAATGGCAGAATCATTGATTTTAATAATTCCAGTATTCATAGTCTAGTTTTAAAAAAATAAGATGAATATGTTTTTTAAATCCTGTTATAATTACCTAAGCCCCCCCCCCAAAGAATTCCCCAGATCAGAATAACACTAGACATCTGATATACCCCCATTATAATTTTATTGATCAAATTAGGTATAAATGTTAATAATTTTACCGTAAATAAAATTATTTTCCCAAGACAATCTAAAATATACATCCATTTCTTTCATACAAAATTTCATTGTAAAAATACTCACATTAAACGAACATAAACACAAAAATTATTTATCCCATTGATCCAAATAATATATAAATCCCTCATATCAAGACCCAATAAAATCAAAAAAATTCTCTATTACAGTGGAACCTATTACATCGTGAAAATAAATATGGGAAAATATGACTAAATGTTTTCGAATTAATGACAGAGGAACTTTAAGATATATATTGACTATTATGGTCATAAAATTTATTTTATCTCACTTCACATGTGAATCAACACATTCCAAGGAGAGTGGAATATTATTGTTTTATAGGTAGTACCTATTTGTTGATTTTATAAAGATTTATTTTATTATTCGGTTGGTTTTGGTGCCAAAATGTTTGAATGAAGGAATAAATTTATGTTTATAGAGTTGTTTTCTATATTTAGGCATATGATTGAATATTTTTTCAGGAAACTAATGAAATGGGAAGTGAAATTCATGATCAATTATTTTAACCGAATAATTATATTTCCTTTTCATTATTATTTCATAGATACTACCATGTTACAAGAAATGAATATACATCATGGGAATATAGAAGGGAAGGGTTTGTTTTGTTGTGTGTTTCAACTTAAGCTGTAACAACGAATTATTTTAGTTTGAATTTATCTTGAAAAAACGTTTGTGTTGGATTACATATGATATAAGACTTTCCAAAATATAATAAACAATGTCATATTTAATTATTGTATAATATTTTAATAAAAAGTACTCACATTACGAGAAACATAAATCAAAAAGATTTTTTAAAATTTTAAAAACAGAAATGAAACCACAATTAATTAAATATACCACCTAGTTAATGTTATCCTCATGATGATCTTAAATTAAGATCATACCACCAATGATAAATAAATACGTAATAGATTTTGGAAATTTGATAAAAATCATGATAAATAAATTGGAGAATATGATTACTAAATTTAGATTTGTATTTAAGGCCATATATAAGAATGAATTATGGTTGATTTATATATTCACATTACTTATAGGGTTAATGGACATATGGGTATTAGATATATTATTGTTTGATAAATGGTCATTGGGTATACATGTATAAAATAGTTACATTAATGCCATTTAATTTTTAATAATAAAATTATAAATATATAAATTACTTATAATAAATAATTTTTAGACCAATTAAAAAGATAATTATTAATTCAAGTAGATTAGTATACAAATACGTATTTCAATTCATGAAAAATTATTACAATATTATTATAATAATTATTATCAATTAATATAATACGTGTTAATTTTTTTTTGAAAATATAACATCTAATTTAAAAAAATATTCGATAGAAGATAAATAATTAAATTTAATGGGATGTGTCTAAAATCTTTTAATGTTAATGTGAAAACTTTTTCAACGAATTTTTTTTCAAGGTGCCATGTATTTTTTTCATAATAAGTTAGATTGAATAATTTAAAAGTTTTATTATAATAATCTATAATAATTAAATGCATAAAAAATGAAAAACACTAATTTCATTTGTAATTTATATGAAATAATAATATGAACATTTAATATATAAAATGTTGATTTTTTGTAAAAAAAATATATATATTATGTCGCTTCATTTAAATGATAAATTTATCATATTAATTTATTTATTTAAATTAAATTTTGAATCATTTTATTGAAATTGCGAAAAAAATGATTGATTTCATTTTTTTAGTAGTAAAAATAGTTACCGAGGTGAAATATGATTTACGACCACAAAATTTAAATGAGGAAAATGTTTTAATGTTAGTGGAAAATGAATATATATATATATATATACTTGTGTTTCTGTTTATTTTTTATAATTTTTTTTAGGAACCATATCAATAATTTTTCTTCATTGGATTCATGTTCCATTTAAAATTACTAAGTTACACATTAACAAATGGGTATTTTCTAGAAAACAACTATATACTCTCTATTTAAAGTATACCTCCTCTACCTCACCAAAAAAAAATTATTTTCCTTATATCATCAATAAAAACCAATATTTACACTCCTAGATCTATATTACGGGTTTGGTAGCCTCTTATTCCATTACTGAGGCTGAAATACTTTATTTTGAAGGAGCCCATTATAAGAATGAGAGAATTCATCATAGTATGTATCTTGTTTATCACCATATTTTTCAATTATAGTCTCATATAATAAAATTATATATCTAATTACATAAAATAATATTGTAATATTAAAATCATTATAATTTTTTGAAAATTATATTACTATTATATTCTATTGTACTCTTACTAATTATAACGTACAACATGTTTTGTGTAGTTTGATTTAACCACTTATATGAAGGTTTTTATACACAAACTATAATTTTTATCTTTTAAGTATCATTACTTTAATTAAAGTTATATGTGATATTAATGATTAATTTTATTTTTTAATATTCTTCTACAAGGGTGAAAAAAGAATCAATGGTAGTAATAAATTAAATCATCGATATTAGTAAATACCAGAAACATTAAAATCATAAATTTGGTTCTCATGATCCATTACAACACATTAAATAAAATGAAAATATAAATAAATAATTAATTGAAACAAAATTATTCCACTAACATTAATAATCTATAAATTGTGAACATTTTATTAAATATTCATGATGAACTATGTCATTATGAAACTTTTAGAAATTAATATAAATAATAAACATTTAGTCATGAAAATAAAAAATAACAAACTAATATATGTGTATTGAATGATTAGAATTTTAGAAAAAAAATTACATATGGGAAAATAGTTATCAAAAAATTGAATAATATGTTTATATTTATTATAAAATAGGTGAATGTTCTTTCAAGAAAGCTGGGAGCAATGTAGAATGTTTTTTTTCAGTATAGCATTTAAATCATGATTTTCTATGTATAAATTTCTATTTAAGGAACATTATATGTCATATATATTTAAAAAACCATTTATTTTCTTCTCCAAGGGTTATCTATATGGTTTACATGTCACCTTAATATTTTACCTCTCGGTGGAATAAAATTAAACATAAAAAATCTATGAATTTATACCAATATTATTTCTTATTTTAAATTAGAAATAAATTGCCTCTACGTACTATTTTTTTATATTTTTTATGGATTAACATAGACCAATTTAAAAGATATAACAAGGTAAATTTATTATAAAATTCAATTTATTTATAAATTTTTTAGAGGAAACATTTTAAATGTATTTTACATGGTCAGTTTCCCAATCAATTATATTTAGTCTTCATTTCAATGATTCATTATGAAGATTATTTAATCCATCAATTTAATTTTATTTACATTTTCATTAATTTAGTAAAAAATCAAGATTAAATATTTATCAAATAAATATTATGGAATAATTACAGTGGTTTATTCTAATTTGTAAAAAATATTTTTATATGTTTTTATAAACTATTTTAAATCAATGATAATATCCTTCAATAATTCTTATTCTTCAATAAGGATAATTTCCTTTTATGTCAACCATGTTGATTATTTGGATGGTCCATGATAATGTATTGTAGAAATATTCATGAAACCCATTTCATTATCATATGATACATATGATATGGTAAATTTTGAAATTTGATCATGTTCACATGGAACACATGTGTATATATCAAGATATGATATATAAGGTAATAAAGAGTGAAAACTATCTACAATGTTTAGGGAAATGGGACGTGAACCTAATCCACTATATTATAGGATATAGTCCACTATAAAATAATATTAATGGAAGGGGTCCTTTACATAACAAATGAATTTATATCTCCATGTTTTGTTCTACATTTATATATTAATTCCACACTCCTATCATATGAATCCATACATTAGGGTTATTTTCTGAAGATTCCAAATTATAATTCCTCATTTATCATGTAATTTTAAAATCCATATATTACAATTCATGATATATTATACATCTTTTATTAGACATGATTCACTTACCTTATATTCATGTACCATGATTGCGTTCATAGAGTCACATGATCATCTTATTCTCACGTGTAATATTCTATTGATATCACTTATATTCTCCCCTTACAGATCACCTGATCTCACTCTTTCATATATTTTCATTCCTCATGTGGTGAGAAAATTTATTTTGGGTTAAATTCTTGGAAGGATATTATGTGATTATTTTATTTATGGGTGACGTTGATGATTATTTTTAAATAAGTTTGTTGTGTATAAGATCTAAAGAGACAATTAAAATATTCATTATATGGTTTCATTAATTATGACCTGAAATTAATATTAATTTAAAATGTGAAAACACATATGTATGTTTTGGTAAGTTCATCTCAGAAGTCACACGTGTTATTTATAACAAGATAACTGATTATAGGATTTTGTAGTACCCTAACTATTTGAATTTTAATCTTCAAATGATGAAGAGAAAATATAATATACCATACAACCAGAATCTATTTTGTCAATTCGGGGGAGAAAATGGGTTTTATAGATTCATTTGAAAATATAAAATCACTTACTAAAGGTGAAATAGTAGTATATTTGGAATATGTTTTTATAATGTTATAATATAAATTATGTGTTCCTAGTGATTCCATTTTAAATTTTTTTATTCTTATAAGGTTTTTATTTATTTTATAAAGGTAATTTTTGATAAATATATGAAATATTTTTTGGGTTTTTGGTTAACATGTTGGTTTACTCAAGATTGAAATAATACAATTAGATGTAATTTGTAAACATTAAAGAAACATTGTGATAATACAAAGTGTGAACTATATTTTCTATGTTTGGTTTTTTTATCCATAAATTGAATTTATTGTTGACTGTTTTCTTAAAAAAAGAAATCATTGTTTAAAAAGATAACACACATGATATTATATATTGAGATTTATGAAAGAACATTTTTGACATTCAAATATTTCTTGGTATTTCTCGAAATATTAACATTTATCATTAATTTCCTTGAATTTGGTCCCATCGATGATGGAATTTTCCTAAAAGGGTGTGAATTTCAAATGAAATGATAAGTGACATGAATATTATTATGAAAAAAATTATCACCTATAGGACTCAATATTAAATATTATATTAATTTGATGATGTATTTTTAAAGTATTGATATTATTCTGTGAATGATTTGGGATGTGTGATATTTAATGAAGAATGTATAATAGAATACAATCATGGAAACTCTAACTACATTAAAAAATTTACCAAACATTTACCTTTAAAAAAGATTTTTTATGCATGCATAACTTTTTTAGAGAAATTTATTGGGCAATGAGAATTTTTTTGTGTATTAATATAATAACCCATGATTTCTTCATTTGAATTTATAGTTAATAATTAGAATCCATATAGAAAAAACTAGGGATAATTTCATTTTTTGTTTATATTGAGGATATGAATGTTTATAATAGTTTATATGTTCAAAACGCAATCAATTAGTATTTAATTTTGTGATAATATAGATCATATGGATATTAGTAAATGATGAGGAAATAAATGAAGAAGGGGAAGGATATGGATAGTTGATTACTAAACCTTTGATCATATTCCACCAATATTATAATTGAAAACCAGTTTTATGTGGAAATTTGACTGAAACAAAAATAATGGATGCCTCTTTGATATATTTTAGAAAAATAATTACTCGGGTGAATTTTTTTTTGTTTCCTAAAAAAAATAAGAACTTTTTTTAACACACTCACTCAAACCACTATCTTCATTTTGGAATGAAGTGGAGGTCTCATGTTCTTTTTTATTTCATTAATATTTCATTATCTTCCCTAGATTGAAGGGGAATCTAGGGTATTTATTCAAGTATATGGATAGGTAGGCTAGATTTGGCCATATTGGCTATTATTTGAAATCAACTTCTATTAATCCACTTAATTTATGTGGGACTTATAATTTCCAATTACAGTAAAATCAATTTAATATCTATTTAAATTCCTTTTACTCTTCTTATTTTAGATAAGGTAGACTTTTGAGAGGGTTATATAAGATATTTTTGTTATTTTTATTGGATTTTTTGTGTAGTTATTTTTATGGACTTTCTTGATTTGGGACCATGAAATTTGGATCATTGGGTCTTGTTTTTTTGTATTTTTATCAATAAATGGGTTGAATAAATATTGTGACATCATTCCCAGATTTTCTATGGTATTAATGAGTTTCAAAATGAAGACACTAATTTCATAGGTAATAAATTATAAATGGTCATGGATATAACCTTAGGGGATATAAATTTTCTATTATGTTATATGAGAAGTATCCTCAAGGTTATCTAAATGGTTGGTTGATCCAACAAATATAGAATTCCATAAAAAAAATTTATTTTTCTTTCATAAATATTCCTCAAGATATGAAATAATATCCATCCTATTTTATAATATATGAAATATAGTTTTTCAAATTTAATTCATCAACTACATTGAATTTTTTTTTAAATTATTATTTTTTATATAAGTAATATAACACAATTTAGGATGTTATATCAATTATCATTGTTTGTCATAAGATGGAAAAAATTATTTTTTTACTCAGTTTATAATTCAATTTATTAGTGTTATTATTAAATTTTTCTTTATATAAATTAGAATTATTTATATTCAATAGTTCCCTCTTGAACCTTATAATACCAATAATGACTATGGAAGTGATTTCAATGGATGTGGATATGATTTATCTAATTTTTGTTTCATTTGGAAAAATATTTCATTATATCTAAAAAATATGACTAATTTAGTGATTTATTTAGAATTTTGAGTTAGCATGTATAGGAAAGAAAATATGTTTAAAAATATTGTGGGATATATTATAAGGAAATAATAAATGGATATGTTAATAAGAATCAAAAATATTATAATTTAGAAGCATTCCCTCTTTGATGGGTTATACTAAAAATGTTATAAAGCAAACATTGATTGGTATGGTGACATAATTTTAATGAATTATATTCTCAAATAATTAAAAAATTGATAAATCATATTTGAAATTTATTTAGCATACGATCTCAATTAAATTATTAAAAATATAATTGATATATAATTTCCAATAATTTTTTCTAGATTAATTGTAATATTAGAATTATCATTTAGTGATGATTAACAGTTCTATTTCTAGTGATGTAATTTCTGGGACATCATATTGGATAAAATAGTATAACCATTAAGTTTGTTAATTATTAATGGTTGGAATTTTTTTTGTAGACATATTATAGAAAAATTAATTTTTAATAAACATCCATGTTGAATCTATGGTTGAGTATATATTATTTTAATTTTAAAGTCTATTTTGAGAACCTTTATCCACTGTTGACTTTCTAGGTAAACAATGTCAAATTATACAGCTCATTTTTCTAATGAAATTAAAGTTAGTACACATTCTCCAATTTCAAACTCTAAAGTTAATTATTTTAATTCCTTTTATTAAACAATTTAAATACCTTCTAATTATGTTAAACAGTAACCAATTGTACCTTAAATGGAAGTAACTATTAAATGTCTATATATCATTATTTTTATAGATATTTTATACTTTTTTGATATGTATTCATGTCTTTGTCACTGTATACATAACATGTGTTGGGTTATATAATTACATTTCATGTCTTTTAATTTATTCACTCATGGTTACTCATGTAAAGGGTAGATATTATTTGATCTGTTATATTCAAATATTATTATGAAAACCACTTCATCTTCTATTTTTTTTACACTAAGAAATTTATAAAGTTGGATATTATTTCATAAATCAATTTTAATGAATATAATGTGTATCTATATGTTATACTGGATATGAAAATATAACGAGTTATCGATAGGTAGGTGGGTATATTTAGAAACCTCTCCATTGAAACCCAATAAAATAAAAAAAATAAAACATGTCTTTTTGAATAATTGTTAGAAATAAATACATTAGTTTTGGTAATATTAAAAAATATTCTATTATATATATATTATCTAATAGAGAGTTCATTAATACCCCTTATATAACTAGTATATAAAAAAATAAAATTAAAAAAATCAGAAAACAATATGAGTTATTATCATTGAACTGCAACTCCTGTTGTGTTGGGAAATGAAGCTAATGTTTCCTTTAAGATGCATAATTGCATAGGGAGATTCATATACAAGAATTAAAATAATTTTAGAAACATTATCTATTTTAGATAAATATATAGTTCTTATGATTAAAAAAACTCTTTCCCATAAGTAAAATCTAAAACCATCGTCTATCAAAATTTCCAAAGAACATATCACATAATCAACTCAAAAACACATACTATAATAATATATTTATGATGAATCTCTATAATACTATTTTATATTAATTTCATATAATTTTTTTTAGAATATTTTTGGATCTAATAATTCTTATGTTATGATTTGACAATCTCTCTTGCACTATTCCAATGGATTACTGGAAAATATTCATTGTCCTAAATCAATGATGCCCCTGGATAACTAGGTCATGAAAATTAGTAGGTAATCTATCAGTAATTATTTTTTTAATGATTTTATAGGTGATATTACACAATATTATTTGATGAATTGGATAATGGATTGTAGATTATTAAATTTTTAAATGATTAATTGATATGGTTTTTTTATAGATGAGTTCTTTATTTTATATAGTCGATTATAAACTCAATGATCTATATTTACATGTCTTCATGGTATCCTATATGAAAATAAAAATGGATTCCATTTATAATTAGATCACTTTTTATTCATGTATAAAATAGAAAACATTATCTCATACTTTCTCAGAAATATATCTATAAATTTGTTTTTTAATTTATCAATTACTTGGGAGATCATATTAATTAAATAACTATATTAAAATATATTTTTTTCTCATCTAGTTTAGAGCTATAAACCTATGATAATTAGACATAAATAGTTTACTACAATATCTTATAGTAGATTTATATATCTATGTTATGAATAATTATTCATTTATGGATACAATATCTAACTTATTTATATCTTTCATGATTTCATAAAAAATGTCATTTTTCACATTATTTGATAAACAATTTCCACTAAATTTCTTATAAAAATTATTCCTCATCAAAGAGTCTATTTTAAATTTCTAAATTTTTATCAATCAGAGTAATGACTATGTCATCATACTATCCATCATGAATATTATTATTGAAAACTTTTTCAACTTTCTCTTTCACATTTCTCTAATTAAAGTTTTTTCCCCGTTGTCGTGTCCAATTCAAATGTTATTTCATGAAATTCATGGCTTTTATTTGGAGAATATCCCATGATTATCAATTCATCGGGTGTCTTCATGAGTCATAAACAACTTATATGAAATCACCATGATAAATCCAAAAATTTATGATGTGAAAACATTATTTTTTCACTACACCATCTTTCATATTGACCAAATGAGATAAATTACTAGAAAACGATGATGGCATGTTAGTGAAAAAATATTTTAGCTATATTTTGGTACCTTTAAAATTAGTAATAAATCTTTTTTGACTACTACAGATACATTAACTCCAGTTTTTATTGTCCCACTTTGTGAAATACCATTTACCATATCTATGATCATGGTTCTTTCTACATGATTGTAATGTTTGACAATCATACATAGAATTATTGGAGTAATGACAATATTTAATCATATTATATTGATAAAGAATATTTTTGAAATCGCAATTAATGAATAATTAATGAATTATTTTTATGATAGAGAATAGATTTTTCAAAATATCATAAATCCCAACTAATTATGATTGGATTTATATAATCGAAGCAAAGAAGTCACCAGAATTTTGAACTGCATTAGTGGTAAGGTTTTGATCAGAGAAAAAGATGAGATCAAAATAAATATAGTTTTCAATAATATAAATATATAATCATTATTTGTATCTTAATTAACGTAGAGTATAAATTATTGATTTTAAACATACTCCTGTATAGTATTCCAATGATGTTTTAGTTCACAAATTTTTGGTTTCCACATTTGATGATTTGATTCTTAAATTGAGAAACTCAAATTCCCCATGAGATCCTAGACCTCTATAATTTCAAATTATATTATTAAAAAATATCATTAGAGACTAAAACCCAAATTTCATTTCATATTAGTCCCCTTTATAAAAGACAAATAGCTTCAGTATAATATTTTCACTTATGTCTTGTCGACACGCCATCTGATCCAAGTTGAGCTGTATATTTTTTTAGATTTCATGACATAGTTGAATTGTGTAATAAAATTTCTTCAACAACAAACTATAAAACACTAAAATAGATGCAAATAATCATGTATCATAGAAACTGTAGGGGAAATTAGTGGATCATGATAATGTTGGAGGAAATATCATTTTAATCATGATTTGGTATTTTGTAATTCTTCCTTAAAACATTGAATAAAAACATTTTGAGTGTATAAACCATCCTCTAATACCAATTTACATATAGGAAGTATGGAAATAGAGGTTTCAATTGATCATATTCCATGTTTAGGGGAGGGTTCCATGCCATCCTCTAAAGAATAAGATATTTATTAGAGATCACCATTTAAAGGATAAGTTTGGTCAATACTAGGTGTATCGATAGTCTAATGAATATCAACCTAATGGAAATGAACCTAATAAGGGTTGATCATATCAATAATAGGAAAATTACCTCTTTTTGAGATATCATGGGAGGAGTAACATTCGATCCCATAAATATTATAAACAAAACCAACATTTATAGAGGAGAGGCTCACATTCCCCCCCAAAAAAGATAGAATTATCCAATGATGAGTGGGTCGAACACCCATGATATGTATGAGAGGGAATCATAGGTGGTTTGACCACCAGAGATTACTGTTTATATGAAACATGACTTCATTCTTTTGAACTCATATGTGACATGAATTTATTTTATATAAATTGGAAGTATGACCTTAGAGATGGAAAAAGGGATAAAACCAGACTTCTTTTAAATAAATGATGATCTTGTCAGTGGGAGACATCGAAGCTCACTTCAAGAAATATATTCCTGGGTATGTGAGAGTAATGGTCCACCTATAATCAAGTATTAATAACCATTGAGCTTTAATTCATCAAGGGAGCCACAAAAATGAAATTAAAATGACCAAATGAGTCCCATATCATATTAAACATGTATTCGAAAAAATGGTATGTGTAAGCTAGGATTTATCACCCAAATCACTATAGATTCTAGTTCATGAACTACCTAAACATTCATCAACTCATGATACAATAGGAAATTCCTAATCTAAAATTATATCTTAAAATAGTTAATTTATGAAATTAATTATTTTTTAATACTTCTTCCCCTCTTCCTGGTGATCCAAAAAATATATAATACTCTAAATTTATTTCAATTTAGTTTACATATATTTTATGACTTTTATTTTTTAGAAAAAATAGTTTATTTTCATTCATTTTTTAAAAATTTAAAGGAAAATAACTTCTTAAATAAAATCCCTTATATGATTATCTTCTCTAATTTTTTCTATTGGGATTCAATATATTCTATAGTCACTCCATAATCTTCGTTAATCCTTTTTTGGGTCCGTATAGCATTGAATAATTTTCAAGACTATCTGAAGGCAAAAAACACATCATTTTTTATAAATATCGAACACTATTCACATAATTAAAAAACAATAAATCATATTTCTGATATAATTTTATTTCATGAGAATATACACATTGATAGATTAAATATCACCATTTTATTCTAGAATCATCTATTTATAAAATTACAATTACGTATTCTCCAAGGTCATTAAATATCTTATATTCACAACACTTATTAGAATTATGGTTTTCTATTTTCTAAAAATATTGGTATTTAAGTAAAAAACACTATATATATTATTCAATTTCCCATTTTATTTCATAATCATAAAAACCATTGAAATTCCCTTCATAATTTAATTCCTCAACATGACCTCTATTTTATATTTATGTAACACTTCATCACTTCTTAGTGAAACCCCTTCTGATTTCATTGAGTTCTCTTCACTGAATGACCCCTTGATACATATTAATCTAATGAATTTATTATCATATATAACAAGTTAAATTTCTATAAATTATTTACCTATTCAATGAATTTTAGCTATGAGTTACAAGATTTGGTAAGAATTTTAATTAACTTATTTATCTAAACCTATTTATACAACTTTATATACATCGAATTTGTTAAATTTCTATAATCTCATTTCAGTCTTCACAATTATAAATGGAATATTTTTGTTAAAATATCATTATTAAAATTAAATCCCTTTCAAATAAAAAATACATATAAGATTATGTGTTTTCTATCTAAAAGATGTTTTTAAGATAACAATCTTTTATTAGAATGGATTGGGATTCGAATCATTTAGTTAGGATATGTAGTATATTACATTTCATGGTTCAATCATTATTAGTCTCACCAAATCCTAAAATATTTATCTCTTCCTTATTATCCATGATAAATAACTCCTTAAAAAATCATTCTACCATATTAATATCAAGATACTTCAATCCCCAAATCTGTAATATATCTTTTTGATTTTTTCTTTTCATTAATATATACATTATAGCTCCTCCCATATTATATTAATAGAATTGATACTCAAATGAATTAAAAATACTATTCTTAATGTATTAATAATATGGTATTTCATACAATTATATATATATATAATTCTTTTTTAGCATCGTAAGTAATACATTCTCATTATGAAATAAGTTTAAATCTACCAGTCATAATGTCTGGAATATAAATTCCCAATTATTATATATAGTTATTCATTTCAATAAAAAACTATATTTTTCCATTTAAAATTGTAAGATATTTTCTATTCATGAAATTAATACTATCCATAACATATTTAAAAAAATCACAAAAAAATCAATAAATAACATTAGAAAAATTTACCATGCATTTCAACAGTTCTGAGAAAGAAAACCTAAAATACTAACCGCATTAAAAACATAACATGAAAAACTACAAACATCATAATATTTGTAATAATCCTTCTCTAATAATATTATTGGTTACCCTAGTCATGGTGAGGTTCACATAGGGGGTTGAATCAATGAATTATATTCAATTTTCCCAGTAACAACCCTGGTAAACAAAGAATTTGACTATTCGTATTTATTAATATTTTTGAATTAAATATTAATTTTACTTTATATTGGATTCAATTTTTTATGGAGTACCTGATATGAAATAATAGGTTTCTTTGAAATCATTCATTGCACACAATGTTGAGTTATACTAAAAAATAATTATATAATATTATTATTTTAAATGGTAGATAACGCTTAGTAATTGTATTAGTGGGAATGAACAGAACTAACTACAATATGATTAAAAATATTTTTAATTTTTTTTACACATATCTGATAAATGTTAGAGGCTTAAAATGTGAATGAATCCAATTTAATGCCTAAATTCTGTAATATTTTTTAAAAGGTTGATTTACCGCCTTTTGATGTAGAACCCTTTCTAAAATATGTTTTTCTTAATTTTAGAAGTTATATTTCACAAAATAAATTTTTTATTTATAATCAACACATCAGAATTTACTTTGGGTAAATTTGGGGTATTTTGCGGATAAAGTTAATTTTTTTAATGAATAGTGAAAAATTTCACATTTACTTTAAAACTGCCTTTTCATCTAATTTTTTTATATTGTAATATTATTCTTTTAAATGGTTTTAAAGTCTAATTCGATTATATTTTTACCATTTGATCCAATTTTGGTCATTGGATGTAATTTCATTATGAAGTTGTACATAAACAAATATCTATCTTTTAATTGTTATTGTTTCTTAAAAAACATGATTTTTTGGTTTTGACAATGGGAATTAATTTTAAATTAATTTCTGACACTTCTGTGTTTTGAATTTGAAAAAATGGATTCAATATTTGGAATCATGAGATAAATATTGTTTAAATAGGTAACTTTTATTTTTATACGTTATAAATATTTACTTTAGTAAATATTTTATTTAACATGGTTAATGGGTAAAGCTGGTAAATAAGATATCGCTTTGACTATAAATATTCATTTTAAAATGACATAATCATATATCTTTTAATAAATCAATTATTACATGGGGTTATATATGATATCACATATAATATAAATATTCATTTGAGATCTAAAAATATTTCTTACATCATGGTGTTTTATTTATAATTTTTGGACATCGAATAAAGAAAATTATTTATGACACAATGATGATGTATTGATTACCTTATTAATGAATGATTTAAATAAATGAGATTAAAAAAATTAAAAAAATATCCAAGACCTGTCCAATTATTATTGGATGATTTTATTTTGAACAAAAGTCATTTTATCTTCAAATTTAATAAGTTTTGAACCTTTTCGAACTAAAACTGAGTTTATAATAAAATAATACTTTCAAACTATCATTAAGAGACCCTCCCCCCCCCTTATAAAAAGTCATCAAATCTAACCCTTACACACATGTCTCTAGCCCCCTTGGCTCATCCAACCTCTGCCCAAATAAGTCCCAACATCCCTCTATTCCACCCAGAAGACTTAACTTAGATTGAAGGCACTTCAAGGAAACCATTTGCCTCAATCCAAATGGAGTAACCCAATTTAAAGGCAATGTCTTTCTTCAAGTACTTTTCTTTTATTTACCTTATCCACTCCATATTTTCTCATTATTATTTGTTAACATAACAACACCAGTATCACGAATATACTAGGTTGTTATTATGAGAAGTATTCAAACTACACTTATACACACCTCTATCTAATGGATATAAAACATAATGTTTCTATGGACGGTGAACAATTGTCGCACGAAACGATGATTATTCAATATTCTCCTACCCCCACTTATGGTATCTATTATGATGAATCTATAATTATATATGATATATATGATAATTATTTTATCTCTATGCTTCTGTATTTTTAATATACACCATACCTTTATGCTTTCCATAATGCATAAATATGATAATTTCATTTGAGGAAGTGTCGACTACCACTCCGTCAAAGCGATATGTCTCGTTAATGCTATACATGGAACATATCAAGGATGGAATTTATGACCTTATGTATCATATATAACAAATTTATTATATTGAAATTATAATATACCTATGTATCAATTATTTTTCATTCCATTAAAAGTGAAAAAGAAATGAATGTAGCGTTCATGCGTAGATACGTCTTACCATCTCCATGAACGGTGCTTTTAATTTCTTGAACCCAAATGTTATGGACTATTATCAATACTTATATACTGGATATATATGATATATATTATATCTAAATCAGGATTATAATTCTAGATATAACGTAATTTTTAAAACAAGGACAATTTGTAATTATAAAAAGTTCATTTTGGACTCATGTTGTGAACATAAAAAAAGTCCAATATGTTCTCAAGTAATTAAAAAAATTTTGTAACAAGGTAATAAGTGATATAAAATAAATAATAAACTATAAAACGTTTATTAATCTAGTATAAATTACCTTAAGTTTATTATCCTGGAAGAACAAGGAACATACAAGACACATTGGACTTGAGGTAAGGGGTACTCATCTCACCTTTTAATCTCATGAAATTCATGCTATATTATCCCCTATTTCCTTTTGTGTGGTGTATGTAATGACCAAGATTTTTTTCAGTGTGTAATATACATTAATTTATGTGCATTTACATCTTTATTTTATGATCCTTATTTCATGTGGTGTATCTTTTGTGTGTCCCCAAATCTGTAAGGGAACCTTTCACTCTCCTCCTGTAATCAAAGAATTATTTTATGTTATTTCTTTTAAATTTCCATTTATGTTGGGATATGTTCTTATATATCCTCACTTCATTACATTTTATGTTTATGTGATAAAAGACCCTTTTATCTCTAATCAACTCATTTTATGAATTTTAATGCGACCCCGTTAGGTTGTCAAATTTTTGTAAGGGGACTTCTTAACCCAATTTCAATTATGTAGGTTAAAATTTTACATGTTGATTATGTCATTGTATGATTATGAGGTAATGAACTATGATTTTTTTACTTTTAATATACAATAATATTGAGTGTATTTATATTTTTAACACATAATGATGTAATTGATTTAACTTTAATCTAAAGTTACCATCTTTATAAGGGATTTAGTCTCAATTTACATTCCTCTGAGACTTATTTTTTATTATACACCAATTAACTTGTATATAGTGTATATACTTCCATTTGACATATTATATCATGAATCTCCTTATTCTTATGAAATTATAATATTTTTTTAATATCATTCTGTAATTATTTTTATTCGAGTATTTTCTCAAGTGGTAAGGGATTTCATCTCAATATCCTTTCATTGAGGCTTATTTTGGTTTATACAAAAATTCATTTTATATAGTGTATAAACAGATTTGAATTTTTAATTTCATTCAAAGGGAATCTTTTTGTATGAAGCATTTTTCAAAAATACAAAAAGGAATTTTTCTTTTTAACATACATGGTGACAATGACCATTCGGCCACCATGAGTATTATTTGATCTTTGGCTTCCTTAATAAGATATAGAGTTTCAAAGGAAAATAAATACCATATACCCTTTTACGTATTTTGGTATTGAAAATGGTATTGAAAAAGATTTTAATATTTCAATATCTTTAAATGAAATATTTTAATTGAAATATGGAGATTTAATCTTTCCTTTATGATTGTTTTATATGTTATGAATATGTTATTATTCATGGGAATTATTTATGTATATGGGTGGTTCCATGATAAACCTAGGTTGGGTGAGCCTGAGATGCCTCCCTAATTCATTGGGTAACATGACATAGGTAAACATTAATGTTTCTCCTAAGAGATATAGGGAATATACTATGATGGGTATTCCAAACGTAACTCCCTACATAGCTATGAAATCTATAATGTAAGTATGTTATGAAGTCCATAAGTAACCTTTATGATTTATTATTTATGTGTGTTATACATAAATATTATGATATAATGAGGTATGTTATGATTGAAAATTATGGTTTCATTGATTTTTATTTATTGATGGGCTAATGTTTTTTCACTTATTTTATAACCCTTACTGAACTTTTTATACTGATCCCATGTTTTTGAAATGTTTTTCTCAAGACATAAATATGAATAGGGTCAAGGATGGGATCGGGGAAAATTCTTGTTTGTCTAAAACACTGAACTGCACATGTTAGTTTTTTAAGAGTTTTTATTTTATAAAAAAATGGAAACTGAGTTGAAGTGTCTACTTTGTTATTTTTGAAATGTAATGTAATTGTTATGAAATAATTATCTAAAGCTATAAACCTGAAAACATCCTTAATTTGAATTCTTGATTTAACTCAATATTAAGTAATGTTTATGGTTAGGACCTTACAGCTGGTATTAGAGGTCAGTTTAGATAGCTTTAGGGATTATGAGATTTTGATAAACACGTGGTTAGTACCTATGTCTATTATATTAGTTAAATTTTTGTTTAATAACTTAATTAGATCAGGGAAAGTTAGTTACAAATGCAAGTAGGAGGATCTCAAACAAAATTACAGTCTCTTACTGATGACATGCTTGTAATAATTATTGCAAAGTCATTTTCAGATGACTATGAAACTTTATCTAGCATACAACTCACTTGCAAGAAGTTTTTTGAGATATCAAACACCTCCACTATACCTTGATATCATCGGGAATCATGGGTCGTATTTAATCAAATACGATTTTCAAAATATTGGTATATTTTCAAGAAAGGTAAATATTGTCAAGGTATTTTCAAATAATTTCCCTTATCACAAGATTTTGAGGAATATTTTGTTTTTGGAAAAGGTGTTGAAGAAGGATACCCTTGCACAACCTATTTATATTTGGTTTTACAATATAGTCTCTCAGCACATTCTTATGGTATTTTAAAAGGACCATTGATTGGCTGTTTCAACTCAAATTTGGTCTGACTATTTTATAAAAATCATGTTTTATCAGAAATTTTGAAATTATATGTCATACATGATTACTTTCTAAAACTATTTTTCTATGAACACTCATATGACCCGGGATGTACAAGGTGTATTTGGATAAAGGAATCCAATGATTTTGAAGGATCTCTAAATCATCGCTGTAATGAATGGACCTTCTACCTATGTAAAAAAGATGATGATGAAACTATATGGACACCATGATCAAGGTATGATGTTCTTTTTATCGGGTATAGTTTTATTTTATCATATGGAGGGAAAAAAGACAATATATAAGATGGTGTGGTTATAATATATTGCGATGAAAATGAATGGTATAAGAAAACCTTTTTGGTTAAAACGTCTTCGGTTTATTTTTGAGTTTTCTAAAATGGACAACCCGTACAATGGGTGACAACTCGTCGCGTCCGGCAAGGCCGCAGGAATCGAACCCACAACCGAAGGGAGACAAGGGTGCATCATCTTCCACTATTCTACATGAAGTCCCTAGTTAGTATGACTTATTATTATTTTTTAATGATTTTATGTACCATGAATAAATTGATTTTGGGAACTTATGTTCTATCAAATGGAAATCCATAATATCGGAATATTATTTGGTGATTATGTGATACAGGTTATTTTAGAAGAGGTTTTCTCTTTTGGAAAAATCTATTTTTTTATTGTGGATATATGATGATTTGGGTTATTTATGGAAATGATTAACTTATCATAGAGAATATGTGATTTGGTTAATTATACTTCATTACGATACTTTAAGAGTAGACGATGTTATTTGAAGATAAATATGATTTATCATGGAAGAATATGTGATCAAATCCTTCTGAATTTTGGGTTTCAAATATAGTTTGGATTATTTTTAAGAATTTGACGGAAAATTGTGTATTTAATGTTATTTCATGAACATTGGGTACTTTTTTTTTGATTTTTGGAGATTAATATTTGTATTTATTTTTATAAAGGAATATGATTTTTGGAGATTATCTGATCTTATACTAGCCATTTTTGGTTTTGGATAAAGTCTAATTTCATTAGAAATATATAGTTCTTCCTTTTTAAATTTTTTGATTCTCTAGATGTTAAATCTAGAACGTTAGGTGTGACCATGTCATCATGAATACTCATCATTTGGAGAAAATATGAGTTTGTGGAGAAAATTTATCAAGGGATGAAACTCTACTTGAAATGTAAGTATATTTCCTTATATTCTTATTCAATCTCAAAAATAAATTCCTCAAAATTATGAAATGGAATGTAAAAAAACATCTTCTATTTTCTTTTTCTATTGTAGAATCAAAGACCATTTAACTTATCATATGTTTGTTGTTTTTTGGTGGTTCACTTTCTCCTGATTGTGTTTTCAATCACCATCCATCAGAACTTGACACACTGTTTCTCCTCTATATCTATGATTTCATAGAATCCTTATATAAGTTATCTTAGGTGACCTTTGTACTTCTCTTGGTTTCTTTTAATGTGATTGTTTTATTTACTCTTTTTCTGATGTGGGAATTTCAATGATGTTTCAAATCCCAATTTTAAAATTTCAAGGATGCAATTTCCAAAAGGGGAAAGGATGTAACATTCCATGTAAACAAAGAATATGACATTTCATATTTTTTTTCTATTTTTTATATTATTATTTATTTTACTTTAAAATAGATGTTATATTTGATGGAATACCTAATACAAAACAATAGGTGTTTTAAAAATCTTACGTTGCACACAACGTTGAGTTGTACTGAAAAATAATATTATAATAATATTAATTTAAATAGTAGTTAATGCAAAGCTGTTGTATTGATGGGGATGAACAGAATTGAATAAAATATGATTACAAATGTTTGGTAAAAGTTATTACCTTTATCCGATAAACATTAGAGGCATAAATTTTGAATGAATACAATTTTAAGCCTAAATACACTAATATTCTTTAAAGGGTTGATTTACAGCCTTTTGATGGAGAACCCTTTTTATATTTAGTTTTTTCACTTTTATATGTTCTATTTGAAAAATAAAATACTTCTTTATAATCGATACATCAAAATTTACTCTGGGTTATTTTTTGGTATTTTTCTCATTAAGATAATTTTTTAAATGAATAGTAAAAAATACTGCATTTTAATTCAAAACTACCATTCCATCTAAATTATTTATATGGTAATATTGTTATTTTAAATTGTGTTTGTGTTTTATTGGATTTTACTTTTACCATTTAATCCAATTTTTGTCTTTGGATGTAATTTCACTTTGAAATTGGACATAAAAAATGTAAATCTTTTGATAGTTATTGTTTCTTAAAAACATGTTTTTTGGTTTTGACAACGGGAATTAATTTTAAATTATTTTTTTCCACTTCTATTTTTTTAATTTGAAAAAAATGATTCAATATTTTGAATCAGGAGGTCCAAATTTTTTAAATAGGTAACATTTATTTTTTGACATTATGAATATTTACTTCAGTAAATATTTTATTTACCGTGATTAAAGTGTAAAATTGGTAAATAAGGGTAACAAAATAATAGTATAGTAATGTTATATTTACCAAAAACTTTTCCAAAACCTATTGGATGAGGTATTTCTATCCAAGGTCATCCTTGGGTCGATTTTGCGACCCCATGGAGCCACTTTAGAGTGATAATGACACTTTATATTAATTAATTTGATGTAAAGTCAAAAATGACATAAACATATATCTTTTAGTAAATCATTTTTTCATTGGGTTACATAAGTTATCATGTAGAATATAATTTTTATTTTAAATATAACAATATTTCCTATATCATGGTATTTTATTTATAATTTTTGGACATCAAATAAATAAAATTATTTATGACACAATGATGATGCAAGGATTTACTTATGAATGAATAATTTAAATAAATGAGATTATAAAAATTTACCAAATATCCAAAACCTATCCAATTCTTATTGGATTATTTAGTTTATTACAAGATTCATATTTGATTCAAATTTAATGAGTTTTGGACCTTTTCAAACTGAAAAAATTTTATATTAAAATAATAATTTAAAACATTCATAAAGAGACCCTCCTCACCATTATAAAATCCCGTAACCTCTAACCGTTACTCACACCTCTCAAACCCTCTTGGATCGTCCATACTCTTCCCTAATAATCTCCCAAAATCTCTCTCTTCCTCCTAGAATCCTTAACTTAGGCACATGGTACTTTAAGAAACCCTTTTGGTTCAAACCAAAGGGAGTTACCCGATTGAGAGGTAATGTCTTCTTTCAAGTCATTTTATTTTATTTTCCTTCTCAACTCCCTATGCTCTCCTTGTACATTGTTTACATAAAAAACTAGTATCCTCAGTATACAAGGTTGTTTTTAAGATATTTATTCCAACTTCACTTACAGACATCTTCGTCTAATGTGTATAGAACATAATGAGTTAGTGGGCAGCGAACTACTGCCTCACTAAACCATGATTGTTCAATCATCTCCTGCCACCTTTTATGGTGGCCGTTATGTTGAAACTGTAATTATAGATGATATTTATGATATTTATTTGATATCTATGCTTATGTATTTTTAATTTAATTTATACATTTTTGCTTTTCATAATGCATAAATACGATAATTTCATTTGAGGAAGTGTGCACTACTGCCCCCTTAATATGATAAGACTCATTCATGATATACATGGAACGTATCATGGATGGAATTTATGAACATATATAACATATATAATATATATATTATACTTTAATTATAATATTCCAATTCATCATTTAGTTTTCATTCATTTAAATATGAAAATAAATGAAAGTAGTTTTCATACGTACATACGACTTATCATCTCCATTAATGGTGCATTTAATTTCGTATGTCCAAATGTTATGGACTATTATAAATAAATTTATACTAAATATATATGATATATATGATTTTTAAATCATTAATATAAATCTTTATATAATGTAATTTCTACCACATGATAAATTTTTAATTATTACAAGTTCATTTTTGACTCACATTCTGAACCTCAAAACAATGTCTGACATGAGCTCAAGTAATTAACTAATTGTTGTATCAATGTAATAAGTGATATAAAAGAAATAATAATAATTAAAAAGATTCTTAGAATAGCATAAATTAACTTATGTTTATTATTACGGAATAACAAGGAATATATAAGACTAATCGGGCTTAAGGTAAGGGGTTTTTAGCATACATTTTATTCTTATGAGATTCACGCCATATTTTCCACTATTTCCTTTTATGTGGTGTATGTAAGGACCATGATTGTATTAACTGTGTAATATAATTTAATTTATGGGTATTTACATCTTCATTATATGATCCTTATTTCATGTTGTGTATGTTTTGTAAGTTACAAAATCGTTAAGGGAACCTTTCACTCTCTTCTAATCAATGATTTCTTTTATGTTATGTCTTTTAAATTTACATTTTATAATTTTGGGATATGTTATTCTATATCCTTATTGATTCACATTTTATTTCCATGTAATGAGAGACCCTTTTCTCTCTCATCAAACAATTGTATGTATTTTAATGCAACGCCGTTATGTTGTTGAATTTCTGTAAGGGGACTTCTTAACCAATTTTCAAATCATTGGGTTAAACTTCTACTTGTTGATTATGTCATGCTATAGGTATGTGTGAATAACCTCTGATTTTTTAAACTGAATATCTAATCATATTGAGTATATTAATATTCTTTACACATAATCATGTAATTGATTTATCCTTAATCTTAGGATACTGTCTTTATGTTGGATTTTGTCTCAATTTAAATTACTTTGAATCAAATTTGTTATTATAAACTAGTTTAATTTTATATGGTGTACATACTTCCATTTGACATATTATATCTGGATTCTTTATATTCTCATGATATTATAAGATTTATTTAATGTTTATCTGTAATTATTTTTATTCATGTATTTTCCCAAGTGGTAAATGACTTTGTCTCAATCTTCTTTCATTAAAGTATATTTTGAATCATACATGACTTTCTTTTATGAAGTGTATAAACACCTTTGAATTTTTAATTTCATTCAAAGGGATTAATTTTATATGATATTTTTAGTAAATGACAAGAAGGAATGTTTATTTTTAATGTATGTTGTGACAATGACCTTTCTGTCTCCATGAGTATTATTGGATATTTGGCTTCCTTAATAAGTCGTAGTGTTTTTTTAAAGGATAATAAATACCATAAACCCTTTTTATATATTTTGTTATTAAAAATGATTTTGATAAAGCATTGATTATTTCAATATCTTTAAATGATATATAGTGATTGAAATGTGGAAATGTTATATTTTATTTATGCTGGTTTTATTTGTTAGGAATATGTTATAGTTCTTGAGAATTCCTTACATATATGGTTGGTCCCATGATAAAACTAGGGTGGGTGATCCCGTGATAGATCTCCAATGTATTGGGTAATGTGAAAAAGGAAAGTGTTGATTTTTCTCCAAAGATATTTAGGGAATATATTATGATGGGTATTCCAAACGTAACTCCCTACGTAGATGTGAAAACTACAATGTAAGTATGTTATGTATGCCATAAGTTACCTTTATTATTTATGATTTTTGTGTGTTATTCATAAATCATATGATTTCATGAGTTATGTTATTATTGAAATGTTTGGTTTCATTGATTTTAATTTATTGATGGGATAATTTTTTCTTTTATTATTTTATAACCCCTACTATGTTTTTTATGCTCATCCCATGTTTTTGAATAGTTTTTATCAGGACTTAAATATGAATAGTGTCAATCATGGGATTAAGGAAATTTCTTGCTATCTAAAATTTGGAACTAAACATGTTACTTTTTAAAGAGTTTTTAATTTATAAATAAATGGATACTGAGTAGAAGTGTCTACTTTGTAATTTTTAAAATGCAATGTAATTGTTATGATCTATTCCACTAATGCTCTAAACTTGAAAAGATCCTCAATGTGAAATCTTGATTTAACTCATGATTAAGTAATGTTTATGACTGGGGCCTTATGATCACTTTTATTATTTCTTATGAAATTATTCTATTCCACTTATTAATGTGATGGAAGTCACTACTGAACTCATAATTTACAATGAACAAAAAATACACCCACTATAAAAGGCTTTTTATGAACGTGATTAACCTATCTTGGGAATGATCCAACATTTACAGAGAACATAAAATCCACTATAATCACAATGGTGGATAAAAATTAATATGGTATGTCCTTTACTTTTATTACAAGATACTCAAATATTTTATCTCCAAAAAATTATCCTAACCAATTTAATTAATGTTCTGTATTCCTTTAATTCAGGGATGATCCTTCTTTCAATGAACTGATTGTATCCTAAAAATATATATAGTGCTCCCATAGATTTTCAATGGATATAAATTTATGATTTTGATCTTATACTTTACAACACAAAATATTTGAATCAACATATCCCCATTCTTATTATTATTATTGGATATATTATGGTCATCATGGTATTTATTCATTCAATATTTTAGGACAAAACATTTTTATTTAACTATTAAAAATATTTTCCTTCCATTTCTATGTGATAATTTTCTATGTGGACCAAGACTTTTCTTCTTGACGTCTAGGTATGCATGAACACAACATGATACCTCAAATAAAAACATGATATATTTAACCACATAAAAATATTAAATATAATAATTATCACATCATATCATCATGAAATGATTATTTCAAAAAAAACATAGGGATATAATCAAGACATCATTCAACCATGGATGGAATCACATAGTGATAAAAATATTCATAGTATAACCCTTATTCTCCCAAATTGATCATCATAATTTCACTCCACGATATTTAATGTTTAAAATAAAAATTTCATCAACATTATTAATTATTTCTTGCATGTTTTCCTTCTATAATCTTAACTTCTAAAACTCATTATTAATTTTCTAAAATCTCTCATTTTTTAATTTTCTGGAACCCTTACATGTAACTAATAATAACAATTACATATCATGGGAATAATCCATACATATTTTCTATTACATGGTTATGATGATTAAGTATTAGTAAATTAACATTATGTATAAGAAGAATTAGTCTTGAATATTTAATTATATGCATCTTCTTGTTTACCTTAATGTATTTTCATTCATGATTTTACAAACACCTTCTCAATAGAGGTAAATTAAAATTTTGAGAAATTCTACTCTTATTTATGGGTAATTTCAGGTATTATATTCAAAATTCTATGATTTACTCATATGTATTGAAATTTCCAAGAGGAATTTACATTTTTCAATCCATCCTGTCATAGTTACTCCTATATACCAAAACATATCCACTTTTATAATAATCAATAGATTTACCTTTATTTATTGTGCAATGTTACACAAACATATTATAATAATTACATTTATTTATTCATTATTGAAAAATATATTAGACCTAAATAAACTCAACTCTTAAAAACCCATGAATTCTTCCAAACTAAATCAAATATATCTGAAACGCTATGAAACATATAAAAACCAATCAAATAAAAAATTAATTTTTATATTATGTTTTTAAACATAATTTATATCTTTACCCAAAAAGATACTATATAACATATCCATAACTCCCCCTAATTCTTCTTCCCACTTAAAACACCACAATGATATGGGAATTGTTTTCATCTAAATATATCATTAAAACATTCTATAGTTAAAACTAAAACTCCAAAGTCTCATATCCCCATTATATAGATTCAAGGGATTAATAGATAACACATTTTTAGGTAATAAATAAATTATGGATGGAATGTACATGAGTGACACAACATCCATGTCAATCAATCTACTTCCATGCATAAGGTAAAAAATTACTAGAAATGAACTCATTTCAGTATTTGGATACCAATACTAGAATGATACCACTCAAAACATTTATATTTATCTTTGAAAATTTTTTATAGAATATTTTAGTTTCATTTGAAATACTATAAATTTATTTCCATTTCATGATTTAGAAAAATATTCAATTGGTGATGATAATGGATTTCCAAAATAAATATTTCTTGTCATATTCAAACCATATATATAATTTCTCCAAAAAAAATTTAACACCACATTAACTATAGCTAAAGTTGTTAAATGTATGGGAGATGAGATACTTCTTGATGGATGGTCATGATAAAATAAATTTTTTTCTTTCCAAATTCAGTCAAATAATTTTTGTTTTTTCCTTTTTGAATGATTCCACTAGTTAAAATTTCATTCTCATTATTTTCATTTTCATCTTCTTTATTTATTTTCTTTGTATTCATATCCATTATGATATTAATCTCATTTTAACACATTTATCTCATTTATGTTTAATAAATAAACCTTAACCTTTCATCCTCATCCATATGAGTTCCCTTTCTGTAGTATTGTCCTCTTTCCTTAGGGATTATTTTTTAAAATAATAGACATGTTTAATGATTATGCAATTAAATATACACTATATATTATTCAGTTTTAGTTTTCTTTGACTAATCACTATTATGTATTTCAAACTTCATTTGTTCAACAATTATATCTTCCTTCATATTTCAACAATTTTTTTATTATCCTTTAGATTTTTATTTAAAAAACATGAATAATGGTGTATAATTCATTATGTTTTTAATTACCCCATTGAACTCAAATAGTTCTATAAATAATTTTTTAAAAGTAATTGATTTTTTTTAATTATAGAAATTAATCTTCTTGAAATAGTCAAATAAGTTTTTTAATTTGAATGTTTACCTCATTTCATAAATTATTTATTTGTAATATATCCATGTATAACACATAGAAAATTTTACTCTATAAAATCATATCCCTATTATACTTTTATATTTTGAGAATATACTGGTGAAATTATTCCATGATTGAATACTCTTCCATCTAGACCAAAATCCATGGTTTGTGCCATAACTCAACAATATTATCACTTTTGTGAATCTTTTATCCATTAACCATCACCAATTGTATTTGAGAGGTTATTTAATTTTCTAATTGATTCATAATATTATTATTTTTTTATTCTCATGGAGTTTCCTCCATCAGAGGTAAAATTAATTTTATATTTCATTTCATGGATTTAAATATCACATCATGTTCTATAATCATCACATATTTCACAATTAATTATATGTTCATTCATGAATATGTTTATTTTCATGATTTGGGCCACTCTTCGAATTATGCATGTTAAGGATAAAACCTAATTTGATCCCCATATCAATATACATTTGGTAATTTAATTTTTGGGCATGTTATTTATGTGTATCACAATAACGATTCACTAATTAAAATGTAATTATAATTAAACCATCTAATCTGAACTCCTATATCTATATCTTATTTCTCTCTCAGATGTATAGTTTTATGAAAACATGATCAAATATATAAATAATTTGAGGTTAATACAATTTTTCTTATATATAATGGCTCTCATCTTGATCAATGTGTGAACATCACAATGTTTGAGTACAAGTTATATTTTCTTATCTTTTCCATAAAATCACCATCTAATTCATTACCCATTTTGGAATATGAATATTATAGTTATCTATCCTATTTTAGAAGAATAAAAAAAATATTTATGATGGAAATTATTTACACAAAAATAATATGGTGTATCATTATTTTTGTTAGTTCCCTTCATATTCTGAACTTCATTCCATTCGACATTATGTAATTGTATCCCACATTATCCGCTTATAATTTATCTTAATAAAATTTTAAATCATATCCTAATTATGATATAAAATCATCATTTTTTCTATAATTTTTATGTAATTTATTTTCAAATATTCAATATATCTAATTCACTTGCACAATTAAAATTTTTCAAAAAATCCTTAATATATATGACTATGTTCAATATATTTTGTGGATCTGTATAATGAAAAAAATTCATTGTTGATTCTAAAATCAACATAATCATGTGTGTACTCAACAATATCATCACAAGAAGCCTATATAAAGAAAATTGTCTATTTTTACATAAAAAATGTTTGTTTCAATGATAAATGAGCCTTTTAACTGAGTAAATATGTATAAAAAATATAAAAAATAATGGATTTCTTTCAACTCAAAATTAGAAACTTTATTATTTAATAGAAATTTATGGAACTGTTATGTTATGAAAAACACCTAGAAGAACCCTGATAGCGGTGAAGCATGGTGCTAAAAAATTACATTTTTTACTTTACTATAATCGTCAACATTATTAAGGTATTTTTCCTTAATTAGGAGGAAAAATTTACAATATAATATGAAATTTATATCTCCTACATCATATTTAGGAAATAAACAATTAATTTAAAGAAAAAAATTATAATGTATTTTACATTGGGCTCGGTCTACAGACCATACACGCTGTAATGTGTTGGTGTTCTAAAATATTATACCAACTTACTCTAACACATTGATAAACAAATTCAATTGAATATATTCACATACTCACTATTACTTTTTAATTGGTTTAGTTATAATAGAATACCACTCAAGGATCATTACATTTTATTACTCTATTTTTCAACAATTTTTGGAAATCTTACTTGGTCTGTTAACTTGAAGATGTCTTCCAAATCAGTGTATGAAATTAATTTCATAAACACCATCAATTGAAGAAAAGAATGATTTTATAAATATTATGTTATTTCTATTATCTTCTCGATGTGTGAATAAGGTATACTCTATAATGAGTAAGTTAGATTTATGCACTTAACAAAATCATTCTAGAAACCATACCTTCACTTGAAGAAGAAATCTATACATAAATTATTATTAGTGTACATAACCATTTCATTCAATAATTATATATATCAACGAAACTTTATATTCATCATCCTTCCATACATACAAGTGATATTATTGAATTACATAATTAATTGGTTTTAACATATCTCTTAATAACCTAATCTATCAATTTCTTCTTTTTTATAACCGGTCCGTTAATGTTATTTCTGTTAGATCAACATCAAATGCTTCATTCTGTGTCTGGGATCCATTCTATTTCATATCATTCTATGATGTCATTTTATTTTAAAAAAAAAATTAAATCATGACAACACTACTATTAAATTCATGTATTTATATTAAATCACAATCCATTTCAACATCTATTTTACATTAAAATAATCATCAATAATTTCAATTAACTACCTTTTAAGGCTATGAATCTCTCTAATGTGATGTGATATACATCAACTTAGCACATATTATTTTGTGAAATCCTTGATTGTGGTGTGATAATCTCCATAACTATAAATCTATAAAATATAGATAATATTAATTATTATATATTATAAATTTGTAACATGATCTTGTATGTGATTACATATCTCAACATCATTTTTTGTGATTAACACATTCATTTTCTCTTGCTTTCAGCCTCAACTAACCAGATCCCCTCAAAAATTTAATGGAAAACAACTCATAACACAGTGTATATCCTCATTAAAAAATTATGCATGTTTTGGATTGATCCTTCCATCTTTATCTTAGGAAATTGTAATGTCTTGATGTACCAAATCAATTATGATGTGTCCCTTAAATAATTAATCTTACGTATGTAATACCACTACTCAATGATCTATACCATTAATGTATCACTATAATGTACTTTTTTATAATCATTAAAAACAATATATTACACTCATGTAGGAATTAAAAACCTCATATTAGAATTATATTTTAGTTCCTAAAAACCGCAATACTAAATCTTGTACTATACATAAGAACTATACACATATTCCTTAATACCATTTTCCATGGGAAATTCATGTTAGAAAGATATTTAAAACCATATAAATAAATTATTCATTTAATATAAAAATATACACAATATTATAACCCAATGGTTCAGTATATTTGGATATTAGATACATGATCTTTCAATTTTACAATAAGTGTTCATCATTTTCCACTAACAGTATTCTAACAAGATACCCCTTTAGATACATCATACATAATAAGGTTTTTTTACATCTAAGGTAATGTAAATCTAACAAATTTGTGCGCATAAACATTTTTAAGGGTAAACTTAAGAGATAAGATTAAAATTTCATATGTGAAAAGAATATGAGACTGTGGGTATGGAAACATAATCAATGTTCATGAACCAAACATAATATAATTATACACAATACCACATATATCATACGCGATTAGTAATGGAATAACGAATTTGGTATAATATAAGAAACAAGTAATAAGAGTTTCAAAACTAGATTCAATGATCACGATCCATTAAAATATAACATATGAATAATAATATTTCATATAAATAATTTTAGAAAGTAATTACTTATACCAAACCTCACTATGAAGACTATCATCACGTAGTTCAAAAAGTCCCATAATGGATTGGGATTATTACTCAACCCCTCAAATTTCATTTTTTGAGATATAATTCATTACCCAATATAATAAAGAGATATATAATTTTGATTATTCCCATCACATAACATATAGATTCAATTTGAGGTTTCGGTTCTCTCCCCATTCTCAATAATCTCATCAGATATAAACTAAAACCATTTAATTGGCAGACTATGATGGTCCCACCCTAATATAATGATAAAAAATACATATGTGTTCCCCATGAACCTGAAAAAATCTATATATTTGTTATAGATTAATTAACCAAGTGAAAATAAGTTATTTTATTTATTTGAAATCATATTTCATCCAATATAATTACTTGTATAGTATCATTGGATGATGTTTTATATGAATCATATGAAACATTAAAGGAGGATTCATTAGATGAAAAGTATATTCATGAGAATTAATATTTACTATTTGAAATAATATGAAATACAATAACTATTTTCACCACATATTAAATTTAATGAATATAATTTATATTAGAATCGGAATTAATGTTTTTTTAGAAAACCATTAACTACTATGGTGGGTGAATCTTAATATAAACCTATAAAAATAGTAGGGAAATTAATTTATGTAAAATATGTTTTTAAAAAATCATTTTACACCTTTTTAAATATGATTAATTTTGATTCCAAACTTTTCATAAACTAGGAGAACACATTTATAGCATTTTGGTTTATGTAGACATTGGTTCAATTCTTTTTCATTTTATAGAAAACCATGTGATATGTGAGTATTTTGGATCTATAATTTGATAGGGTCATTTGGAGTAGTTGGTGAATGGTTTGTCCCACTATGTCGATATCCTTAGGAAAACTACATGCTGTGGTTTTTTAAGTATACACGCCATCATGTTTTGAACATGGTTTTATAAATTTTATATACTTACCATTTTTCATTATTTTGGGTTTTTTTCTAAAATATCTTCTTTATTTTAAATCTCACACAACCCTCTCCAAACAAAACATTCTCAAATGGGAATTGGGAGATCAGTGAGGAGAAAGAACATCTTTAGAACTTAAATTTTAGTATATATACTTTAAAACTCATGGGGTATCAATGTCGTTCCTCGTAATATCTTCTCCTCCCTTTTCCCCATAATCCATTATCTTTGATTTACAATTTTTTAAAAACCCTAAGAACTTTAATGTATGAATTTTGGGTTTCAGGATGGTTGATTCCATGGGACTTTTTATGTAGGGGGTATAGAGGTAATTTAATATCCAATTTATGTATCTTCCATTATAGGAAATACTTTAGTCTATATCATCATTTAATCTAGCTAAGTGATTTTTTATATTATATTGCATTCCATTAGATGCATGATTGTTTTAAATGAGTTATCATTAATTTTATTCCATTGTATGTGTCCCATTATTGACATAATTTGATTCTAAATATTTTTTACACTTGGAATAGAATGGTGTTCACACCTAGTGTTTGAATAAATACCTAAGTGGTTTCTAAAGGTGTGATATTGGTTTTAAAAGCGATGGTGAGTACCATATAGTGGTTTTTTAAACAGGTGTTTTTCATTTTCTGATATGAAAAAAAAAATAAAAATTAAATTAAATAATTTCATGTGCTTTAAATTAATTTTATTTATTTGAAGGTGTTGTGATAACCCTTGTGTGTCATATTTAAAAAACATTATGGGTTTTAATTCTTTAAAATGTTTTTTTCAGAGAATTTCAAGTCCCAAATGTGTTTTAAAAATTTATTCAAATTATTTTTTCTAAAGAATGGATTTGGAAAGTATATAAACTGGTGATTCATTTAGTGGAATTCCATGAGTGTTTTAAAATTTCACAATTTAGGCATTATGAGAAATAGTTTTTAATTATACAACTTGGGACACACTTATTCCCTAATTTTATTTTGTTAAAATTAATTGGTTGTTTTTTTTCTTGTGGTGTTCAGGTGATGATAAAATGGGATGTATTCTGCAAGGTTTCTTGAGATAAGTTGGCGTATTTTTTAAATCTATTGAATGTTATTTGTTCTTGTTGTATGATATAGATCAATTTCATACCTCCTTTCTAGATTTAATGGGAGTTTTGAGTGAATAATATGTGACATGTGTGATGGAAATATCTATTATAGAGTACCCTATTTAGGGAAGGTCTAAATAAGACTTATTGAGTTAATGGGATTTCTATATGATAAAAAAATTTAAGAGAAGGACGTGTTGTTTCTTTTGGTTCTCTAATTGTAATAGTGCCTAGTGTGTTCCATACAAGAACTGGGATATGATAGTTTCAGTACATTAATCATCGTTTCCCTATTTCTTGTCCCATACTAGAATTACTATAGACCTAATGAGTATTCAATAATTCATGAAACCTTTTTAGGATCATATATTATATTTTTTAATTTATATTTTTTTACGTCCCCTACTACTTTTAACCTTTCATGGAACCTTTTTAAACATCATTTAATACTATTTATTTTGTAAAAATTGTATCCTGGTGCAATTTGTGTAAAATTTTACTTCTTCCACATATTGTTGATTAATTTTAAAATTCCCTGATAAGGTATTTTATAATGTAATTTAATATAATAAAGATAACTGTTTGATGATAATTTAGCTAAAAAAAATTTATTATGGAATTTGAATAGTGTGTTATTTAAATATTAATGGTCATTTTGGAAGAACTCTTGAAACTACTTTATAGGAATGTTGGAATAGTTTATTTTGAATTTCTATGTTTGAAATTTTGATGATTTTTTAGGATTCCCTGAATATTTTTACTTATAAATTGGTTATAATTATAATATTTAGAAGACTATTTTAAATCCTGACAATCTTTTAGAACATTCAAAATTAAATTTTAAAAATAGTTATTTTTGAGATGGTATTGAAGTGGGACATTAACATGAATCTTTATAAAAGGAGCTTTCGATGGGGGAAAATTGTTTTCCAAGTGATTTGTTTCATTTTAAATGGAAAAAAATTATGTTTTAACCAATTGATGATTTTTCATTGTTTCTTATATAACGGCGTATGAAAACTACAATAACCCAAATTTTATATGAGGTATAGAATCATTTATTTTTAGTTGTATTCCATTATCATATATTAAAGGAAGTTCCCTATTTTTATGTAAGGGTTTGGGAGGATCCATGGATTTTTTGGAGCTCAGAGTTACAGTTTTTAGAAGAAACAATAGAGGTAAATAAATAGCAAAAAGTTATCATTAGTCATGCCTATCATACTATGTGGCGTAGTAATGGTGACAAATAGTTTTTTTAAACCATTATAGAGTGAATTGTGTTATGAGGGGCTGATAGAGAGGGTGAAAAAGTTTGTGCCTAGTTTTTGTAAAAGTGAACTATTGGCCATGTGGGGTATGCTCCTTGGGAGATGGGTTGTACATGGTTGGTGCATGGTTTGGAGAACGTCATGACCAAACTGTGGAAACACATAAAAATTATTGAATTTCTATTTTCCTTTTAATCTAATTTAATAATACCCCTCCCTTTTTATTTATTCTTTAGAGAATATCTCATCATACCTTTTTTCTCTCCCTTCATAACCTAGAAATTGATAGATCATCTACATCATTTTTTGATCGATCCACCATTAATCTTTTTAGATCCCTCACATGTGTCCATCTATTTTCCCATTTTCATATTATACAATCTAAAAAAATGCAAATAATAGATGAGTATTCTACCACATATTTACGTTGGTATGTACCTATTCTCCATGTCATTTTAATATCATTGAATATTGTCATTGTGGCATATATAGGATCTTCTGGACCTTCTTTAGAAATTAAATGATATGAATAAATATAATTACATCCTCTATTAAGGGTTTCTCTTACTAAACCTAATTATTGTTAGATTTTTTAGACCTTATATTAATCTACCAATGTTGTGTATTCAATTAACTTCATTGTGTAAAACGTCCACTTTGTGTGTCGGATCTCACCACTATTGTCATGGGATCCTCAATGTATTAAATGATATAGTTAGATTGGATCATTCCCCCTTTTACATGTTATTAAATGAAATTAAAAATAAATAAATTGTTGAGAAAATGAAAATTTTGATTGTGTATGAACATAAACATGACCTTTATCATATTACAACTTTTACTTGCTCGGCGATGGAAATATTGGTACGAGACCAACCTTCTTTTAATATTATAGAACATGATTTATAATGATATGGAACTGACTAGGAGATCAAGGTATTTTACTTTTGATCACTTTTTATGATTAATTGTGGTATAAATAAATTCGGTGAGAGAGGTATGGAACCTGAGACCCCTAGGTATGATTAATTAGGTTATGAAACTGATGAGGTGGATAAAAGATTCAAACCTAAGACTTGAGTATACATTTACGTCACTAGATATAGGATTACCTAGATATCAATATAGAACCTGGCCCATATATTTCTGATACTTATATCATGTGTGGAATATGCTGGCCCAGTTACTAACTACTATTAAAACATTATATATATTTTTATTCTCATCTACAGTAGAATTATTTTATTACATATTTTTCCATTGGACATTTCATATATTCCTTTGTCATTACTTATTATATGTTTACATGACTATAGATAATTTTCATAGGATGGGTTTGTTGTAAAAACCATTGGTTATGGCATACTGAGTTTATCCCACACCCAATCCAAGCCATTAAGGGCACCCAGTCTTATTGTATGGTTATAGGTAAGGACATGAGAAATAATACAATTCTTGATTCTTTATTGAAAATTTTCTAGGAGAGGGAGATCATATGACTGATAAATGGATAATGATTCTATATGGATATAGTTTATTGGTATTTTTAGTTCTTTTGATATTTATTTATGTATAAATTCCTTGTTTAATTTTTTTCCATACTTTATGTTTAGAGACATGACTTTAAATAATTTTGTTTATGATTTTAGATAGATCTTTTTTTGGATTGTTTATTTTTATCATCAGGATGATTTAACATTAATTATTAAATAATATAATGCTTAAAATATTTATTTATCCACTTATTATATCACAGAGATACTCTAATTGTGAGGGTATATCCTCCCAATAATACCATCTAGGACCATCGCTGTAAGATAGTAGCCACTAGCTTATGTACAGGCGCACATGAGACAATGTGACCCAGTAGATCGGTGCACCATTGAGTGCCCCTTAGGTAAAGATTTTATAGAGTAGTATCATAGGAATTATTTTATTGACATACTATTTTGGGGTGGTATAAAGGATACTAGGACGTGGAAAAATTTTGTAACGATCCTATGACTAGGATGGGGTATGATGTTCTGGTTTATGAATGTTATAGGTTATTTGATCCAAACATTGGGTGATTCACATGATATGTGATGTTATTATTATTATTATTATTATTATTATTATTATCATGGGTTTTGTTTTTTTATGGTCCCCAAATGTAATGGATTAACTGTTCATGAATAATTTTAAGAACCTTATAAGATTAATATGTCAGGAATAATATGATGTTGTGTAGCTTGTATTACCTGACTGAATGATACTTTTTTATGTTTGATGAATGATATATGTGATATGAAACATACGTTTCAGAAAGAAAGTATGAGATTATATATTGGGTTATTAATGTTTTTTTATATAAGTAAATATTTTTTTACCATAAATTTTGATGATAGAACCTTGAATAACAAATTATCACTTATTTGAGTTATGTAACTGAAGTTAAATTGAAAGAATTTTTTTATTTGAAATAAATTAATGTCATTTTTAATTTAAATAGTTCATGTTCCTCTATAAATTAGTAATAATAATTCATTTAGTTAAATCATTTTATGATACCATTTATATTCTGTTATTAAATTTAAAGGTCAGATGTAGTTAATATTACTATTAATTGAAATTTAAAAAGATTGAATTTTTATAAATTGGGAATGGTAAATTAGATAACCATATAATGATGTAAATGTATGAATTTAAAAATATTAAGTTCTATTATTATAATTATTGAATGAGGATGAAAATTCCTAAATAATGTTTGTATTCCCCTATAACATTCAATTAAATGTCCTTAAATGAGTACCCTTATAGTGAAATAGAGTGCTTGAACTATAATCGATCTTTGTAATGGGATTTAAGAAGTGTCTCTTATGTTCTTTATGATCCTTACTACAACCCAGACCTGAAATTAGGTGCTGGAAGAAGGTTATGTTTCTTGTATAAGAGGTCTTGTACCTATATAATTATTATATTTGAGATTTTAACATTATTAAAACATTTCTAATGTCTTTTCTTGGATGTTTTAGAGAAATTCCAGCATAATGTTTTGGATTCCTGTGACAGGAGGGTGGTGAAAACCATGCTCTAGTGGTGGTGAACCCTAAGCCACCTGTTCTACCTCTAGTAGTGACATATGTTACAAATCATGTTATCCCTAGTAAGAGTGAAGATTCCCAATTTTGAGTGGAATTTGTTTTGGATTATGCATCCAATAATAGGAGCTACACAATTTTCCTCTTATATGGTAGAATTGATGTGATCATTCCACCAGAAGAATCTTCTCACCATTTCTGGGGATGAAGGTCTATAGGATATTGATTCATGGCTATAGGTAATGTTGACTATCTTTTAAAACCATGAGAAATCTCTCTATTTTAGAGTGAATCTCACAACCTATATTTTTGATATTATTCCATATGATCATGGGATGTTATCACCCTGGGGTATCATTATCTAGGTATGTCCTGTGATGGTTTTAAAATAGTCCTATATAAATACCTTTTCTTGTATACGTTGAGAGACGATCCTTATAGGATGTTCATGAGAATGCAGATTGGTTCCATTACCATTGTAGAATACTCAACTCATATTATTCAGATTCAGTGCATTGAACCTATCTATACAGCTAATGATCCAGTGAAAGAGATATGTTTTGATGTCGTCTTAAGACATCATATTCATTCTTAGGTGAATGTTTTTTCAGTTAACTACCATATCTAATATAATAAACCACTCTCTTATTACTAAACATTACATGAGGGAAGACGAAGGTCTGATTCGAAGTGGACCAATTCCCCATCCCACAAGTGCGATACATGGTTGTAGGAAGCATTCCTTCGAGACATTTCATGAGGGAAGTACCAGTCATGGTGCATGTACTAGTGCTTTTGATTCATGTACAAATAGTTTTTTTCATCAATAGAGGATGTAGGGGTACAAGAAAACTTATATTGAGAGGGAACCAGTTGGATATTGATCATTTAGTTTGATGGGCCATTTTTTTTGGTTTGGAAGAATTATCCCTCTAATATCATGTTAGATAGGATTAGAACTGGATCTGGGTCCAAGATTAGGATCATCATGTTCATTCCAGATAGGGAACTAGAGTGTTACTAGCAGATTAGGTCAAGGTATTTTTCATGTTAAAGGGAGTGAAACACCGGTTTTAAAAATATAGACAAGAGGTCCTACTGAAGGAAGTCCTGTTGAGTCTTACAGTCATGGAATGGGCCATTTTTATGAAGTATAGTATGTATTGGGGAAGTAGATTATATGAACTTATATGATTCTAGGTACCTTTCTAGTATCATCTACCTTGGCATCTATTTGGTCTAATATAAGGGGTTTGAATTATTTTATTTCTATCGTTATTGTGGGAATTCTCATGATTGATATTTAGTATTTCTGTGGGGTGATGAACCTTGACACCCACATTGGGAATACATTATGAGAATGCACATAAGTATGGGGAGTTCCCCATTGAGATAAGAGACTATAGTTTCCTATATAACTTATTTATACATGATATATCTAGTATTGAAATTATTATAGTGGTTGAGTAATTGGTACCCCATCATTCCAATATGGACTGCTATCTCTACACGTAATCTTGTACATCACATGAGGGAGGTATTTTCCGCTAAAATTGTGATTTGGGTTTCTAGAAAAGTAAGATCATACAATATCATCTTAGGTTTAGTCGCATGAAAAGCTATATTTTTATCCATTATGAGGAAGATAAGGGATTACATCAATCTAAATTTATTCTTGTATTAGATTATTTTAGTGATGTTTTACCCAAATACTTTTATGGTTTTATATATCAAAGAGTTGTGTATTTCTCTATTGACATTGTTCCAGGACCTCCACTAATATCCATTCCACATTTGAGGATGTCTGTTATTAAGTTGCAGGAACTCAAGAGATATATGGAATACTATGAAGGTAATAGTTTTATATATCCCAATACTTCTCCTTCGGGTTTAGTAGTCAGTTTTTATAAGAAAGAAGGTGAAACCCTCATGTTTTATATGGATAACCAGATGTTAAATGATCTTATAATGATGGAATATTATTTATTTTCTTTTATAGATATCTTATTTGATCAATATTGAGGATATAGAGTATTCTTGGAGATCAATTTGAGGTTATTATATCAGAAAGTACATGTTCTACCATTGAGAATAACTTATGTAATATTCCATAAAAGGTATGGTCTTTATGAGTATCTGGTTATGTCATTTGGTATCGTAAAAAACATTGGTTGTTTTCATGAATGAAATGAATTATTATTTCCAACCGAATCTATATTCATTCATGGTAATATTCTTTTATGATTCCATTTTGTATTCTCAAACTCAACATGACCATGATAACCAACATGATGTCATTCTAGATATTGTTATAAGGTAACAATTGTATGTTAGGAACTTCAAATCCCACTTTTGGATTGATATGGTACACTTCCTGGGTAATAATATCTTGCAGTCTGGAGTATTAGTTGAACTAGTGAAGGTGAGAGTTGTTGTTACCAAGGAGAATCCCATGAACATCTTCTATATATGTAGTTTATTGGGTATATATGGTTAATAAAGGATTTTCATACAATATTTTTCACACCTAGATGCACATACATTGAGCATGGAAAAGAACGTTGTGATGTTTTTCGGGATCGGAGATTGTGAGATAGAATTTTAGGAGTTGAAAGGGATATTTTTATATAGTTGTCATCATTATTCTTCTTGAGGAAGGAAAAAGCAACAATATTATTTGTAACACATCAGGTATTGGTCGATGATTAGTTATGATATTGGATGATCAATCTTAAGCAACCAAGTCTTTTCAGTTCATTCCTTATGAGTTGAATTTCCTATACCACTATCTTGAGCAGGCAGCCATGAATCACCCCTTGTGTTTTTGGATGAATTACCAGATGTGATAGTGTTTTGTGTTGTTTACAGACCACAAAAACCTCAGGTATATTTTAATGCATCATAAATTTAACCTTAGGTAGAGTGGGTGGGTTTAATACCATTTTTCATTTGACAGTAATCATTCTTATATATATGGTAAAGGATATGTAGTAGAATATTAATTAAAATAAAGTAATCATACATAAGAGTTTTGAGGGGATAGTAATAAGTTGATTGTTCTGAACCTATTTTCCTTGATAAATTTGGATGATAAGGACTATCTTTGACTATTTGTACTTATATAGTTATTAGTGACCTATTCTCTTATTGGGATATTAGAGAAGATCTAGATATTAGACCTCAAGGGATTTGTCCTAAGGGAGATTTTTTCAGGAGGGGAGTTGCTAACATGCAAGACTATAGATGAGGATAAGGTCTTACCCATCCATGGAAATGCCTGTATTTCTATAGTTATCTAAGAGGATATGATGTGATATTCTCACACATATATATGGGTTGTACTCCCTGGGAATACACATATGTATTATGATATACTTCACCAGTATTGTTTTCCTGGTATGAAATGGATTTACCTAGTTTTGTTACTCGATGATCCACCAGTCATCAGGTGAACACATAGCACCAGCAGGCAGTAGAGTTTTTACAACTATTTCCCATTCCTGGTTTGTAATGGGATAATTTTATAATAGATTTCTTCATTATATTACTGAGATCCCCCCTAAGGATGTGATGTATTATCTGTGATCATTGATAGGATCATTAAGGTCACTCATTTTATACCTATCAGAGAGAATATCATAGTTGATAAGAAAAGGAGGTTAAATGTTTGTGAAATTATTTTCTTATATAGGGTCCCCAGTATTTTCATTTAAGATAGTGTTCCCATTTTACATTAATGTTATGGAAGGTTTTATAGAGATATTTTGGTGTGAAGTCTCTTTTGGTCATACCCAGTCACCCTTAAACCGTTAGTCAGTTGGAATGGACGATACATGTACTATAGGGCATGCTCTGAGCATGCGTCATTTATTTATGAATCCTGGGGGGAAATTACACCTACTGTAGAGTTCACCATAAATAAAATCTTATGACTAATCATACATATAGAACCCTATGTTCTTTTATATGGTAGTCCTTGTCGTTCTCCATTATGCTATTTAGAGGTAGGTGATGTTGCTTTATTTGGACCTCATCTCATTTACAAGACTTTAGAGTATGTTTGGTTGATTAAGAAGTGGATGACTATAAATCTGTCTATAAAGGAACCATATATTGATAGTTTTCTTTGACCACTAGACTTCAATTTTGGAGATTGAATATTATTATGTTTTTTGACTAGATTGTGTAATTTACGGTTTATACGGCAATGGAATCTTTCACCTTGGATTGTTGTACCTTTTAAGGTTGTGGATAGATTCATGCTGATAGCCTATCGGTTATAGTAAACTCAAAGGTATTAGCTTATGCATGACATATTCCATGTTTCACAACATCTTCAGTAATAACCAAATCAATCTCAAATCATTCAACACGGAGAGATTGAGTTGGAGGTGGATGCATCCTTTGAAGAGAATCTTATCCGTATTTTCAATTGGAGTATGAAGGCGCTTTGAGGCCGATCATTCCATTTAGTACAAGTGTTATGGAGGAAAAACTACATAAAGGATGAGTCCTAAGAGTGAGAGGCTGATGTACATGCTTAGTTCCCAGTTTTATTCATAGATGATGGTTTTCTACCCTTGTAATGGATACTCTTGTGCGAGTTGCATTAAGGGGGAAGACTAGATAACCCATCTTTTACTTTAGGTATAAAGCATTTAATTTCAAGTTGGACATCTTAATACTATAATAAAGTAAGTTACCTATAGTTTAAATAAGGGTTCAAGAGTGTAAAGGGATTTTTCGAATCTCAGATATTTTGTTTTGAAATGAAATGGAAGAGGAACAAGGTTAGAACACTGTTAGTTCTAACCATACAACAGAAATCGTGTGGCCATGTAAGAGTGTCACGTGGTTTTCCTAAACCATGTGAAGGAGGATTGGAACATGTGAGGATGATAATGAGGGTGTGCATTGGATAGAAATGGTTTGTATAAAAAAATTATTTTCCAGGTAAGGTGTGATCCCTAGACAACAGCGTGTATATGGTTGGCACATGGTTTTTCCAACCATACAACCAAACTGTTCGATCACATAAATAGTGATGAATTATGATTTTCAGACTCATCTTTTTAAAGAACGCCACTAACCTATTCTTTCTTGTCATGTTGAAATCTCCTACTCCTTTATGAGCTCTATTACACACCTAAGAAAGTAATAGAAGGATATTTTTCGTCCAACATTTGATTGAGCCACAGTTTGTCTTTATGGATCCCCCACATGAATTCATCCACTCTTTCATTTTCTTCTAATATAGAATAAATCATTGGTCAATACTGAAGGAATTTTCTACCAAAATATTTATATAGGTTGTATATACCTTTTCCCCATGGATTTTTTCTATTTAACTATGATCATTGTTCCACATATCGCACCTTCCAAATGTTTCTTCTTCTATGGGGAAAACAATTTTTTGCAACAGGTTATTTGCAACGGGAATATATCCCGTCTCAAATAGTATGTCGAAGTGGATATTAGCGACGGGGGAATCGACTCGTTTCTAACATTAGGCACGATTTGCGCGCCAAACAATAGGACGGCTATCTGCGACGGGGATCCCCCCCCACCCCGTCGCAAATACCAGGAGGTGGGGAAACTATTTGCGACGGTGGAATTCCCCCGTCGAAAATAGTGCGTCTGCAGGTGGGTATTTTTGATGCATCCCATCGCAAATACCTGCAGCGGTAAATGATTTTTTGTGACTGGATGTTGTCCTGTCACCAAAAGTGCGTCGTCAGGCAACTATTTATTACAGGCCTCGTCACAAATTCCCTTTTAACCACCAATAGTAATTAATGCGAACAGAGGTATTTGCGAGAGGTATCCTTTCGCAAATAATCATGTCGCAACTAATATAACCTATATATACCCCCATATTTTTTTCTTTCATATCCCTCAATTCCTACTCTCTCTCTGAACTCTAATTTTAGTGGGAAAACATTTGTGACTTAGTTTTTTTACGAAAAGTTGTGAAGTCATCTACACCTATAAGAGATCATGTTTAAAGGTATTTATGTTTTATTTAATTTAGTATTTATTTCATTTTCTTTATATTAATTTGAATTATTGTTAATTAGTTTTAATTAAATTAGATTTAAATTATTTTGTCATCAAAATTTCTTTGAAATAAGAAATTGAAATTATTAGGCCTAATTCTTAGTAATTAGTAGTAATCAATAATTTTTAACGATAATTAGTAATGTATATAAAAAATTAGTGATAATTATTAATTACAAGCTGTAATTTGTAGTTATTAATACTTTTTAATGCTAATTAGTAATAATTGGGGGTATTTAATAATAATTAGCGGTAAATAGTAATAATTAGCAGTAAATAGTAATAATTAGAAAAAATAATAATAATTTGGGAAAAATAGTAATAATCGGGGAAAAAAGTAATAATTTGGATAAATAGTAATAAATATTTACAGTTAGTAATAAATAGTAATAAATAGTAATAAATAGTGATAAATAGTCATAAATAGTAATAAATAATAATAAAGAGTAAGAAATGGTAATAAATAGTACTAAATAATAATAAATAATAATAAATACTAATAAATAATAATAAATAGTAATTAGTAGTAATAATCTGTAACAATTAATAATAATTTGAAATAATTTGAAATAATTAGTACTAAATAGTAAAAATTAGTAAAAATTAGTAATGATTAGTAATAATTAGTAATAATTAGCAATAATTAAGAATAATTAGTAAAAATTATTAATAATTAGCAATAATTAGTAATAAATTGTTATATTTAGTAATAATTTGTAATAATTAGAAATAAATAGAAATTAACATAAATAAATTTTAATAATTAGAAATAATTAGTAATAATTTCCAATAAATAGTAATAATTAGTAATAATTAGCAATAAATAGTATTAAATAGTAAAAATTAGTAAGAAATAGTTAGAAATAGTAAAAAATAGTAATAAAGAGTAATAAATAGTAATAATTAGTAATAAATAGTAATAAATAGTAATAAATAGTAATAAAGTAACAAGTAGTATTAAATAACAATAATTATCAATAATTAGTTATAATTAGCTATAATTAGAAATAATTAGTAATAAATAGTAATAAATTTCAATAAATAGCAATAAATACCAATAACTAGCAATAATTAGCAATAATTAGAAATAATTAGCAATAGTAATAAATAGTAATACTTAGTAATAATAGTAATTAGTAAAAATAATAATTAGTAAGAAATATTAATTAATAGTAATAATTTGTAATAAATATTAATAAATAGTCACAAATAGTAATGAATATTAATAAATAGTAATAATTAGTAATAATTAGTAATATTTATTAATAAATAGTAATAATTAGTAATAATTAGTAATAATTAGTAACAAATAGTAACAAATAGTAATAAATAGTAATTAATAACAAAAATTAGTAATAATTATTAATAATTAGTAATAAAAAGTAATAAGTTGTAATAAATAGAATTAATTAGTAAGAATTAGTAATAATTAGTAATAAATAGATTTAAATAGTGATAAATGGTAATAAATAGTTATAAATAGTAATAATTAGTAATGATTAGTAATAATTTGTAATAAATAGATATAAATTGTAATAAATAGTAATAAATAATAATAATTATTAATAAATAGTAATAATTGGTAATAATTAGTAATAATTTGTAATAATTAGTAATACTTAGTAATAGTTAGTAATTAATAGTAATAACCAGAAAAGCATAGTCAAAGGCAAAACCCCTGACCATTTATTAAAAAAAGAAATGTTCAGAACACAAGTACAATAGAACCATCACAACCATTACAAAATATCAAAATCAAACTTGTCCACTACTGGAAAATGAGGCATTTTCAACGGTTCACAACTGTTGGGAAAGGCCGCAGAACCATTGGGAATATCTATCCCAACGGTTCTGCAAACCGTGGGGAAGTAAGCCGTTGGGAAAAGTTTTCCCAACGGTTTACAAATAACTATTGGGTTAGGTTAGAAAAATCAACCTATCCCAACGGTTTACATTAACCATTGGAATATGTTTTCCCACCGGTTTTAAGTAAACCGTTGGGAAAAACCAACAAAATCTCTAGATTTTCCCAACGGTTCACTCAAAACCGTTGGAAAAAATCCAACTATACATCTTTTCCCAACGGTTTGAAACCGTTGGGAAATAGTTTATACCAATGGTTCCATCTGAACCATTGGTATAAACCTCCTTAGAAGACTATTCCAACAGTTTCAAACCGTTGGCATAGCCTATTCTATGCAAATTGCACAGCAGCCTGCAATTTTCACAGCAGCACAGTGGAGGAGCAGGGTCTCCATTCACCTGTGATTCTTCAATCCCTCTCCTTTACCTGCAATAACCATCTAACATATACATATACAGAACAAATTCATATATATTTAACTTAGAATACATCCGGAAACTATACACATTCATAATTAAATCAGAATTCATAACGTAATTATAAAGATACATAATTTAGAATTCATTTAGAATTCATTTTAAAATTCATTTAGAATTCATTTAGAATTCATTTTAAAATTCATTTAGAATTCAATTTCAAAATTAGATGACAATTATATGTGTAATTTGATATTCATTTCATTTTTTTGATTGGTTTTTCGTATATAGGTGTTTTTACTAAATATGTTATCCATTTTAAACAAAGTACATGCACTTGGAGTAGTACCGGTGACACCATGCCTCGTATTGAGGCACGATTGACTAGTGCACATCACACATGACCCATTGGTCATTTTCTTAAAGAATAAACTTATTCCGAAAGGGTTTCGTTGGTTTTCCGTATGCCAGTTATTATCACTTAAAATGTGGTTCATTTAAAAAAATGACATTTTTGAGTGATCCCAACCACACCGTGACTCGGATTGAGGCGGGGTTGATTCGTAAACATCAAAAATAACCCATGGATTGTTGTCCTAAAGTTTCAACAGAATCTGAATGTGTTTGGTCAGGTTTTCGTATGTCAGTTGTTGTTTTCACTTAAAATGCTTTCCATTTCAAATAAAAGTGATCCACTTTGAGTTGTGGAAGCCACACCGAGGCTCATATTGAGGCGTGGTTGACTCGTACAAATCACAAATGACACATGCATCCTTTTCCTATAGTATCAACAAAATCCGAATGTGTTTGGTTGGTTTTCCGTTTGTCAGTTGTTCTTTTCACTTAAAATGAAGTCCATTTTAAACTATAGAGAGACAATTAGTGTGATCTCGCCACACCGCTACACGGATTGAGGTGGGGTTGACTCTTACACGTCGCAAATGACCCATGGATAGTTTTCCTAAAGTTTCAAAGGAATCCTAATGCATTTGGTTGGTTTTTAGTATGTCAGTTGTAGTTTTCACTTAAAATGTTTTCCAATTCAAAGAAAAGTGAGTTACTTTGAGTTGTCCCGGCCACACCAAGGCTCGGATTGAGGAGCGGTTGACTCGTAAACATCAAAAATGAACCATGGATTGTTTTCATAAATTTTAAACGGAATCCAGATGCGTTTTGTGGGGTTTCAGTATGTCAGTTGTTGTTTTCACTTAAAATGTTTTCCATTTCAAAGAAAAGTGAGTCACTTTGAGTCGTGGCGGTCACACCGAGGATTGGATTGAGGCGTGGTTGACTCATACACGTCGAAAATGACCCATGGATCCTTTTCCTTAAGTATCAATAGAATCCGAATGTGTTTGGTCAGTTTTCCGTATGTTAGTTTTTCTTTTCACTTAAAATGAAGTCAATTTTAAACTATAGAGAGACACTTCGAGTGGTTCCAGCCACAACACTCCTCGGATTGAGGTGGGATTGACTCATACACGTCACATATGACTCATGGAATGTTTTCCTAACGTTTCAATGGAATACGAATGAATTTGGTCATTTTTCCGTATGTCAGTTGTTGTTTTCACTAAAAATGATGTCCCTTTAAAACAAAAGTGAGACACTTTGAGTGGATCTAGAATCACAGCACCTTGGATTGAGGTGGGGTTGACTCTTACACGTCACATATGACCCATGGATCGTTTTCCTAAAGTTTCAACCGATTCCGAATGCGTTTGGTCATTTTTTCATATGCCAGTTGTTCTTTTCAGTTAAAATGATGTATATTTTAAACAAAAGAGATACACTACGAGTGGTGTCATCCCCACCATGCCTCGGATTGAGGAGGGGTTTACTTGTACACATCACATATGACTCATAGATCGTTGTGATAAAGTATGAACACAATCAGAATCCTTTTGGTTGGATTTCCATATGTACTTAAAATGATTTCCATTTTTAACAAAAGAGAGACACTTAGAGTGATCCCAACCACACCACGACTCGGATTGAGGCGGGGTTGACTCATACACATCCCAAAGGACCCATGGATCATTTTCCTAAAGTTTCAATGGAAACTGAATGCGTTTTGTTGGGTTTCAATATGTCAGTTGTTGTTTTCACTTAAAATGTTTTCCATTTCAAAGAAAAGTGAGTCACTTTGAGATGTGGCGGCCACACTGAGGCTCAGATTGAGGTTCGGTTGATTCATACACATCAAAAATGACCCATGGATATTTTTCCAAAAGTATCAACAGAATCCGAATGCGTTTGGTCTATTTTCCGTATGTCAGTTGTTCTTTTCACATAAAATGATGTCTCTTTTAAACTATAGAGAGACACTTTGACTAGTTTCGGCCACACCACACCTCGAATTGAGGTGGGGTTGACTCTTACAAGAAACATATGACTCATGAATTGTTTTACTAATGTTTCAATGGAATCTGAATGCATTTGGTCGGTTTTCCGTATGTCAATTGTTGTTTTCACTAAAAATGATGTCCTTTTGAAACCAAAGAGAAACACTTCGAGTGGTTCCGGCCACACCGTGCCTCAGATTGAGGTGGGGTTTACTTGTACACGTCACAAATGACCCATGGATTGTTTTCCTAATGTTTCAATGGAATCTGAATACGTTTTGTTGGGTTTTAGTATGTCAGTTGTTGTTTTCACTTAAAATGTTTTCCATTTCAATGAAAAGTGAGTCACTTTGAGACGTGGCGGCCACACTGAGGCTCATATTGAGGTGTGGTTGACTCACACACGTCAAAAATGACCCATGGATCCTTTTACTAAAGTATCAACAAATTCCGAATTTGTTTGGTTGGTTTTCCGTATGTTAGTTGTTCTTTTCACTTAAAATGAAGTCCATTTTAAACTATAGAGAGACACTTCGAGTGGTTCTGGCCGCACCGCACCTCGTATTGATGTGGGGTTGACTCATACACGTCACATATGACTGAATCATTGTTTTCCTAACGTTTCAATGGAATATGAATGCATATGGTCGGTTTTCCGTATGTCTGTTGTTGTTTTCACTAAAAATGATGTCCTTTTGAAACAAAAGAGAGACACTTCGAGTGGTTCCGGCCACACCGCACCTCGGATTGAGGTGGGGTTGACTCATACACGTCACATATGAACAATGGATCATTTTAATAAAGTTTCAACAGATTATGAAGGTGTATGGTAGGTTCCTCGTATGTCAGTTGTTGATTTCACTTACAATTTAGTCCATTTTGAACAAAAGAGAGGCAGTTTGAGTGGTCCTGGACACTCTGTGGCTCATATTGAGGCGGGGTTGACTCTTACACATCACATAAGACCCATGTATCGTTTTCCTAATGTTTCAATGAAATAACTAGGCGTTTGGTTAGTTTCTGGGATGTCAGTTGTTGTTTTCAATTAAAATTAAGTCCATTTTAAACAAAACATATGCACTTTGAGTGGTGTCAGCCACACTGGCCCTCAGATTGAGGCGTTGTTGACTCGTACACTTCACATATGAGTCATGGATCATTTTACTAATGTTTCAAAACAATCAGAATTTGTTTGACCGGTTTGGCGTATGTATGTAAAATATTGTCCATTTGGAACAAAAGAGATGCAGTTTGGGTGGTCCCAACCACACCGCGCCTCGCATTGAGGCGGGGTTGACTCTTACATTTCAAATATGACCCTTGTATCATTTTCCTAATGTTTCAATAGAATCCGAAGGTGTTTGGTCTATTTCCCGTATGACAGTTGTTGATTTCACTTACAATTTAGTCCATTTTGAATAAAAGAGAGACAGTTTGAGTGGTCCCAGACACACCGCGGCTCAGATTGAGGCGAGGTTGACTCATACATGTCGCATATGACCCATGTATCATTTTCCTAAAGTTTCAACAGAATACTAAGGCATTTGGTCAGTTTGGCGTATGTCAGTTGTTGTTTTCACTTATAATTAAGTCCATTTTAAACAAAAGAGAGGCACTTTGAGTGGTGTTGGCCACAACGGGCCTCAGATTTAGGCGGGGTTGACTCTTACATGTCACACATATCTCCGATGATGGTGACTCCTAATATCATTGAGATGTATTAAAGGAAGATTCCAACATCCCCATGGACTAAGTGGAACATGTTGGTATCTGTGCTCCATCGACTCAAGAGCTGCGTGGAAAGTGAATTAGTCTGATGGGTGTAAGTTTATATTACGTAGATAGCTTCATACATCCCCATGGTTGACAGTTCCACTTGGAACCCCTCACAGCTTTGGTGAACCGAGAAGGGTCGCCCCCAATCTAACTTAAATGCATGTTCGACCTGAAGATCTCAATCCGATGACCAACCATGTTGTTCATTTACCATAGAATTGCACAGAATGCTATAATGACAATGATTTACTACATTCTATTAATGTTTCATGCTCCTCAGGGAAACAAGAATGTGATTCATCATAGACCCAAGACCCCTTTCCTTTAGTTTATGTTGTCCCCTATGTGAGATCCTAGCTCAAGGGATGATACTAGATATTTTCCAGGCCGCAGGATGGTTGTCATGAGAAGGTGCTGGGATTGATGTATAAGATAATAGGCCAAAACCATAATAATGTAGGATATTGGAAAATGTGTATTAACTATGAGTCTCAGTATGAATATTGGATAAGGATTGATGCAAGAGAGTAACGTGAAATTCGTCCCTAGTGAAGATGGACATATCTTTTAGTCGTTGATTGACAGTTGAAAGGGGGGCAATGAAAGGACAAGCAGTAGCTCATAGAAGAACAATGTTTTATTCTTATATTGGGAAACCATACCGACATTTAGTCTAAATGATAATATTCTGGAAAAGTCCAAATATTTGGCAAAGGCTCCACAAAGGTAATTCATAGTATTACCAACATACATACCCTAGAGTTCGTTCACAATGCCCATATTATGTGAACCAGTTGTACGCAGAAGAGGACTGCAACATCCTAGACCATAGACCGATGGACAACAGACTGCGTACCAAGATCATATGCGTGTTATCATAATTTGGGTCTCAACTTATGTTTGAAATAAAAATTTCTTTGTTTGATGGATAATTCCTGTCCGCAGTCAACTTAACCGCATATAATTTTCCTTACACAACCCTCTATCACTTACATTTTAATGTTTCTAGAGTTTATATCATGGCCAGGAAGTTAGTTCGTGGATGGGGGCAAGAACGGATGAGGATTATTTCATGGATGTCGAAGCTGGTACATGGATAAAGCAGTTCGCTAAAGAAGCCGTATCCAGAGGCGGTTTGCGGAAGCTGGGAATGAGAGGTATTTTTTCACCGAAGGACCTGGTAAAAGACATATCGCATGGACCCCTTAATATAGGTGTGGTCCCCCACCAGGTCCATCCCTCTATTGTAAACCGCTCTAGTTTCTGGACCGCTTTACATCAGAATAGCCTCCTCTTCATTTCAATCAGACCCCATTTCTATGGGGGGAATTTGTAGGGTCCTACAAAAATCCACAGAATAGACGGAATATACACCCTTAAAATCAGTGGAAGAATCTACACGATCTTCATCAATATTTGGAAAAAATATGAAGAATGTTCAGAAGAAATGGTAAAAGACCTAACCAGTCATCATACCGGTTCGGAAAACTACAACACCTGCAGATGTTATCATTCATGAAACGGAGGAAGAGCTCCAATGCAGAAGCAAACTAAATGGCTGGTGAAGTGAGGTTAGATTGGTCTATAGTCGCGAACCGTGCCAGACACAAACTAGGTGGAACACCCCCCACCCCCCACATGCACCACATCATTCGTGAAATGGAGGTGGAACCTTGTGCGACCGCAAACCACCCCCATGACCATGTTGGTTCATAGGGAGATGCTTTCAATATACCCCGAAAACCTTGGGTTGACTAAGTCATATGTATGAAAGGTTTTCTATCACGAGCCACCACCAAAGGCGACACATGACCATAGATAAAAACATTTCCCCCTCAAAAAAAGGATGTCCAGGGGGAGATGAAAGGGATCGGCTCATTGAGGATTGGATTCTTGGTGAACAATTCTTTGAAAAAAGGAATCAGACTTTTGAAGAAGGAAGATGCTTTCAGGATCTTAGGATTTCATGCACAGTTATGTTCTTATTCGCAAACCAGCAACATGTATAAACTAGGGATGAATTGGTAATAACTGAAGAACTCATAAGTAAATAAGTAAACTGCAAACATAAAATTGGTAAACCATGAACCACTTTCCCTATGCAGATGCACTCCCTGTGAACCACGGATCATATTCCCCTTCTTCGATCTAGCGTGCCGCGTAGAACCCCCTACACGGGCGAAGACCTGACCGGCATTGCCCCCAGCTACCGCCGCTCAAGTGGACTCCAGTACCATATACCAATTTGGTACTCTGACCAAACCCAAAGCCGCATACCCCTCTGGTATGCGGGATTCTTCTCAGTTCATGTACCACATTGGTCTGTAGATGGCCTCTCATTCCACGTAGCACCTACCTATGCGAAGGGCCCCACTCCTCATATGGCAATGGGGACTGCCAAGGAATTAGGTGTTTCCATCCCCTGAGTCTGATGAGCCCCTTCTAATTCAATACAACCCTCCAAAATCCCTTCAGTAGCGTATCCATCAGCATGAGGCAATGTCCTCTCCCAAAGACACTAGAATTTCATGATGAAGCCTTCAGGAACATGATTGTGCCCTCCTAAGATCAAAAACCTATGGTAGGAAGAGGCAAAGGGGTTACCCCATCACTTGAATGGACATCTAGAGAATTCTTGGTTTCACATACCCATGGAAGTGCAGAGTCTGAGCTCCGGAGACCCTTTTCTGCCTCTCGACTCTTCAGTATTTAGGGATCCCCCTTTCTTTTTCATTCAATGAGCACCAGTGGGGAGCTCTTCTCCCCTCCTTTGAAGAGAGTGACAGGGCATCCCTCTTAGATTAATCCCCACACCCTCCTCTCTGGATGACAATAGCCTTTATCATTTCATCTGGGAAGGTTCATTGTTCTGTGCACTTTACCACCTTCAACAGCCTCAACCGACGTGACTTCTACATTCGTTCCCTCCTCAACACTAGGGGAATTAATATCTTTAATTTTCAGCCCTCACCCTCCGTTGTCGTCTTCCTTATCATCCATTAGTATGGAAAAAGTTTGCGGCTTTCCGGAGACCAAGGAGGTAGGGTGGGGGGGTTGTTTGGGGGGCTGTCCGGGGGGTGTCTAAGGGGCTGTCTGGGGACCAAGGAGGGAGGGTGGGGGCTGTTCGAGGGCAATCTGGGGGTGTCCGGGGGGCTGTCTGGGGACCAAGGAGGAGGGTGGGGGGGGGGCTGTCCGGGGGTTGTCTGGGGGTTTCTTGTGGGTTTTTGGGGTCCAGGGAGGAGGGGGGGGGGGGGGGTTGTCCGGGGGGCTATCAGGGGGGTGTCCGGGGGATGTCCGGGGACCAAGGAGGAGGGTGGGGGTTATCTGGGGGTTGTCCAGGGGCCAAGAAGGGTGGGGCCTATCCGGGGGGTTGTTCAGGGGGTTTCCAAACATTAGTACAGTCATCTTAGGAAGCCAATTAACACTCATGACTAACCATGCCACTATAAACAACATAGAGTATATGAGTTTCCTCTCTCATCTCAACAATATCATTACACATTCTTACCATGATGTGAATCATGTGGAATATGGATGATATTTACACAAAATTCCCAAAAATACCAAGATTTCTATAAGAACTGAAAATTTATAGATGATATTAACACATAAATCATTTTGAATCAAATTTGATTCAATTTCAAAGCCCAACACACACCAAATCAAACATAAAAAAAGTCATACTCACCCAAATCAAAATAGAAAACCAAAATAGTAGATTCAAAACACTAAAATGATAATATCACTTAAAGATTAGAAGTGTAAATCTAAGAAATGTAACAAAAACAGAAAACATAAAACAAATCAGATATCGTTTAGGAAAAATCAAAACAGAAACCAAGAATAATAGATGTAGAACATCAAAACTAAGTTATGCCTTACAGATTTGGAGTGTAGATCTAAAAAATTGATTGATTGAAGATGGTGGAATAAGTTATTCTACCTTGGTAAAGAGAGACCATATGGAGAGATTGGAATTAGGGTTGCATTCGCACGGGAACGGAAAGAATCGGGACTGCTGTATATTGGGGAAAACATTCCCAAAGGTTTTTAAAAACTGTTGGGAAAATGTCTTCTTTACCAATGGTTTTGAAACCGTTGGTATACATCCTTCCAAGAGGAAATTTACCAATGGTTTTAAAAAACCGTTTCTATACATGCTTCCAAGGTGACAATTCCCAACAGTTTTGTGTAACCGTTGGGAAACGAGTGACATTTCCCAACGGTTTTGGTAAACCGTTGGGAAAGCCTTGTTTAAAATCCAATACACCAACGGTTTACTCAAGCTCTTGGTGTATCCTTCCTATACCAACAGTTTTGTATAACTGTTGGTATGTAAGTGTTGGGAAAACTCCCATTTCGAGTAGTGGTCACAACCCCCATTGTAAAAAATTTCCTCAGCTGGGACCTGTTCCTGCGATCAGGTCCGGCTGCACTACCCACCAGACTCATAAAAACAAAATATCCACCAAACTCACACCGAGTTAAAAAAACACTACATTCACTTCATCAACATCAATCAAATCCAGCAGCATAGATTCCAGAAATCATCAATTCCAACTTCAACAAACCAACCACAAGAAACCAATATCATAAAGAAAATAGTTACGACATCAACAGACATGAACCAGTCGCCAGATCCACCGCTGGAAAACCCCCTTCCACTATCTGCGAGAAACTCCCACCAACCGCATAAGCAACCCAAAGCATTTTCCAATTTCCAGATCTGAGCCGTACAAAGTAAGGCAGAGAAACGAGGAGGAGAAGGGGACCTTAGCGACATAGAATCCACAAGAAACACCTTCAACCCTGCAAAACCAAATTAGAAAAAAGGATCCCCCCTCTGATCAGCTGATCGGATGCCAACCCTCATAGTATGAACATAGTAAACGACGCATGACCACGCCATACCAAGATGAGGGGCCAGATCCCGCTCCACGTCATCACCACAAATTCTGAGCCATGATGATCCAAGCAATGGTGAAATGACATCACCGAAGTGTACGAACCACATAGAAACGGCCGAATACCGTCACAACACACCAGGAACCCACCACTGGAACTCCACCTTGTTGAGTGTCTCCAAGCTGTGCCTGCACCGATACATCTAGAGAAAGTCGACGCGAACCAAACCCGACCAAAGGGGGAAGGGGTAGAAAATCTTGAGAGAAACCCTAGCCACCGTGAGGAGGAGGGAGATGCCGCTCCGAGGCCCCTTTTCAAACATATCAATTAATATTAATTAATAGTAATAAATAGTAATAAATAGTAATAATTATTCATAAATTGTAATAAATCGTAATAAATACTAATAAATATTAATAATTAGTAATAATTAGTAATAATTTGTAAAAAATAAAAAAATTAAATATATTTAGTAATAATTTGTAACAATTAGTATTAATTATAAATAATTTGTAATAATTAGTTATCATTATTAATAATTAGTAATAATTACTAATAATTAGTAATAATTAGTAAGATTTCGTAAGAAATAGTACGAATTAGTTAGAATTAGTAACAAATAGGAACAAATCATTTGTAATAACTTGGCATAATTTCTAGTGGATTGGGGAACTCCTTTTGTTCGATGAATCTTATCCTTCTAACTATCACATAATCAAAACATTATTAATAATACGATTCTATGTATTCATATCCAATCTTATATGCACGATTTTGGTAATGAATTTGTAGGACCACCATTTTAATAATGTTTTTAGGTGGTGACAGTTTCAAGAAGGCGATTCATCGACAGAAAGGGAGCTCTTTTGACTGACGACTCATTTAATTACGTCTTTCTCACACTGAAGTCACAGTGAAGAATCCTCTCGAAGGTATGCATATTCATTATTGTATTGCATGTAAATGAGTTGTCAGACAAAAGAGTAGATGTCTATCCACTAGAAATAATCCCTCCAATAATTAATGGTAATTATTAAGAGGTATTTTTAATCATTTATCTTATTTTATTGGATAGTATTTTTCTAATTTCCAATTCTTCAAAAACAGTTATGATTTTATGTTTTGTACAAAAATATGGAATATGGATGTCGACAATAGTCATTATTATATTATCGTTTCTAGATAAATCAGCGTATAAATCCAGATGGTTCTTGATTAAATCTAGTATATATTGAGGGTGTTGAAGCTTTCTTATCATTTTCATCATCAAAACTAGAACTTTTTTTGAAGGAACAATTAAGTGTTCTTGTAAAAAATGTTCTCTGAAAGTTTTTGAAAAATTTGACAACGTTCGGGGACATCTCTTGAATTTTGGTTCTCAACCAGATTGTGTTATTTGGTATCTAAATCGTGAATGCAGTTACAGTGATGATACTAATAATTTTATTTCAGATCCATTACGATTTCAAAATTTATAACATGATGTTTTAGGTCCATCTATTCAACAAACTGAAATTCCGAATAATATTTGTTTAACTCATGAGTTGGCACCATCAGAATTTTATGAGTTTTTATGGTCTATTGAGGATGAATTATATTCTTGTTGGAATATAAGAAAATTAAAAGCAGTTGCAAAATTTATGGCTCTTAAATCAGATAATGCAATGTCAAACAACTGTTTTGATCATATATTTTCATCGGTTAAAACATTCTTACCTGAAGGCAATGTGTTGTCTGCAAATTACTATGAGAGAAAGAGGTTGGTTCACAATATTTGCCTTAGTTATTAGAATAATCATGCATGTGAAAATGATTGCATCTTATATAATCGTGAATGTAATTCATTGGATAGTTGTCCCACTTGTGGACAATCAAGGTATACAGAAGCTCAACCGGGGAAGTCTTGATCGAATCCTATAAAACAGTTGAGATATTTCCCCCTTACATCAAGGTTGTAGTGTTTATTTGTGTCTCAAGACATAACATCAATGACTTAATGGCACAGAACCAAGATTTAAAATGGTAAATTCTTGAATAATCAATCTGATGGTGATTCATGTAAATATTTTGACCCACTGCATCTATCTTTTGCTTTAGAAGTTCATAATGTGTGATTGGGTCTTTTTATTAACAGTTTCTGTCCATTTGGTTCTTATGGTAGTCAGTATTCATGTTGTCCTATCTTTTAAAATCCATATAATTTACCTCCATGGATGTTGATGAAGGATCCTTATATATTTTTGATCTTATTAATCCTAGGATATCCGAAAAAAATGATTTTTTTTAAAACATTGATTGATGTGTTAAATTCAATATGGAGTACTGGTGTTACAACATATGATGTTGCTGCAAAACAAAGTTTCATGTTAAAAGAAACATTATTATGGATGATTAGTGACTTACTAGCATATGGAATGTTATCTAGCTATAATACACATAGTCCAAAATCATATCCTTATTTTATGAAAGACAACAAATAATTTATGATCGTCAATGGAAAAAACCTTTCTATTTTGACTATCATTAAAGATTTTTTCCAACGGATCATCCTTTTTAGGGGGACAAATCTCATTTCCGAAAAGGCGCAATTAAAAGGGATGAACCTCCAAAAATTATATCATGTATATAGTTAAAATTTGTATTATTTTCATTACCTCCCATCAAATTTGTACAAACAATAAACCAACAAAAAATTCATGGATTTAGAAAAGAACATAATAGGATAAAATAGATCTTTTTTGGGGATCTTCCATATTGGTCAGATTTGTTGGTCCACCACATGTAGGTTGTTATGCATATTGAGAATAACAGTTTTGATAATTTATTTCATACAATCTTGGATACACCAAGTATGAACTAACATAATGTAAAGGAATGATTAGATCATTCCCAAATTCATAGGTGACTGAAACATGAACTATTTAAAAATGTTAGATCACAGAGGTTAATGAATCCAAAAGTATCTTATACACTGTCCAAAGTGAGTCGCTTATTATTTTGTCGGTGGATTGCAGATTTGAGAGTTCCTAATGGATATGCTTCAAATTTGGGCAGTTTTGTTGAGAATTGTCATATTATCGGATTAAAACAGTCATGATAGTCATGATATAGTTGAAAGAATTATGTTAATTGGATTCATAGTTTTGTTGAATTATATGATTTGGGATTCGATAATTGACATATCAAATTTTTTTAAGAAATTTTTGTGGTGACAACAGAATATGATGCACTATGAAAAATGGAAGAAGATGTTGTTGTAATTATATGTAAACCAGGAAAAATCTTCCCGTCGGATTTCTTTGACTCAGTGAATCATATGATATTAAATTTTCCACATTATGGTAAATTTTTAGGTGTGGTACAGTTTTGATTGATGTACCCATTAGAGATATGAATGAAGAAATTGAAGAAAAAAGTACGTAACAAAGCATCAGTATAAGGGTCAATTTCTGAAGCTTATTTTCAAGAGAAAAATTATTTTTTCTTCTCTCATTATTTTGAATATTAATATCCCTCAAAACACAACCACATGGGATGATACAAGTGGAATTTTTATGATGAAATGGAAAATCAATTATTATTTTCTAATATGCAAGATTTTGGCTTTGATGGAGTTCATGAATGATGAATTTCAGAAGTTGAACATCATAGAGCTCATATATAATTTCTGGTAAACTACGAAGAAATGAAATCAATTGTACTGCGAGTGCTTATATCACTTATTCTATAAATTATGTTACTGTAATTAAACTTATTTTATTTTTATGTTATACGATAATCATATCAAAAAACTACTTCCACAAATTATAGTAGCTTCTCTTTAGAAAAATAGACCAAAAAATTTTTCGCAATGGTTTATAAAACTAGTAACATAAATTATTGATGGTTTAACATATTAATTCAGTTTATTATTTATTATATTGATAATTTTTTTAAAATTTTCAGGTGTCTCAATATGCTGATAAAATTTAATAGTGATTGTATATATTGAGTAACCCACCATCCAAAATGGTTAAATCTTATAATGCATATGTGGTGAATAGTTTTTGAATTCATACTCGTGCATATGGGGAATCAAAAAAATTGAACAGTGCAGTTTTCTTGAGAGGATTGCACTCTAGAGAAAATGAATTTGACTTTTACTACATCCTGGAATAAATTATTGGAATTTTTTATCTAGGACCAACTTGCATAACAATTTTTAAAATTCGATGGTTAGATACTGAGAGAGGCTTGTCTGTTCATCCGACTCAAGTAATCATCCATATTAAATATAAAAGTCTTTCATAGTAAACACACCATTTTTAATTGCTCAACAGGAACAGTAAATATATTACGCAATGTATTTTGCTACTTCAAGAGACCTGAGTGATTGGTGGAGCATAATAAAAATGAAATAATAGGAAAATTAGTTTACCCAAACTGAACATGGTTCTTCTAAAATGGAAGGAATTGATATTTTTCAAGAGACTACTCAAAATCCATCATTTTCACATATAGACATAAATATCGATGAAGAGACCCCCCAATTAAGGGTCGATGGTGACAATGTTGTTAATGATGATACAAATGATTTCGAAATGGAAAGAGATGATGAAACTGAAACTCATATGGGTATTGATGAAGCTGAGGTGGAATATGAAGACATTGACATAATTAGATATGAATATGATGATGAAGGTGAACATTGATACAATTAAATTCTGGTTATAATCATAACTAATATTTTTCTATATATAATAGTTATTTCTAAATATCTTCTAACAACAATCATTTTGTGTTTCAGAAGGACCCTAATTTACTTATTCAGTTGGAGGAGGCTGAGCTACCTTTGGATGAGGATGATTTTTGATCATCTGACCCTCAACCTACTGGTGGTTTAGGGGTTACATAGAGGGGGCACAGTCTTGTGTGACTGATGATTCCTGACCCTATCACCATTTGACTTCCACGCCTTGGCTTCGATCCATGCATGCAGAGGTATGGTAACCTGTTTATTTTAGTTATCTGTCATTAATTTATTTATATACTAATTATTTGAATATTTATTATTTTTTCATAGTTTTGCACATGTAGTTGTTGGATAGGAGAGTGCTATGTTGCACAATTATATTTCACATCCATGGATGACATGGGAACATATCCATGTTGATGTGCATCTCAGCATGTTCAATCATTGGCTGGTACGTAAATAAATAATATTTATTTTAAAATTTATTTCATTAATAACATGATATTATAAATTATTTATTTGGTTTGTGGTATCCCATTGATGATATCATGTGTGACACAATCCACGCAGCATGGGAGGTGTATGTGCATGACTGTTTCCGTCATTTTTTGCACAATCTAAGTAGGACAAACATTATGAATGTATGAGTGAAAGTATCTGATGAGTTGTGTAGTTCCCAATAACCAGAGTACATTTTGACTCACATTTGTGATGTAATATGTTCCCACTGGTTGGGTGGTAGATTTTAGAGGATATCTTCATTGGGTTGGTAGAACTGGGGGAGACATGAGGTGATGTATCGAGCTGGTAGTCGTACATTCAGTACACATAAAGAGCACCTGATAAGTATATTTTTAAATTATTTTATATATCTTTAAATACAAACTATTTATTTTATATTAGTTTTACAATTATATAATTCTTATATTATAGAGTACGACGTTTATCAGAGGATGTACAATGATCTAGAAAATGGAGAGATAAGAGTTGATCGCTAAAGTTAGATTGTGGTCAGTATTATTTTTTTCAGTTTGAAAAATAACAACATATAATATTTTCACTATTATAATTTCAAATTAGAATTTAAGGAGTCATATGAGTCCATGAACACTTAGAAACAGGTGTAGAGTCAGGCTGAGATGAATGATCAAACTAGTGCCCACAGTTTTGATGAGTCGGTGAGGATGCAGGTGACCCATTATGCCTTAGAGAAGGGAAGAGTAGTTGGAATCAACTCTCATTTTACTCCTGTGATTTATTATGGTACTATGGTGATGTCAGAATCCAACTCGAGAGGATCTCATGGAGAGGAATCATCTTCTGGTTCAAAGTATCAGGAGCAGTTGCGATATCAGAGTGAGCTTATAGAGAGTTCATAGAATCAGTAGGAATAGATGCATTAGTAGCAGCAGCAGCATCAATAGTATGAGGAGGATATGCGTTAGTGGCAACAGCAACAACAGCAATAGTAGAGCGAGGAGGGGACATGCCGATGGTAGCAGCAGCAGCATGAGAAGATTGAGTACATGCACTGTCTAACTCATATTTTAGGGTTCATGTTTCCTCCACCATCTCCTATAGCTCCTTCACCTCTTCAAGAATACTATCCCTACGAGTAATTTTTTGTTATGTTAAAAACATTTGAATTCAAGATTTTTTTTAATATTAACTATTTACAGTTTCTGTCTTTTATATTGCAGTAGATACTTTGTAATTTAATATTTTTTTAATTATTATTAGTATTATATTTTTTATGGTTTGTTTATTTTACTGATAATAATAATATTTTATGATTTTATTACATGTTTTTGTGAATATTGAGAATTTTAATATTTTTTCATTTTAACAAATTTAATTTTTTTTATTAATCATAATTTTACAAATTTTATTATTATTATTATTTACGATGGGACCTGTTACAACGGTACCCCATCAAATATAGTTTATATATATATATTTAAAAACAATTGGTGACGGTACGACAAGCCTGTTGAAAAATGTTTATATATATATAATGTATATAATCTGAGATTTAATTTGGATGATGTTTTCTACAATGAGCTACTTGTGATGGAACCCTATCACAAAAGCTCATTTATGGTAAGATCCCGTCGCAAATAGCCCGTCACAAATACCTGAATTTCCAGTATTGTTCATAATTAAATGATATAACTAAATTTATTTATTACTTCTAATATATTTCATCTATGTAGAACCTAATCATGAAGGGTGGTTTTAATCATTTACATGATCTAATCATGTGGTGTTTTCTATTATCTTCCCTACCCTTTGGGTGTGGGAGCTAAACACCCTAGTAGTAGAGTCGCTATAAATTAAATGATATTGTTGGAGATCATCATTCCCCCATTACCGTGTTGTTAAATGTTATTAAACATGGTAAAATTGGTGATTAAATTTTATGTGTGATTGGGTATGGACACTAACATGGTCCTTATCATATCACTACTATTAATTTCATGATGTTTCATTCCTCAGTATGCCATCAATTTTCTTATGATTTTATGGAACATATTTCACAATAGTATAAGAATGACTAAGGGATCAAGGAATGTCACCTATGACCCATAGATATGACTATAATATGTATGAAAATGAATTTGGGATTGAGGAATATATCCTATGACTAAATGGTATGATTAATTATTGTATGGAACTAATGAGAAGGATTGAGGTATGGTACATATGAATTCGGTATACATTTACTTCTCCGGATATAGCTTTTTGTGGCTATCACCTTTGGAGATATCCAATGTTGTACTAATAGTTATTTCATATATGGTGTGTGCTGAGCCAGTTATTATATTCAGTATAAACTACTTATATATATATATATTAATTCTCATCTAATATAGTTGATTTTATTAAATATTTTTTTCATATACTAATCATATCATTCATTTACTTTTCTAGTTACACCTATATGAGGAAATATTTTATTTTTATAGGAAGGATTTGTTATAAAACCCACTCATAGTGTCTGGATGAGTCTATCTCACACCCTATCAAGGCCACATATGGGACATATGTAGTTTTTTTGGATACAACCAGGGATTGGGGAAGGTGCCCAGTTTCAACTACTTGACTGAATATATCATGGGAGAGGTCGAGCACATGACTAAGTTATGGAATGTTATTTTATCTGGAGAAATTCATTTGTTATTTTTGGTTCTTTATAAGTAAATGTATTAATGTATACCTGCATATTGTATGTATGTTCTTTTTATTTGGATACATGACATCACATCATTTTACTTATGGGTTTGGATACCAGTTTTGTTGTCTTGTTTATTGTTTTCATTGAGATGTTTCACTTTTAGGTATTTGTTGATAGTATGCCTCAATTGTTTATTTATAAACCTATTATTCCTTTTATATATTAGGATTATGTTGGTATATTATCCCCAAAATAACAAATTTGACCATCGCTACTCATTAAGTTCCTCAAGCGTATAGGGAGGAATACTTCTAACCATGTGACTGACCGACTTGAGGCACCATTTAGTAGACCCCTGGCCAGGACATTGAATAATTTATACTTTTTATTATATTTTTAAAAAATTCTTTTTGATGAGAAAATAAGAAAGTTATTTCATAGATTCAATAGGTATAGACCAATCATGATATTTATCACACACCAATACTTTATATGTTCCAAGGCATAGTTAGACATAGTTTTCTTTATTCTGATATGTTTTTTCTGTCAATGCATATTTTTGCATGGGATAGTGGCCATGGATCAAACAAAGATTCATTGGTGTAGTCCAAGGTATTTTCACCCATATAGTCTCTGTGTATATCATGCAGTTGAACTTTCAATATTTATTTTGACTATTTCCTCGTTTAAGGATTCATTTTTATGTATTTTATTTGATGTTCAACACTACATATTTCTTATTTGGATGATTTTATTGTTTTTATTTTGTTGAATATTTATATTGTTATATGATAGAGAAATCACACCCATGGTGTCTCCTGTGATTTTGAGGAACTAGTTTCCAACTCATGGGGATTGAGAATGCCCTTCCGGCCTATGTTAGACTTGGTATAGATTGTGTTTAAAAGGCCCTATGGTCGGTTCATTACTAAATGTTTTTATATTCTAGGTGATTCTATTAGAGCCTTGGTTTCTTGATATACCATTTTTTATTTTAGTGTATCATGATACAATAGTGTTATAATTTATAAATGCAACTCGAAAGTTAGTTGTATAGAGAATTTCATGATCTCTTTCACAACACTATGCATAATTTTTATTAGGTATTCTTGATTTTAATTTTGATTATATTATTAAATTTCATGGATTTGTGGGATTATAATTTGATACCTATAGTAGTGGTTCTTGGATCATCATTATCTTATAATGGGATTCCTTATGGGTTTTTTTTATTTATTTGGAATGGATATGAAAATGAGAATTATTTTTTCAGGGTGGAATGTAGGTCCTGGAAACCATGCCACAACTAACCACTTGCTTTTAGACAATTCATAATTATAATTTTATGATTACAATGTGGAACACAAACTTGTATCCACATAAATAATGGTTTTATTTCATATATGATTATTCTCATTAGGCCCGTTGATCCATGTATTTCCTAGGTTAGTTAGGGTGATAAAAAATACCCATGATGTTTCGTTTGATATATTTACACCATTCAATTGGATTTTGGATTTGTCATATATTATTCTCTTATGTGATTTCAAGGGTAATCCAAAATCAAATATTTTTTTTGTGAAAAATAGATTTTATGAGAAAAATAATTTCTTATTTTAGATTGGGCCTTCGGTCTTGTTTGCATAATTCGCATTGGTCTAATGAAATGCTTCAAAATTGTTTAAATCATTTCAAATTTAGATGGGTTTTTAATTTTTATTTTTTTTCTAATGAAGTCAATATTTTGTTTTAAAATGATTCAAAAATAATTTTGGATATTTGGATTTTCTATTTTATAAGAATATAATGATTTTAAATTCATGATTTTGTGGATTTGTTTTTCTTATTTTACCCATGGTGTGTTTATGAAATTGGTAAATGATATGGTTTTAATCTAATATGAGTATTTAATTTTATTATGAAATAATAATTTTTATTATTTTTTAAAATGTATAATTTTTTTTGAAATTATATTTTGGAAAGGATTTGAATGTATGAGTTTGTTCTTGAACTGGGGGTTGAAATTGTATAATTTAACTACCTATATTTTAATGATAGGTGGAATGATTTTTAGGGGTTTATTGGATTAAAAAAATGTATTTTTATGACACTATTATATTTTCTATAGTATGAAATGTGTTTTTCTCATCTAAATGAACATTGTGTTTGGATTTTTCCAATTTTTAATTGTGGGACCGATTGATGTGATTTTTTTAAATTACCATGTAAGGGTTTATGTATTATATTTATTTATTATAAGACTCACTAAAATTTCTTCAACAGTTTTATAATTCATTTCATTTGTATATTTAAATTTTTCATGCTCTAGCACTTCCACAATTCTGAACTGAGTTCAAGTTGTCGTTACCTCCTCATTATGACATTTTTAAAATTATATGTGGTGTTTTTTTCTAGTGTCTATTTTAGGAATAAAAAATTTCATGTTTTTATTACCAGAAATCCTTGGTAAGGTAGTTGGACCGTTGATGGTTCTATTTCATGGAGATGTTTTCAGATGATGAGTAGTTCATCATTTGATGAATCCTTATGATTCTTGGTCATTTCTCCTTCATATGATGTTCTACTTTTGTATTTAGGTATCGTGAGTTGGAGTAGTCATAGTTAAAGGAAATCCATTCCCCATATTTTCAATTCTCTCCCCCTTATTTTCATAGTATGAGTGTTTATTGTTTTGGGGACTTTCATCCCTCATTTACTTATTATTATTTTTAATTTATTTTACATAGTGTAGACCATGGAATGGATTTTTTTATATTTGTTTGTTCATAGGAGAATTTGGAGTTCATGCATGGGTAATTGAGGGGATAGTTTTTTTTAGTTTGACTATAGTTGCAGTAAAATTTTTGTTTTCTATTAGTATCATTTCGTGATTTTTTTCTATTATATTGGAAGTATTTTTCATTAATACCCCTATTGGGACATGAGGGTTAAAACCATATTGTTTCATAAAGATGTATTTTCCCAATTATTTTACTCCTTAGGTTTGGGATGCCATAAATTTTGTGATCCAACCTTTTATAATTTTGCGATGTTACCCTATTTGTTTATCCCATTATAGATTGGAGCTTTTTCTATGATGGGTAATTATAGAAGATACTTTTTGAATCTAATTTTGAGATTTCGGGAATGTGGTTGTTTGGTGGAATCTCCTATCTTTATGTAAAAAATATTTTCAGTTTTTCCTTTATCTTATATTTATTCTAAAACACAGGGATACTATTGTTATATCTCAATTTTCCTAGAGAATAAATTACATATTTTTTAGTTTTATTTAGATTTTGGTTTTTTGGTGTTGTTTCAGTCACTCCCCACCTAATTGATTTTTTTCATTTTTGATAGTTTTCATTATCTTTAGGAATATTTCATTTAAAAACTAGTAAAATATATTTCCATTGATTTCTAATTTTACATGATACCTTATTAGGATATAAAGTTGAATTGTTGGGAGAATAATACACCTTCTATTTCAATATAGAGTATACTTTTTATAATTTATTATATTACATGGCATTTAAAATTTCTAAGAGTTTATTGTTCGAAAATTGAGAAAATTGTTTGTGTTCCTCTATATATAGATTCCACTTCAACTTTTGGGGAAATAATGTCGTTATCATTATGAATATGACTTTTCATTTTACTTGGTTCTATGCATTGTTTAGTCCAACCAATTCATGACCTAGAGTAGACCATGTTGGACCTATAGGGTATAAGGATACTTGTGATAAACTTATTCATGATTTTTCATAACATATTATAAGACTGGATATAAAATTTATGAAGTTGTAGTGTAACACCCTAGGATTTCATAGTAAGATATTTTCATTAAAAAAATTAAATAGCTTGCATTACACGCAATATCGAGTTCCAGCACTCCATGACTTACCAAACTAGCCGTTCAAAATCAGTTATGAATAATATTAATTGAATTTTGTATTTTATGTACTCCATATAATTTTAGAATCCATATTATGTGTTTCTTAGACATAATAAAAGGAAAAATTCATTTTTTTCAAATAAAAGAAGTATTTTTCCAAAAAGGCAATCTTATGACCTTTTAATAGAAAACCCTTTTTAAAACCAATATTTGAAAATTTTATATATTCAATTTAATGAAATTAAATTCTTATTTAAAATTGGGACATATTGGATAAATTTTTTTGTACTTTTCTAATAACTTTTATGTTTTGATTAATACTGAAAAATACTAAATCTTAATTGAGAACAAATTTTTTAATCGAAATAATTAATAGTGTTAAATTTTGTATTTGAATGGTTTTTTTGTATCATTAGATATTATTTTTATCATTTAATACAATTTATGTGATTATAAGTAATTTCACATTTAAATTTGTCAAAAACACATGTCAATCTTTTGATAGTTTTTACTTTTTAAAAACTCTCTTTTTTCTTTTGATAATGGGAATTCATTTTAAATTAATTAATGAAACATCTATGATTTGAATTTTGTAAAATAAAATTGATTTTTGATTTTGTAATATCAAAATTAGCTTAAGGTAGTTTTTTTCGGTATTTGTCTAAAAACATTCAATTTTCGATGAATAGTGAAAAACACTGCGTTATAGTTTAAAACCAACTTTTTATTTAAATAATTATTACTTTTATTTGAATTTATTTTCAATAAAAAAGATTTTTAATACCTATATAAGTTCAATATAATTCATTGGTTCCATTTTATAATTAAATTAGATGTATAAAATTTTATTGAACTTTTTACCGTCTTTTACCCACCTCCTAGGAGCTTTTGCAAATTTTCATAAAACATAATTTTACCACTTCTGTGAGTTGAATTTCAAAAATAAGTGAGACAAGTTTGATATAATTTAGTAAAATTTGGTTCAATAATATGAAAATAATATTTGTTGAATAGTAACTTTTTAATTTATTTACCACGGTTAAAAGTAAATAGGGTAATTAAGATTAAAAATGATATTATTATTACCATTACTCATGTCCTAATTCTATTGGATATGTGTAATTCGACTGAAAACAACCTTAGGAATAAAATATTATCCTTTAGTTCCACTTGGATTTGATTAGGACATTTATTATTATTTTTTTAAAGAAGAGTCAAAAGAGTTAAAATCAATGTTTTATAACTAAACCATTTTTTAATATAGGTTTATACATAAGATAAATTTGACTATAAAGATTCATTAGAAATATAATAACATTTACTACATAATTGAATTTTATTTATATTTTTTAGACATTAAATAATTAAATTTATTTATGACACAATGATGATACAGTAATTAACTAATTAATGAAATATTAAAATAATTGATATTATAAATATCCAAATAAATTCAATTTGAGACTTTTTATGAATTAAACTAACTTCATAGGTTAATATGACATGTTAGGGTTTGTTAGATGAATTTTTTTTATGTAATAATGCTGTTATGAATTTAGCAATAACAATATACCAAATACTGACAAAATTGACATAAAAGTGTTTTTTAAAAAAATATTATATTATTAATTGATATTCTATTCCTAAAAATATAAGGTTCAGAAAGAGGTCTTAAATAATATTATATATGCCATTAATGAACAATTTTAGGTTCTCTTGGATGTTTATAGTATGTTTATTATCCATATAATATAAAAATACAAAGAGACATGATAAATGTCAAACTACAAAACTATGAGTTTAATCTAAAAGATATAGTTAATATAGTTACTAAAACCTTTATAAACCCTACTTTTTTAGTGTTATTAGACCCATAACGACCTTAGACTTTAAATAATTAGTTTTTAGCCATTATAAACTGAATATGAATATATTATAAAATAACATTTCTAGCTTTTCTTAAGGTGCCCCTCACCCCTCTTATAAAAAGGAATTTACCCCTCTCTCTAATTAAAACCAAAAACGAAATTTGGCTCAGAAATACCATGCCCAAATACCCTCTAAACTATCCTACCTTCATTCTAGAGGCCTTACTTTAGTCATAAATACAACCTAAAGAACCCTTGTGATCAAAATAAAAGGAAGAACCTAATGAAGAGGTAAATATTTCATCACCTCTTTCAAGTTCCTTTCTTCTTCCACTTCCTCTTTATTTTTTGTTTCAATTATAAAATATTAACTCAAGTATCTTATATAAACTATGATTTTATTATAAATATAATATAACCATATTCATTATTCTATCCATCCTTTGAATGACATATCACCATACGTTCGTACATACGGCTCACCGTCTCCACGTCGTGGTGTAATTGTTATTAAATACATTATGATTTGGATGGGTATAATAATGATGTATAATTGATGTAAATAATATATATATAATTTTAATGATTATGTATATGTGATATACCATCCAATTATATATTATTTTAATATCAAATGAATGATATTGTCGCTCGTTCAGACGTACGATTTACTGTCTCCGCGAACTCGATGAGATTCATTCCCCATTGTATCCATTCAAGTATAATTTTCATTATATGATTAAAAATAAAGATTAAAGACATAATATAAATATTAATATGAATTATATACATCTTTTCCATATCAAACATTACTTACGTAACAAATTATATATAGGAAAATGAATTAGTTTACACCCGAAACGACGATAATACTAAAATATTATTAAAAAGAAACATTGAAAGATCATATATGAAATCATATTAATGTATATGATTCTTGAATAATTTAATAACAATTATTTTACCATTATATATGAGGTAAACATACCATCGACCAATGAAAAGTACAAGGTAAGGGGTTTCTGATCTCACTTTTAATTTTGTGAGATTTCCATTGTTCACTACTAATTTATTGGATGTGGTGTATTGTGTACTCCCATTTGATATATATTATCATGATTCTATTTATATTCTTGGTATTTTTTGATTGATTTGATTTTTATTAACTTTTGGTCATACAACTCGTTTTATTACAAAGAAGTAAGGGTTTTTCATCTCACTTTTTATTAGCGTGAGATTCATGTAATATTGACCACTATTTCCTTTTCTGTGGAGTATGTATTGTCCATGATTTTATTCTTGGTGTAATATAATTTTATTTATTAGTATTTAAAACTTTATTGTATGATCCTTCTTTCATGGGTTCTATGTTTCATATGTTACCTAATCGGTAAGGGAACTTCAAATTTCAATTTCCACTCAGTGGGCTTTAAGCATACTTCATTGATTATTTTAATCCAAGATTATATGTGGAATAACTATTTTTATGTATGTATTAATCTATACTCACATTTGTGTGTATATAATTTTGATACACATACTAAATTGATAATTTCTCAATTCATTGATATAAACATGATCTGAACTCAATTTCCATTCATTGAGTTAGACATCTAAGTCATTGGTGCTGTTTTTACAGAAATATATGTGAATTTACTCTAATTGATTTACACTGAATATCCAATTATATTGAGTGTATTTAGATTTTTCACACATAATTATTCCATTTATTTATCATTTACCTAAATATACGGTCTTTATAATGGATTTCATCTTAATTTACATTCCTTTGAGACTTCTTTTTTGTTATGTACCAATTCACTTTTATATGGTCAATATACTATCCTTTGACATAGTATATCATGAAATTATTTATTCTCAATATATTATAATGTTTTAATTACCTCAATTATTACATTCAAGCATCTCTCATTTGGATAGGAACTCTAACTAAAATGTCATTTTAAATGTTTTAAAAATTTATTCTTCTAAATATTTCTCATTAATGTCCATGTTTTAAAAATGGTTTTAAGGATTTATTTATATGGAAATTAATGTTTTAAAATTAAAATTCTTTATAAATGTTTCAAAGTTCTATGGGAAACCTTGATTCTAAAATCTATTTTTAAACGGATTCTTGATAAATATTGTGACTTTTAATTGATTTCATGAAAAATGGGGGTATTTCTCGCAAATAGTTTTGACGAATATTTTCATCTATATAAACATCCTTCATTATTCTCGATTGAGGTTAATCTGTTACAATACAATCTTTTATATAGTATTGAATGTGTTATGTTTGACTATGGATGTGATATTTTTATACCATTCATGGTTTGTGGTCAATGTATTTACATATCGTATGCTAGTTTTTATACGAATGTTTATGTTATGCTTCAAAATTTTAATATGAGGAATAAATTGGACATAGTAAGTTATGGGTGGATCCTTCTATAGATCCTCCATGCATCGGTATGTCTCATGAGACAAACTAGTTTCTTGGCATAAGGCTTTGAAAAAATCTTATTTGTAGTCTTGGCACAAGGCCTTTACTAGGTGGTTATGAAAGTTAGGCATTATACATTCCATCATTATGATAGTTTCTATTGATATTTCAGGTGAATATTCGACTAGTAGAATATCCATGTGAATAAATAAATTGAATTATTTGATTTTATCTTTGTCACATTATTCTGAAGTTCTTGTTTAAAAAGATTTTGTTTTAGTCTTATACATTTCCTAAAATGTTTATTCTTATAAATGATAGTTTCTGCAATATTGTTATCCTTACTAAGCAGTTGAGCTCACCCCATTCTATGTTTTATATTTTCCAGGATGCGAAGAAGTATATTATGACTGACCTGTAGGGACAGTCTATGGGTTTTCAGTGTTTCATATGGAAACAATGTTGTTGTAGTGTTCCATTTTATGATGTAATGTAAACCTTAAGAATGCATAGTACATCAAATGTTACTAAACTAATCATTCTGTCAAGACTTGAACTTTTGTGATCATGCCAATAATACATAATAATGCATAGACTTTGGCCTTCTGGTGTTAGGGCATTACATATAGTGCCATTTGGGATGTTTGGAGCATGGTTTTCTGAAGCTTGTAGATTTCCAAGGGAAAATATTTAAAGTGATTTTTTGTGAGGAATTTAATCTATTATTGTTGGTGTACGGTTTTTTAAACCATGTGGCTAAACCAAGTTGTTTATCTATATTATAAAATTTTGTGTATATACTTATATAACGTCATGATTTTATTTCTTTCTCCCTGTACCCCTCAACCTACTAACATAATTGAACATTGGGAGCTCATTGAGGGCCTCCATCCACATATTTCATTCAAATTAATTTCTATCTATTAAATATAAATGGATATCTGAGGTATATTTGTTGTCTTTCCTCCTCCCATGTCCTCTATTCCAAAACACAGAAATTTACCTATCTCTCATGAACTATTTGAATTTAACATTTAAAATGTATGGTTTGGGATGGTTGAGTCATTTATATTTGTCTGTGTGGGCTTTATAACGGTAATTTGTTAGCTAGTAATTTATTTTTCTTATTGTAAGACACAAATTTTTTATTGGTCATTTTCATGACGATATTAGTGTTTCTTTATTTTATCATTATATTACATTTGATAATATACATAAATATGTAAAATGAATCCTTATTCAATTTATTATTATTTTTGTGTCTCATGAGGTGAAAATGTAAATTTCATATGGTTTTGACCTTTTTCATGGAATGGGTTTCATACCAAGTGTTTGTATAAATTCCTAGATTTTTTTTGAAGGATGAAATTGGTTTTAAAAGTAGTGGTGGGAACAATATTTATGTTCTTAAAATGGATGTTTTAAATATATTGATATTCGAAAAATGTTTTTGGGGTGTTTAATATATTTAAATTATTTTTAATTGATTATTTTATTTCAAAGGGATTGGTTAATCCTTATATATGATATATTAAATCTTAATTAATTGATTTAAATGTATTTAGTTAGTTATAATGGATGTGTGTGTTCTCAAATTATTTCATAGAAAATATTTAATTAAATTGGTCTTAGAAAGGGATATTGACAGGATTTCAAATGGTTAGTGGGGTCCTGGTATTCTAATCATGTTTAAAAAAATATAATTTAAAAGCATATGAAAATGGTTTTCTTTGTGGCACTCATGTTCTCCATTATTTTTTATTCCAATTGACAGGTTTTGTTTTTTTTTCTTGTGGTGTTTGGGTGAAGATAGCAGGAGTTGTCTCATTTGAGGGTATCAAAGATGAGGTAACTTATTATTTTTAACTTTGTTGAATGAGATTGGGGATTTTTGTTTGTATTATCTCGATTTCTCACCTCCTTGATTGATGACTTAATATTCATAGAAGATTACTCGTTCACTTGTATGATAGAAATACATAATGTAGTGTAAATTTCTTAAGGAATGACACTTTCAAAATAAGTGACTGGATGTGATGTATTTTTTACCCAAAAAGCAAATTGGGAGGAAACAAGGTTTCATGTGAGACCCAGAATATGAAATAGTAGAGTTAGTTCTATAGGATTGAAAGAACCTAATAGTTTTATAGGGTTCAGCCTTTTTTCCTTGTCACTTATTTAGGTATAGTATTTATGGAGTCTTCAGGAGTTCTACATGAATTTATGATCTTATCTATGGTCAAATTGGTAACTTCTGTCTTTATATTGTTCAAATATAATGCTTTATGTATTTTTATTTCGCACCTATGTAAAAGTTTTTCCATTCTCTTTTTTATATGGCTTTATAATTCTATTTTCAATATTATATATTTTAATACTCCTTTAATTTTTTCCTTACTATTATGAATTTTTGAAATGTAATTTATGATTTTTTTTAATGAGTAAAAATAAATGTATTATTTTTTTTGTTTTCAGAAAACATTATTGTATTATTTAAAAGTTGTGTTCATTAAATGTGATAGGATATTTTTTATGAACTAATGGATGAATTTGATATTAAGTTTAATATAGTTTTTTATACTATGATGCATGGGTTTTTAAAACATTGTTTTATGCTTTCATGCATAATTTTATTTGAAATTTTTTTCATTGTTGTTTTCATACCCCATTTGAAATTAGTTACCACTTTTACATCATTAAAATTTCATTTTAAAAAGTGGAATTTATGAGATGGTTTAAAATATAAAATTTAAAATATTGGTTTGGAAAAAATTATTATACTGGGAAATATTGTTTTCTATATGATTATTTTAAATTAAAAAGAAGCTATAAAAAGGAGTTTTAACATAATTATGATATATTGTTTGTTTATTATGTAATGGGTTTTCAAAATATTATATTTTTCAATTATATTTCGGAATATAATTTTAAATATTTAATATGAATGTATCTATAAAGATTTGGAAGGTAGATACAGACTAAATTATTTATCTAATTCATATATTTTACATGTTCTATGGAATTTTTGGACTATGGTTTCATCATTAAGAAAAATTTCCTCTCTTGGTAGAGTTGTTTGAGTGGGATAATTACTTTGGCCAACATGGAGGTCATTTGGACTGGTTTGAGTCTTTTTGGCCGATTTTTTCTAGTATATATCATGCCAGGGATTTATATAATTTTTTATTTTATAAAATCATATATATATATTAAGTTATATATTTTTTATGTGTTGTTTATTATTTCTTATATCTTCTTAATATAGTTTACTAAATTTGATTTCATTACTTATTCATATTTTTATATGAGGGATAAATAATTCCCACAGTGAATCCTATGATTCCCAAACATTAGTTTAATATCTAAAAGGATTGGTAATTTCCTCTAGACATGTGGTAGACAAGTTTGACTGAATGATCTAATAGAATACTGGGTCAGTTCATTATGGGTAAAATTTTAATAAAATTACATAAAATGAAAGAACATGATATGGATATATAACTCTTGGAAATTAAATAATAAATATTTTATAATAAATTCATGGGATATTATATATAAATAAAAATTTGATGAGTTAGTGAACAAATAAAATATCTCTAAGAAGTAAAATTAATATGATAAACCCTATATCATTATTCCAAACTTCCCTAAAAAAGATTTGACCATATATTTAATTAAAATAACCATATTAGTAACTTATTTCTAAAATTTGTTTATTTCTGTAACCTTTTGTAATGTTCATTTATATAAATTTTTTACACATATATTGGTCACTTGACTCATTATGATACAATTATTATTTCATCCCCATGTTCATTTCATGCAATGTATGGGTATGGATCACAATAATTGGATCTATGGAGAATAATTTTTTGGTAATTTACTGATGACTATAATTAAGTTGATATTGATAATTTGGTTTCATTGTAACACTTTCATTACCATATTTATTCCATTAATTATTTATTATTATCATATATCAAAATTATTGATGTATTTATTATTATAAATGATGAAAATGATTGTTTTGGGATAGAATCATTCATGTGGGTGGTTTTACAGAGCCAAAAAAGAATATGCTATAATAACAAATGAATAAATGTATATAATTGTAGAATAATAATATCGCTTTGTGAGAGGAATAATGATGTTATTATAGAAACATTACAATTTATAACAAGATTTAGAAGGAGCCAATATTGGAAGATAATTTAAAAAGATAGTAAAGAATTATATTCCAATATTAATGATTTGTCTCCCACTAAGTCAGGGTCCATGAGAATAATGGATTTAGTATTCCTGATTGGTAATAGATTTAAAAAAGTAATTAATTTTGATAATAGATCAATCTCATTCCTTATAAATATACAGTAATGTATTTATATTCATTATAGGAATATGAATAATTTTATAATAAAAAAGAAAATTGTTTTATTCATACAAAATTTTAATTCATGTATTATATTGTTTTATTTAAATGATTAATGTTAAATAAATTTAAATTTAAAATGAAAAAATAATTTAATTTTTTATATCATATATTTAAAATTATCTTAATGTATGTTTTTATGAATCATTGAAAAAGGGTTATTTTTTAGTGAACAACGAAAATATAGATTTTGATTAAATTTACATTCCTTTTTATTAAATAAAGTAATTTAAAAGTCCCATTTTTTATTAAATTATAATGTAAATTATCATTTTCCAAAATTAGTTATAAATTTTCCTAATAATTACATACAAATTAAAATTATTCTTTATTTTTTAATATGATTATTTTTTATTCAAAGTATGTTTTTTTCTTTAAAGAACTATTTTTATGCACACAATCTATTTTTATCTCAATAAGTTGCATTAATATATATGGATTAATTATTTAAATGATTTTTAAAAAATTTATATTTAATAAAACAATTTAAACTTCAAGTTATGGTTTTTACTTGGAAGAAATTAAAAGTAAACTAAATTCAATATTTTTTTTCTAAAAATGGGTTTTCATAATGTCTTTCATGTTTATAAATAATTATCAGCATCCATTTATATAAATTTCATTTCATTAAATGGATTTGATACTTTTAAAAAGGAATGTAAAAAAATAAAAATAATTATACTCACATTTTTATTCACTATGAAGATAATATTTGGTAAAAAATATGTCATTGAGGTAAACGGGTAGATCATGTTAACCTAGGTAAAAACTACATTATAAAGCCGTATAATATCATTATAATTATTATAAGATGAATTTATTTTTACCCTTATCACCATATTCTATAAATTTATTTGTTTATTGGTCACCAATCCATGAAAATAGGTTAATTAGTTTAAAATAATTTAAAAAATTACATGTGTGCCCAATCCCCCTCTTAAAATAGGACACCATCTCAGCTTTTCTCCACAATATAATAACCTCTTAGTTTTAAAAATCCATACACAGATAACTTCTTAACACCCATAACAAAACCATAAAGGGCTGTATTTGTTCATTATATCATCATTACAAGGAATAAGGTGTCATAATATTGATATTATTTGAAAAAGAGATAAATCTTTTATCTGTGGGTTTTTTATTTCATAATTTATCTCCAAAAAACCCCTATTAACCATTATAATATAAAAACACCATTATCAATCATATATTTTGATTTTATTATGTTTTTCTCAAAACGATATCTATAAACAACCAATTTTTATTCAATTGAAATTACATTTATAAATTTATTTCATATAGTATAATCATATGAAATCAAAAAATAATGAACTACTATGTACTATGTAATTTTAAATATATTTTTTTGTGGTTTAAACATGAAAAATATATCATAAATGGTTGTGATCAGTTAGATGTTTAGAGTTTAAAAGGACAATCTATATTTTTTTAGTTTATAGTAACTTAACCTTATGAATAATAGTATTACCCTTATGAATTGTAATATGACCCTTATTAATAGTAAATTTTCTAAGTGAATAAGTACCCTTACCAATGAATGTATAAATAAAATTTATCCTTCTTATATGTGAAAATATGATATAATCATATCACGTTGTTGGTATTTTTATAATTCATAAATATTTTATAAATATTTTATCTATAAATTAAAAATATAAAAGAAATTTTTTTTAAATATATTCATAAATTATTGTTTTTATGTCTTACGATTATAGGATAATTATATGAGACCTTATTTAATTTTTCAATGTATTATAAAATCAGTTATAATTTTAATATATGAATTTTTCATGTAAATGATTATTTTACTTCAAAATTAAATATCTCATATATAGGAAATATTTATCAAAAAATGGAGTTCATTTCTGGATTCTATACATTGAAAAATGGTCGGGGTGAATTTTTCGTATTTTTATGAAATACCTTAATTTGTGTTGAATAGTAACACACAAATAATTTTTGAATAATCTAAATATCTTATTTATTGAGTCATGGATGATGTTCTGCTGAGGTAAGAAGCTTGGGTTTGAACTCACATGCACTCCTTACTATTTTGAGCCACAAAAATCAATAATTTTCATATTATTGAAAATACATATTAAACTAGTGATTAATATAATTGGAATCCCCTCCTCTCCTCCACTATACCCCCTATATTCTTCACTCCTCCCAACCCTTGTCCGTAGTAAAACATTTTCTCCTAAATATCCATATGCCCCTATCCAACGTCTAGAAGCCCATGGTCTCTTCAAAATACTAAATCCTTTACCATAAATAGGTTCTAAATGAAGATATATTTAAAAGGTAAATTCTTCTTTCCATTTCATTTATTTTCATTCAAGTTACTTTCATTGTTTTTCTATCCTTACCTCCTGTCATCCATATGTTCTGATAAATCTAGTAACACACATGTATTGGAATGTTGTAATTATAATGGAAAAATTCGTCATAATCTCTCATTTACTCTACTTTATATACTATTAATGAAATCACCATCTGAGATGTGTTAACTTAATACATTAATGGACGACGTGTTTTCAATGTCTCTTACCATCTTCAATTCTGGTCATGAAATAAAATTATTGTTAAACCAATCTATATTATATTTATTATTTATTATGTAAGGTTCTGGAATTTTTGGAAAAAAATATATTAATTTATAATGAAAAATGAGTTCATTGTGAACAAAAACCGCCAATTAACCAAAATGGTTATCATTAATGTTTTATATAATGATTCATCATCACTCTAAATGACCAATGTAATATTATAATAATGTAATATAGAAGATGATCACTAATAACATATAACTCCAATTCTGGAAAACCATTCCCATTTTACATGTTTATCCTTACATGTATGTAAGTAAACCAATATTGAAAGTCAAGGAAACAAATGCCCCCAAACAACAAAATTGAACCTATTAACCCATCAAAGAGTTCATGAATGAACTTAATAAGAGTATAATAACGCAATTACATAAAATATAGGTTCTATAAATATTAATTAATGAATTTAATTTTTTTATCTAGGTCATTAATATCATGTGAGTAACGTGATCATATTTATGGTGAGGGATTCTACCAGAACCTCCATTATACATTTGGGTTGCTCTATCATTATTTTACCCAAATGATATAACCTGTTATTTTTATATACATATTATAAATTTTCTTTAAATGATCCAAAATAATTAAAAAGGTCCACTCATCAGTATCTTTTAGGGATATACGGGGTTTTAAGTGGTTGAAACCTCAACACATCCGGATAAGAAAACATGTTTAAGGGAACTGCATGAATTCCTATTCAATTAAATGTTTACTCTATCATCTATTTTTAATCCACAATTATTTTAAAAAAATATCTCTTTATATTATGAACAAAATTCTTGGTTCACTTCTGGTTTTATATAAAATAATATTTAATTTTTTATTTTATATTCCCTTTAGTATTTTCCTTAAAACCACAGAAAATTTTTTCATTCTAAAATTTATTAAATAATATTTTAACATGTTATATCTTCTATTTGAAACAACATACCATGATATATGCTTAGGAATATACATTTATATTCTAGTTTCATTATTTCATGGACACTTATATGAAACACCCATATATTATTATTTATGACATGATTATGTTTCCCATTTCTTTCTATGGATGCCCTTATTTTTATGTATGATTAAATATGATTACTTATGTGGAAAGCATATTAATTAACATGTCATGATGAGAGTTCCCATATTTCACTCTATCTAATTGTTTAATATTGACTCTCATGAGATGTTATATGCAATGGTCTTGGTGGTTAGCCTTGATTCTTGCTACCTTGTGCAATACTCTCAATGGTTATCCTTGACTAGTGCTGATCTATTTGTAACAATCCCTGAATCATGTAAATTCATGATTTATGTTTCATTTACATTACTATGACTCCATATTTATATGATCCCTTTTTTATATGTTATGATTCCATATGTGTCATGCATGTTTATGTCATAATGTCATGCCTGATAACTCATGTAATCAAGCTTTATTCTTATGTGTGTTCCCTTATTGGGTTTTTAGCTCATCCCATTGTCCATGTTATCCTGAGCTTATCCATTGATGATGTGTGAGAATAATAGAAGGTATGATATCTTTATAAAGATGAAATAAATAAATTTTTAATGTATTCCCATGTTTTTATTTTTATGTAACAATGCTTCGAAAACAATAGTCCTTAATATCCTTGGCTTGTAATATGATTCTTTATTATTCATAAAATCATGTGATGATATGTGTAAAGTGATAGGGTCTCTATAGTTATTATCAAAGTATAGTATAGTTATTTTTAAATATTATGAAGATATAACTTCAGTAAGAACATTATTGTTAGGTCTAAACATCAGAAAACATAGCTTACATTTGGTAAGTATTGAGTACGTGGTTTATCAATAATATATATCCATGTATGGAAATGAAAAGGTGGACATAGATCTAGCACAGATGTATGTAGTGGTAAAGCATGAATACACCACTTTCAGCTAGACTCAAACAAGAACTGGTTCACAAAAAAGTTCCATGATGCACTCATATTTTGACACTCCCATGGGATATGTTTTGATAAATTTATAAGAATAGTACGAACTATTATTAATGGGGGAAAATAATAATCCCACAAAAAATATGTTTGGAAAAAGATCATGGATAACCTAGATTGAAACAAAACGAATCAAAATTTAGGATATCATTTTCCTTAAAGTGATTATCATTTTATTTTTTATGTTTACATTTTTAATAGCTAAGTATTCAAGCACTCAAATTTTACGTTCTTATTCATAGCAAAGGCCTCCCATGATTAGTGTATCTTTTGATCACCTCTAGAAAAAATAGTGGATTAACTCCATTGAAAAGATATTCCATTTCTTCTAGTGCTCCAAATAAGATAATTTCGCACTAGGTTTTTATCGTTTGGATGTGGAAGCTGATCAGTGGTGTACACAGATCAAGAATAAAAGGTCATGGGATGAAATTGATTCCATGGATTTTGAGGAATTCATGATTTTTATTTCAAAAAATATTTTCCCTAAACCTACCATCTTAAGATGGAAAGAGAGTTCCTCATACTTAAACAGAAGGAATATTATACCATAACGGAATTCAAATCAAACATCACATGTAATTCAAGATATGCCACCATCTTTAGCATGAACAACAAAATCAAGACGGATCACTTCTTTATAAGTCTAAAACCTATTCTATGAAAAGTTTTTTGTGATTGGAGACTTTGATAGTTATAAAAAGATTTTTCATTATGACCTCAAGGTAGATATGTAGATCTAGGAAAGTCAGTGGTCTCATGGTACCACATAAAAAAATAAAAAAATGTAGTCTAATATTGGTGGTTTGGAAAAAAATCCCATGATGGAAAGATGATCAAACATTCCACATGTCAAAAATGTTGGAAAAAACATTTTATAGACCCAAAGCTTGACGTACACGGACATTACATTACTTTTTGTGGAATACTTAATACATAACAAAAATAGACACACAAGGACAGTAATAGTTTAGTGTCTTTGGAAACTCGAAATATAATCTTCCAATCGTGGTGAAAGATCCTCAACATCTTCCATAAAGATCTTCTCCTTTTGTTTTCTTACCTAAAACCATTCTATTAATCCTGGGGAAAATAAAAAATATAAATGATGAGCTCAAATTCTCACTAATGGTAAGAATGGAGAAAATAAAACAAATCATATACATTTGAAATTAAAAAAACATGAACATAATGTTTATACATCAAAATCTTGAGCAATGACATAAAACATGGAAACGCGTAAGGAATAGATCCTAAAGAAACATTAATCATGATAAAATAGCATGGAAATAAAACATGTAATTGTGGAAACCATTAATAACATGTTACGATTTCCATAGTAGTCAATTCATTGCTTCCAAGACCATCTTAGTGGACAATGTCCCTTTCTGAATTGAGTTCACTCCTCGTTCCAGTCCTGTATCATTGAACCAGATTAACTTTCCATTCCAGCCATGTCTATCTTGTGAGATATAAATATTTACCTAATTCAATGGAGGGAGATGTAGGTCCCACCCATATCATAATTAAATCATTCTTAGATGTGCCACAACATAAACATAAATCATTCATCATAACCCAAAGAATAAAATGGGTTTCATAAACATCATCCCATCATAATATAATCCATATAAAACAAATGGATATCATTTCATCATAAGAAAAGTGAAACCATGTATATCATAGAGACATTATACTTGAATCATACACATATGAAATAATGTCATCTTAGATTGAAAATGGTTCTGATAAAACACTTGAAATGAATTCTTGAGAAAAATATCCTTTCTTCTTCAAAATCATTTTGTTTTCACAAAATGTCATGCAATTGTAAAAGAAAAGGATTTTGTTGAAATTAGTCATGAAATATTGTAGATTATGATTCATGAAAATAAGGAATTATAAAAATATAAAAATCCAATCTTGCTGTATATGTTAAAAAACATTCTCCTCGTACTTTTAACAGAAAAGTCAAAAAGTACCACGTATGGTAAACAAAAGAAGGATTCCTTCCATAACACAAAGTAAAAGTCAAATAGGGGTAAGTATGACTTTATACATACATGTAAGAATTTTAAACAACTTATGAATGATATTTTTATGTAAAAAGATGAAAAATAAAACCCCAGTAAATACTTACGAATAAACAATCTCAGATAAGAACGAGATTGGAATAATTATCCCTTACCTTAGCTCCAATTTCATCCATATGTGACCGAAACTCTTGTATAGTGGGTTTGAACATATTATTAACAAGTAACAGAAGTATAATAATATATATGATATCATTTATGATTCACTTATGCCTTTATATTACCCATTCGTTTGTCAATTCCATGTTAAAGCAGCGTTTTGGGTAAAGTCGTTTCATTTATCCTACGTGTTTGGACTTGTTGTTCTCGATATTATTACTTATATACTGATTTACTTAATTCTAGAATGTAAAACATGATTTAAATATAATATATATTCAGCATATAAATATATATTATAGCTCGATAAATGGAATGAAATACACCGTTCATGGAGATGGTAGGCCGTACGTACGCATGAACGCTGTTTTTGTTTCCTTATTGAATTGAATGGAATTAAGTAAATGAAACATATATCTACATAAATAATGTATCATTATTATGTAATATAATTCATGATTATTTATTATATATACTTTATAATCATACTTGAATGGTTAATCATTGAAAATGAATCTCATCGCGTTCGTGGAGACGGTAGTTCGTACGTACGTACGAGCGATGATATCATTCCCATAATTATTGAATAGAATTGGAGTGGATGATATAATATCTCAAAATAAGTATGATGTTATAATGACCATATATATTTATCATTTACACCATTATACCCATCCAAGTAAGGTGGTGGTGGAAAAACTAATTACACCACGGCGTGGAGACGGTATTCCGTACGTACATACGCGCGGTGATTTCATTTTACATAGGTTGGATAGAAGGTGAAATGGGGTTGTTTAATATTTATAATATAATATCCATGTATTAGTGATACTTATTGTATTAATTTAAAATGAAACAACTAATGAATAGGAAGTTGGGGAAGAATGAAACTTGAAAGGATCGGTAGAAGAGATTACCTCTTCTTCAACGCACCTCTGTTAAACTTCCTTTTTAGGGACTAGATTTCATCTTTTGAGAAGACCAGAACCTCCAGAATGATACTATGGAAGTGTAGAAGATGAATGGGCATTGGTTGGCCTAGATTTAAGGCTAAAAGTGGTGTGTGGAGGAGAGGGAGGAGGTCCCCTTTTATAAGGGAGGAGAGGGGCACCTTTGGAATTATAAGAAATATTAATTTATAACAAATTCCAAACCCACTTAAAGACCTCAAAAAATAACTTAAATACGAATATGAGATGATATAGGGTTGTAATATCATCATCCAATAAAATTTAGACATTTTGGGAATTTAATTTAGACCATATCAATTTGATTTACCTTATTTAATTTATTTAATCTTATTTGTGGAAATAATATTGTAAATTTTAAATTGTTATAAATAATTACTTATGTGTTGTGAATTATCTATAATTGAGTACTTTATGAAATTATAGACTGTATAAATTTAAATTTATAATTTTTAAATATTTATTTGTTTTTTAAACAATTTAATAATATGTTATTTTTATAAAATAACAAAAGTGTTAATTTTGACACCATTCATTTATTTTAATTTATATAAACTCCACAGAGAGGATATATTCAAAAAAATTAAATATATTAATAACATGTAATAATCATATAGAACATGTGTGGAGAACATTAAATAGTCCATATAATGTTTATTTTATTATTTATAAAGCCATTTATTTGATATTTCTCTTAATAAAACAATTACTACATAATTTTTTTTAAAATCATTTAATATACATTATTTGCATAAAAATTAAAAATAAAATCCTATTATGAATATAAATATAATATCTTTCATAATAATATTTTTACTCGAAATTATCATCTTAAAATCACAACATTTAAATTGTTATATTTATTATATTATGAAGGTGATATCTTTGACATCATTTAAAATAAAATAATATAAGTGTCCTAATCGGTTTTATAAGACTAAAAATGGTCCACAAATCTACCCTTAGATTATTATGGTATATATATACTCTACCAATAAATTTTGGTCAAGTTTTTTGTCCTTTTTATTGGTATTATTATTTTAATAAAAACTATATTATTGATTTTTCACTAAATAAATAATATCTACATCATTAATGTATTAGATTTTATGGTAAAAAAATATTTATTAAAAATTACAAATAAATTACCATTATAAAGAATAACATTTTAGATTTAAAATGAGTATTTATAATCGAATTTATATTCTGAATTACTATATATTAAAAATAATCTAATTATTAAAGTTTGAGTGAGACATTTCACTTTCCTTTAAATAAACTAAATAAAAGGTATTAATCAAATACACGTGGGTTCCATTAGATTCCATTTCGACCAAAGTATTATTTAGGGTAAAATATAATCATCCAATTTTATTAGGACAATTGTTAGGGTAATTTTATAATATTATATTTACCCTTAATTACCCGATTTACCTTTAACTATGGTAAATAAAATTTACCGTTGTTACTATTCATAAGGACTAAAAATAAAAAGTATCTTATTAACATAATTTGGACCTAATGATTCCAAATATGGAATCCATTTTTTCAAATTCAAATCACATTTTTTGCAGAAATTAATTTAAAATTAATCTCGTTGTTAAGGAAATGAGTTTCAAAAGTTAAAACATTGCAAATGATTGAAATGATTTTACCTATGAATTCAATGTAAAATCAATGATAATGACATAAATAATATAAAATGTTAAAAATATATTCTATTTATACTTTAAAACCATTAAATCTTATAATTTAACAATATAAATTTTAATGATGAAAAATGTTGTTTTTAATTAAAATATATAATGTTTTTACTATTCATTAAAATATGAAAGTTATAAAAATAATATGATAAATTTATCCAAAGAAAATTTTTATATCCTTATTCCAAAGAAAAATTTTATTTTTTCTAGTTGAACTTATAAACATGCCAAAAACTAGATTTAAAGTGGGTGTGCCATCAAAAGGCTACAAAACTGCATTTTTTTAAAAAATACTTATTTTACTTGAAAATTTTATTTTCTTCTCACATGATGTTCTAGAAAATATGTAAGATAAATAGTAATGTTATAACATTCAAAATTTAGTAAATATTATTCATAACGGTATGTTCATAATAATATTATAATAATATGTCATTGTTTAGTGAAACCCTGTATTGCGTACTACACACACTATCAAGGAAGGTCGTGATTGTGTGTAACGAAAGCCAAGTCAAGGCTGTGTGAAGTAAAAGCTCCCTTTGTTGTTTCAGTTAACATAATAAAAACATATTTCATTTATACATTAAAAAAATCTATACTTAATGTTGCGTAGAATAATTTCAACAAAACGAACATAGAATTGTGTGTAACACGAGCCAAGAATAGTGCTGCCTATACTGCAAGCTAATACGGTGTTGCGTATAGCACAAGATAATTTTGGTGTAGCATACAACACAAGACATCAATGAAATTAAAAAGAATAATTCTCATAAAATCTAGGGTTGTTAGATTCTACCCCCCTTAAAATGAATGTCACCCTTGAAATTCGTCGGGGTTATAAATGTTTTAATACTTGAAAGTTTCTTTCATTAAAACTAACATCGAAAAAAGGAATATTAATACTTTATTTTAAAAAGTGAAGTATGAAACATAAAGTTTACCCAAATTAACTCATCACTGGGTTTCCACATAGGAGAACATAGGTGAAAATATGGATATAGAGGAGAAATCTAACCATCAAGTCCTGATGGAGAGTGGTAGAGAACATGGATATGAAAAAGCCAACCATCACAAAGCCATAAATTTGTGATTATCTAAGGTATCATATGATTCATTAGATATAAGAGTACTAGGACAACATTTTTTTTCATTTTCAATATCATTTACCTATAGTTGAAAAAATATGAATTAGAAGAAATACATTCTTGATTTTGGTACAATCTCACTGTTGTTTGTTCCTTGAACAATTTCCACTTCATCTATTAAAGAAATGTAGTTGAATTTGTCTACCGTGAAGTGTTAGAATATCATGTGATAGAATGATAGGTCATTCCATCTGTCTCAAACATAAGGTTAGTAATAATTATATACATAAGTCCAACTATGGTGAGATTAATTGTATATGGTTCCTAAAATGGACATATACTTCATCTATCATACCTCTAAATAAAATAAACAAGTTTCTTCTAACCAGGGACTTTCAGTAGGCATGTGGTAGGCGATAAAGGCCTGGCACACTTCGGTTGTGGGTTCGATTCCCTTAGCCTTGTCCGACGCGATGAGTTGTCGCCCATCCTGCAGGTTGTCCCTTTTTCTAAAACTACATTATTATAACATTCCTACAATAATATCAAAAATAGTTCTAGCCTTAAACAATATTATCTTATGTCTAAATTAATTCATTACAATATTTAGGCTTATCCAAAATACTTTTGTCCAAGATCATAGTATAAAGAAAAAAAATTACTAGAAATGTCATCTACCGAGCATGTGAATACCATCATTTATCCGCCATATATCATACAATATATCTTGTTGGTCACATTCCAAACATGTGAACACCTTAATCAATTATTGTCTTGAAAAATGAATACCCATTGATCCTTAGTGAAAACATGAATTCTGTCAAAATTTAACTCTTTCCATATACCAAAATCCCAAAATTTCTGTATACTCAAACCATGATATAACTTTGTCCTTATATCAGTCATGAGCTCATATCATTTTCTCTTTATCCCGCCATTATGAGCATATCATCTTCGTTCCAAAAATCATTCAATCACATTTCATGGTTACCTGTACCATATAATTATTTAAAACCAATACATAGATATTCCAAAATTCCACGATACCATAAATGACATTCCATGATACTATTTTGAAATCCCATTAGATAAACACTTAATCATTCCACAACATAATTTTCATACTCAACATCATAAATAGTGATCGCATGTGACTTCCATTTATCATTTTCCTTAAGAGGTTGCTCAGGTCGATCATCATTAACCCATGGATTAGGGAATTGATTAGAATAATGCCCCATTTCCTTGCACTAGAAGCATTGAAGTGTTGGTGGATCGTTCTCTGTAGTCTTTTCTCTATTCACATCATTAGGTAACTTTTTCCCATAACATCGACACTCAACTGCTTGATGACCTTCTTTTCCACACTTAAAACATTTTCTAATACCATTTAAGAAATCTCCACCATGTTTCTTTCCACACTTTGAGCATAAAAAACATTCATCTTTTTTTATCATTGTTCTGAGATTTCTTCTTGAACTCTATCTTTCATTTATTGTAAAAACGATAAGATGGATATGTAACACTAACTTCCAATTCAACCTCGATAGCACAACACACAATTTCTTCATAGATACTGAATTCTCTTATATCTAATTCCCTTTGATGACTTGGTTTTATGCAACTGAAGAATCAATCAACTTTACTTTTATGTTGGATGATAAATCTAGATGCATACCTTGAAATCCTTGTAAAATTCACTTCATATATTCCAACTGATTCATCATCCTTTTTCTTAAGCTCATGTAACTCCTTTTCCATCTTTTTTCAAATAATACGAGGAATGTACTTACTAAAAAACGTTCTTGAACTTGTCCCATTCCATAGATTGAATTTCCACATGGGGTATTGTATTATTAATTAGAGTCCACCACTGGTCTTCTTCACCATATAAAAGGGAAACATCCAGAATGACTTTTTCATGTTCTGAACAGCAATGAATGGAAAATATCTTTTCAATAGTACTGATCCATTGTTCATAAATAAGTGGATTAGAAGTCCCACTGAAATAATTTGGATGTTGCCTCGTGAAGGACACAATAGAATATTTTTCCATTCTCTACTCATTTGAATGTCCAGAATGATTCATAGCTTGTGTAAGTAAAGAAATAAGATTTTTCACTCCATCTCCCATAACATTGGTTTGTTCAGAAGGACCATCATTGCATTGTCCATTACATTGATCAACAAGTTTCCTTTGGGTTCCAGCCATCATCTAAAACCCAAAAAGAATAGTGTGAGAGGCAAAAATCTTTCTAGGGAAAACAACATAATAAAGGGGGAGTACCTTAAATATATAACATCTTAGGTTTAACTCTATCATCGTTACCATAATTCAAGGACTATAACCTATACTTATACTTAACCTTATGGAAATCACTAGACATACATTAGAAATAACTCTAGGTATCTCACTAATGTTTTCGCATCCTAGTTTCCAAAGGATAAATAAAACTTTACTCTGATACCAACTGTAGAGACCCAAAGCATAATGTACACGGACATTACATTATTTTTTACAGAATACTTTATACATCTCAAAAATAGACACACAAGGACAACAATAGTTTAGTGTCTTTGGAAACTCTGAGTATAATCTTCTAATCGTGGTGAAAGATCTTCAACATCTCCCATAAAGATCTTCCCCTTTTGTTTTCTTACCGAAAACCTTTATTTAAATCCTGGGGAAAAGAAAACATATAAAGGGTGAGATCACATGCTCAGTAAGGGTAATCATGGAGAAAATAAAACAAATCACATACATTTGGAACTTCAAAAAACATGAACATAATGTTTAAACATCAAAATATTGAGTGATGACATAAAACATGGCAGTACGTAAGGCATATATCATAAAGAAACATTAATCATGATAAAATAGAATGGGAATAAAAAATTTAGTTGGGGTAACCATTAATCACATTATATTATTTTGATAGTAGCCAATGCATTGCTTCCAAGACCATCTTAGTGGTCAAAGTCACTTTCGGAATCGAGTTTACTCCTCGTTCCAGTCCTGTATCACTGAACCGGATTAATTTGTCTTCTAGCCATGTCTATCTCATGAGATATAAATCGTACCCAATTAATTGGAGGGAGATATAGGTCCCACCCATCTCATAATTAAATCATTCTTACGTGTGCCACAACATAAACATAAATCATTCATCATAACCCAATGAATAAAATGTGTTACATAAACATCATCCCATCATAACATACTCCATATAAAACAAATGGATATCATTTAATCATAAGAAAAGTGAAACCATGTAAATCATAGATACATTATAATTGAAACATACACATATGAAATAATGTCATCTTAGATGGAAAATGGTTTTGATAAAACACTGGAAAGAATTCTTGAGGAAAATATCCTTTCTTCTTCAAATTCATTTTCTTTTCACAAAATACCATGAAATTTTAAAAGAAAAGGATTTTGTTGAAATTAGTCATGAAATATTGTCAATTAAGATTCTTGAAAATAAGGCATTATAGAACCGTAAAAATATATTAATGCCATATAATTTTAAAAAACATTCTCCTCTTACTTTTAACAGAAAAGTCAAAAAGTACCACATATGGTAAACAAAAGAAGGATTCCCTCCATAACACAATGTAAAAGTCACAGAGGGTTAAATATTACTTTAAAAATACATGGAATAATATTAAACACGTTATACGAAATATTTTTATGGAAAATATGAAAAATAAAGCCCCATTAACTACTTGCGAATAAACAATCTCGAATAAGAACGAGATTGGAATAATTATCTCTTACATTATGTCAAATTTCTTCCGTACATGTCCAAAACTCCTGTATAGTGGGTTTAAACATATTATTAACTTTTAATTGAACCATAATAATATTTATGATATCATATATGATTCACTTATGACTTTATATTACCCGTTTTTTTGTCAATTCCATGTTAAAGCAGAGTTTTGGGTAAAATCGGTTCATTTATCGTACGTGTTTGGACTTGTTGTTCTTGATATTATTAATTATCCTGATTTACTTAATTACAGAATTTAAAACATTATTTACTTAATATATATATATTCATCATATAAATATATCTGATATATCGATAAATGGAATGAAATACACTATTCATGGAGACGGTAGGCCGTATATACGCATGAACGCTATTTTCGTTTCCTTATTGAATTGAATGGAATTTAGTTAATGAAACACATATGTACATAAATCCTATATCACTATTATTTAATATCTTTCATGATTATTTATTATATATACATTATAATCATACTTGAATGGTTAATCGTAGAAAATTAATCTCATCGCGTTCGTGGAGACGGTAGTTTGTACGTACGCACGAGCGATGATATCGATCCCATAATTATTGAATAGAATTGGAGTGGATAATATAATATCTCATAATCATTATGATGTTATAATAACCATATATAGTTATTCTTTACAACATTATACACATAAAGTAAGGTGGTGGTGGAAAAACTAATTACACCACGCCGTGCAGACGGTATTCTGAACGTACGCAGGCGCGGTGATTTTGTTTTTCATAGGATGGATAGAAGGTGAAATGGGGTTGCATCATATTTATAATATCATATCAGTATATTATTGGTACTTATTTTATTAATTTACAATGAAACAAATAAATAATAGGAAGTTGAAGAAGAAAAAATCTTGAAATAATCAGTAGAAGGGATTACCTCTTCTTCGACGAACCTCCTTTAAGCTTCCTCTTAAGGAACTAGAGTTTGTATTTTGAGATGACCTGAACCACCAGAATGTTACTAGGGAAGTGGAGAAGATAAATGGGAATGGGTTGGCCGAGATTGGAGGCTCAAATTGGTGTGTGGAGGAGAGGGAGGAGGTGCCCTTTTATAAGGGAGGAGAGGGGCACCTTTGGAATTATAAGAAATATTAATTTATAATAAATTCCAACCCCACTTAAAAACATTAAAAAAGACTTAAATCTGAATATAATATGAGATAGTGTTTTAATATCATCGGCCAATAAAATTTAGACATGTTGGGAATTTATTTTAAACCTTATCAATTTGATTTATCCTTATTTAATTTATTTAATCTTATTTGTGGTAATAATATTCTAAATTTTAAATTGTAATAAATAATTACTTATGTGTTGTGAATTATCCAAAATTGGTTACATTATAAAATTTTGGGCCACATAAATTTCAATTTATAATTTTTTAATTTTTATGTGATTTTTAAAATATATAATAATATGTTATTTTTATAAAATATCAATAGTGTTAATTTTGACACTATTCATGTATTTGAATTTAAATAAAATCCACACAGAGGATATATTAAAAAAAATTAAATAGATTCCTGACATGCCATATTCATCTATAAAATTAGTTTAGAACATTAATTAGTCCCTATAATGTTTACTATAATATTTATAAAACCATTTTTTGGATATTTATCTTAATAAAACAATTACTACATCATTTTTGTATAATCCTTTAACATACTTATTAGTTGCATAAAAATTAAAACGAAAATCATATGATGAATATAAAAATAATACATTTCATTATAATATTTTTACTCAAATTTATCATCTTAAAATCACAACATTTAAATTGTTATATTTATTATATTATGAAGGTGAAATCTTTGACATCATTTAAAATAATATAATATAAATGTCCTATTCGGTTTTATAAGACTCCAAATGGTCCAAAAATCCACCCTTGGATGATTATGGTATAGATATACTCGACCAATAATGTTTGGTCATGTTTCTAGTCCTTTTGATAGGTATTAGTATTTTAATAAAAATTATATTATTGATTTTTCACCAAATAAATAATTTCTAAATCATTAATGTATAAGATTTTAATGTAATAAAATATTTATTAAAATTTAAAAATAAATTACCATGGTAAAGAGAAAAAATTTATCTTTAAAAGGAGTATTTATAATCGAATATATATTCTGTATAACTATATATTAAAAATAATCTAATTATTAATGTTTGAGTGAGACATTTCACTTTCCTTTAAATAAACTAAATAAAAGGTCTTAATCAAATACAAGTGGGTTCCATTAGATTCAATTTCGACCCAATTATGATTTAGGGTAAAATATAATCATCTAATTATATTAGGACAAGTGTTAGAGTAATTTTATAATATTATATTTACCCTTAATTACTAGACTTAACTTTAACTACGGTCAATAAAATTTACCGTAGTTACTATTCAGAATGACTAAAACTAAAAAGTAGGTTATTAACATAATTTGGACCCACTAATTCAAAATATGGAATCCATTTTTCCAAATTCAAATCACAGAGTTGCAGAAATTAATTTAAAATTAATGTTGTTGTTAAGAAAAAGAGTTTTAAAAGTTAAAACATTGCAAAATATTGAAATGATTTTACCTATGAATTCAATGTAAAATCAATGATAATGTCATACATTATATTAAATGGTAAAAATATATTCTATTTATAGATTAAAACTATTCAATATATTAATTTAACCATATAAATTAATATGATGAAAAAAGTTTTTTAATTAAAATATATCTTCTTTTTACAATTCATTAAAATATGAAAGTTATCAAAATAATATGAATATTTTCTCCAAAGTAAATTCTTATATCATAATTACAAAGAATAATTTTATTTTGTCAAATTTAACTTATAAAAATGTCAAAAACTATATTTAATGTGGGTGCGGCATCAAGTGGTGGCAAAACTGCATTTTTTTTAAAAAAAATACTTATTTTACTCGAAAAAATTATTTTTTTCTCACACGATGTTCTAGAAAATCTGTAAGATGAATAATAATGTTATAAAATTAAAAATTTAGATAATACTATTCATAATGTCTTGTTAATAATAATATTATAACAATATGTCGTTGTTTAGTGAAACCTGGTATTGCGTACTACACACGCTCTCAAGGAAGGTCGCGATTGTGTGTAATGCGAGCCAAGTCACGGCTATGTGTAGTGCAAGCTCCCTTTGTTGTTGCTTATAACATAATAAAAATATATTTCATTTATACATTATTCAAAATATATACTTAATGTTGCGTAGAATAATTTCTACAAAACAAACTTAAAATTGTGTGTAACACGAGCCATGAATAGTGTTGTGTATAATGCAAGCTAATACGTTGTTGCGTATAGCACAAGCTAATTTTGGTGTAGTGTACAACAAAAGACATCAATGAAATTAAAATGAGTAATTCTCAAAAAATCTCGGGTTGTTACAAGAATCCTAGGAACTATCTAATTGGAACCATGAATTACTTCAAATGTGGATGAATGGTTCATATGTATGAGAACTCCAAGAGGGATATGAAAAATTCCACTAATGTGGAAGAAGAGTGGAATTTTCATATCAATGCTCTTCCAGTATTCTAGGTTTTCAACTAAAAGGAACACGGTAATTATGAAAACATTATCCCTAAAAATAGGGTTTTAGTAGGTAATAAACAAAAACCTCCAAGGAAAAAAAGGATGGTATTATGCTATCACGATTGTTGAGGTGGAGCCTAAAAATGATATTGTGACAGGTACACTAATTATTCATTCAAGAGTAGAAAATGTACTATTTTATTCTGGTTCTACACATTATTTCATATCTCTAATGTCTAGTATGACTATTCAAACACAACATAATAATTTTAAGGGTAGGATATCTATGAGAATATATAATGTGGAAATTATTTTATCCATGTTTTATAACTCCTCCCCAGTAAATGTTTGTGGAATGATCCTCTTAGAAAATCATTTCATACTTAATGCAGTGGATTTCACTGCTATTTGAAGCATGGATTTTCTATCTATATACAAAGCCAACATTAACTATCAGAAAAGAGAGATCACTCTTCACATCCCAGAGTATCCTACAATATTATAAAAGTGTCAGGTGGAAGATGAATCTCCCATAGAATCATTATCTCAAGTGTGGATAATGGTGCCTTTTGAGCATTAATATCTTATTGAAATGAATGAGACAAAGGAGATGATACTTATTGAAGTTATTCCAATCATGAGGTATTAAACTGATGTATTACCCAAAAAATTCCCTAGACATTCTCTTGATTTAGAGGATCAGTATTCAATTGAACGTAATCCTGGATCCCAACCAATATCAAAGATGCCATATAGATTGGCCACCATTGAGCTGGAAGAGAAGGAATAGTAGTTATATGAGAATCTGGAGAAGGGTTTTTTATTCCTGTGTGCTGAAGCATGAGGTGCAATAATCCTATTTGATAAGAAGAAGGACGGATCAATGAGCCTCTACATTGATTATCATGAACTCAATAAAATCTCGATAAAGAAAATATATCACCTTCATTGGATAGATGGCTTGTTTGATCAGCTATGTGGGGCCAGTTATTTCTCTAAGTTGGAGATTCCATCGGGATATCACCAATTAAAGGCTAGGAAGGGAGATATTCCCCAAACTACCTTTTGAATGAGGTATGGACACTGTGAGTTCATAGTGATGCCCTTCGGACTAAATAAATCTCCAGCAATATTCATGGATTTAATGAATATATTATTTAAAGACTACATCGTCAATATTTTTGGAAGTCTATATCAATGATTTTCTGATTTACTCCAAGAGCAAGGAGGAACATGATTATCATTTTAATACTATGTGAATTAATTTTTGAAGGGAGAAACATTATGAAAAGTACAGTAAGTGTGAGTTCAGGATGGAGGGAGAATCATTATTGGGGCATGTTATCACTAGAAATTGGATATTTGTAGACCCTTCCGAGATAAATGAAATAAAAGAGTGGCCCCAACCAATATCTGTAATAGATATCTGAGGCATTCTAGGTCAATATAGATATTATATATTATTTTTTAAGAACATATCATGATTTTCAAACCAAATAACCAAGATGAAATTGAAGTTGTGAAGTTTTTATGGACACAAGAATGTGAGGATAGCTTTAAGGTGCTCAAAATGAGGTTTATCACTCCTCTAATACTCACAATCCCAACAACTGGAGAACTATTTGTGGTGTATAGGGATTCATAAAATAAGGTATTAGGCTATGTGATGATGAAAAATGATAATGTGATACCCTACACCCAAAGGATGCTAAAAATCCATGAGCCAAACTATCCCACAAATGGTCTGGAGTTGGCGGTTGTGATCTTTGCATTGAAAATATGGCGGTGTTATCATTATAGGGTTAATTGTGAGATATATACTGATCATAAGAGACTGCCATATATTTTTACACAGAAGGAGCTTAATATATGATAACAAATATAGTTAGATCCCCTCAAGGATTATAACTTCTCAATCCACTACATTTTCTGTAAGGTACCTAAGGTTGTTGATGCTCTAAGAAGAATAGATCATGCATATTTTTCAATGATTAGAGTTGAAAAGGATCCAATCTTCATAGATTTGAAGATTATGGAAATATGAATAATTAAGGGCGGAACATCATCGATTCTTCCTCAAATTACTTCTTAACCATCCCACATAGTGAAAATAAGCGATGGTCAAATAAAATATATGAAAATTCTAAAAATGTGGGAATCTATTAGAAATTGGAAATCCAATTAGTTTAAGATTGATGTTGAAGGAGTTATAAGATTTGGGTCAACATTATTTGTACCATCTGATCCAGATATAAAGGAGTTTTGTATTGATGCACATAGCTCAAATATCTAATCCTACGGGCCTTGTTTGGGTTCCCCCTCATCCCTTGAAAGCGGGGTTATCAAAAATCAATGAATAATTAGGCCTTCGGGCCATTCCGGAACATAGCCCATCCTTCTCTATTCATCCAAGGAACACAAATATGTATTGAGATCACCATGAGATCTTTTTGTGGGAAAATATGAAGAATGAGATTTCTGAATATACATTAATGTTCCTTGTATGTCAACAAGTGAAGGCTAAAAAAAGTATAATGTAATGATGGAACCACCATCCACACCAACATGGAAGATGGAGAACATCACCATAGAAGTTTTCATTGGACTATCAAGGACATCTAGAGGGAACAATGCTATATGGGTTATTGTAGACCATCTTACAAAGAAATATCATCTTATTGAAATTCAAGAGGACTTCTCATTGGAACAACTTGAAAAGATATATATCAAAGTTGTGGTAAGGGCTCATGTACTTCCAATATATATTGTATCCAAAAGAAATTTGAGATTCACCTTGATGTTATGGAAAAGTCTCATGTATGCTCTAAGCACTATGATGATCTTCAGAATGACATATCATCCTCAAACTGATGACCAATCTGAGAAAAATATTTAAGAAAATGAAGACAAGTTGATAAAATTTTCGATTAACATCAAAGGAGGGAGGGAAAAACATCTTCCACAGGTAAAATTCTCTATCAACAATAGTTTCCTCTCCAATATATGAACAACATCATATGAATCCCATTATGCGAAAATATGCATAACACCTGCATGTTGGGATTTTTTTGGTGAGCATAAGCTGCTAGAACCTAAAATGGCCGAGGAAATAGTATAGTAGGTGAAAACCATTCCGAAACACATCATGGAAGCCCAATATTGACAGAATATTTATGCATACTATTTTAATTTGGACCTTGAGATAAACTTTGGAGATATTGTATTCCTCTTCATTTCTCCATGGAAGAAGGTCATGAGGTTTGTGGAGAAAAGAATGTTATGTCCCAATTACATAGGCTCATCGAGATCCTGGATCGTGTCTAAGATGTGGCCTATCAATTAGCACTTCCACCTACCATGTATAATGCAAATGATGTATTCCACATATCCCTATTAAGAAAATACATACCCGATCCTTCACATGTACTCTTTTCAGAGGTTTTACAGTTTGAGAATGATCTGTTTACGAGGAGAATTAAAATTAATATCTTTGATCATAGATATAAAGTTCTATTCAAGAGGACAATTAACCTGGTCAATGTACTATGGAAGAAACATATGTATGAAGAGGCAACATGGGAACTGGAGGAAGAAATGAAGGAAAAGTACCCACACTTGTTTATGGAATTGAATGTAAAATGAAATATCGAGAGATAAATTTCGTATGTGTGAAGAATGTATTGACCCCAAGATTATTCAATTAAAATTCCTTTCTTATAATTATTTCATATTGTATAATCACATGAAATCACAACACAATTAACTACTAAGTATTATGTGACTGTTATGCATAATATTAACAGTTCCATGATTTTAATTTTGATAATCGGACATACATTGTTGTGATCAACAAGATATTTAGTGTTCTATAGGACAAACTAATTTTTTTAGTAAATAGTAATTGTCACTTATGAATAGTAATTTTACCCTTACAAAAAGTAAAAGGAACCTTAATAATAGTAAATCAATTAAGTGAATAAGTAACCTTACCAATGAAATAATAAATAAAATTTATCCATATTATATGTGACAATGTGATTTAATTATATCATAGTGTTGGTATTTTTATAATCCATAAATATTTAATTAAAATTTTATGAATAATTTAAAAATATTAAATTAAATGATATTTTCGTAATGTGTAATCAATTTTTTTTGATGTCTTAGGATTATAGGATAATTTTAAGAGACTTTAGTTAGTTTTTCAATTTATTATAAAATCAGTTATAATTTTAAAATAGGTATTTTCATGTGAATGATGATTTTATTTAAAAATTAAATTTCTCATATTTATAAAATTAATTTTATAAAACGGAGTTCATTTTTGGATTCTACACATTGAAAAATAATGGGGGTGAATTTTTTGGATTTTTCTGAAGTACAATAATTTTTTGGGGAATAGAAAAAATAGTATAATTTACCGAATAATATAAATACATGATTAATTGAGTCATGGATGATGTTCTACTGAGGTAAGAACCTTGGTTTCGAACATGCTTGAACTCTTTAATATTTTTTTCACATGAATAAATTCAACAAATAGTATTGAAAAAAATATTAAACTAATGATTAAAATAATGGGAAACCCCTCTTCTCATTGACAACATAAACATCCCTCACCCCTTTTTATCTTCACTCATCTCTATCCTTGTTCCTTGTCCAAATTCTGCTCAAATATCCTAGGGACCCTCTACCAGGACTAAAATCCCTTGTTCTCATAAAAAGACCAAATCCTCTACCCTAAATAGGTTATCAAGGATGATATACTCCAGAGGAAAATTTCTTTTTCATTTGGTTTATTTTATTTCACATTTTTTTCTTTGTTTTTTATGCCTCACCTCCATTATTATAAATGTTGTGATAACTATAGTACCTTAAAAATAATAAATTTTATTGATAATGGAATAATAAATAATCATCTGTATTTTCCCCTCCTTTTAATGTATAAATTGAAACACCATCCAAGATGGGTTAAATTATCATATTCATGGAAGATGGGTTTTTAATTTCTTTTCTAATCTCCAATTCTGGTCATTAAATACATTTTATGGTTGAAGTAGAAAATAATATATATATTATGTATTATTTATATTTATGGAATATTTGGTACCCATAATGTTAATTTATAATGAAAAATGAGTTTTTAGTGAACAAAAACATTCATTTAACCAAAACAAAAGTCGTTAATGTTTAAGATAATCATTCATCTTCACTCCAAATGACCAAATAAATTTTATAAACATGTAATTTATTGTATATTAACTAATAAAATATAGCTACAATTCAAAAAAACTATTCTAATCTTATATTCTTATAATTACATGTATATAACTAAACATATCATGAAAACCAAGGAAACAAATGCCCACAACCATCCAAATTGAACTTCTTAACCCATCAAAAACGTCATGAAGGAACATAAAAAAGTTATAGTAAATCAATTAAATTATTTATAGGTTCTGGATATATTAATTAATGAGTATAATTAGGTTCTCCAGGACATTAATATCAAGTGAATGACACCATCATATTTATGTTAATGGATTATACCAGAACCTCAATTATTCCATTAGGTTGTTCTATCATTATTTTTACCCAAATAATGGTACCTATTATTATTATATACATAGTATAAATGTTATGTACATTATAAAAACACTTTTTTCAAGGTCAATTCATAATAATCTTTCAAGGATATATGTATTTTTCAGTGGTTCCCTCCTCTATACTTCATGATAAGCAAACCCCTTTAATGGAATTCCGGAATTTTTACACAATTTAAATTGAACTCTATCATATATTTTTAAGCAAACATTATTATTATAAAATCACTATTTTGAATATGAAAACATTATTTGTTAAATTACTTTTTCATAAAAAAAATATTATTTCCTTTTTTATTTTATATTCACTTTAGTATTTTCCTTAAAAATGCACAAAAATATTTAAATGCTAACATTTATTAAATATTATTTTTTACATGTTTTCACTTATATTTGAATTCAAATACAATGTTATATGTCTATGAATTTCCATGTATATTATAATTTCTTTCTTTCATTGAAACTTTTATAATACACCCATATATTATTGTCCATGACATCAATATGATACCCATTTATTTAAATGGGTACCCTTATGATTATGTATGATTATGTATTGTTATTTTTGGGGAAATAATATTCATGAAAATTTTATGATGTGTGTGCCAAGATAGAAATCCAGTTCATTGGGTAATGTTTAGTCTTATGAGATGTTTTGTGCAGCATTCCAGGCAATTAGCCTTTACTCATGCTACCATGTGCAATAGCCTTGGTTAGTAACAATGATTTGTGATAATCTATAAGTAACGAGCCTTGACTCATGATAAATTCATGTTTTATGCTTCTTCCACATTACTATGAATCTATCTTTAAATGATCAAATATCTATATTTTATGATTCCATATGTTCCATTACTTTTTTATATAATTATGTCATGCCTTATAACCCATGTGCTAAATCTTTTTTCATATGTTTACTCCACAATTGGGATTTTAGCTCATCCATTTGTTCATGTTGTCCTCAGGTTATCCTCTGAAAATGTATGAGAAAATAGAAGTTAGGATCTCTTTAAAAAGAATAAATAACGAAACATTTTACTTAGTCCCATGTTTTTAGTTGTAAGTACCTAGTCTTCTAAGAAACAAGACTTTAAGATCATTTTCTTGTAATATGATCCTTTATTGTGCTTATAATAATGTAAATATATGAATAAAATTATTGGATCACTATATTAACCATATTATCTTTCATCAAAGGTGAAATTAAACAATCATTTGTGTGCATGGCGGACTACTGAATAAGGAACCGACGAAATTAATTTTCCATCACCATATCTTATAGACTATTATGATAATGGATATATAGCACAATAGGTTTTTATGAAATAGTTATTTATGTAAATTTAATTTCATTAATAGACTACATTATAAGACAAACCATGTTTTGATTATGCTACTCACCAAAACGGGATTTCTTACATCACACACAACGTAATGTTTTAACAAATCAATGGTATATTATTAATATAGTTATTTGAACACAAATGTTCTAAAATATATATTTAAAATAAAAAATATTATTATTATTAACTACTTTTGAAATATTATTTATAATGTTTTTACAAAAAAATATATTAATATAAAATTTTATTAAATTTTTTAGAATGTCTTCATATTTATTGAAAATATTATTTTCGAAAAAATCGTTCTATTTTTTTCATTTAGTTGAAAATAATAAAATTATTTATTTAATTTTTTAAAAAAATTATAAAATAAAATTCATTTTTTTAAGTCTGCATTTCAAAATTTCCTTATGGTGAAATTTTGGGATATTTTTATAGGTTACATTTTTTGATGAATGGTTAAAATTATTGAATTTTAATTCAAAACATCCATTTTTCTTTATTTATTTATAAACATAAATTATATTTTAAATTTGTTTTAAATTATAATTATTTCAATTAATCATCCAATAGTTCAGTTTATATCATTGGAATAAATTTCATGTATATTTTTTATATAAAATCATTTTACACTTTTTAACATTTTAACTTTAGAAACCAACATTATCGTTGCATCTATGAGATTAATTTTAGATTATATTCAATCACATATATAAATGAAATTTGAAAAACATTAATCTAGATTTGGAAGAAGAATATTTTTGTTATCTATTAAGGTCAACATAATGAATGACCAAAATGAATAGTGTAAATGATAAAAATTATATAACATGGTTAAGGTAAAAATGGGTTTACTTGGATGTTAAGCTAAAAAGATTTTGGTCCAAAATGACATCAATATTTTAAAAAAAAACCATTTTAATGAATTATTTTGATCTTTTCCCTTCAAATTTCCTGAATAATTTCTTATTTATCCTTGCTCCTTGAAGAAATCATTAGTGGAATTATTTGTCTTCAAAAAATTACAAGTATACCAATCACTTATTTTAAGAATGGCCCCCACTTATCATTTTCTATAAAAACCATTGAATAAATTTTTTCCATCCAATAAATTTTCATATCACTTACCAATATCAATATTCTCATCCTAAAAGCCTTATTTTTGACATAAATGTAACCCATGATGGATTTCGGTGTATACCCTAGGATGATATACGAAAAAGATTAAACATTCTTCAATGAGTGTATTTTATTTTTTATGGAACCTATTCCAATTAATATTATACCATATTTATATAATAATAATGTTATATTCTATATTATAATATATTTTAATGTTATGTTCATGACCTAAAACCATCTACACCTCCGTTAAATGCGTTACAAAATCAACGTTCAAGTGTACAGAGGATTACCACCTCGAGAATAGATGCCATTAATTTCTCCATTAACACATGAAAAGTCTAGTTGTAATGATGGATTTATTATCTATATTTATTATTTATTATTTTATTATGATTATGGAATTAGTATATCACACATACAATTATACACACCATTTGGGGGGATACAATTACGCCACTCGTGGGTACGGCACACCCCATTCCCTGTAAGATTCGTGATTCATTTACACTTTAAAAGTAATTTATAAGTACATGACTAAAAGAATTTTGTTATATATATGACATATAAATTATCCAATAATTAAAATATATATCTCTTAATTTTATTTCTATCAATCCAATATGAAAATGGAACCATCATTAATGAATACATATGAACTACCGTCTTCATGAAATGTGTATTTCATTTTCGTTATCAATGTATCAATAATTACTTTAAATAAATATATAAAAAAGTATATAATTGTTATATTATTTTTATATTCTGGATATGATAAAAACATTATCATGGTAGGATGAAAAAAAATATTCCAAACATAATTTGAAAACAAATAAGTTATTGCCTGAAATGTGACGTAAAAATGGAATTATTAGAAAATCGGTAATAAAAGGTCATATGAAAATAATATATGGCTTGATATATATGAATATGTTTCTACATTATATTTTTAATAATCTTATATTTCATATACAGTATGTTTGAGAGAGTGTGACAGAAATCAAGACTTAATGGAAATGATATTTGTCTGAATTTCATCTCATGTGACTAATTTTTATTAAGACAAAACGTAGAAAAATAAAAATACTATGATAGTTATGGGGTATAGATAAATTTAATCCTCATTATTTATCACATGAAATTTCAATACACGCACAGGGAATGGACCTAAAGCTATAGAAGATCATATGGGGTGGTCTTAAGTTCCATATTGACATATAATATCCTATATATATTTATCCATATGATATTTTAAAGTTACATTATATTTTACTCTTTCATGGGCATTATGATTCAGGGTTACCAATATTGTAAGAGATTTATGTTGCAATCTCATTGTTTATGAGGATTGTTTATTATTAAGTCGTCACTGTCAAAAATCACATGATCTACCACTCAAGAAACCTTAATAATTTTCTTCTCTTCTAGTTTTTCATGGTGTCTTCATGTAATAGTAACATTTACCGATATTTGGTACACAAAATAGTTAAGGAAATGTTTTTAATAAAATAATACGGTGTTTTACTCTTTGGTCCGAAAATATGGTTTCTTCAGAAACTGTGCTTAAATGAAATATTTTTTTATTATTATCCTATAATTATCATGAGTCATTTTTACTCATGTATATTTTTAACAAAAATTGAATAAAATCATCATGTCATTTTCCAAACTAAGATCATTTTTCTTTTACTAAAAAGGTGAAAGGATTCATTGTTTTAATATGTATGATATGAATATATTTTTTTGACATCATGAAAAATTAATTCTTTAAACCTTATTTTATAAATTTTCAGAGTTATTTTAAACTAAAGAAAATTTTAAAACTATTTAGATTTTAATTTTATTTCATGTTGGTAGGGATATTTTCATAAATAGATGTTTTAAATGATATTTGAAATTCATTTTCTATGTAAGATCAAATTTTTCTAGGTTACATGTATCTTACTATTCAAGTTATCCAAGGATATCATTTATATTCCTTATATGAATAATTTAAGTTTACGATGGAATGATTTTCATGAATCTCGTTTCTCTTCTATCGGTTATAATATGTAGAAAATCTTTTGAAACCATCTTCTTCTCATAGGTTATTCTATGATGAAATGATTATGAATTTTGTCTCTTTTCCATAGGAAATGAAATGTAGAAATTGTAATGATACAAATTTCATTTCATGGGTTATTATTAGATTAATTATTATGATATTTTAGTGGACATAAATATGTTTTTCATTATGAGACATGTGGGACCGATATCACCTTCCAATTCACTGGGAAAAGATTTTTAACTCATGAGATTGAACAAAATGGAATAAGTAGTGAACATAGATCAGTAAGGGACATTGTCCGCTATGATGGTCATGAGAGCGAACCTTGAAAACCATGATAGTTTTGAGAGTAAGAACATTCCACTATAATACCCATGGAACATGTCCATGAAAAATATGGAAATTATTTTCTTTAATTATATGTATGCCCCAAATTCCATGTCTTAGGAAAATTTTATTCTCTAATGGATCATGATATTCAATTTCCATATGATTCATGTCTTATGAACTACCAATATTTACACCAAGTCTTAGGTTTATGATATTTGATATGCATGGTATGGTTTTTAAATGTTATTATCACGTTCTCATACCCTTATGTTCTTGTTTTTCATATGTATCTCCCTTGTTTACCCGTAGTGAGAATTTGAGATGAGAATTTCTTATGTTTCCTTTCCCCAAGTTATGGAGAAATGAATTATGTATTATATGAATAAGTTGGGTGATAGTTATTAAGATTAAAGTGGGAGATGATGTCACTTAAGGTCCAGTGTTTATGTTTACACATTCCCAAAGACACTAATCTATTATGTCCTAATTAGTTCTAGTGTGTAATATAATGAATATTCCTAAACAATGATGTAATATATATATCAGATAATCCTTGGCCTCTATAATAGGTATCACTTGATAGGTTTAGGTACCCTTTTTTAACTAGGATGAGAAAACCTGTAAAGACCCGTAAAATCCAAGGGAAATTTTTTCTTAATTTTATTTGGAATTTTACGAGAACACGGTTTCTCACGGTGCCTGATTACGAGGACTGGTGTACCTGGAATCAATTTCCGAAGTTTAGCTCACGTACATTCAGTGAACGAACGAGCGGGGTTTTCTAACACTTGAACCAGTACTCGGAATCAAAATCTGAGGGCACTGATGAAACCGCAATGCCTGTATTTGCTTAGGAACACCTATTCCGGAGTTGTGTTTTCTCGGGTGTTGATGGGGAATAAAAATATAATTGTTTTATATTTTAATTTCTTTACTAAGAATTTTAAGTGAAAATTAAGTTGTGTCTCAACCTAATTTCTCTCTTCTATGTGGTTTAGCCCATGTGAGGGAGTTGGGGTAGGACCCACTGATGTTCTAACTTCCCTTGAGAGGATTTAAGATGAGTTGGGGCCCACACGAGCCCCCACCTTTTCATCGTCCCTTAACTCTCTTAAACCATTTTTTCAAAACCCCCTTGTAAAATTTTGATAACTCACCTCATTTATGGGACCTCTTCACATTCTTCTCTTACATTAATTCATGACACCACCTTAATTAATAATTGAATCCTCCAATTTAATGAGGGTGGTGTATGAATTTGAAATAGATGAGTAAATGGAAATATTAGTCACGTCTATTATTTTTTTAAGGGAGGAGACTTTTAATGAGAGGGGGGTCCATTGGAGAACTTCCTCTCCCTCCATACCTCCCTCTCCTTCCTCCATCGTTGCACCACCATCGAGGTTCCATCTTCTCCGACGAGACACCGATGAATGAGGAGGGATCGGTGGCGTGGTGCAGACACAACGATCTATGTTGACTTCGATGTCTTCCCTGCGTCAGATCCAACGAAAAACGCTCGAGCCGGGATCAAAGGCACTTTATGGAAGCAATGAATGCCAACGGTCGTCACCACCTTCATCTATTTCCTTACGACGACGTCAACAAGCCAATGCCCACCCTTTCGTGACACTGTCATCCACGATGCTCGAATACGGCGGATCTTTCTCGAGGTAGGGAATTAATTTGAGAATGATTTTATTCCCATGATTCTTTATTTCTAAAGAAAACAAAGAACACGGATCAACTTATTATATAGTTGATCCGCGAACTTTTTCCTTGTAGGTTGGGAATAATTTGTTACGGGAAGTTGTAGGGGATTATTGCTTCTTGTTTGTGAAATATCCTTTGTCGTTCCTCGTCTTATATTTTTTTGGGCCGCTTGTTATCATCATAACGGAAGGAGGTCGGACCGCACGAACATGGACGACCCTCCTCCCCCCTATGTTGTTGCGTTGTTGTGGTTCGGAAGATGGCGGCAGGGTGCAACGGCACCGTGCGAGAACCTAGAGGGACGCGGCAAGGATGTGTGGCGCCGTCACGCCGCGCCGTCAAGGCCGAATGAAAGTGTGGTTTTAATTGGGACTGCGAAGGCAAACGTAAGACTCCGCAGTTTGTTCTTTTGACGTGCGAATCGACGGGCATTTACGGAATGGGCTGCAGAGACGTTTTGATGTTTCCGCAGTGAAGATCGGGACCCGGGATGAGCGTCGGCACAGTCAGAATTGAAAACGGACCACCGGAGCAACTCTGGTGGCCTGCGGACACCACCTGCGGCGCGGGTCGCCGGCGGCCGATGCCGACCGGCCGCCTGGAGGTGGCGGCGCCCTAGCGCGCCGCCTGGAGAAAGCGCCGCGGCGGCGAGCTAATGGATCTCGTGGCCGCGTGGGATCCATTGTGGGGGACGCGGCGCACGCCGCGTCCGCAGAGCCTCGGCCCGCTGGCCGAGCCAGCGGGCCACCCTACCGAGCCGGGCCATCTTCGGCGGACCGGGCCGGGCCGCGCCCAACCGGGTCGGGTCGACCAGGTTCAGGCGGACCCTGGGGGGGCTGGGCCGGGTCGGTCCGGGCCCAGACCCCCCGTTTTCGGACCACTTCGGTCGTTTACCCATAACATGGGGTACAGACCTCCGATCGACTCGTCGTTAGTTGCTTAGAGATCCTTGGATCGAGATGGTCGTTTCTGTATATTACACTCAAGGTTTCAGAGAACTTTGGGTTCAGCCGGGTTGGTTCGGATACGAAACCAACAGGTCCCTCGGAGCGGAAACGCCTATATCATGAGCTCCGGATGTCCGATTGACATGTCTTCGACTTTGTTGGATTCCTCTTGATGAGACGGAACATTTGGCTTACTCCGCTCGAGGTTTGGATGTCGTCGTAGTGCGGTCGGGTTGGTAATCTCATGAAACCAACCGGGCCCCTAGAACGAAAAAGCCAATAACTCACAGATCAGGCGTCTGATTGACGCGCCGTCTGTCTCTTTGAATTCCTCTTGAGGAGATGGAACTTTTGGCATACTTCTCTTGTGTTTTGGATGTAGTTTGATAGTGGATGGGTTGGATTGCAACCGAAATCCAACCGGGCCCCTAGAACAGAAAAGCTGATAACTTTCAAACCGGACATCCGTTTGACGAACCGTCAGCGGCGTTGGTGATCACGTTTAGAAACAGTCCCTATGAGTATACCCTATGTGAGATCGGGGTATAGTTGAGATACGGTCGGGTTGGTTCGTACACGAAACCAATCGGGCCCCTGTAACGAAAAGGCTTATAACTCACAGACAGGGCGTCTGATTGACGCGCCGTCTGCTGCGTTGAGACCCCTATGACGAGGTGGTCCTTTGAGATACTTCTTCATGGGAATTTGTGATACTTTTAGTATCGACCAGTAGTTCGTGGAGAGGACTCTCTTGGAGATGAGAGTGCGGAGTACGGTGACCGTGTAGCCGGCTGAGACCTGATCACTGCTTGATCGATCGACTGGGTGTGTTTCGGATAGCCAAGTGGGGAGCGCTTGGTTGTAGCGGCAGACCCACGGCGGATGAGCGCTTGGTTGTAGTGGCAGATCTGCGGTACTCAACAGAAAGAGTACCTTTGGAGGCTATGAGGGGGAGCTCTTGGTTGTAGTGGCAGACCCATGGTGGGAAGCACATGGTTGTAGCAGCAGGCCCATAGTACTCGACAAGGAGGAGTACCTCAACAGTCTTAGGTTGGTGACCAGTACATCGGAGACGTGACATGATCACTGTACTCCCAAATACGGAGCTCTTCAGCAGTTACATTTTCGATAATGAAAATCATGGTTTGAGCTGAGTCTATGAAATTTATGTTTACCTCATGATTGATATGGGACACTTGATAACTTAGGTATATGTATGGGCATATACCTGGATAGTTGTTATCCGTTGATTTCATAATCTTTGTGTTTCTTCATGATTGATATGGGTTACTTGATAACATGGATATATGTATGGGCATATACCCAGGTAGAGGTTATCTGTTGAAATATTATTTGTGGTTATCCTTGTTGGATTTAGTGAGACCATGAGGGTCTTGAGGTCCCTACTGAGTATCGTTATACTCACCCCTATACTGGCTATGCCCGCACCTCGTTGTTTTGGTAGTAGACGACGGGCAGCGCAGACATAGGCCGAGTGTTCGAGGGCTGGACGGGACCCGGAGGTGGACCTCATGACGAGACAGTATCTGGTGGTGAACTTCACGATGAGACGACACTCGGAGGAGGTTGACGGGTGAGAGCGTTGTAGAGGCTATCTGTACCTACCCTTCAGGTAGGATCCGTGGTGGACGATCCAGGAGCTGCGCTATCTGTACCTACCTTTCAGGTAGGATCCTTGGTGGACGATCCAGGAGCTGCTTGTCACCTTCCGACTGTTTTGTCTTTTACCTTGTACTTTAGAGTTAGGATTGTATTTCCGACCCCTTTACTTTCAACACTACTTTTGTTTTCAGTTTTACTTGTTGTTTGCTTCCTCTTGTACTCTGATTGGTGTTTGTTTACTTTTATAAAGGAAATGCCTTCCCAGTTTTTAGGATATACGCCTTTGGTGCTAGTTTCCAGCCCCTGGCCTTTGGAAGGCAGGCTTGGGGTAGTTACGACACGGGCCCCGGGGGACGGGTCGTGACAAATTGGTATCAGAGGAGTTCATTTCTACTGTAGAACTCAGGAATCTGATCTTTTTTCTATGTGAAGCAATAGTGTTAAGGGTACTGAGTGTGGTCTTCAGTTTAGGGAGTCCAGTGTTGGTGCGGTGGCCGACATATCCATATACTAGGACCATGACTACTGATTTCCGACTTTGTACACGAAAAATTTGATTGCGTGTGTGTTTCCAATGTTTTAAGTCAGCTCAAACCAGGTCAGCTCACCAGGTATAAATCGTTGACTGTGTTGCATCTGTTCAGGATTTCTCCACGCAGACAGTCAGTTGGAGTTCCGAGAGAGGACTCGATGATGGCCCACCGAGCGGCAAGGCTCCGGTGCGGGGCCCTTTTTACTATGTTGGAACCCTCGGGTGGTGTTCCAGCAGCAGCACCACCTGTTGGGCAGCAGATGCCACCAGCCTTACAAGAAAACTGTGCACGCTTGCAGAGCACGTTGCATGAGTTCCAGCAGTAGAGGCCTCCGAGGTTACATGGCGAGACAGATTCCCAGACAGCAGATCACTGGATGGAGGTGATTGCTAGAGTTTTCCGCCTAGCTGAGACATTAGTAGGGTGGATGGTGGACTTGGCCACTAGTGTTTTCCAGTGAATGACCATGAGGATGTTCCTCATAGTGAAGAGGCTTCGGTACGTGGACGGATGCCTAAGATAGTGCCTTTGGGTACTGTGTCAGCAATACATCACTACCTGTTGGACATCAGTTACAACCGACGGTACTGGTAGGTGACACATGTAGGCTTACTGCCTTATACATGTTCCAACATCAGATACCCTCAAGATCTGAGGCAATCCAGATGCACAGGCAGCTGAGAACTGGCCTGAGGAGGTGGCTGAGAGTTTTTCTAGAGCTTATACAGCTTCAGCAGGATGATGTTTCAGTAGCTGAGTAATCATCAAGGCGTACCGATCATTTTTGGTACTTGATGTCTATGATATGATCAGTTCATAGAGCTTGGACCTCAGATAGAGGTGTGTTTAAAGCATATCCGAGTATGCACTCTTTTCTCTACGCATTCCTACTTATGTTAGGGTGCTAGAATGAACCTTTGTGGTAGAATGTTCTTTGGATGATCGGTTTTGGGCATTGAATGTTAACAGTGGGAAGATGCGAACTGGCGTCATTCTCAGAGACTTGGACGTGTAAAATGTTTCAAGAAGAAGAAGTGTCAAGGAAAGATGAATCTGTAGAGCAGAAAACGTGGAAGCAGAGCTAGGAGAGTAGCATGTGGTGGTGTACTTTTCGACATGTTACAACCACCCGCCTTTGTTGTCCCCTCCAGGCTCAGGGAGCGGGAGGGCAGGGGGAAAGAGTAGCTGCATGCGGTCAAGGAGTGCGACTGAAAGGGCTCTAAGGATGATTCGAAGTATGGACTTTGTCTTCTACTAGCTACCGTAGCCATAGACATCGATACGAATCATCCATTCCTTCCACGAATCTTGTCCCAGACCGAGAGTTTCTGGTAAGCCGTAGACTTGACCCTCACGTTTGGAGATACCTTTGGGAGAAGACTCGATAGTCACACTTACGCCGATGGTGTGATCTGACCCTTGAGGCGAGAGTCTCGGTTGGGACCTCTTGGTGGCAGCATCGAGGCCTTACGACGTTAGTTTGAGTATGGATTGAGCAATCACTATTCATACTCAAATTGACGGTATTAGGCAAACGTCAGGATGTGTTTTCCTTGGTTGGCGAAAAGGAAACCCCAGGTAGCACAGGATAAACTCGTGCAAAGGAGGGTGTACCTGATCATTCTTGGGTCGGCCAACCTTACCCTCGTGGCAGCAGGAGTTTTGAGTTTCAGTTCTAATCAGGAAAGGGAGACCTCTAGAGTTCGAGAATGGCGACCACATTCTTATACTGGTCTCACCTCGATGAGGTTTACGGAGATGTAGCTGAGGTGGCGAAATATCTTCGAGGTTCAATGGACCTTTTCAGGTCCTTAGAAGAGTAAGCAAAGTGGCTTACCATTTGACCCATCCACCTTAGTTGCACCGAGTGCACGACGACTTCTACGTATCTCAACTGGGGAGATACGTGCTTAACCCGACGCATATCATCGGCCATGGGGAGATGCACTTTGGTGATGGGGTGACTTTGTGGGGTTATAGTAGTGGTTGAGGATCGACAGGATCGGGTCCTACGAGGACGGTCGATTCCTTGGGTGCGCTTTCACTGGTAGTACGGGAACCTCCAGGTGACCACATGGGAGCAGAAGGCTCAGGTGCGTGCTCAATACCACTTTTGTTTCCCTAGTTTGTGTTAAAGCTTTACGAGGATGTAAATCCCTGTGGTGAGAGTAATTTAAAGACCCATAAAATCCAAGGAATTTTTTTTCTTAATTATCTTTGGAATTTTACGAGAACGCAGTTTCTGACGGCGCCTGATTCCGAGGCCCGGTGTGCCCGGAATCAATTTCGGAAGTTTTGCTCGGGTACGTTCAGTGAACGAACGAGTCGGTTTTTCTAACTTTTAAACCGGTGCTTGGAATCAAAATCTAAGGGCACCGATGAAACTGCAATGCTGATATGTTTTTAGGAACACCTATTCCGGAGTTGCGTTTTCTCGGGTGTTGATGGGGAATAAAAATATAATTGTTTTATATTTTTATTTCTTCACTAAGCGGTTTAAGTGAAAATTAAGTTGTGTCTCAACTTAATTTCTCTCTTATTAGTGGTTTAGCCCATGTGAGGGAGTTGGGGTGGGACCCCCTAATGTTCTAACTTCCCATGAGAGGATTTATGATGAGTTGGGGCCCACACGAGCCCCCACCTTTTCATCTTCCCTTAACTCTCTTAAACCCCTTTTTCAAAACCCCCTTGTTAAATTTTGATAACTCACCTCATTTATGGGACCTCTTCACATTCTTCTCTTCCATTAATTCATGACACCACCTTAATTAATAATTCAATCCTCCAATTTAATGAGGGTGGTGTATGAATTTGAAATGGATGAGTTAATGAAAATATCAGTCAAGTCTAATATTTTTTTAAGGGAGGAGCCTTTTAATGAGAGGGGGGATCCATTAGAGAACTTCCTCTCCTTCCATACCTCCCTCTCCTTCCTCCATTGTTGCACCACCACCGAGGTTCCATCTTCTCCGACGAGACACTGATGAATTAGGCGGGATCGGTGGTGTTGTGCAGACACAACGATCTATGTTGACTTCGACGTCTTCCCTACGTCGGATCCAATGAAAAACGCTCGATCCGGGATCAAAGGCACTTTACGGAAGCAACGAACGCCAACAGCCGTCGCCACCTTTATCTCTTTCCTTACGACGACGTCAATGAGCCGACGTCTTCCCTTTCACGATACCGTCATCCATGATGCTCGGCTACCACGGATCTTTCTCGAGGTAGGGAATTAATTTGAGAATGATTTTTATTCCCTTGATTCTTTCTTTCTAAAGAAAACAAAGAACACAGATCAACTTATTATCTAGCTGATCCGCGAATGTTTTCCTTGTGGGATGGGAATAATTTGTTGCGAGAAGTTGTAGGGATTTATTGCTTCTTGTTCGTGAAACATCCTTTGTCATTCCTCGTCTTATATTTTTTTTGGGCCGTTTGTTATCATCTTAACAGAAGGAGGTCAGACCGCACGAAAACGGCCGACCCTCCTCCCCCCTATGTTGTTGCGTTGTTGTGGTTTGGAAGATGGCGGCATGGTGCAACAACACCGCTCGAGAACCTAGAGGGATACGACAAGGATGCGTGGCGCCGTCGCGTCGCGCCGTCAAGGCCGAATGAAAGTTTGGTCGTGATTGGGACCGCGAAGGCAAACAGAAGACTCCGCTGTTTGTTCTTTTGACTTGCGGATCGACGGACATTGATGGAACGGGCCACAGAGACATTTTTGATGTTTTTTCAGTGAAGATCGGGACCCAGGATGAGCAACGGCGCAGTCCGAATTGAAAACGGACCACCGTATCAACTCCATTGGCCCGCGGACACCACCGGCGGTGCCCCGGCGCACCACCTCGAGAAACCGCCGCGGCGGTACGCTGATGGATATCGCAGCCGCGCTGGATCCAGGGAAGGACGCGGCGCGCGCCGCGTCCGCGGAGCCTCGGCTCGCTGGCCGAGCCAGCGAGCCACCCGCCCGAGCCTGGCCGGTTTGGGCAGACCGGGCCGGGCCGCGCCCAGCCAGGTCAGACTCGGACCCGGGTCCGGTCGACCCGGTTCGGGCCGACCCAGTGGGGTTGGGCCGGGTCTGTCCGGGCCCAGACCCCCCGTTTTCAGACCTCTTTGGTCTTTTTCCCATAACATGGGGTACGGACCTCCGATCGACTCACCATCAGTTTTGTAGTGATCCTTGGATCGAGACGGTCGTTTCGGTATATTACACTAATGGTTTCGGAAAATTTTGGGTTCGGCCAGGTTGGTTTGGATACGAATCAAACCGGGCCCTCGGAGCAGAAACGCCTATATCATGAGCTCAAGACGTCCGATTGACGTGTCATCGACTTTGTTGGATTCCTCTTGATGATACGAAACTTTTGGCTTACTCCGCTCGAGGTTTGGATGTCGTCAGAGTGCGGTCGGGTTGGTTCGCTCACGAAACCAACCGGGCCCCTGGAACGAAAAAGCCAATAACTCACAGACCGGGCGTCTGATTGACGCGTCGTCTGTCTCGTTGAATTCCTCTTGAGGAGACAGAACTTTTGGCATAATTATCTTCAGTTTTGGATGTAGTTGGATAGTGGCCGGGTTGGATTTCACTCGAAATCCAACCGGGCCCCTAGAACAGAAAGGCTGATAACATTCAGACCGGACTTCCGTTTGACGAACCGTCAGCGGCGTTGGTGATAACGTTGAGAAACGGTCGCTATGAGTATATCCTATGTGATTTGGGGGTACAGTTGAGATACAGTCGGGTTGGTTCGTACACGAAACCAACCGGGCCCCTGTAACGAAAAGGCTAATAACTCACAGACTGGGCGTCCGATTGACGCGCCGTCTGCTGTGTTGAGACCCCTATGACGAGGCGGTCCTTTGAGATACCTCTTCGTGGGACTTTGTGATACTTGGAGTATCGACCAGTAGCTCATGGAGTGGACCCTCCTGGAGACGAGCTTGCAGAGTACGAAGACCATGTAGCCGGCTGAGACCTGATGACTGCTTGACCGATCGACTCGGTGTGTTTCTGATAGCCCAGTAGGGAGCGCTTGGTTGTAGCGGCAGACCCACGGCGGATGAGCGCTTGGTTGTAGCGGTAGACCCATGGTGGGAAGTTCTTGGTTGTAGTAGCAGACCCATAGTACTTGACAGGTGGAGTACCTCAGTAGTCTTAGGTTGGTAAGCAGTACCTCGGCGACGTGACATGATCACTGTACTCCTAGAGACTGAGCTCTTCAGTAGTTACTGTTTCGATAATGAAAATACTGGTTTGAGCTAAGTCTATGACCTTTATGTTTACCTCATGATTGAGGTGGGTCACTTGATAACTTTGTTATATGTATGGGAATATACCTAGATAGTGGTTATCCATTGATTTCATAATCTTTGTGTTTCCTCATGATTGAGATAGGTTACTTGATAACTTGGGTATATGTATGGGCATATACCTAGGTAGAGGTTATCTGTTGAAATCTTCTTTGTGGTTATCCTTGTTGGATTTAGTGGGACCCTGAGTGTATCGGGGTCCCTACTGAGTATCGTTATACTCACCCCTTCACGGGTTATGCCCGCACCTCGTTGTGTTGGTTGCTGATGACGAGCAATGCAGACAGAGGCCGAGTGTTCGAGGACAGGATGGTACCCAGAGGTGGACCTCACGACGAGACAATATTTGGTGGTGAACATCATGACGAGACGACCCTCGAAGGATGTTAACGGGTGAGAGAGTTGTTGTTCTATATGTACCTACCCTTCAGGTAGGATCCTTGGTGGATGATCTAGGAGCTTCTTGTCACCTTCCGGCAGTTTTGTCTTTTACCTTGTACTTTATAATTGGGCTTGTATTTCAGGCCCCTTTACTTTCAGCACTAATTTTTTTTCAGTTTTACTTAGTGTTTGCTTCCTCTTGTACTCTTATTGGTGTTTGTTTACTTTTATAAAGGCAATGCCTTCCCAGTTATCGGGATATATGCCTTTGGTGCTAGTCGCCAGCCCCTGGCCTTTGGAAGGCGGGTTTGGGGTAGTTACGACATGGGCCCCGGGAGATGGGTCGTGACAAAACCATTGGGAGATCTCTATGTATATACATAAGGATATGTTTCTAAATGAGTAAAAGTAAATGAAAATGTTCTAAATTTTTGTAAATTATATAGAGTGGTTTTGAATCAATTTCACCTTTTTCTGATACTACAAGTGGATGTGGCCCTAATACAGTGGTACCTATGGGTTAATAAATCCCAAAGGGGAAAATTGATCTTGACTCTATCATCACTATGTTTTGTAAAATGGGCCTTGATACACACCTAGTTTGACACTCCTGGGGTATAGGCTTTTGGAATTCAAAAAGACTTAACAAACCATCATAATAAATTTAAGTAAATAATGAATATGAATAACATTGGATAAACCTATGGTTTCTGGGATTAAATAATTTGTTTTGATGATTTAAAAATCATATAAGTGATTTTTCATAATTATGTGGTTCCCCGTCATGATTATTATTCTATAAAATAGGGTTTTTAGTTTTTGAAAATTGCTGGAACCCGAAGGAACCTTGTTAAGGATGAGCATGAGAGAAAATGAAATGATTTTTCTCCTGATTATCCATTAGTTATTAGAGCTCGAATGAAAATTTTTATTTCTATGCTCACAAAAATTTCAGAAGATATAAAATAATCATGAATACTAAATTAATAATAGAGTTGATTACATTCTATTTGTTACTTTATGGGAAAAAATCCAACTTACATTCGTTGACTTTTTGACCACTAAATACTAAAAAATGGATCAGTACCATTGAAAATTTATTTTTATTTATCTAGTGTTTATAATATTAAAGTTCATTTGGGCTATCAACCATTTAATGTTTTGAGTAGATCAATGGTGAAATTTAATAATGAATATGAGGAAACATAATGAAATTGAATCTATGCTTAGGGAAAAGTTCAAAAGCTTATTTTCAATAATAACTTTCCTAATATTCTCCATATAAAGATGTATAAGGATCTCAATGAAAGAATGAAAAAGGATCATTAGACTTTAGGAACCGATTAGAAAAAATGTAAACCACATTTTAGATATTCTTCTAGTATTATCATCCAACATGAAGGTATGGTTGATATATTATTTAGTGTATTAAGAATATTATTTTGAATGGAATTTTAAGAAAGATGTTCCATAGAAATGACTATATTATTTTATGTTCTATCAAGATGTAAATGGTTGATACAGTTATGCATCAATCTCATGGTTATTATAATAATATTAAAAATGGTTTTGAAGGAAAATATATGTACCATGCAGAGGCAAATATGACTTTTCATTCTTCTTAAATGTGTGGAAAAACCAATATATGAAATTTTCGTAAGGATACTATTATATTTATTATTTATAGAAGGGATGGTCATTTAGAAATTGATTTCTAAAGTTAAAGAAAAAAGATAGATAAAAATGTGAATAGAGATAAAGCTTCCCAAAATGCCCCAGAAAAACTCTATTGTTTCAAATTCAAGGAATATGGGAACTATGCTTAACAGATCCCAAAATCTAAAGGTTAATGATGACAATTGACATCAGAAACCTCTTAAGATGAGTGAAAAAAGAAAACCCCATGTGGTTATTATGTATGATGAGTGGTTTGATAAAAAAACTGAAATGGACACTTACCATCCACTTTAGAACTATTAAAGTCTTATTTAACTCATTATTTTCCCATTAACTAATATCTAAAAAATTTTCTATGGGTATTATTATTCCACCAAAATAAATATTTGTGGAATATTTAGTGGTGAAACATAATGGTATGATGATCCCATCTCAACTATAAAATTCATATCTAGATGATGTTTATGGGAATTTGATTCCTAAAGATCTTACTATTCTTCCACTGGTGGAATATGATGTCATCTTAAAAATGTATTTGAATTCCCCAAATAAATCACATATCAATTTTTTAGGGTGAAAACTCATGTTTTATATTCCAAGACAGCCTATTCCATTCTATCATTGTGATTATATATATGAACTTATGATGAAGATCACATCTATTTTATGGGTCTTAATTACCATTAATAAGGGTTGTTTACCAAAAATGGTTGGGGAGAAACATGACCACAATTATATGCTTATAGTGCTAGAATTTGTTGATGTCTTTCAAGAAGAGTTTTATAGTCTTCCAAAATAATGTGATGTTTATTTATCAAAAAAAAATTTAACTAGTGTCATACCAATTTCAACTACTGCCTTTTTATTGGAAATTATTGTGTTGTAGGAATTGATGCAAAAACTTCAAGAAAACATTTATAAGGGATTAATTTGGCTATGTGAGTCACCTTGGGGTGAACTTATTCTTTTTATAAAAATGTAAAATGTATCCATGATACATTGCATAATTATTCAGGGTATGAACAATATCACTATCATGAGAAAATTTCATCTTCCCTGTATTGATTAAACTATTAATATTTAGTGACTCCATTAGATCATACAAGTTCTCCCACTAGTTTAATGTATTTAATGAATATATTCTTTAAAATTTACCTTGATTTATATTATGTAAGTATTTTATATGATATTCTAATATATTCTAAGAGAATCAAAGGGCAATGGGATCGCTTGAGAATTTTACAATCGAACCTATGGTAGGAGAAACTATATGAAAATTGTACAAGTGAATTTTGGAAACAAAAAATTTCATTATTGTATCATCTAATCTCAGGATGAGGCGGATTGTATATATATCTAAGATAGAGGCTATTTAATGTTGGATGAGACCAATCAGAGTGACTTATATCCATAGTTTTCTTTATTTAGAAGGATATTATTGATGATTTGGGTATAATGGTTCATGATTATAAAATACACTCACCAAATTAACTCAGAAGGGGGACATGTTCTTCTAGAAAGATGAATGTGGGGAAAATTTCAAGGAACTAAGGGAAGATTAGTTAGTGCACATGGTCTTACATTACCCTATACTAGAGAATGGTAGTAATATATTGTGATGCATCCCAAAGGGATTGGGATGTGTTATTACATATAATTTCATGGGTGTTTCTTATAACTCCTGAAAAATGAAGGTTTATGAGAAACATTACCCAACATGGAATTTATAGTTAGCTGTAGTAATATATTAAGTAAATATATGGAGTTATTAAATTTATTGAGAATAGTGGGATATAAATATTGATCAAAAAAATTTAATGTATATATTCACATGGAAGGAGTTGCATATGCACCAAATAAGATTGTTGATATGATTAAATTTTATGAATGATGAATACATTACCACCCTAAGAGAGAAAACAATGTGGCTAATGATTTGAGTCAAAAGAATATTTATATATTATTGTTGGTCAGAGTGGAGACAAAAGAGGGGGGGTGAATTGAGATCTAATTAAAATTTCTATTTACAATTTTATCATAAAAATCACCAATTTCAAAATATCCCAGTCAGTTAAGGAAATAGAGATATAAATGATTAATTTCTAAACATGTTTCTCTAAGGTTGATTAGTCCTCAATTGAATCAATGTAATCAATAATTCAACTTTTGAAATAGGTTTACTAAATTTATCATATATACACACTAACCAAAACTAACTATCAGAGTGAAAGTAAAAACAGTTATATGTCTATGAAAAATATAAGCAGTGGATAAAATAAAACAGAGTATATGAGGATTAGCACAACAATGTAAACAAGAGGTTTAGTCTCAAGCTGAGACCTAATCTTCATCACATTGTGATCACCTGCCACCAAGTAGTTTGTATAAATAAACATGATACACAACCTGTATCAGGTTTTACAATAGTTTTTACACTGTTCAGGTTCGACAAACTTTACCATAGTTTTACATGGGAGAACAAGAAACCAATCCACACTTGGATTCTTCCACAGTTATGCATGGAAAACAAGGTGAGAGTGTTTTGAGCGGATATTTTTAGTATCCCCCAGTTAAAACACACAAGACAATGTCTGTGTATGAAACAAACACTGATTAGAAATGTAAAATAAGGAAGGCAATAGAGCCAGAGAAATTATGATGGAGTTTAGAATGCTTTGTGTGTATGAAGGTCAGCTCTAGACTTCTTACAGTTGTAGAAAAGAAGTTTTTGTTCTTCACTACAGGTTGTCCCCAAAATTAGACTGTTGCAACATCTAGGTACTAACTTCAATTTATTGAGATGTTAAACTTCCTGGAAATAAAGTGCTGATGAAGCAAAACATGACAGCCTTGAGTATGTTCTTCAAAAATATTTTTGTGAAGCTCTTGGATCTTCAGTATAAGCACCAGAGTGTTCTTTTTCTTATTCTTCACTAATGAATTCTGATTCTAGACATCCAAATCTTCTATTTGTTTTTCTTTGTGCCTTTATATATATATATCTTATTTTTCATCGGTCTTTTTCTTTAGTATTTGAAGTCTGACAGTAGGAGTAAGTACATCATGTACAATCATTCTCGTACATATTACGGTCAAGATATGGTCCCCAACAAACTATATTAATTAATGTTAGATGAATTAAATCAATAAAATATAACCGTTATGATAATATCAATAAAATGGATAAAGTATGGAGTAGAATAGTATGGTAGACTGGTGATGGTAGCCTTCAATCGGTAGTATCTTAAGCAGCAAGCTCAAGAAACAGTAGACTACTAACAGTATGTGTATCCAACGGTAAGCTTCACCAATGTTTGGCTTGTCCAATGGTAGGATCTGTCCCATGGTAGGCTCATCCGATGGTAGGATTTGTCCATCGGTAGACATGTCCAATGGTGGACTTCAGTAACAAGTCTGATAGTGGACTTCTAACACAAACTCTTTGTAGTAGCAACCTTTTCACAACAGTGACCTACCACATTGACTCACCATCTGTATGTTTCGGCAAGTACTCCAACAGTAGGAATTACAACAGTGAACTTGTACTAGTGACTTCCAACAGTAACTTTATAACTGTATACTTTTATAATGGTAACCTTCATCAGTAAGGTCTTCATCGGTGACCTTTTCACCAGTGACCTCTTAACAGTAACTTTCAATAGTAAACTTGATGTAAAATCTTTTTATACTATTAGCTGATTCCAGTAAAGTCATGAGATTAAAATAGATTGATGTATATTGTCAAAAAAACTAACCGATTATAAAATTAAACATGATTTGGGATTATAAAAATAGGTGAATTCAAAAATCTCCCCCTTTTTGATAATCACAAATTATTCCATGAGACACTAGAATAATTATAAGATTATCAGAGATAATGAAAAGAAGAGATAAGTTAATAGAACAAAAAGGTGTTACAAAAAATCCAGTGACACATGTAGTAGCAGGGACTAATGTGATATGGATATGGAATTACTTTTGTTTTACTTGTGGTGTATTTTACCCCCCTTTGTGATTAGGAAAATGAAATACAATGAGAGAGAAATGGTAATATTTATATTAATGAAATATCATTACATGATTCAAAGAGAAGTACATAAGCCCTATCAAAAGATACAACCACACTCAATCTACATAAAAAATGTCTATTGGAGCTTTGGATTTGGAAGCTGTGGATGTAGGATCTGAAGGTGGAGGGATCGGTTGAGGGATGGTTGTTAGCAGGGTAAGAGGAGCTGCAACAGAAGCATCAGGAGACCAATAGTTAGTAGATCTTTGAGAAATGGTAGGGGTAAACCTTCTAATGGCTTGAGCCTAAGACAACAAAGGAGCATAACTGGCAGATCCTGAGGCACCAGAGGTAGAGGGAAAGGATGAAAGGACAATGATGGGTGTGCAGTACCCAAGGAGGAAATGTAACAGAAGATTCCTGAAGTCCATGATGATACATTATCCACTCTCCATGGCTGAGATAGAATCATACTTATTCCTTATAAATTTCTCCAAGGCAAGAGTCGTCTCTTGAAGCTTTCTCCCTTGATCCTTAAATTCATGTGTAACTGGTGCAATCCTTAGGTTCTCCAATAGCAACTTGAAGTGGCCATCCATCTGATGATTAGTGTAGACCCCTTTTTAATAAATGTCAAATTGTTTGTTGATGGCCTTCTGATCTTGAGTAGCTTCCCTCAAATAATATCCCACAAGTGTATTAATCTCTCTAGTAATAGAGATGACCTGAGAGATTAAAGTACCAGCACCCGAGATCTTTTCCACTTCATCTCTAACAATAGATCTAAAAGCCTCAATTTCAACTAGCGGATAGGCTGAGGTGAATGTAGATGCACCTAAATGTGTCAGAGAGAAAGCTACTATATCTTTAAAGGATTTAGTCTATCCACTGATCAACCTCTTCACATCAACATCTTAAACTTTCACATGTGTATCCATGGTCTTCTTAAAATCATTAAACACAGTTACTGACTATTTCACTACACTTTTGACATATTTAATATCCTTGTCCAGTTGATCTCAATAGGTCCAAAGAGAATTCAATCTCACCATTGATTGTTTCAGAAGCTCCACAGATTCTGACAACTCATTCATTTGACTCGGACACTTCCTTACATCTAGAAGTAGATCAATATGAATAATGGAGTGTATTTTGGCTAACTCAGATGTTGAATGCTCCTAAATTGGAGCAACAGCCTTTTCCAATTTAGATGACCTATCCTTAGACATTCTCTGTAGGTAGAATTTCAAGGATTCATGTTAGGACTTTCTGACATAGTCTTGAGGGAAAGAGTTTTCTGGAGGTATGAAAATGAGGTTTGGCACTGAAGATCTTTTGTGGGGCCTTTCATCTTCTGAGTCATCATTATCTAGTCCCAACACCAGAAACACAGGGTCCTCAGTCCAACCTTCAATGTTAAGAACAACAGATAATGGTCCTTTGATAATAGGATGCTCCCCCTCAATTGGAGCTATCTCTTGGAAAACTATTTCATCTTCTTCAAGCCTTGCATCTTTGGGAACTGCTACTTCTTGATCAACTGTCTCACCGGTAGAGTGAGCTACTGCCTCGATTGAGTCATCAACAATTTCCAAAGCAATAGTAGTAGATAGAATTTCTTCTACCTGTTCCCTCACTGCTTTTTCAGTGACTTCTATTAGAGGACTCAAACTGAGTTCCTCTCCTTCACTATCCTTATCAGCAGTAGCCTCATGTTTATCATGGTCAGAATGAACAGATTCATAAAATTATTCTTTATAAGAGGAATCTCTTAAAGTAATATGAGGCTCATCATATTCTTATTCACTGATTTCTTCAAATTCATTATCCCTTAGGACAGATTCTCTTCTCGGTAACTCCCTTCGAGGATTGGGCTCTCCACAAGCTATAATTCCAGCTAGAGGACTGGTAGGTAGATCAGGATCACTCCTATCATCTATAGAAGTACCCTATTTCTCATGTTCCATATCCTCCTCTACTTTTTCATCAGAATATACTAGTTCCACCTCATCAGGCTTCAGACCTGGATCTCTCTTATCCTTTGGCCTAGAAGGATTACTTTAAGGGTCAAATTTCTCATAAAGCTTCCCTTCATCATTTACCCATTCTCTTCTCCATGGATTCTAGATGATCTTCATGAACATGTAGACTATCATAGAGATACAGAAATTGTTCTTGGATATAATTGTTTCCTCTTTATCTCTAGAAATTCCCTTTACCTTCACCATCACAGAAATCAGTTTTCCTTGAAATAGAGCATTTGATTTAGAACTTGGTTTAGTCATGTATTCCAACTGAGCCATCATCATCCTACACGGATTGATATTATGTCCATTCTTTATTAAATACGATATGAGTATGTCCTGATTATTCATCACAGCAAAGTCCCATCCCCTGGTACTTGTCACATGTTAGATAAACATAAACAAAATTTTATCCTCTCCATTCATTTCATCAGCAATAATATTTCTTGTGGTCTTGTTTCCAGTCAGCTCTTAGAATGCTTTCTTATTTCCAAAAATTTCACTATCTGGAAAAATCACTCTAGAATAGTACTCACAAATACCCTCATGAGGTACTGTTAGACATTCATCCCATTTAGAAGATGAAAAGGTTACGGTAGTTCCATTTACTCTTGGCACCAGTTTGTTCTCATCATCTGACTTCTCGAATTTAAAATATTCGTAGAATTCATTGACTATACTCGTGTAGTATAGTCCATTATTGTTAGAGAATCACTCCACCTAGCCTTGAGCCTCTAGTGCCTCTATCACTAATGATTTTCTTGAGAGAAACAAATCTTCTCATAACTCCTTTTCAACTACAATTGTTCTCTTTGATAGATGCAGTTTAACATGATCTGTTGATATATTACTGCCACCTCTGGACTCAGCTCGAGGTCTCTTAGGCCTTGGCACATCTCTATCATCAGACGAATGTTGCTTAACCCTTTCCAATGAGGTTCTAAGCAGTTTGAGGGTTCAGTGGAAAGTTATGGTTTATGGATTTTGAGAGTTGGGGTTTGAGAGTGAGGAAGAGAGTGGATCAAAATGTGTCTGTAATCTAATTTTATCATTTAGGGATTCAAAGGAAATCAAATCGAAAAATATAAAAAATACTAATAAAACGATTCAGATACCCACATAAAATATGAAGTGACAGTAATTTCCAATAGTGATGTACTAACAGTGAGGTTTTAACAGTGAGGTTCAACGACAAGGATCTAACATTGAGGTGTAACGTTGATATTCTAACAGTGAGGATCAATGGTTAGGTTCTAATAGTGAGGTAAAACGGTGAGGTTCTAACAGTGAGGTGAAATAGTGAGTTTCTAACAGTGAGGTGCAAAAGTGAGGTTCTAATACTGAGGTGCAACGGTGAGGTTCTAACAGTGTGGTGCAACAATGAGGTTATAATAGTGAGGTCCAACGGTGAGGTTCTAATACTGTGGTTCAACAGTTAGGTTTTAACAGTGGGGTTTAACGGTGTGGTTCTAATATTTGAAATTAATCATCCCTAATTCATGTTTGATGTAGTTTAACCTCTCTGAATTTAATGTCTTTGTGAATATATCAGCCAATTGATGTTCTATGCCAACGAATTCAAGAGTGATATCAACTCTTTGATAATGATCTCTCAATAAGTGATGCCTTACATCAATATTCTTTGTCCTAGCATGAGATACTTGATTTTTAGAAATGGTAATAGCACTTGTGTTGTCACATTTTATAGAGACAAGTTTTAATGGATATCCATTCTCTAGTAATGTGTGTTTTGCCCACAGAATTTGAGCACAACAACTACCAGCCTCTATATATTCATCTTCGACAGTAGATAATGCAACAAAATAACGTTTCTTACTACACCATGATAAATGTGAATTTCCTAACAGGTGAAATTTTCCAGAGGTGCTTTTTCTAAATAACTTGAAAATAGTAAATTAAGCATCAGAAACAATTATCAGATCAAATGATTGTCTTCTAGGATAAAATAGTCCTAAGTTTGGAGTATATTTGAGATATTTAAAATTTATTTTGACATCATTTAAATGAGATTAATTTATATTTTCATGAAAGGGATAACACATGCATACATTGAATATAATGTCAGGTCTGCTAGCAGTAAGATAGAGGGGACTCCCTATCATACCTTTGTAGTTGGTTTGATCCACTAGTTCTCCAACTTCATCTTCATCCAACTAACAAGTGGTACCAATTAGTGCATCATTACCTTTATAACCATCCAAACAAAAACATTTTCAAATATCTTTAATATATTTAGTTTGATTTAAAACAATACCATATTTATTTTGAAAATTTTGAAATCCAAGGAAAAATTTATGTTCTCCCATTAAAATCATTTCAAACTCATTTTTCATTATTTTTTAAAAGTCATTACATAATGATTTTTTAGAAGATTCAAAAATGATATCATCTAAATAAATTTTTACTATCTAACCATCTTTGAAAATTCTTATAATGAAGAAAGTAGGATCACCTACTCCCTTGGTAAAACCATTTGAAATAAGAAAAGAGTTGAGTCTATCATACCAAGCTCCTGGAGCTTTCTCTAAAGAATATAATTATTTTGAGCATTTAAAAACATTATTTGGAAAATGGGAATTTTTAAAACCATGGTTTTGTTAAAAAAACACATCCTCAACTATATATCAATTTAGAAAAGAACTTTTAGCATCCATTTGATAATGTTTAAAATTTAGATGAGCTACATAAAAAAATAGTATCCTAATTGCCTCTAACCTAGCTACAGGTGCAAAGGCCTCCTCATAGTCTATTCCTTCCTCTTGACTATAACCTTGTGCAACTAAACATGATTTGTTTCTAACTACAATTCCAGACTCATTAACATTGTTCTTAAAAACCAATTTAGTTCCTATTTTCAAAGTGTCCTTAGGTCTTTTAAATATATCCCAGACTTTGTTTCTTTCAAATTTATTTAATTCTTGTTGCATATCCATCACCCAAAATTCATCATTGATGGAATCATTAATATTTTTGGGTTTAAGCTGTGAAAGAAAATCTTGATGTTCCACCTGGTTTGTCAGAGAAACTGTAGTTTGTGTCCCTCGATTTAGATCACCTTCTATATCATCTAAAAGATTATTCTTGAGATTTTTAATACCTCTTGAAATAGTTTAACTAGACTCTTCCTAATTGTCTATTGGTTTAGACTCAACAGGTGCAGATTCTGGAATATTCCTAGAACTGGTTACTTTTACAGGGGATTCACTACCATTATCATTGAGGTATAGAATTGACATATCTTCCTCAAGATATTCAAGAGACGTTTTGGGTTCATGTAGATCAATCTTATAAAATTTAACATGAACTGTCTCTTCCACACATTTGGTTTTCTTATTGAATACTATAGAATTTACTTGAGATTTAGTATCCTATGAAAATTCCTTCATCACTATTGGAGGAAAACTTGTCAAGACTGTCCTTAGTTTTAAGTATAAAAACATTGCAACCAAAAACCCTGATGTAGTTAACCTTAGGATTCATATTGTTCTAAAGTTCATAAGGGGTCTTCTTTATAACATGTTTAATAAAGACACTATTGATGGTATAAAAAGCTGTATTTACATCTTTAGCCCAAAAATAAATTGTAAAATCATACTCATTGAGCATTGTCCAAGAAATGTTTTGAAGGGTCCTATTTCTTATTTAAAAAACTCCATTTTTTTAGGTTCTCAGGTGAATATAAATTGTGACTATTGCCATTCTGTGGGAAATAGGATTCAAACTCCTGATTTTTAGACTCACGTCCAAGATTACTTCTGATGTTCTTCTTTATAAGTCCACTAAGATTTTCAACAAACATGGAGTATTTGATAAAATAATAATAAGTTTCACTTTTTTGAGCCAAATGTATACCCATGGGTACCTAGAAAAATCATCTACAAGAACATAGACATAGTGCTTCCCATTTAAACTTGAAACTCTTGATGGTCCAAAAAATCCATATTAACAAATTCAAGTGGTTGAGAAGTAGAAACTTCTTTCTTTGGTTTGAAGGAAACTTTGTGTTGCTTTCCCATTTGACAAGAATTACACACTTTGTTAAGAGGTAATTCTAATTTAGGTAAGTCTCTAACTAAATATTTCTTAGTATGTTTCCAATGTGAGTGAACATTGTTGTGTCCTAATATTCTATGCCACAACCAAGATTCCTTAAGAAAATCATTTCAGCAAGAAAAATTTTTCTTAGTGAAAGAATCTAAATCTACCACATATACATTCTCATTTCTGAGAGTAGTAAATATTAAAACATTTTTGGAATTAAAAATATTACAAGAATCATTTTCAAGCATTACATTAAAACCATTATCACACAACTGAGATATGCTAAGTAACTTGTACTTTAATCTATCAACAAAAAGTACTTTGGAAATTAAAATAGTATTAGGGTTATCAATATGTCCTAAGACGATGATTTTTCCATTAACATTTTCACCAAAAGTTATGTGTCCACCATCAACTTTGATTAGGCTCTAAAAGAAAGAATAATGTCTTTTTATATGTCTTGAACATCCACTGTTCAAGTACTACAACATCTTATAGGAACTCTTTTGGAAACTTCCCTAAAAAATAGATTAGACATGGGGTAACATTGGTACCATGATTTTATTGGGTCCATAGAGGTTATCATGTAAAACATTAGGAACTCATACTTGTCTCATAGATTTCCACTAATTATAATATATATTTTGTGACATAAACACACTGTTTGGTCCTTTAGAGAATTTTTCTCATGAAATTGTCTAGAACTTGAACATGCTATGAATTGTCCCAAATTAGGAATAAATTTAGAATTAATGATCCTTCTCTATCCTGGTTGATATCTTATACCAGTTGTATATTTTGGGAAAATCTGTTTTCCTAGAAACTAAGTCAAGGTATCCTTATCAACATTAAAATTCTCATTATTTATTCTTAATTTTTCATTGGATGATTTAATTTCACCATTTTCCTTTAACAGCTAGGATAATTTTTCTTTTTCAATATCTAGATTTGACTTATAATTTGTATTTAGTGGATGTTGTCTCTTTAATGATTTATATCTTTCCTTGAGCTCATTAAAGGTATCCTTAAGCATTTAACATTATTCTAATAGTTCATACTTATCCATATCTTCATAATTATGTGACTCAATCTTATTTTTAGTATAATATGCATTATGTATAAGAGAGTTAAGTGTTACCTCAGATGTTTCTATCCTGAAACATAAGTCGGCATGATTGTTCTGTTCACTATCAGAAGCAACAGATCCACTGGAGATGTCTTCTGAATCACTCTAATTAGATTTCAAAGACTTTTTATATCCTTTACCCTTATCTTAATATTTCAACTCAAATTTTAGCTAGGTAAAGTCTGCCTTCACATGAACTTTTCATTTTCACTAATAGCTTATTATTTTATTTGAGTTGTTATTCAATTTTCTGTCTTTCTTCCAATGTCCTTTACTATAATACTTTCCCCTATAGTCTGACTTCCTGATGAATTTATTCTTTTGGTAAAAAAGTTTGAACTTTTTGGAAAGATGATCCATCTTCTCATCACTGTCTGAATCTGGCTATTGACTTGTGGAACTGTCTATAAGAACATGAACATTTTTTTTGTCTTTCCTCTTTGAGGTTGAAATCTTGAATGCTACTGACTTCTTCCTTGGTTCTTCATCTACTTCTTGATTTAGTTTAAGTTCTTCTTCATACATCATATTCTTTCCAATTAGTCCCTTAAATTGTAGTTTGCCTATGTCACAAGATTCTCAGATGGAAATATAAGTTCCCCTCCATTTTTCAGGTAGGCATCGAAGCAGTCTCATGATTTGGTCTTTGTTGTCCACTGGTTTTCCAAGCAGATTAATAGTGTTTACTATTTCATTGAACCTGAGATAAATTTCAGCATACGTTAATTAGACATCATTTTAAAATTATAATATTTAATATTGTATATATTCAGTCTCATTTCATTTACACTAGTTGTTCTCTCATAAAAAACAACTAAAGTATCCCAAATTTCATACGCATTTTTACATGAAAATATTCTTTAGAATTCCCCGTCACCTAGAAAATAGTACAAGGAATTCATTACTTGTAGTTATTATTATATGTAGCTTTAGTCAATAGACACCATGTGTACCTAGCAGTAGCAGGCAATACATGTTGTTCTTCAATTGTATCCCATATTTCAGGTCTTATGCTCTCTAGATACATTTTCATTTTTAATTTTCACTAAGCATAGTTTTTACCATTAAAGAAAGGTGGTCTGTTAGTAGCATCACCCTCAACTCTAGCCTCCATAGTTACATAGAATTTATAGAAATGAAAATTTAGATATAACATAAATTTTATTTTCATTACGATACAACTAAAATCATAGTTGAAAATAGTGTGATCAATTGAAAATAAAAACCTCTAATACAAAATGTTGGTCAGAGTGGGGACTCAAGAGGGGGTGAATTGAGTTCCAATTAAAATTTTTGTTAACAACTTTATGATAAAAATCCCCCAATTCAAAACAACTTAGTCAATTAAGGTAGTAGAGATATAAATGTTTTATTTCTCAACATGTTTCTCTACGGTTTATTAGTCCTTAGTTTAATAAATGAAATCACTAATTCAACTTTTGAAACAGTTTTACTGAATTAAGAATATATACACACTAACCCAAACTAACTATCAGAGTGAATGTAGAAATAGTTTTCTGTCATTGAAAAAAATAAGCAGCGAATGAAATAAAATAGAGTATATGAGGATTAGCACAACAATTTAAAGAGGAGGTTGAGTCTCAACCTGAGACCAAATCCTATCCACTTATTCATCACCTCCCACAAAGAATTTTGTATAAATAAACATGATACACAACCTGTATTGTGTCAGTGTCCAGGTTCCACAACCTCTACCATAGTTTTACATGGGAGAACAAGAAACCAAGCCACAAAACACTTATTCCACAGTTATGTGTGGGAAACAATGTGACAGGGTTTTGAGTGGAGATTTTTGGTATCCCCCATTTATAGCACAAGAGACAATGTGTGTGTAAAAAACACACACTACTCTGAAATGTAAAATAAGGAACACAGTAGATCCAGTGAAATTAGGATGGAGTTTAGAATGCTCTGTGTTTCTGAAGGTTAGCTCTGGACTTCTTGTAGTTGAGGAAATGAAGATTTTTTTCTTCACTTCAATTTGTCAAAAAAAAACAGAGTGTCACAACATCCAAGTACTTGCTTCAGGGTATTGAGATGTTCAAATTCTTGGTAGAAAGGAGTTGATGAAGCACAATAGGACAATATTGAGTATGTTATTAAAAAGATCTTTTTGAAGCTCTTTGATCTTCAGTATAAGCACTAGAGTGTTCTTTTTCTTATTCTTCAATAATTTTTTCATCTTATCGACACTCGACTCTTCTATTTTTTTTTCTCTGTGCCTATATATTTATATATATCTTCTTTTTCTTCTGTCTTTTTATTTCGTATTTGAGGTTAGACAATAGGAGTATGTACATCACATGAAATCTTTCTCATACATCGTATTGTCAAGATATGGTATCCAAACATGTCTACAAACAATATTAATTAATGTAAGTTTCTTTAAATCAATACAATATGGCTGTTATGATAATATTAAGAAAATTAATAATGAATGGAGTAGAAGTGTATGGTAGACTGGTATCATTAGCCTTCAATCGGTAGCATTTCAGCAGCATGTTCAAGTGGTAGTATACATTTAACAGGATGCATATCCAGTAGTAGGCTTCGCCAACGGTAGGCTTGTCCAACGATAGGCTTGTCCAACGGTAGGCTTTGCCCAATGGTAGGCATGTAAAACAGTAGGCTTTGTCCAACGGTAGTCTTGTCCAACTATAGACTTCAGTAATAAGTCTGACAGTGGAATTCTAATAGAAACTCTTTGTTGTTGAAACTTTGTCACAATAGTGACCTATCACATTGACTCAGCATCTATATGTTTTAGTAAGCACTCCAAAAGTAGGTTTTACAACAGTGACCTTGTCTTGGTGACTTCCAATAGTAACTTTATAATTGTATACTTTTATAATAGTAACCTTCATCAGTAAGGTATTCATCGATGATATTTTCACCAGTGACCTCTTACTAGAAACTTGCAACAGTAACCTTGACATAGAACCATTTTATACTGAAATCTAATTATAGTAAAGTCATGAGATTAAAATAGATTGAATTAGATTGTCAAAAAAACTAACTGATTATAAAATTAAATATGATTTGGGATTATCAAAATAGGTGAATCCAACAATTATCAATTATGAGGATTACTATAGTTTCTATATTTTTTGATTTTCAAATGATGGCTGTAGAAATCTTGTAGGAAGAGAAACAAATCATGTCCTTATAAATTGAGTGTTCAACCAACTATCCAAGTGATGTTTAAATTGACACAAAATAAAGATATAGATTTGTAAAACAACGTTATATTTGTTCCTAATATTAACCATGATCATGAATGAATGATATGGTTCAAGAAATGTGCATGTATTCCCTCCATACTAGGTTGGAAGAAGGTTTTGTTTGATGAATCTCATATTTCTCCATTTTTTATTTATCCTGGAGGTATAAAATTTAAATAAATTTGAAAGAATGGTTCTTATGATATGACATGAAGAACGATTTTGGAGATTTGGTATCTTGGTAACTAATATGTCGCATGTTGAGGATGAATGGAAAGAGTATATGGGGTTTTGAATCCATTACCCATAACCTAATAGAAATGTGAAAACATAATAATTTATTTTTTCATCGGAATTACTAAAACCTCTAAAGGGAATAATTCAATATAGATTGTAGTAGATACACTTACTAAGTCACCACACTTCATCTCTCCAATAGAAGTCATTTAATTGTATCATCTTTCTAGGATATTTTTTTTTGAAGTTGTGAGGATTCATGGAGTAAAAAATTTTATTATATATTCATGGGATCTAAAATTTTACACAAATTTATGGTGAATTATTTTTCATTCTCCTGATATGTAGTTGAATTTTATCATTTTATATCATCCTCAAACAGATGGTCTATTTGAGAAAATAGTTCAAACCCTAGAGGATATGTTGAGATATTGTTCTTTTTATTTCAATGGTTGTTGGTATCAACACCTTAAAAAAGTTGTGTTTTCATACAAAAATATCATTCACTTGAGAAAATATATGGCTACCTACAAAGACCTATATGGATGGAAATGTAAATCTATAACATTCTGGAATGTGGTTTTAGAATGAATGTTATTGATACATGAAATATCATATGAAATAGAAGATAAGGTATGATCCATTCCTCAACACAACATCGAAGATCATATTTAGAAGAAATGTTATGTTGATACTCATTATGTGATTTAGAATTTTATGTTGGTGATAGTTTTTTCTAATAATTTTTCCTTGGAAGACAATTATGAGATTTGGGAAGAAATGGAAACTATGTAATAGGTATATAGTTCCCTCTGAAATTAATAATTGTATCGAGACGGTATCCTTTGAGTTTAAAATTATACCAAACATCCCTCATGTCCATTGTTGGACTCCTCGTGTATTAATCATTTCTTAATGATCACAAATCTTATTCAAACCTAGTTAAATCTAGTAAATTATATAGAATCATGTGTATTAATGTTTAAAGTATTTTCATTCTTTAAGAAGATCCATTCAAGATATTAATTTCTCTACATTTAGTTTACTTACTTTATACTATCTTTGATTTACTCTCATAATAGCTTCCTTGATAAATGCTTATGTCTAATCCATTCTTGTTTCATCATTGTTTAAGTCAAAAAATAGTTACTTTTAAAAGTCTGAGACACAATGAGTCTACCAATGGCTATGTCATTCTAACACAATGAAGCAAGACACTGTGAACTAGACATCGGGAACCAGACACCGTGAAGCAGACACCATGAACCAGGCACTGTGAAGCTGACATCGTGAACTAGACATCGTGAAGTAGACACCTTGAACTATACACCGTGAAGCAGACACCATGAACAAGACACTATGAACATGAGGCACCATGAACAAGACACCATGACCATGGGACACAGTGAACAAGACACCGTGCCCATGAAACACCTTGAACAAGACACCGTTTCCATGACTTACTGTGACACCGTTTATTAAACTATTTTTTCGTCTTTCATTTTAATTTCAAACGGCCATACTTGACGATTTTAATGCACTGAAATAATTAATGTTTATTTGTAGACATATCCATGGATAGTACGAGGTAGGAGGTGCATAATACATGAAAACTGTCGGCTCCATCACATTCATTCCATGAGAAAAGCGAAGTGTGGCCAAGAATCAAAAAGTGCAATTCTGAACGAAAAACAAGGCCGTAAAAAAGAACACGAATAAAATATTTAGAGCATGTTCTAGGAAAAGGCCCACTGCATGAAACTCGACACTACTGAAGAACACAAGAAGCGTATTTGGAACATTGAGAACATCATCGCTCTGTTGAACCTTACAAAGAACAAAATCTGAATTCTGACACTCTGTTTTACAAACAAGGTATCGAACTCCGCATCTACTTCATCTCAGAAGTCCAAAGCTGCAAATACAAACACTCAGAACACTTCTAAATCCACCTCCATATTTATTCTCGGTTGTGTATATGTTTATTACATTTCGAGCAGAGTTTGTACCTATATAAAAACACACTCTGTCTCCAGCATTAAACTGAAGGTTACACGATATCCTTTCTCACCCATTCTCTTACTCTTTTTTATACCCATAGATAAGTGTGGAAGAGGTCCCTGTGTGGCCTGGTATTTTGTCTCCACAAAAATTGAAAAATAGGTCCTTGTGTGACCTGGATATCTATGTAATGTTGTTAACCCCAATCCAGGGTGTGGATAAAAGTTTATTTTTATAAACTACTTGGTGGGAGGTGATTAGAATGTGGAGTGTATTATGTTTTGGCATGAGACTTAACCACTTGTTTCATATACGTCGTGCTGCTTAATTTAGTTTACTCTGGTTTCTTTCTTTACTATATAATCCAGAAATAACTAATTTCACTTCGATAGTTATTCTTGGAAAGAAGTTATAACTAGCTTGTATTAGTAGAATAACTTCAAAAGTAATATTAATAACAAAAATTAAGATTACATAGAATTAATCAATCTTTTGAGAAGTTACTTAAACAGTCAAACTCTTATATCATTATAACCTTGATTAACTGGGATGTATTTAATCTTTGGGGAAACCTTTTTAGAAATAATTTTTATAGAAATTTTTATAGTTACTCAATTCAACCCTCCCCTCTTGAGTAATCTACAATGACCAAAATTTGGTATCAAAGGTTTTTTATTAGGAATCTATTTAATCTTAATCAAATGTGATTGTAGTTGTACTTTAAAGATCTGTAAATTTTTGTTAATTCTAAATTTACAGCTCTTTTAAAGTAATAAATTGTTATGGATAATAGATTGGTAGGTGTTGCAACCAATAGACCACCATTTTTTAATGGAACAAATTATGATCATTGGAAAATTCATATGAAAATGCATTCATAGAGTATGAGTTTTAAAATTCGGTCATCTATTATAAATGAATACAAAATTCCTGCTACTGTTAGAATCACATGGGATTAACCTACCAAAACATCTTACAATAACAATTGCAAAGCTATAAATGCTTTATATTGCACCTTAGGAGATGAACTGTTTAATAGAATTTATGCTTTTGAGACTACCCATGAAATTTGGGATACCCTGTCTTGTTTTAATGATGGAATATCTAGTGTAAAAAAATGAGACATAATACTTATAATATCATATATGATAATTTTAAAATAAAACAAGATGGTCCTATTTATGACATGTATCTTAGGTTCAATGAGATCGTCAACACAATGATTCCTCTTGGAAGAGAAGTCACTACCAAGGAACAAATCATGAGAGTCATTAGAGGTCAACCTGAAAGATGGAGGGGAACCTCTATCTCTATTAGAGAATCATGTTACATCAGCAAAATAACTGTAAAAGAACTCTTTGGGAAAGTGATGATGTATGAGGAAGAGATGAAAGTCAATAATGTGGGGGATGAACCAAAGAGGAAATATGATTCTTTCAAGACCACCACCCATAAGAAAAAAAGACAAAGGGAAACTGGAAGCTAATGTAGAAAGATCCACCAGTGAACAATCATCATCTAGGAGTGATGAGGAGATGGCTCAACTGTCTAGAAGATTCAAACGATTCTAAAAAAAGAAGAACTTTTTCTGAAAGCCTAACTTCAAGGGAAAATATGACCAAAAAGGAAACTAGAAGAAGGACTGGAAAAGAAGTGACAAAATTGATGAAATTTTCTACTATGAATGTAAGCGCAAAGGATATATACAGGCTGACTGTCCAAAGCTCAAGTACAAAAAATAATTAGAGGACAAAGATAGAAGGTACAAAAGGGAAATGAAAGCAACATGGAGTGCTTTTGAGCATAGTTCAAGTGACTCATAGACATCACATGATGAACATTCTAAAAAAGACAATATGCGTTTTATGAAAAAAAAACATCTGAGGTAACAGAAGAATATTTTGTACATAACTCATTTTAATTTGAAGCTGAAAGTGACTATAAAAATATGACGAATGAAGAAATGTTTGAATACTATATCATGCTTGAGAAAACATGCAATGAACTAAAAGACAAATATAAATCATTAAAGAAATAACATGCTCTTACCGTAACTGTTAAATCTGAACTCACAATAGACAAATAGAAAAATTCTCAACTGCTCAAAGAAAACAATGAATTAAAAATTTCTAATGAGCAATTAAAGAGTGACTTATAAAAGTTTACTAATGGGGAAAATACCCCTACCCAAATTCTTGGAAAAAAATTCCCCCAAAATAGAACACTAGAATTGGTTATCAACCCAGTAAAAGAAGCATTAGTAGAAAAAATTTTGTTTCAGAATCTAGGACATACAGTTTTACTCCTAGTTATGTACTTAAATCAACTAATTCAATTCATGATACATATTCTACTGTTTCATGTTTTTGTGGACCAAATACAGTTTATTTTTCAAATAATTAACATAATGATTATAGGAAACCTATGAGGTAAATATGGGTTCCTTATTCACTTATTACTAATATTACTAGACCCAAACAAGTATGGGTACCAAAATCCTTTTTTTCTTAATATTTCTAAAGGAAACCTTCTTAAAGAGATCCTGAAAATGTCTATGATACTTGGACAGTGGATGATACTAACACATGACAGGAGACTACTCATGCTTTAAGAACCTGATAAAAGTAGATGGAAGACATGTCACATTTGGTGACAATTCTAAGGGAAATATTATTGGCCTAGGAAAAATTGGTAACTCTAACTCAGTTTTAATTTCCAATGTACTTTTTGTTGATGGTTTAAAATACAATCTTCTTAGTATCTCACAATTATGTGATGAAGTATTTCATGTTAGATTTGAAAATGATTCTTGTAATGTCTTTAATTCTAAAAATTAATTGGTATTTAGTGCATTAAAAAATGAAAATTTTAATATGTTAATTTAGATTATTTAGCTTCTCAAAATGCATCATGCTTAAATGTGTTTCATAAAGAATCATGTCTCTAGAATAGGAGACTAGGACACTAAAATGTTCACTCCATCAGAATGCTATCTAGAAAAGGCCTAGTTAAAGACTTACCCAAATATGAGTTTCCAAATGACAAAGTGTGTAATCCCTGTCAAAAGGGAAAACAACACAAAGATTCTTTCAAACCAAAGAAAGAAGTGTCAACTTCTCAACCTGTCGAACTTGTTCACATGGATTTTTTTTGACCATCTAGATTTTATAGCTTAAATGGGAAGCACTATGTTTATGTTCTAGTAGATGACTTTTCTAGATATACTTGGACCTTCTTTATGGATCACAAAAGTGTAGCCTTCTCTTACTTTACCAAATATTCCATGACTGGAGAAAATATTAGTGGACATAAAACTAAATCTTTAAGAAGTGATCATGGCCGTGAGTTTGAAAATAAAGATTTTGAATCCTTTATCTCACAAAATAGTTATAGTTACAATTTCTCTTCCCCTAGAACACCTCAGCAAAATGGAGTTTTAGAGAAAAGAAATAGAACCCTGAAAAAGATTGCTGGAACAATTCTTAGTGAATATGTCATACCTATTTATTTTTGGGCTGAAAATACTAATACATCGTGATACATAATAAATAGAGTGTTGATCAGACCTATTCACAAGAGGACTCCATATGAATTATGGAACAATTGAAAACCCAATGTTCTATACTTCAAGGTTTTTGGTTGCAAAGTCGATATTCTTAATACCAAAAACGATCTTGAAAAATTTTCATTCAAAAGGGATAAAGGTATATTTTTAGGATATTTCAAGTATATTAAAGCCTATATAGTGTTCAATAAAATAACTAAATGTGTGGAATAATCTGTTCATGAAAAATTTGACGAAAAGGATCCACATGATCCCAAAAACATCATAGAGAATCTGGAGGATGATGTATCAAATATGGACATCAATTAAAAATCTTAAAATTCTTATGTGAAGGAATCTATGAAACCATCAAGATCTAGAAATACCTAAAATCAAGTCACAATGAACGTGAATCTGTTGATGAACCTGAAATTACTAGTCCCTCTTTTTCTTGAACTGTTAGAACCCTTAAGAACCACCACTTATATGCTGTTGTTGGAGACATAGACAAAGGAACTGAAACTAGAGATTCTCTTATAAATCATATTGAACATAAAGTCTTATTATCACAACTTGAACCTAAAAACATTAATGATGATATCAATGAGGAATTTTGGGTGATGGTTATGCAATAAAAACTTTATCAGTTTGAAAGGGACAAAGTTTGGAAACTTTTTTAAAGACCCAAGGACACTTTTACCATTGGAACTAAATGGGTTTTCAGAAATAAGGTAGATGAAGCTGCAAGCATAGTTAGAAACAAGGCTAGATTAGTTGCACAAGCCTATATTCATGAGGAAGGAATTGACTATGATGACACCTTTTCACCAGTTTCCAGACATGAAGCCATCAGAATCCTACTTTCCTATACTGCACATTTGAATTTTAAACTATATCAAATTGATGTATTGAGTGAATTATTAAATGGGTATATAGCTGGGGATTTTTTTTAAAACACACTAGATTTACAAACCCCCATTTTCCAAATCACATTTTTAAACTACTGATAGCTTTATATGGTTTAAAGCAATCTCCAAGAGCTTGGTATGACATATTGTGTACTTTTCTTATTTCCAAAGGTTTTACAAAAGGAATAGTTGATCCTTCTATTTTTATAAACAAATTTTTAATGATGTTTTAGTTGTTAAAATCTATATAGATGACATTATTATTGGATCTTCAAAGAATTATTTATGTGTTGATTTTTCTAAAATTATGCAAAACAAATTTGAAATGAGTATAATGGTTGAACTAAAAATATTTCTTGGATATCAAATATATGAAAATAATGATCGAATTTTTTTAATCCAAAGTAAATATACTAGAGATATTCAAAAACATTTTGGATTGGATAACACTAAAAGTAGTGACACAACCATGAGAACCACTTGTAAGTAAGATCTTGATGAAGATGGAAAATATGTTGATCAATCCCCTTATAGAGGAATTATTGGAAGTTTACTCTACTTAAATTCTAATCGTCAAGATATTATGTTCAGTGTGTGTATGTGTGCTCATTTTCAAGAAAACCATAAGGAATCTCATTTAAATGCTATGAAGAGAATTTTCAAGTACCTCAAGAATACACCCAATCTAGGAATTTTTTATCTTAAAGGACAATCATTTGAATTAGTAAGTTATTTTGATGCTGACTTCAGTGGTTGTAAGTTAGATATAAAAAAGCACCTCTGGAACATGTCACCTTTTAGGTAAGTAACTAGTATCATGGTGTAGTAAGAAACAAAATTCTATTGCATTATATATTGCAGAAGATGAATAAATAGCTAATGGAATTTGTTGTGCTAAAATTTTGTGGAAGAAACACACATTAATAGATTAGGGATATCAATTCAGACATGAACCTATAAATTGTGACAACACAAGTGCTATTCACATATCAAAAATCCTATTTCACATTCTAGGATAATGCACATTGATGTAAGACATCACTTTTTGAGAGATCATTATCAAAAAGGTGATATCACTTTGGAAATCATTGGTACTGAATGTCAACTTGCTGATATATTCACTAAACCATTAAATTCTGAGAGAATAGACTACATTATTCTTGACCTAGTCATGATAAATCTCCAATTGATACCTTACTTCTTACTATTTTAGGTCTTACTATTCAATATCTTACTATTTTATAATTTACTATTTCATGATTACGGTTGCTAATGTTTACTGTCTCACTATAATACTCAGTTGTAGTCTCTCATGTTTACTATCTCACCATAACGCTCATCGTGAAGTTTGTTAAATGTATCCCTGTAGCATGCATTTACTGTCTCACCATAACGACCAGAGACGGTCTCATCATAACGCTCATCGGGAAGTTCGTTAAATGTATCCCTGTAACATGCATTTACTGTCTCACCATAACGACCAGAGACGGTCTCACCATATAAATTATTTAATATTTTTTGTAAAAACCCTGTATTGCGGTAATAATTCATTTCCATTTCTTTATTTTCCCGCATTTTTATTTTTTCTACATTTGGTATTCCTAAATAATAAAATAAATAATTTATCACTCGATTCTTCAATCGAGGTTTCTTCTACTTAATCTTTCTGAACCCTTCTTCATCCCCTCAACCCTTATCTTGCTTGAACTGTTAGTGAATGCCAAGAATGAAACGTCTTTCAACATCGACACCTGAGAAGCGTAGCTCGAAGAAAAAAAAATTCACCTAAGCTTACTCCTGAAGGACCATTATATCAGAATATAGTAAATTGCATTGTTGTACCTGAGAAAAAGATTTACCCAAATGGATTATATCTTGTAAGTCTCTAGTATTGAATTTTTTATAACAACAAGGATGGTTATAATGATTCTCTAAGGGAGATAGACAAATTTACCCTAAGTTAGTGGCTCAGTGTTACTAGTACATACAGTTCTCTTTTGATTCTGGTGATTGTTATGTTGTAAAATGTTGGGTAAATAGCCAAAGATTCTCATTCTCTTCGAGGTTATGGGCCGCATGCATTTGGATACCTCATTAAGACATTTGTGAGGACTATCAGAGATGACCTCCACCTTCAACTGAATGTCTTGATTTAGAATACGTCCTAAAAATATTAACTAGAAATGGCACCCAGTGGAGATCCATTGATGATGAATTAGATGGAGAATCAAGGCTTCTGTTAATGTTTATAAAGAATTCGGTTAGTCCCAGAAAATGTGATTTTTCTATTTTAAAATATCAATATGTGTTTTTGATTCACCTTACGAAAAATGGGCATAAGATCAATCTGTGAAAGTATATCATTCATCATATGTGTTAGCTGATCAAAGTCCCTTGTAAGTCAACATTTCTATTTTAATCTCGGATAATATCAACCATGATTCTTGTCAAAGGTATGGTTGGAACTAATGATTAAGTGATTAAGGATTGTGAATTCTATCTCTCAAAATCCATTATCAAACGAATGATGATAAACTGGAATCCTTGGAAAAAGGAATGGGTGGAATAAAATGATAGAATTTATGTGAAATTCAATCCAGTTGATTATCCCTCAAGACCAAGAGATATTTCTGATCCATGTTTGGAACCAGATTAGATTTTTGAATATCCTGAAGAAGAGGAAGAAGAGGCTGAAGTTCATCCTAGGGGCGCAGTTACTGTTGGGGAAGACAAGACTACTATTCCTCATGAAGTTCGTGAAGAAGACGTCCCTGCTCCTAAAGAAGCTTTTAATCTGGAAACTCAACCCAATGATGAAACAGAATAAGCTGCCAAAGAATCTGAGATGAATGTTATGGAAGATCCTACATTAGAAGAGCCTATAGTGTAAGAGCAACCTATAATGAAAGAAACTAATCTTGAGGAACTCCTAGTGGAACAATCTATTCCTGAAATCATCCCTTCAACTGAAGAATGTATGGACCTTTCTTTTTATCTAGATAGATAGGAAATGAGTTAGGAACATAGATCTGAGTCTATTGAATAAGACCAAGATCCTAAGCCTCTCAGTCTTGTGAATGAGCACTTATTGAGGGGGAGAAAAACCCAAATCTTGAGTCTCTTGACGCTTCACATTCAAATGAGTCAAGCCTATAAACACTCAGTATATGTTCCCCAGTTTCTATGATATGGATGACTCTCAACGGGATACTACAACTAATCATGATATTTCCTCTATATTGTAGTTGAAATCAGTCTCCAATATTGCACTTGAGAAGGAACCTAAGCTTGTACCAGTCCCTACTCATTAACCATTATCTATACAACCATCTTTTGTGAGTTAGGATGATATAAAAGTATTTAGTGCTACCCACTTCTCTGGAGTTGATAAACTCATGAATACCCAAACTCTTCCTGTAACCAATTTATGTGAGAGAGATGCTTCAATATTATTGGAGAAAATTATTTGTCAAATACAACCTATGATGCTTCATGAGATTCAAGAAGTAAGAGTTGAAAATAATTTGCTCAGTAATTAAGTGAAGACCCTAAGAAGTATGGTTGAAGACATGCAGAGATAGCTCCATTTGATATCTGAGGTTGTTTCTCATCCTATAGAACATTTTGATCCTCAAATCCCACATGTTGTTGTGTCTCAGATACAACCTTATCTAGCTTCCTCAAATGAAAATATTTCCTAAAGGAACAAAAAAATTGTGAAGGAAATGAGGGAGATTGTGGTCAATCTTAATAAACTCACTGATTAGTATAGAGGGTGTCTTCAGAAGGTGCTAAATCAACTAAAATCCTTGCCCACAACTATCAATACCTCTAAATCATCTGGCCAATCCTCTAAACCCTCCTTGGATAGTGATCTACACAGAACATTAGTCAAAGAAGAACTTTAGAATATACTCAGTGGTTTTAATATGGCCTCTGTATCTGACATAGTCATGAACATTGATAGAGTTTTTGACCTAATGCAAACCCACTCCAAAATTGCTAATGATGCTCAGCAAGAGATTCCCAAGAAAGTGGATTTCTACATCAACAGAATCCTCTACATGATCGATATCACAACCCATTTCATGTATCCTATAGAAAATATGCAAATTCCTCCTGTGACTCAAGCTTTCAAGACCCAAGCCCAAAATCTGACAAAGTTTACTCAATTGTTGGACAAGTTTATAGAGAATAAGGATGATTTTGAGAAATACATGCAGTATGGTGGAGAGATCATTGCAGATTTCATCAAACTCTTGAGGCCCTATCTTCATGTCAAGAGTAATGCCATTGTTCCTCTAGCGGGTGCACCTCTCAGACCTGGGCATCCTTCCTTCACTTCTGTCCTAGCCACTACCACTATGTATGTCGGCCAAGCACTAAGTCAGATCAGGCCTATGATTCTCGATCAACTACTACCTAGGTCTTCTACTGCTCCTACCTTGGCTCCATCAGTCTTTAAAGGCCTTCCGTTACCCTCTTTTTCAACCACCTCACTGCCTTCTTCTACCTCGACCTTTGCCCCTATGTCTTCCACCTCTACAACTTAAGGCAAACAGATGGCCAACCCTAAAGAAGATCAATTATTACACTTTTTTTATTGGAATGCTATTGCTTTTGTACTGTTCTTCTATTTTGTACTGAACCTTGTTTCCAATTAATGGAATGTGAATTTTTGACTTCTCGTATTCCATATTTTTTATAATCCAAAAAGGGGGATAACTTTCTATATGTTAGCCATTTATCTCTATAGTTGAATCCAATATACATTTTCACTTTACATGATTTGTGATCATCAAAAATGGGGTTATTGTTGGACTCCTCATGTATTAATCTTGGTTTAATGATCAAAAATCTTCTTCCACCTAGTTAACTCTTGTAAATTATATCAAATCATTTGTATAATGGATTATAGTATTCTAATTCTTTAAGAAGATCCATTCATGATCTTAATTTATCTACATTAATTTTACTTAGTTTATACTATCATTGATTTACTCTCATAATACCTTCCTTGAAAAATAATTATGTTTAATCCATTATTTTATCATTATTGTTTATGTCTGAACATAGTTACTCTGAAAATTCTGAGACACTATGAGTCTGCCACTGGCTAAGTCTTTCTAACACCGTGAAACAGGACACCATGAATCAGACATCAGGAACTAGACACTCTGAAGCAGACATCGTGAACCTGACACCATGAAGTAGACACTGTGAACCAGACACTATGAAGCATACACTGTGAACCGGACACCACCGTGAACAAGACACCGTGACCATGAGGCACCGTGAAAAATACATCGCGACCATGATTCACTATGAACAAGACATTGTGACCATGAGACACTGTGAACAAGACACTGTTTCCATGACATAATGTGACACCATTTCTTAATCTATTTTTTCAACTTTCAATTTAATATCTAATGATAATATTTTATGATTTTAATGCACTAAAATAATTAATTTTACTTTGTAGTCATATCATCAAACAGTATGAGATACGAGGTGCATAATACATGAAACATGTCATCTCCAACACATGAATTCCAAGTTAAAATAGAAGTGTGGAAAAGAATCAAAATGCATGATACTGAACCAAAAATAAGTTCTTGAGGAAGATAACAAAAAACCTACTTAGAGGAAGTTTGAAAGGAAAGGCCCACTACATGCAACTTGACACTGCTAGAGAACACATGAAGCATATTTGAATCTTATAGAAAATCTTCACTCTATTGAACCTTACGAAGAACACAAGCTGAATCAAGAAACTCTGTTTTACAGACAAGGACTCGAACTCTGCATCTACATCATCTCAGATATCCAAAGCTGCAAATAAAAACACTCAGAGCACTTCAAAACCCATCTCCATATTTCTGATATGTTGTGTATCTATTTTTTACCTTTTGAGCAGAGTGTGTACTTGAAGAACAACACACTATGTCTCCTGCATTAAACTGAATGATACAAGATATCCTTTCACAACCATTCTCTTACTCTTGTTTATAACCACAGATAAATGTGGAAGAGGTCCCTATGTGGCCTAGTATTTTTTCCCCATGAAAACTGTAGAAGAGTTTCTTGTGTGACCTATACAGTCTGTGTACTATTGGTAACCCCGATCCAGGGTGTGGAACAATGTTTATTTATATAAACTTCTTGGTGGTAGGTGATCACAAAGTGGAGTGGATTAGGTCTCAGCTTGAGATTAAACCACTTGTTTCATATCTGTTGTGCTGCTTAATTTAATTTAATCTGGTTTATTTCTTTACTGTATAATCCAGAAATCAGTAATTTCACTTTGATAGTTGGTCTTAGAAATAAGTTATAACTGGATTGTCTTAGTAGAATAACATCAGAAGTAATATTAATAACACAAATTAAGATTACTGAAAATTAATCAATCATCTAATAAGTTACATAAATAGTCAAAATCTTATAATAGTATATCCTTGATTAAATGGGATGTATTTAATCATTGGGGAAACCTTTTTAGAAATACTTTTTATAGAAATTTTTTTAGTGACTCAATTCACCCCTCCCCTCTTGAGTAATCTATTCTGACCAACATCCATTATGCATTCATTGTAGTTTTCCTGAGGAAGTAAATACCCAAACCTTCAAATTTACTAAACTTATACATCGTACTATTAGAGAATGATATTTCTTATGAGGAATATCTAATGGAGATTTTGGATCATATAGAGAATATTCTATGAAAAATGGTCACTCACATAGTCAAATATTTTAGTGAAAGAACATGTTTAAGGAACCTATATTGTAACATTATGATACAATTTGGTAGAAGTATCCTCATTTGTTTGTATTAGAGTGATGATTTTTTATGTTAACATTCCTTTTAAAGGGAGTAGAATGTGACAAACTATTTTTTATTAATTATTATTTTCATATATATAGTTAATTAAATGTGACAATTATATCCTACCCATTAAACCTAGATATATGAATAATAATCAATAATTTTTAAATATTACTTATAGTGGTTTTAAGTAAAGTAATCATATTTACTAAAAAGAACATAATTCTATAGTAAATACATTATATGTTTGGAAAATACTATTTTCTATAAATATTTCTCTTTATTTTTATTGTGAAAAATACTGAAAATAATTTTTTAAATTTTTTAGAAATTATTTTAATAAAATATTCTTTATTTGTTAAATGATAATTTTAAAATTATTTGATGGTATTTTATTTCAATTCTTTAGAAATTTTATATTTCTTGTTTAATACTGAAAATACTATGTTTCAATTAAAATATTCATTTTTATTTAATTTATTTATAATGATAAAATATATATCAAATTGGTTTTAAATTAATATTTTTATAATTATTCATCAATACACCAATTTAGATCATTGGAAACAATTTTATATTTAATTTTGATCTTAAAACATTGTATACTTTTAAACATTTTTCCTATAAAAAATCGCTTTCTTATAGTGATGTGTAGGGATTTGTTCACACATTACATGGAATGTATTAAGGTTGAGTTTAATAAAAATATGTATTAAATATAATATAGAATTGTATCAAGAATGATAATCTATATTATAAACTTCTCTCCTATCAATCTAATAAGAAAACGGAAAGAAAGGTCAATCATACGTACGACCTACTTTCTCCATGAACGTTGTATTCCCTTTTCTATGTCTAAATATTATGAATTAATATAAAAACATATATATTTGAAATATATTATATTTATATTATATTTATGATAATTTATATTATGGAACAATTATCATATTTATATTAAAAAAATTAGAAGTCAAAACATACATGAAAAACAAAGTTGTTATTGTCTAAAATGTAACATTAACTAGGAATTGTTAAGAAATAATAAATAAAAGGTCCTAAGAAAATCATATATCATATGATATATATGACTATGGTTCTTAATAAATTTATAAAAAACATATATCAATTATAGTGGAGGTTTTAATAAGTAAAAAAAATTAGAGTAAAGGTATGAGATTTTGTATCAATTTTTCTTCATTGAGTTATATGTTATGTTATACACCTATATTATTTTATGGTCTATGTATATAATCCCATTGACATGTAATATCCTTAATTTATTTATACTCATTATATTTAAATTTATCATATTATTATATCCATTCATGGGTCTTATGATTCATGGTTACCATAGTGGTAATGTTTTTATGTTACAATCTCTATCAAGATTGTATAAAATTAAGTCTCAAATATTCAAATCTCATGATCTACATCTCATTAATTATCATTTATTTTATTATTATCTATTTATTCATTTTATCATAATTTCAATTTTCCAGTTCCCACTCTTGGGTACTTAAAATATTTGAGAAAACATTTTTAAGAAAAATCCACATTATTTTTCTCTTCAATCTGAAATATGTTTTCTTCTTAAACAATGTTATCTAAAAATGAATTAAAAATGTTTTATTATTATCCTATTATTTTTAAAATAAATTTTATACCATTAGTTATTATTAAAAAACAATATTTGAATTATATATTCATGTTATTTTCAAAATAATGCATAATTGGGTTTTTTCTAAAAGGTGAAAGGAATATTTAATTTAATTTGTACGGAATGTAGAGAATGTTTTAAAAATCGTAAGAAGTCATTTATTATAATATTAATCTATAATTCTAAATGATTATTTTAAAATAAAAAATATTTTCATAATTTTTTACTTATTATATTGTTTTTTTTTCAATGTGGAATGTGTATTTTTCTCATGAAATGTTTTAAATGATATATAGATTTCATTTTCCATATAAGATGAAATATGTCGATGTTACCTATTCATCACTGGATATATGATCCAAATATGATATTCATGTTATTTATATGAATTTTTTATGTTTATTATGGCTTGATGTTAATGAAAACATTTTTCTCTTCCATGGTTTACACTATGAGGAAAATCTTATGAACACTGCTTCTTTTCAAATGTTATGTCATGATGAAATGATTAGGTTACATTTCTCTATACCAAATGTTTTTATATTTTAAAATGATAATGATACCCATATCATTTCATGGGTATTGATATGATGAATGTTTATAATCATATGAAATATAAAAAAATGTTTTTCATTATGATATGTATTGGACTACATCTCCCTCCAATTCATTAGGTAATTAATTATAGCACATCAAACAACAAGAAAAGAACAGGGTGTGAACAAATTTATATAAGGTAATTTTTACCATATGATGTTCTTTTTATTGGTCCTTGACTACAATGATTGTGTGGGGAGTGAACCCATTTCACTATTATATCTTTTTAAATGAGGCTTTGTTAATATATAATTGAATTTATATGCATATGTGTATGCCAAAAATTACTTACATTATGAAAAAATTATTTTTTCATGGATCATGATCTTTGATTTCATTATGATTCATGTCTTATGAACTGAAAATATGTATTCCATGATAAAAATTTATGTTCTTTTATATAATTGAAATGGTTTTCAAATGTTATTCTCAGGTTACCATACCATTATGATCATGTTATGATTATGTATCTCCCTTATTTACCCTTATGGAGAATCTGAGTTGGTCATTTATTTTGTTTATTTTCAAGATGCTATGAAGAAATGTATAATGTATGATATGTCTAAGAATGGTGATAGTTTTTAAGAACATACTGGGAGATGACATATTCACTTATTGACTAGTGTTTTTGATTCCATGGTTCCAAATGAACTAAACTATTAAGGTTCTTATGTGTGTCTTTGTTTTGTGTAATGAATATTGATAAAAAATGAATTAATATCAATGTACAATAAGTTTGGGTCTCTATATGATAGAAATAAAATAATATTATATATAGTATTTAAATTTTATTCAATAAAGGTAAAGAAATATCTAACTTCATTCTTTAAAATCCAATAAAAAGTAAAAAGATCTCTAATGTCTACGTACAAACTTCCGCTTCATGAAGTGATGCCTTTTCATTTTACATAACCACCCCAGACATGTTTCATATATGAGTAGATTTAATAAATATTATTATATTAGTTATATTATATTAATTCAGGAAATGAAAATAATACTTATCTCCTCACTCCCTATTTTATTAAAAAAATTAAAATGTTACCCATGTGTTGGGACAGAATATCATCTCTATGATGTTAATAATTATGTTTTCAAGACCAGAATACATAGTCATTTATAAAATAATTATTATTGAATAAAAATTATAAATAAATCCTTATTATTATTCTAAATTGATATAATAATTTTTTATTTGACAATACTCATCTTACCAAAGATATTTATGGCTTTTTAGAGGAATATTCTAAGAACATCAGATATAATCTCAATCTACAAATAAATTAAGTATAACATATATATAAGTGAAAGAAATGGATAAATAAAAATAAAAAAGTTTTTGATCCAGGAAATAGTAACAATATGAATATTACTAAGGAATATGAAGAATATATATTGTAATTGGGACTTGAGGTGCTGAACTCACTACAATATGACCTCATATTAAAGGATTTAAATATTTATTCTCAAATTCATTTTCATCCAAGTCCCTATTGTTAAAATTATCATATATATGTATTTATATGAACATAAATGATTTATAAAAGAAATTGGTTCTATCTTTTTACGCACATTCATTTTTTTTGGTATGGAATTTATTACATTTTTTATATGGATTGTTTGGAATTTATTTACATAAGTAAAAAAGGTATGTTATATTTAAATATATACAAAACAAAAATATCGCCCTCAAGAGTTTTATTTCATATTTTAATTCATTTATATATTTACATGATTTCCATAAATAAAATACCTACATCCCTTTTTTGATGTTTTATTCTTGTTAATTTTATTTTAAATATAAAGTATGTATCTATATTCAAAAAAGAATTATAATGGGTTCAAAAGTATATTTTTATGAGGTTGATGGTTTAAAATAAATTTTATATATTTTTATTAATTTTTTTGTCCATTTATATTGGATATAATGTCTCTACATATATATATGTCTTTGAAATGCTTTGGGTAAGGATTAGGTTCTCTAGAGAATCATGCCTGAATTAACTGAGTAGGTTATTGAATTTTTATAAATTCTATAAATAAGATATTCTGTAAAACTATAATCATATTATATTAATTATAATTGGTAATAATGTAAATTTTTTTATTTCATAATGTAGGATAATGATATTTTTTTATAATGAATGATTATGCCATGTGAGGGTAAAAATGAATGTTTTTTTAAAATTTCTTACATGGGTTAAATTATTATTTTTTAACCTTAAATATTACGATGATTCTATTATACATTCAAATAATGTGTTTTTATGAAAATAGTAGGGAATAAAATTTTCTTTCATGTTTTCTTAAACAATTATTTCAGTTCAGCGTTTATTATATTAAAGGAAAAAAATCTTATATGCTCTCATGGTTTTAAAATGGAATAATGGGTTTCTCTTATTTTTTTATATACACGTTTTTAAAAATTATGTTATTATCCCATGATTTAAAAAAATCACCAGGTTAATGGATTATTAAGAACAATAATTAAACCCAATTAATATTTGTAAACATGTTTCATTAAAAAAATGTGTCTCTTTTAATATTATTTTATTGTAAAAAATAATTGATACTTAATGGAATTGTACAACATTTAATGTATGGGTTCTTTATGTAAGAGTGATTTACTAATTCCATAAAAATCTAAACAATAAAATACCTTTTAGAATGAAATAAAGTAAATTACTATTTAAATAATGATATTATGTTTTGAAAAACTATTGAGTCATTATTGTTGGTATCCAAATGATGGTTTAGATAACATTAGAGGTTATGATGATTCAAATGTGGATTGTTTAAGATTTTTAGATACCATTGTGGGTTAATCCGTATATTAATACTATACTATCCTAATAATTTGTTAATAAATTTATTGTGATTTTCCTAGAAATTAATTCCAAAGTTGAATATTGTAAAGTGTGTAAGGTTGTGAAAAATATAAACCTAGAGGTAAAAACTCTTAAAAGTTTGGATTTGTTATTAACTCGGTCATCACCTATTGAATGATATATGGGACTAAAACTATACATGTAGCTAAAAAATCATAGTGGAAATTAGTTGTTTACATAAAATATTTTCTAATAACATTATGAATGATTTGAACATTAGGTTTTTTAATTTAATGATGAGCATGGATAACCTAGGTTAGAACAAAGGTTTTATAGATGGAAAGGGGATCCGCATGCTCCAAAAAAGGATCCTGTCGACAAGCATCCATGTAATGAGCCACTCTTTCTAGAACAATTGAATCTTTGAAAGCAGTATGTCAAGATATTGAAGAACTATGATCCCAAATATGAGTGGGAGTCATCCACTATGGAGGAAGACCCTTATTATGGGTTTGGTGAGGGATAAGATTATTATGATATGCAGTTGTATTTTTTGGAAGGACTTTTTTTGGATGTGGGTGAGTTGCACGCAACCATCCTTATTCTCATCTACTGTACTTTTTTATTTCTCATTGATAAATTGTTATAGGTTTCTTCCTCCGAGTGGACTTCATGGGAATATATGGAAAGGAAAAATTTCGTAGAGAAATACATTAAAAAATTTAATTAGATATTAACTCTAAATTATATTATGATATTATTTCGTTTGATATAATAATTTCTTTCATTGGGGAAAAGTAAATTTTTCAATATGGATCATCTGAAATCAAGAACAAAACTGAATCCTCTTCTATAGGATAAAATTTCAATAAAAATTTTACTATCTCGTGATTTATGTACCATCTATAGAATAAAAATTTCATACAGTATACTTTTTAAGGTACCCCAAATATCTTTTATACTATGATGTCATGAATGAACATTGGATACATTTGACCATGGTTTGGATAGTAAATTTTCTTATCATCCCTGTTTTGGAAAAAACCAAAAGGGATTTTATCAATATTTTTCAATTTATGTCTCATAAAATAGTTTTCCCCCATATTCAACTATAATTAAGCATAAACATCAATTAAATTATTTATTTATCATATTTTCTATATTTTTTTTTAAAAATGCTGAATATTGTTTGAATAATGCAAGTCAATATGTATCCTAATGTATAATGGGAAACAAGTTCAAGATGATGGCTATATGAATATGAAAAAGATTTCCACAGACACCTCCTTGTTATTTATATGTGTATGTTGGAAAAAGATGATGATAATCTTTATATTTGAATTTCATGTTGTGAAAAGTGGTCAATGAAGTGTTTTTTAATAGGTGATGCACTTCTAATTATGAATATTCTTGAAAAAGGATATATTATCTACAAAATATTATTTTTTCTTGAAGGATTGGGAATCAAGGATGAATTTATGTTTTCTTATTATGTTTATTGGATTATCAGCTCCTTTAATTCTACACCTTTGAAATAAACATCATATAACTAAAAAAACCACTGCACATTCTTGATGGTCTTGTGATTCTATACATATAAGGAGGTAAAACACTGATGGAAGATTTTTAGTGGTCATTTTATCCCAAATTTCTATTAGTCTAACATATTTTATGGATTAATGGATTACTATACCATATGAGTACTTCTTTGCTAAAGCTTTTCTGTGATGCTTGGCTAAAATAGTGATGTTTTTCTCTTTCTGATATCTTTTTTAATATCTTGTGTGCTTGTAATATCATACTGTTTAATAATTCTTTAAGTTCATTTAAAATCATGTATGTGCTATAACATGAATTTTCTCTAACATATATTTGAGGGGAATAGTCTGGGAAACAGACTCAGGAATCATACTGTTTGGATTGAAGTTAATACAACTATGGTTAATTGGAATAAAAGGATTATTACATTTTTGGGATTATATGTTTTTTTATATAGATAACCACATGGATAAAATGTGATTCGATAACAAAGTAATTAATTTTATTTTTATAGAAGGTATGTTTTTTAGGAGAAACATATGACTAAAGTAAATGGAAATATTTTTTTCTAAGATGTTATATTGTTTGAGGAATAACATATGATTTTTCTTAAAGGTTTATGTATGATTTTATTTTAAATTCTAGCTGATTCTATTATTTATAGAAAATATTGTAATATTTTACAGATTATATGAATACAATGTATTCATTTTTTAGTTTATGAAATTATGAGTGAAATTTTCTTGGGAGATAAATATTATATTGTTCTCAGAAGAATATGTCATCATGCCCCACCAATTTTTGGGTTCCAAGCATGGTTGAGAATATTTTTAAGGGAATTAATTTTTCTTATTTATGGAATTTTTAAAGTTTGAAATTGGGTGTTATTTTTGATGATTGGAATATTAATGGAGTATTTATTCATAATGGATTTTATTTTTTAGTGTTCTAGGAATTTTGGATTTGGGAAAATGATAAATAAATGGGGATATTTTTTATCATTTTGTGGATCATATAATCCATTTGAATTTTATATTATTACATGAATTATGAAAAACTCATACAGAATATTAATTTCATGTAATATGAGATACAATATAATTGGAAATTTATTCAACCATACAAAATGAATGAAACTGTTCTTATGGAATGTAAATAATCCATTTATGTATATTTTCTAATTTTTTCTATCATGATAGAAAAGGTGCCCCTCAACTATGGGGAAATGATCTAAAAATAAAAATTTATATAATTAAATTCCTTTTTGATGATTTTATTGCCTAATTTCCCTACATTTTTAAGGAAATTTTTTATTATTCTCTCTTAAGTTATGAGTCTAAGAAAAAAAATAAAATACTTAAATGGATTTTCCAATCCTGATTATATGATTTTTCTTCCACTCACTAATTATTTTTAAATATATTGAACACTATTTATTTATAATAACAATAAATATGTGGGAAACATTTACAAAATGGAAGAATCTAATAAGTAGAGTATTTATGATAATAGATCAGTTTCATTTCTTATTAACATTCATCAATAGACTTATATTCTTTATAATAATATTAGGTTGTTTTTCTAACATAATGGAAATAGTTTTATTCATATTAAATATGTTTACATATATCCTAAGGTTTTACATAAAATAATAATTTTAAAAGTTTTATTTATAAAATTTAAAAAAAAAAGACATTTTTTTTGTAATAGTGTGTAAAAATAATCTAGTAATGATTTATTGGATATTTTTTTAAAACATTTATTTTCCAATGATTAATTAAAAATTCTATTATTTCTAAAACTCTGATCAATTTTTATTAATTTATATAATTTAAGAGAATATTTTTTTTTTGAAATCTATCTCAATAAAACGTAATTCCCCTTTAAATATAAATAATATAAATAATTACATAGGAATCACTATTATCCATATTTTTTATAAGTTGATTTTAGGTATTAAAAAAATATGTTTTTTTACAGAAAATGGATTTTTGGTTCGCAATGTGTTTTATTCTAAAAAATTATAATAATATCTATTGAAAAATAAAATTAACTTAATGTATATTTTTTATTTTCAAAAAATATTTTAATATTCATTTTATGTCTTTTACAAAGGAAAATCATTTTTATGCATAAGAACATTTCTCGATAAATGTGTTTTCATTTCACTGCAAAAGATTATTTAAAGTTAATTTTTAGAAATTATTGAAATTTGTATATATAAAATGTAATAAAAAATTTAGTTTTTATTTTTATATTTATTTATTTGGTAAACGTTCTTTGGTTCCCTATGAATAGTAACGTTGATAAAAAAAATTCATCGTGATAAAAGGTTTAATTGGGTTAACAAAGTAAAACTCTAAAACATAATGATGCCAAATTTACTTATAACTATTATTGGATGAATTTATTTTTTTCATAATATCCTTAGGCTCATGTGTTTTTATGGGACACTTGTCTATAAAATCTAATTATTAATATTTTTATCTTTTGAAAAATTAAAAATGTTCCCTCCACGTCACTTTTAAAAAGACACTCCCTAACACTTGTTTCCACACATATAGAACAAAATATCTCAACAAATACCTACGAAAATCCATTACTAACATCAGTTATAACATTCTATACTCCATGGTCTCAAAATAATATCCACCATAGAAGTTCAATGGTGTAAACCAAAGGAGGTTGTCTAAATAATAGGAAAGGCACTAAATTATGTGTTCTTATTTAATTTATTCTTTTATATCCTTAAAAAACATCTTAACCATTCATGTATAATATTCTTATTATATAATATATATTTTGATGTAATTATTTTTATAGAATAATCTATATCCATCTCTTTTTACATCAAATATATAATGAAGCCATCATTCCGGTATACATTAGACTATGGCCTCACGAACTGATGTAATTAATTTTCCATGACCAGCTATTTAGATGGAAGTGATAATGGAAAAAAATTAATTAATATGACATAGATGATATAAATTATTATATTTAATGGTAAATAAATATCTCAATTTTTTCTTTACCATCAAATGATAATGAAAAACATCATTCATGCTTACATGTAGACTACCGCCTCACAACATGATGTTTTTATATTTTTCTTCAGCACATTACATGGATTCTATATATGAGTTGGATTAATGAAAAATATTATTTTTATTATTTAATTTACCTAATGTAAATATGAAATAATAGCTAATTTATTTCCATCCATGATCAATGAAAAATGTAAAAATTACTCATATATACATATGAAAACTCTCTCTATGAGGAAAAATAATTACATTTTGATGACAACCTTACATGATTTGTTATAGAATATAATATTTTTCATAAAATAAAAAATTATAATTACAAATATTCTGGAAATAGTATAATCATGATCTATTTGACTATAGTCAACCTAAAGATGGCATTTTTCACTTATAATCCAGGTGTTCTGAAAACATCAGACCTTAACATAATTGATTATGTAATTATGTATCACATTGATATAATTTATATATAAGGAATAATAATTTTTATATATTTATTAATAAAATAAATAATTTTTAAATTTGTATTAAGTATGATAAATAAATTACATGAAATGTTGGACTTGATAAAAGAAACATGTTACCTTAAAACCTCACTTTAAATCTTTTAAATATTTATTTTATAAATCATTTTCTTATATGTCTTTATAGTTAAAATTATATTATTTATTTATTTATATTTACATAAATGAATTATCAATAAGAATTTATGCCTATTTTGAAATTACCTCACATTTTATTGAAAATAATTACTTTTATGTATTTTATACAGAACTTTTTGACATTATTTACAAAAGTAAATAAATAATGTACTATTTTAACATATACAACTTCGATAGCTTTTCCTACCACCACAACCATTATTTTATATTTGGATTCCTTTACATTATATCATGTTTCCATCAAATAAAATGTCTAATTATCTTTTTATATGGTATTATAGTCATGAACATTGTGTTTTATAAATGATGTATATATCAATATACAAAAAACAATTATTATGGGTTCAAAAGAATATTTTTCTGAGTTTGATGATGGATAAGGGATATTTTTTATTGATTATGTTTGTTATATTACTCTTCTATTTTATATTCTATCGGTTTATCATGATATATCTCTCCAATAAACCAAATAATTATTATGATTTCAGGGGAATAATGTTAGATTTAACAGAGTCAATTATTTCATTTATGATTGTAACACCCCGAGATTTTATGAAAAATATTCTTTTTAATTTCATTAATGTCTTGTGTTATACGCTACAACAAAAGGAGCTTTCACAACACACATCTCTGACCTGGCTTGAATTGCACGCAATCGCGACCTTCCACGATAGCGTGTGTTGTACGCAACACCAAGTTTCGCTAAACAACGATATGCTATTAAAATATTATTAAAACTAGCAGTTATGAATAGTAATAACCACTTTTTGAAATTTTGTAAATTATATTTTTCAAAATGGAATTCATTTTTGGATTCGTAATATCGAAATTAGCTTAGGGTGAAATATTGGTGATTTTCGGATAACTTTCATATTTTGATGAATAGTGAAAATTAATAAATTTTAATTAAAAACAACTTTTTCAATCGAAATAATTAATAGTTATAAATTATTAATTTGAGTGGTTTTAAACTATATTTATAATATATTTTTACAATTTAATACAATGTTGGACATTGGATGTAATTTCACATTTAAACCAGTTATAAACAAGTGTCAATCTTTTGATAGTTATCATCTCTTAAAAACACGCTATTTGTTGTGACAGCGGAAATTAATTATAAAATTAATTAATGAAACTTATATGTTGGGAATTTAGTAAAATAGAAATCATTTTTGAATTAGGAATATCAATTATAGCCTAGGTTGAAATTTTGGTACTTTTCTGAAAACATTCAATTTTTGCTGAATAGTGAAACCACTAAGTGGTAGGTTAAAAACTGAATTTTGCATAAAACTTAATTTTACCGCTTCTGTGAATGGAATTTCGAAAATCCGACAGACACGGTTAATATGAAGGACTAAAATGTGGTTCAATGAGATGAAAATAATTTTTGGTGAATAGTAACTTTTTACTTTTTTTTACCACGGTTAATAGTAAATAGGGAAACTAAGGGTAAATATGATATTAATATTACCCTAACACAAGTCCTAATTCTATTGGATAAGTGTAATTCGACCAAAAACAACCTTATGAATATAATATGACCATTTAGGTCCACTTGGATTAGATTATGACATTTAATATTATTTTATTTAATGAATAGTTAAAATAGTTAAAATCAAAGTTTAATAACTAAAACATTTTTAATATGGGTTTATACATAAGATAAATTCGACTATAAATATTCTTTAGAAAGCTAAAAATATTTCATACATAATGGTAATTTATTTTTAATTTTTAGACATTAAATAATTTAATTTATTTATGACACAACGATGATGCAGTAATTATCTTATTAATGAAATATTGACATAATTGATGTTATCAATACCCAAATAAATATAAATTGAGACTTTTTATGAATTACACTAATTTTCTAGATTAATATGACATGTTAGTATGGATTTAATTAACTTTTTTCGAACTTATCATTCTGTTATGATTTTCACAAAAATCAATTACTAAATAGTGTCAAAATTGACATAAAATAGTTTTTAAAACAAATATTATATTATTAAATGTTACTTTATTCCTAAAAATCTAATTTTCGGCCAAATGACTTAGATAAGGTTATATATATTAATAATAAACAACTTGGGGTTCGTTTGTCATGTTATAATAAGTGTATTAAACATATAGTGTAAGAAAACAAAAAGTCACGGTAAGAGTTAAATTATTTAACTTAGAGTTAAATCTAATTGATAAGGTTAAAATAATAACCTAAACTTGTATAAATACTATTGGTTGATAGGATTTCGACCCATCCCCACTTTACCTTCGAAATAAGACCCTTTGGAACCATTATAAACCGATTTTGACTTTAATATAAAATAATATTTTGAGATATTCCTAAGGTACCCCTCTCCTCCCTTATAAAAGGGCACCTCCTCCCCCTCCTCCTCACACCAATTTGAGCACTCAATCTCGGCCAACCCCTGCCAAAATCCCTTCTCCACTTCCCTAGAATAATACTAGAGGTCCTGGTCTTCTTCAGAGACCAATCTTAGTTCCCTAACTGGAGGATTCAAAGAGGCGTTTCAAAGAAGAGGAGGTTCGGATACGTACAAAGCATATCGGACATAAGGTAAGGGAAATATCACAATCTCATTTTTATCCGAGATTGTTTATACTTTGGCATTTACTGGGGTGTATTTTATAATCCACATCCATGTTTCCTCAATATGTAATATTATTACCATCCACCTACAATTTTTTAAAATCCAATTTTACCCTTCAGTGAGTTTTTAGTAAAAGATATGAAAGGAATCTTCTGTCGTTTTTCGTACGAGGTACTTCTTGACTTTTCCGAAAAAAGTTTGAAGAATGTTTTTTTTAACTTATACGGCATGAATGGATTTTTAAAACATTATTTCTAAGAAGAATCCTTTACAAGTTTTCAAGTTTATATTTAATCAACTTCTTTTAGTTTAAAGTTGTATGACATGTTAAGAAAGGAAAAATGTTTTTGAAGAAGAAATGATATTTTCCTCAAGAATGGAGTTCAAGTTTTTAATCAAAATTATTTTCCATCTAAGATAATAAATGGTACTATTTTTATCCATATTATTACATTGATTTGATTATGTTGTGAGGGAATTATTTTTATGAAGTCATTTACCTTATATGATTTGTTTTATGATGTCATGATGTTTCAAGAATCCCATTTTTGTTACATGTGTTATGCGATGATGTATGATTTATGATTATGTGGAACACATAATAAAGGATTCATTATAAGATGGGTGGGACCTATATCTCCCTCCAATGCATTGGGTAAATATTTTATATCTCATGAGATAGACATGGATGGAATGGTAGGTTATACCGGTTCAGTGAAACAGGACTGAAACGAGGGTTACTCGATTCAGAAAGGGACTTTGTCCACTAAGATAGTCTTGGAAATGAGTCTTGACTAACGAGAAATGATTCTCTATGATTATGTGTGTATTCCACAAAGTTTCATGTTTTATGTTATGATTATTGTGATTACATTTCACTGCCATGATTTATCCCATGTTATGAAATTATGATCTCTTTTGCAGGATAAGATTTCCAAAAGTTATGTGCTTATGTTTATGATGTGATTGATATTTATTTTGTTTACCCTTACTGAGCATTTGAGCTCACCCTTTTATGTTTTCTTTTCCCCAGGATATAAAGAAATGTTTTAGGTATAAAAAAAAGAAGATCTTTATGGGAGATGTTGAAGATCATTCACCAGGAATTAGAAGATTATATTCCGAGTTTCCAAAGACACTAAACTATTACGATCCTTGTGTGTGTGTTTTTGTTATGTACTAAGTATTCCGCAAATGTAATGTAATGTCAATGTACGTCAGGCTTCGGGTCTCTACAGTTGGTATCAGAGGAAAGGTTTAGTCAACCTTTGGAAACTAGGATGCGAAAACGTTAGTGAGATCCCTAGAGATATTTCTAAGGTATATCTAGGGATGTCCCTAAGGATAAGTATACGTATAAGATACAGTCCTAGAACTATGGTAATGATCATAGAATTTAACCTAAGAAGTTAGATATTGAGGATACTCCCCCTTTATAATGTTGTTTTCCCTAGCATGATTTTTGCCTCTCACACTATTCTTTTTGGGTTTTAGACGATGGCTGGAACCCGAAGGAACCGTGTTGATCAATGCTATGGACAATGCAATGATTTCCCTCCTGAACAAACAAATGTTATGGGAGATGGAGTGCAAAATTTTATTGCTATACTTACACAAGCTATGAATCATTCTGGACTTCCAAATGAACAGAGAAGGGAACAATATTCTATTGAGTCCTTCATGAGGCAACGTCCACCTTCTTTCTATGGGTCTTCCGATCCATTTGTTGCTGAACAATGGATCAGTACCACTGAAAAGATATTTTCAGTTCTTCAATGTTCTGAACATGATAAAGTCATCTTAGCAGTATATCGTTTGGAAGGTGAAGCTGATCAATGGTGGAATCTTATCAAGAATACGAGGCCAAGAGATGAAATTGAGTCCATGGAATGGGACGAGTTCAAGAACTTGTTTTTCAGTAAGTACTTCCCTCGTATTCTTCAAACAAAGATGGAAAAGGAGTTTCTTGAGCTGAAGCAGAAGGATGATGAATCTGTTGGTATATACGAAGCGAATTTTACAAGACTTGCAAGGTATGCATCTGGCATTATCATCCAACATGAAAGTAAAGTTGATCGATTTTTCAGTGGCTTAAAACCAAGTATTCGAAGGGAATTAGCTATAAGAGACTTCAGTAGCTATGAAGAAATTGTGCGTTGTGCTATCAAGGTAGAAATGGAAGTTGGTGTTACATATCCATCTCATGGTTTTGACAAGAAATGAAAGATGGAGTTCAAGGAGAAATCTCAGAATAATGGTGAAAAGAAGATGAATGTTTCCTTATGCACAAAGTGTGGAAAGAAGCATGGTGGATATTGACTTAAAGGGACTAGAAAATGCTTTAAGTGTGGAAAAGAAGGTTATCGAGCAGCTGAGTGTCGATGTAATGGAAAAAGGGTTTCTAATGATGTGAATAAAGCAATCACTACAGAGAACGCACCACCAACACTTCAATGCTTCAAGTGCAAGGAGATGGGACATTATGCCAATAAATGCCCTAATCCAAGGGTTAGTGATGATCGACATGAGCAACAACTTTAGGCAAAGGACAAAGGGAAGTCACATGCGATCACTATTGGCGATGTTGAATATGACAACGATGTGGTGGAATGATTAAGTGTTTCTGTAATGGGATTCAAAAATAATGTTGTATCATGGAGTATTGGAATATTTATGTATTGGTCTAATGTGGTATTCAAAGTGATTGAGATATTTTTGGAAAAAAGACGATATGCGCATAATGAAGGGAAAATGAGAAAATGAAATTTTTAACAGTATTAATGTGCTCATGATTGATATAAGGACTAAGTGATATCATGGTTTGATTATAAAGAATTTTGAGGATTTTGGTATGTGGAAAGTGTTAACTTTTAACTGCATTCATGTTTTCACTATGGTTCAATGGGTATTCAAGAGAATACATGATTAAGGACTTTGAATGTTTAGAATGTGACCAACAAGACATATCTTATGATATATGGGGATCAACGATGGTATTAAATCTTTGGTGATTGTTTTCACTATATTATGAGAGTGGACTGCAGTATTATGGGTAATCATAAAGATTGGAATGGATAATGTTGGACATAAGTTAGTATTGTTTAAGGATAGAAGTTTTTTTTCGATATTATTGATGGGATGTTATAGTAATATAGTTTTAGAAAAAGGACAACCTGCAGGACGGGAGACAGCCCATCGCGTCAGACAAGGCTGTGGGAATCGAACCCACAACCGAAGTGCGACTGGCCTTTATCGCCTACCACTGGCCTACAGGATGTCCCTGTTTAGTAGAAACTTGTTTTATTTTATTAATAGGTATGATATATGAAGTATAAGTTCATTTTTGGAACCATATACGATTAATCTAACCATCAGATGAACTTATAACTTTTCAATCCTTTTGTTTGACACAGATGGAATGACCCATCATTCTATTACATGATCTGCTAACACATCACGAATGACAAATTCAACTTCATTTCTTTAAGAGATGAAGTGGAAATTGTCAAAAGAATGACCAATGGTGAGACTATATCGAAATCACGAAAGTATTTCTTCTAATTCCAATTTCATCAACTTTAGGGAAATGATCTTGAAAACCAAAAATGTTGTCATAGTGCTCTTATATCTGATGAATCAGATGGTACCTTAGATCATCACAAATTTATGGCTTTGTGATTGCTGGCTTTTCCATATCCATGTTCTCTACCACTCTCCATCAGAACATGATGGTTAGATTTCTCTTCCATATCCATAATTTCACCTATGTGGAAACCCAGTGATTAGTTTATTTGGGTAATCGTTACATTTCATACATTAGTTTTTAAAGCCATGTTTTGGTATTCCTTTTTACGATGTGGGTTTCTATCAAAGAAAATTTCGAATAGTAAACCATTTATATCCTCGATGAATTTCGAGGGCGAAATTCATTTTAAGGGGGGTAGAATGTAACACCCCGAGATTTTATGAAAAATATTCTTTTTAATTTCATTAATGTCTTGTGTTATACGCTACACCAAAAGGAGCTTTCACAACACACATCTCTGACCTGGCTTGAATTGCACGCAATCACGACCTTCCATGATAGCGTGTGTTGTACGCAACACCAAGTTTCGCTAAACAGCGATATGCTATTAAAATATTATTAAAACTAGCAGTTATGAATAGTAATAACCAATTTTTGAAATTTGGTAAATTATATTTTTCAAAATGGAATTCATTTTTGGATTTTTAATATCGAAATTAGCTTAGGGTGAAATATTGGTGATTTTCGGATAACTTTCATATTTTGATGAATAGTGAAAATTAATAAATTTTAATTAAAAAAAACTTTTTCAATCGAAATAATTAATAGTTATAAATTATTAATTTTAGTGGTTTTAAAGTATATTTAGAATATATTTTTACAATTTAATACAATGTTGGACATTGGATGTAATTTCACATTTAAACCAGTTATAAACAAGTGTCAATCTTTTGATAGTTATTATATCTTAAAAACACGCTATTTGTTGTGACAGCGGAAATTAATTATAAAATTAATTAATGCAACTTATATGTTGGGAATTTTGTAAAATATAAATCATTTTTGAATTAGTAATATCAATTATAGCCTAGGGTGAAATTTTGGTACTTTTCTGAAAACTTTCAATTTTTGCTGAATAGTGAAACCACTAAGTGGTAGGTTAAAAACAGAATTTTGCATAAAACTTAATTTTACCGCTTCTGTGAATGGAATTTCGAAAATCCGACAGCCACGGTTAATATAAAGGACTAAAATGTGGTTCAATGAGATGAAAATAATTTTTGGTGAATAGTAACTTTTTACTTTTTTTACCACGGTTAATAGTAAATAGGGTAACTAAGGGTAAATATGATATTACTATTACCCTAACACAAGTCCTAATTCTATTGGATAAGTGTAATTCGACCAAAAACAACCTTATGAATATAATATGACCATTTAGGTCCACTTGGATTAGATTATGACATTTAATATTATTTTATTTAATGAATAGTTAAAATAGTTAAAATCAAAGTTTAATAACTAAAACATTTTTAATATGGGTTAATACATAAGATAAATTCTACTATAAATATTCATTAGAAATATAAAAAGATTTCCTACATAATTTTAATTTATTTGTAATTTTTAGACATTAAATAATTTAATTTATTTATGACCCAATGATGATGCAGTAATTATCTTATTAATGAAATATTGACATAATTGTTGTTATAAATACCCAAATAAATATAATTTGAGACTTTTTATGAATTACAGTAATTTTCTAGGTTAATATGACATGTTAGTATGGATTTAATTAACTTTTTTCGAACTTATCATTCTTTTATGATTTTCACAAAAATCAATTACTAAATAGTGTCAAAATTGACATAAAATAGTTTTTAAAACAAATATTATATTATTAATTGTTAATTTATTCCTAAAAATCTAAGGTTCGGCCAAATGACTTAGATAAGGTTATATATATTAATAATAAACAACTTGGGGTTCGTTTGGCATGTTATAGTAAGTGTATTAAACATATAGTGTAAGAAAACAAAAAGTCACGGTAAGAGTTAAATTATTTAACTTAGAGTTAAATCTAATTGATAAGGTTAAAATAATAACCTAAACTTGTCTAAATCCTATTGGTTGATAGGATTTCGACCCATCCCCACTTTACCTTCGAAATAATACCCATTAGAACCATTATAAACCGATTTTGACTTTAATATAAAATAATATTTTGAGATATTCCTAAGGTACCCCTCTCCTCCCTTATAAAAGGGCACCTCCTCCCCCTCCTCCTTACACCAATTTGAGCACTCAATCTCAGCCAACCACTGCCAAAATACCTTCTCCACTTCCCTAGAATAATCCTAGAGGTCCTGGTTGTCTTCAAAGACCAATCTTAGTTCCCTAAGTGGAGGATTCAAAGAGGCGTTTCAAAGAAGAGGAGGTTCGGACACGTACAAAGCATATCGGACATAAGGTAAGGGAAATATCACAATCTCATTTTTATCCGAGATTGTTTATACTTTGGCATTTACTGGGGTGTATTTTATCATAAACATCCATGTTTCCTCAATATTTAATATTATTACCATCCACCTACAATTGTTTAAAATCCAATTTTACCCTTCGGTGAGTTTTTAGTAAAAGATATGAAAGGAATCTTTTGTCGTTTTTCGTATGAGGTACTTTTTGACTTTTCTGAAAAAAGTACGAAGAATGTTTTTTTAACTTATACGGCATGAATTGATTTTTAAAACATTATTTCTAAGAAGAATCCTTTACAAGTTTTCAAGTTTATTTTTAATCAACTTCTTTTAGTTTAAAGTTGTATGACATGTTAAGAAAGGAAAAATGTTTTTGAAGAAGAAAGGATATTTTCCTCAAGAATGGAGTTCAAGTTTTTAATCAAAATTATTTTCCATCTAAGATAATAAAGGGTACTGTTTTTATCCCTATTATTACATTGATTTGATTATGTTGTGAGGGAATTATTTTTATGAATTCATTTACCTTATATGATTTGTTTTATGATGTCATGATGTTTCAAGAATCCCATTTTTGTTACATGTGTTATGCGATGATGTATGATTTATGATTATGTGGCACACATAAGAAAGGATTCATTATAATATGGGTGGGACCTATATCTCCCTCCAATGCATTGGGTAAATATTTAATATCTCATGAGATAGACATGGCTGGAATGGTAGGTTATACCGGTTCAGTGAAATAGGACTGAAACGAGGGTTACTCGATTCAGAAAAGGGACATTGTCCACTAAGATAGTCTTGGAAATGAGTCTTGACTAACAAGAAATGATTCTCTATGATTATGTGTGTATGCCACAAAGTTTCATGTTTTATGTTATGATTATTGTGATTACATTTCACTGCCATGATTTATCCCATGTTATGAAATTATGATCTCTTTTGCAGGATAAGATTTCCAAAAGTTATGTGCTTATGTTTATGATGTGATTGATATTTCTTTTGTTTACCTTTACTGAGCATTTGAGCTCACCCTTTTATGTTTTCTTTTCCCCAGGATATAAAGAAATGTTTTAGGTATAAAAAAAAGAAGATCTTTATGGGAGATGTTGAAGATCTTTCACCAGGAATTAGAAAATTATATTCCGAGTTTCCAAAGACACTAAACTATTACGATCTTTGTGTGTGTGTTTTTGTTATATACTAAGTATTCCGCAAATGTAATGTAATGTCAATGTACGTCAGGTTTCGGGTCTCTACAATGATGGTTCTTACCAGAGTTATTCAATGATTATATTCCAAGGAACCTACATAAATTATATAATAATATTAATCACTTTTAATTTAAATATCTTGACTTCATAAATTTAAATAATTATCTTTTGTTTTATGCAATCATTGAGCAATTTAAAAATAAAAATGTTTTATTTTTAAGAAAAAATAATTCATGGGTTGTCATGTTTTCTAAGACCACTATTAATTAGTATATATGCAATTAAAACATTATTACGTATTATTTTATTGAAAATAATTAAGTTTTTATGATTATTTCATGTCAATATATTGAATTATTTAAGGATATTCTATGTTTTGTAATTTATGAACTCTTTTTTATGATCTCATGGTTTTGAAATGGACTTCTATGTTTATTTTTTTATTTATATATGTCTCATACTAATATTTTTTTATGATAATACCATTTATTTATAAAAAAATAAAATTTAAAATATATGAGTACAATAAATAATTATTTAATGTATAAAATCATATTTATATATAATGAAAAAAATCATGTTTCATTTCAAAAGAATTATACTATGAAAAAACAAAATTCTTATTTAAAGTGTTAAAGTTGTAATGAATGGGTTATTTTCAATATATTTATCACGGAATAATCATAATATCTAAACATTAAAATATACCCATGAATGTATGAAAATGAAATATTTTTTAAAATAATAAATATTTGGGTTTAATAGGGATCAATTTCTAATACCAGAAGAAAACAAACATAAAATAAGAGTTAATAAGTTGAAAATTGAATAGTGATTCTCAACATATTTTTTAAGGAACAAAATAATTTGGAAGGGTCATAGAAGATATATGTTCATAGATTAAAATGAATGACCTTTTTTGGATAATAAGTCAACTGAATGGTAAAGATAGAATCGAATGAACGATAGGAAACTTAGGTATAAATAAGTTTATAATTTTTTCCTTTAACTCCAAAACCCATAAATATAATTTTATTTACCAAAAATTATATCCATGTTAATTTACATCTTTTTACCTCCTTTTGCCTTATTTATTTCTTTTCAATTGTAATTATTTTTTTTATAATCAATATAATATGACCATGATATAAAATTTATACATGATGATCCTAAATTTGGACAAACTTTTTTCATATTAAATTTTTATTCATGAGAAAATTATCTTTTAAGATAAGACATGATATATATTAAAAGATAATTTGTATTTAAAAATACAATTGTAAACATTACAATTTATTTATTAATATTTTGTATAAATTATTAAATAAATAAACGTGAATTCATTTTTAATATAAATACTTTTTATTAGAGTCTTAATTTAATTTAAATCAATTTATTAAATTTAAATACACACACACACACACACACAATCCCAACTCTTCAAAAATAACCCTCACATTTAATGTGGTAGATCACTATTACCTCTATAACCTATTTTTTGTCTAAAAATAAAAATGAACATATTAATTAATTTATAAAAATTGAATAAAAATATGAAATATTTTTAGTAGATTGAATTTATAAAATAGGTAAAAATTTGTTTTAATATAAGAACACATATCACGGGAATCAATTTTTATGGAAAATGTATTCATATGAACTATATGAATATATTCTAATTTATACCCCTTTAATAAAAATTATATGACTGTTAATTTTTTAGATTTTATATATTGTAAAAAATATATTCAAATATAATATTTTTAAGTGATTAATTTAATTTTTTTAATTAATTAAAACCGTACACAAAAAATGATTCTATGAAAAATATATTTTTTCTGATAAATGTTTTTATCTTCATTTCTAACCAATAGATAATCAATATATGATTGGTTATTTATTTTTATATGTTTGTAACAATAAATTTAAATAAATTATTTAGTTATATAATATAAATATATCTTTTAAATAAGAACATATTATTTTTAATAGAAAAAATGTTTCTAATGTAATCACTATTTCCTTGAATATATATCAATAAATTCTTATTACTTGATTTTTTTAGTTCTGATTTACTTATTTTATAATTAATTACTATAATCTAATCTATCCATTTAAAAAAATACAAATTTTACAAATATAATTTTATAAAAGCTTCCAAAAAATATTTGAAAATAATATATTTATAATATAAAAAATATCTCTATTTTCTATGAGTGATTTTAAATTATTACGAAATAAATATAAAATAAGTGATAAAAATATATTTTTTCATATGAAAAATTCATTTTCAAATATGTAATATATATATTTCTTGTAAAATTATAAGTAATAAAATAATTTTATTAGGATTATATATAAAATCAAAATATCAATTGATTAACTAAATCACGCTTCTTATGAAATCATTTCATTTATTGATTTATATAATTTTTCCACATTCTATAGGTTTGGTGTTCATCTAATTATTTAATTCGTTTTCTATAATCACTTTTTAGGATAATATTTATCATTTTTATTGATTATATGAAAATTTATATTTTTATAACTAAATATTATAATACTAGTAATTATAATTATGGAATATGATAATTTTAATGAATTTCTTATTTTATGAAGGAATATGTATGTTTAGTGTATATCATTATCATATGTCATCCCTTTTTAAAATAATGAAATCTTAGTATCTTATCATATTAATTAATATTTTTACATTAATCTAATATATTCAATTTATATACATTAAAATAATCATTTTGGTAAGATTTATCATATCAAACCTGAATACTAGTGGAATATAACTCCTAAAAACTAGCTTTTTACACCCCCACCAAAACAAATTATTCACATAGAATTCTAAATAACACACGTAATGAAAATAGTTGAGATTATCCAGGTGATTGAAAAAACCCTAAATGAAATTTTTATAGTGATATCAAAATCATTATCTTAGATAATAAGAGGAAAGAAAAAAATTCCATCATAATATGCATATATTGGTATTTTTATTTATTTTAAAAAGTTATGAAAAATATTCATCCTTAGTTTTTTATAAGACATAGTATTTGTATGGACTTACCCTTTTAATATTCATATTATTTATCCTATTTCCATGAAAATACAAAAAAATGGTTATGATAATATATAGTAAGATTTTATTATACCATAATAAGAATTACATAAAAATTACTCATATATATAATTTATGTATCCATTGATTTTACTAATTTAAACAAATTATAACCCAATCATATTAACCATGGTTTCAATAATTATTTTCTAATTAATATCAATATCCTAATACCCCAATATAACCAAACCCGACTCTAATACCTAAAAAAAATCCCCATACCCACAATTGCAAATATTTTGCAAGAAAGAAAAAGTATAAACATATGATGTGATTACAATTGAGATTATCATATCATGACACACAAATGTTTTACATCATTTTAATAATTTATATATTTTATATCAAAAAATCATTGAATCCCAGAACCCAAAAGATTACTATCTTTGGTGAATTGCTGCATGAAATTCTTATATTTCCAGAAGCCTTCATTGTTTCCCATAAATATAATTCCCACATGATATCCATCTTTTTATATCATAAATATGATTTTTCTTTATATCCTATGGAATATAATCATAATAAAGGGGTGAGATTACAAATTCTATAAGGGTAAAAAGAAGAGATATCAATCGAAGATAAATAATCAGCCTAAGATGAACATGTGGGTATAAGATCATAATCAATGTTCATTGACATATCATAATAAAATATTACCAAATAAATCATATATGCTAAATCAAGGGTCAAATTATATGTCTTTTTGTATAAGATGTCATGTGTTTAATAATAATGTGTACATACGAGAAAATAATCACAAGCCTTGGAAACCTAACAAAGGAATAACATTGTGTCATATACATAAGCATAGAAAATCATTCCTTCTATTAAGTCTGCCTACCAATATTATCTATATATAGTGGAAAAAGTCCGATAATAGATTCGGTTTACTCCCTAATACCTGATGTGTTATGTTATTTGATATCAATATTTTCCCAAAGCATTATAGAACTGCATCATTTTAGACTCATGATACATTTTTATGATAGAGTCTATTTTTTCTTTTGTAGCAACCTCTGTTTCTGGTACATGACCCCTAATTTATTTATTTTTAGTATATAATGAGATTGAATTATGTTTATATAGGTTCTAAATAGTTTTGGATAATTTTTAGGGCTTTTATTATGGTTCTTAGTTTCAACATGTTTAGTTGAATCTGTGAAACACCTTGTCGAAAACTGTCCAAGTGAAATAGTGTGAAATAAGATATAAAACAGTTAGGTTCTTGTTTTGAAAAATCATGATGCACCCCAGGAGACACCATGCCACGATGTATAAAGGGGAATAACATGGTTAACACAGAGTTTTCCTAACCATGAAATATAACCATAAGAGGTTGGTTTAGAGGTAGTGGTTATTTATTTGTTAGAGCATGGTTTTTCTAACTATGGCCCTGACCATGAACTATATACATTTTGATTGATATTTACTAGATATTATAAAATTTAACATTTTAGAAATTAATTTTCCATTAAACAGGTTTTTAATGAATTCTTTTCCCCCCAAAGGCCGTGTAGACCAATCATTTCGATCCAAGATCGATTTCTATGTGACTATAAGTGCGTTGGAGGCCAGAATTATTGTTATGTGATAGTTTTTAATCACTTAATTTAGTTTTCTTTTTCTGAAACATCTTCTAATTAAAGTCCTAATCTTGTTGGGATAAACTCATTTTGGGTGATTCCAATCATGATGAGATATGATTGTCTTTAAGGGAAAAAAATCTTGTTTTTTTTGGATTTTTAATCATAATATGTAGAGTTTTGTGTCCTTTTTATTTTTAGCCAATTTTTACGAGGTAAATAGATTCCCTCTAATGTTCTCTTATTAGAATATGAAGGAATGAATTGAAATTGATTAATTTATTTGATTTTAATTGTGAAATTTATGTGGGATTCATTGTGGAAAACCACATTAGTGATGGTTTTCTGAATGTATGAAATTGGAAAGCTTTTGTAGAATGTGTTTTAGTTCATGATTTTTAAATGATGAATTTAAATTTATGGTTTAGTTTTAATATATGTAAATGAATTTCTACAACTATATCTAATAAAAGAAATGTTATATTAAAATTTCTTAACACGGGTTTTGGATTACATTAATATAATGTGTTCATGTGCATTTTCGATGGATAAGGGTGTGAAATTTCCCCCCATTAAAATTGGATGGATAAGGGCATGAATTTTCCCCCATCAAATGGTTAAAAAATATATGGATTGGTGATAGGTTAACTCAAAACTCATGAGTATAGGGAGTTCTACTATTGGCATGAATTTTGGGATCTTTTTTGTTTGGTGGAAATGAATGGGTATTCAAATATTGAATTTGATAAATGGTTTTGAAGAATTGTTTGGTTAAATTCCTTGGGAGGCTTCTTGGTTTGGAAATCTATTTTGGAATTTATATTCTTTTAAACTATTTTATTCAAATGTTATTACATGTTATATACTAGCTCCATAAGTTGGGATTTCATTTGGGAAATCCTATTGATTTTTATACTCATCCCCTTCTTGGGAACATTGGTTCATTTGGAGATGTGATATATCCGGACATGGGTAAAGTCAAGGTATCATAGTAATTTAGTGATTCAACGAGGAACTATGTTCATTGAATATTGAGTTTTTTATTAGTGAATTTTGGGATATGTGGAGTTTATTTATTTGTATCTTTGAGTATTTTTGTTTAGGTTTCATCTTTTTCATTGTTCTAGTTCGGTTTAGTTTGGGTTTCTTTGAGTATTATTTTGTGAACATGTAGTATATAGATGTAAATTGGTTGCTTTTATATTGGTTTTTTTGTTTTATTTTAATAGTTAGAATAATCCCCCTATTTTTCAGGAATTTCTATGAATATATAGGAATTTATTTGTGTATTTGTTATGCCATAGAAGGCCAAGTAACGTCCCACCACCTTCTCATACAAATGGAGTGGGGTGGGATATTTTAGGAAGTTTTAGTTTTTTTCAACATTGAATTCGAATAAAAAAAATATTATTTAGTCCTTCGTTTTTGTTGATAGGAAGGATTGGAATCATTGGAACTTGAAATTTAGAGCATAAATAGGTGTAACTAACCTATTTATACTAAACATTAGGTAACGAGGGTGTTTTGGTACACAATTGGTTTGAGACACTTATTGGAGTTATAACCTCATCATCATGGGATTATCCAATGGTAAGATCATTAAATTCATTGATAGTAATGAATACCCAATATTAGTATATTATTATTTTTGAGTAATTATTTATGACTTGTGGAAAATATGTTTTTTAATTAAAATATATGGGAATGGGTTGATTTATACAAACATGGTGGTATTTTAAAAAATGTTATTAAAGATGAAATTATCGAATTTAGGAAATCCCTATTGTGATAAGTGCGATGTAGTAAATTTAAAATTGATATGTCCACCGTATCTAGAGAGTGAGAGTAAATGTATTGTATTTTGGTAATATAGAATAAAACCAGTTAGTTGTCATAGAAACCATCTAGAAAGAGCCACATAGAATTTAGATTCCTTTGAGCCATAGGATAACCCAATGTTGGTTCATATTATTATCCCAGATTTCAGTTTGATGTTTGAGAACCTCACAATGATAGAGTATACAAATAAATTGAAGGATTTATTCCACTTTCACCAGAATTTACTAAAAGTGAAACCCTAAAGGCATGAATTTTCTAATTGGGGTTGATAATACTGATTCAATAAAATATTTATACATATTGTATATTCAATTTTAATAAGATAGTCAATGGAGAAATGGTTCCTAAAAGGAAAATCTCATGTAATACAGGTGGAAAAAAATGTTGGTACCTATGGTAATCGGTGGGAACTATAAGGTTGGGAATAAGAGGAACAGGGAGTGATATTTCTAAACATCTAGTATGAATCATAATTTGATAGTAGGATTAGTTCATAATCCTCCTAAAATAGAGAGTAACCATTGATGATTTTTGTGTGTGTTTTATTCAGTCACATGAATAGAGATTGTATGATACCACATAGAAAATGTCACAATTTCAACCAAATAGGGAATCTTCTTTATTATTGTTTTAGTGATCAATGCATGGCTACTAGGGAAACATATCATGTTTCATAGACATTTTATGTTTCAGTGGGATGAGGTCGGCATAAAAATTATCTTCATGAAAACAATGCTAAATAAGGTGATTCTATGAATTCCATGATTCCACAACTAGATTAATCTAAATAGGTTAATAAATTGAAAGGTGAAATGAGTAAAAAAAGTTATGGTGTTGGGGAAATTATCATGGATAGTCAATATAGACCTTTGATAGTGAGATTCATGATTATTTTTAATTATTTTCTAATGAAAGATTTGTTTGATATGGGAGCATCCCATTCTTTTATTTTAGGATCGTCATATGTAATCCAAATTTTCACAGGGGGACTATTAGATACCATATGTAAAACTTATAGTCCATTTTATAGCTAAAATATGTTTTTTTGTATATCTGAAAATGATATAGTCTATGATTTCTTAGCAATAACCAGTTAATTTTTCTAGATAAACAGTTTCCTTGACAAAGACGTCCAATATCGACGTTTTGTTAATTATTTTTCATGACTTTCTTCTCCAATTATAGATTTGAAAAGGAAATATGTTTCATTACACTGGAAAAAAGAAAGATGATAATTCTTTTCAAGAGCATAAAATTCACCTTACATCAGCATAAATATTGATATTCCAAGAATCAGAGCAAGGTTATGTGTTGTATTATAATACTTCAATAGCTATTTGGCTTCCTGCTCTATTGTATTGAGATCATCTTGTTTATTAAGGCTCTTAATAGTTATGGTAACATGAAAATAAATACCCAACACATGACATTGAATTAGCTGCAGTGGTAGATTTTTTGAATACTTTTCATCATTACCTCTTTGATGTGAAATTTACACATTTTATGGATCATAAGAGCATGAAACACATTTTTTCACAAAGATATTTGAATCTGTTACAAATATGTTGGATGAAATATGTTCAAAGGATCATATTCATATGTATTTATACACCAGATGAAGTTAATTATGAGTAATATGAATTAAAAATATTGTTGTATAGTAAATTTAAAAAAGAAACTTCAAATCAATCGAAGTTGATTTAAGTGATATCTGATATGAACATGGATTTTGAATACCAAGTTAGTGTTGTAGTTTTCTTTCCAGTTTCATTTTTTCCTAATTTTTGGAAAAAGGATACAAAGGCAACAACATCTAATTATGAATGAGTTTCTACGAGGTCAAAACTCAATATGGGGAGACCATTTAGTGATGAAAGATCTATGATATATCAGTTTTGTGGAATCGATTTTGGATGGTCATATATTTGGATTTTACAGATCAACCCCTTCATACTTACCACCATTCGATATGGATTTTTGATCCTAGAATATAAAATATGTATAAGTTAATGAAATCAATGTTTTGGTGGCTGGGTCTGAAATGAAATGTGGATGAGTTTTTCATGATATTCCTCACCTTTTTGTAGGTATAGGTCGAACACCAACGACTAGTGGTCACATTTTAGTCATTAAATATATCGGTATGTAAATTGGAGTAAAAAACCATGGATTTTTTGATAGGTCTCCCAATGATAGTTTGGTAACATGATTCCATGTGGGTGATAGGGGATTGACTCACAGAGTATCCTCATTTCAATCCTATGATTTAATTTCATTCAGTGGAAGAATTTTCAAAAAAATATATATGAGAATTAGTAAAAAGACATGAAATGCCTGTATCAATAGAATATAATAGAGACCCCATGTTTATGTCTCTTTTTTGGGAAATCCTTACAGAAATCCCATGGGGATCAATTTTCTACGACAACGATGAATGATTCTATAATGAAAAAAATATTAAATGATTATAAAAATATTAAAATACATTCTTAGTGCTTATGTAATTGGTTTTTGTGGCTCATGGGATGCGCACATACCATTAGTGGAGTTCTCCTACAAAAATTGTTGTTAGGACTTGACACATATGGATCCTTTTGAAGCATTGTAGGGGATCCTTCATTTTTATCCACTTTGTTAGGTGGAGATAGGCGAGACTTCACTAGTCGGATCAACCCTCATTCTAGAGATAATTTAGAAGATTGAGTTTTTCAGGAATAGAATAGAGATGGATGAGAGTCATCAGAAAAAATCTATAGATAATAATTAATGGTCATTATTATTTGAGGTAACTGATCATGTGTCCTTGAGATTCTTAATGTGTTCTATGAAAATCAAATAAATTATTATCACCCTGATCTTGACCACATTATTCAATGAGATCACAATTACCTAGATTCCAATTGTATGTTGTTACATGTGTTGGTATGGATGTTATATTGGAAAGAGAATGTTTTTCAGGATAAAATATTATTCTAGTGTGGGTTTTATATAATCATGGTTATTTTTAAGATGAAAAGTGGGAGTATGAAAAAAAAATGGTGGTGTAATGGAATAAACCCATTAATGAAAATGGTTTTTTTAATTCAAAGGATGGAATGCCCAGTGGTGGGGAGAATGTAGACATTTGATTTCATGTTATTAACCCTCTATTTCTCTATTTTTAGTATATAAAGTGATTAGGTTATGTTTTGGGAGGTTTATATGAGTTTTGGAATGTATTTGGGTCTTCTATAAAGCTTCAAGGTTTGAGTATGATTAGTAAAAATCAAGAAACACCTCCCATTATACCATGAAACTAAACAAATGTGCCCTATGTTAGTGCATTGTTAGGAATATGGTATGGCCAAACCATTTGTCCAACCCGGAGATACCATTAAATGATGGGTAGGGGAGAATACCACGATTGGTGAAATGTTGTCCAAACTATGGGATCCAACATTGTGAAGTAGGTTTGGAGGTAGTGGCCACTATACTGTTAGCACACGGGTTTTCAAACTATGTGCCCTAACAATGCACCATGAACGTTTTGATCCTAATTTTTTCTATCTAATCAAATTTACCCTCAAGGACAATATTTTTTCAACAAAACAGGTTATTTTACAAATTACTCTCCCCCCAAGTATATGGGGACCAATCGTTTTGATTATATAGAAATTATTTGTAAAATGTATGTGTGTTTGGGGACATATTTATTAATAAGTGTTCTATATTCATTGTTTTCAATAGTTTTCTTCTTATTCCTTATCTTGAAATCATGAGTCTAATCCATTGGGGATAAATACATTTTGAGGGATTCCATTTAGTATGAGATATATATTTTTTCTGAATAGAATATGATTTATGGGTTTTATGAGTTTGAAGCATGGATTTTGTAATTTAGTGTCATTCAATGGATTTCACTAATGTTTGACAAGTTATTGGATTCACTGTCAGCACCTATTATTAATGATTGAAGGATTTATTTGAAAATTCTAAAATTTCCTGAGTTCAATTATGAAATTGATGTGTGATTTTTGATAGAAAATCCCATTGGTGATGGTTTTTTTGAAATTATGAAATTTGATGTTTTTTTGTGGAAAGTCATTTCATTAATGATTTTAAACGTATGGTTTTAAAATTTTGGATTGGTTTTAATCTATGGAAAATGTTTTTAAAATTTTTCCTAAAACGAAATATTTTATTGAAATTTCTTGGAATAGGTTTTGGCATACTTACATGGAACGTGTTCATGGTCATTTGGTATAGATAAGGGCATGATGCTTTCCCAGTAAAAATGGGAATGGTAGGGGTGTGAAGATTCCCCTGTCAAAATGGTTCCCCAATTGACATCATGGTGAAAGGATAACTCACCACTTAAGAGTATAGATTGTTCAATAGTTTACATTCATGTGTGTAGCTATGTGGTGTTGGAATCTCACACCAACTGGTATAGGTGGTGTTGGATTGCTCAGTTTGCATGGTGGTTGAATTTCAATCTAAAACCTCAATTACATTACCTTGAACATGGTACCGCCATTATGGACATGTGCCTCCAATAAATTCCATGTTTCCGAGATTGAGAATGTTGTTCAGGGGGTTCAATGGTGTGTGAGTGTAAGATAATGGTTGTGGCTAAGGGGTTGTCAAATTATTTGGTTCAACGAATAGTAATTTAGAATATTTTGTCAGTTACACACTATTTCAACTAGTCAAATAAATCGATTGAATCCATTTGAAAATCGGGGATACAGGGGCACCAGGAAAGAAATTGGAAACCAGTTTTGACAACACTTCTTAAAATATATTTTAGTTCAGTATCAGTAGAACATAGGTCTCCAAAACACGATGGCCATAGGTTCAATTCTTATAGTGTGTGGGTGCATATTGGAATGGAAATGGGGGTGTTTGGTGTGTCGTGGGTGGGGTTTCTAGTTTATTGGATTGTGATGTCTAGGTATACTATTAAATGGTAATGGTAACAACTATCATATAAGAAAAAGGAAACATGGAGGGCCAAATGGGTGATGAATTTAGATGGATTCTTGGACTCGGGAAACCATGGGTGAATACACGAGTTGTTATGCAGTGTAAATGGAATGGTATGCCAACCACTTTCCTAAATGATGGTTTCCTTAGGCCATGGGAGAGTATTGGTGGGTTTGACCGGGTCATGAGAAAGGTAGGTGGTGTGAGTTGAGTAGAATTGGATGACTATTACAGGGGAGTACTGAAAGTGGGTCATCAAATCTTTGCACTAGCTTTACTGGAATGGTATCCTACACTATTATAAAAGTTTTCCAATTATCTTTTTTTTGAGACCATCGTAACACGGTCAATCCCATACCATCAAAAGATATTGTTATCCGAACATATTGATGGATATATCCATGGGTATGCCAATTAGTGAAAGTTGACCGATGAGTGAACCCAAACAAAATATCCTCAATACTCTACTCTAATAGACTTGTATCTGACAAGGGTCTTTCCCCAACCTGAACTAGGTTCAGTGGTAGTAGAGGAATCAACCAATGAGAAACAAAGACCATGGGTGATACACATTTCACCTAGTGGGGTGCATGAAAGTGGTATATCCATAGGTGGTACTATATGAATTGTAGGGGGTGTGGTCTAGGAACTCCTAAAAAATGGTCCTGGGGGTACACGGTGTCGGGCACCTGGGAGAGTAATAGCCAGTGGTGGAACTAAGGAGCTATAGGTTAGGTGTTGTTCATCATATTGGGAGTTCGGTGAGGAGAATAGGTGGTTTGTTGGGAATATAAACTATAAAGTCTTCAATGGGGAAATAATTAATATGTCATCATCGCTGTTTGACTCTGTTAAAGCACCTAAAAACAAGATCTCAATGAAAATTGGGGAGGTTGGGAGTTTTCAATCTTCCCATATAGCTATATATGATATTTCTAGGGTGGGTGGAACATATGGCCAGATAAGAGAAGCAATAATGGGTGGTGTTCATAGGTTCTCATTGAATCAGAGGCAGACAACTCAAATTGGACTTGTGGGGTTTGTGAATGGAGGGAAGGATCAGAAGAATGATGATACCGTTGAGGGGACTGGAAAGGTTTGTTGTTTTTGAATATTTTATATTGGCTACATCATGGGTGTATGGATGTAATTAAACTGATGGAATAGAATGGGTTAAGCTACTACACCTAATGTGATATGGGTACCTGTGTGTATAGTGTGGAACATAGAGGCTTCTGCACATGAATTTGGTGATACCATTGGATCAACATATACATGTGTGAAATAACTTCTACTCTACTCTAAAATTTCCACTGAACATTATTTATTATTGATTATACTCTTGCACCCAGGTTGACCTATACCTTCATATAATCATTATATGGTCTATTATAAGAGTACTGGGATTGAAGCAGGAACTTCTGAGAACAAGTCTAATGGTCTGTAATCTTCTAATAGAACATATCTAGATGATACCTAGTATAACTATGATCGATAGAGCCATAGGTGTGATTATGGTCATACCATTCATGCACAACCATCCGACATTGGTTCATATGTAGATTATCAATGAATGGCCTTCAAGTTGCTTCCAAAGATTACAATATGGAGACCAAATGAAATGTTTTCTCATTCACTCACTATATTGTCCCTCCTGGATATGCATTTACCGATAGTCTTTGTGGGTTTGGATTAGTCCATAAATAATCATAAAGGTTCACACCATTCATTTTTGATGAACCAATTATGAACTAGCATTTATGCATCTACTTTAATGAACCCATTCACAACACCACAAGTAGTATGATGAGTCAGGAGATAGATTCATCTACTCTGATGATCATCTTCAATTTCTGTTAGTATTCTTGATGATCATACCACTATTCTTATCCCATTTAGTGAATGGATCATGGATCTTCCATATGATATACATGTCAAATTGGGAGATTTAATGGTTAAAAATACTTCTGAAGATGTTTTGGAAGCGACCCATTATAAAAGAAACAATATCCCTTTTCTTGATCACCTGATTTATTATTTGAAAATCAATGGTGGTGGAGTCAAAGGTGAATCCTTTCAAGATAATAATGTTCGAGTGGGGATCATTCTCATCACATTGTAGAAAATTTCTATTCACCCTTCAATTCCATTGAGTTTCAGAATTTTGTATCTCATATTCTCAAATCCAACCCTATTTTTCCGGATATCACTTCTTACAGTCATACTGGTTCTTTCCATAGTCACTCAAAAGATGATAGCCTTAGTATCAAATGTGGTGAAATCATTTCCAGAGCATGTTTTCAATAGTGTGATTGTACCATTCAACGATAATATACTATGTAGGATAATCAATGTGAAACAATGTTTTTTCCTTCACGTCTCAGTCACTCTTACATTGTATTTATTTCGTAATACTCTTGTTTTGGTTCCGTTTAGCTTCACATTCACTAGTCACATACTCTGTATGTGGTCACTATCATTTTTATGTTCATTTTTATCACACTATTTTGAGTTAAAAGACATGTGATGCATTGTTCTTTTGTCTAATTTTTAAAGGAATGTCCACGACGTTAGCACTGGTACACATACTTCTCGAGCTCATCCCACATAATTTTCACAAATTTAGCTTAGGAATTTAATTATTTTCATATATGATGATTGGGAAATTTTCAATCATGATCATGAGTAGTTTCTCATGGATTATGCTCCTACTTCCAGATTAATGCTATTTTATTTGAAATATGGGTAGGTTTTTGGTCGTTCAATAGTTAACAAGGTTGGAACATGGGGTAGAAATATAAAAATATAATGTTTTTTACTATATTAATCCGTATCTACCTGAATGATGCTCAAAATATCCACTGATTCCGAGTGTTGGCCCTCAATACTCTACATTAATAGTTCAAGTTGACTAGAAAATCTTCCCTATGATGATACCTAGATCATTGTTTATTGGTGGTGAAATTTAATTTTCCATGATTCAGGGCATTGGAAAATCATTTTTATTTAATGGAAGTTTGTGCAAAGTGGCAGTATGATCATAGATATGTGTTTCCAAGTATATAGTCTTTACTATTATTTAACAACAGGTGATGGTTTTCCACCATAATTTCTACCAGTACTCTTATATTGGTGTCTATAATGTCATGGAATTAGTACTCTACTCAAATATTGACAAATACCAGTATAATTTTAGTGGTCTAGAATGTGCAACAATTTTCATGGCATCTCACACCGTAGTAAATATTACTGTGAAGTGTTGGGTATGATTGCTTTGATACAGATGTGGAAATGGGTCGAGTGCAGAGCATGGGGTTCAAATGCATTATTCCACTGTAGTCATATGAATTTTTAAAATTCATCATCTGATAGTGAGCTTTATGGAAATTTACTATGATTCATGGTGAGGTTGAAAAGCATGATTGGTGTAGTATGGTTGTGATAACATGATAGGAATGGTGTAGTGGGGTCTTGGGAATGGACAACATATCACCTCTACACTCCATGGTCAATGGTGAGATGAGATAATAACAATATTACACATCATGGTGGTTTCTCTTGGTTGTTTGGGAATATGGTAGTGGGTGGGAGAGGTGGTTCAGAATTGAGATATTGGGTATAGAAGAAACGTCCATGATTGAAGTATGCACCAATGGTTCTCAATGTTGAAAAAACATGTCATCTCAACACCCCATCAACAGTTTATTTCTTATCTTCCCCTAATCAATCTATCATATTCTTCGGGACTTTGGCCTTTATTTTTATTTTTTTTTATTACAACTATAGGTCTCTAGTGTATTATTATTGATGCATCACACATCAAATGTCAATAATTCATTCTCTTTTGTGGAATTCATAAAGAGATAAGTTGTTTGGTCTAGTATCTATGATATCAACATTCAAATGGGGTGAGTATTTTTCTCTTGTTCATTCACCTACATCTCTATATTGGACTCTAGACTATTATTTTTAGCAATACCTTTGAATGGGTTCAGGCTATTTGTGTGCTAATATTTCTCTTATTTATTGAGAAATCGTTTCTGGGATATGTTCTTCCTTGGGGGAAGATGAGATTTTGGGGAGAAACTATCATAACAAGCATCATGGGAAAAATACCAGTTGTGAAAAACACTATCATCTTTTGTCTATGTGGTGGTTTCTCCATTGACAATCCAACTACAACATGTTTTTATAGTTTTCATCTTCTACTACCATTTCTAATAGTAGGATCATATCTAATTCATGTACCCTTATTTCATCAATTTCGATCCAATAATCCATTGGGTTTTCATTAAGATATTGATAATATATAAACTTTCCCCTATTTATATGTGAATGATCAAGTAGAATTGGTTTCTTGTTCCCATGGGCTCTCATCAGTTGTGTTTTTTAACCGTTGTTTCTTATTGAAACCTGACAATTATAACATTTCATGTCTTATGTAGACCCCAACCCACATTGTTCCAAAATGGTATTTCCTAAAAATTTATTACCTGATGTGTAGTATCCCTTCCCATGATAGTGGTGTTTCTGCACTCACAATTTTGATTGAATACATGATTTCTCACACTTTTTTTCCCATAGTTTTTTGTAGTACAAGTTATTACTCTGTAGCCTAATGACTATTTGGGTTACTCTTTTAAGATATCTTGCTTCTCAGATGGATTATATGTCAACCAATCAAGTACTTGTATGTGACTATAGTTAAAATGACACCATTTGATTTCTTATCCACTACAATCTCCCCATCCCTTCTCAGAATTTTTGGTGAGTTTGATTTCTCTTTGGATTCATATGGACCAGAAATTAATCACCCACATGAAAGTAAAATAAGGATTCAATATTGATACTATTAGCTTTGAGTACTGATGGAAACGTCAATTCCCATGAAGACACCACCTTTTCCTCGATGACAACACTTGGGACTATCTCGAATCAAAGATGTCGATACCACAAAATTACCATTGTGTTATATCCCACCAAATCCACCAATGGATGATATTCAATGATAGATTTCTAGAATTCAATCAATATAATATTCCATCCCATTCAACGATAGCCTAATGGTCATAGTCGACATTAATAATAGTATTTGTTCACTCAGGAAACCAAGAACCCCAAAAATAAAAATGTTCATATCATGGTGTAGGTGTTCATCAACTGGAGTAGTGACGACCTAGGGAGAGAATGTTAGTGTAGAGAACTAACACATGTTCAATTCATATCAAAAATGATGAATCGATGACCCCCCCATCAAACCACCAAGACCTCAACATATTACTACCTCCTCCCATGAAGACCTCATATTTCGTGGCTACACGGTCCTCATTCCCATTTCTAATACCTATATTATAATGAGGTCAAACCCATTGATGGTTCTTGAGTAGTTTATTTTTGTCGAATGAGGCATCACACTTATATTTTTTTGCTGCGAAGAAAAATCAAGTTGATGCGCCTTTATTTTGGAATATCCATAGTAATTACATCTTCCAATAACATTTAAATCAACCAAATCACATCAAAAAAGAGGTCTTGCCTCCAAAATAATGGACTTAAACCTAAGACTTACCTCAAGTGTTATTTCTGAAGTTTATTAATATATTAATGGTATATGATGATATGATGATATTATACTTAAATTGAAATCCCCTAGAATCCATGAGTGTTAGTGACTATAGATTTATCATTGTATACTATATGAAAACATCGATTATTTTGAATTGGCATTGATTTGTCTTGGTATTCACTTACTAGGGTTCACAATTTCATTCAACTCTGAATATATCGAGAGAAATGTGAAAGGTTGTTCACTCACATTCATTATTGTCTACAACTATTCTAGTGTAGTGGTATGGTGGGTTTTCAAGGGATATTTCCAACTACTGAATGAAGATGAGGTGATTTCAATAATTATTTTTAAGCATCATGGTTTGGTTGTTTGGAAGATATGGGGGATACTTCAAATGACTATGACCATCCATTCCATTCCAGTTGCTACCTTCGTACATTGGACCATCATCTCATATGGTCCATCATCCTAATAAAGAAGAGTAGTAGCACAAAATGGGTACCCCAATGGCTCCTTTTTGGAGGTGGATCTTTAAAGGTGTAGTGTAATTGATACGACTATTCAATTAGAGTACCGGTGACTCATCCATCATTGATTGATCCCACTGGATATTGATGTTCATTGGAGAAATGATGCCCGGTCTCTAAACCCCCTTTTTATTCCAACATTACCAGCCTTTTTCAAGCTACCCACCATTGTATATAAGTACTATTATCACCTGGTTCACACTATGTGCATATTTAATGAAAACTCTTGAGCTCAATATTCGAACGTGGGACTATATGGTTTGATTGGACTTAGTCAAAAAGGAAATGATAGGTGGTCATGCCACTTGTTGAGATAACCACCATGACCCCAACTCATTAATTAGAAATGGAGGTTGATCCAAGTGATTTCTAAAGCCGGTAATTTGATACTCAAATAATAGTCTTATTTATGTTCACGTCTTTTTCACCGATTGACCTTTCAAATCAATATGCCACTTCATCTAGTACTCGATCTGTACTGGCTATGATCAGTCCAAATAAACATACTTATATAAGTCATTGTTGCAACCATTGTCTTAAATGACTCACCATTGGGAATCATGGGGAATCATATTGAACACCATAGGGAGATCCCCATTTGATTTGTGTTAAAGGCCTCACTTAATCACAAGTTAATACATCCAATCAATCACAATAATATCGAGATAGGGGTAGTGAAATGATGTGGTGAGGCAGGAAGAAACCCAACCATAGCTATAGTATAGATGTAGTTAATGTTCGAAATGGCATAAAAAGTCATTGAAAAAAAATATATATATTTATTCTTGTAGGATGCACTAGATTAATAATTGTATTCTAATATTGTGATATTGGAATGGATTCCAATGCATCAACTGGGACACATCACCTCAAAAAAACCCATGTACCCGGATGGAAATAAATGAGTGAGTCAATACTATACTCTAATAGTCTTTCCCTTTGACATCATTTGGTGGTAGTCTTCTTGACATCAAGAAATAGTGAACCATTTGTTGGTCTTGTTAGTTGCTTGGTTGAAAAGAAATGGGGATGAAGGGTTAGGATCACATGAATACAATTTGTGATAGAAGTGAGAGGTGACCATGTGCCCATCTTCCATCGAGCTGGCATGGTGTTCCTCGTGAAGGAGGTTTCCATAGTACTCAACTATAATTTTCTCAACTGTCGACGTCAGAAGCCGCCTAGGATGACAATTATTATTTTCCCACATGCTTATATGGAGAGCAGTCTATTAGGTCATTGGACTCCATGTCTTATTCTGGGAGAACTGATTTAGGTATCCACGGTACTCCCTAGTCAGTGAGCACACGTTCCTCCTAGACCCTCTCTATATAGTTTAGTGAGAACATGATCATTTTCTAGGAAACCTAATTATGATATCCCATGACAAGATAATATCTATATTATACGAGGGCCCTCCGTGGGTATATATTATCAAACTAAATATGGAAGAACCTATGATACATGATTCATGTATCCTAGACTAGGTCCACTATGGTCTTGGAAACATAATGTATCCCAGGGAGGAACTGGTATGAGATAATTAACATATCCTAGGGAAGACCTAGGATATATGATTTACGTATCATAATAAATGAAATGAAATCCCTCGCCAAAACACTCTATAGGCCATTTCTACATCTGATCTATTCATTTCTTGGCATGAGATGCATGATTTTTCACATTTCCTAGAACCTATTTTATAACTAGGATATATGAAGTATCCAATTAAATGTATTTATCAACCATTGGGCGATCCTATCTACAATGAAAGGTAGCTATGGTAAACTCAAAACTATATGGATTCATTCACTCGTATCTATTTCAGTGTGACCTTGTGTTTCCTATAAACATGTAAAGGTGAGTCATATGATCAACTACATGTCCTAGTGTTATGTTTCTCAGTATGGTATAAGGTTCAGTTATTATTGAGTTTGGGGCTATTTCATATGACATGATCCCCCAATGATTCTTAGAAAATAGGTTGGATTTCCAAATATCTCTTACTATGATATTGAAATGATGGTCTGGTTGATGCTAGAGGTTCTTAAAACGAGTGAAGCAAGGTCATGTATATCTTCAATTCCATACCATTCAAGATCAGTGGAAGTGAAAGGTAAATTAAAAAAGAAGTGGACACGGGGACACCATTCAAGGTGGCCAGATCAAAATTGGAGGTTTAATAGTCTCTCTATATGGTGGGGCTATCTAAATTTGAAATGGAGTTGTTAGCACTATTTTATATATAGTGGGTATTTTTGTGCGATGGGTGAGGATGGTAGACTATTATAGTAGATTACTGGACAAGAAGGATAAATTATATGTATTGGGTCATAAAATATATAGTTCGGGGGTTGGATGGTGTCTATATATGTGAAATTGGGGAATTGAGGGTATAGTAAAGTTTCACCATCAATCGTATACTTTCATAACTCCTTCCGCCTCCAACGCATACCATATGACATAGAGGATGTTAGGTTATAGTATGGTCATGATAGTATATATGTGCATGGTGATTTTTTTGCAGTATGGGTTTGGATGAGGAAAGTTAGTATCACTAAAATAAGGTTTAAATAAGGTTGTGAATTTTTTAAAGGCTTTAGTGATCATAAGAGTTAAATTTCACTATAAAACCATCCACTTTGTTTAGTGGGGTTCAGTAGATGGACCTACCATCATGGTGGAATGAAAATGGATAATGATGTGACTTATGAACCCCCATTATTCTACCATGCCAAGAATAATAAAGGATATCATTAGGAATGAACAACGTGTTCTATGTTGATTTTCCATTCATTTAACAATCATTACTAACCTCATATTATTGAATGAAACTGATTGACCTCCATTTCCATAGCCCCTAATTTCCATTAAATATTCGTGTTTTATTTTTGTCATTTGGAGTTGCACATCAACTATAGAATCCTTGACATTGCTAAAAATAGCCTATCTTCCCATTATTATGGTATGATATAACAACATATAGGTATCATTAACTGATGTAGGCCGATTCAAGTGCTCCGCCATTGGGTTTCTCTCAATCCCCCATATATGGGTCGGATTTCCATGCACACTAGTTGGTGATAGGTCATGATAAAATTCCAATTACTAGAATCAAGTCATCCATAATTGGAAAATCAAACCCCCTCTCTATATAGCATTGATAGAGTTCCCCACTACTAGATATTGAAAGGGAAACATTTTCAACATTATCATATAATGACCAAACAACCACCAATATTAAAGGGGGGAATGGGGACCTAAGGGAAGAGGTGTGACTCATAGTACAGTTGTATAGAGGTTTCATGCACTATAAGAAGATATCAAGTTAATCTGTTGAAATGTTTAGTTTTTGGAGTTAGTGGAGTTAATGTACTACTTATCTAGGGTAGTTTTTGGAACTATTTATAGAATTGGTACATTAGGAGCTTCTGTTTTTTTTTTGACCATTTCCTTGGTATCCTCATATATCAGTCTCAAGAACCACATACCATACAATTCAGGTAGGTAGAAACAATAAAACGATCTAGTTGTGCTACAATGGATTTAACATCAGCATCACATATTCCCTTATATACTACAACTGGGTGTTTTGGTGTGGATATATGTTTGATTACGTTTCGAATCCGCAATGGAACTCTAATGTGTTCATTATCTACTTATATCGCTATGGACATATCTACACATTGGATTGGCATAGTTGATCTAGACACCTATTTTTAGTATGTGACCACAATTTTTCAAAAGTCACCTCAGAGACCACCAATTATAAAATCAACACATGGAAAAGTCAATAAAAGATTGAAAATTCTTGATCATTCTTTACAATTCATTCTAGGACATTGGTCATAGGTAACCTCCTATATTGGTGGAGTCATATATTCCACCATTTGGCACTAATCAGCTGGTCAGGGGTATGGGAGGTCTAATAGATATATGGGTTGGAAATGTTCTAACTTGCCTAAGGGAATGTGGGAATCTAGTTGTTTATGATATCTATATGGTGATGTAAATGTAATGGTATTCCCATATGACTTGGTTGGTGTGATACTAGTATTGAGGGATATGCCTGTATTCCATCCAAATTATACCAAGGATGTTTAATGTTCGATTATTAAGTTAGCTTCAAGAGAGACGGATATTTTCATTAAAATATAGTTAGTGTTCCAGATTTAATACTTGTTTAATGGTATGTAATCTAGTCTAAAAGTGAAACCACAACTACATGAGAATAGTACTAGTTAATATGCTCGATGTTCTATGTTGTTCAAATAGAGACCTAAAGAACCCATGTTAAATAATGAATGCAGAATGATGAACTACTTACAATGAATGTAAAAAACTTCTCAACAAATGAGGTGAGAAATGACCTTTACTATGGGATTCTCATGTCCTCTCATGAATGATTATCATTATCAATGGGTATCACATATTCCAAAATGTGTATCGATGTTTCCTCTCATTCTATATGTAATGATATCCCCTTTTAAACTCAAGCCATGGGTTAAAGGGAAGAAGCTAATTGATGGAACTGGAATCCCAGAACTCAGTGTATCGTATGATATATATATCTAAAAAAGGATGTTCACAATTTTCTCAATATACTATGATCGTTGGTCAAGAAGATATATTCCCATTAATAAATCATGCATATTGTGATAACAAAAATATGTTTACACTAAATGGGGTTTGGAGGACCACTATTGACCTACTGGTCACATTGATGGTTTATTCATACATGAATTCAGGACAAGGTATGATGATGGAAATTCCAATAAATTCAATTGGAGTACAATGGTGTTTCATATTTTTGGGATCATGAGATGGATCACTTGGTTTCATCTTTGAGGTATTGGGGTCTTGTCAATGGGAGATGGAGTAAGGGGTTAGGCTCTTGTATTGTCATATACACCATTGGTATTGTAGTGGTTTCCATGTTATTATGGATGAATTGAGATGATTGAGTTTTGTGCATGTTAGAATTTATATTCTAGAATACCTATGTGTTGTAATTAGAATAGATATAGGATTACACTGGGTACAACATTTCAAGAATGGATGGGTTGGGTTTAGAAGGCTATCGGAATATGAAATTCACTTGGGATTTGTAGGGGATTGTGCCATTGGTTGTACATTATGGAATTACAAAGCGACCAATCATGACCCCCAATAAAAATAGGACTATTTTTTGGGTTTTCAACATCCATGCTATACTCCAAATAGCTACATTGGGTACAATGGACATATCCACTGGAAGAATAAAATGGAACCGGACATTGGTTGTCCACCTCTGGTATGATCACTAAGGAAGATGAATTGATTGGGTTGGTTCCCAAAGGTGTTAGAGAAGACCTTTCTATGGTTCAATACACCTTAAACTAGGTTCTTGGAGTCCCTGCAGTGGTCTAGACACAATGGACATTTGTTTTTCATCAATTCCCATCATAATCAAGAGAGAGTTGTGTTTGGGTTCACAGAGGTCACTATTATCATTTTAATAGAGGGGTTTATTATCCTAGGGATATTGGTCATCGGTGGAAGGGATAAATAAAAAATAATCATTGAATAATATAGCTATTAAGAATAGGAATAACATAATTATCCCTGATAATGACCAGGTCCCACTCCTGTACAGGTCTGGAGGGATAATAAATCAAGACCAGATAAGAGAGGGAGAGAGATTAGAACAACACTCCTATTTTTTCCGGGATAGTGTAATATGGTCAGTACACTACTATATTAGTGATTCTTGGAAATTACATACTTTGAATTAGAATTCATACCCACTCAATAGGGATGGGAAATTAACCTAGGAAATGCTATGAACACTCAGAGATCATGGGCTGTGGAGACAAAAGACACTAAGAATCATCTTCTCAAATCTGGGGAGATTTGTGTTTTTGGAAGATGAAATAATGGGTCTATACCAGAATAGTAGTATATGGATGGAATAAAGGTCGAATCCAGATTAAGAGTGAAGGTAAAATATCCCTTAAGGGGAATGTGGCAGGAACAACTGGAGGGAAGAATGTTGGGAATAGGTTTTCTAGATAAACAACCAATGCTACAAATAGATTATTTCTCCTATTGGACACAAAAAATCTATTTATACCTTATCATATCGACATACTATATATATATATATATGAGTTTATTTTATGTTAGGGGGTTTAAATGCATTCAGAATTTATGTTTTTTCTTACGAACATTGGGTAGGACCTTACTGTTAAAAGATATAGACATGGTGTTCCACTTTCATTATGAAATCAGCAATGGATTTCACACCAGTGTAGACTATCTATCCAAATATCGATTCCAAGTATCTAATTGTTTTATTAGAGTGGGCAGTACTGGGGTCACTTAATCAAAAAAACTCAGGCTATTGGGAATCATATAAATCATTAGGATGCTAGGAACGGGAGGCCATATCAGTTGGCTATTCAGGTAGGATCTCCCTAATAGGGGAAATCCATGTGGTATGTAGTTTTCATTAGTGAATTTTCTACTACGGAAAAATAATTTATTTTGTAACAACATGGTCACTCTATTAAAGGATGTGTGCCTTCATCATTGAAATGGACATTGGTTTCTAGTGTTAGACATCCAGTAATATTGGCATCACGTTTCAGAGTTGTGGGAAGTGATCATAATAACTATATGTCGATGTTGTTGTTGGTGGTTTTTAAATCTCAATGGTGGACATGAAGCAATTCTTATGGGACTACTAATATATGATGTGTGGTTCCCGAACACCGATCATGAGATGGGACACATTGTGATGTGTGACGCACATAAGGTCGAATGAGGACTACATCAAAATGGAAGTAGGAAGGACTAGTGCTCATATATTTACATATATTACCCATCATCAATAATCTTCTATAATATTATGCTTGAAATATTGTCAGGTCACTCAGAAATTTATAGTACAACACTCTTTCAAAAATACACTATGAAACAGGTACTGACTCTGCATTTTATTTGCTGCTTTGAACGAGCACAATACCTTATCCATATATGTCCCTTACACACCTCTTTTCCTAATGTATTTAGTTCTTTATCACTATTAGTATGAGATATTTTTTTATCCTGATCAGTGGTGGTTGATGTGGTGTTGTGGTGGGTGTATGTAGTGGAAGGAACTCGAGGAACCATAATGGTAGTGTACATCTGGTTGTTTTGGTATAGTGATATTGGAACTACATGGTGTGGGGTGGAAATAAAGGATTGGCTGAGTGGATAAGGTTTTTTGAACTTGGTGGTTAACTATCATCTCATAATGTTTTTTTAGTGTGACGTAGAAGCAAGATACCGAGGTGTTTCAACTCAACTAGGCTATTGGAGTATCATTTTTGGTAGCATATCAATCCATATGATTACTATAGAGTGTATATTATGGGAGATCAGATGTTTTCATAAGGGATTTGATGAAAAAACTGATGGGGGTGTTTATTATGTTTCAATGATCTCAATATTGGTCACGAGTACATTAAATTGAGGCCATTGGGATGGTTTGGAAAGAAAATTGATTGCTGGTGATAGGGAAATAATAGATCAAACACTACGTATACCACAAGTGACTAACTAGCTTGGAGTGGATGGGGTGGCATGGATGGTTGATGAAAACTAATAGGGTTGTAAGGAATTATTGGTTCATCTAGGAATCGTATCAATTGGGGTAGCCATGTCCATGTCCAATGTTGGGAGCTATCGACATTGGGCCTGGTGTAGTTGGTGGTCTGTTTTACATATATCATAGTCACTTGTGTTCCATAATTATTATGATGGGGATAGTCATGATCATATACACCTTATTAATTTTTTTTGTGATGTTATACATGAAGAAAATATAGGTTAGCATACACGAGTAGTAAAAAATTGACTAATATATGGCACTTTATTGTTCATCATCATAGATGATATGACCCATCATTATCTCTTTTGGAAATCTTATCATTTTTTCTCTGGTAGTATAGTTCGGATTGTTCTAGAAACCCCAAGTCATCTTTCATTTTGATCCTCAAGAGCTTACAATGCGAAATACCCTTATTCCCCTAAAATTTGGAACAATAATCACTTGGACTCATCATGATCCCTGGAATACTGTGTACCATTGTTCTGTTTTCACTTTACCTACTACCATTGCACATGATCTCATTTTATCTGGGTTGCAAGGGTTGGAATATAAACACATTTACTTATCATTGTCATATAGTATACATGGTTCAAATTTTTCCTTACAAAATATGTTTTAGGGGTTTCATGTAGTCATTGGTACACCATACTTGAGCATATGTTATTATCACTAATGGAAAAGGATGTTCGGTAGGTCCCATCACGTTGTCATTGTTATGACATATTGGTACAATCATTTTGTAGACATTTTTTGATTAATCCTATTTAAGATAGTATATTTGTGGGGAGGATGGGGAAATAAAAACAACTAAAATACACCACTAGAACTAGGATTCCAAATCAAAAGTTGGTTTTTGGAATTAAAGTATTGAGGTGATCTGCTCAAATACATTGGATTAATAGAGAAAATGGAAGCAATGTTTTTCTGAAACATGGTTTATTCAATGGTTCTGTGGAACAAAATATATCCTTTTTACTATATTTTGGAGCTGGTAGAGATATTTTAAGACCATTTCCTAATCTCATTTCACCGCATGTTGTTCTTGGTAAATTTTCGAGTGTTCGTGGTGCTCCACCTCAAAGATGTGTTTTGGTTGATTCTTTATAACATGTTTTCATTTTAAATGATTTGTTATGTGAATAAAATATAAGGTGGAATCAACGAATGGATGAGTCAGTTATGTGTTTGGTTTGTAGGACATTTGTCTCAAGCTAGGGCCCAATCCACTCTAAAGAACCCCAATAGCAAGGTTGTCAACAATTATCTGAATCCTTTTGGTTGTAGTTAATTAAACTTAGGTTTATTTCTCCCACATTCAGTTGAAGGGTACGATAAGGTGGTTTTGAATACTAGATGTTTTATTAGGGATGGAAGACATATGATCTATTACAATAATATAATTGTAATATGGAATGAGATATTATGGGATATGTGTTGAAGGGAACATACAGTCCAGTACTATAATATAATAATCATTAGTTCATTATGGTACAATTGGACATCTAACTCTATTGAGATCCTTGATTTCGACTATAGTTTAATCTCTTATTTGACTACAATTGAATCCACAAATACAAATACTAGGGAATTGGATCAAGGGTAAGATGAAGCCTCCTTTACTCAAATCCAAAGGAGTTACTTTGTCCTCATGACGATGGAAATTTACCATATCTCTTCTGAGCATTTCCACTCTCACCTAGGGGTGCTTCTGTACAACCCTTTGGAGCATATTTAGCATGATTTCTGAGAGATTACCACCTTGAATATGATCATAAACATGGCCATTACATATGGAATATTTTTCCATTCATGGGTGACTTATTTTTTGATTGAAATAGGTAGGTAGGTTAACCCTTTGGTCTATCATCCACTGGGACCACTAGTATGACTTGAATATGGTGGTCTATGAGATATCATAGTTGTTGGTGTTTCATCTTGTTCTAGGGGAAATCAATATAATATATGTAGTAGATGTAGGTGGTTCCCCTTGAGTGATACTCCAGAAAACTCATCCCACTGTAGTGTTGCATTCAGGTGATCAATCTATTGAACACCTATGATGACCAGATAGATCACTATCATTTATCACAATGTATTTTCTTGGAAGTAGTGAGAAAACTCCTTGTTTTATCCTTTGTCCAAATGGAGTTGGTGATTGGACATTGTGATACCATTAAATGATTCCAAAAGGTCATGACTGGACACAACTATGTTTATCAGTGGAGGGAATATCAAATAAACTATAACCTTCACCCGCTTCATTAAAATCACATGTGGTAGAGAAAATATATCTACATCCATCCTGACTATATTCCTCTAGGTCATAAGGAATCTATAACCATGTTCACTCTAGACCTAGGGGAGACCCACTGGATGACTTCACATCCTAATCATAAAAGGCTATATTCCAGGATATCATTCTCTATCTGACATTGAATCACCATAGTGACCTACTATATTGGGGGGATTATAAAGATTAAAAATTTAGGAATATGATATTGTTTCTTCCTTTATAGAAGGATTTAAATGCTTGATATAATATTGGGAGTGGTTTATTTAAAGGGTTATAGGGAAAGTGATGACATTAGATATGGTTATAGAGTGGGTTGGGTATCCTACACCAACTATGTTAGAGGGATAGACTCATACACTATCCCTATGGGTGAGAATGTATCTGTGCTCTCTACTATTGGTGGATATGGTTTGATCGTGGGATGGATTAAGAACTACACATAAAAGGTTGTTCATTATCTTTACTAACCCATTGAATTCCATTTGATTTGTTCTACTACATTACCTTTATTATACCAAGACATGATTTGGTTGGATTGGAGAGAGGGAGTGATGTCACAATATGGTAATTTCTACATTGATTGTATATAATGCATCATATTATATCCTGGAATCCCCGAGTGCCAAGCATTGGGAAATGGGGATGCCATCAGGAAAATGATGAATCAATGGATCATGAGAAATGGAATGTTGGCATAGAATGCATTGGTTGTTCAACCTCTCAATACACTATTTTTATCCTCAATCAACACACTGTCATGATGAACCTTTGATAAATTGAATCGAGAGTAGGATTTGACAGATAGAGGTCTTGTTAGTGATTCTTATTCTAGAAGATAGTTGAGGTGAATCTCTTTGACTATTTTATGATGTCAATATGGTGCCCTTTCTAGAGTGTAATGAAATATCATTCCTTGGGGGAGGATGATAATTGGTATAATATAGGTATGAGACAATCTTGGGATAATATAGGTAGTAGTATATCACATTCTTTCTCATGAAATAACTTTGGTAACTCGGTTGACTAAAATCCTATCTAGTATATGAGTCCATACCATAAGAAATGTCATTTCTTGGTCCCATACTGTACCATAAATGCAGTAGGATACTAAAGATTCTACTCAGATATGTTCTTATCCTGCCCTTCTAGAGACTTTTACATAATCAAAACATCACCGAGTTTGTGAAATTACTGAAAAATCTATGATTACCTTCATCTAGATCTAAGAGCGAATCTTCCTAAGACCTATACATAAAAAAGTGGATTTATTCAGCCATAAGAAACAATCTATGAGGTACTAGAATAAATGGATCAATCCCAAGGTGGTGATGAGATTTATGGTAAAAACCCCCTTGTCATGTATTATGGTGAAAATACACTATCCTACGCATATATATGAATTGGTAGAATTCCCCAATTAAATAGGATAGCATCTAGTTAAATACACACCCTTGATATGAGATCTTATCGCCGTATTTTGTCACATCAATTACACATGATGACTATTTTTAAATTCATTGAGTTTGATAAGTAAGAAAAAAACTACCTGATTTGAAAGTATGACCAATCAAGAAAATGGAAGGATGTGCTATCAAATTTGACTTCCTATTATAGTGACCCTCTTAGAGATAATAAGAAAAATAACTTATGGAAAGAATGAATAACTAGTGTTTGGGATTCCATATATGAATCATGTATCCTTGGAACACATGGGGATAGAATACTTCACGTATCCTAGGTCCTACAAGGAACTCTCTACTATGGTTGGTGAGAACCTAATCCTTTCCTTGTCATACATTATCTAGGAAGACCATGGAGGACCTAGAATACATTGTGTATCTCATAAATAGTCTATCATTGCCCAATCAGACCTAAGAGGACCAGGTTATCACTAACCAAGGAGTTTGTAGGATACCTGAATCAGTTATCTCAATGAAGGCCCAACTAAATGAGTTTCTTTTTTCCTACCCTTTTTTCTCCATTGTTTCTATAGTCAAGTTAAATGCATGAGTATAGAAACCCATTTTCACCACTATGAAAACCCCCACTGAATAGAAAATAATGGGGGTGATAGGTGGATCAAGATATCATGGTACACAGATTGGTTGATGGTAAAATGCAGGGTGATTGTCTTTTCATGGCTAGAATGAACCTAGAAGGTAAGATGGAAATGGTATTAAACATAGAGCAGATGTACGAAACAATTTCTTAACCATTATGGGACAACATAACCCCTCATTGTAAATCTATTCAATGGAAAGTGTATATGTACATTCTCACTAATAACCATGACCATTTTATATATTTCTAGTTGAATCAACCCCAATTTTTCCCTTTCATATGAGTGTATTCACCCAAACACCATGAAATTATTGCTACCTATGAAATAGATCAGTGAACTTTCTCATATCCCATTTTAATTGGGGTGCACAAGGATAATGAAGAAGATAGAAACGTAAACTATGTTTCAATAGTATCACCACTATGAACTCCCCAGTCTTTCCATCCTGAAAACCATTCCCCATTACCTCACCCATAGTGGAGGTTTCATTACACTCGACCATGAGTTGGAGGAATATGAATCCATCTCACCAAACATTATAGAACACCTCCCAACCCTCACTAATATACAGGGTTGTGTTTGATATCATTTCCACCTGGATCCATGTAGTGAGGTCACAAACACATGTATTTTTAGAAGTGGGTAATCTTATATGGAAAAGTAAATAACTTTTCATTGTTTTATAATGAGAAAATAGGTGGATCTGGATTACCTTATTTGAGTCCCACATCCATTTCATCCACCCTAACTAGTACTATTCAAGTAGATAAATGAGGTGGTTCGACATGATAATTAACCCATTGTATAGAATCCCATCGCAAATATAGGAGTCTGGTTTCATAATGAACTTGTCCACTACTTTTATATAGGATGAATGGGTGCATGCCTTCTGGGCAATTTCACTCATGTCAAAAATGATATAATAGAAGTTGATTCCTATCAGCGGTGAAATGGTTCTTGAAATGTTGTTAAGTGTGTAAATGTACTCATCGACGAGTTCTCTCTAGGAATGAATAGCATGAGGATTAATTGACATGGGGATATTTGGAAAATAATAGGGACAATATCATGTGATGGAAAAAGTGGAGTCAATTAGGGAATGATTTTTCATGGCTAATGGGATTAGGTCCACATGATCTAGTTTGGGAAAGGGGCCATGGACTCAAAAAAACAGGTTGATCAAACCCAGATTTAGATACTACAAAAGGAAGCATATCTAATGTACTCTCGTCTGATAGTCATACATTGAAATGGGAAATATGAAGTCCAATAGTTGCACTGGTGTTTTGAAATAGGAACATTATCATGCATTCAATGGATAGTTGTTCAGGGGCAGCAGGTTGTCTTCGACTTTCACTCTTTGTCTCCTAGTTGGACATAAGATGTTTCTCTCACATTATTAGTTCAATTCCATCTGTTTCATAAAAATATCATGGTATCAAATCTTCATATCCTCATTTCATAGTCTAATAATGGATTGGTTTCGGGGTCACGATAACTCTAATGGGACCTACTGTTTTTGAAGCTATATTTTCTTACCGAATCTATAAAAACCCTGCTTTTATTACACACATAAACATGATATGTTACATAAACCCTTCACTAGATACAACATGGTAGGTCGAGAGGTCTAGTGTATCTAGGGAATAGGATCATTAGTTAACAACTTAAAACATGAAACACAACATCATTATAGAAAACATCATTTACATGACAAATACATTCCCTCGTACTTAGCAATTCATTAGATAACCTGGGAACATGAATAAGAAAAGGGTGAGCTATAAAGCCCAATAAGGGAATAAAAATGGAATTACATGAGGAATACAAATAAAGTTATAAAATAGGAATATCAATGGAGCACAATAGAAACATGAACATAAAGGCATGATAAATCATGTAAATCATAACATGGAGATGTGGAAACAACACTTAACATGGAATTAGCATGAGCCAAGGCTCATTACTCATGGAGCATGAGTAAACCCTCAATGAACATGAAGCATGATTAAACCCTTGGTGAACGTGAATTAGCATGATTCAACACTCATTACACATGAGGTATCATGATACTATATTTTACCCAATGCATTGGAGCGATATCAGGGCATGCCCTTCATAAATATTTCATTTCATGCATAAGTGTGCCACATGGATCATACAACATGGAATCATTCCACATCATAATTTATTCCAAGATAAAGGAATGTGGTATATATACCTGAACCTCTATAATAAATATGTATATGTTTGTAGAGAGGAATACCCTTGATAGAGAAGTGGGCATGGTATTCACCACACAATAACATCAGCTTGGAAAATTGTTGTGCAATTTCGACAGCTTAACGGCATGACATAGGAATTAATAAAAAACGATGATGAGAGATAAATTAGGGCCTCATAATATGTACATGAAATGGACTGTAATGGGTTCATATAGATACAATTCCCAAAAAATTAAATAGAAATTATATTCATAATAAAAATGAATCGCTGGAATGTGAATGCGGAGAGAGAAATTTCGTACAGAATTTCGGCATGATAATAGGTGTACATGGGAGGAAATTAATGTGAGAGAAAGGGGTCCTTAATAATTTAAAAATAAATGTGGTAGTATGGGGGAGGTGAGAAATCATACCCCAACATTTATAATTGAAAATAAAAGGGCATAACAATATTATGAAACTTGGATAAAAAGAGAAAGGTAGGAATCCCTTACTGGGAAGTGTGATCCCAAAGGCTTGAGAGAGGATCGAAAGAGGATTCATCGGAGCTTAGGGAACCCTGAGAGGATTACAGGGAGAGTAGGTCATGTGTCGGATGAACTCCAAAGGCTTTGAGTGAAGAGGAAGTGGGAACATGGGTGGGTTTATATAGGAAATTAGAGAGAATTCTTTATTATTTAGGTTTGCGACACCTCACATTATAATAATAAAAACCACAAAGAAGCTCATGATTTTTTCCTAAGGATTTTTCAAAAGGGGGGTGAAAAAAATATTTTATAAGGTAAATGGACAAAAGTCTTAAAATAATATGGTTTCTTATTTGGAGGTGGGTCACACTCTGAAGGAAAACAATTTATAAAGCTAAAATGTTTTATAAGTCTTCGAGGGTCCAATAAAGCATTGTAAAATAAAAAAACCAAACTAAAAATTACATTATTTAAATGGTAATATATTTATTGTCCGAACATAATGTTTATAGTGGTTTATTACATCACTATTGGGTCATTATTTTGTCATGAACACATTATATATTTAAACAGTATTAAAATTTTACCCAAAAATTCTACTGCCTCTAGAAATTTTGAAGAATTCACCCTTGGATAATTTGGATGTTATGATTCCTAAAATAATATTCATTTTATCTAAATAATTTTTAATGTATTTGAATTTTTACTTTTAAAATAAAAACCGTCTTTTATTGAAAATTCAAGTGTTTTGAGAAAAACACCTTTCAAACCTTAATAAAATTTACAATTGAAATCAGAAAATTATAAAGTCCTATATATTTAATAATATTTAATATAATAATTATAATATTTTATTAAAATATTATTTAATTAAAAAATCTATTAATTCATCAAAAAATATTTCATAGTTGAATATTAAATAAAAATATTATTTCCACTTTAAAAAATATTTACAAAGTAACAATAATAATATGAATGTATATTCTCTATAAAACAATAATGTACATAATAGTAGTACTAGGGTCTTGTTACATAACCACTTATAATAGCTGCATATGACCAAAGGGTAAGGTGTGTGATGGTGAAATACTCTTGAGGTGGCTTGGATAACATCGCTTGATTGGTAATCTCTATCAGCTTCCATTTCTCCAATAGGCTGTTCCAATCAAGCTTAAAATATTCATGATTGTCTTGGGCTTGGCCAAGAGTGAAGACCAATGATGCCACCTTCTTTCTGAGCACTGAAAAATGGGCTTCTTACAGGGCAAGTCTTCTGGATGAGATCACTGTTTCCTTTGTCTGAGTAAATTGGAATTTTAAAGCCCTATATTTATACTAATCATGTGATCACTGTTCAAAAAATATATTAGAAATAGTCACTATTCTTAACAGTATTTGAAAATCCAAAACATAAAACCAAATAAGTGCATACTTTTTTCTTAACCATAATAAGACATTTAAATTTTCAATAGGAATTTTCATTAATGAATTTTTGTGCCGTTACAATCTTCCCCCCTTAAATACTTTCAACCTCAAAATTGTCTTTTTCCACACTAAAATTGATATGGGTAACTCTAAATCATCACTTCTTCCACTTCCCACGTCACTTCTTATAAATTTTGTGTTTTCCACAAAACCTTGACGAGGGAAATTGTCTTATTTCGTATAACTTTTTCTCTGCGATCTAAGATATTCACTAGTTGATTCTCGTAAGAAAGATCATCCTCTAGTTGTACTACCTCTGAAGAGAGTACATGTGAATGGTTTGATATGTACTTCCTTAATAGGGATACAACAAAGACATCATGTACTTTGGACATGGTATGTGGAAGTGCTAGTCGATCGGCCACTGCCCCGACACGATCAAGAATCTCGAAAGGGCTGGTGTACCTAGGACTTAACACCCCTTTCTTTCCAAACATCATGACCTTCTTCCATTTAGATAGGCATATAAATACCATGTCTCTCACTTTAAACTCACGGTCTCATCGATGGTTATCCGCATAACTCTTCTATCGACTTTGGGATACATTGATATGATGCTGAATGGTTTTGACCATCTCCCCCATTTCTTCAACCATTTCTAGTCCTAGCAGCTTATTCTCACCAACGTCATCCCAACATTCCGGTGTTATTCATGTCTTCCCATACAGGTCTTCATAAGGTTCCATTCAGATGCTTGAGTGGAAACTGTTATTATAAGATAACTCAACTAGAGGAATGTATTTATCACATCCTCCATTGAAGACCATCGAGAATGCTGTCAACATGTACTCAAATGTTTGGATAGTCCGCTCGGATTGGCCATCATTTAAAGATGATGATCCGTACTAAAGTTTTCCTCAATATCCAGAGCATACTAACCACTCTTCTAAATCATAGAGGTGAATCTTGGATCTGAATCGGATACAATTGATAACGGTACCCCATCCAGCCTTAAAACATCTCTGATGTATATCCTTTCCAGTTGATCTGCTGATTAATCCTCCCAAATTGCAATGAAGTGTGCAGACATTGTAAGACAATCCACAATAACCCAGATTGCATTGTTGCCTTTAGATTTCTTCAGATGTCCGGTGACAAAGTCCATGTCAATGTTCTCCCATTTCTATGCTAGTATGGGAAATGGTTGCGTCATCCCCTTTGACTTCTACCTCTCTTGCTTCACTTTTTGACACACATGGTACTCTGATGTATACTCATCTATTTCCTTCTTCATATTATCCCACCAATAATACTCTCGGAGATCCGATACATCTTTGTATTTCCTAGGTGAAAAGAGAAATTTGAACTATGTGCATCATCCAAAAGTTCATTCTTCAGCTCCAGAAAAGATGGAAAACATAGTCATTTCTGAATCCTCACAACTCCTTCTTCATTAAAATTGAACTCTAAGTATTTTCCTTTTCTAATTTTTCCACTATCTTCTGAATTCCCACATAATCCATTTGAGAATATTTCTACTCTTCCAAAAAATACATCTAAGCAATCATTTGTGAAAGGATTTATGATGTTCCCTACTTTTTGATTCCCATGTCCATCTTCATCAGATCTAAGAAGGTTGGATCCTCCTCAATTCGTATCAATGATAGAATCGTTGGGTCTTTTCAACTTAGAGAATTTTCTACCTTGTTCGCTTTCCCTAGGTGGTAATGGATTGAGTAGTCATAGTCTTTAATCAGCTCAAACCTTCTTCATTGGTGTATGTTCAACAATTTCTGTGTGAATATATACTTGAGGCTTTTGTGGTATGTATATATCTATTTCACATTTCTCCCCAAAGATATAATGATGCTAAATTTTAAATGTTAAGATCACTCCTTCCGACTCCAGATCATTTTTTGGGTAGTTCTGCTCATGAAATTTCAATTTCCTTGAAGCTTAGGTAAGGAATTTGTCATTTTGCATCAACACACAGCCCATAACCTTTTTCGAAGCATCACTGAATTCCACAAAATGATCTCCACATGTGGTAATTTGGGCACTGGCGCAGTGCTAGGCCTCTTTTAAACTCATTAATGCTTTCTTCACATTCATCTCTCCAGGAAAAATTTACTCCCTTTCAAATTAGCTTGGTAAGAGGGTTGGACAATCATGAGAAATTTCTCACAAATCGTTGATATTATCCTACTAACCTGAAGAAGCTATAGATATCTGTTACTAATGTTGGCCACGAATATTCCTCTATTGTTTTTGTCTTGGAGGGATCCACAGATATCCCATTGCTTGTGATGATATGACCCAAGAATGAGAACTCCTTCAACTAGAACTTACACATGCTGTACATTCCATAGAGTTTCTCCTTCCTCTAGGTCTCAAGTATAGTGCTTAGATGCTTTTCATGTTTCGCCTTGGTTTTGGAGTGTCTTAGAATATCATATATTAAGACTACCATAAATTTTTCAAGGTAATATCTAAATAATCTATTCATCAAGTCCATGAATATTGTTGGATCATTAGTGATTCTGAAGGGCATTACTAGGAATTCATAATGCATGTATCTTGTATGAAAATTAGTCCTGGGGATATCTTCCTTCTTCACCCTTACATGATAATATCCCGACTCAAAATACACCATGGAGACGTATTGTTCTCCATTCAAGTGATCAATCAAGTCATCAATTCATGGGAGAAGATACTTGTTTTTTATCATGATTATGTTGAGATCAAAATAATCATTAAAAGGGAACATTGATCCATACTTCTTCTTCATGAAGTGGACTGGTGCACCCTATGGTGAAACACTTGGGTGTATAAAGCCTTTATCCAAATTCTCCTATAGTTGTTTCTTCAACTCCTCATGCTCCAAAATAGCCATTCTATATGGAGTCTGGGATATTGGAAAAGTCCCAGGTATAAGATCAATTGATAATTTAACATCGCTTCTAGGAGGAAGACCAGGAAATTCCTCAGGAAACACATCAGTGAATTCCCTCACAATTCACATGTCTTCAAGGATGGTTTCCTCCTTAGAATCAATTATCTTATACAGATACACATGTTTATAGGGTAGTAATACCCATGCTGGTGATGATGGTGCTAAAGAAGATTCATCTTCCTCCTTTCACTTGTATAGAATAGGGGGTCAATTCTTCGCAGGGAGAGTGATTTCCCTCTCACGGAAATTTATATTGGCTCTATATTTGGAAATACAATCCATGATAAGAATTGAATCAAATTCCACCAGAGGATGTATGGCGAGGTTTTCCAAAAATTTCATTCAACAGATTATGACCAGGGAGGATTTATATTCATGGGAAGCAATGGTTTCCCCATTTTCTAGACTCACTGACATCTTCACTTCCATGACATTTGATGGTGTTGGGATTGTTCTACTAAACATTCAAGATAAAAAATAATGTGTAGAACCATAATACAAATGTACTTTTGCTGTTATTGAATGAATAAGTAGCTTACCTTTCACCACTTCATTATTGGAGTTCACTTCGGTGGTAGTGATGGAAAAAGCTCTCCCTTGCTGCCTTGGAGTTTATTGGTTTCCTCTGAAAACCCTTGGCATAGGCAACTGATTTTCAAGGCCCCTGGTTCATTGCAGTTGAAGCAATGAACAAAACATTGAGTGTCAAATGGAGAATTCCTCTCATTTGTCACAACCATGGGTTTTTATGTTCAGTAGTTAATAACTAGGTGTCCATATCTTCCACACCTAATGCATTTCCTCATCCCCTTCAAGAAATTTATAGGGTGCTTATTTCGGATCCTTTGGAAAATGATGTGCTGGATTTTCATAGCACATTTGGATTTATCCATCAGACCACCAGAATTGAATTCCACATTATGCTTCTAATCCCCACGATACCCCTGAGATTCTCTGATCCTCATTTCAACCTTGAGGTCACATGAGACTATTTCTTTATAGCTGTCGAAGTCACAGATCGCTAGGGCTTTCTGCAGGCTAGGTTTCAGCCCACCAAAGAAGTAGTCAACCTTTTATTCTTGGGTAACGACAAATATGGAGGCCTATCATGAAATTCTTGTGAAGTTTTCATCATACGCTCTGAAGGATTCATCATCTATCTACTTTAGGGAAATGAGGTCCCTTTTTATCTAATGTTGGAGGGTTCGTGGAAAATATTTATCGAAAAACATCACCCGGAAATCCTTCTATTAAAATGCCTTTATCTCCTACTCAGGCCTTGTATTTTTTATCAATTTCCACCATTTATCAGTTTCACCCTCCATACGATAAGAATTCAGGTGAACCTTCTCTTTTTTGGAACATCAAAGGATGGAGAAGATCTTTTCAATGGAGTCGATCCATAGTTCGATGATTGAGGGATCAGATGATCCACTAAAATTAGGAGGCACTTGTCTCATGAAGCTCTCGATAATGACTTGTTATTTCTTAGGGGGGTTTCACCATTCCTCTTGACCCATGATTCCATTCAATGATTGGGTTTGCTGAGAGAGTATCGTGACAATTACAACAATTACCACTCCCACCTTATTGGGGATCTCATTAGAACGGTCATCGCATTGATCTTCATATCTGTTGTTAGTCCGAGTCCTCCTATTACCGACCATTGGCTAAAATAAAATGAAATTTCGGGGTAACACATAAAGGTAAATCCAAAGAAAAAAATATATGACTTATACATATCTTTTTTTCCCATAACATATGAATCTATAGGCTTCAATCTATGTTATCAATGATCTAATTTATAACATGTAGTCAAAGTGGAATTTTTTTAATTCCCATAATAATGGTTCATACTAATCATATTAATTTACCAATGTATATCCCCTGGGAGTTTCATAACCAAGAGTGAAGTAACGCCTTTGTCTTGTACCAGGATTCCCAAGGTCAAGCCCAAAACTCGTTGTCAGTGTTTTCACTCCTAGGTACATCTGTGTTAGAGCCACCTCTACCTACTCGTACTCAGATTGGGATTCAATTTCTTGATAAACCACTTACTCAATACTAGCTAAAAAATAGGGATGTTTTTATTATACTTATTCTGGTATCTAAGGATTCACTAGGGTTTTCTAATCCTACTCACATAAATAACTAAACCTATCCTCTAATACCAACTATAACAACCCTGTTTTTATTACACACATCAGCATGATTTATTATATAAACTCTTCACTTGATACAACATGGAAGAACAAGATTTATAGTGTATTTGGGGCTTAAAAACATTACATAACAACTTAAAACAAGAAACACACCATCTTTATTGAAAAATTACTTTACATGACCAGTAAATTCCCTCGTACTTAGCATTTCTTGGGATATCCTGATTACATGCCTAAGAAACAGGTGAGCTATAAAGCCCTATAAGGGAATAAACATGGAATAACATGAGGAATACAATACACGTTATACAATAAGCATATAAATGTATCACCATAGAATCATCAACATAAAGGCATAATAATTCATTAAAATCCTAACATGGAGATGTGGCAACAACACTTAACATGGAATTAGCATTATCCAAGGCTCATTGCACATGGATCCTGAGTAACCCTCACAGCACATGAATCACGAGTAAAAACTCATTTCACTTGAATTAGAATGAGTCAATACTCATTTCACATGACTTATCATGATACTATACTATACCCAATGCATTGGAGCGCTATCCGGGCACACCCTTCTTACACATATCATTTCATGCATAAGTGTTCCACATGAATCATACAACATGGAATAATTCAACAACATAATTTATTCCATGATAATGGAATTTGGAATATAGGCATAAAACTATATAATAAAAATGTAGATGTGTGTAAAGGTGAATACCCATGATATGGAAGTGGGCATGCTATTCACTGCACAATAACTTTAGCTTTTAAAATCGTGGTGCCATTTCAGCAGCATAACGACGTGACATATGAATTCATAAAAATGGTTGAAGAGAGATAAATGGGTGGCTCATCATATGTACATGAAATATATAGTAAGTGTTTCATATAAATACATTTCCTAAAAAATGTAATGGGATTTATATTCATAATACAATAGAATTTCTTGAATGTAAATGAAGAGAGAGAAATTCCATACGAAATTTCGGCATGGTAACCGGTGTACATGGGAAGAATTTAATGAATGAAAAAGGGGTCAATCATCATGAAAACACAAATAGGGAAGTATGGGGAGGTGTGAAACCATACCCCGACATTTATAATTAAAAATAAAAGGGCATAACAATATTATGAAACTTGGATAAAAAGGGAAATGTAGGAATCCCTTACTTGGATGTGTGATCCCAAAGGATTGGGGGATTGAGAGAGGGTTATTGGGAGCTTGGGTTGCCTTGGGAGGATTCTAGAGAGAGGACGGAAGGGGTTGGATGAAATCAAAAGGCTTTCTGTGAAGAGGAAGTGGGTGCTTGAGTTGGTTTATACAGAAAATGAGAGACAATTATTTATTATTTTGGTTTGGGACACCACACATTAAAATAATCAAAACCACAAAGCATCCCATGGTTTTTGACCATGCTTTTTCCCAATGTGATGTGGAAAAAAATATTTTATAAGGTTAATGGAAGACTTTTTAAAATAATAGGGTCACTTATGTGGAGGTGAGTCATACTCTCAAGGAAAACAACTGAAAAACTAAAACGTTTTACAAATGTTGGAGGGTCCACTAAAGCTTTGTAAAATAAGTCAAACAAACCCAAAATCACATTATTTTAATGGAAAGCATGTATTGGATGAAAATAATGTTTATATTATTTTATAACATCACTATTGGGACATTATGAAGTCATAAAACACAATATATATTTAAATGGTATTAAGTTTTTATCAAAAAATTAATGTGTCTCTGAAAAGTCTTGGATTCATTCTGACTAGTTAGAACCAAATCTTATGCAACCATTTTGAGAGATTCTATTTTAGTTTGGTATCATGATCTCTATCCGCTAATATATATGTTTTGGGTCATTCGGATTTCCTAATACTTCCCCTCTAGGAAAATATTATATAGATTTAATTTCATTCATTCTTCTAGATATCTGTCTATATTTTCCCTCCATGTGCCCACTAAAAAGTTTCATGTTTTAATGGGCCCCATCTTTGTCACAGTTATGGAAAATTCTGCTTCATATATTATAATGAATGTATTTGTTGAGTCAAATTCCATTACTTCTATAATGACTCATCACGTATCAATCTACTTTTCATACGGTATGACTTTCTTCTTACCCATCTCACACAATTTATGTAGTTTGGTTCCCAATTACTTCGCTCAATTTCATTGATCCTACCTTCTTAGTAGAGAACCATACGTGACCCTCAACCTGATAGTCAAAGCACTACATAAATTATTCGTTATCTATGTTGAGATACTATTTTCCAAGGACATAGACATGATCTCCCATTGTCACTTTCTATCCAAAAACATTTTTTACACTATCCGTTCTATCTAGATAAATTATTTTTTGTTATCATACATGAAAACCTCAATCGGTGTATGATTCTTCCCGTAATATAAAACCATCATTTTTAACTACTTACCCGCCATTTTTTGTTTTTATGTCGTATTAATTTTTTACTATATTTTTTAGTCATGAGTGATTCAAAAGAATACAGGTTCAAAAAAAGGTAATTCATCCTACCTTTGGATGAACCCCCATAATTTTAATGAGGCGGGCTCATCTGATACAAGTTTCAAGCTTCAAACGGTTTCATTTTTAAAATCCATCATTTTTAGTATAACTGTCTCCTCTCAAATCATTGTGGTTTATATGTTCGGGACTAGGACATGTGTGGATGGAGGTATGAGTTTTACTAGAGGGAAAAAATAACAATACCAGAAAATTTTCTAAATCCTTCAATCCAATGATGACAACCTACTTACTGGAACAACAGTATTTTATGATTTTGAAATAGTAACTTCATGTTCAAGAGAATGGGCCTTCAATACCAAAAAACAAATAATCATAGTGGGTTGGAAATAAACAAAAATAATTGACCCATGATATTTAGTATAACCTATAATATAGATCAGTCTAACTTGTCCTGGTCCTATTTAATTTTCGCAGGGATTCCTACATTAGGTAACTAATGATAGGCTACTGACTATATCAGACCTAGGTCAGACCGGTGAAGAACATTAATACTTGAGTCAAGTTTCCCAGTTCAAACTACTTGTATTATACCTTGGATACATGATTTTTCAAAGTGAGTAATCATGATACATGATGTTTTATTGATACCCTTTCATTCTGATTTCCTAAAAAATGAATCAATCCATCAAAGCTATGACCAGTCAGTTAACAGCTGACTGCTTAACCATGTTCTACAGAGGTTTTGGAGCTTGGATCTTAGTGAGTGAATTCTCATTCTCAACCCAACCAATATGACATCCTTCTTCACTCCCAAAATTCATTTTCCAAACCATTCCCATTATTTAATGTGGTCACTCAAATAAAATGTGTTAAATAAAATTGTTTGTAATGTGTTGAACCGAAAGACACATATTCACATCCTCCTAACATGCCCCATTCATCAAAAAATTCTTGAATCAATCACCCAAAAAAATTCATCATGATCTAATCCACCCCACTCACCCCAAATACATCAATTAAAGACCTATATAGAGAATCATCCATAAGCACAATAATTGAAACTTTAATAATCCCATCTAGGTTTTGAACAGGTTGACTGTCTCCACAATGTAGTCACGATTAGACCTCCTCGAATAATCAAGAATAATGGCAGTGTAATTATTCACCTAGTTCATGAATCCATTATAACATATTGATCACCCATTGGATTGGTTAGTATCATCACATAATTTTTAGTCATCATCAAACTACTATATCTGAAATTTGTGAACAATGGAATATAAGCCTGATATCCAATTCGATGATTCACACACCATGCTAAAAAGACATCATTGCTTCTCCCAACACATCTGTTTTGAAATGAGTTTTTTGATTGACTTAGTAAACCAAATGCATAATAGTAGATAGATTTACACCCAATTTAATGAGACCAAGTACCATTTCCTAAATACTGACCTCTCATACAATAATGATGGTTCTCCCAAGCGAGTTTGAAACCAAAATGAAAAAACATAAGGCACTCGAACTGATGGTTGTTTGATTCAACCCCTATGAAATTATCTCATATGACTTTCATTGGATTGCCTCCACACTCCAGAACTGTATGTGATCCCACTGTTAGATCATATACTCAATTGGCTCAGTAGGTAGACACAAAATCCATATGAATGAAATCTGAAACTATACTTATCCATTCCAAGATGAAGGCCCCAAACAGATCATTATTGACCGTATTGTACACATAATTCCAATTTCCCCATGAACCCAACCAAATCATCTCATATAATAGACACCTTCTTGTTTGAATGTGCACACTAGATACAAAGCACACACCACCAGCCCATGTTTGAATGTTGAACCAACAAACTGATCATGTTGGATTGATCTCGAACCATGATGAATGGTACTGGAAGGCGACTAGTGCCATTTGTTTCAAGAATATTAATTTATCACTCATTTAATTGAGAATTATTCATGGAAGATGTTTCCAGCTAGTCTGAATGTTATGTCTCTCTTCCTGAGGATGGTAGTAATTTCTATATCAAGAAAAAAACCTAAACAAACCAACTTCAATCATTTATTATTTTCACTAAACAAATTTGGGGAATTGTAAAAACAGGTTCATCAATCATGACCATCTATTCTTAAGGGAAATAGGATCCACTCATAGTGACATCTATACTAAAAGATCTAACAATTCATATAGGTTGAATAGGTAGTCTGTAATGAAATGCCATGTCAAAAAAATGGATGATTGATTTGGAACATAAGAGGGAGACCAAGAAGACATATCAAAATGATATTAGAACACCTGACTTTGAAATCAAGAATCCAAAATGATTGATGGAATTTCCTCTATCTCAGAAAACTACCTTCGAAATACTTTAGGGAAAATCAACTCTAACCCACATAATTTTTTCGTGTTCCCACAGATCATCAACTATTCTTCTAGTTGACATGATGGTTGTATGGACATCCAACACTCAAAATGTTTCACTTTTTCTCATCTCAAAGAACATCCAAACTCTCTCTTACTACTCACTAAGAACATGAATAGTCGAGCATGTAAATTGGGAACTCATTTGTACTATTGTAGTGAGATCCATGGAACAAATTATCTTGATCACACCACAAACGAATGTGTGAATAGAGATTTAAAACTAAATAATGAACTATTGGTAATGAGTACAATGGGAACTAAGGTCATACCAATGGCCAAAGGAGGACGATCTATGGGTTTGATTTTCTTGGGGATCTTTTATGGAGTGGAAGGATGTACCTAGTGGTACCAGCTTCTAGGATCATGGAAATGGCCTCAATATATATACATATATATATATACACCATGAATTTTTACATTGCTAAAAATCAAATGAGGTTTTCTTTTTTGAGATGATGCTAGAATGATGATCTCTACTGAGTGATTGGGGATGCGAGATAGGTAGGTGCATAATGAGCAAGAGGATAGTATTAGAATCGAAAAAACAAGAACATTGGAGAGGTCTTAACCACTCAAAAAATCTCTACCGACAATACATTGGAATAGTATAGTTGATTTCATGCCACTAAAAATCAAAATGAAAAAAGGGGAGAAACAATAATGGTATTTGGACCATCCACATTTTTGAACTTTGATATATGTGAACCATGAGTAGAAACTGAAATGAAATGGACACCGCCAACTTGTGAAAATACACTCCCTACCATACACTCCCATATGTGTGCCTTGGCATTCCCCATTTCCGAAATGGGAGACCCCCAAAAGAGGTGTCAAATCACTTCATGTACCATTTTATCTATATGCTATGTTCCCAAAGGCACTAAAAATATCATTTAAAACTAGTGGTAGGATCGCAATGCATTAGATCCACAAACAAAATAAGAAACAATTGGATCAAACCCCCTACTCTACACTAATTATGAGGTGAGAATTCTGAAATTCTGGAACAACAACTTCTGAATGGCCATTTGAAATAGTACTGCATTGGTCCCTCACATCAGGAAGATCGAATGCCCACCAATTTAAGGGTTTCCGCCCATATAAGAATATGGAATTCTTTGATTGAAACCCTCCCAGATATGACCCATATTAGGTGTCTATGATCCATTTCCATCCTCATTTCCTTTGGGTATTTGATGTTACCACCTTACTATTCGAACCACCATTTCAATTCCAAAAGGCCCAACCACATGTTGACTACATGGTCAAATCATGTATCTATGCCTGAAAGACCTGGGGAACATAAATATATAGTCTTATATAAACAACATATAAAATATTAAATTTATGTTGTTGTTTGGCCACCACTAATTGAGGAAAAATGATAGAGTGATCAAATCCTGGCCATTTGGTTTGGTTCCTCAGCCTTTGTACAACCACATAATATTCAATGACCCCAACATAGTTTCAAAATTCAAAATTATTCCTACCAAGTTGAACTTACATGTTCAACTCTATGATTTCAGGTGTCCCTTTATTCCATTTCCCGTGGGACCCCATTCTAGTAGGGCCCAATCACATTACCCTTATTAAAATAATAATGGATAAAGGGTTACAATCTAATATATGAACACCCATTTATCTTACTTTGACATTAAAACCATATGGAACACCCTAAAAATTAGAAACAATGCTACCCCAAACTCAAAGGACCCTCCATAGTTTAGTGGGTACTGAAAACTCAAACCGTTGTACGTATAGTGGTTGGAGTTGATGGCATTCTGATCCAATTCCAATGAACGCCATCTGAACACCACCAAGACCAGAAAAAACCATCAAATGTGATATTTAATACCCACCCAACCATCCTTGACCATGAACCCTTAGTGAGCATGGGACTTTTGACAATCCATTAGAACTATCAATCTCCAAACACAACTGTCCCCACCGACCGAAAGAAATTACATAATAGAATTCCCTTCAGACACCATAGGCTCAAGAATGAGTTGGAAAGCCCCCAAATTTCATGATCTACACATTGATTTACCTTTTATCATTCATCTGGGTGTACCCCATTCATATATATGACCATTCTTTCAATCAATCATTCCAGAATGTGGTGGAGAGTAGAGATTTTCCTTGAAATTGATTTTAATGCCATTTCCTAATTCGAGACCCATCCATATTCACATTGTTCGTTAAATCCATATATTAATCCCTTTTCCACCTTGGCAATTTTATGTTCCTCACTGGAATAATTAATGTATCATTAGTATACCTGATTCAATTATACAATAATTGACTATGACATACTAGGGTTGCATTACTTTACTTCCAACTACACCATCAAATGTTACGATCAAGAGAGAAAGGGGCCCAGGGTAAAATATATCATTCTTCCATTCAATCCATGATCAAGGAGGAAGTGAAGACATTCCAGTAAAGACCAGAGCCAATGATGTCATAAGAGGCAAAAAATATAACCTTGTTGAATTGTTGTATACCACTTGTTAGGGGAAGTCTTTAAGTAAATGAAATGGAATGTCCCTATCAACCATCCTTTCAACCCCATCCATTGAGATATGTGACAAAACATTCATGATTCAATCATGTCCAGTTCATAGTCTAATACCTATATTATAAAAATATTGATATAGTTTCCAAAATAATACAATCTAGCTTTCACTTCTCTAGTATTATTAAACCCTTTATCAAAATTGATATTCTTATTTTCATTGTTGTCTCTTTTAATATATATCCAATGGTTACCTATGAAAACATTTTATATGGAAACCAATAAGAACCAATTTTGTTTGTTGTCACATTCATAACATTTTTAGCTAGATAGTGAGAGTGTACAGATTGAGAGACATAAAAAAAACTGTTCAATCTTCTACCTTTATTATTCCAAGCATGATAAATGAATTATTATAGTATAGAAAGGTCATGTTGACTTTTTTAACACGTATGTTTTGAATTTCATCCATGATGAGGTTGGAATGGAAGACCCATGATAAATAATATGCCTCTCTAGTCCCATGAATATCATGATCAATGAACTGAAAAGTCCATTAGAACATCCTGTCCAATTTTAGTGGATCAAGATTAGTAGTTGTAGTGAAAATAGCATGAATTTCATGAATTTATTACCTTAGTTACATTTATTAATCACGTCATCAGTTAACTATGTGGAATGAATGAAAGATCCACCAGAACCACCCCATCATACATGGTTTCACACCATCATATCACTTCTTTAAGAGAAGATGGTATCATCCTCATTAGTATATGAGTTAAGGTAAACATATTTTACAAGGAGATGAAATGAAATGGAATTTATTAAAATAAAACAAGGGAGAATATACAAACACTACTAGAACCAATGTATTTTCTATTATACTGACATGTGAAAGGGGGAACAATATTGAGACCATGAGTACACAGATGAGAAAAACGTGGGTCAATAAATCAATAGTGTCATTCCACAACACCCAAGCCAGTTGAGTTCATGACACACTAGTGATTAATTATGGAAGATCTACTTCAATCCCCCCCATCTCTGTTAATCTATTAGAGAAATTTATTTTCTAGTTTTCTGAGTCTCACTGTTTTGATTTTCCAATGGGTCCAGGCCATTGAGCCAATACCTTCTAAGACTTTTGGAATAATGCATGTGGAGGGGAAATCCATGGGTGAGATGTCATAGGTTGGGGTTATTCCCTATTCAAAATCCTATCTTAAGATATAATATTTACTGATTGAACTAGAGGGATATAACATACCCACTCATCACATAATGTTCACTAATTATATTTGTGTTCTGAAAAAAATCAAGGTTGCATCATAGAATAATTTACTTGGTGAAAATAAATGGGTTCAATTAGTATATACATAATATATTATCATAATCTATATAGAGAAAAAATATTTATTCTGTCATAAGAGAATATAACCAAAACTGAATATCTAACAATGAAGGATATTGATATGGATGAAAAAATATTTAAAAATAATTGTAAATTATTTTGTGAAATTATAATATATACTCATCTAATATATTTTATATTAAAACTGGATAGTTTATAAAATAATGGGAATGCAAATAATTTTGAAAATAAATGAAAACATGGATAATATGTTTCTTAATTAAAACTACTGAAGATATGAGGAAAATGACACATGTTGAAATTTTTTTTTGAATACATCCTTCTATACTATTGTAAATATGGTGACTCTTGGTAGAAAGAATCCATACATAATATTTTAGATGAATATTACTTCATTAATGTATTTAATATAAACTTAAAAATATTAATTATTTATATAAGTATATATATGACCATATATAAAACAATAAAAAGAATAACAATATTTTTTAGGAATATTACCTTCCAAAAAGTTGAGATAGGTATGTTTCTTATACATGAATCACATTATGTAAATTTTAAACCAAAGGGATGTGAAATTGTATTAGGAAAAATAAAAACCATTACTAACAGATGGAGTTGAAAATTGATGGAATTTTAGAGAGAAATACCACACAATTTCCCTATATGGGAATTTAGTTATAAATATTCTTGTAATAAAAGTGATATTGGGAAAACATAAAATCTTTCGTAACATTTAAAATTAAACCCCCTTGACAAAAAAAACCACAGATAGAAACTTAAATATGTACAATTTAATATGTTTTTTTATATTTTATCTATTATAAATACATAAACCACGAAAAATTATACATTGGAAGAATATGAATAATTCTAAATAATTAAATATTGTGAAAAGAAACCCATATAAAATTGTTAATGTATGAATTGAAAAAAAATTGATATTATAAAAATTACTCATTTTTCACAGGAATAAAAATTAATTTAGGATAAATTAATTCTACGGTGGAGTAATTACAAATTTTCAAAGAAAAATATATTCAATATAAGAAATAATTCCCCAATGAAATTACATTGAGACAAAAACTCTTACATGTTTTATGACATTTGAATCAAAAGAAATAGAGATAATATGAAATTTATTTTTAAATCAAAGTAATTACATGAATTACATGGAATAAAAAATTAATGAAGTATTATATACACCACAAAATGAAATAATGTCTTTAATATAGAACATATCATAAGGAAAAAATATTGAGATGGAAAACCCATACATTTTCTCATATTTTCAATGAAAACTCATTAAAATCGTATATAATAAACATAACCATTTAAATAAATTATTCCAGATCATTATTATCATCCACTACCTTTTATAAACATCATTTATATTTTTTTCTTACACATATATATATATATATATATTAATTTTTTAGTGTTTATTTTCATCATCTAATGTGTGTGATTTTGGTTGTTTCACTCACATTTCATACTGACAATGACATCCTCATTCATTGATGCAAATTTCATAATTACTAGGTTATAAATGGAAGTAAAATTATTATCTAACAATGATTTATTAAATACCAAATTCATTTCATGTAAATTATTGGTATGGGTCATGAGAATTGAATCCATGATGATCAATTTTCAGGTAATTTATTCATGATTGTGGGTAACTCAATATTGATCATTCATTTTTTAAACTCTTAAAGAAAAATATTCAATAAAAAATTACTCATAAATAACATATATTTGTAAAATTTTAATATTGATACTTATTCCTGGTATAAATAATGATATTGGTATACGTACATTCTTGTGAGTGGTTGAATCAGCCTAAAAACATTCTTTAATAATAAACAAATATGAGTATAGAGTTATATACATGTAATATAATTTTAATAGAAGTCTAATGATGTTTTTAGAACATAATTATAATGTATAAAGATATTTACTAAGTTTTAATATCAGAATATAAATGAAAATTAGGGTTATTAATTGGATACTTAATTTAATATGTTCTATCATTTTCAACAGGGTTTCTTCAGAATAAATAAAGTATGATTCCTAAATTGAAAAAGATGTGAAAAATGTATGAGATCAGCTTAGGATATGGATAAATGGTGGGGCATGAAGATATTTTTGAGACAAATATTGGTTTGTATGGGGTATAAGAGAGATTCTCTTAATGTATACATGGGTGGCAGTTCATTGGAAATGAATGTCAAGGGAACGATAAATATGATGTCATATGGGAGTTATGTGAGTTGGGTCCGAATTTTTTGTGATTTATTTATGTTTGAATCCAAAACATGAAAATGAATTCTATAGTTCATAAATTTCATTCTATTTATCCAAAATTCCTAACATGATAATTTACCTCTTTTACTGATTTTACCCCATTCAATAATTTACCATAACAATAATTTTTTAGTAAAAATTAATATGAACACTATTACTGAATTTTAAAATTAAGATCCAAATTTAAAACTAAATTTATTCAAATAAAATTGATATATATGATAAAAGAACCTTTTAAAATTAAATATAAGATATATAAAAAAACCATTTTTGAAGATAAATTATATTTTAAATATTGGGTTTTTTTATTATTTTTTCGTATTAATTATTAAATAAAATATTTTAAGAGTATGTACATTAATTAAATTTGATTAATCATTTAACTTTGATTAATTTAATTTTTTTATACTAAAATATATATTACTAAAAATAAATTTTGGAAAACAACCCCTTTACTATGATTGTGGTTACTAACTTTTAACTCGACAACTAATATATGATTCTAAAAAAATCAGTATATTACAAAACATTTAATTATTGAATATAAATATGATTTTTTATTTGAATCAATTTTTTTAATTAAATCAAAATAAATTAAATTTAAAACCACAAAACGCAATAAAAAAATCTAAGAGAACAAATTTATTTTTAATTCCAAAATGATCTTAATCTCATTAATATAAATTTAATAAACATGAGATGAATGTTAATTTTATAAATTTTTTATATTATTAAAAGATTTATTAAAATAGATTTTTAGAAGTGTTGAGTTTAATTTCTTATTTTAAAAGTACATTACACACATAAAAATTAATCATGAAAAAATATTATTATTACCATTAAATGGTTTTATCTTCATTTTTAACAAATTGATAGTTAATATAAGAATGATTAATCTTGTTTTATATTTTAAATAATAATATATAACCTATAATAAAAATTATTTTCTTGAATATTAATCATCAAATTCATATTCCTTATGTGTCATTCCTTTGTTATTAGATATTATTTACAAGATAAACTATTAATTAATATAATATTATCAATCCATATTACAAAAACAATACATTGTATTTTATTAGTTTTTGTAATAAAATCATCAAATAAAAGTATTTCAAAAACAATATATTTATAAAAAAAGAAAAAAAAAATATTTCCCTAATGTGATTATACGTCATCATGAATTTACTATTAAATGAATGGCCAATAATATTTTATAGATATAGAAAATAATCTATCAAATATATAACATATTCATTTCCTATAAAAATATAATTAATAAAGTTGATTAATAAAGAATATATATAAAATCTAAAAAAACAATAAACTGAATCATTATTCTAATAAAACTTGTATTTTTTGATTTATAGTATTTTATACTTTTTAAAGTTTTATTGTTTGTCTTGTGTTTTAGTTTATTTTTTGTCATAAATTATATGGGTAATATTTTTTTGATTTACCATGTATGGTTAATAGATTTTCTTTATCCTTTAATAATAATATTTATTATTAGGGACGATGAAGATATAAAACTAATTTGTTATTTGACCCTATAATTAATATGTTCACTGAATAAAATTTATAGTTATTTTCCTTTAAAGAAATTACTAAATCGTATTTATCTTATCATATTCATTTATTTTCCCATAACAACCTTATATAACAATTTTAAATATTTTAGAAAAAAATTGAAACAAGATTTGATTTTTCAACCATAATTTCTAATGGAATATAACTACAAGAATACATATTTTTTTATACAAGGTTAATGGAACTCTTATATTGATCATACAAACCACTAAGTATTCTTGATTTAATATTTCCTAACTTATTGAGGAAGTAAATTACAAATGCATAACTCCATTTCTTGATTTCATCTCTGACATATATAGTTGAATTCATAGGTTACTATTACTTAACTAATTTTATATGTTTTTAATCATAAAAAAAGTTGAATCAATGCATTACTCATATATATATTTTGAAATTTATGCGTTAGAATTATGTTGTTTTATACCATGTATGAGTTATATCCAAACGTCTTTAAATTCCCCCAAACATACTCACACAGATTGTAATGCCAAAAAACCTATAATACATAGTATTATCCAGATTATATGATACTTTTAATCCAAATAATCATTTTCCAATATGTTTTTCCTAATATTTCCATTCTAATGAAACCCTCACTTTCAATTTTACATTTCTCCATGTGTACAATAAAAATACATCTACACTTCTTGCATACGCAGTTCAAAATATAATCTTCATTATTAAATTCCATATATAATACCTAGAATACTTCCGCAATATTGTATTACATATTCAGCATCATTCGTGCATCACCATGTATTCCATTCAATATCACTATGGTTGCCACATTTCCCAACATTGAATTATATGGTCATCATTATTTTACCTCAATTTTGATCAATTTTTTCCATAAATTCTAAAAGAACATACAAAATGACGCAATTTGTTCAATATGTTTTAGAATTTTAAGGATTAGTAGGTAGGAAAGCCTGCTTCGAATGTATTTTATTAAAATTAATGTCAAAAAAACGATATTTACAGTGGGTTTTATTAATATGAGTATACACATCACCACATGCATCAACCTTAACCAATTCAGAAAAAAAGTATCAGTGTCCCCAAGGGCCACATTGAGCTCGACTACTCAATAGCCCTATTTGAATGAAAATCAACAACCCAATTTTTGTTTCTATATACGTGTGTCACTGCAATAAAAATTTGATCGACAAACCTAATACACTTAGTCCATGTTGGTCGTAGCTTCCATGTAATATCTATGATGTACCTCCAAATAATTTCAACATCCATATTTGAATTTTATTCCATTCATAGATTCCTCCAGCCATGATAAATTGAATATTTGATTGCATTCACCATATCTCAAAGATTAGCTTCAATCGCATATCCATTCATATTAAAATAGTAGAAATAACCATTAAAAATCCCTTATGAATGTGGATGACACGACGGAAACCCAAGAGTCTCAGTGTACCTGAAGACACCCCATCAATAGTTATTTTCATCCACTGAGAAATCAGTGGAATCCATATTGTAAACATATTCATTAGTGAATTTTTGCACCTCCCAAAAATGCCAAGAGATATTAGAATCATCAGATCAAAGGAATTATTTTTCATAACACCATTATGTAATTTCACTGTAGCAAAAATCTATAATGCATGTCTTATATTACATCGTGTGTTGAGAGGTTTTTGTTCTCAAATGCAATATAACACCCCTCCCGTACTTCATTGGCTTGAGGAGGCATTGAGGGTTACTTGGCCTTAAGAGACGTTCCCAAGGCGCCAAAGGCTAGAAATAAATGTTGAGGGCTTCATGAACAATTTGGGGAATGATTATCCCTTAAGAAAAAAAAGCTAAACCATCCAATATCAATCAAAATATGATTCATGTTAACCAAAACATTAAAGAAATCATTCCCAAAGGACAACCAAGTTGTTCCACAATACATCCCAAAACCAAAACAACTGGACATGTCTATACCACATCAGTGTACAAAGTGGAATCTAAACAACAAAACCCAACAAAATCCAAGACACACTCCATGTCTCCACACCAAGCTCCATGCTCCAAGCTCCACCGAGACATCACGATGCACCACTAAAGGAGGGTGATGCCTTACCTTTGTCGATATCACGATACACAACATCTGCAAAGACACCAACGTGCCAATGAAGGGTGTGAGTACTAAAACTCAGTAGGATTTCCCCAAATGAAATCCCTACACATGCCACTAGGATAAAACTGTTAGCATATTTATATGAAACAATTTATATAAAATAAATCACAAGTGAAACCATTACCATAAGCCAATCACACCCTTACCAAGCCATATTACCCAAACCAAACCACCAAGGGAAATCCAAACAAACATGCCACAAGCCATTTCATCATATACACACTAGCACTCAATTTCAAACTTGAAATGAAATGAACAACAAAAAACCAAAATAGTGGGACTTCCCCCCAACCCATTCACTCTTTCACACAAAAACAACCAAAACGGTGGGACTTCCGCCCAACTTGTTCCCCCATATTCAGCTAGTAGGACATCCTGCCCACTACATGACAACCCAAAATGGTAATGGTGAGACATCCCGCCCACTTCAACACAACAGTTCAATCAATCCAAACCAAACATAAAACCCACCAAGGTCACAACAACATGCAATCAACCAATTCCATTGCATATCAATCAACTTCAATAAATCACCCATTTATTGAAAACCATTTTCCTTCCCCAATAACATTTCAATAAAACAAACTTTTTATTGAACACCATTTCCATCAATGATTTTAACAAATAAACCATAGAATCCCATTTTAAAATATCTAATTTAAAATCCACAACAGTAGCATTTCATCACTAAACCCCCTTTTTCCCAAAAATCTTGAAAACCATTTCCAATCAATTTCGCACATAAAGAAAATTAATTTTCAGAACAACAAATTAATTTTAATCAAAACCATTAGCTCAAACCATGTGGAGTCGAGAGAGAAGTCATACCTTTAGGGTTTCTGAGAAATCGACCCACGAGTAACCGCACCTCCAATCTAGAGAATACACCACTGAAACCTCTCTAAATCCCTTTACCTAACATTAAGAAGCCTTAAAAACATCATCCAATGAAAACATAACCCTAGATCTACACACAACAAGTGTAGATCTAGAAAACCAAGTAAGATAGGGATGTAGATCTTGAGGAAAACACAAGGCAACCAAGAGGAGAGACATACCCGGGAGAAACCACCTTTAATCCACCAAGAAACCTCTTCAAAAGGCTTCCAAATCAAGTGGGAGACCACCGTCAATCCATGAGAACCCAAAATCTCGAGTGAGGATCGAGTGGGAGAGAATTTGGAGAGGAATGAGGCAATATCGAGTGAGCCCAGGTTTTAAAACCCTATTTTTATGTGGCAGCACAGTTAGTCCGCACAGTTTGGAAAACTGTGCACTAACCGTGTGCATGCTACTGCCTCAAGAGAAAGGGTCCGTATAGTTTCCTCACACAGTTTGGAAGACCATGAGGAGGCCGTGCGAAGCCTACTGCCTCCCCCTACATGATTTCTTGGAGAATTCGCACGGTTTCTACTAACCGTGCTCAAACCGTACACCCAAAGAAAAGCCTCCAAACTTATCCACAAGCATTCCGAACTCTCCCAACCTTTTCCCAACTCATCCCATTAACTTTAAACACATAAAAAGGAATAAAAAAGGCATCATAACTCAAACCAGGGGTGCTACATTCTCCCCGCCATTGGACTTTCCGTCCCCGGAATGTAGTGAAACCACCCTTTGCTGGAAGAGCTCAGGCCACTTCTCGACCATCTCTTTCTCATGCTCCCAATTCTCCTCTTAAATTTGACCATGTTTCCAGAAAACATGAACTAAAACGATGCTTTTACCATGGAAGACTTTCTCGTGCCTACCCACAACCCGTACTGGAATGTGAAGCAATGAAGCAACTAGTTCTAACTCAATATGATCCCATCAAATCACATGGTCACTATCCGGCTAATACTTTTTTAACTGCGACACAAGAAACTCATTGTGCACCACACTGAACCTAGGTGGAAAAGCGAAATGATAAGACACCTAACAAACCCACTCAGGAATCTCAAAAGGTCCAATATACCTCAGAGATAACTTCCCAGATTCCCAAACCGACGACATCCCAACCTAGGAGAGATCCTCAAGAAAACATGATCACTCACCTTGAACGAAAACGGCCATCGAGGATGATCCGCATATGATTTATAACGATTCTGAGCCATCTCCATTCTCTTCCTGATCAACTTGATCTTCTCCATTGTCTCCAGGACAAGGCTCGATCCAGCCATCAAGGACTCACCCATTTCCAACCAACATAGTGTAGAACAACATGGCCGCCCATACAACGCTTCAAAGGGAGCCGTCTATAAGGATGACTGATAATAGTTATTGTACGAGAACTCACCCAATGAAAAGTGCTCCTCCCATGAGCCACAAAAATTCATGAAACAAGCCCACAACATGTCCTACAGAGTTTGTATCATCCTCTTGGATTGACCATCCGTTTGAGGGTGATACACCATGCGCATAGTAAATTGTGTCCCAAGGTCTTGCGGTAAGGATTTCCAGAAACAAGATGTAAAACTCAGATCTCTATCGGATACAATCGAAACTAGAACACCATGACACTTTACCACATTCCGGATACAGATTTTGGAAATTTCCTCTACTGTATAAGATTCATGAATCAGGATGAAATGGGCCAACTTCATTAGCCAATCCACTATCACCGAAATGGCATCATGCATTCTGACCATTATTGGGAGGCTTGTGACAAAATCCATCGTTATTTTCTCCCACTTCCAAACAGGGATTAGTAAAGACTACAACATTCCCGCTGGCCTATGATGCTCTGCCTTAACCTGTTGGCAATTCAAGCATCTCGAAACAATCTCCGCCTCTCTCCTTTTCATACCAACCCACCAAATCTACGCTTTCAACGCATTATACATTTTCTGAATTCCAGGATTAACATATCACCTGGAATGATGATATGCCCGGAGAAGATCCTTTTAAAATGAAACTGGTAAAACCATTCGATTCCGAAAACACCAAACTGAATCTACATTTAGTTTCCAACCCTCAATGGTCTCCCCACCATTGAGTCTCGACCTTATGGTCACACACATAGAATCAGATATTTGTGCCTCTTTAACCAGACCAACCAAGTCAAGAATCAAAAAAACCGGCAATAAAACCGCTCTATCACCCCGGTCCTCACATTCCAACTGCATATCATCTATAACCAACATCAACTTCCACTGTTCTGATGCCAGTTTTACCACCCGAGCATATGATTTTCTACTTAATGCATCTGCCAATGAATTTCCCTTACCTGGTGTGTACATTAAGTCAAAATCACACATCTGGATATATTCCATCCATGTCCCTTGCCTCAAGTTCAATTTCCTTTGTGAGAAAATGTTTTTCAAACTCTTATGATCTGTATATACCATGAATTTCTCACAAAAGAGATAATGACGCCACACTTTCAATGCATGGACCACTGCTGCCAACTCCAAATAATGAGTTGGGTAGTTATTCTCATGCACTCTCAACTTCCAGGATCCATACACAACCACATGATTCCTTTGCATGAGAACGCACCCCAACCCTAATACCAATACATCCCAATACACCACGTACACTTTTCTTGATTCTGGGAAAACCAATATTGGTATAGATGTAAGATGACCCTTTATCTCTTCATAACACTACTAACATTGATCATTCCACTGGAATGGACCATTCTTTATTGTCAAAGCTGTCATCGGTGAAACCAAATGTGATAAATCACGAACAAATTTCTGATAATACCTATCTAGACCAAGAAAACATTGTATCTCAAACACATTCTTTGGCGGTTTCCACGAGATAATAGCCTCTATCTTTTTTGGATCCGCTGAAACACCCCTTTCAGAAATCACATGGCCAAGAAAACGAACTTCATGTATCCAAAAGTCACACTTGGACAATTTGGCATACAAGTGACGATCCCTCAAGATCCCCACCACTATCACCATGTTCTGATCATGTTCCACCCTTTTCATTGAATACACCAGAATATCATCTACAAACACCACAACAAATGAATCCAGATATCTCTGAAATATCTGATTCGTCAGTGCCATAAATATTTCAAGAGCATTCATTAGACCAAAGGGAATAACCACATATTCATAATGTCCATATATACTTATGAAATCTATTTTCGGAATATCTTCCTTCCTCACCCACAACTGATCCACCACTACCAGAAGAACACTCTTCTTAACACCCTTTACCAATTCCAATGACAACACCGCCAACTGATATGATAACGTGCCCACTACTGGTGCCAACAAACTCGTTGCACCCTTACTTTCATGCCTCTCTCCTCTAAAGAGATGCCTAACACCATCGTGTGAGGTAAAATCCAATGTTAACACATCGCAGTCGATGAGGGCCTTAAAAGCCACTAGCCAATCCATTTCCAGGATTACATCATACCCATTCATCTCAAGCATTGAGAAATTCCACATTAGCTCAACCTCGCCCACAAAAATACAACATGATCTACACAAGAAGGCTCGAAACTCTCTTTGACCCAGAGGAGGATGAAGTTCTAAGACCGAGGGTATAATTTATACCCTTAAATCCAGCAACTCAACCACACCTGTAGCAAAAAAAAAGAGTGTGATTCACCTGTATCAAACAACACATGCATTAAGGTAGAATTTATAAGGATAGTACATTGCACCATGGATGGTCCTGACTCATCATCCACCACAAACTTCAAAGTTATGAAAAATGCCTTTGTTTCCACACTATTCACTTTATTGCATTTTCGAGTCGTCGTGGTATTCTGAGAATCACCATGACCCACTTTACTCTACCGACGACGGGTGTGATGCTATCTCCGTCCCGTCGAAGCATACGACATCTACGATGCCTGAGAAGTGTCATGCACAACCAACCTCAGAGCATTCCGACAATAACACTGCATATGAACCATATTCTAACAATTATGGAATTCTCTAGGTTGTGGTGTACAATCTCGCTTGACGTGCCTCGTCAAACCACACTGAAAACATCCCGGCTTGCTCTGGGGCTTCAGAGGAAGATTCACTGATCCTGCTGTCAGATTATATTCCATATTCCCACTCAGGGAATAAGTATACCTCCATTTCATGAAACCAGAGATAGAAATCCCAATATTCCCCATTGGTACCATCATGCTTTCTCCACCTGGAGCTCCCAACAGATCCTGCTCAGCCACCAAGGCTCTATTCACCATCTCTATGTCATCATCTATACACAATACTGCTATCTTGGAAAAGATTTCTTGCCTTAACCCCACTTCAATGATCGTTGCCTTAAACGACGTGCTACCCGCCACCTCGAGTGAAAACCTCACTAAGTCCATAAACATAGTTGCATAATTTGTCACAGACATGAGATCTTGCTTCAAACTGAAGAAATCAGTTGTACACTGAATTCTGAACGTATGTGGGTAGAATTGTTTATTAAACAATTATTCAAATCCTTTCCACATCACACCCTGGTTCGCCCCCGCTTGGACTACCATCTCCCACCACTTAAGGGCATGATCTGCCAACATATACGTGGCCAACATCACTTTTAACTGTACTGGTGTTCCCAAGAACTCGAAGATCTTGTTCATTCTATTCAATCAGGAATTTTCCCTCTCCGGCACTGAATCACCCTGATGATGGTTGATTTTTTCTTTTGAATCTGAACCCCATGATCCACATGATTTGGTTCATCCAATTTGTTTCCACTTTCCACAGCTTGGATAGCGTGCAATATACTCTGCACAAACTGTTGGTACACCTAGGGCATAGGTGCAACCATGTTCTCATCGGCCACATCTAGTTGGTCTCTACAACGCCTACCCGATGCCACTTCAATCAATAGAAATAAAACAACCATGAGTTTCACATCCGTAGACATCATGAATTACCATTTTTAATCACATTACACAACACTATCGCTCAAGTATTTCCACATGTTCACATTTTCCTTGTTTCACCATTTTGAAAACCAAACCATTTTCAAAATTCCAATTTTATTCACATTACAATTTCACACATTGGAAAAAACATTTCTCCATTCAACCCTTAATTCATTATACCCCCAATGAAATATGCATCCTAGAGGGAAGCCATTTCTATCGTATATTCCACGAACATCTCATTGGATACACCCACGAAAATGAGATTTCCAATGCCTATATGTGTCTCCAAAACGCTAATGTACCAACACCCTGGTAACATGAATTTCAGCATAAAAGGGTTAGTTAAATCCTATTATGATATACATTCCATGTTTCGACATTCCTACGCCTTACTACCATCCCGACTAAAGGAATAAACCATAACGAATGTCAAATCCAAAACCAAGGCGACAAAGCGACCGAACAACTACACTCACTTGAAAGCTATGAACCGAATAAACGAATACCACTTGTAACACCCCGCCCCTACCTCATTGGCTTGAGGAGGCGGTGAGGGTAAATGGGCCTTAAGAGACATTCCCAAGGTGCCAAAGGCTGGAAATAAATGCTGAGGGCTTCAAGAACAAGTTGGGGAATGATTTTCCCTTAGGATAAAACTAACCAAACCATACATTATCAATCACTATATGATGCATGTTAACCAAAACATTCAAGCATGTATTCCCAATGGAAAACCAAGTTGTTCCACAATACATCCCAAATCCAATACAACTGGACATGTCTATACCACATTAGAGTACAACGTGGAAACTAAACAACAAAACCCAACACAAGCCAAGACACACTCCATGTCTCCACACCATGCTCCATGCTTCGAGATCCACCCAGACATCACGATTCACCACTAAAAGAACGGTGATGCCTTACCTATTCTCATGTCTCGATACAAAACATCTGCAAAGACACCGACATGCCAAAGTAGGGGTGAGTACTAAAAGTCAGTAGGATTTCCACAAATGACTTCACTACACACACCACTAGGATAAACCCATTAGCACATTTATATGAAACAATTTATACAAAATAATTCACAAGTGAAACCATTACCATATGTTGAACACACCCTTATGAAGCCATCTCACCCAAACCAAACCACCAAGGGAAAGCCAAACAAACATGCCACAAGCAATTTCATCATTAGTCACTAGCACAGAATTTCCATCTTGAAAATCAATACACAACAAACAACCAAAAAAGTGAGACTTCGGACCAACCTGTTCACCCATTCACACCAAAATATCCAAAATGGTGGGACTTCCGCCCAACCTGTTCCCCCATCTTCAGCTAGCAGGACTTCCCGCCCACTACCTGACAACCCAAAATGGTGACGGTGGGACTTCCCAACCCACTCGTTCACTTTTTATAGTGATACTTCCCACCCACTTCGACACAACATTTTAATCAATCCAAACCAAGCATAAAACCCACCAAGGTCACAATAACATGCAATCAACCAATTTTATTGCACATCAATCCACTTCAATAAATAACCCATTTATTGAAAACCATTTTCCATGCCTAACAAAATTTCAAAAAATAAAATTTTATTGAACACCATTTCCATCAATAATTTTCATAAATCAACCATAACATCCCATTTTAAAATCTCCATTTTAAAATCCACAATAGTATCATTTCATCACAATACCACCCTTTTACCAAAAATCCCCAAAACCATTTCCAATAAATTTCACACATCAATACAATTAATATTCAGTACAACAAATTAATTTTAATCAAAACCATTAGCTCTAACCATGTGGAGTCAAGATAGAAGCCACCTACCTTTAGGGTTCCCGATAAATCGACCAACGAGTAACCACACCTCCAATCTGGAGAACGCACCACTGAAACCTCTCTAAATACCATTCCCTAACATTCAAAATCCTTAAAAACATTATAAAAGGAAACCATAAACCTTGATCTACACACAAAAAGTGTAGATCTAGATAACCAAGAAAGATATGGACGTAGATCTAGAGGAAAACACAAGGATACCAAGAGGAGAGACTTACCCGGGAGAAACCACCTTCAATCCACCAAGATACATCTTCAAAATGCTTCCAAATAGAGTGGGAGACCACCCTCAATCCCTGAGAACCCAAAATCCGGAGTGAGGATCGAGTGGGAGAGGATTTGGAGCGGAATGAGGCAAGCCTGAGTGAGCCCGGGTTTTAAAACACTATTTTTACGTGGACGCAGGGTTTTTCCATGCAGTTTGGAAAACCGTGTAGTAACCGTGTGCATGATAATGCCTTGAGAGAAAGGGTCTGCACTGTTGCCTCACATGGTTGGGCAAACCATGTGCAGGACATGAAAAGCCTACTATCTCCCCCTGCATAGTTTCCTGTAGAATCCGCACGGTTTCCACTAACCGTGTTCAAACCGTGCACGTATAAAAAAGCCTCCAAACTCATTCAAAACCATTCCGAACAATCCCAACCTCTTCCCAACTCATCCCATGCACTTTAAACACATAAAAAAGCAAAAAACAAAGGACTCATACATCAAAATGGGGGTGCTATAGGAAATATCATTCTATGATCTCCATATGAAAGCAACAATATTTGTTGTAGCAGATAAGAGGAGGGATTTCAAATGATCACTGAAAACAATAAAATGAATGGAGACCATTGACTACTCTAACCAGCCAATATTTAACCTTCCATCAAAGATGAATTTCATATATTCTTATAATCTTCAGTAAAATTGGCATGAACCAAATAAATGATCAAGAGTTTCATCATCTTTGAGGAAATGGTAACAGAAAGAGCCCAAGATAAACCCTACATTTTGTAATAGAAAATGCAGGGTTAGTATTTTCCTCTATATCTGATAAAGAAGTAGAAAACAATCTGGAATAATATATTTTCATTTTTAAGAAAGCATCCAATAGGGAGACATAAAAGTTCCATTACACGTGAATCAACAATATTCCTTTGTATTAAAATTTCCATTAAGTATAGGTGTCCATATCATATTGTCCAAATTAGTGTACGTGTATCTATCAATCTATGTTGTCCAATAATCTTGGAGAAACCCATAAGAGACAACATTAGACTGCATTTCAGCAATAGATATATTTTTCATTGAAGTAGGAATCTCCAATTCATTAATAATTTCCTTTGAAAGACAAGTGGTTTTACTATATTTAAGAGAGGATCCCTATATTACACCCATGTTCAGGACTGTAAGATATCACTATTACCATTATTGATGGAGGACCTTATTTAGGATGAAATGTATATAGAGTATCCATGAAGAAAATTATTCCAATGTCTACTGTAGGGAGATTATAGGGAGAGATCATTGGTCATTAGAAGACTCTATGTAATCATTTTAATAAGGGTCTCACTAAATAGACATAGAACCTTGATTTTCATTCCTCCCATTTCAATAGGTTTGATGCATTCACTCTATTAGAAAATGATAAGATTTATTTCATGTTAATATCTAGTACAGATAATGTTGTGAATGAATATTTGAATCTCCTTAAGAATATATCTAGGCCATTTATACAAGGATAAATCATATAATGGCATTGGAGTAATAAAAATTTGAAAAGGTAGCCACTTCTAGCCTGATACATGGCCTTACGTTTCCGAGTTTCCATGTGAATAATAATTCTTAGGTAAATTTTTTCTATGTATCACCTTTTAATCTACCCCAGAAAAGAGGCACTCCAAGGTATGTGAAAGGTATATCTCCTCTCTTGTCCCTAAGAATCCTGACCACTATGTTTTTCATGGAGCTAATAACCCCTTCACCAATGATTATAGAGGTTTTTCTCCAACTAATATCTGGGCTAGAATCTTTTTTATAGTGCTTAAAGATAGTTTTAATATATAAAATAACAATTTTATCCTCTTTCCCAAATAGAAGATGTAATCTGTGTAGAAAATATGTGAGGGTAAAAATATTTTTCTTCCAACCATCATCCAGTGTCACATGATAGCAATAACAAGTTCATAGAGGAATGTACTCAAATAGGCCTTCAAAATGAAAAAAATAAGCCCAAATATTGGATCTCCCAATCCCCCCCTCAAATACAATTAAAAAATACTTTATGTGATCCATTAATAAGAATAGAGATCATGAACCTCCTAAGAATAAGATTAGTCAATTTTATACAGCTATTGAAGGACTCGTGCATTATTTTAACATTATAAATTATATTCTATTTGATTGTGTAAAATAACTTTGAAATTTTTATTTTAAGATCCATGTTACCAACCCTTAATTTCATTCACAGGATGTTGAGACATTCAGAGGCCATGTACAAATAGTTCTGAATGCTTCTTCTAGGAACATACCCAGATTGATTGCGAGTAATAAAACCTTTGGTAATTCCTCCCAACATGTTTTATGGAACATTACAAGTCACCTTAAAAATTGCATACCCAATGGCCACAAGTCTGAATTCCCTTATATCCAAAGTGTTCTCCTTTTTTGGAATTGAAGCAGTAAAATTATCATTAACACCACAGGGTATAGAGGCATGTTAAAAAAATATTTTCCCCGTTAACAATATAAATGTGTATAATGTCCCAATATAACATAAATATTTTATTTTAAATCCCATTATGACTCACAACACTAACAGAATTTAGAGAAAACATAGCCCCTTTGATTTCCACTTCACTAGGTGCTTGAGTGATAAGCTATATTGAGTGTCATCATCTGTATGAGAAATGTTTCTGAACATTTTATGAGTGTTTTAATCCCTTGAATCCATATGTAGATTTTAAAATTATCTAAAAGGAGTTTTGAATATCTCATTCCCAATCTAAAATAAAACACCATTAATCATGAGGGTAGTGAGTCCTATTTTGGGATTCTTCTTTATGTGCATGAAGTGAAAAAAATATAGAGTTCTTACCTCCTTCAATTTTTGATCATATATTATATTGATTCTAGGTAAGATTTTTCATCAGATCCAGCAACTCATGAAACATGGGGAGAGCATTCATCTCATCCCTTGAAATCACAACTTGATTTATATTATGCCTTTGATAATGATGCAAATTATCCTCAAAATTCCTAATATCATAGTCAAGACTAGAGAAATATTATTCACTCTGCAGTATAAGACATGCCTTAATGGCCATCAATTTCATGGAAAATCGTGAATGGGGCATCCAATAAAAGAGTTCTCCCATGCATCAACAATGACTTCCCTAAAACCAGGTATAACTAGACACTAATTATTAAATATAAAGGGTATTGGATTCGATCTGTAGTTTTTTACACAAATATACATTAATAGGGAATTATGAATAGAATTGATAATAAGTAAGGTGATATTAGACACTAAAATAGGATATATTCCTTCATCCACGTGAGAAAATAACCTATCAATTTTACTATCTTTCTTCCCATTATGAATACACATGTACCACGTATTGTCATTACCCATAACTTGAACCTAAATCAAGTTGCATTTTTCAGTACAAGATGTGAACATTGGAGCATCCAGCCTATTAAATTACCTCCTATCATTTCCTAAGACTGCATCTCTAAATTCAAGTCACTAATAACCACCTAAGTATATATAATATTCATAGAAATGAATTATATATATTCCCAGAGATATATCCTTATTTTATATTTATTCATTTCATAAAAATGTGAAGGAGGTATTTTCCTGTCCATTCATCCCAAAAGAATTTGTGATTGACTGTTGATAATGAATGAAAGAGTGTAGGGATATTTTTTCATGCATAAATACCCAAAGCGTCTCTAGAGAATTTTGAATGACATTATGGGAGACAAAGGAATAACCAAGGGAATCCCCATTAAAATAGTTACACTACCCAAATTCCATTCTGGGTTCAGCAAGTACAATGAGAAAATGATTGTTGTTCACAATAAAATTCCTAAGGGTTGTGATTGTGAGTGAATTCCCAAGCCCCTATAAATTTATGTAAAATATCTTCATATAAAAATGGACATGGTCCTGGTATGTGGCCAACCATATTTTTGGTTTATAGATAGATTATTTTTCATTCTACATTTCTTATTCTTTCCCTTGCCTACAACAGAATGCATTGATGCTGAGATATTGGTTGAGGAAAAATCCAGCAAAGAATACAGAACATTAACTAGATTAGTGGAAGAATGGATCTTCTCATCATGAGGTGATTAACCCTTTTCCATGGACTAGATTTAACCACTTTGAGGTGTAAATTTTTTTAGGTAGTTGACCGGTTCTTGAGTATCCTAAATATGATTTTCCTTGCAACCTTAGACATCATGAAATTTGAGAAGGCTTCTTTTATATCATCATATACTAGATATTCGTCCATTGCCTCATTTGCAACAATATCATTGGAAGCATAAGAATCTACAAATGCAGGTGATATCTGATAATTTTTATTATCCTTTTAAGAAGACCATATGAGATCTCAATTCCCTTGAAGAGGATAATGATGAACAACATCAACACTAGATGCCTCACCTTCAGGTATAGGTTTAACATCATCCAGAGAGATATCAACATTGGATTGAATGGTCTCATCCCCCAAGACTATCCAAATTTTCATTCAACTAAGATATTGAGGCATCATTGGTCTTTTCATGGGTACAAGATCCATTACCCCCACTAGGTATCTTATTGTGATTTATTAGGGCACTCAGTATACTTTTGAATTATTGATATTTGTGTTAATAGCAATTGTGTAACTGGTACTAGTATATCAGGTCACTAGTGGATTAGAAAGAATGGGTGATACCACTAGATTGAATATTGAGTAATTGATGAAGGTGTGTCAGGAACCCCATATGATTTTTCTTTATTCTATAATGATTTGGTTATTTATAATTATAGTTTAAATATATAATTTTGTTTTCTAAATTTTATATCTCATCTAGGGGGAAATCATAACTCATTATATTTTTTCTACCTTATTCTTTCCCCTATTTCTTATTTATTATAAAGGGATTCCATTGGTGTTGGCTGTTAGTGTCATTATCCATATTTATCCTCTATTTTTTCATTCCTAGCCCCATAATATTCAGTTATTTTAAATATTAATTGAAACATTATTCCACTAGATCATAGTGAATATATGCTATAATTAGAGGGTTTCAATATGGGAATGATTAAGGAAGAATCATGATGATAAGAAACGAGGATATATGTAATTTATCTATACTTAGAAAGCTTCCTTTATTATGTATTTTTTGATTGACAATAATTAATAGAATTTATTGATGATTCGTATAATGGTTCTATGTTATCTTTTATAGTTGGAATATGTGAAATTAAGATTTTCCCCACACCTTGTTGTGTGGGGATTTGATAAGGAAACACACATTTATAATTTTTAGAAAATTATCATTTTTTGAATTAATTCTAATATTAAAAGGTAAATTAATTTCATAATTCATTATAATTAATTATATAACTTCATTGATTTTGGTATAGACTCCAAGATATTGTCAATTTAGAATGTGTGTTTGTAATGTGTTAGAGTATGAATTTTAAAATCAATTTAAGTATGTAATTTGTTAGTTAGGCCCTAATTTTACATCATTTTTATATAAGTTGAAAATTAACGTGGAATCGATATGGCTGTAAGTGTGTGTGTTTATTAGTGTAAAATTGGTTATGCAATAAATGGGATATGTGGACTTGGGGTTAGTTAGGGATGGTTTTGATTTCATAAAAACACATTTCTAAAATGATTATATGAATAAAACACACATAGGAAGTCAATCGAGATAGGTAACCACATATAATATGGATTATCCCATATGATAATAATTTAATATAAATCTTTTTCCCGGATCACAAACATAATAAATCAATAATATAAGGTATTTTGTATATAGGTCACCAAAAATTAATGACAGACACCACTCCCATACCACCTCCGATAACATAAATTCTTATATTCCAAATTTCTCTTAAATGATTCCATCCCTTTTCTTCTCTCACTTCTCTTTAATTTAATAATTTTTTCATCATTTTTCTTTACAGGCATACATTGATCTCGAGTAGAAGTCCCATGTGTCTATCTATGTGAATCCATTCTCCATAACTTTTCATCCCCCGCCTTCTTATAGATTAGTAAATATAAACTCATCAAATGTTTTAATAAGCCTCCATATCTCCATACCCTATGTATAACCAGTCCACATGGTTGTCTCCCCAGTCACTGTAGCATTATTTTTTATGAATTTTTCACACTAAACCACCATCATATCCATTATCATGGAAACATCACCAATATCCTTACTTTCCCCATGATTGATGGAGAACCATGCCGGGATCACAATCCTCTTATTCAAATTGTTTTATCTAGTTCTAAAAAATTCTCAAATTCATTACCTTTGATGCCTCTATACATCATTGGAAACCAACACTGGAATAATGACCATTCAATTATCTAGATCTAATATATTAGATGGTGAACCCCAGAAACCCCTTACTATAATCATAGCTCTATTGACCCTAGTGAATATCTCACATCCCTTAACACACCATGATCATTATTTATATATTTATTATTTTCATATTATTTCTATAAATATTATTTCATTTTTATTTATACATTTCAATATTAAAAAACTCATTTTTTAATTTATCATTTTTATTTGTTAATAAAAATTGATGTATTATTTAAATATATATATTTAGTATTATTTTTTACATATGTATATGAAATTATAAACCTTAATTATGAATTAAAAGGATATAAAAAATGAGCAATGAAGGTCACATAGTGGAATGACCACTTCCACTACATTGGTGGGGAATGCTAGATAAATCAACATGTTTGATATACAAACTTCTATAGGATCAATAACAACTGGGACCAAACATAAATAGGTTTGACCTAGTTTACCCCAACCCTTATCTTTCACCCTAATAATCGTTCTTAACCCATTTAAAATACATGGGATTTGTTTTGGTCAAAGGTGAAAAACCCATCCAATCTATAAAAACCAAGAAGTAAAAGTAATTCAAGAACAATAATCTCATTGTGACAAACAATCACCTCCAAACCAACCCGAACTAAAGGAAACAACGGAAAGAGATGGTGAAATGCTACAAAATTCCCATATTTTTTTCCTATATCATGAAATAAAACAATTATACCCGCTGAATGGAAAAATTAAGGTGTGAGAAAAATTCCTTGTAGGATACCACCACAAAGCCTATACAAGGTATAATATCAATAATTCAATAGTTATAGCAATAAAAACGAAATAATTTTTAGAAAGTATTATTATATATTAAATTAATTTTTGAAATATTTTTCCATTGGTTCTCATCAAACATATTCTTATTCTCAATCCAAAAAATTATTACTAGGAGTGTTAATTTAGGAAAGAATATACATGCATCAAGAGGTAAGAAAGTAAAAAAAATCCATGAAATATCGTATCATGTGAAGAAATGTGATATAAACTCATATAAAAACCAATAAAAACAATCTATGGTAAAACATTCATCTGAAAAAAAACATAAATGAAAAAGAACATCATATTGGACCCCAAACAATGGGAAAATTTGTACTAGACACTGAGGATCCTAAACCTGAATAAAATTGGATCCAACCAATATCGAGTCCTTCCATAATTCATTGATATCCGAATGTGTATCTTCTAGTGGTTCCATACACACTAAGGCCTCCCATGTCTATTTCGTAATTCTCCCAAGGGTACCAATGTTCAAATTTAACAAATATATTGTAAAAAACTACTCACAATTTTATAAAACATTTTCAATGATAATACAGACTACTTCGATGTTTGAAAACCCATTTCTCAATAATTAAAATTATTTAAAAAATAACTTAAGAAACATTTTTCTTTCTAAGAAATCCTTTATAACCACTTATCACTTCAATTAAATAAAAAAACAAAAAATAATTCCAAGAATAATGAGATCATAATTTCATTAACCCATTATACATAGGCACATAAATCAAAATTCAATGAACCTTGTTTCCTTCTACAATAGTGATTGGTAAATAAGAGATCGTCCTTTAACAGATAATGATTGGTAATAAAATAAAATAGATCAATAGAAAAAACTATTTCATCATGAATATAAATACTACCCATATCCCATGGAATGGTCACAAACAAAGTAATGGAGAACCATAATGAAATCCTTCCTGTAGTGGTCCACTATAACAACCATGATGAATAATATCTAAATAAATGATCTGGAAGGAGTAGAGATATCCAATTTTTCCTAGGGTGTGAATTGGGTCAAGAGAAGGATGTTCTACTGATAAATGATATGAAAATTACTTTTAAAAGATCCAAAAACATTAACATGCATGAATTACATGTAATTTCATTACACATAATGTAATCCAAGAAGGCTTAAAACATAGAAAAAATGCATCTTATTTCTATTAAAATCGGATTTTCAACTATTATATGATTTGAACATATTACATGTCACCTTAATCATTCACACCACGTATTAGTTCATATAATTTCTTAAGAGATGATTACAAATCACTTAACCCCATTAAATGATATGTAAATCCCTAGATGACTGCTGAAACTATAGTTCTAATTAGAAAACCCCCAATAAAATTGGAATGTTATCCAAACATTGGAAGAAACCCTATAATCCATTAACACATTTATACCTATAATCCATTAATTAAAAAATAAATACATTGTTGAACATTAGGTTGTTTTCCCTAGAAAAGGCAATCAGTGCCGAGAGTCCTACAAATTTATCAAAACTATGATGATAAACAAATAACTAATAACGGAGTTCTAGGAAAAATAATTTGTTGTTATAACTTCTCCACCATAATTTTATTAGTCCTTATGAGATCCATTATATTCCTTTGATATTAAAAATTAAAGGCCACTATTAACTTATAAAAAATTTCCTCTCCCACATCTAATGGATATCTTTTATATTTCTATAGTACCCAGACTAGAGGAATAATTTTTCCTCGTAGTACCTTGTCTCAGCACTCCATAATCTGAACTGGATGCTCCACCAATGTGGTGTTAGTCAGAAGATCAACATCTTCCTATGCAATCAAATTTAATAGATTCGATGTATACATCCTCAGCTAAGAAACATGAAACACATCTTAGATATATGCCAAAAAAATATGGTTAGTCAAACAAATATTACACCTTTCTCAATCATCCAATGATCTCAATAGGGATCACAAACCCCAGCTCCAACATATCCTTCTTACCCAAACAATTATTTACCAAGAGATTTGACACTCCATGGAAACCCCGAACACCAACCTCAAACTCAATTAGCTGGTGATGATAGTGTGTATAAGATTAGTAATGAATAAGTTCCATGATAAAACTCCAATATATCAAATGAACCAACTCAATCATCTCCTGAATGAGACTCGACCCAAACATGGACTCTTGTCCCAGCTCTTCCCAACATTAGGTAGATCTAAATATAAACCCATAAAAACTCTCAATGGGTTCAATCATAATATAGTATTGATATCCATTGTTATGAAAAAACTCAACCATATGATGTTTAATTTATTAGGATCCCCCTAAATCATGTATGCAATCATGTGACATATCCTCATGAACATGGAAATTCCTCTATGTATGTACATATTTCTATGGATGCTATTTCATCTTTAATCTAATATAGGAGGCCATTAAATCCTACAAACCATTCTAGAACATAGAAATGAATCTCGGGTCCTGATCAGATACAACCATAGAAGAAATCACCAGAAATCTCACAATATATAAGACATATAACTCCCAATGTTATTCCACCTTATTAATCTTATTGATAGGGAATAAATGTGATGATTTTGTGAGTCAATCAATGATCACCAAATTCATATCATCTTAAATAGTATTCCATGGAATACCAACTATGAAATCCCAAGAAATCCAATCCTATTTTTATTCAACAAAGGGTACTAGATGCAACAATCCTTTTTGTATCTAGTGTTTCCCCATTATTTTCTAAAATGTATGCAACCACAATAAAAAATAACCATTCCAAAGCATCACCCAATTCCACTAATACAAACATATCATTTCATGATATATATTAGTATCACTAGGAGATTTAATCTACAATTCCAATTTTCACTCTCTATCATGTCCTTTATTAGGGAAAATGGAACAACTAATCATTCATGTAAGTATAATGTTCCCCTTGGAGACCTATAACACTCACCTGAGGTCCCCCCCCAAAAAAAATATTCCAATAAATAATTGGATCTTGTCCACGAGAGAATTCTAGAGACAAAATAGATCATCCAAAGATGATTTACCTTACATTGAAGCTAGAAACTCCTTTCCACCAACCTCTTCCACTCCGAGGGTCATCTTAATAAACAAACTCATCAGATAACACTCATAAATATATTTCTTAAAATATTTTTTAGTAATTTCCTAATTAATGCATCAGAAACAAAATTATCATTCATAGGAGTTTATACAATATAAATGTAAATTTTCTGATGATAATAAACCCAGTGTGTCTAATACAGGCTCACATCCCTCAAAGTAAAAACATATTTTCTGGTTATTATGATCAGAATACATAGTAAATCACTCCCCAAAGTGGTTTTATAACCTCAATTTGAGTTCATGAATAATTACATCCAACTCATGATCATAGGTAAGGTAGTACTTCTCATAAGGGTGTAACTGATGTGATTTATATGATCCCACATGTCTCCCTACCATAAAGACACATCCCAAAACTATACTATAAGGTTTATATAAAACATTATAACATGAACGCAATTCCAAAATAATAAAAATGGGAAAAAATTTCAACCTTTTATTCATTTCCTTGTAATATCTCTACCTATTTTCATTCTAAAAAACATTGCAACTTATAAGATAATGATGTCTTCAAAGATGAGAAAATAAAAATATTATGAACAAATAGACTAGAGTAACCATCAAAACCCATGATGTTGTGGATCTCAAACACATTTTGGAAAACACCTATGACATATCATCAAATATATTTCTAGGATCCACTGATATTCCCCTCTTAGATATCACATGCCCAATAAATTTCACTTCTCATATCCATAACTTACATTTTGGTAGCTTACCATATAGATGATATTTCATTAAGGTTCGAATAGTGATATCTAAATAGTCTTTGAGATCCTCTTATAACTTGGAGTACCCAACATATTATCATATAACTCCACAGAAAATAGTCCAAGAATCAATTACAGATACAATTCATCAAATCTATTAACAACATGAGATAATTAGTTAGATCAAATTTAATCACTCGAATCTCAAAATGCCCAAACTATCCATTGAACACTATCTTAGGTATAACCTTTTCTCTAATGTTGCACTACTGGTACCATGATATTAGTTCAATCATTGAAAACATCACCCCATAAAGTGAAAAAATGACCATCTATCCTGGGAAAATGAAATGCTTTCTTAATGTTCATCCAATTTAAATGTAGATTGTCAATATTATTTCTTAGGATCATGTCTCCATACATTGAAAAGAGGATTGATGAAGCCCATGGTGACACACAAGGATTAATAAAAACATTATCCACTAATTAATTAAGATGGGCCTAATGTTCAACCAACTCAATAGGTTCAATTCGATAATATGGAAATGAAATGTTCATTATACCGTGGGTAAAGTTAATAATAACCTCAAACAATCTCTATGGTAATAAACCACACAAGTCTTCTAGAAAGACCTTGGGGTATACAGTCATTATTAATGGAATTCAACCACCTAAACATGGGTCAACTACATTAAGAAACATCTCAAAAAACTGAAATGAGTTTACCACTAGAAAAAGGAACAACATTCCATGGTTTTTCTGGTCTAAAGTCCTACTCACCATGAATGGCATGATTAGCCCCATTAGTAGATAAAAACGGTAACTGTGGATGAATATAGTTTATCTGGGAAATAAAAATAATCCTAAAATCTATTCCAATAATTAGTAAGAAGATGTCATGATCAAAAACCATGAAGTCTTATTCTCCATCAATGATTGATATCATCACCCGAAACATTGGACACTTGAAATTTATTTGGACCACATACTCAATGTTTTGGAAATATTCATAAAGTATGGAATTAGTTACAAATGTATTCCCAAATTTCCTAATAACATTAATGTTATAAAATATTAGTTACAACCAGTATCTAAATAAATCTAAATAAATAACTTAACTCTAATAGTATTTGGCCCTGCTTTACGGTTCTCTTGTGAATATACTCAATTTCATAAAGACATCCATTCATAGCTACATGAACATACCCCATGGATTAAAGATTTAACAAACCACCCTATGGAAGAATAATTACAAACCTATGTGCCCTTGGAGAGAGCAGATCCAAACTTACTGCCCTGGAATTTCATTTAATATAAATTATTCCATATGCCAATTAATCCATAATGAAGATAAGTCCTAGGAGCCACCATACAGTACAGTTTGGAATTAGTAGACAACCCATACAAATGGAAAAAATCTTCTTCTATATAGATTAATACCCTAAAACTAGTCCTGAAGAGAACTGGTCACCCTTACATTTCCTTTTCTTACAAGATGGTACACCCTATAAAACAACTTCACCAACTGAATATCCACCCCAAACATTATTCCCAACAATGTATACTCACACAAAGTTTCATTTTCACCTAACTCCACAGAGGTCTATTGTAAAATGAGAATAAAAATTGACCTAATATATATCCCAAATCCTAAATCAAACCTTTAATCCTTTTGGTGCTTAGTAGTGATAAGCTCTCGTGCCATATGCACCAGCTCAACAAAAAGGGTAGAATAATCAAGAAAAGTATGTTTTTCCTACATAATGGATAGAAACTTAGAGATATTTTCCAAACATAAGGTATCTAGTTAAAACAACTAGTTAAATATTTACTTCAAATAATATTAGGTATGATCCTTGTGTATCTTAAAATGCACATATATTCCCTCTACCACCATCTCATTGCTTCGAACATGTATGTGGAAAATACCACCTTTGAGTAATTTAGAGTCTTCATGAAATTTATGACCCTATAATTCTTCATAATACAACCCATAGATTCCTTTGGTTCATTGTGACCATATAGTATGGGTATATTTTTTTAGTAAATTCAAAGACATGATCCACCACACATCCAGGGTTTCTGAAACCCACATGGCTTATAGTCCAAATGGGATATATTACTACTTCAAACAAGGAAGAGTCAATTGGTGGTTTTAGTAGAGGACCTTTCTCATATCTTCATCTCTCATATTTGGAAGGTCTCTCATTAGAGTAATTCTCTAATAAAATTACTAATTAGATCATGATCACATTAAAAAAAATCCCACCTTCATAATTTTAATCAATTATTTAAATCTACAAAAATTTAAATAAATTAGGAATTATTATCAAGGAAGTGAATTTCCATAAGGTAAATTTTAATATAAGTAAATATACGAGAAAATTCATTCAAATTACCCCAATCACCACATCTCAAACCTAGTAAAAGTGCCTGACCACATAAGGTAACTTGAGTTCAATCACAAAAGTGAGCTCAACATGCATGTTTTACACGCTTGCTATAAAAATTCCAATACTAATAACTCTTTTCAACCAAATACGGAAAACCAAACTCCATCAGTGTTAACACATATCAGGTTGAGCATCCCATATGAATCCAATTTCTAATAGACCAACCCGGGTCAATAAAACCATACACTCGAGTCATCCATCACTTGGGGAGGTGAAGCAAGAACACAAAATAGGTCTTGAATATAATTAAACAAGAAAAAAAATAGATTAATATATGGAAGAAATAGATAAAACCAGATCCACAAAAAAACAATTAAAATTATATTGATAAAAAAATTAATAAAAAATACCAAAAAGTCTTTATGTGACCAATCGCCACCTACAATACGGCTTGAACTAAAGACAAAGACAAAAGTAGAATCCAATATGATAGAAAATTCTCATCCCATTACCTATAGCCAACAATAAAATATCTTGAATGGCCCAAGAAAAAACTTGGCTATGAGAAAAAATCCCAGTAGGATACTACCAAAGAGTATATACATGGTCTAATATCATGAATGAAATTGTTCATTATTTTAATACAATTTGTTTTTGCAAAGAATATATATAAATCCAATTCCTGTGAAAATTATTTTGGTTTTTTTCATAGAATACACTCCCATTCAGATAATAAATATGGAAAATAAAAGGGAAAATATAGGAAATTATATCCTTACATCAAGATATAAGATAGTAAACATATATCCATGAAATAACCTATCATGTGAGGCTATGTGATAGAACCTCATAATAAAACCTATGAGAAATCCATGATAAAAATTAACTTTTTATAATTTAAAATAAATATAAAAGAATCTTTTATTGGGCCTAGACTATTAAAAAAATGAAAACAAGAAACTCATTATCCCAACCAAACATATTAATTTGATCCAACCAATATCGAGTCCTTCCACATTCCATCGATACGACAATGGTTACCTCCTAGTGGTTCCACAGATGATAAGACTACCTGTATATATTTCTTGAATCACATAAGTTTTAAAATGATTCAATTGAAGAAAAACATTTCAAATCTATGATCATAATTTTATAAAAAAATATCATAGACAATAAATTTTTCTTTAGAATTGGAAACCCCATTTCCAAATCATGAAAATCCATTTTCAATAAAAAACAGCTTAAAACATTTCCCTTTCAGAGGAATATTTTATAACTACATATCAATTAAATTCAATGAACAACTCTATATAATTTATAGTGAATTATAATAACTTCACATTATTATACCTTTTTATTGAATAACATACCTAAAAATGTAATAAATTGATCTTCCATTGATAACGGTGATTGAAAACCAAGTGATCGTTCTTCAATAGATAAATAACAACAATAAAGTGTAATGGGTATATAAAAACTATCTGATCATGAATAGAAAATCATATTAAATCTATTGAAATAATTAATATCAAAGGAAATAAGAACTATATTGAATTATTACTCAGAGTGGTGCACTAAAAAAACCAGGATGATTGGTCACTCCAAAAATATCCAGAAGAATTAGCGATCTCTAATATTTTCTAGGGTGAGACATGGGTTGAGAGAGGGAGAAAACACAAATAAATGAAATAAAAATCACTCGTACAATATCCTAAAAACCTCATGTCATGATAATTATATGGAGTGTAATCAAATTATACTTCTTTTAATCTACTAAGGATAAAAAATCCAAAAGATGCATAGCCTTTATATGATAACCCGATTTTTGACCATTATAATTTGTGAACCTATTATATGGCATGCTTATCTTTTACAAACTTTATCAATTCAAGGGATATGTTAGGATACAAATACATTATTTATAATTCCACACATAGTGGGTGAATCCCAATTAGTCTGCACGAACTGTAGTTTTAAGAAGAAAACACCCCAAGGAACCCTAAATGTTCTCAAAACATGTAGAGAACCCCTGTTACCCATAATTATATTTATACCTATAATCCATTAATTAAAAAACATATATAACATTTTTTTTTCATTTTCCCCAAAAATTCTCTACTTCCCCATCGAACTAGCAAGTGCACCTAAAAAAGGACGATAAATAGAGCACAAAAAAGGGAGTACTTGAAAAAATTTACATGGTGTTACATTCTTATCCATATATTTGTTCTTATCCTCTATCCCAAATTGGTGATGTTTACGGGTTTTTCAGTGAGTGGAACTATGAGGGATTTCCGTACTTAAAGAAAAGATTTACTTACCTAATTTATTCTTATATGTATTGTGTTATGGTTCTTTTTATAATAGTATTCCATATATGAAGAAAATAATATCCTTTTTATAAGAATTTATTGGATGTTGTTTATCAAAGGGAATAATTATAGGTATAAAGTAAGATTATGAGACAAATCTACGCAAACATGTTGTAACACCTAATATATTTATGTCTCACAAATTTTATTAATGATCTTCCGAACCAAATGTATTTCAGTGTTTTTTGAGAATTGGAGGTGTTGGCGAGTGATAAGGGTTCCATACCGAGAGACTATAATTATTGTTGGTACTGTTGTATTGATGAATGAATCGACTGAGTACATGGGGTGTGGTACTAGGTACTTAGTGTACCCATAGATAGAGTGGGTGGTTCTATAAGAGACAATCAGTGGCCGGTTCCCCTAGAATGGGTACACGGTGATTATAAAGTATCTAGTGGAGGTTAAGAAGGTACTTGGATAGAACCTAGATCGATTGTAATTTTAATTAGATGATTAACATAATATTTTTTTTATAAAATGGATACCCACTCCATCAATCAAATTCAAATTGATGTATTCCACTATGAACTCTTCCAATTAGTCTTTTCCTCTCATAGGGGAATTTCCTTTATTCAATGGTATATTTTAGTGTCTTCTATCTTGTGGGAGTTTTAGGGGTAATCCTTACTATCTCATTCCCATATTGTACTTTTTTCCTTCACTATTTCACCTTTTATCATTATTTATAATCTAATTTGGGAGTTTATAAACTAGATCCTATTATCATAAAATAAAAGCTAAAATTTTAATTGTTATACTATGGAATGTTCCCTCAAAACTATGCTAGTAAGACCTCAACATTCATATTGTTTTTTCAACCATTACATATTGTGTATGAAGTGAGGGATGTGTTAACCATATATGTAATCTATAATTTAAATTTCCAAAATATTTTTATCTTAATCTTATAATGATTAATACATGTTCGGTTCATGAGTTGTCCTTAAATATTTGTGTGTTGTAACTATAGTTGTTGATGGTCTTTCACTTAGTGTGAAAAGTTTTGTAATCAATACTAAGAAACAAAGAATGTGTCTCTTCTTATCTTATTGCCCCAAGAAACTCATGTGGTTTCCTAAACCATTCAATTATAATGAATTTCTTGAGAACACAGTTTGTTAGGGTATTTTACACTTTGTGTAAGACATTTAGTTGGTTTGTAGGATTTTGAGAATGTTCATTAAAGATTAAAATTCAATAAAATATATTAATACATGGAATTATGATATAAGTTTCTTTTATTTTAACCATTGATATATCATCCACCTAGAATCATTATTATTGGTATATTTACCTTCTTTGGTATGTTTGTGGTTTCTCATCCATATGATATGTTAGTGTTAATGACACATCATCCAATGTGAGATGTGTTGTTGATGACATGTATTCTAAATTGATAGTGTATGTTTGGGTATATCAGCCTCCCTAGAAGACTGATATTAGTGGTTCATAGTCTACCAAAGGACTTTTATCGGTGGTCTTCCATCCACCTAGAATATTGTTTTGGGAGATAGCTTGTTCCACATAAGTTTTTGGTATAATGAGTAGCTCTTCAAAAAGTATGAAATTTTCTAGTGAATCATCCACAAGAGATGTCATTTTGATGTTATATAATATCCCTTTTGTTAGAATTGGTTGTTAATCACACCCATAACATGAGTAGCTCTGATATATTTTCCTCCTGAAATTGATGGTACCTTGTCCACCTAATATGATATGTTGTGGTTCCTCATCCTCCTATGGTGTTTACTTAGTGGTGCATTGTCCAAATAGAGGTTGTAATTTGGTGCATCATCCACATTATCATGGGTAGTGGTGTATTTCATCCACTTTGAATTGATGGGTCCTAATCCAACATGTGATAACCCAGTCTATAATATTGTATTAATAGTAAGGAACTATTCACCCATATGATATGTAATGGGAATGTATCACTCACCATATGGTTCCTGATAGTGATCTCTTATTCAACACGATTGATAGATGAGTAGTGATATTTTATTAATTATTATGGTGTGTTTTAATTATTGGTATAGCCTCGTTTTCTAGTATTAGACTAACTAGTTATGATAAAACATATAACTTCTAGGGAGAATATTATGATTTCAAGGATAACATATTTTTTCTATATTAATATTCCATATCAACCAACACTAGTACTTATTAGATTTTTTAGACACTATTTGTATAGTCTTGGTGAATTTTACAGAAAATATACATAGGATCCTTTGAAACCTACCTGATTTCATAGTCCCTAATATAGGAACAGAAAATAACCCTTGGTTGGATGGTTGATCTAGGAAGAAGTGTCAGAGTTGGTAATTTTAGAGTTCTACCATGTGGGAATATTGGGAGGTTTTCTTGAGGTCAAATAATTCCATGCTTTGGAAATTTTAAAGGTATACAATATTGAGAAAATTACAAAGTTGTATTGGAGAATCATTTATACTCTACAATTATTTGATAATAATAGTTAAGATATTTGATATTTCAGAAACCCGGTATAAAATATATTCCTTTGATTAACTAACATACATGTTATGAATATCTAGGTTAACAAGTTTGAGAATGACTTTTTTTCTTTTTAAGTGTTATGTTTTTTCTAATTTCATATTTTTATAATACTAAAAAGTAGTAAAAATTTATTATGAAATGAAATTTGGAAGAAAAAAATGCAATGAGTTCTGTAATGATTATGAGTATTGGGATCTCTATAGGTAATGAAAAAAAATCAATTTTTAGAAACCTATTGGTAAAGTAGATAATCAATATCTCCACTTGGTCACATTTTAATGTGAGTAGAATGACCACAACATATACCTTTTTCCAGGTGTAAACAATCTATACATTCTGAGGAATCATGTTGCTAATGGCTTTAAAAATATAAGAGATGCAGCAGTGATTGGGGGAGTTTCCTAATAAATAATTGACCTTTATAGGTGAATCATATTTGACCACTAAAACGATGAGGTTAATAGAAGTAAAAATAAAGATTCATGTATGAATTTTCTAGGATTAATATTAAATAAAACTTTCCCCTATAAGACGAAGAGAATCCATTATAATCAGAGCCCTTAAGACAATGATAATACCACCTCCATTCAAGATACCATGGACACATATACCATCTATTTTCATATAAGCCCATTCTATGGTACATTTTGAACAATTAAGTCCCTTATCCCACCTTCCCCCCATGAAATCTTTTAACGTAACTATCATTGTAGGGATAATCATGTTCAATAATAATGATACTATAATTTCCACAATTTATAGTTGAATGAAGCACAAATCAATGTATATAAACATGGAATTGAGTTAGGATGTAATTGGATTAAACATATATTGAAAACCACTAATGAAAATCTCTTAAATCCCCCAATAGCTGAAAAAAATAGAAATACACCTATCATTAAAGTTAAATTATGCACTATCATGAAAATTAACTTTTTTTAATGAATATGTTCAATGAATAATAAGATTTAATTCATCCTGATATATCATTGATCAAAGTCTTCAAAATTCTATCCAATTAATTTTCAAAGAATAAATGTCAAACCAATCTCATAGATGTAATCTCACACAAAATGAAATTAGAGGAAAACATAATATTTTTCATTGGATGTTAATATTCATAGGGATATGCTAATTTATAAGATTCTACCAAATTATGGTGAGTTTTGAGGGATGATCCTTTCAAAACAAATCCCAAACTATATCATATGAGTTCTTATCTATGTGTATAATTTTATTGAAGCCTAAGAAAGATAAATTTAAAAAATAAGAATAAGTAAAGACACATACACCAGGTTCTCTAACTAGAAGAATAATGTAATACAATATATTTTGACATTACTGAGTACCACATAAAAGAATGATGGATCCTCATTATTCTGAATATAGGTGAGGTATGGAATCGAATAAATTGGGTATAATTGAAGATGTCCAACTAGTTTCTTTTCAAATAGAAATAAAAACTCTACTAAAAATCCAAAAATACCTATAAAAAAGGTGAATGGACCTATTTGGGATACAACTAAAACTAATAGGGGTGAATCAGTTTTTGGAACTATTTAATCCAATTCCATTTTTCCGTGTAACTCCATGTAATGTTGGGATCTTGATTATATTATTATATTTTCCCTATCACATGAATGTATTTGAATGATGTAAAGATAACACCAAATATTTTTACATGGTTCACTTCTCAAGAAGTGTAGATAGTCCTTAGTATGGTCTGGGAATAATCCTGACTACACAACCACTTGAAAAAAATCCTTTGAATGTGGGTACAATGAGTAGGATATGCCCTTATGCTCATTTAGCAATATGAAAAAAAATCAAACAGTGAATTCAGATAGTAGTATGTAAACAGTCCAATAGTTCTTGTTTTAGCATACTTCCTTGGATCATTACACTACCTATCAAAAACAATCTTCACCTTGTTGTTAAGGGTTTGTAATAATAAGAAATTACTCCACTTATTAAGTCATATATGATGTCATATATGATGTAATATTTCATCTTTATTCTTCCAAAACCTTTATCTTTTCATTGTTACATTCACAATAACATATAGGAAACTTCTCAAATATCTGCTGAGTAGAAAAATTGATAGCTACACTATCTTCTTCCTATATCATTCAAAATAAAATGCATATAGTAGCCTAATGAACTAAATTCTCCCTAACCCAAATAATGATCATCTATATTAATTTGTAATTTCACTTCCTCTTATCCCCTTTATCTGTAACAAATAAATATATGTAGTACTATATAACAGTATCTTAATAACTATTTCTAAATATCTGAAAAACTTACAGAAATAAATCACCTTCGTCCAATAATTCGAGAATCACAAGAAGCATTTGTGATTATTAAAACAACGATGATCATCTCAACACAGCAACATCACAATTATTCTGCCCTATATAATAATTAATCTTTATATGGGAACATTATATTATTCTGGGAAACATAATAATATGACATTTTTTAGAATGTGTCTAATTCTATATCATCGAGAATCAGTACCAACACATGAGTGGCTATGTTTTCTTTTATTCATTATTTCGAAAATATTAACATAGGTGCACATCTGGATCTTCACCATAAAAAAAACTATGTTTGTTTTATCTTCCCTGTTTATTGTATATCAACTGGTAACACACGTTGTTTCTCTTTGTGAAAAATAGTGGGATAATTATACCCAAGAACTGGTTCAAAAACCCATTATCCAAGAATCACTAAAATCATATGCTTTTAACATGTGGTGAGTGTCTACTAATCATCATCTTCATGAAAAACAATGAGTTTGTAAACACCTATCATATATACATGTTATTTTACATTCATTACCTGTCTAATATCATCCATAAAATACCTTAAATCTATTGAGTACATCATTAAACATTGTGGAATACGTTCTTCACAGATAATATTTTTATTACATGGGCCACGTTTTCTTTGTGGATTACTGATTCCTTGCGGACTATTAATGATTTGTGACCTATTTTACATTATGGGAAATAGAACTATGAATACCTCTTCTATATACAAGGTATCAAACCCCTCACACCCCTTATATGAATAACTTCATCATTCACTTCAATTACTATATGTGAACTACTATCCTTCATGGAATTCTCCCTCATGAACTTCTTCTCCTTCACTGAATTTTACCTCATGAACACATTTGGACTGACCCAAGTTATACTTGGAGTAATGACTTCTTATAATAAAATTCACTCAGCTTAATGATCTCAATAAGGGTATTTATATAGGTATATAAGATACATAAAACCCTTTTATTTGAATTACCCAGTCATTCTATTTGGTACAGCCTTCACCGTGCACTGCTTTGCAGTCCACATACTGCCTTTCTCGTTTGTTGTGGTTGATGTTATCTAAAAACAAATATCTTGTTGAGAAGTCAATATCAACACCTAATTCTGCAAGTGACGTTCATTCAATGAACTACAAGTCTCCCAATAACTATTTTCCCTATGTGGTCCGCTTATTGTGTTTCACGATCCACATAGCACTACTATACATAAACATTATTTTCCTGACATCCTTCATCGTTCTATGTACCTCATATTCAGTCTGTGATCTATGCTTCAATTCCTATGATATTAATTCGTATTCATATAGATTTTCAAAAAAAATTACAAATTGATACATCCTTAATGATTGATCAATATTATTATAAAATTCACATCATTACAAAATAACATGACCACTTTCATCATGAAACCCACCTTTCATCATATTTAAACATTGATCGATCACTTAAATCATTATCAAATTTACCTTGAAAAGTATTGATGGGGATTATAATTCATCCATGACATCTAATTTCATCATATGAATCTATAAAAATTCTCTAGGCATTATCCTCAAACTCAAAGTCATCAAACCAATCACATGTTTCATGGAATATTTAGACTTGAGGAATTCATCCTAGCTCCATTGATATTGTAACTACATAATTATATTAAATGTAATGGGATTTTATTATCACTTAGTACACCATTGAATATAATTTGAAAACAAATAAAATAAAAACACAATTTTTTCACTTCAATTGTGTATACTTCCACGTAGGTTGGATCACATTTTATAACAGGTAGTACCTTAAAGAGAGTCGATATGAGACCTCACATACTTCTTCCTACTAAAATATTTCCAAAGGGATTCTATTACAGCGTCCTATCTTAGTAATATATATGGAATGAAATTCATAGTGTCTTCAATACCCATGAGGTTAATACCTCCTTTGCCTATCATCTTTTCAATTCATGAACAGGCGGTCCAATAATTATGACCCTAATCATGGGTTTCATAGATGATGTTAGTGAGTATGACATAAATTTTCCTAGTAATTGACATAGGGTCCCTAAATATTAATCCAAGAACATATGAATTGAGGGATGAAAATTATTTTTTAGAATGATTCTACCTTTATAAGAAATAAAATGACTATTATAACCATCACATGATTTTATTAGCAATACCATCAAACTAGTGGACAAGAATTAATTCATTGGATAATGTTTAACCTTTATAATCCATTAGAAAAATTCTTTACGTGAATTCAAAGTCTATCACTAGTACATTTAGAACACACAGTAGAACATTTTTCTTAAATATTGATGATACTTGTTTGGTGTTAGTGTACTAAACAACCCTCTTATAAAAGGTGTTCAAAATTAAATTGTTCTTTTGAAAATAAGTGTACCCAAAATTTCTGAGGAAGATATTTTTGTTGGTGATAATTATGTGAATGATTTCAAAAATCCATATTGTACTCTAAATGGATAAACAAACCTATTCCTTATATATATATATATTAATGCTCCTTCAAAGAATATCCTGAGATAACATAAAAAAATATTAGAGAATGTGTCACCCCTTGTTGATGACCCCTCAATAATATGAATAACCCAACCCTCTTCTATATAATATAAATCATGAACCAAGGTGAACCTAATCAAGTGATAATATTTCTATTTAACCCGTAACAAAAGAAACAACATCGTATAACTCTTACATGGATATATTATTCTATCATATAAAATAAATTGTCCATGAAAATTTTCACCACGATTTTGGATTCATTCACTCATTTGTTAAGGTAATCTGCCTTTTTTTTGGGGTTAGAGAAACTGCTCCTTATTAATTATTAACTTTATGATAGCCATGATTTTCTTCACATTTTTTATGGCTCGGATAATGGGTGATTTTTGTTAAAAATATAAGAATTCCATTAACTAATAATGTACACATGATAATGGGATGAAATTTCATAATTATATTAGGTTCACTAGACATGAATCATAATATATGTATAGTGGAATTATTTTAATATCCTTATATTTTTAAATGAAAACATATTGTGTAAATGATATATAACATTGGTCTTAAACGAACAATGAAATATTACTATTTATATATGGATGATATAACTTGGCTGATAAATTTTTTAGAAATTATAATATATTCCACATTATGAAATATAAAATGGAAAAAAATCATTTATATTTTATTAAGTAATAAATTTTAAATAATTACCCACTTTTTAGTAAAGTCGTTTTATTCTTAAAAAATTAGTTTTATCTAAAAATGTTTTTTATTTATTTTAATGACTAAATATTATAAAAAAGGTTTATATTTTTTTTTTAAAATTCATTAGATATAATTTATAAATTTATAATGTAAAATAATCTTGGAATTGATTTTTGAGAATTATTCCGATAATATAGATTTTTCATAGAATTGTGAAAATACAGATTATTAATTGGGAAATTTGATTTAATATAAATTATTTGTTATGTAAAATTATATTTTAGATTATTTTAAAATTTTAATTTGTATAATATTTTATAAATTTATTTTATATTTATATTTTTAAATTAATTCTTTACATGAATTTAGTTTACAAAAATTTTATATTTTGTAAGTGCATTTTTCTAATTTTCATCCAATTACGTTTAGCCAGTGTAATTTTAAATTAAATTCATCCAATTATTTGTTTTGTAATTTTTAAAAATGTATTCCATATATTGAATCAGTGGGCTCGATTTTTTTTAAATATGTCCCTTATATTTTGTTCAATATGAATATTAAGACATGTAATATTTGTTACCAAAGTAAAAGGGTAAATTGGTTTATCGAGTGTTGAAAATGATAAGATAAGGATTATAAAATTACCATAAAATGCACCTAAACATTATTGGATAATTATTTATCATCAATAATCATATAATGGTCTAATTTTGGACCTTATGATTCTATTTGGAAGTAATTGTAATATTTATAATAATGTTGTTTTCAAGAAAAGTAAAAAACATCACACTCTTTTTTTCAAGACTAATATATATTTAATATGAAATTAACCAAAGAAATGTTCAAATATAAATATTATTTTGAAAAATAAATATTATATATTAATCATGGAAAATAAATTTTAATTTTTATTCAAGAAATAATTAATTTAAATTATTATACAATGTTGATGTAATAATTATAAAATTATTGGAACAATAAAATAATGGTTTTTAAATTTTTTAAAAAAATATTGTTTTACAGAAAAATAAAATCTCAGACCATTATATATTGAAGATAAATTTTTTTATTTATTAAAACATTTGGTTTGAATTTTACTTGTTTTTCATGACTTTATTAAAATCAATGAAATTAATTGTTCTATATGTTTTCATCAATGGAATATTATAATAAATAATATTTTTTAAATGATATAAAATTCCAAAACATATTAAATTTGGCCATGGTACCAATAAATAGTTTATAATATCATCCAAGTTCTATTTAGGGGTCATTTTTCCATTTACAGTAAATGTATTGACACTTAATATATGAAAACCCTTGTTGTGAAAGTATGTTTAAAAAAGGGTTAACACATGGTTAAAACCAAATGATAAGGAAAAAGTAATATTAAAAACATTTATAAATTTGTTATTGTTGTATTTATACCCACAGACATCTTATATTCAAAATAATTCATTTAGGAGTGTTTTAATTGAAAATTAATGTATTGAAATTAATATTTTACAGAATTCCTAGAATACCCTTCCATATCTTATAAAATATAACCTCTTATTATTAATCCATCACACTTAAATTTTTTTAAAGGAAAATACTATCCTAAAACAATTCCAATAATCCCTTACCTAATTATAGAGGACATATATTAGGAAAAATAAAAATTTTATTTTCCTTTATGTGCTAAAAAATGTCAATTTCTAAATAATATGCATTGTTTTAAATTTCATGATTTAGTTTTGTTTCCTATTAAACCTACATAATATAATCATAAACCATTAAAAAATTAAAAAACGTATCCTACATATAATAATATGTTAATAATGTAATTTTAAAACCTAAATCCATCACCTGCATCCATCAAATGGGAGAGTAATTCATCGTTCTTGTGTATGATGGACTACCTCCTCATAAACCAATGTAATTCGTTTTCTATCATCTTCTATCATTTCAAGGGAAATTATATATTTATGTTATATAATTATATATATGATATTCATGACGTATTTATCATTTTTATTGATAATATAACAAATATTCTCTTTTCTTTCCATATACAATAAATTGGTAAAGTTATTCATGTGTACGTGTGGACTATCACCTCCGCAGAGTGATGTGATTCATTTTTCAACACCATATCTCAACAATGAAATATATAAGTAAATTTAATGAAATAATATGACATATATGGTATGATGATTATTATAGAATGAATAAATAATACTTACCTTATTTTCATAATTATTCTTGAATAAATTAAAATGTTACTCATACATACTGACAGCCTTATGTATCCATGATTTTAACGTAACTCATTATTCATAACCATGTTTAGTGGATGAGATTTTAAATTATTATTATGTTATAGAAATTATAAAAAAAATGGACTATTATTCTATATATTATGTAATAATGACTTTTTTACCATAGTTGACTTACTAAATCAATTCTAAACAGATGAAATAAAAACCTTCAAAATATCCATCATAAATTTTATTAATTACATAATTAAATCTTGGTTTGAAATAGGTAAAATAAAATTAATTGAAATATTTAGAAATTTTCTTATGAAATAAAATAATAAATCTATGTTTATTATCCAACAATATAAACAATCTATGTGAGTAGTTAGACTCAAGGTAAGGTATATTCCTAAAAAATCAATCATTTAATGTTTACTTTAAAAATTAGTTTTCTATACATATCCATATATTTAAAAAATATTTATTTAATAATGGTAGTCATGTTTTAAAATGACTTTTAATTTTCAATTTTACCCAAGTATGACTTTTTAAAAAATGTCTTGAAAGTAATCTTTTTGTTATTTAGCAATCATGGTACATTGAGAATTCTCTAAAAAAAGTATCAAAAGAATTTTTATTAATATTTTATGGAATGAGTGGACATTACCACCATTATAACTAATATATACTTCGATTATTACAGTATAGGTTTATCAGGTTCCATTAATAGAAACTATTTTCCTTTATAATTGTGTATTTTTTTATATAAGTGATTTCAAAATGGAATTTTTATTTTCCTAAAAATAATTTATTAGTGTATTAATGATAATTAATTCATTCAATTTTGTGACAATTTTTTTCTTCATTGATATTGTCATAATGATGGGTTGTTCCATTATAAAACAAAAATGGGTTGCTAATTTATTAACAAATGACGGGTGATTCATTGATAAACCAAGGGTAGTTGCGTTTGTGATAGCACTCCAATGAATATCATACGGAAGTCGACCGTTTGTTTATTCCATCTATAAAAGTGTTTTCATGAGTGAGATTAAAATTCCATCATAAGTAAAATTTATGTATTATCTATGTTATCTATTTGTTTTTAAGGTAATATTAAAATTTATCAGGGCAATATAATGATATTTTTTAAAGGAATGAATATGCTACTTTTAAGGGGTGAAAATTATAAGCTTTTGAAATTGTTATATTTAGCTTATAACATTATAAAATAAAACATTATGAGTTTTATTTTTTTCCTTTAAAATTTATCGGGAAATGTTTTATGAATGCCTCTGGGTGGATAAGTTTATATCTTAGGTATAAAAATTTAGATTTTGAGCACAATGATTGCATTGAAAATGTAATATTTTAATAAGTATTCATGGACTAATGGTTTATTTCATAAAATTTAGTTACTTTACTAATATTTATGTGCTAATCCCATGTTTTAAAATGTTTTTCATGGGGATTAAGGATTGAAATGTAAAATGAATAAGTTAAGTTGATATTCATGTTGTTTTGTTTCACGAAAATAAATAATGTTTTATTTTACAAGTTTTATATTTTAGGTAAAATGTACAATGAATAGAAGAGTTCACTTCATATATAGATATATATATGTGTGTTTGTGTGTGTGTGTGTTTTTTTGTAAGATTTATGTCCTAACACTATAAAACTATAATCTTAAATGATCCTTGGGAATGTCAGAAAGTGAATTATAGATTAAAGACACTTGAATATGTAATGTTTAAGGTCGGGACCATATAATTGGTATCAGATAGGGGTTTAGGAAGTTTTCTGATTATGATGTTTTCATGATAGGTTATATTAAGAGTTATAGATACCATCATGGTTATATAATTTTAATATGGATTTTTACACCCTTTGTGTTGTTTTAAAAGAATTGTTTTTGAAGTCATTAATGATGTTTTTTGAGATGTTATTTTGGAATTAATTATTTTAACCCATAGGTTTCATCTAATTGATTATTTAAAAATAATATTTTTACATATTCTATATTTAAAACAAAAACCTTTGAAGATAAAACAGTCATTGATTTTTAAGTTATTGAGGATATTTTTCAAGGATAAAGTATTTTATATTTTCTATGGGTATTTTCTTTATAAGGACTATTTTCATTTTAACAAGCATTTAATGTTTCTGAAATATTATTTTTTATAGAATAAATATCATTCATCGTGATGGAAGGAAAAGGATCTCACAAAAACATTATATCCCTTATAGATTATTTTATCAACACTATCACGGTAAAACATTTTTCATATGATCTGGAAATCATTTTGAGCACTTAGATCACATGGAATTAACTATTTGATCTAACCAAGACATTTTCAATTACCAAAAATTGCTATCAATTATTGGATATATATATTACTTTATTTTAATTTATAGATGCATCAACCTCCTTTTAAAAGTATAATACCACTAAGGTTTGGGTTTTTTATTTTATAGAGATAAGAAATACATGCCTGAAGATGAAGGGGGTATCCATATCATAAAGGATGAGCCTAATGTCATGATTTAATAAATGAATTATTTTATTATTATATAAGTGTTAATAAATAATGATTAATATTAATGAATCATAATGCCTTATTTAATATCATGTAATAAGATGAAAAATAATGTATATGGGTTCCTAAAAGGGGTCGAATGGTGTGTTTATCAATTATGATATTTAATCATTTTATAGTAGATTCTATTTTCAAATATTAGAAATATAAGTTGATGACATTGATACCTTTGAAAAGTTGTCTATTAAAAAGGTTATAAGCTTAGACATAGTTATTTTAGGATATATTACAAATGGACAAATAATACTAGGGTTTAATATGTTCTAGATAATAGTTTTTTTAACTGATATGTATGAAAAACCATCATTGTATCGAATTGATATTTTTAAGCATTATCGTTATAGATATTTAGGAATATAAATTTTTCATAGAGATAAATAAGTGTTTGAAATGTTATTTCTAAATTTTTATACTATTTTTAGAACTTTACATTATTAAGGTAAAACAAACATTATTATATATTAAGTTAGGATTAAAGGTTGCATTATTTTTTTGTGGTATATATTAATTTTTTGTGAATTCATAGTGTATCATGTTATTTAATAATTTAATAGAATATCATGGATAAAATATATTTAGGGCTTTCAAATCTTGTTATGAGACTATAAGATTCATTGATGTGATTTAGGGATAAATTTTACATTTACCTTGGAAGATAATGAGATTAAATCATTTATATTTATAGGTTTCAATAATATCCTATAATATATTGAGTAATGATAAGGTAAGTTATTTAAATAATAATATATATTGAAATTTGAGTATTACAGTTTAATTTTGGATGTTAAAGTAGTTTTCTTCAAATGAAGGATTATTCTTTTGGGAATTATCTTAACTTATTCTCTCCATTTTTTCTTTGGATAAGTCCAAAAGGTTATATGAGTATATTTTTATTCTATTTTAGATTTTATTGATCCATAGAACATGATTATAGTGCTTTAATAATGAAAAAATCATCCTCAATAATTATCATATGTAGAAAACATGTGACTTTTATGTGAATTGATTAAACTATGAAATTCTACATTTTATGTAAGTATATTTCCTTATATTCTTACTCTTGTTTTTAATATAAAATATCTATGAGAATAAAATTATTTTGAAACAAGAAAATTATTTGATAACATTTCTTTTTGAGAAAGCAATGGTCTTTTAACCCATTACATCTCCACAAGAAATTCCTTCTATACCAACACCAATATCCCAATGGTTTAAAAAAACAATTGTGATAGGTTTTCTATACCAATGGTTTGTTGAAAGACATTGGGATAGGCCCGATTAGAGAGGCCATTACCAATGGTTATATATAACCATTGGGATAGGTGGAAGTTCTCCCAACGGTTTTAAAAAACCGTTTGGATAGGTGATAGGTTCCCCCCTTATGCCAATGGTTCATGGAAACGTTGGTATAGGTATGATATTTACCAATGGTTTTAAATAACCATTGGGATAAAATGACCCAAATGCTGCCCTAATTCATATCGGGAACCTCCCATATTGCGCCCTAAATGAGAGCTCCCTTCTAGCATGCAAACCCTTCTACTGAGAAACCGTTTGTTTGTTCTTCCACATCAACTTTGAAAGTTATTAGTTTTATGTTATACCTCCATTTATCCCATTTTTTATTCTAATTTCTTTGAATTCAAGGTTGTTTTTTGATGTTCGTTTTGATTATCCGTAAAGGACAACTCCCCTATTCATTTCATTGTGAACACTACTTCCCAACTTGTGATCAATCCTTGATTCACATGTCAGGATTTATTTTTTGTGGCCATGGTAGGGGTGGTGTGCAATGGAATGGGGTTGGCTATAGGGGGGATGTGAGGTGGGTGGGTTTATAGGGGGTGTTGTGTAGTGGGAGGGGGCCTTGGGGGGGTGTAGTAGTAATGGGGGGTGGTTGTGCAGTGGGAGGGGGGTTGGCTCGGCTACAGGGGGAAAGGGAAGTGGGAGGGTGGGAGGGTGGGGGGTTGTGCAGTGGGAGGGGCTGTATGGGGGTTGTGTCGTGGGAGGGGGTTGGTTGGGCTACAGGGGTGTTGTGCAGTGGGAGGGTGGGAGGGTGGGGGTTGTGCAGTGGGAGGGGGTTGTCGGGGGTGCTGTGTAGTGGGAGGGGGTTGGCTGATGATGGGATGTGAAGTGGGGGGGGGGGGGGGCTGTAGAGGGTGGGTGTACAGGCTGGGGGCTCAAGGGTTGGGAGGAGATGTGCAATGTGGGGGGTGGGGCTTAAGGGGGCGGTGAGGGAGGGAACTGCAGTTGGGTCTGTAGGGGGGAGGTTTGGTTGTAGTGGGGGTTGTGTAGTGGGAGGGGTTGAATATGTGGGCAAGTGTAGTGGGTATTTAGTGCGATTGGGGGGTGATATTTATTGGTAGGGGGTTAGTTGTGAGGGATTTGGTTGTGGGGGTGTTGTAGGTCCGATTGCAGACCTAATCTAGACCTCCTCCCGATATATTCTCGGCCGCAAAATACGTTCCAGCCGGAGATCCTTCTTCAATCCAACAAATTATATTTTCTACACTTAAAATTATGAAGTGTTATCTTAGTTTTAGTGTTCTTACTATTTTTATTTGATGTTTGATGTTTTTATTTCGGTTAAATTTTAGTTATTTATGTTGTAGTACTAAAACCTTTGTTTGTATTATGTTTTTTTGTTCTACACTTCATACATCGTAAATGGTCTATTTAGTGGGGTTTGTTTAGTGTAGGGTGTAAAGGGTTTGTTTTATGTTTTTTGTTTAGTGGGGGGTGGGATGTCCATGTGGGGGTGGTGAGGGCTATCCAAGGGGGTGGGGTGGGCTGTCATGGACAACTCGTACCCCCTAGACAGTCCCCCCACCCACTCCTGGAAAGCCCACACCCACCCCCTAGACCCCAAACCCCCTGGACATCCCTACCACCCCCGTGGAAAGCTCGCCCACCCCCTGGATAGCCTCGCCACCCCCTTGGACCGCTCGTCCACCCCTTAGACACCCTGTACCCCCTAGACAGCCCCCACCCTGTGGACAGCCCACCAACCCTCCCTGGACCCCCATACCCCCCTTGGCAGCCCCGCCACCCCCGTGGACAGCCCACCCACTCACCTCGTACCCCCTAGATAGCCCCGCCCACCCTCTGAACACCCCCTCCCCCCATGGACAACCCCCACCCCCATGGAAAGCCTGCCAACCCCCCTGGACACCCCGTACCCCCTGACAACCCTGCCACTCCCCTGGGCAGCCCGCCCACCCCATGGACACCTCGTACCCCTTGACATCCCCCGCCACTAGAAATCCCCACCCACCTCTGGACACCCCAAAACACCCTGGGTAGCCCTGGAAACCCCGTGGACAGCCTTCCCACCCCCTGGATAGCTCATACCGCCATGGACATCCCCCCCACCTATGTGGATAGCCCCCATGGACACCCTCCCACCACCCCCGGACACCCCATTCCCCCCGGAAGCCCCAACCCCTGGAATGCCCCTCACCACCTTGACACCCCCGAACCCACTGGATAACCCCACCACCCTCGTGGACAACCCGACCACCCCCCGTGGATAGCCCGCCCACCCCCTGGACAGCCCACCCACACCCCTGGACACCCCATACCCCCTGGACAGCACCGCCACCCCCATGGTCAACCCTCCATCCCCCTAGACACCCCGTACCCTCCTAGACAGTCCCGCCCGACACCCCGCTCACCCCCCTTGGATAGCCTACCCACTCCCCCTGGACTGCCCTACCACCCTGGATAGCCCGACGACCCCTGTGTACAGCCCACCCAACTAGACACCCCGACCCCCCTAGACAGCCCCTACACTGTGGACACCTCCAACCCCCCTAGACGGACCCGCCAACCCCCTTGGACACCCCACACCCCCTGGACACTCCCTCCCACTTGGGAAATGTATTTGATCACTCAAATTGCCTACTAAAATATAAAATATCATTTATAAAAAATTTAGTCAACTTCTGAATAATTCTCCTCCCCAAGTGTACAAGATCATGTACACTCATGTATAGTTCTTCAATGATATTTTGTTATAAATATAGTATTTTGTGGTCTTTTATATTATTATTATCATAAAGAGTAGTGTGTTAGTTATGGATTCATATAAAGTGACCAATTCTTGTTTACTTAAATATATTTTCGATGAAACTTCAATTTTATTGAATTGCTTTTGACAAAATGACATATAAAAATTATTTTTTTATAGAATGGATAGAAGTTGGATGTATGAAACCAACCGGATATCAAGAAATTTTCAAAAAAATTTGGAGATATTTTTAGATTTTTCATTTCATAATGCTTCAGATAGTGGTCTAATACACTTACCATGTTCCATTTGTGTTGGCAGACCTTGGTTGAGCCATGAAAAAGTAAGCTACCACAAAACCAAATATGGTTTTCAAGAAAACTACTATGTGTGGTATCACAATGGAGAGAAAATGAAATCTCAAACTGCTAAGGATCCAAATGAGAAGACTGGAGTGGAGAATTTTTTATATAACCAGTTTTCATTTATTCTTCATAATGAAAAAGAACGAATATCGACCCAAGAAGTCATCGATACGAGTACACATGATGCATCTAATGAAAAAGATGATGTTTTCAGGGTTAAAAATTGATTGATGCTGCCACGAGTCCAGTATATTGACAATGATATATAATGAAAAGGATGGAATTTTTTGTCCGACTGCTTCATGGGAAAACTGTTTATGGGATTTATAATATAGCAATCGATTACATTCTTATCTTCTTGAATGATTTACTACAGATGATGCAGATATTACCTCAAACCACTATATGGCATGTATGTTAGTTGAGGAACATGGATGTTCAAGAAACAAAATTCATGATTTCTTAAAAGATTTCAGTTTATTCCAGGAGGAAACTGCTGAATGAAATGAATGTATAAAATGTGGCCCATCCCACTGGAAGTCAAAATCTGATGGAACACCATCATGCATGCCACAGAAAGTAATGTGGAACTATCCATTGATCCACAGACTCCATAATCTTTTTATGTCTGATTAAATATCAACAAAAATGAGATGGAATGATACCGAGAGAAAGAATAATATTGATGAGTTGGTTCAACCTGCAGATGGATTTTCATGGTAGAGATTTGAAGGTCAATATCCTAATTTTGTTACTGACGTGCGTAATGTGAGGATGGGTTTTTCAGGCAACAGTTTTAAGCTTTTTGGGAAGATTCTTACTTTACATAGCTCATGGCCAGTTTTTATACACATTTATAATTTTCCCCCATGGTTGTGTATGAATAAACCTTTCACTTTCATGAGTATACTCATATCTGGCCCTTATGATCCTGACATTGATATTGAAGTATACATGAAACCCTTAATAAAAGAGTTGAAACTTCTTTGGGATGTGGGTGTGCGCACATACAATGCATATTCGAAAGACATATTTTAGATTCATGTTGCGCTTATGTGCAAGATCAATGATTTGACAGCTTATGAAATGATTCCTCGATGATACACGAAGGGAAAACTGGCATGTCTTGTTTGTATGAAGAATACACGATCTAGAAGACTGAAACATCGATGTAGTTTCGGTTTTATGGTACATCGTCAATTCTTTCCAAAGGACCATCCATATAAAAATAATCATCGAATATTTGATAATAACATAGAGATCTATGATCCACCTCAGCGTATGTTTGGAACTGATGTGCTTAATGAATTGAAAGATTTTAGTTTTTCATTCGGGAAGGGTCAAATGAAATCTGGAAAGAGAAAGAATGTTTCCACTGAAACCTATTACAATTGGAGGAAGAGGAGTATCATTTTTGATTTTCCTATTTGGTCAACCAATTTTTTATGTCATATCTTAGACATAATGAACATTGAAAATAATATATGTGAAATATTTCTTTCGATAATTTTAAATTTTTTGGGAAAGACAAATGATGATTTACAGTCTCGGTGTGACTTGGTGGATTGGGGCATTAGACCAGAATTTCATCCTTTGCGTATCAATAAAAATAAATGGAAAGTTCCACATGCTTCTTATGTGATGAATCCTACAAAAAAATTCTGGGAGAATTAGATACTGTTAGAGTTCCTGATGGCTATTCTAGTAACATATCTAAACGGGTCAACAGAAGAGAGTTGAAGCTAAAATCTTTGAAGAATCATGATTATCACATTCTTATGCATGAGTTGATTTCAATATAAATCATTCATATTTTTTCCAACAATGTAAAGGTAATTTCTATTCGTTTGTGCCATTTGATTAGAGATCTTTGTGCTAATAATGTTTCCAAGTCATTCTAGCAAAAAATGTTGACAAATGCCCCCTTAATAGTGTGTGATTTGGAGAAAAGATTTCCTCCATCATTTTTCACATGCATGTTGCATATGACTATCCATATTCCCACTGAAATCCATCTTATAGGACCTGTTTCTATTCATTGGATGTATCCAACTGAATGAAATATGTACACATTAATGTCTTATGTTTGAAAAAGAAATCATCCTGAAGGTTCTATCGTGAACGGTGTCTTGGCTAAAAAATGTATGGATTTCTACTCAATGTATTTGTCTGATCTTACTAAAAGAATGAATAGACAAATGATAAATGAATAAGAATAGTATGAGAAAATTGAACTTAGTTTTCCATCACTTTGTCAAACAGGAGGAATTCCTGCATCATATACATTGAATACATTGAGCCTTGAAGAGCGGGAGATGACACATCAGAGAGTTTTGTTCAATTATGATTTGTTTGATGACTACATCAGGTAACTAAATTGAATATGTATATCGTACATATATATCTGTTAATATATTCATATTTTTTGTCTATAAGGAACATTATATAATGATAAATTGAAAGCATCATTCGTTATCTTTGAGAAGGAGGGAGTATTTTCATAGAAAATATTTTTCTACTTGGTTAAAATGGAAGGTAAATATATTACTATTTAAAATAATTTAATAAATATTTAATTAAAATTAAGATTAATTTATATTTTAGGTATTGATTTTTCTGTCAGACTCTGTATCTGATGAAATAAGAGCATTGGATTTTGGTCCTAATACTGTGGTTCGTGACTGTAAATCAATAATTATCAATGGGTACAAATTTATTATCATCGAACGATCAATGAACATGATAACACAACATGATGGTGATATGGTTACTACCACAATAGATTTTTATGCATGTGCATTAGATAGTAGACCGGGATTCGAAAATTTGGGTTATTATGGAGTCATTAAAAAATATTACTATTGGATTATTACTCTCATGGATGAGTCAAGATGATGAAATGACAATGGTTTGATTCGATGACGAGACATGGAACATTTATTAATGATTGTGGATTTCGAGTAATTAATACGACTCACACTCTAAAAACCTAAGAACCATATGTATTGGCATCAATGGATAAACATGTTTTTTATATCAAAGACCAACTTTGACCTGAATTTGGTGTCTTAGTTGAAGTAATTCAAGACATATTTTTAATGATGGTGATGATGGAATTGACACTGTCCACACTGCCATCAAAACCAATCCATTTATTTCTTTTGATGACTCTAATAGCTCAATTGTCAAAGTTGATTGTGAACATGAAGTTGTGGCAGAAAATATACAGATTCAACCATCCATGTTCTCAATTCTTTTGGTTCACCACGAGTTGGGTTGTTAAGGTTGGTACTATTCCAATTTATTTAATAATGATTAAAAATATGTTGTTTCTTATTTGACCGTAATGTTCCTTTTCAATATTTTTTGGTCGAAATTTTTATTTGAATTGCATTTTTTAATTTGTAATTGAACTATATTTAAACCTACGAAATCAATATTTCTATCATGGTGATCATTTAAATGCTTGAACTGTGATTTGTATAAAATTTGTAGTAATCTAAGATCTCTATATAACATTTTACAAGGTAATGAACAATACGGTTTGTATTCTTCTGCAAAAACATGTATTGAAACCTGCAACATCTACCCGAGCTAAAAAAATTAAAATTTTCCTTAATTTTGACAGTTGTTTCACCACTTATGAATCTGGTAGAATCAATGTTCCATTATTTAAAATACTGATGATACATAGTAAATAATCATCCTACTAAAAATTAAAATTCTACCCCTCATTTATTTTGTTTTTTGGGTTACACATTAGTTATAATTTTCTATTTACTACCATATTTGTTTTCAAATGCAGTAAAATGTAACTAATTGAAGGGAGGTGACGAAAAAAGATTATGGCCAATAGTTGTCACATGGTTGAGCTGGGCATTATACAACTAGTTCCTGCAGTGAGTACATTATTTCAAATATAATTATTTAAATAATATATAATGTCATGTGATAAAAAATATTTAAACACTTTTTCAGGATCCATCTTTTAGGCAACAATTATTTGAGGTGTATCCAAGTAGTTGTCCCAATACTCTGGGTGTTCGTATGAGGGGGGGGGGGGTATGGGAGCTAGACGATCTGGTCGGCATACCCGATTAGACCATGCCCCTCCCACTAACATACCAACCATTCCACATTCTGATCTCGGTGTGCCATTAAGGAAACACATGCTATTTAGGCCTCCCAGGTTTTTGGCACCCTTTACATTTGACCCTATTAACCCATCTGTATCATATACAATAATGATTCTCACTCCCCATCTAGTAGCTGTACAGCCGTCCCTTTCATATTCTTTTACTAGTGCTTTGATCTCTCTAGGATTTTATATTCCATCTTCTTCGACTACTACTCCGCCAGATTCTATCCTTGCGGAGCATACATTGGGACCCACTCAATATGTATAGGGTGTTCCTTCAGTTTATGCGAATCCAGCAGCACCCATTGATCAGACTACCGCAGGTATACTCATACAACCCTACAAAATTGTTACAACATTATTTATTTTCATTATAACATGTATTGATAAAATATTTTTTCTCTTTCAAAAAAGATACATCTAATTATTGAAGGTGGGGGCGGGGCGTACATGCATGTGTTCAGTGTGGAACCACCGCACACAGTTGATAGTGGAATTCAATAAAGATAGTCAGATGATTTAAAAACCAGGGCAGCAATGTCGGAGTTTTTTTGGCGACGCATGCCAAATACCCCGTCATCATTCCTGTCAGCCCGCTCTCATGGAGACAGGTGCAAAATAAAGTCAAGGATAAATCCTAGGTAGAGATATGGGTAACAAAAACTATTATATTTAATGCAATATATTAATTTTAGTATTTATATGAAATAATATTTGGTTTTCGCTATGCTTTAATTTTCCCGATGGTGAGGGTGCACGTCCAGCACGTATAAAGGATTTAGGTGAGCTTTGGAGAGCTTATAAGCATGAGTTGATATTTGCTGGTGTGATAGAGTGGGAACAGAGTAAGAGGCACTCCCTTTCTTGAATTATTTTCCATTATAATAGTACTATGAGATGATTACTTATTGGGGGACTAGACAATTTATGGTATTAATCCAATTATAAGTATTTAAATGAAAATTTTCATGTTTTTTGTTAATACTAATTGTTTAATTTTATTTATGATTCATATAGAAGAAATTAGAAAACATTGATGCTATGAAACACATCAACACATTGGGATGTACTACGATGACACATCATGAGTTACAGTTGGTTGGATAGTTTATAATCTTTCTTTATGACTTGCACATTCTATGGCTTCCTCCACAATTTATTCGATTTTTAATGTTTTTGTATAATTTTAGTTATGAAATAACTATTTTTTTGTATCATATTTTTAATTATGGTTTCCTACATTCACTGTGATTGTAGAGGCCTAAATTGAATATAAAAGGACATGTGCCTCGAGAAGAACTATTTTGCTCGAGTTGAAAGAAGAAATATGGAACTCTGGTTAATGAACCGACTCAGCAACAGATTGTAAGTTTTAAATTGTAGATTTAAAATTTGAATATCTATTTTTTAACATAATAATCTATTTATATTTGTAACAGGCTGCTTTAGAGGCCCTTGATGCCCAGGAACCTGACAATTTTTGGCCCAAAGATCACTTACATCAGGTGCTGGGAGCTGAGCTCCATGGTAATGTACGCTATCGGTCGGGGAAGAGTATAGTTCCGACAAGGTATTGGCCCTCCTCTGGTATGAGTTGTAGTGAAACTGAGTTGCAGCAGGTTAATGCACAAGAAGAACATGCTGAAAAAAGGGCCACAGTGATGGAAGCATAGTCTGCTATGGAAAACACTGCATTTATGACACAGAGGGAAGCTTTATGTCGAACACTTCTACCAGTGGCCAGCACTGCTTGTGAGGAATATATGACATCGATGTGTTCTATATATGATGCAACAGGTGGCAGTTCTAATGGTGGTTGAGATGATGGCATGGAGGAGGTCGAGGTGGAGGAGGAGGAGGGTGAGGAGGAGGACGAGGCGGAGGAGGAGGCCGAGGCAGAGGAGCATGGCGATGAAGTGGCCGAGGCTAACTATGATGGTGAGGAGGAGGGTGGGGATGATAATGAGAAAGACGATGAGGATTAGGTTGAGGGTGAATATTATGGTGATTATAGTGATGGTGATGAGGTACAAATTGATCCATTCCATTTTTGATTGATATTACTGACCTTTGATGCTTATTGATTTGTTGTGCCTGAATATATGTGTGAATAGGTAGGTTACATTATCTTTATTTTTTATCTATAAATAATAAAACATGATTCGATGATTTTCTGTGAAATCCCCCTATTTTAATGAAATTGTAATTTTATGTGGAATTTAGAAAATTGGTGGTATTATTAGAAGTTTATATAAGGATATTATTTTTTTAACCTTGAAATAATTTTATTAGAGAATATGTAAATAACTTCTGATGAACCCAGAACAGCCCCCCCAGATATCCACCGCCCCCTATAGCCCCCCCCGGACAGCCCCCACCCTCCTTCTTGGACCCAGGACAGTCCCCCCCACCCTCCTCCCTAGACCCCCGATAGCTCCCCAAACATCTTCCCCACCCTCCTCCCTAGACCATTGATTTCCCCCGGACAGCCCCCCACACATCCCCTGTAACACCCCGAGATTTTATGAAAAATATTCTTATAATTTCATTAATGTCTTGTGTTGTATGCTACACCATGACTACATTGTGCTATACGCAACACCTTATTAGCTTGTAGTATACGCAACACTATTCTTGGATCGTGTCACACACAATTTTGATAATAGTTATTCTACGGAACATTGAGTGTATATATATATATATATATTCAATTTATAAATAAAATATGGTTGGATTATGTTATACGAAACAACGAAGGATTCTTGCACAACACGCAACCCTGACTTGGCTTGCAATACACGCAATCGCGACCTTCCTTGATAGCATGTGTTGTACGCAATTCCGGGTTTTACTAAACAACGATATATTATTATAATATTATTATGAACTAGCAGTTATGAATATTATTAAATAAATTTTGAATCTTATAACATTATTATTCATCTTACACATTTTCTAAAACATGTTATAAGAACAAAATAAATTTTTCGGGTAAAATAAGTATTTTTCAAAAAATGCAGTTTTTGCCGCCTTTTGATGGCGCACCCACCTTAAATCTAGTTTTTGACATGTTTATAAGTTCAATTTGAAAAAAATAAAATTCTTCTTTGGAATCATGAAAAATAAATTACTTTGGATAAATTTTTCATATTATTCAGGTATGTTTCATATTTTGATGAATAGTAAAAACACGCTATATTCTAATTTAAAACAACTTTTTTCATCCCAATAATTTATATGGTTAAATTATAATATTGAATGGTTTTAAAGTATAAATAGAATATATTTTTACCATTTAATATAATTTATGTCATTAGCATTGATTCTACCTTGAATTCGTAGGATAAGTCAATTCAATCTTTTGTAATGTTTTAAAGAAAAACCCGTTTACTTTCGAAAACGGGATTAATTTTAATTTAATTGCTGAAAATTTTGTGTATTGAATTTGGTAAAATGGATTCCATATTTGGAATCAGTGGATCCAAATTATGTTAATAAAATACTTTTTATTTTTGGGAATTATGAATAGTAACTACGATAAATTTTATTTACCATAGTTAAAGGTAAATTGGGTAATTAAGGGTAAATATAATATTATAAAATTACCCTAACACATGTCAAAATCCTATTGGATGACTAAAAGTCGACACATATCACCTAAGGGTCAGATTAGATTCATTTAATGGACTTTTTCCTGAAAATAATTTAATTATTATTAAAACCAAAGAATGTGACAACATGTCACTTTCTTAAATCTTATAAGTATAATAAATTTACTTTAGTGATAAACTTCATGAAACATAGAACATTAATAGTCTCCAGAAATCTAATACAATTATCTACATCATAGGAATTTATTTAGAATTTTTAGGGATTAAATAATTATCATTTATTATGACACAAAGATGATACAGTAATTATCTTATTAATGAAGTATTGACATAATTGATGTTATAAATACCCAAATAAATGTAATTTAAGACTTTTTATGAATTCAACTAATTTTATAGGTTAATATGACATTTTAGTATTTATTTAATTAATTTTTTCGAACTAATAATTCTGTTAATATTTTCAAAAAAAATCAATTACTAAATAGAGTCAAAATTGACATAAAATAGTTTTTAAAACAAATATTATATTATTAATTGTTATTTTATTCCTAAAAATCTAAGGATCGGCCAAATGAATTATATAAGGTTATATATACTATTAATAAACAACTTGGGGTTCTTTTGGATTCTTATTGTAAGTTTATTAACCTTATAATATAAGAACACAAGAAGACACGGTAAAAGTAAAATTATTTAAGTTAATGTTAAATCTAAATGATAAGGTTAAAATAGGAACCTAAACTTGTCTAAATTCTATTGGATGAGATTATTTCTACCCATCACCACCATAGCTTCAAAATAAATCAATTTGGAGCAATTTAAAACCGAATTTGACTTTATAATAAAATAAAAGGTTTTGTTATTCCAAAGGTACCCCTCTCCTCCCTTATAAAAGGGCACCTCCTCCTCCCTCTTCCTCACACCACTTTGAGCATTCAAGCTCGGACAACCCCTACCAATTTCTCCTCTCCACTTCCCTATAAACATCCTAGAGGTTCTGGTCTTTTTCAAAGACCAATTTTAGTACCCTAAAAGGAGGTCTCAAAGAAGCACTTCAAAGAAGAGGTAATGTCCGTTACCGATTCTTTCATCTTTATTTCTTATTCCACTTATTCTTCTTTAGTTTTTTAATTATTAAGTAATAACATCAGTATCAATCATATACTGATATTTTATTATAAGTATGAAACAAAGCTATTTCACCATCTATCCATCCTACGGAAAAACGAATCACCGCGCGTGCGTACGTACGGAATACCGTCTCCACGCCGTGGTGTAATCTATTTTCCACCACCACCTTACTTGGATGGGTATAATGGTATAAATAATGACTATATATGAATATTAAATAGTGATATTGATTCTAAAATAGTATACATACACTCCAATACAATTCCATGATCATGGGAATGATATCATCGCTTGTGGGTACGTACGGAATACCGTCTCCACGATGTGATGCGATTCGTTCTACATGATCTTCATTGCATAATGATTATATAAATGAATTGAATGAATTAATATGATATATATTACAATAATACCATTCTGTAAATGAGGTATCTATAACCTAAAGAGAAGAATAAAAATTTATTCGACAAACACGCATAAGAACAAAAAAGTAATAAACACCCGAATAACAAGTAGTAATGAAATATTACTAATAATAAGCTAAGAATATGACCATATATGATATCATAACAATAATTATGATTCTGGAATAAGTCAATAACATTATTTAAATCATTATACAGGAGGTTTGGACACTTACGAAGCAAATCGGACCTAAGGTAAGGGAAATATCACAATCTCATTTTTATCCGAGATTGTTTATACTTTAGTATTTACTGGGGTTTATTTTATCATCCAAATACATGTTTCCTAAATATGTAATATTATTTCCATCCACCTAAAATTGTTTAAATCCAATTTTACCCTTAGGTGAGTTTTTAGAAAAGGGTATGAAAGGAATCTTTTGTCGTTTTTTGTACGAGGTACTTTTTGACTTTTCCGACAAAAGTACGAAGAATATTTTTTTTAACTTATACGGCATGAATGGATTTTTAAAAAATTATTTCCAAGAAGCTTCCTTTACAATTTTTCAAGTTTATTTTTTAATCAACTTATTTTAGTTTAATATTGTATGACATGTTAAGAAAGGAAAATGTTTTTGAATTTGAAAGGATATTTTCCTCAAGAATGGAGTTCAAGTGTTTTATCAAAATTATTTTCCATCTAAGATAATATAGGGTTCTGTTTATATACCTATTATTACATTAATTTGATTATGTTGTGATGGAATTAGTTTTATTAATTCCTTTATCTTATATGAATAGTTTGATGATGTCACGATGTTTAAGATTCCCATTTTTATTACATGGGTTTTGAAATGATGTATGATTTATGATTTTGTGGCACACATAAGAATGGTATCATTATGAGATTGGTGGGACCTATATCTCCCTCCAATGCATTGGTAAAGACTTTATATCTCATGAGATATACATGGCTGGAACGGTAGGTTATACCTGTTCAGTGAAACAGGACTGAAACGAGGAGTGAACTCGGTTCAGAAATGGACTTTGTCCACTAAGATAGTCTTGTAAATGAGTCTTGACTAATAAGAAATGATTCTCAATGATTATGTGTGTATGCCACAAAGTTTCATGTTTTATGTTATGATTATTGGGATTCCATTTCACTACTATGATTTATCCCATGTTATGAAATTATTATCTATTTTGCAGGTTAATATTTCCAAAAGATATGTTCTTATGAATATGACGTGATTGATATTTCTTTTGTTTACCCTTACTGAGCATTTGAGCTCACCCTTTTATGTTTTCTTTTCCCCAGGATATAAAGAAAGGATTTAGGTTTTAAAAAAAAGAAGATCTTTATGGGAGATGTTGAAGATCTTTCACCACGATTAGAAGATTATATTCCGAGTTTCCAAAGACACTAAACTATTATGGTCCTTGTGTGTGTGTTTCTTTTATTTACTAAGTATTCCACAAAAGTAATGTAATGTCTATATACGTTAAGCTTCGGGTCTCTACAGTTGGTATTAGAGGAAAGGTTTAGTCAACCTTTGGAAAATAGGATGCGAGAACTTTAGTGAGATCCCTAGAGATATTTCTAAGGTATGTATAGGGATGTCCCTAAGTTTAAGTATAAGTATAGGTTATAGTACTAGAATTACGGTAACCCAAGATGTTAGATATTGAAGGTACTCCTCCTTTTTTGTGTTGTTTTCCCTAGAATGATTTTTGCCTCTCACACTATTCTTTTTGGGTTTTAGATGATGGCTGGAACCCGAAGGAACCGTGTTGATCAATGTAATGGACAATGCAATGATTGTCCTCCTGAACAAACAAATGTTATGGGAGATGGAGTGCAAAATCTTATTGCTATACTTACACAAGCTATGAATCATTCTGGACTTCCAAATGAGCAGAGAAGGGAACAACATTCTATTGAGTCCTTCATGAGGCAATATCCACCTTCTTTTAGTGGGTCATCTGATCCACTTGTTGCTGAACAATGGATCAGTACCACTGAAAAGATATTTTCAGTTCTTCAATGTTCTGAACATGATAAAGTCATCTTAGCAGTATATCGTTTGGAAGGTGAAGCTGATCAATGGTGGAATCTTATCAAGAATACGAGGCAAAGAGATGAAATTGAGTCCATGGAATGGGACGAGTTCATGAACTTATTTTTCAATAAGTACTTCCCTAGTATTCTTCGAACAAAGACGGAGAAGGAGTTTCTTGAACTAAATAAAAAGGATGATGAATCTGTTGGTTTATACGAAGCGAATTTTACAAAGCTTTCAAGGTATGCATCTAGATTTATCATCCAACCTGAAAGTAAAGTTGATTGATTCTTCAGTGTCTTAAAACCAAATCTTCGAAGGGAATTACCTATAAGAGACTTCAGTAGCTATGAAGAAATTGTGCGTTGTGCTATCAAGGTAGAAATGGAAGTTGGTGTTACTTATCCATCTCATAGTTTTGACAAGAAACAAAAGATGGAGTTCAAGGAGAAATCTTAGAATAATGGTGAAAAGAAGATGCATGTTTCCTTATGCTCAAAGTGTGGAAAGAATCATGGTGGAGATTGTCTTAAAGGGACATGTAAATGTTTCAAATGTGGAAAGGAAGGTCATCGGGCATTTGAATGTCGCAATGATGGGAAGAAGATTCATAATGATGCAAACAAAGGAAGAGATACACAAAATGAACCTACTACACTTCAATGCTTCAAGTGCAAGGAAATGGGGCATTATGCTAATAAATACCCTAAGCCAAGGGTTAGTGATGATCGACATGAGCAACCACTTAAGGAAAAGGACAAAGGGAAGTCACATGCGATCACCATTGGCGATGTTGAATACGAAAACAATGTGGTGAAATGATTAAGTGTTTATGTAATGGGATTCCAGAATAATGTTGTATATAGTGTCATGGAATATTGGAATATTTATGTATTGGTCTATTGTGGTTTTCAATGGTACCAGTAACAATAGAATGTGATTGAGATATTTTTGGAAAAAAAGATGATATGCCTATAATGAAAGGAAAATGAGAAAATGAAATGTTTGACCGTATTCATGAGCTCATGACTGATATAAGGAGAAGGTTATATCATGGTTTGAGTATATAGAATTTTTGGATTTTGGTATGTGGAAAGAGTTAACTTTTGACTGCATTCATGTTTCACTATGGTTCAATTAATGGGTATTCATTCTTCAAGAGAATACATGATTAAGGTATTCACATGTTTGTAATTTGACCAAAAAGATATATCTTATGATATATGGGGGATAAATGATGGCATTCACGTGATTGTTATGTGACATTTCAAGTAATCATTTTCTTTATACTATGAGCTTGGACCGAAGTATTTTAGATAAGCCTAATGATTGGAATAGATTATGTTGGACATAAGTTAGGATAGAACATTTTTTGATATTTTTTATGGGATGTTATAGTAATATAGCTTTAGAAAAAGGAAAACCTGCAGGACGGGCGATAGCCCATCGCGCCGGACAAGGCTGTGGGAATCGAACCCACAACCGAAGTGCGACTGGCCTTTATCACCTACCACTAGCCTATAGGAAGTCCCTGTTTAGTAGAATAGTTTTATTATATTAAGTAGTATGATATATGAAGTATAAGTCCATTTTAGGAACCATATATGATTAATCTCACTATAGATCGACTTAGGTATATTTAATAACTTTTGCTAACCTTTTGTTTGAGACATATGGAATGAACTGTCATTCTATCACATGATCTGCTAACACTTCATGAATAACAAATTCAACTTCATTTCTTTAAGAGATGAAGTGGAAATTGTTCAAAGCACGAACAACAGTGAAATTGTACCAAAATCATGTAAGTATTTCTTTTAATTCATCAACTTTAGGGAAATGATCTTGAAAACCAAAAATGTTGTACTAGTTCCCTTATATCCGATGAATTAGATGGTACCTTAGATCATCACAAATCAATAGCTTTGTTATTGTTGGATTTTTCATAGCCATGTTCTCTACCACTCTCCATCAGAACATGATGGTTAGATTTTTATTCCATATTTATATTTTCAACTTTTTTCTCCTACGTGGAAACCCAGTGATGAGTTGATTTGGGTAACTGTTACTTTTCATACTTTAGTTTTTAAAGCCATGTTTTGGTATTCCTTTTTACGATGTGGGTTTCTATTAAACAAACTTTCGAGTAGTAAACCATTTATAACCCCGACGAATTTCAAGGGTGAAATTCATTTTAAGGGGGGTAGAATGTAACACCGTGATATTTTATGAAAAATATTCTTATATTTTCATTAATGTCTTGTGTTGTATGCTACACCAAGATTACCTTGCGCTATACGCAACACCGTATTAGCTTGTAGTATACGCAACACTATTCTTGGATCATGTTACACACAATTCTGATTATAGTTATTCTACGCAACATTGAGTATATATATATATATATTCAATGTATAAATGAAATATGGTTGGATTATGTTATACGAAACAACGAAGTATTCTTGCACAGCACGCAACCCTGACTTGGCTTGCATTACACTCAATCGCGACCTTCCTCGATAGCGTGTGTTGTACGCAATACCGGGTTTTACTAAACAATGATATATTATTATAATATTATTATGAACTAGCCGTTATGAATAGTATTAACTAAATTTTGAATCTTATAACATTATTATTCGTCTTACACATTTTCTAAAACATGGTATAAGAACAAAATAATTTTTTCGTGTAAAATAAGTATTTTTAAAAAAATGCAGTTTTGCCGCCTTTTGATGGCGCACCCACCTTAAATATAGTTTTTGAAATGTTTATAAGCTCAATTTGACAAAATAAAAATCTTCTTTGTAATCATGAAAAAAAAATTTACTTTGGATAAATTTTTCATATTATTCTCGTAACTTTCATATTTTGATGAATAGTAAAAACACGCTATATTTTAATTTAAAACAACTTTTTTCATCGCAATAATTTATATGGTTAAATTATAATATTGAATATTTTTAAAGTATAAATAGAATATATTTTTACCATTTAATATAATTTATGTCATTAGCATTGATTCTACCTTGAATTCGTAGGATAAATCAATTCGATCTTTTGCAATATTTTAAAGAAAACACCCGTTTTCTTTCGACAACGGGATTAATTTTAATTTAATTTCTGCAACTTTTGTGTAGTTAATTTGGAAAAATGGATTCCATATTTGGATTTAGTGGATCCAAATTATGTTAATAAGCTGCTTTTTATTTTTGGGAATTATGAATAGTAACTACGGTAAATTTTATTTACCATAGTTAAAGGTAAATTGGGTAATTAAGGGTAAATATAATATTATAAAATTACCTAACACATGTCAAAATCCTATTGGATGACTAAAAGTCGACCCATATCACCTAAGGGTCGGATTAGATTCATTTAATGTACTTTTTCCATGAAAATAAATTAATTATTATTAAAACCAATGAATGTGACAACATGTCACTTTCTTAAATCTTATAAGTATAATAATTTTAATTTAGTGATAAACTTCATGAAACTTCAAACATTAATAGTCTCCAGAAAGATAATACAATTAGCTACACCATATGAATTTATTTATAATTTTTAGGGAATAAATAATTATCATTTATTATGACACAAAGATGATGCAGTAACTATCTTATTAATGAAATATTGACATAATTGATGTTATAAATACCCAAATAAATGTAATTTAAGACTTTTTATGAATTAAACTAATTTTATAGGGTAATATGACATTTTAGTATTGATTTAATTCATTTTTTCAAACTAATCATTCTGTTATAATTTTCACAAAAAATCAATTACTAAATACTGTCAAAATTGACATAAAATAGTTTTTAAAACAAATATTATATTATTAATTTTTATTTTATTCTTAAAAATCTAAGGTTCGACCAAATGACTTAGATAAGGTTATATATATTAATAATAAAAAACGTGGGGTTCTTTTGGATTCTTATAGTAATTTTATTAACCTTATAATATAAGAACACAAGAAGACACGATAAAAGTAAAATTATTTAACTTAATGTTAAATCTAAATGATAAGGTTAAAATAGGAACCTAAATTTGTCTAAATTCTATTGTATGAGAGGCTTTCAACCCATCCCCACCTTAGCTTCAAAAAAAATCAATTTTGAGCTATTTAAAACCGAATATGACTTTATAATAAAATAATAGTTTTAGTAATTCCAAAGGTACCCCTCTCCTCCCTTATAGAAGGGCACCTCCTACTCCCTCTTTCTCACACCACATTGAGCCTTAAATCTCGTCCAACCCCTGCCAATTTCTCGTCTCCACTTCCCTAGAAACATACTAGAGGTTCTGGTCTTCTTCAGAGACCTATTTTAGTACCCTAAAAGGAGGTCTCAAAGAAGCACTTCAAAGAAGAGGTAATGTCTGTTACCGATTCCTTCATCTTTATTTCTTCTTCCACTTCTTCTTCTTTAGCTGTTTCATTATGTAGTAATAACATCAGTATCACACATATACTGGTATGTTATTATAAGTATGAAATAACTATATTTCACAATCTATCCATCCTACGGAAAAAGAAATCACCACGCGTGCGTACGTACGGAATACCGTATCCACGCCGTGGTGTAATCTATTTTCCACCACCACCTTACTTTGATGGGTATAATGGTGTAAATAATGACTATATATGACTATTAAAAGTGATATGGATTCTGAAATAGTATACATACACTCCGATACAATTCCACGATCATGGGAATGATATCATCGCTCGTGCTTACGTACGGAATACCGTCTCCACGATGTGATGCGATTCGTTCTACATGATCTTCATTGCATAATGATTATATAAATTAACTGAATGAATTAATATGATATATATTACAATAATACCATTCCGTAAATGAGGTATCTATAACCTAAAGAGAAGAATAATAATTTTTTCGACAAACACGCATAAGAAGAAAAAATTAATAAACACCCGAATAACAAGTAGTAATGAAATGTTACTAATAATAATCTAAGAATATGACCATATATGATATCATAACAATAAGTATGATTCTGGAATAAGTCAATAACATTATTTAAATAATTATACAGGAGTTTTGGACACTTACGAAGCAAATCGGACCTAAGGTAAGTGAAATATCACAATCTCTTTTTTATCCGAGATTGTTTATACTTTAGAATTTACTAGGGTGTATTTTATCCTCCAAATCCATGTTTCCTCAATATGTAATATTATTTCCATCCACCTAAAATTGTTTAAATCCAATTTTACCCTTCGGTATGTTTTTAGTAAAGGATATGAAAGGAATCTTTTGTCGTTTTTCGTACGAGGTAATTTTTATCTTTTCCGACAAAAGTACGAAGAATGTTTTTTAACTTATACGACATGAATATATTTTTAAAACATTATTTACAAGATTCTTACTTTAAAAGTTTTCATGTTTATTTTTTAATCAACTTATTTTAGTTTAAAATTTTATGACATGTTAAGAAAGGAAAATGTTTTTGAATTTGAAAGGATATTTTCCTCAAGAATGGAGTTCAAGTGTTTTATCAAAATTATTTTCCATCTAAGATAATATAGGGTTCTTTTTATATACCTATTATTACATTTATTTTATTATGTTGTGATGGAATTATTTTTATGAATTCCTTTATCTTATATGAATTTTTTGATGATGTCACGATGTTTAAGATTCCCATTTTTATTACATGGGTTATGCAATGATGTATGATTTATGATTTTGTAGCACATATAATAATGGTATAATTATGAGATGGGTGGGACCTATATCTCCCTCCAATTAATTGGGTAAAGACTTTATATCACATGATATATACATAGCTGGAACGGTAGGTTATACCGGTTCAGTGAAACAGGACTGAAACGAGGAGTGAACTCGGTTCAGAAATGGACTTTGTTCACTAAGATAGTCTTGGAAATGAATCTTGACTAATAAGAAATGATCCTCAATGATTATGTGTGTATTCCACAAAGTTTCATGTTTTATGTTATGATTATTGGGATTCCATTTCACTACTATGATTTATCCCATGTTATGAAATTATGATCTCTTTTGCAGGTTAAGATTTCCAAAAGATATGTTCTTATGAATATGACGTGATTGATATTTCTTTTTTTAACCTTACTGAGCATTTGAGCTCACCCTTTTATGTTTTCTTTTCCCCAGGACATAAAGAAAGGATTTAGGTTTTAAAAAAAGAAGATCTTTATGGGGGATGTTGAAGATCTTTCACCACTATTAGAAGATTATATTCCGAGTTTCCAAAGACACTAAACTATTGAGGTCCTTGTGTGTGTGTTTTTGTTATGTACTAAGTATTCCTCAAAATTAATGTAATGTCTATGTACGTTAAGATTCAGGTCTCTACATCCACCCCACCCACCTTCTTGGACCCCAGACAACCCCCCACCATTCTCCGTGGACCCCAGACTGCCCCCCAGACAGCCCCCCCCAGACAACACCCTGGACAGCCCCCACCCTCCTCCCTGGACCTTGGATAGCCCCCCACCCTCCTCCCTGGACCCCAGACTACTCCCCGGATAACCCCCGGACAGCCCCCCGGACAGCCCCCCCCCTCCCTGGACCCCAGAAAACCCCCCTTCTTCATGGACCCTGGACAAACCCCTCCCCACCATCCTCCTACCATGCATAACTCCTGCCACATATATCCTCATCCTCCACTGGGTACCTCACACAACTGTGTATCACCGACATCATCACACCAATCACTACATCATAAGGTCACTGAGACCAACTGATGTTCTCTTCAAGATTCAACCTAAATCACAATCTAATTAACATTCCAATACTATTACTTCAGTAACAAGAACCAACCACCTACCTTGATTTCAGAGACAATCACATTCTTCATTTGGCGTCTTATATCCCAATATATGCTATCTTCATGATTCACCCTAAATCCCAATGAAAATGAGGGTTGTAGAGCTTCATAAGAAGATGAGAGAAGAGTGCAAACGCTAATTGAAAAGAGGCAGCAAGGAGAGGATTTTACGTAAAAACAACATACATTTGTAAAACCAACCAAACACTTTCTGATTGTGTTGATACATTAGAAAAGGATCCATGGGACATTTTTGACATGTATGAGTCAACTCCGTCTCAATCCGAGGCACGGTGTTGCCTGTACCACTCAAAGTATCTAACTTTTAGTTGAAATGGAAAACATTTTAAGTGAAAACAATAACTGGAATACGGAAAACAGACCAAACAGTTTCAGATTCTTTTGAAACTCTTAAACAATGATCCATGGGTAATTTTTGACGTGTACGAGTCAAAACTACCTCAATCTGAGGCATTTTGTGGCCGGTACCACTCATATTTTCTCACATTTATTTGACATGGACAACATTTTAAGTCAAAACAACAACTTGCTTATGGAAACCCGAAAAAAAAACATTTAGATTCTATTGATAAATTAATAAAACGATCCATGGGTCATTTGTAATGCATAAGAGTCCACCTCGTCTCAATCTGAGGCATGGTGTGTCCGGTACCACTCAAACTGTCTCACTTTTATTGGAAATGGACATGACTTTAAGTTAAAACAAAAACATGCATACGAAAAGCCAACCAAAAGATTTATGATTATATTGATACATTTGAACAACGATCAATTGGTTATCTGTGACGTGTACGAGCCCACCCTGCCTAAATTTTAGGCACGGTGTGGCCGGTATCACTCAAAGTCTCTCTATTTTGTTTAAAATTGTCACTGTTTTAAGTAAAAACAACATACATTTGGAAAACTGAACAAACGTATTCTGATTGGGTTGATAATTTAGCACAATTATACATGGGTCATTTTAAATGTGTACGAGTCAACTCCATCTCAATACGAGGTACGGTGTGGCCGGTACCACTCAATGTGTCTATATTTTATTTGAAATGGACAACATTTAAAGTGAAAAAAAACAACTCGCATACAAAAAACTGACCAAAGAGTTATGGATTCTGTTGATACTCTCAGACAATGATATGAATGTCATTTGTGACGTGTATGGGTCAACCCCGCCTCAATCTGAGTCATGGTGTGGCCGGTACCACTCAAACTATCTAACATTTCTTTAAAATGGATAGGATTTTATGTGAAGCCAACAACATGAATATGAAAAACAAAAAAAAATGATTTCTAATTGTATTGATACTTCAAGAAAACAATCCATGGGTCATATGTGACATGTATGAGTCAACCCCGCCTCAATCTGAGGCATGGTGTGGCCGGTATCACTCAAAGTGTCTCACTTTTATTTGAATTGGACAACATTTTAAGTGAAAGGAACAACTGACATACAGAAAACTGACCAAACATATTCCGATTGTGTTTGTACTTTTGGAAAATGATCCATGGGTCATTTGTGACATGCACGGGTCAACCTCGCATCAATCTGAGGCATAGTGTTGTCGGTACCAGTCAAATTGGCTCACATTTATTTGAAATGGACAAGATTTTTAGTGAAAAGAACAACTTTCATATAAAAAAACTGACCAAATGCATTCATATTCTGTTGATACTTTATTAAAAAGATCAATGGGTTATTATTGATGTGTACGAGTTAATGATGCCTCAATCTGAGGAACGGTGTGGTCAGTACAACTCAAACTGTCTCTCTTTTATTCGAAATGGACATGATTTTAAGTGAAACCAACAACTTCCATACAAGAAAGCTGAACAAATGCTTTCTAATTGTATTAATACATCTGGAGAATGATCCATGGGTCATATTTGATGTTTAGGAGACAACCCCCCCCCCCCTCAATCTGAGGCACTGTGTGGCCGGAATCACTCAATGCGTCTCACTTTTATTTGAATTGGACAACATTTTATGTGAAAACAACATCTGGCATACAGAAAACTGAACAAACATATTCTTATTGTGTTGATACATTAGGAAAAAAATTACATGGGTCATTTGTGATGTGTAAATTTCAACCCCTCCACAATCTGAGCCATAGAGCGGCCGATACCACTCAAATTGTCTCACATTTATTTTAAATGGACAAGATTTTAAGTTAAAACAAAAACTTTCATGCAGAAAACTGACCAAACGCATTTGGATTATGTTGATATATTATGAAAACAATCCATGGGTCATTTGTGACACGTACGAGTCAACACCTTCTCAATCCGAGACACGGTGTGGCCGATACCACTCAAAATATCTCACTTTCAATAGAAATGGACAAGATTTTAAGTGAAAGCATCATCTTGCATATAGAAAACTATCCAAAAACTTTCTGAATGTATTTATACATCATTACAATATTCGGTGGGTCATTTTTGATGAGTAAGTGTCAACCTCGCCTCAATTAGAGGCACGGTGTGGCCGGTATCACTCAATGTATATCTATTTTCTTTAAAATGGACACAGTTTTATGTAAAAACAACAAACACATAGAAAACCAACCTAACGAATTATGATTGTGTAGAAACATTATCACAAGGATCCATGAGTCATTTTTGATGTGTAAAATTCAACCTCGTCTCAATATGAGGTATGTTGCAGCCGGTACCGCTCAACGTGTCTCACTTTTATTTGAAATGGACAACATTTTAAGTGAAAACAACAACTGGGATACAGAAAAACCACCAAACACATTCGGATTCTATTGATACTTTCGGATAGTGATCAATGGGTCATTTTTGACATGTAAAAGTCAATCCCACTAAAATATGAGGCATGGTGTGGCCGAAACCACTCAAACTATCTCACTTTTATTTGAAATAGACAGGATTTTAATTGAAAACAATTACTTGCATATGGAAAATGGACCAAATGTATTCAGATTGTGTTGATACTGTAGAAGAAGGATCTATGGTCCAGCATCACACAATACACTACTCATGTGAGGAAATCCTACACCTATTCTAGAACACATGACATTTAATATGCCAATCCCATCCTCAAATAGTGGGTTCTAGGACCAAAAAAAGTCTCTTTTGGAACCCAAGACCAAATACATAATTGAAAATTCATACCCACTACCCAAAATAAGGATTCATCTCAAATCAAACCCAGGAGACCAAATTACAATTAGCCACATACACCCTTGTTCTAATTGAAAAGACTATGAAAAACATGTAGGCTATTCTGGTAACCCATCTCATATGTCGAGATTGGCCAATTTTTCCCACTAACACATCAGGAACCATTTATACATGGATATATAGTCATTAGAGGAAAATAAACATCCCATGAGCTTCCTATAACTCATCACAGGTCTAAGAACATGACCACTACCATTTTCTATATTATGGGTATCATGATCCTTGTCCACTCTACCCATGTTTTTCTATTGGATTTAAGATAGTCATCCCAAGACCAACAGTAAACATCCCACGTGATTCCTATAACATGTAGGCTTTTGCTCTTCCATATATTGGTGTTGTGGTTTGAGGGAGGATGTTTCTTCTAGAGATGGTGATTACCTCATTTGTTTACATTTCAAACATTTCAATCGGTTTCTAACGAGTTTATTCTTAGAACCGGAAACATCCAATGATTCGATATCCATTTGGTCCTACATTCCAAAGGTAGGTTCTCATTAGTTGTGGACTGATGAGGCTTAAGAATTTTCATTGTTCGATAGGATGGGAAGTTAGAGTCATCATACCTTTTTGGGGGTAATTATTGTCTACTCCGAGACTCTCTTTATAGATTAGAGTTATGTCCATGAAACCTTATTAATTCACCAAGTATGAAAATGAGTTTTTCCATTAGATCTTGTAGTCAATGATTTTTTATGTAGGAGATTTAGAGAATCTTTTATATGTATTTTAGGTTCTTCATTGATAGGTAATCATCTATATGAATTAGTGATTCTTAGTCAGTGGTATCCTTCCATACATTATGTAGAATTCCATTGGTCATTATGATGACCACACTAGTTTTAATGCCACTCAGTGGGGAACATGAAGTTTAATGTCATTTAGAAAGATACGGATTATTTTAGAGTTGGGATCATACCTGTAGATGGGATACCTACATATCCTTATAAGAAAAAGAAATCAAAACCCATGTAGTTCTAGTGACTAAGTATTTTGTTTATGCATGATTAATTGAACAAAAAGAGACTTATAATTACTTCTACACTCTATGCTCACGTGAGACTTGATCTGTGTGAGAAATAAGAGGTATTAGTAAAACCTAACGATTGTTCCATGAAAGATTCAATCATAATAAATGATGTGGGGATTATGTATCTATGAATACCCAAAATAGATGAGGATTGGGACTTACAACAGGGAAGAATCTTGGAAACAAGGTCCATAGAGGTATATATACTTTATGGAGATATAAATACTTAACTTAGGGATTACTTATGAGAAGGATGCCCAAATTAGAGGGGACTTATGATTGGATTTTATTCCTGAAAAGGAAGCCCAAATCAAAATAAATTATTACTAGATCTTACTCCTATGAAGGAGGCCCAGGGTAAGAGAATTATGACAGGGGATTACTCCTATGGAGGATGCCCAAGTTAAGAGAATTATGACTGGGAATTACCCCAAAGGAGGAGTCCCAGGTAAAGAGAATTATGACTGGGGATTATTCCTGAAAAAGAGGCACAAGTTAAGGAGACTTGAGACATGGGGCTTACTCTTGAGAAGGAGGGCCATGAATAGGGAACATGGAGCTTACTACTAAGTAGGATTCCCATGAATATGGAACATGGGGCTTAATACTAAGGAGGATTCCCATGAATAGGTAACTTAGGGCTTACTCCTAAGGAGGATGCCTAGAATAAGATCCTCTCATCTTAAAGGATGAGGTTGAATGAGGGAAATCTATAACCTTAGTGATATAAAGCTATGTAAATCACGAGGTTTTGAGAGAAGTTCCACATAATTCCATTCAGATAAGGAATCCAACAAAGGAACCATGCCATAAATGACTTTAAATAGGGTTTTGAAGGCTAAATCTTGAAGAGGAAAGATGAATTTGAAGAAAGGCAGTGAATTGGAAAGAGGAGCGCAAGTCTTGGTCAGGCGTGCAAGTCCTGTTTGCGCAAGTATACTTGCGCGACATGGGTTCACCTGGGCGACGAAGAACCTGTGAAGTGATACTTGGGTGACCTTGAATTGGAGCCTTTAGTATCATCCTTAGAGGTTTTCAGATCGGTGGTGCGCATGTTTCCTTTAGAGAGAAAGGTTGCATGCAAGTGTCTGCATTTTCCTTAAGGGTTAGACACATAGGAATGCAAGTATTTATGAGTTTTAACACATAGGCCTTATTCTTCCTCTTTAGAACTTCAATTCTAGGTAAATAATTACATTATAATTGTTCGGAAGACTTCAGATAGGGACTTGGGAGGCCAGAGCATGAGTCTATGTTTCCGATTTTTCATCCCCAAAATTTGGGGCCCATAGGGGGTATTTACAGGCCATCTGAGGTTTGGGATAATTTCACTTAGGGTGCACACGTGACTTGCGCGCCACATATCCGGTGCGCAGGTGAATTGCGCGCCCAAGGCTGGAACGCATGTAAACTTGTGTGCCTTTCTGTCTTTTCAATTTTTTGACTAATCTCCCCTATTCTTTGCTCGAGGTATTCCCCTTGTTCAATCGTTGGACTCTGTGACAAAAAAGATCGTCTATAGAGGAGTTAATTCTAAATTTTGAATATAGTTATGGTTGTTATTGCTTTTTAATTCTAAAATTTTGAATTTTTGATGTATTGGATGCTGGCTGTATTGGTAATGAATTATAAAGTTTTAATACTATTATATGTATTGGATTTTGGATGTATTGGATTTTAAATATTTATTGATGTTATGGGTGTTATTTCATTTCAATTATGGATTTATTAGATTGTGGATGTATTGGATTGTGGATTTTTTTCATGTGTTGTGGTTTGAGTGAGGAATGGATTTTAAAATTCCAAATTTCTGAATTCTGGATGAATTTTAAACATCCCATGAAGGCTTTTGGATTCTGGATGTGTATGTGTTCTTAAAGTCATGGTGAGTTGCAGGATGGAGGGGGATGCTGGTAGCTATAAAGCTACAGGGCTGCTGGCTACTGTGGAGCTGCAACAAATGTATACCAATGGTATTCAATACCTTTGGTATATAATTTTGATGTATATTATACCAACGGTTTTGGTCCAACTGTTGGTATAAACTTGTACCAACGGTTTTTAAAACCATGGTATATGATTTGGACGAATATTGTACACTATATACCAACGGTTTATAACCATTGGTATAAGGGTAACATATTCCAATGGTTTGTCAAAACGTTGGTATATCTCTTACTTTAACACCTATACCAACATTTTACACAGAGCCATTGGTATAAGCCTTTACCCACGGCTTACTTGGACACAGTTTGGGAAACTATTGATATATAAAATAACAACATTTTCCAGGGCATTACCAACGGTTCTGAACCATTGTAAAAGGGTAGAATTCCAGAAGTGCATATTTATGGTTTTGTAGTGGGTAACATTCTCATAACCATATTCTCGAAAAAAAATTATCATTCCAAATGAGTGATTTTTTTCTAATCTATCATTTTTTTCACAACCCAATAGTATTCTCATATATGAAATCATAGTTATTTGTTATTCTGAACGACCTTGCACCTTCATTCTCTATATCTTTTAAAGTGGACGTTTCTCTAAAAAATTTAAGATGTAAGAATTTCAACAAAGGAATTATTAATGTTCAAACCCTAGTTTGTTATCCTGTGTTCAAAATGGGAGGACATATTTTTTAATGGGATAAAATTTAATATTATAAGACTTTTAAAAAATATTATAGATTACAAGAAATAAAAGAAAAAACTTAAATGAGAAATTAAATATTTCTATTTAAATGTCACTCTTATATCATAGCCATCAAATTGTCATGAATGAATAGTATTAAAGTCTTTATGAAATAGTTAATTTTGCTAATAATGAAATTTTATTAATGAATCCATTGTAATTAAGAACATGATTATTTGTAATGTAATTTTATTCTTCAATAATAGGGTTTATTCAAAATGATATTTCATGATTTTTATAAAAAAATATTATAATTCACTTATGTCGTTTTTAGAAAAGATATTTGGAATAATTTTTTATTTCATCATGTAAAAATTATATTCTCATGATTTTCTAAATTTGTGAAAAATATGAATTTTTCCCTAAACATTGAAAAGTATTTTTTAAATGAAAACCCAATTTTCAATGAAATTTTTTCTAATGTAAAATTAAATGTTGGAGTAGTTTTAATTTTTAATATTTTAATTATTATTTAAAATGATACAATTATTGTTTTTGAAATGGATTTTATTCTAGAATTTAGTACAGAACATTTTATATTTAAAATGGACATTTTTTCAAAAAAACTAATTTTTATTGTGTTTAGTAGGTATTGATTTCAATTAAATCCAATAAATTTTGTTTTATGAATATATAAAAAATCATTTCACATTTGGAATTAGTTAGTCAAATGTTAGCATGCTGTTCCCTTTTATTTTGTTTAATATGAATAGTAAGTGTAGTAATTTTTATTTCCACAGTAAAAGTGTAAATCAGGTAATTAAGGGTTAAAATGATATTTTAATTATAATGTCCCAGATCCGGGTGCCACTCAATAGGTTCCCTGAACATGGTTGGTCACATGACCTTAAGCGCATTTTCCCAAATTCTAGAGGTCATGTGACCAATGAGGTTCGGGGCAGTCGTTCAGTGGCACCCGGATCCGGGACGTTATAAAGTGGAATCATAGGTTTTTTCCTTTCTCTGAGTTATTTTATTATTTGGCGACAATTTAAACACATATATTAGTAAGGGATTCGATAATAACAATGTCCGGGAGTATCTACCCCGTGTATAGGTAAAAGCCATATTGCCTCAAATTAAATTGTGATTTTCTATTTATGATTGTTACAATTGATTTATTTTCACCGTTGGGTGAGGAAATTGTGGTGTGTTGTTTATATTTTTATACATGGTTTCTATTTAGTTGAAACCTGATGAGATGAGGGTATGCCATCTCATGCATCATTTAGGCACATGTTAGAATCACATGCCATGCATAGTTTCCATGTCATGTAGGTGCATTAGAAATTGCATATTGTTGTGATATATGTTGTTCTAGTAAATGCATGTTGTTGTGATAGATTCCTTGATAAAATACATGCTATGTGATAGGGTATTGTTAGGTAAGGTTCGGTGAATTAATTCCAAACTTTGGTTTTTGAGGAGTATTGTCCCTCATCAACTGGAATTTGGTGTATCATAGACTTGTTTACTTTGGTATAACACGTATAAGATTCCAAGATTTGGTTCTCAGGGAGTATGGGACCTCACGGATCAGAATTTGGCAATTTTATGTTCGTTCAGTGGTTTACTGGGCTTCAGAGTAGTTTCTGAGGCTCACAATCCAGAAAGACCAAGAATTCATTCTGTGTAATTATGATTACATGTCATTTACTCTTCTGTTCGGGAATAAATGATAATTATTTAAGTACATGTCGTGTACCTTATGTACACGCCGTGTAGTTCTTAAGCATGTCATAGGCTGTATAAGCAGAAACACAGGGTTTGGAAAAACTCTAAGGGTACACGTCGTATACCAGTTGTACACGCCGTATCATGTTGACACTGTTTCCACCATGTAACTAACAACAGAGACAGATAAATATTCACTTAAACACGTCGTGTTAGTTTTGAACACGCCGTGTTTTGTAGAATGGGAGTCTGGCCGTGTAACTATCTACACAGGTCGGGGTTATCCTTTCTTACACAGGATGTGTGGGTGTGGGACATGTTGTGTAGTCTTGACCAGTGAAAGACCGTGTGTACATGGCCTTGTGGCTATGAAAAAGGGGTGTTGTATAGGCCGTGTGATGGTGTAACATGTCGTGTAGTGTCAGCCGAGTACCCAGTCGTGTCACTAACAACATGGGCAGTTGGAATCTAAGTCGTACACATGGTGTCTATCTAGAACATTTCGTGTGGTGTGAGATATGTACCCAGCCGTGTCTCGAACAACACAGTTCGGTAAAGCTCATCCAGTAAACGCCGTGTAGACCTTATACATGTCATGTAGTTTCGTTTGAAAGAGATCCGTGTGGCTAAGCCGTGTAGAAGGACCCAGGCAGGGGAAGACGATTCATGTACACGCAATGTATGTGGAAAACACACTGTGTCTTTTGGGTGTTACACGACCAGTTTTGGCAGAAGTACATGCCCATGTGAAAGTCATGAGATAACAAGCTGTGCAGTTATTGAACACGTTGTGTAGTCGTGTTTTGTATAACATGAATGTTTTGTTTTCCTTGTTCCCTTATTAGGATTTTGAGTCTTAGTTCTTGATAATCATAATCTAAGGAATATTTTTGACCTTCTAGAGTCATGCCGCCATGACGACAATGAGTTGTTCACCCGTGGAGTGGCAACAATTATCCTCCAGATACGGTAGGCCACGGGCTACCAATGGATCCTCCAGCAGAGCCAGATAAAGTGCTAGATGTTATACTAGACACATGCGCGGAGGTCCTGTTCCGTGAAGGCTTCATGCGGTTTATGAATACCTTCTAGGGAGCATCGTGCGCTTCCCAATCTATGGCAGAGCTGACATGTATATTCCAGCAGCAGCATCCGACAATGTCATCAGGGGATGGAGGACCATAGGATATGGTGTCTTGGCTGGGTTCTATGCAGTCTATCTTCGAGCATATGGAGAGGCCTCCTGGGAAGAGGGTCAAGCTCGCTATATACATGATGCGTGATTCCACCAAGAGATAGTGGGATGTTACCAACCAGACTGAGCATCATAAGGACATGGAGTGGTAATATTTTCAAGCAGTATTCTATGAATTGTTCTTTCCAGAGATATGGAGGGAATATACAGCTTGAGAGTTCAAGAATTTGTAGTTGGGAGCCATGCTAGTAATGGACTATTCTGCTTGCTTCACTAAGCTACAACGCTTTGAAACTATTCTGGTGGGAGATCAGGCATTGAGGGATAGATTCTTTAAGGATGGTCTTCGATATTACATCTGAGCACTGGTGAACATTTTTATGTTTCATATAGTGCATGCTATTTTGAACCAGGAACAAATTACTGAGCGGAACCTTCGTGAAGCTAGTGGTGCAGGCCAGGGTGATTCAGCACCTGTTTATGGTACTATTTCTACTGGTAAGAGGAAGAGGAGGATGTATTTCTCTCATGGTGGCAGTACTTGCAAAAAGAACTCTTTAGGTGGCCATGTGATCTGTTATTAGTGAAGTAAAGAGGGGCATAAGAGACCTCAGTGTCCACGTGACCTAATCGAGTGCTGATCTAGTGGAAAGATGGGTCATTTTCAGTGTTTTTGTATGGAGTTTCCACTAGTGGCTAGTGAGAGGGGTTCTGTGTAGACTCTGTGTGCAGAAGAAGGACCAACAACTTCTTACTAGTCTGGGAATTTGAATACGTCAGGAGGTTCAGGCCGAGGTGGTGGTTATGGTCGTGGTAGAAAGTCACCAGGATCTCAAAGATAGCAAGGCAGGTCAGCTTAGGGTAGTCAGGCTGTGTTTTAGGGCTGCATCACTGGGAAGGTGTATGCAGTGAAACATACCCAACAAAAGAAGGATCCTGGAACTTCCACTGTCAAGGGTACTATTCTAGTTGCTTCTGTTTTATCTTCAATACTTTTCAATATTGGTGATCCACACAGCTTTATATAGGTGCCCATTGTGGATGGCCTTGGGCTCTGTGCTTCTTCTTCTTCTGATAATATGATGCTAGGCACTCCATTGGGGACTATAACGGAAGGTATGCATCTGTGCAAGGAGTGCCCCCTAGAGGATGGTGGGTGTCACATTCTATGGGACCTCTATATCGTAGATATGATGAGCTATGACATCATTCTCGGGATGGACTAGTTGTTACCCTTTTGTGCATTTGTAGATTTCTATCGTTGCAGGGTGAGTTTCACATCACCAGTGGGCGGAGAGTTTCTATACAAGGGTGAATGGGATGTCCAGGTGAGCCGAGCTAGACCCATGCATCGTGGGCGAGGTAGAGTGACAACCGAGATTGGGAGTTAATATCTGGATAACCATGTAACTTATAAGTCGGATTTTCCTTATGTGGTAGATCGTTTCTGGGATGTCTTCCCGAATGACTTTTCAGGTATACCTCCATAGCAATAGGTGTATTTCTCTATTGCGCTTGTGCCAGGAGCATTACTGAAGTCCATTCCTCTTTATATCATGGCTACACCAGTGTTGAAGGAGATCAAGAATTAGTTGGAGGAGTTCCAGGAAATGGGTTTCATCCGACCCAGTACTTCTCCTTGGAATTCACCTGTCATATTTGCGAAGAAGACAAATGTTACCCTCAGACTCTGTTTCGATTATCAGAAGCTGAACTAGTTGACGGTCAAGAACCGATAACCCTTTCGAAGCATTGATGATATTTTTTATCATCTTCGAAGAGAATGAGTGTTCAAGAAGTTTGAATTGAGATCTGGATATCATTAGTTTCACATTAGACCATCGAATATTCTTCTTACAGCTTTTTGGAGCAGATATGGTCTATACGAGTTCTTGGACATGCCGTTGGGACTCACAAATGCACTAATAGTTTTCATGGACAAGATGAATCGTGTGTTCCAACCATATCTGGGTTCTTTTTTGGTAATCTTCATGGACAATATTTTGGTGTACTCTCACACTCGACACGACCATGCGACCCATCTGGAGAACATATTGAACACACTGAGGGACCATCACATATATGCTAAGCTCTCAAAGTTCCACTTTTGGATGGACAAGATACACTTCTTGGGTAATTTTATTTTAGAGGCAGGAGTTGCGGTAGACACGGAGAAGGTGAGAGAAGGAGTTTCTTGGGAGTATCCTAATAAAATGTGTGAAATATAGAGTTTCGGGGGACTGGATGGTTACTACATGCGCTTAATACATGACTTCTCCTGCTTAGCTACACCATTGAAAGGTTTGACTTAGAAGGGTGTGAAGTTCATTTGCTGAGAAGCTTGTGAGAAATCCTTTTAGGAGATGAATGGAAGATTGACTTCAGCACCAGTCCTGATACTTATAGGGAAAGGGAAGAGATATATAGTTTACTCTAATTCATTAGGTATTGGGTTGGGAGAAGTGTTGGCACAGGGTGATCGAGTAGTTGTGTATGGGTCTCGATAGTTGAGGACACAAGATATTAATTACCCGACGCATGATCTCTAGTTGGCTGCAGTTGTTCATGTGTTATGACGATGGAGACGTTATCTATTGTTAGAACATTTTGTGGTGTTTACGGACCACAAAAATATTAAATACATCTTTACATAACATGAATTGAATCTGAGACAGTGAAGTTGGGTTTAATACCTTTTTTCCTTCGACGTTGATCTTTACTATACTCTTCTTAAGGGTAATGCAGTTGCTAATGCACTATGTAATAGGGCTCAAACACAGACTAGTAGGAGGCCAGTGGTGAGTGGCAGCTTTTGGCTTTGTTCTCTGAGATGCATTTAAATGTGCACGATAGTTAGGGGAGAGCCTATATTTCTTCCTTAGCTCTGACCTCTACATTCTTGGATAGAGTGAGGATGATACCACTTTCAGATTCAAAAGGCCTAGTTCTACGGGAGTCAGTGGCAAGAGAGGACCCTCCTCCTGGTTGGACTATAGGAAATGAAGAGGTACTGTGTATCCATGGATGACTGTGGGTTTCAGGGGATATACTCGAGGAGTTGATGTGAGAGTATCATGCTTCTTCTTGGGCAGTGCATCCCGGAGTTACCAAAATGTATTATGACTTGAGACATCTATATTGGTGGCTGGGTATGAAACGAGAGGTAACTGGTTTTGTTGTGAGATGTTCCACCTATCAGTAGGTGAAGGCAGAGCATCAGAGGCCATCCAGACAGTAACAATAGTTACCCATTCCAGAGTGGAAATGAGATGATGTCACGATGGATTTCTTGACCAAGTTGTCGAGGTAACCTCGAGGAAGTGATTTCATGGGTGTTTTATGGACAGATATGTGAAGGTCGCTCATTTTTTTCCAATGAAGGAGACCTTTGGTTTTGACGAGCTTGGGAATTTGTATAACTGAGAGTTAGTACGTCTTCATGGGGTCCCCCATTTTATCATTTCAGATAGGGACACCCATTTTATATCTCATTTTCAGTAGTGTTTTTAGAGGGAACTGGGTACACAGGTGCTTTTGAGCATAGCTTACCACTCTTAGACCGATGGCCAGTCAGATCTTACGATACATGTGCTTGAGGAAATGTTGTGTGCATGCATTCGGTACATTATGATCTATTGGGAGAAGCATATACCCATAGTAGAGTTTTCCTACAATAATAGTTTTCGGGAAACTGCTGATATGGAACCTTACAAGGCTTTATCTGGTAGGCTATTTTGATTACCCTTGTGCTGGTTGGAGGAAGGTGAGGCAGATTTACTGGGATCATGTCTCGAGTAGGAGACTTTAGAGCAGGTCCAGTTGATACAGAAGCGGATGGATACTACACAGTATCAACAGAAATCTTATTCTTATCGCCGCAGACAACCCTTGGAGTTGGTGGTCCGAGATCTAGTTTTCTAGAGTGTTTTGCTGAGGGTGGGACATAGGCGGATCCGGATATATGGTAAACATTCACTATGGTTTGTGGGGCCATATGATATTTTGGAGAGATTCAGGCCAGTTTCCTTTCGGTTTCAGTTACCACAGAGGTACCGGGCCATGCACGACGTCTCCCATGTATCTCAACTGCACCGTTATCACTCAGAACCATCTCACATTTTTCAGCCCGAAGAGGTTGAGATTCAGGCTAATGCATCCTGTCAGGAGAATCAGATTCATATTGTTGATAGGAGCACGAAGGTTATTTGAGGTCATTCATTTCCTCTCGTACGGGTACTATGGCATCATGGCCGAGTGCAGGATGACATCTGGGAGTGGGAGACCGACGTATGTGCTTAGTGGACAAAGTTGTTCTCACCTTAATCTTCACCACCATTGGAAGGTAAATTCGGGGAAAAATTAATTTATGTATGTATGTTTTTAAGAACCCGATTCTTATGTCAGGAGTCCGCAGGGGAGACGGCTGTACCATGGAAGAGTTCCTGACCGAACACCAAGACTCTGATACCTTCTCCAATGATCATGTTTGGACCGCGCGGGTAATCCCTTCCCTCTCCTTGTGCGTGTATTTCCAATTATTTCTCTAGGGGAAGTTATTTGAGTTTGAATGGGTGATCGTTAATCCTCGATCTATGTCATTCACAGACGATTCGAGAGGCATCGTTCACATATATCGACCAGTGGAGATCGAGGTAGGTGGTTTAAAATTTATTTCCAACTGTCGAGTTTTTTTTGTGTACCGTTGTGCTATGCGCCCATGTTTGGGGTGTCGTATGGCTGTGGCCTTGACTAATTAAATACCCTATATTTCATAGTTAATTTATTGAATATGAAAAAAAAAATTTCTGGGATCAATGCCTTGATCCAGGGACACCCCGTGGGTGTGTTTCCCTCGTATAGCCATTCAGCCAAGATACCCGATGTTATGCCGTGATTATAGCATGATTTGAGTTTTCATGAGATAAAATGAATATAAATTTCATGCTTATGTGTTGTGTATGACCAGGTAACTTTCCTAGAATGAGGGCAGTGTTTGATCAGCCTAAGGGAAAGATTCTATATAGCCTGAGGGAAAGTGTTTATTCAGCCTGAGGGTAGGTGATTGTTTAGCCCGAGGGAAATGTTTCATATGCCATAGGGCTATAGATTCTATGCCTGAGGGAAATCACCTGTGTGTTTCGTTTCTGTTTCTCCTGAGGGCATGGCCTGAGGGCAAGATTCTGATTAACCTAAGGGTGTGGTTCTGAATAGCCTGAGGGAAAGATTCAATCTAGCCCGAGGGAAACAGTTTTTATGTCTGAGGACACTGTTTACTCGTATATTCACAGTGGTGATTTCACATGTTATACCTCCGAAGATAAAGCACAAGTTTGGTATTGTTTTTCCTTCTACTTGTTAGATAGCCTGTTGTGGTTTTTTTGCTGAGGCACTATGTAAGAGATTATCGGCTGAGGCTAAGTCTCGGAAACATATAATTCAATTATATTGAATTTATAAATACTAATTAAATGGAAATGGAACTGATAGGAGTATCTGGTTTTGAGAACCTCCTAGTTAACTGCATTTCCATTATTTCACACTACTGTTACACATTTTCATTGATAGTTGGGCATGGGCCTTTGGTGGTTGCCTATTGGGATTCATTTCTCACGTCCTGTTTGAGTCATGTCTTGGGTCTAAACAGATTATATTGTTGCAGCTATTGATAAGGTAAAGAGTCGCTATAGTGGTACTTGATTATTTCGAAGAAGTTGGAGAGAATGGAACCAAGATTAGGCTTGCGATGCTACTGAGTTCCGGCTACAGTGTTTTGTTTTTCTTAGCTGTACTTGTCCCTTGTAATGTATTGTTCAGATTGTAGTGAATCCTGTTTTGGCTGCTTTCTTAGACATAGGGACCTATTGAATCATCATATTTATATTATTGTTGTTGTCTTTTACTTCTTTAATGTAGTCCATTTCAGCTTGGTATTGTTTTGTTTCTTCCACTATTAGCATGTTTGTATTTTCTCCGCAGTGCTACACTTTGACAAATAAGGGAATAGTTTCCCCACTATCAGATCTAGGCCCATGCTGTTAGTCGACATCCTCTAGCATTTGGGGAAATGCGCTTGAGGTCATGTGATGAACCGGGAACAGCGCACCCATTGAGTGGAACCCAGATCCGAGAGGTTACATCAAGGACACTAAAAGTACACTCAAACATGACTAATTTTTTTGAATGACTATACAACATTCATAAACATAAAAGGCCTAATATATGCCAATTTTCTGCATGGATGTGATTTTAACATTCACAATTTTTTTTCTTAAAAATTCAAAAATGTCACACTTTATTTAATAATTATTGTATTTTTAACATATGGTTAAACTGAAGATATGTTTAGTTGTAAATATTATTTTTCAATATAAATGATTTAAATTCACCATTGTAATTTATTTATAACATTTAATAATATATAATTAACATAAAATCAAATAAATAATTTGCATGGTAATTATTATATTAATAGAAAAATCAAATAAAAGAAATAAAAAAATTTATAAAAATTTATTTAAGATAGTTAATAAGATATCCTAATTTGATAGATGAATATTTTATGATATAGATGTATTAAATTATTTTTCTTATTTATCTTTTTGTCTATAAGATATTAAAACCAATGAAATGAATAACTCAAAAATAATTGAAATTAATGGTATATTATTTTAAAAAATAATTTATTAAATCATATAAAATTAAAAAAATATTATATTTAATATAGGGACTAATATTTGGTTTATTTTATCAATGATGATATATTTTTAGGTATTTTTTCCATTTATATTAACTCTACTTACCTATAATGTGTAAAAAATCATTCTTTCAAGGTATGTTTAAAAGGTGTTAACACAGGGTTAAAACCAAAAATGTAAGGATAAAAAAGAGTCTAAACATTTCAAAACCTTATTGTATGATCGTTTTCTCACCCATAATCATTCTATCTTCTATGAAACATATTTGAGCCACATGTAATTAAAAATTAATATTTATTAATTTAATATATTGTGGACTTCCAATAGTTCCCCTCCCCACTATTATAAAATAGAACATTCTCTTCTCATTCCTTTACACTTCCAAACCCATTTATTTTGGTTATTACCTAACCAAATTAATTCCTATAATCCATTCCAAAATTATATAATCTATATTTTTGGTATAATACCAATTTTATTCTTCTGATTGTGTTTTGAAAAGAAGTTCTTCTTTAAAAAGGATCTATAATTTTCTAATTAATGTATTAATTTTGTTTGTTTTCACACATACATAATATCTTATTAAACCATGATAAAATGTTAAAAACAGTTTATTATAATCACTAGGATGGTATTATGTTATTAAAAACCTATATCTATATCCATCATATCAAATGGGAGAGGAATTCATCATTTATATTTGTGGACGACTACCTCCTCGTAAACCTATATAATTCATTTTCCATCTCCAGCTCTCAGTATTAGATATATCGATGGATTGAAGTTATACACATGAGATTCATGTTATATTGAACAATATGTAATGATAATATAATATATGTTTTCTTTCCTTTCCATACACTAGAAAATGAATGTGTCGTTGGAGTGTACATGAGGACCACTACTATCACAAATTGATGTGATTCATTTTTCAGCACCACTTCACATTGATGACATATACATAAATATATTTAATTAAATTATTTGATATATGTGGTATTATTATCATTTCAGAAATTTAAAATAATACATACCATCTTTCTATAATGATCATTGAAAAAAGGATCCATTACTGATGCATACTTATGGCATACTCTGTCCCTTATTATAAGGTAGTTCATTATTATTAACCATATTTGATGGTTATTTTTAATATAGAAATTGATGTATGAAAATGATAATTATTTTATGATTTTTATTTGGTAATTGAAGTAATAATGAACTCTCTAACATTGTTCGACTTACTGAATCCATTTGTAATTATGAAACAAATATAATAAAAACATATGACATGAATTTAATTAATTTAATAATTAATTATATCACGGAAATAAATCAATTAAAAGGAATAATAATCCTTAAAAATATTATTATGAAATTAAATAATTAACCAAATGTTATTATTCAGGAAGATAATGAACATTCATGACATGTCAGACTCAAGGTAAGATATATTATTTTAAAAATTATCTTTTATAGTTTCCCATAAATCATTCTTTTAATCTATATCAATATTTGGAAAAAAAATGTTTTATGTAAGGATATCAATATTATACTACTATTTATTAAAGTCAGTTTTTTTATATTTTTTTCAAAATTGTTTGAATGAAATTTCCCTGTCCTTTTCCAAATTAGGTACTTTGTGACTTTTCTAAAAAAATTATGGATACAACGTTTTTTAACTTATATAGAATGAGAAAATTTTCCTTCCACCATAAATAATATTCCCCTTGATGATTTATTTAAAATTATACATTTTTTTTCAAAGAAAATGTTTCCCATTATAATTTCCAATTTTTTTTAATATATGTGATTTTCAAATGTTAAGTACATTTTCATCAAGAATTTAAAGAGTATAACAATGAAAATGAAATATTTATTATTTTATAATTTTGTTATTTTAATTTATAACTTTTAAAATGATACATTGTTTCGTTATAAACCACGAATGGGTAATTATGTTATTAAACAATGAAAGGTTTTTCTATTATAAAACAAGTATGGGTGGGTCCACAATATCCCTTCAATGCATTGGTTATGGAATTTGACCGTATGGTTGTTTAATTTGTGAGAGTGATTGTAATAGTTATATGGAAATTATTTATAACGTTGAAATTATGTTTTATCTTTGATTTCTATGGGTATTATGGGAATTTTATCTTTACTCCAAGTAATATAATGGAATTTTTTATAGGCAAGAATATTATACATTTATAGGAAGAAAAGTATAACTTTGTGAAAAGGTTATTATAATTTTGTCATGTTTTCAAATATTATGTTATGGGATTTATTTATCTTCTCTATGATTCATTATGAATTTTTTTAAGAAGATATTTGGGTAGAGAAGGGTATTTAATGGGTTTGAAAATTATTCTTTAGATAATAATTTTTATTTGTAAAAGGAAAAATTTTATAAGTATAAATTGTGTAGTTGGGATTTGGATTAGTTGTAAGCACCCCATAATACTAAATTAATGGTAGGGATTCAAACCCCATTAGGTGTAGGATATATACAAACACATTTCTAGTTCAGTAGTAGAACTATAACAATGGTGGGACTCTGACACCAATAACACAGAAGAAGTGATGCACACTTTAGTATAAACTATAGTGGTGGAATTACTGAATTAGCTACTACAGCAGCATGAGTACTGTAGTAATACTATTCATTAGAGGGACATTCAGGATAAAATATTGGTCTGCATGGTCTTATAATAGTCATTAATTCACATTGGGTATATGTTCCATTTAATGGAACTATTGTACAAAAAAAATAGTCCATTTTTTTTAATAAAAATGTTTCTACAACCCCAACTTTTAAAAAATAATAAATATTCATGGATGAATAAATTATTTCTTTTCTTTATTTACCTTGCTGATATTCTGTGCTCATAAAACATTTTAAAATTTATTTAATGTCCCTTAAGGATGGATAAGGAAATGGAAGAATTCATTTTGAATTTCTTGAAGTTTTTTGAGGAAAAATAAACATGTTTTATTTTAAAAATATATATTTTCGGAAAATAGATACCGAATAGATGTTTTCACTTTGTATATATATGTTTTTTTAATGTAAGAGTTATTCCCTAAAACTATAAAACTCTAAACTTAAATTGTTTTGGTTATGTAAGAAGATGACTTCAATGTTAAATTCAATAGAATACATAATGTTTATGGCCAGGTTCGTATAGTTTGTATCTGGGAAGGGTATAGACAACCATGGAGATTATGATGTTTTCATGAGAGGTTATCTTAAGAGTAATGGATACTATCATAGGTTTAAAATTTTAATATTTATTAAATTAAAAAATTCATAAAAACTTCCATTTAGGCTTCCAATGATGATATTTTTGAGGTGATTAATTAGATTTTGGGAGAAATTTTATTGGGTTGAAGTATATGTAACCCATAGGATTATCATGATAGATTATTTTAGAAAAATGTTTTTAATTTTTGGGGATGTAAATGGGAAACCAATGAGTTTAAAACATTAAATTATATTTATTTTATTTATGCTGTTTTTTAAAGTTAAAGTATTCTAGAATTTTAATGCGTATTTTTTTGTTAAGAACCTTTCCATTTTAACATTTATTTCATGTTTTAATACTTTTATTTTAAATATATATAAAAAATTCATCAACTAAGACATAAAAAGATATCACTCAACCATATTGTCACTTCAACATGATTTAGTAATCTCTATTATGGGAAGATATTGTTCACATGATCTTCAAATATTTTTGATCATCGAAATCACATGCAATAAACTATTTGATATACCCAACAATTTGGAACTTCTCTAAAATTTCTTGTGATCATAGTTTCTCTATAATTTAATTTTAATGTCTTGACTTATATTGCTAATTAAGCATGTGTAAAAACACCAAGGACATTACTATTTATTTAATGTATATATAGACTACACTATATTAAATTTAATGGGACATTAAAATCATAATAGAAGACAATGATGTTTGGATCTAAGGTTGGAATAATTTTCTTATGATCATATAATGAATAAAGATTGAGGGATATTGAAGAATCATAAAAATATTTCTTATCCTTGATTAAAAAAACAAATCATGGTAAAGTTTTATGAAATTATTTAAATTAATTTCTTATTATTTTAGATATTGAATCATTTTATAGTATATGTTTTCACAATTTGGAAACATTGGTTCATGAGGTGGTAGTCTTCCTTCCACACGAATGTTGACATTGTATCCCATTTTATGGATGAGGGAAAAAAACTAAACTATTTGATTTATTTAACCTAATATTATTGTACTTAATATACACATTTTTATATTAGGATGGTTTAATATGAATTGAAGGATGTATGGGAAGAAATTAAACAAGATTTTCTATTATGGATGTTACCTCTTCTACAGGCATCTTCTTTTGATTTGAATCAAAAGTACCAATAGGTTTGATACCTTAACAGGATAAGGATTATAGGATAACAGGAGTGAATAAAGGAAGATATTAGGGTAGGGCATGGATAAATCAACTAGAAATAAAGTTCAATGTTGGGAGATGGAACATGGCCAAGAATTGGGACTGATTTTTTTTGATGTCACTAATTTATTTCTTATATTGATATTTATGGGTTTAATTTATCTTTGAGATAGTATAGATAAATTTTTATAACCCATAGTACATGTGTGATAGATCGTTTCGTTATATGAAGAAATTTCATTTACTCTTGGCTGAAACATGGCTAAGATTTATATTTTTACACTTTTTTCTAAATTTTGATAATAATTTATTGATATCGATTCAACATTGTTTTATGGATGAATGTACAAGAGAGGGTATAATGTCCACATTGTATATATTGACCCTCATTACTAGTTAAAAACCTCTAGTTCAAGGGTAGGCGCACTTGAGGTCATTTAGTTCTCTAGCATGGTCATAGTAGAGGTATACCACATTGGGGATATTACACAAGGCATATAACATCATGGGATATCCAAATTAAATGTACAAATGAGTTGACCATTTGGGACCCATTAATAAGGATTTATTATAATGAATGTTACTTTATTGACACATATTGAAAGGTCACCTTTTGGAAGAGAGTTTTTTGATAAGAAAAGAATTAATGGTTTAAATCAATAATGTTATTGTATGAATAATGAAAACTAAACTACTATATAGTATATTAGGTAGTTTGAAATAAGGGGTCTTTTTTCTGACTATAGGAATACGAATGGAGGGATTATGGATCAATGTCCTATAATATTGGTATGATATAAAAATGGATACAAAATTTTAGATGTGTTATAGTCGTAGGATAGGTTTATTACCAGAGTTGAATATGAATATGGTTATATTTTATCGTGACATTGTGTGATGCGGCACTACACTGACTAGACTATGATATGGATATTGATGGATATAATGTAATTCAAGCATTGAACATAAATTGTGGGTATCAGTTTCTTTACTAATAGAAATATGGGATTCTACACATTGTATAATCACCAGACACTGTTTATGTACTTGGATGGATGACATACTCTGTCAATGATATGATACTTTGTTAGCATATTATATATGGATGATAAGTGTAAGAACCCGGTTCTTATTCTTGAGGTACAAGTTTCTTCCTTTCTCTTTTCCTTAAGTGTTTTTGAGAAAATAAGGAAAATGTGGGAAAATACTAAATTTTGGGACTACACGCCGTGTACTTTTCCACACGCCGTGTACTTTTGGTCGTGTGGGATGAGTACACAGGGTGTGTAGCCATGTCAGTGATGAAAGGTGTAAAAACTGACTACACGCCGTGTAGTTGGTATTTACACGTCGTGTAGTCAGTTTGTAGGTGAATAGTAAGGTGGTGGCCAGCTGGGCAGCAGTACACGCCGTGTAGTCAGGAATACACGTTGTGTACTCATGTCAATGGATGAATAGTTTGGCGGTGCCGTAAGATGAACAGTTCAAAGAAGGAAGTACACGCTGTGTACTCAAAACTAAACGTCGTGTCCATTGTTTTTTCACATAAAATGGGATGTAGCCAACACTATTCATAGGATTGGCTTAGAACCGGATGAGAGCTCAGGAGGGGATGGACAAATCATTTAGGATCTTCAGATCGAGTGTCGGGAATCCGTTTCCACCTCGGACGATCTCGTTGGAACCGCGCGGGTAAGCCCTCCCATCTCCTTGCGTAGTTCTTGCCAATTCTTCTTTTAAGGTATGTTATTTGCGTTTAAGCTAGTTTTATTTCACTTCAGATCTACCTCGTTCTGGGAAGATATTTGGAATGATCAGGGGCATTTAAGGTAGGTGGCTTGGGGTTTATATTCCAAATGTTGTGCGTTTTTGTGTACCGTTGTGCCATGAACCCATGTTGGGGTGTCGTGTGGATAAGGCCATTGGTATTTTAAGTGCCTAGAATTGAATAGGAAATTAATTGTGATATTAAACTGCTATTTGGGATCATTTCTTGGATCTAGGACCACCCCGGGGGTGTGTTCCTCTGTTTAGCTGTTTGGCCAGGATACCCATGGTTATGCCTTTAAAGAAGTGATTATAGAATTGCCTTGAGAGGAATTTCTTGTGTGTTGTTTGTTTACATGTTGGGCATGGCCTGGTTAACTGTTTTAGCCTGAGGTCAGTGTTGTCATTAGCCTGTGGTCACTGTACTATTTAGCATGTGGGAAACTTCTTCCGTGCCTGTGGGGAGTTGATTTTGTGCCAGTGGGAGACACTTCATATGCCCATGAGAAATATCTGTATGCATGTGGGTAGATTCTTATGCTTGGTTTCTCTTTACCTGAGGGTGGGGGTTTACGTGCTTGAGGACATTGTTTGGCCACTTATAATATTCAATTTTGTGATATTTTAATTTAAATGATTAAATGGATATTAAAATGGCAATATAACTGGTTAAGTTAGTTACTTTTCAATATTGCTTACTTTGTTACATTTACCACGACACACTATTGTTGCATTTTTAAACACAGTTGGGCACGGGCCTTTGGTGGGTACCTACTAGGATTTATTTCTCACACCCTGTTTGGGTCATGCTTTTCGGCCCAAACAGATTAAATTGTTGCAGTTATGGATAGGTACAAGAGTCTATATACAAGTACTAGATTACTGCTAAGGAGTAGGGATGCATGGGACCAGGCTTATGCTCGTGACGCTACAAGTTGCATTGTTCTGTTTTGTTGTACAATTTATTGAATTGTACTACTATGTAACAAGTTATGGCTTTTTTCTTAGAACTTGAGACATGTTGCATCATATCTATAAAACTGCTTGGTTATCTTTCACTACAGTTGTTACATTAAATGTGTTTGGTTTGTTGCATCCGCTGTTGATGTATGCTTTTTATTATATTCTGCTGTGCTACACTTTAAAAAATGAGGGCATAGTTTCCCCACTATCAGACCTGGGCCCTCGCTTCTAGTCGGTAGCCTCTGGCATTTGGAGAAATGCGCTTGAGGTCATGTGGAGAACCGAGTTCGGGGCACCCGTTAAGTGGCACCCGGAACCGGGACGTTGCAAAGTGGTATCAGAGGATTTCTTTTCTTTGAATTACTATTTGGAGCCTTAGTTAGGGATAGGATGAGAACGGTAGTAGGTAATAAGCTGTGCTGTGGCATAGAAAACCCATGTATAGGGAAAATCCAATTTACCTCGTGTTGTAATTTTTCTGATTTTGCAATTTACAGTTGATTTGATTTCACCGTTAGGTGATGTACTTGTGATTGTGTTGTTTAAATTTTATCTATGGGTTCTATCTAGTTGCAACCCGATGAGATGAGGGTATTCTATCTCATGCATCATTTACGAACATGCTAGAAATCACATGCCATGCATAGATCCGTTCCATATAGGTGCATTAGAAATTGCATGTTGTTGTAATAGACGTTGTGCTAGAAAAGCATGCTGTTGTGATAGTTGCTTTGACAGATACCTGCTATTTGATAAGGTATTTTTGTGTGAGCCTGTTTATAGAATGGACGCAAAACTTTGGTTTTTGGGGAGTATGGTCCCACATTGAGCAAAATTTGGTGGATCATTGGCTGTTTATCTGGTTATAACACATATTAGATGCCAAACTTTGATTCGCGGGGAGTATGGGCCGTCACAGATCGGAATTTGGAACATAAGTGTTGTTTATTTAGTATTTTATGGTTTCGGGAGAAGTTTCTAAGACATACTGTCCAAAAACCCAGTATACACATCGTGTATTACCTTAAACACACCGTGTATGTTCTTCTGTTTGGGAAGAAAAGAAATATTTTTGAGTACACACCGTGTACCCTATGTACATGCCATGTAGTCACTTCCCGTGTCAAAGACCGTGTTGGTGGAGACACGGGGAAGGGAAATTCTTGGGGAGAAAACACTATGTATTTGATGTACATGCTGTGTAGTGTTGACCTGGAGTCCGCCCGTGTAACTAACAACATGGACGGAAGAGACCTTCAGACATACACGTCGTGTCCACTATAAAACACGCCGTGTATTCTGACCTAGGATCCGACTATGTAACTAAAAACATGGGTTAGTGGAATCCTTTCGTGTACATGCCGTGTCCATCTTGAACATGCCGTGTAGTGTGAGCTGTGTAATCGACCGTGTAACTAACAACACTTGTCGGTGATGCTCGTCTAGAACACGTCGTGTACCTGTGGGACATGCCGTGTAGTCTTGACTGAGGACAGATCATGTGGACTTAGCTGTGTGGCTAGAAATGGGGTAGTGTACACACCATGAAGTTCAAGCCGAGTAGTCAGTCGTGTCATAAATGACACAGGAAGTTGGAAAATTACACCATACACTCCGTGTAGATGATATACACGCCGTGTAGTTTTTTTTCAGAAGAGAGTCGTGTGACTTAGCCCTGTAGAAGACCCGGGCAGGGGAAGAGAAGTCGGGTACACAACGTGTAGTTAGTATACATGTCGTGTAGTCTTGTTTTTCAAATCTTGAATGCCTTCTTCCTTTTGTTCCCCTATTGGTCCCTTCATTTTAAGTCTTTGTTCATCTGTATCTAAGGTGTGCGTTTGACCTTTTAGTGTCATGCCGCCGTGACGACCATGCATTGTTCGCCAGGAGAGCGGAAACGAGTATACTCCCAAAATGGTGGGCCATGGGCTACCAGTGGATCCCCTAGTAGAGCCAGATGCGGTGCCAGCCGTTATACTGGACACAGGCACAGATGCGCAGTTCTGTGAAGGCTTCATGCAGTTCATACAGACCTTTCAGGGAGCACCGCCGGCAGCCACATCTATGGATGAGTTGACTCATATCTTCTAGTAGAATCATCTACCTACGTTTTCAGGGGATAGTGGACCACAGGCTGCGGAATCTTGGCTGGGGTCTATGCAGACTATCTTTGAGCATCTTTAGATGCCTACAGGGCGGAGGGTCAAGCTCGCGACTTACATGTTGTGTGATTCCTCCAAGAGGTGGTGAGATGTTACCACCAAGTCAGAGCATCACACAGACATGATGTGGGAATATTTATAGATAGACATCTATGAATTCTTCTTCCCAGAGCCGTTGAGGGAAGATCGAGATCGATAGTTCATGAATCTACATCAAGGCGGTATGTCGGTGATGGATTATTCTGCTCGCATAACCAAGATTTAGAGTTTTTCACCCATTCTGGTGGGTGATGAGACATTGAGGGACATGCGCTTTTAAGTTGGTCTCCAATATGAAAACCGAGTGCTGGTGAATTTTTTCAGGTTTCCTTCAGTACATGCTATTGTGAAACAAACACTGATTACAGAGAGGAACCTGCGGGAAGCTAGTGGTGTGGGCCAGGGCGGTTCAACCCCAGTTTCTGGTAATCGTTCTACTAGTAAGAGGATGTGACAGATAGACTTCTCTCAGGGTGGCAGTACCAGCCAGAATAATGATTCAGGTGGCCAGGTCATGTGCTAACAATGTGATAGAGAGGGGCACAAGAGGCAACAGTGTCCACGAGACCCGATGGAGTGCCGAGCTTGCGGCAATATGGTCATTTGCAGCGCTTTTGCATGGCGTTTCCACCAGTGACCAATGAGATGGGTTCTATGCAGACTCCCAATGCGGGAGAAGGACTAGTGACTTTTTACCAGTTGGGGAACTGGAATATATCAGGGCGTGCAGGCTGAGATGGTGTTCGTCGTCGTGGTATCCAGACACTAAGATCTTAGAGGCAGCAGGGCAATACATTTCAGGGTAGCCAGGCTGTGTCGCAGGTCCATGGCACTAGGAAGGCATATGCAGTGCAACATACCCAGCAAGAGCAGGATCCCAGACCTTCTACGGTTAGAGGTACTATTATAGTAGCTTCTGTTTTATTTTCGGTACATTTGATAACGGGTGCTACACATAGTTTCATATCTATTCCCATTGTGGAGATCCTTGGGCTTGGTGTTTCTTCTTCTTCTGATATCATGACGATACACACTCCGTTTGGGACTAGAAAGGCCAGTGTGCGTCAGTGTAAGGAGTTCCCCTGTAGGTTTGTGGGTGTCAATTCCTATGGGAACTCTATTTCATAGAGATGATGAGCTATGGCGTCATTCTAGGGAAGGACTGGATGGTTCCCCTTCGTGCCTCTATAGACTGCTATCGTCGTAGAAAGCGTTTCACTTCACTAGTGGGCGGAGAGTTTCTATACAAAGGTGATTGGGATGTTCAAGTGAGTTGAGCTAGATCAGAGCATCATGGGTGAGGTGGTATCACATCCCAGATTGCACGTTTATATCTGGATGACCAGGGGACTTGTCAAAAGGATTTCCCTCCAGTGGTTGATCATTTCAGGGATTTCTTCTCGGATGAATTTTCATGTCTACCTCTGCAGTGTGAGGTGAATTTCTCTATTCAGCTTGTGCTAGGAGCAGCACCGGTGTCCATTCGTCCTTATAGGATGGTCATGCCCGAGTTGCAGGAGCTCAAGTTGCAGTCAGAGGAGTTACAATTAAAGGGTTTTATCTGAACCAGTACTTCTCCATGGGGTTCTCCTATCATTTTGGCAAAGAAGGTGAATGGTTCACTCAGACTCTGTGTGGATTATCGGAATCTGAACCAGTTGATGGTTAAGAACGGATATCCCTTGCCGAGGATTGATGATCATTTTGATCAACTTCGTGGAGCACGATTGTTCTCGAAGCTTGGCTTCAGATAAGGATATCATCAGCTACACATTAGACCATCTGATATACCTCTCATATCGTTCAGGAGTAGGTATGGTCTATATTCGTATACAGTTATCCAGTTCGTACTCACGAACGTGTCGGTAGTTTTCATGGCTCTGATTAATCGTGTGTTCCATCCTTATCGGGATTCCTTTGTTGTAGTATTCGTGGACGATATCTTGGCGTACTCTTACAATCGACATGACCATTCAAACCATCCTGAGATCTTATTGAGTACACTGAGAGAGTATAGTCTATATGCTAATCTCTCAAAGTGCCACTTTTGGAGGGACCAGATTCACTTCCTGGGTCATATCATCTCCAAGGCAAGAGTTGTAGTTGACCAAGATAAGGTGAGAGCAGTAGTTTCCTGAGAGCAGCCTAAGAACGTGTTTGAGATACGGAGTTTATTGGGGATGGAGGGTTACTACAGACGGTTCATATATTACTTCTCCCACTTAGCAGCACCGTTGACGAGTTTGACTAAGAAGGGGGTGAAGTTAATTTGGTCAGAAGCGTGCGAGACAACCTTTCAAGATCTGAAGGGAAATTTGACATCAGCACCGATCCTGATACTCCCAGAGCAGGGGAAGAGCGATACAGTTTACTGTGATGCATCAGGTATTGTTCTGGGAGTAGTGTTGATGTAGGGTGATCGAGTTGTTGTGTATGGGTCTCAGCAGTTGAGGCCACAGGAGAGGAATTACCCGACGAATGATCTCGAGTTGGCTGCAGTTGTGCATGTGTTGCGCTGTTGGAGACATTATCTATTGGGAGAACGTTTTTGGTTTTCACCGACCAAAGAAGTCTCAAGTATATCTTTAATCAGTGTGACTTGAATCTGAGGCAGCGAAGGTGGGTCAAATACCTTCTATCATTTGATTTTGTTCTTGCCTATACACCTAGGAAAGGTAATGCAAAGGCTGATGCAATGAGCAAGAAGACTCAGATACATGTAGTGCAGGAGGCCAGTGGTGAGTGGAAGCTTATGGAGATGTTCTCTAAGATGCATTTGGAAGTGCATGACAGTCAGGGGTAGACTTATCTTTCCTCTTTAGCTGTGACTTCTACCCTCCTGGATTGAGTTAGGATTAGAAAACTATCTGATCTAGAAGGCCTAGTTCTACGGGAGACGGTGTAAAGTGAGGACACTCCTCCTGGTTGGACGATAGGTGATGATGAAGTACTGTGTTTCCATGGACGAGTATGGGTTCCCGGGGATATACGCGAGGAGCTGATGCGATAGTTTCATGCTTCAGCTTGCGGAGTTAATCATGAGGTTACCAAAATGTACTGAGACTTGAGATGTCAGTACTGGTGGCCGGGTATGAAGGGAGATGTAGTTGGTTTTGTCATGAGGTGTTCCAGCTATCAGTAGGTGAAGGGAGAACATCAAATGCCAGGTGGAATGTTACAGTAGTTACCCATCCCGTAGTAGAAATGGGATGATGTCGTGATGGATTTCGTCACTGGGATTCTGAGGTCACCTCGAGGGAATGATGTTGTGTGGTTTGTTGTTGACAGACTCACGAATGTAGCTTACTCTTTTCCGATCAAGGAGACCTTCGGTGTTGACGAGCTCGGGATGTTGTATATCCGAGAGATCGTACGTCTTCATGGGGTTCCTCGTTCTATTGTTTTAGATTGGGACGCCCATTTTATGTCTCATTTCTGGAAGAGTTTTCAGGGTGCATTGGGTACACAGGTGCTTCTGAGAACAGCTTACCACCCTTAGAATGATGCCCAGTCAGAGCATATTATACAGGTGATTGAGGACATGCTGCGTTCATGCATCCTAGACTTTGGGGGCTATTGGGAGAAGCATATACTCCTGGATGAGTTTTCCTATAATAACAGCTTCGATGAAACTATTGAGATGGAACATTATGAGGCTTTATATGGTAAGCTATGCCGATCACCCTTCTACTAGTTAGAGGCTTGTGAGGCAGATTTACAGGGACCACATCTCATGCAAAAGACTTCTGAGCAGGTCCAATTGATTCAGAAGCAGATGGCTACCGCACAATCTCGTCAGAAGTTTTATGATGATCGCCATAGATGACCCTTGGAGTTCGTGGTTGGGGATCAGCTTTTCTTATGCGTTTCACTGAGGTTGGGACACAAGCGGATCAGGAGATAGGGTAAACTTTCACCAAGGTATGTGGGGAAATTTGAGATTATGGAGCGAGTCAGGCCGGTTGCCTATCAGTTGCAGTTACCACACAGGTACCGGGCCATTCACGACATATTCCATGTATCTGAGTTGCACTATTATCATTCAGACCCATCTCACATTTTTCAACCTGAGGAGGTCTAGCTTTAGATCGATGCGTTCTTTGAGGAGAATCTGATTCTTATCATAGATAAGAGCATGAAGGTTCTCCGAGTCTGGTCAGTTCCTCTCATATGGGTGCTATGGCAGTATGGTAGAGTGTAGGATGAAACCTGGGAGCGGGATACCGACGTACGTGCTCAGTGGCCAGAGCTTTTTTGAGCCTTATCTTCTCTACCAATGGAAGGGAAATTCAGGGATGAATTTCATTAAGGGGGGAAGTTTGTAAGAACCCGATTCTTATTATTGAAGTACGAGATTCTTCCTTTCTCTTTTCCTAAAGTGTTTTTGAGAAAATAAGGAAAATGGGGGAAAATCCTAAATTTTGGGACTACACGCCATATACTTTTGGCCGTGCGGGGTGAGTACACAGGGTGTGTAGCCATATCGGTGATGAAATGTGAAAAACCCAACTACACGCCGTGTAGTAGGTATGTACATGTTGTGTAGTCTGTCGGCAAGTGAATAGTAAGGCAGTGGCCAGCTGGGTAGCAGTACACACTGTGTAGTCAGGAATACATGTCGTGTACTTTTGTCAACGGATGAACAGTTTGGTGGTGCCGTCATATGAATGGTTAAATAAAGGAAGTACACACCATGTACTCAAAAGTACACGCCGTGTACCTTGTTTTTTTTCTTAAAATGGGTAGTTGCCAACCCTGTTCATAGGATTGGCTTAGAACCAGATGGGAACTTGGGAGGGGATGGAAGAATCTTCGAGGATCTCCAGATTGAATGTTAGGAATCTGTTTCTGCATCGAACGATCTCATTGGAATCGCGCAGGTAAGCCCTGCCATCTCCTTGCATACTTCTTGCCAATTTTTACTCTAAGGGAATTTAATTTCGTTTAAGAGAGTTTTCTTTCACCTCAGATCTGCCTCGTTCTGGGAATATTTGTGGAACGTCATTCGACTATACTGATCAGGGGAATTTTAGGTAGGTGGCTTGGTGTTTATATTCCAACTGTTGTGCGTTTTTGTGTACCATTGTGACACGAACCCATGTTTGGTTGTCGTGTGGCTGAGGCCATGGAAATTTTAAGTACCTATAATTGAATAGGTAATTAATTTTGATATTAAACTGCTGTTTGGGATCGTTGCTTGGATCCATGACCACCCCGAGGTGTGTTCCACTGTTTAGCCATTTGGCCAGGATACCCGAGGGTATGCCTTTAAAGAAATGATTATAGAATTTTCTTGTGTGGAATTTCTTGTGTATTATTTTTTTACATGTTGGGCATGGTCTGGTTACCTATTTTAGCCTGAGGGAAGTGTCGTGATTATCCTGTGGGAACTGTACTATTTAGCCTGTGGGCAACTTCTTCCGTGCCTATGCACAGTTGATTCTATGCCAGTGAGCGACACAACTTATGCCCGTGGGAAATATCCATATGCCTGTGGGCAGATTCTTGTGCTGGGTTTCTCTTTACCTGAGGGTGGGGGTTTACCTGTCTGAGGAAATTGGTTGTTCACATAGAATATTCACTATGGTGATATTTTAATTTAAATGATTAAATGGATATTAAAATGGGAATATAACTGGTTAATTTAGTTACATTTCAGTACTGCTTACTTTATTGCATTTACCACTGCACACTGTTGTTGCTTGTTTACACACAGTTGGGCATGGGCCTTTTGTGGGTGCCTACTGGGATTTATTTCTCACACCCTATTTGGTTCATTCTTTTCGGTCCAAACAGATTATATTTCTGCAGGTATGGATAGTGGAAAGTGTCCCTATACAGGTACTTGATTGCTGGTGAGGAGTAGGGAAGCATGGGACCAGGCTTAGGCTCATGATGCTACTGGTTGCTTTGTTCTATTTTTTTGTACTCTATATTGTATTGTACTACTATGTAACATGTTCTGGCTATTTTCTTAGAACTTGAGATATGTTGCATCATATCTATAAAACGGCTTGGTTATCCTTCACTACAGTTGTTACATAAAATGTGTATGGTTTGTTGCTTCCATTGTTGTTCTATGATTTTTGTTATATTTTGATGTGCTACACTTTGAAAAATGAGGGCATAGTTTCCCCACTATCAGACCTAGTCCCTCACTACTATTCTGCAGCCTCTAGCATTTGGGTAAATGCGCTTGAGGTCATCTGGAGAACCGGGTTCGGGGCACCCATTGAGTGGCACCTGGAAACGAGACGTGACAATAAGACACATTACTGACCAATGATTTATGTTTGATATTATTAAACACCAATCAATGAAATTTGAATATTGAGATTATTAACTTTTCTATGATAGTTTGATGATGTGATAGTTCCACCACTTATTATAAATTGTTTATGGAATTCTTTTCCAACCTGTAATAGATTTCTAATGTGATACATCAACGACATATGATATGTCTATTATCTAACACATTTACCATCCATGATAAATTAATAATGGGATGATTTTCTTACCTATGATAGATTGATGATGGGATGTTTCACTTTCCCACCAAATTTGGATAACAGAACTATTCATTACCCTTTGATATATGGTTTCTTTGACACTTAAATTTCTTATGATAATTAGGTTATGAGAATGTTCACCCTTATATAATGGATTTATTATGTGACATCTTAATTTACTTTGAAATTTATATGATGTGACCCACATTATGTCTATAGAAGATTTTTTATTGGATGTATTTCTCAATAATACTGATGTGGATGATCTTTGATAACTTGGTGAGAGTAATCTAGTATCCTAAGATGGTTGATTGTTTTATTTTTAGAGGAGTTTAAAACCCACTATATGTGGGATGTTCTCAAACTCTACATGGTTATATCCTTGAGTATGTTTAAGTTTGTAATGATGGTGGGTTCTTGGGTATCATGTTGTTCACAACATGTGGTTCGTGTGACAATTTTATTTTTCACATTCATGAAAATATATTTCGATTATTTTAAATGGAAACATATGTTACATTCACCTGATATTTATTTCCACACCTTTCACCACACCATGATGGATGTTTAGAGATTATTATCATCATATGATTTTTAGAAAAATACACACAATAGGTGGGTGAGTTGGTGCAACCTATCAAATATTTGGAAATTGTTCCCTTAAATTCAAGGATATTAATGGGTAGAAAATGTTATTATTTTTTATGGGTTTATTTATTATTTGTTATTTTACCATTTAAAAAGTCTTTATTAATATATGTTTGTATGACCATCCCAAGTATCATTTGTTATATATTTTTGTATAATTAATTTTATATAATTTCTTCAACTATAATTCCATTATACTATGATATAATAATTTTAATGGATTTTTATATCAGTTTTGTAGATATATCTTGTAATGATAATATGAAAAAAAACACTCTTTGTGCCTCATTTTTTCCCAATACACTACATTTCAACCTCAAGAATTTGGGGTGGCACACATTTAGTGTGTAGGTTTCTGGATTGTACTACATGAGATATTTTCAAGATGGGGATGTGATAAAGTAATAAAGGATAATTATTTAATTATTTTTTGATTTGGGATATGGTATATGAATTGATGATGAATCTTACATTGGGATTGAAATCATATTTTTCCATTTTTTTTAGTATGGGGGGAATATATGTTTAAAGAGATCTGTGATTGTTTTTCTTGAATTTAATTTTTACGGTTGAGATTATTTTGATAATTCATAATGTTTATGGGTTATGAATTGTAGTTTTCTTCTTAGAAAATGGTAGGAGTTTGAATGTGATCATGATTGAATATAACCATATAAGATCACATGATGTGAGGATTCTTATGTTCGATTAATAAGTAATTCTCTATGAATTGAAAGGGGTATATATTATTTAATGATTAAGTAAAAACATAGTTGAAATTTTCCTAAAAAAAATATTGATGGTTCTATACATAACTAATAAATATTTTGGAATACTTATTTTTATGAATAAATAATATAGGCATCATAAATATGTATGTGGTTATGATGATGATGAAACTATAATGGGTAGTATGGGTATTGAGATAATCTATAAATATGGGGGCTCTAGGATAGATGAAATGTAATATAAGGTTTTTTGATTTATTTTTTATTGAATCACAGGGGTTTTAAAAGATTTGACTATAATGGTGGATTGTCTATAAAATATGACGTGATCCTCTTAATGTAGATATAAAACTATGGGTATTTATATTTCATGTGAGATTATTGAATAGAAGGACGCTCTACACATTATTTCATGAGATTATTTGTGTGATTTGTGAGGGTAGCACAAGAGATAGACATTATGTAGTATATATGTATAAATTTATTGACTTTTTCCGTATTTTAATGCTTCGTGTGATGGGAAGGAAACACTAGTGATTTTTAATTGAGTTTATTATACAAGCATATGGATTTTCTTGTGAATATGTCATGTATGAAAGCATAGAGGGATAACTATGAAAGGGGTGTGACTAAAATTTTTGGAAGTATGATATGATATTTGTTCATGTTATTCAAGTATAGAGGGAATATGATCTTATAATGAAATTATTTGGGTATTAATTTTGGGTGTCATTACTCTATATGATTACATTTTAAAAAATATTAATGGATAATGGTTATAGTTACAACTATTTCCGTAGTGCTTTTTGTAAATATCTAACATAAAGAATAATAGAGTGGGTTAGGTGTGATCGGCCTTGGATAAAAAAATTAATATATATATATTATAGTATTATAATTAATCTTATAGAGATAAAGAGAGAGAAACTAGTTTAGAGTTGAGAAATATTTAATTTCATAACCGTACAAAATCATGTTAAGGGGTTCCAATGAAATTTTATGGATAGTGATACATGGGGTGTGATCTAGTATGAGACAACAATGTAAAGGTTTTAAGAACCTTATCTTGGATTAGAAATGCCTAAGAGGGTTTTTAACTTTTACGGTGAATTTATGCACTGAAAATACAGTGAATTTTTATAAGAGTAGTCAACTCACAATAGAAATTCATATTTTTTTAGCATACTATGTATGATGAATTTACACTTAATTTTTTTAAATGAAAATCAGACTCAAATAACCGATCACATTTAATTACATCATAAATATTAGTATTTACGTGTACCAGTGAAAATAATTTTATTGAATAATTATTTTTGATAGAAATATAAATCTATCCCAAATAATGTTTTTTATAGATATATTAATACATTTCAAAATATTATTATTTATATATCAATACTTAAATTTTAAATTTTTTTGATACTATTTTCGATGAAAATATTTTTTTGTCGCAAATAATGGGAAAAATAAAACAAATTTAAATAAAAAAATTCATTTAAAATAAAAAACTTTATCCAAATATAATTTAAAAATAATGTGAAAATATGTATATATATATATATTACAAGTTCACTAAGTGTGTGGGACATCAGGTCCATCGGGGCATATGAATTTAGGTTTATCTTGGGGAGAACAATCAGGTCGAACTAGTGGAGGGAACTCTACACCCAATACACATATGATTCATTTTATATAAACCTCTCCTATTATATTGATCTCAATGTTATTATACCTCCTCATATTTATTAGATCATTGTATGAACTCATTATAATTTCCCCACCTTTCCTCGTACTCCATAATAGAATATGATGATGACTATGTAGCTTCCTTTGAGAAATATGATGGCATAACTTCAGTTCCATAAAAACAACATAGGGTTAATCATAGGACAATTTCCATCACCCAACACTTCTAAAATCCACTTTTCATTTCCAATATCATGGAGGCCTCATCAAAACATGAATTGAAAAATATGAACCATAAAATTATCAAATATTTCATATCTTCTTAGATCATACTTCTTTCATAGGTAAATAATTGTTCCTTCTAATAAAAAAATCTAATGTTTAAAATGTAAATGATATAAATACATTAACATCCTCATTAAATATATGGTTTATGTAACGCCCCGACCCCAGTTACCCAGATTCGGTGCATTATTTTAATACATTGTCATGATCGTAAGGAAATCATGTCTCGAAATACCGAGCAGTTTAATATTATTGGAATCAAGATTCATACATAAGATTAACTTTACAACTTGAAAAGAAATAAAACACAAATATATTTCATTAGAAAAATCCAAGACTCCTAGATTATGCCTGCTGGTCACTCATAACTAACTTCTTCATATCCTGGGAAAATGAAACATAAGGAAGGGGTGAGCTCAAATGCTCAATAAGGGTATGTAACACAGCGGAAAATGACATAAATATTAAGCATGGTAAATAATTGAAACCACATGCCTTTACCAATAATAACCATGAATACTTTTATAGAATGAATATGAGCTGAGTAAATAATTCCACAAAAATAATAATCATGGGTATTCTACTAGTCCAATGACCACATGAATCATCAATATTATTTCCATAATGAGGGAATGTATAATTCCAGACATTCTGAAACATTTTGTAGAGGCCTCATCCAAGACGTCTAAAAATGATTAAGGCCTCGTCCAAAACCATAAATCAAATTGGGAAAGGGACTCGACCAATTCCACATCTAGTTTTCTCATGAGACCTAACGATGCATCGAGGAGCTATAGAGGGCTCCACCAGTCACTTACTAAGTCTAATACATTCCTTATATGAAATGGTTTAAACATATCATAAAAATTCGTATTAAAAATAGCATACAAAATGTCAATACTTTAACCATAAATCTTGAATAGTGTAAAAATAGCACATCCACAGTCAATCATATCACAAAACATTCAATATAATATGGAAGTTTTGTATCATAATAAATCAACTTGAAATAAACAAAAAATCCATCAAAGGATATTGACATAGATGAAATCAAAACCCTTTTTACAGAAATATCTCTTTATATTTTGAAATCATTTAAGATTCACATAATTATAAAATAAAAAAATAAATTTGAAAAAAATTTATAAGCTTGTAGGGGAAGCTTTGATGAGTTTATAATCGTAGAAAATATTCGCACCCGCCATATAAGTTAAAAAAAGACATTCTTACCTTAATTCTGTCGAAAAGGTTAAAAATGACTTTGTTTGGAAAACGGCAGAAAGATTATTTTATAAACATCTTATAAAAATTTAACAAGGGTATAAATTACTTTAACCCATAGTCTATAAAATAGTAAGAATGTTTTGAAATACATTTTTATTATACATGGAGGTGGATAATAAAGAGGTCCCAGTAGATAATTATGTATAAACAACATTGGATAATGAATAGATTGTGATGTAAACCCTTACCTTATACTTTTCCTTGGTTGAGGGTAGTTTAACCTCCTGGATAATAGTGAAATAATTGTTATTAAATTATATAATAATAATATACATAAATATGAGATCATATATGATCTTTTAACATTTCTTTGTTAATAATATCATAGTATTATCATCATTTCGGGTGTTAACTTACTCATTTTCTTTTATATGTTTTGTTACATAATCCGTGTTTGTTATGTATAGGTTGTATCTTTTTCATATCCTGAATTATATGATGTCCTTAAACATTATTTTTAATCATCAAATGAGAATTATACTGGAATTGATATGACAGGGAATGAATATCATCACGTTCGTGGAGACGGTAGTCCATACATACGCACGAGCGACAATATCATTCTTTTAATATTAAAATAATATATAATTGGATGGTATATCATATATATATAATAAATATCATGTTATATTTATTATTTACATGAATAACACATCATTATTATACCCATCCAAACAATAATATATTGAATAACAATTACACCACGACGTGGAGACGGTAGACCGTACGTACGCACGTACGGTAACATGTCGTTCAAAGGATGGATAGAATACTGAATATGGTTGTACCATATTTATAATAACATCATAGTATATAGGAGATAATGGAGTTATTATTTGAGAATGGAAAAAATAAGGAAATAAAAAGTTGAAGAAGAAAGGAACATGAAAGAGGGTGGTGAACAAATTACCTCTTTTTCGGGTTCTTCCTTTTGATTTGATCAAAATGACTCCTTAGGTTGGCTTTATGATCAAACTACGGCTTCTAGGTCGAAGTGAGGATAGTTGAGAGAATAATTGATCAGGTTTTGGCCAAACCAAAAGGCTTTTAAGGTGTGAAGAATTGGTGTCCTTTTATAAGGGGGAGGAGGGGCTCTTTAGGAAACAATTAAAGTATTATTTTATAATAAATTCATATTCATTTTCTAATGGCTCCAAAGTGGATTATTAAAATTATAAGGTGGGTAACGGTCTAAATCCTTTCAACCAATTGATTTTAGACTGGGTTGGGTCATTATATTAATATTATCGTTTAGTTTTAACTCTTAGTTAATTAGTTTGACATTTACCATGTCACTTTGTATTTTCATATTATATAGTTAATAAACATACTATATATTTCCAAGAGACCCCAAGTGGTCCATTAATGATACAACTATCATGATATAAGTCCTTTGGCCTATCCTTAGATATTTTGGAATATAATATCAAGTAATAAAATAATATTTGTATTAAAAACTCATTTATGTCTATTTTGACACTATTTAATAATTGATTTTTGTTAAAGTCTTAACAACATTATTAATTCGAACCATATACATATAAGAAATCCTAACATGTCATATTAAAAAATAAAAATCGTGTAATTCATTAAAAGTCTCAAATTATATTTATCTGGGTATTTATAATATCAATTATTTTAATATTTCATTAATAAGGTAATTACTGCATCATCATTATGTCATAACTAACTTAATTTATTTGATGTATAAAATTTTTAAAACAAATTCCATGATGTAGGAAATCTTTTTATATTTCCAATGAATATTTATAGTTGAAAATATGACTTATATAACTGCATGAAAAAGGAAATTTACTAAAAGATATTTATCTGTGTCATTTTTGTCTTTACTTTAAATTAATTAATCTAAAGAGACATTATCACTCTAAAGTGGCTCTAGGGTGTCCCAAAATCTCCCCAAGGATGCCCATGGTCGGCCATGACTCATCCAATAAGGTTAGGACAAGTGTTAATGTAATTTAATATTATTATAATATACATTTTATCTTGAATTACCCTATTTAACTTTAACTGTGGTAAATGAAAGTCAAAAGTTATTATTCAAAAAAATTATCTTTATCTTATTGAACCACATTTTACTCCTTGATATTAATAGTGTCTCTCATATTTTTAAAATTCAGCTCACGGAAGTGGTTACATTATGTTTTATGTGAATTTGAAAATTCTCCTAGGAGGTGGATAAAAGACGGTGAAAGGTTAAATAAAATTTTTATATATCGAAAATAATTATAAACTGACTCCAACGAATTAAAATGAACTTATATAAATATTATTTATGTATTTTTAAATAAAATAAATTTAAATAAAATAAATAATTATTTCAATAAAAATTCGGTTTTAAATTATAACTCATTGTTTTTCACTATTCATCTAAAATTAAATGTTTTCATAAAATTACCAAAACATTACCCTAAGATAATTTTGATATTCCAAATTCAATAATGAAGTATATTTTACAAAATTCAAAACATAGAAGTTTCATTTATTAATTTAAAATTAATTCCCGCTGTCAAAACCAAAAGGCGTATTTTTATGGAATAATAACAACCAAATGTTTGACACTTGTTTATGTCCAATTTCAAAGTGAAATTACTTACAATGACCATAATTGGATTAAATGGTAAAAATATAATATATTTATACTTAAAAACCATTAAAATTTATAATTTTACAATTTAAATTATTTTGATTTAAAAAGTTGTTTTCAATTAAAATATAGTAATTTTCACTATTCACCAAAATATGAAAGTTATCAGAAAAACCCCAAAATTTTATTGAAACAAAATTCTTATGTTCCGATTCTAATTAAGAAGTTTATTTTGTCAAATTTAATATATAAAAGTTTCAAAAATTGTATTTAAAAAGGCATCTCCATTAAAAGGCGGTAAAATTGTATTTTTTTGAAAAATACTTCTTTTATCTGAAAAAATGAATTTGTTATTACATTATGTCTAAGAAACTCATAATATGGATTCTAAAATTATAATGATTATATAAAGTTCAAAATTTAGTTAATACTATTCATTACGGCTTTTTAACGTATTGTTTGGTAAGTTATGATGTGCTAGAACTCGGTGTTGCATGTAGTGCAAGGTATTGAATTACATTGAAAAAATAAGGTAGTATGAAATCTTGGGGTGTTACATTCTTCCCTCCTTCAATAAGTTATGTCCTCACAATTTGAAATTATTTTTCGAAAATAAAAGGTTGAAAATAGAAAATACCTTCGAGAAAACCCACATCAAAAATTAGGTTAATAAAATTTAGTCTTAATGAGAGGAAAAGAGAAATTAAAGGGTCACCACAAAATTATGATCTCAATTAGGAAAACATTGGTTGAAATTAGGGACATATAATTGGAGGAAAAACGTAAATATTTATAGGTAGTGATTGAGGTCATCAATCACAAACAAGTGAAAAATTGAGGGCCTTAAATTAATCAATCTATGCGGATTTAAAATACCATCAGATCAACAAATCATATGGTATTAGGATAAGACATTTTTTTGTTTTATTATCCCTTCACTAAAGTATAAGAATTAATTTTTTTCAAATAATAAGAGACAAAAAATATATACTTGACCAGTGGTGGGTGATACACCCTTGTCGCCCTTCGGTTGCGGCTTCAAGTCTTGTGGCCTTACCGGACGTGATGGGTTGCCGCCCAACCTCCGGGTTGTCCTTTTATGGCAATCCAAAAATAATCTCAAACTATAATTATCCAAAATACTTCTTTCCAAAAACACAGTCCAAAATTTATGAGGAAGGTAAACACAATGAAGATCCTTTTTCCCGCTTAATAACATGTAAACACCTTCATCATGTATTTTTTTAAAACATTACAACATCCTGAATTACCATAAAACCTTATTGATTTACATTCATGATCCCTTATTCCTTATAGAATACTGGATATAATCCTTCTATCCAAAAATGTTGAAAACTCAAACAATGATGGAATATACAAATCATTAATCAGTTTCATAATAATCAATAATATCGAATATAATTTATCCGAATCAATCATGTATTATTCCAAAATCACAACCTCGGTATCAGAACCATATTATGGTTTATCTTTCTCTCAACCATATATTATCCAAAAATTTAACCTGTCATTGAGTCACTTTTCTTAGTTCCACACAATCTCATGTCTTTAATGAAATTGTACTGCAGTACAATCCTTATATACACTATAATTATTATAACCAGTACATTATTGATACAACACTCAAATGACATGATTCTCTAATAACAATATAAGAACTCTAATCATTCCTCCTCGTATGTGGTTATATCATAACTTGATTATTATCTAATAGCATAATTTGGGGAATACTCTGATGATTTGGACATCAGTTCACATGGTGTCCCAACTCCTTGCATATGAAGCATTGTTCATTTGAAAGTTTCTTCTTACCCTTTCAGTCACGTACTTGGTGTCCTTTTTCTCCACACTTATAACTAACTCCCATTCCCTTCAGGAAAGTTCTAGGGCGTTTCTTCCCACATTTATCACATATGGGAAAATTCTCCTTTTCCCTATTCCCTTTATCCATCTTTCACTCTTCTATCCTTTTATTCTCTTGCTTCCCTTCAAAGCCATAAGACTCGGAGAATTCTTTAATTATCTTATTAACACATGATACTATTTCTTCATATGTTGAGAATACATGGGAGACTATTTCCCATCTAAATGTTGGATTAATACTGTGAAAGATAGGATCCTTCTCAATCTTTGGATCATATGTATTGCTGGAGTTCACATTCCTTTTATTGGTGACCATTTCTATACAATGGCATAAACTAGGTCAGTTTATGAATTGCAATGAATAATTACAAACATTTAAAAAACCTAATGTAAATTGAACGACTTATGGACATAATACATAATCATAAAGATGTTTTCTTTGAGGAGGTATATACTCATAAACCATTCATAGTGGATTTTAGAGAAAAAGAGAAGTATCCTAAGCATATCCCCCAAGAGTGTCGTAACCAAGAGTGCATCAACGCCCGTTGTCGTGCACTAGATCCCGTTCAAGTCTAGCTCAAAGCGGTGTTTTCAGGTTTTACCCTAGGTACATCTGTGCCAGAGCCGCCTCTACTTGCTCGTATACAGACATTGATGTATTGCTCGGAAAACTCACAAAATCTCTAGAATACCAAAATTCCTGGATGTTTTTCTATACTAATCCTCAAATTCCACTTTAGGTCTATCTTCTCTAATCAGAGTTTATCTAAAGATAGCCTCTATGGTTTTTACTAAAATTTCTCTGATACAAATTGTAATGCCATGTCCCTAGTTACCCGGAATCAGTGCATTATTTTAATACATTATAATGATAATAAGGAAATCATGTCTCGAAAGACCGATCAGTTTAGTATTATAGTGAAAATGATTCATACATTAGATTAACTTTACAACTTGAAAAGAAATACAACAGACATATATTTCATTAGAAACATCCAAGACTCCTAGAATATGGCTGACGGTCACTTATCATTAACTTCTTCATATCCTGGGAAAATGAAACATAAGAAAGGGGTGATCTTAAACGCTCAGTACGGGTAAGTAATACAGCGGAAAATGAAATAAAAATTAAGCATGATAAAAAATTGAAACCACATGTCTTTACCAATAATAAACATGAATACTTTTATGGAAAGAATATGAGATGAGTAATTAATGCCATAAAAACACAATCATGGATATTCTATTAGTCGAATGACCACATGAATCATCAATATTTTTTCCATAATGAGGGAATATATAATGCCGGACATTCTGAAACATTTTGTCAAGGCCTCAACCAAGATTTCTAAAAATGATTATGGCCTCGGCCAAAACCATAAATCAAATTGGGAAAGGGCCTCTGCCAATTACACGTCTAGTTGTCTCATGAGATCTACTGATGCATCGATGACCTATAGCGGGCTCCACCGTCACTTACAAAGTCCAATACATTCCTCATATGAAAAGGTTTAAACATATCATAAACATTCGTATTAAAACTAGCATACGAAATGTCATTAATTTAACCATAAATCATTAATGGTGTAAAAATAGCACATCCACAGTCAAACATTTCACAAAAACTTCAATATAATATTGAAGTTTTGTATCATAATATATCAACTCTAAATAAATGTAAAATCCATTAAAGGATGTTGACATAGATGAAATCAAAACCCTTTTTAGAGAAATATCTCTTTCTATTTTAAAATCATTTAAGAGTCACATAATTATAAATTAAAACATTTACATTTAAAATATTTTTATAATCATGTAATGGAAGCTTGGACAAGTTTATAATGATATAATATAGCTACACCCACCGTATAAGTTAAAAAAAGTCATTCTTACCTTAATTCTGTCGAAGAGGTTAAAAAGGACCTTGTTTGGAAAACGACCGAAAGATTCCTTTACAAATATCATATAAAAAGTTAACAAGGGTATAAATGACTTTATACCATGGTCTATAAAATATTAATAATGTTTTGAAATACATTTTTAAGAAACATGGAGGTGGCTGATAAAGAGGTCCTAGTAGATAATTACGTATAAACAACCTCGAATAATGAAGAGATTGTAAAAATTAACCCTTGCCTTGTACTTTTCCTTGGTTGAGGGTAGGTTAACCTCCTGTATAATGTTTAAATAATTGTTATTTAATTATACAAGAATCATATAAATTAATATGATATCATATATTATCTTTTAACATTGCTTTGTTAATAATATCTTAGTATTATCGTCGTTTCAGGTGTTAACTTACTCGTTTTCCTTTATATGTTTTGTTACATAAGTCATGTATTTTATGGATAGGTTGTATCTTATTCATATCCATAATGATATCAAGTTCTTAAACATTATTTTTAATCATCAAATGAGAATTATACATGAATGGATACGATGGGGAATGAATCTCATCGTGTTCGTGGAGACGATAGTCCGTACGTATGCACGAGCGGCAATATCATTTTTTTATATTAAAATAATATATAATTGGATAGTATATCATATATACAGAATAATTATCATGTTATACTAATTATTTACATGAATTATAAATCATTATTATACCCATCCATATAATAATGTATTGAATAACCATTACACCACGACGTGGAGACGGTAGGCAGTACGTACGCATGTATGGTGACATGTCATTCAAAGGATAGATAGAATACTAAATATGGTTGTAACATATTTATAATAACATCACAGTATATAGAAGATACGAGAGTTATTATTTTATAATGTAAATAACAAAGAAAGAAGCAGTTGACGAAGAAAGGAACTTGAAAGAGGGCGGTGAAAACATTAATTCTTCTACGGGTTCTTCCTTTTGATTTGATCAAAAGGGGTCCATAGGTTGGATTTTTGATCAAAATAAGGCCTCTAGGTCGAAGGGAGGATAGTTGAGGGAATAATTGGGTAGGGTTTTCCCGAACCAAAAGGCTTTAAAGGTGTGAAAATTTTGTTAGAAATTGTGTCCTTTTATAAGGGGGAGGAGGAGATCTTTAGAAAAAACTTAAAGTATTATTTTATAATAAATTTATATTCAGTTTATAATGGCTCAAAAGTAGATTATTCAAAGTATAAGGTTGGAATGGGTCTAAATCCTTTCAACCAATAGATTTTATACTGAGTTGGGTCATTATATTAACCTTATCGTTTAGTTATAACTCTTAGTTAATTAGTTTGACATTTACCATGTCACTTTGTATTTTTATATTATATAGTTAATAAACATACTATATACTTAAAAGAGACCCCCAAGTGTTCCATTAATGATACACCTATAATGATATAAGTCCTTAGGTCTAACCTTAAATTTTTAGGAATAGAATATCAATTAATAGTATAATATTTGTTTTAAAAACACATTTATGTCTATTTTGACACTATTTAACAATTGATTATTGTTAGAGTTTTAACAACTTTATTAATTCAAAAAAATTCATTTAAGAAATAATAAAATGTCATATTTACTAATAAAATTCATTTAATTCATTTAAAGTCTCAAATTATATTTATTTGGGTATTTATAATATCAATTATTTTATTAATTCATTAATAAGGTAATTACTGCATCATCATTATGTCATAAATAACCTAATTTATTTGATGTCTAAAAATTATAAAACAAAATTCCATGATGTAGAAAATAGTTTTATCTTTCTAATGAATATTTATAGTTGAAACTATAACTTATATAACCCTATGTCAAAAGTTATTTACAAAAAGATATTTGTTTGTGTCATTTTTGTCTTTACTTTAAATTAATTAATCTAAAGAGTCATTATCACTCTCAAGAGGCTCCATGGGGTCCCAAAATCTCCCAAAGATGCCCATGGTCTGCCATGACTCATCAAATAAGGTTAGGACAAGTGTTAAGGTAATTTTGTATTATTAAAATATATATTTTATCTTTAATCACCCTATTTACCTTTAACGGCGGTAAATAAAAGTCAAAAGTTACTATTCACCAAAAATTATTTTTATCTTAATAAAGCCAATTTGACTCCTTGATATTAACCTTGTCTCTTAGATTTTCGAAATTCCACTCACAGAAGTGGTCAAATTATGTTGTAGATGATTTTGCAAATTCTTCTAGGAGGTGGGTAAAAGACGGTGAAAAGTTCAATAAAATTTTTTTATATCTAAAATTATTATAAACTGACTGTAATGAATTACATTGAACTTATATAGGTAGTATGTATCTATTTTGACATAAAATAAATTTAAATAAAATAAATATTAATTCAAATAAAAATTTGGTTTTAAACTATAACTCTTTGTTTGTCACTATTCACCAAAAATTAAAATTTTTCAGAAAATACCAAAAATTTACCCTAAGATAATTTTACTATTCCAAATTCAATAATGAATTCTATTTTACCAAATTCAAAACATAGATGTTTCATTTATTAATTTCAAATTAATTTTCGCTGTCAAAACCAAAAGGCGTATTTTTTAGAAATAATAACAACCAAAAGTTTGACAATTGTTTATGTCCAATTTCAAAGTGAGATTACTTAAAATGACCATCATTGGATTAAATGGTAAAACTATAATCTATTTATACTTCCAATCAATTCAAATGAATAATTTATCAATATAAATTACTTTGATTTAAAAAGTTTTTTTCAATTAAAATATAGTATTTTTCACCATTCACCCAAATATGAAAGTTATCAGAAAAACACCAACACTTTATTGAAACTAAATTCTTATGTCCCGATTCTAAATAAGATGTTTATTTTTTCAAACTAAATATATAAATGTTTCAAATATTGGATTTAAAAAGTCTTCTCCATTAAAAGGCGGTAAAATTGCATTTTTTGAAAAATACTTCTTTTATCTAAAAAATGTATTTTTTTCTTACATTATGTCTAAGAAACTCATAATATGTATTCTAAAATTATAAGGATTATATAAAGATTAAAATTTAGTTAATAGTATTCAAAACCTTTTTTGAACGACTTGTTTGGAAAGTCATGGTGTGCTAGAACTCTGTGTTGCTTGTAGTGCAAGATATTAATATACATTGAAGAAATAACGTATTATAAAATCTTAGGGTGTTACATTCTTCCATCATTCAATAAATTGCGTCCTCACAATTTGAAATTATTTTTCCAAAATAAAAAGCTGAAAATAGAAAATATCTTCAAGAAAACCCACATCGGAAATTAGGTTAATAAAATTTAGTCTTAATAAGAGGAAAAGGGAAATTAAAGGGTCACCACAAAATTATGATCTCTATTTGGAGAACATTGGTAGAAATTAGTGACATATAATTGGAGGGAAAACATAAATATTTATAGGTAGTGATTGAGGTCATCAATCACAAACTAGTGTAAAATTGAGGGCCATAAATTCATCAATATATGATGATTTAAAATACCATCGGTTCAACAAAACATATGGTATTAGGATAACAATTTTTTTTGTTTTAATATCCCTTCACCAAAGTATAAGAATTAATATCTTCAGAGAATAAGAGAAGAAAAATATATACTTGACATGTTGAGTCCCATCCTTAACAAATTTCTACCACAAACTCATATTTGACTCTAAAGGATAATAGAACATCAAAAAAATATTCAACTTATGCTATTCGTTGAGGGTTTCAAAAAAAAAGGAATTTATAATTCATCTACCAGATTTTTTTTTAAACAGACTACATTATTCAATCTAGGACATCACGTGGGCCAATGGTAGGTGATACACCCTTATCTCCCTTCGGTTGCGGGTTCAAGTCTCGAGGCCATACCGGACGCGATGGGTTTCTGCCCGACCTCTGGGTTGTTTTATTATGGCAATCCAAAAATAATCTCAAACTAGAATTATCCAAAATACTTCTGTCCAAACTCACAGTCCATAATTTTTAACGAAGGTAAACACAATGAAGATCCTTTTTTCCGCGTAATAACTTGTGAACACCTTCATCATGAATTCTTTTACAACACTGCAACATCCTGAATTACCATAAAACCATATTCATTACATTCATGATCCTGTATTCCTTATAGAATACAAGATATACTCCTTCTATCCAAAAATGTTATAAACTCCAACAATGATGTAATATATAAATCATTAATCAGTTTCAAGGTAATCAAGAATATCCAATATAATTATCCAAATCAATCATTTATTATTCCAAAATCACTACCTTGGTATCAGAACCATATTATGGTTTATCTTTATCTCAACCATATATATTCCAAAATTTTAACCTGCTATTGTGTCACATTTCTTGGTTTCACACAATCTCAAGTCCTTAATGAAATAGTACTACAGTACAATCCTTATATACTCCATAATTATTATAACCAGTACATTGTTGATACAACACTCAAATGACATGATTCTCTAATAACAATATAAGAACTCTAATCAATCCTCCTATTCTTTTGTAGTATCATAACATGATTATTATCCAATAGCATCATTTGGGGAATACTCAGATGATTTGGACATCAGTTCACGTAGTGTCCCAACTCCTTGCAGATGAATCCTTGTTCATTTGAATCCTTTTTCTTAACCTTGCAGTCACTTACATGGTGTTATTTTTCTCCACACTTATAACAAACTCTCATTCCCTTTAGGCATGTTCCAGGGTGCTTCTTCCCACAGTTATCACATATGGAAAAATTATTCTGTTTTCCCTCTTCCCAATATCTAGATTTCTCTCTTCCATCATTTTCTTCTCTTGCTTCCCTTCAAAGCCATAGGACTCGTAGATTTAATTACTTATCTTATTAAAACATGATACTATTTCTTCATATGTTGAGAATACATGGGAGACTATTTCCCTTCAAAATGATGGCTTAATACTGTGAATGATATGATCCTTCCTACTCTTTGGATCATAGATATTGCTGGAGTTCACATTCCTTCTATTGGGCGCCATTTCTATACAATGGCATAAACTAGGTCAGTTTATGAATTGCAATGAATAATTCCAAACATGTAAAAAACCTAATGTAAATTGAACATTTTATGGATATAATCCATAATCATAAAGATTTTTTCTTTGAGGAGTTATATACTCATAAACCCTTCATAGTGGTTTGTAGAGAAAATGAGAATTATCCTAGGAATATCCCCTGAGAGTGTCGTAACCAAGAGTGTAGCAATGCACATTGTCATGCACCAGTTCCCGTTTGAGGCTAGCTCAAAGCTGTGTTTTCGGGTGTTACTGTGAGGTACATCTGTGCTAGATCCGCCTCTACCTACTCGTATCCATACATGGATGTATTGCTCGTTAATCTCCCAAAATCTCTATAGTAACAAAATTCTAGTAAGTTCTTCTATAATAATCCTCAAAGTCCATCTTAGGTCTATGTGCTCTAATCAGAGTTTATCTAAATCTAGCCTCCATGGTTTGTAATAAACTTCCTTTGATACCAACTGTAACACCCCGACTCCAATTACCCAGAGCCAGTGCATTATTTTAATACATTGGGATGATAATAAGTAAATCATTTCTCGAAAGACCAATTAGTTTAGTATTATTGGAAACAAGATTCATACATAAGTTTAACTTTACAACATGAATAGAAAGACAACACAAATATACTTCATTAGAAACATTCAAGACTCCTAGATTATGCCTGCTGGTTACTCATAACTAACTTCTTCATATCCTTGGAAAATGAAACATAGAAAGGGGTGAGCTCAAATGCTCAACAAGGGTAAGTAATATAGCAGAAAATGACATAAATATTAAGCATGGTAAATAATTAAAACCACATTATTTTACAAATAATAATCATGAATTATTTTATTGAAAGAATATGAGATGAGTAAATAATTCCATAAAAAACACAATAATGGGTATTCTACTAGTCGAATGACCACATGAATCATCAATATTATTTCCATAATGAGGTAATGTATAATTCCAGACATTCTGAAACATTTTGTCTTAAAATGATTAAGGCCACTGCCAAAACCATAAATCAAATTGGGAAAGGGCCTCGGCCAATTCCATGTCTAGTTGTCTCACGAGACCTACTGATGCATTGAGGAGCTATTTCAGGCTCCACTCATTACTTACTATGTCCAATACATTCCTTATATGAAAAGGTTTAAACATATCATAAACATTTGTATAAAAACTAGCATACAAAATATGAATACTTTAACCATAAATCATGAATGGTGTAAAAATAGCACATGCACAATCAAACATATCACAAGACCTTAAATATAATATTGATGTTTTGTATACTAATAAATCAACTCCAAATAAACCTAAAATCCATCAAAGGATGTTGACATAAATGAAATCAAAACCCTTTTTAGAGAAATATATCTTTCTATTTTGAAATCATTTAAGAGTCACATAATTATAAAATAAAACATTTACAATGAAAATATTCTTTATAAGCTTTTAAGGTAATCTTTGATGTGTTTATAACAGTAGAAAATAGCCGCACCCACCGTATAAGTTAAAAAAATCTATTCTTACCTAAATTCTGTCGAAAAAGTTAAAAAGGACCTTATTTGGAAAACTAAGGAATGGTTCCTTTATAAACATCTTATAAAAAGTTAACAAGGGTAAAAATTACTTTTACCCATACTCAATAAAATAGAAATAATGTTTGGAAATACATTTTTAAGAAACATGGAGGTGGATAATAAAGAGGTCCCAGTATATAATTACGTATAAACAACCCCAGATAATGAAGAGATTGTGAAATAAACACTTACCTTGTACTTTTCCTTGGTTGTGGGTAGGTTAACCTCCTGTATAATGGTGAAATAATTGTTAGTAAATTATACAATAGTCATATACATTAATATGATATCATATATGATCTTTTAACATTGCTTTGTTAATAATATATTAGTATTATAATCGTTTCGGGTGTTAACTTACTCCTTTTCTTTTATATGTTATGTTACATAAGGCGTGTTTTTTATGGATAGGTTGTATCTTATTCATATCCAGAATGATATAAAGTCCTTAAAAATTATTTTTAATCATCAAATGATAATTATACTTGAATGTATACGGTGGGTAATGAATCTCATCGCGTTCATGGAGATAGCTGTCCGTACGTACGCATGAGAGATAATATCATTCTTTTGATATTAAAATAATATATAATTGGATGGTATATCATATATCCAGAATTATTATCATGTTATATTTATTATTTACATGAATTACACATCATTATTATACCCATCAAAATAATAATGTATTGAATAACAATTACACCACAACGTGGAGACGGTAGGCCGTACGTACGCATGTATGATGACATGTCATTAAAAGGATGGATAAAATACTGAATATGGTTGTACAAAATTTATAATAAAATCAAAGTATATAGAAGATACTGGAGTTATTGTTTTAGAATGGAAATAACAAAGAAATAAGAAGTTGAAGACGAATGGAACTTGAAAGAAAGTCGTGAAAACATTACCACTTCTTCAGTTTCTTCTATTTTATTTGATCAAAAGGACTCCATAGGTTGTATTTATGATCAAAATAATTCCACTAGGTCAAATGGAGGATAGTTGAGAGAATAATTGGGCAGGTTTTGGCTGAACCAAAAGGCTTTGATGGTGTGAAGAATTGGTTAGAAGTGGTGTCCTTTTATAAGGGGGAGGAGGGGCTCTTTAAGAAAAACATAAAGTATTATTTTATAATAAATTCATATTCGGTTTCTAATGCTTCCAAAGTGGATTATTAAAATTATAAGGTGGGTATGGGTAGAAATACTTTCAACAAATATATTTTAGACATGTTTGGTTCATTATATTAACCTTATCTTTTAGTTTTAACTCTTAGTTAATTAGTTTGACATTTACCATGTCACTTTGAATTTTTATATCATATAGAAAATAAACTCACTATATACTTCCAAGAGACCCCCAAGTGGTCCATTAATGATACATATATCATGATATTAGTCATTTGGCCGATCCGTAGAATTTTAGGAATAGAATATCAATTAATAATATAATATTTGTTTTAAAAACTCATTTATGTCAATTTTGACACTATTTATTAATTGATTTTTGTTAAAGTCTTAACAACTTTATTAATTCGATCCAAATTCATTTAAGCAATCCTAACTTGTCATATTAACTAATAAAATTCACGTAATTTATTAAAGGTCTCAAATTATATTTATTTCTATATTTATAATATCAATTATTTTAAAATTTCGCCGATAAGGTAATCACTGCATCATCATTATGTCATAAATAACATAATTTATTTGTTGTCTACAAATTTTAAAAAAAATACCATGATGTATGAAATCTTTTTAGAATTCCAATTAATATTTAATGTTGAAAATATAACTTATATAAACCCAAGAAAAAAAGTAATTTACTAAAAGATATTTTTTTGAGTCATTTTTGTCTTTACTTTATATTAATTAATCTAAAAAGTCATTATCACTCTCAAGTGGCTTCATGGGGTCTCAAAATTGACCCAAGGATGCCCATGGTCAGCCATGACTCATCCAATAAGAGGTGGGTAAAAAATGGTAAAATGTTCAATAAAATTTTTATATATCTAAAATTTTATAAACTAACTCCAATGAATTACATTGAACATATATAGGAAGTATGTATATATGTTTTGACATAATATAAATTTAAAGAAAATAAATAATTTTTTAAATAAAAATTCGGTCTTAAACTATAACTCATTGTTTTTCACTATTCATCAAAAATTCAAAGTTTTCAGAAAAATACCAAAAATTTACCATAATTTAATTTTGATATTTCAAATTCAATAATAAAGTCTATTTTACCAAATTAAATACATATAAGTTTCATTTATTAATTTAAAATTAATTCCCACTGTCAAATCCAAAAGGCGTATTTTTAAGAAATAATAACAACCAAAATTTTGACACTTGTTTATGTTCAATTTCAAAGTGAAATTACTCACAATGGCCATTATTGGATTAAATGGGAAAAATATAATATATTTATACTTCCAAACCATTAAAATGTATAATTTAACAAAATAAATTAATTTGATTTAAAAAGTTGTTTTCAGTTAAAATATAGTATTTTTCACTATTCACCAAAATATGAATGTTATCAGAAAAACACCAAAACTTTATTAAAACTTAATTCTTATGTCACTATTCTAAATAAGAAGTTTATTTTGTCAAATTCAATATATAAAAGATTCAAATATTGGATTTAAAAAGGCTTCTCCATTAAAAGGCGGTAAAATTTCATTTTTTAAAAAATACATCTTTTATCTGAAAAAATGTATTTGTTCTTAAATTATGTCTAAGAAACTCATAATATAGATTCTAAAATTATAAGGATTATATAATGTTCAAAATTCAGTTAATACCATTCATAACTTCTTTTGAACAGCTTGTTTGGTAAGTCATGGTGTACTAGAACTCAGTGTTGTCTGTAGTACAAGTTATCGAATTACTTTGAAGAAATAACGTACTATGAAATCATGGGGTGTTAAATTATTCCCTCCTTAAATAAATTGTGTACTCATAATTTGAAATTATTTTTCAAAAATAAAATGTTGAAAATATAAAATACCTTCGGGAAAACCCACATCATAAATTAGGTTAATAAAATTTAGTCTTAATAAGAGGGAAATGGAAATTAAAGGGTTACCCCCAAATTATGATCTCGATTAGGAGAACATTGGTGGAAATTAGAGACATATAATTGGAGGAAAAATATTAATATATATAGGTAGTGATTGAGGTCAGCAATCACAGACAAGTGTAAAATTGAGGGCCTTAAATTCATCAATCTATGATGATTAAAAATACCATTGGTTCAACAAAACATATGGTATTAAGATAACAAATTTTTTTATTTAAGATCCCTTCAATAAAGTATAATAATTAATTTCATCATAGAATAAGAGAAGAAAAATATATACTTAACAAGTAGAGTCCCATCCTTGAACTAATTTCAACCACAAACTCATCTTTCACTCTAAAAGATAATAGAACTTAAAAATAATATTCTATTTATCCTATTAGTATAGGGTTTCAGAAAAAATAAATTTATAATTCATCTACAATAATTTGTTTTTTAAAATACTACATTATTCAATCCAGGACATCACGTGGGCAAGTTGTAGGTGATACACCCTTGTCGCCCTTCAGTTGCGGGTTCAAGTATCGCGACCTTGCCAGACATGATGGGTTGCCGCCCGACCTCCAGGTTATCCTTTTATGGCAATTCAAAAATAATCTCAGATTAGAATTATCCAAAATAATTATGTCCAGACTCACAGTCCAAAATTTATAAAGAAGGTAAACACAATGATGGTTTTTTTTGCTGCCTAATAACATGTGAACTCCTTTATCATGTATTTTTTTAAAACTCTGAAACCTCCTGAATTACCATAAAACCTTATTGATTACATTCATGATCCATTGTTACTTATTAAATACTAGATATACTCCTTCTATCCAAAAAATGATGTAAACTCTAGCTATGATGGAATATACAAATCATTAATCAGTTTCAAGATAATCAAGAATATCTAATATAATTTATCCAAATCAATCATGTATTATTCCAAAATCACTACCTATATATCAGAACCATATTATGGTTTATCTTTCTCTCAAACATATATTTTCCAAAAATTTAACCTGCTATTGAGTCACTTTTCCTGGTTCCACACAATCTCAAGTCCTTAATGAAATAGTTCTGCAGTACAATCGTTATATACTCCATAATTATTATAACCAGTACATTGTAGATACAACACTCAAATGACATGATTCATTAATAACAATATAATAACTCTAATTATTCCTCCTCATTTGTGGTAGTATCATAACATGATTATTATCCAATAGAATCATTTGGGGAATACTCTGATGATTTGGACATCTGTTCTCATAGTGTCCAAACTCCTTGCAGATTAATCATTTTTCATTTGAAACCTTTTTCTTACCCATACAGTCACGTAATTGGTGTACATTTTCTCCACACTTATAACAAACTCCCATTCCCTTCAGGCAAGTTCCAAGGTGTTTCTTCCCACAGTTATCACATATGTGAAAATTCTTCTTTTCCCTCTTCCTTTTATCCATATTTCACTCTTCCATCCTTTTCTTCTCCTTCTTCCCTTCAAAGCAATATGACTTAGATAATTATTTACTTATCTTATTAACACATGATACTATTTATTCATATGTTGAGAATACATGGGAGACTACTTCCCTTCTAAATGATGTCTTAATACTGTGAAAGATATGATCCTTCTTACTCTTTGGATCATACGTATTGCTGGAGTTCACATTCCATCTACTGGGCGCCATTTCTATAAAATGGAATAAACTAGGTCAGTTTTTGAATTGCAATGAATAATTACAAACATGTAAAAAACCTAACATAAATTGAACGATTTATGGATATAATCCATAATCATAAAGATGTTTTCTTTGAGGCGGTATATACTCAGAAACCCTTCATAGTGGTTTGTAGAGAAAACGAGAATTATCCTATGAATATCCCTTGAGAGTGTCATAACCAAGAGTGTAGTAAGGCCCATTTCCATGCACCAGTTCCCGTTCAAGTCTAGCTCATAGCGGTTTTTTCGTGTTTTACCCCTAGGTACATCTGTGTCAGAGCCGCCTCTACCTACTCGTATCCAAACAGTGATGTATTGCTCGGAATACTAAAAAAATCACTTCAATACCAAAATTTAAGGAAGTTATTCTATACTAATCCTCAAAGTCCATCTTAGGTCTATGTGCTCTAATCAGATCTTATCTAAATCTAGCCTCCAAGGTTTGTACTAAACTTCCTCTGATACTAACTGTAACACCCTGAACCCAGTTACATTGAGTCGGTGCATTATTTTAATACACTGGCATGGTCATAAGGAAATCATGTCTCGAAAGATGGATTAGTTTAGTATTATTGGAAACAAGATTCATACATAATTTTAACTTGACAACTTGAAAATAAATAAAACACTAATATATTTCATTAGAAACATCCAAGCCTCCTAGATTATGACTGGTGGTCACTCATAGCTAACTTCTTCATATCCTATGAAAATGAAACAGAATAAAGGTGTGAGCTCAAATGTAACACCCCAAGAATTCATAATGTGTTATTTCTTCAAAATAATTCAATAACTTGTACTACACGCAACACCGAGTTCAATCACACCTTGACTTACAAAAAAAGGCCATTAAAAGAGGTCATGAATAGTATTAACTAAATTTTAAACTTTATATAATCCTTATAATTTTAGAATCCACATTATGAGTTTCTTAATCATAATGCAAGAACAGATTCATTTTCAGTATTGCACTTTTATCAAAATTTAATAGTGAAACCTTTTTAAATACAATATTTTAAACTTTTTGACTAAATGGGGACATCAAAAAAATTTAAAATGAAACATCCCAAGCTTCCACGGTACGCTTTCCTTTGAATAAAACAGTAGCGTGTGTTGTACGCAACTTCGTGTTTTAACACGTGCCACAACCGATCAAACTTGCCGTTATGAATAGTAATACCTAATTTTTGAAATTATATATATTTTATTTTTAAAAATGGACTTCATTTTTGGATTCGGAATATCAAATTTAGCCTAAGGTGAAATTTTGGTACTTTTCGGATAACTTTAATATTTTGATGAATAGTGAAAATTACTAAATTTTAATTAAAAACAACTTTTTTAATCAAAATAATTAATAGTGATAAATTATTAATTTGAGTGGTTTTAAAGTATATTTAGAATATATTTTTACCACTTAATATAATGTTGGTCATTGGACATAATTTTACAATTAAACCGAACATAAACAAGTGTCAATCTTTTGATAGTTATTATCTCTTAAAAACACGCTTTTTGTTTTGACAGCGGGAATTAATTTTAAGTTAATTTCTGCCACTTCTGTGTTTTGAATTTAGAAAAATGGATTCCATATTTGGAATCAGGATGTTAAAATTGTGTAAATAAGTAACTTTTATTTTTAGACATTTTGAATAATTACTGCGGTAAATATTTTATTTACCATGGTTAAGGGTAAATCCGGTAAATAAGGGTAAACAAAATAATATTATAATAATACTAAATTACCCTAAAACGTGTCTTAACCCTATTGGTTGATACATGGTCGACCATGGGCATCTTTGGGTCTATTTTGGGACCCCATGGATCCACTTGTGAGTGATAATGACACTTTATTTTAATTAAGTTAAAATGAATACAAAAATGGCATAAGCTTACATCTTTTAAAAGAACAATTTTTACATAGGGTTATACATGTTGTATTTTCGATTATAAATATTCATTAGAAAGATAAAAAGATTTCCTACATTATGATATTTTATTTATAATTTTTAGACATCAAATAAGTTAAATTATTAATGACACAATGATGATGCAGTAATTAATATAATAGTGAAAAATTAAAATAAGTGATATTATAAATACCCAAATAAATATAATATGAAACTTTTAATGAATTAAACTAATTTTATAGGATAATATGATATATTATGATTGATTTAATTGACTTTGTTTGAAGAAATCAATCTGTTATGAGTTTCACAAAAATCAACTAATGAATAGTGTCAAAATTGACATAAAAGAGTTCTTAAAACAAATATTATATTATTAATTGATATTAAATTCCTAAAAATCTAAGGTTCGGCCAAGAGACTTATATCATGATAGGTTAATCATTAATGGACCACTTGGGGGTCGCTTGGATGTATATGGTAAGTTTATTAACCATATAATATAAAAATACAAAGAGACATTGTAAAAGTGAAACTAATTAACTTAGAGTTAATACTTAAAGATAAGGTTAATATAAGTACCCAAACCTGTCTAAATTCTATTGGATGAGTTGTTTTCGACCTATCCCCACCTCATCATTTGAATAGTAAACTTTGTAGCCTTTGAAAACTGAATATGAATTTATTATAAATTAATATTTCTAGCTTTTCCAAAGGTGCCCCTCACCCCTCTTATAAAAGGGCACTCCTCCTTCTCATTTCTTCACACCTCTCAAGCCACTTGGCTCGTCCAAACTCTGCCAAAATAATCTCCCCACATCCCTCTCCTCCTCCTTGAAGCTTCCCCTTAGGCAGAAAGCATTTCAAGAAGTCCTTTGGTTCCAACCAAAGTGAGTTACCTAGATTAAAGGAGGTTAACCTACCCCAACCAAGGAAAAGTACAAGGTAAGGGTTATTTCACAATCTCTTCATTATTCGAGGTTGTTTATACGTAATAATCTACTGGGATCTCTTTATCATCCACATCCATGTTTCTTAGAAATGTATTTCAAAACATTTTTACTATTTACAAGAATATGGGTTAAGGTCATTTATACCCTTGTTTGACTTTTTATAAGAGGTTTATAAAGGAATCTTTCCGTCGTTTTCAAAACAAGGTCCTTTTTAACCTTTTCGACGGAATTGAGGTAAGAATTTTTTTTTAACTTATACGGCGGGTGCGGTTATTTTCCACCGTTATAAAGTCGTTGAAGCTTTCCATACAAGCTTATAAGAATATTTTCAAAGAAAATGTTTTATTTTATATGCATATTAAATGATTTCAAAATAAAAGGAGATACTTCTTTAAAAAGAATTTTGATTTCATCTATGTCAACATCCTTTGATGGATTTTAAGATTATTTGAAGTTGATTTATTATGATACAAAACTTCTATATTGTATTGAAGGTTTTGTGATATGTTTGACTGTGGATGTGCTATTTTATACCATTCATAGTTTATGGTGAAACTATTGACATTTCGTATGCTAGTTTTAATCCGAATGTTTATGTTATATTTCAAACTTTTCTTCAGATGAATGTGCTAAACAAGTATGTTCCGGGTTGGGGACCGGTAAAAGTAAGCCCTCCAGGTTGGGGACTGGTTAAAGTAAGCCCTCCAGGTTAGGGACTGGTAAAAGTATGCCCTCCGGGTTGGTGTCCGGTTATTAGAGGCACTCCGGGTTGGTGTCCGGTTATTAGAGGCACTCCAGGTTGGTGTCCGGTTATTAGAGGCACTCCGGGTTGGTGTCCGGTTATTAGAGTCACTCCGGGTTGGGTTCCGGTTAGAAGTAACCCCTAGGTCTTTGGATGAGGCCTAGACAAAGAAATTAACGTTTAGCATTATGCATTCCAACATTATGAAAGTGGTTATTGATTTTTGCATGTGATTATTCGATTAGTAGAATATCCATGTGAACAAGTAAATGGCATTATTTCATTTTATTTATGCCATACTATGTTGAAGTTAAATTTTAAAAGGCTTTTGTTTTAGTAATTCATTGCCTTAAATGTTTATGCTTATTTTGAATGTTCCGCTTTATTGTTATCCTTACTGGGCATTTGAGCTCACCCCTTTTCTATGTTTTATTTTTCCCCGGATGTGAAGAAGTAAGTTATGAATGACATGCAGGGATAGTATGTGGGGATATGAGTGTGAATTATGAAGACTTTGTTGTTGTAGTAGTTTTTCACTTTAAAATGTAATGTAAAACTTTATGAATATATCTAGTGTTTCCAAGGCTACTAAACCAATCGGTCTTTCGAGATTTGATCTTCTTGTGATCATGCTAATGTTACGAAGTAATGCACCGACTCTGGGTAGCTGGGGTCGGGGCGTTACAGTTGGTATCAGAGGAAGTTTAGTACAAACCTTGGAAGCTAGATTTAGATAAACTCTGATTAGAGCACGTAGACCTAAGATGAACTTTGAGGATTAGTATAGAAGAACTTCCTAGAATTTTGGTACTGTAGAGATTTTGTGAGTTTTCCGAGAAATACATCCCTGTCTGGATACGAGCAGGTAGAGGCGGCTCTGGCACAGATGTACCTAGGGGTAAAACCCGAAAACACCGCTTTGAGCTAGACTCGAACGGGAACTGGTGCACGACAACGGGCCTTGCTGCACTCTTGGTTACGACACTCCCGGGGGATATGCTTAGGATAACTCTCATTTTCTTTACAAATCATTATGAAGGGTTTATGAGTATATACTTCCTCAAAGGAGGCATTTTTATGATTATGGATTATATCCCTAAATAGTTCAATTTATGTTAAGTGTTTTATAAGTATGGGATTATGTATTTTGATTCATAAACTGATCTAGTGTATGCCATTGTTTAGAAATGGCGCACAGTAGAAGGAATGAGAACTCTAACAATGCACATGATCCAAAGAGAAGGAAGGATCATATCATTCATGGTCTTAAGCTAGAATTTATAAGAGAAATAGTCTCCCATGTATTATCATCATATGAAGAAATAATATCATGTGTTGATAAGATAAGTAAAGAGTTTACTGAGTCTTATGGCTTTGAAGGGAAGCAAGAGAAGAAAAGGATGGAAGAGAGAAAAATGGATAAAGGGAAGAGGGAAAAGAAGAATTTTCCCATATGTGGTAACTGTGGGAAGAAACACCCTGGAACTTGCCTGAAAGGAATGGGAGTTTGTTATAAGTGTGGAGGAAAAGGGCACAAAGTACATGACTGCAAGGGTGATAAAATGGTTTCAAATGTACAATGCTTCATTTGCAAGGAGTTTGGACACTACGCGAACCTATGCCCCAGTCATCAGACTATGCCTCAAATGATGCTATTGGATAATAATCAAGTTATGATACTACCACAGATGAAGAGGAATGATTAGAGTTCTTATGTTGATTATGTCAATTGAGTGTTGTATCAACAATGTACTTGTTATAATAATTATGGAGTATATAAGGATTGTACTGTAGTACTATTTCATTAAGGACTTGAGATTGTGTGGAACAAAGAAAAGTGACTCAATAGCAGGATAATTTTTTGGAAAATATATGGTTGAGAGAATGATAAACCATAATATAGTTCTGATACCGAGTTAGTGATTTTGGAATAATACATGATTGTTTTGGATAAATTATATTGGATATTCTTGACTACCTTGGAACTGATTAATGATCTGTATATTCCATTATTGTTGGGGTTTAAAACATTTTTGGATTGATGAGGTATATCCAGCATTCTATATGGAATAAGGGAGCATGAATGTAATCAATAAGGAATATGGTAATTCAGGATGTTTCAGTGTATTAAAAGAATACATGATGAAGGTATTCATATGCTATTACGTGGTAAAAAGGATCTACATTATTTTTAACTTCCTTATAAATGTTGGACTGTGAGTTTGGTCAGAAATATTTTGGATAAATTCTAGTTTGAGATTAATTTTGGATGGCCATAAAAGGACAACCCGGAGGTCGGGCGGCAACCTGTCGCGTCCGGCAAGGCCGTGAGACTTGAACCCGCAACCGAAGGGCGACAAGGGTGTATCACCTACCACTGGCCCACGAGATGTCCTGGATTAAATAATGCAGTTTTTATTAAAAGATCTTGTAGATGAATTATAAATTCGTTTATTTTGTAACCCTATATGAATAGTGTAAATAGATTTTTTTTTTACATTCTATTATCTTTTAGAGTGAAAGATGAGGTTGTGGTAGAAATTTATTAATGGATAAAACTCTAATTATAAAGTATGTATACCTCCTTATGATCTTAGCCAATCTAATAAATAAATTCCACAACGTTAAGAAAAGGAACTTAGAAAAAAAATGTTGTCCTAGATGGTACCTTAAATCATCACTAATTTATGGCTTTGGGATTGTTGGCCCTTTCATAGCCATGTTCTCTACCACTCTCCATCAGATAATTGATGGTTAGATTTCTCCTCCATATCCATATTTACCTACATGGAACCCTAGTATGTGTTATTTTCGGTAATCTTCATACTATCCACTCTTTATTTTAAACAGAGGCCTCATTAATTCATTTTTCGATGTGGGATTTCAACTAAGATATTTTGAAACGTCAAAAATGTGTCATCCCAATATTCTATGTTTTGTTGAACCAATGGTATTTCAAATCATCATAAATTGATGAGTTTAAGGACCTCAATTTTATACTTGTTTGTGATTGATGACCTCAATCACTACCTATAAATATTTACGTTTTTCCACCAATTATATGTCTCTAATTTCCACCAATGTTCTCCTAATCGAGATCAGAATTTGGTGGTGACCCTTTCATTTCTCTTTTCCTCATATTAAGACTAAATTTTAGTAACCCAATTTCCGATGTGGGTTTTCCCACAAATATATTTTCTATTTTCAACCTTTTATTTTCTAAGAACAATTTCAAATTGCGAGGACGCAATTTATTGAAGGAGGGGAGAATGTGACACCCCAAGAATTCATAATGTGTTATTTCTTCAAAATAATTCAATAACTTGTACTACACGCAACACCGAGTTCAATCACACCTTGACTTACAAAAAAAGGCCATTAAAAGAGGTCATGAATAGTATTAACTAAATTTTAAACTTTATATAATCCTTATAATTTTAGAATCCACATTATGAGTTTCTTAGTCATAATGCAAGAACAGATTCATTTTCAGTATTGCACTTTTATCAACATTTAATAGTGAAACCTTTTTAAATACAATATTATAAACTTTTTGACTAAATGGGGACATCAAAAAAATTTAAAATGAAACATCCCAAGCTTCCACGGTATGCTTTCCTTTGAATAAAACAGTAGCGTGTGTTGTACGCAACTTCGTGTTTTAACACGTGCCACAACCGATCAAACTTGCCGTTATGAATAGTAATACCTAATTTTTGAAATTATATATATTTTATTTTTAAAAATGGACTTCATTTTTGGATTCGGAATATCAAATTTATCCTAAGGTGAAATTTTGGTACTTTTCGGATAACTTTAATATTTTGATGAATAGTGAAAATTACTAAATTTTAATTAAAAAAAACTTTTTTAATCAAAATAATTAATAGTGATAAATTATTAATTTGAGTGGTTTTAAAGTATATTTAGAATATATTTTTACCACTTAATATAATGTTGGTCATTGGACATAATTTTACAATTAAACCGAACATAAACAAGTGTCAATCTTTTGATAGTTATTATCTCTTAAAAACACGCTTTTTGTTTTGACAGCGGGAATTAATTTTAAGTTAATTTCTGCCACTTCTGTGTTTTGAATTTAGAAAAATGGATTCCATATTTGGAATCAGGATGTTCAAATTGTGTAAATAGGTAACTTTTATTTTTAGACATTTTGAATAATTACTGCGGTAAATATTTTATTTACCATGGTTAAGGGTAAATCCGGTAAATAAGGGTAAACAAAATAATATTATAATAATACTAAATTACCCTAAAACGTGTCTTAACCCTATTGGTTGATACATGGTCGACCATGGGCATCTTTGGGTCTATTTTGGGACCCCATGGATCCACTTGTGAGTGATAATGACACTTTATTTTAATTAAGTTAAAATGAATACAAAAATGGCATAAGCTTACATCTTTTAAAAGAACAATTTTTACATAGGGTTATACATGTTGTATTTTCGATTATAAATATTCATTAGAAAGATAAAAAGATTTCCTACATTAGGATATTTTATTTATAATTTTTAGACATCAAATAAGTTAAATTATTAATGACACAATGATGATGCAGTAATTAATATAATAGTGAAAAATTAAAATAAGTGATATTATAAATACCCAAATAAATATAATATGAAACTTTTAATGAATTAAACTAATTTTATAGGATAATATGATATATTATGATTGATTTAATTGACTTTGTTTGAAGAAATCAATCTGTTATGAGTTTCACAAAAATCAACTAATGAATAGTGTCAAAATTGACATAAAAGAGTTCTTAAAACAAATATTATATTATTAATTGATATTAAATTCCTAAAAATCTAAGGTTCGGCCAAGAGACTTATATCATGATAGGCTAATCATTAATGGACCACTTGGGGGTCGCTTGGATGTATATGGTATGTTTATTAACCATATAATATAAAAATACAAAGAGACATTGTAAAAGTGAAACTAATTAACTTAGAGTTAATACTTAAAGATAAGGTTAATATAAGTACCCAAACCTGTCTAAATTCTATTGGATGAGTTGTTTTCGACCTATCCCCACCTCATCCTTTGAATAGTAAACTTTGGAGCCTTTGAAAACTGAATATGAATTTATTATAAATTAATATTTCTAGCTTTTCCAAAGGTGCCCCTCACCCCTCTTATAAAAGGGCACTCCTCCTTCTCATTTCTTCACACCTCTCAAGCCACTTGGCTCGTCCAAACTCTGCCAAACTAATCTCCCCACATCCCTCTCCTCCTCCTTGAAGCTTCCCCTTAGGCAGAAAGCATTTCAAGAAGTCCTTTGGTTCCAACCAAAGTGAGTTACCTAGATTAAAGGAGGTTAACCTACCCCAACCAAGGAAAAGTACAAGGTAAGGGTTATTTCACAATCTCTTCATTATTCGAGGTTGTTTATACGTAATAATCTACTGGGATCTCTTTATCATCCACATCCATGTTTCTTAGAAATGTATTTCAAAACATTTTTACTATTTACAAGAATATGGGTTAAGGTCATTTATACCCTTGTTTGACTTTTTATAAGAGGTTTATAAAGTAATCTTTCCGTCGTTTTCAAAACAAGGTCCTTTTTAACCTTTTCGACAGAATTGAGGTAAGAATGTTTTTTTTAACTTATACGGCGGGTGCGGTTATTTTCCACCGTTATAAAGTCGTTGAAGCTTTCCATACAAGCTTATAAGAATATTTTCAAAGAAAATGTTTTATTTTATATGCATCTTAAATGATTTCAAAATAAAAGGAGATACTTCTTTAAAAAGAATTTTGATTTCATCTATGTCAACATCCTTTGATGGATTTTAAGATTATTTGAAGTTGATTTATTATGATACAAAACTTCTATATTGTATTGAAGGTTTTGTGATATGTTTGACTGTGGATGTGCTATTTTATACCATTCATAGTTTATGGTGAAACTATTGACATTTCGTATGCTAGTTTTAATCCGAATGTTTATGTTATATTTCAAACTTTTCTTCAGATGAATGTGCTAAACAAGTATGTTCCGGGTTGGGGACCGGTAAAAGTAAGCCCTCCAGGTTGGGGACTGGTTAAAGTAAGCCCTCCAGGTTAGGGACTGGTAAAAGTATGCCCTCCGGGTTGGTGTCCGGTTATTAGAGGCACTCCGGGTTGGTGTCCGGTTATTAGAGGCACTCCGGGTTGGTGTCCGGTTATTAGAGGCACTCCGGGTTGGTGTCCGGTTATTAGAGGCACTCCGGGTTGGGTTCTGGTTAGAAGTAACCCCTAGGTCTTGGGATGAGGCCTAGACAAAGAAATTAACGTTTAGCATTATGCATTCCAACATTATGAAAGTGGTTATTGATTTTTTGCATGTGATTATTCGATTAGTAGAATATCCATGTGAACAAGTAAATGGCATTATTTCATTTTATTTATGCCATACTATGTTGAAGTTAAATTTTAAAAGGCTTTTGTTTTAGTAATTCATTGCCTTAAATGTTTATGCTTATTTTGAATGTTCCGCTTTATTGTTATCCTTACTGGGCATTTGAGCTCACCCCTTTTCTATGTTTTATTTTTCCCCGGATGTGAAGAAGTAAGTTATGAATGACATGCAGGGATAGTATGTGGGGATATGAGTGTGAATTATGAAGACTTTGTTGTTGTAGTAGTTTTTCACTTTAAAATGTAATGTAAAACTTTATGAATATATCTAGTGTTTCCAAGGCTACTAAACCAATCGGTCTTTCGAGATTTGATCTTCTTGTGATCATGCTAATGTTACGAAGTAATGCACCGACTCTAGGTAGCTGGGGTCGGGGCGTTACATCAAACGCTCAATAAGGGTAAGTAATACAGTGGAAAATGACATAAATATTAAGCATGGTAAATAATTGAAACCACATTCCATTACCAATAATAAACATGAATACTTTTATGGAAAGAATATGAGTTGGGTAAATAATGCCATAAAAAACATAATCATGGGTATTCTACTAGTCGAATGACCACATGAATCATCAGTATTATTTTCATAATGAGATAATGTATAATGTCAGACATTCTGAAACATTTTTTTCAAGGCCTCGGCCAAGACGTATAAACATGATTATGGCCTCGGGAAAACCCATAAATCAAATTGGGAAAGGGCCCCAGTCAATTCCACGTCATGTTGTCTCATGAGACCTACCGATGCATCGAGGAGCTATATCGGGCTCCACCCGTCACTTACTAAGTCCAATATAGTCCTCATATGAAAAGGTTTAAACATATCATAAACATTCGTATTAAAACTAGCATATGAAATGTCAATACATTAACCATAAATCATGAATGCTGTAAAAATAGCACATCCACAGTCAAACATATCACAAAACATTCAATATAATATAAAAGTTTTGTATCATAATAAATCAACTCCAAATAAAATTAAAATCCATCAAAGGATATTGACACAGATGAAATCAAAACCCTTTTTAGAGGAAATACCTCTTTCTATTTTGAAATATTTTAAGAGTCACATAATTATAAAATAAAACATTTACTTTGATAATATTCTTATAAGTTTGTAATAGAAGCTTCGACGAGTTTATAATGGTAGAAAATAGCCGCACCCACTGTATAAGTTAAAAAAAGGCATTCTTACATTAATTCTATCGAAAAGGTTAAAAAGGACCTTGTTTGGAAAACGAAGGAAAGATTCCTTTATAAACATCTTATAAAAAGTTAACAAGGGTATAAATGAAATTTACCCATAGTATATAAAATAGTATGAATTTTTTGAAATAAATTTTTAAGAAACGTCGAGGTGGGTGATAAATAGGTCCCAATATATAATTGCGTATAAACAACCTCGGATAAAGAAGAGATTGTAAAATAAACCATTACCTTGTACTTTTCCTTGGTTGAGGGTAGGTTAATATCCTGTATAATGGTGAAATAATTGTTAGTAAATTATACAATAATCATATACATTAATATGATATCATATATGATCTATTAACATTTCATTGTTAATAATATCTTAGTATTATCATCGTTTCAGGTGTTAACTTACTCGTTTTATTTTATATGTTTTGTTAAATAAGTCATGTTTTTTATGGATAGGTTTTAAATTATTCATATCCATAATTATATCAAGTCATTAAACATTATTTTTAATCAACAAATGATAATTATACTTGAATAGATATGATGGGGACAAAATCTCATCGCATTCATGGAGATGGTAGTCCGTACGTATGCACGAATGACAATATCATTCTTTTGATATTAAAATAATATATAGTTTGATGGTATATCTTATATAAATACTCATTATCAGGTTATATTTATTATTTATATGAATTACACATCATTATTATCCCCATCCAAATAATAATGTATTGAATAACAATTACACCACGACATGGAGACGGTAGGCCGTACATACGCACGTAAGGTGACATGTAATTCAAATGATGAATGGAATAATTAATATGGTTGTACCATATTTATAATAACATAATAGTATATATAAGATATTGGAGTAATAATTTTATAATGGAAATAACAATGAAAGAAGAAGTTGAAGACGGAATGAACTTGAAAGAGGTTGGTGAAAACATTACCTCTTCATCGGGTTCTTCATTTTGATTTGATAAAGGGCTCTTCAGGTTGGCTTTCTGAACGAACTAAGGCCTCAAAGTAGAAGGGAGGATAGTTGAGAGAATAATTGGGTAGATGTTGGCCAAACCAAAAGGCTTTTAAGGTGTGATGAATTGGTTAGAAGTGGTGTCCTTTTATAAGGGTGAGGAGGGGCTCTTTAAAAGAAACATAAAGTATTATTTTATAATAAATTCATATTCGGGTTCTAATGGATTCGAAGTGGATTATTCAAATTATAAGGTGGGTATGGGTCAAAATATTTTAAACCAATATATTTTATTCAGGTTTGGGTCATTATATTAACCTTATCTTTAAGTTTTAACTCTTAGTTAATTAGTTTCACATTTACCATGTCACTTTGTATTTTTATATTATATAGTTAATAAACATACTATATAAATCCAAATGACCCCAAAGTGGTCCATTAATGATACAAATATCATGATATAATTCTTTTGGTCGAACCTTATATTTTCTCGAATAGAATATCAATTAATAATATGATATTTGTTTTAAAAATTCATTTATGTCAATTTTGACACTATTTAATAATTGATTTTTGTTAAAGCATTAAAAACTTTATTAATTCGAACCAAATTAATTTAAAAATAAATACCATGTAATATTAACTAATAAAATTAGATGAATTCATTAAAAAGTCTCAAATTATATTTATTTGGGTTTTTATAATATCAATTATTTTATTATTTCATTAATAAGGTAATTAATGCATCATCATCGTATCATAAATAACTTAATATATTTTCTGTCTAAAAATTATAAAAAAATACTATGATGTAGGAAATCAAATTAGCATTCCAATGAATGTTTATAGTTTAAAATATAGCTTATATAACACCCTATAAAAAGTAATTTACTAAAAGCAATTTGTTTGTGTCATTTTTGTCATTACTTTAAATTAATTAATCTAAAGAGTCATTATCACTCTAAAGTGGCTCCATGGGGTCCCAAAATCGATCCAATGATGCCCATGGTAGGTCATGACTAATCCAATAAGGTTAGGACTAGTGTTAATGTAATTTTGTATTATTATAATATACTTTTTATCTTGAATTACCCTATTTACCTTTAACCGCGGTAAATAAAATTCAAAAGTTACTATTCACCAAAAAATATTTTTATCTTATTGAACCAAATTTTACTCCCTGATATTAACCGTGCCTCTTTTATTTTTAAAATTCCACTAACAGAAGCTGTAAAATTATGTTTTATGTAAATTTTCAAATTCTCTTAAGAGGTGGGTAAAAGACGGTGAAAAGTTCAATAAAATTTTTATATATCTAAAATTATTATAACCTAACTACAATGAATTAAATTGAACTTATATAGGTAGTATGTATCTATTTTGATATAAAATAAATTTAACTAAAATAAATATTTATTTAAATAAAAATTCGGTTTTAAACTATATGTCATTATTTTTCACTATTCATCAAAAATTAAAATTTTCAGAAAAAAATACCAAATATTTACCCTAAGATAATTTTGATATTATGAATTCAATAATAAAGTCTATTTTACCAAATTAAAAACATAGATGTTTCATTTAATAATTTAAAATTAATTTCAGTTGTCAAAACCAAAAGGCGTATTTTTAAGAAATTATAACAACCAAAATTTTGACACTTGTTTATGTCCAATTTCAAAGTGAAGTTTCTTAAAATGACCATCATTATATTAAATGGTAAAAATATAATCTATTTATACTTCAAAAACATTAAAATTTATAATTTAGCAATATAAATTATATTGATTTAAAAAGTTTTTTTCAGTTAAAATATTGTATTTTTCACTATTCACCCAAATATGAAAGTTATCTGAAAAACACCAAAACATAATTGAAACTAAATTCTTATATCCCGATTCTAAAGAAGAAGTTTATTTTGTCAAATTGAATATATAAAAGTTTCAAATATTGGATTTAAAACGGCTTCACCATTAAAAGGCGGTAAAATTGCATTTTTTGAAAAATAATTCCTTTATCTGAAAAAAATGTATTTGTTCTTAAATTATGTCTAAGAAACTCATAATATTGATTCTAAAATTATAAATATTATATAAATTTAAAATTTTAGTTAATACTATTCATATCCGCTTTTGAACGGCTTGTTTGGTAAGTCATGGTGCGCTAGAACTCGGTGTTGCGTGTAGTGCAAGTTATTGAATTACTTTGAAGAAATAACGTACTATGAAATCTTGGGGTGTTACAGTTTACATCAGAAAAATTTGAGTTATTCTAATTATTTATCCAATCAAAATCTTGTAATAGAAAATTTTTCTTTTTCCTGGGTCAATAATTATCTAAATATTTCTTAATAATTCATGTTTTCATTATATGAAATTAAATTATTTTTTGTATTTTAAATTAAACTATATTAATTTTTCATAATTTTTTCTAAATAATACAAATTTTTTCAACAATTATTCTAATTTATAATATATTTTAATAATTTATATTAATTAATACTAAATAATTTTAAAATTTTTCAACATAGATTTTTTTATAAATTTGGGTAAACTTTTATTAATATATAGTAAAATATATTATTTCTTATTCATTTTAATAAGTTTTTATTAATGTATATAGATAATTATAGATTTATAATAATTTATATTGATTTATTGGGAAATTATATTATTTTAAACTAATTTTATAAAATTTATACAAATATTTATGATTTTTTAATGGTTTATACTAACATTTATTGGATCATAATAATTTATAATAGTTTAAAATATTTTTTAAATATTCATACATACATTTAATTATTTTATAATATTCTTATTAAATTTTAACTAATTTTTATAAATTTATAAAAAAATTATGTATTTATAAAAAATTCAACTTATATTTTTTAAATTACCATTGTTTATAACTATTTAAACTATTGTTTTATTAATTAATACATATATTATATTAATTTAAACCTGTTTTACTTATTTTTAAATAATTAATTTTAATTAATACGATCATTTATGATTTTTTACAAATTTATAATAGCATTTACTTTGTTATAAAAATTTATAATCATTTAAACAATTTTAATTAATATATACAAAAATTTATTAATCTTAACTTATATTATTACATATCTACAAATTTTATTAAATTTATAATGGGTTTTTATGATTTATACTATTTTTTATTAGTTATTATTAAATTTTCATAATTTACTATAAGTTATAATTTGGTATTAATTTATACCAATTTTTATAATTATTAATGTTTTTTTAATAAATATATTTTAATTTTAATTAACATAAACTCAATTTTCTGATTATATGTACTATCTTTTGTGAAATTAAAATAATTTCTATGGTTTTATTCTAATTTATAATAATTGTTATTACAATATACAAATTAAAAAAAATCATACAATTTTTTTATTAACTAATAAAATAATTTTCAAATTGAACATAATTTTTCTAATTTTATAAAAATATTTATTAACTCATACAAATTTTTATGTGTTTATACTAATATTTTAATAACTATCAAAATTCATAATAAATTGAACTATTTTTTCTTACTCTATATAAATTTTTAATAATATTAACGACATTTATAACATTTATAAATTTTTTTATTAATGTATACAAATTATATCATTTTTATAATAATTTATATTAATTATTATTTAATTTCCCCAACTCATAATATTTTTTATTAATTTATACAAATATTAATTAATTTAAACATCTAATTAAATTTATACTTAGTTTTTTTAATTTCTGTTTTTTATTAATTTATACTAATTTATATAATTATTTATTAAGTTATCATAATTTATAATAATCCAATTTAAATATTATTCTATTCTACTAATTATGGTTAATTTAATAATGTTTTATTTAATTTTCTTTTAATTTTTATTAATGTATTATTCTTTTTAAGAATATATAGTAATTTTTATAAATTTATATTATTGTACAATAATATTTATTATGTTGTCATATTTTATAATAAAAAAGATTATTTTTTATTAATTTATAAAGAAAATAATTTAAACAAATATATCAAATTTATAATTTTTTTTATTAAACTTAAATATTATTTAGTTATTTAAAATAAATAATAAAAATATTTACTAAATTTTTAGACTATATGATAATAATAATTATTTTTTATTAATATATACAATTTTTTTGTAAATTTAATTTTTTTTTGTAAATTGTTTCTAATTTTTCTTCATATATAATATTTATAGTCATTTTATATTCATTTATAATTTTTCAATAATTATACTAATTTTAAATAGATAAATATTTTTTAATTTATATTACTTTTTAACATATTAAATTAAATAAAAATGTACATGATTAGATATAAAAAAAATGAGAAACCAAAAAATAATTAATGAAAAAGAAAATAAAAATTAAATAAATTAAACAAATACCCTGAAATTGTTGTGTTTTAATTATGAACATTGGAATATTCTTGAAGATAATAAGACAGCACAAGAGAGAATGAGATAATGTGATTGGAGGATATCTATTTATAATAATTTTTATATAATAATTGTTTTGCGACAGAGTATCAGTCACAAAAAGTATTTATTCACTGGGTATTTGTGATGGATATAATATTTTAAATGGGTTTTTGTGATTGAAAAATGATTCATCATAAAAATAATACGACAAAAAAATATTTCACACATACCAAAAAAAAAATTAAATGGATGATATGTTGAAAAAAAAGAACTAAAAAATTATTTGTGATGGAATAGTTTAAAATAATATCCTTTTCAGTGGATCCATCTCAAAAAAACATTTCTGTTAAAATTATTTTCTATTAATTCTGAAATATATCACAAAAAATAAGATAGCCTTGGTATTCGCCAAACCCTTTTGAGAAGAAATAGGTAATATATTGCTAAAGTCCATCCCAAAAATTTGTTTTTCTGTTAAATTTCTTTGTATGTTGCAAAAACATGTCTCGAAACTATTTGGAATGATATTTAAATCTTTTACATATAACCCATCACGAAAATAAACCTTTTAATTTCTTTATGGATTCATCAATTGGAATCTATGGAAAAAAGTGTGATAGTTGTGGAAAATGAGATCCCAATGGTCTGGTTACTAATTACGAAGTGGTCTTCAAGAATATGGGTAAGCGGTGATTTAAAAATTTTGTGGGTAATGTGGTGTGACCATTTAATTGATGTGTGATATGTTGAGATGAAAACTAGGTTTTACATATTGTAAAGGAGTTGGGTGGCTAATTGTTATTATATAAAATCTAGATTTTTCCACAACTATGGTGAGTTGGGAACCAATGGAAATGAGAAATTTCATATAGAATTATGTTTAGTATGTATGAACTTAGAATTCAAGGAATTCATAGTAGTGAGAGAGTTCATATATAATGGTGAACTCTTATTAGGAACTAGGTGTCATGGAAATGGATTATCTGTGGAATTAATCAGTTGTATCAAAGATCACCAACAAAGATGTATAGCATAGATCTCGAATTATAGGATAGGTCTAATGGATGTTGATAAGTGGGAATTGTGAATTAATAAACCAAGGTAATGATATATTCTAGATACATATGTTTTCATTTAATTATTAGATATAAAATTATTTTGTGGGTAGTTTACCATCAATGAATTATGGATGTAACACATTTCGGTAAAATGGTAAGCAATGTTTCATTTGATTTCTCTATAAAACAATGATCCGTGGTGTTTTAGGTTTTTCATTGATTCTTGCATACAAAGATCTAATATATAGTTGTTCTATAAAGAAATATCAAATTTTGATAAATAATTTTTATAAATAGTCGGAATCAATTTATTTAGTAATTGAATGGTATAAAATTTAGTGGATGGTCACATATGATGACTCAGTGAAATATTTTAAATAATCCTAAAAATAAGAATGGTTGATTTAATATATTAAGGCTTCATGTAATAACTAAATTCCTAAGGTGGAGATTATTAATTTTTTGTAAATTACATTGTTATTCTTGTTTAAATTGTGGATCACACTATGCTATAATGCTTATCAATTCTATCAACCATTAGAGTATGACCTAAAAAAATGGTTAACAAATGAACATTACTAGGATTAAGACATCATCATTTAGATGATGAATTTAGTAGATAATATTTTTTTGGGTGCATTTATATTTCTGAGGCATTCAGTATTGATGGGTCCCACCAAGCGTATTTTTTTAAAATATATTATGGTCAAGAAAAATTTTATAGAAGTATGTTATTAGAGGGGTGACAAGTGTATATGATAGACCTAATCAAGTAGAGTTTCAAAATTAGATAGTCAAACTGGTTTGAACGAAATATTAGTATGACCACAATTAGTAAAATGGCAAGAGATAAAAATTCTCATCAAGTATACATGACCGTTTAGGTTTATGGTAGATGTATGACAAGGAATTGTAAGGAATAAAAGTGGGATGGTGGGCAGTGTTTAGTGACCCATGTCATCAGTGTTCCCTAGAATTTGAATGAAATTATAATCTCAATAGTTCATAGTTTGGAGGAATTTAAAATATCAGCTTCAGATAAAAATATTAGTGAGTATGTATTAAATATAGGATGTTATAAACATATTTTTTGATCATGGATTAATTTTTTGTTGTGTAAATGATTTAATTTCTTTAAAAATAATTGTTGGATTTTATATCTCTTTCTTATATCGGGATCATATGTATATCATGGATGGTTCACATCTATTTGTGAATGAATTTTTTGAGGTTTTTTCTCTAATTGTTTTTAGTAGTTTATAACTAATTAATTTTATTATAAAATTAAGTGGGATGTTAATTAAAAACGTTTTATTAATATTTTTTTGAGTCGATAATAGAGAATGGGATTCTAGGATATAGAAGATAATCTATATGAGTTTGGTAGTGGTTGTAATATGAATCTTGAAAATTTGAAAATTTTATAATGTTTTTATTATTCCTTTGTGTTTTATAACTTATATGTAAGTGATGAATTTTCAGGAATACATGTTGGGGTGTGTGGGTGTGGTTCATCGAAAGGAAATTTTATGGGGATTTTATTTTAATTGAAAAATAGACTGAACTTGTGGATCCGTGAAAATGACCATGCATCAGTTACAATGGGGGTTTTGCCTTATAAAATCCCACTGGTTGATTACACAATGTTATATAATGATAGGAACATTGATGGGTTTCAATCATATAAAAATGATCAAGTGGACATATAAGGCCTCATATTAGGTGGGATGTGGATATATTGATTTTATTGGGTAACGTCTCTGCCTCATAATGTGTTCCTCGAAGAATCATATTATATATGGGTTATTAAATGAGTTTTAAAGGATAAAATAATAATTAGTCAATGTATTATAAGATAATAGAGTCCAAAAATTAAATATCAGCATGCCATGAAAACCTAAAGCCATGTATAAAAAATAATTATTTTTTAACCTACACCAATGTTTATAAAAATAGTTATCATCAATAAATGTTGTAGATAAAGAGACCTTATAAGAAAATAATATATTCAAAGCTTAGTGGTTTTCCAAAGGATGTTTATATAACATGATGATGGGAAGGTCCCTCATTAAAACCTTGATATGCTAGTATCTATCAAGGGAACTACAGAATAATAAATAGCTCTTTAAGAGTTTGAATAGATTTATATTTGGAAAGCATGAAATAATATTTACATGTATTATATCTCCTAATATATCCATTTTGGATAATACCAATGTATTTAAATAGTTTCCAATACATTGATATCAAATGAGTACATAAAATTTGGTTATAACCACTTTTAAACCTTTTTTGTTACCATACCCATTCATTTCACGTTATGAATCATTTATTGTTAATCATAGACAAAATGGATGAGAAAGAAACATTAACTTGTTAACATATAATTTCACCGATCAATCATAAAATATATAATTTTGTATATAATATGAATCTTAATTCCTTATAATATTGAAATATATTAAAAAATGACAGACCAACATAGATATAATATGATATATCAACATCATATGAATTCACATTCAAAAATATAGAAACAAATACACAATTTTTTTTCATACCATTAAATATTACAGTATCAGGCAATATGATTTAACCCAAAATATATCAAACGTATATATGGTGTGGGGTATATCACCATTTATATATCAGTTTTATTATTTCCTTATAGAATTTTGGTCATTACACCTTATATGTTATCATATATAATCACTCATGAAACCATATCAAAAATTACTTTTAGATATTTCCACAACACTATTGGAAATATATAACTAATATTGTCGTGTATCAAATCAAATGACCATATGAAAATCCATCCAAAAATCCTTTGGGATAAACTCTGAAAACCTTTATACCCACCCTTAGTGTTTTTTGAAGCTTAATATCCGTATACCCAACAAATATTGTGACCCATGGGCATTTATAGTGTTGAAAAAATATAAACTTCTTAATTCATAAATTTAAGAAGATATTAGCCTATAGAAAATAATAATTTCTGCCTAAAAATTATAATTTTATAGTGTGATATCCATGAAATACATGTATCTCTAATCATATGTCCACAAACTGTAACTTATTCAAATATTCATAATCATATTTTCTAACAAATGATCATGTTACCATAGACAAAGAGTTTTTCAATCATATAAAACATACTTATACATTCTCAATTATTTGAGTATTGATTGACTAGGATGATGAATAAATCATATATATTTCATTCATGTTGATGATCACATCACATTCCCCTCACTCAAATAGATAAGAACATCACATTCACCTTTTCAAGGTATGATTATACACTTAGTTGAAATTAGTCAAGGTAAATGATGACTAACATGTAATTTGAGTGTAAAAATCCCATCACGGTTAATCTCCATCTAACGATATCTTTGGTAACACAACAAACCACACCCAATTTAACTAACCATTATATATTACATTATAAATGTGTTAATTCAGGATTATCCTCATGTTTTTTCTCCCAATGTCATGTATCGGTGTTCAAAATGAAACTTACACCACTAGCATATGAAAGACATAATGCGTGAAATATCTTATGGTATACTTAGCTGACAATCTAGTGATAAAAACTCATATAATTACATAACTGTTAATTTATTATACTTAAATGAAAACATAACAATGAAATCTGTATCATTTGATTAAAACCCATATTACTACATAATGAAAGTCATTCAGGGATAACTTAAAGTCATAATTTGAAAGGATAATTTCTCTTTCACTACACACAATATATTTAACCAATGTTAAAGATTGATATAGTAGATTTTATGTTTTTTATAATATTATATATTTTATATTTTTAAAACCCATTATGAATATTCAAAAACCATATATAGTAACCTTCTAATCATGCTTAATAAGATATACTACTAGAGAGACATTATATTTCTAATTTTTAGGGATTTTTTAAAATCTTTAGATTTCTTATTTTTTTTACACATCACTATGTTATCATACAATGAAATCCTACCATTAATCAACATCAGTTAAAATAATTTATAAAGTAATTAAATTTTAATAATGATGAGATATATAAATCATATACCTCATTTTCAAATCATTAATCATAACATTCAATCTTCTTTATAGCACAACATCTAATGTCCTATTGTTAATCACATTTTTTATCTACAAATTCCACGTACTAAGTTAATAATCATAATCATTCATGGAATATTCCCATAAAACACATTTTTTGATATCAATTTCGTTATTAAATGTAACTCTTTATATTATTTTAATTTTTCCCCAATATATATTATACATCATTAGGATATAATTTCACATTCACTTAATTATGGTCACAAATTATGCCTCTTTATATTTCTTTTTACCATTATAACTTAAACTAATTTAGGATATTATGTTCCATTCACATTTAATGTTTTTACTAATATATTGTTTTATTTTCTAACAACTAAACATATATATTTTCAAGCATACTTCTACTAAAATCTCACATATTATATTCTCATTTTAATGTTATTCTATTATTCAAAAACTCTTTTATTTAGGAAATAAATAGTATTATATCTTTGTGGGAATATTTATTTAAAAACTGTTTGATCAATATATCCTTATGATAATTCTATGTGTTTGACACATTATTCAAAAATTAATAATTTTTTTCTTAATATATACCATTAATGGGTGATGAGATAATAACCCACATACTTTAAAAAATATAACGGATAAACACTTCTATCCAAAATAAACACTTTTTACCATTTTCTTCGTCTTATAAATTTTATAATATTATATGAATCATAAACATTTTGATGAAAACAGTCAAATTATACCGTTCTCACAAAACATTTATAACAACAAAATTCTCTAATCATATATAAGAAATTAAATGAAAAAAATCCCTTTGTTACATCAATATTTGCATAAAATATTATATTACATTCCAAAAATCCATAAAATAAACCCTTTATAATAAAGGTTTCTCAAAAAATAAATATTATAAATTAATACCCTTATATTTAACTCAAAATATATTTATAAAATTTTAAACACATATATATTTTCTATCGTATACCCTATAAAATGGAATAATTGATTTCTATATCATTAAAAACTAATGTGGAACCTATGTAGTGTTTCTCAAACACCTTCAAATATAATGGAAATTCTATCCAATAGAAATAAATCCCCTACTTGTTGACACTTATGTTCGTTTTAAATGACCTATGCTAAAAATTGGTCCATGAAGTGTTCATCATATGAAAACAAATCACTTTAGCAATTTCAGTAAAGAAATAAATCCCAATTTCTAATATAACAGTCATATATGATAAAAACCCTGAAATGATAATGTAAACAATATTGAACTCCTTATCCAAATTAAAATTTTAACTTCATTAAATTTAATTTTCTTAGTTGAGTGGGAAACTGAAACAATCAAGATTTGAAAATGGAAACATAGACAATAATAATAATAGATACTTTATTATAGAAAAAAAATGTGTCAGTGTGTATAATTACATGATGACTATAATATATAATTCACATATTTAAATCATGATCATTTAGATAATGTTCACAAATAATATTCCATTTTTCCGACGTCTTTTTCTACTCTCTCATATCTATTTTCCCTTCGTTAAATCCTCAAATAACAATCTAATCTTGACTATCAATCCATACCACTTGTTCTTTTTTTAATTTAATTTTAGAAAACTTTTATACATCATTATATATTTTTATCTAAAGGATTTAATGTCATATGGATATACTACATACTCCTCCTTCGATTGAAAAAGTTATTCAATTAGATTTCCTTCACTATTATTACGTTTGGTTCCAATTTTAGGCCAAGGGAGGCCGAATATTCCCTAAATAAATCCTTGGATCCTTCATTATGAATATAGAGTTTAGTAAAAACCTCTTCATAGGGATGTTATTAATGAGACAGATATGAATGGGTATCTACCCTAATGGGTTCCCTATCCTTCTCTAATGCATTATTTTATTAGTAATTACATTTCCAATTTTTTCATTGCTAATAAAGTATTCTAATAGGTTAACTCTATAAATTAATCATTTTTACTTTTAGAAATATATAATGATTCATTTTGAGTATCCCATTCATACTCTATTAACCCTTGAGATTTAGTCTCCTTTTTATTCATCGGTGATGCATTTGTAATCATACTCTCAATATATAAGAGTGGAGTTTTTTGTTTCAATATTTGGTATTTACTCCCATGGAAACATCTTTTTCTTCAATTTATGATCCCTTTTCTACCCCATAATCTTATATACATTTCAAATCAAAACATAATTGAGAAAAATAATTATATTGCGTGACTCTAGGGAAATACGTATCCCTTGAATTTCCATCATGGGTTAAAGACAAAGAATATTTCATCTAATATTTTTTCGAATAAACTTCCATTTATAATAGATATTCAATTTACCCTTATCCATATTATATTATAAGCATTCATTAATAAATAAAAATATTACCGAAATAACATAACGTGTGATTTTTTTAACCACACTAGTGACTCAGTTTTCCCATTTAAGAACATAAAATTTCTCCTTCTGTGAAAAGCATTAAATATGAAGTATATTAATGTGAATGATAATATCTACATTCTCATATTTGGTATCATTTTATTCCACCTCATAATTCATGTGATTCACGGTTTTTAGAGGAACCTAAGTTATCATATACCATAAAGCCCACAAATTTCAAATTTGATCAATATATATTTATCTTTTTTCCCATTTAATAAAAACTAAAATAGAAATCATCCTTGTAATAATTTTATACATTTTTTTATAATATTTTCCACCCTTAATTATTTTCGAACAAATTACAGAAGTGGTTTTCTAGGATTAACTTCAATCCAATTACATGGGGAAATGGGGGGTCACAAGGAATAGGTTTATCAATTTGATTATAAGTTTCAACCATAAAAATACCCCCATAAAATTCATTATATAGTGTAACAACCAGATATTTGGTGATTTTTTTTTCAAATTAATTTAATGATTTTCATAATTTGTATGTCATGCAACATAAAAAATATATAGTGTTAAATGACAGAACAACATTTGTCTTGTTTTTTAGGAAACACCAACATATTATTAAAATACTTGAAACACTTATATTATATTTTGTTACAAGAGATATTATTTTTGGATTTTTTTACACACAATGTTGTTTTACTTTTATAGTTTTCAGTACATGTAAGCCTGATTTCCACCAAACTAAAATAGATTGTTAATATTTTTATTAAAACATCATTACAGTTACCACCTAGCTATGTGAATGGATGTTATTAATAATATTAACTAAATAGTGAGAAAAATATTTAGAATTTTATATAAAATTAATTATTTCATTATAAATTAATTAGAAATGAATGTTTGAAATATTTGAAAAGAAAGAAGTAATTTTATGAAGAAAACTATTTTTCTATGTAAAAACTAAATTTTGTCTAAATAAATTATTAATACCACTTTTGATCAATTTTTTAAATAATACTTATTTATAATATATTCATTCAATATTTTTATACTCATCTAATATAATTGGAAGGTACAATATATGAATAAATTCAATTTTATGACTAAAATTATGTATTTTTTGAAAAGGTAATTATACATACATTTAATGGAGAACTGGTTTTAAATATAAATTATGACAGTATTTTTATTTTTATTTTAAATGATAAACTTATTTTTTTTGTCTTAATATCAAAACTTACTTCGGGTGAATTTTTGGAATTTTTCTGAGAAGTTTCATTTTTTGATGAAAAATACTAAGCATTAATTCAATATTTTTTTTGTATAATTCATTTATATAATTAAATTAACAAATAATTTGTTTTTTAAATTTAATTAGAAAAATATTACATTAAATAATTCAATTTAGGTCATTTTAACCTATTCAAATTATAATTTCATATAAAAACATTTCAAACTTTTAAATGTTTTCCCTAAAAACCCCACTTTCGTGATACGTCTGTGGGATTAATTTTAAATTATTTTCCTCCAATTATCTGATTAAAATATAAAAAAATGGATTTAAAATTTGGAATCCGAATAACTTATAATATGTTAAAATTATTTTTTGAATGAAATATTAGTCACTGTAATTAAAATTAATTACGTTGATTAAGGTAAAAGTGAGTTTACTTAAAGGTAAAACATTAATCATAAATGGCCAAATGACATATACCCTTATCCAATATCATTTTATGGAAATATTTTTACAATGTACCATATTTTTGAAAAACAATTACAGTTATTTAATGCACATTTTGTAAGGAATACCTCTCAATAGTGTTTACAATTTTATATTTTCATGAATGCACTCCTCCTCCACTATAAGTGGGAACACACCCTCTCACTTAATCAAATCTATCAGGACCTTTATCTCATAATGAACCTTGAATGTAACCTCCCAACATCCCTCCATTTTCCTATAATCTTCTATTTGGGATGAAATTCTTCCAAGGAATCCCCTTATTCCAAAACCTAGAGGAGTTACCTGAAGAAGTTGTAACATCCACTACAAGATCTTTTGTGTTATTTTCATAATCCACCAACTCAACTATTTTATGTAATTTATATATAATATAAAAAGAATCACAAATATGACGATATTTTGTTATTATAATTGTTAAATTTACACCTCTACACACTTCCATTAAATATGTAATGAACTTACCATTCGTTTGTATGGCCGACTACCGCCTTGTGAAACGATGTAATTCATTTTTCCACTACCATCTCACACAGTTGGGATTTATGATGGAAATAATAATTTTAGAAGTTATATGTGATATTTATGATTTATTTATTCTTATATTATTGTTATATAACAAATAACTTCTTGATTTCCATTCTCCTTAATAATATAACTTCGTTTTTGAGGTGTAGACTACCGCCCCCTCAAAGTGATGAGTTACATTCACAAATTATGTGAAATGTAGTAAAGATGGGATTAGTAAAAATATATTATAAATATGACATAATAATTCTACTGTATTTTATTATACACACATTCGCAGACACACACACACACACACATATATATATATCATTAACTTTTATTCTTCAAAAGTGATAATTAAATATAAACATTGTCATGAATTTTTATAGTCTACCGTCAATATGAATAGTGCATTTCATTTTCTATTTTGAAAATGTATAAATTGTTATAAATATATTTATAAAAAAATATATTTGAAATTTATATAATTTATTACATTCTAGAAACATAATTATCATGATATAATAGGATCAAAAATTACAACCGAAAACACATATGAAATAATAAAGCTGATATTACCCAATGCGTACCATTAACATGGAATTGTAAATAAATGTGTAATATAACGTCATAATAAAATAATATATGATATTATATATGATATTAATTTTATTTGGTATATTATAATAAAATTATATAAATAATATATTAGGTTTTAACCTGTACAATGAAAGTCAATACTTAAGGTAAGGGTTTTCTTGCCTCTCTTTTATTTCCATGAGACTTATGCCTTATTAGCCACTTATTTATTTTGTGTGGTGAATATAATTCATATGAATGTATTATATTATTAACATAACTAAATTTTTTAGTTTTTACATATACATTCTCAAACATTTATTTCATGAGGATTGTGGATTAAATGTTACCAAATCGGTAATGTAATTTTGTATCATCTTTCCTTCTTTGAGACACATGTCGTGTTATGCACCTATATTATTCAAAATGGTGTATATAATTCTATTTGGAATTTTACATCATGAATATACTATTTTATATGATATTTTAATATTTATGTAATGTAAAAATTTCCATGGTATTATGATTTAATGTCACCAATTTGGTTAAAGATTAATGATATAGTTTCATCATATATTGGGATTGTTTATGATTATGCTTTCATTTATAAAATATTATGATCCTTAACTAAAATAACATTCATGAATTTTACCCTCATATGTCCATTCATGATATATACATGTATAAATACTATTTCTTCAATCATTGGTACTTAAGATATTTAATAAATATTTAAGGAAATCTGACCACGTATCTCTCTTCGCTAAGAAATTTATTTTAATCCCAAAAAAATGTTTTCTAAAAAAGTTTTAAAAGATGTATTGATATATTGTGTAAAAGAAATTATTACCAATGTTATAAATTTTTAATAAAAACTATTTTAAAATTAATCTTCTTGTTATTTTTTGATCAAGACATTTTTTGTTCCATTTTACGGTTCAAACGTAATGTTCAACAAGTACAGATTTGACTGCTGTCATGATAATATTTTACATGATGCTTCCATTTAATGATTAAAATGTTATTTTAAAAAATATTTTTTTAATGTTCGAGAAATTTATTTTTTTTCAGTTTTTTTCCATGAAAATTAATTTTAAAATAATAATTCATAAAAAGTGTTTTAAATGTTTCTTAAATAATCCATTACACATTTTCAATGTTATGTTCAAAGAGAAAGGTTTTCAAAAATGTATAATGATTTTAAAGGTTTTTTTATATAGGAAAGGTTCTTTTTAATGATTTTTTAAAATTATTTTTAATGAAATATTTATATGTTTTCATGTTTTTTTAAGAAAAATATTTATAAAAATATTTATGTTTTAAAAAGTGGTTTTAAAAAAAAGGACATTTTCTTTAAGAAACACAGCATGCGATCTTTCAAAATATTTCCCCATAGTTATTGAAATACTTATATATATTTTATTGCTTACTAGGGATATGATACAATGAAATATTTATTACTCTATTATTTAATGGGTTTTGTTAAGATAATGTGTTTTTTATGATACACATATACCTTCCATAGGTTATAATGTGATAAAACGATTATGGAACTCGCATCCTTTCATAAGTTATTCTATGAAGAAATTAATACAAAACCTATGTCTTTATCAAAAGTTATGATATGATTAAAACTTTTATATTAATAATTTAATTTCTTGGGTTATTATTTTTATGAAACTCCTAAATTTTTATGGGTCCTGAAACGATGAATGTTTTGTAATCTTATTGAACATTTATGTATGATTTCATTTTGTGATGGGTGGAACCTATATCTCCCTCCTATGAATTGGGTAATGATATAGGTTTTATGATCTCAAAGAGTACATGATATGTCATCCCAAGACCCAAATAAGAGTCTACAAGGGAGGTCATCCCAAGCCATAACAAAGAGAGTACACTAACGGGCATCCCACACCAGAAACAAGTGCGTATCTTGGAGGGAAACCCAAGACCAAAACAACAGGTTACACTCATGGAAACCCCAAAACCAAAACATTATAGTACATGGGATGGTATCCCAAGTCCAAAGTAGGTATGTGGGTGATTATCATAATCCTAACATGTTGTGAAGGAGTTGTTAGGTATCCTTAACATATGACTTTATTATGATTATGTGTATGCTCGAAATTGTATGTCTTATTCCTTTATTGTGGATTCATGGATTATGATCTTGATTCCATTATGAATTAGGTCTAATGAACATTGAATCATTATTCCAGTATTACTGTTTATGATCTTTTATATGCAGGATATTATATTCAAATGTTATAAACAAATTATAATACTATTATAATCATGTTTATGCATACATATCTACTGTTTACCCTTACAGAGCATTTGGGATTTTCCTTTTTTATGGTTCATTTCCCCATATTATGAAGATATGTATTATGTATGATTTTTCTAAGAATTTTTATAGTAATTATGAACATAGTGGGAGATAGTGTATCTCACTTATATATAAGTGTTTATATTTAAATGTTTCCAAAGGCACTAAACTAATACGGTCTTTGGGAAACTGTTTCTGTAATATATTAAGAATTCCAAAAAATGATGTAATGTCAATGAATGTGAATAGGGGTTTTATAAAGTTAGTATTATAGAAATATTTTAGACAACCATTGAAAACAAGGATAATAAAACCTTAGGGATATCCCCAAAGATGTGTCTAAGGATAAGTTTGAGGAAAATAAAAAATATAGGAAAATATACTAAATTTGTTGTAACAGTTATAGTGGGTGGTTTCCAATGAACACATCCCTTTCTGGATACAAATAGTGGATGTGGCTATAGAATATATGAAAATATGGTTAACAACCACAAAAGCACTGTATAGTGACATACTTGATCGATTAAAGGTGCACATAATAGCCCTTGTTGTGCACCTAGTTTGGTAGTTACTGGGGAAACATGATTAACAACGTGTACTTTAACCAACTCTCGGACTCACCAAAAAAGATATGGATTGATTTTACTAAGTTTTTAGGTAATGGAGACAATAAAGGATTAAAGATTTATATTCCATTACGTCCTAATTGTTGATAGAGTCACTAATGTGAATATCTTAAAGGAATTATAATTTTATTGACTGTGGAAAATAACGACCGAGATAATGTAATTGCAATGGAAAAATGAAGAGTTCTGTAAACATAATGGATGTGAATATTTTAATACCAAATAAATAATCAAATGAAAAATTCATTAAGTGTGTAATGAATTATCATTTTGAAAATAGATGGCCCAAGTGGAAGGATCATAGAGTTAATCAGCAATGTGGAGCAAGTAAGGGGTATATTTCTGATAATGATGAGACTACGTGTGAAATTTGAAAGGAAAGAGATATTTTGTACTAGGTTGAGGTGTCCATGATAATGAATTAATGATGGTGTGGATAATAAATTAATTTATGTTTTTGGATTCATGAATTAGGTTATATGAATGGTCAAATATATATAAGTATTGTTCAACTAATTTTTTTCAAAGGATTTACAAGAATATGTTGAATGGTACTAACGGGATAGAAAAGTGATTTAATGGAAATGTGAAATTTTGATTTAGTTATGATAACCCTAACTATGTTACTGATGTCAAGATAATGATGTTGGGATAATTATAATAAGGTTATGAATATAAAAATTAGAGGGTAATTATTACCATAGATCTGATAAAGGATTTGTGAAAAAATTAGTTTGTGCTATCATAGATGAATTTTAAAACTGTTTGGATATAAGGAATTTAACCAATAATATTTGAGGTAAAAAAGGATACATGTTTTCAATAAGGATTTATGGTAATTAATTTTATTAACTTGTTTCAAGAGGATACATGATGTTGGTATTAACATGTTCAGTATTTTTAAAATAAGAGCTATCATATGATATATTGGGGATCAATGTTTTGATGATTTTGGGAAATTTAGTGACCTTATTTCTAAGGTTTTTTATATTTATCATTTTAAGTGTTACTTGGTTGACTATTTATTTAATGGATTAAGTAAAACTTATTATTAGGTTCTATATAGGAAAGGTTTTTTTCTCTATATTAGGATATATGCATATTGGATAAACAATGAAAACCATTTTATTTTAATGGTAACTAAATACATATGGAATGACTTTTTATTCTATATATAGATCTTATGATCCATTAGTGATTCTGTCATAAAGAATTCCCCTTCATTTTTCGGAGTAAGAGATGAAGTGGAACTTGGTCAAGACATAACCAAATAGTTAGATTAAGCATATAAAGTGGAATGAAATCAATAAATTATACATCCCTGTGAAAATTATTCAATTTTAGGGAAAGGGTCTTGAAATAAAACGTTTTCCTATTAGCATAATTTTTTATGATATCAATAACCAATTTCAATCTTCTTTGGTTTATAGATTTGTGATTGTAAACATTATCCTGATTATATTATCTATCACTGTCCATCATAACATGATAGTTATACTTTTCTTCAATGCCAATGTTCTCACATGCGACCAACGTTCTCCAATGTGGAAACCTAGTTATGAGATACTTTGGGAAACCATTTTGTTTCTAACCTTAACTTTTTAATTGATGTTTTAGTATTCATTTTTACAATGTCATTTTATGAGAAAGGAACATTAATGTTTTAAACCTTTGAAAAAATGGCATGTTTCAATGGTTTAATTAATTTTAAATTGGATAAAATTTAACAATAATATATGATTTTAATATTTTTCAAATTAATTTAATTTTTTATATTTTTCATTTCACGCAACCCTAAATATGGATTCTGTTTTATGAATAAACTAATTCTGGATGTTTTTTCAAGCAACACTAAGTTAATATTACACAATATGCAACCCATAGATTAAATTTTGGTATACACACAACTATGTTTGAATTGTGTTAAACACAATTCTGAGTTAATTCGATATAATTCATTACATACAAGTTTGAGTTTTACCAAACTATAAAAAACAATTAATATTTTTATTGAAATATCATTATAGTAACAACCAAGCCATTGGAATGAATGTTTTTAATAAGATTAAATTAATTGTGAAAATATTATTTAAAAATTTGTATAAAATGAAACATTTTGTTATCAATTATTTATAAATGAATGTTTGAAATATTTGAAAATAAAAAATACTTTTCTAACAAATATTTCTTGTATATACAAACACAATTTTATAGCTATAGATTAAAAAACCACCTATGATTAATTTTTTATATAAATTTTTTATATTATATATTCAATATATATATTTTTTACTCATCAATTTTTTTTGTATAATATTTGAATAAATTAAATTTTATAATTAAAAATATGTATTTTTATAAATAGTAATTATATAAACATTAAATAGAAAACCAATGTTAAATATATATTTAAATTTTTTTATAATATTTATTTTTCAAAATGAAATTATTTTTTGAAACCATAATATGAAAATTTACATATAGTGAATTTTTGGTATTTTCCTGAGAAATTGCAATTTTTGATGGATACTCAAAAATATTGAATTTTAATTAAAAATGGATTTTTTAATAATTTCTTATATAGTTAAATTATATATTAATAACGTTTTTAAGTATAATTAGATATCTATTATATTAAGTAATCTAATTTAGGTCATTGGAACCAATTTGACATTGAAATTGGATATAAAAACATTTGAAACTTGTAAACAGTTTTTTCCCAAAAACCTACTCTTATAACTGATCTGCGATATTAATTTCATATTAATTTATTCCAATTCTATGTTAAGAATTTGAAATAAATAATATTTCTAATAATAATCATTTATAATATCTAATATTTTTCACATAGTTTTTGAAAAATATATTAGTGAATGTTATTAAAATCAGTTACAATAATTGACGTAAAAATGAGAATACATAATGGTTCAAAATTTTTATTAAAGGGAAAATGAATAATAAACCTGTAAAAACATTTCCATTGATAGAAAATTTTTGGCCAATTACCCTATTCTGTAGAATATATACAATTATTGGGTGAACATTATTTATGTTAGACCTCTCAATATTCTTCACCTCTAAATATTTACAAAAATGTCATTCCACCCCAACTACAAAAGAGCACTCACCCACCTCACTCACTCACACCTCTCAAGATCATTAAGTCAACCAACCCCTTACCAAATATCCTATAAAATTTCATCCATTAATCATAGATTCCCCATTTTGGGTACAAATCCGATCAAGGAATCCCTTTGGTGAAAACGAAGAGGAGTTTCTCGAGGAAGAGGTAACATTATTACCCAAGATCATTTGTTGTTATTTTCATTATCCACCCCAAAACTCGTACTATTAAATTATTATATAAAAAAATCAGTACCTGAAAAATTCTAATATGTTTTTATATTATGGGTTTGACCTACACCTGCACATACATCCTTCTAATGGGTAACTAACATATCATTCGTGTGTACTATAGTCCACCACTTTGCGAAACAATGTGATCTGTTTTTCTTATACCACCTCTCATGGTTGTTAATTATGATGTTAATAAAATTTTATATTTTATAAATGAAATTAATGATATTTTATACTTATTTAATTATTATATAACACATACCTTAATGCTTTCCATTTTGTGTAAATTTGAAAACATTATTTGTGGACGTAGGGAATACCACCACCTTAAAGAGATATGATGCATTAAAAAATTACATGGAATGTCTTAGGAATTATATTTGTGAACCAATATGATAAATATAATATAAAAAAGTAATTTTAATTATAAAATATATATACATGTAAATCATTTATTTTATTTCATTCAAAAATAAAATTAAATTGAAAGAGCATTAAAGCGTATATATGGATACTGTCTCCATGAAAGGTTTATTTCTTTTATATTTATCAAATTTATAGATTATTATGGATATTAATATGCAGAATATAAATGATATTTAGATCATGTTATAAATTCTGTAAAAAAGTATCATTATATAATTTATAGGATTAATAATTAAAAATCAAAACATATACAAAAAACAAAGATGATATTAACTAAAATGTAACATTAACGTGAAATTGTTAATTAACACGTAATTTAGTTCCATTAGAAAATCATATATGGTATTATATATAATAATTTTGTTCTTTAAAGGAATTATAATGAAATTATATTTATTATATAGGTGGTTTGAATGTGTATGAAGAGAGTCAAGACATAAGGTATGGGTTTTCACGGATCACTTTTATTTATGTGATACTTATACCCTACACCTCACTCATTTCATTTGTGTGGTTTAAATGTCTTCCATGAATGTATTATATTATTATTATATTCAAGTTTATGTTTATTTATATATACATTCAGTATTCTTCATTTCATGGGGTTAACAATACAAAAGTTACCAAATCGGTATTGTAATTTTTTTCTCAATTTACCTTCTTCGAGACAAATGTCATGTTATGCACCTATATTTCTATATAAGGTGTATATAATAATATTTTACATGTTATATAATAAATATAATTATTTTAAATATATTTTATTCTTCATTTATTGAAATTATTTCCATATGATTATTCTTTAAAGGTACCAATGTTGTAAGAGTTTATTATTACAGTCTCATAGTTTATGGTGAGTATTTATGATTATGCTTTCATTGATGAAATAATACGATACATTTTTTTAAATAAAATTCTATAATTTTATTCTAATATTGATATTAAATATATCTACATGTATTATTAAAATTAATTCACTCTCATTTAATTATGATAATTACGAAAATCACTTTAAGAAAATCTAACCACATCTCTCACTTTGGTCAGAAATTTAGTTTTTTCACAAAAGCACATTTTCAAAAATTATTTTCAAAAATGGTTTACTATGATGTGAAAAATAAATATTTACCCATGTTTTACATTTTTAATAAAAACTAATTTAAATTTATTCCCCTTGTCGTTTTCCAATCGAGGCACTTTTCTAATTTTTTGCAGAGCAAAGGGACTGTTTGGCATATATGGAATTTCCCACCATTATGACTGTCATTTTTGTGATGATTCCATTTAAATTTCACATGGTTATTTTTAAAGAAAATGATTCTCATAATATAATGGAGATTAATTGTTTTAATATACTTTTCAATGAAAAAGGGTATCAAAAAAAGTTTAGGTTTAAAAAGTGTTGTAATTGACTTTCAATGAGTCTTTTATATTTTTTCAATGATATTTTTTATGAGGAAGGTTTTCAAAATGTTTTATGCTTTATAATAAATTTTTTAATGAGAAAATATTATATTTTCTAGAAAATTTTTAATTTATTTTTAAATATTAATTTATAAATTTTATAGGGTTTTATCAAATAATTATATTTTTAAAACAAAATACATGATAAAATGTTATTTTCAACGAAATGTTATTTTCCTTATTAATTATTCACATGATATTTAAAAATTATTCCCTTTCCAAGTTGAAATAAATTGATATATTTTATTCCTTAGTGGGAATATGATCTAAGGGAACTATTCATATTATTTCTTTTGATGGTTAATGTTACGATTAAATATATTTTTTATGAAACATGTATCTCTTCCATGAGTTATACTATGATAAAATGATTATGAAACCCACTTCCTTTCAAAGGTTATTCTATAATGAATTTATTTTGAAACATCTCTTTTTTCACAAGTTATGATATGATTAAATGTTTCTAATACACATATAATTTCATTCTATTATGATATAATGTTTATGAAAATAATATCATTTTTTGGGTCATAATATGATGACTGATTTGTTATCATGTGGAACATGCATGTATGATTTAATTATGTGATATGTGGGACATATGTCTACCTCCAATTCATTGGGAAACAATAAATGTTTTATGATCATAAATGGTACACGGGTTGGAATCCCAATCCATAAACAAGAAGGTACACAGGATGTAATCTGAAGACTGAAACAAGATGGTACATAGGAGGGAATACCATGGCCAAACAATACTCTAACTAGGGTGACATCCCAATATAGAAACATGAGGGTTCTTGGGAGGTAATTCCAAACTGAAAATAAGAGGGTACACAGTAGTTCACCCAATCCCAAAAAAAAGTTACAGGGTAGGCATCCCAAGCCTATAATTGTAGGTACACATGAGGGCATCTCAAGCCCCTAACAAGAGGTTACACATGAGAACATACCAAGCTCAAAAAAAGTACACATATAATTATCCCAATCCTAACATGTCCGGAAGGACATGGTAGGTATCCATGAAATAGCATTTTCTAGGATTATATGTATTACACCAATTATATGTCATATTCATATGTTATGATTTCATGTATTATGGTCTGAATTCGATTATGATTCATGTCTTATGAACTACCAATATTTATTCAATTATTTTTTGTTTATTCTCATTGATATGATGGGTATGATCTTCTAATATTATGGTCACATTATCATACACTAATTCCCATATTTATGATTATATATCTCCCTTTTTTACCCATACCAAGAATATCATATCACCCTTTTTTATGTTTTCTTTCCCCAGGTTATGGAGATATGTATATTCATGATATGTCTAAGAGGGGTTTTAGTCATGGAGATCTTAGGAGGATATAGTGAATCTCACATATATACTAGTGTTAATGTTTCCATGATTCTAATGGCACTAAACAAATATGGTATTTACACATTTTTTTTAATATAATATGCATAATGAAAACCTTATTTAGAATTATTGTATATTAAGTGAGGGTACTATATAGTGTAAAAATATAATTTAGGAGGAATACTTGAGGTTGTTGAAAAAAATCAACATAGTAGTTGAATATATATTCATGTGATTTGTGATTATCCATCTAGACATGTAGAAATCTATAAAATGGATGGATTGAGGGGTCTTAATCAAATCCATGATTAGATCCCATTTATCCTAAACGTGAATGAGAAGGTGAAATGGATAATGAATACTATTGATTGAATGATTCTTGAGAATCCATGATTAATTTATGGAAATTTAAAAGGACACAATTGGAGGCCTTCAGAATATTAACCCCACAACATCATTATAGTTCAGTAAAGATTATGAATATTTTAACTTGATCAGTGATATTTTAACCCCTATAAGACCATCATGGAGAACAATACCCCTTAGAACTACTGATATATGTAGAAATTTTGGGGGCAACACAGGGATATTTATGGGATTGTAGAATGGAGTGTAAGGGGATGCTATACCCTCCATCAATGATGTGGGAGGGTCTAAATATTCCAACAAAAAATGGGTTAGGGAATTATATACGCAACCTCTCCATAAACACATTCCTTATTATTGAAACATCTTCTATAATAATTACAATATGGATTCCATTGATATCTTATTTGTAGAGCACACATTTTCAATTAATTAACCCTTTTATTGTTATTTTTAATAATATAATCTATATTAGTGATGATTGGGAGTGTTTGGAGAACATTTTAATGGATTGCGGGATTTTATATGGGTTCACAGTTGGTCTTTGGTTTGGGAAGACCATGAAACATTTATCAAAAACCAGGCACAATGAGATTGGTTCTAAAAGGATGGAACACAGGCTGCACATGAGTTGTCAAAACAATGGGGTATCCAAGTAAATCCATGTAAATTGAGATATTTGTGTTTGTAATGGAAATTTAACGGCTCTGAAATCATGTTATCCAACCATGTGAGTTTCAACGATGAATTAGTGGTTGGTGTGCAGTTTTCACACAGTTTACCTAAACGAGTGATAAAACCATGTGCAGTTAAAAAACTTGATCATAAAAAACTGGATCTATGTTGAGTATGTGTTTTAATTCCTTGTTCATCCCATAAAACAACCCTAACTCAGTTTTTTTATCTCTAAAATGTTGTTGATCCTCTCTTTATCAATTTAGAGGAGATATGAAGGATTCTCTTGTTTATTTTAAGCACATTTCTAATGGAAAGTGATCATTATTTGTTGTTCTTCATGGGTTTTCGTAGATTTAATTATCTATCTCTCATGGTTTCATACATCTACACCTAATGTGGTTATATGTACTTTTTGTATTCCAAATATGATTCAATTTGTGTTTTGATGATATTGGAATATATTTATGGAGGAATCATTGAGATTGAACTTGGTTTCGTTGGTCTTGGACTATTGTTCTTCTTTTTCTCTATAAAACTTGAGGTAGGTGGATTGACTCTCCACTCCTCTATTTAGAATATGAATGTTTGACTTCAAATTCATGTTTTTTGTGAAGTTGATTTTTTATTCACTGTGAAATGTCTGATAAAAATAATCTTGAATGATGGTTTGTGGAAACTGGGGAATTTAGTGTTCTCTTAGAAATACAATATGGTATTATAATTTTAAAATGACGATTTTAGAATGATTTTTTGTTTCTATACTGGTAAAAATGGGTTTCAATGAATATATTTTTTTAATTATAACTAATTTAGGTGAACCGAGGTTTATCATGGATTGGCATAGTTGTGTGGCGTGTTTTCGTATGCATCAGTATGGATAATGGCATGAAGTACATGCATCAAATGTTTGGGACAAATATGGATGTGATGTACCCCCATAAAAAAGGTTCACTATGTGATGTCATAGTGAATGGATTACCCACCACTGATGAGTGTAGGGTGGTCTGGGTTGCATACATTGTTGATTGTGTGGTTTTGTGGGACAGAATGGTTTATTCCAAAATAGAACATGTGATATGGTTTTAGAACATTATATGGTTTGTTTCCTTGGATATTGTAGTATCTTGAGAAAATGTATTTATTTTATCTTGTTTATATTTTTTTATAAACTGTTTTATAATTTTCTTCATAAATATATATATATGTGATTGTGTGTGTGTGTCTGTGTGTGCAAACTTGATCAATCTTATTGGTGAGAGTAGGGTAGAAACATGGGGAAAACCTACTGAGATTTAGTACTCAACATTAATTTGAAAATTTGATGATTTTACAGATGTCATTAATCAATATATGATAAAAGGTAATGTATAAACACATCAATAGTAGTGATTCTTGATACATGGGTTGTTTTGGAGTTAAATAATGGAGAATGTTGGAGCAAGGAGTTATCATTGGATTCTTTGAGTATATAGTCTTACTTATTGTGTACAATGATATTGTAGTCTTCTACTATAAAACATGGATTTTAGTTTTTTTTATATAAATGAGATTTTAGAGTTGAATTTCATTATTCTATGTGTTACATATCATTTATTTGGTTATTTCATGTTTGTTTTTTTATTCTTAATGGTAACATTGTCCCCCACATGTGTTAAATCCCTTAGGAATTTATTTCAAGCCTTTGGCATGTTGGTGATGTCTCTTAAGGTCAAGTAACATTACACTACATTTTCAGGTCAATGAGTGGGTTTGACATGTTAAAAGTCGTATTATCTTGGTATATATATATTTCATATAGAATAAGTTCTAGTTTTTTTAGTTGGTCTTACACATGGTTTTGGTTGTCGGCCTTGGAGTTGAAATTCATTTTGGTTTATTCTGTAGGATGGAATAATAGAATGTTGTAGGACTCTAGGACGAGAAATGTAGAAATTAAAAAGATTTATCTAACCCTTTTATATAGAACATCATGTTACCAGGGATTTGGTTACATAGGTATTATGTAAACAGTTAGAGGATTGGGAATCTCATTTTCATGGGTTTAGCGAATGAGATGGACATGGTGTGAATTATTGGAATAACATGCCACTTAGAGTTCATATTTTATTTGGAGTAATGATTTATGATTAGTGAAAATGTGTAGGTTTTGGAAAAATGTGAAAAAAATGAAAATGTAATACTTGAACAGAGCATGGTTGTGTTCCTTTGCAAATGGTTTGATTTTAAAAGAAAGTAGATATTTTTTAAAAAAATGGTTGAACAAGGATAATTTTGAATTTTGGAAATCCTTATTGTGATATTTTTATATGGCGTAATATTAAATACTAAGCCACCATTTAATAGAGTGTGAGGCATAGGACATTTTTTGTTTTTATAGAAAATGGCACCCGATAGGTGTCGTAGAAATTAACCAGAAGAAAATGATGAAAATATGGTTGCACCTAAGCCACAGGTGATACAACAGCTTGCTCAATCATGGTGTATGTGACTATATTCATGAATTTAGTTCACTTTTTACCCAAGGGTTCTAGGAGTTCATTATTGAAAGTATGCATCTTTAAGTCAAGGATGCGAAGGAGATTCACTAAATGATTGTTTTGTTCTATATAATGGATTATAAAGGGACCGTTAATAGAGTGAATGTTGATGTAAGTGAAATTTTGAAAGATAAGGGCGGAGGATGTATATTGATACCCATGAAAAATGGCAGGGACAATAATATTAGGAGAAGATAGAAGATGAAAACCTATTTATGTAGTGGTGGAAGGAATCAAAATAATACATTTAGATTAAAAAACCTTCCTCTCTGACTTAAGAATAAAGTGGCATGTTTCCAATGTGGTTGAATTAACATTATTAATAGAGAGTGTACGAAAAAACCAAAAGCATGCCACAACTACAATCAGAAGGGGAATCTCTGGTGATATTGTCACAATGCTCCCAGCTCCATTACTCAGGAAACATCTCTTGTATAAAATGCTTCATATGATTTGATAGGGAGAGGGAAACTGAATACCTATTGTCAGCAGAATAGTTATTTCCATGGTGATTATAGGAATACCAACACTCGTTAGGTAGTTTAATCTTCATAGGTAAATAAGTAGAGTAGTGTTGTGAAAAACTAATTATACAGAGATGACTAGGTTACTGTGGATGATAAGAAATGACCATCAATAGTGGGAGGTAACATTATTTTGAATTCTACCATTATGAAAGTTTTTTTATAGGTTCATCACATTGCTTTATTGATTCTCATTATTTTTATTTTCAAATCACAGAACTTGAGATGTCTCATTCTATAATTAAACATCAAACTCTTATTCATCAAAGAGAGTGTTGAACTTTTGTGTGTAGAAAATGATATATAATAGTTTCTAGAGCCATGATAAAGTGGGATTTATATATGCTTGATATGGATGTTCTTTTATAGTCCTAAATATGGATTGGTTGATAATGTTCAAGGATCATATCTACAGTTATACCCAATATGTCAGTTTCCAAGATGAATGTGGCATCAACCATCACTTCCATGGAGACTAGAGTATAATGGAAGGTGCAACGGGCCGGTTTCCACAAGCAGTTGGAATGATCTCATATTAGTTAGTAGCTTTTTTTACATGGAATCAATTTATGATATCAAGATGAACAATATTCTAGTAGTGGTCACTCAAATTTTTAGATGTGTTTCCTGATTATTTCAAAGGGTTACCATTTATAAGAAAAGTGGATTTTATGATTAATATCCTTCAGAGGACTAGCCATATATTCCTTCAATCATAACTAATTCCACCAACAGATTTAAGGGAATTGAAATTTCTTTTTGATGATATGGAAGAAAAAAGGTTCATTTTTCCTAGTACATCCCTTTGGGAGTACCAATCATGTTTGTGAAAAAGGATGATGGAACTCTAAGGATATGTGGGTAATATTATAAACATAACCAACACATGATGAAGAATTGGTATTCACATCCACAAATTGATGATTTTTTATATCAAATGATGGGATCATAGTAGTTATCTAATATTTACTTTCAATTTGGATACCACCAATTGTGTGTTAGGAAGGAGGATATACCAAATAAATATTTTAGAAGAAGACATGGGAATTATGAATATGTGGTAATGCCTTTTGGTATTATTAATGCACCATCGGTCATTATGGAATTTATGAATCATATTTTTCAGGGATATTTGGATACTTTTTCGATCGTGTTTGTGGATGAAATATTGGTGTATTCAAGGAAAAAAGATGAGCATGAGAAACACATGGAGACAATGATGAGAATCATGAGGGATAAATAGGTATATTCCAGACTATCTATGTTATATTTTTTGATACAAGTGCTATGTTTCCATTGCGGTTATCTCTTAAAGAGGTGTTTCTATAGACCTAGAAAAGATTTCAGCTGTGATCTCTTGGAAAAATACATAAAATGTCTTTGATATAGGAATTTTCTTTAGTCTAGATGGTTATTATTGACTCTTTTTGTATGTTGTTTGAGGACTAGCTTCACCTATGATAGCTTTGAAAAAGATCAATGTTCAACTCCAATGGTTTGAGGAATTCAATAAGTCTTTTCAACAGCTAAATTTTCACCTTACACCATCATAAATCTTGATTTTCCTAGAACAAGGATTGGGGTATATTTTGTATTATGATGATTTGGGATATGGGTTAGGGTGTGTTCTAATGTAAGGAGATCATGTTGTTTCTTATTGTTTAAGGAAGTTATGAGTGCACTAGAAGAAGTACCGGACAAATGATTTGATGTTAGCTTCTATATTCCATGCTATGAAGACATGGTGTCTTTATCACTTTAATGAGAAATTATGCTCATGGATAATAAGAGTTTAAAGTATACTTTATAACAATGGGATTCGAACATGATATAATAAATATGGATGGAGTTTCCTTAAATGTTTGAAATTTACTTGATGTAAAACAAGGTAATAGAAATATGATGTAGGATTCATTAAGTAGAATGTCGTGTTCTCAATTGGAAGAAGAGCCTTAAGATCATTGGAATTTAATGTTAGTGATAACAGATATGAACATGTAATGTGAAGACCTATAGGATGTAATTGTTTTCTTCCTAGATTCATTGGTTCCTCAATTTTTTCATTTGGTTTAGAGGCACAAAAATCTGATTCAAAATGTGTATTTATGAGGTAAAAACATTATGGTGGGGAGACCATTGAGGGTTGGATGTTGGATGGGAGTTCATTGTTTTGGTTCAGAAACTAGATGGTCATACCTATGTATTTTTACGAAGAACTTATTCAGGATTACCAATATTCTATATGTGATGTTCATCGTAGAATAAAAAATATGTGTAAGTCATTGAAAGAAAAAATTTGGTGGGTCAACATGAAAAAGAATGTGGCTGAGTTTGTTTTAAGATGATTAACTTGTTAGAAAGTTATGGAAGAACATTAGTGTCTAGTAGGTATGTTACTATATTTATCTATTCCTATTTGGAAGCGGGATTAGATATCATTGGATTTTATTATAGGTATCCCAAGAATAGTTCCGAAAAATGATTCGATATAGGTGATAGTGGGTCATCTCAAATTGTCGGCTCATTTTGTCACTATTCATTAAACTCATACAGTAGAGGACTTCTCAAAAATCCATATTAGAGAATTTCTAAAGATATATTGTTTACCCATTTAAATAATTTCATATAGAGATCTCAGTTTTACATCCCATTTATGTAAATCCATATAGAAATACAATAGGAAGTAGTGGGATATGAGTATGACATATCAACCTCAGACAGATGGGAAATCATAATGGATTATACAGACATTGGAAGACTTGTTTTATGATTATATAATTGATTTTAGTGGCTCAAGGGAAGGGCACATTCCCTTATTGGAATTATTATATAATAATACTTATCAGGACACCATGAAAATGGATTCTTTCAAATAATTGTATTGGACTCATGTTCCTTCTCCACTTTATAGAGTGTAAACTGTTCGGACCAATTTGGATGAAGAAGTATGTAAGAAGAGTTTGTTGCTACAAAGTGTTGTATTTTGTTGTCAATGAAGTTAAATCAACTCACTTAGTCATGGACATGAAAATATGATGATTCTTTTCTGATTTTTATTTCCCAAATATCATATGTTTGGATAACTTGTGATGAAATCCTTATGAATGAATGGGGTAGAAAAGGTATTTCCATTCATATTCAGTTTTGATTGCAAGGAATGATATTACTCGAAGATAGGGAAGTTGTAGTACTTTCCATTGAGAATATGGTGATGCTAAATGTGTTCGACCAAATACTATATATCATGATATATATGGTTTGTGATGAATGTTTTTGTTTTTGGAATACACCAGATGATAATGAAGCTGCATTGGTGTTTTGGCCGAAGCAGATTTTAAGGTGGTCTCGTTTCCTAGAGTTTTCCAAATTTTTGGGGCTGAAAATCGAGAGATAGTGAAATGCGATTTTAGTAAAGATTGACTCACTCATGTATGAATATGGCTTGGTATGTTCAGTGCAAGTGGATTTCCAAGTTCTAAACATCATAATCTAGAAAAGAAAATAATTGTGCGAAAGAATGTGTTCTACAAGCAAGATTGAAGAGAGTTTGGAATGATGCATTCAAGGAATGATTCATGGAAAGAACATTGAAAAATTTAAAAGGTATGATGTATGCGAATGAATGAATAGTGAGAAAAAGATAAGGTTTTCATGAAAGAGGCTTTCACGCCCAATGTGATGTCAAATGGGGTTTTTTCATGATGCATTAGGGTTTTGGCGTGCAGTGGTCGATGAAGCCAATAAATAATGGTTGACCACCTCTCATTTTAGAAGCTCGACCCTTTGAGAAATCCAGAGATATAATTTTCGAAATAATTATTTGGTAATGGAAAGTGCATGAAATAAATAAATGTATGCAAAATAAGGTGAAGTTTCTTGCAAGAAGAGAGTTTCAGGCAAGATTAAAATTTCCTCCAAGAGGTGTTTCACAAAAAAAGTAAAATCTTGCACGCAAGGCACAAATTTTGTGCACAAGACACCTAAAAGTGTTCTTGAAAGATTTGGGTTCTTTTCATTTATTTAGTTGTGCGTAAGATAGTTCTTAGAGGCTTTTGGGAAGGAGAGTGAAGATTTGTACTTCAAAGAATACAGAGGTTCAACTGTAAAGATGCATTGAATTCCTATAATTCCATATTTTTGCTAAGAGGGTGAACACACACTTAACGATTGTTTTCTATGTGCTACATGACTATAATGGAAAATCCTAAAAGTTTTATTCAACATAAAAGGATTTTATTTTTCATGTACATTGTGTGGTATTAGGTTATTTTTGCAGCAAACCAAGGACGTAGATACTCTTTTGGAGTAGTTAACCTTGTAAATATTGTGTTCCTGTGGTTTTGGGAATTTAGTATGAAATGAAATCTTTAAAAGGAGGTGAATCTTGTTTCAAAAAGATATGAAATATAAAAAAAGATATCACTAATTCACCCCCTCTCCCTCTCAGTGATACTGGGATCCCGAGTGGGAACTATAGAAACATATAAGACTTCACTAATTAGAAGGATCCTTCTCTAGAAATATTGAGATGGTTTAGTTGAGTAGGAAAAGGATAGAGATGGCTCAGAGTCACCATAAATAATATGTGGATCAACGTTGATGGTTGTTGATGTTCATAGTGTGTGATCATGTATTATTGGGGAAATATCCAAGGCTTGGACAATATCATTTTTGGAAGAAGGTAAAATAATCTCCTAGATACATAGGCCCCTATGGGATACATGAACGAGTTAGTGAGGTGGTACATTGCTATTATTTTCCCCCAAAGGTTAGTGTGGTATATAACTTGTTTCCTTTATTTTAGTTAATGAATTATCAACTTGATCATGTCCATGAGTTTAGATGGGATCATTTTGAACTAGTGCCTTATGCATTATTAGCATGTATCCTGGTGTGGATAATAGATATGAAAGAGAAAGTATTTAATGGAAATAAGCATTGTTCAAGTGTGGTTTTTATGATATCATGGTATGATATCAGAAGAGACTTGGGAATGTCAAAAGGAAATGAAAGAGTAGTGGTAAGAACTCTTTTAGAGACATGATGATTTTCAGATTTTTGAGGATAGAAAGGCCAATGGTGGGGAGAATGTGGAACCACCAGTTTCATTTAAGTAACCCTTCCTTTAAAATTTTTATGTTTCTAAAATATATGGGTGATGTTTGGGAGATTTTGGAGAACATTTGGAGGCTTCAAGGAATTTATACAGGTTCACGTTTGGTGCATGGTTTTGAAAAAACATGAATCCTCTATAGGAAACTGTGAACAATGAGACAAGGGGACAAGGGAATGTACCCTTGCTTTCAATGGGTTGTCCAAAACATCTGGTAGCCTATGAAGACCATTAAACATGAAAAAGTGAGATTTAATAAGACAACAAAATGGTTTTAAAACCATGAGATACAACCGTGCAAGGTTCATCCTTGAAGTAGTGGCTATCATACGATTTTTGTATGGTTTACCTAACCATTTGACAAAACCAGGAATTGTTGAAAAACAAGATCATAAAAAAGTGGATCTACATTGGATCTATGTTTTAATGAATAATTTTTTCCAAAACAAACCTAACTTGGTTTTTCTCTCTCTCAATGGTCGGAGAACCTCTCCCTATCGATTCAGGGGTCATCCAAAGGCCAATGAAGGTAAATTTTATCTGGTTTCTTGTGGTATATGTTAATTCAAGGATGTTCTTGGTGCTTTTTCATAGATATACTTCTCTATCTCTCTCAGTTTCTTAGATCCATGTATGTTGTGGTTATATATAAGATAATTGATGGAAAATATGATTATAGTTGTCTTGGTTTATTATAGGTGAAGTAATATAAGGTTGGTTCGTGGAGATTAAACATAGTTTCATTTCCATTTGAGTGGTGTTATTCATTTTCACCATAAAACACATTCTAAGAGGACTCACACTCAACTTATATATCTATAATATGAAGGACGTATTAAAAATTCAAGGTATTCATTGATATTTGGTGCGTATAAAATGTTCGATGTTTGATAAAAAACCCTTTTAAGTGATGGTTTGTGGAAATTGATAAATTTGGCGTGTTTTGGAAATGATAATTTAGTTGCATGATTTTAAAATGATTGTTTTAAAATAATTTTTTTTATTAAAAAAAATCAATACTGATTTTTTTAACAAAATTTATTTTGGAAAAATTGGGTTTATCATGGGTATTCATGGTTGTGTGGTGTGAGTTCATTGGCATCGGGATGGCTAAGGGAGTAATGTACACCCATAAAAAGGATGGGATGTATATGTACGTGAAGTAACCCATTCAATTTTCTTCGATAGGTAAATTCATTGTAACACCCCAAGATTTCATAGTACGTTATTTCTTCAATGTAATTCAATAACTTGCACTACCCACAACAACAAGTTCTAGCGCACCATGACTTACCAAACTAGCCATTGAAAAGAGGTTGTGAATATTATTAACTGAATATTGATCTTTATATAATCCTTATAATTTTAAAATCAATATTATGAGTCTCTTGTACATAATATAGGAACAGATACATTTTTTTAGATAAAAGATGTATTTTTCAAAAAATGCAATTTTACCACCTTTTAATGGAGAACCTATTTTTAAATTCAATATTTGAAACTTTCATATATTTAATTGTAAAAAATAAACTTATTCATTAGAATCGGGACATAATAATTTAGTTTCAATAAATTTTCGTTGTTCTTTAGATAACTTTCATATTTGGGTGAATAGTGAAAAATACAATATTTTTACTGAAAAAACATTTTTAATCAATATAATTTATAGTGATAAATTATAAATTTTAATAGTTTGGAAGTATAAATAGATTATATTTTTACTATTTAATCAGATGCTTGTCATTGTAAGTAATTTCACTTTGATATTGGATATAAACAACTATTAATTTTTGGATAGTAATTATTTATTAAAAATACGCCTTTTGGTTTGACAACGAGAATTAATTTTAAATTAATAAATGAAACTTATATGTTTTTAATTTCTTAAAATAGACTTCATTTTTGAATTCAGATTATCAAAATTAGTTTAGGGTGAATTTATTGTATTTTTCTGAAAACTCTCAATTTTTGATAAGTAGTGAAAAAAATTGAGTTATTATTTATAGCCGAATTTTTATTTAAATAATTATTTATTTTATTTAAATTTATTTTATTTCAATATATATACATAATACATATATATTTTCATTTTAATTCATTGGATTAATTTTTTAATAATACTAGATATTCAAAATTTTATAGAACTTTTCAACGTCTTTTACCCACCTCCTAGGAGAATTTGGAAATTCGCATAAAACATAATTTTACCCCTTCTGTGAGTGGAATTTCAAAACTTTTAAAGACACGGTTGATATCAGTTAGAAAAATGTGGTTAAATGAGATGGAAATAATTTTTTGGTGAATAGTTACTTATTACTTTTATTTACGACGTTTAAAAGTAAATAGGGTAATAAAGGGTAAAATTGATATTAGTATTACCCGAACACATGTCATAATTCTATTGGTTAAAGGTAATTCGACCCAAAAATACCTTAGTAATAAAAAATGGACCTTTTTTATCAACTTGTATTAGATTAGAACATTTATTATTATTTAATTCAAAGAAGAGTTAAAAGTGTGAAATTCAATGATTATTAACTAAACCAGTTTTAATATAGGGTTATACAAGAAGCTAAATGAGAATATAAATACTCATTATAAAGATAATATTATTTCCGAAATCATGGTATTGTATTTATAAATTTTATACATTAAATAATTAAATATATTTATGACCCAATGATGATGTAGTAATTACCTTATTCATGAAAGAATCAAATAAATGGTATTATAAATATTAAAATAAATACGATTTCTATGTTTTTATGACATTCACAAATTTTCTAGGTTAATATGAAATTTTAGGAATGATTCAATGTATCTTTTATAATTAATCTAGTAGTGATGACTTTCACAAAAACAAAATATCAAATAGTTCCAAAATTGTCATAAAATAATATTTAAACAATATATTATGTTATTGGTTGATATAATATTCATAAATATGTATGGTTCAAAAAAGGGCTTAAATAATAATATATATGTCATTAATGACCAACTTGAGGTTCTCTTGGAAGTTTAGAGTATGTTTATTAACCATATAGTGTCAGAATACAAGAAGACACAGTAAATGTTAAACTATTTAAGTAAGAGTTAAATCTAAAAGTTAAGGTTAATATGGTGACCAAAACCTGTCTAAAACCTATTGGATGAGTGGTTTTTCGACCCATCCACTCCTTATCCTTTAAATAATTCATTTTTGAGCCATTTGAAACCGAAAATAAATTTATTATAAAATAATATTTTATGTTTTTTCTAAGGTGCCCCTCACCCCTCTTATTAAAGGGCACTATCCCTTCACTCTAATTAACAACTTCTAAGCCATTTTGTTCGGAAAAAACATTCCCAAATACCCTCTCAACTATCCTACCTTCATACCGGAGGCCTTCCTTTGGTCAGAAAGCAAACCAATGGAGGCCTTTTGATCAAATCGAAATGAAGAACCCAAAGTAGAGGCAATGATTTCACCACCCTCTTTCAAGTACTCTTATTCTTCCACTTACTCTTTCTTTGTTGTTTCAATTATAAAATATTAAATCTAGTATCATATATATACAGTTATGTTATTATAAATATGGAACAACTATTTTCATTAACTTATCCATCTTATGAATGATAATGTCACTATGCATGCGTATGTACGGCTTACCGTCTCCACGTCGTGGTGTAATTTGTTATCCAACACTATGTTATTTGGATGTATATAATGATGAGTAATATGTATATAAATAATTTAAATAACATGGTAATTTATCTATAAAATTAATATACCATCCAATTCTGCACCTTTAAGAAAATTATATTGTCGCTCGTGCGTACATACAGATTACCGTCTCCACGACGTGATGGGATTCATTTCCACGTTCACCATTCATCGATGATTATAAAAATATATATATTACTAATAAGTATGTAATATATGACATAATAATTCTATTTTAGATATATATATATGTGTGTGTGTGTGTTTGTGTACTTACATATATCTTATTCACTTAGTTCCGTTCAATATGAGATGAAAACGGAAACAACGTTTATGCGTGTGTACGGACTACCGTCTCCATAAACGGTGTTTTTCATTTCATATATATATCTTTTATAAATATTTATAGTATAAATATATATGATATATAATAATGTTTTATATTCTGGAAGTACTTAAATCATGATCTATGTGATACAATCAATAGTAACAAGTTAAAACACGTACGATAAAGAAAGCGATTATTACCCGAAATGTTAATTCAACATAGAAATTATTATTAAATGGGTAGTATAAAGTAATAAATGAATCATGTAATATATCATAAATATTAATATGTTTCTGGTATAATTTAATAACATACTATGATCTTCATATAGGAGGTTAAACTTACCCTGAACTAAAGGAAAGTGCAAGGTAAGAAGTTTTCATCTCACTCCTTATTCCCGTGACATTCATTCCATATTGCCACTATTACATTTTGTGTGGTGTATCTACTTCCAATAATTGTATTATTTGTATAATACACTTTACCATATTTTCATTTACATATTCATTGTATTATACTTCTTTCATGGGGTTTATGTTTCGTAAGTTACCAAATTGGTAAGGGTTAATTTCACAACTCATTATTATCCGAGGTTATTTTTACGTAGGTATCTGCTGGGAAATTTTTATTATCCATGTCCATGTTTCATAAAAGAGATTTCAAAGGGATTAATTTTAAGGGATTATTTACAAAAACATCATTTTAAATGTTTTAAATATTTATTCTTCGAAATCATTCTCATCAATGTCCATGTTTTAAAAATGTATTTTAAGGATTTATTTATATGGACATGAATGTTTTAAATGTGTTAATTCCTTTCACACTTTTCAAAGTGGTATGTGACACTTCTATTAAAAAATTTCTTTAACTGTCTTCCTTTATAAATTTTTTATCTTTTAAATTGTTTCATGAAAAAGTGATATTTCTCTCAAATATTGTTACAAAACATTTTCATCTATGTCAACATCCTTTGATGGATTTTAATCTTATTTGAAGTTGATTTATTATGGTACAAAACATTCATATTTTATTGAAGTTTGTTTGATATGTTTGACTATGGATGAGTTATTTTTACACCATTCAGGGTTTATGGATAAAGTATCGAAATTTTTTATGATAGTTTTATTATGAATATTTATTTTATGTTTAAAAATTTTCATATGAGGAATGCATTGGACCTAGTAAATGACGGGTAGATCCCGCTACAGCTCCTTGATGCATCGGTAGGTATCATGAGACAAAAGAGTGTCTTGGCACAAGGCCTTGAAAAAAATATTATTTGTAGTGTTGGGAAAAGGCCTTAACTATGTGTTTATGATAGTATGGAATTATTTATTCCATCATTATGAAAGTGGCTATTGATATTGCATTTGATTATTCGACTTGTAGAGTATCCATGTGAGTAAGTAAATGGAATTATTTAATTTTTTCCATATTATGATGACATTTATATATAAAAGGCTTTTTTTAGTTTTATACATTGCCTTAAATATTCATTCTTATTTATGAAAGTTTCCACTGTATTGCTTACCCTTACTGAGCATTTGAGCTCACCCCTTTCTATTTTTATTTTTTCCAGGATTCCAAGAAGTGTATTGATATTGATATATAGGGTTAACCCAAGGGAATAATGGCATTCTCAAAGGATTATTTTGTGTTGTATGTTGTAAAGTGCAATGTAATGTTCGTGTATACAATCTATTTTCCAAGACTGCTAAACTGATCAGTTTTTCGGGACTTGATACTTTGTAATCCTGGCAATGAATTAAAATAATTCACTAGCTCTAGGTAACTGGGGTCGGGGCGTTACATTATTACTGAAAGGATGAATCAACACTCGCAAGTATAGGGAGTTCTAGTTTTTATACATTGTTCAATGTGTAGTTTTGTGGAATAGAATAGGTTTTGATAAAATAGAACATCTGATATGTTTTTAGAACATTGGTTGTTTTCATTCCTTGGAAATTATTTCTATCATGAGAAAATAGTTATATTTTCACCTATTTATATACTTATTTAAAATATTTTAGATATTATTTTATATAAATTGATATATATATATATATATATATGATAAGTTGTTCTATCCTATTGGCATGAGTAGGGATGTCCCTAGGGAAACCTGCAGATTTTAGTACTAACCCCTGATTTGGAAATTTCTTGCTTTTATAGAAGTTTTTTATCATGACTTGGTGTAAGGAAAAGTATCACACATATTTAGAAGTACATCATACTGCTTGGGTTATTTTGGAGTTGGATCATGGAGTATGTCGGGGCATGGAGTTGTCGTGGGAGTCTTTGAGTTTATAGTATTCCACCATACACCATGATATTGTATTCATATACAATGGAATTAGTTTTACATTGGTTTTTATATAAATAAAATGTTTGAGTTTTCTCCCTTTATTTCAAGTAACATATAGTATTTATTTGGTTATGGTGTATTTGGTTTTATGATTTATTCTTAAAGGGAAAATCATCCCCACATGCATTAAAGTCCTTCGACATTTATCGCTGGCCTATGGAATCTTGGGGTTGTCTCTTAAGGTCTAGTAAAATTCTATTACCTTTTCAATACAATGAGATGGGGCATGATATTACATCATTCCTTAAAGGATACCTCTAGTATATCTAAGTAATTAATTTTCCCAATGATATTGAATATTTAATTAGACACGAATGTTGCATTGGATTTCATATATATAATACCTTTTAAACCATAGGTTAATTATTATATACTTATCATTAGTATATAAATCCTATTTCAGAACACTTTTGAGACATAGTTACATAGGAATGGGATTCTATAAAATGTAAAATTGTCCCTCATACTAAATAAAGACTCATAAATTTCTATATTAATATAAATAGCTGATTTAGATAATAATTTAAATTATGATACATATTTTTATTATAAAAATATTACATCATATATTATGAATATTTAATACTTTTCATGATAATCAACACTAGGCGGTCATAATGGTTTAGTGTCTTTAGGAAATTTGTTATGTAAAAAACTAGTATAAAAATGGTCTATTTCATTTGAAATTGTGTTCTTCACACATATGACCCCTAATATATATATAATATACATAATGAAATTATACCTAACCATTGGACTAGAAACATAATCAAGGGATATATCCATCAATCTATAATGGTAAACCTAAAAGATATCAAAAAAATGATAATAATTGAGCATAAGATAAGGATAAGGGTATGAGAACTTGATATCAAAATAGGAATTTCATAACCACCTATTCATATATCATTATAATTAAACATAGTGTAATGTATTACTAATATAAATAAAAAATTAATAATATTATATAATCATAAATAATTTAAAATGGGACATGAAAAAATATCAGAAATACAAGGAATAATATATTGACATGGACATAGGCCCTAAAAACCATTTCTATAGTCAATGATCACTTCCAACACTATTATAGTGGATTGGGTTCCATTGCTATTCCATAATTTCCTTGGTCAAGGTTCACTCCAATTACAATATTATTTAAAAAATTCACTTTCTAAACTATGTTCACTCAAATTTCTAGTCCTTATTACCTCAAGTGATATCATTCATTACACAATTAATTAGAGGGATATATAATTTTATTCCCACACAACACATGATGGAATCCATTCAAACATGTACCACAATATAAAAAATAATTCATCATATCTTCAAATAATTACATGTGTAAAGTATATGGGTTTTATAATAATTTATTCATCATTATAATAGACCATGTAGTCCATGAATTGTAATTGTTTCACCAGATAATATGACCAGTAAATAATATAAAACATAAAAGGCTATTTTTATAGATAAAAAAACTATTAAAATATCAATAGAAACATTTTCGAGGAAACTAAATGTTTATTTGAAATTAATTATAAATAGTATAAAATTTTTAAATTAATTGAGGAAAAATATTTCCATCAAAAAAATATATTATAAAGTACTCTTCAATGAAAAGAGTATTAATAAAGGAATTGAATGTTGATCATACGGTGTATGCTAATTTTGTTTCAAATTATCAGTAAAATTTGAGAAGAACCTTCCTTAAAAAAATGAAAGAATATTCCTTTAGAATACTTTCACAAGAATTATGTTATGGATACAAGTGACATAAAAAATTCATTAGGTAGTAGTACGGAAATAATTCAAACCCTTTTAATGTGAATATATACATAGAAAAAATGATTCCCATCTGAATAACAAAACATGAGTAGTTTTACTTAAATAATTATTTCCCAATATGGAGTAATTAAATAGTGAAAAATTAAAGGAAAATGATATATTAAGAAATAATTAGTGGAAAATAATACACCAATAATTTTGGATATATAGAGATTATAATTTCACCATTATAAAATTTTATCCTAAACAATTCAAATTATAATTATATTGTCAAATAATACACCTACCTCAAGTCTGTCACGATTCCTAGTAGATTTGACCACATATATTGTAAACATAGATTTATTATAACTCTATAGAAATGAATAATCATACATATAGTACCATACATATTTTACATATAACACATTATCACCCATTCATTAATAATCGTTCATTATCAACATCAATTCAGGTATTATCTACATCATTTTTCATGTTTGTTTTCATTCTGTGGTTATGGCCCTTACAAATTGATTGTTGTTCCATAATCAGCATAATTTTATTACTGATATAAGTCTCATATATGTTAATTATATACAAATTTAAAATAATTTATATATGTTGGGGATGAGAAATGAATTTCATCACTATATAGAGATGTTAATATGTATGTACGCATGGGTAACATTCCAATTTTTTGATGGATGATATTAAAGAAAGGTAAATACTAATTAACCTTATTAAAAAATTAATACAACCTAAAAATCATATATATGGATTAAATTTATCATAATATCTTACCATGAATGATGCTGGTGGACAATGAGATGTATCACTACATGGGTACGGCAGTCCATGCATATGGACATGTGATACTTTCAATACTTATTAGATTTAAACGAGGCAGTAAATGTTTCTGAAAACATAATAATAACTTCTAAATATATTTTTTATAATAAATTAATTATGTTTTTATTGATACAATAAGTTTATATGAATTATAATAAGAAGTAAAATTGAAACAACTCAGTTATGATTTAAACGTCGTCATTGACTGACCCCACATTATCTTACACCATAAGCCTTGAAGGGTAGGTATTAAAAGAAGTATAAAGACCTGGAAAGAATGGATTTATTATCGAAATTACTTTATTTTGGTTTCGTTCAAAAGATAATCCCAAAAAAAATTAATAAAGGAGGAGGACCATGGCACATTGATATGATAAGGGAGGGAAACACATGGAATTTCATAAAATATTTCAATGAATTATATCTGATTTAATAGAAAGGTGGACCAAAATGGATAGGGACTAAAATATATTATATTATAAGGTTTATAAATCCTAATATTATTATTACATGATAGTACTGGGATGAAATAATACATTTATAACATTTTTTAACAACTATGTAACCCCTTTTTATCCTTAATCGTGAATTTTTTTTTCTGGACTTACTATTCAATATTTAAAAAATTATGTATTCCCTAAAATGATTATATTATTTATAGTGATTAAAATTTTTGAACAAATTTTATATAATTTAATTTATATAATTTGGTGAATTTAATTTTAATTAAGTGTGCAAACTGTTTTGAAAAAGCATTTTTCAGATAATGAATTTTGAAGGGTAAAACATATTTTACTCCCATTCCATTCCTTGTAAAAAACAGAAAATGAAATTTAAAATATTATATTGAATTTATTATCTATAAATTTAATAAATAAAATTAAAAATATATATTAAAATAATTTATTAATATAAAAAAAAATTTGACATGTAAATACATGTTTTCAGAAAAAAGTGTTTTGAAGCAAAAAAAAAATAAAAAACATTTATCGAAGTAATGTATAAATATGATTCCTATGAAATTATTTTTATTTTATATTTTTAAATGATATTTATGTTACATAAATATTATATTCAAAATATATTTTCACATTTATTTAAAAATAAGAGAAATTTTTTACCAAGAATATAATTTTTACTATTCAGTGAAAAAATATTTTAAAAATAAAATAAAATTAAACCTAAGATAATATTGACAGATTAATTTTTAAAATTATAATTATTCCTCAAATTGAATTTCTAAAATGGGTAAAAAATTATTATAAATTTGGAATTCCAAAATATTGTAAAACAATTATTTAAGATAACACTAATGGAAGCTTAAAAATACATTGCTAATAATTTTATAAATATTTTTTAGGAATTAATCAATAGATTTTTGTTATTAAAACCCATTATAAATTTTTTTCATAAATAAGTTATTAATATCCATACATAAAAATGTAGATATTTAGTTATAAATGTTTACTATATCCGAGTTCATAGAATTGTGATGTCGCATATAAGGAATGATATTGAATACTTTATGTTTTATTTAATAGAAAATACATATAAAATTAAGGGTTGATATAATATATCACATGTAAAACAAATTTTCCCTTCTTAATTCCACCACTATATTAACAAAATGAGGATATTAGTATGTCATCATATCATGTGATTCCCTTGTAGCTTCCATAAATATCTAATTTCTCCAAATAAATTTTACTAATTGAGTGGTCCTATTCTGTAGAACATTATCTCAAAGACTCTAGATCTAGTTGAGTTGTTATTAATTTGAATAATAATTCTCTATTGGTACTACATTTACGTTAGTAAATATAAATGATCAATTATGTACATCCTTATGATAGATACATGGAACACATTAATTACCCATTAGAGTGAGTGTTAAAAACGATAATCTATAGTCCCTACTCAATCAATAATTTTAAAGGAACTAAAATACTTATAGACTGGATTTAACCTATTTCTAATTCTCATAACTATATTCCATGTGTAATTTCATATGAAAAACCTCTCACTTACACTGAGTTCCGAATCACACTGATGATTATTAGTGAAATGCTTCTATCGACTTTGAGCTACCATGATGTGCTTCCAAAAACCTCTACCATTCTATGCCTCTTACTATGATATCACTATTCTCAGCTGATTTTTTCCAAATTTGTCCACATAAAATATATTTCTAAACTTATTTACATAAAGGGAATCATAGAGAAAGGTTTTATTTCTTGAGTGTAAATAATTTTTCTAAGAAAACACTATTTGAGGAATGTCTTGATCCAAAATACCTTTTAGATCATGGGAAAATAATATAAATATATCCTAATGGGTTTTAATGGCCCTATAAGACTGACCAACTATCTAGGGATGATAATATGATTAAAAATTTAACTCACTATCTAGGGATTACTAAAGACTTATCGAATGCATTGAGGTAAACCTAAAATCCCAATCAGATAAAATATAATGTGGTACTAGATGAAACCTTACCATTGCGTTAATGTATATTCTAGAAATGAAAAAAATATATTAGGAATTAGAAATTAAGGATGATGACTTTATAAGTTGATTAACAATAAACCAAATAAATCTATGTTTGTGGGTGTTTTACAGAGTCTAATGATTAAATCCATGGTGAAGTTTCCTCATTTCCATTATTATATGGCTAATGGTTATAATATCTGAAAAGTCTTTTATCTCTCAACTGTAAAAATATAACATAAAAATCACTAAGATACACACTCCAAAATTAGCATCATTTTTTTATCAAACTATAAATACACTTTTAGATCACAATATATCTGTATACTTCCATGAGAAATAGAGAATAATTAGATTGATTATTCCAATAGTTTCTTTTTCAGGGACCGTATTGATGGGGATCATACTCAGTTCCAAAACCTTATCATACCACCACAATCAAAGCTAAACTCGAGAACAATTTTCAGATTTTATTGCAACCCACATCCCCTTTTTTCACCTATCTCAAAATTACATCAATACATTGTTGAATAGTCATTTGGAAGAGATAATATTTCCCAATTTCCTTCATTATTTCAAGGTCCATCATTTTGAAAGTCAGTAAAATTTGATATTTTATGTAACTAATTATTTATATTATTTAATGACCCTTTCAAATAAAAGCATTGACCACCATGTTCACTTTAAGAGGGTGGTAATTTATTGATAAGTAATAATATTAAATCAACCACCACCATGTTCTATGGATTATATTCACCCATTTCTAAGAGAATATTTAATTTAAAATGTTTTTATCATTACATATGTCGCACCTTTCTCTATTAATATAATTCCTCTATATCATTAATGAAAATATTACCATGGGTAACTTCAAATCATGCATTATGAAATTTTTCTCATGATCATTCAATTGGGATGAGGCATAAAAGATAATCATATATTTATCTACAAGAATAAATATCATCTATTTCATTGATTCATCACTATAAATCACTAAAACTTATCCTTTATAAGTTAGTGTAGGAATAGGTACGATAATAAACCTTCTCTTTAGTTCCTTGAAATTTTCTTCATATTCATCAATTTAAATAATTTAACTCCACTATTAGTTAACATGGTTTGTAGATTATATAGTCTACATAAATATTTCATAAAGAATAAATAATAACAATACTATCCAAGAAAACTATATATTTTAGTCAAAGTGGCCAGTCTGGTACAATGTTTAATATCTATGTTCTTTGATAGATTCACCGATATAACCTCAAATTAGATTATATATCCTAAAAAACATTATACAACCAAAATTCACATTTGTTAAATTTTGCATAAAACGTTAATTTACATATTTTCTTCATTAAAATTAAAAAGTGAACTTCATGCTCTGACTATTATAATATATAATAATATCCAATATAAATATTACCAAAAACTACACTATGTGTTCTATAAAGTTATTATTCTATAAAACCAAGAATATAATGAGGAAATTATAATGACCAAATGGAATAAATATAAATTCATTGTGTTCATACCTAGAATGGAAATATTTCTTATATATTTCTTCACTTTTGACCCTCAATAGATAGTATATTAATCAAAAAAAATATTTAAAAAATATTGAGCTCTTCCTAAATGATCCAAAAAATCATCAATTCATGTAAAATGATACATGTTTTCAATTATGATATAGATAAATTTATAATAATTAATTTTGAGTACAATTGATCACTAATTCTATACAAAAAATAGTAAGTTCTCCCTAGGGAGAATCACATAGACCATTTAATCCCTAAGAAAAATTCTCTTGGAGTTACTTATTCATTTCATAAAACTCAATCATCGAAATTCAACAAGGATCCTTAGAAATATATTTACCACTAGGTATGAGATCTATTAAATAGAAGAAATTCTATTTAATAGGTATATATGGTTACAATTATATAAATACATTGATATAATGTCATATTATTGTTGTCTCATTAATGTTGAGTTTCTCCCATACCCTCTAAGATAAATACCCACATTTAATTGTAATAAAGGCCCATGAAATGGATTTAATTAAATTTAATGTTCAAATTTATCTTCATGATTATTTATAATCATAGGTTGGTATCTAAAATCAAATGTTACTTCCCTTTAATGAAAATTAGGTACCTTATGCCCCTCTATTACAAATATAATACATCTCCTTATTCCATTATGAAATTTCCCTCGGAACTTCTTCCCATATTCTTTATATATAGGATGATACATCTTTTATCCTCCATAATGATCATTAAAAATACTTTTCTTATTATGTTCATTATAAGAATCATCTATGTTGATATTATTAATTATATAACAAGATATATTATTGGGAATAATTCAAATATTTTCATTTATAGTCAAATTTTTTGTTGGATTATCACGAGGGAATTCATTCAATTATCAATTGAATTGAACATTAACACCATTCCATTCGGTTAAAAAAGTTCATAAAAACCAAAAACATTATAATGAGAAACAATAATCATGGTGTGAAATCAAAAAATGTGGAAAATCATTTTTAGGATGTTTAAATATTGACACATTATATTAATTATTTGGGGCCTTTGGTTAATCCTAGGTAATACATGGTCATTATCTATTCAAATATATTATAATGGATGTTAAATAAATGATAATTAATATAATAATATCCAATGAGAGTTTCAATATAGGTCCACAGTATGGTCTCATTCACTATTCACCAAAATGGTGGTTGAGATATACTCGTCAAACCATTTTTAGGTTTATGACACATATTAGTCTATGATCAAACCATAACCACATTTAGTTTCATGAAATTGATATATTTTCATAAGAAAACCAGACACCATTTGGACTATAACATTGGATTTTCCCTATACATAGGATTATCTTAAATGTTCTCACTAAGTTTATCTAATCCTAGTTTTCAAAAGTTAATAAACCATCCACATAATACCAACTGTATCAACCCATACTTCTCATACATAAATATTACATCTTCTAGAGAATATTCAATTCATATCATAATAATACATGGCTAAGGACTATATAGGATTTAGGTATTTTGAAATATATATACATAAAAACTAGTACAAAAAATATTTACATTAATAACAATTTTGATCATAAAAACTTTCACCCATCTTAGACATAAAATACTGAAACCCATTATCCATATCTTGAGGAAGGAAAGAAAAGTAAGTGTCAGATCCGATGATCATTGAGGATAATCATAATAAATATAAAAATAATGATGATTAGTGTGAATAATAAAATTATATGGGTATGAGAATGTGATATAAAAAGATAAATATATTTCCCATCAGTTGATATATCATAATCTAAAATCATGGAATATATTTTTTTAATCTAAAAACATAATTCATAAGAGTGTGGAATATTAAATAGTAAATAATGAGCTATGAAAACAAATAATAAGAATAAGAACTAATTTTTTGGCATGCATATAATCAAAGGAAATCATTTATTTTGTCATAGATCGCTATTAAGACTATAATTTTGGATTAGGTACACTCTTTATTACATCATTTACATAGTCAAGGTTCACTCCAATGACTATATAATTGGTTAATGTACCTTACTAGACTAATCTCACTCCCCGTTATAGTACTTATTATCTCATGAGATATCATTTTTTCTCATTAATTAGAGTCTATATTATTTTGGGGCCATCCATTACATAATTAGGATCTTACATATGTGTTCCTTGAAATCATAAGTTGTTCATCATATCATCAAGTCGTATCTAATGTAAAGGATAAATGTTTCATAAAAATTTCATCCTCATAATAAAGAACCATCTAGATTAATAATAAATTGGGTTACATTGGTTCATATCACTCTTAAATCATAATAAAAATCAAATAATGTTGTCCCAGATAAAAATCTCATTAGAATTTTACCAGAACATTCTTAATTAAATTATCCTTTTTATTTAATATAACATAATTAAATTTCCAATTAAAAAAATGGCGGAATAAATTTTATTGGAAATAACCAAAGAAACCTATCATGGGAGATTCATAAATAATTGCATTCATGATTATATTGAAATTAATTCTTGTAGTGTATGTTGAAACAAATATTTCATTCACATTGTCAGTAAAATGTCAAGAGAACCTTGTTTAAAAAATGAAAAAAAGATTCTTTTATAAAAAATTTATTTATTGTAAAACATGTGTAAATGTGACCTTAATTAATTTTCAGTTATTAGTAATTAAAATCATAAATATTTTTTAAAACAATATATAAATGGAATAAATTATTTCCATCCGAAGAGAAAAAATCTTTTGTTTTTCCATAAAATCATTTGTCTGTTCTCTTGAGTAGATAAAGTGTGTAAAATGAAAGGAAAACAAGAAATATAGAGAATTCAATATAGGATAAGAAATTGAATAATACACTATGAAAATATATCACATTATTTCATCATTGTAAAATAAAATCATAAAAAATCATGGAAAAAATTAGATTGTAACCTAAAACCATAGGTACAAGTCCCTATTGATTTGTAAGCACTATATCATCCAATATTATAAATTTTAATTTATTATAATTATATAATTGTAACATAATCATATATTTAACATCATAAATGGTTTACTTATAACATCTTATCTCAAATTCATTAATAATCATTCATTATCATCTTTATTTTAGGTGTTAACTACTTCGTTTTACATGTATGTTTTAGTTATGCACTTAGATTCCAAAAACATTGATCATTTTTCATTAATATAAAATGTTAATAATTATATAAATATCTAATATATTATATATAAACCCATTTATTACTATTAATATAATTTCCCGAGGAATAAAAAATTGCATCGCTGTGTGGAGATGGTAATCCATACGCATACTTAAGTGGCATTTTCATTTTCGATGGATGGAAAGAAAGAAATATATATATTAATTAAAAATTAAAGAATAATTATGATAAGAAAAATATATTATATAAAATTTAATTATATAATAATAACCATGAATTATTATTTTTGGGGGAAAATGATTCTTATCACTATGTGGATGAGGTAGTCCACACGTACACACAATTGATAGTTTAATTTAAAATTGAATTGCAAATAGATGGTAAATGGTTGTTCCAAAATCATAATAACATATCTATATATGTTTTATATATGATTCATAATTTTTTCAAGGTAAAAATTAGTTTTGGGGAAGTATGTAAAGAAACAAAATTGAGATATCTTGGGTAAGATTTATCACTCTTCTTTAAGAGACCCAGTTTTTTCTACCACCTTAATTCTTAAAGAATTTTTATTAATAGATCACCATAATATATATAAAGAAGAAAAGGATTATAGGAGTATTTTGAGAATAGAATTAATGACTAAGAAATCTCAAATTTTATTATCAAATGATTGAGGTTCCAATTTATATGTGAGGGATGTGAAGAACATTGCATTTTTTGAATGATTTCAATGATTTAAGGTAACATTCATTGGAATGAGGAAATAAATTTATATTTATTATAATTTAAGATAATATATTATTGAAATATATTTTAACAATAATTATTTGAAAGTAGTGGGTAGTAATCATACACTTATCTCTATGTTTAACTCCCCCTAGTAAATTATCAAAAACATTAATATTTCTAGCAATATTTTATTGTTTTTACATTTCAATATGATTTAAAATTATGTTAAACCTATGAAATTAAATTAATTATGATGATTAAAAATATTTAATCCATTTTACCTGATTAAATTTCTATAATTTTTAGAATATAATTAGAAATATGTTCACAAAAAACAATTAAAACATGTTTTAGAAAAAAAAACATTTTTGTGTAAAACATAATTTACATGGATTCCATTTCTTTTAAAAATCATAAAATTATTTTTAAAATTTTATAAAGAATATATATTCTATATATATAATTAAAAACATTAATCAATATTTATTAAATTATTTTATTACTGTAAAAAGACGTTGATCATGTGAAAACAGGTTTTCCAAAAATATGTTTTTAAACCCTAAAATTTACTTCATCGAAAATAAAGTATAATTTTTTTTACTATATAAGTAAGTATATTGTTTCTAATTAAAAAAAATACAGGTTAAATTAGAATAATATTTTAAAAAATAATTGGACATTTTCTTAAAATGAAATGATAATTTAAAAAAAGTTTATTGTCACTATTAACTGAAAAATAAATATTTCTTTAAGAAAATAATAAACAATAACCATAATATAATATTGAAATGATTATATTAAAAAATATATTATTTTCATCAAATATAATTTTGGATGACTTTAAAAATTAATTATGAAATTAAAAAAAACGATTAAAATCATTTTTTAGAGAACTTGTTTTTTTAAGCATTATAATGATATATTAATATTTGAGTACTTATTTTCTATACATTAACCAATAAATTTTAATTAATATAAATCCTTATATATATTATTCATAAAGTACTAAATAATATTAATACCTTCCAATTTAACGGTTTTCTATATTGTAGTTTATATAGACTTAAGGATTTATGTTAAGTAAGATATTGAATACTTCATGTTATAATTCAAAGTAAAAACACATAAAATAATGGGTTGTTACAATTTCCTTATCCAATATATATCCCCGTATTAGGTTTTATTATGATGATGTCATTTTTTACAATAAAATATTTTGTCAAATGAGTATCCTATTTTGTATTCATTTAATAAGAACAATTAATAAAATCTAGCCCTTATAAATAAAAAACATTTAAACTGATTGTACAGTGAAATTCCTCTCATGAAATAGTTATTTAAGTAAGAAATCAGGAAAATAATATCATATAATATAATATAATGGTTTAAGTAAAATCAATTTTCAAAATCCATCATATCGATAAACTCAACACTATTCCTGTAATAAGTTTCTTATGGGGTTACTGGATATGTGTACACCTGTTAAAAGACACTAATGAGGAACCTAACAATTATGGGTTTACCACTATTGCAATTACCTACCCAATATAATCATTGGACATAATATTCTAACCTCGACCTACCTAGATTGATGATCATGTTCTCCAAAAGTGCTCTACTTAAAATAAATCATACAAATTGGATTTAATGTTCCCAATATTATCTCATGTTATTACCTTTTATTTATGTATGATACTTATTATTAAATTATAATATCTATCACATATATCAAATTAATATGAAATTCATCCTTTGGTTGGAATGCTCTGTGTTTGGGATAATGAGCTTCAACCTCTTTTTGTCATAAATCCACTTGGTTTTCATTCAGTGGTCCCTTATTTATGACTCCATAGTGGTCTTGTAGATTGGAGTAGTGTCTTTATCCTTTAGCCTAAAAATCATGTTTTATTTTTTTCTAACAAAATCACAAGTTTATCATTATCTCATTGGAATTGGATCAATTATTTACCTCATCACATTATATGTTCTTAACTACGACTATCACTTGGGTGGTGATTATATCATCAGTTAAAGGTTTTCTTTCTCTGGGGACTTTTGGTTATAAGGATGCTATGTAATGCACCCCATCTCTACTATTCCTACAAATATTTAGGAAAGGATATCCACAAGATATCATCATCACCATTCACCTTATTTGTTCAATGTAGTGGTTTTCTTCATAGGAAGTGGCTTAGATGAGGACATTTGTCGGTCTGGTGCAACGGACTGTGGCTCGATGTCTTAGGACACCAATCACAACTTTTTGAATTAATATTTTATTTATTTTTTTAGTTTTCACAAATAAATTGTTTGGCAATAGATTCGTCATTCATATGAACATCTATAATCAATGGCTATAGAATATATGGTCTGTTGTGGTGTGTAACCCTCATAGGCACAAAAACGGGCGACCACACCTGAGATCAGTATGTGGTATAGGAAGAGTTTCTTTTAAGGTGGTTTTTAGTTTTGTTTAAGGGACAAGATTTTAAATATTTTAAAAAAATGGGTCTTGGGAATCTTTAACGGGGTTCACGTTTCCTCTGCAAATTTTTGGAAGGAAGAGTGAAGGTCATTCAATCTTCTTTCTTATTTGTTGGTTAATAAAAATCTCTAAATATATATATATATACATATAAAAACATTTATATAATTAAATATTAAAATAAATATTAATAAAAATTAATATAGCTTAATTATACATTAATATGTAATAAATAAATACAAATAAATAATAATTTAAAAAATCATCAACATTTAAAAAAATTAATAAAGGTGAATTGAATATTTATAAATATTTAAACATATCAATTAACAAGAGATAAATATTCATAAATATTCATAATAAAAATAAATACTAACATGCATTTATTAAAAATTAAATGAATATTCTAGAATATTGAAAAAATATTAATAAATGTTAATGATTATAAAAAATGTAAATAAATATTAAAAATTATAAACAAATAATAATAAAATATTAACAAGAAAATAAAAAATTAGTAAATATTTACATTGATTAATTAAATATTGGTAATTATTGATAATTATTCAAAAATACTAAACAATTATTAATAAATACTTGCACATTTTAAAAAATCTTAAAAAATCTTAAATAAATATTTGTAAATATAAATTATAAATTTAAAATGTAATTTCGTTTTCTTAAATATTTTATAATTATCATAAATACAATCAAATATCAATGAATAAAAATAAATATAAATAAATAATTAGAACTATTAATAAATTATTCAATAATATAAATAAAAAACTAATAAATATTAATAAACAGAAAAAAAATATTTTTCAATATTTACAAATATTAATTAGAAATTATTAAAATTTAATAACCATTCAATAAATCTTAATAAATATTTTTAAATATTAATAAATATCAATTAAATATTAAAAAATTAAATTAATTATCATAATTATTAAAAAAAATTAAAGAGGTTCAGGGTCAAGGAATATTTTATTTAGAATATAAATTATAGTTAAATATTAATTAATATTAAAAATATCAATTAAGTATTACTAAATGTTAAATTAATATTAAAAAAGTTATATATTACCAGTAAATTTTTATGTTAACAATTAAATAAATACTCAAAAATATTTTTAAAAATTACAAAATATTAATATTTTATTATATTTTATGATTTTTATAATATTTGGTAGTATTTAGAAATCTTTATTAATATTTAAGAATATTTATGAAAATTTAATTATTTCTATTCAAGTTGAATAATATTTATTTAGTATTTATTAATATTTTATAATATTTTTAATATTCATTTTTTTAATAATATTTATTTAATATTTATCTATTATTTATTAATACATCTTCAAATTTTCTAATTTTTTCTCAATATCTATTAATATTTAGTTAATATGTATTAATATTAATTTTTATGGATTAATATTTATTAAAATTTATGAATATAATATTAATATTTATTAATATTTAATAATTTTTAATTAATATTTAGAAATATTTATATATATTACAAATTATTTCATTACTATTTGTTAATTTTTTTAATGATTTGTTTTTTCCCGAATATTTAATTTAAATTTATTAATGATTATTTTTATTTCTTGATATTTATTGGAAGTTATTGATATTTAATTAATATAAATAAGTATTTATTAATATTTAATTAATTTTTTTATTTAAATGAATATTTTATCTATATTTATTTAAAATTTATGAATATTTATATAAGAATTATTTTTTTTAATATTCACTAGTATTCAATAATAATTTTTTAGTATTTATAAAAATGTGTTAATATTTACTTAATATTTGGGAAAATATATTTAATATTTATTAATATTTTATGACTATTTTATTACTCATTATTTATATTTATTAATATTTGTTTAAATTTTTTTATATTAATTATTATTGATTAATTTTTAATTATTATCTTGGAGTATTTATTTAGTGTGTAATCAATATTTATTAATATTTATCTACATAATAAATATTTATGAATATTTAATTAATGCTTATTCATATTTTTAAATATTTATTAACATTTAAATAATATTTTATTGATATTTTTATTAATATTGATGACCTTTTAATTAATATTTATTTATATATAATTATTATTTATTGGTATTTAATTAATTTTTATTATTTTTAATATTGTTTATATTGATGGTTACTTATATATATATATATATATATATATTTAGTAATGTTGATTATTATAAACATATTGAGGAAGAGTTGACGATGTTCACTCTTCCGTCAAAAAATTCACAAATGAATCGTGTACCTCGTTCAGGCTTCCTCGAAAGGGGAGAAGCATTAACGGGCTTCAAGGTTCTTTAGAACTGTATTTGAAAATATCCCATACCCCATCCCTTAAAAAAATTAAAAACCCATTACAAAAAAAACAATCATAGGAACGACCTTGATCCACCTCTACACTTGAACTGTTATTGGGTTTCTATATCGAATTATTCATGCTTGTTTGGGTTCCCCAATTGCTTTGAAAATTGGGCTCATGTCGGTTTCTAAAAATCATGTTTTAATGGGTTCTTTTGAAAAATATGAAAAAAAATTATTAGTATTTATAATATAAAACATTACTATTTATAAATAATAAACAAGTTAATAATACTAAACAAATGATCTATTCATATATTTAAACCTGATAAAAAAATTTCCAACCCGTCATAAAAAAATATATACATTATAATAATTTTAATAATAAATATGAATAATAATCGTATGGAATACAAATAATTCAGAAATAATTTATATAGTTCTAATAAGAACACCTTGACAATCCAAATATGATATATTTTATGATCAATTTGATTACTGAATAATAAGAATTTTTTATTTTATGATAGAAATTTAAAGAAGTTAAATACATTATATTTGAATTTATTTAAAACATTTGATCAAATCAACCAAAACTAATTTTTGAATAATTTAATTCATATACCATGGCAGGACATAATATAGGAAATTTATATCAACATCTAGAACTATTCATCAATAAACGGAAAAACCATTTTTTTATATAATATTTATTATTTATAAAGAGTTTGTTAATTATTCACCATTTAAATACCAATAAAAACATGGAATTCTTCTATAAAAATGATTTGGTAAGGCTTAAATCCAACCCCGATTCATTATAGGACAAATAAAAATAAGTTTTATTTGTCATATATAATATTTTACCATATAGAAGTTACATATGTCTGGAAAATAAATTACCTCTTATGATTAGAACATAGGGACTTATGAAATATAATCCTTTATTATCTCTTCAATTTTATGTTATATTTTGTCATATATTGAATCTTCCAATAACCTCTTATAAAAAGATCAATATCACCGTAGTGATATGAATCCCTATTTTTTGGGGTTACATTGTTCCTATAATATAGTATAATTATGGATATTGAACTCTATGATATGTTTAAACCCACGAATTTCAACTAAATCATACCTTACAAAATCACATTTGGTATTATATTCTTCAATTGTAAATTATGTTATTATAGATCATAAAATGAGTTGTATTTTAATGTCAATGTCATACTCAATATTACAAAATATGATATACAATTTCCAATCAGATTTTTAAATCATAATTTACAATTGAATTAAAATATCCATAATTTCTCTATTTGAATCATGATTTCAAGTATCATGAATCATGGAAAATATTAGATACAACTAATGTATTTATAAGGATTGAATATCACTTATCCAGTGTAATGGATTGTTATAGAAACCAAAAAACAAAGATCACTAGGATATATGAAATTGAAACCATATAAAATTATATGATGAACATGTTCCTTGCATTGGTGTTGGTTGCAACAAAAATCATCAATAACAATGGTTGATGAGGAACCATAAGAATTGATGAAAATTTTACTTTCTGTATAGTGTATCCATGGGCTAACAGAATGTCCTGATGCCCATGATGGATCCTCATTACAACCATGCTATGCTAGTATATTTTGAGGAAGATGAATACAAAGGGATATATATTTTAGAAAATTTGAGGAGAATTGTTTTGAGTGATCAAAGATGTATCTCAACAACATCAGATTATTTATATGTAAATTTGGAATAATCTATTTGTATTGATTCATTCACTCGTATGTATTAAAATTTTGAGAAAAAAGATATGATGGTCACAAATATTCTAACCATTAGTCGTTACAACTCCTATAGAACTCATCATATGAAAATTTTATAATTTTTTATAATAATGTTAATGAAATATAATCATTAACAACTTAATTACAAACAATCTCAATCAATCATTAAATGTAACACATATCATTCAATTCAATTCAATAATACCTATAACATTTCCATTCAATACAATACAACTAGTCAAGGTGGTTGTAATATAAAATCTCTATATATTAAAAAATCAATTGACGGAAGACATAAAATAAATCTTAATTATCATTTATCTCATATCTTATTAAATCATTATATCTAAAAATATGATATGACTTAAAATACATCAAATGTATACAAGGTTTATGGTAAATTTCCATCATTATCTAGTAGCAATACGTATGCGTAGGGATAGAGATTGTGTATACTGGCCATAAATCCTTGATGTATATATAAAGTGAGTTCCACTATGGGGGGAACAATTTGTTTTCTATTGGGAATAATTTTACATTGATATATTGTATATAATGAGTTATTAGTGAGTCATATAGGAATTTCACCTTAATATAGTATTTATTTATGAAAATAATGGGATGAATGTTTTAAAAAAATTATATCTTAGATGAATAATAAGTATTAATCTTCCATAGTTTGGTGTATCATGAATTTGGTGATGATAGTTTTATTTTGGTTCGTTGTGGATATTAATATGGGGATTATGGCCCATTGTCTAGAGATATATGAATGTAATTATGTGGGATGCATGATGTGTGTTGATTTATAACATAATGAATGGTTTTGGATAGGATGACTTCTAGGATTATGGTTATGATTCTCCAAGAAATTTTCTTTTTGGCGATACACTGACTACCATGGGAAATGGATGAGAATTTTGGGTCTTCTGAAAATTATTTGATCATATTACGGATACATGAGTTCCACTTATAGTGGGCAAAAATGATTTCTTGTTTTGTATTTCTTTTCTTGCAATTGTTTTATTCAAGTAAGCCATATGGAATCAATTATTATTTTTAATAATAGACGTCCTCTAGACATGATATAATTAATAGGTTGCATACAGATGAAGTTATTTCCCCCCTATATCAGATAAATGATATGATGCCTTACATACCTATGATGTCTATATGGTGGGATTTTTTCTATCATATAATAGACAAGTGATGAGATGTTTTTCCTACCCGTATGGTTTTGGATAATGGGTAGATTTCTATACTTTACTAAATAGACAGGGGAATTATTTTATTTATTATATATGATGGATAATAGGCTGAATTTACCATTAGTAAAAAAGGGAAAACGATGTGATTTTTCAATATGTGAATTTAAAATAACGGGATACTTTTCTCTCTTTTGATAATTATATGACTTAGAGGTTTAGCCACCAATGATTTTTGGATTCCATGATAATTCACTCTCAAGTTCGATATGGGTGATGGAATTGGTATTTGGGTTATAAATGATTTATGATAAAAAAAAATTATCTTTCCTATTATAGTCTGATGATAAGATATGCCACTCTCCAATTAATGTTTCATGACATGATGTATTACCTTTATATTCCAATGCTAACTAGCTTAAATAGGATAGTGAGATATAAATAATTTCATATGTAACAAAAAATTTATATAGTAGTATTATTTTAAAACAAACCACATATGTGACATGATTATATTATACTTAAAAAATGTGGATTCTTGATAATAAGATTGTCTAATATGTTTATTTCATGAAACTTATACTAATTTCATTACATTTAGTTGATAAATGATTATATATTGGTTATAATTAGGGGTGTCTCTTTTGGTGGAATAAATATTTCTATTCTCTTTAGTTTTAAATTAACCTTATTGAATTTGTATAACATGTATTAATTATTACCTAGATTAAAAATCCTTATCATAGTTGAATAGACTGGAGAAGTTTAACATATACTAGGAGATATGTATGAAGAGATGTTATTGATATATTTCGGTCTCCCTAGTTTGTGGTTTCTTATTTTAGTGTCTTTAATATATATAATCTACACATTGGGTGTCCTTACATTGATGTATTATAGAAACCCTAGCCATTTACACATATTATTACATGATTTTATGCATAACGAACCATCAATTGCAGGCCAAGGGCCATAACTTCAGGAGAATTTTGTGTATTAAATACATATTTAGATATTGTGAAACAGTGATAAAAAACAACTTTTATTTAGTCTCCATAAATATATCCTAATATCCTTTAAGATTATATATATTCATAGGATAACTTATAGAATACATGAACAAAAGGTTAAGATAAAAATTCTATTACGATAATAAACATAGGAATAAAGTATATCACATGGGTTAAAAGGCATAACCGGATGCCATAAAAAAGCATGGAACACGAATAAAAATAAGGAGGAAAAGCATGTATAAAATGTGACCATGTAATAATATTTTCAACGGAATGTTGAAACAATATACAATATGACATAATCATTATTCGTGTCTAACTACCAAGACCATTACACATGGAGGAGTATGAGTTAAAGAAAAACTATCAATTCCCTTTGCACATGGCAGACAATGTCCCAAACATGAATCATACATTAACACTTTATGGGGGTGTACCATAGCCTACAGGAAAACCCAAGGACCCAACCAATCTGGTCATTTGGTCACAACAGACCACAAACCTGAACCGAACACATGAGGGGAGCCACCACATTGGACTCCCAAACTTTTCCCCAAAAGAGACCACTGACCAACACTTCATTCCAACTTATCGATGAAACACCAACCCAAAACATTGATCAAACAGGAGGGCTTAATGAACTCGAAACATTCCATAATAATAATCCTGAAAATACATAATCCATACCTCCAAACCCTACATTATCAAAACACAACACTTTCCTTCAAAAACATTATTTAAAAAAATAGTGTTGGTGGGTTGCGCATTTACCGATGGTATCCCATGTGCCACACACATGCATGTTTACATTCCACCCTGGGAACCCACCTAATATCCATCCATATTCCCAAATAAACCTATTCATGTGTTCACCCTTGAGAACACAAAATACCAAATATCAAACCTTTCCTCTTTTTAAAATAAAAAACTTTTAACCACACATTCCCTTTCTCAAAAACACTAACCATAATATCAAAACCCAATTCTTCATCTCACAAACCAATTTAGAAAAGAATGCATAATTCAATAAATGTACACATTCATGCCCTTCACAATCATTTCAAAACATTTCAACATATTTCAAAACACTTCTAATTTCATGAAAAACAACATTCCATAAATAACAATTTAATTAAGAACTCAACTCTTATCATTTCAAGAAAAGGTTCTAAAATTTCATAATTTTTCTTTTTCAAATGTTCAGTAGTCAGAAAACCCAAAATCCATCTTCAACCCCCACACAAAAATTCTAGAACACTTATTTCAATCCAAATCACTTTTCCACGGTTTAAAAAAAGGTCCATTAGAAACATATTTTCAAAACCCCAATTAACATAGTTCATAATTTCAATAGAAGTGTAAACACATAATTTACCCTTTTGAAATAATTCTAAAATTTCATTTATAGAATTTTAAAAAACTATATTCACTTTAATAGAAAATAACTTCTCAAAAATTCACACTCCTTGAAGTGAAGCCATTTTTTGTTGCTAAAAAAACCATGTTTCCATGATTCCAAAACAAAGAGACACAAGACAATGTGAGAGGAAACTAGTTTCAGTGGGTGAATTGGATATATGGATGGCAGCCATATTCCAATAAATTCTCCATAAAATAGAGTATTTTTGGGAAATATCCATGGCTCCACATGGCTTGTCAGGCCCAGCGAGCTCACTGAGATTATTCACCCAACTCTCTTTTCATTTCCCATAGTCATCATTAAACCAAGAAAACCAAAGGACTCAGATAAATCCATAATTCCCCTGGTGACTTGAATCCCATTATGAGGTGTGTTGGCCAGAAACACTACCCATGACTGAAATGTCATGTCCCGACAACCCTAGATCCAGACCATCCTAACTCTTCCCCAAATAACATGACCCAAAGAGAGAACCTCCTCTGATACCATTTTTTCACGAACCAAATCTGGTCATCACCAAAACCGGCACCAAACCCAGCCCGTGACATGACCTGAAGGGCGTTCCCTATCCCCGCAGGCTGGCACAAGTGCCCGGGTATCATTTATTTTTTTTGGGAATGATTTACCTGAATATGAAGGCATACACCATTAAAAACAATCAATAAACTGAATCTAAAAAATTTATACCAAACGATGTTTACACAAAAACCAGAACTGAATACATTGGTTTAGAGTCAATACAATATGTCTATAAATAAATTAAAACATTAGAAAAACAACCACCAAGTCTCCACACAACAAGGGGTCATCACCCCCAAGCCGTCTCCACAACACCGCACAGTAGGAGGGGGCTAACAACCCGAACCACCCTCACCTGAGGCCTTACCTTTGCCTGAGTAAAACATATCAAAGTATACTTACACCCAACGGGTGTAAGTATGGTGTATGCCTAAGACCAGTAGGATACCATCCAATGAATCCAAAGTGCATGCAATAAAGGTGAAGAAGCAAACAGTTTTAATTTGTAAAGAAAAACGATGATGAAATTCCATGAAATGCAACATTCATTTAAAAAAAAGTTTTCAAACTAGAATTTCCAAAATGTTAACATATCTAAATGGAAATGATAGATACTGTAGAGTACTGAAACAAACACCCAAATACAAGGGTAAATACTAAAAATCTAGCGAGCAACAAACCAGGAACCCCCCTAGGCAGTAGGTTGTCTTGGGCCCTATGTACCTTGTACTTCGGTGTAAAGCAACCATAGTAAAATCAACTCTCATGAAAAAACCACTAGTAGGGAACATACCCACAACATAGTGGAACCAATCATCATCCACATAGTTTAGTTAGAGTTTTCGTTATCCAAATGCTAGGTGAAACAAGGACAACACCCATCCGGTCCACTAGCCATACTAGTATAAATCCGCCCACATAAGTACCTGGGCTTCCCCTTTTGTGCTAAAACAATTTCAGTATGAAACATAAATCCTTTTTCAATTAAAAAACCACTACATGTCACACACAATCAATACAGTATCTATCACATTTTTATACCACTTAAAACACACAATAAAACACATTGATTTTTAATAAAACAATTCCTCAAAATCACGTAGTGTTTTGCACAAAAAAACACCTTGAGAACACAAATTGCACACTATGTGCACATTTTTGAAATACCAAAACATAAAGGGCATCCCAATACATTTAAATTAAAACAAAAAATTATTTTTAGGGAAGCCTCATATGGTTCAAGAAGTGAAATCATTGTAAAACCTCCATTTTTACACAACACGGCTCATAGAAATTCATGTGTCTCACAAACACCATTAATACCAACATTCACAGCAACAAACACATGGGACAATCATCAAAACAGTATTTTCAGTCCAATTACAGTTCATTAAAATCAACTAATTACTTATATGGAAGCCCCAAATAAACTAATAAAACTTTTCTATAAAAAACCCAAATTTCACATGAAATTGGCATTTAAGATTCATTTGAAATACAAACACAACTAAAACAATTTTTTCAGCAATAATAAAATTCAATAAGCATGAAAATACAATTAAAAAAGTATCCAATTCACAAAAACTGCATACATAATGGAATCACCTACCAAAACCAAGGAAACCCTTGAATCCTTTGTGAGAAAACTCAAACGCACCACCGCCGCACCTCAAGGATGGTAAACCAGACATAAACCAGCATTTCAGACCATGAAACACAAGATAAAACCATAATTTTTAATCCCCACTTTCTGGAAATTAGGAACCTCAATGATAAGGGAAGAAACCCTAAGTACATTGGATGTAACCCTAAAAAAATTGAAAGATGAAATAAGGAGAACAACTTACATAAAATACCTTGTAGAAATCGCCCCTAAAATACCAGTAGATTATTTTAAAAATACTCAAGCCTTCAAGGGAGGTTCGAACAAGGATAAGGAGATCATTTAGGAATTTTAATGGGGGAAAAAGAGTAAAAATTGAGAGAGAGTTATGAAGGAATAAACTTACCTCTTCAAATCTGGACGATTTGAGGAGGCCTATGAAGTTCAGCACCAAATCGCGATAAACCAGAGCTCCAAATAAGGGGGAAGAGAGAATGGTCATGCGGTTGGGTTCAGTGGTCTTGGGCTCCACTATAAATCACATAAATATCCAAAAAATTGAATAAGTTTTAACATAATCAAAATTTATTTGTAAAACATGAATTGGGCTTTCGGGCAGGCCCAACCCCTTAGATAAAAACCCAAATAAACCCTGGTTAAGGATTTCTAAAAGCTCCAAATTAACTTGGTGGTGTTACTAGGTTAGGGGAGGTCAAGTAGGAATTTGAATGGATGAATAATGCTGAAAAAAGGAAATGTTATAAAAGATACAAAATTTATTTTTTAATCTAAAATTGGGCTCACGGTTTGGCCCAATTCATGAATACTCATCTATTCCTCCCTAAAACCTAGGGAACCCCCCAAAACAAAGTAAGGATGTAAATTAAATGAAAAAATACCTTTAAAATATGTCTTGTATGTTACAATTATCCCCACCATAAATCATTAAGCCCCCGGAATACCATAACAACACCAGATGCAAAAGCAAAGCCCAAACGATAGACCAAGACAGACTTTCATGCCACTTTTTCACCCGCTTCAAAAAGGACGAACATCTCCAGTTGATCAAACAAAGGAAGAGAATACTCTCACCAACCAAAAATTACCCCACTTACTTAAAATTATGAAACACATTCAAAAAATATCCCAAAACAAAACACCTCAAACACTACAAGACGACGCTCAAGCAATCCACTGGAAATGAACAACGAACTCGAATAATGCTACCACAACATTACGTAAACAAAACCATTGGGTGTTCTCCAACCCCAAATTTACCCAAGTAACAAATTTGTGGATAGATAGACTTGAACGATACTACCTCCTATCAAGAATACACCAACGAGAAAACTGAGTCACTGGTACGGGGTTACCCAATCTGGACATCCCACCACTAGGGACAACTCAATTTCTAAGACAGAATAAGGATAACAATTGGGGAAGGAACGAATGGTCTCCCCATCATAAGGGTTAAAATAACATTATTCCTTTTCCAATAGAACATACATGATAACAATGATCAGTCTCCCCACCATAATAGCGAACACAACTTTTCTTAAGACAAAATCAAGACACTAACAGGGGGCCTCGAACAGACTTCCCAGCATTAGGGGTAGATTAATATAAAAATTCATCCAATGAAACTTACATGGGACCCATTATGAGAATAAACAAAACAAAACCCAGCCATATTAACTAAATAGTATGGGATAACAACAAAAAAACAACAAAATTTTAAGGAGCAGGCATGGCCGCATGGTTGGTTCACACGGTTTGGGAAACCGTGAGTTAACTGTGCGGATCATTCTGTCCAAAGAGGAAACGTCACACTGTTTCCTTGGCCAAGGATAATAGACGTGCGGAGACCATGTGGTAGCTACTGTCTCTTATCACACGGTCCCCTGGGTTGGCACATGGTTACTGCTAACCACACACAATCAATGCACTTCAACCTTCCTAACCCAAATTTTAAACTTTTCTCCAAAAACACAAGGGATCCCAAAGTGGAAAAAAATCAACTCAGGGTATGACATGGAAACAAGGTACTGACACCTCTTTCCACCAAATGTGAGAGATTGGAACAAGACGACGACACCAGAGGTTTAAACTGTTCATATCATTCATATTGAGGATATGACCTTGACCAAAATATTGAACGACTCTTGGATTTCCCCTAACTATGCACCAGCTTCTCTCTAGGGCCTATGGCTGGAGCTCAATGGATTGAAGAATCTTCGGCCTCGCAGTTAGGATTTGGAAAACCCTAAACTGAAGATCTTCTTCTAGTTCCGAAAACAATTATACTATAATCTCAGATGGTCTCATTGAGACATGACACACTTCAAACCCGCTTTTCCCTAACCTATCATTTTACCAAACCAAGAACTTAGAGGATGCACACACATCGCCCCTTTTTTCTTTGGATGCTAACCAGCGGAATGAAAGGACATATAGAAACACATTTCTCTAGAAAATAGGATTTAGAATTTATTATAGGGAGACACACATCCAACAAAATAGTGACTCTCAAAAGATTGCACAATCTTCACCCTTATAGTCAAATGAACACATGACATCGCAAGGCGTCACCGAACCTGACCATTGTGGATAAAAGAAAACAAAAGGAGAGGGAACTTTTACTGAGTCCCAAACAACACATGATTCCAGAAAGTGTATATAATAGCCACTCTTGGCCAGATATTGCCCATTGGTGGCCTAACATGAACTCTTACTTCAATGAGACTGACGAAAAACCCAGAGGCCCTTTAAGACATCATTCTACACTGACAACCCTGAAATTCATTGACCTTAGACAACTTAGGAAACATAAGAAACTAAGGTCTATTTAAACCTCCCACAACCACTTTCCCACTACAGGGTGATCCACATAATTGAAAAAGAAGAGAGGTAAACTCAATCTCCAAACCTCAAGAATAAAATATTTATGTTGATCAACTGGAGGATCATCCAACAGTGAATCACCATAGGCCAAACATGAATCATACATTAACACTTTATGGGTGTGTACCATAGCCTACATGAAAACCCAAGGACCCAACCAATCCAGTCATTTGGTCACAACAGACCACAAACCTGAACCGAACACATGAGGGGAGCCACGACATTGGTCTCCCAAACTTTTCCTCAAAAGAGACCACTGACCAACACTTCATTCCAACTTATCGATGAAACACCAACCCAAAACATTGATCAAACAAGAGGGATTAATGAACTCGAAACATTCCATAATAATAATCCTGAAAACACATAACCCATACCTCCAAACCCTACATTATCTAAACACAACACTTTCCTTCAAAAAAATTATTTAAAAAAATAGTGTTGGTGGGTTGCGCATTTACCGATGGTATCTCATGAGCCACACACATGCATGTATACATTCCACACTGGGAACCCACCTAATATCCATCCATATTCCCAAATAAACCTATGCATGTGGTCACCCTTGAGAACACAAAATACCAAATATCAAACCTTTACTCTTTTTAAAATAAAAAACTTTTAACCACAATTTCCCTTTCTCAAAAACACTAACCATAATATCAAAACCCAATTCTTCATCTCACAACCCAATTTAGAAAAGAATCCATAATTCAATAAATGTACACATTCATGCCTTTCACAATCGTTTCAAAACATTTCAACCCATTTCAAAACACTTCTAATTTCATGAAATACAACATTCCATAAATAACAATTTAATTAAGAACTCAACTCTTATCATTTCAAGAAAAGGTTCTAAAATTTCATAATATTTCTTTTTCAAATGTTCAGTAGTCAGAAAACCCAAAATCCATCTTCAACCCCCACACAAAAATTCTAGAACACTTATTTCAATCCAAATCACTTTTCCACGGTTTAAAAAAAAGTTCCACTAGAAACATATTTTCAAAACCCCAATTAACATAGTTCATAATTTTAATAGAAGTGTAAACACATAATTTACCCTTTTGAAATAATTCTAAAATTTCATTTATAGACTTTAAAAAAACTATATTCACTTTAATAGAAAATAACTTCTCAAAAATTCACACTCCTTGAAGTGAAGCCATTTTTTTTGCCAAAAAAACCGAGTTTCGAAGATTCCAAAACAAAGAGACACAAGACAATGTGAGAGGAAACTAGTTTCAGTGGGTGAATTGGACATATGGATGGCAGCCATATTACAATAAATTCTCCATAAAATAGAGTATTCTAGGGAAATATCCATGGCTCCACATGGCTTGTCAGGCCCAGCGAGCTCACTGAGATTATTCACCCAACTCTCTTTTCATTTCCCATAGTCATCATTAAACCAAGAAAACCAAAGGACTCAGATAAATCCATAATTCCCCTGGTGACATGAATCCCATTATGAGTTGTGTTGTCCGGGCACAGTACCCATGACTGAAATGTCATTTCCCGACAACCCTAGCTCCAGACCATCCTAACTCTTCCCCAAATAACATGACCCAAATAGCGAACCTCCTCTGATACCATTTTTTCACGAACCAAATCTGGTCATCGCCAAAACCGGCACCAAACCAAGCCCGTGACATGACCTGAAGGGCGTTCCCTATCCCCGCAGGCTGGCAAAAGTGCCCGGGTATCATTTATTTTTGTTTGGGAATGATTTACCTGAATATGAAGGCATAAACCATTAAAAACAATCAATAAACTGAATCTAAAAAATTTATACCAAACGATGTTTACAAAAAAACCAGAACTGAATACATTGGTTTAGAATCAATACAATATGTCTATACATAAATGAAAACATTAGAAAAACAACCACCAAGACTCCACACGACAAGGGGTCATCACCCCCGAGCCGTCTCCACAACACCGCACAGTAGGAGGGGGCAAACAACCTGAACCGCCTTCACCTGAGGCCTTACCTTTGCCTGAGTAAAACATAACAAAGTCTACTTACACCCAAAGGGATAAGTATGGTGTAAGCCTAAGCCCAGTAGGATACCATCCAATGATTCCAAAGTGCAGGCAATAAAGGTGAAGAAGCAAACAGTTTTAATTTGTAAAGAAAAATGATGATGAAATTCCATGAAATGCAACATTCATTAAAAAAAAGTTTTCAAACTAGAATTTCCAGAATGTTAACATATCTAAATGGAAATGATATATACCGTAGAGTACTGAGAAAAACAACCAAATACAAGGGAAAATACTAAATATCTAGTGAGCAACATACCAGGAACACCCCTAGGTACTAGGTTGTCTCGAGGCCTATGTACCTCGTACCTCGGTGTAAAGAAACCATAGTAAAATCCACTCTCATGAAAAATCCACTAGTAGGGAACATACCCACAACATAGTGGAACCAATCATCATCCACATAGTTTAGTTAGAGTTTTCGTTATCCAAATTCTAGGTGAAACAGGGACAACACCCATCCGGTCCACTAGCCATACTAGTATAAATCTTCCCACATAAGTACCTGGGCTTCCCCTTTTGTGCTCAAAAAATTTCAGTATGAAACATAAATCCTTTTTCAATTAAAAAACCACTACTTTTCACACAAAATCGATACAGTATCTATCACATTTTTATACCACTTAAAACAGACAATAAAACACTTTGATTTTTAATAAAACAATTCCTCAAAATCACGTAGTGTTTTGCACAAAAAAACACCTTGAGAACACAAATTGCACACTATGTGCACATTTTTGAAATACCAAAACATAAAGGGCATCCCAATACATTTAAAGTAAAACAAAATTTTTTTTAGGGATGCCTCATATGGTTCAAGAAGTGAAATCATTGTAAAACCTCCATTTTTACACAACACGGCTCATAGAAATTCATGTGTCTCACAAACACCATTAATGCCAACATTCGCAGAAAAAAACACATGGGAAAATCATCAAAACAGTATTTTCAGTCCTATTACAGTTCATTAAAATCAACTAATTACTTATATGGAAGCACCAAATAAACTAATAAAACTTTTCTATAAAAAACCCCAATTTCACATGAAATTGGCATTTAAGATTCATTTGAAATACAAACACCACTAAAACAATTTTTTCAGCAATAATAAAATTCACTAAGCATGAAAATACAATTAAAAAAGTATCCAATTCACAAAAACTGCATACATAATGTAATCACCTACCAAAACCAAGGAAACCCTTGAATCCTTTGTGAGAAAACTCAAACGCACCACCGCCGCACCTCAAGGAAGGTAAACCAGACCTAAAACCATCATTTCAGACCATGAAACAAAAGATAAAACCCTAATTTTTAATCCCTACTTTTTGGAAATTAGGAACCTCAATGATAAGGGAAGAAACCCTAAGTACATTGGATGTAACCCTAAACAAATTGAAAGAAGAAAGATGGAGAACAACTTACTTAAAATACCTTGTAGAAATCGCACCCAAAAATACCAGTAGCCGATTTTAAAAATACTCAAGCCTTCAAGGGAGGTTCGAACAAGGATAAGGAGATCATTTAAGAATTTGAATGGGGGAAAAAGAGTAAAAATTGAGAGAGTTATGAAGGAATGAACTTACCTCTTCAAATCTGGACGATTTGAGGAGGCCTATGAAGTTCAGCACCAAATTGCGATAAACCAGAGCTCCAAAGAGGGGGGAGAGAGAATGGTCATGCGGTTGGGTTCAGTGGTCTTGGGCTCCACTATGAATCACCTAAAAATCCAAAAAATTGAATAAGTTATAACATAATCAAAATTTATTTGTAAAACATGAATTGGGATTTCGTGAAGGCCCAACCCCTTAGAAAAAAACCCAAATAAACCCTGGTTATGGATTTCTAAAAGCTCCAAATTACATTGGTGGTGTTACTAGGTTAGGGGAGGTCAAGTAGGAATTTGAATGGATGAAGAATGTTGAAAAAAGGAATAGTTATAAAAGATACAAAATTTATTTTTTAATCTGAAATTGGGCTCACGGTTTGGCCCAATTCATGAATACTCATCTATTCCTCCCTAAAACCTAGGGAAACCCCCAAAACAAAGCAAGGATGTAAATTAAATGAAAAAATACCTTTAATATATGTCTTGTATATGACAGATGAATTGTTTTGGATTCATGATTTCAGGAAATATGCATATAATGTTGTATGATTATATAAAATTAATGAATAATTACATTGTGGTAAAGAGAGAAAATGTGTAACCTGAAAGGAAAATAGAGGTTAAAAATGAATCCCTTACCATATTTCAGAAAGTTTTTACACCCATACATAATGTTTTAGATAATCAAATTAAATCCTTTAATTAATTAAAAACTAACCTATTATTCATGTATTTTATTAAATTTAATTTTAATAAGTTCATTTATTGTATTTTTGATGAGTTAATGATTCAATTTCATCAGTCTAGGGCACTTGTTTTCTTGGTTTTCATGATCAGTTCTCTTGTATACAAGTATCTATATTCATGTAAAATGGGAAATATTCCCATGAATTAAAATTGTATGTCATTAAAAAACAGAAAAAGGTGTAAAATAAGTTATATATCATTTGGTTATGTGGTATTAGGCTGATTTTTTTGATAAAATGTTTATAAATCGAATTAAATAATTTTTGTGGCTTTTACAAACATCATTTTATTTAATATCATGTTTATATATTGGTTTAAATAAATTACATATCTTATCATATATATAATAAAATCTAATTTAACTATAAAAATTGTCTTATTACCATCTTTGAATGTTGTAATGGAATATGGAATTGCATCATCACGATGGCGGTTAGTCAAAACATCATGGACTATGTTTTCATTTTTTTGAATAAAATAGAGAGGGGAAAGGGTTTGATGATTGATATTATGTTAACATTATAAAATTATAGTATATATATGATAATATAGTTATTATTCCTGTTTTTGATATAGGATTTAAGGATTGGATGAGAAAGGAAAATAAATTCAAATGAAATTTAAAGAAAACAATAGAGGATTTTACCTCTTGAACTTCATCTCTTTGAGGTCCTCATTATGGAAATTAGTTTTTGGTATTTTGTTAAGTGAAAAAGCTATTGTACGTGTGGGATAGGGTTAGGAAGAGGGGTTGGTATAATTTAGTTGATATTCAATGACTTGTATCTATGAGTAGAAGGGGTGGTGATCCATGGTATTTATAGTGGTGGATAGATATGTTTTTTTTTTATTTTAATCATTAGTTTATTATTTTGGCTCCTCAAGATGAATAATATTTATTCTCATTCATAAATATACTAAATGGATAATTATAGTTCAATATTATGGTTCATACAACATCAATGATTCCATAAATAGTTGATTTAACTTATAATGTTATATTCCATAAATTACCGTATTTCGCAATTCGAAAAAAAATTAAATATTTTTGAAAAATACAAAAAATACAGCCTACCCATTTTTTGATGGGTAAAGGATAAAAAAGTGCCCCATTTTATGAAATAATTTTTCAAATATGGTAATTTTTATTTTTTAATAGAATTCTTCTATTACTCAAAAACATTTGATTTTAATATTATAACAGATTTTATGACACATTGAAAAATTAATTAAGGTCTCATATAATAATCTTATAATTATAAAACAAAAAAAATATTAATTTATGAATATATTTTACAAGAAAAAATATTACTTTTAAATCATTATATTTATTTTAAATTTTAAAATAAGTAGTTTTCTTCCTCATAAATACCAATAGTTCATTTATCATTTTTGAAACAGAAATTTACTTATTCCATGACACGAATATAATATATTTTAATTCAAAAGATTCCTAAATTCAATTTAAACATTCATATGCGAGGATACTATTCTTGTGTATGGTTTACTATTCCATATGGTCACATTACTATTCCAATGTTCATTTTATTATTCTATTAGTAAATGTTCATTAATTTCTAGGAAATAAACTTAATTCATTCATTATTAATTTATGGAGCCTTTATTGTGTTATATATGTGATTTTATGTCAATTATACAATGTTTAATAATTAAAATATGTTATTTTATATATATAAATTTATTGGTTGTCTTATTCTTCCCCCTTATGAAATTTCACCACTGAAATTTTGTTTTATATATTATGGTAATTATAAGTGAGGGTATTTCTCCTTAAATACATCCTACAATTCCCATGTCACCTACTCACACATATGGTTCTCCATAGTACTTTATAACAGTGAGTAGTGTTGTTGAATATAATTTATCTCTATAGTACAAGATCATTTCTGGTTGATAATCTCATGAGAGGTCATTCTCCAGTTGTACCGCTTTCGAATTTAGTACATGTGAAGGGTCTTGTGTGTACATTTTCATGAAGGATATGTAGAATATAGAGTGTATGTGATATGTGGTATGTGTAAGTCAGATAATATTGAAAACTTCTCCAACATGATCAAGAATCTAAAAGGGGTAGATGTACCAAGGACATGACTTTGCATTCATCCAAAATCTCATAATCTTGTATCATGGAGATATATAGAGGAATACTATGTCTCATACATCAAAATATTAGTCTCGTTGAAGAATGTGTTCATAAATCTTCTTTTGAATTTGGGAATCGAGGATATTATGTTTAATGTTTTTCACCATTTCTACTATTTCTTAAATCATTTCATGTCCTAACACCATACGTTCACCATCTTCATCCATGAATGTCGATATTTGTCAATTTTCCCTTAAAGTTATTAATATGGAGACATTTTGTTTCTTTATTGGAAGCTATTATTGTAATATAACTCAAACATAGGTTTATGTTGGTCCCATCCCCCCATTAAACCCCTAGAAAATTCTCTCAAAAAGTCTTCTAGTGACTGAATTTTCCACTCAGCTTGGCCTTTTTTATGAGGATAATAGGCTATACAAAATTTTAGATCAATGTTTAGAGAATGTTATAGACTTATCCAGAACATTATTCAAATCTCAAATCTTGATAATATATAATATATAATGGATATCCTTAAAGCATCTCAACTTCTCTTATATATATCCTTGCGATTTGATCAAGTGAGATGTCCTCTCGAATTGTGATAAATTGAGATATCATTGTAAGATGATCCATAATGACACATATAGAATTATATCCTATGGATTTCATGGGAAGTCTAGTGAGAATGTTCTTATTGATGATTTCCCACTTCCATGTTGGTATGGGTAATAGTTTAAACATCTCCTTAGTCTTTTTCCTTTCATCCCTCACTTATTAACATACCAGGCACTTTCTTATATATTATATGATCTCCTTCTTCATATTGTCCCACCAATATTTCTATTAGAGATCTCGATACATCATTATTCTACATGGGTGAATAGAGAAGGTTTATTTATGTGTGACATTCAGAATTTATTTCTTTTTTATAGATTTTATGTTACACATAGTTATGACCCATAAATTATAACTCCTTCCACATCAATTTTTAAAACAAAGGATTTCCACTTTCTTATAGCTTCCATATTTTTGTAAATTTCCTCATCATTTCCTTTAGATTCCTTTATTTTCTCAATTAGGGATGGGTGAGAAATATTTTTAGAAATGATTCATAATGTTCCTTCCTTACCAATTCTCTTGTCCATATGTTGAAAAACTTATAGGCCAGATCCATCTCAATTCTCATAAATGATAAATTTTAGGATCTTTTATACAAAGAACATATTCAACTTTATTTACTTTAAAAGGATGGTAGTTGATTGAGTTTTCATAATCCTTGATAATATCTTACCTTATTTTATGGTGCATATTAATATCATTTAGTGTGAGTATTTATTTGAGGCTCTTATGATCTGTATATATTTCAATCCTCTCCCCATACAAATAATGCTGCATGTTTTTTAATGCGAAGATCATAACTGAAAACTACAGATAATTTGGAGGGTAGTTATGAAAATGGATCTTCAACTTCCTTGAGGTTTATTCTATAAAATTATTTTTCATAATTAGTACACACCCTAATCCATTCTATGAAAAATATCTGTCTACCATAACGATTTCCACATTTTCAGATGTCTGAGTACTAGTATAGTGATAAGCCCTTTTAGCATTTTTTTATTTCCTCACATTCTTATTTCCATAAAACATTTATCCCGTTCTAGTAATCATTGTTTTTGGGTTTTATATTCATGATAATCTCTTTAAAAATCACCAATAATACTCAGATAGACCAAGTTAACTATAGATCTCCATTATAGATAATGGTCTGAGCCACTCTTAAATTTTCATTATAATAGAAGGGTCTATAGATATTCCATTACTGGTGATAAAATTACCCAAGAATGATAATACCTCCATCCATACATCAAATTTACTATAGTTTTCATATACTTTATCCCTTTGTAATGTCATTAGCATAGTATGTAGGTGCTCTTTGTGTTCATCCTTTCACATTGAATATACCATAATATCATCGATAAATACTACAAGAAATTTGTAGAGGTAATCTCTAAATTATCCAAACATTAATCCCATTAAAATTTCTAGATAATTAGTGAGTACGAATGGAAACACTATGAACTATTAGTGTCCATATCTTGATCGAATGGTAGTCTTCAAAATAAATTCTGCCTTCAACATTAATAGGTGATATCCATGATAATGGTTCACCTTATAGAAATAATTATCCCCATATAGTTGATCGAAAATGATATATATCCACTAAAGAGGATAAATTTTATTTATCATAATTTTTTTGAGATCAGGATAATCATTGAATAGGCATGTTGAACCATGCTTATTCTCAATGAAGAATATTGTTGTACCATACGGTGAAGTACTGAGGCATATAAAACTATTATCTTGATTCTCTTGTAACTTTTTCTTTAATTCCTCCAATTGAATGGTTTCAATTCTACAAGGTTTCCATTATATAAGTAGATATATAGGAATAATTTAAATTAAAGACTCAACATATTAGTTTGGAGAAAGCCTAAGCAATTATTCAGGGAAAACAACAGTATAGTCCCTAATAATGGGAAAGTCTTCGAGCATGCTCTTTTCCTTTATCTTAGTAATTTGGGCAAGATATCATTGATAATAAGGTAATAATTTCCACAATTGAGATGATGATTCTAAAAGATATTCTTTATCCTCGTTAAACATGTAAAATATTTGAGGATTCTTCAATATGTGAAGAGTAATCTCACTTTTAGGATAGATTATGTAATATTTTTATAAATATAAAAAATCCTTGCATGCAATAGAATCAAAATACATTATATGAAGTAAGACGATATTTCCTAGGTGGTTCAGTTAATATAAATTAACCGAGGATGAGTTATATATTATAGATTCAATAATATGTCAATTATTCATTCTCACAGATAACTCAACATCTATATTTTGAGGTGGTGTTTGAATAGTTATAATAAACATGAATAAAAATTAGGAGTGCATAGAAAGAGAATGAAATAGTTTTTCAACTATTATTTAATGAGAAAAAATTGTACCTATCATGACATAATTGTTTGGATCCACCTCAGTAGTAGTGATTTCATATTCCTTTCCATACTTCCTGAGAGGTAGTTTTTGATTTCCACCAGTAGCCCTTTGCCTTGGTAAATTTCTTATAATATTTCCATGTTCCTTTCTATTGAAACACTACACTGCCTACTGAGCGATGAAACTCACCTTCCTTTATACCTCTAAATTTGTGGGATTCTTCATATACCTTTAGCAATTATTACCTATATTCTCATCACTTCCAAATTTTAAGCAACACCCAGTTCTCTATAGAAAACTCTTAGAATTATTCTTCCCATAATATTGACACGTAGTATGATGGGTTTTCTTTCCTTAATGGGATTTATATATTGATCATCCCATATTAAACTCCATTTTATTCTTTTTTATCTTTAGGACCATGAGACCACTAAGAGTCTCCAATCTCTATTTCAGTATTAATGGAACAACATAAAATATTCCCATATTTTTCAAATTATCAAACCGCTAATGCCTATTTGTGACTATGATTTAGTCTTTCATTGAGGCATTTCACATTGATATTGGGGATCACGACAAAGCTTGAATAATATTATGCAATATTTTTAATTTTTTCTTCATCGGCCTTGAGAGACTCTTATTCCTTTTTCTACAGTATGAGGAACTCCCTTTCCATCTTAATATGGTGGGGTTTGGGAAATATTAATTGAAAAATATTTTCTAGAATAATCCTGATACATGGAATCAAATTTCTCCGTTGACATAATTTTTTATTAGTTTCCACCCCAATCAGAGTCCCCATAAAAATTATATACCACTGGTATGAATTTCAATTCATATTAGAATTTAAGGATATATAATAAATTGTCAATGTATTTAATACATTGTTCCATAATGATGGGATCAGAAGACCCACTAAACATGGGAGGGATTTTCACATAAATTATTCCATCAAAAATTGATCTTTCTTAATTAAATGATGGTGTTCCACATGATTCTAGTAATTCTTCATAAATTGATCTAGTTATTCCAGTACATCCATGTTTTATTAAGCTCCCATCTCCATCATATATGGAATTTGATTTTTTCAACTATCACATTGTTTATCAGATTTATTGTTTCCATGAGCTCACATATTTCCAGCCATTAACTATAACAAAGAAATTATAATTAGTGGTCCTCAATAAAAACTAATAATGAAAAAAAGTAATACTTAAGCATATAAGGATAGTATTTTAAATGAAATTTATATCCCATCTTGAGATTCCTAGAGTTTCAATCAAGATTATCTATGGTGATTGAATTATCCCCAGGGTTCTTAACAAAATGCTCAAGTCCAAATCTCCAAAACATTAATAGATATTGTTTTGATACAAAATATAGAAACACAGATCCTATAAACATATATTTATATTATTTTAAGAATAAAATACCAATAGTTACAAGCCTAGTACCATAATGACTAGTGTGTTTGGAATATTAGAAACATAATCAGAAATCAGGAAACCATTATTAAAACAACTTTTATTTAGTATATATAAAGAGATCTTAAATTCCTTGTAGATCTAATTTTTTAGAGGATATCCTAGGGAATACATGAATAATGGGATGGGAAAACAATCTAGTAAGGTAATAAATATAAGAATAAAGAATATCATATGGGTTAGATGACATAACATGATGACATAAATAGTCATTGAACATGAATAAACATAAGGAATAGTAAAATTTAGAACATTGGATCATGTAATATTATATTCATAAAAATGTGTAAAAACATCAATAATTACATAAGAGTGATTCAAGGATAACGTAAAAATACCATTTTACATAGTGGAGTAAGAGTCAAGGCTAACTTCCAATACCATTTCACATGGCTGACTATGTCTCATAAAAGAATCATCTTTACTCCTCATCCCAACACAACATCTCATGAGACTAAACATTACCTAATGGATTAAAATTATATTTAGAAACCCCGATGATAACATATTTAAGCATATATGTTCTATATGATCAATAAGTCGTAATGAATTAACATAAGGGTTACATATTCAATGAAGTTGGAATAATAATCATATCAAAAAGAAAAACATATGGATGAATAAAAAATGTCCATACAGGAATGTATTTAAATAATAAATGGACATTTAAAAGGGAAATTATTCATAAAACATGATAATATATTTCAAAATAAAGTTAAAACTTGTAAAAATAGTGTTTAAGAAATTTTATAAATTAGCCACTTTAGTGTAGTTTAAGGGAGAAATTTAATGATTCTTTAAAATGGAAAAGGAATAATTTTTTGTATAACCACATAAATGATAAAAAAGATATTTTTTCATGATAAAATTAATTATTTTATACAAATAATTATGGATTAAAATATATTATTGTGTACACTTGAAAATAGGTAATAATCAAGAACTTCCATTTTATCAGCTTGCTTATCGAAAATAATTGAGAAGGGAACCAATTTAAAATATGTATTTAACAATTAAATAGAGATGAACTGATATAGATACATGCTTTTTGGGCATATAACCCTATTTGTATAAAAATTTATAATAATAACTAATAATTTAATTATACTATAAATATTGAAAGCATAACCTGAAAGAAAAATGGTAGTTTGGAAAGAATCTCTTACCATATGTATGAAAGGGTTCTACACTTGAACTTAATGTCTTGGATAATCAAATTGCATACATTAATAAATTAATTCAAACCCCCTTATTCATTTTTTCTATTTATTATTATTTTACTATGTTTATTTTGGGTCTTTTGATGATTTAAATATTCAATTTCACCATTCAGGGTGCATTCATTTTCATGGTTTTCATGATCTGTTCGATTGTATACGAGTATTGTAGTTCAAGTAAAATGTTGTTAATTATCCAGAATTAAAATTATATGTTATTATGGAACATAATTAATTATAAATGGTCTTATATATCATTTTTATTTGTTATTAGGATGATTCATAAGACAAAACATTAATGATAATGATTTAATTAATTTCGGTCGTTTTTACAACAATCATTTTATTTAAAATAATTTTTATATATTAGTTCTAAAAAAATATATAACATAGAATATTTATAGTAATATATTATTTTAACATAATAATTATTCTATGAAATTAATTTAATGTCTTAATATAAAATGTATTCACATCATTCACGATGGTGGTTAATCGAGGCATCGTAGATGATGTTTTTATCTTTTGAATAAAAGGGAGATAATAAGGGTTTGATGATTGATAATCCATTAACATAGTAAAAATATATTATATTTAAGATAATGAAGTTATCATTCATATTTATATAGAGGAGGTATGAAGAGGATAATAAATTAAATGAAATTGAAAAGAAACTAAAATAAAATGGAAGATGTTTTTACCTCTTAAACTTTATCTCCATGAGAGCCTCCCAAAGGAAATTAGTTTTGGTATTCTGATGAGACCAAAGGTTCCTAGAAAATGGAGAGAGGGTTAATAATATTATTTGGAAGAATTTTTAATGTCTTAAATTATTTAGAGATGTGATGAGAATGGGTGGTTATCGTTGTATTTATAGTGGAGGAGAGAGAGGTGTTTTATTATTATTTTATTTATTAGTTTAATATTTTGTCTTAGGACTACGAATAATATTTATTACCTATGCTAAATAAATAAATCATATAAATAAATTTTAATATTATGGTTCTTAAATCCTCAATTACTCATGAAAAAATGAATTTATCTTATATTGTTATATTCTATAAATTCATGTATTTCACTATTCACCAAATATTCAACTATTTTAGAAAAAATACCAAAAATCAAACCTAACCAGTTTTCGATCTATATACTTCAAAAATATAATCCATTTTATGAAAAAAACTCTAAATATGAGAAATATAGTTTTTAATAAAAATCACCATTAACACAAAAACTATAAATCTTTATTTTAAAACAATTGTAAAAACACTTTGAAATATTAATTAAGGTTCATAAAACTATCTTATAATAATAACACAATAAAAAATTAATAATATATTTTATAAAAAAATTCCCTTTAAATCATTATATGAATTATAAAATGGTATATAATCATTTTTCATTTTCAAGAATGACCAATACTTGATTTATCATTTTTAAAACATTTATTTACTTATTCCAGGATAGGAATACGTTATATTATTTTTCAAAAAAAAATAAATTTTATAAACACTTTCATAGGTGGGGTTACTATTATATTGGATGGTTTACAATTCCTAATGGTCGTATTACTATTCAAATGGTCACGATACTATTGCATTGGTAAATGTTCCTAAATATCTAAGAACACCTACTTTTTCATTAATTCTTCAATTATATAGTTTTTTGTGTTATCTATGTGATTTTATAAGATTTATACCATGTGAAATAATTGTAAGAAGGGAATTTGAATTTATTTTTTTTAGTATTACATGTATAACCATTTGAGTTGTTTTAATAATAGTTATTATAACATGGTGCATGATTTTATTTATAGTATTCCATCATAAGAATTCTATTGAATTATAATGTTATATTTTTCATTGATGTATATATATATCATATTGATATTAGTTACAATGATATTGAATTTTTAATTCTTGATATAGTTTTCTTATCCTCAGTAAAATTCAACAGCCTTTTCCATACGTAGTGGCATGTTTGAGGTGTATAGAGCTCTAAGTCAGGATGCAAGGGAAGTTTTTAATTTATGGGTGCTATAATTAGAATAATTAATTTAATATAAATATGATATTCAACATGTATTTTAAAATATTTCAATTAATGAATTAACTAAAAATCATTTAAAAAATCAATATCGAACCACACAATTTGAGCACACGTTAGGAATGCTTACATGCTATGTATGATTCATGTATGAACCCCATATTTATACAATAATCCATGTGTAATAAAATTAAAAATAACCCATAACACAAATAATTACCAAATCAAATTTATCAAAATAAGGAACTAATAATCAAAATCATACTCATAAATAACTAGGTTTTTTACTATATTATTGTAGCTAAACGTAAGTGTAGTTCCAGTCCATAATTTCATATACCCTATCTCTATATACCAATTCCAAAATAAATAAATCATCCAAAATTATTTCTCTGATACTTTTTTCTAACGTTTAAGTGATTTCCATGAATCAATATATAATTCCAAATATCCTTAATCATGTCCCTCTATACACCAAGGGCTTCTAATTACCAGTCCGGGAATATTCAACACTATTGGGAGACAATTCCCTCAAAATAAAAACTATTAAATAATATATATATATATATATATATATATATTAATCACTAACTCTATATAACATGAATTAATTCATATTGGACTACCAACCATAATAAGAAACATAACACAATTCAATAAAATATAAACACATGCTATTTTTTCAAATAAAATATAATGGTTGGAGAATATGATTATTTTTACTTATTATCCACATAATTAATAAATATAAATATCATGGTACTCTAATACAAATATATTTTCTTTACATAAGTGACTTACCCATGTCCTTGATAAGACACTCTCACTCAGTCTACTATTACTTAGACTATTTTATGCCTTTTGTGAAAAAAAGTGTTTGGATATCTATTAAAGTGTGCATAGTGGGTGTGAGTATGAGAATTAGTTGGAAATCACTATCAAGACCCTATGATAGGCCAAAATAAATATATGGTAGAACATGTTATGTCTAGTAAATGAGTAATAATCATCGATCATACAATATCTAATTTAATACTACATATTTTAGAAAATTCTGATAAACTCAACTTATTTTAATTTACACTATGTGGTACCATGACACATATGTCGACCCGTATGAATAATAATATAAATTTGAATAATAGGATATGAGTAAAAATTTTAAATACCCCATGAAAAATAACCCCTAGGAGGTTCCACATTACATGTGTTGTACCCTAGTAATTAACAAGAATATTATTAATGTATGAGGATTAACATTTCCAAACATCAATAATTATCCACACTATGGGATGCCTAAATAGAAGTGACATCCCCTTTACTAGTAACTTTCATCTGAATCATTGGAGTGATTTTCATATCCAATCCCTTATGAATGTTTTATGTATTTATATAACATAGTTAGTTCCATTATATTATATTTAAATCATTGAAAAGGATTAATATATTCCAATCACTTTTTAATTATCATCCTACATCAACATTATAGCAAATAACTGCTACTATATGCAATAAAACATTTATGGAACTATATTTCATATCATCTTATCCCTTAGATATAAAATAATGAATCACTTATATTATATATTCATAATCACCAATAATAGTCTAGAAAAAATAACAATTGCATCAAAATCACCATATTCCCCAATACAGTCAATTAGCAGAACAATTATCCTATGCATTACTTCTCACAATTAATGATCACATCTCAAGTTATTAAAATGCTAGTTTGGGAAAAAATATTTTATTTAAAATCATGTTTCCCTAGTTAACATATTTTCAATAGATATATAATCATCCAACCATTATCTATTCATCTCATCTAATCACATAGGTCCATACTCAGTCACATTATATGAACCCCAAAGCCATTTCACAATTACTTATTTTGAATGTAAAAAAACCATAAGACTTATCTATGTCATTCTTGTACACTAAATTTATACAGTGAACCATTCATTGTTTGTTTAACATTATAATAATCCATTTGTAAAATGAATCTTATTTTTGTAGTTTGCCTCAAAAACCATTAACAATTTATCCCATAAAAAGACCAAAAATCGCCCCAATTGTGGAGCCTATAGTATTTATATCATGCTTTATCCCTTTATCATCATCAAACCATGTTGTAAAACAATAATTAGAACATAAATAATCAGTAATATAAATAAAAAACACTTTAATATAGTCTTAAGGTGTAATTTTTTCAACCCCTCTAGATTATCTCATACTGTAACTCCCATATCTGGTCCATAATGCATAACTAAACCATGAATTATATGGAAAACGGATCCCCAGTGATACTAAGTTCTAACACTCACATATGAAATATAAAATTTAATCTTTATAGACTCTATCTATTATATAAAAAAATTATGAACCTTCTCAGAAAATTTTTGGGTCTCCCAATCCTAGATATCTATTCATACATATCAAAACTCACACATTAAACCCAGTATATTATGAAATATTCCATGTAGTTTCCCGATTTATATAATAGAATTTAACTCTATAATTATTATCACTAAATTTATCAAATATTCTTGTATTCTAAAAACATAAAAATCAAAAATTTATGTATCATGAAGGGATCAAAAAAATGTTGACAAAAACAATAAAATAATGCATTACCATATCACTTTTCAGAAATAATCAATATCATTGAAGGTTCCATTATTCCACATAAGATGAGAACTATAAATCCAATAGAATAGGGTAATAATTTCTCCCTAAAACCCACATAACCATGGTTTGGTTATAAAAAAGGATATATATGATGTTTTTTTATAATCTCTTAAAGATTAATCTCACTCCATCCACGTATTAGTAGTTGGGGATAACACTAGTCATCGAAGAGACCACCACTATGACTCTTTTTGTCTATTATTATTTTAGTGGTTGTTTCTGTATCCCACCAAAGACACATTATCCAAAAACACATTATATTTTACACTAGGTTTAGTGAACCTTATTTTTATTTTAAATGAATCACATTAATCACAAATAAACACTTAAAAGTTTTACCCACATGATCAATATTAATAATATGAAATTATCCCATATCTTTCTCTGATAAAATTTTACATTTTATCTACTTAGAAAGAACAACAAATAATTTTGGTAATTATAAGGATGAACACAAATGATATTATATTTACAATGTGTTGTTAAATTAATTTTAATTCATATATTTACTATTATGGTCATTCCATTTCTTTTTTCATGGTATTGTAGTATGCAGACAATGTAGATAGATTGGGATACTAATCTGAGATGGGAATACCCCATTATTTGAATCTTTACTAACTTATATTATCATTTGGTTGGTTTCTCCCTTGAAATAATAAAAAAAATATAAACATATGTTTATTGATCTTCTTATGAGAATTTAGAAATGTTTTTATATATTTTCTTGGAATACTATTGAATGGGGAAATGAAATTAATGGTTATTTTTTTGGAATGAGTCTAATATATTTTCCTTATTATTTTATGGATCCTAATGAGTTATAATAAATAAATCTTAATCTTGATAATTTATAGGAGAATTTATTTTTTTCTAGTGTGTTTAAACATAATTATTAAAATACAACAATTTTTGTATATATCTCTCGAGAAAAAATATTTCATTTTAAATAACTTGTGAGACACACCACACCACACCAATACGAATAATTACTTATTTACCTATGGTATAATATTACATTATAAAGTGAAATTGATTAAAATATAAGGGAATATAAAATTATTAGTAGAATTTATAATGTATTTGAACTTCATGTAAATAAATATTCCACAATTATAAGATTCACATTGTTAGGTTTTTTTATGAAGATCGTACCTCCTGTAATAACTACAGAAATAAATAATATTGTTAGAAATAAGATAAACACCTTGAAAAATGAATTTTGTAATATAACGATATATTATGAATATCTGTTTTTTGTTTATATACAGGAATATAACATGACCATTGTATATATGGTCGTTGGATTCAGAGTCATTGGAAATATGGTCTTTAGATATATATCCATTTTAAAAAAATTAATTTGATATTAATTTGTTCAATAGGTATATTGACGTGTCGTAATTTTTAGTGATAAATTACAGATATTATAATTCAATGAGATAATATAATTATGGATTGATATTAAAATATAAATATTATGTACAATACATTATTATAAATATATGTTTTTACATTAATTATATAATTTAATTTTTATTTCTACTAGGGTGAATCCTAGTGGTAGCTACCCATGTGGGTCACACTGAGGTCTCAAGTTTGAACCAATCTGGTCACTTCCCTACATTTGTGTGTTGCATGATTTTATTTGTAATGTGGTCCCTTTCATCAAACCATTGTAACATATTATTATTATTAATGAATTATTGGATTTCTTCAACAAATTAAATGAAATATTATAATATAAATTGCTGATAAAATTCCTTCATAAGATGATAATTATTGAATTTTAAAGTGATGTGAATAAACTCATGTTTGTTTTAAAAATGAGTATTTTTCAAAGAAGCATTTTTCATGTATTGTGAAATTTTTATCAATATAAATTAAAATCATCATTTTTAAATAGATATTATAATTTAAATCATTGTTTAAATTTATAAAAAAAATTAATAATATTAATTTAATTATATTTTTCTAGGAAATAATATTAAGAACACATAATGTTTTAAAAATACATTTTTCAATTAAAAAATTATATATATATATATATATATATTTAATTAAAAATATTTATTTATAATGCTTATAAATTTGATTAAATAAAATGGATTATAAATTGAGAATAATTACATTTGAATTTTGTAAAAGGGTTATCATTATTTTTGTATAAAGAAACAATTTTCTGCGGAAAAAAGGAGTTACCATGACAAACATAAAATGAGGTAACATGGTTTAATATACGGGTAATGACCAAATATATATACATATTAACATTTATACTTTTTTATAAGGGTATGTATGCTTCATATCAATTGTTTTCCCTCATTTTATCTTCTTTCAATTTAAATGACAACATTACACCTTAAAGAACAAGTATTTTGGAAAACACCACTCAAAAATCACATATAAAAGACCCCTCATATACCCCTACAAAAAAATTAAATTGGTTATGTATTCCAAACCATCCCAAATTTCCTCTCATATATACTTGATACAAAATTGATAGACTATATTCCTATTAATGTTACTAAATCCTTTATTTTGAATGAGCCAATTTTGAAAATGAGTGAATACATGAAAGTATCGTATTCTTCTCCATATTTTTAATTACCTAATCTAATAAAATCTTTAAGAATATCATTATATAATATGATGAAATAACAATAACGTCATCTTGATTATGTTAAAATTATACTACAATTATATAACCCAATACTCTTACTTATTCAACAGTGTAACATTTTCTTGATTTAGGTCTATTCAATCACATCCATGAAAGACACTATACCAACCCTTCCTTTCTCATTATGGATTAGAATTATGAAATGAATGATAATAATAGATGATATATTGAATAATTATTTTTATGAATATGATTCTATATAGGTGATATAAAAATGAATAGTCATTATAAACTAACTCACTGTTACTAGTTAATTTCTCAAAACATATTCTCCATAAATTATATTCTCACAAACAGTTCCTGTAAACACTATAAAATGAAAATGATAATACATAAAAAATTGAAACAAAATTATTCTACTACTTTGATTAATATTTTAACGATAATTTTTTTACCGAATAACATGTTTCTATATCACCAATATGAAACATGCATGGAAAAAGATAAATTACTAACATCTAATAATGTAAGTAAAAAATAACTAACTAATATAAATACAATAAATTTTTATAAATGAATAATAGTAAATAATATATATATATATAAATAATGTTCTAATATAATTTATTAATATGGTTATATTTATTATTCCATAGGTTAATTCACATTCATGTATTTTGTTAGTAAAGGTGATGTTTTCCATTAAAATATCACTTTGCTATCCTGATTTTCAATGTATAAATTCCAATTTCGGATTATATTTTTGTAATATATCTCCTGAACCCTATTAATTTTCTTCAACCATGGTTATTTATAGCTTTTTTAATGTCTCCCTACCATTTTACCAAATTTTAGTATATAATTAAACTTGAAAGATTCTTGTAAGTTGATCTGACCTAATCTGTTTTGTTCAGTCTAATGTATTTCCCCTCCATGTCGACATATTTCATATGTTGTTATGAATTAAACTATCCCAATTACTATGATTTATTATGGTCATTTTATGTTGAATTTTACATTCTTTAATAATGTTTTAATGTAATAATCTTTATTTTTTTCAAATATTTCATTATCTCCCACTATTTCTTTGAGTGTTCTTTTTCAAAGAATCATATTTATATAATCATAATTATTAAAAATAATTTTATTTAATTCTCATTATTTTAATGAAAACATTATTTTATAGATTATTTTATAAAATTGTTTTTAAGAAAAGTTAAATGATATTTCATCTTATTTTTCAAATCAATCATCCAAGGCTCTTATAATGTTTTCATCATGCATTTCAATATCCATTAATGTTTAGTTTTCATCACTATAGTTATTATATACTAAAATTATCCAATTTCTTCCACTTTATGGATTATGATATTTTCATGTGGATATTTTCATGAAACCCATTTTATTCAATTGGTTTATGTATTCTATGAGAGATTAATTAATGTGATCATATTCATTGGGAAAACATATATATTAATTATCATTATATGAAAGTTGGGAACTAAATTATATATTGATCTAATGAATTAGTTAAAACATTATATATCATGAGATGAAATGTGATTTATATTGGATTTAATAAAATACACTATATTTATGGGATTTTTTTAGTGATCACAATCAACTATGTTATGGTATCAGTTAATTATGAGATTATTGTTTTATCCAATTTACCTGACAAAAGAAATGAATTTATCTCTTTATTAATATACCATATTTACCTATTTGTTACATATTGCTATATTAATTTTCCATATATTATGTTAATTTCAAAACAAAATTAAAATTTTATAGAAAATATCAATTAATACGTCGAAATCCATATGCCATTACTTATTATATTTGATCCATGTTTCATTGGTTAGGATTTTCATATGTTAATTATGTTCATTTATAATGATTTAATTCTCAAAATAATATGTTCATATTATTCACATGTAAGATCATTGATTGATATATCTTATATTCACATATTTCTATGTGATAGAGGTTAACAATTCATTTGATTCCTTTCCCTAGGTAATTAAGAGGAGTATTTCATATGATATGCCTAGAAGGGTATCATGTGTGAATATTATTTTTGTGAGATGTTAATGAATGTTTATAAAATAATTTGTTCATTTCTATTATATCTAAATAAACTAACCTTGTTGGTTTTGGGGATTTATTTATGATGATATTTATTGAATATTAATGTAAAAATATTTAATATATATATATGTTATGTAAGGTTCATCACATATAAAACACATGTTTTGTGTTCCAAAATAAAATATGGAAAGATATGCTTATATATTGAGAATTAGAATTTAAATCATGTTGCTTTGAAGGAAAAAATACTATCTACCTCAAATTCATAATTCATTTAGACATTTGGGTTACAAAAAGTGGTTTTTATAGATTTAGTTGAAATTTAAATTTTACTAAATATTTATGAAAAGTGAATGAATTTTGAAAATGTATTTTTGAAATTACAATTAACATTGTAAGTTATTAGTGACACCATTTCATGTTACTTATTCTTGTGAGGTTTTCAAGGATTTAGTAAAGTTAATTTCATATAAATATCATGACACCCATGTTTAGGTATTTTGGGAAAATACCCTCGTTTATATAAGATAAAAATAATACCATTGGAAGAATCTGAAAATCATTTTAGAAAATGTTAGAGAATACAAGGTCCTCATAATATTTTAAAAATTCAATTTTTGATTAATGAAGTGAATTTTTCATGAATTTTGACTCAAAAGAAATAATAATTACAAATCCTAATAAATTAAACGTTTTTATGAATGGAAAAATACCAATGAAATTTTTTGAGATTAAAATTATTTATAGGATCTCATAAAATATTAAATTTTCTCCAATATTTTATTAATGGTTTTGTTATATAGGAATTTATTATCCTAAAAGGGTGTAAAGTTAAAGTGAAATGATATGCACTAAAAATATTTTTAATAACTAAAATTATTATTTATCATCACTCCATGACTATTATTATATAGATTTTATCATGAATATATAATATATTAATAGGCTTCTATAGAAGTAATTAGACATGTGTTTATAAAGAAATTATAACAGAATTTGACCAAGGAATATATTACCATATAAAGACAATTAAAAAATATATAACTTGTAAATAGATGTAATTATTAATACATTATGAATTTATAGAAATTATGAGTACACTGAAAAATTCTTATCGTATTCCTATAATGACACATTCTTCTTTGAATTTATTTTTCAGTTAGTATTGTAAAATAAAGAGGAGAAAATATAGGGAAATTTTAATTTTCGGTTTGGAATGAGGTTTAGACAATAATTTATTTTTATCAATTGAAAAATTGTTCTAATATAATTTAATTAAGTGTGAGTAATGGGAAAATAAATATTAGTAATGAATGGTGGGAGAAATGAAAAGGGTTCTAGTGGTCAATTAACCAATGAACCTTCGATGGGAGTCTGATGGATGTCTCATGACCAACCAATGTTTATGTGGGCACTGGGAAGCCGCCAAAACAGTGGTTTCATCTTTTATATTTTTTAGATATTCATAGGTAATTTTTTCAATTAACCCAAAAAAACAAGATTATCCTATCTCACTAAACAAACACTCATATTCAAAAAAATTAAGGGGAGATCACATTTTCTATTGGATATCTTTAATATTAAATTCTATTCATTTGGCCCATATTAAATCTAAAAGGATTTATTTAATTCTATGGCTAGGAAATCTATCACTCTCCCACTCTATAATTTTAACACCTCTTACTAAATTCTCCTTATTGTAAATGGTTGTTTTGATTTCAAATATCAAAAAAATAATAGTGCGATTATTTAAAATTCATAGGATTCATTTAGTTTTTTTAAAATGGAATGATTTTGATATAATATAATGATTTTTTTAATGGGATATTTTTTTATTGAATTTTTTGTGGTTTTTAATTTGGACCTTGATTTGAGAATTATTGGGTCTTTTTTATGTTCATTTTTATAAATAAATTTTTAGGAAAATTATTTTGATATTGTGCATGGGTTTTACTACGATTTGTTTGATTTTAAATTTTAGTGCATTTATTTAATAATTAGTAAAATTTGAATGATTATTTTTATTATTTTAATTCATTTCTGTTTATATTATATTAAAATGGAATACATATAATGTTTATGATAATTATATGTTTTTCTGGCCCATATGGAAATATTTAATCTTTATATATATATATTCTATAATCATTATTCATGATATTAAATAATATACAACCTATTTTATAAAGTTTTAAATATGGATTATGAAAAAATATTTATAAATTCACTCAATGAACATTTATTTTGAAATTACTATATATAAATGAGACAAATTTATAGATTAGTTATTATAAATTTAAATTTTGAATTAAATAAATTCTGAATAATTAATTAATCATAACTTGTATGAAATAATCATTCATAATTTTTTCATATTTAAAATATTTGTAGTTTGATAAAATATGTTAAAAAATATATAATGTTTAATGTATTCTAACATTCCATTTATATTTGTTAAATCCTATAAGGTAGAGATGAATTTTTTCCATAGTTTAACAAATTGGAAATTAATAGAAAATGTCCTTTTTTGTTCACAAATGGGACAAGTGATGTGATTATTTTTCACCCACGTTCTATAATTTACATTGTGGTTATATGAAAATTTACTACCTTTTTTATATAGAATAATTGTTTTATGTATCTTTTCATGTTCATAATAAAATTTCATTATTTTATAGATGAAAGTTTGTAAGGTAAAATATCTTTCTTATATGTCTCAAAGTTTCCCAAAAAAATCATATAATACAAATAATAAATTTGCATGTGACTTAAATGATTTGGGATGAGAATTTTTTAATTTTAGCCTTTAATTATTAATTCTAATATTATGTTTTTATAACATGAATGGTTTTAGGAGTCATTGGAAACTGGTTATTAACAAATTATTAAAATAATTTTTTATGAATAATATTGTGAGATATGATATATAGAAATCATAAATGGTTATTTCTTTATGTGTGATCTAGAGAAAAATATAGTTCTATTCCCTCTTGGATGTGTTATACTAAAAAATATATAATTGAAATAATGATTTATATATTTAAATTTAAGTTTCCTAATTTTTTTATCACTTACTAAAAGAATTATTAAATAATCTATGAAATTTATGGATAAAATATATACTATTATTTTTTAAATAAAATGATTGATAAATAATTCTTCATTACTCTTCCAGAATAAATTTTAATCCAATAAATAGTAGTTTACTATGGGTTGAAAGTAATGTTGTTGTTGATGCAACATTTGGACTACTTTGGTAAAAGAATTTTTTTTATATAATTACCTTATTAATTATTAATTTTGGGTCAATTGCTATTATAACCATTTTATTAAAAAATACATTGGTTATTAATATTCATATTGAATAATTATTTTGGTATATTATTTTCATTTCATATTTTATTATGAGATTATTTATGATGTGTTTAATTTTTATGAAAATGGTGTTAATTTTTACACCTCATGTTATTTCTAAAAGTAAACCATGTACGCATTATTCCACTCTTAATTTGAAGAAAAAAATTCTAAATTACTTTACTAAAACCAAATGAATCTTCCCTAATTATATTAATTTGTATCCTTTTATTTCTTAAATGGATTTGACCATTAAAATTGTAGCTAACATACTTTTATATGATAGATTAAATACATCTTAGTATGTTGTAATGCAATGTATACTATAAAAATGTGTTGAGTTTGGTAAAATACATACAAGGAATTCTATCTAATTTTTTAACATTTAGTGAGTCGTGGAAATGTTTGATATCCTTTGATATGTTTTTCCACTATTATCACAAATACCAATTTATCGTGTAATACATATATATTTTTATAAAATTTTAATGTCATATATTTCATTATATGTCCATGTTGGTCAAAAAAATATGGATATATTATTAAAATTATATTTTATCAGTATCTATGTGTTTATAAATATATGAGTGTTTTTAAAAACAACTCTTTTGAAAACTAATACATTTAATGACTTATATAACATATCATATTGAAAAATTGTTTGAAATATAGACATTTATTTTTGACATTTTACCCAATGGTCCAATCTTTTGCTATATATTCTCAAAATTTCTATTATAGGTATTGTTAAACTAATCCTTATATTATGTAAAGATAACAAGTCATCAATAAAAATAGGTCATATATTATCAATAAACAATATCTCCAATTGTATGAGAAAATACAGCCAATGATGGCCTCATGATGAATAATTCTACAGAGTGAATCTTATGTTAACACAAAAAGAGTATGAGAAAGATAATATCTTTGACATAACCATATATTTCCATTTAGTAACACAAAAATTTAACCCATTAAAAAGAAATAGAACATTTATTTCCCATAATAAAAATTTAATATTCCATATAACCACTTAAGTAACTCACACTATCACATGACTCTTATAAGGGAGTCATATTCTATTCCTTGATATGATTTTTGTATATTCATTTTTACTATCATATTGGATGCTATAACAATTCCATAAAGGTCTTTCCACACTCCTTATGATATTCAAATGGATCCATTGAAACACATATATTTCCTAAATATGTAGTGATACTCAAAAATATGGTTAGGTAAATAATGGGTAAATATGTTAGTAATTATCTTCACTATGAATTTATATTCTAAATTACACAATCGAATTTGAGTAATTTTATTAAAGTATCGATGATGATTACCATTTGAACTGAGAAATATATAAATTGCGGTTATGAAAGAGATCCCATATTAATGTAGTGTTGAATCATATGAATGGTATATTTTTGGATTATATCACTGGATTCTGTAATGACGTAACATGGAAAACCATCAGGTCCAAGATATCTTTTTGGATATCTTCTTGGATTAATGTTTTCCACCCATTTAATTTTTATCCATTATCGGGGTGCTTCCATATGTTTTGAACTAATAGTATGAAGTAATGAATAGACATTGAAATCGGATAATATTAATTTTCAATATCTTAATAATAAAGTGTTCCAAAGTCCATAAAAATCATTTTTATTGCATTATAGAAATTGAACTTCATTTATGTTCTTAAATACAATTCATGTTTAAAATGAAAAATTAGACCTAATATTTCATCTTTCTGTGGAAAGCATTATATTCATTTTTTGAAGTTTATATTTTTGTATATGATTGATCACTTTTTTTGGAACATTTTATCATTTATGAATGATGAAAAAATCCGAAGATATTATGGAGAGTTTTTAGCATGAATGAAGAAATTTGTTGGACAGAGCATAATGGGCCTATGGCCCATCAAACAGAAGTGGGGCCCACAAAACAAGCCCAATGAAGCTAAAATGTTTACAACAGAAATATTAAAATATGAGATTCATTTCATTCAACTGTGTACATAGATAATTTTGATGTGTTCATGGAGATAAATGGATCTGACGTTTACATTTAAATGGTGGTTCCGACCCGAACGCTTGTAAAGTCGTTCCACCGTTTCGACCATAACATCCAAACAACATCACTGAATGGCCTGAATGTTTTACAGATAATAGAAGACACATGTAATATAATATTTATCTTCTACAAATCCTCTATATTCAGCCTTCATAAATTACAAATTCACACGTCAAAATAGGGGAAAAATATGGACGAATTTATGGACAACCTTGAAACATGGAAATTCCCTTGATTTTCTCACGCTCTTTTGACTCTCCCAATTAATGGGGATATAATTTATTGTTTTGGGGTGTATATAAGGCTCCAAATATTCATATATAATAAGATTTTGGTGAAGGGAATTTTCATCTAAATTTTTTCATTCAATCCATGTTTTTTTTCAATGCAAATATTTCATTCAATTGTAATTTCCTGCTTTCATTTTGTAATCACATCATCAATTTTTCCCAAGATGGGTTTTCAATAATATTATTTTATTGATAAAAATGTCTTATTATTCTTCACTTTATATTTTCATTTTCATTACCCATTGAAACTGTTTAATCAAGGTGATAATTTATTCACACCATCACTTGTGAATTCAATCACACAACGACAGTGTGTTCGTTTTTTTAATATTTTTCATCTTCATCAATTCTTCCCCCATAAGTCTACTTCCCACTTATATTGGTTGAATATAATAAATGGATGGATAAAATATTAAGGTTTGATACATTGGATTAGAATGGTAATGGATTGAATGTTATTTCATGTACTTAATACTTAAATCTATTCATTATTTTAGGATTTCTATTTGATGAGTTACATTCTTTCTCATCTTTGCCAACTTTAACGATGAAGCATTTTGAGTGCTAGTATGATCTATTTCCTATGAGTTCTCAATAAAGTGATCTTAATAGTGAATTGGTGATTGGACTTGGAATTGTGTAGGGATAAAATTGGAGAATGATTCGGGGGAATTATATCATTTTTTGGATATGTCTTGAAATAGTGACATGAAATTTTCTATGATAATAAATTCATCCAATCCACCCTAATAAAAACCATAAAATCAACCCACCAACAATAATTTTTTAGTTCAAATCATTTTTATTGTATGTTATTTAAATAATATGATTAGTTCCTTAACTAAAATATACATAAAAGTTTTCCACTTCATAGCCAATCCTCAAAAAAATCATATTGTCTAACGGTTTCTTCTTGGGTCCCTATGGATTCGATCCCTACTAGTACTTCAATGACCATTTTTACCATTAGGTTAAATTTGGGCGCTACCAATTTTTGGCACTGTTTCCAGGCACACAAGTAAGTACCTTAGACACTCATCTTCGTTTTTCACCCCAAATTCATTATTCCCACCCTAATGTCTCTTCTCTATTACCATTTATATTTCTATGTGTCCAATGAATCCAAAAACCAATTTTCAATCAACTCAGATAGATTATCATCCACAATACGAATTGATAGACAGAGACTAAAATCAATTGGAAAATCAATATTTAGTATCACCACACATATGTAATTTCATTGACCAATCCTTGATTAAATACACCACACCATATGAGATATACAATCAATGGGATTCTGATTATTTAATGGATCAATTTCCATCCCTCTTTAGAATGATTGAAGAGATCAAACTTCATGAAGTTCAATATGTCCAAACATCTATCAATCCTAATACTAAATTTATTTTTGAACATTTGCGTGAAAAATGGTTAAAATGAATTCCGATGTTTATTCAATGAGATTAGGAATAAAAATCATTGAGACTTATGAGGAACTCATTCCACCTAAGGATGTCCTTTCATCATCACTGATAGAAGAATATTTTATACCAAAAACCACTCATGAATTTAAAAAATAACAAACCTTTCGACATGGGATAACTAAAGAAGATCAATGAAATGGTGAAGGGTCTTTAAATAAGTTGGAAATTAATTTTTTGGACTCAAAAGAGGAAAATTTAACATCAAGGATTGAGTTTCCTAAATCTAACTCCATTGATAAGTATTCAGATGTACTAATAATTGAACCATTGGGAGAGTTCACCAACAACCTTCCAAGACTGTGAGACTCGAACCCAGGATTTAAGGGAGACTGTGGCACATTCTTTCCTCATAAACCACAAGGTGACTTCATTCTATAATTATCATTTTCAATTTCCGATTTGAACACCTCTCCCTTACCACCTTCTAGGGTTTCTTTAAACACTGGGGACAATGTTATTCTATGTTGGGGGGAGAATAAATAATTTTTTTTTGAATAATAACATGCGTGGAAAGAAATATTCCATTAACCTTGGACATGACAACATACATTGAAAACTCTGAAATTGGATATCGAATAATTTTGCATGCCTTGATTATAATTTTAATGCATGTTTAAGTTCATGAGCATAGTTTTTCGAAAGTGTGGTTGTTCGATGTGATTTTTCACTGATTACATTTTCATCTTCTTAATAAAAAATCACAATGCACGTCTACTTGATATTGGGTGTAAATTCAGGTTCTTGGGTCTCTTTCATCATAGCATAGGGTTGGGGGTCACTTTTAGTTTTATTTATGTATAAAAAAACAAAAAAATTGAAAATAAATAATGACCACATAGAGAAATCTTTTGTCCAAATGTGTGGATTAAGACACTTGGGGATCATGAATACATAGTTTTCTAGCCCAGAGTTAAGAATTATATCTCTTTTGTAGTGCATGGAATTGTAAATATGTGTGGCATCCAACACTGGGGTATCGTGACTCCATAGTTTTCTTTCCCAGATTTAGTCTTTTCGTATCTATTATTGTTGAAAAAATAAAAAAATAAAAAAATAAGAAAATTGTATACTCATCTTAAGCTATAATGTGATTCCCTCCTAGTGATTCCATTTTTCCCCCTTGAACAAAAAAATGGGCCCCATGTCTTATGTGATGCAGAACACATCATCATGCTTAATTGAAATTGGATGAAATTTTACAATGAGTTTTAAAAAAAATAATGAGCTTGGGCTAGCGATATTCTTATTCACCTAGCTTGTTTTAAATGATTTTGATGGGTTTCATAATTGTTTTTGGTATGAGGTCTTTGGGTGAGCAATGTGTATTAAAATGTTTTTGGAAAAAGGGAATTTAAATTTCATATTTGATATATAGTTTGCTCTGGATTATAAAAACTCATGTTGGGGGCCGGATTAGCTACTAAAAGTGTATAATATTCAATGTCAATATCTTAATAATAAATTTTTCTAATGTCCATAAACATAATTATTAGTGAATTATAGAAATTGAACTTCATTTCTCATCTTAAAAACAATTCAGGTTTAAAATGAATATTTGAAAAAACCATTCATCTCTTTGTGGACAGCATTATATTCATTTTTTGAATTTGTAATTTTGGGGTATGATTGAACACTTTTTTTGAAACATTTTTTATTTTGGTAATGATGAATGAATCCCAAGAGATGATGGAGATATTTACGCATGAATGAAGATATTTTCTGGACAAAGCATAACGGACCTAAGGCCAATCTAACCGAAGTGGGGCCCAAAAAACAAGTCAAATGAAGCTCATATTTTTACATTAGAAAGATAAATATATAAAGATAATTTCAATCAACTATGGTCAGAGATAATTATGAAGGTTTCATAGAGATAAATTGATCCAACAATTACATTTAAATGGTGGGTCCGACCTGAATGCCAATAAAGTCTTTCCACCATTTCGACTATAACATGCAAAAGGCTTCAATAAATGTCCTCATATGTGTATAGATAATATAGGACACATGTATGAGAGTATTTTGACTCTATGAACCCTCCAGATTCAGCCTCATTCATTTAAAAATTCACACATCAAAATAGCAGATGAATCTGCACGAATTTATGGACAACTTTGAATCCTCAAAATTCCCTTGATTTTCTAACGCTCTTTTGACTCTCCCAATTAATGGGGATAGAATTTATTAATGGGGGTGTATCTAAGGATCCAAATATTCCTATATAAGGATCTAGTTGTAAATGGAATTGTCATCTAATATTTTTTATTTCTATCCATGTTTTTATTTCAAAGATAATATTTCATTCAATTATTATTTCCCGCTTTCATTTTGTAATCACATCGTCAATTTTTTCCATGTCAGTTTTTCAATAATTTTAGTTTATTAATAAAAAGTTATTATTATTAATCACTTTTTATTTTAATATTTTTAACATGTTACAGTCTTTCTCATCTTTTCTAACATTAATGATGCCACATTTTGAGTTCTAGTACGATCTAAATACATTGAGTGATCAGTAAAGATATCATAAAAGTGAATTGGTGATTGTCTTTGGAATTGTGTAAGGATAAAATTGTTGAATGATTTGGGAGAATTATCTCATTTTTTTAGATATGTCTTGATTAATGACATTAAATTTTCTATGAAAATAAATTCATCCAATCCACCCCAAGAAAAACCCTAAAATCAACCCACCATCAATAATTATTTTGTTCAAATAATTTTTATTGTTTCTTATTTAAATTATTTCATAAGTTATCTAATTAAAATCTACATTAAATTTGGCATCTTCATACCCAATCCTCAAAAAATTCATAGTGTCTCAAGGTTTCTTCTTTGGTGCATGTGGATTCGATCCCTACTTGTACTTCAATGACCTCTTTTATCGGTAGGGAAAATTTGGCCGCTACCAAGTAACCAAATTGATTCCAATGATTCAAGAAGTTGAAATGTTGTGGTTTCACTCCTGTATATTTCTATTTGATAAAAAATGATTCATTATCATACAAACCTGTTTACATGTGAGTGACATAATATTTAAATAATTTGGTTATCCTTTAAAATTTATTAGAGCATATATTGATTTGATTATAAAATCTTTCATCACAATTCTTATTGTTTCCATTAGTGAAATATTGTAAAAGCCCGAATAACATAATATCATATCTAAGGTTAAAATATTAAATGTTAAATTTATTGACATTATAATGAAAAATGTGACCCTATTTTTATAATCCAAAATATACAACATCAAAAAAAATATTGGATCATTTACATACAAAAAGAAATATTAGGTTTACAGTTTTAGATAATTGTAAAAAATAATTACATACAAAATTCCCATGACGACAAGAGAGTAATGTTTTACACTCTATCAAAATTTAAATATTTTTTATTTTGTCTCCAACATCTTCTATAAAATTTTTCACATTTGATACCTTTTTAGACACAAATAATTTCCCATAGTCTTCATTCCCTTGATAATTGGAAACATAAGAAGGGTGAGATAAAATCATAGTAAGGGTAGACACAAGAATTAAAATTTTTATTTCATTAGTTGATGTAATAAAAGTATAAGGGTAATAAAACATAATCATAGTGTATGATTATGACATAATAGATTTCATTCCTATAAATTCCCATATCATAAATCAAGAAAACTTAATCAATGTAACAATAATTTCATGAGTTATAATAATCATTAATCGTGATACTAGGATATCAATATTAAATATAAGAATCATTAAAAACCCATTTCAATCATAAATATGAAACATTTTCATCTTGGAACATTGTCATCCTAGAACTATTACAGGAACCCGAACTACTGAAATAACCATATGGTCGACTTCAAACATAGTTACCAAGTTCATTAGAGATGTATAATTGGTCTCAAACTATCATATCATGTGTTATAATAGGTCATAAAATGTCAAATAATATATATCACACATTCATATTATCATAAAAAATTTCATATACCATAATGAGAATAATGTATATATATTTTTCATTTCAATATAAAATTCATTGGAAAAAACATTTTTCCATTAATAAAATTACTTACCCTTGGAAAAGAAATTGGATCTATGTCAACCAATTTGAAAAACCATAATCTATACAATGAAATAATTATGATGGTATCACTAAAAAATATCCCCAATGGAGAATAAATAACATCAAGGGTTGATTAGGAAGGAATTCCCTTAATATATCTTTGAAAACATTATTTTTGAAAAATACACATTTCAGTTTTAAAATTACATGTAAAAATAAAAAATTCCCAAAATATTGTGAAAACCCATTTATTTAAAAATAAAATAGAAACATATAAATTAATCATCATATAAAAATATTTTCATGAAGGAGGGTTTTCTATTCATGTCATTAACTGTAAAAATAAACTTTCTTTTCAAATATTTTTTTAGAAAGAGTCAAAAGTGACAGATATGGGAAATGTTATGAAATTTTCTTTTTGAAACATATTGAGAGAAGGTTAAAAACTATGTAAAATAAATTAATGAAATAATGTTTTTTATAAAATATTATTTTTTTATGAAATTATATTTTTTTTAAAAGAATTAAGAAAATATTGATAATGAAGAGAAATATTCCTAATATAAAATAATATATATGATCATTATCACTTATAAACATTTTTTGGTTAATCTATAATGGATGTAATGGAATGTAAACTTGTATAACACAGTTATAAATAGTGTATAATAAATTATATGTGGTTTATAAAAGTAATATCATATCAGTTCCCTCGTGGAACCCTGAATGTAAACAATCTGAAAAAGGAAAGATATTGTAATATAAATCCATAACCACATTCGAAACATTTCAATCGTAAGAGCTATCAAATAATAACAATAAATGAAAAATTAAATATCATTAAAATAAACATATTCATGTTATTTAATGTTAAAGAACCATTATATACACAACATAAAGAAATATTGGTTCAAATCATAAACATCTACCCCAAAAAAGTGAATTTTAGATGAATAAATAATTAAAATATCATATCACAGAATTAATAATAGACCAATACTGAGATTATGTGTAAAAAATATAATTAGAAAAATTGTAAATAAAGAATAAAAAATTTAGAGATCTATTAATACATATTCATTACAAAACAAATTCAATGAATAACTGTTATAACCCAACGAATAGAAATTGGGATAAAAAACCCTTTACCACATGGTTAACTTCATGTAAAATACCTTTGGATAAAATACTTCAAATATCATCTTACTAAATCGTGATTTATGAAGGATTAAATTTACAACTTATCAAATGGGATGTATATGAACCTGATTAATTTAATTTGTTTCATGTCATTAAAATATTTCCCAATGAAGGAAAATTTAAATGAAATCCATTACCTCAGGGAAAAATCATAGCTTATGTTATTTATCTTCATGAATAATAAACATATGTTAATTATCTAAATAATTAAGTACAATTTTAAGGTTTATTATTAATTTTATATTATTTATTTCCATGTTATTTATGATTACTTAATCAATTAATTTCACATATTTTTTTTAAAGATACTCGTCTTATAAGTCCAAAATGACTTCAATAGTTTAACTACAATATTTTAGATCATTATTACATAATATAAAATATAATTTTGGTTGAATAATCATAATTATTATAATTTAATTCATATTTTATAATTAATATTAAATTATTTTTATGAAAAATGAACTACGATATAGTCATAAATATGGTTGGTCATTTGAATGTTTTTGTAACATTTATTTGTCAATGATTATTCTGGAAATAATATACGTATAATTTTAACCATATATAATTATAATTATATAATAAATTCAATATTATTTATTTTAAATATACTTATATATATATCAACCATCAGGTATGGTAATGAAAAATGAATCAGATCGCTTCACAGAGCTAGTAGTCCCCATGTACGCACGAACAACAATCTCAGTTCTCACTAAATTAAAGGCTAAGAAAGAAAATTATATATTATATATTAATAAAGATAAATATCTTGATAATATTGTACACATACATTAAGTATATAACTATAAATATCAATTTTATATGTTCGTTGAAAATAAATTACCTTGGTTCATTAGGCGGAAGCCCGATGTGCACAAGAATGATATTTTCATTTCTCATTTATTGGAGGAGGATATAAATAAAGATTTTTGTGTTGACATAAAAACATATAAATATATTTAATATATTGGTTTTCTTATTTTATCATGTATTTTAATAATTTTAAGGAGTTGGAAGAATAATTAAAATGTCAATTCTCATAAAAGAATTATACCTCTTCTTCGGAAAATTTTCTTTACTTTAATCTTTAAGCCTTATAATTTTCATACACTACACAAAATAAGAACTCCAGAGTGTGGGGAGGAATTTTGAGAAAATTTGAGGACATCCTATAGAAAAATATGTATTTTTACGTGTGAAAAAAATGTGAAGTTGTTCCCTTCTATAAGAATAGTTATGGTTACTCTAGAAATTTCATTAAATTAGAACTGTTCATTTACATTAACATTAATAACACCAATAAAAAAATGAATTCATATATGATTAATTACCAATTCATTAAAATGTTATATTTATCAAAAAAAATAATGCATCTGAAAAATTATTTAAAATTCCATTACTTTAAAAAAAAAATATCATTTCTTTTATTTCTCAAATAATTGAATAATTACTTTATCCATCTTGCACAATATTTTAAACTAGTTATTTTTCTTCTTGTAATTAGAAAAGGAATTAACATTTAAAAAACCATTTATCATTAATATCAATATTTATAAAGAAAGGTATCCTCAGTTTAACTCTATTTAAAATATATTAAATTTATTAAAAGTAAGAGTGTGATATTTTTGGATTTATATTTATAAAGGTCAAAATCTTGACAAAACAGAACCAAAAGTATATATATTTGATTTTTAGATGATGATGGATATGATTTACTCATCCAGTAAAATTAAGGTCACTGTTATGGTTATTTTTTTCCTTTTTATTTTAATTTGAATCATAATTACCAAATTTATGCTTGGTTATAGTAACAAAAATTAATAAGCTTACTAATCATAATGGAAAAAAATAAAAGGTTCATTTTTAAATACTTTTAAATTGTGATTATAAATATGGAATCCATATTTCGAGATTGAAATCATAGAAGATGTATAATTTAATTTACAATTAAACAAGAAATACAAAATTAAAATTTTTTCTTCAATAACATTCCTTTTTATGTATTAAAATTTTCATTATAGAAAATTATATTATTAAATTCATTAAAATTTACATAATAAGAATATTTCTAATAAAAATAAAATATAGTAAATTCAACAAATAATCCAAAATTTAATTTTACATTTTAAAAACTTTGAAAATTTTGTTATTGTCAAAAATAATCATTATTCTGTACTATACATTGAAAAATAAAAATGTTAACAAAAATTTCAAAAGATCACTACAAGATAATATTTATAAATTAATATCAATAATAAATTCATATTTATTAAATAAAATTTCAAAATGCTTCATAAATTTATTATTATTTTCACTAAAAAGAAGAAGTAAAAACAATTTTAATGAAAAAATATGTTTTAAAAATCAAGTGGATGTACACGAAATTGAATGATTATTTCATATGGAGCTAAAACTTGCAAGATGTAAAGGTTTCTCACTTCTCCCATAAAATTTTTTTAATAATAAAAATTTAACGTTGGATAGATGAGTGATAATGTCATAATAATTAATCAATTATTTTGTACATATTTTTTACATTGTGCATATTTCCAAAAATTAGTTAACTATTTTCAAAACAACCAATATAAATATTATGTTAGAAATTTAATATTTAAATAATAATATTTCTTTTTTTGTTTACGTTCGGTGTTCCGTGTCATACAAGTTATCGATCATAATTTTATTCTATAAAAAAATTTGGACACTACATCCCCACTTAAGAAAATTTATTCTCAAAATTTTAACTTTGGCTCGGTAAACAAGGGTTCAAATTTTCAAAATTCCATTGTAAAAATCCCACATCCAAGAAAATTTTTTAATAAAACTTCCTCTTAATAATAGGGAATGGGATGTACAAAGGTCATTTAGAATAACATACAGAAATGATTCCATGTATGAAAAAATTGGAGGGATGTGAAAATGTGGACATGGAAGAGAAATTTATTTTACAAATATTGACATATAATGATATAGAAGGATGATCATATGAAATTAAATTATCAAGATAATGATAACTACCCAAAGCCCATAAAAGAAAAGAGATTTTAAAAAATACATCGATTCATTGAAAAATAAGGTAATAATATAACATCATTCATTAAAAAATATTTTATCATAGATCATGAATATTATAAATCTCTAGAATAAGTACCAAAGTAAATATTCTATCCTGACAAGAATAATTTGATCCTTTAATAAAATTCCACCGCAATCTCATCTTTTTCTACATATGATGAGTATTCAAGATGAACGTTTCATGCCATAAGCATTATAATAATCTTATAATGGGTCATAAAAAATGATGATCCAATATTACTCTGATCTCTAAACATTTACCAAAACCAAAATGGTTTTTAAAATGTAAAATAATTCCCCAAAATGAAAAAACCATCAAATAATAAAATAAAATCTCAATCTCTAAAATTGAATAATGAAACTAAGTGTTAAAAAAGATCTAAAAAATATGAATGATTTGATCATGTATTATTCTATGATAAATTTAACATTTACATATAAAAAATAATTTTTTTAGTGTCTCCTAAAAACAATGTTTATTACCTCATCACATAATATCAAAGAAATGTGAATCATTTCTAGAAATAAAAAACCTAAATCCAAAATAAAAATAGTAATGAATCTTTTAACTTCAATGGTTATCTCATACCTTTCATATTGTATACCTAAAAGTATAATAGATATTTTTTAAATAAAACATAATAGTAAACCAATGGATTATATATATGTTATCCCTAAAAAATGTTTCCAAAAAATATCATTATTCACCATAAATTTCAATCACATAATTCCTCAAAAGGGGGGTTTTATGATTTTGAAATTATGATCAAAATTAAACTAATAAACCCATGAAAGTGTCAATAACTCTTCATATAACCTCATAGTAATATATATTAATCTACAATTTTTTCTCATCTCTGTACTGATACCAACTATAATACCCCCAAACCCATGTTCCAAAATCTGATGCTAATAACATAAAAAATAAATTAATTTATTTAATACTGATATATGTTTCCCAATTTTTTAAAAAAAACATACAACATCGAAAATAAATATTTGATAAAATATATACCCAAGCCCATTTTATTATTAGAGTTTTATATAATTTTGATAAACACATACATAAACAATACCCACAACTTAAAGAGTGTATCTGTTCAACTATACACATATATTCAAATTCAATATTACATCATCAAAAAGGGCCTCTAAGAGTAAGTGAGGGATGTTGAGAGGATATTTGGGTAGGGTTTGGTTGAGACAAAAGGCTTTGATGGTGTGAATTAAAGATAAGGGGGAGTGCCCTTTTATAAGACGGGTGAGGGACACCTTTGGAAAAGCTAGAAATATTATTTTATAATAAACTCATATTCAGTTTCTAATGGCTCAAAACTGATTTATTTTGAGGGTAAGGTGGGTATGGGTCGAAAAAAACTCACAAAATAGGTTTTAGATAGGTCTGGGTCACTTTATTAACTTTACCATTTAGTTTTAACTCTTATTTAATTATTTTGACATTTACCATGTCTCTTTGTATTTTTATATTATATGGTTAATAAACATAATATAAACTTCCAAGAGAACCCCAAGGGGTTCATTATTGATACACCTATCATTATATAAGTCTCTTGTATGAGCCTTAGATTTTTAGGAATGGAATATCAATTTATAATATAATATTTGTTTTAAAAACTCCATTATGTCAATTTTGACACTATTTAATAATTGATTTTTGTTAAAGTCATAAAACCTTTATTAATTCAAAAAAAAATTCACATAAGTAATCCTAACATGTCATATTAACCAATAAAATTATTGTATGTCATAAAAACTTTCAAATTATATTTAGATTAACACTTATAAGACAAATTATTTTATTCTTTCATTATTAAGTAAAATACAGCAACATTATTGTGTCATAAATAAATTTAATTATTCAAGGTCTATAAATTATAAATAAATAACCATTATGTAGGAAATATATTTATATTTGTAATTAATATTTATAGTCTAAAATATAACATATATAACCTTATGTAAAAATTGATTTTCTAAAAGATATATGCTTATGTCATTTTTGTATTTACTTTAACTTAATTTATATAAAGTGTCATTATCACTTACAAGTGGCTCCATGGGGTCCCAAAATCGAGCCAAAGATTCCCATGGTCGACCATGTATCAACCAATAGGGTTAAGACATGATTTAGGGAAATTTAATATTATTATAATATTATTGTTTTACCCTTATTTTCCGGATTTACCCTTTTACCATTGTAAATAAAATATTTACCGAAGTAATTATTCAAAATGCCTAAAAATAAAAGTTACCTATTAACAAAAATTTTACATCCTAATTATAAATATGGAATCCATTTTTCTAAATTAAAAAAAAGAAGTGGCAGTAATTAATTTAAAATTAATTACCGTTGTTAAAACAATGAGCGTTTTTTTAAGAAGTAATAAGTATAAAAAGATTGACACATGTTATTGTGTAGTTTAAATTTGAAATTACAACCAATTGCCAATATTGGATTAAATGGAAAAAATATATTATAATTATAATTTAAAACATCTCTAAAGTATAATTTATGACTATAAATTATTTGGATTAAAAAAGTTGTTTTAAATTAATGTATAGTATTTTTCGCTATTCAACAATGTTTGAATGTTTTCTAAAAAATACCAAAAATTAACCCTAGGAAAATTTTGATATTCCAAATCCAAAAGTGAATTCCATTTTTAATGAAAAAATTTATAAAATTTCAGAGAGTGGGTATTAATATTCATAATGGATACTTTGATTGGTCGTGGTGTGTTTGAATCTTGAAGTTGCGTACAATTCATGTTATTGCATTATTCAAAGGGAAACGTACTGTAGAAGCTTGGGTTGTTACACCATCTGAAAACCCAATGGGAAATATTGAGGTTTTGGTTAGATTATTATGCAGATTCTTAAACCTATGTATAAAAAATGATATGGAAAAATCCTCTTTTTTTAATATATAATTCCACAAATTTTCCTAATCCCTTTCACTAAAAACTCTTAGTTCATTAAATTACCACCCATTAGATATATAGATCCCTCAAAATGTTCAAAATAGCCCTTAATAATATCCTCCCAATCTATAAGAAACACCCTATCTATGTAATCTATCCACTCTTCTTTATATTTATTCAAGAAACATCTTTATTTCATCCCTTTTTATTTACAACTGTTCATGTTGGGATATTTTATTACAAATACCACATACTCTCTTTATGATTCCCAATTATTGAGTAACCATGTTCAATACCATTCAACACAACTATAAACCATTGTGAACACTTTTTATTGTTTAGAAATTATACTAGTAATTTCAATTCCAAACATTTATATATTGAATACCTAGCTCCATTCTCACTCAAGTGAATTCAACTAGTTTTACATATCTGCAATCGATTAGTGGTTTAGATGCATTTAAAATACACCCCTTAATCATGGGGTCATATTTTATCAAATTCAAAAATGCATTTTTTCTCTCTCTGGCACACTGATGCATTTGCATGATATGAAACTGATGGGTGGGCCCAGAATTACAAAACCCTCTAATATGTTGGGTAATGTTTTATTATCATGATATTCCATTGATAATGCATACTGGGTTATCTTAAAAACATTATGTCATTTTCTTGTGGGCGCAATCCTTGGATTATGTTCATTGTGTCTTTTTTTATGTTGTGGCCAGGTTCCTATATTTCATTGTTTTTACCATGTTATATCATGACAAATTGTTCAATATTATGACTCTCACCCTTCAAAATTTCCTTTAAAATACTCTTGGATAACATTTACTAACATTCCTTATGCTATTATTATATTATTTTCTTACTGTTCTTTATAGCTCACACCATTATTTTGAATGTCTACATGTTATCAAGCGTATTTTCAAAAGAAAAATTGAAATTTAGTGTCATGATAAGTAGTTTTTAATAATTTCATTTTCCATATGATGCAATTTTATAAGATATATACCATATTTCATTTACAAATTAGGCCTCATTATCTGCCGGTGTTGTATTAACATTACCTTTATTTATTTAATCATGAAATAATGTTTATTATAAAATGGATTGTAATTGGTAGTAATAAAAAAATGTCTAGTTATTTTGAATGATTTGGATTATAAAACTCTATTGAAATCTTCAAGGATAGTTTTAAACCAAAAAATATGTCCTTAATTTTTTGTAAAATGTAGATTAATTTATTTCCATGAAAAAATACCTCTATGGATACTAGATGTGTATGTAGCTCTGACATAGTTGTACGAAGGGGTATAACCCTGAAAAGTATGCATTGAGCTAGACTAATCTACATTTTGTGTAGGGAAATATGACTTAATTTACACCTAATATTATAATTTAGGGGGATATGATTTTTAAAATTCAAGATCTCATTACAAACCATTAATATATGTACAAAAATTCCCATAATCCGTTATGTTAGGAAAAAATCATGTATAACTATGATTGAAAACTATACATTAATATGTTTATGATATATGTTAAGTATGATTTTACCTTTAAATATTCATAGTTTCACTTTTTTGTTTACTATATTTAAAAAAATAATCCAAACTTTCTCTTTTATATTTAGTATATATGTGGATGTATAATAAACTGAGTCAACAAACATTGTGAGTTGATGTGTAATGACTTCTAAAATGTTTTTCTAAACAAGATGGGAGCTATATTGAGACATATTTTATTCTTCCAATCATGAAATAAAAAATCTGTATTATCATCTAACACATTATTAAATTTCTGTCACTGATAGAGAAAATGAGGATGACATCTCATTGATGTTTATTTGATAATGGTTATAAAGTATTGAGGATTCAATTTCTCTCATATCGAAATTGCGATATATGCGTTAAGTGAATCATACCAAATGAACTAAAAGATATTTAAATATTGTAAAATATGATATAAATAATCTAATTTTCAAAGAAAAAACAGTTTCTATTTAACATAATGGATTTAATAAAATGTCAATCTGTGTTACAATTAATAGTTCAATGTTATAAATATAAGGAATTTTGGAATTATATAGTAAAATCTTCTATTCGAAGGGTTAAAAAGATTTATGGGAGGGAGAATAGAAAGTCATATGTTGAGACCCATTTGGATGAATGATGTATATGTAACATCTACATCATAGTTTTGATTGTATTTTCCCCCCATTTTCAATACATTACATATTATAAAATCATGTATATTTTTCAATAACATTGATTACGTACCCCAAATGATTTGATATTATCATGAAAGAAATTTTGTGATTATTGTATATCATTTTGATGCTTTTTTTTTAATTTTCATGATAATCTTATCATTCTTCATTTAGTGTAATTTTATTGGTTTATGGGTATATATTACAATTACTAATATAGATCTAATATAAATTGTGGGGAGAATGAAGTATACCCTTTTATAATGAACCTCCATATAATCCTATTAAGTTTTAAGGAGGTGCATGTGTCTTATTTAACATAGCTATCACAAGAATGAATATTATTGAATTGTGAGAAACCATATCTTGCTCAGATGATTGAGACTAAACAGAGGATAATATATGATGACATTCCTATTGAAGGGAATTTTTTGATGTGTTTCTGAAGGAATTTTCCACCCCCACCTATTCAAGAAGAAAATTTAGTGAACAACCATATACATAGATCATTTCCAATATATTAGAATATATAAATAATAGCCCTTATTGAACATGGTGAGTTAAAGGAGAAAATATAGGGGAACAGTTATAAAGGGTTCTAATGCCTATGTGCTTCAACACTGGGTTCACCGGTCCTATTCATCATGAAGATAGATGGGTCAATGCACCGCTATATAAATTATCAAGAACACAAAAAAATCATAGTAAATAATATGTTTCAACTTCCATGGAGTGATGAAATTTTTTATCAGTTACATGGAGAAAAATACTTCTGTAATGTGGAAATTCATTCAAGAGATTAGTATGTAGTAGTGAATAATGAGGATACATCAAAAAATACTTTTAATTCATGTTATGATCACTACGAGTTCATACTAATGTACTTTAGGCTCACCAATTCTCTATAAATCAACATAGACATAATGAATAGAGTCTTTTGGGATTACCTTAATAAATATTTGGAAGTCTTAATTGAGGATATTCTTTTCTAATCAAAAAGTAAATAAGAACATAATGTACATTTTATAACTTTAATGAAAACCTTGTAGAATGAAAATTTATATTCTATGTATAGTACATGTAAGTTTACATTAGAAAAGTAACTTTATTGCTTCATGTTATCACCAACAAAGGGACATTTGTGGATCTTCAAAAAATAGAGGCAATTAATGTATGACATAGACTAACATATGTGATAGAAATATATTGTTTTCATCGATTAGATGGTTATTATCAGAAAATCGTGGGACACATCTTCTCATTTTATATCCCACTACCTAGGATTACTCAAAAGGAATTTAAGTATATCAAGGGAGGAGATGTGAATAATGATTTTAAAGAGGTTATGAATAGGCTAATCGTTGAACATATTCACATATAACCCATTAGTGGGAAGGATTTGTGATCTATAATGATGAATCCTCAAAGGGATCAAGTTTTATACTCATCAAATAATAAAATATGATTTCCTATACCACTTTAAAATTAAATATCCTTGACCATAACATCCCACCATGGGATCTATAATTGAAAGCAGTGATGATTAAATTGAAGATTTGGTGATGTGATCACGATAAAGAAAACTGTGACATATATATGAATCCTAAATACCTTAGGTATATATTAAAATAAAAACATATTTATATTCACCAATGAAGGATGTCATTGATAATGATTTTTTATTACTTTTAAATCCATTATAATTCATGGAAGAAAAAAATAAGGGAGATGCTCAATGTAGTAGGGATAACGCAACACTTTCTATTGTTAGTATTTAATGGGATCCAATTTTTTGATATCTCTGAAGGCTGGATATGGGAATAATTAGTGTTTCATTTTCATATTATTCTAAAATAAAATCTCAACAATTTAATTTCATATATATCAAGGAGGAACATAAAGATGATGAGTTATTATAGAAGAAGGTAAAAAATATTTCAGAGCTTAATTTTTCTGAATCTGTAGTTATCAAGTTACGAAACTGGATATGTATCTAATTGAAATAAAAAATAAAGAGGTAAAATCATTATAATGTTAATATATCATCCATCTCTATTCATATAAGATGCACTATGATGTATAGATATTTAAAGAAAAACATCACGTGGGATACCATGAAGAGTAAAATTAGAGCATTTTTATCTTGATGCATGGTATCCTAAAAAATCAACCTGGAATGATAGAAGTTTTAGGGTATGATGGAACCATTTCTCAAAAAAAATATGTAAATGGGGAAAAATATACATGTATTTCTCATTAGACTTCACATGGCATGGAATAATACTAATTTTATCTGGGTGGTTTTCGGTAACCTCGTTAATTCAGCACATAACATTATTATCAAAGAAGATTTTTTCCATGACCAACACTCATGGATATATATAAGGGAAGTGTTAATATGTCATTTAGTTCTAATATCTATTATATATAATCATTAAATGTGTTTTTCTTCAAGGTTCTGGAGAAAATTTCAGCCAGCGTTGGATCTCAAAATGAGACTTATCACCACTAATCACCGTTACAAATTTGGTAAGTCTTAATAATCAATTAAAAAAAGGATATGATGAGATCAATTTCATTTAATTTCCAAGGATGTTGGGATAAAAAAACCCATAATTAACATATCATATAACATTTATTGTTATTATATAATTAAAATATAAACTTATGAGTCTTAGTATCCAAATAAGTGTCATACTCTAAAATGGTGGGATGGATATTGGGAGTGGAATCTAATAGGGCATGATCATATCAAAGATAATATATGAATGATTAAAACTATTCAGTTTAATATGAAATACTCTCAACGTAGCTAGAATACCTATGTAGATGATCATCAATGAGACTTCTGATTTTTGGTAGAAGTTAATATGCTCATTCATATATAATCCTGGAAGAATTTAATTAGGATTTGAGATAAGGTAAAGCATAGTATAAAGAGACATAATTCCCTTCAATATCTATGATCACATCAGATCATTGTCATATTGACTAGCACTACAAGTTGCACTATTTTAAGTACAAGATGTGTTACAAATATCCCTCTAGAAAAAGTATTACTAGAACCCTAAAACTAATAAATCAAGAGGTGATTCCATTGTAATATGATCTTTTATCTGAGGATAATACATTATAGGACATAGAATATAGAGACAATGTTTCGTGAAACAACACCACTCATCTGGCAAAGTGTTGTTGTAGAACAACACGTTTGAGGAAGCGACATTTCAATTTAAAGAGGAAATTTAATAAAAATTACTTTATAAGATTTTGCGTATGAAATTAAAAATTTAAGTGAAAATTTTATGAAGGGGAGAAATATAATGAAATAAACTTAAAAAAATGATATTCCCTTTATAGATAAATAATTTCATTATTAAGAAGTGAAATTACAAAAAACTCAGGAAATACATTGGATTTATTGTACTATTATTTGGGATGTCAATTTTATAATACCACTAAGAATCATTATAAATGATATTATACCCATTATACAAAGATATAATGATTATTATACATTACGAATTATGATAATTCCCAATTGAAATAGAGAAAGGATGCGATGTCCTCAAGGAGTAGGATTAACCCAATGAAGCCCATTTATCATTGCTACTAAGGAAGATAACATCAATGGGATTGGAACTAACTATGACCAAGAGAAGATTCAATAACTAAATTAAAATAAAAACCTTCTGTTAGATATTTTTGAGATCATCAAGATCATGGCCCAATCTATGTTCGTTGAACAACCCCAGAAAAATATCACAATCGCGCAGATTACAGTTATGGTATTTTTTGGTTTGACAGATAACAATGTATCTAGACCAAAAAAATATGAATTTAAATTTAATTTCATTTCAAAAATAGTTATTATAATTATCAATTTTAATTATTAATATATATATATATATATAATTAAATATTAGTTGGAAAGAATTATATTTTGATATAAAAAAATTATTTTAAAAATATATTTCATTAATTTAAAAAAAATTAATAAATTCAAGAATATTGAAATAAATATTAATTTTATATAATGTTCTTAATATGAAATATTTATTTATATTTAAATTATAAATTGATATAATTTCATTCTATGTAATCTTTATAAGCATTAGAAAAAATAATATTTCCAAGAAGAAATTTTTTTAAAATAAATTTGGATTTTTACTTAATATTTCAAATTCTCATATTTAAATAATTATATTGCTAAAATAAAAGTTCTTTTTGGGAATAGGAAATAAAAACTATTCATTAATTATTATTTCATAGTTTTTGGAGACAATCGATTTTTCAGGTATAAATTAAATATGGAATAAATATACAATATGTATTTGGACATCATAAGGACCCAAATGGTATATAATATATTCCCTAAAGTGGATAAATGTGTGTATATATATATATATCAACATTTAAATAATATTTTCTTGAGGTTATATTATATATTTTATAATTCCTTAATGAACATTCGAAAATCAATATAATATTTTTTTTGGGTTTTATAATCAATTCATTATTAACCAGACTCGGTTTCATATAATAAATGATATTATATAAATGTTTTAGGTTGTTAACCATATAAAATAATTAAAAATTAACTTATTTGGAAGAAAAAATGGGAAAAACAATTGGAATTTTTTTAGTTTTGATTGCATTATAGTGTAGAGTTCAAACCATATGTTTGAAAACTAACAAAGAATTATCCTCAATATTTCCACATAAACCCACCCAAGAACCCATTCTTGGTCACTAAAAAATCATGGATATGAAATAAATATTATCTTCCCTCACTAGAAACCTCTAAATTATCCCCCAATATCTTAATAAGATCCTAATAATCTTTAAGAGGCACCCTATAAAAGTTAGGGATCCGTTAGTTCTCCACAATATTTAAGAAAAATATATATTTCATGACCTTTTATTTCCAATTTTTTATGTTTGGAAAGTTTTTTACATATCTCATTTTCTTTACATATGACTCCCATATATTTATAAACTCATTTATCTCTCATTCACCCCTTAAAAAACCTTTATTTATACCATTTATGTAAGCTGATATTATCTTGGGAATTTTCAGGCCAACCATTATTGTTGTGAGTACCCATATCCTTGTCCAAGAAAGGGTATTCACCTAGGTTTACATATAGATTATTTATTTGGAATTTACATGTAGATAACATATTATCCATATTCATTGGGTTAAAATTTATGGAATACATTCATATTTTAATTATCTATGTGACACACTTATTCATTTAAGTGATATAAATGTGATGGGATGGAAAAGGATTATATAGCCCATTAATTAATTGGGTAATGTTTTAATCTCATTATATTCCATGAATGATGCACTAGAGGTTATCCTCTGTACAATGTGATATATTTTCTTTGAGGATAACCTTGATGTATATTTATGATTTTTTGTTTTATATTTCTACCACATTTTCATCATTCTTTTATGATGTCATATCATATCGTGCCTCATTTTTTAATATTATTATTCTCAGCCCACATATGATACATTTAGATGCCTCTTGAGTCACGTGTACTACTTACCTTATGCTATTCGTTCTTTATTCAATTAAATGGCATTAAAACACACCAATTTCGTATTTTTGAACATAGGTTATCTCATGCAGTTATAGAAGAATGATGGAATATTAGTATCATTCAAAGGATTCTTTTCATTAATTTCTAATGTACTATTTTTCAAAATCTTATGATATGTACATACCTTTTAAAAGACATGAGGCCCTCAAATCTTTTGGGGTTTTGTTAAGAGTATCATTATATAATAAATAAGGAAATAATTTATATAAAAATATGGGTTTTCGTACACTAACCATGAAAAATATATTTAGGAAGTAATTTAGGATTAGGATATAATATATTGAAAATATTTTATAAAAATAGATTAAGATGATAAATATTACTGATCTAAAAGATGATAAAAGATTAGTATCCCTAATAAATTATTTTATTGATGTTTTATTAATCAATAAGGGATTAGTAGAATATAAAAATTTATTCCATTTTAATAAATATATGATAATAAATGAGATTAAGTTTATTATAATAATAGAAAATGTTTTTCCACCAATGAACCTTGAAGATAAACAATCCCAAAAATATATAGGATTCTTACATAAATCCTTCCTCATTTGAAAATTTTTCAGTCATAACCCTCTTGAATGAAAACAGTCAAATAAAATATTAAATATTAGGAAAATAATGAGAATAAAGATAAATCATGCTAAAAAAATTATATACACCTCATAGATGGATATATATACATTTAATAGATGTATGACCCAGGAAAGAGAATTTGAGATAAATAATCACCAACAAAAAATTTTATTTAATAAAAAAAGGCTGGAAATCCTAACAAACACAAATAATTTAAGGTTTCTTGAAATAATACATTCCATGAGAATCCACCAAAAATTAGATTACCCTTAATATGGAAGGATCCTAGTTTGTAATAGGTGAGAAGGTGATCATGTTGAGACACTCTAGAGGCAAGGAAGTATTCCACTATATTACCCTCACACATAGTATGAATGATATAAATCTGATTATTCATGAGGACCTTGAATATGTTGGAAAAATATAATATGGACAGAGGAGTAGGACCCTTACCATCAAAATAATTATAGATTGTATAATAATATGTCATTATCTCTTTAATTGGAAGGAGTTTCTGGTGGCATAAGATGAGGCCTATTAACATTTCTTGATCCTCTATTAGAAGAGAATCTACAAAACCAAAACAAGCAGAGAATGTAATAAAAACAAATCCTCTTGAATATATCACTAATCCACCACCACAAATAAGAACCATGCCATAATACCCATCGACATTGAGTTTGAACCCAATAGTTGGATGTCTCCATCTTACCAATGAACCAGAGGTAGTGGAATAATTGATGGAGACGAAAAACCCTTTCAATGATCATATCATTGAATTGAGAATCAATTAATAGAGATATTATTTATAAAAAATATAAATCCACAAAAACATTTATTTAAATACTGAGTAAAACAATTGAATGATCGATTCCGAAAATGTCATAGCATAACAAAGTAAACAAAGAAGAATAATGACCCAATGAATGTATATTGAAAGAACAAACCCTTTACCACATGATAACATTCCTGTAAAATACCCTTGGTTAAATTAATTAAAATTTAACCTTAAAATATCACGAATATGAATAATTAATGATATAACATGTAAAATTGGTTGTCAATACACCTTGTATGATAAATTATCTAAAAAACATACAAATATGCCTCATTGAAGAACATTGAAGAAAAATCCCTTACCTTGAGTCTGACTCATCACGTAAATTCTTTATATTCCTGAATAATATATTCAGATGAATTATTTACATTATTAATAACCATTTTCATGTTTATTAGTAATTTTATTCTATTTATTTTTGTGCTATATTCAATTATGTTATCAATTATTCCATATGAGATGTTTTTAAGATGTTTGGATTATATTCCCATAATGACATTAATAGGTTGCCTATGGTCTAATATGTAACTATTTCGTCAACATTATAATAACTTTCAATAAATAACCCTAGTTTATATAGCATGATTTATATTATAAAACTAATCATGTTAAATGGTTATGATAAATAAACTATGTTACAATATTGTATTGGTTGTGTCTTACATACGCCTGAGTTATGTTTCAATTTCTCATATATCGTCAGTGAAATAAGATAATTACTATTTGTATCATCCAATAAAAAATTATATCATAAGAAAATAATTATTATTTAAATGTACATATATATATATATAGTATGGTATTAAAAAAATAATTACATCACTTCGTGGTGGTGGTCAATCCACACGTACTCACGAATGATGAAATCATTCTTAAGTGAATAGAAAGTTAAAAAATTAAATGATATATTATCATTTAATATTTTAAAATATGACTTCAATATCACACATACATACATACATATATATATATATATTAAAAATATATTATAACTATTAGTTGGATATGGTGATGAAAAATGAATTACATCTATTCATGGGGAAGTAGTCCGTAGTATAGTGGAATGACGTTTGTGTTTCCAATTTGATGGAAGAGGAGATAAATATTGGTTAAGATATAAAAATAAAAACATATTATTATATGTAATATATTTTTGTTATTAGTTTATCATTTTTTAGAATATTTTAAGGAAGTTAACGATGAAAATAATGAAAACGCTCAGTTTGGAACTATATATCTTCTTCAGTCAACCATCTTTTATTTATGCCTTAAGCCCTCTAAGGATGGTAAAATGGCATGGATATGAATTTTATAATTTGGAGAGGTGTTTTAGGATGTTAATTTTTCAAATAAATTACAATAAAATTTTATTATCAATTGTGATTAAATGAGAATAACTGGTGAACTTTTATAAAAGAGGAGAGGGATAATCATAAATTTTCATAAAATATTAAATTAATATAAATTATTTTTTTCTCCAAAGGGACCGCAAATGACTTATTTTGAGTATAGTATGAGGTTGTATCAATGTTATAACATAAAATAATCTTTTTATATGTTTAGATAAGCTTTATAGCCATATAGTACAGTTAATCCACTTTAACTAGTTTTTATGATTACTAACATAATAAAGGTTTTAACTGTTTAGGGGTCAATGAAGTTTCTAAACAAACATAATATGGAAAATGTATGAGATTTAAAACTATTTCCAAAAAACGTTACCAAATATAATATTTTTTGGAATTTTAAATAATTTTATGAAATATTATATATCATAAAATATCATTAATGTCAATTTTATATCTATTCATTTACATTGATGTTAATTGCATTAATACAAAAAGGAATTATAAAATATTAGACTAACACTCCCAGAAAGTGTTATAAGTATCAAAATAATTCATGTAACAAAATATTTATTTCAAATTATATTACTTTTAATACTTTTTAAAACAATTATTTTAATTTTCTATATATTGAATAATCACTTTATTTACGTTTCATGGGATTTTATAGTTAATTATTCTATAAGAATAATTTAAAAAAAATTACCATGGTAAAAAACATGCATCTTAAAAATTAATATTTTTAACAGAATATATCATATGTTTACCCAATTTAAAAAGTACTATAATTATTAAAAGTAAGAATCTTACATTTTTGGATTTTATTCACTAAAATATGAAAAAGTTCATAATCATAACCAAATGGATAAATTGATTTATATTAAATTTTTTAATGATTTTGGATGATATATATTAATAAAATAAAAAAAAATGTTTTAGGGTAATTTTTTTATCCATATCATTTTATTTTTAACTTTAATTATACAATTTAATGTTGACCATCATAACACAACTTACTAATGTAACTATTCATAAGGACTAAAAATAAAATAGGCATATTTACCAAATTTGGAATGTATAATTAAAAACATTGAAACCATTTTTTAAGATAAAATACACATACTTTGGAAATTTTAATTTTAAATTAAACTAGAAAAATGAAACTAAAATAAATTATTTAAGATAATTGTCATTTTAATTAAAAAAAGTTTTTATTCCAAAATAAGGAATAAAAATCATTAAAAATAATATAATGTGATTATTTGTAATCAAAATAAATAATGATACTTTAAATATGACCGAAAATATAAATTTACAATGTAAAAAATATACAAGAAAATTTAAATTATAATAAAAATTTATATTTTTCAATATTCATTAAAAATCACAATTTTCAGAACTATTTGAAAATATCACCATGGGATAGTTTTAATATTCATATTTCCAAAAAAATCATTTTCATAAAATCAGTTTCATAAAATTTTCAAAGAATAATTGTTTTATTCACTCACAAATAATACTAAAAACCATTTTTTTTGGAAAGTATTTTATTGAAAAAGAAAATGGAATCACTAATAATTGAGTTCATATTCCTAATAATTTATCAGTTTGTTTTTATTAATTAGAAAATTAATATATATTTGAAAAAGTTTTTAAACATATTTATTCCAACCAATTTTACATCTAAGTTGTAATGATCATATTTAAATAATAGTTTTCTTTTGTTCATTTATGCTCGATTTTACATATTGTACATGTTATCGGTCACCTTGAATTTCTTTTAAAAAATGTGGATATTACTACTATCTATGTTCATATAAAATATCCACATTATTGTGGTAAAATCTCCGGGTTTCAAAATTATATAAGGAATTATGTGATTAACAACAACCTCCTTTCATCTTCTATTGATCAAGAATATCATACCAAAATCCACCAATAAATCATTAATTGTAACCTAGGTTTAAAGAAAATAGATTTTTTAAAAAAAATATTTTTCCCTAATATTTAACATCTAGTGTACCCAAATGAAAAAAATATAAGTCCAAAATTTTTAGTTTCCTTAATTTATTTGTGTTTAGTAAATGAATTAATAGGATCCAAATACTTTTAGTTGTTTTTGAAAATTCAAATATAATTATTTGAGGGTCTACCATGCATATCAAATATTGATATTTGATTATGCATATAACAGAAGATAATATATATAGTATACTTTTGTTTGAAAAGTTGTTTTATTTCCCCTTTTGATGATTTAATTTCAATACTTAAAAACTCACATTTAACAAGAGATTATATATAGAGGTAGATCATTCAATGTGAGAATATAAAAGACCATTATTAGAAACTATATTCACTAGTTACCTTTAGATAACTATGTAATATTAATGAGGCACATAATTCATGATAGATTTTAATTTCATTCAAGTAGATATACCAAAAAAAATTGATTTACATGTTTTAGTGTATATCTTCTTTTAGTGGAATCAAGAACTAGGGCACATTCCAAAGTAGACCCTGACTCACTGATAGAGTTAGAAATAGTTGTGGATCATAACATATTTTGTGGATACAGTTAAATCATGAATAATATAATGTCTTTCCAATTCTTTGATTTTTCATTGAATTTAGGATGTCAGAATATAATCCTTGAATTTGAATAGGAAAAGGGTTTTAAGTATATCATCCAAACTAGAAGTAAAAGGTGGAAGAGGGGTAGAAGAGGTTTCAATTGATACTAAATTATTGGTGTTAGGGTTCCAAGATATCCTATAGTGTGTAATCATTTTAATCCCTAAATTTTTTTGATATATTTTTCATTAAATGTGTTCAATGGATTTGATATCATTATTTTCATAAATCTATGTGTTTAGATGAACCGCAATTTAATGTGGAAACATATTTTTAAAATTTTTTAGTGATATCCATGATCATAGAATAACGGTTATGAATATGAAAAAATAAATTATGAAAATTTATATTTTATATATGTAGACACTGAATTCATTGGATATTAACTTGACAGAAATGGAAATAATAACATTATATAGTAAAAAAAGTGGTTTCTATGAGAAAATATTTATATTAAGAAAATGTGTGTGTATATATATAAATTTTATTAATCTGTATTAGTGCTTTATTTTAGAAAATTTATGGATAACATATTCACTCTAATAATTTATCATTTATTGAAGGGTTATTAATATGCTTGGAAGATTAACAAATTCAGTATTATACTTAAAATTCATTTATAAAAAATGGTTTAAGTGTATTTTTCAGGATTATTTAAGAATGAGAAGTTTTACCTTTTATGAATTTAATATGATAAAAAATCCATTTGTTGAATCAGAATGTATAATTTTTTTAATGAGGCCACATTCATTTTTTGTCATTATGAATAGTAATCCTGGTAAAAATTAATTATTATTCTAATGGTTAAAAGGGTTAATGATGGTAAAACAAAATTGATAAGGGTTAAAATGATTTTAAATCCTATATATATCCTATTGGATAACTATATTTAGATAATATTTCATCCTATGTTGAAACATGTCCAATTTGGAGCCACTTTATCATGAGGATTTCTTTATTATATTTTAAATTTCATTAAAATTTTAAGTGTTACACTACCCTCACATGTAAAAAGAATCCAATATTTATATCTTCTATACACCACTAAAGCCCATTATATTGAAACAAATCTACGCAAATACAATCCTCAAATATTTATAAAATATATTTTGGAGCCAGTATTCCCTGAATGATCATCTTAAAAGACTTGTTGTTCTTTTTTGATGGAGGATACCGAAAGAAAACATACATGTTCATATCAATATTTTCATTTTTATTTCTTCCTAAACCTACCTTAAATATTTTATAACCATATTAACAAGTTATAATATGTATAACTACTATAAATATACTTTGTTTCATTTTTATTTCCATTTTCGGTATCCTTCCCATCAGTTTCAAAATGTTAATGTCACTAGTGTGTATGTCTAGACCACCAATTCCATGATGTTATGTGATTAATTTTTCATTTCATATTTACATGTATAAATATAAGGATAGATTGAATGAATATATATAATTTTAATGATATATTCATGACTCTTAAAATTTGATGTGTCGTTTACCTTTTTCATTCTATCAACTGAGGATTTTAAACAACATGTGTGTGTACGTAAGTATTTGTTCCTCCATGAAGTGATGTAATTTATTTTTCATCACTAATTTATATAAACAATAATAAAAGTGTATATAATGAATAAATATGAAAATAACTAAATTATTAAAATTATAGGGATTATGAATCTGCGAAAAAGGTACAAGGACCATAAATATCAAACCAAAACATGCATGGAAAATGAACTAATTCTCACTTAAATATACATTTTAATGTAGAATTACTAAGAAAAGGATAATTTGAAATTATAATGGAAGAAAATATTTTTATTAATTTATTAATTTGGTTCTATAAAATATTAATAATAAATATATTATTATTATACATGAAGTTTAAATGTGTATGATTCTAGACATGATATAAGGTAAGGGATTATATTACAATATAATTTTCCAACATGGTAAATTGTAAAATTATACAAATGGATATTATATTATATTCATCCTTTAAACCACATATATTTTCTTCTAATATATTTATTTCTCTATTTTTAATGTTCTCATTTCATTTTCCTCTCTTTAGTGCATAAAACCTTTGGGTAAATATTATTAAAAAAATTGACTTTATTTTCTCTTTGGTTGAAACTTTTTTATTCCATGTCCTTGATAATAGAAATGTTTTCATTAATGTTATTTTAATTGAAAAAGAAATTATTTAAATATATTTTAAATTTTATTTTATTTCATTTTAAATTATTTAAAAGTAATCTTCTTTTCTTTTTCTGAAAGACTCACGTTTTTACTCTTTACCAAAAGTGTGAAAGAAATATTTGTTTTAATGCTTACCATATAGAAGGATTTTTCCATTGTTATAATGATTATTATCTTTGGAAATTAATTTAAAGGAATATATGGTTATTTTAAATTATATTATATCTCTAATAATTCAATAAATTTTAATTTTTAATAATACTAGTGAAAAATGACAGTTTTTCCTCTATTTGAAATAATATAAAGGTAAAGATATAAATTTATTTCTCAAAATTTTCATCATCCTTTGATTTTTCTTATGCTTTAGTGTAGATATTACTCTAATATCCCACAAATTATTTTTATATTGATTTATTTTTATAATGTGATGAAGAATTGTTTATGAATTATGATTCTTTTCTAATGGTAATTTTATAATGAATTGATTAATGTTTTAATAAACTTGTGGGACACAGATGTATGGTTTTGATTATATAATGGGGGATCAATTAAATCCATCAAATGAATTGGTTAATTATTGATATCTCATGAGATAATATGTACCTAGTAAATTAAGGGTCCTTTTCCCATTTGATAGTCAAAGGAGTGAACCTTGACTACTAATGGAGTGAACCCAAAATCAATATAGAGTAAACCCAGTCGCCAATGGGACTTTCCCACTATGATAGTCTTGTTAGTGGAAGATGACTAATGAAACAATTTTAATTCCTTATGACTATCCCATTAAATTATTAGGACTTGTTTATATTTTTATTATGTTATATAATTGATCATTATTAGTTAATAACAATTCCTCCCTCTTATGACTCATTTCTATTGAAATTATAATGACTTGTGTTGTGACTCATGTTTTTTAATGTAGGAATCATTTTTATGATATATGGTATTTATAATCACAATATCATGCCCTTGTTCATATAATATACATAAATATGATCATCCATTGTTATCTACTATGTTTACCAATACCAAGCATATGAGTTCACACATTTTTGGTTTCTACATTTCTTGAGTTATTAAGAATGGTTTTATGTAATAATTTATTAAATAGAATATTGCTGGGGAATAAAATTGGTGGATATATTGAGAATATTTTGATGAAAAAATATTTTTATGTATCTTTTCTATAAATAAATTAATCTTTTACTATCATTATGTGTGTATTTTTTGGAATATGTTGAATATTCATCTAAAATGATATAATATTTATATATATTATGCTCATCCTTTCTCCTTCAATATTATTGGATTATTTAGATATTTTGGAGATTATTATATAAAAAATATGATGATATAACATAAGAAAGCCAATGTGGAAAGAAAATTGATAGAGATTTAAACTAAAAGTGTCATATACTGATAACAAAGTGCTATATTTTAAGATATCTCTAGAATGATTTTTATTATTATATGACTTTGAACACCAAATATCGTATATTAAATGACTAATCCATTATTTTTTAGTATAATTATTAGTTATAATCTATATGAATCATATTAATAAATATTGTGGAGGAGAATGAAATGTTTCTCCTAGTGAAAATATTAATAGAATGGGATCTAAAATGAATAATATTGCTGAAATAATCACACAAATATCTTAATATATGATCCATACTGAGCAATCAAATTAGAAAAGGGGAGAATGACTCATCGTTGCTTATTTCATGAGGTAACATCAACCTTCTTCTAAGGGGTCTTATATAATATTATTTTTCAAGTAATCGATTAGTACCACATAAAATATATTTTCAATTACCTGTTCTTAAAACATGAAAATGTAATCTTGGTTTTTTATCATTTGGAAAGATAATTAGAAAATTGGTGGAATCTTATTAAGAATATGAGGCAAGAGTATGAAATAAACTTCATTAAAAGAGATGATTTTAATGTTTATCTTTATAAAAATACATTCTATAAAGTATTCATACGAAAATGGAAATATAATTTCATGAGATTAAATAGAAGGATAATGAATTTTTAATTACCCATGAGAAAAATTTGACTATAATTTCAAGTTATGCTTATCATTTTATCATATACCATGAAATAAGAATTGATCATTTCATCCATGGCTAGAAACTATGTTCATTAAAGAATCTATCTATAAATAAAATTAGTATCTATGAACAAATCATTCAATGTGAACCCTAAGAAGAAATAGATAGTGGTGATTCACATTATTCCATAGGATTTGATAATAAAAAAGTGAGGATTTGCAATGAATTAATAATAATAAAACCCAATGTGGAAAGAAAATAAAACTTATTTTATCAAATAAGCATGAAAAGAATATTGAAAAAAAGTATCCAAGTTACTGGTACATGTTTTTTTGTTGAAAGGAAGTCAATTGATATTGTAAATTCATAAGAGATGTAAATAAGAATATTAATTAAATTAAAAATAATAATTATTTGTTTAATTCACCACCCATGCAATTATTATACTTATATAGAGAATATGGGAATTATTCAAACTAGTTATCAAAATCATAGGTAAATATAAAAAATATCCATCAACAACATTTTAGTTGAAGAGGTAATGGGGAATATCATGCAACCACAACTGATGGAGTGGTTAATGGGAATGAATTGGTGTATGGTAAACTTATCATTTACTATAAAATTAAAAATTTCAAATTTGAATCTAGTTTAAATACTATTTTTTACTAATTTATTTTCCAAGGGTATCATATCACTACCAAAATGATTAGTTATTGAATAATTAGTGAGAACAAAAAATGATATGACTATCACATAACATTTTTATAGATACTATATAATGGAATTTTTTGTGAATGTACTTTTGGAAAATCATGTGATTCTCCGTAAAGTTGAATTTCATGTTTTTTTGTAATGGGTTATCTTTCATTATAGAAATACAATATCAATTTTGGATTATGTAAAATCAAATTTCATATTTTTTATAAACGTATTATAATAATTTAGTGAAAGGATGAATATTGACTTCCACTGGAAATTCCCTTCATTATATGGGAATTAGAACCTATTAATTAGGTTTTTTTTGTCAAATGTTTAGGGAGAAACTCAACATTTGAAATATTACAATTATTCATGGATATTCAAATGAATTTCATAAAGAAATTACAATTCTTCCTCAGAATCATGAAGCATAGTTTCCTACAGAACTGATATTTGGTGCTACACCTATTTCATAGACTCTATATAGAATGGTCCCAATTGACTTGAAAGAATTGAAGAAGAATCTCAAAAAAAATATACAAAATGGATTCAGAGACCCGATATTTTTACAATTGGGTTTACTTATTATTTTTATTAAAAATAAAAATAAAATAATTCATATTTGTGTAGATTATTGAGAATATAACAATATATCTATCAAGAACAATTGTCATATATCTCATTCTGATGACTTGTGTAATAAATTTCATAGTGCTTAATTATTTTATAATACCAACCTTCATTATGGATATCATAATTTAAGGTTCAATTATGATGATATACCTAAGGAATCCTCCCATGTGAGGTGTAGTCATTATGAATTTATATTGATTCATTTAAACATTCTAATTCCCTAGCTATCATTATAGACATGATGAATTGTCTCTTCTAAGATTACCTCATCCAGTTGTTGGTAATATTAAAATATGATAATATTATATATTCAAAGAGTAAGTAAGAGAATGAATATCATTTGAGTATTGTGTTAAATCATCTCAGGTAGGAGAATATAGTGCCATGATTAGTTAGTGGGAATTTTAGTTATATAAATTATCATTCTTATGTAATATAACATCATGAGATGTAATATAATATGATATTTCAAAGATGTATGTTATTAGGAAATAGATAAGACCAACCATGGTGACATATATCCACAATTTTCTTAGGTATTTTATTAATTATTAATGCATTATGAGATATTTCTCATGGTTATCAAGTCTAATTACAAAGTTGGCGTAGAATGGAGCCAAGTTTCTTATGAAAGATAAAAGTGATTAAAATTTGAAGTACATGAAGATAACATTGTTTTGTGAACATTTGATCACACTAACATTTTTTAGAATAAATTTTTTGACCTATAGTGATGCATCAAATAATGGAATGGGATGTTTCTTTATAAGAAATGCTATTGTAATTTTTTATGCCTCACACCAATTGAAAAATCATGAGAAATATTACCCAACACAATATTTGGAGTGGGAAAATTTAATTTTTATACTAATAAGTTGAAGGAATTTGTTTTGATTGATGTGATATACATACTGATTATGAAATAATAATGTATATATTCACATCAAAATAGTTAAATATGCACCAATTCTGATGGTTGGATTTGAATAATTATTGTGAACAATCAATACATTACCACTTAGGGAACGTGAACAGGGTGGATGATTCCTTATGTTAAAAGAACAATTCTTTACACGATGAGAATTAAAAGAAGTCAAATTATTATAGATTTTTAGAATATGTAATAAGAAATCATGATGAAAAGGGGATTACCATATTGTTCTATTATGAATATTCAACTATCTATAATTATGAGTATTAATGAGGCTTAAAAGAAATATGTGTAATTATAGAAGAAGTTGAGGAATTTTTATAATTTAAATCGTGATTGTGATGAATTTATAAGGATCAGGAATATAGTTTCTGTCCCATAAATAATGTAATTAAAGTAAGAGATGCTAGATAAAGTATGTATTTCATCATTCTCTATCCATCATAGTAAAATATGTATAAATACTAGAAAACGTATTTGGGGGGGGGGGGATAATGTAACAATGCATATATTTAGAAAATAATATTTTTTCATATTTATTAGTGTTATTTAATTAAATAGATAAATTATTATTTTTAATTCTTAAAATAAATAACATTTTTTTAAAAGGTAAAATACTTTATTAAAATAATTTTATATATAGTTAGAGTTTAATGATTAATTATAAAATGATGGAATTTTAATTTTAAACAAATAATTTATTTTGGAATTCATCATGATTAAATTATCTTATTATTAATTTTGGAGAGTTTTTTTTGGAAAATATAATTTTTTTAACAGTAAGAAATATGGTTTTTTTAAAATATTGAATTTTTGACATTGATAGGACTTAATTATGAAGTAAAAATTTTTAAAACTAATGGACTAATGAAATTGTGAAATTATGAAATTTATATTGTAAAAAAATATATCAAAACATGTAAAATAAATTTTATTTCACGATAAGTAAAAAAATCCATGTCAGTGTTGACGCAGTTCTCGACAATGGTGAAAATTTCAAAATTGGTGGCTTATATATAATAACTGTGTAATAAAAAAATATTTTCATAATTTTTTAATTAATTATTATGTATTATTGTTCATTACGCTGAAAATTTAGAATTATAGTGTTATATAACATGAGTTTTATCCTAATTCATCTGCAATGCCTGTGTAAGGAATGAGAAGAAAGAATTAAAAATAAAAGAAGTTGTCTTGACATGGGTATGATAAAACATATATAATAAAATAATCGCATTGATTATCATGATCCAAATTAATTTTTTTATGATAGTAATTTATTTTTTAACATTTATTTGAAAGATAACTAACATTAATTATTAAACCACCATGATGTATTACCTATGCATGCAGATGAAAAATCAACAAATTTATTTTAATTAAAATTATTATAACCATAAAATGACTAAAAAACATGGCTCTATCTTATTATATGATTATTAATCTACCATTGTTTCAAAGCTTCAAATTAATAACTATTTCTATTCACTTAGATATGATTAAGATAACTAAATATTTTATTTAAAACAAAGTCAAATTGTTCACTCTCTAGATTTTAGTTATTATAATATTTTAATATATGAGTTTAAAGAAGATATATATGACCATAAAAAATCATTTGAAGTAAATAAATTTATATTCATCAAGGAAATTTTTATGAAATAAATAATTAAATTAAAGGCGTTAATAATGATGATGTTATGATTATTTAATTAATGAACAAATAAAATTAATGATATTATAAATATTAAAATAAAAATAATTTTAAATTTTTACATTAATAAATTAATTATACAGAATAATATGATATTTATAGCATATAATAAAATATATATTTTTTAAAATTTTACACTTCTTTATGTTTTTAAAGTCATAGTATTGAACAATGTCAATTTTGAAAAAAATTGTTCTTCACGAATAAAATATTTTAATAAATTATTTAAAAATAAAAAAAACAATGTATAAGTCCAAATGGGATAATTTTGTATAAAATATGTAATACCCTTTATATTTTATCACATTTAGAATTCTTAAACCCTATATTAATCTTATTATATTTTAATATTTTATGTAATTTCTAAGTTACCCATAACGGTAATTATATAAAGGGGCTAATTCCTTTATTTAAATGCATCCCCTTAATACATATTCCACAAATATAATAGATAGAATTATCTTATACACTTCCATATCTACATTATAGAGGACTTATTATGGTATGAACACTATCATTTTTGGTGTTAAGGTGTTAAGAAAAGTGATTTTTTGAAAAATATGATGATAAAGAATCATATGTGATGAATTAGGCTCTAAGTAAGGGGATTAATTTTAAATAATTGATTTTATTATATAATTTTATATTATCAAAGGAATATTTTTTCATTCATTATTGTAGATATTTCCATCATCTAATGGTTTTATTGACATTTTATGCTTTTTATATGATCTTTTATTTTAATTTCGAAGAGTTTTTCTTCACACATTTTAAATATAAGTAGTTTTTCTATGGAAAAGGTATTTATCAATAATTTTTTTATTATTATTCGTTATTAAATTATTTTCTTCTATGAAATTAATTTATGAATTGTTTTTAATTATTTTTGGGTTATGAGTGATAAAGGATGAACTATTTAAAATGTTTTCATTAAATTATGGGACTAGTGTATCGAATGATAAATTAAAATATGAGGAGTAAAACAATGACCTCAAGGGGATATTTTCCCAAAAATAAAATTACTATGTAGACTTATGTTTTTCTTATATTCTTATGAGTATTAAGATTAATCCACAAAATTATTATTTTTAAATAATGAAATCTAACGTTTTGTTTCGAAGGAATTATTATTTTTTGTATATCTTCATTTCAATGTTATATTAGCTATTTTAGAATATTTTAAATATTTAAAAACCCTTTTATAAATATTTTTGTTACCAAATAATTTATTTGATACATGTTTAAAATGCGGTATAATGGTTTTGAAGAATGGTATTTTGAAAATATTTTAAAAACCATTAGAAGGAAAATAAATACTCACCATATGTTCTAAATTAATTTTCCGCTGGATTACTAGAATAATCCAATGATATTTTATTCTCTTATGGATATATCACACCTAAATAAATTTAGTTGTTTTGTTTTACTTTTTTGCATCTTGGATAATTTTTAATGTATATATCTAATTCTCCAAAACCTATATCGCAAAAGTTCTGGGGTTTTATAATGAAATGTGTATTTCTAATTACTTTTTAATAAACAAAATTACACAGTATGTTTCAGTACTGAATCCAAAAGTGTGAGTCTAGGGACTTACATATGGTTTCATAATGTAATGGCTCGGACCCTCCTGGTCCATTTATTTACCAATTCTAGATCATGGGGCACCCTGTACCCCGTCATTAAAATTGGAGGGTGGCAGTGTCGGTGGCAGGATGTCACCATGGTGGCACCCATCGGTGAGCCAACAATCGGTGAGCCATTGATCGGTGAGCCAACGATAGGTGAGTCACCGATTGGAACCACACCTAATTGGTTCCCCACGTGGTTGTTGGGGTTTTCCATCCCCAATATCCCATAAGACAACATTTAAGTCTTCTAACCATTTAAAGTGGTTTAAGGCCATTTTTAAGCCTATAATAAATGATTTAAATTCCCAAAGGGTGAGGCGACCCTCAATTGAACCAAAATCTATGTCATTGTTACTTGTTTTCGTTTGTTTAAAATAAATCTTTTAACTCACAACTATTATGGCCACCTCTCTGATGATAATTGTTATATAAAAATTTATTCCCTCATGTGTATCCATCCAACTGTGTGGTGAAACCAGGATCTTCCTTTAAATCCATTCACTATTTTGTAACCTGTAACTCAATGATCTCGCCTTTTATTGCTTGATGATTATTTATTCTTCCTAGATGGTCTCTTTTCCTTTACTTGGGGCGTTTAGAGTCCCCCTCCCTGAGGATAGTGGTTCACTTATGCTGGAGCCTTTTTTAATCAATCTTGGAATCCTCGGAGTTCCTCTCATGCAAGTCATTCATCCCCAGTTCTTGGCGTGTAGAGAAAACATCAATCGCTGATCATCCAAGTAGGGGTTTTCCTTCAAATATTTGTTACTTTGAATAATGCGTGGTGGGTATGATGATGTTCCATCCGAGATGGATGAAATCAAACCACACAGATAATAAATAGATTCCAAAGAATGATGGGGCGTGTTTTATGATGTTGTCGTACTCTTTTAACATTGCTTATTTGTTGTGAATTGTATGGGAATATGTCCAATCACAATCTTGGTTGTTGGTAGTCCTTTCCTGCACACTAATGAACCTCTGTTCTGAATAATTCTATGATTGAATGGTTATAAAATGGAAACTAGTTAATCACATAAACTCAGTTGATTAAATGGATTCCCAATTAATAAAAATCATCTTGTGGTCACCCTGTTTAACCAAACAGAATGAAGGAACTTGGTGAATGCTGTGTTTGAATATAAAAACTCTCTTTTTCTATCTTGGTAATATGTGTGGTCGTCATACTTGATGCTTGTGGGGTGACGTGGATGGGGAAGAGATCCTCTTTTGTGCAGTTGTAGGTTGATGGAACTAAGGCCCTGTGGGGCTGAATGTTGAGCATGGTTTGGTTCCAGTACTTTGAGTGATCTCACAGAACCAATTTTTTTTGTTACATTATAATATAATCAAGTTTGAATGCATAAATTTTTTCTAGAATTTTTTTCCTTCCATGGATTATAGTGATGCCTATTCATCATAATTTTATTTTTATTGAATGAAATAAAGAAAGAACAAAAGAGGGCTGAACATCCCTCGACCCCAAGAGAAGAGCTATGAAGGCCTGAAATAGTGAAGTCCCATGGCATCCCCTCTAATAAAGTTGATACCCTTAGGCTTCATGCTACCCAATGAGTGAAAATAAATAACCTCAGAACATAGGACGTCCAATGAGGCCAGATGATCAGGAACTTTTTTTCCCTCTCGCCATGTATTCTTAATAGTGATGGTGTTATCCGGTAAGCTCTAACACTTTCTAATGATGTATTGGATCCACCAAGACGAGATGTCAATGCCGTTTATGGAATTGTGAACCAATAAGAAGTCAGTTTCAGCTTGTAAAATGGCCAGACCCCTTTGGTAGTAGAGACCTATCCCAATGTACAGCGCCATGGCCTCCACCTGGAGAGAAGAGCCCCGACCCAACATGATAGATAATGTCAAGAGGACCTATCTGCATGCATCATGAACCACACCCCCACTATGCATGATACCCAGGGCAAATGAGCCATCCGTATTCGGCTTCAATCCTTCAGAAAGTGGATTCCAGAGACCCAGTAGTGAAAAGTTATTTAAATAGAACCACTTGAATGTGATAATAAGAATGGGTTAAATTGGGAATTTTTTCGTAGGAGTGAGTTGTGACTTGGTGGTGGTTGTTGAGATTTTTGTGAATTAATAGTAACGAGGGTGTTTATGGGTGGGCTGGTTTTTGGAACCCCTATGTTGGGATGAGTTCTTGTTTACGTATATATTAATATAATTTTAGTTCTTATGTTTCTTATTCGCACCCCACCCATGTTGAGAACTTCATGATGACCCCCCCATATCACCAGGGGGTTATTTTACCAACACTCATATGAGTGGAAGGTTATTAGATCCTGTTATGCTCCCTTTCCTGAGTATCCTAAGTATTTTTGGGAAGGCTATGATGTCTTGCGGTCCATTATAGCCCATGATTATTTGGGTAGGATATTTGTGGTGGTTTGCCCAGGTGTGTGTAGGATGTTTGTTTCCAAAGTGTCTTTGGGATGTGGTCTGGGTGTCTTCGGGCATGGTTGTAATTGCTCTAGACCAAGTGTTTGTCGGCGTGGTTACATGTGGTTCTGGTGGCCCAGGTGTTTGTGGCCATAACTGTGGTTCTGGTGGCCCAAAAAGGTTGTTTATGGGGCAGTAGTGGGATAGTGGCAAGAATTGCGGGGTAGGTGTAATGCATAGGATGTCTTCAATGACTAGTGGAAAAGTGGTGGGTGGTACCCAAACATCGATGTGTTATTACTATTACATTACATAATTGATGTTATTTGGGATGTGTTCCTTGGTGTAGTTTGGGTTGATTGTTTCCTTACTAGGTGCCTTGGTTATCACCTTTTCTCAAAGGACATTATATTACCTCCCCACTTGTGCACGAGAGCTTTTGGATTTCCCCACGGAGTATACCTATATTCTCACTCTACATATATAAAAATATTTTCAGGTTTCCAGGAGGACTTTGTGGACCATGTGGGATTGTACTAGATCTGAATTTGGGAAAGTTTTTTATGATGATTTTATTATATTTGGTACTTCCCTTTGGAGTCTTTCTAGTATTTATTGCACTTATTGTTAGAACATGCATGTGGGAAAATATTATTTTGGATATAATTTTACTTAATGTTTTGGTTCTGTTTGAGATTTATTATCTTATCTCCCAATCCTACTAAATAAAAAAGGGCAATGCCTTACATATTATGTGTGATTCTATACCCTTGGTGCTCGTCGCCACTCTCGGTCCTATTGAAGGTGGGTCTCGAGGGTCATTATCTCCCCTTCGACATCAGGAAGGAAGGGATTAGAAATCTATTGTCCGTCCCACATCATGGTTGAGGTGGGTCTTGAAAGAATGCTATCAAATGAAGGTGGGTGGTTGAGAGATTTGATGTAGTCTAGGGTTAGGAACAATGAGGATTGTATACGGCTGTAGGGAAAAATGTTTGGAAATCTTGTCACATTAAGTAGGCCAAGGAAGACCGACTAGGACATGGGATATTAGGGACCCCATGATCCGATTTAAGGACTATGGACCTACTGAGGAACCAAGTGAGGATACACTGATTGCAGGGTAAAGACCCTAGAAAAGTTGCAGGAATTACAATGAATTTAGTTCGTAGGTGTCTAGGGTATTTTGGGGATTTAAAATGAATAAAAAGTCTTTGAAAATTTTAAAAGCAATCTTTTACACTACTCTGGCTTAGGCATTCCGGGTTTTGAGTACACCAGTCAGAGGTTAGAACATCTTGTCTCATGTTTTTTGGGGATGAAAAGTGATATTTGGACAACATCATTCCACCAGGGACCTTCATTTATTTCAGATGTAGTCGTATGATGTCATTTTAGGCTTTGACTGAGTATTCTTTGTTTGTTCCGTTATCGAATGCTTCCGTAGAAGGATCATTTTTTTAGATATGGGAGGCTAGTGTGTAACTTTTGTCAGCGAACAGGGTTTCGATGGGGGTAGCCAGCGAGTGGAGAACCTCCTTTATTTATTATCTATGTTATTAGTGGAGTCAACGGATATAGAGATGGTGGAAGTCCTGGATTTTGTCAGTGAGTTCAAGGGCATCTTTCCTGGAGAGGTGGTGACTCTACCACCAGATGTGATGTTGAGTACAGTATAGACTTGCAACCCAATGCCTGTCTGATTTTGATGGCTCCCTATCAAATGGAACCATATGAGTTGTTGGAGTTATAGATTCAGATTGATGATCTAATGAAGAACGGTTTGGTTGGACCAAGCACTCTACCATGGGGTGCTCCGATCTTGCTCGCAAAGAAGTTTGATGGTGGTCTCAGCCTGTGTATAGACTATCGAAGGCTGAACCAGGTGACGGTCAGGAATCGTTACCCCCTCCCAAGGATCAAAGACCTTTTTTTATCAGTTTAAGGGGGAAGGATGGTTTTCCAAGATTGATCTATGGTTAGGATATCAACAGTTAAGGGTGAAGGAGGGTGAAATCTCTAAGACTAACATCAAGTGCAGATATGGGCACATTGAGTTAGTGGTCATGTCGTTTGGTATTACGAATTCTTTAGCCTTGTTCATGGGGCACAAGAACTCCATCTTCTGAAAATTTCCTGACTGGTGGGTAGTCATGTTTATTGATGACATTTTAATATACTCAAGATCAATGGAGGATTACACCGAGCATATGAGAATGGTTCTAGAGATCCTCTGATATCACCATATATATGGTAAGTTGTTCTAGTTCTTGTTCTGGACACGATAGGTGCACTTCATTGGACATGTAGTGTCTGAAAATAGAATAGAAGTGGACCCATTGAAGGTCGAAGAAATGGTTTCTTGGAAAACACCCAAGAATGTGGCAGAGGGTCGTAGTTAACTGGGTCTAGCATTTTACTACTAATGATTCTTGCCCATATTCTCCCAAGTTGCAGGAGCTTTGGTGTCCTTGACTTTGAAAGGCCATGCTTTTATATGGAGTGTTTGGTTCCAAGAATGCTTCAGTTATCAGAAGGGGGAGATGGTCAGTTCCCTAGTGCTGAGGTTTCTAGAATAAGGGGTGATGTTTGAGGTGTTCTATGATGCTTCACTCCAGGGCTTGGGGTGTGTGTTGATGCAACAACGGGGGTCATATCTTATAGTTCTAGGCAGTTACTCCCCCCTGAGCATAACTATTCCACCCACAATAGGTAACATACAATTTTCATGTTCTCACTAAAGTTGTGGTGGAATTACCTCATCGGGTAGCACTTCGCGGTCATCACGTATCACAAAATCATGAGGTATATCTTCTCCCAAGGGGTCCTGAACTTGTTGAAATGAATATGGATGGAGTTTCTTCTGGAATACAACTTTGAAATTTCCTACACCTTAGGAAAGTGAAACGTGGTCACCGATACCTTGAGAAGGAAGTCACATAAGGATGTGGTTTGAGAATCTGTAGATGCTTTGAAAGCGATGGAAGAGTTGGCCTCCCTACACTTGGATGAAATGGTGGAAGGTGGATGAGGTTGTGTATTCCTAATTATAGTGTAATCCTATCATTTTCGGTGGGTGGAGGAGTCTTAGTGGGGGGACTTAGAGAATGAAATGATATGCGATCATGTTAACTAGGGAAATGCTCCAGAGGGGTGTACGAATAAATGCCAGAATATGATGTTGTTTCTTGGTATGTTGTTCATCAAGGTGGCAATACATGAAAGAGTTCTTGGTGAGTTCCAAAAATCACCCCTAGAGGAGAACCCAAGAGTTTCCATGATGTACGGGGGCTTGAGGGGTCAGTTTTGGTAGCCAAGGGTAAAGCGTATGGTGGCAGAGTTTGCGGTAAAGTGCTTCATGCGTATGTAGGAGAAGGCTGAACACGGTGTCCCAGGAGGTCTATTACAACCTTTAGATGTCCCTGAGTGGAAGTGTGATGACATCTTGATGGATTTTTTCATAGGATTAGCCCAAGTTCAAGGGGGTTACGATGATTTCTAGATAGTTGTAGACCAGCTGACGAAGTGAGCTCATTCCATGGCAATTAAGGAATCGAGTGTAGTGGATTACTTAGACACAGAGGTACGTGGACGCGGTGGTGTAGTTTCATAGAGTTCTAGGGAACTCAGTCTCTAATTGGGATACCCGATTTACCTCATGGGTTTGGAAAGTATTGCTTCATTCATTTGGCACCAATCAATGTCTCAACACTTCGTTCCACCTCCAAACAGATGGAAAGATAGAGAGAACCAACTAGATGTTGGAGGACATGTTACGGCCATGTGTTTTGGACTTTGGGTGATGATTTTAATGACACTTTCCTCTGGTAGAGTTTTCCTACAACAATTCTATCACTCTACCATTGCATGGATTCGTTCAAAGCCTTGTATGAGGGGTCGTGTTCCTTACCTATGTACTGGGAAGAGGTCGAGGAAGTAGGTGATCTTGTCTTGGAGGGAGTGAAAAGCACGATGGAGAAGGTTCATCTTACACAGGAGAGGATGGATGCAACTCAAGACCGGAAGAAGTCGTATACCAGTCATATGAGGGGATTATTGGAGTTCGAGGTTGGGGACCAGGTGTTCTTGATAGTCTCCCGTCAGTGTGGGAAATAGAGGTTCGGTAGGGGAAGTATGCTTTCTCCTAGGTTTGTCATACCCTTTGCAGTGTTGTGGCGGGTTGGAAATGTGGCTTATTAGCTGGCGCTACCACCGCCGCTAAGGAGGGTGCACATTGTCTCCATGTTTCTCAGGTACATCCGGATCTACATGACGATTCACACATACTCGACAAGGGGAAGCTGGATATTGAGAACGGCAAGACATTCGTAGAGAGACCAGTGAGGATCAAGGATCATGAGGAGAAGGTTTATCGTGGATGGACCATTCCCTTTGTTCCTATGTTATAGACACATGGTGGCCTCAAGGAGAGTACCGTGGACTAGGAGTCACATTGAAATTTCATGATTTCTTTGTACTTTAAATGTGTGTGAAGCATCCTGAGTGCGGAAAGGAGAGTGTAACAACCCAAGCTTCCAGGGTATGCATCTCTTTGAATAATACAGTAGCGTGTGTTGTACGAAACTCTGAGTTCTAACACACCACAACCAATCAAACTTGCTGTTATGAATAGTAATACCCACTTTTTTAATATTTCATAAATCTTAAGGTTTAATATGAAAATCTGTTTTGGGTTGAGAATATCTAAATTAGCCTAGGGTGAATTTTTGGTATTTTCTAAAAACATTCAATTTTTGATGAATAGTGAAAAACAATGAGTTATTGTTTACAATCAAATTTTTATTTAATAAATTATTTATTTTATTTAAATTTATTTTTGGTCAAAATCGATACATATTACCTATATAAGTTCAATGTAATTATTTGGAGTCAGTTTATACTAATTATATATATATATAAATTTTATTGAAATTATAACCATCTTTTACCCACCACCTAAGAGATTGTACAAATTCACATAAAACATAATTTTATCGCTTATGTGAGTGGAATTTTAAAAACCTGAGAGACACGGTTGATACTAGTAAGAAAAATGTGGTTCAATAAGATGAAAATATTTTTTGGTGAATTGTAACTTTTTATTTTTATTTACCACGGTTAAATGTATATAGGGTATTTAATGATAAAAATGATATTATTATTACCCTAAAACATGTCCTAATTCTACTGGATAGGTATTTTTAGACCAAAAAATACATTAGGAATAAAATATGATCCTCTTTGGTCCACTTGTATTAGATTAGGACAATTGTTATTATTTTAATTAAAGGAGTGTTAAAACACCTAAAATCAAAGTTTAAGAACTAAAACCTTTTTAATATAGGGTAATACATAAGATAAATTAAACTATAAGTATTTATTACAGTGATAAAAATATTTACTACATAATGGTATTTTATTTATATTTTTTAGATATTAAATAATCTTATTTATTTATGACATAATGATGATGTAGTAATCACCTAATTAATAAAATGTTAAGCCAATTGATATTATAAATATCCAAATAAATGTAATTTGAGACTTTTTATGAATTCTACTAATTTTCAGGGTTAATATGACATGTTAGGGTTGGTTAGATGAATTTGTTTCTAAGTAATAATGATTTTATAAATTTACCAAAAACAAAATACCCAATAGTTTCAAAAATGACATAAAATATTTTTTAAAAAAAATATTATATTATTAATTGATATTCAATTCATAAAAATATAAGGTTTGGCCAAAGGGATTATATAATGATAGTTGTATCATTAATGAACCTCTTTGGGTTCTCTTGGAAGTATATAGTATGTTTATTAACTATATAATAAAAAAATAACAAGAGACATGGTAAATGTCAAAATATTTAACTAAGAGTTAAATCCAAAAGATAAAGTTAATATATTGACCCAAAGCATAATTAAACCTATTGTTTGAGTGGTTTTAGACCCATCCACACCTTATACTTTATATAATCAATTTTGGGTTCATTAGAAAAAGAAAATTCTTTTATTATAAAATAATATTTCTAGCTTTTCCTAAGGTGCCCCTCACCCTTCTTATAAAAGGGAACTCCCCCTTCTCTCTAATTAACTCCATAAAAGCCATTTATCTCATCCAAAATCTACTCAAATACCCTCTCAACAATCCTCCCTTAATTATGGAGGCCATACTTTATACATAAAGCCAACCTAAGTATCCCTTTTGATCAAATCAAAAGGAAGAACCCGAAGAAGAGGTTAATATTTCATCACCTCTTTCAAGTTCCTTTCTTCTTCCACATTCTATTTATTTGTTGTTTACATTATAATGTAAGTACTCCAAGATCTTCTATAAACTATGATGTTATTGTTAATATGGTACAACCTAATTCAATATTCTATCCATCCTTTGAATGACATGTCACCATACGTGCTTACGCACGGCTTACCATCTCCACGTCGTGGTGTAATTGTTATTCAATACATTATTATTTGGATGGGTATAATAATGATAAATAATTTATTAAAATAATAAATATAAAATTATAATGATTCTGTTTATATGATATACCATGCAATTATATTTTATTTTAATATAAAAATAATGATATTTTCGCTTGTACATACGTACGGATTACCATCTCCACGAACGTGATGAGATTCATTCCTCACCGTATCCATTCAAGAATAATTTTCTTTAGATGATTAAAAATAATGTTTAAATACTTGATATCATTCTGGATATGAATAAGATACATTCCATCCATAACAAATATGACTCACATAACAATGAATATAAAGGAAAATGAATTCGTTAACTCCGGAAACAACAATAATACTAAGATATTATTAATAAAGAAATGTTAAAAGATCATATATGATATAATATTAATGTATATGATTCATGTATAATTTAATAAAAATTATTTCACCATTATACAGGAGGTTAACCTACCCTCAACCAAGGAAAATTATAAGGTAAGGGTTAATTTTACAATCTCTTCATTATCCGAGGTTGTTTATACGTAACTATCTACTTTGACCTCTTTATCATACACCTCCATGTTTCTTAAAAATATATTTCAAAACATTATTACTATTTTATAGACTAAGGTTTAAAGTCATTTTTACCCTTTTTTGACATTTTATAAGATGTTTATAAGGGAATATTTCCGTCCTTTTCCAAACAAGTCCCTTTATTACCTTTTCAAGGATAGAACGTCTTTTTTAACTTATACGGAGGGTGTGGATATTTTCCACCGTTATAAAATCATCAAAGCTTCCCTTAAAATCTTATAAGAATATTTGAAAATATAAATGTTTTATTTTATAATTACGTGACTTTTAAATGATTTCAAAATAGAAAGAGGTATTTCTCTAAAAAAAAATTGATTTCATCTATGTCAACATCCTTTGATGGATTTTAAGTTTGTGTGAAGTTGATTTATTATGATACAAAACATCCATATTACATTAAAGGTTTTGTGATATGTTTGACTATTGATGTTTAATTACATACCATTCATGTTTTATGGATAATTAATTGACTTTTATTATGGGAGTTTTAATACGAATATTTATGTTATGCTTAATCCTTTAAATATGAGGAATGCATTAGACTTAGTATGTGAAGGGTGGAGCCCGCTCTATCTCCTCGATGCATTGGTAGGTCTCATGAGACAAACTAGTGTCTACGAATAAGGCCTTTACAAAATCTTATTTCTATTCTTGTAACAAGGTTGTGACTATGTTGTAATGAAATTTTGGCATTGTCCATTCCCTCATTATGAAAGTGGCTATTGATATTTCATGTGACTATTCAACTAGTACAATATCCATGTGAGTAAGTAAATGGAAATATTTGATTTTATCTTTTCCATGTTATGTTGAAGTTCATGTTTAAAAGGATTTTATTTTAGTCTTATACATTGCCTTAAATGTTTTTTCTTATTTTTTAAATTTTCTGCCATATTGTTATCCTTACTTAGCATCTGAGCTCACCCCTTTCTATGATATTTTTTCCCAGCGTGCGAAGAAGTATTTTATTACTGGCCTATAGGTGTAGTCTGAGGGGATATGACTGTGGTCTATGGAAACATAGTTTTTGTAGTTTTTTATATTATGATGTAATTTAAACCTTATGAATGTATCTAGTACTTCCAAGGCTACTAAACTAATCAGTCTTTCTAGACTTGATCTTTTTTATCATGCTAATGTTATTTAATAATGCACAGACTCTAGGTAACTAGGTTCATGGTGTTACAATTAGTATCATAGGATTCTTAGTACAATCCTTGGGATCTATATTAAGATAAACTCTTATTAGATAACATTACCCTAATATAGACTTTGAGTATTAGTGTAGAATAACTTCCTAGAATTTCGGTATTGTAGAGATTTTGTGAGTTTTCTAAGTAATAAATTTTTTTCTGGATACGAGCAGGTAGAGGCGGCTCTGTAACAGATGTACCTAGGGCTAAAACCCAAAAAACTCCGCTTTGAGCAAGACTCGAAGGAGAACCGGTGCATTAGAATTTGCATTGCTTCACTCTTGGTTTCGACACTCCCGGTGGATATGCTTAGGATAATTCTCATTTTCTTTACAAACCATTATAAATAGTTTATGAGTATATACTTCCTCAACGAAAATATTTTATGATTATAGATTATATCCATCAACTGTTCATTTTACGTTATGTGTTTTACAAGTTTGGAATTATGTATTTCGATTCATAAACTAATCTAGTGAATTCCATTGTTTAGAAATGGTACCTATTGGAAGGAATGGAAACCATATAAATTCACACACTCCATGTAGGTAATTCCCTTATGTTCAAGATAATTATAGTGGAGCTTGTAATACAACTGGTGGTGATCAGCTTATCACCATACTGGGACAACTCACTCAGGTTATGAATAATAACCTTACCCATATAGAGCACCCAGATCCATAGCGTGGAGGATCAATGTTAGATCGCTTCATGAGGCAACAACCACCTAAATTCAATGTGTGTACAAATCCATTAGTATCTGAGCAATGGATAAATTCATTAGAGAAAATATTCCACGCCTCAGGAAGTAATGAAATTGAAAATGCTGTCACGGAAATTTTACACCTCAATGGAGATGCTGATCAATGGTGGTCATTGATTCAAAATAAAAAGGAAGAAGATGAAGTATCAAATATGTAATGGAGCATGTTTAAAGATATTTTCTTAGAAAAATAATTTTTTGTTACCATCGAGTAGATATGGAAAAGAAATTTCTGAGTCTGAGGAAAAAAGAGGATGAGAATGTCATGAAGTATGAAGCTAACGTTAAAAGGTTAACAAGGCATGCTGCAGATTATATACATAACCCAAGATGTACGATTGATCATTTCTTTTATGGGTTAAAACCATTTCTCCATCAAGCATTAGTCTCACAATACTTCTCATCGTACAAAGATATTGTCTCATGTGCTATCAATATAGAAAAAGAATTCTATAAGTCTTACGACTTTAAAGAAAAGCAAGAGAAGAAGAGATTTTCTGAACACTCTAGAAATGGAAATAAGGGGAAGAAGGTAAATGTTTAATATCCATATTGTAGTAAATGTGGGAAGAAACAACCTAGAACTTTCCTGAAATCAATGGGAGTCTGTTACAAGTGTGTTGAAAAATTCCACCAAACTCGTGATTGCAAGGGGAAGAAAGAGGATGTCAATGTTGAATGCTACAATTGTAGATAAAGGGGGAATTATTTGAATGAATTTCCTAAGTGTCAGGGGAACATAACTCAAAAAAGGCCAAGGGATCATGGTAATGATTATGCTATCACTACTTCTAAGTTTGAAGCTTTGAAAGATGTGGTGGCAGGAAATTTATTGGTTTCCTCAAGATTAGAAAATGCTTTATTTGATTCTTGTTCATCGTATTATTTCATATCATCAAAGTTTTCTAGGAAAATTATATATTTCCAATTTGATTTATCAAGGGAGTTTTTAGCTAAAACTACTAATGGATGTATCATTGCAACAATGTTTTTTGAATCAGTTCCCATTGGAGAATATAAATGTTCTTTATCTGCTGATCACATCATCATACCCATGATTGAATTTGATATAACCCATGGTGTGGATTGGCTATCGGACCATGATGCAAATATTTATTGTAAGAAGAAGGAGGTTACTATTTTTTATGATGATGATAAAGAACACCTTATCTTTAGAGCGAAATCATCACCACCAAATTCTTATCTAGATCCACCCCCAATAGCTCAACTAAATTCAATTATTGGGGAGGAAGAGAATGAAATAAATGTTGGTGAGGAAAGGAATGTTCAAATAGAGAATGTACCTATTGTGATAGAATATGTTGATGTGTTTTCAAATGATTTACCTGGTCATCCTCCAGAATGATAAATTGAGTTTTCCATTAATTTAATTACTTATTCAAGGCCCATATCAAAGACCCCTAATAAAATGGACACTTTGGAATTAGTGAAACTAAAGAAAAAAACTAGAGGAATTGAGTAATAAGGGATTTATTTCCCTATTGTTTCTCCATGGTGAGCCCCTGTCCTTGTTGTTAAGAAGAAATATGGATTTATGAGGTTCTGCATTGACTATAGGGAGATCAATGCTATTAGTAAAAAATGAACAAGTATCCCCTACCTCATATTGATGATTTATTCAACCAACTTCATGGAGCTCAATACTTTTCAAATATTGACCTTCGATCTGGATACCATCAGTTGTGCGTGAAGAAGGAAGACATTCTGAAGAAAGCATTTCGAATCAGGTACGAGCATTACGAGTTTACTGTAATGCCTTTTGGATTGACTAATGCACCCTCTGTACTGATGGATCTAATTAATAGAGATTTCAATGAATATATCGATGATTTTGTACTGGTATTTATTGATGATATCTTGATATACTACAAAATCTAAAAAGATCATGAAAATCACTTGCGCATTATCCTGAAGTCTCATAAAAGACATGAATTATATGGGATGTTTTGAATGAATGAATTCTGGCTTTAGGAGATTTATTTTCTTGGACATATTGTCTCTGAGGATGGAATCTTCATTGATCAATCAAAGACCAAGGAAATCCAAGAATGTCCAGAATTGACGAGTATAACTGTGGTATGTAGTGTTATTGGTTTAGCATGTTATTATCGATGTTTCGTCCAATATTTTTCCCGGTTGGCTAACCTATTAACCAAGCTCACACGTAAAGGGGTTAAATTTTTTTGGACAAAAGAGTGTGAAGAATGTTTTGAAGAAATGAAGAAAATATTAGTCAAATCACCTATATTGATTCTACCATCAGGGAATAATGTAATTGTTATTTATAGTGATGCTTCAATGAAAGGACTTGTTTGTGTTCTTATAAAGAATGATTGGGTTGTTGCCTATGCATCACGATGGATAAAAATTCATGAGCAAAAATATCCTACTCATGATATGGAGTTAGCATCTGTAATATTTTCTTTGAAGATTTGGAGACACTATCTCTATGGTGAAAAATGTGGGATATAGACCGATCAAAAGAGTTATAAGTATATTTTCTCACAAAAAGAACTAAACATGAGGAAAAGTCGATGGCTTGAAATAATCAAGGATTAGAATTTCACTATAAACTGCCACTTGAGGTAGGAAAATAAGGTGGCAGATGCATTGAGTAGAAAGTTTCTTGGGGTTTTGAACAAGATGAGGGTTGAAAAGGATCCTATATACATGAATATAGTAAATAGGGATATGCGAATAACCTTGGAAGGTGAAATATCAATGCTTTTGAAATGGTTGCCAAAACATCATTACCAGAAAGGATAAAGAGTTTTCAGACCAGTGATGAAGTTTTTCAAATGAATATTTAAGTTATGAATGATGGGAGATTGAGTGACTTTCTGTACGAAGATGGAATTTTGAAATTTGGAAAGAGACTGTGTGTTCCCAATATACCTGATCTAAAAAGAGAATTGTTGTATAATTATGATAGTTCCAATTACTTAATACACCTTGGTAGCACCAAAATGAATAGATATTTGATGAAACATTTTTTGTGGGACCACATGAAGAGTGAGATTGTTGATTTTGTGTCAATATGTGTGGGTTTTCAACAAGTGAAAGCTGGAAGGCAACGACCTCGAGGAGTCTTGCAACTTGTTCCCATACCTGAGTGGAAATGGGATAATATTATAATGGACTATTTCATGGGACTACTAGAGACTCCTAGAAGGAACGATGCAATATGGTTCATTGTTGATCGTCTTACCAAGTCAGCACAATTTTATGCTATAAGAGAAGATTTACCTCTTGAAAATCTAGCAAGGCTATATATTAATGAAGTTGTATTACTTCATGGAGTACCACTATTGATTTTTTCTGATTGTGATCCACGTTTTAAATCAGGTTTATAGAAAAGTCTTCAGAAATCCCTTGATACTGAACATCATATGAGCACTGTGTACCACCCCCAAACTGAGGTACAATCAGAACGGACTATTCAAACCTTAGAAGACATGTTGAGATCATGCTCACTTGAATTTCAAGGTATGTGGGAGAAATATTTACCTCTGGTAGATTTTTCCTATAACAATACCTTCCATACATGTATTCGGATGCCACCATATGAAGCGTTATTAGGAAAGAGATGTTGCACACCAATCTGTTGGGATGATGTTGGTGAAATAAAACTCTTTGGCCAAGAACATGTGGAGGAAATGATGGAAAAGGTCAAGGTAATCCAAAACCACATCAAGGAAGCTCAATGTAGGTAGAAGAACTATGCCGATAACCAAAGGAAGGATTTGGAATTTCAAGAAGGAGATCAGGTTATCATGAAAGTGTCTCCAGGGAAGGGTGTTATACATTTTTCTAAGAAGGTTAAATTGAGTCCCAGGTACATCTGGCCTTTCGAAATTCTAGAATGAATTGGGGCTGTAGCTTACTGTTTTGCAATTCCGCAAAGCCTCTCAAAATTTTATGATGTGTTCCACATATCACTGTTGAAAAAATACACGCCTGACCCAACGCATGTACTCACCTATGATGAATTAGAACTGGAACCCGACCTATCTTATTGCGAAGATCCTGTCAGGGTTCTTGATACAAGAGAACAAGTGCTGAGAAACCAGACGACTCATCTAGTAATAGTTTTATAGAGAAACCATAAGATGGAAGAGGCAATGTGGGAACCCGAGGAACTTATGTTGAAGAGCCACCCATTTCTTTTTATGCTGTAATATTATATAAATTTCAAGGAAAAAATTAGTTGAAGAAGGGGAGAATGTAACACCCCAAGCATCTACAGTACGCTTCTCTTTGAATAATACAGTAGCGTGTGTTGTACGCAACTTCAAGTTCTAACACACCACAACCAATCAAACTATCCGTTATGAATAGTAATACCCACTTTTTGAAATTTTATAAATTTTATTTTTCAAAATTATCTTCATTTTTGGATTCGTAATATCAAAAGTATCCTAGGGTGATATTTTGGTATTTTTCTGAAAACATTCAATTTTTGATGAGTAATGAAAAACACTAAGTTATAGTTTAAAACTGAATTTTTATTTAAATAATTATTGAATTTATTTAAATTTATTTTGTGTCAAAATAGATACATAATACCTATATAAGTTCAATGTAATTCATTGGAGTCAGTTTATAATAATATTTTATCTATAAAAATTTTATTGAACTTTTCACCGTCTTTTACCCACTTCCTAGGAGAATTTGAAATTTCACATAAAACATAATATTACAGCTTGTGCGAGTGGAATTTCAAAAATCCGAGAGACATGGTTGATATTAGTTAGAAAAATGATGTTTAATAATATGAAAATAATTTATGGTGAATAGTGACTTTTTTACTTTTATTTATCACGGTTAAAAGTAAAAACGGTATTTAAGGGTAAAAAAATTATTATTACCCTAACACATGTCTGAATTCTATTGGATATGTATAGTTAGACCAAAGAAACATTAGGAATAAAATATGAACCTCTTTGGTCCACTTGGATTAGATTAGGACACTTATTATTATTTTATTTAAAAGAGATTTAAGAGAGTTAAAAACAATTAATAACTAAATCATTTTTAATACATGGGTATAAAAAAGATAAATACAACTATAAATATAAATTAGAAATTTTAAAAAATTTCCTACATAATTTTATTTTATTTATATTTTTTAGACATTAAATAATTTAATATATTTATGAGACAATGATGATGCATTAATTACCTAATTAATGAAATATTAAAATATTTGATATTATAAATATCCAAATAAGTGTAATTTGAGACTTTTTATGAATTAAAATAAATTTCTAGGTTAATATGGCATGTTAGGGTTTGTTATATTAATTTTTTTGGAAGTAATAATGCTGTTATGAATTCAGCAAAAACAAAATTCCAAATAGTGTCAAAATTGACATTAAAGAGTTTTTAAAACAAACATTATATTATTAATTGATATTCTATTCCTAAAAATATAAGGATCAGCCAAAGGACTTATATAATGACAGGTGTATAATTAATTAACCTCTTGGTGTTCGCTTGGAATTATATAATAAGTTTATTTACAATATAATATTAAAATACAAAGAGACATGGTAAATGTCAAACTATTTAACTAAGAGTTAAATCTAAATGAAAAAGTTAATATAGTGACCCAAACCTATGTAAAACCTATTTTTTGATTGTTTTTCAACCCATACCCACCATATCCATTATATAATCTATTTTGGAGCCATTGGAAACCGAAAATTATTTTATTATAAAATAATATTTCTTGCTTTTCCTAAGATGCCCCTCACCCCTCTTATAAAAGCCAACTCCCCCTTCTCTCTAATTAACACCACCAAATCCATTTGGATCTGCAAAAATCTATAAAAATACCATCTAAACTATCCTCAATTCATCCTAGAGGCCTTCCTTTAGTCAGAAACCCATCTTATGGAGTCCTTTTGATCAAATCAAAAGGAAGAACCCGAAGAAGAGGCAAATATTTCATCACCACATTCATGTTCCTTTATTCTTCCACTTCCTTTTTATTTTTCTCCATTCTAAAATAATTACTCCAGTATCTTGTATAAACTATGATGTTATTATAAATATGATACAAACAAATTCATTATTCTATCCATCCTTTGAATGACATGTCAACATACGTGCATACGTACGGCATACCGTCTCCAGGTCATGATGTAATTGTTATCCAATACATTATTATTTGAATGGTAATAATAATGATGTTTAATTGATTTAAATAAAAAATATACCATGATAATGAATCTTTATATATTATATATCATTCGATTTATATTATTTTAACATCAAAAGAATGATATTGTCGCTCGTGCGTACGTACAGATTACAGTCTCCACGAACGCAATGAGATTCATTCCCCATCGTATCCATTCAAGACTAATTTTCATTAGATGATTAAATATAATGTTTAATGGCTTGAAATAATTCTTTATATGAATAAGATACAACCCATCCATAAAAAATATGACTCACATAACAAATAATATAAAGGAAAACGAATCTGTTAACACCCGAAACAATGATAATACTATGATATTATTAATAAAGAAATATTAAAATATCATATATTATATCATATTAATGTATATGATTCTTCTATAATTTAATAACAATTATTTCACCATTATACTAGAGGTTAACCTACCCTCGACCAATGAAAAGTACAAGGTAAGGGTTAATTTCACAATCTCTTCATTATCTGAGGTTGTTTATACGTAATTATCTTCTAGAACCTCTTTATCATCCACATCAATGTTTCTTAAAAATATATTTCAAAATAATCTTACTATTTTATAGACTATGGCTTAATGTCATTTATACCCTTGTTTTACTTTTTATAAGATGTTTATAAGGGAATATTTCTGTCATTTTCCAAACAGGGTCCTTTATAACCTTTTCATGGTAAGAATGTCGTTTTTTAAACTTATATGGCGGGTGTGGAAATTTTATGTCGTCATAACATCATTAAAGATTCTCTTACAAGCTTATCTAAACATTTTTAAACATAAATGTTTTGTTCTATAATTACTTCACATTTAATTTATTTCAAAATAGAAAGAGACATTTCTCTAAAAAGGTTTTGATTTCATCTATGTCAACATCCTTTGATGGATTAAAAGTTTGTTTGAAGTTGATTTATTATGATACAAAACGTCCATATTGTATTGAATGTTTTGTGATTTGTTTGAATGTGGATGTGTTATTTCATCACTTTCATGGTTTATGGATAATGTATTGACATTTCATATGCCATATTTAATATGAATCTTTATGTTATGTTTAAACCTTTTCATACGGGGAATGCATTGGACTTAGTAAGTTATGGGTGGATCCTTCTATAGCTCCTCGATGAATCAGTAGGTATCATGAGAAAAACTAGTGTCTTGGCGTAAGGCCTTGACAAAATTGTATTTGTAGTCTTGGAACAAGGCCTTGACAATGTGGTTATGAAATTATGGAATTATGTATTCCATAATTATGAAAGTGGATATTGATATTGCATGTGATTATTCGAATAGTATAATATCCATGTGAGTAAGTAAATTGCCTTATTTGATTTTATCTTGGCTATGTTATGCTGAAGATCAAGTTTAAAAGGCTTTTCTTTTAAACATATACATTTCCTTAAAAGTTTATGATTATTTATAAACGTTTCTACTATATTGATATCTTTACTGAGAATCTGCGATCACCCTTTTCTATGATTTATTTTTCCTAGGATGCAAAGAAGTATTTGATGACTGACCTACAGGGAGAGTCTGAGTGGATATGACTATGGTCTATGGAAACAATGTTGTTTTTGTTTTTCATTTTATGATGTAATGGAAATATTATGAATGTATCTAGTACTTCTGATGATACTAAACTAATCCATATTTCGAGACTTGATATTTTTTTATCATTCCAATGTTATGTAATAATGCACCAACCCTGGGAAACTGGTGTCGGGGCATTACAAGGAGGACCTAATCCCTAATCAAGATGCATTAAAGTGGATGTGATTAAAATCGTGCGGGTGAGTCTGTACCTCCCAAAGCAGATAGTATCTTGAAAAGGGGGAAGAGACTCACTAATCCACATGGCTAGACATTGTGAACCTTATATGTTTGTATGGTCTCTTGAGGGAGTGGTGTTCTTAGAAATTTTGGGTGGATTGGCCGTGAGAGGTATCAATCAAGGTGGTTTTTCAGACCCCTCTCTTCACACTAGTTTTAGTTTTCATTCTCGAGGGAGAGAATAGTTTAAGAGGTATCAAATGTAATGGCTCAGACCCTCTTAGTCCATTACATTACCAATTCAGGTGCTTGGGGAACTCTAGAACCCATCATCTTTTTCATGGGGCGTCAGTGTCGGTGGTAGGATGACATCGTGGTGACACCCATTGGTGACACCTATGTTGTTGTCGGGGTTTTCCTTCCCCAATTTCTCACAACTCCACTTTTTAGTCTTTTAACATTTTAAAGTGTTTCAAGGAAATTTTTAGGCCCATAATCTATGTTTTAAATTCTTAAAGAGTGCGGTGACCATCAACAGACCGAAATTGTTTGTATTTGATACCCATTTTACTTTTCTTAAAATAAATACTTTAACTAATAACTATTATGGACACCTCTCTCATGATAAATATTAAATAAATATTTATTCCATCGTGTGTAACCATCCGAATGCGTGGTGAAACCACAATCTGCCTTTAAATCCATTCAATATTTCATAGCCTATAACAACAAGATCTCTCCTTTTATCGCACGATGATTCATTCTACTTCTTGGAATATCACTTTTACTTTTTGTGGTACGTTTTGAGTCCCCCTCCCCAAGGATAATGGTGCGCCTTCGCTGGAGCCTTTCCTTCTCACTCTTGGAGTCCTCGACGTTCCTCCCTAGCAAGTCGTGCATCTGCAGTTCATGGCATGTGGAAAAACAGGGACCAGTGATCATCCCGGTAGGTTTTTTCCATAATCTCTGTTTACATTGTATCATGATGGGAGGGTATGATGATGTACCTTTGGGGACAGATGATACCTAACCATAACAATGATAATAAATTGTTTCCAAAGACTGATTGGGTGTGTATGATGATGCTGATATACTCTTTTATCATTGATTATATGTTGTGAATTATATGGGATTATGTACACTGAAAATCGTGGTTGTTGGGGGTCTATTCTTGTGCGCAAATGAACCTATGTTTTCAAGATAATTCTATGATTTAATGGCTATAACATGGAAACTGGTTAATCACATAAACTCGGTTAATTAAATAGATGCCCAATGAATCAAAATCCTTGTGTGGTCACCCCGTTTAACCAAATGGAATGAAGGAACTTAGTGAATGGTTTTTTTGAATATAAAAAATCTATTTTTCTATCTTCGTAATATGTTTGGTTGTTATACATGACGCATGTAGGGTGACATGGATTGGTATGGGATCCCCTTTTGTGAAGTTGTTGGTTTGTGGATCTGAGGCCATGTGGGGCGGAATTTTGGGGTATGGTTTGGTTCCAGTACTTAGAGGGATCTTACAAAACCCTTTTTTTGTTGTTACAATACAAGATAATCAGGTGTTAATGCTTAAATTGATGGTTGACTATTTTTACATCCATGGCTTGTGGATATGCATGTTAGTTTTACAATAGTGAAGAGTTATTCAAATAAAATCACATGAATGTGATAATAAGAATGGCTTCAATGGGGAATTGTTTTCTGGGAGTGAGTTGTGACTTGGTTGTGGCTGTTGTGCATTCTATGAATTAACAGGAATGAGGGTGTTTATGGATGGGCTAGATATTGGAACCCCTATATGGGATGAATGATTGTTTACACACACACACACACACAGCTATATATATATATAATTTTAGTTCTTATTTTTCTTATTCACACCCCACCCAAGATGGAACATTATGCTGAACACCCCCATTTCATGGGGGAGGGTGTTCTTCCCAACACTCCTATGAGTGGCTGTTTATTAGCTCCTTTTCCCCCTTTCATGAGTTGCTGATGTCTTTTTTAGTAGGTTGTCACAGCCCGAGGTATGTTATAGCCCATGATTCTTCGGGTAGGGTAGTTGTGGTGGTCGGACCAGGTGTGTGCGAGCAGTTTGTTTCCCACATGTCTTCGCGATGAGACACAAGTGTCTTCGGGCATAGCGGTAGTTGTTTTGGCCCACGTGTCTATGGTCGTGGTTACGTGTGATTGTGGTGGCCCAGGTATCTGCAAGAATTTTCATGTGTGGTTGTGGTGGACTAGGTGTTTGTGGGTGTAGTAGTGGTTGTAGTGTCTCAAAAAGGTTTTTTATGGGGTTGTAGTGGGACTATAGTGACATGGGTGGTGGGGGGGGGGGGGTTGACACGTAGGATGTCCTCAATGACCAATGGAAAATTGGTGCGGGGTACCCAATCATCGATGTGTTATAACTATTACATTACATGACTTGCGTTATTTCGGGAGTGTGCCTTGGTGAGGTGTAGGTGGATAGTTTCCTTGCTAGGTGCCTTGGTTATCTCCTTTTCTCACGGATTATTATAATGCCTTCCCACTTGTGCACGAGAGCCTTTTTCATTCCCAACTAATTATATATGTATACTCAGCCAACGTATATAAAACCATTTTTAGGTTTCCAGGAGGAATTCTGGGACCATGTAGATCCGTACTAGTTCAGACATTGGGATACTTGTTGTTGTTTTTTTTCTTTTCATTGTTACTTCCCTTCGGACTTTCTCTTGTAATTGTAGTACCTATTATTGGAACAATCATATCAGAATGTATTGTTTTGTATTTACTTTAACTTTGAGTTTTGGTTTTGTTTTGGATTTACTAACATAACTCCCGATCATACTAAATAAAAATGGTAATTCCTTCTATATTACGTGTGATTCAATACCCTTGGTGGTAGTCGCCACTCAGGGGCCTATTGAAGGTGGGTCTCAGGGGTCAATATCTCTCTTTCTACTTGAGGAAGGAAGGGTTTGGCAATATTTTATCCCTTCCCCCATCTTGGTGAAGGCGGTTCATAATGCACAAGAATGGTATTGAGAACATTCTAGATTTGGTGTTGTCGTTTTAAAAAAAATCCTCTAGGTATTTAAGTTCCCTTATAAGTCCTAACTCTTCTTATTTCTGAATATGAAATTTATGAATTTTTTTAGTTATAATGAATGAATTGCGAGTGATAAATTCATTGGGGAGGGGGGCATGTAACAACCTAGATAATGATATAATAATGTGTTTTCATATTTATTTTTATTATTGAATTAATAAGATATATTCATTATGTTATGAAATTATTAAAATAAATATTTTTTAAAAGTTAAATGAAATTATTTAAATAATTTCTTATATGGTTATATTAAAATGATTAATTTTAATTTTAAAAAAATATTTCATTTTTGAATTCTTCATGCTTAAATTATCTTTGTATGAAGTTTTTTGGAGTTATATAAAAATAATAATTTATTGTAAATTGTAAAAAAGGCAGTTTTTATAAAAACACATTATTTTTTTGATATTCTCAAGATTTAATTAGGATGTAATTTTATTAAACATAAAATATGAATAAATGAATAAATTATAATATAAATATTGTAATAAATTGTTTTAGCACATTTAAATTACAATTTATTTCATGACAAATATAAAAAACATTGTCAGTGTGGATGCAGTGTCTATGCTGCGCTGACAAGATCATAATTGGTGACTTATAGATAATAATTGAGTTCTAAAAACTATTTTTGGGACTTATTTATCCATTACTGGGTATAATTTATGTTCTTTCTCATATAATTTATATTTATAGTGTAATATAACATGATTGTTTTGAAAGTTCATGTGCAATGCATGTGTAAGGCAATAAAAGACAAGTTAACAAATTAATGAAGTTTTCTTTATATGAGTATGATTAATTAAATTTAATATGAAAATAAGATTTATTATATTGAATCAAATTAATTTATATCTAAGGTAGTATTTTTTTTAATTTATATATATGAAATAGTTACCTTTAATTCTTATGCAATGCTGATGTAATGCTATTGCAAGGAGCAGAAAAAGTAATAAAATTATTTTAATTAAAATTATTAGAACCCGTAAATGACCCAAAAAATGTATTAATATTAATAGATGATTATAACATGACTATTTCTCCCAAGGGTCTATTTATTTACCATTTGGATCTAATTTTATATGATTATGACCCATATAGTATTTTATTTAAAAAAAGAAAAATAGTTCTCACAATAGATTTTATTTTTTCTAATATTTTAATATATTGTTTAATATTATATATATTCAACTATAAATATTAATTTGAACTATAATAAATTAATATTGTACATTTTAATTTGTTTTTACTTTTAATGGAATAAATAATCAACTTAAAGGCTTCTACAATGATGACATAGTAATTATTTAATTAATGAAAAATTCATATAAATGATATTACAAATATTTAAATAAATAAAATTTGATATTTTTAGGGTCATACATGAATTTTAAAGATGAATATAATTTTTATAGGAAATAATAAACAATTAGTTTCAGATTTTATACTTTTTTTATGATTTTAAAGTCACAGTAATGAATAGTGTATGATTTGGCGAAAATAGTTTTTCATGAATATAATATATTATTAAATTATTTGAAAGTAATGAAAATCTATAATAATTATAAATGGGATCATATTGTGTCTAAAATTTAATCCCTTTTATCTTTTATTCTTTTTGGAAGTCTTTAACCATTTTATATAGATATTATATTTTAATAATTTATATAACTCCTAAGTTGTCCCTCAACTCTATTATAAGAAAGGAACTCATTCATTCACATTATTTCATTACCATGATCAATATTTCTTGGCTATCCTATATAATATTATATAATAAACATCCATCCCCACATAATATAGTTATCCATTTAAGTAGAACACTATCATTTGTGATCATACAGTGTTATGAAAGGCGATTTTCTGAAGAGGGGGGCGGGGTTAAGAAACTTATGTGATGATTTTGAATCAAAGTACGTGGATTGTGTTGAAAGAATTATTTTTACTATTTAATATTATTTTTATGTGAATATTTTATTTTAATTATTTATGGTAGATATTCCCATTATATATAATTTCTATTTAAATTTTAGGAATTTTATACAATCATTTGTTTTAATTATGAAGTATTTATATTCTAGTAATGCATGTAATTCTTTTCTAGAAATGGATTTCTCCCAAAAATGATATTTTTGTCAACATTAGAGGTTATTTAATTATTTTCTACTTCAAAAATAATTTATTTATTGTTTTGAATTTTTTTGGGTTATAAGTGACAATGGGAGGACCATTTTATGTGTTTTCTTAAAATTATGGCACTAGATTTTTGAAAGATAAGTTATGGTATGGGGAGTGAACCCATGACAATAGAGGGAATTTTATTCCAATTTTGATACATCTACATAGACTTATTATTTACTTGTGACCTACTAATTATCAGTAATAATCCCTAAAAATTATTATTTTCAAATAAGAAATCCAAATTTGTATTTTGAAAGTGTTATTATTATGAGTATATATGGTTTCAAAAGTAAAATACACTATTTAAGAATATTTATAAAATTATTGAAAACCCTTTTCATAATATTGTTTTTATCAAATAATTTACTTTCTAAATTTTTTCGAATATATTAATGGATTTCAAGGAAATGTATTTTAAAAAAAATTAAAAACCCTTACTCAAAAAATTAATGATCACAGTATGCTTTAAATTAATTTTCTTCAACTTTAGTATAATTATCCATAGGATTTCACATATATTATGGAGTAACCTGAAACTATGAAATTTTGAAATGTATATGTCTAGTCTTCCAAAACCTAGACAAGAAAATCTCTTCAGTTCTATAATGAACTGTGTATTTTTCAATTAAATTTTTATAAAAAGAAATAAAAAAGTATGTTTTTGTATTGAATCCAAATGTGCAGGTTCATGGATTTAACAAAAATATAAAAAAGGATATTGTAGATTATATTTTATGATGCTTTTTATTCTATATATTTAAGGTTTTTGCATAAAATTCTAAAGAAATTATACAATAACTATAAAAACTATATTGGAAATTGAAAAAATCAACATGGATTTCATCATGGGACTCCTTAGGAAATCTAAAGGGACCAATTACATTTAAATTTTACATGATCACCATATAAAATTTGAATATTATAATTTTTTTGGAAAAACAATTCCCTCCTGGTTATATTTTTGGGTTATATATTAATGTAGTTTAAAGGCTTCATGGAGTAAAAATATTAGTCATATTAGATTGAGATATGAGGTTTACCGCAATATTCTAAGGAAATATTAAGAAATACAAGAATATGATTTTTAACAGTTTCACATAATATCACCCTAAAATATATATCATTTATTAGGGGATGCTAAAGCTCTAAAAGATATGTTGGGAGTATGTTTTATAGCTTAATATGAAGTCTGTATAGAAGTAATACAGAAAATCATCTCATATATCTTGATTTCGAAGTTGTAGAAATGGAAAAACATCGAATATATCCTTAGAATGGGGTTTTGATATTTTAAAATAAGTTAATATTGATCCCTAGATATATCATGATATTTTATATTCTTGATTTTATTTGTATATCTTCTTATCGCTTAGTGCTTCCATGAAATGTCTCTCAAGCACACATTGTGTTCCATGTATCTACCATGACAATGTACATATCTAATTCTTAATATGATCATAACTCAAAGGTATAACCACAATATCATGATCAATATTATGTGGATCAACTTTTGGAGATTATGAATGAAAGAAATAGCGTTTTTTGGAAGAAAAACACTTACTTATTCAATGTTGGGAGGAAAAACCATAAATTGGGATAACCTTCAAGGGAACTCAGGAATGTGATGAGGCAGAAGCATCCTTTTTTATTTTTATTAGAGTGATGAAATTTAAATGATGAAATTATTATAAGTCAAGTATAATTTAGTATCCATTAAATTTATGATATTTTTTTATAAGTTGAATTCTATTTTTATATTTATTTATATGAAACTTCTAGTTTAAAAGAACTGAGATTTACAATTGTGATTTTATTACACAATATGTAAGTTATTTACTAGAAATTGTATTGGATGGTATGAATAAGAACAACTAAATTATTAAATGTTATTTTTTAGACATGTAGAATGTGAATTCATTAATTTTCAATTGGTTATAATTGAAATAAATACATTTAAGTGTAAAAATAGATAATTTCAAGAAAACATATTTTTATAAATGCTATATGTTTTTATTTTAATAACTTAAATTAATCATGATTAACATAATTATTTTAATAATTTTTTTTGATTATATAATCAAGAAAATATTTATACATAAATTTAATGTTCATTACATTGAATGGAAAGAGAATAAATAGAGTTTTATGCTATAAAATGAAATTTGAAAAATATTTTTTAGATTACGTTTTGAAAAATAATTTTAATATTAATTTATGCCACTAATAGGTATTGAATTTGATATAATTGAATAAATATTTTGAACTAGAGTATTATATTTTTTAATTTATTTCACTTTCATGTTTGGTCCATAGGAATGCTTACTATGGTATAAATTCATTATTATGGAAAAGGTTAAAAGTGTTAGCCAAGGAAAAAAATAAAGAGATGCAGGTTAATAGTTCAAATTAGGTTTTTTGAATTTATTTATATCATGCATCACCCTATATTAAAAAATAATCCAATTTGGATAAACTTTCCCAAGACATTGACATTAAAATATTTTAATATTCATAATATTATGATTTTTCAGTTCCACTAAATTATTAAAGGAAACATACTCTCCTCTCTTATATAAAAATTTAAAAACATTATCTCAACAAATATTAATATAAATACTATCCAAACATACTTATTAATGAATTTGATGTTCTTTTCATCCCAAAAAGTCCCATAAAAAGCCTTAAAAATTCTATACCCATGATGTGATGCAATATATTTTCATTTCCTATCTATATTTATAGTCATAATAAAAGATTTAAGAAATATATATTATATTAACAATATAATTATGATTATTTATGTGTGAATTTTCATATCTTTCATTCATTTCATCCATCAAAACAGTGTAAAATCATTTCTGTGTACGTACAAACTATCACATCCAGAAGGGGACATAATTCATTTTTAATCACCACCTTATTTGAATGGTTATAATAGTGTATATAATTTCTAAATATGATAATTATGAAATTTTTAATATTATATATATGATTAAACCATGGACAAGGTTCATGGTCCAATACCATCAAACGGAAACATTCATGGAATATGGAGCAGTTTTCAACTGAATATTCATTTTAATGAATAATTATTACCTAAACGAAGCCTTAATATGAAAATTTAATTATTCATAGAAAATAAAGCTTGAATATTTTTTTGGAATAGATTTATAAAAAATCTATATTAATTTTGTATGATTATTAAATCTTTATGACTCTATATGGGACTCGATATAAGGGTTTAAGTCATAATCTCATTTGTTTTTCAGAATTGAATGGTTAAATTTTAATTAAGTTAATTTTTATGATTTTTATACCCTAAAACCAAAATATTTTCTTCTACAATGATAATTTCAACTTTTTTCATGTCTTTATTTGATTATCCTCCATTTAGTATATAATATTATTAATAAAATAATTTTAAAAAATATAATTTATTTTCTCTTTGGTCAATAATATTTTTATTATATATCCATGCTTATTAGAATTAGATTAATAATAAACATTTATAGGATAAAATTATTATTTAAATTAATTTAAAACCGTGTTGGAATTTATTCTAATTTTTTTACAAGTTATCCAATTTTTATATTCTAAATGAGTAAAATTTAGTATTTTTATACGAAATTTTGAAGTAGTATGTGTTTACACATTTACCACACAAATTGATTTTCTCACCATCATAAAAATTATTTATATTTAATCCTGCTTAATAATTTCACATGGTAATTTTCAATGAAGTTTTTTCTATATACTCTATAATTTTTTTAAAGATGACTAGGTAAAATTATATATTTCAAATATTCTATAAACAATGTTCAAATGCACTTTAAATGTTCATTTATATTTCTAAAAAATTCCAATGTTGTTTATTAGGGTTCACTGGGGATATGATCGTTTGATACTATCCATTTTCTTACTATGGATATCTTATGATTATGTAATGGAGAAATATTTATGAATTCCATTTATGTTCCATGACTTATGAATTTCTAAATTGTTGATTTTTTTGTACTTGTGTCACACATATGTATCATTTTCATTACAAGATGGGTGGTTCCATTAAATCCCTTTGAATCATTGGGAAATTATTTTTATGTAATGAGATATTAAAGACACGATTGGGAAGTAAACCCAATTTAGTGAGGGGAATTTTTTATTATGATAGTATTAGGAGTGGACATTGAATAATAAAATACTTAAATATAGAGGTAACCCAATATTCTATTGTACTTTCTCTCTAATGATTGTATTGGTATATATTATTGATTATGGATATGAATATGCATTCTTATTATTGTGGAACAAAATTGTTATGACATGTTCTTGTGCCTATGATATGAGTTAATAGATCATCATTGATTAATAATGATTCATCACTAGTATAACTCGTGGTATTTTAATTGTTATAGCATTATGTCAGGACTCATGGTTTTTGATCTATGATTGATTGGATTTGAGAATTGAAAGTTATAATCATGATCTCATAACCATATGAATATATTATTAATTCATATAATCATTGATTCATATCAACCATTCATTCACCTATTGATCATCTAATACCACCGTTTCGTTTGCTTTTATTTTCCCCAGGTTGTAAATAATTATTTTATGTAAGAAATTTATAATACAAACACTATGAAGGAAAATATTTTGGGGGATGTTGAAGATATTTTGTGAAAAAAAATTCAATATATAAATAGTCTCTAAAGACTCTAAGACATTATGGTATTCATGTAATTATTATTCTTAAATGAATAGAATAATAATGTAGAATGATGAAATGTTTATGTATATTCTTATCAATACACCTTAAAGTGGGCTCTTGAATATCAAACTTGATTGAATTAACCGAGGATATACTACGTATATCTGTGTCTTGATGATGATTAAACTGGGTGAGATCACCCTGATAACAATCGAACTAATCTATACTAAGTATATCTATAACCTAAGAGAGATGAATATTAGAATAAAAAAAATACTTTCAAGGTTGTAAAGTATAACACCTTTTAGATAAGGGGATACAAGCGCTCCCTCCCATAAAATATTAGCCTGATATTATGGGGAAAAACTAAACCTAGGGGAGAATTTGGAGAGGGAACCAGGGGAGGATGGACCATAACAAAAAACACTTTATTATACTGAACATTACCCACATATTCTAGTATATGTTACTATGAATATCATATACATACATTGGAGGTGTGACAGTGAAGATTGAAAATTTAAAAAAAATATAATATTGTTTATGAGATAATGATCTTACTAGTAAGAGACATCAGAGATGTCTTGGAGAAAAATATGCATGGGGAAGTGTGATAAATGATCTATCTCTATGAATGTATTTGATACCACTGAGTTTTATTATAGTAAGTTCATCAAATCCATGAGAAGTAAATGACTGAATTAATATAATATGATCTTCATGTTCTATAGATTAAAAAAGGGAATCTGTGACATAGCACGTCTCACATAAGTCATCATGGAATCAAAGTCATTCCCATTATTAAATTCCATCCAAAATATATATAATATGAGATATGTGAATCCATTGTATACATAATGATTTTATTTTTATGGAATTCATCATTTTGATAACCCTATTAACCTATGTTTAATGATATATAACACCAAAATACACTCAAAATGATCCCCTTCATGTTATATATATATATATATTGTATTTTCTATCCACACTCAATAATATATTTTTAATCAATGATGTTATTTTCAAAGAAAAATTGATTCTGAATTAATTTTTTTTATTCTTCTCTTTACTCTTTTCACCTTATATTGGTAAACAATATTTTCTCATTTGATTCCATGATCTTTATGAATCGTAACTTATGGTCCTCGTTTCATATATTAATATTCAAGTCCCACATCATCCACAACTGGATCTTTTTAATTAATAAATATCACATTCATTCTTGGAATTAGAAAAATTGTACAATAAATCAATGATATTTTTTCTATGCCCTATAACTCGTCATTGAGAGATTCATTCCCATTATCCTATGCATGAATCCCACATTTCAAAAATTAATATTCCAAATTCTCTTTGGTAGGTAAATATGTTAGCACATTAACAAATTTGAGAATATCATCTTCATTATTTTTGGATTTAGTGTTATCCAATTCAATAATATTAGATAAAATATATAATCGACTATTTTATTTTTTTCAACTAAATAACCATAAAGATCATCGTATTAAATGACTTATTCAATGTGAAATCCATTTTATATTCATGTAACACTTCATCACTTCTTGACGAAACCTATTATTTTTTCATTGATTCGTCTTCACTGATTGACCACTTCGAATTCTTATATAAATGAAATTATCATCATCTCTACTAGTTGAGTAATAATCACTCCCAATTATATCACTTTTTGTTTCATCCTTCATTGATAAATAAATATTCTTTTTTATGAAAGAATATTTCTTTCTTGAAACCTATATGGTATAATTCCCCCCTTTTACACTCTTATAATTCTTTAATGGGGTTCCATGAGAGTACTCCCCTTTATCATTAACTTAATTGTATTCCATATTAGTATAAATTTTTTGAAAATGTACAAATCAACTAGAACTAAAACACTTCACTATTAATTTTCTAAGAGATTTACATTTAAAATTTTAATAACCTTTTGAGATAAGTCACATGAATATTTCCATAATTAAATTACCATGTACATTTAAATATGAAAATCAAACATCGTCTTCTTCAAATTCATCAACTTCTATTTGGGACATTTCATTCTCTAAAGAAATGAATAATAATTTTTCTCATCCAAAAATATATTTAAAATTTTACATGAATTTCATAATCATATAAAACTATTATAATGTGTGATTCATATAGAGGGAGTATCTTATGATCACAATCTTATATATCCATGATATTGGGATAAAAGTTTTCTAGTAAGATATGAAGTATCTTCTACACCATAGTGGGATCTTTTAGAGTCTCAAAAATCCTCTAATTGTTCTCACTAACTCACTAACACTTAAAAATAATTAAACAATAGGTCATAAATTATAAATATTAATATCATCATACATTAATCTAAAAATTTCCAATTTCTCCTTTTGATATTTTCATTTCCTATATAGATATTTTATTGCTTATATAGGATTCTTATCATAGCTTTGATCCCCAAAAACATTAAAAAATGTTTCTTTTATGTGTGGATAATATGGAATTTAATACATTTACATAGTTATCTAATCTATTTCTATATAATTATTTAATTATTATACTTGTGAAATCGGTGTAAAACCATCTATCATAATTTCTAGAACATAGAAACCCAATAAACGTATGTAGGGAAACATTTATTCCTTCTTTAAATTTAAAGTTTTTCTATCCAATGTGGGAACTCCTTTCATTTTCACCATAATAATATCCAAAATAGATGTAAAATGTTATATCATAATTGAAATGTGACCATACACCTTAATCAAAGTCAATTAGAAACATCCATGATTATGAGAGTGAAAAAGTCAAATATCAAAATAATTAAAAAAATCATAGAAAAAAACACTAAACATCATGAAATTTAGAAAAAACCTACTCTAATTACACTTATTGTATCCCCATACATGGTGAGTTTTATAGATATGGGGTGAATCAAGGATCTATATACCATTATTCACTTGTATGATTTCTTATGAAATTTAACATAGTCTCTTTTAAGAGTGAGAGATCTCCTTTAAAAACTCATACACACCATGAAACAAAAACAAAAAAGGCCATATGATGTGCAACATATGCTTCTAAAAATATGTAGCCTATTATAAGAAAGATAAGAAATTAATCAAGACCGTATGATCCAGTTGAATATCTATTGTGTTAAAAAATAATAGGGGTGCATCATTGAAAAAATTTATATGATAACCAAAAATTTCATCTATAGAAAATTATATCATCAAATTTCACTAATTTCATGTATTCTGAGGACATATGGATTATAATTATTCCTTTGAATTTATTTTCTCTTTAAGACGACATAGTCCTTTAATAATTCATAAAAATATAGAAAATATGGGTCATCCTTCTTTTTTCTCCACACATAAAACAAACCATGTGTGAAAAATTGTTCTTCATTATCTGATTCTTATTCTCTCAATCAATGTGAACATAATTGAAAAGTATTATTCTCTCTTAAATTATATATATATTTAATTATTTTTATCATCAAATCATAATTCATGAAATACCCTCGATCTATTTTGTCTTATAATTAAGCAAAATATTTACCCACATTGAATGTATGAAATTGTGTTTTAAATAGGTTCAAAATATTTAATGAAATTTGAATATTATTTATGGTGGAAGGTTCATATCATAATGTGAGTTTTGGAATTAAATAATAAGAGTTGGAATATTTTAATGTTTTATTCTAGATTTGGTTTTAGTAAATAGTGGCTTCTGAGTGTTTTGGATGATTTTTGGGATGACCATACTCTAAAAACTTGTTTTCAAGATAAATTAACATCGGAACATCGTTAGTTTAAATTGTACAGACCCTTAGAGAAACCATGAGACCCTAAAAGGGGTGTAACATGGTTTTTTAAACAACACAAGGATGGGTATAGGGTCATGAAGTATGTTTAAAAAATGTAGAGGTGTGTTTATGGGTTATACATAGCTTTACAAACCGTGGCCTAGGATTAATGGTTAGTTCCAATTTACATGTATCCCTGCATACAGGGCACATGGTAAGCCCAAACTGTGTGGGGGTATGGATCTTGGATCATGTGATCTACATGTTTGGAATAGTATTACATAAACTATATGCTCTAATTGTGTGCCACATTAAAAACAGAAATATTACTATTTATATCTTCCCATCAATGGGGTTTACAACATTTTATTCTCCCATTCTCCTAGGGTGCCTCTCACACATTCATATATCATCCTTCTCTTCCCATTTTAGTTTCTCCCTTTTTTAGGACTAAGTAAAGATCTATCCTTTGTATTGGAATCATATCATTATGTTGAAGCCTCATCATCCTTTCTTTATACATTTAATTCATCCTCTTCAGTGCTGTCAACATGTGATGTAATTCACCATATTATCAGGGCATTGGAAAATTATTCTACTTTCTATCATTTCATATAAAATCATGGCCTGGTATGGATGAATAAGGAACCCTATATAAAAGATATGAGGTCTTGTTTCTTTTACATTAATGCTTTATCTATTAAAAAATATTTCATTACATTGTATGTAGGACATTCCATGTGTTGCCTCATAAATGTGAAATTTTTGAAGTATATATTCACACTATAAATTAGTCAGTCCCTATGAACTCAATTTCATCATTAGAGGTTATCTACTTTATCTTGGACCACCCTTTTGGTTTTGGTTATTATATACTCATGTACCCTTAGGTTTAGACTTGTAATTAAATCAACCCATTGAGTTGTGTTAACAAATATTAACTAAAATGAAATGGTTAAATGGGATTACATAAATTGTATGTGGCTTGGATGGCTCACTTAACATAGGATCATTTTCCAAGTTATGATTGAACCCATTCCTCCTAATTATGATTGGCCATCATATATAGTTTACTATTAATAGTATGGTTTACCCATGTCCACGATAAACTTGTTGAATGTAGTACTTTTCCCCATAAGACCTATAAGTGGAATGAATTGCTAGGTTGGTTAGACACACCCCTCTTGGTCCTTGTACTTTTAGGTGCTTAAAAATTATAATGAATCAACCCAAATGACACTTGAGTTTCCCCCTCTCATGTATGATTTCATGATCATCAGGTTTTTAGTAATTTATATACAAATCCAATAATCTTGAGGAATCATATTTAAATGGAATGATTTAATTCTAATGTCCTGATTCTAAATAATAATGGTATTGTATTAATTAAATTCCACTACCCCTTGAGTGATGTCATATTAATATTTATGTCAATCCTAGGCTAAGGGATCATAGGAAATGTTGGAAAACCTTTTTCTAGATTATTACTGATCGTCCTTGGTTAATGTTTTTGATTTGGCATTCCAAACCTGTAACAGCCCAAGATTTTATGAAAAATATTCTTTTTAATTTTATTAATGTCTTGTGTTGTACGCTACACCAAAAGGAGCTTGCACAACACGCATCCTTGACTTGCCTTGCATTACACGCAATCGCAACCTTCCTCGATAGTGTGTGTAGTACGCAATAACGAGTTTCACTAAACAACGATATGCTATTAAAATATTATTAAAACTACCCGTTATGAATAGTAATAACCACTTTTTAAAATTCTATAAATCTTATTTTTCAAAATGAACTTCATTTTTGGATTCGGAATATCGAAATTAGCTTAGGTTGAAATTTTGGTGATTTTCGGATAACTTTCATATTTTGATGAATAGTGAAAATTACTAAATTATAATTAAAAACAACTTTTTTAATCGAAATAATTAATCGTGATAAATCATTAATTTGAGTGGTTTTAAAGTATATTTAGAATATATTTTTACAATTTAATACAATGTTGGTCATTGGATGTAATTTCACATTTAAACTAGACATAAACAAGTGTCAATCTTTTGATAGATATTGTTTCTTAAAAACACGCTATTTGTTTTAACAAAGGGATTTAATTATAAAATTAATTAATGCAACTTTTATGTTATGAATTTGGTAAAATAGACTTCATTTTTGAATTCGGAATATGAAATATAGCTTGGGATGAAATTTTGGCATTGTTCTGAAAAACATCAATTTTTGATGAATAGTGAAACTACTAAGTGGTAGGTTAAAAACTGAATTTTGCATAAAACTTAATTTTACCGCTTCTGTGAATGGAATTTTGAAAATCCGAGAGACACGGTTAATATCAAGTACTAAAATGTGGTTCAATGAGATGAAAATAATTTTTGGTGAATAGTAACTTTTTACCTTTTTTTACCGCGGTTAATAGTAAATAGGGTAACTAAGGGTAAATATGATATTACTATTACCCTAACACATGTCCTAATTCTATTGGACAAGTGTAATTCGACCAAAAACAAACTTAGGAATAACATATGACCATTTAGGCCCACTTGGATTAGATTAGGACATTTATTATTAATTTATTTAAAGAAAGGTTAAAATAGTTAAAATCAAAGTTTAATAAGTAAATCATTTTTAATATGGGGTTATACATAAGATATATTCGATTGTAAATATTCATTAGAAAGATAAAAAGATTTACTACATGATGGTATTTTCTTTGTAATTTTTAGACATAAAATAATTTAATTTATTTATGACACAACGATGATGCAGTAATTATCTTATTAATGAAATATTGACATAATTGATGTTATAAACACCAAAATAAATGTAATTTGAGATTTTTTATGAATTCCACTAATTTTCTAGGTTACTATGATATATTAGTGTTGATTTAATCAACTTTTTTCGAACATATAATTCTGTTATGACTTTCACAAAAATCATATATCAAATAGTGTCAAAATTGACACAAAATAGTTTTTAAATCAAATATTATATTATTAATTGTTATTTTATTCCTAAAAATCTAAGGTTCGGCCAAATGACTTAGATAAGGATATATGTATTAATAATATACAATTTGGGGTTCTTTTGGCATGTTATAGTAAGTTTATTAACCATATAGTGAAAGAAAACAAAAAGACACGGTAAAAGTTAAATTATTTAACTTAGAGTTAAATCTAATTGATAAGGTTTAAAATAATATCCAAACATGTCTAAATTTGATTGGTTGATGAGATTACAACCCTATCTCATCTAAGCTTCGAATATGAGTCATTTTTGGAGGTTTTTAAGTGGGGTTAGATTTATTATAAATTAATATTTTTAAGAATTCCTAAGGTGCCCCTCTCCTCCCTTATAAAAGGACACCTCCTCCCCCTCCTCCTCACACCAATTTGAGCTCTCAAGCTCGGCCAACCCCTGCCAAAATCTCTTCTCCACTTCCCTAGCAACATCCTAGAGGTTCTGGTCTTCCTCAAATACCAATTCTAGTTCCCTAAGAGGAGGTCTCAAAGAGGCACTTCAAAGAAGAGGTAATTACCGTTACCAATTCTTTCATCTTTATTTCTTCTTCCACTTCTTCTTCTTAGGTTGTTTCATTATGAAGTAATAACATAAGTATCACTCATATACTGATATGTTATTATAAGTATGAAACAACCCTATTTCACCATCTATCCATCCTACGGAAAAAGAAATCACCGCGCGTGCGTACGTACGGAATACCGTCTCCACGCCGTGGTGTAATCTATTTTCCACCACCACCTTACATGGATGGGTATAATGGTGTAAAGAATAACTATACATAGTTATTACAACATCATATTGATTCTGATATATTTTATAATCCACTCCAATTCAATTCAATATTTATAGAAATGATATCATCGCTCGTGCGTACGTACGGACTACCGTCTCCACAACGCGATGAGATTCATTCTCCATGTTAACCATTTAAGAATGATTATAATGTATATATAAGAAATAATAATGAAATATATGTCATTATAAAGCTACTGGATTTATGTATATATACATATGTATGTCATCTACTTACTTCCATTTCAAGACAATAAGGAAAGAAAAACAGCGTTCATGCGTACGTACGGACTACCGTCTCCATGAACGGTGTTTTTCATTTTATTTATCTACCTATTATTTATATATATATACTGAATATATATGATATACAAATCATATTTTATATTCTGGAAGTAAGTAAATCATGATATAAGTAATAATGATGTCAAGAACAACAAGTCAAAACACCTACGATAAATGAAACGATTTTACCCAAAACGCTTCTTTAACAAGGAATTTACAAAAGAACGGGTAATATAATGTAATAAGTGAACCATATATGATATCATAACAATGAATATGATTCTGTAATAAGTCAATAACATGATTTAAATCATTATACAGGAGGTTCGGACACTTACAAAGCAAGTCGGACCTAAGGTAAGGGAAATATCACAATCTCATTTTTATCCGAGATTGTTTATTCGTAAGTATTTACTGGGGTGTATTTTATCATCCACATCCATGTTCCTTCAATATGTAATATTGTTTCCATCCACTTGAAATAGTTTAAATCCAATTTTACCCTTAGGTGATTTTTTAGTAAAGAATATGAAAGGAATCTTTTGTCGTTTTTCCGTACGAGGTACTTTTTGACTTTTCTGACAAAAGTACGAAGAATGTTTTTTTTAACTTATACGGCATGAATGGATTTTTAAAACATTATTTCCAAGAAGCTTCCTTTACAAGTTTTCAAGTTTATTTTTAATCAACTTCCTTTATTTTAAAGTGGTATGACATGTTATGAAAGAAAAAATGTTTTTGAAGAAGAAAGGATATTTTCCTCAAGAATGGAGTTCAAGTGTTTTATCAAAATTATTTTCCATCTAAGATAATAAAGGGTTCTGTTTTTATCCCTATTATTACATTGATTTGATCATGTTGTGATGGAATTATTTTTATGAATTCCTTTATCTTATATGAATTGATTTATGATGTCATGATGTTTCAAGAATCCCATTTTTGTTACATGTGTTATGCGATGATGTATGTTTTATGATTATGTGGCACACATAAGAAAGGATTCATTATAAGATGGGTGGGACCTATATCTCCCTCCAATGCATTGGGTAAAGACTTTATATCTCATGAGATAGACATGGCTGGAACGGAAGGTTATTTCGGTTCAGTGATACAGGACTGAAACGAGGAGTGAAATCGGTTCAGAAAGGGACTTTGTCCACTAAGATAGTCTTGGCAATGAGTCATGACTAACAAGAAATGATTTTCCATGATTATGTGTGCATGCCACAAAGTTTCAAGTTTGATGTTATGATTATGGTGATCTCATTTTCACTTCTATGATTTGTTCCATGTTAAGATACTATGATCTCTTTTGCAGGTTATGATTTTCAAAATAATATGATATGATTTTTATTTCTTTTGTATACCCTTACTGAGCATTTGAGCTCACCCTTTTATGTTTTCTTTTCCCCAGGATATAAAGAAAGGTTTTAGGTAAAAAAAAGGGGAAGATCTTTATGGGAGATATTGAAGATCTTTCACCACGATTAGAAGATTACGTTCCGAGTTTCCAAAGACACTAAACTATTACGATCCTTGTGTGTGTGTGTTTTTGTTATGTACTAAGTATTCCGCAAATGTAATGTAACGTCCATGTACGTCAAGATACGGGTCTCTACAAAACCCTTGTGGTCGAGGGCATTGGACATCGATATTCACTTAACATGGGTTACTGGACATGATGTTCCATTCCCCCTTGATAAAGACGTGTGTAATGAATCTTCTATTTAATATTAATTAAATTAAGGTAGGGTGACCGATATAAATTTTAATACTCAAGAATGTTATCACTTACTATGATACAAGGTCCTAGAATCCCTTATAATATGTGATACTGAGGCATGACGTCTGTTATTGTGATACTCGGGCATGTTAAAAATTATTTTAATACTTACGAATATAGACATTTCATGTTATATTTAGGAATTGAATCCTTTATTGTTATTCCATGATACTACTGTGACATAGAATTAGTGACTGATTTACATATCCACTATTTCTTAGTACTACATATCTATATATCTGTGGCCATATATGTTACTAAATATGTAGTGCATACATATACATACATATTATAAAACACACAAAAATATATATATATACCACATCATTTATATTCTGGTCCATGCCGAAGTAGGTATTGTCAGATGGATGGCCCATGGGAACCCGATTATGACATGTTTTTAATATTTTATTTAATTCCTTTTTGATTTACTGAAGACTACAATATTTCAAACTCATGAACTTTATAGAATTTGAAACCACAGGTGGAGGTTTGATAAGTTTATCCCACACCATATTTGGGCTACTGATTGGTATCCAAATGAAACTCATGGTTTCATGTTTTTAATTATGTATTACGCTTGTCTTGTTACTCTTGTACATGGAATGTTAGGAGAAAAATACTGAAATGGAGCATAGGAAGATCATTTATATAATATTTAGTTATTTTTTATTTTCTTTTTGTATTTATTTTTTAATCCATAGTGTATGGATTCTGATTTTTTATTATATCTTCACAAGAATATGTGTGGTTATAGTATTTGGAATTCGACATTTTATCAGTTATTTTTCTCCTTTGATACTTCATTGTTTATATTTCATCCACTATTTATTATACCCACACAATTGTGTGACTATGAACATGTGGCAATAGTCTCCCCACTATACCACTGTTACACCCCTTATATTAATCTACAACCTCTTGCTTAAATTTTGGCATCCCTGAGGCCATGTGATTGACTATCTCAAGACACCATTTCAGTTACTCTTAATTTGGGATGTTGAAAAGTTGTAACATATGATTCGTTTCATTTTTCATACCATTTTTGGGATGGTAATAAATAGAATAATAAAATTTATACACTTGGTAAATAGATTGGGCTTGGGATCATCCAACCCCAGCATAGGAGAATGATCAAGTTTCTATGGATGGGACTATTTTTCCTACTTTTTTATATTACATTTGATTAATCATTTAACATTGGTAATTTTTTCCCTTTTACTAGTTACTTATTTATGAAATTGTTTCCTTTTTCCTAGTATAGAAATCATGTATCATTACATGCATCATTTTCGACACATAAAGATTCAAATTCCATGCCATGTAGACTGTATTGTAGGTTGTTTATTGCATGAATATTTTTATAGAATGATTTTATAAGTATTTATAATTGTTACTTTTATACTATGTTAGAATTATATTTTTCATTCCCATACTTGTGTTTTTTTTTCAATTTTAGTCTTACATGCTTGTAATAATTTCTTGGGGATAGAATGCCCTGTTGTACTTATGATAAATATAATTGGCTATTAGTGTGTTGGCATAAACCAAAATGGTTTTTACCTCTTTTATGATATGGGGACATCAACTAATGAATTATGACATGTTTGAGCCATGTAAAATTCATTGAATAGGGAAAACAGTAAAAGATTAAATTAAATGGGATCAAATTGCAAAATTTATTTAAATGCCACTATAAATCAGAGAATGGTGAACAACAAAATTAGGCCATTAAGTATGGATATATTATATTTTGATATCGAAGATACAAATTTGTGTGTATATACATAAATTCAAAATGTAACATATAAATGTAATTACCATTATAGTTTTTGAATTTTAATTCACCAAACTAAACTATATTTTGTGCTAAATTGGAAATCATATACTAAAATTGTTTCCATTATAAAGTCGTGAACCTTTATGACTTGCACATAACAAACCATATGATTAAATCCAAAAATGAACAACTAGACCCATGTAGGTCAGTTGGTTCATGATAATTATGGTGTAAATAAATTAGGGATTTGTTATACTGAGAATCAAAATAACTGTTATGGGTTTCATTTAAATGGTATACCAATATTACATTATAGAGCATTGACACTACAACAATCGAATAGATTACCATATACATGAACACATATTACATTTATGTGACCCTCAGAGGTATCCTTTATTTATTATTATGCCTTAGAAATGAATCCCAAGGGGGTGTGGTTATGATTATGGGTTAGTGATTTATGTTTTCTAAAAATCTTTATATGATTTTACATAAAAATTAATGGTTATATTTTATTAAACTAACCCCCTTAATATATAATGGATCTATTAACTGATTTTGTGATTTATTATTGTGAGGAATATATTAATTAAAATTAAAATTAAAACTGAAGGTTTCTTTACTAAATATCTTGAAAATTGAAATTTTCTGAAACTAAGCCTACTGTAATGTGTTATTGATAATTAAAATTTATCAAAATAAAATTATGACATAATTCGCCTAATGATACATGGAGTCAACTATGTAATGTTATTGGTTGAGTTGTTTTAAAACTCATACTCGATATCCCTTATATGTAATCTTTTTTAAATGTTGAAATCACATAGTATTAATTAAAACCTTGAAATAAGACCTTTTATAGGTGTTATTTAAGGAATCCTTATGTAAGATCTAGTTCTAAAGACATCTTGGGATGAAAAAATGAGCATTTCCCTCCCAGAACTCTATAGGTTCCTACTTATGTTTTACGAATCTAAATGATATGCAAGAGGTCCTACTGATATTTTTGGTGTAGATACAATTTTTTTAGTCTGACACTTTACATATTACATAGGGTGACCCTGTTGAGGTATTAACTACTGATGCCATTAGAATCGATAAATTATTGGTTTTACGAGTCATTTGAACAGTATCATTCAAGTATCTGATAACTTATGTAGGACTCGTAGTTGATGAAATTACATCCCTAGTTGGTGAGATGATTTTATAATGAGTTATACAATGAGGGGGTATTTTTATATTTGGGGGCATAGTGAGTTTCATCTTTTATCCATTTTCATTGTTGGGTGATCCTGATAAGTCATTGTTCCATCTTTATTTCTCTAAGTTTCACCTATTTTGATATATTTTATTGGAATATTACATGTCATGTGGTGAAATCAATTGTTTGGGGGAAATGTTGAAGTGTGACAAACCTTTGGGCTTGGTGAAATACCTAGAGAATCTCGTTTTAAATCAAAACAATGTGGGTAAGTTCTAGTCTGTTTGATTGATGAGAACATGTGAGGAAGTCTAGACCATGACTTTTGTTTTTCATTAAACGTGTAGATCATGGTTTTAATTCTAATTTTGATACAGATTAATGAAAGGCATTCGAATATTTTGTTTACCCATGGGGATGCCAAGGCATTTAAGGATACACATAAAGTTCATTGGGATCTAGAATTGATTTTGTGGAAATGTGTATTTGTGGGAGTAGACCATTTGAAAATTAGTTTCTCATTGATGCTTTAATTTTTTAAATGACTCTATGAAGCAGTTAGTGATTTGATACATCAGGACACATATAGGTCCCCGATTTTGACGATGATTTCCAATGAATCTTCTAGTTTTCTAGAAAATAATGTTTTGTATATAATGGTTAGCTTTAAAATAATGATGAATGACATGCAAGATCATGACTTAGGTCTGGAACCATGTGTTACAAGATAGTACACCAGATCTGTATGGAATGATTGGTATGTGTCAGTTTCACATGGGAATTATTTTGAGTTTTACTTCTATTATTTGTCAAGTGTGAGATGAGGATTGATGGTATAAAATGTACTTCTTACGATCTAGTAAATCATATCATTTATTAGATTAAAGGAAGTTCCCAATAATAAGGGATTGTTTAAAATGAAATAGTTGACATGATGTAGCTGATTTGTGAATATAAGTAGACACACATTATCAAAAAACATAGTTCCATGCATTGGTTAGGGAAAATATATCATTATTGATATGAGTGTGGCTTGGGAGAGATATATAATCCTATTGAAAATATATCTATGTACTCATAGTCTATAGTTGATAATGTTTCTTGTCTTTACATCACCATGTGTATGTTGAGAGATAATCAGCTATATGTAGAGCTACTTAAATAAATAGCTATTAGAGTTTTCTGAAAGGAAAGATTGGGAGTTGTACTCAAGGATTAGTCTATGGGAATCCATGTGGTGTGTATTAAAACATTGTGTGATTGAGGGTTTTTTCCTTTTTTGTGATTCAAATTTCAGAGATTTTCATGGGAACCTCTCTTTAGATGTGGAAATGAGTGATGGGGGATGATTACAATAGTTATCAGGGTGACTAGGTTCCTAGCAGTGACCAATGTTTGGTCTAGGGAATGGTTTCTGGTAATTATAAATTATTAGCTAATGAAATGGAATGTATGCTTCTAATGGGGGAATTGTGACAAAAATTTGAAGTGGGATACCCTCACATCAAAAAGGTCATGGGACCATGAGATTGGTTTGATGGAATATGTTTCATACACTAATTACTTTGAAAAAAATTAACAATGCATGGATGGATTTCTTAGTAAATTCCTTGTACATGTTCAATTATGAACATTGTGGGTTCTATGGGAAGGTGTTATTCCCATATCATCTTATAAATATCCATGGATATCAAATTGAGATTTATCCAACAGCTATGTTATAGAATAGTTATTGTATTTAATAGAGGATGGTCGGGACATGAAAAAACACATAAAGTCAACAATAGGATTCAGTGAGGTTGCATTGAATGATCATTGTATTCCTTAAGATAAAGGCATTTGGAAAACTAGATGGGTGACTTAACAACCTTTGAATTAACGTAATTTTTGAAATAGATAACCAGAGGAGGACTCTTCTGAGTTCCTATTGTAAATGGATGTGGCCAAAAGGCTATGTTTTTAGTATACTATTTGGATGATATAATTATATTGATTAATGGTCGGTTTAAAATTTTTAAGGAAACTTTGGAACGACTATTTAATCATTCTTGATTTGGTATTTGACCATTTATATATAATCAAGGACTTTGGGTAGTTTCCTTCTGTGTAATTTGATAAAAATTCTACTGACTTTTCTATGGCACCTAGTACCAGATTAAATATGAATCATTGATGGTGGAAGCACCGTGAGTAAGAATTATCCATTCGAAGTTAGAACCTGTAGTGGGATAATAAAATGTTTGGTTTATAAGAGGGAAGATGACATGATCATGTGTTGAGTTATATTGGCTCAAGTGTTTTCCATCTTGGTGTTTCAATATCAAATCTAAGTACTGTCTCATGTTTAGAGGTTTAATATTTTCTTGTTTATAGAAACTCTTGTATGTTTATAGGGTGTGGATAACACAAAAAATCCATTTTAGTGGGTTTGCACAACCCAAGTAGGTCGGGAAATGTTTTGGTTATTCCCTAAGGATTTTTGAGGATGGGAAACTCTAAGATGGGGAGACTATAAGATCCATTTTTTTGGGTTGATAGAAAATTTCAAAAGTATTTAGAAGATTCTATTTCTAGGAGAGGAAAATATTAAACTACTTTTCGAAAAGGACATTTTGTGATTTGGAAAAGATAAAATACTTATTTTGATGAGTTTTAAAGCACGAGAAGTTGCTTAGAAGTTTAGATGGATTGTTAGAGAACCAGGCTTTCAAAACACACATTTTGGGGGGAAATGATAGGTGAACACTATTATTTTAAACCTTGTAGGCCCCAAGAAAAGACTATTTATCCCCATTAGTGGTGTAACATAGTTTTTAAACCATGAAATGAGAAGAGAATATCCATGTGAATCGTCTATATAAAATTAAAAAGGAACGAAAACTAGATTCTCATGGTTTTCTAAACCATATGCCTAGCATACATAGTTAGTTCTACATTACGAGTATCGCCACATGATTGGAATATAGTTAGCCTACACCATTCATAAAAACCATGTGGGGTATAGATCTTATGAATTGTTAGATGCACCATATGAACATTATTTAAAAAATATGACTGCCTAAAATTCTAAATTACCAATCCTATAAAATTACATTTTCCACATATTTCCATAAATGGGGTTTACCCCACATTTTCTTGTCCAATTCACCCAGGTAGCTTCTTATGAATTATCCTCTCATCCTTCTCTTCATGTTGTAGATTCAACATTATTTTTTATCTGAATCAATAATTTCTATCTTAATTGACGGTGTATCAGTAATAATTAGAATCTTCATACTCTATTTCCTTATTTATTTCTCTTTCACTGGTGATATCTAATTTTCTAATAATTCACCCTATATTTTGTTAGATTGATGGTTATTTTTGATTCTCTCATTTCGACTCAAATCAAGGCCCAATATTTGATAAGTAGAGAATATTAAGACACAGATAGGTGGTATATTATCTATCATTTAAATGTTTTATCCTTTATAAAATACATTATTTTTTCATTCACCAGAAACTATGTGTGTTTCCTCATAAATGTTATATTTTGGAAGTATATACTTACCCCATAATTTAATTTGTCACTATGGACTCTATTTCATCTTTGGAGGTCATATACCTCATCTTGGACTACCCTCTTGGGTGTGCTACTTATATTCCCATGTCCCCTTATGATTAGCCTTGGAATTAAGAACACCATTTGAGGTGTGTTAAATTTGTTCGCATAAAATGAAATGGTCAAATGGGATTATGTGAATTTTTAATTTTTTGGATGGCTCACTGAGCCTAGGATCATTTTTTACATTATGATTTAAACCATTTCCCAATTTAAAAAATATCATTAGAGATAGTGAACTATAATCATCTAGTCTTATACTTTACCATGATAAAATATTTAAATATATTCCTTTAACTCTTAATTCCAATACATGGAATGAATTGTCAAGTATGTTCGACATTCCCCTCTTAGTACTTTTCCATTTATGTTCTTAACTACTATAATCGATTGACCCTGTAGACACTTGAATTTTACCATGAAATATGATTAAATGGTCTTATAATTTTTAGTAATTGATTTAAAATTTAAAAATCATGATGAATCATATACAAATGGAAACAATTAATTCGTATGGCCTACTTCTAAAAAATAAATTTAGTATATAAGTGATTTTTTAGTAGGCCATTGAGATATAGTGGGTTCCAATTTTTGAGATTCCATGGATAATGGATCATAGAAAAATTGGTAATACCTTATATTATATTTTAATGGAGTTACCTTTTTAGGGTTGTGGACATGGTGTTCCAAACCCCCTTGATCGTGGGAATTGTACACGGAGATTCATGTCACATGGGTTTTTGGACATGACGTTCCATTCCCCCTCAATTAGGATTTTGGTATTGACACATTGCCTTAATATTTATGATACTCAGGCATGGAGACCCTTTTAAATTGTGATACTCAAGCATGTAATCCTTTATTTTGATACTCTAGCATAGAATCGCTTATAAATTGTGATACTCAGGCATAGAGTCCCTTATTATGATAAAAAGTCACAGTGACCCTTACTATGATAATAATTCATGAAGTCCCTTATTATGGTATCTAGGATTGTAATCCCTTATTAATCTTCCATTAGTCTTTGGTGTCTTTGAATAGGTGTCTATGATATAAATAAAGTCTTTCAGGGTAGTACCTATCTATATATATGGATATTTATATTACTTGGTATATAGTGAATATATATACATAATATTATCATAGAAATATATATATATATATATATATACATATACATTTACTTATAAATATATATATGGAGACACATCATAATAATTATTACATCTTAGGACCAAGAAGTTCTTATTGGTCTGTTGTCTCTTGCGGAACCTGAGTCCGACTGATTTTAATCATTTTTTTACTATGTTATCAATATACAAACGGACTAACCTATTTTATAATCATAGATTTTATATCATTAGGAAAAATTTATGGTTTCTGTCTGCATTTATCTCACACCATGTTTGGGATTTGGATAAGAACATGAATAGATATATTGGTTTCATGTTTAGGATTATAGATTCTACTTGTGTTGTTACTCTTGTACACTAAATCATAAGAGAACAAGAAGGAGTTGGAGATTATGATACCCATTGATAATGCCTCTAAGTATTTTTTTCATATTAATTTTTTATTGTTTACGCACTTCCTAATATATGTTTTCTAAACGTATATTGTAACTCTACTTGGACTTGTGTGGTTGTAGTATTTTGAGTTGGCCATTTTATCAATTACTATAATCTTCCTCTACATTATTTTTTACATTTATTATTCTTTTTATTATTTTACACAATATTGAATGACTCTGATCATGATGTTATAGTCTCACATCCTTGACACCATTAGACCCTCACTACTCTTTGATATTATCTCACATATGGGGAGGTGCGCTTGAGGCCATGTGACTGACTGGATCGTGGAACCATTTCAGGGGATCCCATGATGGGAAGTTATTTTGAAATTGAATTTCAAATTTTAAATTAAAAAATTCTACATTTAGGTTTATCTCAACCTCTCCCTCTTCTTTTTCATATTGTGGATCTGTTCAATTCTTCACAATGTGACATCATTCACAATAGTGTGATAAATTATCTTATAAAACTGCTATAGAATATTTTTCATCGTTATACCCACAATTTTATTATTATGTAATTTTATTTATATTTTGTCTTTATTTTCTTTTATATTTTTTTGGAGGACTTACATGAAAATTTTATTCTTTTTGAGGGATGGAGGGTGGTCCACAGTTGAAGTGTGGTTAGTAGAATTACAAGCCATCCTTAGTAAACTGTGTGATGGTGGGAAGTGTAATGTAAGTGCCATGTGATTAGGAACACTATTCTAGAAATCATATGTCCCAAAACATGAAACCTCAATATATTAAAATAAAAGCACAAACGAAATTAGTATTTGGATTGGAAGACCATGTGAACAAACTATGCGACCTACCTAATTTTAGAAAAATTATTGGTCTTCCAGAAATTCCCCTCCCTTACCATTAACCCCTTCCACACTCATTTCATACCATTCATGTAATCAAGTCTGAGGAACACATAACCTATTCTCACAGTCATCTTGGATAACTATCTTAATTGTTTCAATCTAGTTTCTTCAATATTCTTCCATAAAAGTGTCTCATATTCTTTTTCTTCGTGTTTTACTATTATTTTTTAGGTTCCCTTATCATAAATGGTTATTTACCTAAATTTTGTTTAATCTTATTTTTATATATTTTGGTTTGATAATTGTGTTGTTTTCATGATTTCATGGGATATCCTCATTGTTTGGCATGTATTTTTCACCAGTTTGGTGGTGATATCTGTAATAAAGTTTACTGGTTCAATGTTATAATTTTATTTGACTTATCTGAATTTTATTTTCAAATTGTTGGTTTTAAATTGTCTGGTATGTGGTAAATCTCTAGAAATGGATTATACCTTTGGTAATGGTTGGAATGGTATATTTTGACTTGCAGTGAGTTGGTGATATAAAAAATTATAGGAGTGTTTTTATAATGGTTTTGGGAATTGAAATGAATCATATGATGACCCTAGGCACATCCGCTGGTAGACTAAGGACCATTACATTGGCATAGATGTAAATCTGTCAACTCATTCGTCCTGATATGAATATGATACAACACTAACTGAGAGTTATAATGATTGTGTTGTGGGTATTGAAAAAGCATTTGTGATTGCCTCTCTAGTAGCTCGTGCATGAGGAAAGATATTTCCATGAATGATCACAAATGGTATGGGGGTCCTATAACCCCATTATGAACTATCTACATTGGGGATTCCCAAGGTGGTATTTTTTTTATTTAGCTAATTTTACTCTTTCTTTCACTTATTAGGTTTCCTTCCAAACAATTGAATGTTTAAAAAAAGCCTATTTACATTCATTGAAAAATGGAATTTTAATTTTTATTATCATGGTTATGAATGGAACACCTGGTGGTATCCGATTATGAATGTGATTTAACACCCAACATATTCTTAATGGGTATATGTATATCGTGTTTTGTATAATTCAGGTACATGAAATGTCTCTTTTATGGGTGGTGGATACTTGATATAGTTTCTTTTCTCTGGGGGATAGGTGATGGTGCTTCCTTGGTGGAGGATGGTCCTCATCAGACATGGATAACTATGTATTTTTTATATCACATTTCCATTTTTTTCTTTAGGTTTTGGAATTGAAATGTAAAATTTTCACATTATCATGTGTACATGTCTCTATTATATAGGCTTGTTACAAATGCATGTTATGGCGTTTATGGGAATGTTTTATTGTTGGAAAGAATATAATAATGATATGATATGTGATATGGATTTTGAGTATTGTTCGTGGTTAAACAATTCTAAAGGTTTTTTTCAATTCTCATGCACTAGTTTCCAGCCCGTGGGGATCCGGAATGATAATTGGTCAATGCCATAAATGGGGTTGGTTGTTGGGATGGATGGCGGCCTGAACTGATTCATCATAAAGTTGTATGAGAGTCATATTTTTTCTTTTATTATCTCATGTGATTTGGAAACGTCTATATAGACAAGTGATATGATTTTTTTGAGCTTAAGGATTCTTTTTTGGAGTGGGAGTGTCTGGAAAAGAAACTTAATGATAAGGCTTTGGTTACCATGTGATGTTGGGAATATATTTTGACTCCTCTCTAATATGGAATTAACATGATACAGATTACCCATGACATGTTATGGTGGAGTGTTTCAAGTCATGTCTTGGGTTTCAGTGGTTCTATGATAACTTGTGTTGGTGGTTTATTAATTTTTTAATGGTTCCCCTTCGGTTAATGTATTTATGGTTCCATTATTTTGTTTGTTTATATATTAACCATTATAACTCCATAGAGAACTCTTATATAGCAATGGTAGGAGTCTAGAAAGATTTCTTCCTCACTCGTGGATGATAGATTATTCAAGGAAGTGGTTCTTTCCATCCGAGCTATGGTGAAGGGAGTGGTTTCAAATCCTTCTCTTACTATGAAATCCAAAATGGGATTGTGAAAATTTATGTTTCATGAGTTTTTTAATATTAAAATCACTACATCATTGGGAAGCATAAACCCTTAGAGATATTAGTAGAAATTGGAGAAGTCTAAGATAATATTTTAGTTCCTTACGACATCTAATGAAGTTATGGTGAGTGTGTAGCTCAATTTTTGGAAGGTAGTAGTCTGAGGTGGTGGGAGTTTGTAGTTTTGGAAGGGAAACATGAGAATTTGGGAGGGAAGGGATTTCATTCCTTCTTAAATTAGAGGTACAACCCTGGGATGTTTTAATTCACTAATACCAATGAATTTTTGTACACCCATCTAATTGAACATGTAGTGTTTGATTATTCCTACCACATCATGATATATGTCAACATCACTACTGAGGTAGTTTCTAGTGAAAGATTGATAGATAAATGGATAGAAATGGGTATTTTATCTAGATATTTAATTTGGGACTTCATTATTATGTTACATACATAGGATGAGTTTATTTAACAAACATTGATGTAGGATACAGACTAGGCTAGTATGTCCAGTTTTTTTATTGTTCTTATACTGAGACAATGTGGGGTTGGATCCTCAGAGAATAAGAGGAAAAATGAGGTATAGGGAATCAAGGTTGGTATTATATCTAGATATCAACCCTAAGAGTTCCCATTTCCTATTGTTGGAGGTGGATCTATCTTATATAATTAGAGTGGGAAATATGGGCATTTGAGGTCCTCATTTTTGGCACCACCAAAGTCATGCCATTAGTACAGACACATGGGACACATGGAAGGGTTTAATAGTAGTGATTTTCCATATCAAATATGTTTAGGATCTATAAATCCCAAATGTAAAATTAGCTCTATCTAATTCCATCAATGCTCTAGTATATGTTCTTATTTTATAAACCGCTGACTTACGAAATAGTGACTAACGTTATGTCAACCACAATCATAGACAAAGATGATTTACTTTCATGCATTGGATCAGACACAAGTGAAGTGGGATTTATGTATTACAATAGTATTAGGTATGGTTATTGTTAAATTATCCATGCTAATTCCTTTATTCAATACTGGTGCTTCTAAATAATTAATTTCATCCATCCTTTTGAATTCAGTGAAACTACCAACTCAGTTTATTGTTTTTGAAAAGTAGTTAGTTATTCTTCATGGAAGGAGTAAAATGAAAGGTTTAAGATTCTCATCTTGCATTATCCCATTGGTAAATATTATGCTGAAATGGGATTTTTTTTTAAAGTAACTCTTCGATGAGATCCTAGGTTTTTAATAAATGACATCATTCAATTCCGTTAATCATTACAATCTTTACTGTGTCACCTTCACAACCTCAAATTGCAGACCATGATGTAGTATGGTGGTCCTTTATTCATTTTTAATAACAGGAACCTGTGTTTTACCTCTCTATTATAATAATTACTCTAGAATACTATTTGATCCTAGGTCAAACATATCACGACATACCATCCTAAAAATGATTGTCATACATATCAGGAAAACTAGATCATGGAAGACATATTTTGTGTCTCTAAATTGGACATTAGAGGCTCATGGGATCTCATTGTTGGCACATATTTAGTAAAAACAATGTTCTATCCCAAAAAAATCATGTGAGTCTGGATTGTGGGAATTTTATGCCACATAGTTATTTTCATGGTTTGGGAAAGAGTTTTTCCCAAACCATAGGGACTTCGTATATTAAAATTGACCAACACACATTTTTAACACCTAGTCTGGTAGACCATTTGGCCGACCATATTATTTTAAAAAAATGTTTTCTACAAATGAATCTCCCTAATTTTTAACCCCTTTTACCGAAATTTATCCCTAGAAACATTATTCTTCACTAAGTGTGCCTCCCCATATTATCCTCATCCAATAAACTCAATTTTTTTGGAGTTTCAATCTTGGTTCATAAATAATATTCCATTTAAGTGTCTCCTCTACTACAGGTTATCCTTTATCTTATTTATTGAATTATCATCTCTCTAGTCATTCGGGTGACCAAGAATGGGTTCAATATTGTTTATTCAACAAGGATTGTTATGGTTTTTATGGGTTCCTTCTTCCATAAGATCTTTTATATCCTTTTTTGTGGTTTTCACCTAGTTGGGAGTGATTTCAAGAATATAGATAAGTGGTTGTGTGTGGTGATATTATTTGATGATTTAATTATTCTATCCTTTATATGTTTTTATTTAAATTATAGTGTGTGAAATAGTTGTGTATCAAGGGTGCAGTGTGTCTGTGTCAAAACACTTGAAATGTTTTAAACATTTTTCAATGGTTGGAAATGTTTATTTTGTCATGTGATGATTTGATATAATGAAAAAGGATTAGGATTATTTGGAATCAATTTTGGAAATGGAATGAAGTGTTTAGGAATCCAAAGTACCAAGGAAAGGGACAAATGAATGGTACACTAGGAGAGATGGATTGTCATCAATCTGATCTTCTTAGAAGGACTTTTCTATAACACTAACTGAACAAAATGATGATGATGTTGTGGTATTGATAAAAATTATGTGATATCCTCTCTAGTGGATCATCCATGAGGGGAGGTATTATGATGACTATACATTGAGGGTATAAGGATCGTGTCACCCTATTAATAACAAGCTGTATAAGAGATTCACATCGATCAATTTCATTGTTTACCTACTTTTTTTATTCATTCACTTATTACCCTTCCTTAAATAGTAAATAATGGTTTAAAAAATAAACAATATACTTTCTTATAAATTTGATATTTTTATATTTATTATAATAGTTATGCATGGAACAATGGGTGGGATACCTCTTGGTAAGTGATCTCAAACCTTACATATTCCAAATGGTTATATGTTGAACATGTGTTGTATGTTCCAGGTAATTGTATGGACTCTTTGAGCTGGATGTATAATCAAGAATATTTCTTTTAACCTGGGGAAAATAGAAATAATTGGCATGGTGAATGTTGTTTATCAAGTCACATGGAGTTTCAATTTATTTAATAATTCCCACATATACTTTTTTGGTTTTATAGTATTTGGTATAGAAATTTAAAAAGATCAATCAATCATATGTTCATATATAATTTTTGTAGGCTTGTAATAGAAGTTGGTTGTGATTTTTATGTACATGTTTCACTTTTTATGATTATAAAAGTGCAATATGATATTTGATTTGGATTTTGAGTATTTATCATGGGAAAAATAATTCCTAATAAGTTATTTGATTCCCAAGAACTTTTTTTGATCTCTTGGGGATTGAGAATGCCAATCGAGCCATGCCATGGATCGTGTTTGGTGTCTTGATGGATGGATGCCTTGACCGATTCCTAATATTATTCATTTTTTATATGATACTTTTCTATATTGAATGTGTATTTTCTTATTCATGTCAAGGACTACATGAATATTGTGTGGTAGCATTAATTTTAGTATGATGTATTTAACTATATCAGAATAGTGCAAATAATAATTATCTATTCATATCATAAGACACAATTTTCTCATAAACTACAAAGAGAGTTTAAGGATATCAATCATACACTACAAGCATCATGGTGTGAAAACCTTATTCATGGCATGAATCTTCTTCTTCAACACTAGGTATCCTGATATACCATCATTATATTTAATCCATAATATAACAGTCCCAAAATAATTATTTTATAATTCCTCAAAATAATCCTTCAATAATTTTAACATTCAATACTCTATTTTTATTTCCAAAAATATCTCATCTTGGATATGTCTTGAATAGTTATGTATTACCAAAAATTTCCCACAATTATCTTTGGGATCAACCTTATATATTTTATTTAGTAATATGATAACCTTAATGTATTGTACATTAAATTAATTTATGATCATATTTACTCAAACGTATTTACTTCGCCAAGGATTAATTTTTACATGCCAGTAGATATAAACTTTAGGTCTCTTGGTTTCAAGCTTGGAATATTTCATAATATCAAACATTATTACTGTAACATTCCAGGTAAATAAAAAATAATACATTTTCATATTTATTAATATTTGTGAATTAAATATTAATTTGACTTTAAAGGGGATGCTATGTTCGATGGCATACCCAATACACAACTACATGTTTCTTGGAAATCTTATGTTGCAGATAACATTGGGTCATACTGGAAAATAATAATAAAATATCTTTTAAGTGATAATTAACACCTAGCTATTGTATTGGCAGAAATGGATATAACTAAATACAATATGAATATACATGTTTGTTAAATGTTTTTACATTTATCCAATAAATTTTAGAGGCTTAAAATAAGAAAGAATCCAATTTTAAGAATAAATACTCTAATACTCATTAAGATGTCGATTTACAGCCTTTTGATGGAGAACCCTCTATAAATCTAGTTTTGGTCACTTTTATATGTTCAATATTACAATATAAAATTCATCTTTAGAATCAAGAAATCAAAATGTACTTTGGGTAAATTTTTGTTATGTTTCTGATAAAATTATTTTTTTAATGAACAGTGAAAAATATTGTATTTTAATTCAAAACTGACATTTAATCTAATTTATTTATAATGATATATTATCTTTTTAGTTGGTTTTAACATGTAATTACATTTTATTTTTACTATTTAAACCAATTTTGGTCATTATTTCTAATTTCACTATGAAATTGGACATAAATAAGTGTCAATCATTTGATAGCTATTATTTTTAAAAACACGCTTTTTGTTTTGACAGTTGGAATTAATATTAAATTAATTTCTGCCACTTCTGTGTTTTGAATTTGGAATAATGGATTCCATATTTAGAATCAGGAGGTCCAAATTTATTAAATAGGTTACTTTTATTTATAGACATTATGAATATTTACTTCAGTAATAATTTTATTTACCATCGTTAAAAGGTAAATCTGGTAAATAAGGGTAAACAAATAATGTTATAATAATACTTAATTACCTTAAAATGTGTCCTAATCCTATTTTTTGATACATTTACGATGTTTGGAATCCTTGGGTCTATTTTGGGACCCCATGGTGCAACTTGGGAGTGATAATGACACAATAATGATGCAGTATTTACAGCATTAATGAATGATTTTAAATAAATAAGAATATAATGATTAAAAAAATATCTAAAACCATTCCATTTATTATTGAATGATTTTATTTTGAACATTAGTCATCATATAGTATAATTTAATGAGTTTTGGATCTTTATAAACTGAATATAATTATATTATAAAATAATATCTTCACACTTTCCTAAAAATCCCCTCCTCCTCTTTATAAAAATCCCTCACTTCTGACCCATTCCACACACTTCTCAAGCCCCTTTTCTAATACAAACTATGAAAAATTAAGCTCCCTACATCCCTATTCTACTCTTAGAATCCTTCCCCTAGGTAGAAGCCAAATCAAATAAACCTTTTGGTTCAACCCAAAGGAAGATACCTGATTTAAAGGTAAGGTCTTCTCTTATGTACTTTTGTTTTATTTTACTTCTCCAAACCCCTAATCTATTTTTTTATTTTCTTTATAAAAACCCCTATATCCTAAATATAATAGGTTGTTTTTATAATATGTATTCGAACAACACCTACAATCACCTCTAATGGGTAAAGAACATACTGTTTCTGTGGACGGCGATCTACTGCCTCACAAAACGATGATTGTTCAAACATTTCCAACCACCTATTAAGGTGTCCATTAAGATGGAACAATATTTATATATGATATTTATTATATTTATATGTTTCTGTATTTTTCATTTATAGAATACCTTTTTGGTTTCCATAGTAGGTAAATATAATAATTTCATTTGAGGAAGTGCGGACTACCGCCCCCTCAATGTGATGTGACTCGTTCACGCCATACATGGAATGTATAAAGGATGGAGTTAATGAAATTATATATGATATTATACTGGAATTATAATATACCTATATATCATTATTATTTTATTCCATTAAATATTATATTGAAATAAAAGTGGCGTTCATGCGTACGTACGACTTACCGTCACCATTAACATTGCATTACATTTCTTCTCATCAAATGTTATGTACTATTATAAAAGCATATATATACTAGATATATATTATATATAAGATATCTAAATCGTGAATATAATTATGGAGATAATGGAATTTCGATAAGGAGAACATTTTTTATTTATAACAAGTTCATTTTTAACTCACGTTCCGAACATCGACAAAATGTCCGATATGAACTCAAATTATTATCTAATTTTTATATCAAGGAAATAATTGATATAAAAGGAATAATAAACATGAAAAAGGTTTTTAAGAAAGTATAAATTAGTTTTATTTTATTATTCAGGAGATTAAATAATGATTGAGTCATGTCGGACAGGAGGTTAGGGACTTTGTCTCAATCTCCTTTCATTGAGGCATATTTTGTTTTATACATGACATTCTTTTATACGGTGTATAAAAATATTCAACTACCAATTTCATTCAAATGGAATCTTTTTTATGAGGTGTTTTTCTAAATGAATAAAAATAATGTTTCTTTTACTCTACGTAGTGAAAACAACCTTATCTATCGCAGTAGGTATTATTTATTCTTCGGCTTCTATAACAAGAAGTAATGGTTTTAAAAGGAATATAAATACCATATAATCTTTTACGTATTTTGGTATTGAAAATGGTTTTGATAATGGATTTTTGATGTCAATATATTTAAATGATATATTTTGATTGAAATGTGGAAATGTTATCATTCCTTTAATTTTTTATGTGTTTTGTATGTGTTATGGTTCTTAGACATTGTTACGTATATGGGTGGTTCCATGATAAACCTTGTGCGTGTGAGACCAAGATAGCTCTCTTATGCACTGGGAAACATGACAGAGATAAACATGAATGTTTCTTGTAAGATATTTATGGAATATAATATGATTGGTATTCCAAATGTATCTCCATACTGAGCTGTGAAAACTACAACATAAGTTTGATATGGATGCCACACATTACCTTTATGATTAATTTTTTTTATAGGTAAAGGGGACAAGCCACCGTTTATTGAACAACAAAGAAACTCCTTTTGAAGGGAAGAAGGAGAAACCCATTACAGACACAATGACAACAATTCCTGAAGAAACAACCCAAAGGGATGAAATAAAACCCAAGTGATCAATGAGGAGAAAAATTCAAAGGGAACGAAAAGAGTTTCATTGCCCCCCCCCCTGAGAGAGAATTAAACAGTGAGATTGTCAAAATGAAAGTCTTGCCACCCCTACCAATGAAGTTTCACTGTTCTGGAAGCACAACAAGGTAGATCATTCCTCCTACACACATAAATATGTTGAGGGAGGATCAGAAGATAGATGCCAGCACATCTTTCTCCCAAAAGAGCCGCCCACCTAACAATGCTTGTGAAAAAATCACAGCAAGTAAACCTGATGAAACACAACACAAGACAAATCACTGAGAAAGAACAAATCAAGGAACCTATCCGTCTGAGAAGACAGACGGCTGGATTATGGGTGTCAACACAACCATCCCTCAAACGAGGCCTCCCACCCAGCAATACAAGAAACTACATTGCGCCAAATGTGATAAAAATAGATTTCAATCCCCAAAAGACTTCATCAACCTATCAGCCACCCAAGAACACCGAAAAAATTTATTGAAAGAGAAAATCACAAACACAGACCAAATATCACTCAAATAATCAACAAACAGCATCTTCGTCCGTCATCCAGAACCAGATCGCCAGTGAAGACGAAGCAGACCAACCAAGTTCAGTAAATCTCAAATTGTAGAAGAGCCAAATGACCATCAATGTGTCCGAAAACCACACAATTACATTTAGACACTACCATAGAGGTGTCCTTGTCACCGCCAGAAACACTAACTTTTCTATTCAGAGAAAAAATCGGACGAAACTTACAGTGAATGGTCTCTGTCTGAAGACAGATCTTCATCATTTACATATCATAATCCGCACAAAAATGTCGAGTTAACCATGGTATACGGATCAAGATAACCAAGGAATAAGAGTTCCATTGAAGCATCATCGCCAGAGCACTACATCGCCTCTCTTGAAAAATCCCAGGAAAAACCTGCGACCTTTGAATCGTGTCGAAGGAGTCAGATCTGGGTAGATTGAAAACAAGTGGAGTCCAACGGACAACCAAACCATCGAACCACAACAGATACATGGAGAATACACCAATTAAAAAACACCAAGAGGCAAGGTGGAAGGGAGATTCTTATAAGAACACGATGCGGAAAGTGAATGAGATAAGAGGAAAGAGAAATGATAATGGCATAAAAAAAGCTCCGATGTGAAGGAGAATCGCGCTCAGGGAGGGGAAACCCTAAGGGAGGTCTTACCACACTCGGGAGAGAGAACCAGGTGATAACTGCACCATATTAGGAAGAAATATATGGAAAGAAGTGTATAAATATAATTTTATTTGATGATTTTTTGAAACGTATTGTTGGGTAACGAGGTATTGGGCTGGCCTGTGAGGCCCAAGGTGACCAACCCTTGGGCTTAAGCTAGTTCCCAATGGGGTAGAGGGTACCATGAGTGGTTTTCTAGAATATAGTGCGCGTTTCCTTGTGAAAACTCGAACCTATAACCATGAGGTCAGGATGCCACCACCTTTAACCAACTCACCCATTCCCTGCGGGAAAACGTGTTGTTCGGTAATGAGGTATTGGGCTCGCCTGCCAACCTGCACGTCGCACGTCCCCAACGAGGCCAAAGGTGGCCAACCCTTGGGCTAAATCCCATTTCTAATAGGGTAGAGGGTCCCACGAGTTGTTTTCTAGCATATTGTGCACGTTGCCTCACGAGGACTCGAACCCGGAACCTCAGGGACAGGATGCCACTGCCCTTAACCAAATCAACCATAACCCGCAAGCACATTACCTTTATGATTTCTGATTTCATTGTATATTTCATAAATATTATGAATTCATGAGGTATGTTAAAAAGATTATGTTATGTATGTATTAATGAACTAATTTTTTCTTTCTTTGTTTTCTAACCCTTACTAATCTTTTTATGGTCATCCCATGTTTAGAAATGTTCTTCATAGGACATAAAGATGAATAGGGTCACGGATGGGATGAAGGGAACATCATGTTGTCTATAACATGGAAATAGACATGACTTTTTTTCTAAGAGTTTTTATTTTCTGAAAAAAATGGAAACTGAGTAGAATTGTATACTTTGTATATTTTTAGATGTAATTTATTATTTATGGCCTAATTCTCTAAACCTCTAAACATGAATTAGTCTACAATGTGAATTATTCATTTAATTCAATATTATGTATTGTTTTAAGATGGGGTCCTTATAGTTTGTATCAAAGATTGGTTTAGACAACTTTAGGAGATTTTATATTTCTAAATTAATATCAATTTATTATTTTTAGTTTATGTTATAATTTAAATGATATAGAATTTACATATTACCATGTTGCATCGCCCAAGATATTTCTTTGTTCAGAATGGTTTTCTGCAGAGGAAATAGAGTATCTATAATGGGATGACATCATGAGGAATACAACATTCTAAATCAGCATACTGAGATGGTCAGAATCAGAACTGAACATTTTTTTGTAGTGATGGCATTGTTGAATCAGGATATAAATGGTGGTGGTATCCATACACGAGATCATCCAGAACAACCACAGAGGTACATGTTAGTATTGGAGCATTTCATAAGGCAGCATCACCTATCATTCAGGGGATCTTATGACCATGTTCTAGATAAAGAGTGTATAAATTCACTGGAGAATATTTTATATGTCATGGGGTGTTCAGTACATCAAAAGGTTTGTCTCGCTATTTACCATTTTGAAGGTGACACCAATTAGTGGTGGTCGATGGTGAAATATATAAGGGATAGTCAGGAAATTGATGCTATTGATTGGGATCAATTTGAAGGTATGTTTCTTGAGAAATACATTCCTAAGGTTGTTCATATTTGGATTGAAAAAAAAATTCTAGAATTGAGGTAGGAGGATGACTCAGTGACTGCTGATGGAGAAGCATTCACTGTAACAGCCCAAGATTTTATAAAAAAAATATTCTTTTTAATTTTATTAATGTCTTGTGTTGTACGCTACACCAAAAGGAGCTTGCACAACACACATCCTTGACTTGACTTGCATTACACGCAATCGCGACCTTCCTCGATAGCGTGTGTAGTACGCAATACCGAGTTTCACTAAACAACGATATGCTATAAAAATATTATTAAAACTAGCCGTTATGAATAGTAATAACCACTTTTTGAAATCCAGTAAATCTTATGAACTTTATTTTTGGATTTGGAGTATCGAATTTAGCCTAAGGTGAAATTTTGGTACTTTTCGGATAACTTTCATATTCTGATGAATAGTGAAAATTACTAAATTATAATTAAAAACAACTTTTTTAATCGAAATAATTAATAGTGATAAATCATTAATTTGAGTGGTTTTAAAGTATATTTAGAATATATTTTTACAATTTAATACAATGTTGGTCATTGGATGTAGTTTCACATTTAAACTAGACATAAACAAGTGTCAATCTTTTGATAGATATTATTTCTTAAAAACACGCTATTTGTTTTAACAGCGGGATTTAATTATAAAATTAATTAATGCAACTTTTATGTTATGAATTTGGTAAAATAGACTTCATTTTTGAATTCGGAATATGAAATATAGCTTGGGATGAAATTTTGGCATTGTTCTGAAAAACATCAATTTTTGATGAATAGTGAAACTACTAAGTGGTAGGTTAAAAACTGAATTTTGCATAAAACTTAATTTTACCGCTTCTGTGAATGGAATTTCGAAAATCCGAGAGACACGGTTAATATCAAGGACTAAAATGTGGTTCAATGAGATGAAAATAATTTTTTGGTGAATAGTAACTTTTTACTTTTTTTACCACGGTTAATAGTAAATAGGGTAACTAAGGGTAAATATGATATTAATATTACCCTAACACATGTCCTAATTCTATTGGACAAGTGTAATTCGACCAAAAACAAACTTAGGAATAAAATATGACCATTTAGGCCCACTTGGATTAGATTAGGACATTTATTATTAATTTATTTAAAGAAGGGTTAAAATAGTTAAATTCAAAGTTTAATAAGTAAATCATTTTTAATATGGGGTTATACATAAGATAAATTCTATTGTAAATATTAATTAGAAAGCTAAAAAGATTTCCTACATGATGGTATTTTATTTGTAATTTTTAGACATCAAATAATATAATTTATTTATGACACAAAGATGATGCAGTAATTATCTTATTAATGAAATATTGACATAATTGATAATATAAATACCAAAATAAATGTAATTTAACACTGTTTATGAATTACACTAATTTTCTAGGTTACTATGATATATTAGTGATGATTTAATCAAATTGGTTCGAACATATAATTCTGTTATTACTTTCACAAAAATCATATATCAAATAGTGTCAAAATTGACACAAAATAGTTTTTAAATCAAATATTATATTATTAATTGTTATTTTATTCCTAAAAATCTAAGGTTCGGCCAAATGACTTAGATAAGGATATATGTATTAATAATATACAATTTGGGGTTCTTATGGCATGTTATAGTAAGTTTATTAACCATATAGTGAAAGAAAACAAAAAGACACGGTAAAAGTTAAATTATTTAACTTAGAGTTAAATCTAATTGATAAGGTTAAAATAATACCCTAAACTTGTCTAAATCCTATTGGTTGATAGGATTTCGACCCATCCCCACTTTAGCTTCGAAATAAGACCCTTTGGAACCATTATAAACCGATTTTGACTTTAATATAAAATAATATTTTGAGATATTCCTAAGGTGCCCCTCTCCTCCCCTATAAAAGGACACCTCCTCTCCCTCCTCCTCACACCAATTTGAGCACTCAAGCTCGGCCAAACCCTACCAATTTCTCCTCTCCACTTCCCTAGCAACATCCTAGAGGTTCTGGTCTTCCTAAAAGACCCATTTTAGTTCCCTAAGAGGAGGTCTCAAAGAGGCACTTCAAAGAAGAGGTAATTACCGTTACCAATTCTTTCATCTTTATTTCTTCTTCCACTTCTTCTTCTTAGGTTGTTTCATTATGAAGTAATAACTTCAGTATCACTCATATACTGATATGTTATTATAAGTATGAAACAACCCTATTTCACCATCTATCCATCCTACGGAAAAAGAAATCACCGCGCGTGCGTACGTACGGAATACCGTCTCCACGCCGTGGTGTAATCTATTTTCCACCACCACCTTACATGGATGGGTAAAATGGTGTAAAGAATAACTATACATAGTTATTACAACATCATATTGATTCTGATATATTGTATAATGCACTCAAATTCAATTCAATATTTATAGAAATTATATCATCGCTCGTGCGTACGTACGGAATACCATCTCCACGACGCGATGAGATTCATTCTCCATGTTAACCATTTAAGAATGATTATAATGTATATATAAGAAATAATAATGAAATATATGACATTATAAAGCTACTGGATTTATTTATATATATACATATGTATTTCATCTACTTACTTCCATTTCAAGACAATAAGGAAAGGAAAACAGCGTTCATGCGTACGTACGGACTACCGTCTCCATGAACGGTGTTTTTCATTTTATTTATCTACCTATTATATATATATATACTGAATATATATGATATATAAATCATATTTTATATTCTGGAAGTAAGTAAATCATGATATAAGTAATAATGATGTCAAGAACAACAAGTCAAAACACCTACGATAAATGAAACGATTTTACCCAAAACGCTTCATTAACATGGAATTTACAAAAGAACGGGTAATATAATGTCATAATTGAACCATATATGATATAATAACAATGAATATGATTCTGTAATAAGTCAATAACATGATTTAAATCATTATACAGGAGGTTCGGACACTTACAAAGCAAGTCGGACCAAAGGTAAGGGAAATATCACAATCTCATTTTTATACGAGATTGTTTATTCGTATGTATTTACTGGGGTGTATTTTATCATCCACATCCATGTTCCCTCAATATGTAATATTATTTCCATCCACCTACAATTGTTTAAATCCAATTTTACCCTTCTATGAGTTTTTAGTAAAGGATATGAAAGGAATCTTTTTTCATTTTTCGTATGAGGTACTTTTTGACTTTTCCGAAAAAAGTATGAAGAATGTTTTTTTTAACTTATACAGCACAAACGGATTTCTACTGTTTTATAAAGCCTTATTTTCATGAAGCTTCCTCTAAAAGATTTCATGACTATTTTCAATAAAATCTCTTTCTTTTAAAATTGCATGATGTTTTGTGAAAAGAAATTGATTTTGAAGAAGAAAGGATATTTTCCTCAAGAATTCAATTCAAGTGTTTTATCAAAATTATTTTCCATCTAAAATAATAAAGAGTTCTGTTTCTATCCATATTTTTACATTGATTTGACTATGTTGTGATGGAATTATGTTTATGAATTCCTTTATCTTATATGAATTTATTTATGATGTCATGATGTTTCAAGAATCCCATTTTTGTTACATGTGTTATGCGATGATGTATGTTTTATGATTATGTGGCACACATAAGAAAGGATTCATTATAAGATGGGTGGGACCTATATCTCCCTCCAATGCATTGGGTAAAGATTTTATATCTCATGAGATAGACATGGCTGGAATGGTAGGTTATACCGGTTCAGTGAAACAGGACTGAAACGAGGATTACTCGATTCAGAAAGGGACTTTGTCCACTAAGATAGTCTTGGCAATGAGTCTTGACTAACAAGAAATGATTCTCTATGATTATGTGTGTATGCCACAAAGTTTCATGTTTTAAGTTATGATTATTGGGATTACATTTCACTTCTATGATTTATCCCATGTTATGAAATTATGATCTCTTTTGCAGGTTAAGATTTCCAAAAATGTTATGTTCTTATGTATATGATGTGATTGATATTTCTTTTGTTTACCCTTACTGAGCATTTGAGCTCACCCTTTTATGTTTTCTTTTCCCCAGGATATAAAGAAAGGTTTTAGGTAAAAAAAAAGGGGATGACCTTTGTGGGAGATATTGAAGATCTTTCACCAGGATTAGAAGATTACGTTCCGAGTTTCCAAAGACACTAAACTATTACGATCCTTGTGTGTGTGTTTTTGTTATGTACTAAGTATTCCGCAAAAGTAATGTAATGTCCATGTACGTCAGGATACGGGTCTCTACAGTTGGTATCAGAGGAAAGGTTTAGTCAACCTTTGGAAACTAGGATGCGAAAACGTTAGTGAGATTCCTAGAGATATTTCTAAGGTATGTCTAGGTATGTCCTTAAGGTTAAGTATACGTATAGGTTATAGTAATAGAATTACGCTAACGATCATAGAATTAAACCTAAGATGTTGGATATTGAAGGTACTCCCCCTTTATTATGTTGTTTTCCCTAGCATGATTTTTGCATCTAACACTATTCTGTTTGGGTTTTAGAAAATGGCTGGAAACAAGATGATTCACAATAATGGAGGATATGATGGACAATGGAATGATATTCTTCATGAGCAACCAAATGAAATGGGATTTGGATGTCCAAACATCATTATTATGCCGAATCAGCAATCTCACAACATGATCAATAAAGTAAAATTTGGTAAGTTTCCTGACTCGACTAATAAGAGAAAGATGGAGTTCCATGATGATCATAGAGGAAAGAAAGTTCAATTTCCCCTATGTAAATCATGTGGGAAGAGGCATCAAGGAGAATGTTTCAAGGGAACTGGAAGATGCTTTGGGTGTGGAAAAGAAGGACACAAAGCAAGTAAGTGCAAAGGAAAAGGGTCGTTAACACCATGGATGAGGATAATGGTATTTCTACGACATCAAAAATGGTTAAGTGTTTTAAATGTGGAATGTATGGGCATTATGCAAACAAATGCCCTAAGGGAAAGACTCATGAAGAGAATCAGTATGGTCATATGGGTAGTATTTATGTGGATGATGATGAAGAGACTACAAATGATATGTGAGATGAAATAATTTTTGAAGCTCGGTCAATGGTTTGAGAATGTAGTGGCATGATTACATGTTTATCATGTGTAATTTTGGAATAAAGAGACATCTATGGATTGTTACACTGTTGTCTTTCCTTGTGTTTTGAAAGTATATGATTAATGTTACCAGTATCCATGAAAGGTTATTCAGATATTTTTGGAATGTAGATGATATGCGCATAATGAAGGGATAAGGAGAAAATTAAATGTTTGAAAGTATTCATGAGCTCATGATTGATATAAGGACTAAGTGATATCATGGTTTGAGTATATAGAATTTTGAGGATTTTGGTATATGGAAAGTATTAAATTTTAACTGCACTCATGTTTTCACTAAGGTATTCAAGAGAATACACGATTAAGGACTTTGAATGTTTGGAATGTGACCAACAAGACATATCTTATGATATGTGGGGATCAACGACAGTATTAAATCTTTGGTAATCGTTGTCACTATATTATGAGAGTGGACTGCAGTATTATGTATAAGCCTAAAGATTAGACTGGATTATCTTGGACATAAGTTAGTATTGTTTAAGGATAGAAGATTTTCGATATTATTGATGGGATGTTATAGTGACGTAGTTTTAGAAAAAGGACAACCTGCAGGACGGGCGACAGCCCATCGCTTCGGACAAGGCTGTAGGAATCGAACCCACAACCGAAGTGCGACTGGCCTTTATCGCCTACCACTGACCTACAGGAAGTCCCTGTTTAGTAGAAACTATTTTTATTATATTAAGCAGTATGATATATGAAGTATAAGTCCATTTTAGGAACCATATGTGATTAATCTCACTATAGATCGACTTATGTATATAATTTTTGCTAACCTTTTGTTTGAGATAGATGGAATGACCCGTCATTCTATCACATGATCTGCTAACACTTCACGAATAACAAATTCAACTTCATTTATTTAAGAGATGAAGTGGAAATTGTTAAAGGCACGAACAAAAGTGAGATTGTACCAAAATAAAGTAAGTATTTATTTTAAGCAAATTTTCAACTTTAGGGAAATGATCTTGAAAACCAAAAATGTTGTCCTAGTGATCTTATACCTGATGAATCAGATGGTACCTTATATCATCACAAATCTATGGATTTGTGATTACTGGATTTTCCATAGCCATGTTCTCTACCACTCTCCATCAGAACATGATGGTTAGATTTCTCTTCCATATCCATATTTTCACCTATGTGGAAACCCAGTGATTAGTTTATTTGGGTAATCGTTACATTTCATACTTTAGTTTTTAAAGCCAAGTTTTGGTATTCCCTTTTACGATGTGGGTTTCTATTAAAGAAACTTTCAAATAGTAAACCATTTATAACCCCGTCGAATTTCGAGGGCGAAATTCATTTTAAGGGGGGTAGAATGTAACAGCCCAAGATTTTATAAAAAAAATATTCTTTTTAATTTTATTAATGTCTTGTGTTGTACGCTACACCAAAAGGAGCTTGCACAACACACATCCTTGACTTGACTTGCATTACACGCAATCGCGACCTTCCTCGATAGCGTGTGTAGTACGCAATACCGAGTTTCACTAAACAACGATATGCTATAAAAATATTATTAAAACTAGCCGTTATGAATAGTAATAACCACTTTTTGAAATCCAGTAAATCTTATGAACTTTATTTTTGGATTTGGAGTATCGAATTTAGCCTAAGGTGAAATTTTGGTACTTTTCGGATAACTTTCATATTCTGATGAATAGTGAAAATTACTAAATTATAATTAAAAACAACTTTTTTAATCGAAATAATTAATAGTGATAAATCATTAATTTGAGTGGTTTTAAAGTATATTTAGAATATATTTTTACAATTTAATACAATGTTGGTCATTGGATGTAGTTTCACATTTAAACTAGACATAAACAAGTGTCAATCTTTTGATAGATATTATTTCTTAAAAACACGCTATTTGTTTTAACAGCGGGATTTAATTATAAAATTAATTAATGCAACTTTTATGTTATGAATTTGGTAAAATAGACTTCATTTTTGAATTCGGAATATGAAATATAGCTTGGGATGAAATTTTGGCATTGTTCTGAAAAACATCAATTTTTGATGAATAGTGAAACTACTAAGTGGTAGGTTAAAAACTGAATTTTGCATAAAACTTAATTTTACCGCTTCTGTGAATGGAATTTCGAAAATCCGAGAGACACGGTTAATATCAAGGACTAAAATGTGGTTCAATGAGATGAAAATAATTTTTTGGTGAATAGTAACTTTTTACTTTTTTTACCACGGTTAATAGTAAATAGGGTAACTAAGGGTAAATATGATATTAATATTACCCTAACACATGTCCTAATTCTATTGGACAAGTGTAATTCGACCAAAAACAAACTTAGGAATAAAATATGACCATTTAGGCCCACTTGGATTAGATTAGGACATTTATTATTAATTTATTTAAAGAAGGGTTAAAATAGTTAAATTCAAAGTTTAATAAGTAAATCATTTTTAATATGGGGTTATACATAAGATAAATTCGATTGTAAATATTCATTAGAAATCTAAAAAGATTTCCTACATGATGGTATTTTATTTGTAATTTTTAGACATCAAATAATATAATTTATTTATGACACAAAGATGATGCAGTAATTATCTTATTAATGAAATATTGACATAATTGATAATATAAATACCAAAATAAATGTAATTTAACACTGTTTATGAATTACACTAATTTTCTAGGTTACTATGATATATTAGTGATGATTTAATCAAATTGGTTCGAACATATAATTCTGTTATTACTTTCACAAAAATCATATATCAAATAGTGTCAAAATTGACACAAAATAGTTTTTAAATCAAATATTATATTATTAATTGTTATTTTATTCCTAAAAATCTAAGGTTCGGCCAAATGACTTAGATAAGGATATATGTATTAATAATATACAATTTGGGGTTCGTTTGGCATGTTATAGTAAGTTTATTAACCATATAGTGAAAGAAAACAAAAAGACACGGTAAAAGTTAAATTATTTAACTTAGAGTTAAATCTAATTGATAAGGTTAAAATAATACCCTAAACTTGTCTAAATCCTATTGGTTGATAGGATTTCGACCCATCCCCACTTTAGCTTCGAAATAAGACCCTTTGGAACCATTATAAACCGATTTTGACTTTAATATAAAATAATATTTTGAGATATTCCTAAGGTGCCCCTCTCCTCCCCTATAAAAGGACACCTCCTCTCCCTCCTCCTCACACCAATTTGAGCACTCAAGCTCGGCCAAACCCTACCAATTTCTCCTCTCCACTTCCCTAGAAACATCCTAGAGGTTCTGGTCTTCCTAAAAGACCCATTTTAGTTCCCTAAGAGGAGGTCTCAAAGAGGCACTTCAAAGAAGAGGTAATTACCGTTACCAATTCTTTCATCTTTATTTCTTCTTCCACTTCTTCTTCTTAGGTTGTTTAATTATGAAGTAATAACTTCAGTATCACTCATATACTGATATGTTATTATAAGTATGAAACAACCCTATTTCACCATCTATCCATCCTACGGAAAAAGAAATCACCGCGCGTGCGTACGTACGGAATACCGTCTCCACGCCGTGGTGTAATCTATTTTCCACCACCACCTTACATGGATGGGTACAATGGTGTAAAGAATAACTATACATAGTTATTACAACATCATATTGATTCTGATATATTGTATAATGCACTCAAATTCAATTCAATATTTATAGAAATTATATCATCGCTCGTGCGTACGTACGGAATACCGTCTCCACGACGCGATGAGATTCATTCTCCATGTTAACCATTTAAGAATGATTATAATGTATATATAAGAAATAATAATGAAATATATGACATTATAAAGCTACTGGATTTATTTATATATATACATATGTATGTCATCTACTTACTTCCATTTCAAGACAATAAGGAAAGGAAAACAGCGTTCATGCGTACGTACGGACTACCGTCTCCATGAACGGTGTTTTTCATTTTATTTATCTACCTATTATATATATATATATACTGAATATATATGATATATAAATCATATTTTATATTCTGGAAGTAAGTAAATCATGATATAAGTAATAATGATGTCAAGAACAACAAGTCAAAACACCTACGATAAATGAAACGATTTTACCCAAAACGCTTCATTAACATGGAATTTACAAAAGAACGGGTAATATAATGTCATAAGTGAACCATATATGATATAATAACAATGAATATGATTCTGTAATAAGTCAATAACATGATTTAAATCATTATACAGGAGGTTCGGACACTTACAAAGCAAGTCGGACCTAAGGTAAGGGAAATATCACAATCTCATTTTTATCCGAGATTGTTTATTCGTATGTATTTACTGGGGTGTATTTTATCATCCACATCCATGTTCCCTCAATATGTAATATTATTTCCATCCACCTACAATTGTTTAAATCCAATTTTACCCTTCTATGAGTTTTTAGTAAAGGATATGAAAGGAATCTTTTTTCATTTTTCGTACGAGGTACTTTTTGACTTTTCCGAAAAAAGTATGAAGAATGTTTTTTTTAACTTATACAGCACAAACGGATTTCTACTGTTTTATAAAGCCTTATTTTCATGAAGCTTCCTCTAAAAGATTTCATGACTATTTTCAATAAAATCTCTTTCTTTTAAAATTGCATGATGTTTTGTGAAAAGAAATTGATTTTGAAGAAGAAAGGATATTTTCCTCAAGAATTCAATTCAAGTGTTTTATCAAAATTATTTTCCATCTAAAATAATAAAGAGTTCTGTTTCTATCCATATTTTTACATTGATTTGACTATGTTGTGATGGAATTATGTTTATGAATTCCTTTATCTTATATGAATTGATTTATGATGTCATGATGTTTCAAGAATCCCATTTTTGTTACATGTGTTATGCGATGATGTATGTTTTATGATTATGTGGCACACATAAGAAAGGATTCATTATAAGATGGGTGGGACCTATATCTCCCTCCAATGCATTGGGTAAAGATTTTATATCTCATGAGATAGACATGGCTGGAATGGTAGGTTATACCGGTTCAGTGAAACAGGACTGAAACGAGGATTACTCGATTCAGAAAGGGACTTTGTCCACTAAGATAGTCTTGGCAATGAGTCTTGACTAACAAGAAATGATTCTCTATGATTATGTGTGTATGCCACAAAGTTTCATGTTTTAAGTTATGATTATTGGGATTACATTTCACTTCTATGATTTATCCCATGTTATGAAATTATGATCTCTTTTGCAGGTTAAGATTTCCAAAAATGTTATGTTCTTATGTATATGATGTGATTGATATTTCTTTTGTTTACCCTTACTGAGCATTTGAGCTCACCCTTTTATGTTTTCTTTTCCCCAGGATATAATGAAAGGTTTTAGGTAAAAAAAAAGGGGATGACCTTTGTGGGAGATATTGAAGATCTTTCACCAGGATTAGAAGATTACGTTCCGAGTTTCCAAAGACACTAAACTATTACGATCCTTGTGTGTGTGTTTTTGTTATGTACTAAGTATTCCGCAAAAGTAATGTAATGTCCATGTACGTCAGGATACGGGTCTCTACATTCACTCAACTGACATTGTATGCTATGAATTTCATACGATATCTTGATAGAAAAATCAACCGTTTTTACTCAGGAATAAATCTAATGTATCTGAGTTATTTATCTTCTCATGAGTTCAAAAGATATGAAAACATTGTTTGATGTCTGGAGAAGGTGGAAATATAGTTTTCTGATGATCATGTGTTCTTTTAAAAAACACCAAATAAGAGGTTGAGGTGGAAGACGAAAGGAGAAAACTCATTAAAAAGTATGATGGTATTAAATTTATGTTTATATTTTGTAAAAATTGGGATAAAAAGCATGCTGGGGAATGTACTTTGAATTCTATTTTTTGCTACCAATGTTGTAAGATGGGACATAAGGCTTGTAATTGCACTGAAAAAGTTCAGGGTAATGGTAAGGAAAAATATTATTTACAGTCAGCAAAATGTTTTAAGTGCAATGAAATTGGAAAATATGAAAATGAGTGTCCAACGAAGAACTCAACTGAGGGAAATCAGCCCCACTACAAGCAAAAAGGGGTGGTGAAATCATTTGAAACTACTTCATTAGATGTTGGGCCACCAAATGAAGTAGTATTAAGTACACTATTTGTTTTTTCAGATTATGCCAATGTGTTGTTTGATTCAGAGTTTACACACTCTTTAACATCTAATAAGTTATATTGTAAATTGGAAATTCCATCTCAAGATATGAATCCTGAACTTATAGTAGAAACACCTGGAGTAAATTTTATGAAAAAAAATAAATTATAAGAACCTTTCTGTCCTTGTATGCGGAAAGAATATAGCAACAAAATTTATTGTTTTGACTCTAGTAGTGTTTGATGTTATTTTGGGTATGGATTGGATTTCTGTTTATCATGCTAAAATTTACTACAGAGCTAAAGAGGTTTCTATTTTAAAGAGTTTCATTTTTTGTAAAAAACCGAACCCTTACTTTTGATAACATATCGGGAAGCTGAGAAACTTGTAAAATATTTAAATGAATTTTACTTTGAACATATTATTGAAAACATCGGAACTGCTCAGATTAATGATGTGCGAGTGGTAAATGAATACCTTGATGTTTTTTCTGATGAGTGTCAAGGTATTATACTAGATCTGAATGTTGAATTTACTATTTACTTATTTCTTGATGCTAAGAGAATTTCAAAACACCCTTATCGAATGGATCAAATTGAAATTCTAGAGTTAAAGTTGAAATTGCATGAGTTATTAGATAAATGTTTCATTTGACATAGCACATCACCAAGGGGTTCTCTTGTCTTGATTGTTAAAAAGAAATATGGTTCATTGAGACCTTGCATTGATTATAGAGCATTGAATAACATCATAGTTAAGAATAGGTATCCTTTTCCTCAAATCGATGATTTGTTCAATCAGCTCTATAGAGGTCAGCATTTTTAAAATATTGATTTGAGGTCAGGGTACTATCAGTTGAAAGTAAAGGAAATTGGAATTCTGAACACTGTGTTTCGTACTAGATATAGCCATTATGAATTTTTTGTTATGCATTTTGGGTTTACCAATGAACATATTGTATTCAAGTATCATATGAATATAATTTTTCAAGAGTTCATGGATATGTTTGTGGTTGTGTTCATTGATGATATTTTGGTTTTTTCAAAATGTAAAGAGGAGAATTAAATTCATTTAAGGGTTGTCATGAAAACCTTAAAAGAAAATAAACTATATGCGAAATTCAGGAACGGTGAGTTTTGGTTACAACAAATTTCATTCTTTGGTCATATTGTTTCAATAAATGGCATAACTATTGATAATTCTAAAACAAAAGTTGTTGAAGAATGTCCAAGACCCCCAAATATAATCTAGATACATAGTTTTCATGGTTTGGAAGGTTTTTACTATAGGTTTGTTGAAAAAATTTCATGATTATCTATCCCAATGATGAAGTTAACTTGAAAAGGTGTTATGTTCATTTGGACAAAATAATGTGATAATTGTTTTTAGGAATTGAAAAAAAGATTGGTGAATGCTCTCGTTTTGGCACCGCCTTCCAGAAATGTTGAGTTTGATATATATAGTGATGCTTCATTGAAATGACTTGTTTGTGTCCTAATGCAGGATGATTAGTTAATTTCTTATGCATTACGTCAGTTGAAACCTCATGAGTTAAATTACCCTACAAATGATTTGGAATTAGCTTTTGTTGTTTTTTTCATTAAAAATTTGAAGGCATCATCTGTATAGAGTAAAATCTGGAATATATACTGACCACAAAAGTTTGAAGTATATATTCACTCAAAATGAATTGAACATGAGACAGAGGATATGGATGGAAATAATTAAGGATTATGATTTTACTATTCATTACTAACCAGGAAAGTAAAATAAAGTGGATGATGCATTGAGTTGAAAGTTAATGATACATTAACCATGCTACATTTGAAATGAGATCCTTTGGTTTTTTATTTGATTAACTTTGGAATAGAAATTGTTGGTGCAAGAAATTCATCTGTTTAGTATTAGGTGTTGCTGAAATCACCTCTATAAGAAATAATTAAGAAAGGGTAGAAGGAAGATAGTGAGTTGGAGAAAAATATAGAGTTGGTTCATAAGGGTATGATTCCTAATTTTAACATTGATGATGATTATGTTTTGAGGTTTGGAAACAGATTATGTGTGCCTTGTGATACATAGTTTAAGAATGAGTTGTTATGTGAACCTCATAGATCTTCATTTTTAGTTCATATTGGCAGTACTATGATGTACAAGGATCATTGAGAGTATTACTAGTGGGATGGAATGAAATGGGATATTTTTGAATTTACTATGATGTGATCGAGTAGTCAACAGGTTAAGTCCAAGCAGCAGTTACCAAATGGGATGGTTCAATCTTTACTTGTGCCAGAGTGGAAATGGGAAAATATATCCATGGACTTCGTTGTGGGATTACTGAAGAAATCTCAAGGTAATAATACAATCTGGGTTATTGTTGATCGATTGACTATATCAGCTCATTTCCTTCTTATTCGATATAACTTTTCTGTAGATCAACATTCTCTATTGTATTTTAAAGAGATAGTCAGGTTGCATGGAGTTCCCCTCTCCATTGTATCTGATCACGATCACAGGTTTACGTCTAACATTTAGAAAGGCCTTCAGAATTTGTTGGGTATTGAATTAACTTTTATTACAGATTTTCATCTTCAATCAGATGGGAAGTCAGAACAAACAATTCATACCATGGAGGATATGTTACATTCTTGATCGATGGATTACTAGAGAAGTTGGAACCAATATCATTCTTTGTATAAGTTTTCTTATAATAACTATTTTCATTCCAGTATAAAGATGGATCTATTTGAGGCATTATATGGGAAGCGTTGTCGAGCCCAAAATTTTTGGGATGAAGTAGGTGAAAGGAAGTTGATGGGACCAGAATTTGTAGAAGAGATGGCAGAAAAAGATCAGTTGGAAGAGAATCTCTTTTATGAAGAACAACCCTCCCAGATTCTTGATCGAAGAGAGAAAATGTAGCGGAATAAGGTAATTTATTAGGTAAATGTTTTTTTGGAAAATAAATCTATTTGAAAAGGAAACATGGGAATCTGAAAATTTTATGGGTCATAAATAACCCCATTTATTAGAAAAGTGAAAAAAAATTGAGGACGCAATTCCCAAAAGGGGGGAACGATATAACATCCCATGAAAATAAAAAAATAATAAAAATTCATATTTATTAATATTTGTGAATTAAATATTAATCTTACTTTATACGGGTTGCTATGTTAAATGGCATACCTGATACACAACAATAGGTTTCTTTGAAATCTTACGTTGCACACAACGTTGGGTCATACTGAAAAATAATAATATAATGTTATTTTAAATGGTAGTTAACATCTAGCCATTGTATTTCCAGGAATGTATAGAAGTAAATATAATATCAATATACATGTTTGATAAATGTTTTTATATTTATCCAATAAATTTTAGTGTCTTAAAATAAGAAATAATCTGAATTTTAGCATAAATACTCTAATATTCTTTAAAAGGTCGATTTACTGCCTTTTGAAAGAAAACCATCTTTAAATCTAGTTTTGGTCACTTTTATATGTTCTAATTGAAAAAATAAATTTCTTCTTTAGAATAAGGACATAAAAACTTATTTTGGGTAAATTTTTGGTATTTTTTTTATAAAATTCATTTTTTAATGAATATTAAAAAATACTGTATTTTAATTCAAAACTGCCTTTTAATATAATTTATTTTTACATTTAGATTATATTTTTAATTGGTCTTAAATTATAATTATACTCTTTTTTTAATATTTGATCCAATGTTGGTCATTGGAAGTAATTTCACTTTGAAATTTGACATAAATAAGTGTCAATCTTTTGATTGTTATTATTTAATAAAAACACGGTTTTTGTTTTGACAGCGGGAATTAGTTTTAAATTATTTTCCCCCAATTATGATTTTTGAATTTTGAAAAATGGATTTCATATTTGGAATCACTAGGTCTAAAATTTTTTAATATGTAACTTTTATTTTTATACATTATGAATATTTAGTTCAGTAAAATTTTAATTTACCATGGTTAAGTGGAAAATATGGTAAATAAGGGTAAAAATATATTATTATAATAATATAAAATTACCTTAACATGTGTCCTAATAATATTTTTTGTAACATTTCCAACCATAGGAATCCTTCTGTTGATTTTGGGACACCATGGATCCACATGGGAGTGATAATGACACTTTATATTAATTAATCTAAAGTAATGACAAAAATACCATAAACATATATTTTTTTGTAATTCAATTTTTATATGGGGTTATATAAGTTATCTCTTCGACTATAAATATTAATTTGAAAGCTAAAAATATTTCCGACATCGTGATATTTTTTTATAATTTTTAGACATCATATAAATGAAATAATTTATGACACAATAATGATGCAGTATTTACTTCATTAATGAATGATTTAAATAAATAAGATTATAATGATGAAAACAATGTAAAAAAAATTCAAATTTTTGTTGGATGATTTTATTTCAAATATGATTCATAGTATCTTCTACTTTAATGTGTTTTGGACCATTACAATCCTAAAATCGTTATATAATAAAATAATATTTTCACACTTTCTTAAAGAGCCCCTCCTCCATCTAATAAAAATCTCTCACTTCTAACCCATTCCTCACACGTATATAGCCCCATGGCTCATCCAACCTCTACCCGATTAATCTCCCTAAATCCCACTCCTCCTCTTGGATGTAATCCTCTATGTATAGGGAAATTAAATTAAACCTTTTGGTTCAAACCGAGGGGAGATACTAGATTTAAAGGTAACATCTTCTCTTATGTTCTTCTGTTTTATTTTACTTTTCCAACCCTCTAAACTCTATTTATTACATTCTTTTATAAAAAAACCAGAATCATCAATATACTATTTTTTTGTTATGATGATTATTCAAACTACACTTACTCACACAACCATTTAATGGGTAAATAATATGTTGTTTCTGGGGATGGAGAACTACTGCCTCACGAAATGATGATTGTTCAATCTTCTCTTACAACATCTTATGGTGGCCATTAAGATGGAAAAAATTTATATATGATATATGTTATATTTATATTTCTTATCTTCTTCTGTATAGTTCATTTATAGAATACCTTTATGGTTTCCATAGTGGGTAAATATGATAATTTCATTGGAGGAATTGCAGACTACCACCCCCTCAAAGTGATATGATTCATTCATGCCATACATGGAATGTATAAAGGATAGATTTAATGAAATGATATAATATATTATACTGGAATTATAATATAACTATTTATCATTATGTTTTTATTCCATTAAATATGAAATAGAATTGAAAGTAGCGTCCATGAGTACGTACGGCTTACCATCTCCATGAACGGTGCATTTAATTTCTTATATAAAAATGTTATGTACTATTATAAATACATATATATACTAGATATATATGATATATATGATATATAAATCCTGAATATCATTCTGGAGATAATATAATTTTTACCACATGGACAATTTATATTTATAACATGTTTATTTTAATCTCAAGTTCCAGACATCGAAAAAATGTCCGATATGAACACAAATAATTAACTAATTGTTATAGAAAGGTAATAATTTATATAAAAAGATTAATAAACATGAAAAAACTTCTTTAGAAAGTATAAATAAATATTAGTTTATTATTCAAGAGTTTAATGAACAATTGAGTCAAGTCGGACTCGAGGTAAGGGACTTCGTCTCAATCTCCTTCCATTGAGGCATATTTTATTTTATACATGACATTATTTTAAAAAGAGTATGAAATTTTTTTGATTCTAATATCATATAAATGGTATCTTTTTCTAAGAGTCATTCTACTAAATGTCCAAAATAAATATTTTTTTAATATACATGGTGAAAACGTCCTTTTTTGTCGCCAATATTATTATTTGATCTTTGTCTTCCATAACAAGACGTAATGTTTTTAAAAGGAAAATAAATACAATATACTCTTTTACATATTTTGGAATTGAAAATGGTTTGGTAATGGATTTGTTATTTTGATATATATATAAATGATATATTTTTATTGAAAGGTGGAAATATTATCAATCTTTTATATTTGATTTATGTGTCATGAATATGTTATAGTTCTTGGTCATTATTACGTATACGAGTGGTTCTGTGATAAACCTAAGGTGGGTGAGCCCAAGATAGCTCTCCAATGTGTTAGGAAACATGACGGAGGTAAACGTGAATGTTTCTTCTAAGATATTTATGGAATATACTGTGATGTGAATTGAAAATATAACCCCCTATGTAACTGTGAAAGCTATAATGTGAGTATGTTATGGATGCCACCAGTTACCTTTATGATTTATGATTTCTCTGTATATTTCAAAAATCTTATGATTTCATGATGTATGTTAAAGAGCTTTTGATATGTATGCATTGATGATCTAATGTTTTCTTAGTTTGTTTTATAACCCTTACAATGCTTTTTTTGCTCATCCCATGTTTTGAAATGTTTTTCACAGGACCTAAAGATGAATAGTGTCCATGATGGGATCAAGGGAATGTCATGATATCTAAAACCTGGAGCTAGGAATTGCTCTTTTTTCAAGAGTTTTTATTTTATAAAAAAATGTAAACTGGGTAGAAGTTCCTACATTTTATCCTTGGACCTATAATATATTATTATTGGCCTAATTATCTAAAAATATAAACCTAAAAAGATCCTGAATGTGAATTATTCATTTAATTCAAGATTATGTAATGGTTTAAGGCTGGGTCCTAATAACTACAATGTTACTTTTAGGTATCATCATGTTTAACTATACATATATACATTTTTATTTTCCAAAAATCCATCATCTCACCTGATTTTCTTATATGTATTGAGTATTGTTACTCTTTTTATGGGAATTTTTTTCATTTCCATGTGAAATATTTGAGATTTACTCCAAAATATTATAACGTTTTGGAGAAATTTATTAGTTTTCAATTCATCTAGCCAGAGTAACTATTATGTATTAGGACTTATCCAATTTGCTACTCAAAACCAGTTTGGTCTTTATGTATTTATTTTATTTATAGTTACATGTTGAAATAATTACTTGTAGGTAATGATTATTTTTCTAATTTTTGACCCAAATATACACATTTCCAAAATATTCCATAATTATTCCAAAAAAATCAAATCTCATTGAAACATTGTAAAACATTTAAAAAAACCTTATGGTCATGAAATAAAATTTATATTATGTGAGTTAGAACATGATTTATGACTTGATGAAAAATATACTATATGAACCATATTTATATTTCATCATGAATTCTTCTTCCCAAAATAAACACACCAATTTTTTAGGAATATTATAAAACTCCAAATCTCATCAAACCATTATTGGTTAAAAAACCACCATAAGTTCACTTCATTACATCATTTTCGTCCATGTTCTCGTCAGATAGCACAATATTAGATCGAATACAAATATATCATGAAATTATCCTTAAGTATTATGTATTCATTGTTAAGATATATCAGATATATCCATTCTTCAATATAATAAGATATGGAATAATATAACTTTTTAGACACAAAGAATAGCTCAGTACAACTTAAAAAATTATATTTATCTTTAAAACCACATGATTTATAGGTCATGATAATTTTTATTTTAAATACTCTATCATTATTCTAATTTCATTATTTTTCAAAATATTTCATTTTGTTTTAGAAATAATTTCTAGATTGAATGATTCATTTAATACTCTAAAAATACAAAAAATATTTTACACTATGTTTTTTATAACATTAACAGTAGTTGTAGTAGTTAAATTTATTAGTAGAGGGGTTACATCCTAATCATCTATATGTAGAGTAAAGTGGATAGTCCTGATAAAGTAACCATTTTTCCAAATTCCTTCATAGCCTTCTTAGTTATTCCTCCTTAAAATATTCCACATGTACAAGTTTCTTTATTATTATTTTTTTCAATACATTCACCTTTCTAATCTTGGTATTATTCTCTATTGGGATACTAATCCATCTTATACACATTTCACCATTTGATGTGTAATCACTAGAGCCTTCATTATACATCATCATATAGTGGATAGCTCTTCCACCAGTTTTCTCTTCTCTTTATACGGAATAATTTAAATAGAAACTATAAAATATCTTTGGTTATCTTATTCAATATCAATTTTAGCTAAGTTATATTTATTTATCATTGGTGAATAATTCTTAAAAAATTTAACACTCCTTTGTTCAATAGTTATTTCTTTATTCTTCTTTCTATTTTTTTCATTATTTCAATGATTATTGTTTCAAAAACCTTGAAAACTGTTGATGTTACAAAAATTAATACAATAAAAACAAGCACTCTTATTGTGTCATGAATCTATTCTTAAATTTTAGAATATTTTATTCCTTCCATACATTCCCCTATTTTATATAGGCATGGATTATTTTTCTGTAAACATGTATCTCCTTTCAAAATGCATTTCATTGTCATATATATATATATATAAATTTTTTAAAATATTATGTTTGAAAATATATAATTCTTTAGATACTAGATAAAAATTTATATTATATCCCATAAATAAAAATTAAAGCTACATTCGTAATTCTTTTCATCAAGAACATTAACCTGTGGGTTTTGTAAGAGTCAATATTTTTCATAGTTATTAAATTTTTTCAGGTTTTCTGACCCCACCTATCGAGGTTTCCATGAATCATACCTATAATTTTAAATATACATTCAATTATTTCAATAGTTTATCAATATTTATAATCATAAAATATTTCACCATTAATTAATAATTTTTAGGATTTTCTCTTATATTCTAGTTTTCTTTTGAGAGGAACCGAACATTCTTTAAGAACTATCTCTGTATCAATTTGTTCTTTTAATCTATAATAATGTTATCTAATTATATTACATACCCTATTATTGATTCACATATTTTTTTATTTATTCATATAAGTATAACTCCTCTTTCCATTCCCTCTTGTTCAAAAAATAATAAATTATAAAATCTTAATCCATTAAATTAATACTTTCTCATTGATCCACATCTTCATATAAATAATGTATCTTATCATGATATCTATGTTACTTTCACAACACATATCGTTATTAAATATGTAGTCATGATTAATTACATAAATATTTATGTAATACAAACTAGAAAAATTGAAAGGGATATTGTCTTTCCAAAATGAGATATATAACATAAAAATGTAAAATTATGATTTGATAACATTATTATAAACACCATAACATGCCATAAAATTTTTCATTTCAATTATAAAATTGCATGAGATCACCTACTAGAATACATAAAAAGTGCTGAGTTATAAATCCTATTAAGGGACTAATTAAATAATAACATGATAATTGTAATACAATTTAGTCAAGATTCATATCATGGTTATAACACCCCAAGCTTCCATGGTACAATTCCCTTTGAATAAGGCAATAGCTTGCTTTGTATGCCACTTGGAACTTCAACACACCACAACCAATCAAACTAGAAGGTATGAATTGTAATACCCACTCTTTGAAATTTTATAAATGTTATTTTTCAAAATGGGCTTCATATTTGGATTCGAAATATCAACATTTACTTCAGGTGAATTTTTTGTTTTTTTAAAACAATCAAATTTTTATGAATTCTGAAAAGCACTGTATTATTGTTTAAAACCTAATTTTTATTTAAATAATTAGTTATTTTATTTAAATTTATATTAGGTAAAAATAGATACATAAGACCTATATATGTTCAATGTAATTAATTGGGGTCATTTTTTAATAATATTATATTTTTTTTATTGAACATCTTACCGTCTTTTATGAACCTTCTAGGCGCATTTCCAATTTTGTATAAAACGTAATTTTACCACATCTTTGAATTGATTTTCAATAATATGAGAGACACAGTTGAAATCAGTATATAAAATGTTGTTCAATAAGGTGAAAATAATTTTTGGTGAATGGTAACTTTTGATTTCTATTTACCATGGTTAAAAGTAAATAGGGTAATTAAAGGTAAAAATTGTGTTATAATTACCATAACAAATGTCCTAATTCTATTGGATAAATTTATTTCTGACACAATATACCTGAGGAATTAAATATGATCCTTTTGGAAAACATTGATTAGATTAGGAAATTTTTTATTATTATATTTAATGAAGAGTTAAAATTGTTCAATTTAAATTTTCATAATTAAGACATTTGTAATATAGGGTTATACATAAGATAAATCCGACTACAAATATTCCATAGAATGATAAAAATACTTCCAACATAATGGTATTTTATTTGTAACTTTTATATATTATATAATTAAATTTATATATGACATAATGATGATCTAGTAATTATCTTTTTAATGAATGGTAATAATAATTGATGTTATAAATATTCCAATAAATGAAAATAGTGTTATTTTGATGAATTAAAATAATTTTATAGATTATAATTACATGTTATGGATGATTCAATGGTTTTTTTGAATTAATTGTGTTGTTATGACTTCATCAAAAATCAATTAATAAATATTGTCAAAATTCACATAAATGTGTTTTGAAAACAAATACTATATTATTAATAATATAATATTCCAAAAAATTCAAGGCTCAGACAAGTGACATATATAATAATAAATATATCATTAATGAATCACTTGGTGTTTGTTTGGAATTTTATAGTATGATTATTATCCATATAATATTATAATACAAGAATACATAGTAAAAGTTAATCTATTTAACTAAAAGATTAATCTAAATGATAAGGTTAATATGGTGACCTAAACCTATCTAAAACCTATTTATTGATATTTCTTCGACCTATCCCCACCTTATAATAGAAATAAACCATTTTGGAGACATTATTAACTGAATATGATTGTACAATAAAATATTATTTCAAGCTTCTCCAAAAGTGACCCTCACCTCTCTTATAAAAGGTTACTTACCCTTCCCTCCAAATAACACCTACAAAGCTATCTGTCTCAGCCAAACCCTGATCAAATATTATCTTCACTACCCTCCCTTTGACGTAGAGTCCTTAATTTGATCAGAAAGCCACCCTATGGATCATTTTTTATCAAATCAAAGGGAAACACCCGAAGAAGAGGTAATAATTTCACCACATATTTCAAAGTTCTTTTCTTCTTCCACTTCAACATTAGTTGTTGTTTCAATACAAAAATAATAACTCTAGTACCTTATACATATTTTGATGTTATTATAAATATGGTACAACCATATTCATTATTCTATCAATCCTATGAATGACAAGTCGCCTTACATGCGTACGTATGACGTACCATCTCCACGTTGTGGGGTAGTTTGTTAGTCAAACACTTCATTATTTGGATGGGTATAATAACGAATATAATTGGTGAAAATAATATTTATAACATGTTAATTGTTATATATATACTACATACCATCCAATTACATATGATTCCACCATCAATAGAATGATATTCTCGCTCGTGCGTACGTATGGATTATCGTCTCCACGAACGCAATGAGATTCATTACACATCATAACCATTCAAGAATAAATATCATTTTGAGATTAAAAAATAATTTTTAAGAACCTAAAATCATTCTGGATATAAATAAAATTCATCTTATGTAACATATGTAGCCCAGAAACCACTAAATCAGTGCTCCGAGCTGGGTGTTTACATGACATTAAGTACGCCTCCGCGTACACCAAAGGCTGCCGACTAGTAGCAGGGTTCCATGTAGTCAAGTGGGGAGACTATACCCCCTCTTTATCGGAGTAAGCTAAAAAAATAAAAAATAGCAAAAAAATGATCAATAAAAATGAAACTTTTGCAAAAACCAATTCCAACATTAAATATTCCATGTCATACTACAAGTGCAAAAGTGAACAAAATCCCAAAATAAGGAAAACGACCAAAATCCAAAAAATGGTCCCGACTCCACGTCTGGGTCCTCCACATAGTGCTACCCATTCCACTCACTATATATAAAGGACCCTTTCCCTTCTTGTGACCTACATGCATGAAGTCTAGTCGGGTACCCAATGGCGGCCCGAGCAGGGTGTGAGTACAACTCAGTAGGCCACCACCAACGGTGTTTACAAAATATCCAGTATGAACAGGTAGTGCATGCAAAAGAAATATGAATGATAATTGAAAAGTAATTATTTAAGGTTCCATTAACCAATTCAATGAAAAATCCATTGCCACTTCTATTACCATTCAGTTCACACCAATTATCATCACTTACCATTTCATCGTATTTCCATGGGTTAAACACATACATTATGTTACATGGGTCTAAGGATAACAATCACATGCAAGAGGGTAAACACATCATTGTCCTATCTCACAAGGACCAACCCCCTCACAGCAACCATATCCTCACCTCTAAGCCTCAGTCTATGTTGATGCAACTAATAGGTAAACATAGCATTAGTCTAATCCCTACCTCGTGCATTTAGGGTGGATTTCAGAGCATCAGTCTTCACTCGACCCGTGGCCGTAGAGACTCAGTCATACCCCACTCTACCAATCCATGTGAACATGCTTATATATATATAAGTAACTGTGATCCTTCCATACCATTTCCCATTAGAAAAAGCATTCACAACACATGGGAGATTCACATCATGCCTTAACCCATTAACACATTACCATTTCACATCATTTAGCCATTCACCCAATTCCCATGTGTTATGACTATCTCACTAAGCATTCAACACAAGACCCATAATTCATCTCATTATGGTCTTTAATCAGTTTACACATTAACGCATTTAACTCGTTCATCATTCCCATGAATCATCCAGTTAACCCATTCCAATTAACCCTTAGGTTATTTCCAAGTCAAGGTGCATCACCTAACTTCTATTCCAAGTTCAACCAATCATTCCAACATATTCGTCAAGGTCTCTACAATTCATTACAACTAGGTCACTTGTTTAATATCAATCTCTAAATCTAGGAAATGCCGGAACATCCCATGGATGGACCCAATTAGGTGAAGTCTATCCCAACACATCCCATAGAGATCGTGAGGGTTCCCATTTTCCATTTTAAACCCCATTATTACCAAACATGCCAAGGTTATCCAAAACATAACCAAAGGAAATCAAGAAGACAACTAAACATACAAAACACCATAAATAACCATGGGATATAACTTGTAGACCACCTAACTCAAAACCATGGTTGAACACACCCTTAATCGGGTCCTTATACCTTGATCCAACCAACCTTTGAAGCATCAACCTAAAACTCTCCCAAAAGATAGGGTTTTAGAGATTTGGAACAAGGGAGAGAAAATATACAGACCCTAAACCAAAAAGGGAAGCAAGGATAAGGTTAGTCTTACATGGAGCTTCGATATGCAACCAACGACACCAAAAATGCCTTAGAAATGAGGGATATCGTTCTCTTGGAGCTCTTGTGTGAATTGGTTCGTCCCTAGGGTGAAGAGGGTGGAATGGAAGGAAAATCCCAAGTGGGGTTTAAAAGCCCGGAGTGGAAATTTTGTAAATTTTCCCAACATTAAGTGGCCACACAGTTTTTCCGCACGGTTTGGAAAACTATGCGTAAACCCTGTGCATGCCACTGCCCAGAGGAGGAGGAGTCACACAGTTTAGCCACACAGTTTTCCAAACTATGCGCAAACCGTGCACTCGCTTCTGTCCAGAGGAGGCAGGGTCGCACGGCTTCTCCTGGGCAGGCCACACAGTTTGGCTGACCATGCGCAGGCCATGCGCCTTGGTCTGCTTTGCCCAGACATCACTTCTTCCGTGCCATGATCCCCCAGAACACCCCCAAGGCCTCTCACACTTTCAAGAAACCTTTTGAAGTCCCAAAAACAAGGGTTTAATTTAGAACACAACAGAAACATACCTTTACAAAAACTGGGATCTTACAACCTACCCACCTTATAACGGATCATCCTCAAGCCGAGTACCCAATCCTCATTGCTCCACCAAAGAGAAGAGGTCGGGCCACTGAGCCCGAAAATCCAATTACCACTCCCAAGTTTCTTCCTGAACCTTCCCATGCTTCCATAGTACTCGCACTAATGGCACAACCTTGCCTTGCAAGATATTTTCACTACGATCCGCCACATGAACCAGATGCACCTCAAAGGACGCATCTTCCTCAAGCTCCACGTCCTCAACATCAACCATGTGAGATGGGTTAGGGTGATACCGTTGATGCTGCGACACATGAAACTCATCCTGCATCCCAGTATACCACTATGGAAGAGCCAATCGGTAAGCCACTGGTCCGATCCTCTCCACAATCTCAAAAGGTCCTATATACCTGGGCGCCAACTTACCTTGCTTTTAAATCTGACAGTGACCTAACCTTGGCGACACCCGAAGGAACATTTTATCACCCACCCCAAACTCAAGACGTCTCAGTCTCTAATATGAATATGACTTCTGCCTACTATGAGCCGTAGACATTCTCTTCCTGATCAACTGAACTTTTTCAGAAGTCTCATGCACAAGACTCGGCCCCAACAACTTAGATTCACCGGCCTCTTGCCAACACAACAGAGATCTACGCGGTCTTTCATAGACCTCCTCAAATGGTGCCATCTGAATTGTAGCCTGAAAACTATTGTCGTCGGAAAACTCAACTAACGATAGATTCCTATCCCAAGAACCACCAAGGTCCAAGACACAAGCTCTTACCATGTCTTCCAACACTCGGATCATACGCTCTGACTGACCGTCCCTCTGCGGGTAGAAATCCGTACTAAAAAACACTCGCATACCCAGTTCCTTCAACAACCCTTGCCAGAAACTCAACATGAAACGTGGATCTTGGTCCGAAACTATGGTCCGCGACACCCCATGCATCCACACAATCTCTCGAACGCACATCTCACCAAACTGATCGACTGTAAAGGTCTCCTGAATCAGTAAGAAATGTGCCACTTTTGTTAACCGATCCATAACCACCTAGATTAAATCATTTTTTTGTGGAGTCCTCAGAAGACCCACGATCACGAACATGAACAATACCGTCCACGACGACGGCCTAACCAAAAGGTAGCTCCCCACCATTATTCTTTTCTCTCATAGCCAAGAACTCTAGATCATCAAGCTCACCTTCCATAAGTCGACTCGAAAGCGTCGAATCCATCGTTAAGGAAGCAAGAGTGACCTGTCCATTCTCCTCCTGCACCTCCAGGTGCATCTATGCAAATAAAGCCATCACCTTCCACTCGGTGCCAGACTCCTAAACTGCCTGCTTCTGAACCTTCCTGCTCAGAGCATCATCAACACTATTTCCCTTTCCTAGAGTGTACACCAACTCAAAGTCAAAAGACTGGAGATATTCAACCCATCTCCGCTGCCGAAGATTCAGATCCCACTAGGAGAAGATGTACTTTAAACTCTTATGGTCGGTAAACACAGTAAACCATTCTCCCAACAAATAGTGCCTCCAACACTTCAAGTCCTACACTACTGCACCCATCTCAAGATCATGAGTGGGGTAGTTCTACTCATGGGGTCTCAACTACCTTGACCCATAAGCCACAACCCGCTCATCTTGCATCAACACAGACCCAATTCCGATTCTGGATGCATCACAAAACACAATATACTTCTTACCCAGCTCAGGTAAGGTTAAGATAGGTGTGGTCGTCAACCACTTCATCAACTCTTGAAAATAATTCCCACAAGACCCAGGCCACTCGAACCTGATTCCCTTTCTGGTCAAGCCCAAGAGTTGTTCTTCCAAGAGAGAGAAATCCTGAATGATCCTTCGGTAATAACTGGCCAATCCCAGAAAACTCCGAACATTAGAACAATATTGGGCTGCTCCCAAGATACAAATGCATGTACTTTCTCTGGTTCCACTGACACACCAAACACTGAGATGATGTGACCTAGAAAATTCACCTCACCTATCCAGAATTGACACTTTGACAGCTAGGCGTATAGCCGATGCTCTCTTAGCGTACCCAGGATGATGTCAAGATGTTGGGCATGATTGACCTGAGTTTTCAAGTACACTAAGATATCATCAACGAATACAACCACAACCCAATCTAGATAGGGATGAATGATCTGGTTCATCAAATCCATAAACACCGTCGGTGCATTGGTCAAGCCGAGAGGAATTACCATGAACTCAAACAACCTGTACCGAATCCGGAAAGTTGTCTGCTATACGTCAGAAGCCCTCACTCTTAACTGGTTATAACCTAACCATAGATCAATCTTAGAAAACACTGATGCACCCCTCATCTAATCAAACAGGTGATCAATTCTAGGAAGAGTGTACTGATTTTTCACTATCATATGATTCAACTTTCGATAGTCAACACATACCCTTAACGACCCATCATCCATCTTTGAAAACTGAAAAAGAGATCCCCAAGGAGATGTACTAGTATGGATAAACCCCTTATGGTCCAACTCTTCAAGCTGAACATTTAGTTCCTAGACTCTTGCCGGTGCCATTCGGTATGGTGGAATAGAAACTTCCTCCACTCCCGACAACAACTCGATTGTGAACTCAACATCCCTCTCGGGTGGTAACCCAGAGAAATAATCAAGAAACATGTCCTGAAACCGATCCACCATAGGAGGTAAATTAGTTTGTTCCCCTCCCTCGTCATCATCAAGCATGAGAAATGCCACTTGAGCTGTGAGTCCACTCATCTGTTGAAAAAATGTCCCTGCACACCTTGCATGAACTTCACATTCACCAGAGTGGACATAAGAGTCACCCTCAAGCGACCTGAATGATACTCTGCGATGATAATAATCTATGTGTGCTTGATACAACACCAACCAATCCATTCCGAATATTAGTTCAAGCCCTGACATCTCAAGAACAAACAAGTCCCATAGAAAATGATACCCACCAACTTCCAAGGCACATTCCTTGCATTTCTTGATATCCTCAACCCGCGCTCCCAACAGGGTATAAATTGACATCACTCCACACAGGCCCTCTACATGTAAACCCAGAACTACCACAAGTTGAGCAGAGATAAATGAGTGTGTGGAACCTGTGTCAAACAACACATTTGAAAACGTAGAAGCTACAAGGATCATACCTCAAATAGTTTACGGTCCAGCTTTGCCTTCACTAGGCGCAAACTGAACTGCCTAAAGCTGACCTGCCCCTCTACCCTGGGCTCCAGCCTGAGTACTATGTGCTACACTACCCTGCTAGCGTTAGCGATATTTCCTTAGAGTTCCACGTCCACCGCCCCTTCAAGAATGTCCTGTGAATCTCCAACTGCCTGCCTGATACGGGGAAACTGATCCTATTCCCTTATCTGGTATCTAGTTTCCACCATCATGCTCCCCTACCTATAGAGGATTCATGTAGAACCTCTGCACATGTCCCATCTTGCCACACGAACGACACTCAACTGGAGGTCGAGGACACTGACAACACATATGATCGGACCTACCGCACTGATAGAAGAACACCGGATTCCCACACTGAGAGGCTGACCCTCTCTTCTTATCACCTGTCAAGAAACTTTCCAAACGACTCTTCTGACCTTCGGAAGATACACCACTTGTCCACCCAGCTGGCACGGCAAGCCCCCACTTGAAGCTCCATTCAGGTTCCCTTTTGTGATGAGTTCTAGATCCATCACATCTGCAATCCTCTTCAAGGGAACAATATTTACTTGAGACCTGATCTCATGTCTCAGCCCATTCTGGAAACGCCTTGATACTACTGCCTCATCCCCGGATAACACATGGACGAAGCGTTGCAGATTAGTGAAGAGACTAGCATAGTCCATCACCGACAGCAATCCCTATGTCAGGCTCATAAACACTACCGCCCAATCCTGCCTCAATGTCTCTGGGTAGAAATGCTCCAGAAACTTCTCCAGAAAAACCTTCCATGACATCCCCTCAGCCTGCTCGGTTTGAGCCCGAATGTACCACCAACGCCTAGCCTGGCCCAGCAATAAGTAAATGGCCAGCTTTACTCACTTTTCGACATGGGTCTCCAGATGATCAAATATATTCTTGACAGACTCTATCCATAACTCTAATGCCTCTACCCCACCCTCTTCGGTGAACGTCAGAGGGTGTTGTAGCTGGAACTCCCTAGTTAGCTCAAAGATACTCGGTGCAACCCACCCTGGGTCCTGATCCATCATTTGCATAAGGCGAGCCAAGTTCTCTTGGAACTGGTCTTCTCTACCTTCATTGATCACTGTATTTTCTTTCTCTTATACCGGAGGAGTGTTCTCAACAACATCCTCTCATTGCCCAACTGACAAATGACGTCATGGTGGCTTGTCTCTACAATTCCAAGCATGAGATTTAGAATGTGCAGCATAAAACTTTCATGACTCCATCACAAAGGACTCCCTACGAGCCACAACAACCCACATTCATATACTAATTTAACTACATTAATACCTCAAATTCACCTCCCCATCCATCCCTACTGCAGACCACGGTCCACATGGGGTAAGAAACCATGCACTATCACCAAACTCACACAACTCTTTACAAAAACATTTTACACTTCATTTCAAACCCTATTATTTCATTAAACCTTAGTTACCAACTTGTTTCATTTCATTCTTCTCATTATTTCTTGGTTTCATGAAATGAATAATGCAACCCACTTTCCTACCTCACACACCCACCCTATGTGTGTTCCAAACACAATGCATGTCACCTATATCCCTAGGTGCCTAAAAATGATTCATTGATGCAAATACTCGTGTCGTTAAGGCCACGAGCCAAATATCATGAAACAGTCACATAAAAACACATGTGAATCACCCAACGGTGAAATATCATCAACTATAACAACACACGACCAAGAATAACAATTCCCAACCATGGTGACTTGGGTTTTTCCCTCATACCTGGGTTAGCTACTCCCAAGCACAAGCTCATTACCAAGGCCCAACACATCTAATCCGTTAGATACCAATCCCAAATAACAAAACCTTAGAGAAGGAGAAGAAAGGCCTCCTTTGATACCACTTTGTAACGTCCCTGGCCCAGAAGCCACTAAATCGGTGCTCTGAGCTGGGTGGTTACATGACCTTAAGTGCACCTCTCCATACGCCAAAGGCTACCGACTAGTAGTTGGGGTCTATGTAGTCAAGTGGGGAGACTATACCCACTTTTTATCAGAGTAATACACAACAGAAACAACCAATAGTGGAAACCATGATCAATAAACTTGCAACCTAAGAAATAACCAATTCCAACATTAAATATGACATGTCATACTACAAGTGAAAAAGTGAACAAAATGCCAAAATAAGGACAACGACCAAAATCCCCAAATGGTCCCGAATCCAAGTCTGGGTCCTCTGCCAAGTGCTACCCATGACACTCACTATCTAGCAAGGACCCTTTCCCTTTTCTAGACCTGCAATCATGAAGTATGCTCGGGTACCCAACAGCGGCCCGAGCAAGGTGTGAGTACAACTCAGTAGGCCACCACCAACGGTGTCTACAAAATATCCAGTATGAATAGGTAGTGCATGCAAAAGAAATATGAATGATAATTTCCAAGTAATTATTTAAGGTGCCATTAACCAGTTCAGAGCCAAATCCATTAAAACTTCCATTACCATTCATTTCACACCAATTATCATCAATTACTATTTCATCACATTTCCATGGGTTAAACACATACATTATGTTACATGGGTCTGAGGCCAACAATCACATGCAATAGGGTAAACACATCATTGTCCTATCTAACTAGGACCAACCCCCTCATAGCAACCATATACTCACCTTGAATCCTCAGTCCGGGTGGATGCAACCGATGGGGAAACAGAGCATCAGTCATATCCCTACCCCGTGCATTTTGGGTGGAGTTCAGAGCATCAGTCTTAACTCGAACCATGGTCATAGAGCCTCAGTCATACCCCACTCTATGAAGCCATGTGAACATGATTATATATATATAAGTAACCATCAACATTTCATACCATTTCCCCTTGGTAAAAGCATTAACAACACACGAGAGATTCACATCATTCCTTAACCCATTAACACATTACCATTTCACATCATTTAACCATTCACCCAATTCCCATATGTTATGCCTATCTCACTATGCATTCAACACTAGACCCATAAATCATCCCATTATAGTCTGTAATCAGTTTACACATTAACCCATTTAACCCGTTCATCATTCCCATGAATCAACCAGTCAACCCATTCCAATGAACCCTTTGGTTATTGCCAAGTCTAGGTGCATCACCTAACTTCTATTCCAAGTTCAACCAATCATTACAACATATTCATCAAGGGCTCTACAATTCATTACAGCATGGTCACTTTGTTTAATATCAATCTCTAAATCCGGGAAATGTCGTCACAGCCCATGGATGGCCCCGAATAGTTCAAGTCTATCCCAACACATCCCACGAGGATCGTGGGGGTTCCCATTTGCCATTTTAAACACCATTATTACCAAACATGCCATGTTTATCCAAAACATAACCAAAGGAAATCAATAACACAACTAAACATGCACAAAACCCTAAATAACCATGGGATATAACTTGTAGACGACCTACCTTGAAACCACGGATGAACGCACCCTCAATCGAGTCCTTAGACCTCGATCCAACCAAACATTGAAGGTTCAACCTAAAACTCTCCCAAAAGATAGGGTTTTAGAGCTTCGGAACAAGAGAGGGAAAAGATACAAACCCTAAACCAAAAAGAGAAGCTAAGATGAGGTTACCCTTACCTAGAGCTTTGATCCGCAACCAACGGCACAAAAAACGCCTTAGAAACGAGGGAGATCAATCTCTTAGAGCACTTGGGCGAATTAGTTCGTCCCTGGGGTGAAGAGGGTGGAATGGGAGGAAAATCTCGTGTGGGGTTTAAAAGCCTGGAGTGGCAATTTTGTAAATTTTCCCAACATTATGTGGTTGCACCGTTTTTCCACACGGTTTGGAAAACCGTGTGCAAACTGTGCGGATGCCACTGCCCGGAGGAGAAGGATTCACTTGGTTTAGCCATACGGTTTGGAAAACCATGTGCAAACCGTGCGCTCACTTCTGTCCAGAGGATGGAGGGTCACATGATTTCACCTGGGCAGGCTGCACGGTTTGGCTGACTGTGCACAGGTTGTGCGCCTTGGTCTGTTTTTCCAGACTTCCCTTCTTCCGTGCCCCAAGCCCCCAGAACAACCCCAAGGCCTATCACACTTTCAAGAAACCTTTTGAAGTCCCAAATAAAGTGTTTAACCCAGAACACAACAAAAACATACCTTTCCAAAAACCAGGATCTTACATATTATCCATAACAAACATGACTTACATAACAAAACATATAATGGAAAACAAATCAGTTAACACCCGAAACGATGATTCTACCTAAATATTATTAAAATAGTAATATTAGAAGATCATAAATGATATAATATTTATGTATTTGGTTCTTGTATTGTTTGATAAATATTATTTAAATATTATACAGGAGTTTAACGTACCCTCGAATAAGGAAAAATACGAGGTAAAGGTTAATTGTTTAATCTCTTTATTATATGATGGTGTTTATACGTGAGTATCTACTGGGACCTCTTTATCATCCACATATGTGTTTCTTAAAAATGTATTTCTAAATATTTTTACTATTTCCTAGACTATTGGTTAAATTCATTTATACCAATATTCATATTTTTATGAGATTTTAATAAAGTAATCTTTCCATCATTTTCCAAACAAGGTCATTTAAGACATTTTTGAGAAAATTACGGAAAGAATGTTTTTTAACTAATACAGTGGGTGAGGCTATTTCCCGCCATTATAACACCTTTGAAGCATCCCTTATAATCTTATATTGATATTTCCAAAATAATTTTTTTCTTTTAAAATTAAATTACTTTTAAATGATTTTAATATAGAAATTGGCTATTTATATTGAATATGATTATTCAACTTGTAGAATATCCCTATGAATAAGTAAATTGAATTATTCAATTTATATTTTCCATATTATGCTAAATTTTATGTTTAAAGGGATTATGTTTAAGTCTTATACACTGCTTTAAATGTTTATGCTTATTTATGAATGTTTCCTCTATATTGTCATCCTTACTGGGGATTTGAGATAACCCCTTACAATGTTTAATTTTTCCCAGGATGTGAAGAAGTATTTTATAGATGACCTATAGGAATAGGATATGGGTTATATGTGTGTTCAAAGGGTTCAAAATGTTGTTGTTGTTTTTATCTCAATATATAATGAAAAAAATATGTATATATCTTGTACTTCCAAGGATACAGAACCAATCGTTCTTTCGAGACATGATATCTTGTGATCATGCTAATGTCAAGTGATAATGCACCGACCATGGGTTACTATGGTCGGGCATTACAGTTGGCATTATAGGAAGTTTAGTAAAAACCATGTAATCTTTATTAAGAAAAAAATATGATTCGAGAACATTACCCTAAGATAGACTTTGAGGATTAGTATAGAAAAACATCCTAGAAAATTGGTAATGCATATATTTTGTGAGTTTTCTAAGAAATACATCTCGGTCTAGATACAAGAAGGTAGAGGTGGCTCTAGCACAGTTGTACATCGGAGTGAAAACTCTGACATGGAGTTTCGGGCTTGACCCGGGTTATCTTGGTACACGATAATGGGCCTTGCTCCACTCTTGGTTATGAAAATCCTAGGGGATATGCTTAGAATAATTCACATTTTCATTAAAAACCAATATAAAGGATTTATTAATATATACCTCCTCAAATAAAAAATTGTATGATTATGGGTTATATCCATAAACTTTTCAATTTATGTTAAGTGTTTTACATGTTTTGTGATTATGTATTGTGATTCATAAACTTCTCTAGTGTATGATTTGTTTACAAATGACACTTTGTGGAAGGAATGGAAACCGTATCAACGCATGTAATCCATTTAGGTATTTACCTCCTACTCAAGATATTTATAGTAGAGCTGGTGATGAAACAGGCGCTGATCAGCTTATCACCATACTGGGACAACTCACTCAGTTTATAAATAATAACCTTACCCATAAGGGGCACTCTGATCCACAACACGTAGGATCAATGTTATACCACTTCATAAAGAAAGAAAAACCAACAATCAATAGGACATGAAATCCATTTTTAACTGGCCAATGCGTAACTACTATAGAAAAAATATTTCATGCTTTTGGGAGAAGAAAAATGTAAAAACTTTTCATGGTAGTTTATCACTTCACGGGAGATGCAGATCAATGGTCATCATTAATTCAAAACAAAAAGGATGACGAAGAAGTATCAACTAGGGAATGGAGGGAGTTTAATGTGATTTTCGTAGAAAAATAATTACCTCATGACCATCAAGAAAATATGGAATGGTTATTTCCGAGTCTAAGGCAAACAAATGATGAGAACGTCGCAATGTATGAGGCTGACTTTACAAGGTCAACAGGTCATGCAATAGATTATATACATAACCTAAAGAATAAGATTGATCTATTCTTTGATAGTTTAAAACCATTTCTTTATTGAGAGTTAGTCTAACAATACTTCTCATCATATGAAGATATTGTCTCGTGAACTATCAAAATAGAAAAGGAATTCTCTATATCCTACTAATTTAAATAATAGAAAGAGAAGAAGAGATCTTTTTAACACTCTGAAAATGGAAATAAATGGGACAAAGGGAAAATTTGAATATCCATCCTATGGTAAATGTTGGAAGAAACCCCCCGTACTTGCCTAAAGGGAAAGGTAGTCTATTACAAGTGTGGTGAAAAAGTCCACCAAGGTCACGATTACAAGGGAATGAAAGTTGCTGTCAACGTTGAATGCTACAATTGTAGAGAAATGGGTCATTATAAAAATGACTTTTCTAAGCACCAAGGAAAATTACCTCAAAAAGGCCAAAGGAGAAAGGCCAAGCTTATGTGATCGCTACTTCTAGTTTTAAAGCTTCAAAAGACATGTTGGAAGGTAATTTAATGGTTTACTCAAGTTTAGCCTATGCTTTATTTGATTCTATATCTTCAAATTATTTCATATCTTCCCAGTTTTCTAATAAAATTAGATATTTACAATTTTATTTAACAAGGGAGTTGTCAGTCAAAACTCTTAAGGGAAGTATCATTGCAATAATGTTTTTTGAATCAGTCCCTATTAGTGAATATAAAGGTTCTGTATCTACTGATCTCATCGTTATAACCATGATTTAATATGATATAATCCTCAAGTTGTATGGGATTTCAGAACATGATGTGAAAATTTATTGTAAGTATAAGGATAATACAATTTTCGATGATGATAAAGAGTACCTTAACATTAGAGTAGAAACATCACCCTCTAATTCTCTGTCTAGATCTACCACCAGTAGCTCTACAAAATTCAATTATTGGGGAGGAAAAGAATGAAATTACAAGGGGTGAAGAAAAGAATGTTCTAATATAGTACATACCTATCAATCAAAAACATTTTTATTTGTTTCTATAGGATTTACTTAGATATCCTCTAGAATGAGAAATTGAGTTACAAATCGATTTAATTTTGAGTTTAATGCTCATATAAAAGACCCCTAATCAAATAGACATTGTGGAATGAGTGGAACTAAATAATAAACTAGAGGAATTGAGTAATAAAGGATTTATTAGCACTAGTGTTTCTCCATGGGGAGCCCTTGTTCTTTTTGTAAAGAAAAAAAGATTGATCTATGATGTTGTGCAATGACTACAGTTTGAAAAATGCTATAACAATAAAAACAAGTATCCCCAACCATGTATTGACTTTTTTTCAATCAACTTAAAGGAGATCAATATTTATCAACGATTTAACTTGGACCTGGATATCATCAGTTGTGTGTAATGAAGCAAGACATTCCAAAAACAAAATTTAAAACCAGGTACTGGCATTACAAGTTTATAGTAATGCATTTTGGACTAACTAATGCACCCTCTGTTTTCATGGATATAATGAATATATTTTTCAAGGAATATCATGATTACATTTTTTAGTATTTAATGATGATTTCTAGATATACAAAAAAGGATACAAAGATCATGAAAATCAGGTGCACAATATTCGGAATACCCTCAGAAGAAATGAATTATATTGTAAGTTAAGAAAGTTTGAATTATATCTTTAGGAAATGTATTTTCTTCGACATATTTTCTCAAAGGATGGAATTTATGTCGATCCTTCAAAGACATGAGAAATACAAAAATGGCCAGCACCGACGTGTATAACTAAGGTACACAGTTTTATTGGTTTAGCGGGTTATTATCAGCGTTTCATCCAGAATGTTTCCCGATCGGTAAACCCATTAACCATGATCATGTGTAAATGAGTTAAATTATCTAGGACAAAAGAGTGTGAATAATGTTTTGAATAAATGAATAGAATATTAGTCAATTTTCATATCTTGAATCTAACATCGGGGAATGATCGGTTTGTTATTTGTAGTGATACTTCAAAGAAAGGACTTGGTTGGGTACTTATGTAGAATGATAGGTTTATTTATTATGCATCACAAAAACTAAAAACTCGTAAACAAATCTACCCCACTCATGATCTTCAGTTAGCAGCTTTAATATTTTCATTGATGATATGGAGACACTATCTTTGTGGTGAAAATGTGAGTTATATACTGATCACAAGAGTATAAGTTATATTTTCTCACAAGAAGAACTCAGTATTGGGCAAAGGATATGGCTCGAACTACTCAAGGATTATGATTGCACTATACACTACCAGCTAGGGACGGAAAATAAGGTGGTAGATGCTTTTATCAGAATGGATCAACGAGTTTTGAACTAGATGAGAGTTGAAAGGGAACCTATGTTCATGGATCTTGTAAATATGTATATGGGAATAAGCATAGAAGGTGAAACATCAATAATTTTTCAAATGGTTGCCAAACCATCTTTACTATAAAGGATAAAATGTTCTCAGACTGATGATGAGGAGTTTCAGAAGAATATTAATGCTAGGAATGCTGAGAGATTGATTGAATTTGTATGTGAATATGGAATTTTGAAATTTGAGAAAAGAATTTGTGTCCCCGATATACCTAATCTTAAAAGAAAATTATTGCATGATTCTTATAGCTCCAATTTCTATATACACCATGGTAGCACTAATATATATAGAGATTTGAATTATAATATTTGGTGGGATAACATGAAAAGAAGGATTGCTGATTATGTGTAAAGATTTATGATTTCTCACCAAGTGACAGCTGGAAGACAATATCCTAGAGGTGTCACGCAACCTCTTCTCCTACCTGAGTGTAAATGAGATGATATTATGATGGAATTTATCATGGGACTACCAAATACTCTTAAAAATAATGATGCAATATTGGCCATTGTTGAACCTCTTAGCTAGTCAGCATATTTTCTTGCTATAAGAGAACATTTACCACTTTAACATATAGCTAGATTATATATTATTGAAGTTGTAAAAAATCATGGAGTACCTCTATAGATTGTTTTTATCATGATCTACATTTAAGATCAATATTCTGTAAAAGTCCTCAAAATTCCATGGATACTGAACATTGATTGAGAACTACCTAAAACCCTCAAACTGATGGATAATCAGAACCGACTATTCAATCCTTAGAAGACACGTTGAGATCATTCTCACTTGACATTCAAGGTATGTGGGAACAATATTTACCTCTGGTAGAATTTTCCGATAATAGTACCTTATATTCAAGTATTCAGATGGCACCATGTGAAGTGTTATATAGAAAGAGATGTCTCACTTCAACTTGTTGGGATGATATTGGTGAAAGAATAGTCATATGCCCAGAAATTTTTGAGGAAACAATAGAAATGGTGAAGGTTATCCAAACCCACATCAAAGAAGCTCAAAAGTAGGAAAAAGATCTATGCCAATAACATAAGGATGGATTTGTAATTTCAAGTAGGAGATCAAGATTTTATGATGGATCCTCTATGGAAAGGAGTTATACAATTCGGTAAGAATGGTAAATTAAGTCTCGACTACATTGGACCTTTTAAGATTATAGAACGAATTGGGTTGTAGTTTACCATTTGGCAATGCCACCAAGTCTCTCAAAAGTTCATGATGTTACATGCCTGACCTAATGCATGTGCTCACCTATGAAAAAATAGAACTAGAACCTAACCTTTATTTTTGTGAAGAGTCAATTGGAATTCATGATACTAGAGAATAGGTGCTGAGAAACAGGGTGACTCATATTGTAAAAGTTCAATCGAGAAACCATAAGATGGAACAAGAAATGTGGGAACCTGAGGAACTTATGATGAAGAACTGCCCTAATTTTATTAAGCCATAATATTCTATAAATTTCTACGAAGAAATTATATAAATGAGGGGAGAATGTAACACCCCAATATTCCACGGTACATTTCCATTTGAATAATGCAATAGATTTCATTGTACGCAACATGGAGTTTTAACACACCACGACCAATCAAACAAGCCGTTATGAATAGTAATTACAACTTTTTGAATTTTTGATGTTTTTTTTCAAAATAGACATCGTTTTGGGATTCATAATATCAAAATTATCTTAGGGTGAATTGTTTTTATTTTTATGAAAACTTTGAATTTTTGACGAATTCCGAAAAACACCGCGTTATTGTTTAAAACCTAATTTTTTATTTAAATAATTTTTTACTTTATTTAAATTTATATCAGGTAAAAATCGATACATAATACCTATATTTTATCAATGTAATTCATTGGGGTCATTTTTTAATAATATTAGATATATAAAAATTTATTGGACTTTTTACCATCATTTACCCACCTTCTAGGTTTATTTGAAAATTTGCATAAAAAATATTTTTACCACTTCTGTGAATTTAATTTCAAAAATATGAGTGATTGACATGATTAATTAAAATATGGTTTAATAAGATGAAAACATTTTTTGGTGAATAATAACTTTTGACTTTTATTTACAACTGTTAAGAGTAAAAAAGGCAATTTAAGGTAAAATGATATTATAATTAACCTAAAATATGTCCTAATTCTATTAGATAAGTTCATTTTTGGAAAAAACAAACCTTAGTAATTAAATATGATCCTTCTGGACCACTTGTATTAGATTAGAACAATTAATATTATTTTATTTAAAGAATAGTTAAATTGGTTAAATTCAAATTTTCATAATTAAAAAATCTTTAGTACATGGTTATTCATAAGATAAATTTGACTATAAATATTCACTATAAAGTTAAATAGATTTAATACACAATGGTATTTTTTTATAATTTTTATACTTTAAATAATTTATTTTATTTATGACACAATGCTGATTCAACAATTTCTTTTTTAATGAAAGGTTAAAATAATTTATGTCATAAATATCAAAATAAATGAAAATTGAGACTTTTGAGGAATTAAACTAATTTTATAGATTAATATGACATGATATGGCTCATTAAATGAATTGTTTTCAAAATAATCGTGTTGTTATGAAATCCACAAAAATCAATTACTAAATAGTGTCAAAATTGACATATATGAGTTTTTAAAACAAATACAATATTATTAAATTATATAATAGTTCTAAAAATATTAGTATATTTCAAAGGACTTATATAATAATAAATATATCATTAATGAACCACATGGTGTTCTCTTCGCATTTTATATTATTATTATTAACCATATAATAAAATAGTACAAGAATACATGGTAAAAGATAAACTATTTAACTAAGAGTTAAATCTAAAAGATATGGTTAATATGGTGACCTAAACATATCTAAAAACTTTTTGTTGAGATATTTTGGACCCAAACCCAACATAACCCCTAAATAAATAATTTTGGAGCCATTATAAACAGATTATTATTGTATTATAAAATAATATTTCATGCCTTTCCTAAAGTGATTCTCACATCTCTTATAAAAGGGTACTTCCCCTGATCTTAAAATCTAACCTCCAAAGCAGTTTGAATCAACCAAAACCTGATCAAATATCCTCCACACAACTCTCCCATTGACCTAGAGGCCTTAAATTGGTCATAAATATAACCTATGGATCCCTTTTGATCAAATAAAAAGGATACACCCAAAGAAGTGGTGATAATTTCACCACCTATTTCAAAGTTGTTTTCTTCTTTGACTTCGTCATTCTTTGTTGTTTCCATACAAACATTATAAATACATTAACTTATATATACTATGATTTTATTAAAAATATTTTACAACCATATTCATTATTCAATCCATCCTATCAATGAATAGTCAACATACTTGCGTATGTACAGCTTACTGTCTCCACTCCGTGGTGTAATTTGTCACTCAAACACATAATTATTTGGATGGGTATAATAATGAGTATAATTGATGTATATAATAAATATAACATGTTAATTATTCTTTATATATGATATACCATCCTATTACATACTATTCCACCATCAATAGAATGGTATTGTCACTGCTGTGTACGTGCGGATTACCGTCTCCACGAACGTGATGATATTTATTCCTTATTGTAACCATTCAAGAATAAATTTAATTTTATGATTAAAAATAATTATTATGAACTTAATAAAATTATAGATATTAATTAAATACACATTATCCCTAACAAACATGACTTACATAAGAATACATGTAAAGGAAAATGAATTAGTTAACACTCAAAACGATGATACTACTGAAATATTATTAGCAAAGCAATATTAAAAGATCATATATGATATCATATTTATGTATGTGGTTCTTTTATAATTTAATAAAAACTATTTTAACTATTATTCTATTAGACTACTATGACTAATAATTGGTGCCTGATATACACATTAAGTCCTTAGCACTACGTATCTATATATATATATATATATATATATATATTTGGCCATATATGTTACTAAATATATAGTGAATATATATACATACATATTATTAAACACACAGACACACACACACACACACACATATATATATGGATATATATAAAATTACATATATATATATAGATACACTTCATCATTGATATTTTGGTCCAAGCTGAAGTATGTATTGTCAGCCGGCTGGCCATTGGGGAACCTGATTCTAACATGTTTTTAATATTTTATTTTATGCCTTTTTGATTTACATTGAGACTAAAATATTTCAAACTCACATACTATAAAAAAATTGAATCCACCAGTGGTGATCTTATAAGTTTATCCCACCACCTATTCGGTCTACTTATTGGTTTCCAAATGAATCTCATGGTTTCAAGTTTTGAATTATGGATTATGGATTATACTTGTCTTGTTACTCTTGTAAATGGAAGGTTAGGAGAAAAATACTGAAATCAAGATTAGGATGATAATGAGGATCATATCTATTGATTTTTTATTTTCATTATGTATTTATTATGTAATTCCTAGTGTATGGATTCTGATTTTATATTATAGCTTCACAAGAACATGTGTGGTTATAGTATTTGGAATTTGAAAATTTTTCAGTTATTTTTATCCTTTGCTACTTCATTGTCTATATTTTTTCCAATATTTATTAAATACACACAATTGTGTGACTCTGATCATGAGGCAATAGTCTCTCCACTATACCATTGTTACAACCCTTCTGTTAATCTGCAGCCTCTTACATAGATATTAGCATGCCTGAGGCCATGTGATCGACTAGATTAGGACACCATTTCTGTTACTCTTAATTTGGGATGTTACAAAGTAGTAACATATGATTCTTTTAGTTTTATTCATACCATTTTGGGATGGTATGAAATAGAATAATAATATTTATCCACTTGGTATATAGCTCGTGCCTGGGTTCAACCAACCCAAGCATAGGGGAAAGATCACATTTCCACGGATGTGACTATTGTTCATACTTTTAGATATAACAATTGATTATTCTTTTACCTTTGGTATTTTTTTCACATTTACTAGTTACTAATTTATGAAAAATTTTCCTTATCCTGGTATAGAAAGGAAGTATCATTACATGCATCATTTTCGACACATAGAGATTCACATGACATGCCATGTAGACCTCATTACAGGTTGTTTGTTACATGAAAATTTTATAGCTTGATTTTATGAGTATTTATCATTATTACTTTTATACTATGTTAGACTTATAATTTTCATGCTCATACTAGGGAAACGATTTTTCTAATTTTAATCCTACAGGCTCGTAATTATTTCATGGGGATAGCATGCCTTGATATAATTTTGATAAATGTAATTGGTTATTAGTGTGTCTGCATGAACCAAAATGGTTTTTCCCCTTTTTTGATATGGGGTCCACAACTAATGAATTATGAAATGTTTGGGACTTGTAAAATTAATTGAATGGGGAGAAACAATAAATTATTAAATTAAATGGGATCCAATTTCCCAATTTATTTAAATACCTCTATAAATCATAGAATGCTTAACCACAAAATTAGACTGTTATATATGGACTTATTATATTTTGAGATCGAAGATACAACATTGGGTGTATATACATAAATTCCAATTATAACATATAAATTTAATTATCTTTATAGTTTTTTAATTTTAATTAACCATACTAAACTATATTTTGTGATAAATTTGAAATCTTATACTAAAATGGTTTCCATTATAAATTCATGAACCTTTATAACCATATGATTAAAAACAAAAATGAAAAACTAGACCCATTTTGGTTAGTTGGGTCATGATAATTATGGTGTAAATAAATTTGGTATTTGTTATATTTAGAATCATACTAACTGTTATGGGTTTCATTTAAATGTTATACCAATTTCACATTAGAGAGATTTGACAGTATAATTTTGGAATGGATTACCATATACATGAACCCAGATTACATTTATAGGACCCTCATAGGAATCTTTTATTTATTATTATACCTTAGTAATGAATCCCATGGGGGTGTGGTTATGATTATGGGTTGGTAATTTATGGTTTCTACAACTCATTATATGATTCAACATAAAAATCAATAGTTTTGTTTTATTAAATTATCCCCATTAATATATAATGGATCTGTTAACTGATTTTGTGATCTATTATTGTCAGGAATATAGTAATTAAAATTTAAATTACATTTGAAGGTTTATTTACTCAATATCTTGGAAATTTACACTTTATTCCACTAAGCCTATTTTAATGTTTTATGGATGATAAAAATGGATGAAAAGAAAATTATGAATTAATTCCCCAAATAATACAATGCATCAACTAAGTAATGTTATTGGTTGAGTTGTTTTAAAACTCATAATTGATTTCACTTATATGTAATCTTTTTTAAATATTGAAGTAACATAGTATTTATTAACACCTTGAAATAAGTCCTTTTGTTGGTGTAATTTAGGGAATCCTTTTGTAAGAGCTAGTTCTAGTGTTACCCTGGGACGTGAATGTGAGAATTTCCCACATAACTCTATTGGTTCCTACTTCTATTGTTCAAATCTAAATGATATGTCAGAGGCCCTACTGATATTTTAGGTGTGAATCCAGTTTTTTTAGTCTGACACATTAAATTTTACATAGGCCAACCCTATTGAGGTATTAACAATTGATGCAATTAGATTTGATAAATTATTGGGATTACAAGTCATTTGACCAATGTAATTCAAGTATCATACGTCTTATGTAGGACTCGAAGTTGAAGAAATTACATGCCTAGGTGAGAAGACGATTTTATAATGAGTTGTACCTTGAGGGGGTATTTTTATATGTATAGGATTAGTGAGTTTCATCTTTTATCCATTTTCATTGTTGGGAGACCCTGATAGGTCATTGTTCCTTCTTTATTTCCCTTATTTTCACCTATTTTGATATATTTTATCAGAATATTAGATGTCGTGTGGTGAAATCAATTGTGTGGGGAAATTTTGTACTGTGAGAGACCATAGGGCTAGGTGAAATACCTAGAGAACCTAATTTTCAATCAAAACATAGTGGGTAATTTGTATTCTGTTTGATTGATGAAAACCTGTGAGGATGTTTGGACCATGACTTTTTTTTCCGTAAAATGTGTAGATCATGGTTTTAATTTTCGTTTTGATACAGATTCATGAAAGGAATTTTAATGTCATATTATACCCATGGTGATGCCTAGGATTTTGAGGATACACCTATGGTTCATTTGGATCTATAATTGATCAGGTGAAAATGTAAATTTGGGAGCCCTGACTATTTGAAAATTAGTTGTGCCTTGATGCTTTAAATTTTTCAATGAATCTATGAAGCAGTTAGTCATTTCATACATCAGGGCACATATAAGTGGCTGACTTTGAATATGAGTTCCAACATATCATCTGGTTTGTTAGAAACTAATGTTTTTTATATAATGTTTAGCTTGAACATAATGATGAATGACATGCAAGATCATGATTTAGGACTTGAACCATGTGTTACAAGATAGTACACCTGATCTGTATGGAATATTTGGTATGTTTCTGTTTTACATGGGAACTATTTTGAGTTTTACATCTATGAATGGTCAAGTGTGAGATGAGGATTCAAGGTATAAAATTTAGTTCTTACAATCTGGTGAACCAGATATTTTACAAGATTAATGTAATTCCCCAATAAGAATGGTTTTTTTAAAATGAACTAGCAGACATGATGCAATTGATTCGTGAATATAAGTAGACACACATTATCAAAAAAAAAACACTGCCATGCATTGGTTAGAAAAAATATAGCATTATTGATATGAGTGTGGCTTGGGAGAGATATACATTCTTAAAGATAAAATATCTACGTACTCATAGTCTATAGGTGATAATGTCCACTGTCTTTACATCACCTTGTGTATGTTGAGAGAGAATCACCTATATGTCGAGCTACTTGTATAATTAGCTACTAATGTTTTCTGAATGGAAACCTTTGGAGTTTTACACAAGGATTAGTCTAAGGGAATCCATATGGTGTGTAGTAAAACATAGTCTGATTGAGGGTTGTGCCCTTTTATGGTTTAAATTTCAGAGATTTTCATGGGAACCTTTATCAAGATGTGGAAACGAGTGATGTGGTATGATTACATTAGTTATCATAGTGACTGGGTTCTTATCCATGACTGATGTTAGGTCCAAGGATTAATAGGGAAAGGGTTATGGTAATTAGAAATCATTTCTTGATGTAATGGAAAGTATGCTCATAATGTGGGCATCATGAAAACAATTTGTAGTGGTATACCCTCATAGTAAAAGGGTCATGAGACCATGAGATTGGTTAGATGGTAGAAGTTTCGTTCTTTAATTGCTTTAGAAAAATGGAATAATTTATGGATGGATTTCATAGTAAATTCTTGGAAAATGTTCAATTATAAACATGGGGGGTTCTAAGGGTAAGTGTTATTCCCATACTATCTTATAAATATCCATGGAAATCGAATCAAGATTTCTTCAATGGCTATGTTAATTAATATTTATGGTTTTTAATAGAGGATGGTACGGCCATGAGAAATCACATGAAGTGAAAAATATGATTCAGTGATTGTGAATTGAATGATCTTTGTATTCCTTAAGTCATAGGATTTTAGAAAACTAAATGGGTGACTCAAAAACTACTCAATTAACATAATTTATGAAATAGATAACTAGTTGAGTTTTGTTATGAGTTCATTTTGTAAATGGATGTGGCAAAAAAGGATCTGTTTTTAGTATACTATTTTGATGATACAAGTGTATAGATAAAAGGGCGATTTAAAATTTTCCACGAAACATTGGCGGGACTAGTTAATCATGTTTGATTAGGTATTTGACCATTTAGATGTAATCAATGACTAAGGGTATTTTCCACTTGTGTAATTTGATAAAAAAGCTAGTAGATTTTTAGAAAACCAAGTACAAGATTAAATATGAATCTTCGATTGTGGAAGCACTGTGAGAAAGAATTATAAATTGGAAGTTAGAACCTTTGGTGGGATAAAACAATGTTTGGATTGTAATAGGGAAGATGAAATGGTCATGTGTTGAGTTAGATGGGCTCAAGTGTGTTCCATCTTGGTGTTTCAATTCAAATCTCAGTATTGTCTCAGGATTAGAGATTTTATATATTCATGTTTATATCAACTCATGTAGGCTTGTAGGGTGTTGATTACACAACAAACCCATTGGAGTGGGTTTTCACAACCCATATAGGTTAAGAGACTTTTTGGTTATTCCCATAGGATTTTCTGGGATGATAACCTCTAAGATTGGGAGACTATAAGATTCATTTTTTTGGATCGATAGAAATTTTCCATAGCATTTGGAAGATTCTATTTCAAGGATTGACCAAATATTAAACTGCTTTTCAAAAGTAAATTTCATGATATGGAACAAATAAAATATTTCTTTGGATAAGTTTTTAGGCCCGAGAAGTGGCTCAAAAGTTTAGATGACTTTTCAGAGAACGAGGCTTTTAAAACACTCATTTTGGAGGGAATTGATATGTGCACACTATTATTTTAAAACTTATAGGCCCCAAGAAGAAACTATGTATCCCCATTAAGGGTGTCACATATTTATTGAACCATTCAAGGAGAAAAAAATAGCCATGTGAAATGTCTATAGAAAATTCAAAAGGTAGGAACACTAGAAGCTCATGGTTTACAAAACCATATTCCCAGCCTGCATAGTTAGTTATAAATTATGAGTATCACCACATGGTTGGAATATAGTTATCCTACACCATGTAGCCAAACCATGAGGGGTATAGCTCTTATGCAGTGTTACAGGCACCATAAGGACATTATTAGAAAAATTGGGCAGCCTAACCTTGTGAGTCATCAATCATATAAAATTACATTTTTCTCGTCTTCCCATAAATGGGTATTACTCCCATTTTCTTATCCTATTCACCCAGGAAGCCTCTAAAGGATTAAAATCTCATCCTTTAATTCATGTGGTAGTTTCAACATTATTCTTGATCTGAATCAACAATTTCTATCTAAATTAATAGTGTATCGGTAATAATTAGACACTTCATACTCCCTTTCCTTTTTTATTTCCACTTCTTTGGTGATATCTAATTATGACATAATTCATCCTGTTTTTAGGTAGTTTGATAATGATTATTATTTATCTCATTTAGACTCAAATCAAGGATCAACATTTGAGGAGTAGAGTATCCCAAGTAAGACATAAGTGGTATATTAGCTATCATTTTAAATTTTTATCCATTATAAAATACATTATTTGGTCATGCACCAAAAACTATGTGTGTTTCCTCATAAATATTATATTTTGGAAGTATATACTAACCCCTTAATTTAATTGGTCACTATAATTTCAATTTCATCATTGGAGGTCATATACCTCATCCTGGACTGCCCTCTTGGGTGTGCTACGTATATTACCAAGGCCCCTTATTATAAGCCTTATAATTGAGAACACCATGTTAGGTGTGTTAAATCTATTCTCATAAAATTAAATGGTCAAATGGGATTATGTGAATATTTAATGTTATGGATGACTCACTGTGCCTAGGACCATTCTTTACATTATGCTTTAAACCGTTACCCAATTAAAAAATTCCCATTTGAGATAGTGAACTGTTATCATCATGTCTTACCCTTCTCCATGATAATATTTTTAAATATAGTCCTTCGCCCCTAAATACCAATAGATATAATGAATTATCAGGTATGTTCGACACGCACCTCTTAGTACTTTTTCTTTTATATTCTTAACAACTATAATAGATTTTCCCTAGGGAAACTGTAATTATACCATGGAATATGATTAAATGATCATCCAATTTTTATTAATTGATTTGAAATTGATTAATCATGGTGAAACATATAAAAATGGCATCAATTAATTCTTTTGGAATCAATGAATTATTATGGCATACTCTTAATGAAATAAATTTTGTATATTAGTGATGTTCCAGTATTCCTTGTGCTATATTGGGTTCCAATTTATGAGATTCCATGGCTAATGGATCATATAGGAATTAGTAATACTGTATAACATATTATAATGGAGTTTCCTTTTTTAGGGTTGTGGAGGTGGTGTTCCAAACACCCTTGATTAAGGGAATTGTACATCGATATTAATGTCACATTTGTTGTTGGACATGACATTCCATGCCACCTCGATTAAGATGTTGGGAGTTACACTATACCTTACTATTCATGATACTCGGGCATGGAGACCCTTATAAATTATGTTACCAAGCATGGAATCCTTTATTTCGATACTCGAGCATAGAATCACTTATAAATTGTGATAATCGGGCATAGAGTCCCTTATTATGATGAAAATTCATGGTGACCCTTACTATGATACTCATTCATGAAGACCTTTATTATGATATATAGGATTTGAATCACTTATTAATCTTCCATTAGACTTTTGTTACTCTGAATAGGCATCTACGATAGACATAAAATCATTCCAGGCACTACGTATCTATATATTTGGCTATTTATATTACAATGTATATAGGGAATATATACAAATAATAATATCACACAAATATATATATATATATACATATAAATTTACTTATATAAATAGATATGTGTATATATATATATGGAGGCACAACATTATAGGTATTACATCTTAGGCCCAAGAAGGTATTATTGGTCGGGTGTCTCTTGCGGAACATGAGTCTGACTAGTTTTAATCATTTATTTACAATATTATCAATATACCAATGGACAAATCTATTTTATAATCGAATATTTGATAACATTAGACACCATTTATGGTGGCTATCTGCATCTATCTCACACCCTGTTTGGGATTTGGATAGGCACCTAAATATATATCATGGTTTCATGTTCAGGATTATGGATTCTACTTGTGTTATTACTCATGTACACTAAATCATAGGAGAACAAGATGGATTTGGATATTAGAATACCCATTGATATATCCTATATGTTTTTTTTTCATTTTATTTTTTTATTGTTTATGCACTTACGTACATATGTTTTCTAAATGTATATGGTAACTCGACATGGACATGAGTGCTTTTACTATTTTGAGTTGGACATCTTATCAGTTACTATTATCTTCCGCTACATTAATTTTTATATTTCTTATTATATTTATTATTTCCCACAATATTTAATGACTATAATCATGAAGTTATTATCTCCCAACCATGACACCATTGGACCCTCACTACTAGTTGATAAGATCTTGCATATGGGGAGGTGTGCTTGAGGACATGTGACTTACTGAATCGTGGAACAAATTCAGTGGATCCCATGATGGGAAGTAATATTCAAATTGAATTTAAAATTTTAAATTCACAAATTCTACATTTAGGTTTTTCTCAACCTCTCCCTTTTCATTTTTATTTCTTGGATCTGTTCAATTCGTCACAATGTGACTTCATTCACAATATTGTGATATATTATTTTATAAAAATGCTATGGAATATGTTTCATCATCATACCGACATTTATATTTTTATTTAATTTCATTTGTCTTTGGACTTTATTTTCATTTATATTATTTCTATAGGACTTCTCTAAAAACATTATTCTTTTGGAGGTATAGAGGGTGGTCCACAGTTGAAGCATGGTTAGTAGAAATATAAACCATCCATAGTAAATTGTGTAAGGGTAGGATGTCTAATCTAAGTTCCATATGATTAGGCACACTATTTGAGAAATTATATGACCCAAAACATGAAGCACCTATATAGTAAAATAAAACCACCCACAAAATTAGTACATGTATTGAAAGACGGTGTGAAAAAACTATGCTACCTACCTGATTTTAGAAAAAAATATTGGTCTTCCAGAATTGCCCCTCCCTTACCTTCAACACCTTCCACACTCATTTCACACCATTCATATAATCCAGTTTGAGTAACACATACCCTATTCTCATAGTCATCTTAGATCACATTCTTAAGTGTTTTGATCTAGGTTCTTCAATATTCTTCCATAAAAGTGTCTCATATTATTAATCATGGTGTTTTCCAATTATTTTTTGGGTTCCATTATCATAAATGGTTTTTTACCTTGAGTTTTTTTATCTTATTTTGATATCTTTTGGTTTGATAATTGTGGTTTTTTCTTGATTTCATAGGATCTCATCATGCTTTGGCTTGTAGTTTTCACCCATTTAGTGGTGATTTCCGTAATAATGGTTGGTGGTTCTCTGATATGATGTTATTTGACTTATCTCAAATTATTTTTTGTCAAATGGTTGGATTTTAATAGTCTAGTATGTGGTAAATATTTTGAAATGTATTATACCATTGGTAATGGTTTGAATGGTGTATTGTGATATGCATTGAGTTGGTGTTATGAAAATTAATAGGAATGTTTTTCAAATGGTTATTGGCATTGAAATGAATCATATGATGAACCGAGGCACATCAAATCGTGGACTAAGAACCATTACGCTGGTGTAGATATAAATTTGTCAACTCATTCTTCCTATTAAGACTCTGATACAACACTAACTAAGAGTTATAATGATGATGTTGTGGGTATTGTAAAAACAATTGTGATAGCCTCTCTAGTAGCTTGTGCATGAGGAAAGATATTTCCATGAATGATCACAAATGGTATGGGGATCCTATAACCCAATTAAGACCTATCTACATTGGGGATTCCCAAGGTGGTATTTTTTTATTTACCAAATTTTATTTTTTATTTAACTTTTTATGATTCCTTCCAAACTGTTAAATTTTTTCAAAAACCAACCTATTTACATTCATTAAAAAATGTAATTTTCATTTTTGTTATAATGGATATGAATGGAACACTTGGTGTATTATGGTCATCTTCGCACATGGATAACTGTGTATTTATCATATCACCTTTCCATTTTTTCTTTAGGTTTGGGAATAGAAATTTTAAATTCTGACATTATCATGTGTATATGTCTCTACTATGTAGGATTATCAGATATGTTTCTTATGATGTTTATGGGCATGTGATATTGTTGTAAATAATATGATAATGAAATGATATGTGATATGGATTTTGAGTATTATTCATTGTAAAACAATTCTAAAGGAGTTTTTCAATTCCCATGCACTAGTTTCAAGCCCATGGGGATCCATAATGATAATTGTTCCATTCCATAAATTGGGTTGGGTGTTGGGTTGGATGGAAGCCTGAACCAATTCATCAAAATGTTGTATTAGAGTCATATTTTTTCCTTTTTTATCTCATGTTATTTGGTAACGACTATATAGATAGATGATATTATTTTTGGAGCTTAGGGATTCTGGTTTGGAGTGGGAGTGTATATAGGACACACATTAGGATAAGGCTTTGGTTGCCATGTGATGTTGGGAATATAGTTTTATTCCTCTTTCAGATGGAATGAACATGATGCCGAGTACCCATGCCATGTTATGGTGGAGTGTTTCAAGTCATGTATTGGGTTTCAGTGGTTCTATGATAACTTATGTTGGGGTTTTATTATGTTTTTAATTATTCCCCATGGATTAATGTTTTTATGGTTCCATTATTTTTTTCATATTCATCATTATAACTCCATAGAGCCCTCCTATATTGCCATTGTAGGAGACCAAAGAGAGTTATTCCTCACTCATGGATGATATATTAATCAAGGAAGTGGTTCTGGACATCCAAGCTATGGTGAAGGGAGGGGTTTCAGGTCCTTCTCTTACTAAGAAATACAAAATGGGATTGTGAAAATTTTAGGATCATGAGTTTCTTAAGATTAAAACCACAACATCATTTGGATGTAAAATCCCATAGGGATATTAGTTAATAGTGGAGAAGGTTGAGATAATATTTTAGTTCCTTAAGACTCATTATACAGTTATGGTGAGTGTGTAGCTTATTTGTTGGAAGGTTATAGTTTGAGGTGATGGGAGTTTGTTTTTTTGGAAGGGCAACATGAGATGTTGGGAGGGAAGGGATTCCATGTCTTCTTCAATGAGAAGTACTACCCTGGTATGTTTTAATTTACTAATAACAATAAATTTTTGTACATCCTTTTAATTGAACTTGTAGTGTTTGATTATTCTTACCACTTTGTGAAGTAGGTCGACTTCACTACTAAGGTAGTTTGTAGTGAAAATTTGATAGCTCAACGACTTGCAATGGGTTTTTTACCTAGATACTCAATTTGGGACTTCATTATTACCTTTAAGACTTATGATGAGATTGTTTAACAAACAATGATGCCTGATAGAGACTGGGCTAGTATGTCTAGATTTTCTGGATTCTTCTTATACTGAGCCAATGCGGGGTTGGATCTTCTGAGAGTAAGAGGAATCATGGGGATTATGGAATCAAGGCTAGTAGTATTTCGAGATATCAACCCTAAAAGTTCCAATTTCCATTTTTTAGAGGTGGAGTTATCTTATTTTGTTAGAGTAGAAAATATGGGCATGTGAGGTTCTCATGTATGTCCCCACCAATTTCATTCCATTAGTACAGACACATGTGACACATGGAAGGGTTTAATAGAAGTGATTTCCCATCTCAAATAAGTGTACGATCTATAAATCCCAATGGAAAATTAGCTCTATCTATTTCATTAAGTCCTCTAGTATTTGGTTTTATTTCATAAATAGATAACTTATGGAAGAGTAATTATCCATATGTCAACCACAAGCACAAACATATATGATTTTCTATCATGCAATGTATCATACACAAGTAGAGTGGGATTTATTTCTTCGATCAATATGCGGTATAGTTATTGTTATATATTAAATGGTCATTCCATTATTCAATATTGGTTCGTCTAAATAATTAATTTCATCAATCCTTTTGAATTTAATGAAACTACCAACTTATTTTATTCTGTTTGATATGTAGTTAGTTATTTCACTTGGAAGGAGAAAAATGAAAGGCTTGAGATTCTCATCATTCATTGTCATGTTGGTTAATATTGTTCTAAAATGGTATTTTATTTTTTAAATTGGATCTATTTGATGATATCCTATTTTTTTCCTAGATGACATCATTAAATTCCCTTAATAATAACTATCTTTTATGCGCCACCTTCACAACCTTGAATTGGAGCACTTGAGTCTTCTAGGGAGAATAAGATTTATTGAAAGGATGTGAAAGACCTCAACTTCTAAAACTATATAGGATTTATTTTCATTTTTCTACACTAATGATTGATGGTAATGATAAATTCATTGATAATGGTTTGTATTCACTAGTGTATTAGTTTCCCATGTTATTCCCAAAGGATTTGTTAGGTGTACCTGGGGAGAAATATATAGATTTCATCGATTATTTTTCACTCGGGACAAGTAAAATATATATTTACCAATATAATATATCCTCCAGAATTTTGAGTGAGTTAAATACATTTTTATATGATTTATAATCCAAATGTTTTATCTTCTAGAGCATCTCTCCTTGTGTCACACCAATGATTTTTTTCTAAAAGGTCGATGCATCTCTCCATTGGTGTAGTTTTTATCAAAAGATGAAAAAGTTATCTGTAATGAAATAATATCCACTTCCCTGGGTGGTTGATCTCCATGACTAGTTTAATATGGAATGATGGTAACCAATAGTCAACCTCCATTCAGGGTATCAAAAATTCAAGGTGATAGAATATGATGTTTTCATGATTTCCATCCAATGTAGGTATAACCATTTCATGTATTTTCTAATATCATTAACACTAAATAATGGTTACATATAATTCTTATAAATGATAAACTAGGTGTTCCAAATATAAAATATATCTTTCCATGTGGTTTTTTGGGGAAATTACTCTCTACTCAAAGATAGAAGAGGATTACATATAACATTGGATAATTCTTTTGGGCAAATTTTGACATCACTGCCTTGATACTAATTTCATTTTATTTTGATTCATGATTAGGAAATTTGTGTCTATGGAAGATTTTATCTATGGTTTAAGGATTTCAGCTGACCCAATGATTTTTATGGTTGTGATTTCATGAACGGAGTTATGGAATTTCTTTTTGGTCATGAGTTTTTTAGGCCAGGGAAGGTATTACATGTAGTTTTTCGAGCACATCTATCAACATTCTATGTCGATGAAATATGTCACCGAGAAAGGGGTGATATAATTGTGGAATATATAATTTAACGAATATTTTGAGGATCTAATGAAGTTAGAATCCACTACACCTATAGGGGCCTATACACCCTGAGAGGGGGGGGGGGTGAATCAGGGTATGGATATTCTTTTTCAATGTTCTTCCTGCCCCGCTGGATCTTGACCTCTTTGTTACAAGGGTCACTTTGTTTGCACTTGTGTGTATGTTATGATCACTTACTTTCTCCTTTATCTGATGATGATGCTTTAAATGCAATGCAGGAAAATTAGCAGGAAGACGCAAAGATTTTTACTTGGTTCACCCTCACTGGGCTACGTCCAAGGAGCATACGCCGATAGGTTGCCGATCGTACCAATTCCACTAAACTTCACTAGCTGTGGATTACAAAGTTCGGGATAGATCACTTCTATGCCCAGGCTCACTGCCTTTACAACGTTTAGGGTTAGCTCACTGCTTTCCCAAGGGTCACTCCCTGTTTCTCTCTCTCTGGCTCACTGCCGGTGGAGAGGATCACCTTCTTCCTCTTCCTAAGCTCACTGCTCTTGGAAGGGAATCCAATCACAGTTTATAGACCTGTAGGTCTCTTCATTTCCATTAAGGAATGCATCTTTCTTTGTATGTAGATGCTCTCTTTAAGTTCAAATTTCATCCGTAGATGAATACCTCTTTGCCTCTGAACACTGGGCAAACTACCTTTGGAAAGACCTCCGCAAAGCACTCAACTTCACTAGGCTCCCAATTTTGCGAAGCTCAACAAGCCTTCACGAAGCTCCTGCCCATTCGCAAAGCTCTATCGCGAAGCACTCTTGCGATGCATAGACCTTCGCAATGCTTAGGCCGTCACGGAGCTCCTGCCTCTCTGCGATGCTCACTGAGCCAACGCGGGGCACATGCCTTTCACGGAGCTAGAATAGACGCCGCGAAGCTGCCCTTTCGCGAAGCACACTACCTTCGCGAACCACCTCCACGAACCGAGAGCAATGTATTTTATCTGAACAGTCTCTCTACTTCGCTTGAAGGGGTTGGCCTCTATTTATAGGGGATTCCACCGACCCTTGTCCCTTCCACGCGAAGTCAATGCCACGTCATCTCAAATCGCGAAGCTCTAATGTTTCCGCCGGAATTCTGTCCAAATCGTGAAGTACCACGACACTTTGTTGTTCGCGAAACATGACGTAGTCACGAAGAATCACCGTCAACATACCTTCGTGACTTTGCCGCGAAGCTCCCTCGCGAAGCCCAACATTCCTTCGCGCCTTTTCCGCGAAGCTCCCACGCAAAGCCCTTCACCGCCGCGATGCGCTTCAGCATCTGCCGTTCGCGAAGCTTGACGTAATCACGAAGCATCACCACCAACATTTTTCTGGCCTTCGCGAAATCCAATCCATGCATCCCATCTTCGCGAAATGCATGCCTTTTCCATATTAAATTATGCTCTTCATGGAAAACCATTTTTCGCGATGCTCACCAAATTCCAAATTTTGGACCCAAAAAATTTGGCAAACACTGGGAAACGGCGCCACCTTGTACTGCTCTTTTTGTACCACCTCCAGATTGTTCCTTCCTTTGTCATCGTTCTTTGTCAACAAAGATTGTCAAAAACTTCTTGGGAACTCGACAAATATCCATGGAAACCTTCTTTGTCAACAAACACAATCAACCCAAAAATACTTCAATGTTACCTTGAGGGATTTTTGCCCAACAATCTCCCCCTTTGGGTTTGTTGACAACTCTTCACAACTCTGCTCAGAATTATTTGCTGCACTTTGATACCTCACTGATTCTTCTTCCAAACACTACAAACATTCACCTCTTGAGATTATGATAGCGTTCAAGGAATCACTTAACACGTACTCTAAGCCCACATGAGAAATGCTCGGTGTGAGAAAAAAGAGTAGTATGACAAATTCATCAATGAATCACTTCATGTCAAACACCAATTGTCGATTCCATCCTGATACCAATTCATAAATTGATACCAATTGTTGAACCATGCTGATCCCAATTGGTGATAGCTGGACACCTTCTCTCACCTTTCCAATACCAATGTTATGCTATTATCACGATCTTTAGCTGTCGTGATTTCTATGCTTTGATCGATCACTTCTAGCATCGTCAGATTTAGTACTCTCCCCCTATCTCATTGCACTCCCCCTATCTGGCTGCTCCACATGTCAGCTTCTCCCCATATCATTCATGATTTCTCAAATAGCCACACTATCTCCCAATCACTAGTTTCTCCCCCTTTAACAAACACTATTTTCTCCCCCTTTGTCAACGAACCCAAAGGTCACTCCTTTGGAGTCTGTAACAGAGTAGAGAACACAAATCAGCACATTAGGGAAAAAGACATCATACCTCGGGGAGAAGGGGGGGTGATTCCACATCCACCCTATTTCATGTGCGAGGAGTCGACTGAACTCCCAGAGCCAGTCGATGTCTTTCAAAAGCTTCCTTGGGTAAGGCCCTTGTCAGAATGTTTGCAACCTGTAGCTCTGTGGGCACATACTCCAACTTCACGATTCCCTGCTCAACCTTCTCCTTGATAAAATGATACTTAATATCAATGTGCTTTGTCCTTGAACGATGGATGGTATTTTTGCTAATATTTATAGCACTTGAGTTGTCGCACTGGATTCTGATCGGAGACATCACTTCAACTCCCATAACTTCAAGCTGCTGCTTCATCCACAATAATTGTGTGCATGCTTGAGTGGCCACAATATACTCAGCTTCTGCGGTGATCAATGAAATGCAATCTTGCTTCTTTCTTAGCCAAGAAATACACAATATACCAAGATAGAAAGCACCACCTGACGTTGATTTCCTATCATCCGTTGAACCGGCCGAGTCTGCATCAGTATAGCCCAATAACTCCTTCTTCAGCCTGCAAAATTTATTCTCATCCTCATGAATGAGAAAACCATTTGGCGGCTCAATATAAACTTCCTCTTATAGAACACCATTCAAGAATGCGGATTTCACATCCATCTGGACACTTGGTACTTTCTTTGCACTGCAATGGCTAGGAATAATCTGATTGTCTCTAGCCTTGCAAATGGTGCAAATGTCTTATCAACATCAGTACCCTATCTTTGGGAGTATGATTTGAACACCATTCGTGCTTTGTTCTGAATCACTGTGCCATATTCATTAATCTTATTGCGATAATCCCATTTAGTCTCGACGACATTCTTGTCTACTGGCCTCGAAAAAATCTCCCATGTCTTGTTATTCTCAATCTGATCAAGCTCTTCATTCATAGCCTGAACCCAGTTTTCATCTTCAGCTGCATCAACAAAGCATTTCGGCTCAACTTATGATATTAATGATGTCTGCTACAGTGATTTCATTCTTCTTGTCTGAACAGGAGCTCACTGATCACTAATGATATTCTATCTATCAGTTTCAGCTCAACTATTTGGCTTCCTTGTAGACACATCCTTGACACTTTCTTGTTCATCATCAGTCTCTTCTTCTGAATCAGCATCATCCAGTTCTTCTCCCTCTGTGTTGTTTTCTTTCTCAACACTTTTTCCATGAAACTGTTCACTGACTCATTTTTCAGTGGCTTCATTTATTTCAGCTACTTTTCTCTGTGTCATTGTTCAATGACGTCATTTCCTTGAACATATTCTCTCATATTTTTGTTGACACACCTTTGATTTTCTCTCGCAGCTTTTTGGTATCCTGAAAGCAGTCAGCTGATACCACATTGTTAGAACAAAATAGATAATCATGAAAACCTGTGTGTTGCTGCTTTTCCACCAATCATTCTTCATGAGCATAAACATTCATCCTTCATATCATATTGAGATCATGCATCTGATTAGGATATAGAATGATCCCCCTGTTTTATGCAACTCTTCTCGTAGTTAGGCCCAATAGTTTAGACCCATAACTAGTCTTTTCCTCCTGCATCATTTGTTCTCATCTTACACTTAGAGTTGATCCATTAACAAAATCTCTAAGCCTACTGAGTTGAAACTCGGTGTAGGAAACAAGAGACAAAGTTAACAACACAATCACATTATATTGTGCTCTGTTGATCCCTTTCTTCTTCAACTCTGGTACCTAATTTGAATCAATTGAAACTGTAGAGAATATCACATATCCACTTCACATCCTTAGATTCCACTTCCCCTTGGACAGTATCTCCCTAGAACCTGAAACACATGAATAATCAGTTAATAGCATTTTTATACATAGAGAGAGGGGGTGTTTTCTTTCTGGACTCCTCAAGATGAGGATTGTGGTTGATCCTGATGGGTCAACCCTTTGATTATTTCTTGGAGGGCATCACACTCCTTTCTTGCTTCCTCCAACTGCCTAGCCAACATCAACCATTCTGACCATATGACTAGGCATTCATTGCCTACATACTGAGCCTTTTTATGATATGTAGATTTGGTAGGCTCGGCTTTTCTCACTGCTTGGGGTATAAACCCGCTAGTACACATTTCCTTCTTTGAGGTTCTACCAAAATTCCATTTTCCTTAATTATTTCTCTGAGTAGGAACCTCTCTATTTGGAATCTTCCCATTATTCTTCTCCCATATTAGGGGTCTTCCTCTTTCCTTCACTTCTCGCTGAGAAACACGACATGTGGATTTTTTGATGCATTCTTCGTTCATCTTTCTTTTATCAGATGTCTAAGTCACCGCACTCTTTTTCGCTGGTGGTGAGTCCTCCATTGAACATTCATTCTTCTTTATCACAGTTGGAGTAGATCGCCCCTTAATCTTCCAGGTTTGTTCACATTCTCTCCTTGAGAGCGGTTGTGAGTACGAGAGAGGAGGTGATTGATACACCTTTCGTTCAGATCCATGTGATTCCCCTGAGGCTCTAAGCCTATTTTTCTCCTTTCCACTTTGTCTCCCAATGTAAGATTTCTGTTTATACATCACTGGAGTCAAGAATCTCTTTCTGGGCTCTTTTTCCTTTCCTGCATTCTTCTTGCTACACTCTCTAGCCAAATTCCCATGATCAGAACATATGAAACATTTTCTATTAAAGGCATACCTCATTTCATCACTTCTCTATAGAGATGCTGATACACCTTGAGTTCTTCTTCTAATATGGGGATCTTGAGCTTCCTGACACATATTCATGGTGTGTCCCATTCTTCCACAGTAATAGCATTTTATAAATGCTTTCCTTTGAGAGACTCTACTCTCTGATTTCTCCAGACGCTTCTTTTTAATTTGGGATTCAACAAAGTTTCTATTTTCACATCCTGATATGTATTCATGAGCCTCTAAACAAAATCTTGATGTGTGGCCATGAATCCCGCAGAAATAGCACATGTCATCACTTCTTTTTGTAATTGTCCTTTTAGGCCAATCTCCAGCACCTGTAGGATCTTTTCCATTTCTAGAACTGTTCACGGCTCTCTTTCTGTCATGCATAGGAGGGGATTCATCGAATCCAATAACAGCTTTTCCGAAACTTGCTGGTCTTTGATCTGAGAAAATATTCTATTGTTTCTCTTCATAAATAGCATACCTATTCTTCATTTTATCATCACTTGTCGAAGGATGATCAAATAGAAAGTGTAAGGCATCCTTCATTTTTGGCGTTCCTTTAGCATTGGATTTCTCCACATCCTTCTTTACTGATTCTAGATCATCTTCCAACTTTTTAATCTTTGTCTCCCTTGATTCAAGTTAGACATCCAGTTCTTTCTTGAGAAGCTTTCCGCTACTCACCTCATCTTCTAGTTCCTGTGTGAGCTTTTCCACCATTTCACTTTGCTTCACTACTTTTAATTTTTCCTCAGAAACAGATTTAGAGACAGATTCATTCTCTTGTTGTAGGCTTCGATTCTTCTGAACTTCTTTAGACAACTGTTCTTCTAGATCATCATTTCGAGCTTTCAGATTCTGTACTTCATCTAACTTTTGATTCTCTTCATAATCATCAGCCTTTTGTTTTCCTTTCATTTTAGCCATATTTTGTAGTTCATTGGCATGAGAATCATTCTTCTCTGTTAGGTCAGTAACTAGGTCAATAAGCCTTTGATTTAAGCCTCTTAGCTTATTGACTCAATCTCCAATACTTTGATCCGGATATCTTTAGATTTGACATCTTCGGTGTTTCCAACATCAATTGGAATATCAGGTTCTTCGATGCACTTGAACTGATCTTTCACTTTTCTATTCAAGCCATCGGTCTCCCTTTTCTGTTCTTCAATCTTAATCTTATACTCACTACCCGATTCTGAGTTCTCTCGTTTTGATAACTTGAGTTTCTCAATCTCTTCTGTAAACTCAGACTTCTCTTCTTCCTGCTGCTGCATATAGAGTTTGGCATCGTGAACAACTTTTTTGGATTTCTTTGTTTTTTCTCTCCAAACATCTATCTCCTCAAGAGCAGCCTCTAACTCAGCTCGCATATCTATTCTTCCTTCAATTTCTTCTTCTGTTTCAGCATCACTCTGATGCTCATGTACTTCACTCATTCCAACATCATGATTGAGTGAATCAATCTTTTCCCTGCCAGATTCATCCAGACCTTCCTTCAGTAAACTTTTTGATTCTTTTAATTGAATCAAACTTTTTCCATACATACTTCCACATTGAGGATTACCACCTGACTTCTGCTTCTTCGTGGATGTTTTTCCCTTTTCCATTGCTCACTGAGATAAGAGCAGACTAATTCTTTAAACACACAGATCGACTACACCAAGTCGGAGCAAACAAATCTGATAAAAGCAACCTATCCCTATGATACCAATTGTTAGGACCAATAGGGGCCTATACACCCTGAGAGGGGGTGAATCAGGGTATGGATATTCGTTTTCAATGTTCTTCCTGCCCCGCTGGATCTTGACCTCTTTGTTACAAGGTTCACTTTGTTTGCACTTGTGTGTATGTTATGATCACTTACTTTATCCTTTATCTGATGATGATGCTTTAAATGCAATGCAGGCAAATTAGAAGGCAGACCCATAGATTTTTACTTGGTTCACCCTCACTGGGCTACGTCCATGGAGTATATGCCGACAGGTTGCTGGTCATACCAATTCCACTAAACTTCACTAGCTGTGGATTACAATGTTCGGGATAGATCACTTCTACGCCCAGGCTCACTGCCTTTACAACGTTTAGGGTTAGCTCACTGCTTTCCCAAGGGTCACTCCCTGTTTCTCTCTCTCTGGCTCACTGCCGGTGGAGAGGATCGCCTTCTTCCTCTTCCTAAGCTCACTGCTCTTGGAAGGGAATCCAATCACAGTTTATAGACCTGTAGGTCTCTTCATTTCCATTAAGGAATGAATCTTTATCTATATGTAGATGCTCTGTTGAAGTTCAAATTTCATCCGTAGATGAATACCTCTTTTCCTCTGAACACTGGGCAAACTACCTTTGGAAAGACCTCCGAAAAGCACTCAACATCGCTAGGCTCCCAATTTCGCGAAACTCAACAAGCCTTCACGAAGCTCCTGCCTTTTCGCGAAGCTCTATCATGAAGCACTCTCGTGATGCACAGACCTTCACAATGCTTAGGCCGTCACAGAGCTCCTACCTCTCCGTGAAGCTCACTGAGCCAACGCGGGGCACACACCTTTCGCGGAGCTAGAATAGCCGTCGCGAAGCTCCCCTTTCGTGAAGCACACTACCTTCGCGAACCGCCTCCGCGAACTGAGAGAAATGGATTTTATCTGAAAATTCTCTCTACTTCGCTCGAAGGGGTCGGCCTCTATTTATATGCGATTCCACCGACCCTCATCCCTTCCACGTGAAGTCAACGCCACGTCATTTCAAATCGTGAAGCTCCAACGTTCCCGCCGGAATTCTGTCCAAATCACGAAGCACCACGGCACTTTGTCGTTCGCGAAACGTGATGCAGTCGCGAAGAATCACCGTCAACATACCTTCGCGACTTCGCCGTGAAGCTCCCTCGTGAAGGCCAACATTCCTTCGCGCCTTCACCATGAAGATCCCTCGGAAAGCCCTTCACCACCGCGATGCGCTTCAGCCTCTACCGTTCGCGAAGCTTGAAGTAATCGCGAAGCATCACCACCTACATTTTTCTGGCCTTCACGAAATCCAATCCATGCATCCCATCTTCGCTAAATGCATTCCTTTGCCATATTAAATTATGCTCTTCATGGAAATCCACTGGGAAACGGCGCCACCTTGTACTGCTCTTTTTGTACCGCCTCCAGATCGTTCGTTCCTTTGTCATCGTTCTTTTTCAACAAAGATTGTCAACAACTTCTTGGGAACTCGACAAATATCCATGGAAACCTGCTTTGTCAACAAACACAATCAACCCAAAAATACTTCAATGTTACCTTGAGGGATTTTTGCCCAACAGTATTACATGTATTTTTTCGAGCACATCTATCAACATTCTATGTCGATGAAATCTGTCACCGAGAAAGGGGTGATATACTTGTGGAATATATAATTTAATGAATATTTTAAGGATCTAATGAAGTTAGAGTCCACTACACCTATCCTTAATTCTTCAAAGGATGTTCAGTGTATAGTGGTGTATTATAATATATCAGTTATGGGTTTGGGTTTCATGCTTATGAAAGGTGATATTATAGTGAATTATGGATCCCACCAACTTCGACCAAAATATGAATATTTTCTTACATGTTGACATCAAGTTGGATTTGGTGAGGTATACCCTTAATTGTTTCCTCCAATAGCTTTTCAGGGAAAAATTTACAGACTTTTCTAAATATAAAACCTTTAACTAATTTTCCTCCCATATGGTTTTGAACCTAGGAAAATGATGATGGATTGACTAGCTTTATGATTTCGAATTTTATATTGTATAAAACCAAGTTAATGGAAATGTGGAAGTTGATTCATTGAGACAAAAAGTGACGTCCCATGCTCTAAACAAGTCTAGATATGAGTGGTCTCTAATGGTCTTTTTGATCAGATTACCTTGAATGCCACAGAACATGGAAATGGTATGTTCTTTGATAGTATGAATTTGATGACTTATATTTATAAAATCTTTTGGGACAATACTTTATTGTATTAATTACTCAATTAGTCTACCTATTTTCTAATTAGTGTGTACAATCCAGGTGAATGGTCATTATCTTTTAATGTTTTTCTTTTTATTAAGGATTCCTTGGTTGTGTTGTTTTCTCAGTGGAAGGAAATGATGAAGGACGTATCTCAGACTCAATAGACCATCAATCCTACTACCATAATGATGTTTTATGATATGTGAAATTATTTTTGGTGGCTATGTTTGAGATTTGATATTGATGACAATTTATTTCAATGCTATAATTTTATATAAGTGAAATCTTAGCATTAGAAGACCTTATTATTTCTTTAGTGGATTACCATATCTACCTATATGTGGGATGAGGTACCGATGGATTTCATCATTGGTTTCCCCCATAAACTCTAGGGTAAGACCAAATTTAGTCATGTTATCAATCATCTGACCAAGTCAACAAATTTTATTCCAATCAAGGAATTGACCAAATTAGAGTAAATAAGAAGGTCATACGTTGAAGATATCATGATGTAGTAGGGTGATCATTCATTCATTATTTATAACTTGAACCCATGTTTTACCTCTTGATTCTAATAAATACTCTAGAATACTCTTGGTTCATTGGTCTAACATATCACAACATACCATCCTAAAACTGATGGTCAGACATATCAAGAAAACTTGATCCTGGAAGATCTATTTTTTTCTATGAATTAGACATTGGAGGCTCATGGGATCTCATAGCTGGCACATAGATAGTAGAAAAAAATTTATATCCCCAAAAATTATTGGGAGTCTGAATGGTGGAAATTTTATGCAACTCAGTTATTTTCATTGTTTGGGAAAATGTTTGTCCCAAACCATGGGGACTCCATATATTAAAATATACCAACCCACATGTTTAACACATAGTCCGATAGACCATGCAACAAACCATATTATTTAAAAAAATTGTTCTCTACAAATGACTCTCCCTAATTTTTAACCCCCTTTTCCCAAATTTAACCCCAACCACATTATTCAACACAAAGTGTGCCTCCCCATCTTATCCTCATCCCATCAACTCAATTTTTTGGAGTTTAAATCTTGGGTCATCAATAATATTCTATTTAAGTGTCTCCTATATTCATGTTATCCTTTATCTTATTTATTGGATTGTATTCTCTCTAGTCGTTTGGGTGACAAAGAGTGAGTTAAGTATTATTTCTTTAACTTGGGTTGTTATGGTTTTTATGGGTTCCAGCTTCCATATGATCTTCTATTTATTTTTTGTGGTTTTCACCTAGTTGGGAGTGATTTCAATAATAAAGATAGGTGGTTATGTTTTGTGATATTATTTTATGAGTAAATTATTCATTCTTTTCTAAAAAATTGTTGTTTTAAATTATTTTGTGTGAAATAGTTGTTAATCAAGGGGTTGTTGTATGCGTGAAAACACTTGAAATGTTTTAAACATTAGTCAGTGGTTGGAAATTCTGTATTGTGTCATGTGATGATTCGATATAATGAAATGGGATTAGAATTATTTGGAATCAATTTTTGAAATGGAAAGAACTGTTTAGGAATAAAAATTACCTAGGAATGGGACGATGGAATGGTACATGAGGAGAGATGACATGTCATCCATATGATCTTCCAAAAAGGACTTCCCTATAACACTATATAAATAATACAAAGATTATTTTTTGGTATTGATAAAAATTTTGTGATATCCTTTCTAGTGGCCCATCCATGAGGGGGGGGGTTGATGACTATACATTGAGGGTACAAGGATCGTGTGAACCTATTAATACCAAGAGGTTTAGGATATTCCCATGGAACTATTTCTATGTTTACCTACTTTTTGTTATTCAATCACTGCTTACCCTTCCTTCAATACCAAATAATGTTTTAAAAAATAAACTATATACTTTCATAGAAAATTGGAATTTTATTTATTATAATAGTTATGCATGGAACAATGTGTGGGATCCTACTTGAGAAGTGATCTCACCCCTTACATACACCAAATTGGTAAATGTAGAATTTGTGTTGTATGTTTTAGGTAAATGCATGGACTCTTTTGAGGGGGATGGTTAATCATGAATGTTTATTTTATCTATGGGAAAAGTGATATAATTGGCATGGTGAATGATGTTTTTCAAGTCACATAGAGGTTCAATTTATTTAATAATTCCCCATATATTATTTTGGTTCAATTTTATTTGGTTTAGAAATATAAAAATATGTACCTATCATATGTTCATATATATTTTTTATAGGCTTTTAATAGAAGTTGGTTGTGATTTTTATGAACATCTTCACATTTTATGATTATACTAGTGCGCTATGATATTTGATTTGGATTTTGAGTATTTATCTTGGGAATAATAATTCCTAAAATGTTCTTTGATTCCCGAGAATTTATTTCGATCTTATGGGGATTGAGAACACCAATCGTGCCATGGAATTGATCATGTTTGGTGTCATGAGGGATGGATACCATGACCGTTTCCTGATATTATTCATTTTTTATGTGATAATTTTCTATATTGAATAATTATTTTTTATTCACATCAAGTACTACCATAATATTTTGTTGTAACATTAATTTTAGTATGATATATTTAACTATATCAAAATAGTGCAAATAAAAATTATCTAGTCATAGAATCAAGACAGGATTTTCTCACAAACTACAATGACAGTTTAAAGAAATCACTCATCCACTATAATCATCAATGTGTGAAAACCATTTTCATGGATTGAATCTTCCTCTTCAAAATTAGGTATCAAGGTATACCTTCACTATATTTAATCCAAAATATAACAGTCTCAAAATAATTATTTTATAATTCCTCAAAGTAGAACTTCAATAATTTTTACATCTGAAACTCTCTTTTAATTTCCAAAAATCTCTCATATTGCATATGTCATGAATAGTTATGTATTACCAGACATTACCCACAATTTTATTTTGAATGAAACTTATACATTTTCTTTTGTAATATGACAACCTTTATGTATTATTAAATTACATTTATTTATGATAATATTTAATCTTATGTATTTACTTCGAAAAGAATTAATTTTTACATGTCGGTAGATATAAATTTTATGTCTCTTGAATTCATGCTTAGAATATATCAAATTATCAAACTATATTACCGTAACATCCCAGGTAAATAAAAAAATAAGACATATTCATATTTACTAATATTCACTTATTAAATTATAATTTTATATTAAATGGGAGGCTATGTTCGATGACGTACCCAATACAAAACAACGGGTTTCTTTGAAATCTTATATTGCACACAACATTGGGTCATACTGAAAAATAATAATAAAATATTTTCTTAAATGGTAGTTAACGCCTAGTCATTGTATTGGTGGAAATGGACAGAACTAACCACAACATGAATATAAGTGTTTGTTAATTTTTTTACATTAATCCAACAAATATTAGAGGCTTAAAATAATAAAGAATCTGATTTTAAATATTAATACTCTAATATTCATTAAATGGTCGATTTACCGCCTTTTGATAGAGAACCCTCACTAAATCTAGTTTTGGTCACTTTTATATGTTCTATTTCACAAAATAAAATTCTTCTTTAGAATCAGGACATCAAAATTTACTTTGGGTAAATTTTTTAAATTTTCTGATAAAATTCATTTTTAATGAATAATGGAAAATATTGTATTTTAATAAAAAACTACCTTTTAAAATAATTTATTTATAAGGATAGTTAATATTTTTTATTGGTTTTAAAGTGAAATTATATTATTATTTTACTATTTAATTCAATATTGGTCATTAGAAGTTATTTCAGTCTGAAATTGGACATAAATAAGTCTCAATATTTTGATTGTTATTATTTCATAAAAACACCCTTTTTGTTTTGGCAGCGGGGATTAATTTTAAATCAATTTCAACCACTTTTGTGTTTTGAATTAGGAAAAATTGATTCCATATTTGGAATTAGGATGTCCAAATTGTATAAATAGGTAACTTTTATTTATAGTAATTATGAATATTTACTTCAATAAGAATTTTATTTACCATGGTATAAGGGTAAATCTTGTAAATAAGGGTAAACAAATAATATTATAATAATATTACATTACCCAAACATGTGTCCTAATCCTATAGGTTGATAAATTAACGACCATGGGCATCCTTGGGTCGATTTTGGGACCCCATGGTGCCACTTGGAAGGGATAATGACACTTTATATTAAATAATTTAAAGTGAAGACAAAAATTACATAAACAAATATATTTTAGAAAAAAAACTTTTACATTGGTTTATATTAGTTATCTATTTGAAAATAAATATTCATTTGAAAGATAAAAATATTTACTACACCTTGATATTTGTATTTTAATATTTGTACATCAAATAAATAAAATTATTTATGACACAATAATGATGTAGTATTTACCGCATTAAAGAATGATTTAAATAAATAAGATTATAATGATTAAAAGAATATCCAAAACCTATAAAATTATTATTTGATGATTTTATTTCAAACACGAGTCATATAATCTTCGACTTTTATGAGTTTTGAATGTCTAGAAACCTAAAATCGTTATATAATAAAATAATATAATCACACTTTCCTAAAGAGCCCCTACTCTGTTTAAAAATCCCTCACTTCTAACACTTTCCTCACTCTCCTCAAGCCCCTTGTATTGTCCACATCTTCCCAATTAAGATCCCTAAATCCCTCTACTCCCCTTAGAAGCCTTCCCCTAGGAAGAAGGAAATTCAATTAAACCGTTTGGTTCAAACTAAAGATAGATACATGATTTAAAGGTAATGTCTTCTCTTAAGTTCTTTTGTTTTATATTACTTCTCCAAACCCCTAAACACTTTTTATTCATTTATTTTATAAAAAAACCATTATACAAAATATACTATGTTTTTTGTTATGAAAAGTATTCGAACTATACTTACACATACCTCTAATGGGTAAATAACATACTGTTAATGTGGACGGCGAACTACTGCCTCACGAAACAATGATTGTTCAATCTTCTCCTACCACCTATTATTGTGGCCATTAATATGGAAAGATATTTATATATGATATATATTACCATTATATTGTTTATATACTTCTGTATTCTTTATTTATAGAATACCTTTATGGTCTCCATAGTGGGTAAATATGATAATTTAATTTGAGGAAGTGCAGACTACTGGCCCCTCAAAGTGATGTGACTCATTCAAGCCATATATAGAACGTATAAAGATGGATTTAATTAGAATATATATCATATTATACTGTAATTAGAATATATATATGCATCATTATGTTTTTATTCCTTTAAATATTATATTGAAATTAATGTAGCGTTCATGTGTACGTACGACTCACCATCTCCATGAACGGTGCATTCAATTTCTTATCCCCAAATGTTATGTACTATTATAAATACATATATATATATATATATACAAGTTATATATGATAAATAAGATATCTAAGCAATGAATATAATTCTGGGGATAATGGAATTTCGACAACGTGTTCAATTTATATTTATAACAAGTACATTTTTAACTCAGGTTTCGAACATCGAAAAAATGTCCGATATTAACTCAAATAATTAACTAATTGTTAAATCAATGTAATAATTGATATAAATGAATAATAAAATTGAAAAAGATTCTATTGAAAATATAAATTAACTTTAGATTATTTTTCAGGAGATTAAAGAATGATTGAGTCAAGTCAGACATGAGGTTAGGGACTTCGTCTCAATCTCATTTCATTAAGGATTATTTTGATTCATACATGAATTTCTTTTATACGGTGTATAAAAACATTTGACTTCTCATTTCATTCATCATGAATCTTTTTTAATGAGGCGATTTACGAAATGACATAAACTAATTTTTCTTTTAACATACGTGGTGATGACAACCTTTTCCACCACCGTAAGTATTATTTGATCTTTGGATTCCTTAACAAGCCGTAGTGATTTTAGAAGGAAAATAAATACCATATACTCATTTAAGTATTTTGGTATTGAAAATTATTTTGATAATGGATTTTTTATTTCAATCTATTGAAATGATATATTGTGGTGGAAATGTGGAAATGTTATCTTTCCTTTATTTTATTTTGTGTTATGAATATGTTATTGTTCTTGGGCATTGTTATGTATACTGGTGGTTCCATGATAATCCTTGGGCGGGTGAGCCCGAGATATCTCTCCCATGTGTTAGGTAACATGATAGAGGTAAACATGAATGTTTCTCCTAATAGATTTATGGAATATAATGTGATTGGTATTACAAATGTAACACCATACATAGCTGTGAAAGCTACATTGTATGTGTGTTATGTATTCCACACATTACCTTTATCATTTTTTATTTCTATGTATATTTCATAAATCTTATGACTTCATGAGGTTTGTTAAAGAGATTATGTTATGTATGTATTGATGAACTAATGTTTACATTCATTCTTTTATAACCCTTACTGATATTTTTATGCTCATCCCACATTTTGAAATGTTTTTCACAGGACATAAAGATTAATAGTGTCAAGGATTGGATCAAGGGAAAGTCATGTTGTCTAAAACATGGAACTTCACATGACTCCCTTTTCAAAAAAAAATTATCTTATGAAAAAAATGGAAACTTAGTAGAAGTGGAAAATTTTGATCTTTGGAGATGTAATTTATTATTTATGGCCTAATTCTCTAAAACTCTATACCAAAAAAGATTCACATTGTGAATTATTCATTTTATTCAAGACTATGAAATGTTTTAAGGTTGGGTCCTTATAGTTGGTTTCAGAGGTAGGTTTAGAACACATTAGGAGTTAGGATATTGTTAAATTAATATCCATCAGTCATTTTTAGTTTATGTTATGATTGAAATGATATAGAATTTTCAGATTACCATGTTTCTTCCCCTAATATATTTCTATGTTCATAATGGTTTTCCACAGAATAAATAGAGTAGCTATGATGGGACAACTTCAGGAGGAGGAAAACCATCCAAACCAGCAACCATAGATGGTTAAAATTAGAATTGAACAGTTTTTTGTAGTGATGGAATAGTTGAATCAGGCTAAAAATGGTGGTGGTATCCCTGTATGAGATCATCTAGAACAACCACAGTGGTACATGTGAGTAGTGGAGCATTTCATGAGGCAGCATCCGCCATCATTCAGAGGATCATCTAACCCTGTGATAGCGAAAGGCTGGATTATAGCACTATAAATGATTTTTTATGTCACGGGGTGTTTAGAACATCAAAATGTTAGTCTAACTATTTAACGTTTTAAAGGTGAAGCCGATCGGTGGTGGTAAATGGGGAAAAATATCAAGGATAGTGAGGAAATTGATTCTCTCTATTTGGATGAATTAAAAGGTATTTTTTTTGTGAAATATTTTCCTAAGGTGGTTCGTCATAGGATTGAAAAATAATTCCTATAATTGAGGTAGGAAGATGACTCAGTGGCTACGTATGTAGAAAAAAACACTCAACTAGCATGGTACGCTCCGAATTTCAGACGAGATATTGATAGTAAAATCACCCATTTTTAGTCAAGATTAAATTAAATGTATTGAAGGGATTTGGCTTCAATTTTGATCAGAAGTTATGAAAAACTTGTTTGATGTTTGGAGAAGATGGAAATGGAGTTTCCCGATGATCATGTGTTCTTTGATAAACAACTGAATAAGAGATCGAGGTGGCAACTGAAAGGGATAACTCATTATAAAAGTCTGATGGTAAGAAACTGAAGTTTATAGTTTTTAAAAATTGTTGTGAAAATAATGCTAGGGAATGTCTTTTGAATTATGGTAAGTGATATTAATGTGGTAAAATTGGATATATGGCTCATAATTATACTGAAAAAGATCATGGTAATGGTTAGAAAAATTTGATTTACAGTCAATAAAATGCATTAAGTGAAATGAAATGGGTCATTATGAAAATGAGTGTCCAACAGAGAACTCAACTGAGAGAAATCAGCCAAACTACAAGCAAAAAGGGGTGGTGAAATTCTTTGCAACTACTTCATCAGATGTCGGTCCATCAAATGAAGTAGTATCAGGTATGATTTTTGTTTGTTCGGATTATGGAAATGTGTTGGTTGATTTAGAGTCTAAACACTCTTTAATTTCTGAGAAGTTTTCATGTAAATTGGGAATTCCATATCAAGATATGAATCCTAAACTTATGGTAAAAACACAAGGAGGAAATTTAAAAAAAAATAAATTTTAAGTACCTTCATGTCCTTGTGGGCTAAAAAAATCTACCTGAAAACCTTTTTTCCCTCTAGTAGAGTTTGATATTATTCGGGGTATGTATTGGCTTTCCATTTATCATGCTATGATTGACTATAGAGTTAAAGAAGTTTCTTTTCAGAATGATTTTCATTTTGTGTAAAAAAATGATCCATCAGTTTTTATAACATATCAGGAAGCTGAGGAACTAGTAAAATATGGAAATTAATTGTACCTTGCACATATTGTTGAAAACATAGAAAATTTCATATTAATGATGTGCTACTGGTAAATGAGTAACTTTATTTTTTTCCTGATGAGTTTCCTGGTATTATATGTGATCTGGATGTTGAATTTACTATTGAATTAGTTCCTGATGCTAAGACAATTTCAAAACCCCCTTATTGAATGACTCAAATTGAACTTTTAGAGTTAATTTTTCAATAGCAAGAGTTATTATATAAAGGTTTCATTTAACATAGCACATCACCATGGGGTGCTCCTGTCTTGTTTTTTAAAAATAAAGATGGTTCAATGCGACATTACATTGATTATATAGAATTTAATAACATCACTATTAAGAACAAGTATCCTTGGCCTCAAATCAATGATTTTTTTGATCAGATCTAGGGAGCTTAGTATTTTTTGAGGATTGATTTGAGTTCGGGGTACTATCAGTTGAAGGTAAAGGATGCTAAAATTATGAAGAACATGTTTCATACTAGATATGGCCATTATTAATTTGTTGTTATTCCTTTTTGGTTAACCAATGAAAATGGTGTATTCATGGATCTTATGAATAGAATTTTATGTGAGTTCCTAGATATGTTTTTGGTTGTGTTCATTGATGATATTTTGGTTTTTTCTAAAAGTAAAGAGCTTGAATATCATTTAAGGGTAGTCATGAAATCCTTGAATGAAAAGAAACTATATGGGAAATTCATAAACTATGAGTTACTGTTACAAAAAATTCCTTTCCTTGGTCACATTGTTTCAAAAAATGGCATAACTATTGATCCTTCTATAATGAAAGTTGTTTAAGAATGTCCAAGACCCAAAAATATAGCTGAGATTCATAGTTTTCATGGTTTAGGAGGTTATTATGAGAGGTATGTTGAAAATTTTCCATGGTTATGTACCCTAATGACTAAGTTAATTTGAAAAGTTGTTAAGTTCATTTGGAAAAAATAATGTGATGATGGTTTTCGAGAATTGAAAGGAAGAATGGTGAATTCTCTAGTTTTGGAATTTCCTCCTAGAGATGGTGAGTTTTTTATCTACGGTGATTATTCATTGAAAGGTCATGGTTGTGTCTTAATGCAAAATGATCAGGTAATTTATTATGCTTATTTTAGTTGAAAACTAATGAGTTAAAATTCCCTACACATGATTCGGAATTAGCCACTATTGTTTTTTCTTTAAAAACTTGGATGCAACATCTGTTTATAGTAAAATGTGAAATATATATTGACTACAAAAGTTTGAAGTATATATTCACTCAGAATGAATTGAACTTGAGATAGAAGAGATGGATGGAATTAATCAAGGATTATGATTTCACAATTCATTACCATCAAGGAAAGGAAAATAAAGTGACTGATGCTTTGAGTCGATAAGGGAATGATACATTAACTATGCTATGTTTGGAATGAGATCCTTTGGTTTTTGTTTTGATGAACATTAGCATAGAATTTGTTGGTGCAAAAAATTCCTCGGTTTTTTTATGTTTCAGTGAAATCACCTCTATCCGATAGAATTACGAAAGCACAGAAGGAATATAGTGAGTTTCATAACAATATAGAGTTGGTTCTGAAGGGTATGTTCCCTGATTTTAATGTTGATAATGATTATGTTTTGAGGTTTGGAAATAGATTATGTGTGCCTTATGATTCACTGATTTCGAACGAGTTGTTATGTGAAGCTCATAGTTCCTCGTTTTCAGTTAATCCTGGAAATACTAAGATGTAAAGAGATCTTCAAGAGTATTTCTGGTTAGATTGAATGAAAATAGATATTTTTGATTTTACTATGAAGTGTTCGACTTGTCAACAGGTTAAAGCAAAGCGGTAGTTACCAAAAGGGATGCTTCCGTCTATACCGGTGCCAGAGTGGAAATGAGCAAATATATTCCATGGACTTCATTGTGGGATTACCAAAGACATATCAAGGTAATAATATAATCTGGGATAATGTTGATCAATTTACTAAATCAGCTCATTTCCTTCCTATTCGATATACTTTTTCTCTAGATCAACTTTCTTGGTTTTATGTTAAAAAGATAGTCAGGTGGCAATGATTTCTTATCCCAATTAAATCGAATCATGATCCCATGTATATTTATAAATTTTGGAAAGGCCTTCAGAAGTAGTTGGGTACTAAATTAAATTTTATTACAGATTTTCATCCTCAATCAGATGGGCAGTCAGAACGAACAATTCCAACCTTGGAGGATATGTTTCATGCTTGCTCGATGGATTACCAGGGATGTTGGAACCGATATCCATCCTTTGTTGAATTTTATTATAATAACTATTTTCATTCTAGTATAAGGATGGCTCCATTTGAGGCATTATTTGGGAATTGGTTTCAAAATCCATCTTTTTTGGGATGAAGTAGGTGAAAGGAAGTCGATGGGACTAGAATTGGTAGAAGAGATGGCAGAAAAAGATTAGTTGGAAGAGAATCTCTCTTATGAAGAATAACAATTCCAGATTCTTGACTAAAGAGAGAAAGTGTTGCGGAATAAGGTAATTCATCAGGTAAGGGTTGCTTGGAAAAACCATATGGTTTAAGAGGAAACTTTTGAATCTGAAAATGAGATGAGGGATAAATAACCCCATTCATTTGATAAGTGAATAAAATTTTGTGGATGCAGTTCGCTGAAGGGGGAAGGATGTAACATCCTAGGTAAAAATAATAATAAATTTCGATATTTATTAATATTTGTAAATTAAATATTAATTTTAATTTAAATGGGATGCTATGTTCGATGGTATACGAAATACGCAACAACATGTTATTTTAATTCTTATATTGCATACAACATTGAGTCATAATGAAAAATAATAATATAATATTATTTTAAATGGTAGTTAACGCCGATCCATTGTATTGGTGTGAATGGAAAAAAATAAATACAAAACGAATATATATTTGTTAATTTTTTTTCCATTTATCCAATAAATTTCAGTGGCATAAAATAAGAAATAATCCAATTTTAATCATAAATATTTTAATATTCATTAAAAGGTTGATTTACCACCTTTTGATAGAACACCATCATTAAATCTAGTTTTGGTAACTTTTATATGTTATATTTGGCAAAATAAAATTCTACTTTAGAATAGGGACATAAAAACGTCAATTGGGTAAATTTTTTGTATTTTTCAGATAAAATTCTTTTTTAATGAATAGTGAAAATACTATACTTTAATTGAAAACTGCCTTTTAATTTAATTTATTATTAGGGTTATATTATATTTTTAATTGGTTTTAAAGTTTAATTATATTAATTTTTTAATATTTAATCCAATTATGGTCATTAGAAGTAATTTATCATTTATTTTTGACCTAAATAAGTATCAATCTTTTGATAGTTATTATTTCATAAAAACACAGTTTTTTATTTGACAGTGGGAAATAATTTTAAATTAATTTCTTCGATTTTTTTGTTTTGAATTTGGAAAAATGGATTTCATATTTGGAATCATGATTTCCAAATTGTATAAATAGGTAACTTTTATTTTTATACAATATGAATATTTACTTCAAAAAATTTTTTATTTACCATGGTTAAGAGGAAGATAAGGTAAATAAGGGTAAACAAATAATATTATAATAATATTAAATTACACTAACATGTGTCCTAATACTGTTGTTTGATACATTTCCTTCCATGGGAATCCTTGGGTCAATTTTGGGACCTCATTAAGCAACTTTCTCGTGATAGTGACACTTTATATTAATTTATTTAAAGTAAAGTAAAAAATAACATCAACATATATCTTTTAGTAAATCAATTTTTACACGGGGTTATATAAGTTTTCTCTTCAACTATAAATATTCATTTGAAAGAAAAAACATTTACTACATTATGATATATATTTTTATAATATTTAGTCATCGACTAAAAATATTATTTAGGACACAAGAACGATACAGTATTTACCTCCTTAATGAATGATTTAAATAAATGAGATTACAATGATTAAAACAATATCCAAACCTATCCAATTATTATTGGATGATTTTATTTAGAACTTGATTCTTCTTATATTTAACTTTAATGACTTTTGGACCTTTATAAATCAAAAAAATATATATTTATCTAATATTTTCACAATTTCCAAAAGACCCCCTCCTCCCCATAATAAAAGGCCCTCACTTCAAACCCATTCCACACACATATAAATACCCTTGGCTCGTCCAACCTCTACCATATTAATCTCCCTAAATCCCACTCCTCCTCTAAGAATCCTTCCTTTAGGTATAAGGCTATTCAATTAAAAAATTTGGTTCAAACTGACGGGAGATACCCGATTTAAAGTTAACATCTTCTCTTAAGTTATTTTGTCTTATTTTACATCTCCAACCCCCTAAACTCTTTTTATTCCTTTATTTTATAACAACACCAGAATAATCAATTTAATAGTAATTTTTTATGAGATTTATCCAAAATACACTTACACACACATCTATCTAATGGGTAAAGAATATACTGTTTCTGTGGACGGTGAACTACTGCCTCACAAAACGATGATTGTTCAATATTCTCTTACCACCTCTTATGGTGGCCATAAACATGGAACAATATTTATATATGATATATATTATATTTATATAGTTTTTATGCTTCTTTATTTTTCATTTCTATATTAACTATAAGGTATCCATAGTGGGTAAATACAATAATTTCATTTGAGGAAGGGTGGACTACCGCCCCCTCAAAGTGACATGACTCGTTCATGCCCTACGTGGAACATATAAAGGATAGAGTTAATGAAATTATATAAAATATTATACTCAAATTATAATATACATATGGATAATTATTTTATTATTCCATTAAATATGAAATAGAAATGAAAGTTGCGTTCATTCGTACGTATAGATTACCGTCTCCATGAACGGTGCATTACATTTCTTATCTCCAAATTTTCTGTACTATTATAAAATACATATATATACTAGATATATATGATATATATAGGATATCTAAATCATGAATATAATTCTGTAGATAATGGATTTTGCACCAAATAGTCAATTTATATTTAAAACAAGTTCATTTTTAACTCAAATTCCAAACATTTACAAAATATCTGATATGAACAGAAATAATTAACTAATTATTATAGCAAGGTAATAATTTATATAAAAGGAATAATTAACATGAAAAAAGTTCTTAATCAATTATAAATAAACTTTAGTTTTTTATTTAGGAGATTAAAGAATGATCAAGTCCAGTCGGACATGAGGTAAGGGACTTCTTCTCAATATCCTTTCATTGAGGCATATTTTGTTTTATACATGACTTTCATTTAAACAGTGTATAAAAACATTTCACTTCTCATTTCTTTATAAATGAATCTTTTTTATGAGGCATTTTAATAGACAAAAAAAATGAATATTTATGTTAACATACGTGGTGATAACCACCTTTTCAACTGCCATGAGTATTATTTGATATTTGTCTTCCTTAACAAGCCATAATGTTTTTAAAAAGAAAATAAATACCATATAATCTTTTATGCATTTTGGTATTGAAAATGGTTTTGATTATGGATTTTTTATGTCAATATAATTAAATGATATATTTTGGTAAAATGTGAAAATGTTATCTTTCTTTTATATTTGTTTTATGTGTTAGGAATATGTTATGGATCTTGGTCATTGTTATGTATAAGAGTGGTTCCATAATAAACCTAGGGTAGGTGAGCCTGAGATAGCTCTCCAATGCATTGAGTAACGTTATGGAAGTAAATGTGAATGTTTCTCCTAAGAGATTTATGGAATATACTGTGATGGGCATTCTAAATTTAACTCCCTATGAAGCTATGAATGCTACAATGTGGGTATGTTAAGGATTCCACAAGTTACCTTTATAATTTATGATTTCATTATATATTTCATAAATCATATGATTTCATGAGGTTTGTTTAAAGGCTTATGTTATGAAGGTATTGATGAACTGATGTTTCTATGTTTTATTACACTTACTGAGCTTTTTACGCTCCTCCCATGTTTGGAAATGTTTTTCATAGGACATAAATATGAATATTGTCAGGGATAAGATCAAGGTAATGTCATGCTATCTAAAACATGGAACTAGACATGACCCTTTTTTCAATAGAATTTATTTTACAAAAAATTGGAAACTGAGAAGAAGTGTCTACATTGTATCTTTTGAGATGTAATATATTAGTAATGGCCTAATTATATTAAAATATAAACCAGAAAAGATCCTCAATGTTAATTTTTAATTTAATTCAAGATTTTATAATTTTTTAAGGATGGGTCCTTATAATTACAATGTTACATTTCGGTATAATCATGTTTACCTTTACATGTTTACATTTATAATTTTTAAAAAATCCTTCATCTCACCTGAGTTTCTTAGATGTATTTATTTTTTTAACTCTTTATAATGAGATTTTTTTTCATTTCCATGTGAGATATATGAGATTTACTCCAAAATATTTTAGTGTTTTGGAGAAATTTTTTATTTTTCAATACATCTGGCCTGAGTTACTATTATGTATTGGGACCTATCCAATTTTCTAGGCAAAACCAGATCCTTCCTTATGTAATTATTTAGTTAGAGTTACATGTTTAAAAAATTACATTTATGTAATGAGTAATTTTCCAATTTCTGACCCAAATGTATTCATTTTTAAAAAAATTCCATAATTATTCCAAAAAAATTAACATCTCATTGAAACATGGTAAACCATTTAAAAACCGTTAAAATCATGCAATAAAATTTATATTATGTGAGTTAGAACATGCTTTTTGACTTGATGAAAAAATATACTATAAGAACCATATTTAAATTTCTTCATGAATTCTTATTCCCTAAATAAACACCGATATCTTTTTAAGAATATTATACCACTCTAAATTTCATCAAACCTGTATTGGTTAAAAATACCACCATATGTTTCCTTCCTATCATCTTTATCATCCATGGTCTCAACAAATAGCACAATATTAGATTGAATACAAATATATCATGAAATCCTCCATAAGTATTTTGTATTCATTGTTATGCTATATCATATATATCCAGGTTTGAATATAACAAGATATGGAATAATTTGTCTTTTTAGACACCAGGAATAGCTCGGTAAAACGTAAAAAATTATATTTATCTTTAAAACCATATGATTTTTAGGTCATGTTAATTTTTATTTTAAATACCCTATCATTATTCTAATTTCATGATTTTCCAAAATATTTCCTTTTTGATTGAGAAATAATTTCTATATTAAATGATTCTTTTAATAATATAACTATATAGAAAATATTTTTCACTATGTATTGTACTACTTTAATAGTAGTTGTAGTAAATAAATTCATTAAGAGAGGTGTTACTTCCCAATCATCTATATGTTGAGTAAATTGGATAGTCTTCATAAAGTAACAATTTTTTCCAACTTCCTTCATAGCCTAGTTAGATATTCCTCATTAAAATATTCCTCATGTACAAGTTTCATTGTTATTATTTTTTTCAAAACATCATCCTTTCTAATCTTGGTACTATTCTCTATTGGGAGACAAATCCATATTATACACATTTCTTCATTTGATGTATAATCACTAGAGCCTTTATTATACATCATAATCTTGTGGAGAGATCTTCCACCAATTTTCTATTTTCTTAATATGGATTATTTTAAATAGAAACAATAAATTATCTTTTATTATCCAATTCAATATCCTTTTGAGATAAATTATGTTTATTTATCATTTATGAATAATTCTTCAATGTTTTAACCTTCTTTGGTTTAATAGTTATATCTTTATTCTTCTTTCTAATTTTGTTTTTCATTATTTCAAATATTATTGTTTCAAAAACCTTGACAAAAATTGATGATAAAAACTTTAATACATTTAAAACAAAAACTTTCATAGTGTCACAAATCTATTTTCAATTTTAGAATGTTTTAATCCTTCCATACTTTCCTCTATTTGATATAGTGTTGAATCATTTTTCTTTAAACTTCTATCTCATTTCAAAATGTATTTCATTATCATATATCCATGTGTAAAATTTATATAATATTTTGTCTGTCAATATCTACTTTTTTAGATTCTAGATGTAAATTCCTAGTTTATCCCATAAATAAAAATTAATGTTGCTTCAGTAATTCTTTTCATCAAGAACATTAACCAATGGGTTTTGTAAAATTAAATATTTTTCTTAGATATTAAATTGTTTCTTATCTTCTAACTCTACCTATTGAGGCATCCATGAGAGATACCCCTAATTTTATATTTCCATTCAGGTATTTAAATAGTTTAACAATATTTATAATCATCGTCTATTTCTCCATTTATTAGTAATTTTTAGGATTTTCTCGTCATTTACTGTTTAGTTTTGAGAGGAATCGAATAATATTTAAGAACTATATCTGTATCAATTTGTTCTTTTAATATATTTTAATGTTATATAATTATTCTACATACACAATTATTGATTAACATATTGTTGTAATTTATTCACATAAGGATAACACCTCTTTCCATAGGCTTTTATTCAACAAAATAATAATACATGAAACTGTAATCCATTACATTATTAATTTTCTTGTTCATCCACTTATTCATATAAAGAATGTATCTTATCATGATATCTATGTTAATTTCCCATCCAATTTCACTATTACATATGAAGTCATTATTAATTACATAAATACGTACATACTAAAAACCAGAAAAATTGAAAGGGATAGTGTCTTTAGAAAATGAGATATATAACATAATAATGTAAAATTATGACAGGATAACATTATTTTATACACCTTAACAGGCCAAGAAAATATCATTTCTCCTCTAAAACTACAAGAGATGACCTACTAGCATACAGAAAAAGGGGTGAGTTATAAATCCTACAAAATGAATAATTAAATAATAAAATTATAATTACAATACAATTTAGTCAAGATGCATATCAATGTGGTAATACACCAAACTTCCATAGTGCGTTTCCCATTGAATAATGCAATAGCTTGTGTTGTATGAAACTTGGAGCTTTAACACACCACGACTAATAAAACAAAAAGTTATGAATACTAATACTCACTTTTTGAAATTATATAAATTTTCTTTTTCCAAATGGACATCATTTTTGGATTCAGAATATCATCATTAGCCAAGGGTGAATTTTTGGTGTTTTTCTGAAAACATTACATTTTTGATGAATAGTTAAAAACACTGTGTTATTGTTTAAACTGAATTTTTATTTAAATAATCAGTTTTTTTATTTAAATTCATATTAGGAAAAAATGAGTACATAATACATGTATATGTTAAATGTAATTCATTGTGGTCATTTTTGAATAATATTAGATAAATAAAATTTTATTGATCGTTTTACCGTCTTTTACCCACCTTCTAGGCGCATTTGAAAATTTGCATAAAACGTAATTTTACCACATGTATGAATTGAATTTCCAAAATATGAGAGAAACTTTTGAAATCAGTAAGTAAAATTTGTTTCAATATGATTAATATAATTTTTGTTGAATAGCTACTTTTGACTTTTATTTACCACGGTTATAAATAAATAGGGTAATTAATGGTAAAATTGATATAATAATAACCCAAACATATGTCCTAATTCTACTGGATAAGAGTATTTCAGACACAATAAACCTTAGGAATAAAATATGATTCTTTTGGTCCACTTAGATTAGATTATGACATTTACTATTATTATATTTAATTAAGAGTTAAAAGTGTTAAATTCAAATTTACATAATATAAACATTTATAATATAGGATTATACATAAGATAAATTTGACAATAATTATTTTGTAGAAATATAAAAATATTTCCTATGTAATGGTTTTTATTAATAATTTTTATACATTAGAAAATTAAATTTATTTAGGACATAATGATGATTCAGTAATTGACGTATTAATGAAAGGTTAAAATAATTGATGTTATAAATATCTAAATAAATGTAAATTGAGACTTTTGAGGCATTATATTAATTTTATAGATTATTATGACATGTTATGGTTGATTCAATTAATATTTTTGAAGTAATCATATTGTTATGACTTCCACAAAAATAAATTACTAAATAGTGTCAAAATTCACAAAAATGAGTATTGAAAATAAGTACTATAATATTGACAATATAATAGTCCTAAAAATCTATGGTTCAGTAGAAGGACTTATATAGAAATTAATATATCATTAATGAACCACTTGGGTTTCTATTGTAATTTTATAGTATGATTATTAACCATATAATACATTAATACAAGAATACATGGTAAAAGTTAAACTATTTACCTAAAAATTAAATCTAAAAGACAAGGTCAATATGGTGAACTAAACCTATATAAAACTATTTTTTTGAGAGTTTTTTGACCCATCCCCACCTTATCCCAGAAATGAATAATTTTGGGGCCATTATAAACATAATATTAATGTATAATAAAATAATATATCATTCTTTTCCTAAAGTGACCCTCACCTCTCTTATAAACAGTTACATCCCCTTCTCTCTAAATCACACCTCCAAAGATATTTTGATCGGCCAAAACCTGCTCAAATATTCTCCCCACTACCCTCCATTCAACATAGAGGCTTTACTTTGATCAAAAATCCAACTTTACGAGCCCTTTTGATCAAATTAAAAGGAAACACCCAAAGAACAGGTAATAATTTCACCACCTCTTTCAAAGAACTTTTCTTCTTCCACATCAACTTTATTTTTTGTTTCCATAAAAAAATAATAACTCAATTACATTATACATACTGTGATGTTATTATAAATATGTTAAAACTGTATTCATTATTCTATCCATCCTATAAGTTACAAGTCACCTTACATGCATACTGACTGCTTACCATCTCTACATTGTGGGGTAGTTTTTTACTCAAACACTTTATTATTTAGATGGGTATAGTGATGAGTATAATTGATGTAAATTATAATTATAAATTGTTAATTATTATTTATATATGACATACCATATAATTACATTCTATTCCACCATTAATTGAATGGTATTGTTGCTCGTGCGTACATACAGATTACCGTCTCCATGAACACGATGAGATTCATTCCCCATCATAACCATTCAAGAATAAATATCATTTTATGATTAAAAAAATGTTTAATAATTTAATATCATTCTAGATATTAATCAAGTACATCTTATCCATAACAAACATGACTTGTATAACAAAACATACAAAGGAAAATGAATCAGATAACACCTGAAATGATGATACTACTAAAATATTATTAAAAAATAAATATTAGAAGATCATATATGATATAATATTTATGATTCTGATTCTTGTATAATTTAATAAAAATTATTTAATTATTATACAAGAGTTTAATGTACCCTCAACCAAGTAAAAGTACAAAGTAAAGCTTAATTCTACAATCTCTTCATTTTACAAATTTGTTTATACTTGAGTATCTAATGTGACCTCTTTATCATCCACATATGTGTTTCTTAAAAATGTATTTCAAAACATTTATACTATTTCTTATACTATATGTTAAATTCATTTATACCCTTGTTTTACTTTTTATGAGATTTTTATAAAGGAATCTTTCTGTCATTTTCCAAACAAGGTCCTTTATGACCTTTTCGACAAAATTAAGTAATGATTGTTTTTTTAACTTATACAGTGGGTGCGGCTATTATACATCATAATAAAACCTTTGATGTTTCCCTTACAATCTTATAATAATATTTTCAAAATAAATTTTTTCTTTTAAAATTACATGACTTTTAAATGATTTCAATATAGAAATTGGCTATTGATATTGCATGTGATTATTCGACTTCTAGAATATCCATGTGAATAAGAAAATGGAATTATTCTATTTATATTTACCATATTATGATGATGTTTAATTTTAAAAGGTTTATGTATAAGTCTTATTCACTTCCTTAAAATTTTATTATTATTTATGAAAATTTCTCTATATTGTTATCCTTACTGAGCATCTGAGATAAACCCTTTCAATGTTTTATTTTTCCCATGATATGAAGATGTATTTTATGGATGACCAGTAGAAATTTGATAAGGGATATATGAGTGTTCAAAGGGGTTAAAATGTTGTTTTTTATCTCACAATGTAATTTAAAAATTATGTATGTATCAAGTACATGCAAGGCTACTAAACTAATCCGTCTTTTGAGACATGATCTCTTATGATCAATCCACTGTTATATAATAATGTACCGAGTCTAGGTAACTAGGTTCAGAGCATTAAAGTTGGAATTAGATGAATTTTAGTACAAAACATTGAATCTATATTAAAAAAATTATGATTATATAACATTACCCTAAGATAGAATTTTAGGATTAGTATAGAAGAACTTCCTAGAATTTTGGTAAAGTAGATATTTTTTGGAGTTTTCCAAACAATACATCCCTGTCTAGATACTAGTAGGTAGAGACGGCTCTTGCACAGATGTACCTAAGAGTGAAAAGTCTGACAAGGTGTTTTGGGCTTGTCCAAAGGTATCCTGGTACACGACAATGGGCCTTGCTTCACTCTTGGTTATGATACTCCAGAGGGATATGCTTAGGATAATTAACATTTTATTCAAACCATTATGAAGGATTTATTAATATATAACCCCTCAAGGAAATTTTATTTATGAATATGGATTATATCCATAAACTGTTCAATTTATGTTAAGTGTTTCGTAAGTTTGGGATTTTGTATTTTGATTCATTAATTTAACAAGTGTATGCCATTGTTTAGAAATGGTGCCTAGTTGAAGGAATTGAAACTGTATCAACACATATAATCCATGTAGGGATTTCCCTCTTACTTAATATAATTATAGTGGAGCTGGAGATGAAACCAGTTCTGATCTGTGTATAATAATACTGGGACAACTCACTCGGGTTATGAATAATAACCTTACCTGTAATGAGCACCCTGATCCTCAACGCGGAGGATCAATGTTAGACCGCTTCATCGTGAATCAATGACGAAAATTTAATAGGACTATAAATATATTTTTAGCTAGGCAATGGATAAGTTCATTTCAAAAATATTTTATGCTTTAGGGAGTAGAAAAGGGGAAAAACATTTCAATGCAGTTTATCGCCTCACAGGAGACGCAGATCAATGGCCGTCATTATTTCAAAACCCAAAAGACGACGAATAAGTATCAACTATGGAATCGAGGGAGTTTGATGATATTTTGATAGAAAAATAATTTCCTCATGACCATCGAGCAGATATGGAAAGGAAATTCCTGAGTCTAAGGCAAAAGAAGGATGAAAATATCTCACCGTATGAGGCTAACATTACAAGGATATAAATTCCTGCGATAGATTATATACATTACCCAAAGAGTAAGATTGATCAATTCTTTAATGGGTTAAACCCATTTCTCTAACAAGCATTAGTCTCACAATACTTCTCATCATATAATGATATTGTCTCATGAACCATCAAAATAGAAAATAAATTATCTATGTCTTATGACTTTAATGAAATGAAAGAGAAGAAGATATCTGTTAAACACTATAGAAATTAAAATAATGGGAAGAATCTAAAAGTTGAATATCTATACTACTGTAAATGTGGGAAGAAACACCCTGATACTTGCCTAAAGGGAATGGGATTCTGTTATAAGTGTGGTGAAAAAGTCCACCAAACTCGTGATTGAAATTGAAAGAAAGTGGTTATTAATGTTGAATGCTACAACTGTAGAGAAATGGAGCATTATTAAAATTAATGTCCTTAGTGCCAAGGAAAACATCCTCTGAAAAGGACAATGGAGAAAGGCCAGGATTATACAATCACTACTGCTGAGTTTGGTGCTCCTAAAGATGTGGTGGAACGTAATTTAATGGTTTCCTCATGTTTAGCCAATGATTTATTTGACTCTGGATCATCGCAATGTTTCATATCATCCCAATTTTCTTTGAAAATTAGATATTTCCAATTTGATTTAATAAGGGAGTTGTCAATAAAAACTGCTAAGGGAAGTATCATTGCAACAATTTTTTGTGAATCAATCCCCATTAGGTCATATAAATTTTATTTATCTGCAGATCTCATCATCATACCAATGATTTAATTTGATATAATCGTCATGTTGTATTGGATTTCGGAACATGATGCCAAAATTTATTATAAGAAAAAGGTTATTATAGTTTTTTATGATGATAAAGAGTACCTTATCTTTAGATAAGAAATGCCATCCCCTAAATCTTTTCTAGATTCACCAATTTTAGATATACTAAATTCAATTATTTGGGAGGAAGAGAATGAAATAACTATGGGTGAAGAAAAGAATGTTCAAATAGGGTATTTTCCCATTTTTCAAGAATATGTTGATGTGTTTCCATAGGATTTACATGGATATCCTCTAGAATGAGAAATTGAGTTTCCAATTGATATAATTCCGAGTTCAAGGCCCTAATGGAAGACCCCTTATAGAATGGACAATGTAAAATAAGTGGAAGTAAATAAACAACTAGAGGAATTGAGTAATAAGGAATTTATTCGCACTAGTGTTTCTATATGGGGATCCCCTGTTATTTTTATTAAAAAGAAAGATGGATCTATGAGGTTGTGCATTGAATACAGTTAAAAAAATGCTATAATAATAAAGAAAAGGTATCCCTTACCAAGAATTGATGATTTATTCGATCAACTTCATGGATATCAATATTTTTCAAATATTAGCCTTCGATTTGGATATCATCATTTGCGTGTAAAGAAGGTTGACATTCTGAAAATAGAATTTTGAACCTAGTACGGGCATTAAGAGTTTATATTAATGCATTTTGGACAGACTAATGCACCTTTTGTTTTCATGGATATAATGAATGTACTTTTCAACTAATATATTGATGACTTTTTAGTTGTATTTATTTATGATATCATGATATAATCCAAAAGCTACGAATATCATGAATATCACATGCACATTATTCTGAAAACCCTTATAAGAAATAAATTATATGGGATGTTTATCCAGTGTGAATTATGGCTTCAGGAAATTAATTTTCATGGACATATTTTCTCTAAGGATGGAATCTCTGTCGACCATTCAATGACAAGAGCAATACAATAATCCACATCATTGATTAGTATAATTGAGGTACAAAGTTTTATTGGTTTAACATGTTATTATCGAGGTTTCAACCAAAATTTTCCCTGATTGGTAAACCCATTAACCATGCTCACATGTAAAGGGGTTAAATTTGTTTGGAAAAAAGAGTGTGAGGAATGTTTTGAATAATTGAAGAGAAGATTAGCAAATTTTTCTTTCTTGAATCTACCATCGGGGAATGATTGGTTTATTATTTATAGTGATTCTTCAAAGAAAGGCCTTGGATGGGTTTTTATGTAGAATGATAGGGTTATTTCCTATGCATCACGACAACTAAAAACTGACAAACTAAACTATCCCACTAATGATCTTGAGTTAACAGCTATAATATTTGCATTAAATATATGGAGACATTATCCCTATGTTGAAAATGTGAGATATATACTAATCACAAGTGTTTGAAGTATATTTTCTCAAAAAAATAACTCAACATGAGGAAAATGAGATGGCTTGAACTACTCAAGGATTATGATTTCACTACACACTACCACCCAGGGAAGGAAAATAAGGTGGAAGATGCTTTGAGCTGAAAAGATCATGGAGTTTCAAACAAGATGAGAGTTGAAAGGGATCCAATGTACATGGATCTAGTAATGATGTATATGGGAATAATCATGGAAGGTGAAACATAAATACTTTTTCAAATGGTTGCCAAAAAATCATTACTAGAAAGGATAGAATGTTCTCAGACTGATGATGAGGAGTTTCAAAAGAAAATTAATCTTGTGAATGGTGGGAGATTGATTGACTTCATATGTGAAGATGGAATTTTGAAATTTGGGAAAATACATTATATTATTAATATACCTGATCATAAAAGGGAAATATTGGATGATTATCATAGCTCTAATTTCTCTATACACCTCGATAGCACAAAGATGTATATAGATTTGAATGAACATTTTTGGTGGGACAAAATGAAGAGAGAGATTGAAGATTATGTGTCAAGATGTATGGTTTTTAAACAAGTGAATGCTGGAATACAATTTCATAGGGGAGTTGTGAAACCTCTTCCCATACCTAAGTGGAAATGGGATGATATTACAATGAAATTTTTCATGGGACTACCAAAGACTCCTAGAATGAATGGTGTAATACGGGTCATTGTTGATCCTTTTACCAAGTCAACACATTTTGTTGATATAAGAGAAGATTTACCACTTGATCATTCAGCAAGAATATGTATTAATGAAGTTGTAAAACTTCATAGAGTAACCCTATCAATTGTTTTTTATTGTGATCCCCATTTTACATCAAGATTTAAGAAAAGTATTCAGAAGTCCTTGGATACTGAACTTCGTTTGAGAACTGCCTACCACCTTCAAACTGATGGATAATCAGAACTGACTATTCAAACCATAGAAGACATGTTGATATCTTTTTCAATTGATATTTAATGTATGTGGGATCAACATTTACCATTTTTAGAATTTTCCTATAATAATATCTTTTATTCAAGTATTCAGATGGCACATATGAAGCGTTATATGGAAACAGATGTCTCACACCAACTTGTTGGGGTGCTATAGCTGAATAAAAACACGTAGGCCCAGAACTTGTTGAGGAAACAATAGAAAAGGTGAAGGTTTTCGAAACCCACATCAAAGCTGCTCAAAGTAGGAAAAAGATCTATGCCGATAACCAAAGGAAGGATTTGGAATTTCAAGTAGGAGATCATATTTTCTTGAAGGTGTCTCCATGGAATGGAGTTATACAATTCGATAAGATTGGTAAATTAAGTCCCAGGTACATCATACCTTTAGAACCTTTAGAACAAATTGGGAAGTAGCTTACTATTTGGCAATGCTGCCAAGATTCTCCAAAGTTCAGGTTTTGTTCCACATATCCCTGTTGAGAAAATACATGCCTGACCCAATGCATGTACTCACCTATGAAAAAATAGAACTTGAACCCGACCTGTCTTTTTGCATAGAGCCTATCAGAATTGATGACACTAGAGAACAAGTGTTGTGAAACAGGGTGACTCATCTTGTAATAGTTCTATAGAGAAACCATAATATGGAAGAGGTAACGTGGGAACCCAAGTTACATTATTATGAAGAACCACCCCAATCTTTTTATGCAGTAATATTATATAAATTTCAAGGACGAAATTATTTGAATGAGGGGAGATTGTAACACCACAAGCTTCCACGGTACGTTTCCCTCTGAATAATGTATTAGATTGTATTCCACGCAACTTGGAGTTTTAACACACCATGACCAATAAAACTAGCCATTATGAATAGTAATTCCAACTTTTTGAAATTTTATTATTTTTATTTTTCACAATGGACTTCGTTTTCGGATTCAGAATATAAGAATTAGCTTAGGGTGGATTTTTTGTATTTTTTTGAAAACTTTCAATTTTTGATGAATAGTGAAAAACAATGCATTATTGTTTAAGACCAAATTTTTATTTAAATAGTTAGTTATTTTATTTAAATTTATATTAGGTAAAAATAGATACATTGTACCTATATATGTTCAATGTAATTCATTGGGGAATTTTTTTAATAATATTAGATATATAAAATTTTATTGAACTTTTTACCATCTTTTACCCACTTACTAGGCACATTTGTAAATTTGTGTAAAACATAATTTTACCACTTCTGTGAATTTAATTTCAAATATTATGAGAGATACAGTTGACATTAGTATGTAAAATTTGGTTCTATATGATGAAAATATTTTTTGGTTAATAGTATATTTTGACGTTTATTTACCACGGTTTAAAATAAATAAGGTAATACAGTTAAAAATGATATTATAATTGAACTATCACAAATCCTAATTCTATTAGATAAGTGTATTTAGGTCAAAATCAACCTTAGGAATACAATATGATCCTTTTGGTCTACTTGGATTAGATTAGGACATTTATTATTATTTAATTTAAAGATGAGTTAAAAGTGTTTATTTCAAATTTTCTTAAATAAAACATTATTAATATAGAGTTTTACATAATATAAATTCGTCTATAAATATTCATTAGAAAGATAAAAATATTTCCTATATAATGGTATTATATTTATAATTTTTATACATTAAATAATTATATTTATTTATGAAAAAATGTTGATTCATCAATTTCCTTTTTAATGAATGATTAAAATAATTTATGTTATAAGTAGCCAAATATAATTTAAAATGAATGTTTTGAATAATTACAATAATTTTATAGATTAATTTTTCATGTTAGGGTTGATTCATGTTTTTTTTGAAATAATCGTGCTATTATGACTTCAAAAAAATCAATTATTAAATAGTTTCAAAATTGACATAAATGATTTTTTTAAACTAATACTATATTATTATATGTGATAATAGTTCTAAAAATATAAATTTCAGCAAAAACAAATATATAATAATAAATATATCATTAATGAACCACTTGGTGTTCTCTGGTCATTTTATAGTAAAATTATTTACCATATAAAAAAATAATACAAGAATACATGGTAAAAGTTAAACTATTTAACTAAGAGTTAAATCTAAACGATAAGGTTAATATGGTAACCTAAACCTATATATAACCTATTGGTTGAGAGGATTTAAAACCATCCCCACCTTAAACCAGAAAAAAGTCATTTCAGATCCACTATAAAGTGAATGCGATTGTATAATAAAATAACATTTCATGTTTTTCCTAAAGTGACACTCACGCTCTTATAAAAGGTTACATCCCCTTCTCTAAAAATCATACCTATAAAGCAGTTTGGATTAGACAATTCCTTCCCAAATATACTCCCCACTACCCTTCATATGTCTGAGAGGCATTACATTGATCTGATGTCCATCTTATAGAGCCCTTTTGATCAAATCAAAAGGATACACCCGAAGAAGAGGTGATAACTTCACCAGCTCTTTCAAAGTTATTTTCTTCTTTCACTTACACATTATTTGTTGTTTCTATAGAAAAATAATAAATCCATTACCTTATACATACATTGATGTAATTAAAAATATGGTACAACCATATTCAATATTCTATCCACTCTATAAATGAAAATTCACTATACGTGCGTATGTACGGCATACCGTCTCCATGTCATGGTGTAGTGTGTTACTCAAACACTTCATTATTTGGATGGGTATAACAATGGGTATAATTGATGTAAATAATAAATATAACATGTTAATAATTATTTATATATATGATATACCATAAAATTACATATCATTCCACCATCAATAGAATGGTATTGTCGCTCGTGTGTACGTACGGATTACCGTCTCCACGAACGCGATGAGATTCCTTCCCCATCATAAGAATTAAAGAATAAATATCATTTTATGATTAAAAAATAATGTTTAGGAACATAATATAATTCTAGATATGAATCAAATACATCTTATCCATGACAAACACAAAATACATAACAAATCATATAATGGAAAATGAATCAGGTAACACCCGAAAAGATGATACTAATAAAATATTACTAACATCGCAATATTAGAAGATCATATATGATATCATATTTATGTATGTGGTTATTTTATAATTTAATAAAAAAATTTACTATTATATAAGATTTTAATATTCCCGGACCTAGGAAAATTAAAATGTATGGGTTAATTCTACAATATCTTCATTATTTGAGGTTGTTTATAAGTGAGTATCTACTGGGACCTCTTTTTCATCTACATCCGTGATTCTTAAAATTGTATTTCAAAACATTTTACTATTTCCTAGACTATATTTTAATGTCATTTATACCCCTGTTTTAATTTTAATGAGCTTTTTTTAAAGCAATCCTTCGATCGTTTTCCAAACTATGAGCTTTATGACTTTTTCGATAAAATTATGGAAAGCATTTTTTTAACTATTACAGTGGATGCAGCTATTTTCCGCCATTATAACACCTTAAAAGCATTCCATACAAGCTTATAATAATTTTTTCAAATAATTTTTTTTCTTTTAAAATTACATGACTTTTAAATGATTTCAATATAGAAAGATATATATCTCTCAAATAGTTTTTATTCCATCTATGTCAATATCCCTTGTTTGATTTTAAGCTTGTTTGAAGTTGATTTGTTATGATACAAATATTCCGTATTATATTGAAGGTTTTGTGATATGTTTGATTGTGTTTGTGTTATTTTTATACCATTCATGTTTTATGGATAAATTATTGACATTTCGTATGCTAGTTTTAATATGGATGCTTATGTTATGTTTAAAAATCGTCATATATGGAAGACATTGGACTTAGTAAGTGGTGGGTGGAGCCTTATATAGCTCCTCGATGCATCAATAGCTATCACGAGACAACATACTATCTTCGAACAAGGTCTTGAAAAATTCTTATTTGTAGTCTTGACATGAGCCCTTAACTATGTGGTTATAAATTCTTGCATTACGCATTCCATCATTATGAAATTGGAAATTGATATTGCATGTGTTTATTAGACTAGTAGAATATCCATGGGAATAAGTAAATGGAATTATTTGATTTATATTTTCCATATTATTCTGAAGTTTATGTTTTGAAGGATTATGTTTTAGTCTTATACAATTATTTAAATGTTTATGATTATTTAGGAATGTTTACTCTATATTGTTATCCTTATTGACAATATGAGATCATCCCTTTCAATGTTTTATTATTCCCAGGATGTGAAGAAGTATATTATGGTTAACCTATAGGAATAGGCTAAGGGATATATTCTTGTTCAAAGTGGTGAAATTTTTTTTGTTGATTTTATCACATGATGTCATGTAAAACTTATATATGTATCTAGTCCTTCCAAGGATACTAAACTAATTGGTCTTTCAAGACATGATCTCATGTGATCCTGACAATGTTATGTAATAATGCACTGAATATGGGTAACTAGGGTTAGGGAATTAGAAAGTGGACACAAAAATTAGAGTGAATAATAAACATGAATAGGGAAGCACAATATAAGGTGATATCATCGAGGTTGCATATGAATGTGGGAACAGTATAAAATATGACATCATAAGAACATTTCAAGGACAACAAATAAGACATCATAACATAGTGTGCTATGTATAACATCTAATTCACCATAAATTTTATCTCATGAGATAAAAACATTACCCAATGTATTTTAGGGATATATAATTTTGGGGCCACCCGTTACATTCAAAACATATACAATCATAAGTGTGCGATATAAATCATAAAACATAAGAATTAATTTCATCACTTTAAATCCAAATATTTAAGTATCATGGGTTACATTCAAGTAATTTAATAATTATTTAATGATACTAATATCTATTCATATATAATTGAGATTAAATGGGGATGGGTATTCACATTACAATTACTTGTCCTGGAACCCCAAGGATAATTTCTACAGCACAATGGTTATACCAAATGATTCATGTAAGGGTTTAATTGGAGAGAAATGTGATCTATAATTACCAGTAAATCATATGTACCATAATATATATTTTTGAAAACATATTCACACATTAAAAATTAGAAATAAAATGGCATAATGCACACAACGTTCATGAATAAAGAGGAGGTGTGGGTCCCCTTACATGGGGAGGGCGATAATAAACTCATGAGAAAAGGTTTTTATGAGGATGGAAAAACATTATAATGTATATAGAGTGTTATATAAAGAGTTATATAATTACCCTAGACTTATACACATAACATTACATGATTTTATGCATAGTAAATCATCATATTACTAGCCAAGGATCATAAAGTCTAGTGTCCTGGAAGACTAGGTACATAAAACAGAAAACATGGGACTAAATAAAACATATCTATATTTATTCTTCATGATGATCACCTAACTCCCATATTTCTCATTAATATTAATAGGATAATTAAGGGATGACATAAACAATGCAATTATCTAAAAGCCCAGTAAGGGAATGAACATAAGAATATATCATTATCGAATGGGTTAGAAAACATGACATAATGCTATAAAAAGGCATTGAACATCTTGAATCATTACTTATACACCAAGTATCATACAAACATTGAGTCATAAAAGTGTTGCATCAAAATAAAACATGACTTTATAATGGGTCATGGATCATTTCATATAGAGGAGAATAAGTCAATGTTAACCACCAAGGTCGTTTCACATTGTAGCACTAGTCCCTGCTAACTACCAAGACCGTTGCACATAACGTCTCATGAGACTCAACATTATCCAATGAATTGGAGTTCTATTTGGTGACACACATCATAATTATTTCACTAATATAATTTCCACTTATATAATCAAACATACACAATTATACATAAACATAAGGGTACCCATGGAATGAAATTTGTATCATAATTATGTCATAAAGCATAATATATGGGTGTATCATACAAGTGTTAATTAAGTAAAGAAATTAAAATATTCATGCTCATTAATATTGTAAAATAAGAAATATATCATGGTATGTGATATCAAATGGATGTTATTCCATGTAAGAAGGGTATTTAATAAATTTTAGAATTATAATATTTTGGTGCGGTTTTATGGAAAATACTAAAGGGCGTTTAAAATATAAAAGTGAATAATGATATATATTAAACTAGAAGTGAACAAATAAGGTTATTATAATAAAAAATAATGATTTTATAATAACAACGGTATATTAAAACAGATGATACATTGCACGTGAAATTGGGACAGAATTCAGGAGAATCGCAAAAAATGAGTTTGCTTCTCTGGAAATATTGATAAATGATGAATGGATTTTGATACATGTGTTTTAAGACTATATACAGAATTTATATTATTTATATAAATATAATAGATAACTTCACTTTGTTAAAACAAAATATAGAGATACCCAATGGAATAAAGGAAGATCAGGTAGAATCCCTTACCTTAAGTCTGATGGTGCCCTTTAATGGATCTCACTATCCTGGATAACAAAATTAAATTCATTAATTTTTATTACCCATAAAAATTCATAGTTATATTTACTTATTATAAAGATATTAACTTCATTCGTGATTTTTTATGGGTTATGAGGTTCAATTTCATTAGTTGGAAGATATTGTTTTCTTACTTTTCATTATCGGTTTACTTATATATTTGTATGGATAAATATGTAAGATGAGAATTGTTTTCATAAATTGATGTTATATGTTAAAATTTAATATCTATTATATTACTTGGTTATAAAATTAAATTCATTATTTTCAATGAAGATGAATCTTCATATTAAACATTTATGATAACTATTTTGGTTATTAGTATCTTTCTGATCACCTCGATCACATTTTTATTTATAAATTAATGTCATGCGAACAAAACACTCTAGAACCTAAAATTAGATATAATACATATATTATAGTCTATTTCAACAACGAAAATGGTTTCATGATAATTATTTAAGATGGTAATAGATATTAAAAACTAGTCGTCCTTGAATGTGATAAATTATCACATCTTGGATGGAGTTTTCATTTCTAGTGTAAAAGGAGGGGAAATGAGAGATGATGATGAATTATTAAATCTTCATAAAAAATTTCTAATAAATATATTGTACTAGAGTTACCATAAAATTTGGATGAAATGACATGATGCAATAAAATTAAAAGAATGAAACTTGATAGAAAAAATATAAAGAGGACTTGACCTCTTGAATATATGTTCCTTCATAACATATTTATGTTTGAGGATTTGTTAATTTTAGTAGACCAAGGGATGTTGGATGTGGGAAAAGGGAATTAGGGATATATTTTATCATAATTTTTATTATGCACTAGGATTGAGATGTGTGAGGAGAGGTGGTAAATGGAGGTGGTGTATATGGTGGATGAGAGGAAAGGTTTCCCATTATTTTAATCATTAGATTAATATTTGTTCTCAAGAATATGAAAAGTATTGATTATTGTGAAAAAATAGAAATTCGAGCATCTGAGTTCAATCTAATCATCATTTACAACATCCATGACTCAATCATGATGCATTAATTCAGGTTATAGCATTTATCATAAATTATGTTATTTTAATATTCATGAAAAATTAATGTACTTCATAAAAATCTCAAAAATTCACCCCAACAATTTTTTGACAGATAAAATTATAAAATGAACTAAATTTTATGAAAAAAAATTTATGAACATTAGAAATTTTATTTTTAATTAAAATTATAATTTAATTGAAAAATACAAATTTTAAAATTAAATCTTCTTTTCCAACACAATGAAAAACTAATTAAGGTATCTTAAAATTATCTTATAATCCTAATCCATAAAAATAATTATTTATAAATTAATTATATGAAAATTAATTTTATTTTAAATTATTAAATTAATAATAAAATTCTAATTAAATACACATTCCTTACCGAAATATAAACAGATAATTAATAACTTTTAAAATATTTACCTATACTAAGATATAATTATACCATATTGTCACTTATAAGATGGATAAAATTTATTTATAATCTTATGGATGAGGTTAGTATTCATAAGAAGACATTACTTTTCATAAGATTCATGTTTATATTCATAAGGATGCATTACTATTAATTAAGGTCATGTTACTATACATAAGGGTACATAACTATTCATAAAAGTCAATTTAATATTTAAAAGGGTACATTAATATTCATAAGTGTAATGTTACTGTTCATAAGGGTATTTTACTTTTCATAAGGGTATTTTACTTTTCATAAGGGTAAGATATTATTCTTCAAAAAATAAGTTTGTTCTATCGGACACCAAATATCTTACTGATCGAAACTGTGTATGTCAGATTTTCGAAATTCAAAACACAGAAGTTTCAAATTTTAGTTTAACAGTTAGGTTATAACTATCTCTTTAAAACAGATTTTTATTTTAAAGAGACTTAGTGTTTCGAGAAATTCATTGAATTTATTTGTACATAATTGGTGTGTTACATTCTTCACCCTTAAAAAATTTCTCCCTCAAAAAATCTTTTTACATACTAAGGTTAAAACAGGAAAGGGTTTGAATACTTTACTAATTATAATAAAATAAGAAACATTAATCATAAAAGGGTAAACTCTTAAAGGAAACATAAATCATAAATTGTGATTCCATAGGTTTCAATCTAGGTCATCCTGGATCTGTTTCCTAAAATTTATTCTTATGGGATTTTTTGTTCCATTAACATTGATTCGTACTAAGATACTGAATTAACCAAAGCACATAAAACTGGAGTGTCAAACTAGGAGTGTGGTAAGGCCCATTGTCGTGCACCAGTTCATGTTTGTGTCTATATTAATGTAGTGTTATCAGGTTTTTCCCCTAGATAAATCCGTTTCGGATATCAAAAAATAAATAGATCGTGCTCTCATACCAACCATAGTGACTCTATCCTTTTACACATAACATTACATGCTTTTAAGTATAGTAACGCATCATATTACAAGCCAAGGATTGTAAATTCTAGTGTCTTGGAGGAATAGGTATATAATACTAAAATCAGTGGACTAAATAAAAAATTTCATTATTTATTCTTAATAAGAGCTTCAAACCCCCATTTTTCTCAATCATATACATAAGATAACCTATGGATTAAATCAACAAAGGGATCAGATAAAAACCCAGTAAGGGAATAAAGATAAGAACAATGTTTTACTACATGGGTTAGAAGGCATGACATGATGACATAAAAAGGCATGGAACATATGGAATCATAATATAAATACATGGAATCATTTAAAAATGGAGTCATGGTAATGTGGAAGAAATATAAAACATTATTTTATCATGAGTCGAGGTTCATTTCACATAGAGGAGACCATGTCATGGTTAATAACTAAGATTGTTCCCCATTGCAGCACGAGTCAACACTAACTTCCAAGACCATTGCATATATGGTATAATGAGACACAACATTTCCCAATGAATTTTAATGACACATGGGAACACAAATCATAATAATTTCATTAATATTCTTTCCATTTATAGAATCATACATAATCAATAATATATAAACATAAGGGTACCCATGGAATGAAATGGGTTTTATAATCAGGTCATAAAGAAAAATAAATGAGTGTATTATACATGTGTACATTAAATAATGAAATTAAAACATTATTGGGAATTAATAAGGAAAAAAGGCATATATCATGGTATGTGATATATAACAGAATTGATACAATGTACGAAGAGTATTTATGAAATTTTAGCATAAAAACATTTCCGTGCAATTTTATGGAAAATTATAAAGATAATTTAAAATAGTAAAGTAAATAATCATTTATTTAAAACCAGAGATGAACCAAGAAGTTTTTAAAAATAAATAGGTTATTTTATAAAAACAATTGTTCCTTAATTTATATGATATATTTCACTTCAAATTCATAATATTTTTAATGTTCCCTTTAAACAGGTTTTCTTATAAGGAAATATTGAGGATGGAGTCATTTAACTACATGTATATCCCCAATATAGAATGATGAGTGGATATTGATACATGATATCAGAGAATATAAACAGATTTTATAATATGTACATAAATAGAAAATATAACTTCATTTGGGTATAAATAAAGATAGAGAAACTTGAAAGAATAAAGGAGTTTCAGGTAACACTATCAGTAAATGAGGCTACTACCATAGTCCTATAGTCATAGATTTAAAACCATGGATATAAGTGGTTATAAACATGGTTCTATAGCTCATAGCCTTAGTTTTATAACCATGGCTATAGGCGAATTTTCAATGGCCTATAGCCATATTTTTTCAAAACTATGGTAAGGGGTTCTCACTCTTCTACGGGAAAAAAAATTCCCACCAAATTTTGTGCGGGAAGACATACCACTACGGTTTTGATGCTATTCCCATGGTTTATATTAATTTATGTATCATAATATATATATATATAACATAATTATTATGCACTGTAGTGACTAGTACGCTTATTCGTAATGTAAAGGAACAAGGATCAAAAACACTCATGGGGCATTTTGTATTTAGTCTATTTCAATGGTTTTCGGAGGCTATAGCCACGATTTTCACTGTGGCTATAGTTCAACTACCACTGTGGCCATTTTTTAGCCTTATTTCCATAGTTTTCAAAATTGTGGAAATATTCTAAGACCTAATATCACAACGATAGTGGGCATGGTTGGCCAAACCTGTAGTCATAAGTTGTGGCCACCTTTTTATAGCATATTGCCACAGTTTTCAACCTTGGTGGTAGGCCTTTTTTTAGTTGTCTTGAATCTCATACTGTATGTTTGATGGTTTCCTTAACATGAACATAATGTCCTAGATAACCAAATAATATTCATTAATTTATTTTTCAAGAACCTATTCATTATGAAATTGATTTTTTATTAACTTATTGAGTTAAATCATGACCTTTTTGATGCGTTAGGAGGTTCAATTTCATTGTTTCTTAGAGCTTGTTTCCTTGGTTTTCATGATTGGTTTACATATATACATGTATAGATTAACATGTAAGATGAGAATGGTTCCCCAGAATTAATGTTATCTATTGTTAGTGAATATCTAGAAGATTAATTGGTTATAAAATTAATATAGATATTTTGAGTGAATATGAATCATAATATAAAACATTAATGATAAGTGTATTTGTTAATTGGCAGTTTTTTATCACATCAATCACTTTATCTTTATAAATTAATATCAGGTGAAGAAAAATTTATATAAATATAAATTATACATTATACATATATTATAGTCTGTTTCAACCGTAAAAATGTTTTCATGGTAATAATTGAATATGGTATAAGAAATTGAAACCATGTCATCCTTAAATGTGAGAAATTAACACATCTGAGGTAGTGTTTTCATTTCTAGTATAACATGAGGGGACAAGAGAGAATATGGTGAATTATTTAATTATCATAAAAAATTTCTAGTACATGTAATGTTCTAGAGTTACCATATAATTTTGATTAAAGGGGTTGAGGAAAGAAAAATAAAAGAATGTAACTTGAAAGAAAATAAAAGAAACGAAAAGATAAATTTACCTCCTGAATATATCTTCTATATGAACCTCTTCGTGGAAATGTATTTGGTTTTTATAAGATACCAAAGGATGATAGATGTTGAGGAGAATATTAAAAAAAATTAAGAAGAATTTGGACTTGGAATAAGGATTGAGAGGTTTGAGGAGTGGAGGTAAAGAGGGGTGGTATTTATAGTGGAGGAGAGGAGTGGTTTCCCATTATTATAATCATTAGTTTAAAATGTTTCTCAAGAATATGAATAGTGTTTATTCTTGTGACCAAAAAGAGTACATAGATAATGGGAGTTCAAACCAGTACCCATTTACAACATCAATAACACAATAATGATGTAGAATTTCAGGTTTAACATTTATCATAAATTATCATAGTTTACTATTCATCAAAAAGTCAGGTCTTTATGAAAAATCCCAAAACATCGCCCCAAACACATTTTGATGTCTAAAATTTGAAAATTAACTCCGTTCTATGAAAATAAATTTTTATAAATTTGAAAATTATGTTTAAATTAAAATCATAATTTAGTTTCAAACAGATATAAATAAAACTTCTTTTCTAACACTTTGAAAAATTAATTAAGGTATCATAAAATTAACTTATAATCAAAAGTCATCAAATTACTTATTTATGTGTACATTTCAATTTAGAATGTTCATGTTTCTAATAAAAAAGGTACATTACTATTAATAAGGTTCATGTTACCATTCATAAGGTTATGTTTCTATTTATAAGGGTAAGATACTATTCATAGAAACTTATGTTTTTCCTATCAAAATCCAAACATATTACTTATCATAGTAGTGTATGTCATATTTTCAAAATTCAAATCAGATAAGTGGAATAATTTAGTTTACCAGCTAGGTTGTAACTACCTCTTTAAAATAAAGTGTTGTTCTACAGAGTCTTAGTGTTTCATGAATTTGACTAAATTAATTTGTAAATTCTTGTTGTGTTATAATGGAAATTATGATAAATGTGTTATGAGTGAAGTGGAGTGGGTGGATATAGGGTATTTATAGTCAAATAGAGGGGATTTCATTAATAATTTTTAAATTTTTATTTTTAAACCAAAATGATAAAATAATAAAAACAAGAAACATTAAAATGGGGTTTCCCATGATTTATTACATAGGTTAGTGGTACTAAATATTTTATATTTCCATGAACTAATTATATTAAAACAATACCATTAGTTATGTGGAAATTAGTCTTGTTCATAAATAATTGTTTTCATAACCTTTAAATATAATATAGGGTTTTCAGAATTCATTATAATATTGCAAAGAAAATTAAAAAAAAATAAATAAAATAAATATTTTGAAGTGGGGATCTATATTTTTCCTATTTTTCCTTTTATTGAATTTACTACATCCCTTTTGGGCTGTTATGAAGTCATAATATATACTGTATATTTACATCATATTAAATTTTTACCCAAAAATTGACTACATCAGAAACATCTAAAAAATCAATGTTGGATACCTATAAATTTAAAATTTATAATATATTATTTATTTTATCAATGTAATGTACTATGTTTCGGATTATATAATATTAAATAAAAATCCATATTTACTAGAAAATTATTATTTTATTAATATTGAGAAATTTAGAACCCTTATAAAAATAAAAGTATACATTATTAAATTACATTCACATTTATATTTGAATAAATGTTTCTACATAATAATATTATATTAAAATATTAAATTCCTAAAAAAATATTCTAATTATCAAATGAATTACTTAATTGGGAGCACATATTGCAAAAAAATACAATTTTTTATTTCTTCCCATTAAAATATAAATTTTATCCAACTAATTGTATATAATTTATAATGTGATAATGAAAAGGAGAAAATATAATCCTTGTTTCATTAAAAAATTTAAACATAAAATTAATATTACTAGTGTCTAGATACATAATCTGTTATTACACCACTATAAGCTCTATGGTTAATTTGAGTGATGGTGGTTCTTTCTTGTGGTGGTTTGGAGAATATTGTTTGGGTTGTGATCTCAATAATCTTGAACCTCTCTCCTAAAAGGTTTCACTAAAGAATCAATTTTTTAATCACAATATACATTTGGCCAGGGGAAATTCCCATTGACTCCATTTCAATTATGAGCTCCGTTAAATGGGATTCACATGGTAAGATTCTAGTAGTCAAGTCCCTTGATTCTTCTATCTGTACCAATTGGAATTTATCATAATAATTAATATATACTATTCTTAATAGACACTATTTAATATATAAATTACCAATTGTACAATGTGTACCGATATTCTAAACCCAATAGGGTATATTAATTCAAAATAGACAATGTAGTTCATTTTTTAATAAAACTATCTAACATAATATAGATTTTGTTCCATTAGAAGAAATTATTAGTTGTAAAAGTTTCGGTGGTTACATTATTTTATCATTCATAAAATTTTCCCTTAATTGTTTTTGTATACAAAAATAGATGATGAGACTTCTATTTCATCCCCTCTTTTAGTTCCCAGGCTTCTCCTTTAAAATTTTGGTTCCACCATAGTACATTGGCGAAGTGAGTTTCCTTATTTCATATAACTTTATATCTCTGATATAATATCTTCACTATCTGCTCTTCATTTTGAATGATCATTATCAAAGGTTACCACCTCTAAAATCATTACAAGTTGGGGTGTGGTATTTACTTCTTAAAGAGAGACATATGGAACACCTTCTATACTTTTTATATATTATGTTGTAATTCTAGTCAATATGTCACTACACTGATGTGATCAGGGATCTCAAAGGGGTCTATGTATCTTGGAGTAAGATTTCCCTTTCTCCCAAACCTCATAACATTACTCCATGGATATATATGAAGGAGAACATTATCTCCTACCACAAACTCTAGGTCTCATTGACAAATGTATGCACATCATTTTTATAAGAATCTCGGGATTACATTTGATATTCAATGATTCAAATATTCCCTATCATATCTTTTTTATGATCGGTCTCATGAACTTTTCACTCTAAAATTATTCCAATATGTATGATTCTAACACATATTCACATACATATGAACATAAGGATCCATTTCAATGATATAATATATACTACTGTAATAATAGAACTCTTACAAGGTAAGGTTTTGATCTCTACATCCTTTTCCATGCATAAAAAATGATATCATCATAACATATATAGTTTTAATGGTTCTCTCAAACTGGCCATCCATCTATGGTTGAAATGAAATATTGAATCTTAGCTCTGTATCCAATTATTGTAGAAGGATTCAATCGAATATTAGGGAAAAACATGGACCTCAATCTGATATAATGGAGTGTCTCACTCTATATAGTATTTCCACATCCCTTATTTCTATAATGGTGAGTTGTTTAAGAGAGAAATCTTCCTTGAATGAAATAAAATGAACTAACTTTTTATGGATATTAACTTCCACCAAAATAGAATTATTTTCTTTAGGTGTGATGGGGAGTCTTATGATGAAATCCATGGTTATGTTTTTTCATTTACATACAGGTATGGGAAAATGATTCATCATACCCTTATACATCTATCATTTATCCCAAATATTTTAGTATATAATGTGTCAGGATAAAAATTCTTCAATCTCTATATTCTTGTCATCTAACTAGAATTGTTTCTTCAGGTTTCTGTACATCATAGTACATCCTTAATAAAATGAGATAGATGATCTATGTACATTATATAGAATCTCCCTCTTCATTTTTATTATTTATGGGATACATATCAAGGTTTTATTCATTACAACTACATGTTTATGAATTCTGAACTATGGGATATTCACTTCAATCTTCTATAGTTATGTATTATCCTTTCCATCATCCTTTAACCTCTAAATAACGGATGGTTGAGATGATATTTGAGAAAATTAGTATGAATATTCTTATATTATTCCAATTTCCATCCATTATTTCTCTAATAAGTTTGGATCCATTTTAATCTTCATCATGTATACAATGTATAATACTTTGTAGGTAGGGAATCCTTCCATTTTTTCACATTCACATGGTTGTAATGGACAGAGAAATAATAATCAATGATAATTAATAACCACCATAATCTACACGTATTGAGATTGTATCATAATAATATATGGATGAGTATTTTATGATATATATATATATATGGGAAACATCTTCCCTTCAATATGAGCTCACTGATTAATGAATTTATGGATCAATATGGAAAATAGAAAACAATGTGTTGGGTAGTTCTTATCAAATATTTATTATTGAAAGGAGGAATATGATATTTCTTTGATAAATTACATGACTATATGACCCAATTATTTTTTTAATTCATCACTATAAGTTAAAAATAATTACCCCTGGTAGAAAATGTTTCCACAGGTGTAGTTATTTGGATCCTATCTAATTATTACTCCCTTATTATGGTATAGGGTTTCCTTTAATTTCCACTGTTTTTGAATGATCTATAGATATACCTTTGTTAGTGATCGCATTCCCAATTAAAATTTTATTATCTATGCAGTACTCTCATTTACTATACTTCACATATAGATTTACCATCCAAAAGTTCATCATTACAATATTCAAATAATCCTAATATTCCTCCATTATTTTCGAATAGATAACAATATCCTCTATGAATACTACCAAAAAATCTTCTAGCTAATCCCTAATGACTATATTTTTTAAATACAAGAATAGAGTGTGAGATTTTGTTACTCCAAATATATTCACTATCAAATCATAATGAAAATACCTTCTAAAAATAATAATCTTGGAGATATTAGACTTCATTACCTTCACTTGATAATATACTAGTCGAAGATCATCCATATAGAAGTATAGTACTCCATGTTTCGGATCGAATAACTCATCAATCTATTGTATATAATAGTTTTTTATTTTTATTTACTTATTGATCTCATGATAAATAATGAATAGGACCATCGACCCATTTTTATTCTTAAATAAGAAGACCAGAACACCCCATGGTGAAACACATGGTCATATAAACCCTTTTTCAAGACTTCCCTAGAATAGATTTTTCAGAACTTCAAGATGAACAGTGGCCATTATATATAGATTCAGGGATATTGGAAAAGCTCTGGGAATATTTTTTATTGATAATAAAATCTCACATCCTGGAAGAGGACCTATAATTATTTAGGAAACACATCTACATATTCTGTTACAATCAGCAAGTCATCATTTATGATATCTTTCTTAGTCATAACCATATATGCTAAATATTATTACTCATTAAGAAAAAATATAATGTCTTGAGATGATGATACAAAAGTATATTTATCCACAAACATTCACTTGTATAGAATCAGATGTTGGTTATCAATACATTTATTGATTTCCATCTCTCATAAATTTATGATGTGCCTATATATTGAAAGCAAATCAACCCCCAAAATTGAATCAATTTTTATTGTAGAGACTATCACATGGTTTATTCAGAAGTTCATCCTAAAAATAAAGATAATATAGAAGTTATATACATGGGATAAATTAATTTCCACATTTTCCATTTTCATAGATCTATTCACTTCCATTTTTTTAGGTGGTAATGGATTGTACAACTAAACATGCATGATTTTAAAGAATGTATAGATCCAGAATCAAAAAGTGTGTTCACTATTCATTTAAAAGTAACTAGAATACATATCCCAACATTATTATTTGGATTCACCTCAGTAGTTGTGATGGAACAAGATAACCCTTAAAATATAGGCCTTGGAGGTTATTGAAATATGATATCATTGAAAACCCAGGGCTTAGTGCATTTATTTTCATAGTTACCTTTCCCCTTGTAGTTAAAATATTAGATAACTGGATGACGATTGACTAGAGATTCATCTTTTTCCATCACATTGGTTGGTTTAACCTATCAAAAGGCTCCAGATATGTTCTCATACATCCATCACCTAATTCGTTTTCTTTTAAATTTCTGACTTTATAGGATATTTGATCCCACACTTTGAGATGTGGGTTGCTGGAATTTCTTTCCCAAAGAGATATCTCTATTGCACCACTATAATTAAGAACCATTTTCCACTAAAAATATATTGATCCATGAGACCAGTGAGATTCATCAATCTTCATTTAGACTATTCGGGGATATCAGACAATTTCTTAATTGATGTCAATGACTGAAATCAACAAATATTTTTGTAAACTCTAATTTATCCCATTATATCAGTGGTAAACATTAGTTTTGCGATCAATGAAAATGATGGAGGTGTATTCTATATGTCTTAATCTTTTTTCCCTATACTCTCTAATGGATTCATCATATATATAATTCATTCCAAGTAATTCCCTCTCTATTTTATATTATAAATATAAGAAGAATAATTATTGAAAAATGTTTTCCATAATTCATTCAACTCTACAACATTTATCTTCTCCTAAGAGATCATTTGTTTGATCAATTTTTATAATTAATTGGATTTTCTCCCATTCAATAAATATCCAACATGAAATTCTCTTACGTAGATCACTAAATTGAAGAGAATATATTCTCAATGGAGTTGATCTATTTTTCCATGATGGATGAATTGGATGATCCACTAGATCAAAATGATCATTATTAATTAATGGTCCCTACTAAAATGTGCTATTTCATTGGAGGATGTTGGTTTTCCCACCAGATTCATGATTATATTCAGAACATGGGGTAATTGTGTAAGTATTTTCCAAAATTTTGCACTCTTTATCCTATTATGTAGGGAATATCATTAGGTAATTATAAATAACATTGGTTTTCGACTCATTTCCTCCAATTTCCTTCCATTTACTAAATTAAATAGAATATTTGGGTTAATAATTTTCAAACTTTTAAACAAAAAAAATAGGAAACTATGAATAATGAAGGGATAAATCTTAAAAGACATACATTATTTAACCATTTAATTTGAATAATTCAATCTATGTTATCCATGGTAAATTTCCTAACATATTATTAAATGATATCTTCTAATTTAAAAAGGTTTATAAAGAGCTTGTGAATTTACCAAAACATAACCCTTGGAAGTTTCAAACCAGGGGTACATAAAGGTCTCTTTTCCATGAAGTAGTTTGTGATTTATTAAATTTTCAATTCACCCTTTTTGCGGTTATTACCCTTAACTACAACTATGATAGATATACATCCACTTGTAGTATCAAAATGTGGATGTTTTTTTAGAAAAAACATACTATATACATTACTATAATTTATTGATGTCTTCTTTTTTTAATCATATCCCTAATTCTTTCGCAGATGTTTTCTATTCATAATCTCTAAAAGTAACTAAACCTTTCTATGATACCAACTATGAAAACTAATATCATTAATATACATTATTTCATTATTTATTATATAAATAAACATGTAATAAAATTCCCAAAAAGTGATAGGTGAGGTGTATTTGGTTAACTAGATTAGTAACCAAAAACTCAAATAGGACGCAATATCATTGTTAAATACTCCAAAACCTTCCCTTACAAATGCCATCACTCCTCTAAAACTGCATGATTTAACCTGGGGATGTACATACAAATGTATTGAGGAATAAATCAATATAATGAAATAATCGTATCATAACATGGTGAATGTATTGCTATTTAGTGAAGATTTAGATCAAGGTGGCATAAAATGGCTAGGAGTGATAAACATGAACATCAAATTATATTATAATATGATAACAGTAACACAAAATTGGAATGTAGAAACAATATAAAACATGACATTATAGGAATTAGTCAAGGCTTACCACCAGGACATTATAACATAGCAGGATTAGGTTAACCTCTCATATACCATATGTGTTATCTTATGAGATACAAAAAAATTCCCATTGCATTTTAGGGAAATATAATTTTAGGCATGCACTTCACATTCATTTCATGTCCAGGAATATGTGTGAAACATATATCATAAGAAAAAAGAAAGTATTTCATCACTTTTTATGGTAAAATTTATCAATTTGTCAATTACATATATAAAAGTCACAAATAAATGAAGGGTTTTACATCTAGTAAAATACATTTGAATTTAAATGTGGATGGGAATTCACTATGTAAATAGTTAGAACAAAAAATCAAAGAATAATTTCATCATATTAATAGGTGTATATAAATATTCATGTATGGTTTTAATGAAGGTGAAGTGTGATCTATCACTTCTTGTAAATCATTAGGACAATAATATGGATGTTTAAAAACACATTCCATCATGAAAAATTAGAATTAAAATTCAATTATATAAATACAGTTTTTTAATATAGAGGATGAGATATTCTACGTACCATTACTGGGTGTTTCTTAAATATTTAGAAGAGTTTATTAAGATACTGGGAAGACCTTGTGAGGAGAATATAATGGGATATATATAAGAACTTTATCTTCAAAGGGTTTTTAGGAAATATGGGTGTGACATTGGGTGTGTATTAATAGAAAAAGTTTATTAATTTCTTTATTAATTTAAAAACATACGTTTTGGACATTATATGAAAGAATATTGAACACCACATACCTTACAATGGTCTTTGACCATTTTTTCTCAAATGGGATGTTTTCTTCAATAATATTTGACACGAATAATCGAATATATTAAGATAATGCCATTGGGGGTGTGGAGGAGTGTCATGTTTATAAATAATTGATTTTAAAAACGTAAAATAAAATATACATATTACATGATTAATTGATGGATTATAATATTTACCAATAACTTCAAAAACTCATTATTTTAAAGGAACAATATATGATTTTCAATTAATTACATTTATATAATTTATTAAATAATGTTTGATATATTATGATTTCATAATAGAAAACATATATTAATACCATATTTAATTTTTTTCTTCAAAAAAGCGAATACATTATGGAATTGAGAAAAAATGACTATATGTTAATATGAACATGATTATTAAAAAAACTAATTTATTCTATCAAAATAAATTTTCTAAAAATGAAAATATTTAATTTTAATTAATAATCATTATTTATTGAAAAATTACCATTTTACGATAGTAAAAACATCATAAGCCTTATTAAAATTACACCGGACATCATAAGATTATATTAATCTTAATATCTGAATAAATATTATTTAATAAAAAAAATTACTTGATAAAATCTTCAAATTATTACTAGACAATCTTAATTGATTGTATATAATTCTCAAAAGTATGATTTTGAATTTTAGAATAAAAATTTTATTTTAATAAAACACAATATGTAATAATTTAATAATAATAATAATGAGTAAATATAATAACTATTTTTAATAAAATAAAATATATAAAAAATCAAATTAATAGGTTTTAGAAAAATAAACTATTATTATATCAGTGTATTCCCTATTTGTATGTTGTGAAATGGTTGTGATTTCACTTGGCGGTTTACTAAACATGGTTCGGGATGTGATCTTGATAAACTTGATCTTATCATATAAACACTTCCACTCCATGTTAAATTGTTGAATCTTGGATAGGGATTAGTAAAGAAAAATTCCCACTGAGGTTATCTCCCTTATAATATCTAATAAATGGGATTCATAAGGTATGATCCCAGTGGTTGAGGAAATCTCTTCAACAGTCTATGTTAATTAGACATTACCATAACACTTAAAATATACCATTATCAATGTTATCTATTCAAAAAACTTATTTTTAATAGTTATGATTCTTAAAGATATTGTAAATCCAACATGACATATCGTTCAAAAATAACCAATGTACTGCATGTGTTTCCTATTTTCAAATTCAATTGTGAAATTAATAGTCTTCTTGAATACATTACTATATATAACTATGATTAATAAACTATGTTTCCCCGTATTACAAAAAAATCCACTATGCTTTCCTAAAATAATATCACGTTATTTTTACTCAACAACATCATCATCAAAAGCCTTTATAAATTAAATTTTTGTTTTTAAAGAAAAATAGTTAGATTCACTAAAAATAAAAGCTTTCATATGTCATTCCATGTTTATCAAAAATTCAAAAATTCATGCATTCAATTCAACATAAAATTATAATTTTTAGTGTTTGTTACCATTTTATAGAACCATATCATTGTGTCATATATCTTAGAGAGCCCTAATATGGGTGAATCAAGCTGTTCGAAAAATTGTAAAATATATATCAAACTAACTTTCACCAATTTTCATATATTTTTCCCTTGTATAGAAGAAAAATGTTCAGTCTATTTTATCCTATTTTACCATATATTAATTTTAAAAAATATATAAATTTTAATAAATTAAAAATAATTTATTCTATGGGTTTTCAAATATTATACTATATCCAAGGTTCATACACAAAGTGATGTGCATGTGTACCAAAATCCATTTCATGTCACTATCATCAGTGGATATATGATTTTGGTTATGGGAACTCAAAATCAAGGAATACTATAATTATAAATTGTTTATAGATGACTCACAGACTCCCAAGGATCAATACACATTCTCATCTGTTTTCACTATTCTAGGGAAGTTTTTCTCAGTTATTATCCATGATGATATCTTCCAATTCTGTGTAAAAAATTAATTTTATATGCATCATAAATTCTATATTAGTTAACTAACAAATATATTATTTGAATCATTTTATCTTCTCTATATGATAATAAGATCCATTCTATAATGATTATGTTATACTGATTCCCTTTAAACAATCACAGTAAATTCAACACTTACAGATGAATAATAATTCAATACAGGAATTATTTACTATTCACATCATCATTTCTTTAAAATGCTATTTATTTCAATGGATCTAAATAGACATCAACTTTCCTTTCAAACAAGATATGGAAATGAATTCCACTATGAATTGGTTTAATCTTCTCTCATCGAAACAAAACATGTCAATTCTATTCTTTTTTAATCTAGAGTTTGTACATAAATTATTTTATAGTCTTCTCAACCAAAAATTATTCAATAAAAGTTTGGGATTGATTCCACCCTCTCATGCTCTCATATCATTCCAGATATCTCACACTATTTAATGTGGAAAAATTTTATCAATAAATTCTTGTATATCACTCCAATATCAATCCACTTAATCATTTATTTGAATTTAAAAGGGAACTTTAATATTTTCAGGACGCAGAAATACATTGGAATCAAACTCGACACTGTGATGTGATATACTTCATCTTAACCCAAATTATAATATGAGACACTCCATAGAGGGGTGATGTACCATTATACTATATAAAAACAACAACTCCAATAACCCAAATAGGAATTCGACTCTATTACATTGACATAGATACACATGATCTCACCACATAAGTTCGATTAGACTTGTAATCCTAAGAAACTTGATACATACATCATTCACATATTACATTTTAAATATAAAATACATAGAATAAAAAAATCATCCTTTATATTATATATAATATCATTATTTATATCTTAGTGATAAGAAAACAAATGAACTGGTGAACATAGACTCCCATTAAGGCTTATCTACATTAGAATATTTTATTTATAAATAAATAATAATAAAAATGTAATGGTAAAAAATTAAAAACACAATCCATTTAATAAATAACTTTATCAAAAAATACATCCATTGATAATATCAATGAATTTATCCCATGTATAATGATAACTGGCTTCTCAATGACAGAAATTATTTATATTGGGCTTCCTGATCACTAAAATCATGATATCTATACAATCTAGGCCTTTTCCAATATAGTTTAAAAATATGTGAAGGTATACACAAAAAACCTATTTTATTCTATCATACTAATTTTTGTCATGAGACCTGTCATTACATTGAGGGGAATATAATTTTAGACCCCACCCACCACTGCATTTCCAATTCATCCCTCATATATTGAATTATCCAATTGACTCATTTAAATAGTGCAAGTTATCAATTATTCCACAGTTAAGAAAATAGCATTCAATGTAAAAAACCATATATAGAAATGACATATGGTTTAAAAAATATTCATATATGTGATAGAAAGAATATGGTTATTTTAGTGAAATGTTAATTATAATTTTTAATGATCATATGTTTATCATATAGGTATTATATATACCACATTAAATTAAATATGTTTATATTACCAAATATGTATCAATATAGTACAAATTGATATGAAACAATTACAATGGTCATACCACGAATGTGAGAAATAATAAATGAAGTAATTATGTGTGAAAACTTTTAATCCACACAATAAAAGTATAAATAAAACATATATAAATTAAATGTTTCTTAGAACATTATCCCAAAATGGAATTCTTAATGAGGAAGTGATTTAACCCAATGAATGGAAATTAAGTAAGGAAACCACATACCTCAAGTATGACACCCTTCATATGTGTTCGAACAACCTATATAATAAATATAAATTTATTATACATATATTACAAACCCATAATCATATATATCATAACATATTGGAATAAATTATAATCACATATCACCAATTTTTTAATTATTCACTATTAAAATTATTCTTCCTGGCGATAACAACATCGTCTTTAATGTACGATTTGGATAGATAGTTTCTGTCCATGTAAATTTATCCCGGTTCCAAAATAACCAATATTTTATTAATTATTTTAAATATCATATATATTTAATATATATATATATATATATTCATCCATAGTAGTAATAGATAGAAAAATTAATTATATCATTGATGGAGATGGTAGGGCGTACGTAAGCATGAATGTTGATTTTTCATTTCAAAGGCTAGAATAATATAAAAGTAAATATTAAATAATCTTAAAATAAGAATTATTATGTCATATATATCATATTTATTAATTTAATATAATGTTATAACCATCCATGTAAAGTGTAAATGAATAATGAATCACATCACTTCGTGGAAATGATAAGTCATACGTACCCACGAGCGTTCTTATCTCTTTCAAACTGATCGGATGTTAAGAAGTTATAATTGATTATATTATTATACAATAATATTTATTTCATAAATATAATATACTTTAATTGAATCCATATTTATAATAGTCCAAGTGAGGTATTGATGAAAAACCAATTACACCTCTTTGTAGAGATAGTAAGTCATACATACACACAAGCAATGGTTTCATTATTCATCTGATGGAAAAGAGAAAGAATATGGGTAAACCATATTCATAAAAAAATTATATTTATGAAATTAGAGTTATTATATTAATATTGTTTCAAAAAATTTGGAGGAAGTAAAATTATCAATAAAAATTAAGGAATCCGTAAAGACAATTATCTCTTCTTTGGTAGACTTCCTTTATATCAATTATTATTTGACCATAGGTAGGTATTTATAAAGGGCCCAAATCTCTTGACCTTGTATAATGTTGTTCAGATGTGAAATGGGTTAGATTTGGTCGATCTATATGACTCAATCTTGTGCGGTGAATCGACAGATGGTTTGTCCTTTTCAAAGTGATGGGATGTGAATTCATGGAATTTATTAAAGTATAAAATTATTTATAAATTAAAGTTCATGTGAAAATGTCTATAAATTATTAAAACTAGATGATGGCATGAGGTTGAGTTTAATTACTGTTACACAATAAAATTTTAAAAAATATTATTGTATCCTAACCCTTATCTTTAAATTTAAGACCTTAATTAACCATTTTGACAATTTCATAAATATTAATATTTTCCACACAATAATGGTCATTAATGTTACTATATGAGGAAAAATGACCAAAAAATGGATCATTGGTTATTTTTTTTACCATATCCATTTCATTTGGAAGACCATAAGATCTTTACCATTTTTTAATCATTTATTAAAATGTTTTTTTGTTATAAAATATTAATAATGTCAATTTTTACTCTGTTCATTTAATATGATTTTAAATACTTCATGATCAAGGAATATTCCAATATATTCCTTTAAAAATTTCATAAAATGTACTATATATTAATAAAATTAAATGGGAAACATCAACCCATTCAAATTATATTTTGTCGCATATTTTTGAAATCATTTATTCTTTTTATTAATTCTATAAATTTTATGTCGGTGTTCCATATAAAATTAAGATATATATTTGATCAATAAAAATTAAAAAAATTATAAAGAAAAAAATATTAAAAAATTATATTTATAACTGAATAAAGCCTATGGTTATCCTTTTGAAAAAAATGTGAACATAATACAATAAAGAGAATGAATTTGTAGACTTTTCATTAAATAATGTAATAGAAAGGTCAACATCAAAGGAATATTGAAATAAAAGTCCATGTATTAGACTTTTGGATGATTATAGATGTGATAAACACATAAAATTAAATTATTTCTTGTGTTATGGTCCTTCTGGTGTCTATAACATTTCATTCTTGCATTAATTAGTCAATTTACAATTTATCATGTTTAGAAAATTTAAAATGGTTTTTATTCCATATTATATAAAATAAAAGGGAATTAATTAGAAAATTTTTACCACTTGAATCAATAGATATAAAATATTTTCTAATTTTAAATTTCTATAATTTTTATAATTTAATTTAATATCATGATTCAAAATGATGTAAAATACAGTCTTTCAAAATAAATACCTTTTACATGTAAACATGTTTCTAGACCAAATTGTATAAAAAAATTCCTTCAAATTAAAATATTTTACTTATTAATAATATAATAGAAAAAAGTTAATTTAATACCATTTTTTAAGAAAACGCCCTTATACATTCTTCAAAAAAATGGTTTTAAATAGAAAAGCTATATTTTCTCACTATTCAGTAGAAAATAAAACTTTTAATAAAATCCCAACTATACACAATAATCTATTTTAGATATCCTCATTTTAGTAATTATGTTAATTTTATAAAATAATTTGTTTTGTTCCAAAAGATAATTATATTATTTTCTCACCCAAATCAATTAAAATCAATTTTTATGAAAACAATTTTTTTAAGAATAAAATGTCTTTACAATAATTTCAATGTATAATTCATGATAATTAATCAGAAAAAATTATTTAGAAAACAATTATTATAAATTTCATAGTTTCGTTAATCATATTCATGCTCCCAGTTTAATGGCATGATTATAATAGTCTTATTTAAATAATAATATTTCAAGGTTTGTTTAAGCTCGGTGTTGGTTATAGTATATGCTATAAATCATAGTTTTGATTTAAAATAATAGTGTTTAGATTCTACCCTCCCCCCCCAAGTAAATTACATACATTGAATTAAACCTTTATATGGTAATAAAATAATTTTCATTTGAATATTAGTTTAGGGAAAACCCCCATCATAATAGGGATTATAAAATAATCACATAAATAGTGGATAAAGGCACTTATGAAGGATACCACAGAACTAGGTTTCCAAATATTGTAATATTAGTGAGAAAATGAAATATGGACCTGGAACTGCAAAATTACACTTACATGTTAATAAAGAATGATAAAAATCATGTTCTGGATAATGTATATGACAAAAAACCATTATTCTATGATGGGTGAATAAAAAATAAATTCACTATAAATGATAATAATAAGATGAAATATTTATTATAATATCCATTCTCCTATAATTAACGAAATTATTTAACATATAAGATAACAATCTAAGGATTAGATAAATATATATGTTTCCTTTAATTAATTTCAACTATAATTCCATCCTTTCTTCAAAAGGTGATTATTTAGGATGATTTTTTTAAGCCTATTGCATTGAAATTAAGTTTTAACTAGTCATACGATTCATGAAATAATGAAAAGTAAAAACTATTTTCTCTACATATTTTTAAAAACAAAAATGGACAGCATAAGTTATCCAAAAATACATTATACTCTAAAACCTTAACAAAAATACCCAATGTTTGACTTAATAAATTCCATAAATAGTTGACCTCAAGTCCATTCCAAAATGCATCAGACTAAATTCAATGAAAAAAAAATTAAAAAAGGGGGTCACAAAATCATCATAACATTAATCCGATAAAAAATGAATTTTCTCTTAATTATCACATACCACATATAGAAATGCCTTGATAAAAAATATTCAAGAAAAATAGTAATAACCTAGATTAAAATAAAACTATATTGAAAACATGAATGCATACAATAATTAACTCTATCCTTAATCCTTATATAAAACCCTATATTAATAAATATATTATATTAATAATGGATGGATAAAACTTTTTCAAAGATTTCTAAAATTAATTTGTCCTCAAATAACTAACCACTTGCAATGTCACTAATACTATCCCATTTTTTTTCAATTTCAATCATCGATTTATCCTAACTAAACATCAATAACTCAAAATGATTATAATATTGACGATTATCTTTCCCTTATTCATGTATTCTCAAAAAATACCACATTACCACAAAATCACTTAAAATTTTAATCATTACAATTCAACATATTATTTCAAATCCTTATATAAAAACGGATACACTACAATCCTTATATGTTTCATTCATCTAAAAACCATAATGTATTTGATAAAATATGTCTAAAATATAATTACATAATCTATATAAGAAATTAAATTATTTATTTTACTTCATTTATATTAATTAAATCTTCTAGACCATTAACCCATAGATTATTAAAAATAATATTCCCTTAATTCATGGGGAATTTATTTCTATATTTCCCCATATCTTTACTTTTTAAACATTGAGAATTAATTTTATATTTTATACACTTGTATTCATATTCTTGATGGCCTTTCTCTCCATATATGTAGAAAACTCCCATTCCATTTAACCATGAACCGTTTTGTTTCTTTAAATAATGACAACATGTGGGATGTCCCATAATTCCTTTATTTTAAATCACCTCATTTAATTTTCATGTGGTGTTTAGTCCTCCTATTCTTCACATTATTTCCGTTGAAAATATTTTAATTTGATAGTTCATCCTCCTTTCTGTGGGAAAATGAAAAAATATAATCATCTGAAAAAATATATATGAGAAAATAATGACCTTTGTAGTATTGGCTTACGACAATCAATTAAACAATATATATTTATTTCTAGATTACGTACATAGTATATAGAACACATTTTTTTCATGTAATGATAGCCTCATACTATGCCATACATTCTTCTTCGTTCTTATTTAATTTGAGGAAATTCTTCTTCATTCTATCTCACTATTTTTGATGAATTTATTTCTCAAATAAAATCACATTAAAAAATTTACATTCCATGACTTCGATTTCATATTCCACTTTTGTTATCTGGATCAATGAATACCATTTATCATTATATCCTTTCGAAATAATAAATTTCCGGAATAACATTTCTGCATTCATCTGATTCTAACCGAGGAATTTTTTTTATGAAATTTAATCCATTTCACAACTACTAATAGAATTTATGTTCCATTAAATAAAGGGGGATTTTATCACATTGAGAAATCAAACATTGGGGAATCATGATATGGAACAAATTGTTGTTCCATATATGTAAGGATATTTTTCATAACCTTCATCAACATCCCTAATACTTCCATGATCTACTAAGTTCCAACATCATCTATATTTGATTATCTATCAAGGATATACATAATGTTTCTATGGTGTTTGATTCGCGTTCTAACATTATTATCTACCACTAAATAATGTCACACAATGAGTTATCTCATAATCATCATGAATATAGATCCATAAAATAAAAATTCAAATAATTGTAAATTTTCATAAATGATATAATGGGTTATCATAGTTCTTAAGTTAGATATGCTTTTATTAAATCTTGTTTCGATGTTTCAACTAATATTTTTCTGATACAAAAAATAACAACCCCGACTCTCGTAACTCATAGATGGTGTCTACATTATAACACATTCATAAATATATGGCGTCGAACCACAAAGTATATATTAGTTTATCAATCTTAGAGAACAACATTTCTACATGAATTCCATTTTAAATTTGATATTTAAATTATGTAGAATAAAAAAATGTTCTTTTATGCTTCAAAGTATTCATAATAACTTTCTACATATAATTTGGAATAGAAAATAAATAAAATGTTGATCGCAGATGATTAGTAAGGGTTACACAAAATAGATCCTCCTATTAGTAAATAAGTAATAATGAATATGTAATGGTAAATTAATAAAAACATGTTTTATTTAATTAATAACTTCAACATAACATGAATCAACTAATTGTACATATTCAGTAATATTGTGGATAATAATTACTAAATTCTCAATGATAGAAATGGAAAATATTGGATGTCATAAAAAATATCCTGAAATATATTCCAACAAGACCTTGATCCATGATATTTAATCATTATGGGAATGTATTAAAAAAACCCATATAATTATAGATTAATGATTAATCTCATGAATAATGTTGTTTCCTTAAGCGGTTATATAATTCCAGACCCTACCAATCATTTTTATTCTAATGAATTCTTTATTTATCAAATGATATATTTAATTGATGAAAATTATGCCTAATTATAAAATATTTTCATTGAGTAAGGAATTTGGATTATCAATAATTTCTCAGTTAGTAATATAACTATCAATTTAAAATAACATAAATAGAAATGCTATACAATTTATGAAATAGTATTATCTATGATACAAATAGTATTAATATTTAAGCGAAATGCGATTTCTATCAATTAATGGTAATAAATACATAAAAGGGGAAGTCTACAAACCACATAAAATTAAATATGTGCGTATTACCGAATATATTTAATGGAGTGAAAATTGAGATGAGATCACTTAAAAAGGCCATATCATTGAAGTGAGAATTAATCAATGAAGTAATTATCTGTGAAAATTCTAAATATAGACAATACTAGTGAAAACTATATCAAAGATAAGTAAAAGGTTTATTATCACATAATCTTGGCATGGAATAATAAATAAAGTATTGATATTACCCACTAGATGTAAATTGAGTTATGAAACCCCTTACATAAGGTATTATTCCCTTTGTATTTATTTGAACTTAATGTATATTAAATATTGATTAATTATTAGTATAATCCAAAACCACAGTCATAAATATATTTCCTAATTCATAACAAATTATTTTTAGAAATATTATCATATATATTTTGATTATTTTCTTGAGAATAAATGATTTTAAAGAAGACCATGAAATTATATTTTCAAGATAATGGAAATTTAATAATCTTTATTATAGAATATATGATAGAATTTTTTTGAAGAATTTATTATTGAATAAGTATTGGAATACTAAATTATTCTTAGACTATATTTATATACATGAATAAGAATCATATAAAAAATAAGTTCAACTATCAAATCCCATAGGGGCTCACCCTCAACCACACATGGGGGGAACTGATGGTCAATCCCCAATAGAGATCCTTCCTAAGGATGTTGAATGGAGGAATAGTGAGAAGTGAATAAATATAATATTTTCCAACATATATGTGAGAATGGGTAATGTAAGGTATATTCTTCATAAGGGAGATAAGTTTCACCATCGGGGTGGTAGTGCGATATGTAGTGGATGAAAGTGGACACTAAAATTTCATCAAGATTCTTAAAGGTAGAGATAGATTGATAAAGTGTGGACTCAATGTATAGAGAATATATTGTGGGATGCATGAAATGTGTTACTATTTTTTTATTAACAAATGATTCACATATAACAGAGGTCATCTGATCACACTGATCTGAGATATCATATCTAGTGGTGGACGTTGTATTATTATATCCATAGTCTAATGAATTTTCACCATGTATTATCCACCATTGATGAGCCATGCAAATTATGTCGATTATTTCATAGATCAAATAAAATCTGTTAACATCTTATGATCTATATGATACCCTAGCACATGTTATATTTTATTAGCATACATGAATAGAAGGATCCTGATACATCATAATCACCTCATGAAACATAGCATCTAGACAATGTTAATGAGTAATAAAATAAAGTGTTACATCCATGATGAGAGAAAATTCATGTTTCTACACTTCCATGAATTTAAAATGGTTGGTACTAGCATCAAAGTTTCGAATTGGGTTTATCCTTGTATTCTGGCTTCATGAACGCATCTATTTGGAGATCTGAGTCTGTAAGAATTTGTACATTCCATGTTATGAGAATCCATATATATTAATATAGGTAAAACTAGATTGAAATAATGAAGATATAATCCTTCAAGTATTTAAATTAGTCACATAGTATATATTATTTATGTTCTAAGGTGGTAAAAAATAGAGGGGAGGAGTCATTGGTAATTTATAACTTGAAAAAAACTGGTTATTACTAGATCATTCATACCTTGGATTTAAATGAGCTATGAATATTTGGGTACTAATAATGAATGAGGAAGAATGAAGAATAATTGAAATCTTAATCCTTCATGCATTTAAAGGATGATATATTATTTTTCTTGTCTGTGTAAAGAAATAGAGAGCCTGGTATTCAATGGGTATTTGAATGAATATTCATGTATGCATCTCAGGGGGAAAACTAGTAATCATTTTTTATGTGAAGAATTACCAGATCTCCTAGGGTAATTGTGTTAGGGTGCATAAATATATAAATGAATGCATGGTGTTCACAATTGTTTCATGAAAGGAATCACAATACATGAACCCTAGAGTATTGAAATTACACTACATGAAGAATGAAATACCCAAAGTTCAAAGGGTTATTTAAAATTTGTATTATAATATCCATATAATTCATATATTAATATTTCAAGAGGAATAATAAATCTGTTTATTTAAAAGAAAATATAAATGAGGTTTAAATGATTAATTAAAATCATGTAATTAATTGATACCCCATAAAGATTTTTTTTATAAATATGTTCATATATTTTATCAACAAATGTACACCATTATAATGTAATTTGAAAATCTCAATACAGACTTTGTATCGAAGAGAGAACACGTAAAATCCTGGTAATTCTATAAGAAGCGGATCACATGAAGCTTGGAATTTGAAGAGGTGTATCAACACCAATATTGATGAATATATTGAGGAATTTCACATGGAAGGACAATCTGCTTTTTTAGGGAGAAAGAAAATCTTGAAAAACAAGTGGTTCTAATATAAAAAATTTCATTGGAGACTAGTGGTACAAGTAAATGTAACAAAAATCAATTAAAAAGATAAATCATTTCCTCCATTAATATTGTGTACCAATTATAGAAACAAGTAATGATTAAAAATTTAATTTGATTATAAAACTTATGAAACAACCGCATGTTTATCATAGAAAGGAGTAGGCCTTGGTACTGAACCCTGTAAAAATATTTTTTTTTACTTTTTTTTCTTTTTATCTTCATTTCATGTTTATTTAATTTTTTTGATCGTATAACTGAACAATTCCTATTATGTAGGGTAGATATTTTAGGGTAAGAGGATCTATTTGAAAATAAATTAATACTCAATAAAATTTGGGAATAATAATTCATCCCCCTCCCAACCCTATTAATTTACCTATATGATCCATCTAGGATTTCTCTCAGAGTGTATCTCTACCTTTGATTGGATTAATGTTTTTCCCTTAATATTTTTATATTTATTATATGAAGTGTAGAGTTGAAGTTTAATCCTATGGTCCCCAAATAGAATACATCATCTCTACTCCCATACAATAAAACATGAAATTTAATTCTAAGACATTGAAAAAATAGGGTTGAGATACGTAAAAATATTGAGGAAATTTCGTAATAAAAAAATATAATTTACAATCATCTCATGTTAGATCAGTTCAAAATGATCATTTTGATGAATCTTTCTCAAGATGTGGATAGTATGAAGAAGATAAATCTATCAAAACTGTTTAATAATTATACTCTCAATTTGAATGATATATGTATAATTATTCTGAATATGTTTTTCCCTATATTTATTTCCATTAAATGAGATTTTAATTAGAGATCGTATAATGAAGAGGAAATTAAGATACATGACGATGAAACTAGTAATAAATTAAAAAGGTGAAATTTTCTCATAAATATCATTGAAAAAAGGAATAATTTAGACCATTTTCAATAAAAGTATTTCAATAATTAAAGAAGATTTTGAATGGAATTTTTTTGGATCACTATGAGTAAAAATGTTTTTTCTGATGTAATTAATGCATTTATGTGAGATAAAAATCACTCAAGGTATCATTGAAGCATTATTGAGGTGATTTTGATTATTGAAAAACAGGTCCTCTGTAATTTTTTTGTTTACACTGTACACAATGACGTTCAATATGTTGAGAAATGTGGTTTATATGGTAAGTTGTTGAGTTCTAGAGATATTTTTGACAACCTATGTTGACAACGAATCATGAAAATGGAATTGAGGATCTAGAGGTGGCACAAAAAGAGTAGATACCCGATATCTTGTAGGATTGGAATGTTACATGCCATATGTTTTTTATGATTAGAACATAAACATAAAGAAAATGAAAGAGGGGTGAACATGTTTTGGTTTGGGAACACAAGGTGACTAGGGAGGCAGAGGCTTAGGCGGATGGACTTGTGTTCCATGATAAGGCATGCGCACATTGCTCAGGGTGCCAAAATATTACTATAAATAGAGGTCCACCCCTCCTCATTTTTTCAGGAATCTTAACACTTAGAGAACATTCGATCTCCAGTCGTTCATGTAGGTTTGGGAGTGCAAGTAGAGGTTTGGGCGCACAAATATAAAGATATTCATAAGTTGCACGCTCATTGATAGTTGCACACCAATATTGGATAAGTCATAAAACGGGTGAGATTCACCTATGTTCTGCGTTAAGGAAGGTAGTTTTGCACAGGTGGTTTAGTGAAACTTACATTCCAGGCTTGTAGAAGCGCGCAAGTTGATAGTTTCATGCCAATAATGGTTTGGGTGTAAAAGGGTGTGAGTCGACCAAGTTATGAGTTGGAGAAGGGAGTGTCCTGAAAGTGGTTAGGTGACACTTTAATGCATGTAATTAAGAAGCATTCAAGGCTTAGAGAAGCGCACCAGTCATTTTTAGGATGCACAAAAGTTTTAAAATTTCTTGATCCCTCTTGTGCAATGTGAGATTCATCTTTGGTTGAAATTTGGACGTCAATAGTGCATCTACATAAAGAGGAATATGCATTTATTTGTGATAATGAGGGGACCTACAAGTCTTTAAACTATTTATGGAACTTTTGAAAAAGCAGTGTGCACGCTTTAGTTGAGAGTGCAATGAGATTTCATATTGCGAGTAGTTGTATGCAAGGAGGGATAGTGAGTTCAATCCAATCATTTTAAACACCAGTGCATGTTTTAGTGTATTTAGTACATCCACACATTGTGAGTGTATTCTCCTTGGACATAACCCAGTGAGGGTGATCCATGTAAAAATGTTATTTCATGTCCTTGTTTTAAATGTTTTTTATACACTGTAATGGGAAGGAGAGATAATAGAGTTATTTATAACAATGAAACAAGATCAACGGTGTAGATGTTTTAATCTCTAATACCTTGATTCACCCCCCCCCCCTCTTAGGTTTTCTATCCTAGTGGATCTAACAACTTATAATATTTCACAATATTTTAATAAATTTAAAATATGGTTATCTTGCTGAAAAAATTATAAAGTCAAGGGGAATGAAATTTTAGTGTGTCTAATATCATGGTTCATGAATTTTATTTTCAAAATACTCATTATATATAATATTATAATAAATATACTATCATTGTTCTGGAATCTCAATTGAAATTCCAAACTGAAATCCAACATAAATATATGAATAATGATAGTTGATAACATAAAGGTCAGATTAACTAAATTAAAAATAAATAGATTCGTAGATTGAAATTGGTTGAAAATGATCAATGTTCCTTCTACATGAAATTTAATTAACTATATGAATCATTGAGTTAATTTAATGAGAAACATGCCATAAATTCCTATGTTGAGGAAAAGAAGAATTCTTCCACCCAAGCATTAAAATAGAGTGAACCTCTAATAATGCATGCCACTATAAAAACTATTAACAAGACTCACTTATCTAAAGGGACTCATGTTGTTGCAATAACGTACTTAATGTAATCTATTGATCAACATTCTATAAATTCATGGAATATGGTAACCCAAAACCTAGTTAATTCTATTTCCACAAAAGTATTCCCACCATCGAGTTCAGGATTAAATTCAAAATCATAGAATATGAAGGTGTATAAAAATTTAAATACATCCACTAAAATGAAAATGGTTATCCTAGAAAGGAAAAGAAAAATAACTCCGAACATTATTATTAATAAAGATAAAGACAATCACATAAATAAAAAATAGTATATATATCCAAACTGGTACAAGCACCAATATAAGGGGATTTTTTTTTCAAAAGTGTGAGTGTTATTGGAAGGTTGGGTATTTGGTTGCTAAATGTTGGAAGAAAATATTATTATATGTAAAATTTATAATTTATACATTAAATGGGAGTATAGGTGAACAAATCCATAATCATTTAAAATATATTAATATTCCACAAAAGATACTGAATCTATACACTAGAAATAGATTCAAATTCCTTGAATAATTTTGTGATTACTGTAACATGAGTGATCATATAAAAGAAGAGTACCAGTATAAAAAAGCTAGTTACAACCCCTATTATAATAAAATATCACAAAAAACAAGATGAAAAAAAATAAAATTTAAAAAAATTCATTAATAAAATATGTATTAAAGAAATCTATAACCGAGGGAACAGCTAAGAATATTGGTATGTTTCCTTAATAATGTCATGTTAACCAAGAAATGACACTTCTTATTGTGGATAGAGAGTCCAAAACATGGACCACTGCAAACAATCCATGTAAATTAATAGGATAAAACTAAAATCATTAAGGGAATCAATCCATTAAAGAAAAAATAAGATATGATTGATCGAATACATTCATCAATAAAAATTTGATGAGATACCCAGGAAAGTTATCTTAATAACATTTAATGATATATGTAGAATCTTCAATGTATATTATTATAAGAATTAATGCTTAATCTTTTTTCTGGATAAATTTTAAAATGTTGTAGAAATTTAAAAAAGAAAAAGACAAAGCATTAGCTAGTGTAATGAAAAAGAAAAATATGATATTATTTCACATGAAAAAAGAAATCAAATTTTATGAGATGTTTTCATCAAATGACAACACTATTTTCTGAAAAAAAAAATCTCAAATGTGTATTAAATGGGGAATAAAAAAATAAATATCCAAACTCTTCTACCTCCTCAATAGGAGATGTTGAGGATAGAAATATAACCATCAATATATACTATTTTACTATTGGATGATGTGAATATATATAATCCACCAAAAATGGAGGTAGATAAAATAAAATTTTCTAATCTATTTTTTAAACATAAATAAATAAAAATATAAAAATGATATAATAATGAAGAGTATCTGAAATTATTAAGCAATAAGAATATGATTCTATGGGTTGATAGAAAATTCTAACCAATTTGATCTTATTTTCATTATCATACGTTTTATAGCTTATTCAATTTTTTTATTGTATTTGAGTTATTTCATTGCAAGGAATGGAATTTTAAGTTCATTATCAATGTGGGAAATTAATGAACAATGTTGAAGACAACAAGTCGGAATGATTACTCACTATTTGAAAAAAAATTAACTGTTCCCCAATGGATGGTCATCAACATGAAAATTTTGAAGACTACCAAATGAAAGTATTGACCATTTATAATGAATAGAGTTCACCACATGAGGAGGAAAAAAAATTTAGAAGACTCTATCATTACTTTTTCCATGAATATCTCGAAGATCAATTCATCTATATAGATGTTGAAAATCATTGTATACCAACAAAATTTGAATAAATTATTCTTAATTTTATTAACTTTTCAATTAATGGGGGTGTTTTTGACTTTTTATAATATTAGAGAAAGGGGGATATATATACATCATTTTCACTTGATATTTACAATGTGTTTGTTGATGTATGCATAAGATTGAGTATTTTACTGAAAACATTGGTTACTAACAACCCCTACCTTGATAATTGAGAACTTCAATACATGATTTCATAATCATTTTAATTTATTGATTAGTTAAACAAACATGGTTCTATGTGTTTTCATTTATACACCATGTTAGCACATTTACACTTTGATTAGATTATCAAAAGGCACATTTCAAAGGAAACAAATTTGTTATAATACCTATATTAGAAGTGATCAAAAAATATTCATATGAGTTTAAGGATCATACTTCTTATAGAATGATATGATTTTAAAACCATTGAATCAATCCTTTGAATTTAATTTAAATAATGTGTAAAGGGATCTCTATATTATCTAAATAGTAATGACAAAAAATCAAAAGGGGCAGACTGAAAATCCCATGTAAATAGTTGATTAGAATTATTTTATTTGTTATCGGATATATAATATTTAATCAAAAATCAATGTATTATGATGTCCTTTAATATTATTGATTAATCATATAAAGATAAATATGGAATGATTTTGGGATATATTCAAGAAGGTTTATGGTGATTCTTGTAGAAATAATAACAATTACTTGGATGTCATTAGCTAAGAATCCTTTCTATGATTGATGTAGTGATACATGGAGAATTATTATAGACTCACTGATTATCATTTGGTAAGAAAATTATCCATTATTAGTGGTTATTCTTAGATAATTTTTATCAATTAATTTAATTGCATTGGATTTCATTGTTGAAAAATTCTCAGTGTTTACCTTTGATGATATTTTAAACTGATCTTTAAATGTCAATGAAATTATCATAGGAGATTACCATACAAAAAATCATGTGCAAGACCATGAAAATGATTATTTTCATGAAGTCATGTAGAGGAATTAATGTTACCATGAAAAATTAATGTAATTATATGAATATGATTTAATTTAAGGGAATGGAAACATTTAATCCTATATATTTTTCATGTTTATGTTTTGATAGAAAAAATATGTTTATGAAGGCCATGAACTAATAAATTCATGATAATGGAATTTTCCAAATGGTTAGCATTCAATATATAAGAGATTTGGGTTTGGAATTTATTATTGAAGAAGTATTGGAATTCCATAATATACATACATTATTTATTAGTGTATGAATAATCCTCATATAAAAAATAATTCTAACCAATGAAGCCCTGAATGGCTGACCCTCAACCACACATAATAGGCATGAGGGTCATTCCACATGGGAGAACCTGCCTATGGTGGATATATTGAGGCACGGTTAGTGGTATATAACCTGATACCATTCTCATGTATAAGGTATCATAATCTAAGATGTGTATATGATGGTTAAGGGAGATGGGTTATGCCACAAGGGTGGCAATACAGTAGGCGGTGAATGGGAGGGGACTACATACTCTATTATGGAAACTTAAAGGGAGTGATTGATTAATAAACAACATCCTAGATAGAATTATAATCCATTATAGGAATCATGATATATGTTATTTTTCCTTTTCTAAAAAATGTTATAGATATAATTTGAGACATCCAAACTTTCTTATCTCAATCATCTGATCATGGGGAGAACATTGTATTCTTGTATCCACAATCAATGGAATTTTCACCCTAATTTTTCCAACATTAATTATCCATTAAAATCATTGATGAGAGTCCTTAGATCAAATCAAGGCCAATTCAACTTATTATGGTTTGGGAAATATCAAAGGACATTTTATGTTTAAAATTCATGCACATTCACGCATGTACAAAAAGATCTTTAGGGCATTTTTATTTCCTAAATGAAATAAGCTTTTATATGATGTTAATGGCTGAAAAATACTTGAGTTACATTCAAGATGAATTAACATGTAACATCCCAAGAAAATAAAGAATATTAAATTTTCATATTTATTAATATTTTTGAATTAAATATTAATTCTACTTTAAAAGGGAAACTGTGTTTGACGTCGTACCTGATACGCAATAATGAGTTTCTTTGAAATCTTACATTGCACACTAATAATATAATATTATTATTTTAAATGGTATTTAACGCATAACCCTTGTATATACGGGAATCAATAGAACTAACTAAAATATCATGAAACAATTTTGTTGAATATTTTTACATTTATCCAATAGAAGTTAGAGGCTTTAAGTAAGTAAAGAATTCTATTTTAAGCATAAAGACTCTCATATTTACTAAAAGGTCGATTTAACGCCTTTTAATGGTGAACCCTCTATAAATATAGTTTTTGTGACTTTTATATGTTCTATTTGGAAAAATAAAGTTCTTATATAAAATTGGGACACCGAATATTTTCTTTGGATGAAATTTTCGTATTTTTCTAATAAAGTTCATTTTTTAATGAATAGTGAAAAATACTGTATTTTAATTCAAAAGTGTCTTTTAATCTAATTTATATATATGGTTATATTATCTTTCTAATTGGTTTTAATGTGTAATTAGAATATATTTTTACCATTTAGTCTAATTTTGGTCATTGTAAGTAATTTCATTTTAAAATTGGACATAAACAGGTGTTTATCTTTTGATAGTTATTATTTCTTAAGAACACGCTATTTGTTTTAACAGTGGGAATTAATTTTAAATTAATTTCTTCCACTTATGTGTTTCAAATTTGAAAAAAATAATTCCATATTTAGAATCAGTATTCCCAAATTGTATTAATAGGTAACTTTTTAAGACATTTTAAATATTTACTTTAGTAAATTTTTTATTTACCATGATTAAAGGGTAAATATAGTAAATAAGGGTAAAATATAATATTATAATAACATTTAATTACCCTAACCTTTGTCTTAATCCAATTTTATGATACCTATCCTACCATGGGCATCCTATGGTCGAATGTGGGACCCCTTGGAGCCACATGAGAGTAATAATGACATTTTATATTAAATAATTTAAATTAAAGACAAGAATGACAAAAACAAATATCTTTTAGTATATAAAATTTTACATAGTGTTATATAAGATATTGTTTTGAATACAAATATTCTTTAGAAATAAAAAAAATATTTACTACATCATGGTATTTTTTTATAATTCTTGGACATCATATAAATTAAATTATTTATGCCACAATAATGATGCAATATTTACCTCCTTAATAAATGATTTAGATAAATAAGATTATAAATATTAAAAAATTATCCAAAAACTATACAATTTTTATTGGACTAGTTTATTTCTTCCATGAGTCATCTTAAATTTTATATTAATGAATATTTGACCTTTTGAAACTGAATATGATGTTATAATAAAATAATTGTTTCAAACATTCCTAAAGAGCCACTCTTCTCCCATATAAAAATCCCTCACATCTAACCCATTTCTCACACTTCTCAAGCCTTTGGAACAAGAAAAATCTGCTCCAAAAATCTCCCAAGATCCCTCTATTCATCTTAGAAGCCTTACCTTCAGCATAAAACACTTCAAGAAACTCATTTGGTTCAAACCAAGGGGAGTTAACTGATTTAAAGGTAACGTCCTCTCTTAAGTTATTATGTTTTATTTTACTTCTCAAACCCCTAAAAATATTTTATTACATTGTTATATAACAACACTAGTATCATAAATATACAATGATGTTTTTATGAGAATGATTCTAACTACACTTACACACACCTCCATCTAATGGGTGAAGAACATATTGTTTCTGTTGATGGAAAACTAACGCCTCACGAAGCGATAATAGTTCAATTATCTCCTACCTCCTCTTACGGTGGCCATTATGATTAAAATGTATTTATATATGATATATATTATGTTTTATTTCAATATGATTATGTAATTTTTAATTATAAACATACCTTTATTCTTTCCAATATGTGTAAACACGATAATTTCATTTGAGGAAGTGCGGACAACCGCCCCCTCATGGTGATATGATTCGTTCATGACATACATGGAATGTATAAATATGGAGTTAATAAAATTATGTAACATATATATCATATGATGTTATAATGGAATTATATTATACCTATGTATCATTGTTTATCCATTCCATTAAATATTTAATAGAAATGAATGTAGCGTTCATGCGTACGTACCATTTACCGTCTCCATGAACGGTGCATTTAATTTCTTATCTTCAAATGTTATGTACTATTATATATATATATACTGGAAATATATTATATATATGATATCTAAATAATTAATATCATAACGGAGGTAATGTATTTTTTACCACATGGACAAATTGTAATTATAACAAGTTCATTTTTAACTCAAATTCTGAACAATGACAAAATGTCCGATATGAAATCAAAAAACTAACTAACTATTTTTTCAAGGTAATAAGTGATATAAAAGTAATAATAAACATTACAAAGGTTACTAATCAAGTAGAAATTAACTTAAGTTTATTATTCAGGTAGAACAAGGAACATACGAGTCAAGTTGGACATGAGGTAAGGGATTTCTAATCTCAATTTTAATTCCGTTAGATTTGAATTGTTCACCACTTTTTTATTGCATGTGGTGTATTGTGTACTAAATTTTGATATATATTATCATTATTTTATTTATATTCATGTTATTCTGTGATTAATTTGGTGGTTATTAACTTTTTCTCATATGACTCTATTGATTACAACGTGGTACGGGTTTTTTCTTCCTTTCTTATTTTGTCCAATTTTATTCATATTGTTATACCATTAAATTTAAATTATAAATGTTGGAGTATGGTTTCCCACCTTCACAATAGTACCCTCTTTATGATTGAATTATGGGAGGCCCCTTTCTCTATAACTAAATTCCTCCCATGTACAACCGTTACTATGTCTAAATTTTGAAAGGAATCTCTCTCTCCACTTTTACATTCAAGCAATTATTTTGTATCAAGACTCTAAATTCCATTAAAATTGTTGGAAAATATATATATATATATAACCTATTTACTGTCTATTTAATGTACATATGATGACACACTTCTTTCACTATCATCAACCATTTTTATGAATTCTTACGTCATGCTGTTACGCTACTGAAATGGCACCAATTTTCCAGGACAATGTCATTCTGTGGTGAATACCATGACAATTTCTCTATCAAGGGTAATCACCTTTATGCACATTTACTTATTGATTATAAAGTGTCATGTTTTAATTCCACATTCCTTTATTGTGGAATAATCTATTATGTTATACGAATCCATGTTATATGTTCCATGTGGAACACTTATGCATAAAATGAAATGTTTAAGAAGGGTGCACCCTTATAGCGCTCCAGTGAAATGGGTTAAGAATAGTATCATAAGACATCATGAGAAATGGGTGTTTAATCATTATAATTCAAGTGCAATGAGGTTTTACTCACGCTTCATGTGCAATGAGGATTTACTAAAGATGCATTTGCAAAAAGCTGTGGCTCATGCTAATTCAATATTAAGTGTTGTTGCCACAATTCCATGTAATGATTATCATGTTTTATCATTCCTTTATGCTTATGCGTTTATTGTGCTCTAATGATATTCCTATTGTCTAAAATGTATGGAATTCCTCATGTTACCCAATGTTTATTCACTTACTGGGATTTATAGCTCACCCTTTTCTTATTCATGTCCTCAGGTTTTCCCATGCAATGCTAAGTACGAGGGAATGTAGTGGTCATGTAAAGGATGATTTCAATAAAGATGTTTTATTTAATGTTTTATGTTGTTATGTAATGATCCTGATCCCCAAATACACTATACCTCTGGATCTTCTATGTTGTATCAAGTTAATTTTATGTAATAAAATATAGTGAACTGTGTAATAAAAGATAAGGGTTGTCATAGTTGGTATCAGAGGATAGCTTTAGTTATTTTGGGGATTAGGATTAGAAAACCCCTTTAAATATTTAGAGAAAATACTAAGTATAATAACAACATCCCTAAGTTTTAGTGGGTATTGAGTAAGTGGATTATCAAGTAAATACATCCATGTATGGAAACGAGCAGAACTACCTTAATGTTTTGGGATGAAAATGAAAGGTATAAGAAAACCATTAAGGTGAAAACATGTTAGGGTCATTTTTTTATAAAAAGGACAGCACCCAAACCATGTGACATCCCTTCGCGTCAAACCAATCTATTGGAATCGAACCCACAGTGAATGTGTGACTGGGTTTTATTTCCTATCACTGGCCTATGTGAAGTCCCTGGTTAGTATGACTTATTATTTTTAGTTAAATGATTTTATGGATAAAGAATAAGTTGATTTTGGGAACTTATGTTTTATCAAATGGACATACATAGTATATGAAAATGATTTGGTCATTAAATGATAAGTTTATTATGAAAGATGTTTTCTCTTTTGGAATACTATATGCATGAGGAAAATAAAATACTACAAGATTTCAATTGTGGATAAATGGTTGAAATTTTTGTATGAGAATCTATGTATTTATTGTTGATATATGGTGATTTGGGTTATTTTTGGAAAATGATTAACCTACCATAAAAATAAGTCATTAGGTTAATTACACTTTAGTATGTTACTTTAAGAGTAGTTGATGATATTTGGAGATAAATGTTAAGATTTATTGTGGAAGACTATGTGATTAAATCCTTCTGAGTTTTGCGTTTCAATATTAGTTTGGAGTATTTTGATTAATTTTAAGTACGATTGTTTATTGAATTGTATTTCTGTAACTTTGGGTACTTTTTGTTGACTTTTAGAGATTAATAGTAGTATTTATTTTTATAAAGGATTATCCTTTATGGGGATTATATGATCTCGTACTAACTATTTTGGTTTTAGTTGATTTCTAAAGACAAGGTAAATATATAGTTATTCTTTCGTGGATTATATGATTCTCTAGAAGAATATTCTTGTTCTTGGATGTAACCAAGCCTTTTTGAATGCTCATTGTCTGAAGAAAAGATTAGTATTTGGTAGAAACATATTAAATGAAGAAACTCTACATAAAGGTAAGTATATTTCCTTATGTTTTTATTCTATGTAGTAAATGAATTCCTAAAATTATGAAAAGGAATGTAAAACAAAAACATTGTTGGTATACATTTCCTACTGGGTGATCAAAGACCATTTAACACATCATAAGTTTGTGATTTTATTGTGGTTAAATTTCTCCTAATCATGTTTACTACCACTCTCCATCAAAACATGACTGTTTGTTTACTCTTCTATATCCATGTTTTTCTACATGTAATCCTATTATCAGTTAACTCGGGTGACCTTTTTACTTCTCTTTCTTTCTTATAAAGGGATAGTTTTACTGACTATTTTTCTAATGTGGGACTTTCAATGATGTTTCCATGCACAATTTTAAAAATGTGAGAGCACAATTTCCAAAAGGGGGGAAGAATGTAACATCCAACGAAAATAAAGAATACTACAATTTCATAGTTATTAATATTTTTGTGAATTAAATATTAATTCTACTTTAAAGGGGACGCTATGTTCAACGATGTACCCAATACGTAACAATGGGTTTCTTAGAAATCTTACATTTCACACTAATAATATAATATTATTATTTTAAATGGTAGTTAACGCATAGTCGTTGTATTCGAGGGAATGAATAGAACTAACTAAAATATGATGATACATGTTTGTTGAATATTTTTACATTTATCCAATAAAAATCATAGGCTTAAAATAAGTAATGAATTCAATTTTAAGCATAAATACTCTAATATTCACTAAAAGACCAATTTACCTCCTTTTAATAGAGAACACTCCTTAAATCTATATTTTTTCACTTTTATATGATTTATTTGACAAAAATAAAATTCTTCTTTGAAATTGGGACACCAAAATTTATGTTGGTTGAAATTTTGGTATTTTTCTAATAAAGTTAATTTTTTAATGAATAGTGAAAAATACTCTATTTTAATTCAAAAGTTCCTTTTAATCTATTATATTTATATGGTTATATTATCGTTTCAATTGGTTTTAAAGTTTAATTAGAATATATTTTTACCATTTAATATAATTTTGGTCATTGTATTTAATTTTATTTTGAAATTGGACATAAACAGGTGTCAATCTTTTCATAGTTATTATTTTTAAAAACACGTTATTTTTTTTAACAGCGGGAATTAATTTTAAATTAATTTCTGCCACTTATGTGTTTTGAATTTGGAAAAATGGATTCCATATTTGGGATCAGTAGGTCCAAATTGTGTTAATAGGTATCTTTTATTTTTAGACATTTTAAATACTTTAGTAAATATTTTATTTACCATGATTAATGGGTAAATATAGTAAATAAGGGTAAAATATAATATTATAATAACATTAAATTACCCTAAAATGTGTCGTAATACTATTTGATGATACATATCCTACCATGGGCATTCTTGGGTCGAATTGGGGACCCCATAGAGCCACATGGGAGTAATAATGACATTTTATATTAATTAATTTAATGTAAATACAAAAATGACATAAAGAAATATCTTTTAGTAAATAAATTTTTACATGGGACTGTATAAGTAATAATTTAGACTATAAATATTCTATAGAAATATAAAAATATTTACTAAATTATGGTATTTTTTATATAATTTTTGGACATCATATAAATTAAATTATTTATGACCTAATAATTATGCAATATTAACTCATTAATAAATGATTTAAATAAATAATATTTTAAATATTAAAAAAATATTCAAAACATGTCCAATTCTTATTGGATTATTTTATATCTACCATTATTCATCTTAAATTTGATATTAACAAATAGTTTACCATTTAAACTGAAGATGAGGTTATAATAAAATAATTGTATGAAACATTCCTAAAGAGCCCCGACTCTCCCTTATAAAAATCCCTCACTTCTAACCCATTTCTCACACTTCTAAAGAAATTTTATCGTGCATAATCTACTGAAATAAGCTCCCAATTATCCATCTATTAAACCTAGAAGCCTCAATATAGGCATAAAACACATCATGAAACCTATTTGTTTCAATCCAAGGGGAGTTACCTGATGAAAAGGTAACGTCTTCTCTTAAGTTCTTTTGTTTTATTTTACTTTCTAACCCCTAAACACATTTTATCCCTTTATTTTATAACAACACAATTATCCTAAATATACTAGTAAGTTTTTATGAAATGTATTCGAATGAAACTTACACACACATTCATCTAATTGGTGAAAAACATATTGTTTCTATGAATGGAAATCTAACGCCTCACGAAGTGTTGATTGTTCAATTTTCTCCTACTTCCTCTCACAGTGGCCATTATGATGAAATGGTATTTATATATGATATATATTATGTTTTTATATATTATTTTGTAATTTTTATTTACAAACATACTCTATTTCTTCCCATATGTGTAAACATGATATTTTCATTTCAGGAAGTGCGGACTACCGCCCCCGCATGGTGATATGATTTGTTCATGACATACATGGAATGTATAGATATGGAGTTAATGAAATTATGTAACATATATATCATATGATATTATAATGGAATTATAATATACCTAGGTATAATTACGTTTTCATTCCATTAAATATTTAATAGAAATTAAATTATTGTTCATGCATACTTTCAGCTTAACGTCTCCATAAACGTTGCATTTCATTTATTATCTCCAAATGTTATGTACTATTATAAATATATATATATACTATATATATATGATATATATGATATCTAAATCATTAATATAATTCTAGAGATAATTAATTTTTGACCACATGGACATATTGTAATTATGACAAGTTCATTTTTAACTCATAATCTGAATAACAACGAAATGACCGATATGAACTCAAATAATTAACTAACTATTATTGAATGGTAATAAGTGATATAAAAGTAATAATAAAAAATAAAAATGTTATCAATCATGTATAAATTAACATAAGTTTATTATTCAGGAAGAATAAGGAACATACGAGTCAAGTTGTACACGAGGTAAGGGATTTCTTATCTAACTTTTAATTCTGCGAGATTTCCATTGTTCACCAGTTATTTATTTCATGTGCTATATTTTTTACTGACATTTGATGTATATTATCATGATTATTTTTATATTCATTGAATTATGTGATTAATTTAGTGGTTATAAACTTTTTCTCATACAACTCTTTTGATTATAACATGGTAAGGGGTTTTTCTTCCTTTCTGATTTTTTCCAGTTATCTTTAAATTGTTATTCCTTTTAATTTCAATTATAAATGGGGGGTATTGTTTCAAACCACCCCCATACTTCCCTCTTTATTTTTTAATACTGGGATACCCCTTTCCCTCTCACTAAATGCCTCCCATGTACACCTGTTACCATGCTGAAATTCCAGAAGGAATTTCTCTCTCCACTTTTACATTCAAGCAATTCTTTTTTATCATGACACTAAATTCCATTAGAATTTTTGGGACATGTATCTATATAAACCCTAATATGGTCCATTTCATGTAAATATGTTGAGAAACCCATTTCTCTCTCATCAACCATTTTTATAAATTCTTATGTCACGCTGTTATGCTGCTGAAATTGCAACAATTTTCCAAGCCAATGTCATTGTGTAGTGAATACCATACCCATTTCTATATCAAGGGTTTTCAACTTTAAGAAAATTTACTTATTGGTTATAAACTTTCATGTTTGAATTCCACATTACATTATATTGGAATAAACTATTATGTTTTATGGGTCCATATTATATGATCCATGTGGCACACTTATGCATCCAAAGAAATGTTTAAGAAGGGTGCGCCCTTATAGCGCTCCAATGCATTGGGTTAAAAATAGTATCATGATAAATCATGTCCAATGGGTGTATACTCATTATAATTCAATTACAATGAGGTTTCACTCGTGCTTCACGTGCAATGAAGATTTACTAATGCTCCATGTGCAATGAGCCTTGGCTCATACGAATTCCATGTCAAGTGTTGTTGCCAAATTTCCACGTTATGATTATCATGATTTATCATGCCTTTATGTTTATGCGTCTATTGTGCTCAAATTATATGCCTATTTTATAAAATTTACTGTATTCCACATGTTACCCCTTGTTTATTCCCTTACTTGGCTTTATAGCTCACCCTTTTCTTATGCATGTCCTCAAGTTATCCCATGCAATGCTTTGTATGACGGAATGTAGTGGTCATGTAAAGGATATTTTCAATTTAGATGTTGTATTTATTATTTTTAGTAGTTATTTAATGATTCTATTCCCCAAATACACGAGACCTCTCGATCTTCTAAATTGTATCATGTGATTTTTATGTCATAAATTTTGTTTAACTGTGTAATAAAAATAAGGGTTTTCATATAACATCCATACAATTGCATTTTTATGCACATAGAATGAATTAAAAATGGTTGGTATCAACATGAAAGATTCAAACATGGTGTATTTGAGAATTCATTCTTTATGTACACATTTATTCAAAGAGCCATGTATTTTAGAATTCAAATATTCCATGTGATAAGAAACCATGTAAACTAAAATAGGTAGGATTCATCATAAATAATGATACACTAGATCCATTTTGTATTGAAATGAGTCACACTTCATTTTTTATCTCTATGATATAGCATGAAGAAACCAAAATCCCGAGTCTTTGGTAATATTCAACAGGAAGAAACATGGTGAGAAATGATTCATGCATTCCTTGTATGATGATGATCTATAAGAAATCTGATATTCATAACGAATGAACTACTATGGAGAATAAGGTAAATTTTTATGCTTATGGTGTTGAAAAAACTATATTGATATTTTTTACTATCTACATGATGGAATATAAATCCCAATAACCTCTGGGTATTTTAATTAATAATTAATGTATGTATGATGCTGGCATGAAAGATATCACTTTTCCACACAAAGAAACATCGAGACTCGTGGGGTATTTGAATTCAGGTGCATAAAGATATAAATTCATGCATGGTATTCAAAAATTCCATTTAAAGTGATCATAATATCACAACACCTTGGGTATTGAAAATTCATTTCAAGAAGAATTAAATACCAATAGTATCAGGGGTAATTAAAATGAGTGATATAATACTCACATTATTCAGTTATTAATATTTAAAGGTGAGAAAATACATGCCTTTGTTTTTAAAAAATTTAAATAATGATTGAAATGGATAATATAAATCATGAAGTTAATTGAGATCCCTAGGTACCATATTATTGTGTATAAATATGCTTATATAGCTGATGAATAAATGTACCCCATCATAATATCTTTTGGATATCTCCAGATATTGTTTGTATCAAAGAGAGAAGTCAAATCCAAGTAATTCATTAATAAGGTGATCAAATGAACCTAATCCATTAAAGATGAATCATAAGAGAAATAAAATCTGAAGTTAATGAATAAGTACACAATGAATAAGCAACAAGATTTTTTATGCATAAATATAGGCTTGAAGAATAGACAGTTCTAGTGTAAACAATTCCATTGATGACTTGTGATATCATTCTAAATAATTTAACATAATTTAGAAGAATAATTAGTTCCTATATAAATATAATTTTTCAAATTCTTGGAACTCATGATCAGTAAAAATATATAGTGGTAAAAAATTATGTGAAAAATACATAGTTTAATCACATCATAGATTAAGTATTAGTATCAAACCAAGTAAAAAATAGTGATTATTATGGTTTCATTTGTTATCTGTATTTGGTAAACATGTAATTGTGGAATTCATAATAAATAACAATTCCTATTTATCAAGGAAGGGGTTCAAGGGTATGAGGGGATAATTAAAAATAAAGTATAGAATAGTAAAAGAGTGGTACCCTAGTCACCCTTCTCCACCTAGTATCCAGGTATGATCCATCTAGTCTCTATATTATTCTATGTACATGAATCATTATGTTCCAATTGATTGTTCAATACAGTGTTTTTTTGATTTAATGTATATCCATGATTCATGAGAATAAAATCCTTGATGAAAATTACATTATTAATATACAAATAATAATGATCCAGTTAAAATAGATAATTTTTTCACACTTGAAAAACTTTATTAATGATAGAAATTACTAATTAATATCGCATATCATCATTATAGATGTATGTATTCTAGTTAGTTATTAAAATGATGATGTTGGTATAACATATTAAGGTATGTGGTTGGACTGACCCAAATCAGAACATGATATAGTAATAAATGAGTAAGAGTATATAGATATATATATGTGACAACCTGAGTAATGATAATAATAAATAAAATTCATTTCCCATTAATTTAAAAAAAATATTTTATGGATATACAAATAATGTGATAATTCTATTTCATTTTCTTGCTGTAAAGGAACTAGTTTTACTTTTACTGAAAAAAATTTCATTAAATATATTATTTTATATATAAATTAAATTTATAAATTTAATATTCTAAAATTTATAAAATTAACTTCAATTTTAAACTCATCATATTGAAATTATCTTACGTTGGATTTTTGGTATGATTCTAAAAAGATATATTTTTAGGTGAATAATAAAAAATATATATTTTTATAAAATATACCAATTATTTCCATGTCAATAAAACTTATAATTCTATTTATTTTTGGTTTTAATGTATATATAGTCCATGTGAACTAAAAACCAATCATTTCTTTATACATGCTTTTGGTATAAAAGAATTTCTAGGCTAACATGGAATCATTTTAAAAACTATTTTCATTATGGTATGTTTATATATAATGAAATTAATTTTTATTACTTCTTTAAATATAATCTTGTAAAATGGATTACCAATTTTAAATCACAAGGTTTAAATTAGTAATTAATTTAAATTTTATTTTTGGTCATTATGAATTGTTACCTAATTAAAACATTGTCACTTTAGTAATTTGGAAAAGAGTTAATAAGGTTGATAAAACTAAGTAGTGAGGTTTAAAATATCACAAAAACCTGATATATGGGTTTATTTCTAATTGTAATAATAATATATTTGTTCCACTTTACTTTCACAGAGACATATAATATATTAAAATGTATTTTGTATTTACCATAGAGTCACTCCCTCACTTATAAAATGGATCCGCCTCTGCCTACTTCTTCACACAAATTAATACACATGGATTGACCCAGATCATCCCTAATAACTATCCAACATCTATAAACACATTCTATAGGTCTCTAACTTCAAATATACCAATCTTATATAGAATATGGTTTAAGAAACTGGGGATTGTCCATGGAGCATGTATAAATCATAACTGACCTATTTATGGTTTATTTCACTTTTCACCTTCTTAAAAAAATTATAACAATAAAACTATTAAATAATAAAATTATATATACCAAAATATGATTATGTTTTTTTTAAAACTATTTTATATTACTTTTCCTCCCTATGGGTAATGAAAACATCACATATTCATATGTGTGGACTACAACCTCCACGAAGTAAGATGTTTGATTTTTCATCATCAACAATTAATGGTTGGTCATTATTATTGATTTAAACTACATTTGTTATATTTATGACATTACTATAATTTTCTAAAGATATGTCAATAATAACCTTATGACCATTTCAATTCATTTTTAAAATGTTAATTTCACTCTTGTGTACATGTGGAATACCACCCCTACAAAGATATGTGATTCATTTTTCATTACCTCCTCATATTGTTGGTCATAAGGATATATGTAATGCAAAAATATGAAATTTACAATATAAATATGATTATTTTAAATGAAAATAATATATTCCTTTTTTCCTTTTCTATCCATCACAAAATGGAAATGTCACTTGTTTTAATGTATGGACTACAACCTCTAAAATAAAACATATTTCACTTTTCACGTCCACCCTCTATTGCTCATTATATATTTCTTTTAAGGTTTAATTTTTGTTCTCATGGTAAATATTTTATAAATAATGTTACCATGATTTCATTGACTGTAGCAGGCCTATTAAATTCAGGTTTGATATATAAATCAATATTTTTCAAAATCTTCAACCCAAGATAAACCATATTAAAAACTAAATAAAACTTTAAAAAATTATCTAAATAGGAAATTGAGACTGGAATAACCCCGAAAAAAGTTTCTTATATAATTATAAATATAATATAATCTTATTACTCATTAGGGTAGGTATCTGAATGAAGTATTCTATGACTCATGGTATGAGACTTTTAGAAAAATTGTTTTATATATTTCTTTCTAAAAATTTTATGTTGTGTCTCAAATATGTTTTTAAAATTTGAGGAATTATTTTATTAATGATTGTTATCTTTTTAAAATAAAATTTCAACCATTTTTTACATTTTTAAACAATATGTAAAAAATAATCTCCTCGATGTTTTATATATGTTATATTTTCAACTTTTTAAAATATTAATAAAGGTATTTTTTTAAAATTTATGGCATAACTTCTCTTTTCTACTATTATATTCATTATTAGTCATCATTATTCCTCTAAAATTCATAATTATATTTTAATAAAATATTTTATTCTGACCCTTATATTTATTTTTTACATTAAATGTTCTTTATATGGAAATAAAATATTCATCTGATTTTTATAAGATAAATTATAGTGTTATTACCGAAGGGCTTGAATGATAATTCAATTGAATTTTATTGTTAATTTAAAATATATTTATTATTTATTATTTATTTGTCAATTTTATATTTTATATAAATTTCATTTAACTTGATATATCTCAAATGAATGGAGATACCTTTGTAGGTGTCCAACACATTTGGTAAGGTGATGGTGTTTTCTAGTGATTAGTTACTCTTATGAGATATGGTAATTATTTGTTTGGTGATTCCATTTTTAGGGACCTTATATGAGTAAGTGTAAGAAAATGTACCCAATGTACCTACATGAAATTCATGTAATGGTTATTAAAAGTAAAAATATTATTTCTAATGGTAATTAAATGACCTTTTGTTTTTTAGGAAATTTTATCATAGTTGTTCAAAGGTGAAAGGATTGATTTCAAGGAAAGGAATGCATGAGTTTTCAGGTTTTCCAATAAAACATCATTATTTTGATGGTATCCTTATACATTATTATGAATTATTCATGAAATACATTCATAAATAATATTTTTTTATCCATATTAAAATGAATATTGAGAAAAAAAATTTATTATAAAAATGGTAAATTTATTATTTATTTTTTGGGGTTTACAATTTGCCTAATTGGTTTATTTTATTTCATATTCTATAATAATAATTTTATTTATAATCCCATATTTCCAAATTATTTTCGCTATAAATATTTATGAGTATAAAAATTAATAATTTCATATTTCTATTTATAGAATATACCTTCAGCGAATAAGGAATGTTATTATAAAGAATATATTTTGTTGAAAAAATTTGAACCCGGTGGGAATATCCATTTATAATGTAATTTATTTCCATATTTAATAAACATAAAAACCTAAAAGGGTATTTTAGATATAATTTATGAAATATAATCCACAAATCATGTAATTTATCTAACATATCTATAGATGTTGTTACAGTTGGTATCAAATGGTTTAGATAACTTTAAATGGTAGATATATGAAAAAGGGAACTATAAAGACACTCTAACTTATTGTTATATTTTCATGACATTGATTTTGAGGATTACGATATTTCATCATCTAATAATTGTTTACTCAGAATATTATTTTGAATATGATGTTTCACAACTAGTGTAGAAAATGATCTAGAGGAATATATACTTCTAAATAAGAAACATGGAATGGTTGTAAATAGAATAAAATACTATATATATATATGATAACTCGGTTGATATATGATATTACTGGATGTACTAGTAAAATGTAGATATAATATTCTTTATATAATATAATTTCATTATTATATCACTTTATGAAACAACACCAACTTGGTTTTAGGGGATCCACACACCCATTGAGAGTTGAAGGATGGGTTAATGCTTGGTAGATGATATTTAATGATCTGGTATTTTCATAAAATCAGAAGGAAACCATTAATATTTATCATCATGAAGGTGAAAAGGAAAAATATTGCTTCTTTCATTAATGACACTAAGGAGAATGTAGAAATTAATGTCATATAAGATATGGTATTTTAATATCTCTCCTTGAAAGTATTTTTTGTAAATTTTCTCAACATAGAACGAATGATAAATCCCTAGAGTTGAATAAAAATATGTAAGAATAAATTTACACCTTTTAATCTAATTTAAATATATTTTATAAGATTACGTTGAATTTTATTCTAGAACATGCTTGTAATGTTGATCAAATATACTAAATATTGAAAACATATTTGTGAAACTGTCTAGTCACTCATGAGTTTAGATGTTATGTGTAAATTATGTGGAGTGTTGATCATGTTGATATGGATTGGTGTAATTTTACAATAATAAAAAAACAAGAAAACCATGTGGATAGAAATTGGGAATCATTCTTCAAAGAAACCTGAAGGTAATGAAATTAAATTTCCCACTTTAGATAAATATAGTAAGATGTATTCTGGGGAATTTATTATGAGATATAAGAAGTTTTTACTAGTGTGTATATCCTTGAAACATTTCTCATGACTATAGTTAAAAGAGACATTGTAATGGCTAGGCTGATAATGGAGAGAAACTGGGGATGTTTTTTTAATTAAAATCATATAGTAAATTTTGATTTTGTGTTTCCATAGAAAGGTATAATGGATATTAATGAGAATTAATAGAAGGGAAAAGGTTTGTAAAAGTCATTTATTACTATTATGACATTAAATTATGTGGTGAATAGTACAATAGTTATTTAGACAATGTATTCCAATTATAGTTTATTGGATAGGGGGTCCACACATTATTTTATTTCTATGTTATTTTTCTTTAAAATTGATATTTCACCACAATAATAGAAGAAAAAATAGTTGGTAAAAAACATGGTCAATGTATTAAAGTAATATAAATTTATTGGAAGCATTATTTCATCAGAGATATAAATGTTTTTCCAACATATATAGTTTTATTAATATTAGTTGATTGTTATATTTTTATGGGTATGGTTTGGTATTCATTTTGTCAAGCCAAGATATATTACAGTGTAAAAGAATTTTTACTAAATCATTAGAGTGAAAATAAATTTTTATATAAGAATGAGTTTATAACTTTTATAAAATATGAAGAAGAAGAAATTTTTTAAAAAATCAAACTAAATGATATCTTTCACATATTATTGAAAAGAAGGAAACCATTTAAATTTTTTATGTTCTATTTATTATTGAATATACACGTATGTATTTTCTTATGATTTTTCTTTCTTTAATCCTATCTAAGAGGTTGAATTTAACATCTAATTACTTCATAATACTAATAAAATTTCCAAAGATCCATATCACCTTTAGGTAGTCTTATATTTTTTACATGAATAGATCAATGGCCCTATTTTATTAATGATATATATCTATATTTTTAACATGGTTTATAGGTAAACATACATGACCCAACTGCCTAGTGGAATAAAATCATATAAAATTTTGATGGCTTAAAGGCCCTATGGATTGAAAGTTATTGTAGTAACCTGAAGCCCAATGTTAATAATCCATACTTCGTATTATGATCAAAAAATTATAATTTTTACCCACCCTGTTACCATTTAATATTACATTACACTTCCCATTATGAAGCTATCATAGAGAACCCCTCTTAAAACAACATATAGTTAGAGGGTCAGATGATACGTTCCATTTCATTAATCGCACTATCGAGGTTCCCAGCTGGCGATACTAACATTTCTCCACCAACAATACATGGAAATATGTTCCAGTTCACCTATCTAGTTATCACAATTCACATGATGTGTGTCCCACTTGTCCAAAAACCCTCAGATTGTGCAACACTTTCCAATTAAATTGAAGATAAACCCCCTATCCCGGGATGTTATTGGGTCATATGACATGTGCTAATGAACCAAACTCTCATTCGATCTTCTCACCCAGTAATATTTTCTAAACCCAAGATGCACTACCAAATATATGTGCTTTATTGATTGGCTGGTCACTCTATACCACCTCTTTCTTTGAGGTATTCCGAATTCCTTGTGGCCCGAATTCATTTCATCCCCCAAATGCCACAATTAGTGTCTTATAGATCCAAATCGAAATAAATTTTTTTCTACTATAGTAACTACTACAATTATATCTATTGTATCATTAATAGTAATATTATAGTAACTTGAGAATTTCACTCACACCCTTATGTGATCCTTTGTCTTTTTTATTTCTAACCAGGATCCTTTACCACTCAATTATTGGCTCATTAATGAAAAGGATATCGAGTAACAAGGTACTATAAGGTGCAACACCACTACTTTCCTAGACCCAACACAACACTTGTGTGCTATCCTTCCCAAGATAAATTCATGTTGTTATAGTCTCGATTATGAGCTAGTTATGTTACCAATGAGTGGTTTCCTTATATAGTACCCTCGAGAAATCCCAGGTAGGAAAAAAAAGATATCGAGTAATGTGGTAATGTCGGGTGCCACACCACACCTTTCTTAGGCACAACCCAGCACCTCCACACCCTCCAACCCCAACAAAATTTAAATGAATATTATATTATTATATTTACTTAATGTATTTTTTTAGCATTAATGGCTACAAATTTATTTCAAAATAACTTAAAAATATAATTTCTATAAGAATCGGTGAGAGTGATCAGTTTTTCATATTTATGATTCACAGTGGATGGAAACAATTTAACCTAGATATTATTTTTCAGATCACTCATCTCAGTAGATACTGTGGATGTTGAAATTCATTTTCCTTATCAATATATACTAGTATTATAGCCTTTCATCTAATTGCATATAAATAATTTACCTAAGTATTAAAACTATTATTTCAAAAAATATACCATTAATGTATGTATTTTGGTAACTAATATTGTTAGCTGAAAAGAGGGGGAAATATTGATTGATAATTACATACATAATGATAACACATATTAACATTGATTAAATTAATGTACCATCTTCCTTGGATAAATAGAGATGTTATAATATTAATTCATTTAGACTACATTTATTTATTTTTAAATAGATAAAAAAAGTCCTTATAATAATTTATCATTATTGCTGGGGTTGAAGTGTCATATTCCATAAAATAATTATTATTCTCAAGAATTATTAGATATATCATGTTTTGGGGGAATATTCATTCTTTATCATGATTGTAACAAACCCAGTCAGCTATGTAGATAAAAAGATCATGGAGAATCAACACATTGTGTTGGGAAATATTACTTTAACTAAATCAATGGAAACTTGTAGTTTTCTTATAAATTTTTCACTATGTATATTTTTATGATTAACTAACAAAAACACTTAATGATATATTCAAATCTCACATCATTAATCAGAACAATCATCTTGTATGTCCTATATTTTATATTGAAATATAGTTGACATGAGAAATAATCCATCTATTATCAATGCTACATAATCTTTTAGGGTATGTTTTTAAATAATATCTTTTGGAATATTAAATGGAGTGTAAATATCTATAAATAAATGGATATATGATTAATTTTATTTCCATCTTCCCCTAAAGGAATTCTATACAGAAACAAAAAAATATAAAGTATATTGATGTAAAATTATAGGATAATATTCAATAAAAAAACCTTAAATGATCTATTCTAATATTAAAAAAAACATAAAGAAAATGGATTTATATAAAAAATAAATAACTTTGATATTCATTTTATGTGTTCTAGGAATGGTTCTAGAAGTTATGATCAACAAAAAAGGGGAAATTACATCATAATAGAATGTATAAAGGGAGAAGACTCACTACAAGGAGTGGGAGACGTCTCCTTTTCCGAAAAGGTAGGGTTAAGTACATGAACATCGCACTCATGGAAGGCCTCATTTTAATCTCATATATTTTCCAGTTGAAGAGGAAAATGTATTAGACGATGCACTGAATATCAGAGAACTTGGAAGTAGCACTGATTCATGGTCTACTCATTGAATAATATGGTACACACGATGCACCGAATGCATCAACATCACATGATAAAGAGGATGAAAAATGAATGATGAATACCAATGAAGGGTATGGGTAATAAAACAATGGGTATGGATAAACCATCTAACATTTTACCCTTTTATAGTAAAGAAACAGATCACGAAAACCCCCTATGAAGTTTCCAAGACGTCGTTATTGGAATCGACATCATCACGTCATAATACATCACCGTGTACCATGAGAGGGAAGAATAAGATGAAAAGAATTGGGTTGTGATGGGATTAATCACAAGGAAATATAGAATAATGTAGAATAATTTTAGTGGAATCACAAGATGATCAGAGTAATAATTAGAATGAAGATTCATAGTGTCATATATAGGATAAGAGATCCATGCTGGGGATAGAAAAAAAATTATTTACATGGTTTTTATTAAAATATGTAATTAAAATAAGATATATCAATGTTTTAATTAAACTATTGCTATAAAGTATCCCATATAAATGGACCATTAAAATTGTGTCTATATGACCATGGTTGTAGACTAATTTTCTAGTAGTGTTTGAGAACATGGGTGGGATATATTGTTGTATGATAACTCTGAAAATGAGATTTGTTGATCCCATCCTCCTGTAAATTCCATTTGATAATGATTATAAAAAATCCACAAGAAACTAAATAGTCCAATTATATTTTCCATTAGTTTTTGGGTGATAGTTCATAATAAAATTCAATTCAGTTTTCAAATGACATTGAAGACTTATCAATAATTTAGTGGTTAACCATGGATCAATATCAGAGATGATTAATAGTTGTAACTTATTACACCACTCAACATAAATTAAATACATCATGGATAGTTTTTTAGGGGATAAATACTCCCCAATAGAGATGACATAGGAAATCATTATGAGTCGGTCCATTGATACCCATATCACATTGTTTCATTTATAAGTCTTTTGGAGGCCAAAAACAATGTTCATATTGATGTTCCACCATTTCTATATGTGTATAGGAAATTATTACATCGCCCTTATGGAATTATTATACTCTAAATTGACTTGTTGCCTTACCAAACACCTCGAGATATCCTCTCAAATATCCTTATTTATATTGTCCCAACAGAAGTTTTCTCGAATATCAAAATATATCTTGGTACTTCCAGGATGGATGGAGAATGGTAAGATATGTGATTTATCCAATAGATACTTATTTATATTAGATTATGAAGTATTGAAAAGTAAATTTTTAAATTGAATCACACCATCATCATCGATTTGGAAATATTTTAACTTTCATTCCTTTACTTCATAAACCTTCATTTGAATCTCCAGATCATACCAATTTTCCTTCTTGATTATATATTTTATATCTGATTGGGAAATAAATTGTGAAAGTTTCGATGTATTTCCTACAATTAATATTTATATATCCATATTTTTCAAATCCATTAGGATTGGTTATTTATAAATCCCTATCATAGAGAGAGTATAACATAATATTCTTCTAAATGCACAAATACCTTGTTTTCTCTCATTAGATGGTAGTGAATAGAGCAACCATAGTACTTGATTAGCTCTAAACATATTATATGATTCAACTTGAGCTCCTTCAATATGAATATATAAATTAGACTCTAATTGTTATTATATATGTCACAATTCTCACCATATAGGTATTGACACAATATTTTCAGTGAATATTCCATTGATTCAGTCTCCATATCATCCATCTGGTATTTCTCTCATTGATATATAACTATTGTGAGGCTTATGCTAAAAATGTATCATTATATTAGAGTAGACCTCCCAATCCATTCCTCTAAGAATCATTGTACATCATAAAACCCACTCTAGTAGTTTGAAGTGTGAGTATAGGAATAATAATTAACCTCTTCTTAAGGTATTTAATAATTTCCCAAAACTATTATATCCACACATTGTTTAACCCTTATCATGTTAATGTAGTTTTTTGAGATAGAAAATAAGGAGAATATTCCGAAAAAATTTCAGTAGTACCGAAATAAGAAAATAAAAATTACGATTTCCATGAAACAAGTGTGTTTTGTCCATTACTCATTTTATTTAGTCTTTGAGGGGTCAATAGAAATTCCACCACTTGTGATCACCTTCCCTAAGAATGTGACTTGCCACATCCAAAGATCCCACTTTCTTAACATAACATACCTTTTTCTCCATCCATAGTGTTGATAGTAAAATTCTTAAATTCCCTTCATGTACCACCTTACCCTTAGATCATATGAAAATGTCATCAATAAACTGTATTATTTTTTGAGGTAGTATCTAAATAATGTAGTTATTAAATCCTTGAAGATTGCAGGGGAATTAGAATGTATGAAGGGAATCACTATGAACTCATATTACCCATAACTTATATTTATGGTAGTCTTCTGAATATCTTTATTCTTGACCATAAGTTGGTGATATCCAGAATAAAGATCAACCATTAGGAAGTACCAATATCCTAATCCTTTATTTAATAAATCATCAATCCTAGATATGTGATACTTAATATATATTGTGATCATGTTTGTTTCCAGATAATCGGCACACAACACCACTGATCCATCAATATTCAAAATAAAGAGAACCAACACACCTAAAGGGTATACACCATTGGGTATGAAAAAAATTTACAAATTAACATTCATCTTCTAATTCAACTCCTATAGTATGATCAGGTCCATATTGTAGGTGAAATAAGTGATAGGATTGGTTCCTTGTATAAGTTCCACTAAGACTTCTACATCATTCTGTATGGGAAGTACATGTAATGCGATGGGAAATACATCAGTTTATGCCCTTATAATTTTTAGTTCCTCTTTGTTGAAACCCTCATTTTCCTCAACCATTTGGGCATAGTATTATTCATTATTGTTTTTCAATACAATCATAATTGATTTCCATTGTAATGGAGATTCATGATAATTGGTCAATATGTTGAGGAGCATGGGATTCTTCAGAATAAGAAAAGTGATTTTCTTTTCTTGATAATTGATGTCTTCTCTATATAAGGATGTCCAATCCATGCCGAGTATAACATTGAATTCCACCGTGGGATGGATTTCGAGATTCACTGGAAGAATATTCCCTCATATTCTAATACAATAAGATTTTAATAGTTTGTTTTCAATGATTTAAACATTGATTTTTTATATATATCTTAATTTTAGGTTATAGAGATTTTATTCCATAGTTATAGAAAAGTTTTAGGTTATAGAGGAATGGCTATAACTAGAATATAATAAATCATTTTATATTCATGAGTGAATCTGAAGTGTTCCTTTTACGTCTTCATTTTCAAAATCCCACTACTAGAAATTGGATCTATTCCAATGGACCTATACCAATATTTTGGAAAACATCATTGGTATATGTTCCATAGAGAGACACTATACCAATAGTTTTGGAAAAACTATTGGTATCGTTACACTGAAGAGATCCCATGCCAATAGTTCTAGACCAAACCATCGGTATATTCCCCTTTTAGAGACCCTTTACCCTTATTTTTGGGAAAACCATTAGTATATGTCCCTTGAAGAGATATATTGTCATGGTTTTGGCCAAAACCATTATTATAGGTCCCTTCTAGAGGCTCTATACCAACGGTTTTTTCAAAACTATTTGTATGGTTACCTATATTTTTTGGATTCTTTTTCAAATAACATTAAATAAATAATAAAATAAGTTACTTGTAATTACACATATGCATATATATCATATTATATTAAAAAAATCCATTATATCTTAGTGGTTAGGTTGTTGGATTATAAACAGGAGGTACCGAGATCAAAAAAAGGTTGGATTTTATTTCTATATTACTTGTACCAATGGTTTTTTGAAAACCATTCTTATTTTTTTATCATATGATATATACCAACAGTTTTACCAAACAGCTTGTATGAGTTTATACCAACTAAATAATAGCTAACACCCCTCTAAATCATGTTTATATGATATAAAAATAATTTTATAACCTATAACAATAATTCCAAACTATTGGAATATGATTTTTTGTAATTATTTCCACATCAACAATAGTAATGGTACAATACTTCCATTTCGTATTTAGCTTTGGTGGTTACTTATGTTAATTGACCTCAATGACTCTTGGTTTAGTGCACTGGCCTGCATAGTGACCTTGCACCCCAAAGTGGAGGAATTGAACAATGGGTGGTACATTATGAGGTTCCATACATTCTTATATCATTTTGGTCGGATTCTTTAATCCTCTTAGACATTCATGAGATTTTTGTACATCTCTCCCAGAATTGAGGAATTTCACCATCCCTCTAATGGAATTTCCATGATGTTTATTCTCATATTATTTACATGTAGGTGGATTGATCATATTTACTTCTTATTATTTGACCTATCGTATTGAAATTTTATTATTATCTTATTATACCGATGACCAATGATTGAATTTCCAAACTATATCTCTACATTGAGAGCACATCGAACAAATTTTTCACAACTCCCCAAGAATCATAAAGCTATATCCTTTTGAAGTTTTGTTTTGAAACCAACAAATAATATATATAGTTATATATCATTGTTAGTAACAAAAACAAAAGAATATCTTACAGGACATTTGTACTTTTCCTGATAACACCTATTAAATTTAACATTTTTATTGAGATTTTTATTTTTTTCTCTATTTTTGTTATAAGAGTTTGAGATTTATATGTTAAAAAAAATTCTTAACGTCTTCCCACTCCATCTCTTCCTTTTTCTTAATCAATATTGGTGTTCTTTATAAACACCCACAATTGATAATCTTCTCTTTATAAATAATAATTGGATGCAGTCACATTCTACATCTCAGAAAAATGGATCATAGAAAATATAATCCCCATTGAGTTAAACCAATCATCCATGAAAAGTATATCAAAAGATTTACTATGTGTTAGTGATCATTGTCACATAAAGAAAATAATAGATAGTTTCTCATCCTTGGGTGGAGGTGGATATTCCACATGGTTATTTTTTTATTCATAGACAAATACAACTGGTTAAGGTTCACCATTATGATTTCAACCCCACCTTCCATGGCTCGAATGGCACGAAGGCCTTATTTTTATTTTTATTATGGATAATAACTCTTTTTAGGGTTTAAGGGGAACCCATACATGATCCGTAGGCCCAAGGCCCATCAAACCTACAATACATGACCCGAAGGCCGAGAGGCATACCATGCCGAATACATAACCCGTAGGCCCAGCCCACTTGAACTGCCCCTCCCCATATTTCTGCGTCATCGATCACCTAGCTACCACCTTGCATTACTGATTGGCTAGCATTGCCCCATACAAATCTGCACAGTGCATGGTCCCAATGACGGCTGCCATACCCTCTCATTCATCAAATCTGGTTATCTTTGCATCTGGTGGCTACTACTACTATTTCTCTGATCCTCTTCTGGAATTGGGGAAATTATTTTTTTTTTCATTTTATTTCTTATCACATGTTTTGGTGGCCTAGTTTCTCATAGATCCTTCCATATTCTAAAATATAAAGGGTTTGAACAACAAAAGTTAAAAAATCAAGAAAAAATAATTTATTTCCATGTGAAAATCATGTCTAAAATAATATCTTATGTAATACCTTCAGTTAGAATTTTTCTAAACAAATATTCTTATATGTTTAACTATACTTACACATATCCTAAGGATGGTCACTCAAATTCTCAATTAGTAATTCTAAACTTAACTAAACAATACAAATTATTCTAACTATAGAGACTCTATTTTTTCTCACATGACTATTACATCATCTTTATGATAAAAACATGATCATTATTCATTCTAGGAAAAAAATATTAGTATATAGAGAAAAATAGGATCATACATTACTTAGAACATATATAATAATTTTTTATTTTGGTACGTCAAATTTTTCATTCTATAATATCACATTATCCTAAGACCAACTATTTACCTAAATATATACATGGAGTAAGATCCTACTAATAGGATGAATAAAGGACATGAAGCAACACTAAATGGTTGATCATAATGATTAAAATAATTTCATAAGAAATGGATCATCATGTAAATCATGATGGAAAATTTGATAAAGTTGTGCAATTTGGTGATGCATTAAAATGAATCATCATGTCATATTGCTAAATACCACAGATAATTGGGAACAAAGTGAACATAATGTTTATTCATAACATATGTGTGTAATAATAAAATTATAGTTGTGAAAAAATCTTACATTATGCTGCTAAAAAACACATTTTCTAATGAGATAGATAACATTACCCAATGTATTAGAGGTAAATATAATTCTAGTACCACCATTAATATTATACTAATCACATGATCAAAAATTCCATAGAGAACATATAACAATACTTTTCCTAAAATAACACATGCATATGAAGGGGTATCATATATATTTCCTGAATAATAATTTCATAAATAATATTGGGGATACCAAATATAAATGGTGAAACTTATTTTTCATAATAATAATCATTCTTGAGTGAAGAATAAATAACTCATGACGTGTAAATGATGGGTTGTAGAAAAATAATAATTTTTGAGAAAATTTGTATTTGGATTATTAATCTAGATGGTTCCATTTATATAACTGAATTAAAAGATAATTATAGTGAAATAATATTTAATTAAAATTAGATTAATATCCATATGTAAGATGATGTGAAAGAGGGATAACACAAATAATGGTAATTGGGTTCCAAAATCTCATTATCTTAAATCATTCTTGATTTTCCTACATTTCTACCACCTACATAATTGACATAAGATTATTAAAACATTGTTTCTAGAATTGAAAAATGTACAATCTTCCAATATAAACCATTATAATTATTGGATACTAATTTATAACACACCGTTAAATGATATTTTATTGATGTCATGTATTCATTAAATGTCACTTTTTTTCATTGATGTAGTTATTTATCATATAAGAAAATTTATAAATTAGAATAATTAATTCCAAAAGTAAAAAAACATATATTTATACCTTTATATATCATAAATAATATATTGGAGCCACCTATTGGTTTAGATAATATAAAAGGATTGGAAAAGTCCTCATTGGTGATTAACCGACCATTGAAGAGACAATATCGAAAGAGTGGAAAAGGGAGGTTTGAATATTAATTGTCATAATAATGATACATTTAATACATTTAAATCATAAATATAATGTTAAAGTATTGTTAGTTAATTTTATAATATTTTTTGAAAGGATTTTTGGGGAAATAATAAAAGACGAAAAATGGAGAAGATTTTTTAGAAACATACCCTTTTCACTGTGTATCCTCTCTTGTACGACACTAAAAATTACAAGATGTTTATAGTGGGTTTACTTTGGAATATCCAAATATATTATAAGGTTCTTTAGAGGGATTATTTGGAATGAAAATTTTATTTGGGAGTGTGGGAGTTATATAAATCCTTACTTTTCATTCATTAATGTTTCAACACTTTTGAGGTATACTAAAACATTTCACAAACATAATCCCAATGACCATAGTAGTCTAGTGCTTTTGGAAACATGGAAACATAAAAATAGGTAAATAAGTGATCTAAAATATCTCCTACCACGATCTTGATGACTATAACCCTTTATATATGTTTCATACATAATACATATCCTAATATCCTCATGATTAAAACATAATAAGGGGTGAGATCAGATGATCAGAAATGGTAAAAAGGGAGATATGTATGCAAAAACATTATCTTAATGTTATGATAACATATTCATGTAATTAGAATATCATACCCAGCATATCAATGATCCTTTCCATAAATTATGGAAGGAAGATTGACAGTTTATAAGACAAGAATTACAAGGGAACCAAGAGTATAATCCATGAAATCAAAACATAGGAACAAGACATAGAATTGTGGAATAGATATAAACATATAATATCATTCCATATAAGTTAATACACATTTCTATATCATATAAACAAACGTCATGAGGACTATACTTACTAGTTGGGACACACCACCATCCTCACTCATAGTCCTTTCCGAATAGGGTATCATGTTTCCCAATATTTCTGTAGTGGAGAAATTTTCCCCATCTTCCCATAGGGGATCTAGTTTCCCCATCATCTCATCATGGTTCATGTTTTCATAGCTTCCATATTCTTCGTGACTACACATACTAAGCATGACAAACAAAAATCCCTCATCACAGTCCTTTCATTGTAAGGGATCGGGTTTACTCATCTTCCTATATTGGATGAAGCCCATCGACATGATTCCAATCATTATCTCTAGAGATATAAATCATTACTCATTTCATTTTAGGGAGATATAACTCCCACCTGTCACACAATAAAACGATTCATACATGATCAATAAGATAAAAAACATTCATCATATCATGACCCATAAAGTGATTTTTTTAATTGAAAAAATTTCTTAATCCATGAAATGAAATGGTAATAAGAAATGTTTCAACACATCAGAACCAATGGAAAAGATATAGGTTTTATAATCATTTCATCAAAGCACAACCCATGAAAAGAAGTTTCTTTCATAAGAATATAACCAGTGAATTAAAAAAATGTTTCATAAAAATATTCCATCAAAACATAATCCCTTAAAAGAAATAATATGAATGGAACCGTTGATTCATTTCCATGAAAGGAATAAGTAAAACTAATTAAATTAATAATAAATGGAAAATAGTTTGTAAATATCCTTTTAAAAAAATTTCTTTATAAAAATTTCATTAATTCTTGGAAATTTTGATTTTAAAACTTAAACCATTTTTGAAACCATTATCATTGAAAACCTAAAATGGAATCTTGATACATTTTTGGAAAAAAATTTCTTTAAAACACATTAAATTATCATGAACAAATTTAGAAAATCATTTCTACGAAAATGATTTTTGAATACATATATGAAAACCATTTCATTGAAAGGGATTATTTAAAAAAAACATGAAAAAATCATTGAAAATACATTGAGTAATTTAAAAAGAATCATGAAAATCACAAAGAAGTTTTTAAAAAGATTTTTATTTAAAGATGATAATAGATTTTAATTTTCAAATCATTTTTCAAAACATTTTTTTTTATGTTTAGGGCATTTGTCTCTAAGATTTAAATTTCAGAAAAAACTACGCTACCAAATTTGTAACTTTTGAAACATTAAACCCCCTGATAGAACAAATATTTTCAATTACTTTATTATTTATTTAAATTTATCTAATCTCAAAAAATATTTATTTAAAGGGAAATTGTCACATTTTATGATTTAGACGCATTTTTGAGCTTAATTGAAAAATTGGTTTATTTTTTAATTTTATCACATTTAATTTATTTAAATGATTAGGACAAACCATATTCTTCACTGATCCAAATTGAAAAAAAAAATCTTTTATTGGTTCCTTTTTTCTATAGAACTGATTTTATCTTTATGGACCCAAAGCTCCATCCATCATTTGGAACCTGAAATCGAGCCCACAAATTAGGCCTCGAAAACATTGCACAGAACACGAGAATTTAATTATTGGGCCAATATCTCATAAATTTTCACCCAAATGAGCATCTACTTTACATGTATCATGGGGAAATACAATGTAATATGTTTTATTAAGGTGGATGTGCCTGATTCTATCATTATCAAGTCCATAAATGTGTTGGAACTCTCTACATTGTAATGTGAATAGTTAGACTGGAAAAATTAAATGTCACATGTAAATCGACCATATATCTCTCCACAAATGGAAATTGTAGCTGAATATTGGTGGGTAGAGAGAGGCGAGGTATGGAAACAACGTTCAAGAAGAACTCTTGCCCAAATTATTTCATTAAGTAGTCCATCCACGTGCATCCTTTAAAAGCATGATTTTGGACCCAAATAATTCACCCCTTTGCCTATAAAAATGTAATTCTTCTTCATTTCAAAGTGTTGGCATAGTAGTGGCCATTTTTTGTAGGATTAAATTTTCATTACTTATTTAGTATGTTTTTAATGTTTTAAATTATATTATTCTTCTTCATACCTCATTCTTCCATTTTTACTTTTATGTGTTTCTCCCACTATATTCTCTTCAAACTCCATTAACTAACCTCGACATTTATTTGAGGGAGAGAATGGTGGTTGATTAAGTTTCATTGTTCTCAAATTTTAATTAATTTATTTAATTATAAGAATTTTGGTGGTGGTTAAATTGATTATAGTGTGTGATTTCTCCATTTTCTCTATCACCGAGTTCCTCTCATTCAACATTCATCATTCCCTTCACTATCTAAGTCATGCATGCGATGGAGTGTGGATTAGGTAGCGATGGTTGGAAAATAGATTTCCAAGTTGTATTTAAAAATATTATTTCCCCACATATATAGATATTGGTGTTGTGGAAAAAAAATATTGACCGGGTGGGTGTAGTGTGATAGAACTTGATCAGTACATTGAATTGTTATTGACAATATTTTAATAAACAATGATATCAACCAATATGACCACCAAGAATGAATGATTTCATTATTTATTTCTAAAATTATTTTGTTCACATTATATATATATATTAATATTTTATTCATCTTTAAAACTAATAATTATATTACATATTAGTTAGAAAATAAATAGGTATAATAGAATTATGATGTTGGGTTGGTTGCCTCCTTGGGACTAACCCTAGGAGTGAACTATATTTCATACTTAAGTAAATAATATTTTGATCTAGGATCTATGAAAAATTCTCATGCATCAAATTGGTTCTATTTCCAGGGTGGTGCAACACTTCCAAAGAACATTTTTCATAATAAAACAAAATAAATATCATAAATTTAAAAAACTAAAAAAAACATCTTTGTTAATGATGTATTTCAATGGTGATTATTTTTCATGGAATAACGAATCTAGGGTTCTAGAAAACATTTTCAATGATATTTATGCTATGTACAAAAGGATTAATAATGTAGTGTAAAAATTAGAGAGTCAAATAGATTTTATTGTCGAATATGTACATGCTTGTCAAGAGAAACCTGAACCAGAACACGAACCAGAATGTGGTAAAAAAGATTTCACCGATCATTATTTATGTTAAGGAACCTGAGGCAGGAGTGATGGAGATACAAAAAGATTTAATCATATCATCATGTACTCAACCATTTCATGAGGAGGTCCTTGAAGTACACATTCTAGCTGATTCACTTATGGGATATCAACACTTTTTGGAATAATCACAGAATAGCTTTGTTGAACAAAACATCAAACATGATTTTCCTATCATTGATATTGACGAATAAAAACATTTTTACCTCTCTATTTCCTTGGATGATGATGAATATGTTTGACCAAATGAGATGTAGTTTCCAATCTTCTTTCCTTAAGAGATCAATTTCCAAGCTCACATACTTGAATTGGAATATTTCTTTATTGATTAATCATGTTTTAATATTAATCAAGTTGATTTTTTTTCTGACATACCGTTTATTGGAATTTATGACACAACAAAAATATAGTAGAAGATGGATGATATGGTAGAGACCTCCCAATTGGGGGTGGTTGAGGAAGAATATGAGATGGATAATCATGTGGTGTGAGTGCCTCTTCTACAAGAACATGCATACCATATGGATGAGGACACCATAGAAATTCACAGGGAGCACCCCTATATTATATTCCCTCCCACTCTGGACCATATATTCTCTATGTATTATTTCTTGGGGGTTGGGAACATTATTATAATCTTTAGGGTTCTCTATTCTTGGTTTCTACTCATGTACACTAGGAAAAGCCACATATGTTGGTTTATCTCAATGAAACAACATCCACCTTCTAATTAGGGATAATCTTTTACAATTGCCTGACTAGGGGATGTAAAAACCTAACACCCACTTGGAGGTTCAATCCAAAAATTATCCATTTTCTATAACTTTTTTCTTTATTTTTATTTATTTGTTATATCTTTTCATTTCCTTCTTTTTTAAAGAGGTAGAAGCTAGGAGCTTAAATAAATACTACCACTGAAAAATAAATCAGTTTATGTGTTTCCTTTTCCTTATTTTTTTTCTACCCAATTTAAATTATACCTGAAAATAATTCTTGATCTTATTTGAGAAAAAAAGAAGGTAGTAAATGGAATAATTTGGGGGCTATTTCAACTTGTTTTTAGGAATTTTGTGTTTGCATTTATTTTATGTTATTTTTAAATTTTATTGTTTTCCTTTTTCATTTTTGGGTGTATTTTTAGCATTTTTGAGGTGAATTGAATACATTGTAAAATTCAAACCATCTTCGTATTTTTGGCACATTTTATGATTTTAATATTTGAGGATTTAAATGATTTCTAATTGAATTTTGTTTCTAATTTTTGATCGTTTCATTTAATGAAGTTTGATTGATTGTGAAACTAATGTGCACAAGTACTGTACATATTGAAAATCATACCCATCCCAAGAGGTATCTAAACCTATTTGAAATCTTATTACTTTTATCTTTTTAATTGATTATTGAGACATGTTTTTTGATCTTGAAATTTCTATTTTACTTTTTTTCAAAGCCATTAGATTTCATGTCATGTTTTAAGTATTATTGAGGAATCACTTTGGAATCCCCTTTGGAATTCAACTCCTATTTTGGCCTAGCTTTACATCTGATCTTATTTAATCCCCTAGTATGAATGAAATAACTTATTAGTAAACCAAATTACAATCCATTTATCTCTTTCTAACCTTATCTAGAAGTTAAATGCATGATTATTTTTGAACTCAAGTGTGGGGGAGGTAGAAGATAGGTTGTGTTTTTCCTTTCGGAAGAATTTGTTTGAGCTGAGTTGAAGTGCTTTCATATTTATTGATTCTTGGGTTGAAGAAATGTTATGATGGTAATATTTATGGGTGGGAAAAAATATAATTACAAATATGGGTTGGGTGTTCACCAATTTTTGAAGATCAAATGCTGCCTCTCTTTTCCTGAAAAAAAAATGATTCTGAAGAGAAATCCATATCTAAATTCTAGCTGAAACAATGCTAAAATTTTAGAAAAGTGGGATAAAATTAATTGATGTAGAAATTCATAGTGTGAACTTCTCAATAAGGAGGTGTTTGGAGGTGGTTAATTTTTGAGCTACTTGAGGAGCACACCATTCTTGAGAAAATCTGTTTGTATGCATTTATATCACTTCAGAATTTAACCCTCCTCATTCTGCCTTAGATGTTTTTAAATTTAAAATTTTCTAACCCTCAGCCTCAGAACAGCCCATGAAAAAGACCCCATAATTGTAAAAAAAATTACTCTATGCTGTGGAGATATTAGGAGTATAGAAAGCCTATAGAGATCACACATGTTCTTGGGAATGAGAAAAACTCCACATTAAATATCCTCGAGTGATGAGAGAAATATTTTTCCTTGGAGGTATGCAAGACATGAATATGAGGATTAATATTATATTGAATGAATTATTATTATGATTTTTTAAGATTTTGGACATTTTTATCCATGTAAGTGTCATGCTATTTCTTTCATATGATGATTGAGCTGAGTTTTCATTTATGATTTGAGATGTTTTCTCTGACCAAGGTATAAGATGATTTCCCAAGAGTGTAATATTTAAGTGTAGATAAAATGATAGAAAAAATATTTTCCATTATTTTATTCTGAATTTCAATGTTTATAATCCCACGAATGTGTTATTTATTGGTTAATTGTCACATTTTATATTTTAGAAGCATTTTTTGAGCTTAACTGTTAAAATGGATTATTTTGGATTTTAATAGTTTTAATTTATTTTAATGTATCTGAAATAACATAATTTAAAAATGATCTAAATTAAAAAATTATTCATTTATTGGTTTATATGTTATATGGGATTCATTGTATACTACTGGACCCAAAGCTCAATCCATCATTTGGAAGCTCATATCGAGCTTGAAAATCATGTCTCGATAACTGTCCACAGAACTGGAGAATTTTATTTTTAGTCCCATATCTCATAAATTGATGAACCAAATAAATTGATATTTTATATGGATCAAGAAGAAATCCGGAGGAACATGTTTTATTAATATGTACATGCCTCATTATTTCACTCAAAATGACATAAATGCGTTGGAACTCCCGGCATTGGAATAAAAACAGTCAGCTTGGCCAGATTAAGTGTCAGGAGTAAAGAGACCACATCTCTCTCCAAATGTTTCCAATGAAGCTGAACGTTCATGGGAAGATATAAGGTAGGTATAGGAAGAACTTTTATGAATGATACTTTTCAAAAAAAATCATCAAGGAGGCTATATATGTACATTTATTCAAAGAATTATTTTGGAGCCAAATAATTCACTCACATTGCCTATAAAAATGTACATCAACTTCATTTTAAAGTGTTTGAAAAGTAGTGGCAATTTTTTGTAGGTTTCTATTTTCAATTCCTCTATAGTGTATTTTTTATGTTTTAATTAATATTATTCTTCTTCTTCATTCATAAATCTTCCATTTTTACTTTTATGTGTTTCTCCCACCCTATTCTCTTCTAACTCCATGGGAATGGAGAACTAACCTCGACATTTGTTTGAGGGAGAGAATGGTGGTTGATTGAGATTCATTGTGCTTCAATTTTAATCAGTTTATTTATTTCTAAGAATTTTTATGGTGGTTAAATTGATTATGGTGTGTGATTTCCAGATTTTCTCTATCACCAAGTTCTCTTTCTCATTCAACATTCATCCTTCCCTTTACTATCCATGTCATACATATGTTGGAGTGTGTCTTCCGTAGAAATGGTAAACAAAGAGATCTCCACGCCGAATTTAAGAAGAGTACTTCCCCACATGCAGAGATCATTGTTTTGGGGTAATGAAATTTCGAATGGGATAATGTAGTGTGATATTTTTTGATTACTACATTGAATTGATATTGAGAATATTTTAATAAACCATGATATTAACCATTATGATCCCCCCAGAATGAATGTTTTCTTTCATTCTTTATAACATCATTTTGTTCTCATTACATATATATATATATTTATATTTTATACATCTTTCGAACTCATATTTATATTATATATTAGTTATAAAATTAATAGTGACAATATTATTTCGTTGTTGAGAAAGTTTCCTCCTAGATCTTGACCAAAGGTGTGAACTATAATTCATGCTTAGGTAAATATTATTTTGATTAGGGATCTTTGAGAAATTCTTAGGCATCACCCATGAATGAGATATGATAAAATGAATATTTAAATACCAATAAATCTAATGGTAACTATAATAGAATACATTCATTCTCATTGTATACACCAGAGACAAAATGAGTGGTGAATAAGGCATGAAACTCATAAGAAAAAGTGAGACAAGAAATCCCCTAGCATTTTTTTCTTTAATATCTTCATACTAATAAAATCCTTAAATAAAATAAATATATGTTTATTATAAATCTATTAAGAAACATACTTTTATCTTCAACAACATATATGGTTTTATTATTACTTTTTATTAATCTGTGATCAACAATTCTAGTTTAATGTTTTGCTTCAGGTAATATCCGCTTAGTTTTTCACATGAGTCTTAATTTATTGTAATTTTGGTCCGCATAATTTTGCGATGATTTAATGAATTTAAAACGTGATATTAATTTATTTTATATTCATTATATATGTATTTATAATAATCTATAGAAATATGAAATGTAATAAACTATTCATGTAGACGGTAGGTTGTACATACGCATGAACGTTGTTTCTATTTTTTTGTCATATTCAATGAATAAAATTAAATGACATCTGTATATATATATATATATATAATATCATAATATTAGAATATTAATTTCATATATTCCATTTAATTTCACTAAGACCTTCCTTAATTTATTCCATATTGTGTGTGAATGAATTATATCACATTGAGGAGCCGGTAGTCCACACATCCCCAAACGAAATTATCCTAATTACCCAAAAAGGAAAGAAAAAATGTATGTGTTATAAAATAATTATATAATCATAAATAAAACATTTATATCATATATATAATATAAATTTTTTTCCCCAACATAATTCCAAACCGTGAGAGGTGGTAATGGAAAAATAAACAACATCATTTGGCGAGGCAGTAGTTCACCGTATAGAAGATCGGTATGTTTGTTAACCATTATATGTAAGTGTATATATGTGTTGGTTGAAAAATTATATTAAACAAAATAATTATAAAGATGATAATTAGGATATTATTTATTCATATAATAATAATAATTTTGATACTGGAGAAAGAAACTAAAGGTAAAGACCTTGAGAATGGTTGTTACCTCCCATATGGGTTACGCCTTTTGGTTTGCACCAAAGGGATTCCTTGGTTTGTTTTATACCCAAAGGGAGTATTCAAGGAGGAATGTAGAATTTTTTGGAAGGGAATTATTTATATCATGGCTGAACATATATGTTTTTTGAGGTGTGAAGACGAGGGATATGCAGAGGCCTTTTATATTGGAGGGAGGGACACACTTGGCATTTCTAAAACAATATTAGGTGTGCCCACATTTCTAAATAAAAAAAGTAAAAAACAAAACAAAAAAACTCAATAATGAAATGTTTATGGACGAAATATGTCCATAAAATGGGTGTTGGACAAGATCCTAGGACATTTTTTCCAAAAAGTTTATGGTTGTTTTCCTTATTATGTTTAATTTTACCTTAATCATTGTAATTAATCTGAATTAATTTCCTTAATATTTTAGTTACAAATAATTTTATTTGTTAGACTATATATTTCAAAAATATTAGATAATTTTATGTATGTTCTTGAAAATTCAATTCATATTGGCAACTAAAATAAGTTTAATGTTAATACTGAACATTTGGCAAGAAATCTAGTTTTTAAAGTGCTAATGTTGAAATGTTCATTAAGATTTAATATCTAAATTAAATATAAAAGTGATTCCAATTGACTATATAAGGTTAATGAATGTGTAATTGATATATTTTGGCTTTTAAACCTACATAAAAAACAATTTATTTATATAAATAAATTTTAAAAATAAGTAGTTCGGAATTAAAGTTCAATATTTTTTACTATTCATCTACAGATGATGTTTCGTTAAAAAAATCCCAAAAATTACCCTTAGGATAATTTTGAAATTATGAATTACAAAATGAGTTTTATTTTATAAAATTGTATTTCTATAAGTTTTTTAAAAAAAATTATTATTTTACATAATAGGACGTCAATATTAGTTCTTTTATGAAAATAAAATTTTCAAACATATAAAAACATTACTAAATAATGTATGTATAACTATCAATATATTTTATTTATATAAAAAATTTATGAATCATATTTAAAATTTAGTTATTAATACTCATATTACTATTTTTAACGTCTATGTTATAACTATATCGTTTAAATAAATATAAGAATATAATGATGTCACTTAGAAACTCAATGTTGCATATAATGCAAGCCATGTCAGTGTTTCATCTAACACAGGATTGTGAGGGTGAATCGAATTTATAATTCTTGAATTATTGTATTTTGAAAAATGAAAAAATAAAATAATATTAAATTAGTTGAAAAATACAGTTCACAAAAACTCGGCAATGTTACATTCAACCCCCTAGAAAATGAAATTTCCCCCCGAAATAATTTATTATGATATATAAAAATGAGGATATATATACCTACTCTTATCCCCAAGTATCCACTTAGATTCCTATAATTTTTGGTTTCAACAGAACACTTTAACAAAGAGATTGGTCTTGTTTCAAAGAACATTCGATGAATGATCCATAATTCCAACTTGTAGCTCCTTGTTAGAATGATTTTGCTCAAGTGGAATGTCCTCTAAGTTCGTCACATGTTAATGGTTAGGTATGTACTTCATCAAGAGAGATAAATGGAAAATTCCAAAAATTGAGATATATTTGGAGGAATTTCCAAGTAATAAGATACTATTCCAACATGATCATGAATATAAAAGCAGCCAATATACCTATAAATTATATTACCCCTTTCACAAACCTCATAACATTCTTCAATGTATAAAATTTTCGAAACACCTTTTCATAAACATAAAATTATATGTCACACCTATGGTTATTATCCTAACATTTATACAGACTTTGATCTACCTTGATATGATGCCTAATGGCTCTAACCTTCTCTGTCATTTTATCATCTATCTCTTGTCCGAATAGCTTTCTTTCTCCAACTTCATCCTAGAAAATTGAAACTAAACATTTTCTACAATAGAGGGCTTCATAAGGATCCAACTTAATTCTGGAATGAAATCTATTATTTTTTTGAAAACTCAATTAGAGGAAGGTGTTGATACTGAGGACCTTTGAAATCTGAAAAATTATATATCAACTTATCTTATTGGGTTTTAATTGTTCATTCAGACTAAGAATCTATTTGAGGATGATAGGCAATGCTGAAAGTCAATTATGTATCTTATTTTTACAAAATAATTCACCACAAATTTAATGTAAAACTCATATTATATTCATATACAATAGAATGTGGTAATTTATGAAACCTTAACACTACCTAAATTAATACCATGTAATATTTCTCTAGAGACAAGTCTTCTCTGATAGGGATGATGTGGGGTGACTTATTTACGCTATTGACTACCACCCATAAAGAATTAAACCCTTCAGTTATTTTGGGATCCTAACAACAAAATCCATAGTGATGTTCTCCCATTTCCGTTCTAGAATGGTTAATGGATTCAACATCACCTTAGAGTTTTTTCTTTCTTCCTTAACTTAATGGAAATCCAAGCATCGAGTTACAAACTGAGTGATATCCCTATTTATCCCATCTCACCAGATATATTATTTCAAATATTTATACACCTTGATACTTCCATGATGAATAGAGAATGAAGAACTATGATCTTCCTCTAGCAACTCCTTGTCAAATACTGTATGTAAAGAACACATACATGGTTCCTAAACCATATCAGTTAATCCTAATCAAGGTTAAACTTAGGAACATCTCTAGCCTCCTTTTGTAGCACAACATCTTCCTTCTACACCTATTTAATCTTCACTTGGATAAAGGGTTGAACCTTATATTAATAATGAAATGATTGTATTCCCTTCGTTCTATATATCTAGTTACATCCTGTGGAAATCCAGAAATATGGAATATTATTTAGAACTTTTCATAGATAAACTATCATAATTCTTTCTAATAAAAGTATTAGTCAACTTGTTCCCTTTCTCAGGGTGGTAATATATTGACCAATCATAATCATTTATCATCTCTAACCGTATTATCTAGATCATGTTCAAATCCTTTAGTGTGAATATATATTTAATATTTTTATTATCGGTATACATGTCACACTTTTCTCTATAGAGACAATTCATCCAGATGTTTAACACAAAAACAATAGATGCTATCTCCAAATCATGAGTAGGATAATATTTTTTTTGAATCTTCAATTGGCATGAAGAATAAGCGATAAACATGTTAATCTTCATAAAAACAAGTCTTAATTCCTTCTTGGATGAATCACTAAGGATTAGACACCCTTCTTCACTATAGGTTAATGTAAGCGCACACTACAACAAAAACACGCCTTTAATAGCATTGGTATTTATCAATGCTAGAAAAGGCACAATAAAAGGAATATTTATCAACACAAGAAAAAGTGATTATAAATTTAACCCTTTATCAGATATCTATATTTAGCATGTATAAATGAATATGTTATCAACACTTTTTTAGCACTGATAATGATCCAAAAAAATAAAATGAAATAAATAAATAATAAAAAAGTGTTTATTAAAAAAATATTACAAATGATATTAATTAAATAATTATTGATAAAAAAGAATAAATTTATTATAATATATATAAATTATAAATACTAATAAATAGCATGTATTGAAAATGTAAATATACAAAAAATAAAAATTAAACCAATTAAAATTTAAAATAAGTAAATTCAGAAAAATATTAATCATTTTAATAATTACATAATTATTTAGAAGGTTAATAAATAGTTTATATTTAATATATAGATATTTATTAATGTATATAAATATCATTTATATATTAAAAAATGTTTATTCTCATTACATTAAATAGTCATATATTTTCTGAATAATGGTTTATAATAAAAAATAAATATTATTTAAAAATGCTGACTAATTGTATAGAGTAATGGACATATAATTGAATGTCAGTTGACATCTCAATTTAACATAGATTAAAGGTGTGTTATAATGATTTCACATGAATTTTATTAATGTATTTTGATATAAAATGAACACAAGAAGAACTAATTAATTTTTTCCATATTGTTAAAGTGTGCTTATTTTTAATTTATTTAATTGCACTAATTTTTAACATGCATGCTCTTAAAATTAAATATTAATTAATAATGTTAAAAATATATTTGTAATAATATTTTCTTAAATAAAAATATTGATAAATTTAAATTTACAATATCTATGCAATTATATAGTTATAATTATAAATAAATAATTATTTTTCAAAATTATTTATATAATTATAAAGAAAAACTGATATATATTTAAATAATTAATAAATTTTCTTAAATAATGAATATATTTACTATATTTTTATATATGTATATATTTATATATATAATTATATAAATATATATAATGATATAAATGTTATTTTTTTAAAATAATAATATAATTATAAATACATAATTCTACCTTTAATTAATTACAAAATTATAATAAATATATTTAAATAAAGAATATATTTACTATATTTATATTTAAAGATATTTATTAAATATATATATTTACCAAATTTATACCTTTTTACAATTTTTAATAATTTATCAACACATATGTAATAAGTGCTGATAAAATATGTGTTTATCAATGCTTTTTATCAATGAGAAAGATGTGTCTTTATCAGCACTAAAAACACTTTTAAATAATATTTATCGAAGTTAATTCTTTAACGCAGATAAACATATTTCTTTATCAGTTTTTAAAAAATTTGGATAAATATGGCTTTTATCAGCACATATTATTGATGTGCTGATAAAAGGACTATTTATGAGAACTTTTTTGAAATCACTGATAAAAGTGTCCTGATTTATTCAAAAAAAATCTAACATGTTGCGAACCCGTCGTGATATCAAAATCCTTCGATGGAAGCCACCCATTTCTGGCACTCCTCTTTGGTGAATAGATTCTTTAATCACCCAAAACAACTTGACATTCCCTAGTTTTGTAAACATCGCGCAACATTTAATTTTCTCTTACAGTTAGAGTTTCCAAAGAAAACATCGAGATCTAGATCGGATGGTTTTATATTTTCTTTAACCTAGCACGGAAGGCCAGTGTTTTCCTTTTTATATTCTTATTTTTTTTCTGTGTTTTTTGTTTTTTGATTTCTTCTTTGATGATGTCATCAGTTCTTTATGGTCCGATCATTATATACATTTTTTAGATTATTTATGATCGGTTGTTTTATTGACTACAGATTTGGATACCCTATTTTAGTATTTTTAAATTATTGTTTTGAATCAATTTTCTTCAATATCAACATTTGTAACCCTGCTTTCTCCCTAAGCTCTAATTTTTCACAATTTTTAAATCATAGAGAATTGCCTTTGGTTTATAGATAAACCAATTTATAAAATATTTTTTCCACTACATAAACATTGGATGTTTTGGATAAAAACACCTTATGTGGATGATCAAATTTATTTAGAAAACCAATTCACACTCTAATGATTGTGTAAAGAAGTAATAGAAGCTAATTTTATGCAATTAATATATGATATTTTAATTATTTTAACTAAGTTTTAATATTATTTTGTAATGGTTTTTCCATAAAATTTTATATTTTCATAATTGTGTTGCTTTATTTTAAGATAAGTATTAGTAAGGCCGATACCATATTTATTTGTTTTCAATTACACAAAATTCTCAATATTACTATGGGGTTTTATTTATATTACTTTGTTGTCACATTCGATTATAAGGGTTACATATATTTTTTTCAGTTTTCACTTATATAATAAAGATATATATATATATTTAAATATATATCTTTCTGCCTATTTTTATGAGGTTTCAGAACATATAATGTATGGGTGATTTTATATGTTTTTAGTCAGAGATTATGGTTCTAGATTTCGAAATGGGGAAGGGAATTCCTTTATTTTCATTAAATGTTATGTTTAAAAGTGAAATTGAATTGAAATTGTGTCTATTATAAATTTCATGTCATATATATATGTGTTTAAATGTGTATGGGTTGTAGGTTTCAATGGTTGGTGTGTTTTTATTCATTGTTATATATCATGTTGATTTGTATTATTTCTTTATCGACACATCATTACCGACCTCCATAGAATCTCAATGATGGGTCTATGTGTATTATATGGCCTCCCTAGAATCCTGCAGGTGTGTAGATCTAAGGTGATGACCTCACTAATATCCCAGGGATAGGTCAATGTGCTTATATGACATCCCAAGAGTCTTGGGATGTTTTCAAATATTTGATATACCATTAATTTTAATGAAATAATTCCATTGGTTTCTACATCCCTTGTTCCAAAAAAATAATGGAAGTTATCAATTTCTTAATATTGAAAATTATTTTTTTGGTATTCATTATTTTAAATCTATATGTATTAGTTCCGACTATATGAATCTTTGATTACATTACATTGATATATTATAACTCTTTGTTTATTAAAATATTTTATCAATACATTTTTATATCTTCTAGTATATTGAATGAGAGTATATTATTATTGTTTATCATATTTGGGTTTCTTATTACTCTTTAATTTTCTATATTATAATTTCATTTTTAAGGGATTTAATTAATTATTGATGTGTATCAAACAACAACTATTATTGAAATTTGTATCTTGAGACTCATCACCCATCTCTTTTACAGACAATTTTCATCCTCTTCTACTTCATATCCTAAATATCTATTATTGAATTTATTTCTTGAAACTCATCCACCATATCTTTTATTTTTCTATTACTACTCTAATCATTATTCATCCATTGGATGACTACTACATAGGTTCTTTCAAGAAACATAGGTGCATATCCACAGGAGACGAAGGATGTGTCAAACAACCAAAAGAAATGATAAATGTCTAGGATATTTGATGATGAGGATGAGTACTCTATAAAATTATCCTTTTAACGAATTCTAATGAAAAAAATTCCATAGTTGAGTAATTATTTTCTTAAATTCAATACCACACATTTTCATCATTGTAATGAAATTATTTAAAACAATAAAATGTTATGTTTCCCTTATTAGAATTATCTATAACTTTAACCTTTGATAATGAATATCATATGTGTATTTATTTATTTATTGTAAAAAAAATTAATATTTTATGATCCTAATAGGATGGATATGAATAAAAAATGGATGCACACTAATCTTTTGACAAAATAGTATGAAGATGGAGTTTCATAGTTCATCGATATTGCAAGAGAGAATGCATACAACCACTCTAAAATAATATGTAAATATTTACATTGTTGTTGTTCAAAAAAACAAGCCCAGAAGAGTGGAAAGAACATTTTATTTGTCATGTAATAGATCCATGTTATAAATGTGGGACTAAACATGCGTAAAAACAGAATATGGAAAAAAAATTAAGATGATAATATTTTTTAGGAATTCATTGATACGAATACAAAACTAAATAATGACGGATATCCGATGGATACAATGAAAATCGAAATTGAATATGAACATCATGATTTCCCAAAGTTTTTTTAGTAGTTAAATATTTATTCCAACAAACCATTGTAAAGTGTTTGTTCTAAATACACAACATTGTCAGTTACATTTAAGTTATATAATATTCAAGCTGGATGCAGATGGATTTACACAAGGTTTACAAAACTACTTGGTCTCGTTAATGAAATACTACTAGAAGAAAATGAACTAATATTCCAAGCATATGATTCTAAATGAATGTTATGTTCAGTGGTCATGATCTCTAAAAAATTTAGATTTCTCCTAATTATTTCAATGTGTTTCACTAGGACTATGAATCACTAAAATAATGTCATAATTGTCACATAGCTGGATATAAGAAAAATGAATAAAGTCCTTTATAATATTTATGGATGTTTCATATCATTACATTATCTAGAAGACAATATGGATGTCGAGAAACCCCAAGACAAATTACATGGAATTTGGAAACAAGAATTAAATATGGGAACCTATATTATCTAGTAAATTCTCCTCAGTGGAAGAAAATTGATTACAATTATCCAAATTTTTAAAAATAGAATAGGAAATTTCATCTTAGTTAATCTATAGATTGAATAAATCCTTTTGGTGTATATAGTATTACTGACAGTACATGTCCTCTCATGTTGGAAAATTATAACTTTCAGTCAAGGTTATTCAGGAAGCACAAACACATTATGTTGTCTCTGCATATATTTGGACCGAAGAAACCTAGTAATGAAATTGATTTAGATTTGAATCCATTGATTTATGATCTGAAATTGATGTGGGATATAGGTGTTACAATGTATGATGGTCATATAAGTGTAGAATTTCTATTAAGGTCCATGATGTATAGAATGATAAATGAATTCCCTGCTTAGGAAAATTTATCACTATAGTGAATTAAATGAATTTTAGGGTATCCCATTTGCGAGAAACACACATACTCAATTTAGTTGAAACATTCCTCAAAGATTGTGTTTTTGGATTTCATAATTTTTTACCTCGACAACATAAATAATGATCCTGGATAAAAATATTCGATGGGAATATCAAACAAGGTGAACCTCCTTATATAGTAATGAGTGATCAACTACACATAAAGTAAAATTTATTGAAACTATTTTCAGTAAATAGTTTTTATTAATCCTTCAAAAAATAGGTTGGATGAAGAGATCAATTTTCATTGAATTATCATATTCTAATTGTTTGGATGTTGGACATCTTGTTAATTAATTGCATGTAGAAAAAAAAAGTTTTTGATATTGTTTATTTCGTCTTAATAATGCTACTTGAAAAATGAAATATCACATCATGGCTAGGTAGGACATTATTGAAATTTGGATAAGGTATTATTTGGCACCAGGGGTGGGTAAAATTCATACTTTTCTTCCCCTAGTAGAATACACACTATTAACATAGGAAAATTTTCATTTTCACTTTTCCTTATTAGGGTAGAATTTCCAAAAGGGTATTCATGAAATATCAATAATTTCATTTCAATAACAAATTAAAAGTTACAAGGACTAAAATAACAGGAATTTCATTTTTTTATGTAAGATTTAATGTATGTTGCTTTCCTTTTCATTCTCACCAAAAATGTATGGCATACACTCTAGTTCATTTCATAGCCATATGTAGTAAATTTATAGACCTAGGGAAGTGTTCGATCATGAATAAGGAGGTTGTAGTTATATCATGTGAATTAGGGACGTTCTTCCCACCATTGTTCTTTGATATAATAGTCCACCTAATGGTTCTCTTGGCTAGAGTGGTTCAAATATGATGTCATGTCTATTACATATAGATGTACCACATTGAACAGTATATGAATATTTTGAAAGGGAATTCCAATAATTGAAGTTGTAAATTAGGTTTTATTGTAGAATGATATATTGTTTAAAGAGATATTTAATAATGTTCTGATTAACTATTATATTTTGAAATCATTGGGCTCCTAAAGTGAAATCATTGTGAAAAACTTATGGTTGAAGGTATTTTTGAAAGAATTGTGGTTATAATTACATTAAAAGAGCAGGATAAATATCACCTTTACATTTTACATAATAGTTAATATGTTGATCGTAAAATTTAAGCCCAAAAATAAATAATCAAATATTTGAATCCATCAGGGGCTGAAGGATAGATATCATATACACATATTCAATAGTTTAAATTATGGTTACGAGATCAAATTTATAAAGAGATATCTAAAAATATAAATTCAATTATTTAACAACATCAATGGATATATAAGGGACTGAATGAAAATTTCATATCATGCACTGGTTAATTAAACCATGGTTAAACATTCTATACAAAAGAACACAATGACTGTGGTATAATGAAAAAAAGTGGTGTTACCTATTTGGATGAAGTGATTCACTTATTGGGTTCCAATGATAAAAATACAATTTATGAAAATATGTCATATTATAGAATTATTGAATAGATATATAGGTTGCATTATATAATAATTCAAGTGTGGGTTTATGTTGAAAATTGGTTGACAATATCAATGTAGTGAAAGTTAATGGAAAGGCATTGTGAAGGTAAGTTTTAGTGTGGATGGGGAAAAATATGGTTTGTTCATAATGGAAGCACAATAAATACAATAATATTATATCTCTGATCCAAAAAATAAGAATTATATGATTATCCAACTAGAGACTAATAGAAATGTCAGGAATTGGGGTTGACCATTTCATTAGGAGAACTCTATCTCTTCATTTTTTTCCCAATGTAGAAAATGACTTTTAAATTAGAGGGGACCACAAATAGGGGATTTGGATTCTTGATAGAGGAACCAAATAACTGAACACATTAAATAAATAGCGTACAATTAAAAGGTAAAAGTGTTATTTATATTCTATGTATTTCCACATAATATTATTTTCTCTCTAATTCATTGACATAGTCTAAATTAAATTTTAAACTACTCATGCGGAAAATGACTTCTGAAAATGATGGTGTTTCAAATCCCTTAGAAGCAAAAACCATAATAAAGGAAACACTTTTGAATTATTTAGTTGGGATTTTATGGTATACTTTCACTATTTTTTAAAAAATATTATATAATTTAATTTTGATTTAATTTTCCTAATTCAATGATGTGTTCGTTTATTTTATAATGAAATTTCAGTAAAAAAGGAAGCTAAAAATCTCAAAATAGAGAAAACACATTTGAATTATTTTGATACTTCACGAAAAGGATTCATAAGTCATCTAATCCTTATAGGAATCATCTACACCTCAATATGACCCACAATGTGACTATTACGACTCAATGTATTTTTATTTAAAATTAATCCAATATTAGTTAAATGAAAAACTAACCGACTCAAAACCGAACATACATATTTAAATTTGTTTGTTACTTTACAAAAATGATCCATACATAATTTGTGATGTTTATGAATCAGTAACACCATAATCCAGTACAAAATATTCACGATATGACTCAATGTGTCTGTTATTAGTTTAAAATTGAGATTTTAGATAAAAAAATGGACACTTAATGGAAACTAATCAAACACACTTTGATGGTATTGTGAATTTTAGAAAATGATTCATAAGTTATTTTTGACATGTAGGAATAAATTTTATGTCAAACTGATACATATTGTGAACAGAATGAGCCAGAAGGGCATGTATCCATTTCCGAATGTCATTTTAGTAAAAAAGTCATCTGAAGTACTCAAAATAAAGAAAACATTTTATGATTGTTTTGATACATTAGTAAAATGATCGACATGCCATTTGAGAAATATTGGAATCAGCCTCACCTCAATCTTACACATTGGGTAACCGATATAACTCCAAGTGGACATTTTTATTTAAAATTAACACTTTATATTAATTTATATCTTTATACTATTATTAATATAAAAATTGTTTTCATATATATGTGTGTTCTTTTTATTATGTTTGGTTGGTTTGTTTAGTAATAGCATGATTCAGGGTTAACACTAAATATCAACGGAACATTGATGTTTTCAATTTGTGTAATAATTTGTATTTATGTACTTCTATAAACCAATGTTTAAAATGTCTATAAAATATTTTTTTCTTGGATTTATGTTGTAAATTTAATTTAATTTAATTTAAATTCTATATTGGAACCAGTCATTGTTGATAAGTGGTGTATTTTTGGTGTTGTGATGTGTTGTTATAGAACATTACAATTGTATTATAGTGTATTGTTGTAGGACACTACTATATTTCCCTTTTTGAGTTCTTTTAAAAGCGCTGATAAAGGTACACTTCATCAGGGCTCATATAAGTGTAGATAAAAGTACCTTTATCTACACTTTTATAAGCTCTGATAAAATAACAAGGATTTTAATCTCATATAGTCAGTCAATGCTTCTCTAGTGCTCAAAAAATCCATTTACAGTATAGTTAACGACATATTTTTTAGTACTGATTAGTGCATTAACTAGCCATATCTTCTGTTCCATGAAATTTTTCTCACATTCATCTTTCCAAAAAATTACTCCATCCATGTTATGTTGGTTAGAGGATTAGATAGTTGTGATATATTTTTAACAAATCATCGATATTATCTAGATAAACCTATAAAACAATGGATCTTATTCATTGTGGATGGTCTAGTCCAACATTCAATGAACTCTGCCTTTGATGGATCTGCTTCTATAATACATCATGAGATTTTATGACCAAAAATTGAATCCTTTTTCATCAAAAATTAACAATTTGTAAATCTTTCATACAATTTATCCTTCCACGGGGTATCTAGTACAAATCTCAAGTGCTCTTTGTGATCTTCATTTCAATTTGAGTAGATTGAAATATCATCTATAAAGAATACCAATAACTGATAAAGGAAATCTCTTAATTCAATATTAATCAAGTAAATGATAATGTAAGAAGAATTAGTAATCCCAAAAGTAATCACTATATATTCATAGTTTCCATACCTTGTATGGAATATCATCTTTAGTATCTCATATTTTTTGAACATAAATCAATGATATCTGAAATGAAGGTCCATTAGAGAAATGTATTGATCATTTCATAGCTGATCAATCCATTCATCAATATGGGGAAGAGGATACTTGTTCTTGATCATGATCTCTTTCAAATATTAATAATCAATCTAGAGTCTCTTTGATTGATCATTTTGTTTCCCAAAGAGGAATGGTTTACCCCGCTGTGAAACAATTGGTCAAATAAATCCTTTATCATGGTTTTCTTGGTGTTTCTTCTTCAATTACTACAACTCAATTGGGGAAATTGTATAGGGAGTCTATGAAAATAGTGTGGGACCAGGTATGGGTTCTATAAAGACTCAAATTCTCTTTTTGGTGGAAGTATAAGAAACTCTTTCATGAACACATTAAAAAATTCCCAAACAATAATCATATCATCAATGACGAGTTTCTCCCAAACCATTCATGATAAAAACTCATTTTGAATGTAAATAAAGACCCATACACTAGATTTAATATACATAGGAAGTTTATACTTATATTAACATTGATAGATGGTCATGGTTTGGTTTGAAATGTCTAACCTAACATCCTTTCCTCGATAATTGATGTAGGATTTTTGAAAAGTAATCCACCCCAGGTATAATATGACATTAAATTTAACAAAATGAAGAATGAAAATATTTTCATAAATAACATCCCCCCATTTTCAACCAGAAATGAATCATAGACTTGAGATGCATTTATTTAACCGTTTAGGGTTTTCACATAAAATAATATATCTAATTGTTTTTTTGGAATCTTAATACCTATTTAAAAATCTGTATATATAAAAGATTGAGTAGATCCATGATCAAAAAGGACATTAGTAGTTATAGAGTGGAAGAAAAGTGTACCTTTCACCACATTTTAATCACACCCCTTAACAGAAATAGTGATCGCATGACATTCCACCTTTCAACTCGGTTTAAGAGGATTCTAACACTAAACATCATTGTAAACCCTAGGGTTTTGGCACTAGTTATCATTATAAACATTATTCTTACACATAATGCACAGATGGGTGTGAGGTTCATTCTATATAGATTTTCTTCGATTTTCAACATTGGCCAACTTCTACACACTAGTGTGGAAATCCATTTCCCGATGGACTTACTTCCACACTTAGAACACTTATTCAACCCCAAAAGAAAATTTCATCCATGATTTTTTAAACACATATAGAAAAAATATGGGTCATCTTATTCTATTAATGTTTCTTATATTTTCCTTTGAAAATCATATTCTTTTTTTATTAAAACTATGAGATTTATATGTAAATCCAACGTCCATTTCAAATCTTATTTCACAACACAAAATTCCTTTGTATCTAATAAATTATTTTTTGGGAGATTCCCTTATGTTACATGGATTTAAGAAACTAAAGCACCTATCAACTTTACATTCATGTTTGATGATAATTCTAGAATCATACCTAACATGTTTGGCGAAATTATCAATGTAGGTACCCACTGATTCATCATCCTTATTGTTTAACTCAGGGAAATCCATTTCAATATTAGTAAAATTAATATGATTAATGTAATTATTGATTAATATGTTCATGAACTTATCCCATCCTATGGATGCAATTTCATATTGATTCTTTATATTCTTGATTAGATTCCATCACTAGTCTACTTCATTATCATTTAAATGATAAATGGACAAGATGACTTTCTCATGATCTGAAAACTTTAGAATAGAGAATATCTTTTCAGTGGTAGTGATCCAGTATTTTGAAAAAAACGTATATTATAATACCTTCTTAAATAATATGGTTGTTTCTTCATAAAAGACAAAATATAATGTTTTTTCATACATTTTTTCCCATTTGGAAGCTCATCATGTTTCATAACATGAAATGTCTATTCGATCATGTTAAAATGTTTTTTATAGTGTCTTCTATAGAATTTAGAAGCTCAGAAGAAAAATAATTTCATTATCCATCACAATCACCTTATATATAGATCCATTAGGTTACATCCATTGACTAAAATGTGAAATTCATATATTAAGAATAAGGTTTCATAGTGAGGAACCATATATTCAGGAAAACCCACTCACAGGATAAGTAAATTACGACACCTTCAATAATCTATGACTTCCAAGGTTCATCCTAGGTAATTTATAGAAAATTTATTTTTATATCCATCATAAAGGTTCATTAGGTGTCCATGAATTTCAAAAAAATATCACCTGGGAGAGTAAAACCAATTGTGTGCAGCAATGTCTATAGTTATGTACCATGTTACAATCGAGTCAGGACCAATAAACCTTGTCAGAGCTATTACTTATAGCTAAATATATGCTATAACCACATCCACTTGTAGTATATAGAGAGTGGCATATTTCTAAGAAACAACTCACGGTTTTAATTACCAAAATCTGAAGACATTTTCTTATTACTTTCCTTATATTTATACATAACTTTAGGATTTCCCTTAGGGTTCTCCCTAAGGTTTTATCATCATAGTTTCTAAATTTAAACTAAAAATCAAATTAATAAATCAATAGAAACACTATAATTTCAAACATTATAATTCACTCACATTTGTTGAATATTAAATCCACTACATAAATAGTCACCCAAATACATTATTAATCTAGTTCCTATAGAAACATGAAAACATAAACATTGGTACATAAGTGAGCTATGTTATCTCTCCCTAGTCTCTTCATGTCTATCACCCTCCATATATGGGTCATACATTATATATATCTTCATATAAAAATGAAGTCAATATAAAAAGGGGTGAGTTCATATGCTCATTAACGGTATATAAGGTAGATATTTTACTATACATAGGATCATAAGGGTATGAGAATGTGATCATGTCATTAGAATATCAAACCTTGAATATCAAATATCTTATTAATTAATCATGGAATAATGATATTTGTTTCATAAGACATAAATTATAAGGGAAACATGAGAATTAACCATGGAATCAGAACATAAGAATAAGACATGACATTTATTCATACCAATAACCAGGTAATATCATTCCATATATGTCAAGATACATTGATATAACATATTAGGACACTTCAAAAGGACTACACCAATTAGGTGGGACCCACCACCATCCCTAGTCATAGTAATTGCCTTATAAGGTATCAGGTTTCCAAACATTCATACAGTTGAGTGGGTTTCCCATATTCCCATTGTGGATTCGGCATCCCTGTCTTCTGCTAGTAGATTATGTTTCGATATCTTCCATCTTCATGGTGACTACACCTACTTGGAGCGATACGCCACCATTCCCAATTGCAATCATATTCGTTCAAGGGATTAGTTTTACCCCATATTCCCATAGTAGATCAATCCCATTTACTTGATTTCCATCATTATCTCATGATATGTAAATTTTAACAAATTTATTGGAGGTAGATATAGGTCCCACTCGTTGCATAATAAAATCATTCATATATGTGCCATGATATAATTAAACATTCATAATATCATGACCTATGAAATGGGATGGGTCTCATTAACATCATTTAATGTTCTAAGAAATGAAATGGGTATCACAAACATATAATCACATCATAACCTATGGTAAAAATATAGGCTTCAAAGTCACTTTATCAATGTATAACCTGTGAAATGAAGCAGCATTCATAAGAATATAACATGTGAAGGAGAAAGATGTTTCATTAAAATAATCACATCAAAAAACAATACATTAAGGTAATGAATAGGAATGTTTCCTTTGTATAATTTTGTATAAATTAATGAGTAACACCAATGAATGTCATTAGAGATTAAAAATAGTTTGGAAAGATACTTTTAAATGATTTTCTTGAGGGAAATATCATTTCTTCTCTAAAAAATTATTTTACAAATAAAAACATTTTAAAACATTTTTCTTTGAAAAAATTAAATGAAATATTTAATACATTTAGAATACCATTTTCCCTCAAACATATAAAATAATCATGAAAACATTTAGAATTGTTTTTTGAAATATATGCTTGAAAACATTTTCAAAACCATTTCTTTGAAAAGGATTCTTGAAAACATTTATGGACACCATTTCTTTTAAAATACTTTGAAAAATTATAATGAAAAATTGAAAATAAGAAAACATTTTTAATATCCATTCTCCTTTAAAATAATCTTAAAATATAATGTTTTTAAAACATGGTTTTTGATGTTTTTGGAATGTGTCTCAATGAAGAAAAATTGCGAAAAAACTAATCTACAGATTTGATAGCTTTTGAAACATAAACCCCCTAAATGTGATATCAAAAAATGGATATTTAAATAAAAATAAATATAATGTTAAAAATAATATAATATATTCTTGGGATGTATATACACCAAAAAAATAAATTAGTGGTGAATAAGGTATAAGTGTCATATAAATGAACGTGAGAGTAGGAATCCCCTTAACATATGTATTGACTCTCATCATACACATAAAAACCTCCTGTATAATAAATATATATTTTTATAAAACTATTACAAAACCATATTCTAATATCTAATACCATATATGGTTTTATTATTACTTTATATTACCCACTTATGAAGATTTCAAAGATATGTTTTCTCTTGAGATAAAATACTCTTTGCCTTTCGCATGTTTCATAATGTGTTATATTTTTTTCCTCTTACTTATATAATTATTTATGGAATGTAAAATATGATACAAATATAATTTATATTGATTATATATGTATTTAAAATAATATATAAAAATATGAAATTCAATACACCATTCTAGGAGGCAGTATCCATTACATATGCATGAATGTTCTGTCAGGTTTTTTTGTCGTATACAGATAAAGTAAGTAAATTAAAAATATATATATATATATTATCATTAACATGGTATAATTATTTCATGTATATCATATAATTTTACTAAACCCCAACTTATTACCTTCCATTTAGTGTGTGAATGAATAAAATTTCCATGAGTATGTGGTAGTCCACACTTCCCCAAACAAAATTATTATACATAAAAAAATGAATGACTGATGGTATGGGATATATAATAATTAAATAAGAATAAAGAAATTTTATATATCCTATAAAATTATATTTTCCATCATACATATCCACCATGATGGGTGGTATAGGAAAAATGAAGAACATTATTTCTCCATGTGGTAGTTTGTCATACACAAGAATAGTGTGTTCGTTCCACATTAGATGGATGTCTATGTAATTGTAGGTAAAACCATTATCATAACAACATATAAATATCTTGAGGATAATTAGGCTATTATATATTCATTTAATTATAATAACTGAGGTAGTAGTAAAATAAAATATAGTAAAGACGCTTGGGGAAGGTTGTTGCATCTTCATTGTGTAACTCCATTTAGATGGCACCAAATGGATTCCATAGTTGGAATTTGTCCCGAATAAAGAATTAAATAAGTAAGGTAGAAATATTAGGAAGTAAATCTAGATGGTCTTGTGTGAATTTATGTGGTTTGATAAGTGTGACGAAAGCGGATAGGTGTTGTCCTTTATTAGGGTATGGAGGGTACACAATTGGCATTTTTTTAAAATAAGTTTGGTGTACTGATATTTTTACCTAGAAAATTTAATTAAAAACCTATGTATCACAAGAATAGAAGGTTTATGGTTGATATATTACTGTCCAAGAGATTTTTAAAAAATTTATACATAATTTCAGCCTTTAATTTTAAGGATTATTCTTTTGTTAATCTTAATTTTACCTTAATGGCTATAATTAATCTTAATCACATTAATTAAACTTTTTTGTAAAAAAATTAAGTTTATATTATTAGAATATAAATATCATACTTATTAAAAAAAATTATTTCCATTATTCTAAATTTATATCACATAATTAGAAAAATTATTTTTAATTATAATCCTAAAGATGTGGCGATAAAGTGGATTTATTATAGAGAGAATATTCAAATGTTCATTAATATTTTGTACCTAAATTCAATATAAGTGTCATTAAGATAAACTATATATGGTTAATAGATGAAAATTTTATCTATTTTTTAAAAACAACCAAATCTATAATTTAAATATATAAACATAATATACAGAAAAGCAATTATGAATTAAAATTTAGTATTTTTATCTATTCATATGAAAATAACGATTCTCAGAAAAATCCCTAAAAATATCCCTAATCGAATTTTAATATTACGAATTCAAAAATGAGTTTAATTTTATCAAATTAAATTTTAAAAAGTTTTTAAAATGAATTTCATTATTTTACATTGAAGGAAATAAAACTTAGTTCTTAAAAAAATAGTATTATCAAACATATAAAGACTTTACTCAAAATTCTTTGTCATAATATCAATATATTTTTTATATAAAAACATTATAAATAATGTTTTAAAATTATTTATTGGTACTTATATTAATATTTTTAACATATAGGATATAACTATACCATTTAAATAATTTAAAAAATAATATGATGTTTTGTAGAAACTTTACGTTATGTGAAACACAAGCCATGTCAGTCTCATGTGTAACATAAGATTATCATAGAGTAGCATTGAAAGAGAATTTTAATTATAATAGAATCAAATACAGTACATCATGTAAAATTAAATTATTCTAAAAAAGGATTAGAATAACTCAGGGTGTTACAAGAGGAGTGGTTTACCAAAGGGAGAGACAAGTGATATTTACACTTCAGGATTGTGATAATTTAAAAACAAAATAGTATATCAAAGATAAAACGTGTAATAGTAAATTTTTTGAAATATAAATCATATATATTAAGAATGGATTTAATACTTTAAAACCTTTTATTATTATAATTCACCTAGTTTTCTAAAAATCTGAATGGAAAAAATGAAATATTGTTTTTAGGGGAACACATTTGACTTTTGGTTTTGGAAAATGGTTTTTCAGTTCAGAAATTAGTGATATTTTAATTTTATGGAATATTTATTAAATTATATATTTTTCATAGATCATAAATATCTATAAATTATTAGGACAAAATTACATCCTAAACAATTTAATTTAAGATACACCAGTTATGAGAAATACTGCATTCTTACTATTTACCAGAAAAATATATTATTTTAGAAAATTACTAAAATATATCCATTAGATAGTTTTTGTGTTAGGATTCCAAAAATGTTAATAATTTTATCAAAATAAATTTATAACTTAGGTAATTAATAATTTTAACATTAAAATTATTATTTTACAAAATACTTTAAAATCCAGTTTGTTAAAAATATGCTTATATTTTCATTGATATTTTTAATCATGATATTTTTTTTCATTGTTATATTTATATCTAGATTAATTAAGAATGAAATATATAATTTATATGAAAAAATTGTTATTTTGATTTTAAATTACAATTCCAACACTTATATTACTATACCGAATGGTTTGGTTCCTATTCTAATAGTCACACTTCTGTTCCAACAATCATATTTCATACAATAAATACCACTTCATTATTTCAATCAATATTCACTAGAATTACACCCAAGGTTATTTATTTTTCATTTAAAATAATTTTATTGGTTTACTATTATTTTTTTCCATTTTATAGTGTTGGTCTTGGGGTGATGATTCTAATAGATTGGGGTAATCCAAAATTTCCAATATTAGCTACTCGATTTTTTATGTTTTTTCCAATTGTATTGTATGAAAATTTCATAGGTTTTTTATATGACCAAAGTAATGATATTTATTAATGAGATAATTTTTTTTCGTTTCTCAATATTTTTTATGTGTATAGTATTATTTAATAAAATTTAACACACATTTATTCAGGCAACAAATTCTACTAAAATACCCTATGTCATTACAAATTGGTTTCATAAAGAGTAACATAAGGAATTATCATAATATATTTACATAAAAAATGATGATAGAATCATTAGAGAATATCTGAAATGAAGAATAATAAAGTTTTAAGGATTTTTTAATTGATGAAAACAATATGTAAATATAATGAGAATTACATTGATAAATAACAAAAAAATACCCTTCCCACCCATTTTGATTGAAAAGAAAATAATTTATAAGAAAAATATAAATTTTATAAAATAGACATGAAAACATGCTGCATTTGTTTCTTAAATAAATACGGCATAGATATTATGAAATTTTCAAACTTGGAAGAAAAAAAAATGAAATACTTTTACTATATTACATATAAGGAAATATTTGGTGAAAATTATAGTATTAAAAAAGATGAAAGAATAATTCTTTTGTAAATAAATTAAGATCCATTTAAAAATACATTATGAAGCACTAGAACTAGTTATAAATAAATCCACTAATAGAAATGAGAATATTGATATGGACAAGAGAATTAGATATCAAAAATAATAAATAAGGTAAGTTTCTCTTATAAGCATCAGTTGGGTAAATCATAATCCAAAGAGTAGTGAAATGGTGGGAGGAGATGTAAAACTAATGAAAAAATGGGGAGAATAAAGTAGAGGGTATTTTAGATATAATTATCATAAATATTTCCATGATGGAAATTTAGTTTTAAATAGTATTTAATTCATAGTGATATTGGAATGAAAATCCTTATAGATTTAGTATCATTAGAATCGAGAACCCCAAGAAATGGGTAAAATGATATAAATATGTAAATATCATTAATTTAATAAAAACTATGATGAAATACATTAATTGTTTTTATATACACTATAAATAAATTAGAGAAGTGGTGAATATGAATCATTCTCAGAGAAAAGAAAATTAATGCAAGAAAGAGTTATTACATAGGAAGTATTTAAATCAAAATAAATAAAAGATAGATTTTTAAATTGAAATTTTTCTTCACATGAAAAAAACTGATTTATGATAAACTAATTAAATGGTGTATTTAATAGGACATGTTAAATTATAATAGGATCATATCACTAAAACATTCCACGATAAAAATAAATTTAGATAATTCTTTTCGATTCGGTAACTTTTGAATCAAAAGATATTGAAATAAAAACCATGGTAATTATTTGTAAATTCGATGAATTACATAAAACTATTTGACAATATTTTTTGAGATGGTATATACACCAAATAAAAAATAATGTGGTTAATATATAACATATATCTAAGAAAGAAAATTGACATGACAAACAATTACATTTACTCTAAACATCCATTAAGGTACATATTCCATCTATATAATTAAATTAACCATACCAATGATATTTTAGGAACCTAACTATATCTATTATCATTTATTAAATCTATTATATTTTACACAAAATCATATATTGGATAGTTATTGTTTATTTTCATCATCTGATGTCAGTGATTTTGATTATTTCATACAAGAATCAAAATAGATATATTAGACATATTTCATTGAAATAAATTTCATCATTAAAAGATCATTAATTGTACTATAATAAATTTTTTCTTATTTTTTATTATTTCCCAATTTTATTTCATGGAAATTATAGGTACATTTTATGAGGATGGAATCCATGATGAACTTCCTTCATGGAATTTACTAATAACAATGAGTCAAAAAAATATTGACCATTCAATTTTATGTCACACATACACAACCATATTCATAACATAAATTATCCATTAATATCATATGTGAATAATTATGATTTCATGATACTTATTCATTATTAAAAAGATGATGTACGTATAGAAATATTCATGTATTTGATTGATCTTACCCAAATGAGAACATGTTTTTCTAATGAATATGTAACAGTATATAGTTATATATAATTAATATATTTTTATTAGATGAAAAATTATGCCATTTTAAAATAATTTTAGTGGATAATAATATTTTTAAATAGTATATGTTGAAATTTAATTAAAAAATATGGTGACGAACTAAATACTTTCATTGATGAGTTATATCTTTCATGATCAGGATCCTTCAGAATGAAATATTTCTCACTCAATCATGGAACTAGAAGCAACCAAATTTAAGAGAAGAGATTAAGAGAGGGAAAAATTTTAGTTATTTATTTGAATTTGTAAGTCCAATAGTGGTCTATAAGGGGTATAGGAGATCTCAAATTAAGATGAAACCTCGAGGTAATTATTTACAATGTTATGTTATATGAATTGTAAGGATGGAATCACATAGGAGTTAAGTAAGTTTGGTATGAAAATTTTGGTTGGAAATTTTGGTTTTAATAACACACATAAAAGGAACTTATATAATAATTAAATAGAATTTTAATTGTCCAAAATTTGATAAATGACAATTTAACTCTTTTTACCCCTTTTACAAAGTTCATTTATTTATAGTAGAAAACATTTCTTTTAAATATCATATACCCCCTATTACACAACATATTTGTGTTGATCCCAAATCAGTACTCAATTTTTCCAAATTAAATATATAAATATATATATTAAAAAAATTAAATTCAAAATATAAGATATATTGAAAATACTATTATATTGAAAAATTACTTTCAAAACATTAACATTTTTTTTATTTCCTTTTGGTTAATAATTGATGCTAATTTATATAAATAAAATTATATTCATATCTTATAAAATAATATTTTAATTTATTAATGTAAAAAATAAAATATCAATAATATATTATTTAAAAAAATAACCCATTTAACATTATTATGGTAACAATTATTTATCTCGGTAAATTTTTATTGTTTCTAAAAATAAAATTAATCTCATTTACTAATTAGAAAATATTAATTACAAATATGATATTCATTTATTCAATTCAATTTTTGAAACTAATAAAAAGGTTCTTTATTATAAAAAACATAATGTGGAAAGAAATTTAGAGAAAAAATGCATTTGAAGCTATAGATGAATTTTACATAATTCATTTCTATTGAATAAACATTATAATAAAATTATTTTATTTTTTATTATATTTTAAAAATAAATTTCATTATAATAATTATTTAATAATTATTTATTCAATTAGTTAGTATGAAAATATATTTTGTATATAAAAAAATTATACATTGAAAACTATATTTATGTACCATTAAATTATTTTGTCCACACATATAACCTATTAGTAATCAACATCTCAATGATTAATGAATATTTTTATATTTATAAAAAAACAATTTATTTAAATTTAATTATCTAAATAATATAAATTTAATATCTAAAGACAAACATTTAATATATAATAGAAATAATGTTTTTAAAATAATAAATATTTCATTGAATGTTAATTTATAAAATCATATGACTTATAATTACATAATTATTTTATGGATAAGATTTACTTAATTTCTTAGTCATTACAGTAATTGTTTCAATCAGTTTTATAAAATTAATTCGTTGAGTTATATATATATATATAGGGAATCCATGGGAAGTGGGATGATGTTGAGGATGATTCCCCAAGAAAGTTAACTTATAGCCACACTTTATCCAAAGGAAAAGCGGTTGTGAATGACGAGGGGTTCCATCTTGTTTGTCCTAAGAAAGTAAGACCGAGGAAAGACTACTCACATATGAATCCAACTATGGTCACCCGGTCCCATGGTCTTTTTTATTATGAGATTGATTGGGATGATGGTTATGATGTTGCCTACTATGGCTCTGATTATTTAAGTATTTTCTTTTGCTTTGCATGAGGGAAAGTTTGTTGTATGACCCCATTCACCCTCTCGTTGTGTTATTTTCTTATTAATAAAAAGGGATCTAACCTATCTTTCAGTATATATATTTAAATTACATCATTAAATAAAATTATTTTTAAAATATATATATTTAAAATAATGGAATCAATTTTTCTTTTGTATGACTGATTATATTTCACCATGAATAAATTATTAAATTAATGATAAATAATTATTTACATATATCGAAATTAACTTTTCAAATATAAAACATATTTAATTCATGTAAAATTGTAAAAAATAAAATGATTTTGTAATGAATATATATTAGATAAAAAATCCACAAATAAATTAAATCATGATTCTAATAAAAGCCTTATATTTTGTGATTTTTTAATTCTTTTCATTCAGTAGGATTATATTTATATAATATGGTAATTAATTTTCCATTGTCACAATTAGGGGTAATATTTATCATCTTTATTAATTATATGTGTATTGTTAATGGTTTTCCATAGTCATAAAATAATAATAATTTCAATCATAGAAGATGCTGATATTAAACAAATTTATTATTTTATCCTATTTTAAATATGGGACATATTTATCATTTAAATTTATTTTCCATTTATAAAATAGTGAAGTCATGTTTATATTATCAAATTCTATTATTTATTAGTATCAATATTTTATATTTAATTTCATCACATTATAATGAAATGTAAAATAAGAATAATCTTATCACAAAAGAACCAAGTTGAATATAACTCCAAAATACTAAGTTTTTAAATATATTTCTCATGAATCTCTAAAGTTAATCATATATACCACATAATATTATTTATTTAATCTTACCAAGCCTTTTCAAGAAATACATTACACATGTTTTTCTTAATTTCCATATTCATTCTTATAAATTTGTTTTTGAATTCTTAGCTTATTCTTTATAAACTCTTTTAAAACATCAATAATCATAAATTAAAATTTGAAATATCATGTAACTCAATTATATATTTTGAAAACATATAGTCAATCATATGTGGTTTTATACTTTATAATTATTATACTTCAGTATTGAATCATCAAAACATGCCCACATTTCATCGAATGGCACAAAACCCTATAATGTACAATGTTAACCTCATTATAATATTCTTCCAATAAAAATCATCGTTTTTTAATATTTTCATTCTATAACCTTCTCATACTACTGATACGATCAATTTCACTTTTCTCTCGCATTATTTAGTCATTGTGGTGACTTCAACACATCCACTTATAAATTTAAAATATAATACCCTTCCACAAATACCATATATCAATGTCATGAATCTTTATTTATTCATGGTTTCCATATTCAACTACATTATTTCATCACCATGGATTCATTTCAATATTACCATGGTTTCCGCATTCATCCAAATTTAATTTGATGGCCTTCAATGATTCCCCACTTTTTGAAACATTTATTATTAATAAATCGAATAGAGATCACATATATTGCAACAAAAAATCCCACAACATTCATATCTAAAAGATAATCACTGAATATATTATCTGACAATAAAATCATGTCATAAAATTTGACATACATTGTTTTCCTCATAAAGACACACACTCTTACCACTATAGATAGTGATATTTTATAAATTAATATCTTACAAATATATAACTCCATTATTTCAATCCAAAAAATTATAATATAGCAATATATATATATTTATTTATTTCTACTAACTTTATAACAAACTCAACTCATTCTATATTGATTCATATATCAAAATTTTAAGGAGAACATTTCTTTTTAGTTAGGTTTCCACCCACAGACCTTACCTTTCATACACATCAGCATTCCTCATGATTTATCATATCTAGTAATATTCAGAAATATACCCATGGAAGTACACATTTCTATACTACCCAATGATGGTTTCTTCACACCCATGTCATTTATAACCATCCCTACCCATTATATGGTTGTAACAAAACAACATATACAAATCAAAAAACAATAATAATTAAGAACTAAAAACAAGGATTTGTCATTATTTATTTTATAATGATCTATTTCATTAGTGTTATATGGATTCATAGGGGGATTCAATCAACATTAAGACTGAGGTATTGGTAAATTTCATATTCTAGATAAATTTAATAGGGAAATTTCATGATGTGTTTATAGGTATTAGGTGAATTTTGTGATTTTCAAGGGTTATTAGTTGGGGGTGGTGTCACTATACAGGAATAATGATACCAAATTGTACCTATGGGGTGTATCAGGGACTTAGTGACATTATGATTTATTAATATTTGTTTTAAATAGCAACTATGTACCTGGTGGTAGTGAATCAGGTACCTAGTGGGGTGTCTATAAGGGGGTATACCCCATGACAAGACATTGAGTAATCAGTTATTATCTATTGAGTACCCATATGGATGAAACCTTATTTTTTATGGATGTATAAATATGAAATTAGGGATTAAATTTAAAATTTAAAAATATTAATTTTGTGGATTTTATATAGAGAGAGTTTGATCGCTCTCCCCATTCTTTATCTTCCATTCTCTCCTTTGATGAATTTTAATTGAAGAGCTATTTTCTTTGTATTGGAGGTTATTTTTCTTTATCCATATTTATTCTATTATTTTTTAATTTTTTTCTATATAATTTGTTGTTATTAGAATCAGGTATTGGAAAATGATTCCATAATATAATAATAGAATCATGTTATAATGATAGGGTTTCCATATAGGGAAGATAAAGGTGGTTCTTCGATGATAAATGCATAATGTTAAATTTCATTTCACAATATTTATGATTCATCTTTCAATGCTATTTGTTTTTACAATTATAGATATTAATTATTTATAAATTAGATGATTGTTTTTTGGTCTTTCGGTTATAATGGGCTTAGATGGATGTCAAAGATAGTCCACACTATATTGTGTGAGGATTTATATTGGAAAAACCATTCAGTATGTTTTTGAAACTTATTTGTAGATGAATTAATCATAATATTGAAAGTTAAATTTATTTGTTAATACAATATTTTTTATTCTACTAAATATTTTATTTTGATCGAGACTCTTATATATATTCCATGTCCAATGTGATATTCTATGAGGTTATAATAGTAATCATAAAAATTTAATGATATCTATAAATATGTGTGTGTACCCTAATTTTTTTATTTCTATAAAAGTGAATAAAATATGTGGATTCCATAAGGGAAAAATTATGGGTATAGTAGTCTAAAATTGGTTTTGGGATAAATGGCTTAAAAGGATTTGGGGGTTTATTAAGGGTTGTTTCAGTTTCTTAGAAAACCATTTTGCTAATGATCACATATTGAACACCCATAGGGATAGTCAACCCATTCGTGTAAACCCATATGCAAATGTATTGGACCATGGGAAATTAATTTAAATTAAATATGGTATATTAATATTTTTCATGACCCACATACTTAATATTTCTAATTTTGAGGTTTTGTATATGAATTCCACCATATATGCATAATGGAAAACACTCCCCTAACACAACTCATACCATTTCATGTTTTATTCCCAAGGTCTCCTCGATGATTCCATCCACACACCCCTCACATCCTCTTAATTTATGTACATATTAACCAATTTATGACATTCCACCCCCTGTATAGAGAAAAAATCCATTTTTTATCATTGTGAATCATTTCTCCTTCACTCATCCTCCTCTTCCTCCTCAAGACCTCCAATTCTGAACTTCACTGATATTTCCATACACACCCCTATCTCTACACCCTCTATAGTAATAGTCCTCTTCAATGACTTCCTAGTCACCATACCTTTCCAAATTATTTTTTCACATTGTATTACTATCATGTCCATTATCCAATCCCCCTCACTGAAAACATCACAAGATACTATCCTGATAAAGCATCATGTTGGGGTCACCATAATCTTAGTCACATTATTTTCACTATTTATATTGTTAGTCTCCAATATATTTCCATGGATGCCTCTATACACTATGGGAAACCCACATTGGAATCCCAACAATCCAATAATGAACATTTGATCAATCAGAGGTCGGATCCTAGAAATACAAGACCCTAAGGGCATCCCCCTTGATTATATAGTTAAACAGTGTGAGCCAGCGTGACACTGAAATTCATATTTTAGTTATTCTAATATCCATAGAAAAATGTTACTCCATTTTTATTATAACAATTCAATTTCAAAAAAACTAATTATTTTGTTTTTTATTTCTAATTGTTAATGTTATTTATACAATTATTTCGATATATATATATAGAATTATTATTTAATTATATCAAATAATTACATTAATAATAAATCAAATGGTTATAAAAACATTGAGTAATGTGTTTTGCCCATAATCATGTTTGCTTTAGCTGATGGGTTAGGAAGGAATGATAATTACACTTATTTCATATACACACATTTATAGGATCAATACCACATGTGACCAATCTCACATGGTTTTTACATGCCTTATCCAAAAATATATATTTCTTATTATTACGTTTTCTTTATATATGGAAACTCTAAGGGGGTTTTTGTAGTCATTGAAAATTAAAATTAGACTAATAGTGTTTTATTGGTTACCCTACATGTGTTACCATGGATGTTTTAATTCTCCCCTAACCCATTGGGTGATGAGTGTGGGTTGTGTTCTAAGAGGAACCATGTGGGGTGTATGACCATGAAAAATGATCGAGACTTATATTTGGGATTTATATGAGTTGAGGTATGGTTCTATAGAGAATAGTGGGATGTTGGTGTATCATATACTGACTTCTTTAATGAACCCAATGTGATATTTTTAAACATAGAAATTACATATAGGTATGGGGAAATAACATGGAGAAAATATATGAAAATATATTTTAACACGCCTTATATTTAGAATGAATTAATTTGACATAATTTATACCAAACCTCATGTATTTTTTTATGTTGGATCTGTTGGTTAGTGTTTAGGGGTATATTTTGGGAGGACATACATGGTGTTTGGACTAAATTATTAATTACTAAATCCATCGGGGACCAAGTGGTATGATTATTGGTATTTAGTAGACCCATAATAGGATATGGTGGATCTGTAAGGGACAACAGGTGGCCAGTACCCATTGAATGAGTACACAATTTGTACTAGGTACCTAATTGAGGTTTGTAGGGTACCTGGTGGGTAGCTGGGGATTTTTTTACATTTAATTAATTAATTGAAATTTTTAAATATGTATAAAATTTCAACCCTCCACATCCATAATTTTCATCCAACTACATGATTTTTTTCATGGTTAGTACAAACCAGATACTAGCTCTAAAACATTAGGTAACTTGTTTTGGAGTCATAGGGCAGTCGTACGGGTGTCACATGGTTTGTTCCAACAATTCGACTTCCATGGGGATATTATGTGAGTAATTGATAATGATATTGTTTCCCCACACAATTTTCGCATGGTTTTCACAACTATTTTTCCTAACCATGCTACTATCGAAAACCCTTATAGTAAAACATGAACAGTTGGAACATGGTTTTCAAAAACCATAAATAATAACCATGGGACATTCAGTTACTACATCAAATTTGTTTTTTTAATATGAATTAATTTCAGTAAGGCTAAATAATCCCATAATATTTTAGGTTCTTGAATGACTCTACCTCCCTTATCTTGGGAGACAATTCCCTTTGACCGCAAAGTGACTTTTGGGTGAATCAAAGTGAATTTAGGATCTAGAATCATGGGTATGTATGAGTCCTCTATCATCCCTATTTATTCAAACATGATCCAATCTCATCATCTCCCATTTAAATGTAGATCCATTCTCTTATTTATAGATATACGTGTTGTAACATAAATTGTAATTCTATTTTGTTATATATTGTGAATGAAATGTGTTGGTATTTATAATATAGATGTTTTATGTGTTTTTCGTAACATTATCCATATACTAATAGGTATGTGAATTTTATTTCATCTCTAAAATCCTATACCATTAATGATTAGGTTTTTTAATGGGTTTGTTTATATTTTCTATGGAAATATTGTGTCATTTCATAAATGATAAATATTTCTGAAGTGAAAAATTTTATAGGATTTACAAAGTTCTCTTAACTTATTATTATCAAAATATTATTCTAGGATCATAAAATGCCTTTTATAAATGAGTAGTGATTAATTATTGGTATTTGAAGAAGGAATTTTTTATATTATGGGTTTTTACATCATTGGGCATAAGGGGTTATAAGTTCACCGTCAAGGACAGATGAGTTATGGTCATGGAGTACCACCATCAATGTTAACACTAATATTAAGTGTATGGTGTTGGTTATATTTATGAGTGTGTGTATTTCTATATATTAATGGTTATTCCTATAGTTAAAAAATGATAATAATGTTGTTTATGATTTTTTCAATTGATTTTACTTGTGGAACTATATAAACCATTTATATATTTACCAAAAGTTTTAAATACAATCTACTAACCAGTTCTTGTCTTAATGGGGTTTTATAAGAAGTCGTTGGGGAGAGTATATAGATTTTATAATCACCCCATTTTTGGTAGCTTCAGTTTTTTTCGATGTCATCTACTATGATATAATGATAAAAAAAGATATCATATTTTCTAAGTGATTTATTTTTTTTAACATCATGGAAAATCATCCCCCAAATGTTCCAAATCACTTGAAATTTAATCCATCATTCACTGTCCTAGGGATGTCACCTAAGGATAGTGTCCCTTTTTATCTTCCCATGATAGTGGGTAGTGGTGGTATGTAACAAATAGTATTAGTCTTGGTCAGTATCTCTATTTTAGAACAGTAAAAACAAGATAACAATGTTTGAACAAGAAATATATAGACTAAAATTTCATAACAAACGTTTTTTGCAGAACATTTTGTTACCAATATGTTTGGGTACAAAAATTTCAAGAACACTTCTAGGATAATTTTAATCACAATTTCATGGGTTAAGTCGATGATTGTTTCATAAAATACATCAATTGTGAGACTTCCCACTAGGACATAATTGTTCATTTTTAGTTTAATGATTTATGAAAATAGTGAAAAGTATTTATTTAAAAAATTGTTATATTTATAGTTCTATTAGTGATTTGGAAAAACCTTTATAAGACTTCTGTTGTATGTGAATAATGAATAAATTTTGTTTGTTTTCTTATTTTTAATGGAACTTGGTAGATTTCATAATAATAAACAAGAGGATGCTCATGAGAATTTGGTTTAACAATATCAATAAGTGAAAGAATAGTTGGTATAAAGAATTTTTTTTCATATTTTTCAAGATATAGACCTAGGAAGTATGAATGACTAACCTTGATAAGTAGACCACCCAATATAGTTTCAAATTCATAATCCACCCATATTTTAGGGGGATTATAAGCCTGAAAAAATGAGATGTGTGGATAAATCAGATGAACATAATAATGAAATTCCTAAAAACATTGGAAAATTTAATGGTCCATCTAGAAATTTATATGTTGTAGGATCATTCACTCTAATGTTATGGTTCAATTTTCCGGTATATGTGAATCCATGGCATGAAATATGATGATTTTGAGGAGTTATTAAACCAAAAATGTTCTCACATTTTCAGGAAGGACAGACTGACTGATATCATTATCTTGAAATATGATAATTTAAAAATCATATAGTATGAGGAAACATAATGAACATCATTTTATTTTCACAAGACGTTTATGATAATTTTTTCATGAAGGAACACATCTTTTAGTCTGAGTTGTGAATAAATATTAACTCTAAAATAGAGTTTATGTGCCTTTTGGGTTATAGAGAAATGATAAACAGATAATAAGTTTTAGAAAGCTACATTTCAGGAAATATAGTTTAATTATTCGTTGTTTTCACCATATGAATAGGTGGGAACTCAAATACCTAGAATAAGAAGAAGAGGGACACCCAAATCCTAGGTGATGGATGAGTTTTGAATCAAACAATAGGGTTGGTTAGCATTATTCCATGTCCCAAAATAAAATAATGTTTTTTTAACGTGGGTATGCTACCAATATGAAGTGATATGGTACAATAACGTCTAAATCATGTCCAAACTGCAATTAAATTGGACATTTATAATTTAGTTTTGTGCAATCCAAATTCTGGTATGATAGACGCATCTCATGTTTCTAAGACATCCAATTTGTCGATGGAGATACCTTTTTAGAATAGTTCTTGCCTTTATAATAATAAAATTAAATGAGATTATAGGTAATCCAAGACACATTAAGTTATACAATCGCAACTGGTAATTAATGATCATGGATGAGATGGTACAAAGCTTTGTGGTGCTGAACATGTGATCATGGATATTCAATCTAAACCATCAATAGAAAGAAGTGTGATCCTTTTAAATTCACCATTTACAAAATATTGGTTTTATACAAGTTATCCTATATCATTTATAAATTCTAATTTTATTGATTATATGGGTTTACATGTTGAGGAGATTTCATCTATTTTGAAACATCAGACACCTCTAGGAGAAGAATGGTTTCTTACATTCAAGTGTGAATATGTTCAATAAAAAATATGGGGATGAATTGGTTTTAGATTTATTTCTTATAGATTTGGATGTCTATGAATTTATTTCTGGAAAGGATTTATCTATATCATTCAACACTCACATCGACTGTTATGCCCACAATTTCACTTTCAAATCCTTTGATGGTGCTAATACTTTCAGTAGAGGGGATTTATTTTTTAATGAATGTAGAAAAAAACCTTGGTACCCTTGGTTAGGGCTATCTCTAATCAGATGTTAGTGATTAGATTATAATCTATTGATTTGATTAGAAAGAAAGTATTTTCACTGATCATTTATTGTTTTTTAGATTCCTTTCATGGTAATTTCTCTAGGTTTCCACTTAAAAGGTAACTGCAGTTTATGATTGATATCCTACTGGTGTCCATTCATATTTCACTTCCATATTATAGGATGACTCCAGTAGAATTAAGGGAATGAAATTTCCATCTATAATAGTTGAATATTAAAGGGTTCATCGAACTATTCTCATTCCTCGGGTCATCACTAGTTCATTTTTTAAAGAATGTGGTTATAACACTTAAAAATTGATTAGACAATCGTAATCTCAAAATTTTTTTAAGAAAAAATTAGTATCCTATTCCATGAATTAAATAATACTCTTATAAATTTTAGGGATCCTCAAGGTTCGCTAAAACTGAATTATGTTCAAGTTATCACCAGTTGTGATTTTAGTAGGAGGATATTCAGAAGGAATCTTTTAACAGATGTTATAAAAACTATGATTATATTGTTAAAAATTATTCCATAAAAATTCACCAGAATTATTTATGGGAATAATGAATTGGATCTTTAAAATTTGTCTTTCATCCATTTTAGTGGCATTCATTATTGATATACGGGTGTATTCTATGACTAAGGTGGACCATACACAACACTAAGCTATAGTGTTGTGTATCATGAGGGGATATGTCCTTTATGTTAACATTTAAAAGATTGATTTATAGATATATGATCATTTTCCATTATCATTTCATTTCTAAAAAAATGATTCATTGGATCGTAAATTTTTTTTTAATCTCTTAGAAACCACAAAAAGGATTTTGAGATATGTAGTTTTGGTATCTTAATAGGACACTAAATAAGATTCCTTCGTTATTTTTTATTCGTTTCCTCACTAATGATAACTTTAAAAAGGTAAATTGTTTCATTCCAATGGAGTGACGACTCAGAGAATTCTTCCCATGAAAATAATATTCACCTTACATTAGAAATGATCCTTACACCACAAGAATCAAGGCAATGTTATGTGTACTTTTTTGATGCATCAGGATTTGGGTTTGGTTATGTTCTCATGTCATGATATTATGTTGTTGTTTATGTATCATGAATGTTATTGGTGCATGATAAGAAATACCCATTAAATTATTTGGAATTGGATATTGTATTTCATTCCTTAAAGACATTGTTTCATTATATTTTTTATAAAAATACCTAGTTTTTGTTGACCCAAAGATATTGAAACAGCTTTTATCAAAAATATATTTCAATCTAAGATAACATAGATTGATGTAATATAAGTATATGTTTTAATTAGACTATATTTATACACCAAATAAAATATTCTCAGGGGTAAATACAATGAGTAGATATTCATATAGATAATTGGTCAAAGAGGCTTGAGATCAATGGTAGCTAATGTCGATCCTATTAGATATGTATCTAGATTATGTTAAATAAGGTTATTTTTTAGTATTATTTCTATTTTATCTATTACTATAATGATTTTAAATAATATAGATATGGTAAGAAATCTCATCTTGAAAGTTTAACCATGAGGTCAAAACTCAATGTTGGGGAGACCATTGAGGGAAGGAAAATTGATGATAAAACTCCACTATGGTTTAGATAACAGAATGTGGTTCCTCTAACATATACATAACAAGTATTCTATACCTACATCCATTACAAATAGTTTTCTCATTTATAATATAAGATATTTATAAATCTATAAGAGCACACATTTAGTGTGCTAAAACAGGAGAAAAATGTATGAATTTTTCTCAAGATGCCTCACCTGTGAGGAGTTAAAGGTGGAGAACCAATAACCTGTTATTGTATTTCATTATTTGATGATTACAAAGTGGATATATGCGACGATATCCATGCATTTTGTAAAATGTCTATCGAAATTTGTTAATAAACACAATAAAATATGGTTGTTTAGGGATCAGTTCATAAAGTCAACTCAATTCATCTTTATTTTTGAATTATATAAGGTAGAATACATGTACAAACACTAAATTTTGTAAATTATCAATATGTATGGTTTCCCATTATTTCTTGTATATGACTAGGACCCAATTTTAAATCTCAATTTTGGAAGTTAGTGTATGAAGCCTAGTGATGTCAATGAACCCTCAATAGAGCATATCATCGTCAGTAGGATGAAAAACACCTAAGGATGGTACAAACAATTGAATACATTATTAGAGATTTTTGGATGTATTTTATTGGTAAATGGGATGATAATATACCATTAATAGAGTTGTCATACAATAACATTTATTGGGACTCAATTCATATGGATCATTTAGATGAATTGTATGGATTACCTTTTCGTTCACCACTTTATTAGGTACAAATAGGTGAGACATAACTTATCAGACCTATCCTTATAGAATAAATAACATAAAATATTACAATAATTAAAAACTGATTCATTACAGATCATATTTTTCAAATATCATATTTGTGTTATCATTGATGATCGCTATCTTCTAAGGTAGTTGGTCATGTTTTCAATATGATATCTCCCTGACTAGGATATCAATAATATCGTATAGCAGGAATGTTTTCTCCATGGTAAATTGGACCTTTTTGGACATATTATAGGGTAGGTGATGTCACTTCTCAACTTTTTTTACTTCCAATGTTCAATTTTGTGCATCATTTGTTTTTTGTAACTCAATTATAAAAGTACCAACCTGGTCCTTAGAAGGTAATTTGATGGGACCATGTTGATCTTGAACTATATGATATGTTGATTAATGTAATGATATGTATTGTGAATTGGGAAATAGATATTTTTGGGGGAATTAATTGGTTTGGAATGGTTTTTATAAAAATATGGTCTGATTTAGGAAGACACATGGGAGTGTGAAAAGAAAATTTTTAAATAATGGAATGTGTTTTTCTAGAACAACACTAGTTTTCTACATTATGGGGATAGAAATATAAATGGTTGGAAGAATATAGCACCCCTATATTCTAGAAATATTCTATTTGTTTTATGTATTTTGAGCTTATATAATTCATTTTAGGTTTTTGGATATTTGGGGAGGTTTTTCCATGTCTAATTTTTTTTTAGGTGCATGGTTTGTTGACAGTTATTAGAAAAAATGAACCACCTCTAGGAAAGAGACTAACATGTGTTGGGGGTAATGACGTAGTTTCATGTTTGGGTCACTATTTGGAAAACCATGCATGTGCATAGGGGAAACCATGTGAGCCATTTTCCATGAGAACATATCACCACACAATTGGTAGAGGTACTTACAAAACATATTTCTAAATAACATGGATCTCTAGACATTCACTAATTAAATATGTATTGTTAGTGTGTGGTTTGAATAACCATGAAATGTATAATTGATAACCAATTTTTTTCAACTATTAATTTATACTTTAAAACTTCATTAGTTCCAAAATATTTTACGATTTCAAACTACTCTCCCACCCTTAGATTGGTAGATAATTCCCTCGGATCTAGAAGTGACTTTTGGATAAATAAAAGTTCATTGGAGATCTAAAATAATTACTATGTCTATATTCTCTCTCTTCCTTCTCCATTCTTGATTGATTCTATATTCTTCTCTCTGTTAGAAACATAGATCGAGTCATTTATTGGTAGATTATGTGTCAAATCATCAATCATTTTGAGATATTGTTTAATCTAGTCAAGGGAAGGTATCTTGTTCTCATATCTAGAAGTTTTAAGTCCTACTCTTGATTTTCCCCATCTGTTGAGAGATACATAGCTTATATATCATACCTTATATGCTAGAATTAATATTATTTTATTTTCATCTATTGTTTCATTGATTTTCTATGAAAACGTTTGTGATTCCATTAAGTAAATCTTTTTTTGTTTTTTATGTTGTAAATTTCATGGATTTTTGAAAAATCTCATTGAATATGATTTAAAATTGATGATTTTATAATTAATAAATTACATAGATACATGTAATGTTTTTTATGAAATAATATTAAAATATTTTATTGCATGAAAGATTGATTTAGAAATGTTAGGTTATAATGGGATGGAATGTGTTCAATGGGGATTGGTTTGGTCCAAATGGCCACTATCATAGATGGATGGGTTATGGTAACAGATAACCACCATTAATGGTAACACCAAACTGGAATGTATGGTTTTGTGTATATGGATGGATGTGTCCATGTGAACATTATAATGGTTCTTCTAATTGTGAATTTATGAGTATACGTTTGTTTATTATTTTTCACACTTTATTTTTCTTATGGAATTATAAAAAGTTTCTATAATGTCAAGTTGTTTTATATATTTTATTCTAATTGGTAGTAGTATAGCTGGTGTTTCATGGGATGTATTGTGGAATGACTACTAATTAAAAACTCAATCCCTTCTTGAGAAGATCAGTACATTTGTAAATGTCATTTACTTGGATATTGTGAGAGTGAAGATATCATATTTCTCCAGCCACTCATATTGACACCATGGATAAGGAAGGTCTAGTTAGATATTGGAGGAGGAAATGTATTGTCTAGGATAGATTTTTAGGTGGTTTTATCTTCTTATTCTCTTGGTTTTATTATTAGTTGGTCATTTCTTCCTTTCCATTCTCATATTGTTTTCTATTTAATTTTATGCATGGTGTTATATGGTCAATATTAATGCATCATGATGATTTTATTTATTATTGTTTCATATGGTGTTGGGTTGATTTAACTATGGGGAACATTATACCCTAAAGTTTCCTAATCCTTTGTCGTTTAATATAGGACTTTGGTGTCTTTATGATATCACCTATGGTTAGTGTCGCTTAATCTATTCCCAAGCGAATGGGTGATGAGAGGTATGTTACATTTGTGTTCCATCGTCCACCTTAACACATGTAGGGATTAAATATTGTCTACCTAGATTCAAAGAAATATCAGTATCTTAATATAATATTTGGTGGTTAATTATACACCCGTGTAGTTATCATTTAGGTTCATTTTCCACTTATAGGTTGGTATTGGGTGTGAATCATCCACATTATTATGGTTAGAGGCGGTATATCATCCCCAATAAAATTATAATTCTCATTTCCCCATGTGATAACTCATTCTCAAATGACATGAAAATTGTGATGAATCATTTACCATATTGATATATGATAATGATTCATCATTAACTGAAGGGTGTTTAGTGGTGATACCCTATTTTCCTTGATTGAGAGATGGGAAGTGATAAATTATAATACCTTACAGTGTTTTGGACCTAGGGTATTTCATCCCATTATAGAATTCTTGGAATTATGTTTGGAACTAGTGTTTACAAGGCAATAAAGGGACACTATTGGTGGTAGCCTAATAATTTGTACTCATGCCCTTCATAGGAACTTAGGTACGTGAGTAGATTTAATATTTTCAAATTGAGGGAAAAGGAAGGGCCATATGTGTGATAGTTGATCTTATATGTGGGGTCAAAGTTGGGAGATGTAGATAAACCAATACATTAGATTTATTTTTAAAATTTATCCACTTTTTATTATTTCATATATTAATTTATGTGACCTTCCTATATGATATCAAAGAGACACATTGATAACATTAATGATATGCATGTTAGTTTGTTTTTTTGTAGCATGAATGTTTTTATTTATTGTTTTATGGAACATATATTTAATTTTTTTCATTTCTAATATATTGTGATAAAACATTCTTGATATTACATTCAGTAAATTTTTTAATGTTTTTAATATAGTGGGTATAGCTATCCTTAGACATACATTGACACTCACCTCTATTCAGTATCCTCTAGATTATTGATAGGTGTTTCTAGGGTAATTTATTTCCCAAGTTTAGTCATTAAAGTGGTAAAATAGTTTATGAAAATTATAAATTGGTATTGGATACTCATTTAACTTCTAGTATTATTTGAGTATGGTTGATAATAGGTAGGATATTATTAGAAAATGAGAATGAAAATAATCAAGGTGTATCTACTATATATGTTAGGAAATCATTGGTTACAGGTCAAGCGACTGCTTTTTTTGTTTTCAAGTGTAATTTTTTTTCTCATTTTAATGTATGAAATGAGTGAAAAATTGTTTAAATATTTATTATCAAATAAAATAACGATGAAAATAATTTAGGGATTTCATTAATGATGATTTTATATTGAATCACTTTGAGATATGAAAATGCACTCCATGGGTAGATACCTACTGCTCGAGTAGATAATAAACATCTCTATGTTATCATTATTGAAAAAATAATGACCTACCACTGTATTTCTCCCATACTATGTTCTCATAATCATCAAATTCTAAAGAATATTTTTTTGTAGGATCGGATAATATTGATTATCCTATAGTAACATGAAGATTTTTTCAGAAAAATAATTTACTATTATAGATGAATTATATTCTACCACTAAAATGATGGGGTTATTAATATAAAATAGAGATATTAAAGTAAGAATTTTTTTATCTTTAGAATGAAATAAATTACCCTTTTATTAGAAGGATGAGACATCCAAGATAGTTCAGACCCAATATTCCTAGATAATACCACCTCCATGCAATATACTATGAAATCATTATCTATTTGGGCTATGTTTAAGCCCAACCATAGTGCATTCTATCCCACCGAAGTCTATTTCTTCCCTAAAATCCACAATCCAAATAATCCTTGTATACATAATTTGAATCTATATAAAAAATTATAGGATTTCATAATTTAATAATGAACTGAGTGATAAAATAAGGGGTAGAAACTTAGATTTTAGGTAGCGTATTTTTTGTTTCAAGACTTAAATATGAACTTCACTGCAGATCTCAAAAATCACTCAACATCCATAAAAAATAATAAGTTACAAACACTAAGTGTTCAGGTATTCACCACCATATTCAATAAATAATTACGTAGTGAATATATTAATAGGATAATAATGTTCATTAGTATTAGGGAGATTGTGGATCAAAATACAAATAATTATAGCCTAGTCATGCCCAATGAATAAATGCTTCTCTAAATTCATAGATACAATCTCAAAAATCATATATTTCGGGGGAAGTGAGAAAAAGTTTCATTATATGTTTACAACCATTGGTATGAAATGATTTTGATGAACCTAAATGATATTTTTGAGTTTTAGAGAGAATTTATTTACACCATAAATGTAACACCCGAGAATTGTATGTTATAAAATCATCAAAGGAATATTTTTCTACACACAACACTTGCTTGACTTGCTTTACACAAAATCGTAACCTTCCTCGATAGCTTGCGTCGTATGAAATACCGAGTTTCACTAAACAATGATATGCTAATAAAATATTATTAAAACTATCCATTATGAATAGTAATAACCACTTTTTGAAATTTTATAAATATTATTTTTCAAAATGGACTTCATTTTTGGATTCAGAATATCGAAATTATCCTAGGGTGAAATTTTGGTATTTTTCTGGAAACTTTCAATTTTTGATGAATAGTGAAACCACTAAGTGGTAGTTAAACAACTGAATTTTTCATAAAACATAATTTTACCGCTTCTGTGAGTGAAATTTCAAAAGTCCAAGAGACACGGTTGATTTCAGTAAGTAAAATTTGGTTCAATGAGATGAAAATAATTTTTGGCGAATAGAAACTTTTTACTTTTATTTACCACGGTTAAAAGTAAATAGATTAATTAAGGGTAAACATGATATTATTATTACACTAACACATGTCCTAATTCTATTTGACAAGTTTAATTCGACCAAAAACAACCTTAGGAATAAAATATGACCATTTAGGCCCACTTGGATTAGATTAGGACATTTATTATTAATTTATTTAAAGAAGGGTTAAAATAGTTAAAATCAATGTTTAATAAGTAAATAATTTTTAATATGGGGTTATACATGAGATAAATTCGACTATAAATATTAATTAGAAAGATAAAAAGATTCCCTACATAATGGTATTTTATTTGTAATTTTTAGACATTAAATAATTTAATTTATTTATGACACAAAGATGATGCAGTAATTATCTTATTAATGAAATATTGACATAATTGATGTTATAAACACCAAAATAAATGTAATTTGAGACTTTTTATGAATTCCACCAATTTTCTAGATTCATATGACATGTTAGTATTGATTTAATTAACTTTTTTCGAATTAATCATTCTGTTATGATTTTCACAAAAATTATTTACTAAATAGTGTCAAAATTGACAGAAAATAGTTTTTAAAAGAAATATTATATTAGTAATTGTTATTTTATTCCTAAAAATATAGGGTTTGGCCAAATGACTTATATAAGGTTATATATATTAATAATAAACAACTTGGGGTTCTTTTGGCTGCTTATAGTAAGTTTATTAATTTTATAGTATAAGAACACAAGAAGACACGGTAAAAGTAAAATTATTTAACTTAATGTTAAATATAAATTATAAGGTTAACATGGGAACCTAAACTTGTATAAACTCTATTGGATGAGAGGTTATCGACCCATACCCACCTTATCTTCGAAATAAATCAATTTGGAGCTATTTAAAACCAAACTTGACTTTATAATAAAATAATATTTTTTAGTTTTTCCAAAGGAGCCCCTCTCCTCCCCTATAAAAGGGAACCTCCTCCCCCTCTTTCTCACACCACTTTGAGCCTCCAAGCTCGGCCAACCCCTGCCAATTTCATCTCTCCACTTCCCTAGAAACATCCTAGAGGTTCTGGTCTTCTTCCAAGACCTATTTCAGTGCCCTAAATGGAGGACTCAAAGAAGAACTTCAAAGAAGAGGTAATGTCTGTTACCGATTCTTTCATCTTTATTTCTTCTTCCACTTCTTCTTATTTAGTTGTTTCATTATGAAGTAATAACATCAGTATCACTCATATATTGATATGTTATTATACGTATGAAACAACCCTATTTCACCATCTATCCATCCTATGGAAAAAGAAGTCACCGCGCGTGCGTACGTACGGAATACCGTCTCCACGCCGTGGTGTAATCTATTTTCCACCACCACCTTACTTGGATGGGTATAATGGTGTAAATAATGACTATATATGACTATTATAAAGTGATACTGATTCTGAAATAGTATACATACACTCCAATACAATTCCACGATCATAGGAATGATATCATCCCTCGTGCGTACGTACGGAATACCGTCTCCACGGTGTGATGCGACTCGTTCTACATGATCTTCATTTCATAATGATTATACAAATGAATTGAATGAATGAATATGATATATATTACACTAATACCATTCTGGAAATGAGGTATCTATAAATTAAAGAGAAGAATAATAATTTATTCGACAAAACACGCATAAGAAAAAAAGTTATAAACACCCGAAAAACAAGTAACAATGAAATATTACTACTACGAAGCTAAGAATATGACCATATATGATATCATAAAAATAAGTATGATTCTGTAATAAGTCAATAACATTATATAAATCATTATACAAGAGGTTTGGACACGTATAAATCATATCGGACCTAAGGTAAGGGAAAATATCACAATCTCATTTTTATCCGAGATTGTTTATACTTTGGTATTTACTGGGGTGTATTTTATCATCCACATCCATGTTTCATCAATATGTAATATTATTTCCATCCACCTAAAATTGTGTAAATCCAATTTTACCCATCGGCGAGTTTTTAGTAAAAGATATGAAAGAAATATTTTTTCATTTTTCATACGATGTACTTTTTGACTTTTCCGACAAAAGTACGAGAAGAATGTTTTTTTAACTTATACTGCATGAATGGATATTTGAAAAATTATTTCCAAGAAGCTTACTTTACAAGTTATCAATCATATTTTTAATCAACATCTTTTAGTTTAAAATTGTATGACATGTTAAGAATGTAAAAATGTTTTTGAAGTAGAAAGGATATTTTTTTCAAGAATGGAGTTCAAGTGTTTTATCAAAATTATTTTCCACATAAGATAATATAAGGTTCTGTTTCTATCCCCATTTTTACATTGAATTGATTATGTTATGATGTCCTTTTATCTTATATGGATTATGGCATGATGTTTAAGATTCCCATTTTTATTACATGGGTTATGCTATGATGTATGGTTTATGATTTTGTGGCACACATAAGAATGGTATCATTATGAGATGGGTGGGACCTATATCTCCCTCAAATGCATTGGGTAAAGATTTTATATCTCATGAGATAGACATGGCTGGAACGGTAGGTTATACCGGTTTAGTGAAACAGGTCTGAAACGAGGAGTGAACTCGGTTCAGAAATGGACTTTGTCCACTAAGATATTCTTGGCAATGAGTCTTGACTAATAATAAATGATTCTCTATAATTATGTGTGTATTCCACAAAGTTTCATGTTTTAAGTTATGATTATTGGGATTACATTTCACTACTATTATTTATCCCATGTTATGAAATTATGATCTCTTTTACAGGTCAAGATTTCCAAAAGTTATGTGCTTATGTATACGATGTGATTGATATTTCTTTTGTTTACCCTTACTGATCATTTGAGCTCACCCTTTTGTATGTTTTATTTCCCCAGGTCAGGAAGAAGGTTATTAAGTAGAATATGCTAAAAAGGGACTCTATATATGATGAAATAAATGGGATGTAAAGTAGATGCTTTATGAACTAGTTGTTTATGTTTCCCAGTTTCTAAAGACACTATACCTATACGGTCCATTCTTGGTTTTTTTATATGTTTTAATAAGTGTGCTTCAATTCTGAAGTAATAATAATGTATGTAAATTACAGATCATTATAGTTGGTATCAGAGGAAAGGTATAGTCAACCTTTGGAAACTATGATGGGAAAGTCTTAGTAAGAACCCTAAGGATAAGTCTAAACCTAGAACACAATCCTAGTGTTTTAGAAATAGCCATGAATAACCTAGGATAAGACCTTAAGTGTGAAATTTTATTCTTGATTATGTGGTTTTCCTATTATAATTAGTGTTGCTCAAACTATTCTTCTTGGTTTTAGTCAATGGCTGGAACCCAAAGGAACTATGTTAATACGGAATGCGACGGGAAATGCAATGAATGTCCCCCTGAGCAACCAAAGGTTATGGGAGCTGGAATGCAAAATCTTGTAGCCATGCTCACACAACTTTCTCAAGCTATGAATCATGCCGGACTTCCAAATGAGCAAAGGAAGGAGAAAAATTCTGTTGAATCCTTCATGAGACAACGTCCACCTTCATTCAGCGGGTCTACTGATCCATTAGTTGCTGAACAACGGAGTATTACTACTAAAAAGATATTTTCAGTTCTTCAATGTTATGAGCATGATAAAGTCATCTTAGCAGTGTATCGTTTGGAAGATGATGCTGATCAATTGTGGAATCTTATTAAGAATACGAGGAAAAGGGATGAAATTGAGTCCATGGAATGAGATGAGTTCAATAACTTATTTTTCAATAAGTACTTCCCTCGTATTCTCCAAACAAATATGGAGAAAGAGTTTCTTGAACTAAAGAAAAAGGATGATGAATATGTTGGTACCTATGAAGAAAATTTTACAAGACTTGCAAGGTACGCTTCTGGTATTATTATCCAACCTGAGAGTAAGACCGATCGATTGTTTAGTGGCTTAAAACCAAGTCTTCGAAGAGCCTTAGCCATAAGGGACTTTAATATCTATGAGGAAATCGTTCGATGTGCTCTCAATGTTGAGATGGAGATTGGAGTAACCCATCAGTCATATGGGTTTGATAAGAAGAGGAAAATGGAATTCAAAGGAAAATATAAAGAGCACACTGAAAAGAAGATGAGATTTCCCTTATGCTCAAAGTGTGGAAAGAAACATGGAGGGAGTTGTCTTAAAGGGACAAGTAAATGTTTCAAATGTGGAAAGGAAGGTCATCGGGCATTTGAATGCCATGATGATGCGAAGAAGATGTCTAATGATGCAAAGAAAGGAAGGGATACATAGAATGAACCTACTACACTTCAATGTTTCAAGTGCAAGGTGATGGGACATTATGCCAATAAATGCCCTAATCCAAGGGTTAGTGATGATGGTCGACGTCAACAAACTCTTAAGGCTAAAGACAAAGGAAAGTCACATGCAATTTCTATCAGCGATGTGGAGTACGATAACGATGTGGTGAAAGGTACACTTATCATCCACTCTAAAGTATCAAATGTTTTATTTGATTCTGGATCCACCCACTCCTCTATTTCTGAAGAATTTTCTAATGGTATCACCGTATTACCTCAACAATTAGATGTTGAGTTAGCTGTGACAACACATAATGGCACAATAGTCGCATCAAAAGTTTATAATTCTTCTCCGATTGAAGTTTGTGGGAAAGTGCTTCCTGCAATTTTGTGATCCTTCCTATAGTGGAATTTGATGTGATTCTTGTCATGGATTGGATTTCTCTACATGGAGCTCATATCAATTTCCAAAGAAGGGAAGTCACATTTCATATTCCAGATCAATCTATGATCATCTATCGATGCAAGGATAAACATAACCTACCAGTGGAAATTTCTTCCATTTTATGGTTATTGATTCCACTAAATGAAGGTTATTTATCTCAAATGGTTGGTGAGAAACTCACGATTAAGAATATTCCCATTGTACGGGAGTTTGATGATGTCTTTCCGGAGGAATTAACGGGTCTTCCACCGAATCGTGAAGTTGAGTTTTCAATAGAACTCTTACCGGATGTTTTGCCTATTTTGAAGACACCTTATAGAATGGCCCCAATTGAGTTGCAGGAATTGAAGAAGAAACTCCAAGAGAATCTTGATAAGGGGTTCATACGCCCTAGTGCGTCACCTTGGGGAGCACCTGTTCTGTTTGTTAAGAAGAATAATGGATCAATGAGACTCTGCATTGAATATCAAGATCTTAACAAGATCACTATCAAGAACAAATATCCTCTCCTGCGCATTGATGACCTATTTGACCAACTACACAAAGCTCAATACATTTCCAAGATTGATCTTCGATCAGGGTAGCATCATTTAAGGGTCAAAAGGGAGGATATACCAAAGACGGCTTTCCGTATAAGGTATGGACACTATGAATTTATAGTGATGCCATTTGGTCTTACTAATGACCCTGCTATCTTCATGGATCTAATGAATAGAGTCTTTAGAGACTATCTTGATCAGTTTTTGGTAGTATTTATAGACGATATTCTTGTCTATTAAAAGAGAAAGGAAGAACATGAAGATCACTTGAGAATTATATTGAAGACCGTGATAAAGGAGAAGCTTTATGCCAAATTTACCAAGTGTGAATTTTGGCTTCAAAAAGTTTCATTTTTGGGCCACATAATCTCAAAAGAGGGGATATCTGTGGATCCAGCAAAAATAGAGGTTATCGAAAGATGGTCGAGACCAACAACAGTAATCGAGATCCGAAGTTTTCTTGGTTTGGCTGGATATTATCGATGTTTTGTGAAAGATTTTTCACGATTATCTAATCCACTCACCAAGTTGACTCGGAAAAGAGTTAAGTTTGTTTGGACGGAGGAATGTGAAGAGAATTTCAAGGAGTTGAAAAGAAGGTTATCCAGTGCACCTGTGCTCACACTATCTTGTAGTGTAGAAAGGTTTGTGATCTATAGTGATGCATCCAAGAAGCGATTGGGGTGTGTTCTTATGCAATATGATATGGTGATATCTTATGCTTCACGATAGTTGAAAATACATGAGCAAAATTACCCAACTCATGATTTGGAGTTATCTGCGGTAATCTTTGCATTAAAGATTTTGAGGCATTACCTTTATGGTGAAAGGTTTGATATTTATACTGATCATAAAAGATTAAAGTATATTTTCACACAAAAGGAGATGAATATGCGCCAAAGAAGGTGGTTGGAGCTGATTAAGGATTACGACTGCTCAATCCATTACCACCCTGGGAAAGAAAACAAGGTGGTAGATGGATTAAGTCAACAAGACCATGCAAGTTTATCCATGATGAGGATCAAAAAAGATCCAATATTTATGGATTTACAAAGTATGGATCTTGGAAATATAATGAAAGGGGAAAAATCGTATCTTTCTCAAATGAATGTTCAACCATCTATACATGTGAATATTTAAGAGGCACAGAAAGAAGATGTCGAGTTACAAAAGAAGGTGAGAAATGTTCCTGAATTCAACCTTGATTGTGATGGGATAATAAAGTTCAGAAATCGGGTTTGTGTTCCTCCCATCCCCGAATTAAGGAAGGAGCTGCTGGATGAGGCTCATAGTTCTTCATTCTCTATTCATCCTTGAAGCATGAATATGTATAGGGACCTGAAAGAGTACTTCTAGTGGGATGGAATGAAATGAGATGTTGCTGAATATGTCTCTCGATTCTTGGTTTGTCAACAACTTAAAGCTGAGAGACAGAAGTCTAAGGGGATGTTACAACCATTACCCATACCCAAATGGAAATGGGAAAACATCAATATGGACTTTGTCACAGGACTTCCTAAAACATCCAAAGTCAATAATGCTATCTGGGTCATAGTTGATCGTCTTACAAAGTCTGCACACTTTATTGCTATTAGAGAGTATTTCTCTCTGGATCAGCTTACCAGGATATATGTAAAGGAAGTGGTAAGATTGCATGGAGTACCACTTTCTATTATATCTGATCGGGATCCAAGATTTACCTCGAAGTTCTGGCGAAGTCTTCAGTATATTCTGGATATAGAGTTGAGTTTCAGCACTTCTTATCATCCTCATATAGACGGTCAGTCTGAGAGAACAATTCAAACTCTAGAAGATATGTTGAGAGCTTGATCTATGGATTTCAAAGGTGGTTGGGATCAACACCTACCTTTGGTGTAATTTTCTTATAATAATAGCTTTCACTCCAGTTTTCAGATGGCTCCTTATGAAGCTCTCTATGGAAAGAAATGCAGGACTCCAACTTGCTGGGATGAAGTTGGGGAAAGAAAGCTATTAGGACCTGATCTCATTGATGAAATGGTAGAAAAGGTCAGATCTATTCAACAACACATAAGAGCAGCTCAGAGTCGACAGAAAAGTTATGCTGACAACCGAAGAAAAGACCTACAGTTGGAAGTGGGTGATAAAGTGTTCTTACGAATATCTCCCTGGAAGAGGGTTATGAGATTTGGAAAGAAGGGGAATTTCAGCCCTATATATATCGGTCCTTTCGAAATACTAGATCGTTTTGGGAAGGTAGCTTACTGATTGGCGCTTTCACCGAATCTCTCTCAAGTTCACGATGTGTTCCATGTATCTCTCCTGAGAAAGTACATACCTGATCCTTCACATGTACTCAGCTCAGAAGTTGTACCGTTGGAGCAAGATATTTCTTATGAAGAACAACCGATAGGGATTCTGGATCGTAGCGAAAAAGTCCTATAAAACAAAACCACTCGATTGGTGAAAGTTTTATGGAGGAACCACTAATTAGAAGAAGCTACATGGGAGCTTGAGGATATGATGATGGAGAGGTATCCTTGTCTGTTTGTTACAAAGTGACGAATTTCGAGGGAGAAATAAATTTTAAGGGGGGTAGAATGTAACACCTGAGACTTTTATGTTATATAAATTATCAGAGGAATATTTTCTACACACAACACTTTCTTGGCTTCCTTTACACGAAATTGCAACCTTCCTCGATAGCTTGCATCGTACGCAATACCGAGTTTCACTAAACAATGATATGCTAATAAAATATTATTAAAACTAGCCGTTATGAATAGTAATAACCACTTTTTGAAATTTTATTAAATTTTATTTTTCAAAATTGACTTCATTTTTGGATTCGGAATATCGAAATTATCCTAGGGTGAAATTTTGGTATTTTCCTAAAAACTTTTAATTTTTGATGAATAGTGAAACCACTAAGTGGTAGTTAAAAAACTGAATTTTTCATAAAACTTAATTTTACCGCTTCTCTGAGTGGAATTTCAAAAATCCAAGAGACACGGTTGATTTATATAACACCCCGAGATTTTATGAAAAATATTCTTTTAATTTCATTAATGTCTTGTGTTGTATGCTACACCAAGATTACCTTGCGCTATACGCAACACCGTATTAGCTTGCAGTATACGCAACACTATTCTTGGATCGTGTTACACACAATTTTGATAATAGTTATTCTACGCAACATTGAGTATATATATATATATATTCAATGTATAAATGAAATATGGTTGGATTCTGTTATACGAAACAACGAAGGATTCTTTCACAACACGCCACCCTGACTTGGCTTGCATTACACGCAATCGCGACCTTCCTCGATAGTGTGTGTTGTACGCAATACCAGGTTTTACTAAACAACGATATATTATTATAATATTGTTATGAACTAGACGTTATGAATAGTGTTAACTAAATTTTGAATTTTTTAACATTATTATTCATCTTACACATTTCTAGAACATGGTATAAGAACAAAATAAATTTTTCGGGTAAAATAAGTATTTTTAAAAAAATGCAGTTTTACCGCCTTTTGCGGGCGCACCAACTTTAAATCTAGTTTTTACATGTTTTTATGTTCAATTTGAAAAAATAAAATTCTTCTTTTTAATCAGGATATAAAAATTTACATTAGATAAAGTTTTGTTATTTTTCCGATAACTTTCATATTTTTATGAATACTAAAAATACGCTATATTTTAATTAAAAACAACTTTTTTCATTGTAATATCTTATGTGGTTAAATTATAATATTTAATGGTTTTAAATTATAAATAGAATATATATTTACCATTTAATATAATTTATGTCATTAGCATTGATTTTGCCTTGAATTCGTAGGTTAAATCAATTCAATCTTTTGCAATGTTTTAAAGAAAAACCCGTTTTCTTTCGACAATGGGATTAATTTTAATTTAATTTCTGCATCTTTTTTATATTGAATTTGGAAAAATGGATTCCATATTTGGAATCAGTGGGTCCAAATTATGTTAATAAGCTACTTTTTATTTTTGGGCATTGTGAATAGTAACTACGGTAAATTTTATTTACTATAGTTAAGGGTAAATCGGGTAATTAAGGGTAAATATAAGATTATAAAATTACCCTAACACTTGGAAAAATCCTATTGGATGGCTAAAAGTAGACCCATATAACATAAGGGTCAGATTAGATTCATTTTATGGACTTTTTTCCATGAAAATAATTTAATTATTATTAAAACCAAAGAATGTGACAACATGTCAATTTCTTAAATCTTATAAGTATCATAATTTTAATTTAGTGATACACTTCATGAAACTTCAAACATAAATAGTCTCCAGAAAGCTAATAAAATTAACGACATCATAGTAATTTATTTATAATTTTTAGGGATTAAATAATTATCATTTATTATGACACAATGATGATGCAGTAATTGTCTTATTAATGAAATATTCACATAATTGATGTTATAAATGCCCAATAAATGTAATTTGAGACTTTTTATGACTTAAACTAATTTTCTAGGTTAATATGACATGTTATTGTTGATTTAAGTAACATTGTTCGAACTTATCGTTCTGTTATGAATTTCATAAAAATCATGTACCAAATAGTGTCAAAATTGACATAAATTAGTTTTTAAAACAAATATTATATTATTAATTGTTATTTTATTCTAAAAAAACTAAGGTTCTTCCAAATGACTTAGATAAGGTTATATATATTAATAATAAACAACTTGGGGTTTTTTTGGCTTGATATAGTATGTTTATTAACAATATAGTGTTAGAAAACAAAAAGACACAGTAAAAGTTAAATTATTTAACTTAGAGTTAAATCTAATTGATAAGGTTAAAATAATAACCTAAACTTGTCTAAATCCAATTTTATGAGATGATTTAGACCCATCCCCACCTTAGCTTCGAAATATATCAATTTGGATCTATTTAAAACCGAACTTGACTTTATAATAAAATAATATTTTTAGTTTTCCCAAAGGTGCCCCTCTCCTCCCTTATAAAAGGGCACCTCCTCCCTCTCCTCCTCACACCAATTTGAGAATTCAAGCTTGGCCAACCCCTGGAAAAATCTCTTCTCCACTTTCCTAGTATAATCCTAGAGGTCCTGGGCTTCTTCAAAGACCATCCATAGTTCTTTAAGTGGAGGATAAGAAAAGGCGTGTCAAAAAGAGGTAATATCCATTACTGATCTTTTTCAATTTCTTTCTTCTTGAACTTCTTCTTCTTTAGTTGTTTCATGATAAAGAAATAACATCAGTATTTATTATATACTGATATGTTATTATAAATATGAAACAACTCTAATTAACCTTCTATCCATCCTACGGAAAAAGGAAATCATCGCGCGTGCGTACGTACGGAATACCGTCTCCACGCTGTGGTGTAATCTATTTTCCGCCACAACCTTATTTGGATGGGTATAATGGTGTAATGAGTAACTATTTATGATTATTATAAATTGATATTGATACTGAAGTAGTATACATACACTTCAACACAAGTTCACGATCATGAGAAAGATATCATCGCTCGTGCGTACGCACGGACTACCGTCTCCACGACGCGATGAGATTCATTCTCCATGTTAACCATTTAAGAATGATTATAAAGTATATATAATAAATAATAATGAAATATATGACATTATAAAGCTACTGTATTTACTTATATATGTATTTCATCTACTTACTTCTATTCAAGACAATAAGGAAAGGAAAACAGCGTTCATCCGTACGTACGGACTACCGTCTCCATGAATGGTGTGTTTCATTTCATTTATCTATCTATTATATATATATATACTGAATATATATGGTATATAAATCATGTTTTATATTCTGAAAGTAAGTAAATCATGATATAAGTAATAATAATGTCAAGAACAACAAGTCCAAACACCTACGATAAATGAAACGATTTTACCCAAAACGCTTCTTTAACATAGAATTTACAAAAGAACAGGTAATATAAAGTCATAAGTGAACCATATATGATATCATAACAATGAATATGATTCTAAAATAAGTTAATGACAATATTTAAATAATTTTACAGGAGATTCAGACACTTACGACGCAAATCGGACTTAAGGTAAGGGAAAATACCACAATCTCATTTTTATCCGAGATTGTTTATATTTTGAAATTTACTGGGGTGTATTTTATCATCCACGTCCATGTTTATTCAATATGTAATATTATTTCCATCCACCTACAATTTTTTAAATCCAATTTTACCCTTCGGTGAGTTTTTAGTAAAAGATATGAAAGGAATCTTTCGTCGTTTATCGTACGAGGTACTTTTTGACTTTTCCGACAAAAGTACGAGAAGAATGTTTTTTAACTTATACGGCATGAATGGATTTTTAAAACATTATTTCCAAGAATCTTCCCTTACAAGTTTTCAAGTTTATTTTTAATCAACTTATTTTAGTTTAGAATTTTATGACATGTTAAGAAAGGAAAAGTGTTTTTAAAGAAGAAATGATATTTTCCTCAAGAATGGAGTTCAAGTGTTTTATCAAAATTATTTTCCATCTAAAGGGTTATATTTATATCCCTATTATTACATTTATTTGACTATTTTGTGATGGAATTATTTTTATGAATTCCTTTATCTTATATGAATTGTTTTATGATGTCATGATGTTTAAGATTCCCATTTTTATTACATGGGTTATGCTATGATGTATGGTTTATGATTTTGTGGAACACATAAGAATGGTATCATTATGAGATGGGTGGGACCTATATCTCCTTCCAATGCATTGGGTAAAGATTTTATATCTCATGAGATAGACATGGCTGGAACGGTAGGTTATACCGGTTCAGTGAAACAGGACTGAAACGAGGAGTGAACTCGGTTCAGAAAGGGACTTTGTCCACTAAGATAGTCTTGGCAATGAGTCTTGTATAATAAGAAATGATTCTATATGATTATGTGTGTATGCCACAACGTTTCATGTTTTAAGTTATGATTATTGGGATTTCATTTCACTACTATGATTTATCCCATGTTATGAAATTATTCTCTCTTTTTGCAGGTTAAGATTTCCAAAATGTTACATTCTTATGAATATGATGTGATTGATATTTCTTTTGTTTACCCTTAATGAGAATTTGAGCTCATCCTTTTATGTTTTCTTTTCCCTAGGATATAAATAAATGTTTTAAGTATTAAAAAAAGGAAGATTTTTATGGGAGATGTTGAAGATCTTTCACCACGATTAGAAGATTATATTCAGAGTTTCCATAGACACTAAACTATTACGATCATTATGTGTGTGTTTTTGTTATGTACTAAGTATTCCGCAAAAGTAATGTAATGTCCATGTACGTCAGGCTTCGGGACTCTACAGTTTGTATCAGAGGAAAGGTTTAGTCAACCTTTGGAAACTAGGATGCGAAAACGTTAGTGAGATCCCTAGAGATATTTCTAAGGTATGTCTAGGGATGTCCTTAAGGATAAGTATACATATAGGATATAGTCCTAGAACTATGGTAACGATCTTAGAATTTAACCTAAGATGTTAGATATTAAGGGTACTCCACCTTTATTATGTTGTTTTCTCTATCATGATTTTTTCCTCTCACACTATTCTTTTTGGGTTTTAGACGATGGATGGAACCCGAAGGAACCGTGTTGATCACTGTAATGGACAATGAAATGATTGTCCTCCTGAACAAACAAATTTTATGGGAGATGGACTGAAAAATCTTATTTCTATACTTACACAAGCTATGAATCATTCTGGACTTCCAAATGAGCAGAGAAGGGAACAATATTCTATTGAGTCCTTCATGAGGCAACGTCCACCTTCTTTCAGTGGGTCTTCCGATCCATTTTTTGCTAAACAATGGATCGGTACCACTGAAAAGATATTTTTAGTTCTTCAATGTTCTGAACATGATAAAGTCATCTTACCAGTATATCGTTTGGAAGGTGAAGCTGATCAATGGTGGAATCTTATCAAGAATACGAGGCCAAGAGAAGAAATTGAGTCCATGGAATGGGATGAGTTCAAGAACTTGTTTTTAGTAAGTACTTCCCTCGTATTCTTCGAACAAAGATGGAAAAGGAATTTCTTGAGCTGAAGCAGAAGGATGATGAATCTGTTGGTATTTACGAAGTGAATTTTACAAGACTTGCAAGGTATGCATCTGGCATTATCATCCAACCTAAAAGTAAAGTTGATCGATTTTTCAGTGGCTTAAAACCAAGTCTTCGAAGGTTATTAGCTATAAGAGACTTCAGTAGCTATGAAGAAATTGTGCGTTGTGCTATCAAGGTAGAAATGGATGTTGGTGTTAATTATCCATCTCATAGTTTTGATAAGAAACGAAAGATGGAGTTCAAGGAGAAATCTCAGAATAATGGTGAAAAGAATATGAATGTTTCCTTATGCACAAAGTGTGGATAGAAGCATGGTGGAGATTGTCTTAAAGGGACTAGAAAATTTTTTAAGTGTGGAAAAGAAGGTCATCGAGCAGCTGAGTGTCGAAGTAATGGAAAAAGGGTTTCTAATGATGTGAATAAAGAAAACACTACAGAGAACACACCACCAACACTTCAATGCTTCAAGTGAAAGGAAATGGGTCATTATGCTAATAAATTCCATAATCCAAGGTTTAGTGATGATCGACATGAGCAACCGCTTAAGGAAAAGGACAAAGGGAATTCACATGCGATCACTATTGGCGATGTTGAATATGAAAATGATGTGGTCTAATGATTAAGTGTTTATGTAATGGGATTTCAAAATAGTATCATAGAATCTCATTTATGGTATTGTGGAATTTTGGAATATCTATGTATTGGTTTTCAATAATTATATGATACTGGTAACCAGGAAAAAAAAGTGATTGAAATATTTTTGGAAAGTAGATGATATGCGCACAATGAAGGGACAAGAAGATAATGAGATGTTTGATTGTATTCATGAGCTCATGATTGATATAAGGACTAAGTATATAGAATTTTGAGGATTTTGGTATGTGGAAAGAGTTATCTTTTGACAGCACTCATGTTTTCACTAAGATTCAATGGGTATTAATTTTTCAAGAGATTACATGATTATGGTATTCACATGACTGGAATGTGACGAACAAGATATATGAGGGATAAATGATGGCATTCACATGATCATTTTCTCTATACTATGAGCTTGGACCGAAGTATTTTAGATAAGCCTAAAGATTGGAATGGATTATGTTGGACATAAGTTAGTATTGTTTAAGGATAAAACTTTTGTTTTGATATTGTTGATGGGATGTTATAATAATGTTGTTTTAGAAAAAGGACAGCCTGCAGGATGTGCGACAACCCATCGCGTCGGCCAAGGCTGTGGCAATCGAACCCACAACCGAAGTGCGACTGGCCTTTATCGCCTACCACTGGCCTACAGGAAGTCCCTGTTTAGTAGAAACTAGTTTTATTTTATTAAGTGGTATGATATATGAAGTATACGTTCATTTTTGGAACCATATACGATTAATCTAACCATAAGATGGACTTATAACTTTTGCTAACCTTTTTTTTGAAAGAGATGGAATGACCCATAATTCTATCACATGATCTGCTAACACATCACGAATAAAAAATTCAACTTCATTTCATTAAGGGATGAAGTGGAAATTGTTCAATTCACGAACAACAGTGAGATTGTACCGAAATCATGAAAGTATTTATTTTAATTCATCAACTTTTGGGAAATGATCTTGAAAACCAAAAATGTTTTCCCAGTGCTCTTATATTTGATGAATCAGATGGTACCTTATATCGTCACAAATTTATGGGGTTGTGAGTTATGGCTTTTCCATAGCCATGTTCTCTACCACTCTCCGTCAGAACATGATGGTTAGACTTCTCTTCCATATCCATATTTTTACCTATGTGGAACCCCAGTGATTAGTTTATTTGGGTAACCGTTACATTTCATAATTTTGTTTTTAAAGATTGGTTTTTGTATTCCTTTTTACGATGTGGGTTTCTATTAAAGAAACTTTCGAATAGTAAACCATTTATAACCCCGACGAATTTCAAGGGCGAAATTCATTTTAAGGGGGGTAGAATGTAACACCCCGAGATTTTATGAAAAATATTATTTTAATTTCATTAATGTCTTGGGTTGTATGCTACACCAAGATTACTTTGCGCTATACGCAACACTGTATTAGCTTGCAGTATACGCAACACTATTCTTGGATCGTGTTACACACAATTTTGATAATAGTTATTCTAATCAACATTGAGTATATATATATATATATTCAATGTATAAATGAAATATGGTTGGATTCTGATATACGAAACAACGAAGGATTCTTTCACAACACGCAACCCTGACTTGGCTTGCATTACACGCAATCGCGATCTTCCTCGATAGCGTGTGTTGTACGCAATACAGGGTTTTACTAAACAACGATATATTATTATAATATTGTTATGAACTAGCCGTTATGAATAGTGTTAACTAAATTTTGAATTTTATAACATTATTATTCATCTTACACATTTCTAGAACATGGTATAAGAACAAAATAAATTTTTCGGGTAAAATAAGTATTTTTCAAAAAATGCAGATTTGCCGCCTTTTGATGGCACACCCACTTTAAATCTAGTATCTGACATGTTTATATGTTAAATATGAAAAAATAAAATTCTTCTTTTGAATCAGGATATAAAAATTTACATTAGATAATGTTTTGATATTTTTCCGATAACTTTCATATTTTAATGAATAGTAAAAACACGGTATATTTTAATTAAAAACAAATTTTTTCATCATAATATCTTATGTGGTTAAATTATAATATTTAATGGTTTTAAAGTATAATTAGAATATATTTTTACCATTTAATATAATTTATGTCATTATCATTGATTTTACCTTGAATTCGTAGGTTAAATCAATTCAATCTTTTGCAATGTTTTAAAGAAAAACCCATTTTCTTTCGAAAACAGGATTAATTTTAATTTATTTTCTGCATCTTTTGGGTATTGAATTTGGAAAAATGGATTCGATATTTGGAATCAGTGGGTCCAAATTATGTTAATAAGATACTTTTTATTTTTGGGCATTGTGAATAGTAACTACGGTAAATTTTATTTACTATAGTTAAAGGTATGTCGGGTAATTAAAGGTAAATATAAAATTATCAAATTACCCTAACACTTGGAAAAATCCTATTGGATGGCTAAAAGTATACCCATATAACCTAAGGGTCAGATTAGATTCATTTTATGGACTTTTTTCCCTAAAAATAATTTAATTATTATTAAAACCAAAGAATGTGACAACATGTCACTTTCTTAAATCTTATAAGTATAATAATTTTAATTTAGTGATAAACTTCATGAAACTTCTAAAATGAATAGTCTCCAAAAATATAATACAATTATCTACGTCATAGGAATTTATTTAGAATTTTTAGGGATTAAATAATTATCATTTATTATGACACAAAGATGATGCAGTAATTTTCTTATTAATGAAATATTGACATAATTGATGCTATAAATGCCCAAATAAATGTAATTTGAGCCTTTTTATGACGTACACTAATTTTATAGGTTAATATGACATGTTGTTGTTGATTTAAGTAACTTGGTTCGAACTTATCATTCTGTTATGAATTTCATAAAAATTATGTACCAAATAGTGTCAAAATTGACATAAATTAGTTTTTAAAAAAACTGTTATATTATTAATTGTTATTTTATTCATAAAAATCTAATGTTCGACGAAATGACTTATATAAGGTTATATATATTAATAATAACCAACATGGGGTTCTTTTGGCTTGATATAGTATGTTTATTAACAATATAGTGTAAGAAAAAAAAGACACGGTAAAAGGTAAATTATTTAACTTAGAGTTAAATCTAATTGATAAGGTTAAAATAATAACCTAAACTTGTATAAATCCTATTTTATGAGAGTATTTCGACCCATCCACACCTTAGCTTCGAAATATATCAATTTGGAGCTATTTAAAACCGAACTTGACATTATAATAAAATAATATTTTAGTTTTCCCAAAGGTGTCCCTCTCCTCCCTTATAAAAGGGCACCTCCTCCCTCTCCACCTCACAGCAATTTGAGCATTCAAGCTCAGAAAACCCCTACCAAAATCTTTTATCCACATCCCTAGTATCATCCTAGAGGTCTTGGTATTCTTCAAAGACCATCCATAGTTCTTTAAGTGGAGGATAAGAAAAGGCGCGTCAAAAAGAGGTAATATCCATTATCGATCTTTTTCAATTTATTTCTTATTAAACATCTTCTTATTTAGTTTTGTCATGATAAAGTCATAACATCAGTATTTCTTATATACAGATATGTTATTATAAATATGAAACAACACTAATAAACCTTCTCTCCATCCTACGGAAAAAGGAAATCACCGCTCGTGCGTACGTACGGAATACCGTCTCCACGCCGTGGTGTAATCTATTTTCTGCCACAACCTTAATTGGATGGGTATAATGATGTAATGAGTAACTATATATTATTATTATAAATTTATATTTATACTGAAATAGTATACATGCACTTCAACACAAGTTCACGATCATGAGAACGATATCATCGCTCGTGCGTACGTACGGACTACCATCTCCACGACGCGATGAGATTCATTCTCCAGGTTAACCATTTAAGAATGATTATAAAGTATATATAAGAAATAATAATGAAATATATGACATTATAATGCTACTGGATTTATGTATATATGTATGTCATCTACTTACTTCCATTCAAGACAATAAGGAAAGGAAAGCATCGTTCATGCGTACGTACGGACTACCGTCGCCATGAACGGTGTGTTTCATTTCATTTATCTATCTATTATATATATATATATACTGAATATATATGATATATAAATCATGTTTTATATTCTGTAAGTAAGTAAATCATGATATAAGTAATAATAATTTCAAAAACAACAAGTCCAAACACCTACAATAAATGAAACGATTTTACCCAAAACGCTTCTTTAACATGGAATTTACAAAAGAACGGGTAATATAAAGTCATAAGTGAACCATATATGATATCATAACAATGAATATGATTCTATAATAAGTTAATGACATTATTTAAATCATTATATAGGAGACTAGGACACTTACGAAGCCAATCAGACTTAAGGTAAGGGAAAATATCACAATCTCATTTTTATCCGAGATAGTTTATACTTTGAAATTTACTAGGGTGTATTTTATCATCCACGTCTATGTTTCCTCAATATGTAATATTATTTACATCCACCTACAATTGTTTAAATCCAATTTTACCCTTCGGTGAGTTTTTAGTAAAAGATATGAAAGGAATCTTTTGTCGTTTTTCGTACGAGGTACTTTTTGACTTTTCCGACAAAAGTACGAGAAGAATGTTTTTTTAACTTATACGGCATGAATGGATTTTAAAACATTATTTCCAAGAATATTCCCTTACAAGTTTTCAAGTTTATTTGTAATAAACTTATTTTAGTTTAGAAGTTTATGACATGTTAAGAAATGAAAATTGTTTTTGAAGAAGAAAGGATATTTTCCTCAAGAATGGAGTTCAAGTGTTTTATCAAAATTATTTCCCATATAAAGGGTTCTGTTTCTATCCCTATTATTACATTGATTTGACTATGTTGTGATGGAATTATTTTTATGAATTCCTTTATCTTATATGAATTGTTTTATGATGTCATGATGTTTAAGATTCCCATTTTTATTACATGGGTTATGCTATGATGTATGGTTTATGATTTTGTGGCACACATAAGAATGGTATCATTATGAGATGGGTGGGACCTATATCTCCCTACAATGAATTTGGAAAAGATTTTATATCTCTTGAGATAGATATGGCTGGAACGGTAGTTTATACTGGTTCAGTGAAACAAGACTGAAACGAGGAGTGAACTCGGTTCAGAAAGGGACTTTGTCTACTAAGATCATCTTGGCAGTGAGTCTTGACTAATAAGAAATGATTCTCTATGATTATGTGTGTATGCCACAAAGTTTCATGTTTTATGTTATGATTATTGGGATTTCAGTTCACTACTATGATTTATCCCATGTTATGAAATTATTCTCTCTTTTGCAGGTTATGATTTCCAAAATGTTATGTTCTTATGAATATGATGTGATTGATATTTCTTTTTTTTACCCTTTCTAAGAATTTGAGCTCACCCTTTTATGTTTTCTTTTCCCCAGGATAGAAATAAAGGTTTTATGTATTAAAAAAAGGAAGATCTTTATGGGAGATGTTGAAGATCTTTCACCACTATTAGAAGATTATATTCCGAGTTTCCAAAGACACTAAACTATTACGATCCTTGTGTGTGTGTTTTTGTTATGTACTAAGTATTTCGAAAAAGTAATGTAATGTCCATGTACGTCAGGCTTCGGGTCTCTAAAATTTCAGTAAGTAAAATGTGGTTCAATGAGATGAAAATAATTTTTGGTGAATAGTAACTTTTTACTTTTATTTACCACGGTTAAAAGTAAATAGGGTAATTAAGGGTAAAAATGATATTATTATTCCCCTAACACAAGTCCTAATTATATTGGACAAAGGTAATTCGACAAAAAACAACCTTAGGAATAAAATATGACCATTTAGGCCCACTTGGATTAGATTAGGACATTTATTATTAATTTATTTAAAGAAGGGTTAAAATAGTTAAAATCAAAGTTTAATAAGTAAATAATTTTTAATATGGTGTTATACATAAGATAAATTAGACTATAAATATTCATTAGAAATATAAAAAGATTTCCTACATAATGGTATTTTATTTGTAATTTTTAGACATTATCTAATTTAATTTATTTATGACACAATGATGATGCAGTAATTATCTTATTAATGAAATATTGACATAATTGATGTTATAGAAACCAAAATAAATGTAATTTGAGACTTTTTATGAATTAAACTAATTTTATAGATTAATATGACATGTTAGTATTGATTTAATTAACATTTTTAGAACTCATCATTCTGTTATGATTTTAAAAAAAATTAATTACTAAATAGTATCAATATTGACATAAAATAGTTTTTAAAAGAAATATTATATTAGTAATTGTTATTTTATTCCTAAAAATATAAGGTTCGGCCAAATGACTTAGATACGGTTATATATATTAATAATAAAAAACTTGGGGTTCGTTTGGCTGCTTATAGTATATTTATTAACCTTATAGTATAAGAACACAAGAAGACACGGTAACAGTAAAATTATTTAACTTAATGTTAAATCTAAATGATAATGTTAAAATAGGAACATAAACCTGTATAAACTCTATTGGATGAGATTATTTCGACACATCCCCACCTTAGCTTCTAAATAAATCAATTTGGAGCTATTTAAAACTGAACATGACTTTATAATAAAATAATATTTTTTAGTTTTTCCAAAGGAGCCCCTCTCCTCCCCTATAAAAGGGCACCTCCTCCCCCTCTTCCTCACACCACTTTGAGCCTTCAATATCGGCCAACCCCTGCCAATTTATTCTCTCCACTTCCCTAGAAACATCCTAGAGGTTCTGGTCTTCTTCAAAGTCCTATTTTAGTTCCCTAAAAGGAGGTCTCAAAGAAGCACTTCAAAGAAGTGGTAATGTCCGTTACCGATTATTTCATCTTTATTTCTTCTTCCACTTCTTCTTCATTAGTTGTTTCATTATGAAGTAATAACATCAGTATCACTCATATACTGATATGTTATTATAAGTATGAAACAACCCTATTTCACCATCTATCCATCCTACGGAAAATGAAGTCACCGCGCGTGCGTACGTACCGAATACCGTCTCCACGCCGTGGTGTAATCTATTTTCCACCACCACCTTACTTGGATGGGTATAATGGTGTAAATAATGACTATATATGACTATTATAAAGTGATACTGATTCTAAAATAGTATAAATACACTCCAATACAATTCCACGATCATAGGAACGATATCATCACTCGTGCGTACGTACGGAATACCGTCTCCACGATGTGATGTGACTCGTTCTACATGATCTTCATTTCATAATGATTATATAAATGAATTGAATGAATGAATATGATATATATTACACTAATACCATTCTGGAAATGAGGTATCTATAACCTAAAGAGAAGAATAAGAATTTATTCGACAAAACACGCATAAGAACAAAAAGTTATTAAAACCCGAATAACAAGTAGCAATGAAATATTACTACTAAGAAGCTAAGAATATGACCACATATGATATCATAAAAATAAGTATGATTCTGTAATAAGTAAATAAAATTATTTAAATCATTATACAGGAGGTTCAAACACGTACAAATCATATCGGACCTAAGGTAAGGGAAAATATCACAATCTCATTTTTTTCCGAGATTGTTTATACTTTGGTATTTACTAGGGTGTATTTTATCATCCACATCCATTTTTCCTCAATATGTAATATTATTTCCATCCACCTACAATTTTTTAAATGCAATTTTACCCTTCGGTGAGTTTTTAGTAAAATATATGAAAGGAATCTTTTGTCGTTTTTCATACGAGGTACTTTCTGACTTTTCCGACAAATGTATGAGAAGAATGTTTTTTTTAACTTATACGGCATGAATGGATTTTTAAAACATTATTTTCAAGAAGCTTCCTTTACAAGTTTTCAAGATTATTTTTAATCAACATCTTTTCGTTTAAAATTGTATGATATGTTAAGAAAGGAAAAATGTTTTTGAAGTATAAAGGATATTTTCCTCAAGAATGGAGTTCAAGTGTTTTATCAAAATTATTTTCCATATAAGATAATATAATATTCTGTTTCTATCCCTATTTTTACATTGAATTGATTATGTTATGATGTCCTTTTATCTTATATGGTTTATGGCATGATGTTTAAGATTCCCATTTTTATTACACGGGTTATGCTATGATGTATGGTTTATGATTTTGTGGCACAAATAAGAATGGTATCATTATGAGATGGGTGGGACCTATATCTCCCTCCAATGCATTGGGTAATGATTTTATATCTCATGAGATAGTCATGGCTGGAACGGTAGGTTATACCGGTTCAGTGAAACAGGACTGAAATGAGGAGTGAACTCGGTTCAGAAATGGACTTTGTCCACTAAGATAGTCTTGGAAATGAGTCTTGACTAATAAGAAATGATTCTCTATGATTATGTGTGTATGCCACAAAGTTTCATGTTTTAAGTTATAATTATTGGGATTAAATTTCACTACTATGATTTATCCAATGTTATGAAATTATGATCTCTTTTGCAGGTTAAGATTTCCAAAAGTTATGTGCTTATGTATATGATTTGATTGATATTTATTTTTTTACCCCTACTGAGTATTTGAGCTCACCCTTTTGTATGTTTTATTTCCCCAGGTCAGGAAGAAGGTTATTAAGTAGAATATGCCAAAAAGGGACTCCATATATGATAAAATAAATGGGAGGCAAAGTAGATGATTTATGAACTAGTTGTTTATGTTTCCTAGTTTCTAAAGACACTATACCTATATGGTCCTTTCTTGGTTTTGTTATATGTTGTAATAAGTGTGCTTCAATTCTAAAGTAATAACAATGTATGTAAAGTATGGATCATTATAGTAAATTTAGACCTATAAAATTTGATTTCTTATGTGTGTTGATAAATTTATAAAAGGTTTGAGAAAAACAATTACCAAAAGAAGAGGAAGTGAAGACACATCAATCTAGATTTTCAACCCACGAAATAATGGAATATAAGGCCCACATAAATTAATGATGGATCAACATTTTCCTAATGGAATGTGATTCCTATGAAGAAACACCTAGGATAAAATATATGATATGTAACCATGTTATCTTTCTGGAATGAAATGATACATAAAATAGTGATCCAAAAACACATATCAAGGAAAATACATATGTTATATTATAGGTTTCACCGCATATGAGAACCAAAATTCCCTTTTATCCAGTTCATACGATATCTCTCATACTTTTTCTTGATGAAAATGGACAAGAGGTATTGTCTTGAGATTGGATCCCATATAAACATAGATATAATTTATTTTATAGATTCCTCAACACCCATGTGATCAAATAAAAATTATTAAATTACCATTTTGATCATATACTAGGTGTTAAAATGATATAGATACACTTCATGGGAGTCTGAAATGAAGTAATTGAGGATAAGTGTAATGTTTCTAATCATAAACATGGTAGCCTAAAAATTCAATATACCAGTATAGTATTTTGGAAAACAATTTTGTTAACCATTGAAATCCAAAAACATAAGGAATGAAAACAAATCTCCCAATTAAGAATCCATATAGTGATTTTTTGACCATACCATCAAGATGGTGGATCAGAATTATTCCTTTGGACAATGTAATTATAATTAATTTATTCAAAATTTATTTATTGGATCTCTATGTCTCTCCTCTATACATCCCTATTATATTATGGTGAACTTATTTGAAATATAGATACCACTATTTGCAGTATTTGTCTAGTGACCACTCCTACTAAAATAAGTGCCCAATATAATCTTAAAATTTTGAATATAATTTATACTTCCATTACCTAAATGGATAAAATCCAATTTTTTATATATTTAGTTAATATACTTCAATTAAAAAGAAAATATAGGAAGAAAATTTTTTAAGAGATTATATTCCCTCATTCAAGTCCCCTCAATGATATGATAAGCCCATGTGTTCTTCTTATGAGTGAAATCATGGACAAATGTGAGGAAAATAAATGAAAGAAGAGGTCAATGGCCCACTTAGAAAGGAAACACCATCTTAGAATTATTAGATTAAAAATATATCCCATCCTATAATATACATTCTTCACTATAAATTTCCACCATAATATTGGATCTAATAACTCATCAGTTAAGGTTTTATATCATTTAATTTGTTATAACAACCTCACATTGCATACTCATGTATTTAAAGAATCCCCGATTTCATTTTGATATTTAAATATTCTGATGATGGGAAATAATATTTTTTATAATAGTAAAAGTAACATTATATGAGAAATTATAGAATCCAATGGGATTAAATTTGAAAAATTCAATTGGAAATCTCACCTTGGGAATTATGATTAAGATAGTAGAAATGTTTACTCTAGGAAGAGTACCCCCTTAGAAATAATATCAAATATCATAAATAACCCATTTTTCTATGATTCCCAATAAAATCTATAGAATGATCCAAGAATTAAATATATTACTAATTCACTATATAGAATATTGATTTTTTATATCTATATTAATCTCAATCTTATAATGTATTACTATCTACTGTTTATTTTTCCTGTCGCAAATAGTCTATAAAATATTTCGAACAAGTTGATCATAATATTCCTCGTCACTATTCCTTTATCTATCTAACATGATAATAATTTTTGATCCCTATAGATAAATTTATATCTTTTATAGCTATATTTTCAGGCAATGACTTGTTTAAATGAACCATGATATACTATTGAAATTTTGTCATTTAATGAGATAGTAAAAATCCAATTGTTGAATTTGAGGGAATGAGTAGGAATTACTAAATTATGAAAAACCAATGTATTATGCATGAATAAAATTAATTAATTGGTTTTCAATTGGATAGAAATAAAATTAAAATCATTTGAGAGTAAAATACATTTTATTCTAGAACATGGTTTTTATCCAAGTAATGTGTTTTTATATCAATTAAAAAACTTACCACTATTAGTGAGTAATTTCATGGAAATTTATATATTTCGAAGTAAAAAAAATTTAACATTAATATAATATTACTTTATTAATGGGATAAGAATAATTTTAGTTCTATAATTAAATATTTTTCTCTAAACACTATTATCATCACTATTTTCAAGATTTTTTTGAAATCAATTTCTCCCACTTATAGAATGTAAATTTTGAAAATTATATTCAATATTTTGATATTTTTTTTATAAAATATGGTAAAATGGTCAAATTTATTTTTTTAAATTATGAATAGTAATCATGGTAAATATTTTTCACTGAGGTAACGGTAAAATAGGTAAAATAGGGTTAATATTTTTGGTAAAAAATAAATTTAATTTGTCCCTCCCTTGAATTTAGTATTTCCAAAAAAATTGATTATGATAAAAGAAGAAAGTTTACTATCAGAATATTTATTTCAAATTTTAAATATTCTTTTTTTTTCTAAGTTAATTTGTTTCTAAATTTTAGTGATTAAATAGTTTCCTTTACATGCTACACAATGCCAATGAATGATTAATTAAATTAATAAATAATTAAAATAAATTATTTTAAAAACATTAAAGGTTATAATATTTTTAAAAATTATAATGGTAAATGAATTTTTAGATAAAAATAAAACATTAGAAATTTTTTAATGTTATTAATTTAAATTCCATTATTTTTTAGTTTTCTTTATTGTAAAATAATACAAATAGTTCTTAAAATGACAGTAATAGTATTTTATGATTACAAAAATTTATTATATTAATAGAAAATAATAAAAAGATTAAAAGGGATCCTATAGGATAACTAATGATTTAAAATTTCACCACTTGGTCATTTATGATATAATTTTTATCTTACAATTCAAATTATAAATCATTAACATAAAAAATTCATTACAGCAGTTAAGATAAAAATTGGTTAACCAAGAGGTTAAAAGAGAATGAAAATTTATAACATGACATAAAAATATATATAAATTATATTTTATGATGTTATTTATACCTTATACTAGTTTTATTCAAATAAATTTCCATTTTGAGTCATTTTTGTTGATAATGATTTTTTTCTATTTTAATAGTTATTGTAATTTCAAGTGTACACTTTCCCTCACGTATTAAAGGGCACCCTTTATCTATTTTCATTACACTAAATTGAGCAATATATCTTGAAAATAAAGAAAAAAACACTTCCCTACAATCCTGGTCATTTTTTAGATATTATGGTTGTCCAAAAATACTAACCCTAGTGTTCTTAAAAGGGGATCTGAAAGAGTTCTTTTAATGAAGAAGAAATCTCCGTAACCGATCACTTTCTTTTTAATTACACTATTACATCCTATAAATTTTTTTATTTATGAAAAAATTAGAACTTTACATATATTAAATATAATTATATTTTATTTTTATTATTAAACCACAATTATCCACCCTTTTTAATAAAATGAAGAATTATAAAGTCACTCTTGTGTATGTGTGAACTCGCACCTCCAAAAAACAATGTAATTCATTTTTTTATTTATATTGATATTAATCATGATATAATTAATAAATATATATGATATAATAAGGGTTATTTATAGGTTAATTAGAATTTACCTCTCTTATGCTTGATCCATCAAAAGATGATAATTGTGTTTATGCATATGTTAACCCTACTGACTCCATGAATGGTATAACTCATCTTTCTATCTCTAAATATTTTGGATGATTTAATATTTATATATAATGGATATACATGAATATTTTATTAGTATTAACATTATATAAATTATTTAACCATTATCAAAGTGCAAGGACTAAAACTACTAGACCAAAACATACATGAAAAAAATAAAAAATTATAACCCGAAAGAGTGATTTTAAAAATGAATTGATAATAAAGTGGTGATAAAATGTTATAAGTAAAAATATATATGGTATGATATGTATAATTATAGTTATTTAATAGATTTAAAATAAATAAATATTTATTATATATGGAATTCAATGAAGTATGAAGGAATTCAGACCAAAGATAAGTGTTTATATCACAATCTCATCATGAATTATGATTTTTGATGTTTAAATATCCATTTTGATAATTATTTGATATTTATATATAAAATTATTTAATATTTATTCTCTTGTATTTACTTTAGGATATTACATTGATTCCCTTCATTTACACCCTTTTAAGTACTTAGGATGTTGAAACAATGTTTTTCAAGAAAATAGACATTGTTTTTTTACATGATTGGGAATATTTTTCATCGATGTCCATATTTTCCTTAAAATGTATCAAAAAATATTTTTACTATTCTCTAATTATTTTTTTAATAATTTTATACCCATTTCATAATTTATAATGAATTTTTTATAATTAATCTCATTTTTTCTAAATAAGTTGTTGTTGACTTTTTAAGATTAATGTGAAAACATCTTTTATTTACGGTATATTACATGGATGGAATATCACATTGTCATCGACCCATAGTTAATTGAATCATAATTTATGTGTTTAAAATTTTCATTATAAAGAAAATATTTTCCATTGTATTTTTCAACTATATATAGATTAAAATAGTATATTTTAAAGTTAAAAGTTTATCTTTTTCATGAAATTTTTTAGTGATCTTTCCACAACATTTTCATCTATTTCAACACCTTTTTCTGAATATTATGATTTAAGGATTATATAATCAAATTATACCATCCACTGTATTTATCTATATTTTTATGACCTATTTTAATAGGGAATGTATTCATATTTAGTATGTTAGTTCTTATCATATGAAAATTTATTTATTTTTAATTAACATAGTCTAAGCTATATTATTTTATCATGTGATTAATGAATTATAATTTTTATGTCATGGTGTGACTTGTAATAAAATTACCCCAAGATTCATTGTTAGGTCGCATGATATAAAATATGTTATCAATTTGGCCAAGGTCATACCCATTTTTGTTAATGTCTTGGCACGAGGCCTCGATGGTATGTTTAAGATGTCTGGAATTATACATTTCATAATTTTTAAATTAGTTATTTATTTCCAAGTGATTATTTTAATATTTATTATATCCATGGATATGTTTCAAGATCATCCAATTATTTATATAAAATATTTTTGTCATCATTTATTCCTATTATATTATTCATTACTTATTAGATTCTTCTATAAGATTACCCTCAATGAGCATATGAGATCACCACATTCTTATAATTCCTTTACCTATATATATGGAAATGTATTATGATTTATATAAAATTATTTTTTATAGGGAATAATGTTCTTACAAAATGAAATACTATTTTTTTGAATTTAATTTTATATTTAATAATAAATCATGATGTAAAAAACAAAAAAATATAATTTCTTTTGGGATGTAACCACTTTTATTTATTAGTAATTTAAAAAATAATCCATATGATCTAATCTGTTAGGGTCAAGTCCTTTAGAGTTGGTATTAAAGAATGTTTAATATAATCTTTTAGAAGTAGATTTAGGGAAACAATTATTTGGGAACAAAACCCCATGAATGACTTTGGGAAAAAGTATTTGTATAAGATAAAATCATAATACCTTGGTATGATATAGATAATGTGGTTTTACAAGAAAAATTTAAATTTATTGATATTATAAGGAGACGTGGTTTGGATGTTGCTGTATTTTATGGTAATAACCCCAAAAATACTTGGTTGAATATATCTCAGCCGAAATTCTATTAAAGGATTATTTTTCCCTTACTGTGAACCGACTTTGACACTCCATGGGTATAAACATGGGTTAATTCATATATTCATTACAAGCCACTATAAAATATTTAAAAATTATTCAATTATTATAGAATATTCCAATAGATTTCCAATTTTATAATTCTGATATTATTAATTTCATGATTTTAAATATTTATTATGTGTCTCACTAGTTACAAAATTATACATTATAGTTTAAAATATTATAATCTGATATAGTTTAACCGATTTTTTTAAAATTTTTCATAACATAAGGAATAGAAACTATATAAATACATATAATGTATATAGGGATTGAACTAAATTGAAGGATAATGAATATGTAGTTAGTAATGGGACTAAAAACAATATAACAATATTGGTGTAGAAGATTTAAGTTATCACCAATGACCCCACTTGTAAGGTGCAACATGATGATCTAAAATCTTCGGAAAAAATATTAGATCATATCCGTAAACAATAACATTAATCCTTAAATGGAATCAAAAATCCACTTATAGCTAGGAAATGCATAAGTTCAATAAAAAATATCTTTCTCAGTTTGGGAAGTATTGAAATTTATAAGGTTATCCTTGTAGTTTATCATCTCAAGGGTTATATAAATATATAGTGGCCATTGATTCAAAACACTAATGATGAGGAATAAATATTTATAATGTAGTGGAAATATTTTATGTTACTTTTCATGGAAAATTTTTTTCCATGTGAACAATGAGTGTTTATAAAGAGACACTTCCAGATTCATGGACAAAAGAAAGTGTATATTTTTGGTATGTATGAAGATAACAGTGCAATTTTAAAAGGTCATACTATATACTACATTGGGAATACAAAGGGAAATATTGGCCATTTTTTAGGGGATTAATCCAACCATTTTAAGGGAACTTGTCTCCAAAACATTCTCATCATATTAGGATATAGTATCATGTGGTATCAAGATAGGGAAATAATTATCCATGTCGTGTGGATTCAAAGGAATGTAAGAGGATAAGAGAGTGGTAGTGAACTAAATGGATACGGGGAATAGTACAATTGATGATTTTTCTATTATTTGATATTAATGAAGGAAACAAAATGGTATATTCTTTAAAGGGAAAAGGTTTTTCTTTATCTTTCGTGAAATGATGAATCATTATCATAATGGCAAGGGTAAGGGGAACCACCAAATTATAGTTCATTAATTTATAGGATATGTATAACCATTAAAAAAATGACCCAAACACGAGAGAACTTACCATAAAATAATAATAGGGGAAAACACCAAGGACACATAGTTAATATAGTTGATGTGGTTGTTCCTAGTGATATTTTGAATGGTACACTTATCATCCACTCTTATTTTTCCAATGTTTTATTTGATTATTTTTCCACCAAATCATTTATGTCAACATAATATTCAATGGGTATGGCATCACTGCCACAAAAATTAGATATTTAATTGGTGGTGAACACTCCAAATGGTAGGATTATTGCATATTACGTCTATAACTCTACCGTGATAGAAGTTTGTGGCAATATTTCTCATGTGAATCATGTTAATCTTCATTTATTAAAATTTTATATAATTGTTGTTAGGGATTGGATATATCATTATAGATACTATATCAATATTCACATTTTTTGTGTTAAATTATTTATTCAAAATAAACCGTTATTCTTCGATTTGTGTGGGTATGATTTTTAACACCCAATGGAAATTACATATATCATATGGGTTTTACTACCTATTAATGGGGATATTTATCTTAGGTATTTGGGGTGAGACTGAACATTGAAAATGTGATTACTTTTTGGGAATATTATAATTTAGTTCCTGAGGACTTTCCAATTATTCTACCAAATCATGATGTTGTTTTTTCAATAGAACTCATAACTGGCACAACACCTATTTTAAGGACTCCATATATAATAGCACTTCTTGAGTGGTACAAATTTAATAAGAAACTCTAGGAGAATCTATATAAGGGATTCATTCATCCTAGTTATTCACTTTGGTGTGAACTTGTTTTGGGTTTTAAGAAGAAATATGGGTCACTTTTTCTTCATACTAGATATTAGAAAAATAATGAGTTCAATATTAAGTGAAAGTATCATATGCCCATATTAATGATCTTTTTGATCAATTATAAAAGAGCTTTATATTTTGTCAATTTTTATTTTCAATATAGATATCATCAGATAAGGATGATGATAAAGAATAAAACAAAGGAAAATTTCTATTTTAGGTATGATAATTAGAAATTTATAGTGATGTTTATTTGATATACCAATGAAAATTCTATCTTCATAGATTTATAGAATATATCCCATATAATTTACAATTATCAGTTTCTAACAGTCTTTATGGATAATATTATTATATACACAAATACAAATGAATAGAAATAAGAACATTTTAGAATTGATATTAAGACATTGAGGAAAAATAATGATCATACTAAATTTATCAACTATTAGTTTTGGGTTCTGAATTCATCAATCATTTTTCATATAAAATAAAATTATATTATATCAGTGGATCCTTAAAAGACATATGTTATTGAGAAATGGTGTAAACCAACCATAGTAACCAAAATATATTTTTCTCCTTGCTTTGTTGGATACTACAGAAACTTTTTGATTGATTTATCATGAATATATAATACAATACCCATATTGAATCATAAGGGTTTCAATTTATTATAAATTGATTAATGTGAAGAATGTTTCAAAGAACTAAAGTGATGTTTGGTCAATGTTCCCATTCTAACACTACCATTTACAGGATATGGGTTAGTGATATATAGGGATGTATCAAAGAAGCCACAAGAATGTTTCCCCATACAGAATGTCATATTAATAGAATGTTTCATTCAACAATTTAGAACTATTGAGAAAAATTACCTAACTCATGATTTGGAGTTTGTATCGGTAACATATTCATCAAATATGTCTAGGAATTATCTTTTTTGACAATGATTATTTATATATATGTATTGATAAAAAAATAATTAGGTGTATATTTAAAATAAACATTTAAATATTTTCCAATGAATATGGTTTTTTATTACATATTAATATTTCTCAGTACATTACCACCCTGGGAAGGAAAACAAGGTGGATAGTCTCTTTATAAGAAATAACAAGATATATTTTTAATTATTAGAATTTGAAGAGATAAAATATTTATATATTTGAATAATAAGGATGTTTATATCTCTAGGAATGTGAATAAAATTCTTTCTCATATTAATGTTATACCATCCATCTACTAGGAGACTAAGTATGTGTGGAAGAAAGATGTTGAATTATAGGAAAAGGTGAGTAGTGTTCATGTGTTCCAAAATGATCATGATGGAATGATAAGGGTCAAAAACTATGTATGTGTCTCATAAATACCAGACGTAAAGAAGTATTTTTTGGGTGAATCTTATAGTTAATTACTATCTATTTATGTTGTAAGTATAAATATTTAAATATATTTGAAAGAGAATTTCTGGTGGGATAATATGAAATGGTCAATTTTAGAGTTTGTATATTAGTGTATGGATTTTTATAAATTTGAAGTAGATAAAATAAATTCTAAGTGGATTTTAAAACCATTAATTATACCATAATTTAAATGGGAGATAATAACCATTTATTTTTCCATCATAATCAAAAAAAATCAAAATTGCTTAATGTTGTATGGGATTCATTAAATTTCATTATTATGTAATCATATTTCATTACTATAATAGAATATTACTCTCTTGATCATATTTCGATAATAAAAATATAGAAATTTGTAAGGTTTTATGTTGTACAACATTATATAGTATTTGATTGAGATTTCATTTTTACCTTGATGTTCGAGTGAAGAATCATGTAATCAATGGTTACAAATTTGAATTTCAAAACTAATTATCCACTTAGAATAGATGGAATATTTTATGGGAAAATTGAAACATTGTAATTCATGTTGAGAGCCTGGGGTATGGATATCAAATGTGGTTGGTATAAGCACCTTCCTTTTGTGTAATCTTCTTATAATTGTAGCTTAAACTCAAGAATTCAGATGGATCCTTATATATCCATCAATGTAAAAAAATTTAGAACTCAAATTTATTAGAATAAAGGTATAGATGGAAACCAATTGGTACCTGATATAATAGAGTAAATTGAGGATAATGTTAGATAGATTCAATGTCACATAAGGTAATCTCATTTTGGAAAACTAATTACGTTGACAATCATCAATGAGATCTACAGTTTAATGTGTTTGAGAAGAAATTTATATAAATTAATCTACAGAGGAAGGTATTTATATTTAAAATGAAGAAAAAAATAATCCTTATAAATATTGTCCCCTAAAAGTTTCATTATCATATTAACATGCAAGATTATCTCCTAGCACTTCCACCAAATCTTTCTCAGGTGCACGATGTGTTCCATTTATCTATCCAAGTACACGTCAAATTTTTCACATGTACTAAATTAAAATTTTGTACCAAAAATAGGTATATATATCTTATGAGGAATAACTAAAAGAGCTTCTAGGTCATTTATACAATGTTCTAAGAGAAAATACCACTCACTTGGTCAACGTTTCCTGGTGAAACCATAAATTTAAGGAAGTAATATTAGAACCCAAAATGTTATGAGGTAGGGGTATCCTCATATTTTTGTATTGGAGTGATGGAATTTATAGGGTGAAATTACTCTTATGGTAATAGAAATTAACACCCTATTTTTTAATGTTATCTATAAATAAACTTTATTTCCATGATAACTTGTTTTACATACAACGTTTTGTTTAAGTGAACCGTCATATATTATTGAAATGTTATTACTCATATTCATAGGTATCGAATGATTCTCTGATTCAGAGGTATGAATAAGGAAAACTAAATTATGAAAATATTATGTTTGAAACATGAATTAATTTAATCATTTTTAAATCAATTTATTAGAAAAAAAATATAAAATCATTTGAATGAAAAAGAGTTGTTTTTCTAAAAAAGTCATTTTTATTAATGCAGTTTGTTTTTATCCTAAAATATTACTTTTATCACTATTGTTGAATGAATTTGATAAAATGTATATATTATATATTAACTAATATTTTTTATCACTATTAAAATATTTTTATAAGCATGGGATACCAATAAATAAAGCTTCATGATTAAAAATGAATTTTACTAAAAATAGTTTCATCATGTTTTGAGTGCTTATTTAAAAAAAATTATTCCTCTTATAGAAATTAAATTTTTTAAAAATTTATTACAATTTTGAATTTATAATGATTAATTAGTCAAAAATGGTGCCTTTTATTTATATTCATTATATATATTAATAATGGTAAATATGTTTCACCCTGGTAAGGGAAAAATGTGTAGAATAATGTCAAAACCATGACATAGGGTTTTAAAATCAACCCAAAAGTTTTTTTAATTCTATTTAATGGGTTTATTTCAACCATATTCATCCTTGTATAAATTATATAGCCCCTTGGTGATATTTTGCTTAATTATGAAATTTATATCAATTTAAGGTAATAATAAAGATGAAATCACATTCTCTTGGATTTAATATCTCTGAACTTTTTTCATAATGACAAATGGAGTATAAATTTTGTTTTATATGTTTATTTGAAAGTTAAACAAATTTTATTGTCATGATAATTTATTTCAAATTTTTAATGATTATATAATCACATTAAATGGTTACGTAACCCCAATATAGAATTTATTTACATAATTTATAAATAAAATCAATGATTTTAAAATTGATAAAAGTACTACAATCATGTTGAATTCTTAAGATTAATTAATTATTAAGATAAAAATTAGATTCTATAGACATGTGAGGGTATGTATTCCAAATCTATTGTATTTGTGTTGTTTTCAATGTCGAATTGAAAAAATATTTTATTAAATTTATTTAAAAACCTAAAAAAAATTAAAGAGAAAAGGTGTAATATAAAATGGGTTAAAATGTAATCCATTAGTTATTTATTATCAAATTGTAACTTATTATGTAAAATTTTAACCCTTTAATATTAAAAATTTGTTGCCATGGTTAGGATTAAGATTGGTTAACCAAGGGGTTAAACCATAATATAAGGATTTAAATGACACCAAATCCTATCTTAATTTAATTTCATTGTGAAATATTTTCAATTAAATTATTATATTTAAATATAATTCCATTTTAATTAATTGGGTTGTGAATCAATTAGTTATATCTTAATCTTTTTTATAATTATAAGAGTTCCCCTCCCCTCATATATAAAAGGGAACACTTATCCTTTTTATTTAAACCTATTTTATCCATATAGAATTACCAAACAAAGAGTAAAATACATCAACAACATCCATAGACACATTCTATAGATTCTTTTTATACCAAATTTCTAAACCAACTATCTTTTAGAGGATATAAAAATGAGTTATTTCTGAGAAGAGGTAATCAGCTTAATCGGTCACCTTCTTTTTTAAATTTGTATTTTAACTCCTCTAAATATTTTATTATTTATCATGAAATATTTAATTAAGTATAAAATATATTATTACATTTAATTTTAATAATTATAGAACCATTATCCACCATCTTTTCCATATAGTAAAAAATTACAACATTACTCGTGCATTCGTATGTACTACAACTTCCACGAAATGATGTGATTTGTTTTTCATTCCCTATTTAATATGACATCTATAATGATAAATTTAAATTATATATATGATATATAAATTATTCGATAAATGTTAATTACTTACCTTTCATAAGTTCCATCCATCAAAAAGTGAAAATTGAGTTTAAGCATATGTACAACATACCATCTCAATGAACATTGTAATTCATTTTTATGTATCTAACATTTACGAATGATTGAATATATATATATATATATATATTATACATTATATGTGTACCATTATTAAAAAAATATTAATGATTGAAACATTATCAAAGTGTCATGACTTAAGCTTTTGACCCAAAACATATATAAAAAACAATATTGTTATAACCAATAACAATGTTTTTTATTAATAATTGTTAATAAATGAGTGATAAAAGGTTATAAGTGAATAATATATTTTTTGATATAAATATGTATTTTTATATAATAGATATATAATAAATACATACATAGTTTTAAGAGGTTCGAAGACATATGATGGAAGTCAAACCTGATATGAAGGTTTATTTCACAATCTCAACATTAATCAGTATTTTTGATGTTTTAGTCCACATTGGATGAATTATTATATACTTATATATAAAAATATTTAATACTTATTATTCAATATTTTTTGTTGTAGATTACATGTTTTACTTTTAATTCATCTTTTTAAATATTTAGGAGGACTAAATAATGTTCTTAAATAAAACCCAATTTGGTCGAGAATCTTTTTCTTCCAATTCCATATTTTCATTAAATTATTTAAAAAAATTATTTACAATTTTACCAAAATTTATTACTAAAATTCTTACCAATTATTTATTTCCATAAGACCTTTTAAAATGAATCTTATTATAAATTTCCAAATGAGGTACTTTTGAATTTTTAATAAAAATATGGAATGAATAATTATTTTAATTTATAGAACTTGAATGGATTTTTTCACCATCATGAACACCTAATGATATGAAGATTCCTATAACATATTTAGTAGTTACTTTGAAATAAATTGTTTTTATTAATATCTGGTAAATGTTTTTATTTTAAAATAATTAATTTCATATTTAAATGGGTAATTTTTAAATAAATTTCATAGTGATCATTTTATAGTATTTTCACATATATCAAACTCTACATTATTTTATTAAGATTTAATGGTGGTATACAATAATGATAACTTCCATGATATCTAACTAGTTTTTTCATGACCATTTTGTTTGGGGAAATTATTATCATTTTGTATACTAGTTCCTCCAATATAGAAAGTAATTATTTTAAGGAATATTGATTGATTTGAATTATTTATTCCTATTACGAATGCTTTGGAATTATTAAATAAAGGATATTGAATGTAATTACATTGTCTCTAAATTCATGAGTAGGTCTCATGAGACAAAACACCTTGGTTAGTAGGCTGATCCCTTACCCATATATATAGATATATTGGCGTGAGGCCATGAGGATATGTTTAAGACTGTCGATGTTATTGATTCCAACAGAATAAAATTAGTTATTGATGTCCATGTGATTAATATAAATATTATGATATACATTGATAATTTTAATGTCCATTTGATTATTAATATAGAATTATTTGATCATTATTAGTTCCTTCAACATTATTCATGGATTATTATCTTATATTATATATAGACTCTTACTGGTCAGATGATGTCACCCCTTTATTATGTTTCCTTTACCCATAATTCTGGTAAGTGTATAATGATTCAAATGTTAGACTATGATAGTAGTAATAGTTATTTTCTCAAAGAATATACTATGTTTTATTTTGTGTTTCCAAATGGAGTTTATTATTTAAGTATGTATCTGGATTTCCAATAATTTTAACTATTTTATCCCTAGGGATTTCATCTCTTATATCCATTGACAATGTAATAATTCAACCAATTGTTATGGGGTACTAGGGTTGGGGTATTTATAGCCCCATAATTTATCTATAACTAATTATTAATTAAAAGAAATAATTCATAACAAGGGGACCTAATCTATTGACATCATAAGATTGAGTTCCAACACCATGTTTTATATTAAAATTCAAACAAAATTCTTCCTCTATTTCAAAACCATGAAAATTAGTCTTTTTTTATATCACAACCCCTTATCCAATTGGATAATGATCTCTCTCCCTCTCTAGACACTCATTCTTCTTTTTTGTTAATCCTTTACTAGACTCCTTCCCCTGAGTGATATGTGATAAAAAAATTCAACGTCCCATGATTCTAGTAACCTATTATTCAACATAATACTTTTATGGTAAATATGGTTTATGATGATATTATATATTTATTTATATTTATTACATGAAATAATATCACCTTTGAAATTTATGGGTTTATTATTCAAGTTCCACTCATGCATTCCCATGAATTAGATCCATCCATGATAAAGGAACTATCCCTATGAATAAATTTTCTTCTATAGACTGACTAGAATAAAATAATATTTGATTCAATACTACTGCAATTTTGTTTTTAGGATAAATAAAGAATAATGGTACCATGATCATGATAAGTTCGTCACTGATGAGCAGTATAGATTTCATATTGTATAAATTTTAAAAGATATCTTTCCAAACAACTCTAAATTCTACGGGATCATTTATATTTATTATAACATGTGAACATATACATAGTGAATATCAAGTCTAATAGATTGATCTAGTATTAATAAAACCAAAATACTCCCTGAAACTCTTCAAATATGTTCCCTATAACATTCACTGAGACTACATAAGTATGGTGTTGAAATGACCTCTAAGAATCCATTCCATGGTTATATGATTAAAGGAGGGTAGGAATTTCCATAATTCTCTTCTTCCTCTAACATCATATTTTGGATGAATAAAATACAATAAGAATTTCATATATTTTTTTAATAAATATAATTTTGATATTATTCCTGGTAATATTAATGTATTAATCTTGAAGTTGATTCTCCCTAAAAATTAATATATATGAATGGTTGTTATGCATATAGTTAGCCAAATGAGGTTTGCTAGAAAATTCCTATTATGGAATCAAAATATTGTTTGGAATTCAACATAACTAATATAAATAAAATATTATGATGGATAATATTGTATAGATATTATATTTTAGTTAGGGATCCCATTCCACTATCATTTCATATCATATAGAAAATAATGCTGAAATTGGGGAGCAGGACATGATGTCTTCAACACCTTAGGGTATGAAAGAAAAATTATTATTCATGCTCTTAGACATTGATCATGTAACCACTACTAGGTTTGGGTTGTTAGTTTTGTTCCTTTTTTCATCTCCAAGAAAGAGTAAAGAAAATAGGGCATTCAACAATCTGATATGGGACCAAAAGGAGTTATGAGAAGCTATATTTTTCTTCACAGAATATGGGGCTAAATCTTCATCCTAGATCATCTAATTCTCATTACTCTTATTAAAGATATCATCAAAGGATTAGTGAGGAATAAAGACTGATGGATATGATAGCACCAAACAAGGATGTTCGTCCATATAACGCATCTTATGAGGGAGATGGAAATGAAGACTATGACACCAAAGAGTATAAATTGTCTCCCAAAGAAGGATGGTAACTATAGGACTAGAGACTGAATCTTCTCTAAATGGATTCAAATAGGGTGATTCAATCATACCATCAATAGGATCAACCATATTATTCTCCAATGAAGTAGGATGACTTGAATCGACCACTTTATCATAATCCCCAAACTCCTTGACAACAGGAGTCAGAAACAAACTAGGAATAAAAAAGTATGAAATGAATCTACTAGGCAGGTCCCTTTAATATCAAACCATTCTTTATTATATCCAAAATTATTGGATTCATAAATGTGATTATTTATTGGAATGGGTGGGTTGCTTCTAGAACATGAATAGTAATAGACATCCTCAATGGCGAACTAAATATAAAGTCAGATATGACTTTATGACTAGATGAGGATTATTTTCTATCTTGAAAACTGATTTTGTATGCGCATATAGGTGAAAATAGAGATTAAACCCAAAGGATTGTAGTATATTTTATTTCCCCATGATGATTTTTTGGGGCTTGTATGAAGTAATATCTTTTGAAGGAGAGAGGTGGAAATATCTATTTCAATGTATATTCATGAAACCTTGGGGAATTAAATCCATATGTTTTATTTATGAGAACAAATTAATTTAACAAATTCATATGTAATTCTCTTGGGGATGGTATGATTATGGAACTAAATGGGGGTCACGTGTATCCAAATCTAATGTAGCACTAAGGATGAGTTACAGAGCCTATTGGCATCGAATAACCAACAAAGAAGAAAAAACCTCCATCCTTAATATGTACAAGATTACCTATCCCCAGCCCTGATGAATTCAATCTATAATAAAAGGTAAAAAAAGGATTCCAAATTCATAATGGATATTGTGGTAGGTCAACCTTGGTTCTAGTAAATTTCAATGTGAAATAACATCACAAGAGAGGAGAATCAGCACCAAAAAAATGAATTTTGGGATCATATATGATACTTTCATGTCTATTCATGTTCATATAAGAACAAAGATATAGACATGAATCTATATACCATTTCACAAACCATTTACTCTAGGTGAATATGATTGATTATTAGTTTAAATGATAAATGTTCATGAGAGTGATTATGAGGGACTATTAGATTAAATAACAAAGTAGGTTAAGTTATAATGTAAATAATCATGTCCCCATGTAGGTAAGGAACTAATTCTCTAGTTACATTTCAAATATATATCTCCACCTATAGGACAGTTATAGGTGGTTGAGTGAAATTATTTGGGAGAAAGGAGACCACTCTCACAACCATTATTGGACCATTAGACATGACTAATGGTATGGACGTTGAGGGATGATTGATCATCAACATACACACCATAGAGGGAGACCTCCGACTAATGATATGATCTTTTAAAGAAATATAGTGGTGCATTAATCATATTCGAGGGAGGTGGAGAGTTCATAGAGGTTTATAATATGATACTTGTTTTAAAATTTACAACTTTTATAATTGTATTAGTAGTCCATGGTGGAAAGTGTTAATTCCTTATACTTAACACATTTTGATCGTATGAAATTATTATTATTGTAAGTGCTTAATATCTTCCGTATGATATAGGTTTCAATTAATTAATGTATAAAGAAAATATTATAATGGTCTTTACCATATAAAGCCTAGTGTAACTTTACATGGCTATAACATTAATTATTATACCATAATTATATACTATGTATTTAATGTGAACCAATAAGTGATTATACCTTTCATGTGAGAGGTTAGTTAAGTAGTATTCATGTTTAAATATGATACTCTTATTTCAAAGGGTATGTGTTTACTATAATACAACATTTTATTATTATATCTTTTCCTAAATAATGATATTAATATATGTAATTGGATTTTTATTTATCGAATATAATTTGAATTGATGTAACAATGTACCTTGGATAACTCTATTTGAGCACTAGGAGGTGGGATATTAGAATTCCCCACAAGAAGTGAGGTTGGAGCCTCCTCTTTGTTCTTATTCCTCATATTGATCAATAGTTATAAGATATTATTATTTAGATTTTATTTTTTGTGGGACATAGAACACTTAATCTGGGTCCTTACAAACTAGACCTAGACAAAGAGTTAAAACTACATCATCATCTTCTCTTTATGGGTGAGTAACTACAACAATATATGTTTTTTAAATAGATCCCATATAGAACATCACTGTTCAACTAGAGACACCCCCAAGATATTTGGTATCACATTACATTCTATACACTTTGGGGGACAATAAAGTTCATTTGGTATGTTCATGTCACAAAATTCTGTTTTCCAAATCTATTCTAGAAGGATTTACAAACTCTTTTTATAATGAATTTATTTGTAGGAACTTTGGGGGATTAAAAGGCTATATCATAGAACTATCACCTAGGGGGAATATCAATTTTGGATAATGAAGAATGGATTATTGATATGTTATATTATACACTATTTATATATAGTGATCATATTTCTTGTTTAACTAATTTTTATAAAGGAAGAATTCATTCTATTCGATCATAGTTTAATATCATCAACATGATACTCGTATTTTTTGTCATGGGTTAGATGCTTAATATAGATTAGAACCATACATATGGTAGATCATCTTGGAATCATGCTTCTTCTATCGATATGAGGTGGGTTACTGGGTAGTAGTAACTATAGGTATGAAAAGGCTAGTAAGGGAAGATATAGTCAAGGAAATTGGGATAGGGGTGTGTTACATCCATTAATTAAGAAATCCTTGGTTAATTTTTATCTGTATGGTTATTTATTTTAAATTTATATTAATTGTTATAAACATCCAAAGGAATATTCTTCCTATGGGATGATAATAAGACTTTTGAGGTTATATGGTATAGCTACATTTTTGGTTACCTGGTGAAAATATGGTCAAACTTGGTGTTTTGGAGTAGATCCAAGAGAAAAGTAGTAGTCTAGTAGTTGGGGTTCCTCTGGTCAATCGAGATATGAATTAGATTGTTCCGCATTGGTATCTGGGTTGAAATGGTAGTAGGGTGATTCTCCTCAATGGAATCATTCATTATATTTTAGTTAGGAGGTTTGGGATAACATTATGCCATCAAGAAAACACATTCAAATTTGTTAGAGTATCCATCAATAATTTTTTTACTCTAGTGGAATTGACTCAATAATTTTTTCATTTATGTATAGTTGTTTGAAACTTATTCATATCTACAAATTTTCTTAATGATATAGTATTTTTATTAAAATACCTATATGGGATAAAGACCATTAATACTCCCCTTGAGATGAGGACAAGGGGTGTTTGAAGATGTCCATAGTGCACTATAGTGATTAGTTGGTGTAGGAATCTAAATAATTTCAATATATTAGAGGTGAAAAGTAATGATTTGATCCTTGTGACGTATTTTTTGATATTTATCATGAACTCATCAACTGTTATCACCTATGGGTATTATGCATGAGCATATAGAGTGATTTTTATATTTACATCAAAGAGTGAGATCTGCTAGAATTCTATTTGGGACATGGAAATTAGAAGCTAAGGGTGACCACCCCTGATTATGGAATAATTATTCTAGGACATTATGTGACACACTTTGATACTTCCTCCTATAATAGGCAGGTTCCATGTATTATTTTTTATTTTTTTCATGATTTTCACATTATTGGGGAACCCGGTCATGATTGAGCATATTCCATGCACAAAACCCTTATCCATTCAATTATATATGAATGATCCTATACAGATTTGAGAATATATGGTAAAACTAGGGGATCTTGATGAGTTGAATTTTATTTACCTTATCATGTACCCTTGGGGTGATCTTATCATTTACCCCAATAAAGTGGATGGTATGTTGAATATGTGGTGATTATTTGAGTCTATGAAAGATGATATTTTTTAATTTGTATAATCATACATGTATATATGTAATATTATATAAATAAATGGGGGAAATAGTTCTAAAATATCAACCTTATATTGAGGTCTAATTTGATATGGGTGTGAACCTCAGATATTCCTCATATTACTTTTAAAATAATTTATTCCATATATGAGTATCTCATGATGCCTCTTGGGTTGATGAACATGCGAACCATTTTTATGGACCAGATGAGTAGGGTCATACATCTCTATTTATATTCATCTTCTTTTTTTGTCTTACATGATGATATATTATCATACTCCTTATCATGAGATAGCCATGATCATCAACTAGAGAATTTCATAGGTATGCTAAGTGGAACTATATTTATGTTAGGCCACTAAATAACCAGTTATAGATCAGGGATGAATTTTTAATTGGGAAAGTGATTTAAAATAAATTTATATTAGTGGTACAAGATAAGTTATAGTTTAATCATTTTTTTGAGTCACCCAAGAACATATTTAAGATTTATAGATTCTTGGAATTATACTATTACTGTTGAAGATTCATTCATGACATTTTTTATTTGGAGGCACCAATTAAATCCCTCACCATGAAGAGGGTGAATTTAATGTTTTTTTATACTAATGAGATATATTTTCATATGATAAAATGGGGATTGAAATCTACATTGATCTTGGACATTCCTGAGCTTAGTGTGTAGGATATTTTTTATTGTGACATGTTAGGAGTTTATGTTGGAGTAGTTCTGATTTAGGACTAGATATTTGTTGAATGTGTGTCTTGGTAGATTAGAGTACACGAGAAAAGTAACACTTTATATAATCTGTAGCTAGAATCAAGGGGGGGAATATATTTATATATTTAAATAACCCAGGGTTCTACTTGATTTTTGGGGTTCATACCAACTATAAGAGCTTATATTCTATGTATTTATAGTTTTAACTAAACCATTAGTACCACAAGTGGATCAAATATTTATGGGACTTCTATTTTATGATGAAATATTACCCTGCGAAGTAGAATTTCATGGATAATGAATTTAGTGTGAATCCTCAATCATATGGGGTTTAGGTAACAAGTAGTATGTTGTTGGTGATGATCCTGACTACACAAATCATCTTTTATGTTAAAATGTATCAGTTCTAAGTGACCATTTCATCCAACTCTATTTCCACCCCACTCTTCAATAGGGTAAACGTGACTATGTTGTAATATTTTTATTGTCACATAATTATGGATAATATATAGTGTGGGGTGATACCACCAAATTGGTCACTGGATGCGGATGAGATTATTTTTATTTGAGGTTGAGTTTTGGTCCCTAAATATATAAATGTGGAGTGGATGTGGGACACACATTCCTCAATACGGTCTTTTGAACTATGGCATAAAATAATGTATCATGAAATATTTTAGAAGGTATTGGTAGCCTAATATAAATAAGGACATCACTGTGTTCTTTTTATAATGTGTCTCAAGTCAGTGAGTGAGGCATGACCATTAGAAACCCATTGGTCTTCTCCAAAAACTATTAGTTTCTGGGTAGAAGTGAGATGATTTCACGATGGGCTTCACGATGGGATTTTTGAGGTAATATTGTAGTATACATTTAATATGGGTTATTATAGACTGATTAAAAAACGTAACAAATTTACAATTAATCCAAGAGACTTATTCAAATGATGAGTTAGATAGATTATATGTCTGGGTGATTTTGGGAAATTAGGTGGTTCCTAGACTCAACATTTCTAACCGAGATTCCAATATTATATCATGCTTCGGGTAGGTATTCTAGAGGGTTCTTGATATGTGGCTCTATTTAATCACTCCCTAAAATCCTTAAATAAATGGGTATTCTATTTGATCATTCGAGTTTTAAAGGATATATTGTGAGTATGTGTCTATGATTCAATTGGTTCCTAGTAAGACCATAAACTACTTAATAATTTTATTTATAATAACATTTATAAGGAATTATTTCAAATGGTTCCTTTCAAGGCCTTATATGGATGGTCTTTCTGATCACCTTTGTGTTAGTTAGTGATTTGGGAGTGTTTTTTTATGTTTAGAGTCTTTTATAAGACATGTAGAATCATTTTTATTTTATTGGGATATAGTGAGCTACCTAACAGAGATAAAAACTAGAAACACCATCCTTTTAGTTCATGGTGACTGACCATGTATTCCTAGGATTTTTAACTTGATTAAAACAAAAGAGATTTCGAAATTAGTGAAAGTTGATGACATGTTTTTTGAGACTTTATTATATTCCTCATAGAATCGAAGATGGGGTATTATGGTTGGTTTTCCCTTGGATAATCAATGCTATGTAGGATTTTTTATCTGTATCATATATTTGGTTACACTATCCTTACCCATTCTTATGTGATCGATATCATTGATGTCATGATGGATTCTCATACATCATTTGAGATATGACTATTTATTGTCTTGGGTCAGAGTAATAAGACATATTTTAGAAGATATACCATATAGAATATTTTTAGTGGAAGGATTGAATAGTCAAGGAGGAGACATTGGAGTAGGAGGCCAATATGCTTGCACAATGGCCAAAGTTATATGTAAATGGTCTTGAGTATTCATCTCAATCACAAGATTTAATTTTTTTTGGGATGTTATAACACCACACATATGTATAAAGTATGAATTTTATATAATATTTTGCAAACCATATATATTTCTATTTTTTGTGTTGGATGTGTTTGAAGGGTATTAGGAGATCTGTTTCAAGATAATGGAACTAGTACTGGGACTTTTGTCCTGATGGTAGTAGTTATCATGTTTTTTATTGTTTTTTACTAGGTACATGTGGGACCCCTAAGAAGAAGGGGTTGTATTTTAGGATACCTGGGGGTCAGTTCCATTAGTATGTATACTCAGTAGAGGTCGGGTGACCCCATGGAGGATATCTAAATCCATTTTAAATTTTTAATTTATAAATTAACTTGATTTTTTTTATCAAATGTTTCCCACCTCTCTACTGCTCATTATCAATTAGTTGAATACCTCCACCATCTCTTACCCAATATTTTTCCTTCCAAGGGACAATTCCATGATTTTCTAGGTAGGATTCATGTGTTTTCTAGTCCATGAGAGTCCCACAGTAATGTTTAAATTTTAATTTACACTCCTATAATTTTTCAATATCTATTTCACTGGCTATCATCAATTATGTCCAACATTAAGGGTTTGATCATGACATCATCATTTATACTAATTGAATCCAAATTGGATATTTTTATTTAATGGGAAGAACACTCTAATGTCGAGGTGGATGGTCCTTATCATTCTCCATTGTTTTTATAAGTTTTATACGTGTCATATAATGTGGTGGATATATTAATCATGTGCATAAGAAATAATTTAAATTATATAGTCTTTCCATTTTGTATCTTATTTACTTGAGATTTATTGAAGGACATGAGTAGTCCTAGAGTGTTTTTTTCATTACAATTGTTTCTAATAACCTTTCACAATATGCAACACGTTATGTACTTGAGAACTAAATCCAAAATCAGTGTCATGTAACCACAATGACAGACCCATTAGCTTGTGATGGACTGAAATTCCACTAACCTTATGTAACATCCCTCCAAAACCAAAGGATGATAATAAATTCCACTATGTTTATTAAATAATAGGAGATATTTTTCCCTTAATTATATAGGAGGCTAACAACAATAGAAAATCTACCAAGTATATAGAAAATACACAATATTCATGATATAAAACTAATGAAAAAATGGGGATATAAACCCAGAATGAAAATCATATTTTTAATGGTAAAAAATTAAATATATAAGTATAAAAATAACAAATAAAATAATACCCATGTACCAATTTGTACCTACACTGAGAACCATACATTAATGAAATATAAGATCCATCCACTGAGGACCAAAGTATCAAAATTATGGACTGGAGAAGTATGAAATATTCCATTCAACTATATAATGATAATACACATCTGCATGTGAACCAAGGTGGACATAAAAGGGCGACTATATCAACAAAATGTTCAATAAACAATATTTAAAATAAATTCTATTTACATTAGAACATGATTAAATAGTTTAAATAAAATAGGTATAGTGTATGAAACCACTTACCATGTATGATAATATTAATTTCGTAAAATATACCACAACAAATGTGGACCAATGTAAAGGAAAAATGTAAATATATAGAGAACACCACCCAATGTATCTCTTATTAAAGGAGAATCTCTTAATTATAAAACACCTAAGTAATAACCCCATTAATCCATCCCCAATTCGTCACATTGTAGTATAATCCTACATTCTCTTAATGGAATGTTAACCAATTCCAAAACAACAAGGAGACCCTCCAATGTAGTATGAATTAAAATCAACCATGACCATGCTATTCTATCACAACACTATCAGTTATTTATTAAACGTAATCATTTATCATTTTATGAAGCATGTTTGTCGGTGACACTGAAAACTTATAAATATAAAACAAAAAATAGTGATGGTTATCGAGTGGTTTCTATTAATGCTTTTCATTAATAATATGATCAATACATATTGAATAACATCTCACTATATTCTTGACAGATGAGGACTGAGGGAGAAACTTCTACTTATGAAGTGTCTACTATATATAATTTCATAAGGATCTTATAGATCTAAGATCTACTTTCCATTCCTTCAATTAATCCAAAAAATATTATAAAATTAGAAACCCCAAACTATAGATTCATGCATGTATGTCTAATACTAGGTTTAATTTCTAAAGAAAATTAGACGATCATAAAAATAGCGGTAGAACAAGGCTCTTACCTTTAATTTTAACGATCCAATGCCTTTTAATTGGTTTGAATTTCCCATATGGGTGAATGGAATAACAAAATTACCCTAGAAGTGTGATGAGGTTTGGGACCCAAATGTAAAATATAAATAGTTAGGGTTTCATGTGAGGTTTAGTTTTTAAATTATAATTTTTAGATTTAATTTAACAAAAAAACAAGGTTTTACACATAGATTTGAAAACCATTCGCCAACTGTGGAGCTCCAACTAGAAAATACCTAGGGTAGAACTGTTTGTAAACCATTATATAAATATGAAAAATTCTAATATCTAAAAATTTTAAAATTCGAATGGTAACTACATTTTTTTCTCTAAACTAGGATCCAAAAGTGTTTATTCCCCATGGTTATATTTAGTCATTGCACGGTTTCCACGAAGAATGATTATGAACCTCTTGAAGGATTTAAAAACTCAAAAAACCCATCCAGAAACTCCTAAAACACAAAAACCATTTTTTTAACATCAAAGTCATAATAGAAGATAAAATGACCTAGAATTATGGTTTTTACACTCTCATCACACCCATCCCCATTGGTTATTTCATTAAAAATAATTTTGTAGGGTGGTGGTGTCCTTGATATCCTTTGGCCCTTACACTAACACAAAGATCCCTTGCTCCCAATTTCCTTTTTAATTAGACAATATTACCATAATACAAATACATAATAGGGTCATATTCCTTTTAATTTATTATCTATTATATCAAAAAACTGAATAAAGTAATTGATAAATGTTACATATGGTTCAATAGAAAATTTATATCATCATATAATAGTTGGATTGATATAAATTGAAGAAATAGACTATATGTAGTGAATAGTCCTTAAAACTTGATAAAATAAATTACCAATTACTGTATATTATTATATGAATCAAAAGAGTAGTACTGTTGTTATAAAATAATGTGGAATGAATTAAAATATAAAAACCATATTTTCATAGTAGTTTGGATCCCAAATATCCCATCGTACTATTTTATATCCTCTACTATGGGAGAAAATCATTACCCACATAGAAATCTTACTTTTAAAGGAGTGATAAAATTATTTATAGAAAATTTATTTTAGAATACATAGAGGAATAACTAATAATCGACGTTTTCCAAGAGTCGCCGCCTAAACATACTTGACATTTTTTCGAGATTCACAACCCAATAACCTTACTTTTGGTTGTTATAATCAACAATACAAGAAATTATTTTTACAGGGAAAGGAATTAACTAATTATAATAATTAAAAACATTTGGGGAAAATATTTTATAAATAAAATATAAAATAAATTATGAACATTAGGGGATATGATGATGATGAATTCTAATGCATCTAAAAAACATTGATCACTTCAGTAGTAGATGATGAAATGATAAATCCTCTTTTGATCATACCAAATTTATATTTATTCGTATTCGGGATTTTTAAAATGTTCATAATATATCTATTTTTATGTATCATTATTTATTATATGATTTCAAGACAATTTTATACTATTCCCCTTGATCGTTTTCCAATGGATTAATCCCATATCATTAACTCCAATAGCTTCTTGATTAAGAAAGAGAATCTAAATAACCAAAAACATTATTCCATGATTTAAAAAGTAATAAAACCAAAAATAGTTTATTTTACCTATAATTTTAATTATCATGATCATTATCTCATATATCTTTCGAGCTTTTATACCTACATATAATTTATTAATACATTTTCTAGTATCCCCATTATGAATTATTCAAATTAATACATCTATAAAAAGTATAATAAATAGGCTTGAAGTAAATAATATATAAAATATTTGAATATTGAATGAAAATATATTCTATATTCTATTGAAATCGAATACATGATTTACTTTAGCTATATTCTTCCCTTGGGATGCATAGAAATTTGGATATGTTTCATAATTGGTTAAGTGGATTAGTTTATACTTGGTCTTGTGGATAAAATGGTTACATGGTGAGTTCAGCTATGTGAATGAAATACTTGACAAAATTTTGGTTTTATATCTAATAAAATTTCTTAAGGAATATTTTGATACCATTGAAATATAGTATCTACGAAAGTTGGATTTTATGGGTGATACCATTAGAAGATACTACCACTACCACTACTTTAAAAAATTTATTACTTCTAGGGGACATGTTGATATTTTTTTGAGGTGATACTACTAATTTTCATGTGTAACTAATCATCATGAGGTGTTACTGATATTGTTCCCCATAGAATATAGGATTACTTCCATTAGTGTAGTATTGTTGATTTTTTGTCTACAGGGTTGTTAGCGTTGTGATGAATTGTGTGGCTGGTGTAATAAAAGAGAATGATTGAACCATGTCTATGACATATTGAGGAAGATGAGTCACATATAAGGGTAGTATCCCTTGTTACATAAAGGTAAAGGTAGTTTCCAATGGTTAAAACCTAGTTTTTAAAAAGGATAGACTATTTTTTAAACAAAAATCCCAGTTTTTAATGGTAAAATTAAATTTAAACTGTCTATATAAGGGTAAAAATTATTTTTATGTACTAAGTAATGTTAAATTGAAACAATTATTTAGGGTAAATCAATACTTTTGTAAGGACAACTAGTACCTTTTTAAGGGTTACCATTAATTACATAAGGGTAAAACCGATGTTTTTATTCTCATATAAGGGTAAAACAATTTGTTATGTAAAGGTAATTTGTCTTTTACAATGTCTATGTACTCATATTTCCATTATCTTACTGGTTTCATAAGGGTACAATATATGATTTTTAAGGGTAAGGATAAAATTTTAATTCTCAAGGAATTGTATGAGGAAACCAAAACAACGTTAAAAATAGAACACAAAACTTATATAAGGGTAAATAATAAAATATATTACTCAAGTAAAGGTAAATATAAATGGAATCATATTAAGGGTAAAAATAAGATATCGAAAATTAATGTTCATAAAAAAATAATAATAATTATAAATCAGCGATAAAATTTAAAAAATACAATATAATTAAATAAAAATATAGAGAGGAATAAAATATAATTAAAAAAGTATTTTCTCAAGAAGTAATAATAATAATAATAATAATAATAATAATTTGATACATTTTTTATACTAAAAACTGAAAACCTAAATATTGTATATATACAAAAGGAACAAAAAAACCATCTCTATAGCTCTAATAATCTCCCCTTTTAGAAATTACAATACTGAACAATAATTTCATAAAATTCTACCCCGTTTTTGAAATATATGTATAATTAATATTGGAATGATTTAATTTATCAAAATTCTCACCCATAATGAAAATAATATCATATTTTCAAACAAATTGTCAATCATTAAAATTTCAAATTTATTTTCCCAAATCTATAAAAATACCACATTTTAGAAATGATGCCACAATTAGAATACGATCTTAACTAATATCATTCCTATTTGCATGATCCCTCTAAAAATTAAATCTAACAACAATAGAGTTTTTTCTCCTATGATGTATAGGGATTTTAGAAATATAAATAACAAAATAATTTTAACCAAAAATTAAAATCGTATGAAAACAAAATATTAATATAACATAAAATATTTTTAATCATAATACTTTGAGAAAAATGAATAGAAAAAGAAATATACTCATCATTATATGTAGATAAGTCATATAATATTTGTTTCTAATAAATCCTTGAAATTAAATTCTTTTAGATACAATGAAAAATTAGTTTTTTCATTTTCTATCAAGATAAAAACCTTTAAATTCATAGTCAAAATAATGAAATAAATAAAAATAATTATAGTATGAATAAAATAAACCAATACCAATGGTTACTTAGATATATAAAATACTTTCATTAATATGTGTATAATAAGTTTCCTTGGGATTCATTCAAAATCTAGTAGACAAACTACCTGAAAAATTATATATGTTCTTGATGCATTAAAATAAAATATGTTATCTATCATGCCTCTAGAGAGTTTACCATCGACATATTTTCTTGATATATCCAAATCCAATTTGGTAATTCTTGTCATTGGGTTTTTAGTGTACATTCAAGAATCAAGGCTATTCCTTTAACAGTTCCTATAACATACTTAGATTAGCATAAAAAAATACCAAAATTTCATTGATTATTTTTTAAATCAAGAATAAATTTTAATTCTCTCATTAATCTCATATCAAAATCACTACAATCCATTTTTAAAAATAATATCAAGGTAAATATTTTTTAGAAACAAATACTATATCATCTATGTATTGATAAAGAATCAAAATACCACTAAAAACATTCTTTATAAACAAGGAAGGATTAAATGTTCCTTTAACAAAATCATTTATCAAATAAAAACTGATTTAGTCTTTCAATCTCACATATAAGAGATTATCCAAGACTATATAATGATATATTAAGTTTAAAAATATTATTTTGAAATTTTTTATTTTAAAATAATGGAGTATTATTATAAAAACAATTTATATACTATTCCATTTAAAAATTACAACTTTACATGTATTTTAAAAAACATGATATTTTGAAAACAAACATCCAAAATTTAAAAAATAAAATACCATGTCCTTTAAATATGAGAAAAAATATATACAAAATAAATTCCATCTACCTGATAATAAACATTAACCACTTGTTTTTTTCTCTTAACAAATTTTATTACATCATCAATTTTCTTACAAATGTTCCACCTAGTTCCAATTACTTTTTTATCTTTTGGAAATACAAAGAAATTAAAAATATATATTTATTTTAAAATGATTTAATTATTGAAGAATTTAATTAATAAACATTAAATCAATTAATGAATTAATAATATTAACATTCATAAAATTAGAAGAAAAATATACATTGACTATAGTAATTTAGAATATATTTTCTAATTTTTATTCTTGATTAAACTCTTCAAATTTCTTTTTTAATAGGTTGATCTTTATAATTTTTACCCTCTTTATGATAAGTTTGAGAAGAAATTTTATCCACCAAAACTAATGTGTTATCATTATCTTGATCACTATATTTTCCAAAATTTAATTTCATAAATTATTTATCATGATTATTTAAATATAAATTCAATTGATATTGTTATTTTAATTAAATTTAACATGAACATACTCCTCAACAACTATTGTTATCGTATTAAAGACAGTTTACTGTTTAATAGTATTATAATTACCTAAAAATATTCCTTTATCACATTTATAATAAAAATTATCTAAATAATATTCTATATTTTAATTAATAACTTTTCTACCAAAACCCCTAAAATAGGCAATTTATTTTTAAACCCTATATAAAATTAATAAGTGGTTTTATTTAAAAATGGTCCCAAAAACTCTATTTAAAACATTACTATCTATATTTAAATATTTTTTCCATAGATATTTAGGCACATTAAACTCATTATCATTGATTTATCCATTTATTGAATTGAAATATACTTTCTTTCTGGCCCAAAAATATGATTATTGTGTCCTATGGGAAGAAAAATAATCACTATATTTTTTATCTTCACAAAATTTATTAAAATCAAAATTAAAAAATTTTCCATCATTATCGCTTCTAGTAGAGACTACTGAAATAATTTTGTTGTCTTGAATTAGTTTAAAATGTATAAAATTTAGTTAAAGTTTTGTTTTTTGTGAAATTATAAATAAATCCAGATGAATATGATAAAATCATATTCTATTAAAAATAAATATATATTACCACCCAAAATATTATTTCTTAATGGAAAAAGTAAGTAAATATATAGAAATTGATGACAAATTAATGTACCAAACTCATTTTCAAATCTAAAACATTATTTATTTTCTTTACACATTAAAAATGTAGTACACAAAAAGTACATAAATGAAACATTAGAAATAATAAAACATATTCATGATTTAAAAACTTAACCAAGGTTATGAATTATTCATTTCCAAGTATATTGTGCCATAATACATCATATAATTAAACAATAGTTAAATATATCACTTTCTATTTGGTTTGAGCAAGAAAATAAATAGTGCAAAACTTTTCATTAATATTTCCATAAAATAAAAATGATTTATTTTTCAAAATAAGAAATTAAAAATTTTCAAAAATAAAATTTAATCCATCATCACATAATTATTATGTACTTGTTAAACTGTTTCTAAACCATTTACAAATAATAATTTTGCAATAATAATAGTTTTAGAAAATCCAACATCTCAAAAACCATTAATTGTTCATTATGAGTTGTCTCTAAATGTAACCTAGATTACATCACATGAATTAAAAGATATCTAATTTTAAATATCATGTATCATTTATTTAAGGCACCCACTGTGTAAATACCATGACTCTTTGAGACATTAAAAGAATTTTTCTAAGAAAAATAATAATATTTGATTTATTGTATCCACCATAACTTGGGTAAAATTAGATTTTTAATAGAAAATTTTGTTATGAAAATATATTTAAAATAACAATGTGTGGTGTGTTTTAAGAAAAAATATTTATTAGTAAATGTTTTAGTATGAGCAAATTATTTTTTAAAAATAACATAGAATTCTTCTTCATAATTCAGTTGCATAAAATTATAAAACAAGTCACATTTTAAATAATAATTTTGGATACATAAAAAAAATTATTTTATTTGTCATTAGGGATATGAGGTTATAAGAACTACCATTATTATTATAGTTTTGTTTGATCATAGACATCATTTTACGATATTGTTATTTCCCTTGAACAAAGGTAGATAATGATCCATTAAGATTAAAAAAATCCTTATTAAAATCTAGATTCTACGTTTTAGAAGATTTTAAATTAGTATATATTTTTACAATGGAATCATAATATTTATTTCTTAGTTTCTTATTTTACTTCATGAGAATCCAATAATCTACCTCAATATTATCCATTTCCTCCATGAAATAATTAATCTTTATTCCTTTATATTTATTATTTACTTCCAACAAAATTTAACTAAATTATTCTCTCAATTTAGTTTGAAGATATTATAATCATAATTTGAATTTTATTCCTTATTTTAGAAAACATGGGTCTTGGCCGTTTTACATTCCATTTTTTTGGATAATTTTATTTATCTAATATATTTTGTTTATTTTTTTTACATTTATATTTTTTAATGATCCTGAAACTATTGTTTCATCATTCCTCATTCTCTATATACAATGGTTTGACATTATAATTCAAAAAATTAGGATCATAACAAGACTTAGATTTATTATATTTTTCATCCTTAATTAATTATTTATGAACAAAATTAGTATGAGTTATTAAATGTGTGGGAAACAAATCAGGTACCTGAGAATATGTAGAAATAAATGTAATGATCCCTATCTTTTATTAATTTCTTATGACATTTCATATATTTTAACTATTTGAATAATATCATCCTATAAATAAAAAATTCCATTATTTTCATCTCTGGACATTGTTTGTCATTGTATTATTGAGATAGGAACTTTCTTTTCTGATGTGACCTTTATATTAATCTTATATCACGTGAATTCTAAAACATCATTTTTTTAATATTACCTTTATTTTATTCATATTTTCTTCTTTTAGAACAAGCATAGGCCCCCTTTTTCATAAATATCAAAAAAAATTCATAAAACAATCGATCACTTTATCACATTATGGGAAGTCATAATAATAAATTTTAGAGTAATCATTAACATTACACTTAAAATTAATACCATTTAGTCATATAGACACCTTATCTGTAATGATTTTTAATATATTCTCATACTATATAGAAGAAGATATTAACTCATCTAAATTATACACTTTCAAATTCATACTATCACAGATCATCATTTTCTTTGCATTCCATCAATTTGGTAATTCTATCAGCCCCCTTTCATTTGGAGATGTATTATTTAGTACTTCTCTCTGTGCACTCATATGGTTTGTAATGCTTGTAAATAGGTGGAACATCAAGTTATCTAGGTCATATTATCCCAATATGAAATCCTTGTATTCTACTCAATGAATTCTCATCTTGGTTCTTTTAAGATTATCTATCCTATAATTTCTAACATATAGAATTCTAAAAACTTCATGGGTTGTCTCACAGGATAAAATACGACTATACACACATCTACTTATTTTATAATATACACTATTTTCTATATTTATATTTTAAGACATACTTTTCTATATTATTAACAACAAGTTGATCCAGATCATCATTGGGTAACTCATATGATTTCTCTATGATTTTATATTGATAAAAAAAATTAACCAATTTAGGTATCATTCCATTTTTTCTTACCAACACTAATACTAACTTCCATTACAAAATGGAATATCTGGAGGTATCCATCCATCATTTTGATTAACACATGCCATATTAAAAAGTTGATCTTTATTCCATAGACTATTTTATAATGTATAATGTTATTACATAAATTTTTAAATAATAAAAACTATACCCAAAATGACTTCTAATTTATACAAATTATTGGATGGATATACGTGAAAAAATTGGACTATATGAATGATTGAATAGTCATTGTAAAATTTTAATATAAAATAATCAATCATATTTTATTAGAGTATCATTCAATAGTGCAGTGTAGTGTGTATAAAATTATGCTATAGGAATAAAAATAATAACATGTTTTTTATAGTATCTGGGATAATCAAGATCATACTCTAAACATCAATTATCTCTTATCATTGAGTAGATTGGTACCAAATAGGAAACCTTAATTTTAAATAATGGGAAACCTATTTATATACACTAATTAATACAATACTAGGAGGAAAACCAACACTTGACTATTTATATAACTCATAACCAAAACAAGCCTAACATTCATTCAGAATTCACAACCCAATATCATTCACTTTGGTTGATAGAAAAACCAATCCCATACTATCAATTGATTGGGAAAATCATAAAACATTACATAAAATTACAAATAGATGATGAAAATATTCAATAAAGAAATCTATAATGAAATTAAGAGAAATGGAGGAGGAAATTATGATGAATGTTTATGAAACTCAATAGCTTCATTTACTTTTGTAAAAATGGAAAAATGATGAAGTCCTTTATAATCACACTAAAGGAAAATTCAGTTTTACTTGGGATTCATCACTTCTTTGTAATATATCAATTTTTTATGTCTAATTATTACATAATTTTTGTTAAGTTGATTTTATCACATTCCACTTTGGTCAAATTGTAATAGATTAATCCTACATCATTAACACTAATGTCACCTTGATTATGAATGAGTTTCTAAACCACCATTAATATTACTCCATGGGTTAGGGAACAATAATACATAGAATAATAACATTAACTGTTAATTTTAATTATCACACTGATTGACTGATAATTCATGTGGTTTATTAATACTGAATTGAACATATTGAAATACATTGAAATATTCCCTTTATAATATATGTTCATTTTTAAAATAAATAAAATTTTAAATATTACTCTCACACACTTGCAATAAAAAATTAATAAAATTAAAGAATTTTAAATGGAATTATATTTCATATTCTTATGAAATCAAATTCATGATTCTCTTTGGATACGTAGAACATTTTCTATGTTTGATGATCATATATGTGGCTTATGTTTTACTTTTTCTATGTTGATGTCATGGTAATATTGTAACATTTGATACATGAAGGAAATCCATGTTAATATAGAGTTTTTCACTTCTACTACTATTGATGAAGAAAACTTGTACCACCATTGAAATAGAGCTTCTTCTACCACTGATAGAATTATTTTTCTATAGTTTGAGGTGAAAGTTGCTACTATTTAAAGATAATACTACTACAACGAAATATTATGTTATACTAATTCCAGGGGAGGTACCAACATTAGGTAAAAGGTTTTTCCTCTTGTTATTAGGTCATATCATCAGTAATGACGTGCTACCATTACTATTCACATAATAATAGAGAAGATCTTCTATGAGTGTATGAGAATTGAGATATTGTGTTTTTCATGTATTGAATACATGAGGATGATATGCATGGATTGTTTCATTGGATGTAATAGTGAATCCATTATGAAGATAACCTAAGGAAGAAGTGGCCCATGTAAGGGTCATCTTCTTAATTGTTTAAAGGTCAATCCCGTTATGTATCGGTAAAAAGTAGTTTTCAGAATATTCAATCCATTTTTAAAGGTAAATCCATATTTTCACAATTTTAATCTTCAATATTAACTATATATGTTAAGGTAAACATTATTTCTATTCCCTTTGTAAAGATCAATTTAAACCATGTTTAAGGGTAAATTAATTGTTGGGTAAGGGTAAATAATACTTGCATTAGGGTACCACAGATATTGTCAAACTCATGTAAGGGTAAAAATAGTGGTTTTTAAGGGTAATATATATGTTCCAAGTCCTATATAGAGGTATGTCCAAAATTTCATGTGATTCATATGGGTACAAGATAAGCTAAATAATTCTATGGGTAAAATTATAAACCATGAATAAGGGAATAAGAAATATATATAATAGTAAAAAAGAATATAAAATTTACATAATCCTAAAGAGTAAAGTCTCATAATCCATTAGAGTTAAAGGAAATTTAGATCATGTTACAAGAGAGTAAAGATTATAATTAAAAACTGAATTTCCGAAATTTATAATTAGAAAAACAGCTTTAAATCATGTATAGAATAAATAAAATAAAATATAATTAAATAAATATTTACACAAGAATGATAAATAAATAAAATAATCTTTTGAAGAAAAAATAAAAAAAATGAGAGATATTTGTAATATTCAAAAACTGAAATCAAAATATTCAATAAATTCAAAAAAGTGAGATAAAATTTTTCAAACCTTTAACAATAAAGTGTATTGTTTTAGTCTTGTACCTATTTAACTGAGCACATGGGAAAAACTTTAATCCCATTAATTATCGAGGGTAAATAAACAGATATTCAATGTCCCCAATGTGGTATAAAATTTTGAAGGGTCAGATATATCAAGGAGTAAATTTCCATTCCCTTCCCTAAATATAGTGGCCCAATTTTGATTCCACTTTCAACAATACATAGTCATGTAATTTTAAAGATAAATGTCATCTAGGATGTTTTTCATATAATTTATCATGAATAAATGTTCTAGGAATCAATTTTTGGGACATTTATATTTTCATGGTTGTCTCATTGAAAATATTAGGTTTAATAAGTGATGTTTCCTCAGTGTCTACCAACCAATGTATAGATTTTATTAAATCATTTAACAATTCGTCAAGTTGATCCACATTAATCATGTCTTAATAAAATTTATCGTATGAAAATTATACTGAAACATTACCTTCCCATAAAACAATGAAATAAAAAACAAAAAATTTGACCATGTCTTCTAGTGTTTTAGATAGAACATTCTAAATGGTTATCCATTAGAGGATGACATTCCATGCACAAGTACAAAGGAAAAATTGCAAGGAACCCTAGAACTATCTTCTAGATAAATGTTCTCATTCATAAATTATACAAACTGTGACTCCTTTCAATTTTTCCAAAATCTAATATATTTATTTTCCAAATCTTATTCTATATTAAACACATTAATTGGAATTAAATTTTCTGAATTTGTGAGTTGGTCCCTAGTCACCAAAATAGAGACATGATTTTGAAGAATCCTAGGTAAATAGATGATAAATTACAAAAAAAATCTATTCTTATTCCTTTATGAGTATGGTACAAGATTGTAATAAGTACATTTTTATGGATTTTTAGACATTAAATATTTAATAGAAGGAAATATCATAAAAAAATTGGTCAGCTTTAATTTCATGCAAAACCACCCAAAATGGTTCTTCATTTACAAGTATATTTTTTAGTACCTTGGTGTACATCTCATTTTAAATGGTGATAACTAGAAAATATCTATGCTTGGAATGATTAAATTGTTATGATCCAATCCCAAAATTGAAACATATATTCTGAATCCCCTTTCCAACCTGTAATAGCCTTTCTACCATTGATTATTAGATTAATGGTAATGTAATCTAGGTTTGATTTCGGATGTTCCCTGACTAAGGTTACAAAATTTTGAATATGTTAAATTGGAAGGAAATTTATTTTCTATTACTTTTCCATGTAATCAAAATACATTTGATCAATTATAAACATAAGGTTCAACTGATCAAGTGCCTATTTTTTTAATTCATTATATGAATTTGAAATCATTCTATATACCAAAAAAATCATTTTTGCACGTGTATAAAAGAAATAAAATTACAAAATATGGAGATATTTCATCTATCATTATTTTCTATGGTTAAAATAACTTTGTGGAAATATGTGTTTCAATCTTTTATTGTCATAAAAAAATTTTAAATTTTCACCAAAGATATAGTGGTTCCATGTTTTAATTCCACAGACCACTGATGTTAATTCTCGGATATAAATTAGATAATTATTTTCATGTGATGAACACTAACATAAGCCATATGATACTAAGTGGTCTCTTTAAAAGATAAAAAATCTGTTTTCTATTCAAACACATCACAACACACTGCATACCCTTCTCAAAATATTGTAATTCTAAATTTATGTGCTAATGTATGAATACTCTAGATCTGGAAAATAATTCTGGAAATAATAAATCAATTTTAATGGAATACCATTTCATGTAAATTAATTTATATAAGAATAAATTCCTGATAAATAACTAACCAAGAGATGGTAATATACTACTATTCCCAAAATTCATTGTATCTCAAAGACGTTCTTAGGAATTTTTACGAAATAATAACTTGAATCTTTTCCAGATTAATGGATATGAATTTGTTAGAAATGACATTAATAAGGAACCATACATATATTGTAGTCACCTTCACTTTAGAAAGAATGATATCAAATCTTATTAGATGAATATTCATTAAATAACATAATGATCCAATCTTGAATCAAATAGGTATTGTGAAATTATACACATGGATACATAAACAACTAATTCAGAGGGGAGATGAATAATCTCCTACTAAATATATACCAAATTAGAACCCTTCATAGAAAAATCTTACATAATTACTTTCTTCATATCTTGGTTAATGGAATCATATGAAAGGGTGAGTGTTGATGTTCTAAATGTGTAAAAATGTGAGATATCGTCATAAAATTAGCATAAGGGTATGATAACATGAGATTATTATTTGTAAACCATACACTAAATATCAGATATCATAAACATGAATCTTGTAAAAAATAATGGTAGTTCATATGAATTGAATCATAAAGGTATCAAAGAACGTAATCCATTAGAGTATAAAATATATATAATACTTTGATCTATGGGAAACCGAAAGCATAGAAAATCTTATGACAAGGCTACCTACCAAGATATTCCTATCATTTTTTTATTTGGATAACCTCTCACATACCTTCTTTTAGCATGGTACAAACTCTCTTGTTCTCACTTTTTAGATTAGGATAACCACTTGTGTACCCTCTTATTTCAGTTTAGGATAACATTTCATGTACACATTGAGCTCATAGAAAATTAATCCTTACCCAATGCATTGGTGTTCTATATGATTGTGTAAACATACATCACCTGATAAAAATTATACATATGTGTGACATAAGACCATAAAACATTCATCATATTATAACTCATGAAAAAGAAACAGGCTTCATAATCATTTCATCATAGTATAATCTAAGTAAAAGAAATCGGATTCAAAATAATTTCATCAATTAATCATAGAATAACTCATTAAAAAGGAATGAGATTCCAAAAATAACATCATCATAATCATAATCCTTTTATAAAAGAATAATTATGGTATCTTTGGATCATATCCCGGTAAAAATTAGGAAACCTTAGAGGATATAATATTATAAGTAAAATGATTTCAAAAATCACTTTGACCATTTCATAATAAAAACAACCTTTCCACATAGAAATATACTATTTTAAATGTAAAAATTTCATAAATATTAAATAATTTTTTTAAATTGAAAATGACCATGTGGACATTTGAAGGAAGTGTTAAATAATTTTGTGGTTATAATGGAATGAAATTCAATTCATATCATACATGTTAAAATAAAGATTAAATTCACGTGTCATGTAAAATGTAAAAAGTGAATCGTCCAAAAAATCAAAGGAATAAACCTTTCTAACCATTTTATAAAAATTAAAATATGTGTAAAAATTTCTATTAAAATTTTGAATGCATTGTTGAAAATTAATTATATAATATGGTTATAGGTAAAAAGTTTTCATTTGAAGAGTTAAATAATGTCAATTTTTCTTTTAAACATTCTTTTGGAATGTTGATTATAAAAAGAGAGGAAAATGAATGGAAACCAATTATTTTACATAAATAAAAAACGATTATAAATTTCATGATTTCATTGAGAGTTATATCATATTATTTCATCATCTAAAGAAAAATCATAAACAATCAAGTTAAATAACAAGATTGTTTCATAAAACCCACACCACTTTTGTGTATTTTGATACATAAGTCACATGAAATAAAACTATTATATGGATATGTATTTAAAATAATTATCATTTTAATAATACTAATATTCATACAAGTTTTATGTATACACCATACAAAAAAAACTAGTGATGTATAAGGCTCGTGTCTAATAGAAATAAAAGTGAGACAAATAATATATTTTATCAACACTAGAATTATTTAGTCACATTTAATCATAATTTATAATAAATATAGATTTATTATTAATATATTCAGAAACCATACTTATATTTATGATACCATATATTATTTACTTATTACCCTTAATCATCCATTTATTAACAATTGTTTGTTAATGGCAGTTTTTATGTAATAAATCATTTGTTTATCATGTATATTCTGTGCGGCATATTTGGTCCTTGTAATTTGATCATGTATAAATAATATCATTAATGTTAATAATAATATAAATATCATATATATTCATTATATTTCTTTTTATTTTCATTTATAAAAGTTATATAGAGAAAAATAGATTACACTGTTCATTGATATGGTAGGTTGTACAAACACATGAACGTTTTATCAATTTTTTCAAAAGACGGAACAAAATGAATATAAATAAAAATTAGCAATCCAATAGTCATTGATATATCAAAAATTTAATATATAAATATATATATATTCAGTAAATATAATATTAGTTCCATCCATGTTAAATATAAATGAAAACTGTACCACATCGCTTCATAGATATGGTAGTCCACATGTATGCACGAGAGATGTTATCGTATTCACGTGAATTGTAAGGTAAGATGTTATATGTGATATTATAATTTCATAATTATAATTATGTCCTAAATATCATATAAATATGTTATATCTATCATTATATCCATCCTTGAGAAGGAATAATGGGAAAACAATTACATCGGTTCTGGAGGCGGCAGTCCGTCGTGCACCTGATCGACGATTTCTTTTCCCATTTTTTGTAAGAATATATAGGTATTGGATTAAAAATTTACATTGTAAAATATATTCCTATAAAAGATAATTATTTTATTATTTCATAATATTTGAATAATATTTTAAGGTGGTGGAATAAGAAATAATATAAAAATTCTTGGTTTAGAACATCACCTCTTATTCATACAACCTCCATAGGTTAGAATCAAAATACCTCTTAGTAAGGTTTAATAATAATAATGATGCCTCAATTAAGTATTAATGGAAGTAATTAATGGATTTTATTGGTAATTTCTGAACCAAAAACATAAATATGTGTGGAGAGGTGAGGATAAGGGATGTTCTTTTATATGTGGGGGAGATGACACACTTGGAATTTTTTTAAATATATAGTTATACCCAAGTTTTACACACCAAAAAAGAATAATAAATTTCTCATTGATGACACATAGATGTTAAATGGTAAGGATATTTACATATAATAATAATCTTTTTGGTTTTCATCTCATTTGGAAACTTATCATTTTAGTTTAACCACTGATAAACCCATTTTAATCTTTATAGTGGTCATTATTCTATAATATTATTACTATTAATTATGAAAGAAAATAAATTTTTATTTATTATATAATATTAATAATTAATAATCCAAATATAGAATCCATTTTACCAAATTCAATTATTATTATTTTATTAACTTAATTTAAAATAAAACCCATAGATAAGATGAAAAGGTTGTCTTCCAATGAATCTTTTGTATAAGTAAAGAATGAATAAATATCATAATTAAATATGAGGATGAATCAACATAACAAATTGGGATAATTATTACATATTTTTCATAATTTTATATTTATACTATTTTAAAATAGATTTTAATTTGTTAAATTAATTAAATGAAAAAATAGTTTTCAATAAAAAATTCAATATTTTCCATTATTTTTTGAAAAGTAAAACCTTTCAAAAAACCTCAAAAAAATCACCCTATAATAATATTTACATTTTTATTCTAGAAATAATGTTCTTTTTTAAAATATTTTTTTAAATTTGAAATAATTAATTTTATCATTTGATAAAAAAACATTTTTTAGAAAGATGTATTTTAGAAGAATATAAATATTTTACTAAAATCAAACTACTTATTTATCAATATTTTATATCTATCTAAAATTTTAATACATAATTTTTGAAATATGGTTACTACTAACAATATATAAATGTTTATTTGACTGTTGATGAGATTCAAATGTCGTGGTGGAAATAGGATTTTTGTCTCTCTGCATTTGGTTGTTGTGTTTCTATTTCTTGTAGATTGCGTCAAGTGGGCGACCTAAGAAGAGGGATTATTGTGATGAAACCCATCCTTCATCCTTATTTCTTCACATTTTTGGATGGATGGGAACCTTGTTTTATTTCTTCATGGTGTTTTCTAGCGGAATTTGTGACACATCAGGTTGATTTTTTAGTGAGTTTCTCACTTTCACCCTCGAGTGGGTAACTCGAAAAATATATAGGTTTACTAGCCCCTATCATCCGGTCCTCATCTAATAATTCAGTGTGATATGGAGGAGATATATTCCTTGATTATGTTGTAAGTAAGACACAATTCTTCGCATTTGGGGTGACACGTCATCTTTGATAGATTTCGATATTGCATTTTCAGACAGGGGGAAAAGAGATTTCTGGCTTGTTCTTGCTATGATGTTTGTTTCTTTTCTACCATTTGGATACCTGTTTGGCCTTCTGCCTTGTTGTTTAAGATGATTTTTCATTTGCCTTTGAAATGGGTTCCTTCTTTTTTCCAGCATTCAAAATGAGTTTTTTCTATTTTAATTTAAGGTGTTTTCCCCTCTTCCTATAGAAAAATAATACTCTGTTAATTAAAAGCTATGTAATAATTGTAATGTTTAAGTAATAATATTAATTTTATATTGTGGTTCATTAAAAATTTATGTTTTCTTTAATGAAAGATGTTGAAGTAATTAAAATTATTTTAGAAATATATAAATAAAAAATCATGGGGTGTTATATTATACCCAATTAATATAATGTTTAGCCTTTAATGTTTTTCACATTGATACAAACAATTGAGGATACATCTACCTCATCATATCCTTAGGTTCCCACGTAGCTTCTTCAATTTTTTTTACCACAAAAATCTGACCAACTGATTGGAAATATCATGATGAATAGGTATGACCACTGATTTATTTACATGTGAAGGATCGGGTATTAACTTCCACATTAGAGATACAAGTAACCCATCTTGTACTTAAGATAGTTTTAGTGGAAGTGAAAAGCAATGAATGACTATCCCTGGTAGATGAAGAATATAAAAAGTGGGAAATATGGCCAGGTATCAACATTCCTTTACTCTCAAATATCATTAACATATTCAATGGGTAATTTCATAAAAAACCATCTCACCAAATTCATACATTAGATCTCACAGGTGATTGTCATCATGATTATTCTATTAATTATTTTCTACCATTGTGTGTTTTTAGATGGATCTCCCTTTTTATATTTTAATTTGTTTCATCTTCTAACTCATGTCCCGATATATTTCATTCCCGAAATTTATCATATCACATTGAAATTTTACACTTTTTTCTATAGTGGGATTCTTACAAAGACATTAGAGAGATCAAGTAAAAGTTATAGTTTTAAAAATGTTCGACTAGAGCAAGGTGTTAATCCCAACCAACATTTAAATCAATAGAAAAATTTATCATAATATCCTATAAGTTATGAATTGTTCTCTCAAACAAATAATCTATTCTAGGAAGACATGTTACCTAGAAACATACTTCATTATCCAAATCTTGCTGAAGGATTCACATGAACATCATCGTAAAACTCAAATCCCAATCAAATAAAATAGAATGTGGTACTTCATGAAACCTTATCACATCCATAATATATATCCATGAAATTTTATCTAGATTTAAATAAAATATAATAGTGATGAGTTTGAGTAACCTCATAAGGTTATTAACTACAAGACATATAACATTTTACCATTTAGAGGTTTTGGGGATTCTGGTGTCAAAATCCATGGTGATGTTTTCCCATTTCTATAATGGTATGGGTAACTATTGAAATATACCCATAAAATTTTTTCCCACATCCTTTCCTTTTTTATATCAATCACTAAGAAATAAACTCTATAATATCTCTATTTATGTCATTAAACAAGAAATACTCTTTCAAATAACTCTACATCTTTTTACTTCATCGATGAATAATGAATGAATAGCTATAAATCACCTCCAAAAATCCATCTTATAATATGGTATGAATAAAATATATATATATATATATATGATTAATTATACTTATCATTCCATCATAACCATGGTTAAACACATGAACTTTATGGAAATTCTTCTATTACTCCATGTCTTCCTTATGAAACTCATTATTCATCACTTGTCTAAAATGGTGGAATACTTATTTGAGAATATTTATATCCTTGATTTCAGGATTTGTCAGTCACAAATCCATAAATATTGGATATTGTTTCAAATATTCATAAATAAGATATCATTATAATTTTAGCAAAAATCATTGGACACCTTTCTCACTTTCCAATGGTGGTAATTATTTGACTAGTCATAATATTTAATTATATCCAATCATCCTCTCGGGAGCTTGTTCAACTCTTTCTGTGTGAAAATATACATTAAATATTTATTATCTGTTTATATATATCACACATTTTCTATAAATATAATTACTCCATATATATAATGGTAAAAATAACATAGCTAAATCCAAATAATGAGTTGGATAATTTAACTCATGAACCCAAAATTTTTGCGGGGAATTAGTTATCACAAATCCCAATACCTTTATTGATTCATCACTATAGATTATAAATACTTATCTACTACAGGGTAATATAATAATATGTGTGATTAATAACCTACTATTTAGTACCTTGGAATTTTCATCACCTTATTTTATCCAAAGGAACATGGATACCTAACAAGTTAACCAGGTTAATTAATTGGACAACGTGTATAAATATTCCACAATGCATTTAAAATATAAAACCAAACAAATAAAACCATAGATCTCCTTCCCCGTTGATGGTTTGGTCCAACATTCAATAGACTGAATCATTGATGGATCAACTAATATACCCTCACATGAGATTATATGACCTAAAAATGGAATATTTGTAACACCTGAGACTTTTATGAGAAATATTTTGTTTTTATGTTATATGAATCATCAAAGGAGTCTTTCACTACACACCACACTAGCTTGGCTTGCTTTACATGCAATCGCGACCTTTCTCGATAGCTTTCATCGTACGCAATAGCGAGTTTCACTAAACAATGATATGCTATTAAAATATTATTAAAACTAGCCGTTATGAATAGTAATAACCAATTTTTTAAATTTTGTAATTTTTATTTTTCAAAACGGACTTCATTTTTGGATTCGGAATTTCGAAATTTGATTAGTGTGAAATTTTGGTATTTTTCTGAAAACTTTTAATTTTTTATGAATAGTGAAAACACTAGGTTACTATTTAAAAACCGACTTTTTATTTAAATAATTATTTATTTTATTCAAATTTATTTTAGGTCAAAATTGATACATAATACCTATATAAGTTCAATTCAATTCATTGAAGTCATTTTATAATAATTTTATATATATAAAAATTTTATTGAACTTTTCACCGTCTTTTACCCACATCCTAGGAGAATTTCCAAATTCACATAAAACCTAATTTTACCGCTTCTATGAGTGGAATTTCAAAAATCCGAGAGACACAGTTAATATCAAGGACTAAAATGTGGTTCAATGAGAGGAAAATAATTTTTGGTGAATAATAACTTTTTACTTTTTTTACCACGGTTAAAAGTAAATAGGGTAATTAAGGATAAAAATGATATTATTATTACCTAAAACATGTCCTAATTATATTGGATAAGTGTAATTCGACCAAAAACATCCTTAGGAATACAATATGACCATTTATACCCACATGTATTAGATTAGGACATTTAATATTAATTTATTTAAAGAAGGGTTAAAATTGTTAAAATTAAAGTTTAATAAGTATATCATTTTTAATATATGGTTATACATAATATAAATTCGACTATAAATATTCATTAGAAAGATAAAATTATTTCCTACATAATGGTATTTTATTTATAATTTTTAGACATTAAATAATTTAATTTATTTATGACACAATGATGATGCAGTAATTATCTTATTAATGAAATATTACCATAATTGATGTTATAAATACCCAAATAAATGTAATTTGAGACTTTTTATGAATTAAAATAATTTTATGTGTTAATATGACATGTCCGTATTGATTTAATTAACTTTTTTGAACTAATATTTCTATTATGAATTTCACAAAAAACAATTACCAAATAGTGTCAAAATTGACATAAAATTGTTTTTAAAACAAATATTATCTTATTAATTGTTATTTTATTCCTAAAAATATAAGTTTTGTCCCAATGACTTAGATACGGATATATATATTAATAATAAACAACATGCGGTTCTTTTGGCTTGTTATAGTAGGTTTAATAACCTTATAGTGTAAGAAAACAAGAAGGGGCGGTAAAAGTTAAATTATCTAACTTAAAGTTAAATATAAATGATAAGGTTAAAATAGATACCTAAACATGTATGAATTATATTGTATAAGATTATTTCGACCCATCCCCGCCTTATCTTAGAAATAATTCAATTTTGAGCTATTAAAAACAGAATATGACTTTATAATAAAATAAGATTTTTAGTTTTTTCAAAGGTGCCCCTCTCCTCCCTTATAAAAGGGAACCTCCTCCCTCTCTTCCTCACATCACATTGAGCCTTCAATCTCTGCCAACCCCTACCAAATTCTCTTCTCCACTTCCCTAGAAACATCATAGAGGTCCTGGTCTTCTTCAAAGACCAATTTTATTGCCCTAAGAGGAGGTCTCAAAGAGGTGCTTCAATGAAGATGTAATGTCTGTTACCGATTATTTCAACTTTATTTCTTCTTCCACTTCTTCTTATTTAGTTGTTTCATTATGAAGTAATAAAATCAGTATCACTCATATACTGGTATGTTATTATAAGTAATAAATAACCCTATTTCACCATCTATCCATTCTACGGAAAATGAAATCATTGCGCGTGCGTACGTACGGAATACCGTCTCCACGCCGTGGTGTAATCTATTTTCCACCACCACCTTACTTGGATGGGTATAATGGTGTAAATAATAACTATATATTATTATTTTAAAGTGATATTTATTCTGAAATATTATTCATACACTCCAATACAATTCCACGATCATGGGAACGATATCATCGCACGTGCATACGTACGGAGTATCGTCTCCACGATGTGATGCGACTTGTTCTACATGATCTTCATTGCATAATGATTATATAAATGAATTGAATGAATTAATATGATATATATTACATTAATACAATTCTAGAAATGATTTATCTATAACCTAAAGATAACAATAAGAATTTATTCGACAAAACACGCATAAGAACAAAAAGTAATAAACACCCGAATAACAAGTAGAAATAAAATATTACTAATAAGAAACTAAGAATATGGCCATATATGATATCATAACAATGATTATGGTTCTGAAATAAGTCAATGGCATTATTTAAATCATTATACAAGAGTTTCAGACACTTACAAAGCAAATCGGACCTAAGGTAAGGGAATATATCACAATCTCATTTTTTTCCGAGATTGTTTATACTTTGGTATTTACTAGGGTGTATTTTATCATCCACATCCATGTTTCCTCAATATGTAATTTATTTCCATCCACCTAAAATTATTTAAATCCAATTTTACCCTTCGGTGAGTTTTTAGTAAAAGATATGAAAGGAATCTTTTGTCATTTTTCGTACGAGGTACTTTTTGACTTTTCTGACAAAAGTACGAGAAGAATGTTTTTTTAACTTATACGGCATGAATAAATTTTTAAAACATTATTTCCAAGAAGTTTACTTTACACATTTCATGTTTATTTTTAATCAACTTCTTTTAGTTTAAAATTGTATGACATGTTGAGAAAGGAAAATGTTTTTGAAGTAGAAAGGATATTTTCCTCAAGAATGGAGTTCAAGTGTTTTATCAAAAAAAAATTCCATCTAAGATAATATAGGGTTCTTTTTCTATCCCTATTATTACATTGATTTTATTATGTTGTGATGGAATTACTTTTATGAATTCCTTTATCATATATGATTTGTTTTATGATGTCATGATGTTTAAGAATCCCATTTTTATTACATGGGTTATGCTATGATGTATGATTTATGATTTTGTGGAACATATAAGAATGGTTTCATTATGAGATGGGTGTGACCTATATCTACCTCCAATGCATTGGGTAAAGATTTATATCTCAGGAGATAGACATGGCTGGAATGGCAGGTTAAACCGGTTCAGTGAAACAGGACTGAAACGCGGAGTGAACTCGGTTCAGAAATGGACTTTGTCCACTAAGATAGTCTTGGCAATGAGTCTTGACTACTAAGAAATGATTCTCTGTGATTATGTGTTTATTCCAAAATGTTTCATGTTTTAAGTTATGATTATTGGGATTACATTTCATTACTACAATTTATCCCATGTTAGTAAATTATGATCTCTTTTGCAGGTTAAGATTTCAAAAATGTTATGTTCTTATGAATATGATGTGATTGATATTTCTTTTGTTTACCCTTACTGAGAATTTGAGCTCACCTTTTTGTATGTTATCTTTCCCCAAGTGATGAAGAAGGTTATTAAATATGATATGCCAAAAGGGACTCTAGATATGATGAAATAAATGGGAGACAGTGTAGATGCTTTATGAACCAATTGTTTATGTTTCCCAGTTTCCGAAGACACTATACCTATACGGTCCTTTCATGGTTTTGTTATATGTTGTAATAGGTATTCTTCAATTTTGAAGTATTAACAATGTACGTAAAGTATGGGTCGTTACATTTGGTATCGGAGGAGGAACCCAACCTTAAGTGTGGTGCACTGCCTGGGATGAGATGTAGGGCTCACAACGAGGGCATCATGCTCTAAAGGGGGGTGATTGTAACATCCCCAAATGATAAAGGGTTAAATGACTAAATGATATGACTCATTTCAACAAGGTGCACCTTCCTTCTCAGGAGCCTGTCTGATTAAAACTTCACAGTTAAGCGTGCTTGGCCTCGAGTAGTGATCAGGATGGGTGAACTTATGGGAAGTTTACCAGGGTGTGTGCGAGTGAGTACAAAGCACACTGAAAAGGACATATGTTGGCCTGTGGGAACTATCATTAGTTAGATGACTGGTTCAGGCATGTGGGTGGACCCTGGGGGGCCCTATATGTCTGTGGGGTAACTGGTGGTACCTGGTGGGCTAGGACACGACGACCATGTTAAAGCGGGGTGGATGTGCCGTCAATGGGGCCCAATTTTCACATTTGGTATCAGAGGAAAGGTATAGTCACCCTTTGGAAACTAGGATGTGAAAGCCTTAGTAAGAAACCTAAGGATATGTCTAAGCACAGAACACAATCTTAGTGTTTTAGAAATGGCCATCAATAACCTATGATAAGACCTTAAGTGTAAACTTTTATTCTTGATTATGTGGTTTTCCTATTATAATTAGTGTTCCTCACACTATTCTTCTTGGTTTTAGTCAATGGATTGAACCCGAAAGAACCGTGTTAATGCGGAATGCGACGGGCAATGAAATGATTGTCCCCCTGAGAAACCAAACATTATGGGAGCTGGAATGAAAAATCTTGTAGACATGCTCACACAACTTTCTCAAGCTATGAATCATGTAGGACTTCCAAACGAGCAATGGAAGGAGCAACATTTTGTTGAATCCTTCATGAGGCAGTGTCCACCTTCATTCAGCGGGTCTTCTGATCCATTAGTGGCTGAACAATGGATCAGTACCACTGAAAAGATATTTTCAGTTCTTCAATGTTCTGAACATGATAAAGTCATCTTAGCAGTGTATCGTTTGGAAGGAGATGCTGATCAATGGTGGAATCTTATCAAGAATACGAGGCAAAGAGATGAAATTGAGTACATGGAATGGGACGAGTTCAAGAACTTATTTTTCAATAAGTACTTCCCTCGTATTCTTCAAACAAAGTTGGAGAAGGAGTTTCTTGAACTAAAGGAAAAGGATGATGAATCTGTTGGTACCTACGAAGCAAATTTTACAATACTTGCAAGGTACGCTTCTGGTATTATTATCCAACCTGAGATTAATATCGATCGATTCTTTAGTGGCTTAAAACCAAGTCTTTGAAGGGTGTTAGCCATAATAGAATTCAATAGCTACGAGGAAATTGTTCGATGTTCTCTCAAAGTTGAGATGGAGATTGGAGTAACCCATCAGCTATATGGGTTTGATAAGAAGAGGAAAATGGAATTCAAAGGAAAATATAAAGAGCACACTGAAAAGAAGATTAGTTTTCCCTTATGCTCAAAGTGTGGAGATAACCATGGAGTAAATTGTCTTAAGGGGACAAGAAAATGTTATAAGTGTGGAAAAGAAGGTCATCGGGAAATTGAATGTCGAAATAATGGGAAGAAAATGTCTAATGATGCAAACAAAGGAAGGGATACACAGAATGAACCTACTACACTTCAATGTTTCAAATGCAAGGAGATGGGGCATTATTCCAATCAATGCCCAAATCCAAGGGTTGATGATGATGACCGACGTCAACAAACTCTTAAGGCTAAAGACAAAGGAAAGTCACATACAATTACTATAGGCGATGTGGAGTACGACAACGAAGTGGTGAGAGGAATACTTACCATCCACTCGAAAGTAGAAAATGTTTTATTTGATTCTGGATCCACCCACTCTTTTATTTCTGAAGAATTTTCTAAGGGTATCACCGTATTACCTCAACAATTAGATGTTGAGTTGGCTGTGACAACTCTTAATGGAACAACAGTTTCATCAATAGTTTATAATTCTTCTCCGATTGAAGTTTGTGGGAAACTGCTTCATGAAAATCTTGTGATCCTTCCTATAGTGGAATTTGATGTGATTCTTAGCATGGATTGGCTTTCTCTATATGGAGCTCATATCAATTGCCAAAGAAGGGAAGTCACATTTCATATTCCAGATCAATCTATGATCATCTATCGATGCAAGGATGAACATAACATTACAGTGAAAATTTCTTCCATCTTATGGGTCTTGATTCCACTAAATGAAGGTTATTTATCTCAAATGGTTGGAGAGAAACTCATGATTAAGAATATTCCCATTGTATGGGAGTTTGATGATGTATTTCCAAAGGAATTATCGGGTCTTCCACCAAATCGTGAAGTTGAGTTTTCCATAGAACTCGTACCGGGTGCTTTACCTATTTCAAAGACACCTTATAGAATGGCCCCAATTTAGTTGAAGGAATTGAAGAAGCAACTCCAAGAGAATCTTGATAAGGGATTAATATGCCCTAGTGCGTCACCTTGGGGAGCACCTGTTCTGTTTGTTAAGAAGAAAAGATGGATCAATGAGACTCTGCATTGATTATCGAGATACTAACAATATCACTATCATGACCAAATATCCACTCCCACGCATTGATGAATTATTTGACCAACTACGCGGAGTTCAATACTTTTCCAAATTGATCTTAGTTCAGGGTATCATCAATTAAGGTTCAAAAGGGAGGATATACCAAAGACATATTTCCGTACAAGGTATGGAAACTATGAATTTATAGTGATGCCATTTGGTCTTACTAATTCCCATGCTATCTTCATGGATCTGATGAATAGAGTCTTTAGAGACTATCATGATCAGTTTGTGGTAGACTTTATAGACGATATTCTGGTATATTGAAAGAGAAAGTAATAACATTAAGATCACTTGAGAATTACATTGATGACCCTGAGAAAGGAGAAGCTTTATGTCAAATTTACCAAGTGTGAATTTTGGCTTCAAATAGTTTCATTTTTTGGTCACATAATTTAAAAAGAGGGGATATCTGTTTATCCAGAAAAAATAGAGGTTATCGAAATATGGTTGAGACCAACAACAGTAACTGAGATCCGAAATTTTCTTGGTTTGGATGGATATTATCGACATTTTGTGAATGATTTTTCATGATTATCTAATCCACTCACCATGTTGACTCGGAAAGGAGTTAAGTTTGTTTGGACCGAGGAATGTGAAGAGAATTTCAAGGAGTTGAAAAGAAGGTTATCCAGTGCACCTGTACTCACACTTCCTTGTAGTGGAGAAAGGTTTGTGATCTACAGTGATGCATCCAAGAAGGGGCTGGGTTGTTTTCTTATGCAAAATGATATGGTGATAGCTTATGCCACACGACAGTTGAAAATCCATGAGAAAAATTACCCAACTCCTGATTTGGAGTTAGCTGCGGTAATCTTTGCATTAAATATTTGGAGGAATTATCTTTATGGAAAAAGGTGTGATATTTATACTGATCATAAAAGTTTAAAGTATATTTTCACACAAAAGGAGCTGAATATGCGCCAAAGAAGATGGTTGGAGCTGATTACGTATTACAACTGCTCAATTCATTACCAGCCTGGGAAAGCAAACAAGGTGGAAGACGCATTAAGTTGAAAATACCATGATAGCTTATCCATGATGAGGATCACAAATGATCCAATATTTATGGATTTACAAAGGATGGATCTTGGAATTATAATGGAAGGGGAAAATCGTATCTTTCTCAAATGAATGTTCAACCATCTATACATGTGAAGATTAAATAGGCACAGAAAGAAGATGTATAGTTACAAAATAAGGTATGAAATGTTCCAAAATTCAAACTTGAATGTGATGGGATAATAAAGTTCAGGAATTGGGGTTGTGTTCCTCCCATCCCAGAATTAAAGAAGGAGCTGCTGGATGAGGCTCATAGTTCTTCATTCACTATACATCCTGGAAGCACGAAGATGTATAGGGACCTGAAAGAGTACTTCTGGTTGGATGGCATGAAAAGAGGTATTGCTGAATATGTCTCTCGATGCTTGGTTTGTCAGCAAGTTAAAGATCAGAAAGAGAAGTCTAAGGGGATGTTACAACCATTACCCATACCAGAATGGAAATGGGAAAACATCACTATGGACTTTGTTACTAGACATCCTAAAACATCCAAAGGCAATAATGTTATCTGGGTCATAGTTGATCATCTTACAATGTCGGCTCACTTCATCGCTATTAGAGAGGATTTCTCTCTGGATTAGTTTTCCAGGATATATGTAAAGGAAGTGGTAAGATTGCATGGAGTACAAATTTCCATTATATCTGATCGGGATTCGAGATTTACCTCGATGTTCTGGTGAAGTATTCAGCATACTCTGGATACATCGTTGAGTTTCAGCACTGCTTATCATCCTCAGACAGATGGTCAGTCTGAGAGGACAATTCAAACTCTAGAAGATATGTTGAGAGCTTTCTCTATGGATTTAAAAGGTGGTTGGGATCAACACCTACCTTTGGTGTAATTTTCTTATAATAATAGCTTTCACTCCAGTATTGAGATGGCTCTTTATGAAGCTATCTATGGAAAGAAATGCAGGACTCAAACTTGTTGGGATGAAGTTGGGGAAAGAATGCTATTAGGACCTGATGTTGTTGATGAGATGGCAGAAAAGGTCAGATCTATTCAACAACACATTAGAGCAGCTCAGAGTCGACAAAAAAGTTATGCCGACAACCGAAGAAAAGACCTAGAGTTTAAAGTGGGTGATTAAGTGTTCTTACGAATATCTCCTTGGAAGAGAGTAATGAGATTTGGAATGAAGGGAAAGAAGAGCCCTAGACATATCGGTCCTTTAGAAATATTGGATCATGTTGAGAATTTAGTTTAACGATTGGCACTTCCACCGAATCTCTCCCATGTTCAGGATGTGTTCCATGTAACTCTCTTGAGGAAGTACATACCTGATCCTTCACATGTACTCAGCTTAGAAGTTGTACCGATGGAGCAAGATCTTTCTTATGAAGAACAGCCAATAGATATTTTGGATCATAGCGAAAAAGTCCTACGGAACAAGACCACTCTCATGGTGAAAGTTTTATGGGGGAACCACCAATTAGAAGAAGTTACATGGGAGCTTGAGGATATGATGAGGGAAAGGTATCCTCATCAGTTTGTTACGAAGTGACGAATTTCAAGGGTGAAATTCATTTTAAGGGGGGTAGAATGTAACACCCGAGACTTTTATGAGAAATATTTTGTTTTTATGTTATATAAATCATCAAAGTAATCTTTCACTATAGAAAACACTATATTGTCTTTCTTTACACGCAATCACGACCTTCCCCGATAGCATGCGTCGTACGCAATACCGAGTTTCACTAAACAACGATATGCTATTAAAATGTTATTAAAACTAGCCGTTATGAATAGTAATACCCACTTTTTGTAATTTTGTAATTTTTTGTTCAAAACGGACTTCATTTTTGGATTCAGAATATCGAAATTTTCCTAGGGTGAAATTTTGTATTTTTCGGAAAACTTTTAATTTTTGATGAATAGTGAAAACACTGGGTTACTATTTAAAAACAGACATTTTATTTAAATAATTATTTATTTTATTTAAACTAATTTTATGTAAAAATTGATACATAATACCTATATATGTTCAATGAAATTCAGTGGAGTCATTTTATAAGAATTTTAGATATATAAAAAGTTTATTGAACTTTTCACCGTCTTTTACCCACCTCCTATGAGAATTTCCAAATTCACATAAAACCCAATTTTACCTCTTCTATGAGTGGAATTTTAAAAATCCGAGAGACACGGTTAATATCAAGGACTAAAATGTGGTTCAATGAGATTAAAATAATTTTTGTTGAATAGTAACTTTTTACATTTTTTACCACGGTTAAAAGTAAATACGGTAATTAAGGGTAAAAATGATATTATTATTACCCTAACACATGTCCTAATTTTATTGGATAAGTGTAATTAGACCAAAAACACCCTTAGGATTAAAATATGACCATTATGACTCACATGGATTAGATTAGGACATTTAATATTAATTTATTTAAAGAAGGGTTAAAATAGTTAAAATCAATGTTTAATAAGTATATCATTTTTAATATAGGGTTATACATAAGATAAATTAGACTATAAATATTCATTAGAAATATAAAATGATTTAATACATAATGGTAGTTTATTTATAATTTTTAGACATTAAATATTATAATTTATTTATGACACAATGATGATGCAGTAATTATCTTATTAATGAAATATTAACATAATTGATGTTATAAATAACCAAATAAATTTAATTTTAGACTTTTTATGAATGAAACTAACTTTATATGTTAATATGACATGTTAGTATTGATTTAATTAACTTTTTTTGAACTAATATTTCTTTTATTAATTTCACAAAAATCAATTCCCAAATAGTGTCAAAATTGACATAAAATTGTTTTTAAAACAAATATTATATTATTAATTGTTATTTTATTCTTAAAAATTTAAGGTTAGGCCCAATTACTTAGATAAGGTTATATATATTAATAATAAACAACTTGGGGTTCTTTTGGACTATTATAGTAAGTTTATTAACCTTATAGTGTAAGAAAACAATAAGGCGCGGTAAAAGTTAAAATATCTACCTTAAAGTTAAATCTAAATGATAAGGTTAAAATAGATACCTAAACATGTCTAAATTCTATTGGATGAGATTAATTCGACCCATACCCACCTTAGCTTCTAAATAAATCAATTTGGAGCTATTAAAACCCGAATATGACTTTATAATAAAATAATATTTTAAGTTTTTCCAAAGGTGCCCCTCTCCTCCCTTATGAAAGGGAACCTCCTCCCTCTCTTCCTCACATCACTTTGAGCCTTCAATCTCGGCCAACCCTTGAAAAATTCTCTTCTCCACTTACCTAGAAACATCATAGAGGTCCTGGTCTTCTTCAAAGACCAATTTTAGTGCCCTAAGAGGAGGTCTCAAAGAGGTGCTTCAAACAAGAGGTAATGTCTGTTGCTGATTCTTTCAACTTCATTTCTTCTTCCACTTCTTCTTATTTAGTTGTTTCATTATGAAGTAATAAAATCAGTATCACTCATATAATGGAATGTTATTATAATTATGAAATAACCCTATTTCACCATCTATCCATCCTACGGAAAATGAAATCACCGCGCATGCGTACGTACGGAATACCGTCTCCACGCCGTGGTGTAATCTATTTTCCACCACCACCTTACATGGATGGGTATAATGGTATAAATAATAACTATATATGATTATTTTAAATTGATATTAATTCTGAAATATTATTCATACACTCCAATACAATTCCACGATCATGGGAACGATATCATCGCTCGTGCGTACGTATGGAATACCATCTCCACGATGTGATGCGACTCTTTCTACATGATCTTCCTTAAATAATGATTATATAAATGAATTTAATGAATTAATATGATATATATTACACTAATACCATTATGGAAATGATTTATCTATAACCTAAAGAGAAAAATTAGAATTTATTCGACAAAACACGCATAAGAACAAAAAGTAATAAACACCCAAATAACAAGTAGCAATGAAATATTAATAATAAGAAGCTAAGAATATGGAAATATATGATATCATAACAATGAGTATGATTCTGTAATAAGTCAACGACATTATTTAATTCATTATACAAGAGGTTTAGACACTTACGAAGAAAATCGGACCTAAGGTAAGGGAAAATATCACAATCTAATTTTTATCCATGATTGTTTATACTTTGGTATTTACTGGGGTGTATTTTATAATCCACATCCATGTTTCCTCAATATGTTATATTATTTCCATCCACCTACAATTTTTTAAATACAATTTTACCCTTCGGTGAGTTTTTTGTAAAATATATGAAAGGAATCTTTTGTCGTTTTTCATACGAGGTACTTTTTGACTTTTCCGACAAAAGTACGAGAAGAATGTTTTTTAAACTTATACGGCATGAATGGATTTTTAAAACATTATTTCCTAGAATATTCCTTTACAAGTTTTCAAGTTTATTTTTAATCAACTTCATTTAGTTTAAAATTGTATTACATGTTAAGAAAGGAAAATGTTTTTGAAGTAGAAAGGATATTTTTTCAAGAATGGAGTTCAAGTGTTTTATCAAAAAAAATTCCATCTAAGATAATATAGTGTTATTTTTATATCCCTATTATTACATTGATTTGATTATGTTGTGATGGAATTATTTTTATGAATTCCTTTATCTTATATGAATTGTTTTATGATGTCATGATGTTTAAGAATCCCTTTTTTATTACATGGGTTATGCTATGATGTATGATTTATGATTTTGTGGAACACATAAGAATGGTTTCATTATGAGATGGGTGGGACCTATATCTCCCTAAAATGCATTGGCTAAAGATTTATATCTCATGATATAGACATGGCTGGAATGACAGGTTAAAACAGTTCAGTGAAACAGGACTGAAATGAGGAGTGAACTCAGTTCAGAAATGGACGTTGTCCACTAAGATAATCTTGGAAATGAGTCTTGACTACTAAGAAATGATTCTCTATGATTATGTGTTTATTCCACAAAGTTTCATGTTTTATGTTATGATTATTGGGATTATATTTCACTTCTACGATTTATCCCATGTTATGAAATTATGATCTCTTTTGCAGGTTAAGATATCTATAATGTTATGTTCTTATGAATATGATGTGATTGATATTTCTTTTGTTTACCCTTACTGAGCATTTGAGCTCACCCTTTTGTATGTTTTCATTCCCCAGGTCAGGAAGAAGGTTATTAAGAAGTATATTCCAAAAGGGACTCTAGATATGATGAAATAAATGGGAGACAATGTAGATGCTTTATGAACCAGTTGTTTATGTTTCCTAGTTTCCAAAGACACTATACCTATACGGTCCTTTCATTGTTTTGTTATATGTTGTAATAAGTATGCTTCAATTTTGAAGTATTAACAATGTATGTATAGTATGGGTCGTTACATTTGGTATCGGAGGAGGAACCTAGCCTTAAGTGCGGTGCACTGCCTGGGTTGAGATGTAGGGCTCACAACGAGGGTGTTGTGCTCTAAAGGGGGTGATTGTAACATCCCCAAATGATAAAGGATTAAATGACTAAATGATATGACTCATGTCAATAAGGTGCAGATTCCTTTTCGGGAGCCTGTCTGATTAGAACTCCACAGTTAAGCGTGCTTGGCCTGGATTAGTGATCAGGATGGGTGACCTTCTGGAAGTTTCCCAGGGTGTGTGCGATTGAGGACAAAGCACACTGGAAAGGACATATGTTGGCCTGTGGGGACTATCATTAGTCAGATGACTTGTTCAGGCATGTGGGTGGACCCTGGGTTGGGCCCCATATGTCTGCGGGGCAACTGGTGGTTCCTGGTGGGCTAGGACACGACGACCATGTTAAAGCGGGGTGGATGTGCTGTCAACGGGGCCTAGTTGTCACATTTGGTATTAGAGGAAAGGTGTAGTAAATGGAATGTGGGTGGAACCTGGGGTGGGCCCCAAATGTCTGCGGGGCAACTGGTGGTACCTGGTGGGATAGGACACGACGTCCATGTTAAAGCGGGGTGGATGTGATGTCAATGGGGCCCAGTTGTCACATTTGGTATCAGAGGAAAGGTATAGTCAACCTTTGCAAACTAGGATGTGAAAGCCTTAGTAAGAAATCTAAGGATATGTCTAAGCATAGAACACAATCTTAGTGTTTTAGAAATGGCCATCAATAACCTATGATAAGACCTTAAGTGTAACCATTTATTCTTGATTATGTGGTTTTCCGATTATAATTAGTGTTGCTCACACTATTCTTCTTGGTTTTAGTCAATGGATGTAACCCGAAAGAACCATGTTAATGAGGAATGCGACGGGCAATGCAATGATTGTCCCCCTGAGCAACCAAACGTTATGGGAGATGGAATGAAAAATCTTATAGACATGCTCACACAACATTCTCAAGCTATGAATCATGCAGGACTTCCAAACGAGCAAAGGCAGGAGCAATATTCTGTTGAATCCTTCATAAGGCAGCGTCCACCTTCCTTTAGCGGGTCTTCTGATCCATTAGTGGATGAACAATGGATCAGTACCACTGAAAAGATATTTTCAGTTCTTCAATGTTCTGAACATGATAAATTTAGCTTAGTAGTATATCGTTTGGAAGGAGATGCTGATCAATGGTGGAATCTTATCAAGAATACGAGGCAAAGAGTTGAAATTGAGTCCATGTAATGGGATGAGTTCAATAAATTATTTTTCAATAAGTACTTCCCTCGTATTTTTCGAACAAAGATAGAGAAGGAGTTTCTTGAACTAAAGGAAAAGGATGATGAATCTGTTGGTACCTACGAAGGAAATTTTACAAGACTTGCAAGGTATGCTTCTGGTATTATTATCCAACCTGAGAGTAAGATAAATCGATTTTTTAGTGTCTTAATACCAAGTCTTCGAAGGGCGTTAGCCATAAGCGAATTCAATAGCTACGAGGAAATCATTTGATGTTCTCTCAAAGTTGAGATGGAGATTGGAGTAACCCATCAGCCATATGGGTTTGATAAGAAGAGGAAAATGGAATTCAAAGGAAAATCAAAAGAGAACACTGAAAAAAAAAGATGAGTTTTCCCTTATGCTCAAAGTGTGGAAAGAAACATGGAGGAAATTGTCTTAAGGGGACAAGAAAATGTTATAAGTGTGTAAAAGAAGGTCATCGGGCAATTGAATGTCGAAATAATCGGAAGAAAATGTCTAATGATGCAAACAAAGGAAGGGATACACAGAATGAACCTACTACACTTCAATGTTTCAAGTTCAAGGAGATGGGGCATTATGCCAATCAATGCCCAAATCCGAGGGTTGATGATGATGATCGACGTCAACAAACTCTTAAGGCTAAAGACAATGGAAAGTCACATGCAATTACTATTGGTGATGTCGAGTACGACAACGAAGTGGTGAGAGGAACAATTAGCATCCACTCAAAAGTAGAAAATGTTTTATTTGATTCTATATCCACCCACTCGTTTATTTCCGAAGAATTTTCTAAGGGTATCTCCGTATTACCTCAACCATTAGATATTGAGTTGGCTATGACAACTCTTAATGGCACAACGGTTGCATCAAAAGTTTATAATTCTTCTCCGATTGAAGTTTGTGGGAAAGTGCTTCCTAAAAATCTTGTGATCCTTCCTATAGTGGAATTTGATGTGATTATTGGCATGGATTGGCATTCTCTATATGGAGCTCATATCAATTTCCAATGAAGGGAAGTCACATTTCATATTCTAGATCAATCGATGATCGTCTATCGATGCAAGGATGAACATAACCGTATAGTGGAAATTTCTTCCATTTTATGGGTCTTTATTCCACTAAATTAAGGTTATTTATCTAAAATGGTTGGAGAGAAACTCACGATTAAGAATATTCCCATTGTACGGGAGTTTGATGATGTATTTCCGGAGGAATTAATGGGTCTTCCACCAAATAGTGAAGTTGAGTTTTCAATAGAACTCGTACCGGGTGCTTTACCTATTTCAAAGACACATTATAGAATGGCCCGAATTGACTTACAGGAATTGAAGAAGCAACTCCAAGAGAATCTTGATAAGGGATTCATATGCCCTAGTTCGTCACCTTGGGGAGCACTTGTTCTGTTTGTTAAGAAGAAAGATGGATCAATGAGACTCTGCATTGATTATCGAGAACTTAACAAGATCACTATCATGAACAAATATCCTCTCCCACACATTGATGAATTATTTGACCAACTATGCGGAGCTTAATACTTTTCCAAATTGATCTTCATTTAGGGTATCATTAATTAAGGGTCAAAATGGAGGATATACCAAAGACGGATTTCCGTACAAGGTATGGACACTATGAATTTATATTGATGCCATTTGGTCTTACTAATGCCCATGCTATCTTCATGGATCTGATGAATAGAGTATTTAGAGACTATCTTGATCAGTTTTTGGTAGTCTTTATAGACGATATTCTGGTATATTCAAAGAGAAAATAAGAACATGAAGATCACACGAGAATTATATTGAAGACCCTGAGAAAGGAGAAGCATTATGTCAAATTTACTAAGTGTGAATTTTGGCTTCAAAAAGTTTCATTTTTGGGTCACATAATCTCAAAAGAGGGGATATCTGTGGATCCAGCAAAAACAGAGGTTATCAAAAGATGGTCGAGACCAACAATAGTAACTGAGGTCCGAACTTTTCTTGGTTTGGATGGATATTATCGATGTTTTGTGAAAAAAAATTCATGATTATCTAATCCACTCACCATGTTGACTCGGAATGGAGTTATGTTTGTTTGGACGGAGGAATGTGAAGAGAATTTCAAGGAGTTGAAAAGAAGGTTATCCAGTGCACCTGTACTCACACTTCCTTGTAGTGGAGAAAGGTTTTTGATCTACAGTGATGCATCCAAGAAGGGGTTGGGGTGTGTTCTTATAAAAATGATATGGTGATAGCTTATGCCTCACGACAGTTGAAAATCCATTAGCAAAATTACCCAACTCATGATTTGGAGTTAGCTGCGGTAATCTTTGCATTAAAGATTTGGAGGCATTATCTTTATGGGGAAAGGTATGATATTTATACGGATCATAAAAGTTTAAAGTATATTTTCACACAAAAAGAGTGGAATATGCCCCAAAGAAGATGGTTGGAGCTGATTAAGTATTACGACTACTCAATTCATTACCACCCTGGGAAAGCAAACAAGGTGGCAGACCCATTAAGTCAACAAGACCATGATAGATTATCCATGATGAGGATCACAAAAGATCCAATATTTATGGATTTACAAAGGATTGATCTTGGAATTATAATGGAAGGGAAAAAATCGTATCTTTCTCAAATGAATGTTCAACCATATATACATGTGAAGATTAAATAGGCACAGAAAGAAGATGTAGAGTTACAAAATAAGGTATGAAATGATCCTGAATTCAACCATGAATGTGATGGGATAATAAAGTTCAAGAATCGGGTTTGTGTTCCTCCCATCCCAAAATTAAAGAAGGAGCTGCTGTATGAGGCTCATAGTTCTTCATTCCCTATACATCATGGAAGCACGAAGATGTATAGGGACCTGAAAAAGTACTTCTGGTGGGATGGCATGAAAAGATATGTTGCTGAATATATCTCTTGAGGCTTGGTCTGTCAGCAAGTTAAAGCTGAGAGAGAGATGTCTAAGGGGATGTTACAACCATTACCCATACCAGAATGGAAATGGGAAAACATCACTATGGACTTTGTCACTGTACTTCCTAAAACATCCAAAGGCAATAATACTATCTGGGTCATAGTTGATCGTCTTAAAATGTCAGCACACATCATCGCTATTAGAGAGGATTTCTCTCTGGATCAGCTTGCCAGGATATATGTAAAGGAAGTGGTAAGATTGCATGGAGTACCACATTCCATTATATCTGATCGGGATCCGAGATTTACCTCGAATTTCTGGTGAAGTCTTCATCATACTCTGGATACAGAGTTGAGTTTCAACACTGCTTATCATCCTCAGACAGACGGTCAGTCTGAGAGGACAATTCAAACTCCAGAATATATGTTGAAAGCTTGCTATATGGATTTCAAAGGTGGTTGGGATCAACACCTACCTTTGGTGTAATTTTCTTATAATAATAGATTTCACTGCAGTATTTAGATGTCTCCTTATGAAGCTCTATATGGAAAGAAATGCAGGACTCCAACTTGTTGGGATGAAGTTGGGGAAAGAAATCTATTAGGAGCTAATCTTGTAGATGAGATGGCAGAAAAGGTCAGATCTATTCAACAACACATTAGAGCAGCTCAGAGTCGACAAAAAAGTTATGCCGATAACCGAAGAAAAGACCTAGAGTTTGCAGTGGGTGATAAAGTGTTCTTACGAATATATCCTTGGAAGAGAGTAATGAGATTTGGAAAGAAGGTAAAGCTGAGCCCTAGATATATCGGTACTTTTGAAATACTGGATCGTGTTGGGAAGGTATTTTAGTGATTGGAACTTCCACCGAATCTCTCCCAAGTTCAGGATGTGTTCCATGTATATTTCTTGAGGAAGTACATACCTGATCCTTCACATGTACTCAGCTCAGAAGTTGTACCGCTGGAGCAAGATCTTTCTTATGAAGAACAATCGATAGAGATTCTGGATCATAGCGAAAAAGTCCTATGAAACAAGACCACTCTCTTGGTGAACGTTTTATGGAGGAACCATCAATTAGAAGAAGCTACATGGGAGCTTGAGGATATGATGAGGGAAAGATATCCTCATCTATTTGTTACAAAGTGACGAATTTCAAGGGTGAAATTCATTTTAAGGGGGGTATAATGTAACACTCGAGGCTTTTATGAGAAATATTTTTTTATGTTATATAAATCATCAAAGGAATCTTTCAATACAAGACAACACTAGCTTGGCTTTCTTTACACGCAATCATGACCTTCCCTGATAGCTTGTATCGTACGCAATACCGAGTTTCACAAAACAATGATATGCTATTAAAATATTATTAAAACTAGCCGTTATGAATAGTAATACCCACTTTTTGTAATTTTGTAATTTATTTTCAAAACGGACATCATTTTTGGATTCAGAATATTGAAATTTTCCTAGGGTGAAATTTTGGTATTTTTATGAAAACTTTTAATTTTTAATAAATAGTGAAAACACTGGGTTACTATTTAAAACCCGACTTTTTATTTAAATAATTATTAATTTTTTTAAATTTATTTTAGGTCAAAATTGATACATAATACCTATATAAGTTCAATGCAATTCATTGGAGTCATTTTATAAGAATTTTAGATATATAAAAATTTTATTGAACTTTTCACCGTCTTTTACCCACCTCCTATGAGAATTTCCAAATTCACATAAAACCTAATTTTACTGCTTCTTTGAGTGGAATTTCAAAAATCTAAGAGACACTGTTAATATCAAGGACTAAAATGTGGTTCAATGAGATGAAAATAATTTTTGGTGAATAGTATCATTTTACTTTTTTTACCACGGTTAAAAGTAAATAGGTTAATTAAGGGTAAAAATGATATTATTATTACCCTAAAACATGTCCTAATTATATTGGATAAGTGTAATTCGACCAAAAAAAATCTTTGGAATAAAATATGACAATTTAGGCCCACATGGATTAGATTAGGACATTTAATATTAATTTATTTAAAGAAGGGTTAAAATAGTTAAAATCAAAGTTTAATAAGTAAATAATTTTTAATATAGGGCTATACATAAGATACATTCAACTATAAATATTAATTAGAAATATAAAATGATTTCCTACATAGTGTTATTTTATTTATAATTTTTAGACATTAAATAATTTAATTTATTTATGACACAATGATGATGCAGTAATTATCTTATTAATGAAATATTAACATAATTGATATATAAATATGAAAATAAATGTAATTTGAGACTTTTTATTAATTAAACTAATTTTATATGTTAATATGACATGTTAGTATTGATTTAATTAACTTTTTTCGAACTAATCTTTCTTTTATGAATTTCACAAAAATCAATTACCAAATAGTGTCAAAATTGACATAAAATTGTTTTTAAAACAAATATTATATTATTATTTGTTATTTTACTCCTAAAAATATAAGGTTAGTCCAAATGACATAGATAAGGTTATATATATTAATAATAAACAACTTGGGATTCTTTTGGCTTTTTATAGTATGTTTATTAACCTTATAGTGTAATAAAACAAGAAGACACAGTAAATGTTAAATTATCTAACTTAAAGTTAAATCTAAATGATAAGGTTAAAATAGATACCTAAACTTTTTTAAATTAGATTGGATGAGATTATTTAAACCCATACCCCCCTTAGTTTCGAAATAAATCAATTTGGAGCTATTAAAACCGAATATGACTTTATAATAAAATAATATTTTTAGTTTTTCCAAAGGTGCCCCTCTCCGCCCTTATAAAAGGGCACCTCCTCCCTCTCTTCCTCACATCACATTGAGATTTCAAGCTTGGTAAACCCCTACCAAATTCTCTAATCCAATTCCCTAGAAACATCTTAGAGTTCATGGTATTCTTCAAAGACCAATTTTAGTGCCCTAAGAGGAGGTCTCAAAGAGGCGCTTTAAAGAAGAGGTAATGTCCGTTACAGATTCTTTTAACTTTATGTCTTCTTCCACTTCTTCTTCTTTTGTTGTTTCATTATGAAGTAATAACATCAGTATCACTCACATACTGGTATTTTATTATAAGTATGAAACAACCCTATTTCACCATCTATCCATCCTATGGAACACGAAATCACCGCGCGTGCATACGTACGGAATACCGTCTCCACGCCATGGTGTAATCTATTTTCCACCACCACCTTACTTGGATGGGTATAATGGTGTAAATAATAACTATATACGATTATTGTAAAGTGATATTGATTCTGAAACAGTATGAATACACTCCAATACAATTCCATGATCATGGGAACAATATCATCACTTGTGCGTACGTACGGAATACTGTCTCCACGATGTGATGCGACTCTTTCTAAATGATCTTCATTGCATAATGATTATTTAAATGAATTGAATGAATTAATATGATATATATTACACTAATACCATTCTGGAAATGAGGTATGTATAACCTAAAGAGAAAAATTAGAATTTATTCGTCAAAACACACATAATAGAAAAAAGTAATAAACACCCAAATAACAAGTAGCAATGAAATATTACTAATAAGAAGCTATGAATATGTCCATATATGTTATCATAATAATGAGTATGATTCTGGAATAAGTCAATGAAATTATTTAAATCATTATACAGGAGTTTCAGACACTTACAAAGCAAATCAGACCTAAGGTAAGGGCAAATATCACAATCTCATTTTTATCTGAGATTGTTTATACTTTGGTATTTACTGGGGTGTATTTTATCATCCACATCCATATTTCCTCAATATGTAATATTATTTCCATCCACCTACAATTGTTTAAATACAATTTTACCTGTCAGTGAGTTTTTATTAAAAGATATGAAAGGAATCTTTTGTCGTTTTTCATACGAGGTACTTTTTGACTTTTCAGACAAAAGTACAAGAAGAATGTTTTTTTAACTTATACTGCATGAATGGATTTTTAAAACATTATTTCCTAGAATCTTCCTTTAAAAGTTTTCAAGTTTATTTTTAATAAACTTCATTTAGTTTAAAATTGTATTACATGTGAAGAAAGGAAAAAAAATTTAAGTAGAAAGGAGATTTTTTCCTCAAGAATGGAGTTCAAGTGTTTTATCAAAATTATTTTCCATCTATGATAATATAGGGATCTATTTCTATCCCTATTATTACATTGATTTGATTATGTTGTGATGGAATTATTTTTATGAATTCCATTATCTTATATAAATTTTTTTACGATGTCCTGATGTTTAAGAATCCCATATTTATTACATGGGTTATGCTATGATGTATGATTTACGATTTTGTGGCACACATAATAATGGTTTCATTATGAGATGGGTGGGACCTATATCTCCCTCCAATACATTGGGTAAAGATTTATATCTCACGAGATAGACATGGATGGAATGACAGGTTGAACCAGTTCAGTGAAATAGGACTGAAACGAGGACTGAACTCGGTTCAGAAATGGACTTTGTCCGCTAAGATAGTCTTGGAAAAGGGTCTTGACTACTAAGAAATGATTCTCTTGGATTATTTGTGTATGCCACAAAGTTTCATGTTTTATGTTATGATTATTGGGATTACATTTCACTACTTTGATTTATCCCATGTTATGAAATTATGATCTCTTTTGCAGGTTAAGATTTCCAAAATGTTATGTTCTTATGAATATGATGTGATTAATATTTCTTTTTCTACCCTTACTGAGCATTTGAGCTCCCCCTTTTGTTTGTTTTCTTTCCCCAGGTCAGGAAGGAGTTTATTAAGTAGGATATGCCAAAAGGGACTCTAGATATGATAAAATAAACGGGAGACAGTGTAGATGCGTTATGAACCAGTTGTTTATATTTCCCAGTTTCCAAAGACATTATACCTATATAGTCCTTTCATGTTTTTGTTATATGTTGTAATAAGTATGCTTCAATTTTGAAGTATTAAAAATGTATGTAAAGTATAGGTCGTTATAATATTCTTCATCCAGAAATCTACCCTTTGTAAATTTTTCATATAATTTCTCCTAAAAAATTGTTTTCAATAAATTTCTCCACTGGTCTTTATTCTCACCATTTTTATTTAAATATTTATTAATATCATCTATAATAACTACCAAAAACTGACCTAGGTGATCTATAAAGACTATATTCATTAAATTCATGATGATTGTGGTGGAATTGGCAAGACCAAATGGGTACAATATATATTCATAGTCTACATACCATGTATGAAATTATGTCTTGGATATAACCGCTTTCTTGGACCTTAGTAGATGATATCCAGAATTAAGTTGAATCTTTTAAAAGTATTGATCTATGTTTAATTGAACAAATTAGTCATAAATATGGGGTATAAGATACTTGTTCATAATTTTGAACTTGTTTAGTTCTCGATAAATCAATTTAGTGTCACATAGATGCATTTTTCTTCATAACAAAATGAACTGGTGCACAACCTAGTGACAAAAAATTACTAAATGAACCCCTTTACAAGTTTCTCCTAGAGTTTATTCTTTAATATTTATAACTCAATCATATCCATTATATATGGAGTCGTTGAAATATGTGTGGAACTATTTATGATTTTTGTTCAGATCATAACTTCACAATTCAATGGAAGACTAGGAAAATATTTTGTAAAATATAAAAAACTCCCATAAAATAGATATATCATAAATATTTATTTTCTCACCAACCATATGATATAATCACCATTTTGAGAAGGAATTATGATCCATAATATGGATGTGATTTAAATAAAAATTATACTTTTAACATCACACTAATATGTATAATCACAATTGTTTGGAATATCAAATGTGACATAATATTATTGATATTTGATGTGGGATTTATATAAATAAATCCAATTCATTACCAAGATAAATTATATTCAATCAGGGGAGATGAAAGATATTTTTATGAATCACATTCGCAAATTCTTTTACTTGAGAATAATCATAGACATGGAATGTGATTGTCTTACCATTATGTGGTTTTACTTCTAACACATCCTTTAATAGTTGGAAATGTGAATTATCATACCTAGATACTTTTACTCATATATTTAAATTAGTATAAATAATATCGCAGGTACATTTATATTTAATATTATATATTTCTACCCCAACTCCACCATTCTATATTCATTCATACACTAAAAAAATGGTTTATGCATTCATAAATCATCTTTAATCAAAGTGATCAATGAAATAGTCAGGGAATATCATTTTTAGGATATCTAAATCGTGCCATATTTGTTTAAATATATGACACCTTATGTTTATCTGATGTCATATATGATTATTATTTATACAAATCCTTCCTAACATTTCATAAGGTTTTTTTGAATTTCCTAAACATATCCCCTAGGAGTGTCAAACCACGTCTGCAGTGAGGGTCGTTGTTTTGTACCAGGTGATGACCTAGTTAACGCACAATTTTACCATTTGTAGTTATTAATCCTTTGTAAAACTATTTTAGATCCATATCTACATGTAATATCTATACATGGATTAAATTTTTTGTAAAACACACACTCTATACTTTACCCAAATTCCAATACATTTTCCAGCACTTTAACTTATCTCCAAGATTATCACAAAAGGATTCTCATTATAGTATTTAGAGGTCAAGTAATCCTTTCTTTAATACCAATTTTAGAGACCTTTACTTTTCATATATAGATATAAAATCATTAAATATTAATATTAATTGCATAATACAGCGATCTGTGCCACAATCATTTATGTTTAGTTCCTTTGGAAGATTGGAGACATAAATATATCTTCATAGGTTAACTAAATCGTCTCCTATTAAAGGTCTTCAGAACCATCCCCATTATTATACCTATAAAAAATAATACCTTTCATTATAACATATAGAATATAAAAAATATATAGTGTGAGCATAGTTTCTTAATAAGGGTAAACAAGGGAGACATCAACATAACAAAAAATAATTGTTTGTGAACATGACATATACATTTGAAAACCATAAAACTCATATCATATATTATAGACATGTGTCATGAGAAAAATAGTGTCATTTAAAAAGATATAAATTGCAATGGAATCAATGAATATACCCTATGATAGGATAACATTGGAATAATATATATATGTGTGGAAAAAACATTATTATAGAAAATATTATTTCGAGGATAAACATTAGAATGTTATTCACATTTTAGGATTGGGATAACCTACCATGTAGAAAATTTAGGCATGGGATAACCTCTCGGGTACCCAATTTTGGGCTTCAGATAACCTCTCATGTACCTTATTCTATTTATCATTGTATAACCTCCCTAGTACTCTTTATGCTCATAGAAGATTAATAAGTATCCAATGAATTAGTGGACAATAAAATAATGGGACCACCCATCACATTATAAAAATCATAAATATTTTTTCCATAAGATACTAAAATATTCATCATATCATAACCAATAAAAAGGAAACATGTTTGTTAATTATTTCATCATATAAAACTTGTGGAAAATAAATAGGTTTCATAAGAATCTCATCAATTATTAATAAAATAAACCATGTAAATGGAATGGGTTTCATATTAATAAATTCATCATCATCATAAACCAACCAGGGGAATAAGAATGATATAATCATTGTACCTTATACATAGTAAAAAGTATAAAATACCAAATTATTTCATTTTATAGAGAAAATGATTTTAAAAGATCTCTTGGGGAATTTCATAAGGAATATGTCATTTCTATTTTGAATGAAATTAGTTAAAATTTAAAAATTTATTAAATATTGAACGAAATAATTTCATTGAAACTTTTCATGTATACTTTTAATGGAATATATAAATCATTTATTGTTCATGATTGTGATATATTGTTTTCCTCTAATAAAAGTTAAAACACATGTTCCTTTCAAATTTTTTATAAAATTTAAAATGTTTATATACCTAAATACTAAAATAACAATAAATTCAATAAATTTTAAAAAAATAAAACATTAGTAAAGATTACTTTAAACAGTATTAAAAAATAATAGAAATTTTTATTATAAAATATAGATATGGTTGAAAAATTATTTTTGTTCGAAGTGAGAAATAAAATTGGGTTTTCTTTAGAAACATTATTATACACTATTAAATACATAAGATAGGGGAAAATTAAGGAAAAAATGTAATTTGAAGAAAACCCTAGAGGAGAATTTGTGATATGATTTTCAATTGAGTCATAGAGTAATATTACATAATCGGGAGTACAATCATAAATATACTGGATAAACAATGAGGCTATATCATAAAACCCTTACCATTTCATTATATGTTTAATCATAATACAAATAATGGAAATTACTTTAGAAGGATTTGAATATCACATATTTTTAATTATAAGAATAATAAAATAAATCCATGGGAAGTATATATACTACAAAAATGAAATAAGTTTTTTATAAGGCATGTGTCCCAATGAAGTGAAAGTGAGATGAAAATCTCATACATCGTGTCTTGAATTTATTTTTATATATTTGATCCTCATGTATAATAATTATATATTTATTATATATATTTATTTATTTATTTAAAAAACATATTTATATTTATCAGACCATATATTAATTAAATAAAACTTTGTATCACCTTATTATTAATAGTTCTTTGTTAAACACATTGCTATGGGTAATAACTTATTTGTTTTTCATGTATGTTTGGGTTTCAATGATTTGGTCATTTTACATTGAACACAGTTCCATAATTTAAATAGTGTTAATAATTATAAAAATATAATATCTATTCAATATATGAATATTTTTTTCATCCATAACAGTTATATATAGAAACAATTTATTATACTATTCATGTATACGGCTGGTCGTACCTATATAAAAAGTTGTTTCCATGTTTTTGATGGATTTAATTAAAGAAGGGTGAATATAAATACACATTTTCATAATAAATTATATATCATAGAAATCATATACATATATATATGTGTCTGTGTGTGTGTGTGTGTGTTGATTATATCTATCTTTATTACTATCCATGTAAAAAATTAAAATTGTATTACATCACTTTGTTTAGGCGATAACCCATATGTATGGATGAGCGGTGTTATCATTTTCAAAGAGACTATAAGGTAAGAATGTAGATGTGATTTTATATTTCTAGAAGTATAAAAATTTCATAAATATAATATAAATATTTCAAATACATCATTATATCTATCTGTGAGAGATGGTTATAGAAAACAAATTACATATGTTCTTCAGATAGTAGTCTATCGTAAACATAACTGACAAGTTTGTTTCCATTTCTATGAAATATTATATTGATATTGGTTGTACCATTAACATCATAGAATCTAATTATATGTGATATCACGTTTTTATTATATAATAATTTTTAAAAATTATTTTAAGGATGTGGAAGAAGAGATAAAATGAAAAATCGCTATTAATAATGGCCCCTTTTCATCGTATAACCCCATTAGGTCAGCACCAAAATCCATCTTACTATGATATTATAATAAAATAATGTCATCTTTGAAGTTTTAAAGGAATTAAAAAATGTATTGGAGACATTATTTTATAATCCAGAGGGGTTTTTATGCTTTAATAGGAGAGGATAGGGGATGTCATTTATAAGAGGGGGAGATAGAACACATTGAATTTTTTAATAGAAAAGTTTATAGCTGCATTTCACTAACACAAAAAAGGAATAAAATGTATCATTATAGAATATTAGGTGATATAATTACAATTAATTGACAAAAAAATTGGCATTTGAATATTATTTTATGTCATTTTAACTCTTATAATATTTTGAACCCCTTTGTAAACCCATTTTATCGTTTACCATAGTAATTAATTTTTACTAATATTACAATTTATTATGACCAAAAATATGTTTGTATTTTTAAAAAATATGCAATATTAAAAATATAAATTTTCAATCCATTTTATCAAATTCAATACAAAATAAGTATCATAATTTAATTTAAAACTAAACCCATAGATGTGATGAAAAATTAGTTTTCCAAAGAAAACGTTTTCATAGGTATAGAATGTTTTAATATAAAAATTAAATATGAAATTCATTAAAATAATATAAATTAGAATAATTAATATATGATTTAACTAATTTCACAATTAAACCATTTTAAAATATAATTTATCTCTATTAATTCTTTAAATTTAATATATATTTTCAGAAAAAATCAGTTGTTTCTCTATTCATTGAAAATCCGAACATTTCATAAAAATCCAAAAAACACTCTTAAATTATTCAGACATGTTGATTATAAAAATGATGTTAAATTTTTCATAAAGTTTTTAAAAATTTTCAAAAAAAAATAATTTTATTATTTTTTCAAAAAAATAAATAAAAATATATTTTTGAGAAAAATATATTTTCGAATCATATAAATATTTTTTCAAAAATTAAGTAGATAATTGTTAATATATTTTTATATATATCCTTTATAGTAATTTTTTTAAAAATTATTCTTATTCCAAGTTCCATTTTTAACTACTAGGTTATAATGATCATGTTTAAAAAATAATATTAATAATATATTGTGGTTAATTAAAACATGTTGTTGCATGAAATGCAATATATTGAAGAAATTAAATTTATCTAAAAAAATATATGTCATAAAATCTAAGGTTATTACATTATGTATCCCTAAATAACACTGATATAATTTTTTATACATTCTATGTACTCAAAATTTTCCCAATACAACTATAAAGTTGCATTTATGGTAATTTATAGTTCAATAGTGCACCAAGATATCATAAAAAAATTCCATGATAATTAGTATATGTACTTATGGAATATGCAGTTCAATAAGGCTATACAAATGGTATCTACATTCATAAGTCCCAAGGAAATGATCAAGTATTTTTAGTGACCAGTAAATCTTTGAAAATATATATTTATGATATTATCTTTCCTAACTCATATTTAATGATACCGAAATAATATATCAATTTTTTAGTACTATATGGCCATATTCAATTGATCAAACATATCCTCAATTCGAGGAAGATTATATCAATTGTTTATCATGATTTGATTTATTTTATGATATTAAATTGATAATTGAAGTGAACCATTTTCATTATTTAATAATAGTCGTGGATTATTTCATAGTGATGTACTCAGTCTAATAAATCCTTTCCATCCCAATTCATCTAGTGGGACATTTAATTCCATTAATTATATTGGGGTAATTTTGTGTTAAATAAGTTAAATTGAAATTATTTTTTGGAAGTATATCGATTGAATGTTTTATTTCCTATTCAGTAGGTAACATGGGGAAATCATGGACAGTAAATTAGGGTATTGGTCTATGGTTTCAGGAAGATTCATATTCTCAATTTCACGAGTCGTTCAAAAGTTCATTGTTGCCTTTAAATAATATATATTTCCATATACTATCACCAAAGTCCATATTCTTCAAGTAAAGATATCGAAATCACCATTTAAAAATTTAACATCACTATTTGGGGATGTGAATCATACATTAATATCATAAAATTCAATATAATATTTCAACTAAACCAACTACTATATTTACGGAATCCCGCCTTTTTAGTAGAAAAATTTTCATTACATTTTACAAACAGAGGGTGTTTGAAGTCTAGTTTCTTTGAAATCAGGAACATAAAACATGAAAATAGCATATAATATTCTTCTAATACACTTTTAATGCTTTATAATAAGTTAATACAATGTAAATTATTTTTCATCTCATGGCCTGGAGACATACATCAAAGGAATGGGTGAGCAGAAGGCCCAGTAAAGAAATCAAGGGAATCAGTTAACTTGTGATATCAATTAGAACTTCATGAAAACCACAAGATATGAGCTATAGAAAAAAAGAATATCATAATAAAAATAACATGAATCACAAAATTAATATTTGGCTACAACATTTCATTTATACATTCATGAACATATCACCAAGGTTCAATCCCAAGGTGTTATAAAAAACATTACCAAAGTTATTCACCAACATATCGTGAAACTTGTCATCTTTAGAGATTAATTCTTTACCCAATGAATTAGAGAGATATTAGGTGGAACCCTTACTATGTATTTATCTTCATGTTATCCACATATATCATAATAAAACATTTCATAAATAACCCAAATAGACTCAATGAAATGGATTTCATTTCAAAATCGCGAAGTTTAAAAAGTACTTCAAAATAAAATCAGAATGTCATTTAGAACCCATAAAAAGAGAGTAACGGTTATATATATATGTAAATTACATAATCAAATAGATTAATTGTATGTATTTATGAATACACCTGGAAATGAAAATATATTTGGGTATCTAAATAAATAATACAAGATAATTTCTTGAGAAAAAGAGAGAGATTTTGAGACTAAAATTCTCCACCATAACAGCTACATTACATCACTTTAGAAAACATTAAAAAGAGAGGGTAAAAGGGTCAACCACTCATAAATAATTCATAAGACATTATGGGTACATAATAAGATCATGGTATGGATATTTAAATGGCATACCACATGAAAAAATAAACATAAAAAAGAGAAGATGTTATTTCTTTAACGAAAAATTTGGCAGCCTAACCGCGTCACTTGAAAATTTAGAAAATAATTTTATGAGAGAGGAAAGGGACTCTAATCATTTGGACATAAAATTAACAGTAATAAAAATATATAATAACATACCCCCACATAAGAAGATGGAAACTAGAGGACGTAACATAAAAGAAATCAATACTAAAAGGAGGACGGTGAAAGATTCTCTCACCTTGAAGAGTATCTTAAAAAGCTCAAAGGATGGGACCTTGGGGGTATTTAGGGCACCTTTGGAGGACTCATTGGGAGGTAAAAAGACCATATATTTGTTGAGGTGTATTTTGTAATAAAATTAATGAGTTAATGGTTTTCTATATATAGGACAAGTGAGGGAATATTTAGATAATTTCCAAGGGACATCTCATCAGTGGTATTTTCAAAACAATGGGCTTGATCATGGTATTCTCCCATTTTATTTCCCACATGGGACACCTCATAACATATATTACTATTCAAAATTTGACCAGATTTATTAAATCATTATTACATAATCAAGGATGTCCTTAAGCACCGGACACTCAAAACTGTATATTTACTATTCACTGAAAATTCAACAGGATCAGAAAATTCGAAAAAATCTACCCTAAAAAAATATCAATGCTCCGAATTAGAAAATGAACTTTATGAAAATAATATTCTAAATATTTTTAATTTAATTTTTAAATAAAATCATTATTTATTAAAAAAACTCTAAAAATATATCTTATTTTGTAACACCTTCAAAAAGTAATCAATGTCCCATTAAATTATCATATAACCATAAGATAATAAAGTAAAAATTTATGATTATATTATATTAAAATACAATTTTATTTTAAATTATTAAATTAATTATCAAATTGTAATTAAATTATTTATGACATATAAAAATACCAATACTTATATTATGACCATTTTTTTACTTTTAAGATGCCTAAATTTTATTTATACATTCATGGGGGAAGTTTATATTTTATGGATGATTTACTATTAATTACTATTCATTTTTATTCATATGGGTATATTACTATTTATACTTTTATATTCACAAAATATTATGTTGATCTTATTAAACTCTAAATTTCTGACTAGTCACTATTGTAGAAGACCATTGTCTAAAAAAAAATTCAAATTATTAATTATTTAATGTTTAAAAAATATATTAAAATACCCCATTATCCAAAATTAATCAATAATATGGAAAGCCCGGAGATGCTACCTCCTTATCAAGCTCTGAAAAATGGGTTTCGTATGGCCCAAGTCTACTGGATGAGGCTGCCGACTCTTCTTTTTGTATTAATAAACCAAGATCACTTGTATTTATAAATAATAATTATAATGATAATATTTTCTTTTCAAATGGTCATTTTCACCAAAGGTCATGTAATAGTCAAAAACCAATGGTATGGCATCATTAATTAAATGATACAGTTTTTTGGAGTATAAAATGAAATAACCCACAAATTTAGGAAACAAATATTATTAAAAAAATTGGGTCATTACATTATTCCCCCCTTAAGAAATTTCATCCCCAAAATTTTAACTCGTACCCTAAGAAGAGAAAAGTTGTGGGTACTTCTGCCTCGTAGAATCCACTAGTTCCCATGTGGCTTCTTCACATTCGTAGTTCCGCCATAGTACCCTAACAAGGAAGGTAGTCTTGTTGCGTAGAACCATGTCTCTATGATCCAAGATCTCCACCAGTTTTTCCTCATACGAGAGGTTATATTCTAGTCGTACCACCTCTGGATTTAGTACATGTGAAGGGCTAGGTATGTAATTCAACACGAGGGATATGTGGAAGACATCATGAACTTGTGCACGATTTGGAGAAAGTGTAAGACGATTGGATTCTACTCCAACGCGATCAAGGATTTCATAGGGGCCAACGTACCTAGGTATGAGCTTCCCATTATTAAAAAAATTCATGAATCTCTTCCAAGATAAAATTTGAAGAAAGACTTTTTCACCAATGTCAAACATCAATTCCATCGACGGTTGTTGTCATAACTCTTTTGCCAACTCCAAGCATCTTTAATGTGTTTTTGGAAGGCATGGACTTTTTCCATCATCTCTTGGACAAGATTAGGCCCAAGAAGCTTTCTCTCACCAACTTCATTCCAACAAGTAGGAGTTCTACACCACTTACCATATATAGCTTCATAGGATTCCATTTGAATGCTCGAGTGGAAATTGTTGTTGTAAGTGAACTCAACAAAAGGTAGATGTTAATCCCATCCACATTAAAATTCAATTGAGCATGTTATCAGAATATCCTCTAGTGTTTGAATTTTCCATTCATATTGGCCATGAGTTTGGGGTTTATAGGCCGTACTAAAATTCAATTCAGTGCTCATAGCATGTTAAAGACTTCTCCAGAATTTTGATGTAAACCTTGGATCACGATCAGATACGATAGAAAGTGGAACTCCATGTAGGCTTACAACTTCCTTCATGTAAATCCTAGAAAGCTGTTAAACATATAAATCTTCCCGAATGGAGATAAAATGGGATGTCTTTGTGAGATAGTCCATAATAACTCATATCGTATTGTTTCCATTAGATGTTCATCAGAGACCAGTGACAAAGTCCATAGTGATATTATCCCACTTCCATGCTGGTATGAGTAGTGGTTGCAATACCCCTTTAAAAAGTTGTATCTTTGCCTATACATGCTGACATACCAGGTACCTTGAAGTGTAGTCAGCAATCTTTCTTTTCATATTATCCCACCAATAATTATCACAATGGACCCTATATATTTTTGTGCTTCTAGGATGTATAGTGAAAGTAGAGCTATGTGCTTCATCTGTCAACTCCTTCTTTATTTCCAGAATATATGGAACATATAGTCTGTTATGAAATTTCAGTACACCTTATGGATCAGTATTGAAATCAGAAAACTTCCCATCCTTCACAGCCTTAAACTTATTTTTTAATAATGGATCTTATTTCAAAGATTTCTTGATCTTCTCTAGTAATAACGGTTGAGAAATCATTTGGTTTAGGGTTGATGATGTCCCATCCCTTATAATTCCCATGTCCATCTTTACTAGTCCATTAATCAAAGGATCACTTTGTATCCTCATCATGTAAATAACAACTAGGTCTTTCCTATTTAATGCATCAGCGACATAGATTTCTCTTCTAGGATGATAATGAATTGAAAAAAACATTGTCTTTGAGAAGTTCCAACCATCTCCTCTACATCATGTTCAATTCATTTTTTTTTGAAATATACTTCAAACTTGGATGGTCTGTGTATATATCACATTACTCCCCATAATGATAGTGCCTCCATATCTTCATAGCAAAATAAATTGTATCCCACTCTAGATCAATGATAGGATAGTTATGCTCCTGAGTCATCAACTATAGAGATGCATAAGATATGATTTTCATTTTTCATGAGGATGCACCCAATACCTTTCAGAGAGGTATCTATAAAAATTACAAATCCTTCTTGCACTTTAGGGAAGAGTTAACAAGGTTGAAGTAATCAATCTCTTCTTCAGATCTAACAAACATTCCTCAAACTTCTTTGTATAGATAAAATTGACCCCTTTTCAATTTAACTTTCTTAATGGATTATAAAGTCATGAAAATATCTTCACAAACCTCCAATAATATCCTGTTAAACCATGGAAACTACGAATCACAGTTATTTTTGTAGGTTGAGGCCACTACTCTACAAATTTTTCTTTGTAGGGTCAACTGTGATTCCTTCATTGGTGAAAATGTTCCCCAAGAAAGCAAGTTGTTGAAAAAAAATTCACATTTACTGAACTTTAAAAAGAGTAGTTCTATTTGTAGAGTTTGAAAAATACCTCTTAGATTATCCTCATGCTCCTCGCGACTATTGTAATATATCAGAACATCATCAATATAAACTACCAAAATTTTTTCAATGTAGTCCTTAAAGACTCTATTCAACAAATCCATAAAAATAGCATGTGCATTTGTCATTCCTAAGGGAATAACAACAAACTCATAATGCACATATCTTGAGTAGAAGGTAGTTTTTGGAATATCTTTTTTCTTCACCATCAATTAATGATAACCAAATCGAAGATAAATCTTAGAGAAGAATTGATCCCCACAATGTTGGTCAAATAATTCATCAATTCTTGGAAGATGGTATTTGTTCTTCACTGCCATCCAATTCAATTCTCTATAATCAATGCATAGTCTCATGGATCTGTCATTATTTTTCACAAAGAGAACATGTTCTCCCTAAAGAGAAAAAATCGGTCAGATAAACCCCTTCTCTAAGCGAACTTGGATTTGTTTCTTTAATTCTTTTAGCTACACATTTTCCATACTATAGGGGGTCTTAGAAATCAGTTTATCCCCATGTATGATTTCAAGGGATAACTCTACCTCTCTTTCTGGGGGAGGTCAGGGTAACTTCTTAGGAAATACGTCAACGTATTCCTGGATGATGTGGACATTTTCTATCCACAAACTCTCATTTCCTTCTTATTCCTCACCAAACATATTCATAAATATATATATATAAGGTTCATCTAGACAAATATCTGGTTGATATGTCTCTCCTTGGAAGATAACTATAGTTTTTCAATTCAATACTACTAAGATTTCCTTGCTTCTGCATTTGATCTTAGCATTATACTTTGAGAGTCAGTCCATCCCTAGTATAATGTTGAATTCTAGCATGGGGATGACTTCTATATTTGTAATAATATTGTGCACACTATATTAAATACTAGAGTTTCAAAACACTGACGATGCATGGATAATCCCACAGGGAGTTTTGACTGATAACTCTACCTTTAGAAAATTGGGCGATGATTCAAAATTATTTGAAAACATGGAGGAAATAGTGGAATGTGTAGAACCAAAATCAAAACAATGTACTTGATAGCTTTGAGAGAACAACAATAGTACCTTCCACCACCTCATTTTGAGCTTCAAATTCAGTCATATTGATTGCAAAATCATTACCTTTCTCTATTGGCTAATGATGAGGCTGATGGTGATTCCCCTCCACTACCCTCAAGTTTGGACAGTGATTGGAAAAGTGCCCAAGTTTTCCACACCTATATAATTGGACATCAAGTAGGGCCTACACCATATTCCCATTTTATAGTGTTGTGAAGTTGTGTCTTCACCTCACTAAGACAATTCCATGTGATATGACCATCTCTTCCACACTTATATCATTTTCCTCTCTCGAGAAGGTAGTTCCTCGAATGCTTTTTCCCACATTTATTACATGTGGGACGTTGCACTTGCTTTCCTCAAATTAACTGATCGAATCTCCTCCCTAATAATGCCTCCATAAATCCTTTCTTTCCATTGGATTTATGATACTATTTCATCTCACCAAACTATAGTTCGACTTTCATCACATTTCACAGGATCTCCTCATAGCTATCATAATCTTGGTTGGCTAGATTCTTCTGGAGATGAGGTCTCTATCCAGCGATTAATATATAAACCTTACCATTTGGATCCATGATAAAACTAGAGGTTTAACATGAATGGATTTTTTAGTTCATCTCATAGATTCCCACATATTCATTCTCCTTTTTCATCATCTTGGGAAACACCTTCTCTATAATTGTTCTCATCGATCAAGGGAAATACTTGCTGGAAAAGATCCCTCTAAACTCTTCCCACTCCATATCTTCAACCTCCACCCTTGGACACATGTTATTAATCAGTTCCCACCACTTATTTGCTTCTTGATCTATGTGATAGATAGTCAAGGTGGCCTTCTCTTCCTCTGAACAATTGAGCACAGAAAAGATCTTCTTGATAGAGCTGATCCACTGTTCAGAAATCAATGGGATGGTAGATCCACTAAAGGTTGGTGGTCAATTACGCATAAGGGATTCAATAAAAAGTTGTAACATTCACATTGGGATCAGTATCTCATCATTATTCATGTTATTTTCCATAACTTGAGTCTGTTGGTTCATCATTCAAATGAAAGATTCAATTCCGGATTCCATCGAAGGGTCATCAGTGCATGGTCCATTAGGGTCACCATTTGCATGGTTCCTCCTACTGCACACCATTTTATATAAGAATAAAACCTTCGCGAGACACTAATTTTATTTAAAAATATTTTAACCATAAAATATTTTATGTATTAAAACATAATGCTTTAAATAATTACATTTCTCTATAAATCCTTCATAATGATTCATAAAAATCTTATGATTAACCAAACATATCCCCAGGGAGTGTCATAACCAAGAGTTCAGAAAGGCATGTTTTCATGTACCATGATACCCCAAGTCAAGACCAAAAATCCATGTAATATTTTTCACTCCTAGGTATATATGTGCCAGATCCGCCACTACCTACTCATATCCAGACAGGGATGTATTTGATTGATAAACAACCTACTCAATACTCACCAAAATACCTTGAAGTTTTCCTATATTTAAAATTTTATATATGATTCTTCCTAATGTTTTCATAGACTAATTTCCACAAATAACTAAACATTCCTTTGATACCAACTATGGCATCCCACCTTTTTATTACATAATTTTTCACTATATTTTACAAACATAGGATCTTTAAAGTGTAGTGTCTTGGAAATCTAGAACATAAAACAAGTAAACAACATAAAAAATTCTTTTAATCCACTTGTAAGGCTTCATAATATGTACATACTAAGTACAAATTTTTCATCTCATTACCTGGAGACATACATCAAAGGAAAGGGTGAGCAGAAGGTCCAGAAAGAAAATCAAGGGAATCGGTTTACTTATGATATCCATAAGAATGTGATAATAACCACAAGACATGGGCTATAGAAAAAGAGGAATATCCAAATAAAAATAACATGAATCACAATGTGAATAAGTGGCTACTACAATTCATTTATAAATTAATGAACATATCAACAAGGTTCTTTCCCATGGTGACATAAAAACATTACAAAGGTTATCCACTAAGGTATTGTGAAACTTCTCATCTCTATAGATTAATTATCTACCCAATGCATTGGAGAGAAATTATGGTGCACCCTTAATATGTATTTATATTCATGTGATCCACATAGATCATAATAAATCTTTTCATAAATAACCCAAATAGTATCAAATAACTGGGTTTCATGTCAAAATCATGACGTTTAAAAAGTACTTAAAAATATGATCATTGTGTCATTTATAACCCATGGAATGTGAGTGAGGGTTATATGTATGTCAATTATAGAATCAAATAGATACATTTTATTTATTGATGAATACCCCTGCAAATGAAAAATATATTTGGGTATCCACATAAATAATACAATAGAATTTATTGAGAAAAAGAGAGATATTTTCAGATGAAAATTCTACAGCATAGTGGCTACATAACATCAATTTAGAGAACATTAAAATAATATGGAAAAGGATAAACCAATAATAAATAATTAATAATAATGTATGAGTACATAATAATATCATGGTATCGATATTTTAATGACATACCACATGATAAGAAAACATAAAAAAAAAGAAGATGTTATTTCTTTTATGTAAAATTCGGAAGCCTAACGGTGTCGCTAAAAGATTCAGAAAACAAATTGATGAGAGAAGAAAGGGTCTCTCATAATTTTGAAATGAAATGGAATGTAATGAAAATATATAAGAACAGACCCCCACATTAGAATATGGAAACTAGAATATATAACTTAAAGAAAATCATGACTAAAAAGAAGAGGGTGAAAACTTCCCTTACCTTGAAGAGTATCACTCAAAGCTTGAAGTTTGGGACCTTGGTGGGATTGAGGGAACCTTTGGAGGACTCCTTGAGAGGTATAAAGACCATAGATTAGTTGAGGATTATTTTTTAATTAAATTAAGAGGGAATGGATTTGTATTTATAGGAAAAGTGAGGGAATATGTAATTAATTTCTACTGGACACCTAATTGATGTTATTTGCAAAACCATGGGTTTGCCCATGGTATTATCCCATGGTATTTCCCAATTTGTACACCACATAACATATCATACTATTAAAAAGAAGACAAGATTTATTAAATCTTGATTACATCATCAATGATGTCATTAAACACCTGAAACTCACAATTGTATTTTTACTATTCACTGAAAATTCAACAGTTTCAGAATAATCCAAAAAATTCACCCTAACCTGATATCAATTCTCTGAATTTAAAAATGAACTCCATTTTAAGAAAATAATTTTCTAAATAATTTTAATTTAATTTTTAAATAAAATCATTATTTATTCAAAAAAACAACTCTAAAACTATAACTTATTTCTTAACACCTTGAAAAAGTAATCAAGGTCCCATTAAATTATAGCATAACAATAAGACAATAAAGTAAAAATTTATTATTACATTTTATGAAAATACATTTTTATATTAAATTATTATATTAATTATAAAATTGTAATTATAATATTTATGAAATTCAAAAATACCAATACTTATATTATTAACATTTTTCACTTTTAATATGTCTAAATTATATTTCTACATTCATGGGTGAAGTTTCTATTTTCTTGGTTGATTTACTATTCATTACTAATTATTATTATTTATTATTTTTAAAAAGGGTATATTACAATTAATACTTTACTATTCACCAGAAATTAATTTGATCTTATTAGACTCAAAATTTCTTACTGGTCATAATTATAGAAGACCATTTTATGAAAATCATTTCACACTATTAATTATTTAAAGTTTACTAAATTTTTTAAAATAACACTTTTTCCGCAATTTGTCAATAATATTGAACTTCATCCTGCATTTATCTAGAAATTTAAAATTCACATATTTAACATTATAAAACTTAACAATTCTATTTATACAAATGGATTCCAAAACCCAAATAAGTTCTCATTACATGTCCCCTTATAAAACCTACATAAGATCTAAGTGTAAGGTGTGCTATGGTGAAAGAATCTTAGGTCTGCTCAGACAACATTGCCCGAGTGGTGATTTCTATCAGCTTGAACTTCTCCCTTAGGCGATATCATTAAAGCTTCACATGTTGAAGCTCTGCTTGTGCTTGGTCCAGAGCAAAGCCTTGAGATGCTACCTCCTTCCCATGCTCTGATAGATCGGTTTCATACACCTTGAGTCTAATGGATGAGGCCATCGACTCTTCTTTATATTTTAATTAACCAAGACTACTTGTATTTATAAACAATAATTATAATGTATAAATTTTATTTTCCAATGGTCATATTGACCAATAGTCATATAACAGTCAAAACTGGATGGAATCACTTCATTTATAAAAGGATATAGTTTTGTGAAGTTTAAAAGGAAATAACACCCAAATTTATGAAACAAATAATATTAAAAAGTTCAGGTCTTTACACTATTCTAAATTCAAAATCAAATATTTACATCTCTATGAATGTATATTTCCTAGGAAATTAGCTTGTTTTGATAGTAATGGGTTATTATAGTCACTTAAACCCACTATATTACCATTTACAAATGGGTTTCTCAATGCTCTGAACATGAGACATCATATCCATATGTAAACTCCATTTATTTACCCATTGATAGTTTATAAAAGTGTGGGATTAACCATTACTGAAAAAGAAAACCATTAATGTATAGTTGAAAAAAAATTACCTTTCACCATCGGGGTACCAGCTTGTTTAATAATGATTTTATTCTAAATTTCATATGGTTGTTTCATAAAACCCTTGGATTAGTCCTTATTTCCTTATTGAGGTGGTGTCAGATGGACTATCAAGGTGTTCCTTTAATGAGCTAGAGTTTCTTGACTCTATGGGAGAGAACTATTTTAATGACATCATCCTAGTTTAGAATTAGAGTTTGGTGTTTTATTATAATCAATCCCAATGGTTAACTACATAATATAATTGAAAAAAACAAAATTCCCTATTTTTTGTAGTTGTGGTCCTCATGAGATAGTTTCATTCCTTCCCTTTTCATATAATACAAATAAAATATTAGAAAAAACCTAGTTTCTAGATATAATGTTATTTAAAGGAGACAAATCAAGTGGACTAGTTTTTGATTTATTTCTACCCAAGCAGTATAACTCCCTTCTACTCATGTTTCCAGTACTGGGGTTCATATTAAAATTTCATGGGTTTGAATACCCTAAAAAGTTATTTTGATGATTATAATGAAACTCAAATGGTGGCTAGAGGAAATGAAAATCACCAAAGGAGGGTCAGGGGGCCATGGTTGTAGTATGTAGCCACATTTTAGCCACATGAAGGAAACCAGTTGGTCGGTCACTTGGCCAATAAACTAAAATACCAGTTGTACTCATTGAATAGTTTGGGGCCCATTAACAACTTGTAAATAGCCCATAAATTGGGTAAATTTACAACATTTTCCCCTTTGAACTTTTTAGTTTGAAACCAATTTCCTCCATTTTAATTTTTCAACATGCTAAGTGTTCTTCGAACCATTTTTATTTTCTTCATTCTCTTACAATAGGGGTTTTAAGTGGATTATCTCTGCAATCAAGTTGTCTTCACATTTTTATGATCTTGATTATCACTCTCCTTCTTCCTCTTTAATTTTATAGTACTCAAGTTTAGGATTTATTGGTGATTAAACAAAAGCATGGTAGAATTAAGATTTATCATGGCTATTTTATGTAAATTTTATTAAGTATAAACCATGATAATTCATTCCCTTCTTCACAAATAATTTTGATAAGGGTTTGTGGCAAGAATAAAATTATAATGGGTTTTCCTTAAAATTCAAATTTGTTGGGGTTTTTTTGGGTCCATTGGTTATGAATTCAGCATAGAATGTGGTTGGGTGTATGTCATGAGTGATTTTAAAAAATTTGGATTTCATTCATGTGTGGTGAAATATTCTAGTATGTTCTTAACATCAAATGAATTTTTGTAATCTGGGTTTTTAATTAATTATGATTAATTTTAATTAATTTGTTGTGATTATGTGGTGTGATTTAATATCTGGGATTGTGTGTAAGGATCTGTCACACATAGAAGGTTCTTCTAAATTGTTGTTTATAATTTCAATTTTATATAATAAAAATAAAAAATACTCTTAAAAGTTAGGTTACCCATAAATTTTATTATGGTCTTGATATATATTATAGGTGCATATAATGGCAGTCTCATCTGTTTCCTGAGTGATGGGAATATGATTTAATTAGGTGTTTTAATTTTGAATAATAATTAGTCAACATACTTTTTCATACCATAGGACTTATTGTATGTTTATTCCTAGTGAAACACATTGGTATTGACAATAACCATGGAAATGATTTAATTAAATAATGACTTTCCTGGAAATGGTATAATAAAAATGGTACCTAGAAAATGCGGCTTTTCAAATGTTCAATTTATTTGGTTTTTAATGTAAAATGTTAAATTGGTAAATTATTTTTTATTCTTAAAATAAGAATGTGGTTTTGTTTTGATGGCCACTATTGGTATCATGGAAACAGTATTTTGGAAATGGACTTTTGAAAAGATCTTTGAAAATTTACCTTTAAATAGTGTTTCGAAAATGTTATTTTGATTTGGTTTTTTAAATGGAAATGTGATCTTGTATTTATTAAATGTGTTTGGTATTATATAGAATTTATATATGGGAAATGGTGTCTTGAAATTTTTTTGAATGTGGTATTTTGGAAACAGGATTAAAAATTACATTTTGAAATTATAATACCCCCGACATGCACTCCCAATATTAGTTCCCATAAAAAAATACATTTCATACTAGATTTGGATCCAAATACATATTCATTGATATAACAATACCAAAATTACATTACATAAAGAAAATATTTCATTATATATATTCCCTATACATTTTAGGTTTATATATTTAGATAATTGGGAAACAATATAAACTAACAAAACTCAAGCCCTTCTCAACTGATGCATATTATTTTCCATTTTATGAAAAGATAATTAATCTATTATATATCATAAATTTCAATAAAAAATTCATTACACAAGATGTCATGTCACACATAACATGTGATATAATTTTCTGCATAACCAAAGGAAATGAAAACATTAAATGCGATGAGCTCAAATGTGAGTATTGGAAAATGTACAATTTAGATTATCATGGAATAAACATGGAATAATATTATTATAGGAATATATTATTATTATAATTAAATAATTTACTAAATAAAGGATCATTTTATATCCATGATAATAAATTAAATCATGGATTAAAAATACTAGATATTTGGGGATGTAATACATAACATCGAACACCTAATTCAATACCAAAAGGAAGTGCAACATGATCATAAACATCATGATTGGACTATCAAGTAAATACCTTATTTTAGGTAGGCATACATCAAAATACCCAAAATAACATTATTTATGGTACTAACTATTTCATTAATGGGATATACAATTATAGGCCCTTCTTATCCCTTATTTAATTCCAATGCATTAATCATATGAGATATGAAGTAAAAATTGCATAATCATCATTTCCAATAATAATCTACATTGGAATAAAAATATAAGGAACACCAACACATCTACCCATTTCAATAAAAGTGATAACATGGTCATACCCAATCTAATAAAAAAGGTGCATGGTCAAATAATACATAGTAAACATTCCAATAATTATCTATATTGAAATAACAACATATAGAATGAAAATTCATCTTTCTATACTAATAAATGGGGTTAAATGACTATTACTCATTATGAGAAATATTTTTTATTGTCAAAAAATACATTTTAAACACGTTAATGATCATTAATATCGGAATTACAACAAAAAATGGCAATAATTTTCACCATATTATCATAATAACATTTCTTCATGGTGAAAATCATCCAATCTGAATTTTTTAAAATGTATTGTTCACATCGTATAAATAAATTAATATTAAACTAAGTGAAATATCAAAGAAATTTATTATAATACATATATATAATGGAGGTTTATGGTTTCAAAATCATATATCCCTATGTAACAAAGTAAACATTAAATGAAATTGATATTAAAGTAGAACATCCTTGATAAAGAATGCATCAAACAATATCCTAGAAGAAAGGATAAATGGTTGAATTTTTTGATACTGTGAGTCCATACGCAAAAATTATAAATATATATTATATTAATAATTGGTAAAAATGTAACAAACTGGGATAATTATGTCAGAAAAATGATAATAAAAATAGATTTATTAACATAAAAAGTTGCTTTGAAAACATTTTTAAATTTTTCATCACTGATAATGTGAGGTGTCACATTAGAAAGTTATTTTCAAATGCACCGAGTGAATAATTTTGAAAATATTTAGTTTTAAATATAATATTCAATAATAGATTTTATAAAATAACATAATAATATTACAAAAAATGTGAGTATTTTAAGATTTAACACATAGTTTTGAAATAGAAAACCATTTAAAATACCTTAATATAACTTCATTTCAAACCCACGCTCAAAAAAAGAGTTTTAAAATATTCACTATATTAAATCATAACTTTAAAAAACATATTATTAAAAAATAAACAATAACATATTAGGGCGAGACATCCAAATAATTAAATAAATAATTTGAAGATAAAACATTATAACTCGAAGATGGATGTTTGAGTATCCAAAACCCTTAGAGGAAACAAATCCCATGAAGGAAGAAAATTTATAAAATGGGTTTATATGGTATGAATTAATATCCCTATAAAAATGATATAGTTCCCTATAATATAATAAATTTTCATAACATACCCTATTATTATGAAATAATTCCATGATAATTGTCATAACTCAAAGAATGAAAATTGTAATTCAAAAAATCCTTAGAACTAGTGTAAAAATTATGTGGAAAGGTATTTGATAAATAGGAACTGATTTTGATTGGAATTTTCTTGGAAAGAAAAAATATCTTACAATGATACAACTATGAGAACTAAATTCAAAATTAAAGAAAAACATTATGCATAATATAACCATGCCTTAGGGAATTAATGTTTGAGACCACGATCCCTTGATGCTTCAGTCATATGTTAATAAAAAACTATAGAATAAGTGGGATTGTAATTGAACAAAAAAAATAACTGGATTAAAAAATAATTCATGTTATTATATATCAAATAGTACGTATATAGAACACATAAATGAAATTTGGTGTGTAATACCAAAAATGTCTCGAGTAAAGGAATTTGGGATGAATGCCCTTACAATTTCTAGATTCCTTCTACACAGGTGCCAATTTTCTTAAATAATAAAATTAAATTTATTAGATACATTATGAGTAACATTATTATTTAATAATTAATTTAATATTGACCAATTACAAAAATATGATATTATTTATTATAAAGTTTTTTGTCATGTTTATGTGAAAAATGAATTAGGTTTTTCTTATTTTGGTAAATTTTTAGATCAATGATGACATATTAATTAAAATTTAAATATATAATACAAAAAAAATATTTATTTATTTTTAATATTTTTAAATTATAATAAAATTTTTATTTAGGTTTATATTGTTATCCATGAAATGTTCTTATATCATTATTCAAGTAGGTGGTTAAACCAACTCAAACCAGAACACTCTATATCTTGATGGTTGAGTATAGTTAAGGAAATTTATAATATAATTATAACATTAGTGTATTTTAAAATTTATATGGTTTTATTTTTTGACTCATATATGGAGTATTTTATAAAAATAAATAAAATCATGACGATAAATTAAAAATGTTACATCATGGAGGGGGTAGTCCGCATAGCGTACATTTAATATTCTTTTGTTTTTTCAAGTGGATAGAAATAAATAAATAATGGTTTTTACACTAATATAATAACAATTAATTAGAAGGGTGATATTTCATTTATCATATTTCTATAGTAATGAAAACTTTGGGTGATTAATATTAAGAATAAAATGTTAAGGATTATGTAACACTCACTTGGAGACATTAAACGTTCTATTAAAAGTCTTCTTGGAAGTTAAGGGATTACACTAACTAATTGAAACTATAGGACTATCACTACAGAGAGGATTATAAAAGGGTAAATGGTATAGTTTTTGGAGTAAATTATAAGGATTGGGGAGTCTTTACGTGGAGTGAGTGTTACATTTTTATATGTTATGGGAAGAAAACTTTTGGAATCACCCTTCACATTATAAATAACGTGATGCTGCTATTCAATGTTAAAGATAACCAAACCGAAACAATGTATTGATTAAATTAGTGTGGGTCAAAAGTAACCAGAAAAACTCATTTTTAGACAATATTGAGTGTTATAATATATTTATTCATAACTTTTATCATTTGACCAAAATTTACTTTTTCTATTGTAATTGTTTTTACCTAATCCATTTTAAATTTTTTTAAAATAAAATGATAACATCTATTTCCTTATATGGGTTTATAAAATAAAATTTTATGACATTTAAAACCAATTATATTTTTAAAATAATGGAAATTAACTTTTAAATTTAGGTAGATAATATATATATAAACTATTTTTGTAGATAAATTTGTTTTAAATCATTAAGTGTTTTTAATATAAATTGGTATTGATTTTAAATAAATGAGTTTTATTATAATGATATATGTGTCTAACATTATATTGAAATCATTATGTAAAATATATCAATTTAATTTATTAGATAAAAAAGTATTCACATTTTTAACAAAACAACACTTTTAAATATATTATTTCTCCATTAATAAGGTAATTACATTTAATCTTATAAATCATTATCATTTATGACTAAAAATGAATTTTGACATACTAAATAATGATAAAATTATTATTTCTAATACATGAACCATTTTAAAAATTATTTTTTAATGTCTAGGAATTTTTATAATGTTTGTGCACGTAATCCAAAAAAATATTTTTATTGAAACTTTATTTTTAAGCATAAAAATAATATTAAGTGTATAATAATCAATGAAATTGATTCTAATGACATAAAAACTTATTAATATATAAATTATAGGTATTTAACATTAAAATAGATGCGAAACCTAATTCTTAATTTTTATAATATAATTTAATAAAATGATGAAAAAACAATTTTCATAGAATACTACATAGTTGTCCAAAATTTTATTAATGGGATTTAAAAACTCAACTGAGAACTTTTAAATTATTTTTTTCCTATAAATATATATTTATTATATAAAATCATTTTAAAAACAATTAATTTATTCTTTTATTACAATAATTTCATAAAATTGATAGTTTTTAGAAAAATCATTATTTCTTCAATATTAACATAAAAATTAAATTACATAAAAAATACTAAAAATTCATATTATGATGATATTGTCAATAAAAATCCAAAATAAGCAGTTTTTTATATTCAAATCCTAAAAAATATTTATTAAAATTTCAATTAAAATCATGAAATATAATAAAAAATAATAATTTATTGAAAAAATGATATTTTAAAATAGTAACTATAGTTATTATTTAACATCATTTTAAAACTAAATTGGTTTTAACAATTTTTAAATTTCAAATATATTTTATCTTCACTAATCCTATGTGTTTTAAAATAGAAAAGCATTCCGCCTAAAAAAGGAAATTTTTTATGAAATAATTTTCTAATCAATAGATGAAATTTTTGTAATTTTATGTAATCTAATTGAATTTAATTAAAATTAAAATTACAAATTCATTTTATATATTTAAATATTTCATAAATATGTTTCTAGTAATCTTTAATTTTAATTCTACAGCTATATTTTAAAGGTCATACCTAATGATATCATTGTTTCGTTGAAGTTCTATGTTTTGTGTGGGGAAAACTAGCGAAAACATTACCTTATTTAAAGGAAATAATATATTAAAATATCATGGAGTTTTAGAAATTATATGTGAAATGAGATTTTCACATGGTGTATCAAATGGGTTTAGATAACGATAAATGCAAAGTATTTTTGGAATCAAAATTCTTAATTTTTTTCTTATCTTTTATAATGGTTTCTTTTCAGTTATGGAACTGATGATTTATGAATTGTCATCATATTACATTCCTAGATTTCTTAACAAATGGACTTGGATTTTTGTTAAACCTAAGGTAAAACCAAATCCTATGTGGAATCCATTGTTCATTAAACTCATGGAGAACATAACCTCTAGGAGGAACCGGTAGTTTGTTTAACCTTGGGTGAACCTAGTGTAAAACCTCAATGTTCTGAAAAAATAATATTGTATCTGATGTCATAAAAGACATGAAACCCAAAGATTAAACAACCCGTGAATTATATTTCTTTAAATTTGACATATTCGATAGATTATGGAAAATGAAACCCTGAGTCTAAATGAACTATAATATAGTATATCGTTTTTATCTAGACATTATATTTTCTAGTACGGATAGTAATAAATAAATTATTAAAATAATTGTTAACTATATGTTAGAAATAAAATAAGAATCATTTAAAAGATAACAAAAAAATTTCCTTAAAAACTACGCTTTTTTTCAAAAAAATATTTGTGTCCCTCTTTGTACCAATTATTAAAAATTAATTTTTACTAATTATAGAAAAATTTATCTGATAAAATTGAATTCATTCTTAAAACCATCATATAAAAATTAGATTATAGTGAATTTGTTTTATTTTTTAGAAATGTTTTAATTCTTCATTAATAGTGAAGATCTGGATTTGTATTTAAAACTATAATTTTATTTATATCATTCAAACGTTTAAAATATATTATAAATTATTTTTTAAGTAAAATTAGTTCAATTTTATTTTACTTAAACTAATTTAGGTATTTTTAATCAATTTAATATTAAATTTTGACATTAAAATCTTTTATACTTATGAGAAATTTCCCTTTAAAAACCAGCTTTTTCCTCATTTCAGTGTGTATAATTATATGTTATATTCTGCCACTTCAAAGAAATTAATTTAAAAAATATGTTAAATATTTGCAATCTGAATAATTTATATTATCTAATATGTTCAACATAATTTTTGAACAATATGAAAATTTAATGTGGTAAAAATTATTTACTATAGTTACGGTAATAATATATTTATGGGGGGTTAAACGAATATTATAAGAGTTAAAATGACCTATAAACATGTAAAAACCCCATAATATTATCATATTTTGACCTTGTTTTCAATAAGTTCCTACAATGACCCATTTTTTGAGGCTTATATAATGATAATAAAAATGGATTAAAGAGAATCGTTTCCATATTTTCATGTGTAACCTCTCCCCTGAATAATAAAGGCCACCCCACTCCTCCAAAATTCACAGCACAAAATTGATTTTTCTCAACCAATAAAAGCCCAAATCACATTTTTACTCCCCTACCAACATTCTAAATCCCTCTGTTTGTTCAAATATTTTTCATATAAAGGATTTTGGTGCAATCATAAAGAGGTCTTTTTAAGATGAGGTTGCATTATAAAATGAATGTTTTTATTTGGATTATTTTACCACCAATTAAAGTCTTATTAAACCATTCCCATATAGTAAACATAATATTTCTCATATAATTATATATTAATATTTTATGGTTTGGTCCTATATCCATATCCCTTGCATAAAATGGGAACTGAAATAGTCAATCAAGTGCGCAGTGGACTACCACATCGCTAGGTGATATAATTCGTTTTCCATCACCACCTTTCATGGATGGATATGATGATGTATTATAACAATTATATGATATGAATTATATTATTATATATATTTAATAAATATATCATATATACATTAATAATTTTTTTTCCTTTTAGAATATTATAATGTCGTTTATGGGTACGATGTACTACCGCCACACGATGGAATGTGATTCATTTATTCACTTGCTCTTTACAAGGAAACTAATAATTTTATATTTAATGAATGTATGTGATATATATGAGATTATATTAACAATATAATACTAATATATCACCCCATTCCTTACCCATTCACTCATTTAGGTAATTATATCATCGTTTATGTATACGAACTTCCTACTGTCTCCACAATGCAATGTTATTTATTGTATCATATGCCAAAGAAATAAAGTGAGACACTGGATCTATTTAACTTGTGTTTGGATTGATTGTATTATAGATATGATACTTATTGTAGTATCAAACTATGGTGTATATACTCAATATACAAGAGGGGGTGAATTGTATATATTAAAAAATATTTAATGAATATTTGTATAAACAAAATTCAGAACACCTCTAAGCTCTAATAACATGCTTGATTCTGGAAAAATGATTCTAGAAATGAAACGTAAAAAAAGTTTACAAAAACTAAGATTCTACCTTAAAGCATGTAGAATCCTATATAATTGGAGTACAAGTTTAAGGAAGTATACGAAAGTTATACTTTCCTTAACAACTAAAAATACTGTGGAAATCAAAATTGAAACACTACAAGAAACAAGTAGTAACTCTTTTAACCCAAAAAGAAGGGTATACAACAACCCTGGATAAAGGTTCCTTGATATATAATTTCATTAAATTATATATTACCCAATCCCAGGTAAGCCCTTAATTCGAAGATCGGTATCTGTCTTGCTATCCCCATAAGCCATCGATTTATAAGGAAATCAACACCTCTGACTTCACAACCCGGAGTCTCTGATTTCAAGGAAATCACAACTCTGAACAAAGCAAATCTTCACGAAGTATTGTTTGAACAAGCCGTTCAAACCTTTTGCACGAATCCTGAGAGTTTATAGAAGCCTCTCTCTCTAGAAATCACTTCAACAGGACATAAAAAAAGTTTTCAAAGTTAGGTTCTTCAAAACATCTGAGCTCGTTCAAATGAGCTCCTATTTATAGGCATGGATTCAACTATCGGCTCTCTCCTCCAAAATTCATATTGTCCCTTTAATTTCAGAGGGACCTTTACACGTGTCACTCAAACAAATTTTAGTTAGTAACGGAATGCATGGGATCATTTTATAACCAGAAACAAGTGTAAGAAAAAGTATGGTTACATAAGAAAATTCATTTTTTGTAGTGTAAGAAAAAAGAATCTTCAAAGTCTAACCAAAAATACATTTGGTATCTATAATACAAGGATATTCATATTCATTTTTTCAAGGAATTTGGAACATGAATTTTATAGAATTATGGAGTCTGAATTTTAAGGAAATTTGGAATCAGGATGAACAATAGTCCGGAGTCTCAACTCATAAGAGTCTGGAGTCTGAATTCAGAGAACACGGAGTCAGAACTCAGAAGTGTATGGAGATTGAATTAAAAGATATCAGAGTCAGAACTCATAAGAGTTCGGAGTCTAAATTCAGAGTGTTTGAAGTCAGAACTCATAAGAGTTTAGAGTCTAAATTCCGATAACATGGAGACAGAACTCAGAAAAGTTCAGAGTCTGATTTCAGAAAACTCAGAGTCAGAACTCAGAAAAGTTTGGAGTTTGAATTTAGAGAACTCAGAACCGGAATTTAGATCTTGAAAATAGAATGATTCTATATCTAATAATTATATGATAATGAGGTTTTTGATACTAAACTGAATTTTATACTTAGACGAAATGAATAACTAAAAACATGGTAATCATAAATTTCCTTGGGGAAGAAAACTTTTCCTTATGAAAGTAATACATAGGGTAGAATGTAATTTTCCTTAAGATAAAGTGTTTGTGATTTTCAAAACTTGAAAAAATTTTAATGACATAAGTAATCATTATTGACTCAATAATATCCCCCATGCATGACGGAATGGAGAAGTCATAAGGAAATCTTTATTAAATCAAACACATGAGTCGAGGTCACTACAATAGGAATAATTGAATGTTTATTATAAACCATGAAAACAATATTTTGAAAAACATAGAGTAGGGAACATAACCCTATGATATACTGTGATGATATGTATAGGAGAACAAATTACTATTTTTGTAGGGTAGTGATTATGATTTTTTTCCTAAGAATACAACCTTAAATGGTTACTAAAAGTGAAGGTGATATTTGAAAATATGTGCACAGGGTTAATAACTCTAAAAATGTTTTGTTAGTCTTGACATGATCATTATTGGGTACATGTCAACGGGCCTAACTTTTCACCTAATTTGAAAATCCCCTGACATATGCTTTGGATAATTCGGATTTTCTTTAAAACCCATAATGATGTTTTAAAATAGATAATGAAAATGAATGAAATATATTAAACTTATGGTTTCTACGATTAAAAATAATTTTTCTAGTTTTATTCATCCAAGAAAAGATTATTAATGATTATGTGGTTTCCCACTATGATTATTATTACTCACACTATTATTTTTGGTATTAGTAAATAGATGGAACGTTAAAGATTAATGATAACATTGAATTTGAAGGAAAAATTGGAGACTAAGAGAAATTTAATGGGATAATGATATGATTAAAATATAATGTGATTATTCATAAGTTCTTATTCAAAAATTTTATAAAAAACAAATACATTAACAAACTCGTGGACTAAAAAATAATATAAGGATGATGTTTGTTAACAATTTGAATGGTGGAGACAATAGAAATAATAAATTTTGATTTCATTCATATTAGAATGTGGAAAGAGAGAACCAAGAAATTGTCTCAAAGGAAATGGAAAATTTTTTATTTGTGAAATGAAGGGAATAAGTAAATTAATTTAAGAGGAAAAATGAATACTATGATGGAATGAAATAAATATCATCCAAGGGATCTATTTATATTTTATGGTCTTAAATGTGGGTAATAATTGAATTATCTGAGTCAGTTACCACTTATAAAGGTTTAACCATAAAAAAAATAAGGAAATATATTGAAATAAATTGGGTGAAGTAGTTATATATTAGGAATCAAGAATTAAAATTTGGAATAGTTGTTTACCAATGGTATTTTATTTATAAGAATCATAAAAAACCTAAGGAAAATATTATATGTTATGTTTCTTCTTTAACATTAGATTTATCGATACCATCATGAGTTTATGAGTTTATGGTTAATAATAAATACAATTTCTTAAAAACACATCTTATAAAAAATTTCCAGGGTTATTACATGATTCACAATATTTTTGGAAAAAATTTATTGGAATACAACCTAATAGTTTAGTAAATTTTTTAGTAGAAAAAAATTAATTAATAATTCCACTACTTGTTATTCATATAATTATAAAGGTATTGGTAACCTATAAGCTTTATATTATCTTTTATGTTGAGGTAATTGTGGATTATTACAGATTGGTAATGACATAGGTATTTGATAAGTGTGTTTTTACAAAAAAAAACAACCCACAAGAATATGTGATGTTCTGGTTAATATATCATTATTTTTACAGAAATTATTATATTGAAAATTTTAATGTGGAACAATTGTTGTTAAAATTGAGGTTATATATTAGTGTATTATATTGGATAACTTCTTCTAGATATTTGGGTTTTAAGAAATATTTAGACATATAAAGAACTACATATCACTATTTTATGGATATTATGATCCATTAAAAGTTAATTCTAGTGCTTCAGTCATAGAAAAATCCATTTTGTGTTATTCATTTCATAGAGTATGTTTTGAATTAGAAATTGATTATAGCGCAACAAAAGGATGGAATTGTTCTTATGAAATTGAAACATAACAAGTAAGTATATTTCCTTATATTATTTTATGGTAACGTAATTCCTTAAATTTAGGATAGTTATATTAAATCAATAAATTCATTATGTTACATTTATATATGATAAATATAATTCCCATTTAAATAATCATAAATTTATGGGTTTTAGGTCCTTATCATTCCATTGATCATTCAACTTATTATGATCGATGACCATTATAATAACCTATAATTATTTACTCCTTTGTTCTATGTTCATATATTAACCTACCACCAAAATTCTTATATATTGAATACAAGTTATATGTTAGTCTATATGACCATTTTTAATTCAATTTTCCTCTTATTATGAGGATGTTTTATTATCCCATTTGACAATTTGGGTTTTCAACAAATGACTTTTCATATTTCGAACACTTGATTTTTGAGATGATGATCAAATTATAAGGAAAACATTATTTATGGTGGAGATAATTTAACCACCTGAAATTAAAAATTCATAAAATTGTATTTTATATCATATAATACAGACAACAGCAATCTTAAATAACACATTAAATATATTTCCTTCAATTTAACCTTTTTATAACATGAAGAACATAGTACCCTATGTCTAAATCTGCCATAATACAATAACCTATAATAACATTGAAATTAAATTGTATGGTATGAATATTGATAACTAATTTTTTAACTTAATAGTATTTATGGATTAGAAATATAATAATAACCCATTAAAATGAGAAATGTTTTCAGAAAATTTGTATTTTCTCTAAAAGGTGGTTTAGTTACAGTGTGCACACATAATTTCAAATTAATATTTACAAATATTTTGAAATTTATTTGATAAAATTAAAAGATTTTTTGAATTATTCATATCATAATTATCTAATTGATAATTTTTTATATTTTCCGAAAATGTTTAATTTTTCTATGAATTTTCAAAAATACTGACTCGTATTGAAAACTGCCTTTTTTCTTTCAATAATTCACAACATACAATTACACTTTCAATTGTATAAATGTAAAAAAATCAATTATTTAACAATTTAACTTTTTTAGTTCATCTTAGTAAATTTAATATTGAATTTTGGTATTAAAAGATTCAATACTTATAAGAATTTTCTCTTTGAAAATCCTCTTTTTCATCGCGTCTGTGGGTATAATTTGAAATGGGATACTACCAATTATTTAAATTAATTAGGATAAAATGAATTAGTTATTTTGAATAACAATATTTTATATTATCTAACATGTTGAAATAAATTTTTTACCATTATGAATAGTAACTGAAGTAAAAAATTTATTACCATGGTGAAGGACAACCCGATTTTACAAGGGTTAAATTAATAAGATAAAGGATACAAATGACCTACCAACTTGTCTAAAACCCATATTATGGAAATATTTCTACCTTATATCATATAATGTTCTATAATTACCCATAATGTTTTATTTTTTCATTATAAAATGTTGGGGGAATTGAATCTTTTAAAAAAAGTATATGCATCCTCTCCCCCATTTTTAAATGGCCACCCCATCTCCTCCCATATTCACACTTACAAATCAATTTTCCATTAACAATAACAGACTAAATAAAATCTTTAATCATGTAAAAATATCCCAAATAACTTTTTGATTAAAATTCCATCATATGAATGATTTGGTATGAACCTAAAGAGGGCTTCTGTAGAAGAGGTATTGTTCCTAAAATATAGTATTTTTGAATACAATCTAGTCCAAATATTATTAAAAAATGATTATATAATCAAATAAGTATAATTAATATACTAATATGTTATTATATTATGTTAATGACCTATATACATCCCCTCTTCCATCAAATGAGAAACAAAGCCTTTTATCCTTTGTATGGTGGACTACAGCTTCATGAACCGATATAATTACTTTTACATCACCACCCCTCAAGGATAGATATAATGATGGACATAACATATTTATATTATATTTATTATATTATTATAAATTTTAAACAATAATTGCAAATATACCTTTTTAATTTTTATTCTATTTAAAATATGATACATTCCCACATGTGCACATCAGACTATTGATTCACGAAGTGCTCTGATTCCTTTTTAACACACACATTACCTGAAAAAAAAGGGAAACTTTAATGAATATTTGTGATATATATTAGGTTATATTGATTTTGGAAGATTAATATATCACCCACTCCCCTACCTTTCACTTGTTAGGTGAATGAAATTGTTTCTCGTGCATATGTATATCCCAGAGTCTCTATGAAGCAATGTGAATCGTTTCCCATTTATAAGTTTAATGAAAGATTATAAAGATAGATATAATTTATAAATATGAAATTAATATCATAAATAATAGTATGGATATTATGTATATATATATATCATATTCTCATGAACAAGAACATTCATGACAATACACGAATGAGAAAACTAAATAGTTAACACCTAAAATAATAGAAATAATGAAATATTATCAACAATTGGGTAGTAAAATATTATAATAGGTTCATATATATTATTTTAAATATGAATATGGTTATATTATGAATTATTCATAAGACTAAAAAATATATTAATGTGGTTGGATCATTTTTCACTAAAAGGAATTTTTAGGTAAGGGACTTCATCCCAATTTCCCTTCATTGAGGCGTGTTGTAATGTAATGAACCAAATTTCGTTTATATGGTGTATATACTGAAAATTTTACATTTAAAATAATTAATAAAACATATTTCATGTTATTTTAGGTTTGAATATGAATTATTTAGTCCAACCATATTTTTCTTGAAAATTACCATGTGGTAAAGTATTTCATAAATCAGTTTCTTTTTAGTGGGTTATATTACTTATTCATTGTCATTGATATTATAATATTATGTGTGTAATAAATGTTGATTATATTTGTCATTATTATACCTTATTTTATGTGGATAAACATTTGAGACACATATTTTATTCATTTAATAATTCTCACTTTAATAATATGATCATTGTATGGGTTTACTACACAACCTCATTTTAATCGGGATTATTTATACATGAGATTCCATTAAAATAAATTATGTTATCATTTTCCTATAAAACAATTTAATTTTATTCTGTTGTATTTATTCATTAATTTTTCATTTAATATTACCATTTTTCACACTTTGGTAGATAAAAGAATTGATAAAATGTTTTTAATAAAATCGTAAGTCATTTCTCTCTTTGGTCGAATGTTCATTTTCTCCAAAATTTGTGTTTTCAAAAGATATTTTCTAATTATTCAGATGGTTTGTTACATAATTTTTTATGCATTTTTAACTATCCAAAATAATAATCTAAATGATGTCTTTACTTCCTTTTCCAAACAATCCCTATTTGGATTTTTTCAAAACATTTAAATTAATATTCATTTTAACATGTATGACATGTATAGAATTTTCTATCATCAAGACCACTCAAAGTTATAAATATTTATTTATTAGTTTTAAAGTTTACATTCAAATAAATTTATTTTCAAAATGTTTTTTAAACTTTTAGTTTTATAAGGAGATTTCAAAATTGAGAAGTATATTTCCCTCAAGAATTTTTTTGAAGATATTTTTAGGGTATTTTTATTTGAAAATGGAAATAACCCCTTTCTAAATATACATAATTAGGTATATATTGTTTTAATACCATCCTTGTTCTTCTTATAGAGGGTTTAAGATTATTTTGAAAAAGTATAGTATTGACATTTACTTATTTGACTCATTTTTCTAGTAATAAACTTTTCCTGGAATTATTCACTTTCCTTGGATCATTGTTCATTAAATTTTCACTCAATAACCTTATTATTTATCATATATATGGATATTGATTAAATTGTATCTCATTTATACAAATGGATTTCTAAATTTATTGACATTTTATTGACTGGGAAAATATAAGTAATCCATATTTTTAATTCAATAAGGATATTTAATGGTACGACATATTTTTCAGAAATTAAATATATTATTTGATATATGAGGAATTATTTTGAGATGAATCTATTGGTGGGTCTGATTATAGATATCCCCTAGATGCATTGGTTTTGTAAGAAGATGAATGAGTTGGATAACATTAGTTGAATTAGTTTCTTGTGTATATATACTCATCAGTTTTAAACTGCCTCAAATAATGACTTAATAGGATAAGAATCATGATTCCCGATATCATTGAATTCAATAATTATTAATTTACTTCATTGATAATCCAGTTATTTTCATCCATGATATTTTGACAATAATATTTTTTCAATATGCATTTTATTTTTAGTTTCTTTAGAAAATGACATCTGATTTTAGTTTTTTATCATGCCATATTGATTTTGAATTATCCATTGGGATAGTTATGTTATTGATTAAATAAAATATGTTTTTAGTTATTTACATTTCCATATTTGTAATTCTTATCAAATTATTTAAATATCATGTGTTTTTAGTTGTGTACCTTTTCACATTGATTATGCTTATTAATTCATGATAGCTTCTATTGTACATAACATTTTTTAATCAATTGAGTTCACTCTAAAATTTTCCATGTCCCAGGAATCCAATAAGTACACTATCAAATATATTAAAGGATATTTTAGAGATAATAACTAAAAAATATGTCGAATTTTTTTTCAAATGTAAGAAGGTAATCATGAATGTATCTGATTTACCAGGACTTGTAAACTATTATGTATTTCCAAATGTTATTCCTTATATTTTATCCAAATGTAATAAATAAAGACTTTGTATCCAGTTTATGATATTTGGGTTCAATTGATGCACAACGAAGGAAGTAATTATTACTCCTGGAATGATCCGATAATAAGTTTATTATTCCCAAACTACACATAATACTATGGCATAGTAAAGCAGTAGTTTTAGTTCAATCCCATTGTGAAAAATATTATACTATCAAATGAGAAAATCAATCCTTATATAAGGATTATTCACATTTAATATGTAGGTTTGGTTTTTCTATAATTATGTTTCATGTATTTAAATCGGGCAATAAACAATGTATTAGGGTCAATTTCAGTGATTTTGGTGAAACATAATCTGAAATATTAAATGGGATGATCATATGGATTATGCTATTAAGTATAGAAAGGGTCTCAAATTGGGTATGGTCAAACTAGTTGGATCAACCTAAACTAAAACTATCACTTTTTACAAGTATAGCTAATAACCTAGAAGGATTATTCTTATCTTCTATATAGGATATCATCATAGTATTATGGTAATAGACTAATAATATCTAATTAGGTTAGTTTTATTAATTTGAACCTCCCATGGTCAGGTCAATTCAACAGAATGTGATAAAAAATTGTTTTTACCCTAATTTTTAGCCATAGGGTTAATAAGGATCAATTTATAGATTAATTAGGCTCTCAAACACCCTTAATCTAGACCTCTAAACCTAAATATATTATCCATTCATACGGTGTTCATATAATGAGAAGAAATTATAATCATTCTCAACATAGTCATTAAATAATTGAGAAATAAGAAATCCACACTCCCACTTTATAAAAGATTAAATAAAAAACTAGCATTGAATGAAGAAATATAAAATAAATAAGTATGTTTTCATATAGAATGGTACACCGTGTTGAAATAGACATCACAATGGAATAAAGATAAAAATTATGGAATAATAGATACATAACATCATACTACACAAAAAGGATTTGATAAAATATTTATAGGATTAAATTACAACCTAATTCAGAAGGAAAACAAATAATAACCCCTTGTGAAAACACTAGAAAAATATAGGTCCCATCCATTTTTTCTATAGAGGGAACTATAAAAATAATTATAGGCATGAGATTTACATTACATGTATAGAATTCACGTCATGTATTTTCTTTACGTGGCTTCTATATTTATTTTTACATGACATGAAAGCTTTAAATATCGTATACTTCTCATCCACAATCTAATATCAAAATATTGAATCTTAGAGGATCATATGGATGTCTCATTGATGCATTATATTGAAAACATATTCATGTGATGTAAATTCTATATTCATGTATGTGATTAATGTCTTATACATTCTGCACATCGGGTAACATTAGTTGGAGATAGATGTTGAAAATATCATGATGTGTAATTTAATTACACATTGTGTAAAAGATTCATGTAATGTAATTTCTAATGGGCTGGAGATTTTCTCCCTAAGGATACATTGAATCGACAATACACTACATTAAATCCATTCACATTTTGTAAACTCTATTTTTTCATTTTTCATTATTTATTCTTTTGAGTTCTGAATTCCTAATTCCTCTGAAAATAAAGTAAACACTAATGAATTATTTAATAAAACATGACAAATCCTGAAATTAATGTTTCCAAAACGTGTTTATAAATTCATCATATCAAATTCCCCCACACTTGAACTATATCTCATCCTCAAGAAATAAAGAATATCAACACGGATTCCAATTGTAAAAATAATTTAAAACAAGAAACATGCATTGTAAACAGTAAAATAAAACTCTGTGTATGTGCTAAAAGATTATCCTCCATATTGATTCTTATATAGAAAATCATTCATTCCACATAGTCAAGTTCATTATTTAAATTCTCTCTTTATTTAATAAATATTTCATAAATGTTCCTTATAACTCTACCATTTTTTTCAATTTATCAGACACTAAATTTTCCTCATCACTCTAGGTAAAATAAAAATATAGTTAGGCTCGTAACCTAAATACATTTTCCTAACCATAGTTCACATCAGTTTTATCATCTCTAATTTGTAATTACAAATAAAAAATCAGCAAAATGGGACTTAGAAATATGGTTAAAATATTTCTATGGTTGAGGGTAGGTGGATAGAAAATCAAAATCAAGCACAAAGATGAGAGTAATCTCTAAATTATAATGCATTAAAATCATGAACAGTGAAATTAAGTACTCCTAGAAAAATTATGTCTATGCTCCAAAAACTAAAATTGTGTCCATGAATATGTCCCGATATTATAAATAATGTATCTTACTTATTTATTTCCTTTTTTTTAATTATTTTTTAATAATAATGTCTAGGAAATATCTCACATCCATCACCTAACTACATATGATCCATCCAAGGATTATGTGGTCTATTAGAGGTGATTTTTTTTATTCCTAATACACAATCATTTTTAATAAATTTTTTTCAAAGGAATAGGTTTATAATAAAAAATCCAAAATTAATCATGAACCACGTCATATAAATCTTATCAATATGACACCATACTATCTTTAGTATCTGCATCCCATGTCCATTTGTAGTGATATTTCCACTGCACTTGTTCAAAGGTAAATCATATATCGTACCAAGATAAGGGTAAAGAGGGATAAAATGCTTCAAATGGCTCCATCCTAACAAAGTCATTCATGGATACTACGGGCTAAATAAGGAAAGTTGTATATGTGGTTATCATGAAAAATGGTGGCTCAAGAACAGTTCTTCAATCATTCTAAATGTTGATTTTTTAAATCAACGACTCAATAGTATCTCAATGTATGTTTTGATGGGTTTATATGTCCCATGTATGTCTAAAGAATATGAAAGTGTGTGTCTAGAATATTCTTAGGAATCATATTTGAAAAAATAACTAGAAATAACACAAGGCATAGTATCCATAAATAAGTTAATCAAATGCATTTCTATGAATCTATAACTAGAATTAAATTACTCATCTCAGTAATAAATGGAAAAAGATAATCATAAATATAAATGGAATTCAACCATCACCAATCCCCCATTTTATTTTATTTAAATGTTTTTAACAAGATTTTATTTTTAAATAAGTATTTACTAAAAATATATATCCTAGACTGGTGGAAGCAAAACAAATACAAGTGTATAACAATAAATTCTAATAAATACCCCCCACATGTAAAATTAGAATATTTCTACACAATTCTCGAAAGCATTGTGGGAGAGAAATACTATATATAATTGAGAAATATGTAATTAAATTTGAGGAATTGAAAATACAGAATTGATATACTTATAGTGATTTTAACTCCATAGGGAAATATATTGGATGTTGGTTTTAAAATAGGATACCTATAAAAATTGTTTGAAATAAAATATATGCACCAGATAAACTATTATTCAATATGGGTTAACCAACGTGTAAGAATATAAATATGAAGGTGGAAATAGTCAAAAATAGTTTTACACAACTAAGATAAATTAAGTGAGGTAGTACAGTGAAGTTTTGGATAATCTATTAACAAAAATAAAATAAAAAAGAAAAACTACCATCCTAAGAACATAATTGAGATGGAAGAACAAAATATGGGTTGCCTCCTATAAATTGTTAATAATTTCATCAACATCTAGATAGACACAAAAAGTAGTCAGCCAATATTTTCTATCTACTAAATAATCTTTGGCCTCCTGTAAGAACTCATGGTAGTGTCATCGATCTCATAGGGGAACTCAGAAGGATTAACAACCTTAGGAAAGTATCAACCCTGAATCTCATGTAGAAAGAATAGATTCAATGATAAACATTGAGTCATCCCCTTCGGAGTACATATATTCAGAAGGATCTCATCAACCTATCAATGTAGCTCATCCCCATATTCATAGATCTCGATCAGGATTCCAAAGTATGGCCTGATAGGATCATCAGTGATCATAGAATATGCAGCAGAACTAGACATGGGTAAAATAATGAAGTAGTAAAATGAAAATTATCCATCAAAGACAATATCCAAATTAAGATAGATCATATAAAAATATATTTATATATATATGATTAATGACACATAGTCGAAAAGTGAATACATGGAAATACAAAAGTAATACCTCTGAAAGAGTATAATAGGGGAGTGGATAATGAAAAGACTAAACAGTCGGGGAATTCTCATCAATATCAGGATCAGAAGTCTCCTTATATATAGTGGTTGTCTATAGTGTCTCTTTGAAATCTATCTCATTGAATGAGGCATTGGATTTAGGATGAAACACCATAAGATATCTCATGTTTCTGAGAGGAGGATCAGTTGAGGATGGAAGGGATGAGGTGTCGATTCATACTAAGGATGTGTGTCTGTTAGGTGGATCAATTAGGGGAACCATATAGGAAGATGTGATTGTGGGTCCCTTTCCCAATTAAGCCTTCTCTAAAATACAATACTACTGGGCATCATCTTTGGTGATCTTGGAAGTTATATCGATTGGGGTGGGAGGTGGAGTGGGGATAGATGTTTAAGCATGATAAGCTTGTGAGGTTGCATGGGAAGATGAAGGGATTAGAGGAGGGGGAGGTGTGGTGATGTCAGATGGGCTGATGATAGGAATGTGGAGATGGGGAAGAAGATATATTAGTTTTTATAGGAATACCTAGATAAATAGACAAATATATTTGGGAATGGGTGGTGGGGTTCATATACAATATAGGTAATCATGGAAATGGTAAAATAAGGGGTATGGGTAGTGGTTGTTGGTGGTGCGATAGTTGTAGGGGTAGTGGTGGTGGGTGAATAGGATTGGGCAGGGGAGGTTGTGTATGCAAATTCTGGGTAGGTGCTTCATCAACACCCTCAACATATTCCAAAACCCACTGGCAGATACTACGAAGCTTTATTAGAAACCCAATATTGTAAATAAAAAATGAGGATAATATTCACTATCATTCCATTAGAAGAAAGAGATTAGGAAGCATCGAAGCTGCTAAGATGCCTTGCCAGATGGACAATAGTGATACCTCCCATCAGTTTACCTTGGGTCCTCTTTTCCTGGTCTAGGAGGAAGATGGTTAACAGCCTCACCATCTTAATAGATAGGCTTCCCATGGATATATCATGAAAAATCACATCAATATGGACCACACTAAAATGACTGTTACCTTGAGCTCTCTTAGAGTGAGATAAGGAATGGTGAAGGATATTAATGTCATCACCTCAGATCAGGGTGTTCTCCATAGTCAAGGAATAATAAAGGAATTTCAGGTCCTTATCTATACTCTCCTAATGTCATGCAACATCTACCTTGTTCGGTTTGAGCTAAAAGGATTGGAAAACTAGGAATGTGACATGTTGAGTGGATTAAATGTTGAGGCCGACACCAAATTCTCTATGGGTGCACTCTCATGGAAAACAACTAAGTGTGAATAAGACAGAGTCAATGATGAGATGAAAGGTGGCTAGGAAATCAAAAAAGAGCTCGATGAAGGTCCCTTGTGCAGCTGGGTAATGGTGCAGCCACCCGATGAGGTCATGTACCTCCCAGCGAGTCATGATATTCAATGATATTGTGGGATCTAGTGTCTTTTTTATCCTTATATACTTTCCCTATAGATATACCAAATAGACATGGTGCTCAATTTCCACATAGTGAATGGAGGGATTGAGGTGTTGGTGGGAAGGGTACTAAGGCATTTTTTAACTAGACTTCGATTCCTCGTAATCTGAAATGAAGGTAGATATTGAGGAGTAAAATGATATAGAATGTTATACAAAGGGTGGAGAAGGGGTTGCCAGTGGCATGGTTGGTGGAGATGTATCACCACTCTCGGGAGTTCATTTAGCAGTTTAAGAGTGTGTGGTTTTAGTGTGGGACATATCAGAATGGAAGTAGAGAGAAGGGAAATGTGAGGAGTGAAAATATAGTAGAGGGAGAGGGATGGTCAGTGGTGTCGAGGGTGGTCCGCCAACAATTCATAATTAGGGGGATCACATGCTATGTGGATAAAAAAGGGGGATTGTGCGGTGAACCAAGGGTTCATGACTTTTTAATGATTCCTGAATTTTATATGTTGTTTTAATGGATACATGTCTTGTAAAAATAATATTCTTATTTATTTGAGGCAATGATAGTTACTCATCATGTAATCACTACATGAAATGTAATTATTGTATCGTGTACCTTTTGGGACTAGACCAATTTATTTTCTCCCAATGCGAGAAAATCCTTTCCTAAACCCTCTAAAACATATTCTTTCATGTTGCACAAACCCTGGGATTCCTCCCAGTCAGTTCATTATTTAATAAAATAAGCTTCAGTTCTGGACTTTTTTTTAATTAATCACCCCCCTGTCGAATGGATCATTATAAATATTTATCCTTTAATCATTATTCTTGGATGGTGGTTTTCCACCTATCTAAACTTCAATTTATCAATATGTTAGAACCATAGAAAAAAATTAAGGACCCATATATCATGATTTAATCATTCTAATGAAATATTCTATTGATGAATTGAACAATAGTACTTCATCCCTCGGTGTGATGATTTTTCGTTCAATGCTTGGGTATTGATTCTACCTTTTAATTTCCTTAAAAAATTTCTCATTCTCATTGGATTTTTTTCTAATTTATTCTAACTCATTTATTTGGTTCATTCTAACATATAAGTATTTATTTTGAATCCATTGTAAATTTTTTATTTCCAAGTAAGAGCAATGATATACTTATACATGTAAGTGACATGGATTTCTATTCACAAGGTATAATAGAGTGGTGTCAATTATTGTCTTGTATATTGTGTGACATTCCCAAAGAGTGTCAAATTATTTGAAAATATATCCCTTTATACTTTTTTTATTGTCTTTCTTGTAATCATTTCAATATACTTGTTTGGCATTTCAAGTTTCCTTCTTGTTTACAGGTGGTAGGGAGTTACAATTTTATAAAGAATGAGATACTTACAAAGTAAACCATTCAAAAAATTATTGGGAAATCTATTTCCTCAATTACTAATGATTAATTAGAAGAATCCAAATTTGAAAGGATATTTTTTTTCAAAAAGTTCATTACCACTTTTTATGTGTCAGGAGTAGCAGTCCCATAAAATCAATCCCCATTATTTTGAATATTTCAACATCTATGATAAGATTTTGGTGAATTTCATTTCTATTCTCTATGGGGCGTGTTCATTTTCATCTATCACATCTTTGAAAAATTTTGTTTCATCTTGAGGATGTGAGGAAAAAACTCCGATTAGATGTATTTTGGCTATGATACAACCAGGTCCATAATTCCCTCTAGATTGTGATTCATATCACATGTCGTTTACGCTTTATATTTTGGATTCTTTGATGCATTACCACATTAATCTATCTGCACATCTTATAAAATGTAGTGGATCATCCCAGTATTAATGTGAAACCTCAACAAATATTCTATTCCTCTACTGATAGGTGAGGTATAGATATACTAATCCTGGGGTGAGGTAATTAACAATATCTATAAACCAAGGTTGGTATTTGGTATTTATTATGAATATGGTTCCATCAAATAATTTATCCTAAATGTTAGGACCATCATCACCCTTAATGTTGGGAATTGAATGCCTAGATAAATAATTAAAAATAATGTTCTTAGTCACTTTGGAATATTTTATAATTTTATTGAAATCATTAATATGTATTTTCAACCCTATCAATCATGGTTGGGAATCATTTTTACTCAGTATATATTTAAGTGATGAATTATAAGTGTTGACCACTTTTTTAGATAGAATGAGGTATGAGTGATGTTCTTAAAAACATAGATGGATACCAAAAGTACCAATTTTTTAATCTAATAGATTACATGAGAAACATTCAACATGTGAATTACATAGTAAAGGTGGAAAAAGATATTTCCAGCTCATTTTCCTAAGACCGTGCTAACAGTGATGTCACTAGTATCACCCATCTTCTTGATGTGCTTATTACAATCTGGTGAAATGATGAAAGGTGAAACCACATAGTTAATCTATATCATATTAAATGTTAATTGAAACAAATCATTAAAAATGAAAATAGTTTATTTTTACAATAAGTGTGTCAATGGGTGGGATATTTTGGCAAAGTAGTTTATGAAATGGAAGTAGAAGTCTCTGTGGCCCAGAAAACTTCTTATGAATTTTAATATTGTAGGATCAGGTAAGTCATTTATTACTTTGATTTTCATAGGATCCACTTCCATCAATAACATTGATATTTTTTATATGATAAATATTCCTCCTTTATAGATACCTCAATTTCCTTTATAAAACATTGAAATATTTCTCTATAATGTTTCAGAGCAATTCACTGAGACGGTGTGGGATTTTGAGGCCCAATGTGCTCAGAATTAAATTTATAAATATATTTAATATATTTAATAGTTAAGATGCCTTGTTTCATAAAATATTTATAATCTAGTATTAGAAATAAGACACCTTGGTTGAGTTTGGAAAGTGATTTTTATCCTATGTGCAAACATAAATAGATCAGTGTTGGGTGTTCGAATAAAATAGCTTTAGACGATACATTCTATGGATTATTTAATTAATTTAATGTAATTAATTATTTATTCTAAATAGAATGGATTCATCTATAAATAACCCTTTATGTTAATTTATCTATGTTTAGTCGCTTGCGCTTGGGTGAATTGGAAGCATCTTCATCCAACTTCAGTTGGTGAATCAAGACCTGACGATGACTAGACACCAAATCAAAGTATATGGAGTTTTAATGAATAAAATGACCTCTCTAAACCATTAGTGATAATGTTATTAAATATAGAATAATCCAATATCTTTGTATAAGTAATCATAATTTTATTCTAACTTATTTGATTATTTTTGAAGAGCATGATCACCTTCTTTCAAAGATCTGCAGTAATTGTAACTTTTGCATGCTCTAAGATACATATTTAATTTTATAATTCGATTATTTACTACCAAAGATTTTTGAAATTGTATTTTATTTCCATGGAAACATTCCTAATGATCCTTTCACATTTTTTTGGAGCATTAATCCCTTTTTTCATCACATTAATCATCACTGAACCACAGGATCATGATTCAACATTACTGGGTGAAACAGTGCCCGACAGAACCCTCAGATTCATGACTGATTAGTGAGTGATGAAAAAAATGAATTAGATATTTACTTGGAATGTTTTTTCTAGTAAAGTGATATATTTGATTATAGAAATATGAAATGGGGAACTTCATTAACTGGAAATGTGTGAGTCGTGCATATGGAAAACAACCCCCTCAAGATCAACATGAAACTTTTTTCCATCCAACAGATGTCTGAAAATAATGAATAGTGATCCTCAAATATTATTTCGAGTGAAGATGAGGCCTTTTTAAAAGTGGTGTGTTCAGATATAGATTCATCCACATATATCATAGTTTTTGAGAAAATTATGACTGCATGCCATGTAGTCTGATGAACACATGGCATGTTGGACCATAACTGTGGAATCTAGGGCTTCATGAGATTATAAGTATCAAATGTTTTTTGGGTCACACACACACACCATGAAACCTTGTTCTAGTAACTTGGAATGCAATTTGGGTGTTTATAGAGACTGGCAGGGCTAGGTACACATCATGTGTTGAAATACACTGACACTAGTTAGATACATGAACATGGAAAGGGTGCACGAGCAGAAATGGGAGTGTCTCAGACACAACATAAAGACCCTCTACATGCCATGTGATGCTACATGCATAGTGCGTTGTGAGAAAAAAATGGACTGAAATATTAGAAGTACTGGGACCACATGCCATGTGGGTCCCCTCACATGTTGTGTACCCCATCTACCTTTTTGAGGAAAATTAAATATCTCATATCTATTATGATTTGACTCGGATTTTTGTTTTTGGGAATCCAATCCTGAGTTTTTTTCAATTTAAAACATGATGATGTCCTCCATAGTAGATTTTGAGAAACAATGTGACATGTTTGGAGTGTGACTATTCTTTAGGGTATGCTCGATGACATAGATCAGGCAGGATAGCTAGAGACTTTTTGAGTGGCACCCACAAGATCAGTTGGGTAGGGGTCCTCTACCAATACATATAGTGTAACCCTTCTATGTTATAGGACATGGGTCCTCTATCTACTCCTAGAGTGGAACCCTCTAGTTGTCATGGTCATGGTTCATCTCTGTATTCACCGAGTTCTGCCCTCCATCTTGGCGGGGTATGTGTTCTCGAATACTAGGGTTTCACCCTAATACTTAGATTGGCATTGGTACTCTATCTTCTATTCAAGTGGAATGTAAATTTGATATTAGGTTATAGGTCCTCAACTATTAGAGTGGAACACTCCATCTGGGATGGGTATGCTTCTTCTACTGACAATTACACTTCACCCTTTAGCTAGGTTGGGCATTAGTCATCTACTAGCTATTAGAGTGGTACCCACCAGCTAGGCTGGGCATGGGTAATCTTTTGACTACATAATTGGTACCCTGATATTGTAACACATCATGGATCCTATACTCTGTGATTCTTTCCCTTGACTGTGTTGCACAGTGGTGAGGTGTGGCATGACCTAGATAAATATACTAGGTAGATGAATGAGTAATTGGTTATCATTGACGGACTTCTAGAACTGTTGGCTCTCTTTAACTAGAATGGGGTATGAGATGGAGATCCCTTATCACTCATTTGTGTTTTCATGGTCTGAGCATATATATGTATCCATGTTATTGGATTCTTTTTACTCTCTCTCTCTCTCTATTTGGGATGTCTTGTTTTTCTACAATTTATCTAATCCTATCATGTCTCTAAATTCTCTCTCTTTAGCTTTTAGGGTGTCCTACTATGTATTTATATACTCCCCTATGTATAGAATTGTTTCACACATGTAATGTCTTATGAAGATGATGGAAAGGTCATCAGTCACTTTATCAGATATTAGTGATACCTGGTGCATTCTACCACGTATAGTGGTTAGATCTTGGAGATCGAGAGATGGGTTCTCTTGGAACTTTTACATTCTAGTTTCATCAGGTTGCAACATGTTTCCTTTTAGGCATGTATTTGTTCTCATTTATATTGGTTTTCACTATCATAATCTTTTATATCCTAGAGGGTTTTCATATATGTGATTTTATAATTGATATTTTATCTCATTGTTATTCTTTATATTCAATTTTCATTGAGATATTTTGGTGTGTGTGTGCTGGTAATTTTTGGAAATTCCTTCCATGTTAGATATTCTTTTTTTTGTTGGTATCTAACCCCTTACATAAGAAGGTGGGATTCCAGTAGTAGTAGCTAGATCCTCATTAGTTTGGGTCATGAAATATTGGTATCATAGGTGTCTTGATCCTTGGGACAGTTTTTTATGTAGTCCCCTTATGTATATTAGGTTTTGTTTTTGGGAAATAGTTTCAATGTGACTTCAGTGAATCTCTCTTATAAGGTAATATAGTGTTGGTGTGGTGGTCAATGTATCCATTCACTATGACATTGATTAGCATACAAAAACCTTGGTTTTAGGGAACATGTGGTACAAGTATCATATAGGATTGAGTCTCTTACTATCCTTATTAACACATCACATCGTTATATATATATGTATTCTCATCTAACAGTGGTATGTCTTGATTAAGTTTTTAGGATGCCTCCGTAATGATAGTCAATTGGGAGACTAGTTATGGATAATAATGAACATTTGATGTGTGGTAAGGCCTCAGTTTACCATCTATCCTATAGGATCCTTCCTTCAGGTAGAAATGAAGAAGCTCCCCCACCTGTTTTGAATCATATCATATCAGTAGAGAAAACATAGGACACACATAGGTATTGCACACTCTATGAGTTCTAGCACATGATACTGAAGATTCACAATGAGATAGATACCCATGTAGATGAGGATTACCTAGATTCGATGGTCTGTTAGATAAGGTGGTTTTTCTAATAGCTAGCCTTTTTCATGGAACATGTCAGTTCTTGTTAGGTCATGTTACACATATGCATGATGATTCGACACTCTTATGGATAGAATTCTTACAGTTTTTAAATAAAGAGTTTTACAGCTCTTGTATACCCTTAGTTCAGGTTAGGGAGATTCTAGATCTATAGTATGGTGGGGTGACAGTGAATGATTATGGAGAAAGGTTCGAAGACAATACAGTATACTCCCTTGACTTGATCTAGGATGTCTATTTCAGGACACAGAATTTTGAGCAGGGACTCCACATAGATATACATGCTACTGTGGTACCCTTGTGAATTCCCACCCCTGATAGGGTTTTAGAATGGGAATTAGTGATAGAGATATCCCTTTCTGATGACTCTAGGCAGTTGGAGATACTAGTGGATGTCACGTGGCTGAGTCTTCTATAGCAGCTTGTAAGTTCTGGTCAATGAGATCCCAGTGTAGGAGACCATTCGAGGATCAGGATCAGGCCTGTGGTTTGGGGCAGCACAAAGGACAAGGGAATCCTGGAGAGGGTTTTACTGTACTTATGATGGGTTAGGTCACATGGTGCATGACAGCCAGATCAAACCTATCAAGAATCATAGGTAGATAACTGACAGACCACCATCATAAAGATAGTGCCATGATTAGTTTTCCTCCAGGATACGACATGGTGAATCCTATAAAGGTGGAGCTGTAAGAGGAGCATGTAGATATCCAGTAGGAGGAGGTGTGGATGGCAGATGATGATATGAGATCCTTCCACCACCAAACTAGGATGACCATTTTAAGCTTAATAAGATGGAGGATGGGGTTGAGGATAGCTATAGGCTATGGATACTTATGAACTCATCTAACATGAGTTGATTAGTGGTATTATTCTTTATTATAATATTTTATCAATTTTAGTTGAAATGGGTGAAAGTCATTCCTCCATCTATTTACTCTTTGTTTAATAAATGATTCTCTGATTTAAGGTGTTATCTCGGTAGTTTTTTCTTGAGGTTCCTAAGTGGGAAACTTCTTCGGTATCATTTTCCTTCTATTGGTGTGATCTAAGTCTTAGTAGAGATAGGTTCATGTGGAAGCTTTTGGTAGTCAGGATGTGACCCTATGACATCATATTGGGTATGGATTGGTTGTCCATGATCCGATCCCATATTTATTATCATTGAAAATGATTTAAATTCCCTCACACTAATGGGATGAGATTATTCTCTAGGGTTGAGGGATATCTCATGGTGGGACAACTAGGTTATATAATAAAAAGGTTGTATCCCATCACCCATTAGTTTGTGAGTGTAGTCCTTAAACAAGGATCTTTATGAATCTATATATCTTCAGTTGGGGTAGATATCAGGGATTTATTCTCCGAGGAAATTCCAGGGCTACATCTAAAGTGGTAGAGAGTGTTTTGAATCTAGTTGCATATTGTGACCAGTCTTATATCTTTTATGACATATCAAATGGCTACAATCGATCTCGGGTCCTGCTACCACTAGTTGAGAGTTTGCAATGCTGATATTATAAATTTGGAATTACAATGTCACTATAGAAACTATGAGTGCTTTCTAATTCCATAGGGATTGATGAATGACTCCATTGTGTTTATATCATTGACTAACTGGAACTTCCATCCTTACAAGGACAAATTGGTGATTGTCTTCATCAATGACATACTCACATACACTGTGTCAGAGGAGGAACATGAAGAGCACCTGGGGATTGTCTTAGAATTTTTTTGAGTGAACCATATTTATGGTAAGATATCAAAGTTATATTTTGGGATTCATGAGGTTCACTTCATGGGGAACATAATTTATGATCACAGATTGGTTGTGGACCATATAAAGATCGATGCAGTTCTTTCTTGGGTTCCACCAAAGTTCATGTCAAAGGTGAGAAGTTTTTTTAAAATTGTAGGGTACTACATGAGGTTTTTAGAATGCTTTTCCATGTTTGAATCCCCTTTTACCACCATAGAGAGGAAAGGTAATCCATTTACTTGGATTGATAATTGGCAGAGGTCCTTCGAGGAGTTAAGGAATTGGCAGAAAGAAGCTCCAATTTTTTACACTATCAAGGGAGGGAGTGGTTACAAAGTACATTTTGATACCTTGTGAGATGGTATTGGTTGCATGGTGATGTAGAGACAGACAGTCATCTCAAATGGGTCAAGGATGTTGAGACCCCCTGAGAATAACCAAATGACTCACGACATAGACCTTCCAGCGATAGTCATTTTTCTATGTATTTGGATAAACTACCTCCACAGAGAGAACATAGTTGTTTACATAGACCTTGAGAATCTCATGTAAGTCTTCATATAGAGGTACTTGAACATGATATATTGGTTTTGGTTTTAGTTATAATGGGACTATGTCATTGAGATAGTCTATGGTCTAGGGAAGGCTAATATCCTAGAAGATTACCTTAGTAGGAAATACTTGGATTGTTTGGTGCGTGAGCCTTCTAAGTAGATTCATTCCTTGAATTTAACCCAGGATGAGTAGGAGGGTTCATTTTTCTTCAGCCGATGGTGTTTACTCCTTCACTTCTTGATATTCCCTTAGTATGAAATCATGTCATCCGTTTCTAGGGAAGAATGGGGGTCCCTATATCAATGTAAAATGAGGTGATGCAAGAGTTCCACACATATGATTTGACATTACATCCCTATCTGAGGATGATTTACATAGGCCTCTGGTGATAGTTTTTCTGGGCCAGCATTAGAGAGAACGTGGATTAGTTTGTCTCATGGTACCTCACCTTTCAGTACGTGAAGGTTGAGAACTAGGTTTCAAAAGTTTTTTCCCAACCCCTTGATATTCCATAAGAGAAATGGTTAGTAATATACATGGAATTTGTAACAGGGAATCCACGAATAGTGAAGGAAAATGATTCCATCTGATTGATATATGATCGACCCATTAAGTCATCACACTTTATTTCTATCAAGGAATAAAGTTTGGTGGAGAGTTTGGAGATAGATATATAGATGTGGGATTGTTAACCTTCATTGGGTTCCCATGATATTATCTATAATCATGATGTTTGGTTCCCATCATGACTATGTAGAGGCCTACAATAGGCATTCATGACCCATGTGAGGATGAGTAGAGCCTTCTATCCCCATATAGATAGGTAGACTAAGCTCATTATCCAATTTTTTAGGTTACGTTGAAGGATTTCATGTCCAACATTGGCTAGTTCTAGGAGGATGACTTTCCCTTAATATATTTTTTATATATAATTAGATACCACCCTATTATCGGCACAGAACCTTCTACGGCCTAATATGGGAGACCCTATAGGTCACCCATGTCAAGGAAAAGGATCAGAAAGGAATATATTTTGGGTTAATAGATGGTGTAGGTCAAAGAAAAGATGGTATAAATCAAATATTATAAGATGATTACATCCTATATCAGGAAGAAATATTATACATATTGGCATCATTGGCCCATGAAGTTTGAGCAGATGGGCCACATTTTCCATAGAATATCCCCGTGAAATGAATTAGTGTGGTCCATATGGGGATTAAATATATGATGTAGGTTCATTGGGCAATTCAAGATCTTTCAAAGGGTTGGTGAGGTTTCTTACAACCACTTCTTACCCACATAGTTAGAGCTGGTGCACATTGTCTTTTACATTTCATCGTTGAGATGATATGTACATGTCCCCAAGAACATTATTGACTAGGGATATATAGACATAGAATATGGATCCAATTTTATCAAGAATATGATGAATATTGAGGATCAATAGGATATCACCCTGTGTGGATGAACCCTCCCCTTGGATCCTGTATTTTGGTATTACAGGAATGTCCATAAGAGCTCATGGGTGGGGGAGAGCTAGATGTGGGATCAGTATTCTGAGCATACATTGTTTTTACCATGGTTGAAAATTGTGGAGGAAATGATGTAGAGAAAATTTTTCTTTATAATGTTTTTAAATATTTATACATATATATTCACATCTAAGCACTGAGACAGCGTGTGATTCCAAGGCCTGGGGTGCCCTATAATTTTATTTATAAAAATAATAAATATATTTTATATTTTACATGATCTATTTCTAAAATAAAAAATTATTACTATTGAATTTTATCTTAGATTCGAAATCATACACCACAGTTGATTCTAGAACATGATGTTTTCCCTTGGCGAAACCTATGATAGGTCGATGTGATGCATTTAGATAAAACGGACATATGTGGTACATTCAGTGGGTAATTTAATCGATTTACATTAATTAAATAATTAATCTATAATAAATGGATTCATTAATAAATAAACCATTATAGTAGAATCTCTTGGTAAATACACTTTTTCTTGGGAGAATTTGGTGTGTATTTTTCCTCCTTTCATCAGTGGATCAAGATCCCACTATGATGAGACACAAAATTGAGGTAGATCGAGATGTAGTGAATTTAATGACCCCCTCTAATCATTGGTGAGAATATTTTTGGAAGACTACTGATCCAATCTATAGTTTTTGAAATCATTTTTTGATTCCATATAATTTTTTTAAATTGATTGGTCATGGTCACCTTCTTCCACTAATTTATTCCAATTATAGCCTTCTCATGCACCCCAATTACAAATTTAATTTGATTATTCAATTATTAATCATACTGGATTGTCCCAATTGGAATAATTGGGAAAGGAATATTTGAAAACGATCATTAAAAATCTATTTTTTTCATTTCTCCCTTCTATCTTCACGTTAATCATCTTTGAGCCATAGGGTTACAATTTGACAATTTCGGGTGGGATAGAGCCTAATCAAACTACGGGATTTGTGAAAATTGATGTTTTTATTAATAAAATGATGAATCAAGGATGGATTTGAGAGGTTTTCATGTTTTAGGTGATCTATTTGCTGATCATAATATAAGATGTTGAATGGCATGACACGTAAAGAATATGAGGCATGTGAAAGTATGAAGAACCCTGTCATTGATCAATGGTCACCATTTTCTGGTCACTAGAAGGCATAAAATGATTAATGAGGATATTCCCCTACAATTTCAGGAAATAATTTGACCTGATTAAAAGTTGTGAAGCAATAACTAGACAAGTTGTCCCAAATCTGAGTTCCTAGATAAATAATGACTAAATTCTTTATAGCCTGAAGAACAAAAGGTGTATAAAGGCTTTACTACAGTAGCTAGGGATTCATGAGATTATAAGTATCACACACTCTATTGGACCCCAACACACTTATTGAACTTTTTTGGAACACTGGTGTGTACTATAGGAGTTCAAGGATAGAAGAAATGTCTGAAACATTTTCTGTACTAAAGTACACATACATAGGCTAGGAAAATGGACACGACCATGGAGAATGTGAAGGAAACCAAGTGGCTCGAGAACACCATGTAGATCCTCTAAATGTGTTGTATAGTTACATGGGAAGTGAGCCATGTACCTATAATGACATATCCAGAAGAAAGAGTGTCACACAAATCATGTTTCTCCTCTCACAAGCTGTATACCTCTTGTCCACTTTTTAGAAAACAATAATCACTCATATCTCTTATGTTTAAACATAAATTCCCCCCACCAAAAATCCTATCTTGGTCACTGTATAATGTAAAACGTGATGGTGGTCTTAGTGGTGGATTTTAAGATAAGTTCTAGATGTTTGAAGTTGGATTCTTCATTATGAAATATTGAATGGTACTGATTAGTCAGGATCACCATAGACTTTTGGAGTGGAACCCTCAAGTGGGATTGAGCATGGTTCCTATACCTATCTTTATAGTGGAACCCTCCTATATTCAGTTTCATGGTACCCCTATCTACTCCTATAGTTTATCCCTCTAGCTAGGATAGTCCTAGGTCCTCTAACTGTCCACGTAGTGGAACCTTCTAGCTGGGCTGGGTATGGGTCCTCAGCTACTAGGCTTAAACCTTTCTGTTTTGCAGGGCATGGTTCCTCAATATTTTAATGAATTATTACCCTCCTATAGTATCATGTTATGGGTCCTCGACTATTATAGTGGAACCCTCTAGATGGGATGGGAATGGGTCCCCTACTAACTATTAGAGTGGCCCCCTCCAGTTGGGATGGACATGGGTCCTCCACCTACAATTAGAGGGACAACCTCTGACTAAGCTGGACATGGGTCCTCTACCAAATTCTTTAGTGGAACACTCATGTTTTACCAAGTCATGGGTCCTCAAATTTGAGATTTTTCCCCTTGACTTTGTTGAATTGTGGATATTTGTGGCTTTACATGAATATTTCTGTTGGGAAGACACAAGAGACGTCGGGCATCATTGATGGAGTTCTGGAACAATTGGCTCCCTTTACATGAGATGGGTTGTGAGATAGATATCCTCTTCTCTCTTATTTTGCTTTATTTGGTTTGAGCATATGTATATATATATATGTGTGTGTGTGTATCCATGTTTTTGTATTGTGTTACCCTCTTTATTTGGGTTCAGTGGTCTTTGTACTTATTATATTTTCTAATCATGTCTCTTACTAACTCCCCTTCAATTTTTAGGGTATCTAACTATTCAGGTTCATACTCACCCCAGAAATAAATTTTTCGGCACATGTGATGTCTTATGAAAATGATGGATATGTCATCAGTGATTATATATAATCTTAGAAATATATATTGGATTGGACCACATACTGTGGTCAGATCTTAAAGATCAAGAGTTGCGCCCTCTCAGCACTTTTACATTCCATTTTTTTTAATTTGGTATATATTTCTAGTTGGCCATATATTTTTAATCATTTATGTCATTTTTCACTATCATACTCTTCTAGACCATAGAGGTTTTTTATATGTATGGATAAATTCTATATATTTCATATTTTTATTAATATTCCTATGTATTTTCTCATTAATATGGTTGGGTGTGTGCATACATGTACATCTGGAAATTCTAAGAGAAGATAGATATGCCTTTTGGCATTAGTCTCTAGCCTTTGACCTATGGTGGAAGGTGTGGGGTTGTTGCGGCTCGAGCCCCAGTGGGTCAGTTCTTGACATCCATGGTCTATTAAGTTGCATTTTTCTAGGTGTAATGGGAGATATTGTTCATAAAAGTGTTGTATGTCTATGTTTAATTTTTTTGGGAAGTCCATGAGGAATCTTCCATATACAAATAAATCATCTATAATGATTTTGTGGAATTATTTTACCATGTCAGGAAAAATTTGGGTCATAATTTATTGAAAATTCACTAGTGGATTACACATTATTAAGGGAATTATTCTATAACATAACAATCCAAAGGGAAAAGTGAAAAATTTATGGGATTAATAATATGGATCAGATACAATTTGACTGTATCTGGAATAGACTTATAATAAATAATAGAACATGTACAATGTTAGTAATTCTAGCATTTTATTTATAAAATTTAAGGGGAAATGATATTTTGAGGATGTCAACACAAGATTTCCATCCACTGATGGTTAGTGTTGATATTAGCTCCTCCTTATTGTTTTTTCACAATTTTTATACCACACTTCTTTTGAATGAACAATTGTGGAATCACCCACTCACTATCTATAATTGAAAATATTATTGCATTGTAGAGAAGGTTTTTAAATTATTTATTAAAAAACACTTAAATTGGTTGGGTGAGTATCCTAGGGGGTTTTATTTGATTTTAGAACCTTCTTCCAATAATATCTTATTGGTTTATATTGTGGGGTTTATACCATTAATGTTAGCCACTCCACACTATATTTTGTTCTTTTACATTTTTAGGACTTCAATTAACATGTACTATTGTATTTGTGTCATGTATGAGCTAATAATGACAGGTAGTGTCGCTGTAGTCACTAGAAATGACAACTTGAGTTTTCCTAACATAAGATTTTGATATAAAATTTGTGGCTTGAGGAATGAGAGTATGACTAGTGGGATATTTCCATGCCAATGGATAAAATTAATTTATATCCTCATCATCACCACTTTCATATTTATCAGGGGATAATCACTCTCTATCATCCTTGATGGTCATACACTCATCTGTCTCATCAGTTAGAAAGTTGGCTTGATAGTAGAATGCGTCATCCTTTTTCACAAAATGAATCACATAGTAAAACCCTACACATGGTATCCTACTCTGAATTTCAATTTTTATATGAATAAATTCCTTCCCAATAGAAGGAAATGGGTTTCCTAAAATAATAGGATACTCTTATTCTAATTTTATGTTTAAGATGATGAAATCCATAGGAAAGTGGAATTTTCCATCTTTTGACTAAATCATCCATGAAAAGCCCTCAAGGATACATGAAAAAATGTTCTACCAGTTGTAGTTCCAAACCGGTGGGTTTTAGTTCCTAGATCCATAGTATTCAATAGACATCATTCAGTATAATACTAATTCTCATTCCTAGATCCCATAATATACATGTGAAGTTTCATTCCCCTATAATTCATGGAATCAAGAAGATAGAAGGTTATCTCATATTATGGGGAAGCTTATGGTGAATGACAATATAGTATTATTATTTTATATAAATGTCCCCCAAGCATTTCATTTTCATTTTTTTTTTGAAGAAAATTCATCCAATAATCTTGAATAGGAAGACATTTGAGAAATGGATTCAATGAAGGTATGTTGATGTTTAATTTATTAAAAATATCTGGAACCTAGTTATATTTCCCTTAAATTTTTAATTTACTCATTCTCTCTAAGACAGGTAAAGGGGATTTGTAAGATAGTGTTCTTTCATATACTTCTTCCTTTTGAGAAAACTCTCATATCATATTATTTCTGTAGCTTATGATTTTATATTTTTTACTTTACTGCATTCCATTTTTCTATTAGTGTCATCATCACTAAAAATTGTTTCACATATCCTAGATTCTTTAGTATTTTTTCCCTCACCTAATAAATGATACTAAAATTATAGCGCCTTGCCACTCCTAATAACCACAATCTTTTCCTCTTCACATGGGTGTGTCTCGATGTAACTAGTAAATGTACCAGGTAGTTGGTATGATAAGGTATTAGAGTTTTGACCCATTTTATGCTCAACAATGGGTAAAAAAGCTCATTGGTTTCCAATATCTATCTCTTGGTTGTTCAAACTATAATTTTATTTTCGAACAAATGCAAAGAGAATGTTTCCAAGAGTAGACTAAAGAGTAAGGGCTTGTTGTGGTGGTCTTTACAGACATGTTGGAATTACATTTGAGTTCTAGGGGAAAAGTTATATTGATGTATTTATTTTTGGGATCATTGAGATGGATTTTTTAGTTGGGACACAGTTGTTCCATGATTTCATTATTGGGATTTTTTACTCATATGATAAAAGAAGCATTGGTTATTTTGTTTTGACTGATTATAAGGTTGACTTTGTTGGTAATATTCATACTATTGGTTTTTTTGAGGTTGTTGTAATGTTTGGACTTATTCATTGAAATTTAAATAATTAAAATATTGGAATTCAGGTTTATATATCACTTCCCTTCAATCTTGGTATAGGTGTGGGCCTCTGCACATTTCACATGGTTAAATCCACATAACAGGAGTAGGATGGTGTGTTGGTGATGTATGTATCATAATTGAATCAATATTATTAGTATTGGAATATACTTTTTCAACTAGGAATGATTTCTCTTCAACATGCTGGATTCCATGGTGATGTGGTCGTCGGTCACCCTAACACAGACTATCATTGTGAGACACATCATCTTGAAGTGAACATCGAACTTTGGTCATATAAAAGAGTCTTAATTCAGTGGATGTGTCCCCTACAGTATGTGTTGTATCTTGAATTCCCTGATAGAACATTTAAATTTATACCCACAAAACACATCTATGATGTGTGAATTTTCTATTGATCTTAATAAAATAATCCTAGGCTTATCAGGATAACTCTCAATCTATTTGAGCAATGTTTTGTGTGTTATTTTAGAGCATCCAAGTCTGTATTAGTGGGAAGTACATATCTAGGAACTTCTTTTCATGGTCATCCCAAGTCATAATGGACTCGGGTACTTGGATTTTGAGGAAATACATGGTTCATTCATCCAAGGATAAAGAGATCGTACTCGAATGACGTTATAATATCCTCCCTTATTGATAAGGTATCAAAGACCTCTAAAAAATTGAAATATGCACAAGGGGTTCTTCTATTTGAATACAACAGACTTAACCCTTTTTCTAGATCATGTGGACAAGTCTAGGTTTTATCTTGAATGTTTTCCACTAGACAGGAGGGTGCTGATAAGTGGATTTCATGGATATATTTTAGAGTTTATTATTTTATTTAACTTTTGTATTTAAATGAATAATCCTTCCGTTTTTGGAATTATTTGACTTGTTTTATAATTTATCGTAGGAAAAAACTGATATTTGGAAACAAAACGAAAATGGAAGTAAATACGAGCCAAAAGGAACTTCGTTCTATGAGAAAAGAGAACGGTGTGGAATTGGAATTTTTATGATGAATCAATGCTGGAAAAATAAAGTAGAATGATTACACGACCTTTAATATACTTACACATAATGACTTTTTCAAAAGGAAATATATTTGAAGGAAAATTCATGATGAGATTTCATATTGTGAAGAGAAGTTACATGTTGTGGGTCCTAGTTACAAGATGTGAAAGGAGTCAAATTTCATACGAGTTTGCGAAAGATTCATGCGGACGAAGGAAAACATGGATCAGGATTACATGACGTGTAACCTAGTTACATGTCATGACTTTGTCAGTGAGTATAAAAATAAATGTGCCACATACCAAGGTTTTTATGGGAAAATCCTATATATACTGACCTCAACCACCATTCCAAATTACATTGGGACTAGCAAGAGAAAGTGTTACACCAACCAAGGTTAAATAACACTAAGTGATGGTCTGGGGGTCCTGCTTCGCCACCATTATTCAATGCCTTTATTTTCAGGTACCCATGCTACTCATTCTAAACATTCTTAGTATGAGTGAGTAGTCTCTTTAGCATCTTGTGATGTGATTTTAGTGGGATGTGATACATAGGTAATATTTTCTATTTTGTATTAATGCTCTGGATTCTTGCAAGCCATTTATTCAATTCCAATTTATCTTCTTTTTTTATGGCATGACCATTGTTGCATTCTCAAGTTGTTAATTTTAATTACATCAATTGATTAATCTATGAGTGTATGAACACCACAAAAATTAGTATTGTTATGTTTAAAAATATCATTGGTTTGCCTATTTCTATGATTGAACTAAGTATATTTCCATTCCAAAGGTGCAACCATATGATTAGGGTGGGATATAAAGACCAAGAATCCCGGCTAACCCAATTCAAACTCCAAAACAGAATAAACTCCCTTTTATTTAAATCCCGATAACATGACCCTGAAAATCACTAAACCTGGCATTCCACTCACCTAATATCAAACCCAATCATTGCAATTGTTTATCTTTACAGCAAAAAACCAAACAAATTAAGTTTCAAACTCCTTAATTAATTTCGAACCTACGATCTTTCCATGTGGGTTCGATACTCGGACATTGCACGTATTATATTTTTAGTAAGTTGACGCAGTATTAGTAAATAATAACAACTTGTACCCCCATTATAATTAACAATGCATTGTGAGATGTCAGGTGCACAATGTTGGGCACAACACCACTTACGGTGGGCAAGACATAATCCATTATTGCGTGCTCCTGCAGCTCAGGCTTCTCTCCATGATTTATAGGTGGTGCATAATTAAGGATCTAGGGTTATAGAGGTGAAAGATCATTATGATACACCATTATTAAACAACATAATTGTAATGCCCTGTGATTTTAAAAGTGAAATCTATGTTCGATAGGGTATGTGATACACAACACCAAACCCAAACGAATGATGATTATATGAATATAACTATTTTTACCTATCCATTAAATTTTTGGATATGATTTAGATTATCTAATTTATTAAATATATATATTTAATGAATATTTTGATAATTTTTATTAAATAGTCAATCAATTTCGGTTAATGTCTCTTTTTTCTTAAAAATATGTTGTCTTCAAAATTTATTTTTATATAATTTTATACTAAATGTTTTAATTAATTTATAGAACAATTAGAAAATTAATTTGATAAAATGTGCTCAAATTATAATATCATCATATCAATATTAACATTGGGTGAACATTTGGGATTTTATGGAACATATAAATTTATCATTGAATAGTGAAAATTATCGTTTTTTGTATAATTGTCAATAATTTTGATTATTTAGTTAATTTAAAATAAAAAATATTATTTTAATTTCACTTAAAGGTAAAAATAGGTATTATTTAGTTATATTACATTAAATTAATCACATTTTAATCATCTTTATACTGAATTTTTTTAGAGTTTATATTTATGAATAAAAATGCTTTTTCCTAAAAACAATTTTAAAATGCATAATGTATCTCCAAATTAATTAATTAAAATTAACCCAAATAAAAAATTATCTAAAAGATATTTTAATAAGATATATTTATTTATTTATTTAAATTAATATAATTAATATTACTAGTTATATAGACAATGTGAAATCAACATTTTTTTAAAAACTATGTATTTTTTGAAAGACTGTTATTCATCACGCTTGAAGGATTTATTTTAAATTCTGTTATTCCACCTCTGTGAATTGATTTTGATAAAATTTATTGCATGTTTTGAATAATATTAATTAATATTAGTTAATAATTTAAACTTAAAATTAAAAATATGAATAGTAAATGTAGTAAACATCTATTACCACAACAAAATGAAAATAGGTTAATTAAGGGTAAAAAAATTTATCAGAGACTACAACAAAATTGAACATAATAGTATGAATATTAAAATTTTCTTTTCAATAAAATTATTATAATATTTTATTTTTATTGTTTTTTAGTTTATAAATGATTTTGTAATCAGTTCGTTAAAAAATATATTTTGATACGATAAAACAAAAATATTATTTTTAAGTAATTTGAAATTTAAATTAAGACATTCCTTTTGATGAAATAAAGTATTTTATAAAAATTTAATATTGTAATAAAATAATTTTATTAAATACTATTTATTGAAGTTAAATCATAATAAAATCTTTATGAAGCCAAATGTAATTTTTATAAGGGTCTAAAAATTGTTGCTGTCAAATAAAAAATAATTTATCAATAAATGTGTATACTTATTATAAAACTAATGATAAAAATATTTTGAATATAATTTATATAAAATTAATATTAATTTTTGAATTAGAATTTCCAAATTATCCAACGGTGAATTTTTTTTAATTTTCTGATGCAATCGATTTTGTTGGTCAAAAATATATTTTTTATAAATATACATTAAGTATAATGACATCATAATATCCCAAAAGTGATGTTATAAATACTATCAATGGGGTATATTACCAAACATATGTTTTCCCTTTAATATAATTGGTTTTTTTTGTTTTATATGGTTAAATTTATAAAGCCTTTATGAATCCTTCAAACCCATTAATGTATTTTATGGTTTTATAATCATTTCATTAATATTATGACTCACTTCCACATAATAAATGGAATTAATTTATTAATTTTTGAAATTACAAATATAAAATAATACAAAATAATCCTATTTTTTATAAACCAATGGAGAAACCCATGCGTAGTTTTTTTTTATTTTGGTTATTTTATTATATAGATTCTAAAACCATGGTTTCAGGAATGATATAGAATTTCCAACTATTTTCTTATTTTAACCCACCCAATATCCCATTTATCATTACTAAAAACCATATATAAAGTTATTAAACATCCACACCCTCTCTATGGTCCTCACATGGTTCCCCCAAGCTCTCAAGAAGCTCCTCCCTAGAATTTGGAATCACACTCTCAAGGTAAGGAACCTTCCACTCCGGCATTCAATTCAAGAACCATCTTTGAAATTAGTATTGTTAAATTCAATTTTTTATATTTTAATTCATTTTAAAACATGATATTAGAGTATAATTGATGTTATTTTAATGGGATACCATTTATCGTCTCTCATTTTGATTCGTATGTATTCTGTTATTTTCTAAAATTTTGCAAGTTCTTTCTCTCATCGCATTTTAATTCAAGAACCCCTTTTATGTTAGGTATCTCAATTTAAATTTTTTAATGTTTGGAAATGTTATTCCATATATCCATACTATAATTATTATTTCTATATGATTATATACCCATTTCACTATCATTAATCACTCCCATGAACCTTTATACACACTTGTTAACATGATGAAATTTAGTAAGGGATTTTCCACTCTTCTTTTAATTCAAGAATATCATTTATGTTATACATCTTAATTTTATTTTCTTCATGAAGGGATATGTTATCAAATATCATTTTTACTATCTATTTTATTTATAAATTATTAGAGAACAATCTCACTCTAATTAATCTGACCAATAATCCTTTATGTACAACTATTACCATACTAGACTTTAGTAAGGGATCTTTACCTTCTCTTAATTGAGCATGTTTCTTTATTATCTTATGCCTTCTATTTACAATTCCTAATGTTTGGAAATTTCTATCCATTCCCATTTGATTTATAAATGATGATAGACCCATTTCTCTATCATCAAGCAGTATTATGAATATTTACATGAAATTGTTATGCATCTAAAATTTCATCGTGATGTTCTATGCCAAAAACATTTTATAGTGATTATCATACCCCATTCCTATAAAGATAATTCACCTTTATACACTTTTATTTATTTAACATGGGATTTACATTTATTTATTCCACACTCCATTATTATGGAATCAAATTTTAAGATGAAAGAATATGTATATTATAATATTTGTGGCACACTTTAGTAAGAGAATGAAATGAATGTGATAGATACATATATGATTTATAGTTCTCCAATTAATTGGGTAATGGTTAGTCTCACAAGATGTCCTATTTGAATAGGTATTGAACATGGATACATTATGTGACCTTTTATATCAAGATTTTTTCACAGTTATACTTGGCATATGTTTATGATATAGTGTTTTAATATGTTTCCACATTTCTCGTGTTTCCTTTATGATTATCATGAAATATCATGTCTCAATATTCATGTTTATGGTTTCAACTATTTTTATTCCCCATTGATATGATTATTGTAAAACATGTATTATTCTCTTCTTCTAATTCCATGTTTGTTTCCTTACTAGGCATTATAGATCTCCACATTCTTATGTATGTTCAAATGTTATCCCATGAAATTTTATGTGTTATCATTTTAATAATGTTTTCAATAATGATTCGGTTTTTTCCTCTTAAATTGTTTTGTAATGTCCCTAATTCCCAATGACACAAGACTTCTCTATCTTTTAGGTTTTGTTATGTGTAATATTATGCAATAAATCAATAATAAATATGTAAAAAATATTGGGTTTTTTATAGTTGGCATTAAAGGAAAAGTTTCCTAATTGTTGGGATTAGGGTTAGATAACTCACTACTATAAAACACACCTTAACAACACTCATATATATGAGCGCTATATCAAAATCCAGATAAATTGAATTTTTATCAGCGATAAATAAATCTCTAACAAATTTAACCGTTTATCAACGTGTCTTTTCTATCACTAATAAAGGAAACCATTATGAGTGATTTATTTTTAGCGTTGATAAATGTATTCATTATTAGCACTTTATTTTTAGCACAGATAAAGGTTTTCATTTATCAGTGCTTTATTTTTTATACTGATATAGGGTATCCATTATCAGCACATTAAATTTAGCATTGATAAAGGCTTTCCTTTTTTAGTGCTTTATTTTTAGTGTTGAATAATATTTATATAAACAAAATGAAATAATTAAATAAATTAAAAATTAAAAATTTGTTTATTAATCAAATATTAAAAAATTTATTAATTAAATAATTATTGATAAAATGAATATATTGATTATACATTATTAATTATTAAACATTTTATTAATTAGATAATTATGATAATTAATGTTATTAAATTTTATATATTAAATATATATATATATATTAAAATATTTAAATATGATATATATATTAAAAAATATTTATGCGTTTTACATTAAATAGCAATATTTTTATTGAATATTGGTTTATAATAAATAATTAATATGAATTAAAAAATTTGACTATAATTGAAGAGTACTCGACATATATTTGAATGTCGTTTCAATTTTCAATTTAGCATAGATAAAATTTTTGTTATATTGATTATATATATAAGTAATTAAAGAAGTTTTTTATACAATTCACAGACAGCAAACTAATCCATTTTTTCAATATTGTTAAGGTGTACGTATTCACAATTTATTCAATTTCACTCAATTTTAATATAGATGCATGCACTTAAAAAGAGATATTCATTACTAATATTGAAAATATATTTGTAAAAAAATATTTATATATAAATATATTTATAAATGTACATTTAATATATTTATACAGAAATATATTTATAATTATTAATAAATAAATATTTTTTTAGTATTTATATAATTATATATATATAATTAATTTTTGAATTTATAATAAAATTTAATAAATAATTAATCGATTTATTATATATATATTTATATATATTTACTATATGTATGTGTTTGTGTAAAAATATATAAATATATATAATGATATAAATATTATATTTTAAAAATATGTCTATAATTATAAATAAATAATTATAAAATTATAATATATATTTTTTAAAATGAATATATTAACTATATTTATATTTATATATATTTATTATGTAAATATAAATATTTAAAAGTTTTTATTTATAATTATAATTATAAATCTTTTATCTGTGCATAAGTAATACGGACATATAAAATCTTCTTTATCAGCGCCTAATTCTTGCTAGTAAAGATAAGGATTTATCATCGCTGGCCAAAATGCTATTAAAATTGACATTTACCTATGCTAATGTTTTAGAACTACAAAAGATTTATTTGTCATTGCGTTTTTATCACTGATAAATAACTACATTTATTAGTGCTGATAAAACACTGATAAAGAGTCATTTTATCAATGCTTTTGTAATAAGTGCTATGAAAATTGATATTTTTCAATACTTATTTCTTAGCCTTGATAAATTTTTTCTAATCAATTTTAAAAACCCTAACCATTTGTGAACTTTTCACAATATTAGGATATTTATGCAAAATCCACCCATTATCGGCGCTCCTCCTTAGTGAATCGAAGCTCGAATCCTACCCTGTGACTGTTATAGGCAGTCCAGTTTCACAAACATCTTCTCGGATATCCTATTTTCGATTGCGATTGCGATGAGCATGGGTTTTTTCATCACTTTCTGTGAATTTCTTCACTCAAGTTAGGTGGTTTCATGCCATAAAAATTCTAGATAATTTAATTTTCCAACATTGTTAATTTTTTCATGCTCTATAGTTTATTTTGGTTGTGAGATTCTATTTTGGAAATAAATAGACATGCATTTATGTTGAAAATAAATTTTTTAAAGACAAAGTTTTAGGTTTCTATAGAGACCTAGTTGTGAAAAATCAGTGGTTGTGTTCAATTAATTTTTTGAGTATTGAGAAATGTATTTTTGTGAGTGTTTAAGATGCACTTGTGTTGAAAACTAGATTTTTATAGGAAATGGATCATTTTGGGCATGGTAGCATTGTTGAGCACTTTTGAGTATGATTTTTCATGTGTTTACATAAGAAAGAATCTCTATTATAAATGAAATTTTGGATGTGGAAATGGGTTATTAAATTGTGTGGGTGATGAAAATTGTGTTTTCGAAGGGTTTGGCATGCTTTTTGTTGGGTTTGTGTTTTGTAATTGTAAATGGAAATGTTGTGTTGGTGTGTGTTTTTGTGTGGACTTCTGTGGAAGGGTTTTATGGGTTGTTTGAATGGTGAAAATCATGTTTTCATAGGCGCGTACATGCATATATGTTTGAATGTAATTTCTAAAAGTAAATTGACATACATTTCCATGTTAAACATATTCTACCATTTTTAATGTGAAGTGTAAATTTTTTTATTGGATGGAAGACATATTTTCAAAATAATTTCAGGTTGTATACAAATTTGTAAAAAAGGGACTTGCTGTGGAATTAGTTTCGAATTGTTTCAACAATTGGTTTTGTTAATTAGAAGTGTTCTATAAATTAGTTATTACATTTATTAAATTATATAAGTGTAGAATATAATGTTTTATGTGGTTATGTAGTAAATTTGATTTTAAAAGTTTCATTTTCATGGGATCTTGGGTGTGTTTTTGATGTAAGGCCATGCGATTACTTGGGGGTTATTTTAGAAAACATTTTAAATGAATTTTTAACATACATGATAGATGAAAGAAATGTTTTGTGAACTGATTTATTGTGTGTATGTTTTAAAATGGGGTTTGGGTGTGCAATTTGTGGCACACAATCTGTACATAGCTTGGTGTGACTTGTGTTTGTGAATGTGATGTATTATTAACATGTGAATGTGAAACATTATTGAACATAATTAAAAGGGAATCCGGGGTAACTGGACAACATGATTGTATTTTGTTGGGGTATCTTTATGTTTTCATAGAAAAATCATTGTTCATAGAGTTAAAGTATTGTTTCATAATTATGTTTAATTTAATTCTTTTTAGTAGTACTCAAATAATAATTGTTTTCTTACACAAGTGGATTCTTTTGTTCAAGTTGGGGTGAACATTCTAATATTCTTTAATTTGATTCCTTAAAATCCTTTCACACATTTAGTGGTGTAGTTAACACTTTCATTCAAGTTACCTCCACTTCCTTTGAAGGATGTCCAATGACTCCACATATCCTCAATCATATAGGTAATCAGGATGTTTCAATAGTAAAATCAGTGTCCATAGAATTAATGTATTATTTTATATTTATTTTTAATTCATTTCTGTTTAGTATTACCACATAATAATTATTTTTCTATACATGTCGATTCTTTTGTTCGAGTTTGGGTTCCATTTCCAGGTTTCATGCTTCTTCTCCCATAAAATTTTTCACGCTTGTAGTGATACATTTTCCACTTTCTTTCAAGTTACATCCATTGATTTTTACAAAGAGAAATTATGCTACCTCTTCTCAATCACAATGGTAATCTTTATGTATACAGAGTAAAATCATTGTTAATATAATAAATGAATTGTTTCATATTTATGTTACAATTATTTATTTTTAGTATTAATATCATAATAATTTTTTTCTTATATAGGTGGATTATTTCATTCGAGTTAGGGTTCTATAACAACCCATACATTACATACATGGTTATTACATCAGAATTGAAGCCTAGTTGTTACAACATATAACAAAACCATTATAGGACCGTTTAGGTATAGTGTCTTTAGAAACTGGGAAACATAAACAACTGCTTCATAAATCATCTACATTGTCTCCCATTTATTTCATCATATCTAGAGTCCCTTTCGCATATCTTTCCTAATACCCTTCTTCCTGACCTAGGGAAAAGAAAACATACAAAAGTGTGATCTCAAATGCTCAGAAAGGGTAAGCAAAAAAAATATCAATCATATCATATTCATAAAAACATAACATTTTAAAAATCTTAACCTGCAAAAGAGATCATAATATCATAACATGGGATAAATCATATTAGTGAAATGAAATCCAAATAATCATAACATAAAACATGAAACTTTGTGGCATACACACATAATCATGGAAAATCATTTCATATTAGTCAAGGCTCATTTCCAAGACCATCATAGCGGACAAAGTCCATTACTGAACCGAGTTCACTCCTCGTTCTAGTCTTGTATCACTGAACTGGATTAACTTGTCATTCCAGTCATGTCTATCACATGAGATATAAATCTTTACCCAATTAATTGCAGGTATATATAGGTCCCACCCATCTCAAAATGAAACCATTCTTATGTGTGCCACAAAATCATAAATCATAGCATAACCCATGTAAAAAAATGGGAATCTTAATGTAACATCCCAGGTAAATAAATAATATTACATTCTCATGTTTATCAGTATTTGTGAATAAAATGTTAATATCACTTTAAAACGAATTCTATTCTTGATGGCGTAGCCAATACACAACAACGAGTTTCTTGGAAATCTTAAGTTGCACACTAATAATATAATAATATTATTTTAAATAGTTAATTCCTAGTAGTTGTAATGGCAGGAATGAACCGAACTAAAAAAATGATTACATATGTTTGTTAAATATTTTTAAATTTATCAAATAAATTTTAAAGGCTTAAAATGTAAATGAATCCAATTTTAAGAATAAATACTCAAATATTTTTAAAAGATTGTTTTACTGCCTTTTGATTGATAACCTTTTTTGAATCCAACTTTTGAAAATTTTATAAGATATATTTGTCAAAATAAACTTATTCTTTAGAATTGGGATATTGAAATTTACATTGGATAAACTTTTGGTATATTTCTAACAAATGATCATTTTTTTAAAGAATAGTGAAAAATACTGCATTTTACTTCAAAACTGCTTTTTCATCTAATTTAATAATATAGATATATAATATTTTTATTTGATTGTATAGTTTAAATAGAATATATTTTTAATATTTAATCCAATGGTGGTAATTGGGATTAATTTCACTTTGACATTGGACATAAACAATTGTCAAACATTTGATAGAAATTGTTTCTAAAAAACCCGCTACTTGTTTTGACAACGGGAATTATTTTTTCATTAATTATTTCAATTTCTGTGTTTGGAATTTGATAAAATGGATTCTATATTTATAATCTGAAGGTCCAAATTATGTAATTAAGACTCTTGTTTCTTGATATTATGAATAGTAACGATGGTAATTATCATTAATTATCGTGATTAATTAGTAATCGGGTAGTTAAGGGTAATAAAATAATATCATAATAATAAACAATTACCCCTACATGTGTCCTAATGCTACTGGTTATGTCATGGCCGACTATGGGATGCCTTGTTCCAAACATTGGGACCCCATGGAATCACTTTTGGGGTGATAGTGACACTTTTTAATATTATGTTTCTAAAAGGAAAGTGTAACCAAAGTATGTATCACCCAAGTAAAACAATTTTAGTTTTGTCTGTGTAAATGTTATCTTGGACTATAAATAGAAATTGAAAATATAAAAGGATTTCCTACATCATATTATTTTTTTATAATTTTTAGACATTAAATAAATTTATTTATTTATGACACCATGATGATGCAACGATTATCTGATTAATGAATGATTTAAATAAAATGAAACGATAATGTAAACTCTATGACTTAATCCTGTCTAAAACCTATTTGATGAGTATATTTCGAACCCTTGTCACCTTATCCTAGAAATATATCAATTTGGGACCTTTAAAATCCAAAACTTATTTTAATATAATGTAACATTTCTTTACATTCCAAGAGTGACCCTCCTCCCTCTTATAAAAGGCCGCCACCTCTACCTACTTACCCACACCTCTCAAGACATTGGATTGGCCAAACTCTTATCATTTTATCTCTCCACATCCCTCTATTCATTCTAGAATCCTTCCCTTAGGCAGAAAGATCTTCAAGAAACCCTTTTGGTTCAAACCAAGGGGAGTTACCCGATTTAAAGGTAAATTCCTACCAATGTTCTTTTGTTTTATTTTGCTTCTCCAACCAACCTACACTATTTTTATTCCTTTATTTTGTAACATTACCAGTATCTTAATCATACTAGGATGTTTCTATGAGAATTATTCAAGCTACACTTATACACACCTCCATCTAATGGTTAAAGAACATATTGTTTCTGTGGATAGCGAATTACTGCCTCACGAAACGATGATTGTTCTATCTTCTCCTCCCACCTCTCCTGGTGGCCATTATGATGGAAATATTTTTATATATGATATATATAATATTTAATTCCTATATATTCTTCTGAATTATAAATTTAAAACATAACATTATGTTTTTCATGTTGTGAAAATGCGATAATTTAATTTGAGGAAATGTGGACTACCGCCCCCTCAAGTGATGTGACTTGTTCATGCAATACATGGAAGGTATAAAGAATGGAATTAATGAACATATGTGACCCATATAAAATTTATATTATACTAGACTAATAATATATATATCTCTCTCATCTAGTTTTAATTCCATTAATGTGCCAAAGAAATGAAAGTAGTGTTCATGCGTACGTACGGCCTATCGTCTCTATGAACAGTGAATTTCATTTCTTTTTATCTCCAAATATTATGGAACAAGTATAAAAAGAATATATACTGGATATATATGATATTTAAATCATTAATACTATTCTGGATATGATGTACTTACAACTACATTGGCAATGCTTTTCAAGCAAGATCATTTTTGACTCATGTACCGAACATCAACAAAACATATGATATGAACTCACATAATTAACTAATTATTATAAAATGATAATATATGATATTAATTGAATAATAAACATTACATTATGTTCTTAAGAAATTATAAATTGACCTAAGTTTATTATTCATGAATATAAATAAATGAACAAGACAAGTCAAACTTGAGTTAAGGGATCCTACCTCTCTATTTCTTTTTAAGTACTCTCTTTCATGTCATTTCTTTTAAGCTCATATTTCTTATGTTTGTGGATGTTCTTTTATATTAATCATTATTAATTTTTATGTTAATATTATTATAGACCCTATTTGATCTCATAAATCTATTTTTGGATGTTTTAAGTGGTGTCGTTAGGTTGCTGAGTTTTCATAAGGGATTTTTCATCTCACTTTTATTCCCATGGTATTTATGCTACATTTGCCACCATTTCCTTTGAGTGGTGTATGTACTTCCCATTATTATACTCTTTTTTAATATATTTTCTTTTATGAGTATTTAAATCAATTTTTTATAGTCCTTCTTTCATGTGGTGTACGTTTCGAAAGTTACCCAAGTCGGTAAGAGAACCTTTCACCCTCCTCTTTTTAAAAGACTTCTTTTGTTAGGTCTTTTAATTTACAGCTTATTATGTTGGGATATTTTATTCTATATCATTATTGATGGAAAATTTATTTCCAAGTGTTGAGATACCCTTTTTCTCTCGTCAACTCGTTTGCTAAATTTTCAAGTGACGTCGTTAGGCTGTCGAATTTTTACAAAGGAACTTCTTAACCCAATTTCGATTTCTTTGGGTTCAACTTGTAGTTATTGAATATGTCAACCTATGAATATGTGTGAATGACCTTTCATTGTTTTAAAATTAATATCCACTTATATTTGTTGTATTTATATTTTTCACACATAATTATGAGATTGATTTATCCTTAATTTAAGGATACCTTCTTTATAAGGGATTTCATCTCATTTTACATTTCTATTGAGACTTCATTGTTGTGATGCACCAATTCACTCTTATATGGTGTATATACTGTCCTTTGGCATATTATATCATGAATCCCCTTATTCTCATGATATTATAAAGTTCTGATTAAATGTTATTCCTAAATTATTTGTATTCAAGTGTCTCTCATTTTGTTTAAAACACTTTAACTAAAATATCATTTTAAATGTTTTAATGACTTGTTCTTATAAATATATCTCATTAATATCCATGTTTTCAAAAAAAACTTAAGGATTTATTTATATGGATATTAATGGTTTAAAATGTTATAAGTTTCAAAGTGGTATGGGACTTCGCCTCAATCTCTTTTCATTGAGGCATAATTTGTTTTATACACAACTATTTTTTATACGGTGTATAAACCGCTTTAACTTTTACTTTTATTCAAAAGGAATATTTTTATACGAAGCGTTTTACTAAATGAAAAATGGGAATGTTTTTACGTATGCGGTGACAAAGACTTGTCCGCCAACATGACCATTATTTGAGTTTCGGCTTCCTCTACATGCCATACCCTTTATTTAAATGAAAAATAAATACCATGTTTAAATTTTCTTTTATTTTCGTATTGAAAATTGTTTTGATAATGTTTTGATTATATCAATTTGTTTTGATATCTTGTGATTGAAATGTGGAAATGGTATGTTTCCTTTATTCATGCTTTATGAGATACGATTATGTTATGGTTCTTGGGCATTGTTTATGAAGATGGGTGGTTCCCTGATAAACTAAGGGTAGGTGAGCCCGTGATAGCTCTCCAATGCATTGGGTAACGCGAAGGGGTTAAATGTTAAGGTTTATCTAAATATATTTAGGGAATATATTGTGATGGGTATTCTAAACGTAACCATGAGGGTTACTCCCTACGTAAGAATGTTATGAATGCCTCATGTTACCTTTATTTCTTATGATTTCTATTTAGTTATGCATAAATATTATGATTTCATGAGGTATGTTAAATTGATTATGTTTTATGATTAAAGTATTGTTTCATTGATTCTTATGTATACATGGACTAATGTTTTCTCTCCGTATTGTTATAACCCTTACTAAGCTTTTTATGCTCATCCAATGTTATTTTGAAATGGTTTTCACAGAACATAAAGTGGAATACGGTCAAGGATGGGATCAAGGAAATGTTAAGCTATCTAAAACAAGTAACTAGACATGGCTCTTTTGTTCAAGAGTTTTTATTTTGTGAAAAAAATGGAAACAGAGTAGATGTGCCTACATTGTAATCATTGAGATGTAGTAGTTATGTCCTAATTCTCTAAAACTCTAAACCTGAAAAGATCCTCAATGTGAATTATTCAATTTAATTGAAAATTAAGTAATATTTTAAGGATGGGTCCTTATTGTTGGTATCAAAGGTTGGTTTAGATAACTTTAGAGGTTTGAGTGTTGTTTAAGAATAACTGACAAGTTTTGTATAACCACACTGGTTATTATATTAGATAGAGTCATTGTTTTTTATGACATTTGGAATGAGTTTGAGATAACTTGGATAAGTATATCTTAGTGTTTATCTTCCTCTTTAGTAAATGATGATTTTTTTGTTATACTCACACTGACCTTTTTAGTTTTAGTAAATGGATGGATCTAGCAGGCACCAAAGTGACAATGGGTTTGAAGGAAACTGTGGTGGTTCCCTGGTTAAGAGACTGGATGAAATGGGGGATTCAATGAGAAATCTCGTGGTTATTCTAAACCAACTATCAGGAGTCATGATCAACCACTTGAACCATGGTGAGTTCTATAATGCATCATGTACGAGAGAACCGACTTGATTTGGAAGTTCCTATAATAATTATAAAGGTAACCATTAGGGCTTATATGATCCTTACGTTTGAGGTAATTATGGGTTACTATATGGTATGATGGAATATTAAAGGCATGAGATTAACATGAGGTTAAATTATGTTATGGTTATTTTTGAAGATTTTATCACTTTTTGGGGAATATTATGAGAATTTGTAGTTTTGGAAAAATGAAAACACGTAGACCGTGTGACAACCTGTCGCGTCGGATGAAGCTGCGGGAATCGAACCCACAACCAAATTGTGACTGGTATTAATCGACTAACACTGGACTAGGTGAAGTACCTAGATAGTTTGACTAATTATTTTTATTTATATGATATTATGCATCTAGAATAAGATGATTTTGGGTTATCTATGGAAATTATTAACCTGACATTAAGGATATGTGATTAGGTTAATTACTTTTCAGTATGAGACTTTAAGAGTAACTGTTGTTATTTAGAGATAAATGTTAAGATTTACCTTGGAATACCATGTGATTAAATCTTTAAGATATTTGGGTTTAAATAATAGTTTGGTTTATCTTTGAATAATTTTATGGACAGCTATTTATTGAATGGTCTTTATTGAACTTTGGATAATTTTGGACAAATTTTGGAGATTAAGAGTATTATTTATTTTTATAAAGGATTATCTGTTTTGGGTATTATCTGATCTCGTACTAAAAAGTTTGGTTTTGGTTTTGGTCAAAGGACATGGGAAGTATATAGTTATCTTTTGTGGATTAGGTGATTCTCTATAAGTTGATTATATTTCTCTTAATGTGAACAAATTATCCTAAATACTCGTCTTTTGGATAAAATATGAGTTTGTGTAAGAAATATAGCAAAAGTTGAAAGTCAACATGATAAGTAAGTATGTTTCCTTATGTTTTAATTAAGAACATAAATAAATTCCTCAATGAAAAGTAATTGAAAACAAAAAAAAATCTATTAATTTTTCCAACTGGGGAATCAAATACTGTTTAACCCATCACAAGTTTGTGATTTTCTGGTGGTTAACTTTATCCTAAACATGTTTTCTGTCACTCTCCCTCAGAACATAAACGTTTGTTTTTTTCTTCCATATCCATGTTTCCATACATGTAATCCTATTATGGGTTAACTTGGGTGACCCTTGTACTTCTCATTATTTCTTTTAAATTGATATTTATATTTACTCTTTTTCCGATGCGGGGCTTTCAATGAAGTTTCCATGCCAAATTTTAAAATTGTGAGCACACAATTCCCAAAATGGGGGAATGATGTAATATCCCAGGTAAATAAATAATATTACATTCTCATGTTTATCAATATTTTTGGATAGAATGTTAATAATACTTTAAATGGAATGTTATGCTTGATGGCGTACCCAATACGCAACAACGTGTTTCTTTGAAATCTTACGTTGCTCATTAATAATATAATGATATTATTTTAAATAGTTAATACCTAGATGTTAAAATGGAAGTAATGAACAGAACTAACAAAAAAATTATTACATATTTTTGTTAAATATTTTTACGTTTATCCAATAAATGTTAATGTCTTAAAATGAAAATGAATCCAATTTTAAGAATAAATACTCTAATATTTTTAAAAGATCGTTTTACCACCTTTTGATGGAGAACCTTTTTTGAATCCAACTTTTGACAATTTTATAAGCTCTATTTGTCAAAATAAACTTATTATTTAGAATTGGGATATTGAAATTTACATTGGATAAATTTTTGGTATATTTCTGACAAATGTTCATTTTTTTAATGAATAGTGAAAAAATCTACATTTTACATCAAAATAGCATTTTCATCAAATTTAATTTTATGGATATATTATATTTTTAATTTGGTTTTATAGTGTAAATAAAATATATTTTTACCATTTAATCCAATGGTGTTAATTGGGATTAATTTCACTTTGACATTGGACATAGACAATTGTCAAACTTTCGATAGAAATTGTTTCTAAAAAACCCACTACTTTTTTTGACAATGGGAATTATTTTTAAATTAATTATTGCAATTTTTTTGTTTTGAATTTGGTAAAATTTATTCCATATTTATAATCAGAAGTTCCAAATTATGTAATTATGAATCTTGTTTCTGGACATTATGAATAGTAACAACGGTAATTATCTTTAATTATCGTGATTAATTAGTAATCGGGTAGTTAAGGGTAATAAAATAATATCATAATAATAAAAAATTACCCCAACATGTGTCCTGATTATACTAATTGTGTCATGTCCGACCACGTTATGCCTTGTTCCAACCTTTAGGACCCCATGGAATCACTTTTGGGGTGATAGTGACACTTTTTAATTTTATGTTTTTAAAAGGAAAGTATAACCAAAGTATGTATCACCCATGTAAAAAAAATTAGTTTTCTCTGTGTCAATGATATCTTGGATTTTAAATATTAATTGGAAATCCAAAAATATTTCTGACATCATAGTATTTTTTTATAATTTTTAGACATTAAATAAATTTATTTATTTATGACACCATGATGATGCAGCGATTATCTCATTAATGAATGATTAAAATAAAATGAAAAAATAATGTAAACTCTAATACGTACACTTGTCTAAAACCTATTGGATGAGTATATTCAGAACCCTTATCACCTTATCCTCTAAATATATTAGTTTGGGACCTTGAAAATTCGAAACTCATTTTAATATAAAGTAACATTTCTTTACTTTCCAAGAGTGCCCCTCCTCCCTCTTATAAAAGGCCCCCACCTCTACCTCCTTAGCCACACTTCTCATGCCATTGGATCAGAAAAACTCTTATCATTCTATCTCTCCACATAATTATATTCATCCTATAAGCCTTTCCTTCGACATAAATCACTTCAAGAAACCATTTTGGTTCAAACCAAGGGGAGTTACCCGATTTAAAGGTAAAGTCTTCCCTAATGTTCTTTTGTTTTATTTTTCTTCTCCAACCCCCCTAACCTCTTTTTATTCCATTATTTTGTAACAAAAACAGTATATTAAACATAATAGGATGTGGTTATGAGAAGGATTCAAGCTACACTTACACACACCTCCGTCTAATGGTTAAAGAAAATACCGTTTCTGTGGTTGGTGAATTACGGCCTCACGAAACGAAGATTGTTTTATCTTCTCCTACCACCTCTCATGGTGGCCATTATTATGGAACTATTTTTATATATGATATATATTATATTTACTTCCTATATATTCTTCTATATTTTATATTAATAACATACCTTTACGTTTTTCATGTTGTGCAAATGCGATAATTTCATTTGAGGAAGTGTGGACTACCGCCCCCTCAAGTGATGTGACTTGTTCATGCATTGCATGGAATGTATAAAGAATGAAATTAATGAACTTATGTGACCCATATAACATATATATAATACTGTAATTATAATATATATATATATATATATATATCTCATCTAGTTTTAATTCCATTAATGTGTCAAAGCAATGAAAGTAGCGTTCATCCGTACGTACGGCCTACTGTCTCCATGAATGGTGCATTTCATTTCTTTTTATCTCCAAATATTATGGAATAAGTATAATACAAATTTATACTGGATATATATGATATTTAAAGCATTAATAATATTTTGGATATGATGTACTTACAACTACATTGGCAATGCTTTTCAAACAATATCATTTTTGACTCATGTACTGAACATCGAAAAAACGTATGATATGAACTCACATAATTAACTAATTATTATAAATGATAATATATGATATAAATTGAATAATAAACATTAAATTATTTCCTTAAGAAATTATAAATTGACCAATGTTTATTATTCAGTAATATAAAGAAATGAACAAGATAGGTCGGACTTGAGGAAAGGGATCCTACATCTCTCTTTCTTTTTAAGTAATCCCTTTTATTTCATTTATTTTAAGCTCATCTTTATTATGTTTGGGGATGTTATTTTAAATTAATAATCTTGTAATTTTTATGTTAATATTATTAAAGACCCTATTTTATCTCATAAATCCACTTTTGGATGTTTTAAGTTGCGTCGTTAGGCTGCCGAGTTTTCGTAAGGGATTTTTCATCTCACTTTTATTCACGTGGGATTTATGCTACATTTTCTACCATTTCCATTGAGTGGTGTATGTACTTCCAATTATTGTACTCTTTGTGTAATATAAATTCTTTTATGAGTATTTACATCAATTTTGTATATTTTTTCTTTCATGGGGTGTACGTTTCGAAAGTTACCCAAGTCGGTAAGGGAACCTTTCACCCTCCTCTTTTTAAAAGACTTCTTTTGTTAGGTCTTTTAATTTACAGCCTATTTTGTTGGGATATTTTCTTCTATATCCTTATTGATGTAAAATTTATTTCCAAGATATGAGATACCCTTTTGTCTCATCAACTCATTTTCTAAATTTTAAAGTGACGTCGTTCGGTTGTCGAATATTTACAAGGGAACTTCTTAACCCAATATCGATTTCTTCGGGTTCAACTAGTAGTTATTGAATATGTCATCCTATGAATATGTGGGAATGACCTATGGTTGTTTTACACTTAATATCCACTTATATTGGGTGTATTTATATTTTTCACACATAATTATGAGATTGATTTATCTTTAATTTAAGGATACCTTCTTTATAAGGGATTTCATCTCATTTTACATTTCTATTGAGACTTCATTGTTAATATGCACCAATTCACTCTTTTATGGTGTATATATTGTCCTTTGTCATATTATATCATGAATACCCTTATTCTCATTATATTATATAGTTCTTATTAAATGTTATTCCTCAATTATTTGTATTCATGTGTCTCTCATTTTGTTAAAAACTCTTTAACTAAAATATCATTATAAATGTTTTAATGATTTATTCTTATAAATACTTCTCATTAATATCCATGTTTTCAAAATGGTTTTTAAGGATTTATTTATATGGATATTAATGGTTTAAAATGTTAGAAGATTCAAAGTGGAATGGGACTTCGTCTCAATCTCCTTTCATTGAGGCATATTTTTTTTATACACAAATTTCTTTTATATTGTGTATAAACCTCTTTGAAATTTACTTTTATTCAAAAAGAATATTTTTATACGAAGAGTTTTACTAAATGATGAAAGGGAATGTTTTTACATATGCGGCGACAACAACTTCTCCATCATCATGACCATTATTTGAGTTTCAGATTCCCCTACAAGTCATACCCTTTTTTTAAATGAAAAATAAATACCATGTTTTACTTTTGTTTTATTTTGGTATTGAAAATGGTTTTGGTGATATTTTGATTATATCAATGTGTTTTGATATCTTGTGATTAAAATGTCGAAATGTTTTTTTCCTTTATGCATGCTTTATATGATACGATTATGTTATGGTTGTTGGGAATTGTTTATTAAGATGGGTGGTTCCGTGATAAACTAAGGGCGGGTGAGCCTGTGATAGCTTTCCAATGTATTGGGTAACGCGAAGGGGTTAAACGCTAAGGATTCTCCGAAGATATTTAGGGAATATACTGTTATGGGTATTCCAAACATAACCATGAGGGTTACTCCCTACGTAAGAAAGTTATAAATGCCTCAAGTTATCATTATGTCTTATGATTTCTATTGAGTTATGCATAAATATTATGGTTTCATGAGGTATGTTAAATTGCTTATGTTTTATGATTAAAGTATCATTTCATTGATTATTATGTATACATTGACTAATGTTTTCTATCCATATTTTTTTATCCTTTACTGAGCTTTTTATGCTCATCCCAAGTTTTTTTGAAATGTTTTTCACAGGAAATAAAGTCGAATAGCGTCATGGATGGGATCAAGGAAATGTTATGCTGTCTAAAACAAGGAACTAGACATGGATCTTTTGTTCAAGAGTTTTTATTTTGTGAAAAAAATGGAAACTGAGTAGATTTGACTAATTTGTAATCTTTGAGATGTAATTTTTATGTCCTAATTCTCTAAAACTCTAAACCTGAAAAGATCATCAATGTGAATTATTCAATTTAATTTAGTATTAAGTAATGTTTTAAGGCTGGGTCTTTATACTTAAACATCATGCCATCATAATATAATCCATATAAGATAAAAGGAAATCATAAAATAATCAAATAAATGTAAAAAATAGGGATAGAAACAGAATCCTATAATATCTTAGATGGAAAATAATTTTGATAAAACACTTGTACTCCATTCTTGAGGAAAATATCCTTTATACTTCAAAAACATTTTTCCTTTATTAACATGTCATACAATTTTAAAATAACAGAAATTTATTAAAAATAAACTTGAAAACATGTAAATTAAGCATCATTGAAATAATGTTCTATGAAATCATAAAAATCCATTCATGCTGTATATGTTTAAAACAACATTCTTCTCGTACTTTGGCCGGAAAAGTCAAAAAATATCTTGTACTGAAAACGACAAAAGATTCCTTTCATGTCGTTTACTAAAAATTCACGAATTGTAAAATTGGATTTAAACAATTGTAGGAGGATAGAAATAATATTACAAATTGAGGAAACATGGATTTCGATGATAAATATTCCCCAGTAAATTCTGAAGTATAAACAATCTCGGATAAAAATGAGATTGCGATATTTTACCTTACCTTAGGTCTGATATGCTTTGTATGTATCTTATCTATTGTATAATGATTTAAATAATTTCATTGAATTATTACATAATCACATTCATTGTTATTATATCATATATGGTCATATTATTATCTTATTATTAGTAATATTTCATTTTTACTTGTTATTCGGGTGTTCATTGCTTTATGGTTTTATGCATGTTTGGTTGAATAAATTCTTATTCCACATTTTAGGTTATAGATCCCTCATTTCCAGAATGGTATTAGTGTAATATATATCATATTTATTCATTCAATTTATTTATATAATCATTATTCAATAAAGATCATGTAGATTGTGTCGCATCATATCGTGGAGACGACAGGCCGTACGTACGCACGAGCGATGATATCATTCCCATGATCATGGAATTATATTAAAGTGTGTGTATACTATTTCAGAATCAATAACACTTTAAAATAATCATATATAGTTATTCTTTATACAGTTATACCCATCCAAGTAATGTGGTGATGGATAATATATTACACCACGGTGTGGAGACGGTATTCCGTACATACGCACGCGCGGTGATTTCATTTTCTGTAGGATGGATAGAAGGTGAAATAGGTTTGTTTCATATTTATTATAACAAATCAGTATATTAGTGATATTGATGTTATTAATTTATGATGAAAAATATAAAGAAGATGAAGTTTAAGAAGAAAGAGACTTGAATGAATCGGTAGAAGTGATTACCTCTTCTTTGACATGTCTCTTTGAAACCTCCTCTTAGGGCACTTAAATTGGTCTTTGAAGAAGACTATGACCTCTAGTATGTTTCTAAGGAAGTTGAGATGGTAAGTGGGTAGGGGATGGATGAGCTTTAAGGCTCAAAATTGTGTGAGGAGGAGAGGTAGGAGGTTCCCTATTATAAGGGAGGAGAGGGGCACCTTTGGAAACCTAAAAAATATTAATTTATAATAAATTCAAACCCCACTTAAAAAAGGGCACCTCCTCCCTCTCCTCATCACACAATTTTAAGCCTTAAAGCTCGGCCAACCCCTACCCACTTACCTTCTCAACTTCCCTAAAACATGCTAGAGGTCCTGGTCTTCTTCAAAGACCAATTTTAGTGCCCTAAGAGGAGGTTTCAAAGAGGCGTGTCGAAGAAGAGGTAATCTCTTCTACCAATTCTTTCATGTTACTTTCTTCTTAAACTTCTTCTACTTTATTTGTTTCATCATAAATTGATAACATCAATATCACTAATACACTGATATATCAAACCCCACATAAAAGCTTCCAAAATGACTCAAATCCAAATATTAGATTAGATAGCGTTGTAATATAATCAACCAACAAAATTTAGACATGTAGGGAATTTATTTTAAACATTATCAACCTGATTTATCAATATTTAATCTATTTAATTTTATATGTGGTAATAAGATTCAAAATTTTAAATTGTTACAAATACTTACTTATGTATTTTGAATTGTCCATAATTGGACAAATTATGACATTATAGACCATATAAATTTTAATTTATAATTTTTAAATATTTTTGTGATTTTTAAACCATTTTATAATATGTTATTTTTATAAAATAACAATAGTGTCAATTTTGACGCTATTCATTTTTTGAATTTAAATAAAATCTACATAGAGGATATATTCATAAGAAAATATTTAATAGCTTCCTAACATGTCATAGTAATCTATAAAATTCGTGTATCATATTAAATAGTTCATATAATATTTATTTTAATATTTTTAAAACCATTTATTTGATATTTTAATCAATAAAATAATTTCAACACCACTATTTTGTCACCTTTATTGATAATTATTTAATCCCTAAAAATTCTAAATAAATTCAGATGTTGTAGATAATTTTATTATCTTTCTGGAGACTATTCATATTTGATGTTTCATGATGTTTTTCACTAAATAAAAATTATTATTCTTATAGGATTTAAGAGAGTGACAAGTTATCACTTTCTTTGGTTTTAATAACAATTAAATTATTTTAATTGTCAAAAGTCCATAAAATGAATTTATTCCGACCCTTAGGTGATAAGGGTTGACTTTTAGTCATTCAATAGAATTTTGGCAGGTGTTAGGTTAATTTTATAATCTTATTTTTACCCTTAATTACCCGATTTAATTTTAACTGCAGTAAATAAAAATTTCCGTAGTTACTATTCATAATATAAAAAAATAAAAGTAACCTATTAACATAATTTGGACACACTGAATTAAAATATGGAATAAATTTTTCACAAATCAAAACACATAATTTGCAGTAATAAATTTAAAATTAATCTCATTGTTAAGAAAACGGGTTTTAAAAGTTAAAACATTGCCCAAGATTGAAATGTTTTAACCTATGAATTCAAAGTAAAATTAATGGTAATGACATAGATTATATTAAATGGAAAAAATATATTCTATTTATAATTTAAAACCATTCAATATTATAATTTAACCATATAAATTATTCTGATGAAAAAAATAATTAAAATATAGCGTGTTTTTAGTATTCATTAAAATATGAAAGTTATCATAATAATATGAAAAATTTATCCAAAGTAAATTTTTATATCCTGATTACAAAGATGAATTTTATTTTGTAAAATTGAACTTCTAAACCTATCAAAAACTAGATTTTAAGTGGGTGCTCCATCAAAAGGCGGAAAAACTTCATTTTTTGAAAAATACTTATTTTACCCGAACAATTTATTTTGTTCACATACCATGTTTTAGAAAATGTGTAAGATGAATAATAATGTTATAAAATTCAACATGTAGTTAATACTATTCATAACGGCTGGTCCTTAATAATATTATATCAATATATCATTTTTTATTGAAACCCGTTATTGCGTACTACACACGCTATCGAGGAAGGTCATGGTTGCATGAAACGCAAGCCAAGAAGGTGTTGTGTGCAGTGAAAGATTCCTTTGCGTATAATATAAGAAATTAAAAAATATATATTTATCATAAAATCTCAGGGTGTTACATTCTACACCCCTTAAAATTAATTTCTCCCTAGAAATTTTTCACTTCATAACAAACAGATGGGGATACCTCTCCCTCATCATATCTTCAAGATCTCATGTATCTTCTTCAAATTGGTGGTTCCTCCATAAAACTTACATCAAGCGAGTGGTCTTGTTCCGTAGAAAATTTTTGCTATGATCCAAAATCTCTATCGGCTGTTCTTCATAAGAAAGATCTTACTCCAGCGGTACAACTTCTGAGCAAAGTACTTTTGAAGGATCAGGTATGTACTTTCTCAGGAGAGATACATGGAACACATCATGAACTTGAGATAGATTCGGTGGAAGCGCCAATCGGTAAGATACCTTCCCAACACGATCCAATATTTTAAAAGGACCAATATACCTAGGGCTCATCTTTCCCTTCTTTCCAAATCTCATTACTCTCTTCTAAGGAGATATTCATAAGAACACTTTATCACCCACTTCAAACTCTAGGTCTTTTCTTCAGTTATCGACATAACTTTTTTGTCGACTCTGAGCTCCTCTTATGTGTTGTTGAATAGATCATAGCTTTTCAACCATCTCATCAACAGGATCAGGTCCTAATAGATTTATTTTCTCAAATTCATCCTAGAAAGTTGGAGTTCGGAATTTCATTCCATAGAGAGCTTCATAAAGATCCATCTGAATACTGGAGTGAAAGATATTATTATAAGAAAATTCCACCAAAGATAGGTGTTGATCCCAACCACCTTTGAAATCCATAGAGAAAGCTCTCAACAAGTCTTCTAGAGTTTGAATTTTCCTCTCATACTAATCATCTGTCTGAGGATGATAATTAATGCTGAAACTCAACTCTGTACCTAGAGTATGCTGAAGACTTCTCCAAAACATCGAGGTAAACCTCGGATCCTAATCAGATATAATGGAAAGTGGTACTCCATGAAATCTTACCACTTCCTTTACATATATCCTGAAATGTTGGTCCAGAGAGAAATCTTCTCTAATAGTAATGAAGTGTGCCGACTTCGTAAGACGATCAACTATGACCGAGATAGCATTATTGCCTTTGGATGTTTTAGGATGTCCGGTGACAAAGTCCATAGTGTTGCTTTCCCATTTCCATTTGGGTATGGGCAATAGTTGTAACATCCCCTTAGACTTCTGTCTCTCAGCTTTAACTTTCTGACATACCAAGCATCGGGAGACATATTTAGCAACATCTCTTTTCATTCCATCCCACCAGAAGTACTCTTTCAGGTCCCTATACATCTTCATGCTTCTAGGATGAATAGAGAATGATGAACTATAAGCCTCATCCAGTATCTCCTTCTTTAAATCAGGGATGGGAGTAACACAAACCTGATTCCTAAACCTTATTATTTTATCACAATAAATGTGGAATTCAGGAAAATTTCTCACTTTCTTTTGTAACTCTACATCTTCTTTCTGCTCCCCTTTAGTCTTCAGATAGATATATGGTTGAACATTCATTTGAAAATATAATATTTTTCCCCTTCCAGTATAATTCCAAGATCCATCCTTTGTAAATTAATAAATATTGGATCTTTTGAGATCCTCATCATGGATAAGCTAGCATGGTCTGGTCGACTTAATGCGTCTGTAACCTTGTTTTCTTTCCCATGGTGGTAATGGATTGAGTAGTCGTAATCCTTAATTAGCTCAACCATCTTCTTTGGCGCATATTCAGCTCCTTTTGTGTGAAAATATACTTTAAACTTTTATGATCAGTATAAATATCACACCTTTCACCATAAAGATAATACCTCCAAATCTTTAACACAAAGATTACCACAGCTAACTCCAAATCATGATTTCGGTAATTTTTCTCATGGATTTTCAAATGTCGTGAGGCATAAGCTATCACCATATCATTTTTCATGAGAACACACCCTAATCCCTTCTTGGATTCATCACTATAGATCAAAATCATTTCTCCACTACAAGGCAGTGTGAGCACAGGTGCACTGAATTACATTATTTTCAACTCCTTGAAATTCTCTTCACACTCCTCCTTCCACATGAACATAACTTCTTTTTGAGTCAACCTGGTGACTGGATTAGATAACCTTGAAAAAACATTTAGAAAACATTGATAATATCCAGCCAGACCATGAAAACATCGGATCTTAGTTACTGTTGATGGTCTCGACCATCTTTCGATAACCTCTGTTTTTGCTGGATCCATAGATATCCCCTCTTTTGAGATTATGTGACCCAAAAATGAAACTTTTTGTAGCCAAAATTTACACTTGGTAAATTTGGCATAAAGCTTCTCCTTTTTTAGGGTCTTCAATACAATTCTCAAGTGATCTTAATGTTATTCCTTTCTCTTTGAATAGAAAATAACATTGTCTATAAAGAATAACACAAAATGATCAAGATAGTCTCGAAAGACTCTATTCATTAGATCCATGAAGATAACAACGAAATTAGTAAGACCAAATGGCATCAATATAAATTTATAGTGTCCATAACTTGTACGGAAAGTCTTATTTGGTATATCCTTCCTTTTGACCCTTAATTGATGATACCCTGAATGAAGATCAATCTTGGAAAAGTATTGATCTCCACGTAGTTGATCAAATAAGTTATTAATGAACGGGAGAGGATATTTGTTCCTAATAGTTATCTTGTTAGGTTTTCGATAATCAAAGCAGAGTCTCATTGATCCATCTTTCATCTCAACAAACAGAAGAGGTGCTCCCCAAGGTGACACACTAGGGCGTATGAAGCCCTTATCAATATTCTGTTTTAGTTGCTTCTTCAATTCTAGCAACTCAATTGGGGCCATTCTATAAGGTGTCTTTGAAATAGGCATAGCACCTGGTATGAGTTCTATTGAAATATAAACATCACGATTTGGTGGAAGACATGGAAATTCCTCTTGAAAGACATCATCAAACTCCCAAGCAATGGGAATATTCTTAATCATGAGTTTCTCTCCAACCATTTCAGATAAATATCCTACATTTATTGGAATCAAGACCCATAAGATGGAATAAATTTCCACTTGAAGGTTATATTCATCCTTGCATCGATAGATGATAGTAGATTGATCGCGAATATTAAATGTGATTTCCCTTATTTGGAAATTGATATGAGATCCGTATAAAGAAAGACCATACATTCTAAGAATCACATAAAATTTCACTATAGGAAGGATCACAAGATTTTCAGGAACCACTTTCCCACAAACATAAATTGGAGAAGAATTGTAAACTTTTGAAGTGATTGTTGTGCCATTAGGGGTTGCCACATCTAAATCAATATCTAACTGCTAAGGTAATATGTAGATACCCTTAGAAAATTCTTCAGAAATAAAATATTAGGTGGATCCAGAATTAAATAAAACATTTTCTACTTTAGAGTGGATGGTAAGTGTACCATTCACCATGTCGTTATCATACTCCACATCGTCGATAGAAATTTCATGTGACTTTAATTTGTATTTGGCCTTAAGTGTTTGTTGATATCGATCATCATCAAAAACCCTTGGATTAGGGCATTGATTGGTATCATGCCCCATTCCCTTTCACATCAAACATTGAAGTGCAGGAGGTGCATTCTGTGTATCCCTTTCTTTGTTTGCATCATTAGACATCTTCTTCGCATTATTTCAACATTCAACTACCCCATGACCTTCTTTTTCACACATAAAACATTTACTTGTCCCTTTAAGACAATTCCTTTCATGTTTGTTTCCACACTTTGAGCATAAGGGAAAACTCATCTTCTTTCTAGTGTGGTATTAAGATTTTATTTTAAATTCCATTTTCCTCTTCTTATCAAACCCATATGATTGATGGGTTACTCCAATCTTAATCTCATCCTTGAGAGCACATCAAACAATTTCCTCGAATCTATTGAAGTCCCTTATGTCTAATGCCCTTCGAAGACTTGGTTTTAAGCAACTAAAGAATCGATCGATTTTACTCTCAGGTTGGATAATAATTCTTGAATCATACCTTGCAAGTCTTGTAAAATTTGCTTCATAGGTACCAAAAGATTCAATATCCTTTTGTTTCAGTTCAAGAAACTCCTTCTCCATCATTGTTTGAAGAATATGAGGGAAATACTTATTGAAAAATAAGTTCTTGAACTGGTCCCATTCCATGGACTCAATTTTATCTCGTTGCCACGTATTTTTAATAATATTCCAACATTGAGCAGCTTCACCTTCCAAACCATATAATGCTAAGATGACTTTATCATGTCCAAAACATTGTATAAATGAAAATATCTTTTCAGTGGTACGGATCCATTTTTCAGCCACTAATGGATCAGAAGACCTGCTGAATGAGGGTGGACGCTGCCTCATGAAGGATTAAACAGAATGTTTCTCCTTCCTTTTCTTGATTGGATGTCCAGAATGATTCATAGCTTGATAAAGTTGTGTGACCATGGCTACAAGATTTTTCGTTCCAACTCCCATAAAGTTGGGTTGCTAAGGGGGACAATCATTGCATTTCCCATCACATTAAGCATTAACACTATTCTTTTGGGTTCCATCCGTTGACTAAAACCAATAAGCATAGTGTGAGAAACACTAATCATAATAGAAAAACCATATAATCAAGAATAAAATTTTACACTTATGTTTTTATCATAGGTTATTCATGGCCATTTCTAAAACAATAATATTGTGTTCTATGCTTAGACATATCCTTAGAGTTCTTACTAAGGCTTTCACAACCTAGTTTCCAAAGTTTGACTATACCTTTCCTCTGATACCAAATATAACGACCCATACTTTACATACATGGTTATTAATTCAGAATTGAAGCATACTTATTACAACATATAAAAAACCATGATAGGACTATATAGGCATAGTGTCTTTAAAAAAAGGGAAACATAAACAACTGGTTCATAAATCATCTACATTGTCTCCAGTTTATTTCGTTATATCTAGATTGCCATTGGAATATCCTTCTTAATACCCTTATTCCTGACCAGGGGAAAAGAAAACATACAAAAGGGTGAGCTCAAATGATCAGTAAGGGAAAACAAAAAAAATATCAATCATATCATATTCATAAGAACATAACATTTTGAAAATATTAACCTGAAAAAGAGATCATAATATCATAACATGGGATAAATCATAGTAGTGAAATGAAATACCAATAATCATAACATAAAACATGAAACTTTTTTTCATACACACATAGTCATAGAAAAAAATTTCATATTTGTCAAGTCTCATTGCCAAGAGCATCATAGCGGACAAAGTCCATTACTGAACTGAGTTCACTCCTCATTTCAGTCTTGTATCACTGAACCGGATTAACTTTTCATTCCAGCCATATCTATCTCATGAGATATAAATCTTTACCCAATGAATTTGTGGGAGATATAGGTCACACCCATCTCATAATGAAAAAATTCATTTGTGTTCCACAATATCATAAATCATAGAATAACCCATGTAATAAAAATGGGATTCTTAAACATCATGCAATCATAACATAATACATATAAGATAAAAGGACATCATAAAATTAATTCCATCATAAAATAATAAAATCAATGTAAAAAATAGGGATATAAACATAACCCTATATTTTTATAGATGGAAAATAATTTTGATAAAACACTTGAACTCCATTCTTGAGGAAAATATCTGTTCTACTTCAAAAAAAATTTCCTTTCTTAAAATGTCATAAAATTTTAAACTGAAAGAAGTTGATTAAAAATAAACTTGAAAACTTGTAAAGGAATCTTCATGGAAATAATTTTCTATGAAATCATAAAAATCCATTATTTCTGTATATGTTTACAAAAACATTCTACTCATACTTGGCCGGAAAAGTCCAAAAGTATCTCATACTAAAAACGACAAAATATTCCTTTCATATCTTTTACTAAAAATTCACCAATATGTAAATATGAATTTATTAAATCTTAGGAGGATAGAAATAATATTACATATTGAGGAAACATGGATGTGGATGATAAATATTCCCCAGTAAATTATGAAGTATAAACAATCTCGGATAAAAATGAGATTGTGAGATTTTCCCTTACCTTAGGTCTGATATGCTTCGTATGTATCCGAACCTCCTGTATAATGATTTAAATAATGACATTGACTTATTACAGAATCATATTCATTGCTATTATATCATATATGGTCATATTCTTATCTTCTTATTACTAAAATTTCATTTCTACTTGTTATTCGGGTGTTCATTGCTTTATGTTCTTATGCATTTTTGTCGAATAAATTCTTATTCCACTTTCAAGTTATAGATACCTCATTTCCAGAACGGTATTAGTGTAATATATATCATATTTATTCATTAAATTAATTTATATAATGATTATTCATTGAAGATCATGTAGAATGAGTCACATCATATCGTGGAGACGATAGACCGTACGTACGCACGAGCGATGATATCGTTCCCATGATCGTGGAATTATATTGAAGTGTATGTATACTATTTCAGAATCAATAACACTTTACAAAAATCATATATAGTAATTATTTACTCCATTATACCCATCCAAGTATGGTGGTGGTGGAAAACAGATTACACCACGGAGTGGAGACGGTATTCCGTATGTACGCACGCGCGGTGATTTCATATTCCATAGGATGGATAGAATGTGAAATATGGTTATTTCGTATATATAATAATATATCAGTATATGAGTGATACTGATGTTATTAATTTATGATGAAACAAATAAAGAAGAAGAAGTTGAAGAATGAAGAAACTTGACAGAATCTGTAGAATAGATTACCTCTTCTTCGACACGCCTCTTTCAAACCTTCTCTTAGGGCACTAAAATTGGTCATTGAATAAAACCAGGACCTCTAGTATGTTTCTAGGGATGTTCATATGGTAGTCCGTACATACGCACGAGCGATAATATCATTATTTTGATATTAAAATAATATATAATTGGATGGTATATCATATATACAGTATCATTATAATGTTATATTTATTATTTACTTTCATTACACATCATTATCAAACCCATCCAAATAATAATGTTTTGAATAACAATTACACCACGACATGGAAACGGTAAGCTGTACGTACGCACGTATGGTGACATTTTATTTCAAGGATGGATAGAATACTGAATAGGGTTGTACCATATTTATATTAACATCACATTATATACAAGATACTGGAGTTATTATTTTAGAATGGAAATAACAAAGAAACAAGAAGTTTAAGAAGAAAGGAACTTGAATGAGGGTGGGGAAAACATTACCTCTTCTTCGGGTTCTTCCTTTGGATTTGATCAAAAGGGATCCATAGGTAGGATTTCTGATCAAACTATGGCCTCTAGGTCGAAGTGAGGGATGTTTAGAGAATATTTGGCCAGGGGTTGGCTGATCCAAAAGGCGTTGAAGGTGTGAATTACAGAGATGGGGGAGTTCCCTTTTATAAGAGGGGTGAGGGGAACCTTTGGAAAAAATAGAAATATTATTTTATAATAAATTCATATTCTGTTTCTAATGGCTCAGAACTGATCTATTTAGAGGATAAGGTGTTTATGGGTCGAAAACAACTCAATCAGTAGTTTTTAGACTAGTTTGGGTCACTTTAATAACCTTATATTTTAGTTTTAACTCTTAGATAATAATTTTTCCATTTACCATGTATCTTTGTATTTTTAAATTATATGGTTAATAAACTTACTATAAAATTCTAAGAGAACCCCAAGTGGTCCATTAATGATACACCTATCATTATTTATGTTCTTTCGTCGAACCATAGATTTTCAGGAATAGAATATCAATTAGTAATATAATATTTGTTTTAAAAACTCTTTTATGTCAATTTTGACACTATTGGGTATTTTGTTTTTGATAAATTCATAACAACATTTTTACGTAAAAAAATTAATCTAACCAACCCTAATATGTTATGTTAACCTAGAAAATTGGTTTAATTCATAAAAAGTCTCAAAATACATTTATTTTGATATTTATAATATCAATTATTTTAATATTTCATTAATTAGGTAATTACTGCATCACTATTGTGTCATAAAAAAACTAAATTATTTAATGTCTAAAAATTATAAATAAATTACCATTGTGTATATAATCCTTTTATCTTTCTAATGAATATTTATAATCAAATTTATTTTATGTATAACCCTATATTAAAAAAAATTAGTTATTAAACTTTGATTTTAACTCTTTTAACTCTTCTTTAAATTTAATAATAATAAATGTCCTAATCTAGTCCATGTGGACCTAAATAATAATATTTTATTCCTAAGGTTGTTTTTGGTCATGATACACTAGTCCAATAGAATTAGAAAATGTATTAGGATAATAATAATATCATTTTTACCATTATTTACCCTATTTACTTTTAACCATGGTAAATAAAAGTAAAAAGTTACTATTCGCTAAAAATTATTTTAATCTTATTGCACCACATTTTACTCCTTGATATTAACTGTGTCTGCCAGATTTTTGAAATTCCACTCACAGAAGTGGTAAAATTATGTTTTATGTGAATTTGCAAATTCTCCTAGGATATGGGTAAAAGACGGTGAAAAGTTCAATAAAATTTTAATATATCTAAAATTACTATAAACTGATTCCAATGAATTACATTGAAATTATATAGGTATTATGTATCTATTTTTATAAGTCCCCAGCCTTTAACATTACTTAATCTTGAGTTATTTCAAGAATACACATTGTGGATCTCTTTAGGTTTAGAGTTTTAGAGAATTTGATCATAAATCATGCATTACATTCCACTTTTAAACAAGGTGGTCACATCAAAGACAATATTCAGTTTTCTCATTAAAGGAAACATATTTAAAATAAAACATGGATTCTTTCTTGAAACTTACTCAACACTATCATCACATCATGTACTTTTCCCTTGACCTTTGAAAAACATTTCAAAAACTTGGGATGAGCATAAAAAGCTCGGTAAGGGATATAAAAATACAGAATGAAAACATTAGTCTGTGTATTCATAAGAATCAATGAAATAATAATTTACTCATAAAACATAAGCACTTTAACATACCTCATGAAATCATAAGATTTATGAATAACTCAATGAAATCATAAGTCATAAAGGTAACTTGAGGCATTCATAACATTCTTACGTAGGGAGTAACCCTCATGGTTACGTTTGGAATACCTGTCACAATATATTCCCTAAATCTCTTCTGAGAAACCATAAAGTTTAACACCTTCACGTTACCCAATGCATTGGAGAACTATCACGGGCTCACCCGCCCTTAGATTATCACAGAACCACCCATCTTCATAAATAGTTCCCAAGAACCATAACATAATCGTATCACATAAAACATGCATAAAGGAAACATAACATTTCCACATTTCAATCATAAAATATCAAAAACACATTGATATAATCAAAACATTATCAAAATCAGTTTCAATACCAAAATAAAACAAAATTAAAACATGGTATTTATTTTTCATTTAAAAAAAGTTATGGCTTGTAGAGGAAGCCGAAACTCAAATAATGGTCACGACGGCGGAGAAGTCGTTGTCACCGCATGCGTAAGACAAAAACATTCCCTTTTGTCATTTAGTAAAATGATTCATATAAAAAGATTCTTTTTGAATAAAAGTAAAATTCAAAGGGGTTTACACCCCGTATAAAATAAAGTTGTGTATAAAACAAAATATGCCTCAATGAAAGGAGATTGAGATGAAGTCCCTTACCTCGTGTCTGATTTGACTCGATCGTTCTTTAATATCCTGAATAATAAACCAGATTTAATTTATACTTTATTAAGAACGTTTTTCAAGTTCATTATTCCTTTTATATAACTTATTACCATGTTATGAACATTATGTAATTATTTATGTTAATAACGGTCGTTTTGTCGATCTTTGGTACTTGAGCTAAAAATAAACATCTTATAATTACAAGTTGTTCATGTGGTAAAATATCCATTATATCCAGAATTATATTCATGAGGTAGATATAATATATATCATATATATCTAGTATATAGATGCATTTATAATATTACATAACCTTTAGAGGTAAGAAATGAAATGCACCGTTCATGGAGACGGTAAGCCGTACGTATGCATGAACGCTACATTCATTTCTATTTCATATTTAGTGGAATTAAATCATAATGATATAAAGTTATATTATAATTCTAGTATAATATAATATATAATATCATTAACTCCATCCCTTATACTTCCCACATATGGCATTAACGAATCAAATCACTTTGAGGGGACAGTAGTCCGCACTTCCTAAAATGAAAATATCGTGTTTACCCATTATGGAAACCATAAGGTATGCCATAAAAGAAAATATACAGATTAATAAGGAAAACATAAACAAAATATATATCATATATAAATAGAGTGACATCTTAATGTCCGCCATGAAAGGAGTTAAAATAAGATTGAACAATCATCGTTTCGTGAGGCAGTAATTCGCCAACCACAGAAACAGTATGTTCTTTAACCATTAGATGGAGGTGTGTGTAATTTTAAATCAAATAATTTTCATAAAAACATACTAGTAAATTGAAGATTCTGTTTTCATTACTAAATAAAGGAATAAAAATATTTTAGGGGGTTGGAGAAGTGAAATAAAACAAAAGGACATAAGAGAATACATTACCTTTAAATCAGGTAACTCCTCTTAGTTTGAACCAAAAGGGTTTCTTGAATAGATTTATGCCTAAGGTAAGGCTTATATGATGAAGATAGGGATGTGTAGAGATAAAATTAGCAGAGTTTGGCCGATCCAATGGCTTGAGAGGTGTGGGTAATGTGGTAGAGGAGGAGGCCTTTTATAAGAGGGAGGAGGGGAACTCTTGGAAATTCTTGAAATGTTACTTTATTATAAAATGATTTTCGGATTTTAAAGGTCCCACAATGATATATTTCTAAGATATGGTGATAAGGGTTCTAAATACACCCATCCAATAGGTTTCTGACAAGTTTATGTCTTAGATTATACATTATCTTTTTATTTTATTTAAATCGTTCATTAATGAGGTAATCACTGCATCATCATGGTGTTATAAATAAATTAACTTATTTAATGTCTAAAAATTATTAAAAAAATCATGATGTAGTAAATAGTTTTATCTTTCCAATGAATATTTATAGATTAAGATGTCGTTTACACAGACAAAACTAAAATTGTTTTACTTGGGTGATACATACTTTGGTTATACTTTTCTTTTAAAAAAATAATATAATAAAATGTCACTATCACCAAAATGTGATTCCATGGGGTCCCAATGTTGGCACAAGGCATACCATGTTCAGACATGACACAACTCGTAGAATTAGGACACATGTTGGGGACATTTTATATTATTATGGTATTTATTTATTACCCTTAACTACCCGATTACTAATTAATCACGATAATTAAAGATAATTACTGTCGTTACTATTCATAATGTCCAAACACAAAAGAGTATTAGTTACATAATTTTCACCTTATGATTCCAAATATGGAATCCATTTTACCAAATTCCAAACACATAAATTTCAGTAATTAATTTAAAAATAATTCCTGTTGTCAAAACAAATAGTGTGTGTTTTCTAGAAACAATATTTATCAACAGTTTGACACTTATTTATGCCCAATTCCAAAGTGAAATTAATTAAAATGACAAAAATTTGATTAAATGGTAAAAAAATATTCTAATTAAAATATAAAAAAAATTAAAAAGATAATCTAACTGTATAATTAAATTAGATGAAAAAGAAGTTTTGAAGTAAAATGCAGTATTTTTAACTATTTATTAAAAAATGAACATTGTCAGAAAAATACCAAAAATTTATCCAATGTAAATTTCAATGTCCCAATTCTAAATAATAAGTTTATTTTTAAAAATAAATATTATAAAATTTTCAAAATATAGATTTAAAAATGGTTTCCATCAAAAGGCGGTAAAACAATCTTTTAAAAAATATTAGAGTATTTCATCCTTAAGATTGGATTTATTCTCATTTTAAGCCTCTAAAACACTATCTAATTAATAAATAGAAATAGATATGAAAATTCATAATTCTTTACTTACATGGGACGTTACATCCTTCCACCTTTAAAAAATTTCATCCCCGTAATTTATTTACTTATCGAATAAGTGGGGGTATTTATCCCTCATTTCATTTTCAGATTCCCATGTTGCCTCTTAAATCATGTGGTTTTTTCAAAAAACCTTTACTTGATGAACCACCTTATTCCGAAACACATGTTCCATGTGGTCAAGAATTTGGACCGGTTGTTCCTCATAAGATAGATTCTCTTCTAGCTGAACTATCTCTGGACTCAAAACATGAGATGGATCGGGCATGTACTTCCTTAACATTGAAAGATTTAAAACATTGTGTACCTGAGACAAACATGGAGGTAAAGCCAATTGGTATGAAACTGATCCAACTCTCTCCTGAATTTCATATGGTCCAATGAAACATGGACTCAGCTTTCCCTTCTTACCAAATTGCATCACACTTTTCCATGGTGAAACTTTGAGGAAGACATGATCACCTACCTCAAAAGAGAGATCCTTCCTCCTATTTTTCGCATAACTTTTCAACCTACTCTGAGCTGTTCTCATGTTTTTCTGTATCATCTGAACTTTTTCTACCAACTATTCTACCAATTCTGGTCCCATCAACTTCCTTTCACCCACTTCATCCCAAAAAGCTAGAGTTCGACATTGCTTCCCATATAATGCCTCAAATGGTGCCATCTGTATACTAGAATGAAAACTATCATTATAAGAAAACTCCACCAAAGAAAGATGTTGGTCCCAACTTCCCTGATAATCCATCGAACAAACATGTAGCATATCCTTCAATGTCTAAATTTTTCGTTCTAACTGCTTATATGATTGAGATGAAAAGTTGTACTAAAATTTAATTCAATACCCAATTACTTCTAAAGGCCTTTCCAAAAGTTAGAAGTAATCTTGGGATCACGATCAGATACAATGGAGATAGGAACTCCATGTAACCTGGATATATCTTTATAATACAAATGATATAGTTGATCTAGAGAAAAAGTATATCGTATATCCAAAAAATGATCAGATTTAGTCAACTGATGAACAATAACCCAGAGTGCATTATTACCTCAAGGTGTCTTTAGCAATACCACAATGAAGTCCACGGATATATTCTCCAATTTCCACTCTGACACTGCTAAAGGCTGAAGTATCCCTTTTGGTAACTTCTTCTCTGCTTTAACCTGTTGACAAGTCAAACACTTCACAATAAAATTAGCAATATCTTTTTTTATTCCATCCCACTAGTAATACTCTTGAAGATCTCTATACATCTTAGTACTGCCTGGATGAGATGAAAATGGAGAACTATGAGATTCACATAAAAACTATCTCTTATATTGTGAATCAAAAATCACACAAAATCTATTCCCAAATCGCAAAACACAGTCATTATCAATCTTCAATTCAGGAAACTTACCCTTCTAAACCAGCTCCACCTTTTTCGACAACTCACTCTCTTGCTTCTGTGTATGATTAATTATGTCTGATAGAGAAGATTTCACTGATACCTGAAACAAAACAGAAGAACATCCTTCACCAACAACTTCTATTCCAAAGTTCATCAAATCCTTAACCAAAGGATCACGTTCCAAACGTAACATGGTTAATGAAGCATTAATTTTTCAACTCAAAGCATCATCCACTTTATTTGATTTTCCCAGATGGTAATGAATTGTACAATCATAATCCTGCATTAATTCCAGTCTTCTCCTCTGTCTCATGTTCAATTCTTTCTCAGTGAATATATTCTTTAACCTTTTGTGATCGGTACATATTTCACACTATACTCCATACAAATGATGCCTCCAAAATTTTAAAGCGAAAACAACATCAGCTAATTACAAATCATGTGTATGGTCATTTACCTCATGAGTTTTCAATTGATGTGAAGCATAAGAAATTACCTGATCATTCTGCATTAGGACGCAACCAAGTCCTTTTAATGAAGCATCATTGAAGATAACAAACTCACCATTCCTGGAAGGTAGTGCCAAAACTGGTACATTCAGGAATCTTCCTTTCAATTCTTGTAAACAATAACCACATTCTTTTGTCCAGATAAACTTAACACCCTTCTGAGTTAGCTTATTCATTGGACTAGATAACCATGAAATTCTTTTAACAAACCTTTTGTAATAGCATGCCAAACCAAGAAAACTAAAAATCTCTGTTACATTTAGGGGTCTTGGACATTCTTTAACAACATTTTTATACATGATCAATAGTTATTCCATCTTTAGAAACAATGTGACCAAGGAATGAAATTTTTTGCAACCAAAAATCCCACTTTCTGAATTTTTTATACAATTTATTTTTATTTAAGATTTTCAAAATTACCCTTACATGATATTCATGCTCCTCTTTACTTTTAGAAAACACCAAAATATCATCAATGAAAACAACCACAAACTTATCCAATAACTCCAAGAAAATTCTATTTATAAGGTCCATGAATACAACTGGTGCATTGTTTAACCCAAAAGGCATTACTAAAAATTCATAATGGCCATATCTTGTATGAAAAGCAGTCTTCGGAATATCTGATTCCTTTACCTTCAACTGATAGTACCTCGATCTCAAGACAATGGTTGAAAAATACTTAGCTCCCTGGAGCTGATCAAACAAATCATCGATATGAGGAAAAGGATGTTTTTTCTTAATAGTGATGTTATTAGAGGCTCTATAATCAATCCAAGTCTCATAGAACCATCTTTACTTTTAACAAATAAGACAGGGGCACCCTATGGTGATGTGTTAGGTCAAATGAAACCTTTCTCTAATAAATCTTGCAATTGCTCCTTCGACTCTAAAAGTTCAATTTGAGCCATTCGATAAGCGGGTTTTGAAATATTCTTAGCATCAGGAACTACGTCAACAGTAATTTCAACTTCCCGATCTGGTATTATTCCAGGAAACTCATCAAAAAAACATCATGATACTCATTTACCACTGGCACATCATTAATCTGTACGACTCCTTTATTTTTAACAATATGTGTAAGGTAACATTCATTTCCATCTTTTACAAGTTTCTCAGCCTCTTGATATGTTATCAACAGTAAGGGTTCTTTCTTGAACACAAAATGAAATTCTTTCTGAAAAGAAACTTCTTTAGCTCTACAGTCAATCTTAGTATGGTAAACAGAGAGCCAATCCATACCCAGGATAACATCAAACAATACTAGAGGTAAAACAATAATGTTTTCAAGTAATTTCTTTCCACGGATAAGGATAGGATGATTCTTATAAATTCTTTTTGCCTCAACATTTCCCCCAGGTGTTTTTACCCCAACTTCTAGAGTCATTTCTTGAGATGGAATTCCCAATTTACTAGAAATTGTTTTAGAGATGAAAGAATGTGTAGACCCTGAATCAAAAAACACACTGGCATAATCTGAAAAAACAAAAAAAGTACCTAATACCACTTCATTTGATGGCCCAACATCTTCTGAAGTAGTTGCAAAGGATTTTACCACACCTTTTTGCTTTTAGTCTGACTGCTTCTAATCATTCGAGCTCTTTGTCGAACACTTGTTTTCATAATGACCCATCTCATTGCACTTGAAACATTTCACTAACTGTAAATATAATGAACCAAACATTACATACATGGTTATTACTTCATAATAGAAGCATTATTATTACAACATATAACAAAACCATGATAGGAACGTATAGGTATACTGTCTTTAGAAACTGGGAAACATAAACAAATAGTTCATAAATCATCTACATTGTCTCTCGTTTATTTCATCATATCTAGAGTCCCTTTGTAATATGCTACTTAATACCATTATTCTCGACCTGGGGAAAAGAAAACATACAAAAGGGTGATCTAAAATGCATAGTAAGGGTAAACAAAATAAATATCAATCATATCATATTCATAAGAACATAACATTTTGAAAATATTAACCTCTAAAAGAGATCATAATATAATAACATGGGATAAATCATAGTATTGAAATGAAATCCCAACAATCATAACATAAAACATGAAACTTTGTGGCATACACACATAATCATAGGAAATAATTTCATATTAGTCAAGTCTCATTTCCAAGACCATCATAGCGGACAAAGTCCATTACTGAACCGAGTTCACTCCTCGTTCTAGTCCTGTATCACTGAACCGGATTAACTTGTCATTTCAGCCATGTCTATCTCATGAGATATAAATCATTACCCAATGCATTGGAGGGAGATATAGGTCCCACCCATCTCATAATGAAAATATTATTATGTGTTCCACAAAATCGTTATTCATATCATAACCCATGTAATAGAAATGGGATTCTTAAACATCATGCCATCATAACATAATCCATATAAGATAAAAGGACATCATAAATTTAATTCCATCATAAAATAATCAAATCAATGTAAAAAATAGGTATAGAAACATAACCCTACATTATCTTATATGGAAAATAATTTTGATAAAACACTTGAACTCCTTTCTTGAGGAAAATATCCTTTCTACTTCAAAAATATTTATCCTTTCTGAACATGTCACACAATTTTAAACTAAAATAATTTGATTAAAAAAACGTTAAAACTTTTAAAGGAAGCTTCATGGAAATAATTTTCTATGAAGTCATAAAAATCAATTCAGGCCGTATAAGTTAAAAAAAATGATTCTTCTCATACTTTGGCCGGAAAAATCAGAAAGTACCTCGTACTAAAAACGAAAAAAGATTAATTCCATATCTTTTACTCACCAAAGGGTAAAATTGGATTTAAACAATTGTAGGAGGATAGAAACAATATTACATATTGAGGAAATATGGATGTGGATGATAAATATTCCCCTGTAGATTCTGAAGTATAAACTATCTCGGATAAAAATGAGATTACGATATTTTCCCTTACCTTAGGTCCAATATGCTTCGTACGTATCCTAACCTCCTGTATAATGATTTAAATAATGTCATTCACTTTTTATAGAATCATATTCATTGTTATTATATCATATATGGTCATATAATTATCTTCTTATTAGTAATATTTCATTTCTACTTGTTATTCGGGTGTTCATTGCTTTATGATCCAATGCATGTTTTGTCGAATAAATTCTTATTCTACTTTTTCGATTATAGATAAATCATTTATTGAATAATATTAGTGTAATATATATCATATTTATTTATTAAATTAATTTATATAATTATTATTCAATGAATATCATGTATAACGAGTCACATCATATCGTGGAGACGGTAGGCCATACGTACGCACGAGCGATGATATCATTCCCATGATTGTGGAATTATATTGAAGTGTATGTATACTATTTCAGAATCAAGATCACTTTAAAATAATCATATATAGTTATTATATACACCATTATACCCATCCAAGTAAGGTGGTGGTGGATAACATATTACACCATGGCATGGAGACAGTATTCTGTATGTATGCACGTGCGGTGATTTCATTTTTCGTAGGATGGATAGAAGGTGAAATAGGGTTGTTTAATAATTATAATAACATATCAGTATATTATTGATACTTATGTTAGTAATTTATTATGAATAAAATAAATAAGAAGAACTTGAAGAAGAAATAAACTTGAAAAAATCAGTAGAAGAGATTACCTCTTCTTCGGCACACCTCTTTGAAACCTCCTCTTAGGGCACTAAAATTGGTCTTGTAAGAAGACCAGGACGATTAGGTTGTTTCTAGGTAAGTTGATAAGGTAAGTGGTCAGGGTTTGGCTGAGATTTAAGGCTCAAAATTGTGTGAGGAGGAGAGGGAGGAGGTTCCCATTTATAAGGGAGGAGAGGGGCACCTTTGGAAACCTCAAAAATATTAATTTATAATAAATTCAAAACCCACATAAAAACTTCCAAAATGATTCAAATCTAAATATTAAATTCTATAGGGTTGTAATCTCATCAAACAATAAAATTTAGACATGTAGGGAATTTATTTTAAACATTATCAACTTGATTTATCCATATTTAATCTGTTTAATTTTATTTGTGGTAATAAGATTCTAAATTTTAAATTGTTATAAATAATTACTTTTGTATTGTGAATTGTCCAAAATTGGATAAATTATGACATTTTTTACCATATAAATTTTAATTTATAATTTTTATATGTTTTTGTGATTTTTAAACCATTTTATAATATGTTATGTTTATAAAATAAAAATAGTTTCAATTTTGACACTATTCATTTATTTGAATTTAAATAAAATCTTCAGAGATGATAAATTCGATCCAAAATATTTAATATATTCCTAACATGTCATAGGAATCTAGAAAATTAGTGGATCATATTAAATAGTTTATATAATATTTATTTTAATATTTTTAAAACCATTAATTTGATATTTTAATCAATAAAATAATTTCAACATCACTATTGTGTCACCTTTAATGATAATTATTTAATCCCTAAAAATTATAAATAAATTTACTTGATGTAGATAATTTTATTAGATTTCTGGTGACTATTAATGTTTGATGTTTCATTAAGTTATTTAATAAATTAAAATTATTATACTTATAAGACTTAAGAGAGTGACATGTTGTCACTCTCTTTGGTTTTAATAACAATTAAATTATTTTAATGGTCAAAAGTCCATTAAATGAATTTATTTAGACCCTTAGGTGATAAGGGTATACTTGTAGTCATAAAATAGAATTTTGGCATGTGTCAGGGTAATTTTATAATCTTATTTTTACCCTTACTTACCCGATTTACTTTTAACTGCAGTAAATAAAAATTACCATAGTTACTATTCATAATATAAAAAAATAAAAGTAATCTATTAACATAATTTGGACCTAATAAATTAAAATATGGCATCCAATTTTCAAAATTCAAAGCACCAAAGTTGCAGTAATTAATTTAATATTAATCTCATTGTTAAGAAAACGGGTTTTAAAAGTTAAAACATTGTCATAGATTGAAATGTTTTAACCTATAAATTCAAAGTAAAATTAAATATAATGACATAAATTATATTTAATGGTAAAAATATATTCTATTTATACTTTAAAACCATTAAATAATATAATTTAACCATATAAATTATTATGATGAAAAAAAAGTTGTTTTTAATTAAAATATATTGTGTTTTTACTATTCATTAAAATATGAAAGTTATCCGAATAATATGAAAAATTTAGCCAAAGTAAATTTTTATATCCTGATTCCAAAGAATAATTTTATTTTGTCAACTTGAACTTATAAACCTATCAAAAACTAGATTTAATGTGGGTACTCCACAAAATGCGGAAAAACTGCATTTTTTTGAAAAATACTTAATTTACCTGAAAATTTTATTTTTTTCACATACCATGTTTTAGAAAATGTGTATGATGAATAATAATGTTATAAAATTAAATATGTAGTTAATAATATTCATAACGTCTAGTCCATAATAATATTATAACAATATATCGTTGTTTAGTGAAACCCCATATTGTGTACTACGCATGCTATCGAGGAAGGCTGGGATTGCATGTAACACAAGCCAAGCTAGTGTTTTCTATAGTGAAAGATTCAATTCTGTATAACATAAGAAATTAAAAAAAATCTCATAAAATCTCATGGTGTTACAGGTTCTCTATTCAACATTCAAGATTCCTCTCACTTAAAAAATTGTCACCCCTACAGTGGTGAATTTGTCACTCATTTTAAAGTTACCTACACTACCTTTGTAGGAAGAGAAACGATGTAGTCTCTGCTCAATCATAGAGTTAATCATGATGTTGGAAAAGAAAAATTATTATCCATATAATTAATTTATTATTTAATATTTATGTTTAATTTATTTATTCTTATTATTAGTCACATAATAATTGTTTTCTTATAATGGTGGATTCTATTGTTCGAGTTGAAGTGGTTTGTTCAAACCTTCTCATGCAGTGTTGGCATTACGGAAAAGAAATTCAATGGAAATCATGGTAACATTGATTGTTAGGTTTTTTTTAATGTATTTAATAATTTTTATTTTTGTAATTGTATATTTAAATGTTCAAAATTTCTATAATATAGCGTTTTCTGGTATTTTCGTATTAAATTTCATTTTAACAAATATTAAATCAATTTTCAATATTTACTTTTTCCTTCAGAATATACATCCTTAAAAGGATTGATATTAATTTTTTTAAAATATTATAATTAATTTATAGAAACTTAATAAAATTTATTTGATAAAATGAGATCCATTTAAAATATCATCATATAAAGATTAACATATCTTGAAAATTTTGGATTATTCGGAAAAAATAAATTTTTATGTGAATAGTGGGAATTACCATTTTATGTAAAATTATCATTTCTTTTGATAAATAAATCATTTAAAATATCCAGTTATTATATTAAATTAACAGAAATATAAAATTTCTATTATTTATTTATATATAATTAAATTAATTTCATTTAAATCATCTTTATACCAAATTTTAAAATATGTTTGTTTTTAGGATTAAAAAAATATTTTTCTGAAAACTATATAAAAATGTATAATGTGTCTCCAATTTAATTAATTAAAATAACACCTACTGAGAAATGATATCAATGATGTTTTTATATTATATATCAATATATATTAATTTAAATTAATATAATTAATATTACATGTTATTGACTTAATGTGAAATCATATTTTCCTTATGAACAAAGTATTTTTTTAACCATTATCCATATTGTTTGGAGGATTTATATAAAACTAAATTATTTTACCTATGTGAATTAATTTTGATAAAATAGATTCCATATTTTTAAAATAATTAATTAATATTAGTAAAAATGATGGACATAAATTTTTAACAATACAAATAGTAACTGCAATAAATATTAATTACCACTATAAAAGGAAAATAGGTTAATTAAGTGTAAGTATACTTTAACAAAGACTAGAAATACAGTAACCCTAATATAATGAATATAAATAATTCATGTTCATTTAAATTAATATTATATTTATTAATTATTAATTAAAATTTAAAATGTATTAAGTAATTTTTTTGATAAAAATTATATTTGATATTATAAAAATCACATTTTATGTAATATGAAATTTAAATTAAAAAATTACTTTTGTTGAAATAATGTATCTTTAAAAAAATAATATTTTAATAAAATATCATTATTAACTAATTTTTATTAAATATAAATTTCCAAATAATATTTATGAAGTTAAATTAAATTTTTATATGGGTAAAAAATTATATTTTCAAAAAAATATGATTTTTTCAATAAATGTGGATTCTTATTTTAAAATTGAAAATATAAATAATTAGAAAATCCTTGAGATAAAAATAATTTTATTTTGGGAATCAGAATTTCTAAATTAGCTTATAATGAATTTTTCATAATTTTTTAAGCAAGTCGAATTTTCAGGTAAAAATATTATACCGAATGAGTATACTCTGTGTATTATGAAATCATAATTACCCATAATTGGTTCAATAAAAACTATAAATGGGTTAAAATAACAAATATAATATTTTCCTATAAAATGATTTGACTTTATGTTTATTTGGTTAAATTTATAAAACCTTTATGAATCCTCCAAAACCGTGAATTTAATTTATGTTTTTAAAATAATTTCTTTAAGATTATGACTTAGATACACATAATGAATGGAGATTATTTTATTATATAGAGTACAAAATCTATGTTTGAGAAATAATAAAGAATTATCCACGCTTTTCATATATATCGTCAATCAAACTCCGATTTACCTTCACTAAAAATACTTGGATCATATCCTTACCCTACCCTATTCTCTCTAGATTCCTCCCAAGGTTCCCCCAAGATCTCTAGAAACTCCTCCCAAGAATTTGGAATCACACTCTCAAGGTAAGGGAACTTCCTCACCTCCCTTCAATTCAAGAACCATCTTTGAAATTTAAATTTTTAATTTAAAGTTTTCATAATTAAATTAATTTATAAACATTACCTTACTATATAATTGATGATTTTTTATTAATATCATTTATCCAATCTCATTTTGACCCTTTCCAAAGTCATTACTTTTCTAAAATTTAGTAAAAGATTTCAATTTTCTATTTTCATTCCATTAACCTATTTTATGATACGTCTCTCAATAAAAAAAATCATGTTGGTGTATATTATTACGTTTACCCCATAATACACATTTTATTTAAAGATGATTATATAGTCATTTCACTCTCATTAAGCCCTTTCATTAACCATTATGTACACATGTTACCAGGCCAAAATTCAGTTAGGGATAATTTCCATTTGTTAATATAGGTATATGTTTTTACATATCCTACATTGTATACATTTGATTAATAAATTATGATAGGCCACATTCACTATAAATAAGTCGTTCAATGAACCTTTATATACAAACATTATATTTCCCAAATTTAGTAAGGGGTCCTCATCTTATATTATTTATTCAACATTATTTATTATCTTATGTCTTATATTTCAAATTCATAATGATGGGAATTGTCTTTATATGTCCATATTACTTCCCAATTGCATTATAAATTATGAGATACCCCTTTTCCTCTCAAAAAAACATTTTATGAATTTTTATGTGACGTTGTTATGCTATAGAAATTTCACCACAATTTTACATGAAATAATAATTGTATAGTAAATAACAGACCCATTTAATATCATGGGTTTTTAACATTATACACGTATAATTATTTTAAATTGTGCATACATGTATTTATTCCACAATCAATGATCATGGAATTAAATGAGATTATTAATGAATCTATGTTTTAGGATCTATGTGGCACACTTAAGAATGAGAATAAAATTAATGTGATGAGTTTGCCCAGAATTATATAGTACTCCAATGCATTGGGTAATGTTTAGTCTCATGAGATTTCATATTGGGACAAGGAGTGAACTGGATTCCTTTGAGGGACTTTTCCAATCAATATTTCTTCACAGTTGTCCTTGACATGTGTTTATGATGCAGTGTTTTAAAGTTTTCTACCCATTTCGCATGTTTCCCTTTCATCTATAATCCTATATCATATCTCAATGTTCATGTCTATGATTGAAAATATTATTATTCCCCATTGATATGTCTTTTTTATGACATGTATTGTTAACTTCATGGTATGCCACATTTATTCCCTTACCATGATTTACAGCTTACCCGTTTTTTATGTATGTCTCCAGGTAATTCAATATAGTTTTAAGTGGAAGCTTCTTAAATAATTTTTCAATAAAGATGATTCTTTCCTATTTTAAATTGTTTTTTAATGTTTGTAATTCCTTGAGACACTATAATTTTCTATATTATGGGTTTTATTAAGTGTAATATTATGTAATAAATCAATAATTATTGTGTGATAATAATCTGTGTTGTTATAGGCATGCAGCAAAGGATCGATTAATCTCTAGATGCTAAAGAATATGTTCTTGATTGTCAAGCTTCCTTGAGTGAGTAAGGGGGCCGTGACGCATGAACTTCCAATGAAATATTTTTATGATGTCTGTGTATAAAAGGGATTAAAATGAAAAAAGTGGGGAAGGTTAGGTAATCCATGGTTCATTTTGAAGGCTATTGCACCTAAGAAAAAGTGTACGCATAGAAATGACGCAAATTATTGATGTGATGAGAAGGAATCATTCATTCATATGGGTGTGATCATATTAGAAATTTATTCTTACCAAATACACTAACTAATAAGGAATAGTAAAGTGGCAATGTAGGGTTGAACCCATAAGGACAACTGTAAGACAAACAACCAAGCAATTCCAACCCTATAGTAGGACTCCCCATATTTACACCTTGAGTTTGGTATTTATAGAATTATATAACTTATATTTATATTAGATTAAAAATAAATGATACATATCATTTTAGTTAAGTAGGAAAAATATAATCCTAAATCTATCTTGGGATATTTTTATGGGTTAGTCTACGAAGTGGCGCAAGGGTCTGCCATTAATTATTGTCAAACCAATTGTATCTACCAAAACTACAACTACATCTTGGCTCGGGTATATATAACAACCAAAATGTAGTACACTTAGCATCTATGGAATTAATCGTCATTGGATAATGGGCATATCCTTCTCAACTCGAATTAGGTTTGGTCTATTCAATTACACCTTCCATGGTTAGGCTTTTTCAATGTGAATGCGATAATCAATTGTTTTTTAACCAAACTTTTATCCATTGGGTTAATCATGATCAATTTATAGATTCATTAAGGTTTAGAAATAAACCTTACTCATATCAGATAACCCTAGAAGGATTTTCCATATATGATGGTGTTAATTGAAAGAAAATAAATAATCAACATGCTTAGCATAATCATTAACCATTTGATAAAAAATAAATCCAAACATTCAATTTATAAAAAATAAATCAAACACCTACGTTGATTGAAGAAACAAGAAAGAATGAAGTGATTGTTTATATAGAATGGAAATTGCTGTTGAAATGGGAATCACAACAGAAACATAATTGAAACAATCAAAGAAGGAACTACAAAAAACACAAAAGGTTTTCATAAAATGATTAAAGGATTGAATTAAAACTAGGTTCATAATGAAAATGGAGATGAAACAGTGGAGAAAACTAGAGTAAAATGTAGTTCTCAAATTTTTTTCCATTGAGGTCATCCCAAAAATATTTATTATTATGAGAGTTGAATGATGTGTAAATAATTAAAAACATGTATTTTATTTGTCTGGATTCTCTCTCAACTTTTACATGACATGAAGACCTCACATATGATGTACTTCATATCTATAATCTCTATTGAAAGTCTTGAATCATGTAAGATCCTTAGGATGTATCTTTTACTAGATCGAATCTCTAACTTTTCCACCACATGTGAACTCTTCTCGTCATGTGTGTAATTAATTTATTATACTATCTAACCATGTTGTAACTTCAGTTGGAATTGGTCCTTGAAAATATCATGATGTGTAATGTATTTACATGTAATTTAAATGATTCACAACAGGTAATTGAGAATTGTCTGCCCTGTGGCCCCATAGGGATACTATGAATGGGGAATACACCTCACAAAATCCTGTCACATCATATAAAAGCTATTTTTTCAATTTTTAGCATTTTTTCCTTTGATTCCTAAATTCATAAATCCTATAAAAACAAACCAAAAAATATTGAAATATTGAATAAATCATGATAAATCATTAAAATAATATATCCAAAATATATATATAAATTTAGTTTCTCATCAATACACCTGGACCCCAGGTGGATTTTACTCTGTTTGATGAACTTACGGTGAAAACAGTCACCAATGGAATTTTTTCAGGGGATAGTCATATTACAATAAGTGAGAAATTCTTTGGAAACATCATGGCGACATTCATAAAGAAATATATACACCAGAGGAATTAGGTATCTACTCTTTGCAGGTGTTATCATGGATATGTGGATTGATCTCCGTTTTATGTATTTTATTTTATTTGTATTAAGAGTTTCAACTATAATTGATTATATTGAGAAAAACTGTATATAATTAGAATAGTTTTTTTCTATTTAGGGACACCATTGTTGGCAGCTTACTGAGTTTTACTAATTCAATTATCATGTATCCATTTCATTTGGTTACCTAGGTATATATCATTCTTGTTCATTGGTTCATAATTCAGGCTATGCCTAAGGTTGATGTTTGTTTTCTAGTTTTAGTTTGACATGCTTAGATTGGGAATGGACAATATGATTGAGTAGGACTCAGAACTAGTTGGGGATGGGATATTGGTCTTATTTAAATTTTTATTCTTTTATTATATCTTGTTTATGAACCTCCCAGGGGGGATCTATTTTGGTATTCATGATGCATTTATTTGTTATTTAATATTACGGTGTATAATTTTATTAGAATTTCCTATGGTATTGAATGTTTATTTTGATGTCTAATATTATTTACATTATTTACACCATGTGGTTCAATCTGATAATGAGGGAATGTTCTCCCCATGGTAACCTCATAGGACCATTCTACTAGCTGTCATCGTCTAGTCTTCGTATAGGTACACATTAGGTTATGTGGAACAACTGATTAGGACACCAGTCAAAATTATAGGGAAATAAGATTTCACTAAGTGTAATAAGAGATATATTTTCTATTGTATTACTATTTATAAAAAAGTATATATGATCTGGGATTTTTAGAATTTCGTATTGAGATCATTCATGGGAACCTTAGACCCACATATATGTGAGAATTCACGTTTCTGATAATTGGAATTGTTGTTCATAGTTTGTGCTCTTATATTTGATTGGTTTCAACATTGATTAGTGAACTTGTGTATGATGTTGTTGATTTATGGACTTTTTACAATTTGTTGGTACGGAAATAGGGTGTGTAAGTTCTTGAATTACACTAGTCTCATAGGATTAATATGTTATATGCATATTTAATCTGATTGATAATGCATTGTGATTCACATGTGCAAGTGTTTTATTAACTGCTTTCTATTTTTTTATGTGGTGATTTATATTTTCCTATTATTTTAAATAATAGATAGGAATTGGTTGTTTAATGTGTTTCTATCCATTTATATGTTGTTTTCATAGATAAATATTTCTTTTTCGTCCTCTTGAACAACTTCTAAGGTGACTTCTAGTTAATTTTCATTTATATATGAATTATAATGTGATGGTTTTGGTCAAAAAAATTGTCAGTAAAAACTTATATATTGTTTCCTTCATAAATTGTGAATGAAACTTTTTCTAAACCGGCCACTGAATGTGATTCCTAGTAAATCTTTGGAACTTAGAATTCATGTATGACAAAAATTATTAAAATTTTAATCCTTGGGGATTTTAATTTAAGTGATTAAATAAGGTAAAATAATAAATAATGATACATTTAAAGACCTTCATGAAAATTAGCCTTCATGTTTATGGATTACCCCTATGTATAGTTAGTTTGGGGGAAAGAGATAGAGCCTGGGTGGTGTGTCCATTGGATAGGGGTTCTAAGACCATGATGTGTTTGAGTGTATTGTATATCAATATGTTACTTATTTTTCATTTACATGGGTTATAAACATAATGTCCTCAGATGCCTCCTTGTATTTTCATTTCTTATGAAACTTTTTGGTAGTTAAATTATTGGATGCATAGGCACCTAGATCGTGTTTTATATCCCATAGGGCCAATGATAATGGATGTGTATCTATGGAAGTGTGGGACCTAGTGTTACAAGTTATCCATAGTGCTATAGAGGACATTAGTTTAGAATATGGGTAGGAGAGCCTCCTTTGGGTAGTGACTTGTGTGAGACATGGTGTAAGGTTCTATGTGAGAGCCCATTAATCTTTAGAATGTTACTTAGACTAGTGTCCCAATGGAATGTTCAGTGTCTGAGGGTGACATCAATATGGGTTAGCCTAGTTTTATATGTGTTTTATTGGCGTGATGCTTGGGTAGATTCATTGTCCTATAGAATCAATAATTTAATGGTTGATCATTGTTTGATAAATACCTAGTTATATATTTGGTATTTTCATATAATTATCACTTTGAGTACATGAGTTTCGGATTTAAGATCTATTTCTATAAGGGAATTATTTTTAGATTTATGGCCCTATTGTTCTAATTTTTTTAAATACAGTAATCGATGTTGAACCTAGTTAGTGGTCTATAATTTTTAGATAGTATAAAAAAATCTTTTTTCCCTTGATAAGTAGTAGTAATGGTATGTGGTGGTGTAATTAGACTTGACTCCGGAGATATGTGAGGTATTCTGTATAAATAATTGGGGATTTCTAATCTCATCCAAATTAAGAAAATTATTATCAAAGAGATTTTAAAGAAAATTTGGTAAACGAAACATGTCCAAACTAATGTGAATTAAATACAAAATGAACAAAAAATTTAAAAACAAAGTTATGATTATTGGAATTACTCGCCCTATATAATTCTTAATGCAGGAAGTTACCTAAAACTTTGGATTGGCCTTGATAAGGTCCTAAAAATGGTAGACCATCATGTACCATGTTTTAATATATTCACCTAAATTAATATTTCCTTCATTGATTCCAGTTCCAGTCTCCGGTCATGTTTTGTGATAAACTTTTATTGTCCATCATGAAGGGAAAATCATCTCTATATTTAATTTATTCTATATACCTACTCTTTAGACACATTAATATTGATATAATTATTATACATATCTTCTATAAAATGGATGATAAGAAACATTACTATATTCTCAATAGGTGGTGATGATTCCCCCTAAAGAACCACATTTCTGAACCTTTGATGTGTTTGGTCAAACCTTTTCCTTGGGTATCATCAATTTTCCAGATGATCTAGTAGCCATTGGAATTATAATGTTTGATTAATATTTGTAGTTATTAGTTTTTTTCTGACGGAAAGGTTCCTATGTACCTTTTCTAGTATTCCATTCCTTGAGCCACACCAAGATGTGATCAATATATGGTGATCATATTCTCACTATGAAATACATTTTGACATTGATTCATTATCACTCACTGAGTATTGATAATAATCAACCAGGTCTTCAAGAACACCCTTCAATGAAGAGACCTTCTCATTACATTTGAACTTAACTATCTCTAATAATTATACCAAAGTCTGATCCAGAAGCGACGAGGCATCAGTTAAATCCAAAGATTATGAAGATAGTTATATGAATCATTCTAATAGAATCAGTACTTTTTGGACTTGTGAAATTAGAGAAAAGAGGGTAAGGCCATCAGGATTTGAGAAGGGAAGGAAAGGATGAGGATGGGGCCCCTCGTAATGCGATGGAGGTACCTCCCCTCCCATGATTGGAGGGACTAAAGCAATAGCTATTGATGTATGGTTAATCAAATATAAGTGAATTAGTTTGTTGGGGGGTACCAAACTTCATTGAAGATGCCTCATGTATTGTAATACTGATGGGTAAGAGGCATGGTCAAATTCATAATTGTGTTTTTGAGCCTAGAACTAATAATTCATGAATCATGGATTGATGATTTGGGTTTATGAAATATTACTAAGGGAAAAATCCCAAGGTTTCAATGAGGCCTAGGTGGTTTTTGTGTAAAATAGATATAAAATTTCTTCTGGGTAATGTGACAAGGTTCCAAGGGATAAAGCACCCATTACTTTTCATTAAATATATGGTGATATGAACTAGCTATGTATGGGGATTTTTTTTCTTATTTATTAATAATATGGTCCATATGTATTCTATGTAAAATTATTTAAGGTATATAGAATATAATTTATTAAGATGATGGTGAAACCATAATGAATTCAATATTTATGACTACTTGGTAGATAGTCGTGATGTTGTTGTAGGTTTGTAAAATTATTTCTTCTCAAAGTTATGTGGATAGGTAATTGATTTTTTTTATAAGAAATGTGTTCTAGGTATTTTGATGAGAATGAAATATATTTCCTCTATGGAGGAGTTAACATCATATATGGGAAGGTAATCATGGAATGGTGGATCTAATTTGAACCAAGAAACAGTGTTAGGGGTTGATCTAAATATATAAATGTGGATCAAGTGAGTGGAATACAAGTTATGGGTATGTAGCTTATCAAGTAAATCTCATGGAGTATAATAAGTGAAGCCAAATAGTTGGCAATGTACCATCAACCATCAGACGGTGAGGCCCTTATCAGAAAATGAATATTGGAAAATGTCTTTAGTGCATTTATTATAAGGAAATAACAAACAATAATTACTAATTTTTTACTTCTCTAGTGGTATAGAGATGACCACATCAAATATTTGTGTCATGTGGTAAATGGATATGGTTTTGGAAGTTTGGAGTTTCACATATGAAGAATTGATAATGAAACCTGTATGATAGTATGTGACATGTCAGTCATGTGTATGAAACCCTTATACTCGAAGGGTTATGAGAGTGCGGAATTGACCATGTGGTAATAGTGGTGAATTTGGGGGCTAGTTTGTGACATAAAATGGAGTATAATTGGATTCCATTTTGGAATTACAAATATAAAGTATAATTTGGTAGTGAATCAATATTGAGCATTGCCTTCATACTCAGGGGCAATAATGAGATTTAGGGAATGTATGATTGAAGTTTCATTGGTGTCTTCATTATGACAAGACAATAGTTTTTAAAAATTGAATATTTAATTATGGGTCCTCACTCAGAGTTTGGTATGGACTCTAGTAAGTGGGTTTTAGTGACCATAGGATTCCATTGGACATGACAGAATCATAATTAGGTAAGTTATAGGTACATCAGTAGTTAGGGATGAGTGTTTTATGGAGGAGTTATTAAAGGATGTTTCAACTTGTGTTCACAAGTGAAACTGGGAGTGGTAAGTTGAAACCCATATTGGGAATTTTATTTTAGAGATGATGGATTAATTTGATTAATTATACCAGGATATTCTAAGAAAATATTGTATATTTATAGCCTGGTTAAAATTATTATTATGCATCTATCTTAGTTTCAAACACAAATACAATGATGGGTACTAAAATTTAATCGGTGCTCCCAATCACATTCAGTTTTTGTGAGTTGGAAACCCCACAAGGTATATAGTTGGAAGTTTAGAGATTTATTCCAATAGAAAATTCTAATGGTAGAGGTACCAAATCATAATTGTTAGTGGTGGTATGTTTGAGAAAATGATAGGAATCACTATTATCCATCTAGGTTGTCAAATAGTGTACCCAGCAGTGCTTCTGGTAGATGGGATCTGGTAAGAACCATCTCAGTATTTTGGTAGTGAAAAGGGGTATTGGATCATGTTTTTATAGTAAGAGAACCATGATTTGTGGTTTTACCCTTGGATAAACATTGGTAATTTTAGAATTTTACAAGGTAGTTTGTCCTTGAATTTGTGATAGGCCTCTACCATAATATGAGGTTGGATAACCACAAAAACATATCAAAAAAAAGAAGTGTTATGGTGGGTATTTTTTAATACCCCATGCATACAAATGGGTATGATGTTTTTAAAAAAATCTAAACATTCATTTAGATTATATGTGGGAATTTTATCCAAGGTGTGGAAGATAATTTCATGTTTTTGAATATCTCAAATAGGTGTTTTGACATTTGGAAGGAGGATTTTATGGAGGCTAGAGGGAACGAGATGAGTTAGAGGAGGGCTAGGTGGAGAAGCTATATTTTTTATCCACCAGCTAGTTGGTGGCTTTATAAATAGCCTAGAAACCCAACTGAACTCCCCATTTATTTAGTTTACTAGTACCATCTAGCTAGGGGACTTTAGTGGGGAAAATAATGATTTTTCTGCTTCATATTCTTTTAGGTGGTGTGAATTTATTCCTATACATTTTGTGTGTATAAAAGGGGATATTTTCCCACTTGTTTACACTATTCAATATCATTCAACAGTGTTTGTTTAGTGGATTCTCCCGATAAAGAATGGTGAATTTAACCATCTATATATCTTGGTTTTTCCTTTACATCATCCTGCCTATTTTTAACATTCTGTGGTCTCGGTTTTTTTGTGATTCCACTAGATCATCGTAACGCCCTAACCCTAGAAGCCCAGAGCTGGTGAATAGTTTTAATATATTGGCAATATTACATAGAATCATGTCTCGAAGGATTGATCAGTTTAGCCATCCTAGAAAATAGATTACATATGTGAAAGTTACATTACACATTCACACACAACATTAAAAAATAATTTCATTATTCCATTATTCTTCTAGCATAAACCTGCATAGAAATCATAATACTCTTCTTCACATCCTGGGAAAATAAATCATAAGAAAGGGGTGAGCTTAGATGCTTAGTAAAGGTAAATAATTTGGCCGAAGCTATAAAATTTTACGGAAAGATGTGTAATAAAAAAATCCTTTTTAAACATAATCTTGATCATAATATGGAAAAAAATAAATCTATCATTACCATATTTCCATGCACATGGATATTCTATTAGTCGAATAATCACATGTACTAAATAATATCATAAAGAGGGAATGCATAATGCCATACATAATAGCCACATAGTCAAGGCCTTGTGCCAATACTATAAATAAGATTTTGACAAAGCCTTATGCTAAGACACTAGTTTGTCTCATGAGACCTACCAATGCATCAAGGTACTATTTCAGGCTCAACCCATCACATAATAAGTCTAATTGATTCATTATATGAAAATATTGAAACAAAACATAAACTTTTATATTAAAACTAGCATAAAAATTTTCAATACATTAATCATATACCATTAATGGTATAAAAATAGCACACCCATAGTAAAAAATATCATAACACAATCAACACAACATTTAAGATTTTATTAGAATTAATCAACCTTAATCAAGAATAATATCTTGTAAGGATGTTGACATAGTTGAAAATGATCAGTAAAACTATTTGAGGAAAATATCTGTTTCTGTAAAATCATTTAAAAGTCACACATTTAAAAAGTAATTTAAAATATTTTTTTTAATCCATGTGTCCAATACCAATATGAAAGCATTTTAAAACAATGATGTCTATATAAATAAATCCTTAAAATAATTTCGAAAACATGGACATTAACTAAAAAGATTTAGAAAAATAAATCTTTAAAACATTTAAAATGATGATATAATTAAGTAGACCCTTCTATAAAACCATAAAAGATTCCATTTGAAGCATTTTTAGGAAATATGGACATGGATGACAAATATTTCCCCATAAATACTTACTCATAAACAATCTGAGATAATAATGAGATTAAGAAATTAACCCTTACCTTGTACATTCCTGTAGTTGAGGGTACATTTAACTTCATGTATAGTGACCATAGTATGTTATTAAATTATACTAGAACCATATTAATATTTATGAAATCATATTTGATTCATTTATTACTTTATACAACCCAATTAATAATAATTTCCATGTTAAAGTAACATTTTGGGTAATAATCTTTTACTTTATCGTGTGTGTTTTAACTTGTTATTCTTGGTCATATCACTTAGATCATGATTTACACACTTCAAGAATATAAAAAATTATTTATATATCATATATATATTCAGAATATAAATATTTATAATAGAAATATATATGAAATTTAATCATCATTCATTGATACGGTAGTCCGTACATACGCATGAACGTTGTTTCTGTTTTCGTATCATATAATATGGAAGTATATAAAATCCATATATTTATATAAATAAATATATATTATTCTAGTATAAATATTATTTCATATATCTCATAATTAATTAATATATATATTTATAAAAATTCTTGAATGGTGATCGTTGAGGATAAACCTCATCGCGTCGTTGAGATGGTAAGCCTTACATACGCATGAGCAATAATATCAATATATCGATGGTAAAATGGTGTTTAATTGGATGTTATATTACATAAACAGAATCATTACCTCTTAATATTCATTATTTAAATTATTTATTCTCATTATTATACTCATAAAAATAATATAGTGTCGAATAACCAACTACACCATGACGTGGAGACGGTAAGCCATACGTACGCACGTATGGTGCATTTTTCATCTATAGGATGGATAAAATAATGAATATGGTTGTAGCATATATATAATAACATTTTGGTATGTATATGTTATGGTAGGTATTATTTTATTATGAAAAAATAAATAAATAGGAAGTGCAAGAAGAAAACAACTTTAAAATATGTGATGAAATTATTACCTATTCTTCGGGTGTTGCCTTTTTTTTGAACAAAAGGTCTTCTTATGTTATATTTATGCTTAATGTAAGGCCTCTAGGTCAATGTGAGTGAATTTGGGAGGATATTTGAGTAGTTTTTGGCTGAGATAAATTTATTTTGAGGTGTGGTTTTGAGAGAAAGGGAAGTATCCTTTTATAAGAGAGGTGACAGTCACTTCAGGAAAAGCTGGAAATATTGTTTTATTATAAAATAATTTTCAGTTTTTAATGGCTCGAAATAGATTTATTTAGAGGATAATGTGGCTATGGGTAGAAATACTCTCATCAAATAGGTTTTATACATATTTATGTCTCCATATTAGCCTTCTTTTTTAGATTTAACTCTTAGTTAAATAGTTTAACTTTTACCATGTCTTCTTGTATTTTATTACTACATGGTTAATGAACATGCAATAAAATGCCCAGAGAACCTAATGTGGTTCATTAATTACATATCTATCTTTATATAAGTCCTTTGTCCGAACATTATATTTTTAGGATTATTATATCATTTAATAATATAGTATTTTTTTTAAAACACATTTAAGTCAATTTTGAAACTAATTAGTATTTGGTTTTTGTGAAAGTCTCAATAACATTATAACATTGAAAAAAAATTATATAATCAACCATAAAATGTCATATTAACCTAGAATATTTATATAATTCATCAAAATTCTCAATTTACATTTATTTTATTATTTATAATATCAATTATTTCAACCATTCATTAATAAGGTAATTACTACATCATCATTGTGTCATAAGTAAATTTAATTATTTAATATCTAAAATTTATAAATAAAATTCCATGCTATTTTAAATCAATTTATAGTTCAAATTAATATTTATAGTCGAATTTATTTTATGTATAACATTATATTAAAAAAATTATTATTAAAATTTGAATTTAACACTTTTAACACTTCTTTAAATAAAATAATAATAAATGTCCTAATCTAATCCAATTGGTTAAAAAGGATCATATTTTATTAATAATGTTGAATTAGGTCGAAATACACTTATCCAAAAGAATTAGGACATGTGTTAGGGTAATTATAATATCATTTTTACCTTTGATTACCCTATTAACTTTTAACCGTGGTAAATAAAATTCAAAAGCGACTATTCACTAAATATTATTTTCATTATTTTAAACTAAATTTTAATTAATGATACCAAACGTGTATCTCGGATTTTTGAAATTCAATTCACAGAATTGGTAATGTTTTGTTTTATGAAAATTTTTAAATGTCCCTCGAAGGTGGGTAAAAAAGGTTTAAAACTTATATAAAATTGTATATATCTAATATTATTATAAAATGACTCCAATGAATTACATTGTAATAATATAGGTATTATTGATCTATTTTGACTTTAAAATAATTTTAAATAAAATAAAAAAAATATTTAAATAAAATTCGGCTTTCAGCAATAACGTAGTGTTTTTCACTATTCATCAAAAATTGACATTTTTCAAAAATATACCGAAAATACACCCTATTATAATTTGGATATTCTAAATTCCAAAATTTAGTATATTTTATAAAATTCAAAACATATAGGTTTCATTAATTAATTTAAAATTAATTCTTTTTGTCAAAACCAAAAGGATGGTTTTTAAAAAGCAAAAACTATCAAAAGATTGATATGTGTTTATGTCCAATTTAAAAATAAAATTCTTTGTAATGACCGAAATTTTATTTAATGATAAAAATATAATCTAATTATACTTTAAAACCACTCAAATTCATAATTTAACACTATAAATTATTTTGATAAAAAAAATTTGATTAAAATTTTGTATTTTTTACTATTCGTCAAAAAATTAATGTATTAGAAATTTACAAAAAAAATTGTCCAAACTAAGTTTTTCTGTCCCAATTCAAATGAAGAATATAATTTCACTAAATTGAATATATATAAAAGTGTCAAATATTGGATTTAAAAAGGGTTCTGCATTAAAAGGAGGAAAAACTACATTTTTCTGAAAAATACTTCTTCTATTTGAAAATTGAATTTGTCCTTATATTAAGTCTTGGAAACAATAAATTTGAATGTTTAAATTATATAGGATACATATAAAATTCAAAATGTGTTTATTACTATTCATAAACACTTTTTGAACAGTTGGTTTGGTAAGTGATGGTGTGCTCGAACTCGGTGTTGTGTGTAGCCCAATCTATTGAATTACTTTAAAGAGATAACATACTATGAAATAATGGGGTGTTATATTATCCCCTCCTTCAATAAATTGAGTCCTCACAATTTTAAATTGATCTTCGAAAATAAATTGTTGAAAATAGAAAATCCATTTGTGGAAAACCCACATCGTAAATTGGGTTAATAAAATTTAGTCTTAATAAGATGGAAATAAAAACAAGGTCACCACCAAATTATGATCTTGATTAATAGATTTTTTGTGGAAATTAGAGACACATTATTGAAGGAAATTTTAAATATTTAGAGGAGTTATTTAGGTCATCAATCACAAAAATGTGTAAAATTGAGGGCCTCAGAGCCATCAATTTATGATTATTTGAAATATCATTGGTTCAACAAACCATAAGGTATTAGAATAACACATTTTTGGTTTTAAGATCCCTTCCCTAAAGTTTAAGAATTAATTTCATCATAGATGAAGAGAAAAAAATATTCTTGTCAATTAGATTTTCATCCTTCAACTAACGTTTACCACAAACTCATCTTACACTCAAAAGATAATAAAATTAAAAAAAATCCATTTATCCTAATCGTATCAGGTTCCAAAAATAATGAATTTATAATTCATGTAATGCCCCAACCCTAGTTATCCAGAGTCGATGCATTATTACATAACATTAGCTGGATACAAGGAAATCATGTCCCAAATGAGCGATCAGTTTAGTAGACTTGGAAATGCTAGATACATTCATAAGGTCAACATTGCAACTTGAAAAAAAACAACACTAAATTATTCCATTAGAAACATCCATGCTTCCTAGATTATGCTTGAAAGTCAATATTAACTAACTTCTTCATATCCTAGGAAAATTAAACATAAGAAAGGGGTGAGATAAAATGGTCAGTAAGAGTAAGCAAAATAGTGGAAGATAACCTAAACATTAGGCATGGTGAATAATTGGAAACACGTGCCTTTACATATAATTAACATGAACACTTTATGGTAGGAATATGAGCTAAGAAAATAATGCCATAATAAAACATAGTCATGGGTATTCTACTAGTAGAATAACCACATGACATATCAATAGCTAATCTCATAATTATGGATTCCATAATGCCGGTCATCATAACCACATAATCAAGGCCATGTTCCAAGACTAAAAATAAGATTTTGTCAAGCCCTTGTGCCAAGACACTAGTTTGTCTCATTAGCCCTACCGATGCATCGAAGAGCTATAGCAGGCTCCACCCATCACTTAACAAGTCCAATTCATTTATCATATGAAATGGGTGAAACATAATCTAAACATTCGTATTAAATCTAGCATATGAATTGCCAATACTTTATCCACAAACCATGAATGGTATAAAAATAGCACATCCACAGTCAAACATAACTCATTCAATACAATATGTAAGATTTTATTTTAACAGATTAACCTCAATAAATAATAATAAAGGATGTCATCATTGATAAAAATAGTCACCAAAACTATTTGAGAGAAATATCCCCCCTTTTTTAAAAACAAATAAAAGTCACACTATTTTTCAAGAAGCCGTTTAAAAATAGATTTATGAATTAAAGTGTCCCATACCACCTACATATTTTTAAAAGGAGTATTAATTTTAAAACTATAATGTCCATATAAATAAAACTTTAAAACCATTTTTAAAACATGGACATTAATGAGAAATATTTAGAATAATAAATCTTTAAGACATTTTAAATGATATTTTAGTTAGAGTTCCTAACCAAAAGAGAGACACTTGAATACAAATAATTGAGGTAATAAAAAATTTATTATATCACAGAATAAATGGATTCATGGAGTACTATTTTAATGTACATTATATACACCATATAAATGTGATTTGGTATATAACAACAAAAAAGTCACAATGGAATGTAAATTGAGATGAAATCTCTTATAAAGACTATATTATTATGTTAAGGATAAATCAAAGACATAATTTTGTTTGAAAAATATAAATACACTTAATATGATTGTATATTCAGTGTAGATCAATCACAGGACATTCAAAGATATTCTTGTAAAAACAACACCAACGAATTGGATGTTTAACTCAACAAATAGATATTGAGTTAAAAGTATTCTTATCAAGTTCATATGAATGACATGAGAATTTATCAATGGAGTGATTATGTGTATCAAACGTATATCCACAGAAATTAGAGTGGAAAATATAACATAAGAAAATGAATAGTGATTCTACAGATAATCTTAGAGTAGAATAATCAATAATGTATGCGTAATGCCGAATGAGTTAAAATTGAAATTTCAAATTCCCATATCGATTTGGTAAATTATGAAACATACTCCCACGAAATATATATCATACAATGATGATAAAATTATCCATAAATTAATGTATATTACACAATGAATACAATCATGTGGATCACACACACCACATGCAATAAATAAGTGGTGAACAATTGAAATATCACGGAATTTAAAGTGAGATAATAAATCCCTTAATTTGTACATTTTCCTCGGTCGAGTGTAGGTTAACCTCATTTATAATGGTGAAATAATTTTTATAAAATTATACAAGAATTATATACATTAATATCTTATCATATATGATCATTTAACATTGCTTTGTTAATAATATCTTAGTATTATCGACATTTTGGTTGTTAATAGATTTGTTTTCCTTGGTATTATTTATTATGTGAGTCATATTTGTTAGGTATGGGATGTATATTATTCATATCCATAATGATATCAGGTTTTCATACATTATTTTTATTCATCAAATGAAATTTAGTCTTGAATGGATATGATGGGGAATGAATCTCATCACATTCGTGGAGATGGTAATCCATACGTACGCATGAGCGACAATATCATTCTTTTGATATTAAAATAATATATAATTGGATGGTATATCATATACGCAGAATCATTGTGATGTTATATTTATTATTTACATAAATTTCATATCATTATTATACCCATCCAAATAATAATGTATTGAATAACATTTATACCACGACGTGGAGACGGTAAGTAGTGTGTACGCACGTATGGTGACATGTCATTCAAAGGATGGATAGAATGACGAATATGTTTGTACCATATTAATAATAACAGCACAGTATATAAAATATACTAGAGTTATTATTTTATAATGGAAACAAAAGAGGATGTGGAAGAAGAAAGGAACTTGAAAGAGGTGATGGAATATTTACCTCGTCTTCGGGTTTTTCTTTTTGATTTGATCAAAAGGGCTCATTATGTTGGCTTTCTGACTAATGGAAGGCCTCTAAGATGATGGTAGGATAGTTTAGAGGGTATTTGGGCAGATTTTGTCTGATTCAAAGGCTTTTATGGTGTGAATTAGAGAGAAGGGGGAGTTCCCTTTTATAGGAGGGGTGAGGGGCACCTTAGGAAAAGCTTGAAATATTATTTTATAAGATAATAATTTTCGGTTTCTAATGTATCCACAATAGATTATTTAAATACTAATGTGGGTATGGGTTGAAAACTACTCAAACAGCAGGTTTTGGATAGGTTTGGGTCACTATATTAACTTTATCTTTTAGATTTAACTCTTAGTTAAATAGTTTGACATTTAATGTGTCTCTTTGTATTTTTATATTATATAGTTAATAAACATAATATATACTTCCATGAGACCCCCACATGGTTCATTAATGATACCACTATCATTATATAACTCATCTTGGAGAACATTATATTTTTAGGAATAGAATATAAATTAATAATATAATATTTGTTTGGAAAACTCTTTTTTGTCAATTTTGATACTATTTGGTGTTTTGTTTTTCTAAATTCATAACAGCATTATTACTTCGAAAAAAATTTATCTAACCAACCCTAACATGTCATATTAACCTAGAAAATTAGTTTATTTCATAAATAGTCTCAAATTACATTTATTTGGATATTTATAATATCAATAATTTTAATATTTCATTAATTAAGAAATTATTGCATCATCATTATGTCATAAATAAATTAAATTATTTTATGTATAAAAAATATAAATAAAATACCATTATGTACGAAATATTTTTAGCTTTATAATTAATTTTTATAGTTGAATTTATCTTATCTGAAACCCTATATTAAAAATGTTTTACTTATTAAACATTTATTTTAACTCTTTTAACTCTTCTTTGAATTAAATAATAATAAATGTCCTAATCTAATCCAAGTGGAACAAAGAGATTCATATTTTATTCCTAAGGTTTTTTTTGGTCTAATTATACTTATACAATAGAATTAGGACATATGTTAGGGTAATAATAATATCATTTTTACCCTTAATTACCCTATTTACTTTTAACGGTGCTAAAGAAAAGTAAATTGTTACTATTCACCAAAAATTATTTTCCTCTTATTGAACCAAATTTTTCATACTAATATCAACTGTGTCTTTTGGATTTTTTAAATTCCACTAACAAAAGCTGTAAATTTATGTTTTGTGCGAATTTGTAAACTCTCTTAGGAGGTGGGTAAAAGAATGTGAAAAGTTCAATAAAATGTTTACATATCTAAAATTATTATAAACTAACCCCAATGAATTAAATTTAATATATATAAGTATTATGTATCTATTTTGAACAAAAATAAATTTAAATAAAATAAATAATTATTTATATAAAAATTCGGTTTTAAACTATAAATGAGTATTTTTCACTATTCATAAAAAAATTAATAGTTTTCATAAACATACCCAAAATTTACCCTAAGCTATTTTAGATATCATCAATTCAAAAATTTAGTATATTTTACCAAATTCAAAACATATAAAATTCATTTATTAGTTTAAAATTATTTCCCATTTTCAAAACCAAAAAGTGATATTTTAAGAAATAATAACTACCAAAATATTGACATTTCTTTATGTCCAGTTTCAAATTGAAATTACTTCCAATGACCAACAATGGATTAAATGGTAAAAATATAATCTAATTATACATCCAAACCATTCATATGTATAGTTGAACGCTATAAATTATTTTGATTAATGATGTTGGTTTCAGTTAAAATATTTTATTTTTCATTATTCAGCTAAATATAAATCTTATCTGAAAAACACAAAAAATTTATTAAAACTAAATTCTTTTGTTCTGATATTAAAGAAGAAGTTTATTTTGTCAAATTGAATGTATAAAAGTTTCAAATATTGTATTTAACCAGGGTTCTCCATTAAAAGGTGGTAAAATTACATTTTTAAAAAAAATACTTCTTTTATCCTTAAATTATGTCCAAGAAACTCATAATATGGATTCTAAAATTATAAGGGTTATATAAAGTCCAAAATTCAGTTAATACTATTCATAACCTCTTTTGAACGGCACGTTTGGAAAGTCGTGGTGCGCTTGAACTTGATGTTGTGTGTAGTGTAAGTTATTGATTTACTTTGAAGAACTGACATACTAGGAAATCTTGGGGTGTTACAATTAATTTGTAATACTGTTTAAAAAAACAAAATTATAAAAACCAGGAAATCGCATAAGCCAGTGGTATTTGAGCACCCTTTTCTCCCTTCGGTTGTGGGATCAAGTATCACGACCTTTGCTAGACACAAAGTGTTGTCGCCCAAACTCTAGGTTGCTCTTTTCATAACAATCCAAAAAAAATATTATGAAATTTTATAACCTTAGACAATAGTGTCTAATGTCCAACATAATTCATTCAAACCTTTAGACTTGTCCAGAAAAATTCTATCTAAACTCACAATCCATAATATATAAGGAAGGTACACATAACGAAGATCTATTTTTCCATGTAATAACATATGAATACCTTCATCATGTATTCTTTTAAAATGAGGTAACACCCTGAATTACTATAAAACCTTATTGATTACATTATACTTCCCTTATTCCTTATAGAATACTGGATATACTCCTTGTATCCAAAAAATGTTGTAAACTCCAATAATTATGGAATATAAAAAAAATTAATTTGTTTCAACGTAGTCAAGAATATCAAATATAATTTATCCAAATCAATAATATCTTATTCCAAAATCACTATCTCAGTATCAGAACCATATTATGGTGAATCTTTCCTTTAACCATGTATTTTCCCAAACGTTTAACTTGCTATTGTGTCACTATTCATAGAATCATATAATCTCACATCCTCAATGAAATAGTACTTTAGTACAATCCTTATTTATTTCCATAATTCTTATATCTAGTATATTGTTGATACAAAACTCAAATGTCATTATTCTTTAATAACAACATAAGAACACTAGCCATTACTCATCATCTGTTATAGTATAATAACTTGATTATTATCCAACAACAACATTTGGGAATACTTTGATGATGTGGACATTGATTTGTGTAGTGTCCCAACTCATTGCATATGAAAAATTGTACATTTGGAACCTTTTTCTTATCCTTGTAATCACATATGTGGTGTCCTTTTTCTCCAAAATTATAACAAATGCCCATTACATTCATTAATTTACCAATGTGATTCCTTCTACAGTAATAACATATGGGAAAATCCCACTTTCCCTTATTCGCTTTATCCATATTTCTCTCTACCATCCTCTTCTTCTTTGAATTCTCTTCAAATCCATATGACTTAGAGAATTCATTACAAATATTATTAACACATTATACTATTTCTTCATATGATAAGAATACGTGGGAGACTATTTCCCTTTTAAATGTTAGATTATGACCATGAAAGATATAATCCTTCTTACCCTTTGGATCATGCATATTTCTGGAGATCACATTCCTTCTACTGGGTGCCATTTCTAAATAATGGCATATACTAGATTAGTTTATGATTTGTAATGAAAATTTCTAAAATTTTAAAATACCCAACATAATTAGTTTATGCATATAATCTATAATCATTAATAAATGTTTTCATTGTGGATTTATTTACTCATAAATCATTCATAATGGTTTGTAATGAAAATGTGAATTATCTTAAGCATAACCCCCGGGAATGTCAATATCAAGAATGCAGCAAGGCCCTTTTTCATGTACCTGGATACCGTGGGTCAATCCCGAAACTCCTTGTCAGAGTTTTCACTTCTAGGTACATATGTTCCCAAGCCGCCTCTACATGATGGTATCCTCACATGGATGTATTGATTGGAAAAATACACAAAATCTCTACATTAACAAAACTCTAGGATGTTCTTCTATATTAATCCTCATATTCTATCTTAGGGTAATGTTCTCTAATTAGAGTTTTTCTAAATCTATCTTCCAAGGTTTTTAAAAAACTTCATCTGATACCAATTGTAATGGCCCTACCCTAGAACCTCAAAGCCGGTGAATTATTTTAATACATTGTAATGATTACAAGGAATCAACTCCCGAAGGACCGATCTGTTTTGAAGTCTTGGAAAATAGATTAAATACATGAAATTTAAATTATACATTTACATACAACATAAAAAAATACATTGATAATTCTATTATTCTTCTAGATTAAACCTGCATATAAATCATATTACACTTCTTGGAATCCTGGGAAAATAAAATATAAGAAATGGGTGAACTCAGATGCTTAGTGAGGGTAAATAATTTAGTCGAATCTATAAACATTTTAAAAAAAATGTGTAATAAAAACTAAATACTTTCTAAACAAAATCTTGAACATAATATAGAAAAAAATAAAACAAACATTATCATTTAAACATGTACATGGATATTCTACTAGTCGAATAATCACATTTAATAACTAATTTCATAATGAGGGAATGCATAATGCCGGACATCATAACCACAAATTCAAGGCCCTGTACCAAAACTAAAAGTAAGATTTTTTTCATGGTTGTGTTCCAAGACCCTATTTTGTCTCATTAGACCTACTGATGCATCGAGGAGCTATATCGGGCTCCACCCATCACTTACTATGTCCAATTCATTCCTTATATGAAAATGGTGTAACATCACATAAATGTTCGTATTAAAACTGGCATATGAAATATCAATACATTAACCATAAACCATGAATATTATAAAAATAACATATCTACATTCAAACATATCATAACTCATTCAATAAAACATTGATGATTTTATTATAATAAATCAACCTCAATCAAGAATAATATCTAGTAAGGATGTTAACGTAGTTAAAATTGGTCAGTAAAGCTCTTTGAGGGAAATATCAAAATTTATGAAATCATTTAAAAGTAACAAATTTATAAAGGAAGTAATTTAAAAGATATTTTTGAGTCAAAGTGTCCCATACCACTTTGAAACTTTTGAATGAAATTACCATTTTAAAATAATGATGTCCATATAAATAAATCCTTAAAATCATTTTGAAAACATGGACATTCATTAGACAGATTTTGAAAATTAAATCTTTACAACATTTAAAATGATGATATAGTTAAATACACCGTAACATAAAACCATAAAAGATTTTTTTTGAAAACATTTTTATGAAATATGGACATGGATGAAAAATATGTCCCAGTAAATTCTTACTCATAAACAATCTTAGATAAAAATGAGATTGAGGAATTAACCTTCACCTTGTACTTTCCTTTAGTTGAGGGTACGTTTAACCATCTGTATAATGACTGTAGAATGTTATTGAATTATATAAAAATCATATTAATATTTATGATATCATATATGATTCATTTATTACTTTATACTACCCATTTAATAATAATATTCATATTAAAGAAACATTTTGGGTAATAATTGCTTTCTTTATCATACATGATTTAACTTCTAATTCTTGATAGTTTCACATAGATCATGATTTACATACTTAAATAATTTAAAACATGATTTATATATCATATATATTCAGAATATAAATATTAATAATATATAGATATATGAAATGGAAACATCGTTCATGGAGACGGTGGTCCGTATGTACGCAAGAATGCAGTTTCAATTTTTTTATCATATAGTATCGAAGTAAGTAAACAACATATATTTATATAAATAAATATATATTATTATAGTAGAAATATTATTTCATATATCTCATACTTAATAAATATATATATTTTTATAAAAATTCTTGAATGGGGATCGTTGAAGATTAATCTCATCGCGTTGTGGAGACGGTAAGTCGTACGTACGGACGAGCGACAATATCATTCTATAAATGGTGAAATGGTATTTCATTGGATGATATATTATATTTAAAGATTCATAACCATTTTATATTAATTATTTAAATTAATTATACTCATTATTATACCCATCCAAATAATTTTGTGTTTTATAACAAACTACACCAAAACGTGGAAACCGTAAACCGTACGTACTCACGTATGGTGAATTCGTCATTCATATGATGAATATAATAATGAATATGGTTGTACCATATTTTTAAAAACATATAAGTATGTTTAAGGTAATGGGATTATTGTTTTTTTATGGAAACAGAAATGAAATTGGATGTGAAAGAAGAAAATAACTTTGAAAGAGGTGATGAAATAATTACCTCTTCTTCGGGTGTTGCCTTTTGCTTTGAAAAAAAGGGATCCTTAGGTTGGATTTATGATCAATGTAAGGCATATAGTTATAATTTGGGGTAGTTATTAAGATATTTTATCACGTTTTGGCCAGACTAAATGGCTTTGGAGGTGTGATATTGATATAAGGGGAAGTAACCTGTTATAAGAGAGGTGATGGTCACTATAGGAAAAGCATGAAATATTATTTTATTATAAAACAGTTTTCAGTTTCTAATGTCTAAAAATGGATTCATTTTGGGGATAAGGTGGATAGGGATATAAATAATATCAACAAATAAGTTTTAGGCACGTTTATGTCCCCATAATAACCTTACATTTTAGATTTACCTCTTAGTTAAATAGTTTATCTTTTACCATGTCTTCTAGTATTTTTATATTACATGGTTAATAAACATAATATAAAATGCCAAGAGAACCAAAATTGGTTCATTAATCACATATAAATAATTATATATGTCTTTTGGATTAACATTATATTTTTATGATTGTTATATAATTTAATAATATAATATTTGTTTCAAAAACTTATTTATGTCAATTTTGACACTATTTAGTATTTGGTTTTTATGAAATTCCCAACCACTTTATAACTTCAAAAAAATTATTTAATAAACCCTAAAGTGTCATATTAACATATAAAATTCATAGAATGCATCAAAAGTCTCAATTTATATTTATTTTAATAATTATAATATTAATTATTTCAACCTTTCATTGATAAGGTAATTACTGCATCATCATAGTTTCATAAATAAATTTAATTATTTAATGTCTAAAAATTATTAATAAAATACAATGATGTTGGAAATATTTTTATCTTTCTAATTAATATTTACAGTTGAATTTAATTTATCTATAACCTTATATTAAAAATGTTTTAGCCAATAAAATTTGAATTCAATACTTTTAACTCTTCTTTAAATTAAATAACAATAACTGTTCTAATATATTCCATGTGGATCAAAAAGGATGATATTTTATTCCTAAGGATTATTTAGGTATAAATACAATTATAAAATAGAATTAGGACATGTGTTAGGGTAATTATAATATCATTTTTACCTTTAATTACACCATTTACTTTTAACCGTGGTAAAAAAAATTCAAAAGTTACTATTCATTAAAAATTACTTTCATCCTATTGAACCACATTTTACTTACTAATATCAACCATGTCTCTAGGATTTTTTAAATTCATTTCATAGAAGAAGTAAAATTTCGTTTTATGTAAATTTCCTAATGTTCATAGAAGGTGGGTAAAAGACGTTAAAATTTTCAATATAATTTTATATATCCAATATTTTTATAAAATGATTCCAATGAATTAAATTTGACTAATATAGGGATTATGTATCTATTTTTACTTTAAAATAAATTTAAATAAAAAATTATTATTATTTAAATAAAATATGGTTTTAAACAATAACGCAGTGTTTTTTCACAATTTATCAAAAATTGAATGTTTTCATAAAAATACCAAAACTTCACACTATGTTATTTTTGGTATTTAAAATTAAAAAATGAAGTATATTTCACCAAATAAAAACATAGATGTTTCATTAATTAATTTATAATTAATTCCCATTGTCAAAACCAAAAAGCGGGTTTTTAAAAAGAAAAAAAGAATCATAAAATTGACATGTGTTTAGGTCCAATATAAATGTGAAATTAATTATAATGTCCTAAATTATATTAAATTATAAAAATATAATATAATTATACTTTAAAACAACTCAAATTAATATTTTAACACTATAAATTATTTCGATTAAAAAAGTTGGTTTCAACTGGAATTTAGTTTCATTGTTCATTAAAATATAAAAGTTGTCAGAAAAGTACCGAAAATTTATCCAAACTAAAATTATATGTACCATTTCAAAGAATAATTTAATTTACCTAAATTTAGTATATAAAAGGATGAAATATTGGATTTAAAAATGGTTCCCCATTAAAAGGCAGAAAAACAACATTTTTTTAAAATACTTCTTTTATCTAAAAATTGAATTTGTTTTTATATTACGCCTAAGAAACAGAAAATTTGAATGTTGAAATTATATACGATATATATAAAATTAAAAATGTGGTTAATATTATTCCTAACCACTTTTTGAACAGCTGTTTTTCTATGTCGTGGTGCACTCGAACTTGGTGTTGCATGTAGCCCACGCTATTGAATTACTTTAAAGAGATAACATACTATCAATTCAAGGGGTGTTAGAATCTTGGTGGAATTACACTTTTTTCTTGGGGATTCAATGCATCTTTTATAGATGATATCCTATAATTATTGTTCCCACCAATGAACATAATTTTTATGGAGTTATGTGGTTTCCCCAATTTTATAATCGTTTTTCCTTAAAATCAAAAAAAAATATTAAGTTTGGAATGGGACTTTTTGTTAGGTACTCATCCCATATGTGGATGTGTGTATGCTATTGTTATTTGGGAAAAAAATTATTATTTCTGGTTCAGTGAGTGATTTTAGTAGGTTTTCTATCACCTATACATTTTTTGAAATTTAAGTGATTAATTTTTTACAATTGATTGTAGTGATAACATGTTGTAAATTGGGAGCATGTAGTGCGTGTGAGGATTGGATGGGTATGTACGAGGATTTGAACTCCTAGGTATAAATTTTTGGCCTATAAATACTATTTTTGAATGATTTTATAAATTTTAGGTGGTCCTTATATTTTCTCATAGTCTTTCTTTATATTCAATGTTTATGTGATGATGATATCACTAGTTTTCCATGTGATGATGATAGAATTAAATTAAGTGTCTAAAAATACAATGTTACTTTGTTATTATAACAAATCAAGATTTTATGAGAATTATTCTTTTTAATTTCATTTATGTATTGTGTTTTACACTACAACAATATTATCTTGCACTATACGCAACACCGTATTAGCTTGAAGTATACGCAACAATATTCTTTGCTCGTGTTACACACAGATTCGAGTTCGATTTGAAGGAATTATTCTACGCAACATTAAGTGTAGATTTTGTTTAATGTATAAATGAAATAAGTTTTGATTATATTATATGCAACACCAATGGGAGCTTGCACTACCCGCATCCCTGACTTGGCTTTCATTACATGCAATCGCGACCTTCCTCGATAGCGTGTGTAGTACGCAATACTGGGTTTCACTAAACAATGATATATTATTATAATATTATGAACTATACATTATGAATAGTATTACCTTAATTTTTAATTTTATAACATTATTATTCCTCTTACACATTTTCTAAAACATGGTATGTGAACAAAATAAATTTTCCGGGTAAAATAAATATTTTCCAAAAAATGCAGTTTCGTCACCTTTTGATGGCGCATCCACTTTAAATATAGTTTTTGAATGGTTTATAAGATAAATTTAAAAAAATAAAATTCTTCATTGGAATCATAATATAAATATTTACTTTGGATAAATTTTTCATATTATTCTGATAACTTTCCTATTTTAATGAATAGTAACAACACGCTATATTTTAATTAAAAACAACTTTTCATATCGAATTAATTTATATGGTTAAATTATAATATTGAATGGGTTTAATGTATAAATAGAATATATTTTTACCATTTAATATAATTTATTTCCTTACCATTAATTTTACATTGAATTCATAGGTAAAAACATTTCAATCACTGGCAATGTTTTAACATTTAAAACCTGTTTTCTTAACAACGATATTAATTTTAAATTAATTACTACAACTTTTGTGTTTTGAATTTTGAAAATTGGATTCCATATTTGAATTCATTGGGTTTAAATTTTGTTAATAGGTTGCTTTTATTTTTTATATATTTTGAATAGTAACTACAGTGGTTATAATTTAATACAGTTAATGGTAAATCAGGTAATTAAGTATAAAAATAAAATTATTAAATTACCCTTACACCGGCCAAAATTCTATTGGATTACTAAAGGTCGACCCATATAATCTAAGGGTCAGAATATACTAATTTTATGGACTTTTTACTATGAAAATAATTTAATTATTATTAAAACCAAACAAAGTGAAAACATGTCACTCTCTTAAATCTTATAAGTATAATAATTTTATTTTAGTGATGAACATCATAAAACCTCAAATATAAATAGTCTCCGGAAAGCTAATAAAATTATATACATCATTATAATTTTTTTAGAATTTTTTGGTATTAAATAATTGTCATTAATTGTGACACAATACTGATGCAGAAATTGTTTATTTTGTGAAAAATCGATAATATAGTTTGTATTAAACTAATAGTGACCATGAAAGGAACAAAAAAACCAAACCGAAACTTATTGGTCATGTAAATGTAATCCATAAGAATAAAATGGTTAAATAATTGACCATTTTGACCCTTATAAAAGTTATTATAACACTTATATTATTTTATTTTAAATGATGTCAAAGTTGTCTCCTACATAATTCAATAAAGATAAAAAATTTAAAAGTGGGTTGTTTTAGAAGATAAATTAGACTAAATGTATTATTATGAAATATATTATATTTATCTTTATCATAGTATTTTAATTTTAATTTTTATACAAAAAATAAGTATATTAAAAAATTATACAAAAATGATGATTTAATTATTTTATTAATAGAAATATAAAATAAATGATTTTAAAAGTATTAAAATAAATATTATATGAAATAATTAATGTACTAGAATAATTTTCAAGATGAATGTGACTTGTTAGTAATGTATTAAATTGTTTTTTTTTAATATATTCTTTTCGGATTTTATTTAAATTCAAATAGATCAATTGTGTCAAAATTGAAACTATTGATATTTTATATTATTAAATTGTCTAAAAATCACAAAAATATTTATAAATTAAAAATTAAAATTTATATGATCTAAAATGTAATAGGGTATCATATTATGTATAATTAACAACACATAAGCAAGTATTTATAACCATAAAAATTTTGTAACATTATTACCACGAATAAAAATAAATAGATTAAATAAGGATAAATCAAAACGATAAGGTATAAAATAAAATAAAAACATGTCTAAATTTAATTGGATGATGATATTAAAATACTAAATTATCTAATATCTTAATTTGAGTCACTTTGGTTGTTTTTAATAGGGGTTTGAATTTATTATAAATTAATATTTTTGCGGTTTCCAAAGGTGCTCCTCTCCTCCCTTATAAAAGGGCGCCTCCTCCCTCTCCCCTTTAAACAACATTGAGCCTTCAATATTGGCCAACCCATTCCCATTACTCTTCTAAACTTTCCTAGTAATATTCTTCAGGGTCTGGTCTTTTCAAAAGACCAACTCTAGTCCATTAATAAGAAGTTTAAAGGATGCATGTCGAGGAAGAGGTAATCTCTTCTACCGATTATTTCAGGTTTCTTCCTTCTTATACTTCCTCTTATTTAGGTTTTTAATTATAAAGTAATAACATAAGTATCACTAATATACTGATATGTTATTATAAATATGAAACAACCCTATTTCATCTTATATCTATCCTATAAAAAATGAAATCACCATGGGTGCGTACGTACAGAAAACCGTCTCCACGTCGTGGTGTAATCTGTTTTCCACCACCACCATACATGGATGGGTATAATGGTGTAAATAAATAACTATATATGATTATTTTAAAGTGATATTGATTATAAAATATTATACATACACTTCAATACAATTCCACGATCATGGGAATGATATCATCGCTCGTGCGTACGTATGGACTACCATCTCCACGAAGGCGGTGAGATTCATTTTACATGATTAACCATTCACGTATGATTATAGAGTATATGTATAATAAATAATCATGAAAGATATTACATAATAATGATACTGGATTTATGTACATATATGTTTCATTTACTTAATTCCATTCAATTCAATATGGAAATGAAAACAGCGTTCATGCGTACGTACGGCCTACCATCTCCATCAACGGTGTATTACATTCCATTTATTGATCTATCATATATATTTATATACTTAATATATATTATATATAAATCATGTTTTACATTCTGGAATTAACTAAATCAGGATATGAGTAATAATATCAAGAACAAAAAATTGAAACACGTACGATAAATGAAACGATTTTACCCAAAACACTACTTTAACATGGAATTTACAATAGAACAGGTAATATAAAGTCATAAATGAATCATATATGATATCATAAATATTATTATGGTTCTTTTACAAGTTAATAATAGTTTTAAACCCAATATATAGGTGTCTCGGACACATAGAAAAGAAATTGGACATAAGGTATGGGACAATCTCGCAATCTCATTTTTATCCGAGATTGTTTATACTTCAGAATTTACTAGGGAATATTTATCATCCACATCTATATTTCCTCAATATGTAATATTATTTCTATCCTACTATAATTTTTTAAATCCAATTTTTACTATTAGTGAATTTTTAGTAAAAGATATGAAAGGAATCTTTTGTCGTTTTCAATAGGAGATACTTTTTGACCTTTCTGGCCAAAGTATGAGAAGAATGTTTTTTTATTAACTTATATGGCATGAATGGATTTCTATGATTTCATAGAACATTATATCCATGAATCTCCCTATAAAAATTTTCATGTTTATTTTTAATCAACTTATTTTATTTTAAAATTGTATGAAATGTTAAGAAAGGAAAAATGTTTTTGATGTAGAAAGGATGTTTTCCTCAAGAATGGAGTTCAAGTGTTTTATCAAAATTATTTTCCATAAAAGATAATATAGGGTTATGTTTCTATCCCTATTTTTTTACATTGATTTTATTATTTTATAATGTAATTAATTTTATTATTTCTATTTATCTTATATGGATTATGTTATGATGGCATGATGTTTTAGAATCCCATTTTTATTACATGGGTTATGCTATGATTTATGATTTTTTGGAACACATAAGAATGGTTTCATTATGAGATGGGTGGGACATATATCTACCTCCAATGAATTGGGTAAGGATTTATATCTCATGAGATAGACATGGATGGAATGGTAAGTTAATCCGGTTCTGTGTTACAGTACTGGAACGAGGAGTGAACTCGATTCAGAAAGGGACTTTGTCCACTAAGATGGTATTCCCAGCAATGCCTTGGCTACTATGGAAATCATATCATGTCATTAATGGTTTTCAACAATTAAATGTTTTATTACCATTCTATTTCATCATTATTTATTTTCCTTTATGATATATGCCTTACGTACTTCCATTATTTATGTCTCTGCTCATGTTTTTGATGTTTATATTTTATGTTCATGTTTTCTTTGCATTCAAATGTTTATGGATTGTTTTATGTTCTCTATGTTCACCCTTACTGAGCATTTGATCTCACCCTTTTTATGATTTCTTTTCCCCATGATATAAAGAAAGGTTTTAGGTAAGAAAAAAATGGGGAAGATATTTATGGTAGATGTTGAAGATCATTCAACATGATTAGAAGATTGTGTTCCGAGTTTCCAAAACACTAAACTATTATGATCCTTGAGTATTGGTTTTTGTTATGTATTTAGTACTCCGAAAAAGTAATGTAATGTCCAAGTACGTTAGGTTTGGGGCCTCTACAATTATCATCCTTTTCATTCCATGGGCCTTATATGAAGGTGTTCTGTTGGGGTAACTCTTCTTAATGAATTTGACAATGGGAATTGGCTATATAAAGGGAGACTTTCAAAGAAATGGAATTTTTAAAATGTTACATAAAAAATCGTTGTTTTTAATGGTAAATTGACTTGGTTTATGAAATAAAAAATACTTTTTTTATTCATAAAATGGAAATGTGGAATGGTTCTGATGGAATGTGTTGGTATTATTGAAATGGTATTTCGAACATGGATTTTTGAAAAGTTATTTGTAAAAGGATATTTCAAATGTATTTTTGAAAATTGATTTTTTTGGTTTTTTAAATGGAAATATTAACATGTATTGATGTATATTATTTGGGGTTAGTAGAAATTTTTATAAATAAAATACTATCTTTTAATTTTATTCAAAAACAAAATTTTAAAAATGGGATTGAAAATAGAATTTTGGAAATGATAAAAGAAATATAATTTTGAAATGGTCTTTTAAATGGTTTTTGATATTTGGAAAATGGAAATTTTTTCAGAATGGAAATGTTAAATATTTAACTTATTCCTTTCAATTTTTTTATTATGGAAGTGATAATTTATGCCCTTAATTCACCTTACATACAAAGTCCGGGTGACTCAAGGAATATTTATTTGGTTAAACATTGGGTGAACCCAACCACCTGGTGGACTCAATTTTCATTTAAACCCAAGGTAAACCCAACCCACTGGTGGAAATAATTATTGGTTAAATATGGTATTAATATATCCCATAGTTGGACTTGGTTTTATTTTAGGGACACGGTGTTAACATGTTCCCTAGCTGGATATGGTAGGTCATTTATAAGTGTGATTGTATAGTAAACAGATAGGTTTGTATGGTCGTCATGACATGCTCAAAGACATCCCGACACTAGCTGAAGTAAGTATATACCATTCATAGGTGTCATCACAGAGCATGGGTTTTGAATTTGTTTTATTATTTTTATATTAACTTAAATAGTGGATATAATTCTACTTTTTCATATTTATAATTTTAACGTTAACTTTGTACATATTTGTGGTAATTGGGAATGCCATTATTGGGGGCTAACTAGGATTCACTCACAAGAAACTCAGGCCTCCATGGTGCTTGAGTACCTAGGAAGTCATCATTCTTATAAATAGGTACAGGTTTTATGATAGTTATATTGTTTATGTATATAGATTATTTTTATCTTGGCATGCTAGGATGGTTCCTAGATGATGGAAGTATGAATGACTCAAGAGTAGTTGGGAGTGGATTTTTAACCTCAATGTTATTTTTTTATTTTTTTTATTCCTTATGTATGGTCTTACCACATAGGATATAGTGTTTTTAGGTATGAAACTTTCAATTATTATATAATTTGTTGTTTCATTATTTTATTTTAATTTTCCTTGGTTTTGAATGTTTTTCTAGATGTTTTATTTTATTTTATTTATTTAAACTATGTTTCAAAATCTCATAATCATGGCCTATTATCCAATTCATAACCTCATAGGTCCACACCACTAGTTGTTAGCCTCTCTCATATATGGAGGAACACCAACACCATTAATCTACAAATTGGTCAATATTCTAAGGTTGTGAGACGTCAGATTTTCCATATTTTTGTAGTACTTTATAAAAAATAGGAATATGTTGGATTGAATATATAGTCATAGACCTGGCTTAGATATGCACACCATGAGAGATTCAATGAATGATACCTCAAGTTAAAGGATATCTAGTTAAGTTAATCTTGTTTCATAATCCATAACAGAAATGTTATCTTATTTCAGATAAAAGAAGTATCTCATTTTTGATACCCATAAGGAATGTGGTTAGAATGTTATGTTAAATAATTCCTTAAACCCTTCCCAAATAAATCAATTATAAAAGTTACCCTAAATATATATTTCCTATCACTATCATGTAAGGTATTCATGTTTTTACACCACTATAGTTAGAATTACACAAATACTTTATTCATCCTACCCATTCGTGCTTCTTCTTTCTCAACTCCCAAAAAAGCCCTTAAATATCACATGATTGTGTATCTATAATTCCAATCGGTGATCAACTTGAGGTGGTTCCTCATTTTGATTTCACATTTCAATAGCCATATATATAAGTGCAATACTCTTGAAAATATTGTGGTTTTCCTATGGGTGAGGTTAAACCATGTTCTTAGTCATGCCCTCTTGTAGGTTTTGAGGTTTCCTAACAAGTGGAATTTTTTATAACTAAATTATCAAGTACCACTGAATTACTAACTAGCTCTCTCATTATATGTCATGCAGTATTTCATATACCAAAAAGAAAAATTAAGGTAAATTTTCAAGTATCAAATATCAAAAAATAACTAATTATTATTAAAATTTGTGGGGTAAGTCTCTTTACTACTACATTATACCTAACACTCATTAGAAAAACCAAAAATTATGAGTTGAAAACAAATATAAAAGTTCTTAAAAACACTATATTGTACCCATACCTCCATGGTAACATGAAATTTATAATCAAGAGGATGGTTATGAAATTTTATACTCCACAATTCATGTTTTGATACACCCTAACTCCTTTTTACAATCCCAAAAGATGGGTCATTAATAACTGATACCATTTGTAACATCCTATCCCAATCCAATTATCTTGGGTAGTACAAAAGTCCCCCAAACCATATCCTACTTCCCCCAATCACTAAAGACTATAAATAAATTCTAATAGATTTATTAAATTGTTGGAAATGATTATCCCTTACATATAAAAGATGAAACATGCATTACACTACCAACATTGTATAATATATATAAACACAATTCTTTATTTAAAACTAAATTTTTACAAATTTCATAATCCCTAAATCAAAATTTTTAATACAGCATCAAAATAATACATTACATCAGTCTAAAAAACATGAATATAAGAAGACCTGTGTATCGAGGAGGTATTTTACAAGACACTTTCCCGTAACCAATAACATGAACCATCCACTAACAGCCAAAAAATTATAATTCTATACTATAGAAGTATGATATATTCTCCTTACCTATATCATGATAAAAAATATATACATATGCACAAAAGTGAATATGAATGGGGTAAGTATATCCACCTAGTATGAAATCCCAAATTCTTATTACACATGCCACTAGGATAGGTATATGCTAGAATAATTTATACAAAATAATAAAAAAAAAAAGTATTAAACTACTTACCATGTGCGATAATATAAAAGTTGTGAAATAACCCACAAAAAATAGCACCCATGTAATAAAAACACACAACCAATAAACAAAAAACTTGATGCATATTCCCTCAATGTTGGCCCTCTAAACAGTCTTAATCGTGAAATAAAATCTCATCACTTCATTTCATAGTCATTATTTGAAAGTATAATCTAGTGTACTCTAGATGTAATGGTAACCATGTCCAACATAACAATTCTACACTTTAATATTGTATGAAAAAACAACAGTTTTGATCATCAAAAGTTCACATAACCCAATGGTTTCTTTATTCAGAAATCATCATTTAACAAATTCATTGAGAATGTTGTGGGAGACACCCACAACCCATTATTTTGAAAAAAACTTGAAAGGATTGTTTTCAAAGGTTTTACATCATAGTTTTACATCAAGAATATTAGTATTGAGTTTTATAAAATAATCCACTATATTCTTGATGGAAGGATAATTATAGATAATCAATCAACCTTCGATATGTTTGATATAATGAATCACCTCACTATCTTGCATATCAAATATCCCATTTTTTTTCAATGAATCCAAATATGACACTATTATAATAAACCCTAAAATAAAACTTCAAGCATGGAATCACTATTCTAGGGGTATTTTATAAAGAATATATGAATATCAAAAAGATAAAGGAATAACGAAGTTCTTACCATCAATATTAAAGATCCAAATCACTTCAATTCATTCGAATTCACCTCATCTGGGAATGGAATCACCAAAATGACCTAAATCGGTGTTGGGGTTTGAGATCCTAACATATGAGAGGATGAATGAGGATTTTAGGTGTGGTTTTTGGTTAAGAATCCAATATTCATATTTAATTAATCATGATTCATGTTTTATCCATACGGTTTGGGAAATAGTGCTCCAATCATGTGGGTGATACTCTAAAATACATAAGAAAAATGATTTAGGGAAAATGGATTGGTAAATTATGTCACAACTATGCATTATTCCACTATCCAAAAAATTCCAATGTTTCTCAGTTTTTCCAAACTGTGTACTAACAATTTTCTTCAATAGTGGGATTTCGTAATCAATACACAATTACATGGGAAATCCACAGGGTTTCCACTAACAATTCTCAAACAATTCACCTTCTTTACATCTTCTAAAAATACACTAAACCATCAATAAATTCCCAAAACTCATCCCAAATAATTTATAAATTAAAAATTAATAATAAAAGATTAATTTTACTTAATCCAAGGTTTTTACATGTTAATAATTAATTTATAACCTTAGGATTCTCTTGTGGTTTCCTAAAATAATACATGATATTGAATTTCTAGATTTTTTTGTATTCTAATGTTTGGAGAGGTTGTGAATAAAACTAGAAGGGGAGTAGTGGTCTTGTGATCATAACACACGTTTCATGGATTATATAAAAAATATTGGGCATTGGGATAAGGTTTACATATTCCCCACAATGATGTTTAATAAGTCATATAACATCCACCTAGATGTCATTACTAATGGTATATTCCCATATTTGATAAGTTTGTTGTGTCTCATCCACCCAAGTTATAACTATTTTTGATAAATAATTCATCTTAAGAAGTTTTTATTATGTTATCTCGTTGATATTATATTTAATTGTTAGTGATACATTCTTCATCATGAGATGTTGTGTTGTTCATATATCATCAACCCAAAGAGTATATACTAGTGGTGTACCATCCATCCTAAGAGACTAATACTATTGGATTAAGACTTCTCTAGGATTTTTCTCAATGATTCATCGCCTATATAGAATATGGTCTTGTTTGATATCTTATTTACCCTAATGGTGATGTGTTGATAGAACATAATTCTCTAATTATGTTATTTGGTGGTGTATTAACCACATAAGGAGTTATTTTTGTGGTTAATCAACTACCTAGTGGTTTGGATTGGTAGTGTTTCATTCACATTTGATTGAGTACTTTCTATATACCATCCACCTAGAATTATTGGTCCCCATCAATATTTTACTTTATTATGTGTCATCTACTCAAATTTTATTTTTGGTGGTACATTTCCCACTTAGAGGTTGGGATTAGTCATGAATTATCCACCATAGAATGATTCTTGGTTGTATATCATCCACCTAAAATAGTAGTCCCTCTTTCACCAAGTGATATCTCATTTTCCAATGGTGTTGAAATAGTAATGAATCATTCACTTGGATGAAATATGACAGAGATGCATCACTCATCTATGGTTTTTTAATGGTGATACCTAATTCACATTGATTATGAGATGAGGAGTAATATATCATTCATCCTCAAATTTAATTTATTCCATTTTTATTTTATCCCATTATAATACCAGACAAAGTATGTATGGTCGCACATGGTATTGCTTCTAATAATTTAATGATGTAATGGGTTATTTACATGTTTAATTTAATAGTATATTAATTTGATCGTGAATTTCTACTTACTAGAATTTTTAGGGTACCGACAGGTGGTGTCCTAAAAATTGGTACTCACACCCCACATAGGAACCCAGATAACCAAGAATATTTCATTTATTATGATTCATGTATGGGAGAGTTGCCTTTATTTGATGATTCAACTATTGTTAAGAATTATAGTACGGAAATGAGGTTGGCCTAAGACTATGGACTGATTTTATGGATGTGTATACTCTTTTTCTTATTTCAGATATTAATTTATATGAAGGATTGATGGGAGATCCTTCATGAAGTTTTATAAATCAAATTAAATTTACGGTAGTTTATTTGATAAAAAAACATTGTTTTTATTTACTCCTGGTTGGAACTTGTCTATGTTGTCAATTTTTTTTATTTATTCTATATTGTGATTATTTAACCTTGATATTTTCTGTTCTCTCTTTACGGATTGGATGTAATATATTACTTATAGTCCCTATATTATATATATCAGTCTCCACTACTAGTCGATAATTATTAGTGTATGAAGAGGCACACCTGATTCCATTTTATTTCATGGTTTGATCATAGTAGTGGTTATCCATGATGTGGATGTTACACCTAGATGTTTTAGGTAAAGGGTGTTCCACTATGGATGTACAAGTGATTTCACCATTGAGAACCATTTACTATGTATTTTGTGTATGGAATGAATTTATAGTGACCCATTTGAGTAACTCACCTTTTAGAAAAATGTGTGGGATATTCGAATAGAATGAATGATTTATGAAAATATTTCTCTAGTATGAATACTATGAATAGAACAACTATATAGTATACTATGTAGTTTTAAATTATTGGTGTATTTTTTGACCCTAGGAATATGAATGGAGGGATTAGGGCCTTAGTTCCTATGATAGAAGTAGGATAGAATAAGGGGTATACAAGGATTACTTAGTTATACTCAGGGGATAGTTTTATGAATATTGATTAATGTGATTGTGGTCATGATTTTTTCAGACATAAAAATTATAGGTTGATACACTAACAATCTCAATGGATATATGATTATGTCTAACCTTCTATTCGTGATTGAACCGTAAAATGTGTGTTTGAGAGCCATTGATAATGGTGACATGGGATTCCACTAATTGGTTGATTCACATGCTAGTGTTGATGTACATGGTCCATTTGGAATCGTGATTTATTTTCAAGATAGGATGTGCAGTCCACCTATGGTAAATGAGATTCTATATCCAAGAGAAGATAATTTTTCAACATATGATCTATGGATGCTAAAAAACGCATTTCTCATCCATTAAATATAGATGATAGGATTTTTCAAAAACCAATGATATATATATATAAGTGATTTTATTTCCTCAGATAACTATATGATGAAATGGTTTACCATGTTATTATATATGGATGACTATATTTTTTTCTAATTTATAAAAGAGGGACAATGGGATGCTTCAACCACCTGTGATATATATAGGATATGAATCTTTTCACATTTTTGATAAATGGATAACATACTGATTTTTTCCTCTGAGGCATGGATAATGGTATGTTCTACTTATGGATAATAGTTATATGATGAGATGACATCAATACCTATGATATATAGATGATAGGACACTTCATTCACTATTGATATTTGGTAAATGAAAAACATTACCCTTCTGTATTTGATTTATGATCAGATAACTTTTTATCATGTGATAGTTTGATGAAATGAAACACCACTTATATGTTGAAGATAAAACACAGGATTCATTGAACTAAAATCCTGATATGATTTAGATTGGATTTATCAGTGTGACCCATATAGTAGTCTAAAATGATTGAAATTTATGTTTTCATATGAATGTCAAATCCTTCACCTTTTTTATTTGTTCAATCTATCCATTGGTGTCTTCAAAAGAATGTATTAGTTAACTTTGAAGGCGTCTTCCAGAGTACCCGATAAATCAATGTGTGTTCTTAATTTTATATTTTTGACCTTGAACATGACTTCACACATATTTTGATTATTTTCAAGTGGGTATAGGTTTAGTGACCAACATTTTATACCCACACCATGTATTTCACCTTGATGGATGCTTAGATATTAAGGTAATCATGTGCTTCAATGAATAAAACATTGTATAACTTCGTATAATGATGGTGTAATGACCTAAATATTAAAAATGTAGTGGTACTTTAGCAGCATAAATATTAATTTAATTTGGGATTATGAGACATAGGGCCTTTTGGAGGATATTAGACTCTGGTCCACATGGCCTCTAGGCCACCATAGAGTAATTGATTATATGGAGTAACTAGTCGATTGGTTGTGCGCATCATGTAGCCAGTGTAGCTTGAATTCATAAAGCATTGTGAGGTGGGAAGCTCAAAAGAACAATAGGTTCATTGGATTTTATCAACTGGACCTCTAACCTATTGGTAGAGAGGGTTTATCTTCCACAACATTGAAGACTTCCTCATATCATAATGGATTTTAGTTGAGGGAGTGATACTTCGTGTGAATGGTGATGAACATACAGCCTATGTGAAGCATCTTGGATAGTAGTGTGTATTCGATACATTAAGGGATTTATGGGTGCGATTCTCAACAGAGTGATGGTTGTGACGGACCATATCATATTTCCCTCTAAACAGATTTGGGTAATAAGAGGGGTTCTCTTCGATGACTTCATGGTGGGAAGCATACTACATTTCCTAATGATAAGAGGTATTCGCATTGAGAAGAACGATATCATGATCCCTTGTTTAGAATATCACTGTTGGACTTTAGGTCAACACTTTTAGCATCCAATCCATATGGACATCAGACAATCAAATTGTATTGGGCCTCCGATCTATCAGGCCTTTGCTTCATGTAAGGTTGGCCTCTAAACCCTTTTAATGTGAGTAATTTCTTTCTTCATAAAAGGAGGAATTTCCCATTACTTTAGAAAATATTATGTCAATATATGATTATATAAGAAACATATAACTAAAATGAAACCATTATATGTTAAAATAAAATTTTCCCATCATAATATAGTTGTTAAATTACTATGTATAAAATAAATAAACCGTATTTTTAAATTTATGAAAAAAAGAAAGAAATGGAATCATGTATTGGAAGTCTTCCATATGAATCTCATTTATCCGAGCTTTCAAAAGAGACTACTTCAAAAGGAATTTCTCTAGACCATTCCCAATCCAAACTCAATCAATTTCATTATGAGTGAAAACATATGAAAGATAAATTCAAGCTCATGGAAATTTCCACGAGATCAATTCTAGTTAAATAACCACCCATGGCTACTAAAATATGATACCTTATTATTTGATCCAACATGTATATATTGAGAGGATATGTTACTATATAATCCATGAAACTGTGTTCTAACATCCAATTCTTAAAATAGAAACTTTTCAATTCTAGAATTAATTATGATAAATGTGGCCTAACTTTTTCTAACCAAATTTTTCATTGCCAAATGGGAAACATTGGATCACTTACATACCTACAAACATTTATGCTTATATATATTATAATTAGGAAAACATCATAAAAACATTGATTCAAAAAAAATTGTTCATAAGTATCAACATCATCTCCCACTACACCCAACATTTCATATTCCATATTAGGTCTTCAACCACTCCCACAATTTCTTCACAAACCAAACCTTCCAAAAATCAAATATATTAACATCATTCCTCAAAACATGGTGAATATAAAACATATGAAGGGAGAGCTCAAATGATCAATAAATGTAAGCATAAAGCTTCAATAGAGGTAAAGAGTTATAATAATCAATAATCATTTACAATGTGATTTCAACCTTTAACAAAGGAAACATTTACAACTCATAGAAAGAGTAATAAAATTTTATTGGTACCTTGGATCAATAACTTCATAACCCATTATAAACCCATGATAAAAATAACTATATCCTAGTTAAATATTATTAAAAACCCTTTAGTAAATCCATCCATATTTTCTTTAAATATTTGGAACATTACCCAATTCATTGGAGACTTATCAATGTCAACTCATCTTATAAGATGTATCATTCTCAACAAGAGTTATCTAGGTAGACCCAACATATAGGATATATTGGGATATCATGTGAGAAATAATGGGACTCAAACCCTCATAAATAGCATTCTAGGATCACATAATGAATAAAACCCTTGGGAATCTCTATGTTTAAAAAATTACCAGATATCGAGATACACTTTCCTTTAAATACTAAAAATTCAATATATAAATAAACCTGAATGATATAATGAGGGGTTTTCATTAAATGAAACAAGTAATATTATAATGAAGATAAAAGAATAAAATCAATGATATGGTGGCGATAAAATTCATAGTTTCTAAATATTTGAAAATAGAGCATTCCTTATATGACATGACATGGAAAAGAAACGGGTTCCATGAAAATATATTTTAAAAGATCATAATCTATCCAACAAAATAATGAAGATAGTATAAATAAAAATAACCCGAATATTCTATAATTAACATCAAGGTTTCTTGAAATTAATGAATGAAAACACCATTAAAATAGTATAAAAATATTTTTGAGAAAAAACAAGTTTCGTTTCGAAAGTTTCTTTTAAAATTTTAAAACTGTGTACATATTATAGAATATATTTTTTAAAAAATTATACAATTAAAAGTAAAAATTATGCTTCATATCATTCAGGCATCATGATAGTGGAAAAATCTATTAATGTCATAAATGTTAAATATAATATTTTTTTAAAAATAAAAATAAAAATTGAGTTAAAATTAGCCCATTTGGAAAACATTGAAATCTCATTTTAATAACATTTTTAAAATAAGGTCAAAAATAATATAAAATTTATTTAGTAAATAAATTAAAAAGAAAATTTAAATATCATAAACATAAAGTTATTTCTGATATTATATATAAAAGTGATATTATATACACCTTGAAAAGTAATTTTTGTTCTTAACATCAATATGTGTCTCAAAAAAATGTAATTTTAGATGAATAATACTTTCAGATATCATATCATTGAATTGAGAATTAATAAATGATGTGATTATGTTAAATAAATGTAAATCCACACAAATCAATTTGAACTATATAATAAAAAAATCAATAGGTCAATTCATAGATAATGATATCATAAAAAAAAATAAATGAAGAGTAGATTTAAACCAATGAAAGGAAATTGAGTTGAGAAACCCTTTACCTCTTGTTAACATTCAATTCAAATCCCCTTTTATGAAATAAAAAAAGTGAAACTAAAATTACCATTATGTATAAATTATAAAGGATATAAAATATAATATTTTATATTAATAAATAATATAATAGAAATTTGGTTCAATCATTTAAATATGTCATAATGAAATGAAATTGAGACGAAATACTTTACCTTGAGTCCAGACATTCCACGTATATCCTTTTAGTCCTATATAATAAATTCATATCAATTATTTTTTTTATTAAGATATTTGTTAAGGTTAAATCCATTATCCTTAAATAATTTAGTTATTTTAACTTAATAACATATTTAATTTCAAATTGGATAATTCAATATTAGGTGTTTTGAGGATGTTTGGTTCATAAGTTGAAAATGATTTCTATAGGTTGGGAGATGTCATTGAGGTCATTATTCCATAATCTAAATAATAATATTCATGAAATAAGAGTCATTTTTAAGCATAAATCTTACTTTTAAAACCATTAATAAAATATTGTTATAATAAATGAACTCTGCTACAATCATGGATGTTGTAGGATGTACATATGCATGGGTAATGTTTTCATTTCTAAATGATCATTATGTAGAAAACATAAGTATTATTTAATCCTTGCATAATGATCATCATAACATATATATAATATTATTTCTTTCAATATAATTACATATTGTTTCTTTTTGGAGTAGCTGAATCATTGATGGAGGGTAATATATTAAAATTTATTTTTATATTGTGTTTCCGGATAACTAGAGTGATGATATTGAATATAAAATTTATCATTTGTTTATTTAATATCAAAATAAATGATTATATATTCTTAGGTACCTCTCTTTATTGATTATTTTTATCTTCTAGAAAAGAAATGTTTTGTTGACCTTTTTCACTGTGAGGATCTAAAGATAAAATCCCTCTAGCGATGATCTTCACGCACTCCATTAATCAATGAGTAATCATAATCGATATCAGGGTTCTATAATGGTGAAGTTATTTTATTACATTAATCAAGTTGATATACCATCTTTAAATCCAAAAGTAATATACCTTTGGATTATCGTTCATGAGAGTGGGAGAGAAAGATGAGTTAAGAGAAAATTAGTTGTGCACAAGAATTATATATTCTCTATTATACTCTCTACACAATAGACATTAACATATATTTATAGAGTTACGGTTTTTCTTCAAATAATTATTTAATTTCGTTAATGGAATTATATAATACTATATAATTTAATAAACCCCATTCCACAAAATTATATTATTATTATTATATTTCAGCATGTGAAAACTTGTACAATGGAAAATATTATTTACCTGACTTATTAATTAATATTTTTCACCAGACATGGTCTTGGTCTATTCAAAATCCTTTGGGATTTATTGAACACATAAATAAATATTTAATTTTAATATTAATTTCATAAATATATAATTTTGATTGATAAAATGCGAATAATATTATCCCTCAATATTGAGAGTAATATTCATTCAATTAAACTAATTCAAAAATAGTTTAACTGAGATCATCGGAAACACGTTTTTATGACCCTCTTGTATTATTTTTTTTTTATTTAGGTGGACTTTCCTAGCTTCCAATATTACAATATGAAAATGGGATGAGGCACATAATTAGAATAGCATAAGGTCATAATGATGAAAACCATATATAAATGCTCATGATGTAATATAATCCCATAATCACAATATCTCATTAAAGAAAGATTCATGTCTGTGTCACCAGGCTAATTGTTCCATATGTATTTATTTAACTATCTGAAATAAAATCATCATTACACCAGAGACATTTAATTTAGGGTGGATGTTTAATTATAATATAATAGATGAGTTTGTATCTTCAATAAAGACAGATGGGAGAAATCCTTTCTTGGCCTATCGAATAATGACATGTCAATCGTGACGCTCCCGACATTCCCTACCTCACCATGAATATATTGTTTCATGTATCTCTTCAAAAAAATATAAGTGATTGAGTCATGAAATAAAATAATGATAATAATAAATTATATGTACTATTAAACATGATAAAAAATTAGAATTTCAATGAAACCAAAACAAGAATAATTCTTACTGGAAATTCTATTCGCATATTCTCCATTCTTAGAGATTATCAAGTGTGAACTTCATGAGAAGAAGCTTCATTTTCTTATGATTTCTCACAATGAATAGAATATATACTATTTATCACATCATAATACATTTTTAGACCACAATATTATATTTAATAATATTTCCATATCACTTTAGGGATCTCATCAAATCAGCAATGACTTTGACTTTATGAATGTAATGTATACTCTAAGACATTATTACATTAGAGTCATGCAGAATAGTTGCCAATATGCCTTACGAGTTTTTATTAATATTTTTTACATAGAATAAAAATTTAATTCAAATTATAGTAGTTAGCCCAAGGATAAACATTTCAACACATATCTCATCCATGTGATTTCATGATAAAAAATGAATTTCATCGTATTATAGAGGTGGATTTCCACATGTTTACATGAACAATGTAATCATTTTCTAGTGTATGGAAAGATAAAAATTTTGGTGTTTTGTAATGATTAAATAATGATAAATACTTCATGGATATAAAATTTGTAAGTTAAATCCATCAATATAAATATTCTTGAGATATGGTGGTGTAAAATGATTTAAATTCGTTTATATGATCGTAGTCCACCATACACAAAAATGATGAGTTAATTTTCCATTTGATGGAGGTAAAAGATGGATATTCTTTACATCATCATAATAACATATTACAATATTGAGGATACTTATATTATTATTTTTTCCTTATTGAAAAATATTTTATGTATGTGGTAGTATAAACAAAACTAAAATCATTTGGATAAAAACAATACATCTTCTTTGTAAATCCTCCTTTGATTAAAACCTCCCCCCCCTAAGGAAGGAATTCTTCCTAAACCATGACATCTAGAATGAGGAGTGGCATTATAGAATGGGATTATTTTCATTACATATAAAACCCATATGGTTTATTAATTTTAATGGATTTAGAATAATATATTCCATTTTATAAGAGAGAGAAGGGGACCTCTTGAAATTATTCAAAGTATTACATTAATATAAATTGATTTTAAATTTCAAATTGATCCAAAATAATTTATTTTCATGATTTGATGAGTATGGGTCAAAATTATCCCATAAAATAAAATTTAGACAAGCCTGAACTATTTTTATACTTATATTTTTGTTTTGAGAAATCATTAACCTTATTTAATCTTACCATGAAAATAAACCGTTTTATATATTTACGGCCAACATAGTTATTATAAGAGAAAAAATGGTCCATTTTTATACATCGTTGATATTATAAACCATATCTTAGTTACTTTTATGAATATTTTTTTTAAGTTTATATCATCTAATAAAAGTTTACTTAGAATAATATATCATTAATATAAATTTTTAGAACAATTCATTATGTTCATTTAATAACATTAAGAAAAAAAATTAATCTTTAATAAAATAATTAAATACATCCCTATCATGTCATGTTCATCTATAAAATTTATAGATTACAATAATTGTCTCAAATTATATTAATTTTAAAAAAATTAGTATCATTTTTTTGATTTTTCCATTAACTGAATAATTATTACATCGGTGTTGTTTAAGAATTTATGGTAATCTATCCTTCAGTAAATCTTTTAAATAAAATAACATGATGAATAGAAATTATTTATATTTATAAAAAAATATTTATAAATAAACATAAACTTATGTTAATCTTATGTTAAAAATATTATGGTTATTAAAAACATGTTTTTGACATTTTTCACTTTTCATGGAATAAAATATTATAGAGGCTATAATATTATAAAAATTGAAAAAATTTCCATATAAAAATATATTATATTTATTTGGATGAAATGATATCCAAAATACAATTAATACAAGTTTTATGGGAAATTTTATGTCCATTTAAATTTATTTTTACACATTAATTATCTGATTTACCCATTCCAATTATAAAAAACATTATTATAGATACTATTTATATTAACCAAAATAAAAAGGGAAATATTTACGAAATTTGAACATCCTAATTAAAAAATGGGATTAATTTTTCACATTTCAGAATATAAATGTTTAAGGATTTAATTTAAAATCAAACCTGAAAAAATGATGAAAATGGGTTTTCTAAAAAAACTGATTTAAAGTATAAAATAAATTAATACTAATTTGAACCAATATAATTCATTTAAAAAAATAATTTGATTGATTTTAATTAAAATTATCTATTTAAATTCAAAAATGAATCCAAATTATATTTTTTACTTTGTAAATACTATAATAGAAAATAGAAATTTCAATAAAAATTGAATTGTTAACTATTCACTGAAAAATATATTTTTTTTTGAAATTTACAAAAAATTTACATAAATTTTATTTTCAGAATATGTTCATAAAAAATAATTTATAAAATTTAAAAAAATTATTTATACTATTCACTCATGAAACGAAATAAAATTAGTCTTAATGAAAACTTATTTTTTGAATAACAAAATGACCTTACAAAAAAATCAATAATTATTTCCTAAGAATTAGTCAATAGATTTTTTATTAATTATTACATTTATATAAATATTTCAAAAAATAATTTATCTTATTCATAACAAAAAAATAATGGTTGTTCCATAATGGTCATATTTAAATAAACAAATTTTGTTTGTTTATGATTGGTTTTTTGTATTGTATAAGCTATTAAAAATAGTGTTTCATTTTAGAATATCAGGATATGATATTATACCCCCAATAAGAAATTTCAACCATGAAATTTGAACTTGGGTTTTATAATTTTTTTTTTACATTTCAAAATTTCTTTTCTTAAAAACCACAACGTAGAAAGTGTTAATAAAACATCCTCTTGAAAAGAGAGAAATATAAGTAAGAAAGTTAATCATTAGTAACACATATTATGTTTCCAATTAATAGAACATTTGTGGGAATTAAAAATATTGATATTTAAGATAAAACATAACTTCCATGGACTTCTAGTGTGTGATAGAGAACATTTTCATGATAAAGTTATCCATAAAAAAAATAAATCTCTAATGCGTCAGAAGTAAGTTTATATCATTATAAGAAAGATAAATGTATAATGTTTTTTCTAAAATAATTTTCATAAATTTGAGGAATTATTTTTATTCCTATATATATAACATAATAAAATATATTTCCTTTTCTAAGATAATTTCAACTTATCATAAATTTATACCATAAACTAATCAATTTGCTGTAAATTAAGAGTAGTTAAGATAAATTTTTATCCCTTAATCATTATAATAAACATATAACAGATCTTATAATTCAATAAAATGATAATTAAATATTCCCTATGTATTTCAAAACTAAGAGAAAAAAAAACAAATTATGTTAAAATATAATAATTCTCCAAATTAATAAACATACATACAACATTAATCTAAAATATTAAATAACAATACATAAAGTTCAAAAAAACCACTCCATAAATGACCTAAATTTCTATAAAGACACTTTGAAACCATATATACTTCTAAAATAAAATTCATCCATTATTCATCAAATAAAATCAAAAAATATTATTTTTATCTTAATCATATTGGATTCCTCAAATATTGAACTTCTTAAAAAATGAATTTAATCACATAATCACCAAATTATTTTTCAATATCCTAGTGATCTATATGATAAAACATGTTTTCCGAAAATGAACATAAAATTTATCTATAATATATCCTAAATAAATAAATAAAAATGACATATTAATCATAAATCGCATTTTACAGTGTTAGGAAAAGTACCCTTATAACCCTTCTGTTGTGGGTCCAAGCCCTATTGCCATTTCGGAAGTGATGTGTTGTTACTCAGTCTATGGGTTGTAGTTTATCCATAAATATACTTATATAATTCTTGTAAAATTCCCAAATATATGATTAAAAAACACCAAAATAACTTTAGTCATTAAATATTATATATACCCTAAATGGTATCTATAACATTAAACTTATTTCCACAAAATTTTAATTTATTATTCCTCAAATAATACATTACATTAATCTTATGGGTTATATAAACTGAAAACTAATAAAAGTTCTCCTAAAATTTCATTCATCACTTCAAAATTTCATTGCTTAAAACTTCAAATGGGGTGTCAAAGATATTTTACTTATGATCAACCAAAATCTTATAAACCCATGAAGGGATCCATAAATCATATGTTAATCACACATGAAACAAAATTCTAATCTCAAAATTAATATAAACCCCAGTCTAATACTAAATGTAACATCAATGAACCCATACTCCAAGATCTGATACTAAAAACACAAACAATACATTACTATAATTGTTACTAATAAATGTGGCCCAGTTTGTTAGCTAGATACTACAATGATAATACGATAAACTTTGACCAATTAAATTCCCATAGAAATTTTAGCTATAGATTTTTAGTTAATGTGGAAAAACTCTTGACAACAATGATTCATAAGAAACTAGTTCATAAAGATCAATATCATATCACATTATAAAAATCATTTCATATTCCATATTAAGGGCTCAATGTCTCCCAAATCTTTCTTCACATACGAAACCTTTCTAGACTCAAACCATTTAAAATCAATCGTCATAACTTAGGGAATACGAAAAATAAGAAGGTTGAACTCAAATGAACAATAAGGGTAAATAAAGGAATTAATAATGGAATATTATTATGGATAGAAAGATTAGCATAATTGTATGTTGAAAAAATCCAAGTTCATGAGAATAACATAGGAAAATCCATACAAAACAACATTTTGATTGCCAATCATGAAACATTACATATATATTTACGAAATTACGTGATTCATATGGATCAAAAATCATGAGAAATGTGATGTCAACCTTAATCAAAGGAAATATTTATAATTCATATAAATAATAAAAAATGTTTTAGTACCTTTGATCATTATAATTTTAACTTATTCAAAACCCATGTCAAAAATAACAATTTCCTAGTTAAATACATAGGATAAACAACCTGATTACCCCCCCCCCCCTTTATATTTTCTCTAATAACAATGAATATTACCCAATGCGTTGGAGTACACTCTTAGTGAACACATCATATATGTTGTATCCATCTCACCCAGTGATATTTGGCAGAACCAAACATTTAAGTTACATAAGGTACACCCATGATCTATAATGGTTCTCAACCCATCATAATTAAATTTTATCAACCATAACATTAAAAAAACACTGAGAAATTGTGTATACAATGAACTTCTAGATATCGAGATAGCATTTCTTTCATAAAATCCATTTTTAAAACATAAATCCCTAAGAATGAGAGATGTAGGGATTTTTTTAAGTAAAACAGAAATAATATAATGGAATCTAAAAATTAAATAATGTTTATGGTTGTGGGAATATTCTCTATCGACATTTTGGTTAAAATAGTGAATTCATTTTATAAATTGATTAAACCATGCAAAAGAAACAGGTTCCATGAAAATCTATTTTAAATAATAATAATCCATCCAGATAAATAATTATTATAGTATAAATAAAAAATAACTCCAATTGAGTATTAGTATCATCAAGATTTTTTGACATAAATTTATGTAATTACTAATTAAATATTGTTAAAAACATTTTCCCTAAAAATAATCTCTTAATTTTTAAATACTCTTTTAAAATATCAGAGTTGTCCATGAGTTATAGAAATCCTATTATTCTAAAATAATATACTTAAACTGTCTATTAATCTTCAATTAAATGAGGAATCATAATGGTGGTAAAATTCGCTCATGTATTAAATGTTAAAAATAATAATTCTTTTCAAAAAATTTGTAAAAAGAGATTCAAATGTGACCCATTTTGAAATTGATGTAATTTCATTTTAATAAACTTCTTAAATAAGATAGAAGATCAAGTAAATTATCATTAGGAAATATTTTATTTTTAGAAAATATTATTCTTTAAATTGTCTTATAAAACATGTATACAGAATAGAAGTATTCCAGATCTAAAAGAATGTACAATTTTGATATCACTTATTAGAAAATTACCTTATTTTTAATTAATCAATAAGAGAGGGAATGAAATTTAACAACATAAAAAAAATTGATCAGCATAATAGAATCAAATAGTTATGGTTCAAAAAAATAATAGAATATAATTTCCTCTAATAGATCCTTTTACACAAAAAAATCCTGAAAAGAAAATAGATTGTAACATAATGCCTTTTCCACTTTGGTATCCTTTCAATCGTAAACCCCGTTAAATAATAACTTCATATAAAACATTATTTATAATGAAAATTAATAAATTAATAATATTATATATTATGGGGTAACTATAAACACCATATGAAATAATTTATGTGAATGACATCAATATATATCCCAAAGAAAGAGAATTCGATATGAATATCCCCTACAAAGATCATATCATTGAATAGATAATTAATCAATGAAGTGATTTGGTGTAATAAATAAAATACTAACAAAAACTGTTTAAATAAAGAATAATACTATATAGATATCAATTCTAACATAATAATATCTAATAAAATACATTGCAGAATAGTTATATCCCAATCAAAAGAAATTATTTTAAGAAACCTTTTCTCACATTGAAACATTCAAGCTAAATCTCTATGGAAAAATAATAAAAATTGAAACATGAAATACCATGAAGTATAAAGGATTAATAATTTAACAATTTAAATTGTCATTTTACACACATTGAAAAATAAATTAGGTTTATAAAATTAAAACATTCCTCAACTAAAAGAAAATGAGACAGAATCTCTTTTCTTAAGTCCTAAATTCAACGTATTTCCTCATAATCTTGTATAATAGACTCGTATAATTTTATTTTTTATTGAAAAAAATATAAGCTAAATACATTATACTTAAAAAATTTATTTCATTAATATAAATGAAATATAAAATTACTTAATTTGCTAACTCCAAGCTAGGTGTTTTGAGGACACTTGGTTCGTAAGTTTACAATGACATCTCTAGGTTTACTAAAGTCAAAGAGGTAATTATTGATTCATATATAGAATAATATTAATGATATAATTATCATTCATAGGAATAAATAATACTTTTATATCCAATAATAAAATATTGTTAGGAAAAATGAACTATATTATAATCATAAAGATGGTAGGTCATACGTACGCATGAGTAACATTTCAAATTTTTAATGAACAATAAAGAAAGAAGGTAAATTTTATTTTAACATTATATAATGGACACCACATAATATATATAATATTATTTCATTAAATAAACTTATATATATCATCCATGTGATTTGATGATGAAAAACAAATCACATCTCCTCATGGAGGTGGTAGTCCACACATACACACGAACGATGTTATCATTTTCTATTGTATCAAAAGGTAAGAAAAAATTGATGTATTATCATTAAAAAATTATAAATTTGTAATTAATATTATATATATAATTTAAATATATAATTATATTCATCCATTGGTGACTGTGAGGGAAACCGAATTAAATAGGTTTGTGAGGCGGTAGTCCGTCGTACAAAAGAATGATGAATTTCATTCCCATGTGATGGAGTTTGGAGATAGATATGGGTTTCACAACTAGAAAAAAGGCTATTACCATGGTTCAAAACTATGGAAATAGGGCCAAAAACTGTGGCCTTATGCTACATCCACGGTTTTTCCCAACCGTGGGTGTTATCGCCGTGGCGGTAGGGTCTGACCTATTGCCACGGTTTTAACCGTGGCTGTAGGTGGCCTAGTTCCACAGTTTTCAAAACCATGGAAATAATTGTCTCTGTTTGAAAATGTGGTAGTTGACCTATGGCCATAGTTTTAACCTTGGTAATAGGGCCATATTGCCACAGTTTTAACTGTGGGTTTTAGCAAATAAAACCGTGGCAATGGGCTAAAAATAAAATATCCCTAGCTGGATTTGATCCCAGCACCTTCCCTTCATGTTCCAGCACCCTAACCACTACACCACCAAAGATTTTCTATATATATATAATATGTTATATATATTATTAAAAACAATGGAAATATTCTAAAAAAACATGGAAATAGTTCTTCCTGCCATTTTTTGGTGGGAAAATATTTCTCTTGTGCAAGGGCGGGAGACCTATAGCCACGGTTTTAAAATCCCTGAAAAAAGGTCACATAACAATGGTTATAGGTGTGGGATATAGCCACGATTTTGAAAACCATGGCTATATCCCATGAAAAAAAGACTAATAGCCATGGTTTTAAAACTGTGGCAGTAGGCCACATAACCTTGTACGTAGCCACGTATAGCCACATTATTAAAATTGTGTCTATAGATATGTGGATGTAGCATGTTTTTATAGTAGTGTTTTTTCATTAACATAATAACATATTCGTATATAGAGGACACTATTTTTATTATTTTTCCAATTTATAATAATATTATATATTTTTTGAGTAAGAAATAATATTAAAACAGGTGAATAAAAACTATACCTATTCTTTGGAAATACTCCTTTGATTAAAACCTTAATCCCTATAAGCTTGGAATTATTACAAAATAAAGTAATCTATAATGGGGTATGTAATCTATTATAGAATTTGGGGTTGTATTTTCTAAATCAAATGGATTATGAATTGTGAAAGGATTGATAAAAAACTTTTTCCCTTTTAAAAGAAATTGGAAGGGCACTCTTTGAATTTCACAACATATTAAATTAAAATAAATTAATATTCTACTAAAATTGGGTAATAACTGATTAATTACGAATATAAGATGATATAGTATTGAAATACTCACATAAAATAAAGTTTAGAAATATTTTACAATTTTTTATCCTTATATTTGTTTGTTAACCGTTTGTTAACCCTTTTTAATATTATTGTGACGAAAATGTTTTGTACACATTAAAGCTCTAAATAATTACTATAAATGGAAAAAGACATAGAACTAGATTATGGTTTATATTATAAACCATTTCATAGTCACTTGACTAAATATATGATTTTTATAAATTTTATATCATTCAATAAAATATTATTTATTATAATTTATTGTTAATTTTAATTTTTAGATTTATTCATTACATTGAATTTAACTATAGAAAGAAAATAAGTAAAATTAGAAGAAATAAATAATACAACCATAACATGTCATGTTCACATATTAAATTTCAGAATCACATTAATTTTCTTCAATTTTATTGCTTTAAATATTTTAGTATCATTTATTTTAGTTTTATATTTATAGAATAATTATTTTATCGTTGTTGTGTAAGACTTTAAGGTAATGTTTTATTCATTATTAATTAAAAATAAATTACCACTATGTAGATAGATAATTTATATTATAATATAACATTTATTGCCAAAAATATCCTTCATTAATATGTTTTTAAAAAAATGTTATTACAAATTAGAGTGTGACATTTTTTACCTTTCATTGAACTATATTTTATAAAGTTTATAATATAATCCAGACGGCCAAAAAGGAAAAATAATTGAACCATGGATGACTATTAATTAAATGGACTCATAAAATATGATGAAGATAAATTTTAGTATCATTTCATAATCTTAAGAATATTATTTTTGACACTTAATTACATGATTTACCATTTATCATGGTAATAAAAAGTATTATGGTTATAAACCAAAATGAAATAAAAATAAAACGGACCAAGAGATTCCAAATATAGAATACATTAATATGAATTAAAAGCATAGAAGTTCTGGAATTTAATTTAAAATCAAATCTGAAAAATAATATGAACAGAGATTATTTAGAAAAATTCCATTTTGAATAAATAATTTTTTATACTAAATTTAGGTGTAAATTTCATTAAAAATCATAATTGTATTATTTTAAATAAAAATAAAATAATTAAATTTTTTAAAAAAAATCCAAAATTATATTTCAACATTTCAAATAATATAAAATAAAATATATTTTTAAATATAAATTCGTATTTTTCTATATTCACTAAAAAATAATTCTTTTGAGGAAAATTAACAAATTTCACAAAAATATAATGTTGATATTACGATTTAAAAAATGATATTTATTTCATAAAATAAAATTTATAAAATTTCCAAATAAATAATTATAATATTTGGTCACAAAAAATAATAGAAAAAATTTTTAATGGAAACATATGTTTGAAGAATAAAATGACATTACTTAAAAATGAGTAATTATTTCCAAATAATTAATAAATTAATTTGTATTTATTAGAACCATTATATATTTATTTATAAATTTAGCTAATCCAATTCTTGTACAAAAATTGAATGGCTCAGTTATAATGGTCATATTTTTTTAAAAAAATATTATTAATTTAAGCTTCATGTTGTGTATCTAATATGCTATTAGACATAGTCTATGTTTTTAAAATCCTTGGATATTACAGTAACATTAAAACCCAGAGTTGTTGTGAACCTTTTTTTAATAAATTAATTTTCTTTGATTTTATGTATTTCACTCTATAATAAGTCATACATAATGTATAAATTATACCAATTTAATCTTTCACTATACGCAACAATGACTTCTCTTGTGTTACACATAATATTGAATTTCTACGAGGCAAAATTTTATAATAATAATAATTTAAATGGGATAGTCATAACATGATTGTTAAAATCAGTCATATGAATAGTGATTACTAATTTTTGTATATTATTTATAATTGTTTTATATAGACAAATTATATTTATAAAAATACAAAAAACAGCTTTTAATAAAGTCTATATATGTTGGAAAATATTATTCTGTTAAAAGAAATCCTTTTTATGTCAATCTCCAAAAAAAATTATTTTAGATACATTTAGAAAATTAATTTTATAAAATAAAATTCAATATTTATTTCATAATTTCATAATTATCTGCAGATGAATTTTTCGTATCTTACTAAGAAACTTCATTTATTGATAAATAGTAAAAAAATTAATTTTAATTCAAAACCACTTTTTCATCTAATTTATTTATATAGTAAAATTTTATTTTAATGTAAAAATAGTTCAATTATACAATTATTTATCATATTTAGGCCACTAAAAACATTTTTATAATTATTTTAGATATAAAATTTTAAGGAATTATTGAACATTTTCACATTTAAAAACCCATTTTCATGCCACATTTTTGAGATTAACATTAAACATTACTTCAATGCTTCTGTGAATTAAATTTAGATAAAAACAATTAAATGATTGGAATCAGTATGAAATTTATAGTAAAATTATAACAACATTATTTTTACCAAAAAGATTTGTGAAAGTGATTAAAATTAAATAGTATGATTAAAGTAAAATTAAACCTTACAAGGGACTAAAACATAATCGTAAGGTCCAAAATGACCTATATGCATGATAAAAATTAAATTTCATCTGATATTTAGCATATATCAATTCATATTTCTAATTTTATGTTTTATTGGGATGTTATTCAATAAAAGTGCCATATTTCAAATGTTAAGTATTGAAAAAGTCAAAAAAACGGAACATTCCTTACCATTAACATTTTTAAAACATTGACATATGAAAAAATAACATATTTTAGGTTATACAAATCCATTTGAAATATAAATGATTTCTTTTAATCATTATTATTTATCAATAATTTTTAGAGATGAATTAGTGACATTAAATGCTTCAGAAATGCTATCGTATAGATTATTTAGTTAATACTTGAATAAAATAAAAGTCACTAAAACATTAGAGTAAATTTAATGAAATATTGTGTTAAATTATTTCTGTAGATGAATATATCTTGTTAAAAATATATTAATTTAATATATTTGGATACTAATATTTTTTTATATTTAATTTAAAATTTAATAAATAATGTCAGAGTTGAAATTAATTTTTTTAGAATAAATGAAATTTTACTAAATGATTTAAAATTAATAAAAATACTAACCTCTAATAATTTGTTTTTGATTTTTAATAAAATAATATTTTTTATTAATGGACAAAACGATCTTCTATAATGATTATATATACCCCAAAATTGTAAAAACATCCGTAGCACGATTCGAGTTAAAGCAGTGTTTTTGTGTGTGACATGGGCTTGTTTTAAATTAAATTTTATCAAATATAAGATATTTTTTTTAAATTAGATATCATTTTTATAATTCACTTTAAATATGTTTTCTAAAAAATCATTTCTTAATTTATTCTACATGCTTAAATTACATAGGTTGGAAAACTAGTTACCTAAATGAAAAGGCAAAATGAAAAATATAAGAATACATAATGTCTAAAGAAGAAAATTATAAAAATGCACTTATTTTTGTGGGGTAGAGATTTTTTTCTAATAATAAATTCACATTACCCCTTTTTTACTTCATTTTTGAATCACACAAAGTATGTTATTACTCCCATTATTGCTAGTCTTTTTGTATTCACAAGAATGACACTCCTCCTCCACTATAAAAAGGAATTCATGGTTCCCCTTATTCACACCTCTCAAACCACTTAATTTCAGCCAATATCTAACTAATTAACTTACCAAAATCTATACCTTACCCCTTTAATCCTCCATTTGGGTATAAATCTAACTAGGTAATCCCTTTTGTGAAAACCAAAAGTAGTTACCCAAATAAGATGTAACATCCTTTCCCAAGATGTTTTCCTTCATTTTCTTTCTCCACCATAGAAATTTTTCTTATTCCTTGATCATATAATATCCCCAAAATCCTACCTATACTGAGATGTATATGTTGTAATATTTCTACCAACACTTATGCAAACTTTCATCTAATGGGTAACAAACTTATCGTTCTTGTGTACTGTGAACTACCGCCTCACGAAACGAAGTAGTTCGTTTTACCATTACCCCCACTCATGGTTTGGAATTATGATGGAAACCATGTTTTTATAACACTACTAGAAAAACAAGTATTTGCGACGGGGCATTTGCGACGGGATCCCGTTGAAAATAGCCCGTTGCTGAAAACGGCGTCGCAACAACACTTATTTGCAACGGGCCCGTCGCTAAAGCCTTTTTTTGCAACGGTCATTCTCCCCGTCGCAAATAGTATTCCGTATTTTTGTAAAAAAACTTTTAAAATAGTATTTGCGACGGTACCGTCGCAAAAACTATTTTTTAAAAAAAATAAAAAACTATTAATAATACTAGTATTTGCGACGGGCATAGTATCCCGTCGCAAATACTATAAATACTTTTTGCGACGGGACCCGTCGCAAAAACTCTTTTTTTAAAAAAATAAAAAATTATTAATAATACTAGTATTTGTGACGGGCATAATATCCCGTCGCAAATACTATAAAAAAATAAAAAAAATAAATTATTAATAAATTATTTTAATTAATATAATAATAGAATTATAATTCACAAATAAAAATAATTAATTATTTTAATTCATATAATAATTATAGAATTATAATTCAAAAATAAAAAATAATAGAATATTAATAAATGATTTAATTAATATAATTATATTAGAATTATAATTCATAAATAAAAAAAATATTAATAAGTTATTTTAATTAATATAAAAATAATAGAATTATTTTACATTCAAATATTAAAATAATTCAAGTATTACAAAAAATATAATTAAATTATAATATTATAAAATTTTAATATATATATATATATTTTAATATTATAATATATAAATAATATTATTATTCATATTAATATTGTTATTTAAAAATATAATATTATTAATATTTTATAATGAGACAAAAACTAAGAATAGAAAAAAAAAATATTTTGATTTCCCAAATTTTATAACATAAATACAAACTCTAATCTGAAGGAGGGGGGAGGTGGGGGATCTGCAAATGGTGGTGGAGGAAACTCCATCCCTAAAGTATGAGTGAGTCGGCGCATGTACTCCATCTGCTCCTGATGCTGCTGCTGCCACCGACTCGTCTGCTCCTCGTACAACTGCTGCTGGCGTCGACGCTCCTCCTCATGCTGTTGACGCATCTGCTCCTGCTCCTGTTGGAGACTCTCTATCTGTGCAGTCTGAGATCGCAACTGATCCTCATACTGTGTAGTAGAAGAAGATGCACGAGCTCCTCTCGAGCTGGACGCCGACATCGCAGCACTGCCATAATAATCTCCGGGAGTCAGTCGAGAGCCGATACCAACTACCCGGCCCTTCTCGAAGGCATACTGGGTGGCCTGCATCCATGCCGCCTCATCAAACTGACGGGCAGTGGTCTGATCTGATGACTCGGCCTGACTCTCAAGCTGGGCCTGTGACGCTGCGGCCTCATATGACTCCTATAGTTGTAATTTAAAATTAAAATTGTGAATATATTATATGCAGTTAATTTTTAAACTTCAAAACAAATAATACTTACCACGATGTGATGCTGACGATCACCTCTGATCTCCCCAGTAGCAGGATCACTATACATCCTCCGATATACGTCGTACTCTGTAATATCGGGGTGCTCGACAGCCTATAAGAATAAAAAATAAACTGTTAATATTTATAGTTATATAAAATATTTATAAATAATGTACGTACCAGATGTTGTCTATGAGTACTGAAAGAACGACTCCCAGCTCGATGAGTGACCTCCTGTCTCCCCCGATTCTGCCTCCCCACCGATTATCTCCTCTGAAAGGCACCACTCAACCAGTGCGCACATAATCCATCCCATACATGGGATGAAATATACTCTGGTCGGTGTGCTCTACATGACTCCTCAAAATCTGACACTCCTGCTTTCTTCATCGCAGCTTTTCTTAAATTGTGCAAATACTGACGAAGGCGATCACGCATGGCCACCTCCCATGCCTCGTGGATGGCGTCACGCATGGTATCCTCGATCGGATACCATAAACCCTACAAATAAATCAAAATATCAAGTTAGAAATTAAATAATTTTCAAAATAAAAATTATTTATTTCTGTACGTACCAACCAATGGTCGAACATGGCCTGATGCACATCAATGGGAATCTGCTCCCATGTGGTCCACGGCTGAGAGAAATAGTTGCGCAAAATAGTGATGCCCTGTCCGACTGCTATATGTGGAAAACTGAAAAAATAATAAACATTTATTATGTGAATAGATTAATGAAATCTTAGTCAAATCCACAGGTTATCACACAGGTTATCACACCTCCGGGTGCGCGGATCAAACCCAAGACGTGGACGTCGCTCGGGGACGGGGTCAGGAATCATCAATCGTGCAAGACCGCGCCCCCTCTGCGTACTCCCTGGAGCGCCTGCAGGCTGAGGGTCATCTGCCAGCAACTCATCCGCATCGAAAGGCAGGTCAGCATCCACCAACTCACGAAATGTGGCCTCATCCTTCTGAAACAGAAAATGTTAATGTTAGCAAATAATTGATAATTACTATTATATATACATATATACATATTATGATTGTATATAAATACCATGGAATGCTATCAGTGTTCATCTTCATCATCATCTTCATATATGTCAATGTCATCTTCATATTCCTCCTCAACATCATCGATATCCATTCGAGTTACAGTTGCTTCATCTCTTACCATTTCAAATTCATTTGTGACATCATTAACATCATCGTCATCACCGACTCTTAAATGTGGGGTGTCATCATCGATACTCATGTCTCTTTGTAAAAAAGATTGATTTTGAGTACTCTCTTGAAAAACTTCAATTCTTTGCACATCAGTGAAATCACATTCACTTTGACTAAACTGATTGTCTCGAATTTTGATTTTTATTATACTCCACCAATCAGTCAAGTCTCTTGATGTTGCACAGTACTTTGCATAATAAACTTGATATGCCTGTTGATCCAATAAGAATGGTTCATTTACTACGAGAACACTTTTACATTTAATATTGATGATTCCATGAGTCGGATGAACACGCGCGCCTCTCTCTGTATCCAACCACCGACATTTGAACATGGTTATGTAATGTTGTCCAAGAAAACAGAGTTCAATTATTTCATCAAGTATGCCATAAAAGTCAACTTCATTTTCTCGATGATGAGATCCTCTCAAGCTAACTCCACTGTTCATTGTTTTTTTTCGATTCCCCATATGCATGTGTGTGGAATCGAAATCCATTCACCACATATGAATTATAAGTTTTAACAAGTTTGGAAGGTGGGTTACTCAATACACACAGCCGTTTGTCAATTTTCTCAGCATGTCGAGACACCTGAAAATTTGTGAAATAATTATCAATATGGTAAACTATACATTGAATGAGTTGTTAAAGGATAAAGAATTTATGTTACCAGTTTTTGAAACCACTGAGAGAAATTTTTCAGTCGACGTTCTTCGAGAGCAGCTGCTGTAATTTGTGGAATTTGTTTCTTGATATGATTATCATAAAACCTATAAAAACCAAAGTTATTTACTGTAACATAAATGATAGAATAAGTGATATAAACACTTACAGTACAACTGATGTCATCTCTTCACAGTTGAGCAGAACATACATATGAGCTCTCTGATGTTCATCATCTGAAAGTCAGCGTTCATAAACTCCACCAAAACCAAGCTCTGACTAGTTGAAAATAGATAATTGACTGTCGATTTCATCAATATTCCTCTCGTTCCGTCCCATTCGGTTGTGTTTTGAAGGATACTCAGATTCAAAATAATGGGAGCAGAAAAAAGATATTTCCTCTTGCACATAAGCTTCTGCAATAGATCCTTCAACAGATGCTTTGTTACGTACTTTTCTTTTCAATTTTTTCATGCATCTTTCAAATGGGTACATCCATTGAAACTGTACCGGACCTCCACATTTGGCTTCATATGGCAAATGTAACATCAAATGTTCCATTGAGTCGAAGAAAGACGGCGGAAATATTTTTTCCAGTTTACATATAATTACAACAACATCTTTTTCAAGTTTTCTTAGAGCATCATAATCTGTCGTAGCCGCACAAATTTCCCGAAAAAAATGAGACATGTCTGTTATGGAATCACAAATCACAGAATTCAACAGACCTCTTAATCCAATGGGTAGAAGTCTCTCTATTATAACATGACAATCATGACTTTTTAATCCAGTAATATGACCATTCTTTACACATCTACCCAAATTAGAAGCACAGCCATCTGGAAGTCTCAAATCTGCAATCCACTGAAAAAATAATAAACGGTTTTCTTTAGACAGTGTATAAGCTGCTTTTGGTTTCAGTAACCTTTCTGTTCTGACATTCTCAAATAGTTCCAATTCTGGACGCCTGCAAAATTGGGCAAGATCTAAACGTGCAATTACATTGTCTTTTCTCTTTCCAGGCATATCCAAAACTGTATGAAACAAATTATCAAAACAGTTTTTCTCAATATTCATGACATCTAGAATGTGTCGGACCAACAGATCAGACCAATATGGCAAATCCCAAAATATGCTACGTTTAATCCAATTGTGTTCTTTCCCAAAACCAGAAATTTTCTGTTGGTTTACTGTGGGACCAAAAGTGATGGGAGGTAATGAAAATACAACTGATTTTAACTCCGAACCTGATAGCATTTTTGGAGGTCCATCCCTTTCAACTGTTCCTTTTCTGAAATGAGATCTGTTTCTGTGAAAGGGATGATCAGCTGGAAGAAATCTGCGATGACAGTCAAAATAACAAGGTTTCTTTCCATGAATGAGCATAAATGCTTTGTTCTCTCCCATACAGTAAGGACATGATTTCTGACCATGTGTACTCCAGCCAGATAACATCCCATAAGCCGGGAAGTCACTTATTGTCCACATCAATGCTGCTCTCAGTATGAAATTCTGTTTCGTTGCAACATCATATGTACTGACACCAGTACTCCACAATAAATTTAATTCATCAATCAATGGCTTCAAATAAACATCATTATTTTTCTTCGGATGTCCTGGAATTAGTAAAGTCAAAAAGATATATGGCTCCTTCATCAACATCCATGGAGGTAAATTGTATGGAGTTAAAAAAACAGGCCAACATGAATATTGACTACCATAAGATCCAAACGGACAGAAACCATCAGTGGAAAGGCCCAGTCGAACATTTCTACCTTCTAAAGCAAAGGATGGATGCACTCTATCAAAATGTTTCCATGAATCACCATCGGCTGGATGATTCAAGCTTTTATCAGTTGAAATATTCTCCTTATGCCATGACATCATTGTCGATGTATTCTTAGACATGAATAAATGCTGAAGTCTGGATGTAAATGGAAAATATCTCAACTGTTTTACAGGAATCAAACCAGACTTCCCGTGTTGTCCTTCTTTATATCTCAGTTACCCACATGTAGGACAACTATCCAACGACTCATTTTCCCTAGAATATAAAATGCTGTCATTTGAACATGCATGAATCTTCTGACAAGTAAGTCCCAAATTTCGAACCAGCCTCTTACTCTCATAGTAATTTGCAGGTAAAACATTTCTTTCGGGTAACAGTGTTTTCAGCAAAGAAAATATCTGGTCAAAACAGGTGTTTTACATTCCGTTATCTGATTTGATAGCCATAAATTTTTCAACTGCTTCTAATTTTCTCATCTTTCAGCCAGGATATAATGCATCCTCAGCAGATTTCAACAACTCATAAAATTCAGACGGTGCCAACTCAGGATTTGAAGCTATATCAGCCGGAGTTTCTATATGTTGAACAGAGGAACCTGCAATATCATGTACTAAATCTTGAAACCAGGATGGATCCAGAATCAAGTTGGTATCACCTGCTCTGGAACTTCGTTCACCGTGTTGATACCAAAAAACATAATCTGGTTGAAAACCAAAACGCAAGAGATGTTCTCCCACTTTGTCAAACGTGTCAAACGTTCTCAATGCACATTTTCTGCAACGGAATTTTATTTTGCCTTCTGAAACAAATTCTGAATTTGATGCCGCAAATGATAAAAAATTCTCCACACCCTCAACATATACTAGATTTAAACCAGAACCGTTTGGATTTCTACGTTGATTTATCCATATGTGGTCACCTAATAATGATTGTTGACGACCTCGTTGTTCCATATTTCTCTATAAAATATAAAAGCATTACTGGTTTTGAATAATTTGTTAGAAAAAACACTCAAGTAAAGATTGAATATATTGAGAATAAAGCAAAACATGTTACAAATATTGATAATTTTAATATTATATTGATTTTTTATTATTTTAATAATACTAATATAATTTTTTCATAAACATTAATTATATAATAATAACATTATTACATTATTAGTATATTTTATTATTAATATTAAAATAACATAATTTTTTATATTATATACAATTCTCCTTTCATCTGTGTGTTTAACATTCTGTCTCCACATGTAATATTTGCATTCACTTTCACCTCTCTATTGGCGAGTAGGTTGATAATTTTGAAAAAGAATGCGAATATTACATGTGGAGACAGAAAACACACAGATAAAAAGAGAATTGTATATAATATAGAAAATTATATTATTTTAATATTAATAATAAAATATACAAATAATGTACTAATGTTATTATTCGTAAATATTGGTAATTATTCCAAATTATTGGTAATTATTTCTAATTATTGGTAATTATTTCTAATTATTGGTAAATATTGGTAAATATTGGTAAATATTGGTAATTATTAGTAAATATTGGTAACTATTGGTAATTATTGGTAACTATTGGTAATTATTGGTAATTATTACTAATTATTGCTAATTATTACTAATTATTGGTAATTATTACTAATTATTGGTAATTATTACTAATTATTGGTAATTATTACTAATTATTGGTAATTATTACTAATTATTGGTAATTATTACTAATTATTAGTAATTATTACTAATTATTGGTAATTATTACTAATTATTGGTAATTATTACTAATTATTGGTAATTATTACTAATTATTACTAATTATTGGTAATTATTACTAATTATTACTAATTATTGGTCATTAATACCAATTATTGGTAATTATTGGTAATTAATACTAATTATTGGTAATTAATACTAATTATTGGTAATTAATACTAATTAGTGGTAATTAATACTAATTATTGGTAATTAATACTAATTATTGGTAATTATTACTAATTATTGTTAATTATTACTAATTATTGGTAATTATTACTAATTATTGGTAATTATTACTAATTATTGGTAATTATTACTAATTATTGGTAATTATTACTAATTATTGGTAATTATTACTAATTATTGGTAATTATTACTAATTATTACTAATTATTGGTAATTATTACCAATTATTACTAATTATTGGTAATTATTACCAATTATTGGTAATTATTACCAATTATTGGTAATTAATACCAATTATTGGTAATTATTGGTAATTATTACTAATTATTGGTAATTATTGGTAATTATTGGTAATTATTGGAAATTATTGGTAAATATTGTTAATTATTACGAATTATTGGTAATTATTACTAATTATTGGTAATTAATACTAATTATTGGTAATTAATACTAATTATTGGTAATTAATACTAATTATTGGTAATTAATACTAATTATTGGTAATTAATAATAATTATTACTAATTATTGGTAATTGTTACTAATTATTGGTAATTAATACTAATTATTGTTAATCAATACTAATTTTTGGTAATTAATACTAATTATTCTTAATTATTACTAATTATTACTAATTATTACTAATTATTTGTAATTATTCTTAATTATTGTTAATTATTACTAATTATTACTAATTATTACTAATTATTACTAATTATTAGTAATTATTAGTAATAATTACTAATAATTAGTAATAATTACTAATTATTAGTAATTATTACTAATTATTAGTAATTATTACTAATTATGAGTAATTATTACTAATTATTAATATTTATTACTAATTATTGGTAATTATTACTAATTATGAGTAATTATTACTAATTATTAATAATTATTACTAATTATTGGTAATTATTAATATTTATTGTTAATTATTACTAATTATTGGTAATTATTGGTAATTATTGGTAATTATTGGTAATTATTGGTAATTATTGTTAATTATTACGAATTATTGGTAATTATTACTAATTATTGGTAATTAATACTAATTATTGGTAATTAATACTAATTATTGGTAATTAATACTAATTATTGGTAATTACTAATAATTATTACTAATTATTGGTAATTATTACTAATTATTGGTAATTATTACTAATTATTGGTAATTATTACTAATTATTGTTAATTAATACTAATTATTGGTAATTAATACTAATTATTCCTAATTATTACTAATTATTACTAATTATTACTAATTATTAGTAATTATTGTTAATTATTGTTAATTATTACTAATTATTACTAATTATTAGTAATTATTACTAATTATTAGTAATTATTACTAATTATTAGTAATTATTACTAATTAATAGTAATTATTACTAATTATTAGTAATTATTACTAATTATGAGTAATTATTACTAATTATTAATAATTATTACTAATTATTGGTAATTATTAATATTTATAATTAATTATTACTAATTATTGGGAATTATTAGTAATTATTACCAATTATTGGTAATTATTGGCAATTATTACTAATTATTACTAATTATTGGCAATTATTGGTAATTATTGGCAATTATTGTTAATTATTACTAATTATTGGTAATTATTGGCAATTATAGGTAATTATTGGCAATTATTGTTAATTATTGGTAAGTATTGTTAATTATTACTAATTATTGGTAATTATTGGTAATTATTACTAATTATTGTTAATTATTACTAATTATTACTAATTATTGGTAATTATTACTAATTATTGGCAATTATTACTAATTATTGGTAATTATTACTAATTATTACTAATTATTGTTAATTATTACTAATTATTGGTAATTATTCCTAATTCTTACTAATTATTGGTAATTATTACTAATTATTGGTAATTAATACTAATTATTGGTAATTAATACGAATTATAGGTAATTATTACTAATTATTGGTAATTAATACTAATTATTGGTAATTAATACTAATTATTGGTAATTAATACTAATTATTACTAATTATTACTAATTATTGGTAATTTTTCCTAATTTTTCCTAATTTTTCCTAATTTTTCCTAATTTTTGGTAATTATTGGTAATTATTGCTAATTATTACTAATTATTGGTAATTATTGGTAATTATTCCTAATTATTCCCAATTATTCCTAATTATTCATAATTATTCCTAATTATTCCTACTTATTCATAATTATTACTACTTATTACTAATTATTACTAATTATTACTAATTATTACTAATTATTACTAATTATTACTAATTATTCCTAATTATTACTAATTATTCCTAATTATTACTAATTATTCCTAATTATTACTAATTATTACTAATTATTACTAATTATTCCTAATTATTACTAATTATTACTAATTATTGGTAATTATTGGTAATTATTACTAATTCTTACTAATTATTGTTAATTATTGGTAATTATTCCAAATTATTTGTAAGTATTACTAATTATTGGTAATTATTACTACTTATTTGTAATTATTACTGATTATTGGTAATTATTACTAATTATTGATAATTATTACTAATTATTACTAATTATTGGTAATTATTACTAATTATTACTAATTATTCTTAATTATTGATTATTATTGATAATTGTTCCTAATTATGAGTAATTAAATGAATAATTATAAATAATTAGGAATAATTACCAATAATTACAAATAATAACATTATTAATATATTTTATTATTAATATTAAAATAATATAATTTTCTAATTTATATACAATTCTCCTTTCATCTGTGCGTTTTCTATCTCCACATACAAATAATACATGTGAAGACAGCAAACACACAGATGAAAAGACAACTGTATATATATAAAAAATTACATTATTTTAATATTAATAATAAAATAGACTAATAATGTAATAATGTTATTATTCTTAATTATTGGTATTTATTACTAATTATTAATATTTATTCTTAATTATTAAAAATTATTACTAATTATTCCTAATTACCATTAACTATGAACAATACTAATAATTTAAATTTATTAAGTAATAAAACAATGTAAACATAATTAAATTACAACTAATTAAGAATAATTGAATCTAATAAAAAATTAAAAATAAATATTAAATTAAAATGAACATAAATACCTTGAAAATTGATCTGCTCTGATCGTTCTTCAAAACTTTAATATCAGCTCCGGAGAAAAAAATTAAACTGGAGAAAAACAGAACTCTAGAAATATAATTTTGAGAGAAGGAGAAGATAGATAATGAGAATGAAATGAAAAAAACGGATGGGGGTATTTATAGGTTAGATTATTTGCGACGGGTATCCCGTCGCAAATAGTATTATTTGCGACGGTACTCGTCGCAAATACCTTAGCCAACATTTATTATGGTCAACGGGTAAATAGTTATTTGCGACGGGACCCGTCGCAAATAACCACCTGCCGACATACTATTTGCGACGGGGGAATATTTCCATCGCAAATACCTTTTACCGCCGCCGGTTATTTGCGACGGGAATATTCCCCCGTCGCAAATAAGTTTCCCGCGGTTTGGCGCGCAAACCGCGCCAGTCCTTTTGCGACGGGGAAAGTTGTCCCGTCGCAAAAGGCTACTTATTTGCGACGGGCAAATAACCCCGTCGCAAATAAGTTTTTAACAGGACTATTTGCGACGGGATTTATTCCCGTCGCAAATAACCCGTCGCAAATGCCCTTTTTTCCCGTAGTGTAAGATATATTTGATCTATTTAAACAATTTATACTTCTTTAATTATTATATAATTCCTAACTTCTTTATCTCCATTTTCTATAAATTTGATAATTTCATTTAGGGATGTGTGGACTACCGCCTCCTCAAAGCGATTTGATTCGATCACACACTACATGGAATTTATTAATGATAGTTTAATGAAATTATATGATATATATGAAATAATAATTATAATTTGATGATTTTTTGTACATATACATATAAGTCATTTACTTTATTTCATTCAATATTACAAAAATTGGAAACATCATTCATGCATACATACGACCTATCATCTCCAAGAATAGTGTATTCTGTTTCATATATCTATATTAAATATATTTTTATAAATAAATATATATTAAAAATAAATGTCATTAATGTATTTTTTTTACATTATGGAAATCATGATATAAGTATGAGGATAAAAAATATATCAAATTAAGACACATGGGAAAAACAAAGTAGATAATACCCGAAGTGAAACTATAACTTGTAATTGTTAATAAAAATGGGATATAAATTCAAACTCAAACCATATATGTTATTAGATATAAGAATATTATTCTGTAAAATATGTATAATTTACTAATATTTATTTACTGGAGTTTTTTACGAGTACGAAGAGAGTCAAGACATAAATTAAGTTGATTTCTAGTCTTAATTTTATTTTTGTGAGATTTACACCTTATTTACCACTCATTTATTTTTTGGGGTGTATGTAATACACATGAATATATTCTATTATTTTTATCCCTAAATTTATGTGTATTTACATTTCCATTTTATGATATATCTTTCATGGGGTTTTCCATTCAAAAATTTCCAAATCAGAAAAGTAGTTTTTTTTCATTTTCCTTATTTAAGACATGTTCCATGAACTTAAAAAAGTGTTTTCAAAAAGGTTTTCAAAAATGATATTTTAATATCAATTTAAAGGAAAAAAATATATAATGATATGTATTAAATGTTTCATTATATGTTTTCAAATTATTTTCAAATAAATTATTCTCAAAAAAATTTTCAAGCTTCAATTTCAAAGATGTGGTTTGAAAAATGTTTTAAAGCTACTATTATAGGTTTTCAAGGAAAATTTCAATAAATATTTCTTCAATTTCTATTTTTAAGGTTTCAAATTATTTTCAAAGAAAACAATTTAAATTTTTTTTCAAGATTTCATTATTAGATTTCAAGTAGTATTCAATGAAAAAGGTTCTCCGAATTTTTTCAAGCATACCTTATAATTCTTAAAAGATATTTTAAACGAAAATGGATTTTTAAAATGCTTTTAGGAAAATGATTTTCAATGAAAGGATATTTTCATTAAGAAATGATTTAATTGATCATTCAAAATCATTATTCATCTAATATATCTTCCTTTTTTAGATTAATATTTATTGGGTACATTATACAAAAATACCATTCATATTCTTTCTTGAATGGTTTATGTCTTAATATTATGATGTTAATGACACTCATTTCTCTTCCATTAGTTATATAATTTTGAAACCCACTTCTTTTTAGAATTTATGATTTGATGAAATGATTATGAAACATATATATATTCTATAGGTTATTATTTGATAAAATGATTAAGATAACCATTAAATTTAATGGGTTATGATATGATGTTTATGAATCTTGTCTCCTTTTATGGTTCATGTTATTATGAAATTATTATTATTATGTGGCATATTTAAGAAATATTTTTTGAGGATATGGGTGGGACCTATATCTCCCTCTAATGCACTGGTTAAAATTTTATATCTCATGAGATAATTATGAGAATTAAGATGATGGTCTTGATCAACTGTTGGAATATGGGGAAACCTAATCTATTACAAGGAAAGGACTGCAAGTGGGGATGGTGGTGTCTCCCGCCCAGTAGATCCATTCACCATAAAGATGGAAGATGGGGAAACTCATTACACTATGGGATTATGGGGAAACTCAATCCACTATGGGAAGATGAAGAATCCTGATTCCTTCCTATGAATAGACTATGATTATAGATGGTAGTGTGTCCCACTCTGTTGGTGTTGTCCCCATGAAGTTTTATTATAAGATTTACCAATGCATCATGACTTATAGGGAATGATATTACATGTTTATGTGTATTCCATCATTACATGTCTTATTAATATGTTATGATTTCATGTCTTAAGGTCTAGTTTCCCTTAATATTCATGTATTATGAACTACTAATATTTATGATATGATTCTTGTTTATGATCACATATATGTATGGTAGGAAATTCTAATGTAATTATCATCTTCCAATACACTTATTCTTGGGTTTATGCTTATATATCTCCATTTTTTACCCTTACTGAGCATCTGAGATCACCCCTTTTATATTTTCCTCCCTTGGAAATGTATATATATTTCATTTATGGTATTTCTAATATGATTTCTTGTTTTAGAGAACCTAGTGTGAGATAATATAACTCACTCATGTATCATCATTCATATTTACATGTTTCCAAAGGCACTAAACTAATACTATCTTTGGGTACCTATTTGTGTAATGATTTAAGTATTTTTTTCTAAAATGATGTAATTTCTAGGTTCCTTAAGACATGGTTGTTATAGTTGGCATCCAAGATATTTTTTAGTCATCCATTGAAACTTGAGTGGTAAAATAATTGAGAGAAATTTAAGAAAATGTCTAAATATAAGTCTATGGATAAGGAAGAGTAAAAGAAAATGTACTGGAATTTTTTTAGAGTAAAATGAGAGTAGTCTCCTAGAAATAAGTTACCATTTGGATACTATAAGTGAATGGGGTTTTAAAACAGATTTACCTTGGTGTAACAACTCCAACAAGGTGCATTGGGCTTGGCTCGAGCTTAACCCGGTACATGACAATGAGCCTCATTGGGAACATGGTTTTCCACTCTCGGGGGATATGCTTTGAGAATTCACAAAATCTTCATAAACTATCCTGATAGATTTAAAAATAAGTTGTCTTTAAATAACCAAGGATAAACCTGAGGGGTCATAGATTAAGGAAGCACTCATAATATGTACATTCGTTATGATTTTTTTATTGATTATGTGGTTCATCACTATGATAATTGTTTCTTACACAATGTTTTTTGGTTTTATTCAATGGTGGTGAACAATAAAGGACTTATTTAACAATGAATGTGATGGAGATTTTGTTGATGAGAGGTCAAACGGGAGAAGTGAAAAATGTTCAGATCAGGCCTATCTTGTTTTCATGAAACATGATTAACAACATGTACCTTAACCGGATCTCGGAATCCACAAGGAAGAGAAGGATTTCCTTGAGATTTTAGGTAATGGAGACCATTGAGGAATGAATATTCAGTTTTCCATGTGATGAGACTATGGACAAAGGCACCTAATTTGATGTCTTAGAGGGACATGAAGATGTTTTGACAATGGAAAAGGACCCAACTTAGGTAACCACAAAGAGAAAATGAAGGTTCATCTAACACAATGGATGGGAATAATGGACTCTGAAAGGTACTATCAATTGATAAATACTTTAGATATTTAAATTATATACATTATAAAAATCAATTCCCTAAGTGGAAGGATCAGGAAGAGGACCCTCAAGCTGGTATAAGTAATGGTTTTGTTCATGATGACAAGGAGACCACAAATTTCATATTAAAGGTATGTGTGGTTCTAAATGTATTATTTACAAGCATGATTAAATTGAGTTCCATAAATGTTAATACATGATTCATATTTCATTTTTAGGAAATGGGTATTAATGAATAAGAAGACTAAGCTTAGTTAATGGTTTGAGAATAGAGTGGCATGACTAAATTATTTTTGTTTTGGAATTAAAATATTATGTTTTGTTAATAATGAAATACTATAAGTATTTTGAGTATAAGTTTTTTATTAAGGATTTGAAATGAACTGTTGAATGGTTCTAATATACTAGAAAATTGATTTAATGGAAATGTGATATTAATAGGAAACACATGATTATGGGAATTATAATCCTCAATATATACCTAATTTAAAGATAATGATATTTAGAAAAAATACATGTTGAATATTAGTAATAGAATTAGACGGTATGAATTACCTTGGAACTGATAAAATAGTTTTTTGAAAAAGTGGTATATGATATAATGGATAAATTTTATGACTTCTTGGATTCAATGAATATATCTAGTAATCATTTCAAAAAGGAAGAATTCATTTTTTTCGAAAAGGATATATGGTAATTCTGACTATTACCATGTTTCAAGAGAATATACGATGAGGTATTCACATGTTTGGAATGTGAAAAATATGATCTACATTACGATATATATTTGATCAATTTTAATATATTCTAGTGAAATTATTTCTATAATTTTGGATTTTTATATTCTGGAAGGGTTATACGGTTAACTATTTATGGAATGGTTTATGTTAAACCTTATATGAGTTTTTATACAATCAATTATTGTCTCACCATGTGCATATTGAATAATCACCGTTAACTTCTAACCAGAGATAGAAATAATGACTATTACGGACCTATGGATCTGTTGGATTTTTAGGCATAAAAATTTAACCTTACTTTCTTGGAATAAGAGATAATGTGGATATTGATCATGGAAAAATGAATAGATGATACTTTTCTTATCAAATATAATGGAATCAAGTGTGTTTTTCTTATCACGAAAATTCATTAACTCTAGGGAAATGATCATGGAACCGAAAATGTTACTCTAATACCTTTTTTTGATGAATCAAATTTTCCCTTAGATTATCATAGATTTAAGGATTTGTCACTATTAACTTTCTGCTAGCCATTTTCTCTATCTATCCTCTCCAGAACATGATAGTTATTATTCTCTTCTATTTCCATGTTTTCACTTACCACCCATGTTCTCCTATGTGAAAACCACGTTATGAGTTAGTTTGGGTAACTGTTATGGTTCCATGTTTCCTTTTTGAAAAGTAATTTTTAGTATTCACATTGATTATATGAGTTCCTATTAAAGTATCATATAATTATTAAAACATTGATAAGCCAAATGAATTTTGAGGGTGAAAATCATTTTAAGGGGGTAAAATGCAACACCATGAGTTTTATTGAACCATTTTTTGAAATTAATTAAATTTATCTAATTTCATGTGTCATACTCTACACTAAGTTAAATGTTATTTAAATTTCAGTCCATGTTAATCATGAAATGCATTCACCACTAACTTGTCTTCTGTTATATGCAACCCTGAATTTCTATGAAACTACATTTTATTATTAAAATTACTTAATGGGATAGTTATAACATAGTCATTAAACATAGTAGTATGAAAAATGATAACTAATTTTCAAATATTATTTATAATAGTTTTTTAAATATAAATAATTTTGATAATTAGACATAAACTGTTTTTAGTAAATGTTTTATATGTTTTAAAACATTATTTTCCTAAAAGTACTCCTTTTTGTACTTATATAATTAAATTAATTTTAGATAATTTTTAAAATTAAGTTTTATAAAAAGAAAATTGTTCAATTCAAAAATACAAAATTTTCTTAGGATCAATTTGTGGGATTTTTCAAATAAGCCTCATTTAAGGATGAAAAGTAAAAAAAATAATGAATCTTAATTCAAAACTATTTTTTCTAATAATTTATTTATATAGTTAAAATATATTTTAAGATGGTTTTTATTTTAAAATATATCAACTATGCATCTATTAATCCCATTTAGTTAATTTAAATCACTTTATATTTAAATTTCATATAATAGCTTAAGTAATTGTCAAACATTCTCACTTTAAAAACCCACTTACTCACCACATCTATGAGATTAGAATTAAATTAAATTTTTCTAATTCTTTGAATTAATTTTAAAAAAGAGTCTTAAATGGTTTTATTAGTATAATATTCATATTATAATAATACCAACATATGTTTTGACCAAAAATATTAGTGAAAGTGATTAAAATTATTAGCATCGATTAAGGTAAAATTAATATTAACAATGGGATAAACCTTAAACATAAGGTCCAAAATAACCTAGAAACATGTCAAAAATCCATTTGGATACCCATATTTAAATATATACATTCATGTTTCTAATTTTATGAGTTCTTATGATACTATTCAATAAGGGTTCCCTATTTAAATAGTTTTGTAAGGATAAGAAGACAAAAAAGGAACTTTCGTTACATTTAACATTTATAAAACATTAATATATGTGAAATACACCATATTTTAATTTATACATATCCTATTGAAATATTAATGAGTCATTTTTGTAATAAAGATATAGCATTTATTTTTAGATATGAATTTTTAATATTTAATGATTAACAAACACAGAATTTTGGATTATTAGTTAATAATTAAATAAAATAAATCATGCAAAAAACATTAAAAGTATACTAAATTTAATGAATTATTATGTTCCATTATTTTTTTAGATGAATATATAATTTTACATTGATTTTAACATGATATAATTGGATTCCAATAGTTTTTTTATATATTCAAACTAAAATAAATAAATAATGATAAATTTGAAATTACACTTTTTTACAATATTTAATATTTTACTAAATTATTTAAATAATTCAAAAAACATACCATATGAAACGTGGGTTTCAAGTGTTAATAAATATATAATACAGTCTATTAATGTACTTAATGAGATTTTAAAATGAAAATATAGACTCATAAATATTGGAATCACTATTAGCATAGTTTGGGTTAAAATTGTGTATTTGTATGTTACATGTGCTTGTTTGAAAATTAATTTTAACCACATGCGGGATTTTTTTTCATAAATTATATATCATGTTTATAATTAAGTGGGAATATATTTTATGGAAAATATAACATTAATTAGTCTTAATGGTCAAATTACTTGGATTTGAAGACTAGTTACCTAAATGAGAAACCAAAATGAAAAATATAAGGAAAAAAAAGGCTAAGGAATAAAATAATAAAAATGAACTAGTTTTATGGTGGTAGAAATTCTTTTCAACCTTAATTTAAATTTAATCATTTATTTTTCTTAATTTTTTATGCACACGAGGTAACAAATAACTACCATTAGTGCTTACCTTTTTGTATTTAAAGTAATGACACTCCTCCTCCACTACAAAAGGCATTCACTCTTCCCCTTATTCACACCTCTCAAACCACTTATGTTCGGTAAATTTCTACCAAATTAACTTCCCAAAATACCTCTCTAACTCCGTGAATCCTCCTTTAGGAAAATTCCGACTAAGAAATCCCTTAGGTGCAAACCAAAAAGAGTTACACAATGAACAGTTATCATCCTTACTCAAGATCTTTTCTTTAAATTTATTTCTTCACCACCTTAATTCTTTATATTACTTTCTCATATAAAAGCACCAAGATCTTAAATATACTAAGATTTTTTTATTATGTGATTTTGGTATTCAATTACACAAAATTATACCCAATGGCTATCAATCTTATTGTTCTAGTGTATGGAGAATTACTGCCTCACAAAATGATATTGTTCATTTTATCTTTACAACCTTTCAAAGATGGGAATTATGATAGAAAATATTTTTATATATGATATATTTGATATTTATGGATTATTCATACTTATTTAGTAATTATATAAATTCTAGTTTCTTTCTTTAAATTTTTTTTGGAAATAAGATTATTTATTTTGGGGAAGTGTGGACTAACACCTCCACAAAGCGATGAGATTCTTTCACACACTACATAGAAGATATTAAGCATGTTTTTATTGAAAAGATATTATATATATGAAATAATATGGATATTTTAATGATATTATATATATATATATATATCATTTACATTCACTCTTTCAATATTTGAAAAATGGAAACAGTATTCATGCAAACGTATGGCCCACCATCTACGTGAATGGTGCATTCCATTTCGTTTTCTGATATTATATAGATTGTTATAAATACATATATAATGAATATAAATTATATTTATATCATTCTTTCAATTCATTAAATAATGATATAATTATGAGGATAAATAATATAACAAATAAAGATACATACAAAAAACAAAGCAGATATTACCAAAAGCAAAACCTTAACTTGGAATTGTTAAGAAGAAAGTATTATAAAGCCATAATCAAACCATATATGGTTTTATATATAATAATATGGTTATTTAAAATATTTTTATTAAACTTATATTAATTATATAGAAGGTATTTATTATTACAAAGAGATTAAATACATAAGATATGTAGACTTCTAGTCTCACTTTTATTTACGTGAGATTTATGCCTTATTGACCACTCATTTTTTTGTGTGGTGTATATAATACCCGTAAATATATTCTATTATTATCATACACAAATTTTAAGTTAACTTTATAAGGTAAATTTTATTTTAAATGTTTTTATATTTCTAAATTCATTTATATTTTTTTGACATATTTTTAAATAGATGGTTTTAAAAAATATTTTCAAGATTCCATTTCAATGAAATGGTTTTTAAAATGTTATCAATTTTCATTTATTAGATTTTAAATAAATTTTATTTCAAAAATAATTTGAAGTCTAATTTTTGAGTTTTTATAGTATTTTTAAATAAAATGTTTCTCTATCATTTTTGATGACATTATTATATGTTTTGAAGGTGTTTTCAAATAATTCATAATGATTTATATTTTAAAAATATTTTTCAATATTAAAATTATATTTTCCACAATAAGTTTTTTAATTTAATTGTATGTTTCTTTATATAAGAAAAGGATTTCATAATCTATTTTATGAAATGTATTCTCAAATAAATGTTATTTTACTTAGGAAATGTTTTGAGTGATCTTTCAAGATCCTTTTCCTTCAAGGATTTCATCCTTTATTATATTTTATGATTTATTGGGGACATGATCAAAGAATACCGTTCATTTTATTTCTTGAATGGTTTATGTCTTAAAAGAATGATATTTGTGACACTCTTTTCTCTTCCATGTGTAATATTATTTGGAAACTCGCTTCTTTTCAAAGGTTATGATTTGATTAAATTATTATAAAATCTTTCCCTTTGTTACAGGTTATAATGTGATGAAATGTTTATAATACCCATTTCATTCCATGGGTCATGATATGATATTTTTGAAAATCATCTCTTTTTATAGATTATGATATAATTAATGTTTATTTATCTTGTGGCACATATATGAATGATTTTATTATGATATCTGTTGGACTTATATCCCCCTAAAATGAATTTGGTAAATATTTTTACCTCATGAGATAACTATAGGAACAAAGTTGAAGATATTGATCTGCTATATGAATATGGGGAAACCCTATCTATTACATATAAAGGATTGCGACTATGGATGGTGGTGTGTCTCTCTTAGTAGGTATAATCACCATGATGATAGAGAATGGGGAAACCTTGTCCACTATGGTAAGATGGGGAAACTTGATCCCCTAAGGTAAGATGGGAAAACATGATCTCTTACAAGAAAATGACCATTATGGGGATAGTGGTGTGCCCCCTGAGTAGGTTTTGTCCCCATATTGTTCCCTGATAAATTCTAGAAATGTGTCTTGACTTCTAGGTATTGATAATTCAAGTTTATGTGTATGCCATAATTACATGTCTTATTCCTATGTTATGATTTCATGACTAATAATCGTACTTCCCTTATAATCCATGTCTTATAAATTGATAGTATTTATGATATGATTCATATTCATGATATTTGATATACATGTAAGGATATTATAATGTTATTATCACGTTCTCATACGCTAATTCTCATGTTTGTGCTTATATATCTTCATTTTTACCCTTACTGAGCATATGAGCTCACCCGTTTTTTTTTTGTAACAGGTGGTGTCTCAGTCAATGACCAAGACACAATTTATTATTAAAAAAAAGATAAAGGGGGGGTTAGATGATTCTGAAGTAAGGGAATTTTTTACAATCACTTTCATAAAGATAAAGAAGGTCTAAAGGCAGATCCTCCTTCCAATTGAGATCCTGGATGATACCCATATTAGCCTGACTATCAGCAACCTTGTTTGCCTCCTGATAGGTGTGTCTGTCAATGTATTTATTTGCTATGAGAGAGGAGAGGAATCTCATCCAGAGAGTAGTGAGTGGCTAGGCTAAATTTATATCCCCTTTTCATATAGCTTGAACAACAGTGGATGATTCTCTTTCGATCTAGATGTTGTTCCATCCCTTTTGCCTAATGAAGTCAACAGCGTGAATCACACCCATCATTTCCACCAGCAAGGACAATGTCAAACCACAGTTTCCAAAGAAACACCCATGACATATCCCATTAGAATCCCAAAATATCGCTCCATAACTAGAAATTCCAGGATTGCCTTTGGAAGCTCCATCAACATTAACTTTAATCCAGCCTGGGAGTGGCTTTTTCCAGAAAACTTCAAAGGTGCGCTTCAGTTGCCTGTAGATCCCATCAACTCTGAGCTGACGAAGAATCTCAAAATCACAAACTGAGTTGTCACAATAGGATTTTTGAATAGAATCATCATCCTTGGTGTCCATTTGGATTCGCGTATGACCGGCATTAATGTTGAATGAGTACCTTTTGTGAATAATGTCATTCCGATCATACCAGATCACATATAAAAGCTCCGCCACTGATTCTAAGAAGATATTTTTTATTTTCTGTGAAGAATTTATCTCCACACCAAAAATTATTTGAGTACTAATTGAGTTAGAATGTAACCATCTACAGCAAAACAAGTCAGTAATATAATTCCAAAGCGCTGAAGTTGTAGCACTGGAAAAAAATAGATGGTTAGCATCATCTCTATGCTGATGGAAAAAATGACATTTAGAACAAAGTTGTATTCCAAAATATTGAAGACAAACCACCGTGGGAACACGATTATGGGCAATACGCCAGACAAGATTAAGTCTTGAGGGCTTAATCTAGTTCTTATTAAAGAAATTTAACCAATCAAAGCTATGATCCGAATTAGTAAAACTATGATTACAAAAAACATTGAGTCAAGGATCCCATTCGAAGAAGGTTACCAAATAAGAAAATCATCATTATCATAGGGATAATTATAAATAATATGAATGATGTTATCAATTGGGTCATGACCACCGGATAGCATGATATATTTAGCAGTACAAATCGTATTAACCATGTTGGAGTTAGCTGCTAACTTCATGATGAGAGGAGCATCAGTCCAGTTATCTAACTAAAAAATAATATAGGATTCTACACTAACCATCCTCATAGAGTTGGCCATAATTTGAGAATAAGAATGTTTAATGGATGTCCAGATGGACGATTGGACATAGTTCAAATTGCCTTTTCTGAGTTTTCCATTAAATCTGCTTTTAAGGAAGGCGATGGAATTAGAGTTGCTATTAATCAATCTCCATGTGATCCTAGCTTGAAGAGAATCATTAAAGTGTCGAATATTTTTAATACCAATACCACATTTATCTAACAGTTTGAAACAGGTAGCCCACCGAACGGTTACATGTTTCTTTTCAAGAATGCTACCAGTCCAAATAATATTCTTGATGTAAACATTAATTTTTTTAAAAAGATCAATTGGCCATTTATAGATCATTAGAGAGTAGACCAACTTCGACACAATAATAGAATTCCCCAAACATATCCTTTCCACCATGGAGAGGTATTTTCCCTTCTATGAGGAGAGCTTACTGACCATTTGATCAATAATGGTTGAAAAAAAGATGGTTTTAGGCCTTCCCCAAAAAATAGGCACCCCAAGATAGTTGAAGGGGAAAGATCCTTCCTTGATATTGAGACAATTGACGATGTCATTTTTTCTATTAGGGGCAAAAAAATTTCTAAAGAAAACAAAATATTTCCCCTAGCGATTGGATTGACCAGAGAGATCTTCATAATGGTTAAAGGCCTTTTTAAGATTTTGGATTTTTTTATCTCCTTTTACGAAAATATTGATGTCATCGGCATAAAAAAGATGCGTAGGCACACTTAAGTTTCTAGATGCCTGAATAGGTTTAAGATTGTTCTGATTAACCAAATTGGGTAGAAGCCTACTATGATAATCTTCAGCTATGACAAATATGAGCGCAGATAAAGGATCACCTTGTCTGACACCCTAGGTACATTTAAAATAACCCTTAATAGATCTATTCACCAGAACAGAAATAGAGGCCAAATTGAACAGGGAATTGATTCTACTAATGAAAATATAACTAAAACCAAAGGCTTCCAAAACATTGAAAATAAAACTCTAGTAAATGGTGTCCAAGGCTTTCTTAATATAACGTTTAATAGAAAAATTCCCTTCTCTGTTAGCTTTGTTCAAAGTGTTGTCAAATTCCGAAGCAAGACAGATGCAATCTTGGATGTTCCTTCCTTTTATAAAACCAAATTGATTCCATGAAATAAATTTTTTCAAAGAGAAGAAAGTATTTTGGCTATCAGTTTTGTGATAATTTTATAGAGAGAGTTAATAAGTGCAATTGGCTGAAAATGATGAATTTCAGAAGCATTGTCAACATTAGGAATTAATGTAAGGAATTAAGCATTAAGACCATTAGAGAGAAACCCATTAGAGAAGAATGATTTCCCAAGATTGCACACATATATATTAACGACATCCCAGTGATGTTGAAAAAACCCATTATTAAAACCGTCAGGGCCCGGGGCACTATCAGGGTTGAGGCTGAAAACAGATTCTTTGATTTCTTGGTCAAGAGGGATGCTTAGAAGAGAGAGGTTATCCTTGTCAATCACCAGGATCGGAATGTGTAACACCCCGAGATTTTATGAAAAATATTCTTTTTAATTTCATTAATGTCTTCTGTTATACGCTACACAAAAAGGAGCTTTCACAACACACATCTCTGACCTGGCTTGAATTGCACGCAATCACGACCTTCCACGATAGCGTGTGTTGTACGCAACACCAAGTTTCGCTAAACAATGATATGCTATTAAAATATTATTAAAACTAACAGTTATGAATAGTAATAACCACTTTTTGAAATTTTGTAAATTATATTTTTCAAAATGGAATTAATTTTTGGATTCGTAATATCGAAATTAGCTTCGGGTGAAATATTTGTGATTTTCGGATAACTTTCATATTTTGATGAATAGTGAAAATTAATAAATTTTAATTAAAAACAACTTTTTCAATCGAAATAATTAATAGTTATAAATTATTAATTTGAGTGGTTTTAAAGTATATTTAGAATATATTTTTACAATTTAATACAATGTTGGACATTGGATGTAATTTCACATTTAAACCAGTTATAAACAAGTGTCAATCTTTTGATAGTTATTATCTCTTAAAAACACGCTATTTGTTGTGACAGCGGAAATTAATTATAAAATTAATTAATGCAACTTATATGTTGGGAATTTTGTAAAATAGAAATCATTTTTGAATTAGGAATATCAATTATCACATAGGGTGAAATTTTGGTACTTTTCTGAAAACTTTCAATTTTTGCTGAATAGTGAAACCACTAAGTGGTAGGTCAGAAACTGAATTTTGCATAAAACATAATTTTACCTCTTCTGTGAATGGAATTTCGAAAATCCAACAGACACGGTTAATATCAAGGACTAAAATGTGGTTCAATGAGATGAAAATAATTTTTGGTGAATAGTAACTTTTTACTTTTTTTTACCACGGTTAATAGTAAATAGGGTAACTAAGGGAAAATATGATATTACTATTACCCTAACACAAGTCCTAATTCTATTGGATAAGTGTAATTCGACCAAAAACAACCTTATGAATATAATATGACCATTTAGGTCCACTTGGATTAGATTATGACATTTAATATTATTTTATTTAATGAATAGTTAAAATAGTTAAAATCAAAGTTTAATAACTAAAACATTTTTAATATGGTTTTATACATAAGATAAATTCGACTATAAATATTCATTAGAAATCTAAAACGATTTACTACATAATGGTAATTTATTTGTAATTTTTAGACATTAAATAGTTTAATTTATTTATGACACAACGATGATACAGTAATTATCTTATTAATGAAATATTGACATAATTGATGTTATAAATACCCAAATAAATATAATTTGAGACTTTTTATGAATTACACTAATTTTCTAAGTTAATATGACATGTTAGTATGGATGTAATTAACTTTTTTTGAACTTATCATTCTGTTATGATTTTCACAAAAATCAATTACTAAATAGTGTCAAAATTGACATAAAATAGTTTTTAAAACAAATATTATATTATTAATTGTAAATGTATTCCTAAAAATCTAAGGTTCGGCAAAATGACTTATATAAGGTTATATATATTAATAATAAACAACTTGGGGTTCGTTTGGCATGTTATAGTAAGTGTATTAATCATATAGTGTAAGAAAACAAAAAGTCACGGTAAGAGTTAAATTATTTAACTTAGAGTTAAATCTAATTGATAAGGTTAAAATAATAACCTAAACTTGTCTAAATCATATTGGTTGATAGTATTTCGACCGATCCCCACTTTACTTTCTAAATAAGACCCTTTGGAACCATTATAAACCGATTTTGACTTTAATATAAAATAATATTTTGAGATATTCCTAAGGTACCCCTCTCCTCCCTTATAAAAGGGCACCTCCTCCCCCTCCTCCTCACACCAATTTGAGCACTCAATCTCGGAAAAACCCTGCCAAAATACATTCTACACTTCCCTAGAATAATCCTAGAGGTCCTGGTCTTCTTCAAAGACCAATCTTAGTTCCCTAAGTGGAGGATTCAAAGAGGCATTTCAAAGAAGAGGTAATATCCATTACCGATCTTTTCAATTTCTTTCTTCTTCAACTTCTTCTTCTTTAGTTGTTTCATGATAAAGTAATAACATCAGTATTACTTACATACTGATATGTTATTATAAATATGAAACAACCCTAATTCACCTTCTATCCATCCTACGGAAAAATGAAATCACCGCGCGTGCGTACGTACGGAATACCGTCTCCACGCCGTGGTGTACTCTATTTTCCACCATCACCTTACAAGGATGGGTATAATGGTGTAATGAGTAACTATATATTATTATTATAAAGTGATATTTATACTGAAATAGTATAAATACACTTAAATACAATTCCACGATCATGGGAACAATATCGTCGCTCGTGCGTACGTACGGAATACCGTCTCCACGACGCGATGAGATTCATTCTCCATGTTAACCATTTAAGAATGATTATAAAGTATATATAAGAAATAATAATGAAATATATGACATTATAAAGCTACTGGATTTATGTATATATGTATTTCATCTACTTACTTCCATTCAAGATAATAAGGAAAGGAAAACAACGTTCATGCGTACGTACGGACTACCGTCTCCATGAACGGTGTGTTTCATTTCATTTATCTATATATTATATATATATATATATACTGAATATATATGATATATAAATCATGTTTTATTTTCTGGAAGTAAGTAAATCATGATATAAGTAATAATAATGTCAAGAACAACCAGTCCAAACACCTACGATAAATGAAACGATTTTATCCAAAACGCTTCTTTAACATGGAATTTACAAAAGAACGGGTAATATAAAGTCATAAGTGAACCATATATGATATAATAACAATGAATATGATTCTGTAATAAGTTAATGTCATTATTTAAATTATTATACAGGAGGTTCGGATACGTACAAAGCATATCGGACATAAGGTAAGGGAAATATCACAATCTCATTTTTATCCGAGATTGTTTATACTTTGGCATTTACTGGGGTGTATTTTATCATCCACATCCATGTTTCCTCAATATGTAATATTATTACCATCCACCTACAATTGTTTAAAATCCAATTTTACCCTTCGGTGAGTTTTTAGTAAAAGATATGAAAGGAATCTTTTGTTGTTTTTCGTACGAGGTACTTTTTGACTTTTCCGACAAAAGTACGAAGAATGTTTTTTTTAACTTATACGGCATGAATGGATTTTTAAAAAATTATTTCTAAGAAGAATCCTTTACAAGTTTTCAAGTTTATTTTTAATCAACTTCTTTTAGTTTAATGTTGTATGACATGTTAAGAAATGAAAAATGTTTTTGAAGAAGAAATGATATTTTCCTCAAGAATGGAGTTCAAGTTTTTAATCAAAATTATTTTCCATCTAAGATAATAAAGGGTACTGTTTTTATCCCTATTATTACATTGTTTTGATTATGTTGTGAGGGAATTATTTTTATGAAGTCATTTACCTTATATGATTTGTTTTATGATGTCATGATGTTTCAAGAATCCCATTTTTGTTACATGTGTTATGCGATGATGTATGATTTATGATTATGTGGCACACATAAGAAAGGATTCATTATAAGATGGGTGGGACCTATATCTCCCTCCAATGCATTGGGTAAAGATTTTATATCTCATGATATAGACATGGATGGAATGGTAGGTTATACCAGTTCAGTGAAACAGGACTGAAACGAGGGTTACTCGATTTAGAAAAGGACTTTGTCCACTAAGATAGTCTTGGAAATGAGTCTTGACTAACATGAAATGATTCTCTATGATTATGTGTGTATGACACAAAGTTTCATGTTTTAAGTTATGATTATTGTGATTACATTTCACTGCCATGATTTATCCCATGTTATGAAATTATGATCTCTTTTGCAGGATAAGATTTCCAAAAGTTATGTGCTTATGTTTATGATGTGAGTGATATTTCTTTAGTTTACCCTTACTGAGCATTTGAGCTCACCCTTTTATGTTTTCTTTTCCCTAGGATATAAAGAAATGTTTTAAGTATAAAAAAAAGAATATCTTTATGGGAGATGTTGAAGATCTTTCACCAGGAATTAGAAGATTATATTCCGAGTTTCCAAAGACAATAAACTATTACGATCCTTGTGTGTGTGTTTTTGTTATGTACTAAGTATTCCGCAAATGTAATGTAATGTCAATGTATGTCAGGCTTCGGGTCTCTACAGTTGGTATCAGAGGAAAGGTTTAGTCAACCTTTGGAAACTAGGATACGAAAACGTTAGTGAGATCCCTAGAGATATTTCTAAGGTATATCTAGGGATGTCCCTAAGGATAAGTATATGTATAAGATACAGTCCTAGAACTACGGTAATGATCATAGAATTTAACCTAAGAAGTTAGATATTGAGGATACTCCCTCTTTATAATGTTGTTTTCCCTAGCATGATTTTTGCCTCTCACACTATTCTTTTTGTGTTTTAGACGATGGCTGGAACCCGAAGGAACCGTGTTGATCAATGCAATGGACAATGCAATGATTGCCCTCCTAAACAAACAAATGTTATGGGAGATGGAGTGCAAAATCTTATTTCTATACTTACACAAGCTATGAATCATTCTGGACTTCCAAATGAACAGAGAAGGGAACAATATTCTATTGAGTCCTTCATGAGGCAACGTCCACCTTATTTTTATGGGTCTTCCAATCCACTTGTTGTTGAACAATGGATCAATACCACTGAAAAGATATTTTCAGTTCTTCAATGTTCTGAACATGATAAAGTCATCTTAGCAGTATATCGTTTGGAAGGTGAAGCTGATCAATGGTGGAATCTTATCAAGAATACGATGCCAAGAGATGAAATTGAGTCCATGGAATGGGACGAGTTCAAGAACTAGTTTTTCAGTAAGTACTTCCCTCGTATTCTTCAAACAAATATGGAAAAGGAGTTTCTTGATCTGAAGCAGAAGGATGATGAATCTGTTGGTATATACGAAGCGAATTTTACAAGACATGCAAGGTATGCATCTGGCATTATCATCCAACATGAAAGTAAAGTTCATCGATTTTTCAGTGGCTTAAAACCAAGTCTTCGAAGGGAATTAGCTATAAGAGACTTCAGTAGCTATGAAGAAATTGTGTTTTGTGCTATCAAGGTAGAAATGGAAGTTGGTGTTACATATCCATCTCATGGTTTTGACAAGAAACGAAAGATGGAGTTCAAGGAGAAATCTCAGAATAATGGTGAAAAGAAGATGAATGTTTCCTTATACACAAAGTGTGGAAAGAAGCATGGTGGAGATTGTCTTAAAGGGACTAGAAAATGTTTTAAGTGTGGAAAAGAAGGTCATAGAGCAGCTGAGTGTCAAAGTAATGGAAAAAGGGTTTCTAATGATGTGAATAAAGCAATCACTGCAGAGAACGCACCACCAACACTTCAATGCTTCAAGTTCAAGGAGATGGGACATTATGCCAATAAATTCCCTAATCCAAGGGTTAGTGATGATCGACATGAGCAACAACTTAAGGCAAAGGACAAAGGGAAGTCACATGTGATCACTATTGGCGATGTTGAATATGAAAACGATGTGGTGGAATGATTAAGTGTTTCTGTAATGGGATTCAAAAATAATGTTGTATCATGGAGTAATGGAATATTTATGTATTGGTCTAATGTGGTATTCAAAGTGATTGAGATATTTTTGGAAATAAGACGATATGCGCATAATGAAGGGAAAATGAGAAAATGAAATGTTTAACAGTATTCATGAGCTCATGATTGATATAAGGACTAAGTGATATCATGGTTTGATTATAAAGAATTTTGAGGATTTTGGTATGTGGAAAGTGTTAACGTTTAACTGCATTCATGTTTTCACTAAGGTTCAATGGGTATTCAAGAGAATACATAATTAAGGACTTTGAATGTTTAGAATGTGACCAACAAGATATATCTTATGATATATGGGGATCAACGATGGTATTAAATCTCTGGTGATTGTTTTCACTATATTATGAGAGTGGACTGCAGTATTATGGGTAAGCCTAAAGATTGGAATGGATTATTTTGGACATAAGTTAGTATTGTTTAAGGATAGAAGTTTTTTTTCGATATTATTGATGGGATGTTATAGTAATATAGTTTTAGAAAAAGGACAACCTGCAGGACGGGAGACAACCCATCGCGTCGGACAAGGCTGTGGGAATCGAACCCACAACCGAAGTGCGACTGGACTTTATCGCCTACCACTGGCCTACAGGATGTCCCTGTTTAGTAGAAACTAGTTTTATTTTATTAAGCGGTATGATATATGAAGTATAAGTTCATTTTTGGAACCATATACGATTAATCTAACCATCAGATGAACTTATAACTTTTCAAACCTTTTGTTTGACACAGATGGAATGACCCATCATTATATTACATGATCTGCTAACACATCACAAATGACAAATTCAACTTCATTTCTTTAAGAGATGAAGTGGAAATTTTCCAAAGAACGACCAACGGTGAGACTATACCGAAATCACGAAAGTATATCTTCTAATTCCAATTTCATCAACTTTAGGGAAATGATCTTGAAAACCAAAAATGTTGTCCTAGTGCTCTTATATCTGATGAATCAGATGGTACCTTAGATCATCACAAATTTATGGCTTTGTGATTTCTGGCATTTCCATATCCATGTTCTCTACCACTCTCCATCAGAACATGATGGTTAGATTTCTCTTCCATATCCATAATTTCACCTATGTGGAAACCCAGTGATTAGTTTATTTGGGTAATCGTTACATTTCATACATTAGTTTTTAAAGACATGTTTTGGTATTCCTTTTTACGATGTGGGTTTCTATCAAAGAAAATTGCGAATAGTAAACCATTTATAACCCCGACGAATTTCGACGGCGAAATTCATTTTAAGGGGGGTAGAATGTAACACCCCGAGATTTTATGAAAAATATTCTTTTTAATTTCATTAATGTCTTGTGTTATACGCTACACCAAAAGGAGCTTTCACAACACACATATCTGACCTGGCTTGAATTGCACGCAATCGCGACCTTCCACGATAGCATGTGTTGTACGCAACACCAAGTTTCGCTAAACAACGATATGCTATTAAAATATTATTAAAACTAGCAGTTATGAATAGTAATAACCACTTTTTGAAATTTTGTAAATTATATTTTTTAAAATGGAATTCATTTTTGGATTTGTAATATCGAAATTAGCTTAGGGTGAAATATTGGTGATTTTCGGATAACTTTCATATTTTGATGAATAGTGAAAATTAATAAATTTTAATTAAAAACAACTTTTTCAATCGAAATAATTAATAGTTATAAATTATTAATTTGAGTGGTTTTAAAGTATATTTAGAATATATTTTTACAATTTAATACAATGTTGGACATTGGATGTAATTTCACATTTAAACCAGTTATAAACAAGTGTCAATCTTTTGATAGTTATTATCTCTTAAAAACACGCTATTTGTTGTGACAGCGGAAATTAATTATAAAATTAATTAATGCAACTTATATGTTGGGAATTTTGTAAAATAGAAATCATTTTTGAATTAGGAATATCAATTATAGCCTAGGGTAAAATTTTGGTACTTTTCTGAAAACTTTCAATTTTTGCTGAATAGTGAAACCACTAAGTGGTAGGTTAAAAACTGATGTTTGCATAAAACTTAATTTTACCGCTTCTGTGAATGGAATTTCAAAAATCCGACAGACACGGTTAATATCAAGGACAAAAATGTTGTTCAATGAGATGAAAATAATTTTTGGTGAATAGTAACTTTTTACTTTTTTTTACCACGGTTAATAGTAAATAGGGTAACTAAGGGTAAATATGATATTACTATTACCCTAACACAAGTCCTAATTCTATTGGATAAGTGTAATTCGACCAAAAACAACCTTATGAATATAATATGACCATTTAGGTCCACTTGGATTAGATTATGACATTTAATATTATTTTATTTAATGAATAGTTAAAATAGTTAAAATCAAAGTTCAATAACTAAAACATTTTTAATATGGGTTTATACATAAGATAAATTCGACTATAAATATTAATTAGAAAGCTAAAAAGATTTCCTACATAATGGTAATTTATTTGTTATTTTTAGACATAAAATAATTTAATTTATTTATGACACAACGATGATGCAGTAATTATCTTATTAATGAAATATTGACATAATTGATGTTATAAATACCCAAATAAATATAATTTGAGACTTTTTATGAATTACAATAATTTTCTAGGTTAATGTGACATGTTAGTATGGATTTAATTAACTTTTTTCGAACTTATCATTCTGTTATGATTTTCAAAAAAATCAATTACTAAATAGTGTCAAAATTGACATAAAATAGTTTTTAAAACAAATATTATATTATTAATTGTAAATTTATTCCTAAAAATCTATGGTTCGGCCAAATGACTTAGATAAGGTTATATATATTAATAATAAATAACTTGGGGTTCGTTTGGCATGTTATAGTAAGTGTATTAAACATATAGTGTAAGAAAACAAAAAGTCACGGTAAGAGTTAAATTATTTAACTTAGAGTTAAATCTAATTGATAAGGTTAAAATAATAACCTAAACTTGTCTAAATCCTATTGGTTGATAGGATTTCGACCAATACCCACTTTACCTTAGAAATAAGACCCTTTGGAACCATTATAAACCGATTTTGACTTTAATATAAAATAATATTTTGAGATATTCCTAAGGTACCCCTCTCCTCCCTTATAAAAGGGCACCTCCTCCCCCTCCTCCTCACACCAATTTGAGCACTCAATATCGGCCAACCCCTGCCAAAATCCCTTCTCCACTTCCCTAGAATAATCCTGGAGGTCCTGGTATTCTTCAAAGACCAATCTTAGTTCCCTAAGTGGAGGATTCAAAGAGGCGTTTCAAAGAAGAGGTAATATCCATTACCGATCTTTTCAATTTCTTTCTTCTTCAACTTCTTCTTCTTTAGTTGTTTCATGATAAAGTAATAACATCAGTATTACTTACATACTGATATTTTATTATAAATATGAAACAACCCTAATTCACCTTCTATCCATCCTACGGAAAAATGAAATCATCGTGCATGCGTACGTACGGAATACCGTCTCCACGCTGTGGTGTACTCTATTTTCCACCATCACCTTACAAGGATGGGTATAATGGTGTAATGAGTAACTATATATTATTATTATAAAGTGATATTGATACTGAAATAGTATAAATACACTTAAATACAACTCCACGATCATGGGAACAATATCGTCGCTCGTGCGTACGTACGGAATACCGTCTCCACGACGCGATGAGATTCATTCTCCATGTTAACCATTTAAGAATGATTATAAAGTATATATAAGAAATAATAATGAAATATATGACATTATAAAGCTACTGGATTTATGTATATATGTATGTCATCTACTTACTTCCATTCAAGATAATAAGGAAAGGAAAACAACGTTCATGCGTACGTACGAACTACGGTCTCCATGAACGGTGTGTTTCATTTCATTGATCTATATACTATATATATATACTGAATATATATGATATATAAATCATGTTTTATATTCTGGAAGTAAGTAAATCATGATATAAGTAATAATAATGTCAAGAACAACAAGTCCAAACACCTACGATAAATGAAACGATTTTACCCAAAACGCTTCTTTAACATGGAATTTACAAAAGAACGGGTAATATAAAGTCATAAGTGAACCATATATGATATAATAACAATTAATATGATTCTTTAATAAGTTAATGGCATTATTTATATCATTATACAGGAGGTTCGGATACGTACAAAGCATATCGGACATAAGGTAAGGGAAATATCACAATCTCATTTTTATCCGAGATTGTTTATACTTTGGCATTTACTGGGGTGTATTTTATCATCCACATCCATGTTTCCTCAATATGTAATATTATTACCATCCACCTACAATTGTTTAAAATCCAATTTTACCCTTCGGTGAGTTTTTAGTAAAAGATATGAAAGGAATCTTTTGTCGTTTTTCGTACGAGGTACTTTTTGACTTTCCAACAAAAGTACGAAGAATGTTTTTTTAACTTATACAGCATGAATGGATTTTTAAAACATTATTTCTAAGAAGAATCCTTTACAAGTTTTCAAGTTTATTTTTAATCAACTTCTTTTAGTTTAAAGTTGTATGACATGTTAAGAAAGGAAAAATGTTTTTGAAGAAGAAAGGATATTTTCCTCAAGAATGGAGTTCAAGTTTTTAATCAAAATTATTTTCCATCTAAGATAATAAAGGGTACTGTTTTTATCCCTATTATTACATTGATTTGATTATGTTGTGAGGGAATTATTTTTATGAAGTCATTTACCTTATATGATTTGTTTTATGATGTCATGATGTTTCAAGAATCCCATTTTTGTTACATGTGTTATGCGATGATGTATGATTTATGATTATGTGGCACACATAAGAAAGGATTCATTATAAGATGGGTGGGACCTATATCTCCCTCCAATTCATTGGGTAAAGATTTTATATCTCATGAGATAGACATGGCTGGAATGGTAGGTTATACCGGTTCAGTGAAACAGGACTGAAACGAGGGTTACTCGATTCAGAAAGGGACTTTGTCCATTAAGATAGTCTTGGCAATGAGTCTTGACTAACAAGAAATGATTCTCTATGATTATGTGTGTATGCCACAAAGTTTCATGTTTTAAGTTATGATTATTGTGATTACATTTCACTACCATGATTTATCCCATGTTATGAAATTATGATCTCTTTTGCAGGATAAGATTTCCAAAAGTTATGTTCTTATGTTTATGATGTGATTGAAATTTCTTTTTTTTACCCTTACTGAGCATTTGAGCTCACCCTTTTATGTTTTCTTTTCCCCAGGATATAAAGAAATGTTTTAAGTATAAAAAAAAGAAGATCTTTGTGGGAGATGTTGAAGATCTTTCACCTGGAATTAGAAGATTATATTCCGAGTTTCCAAAGACACTAAACTATTACGATCCTTGTGTGTGTGTTTTTGTTATGTACTAAGTATTCCGCAAATGTAATGTAATGTCAATGTACGTCAGGCTTCGGGTCTCTACAGAATTTCCTCAGGGTAAATGTTTTTAATAATGTTTGTTCCATTAAAAATATTTTCAAAATAGAAGACCACATGCATAGTAATGGCCCCCTCTGTTTCCATAAGGTTGTCATTGCCTTTGACGAAGGCATGGGGATGAGAAACCTTCCTCATTCTTTGAAGATATTTATAAAACATAGTATTTCTCTCACCATCCAAAAGCCATTTTCCTTTAAAATTTTGTTTACTAATGTTGTCTTTTAGAAAAAGAAGAGAGTTCAGTTTAAGAGCAGTTTTGACTTCATCTTGAGGGTCAGTAGAAAAGTTAGAGCAAGTAATGTTTTGTTGAATTTGGGATAGCTCTTTTTCAAGGATAGATATTTCATTTCCCATTTGCTTGTATTTGGTGTTTCAACAACCCTAAAGGCATTGTTTAAGGTGTTTTAATTTAGTAATTCAGGAAAAAGCCTCTTTGTGATGACTCATAGACTCCCACCAATTTTTTATGATAGTAGAGAAATCTAAGTCAGAAGACCAAGAATTATTAAATCTAATAGGACGAGTGGTTTTCAACTTTTTAGATCTTAGACTGACAAGGATATGATGATGATCAGAATTAATCTTGTGTAAGGTGATGCTAGATATGGTGTCCCAAAAGTCGAGAGCCTGAGAGTTGGCAAAAGCTCTATCCAGTTTTCTAGTAACAACCCTATTATAGCGTCTTCTATACTAAGTGTACTTGGCTACAGTGAGGTTAATCTCAAAGAGATTACAATTATCAATAGAACTTCTAAATTATCTCGAAGAAATGGGGGAGAATGAAAGACCCATTTGTTCACTAGAGGTAAGTATAGAATTAAAATCACCTAACACAAACCAAGAATCATGAGTGTTATGGGAGGAATTCACAAGATCCTTCCAAAGAGACATGCGATCTTGATATCTATTTTTAGAATATATCATCGTACAAATATTAGTCCTACCATCAAGAGAAAATTGGCAGGTTAACATTTTCTCCATAGAGGATAAAACACAATCATTTTGTAAAGAGTCATGGTAAAACATCCACAGATTTTCAATAGTTCACTCATTTTTTCAATAACCAAGATAATTATATCCATAATCACATAAATGTGTAAACTTTAAAGAGAAATTTATTTTTGGTTCAGCAATAGAAAAAAATTTAGGCTTGTGCATCAAAATAAATCTTTTAAGAGTATAAAAAGTGCGAGGGCTCACAATTCCCTGACAGTTCCAAAAGATGCAATCCATTAAAACCTTTTCTTAGAGCTGGAGCTCCCTTTTTTCTTTTTAGATCCTACCTAGCCTCACTTAATTTGTGATATTCTGACTCTTTGGGAAGGAGGATGATTGGATTTCTTAACATGTTCATTCAAATGAGACATGGGAATTTCTTTAATAGAAACTGTAAGAATAATATTCTGTATATTTTTTAGGTGTTTCTAGAATTTCAGATGGACAATTCTGGTTAGCCATTGATTCCAATGGAGGAGTTTATTTATGAATAATAGAGTCATGTTCAGTGGGATGCAAGTCCACCCCTCCTGGATTTTCCTTTTGATAATCTAAAATAGAAACAACATTTTTATTAGGAGAAAACTGTGTGTGAAAAGTTAGAGCAGGTTCTCTACTTTGATGGAGGTCTTCTTGATGAGAACCATTGGAATTGATATCTAATGGAACTAAACAAGAGTCGGTTTCATTAATTTTTTGAACTGCAACACCCCTATTCTGATTAATCTCTATATCATAATTGGAAGAAATTGTAATAGGGGTACCTGATTTTTTATCCAAAATATCCGAAATAGCAGCAACCAAAGGGGAACATTCATCTGCAACCTAGTATGCCATATCTAGTGGAAAGCACTGGCCATGCACCTAAGTCCTACAGACTGGCACACCTTCAACCAACTGTCCATCACCTTCCAGAAAATCAGAAAACCCATGATGGTTCAAGCCCTAATTCATACCCGTATAGTCTTCTTTGAGATCACCATTAGAGAGTTCTGAGAGCTTAATATGAGCAGCAAACACCAGGACTGTAGAAGTTTGAGCTGCTTACATGCATCAATAACCATCTGTTCAATTTCTTCTGTAATGAGCAGATCATCCTCCATGTTTTCTACATTTTCCACAATATCCGCCCAACTTTTTCCTGAGTTTTCTCCTAGAAAAGTGGGATTCTTTATCCATACTTCCAGCTTCTTCTTGGAGACTTCATGAGGGATCTCAACAATTTTATTTTTCTACTTATGAACATTCGTCCAACCATCATCATTCGGTTGAGTAACCTGCATCTTGAAGATCCTACATTTGAGCAATGAGTGTCCTAAAATCCTACACAACTCACAATAAAGAGGCATGCGTTCATATTCTGTTCGTACCTCAGTTTTAAATCCGTTTGCATTGAAAACTATGGTCTCAGGGAGCTTGTATGTAATATCAACTTCCACCATGACACTCGCATACAATCCCATTTCAGCATTGAGGGTTATTTGATCAATTTTTAGGGGAGTACCAATGCATGAAGTGATGTCATTCAATATTTTTGGATTCCAAAATACCAATTAAGCCCATGAATTCTAACCCATATTTGCACAATTGTGTTCCGGGAATTGTTCGGGTTGAACATATAATCCCATTCAAAAATGCACAACACTTTTGGTTTGAGATTAAGAATCCCAATTCTCCAAGCATTATCCAGAGAATCTTTTGATTTTAAGATCATATGGAAACAACCTTTTCCAAGTGGAATAATTTTCTAATCTACAAAGCCACATATGTGCACAATTCTAGACTTCAAATAGGCATTAGACCAGGTTGTATCTCCTTTAATATAAGATATACGACCCATCAACGAAAACTTACTGAGTTACGAGTGTTCATGGAGAGCATCTGGATCTGTCTCGACCACATATCTTCCATCTTCCAATTCCATGTACAGAGGAACTCTTGTCGAGGATGAATCTGAAGCTTTGAGCACGTCCAGGAAGGAGATGACTTTAGGTTTCTCGACCAGAAGTGTTTCACACGATTTCGTTTTGTAAGCCAGACCTTCCAAAGAATTTTCCCATTCGTGATCGAAACCAGCCGTTAGCCAAAGGGGGAGTATCGATAAAGAATTTCTTGTGCGTCGATGTAGAACCCTAGATGCCGTTTTGGTGTCGAGAGCTCCATCCTTCTCTTCAATCCCATGGAAAAGGGATTATTATGAGAAAAACGTAACGATCATCCTCACCAGCTTTGTTATTTCCACCCCATGTTATGAAAATATATTTCATGTATGATATGTCTATGTGGGGTTATATTATGTGAGAAGAAATTAGGAGATAAATATCTCCCTCATGTATCATTGTTTTCATTTCCATGTTTTAGAAGGAAATAAACTAATACGGTCGTTAGGCGTCTCTTTCTGTAATGTTTTATGTATTCCGCCAAAATAATGCAATTTCTATGTACGTTAAGACTAGGTTGTTATAGTAACTATTAATTTGGACGGTATAATCATATAATTATTAATATAATATGTTATTTATCAAAAAAAATTTACACAATTTTTTGACTTTTAAAATAAAATGAATTTTTTTCTAAAAAAAATGATTTTCATTATATTTTTTTAAAGATATATTTATAAATTTTCAATTTTCAATTATAAATTCGAATATATATTTCTATACTTTGAATAATAAAATATCTAAATATGAGATTTTTATAGTTTTAAATGATTTTAGTTCAATATTAAAACTACACATTTTTATAAACTATAACATTTATGGAAACATCATTAGATAAATTTTATTAAAACTACTTTATAAAAAATTTGTATATTTATTACTAAAATAAATCATTTAAAACTATTTTTTTGTATTTTGAAACATATCTTATATATTTTTTGGAAAAAAGAAATATTTTACTAATAAAAACTAATCTATTCAATTATATTAGAAAATTATTTTTCAACACATAAAAAAATTAAATCTAGTAAAATGTATTTTAAATTTTATAATTACATGATAATTTTATTTAATAAGGTCAATTTACTTTTTTTCATAAAATCATGATTACTAAGATTAATGTTAATGACAAATATAATAGTAAATCTGATATTTTCAATGACTTGTTTAAATAATCTTGTGTAGTTTTTATCTAATAAATTAAATAAATCCATTTTTAATGTTGAATATAATATTATGTTGAAACACATATATAATTATATTCAATTTCATTTAATCGATAACCAATGTGATATAAAATTACGAATTCTTAATGGTCAACACAGTATTTTCCTACAAATTACTATTTCTATCTATATAAAATGGTTCAATTTAAAAGTAAAATTTATCTTATTGAGAAATTTTATTATTTTAAATGGATATTAAATTTAATTCTATCACAACGAAATTTGGTAAAATGGGTTTTTTTATAATTTTAGAAAAAAAATATTTATTTATTTTAAAACTAGTTTCCCAAGTAAAGTAAAAAAAATGTAAAAATAAAATCATAAGAGAAATGAATTTCAAATTATTCGAAACATGTGTTTTAATAATTTATTTTTTATTTTCAGACAAAATATCACCCCACACTCTATTATTTCTATTATTGGGGACTTTGGCCCTTATATACTGTAATGATATCATTGAAAAGTAAAGGGGTATTCACAAAAGCTCTATTTTCTTCACTTAAAAAGACTCATACTTCCACCCCTTCATCCCACAACCATTTCACAAAATTCATTCCTAAAACATATAAATTTTTATACTACTATGTGTTACTATATTACTTATAAAACCATGGTTAAAATAAATATTAATAATCGAATCTTTCATGAGGATACTTTGAAGGGAAGTTCAAGTATCAAAGTGAGTATTACATACTAATTACTATTTATTCTCCATCTCTCTACTCAAAATATACACTAAAATAGTAATATAATGACTTTAGTAACATTATTATACAAGAGGTTTATGATGTAAATAGAATAACCCTTAAATTATTTATTTCCTTCCACCAATAAAAAAAATAAGAACATAATGGTGCGTTGGGTGGACATCCTCCTCCTCGAAGTAATTTTTTTCTTTTTCATTTTGGTTTTCATTCCATATAAATACCACTTAAAATATAAATCAAAAATATAAATATCATATATTAAATATCAATATTATTCTATTAAAATGTTATTATATACTTTATTTATCGTACTAACCAATCAAGATATGATTTTTCCATGTTTGGGTTGGTTTCACCACCAACATGAACAATGATATAAAAAACCATCATTGATGACTGTGGGAACATAAAGATTAATGTTATAAAAATTTAATATAAAATTTATGATGGGTTTTTAGTTTTTTATATCTTATATTACGTATTTAACATGTAATTAATATATCATATTTGATCTTTAAAATTAATTAAATAAGCTGACACGGTTTCAACTCCGATAAAAACACAAAAATTATGAAATAAAAAATATTCTATGATAAAAAATATTCTATATATAAATAAATTTATATATATTAGTTCCATTTGAAATTATAAATTAATATTAATTTGATTACTCAAGAAGTTATTCACATGTATAGAATGAATGAAGATAAAGGTAAAAAAATTATTCTAAATCCCTTCCTTGGAGATATGTTTTATATTTTTTACCAAATTTCATTTAATAAAATCAAATAAAACCTATTTTATATATCATATCAATGTTATATTTTAATATTGATATTTTAATTTCATTTAAAATTCCTACATTTCAATAGGTTTTAAGTAAAAGTATGTTTAATCTGAAGGGTTCTTTATCTCAAACGTTAACTCCTTGAGAAGTATTTAGGTTACACACAATTTATTTTAATATTATCATGTATTTACTATCCATTAGAATGTATTTATCATATATTAATGATATTCATGGGAAACACTAACCCAAATAAATTCTTTTTCATCAAATGGAATTTTACTTAATTATTCCCCAAATTGAAAGGCTATTTCACAATTGAATATTCATTTAACAAGTCATAATGTTTCATATTAAACTTTTTTCTGATTCCAATACAAGAGTATTTTATTATATGGTATTTCGAACACTAGTTTTTAAAGTGATTCTTTAAAAGAAAATAATGTTACACTATGTTAGTTTTTAATAAATGCAACTTCCAAGTATTAAAAAGGTTCATTTCATAATTAAATGTTTTATTTTTTTCTATATTTCCTATAGAGAATTATATTAAATTTTCAAGGATAGATTATTTGATATTTTTTTTAGTATTAAATGTTATCAAAATATTTAACTTCAATTTTCAATAGTTTTTTTAATGTGGTTTATTAGTTTTTAATTAACACCAATGTTATAAGTTTTTTCTAAAATCTCTTCTATGTTTTCACCTTCATTTCCCATTTTATATTCTAAAATAAATCACTCATGGGATTTAATTTAAATGATATATTCTATCAAATATATATATATATATATGTATATATAATTTAGGTGAATTGAACTTGTGGAATAATACAATTTAGTTCTTGATCCCTGTTGGAATAATTCTTTCCAAATAATTCTTTTACAAGGAGGGTTTTTATCTTTTTCAGCATCCATTTGAATTTTTTTATTACACTAGGGATATGATATTTTAGAACCATCTTCATTATTTCTCTATATGTGTTATTTAATATTATTTTCTATCAACTATATGATCCATTATTACCTTTTATTTCCTAACAATCCACTATGAATAGAAAGAACTTTTCTTCCAATTCCTTTTATTTGTGAATACTAACTTTTCTAATCCACCATTTGAAGAGAATCCACCTAGATAGCATACATTAATTGATTGGGGAATTTATTTAGAAAAATATATACCATTATTCTATATGGTTTTAGATTTAATGAAACTTATATAAAAATTTATTCTATTTTTTAATCTGGGAACTACATAAAATCATTATATTTGTCAATCCAATATGGATGTTCATTGATTACTCACAAAAGTTCACTATGTATTTTTTAATAAAAAAATTATTTTCCAAGATGGGATATGATCATATTATAATTTTTAATAATATTGGTAAAATATTGAAATTTATTATGTTTTTATTCCAATATGGATGATTATTAGAAAAGATGATTATTTTTTACTCATTGTCATATATGGTTAATGCATTAAACTAGAGCATGTAATGGGTGGGACCCGATATTATATTGTACTTTGATACATTGGTAGGTCCCATGAGACTAATGTGTTTGGATATTTAGAGTATTCCTTACAAATTTATAAATATGTATTAACTGTTGTCTTAATCAAAATAATGATGTCATGTATGTGGACTTGATGGTAAGAATGATGTATTGGTTGATTCCTTGATGGTAAGATCAAGATGTCTAGAATTATGTAATAAATAAACATAAATTTTTTTGTTATTATACATATGATCTATTTATTATCATTATTATTCCTATATATATTATGCCATCAATTTTATTTTATTATTCCATTTTGATTCTTAATAACTCTTTCCGTAATATTTCTTCCATGCTTATGCCATGATTAAATCTGTTATATGTTATTCTTCACTGAGAGTTTGAGTTCACCCATTCATGTGTTTCTATGTCCCCAATTAATTAAGAATATTATTTCACATAATATGTCTAATTATATAGTCTATGGGATACATTACATATATGGTATTGATGAAGTGGTTTCTTATAGTGGATAAAAAAGGTCATCTTGTTTTGAAAAACATGGTCCTTATTAGTTTATGATTTTTTATCATTATCAAAAGATCTAGAGGTAAAATTTATTTTGAATATATATAATGTAATATTTTCTTTAAGCCATATAATTATGGGATATTTATATATTATAACATATATTTTGTATCAAGGCTATTATTTTAAGTATTTATTCATAGCACCAGATCTGGGAGTTCAGGTTTAGGTTGTCACAGTTGGTATTAGATTAGTGTTTAGATAGATTTATTGATTATGATGTTATCAGTTGAGGATAATTTAAGTGTTATGGGTTTTTTTAAATTTTAAAATATCATGTTTGATCATAGTTTCACTTTTATAGATAACCCTTTATTTTTATTGAGGTAATATGGTTTTTTTTGGGATTATGATAAATATAATACAGTGAACACCCTATGGATAAATTTAAGTGATTATTTTAATAATTCTATGACATAAAATAGTTTTTATAAATTAGATTTTTCATGGTTATCCTTGAAAATGCATCCATGTCTATATATTAGGATTTGGTTACAGTTGTGGTACATGTTCATCTTAGCGTAATCACCCCTAACAAGACGGGTTGAGAATTGACTCGATCTTCACACTGGTTCATAATTAGTGGGCATATAACTTCACACATGAATATAAACTCCATGTAGATATTATTTGGTCAGTTAAAATCCCCTTATTAATAATTATAAGTGATTTATTTCCTTATTAATTTAAGGAATTATGTTAAGAACTACAAGAGTGCCTAACTTAATGAAAAGTGGATTGAACTAGAAGTACGAAAGGCTAAAATTAAGTTGTCCTTATAGAAGACATATTATGATTTAGTTTCCATATACATATTATCATTTACTATGATTTTACCAATAACCATTTAAGATTTTATTTTTTTGTTGAAACAATATCACAAAAATGAATATGAGAATGGAATATTTCCCCAAACAACTATGTATTTTTACTGAATAAAGAAAAAACATAAGCATTTGGTAATTTTATTATATTCTTATTATAAATGAAAATGATAGTTTCCATATCATCCCTAATATAGTGAGGCTAATATCTTAATAGAAAATAAATTTTTATACTTTTAGATATTTTTAATGGTTATTGATATATAATGATGATATTTTGGAATACTATAAATTTTATGATAATAATGTGAATCATATTAAGATTTTTTTAGTAGTTATACTTTAATGGTACAAAAACTTTTATTAAAATTTATCAATAGCATTTTAATGTGATTTTATGAGAAGGTTATATTTTTTTGTATTACTATTAGAAAACAAGTGATTATGGAATTGACAACTCATAGGTTAAAGATATGATTGATTTAAATATAATAACAGGTTGATTTATTTTAAGAAAAGTGATTTATATAGTATTAATAGCCATATAATTTATAATTTATCTAATTAAAATGTAATCCATGATATTTTTGATGAAATGTATCTCATTTTTTGGATCATGGTTTTCATAAACTGGGTTGTGACTTTATAAACTAGTGACTAATACATTTGAGGGAAAACATGTAAAGACCTGAAAATTACATGTAATTATTTTTTAAAATTATTTGGGATTATTACAAGTCTGGAAAAATTGATGGCACGTGATTCTATTGGCCGGTATACCCTGAATTAATTTATGAAGATTTTTTAAGGTATGTTTATTAAACATCCGGGCGGCATTTTCTATATTTTGAACCAATGCTCAGATTAAAAATTCAAGTGCACTATTGAATCTGTAGCACTGGGATTTACTTAAGGGAAGATTCAAATTAACTGTACTAGGTCCGGAAAAAATGTTAAATTTTGGAGATTACTGAAAAATAATAAAATAACTTAACAATTTATTTTATTTCCTTTTCTCCAGTTGATGAGCAATGGAGGTGGGTACCAGTGACTTGTTAAGTCAATTAATGACATAAATCTCTTTTATTTTTAACCGATCCATTGGGGAATTAAGAGGTTCATTCATCAAATTAACCTCATTAGTTCCTTGGTATATTACTCACCATTTCTCCTCCTATTTAAATGGAGCTCGGGTGGGGTTTTGGCATGACATCTTCAAGCAAGGAAAGTTTGGAAAAGTCCTACAGTAATAACCATCGACTGATTATAAAAGCTCAGGCAGCAATGATTTAGGATTGATGAACACTGACGACTCCATCCAATGTGGATGCTCCTCCCAAAGCAACTGCGTCACCACAAACATACATTGAGGTAGGGGTTCTCATTTAATTAAAGAAATTCCCATGTTTCTTCTCTTTATTCTTGAATTTGAGGGTGGTCGATGTCGAGGATTTGATCGGGGTTCATCGTTATTTTTAATGTGATGTAGATTTTACCCCCACTTGTTATTCTGAAAACACGGAGGTCATAGGCCAAAAGAACAAGGACTGAACACTATGTCGCTTGATTTTCATTGTGTTCTTCAGAGACAAGTTGTTCCAACGTGATGGAACCATAAAACCAAGAGGTGAACAACAACAGTGTCATCCTGAGAGAACTGTAGGTACACCTGAAAGAAAAAACCGACCACCGGATCTCTCCCGGTGGCCTACGGAAGAAGCGCAGGCGCGGCCCAGTCTGGTAGCTCTTGCGACAGGCACTGGTGGACGAGAGCAGTGGCAGGAAACCACCGGCTATGGTGGAAGATCCACACCTCTCAGCACCGCCAGGGTCGAACAAGCAGCTGGCAGCGTTCGGCCTCTAAGGTGGAGGCGGTGTTCCATCGCGTAACAGGCTAAAGGAAGTTGCGACTACACAGCTGCGGTGATCTGGCAAGGGACCCACCTCCTGTGGGCCCTGTGGGTGACAAGGCGGCACCATCTGGAACCCCTATTAAATAAACCGAACATCTATTTGAGCCGTTTGGGAGGCGGACAGTGCGACCCCTACACGGGTCGCACCTTTAAGCGGGTCGGACCGCACGGCGGGCCATGTCCAACCTGCGGGCCCCGCCGGTCTGCGGACCGGCCCCACCAGGTCGGCCGAGGCTGGTTCGGGCTGGGTCGGGTCAGACCCAGACTAGGTCAGGCTGACCAGAGTTGGGGCGGGTCGGGTTAGACCAGACTCGGACCCCTCTCAGGCTCAGAATGCTTAAAAGGCGTAAGTTGCGTACTAGACATCTGTTTGATAAACTGTCTATAGTGATGGGATCCTTAGAGCTATATGGTCCTTTGGAGATACTCCATGATAGTTTTGTAGAATGTTGGGGTACGTCCGGGTTTCATCAACTCCGAATCTAACTGGGCCCTCGACACAAAAATGTTACAATCTTACAGACCGGGCATTTGGTTGATGCACCGTCTATTTCTTTGGGACCCTTATGATGTGATGAATCATCGGGTTACTTCTTTGTTAGACTTAATTCTGGTTGAAATACAACTAATGTCTTGAGGTGCGGTTCACCCAGAATTAAGCGTACTATTTGTGGGAATCCAGTGGCTGGAAGTGACGTGGAGGTTGTAGAAAGATCAATTAGAGGTTTGTATCCGGTGATCTTGTGTGTGTCAGTACCTAGAAATCTTGTGTGGATTAGAACAATGTTATCATGTGTGGATCTAAAATATGTCAACTGAAGAGAAATACCTTTATAGTTGCCCATCGTGGATCAGTGACATACTGATCCTCTAGGGGTCAGATCCTGTGTGGGTCAGATCCAGTGTGGGTCTTGCTGGGGTAAGTACCTATCGACTCTGGGCCTGTTGGATCTTGTTTGTATCTAGTTGGGGGTTAGTACATATCGATCTGTTATGGATTAGACTTCGTATGTTTAGAAATAGTGCCTCTTGACAGAATAAGGTTATCTAGCTTCACGACTGATCATCTGTACTTATATACTTAACTTATACCTGGTTCAAGATGATTCTTTTTCTTTGTTCTTTGTGATTGATATCATGCTTGTGGTTTTCCTTTGTGGAATTTTGAGAGACCTTCGGTGGTCACGGGGTCCCTACTGGGTATTGTTATACTCACCCCTTCACGGCCTTCGCCCACACCATATAGTGTCTTGTGTTGATGATGAGCATATTGGCGGAGACTTAAGGGAGCCAGGACTAGGCGGTACACGAAGAAGATTGTCTATTGTGGAGAGCAGTGTAGATGAGCTGTACCTACCCTTCAGGTAGGATCCTTGGTGTATGATTCCATGAGATTTTTTTTTGTTTTTATGTTGTAGTTGTACCTTTCAGTTGGGCTTTTATTCCACCACTTTACATTCTATACACACCTTCACTATTGTAGTTTTACTTCATGATTTCATATTTTGGTATTCTTTGATTGTGTGTTTGTACAGGTTTAAATAAAATGCCCTCCTGTTTTAGGGATACTCCTTTCTGTTGCTTGTCACCAACCCCTCACCTATGGAAGGAGGGATTGAGGTAGTCACGTCACGGGACCTGGGGGTGGGTCATGACAAAGTGGTATCAAAGGTGTTCGTTCTACCCAAGAACATGGAATCTGATGTTTTTAAATGGAGCAATATTGTTAAGATTTTTGAGTTTGGTTTTAGTTTAGGGAGTCCACTACTGGTGTGTCAACTAACGTATCCATACACCTGGACCCTAAATTCTGATTTCTGGCTTGATGCATGAAAACACTGATAGCTTGTGTTTAGAAAATGTTTTTACTTCAATCACTTTTGAGGCAGCTCTCCAGGTATAACTAGTTGACCCTGGAACACATGTTTCTTTTCAGGATGCTCCCATGTAGACAGCCAACCAGGATTCATGAGAGAGTACAAGATGAAGACCCACCGAGCGATGAGGCTTCGGTGCAGGTCCCTCTTAGTCTGGTATCACCTTCAGGTGGTGCATCAACAACACCACCACCCATTGGGAAGCATATGCCAATAGCCCCACCAACAGATCCTGCAAGATTACTGATTAGGTTTCATGAGTTCCAAAGATAGAGGCCATTGAGGTTTCAAGGTGAGACGGATCCCAAAGAAGATGAGGACTTGCTGGAGGTTGTGGATAGTGTTTTTATCTTGGTTAAGACACCATAAGAGCTTATGGTTATCCTAGGTGCTAGATGTTCCAAGGAACGACCGGGAAATGGTGGAGCCTGATGCTCTAGTCAGATGACGAAGATACCCTCACCTGGATGGACTTTGAGAGCCTCTTCAGAGTGTAGTTTGTTCTACGGACACTACACTCAGTGCATAACTAGGAGTTGTTGCACTTGTTGTGTCCTGGGCCCAGGATTGTTGGGCCCCCCGCCAGGATTGTTGGCGCCTGTGCCCCGGTAACCAATCCCACATCGGTTGTGGAGGGAGATTGGTGGGTGCTTGAAATTCCCATGCCTACCTTCCCCTCAGCAACGCGTTTTAAAGCCGTGAGGCCTGGGATAGCAACTGGGCCAGAGCGGACAATATTTCTGGGCCGAGGGATCCGATCCATCAATTGGTATCAGAGGGTGGTTGGTCTCGGGACCGGTGTGGGCTTGGGGGGGGGATGTTGTGTCCTGGGCCCAGGATTGTTGGGCCCCTGCCAGGATTGTTGGCGCCTGTGCCCCGGTAACCAATCCCACATCGTTTGTGGAGGGAGATTGGTGGGTGCTTCAAATTCTCGTGCCTACCTTCCCCTCAGCAACACGTTTTAAAGCCGTGAGGCCTGGGATAGCAACTGGGCCAGAGCGGACAATATTGATGGGCCGAGGGATCCGATCCATCAAATTTGTCCACTATGATAGTCTTGGAATCAATGCCTTGGCTAATATAGAAATCCTAACATGTGCTTAATGGTTTCCACAATTACATGTTTTATTCCCATTCTGTTTTATCATGGTTAATGTTAGTTTATGATTTATTCCTTATGCACTTACAAGATTTATGTCATTACTCATGATTTTGATGTTTTAGGTTCATGTTCTTACGTTTAAATGTTTTGGGATTGTTTTATGTTCTCCATGTTTGCCCTTACTGAGCATTTGAGCTCACCCTTTTTATGTTTTCTTTTCCCCAGGATATAAAGAAAGGATTTAGGAAAGAAGACCAAATGGGAAGATATTTATGGGAGATGCTGAAGATCTTTCACCATGATTAGAAGATTATGTTCTGAGTTTCCCAAGACACTAAACTAATACGGTCTTTGGGCATCTATTTTTTGCATGTATGAAGTATTATACAAAAGTAACGTAATTTCTCTGTACGTCAAGTGAGGGTCTCTACAGTTGGTATCAGAGCGAAGTTTTAGTTATCCTTTAGAAAATATTATGTGAAAACTTTAGTGAAATCCATAGAGATATTTCTAAGGAATGTCTAGGGATGTCTCTAAGGTTAAGTATACATATAGGTTATAGTCCTGGAATTATGGTAAGCATTTTTGAATTTAACCTAAGATGTTATATATTGAATGTACTCCCCATTTATTATGTTTTTTTTTCTAACATGATTTTTTCCTCTCACACTATTCTTTCTGGGTTTTAGAAAAAATGGCTGGAAACAAGAAGATTCATGATAATGGAGAATATGAGGGATAGTAGAATGATATTATTCGTGAGCAACAAAATGAAATTGGATCTGGATGTCCACATATCATTATAATTCCTAATCATAAATCTCATAATATGATCAATAATCTCAACTTTGGTAAGCTTCCTGACTCAGCTAATAAGAGAATGATGGAGTGTTATGGTGATCATAAAGGAAAGAAAGTTCAATTTCCCTCATGTAAATCATGTGGGAAGAGGAATCAGGGAGAATGATTCAAAGGAACTCGAATATTCTTTGGGTGTGGAAAAGAAGGACACAAAGATAGTAAGTGAAAAGGAAAAGGTTTCGTTAACACCAAGTACAAGGATAATGGTATTGATAAGACATGAAAAAATATTAAATGTTTTATGTGTGGAATGTATGGGAATTATTCGAACCAATTACCTAAGGGAGAATCTCTTGAAGAGAATCAGCATGGTCGTATGAGTAGTATTTATGTTGATGATGATGAAGAGACTACAAATGATATATGAGATGAAAGAAGTGTTGGGGAATAAAATGATGAACCACGGTCAATGGTTTAAGAAGTTAGTGGAATGTTTGTATGTTTATCAAGAGTTATGTTGTCTGGGTAATTTAATGGTACTATGGAATAAAGAAACATCTAAGGATTGTTAAACTATTGTTTTTCCAAAAGTATTTGAATGTATATGTCGAATGGTACCAGTAACCATGAAAGGTTATTTATATATTTTTGTAAAGTAGATGATATGTGCATAATGAAGGGATAAGGAGATAATGAGATGTTTGATGGTATTAATGAGCTCATGACTAATGTAAGGACAAAGTGATATCATGGTTTGAGTATATAGAAATTTTGGGCTTTTGTTATGTGGAAAGAGTTAACTTTTGAAAGCATTCATGTTTTCACAAAGTTTATTTGGTAATTCATGTTTCAAGAGGATACATGATTAAGGAATTCACATATTTGGTATGTGACCAACAACATATATCTTAGGATATATGGGGGATAAATGATAGTATTCAATGCTTGTTAAATGGCCTTTCTAGTAGTCATTTTTCTTTATACTATGAGATTGGATAGAAGTATTTTTGATAAGTATAAAGGTTAGAATGGATTAAGTTGGACATTAGATAGTATTGTTTAAGGCTATAACTTTTTCTATATTATTTCTAGAATGTTATAATCGTATAGTTTTAGAAAAAAGGACAACCTATAGGACATGCGACACCATGTCACGTCGGACAGGGTTGCGGGAATCGAACCCACACCCGAAGTGCGATAGGTCTTTATCGCCTACCACTGGCCTACAGGAAGTCCCTGGTTAGTAGAATTTTGTTTTATTTTATTAAGCAGTGTGATAGATGAAGTATAAGTCCATTTTAGAAACCATATACGATTCATCTCTCCATATATGGACTTATGTATATTTAATAACTTTTTCTAACCTTTTGTTTGAGACAGATGGAATGACCTATCATTCTATCGCGTGATCTGCTAACACTTCAAGAATGAAATATTCAACTTCATTTCTTTAATAGATGAAGTGGAAATTTTTCAAGGAACTACCAATGGTGATATTGTACCAAAATCAATTAACTATTTCTTCAAATTACAATTTTTCCAACTTTAGGGAAATGATCTTGAAAACCAAAAATGTTGTCCTAGACGGTACCTTAGATCATCACAAATTTATGGATTTGTGATTTATGGATTTTTCATATCCATGTTCTCTACCACACTCCATCATAACTTGATGGTTATATTTATCTTTCATATCCATATTTTCACCTATGTTCTTCTATTTGGAAACCAAGTGATGAGTTAATTTGGGTAACTGTTATGTTTCTTTTTTAAAATTAAGTTTTAGTATTCCTTTTTACGATGTAGGATTATATGAATGAAAATTTCAAGTAGTAAACGATTTATAACCCCGGAAAATTTCGAGGGTGAAATTCATTTTAATGGGGTAGAATGTAACACCCCGAGATTTTATTAGAAATATTATTTTTAATTTCTTTGATGTCTTGTGTTGTACGCTACACCAAGATTATCATGCACTATACGCAACACCGTATTATCTTGTAGTATATGAAACATTATTATTGGATTTTGTTACATACAAGATCAACCTTTCTCGATAGCTTTTGTTGTACGCAATACTGAGTTTCACTAAACAACGATATGTTATTAAAATATTATATAAACTAGCTGTTATGAATAGTACTGCCCAATTTATGAAATTTTATAATTTTTATCATTCAAAATGGAATTCATTTTTGGATTCATAATATTGAAATTATCTTAGGGTGAATTTTTGGTATTTTTATGAAAACTATCAATTTTTGATGAATAGTGAAAATAGTAGTTATTGGTCAAAACCGGCTTTTTAGTTAAATAATAATTTATTTTATTTAAATCTATTTTATGTAAAAATAGATACATAATACCTATATAAGTTCAACTTACATCACTGGAGTCATTTTATAATAATTTTATATATATAAAAATTGTATTGAACTTTTTACCGTCTATTACCCACCTCCTAGAAGCATCTGCAAATTTATATAAAACTTAATTTTACCGCTTCTATGATTTTCATTTCAAAAATCCGAAAGACATGGATGATATCAATAAATAAATATGTTGTTCAATGAGATGAAAATAATTTAGGTGAATAGTAACTTTTAACTTTTATTTAACACGGTTAAAAATAAATAGGGTAATTAAGGGTAAAAATGGTATTATTATTACCCTAACACATGTCTTAATTATATTTGATAAGTTCAATTCGACCAAAAAACCTTAGGAAGAAAATATTACCCTTTATGTCCACTTGGATTAGATTAGGATATTTATTATTATTTAATTTAGAGAAGAGATAAAATAGTTAAAATTATAGTTTCATAACTAAAAAAATTTTAATATAGGGTTATACATAAGATAAATATGACTATAAATATTAACAAGAAAGATAATATGATTTCCTAAATAATGGTATTTTATTTATAGTTCTTAGACATTAAATAATTTAATTTATTGATGACACAGTGATGATGTAGTAATTACCTTCTTAATGAAATATTAACATAATTGATATTATAAATACACAAATAAATGTAATTTGAGAATTTTTATTAATTAAACAAATTTTATAGGTTATTAAAACATATTATATTTGGTTAGATGAATTTTCATCAAAGTAATAATGCTGTTATAAATTTAGAAAAAACAAAATACCAAATAGTGTAAAAATTGACATAAAAGAGTTTTTAAAACGAATATTATATTATTAATTGATATAATGGTCCTAAAAATATATGGTTCATCCAAAAGAGTTATATAATAATATATATAACACTAATGAACCAATTGGGGTTCTAGTTGTAGGTTATAAAATGTTTATTAACCATATAGTGTAACAATACCAGAATACACAGTAAAAGTTAAATTATTTAACTTGGAGTTAAATATAACAGATAAGGTTACAATGGTAACGTAAACTTGTATAAAATCTATTTGTTGAGAGGATTTATACCCATAACCACTATATCTTCTAAATAAGACACTTTGGAGCCATTATAAACCGAATATGAATTTATTATAAAATAATTTCTTATGTTTTTTCTATGGTGCCCCTCACCCCTCTTATAAAAGGGCACTCCCCCTTCTCTCTAATTAACACCGCCAAATACATTTTACTCGGCCAAACCCTGCCCAAATACCCTTTAACTGTCCTCCCTTCATCCTAGAGTACATAATTTAGTCTAAAATACAACTTAAGGATCACTTTTGAACAAATCAATAGGAAGAACCTGAAGAAGAGGTAAATATCTCACCACCTATTTCAAGTTCCTTTCTTCTTCCACTACCTCCATCATTGTTGTTTCAATTATAAAATAATAACTCCAGTATATTATATATACTGTGATGTTATTATAAAAATTGTAAAACCATATAAGTTATTTTATCCATCCTATGAATGAAAAAGTCACCACACATGCGTACGTATGGCTTACCATCTCCACGTCATGGTGTAGTTTGTTATTGAAACATTTCATCATTTGGATGGGTATAATAATAAGTATAAATGATATAAATAATAAATCTAACATTATTATGATTCATTATATATGATATACCATCCAATTATATATGATTTTAATATCAAAAGAATGATATTGGCACTCGTGGGTACGTACGGACTACCGTCACCACAAACGTGATAGGATTCATTTTCCATGATTAACCATTCATGTATGGTTATAAAGTATATATAATAAATAATAATGAATGATATTACATAATAATGATACTGTATTTATGTACATATATGTTTCATTTATTTAATTCCATTCAATTCCATAAGGAAACGAAAACAGAGTTCTTGCGTATGTAAGGCCTACTGTCTCCATGAACGGTGTTTTTTCATTCCATTTATCGATCTATCATATATATTTATATGATGAATATATATTATATATAAATCATGTTTTAAATAATTTAATTAAGTAAATCTGGATATAAGTAATAATATCAAGAACAACAAGTCGGAACACGTATGATAATTGAAAGGATTTTACGCAAAACGCTACCTTAACATGGAATTTACAAAAGAAAATGTAATATAAAGTCATAAGTGAATCATATATGATATCATAAATATTATTATGGTTATGTTACAATTTAATAATATTTTTAAACTCACAATACAGGAGTCTCAGACACAAACGGATGAAATTGGACATAAGGTAAGGGATAATTTTGCAATCTCATTTTAATCCGAGATTGCTTATACGTAAGTATTTAAAGTGGTTATATTTTTCATCCATGCCCATTAAATGTTTTTCATAAAGTGTTTAATATTCCTCCTTGTATTTTTAATGTCATTTTTACCCCACTTTGACTTTTACTTTGTGTTATGGAAGGAATCATTCTTTTGTCTACCATAAGTGGTACTTTTTGACTTTTCCGTTAAAAGTATGAGGACAATGTTTTTTTAACATATAAGGCATGAACGGATTTTTATAGTTTCATAATGTCTTATTCACAGGAAGCTTACTCTATAAGATTTTATGATTACTTTCAACAAAAATCCTTTTATTTTAAAATTTCATTGCATTTTTTGAAAAGAAAATGATTTTGATGAAGAATGTATATTTTCCTCAAGAATTCATTACAAGTGTTTTATCAAAAATATTTTCCATATAATGTGAAATTATTTAATATGTTTCTGTTTAAAATATAATGACTCTATGATTTACATGGTTTCATTTTTCTTATGGTGAAATTATATCAATTTATTTTATATGGATTGTGTTATGATGGGATGGTGTTTATGAGACCCATATTATACTTTAGGTTATGATGAATGATTTATGTTTATTTTGTGGAACCCGAAAGAATGATTTCATTATTAGATGGTTGGGACTTATATCTCCATCCAATTACTAGTGTAAAGATTTATATCTCATGAGATAGACATGGCTGGAATTTCAAGAGAATCTGGTTCAGTAATAGAGGGTTGTAATGGCAAGTAAACCCGGTTCAGTAATGGACTTTGTCCACTATGATGGTCTTGGCAGAAATCCCATGGCTAATATAGAAATCATAACATGTGCTTAATGGTTTCCAAAATTACATGTTTTATTCCCATGCTATTTTATCATGGTTAATGTTCCTTTATGATCTATTCCTTATGTACTGCCAAGATTTATGTCATTACTCCTGATTTTGATGTTTAATGTTCATGTTCTTATGTTCAAATGTTTGGGGATTGTTTAATGTTCTCCACGTTTACCCTTACTGGGCATTTGAGCTCACCCTTGTTATGTTTTCTTTTCCCTTGGATATAATGAAAGCTTTTAGGTACAAAAACAAAAGTGGAATATCTTTATGGGAGATGTTGAAGATATTTCACCATAATTAGATGATTATGTTCTAAGTTTCCAAACACCCTAATTTAATATGGTCTTTTGGCATCTGTTTTTGTCATGTATTAAGTATTCCACAAAAGTAATGTAATTTTTATGAACATCATGTGTGGGTCTCTACATTTGGAGCACATGAAGGACTATCTCAGAGGAGGGTGCAACCAATTACTACCTAGTTTTCTAGCGTCACCCTAAAAGTAGTTGACATGATGAGTCTGAGTTGTCCTATAGTGGTGGAACAGTATGATGATGTCTTTATTGATGATGTTCAGGGAAAACCTCCACGCAGAGAGGTATACTCTTACATCAACTTGTATCTCAGGACGACACCGACATCTGCCCCATTATATCGGATGGATGTCGTGGATATTAGGGAGTTGTGGGTACAACTGGTGGACTTGTGGGGAAAGGGGATCATATGTCCCAGTGTTTCTCCCTGGGCATCCCCAATCTTGTATTCCTAAATGGCTGAAGGGAGCTTTAGGATTTGTGTGGACTATTGGCGCCTGATCTAGGTAACCGTCCAGAACAAGTATCAACTCATGAGTATTGATGATCTATTTGAAAAACTGAAGGGATGTTGTTGGTTTTCGAAGATAGACCTCGTATTAGGCTATCATAATCTCATAGTACGGGACAAGGGTGTACCGAATACAACCTTTAGATTTCGGTATGGCCATTATGAGTTCTCGGTGATTCCTTTCGGCATGACCAACACTTGGGAAGTGTCCATGGGGTTCATGAATAGGATCTTTCATCTATACCTAGATCTCTTTGTGTTGGTCTTCATCTACGACATCTTGGTATACTCGACATTGGTGGAGGAGCACGCCACGCACCTACAAGTAGTTCTAGATACACTCCGAGAGCACCACCTTTATGGAAATCTCTTAAAGTTCCAGTTCTGGATATGGGAATTCCACTTCTTGTGGAACATTATATCAGAGGAAGGAGTCACAGTGGATCCGGCAATTATAGAGGGATTTGTTTCTTGAGAACCACCCAAGAGTGTGACTGAAGTACAAAGTTTCCTGGGATTGGATGGGTACTACTGGAGATTTGTTCCTGAATTCTTCAGGGTAGTGGAACCCTTGTCAACCTGGATAAAGAAGGGGCAGCATTTCCTAGGGATAGAGAATTTCCAATAGAGTTTCCAATAGCTGATGCAGATATTAACTAGTACCTCCATCTTGAGGCTACCGGAAGAGGGCGTTGGGAATGTAGTCTATTGTTACACATCTAGGACCAGACATGGTTTTTTTCTAATGCAAGAACGAGTGGTGATCCCCTATGGCTCATGGAAGTTGAGAAACCACGAGCATAACTACACTACCCATGAACTGGAGTTAGCAGTAGTGGTGTTGGAAATGAAGATATGGGTAAACTACTTGATGGGGGAACATTTTAAAGTATACATGAATCACAAGAGTATCAGGAATATCTTCTCACAGAAGGGCCTAAACCTGATACAGTGATGATGGTAAGAGTTCCTCCATGACTATGACATTTAGATATTCTACACTCCTAGGAAGTGGAATGTAGTAGTAGATGCACTCAGCAGGAGGCCTGGTGTACCGTTACTGAGTGAGGTGATAGATTATCTGGACACCTTTTATATATCCTTTATGGATAGATGTTGAGTTTCTTACCTCCAATCTATGACTGACACTCCCCTATATCTTCAGTGAGCTTGGTAGGCATACCTTGGGGACATAGACTGTGACTCCTGATGTGCTCAGATATCCTCAGGACAGGCTCCTAATGCATTTTATGAAGGTGGAGAGCACGTCTTTCTCTTTATAGGATACACTATGGTACCAGTGCTGCTTAGAGATGAGGTGTTGAGAGAGTTCCACACATCTCTTTTGGTGGTACATCCAGAAGTAGTGAAGATGTACCAGGACCTCTAGTGTTAGTACTGGGGGTAAGTAAGAAGAAAGCAGTGGTAGAGTTTGTATCTTGATGCCTCACTTGTCAGCAAATGAAGGATGAGCATCAGGTATAGGCGAGCTTAGCTTAGCCACTTGAGGTACCAGAGTGGTAGTGGGATGGTATCTCTATAGACTTCATGATAGGGATACCATGTACCTATAGGGGGCACGATTCTATCTAGGTGATCATTGACCAACTCACCATGTTGTTCCACTTCTTACCCATCCAAGAAGAAGGATCCATAGAGAGCTTGGGACGCCTCTATGTGCAAAAGACAGTGCAAATTCACAGAGTGTTGATGATGATTGTCTCAGATCACAACACATGATTTACATCCCTATTTTCAAAGAGATTACAGGAGGTGTTCAGAACTCACCTATTCTTGAGCACTACCTTTCACCCTTAGACAGATGATCAGACGGAGCAGACCATATAGACACTTGAGGACATGCTTCGTGATTGTATCCATGATTTTGGTTGTAGTTGGGAGGACCACCTGCCATTGGTGGAGTTTGCATAAAACAACATTTATCACTCAACCATTGGCATGGCATCATTTGGGGCTTTCTATGGGCAACCATGCAGATCACCTCTTTGCTGGACAGACCTAGGGTGTCAGCACTTATGGGTCCAGAGTTGGTACAGGCTACCACATAAAAAGTGGAGGTCATCCAGGAGCAGATAAAGACTGCACAAAATTGGTAGAAGTCGTATGCCAATAGGGGACAGATACCCTTGGAGTTTGAGGGGGGAGAAAATGTCTTCCTATGTGTCTCACCCCGAAGAGGATTACAACAGTTTGGCTGGGGTGGCAAGCAATCTCTGAGGTTCATCGGACCTTTCCAGATCCTTAGAAGAGAAGGTGATGTGGCGTACCATCTAGCACATCCCCCATAGATGCAATGTGTGTATACTGTATTCCACGTGCTGCATCTAAGGAGATACGTGTGTGATCCATCCAAGTTATCGATTGGGGGCGAGCTGGACATCGATGATGGGGCGACATTTGTGGAGTTCCCGGTGGAGATAAAAGATCGATAGGAGTGATTCCTTCATGGGCGGTTGATTCCTCTCATGCAAGTTTTTTGGTAGCATGGGGATCTTCAAAAGAGAACATGGGAGCAGGAGGCTTAGATGCATGCTTAGTACCCCCATTTTTTCCATAGTTTTGTTATAGGTTTCATGGAAAAAAATCCCAAAGGTGGGAAGAATGTAAAGACACAAAAATTCAATGTAAATTTATTTGAAAATTATTTTGGATTATTATGAGTCTGCGAAAATTGATGGTGTCTGATTCTAAGGCCCAGTGTGCCCAGAATGAATTCATAAATTTTTTTAAGGTACGCTCAGAAAATGCCCGTGCGGAATTTTCTATCTTTTGAACCAGTGCTTTGATTAAAAATGTGAGGGCACCGTTGAATCCGCAGTACCAGGATTCACTTAAGCGAAACTTCACTTAAACTGTAGTAGTTCGGGAGAAAAGCTAAATTTAGGACCTTAAAAAAATAAAAAAATAACTTGAAAAGTTATTTTTTTTCTTTTCTCTAGTGGATGAGCGACGGTGGTGGGGACTTGTGACTTTTCAATACAATTAATGAAATGAATCACATTTATTCTCCCCAACACCATTGGTGAATTAAGAGGTTCATTAATTAAATTATCCTCATTATTTCCTCGGAGCATTACTCACATTTCTCCTTCCTTTTAAAATAGAGATTGGGTGGGGTTTTGGCACGACTTCTTCAAGCACGACAACTTTGGCGAAGTTTTGAGGCAACATCCACCAACGGAGGATAGATTCTTGGGCAGAAACAATTCGGGATCGACGAATGATGATGACTCCATCAGATGTGGACGCTCCTCCCACCACAATTGCGACACTTCGAATGGATCTTGAGGTAAGGGATGTCATTTAGTTCATGAAATTATCACGTTTCTTCTACTTGTTCTTGAATTTGCTGGTGGTCAATGTTAGGGATTTGATCGGGTTTATTGTTATTTTTTCATGATGTATGCATTACCACCACTTTTTATAATGCTAACATAGAGGGCACGGGCCATAGGAACAAGGCCCAGACCCTCCGCCACTTGATTTTCATTGCATTCTTCAGAGATGGGTTGTTCCAACGTGACAGAACATTAAAACAGAAAGGCGTGCAATGATGGTGGAATCCTATGAGGATTGTTTGTGTGCCCTGATGGAAGCATGAACCATTAGAACTCACCTGCTGGCCCACGGAAGAAGTGTCTGCATGGATCAGCACAGTGGTGCCGGTGACTGGCACCGGTGGATTAGAGTGGCAGCCCACAACCACTGGCTGCAGCGGAAGAGCGGTACTGCTTGGCACCACAAAAGTCGAACGGGTGGTCAATAGCAGCCGACGTCATAGGTGGAGGCGGCACATTGTCGCATGCCACACTGAAAGAAGGCATGACTTTAAAGTCGGGGTGAGCTCACAAGGGACCAGCCTTCTGCAGGTCCCGTGGGTGACAAGGTGGTGCAACCTAGAGCCGCCCTTAAATAAACTGAATGGATCATTGATCCATTTGGGAGGTAGACTACATGAACTCTATCTGAGTCGCGCTACCCTGCGGGTTGAGCCCACCGCGGCCTAGCCCAACAGTGCCGGCTGACCGGGTCGAACCAGACCCGGACACTTCTCAGGCCCAGAACGCTTAAAAGGATGTAACTTGCGAATCAAACATTTATTTGAGGAACCATCTATGGTGCTAGGATCCTTGGAGTGAGAAGGACCTTTTGAGATACTCCATGAGTATATTGGAGAATGTTGGAGTATGGCCAGGTCGGATCAACTCCGAATGTAACCTGGCCCTCAGCACTAAAGAGTGAATAACTTACAAATCAGGCGTCTGGTTGATGTACCTTATTTTGCGTTGAGATCCTTATAGTGTGACGAATCATTTTGTTACTTCTTAGTGGGAATTCGTTCTGGTTGAAATACAATCAATTGCATGAGGAGCGTGTGTACCTGAATCAAGTGTACAATGAGTGGAAATCCAGTGGCTATGAGTGAGGTAGAGCTTAGTGAGAGATCATACAGAGGTTAATAATTAGTGATCATGTGTGGGTCATCACCAAGAGATCCTATGTGGATCAGCAGTATGAAACCTGATGAGGACCACCCTTAGAGCGGCCCATCGTGGATCAGTGAAAAACCAATCATGTGTGGCTCAGATCCTATGTGGTTTGGTGCTCATCGATCTTGAGTGGGTCAGAGCATACTGATCATGTGTCCATAAGATCGTGTGTGTGTCTTGTGGGGGTTAGTTCCTATCAACTCCAGGTGGGTCGGATCCTATGTGGGCCTTGCGGGGGTTATTACCTATCATTCTTGTGTGGGTTAGAATCTGTACGGTCAGTAGTAGTGCCTCTTGACAGAATAAGATGATCTAGCTTCACGACTAATTATATGTACTTCTATACTTCACATATACCAGGTTTGAGCTGAGACTTTTCTTATGTTCTTTGTGATAGAGATTATGCTTTTGGTTTTCATTTGTGGAATTCTGAGAGACCTTCAGGTGTCTCAGGGTCCCTACTGGGTATTTTTATATATAACGCTGCACGGGCTTCACCTGCACCTTGTTGTGTCTTATGCATATGACGAGCGTCTTGGCTGAGACTTAAGGGATCCGGGACCTGTAGGTAAATGGAGGAGATTGGCTGATGTGGAGATTAATGGAGACAAGTTGTACCTACCCTTCAAAAATGATCCTCAGTGGATGATTCTAGGAGTTGTTTCCTATTTTTATGTTATAGTTGTACCTTTCAGTTGGGCTTGTATTCTGGACCCTTTAATTTTAGTACACACCTTTTCTATTGTAGATTTACTTCCTAGTTTCATCTTGTTGTATTCATGGATTGTGTGTTTGTACATGTTGAAAGGCTATGCCTTCCCATTTTAGGGATACATATTTCGGGTGCTAATCTCCAACCCCTGGTCAATAGAGGATGGTCTTGGGGTAGTTACAGCACGAGCCTCGGGGTACGGGTCGTGAAAAAAATGTAGAGTTAATTTTTTATAATAATATATAATCCTGTTTCGGTTTAATGTTCTGGAAACTCAAATGGTTTTGATAAAATTAAGGTTTATAGAATACATGATTAGGGTATATACATATATCTATATAAGATTTTCTGAATGATTAACATTGTTTGAGAGAATACTGGTAACGTTAATTTTCCTTAAATATTAAGGTAGATGTCAAATATGATGTTATATTGTGAATGACAAATATATTATGAATACCCTCACCAACTTTCATTAGTAAGGAATAATAAAAATTATGAGGATGTAATTTACTTTTGGGGGCGAATTTAACAACCCAAAACATATCTATATATTTACTTTTGGTATGTTTTATGTAAATAGATTATTCTACATGAAAAATCAATCAAGAAAAAAATATTATATATTATAAAAAAATTTAACAATATAATATAGTTATTAAATAAGGGGGTTTAAAAGGATGTAATCATATTACAAAACCCTTGAAAAAAAAGAAATAAATGGAATAAGATAGTACAAGTATTCTTTATTATGATAATTTATCTAATATTGGGATGGAGGTATCTTTTTATGGTTTTCTGTAGACCAAGACTAAGATGAACTTAAACAATTATATTAGGAGTGAAAAAATATGAAATAAAATTTCAATCACGTTGAAATTTTTATGAGATCCATGCTAGCAGGATTCACCACCCTAAAAGTCAACAAGAGCTTACATTACTCGTATATATTATTCAAAGTCCTTGAGTGGATTTATAAAAAGAAATTTGGATGATATAATTAGGTAGTTATTAATTTAATAAGTTATTTATTACATGTATTTTACATATTTCACATTTTTATTTTTAAGAAGAAAATAACTAAAAAATATTATTTAATTTTTATTTTATATTTAAAATATAATTTTATATGTTTTAGAATTTAAATTTAAAAATAGAGTTCCATTTCTAGACATATAATATAAAATATATCTTAAGTTGAATTTTTTATTATTTTCTAAAATAATTTTTTAGGTGATAATTAAAAAATACTTAGTTTGATAATATTGCGACTATTATGAAATTGTCATAGATAAAATATTCTTTAACATTTTTCTATAAAGTATAAAAAATTATTAGTAAAATATCATTTAAAATAACAATGTTATATATATATAAACCATATTTGTTGTTTTGAAAAAAAAAGTAATATTTTACTCAACGAACCTATTATTCTATTATATTAAAAAATTAATTTTCAATATCTATAGAAACTAAATCCAGGAAGTAATGTATTTCATATTTTAGGTCAAAAGTATCATATTAATTAAAAAGGTAAACTTTATTTTTACACTTAAAAATATGACTACTAAAATTAAAGTAAATGATCATGATAATGGAAAAAATATTATTTTCAAATTATTTTATTATTGATATTATTTAATTTTCATCAATCAAATTAAATTAATATATTTAAAATCATGACACTAATATGATGATTAAAAATATAAATAATTATAGTAACACAAATTTTATTGATAACAAATTCTTTTTAAAATTAAGACCACATAATGGTTAAAAACCATTTTTACAAAATATAAATATATATAATTTTTTAATTAAAAAATTAATTTTATATATTTTTTAAATTTAATTACACTAAATTTAGTTTCATCACACTAGGATTTTTTGTTATGGGTTAATTTATATTTTTATAAAAACATAAATTTCATAGTTTTAAACTACATACCAAGGTAACAACCAAAAAAGGTAAATATAAAAAACCGAATAATAAATTACTTAAATCATGTTTAATATATTTTTTAAAATAATTCATTGAAGATTTTGCATACAAATATTTAGACAAAAAAAATTAATTCTAAATTTTGGTGTCTTTTTCCACAAAATTGTGCAGTGATATCATTGAAATGTTACAGATTATTCGTAAAGGTTCCCTTTTCTTCCCTTATAAAACGGGACACTTCCAACCCTTATTTCCATACACTTTCCTTCAAATTCCTTCCAAAAAATTTTCCATTTTTTATTACAAGAATCATATTTCATTTTAAAAATACCTTCATCATTATAATTGTTTTTAATATATTCTTTTTAAAGGATATTATCTTGAGAAAGTTCAAGGTACCTTATTAGTAATACTTACACCTTACCATTTTTTGTGCATTCATAATTCCAAGAGAAATTCCTATATGAATATTTGATAATATCCAACTAATCATAGAAATCTAAAGATATTGATTAAATTATTTTGATGCTCTAAATAAAGCACTACCTAAAACATATATGTTTTTACTAACAAAACTTCCTTTGTGATGATGCGAACAAAGAAGTGTACATGATCAATCCAAAAATGAAACATAGATAGTAGGCATATTGGTGATACTATTTTAGTGTAATCAATAATATTTCAATATTTTTGGAATGATCATCATGAGTCTTGGAGTACACTAAGATTCCATCCAAAATACTATAAAAACTAATTCACATACTGATGAAATATCTTGTTCATCAAGTCCACAAATATTTTTGGGGGAATTTGCCTACCAAGACAGCATTATGACAAACTCAAAAAGTCCATGACTACTTCTAAAATATGTCCTTGATATATTATATGTTTGAACTCTCAAAATATGACACCATGATCTTAATTATGTCCTGGTTAAGACAAAATCTCCTCTCAAATAGTCAAACATATAATCAATACACGAAAGAGGATAGTAGTTATATATAGTCATATGGTTTGACTTCTAGTAATGGACACATAAGAGAAAACTCTTGTCAACCTTCTTAGCAAACAATCCTAGTGATCTCTGAGGAAACATATCAGGACAGATAAATCCCCTATCTTCCAAACCATCCTATTGAGTCATGTGATCTTAAAGCTCTATTAGTGTCATTCTATATTGTGGAATAGAAACTGAATCAGCCACCAGCATGAGCTCAATAGTAAATTCCACATCTCCTATAGGTGGAAACCCTGAGAATTCTTTAAAAACACATCCTGAAACCAATCCACTATAGCTGAAGAAACTTTCAAATTTACACCTCCATTATCGAGTAATATTCTAGTAACCTGGGCTATGATTTCTCCTAATTGATGAGAAATTGGACCAACTCGGCTAGCCTAGATATCCTACTCTCGAAGATGAAAATAGTTTTCACACTTATGAGATGTAAAATTCACTATCCTATGGTAAAAATGTATGTTAGATCGATATGCTACTAACCAGTCCATACCCAAAATTAGGACAAATATCAACATGTCTGGGTTGTAAATATCTAATAGAAAGTGATACTCTCCAACCTCAAGAAAGAAACCATTTCACAAGCATATTTCCCGCAAAATTATTCCCAGATGTGTGTCTAACATCAACAAAATAGTAAAAAAAACTCCACCACCAGGCTCAACCATTCACTAGTTGTTAATAAATAAAAGAATGAGAGGCCCTAATATCAAATAATTCACTACATAATGTAGAATGTAGAAGAATAGTACCTCCCATTGTTAACAGTCCAACCTCACTATCCACAAGAGTATGCTGAATGTTGTGAAGTTGCTCTTCCCCTATTTTATGATATTTAATCTGAACTCTCCACCACTCTGCTAATGCATGATCTCTTTCACAAAAGCACCTCATCCACCTCCTCTGCCACCATGTCTAGTAAAATTCAATATCCATGATTGATATGGTGCTAATTATCCCCTTCCTTTACCCTAGTTCTATCTACCTCCTCCATAATTACCCATCAATCATAGATTCCTAAAGAACATATGTAGATATCACATTAGGCCACAAGAACAACACTCTACGGTTTGTTAGGGATGGTATCAATGATAATGGAACTTCCTGCCACATTGCTAAAACATAATCCAGGTACAATCCTAAGTGAATGAACCTAACCAATAGACACTCTTGTTTCTAGTACACAAACTAACACCCCCATATTTCCACTTTCTTATCTCATAAGAAGTACCTCCAGATCATCTTATAGAAACTACTTATGTTTCACTGGAATCATTCCCCAAGTTCCCCTAAACTATGAGTGTAACGACCTGAAATTTTGAATAAATTTTGTTTCCTAACTTTGTGTGTTATTTTATTTTATACTCAACAAAACTATTTCATTGAATTAAATGAGTATAATTAAAATGATACCATTGGGTTTCGACTGTTATATGACCGTTGTTCAATATGACCATTGGAAACTAAACGTTGTGATTATTGTCTATAAATACAAGTGATCTTGATTAATTAATATAGAAAAAAGATTTGATGGCCCCATCCAGTAGTCTCGGGCCGATCAAAGCCCATCTGATGGAACATGGGAAGGAGGTATCACCTTTGGACTTTTCTCTGGACAAAACCCAATCTGAACTTCATCGTGTAAAGCTGGAATGGAATCACCTTCGCGAGAAGTTCATGCTCATAGAAATCACTACTTGGGAAATTTTGGTCGAGCCGCCCCAAGATTCTATCAACCTAGAACACCTTACTCTTAGGTCCTCTGCTGGTGTTATAAGGGGCTACGTAACGAGATCTTATCTTCCTTGTCTAATCCTTTGATTTAAATAAAAATTTTGATTTCCTATTATGGTGAAGTTTGTGAATTTTTAATTTTCCGGATAAATATAGTATGCATATTATTGATGAATTTTATAAAAAAAAATATATTTTAATAATATTTATGTAAACTATAAATAATTAATAATGTGTATTGATTTTCAAAAAATGGTCTTCTACAGTTATGTTCAGTAAGAAATTTAGACTCTAATAAGATCAACATAATTTTTGATGAATATTACATTATTAATAGTGATTTTACACTGATGATTAGCAATGTTATTAAATGGATAAATTAACCTCACTTAAAAAAGTATTAATATAATTTAGGAACCTTGATTAAGTAATGTGACTCAATAAACAGGTAAATAACTGTTTCAGAAATTTTTGGTTAAGTATTATTTATTCAGGTGAATAGTGTTTTTTATTTAAAAAATATATTTAAAATATATTGAAAATTATTTACAAAAAATGGTGTTCATTTTTGAAATTAGAGCTTCGACATTTGGTTCAGGTGAATTTTTGGGATTTTTCTAAAACAGTTGAATTTTCAGTGAATATTGATTTTATTTAAAAATTAAATTAAAAATATTTAGAAAATTATTTTCATAAAATGGAGTTCATTTTTGATATCAGAGCATCGATTATTGGTCATGGTGAAATTTTGGGATTTTTCTGAGAAAGTTGAATTTTTGGTGAATAGGGAAAATACAATTTTTTGGTTTCAGGTGCTTAATGACATCATTAAGGATGTAATAATTATGAAATAATTCTGGTCTACTTATGAATAGTAAGGGAAGTTATTAGGTGTCCCATTTAGCCATTACTCTGGGCAAATACCATGGGAAAGCCCATGGTTTTTCCAATACCACTGATGAGGTGTCCCTTGGAAATTAATGCTTTGTCCCCTCACTTCTCCTATAAATACCAAGTCATTCCCTCATTAATTTCATTTACAAATCCTCCCCAACGAATTTATGGTCCCTTTAACTCCCTAGGAGTCCTCCCAAGGTTCCCTCAAGCCTCCCAAGGTCCCTACCATCAAGCTTTCGATGTTACTCTTCAAGGTAAGGGATCCTTTAACCCTCCTCTTTTAAGTCATGAATTCCTTTATGTTGTGTCTTATAATTTCCATATCTTTATGTTGAGGGTATGTTCTTATATTTTAACATTTCTTTCCATTTCGTGTCTTATTATTGAGAGACCTTCTCTGCTCTTGTCAATTTGTTTTCTGAATTTTTAAGTGACGTCGTTTGGCTGCCGAATTCTTCGTAAAAGAAATCGCTTCTTCTTTTTTCTTTCATGTTTCCTTTTTAATGTGGTGTGTCATTGAAATATCAATACCATGATCCTATTAAGTAAAAATATTGTTTTATGAGTTGTTTATGAGTGGGTGGACCTTTTCCTCTCTCTTTTCAATGTTTTCTAAAACCATGTTATATAGTCGTTATGCTGCAGAAATTTCGTTTCAGAATTTCTATTTCTTTCTCTCAAGAAATTATATTGTTCATTTATTTGAATACACAAACTTATTTCGTTTACATGGGTGTCCATAAATATATAAATATGATATATTTGATTCTGGATTTGATATACATATAACCCTCACTCCCTTTCCTTGGATTATAAATGACATAATGATCTTATTTTTAAGATCTTTTTAAACGTCGTTATTTTGACATGAAACCCATTTCTTTGATTCCATTTGGGGTTATTTAGGAAATGTTTGGTTATAATCTATGTGGCTCATGTGAAAGTAAATACATATTAAGGGCGCTCCCTGGTAGTTCTCCAATTCATTGGGTAAAGAATTAATCTCTAGAGATTACAAGTTTTACAATACCTTGGTGAATAACCTTGGTAATTTTTATGACACCTCGAGGATAGACATTGGTGATATGTTCATGAATGTCTAAATGTAATGTTGTAGCCACATATTCAATTTATGATTCAAGTTCTTTTCATTATTATATTTCTATTCATTCATTTCTCATGTATTTATGTTTTTATTCTAGTTCTTATTGATATCACAAGTACATTAATTCCCTTGTTTAACCTTACTAGGCCTTCTGCTCACCCATTCCATTGTTGTCTATCTCCAGGATATGAGATGCTGTAAATTTATATAGGATGAACCTTTTATGAATCCTTACAAGTGGTTTAGAATAATTTTTTATGTTGTTTCCATGTATTATATTCCTAATATCCAAAACACTAGACGTTAAAGACCCTCTGTTTGTAAAATGTAATGGAATGTTATGTATTAAAAAGGTGGGATGCCATAGTTGGTATCAAAGGATAGTTTAGTTATTTATGGAAATTAGGTTATGAAAAATTTAGCAATAACCCTAGAGAAGAGTTTAAATATAGAATATCTTCTTGGTATTTTGATGAGTATTGGGTAAGTGGTTTATCAAGAAAATGCATCCTTGTATAGATACGAGCATGTAGAGGTGGCTCTAGCACAGATGTGCATAGAGGTAAAATCTGAAAAAACTACTTTGAGCTAGACTCGAACGGGAACCGGTACACGACAATGGGTCTTACTGCACTCTTGGTTACGACACTCTCGGGGGAGATGCTTGGTTAATCGTTAGCTTTTTAGGAATCATTATGAAGGAATTATCGAAAAATGTAATTGCCTATTCATGATGTTTTAAGACATAAAATCCTTTTTAGATAAAAGTTTTTTAAATGAAATAAGTTTCTCATGAAGGATTTATTCTTTTAGAAAATTTCCCCATCATCTAGGAATATGTTGACGTATTTCTTGAGGAGTTTCCCAGACCTCCCCTAGAAAGAGAGGTAGAGTTCTCCATTGAACTCATACCTGGATCTCATTCGATGTCCAAGACACCCTATAGGATGGAAAATGTGGAGATAGAGGAATTAAAGAAAAAACACCAAAATCTTTTGGAGAATGGGTTTATCTGACCAAGTGTGTCTCCTTGGGGATCACCAGTTCTCTTTGTGAAGAAGAAATATGGATCGATGCAGATATGAATTGATTATAGAGAACTTACTAGGATCATAGTGAAGAAGAAATACTCTCTACCAAGAATTGATGAATTATTTGACAAACTTCATGGGGTCAATTCTTCTCAAAGATTGATCTCCATTCTGGTTATCATCAATTGAGGGTGAAGAATGAGGATATTTCAAAAACTATCTTCCAATCGAGATATAGGCATTATGAGTTTGTTGTTATGCCCTTCGGACTGACTACTGCACCTGCTATTTTTATGGATCAAGAGTAAGTTGGTTTTGGAAAATTTTGTTTTATCAAATGGATATCCTTTGTATAGGAAAATGATTTGGTGATTAAATGATAAAGGTTATTTTCGACGATGTTTTATCTCTTTGAGTACTATGTTCCTAATAGAAATAAAATACTATAAGATTTAAATTGAGGAAGAATGGTTGATTTTTTTTGTAATAATTTATGTATTTATTATGGACATATGGTGATTTGGGTTATTTTTGGAAAATTATGAACCTAGAATAGAGAATATGTGATTAGGTTAATTACACTTCAGTTTGATACATTAATTTTAGTCGATGTTATTTGGTGATAAATATTACGATTTATTGGGGAAGACTATGTGATTGATCCTTTTGAGTTTTGGGTTAAAATCTTAGTTTGGATTATTCTGTAGAATTTTAAGGATGATTATTTATTGAATGGTATTTCTGGAAATTTGGGTAATTTTGTTGAATTTTGGAGATTAATAGTCATATTTATTTTTATATTATTATCCTTTTGGTGGATTATATGATCTCGGTCTAACCATTTTAGTTTTAGTTGATGACTAATGACAAGCGAAATATATAGTTATTCTTTTGTGGTTTTTGTGATTCTCTAGAATATGATTTTTGTGATTTTGATGAGACCAAGTCTTTTTGAATGCTCATTGTTTAGAGAAAAGATTATTTTTGGTGGAAACTTATTAAAGGATGAATCTACACTTGAAGGTAAGTATATTTCCCTATGTCTTTATTCTATGTACTAAATGAATTCCTCAAAATTATGAAAAGGAACGTGAAACAGAAATTTTGTTTGTTTACGTTTCCTACTGGGTAATCAAAGACCATTTAGAACATCATAAGTTTGTGATCTTCATGTGGTTAATTTTCTCCAAATCATGTTTTCTATCACTCTCCATTAGAACTTGACCCATTGTTTTCTCTTCCATATCCATGTTTTCCTATATGGAATCCTAGTATGGGTTAACTTGGGTGACTTTTCTACTTCCCTTTATTTCTTTTAATGTAATAGTTTTACTGACTCTTTTTCTGATGTGGAAATTTTAATGAAATTTCTAAGCCTGATTTTAAAATTGCAAGGATGCAATTTCTTAAGGGGGGAAGATTGTAACGACCCAAAATTTTGAATAAATATTGTTTCCTAACATTGTGTGTTATTTTATTTTATACTCATCAAAAAAATTTCATTGAATAAAATGAGTATAATTAAAATGATACCGTTGGGTTTTGACTGTTATATGACCGTTGGTCAATATGACCGTTAGAAACTAAATGTTACGATTATTGTCTATAAATACAAGTGATCATGATTAATTAATATATAAAGAAAATTTGATTGCCCCATCTAGTTGTCTCAGGCCGATCGAAGCCCATCTGACTGAACTTTGGAAGGAGGTAGCACCTTTGGGCTTTTCTTTGGACCAAACACAACATGAACTTCATCGTGTGAAGTTGGAACTAAATCACCTTCGCGAGAAGTTCAAGCTGATAGAAATCACTACTCAGGAAATGTTGGTCGAGCTGCCCCATGTTTCTATCACCCTAGAACACCTTACTCTTTTTTCCTATGCTGGTGTTATATGGGGCTATGTAATTAGACCATAACTGCCTTGTGTAATCCTTTGATTTAAATAAAAATTGTGATTTCTTCTTATGGTGAATTTGTGAATCTTCAAATGTCCGGATAAATATAGTTTGTATATTATTGATGAATTTTAGAAAAAAAAGATATTTTAAAATTATTTATATAAACCTTAAATAATTAATAATGTGTAATTATTTTCAAAAAATGGTCTTCTACAGTTATGTTGAGTAAGAAATTTAGTGTCTAATAAGATCAGCTTAATTTTCAATGAATAGTAAATTATGAATAGTGATTTTACACTAATGATTAGTAATGTGATCAAATGGATTAAGTAACCTCACTTAAGAAAGTATTAATATAATTTACGCACCTTGATTAAGTAATGTGATTCAATAAAATAGGTAAATAGCTGTTTCAAAAATTATTGGTTAAGTATTAGTTTTTTCAGGTGAATAGTGTTTTTTATTAAAAATTAATTTAAAAATATTTAGAAAATTATTTTCATAAAATGGAGTTTAGTTTTGAAATCAGAGCATCGATATTTGGTTAAAGTGAATTTTTTGGATTTTTTTGAAATAGTTGAATTTTTGGTGAATAGTGTTTTTATTTAAAAATTAAATTTAAAATATTTATCAAATTATTTTCATAAAATGGAGTTCATTTTTGAAATCAGAACATTGATATTTTGTTATGGTTAATTTTCGAAATTTTTCTGAGAAAGTTGAATTTTCAGTGAATAGTGAAAATACAGTTTTTGAGTTTCAGGTGTTTAATGACATCATTCAGTATGTAATAATTATGAAATAATTCTAGTCGACTTATTAATAGTAAGATAAGGTATGAAGTGTCCCATTTGGCCAATACCATGGGAAAATACCATGGGCAAGCCCATGGTTTTGCCAATACCACTAATGAGGTGTCCCTTGGCAATTAATGCTCTGTCCCCTCACTTCTATAAATACCAATCCATTCCCTCATTCATTTCATTTAAAAATCTTCCCCAACAATGTTCTGGTCTCTTTACCTCCCAAGAAGTCCTCCCAAGGTGCCCTCAAGCCTCCCAAGATCACAACCTTCACGATTTCGAAGTTACTCTTCAAGGTAAGTGATCCTTTCACCCTCCTCTTTTAAGTCAATACTTTCTTTATGTTGTGTATTATAATTTAAACCTTTTTATGTTGAGGGTATGTTATTATATGTTCTAATTTCTTTCCATTTCATGTCTAATTATTGGGAGACCTTCTCTGCTATCATCAATTTTTTTCTGAATTTTTAAGCGACGTTGTTAGGCTGCCAAATTCTTCGTAAAATAAATCGCATCTTCTCTTTCTTTCATGTTTCCTCTTTCATGTGGTATGTCATTAAAATATCCATACCATGATCTTATTCAGTACCCATAATGTATTATTAGTTGTTTATTATTGGGTTACTCTATTCCCCTCTCGTTTCAATGTTTTCTAAAGCCATGTCATATAGTCGTTATGGTGTAGAAAGTTCGTCTCAAAATTTCTACATCTTTCTCTCAAGAAATTCTATTGATCATTTATATGAATACCCAGAAAAATTTCGTTTTCATTGGTGTCCATAAATATATAAATATGACATATTTAATTCTGTAATTGACATATATATAACCGTCACTCCCTTTCCGTGGGTTATAAATGACATAATGATCTTATTTTTAAGCTCTTTTTTAACGTCACGATTTTGACATGAAACCCATTTCTTTGATTCCATTTGGGTTATTTATGAAATGTTTTATTATGATCTATATAGATCACATGAATGTAAAGACATATTAAGGGTGTGCCCTGATAGAACTCCAATGCATTGGGTAACAAATTAATTTCTATAGATGACAATTTTTATGATACCTTAGTGAATAACAGTGGTAATATTTATGAAACCTTGCGGATGGAACTTCGTGATATGTTCATGAATTTATAAATGAAATTTTTTAGCCACATATTCAACTTATGATTCATGTTCTTTTCATTAATATATGTCTGTTCTCTCATTCCTCATGTATTTATGTTTTTATTCATGTTCTTATTGATATCACAAGTACATTGATTCCCTTGTTTACCCTTACTGGGCCTTATGCTCACACTTTCATTTGATGTCTATCTCTAGGATTTGAGATGCAGTAAATGTACATAGGATGAACCTTTGATGAATCCTTACAAGTGGTTTAGAAGAATTTTTTATGTTGTTTCATGTATTATTTTCCTAATTTCCAAGACACTAGACTTTAAAGATCCTTTGTTTGTAAAATGTAATGAAAAGTTATGTATTAAAAAGGAGGGATGCAGTAATGAGAGTCTAATCCACCATCTTAGAAAACTTATTTACCTAAAATAGGATTAATTGGGACCTAATATATCATTTAAGTTTTTCCTGTAAATGCATCTATGTAGTTATCTCGTCCCCTGTAAATACTTGAGGAAAGTGTTTCAAGTTTATAAAGCATCAAGCATAGTCCATCATGGACATACTCACCTTAGTCAACTTCAAAAAACCATTTGCTCTCTCTTGTATAACATATCTTGATAGAAGATCTCAAAGAACATCTCCAAGATTTCCCCACACAACCTACCATCAGCTAGTCCAGTCTGAGCCCAAACGTCCCACCAGCACTTTGCTAATGCTCATAACATATAAGCAGCCAACTTGACCATCTTCTATAATGAACCAATGTTTTATCAATTGAAATTCCCTTCTTATAATTATGTCATGTGGGGTAAACACATAAGAGAACACAATAAAAGATTTATAAATGATAATTTAATGAAATAAGAAGCATTTATTAAAGTTAAGGAACCTATAATGAGGAAAGTGTAACTTGGCCTTCGGAATGATAACATGACCATTATGGATAGTAATATGAACAATTGAATATTAAACTTACGAATGAACGAATGAATAAAAATTATCCATATTATAAGTCAAAATAGGATATAATTATATCATATTATAAGTAAATATACATTTAAATAATTATTAATTACGTGTTGTTATTTTTATAGGTCATAAATATTTATTTTTTTTTATTGATAAATTAAATAATTAAAAAGATAATTTATTTTCATAAAATTTATTCATAAATTATTATTTTCTTGTCTTAAGATTATATTCTAATTTTATGAGACCGTAATTAATTTTTCAAAGTGTTGGAAAAGAAGTTCAAATTTTAAAATTTGTTTTTTTCAAGTAGATATAGATTTTAATTGAAAATCATATTTATCATATATATATAAAATTATTTCCATAAAATGGATTAATTTTTTGAATTCTACATGTCAAAAATAGTTAAGGTGAACTTTTGGTATTTTTCTCTAATACTTGAATTTTGTAAATAGTAAACTATAAGTAATTTATGGTATAGATACATTATAAGTTAAATAAATTGTTCATTTAGTCATGGCTAATGTAAGAAAAATTGTTTCAAAATCCCATGTTATAATTACTTTATTTAGTCTCAATAATAAACACTATTGTTTTCCTTGAGAAAAATAATAAAATATTGAGTAAAATAATGACAAAACACACCTCTCCTCCCCTCAAAATACCACCCTCACCAACTCTTCTCATTACACATTTAGATCCTTAATCCTTGCCCAAATTCTACCCACTACACTTAAAAAATCAATCCCCTATTTCTAGGAACTTTTTTTCCTAACAAAATACAAACTTTAATCCCCTAAGGAGGTTCTCAAGAAGAAGGAATCTATAGGTAAAACCCTCTTCCATTTTCATTCAATTTCATTTCAACTTATTTACGTATTTTATCTTATCCTCATGTAATATTTTCTAAGTAGCATGGAAACTCTAGTATTCTATATATAATAGGATTTTATAATATTTATTTAATAATTATTCATAAAATATTATCTCCTCTCTCATTTACTTTAATAATGAAAACATCTTCTCTAAGGTTGAAATTTACCACCTTCATGGACAAAATGATTTCATATATCAATTCTATCTTAAATGTTCATCATGGTACCATTTTTATTATTAAACCAGATTATAATGTATTCATTACATTTCATGTAATTTTTTGGAATCATTTTGTACACATGATATAATTTTTTAAAACAAAATGAGTCCATCATGATCAAAAATTCTATATTAATCTAAAATTTTATAATTAATGAATTATCTAATGAACAATCCTCACTTCTAGAATAAAAATGAAATTTTAATATTATATATGTTCATTAATAATACAAAAGTTCTGTTATGGACTACCATCTTCCTTCTACATGATTTCCAATACACATATACAAGTAAACAAATCATGAATCCCAAGGAAATGAACACTCCCAAACGATGAAACTGAATCAATTATCCCATGAAAAAGGCCATAAATTAACATAATAATGTTATAATAAATCAACTAGATTTTTAAATACTATTTTAATTATTAATTAATGAACCTAAATTGATTATTTAGGACATTAATATCAATTTTAAAGTCATTTTATACATAAGGTAAGGGATTCTACCTGAACCTCCATTATTCCTCTTAGTAAAACATTCTCCTTTTTTTACAAAAAATAAATTATCTTGTATTTTTTTTAAATCATATGAATTATGATTATATGTTCCAAATTGATATATTAATATCATTTCATTAATCTTTTTTGTGGATATAAATATTTTTTAAAAGGTTCCCTTCACAATTATTCTAGATTAGTAGGCCCGGTTTAAGGGAAAATCGCAAATTCTTACCTGATTTCAAGTGCACTATATATTATTTTTTAATAAATCAGTATTTTTATAAAAAAAACTATATTTTATTTAGAAAACCTTCATGGTGTACATATGTTTTTATATAAAATATTATTCCCTTTTCTTCTTAAAATTATCTTTAATACTTTCCTTAAACCACAATAAAAAGTTTTATTTAAAAAGTTTATGAAATGAAGTTTTTACATGTATTCACTATATCTTTACATTAACTAGAATCATATATGAATATTTTACATTATAAATTACCATTTATGTTTTAAAACCTTTCATTCGTGGACATGATTGTGATATTCCCTTATATTATGCCTTTTTGACAAGATTATGATACCCAATTCTTTCCAAGGGTAACCCCTATGTTTATTTTTGATTTATTATTTATGATTGTTCATGTAACACACATATTCATGAAAATTTTATGATGGGTGTTCCAAAATAGCACTCCAATGCATTGGGTAATGTTTAGTCCCATGAGACATTATGTGAAACGGTCTTGCTGGTTAGCCTAGACTCATGCTCCTCTATGAGAAACGATCCATGAATCATTCTCCTCTATATGAAACGAGCCTTAAATCATGGTAAAATCTTGTTTTATGTTGCAACCACAATACTCGGAATCCATGATTTTATGATTCCATGTTATGATTCCTTATGTTTAATCTTGTTCCATGCCTTTTTACATCATAATGATATTCTTTCCCACCCATGTGCTAAGAATTATTTTAATGTTTATTCCCTTACAGGGTTTTTCAGATCATCCATTTGTTTATGTTATCCTCTAGTTATACTATGAATATTTAAGGGATTTAAGCAAGATTGAATCTCATAATGGATTATAAATAATGAAATATATTATTTAGCCATGTGTTTTTAGTTATATGTATGTAGTCTTCCAACACACTAGACTTTATGATCATTGGATTTCAATTCGGTGTCTATTTAGGCTTCATATCATGTAATTATTTGTGTAAAAGACTCAGTTTTCTATATTTGGTATCAGATAAAATGTTTAGTTATTTTTTACGACAAAGAATATATCACTTTAGTAAGAACACTAGAGATAATACTATGTCTAAGAACATGTCCCTAAATTTTGGGAAGAGTTCAGTAAGTGGTTAATCAAGAAAATATATCCATGTCAGGATACTATAAATGGAAGTGATTTGGAAATAGATGTACCTAGTAGTAACAACTCTGATAAGGTGTTGTGGACCTAAATCAAGTTAACCTGGTACATGACAGCAGTCCTTACTACACGACATATTTGAAAATCCTATGTGATATGCTACCTAAATTCATCAGATCATTACAAATCAATATTAGGGGTTCAAATAAAATTCCATTAATTATATATGTTAGGAAATATATAAAGGATTTACTAGATTTAAACCTAGGGAATCACATGTTTGGATATAATTTCCATATACAAGTTTATCCTTTTATATTCATAGTTTCCTTTTATTATCATATGTTTTTTAGCCAAATGAATTGAAAAATATTTTTATTAATTAAATGGGGGAAATATAAGATCATATGCTAACACTAAATGTGATAGTCAAAGTGACAATTTCCCTAATGATATACCAAATATGATAAGAATGGGTGCTTAAAAAATCATGAAAATACTTGCTCAACTGGATCATGTTTTGAATAATAACCTAAATCACATGGAATTCCCTCCTTATCTTATAAGAGATCAAATTACCATTAAATCATTTATATGGGAAAATCCTCCCACATTTATTTTATATTATGATCCCATCACCATGGAATAGTGGATTAAATCCATTGAAATGATATTCTCAATCATTGAGTGCTCAAAAGAAGAGAAACTTGTGTCAGTGTTCTATCATTTTGATGGGGAAGCTGATTAGTTGCGAGAATTGATCAAAAATAAAAAATCCAAGGAGGAAATTGATTCCATGGATTGGGAGGAATTCAAGAAAATGTTTTTTAATAAATATTTTCCCTAAACCCTATGTCTCAATGTGGAATGAAAATTCTTCTAACTTAAGCATATGGAAGACGGGTCTATCATGGCATGTGAGTAAAACATTAAAAGGCTTATAGGATATGCCTACAACTTTTTATGAACATACAAAGAAAAATGGATTGATTCATAAGTGAAATAAATATGAGTGTTCAAAAAAGCATTGGAAATTCAAGACTTTTAATGGTTATAAAAAGATTTTCAGTTCTGACCTCAATGTTAAAATTGAGATCGGAGACTTTCAATGGTCTTGTGGGCCTTGGGAAAAAAAGAATATTGAAATTAATGTGGGTGGATCAGAAAATAAATCCCATAAAGGAAAAAAATACTGAAAATCCCATGTGCCAAAATTGTGTGAAGGATCATCCTACGAACTTTAAAAAGGGAACCAAGAAATTTTTCAATTGTGGAGGAATGGGGAATCTGGATAAGAACTACCGAATGGATATAAACAATACCTCTAATGTAGAAGAAGAAATAAAGGTTCATATCAATTCTCATCCAGTAGTGTAGTGCTTGAACTACAATTAATATGGAAATTTTTCAAACCAATTCCATAAGTCGAGGGTTATTAGAGGAAATCAAAAAAAATCCTCCAAGGAAACAAGGAAGGTCTTATACAAGCACTGCTACTGATATGGAGACAGACAATGATGTTGTGAAAGGTACACAAGTTATTCATCCAATAATATAGATCATAGTATTTGATTTTGGTTCTGCACATTCTTTTATATCTTTTAAGTATAGTATAACTATTTAAACCCCGCCTCAAAATTTGGATGTTGAGATATCTTTGAGAACAATTAATGGGTAAATTATTGCATAGAAAGTGAATAACTCCTCCCAAGTTAATGTTTGTGTACTGAACCTCCAAGAAAATCATGTATTACTTCCTTTGGTGGGGTTTGATGCTATTTTGGGCATTGATTGTGTGACAACTGGGTCTTGGGTACAGCACAGACACCCCGCCTTTACATGGTCGTCGGGTCCTCATCCACTAGGTACCACTAGTTGCCCTGCATACACATGGTCCCCACCTAACGGTCTACCCACATGCTTGAACGTGTCATCTAACTAATGGCTATCCCTACAGGCCAACACATGTCCATTCCAATGAGTTTAATCCTCACTCACACATCATGGAAAACTTCTCAAAAATTTACCCATCCTGATCACTAATCCAGGTGAAGCACGCTTTACTTCAGTGTGTTTTTCCCTCACTCACACACACCCTGGAGATTGATGATATTTTGGGCATCGATGGTGTGACAATTGGGTCCTAGTGACAGCGCAGACACCCCAACTTTACATGGATTTCTGGTACTGACACACCAGGTACAACTAGTTTCCCAGCTGATGAACTTTCATATAAAAATAGATTTCCCACGATCATTTATTTTGATATTTTTTGAATATATTTATGGAAATAAGTGTAGAACTCTTATGTATTGTAATGAAGTTACAGAAAGAAAGCTATTTGGGCCAGATAAAGTTGATGATATAAAATAAAATGTTAGAGCCATTCATAAACATATAAGGGAAAAAAAGTTGATACCAATTTTATACATAAAATAATCAATGTAATTTAGAATTTCATGATAGTGATAAGTTCTTTCTTCTAATTTTTCCATGTAATAAATAAGGGAAAACTAATTCTATGATATATCATTCCCACTGAAATAGTTGATCGTATCATGACAATAACTTATTTTTTGGTACTTCCAATTAACTAATATCAGGTTAAAAATGTGTTTCATGTTTATCTCCCAAGTAAGTACATAGATTACCATTAACATTTATTTAACTCATAGGTTATAATCTTTGAGAAATATATTTCTTATAAAGAGAAACTGGTGGAGATTTTAGATCATACAAATAATGTTATATGGAACAATACCACCCACCTAGTCGATGTTTTGTGGAGATACCACTAGTTTGAGGAAGCTATGTGGAAACCTGATGAAATTATAACGTAGAAGTATCCCCATTTTCTATATCACAGTGATAAATTTTGATGCTGAAAATCATTTTAAGGGGGTAGAATGTAACAACCCTAGCTTTTCTGAATTTTTCTCAAATAAATTAAATTTCCTTAATTGTTTACATTATACACAACACTGAGTTATGATTTTGCTACCTGAAACACTAACATAAGATTGTGTTATATACAAAATTGATTTAACCATGTGGTATATACAACACTTGGTTTTTCTTGAATTACCTTCAACACTATGTTTTCCTTTCATTATAAAAAACACATAGATTTAACAAAACCACGATATATTATTAATATTAGTCAAAAACAACAACAATAAACTAAAAATTAAACAATGAAATATAAATAATAATAACTATTTGTTAAATATTAATTATATTGTTTTTATATAAGTAATACTTATGATTATATAAAGTCTTTATATTCTTTAAAAATATTATTTTCTTAAAAAATGTTCTTTTTTCCTTTTTGTGAAAATTAATAATATTAGTTTTTTATTCTGTTAGAAAATTTATTCATTTAAATAGAATCGATTTTTTAAATCAACATATCAAAATTATCTTAGGGTTAATTTTTTTAAATTTTCTAAAAAGATTAAATTTTTGATGAATAATGAAAAATACTTTAGTTGAAAACTACATTTTTTATTAAAATAATTATAATTTTAAATAAAATTTTATATTTTTATGTAAAATTACCAAAATAATATATATATATATATTAATTTAGGTTATTTCAATCAATTTGAAATTTAAATTTTATATAAAAAAAATTCAATTTTTTAATCATTTTTCATTAAAAACAGATTTTCTTATTATGCCTATAAGAATAATTTTAAATTAATTGTTTTCCAATATATTAATTGAATTTTAAAAAATGTATTCAATATTTGGAATTATATTAATTTATATCATCTAATGAGGTAAACTTAATTTTTTACCATAATGATTAGTAAAAATAGTTAAAAAAATTACCAATCGTGATTATGGTTAAAAGAGGGTTTTGTGCATTATATGCGCTTATGTAAAAAAAATAATTTTCAACATATTTGAATTTTATTTGATAAATTGGATTTAATATTTATAATAAATTGGTAAAAACTATCTAATATGGCTCATTTTAGTTTAGGCTTAATGGATAAATAAATAATATTAAAAAACTAGTTATTGTAGTGAAAATTAAAATAGTAAAAGTTAGTAAGAATTAAAGGCTAAGGAATGAAATATTTAAAACATAAGTTATTTTTTTGTAATTTTTACTTGGAAATATCATCCCCCCTCAATTATTTATCAATTTTTGTTACACAAGGGGTGATTATGACCTCTCATTATTGAATACATTTGGGATTTTTCAAAAATGCCACTCCTCTTCAATAATAAATCGGCACTAACAACCCCCACTATTTTATACCACTAAAGCCATTTGGATCTCCCAGAAAATGCCCAAATTAATTCAAAATTTCCCTACTCTCATCCTACAATCCTTATTTAGGGAATAAATCCTACATTAGAAGGCTTTTGATGTAGAGTTATGGAGGGCACCTGTGGAATTGTTAATGTTTTTCATTAAGAGTTTTTATTATGTTTATTCATCCAACTCCTTCAAGACTTATTAAACCATGAAGATATAATAAAATAATTATATTCCATAAAATGGTATTTTTTTAATAATAATTTATTGACCTAAAACCATCTACACTTTAATCAAATGTGTTATAAAATCATCATTTTTCGTATGTCAGACTACCACCTCATGAATTAATGTCATTTGTTTTTCCATTACCACCAATAATGTATGGAAATAATGATAAATTTATTTTTTATATGTGAGAATTATAATATTATTATTTTGATTCATTTATTATATCATGAATACCTTATTACATTCTTTTTTTTTGGGAATATGATGACATCACAGTGTGTATAGTAGACAACACCCTCACAAAGTGACTAGATTTGTTCATTCATTTAATGGAAGGTGATTAGGACTATTATATGAAAACATATGAGATATATGAAAAAATGTGATTCTATAATTATAATATTTAATTTTATATTAATTCATTAAATGCATCAAGGAAATGGAAACAACGTTCAAGTGGACGTATTGACTATCGTCTCTTTGAATATTGTGTTTCATTTCCCATCACCGTATATTATAGATTACTCTAAATACAAATATACTCTATATATATGATAATTATATAATGGTTAATAGTCTAGTGCTTATGGAAATATGATCAATGTATGATGACCCAAAAAATCAAAACATACAAGAAAAATAAAGTAGTTATTGCGTGAAACGTAACTTTAACATGAAATTCTTAATAAATGGGTAATAAAATGTCATAATTATATAATAAATGATTTTATATATATAAATAAATAATAATTTTCTATGACATATGTATAATAAACATATATTTATTATATAGGAGGATTGAACTTTTTAGAAGAAATTCAAGACTTAAGGTAAGGGATTTTGTTCTCAATTTTCCTTTTTTGAGACATATGTTATGTTAGGAAACTATATTATTTTACAAGGTGTATAAATATCCCCTTTGACATTTAATTTCATAAATTATTTTCACCTTATGATATATCAAGTTTCATTTAATTATTTTCCTTCATGGTTCTTACATTCCAAATTTTCTAAAGTGATAATGATTTTATGTTACAATCTCATCATTTAAAATTATTGTTTGTGATTATTCTTATTATTATAAAATATTATGATCAATTTCTAAATAAACTATTAAATTTTATTATCCTCCTTTTACTCATGATGTTAATAGTAACATTTTTCCACTCATTAGTACTTAAAATAATTGAACATTTTTTTATAAAAATACTATATTATTTCTCTCTTCTATCAAAAATGAATTTTCTTAAAAAACCATATATTAAAAAAATAAAAAATATTTTACTATTCTCCTATGATTTTTAAAATAAATTTTACCCACAATTTAATTTTTATGATTTTTTTGAAAGGAATCTTAATGTTATTTTACAAAAAACCCATTTTTCTTTTACTGAAAATGTGTTTGTAATAATTGTTTTAATGTGTAAGGTATAAATGAAAATTATTATCTTTAAGAAAATTATTTTCATTAATTATTCATTTTTATTTTTTCTATGATACATTCAAATAAAAGGATTTTCAAAAATCAATGTTTAAAAAAGTTTCTTTGAAATCGGAAAGGATATTTTTCTCCAGAAATGTTTTAAATGGTTTTTAAATCTTCATTTACTGGTTTTCAAGGTTATTTTCTAATAAAATGACTTCCAAAATATTTTATGATTTTTTAGTTTTAAAAAGTTATTTCTAATGAAAATATATCTTCATAAATATGTGTTCTGTGTGATTTATCTTTCAAAATATATGATGAAATATTTTATAGTAACTTATGACTTGTTGGGGATATGCACAAAGGATGTAATTACTATTCTTTCCCTAAATGGTTGATGTTTATAATGGAATGTTTTTTATGAAACTCATTTCTCTTCTATGAGTTAAACCATGAAAAATTAATAATGAATCCTACTTGTTTATCTGCACTTTATGTAATGAAGAAATGTTTAAATTATTATGAAACCTATCACTTTTTCAAAGGTTTTGATATAATGAAATTTTTATGAAACCCATTTCATTACATGATTTATGATATGATGAATATTTTATGATCTTGTGGAAAATAAATGTATGATTTTCATTATTTTAGGAGTGGGGCCAATATCTCCATCCAATTTATTGGGTAAAACATTTTATTTTATGAGATAAAAATGGAAAACAAGTTGATGGGATTGATTTGGTATGGGAAATATGTGAGTCCTAATACACTATGGAAAAAATGTGTTCCACGATCTACAATGGAAAATATGTTATGATTTTTGATCCTATATATTGAAGGATTTAATACTTAACCCTAAAATATTTTTAAATATTTATGATGTTTCCACACTTTTATGACATGATCTTAAGGATTGTTATTGATTAATGACGATTTATCACCATTATGGTCCATGTTTCTGAAAATGATAAAGTTTAAATCCAAGATTAATGTCTACAATCTATGATAGGTTGGGTATGAACATCGTAAGCTTTTTTCATGATCATATACCCATATAAATGTATTATTTTTTTCCTATGGTCATGGATTGATATCTCTTATGGTTACCCTTACTGAGAATATCAAATCACACTTTATTATTTTTCCTTCCCCTTGTTATGAAGAAATTTTTAGGTAGGGTATTCCTAATAATATTACTTTGTGATAATATCATTGTGTGAGATATTTAAAAGCCTTCACAAAATTAGAATATTGTGTACCAAGTTTCCAAATAAACTAAACTATTACGGTTCTCTGGTGTGTGTTTTTTTAATCTATAAAATATTAATTTAAAAAAATGTAATATATATATATATATATATAAATCATAGATATCTATAACAACATGTTACGGTAGTGTTAAATGACATTCCCAATTACAAAAAAAATATACCTTCTAAATCATCGATATAATACCCAATAATATCACTATATCATAAAATATGACATAACCCAAAATTTGTCCATTGTATATAATATTTAGGCTATATATCCATCAATCTAGGACTTTCATAAATTCTTAATGTAATTTTTATAATTTATATTTATATTTTATAATATATAATAACTTATTAATCCATATCCAAAGATAATTTTTTATATCTTTAAAACACTTTTGGAATGATACCACTAATTTCAGTATGCTTCACATCATAGGCTATACAATATGAAAATATACCAAAAATTCCTTTTGGATAAACTCTGAACACATTAAATAGTTTCTATGGGATTTGAAAAAATTTATATTCCTTCATTAAACCATAAATAGTTACCACATAGGCATTTATAATTTTGAAAACAAATTGTTCATAAATCATACATTTTTAAAGGAAGTGGCCTCTACAAAAGCAATAATTATACTTAAATTATAAAGAGATGTGGCATGATCTCCATCAAAAAAATTCTTTATACTTTTCACCACTAATTTTATCATAATAAAAATATAATTAATTTTGACAACACCTTATGTTTCCATGGTAAATAAAGTATGTTAATCCCATGTAACTTACCCACACGTTCTCAATTCTATGAGTATAAATTGACCGAGTTTATTAATACATCACATGTATTTTTTATAAGTGGATATAAACATCACATTCCCCTGCCCAAATAGAAAATAATTTCACATTCACGTTATCTAGGCATGACCATATAATTCTTATTTAAACTCAACAAAGGTTATTTATGTCACACTTTTCAGATAAATAGGGAAAATCTCATCTTGGTTATGCCTTAATAGACAACATGATCGGTAACATAACCTACCACAACCTAATTAGAAAATCATCTTGGATTTTGTATGAAAGTAATTAATGTATTATTTGCAACAAGTATGTAATATTTACAACCTCATGCATATGGTTTAAATATGATACATAAACCACTTGAAAACTAGAAAAAAATTTGTGGCACTCAATGTGATATACATGGATAGAAATCTAGTGCACCAAACTCATCCTATACCATATAAAGATATTTCATATCTCTAAATGAAATATTGCCCATTATGACCATAACATATAACCAAAACATATATTACAACCTAAAAAAATAAATTCTGGATAACTAAAATCCAAAATTTGAAAGGTAAGTTATCATTTCACTTTATGCAATATATGCAACTTGTAATGAGATGATATTTCACATTGTATTTTCATTAAATGAATTTAATGTTAACATCTTTATCAGTATGAAAAATTGAATTGAATTTATACCATGATATGTTAAAATTAAATTTTACCATTATAGTGTAATCATTAAATTAGTAGGTATAGAAGTAAGTAACAATATTATGAAATCTATAAAGAGAAAAATAAATAAGTGGAATTGGTTAAAAAATTCTCCCATATGAAACTAATTTGGATGTATTAGAAAATGAGGTAACATCATGAGGGTTTTCCGAATACCAAGCCTTATATCAACTCCAATAATTATGATACGAGTAAAATTTAATGTAATAAAAGTTCAAGCCTGTGAAATTTAAGACAATAGAAATGATAGTGGGATAACTACCCTCAACATCCAATAGAGCTCACATTAAACAACGATCTTACATAGATACTCTAATGGGTTATGTAAATTGAAATTATAATGATATAATCAAATAATTATTAATATATTATGTTATTTATGACATCTATATTACAAATTTTTCATTTTTACTTTTGAAGAAAAATAATGATTATTTTTCAATAAAAAATATTTTCTTTATATTTATTATATAATACATAAATTTAAATTATTTTGATTTTAAATTTGATTAAATTATTTTCATTATAAAATCAATAATTTCAATTTTATCTAAGGGTAAATTTTATTAATTTTTTATAAAGTAACTGCTTTTTTAGGTGAATATTAAAAAATATATTCTTACATAACCTGTAATGCTTATTATATTAATGAGCCATATAGTTTTTATGAAAAGTTCTTATTGATAAATGGTGTGAAACTATTAATGTTGAAATAATATTCTAAATTTATAAAACAAAGGTCAAATATTTTAAGAACATAAGAAATATTTTTCAACATGTGAAACGTTTTCTAGTCTTCCCTTTTATTAAAATATAATTTTTTAAATGTTAATTTTGTTATTTCATTGAGATCCAAGAATCATTTATTTTTATAATAAAATATTCTCTATCATAAAAATCAAAACATTTATAATTTTATCCTACACATAAAATTTATTCCTAAAAATAAAATTTTCCTACAAATTAATTTTAACATGCTAATATTAAAGATAAGTTTTACGAATTTGAAAAAAATTATCAAATAAACTTATTTTAATATTGTTAATAATATTTTTCAAAGTATTTAATTTGAATAATTTTACTTTTTGGAATAAAATCATATTTCTAATGTAAATATTAGTTACCATGGTAAAATAATTATTTTTTAAACAATAAGACATTTCTAAATGTTTTTTACTTTATAATTTAATGAATATATTTTAAATTAATACTCAAATATGATTTTAAAATAAACATATATAAATAAAATAAAAATTTATTTATTTTTTAATCAATTTTAAATAAGATTATGAAAAGATAAAAAATATTACGTCATCTTTATAAAAAAATAGTTTTTTCTAAAAGTTATATGTTTTTATTTAAAAGTTAATTTTACCCTATTAATAAATTTAATTATGTAAAATTTACCCAAAATTCAGATTCATCACCCTAAAATTTTATAATAATGGTCATATTATATTTTTATTGAAGATATAATTTCAAATATAAATATTTAATCAAGATTAATAAAAGTTAAAATGGATATCCCATTCTGGCCCTATTTTTAATAATAAAACATAAAATTTGGACCGTTTAGAATATATTTTATAGGTTCTAAATTCAAACCTACATGTCTCACAAAACATTATACACTTAACTCGCCTAACCCACCTAACATCTATATGGTTCCATTATTAACATTTCCCTAACATTAGTTTATATGGAAAGCCCCTTCTTTTCACTAACAAAAGGATCTCACTCTAAACCATTACATTATGTATCGAAACCTAAAAGGAATTATTCATGAATTTATATTCCCTATCACCGTATAAATCGCACCCAAAGATTTCCAAAGTTTATAAGGATTTCACCCATGCTCTTTGAAGCTACATATAAAGGTAAAGGTTATCTTCCTCCTTTTGATTCAAACGCATCTTCAATGAAATATTTTACTGATTTCCATATACTAATTCATCCATATATTCAAAATTAATATTTTATTACCACAATTATTTAATTTTTTTGAGATACTACTCATATATCTCATTAAACCCCTTTAATTTTCCATTTTTTATAATTTCTATATCGTTGAAATCAATCCTTGATTCTCTCCATCTTTTTTCCAATCCAAGAACTTACTTTGTGACAAGCCTTTGGATTTACATGTGATTATTATCCCAATAGTTAACAATAAATATTTTACTATCCAACTAATTTTTTACTTATGAGAGAATAAAATTTACACTCATTAAACCCATTATATAATCCCTATTATATACATTTCACATTGTAGAAGTCACTCCTTGATTTTCTATGTCATTTTACATGATGAGAGACTGTTTATTTCCATCTGATTGTGCTACCATGTGTTAATAATCAATAATTTTATATCTAAATTGTTACCTTTTTTGAAATATTACCCTTATCTCTCATTATACCAATTCCATAATCCCTTTTGTATACCCATTATTATAAAAAAATCATCCCATGATTTTTCTTGTTGTTTATTCTGATTGTGAATACCCCACTCAAATATCATTCAATGGTGTCTGAATAATTGTAACATTATTTTACATATTGAGTGATTCCATATTTTAAATCCAAAATCCCATACATTTTGGTCAAAATGATATGTTCTAATGAAATTTAATTGATGTGGGACACATTATTATAAGAATGTGAAGGGCGCACCTTGATTGTGCACAAATAAAATGTGTAAGGAATTAATCTTTAGAGATCAAATGCTCATGATAACTTGGAAGAATTCATTTGTAGTGTTTTCTAATACATTGGTTTATAACCTTGTTAATATGAATGGTGATCCCTAATATCTCTTTATCACATTGAGTAAAGAACAAATATTTAGATGTGACATGTTCATAATAACTAGGCAGTATGCCTTGGTAATGTTTTATGATACGTCGAAGAAAAACTTTGGTAATGTTATTTTTTGATGCCTTAGAGGTGAAAATAGGTTATATTATTATTAATTTATTATTATTATGTTGTAGACACATTTCTATATTGTATCTCATGTTCTTATGAGCATGTTATACCTCATGCACTCCCAGTCATATTATGTCTCATGTTCTCATGGTCATGTTATTCCTCATGTACATGATAATTCTACACCTTATATACTTATGATCATGTTATGTATAATGTTCGTATATTCATGTTATTTCTCTTGTCCATATGTTCATGTTCCTGTATTTTTATTCATATGTTAAAACCAATGTTTTACCTTTTATTTCATGGAATTAATTTACTTATGCTAAAATACTCACTCAATAAGTATTATATTGGGAGTGATGTGTTTATGTCACATGATAATTATAAACAAATAAAATAATAAAAATAAATAAAATATACCAATATTATAGATTTTATCCTAATGCCAGAATATCTCTGAGCATGTCTTGATGATTGTGACAACCTATGTGCAATAATCATATCATTCTCGATCCATTGGCATAGGACTTTGATCAACCATATCGTCTTTGTCTAGTTTCATGGTTTCATTTAGAACATCATGATACCATGTTGACCGTCATATATATACTATATCCTCATATAACCCAAGAATCCCTCATTTACAAGCTCAACAGAAAACAAATCATGATTAATATCACAATGGCTAGATCCCAAATGTCTATATCATCTCTCAAAACATTAATTTTATAGAATTGGTCAATATTGATTCTTTAATTCCCAATAAATTAATAACATGAATTCATTACCCAAGTTACCATATTAAACAACTTAATCTTGGTAATCAAGGGAATACTGGTCAAGAATAAGTAAATTTTCATGCTTAATAGGCCAGATACTAGGGCTAACCTCAACATCTCATTATCTTAATAGTAATCAAAATTAAAGAATCCCCAAGGACTACTTGTATTAATATTATATATTCTTGTAATCTTAGGGTCTTTTGGAATCTAGGGGATACAATATAGACACATGGTCACATCCCCACATCCTGATCAATCCTCATGTGACTCTATAGTCAGATATCCAACAACATCAAGTATCCACAATTAAATAATAGCCAAATATATCCAAAAAATGTATCATATAATCCTCAAGTATTTATCATAAGAAGTAACTTTGAATATACACCATATCATAGTCACATTAGGCACATAGTTCGGGATCTAAGAATCACATCTTTACCCCATAGTTGCACCCACAATTATTTTAATATGGATTAAATGAAAATCGAGGATTGGTCAAATGCCTAGACTCATAAATAAAATACATATACTTGTGGTATTGTATGCTCAATATTCAATCTAAGGTGACACCCACTATAATATCAACCAAGTTCAAACTCATCTGCTCAAGGTCAGTCAGTCACATGGGTACCCACCAGGGCCATTTATGTTACAACATTTTAGAGGCACCATAGAATTGATCCTCAATCTCACACCATGTATTAGGTAATTTTTCAATTCTTGATGGTTATTTTGTCCCTTTTAATAATCATCGAGATTTTGTGGCCTCACGTACCATGTAGGGTAACTCACAATAGAAACTCTCAAGAGATGGCACATGACCCATATCAATCCTTTAGTTCTCATAGGGTTTGTATGCTCACTCAATAAACCATCAATAGAAAAACATTTTGTCATCCTAGGTTAAACATATCTCTAAGGGTCTAAAAGTCACAAGGAATCGTAATCTTAACATTAAAAATTTCTTCCATTAGGGGTCAATGTAGTTAGCTAGTGTTAATGGCCCTATAATGGACCTAGACACCTTATTTTTTCCACCAAAGGTCTTCTTATTTGATTAAAATAAAAATTTAATTAATTAGAATTTAAAAAAGAAGAAACATATTTAAAAATTTATTAAATTTTATGTTTTATCATCCTATGTTAAAGAGGCCACATGATAAAATTAATATAATCAAATTCATTAATGTACATGTGTATACATAAAGCACCAATATTAAACTTAATAATTTCATTTATCACTAAGGATAGGTTGTTCTATAAGGACTATTAGAGGTTATCTCACCTTATCTATGTTTTTTCACCTTTTGACCTCCTAGCTCGTTCCAAAAAGTCAAAAATAATTAATTGTTACATATATTATTAATTAATTTTTTTAATAATAATTGATAAAATTCTATTAAAACACACCACATCACTGAATAATACTAGAACCTCCTTCAATGGAACCCTTGGGGACCATCTCACACATCTGACTCTATTCCAAGTGGAATATCCAACAAAATATTTTCAATAAAATAGACACATAATTTAATTTAAGTGTTAAATCATTGATAAATTTTACTTAGAAACTCAGCTCCATCGAAATGAAGAACGAGGGTACGTAGATGTGCTCTTGTGTCACCGTCTTGCAAGAATACATGAATTTCCAAAAGGATTTACATGATAACACCATTCACTACTTAAATCATAAAAAATAAATAAACCCAGAAATCCTCAACTTGGTGAAAATGATAGGGTAATAATAATGGATTCATGGAGGTGATACCATAACATTATCGCCGCAAAACACCTCAAAATCCCTATAACCATGGGGTGAATGGAGGGAGTTAAGGAGGGGGAGATGACCACATGAAAAAAAAACATGATGAAATAAAGTGGTATTATCCCTCATAATCAATATGGAGGATTTAATTTACACCTAAAAGATCCCATCATATGGTTGTTGGTACTGAATGGACAATCGGTGGTGCCTACCAGTTAGCAGTGGTTTTGTTGAAGATTCAGCTTCAGTAACCACCCCACCACTCTAATGGATCCTATGAGCCCTCAAGAAATCACCTAATCCTCCAAATGTATTTAAAACACCACATTAACTGTGTTAAATCTCTCATAACATGATTCTAAATCCTAAATCTCAAAACAACCCAGCCACTATTTTGAAAATTCAAAATTTCCCGGAATTTCAAGATCCCATTGGGAAATATGACCTTATAATCTCCCCATTATAAAACATATCATCCTTGGGGATTCCTGGTAGTTATCCAACCATAAATCCCAATGTTTATAAGCCTTTTATTTATCAAAAATTATATGAGACCCACCTTGAAACATCAAATGTGCTCCATTTAAAAAACCCTAATTAATGGCATTAAACACATTGAACCATGATCCAATTCATATTAAAATGATTGAAACATTTATATGATTCTTGGTCGATCCAATCCATTATTATACATGACCATGTTTTCTTCCCATTAATCACCTAGACCATGGTTCTCCTCACTAAAGATAGTAGCTCAAAAAGTCCAATTTTGAGCCATGACACAACCACCATAAAAATATATTCTCCTGACACATTTTATGAATTCTTAGACCACAGTCATTTCACATCCAAATTCACCACATTCAAACTCAATTTGAAATGTTTTTCATACCTCCTTGGTCTAACCCTTATCAAAAACACCAAGCTCTCATTACCGACGTATGACTGAAACACCTGATCATGATTCCCTTAATCCCAAGAAATCCGATTATTTTCTAATAATGATAAATGAATCCCATACTCTAATTTTAATGATGTTACAAGGTTGAACCATCTATGTCTATTTGCACCATCATGTCACATCATGAGCACCAATTCACCACTGACCCGACCATGTTTGGGTCACCTTAAAACCATCCCAATATCACTTCCCACATCAGTACTCCCCACAATTCCACATCCAAACTTATTCATAGAATTCATTGAGGAATCTAATAGTACTCTGGAATATTTAATCACCAACATCTGAATTCCAAAATTATTATCTAACCATTTATCCCACACTCTCATTACTCTTTTGTATAAGGGTTTTATAATTCCTCATTGATATCAAACTCCCTACCATATAGATCACCATTTACAGCTCCATGACTACCAACTAAAAGGATTTTATCATTATAAATAATAGTTTCTCTTTCTGATCCACAATAATTCCACCCTATGAAACAACTACCTTTACAAACATCCTATCCTATTATACTGACACACTTGATATCTTTCTAAAATAAGCCTCACCATAGAGGCATTACCTTAATTTCATTCAATATTTTAGGTAACCATTCCTATAAGAACATTATCAACACCACCAACCCCCAACTCATATATGGTCATTTCGAGTTCATAATTAAAACATACTTCGCATGAAAAAGGCATATACCATTCACATAATATCCAGAATAGAAGATGTATAATATCTTACCATCAAACTCAACATCTTGAGAGTCTTATTCCACTAAACTCATTTGACCACGTTCAAAAGCATTCCAAATTTCCATGAAAAGATATCCCTTGGATCTCATATACAAAATGGGGTGTATTTCATGTGAAAAGGACTTACTCATTATCACCCATGAAATAGTGTCATTCCTAAACATTATGTGCCCATCCATGCCCCAAATTAAGTCAATCTCATTTAAGTTTTTAGTTTCCATCCATCTTAATTTCAAGATCTAAATAATTTACCCACACTCAAACCATGCATGTGAAGTCCATATAGAATCTAAGGGTCAGGTACTCAACCACCCCTACACATAAAATTCTTCCAAGATAATAAAATATATCAATGTTATTTATTAATGGAAACTACAGAATTACCATTCTAAAATAACATACATGATTGAATGATCAGGAAAATATCTTAGCATGAGAGTATAACCACGATCACCACCCCTAAGGGCAACAAAACCCCAGGTCAAACCCTCATAGGCCACCCCTGATCACACTAGTAAGTAACTCCCTATGGTATGGGTGGTATCTCAAGGGTCACTATGGTGTCCCTTGTAGCCCCCCAAACATGGTCTCATAATAATTCATAACATAAAATAAACACAATATCTTCATTCCCTACATTCGTAACTAATGACATCATTCTATCAGATATGAACCAATGGAAATCCACAAACACTATCACGGTTATGTAAAATTACATTCCAATTTATATGTGAAAATTATATATAGGATATTACTAGCACATTAAACAAACAAGCCTAAAAAACAACACCCACTAGGGGTTTCCCAATAAGGCACCCCAATCCTTACTAACCTACTATGGTCACTGCGCCTCTTACAGACATAAACCATTCTATCATCAATTAATATCTCATAAAATATCCACATATCCTACCATCTAATCAAAATACATATTTAGTTTTAACTAGTTTGGTACAATGATTCAATGTCTTTATATGTTCCAATATCATATGAGCAGTTGTAGACACTTTAAATGGTAGATCCTCAGTCTTCTGAGTAAGAAATCACATTAGCATGCCTATATTATGTGAATCATATGTGCTTGTCATGATTCATAAAATATCACCTTCCTCTATATACTAAGAGTAAATAAATCATTAAATGGCCTCTATATAATGGGTCATCATCTAGGATCTATAAACCATGAATCATAAACCTCAGATAGTATATGCATCAGACAAGGTGAAAATCATATCAACTGTAACAACACAAACTAAGAAAAACAATTTCCTATGATAGGTAACCTGGAATATTATTAGGGATGTTGTTTGAGAATAAAATGTTAGGGTACCATCACATGATCTAACACATCCAATTTTTTCCTTCCTAAAAAATCCAAAAATCGAATTACCATAGAAAAATAAAGCTCTGATGCCACTTTATAACATCTTGTTTTGAAGGACACTCAACTGGTTCCCAATCTCAGTTCACTGTAGGACCCTAAGCACACCTACCAAAACATCAAAGGATGTTTACTAGCAATAGGGTTCTAAGGAGGTATTATGGTGTGGTTATACAACTAGTACGAATTTGTGTAATGGAATATAAAATAACTGAATTTAATCTAGAATGATAGATAAACTAAAATAGGTGAAAATAAATATAAAAATGAAAATAATAAATTTTATCCAAAAAATGTCTAGAAATCCATGCCATACATACAATGGAGTACCACTTACTAGGATAATCACATATATATACTTGTATAGAATAAACTGTTAAAGTTAGTGTCCTAAGACAAAATAATTTCACTTTGATTACATGTATATTTTTTTAATTGAGTATTAATTAAACATCTTAATATGTATTGTTCATTTTTTTCATGGAATTCATTTAATACTGTCCTATAGTATTTTTCTTATTGATAATTTCATAGAATATTTCCACTTTGATGAAAATCGTGAAGTGTTATGAAAATATTTATAATATAGATCTCTTGTTGGATAACATAATATAATGGGAAACATGGGTTTTATATCATTATGTGTTGGTACTCATAAGCAGATGAGGCTTCTTTTCATGAATTTTTCAATTGGAAATCACTATGATTGGAGATTATAAGAAAAAACTGACCAATAGAAATTCGTCATGTTTGGATTTCATCATATATTTCTATATGTGAGTAGGTGTAATGGTTCTTAGACTTTAATATTACCATTAAAATATGTCATAACTCACTCAAATAGTTTTACTAAAAAAACCTATCATGTCATATGTTGGAAGTAATTATGGTACATTCGGTGTTTTACAATTTACAGGATGATATTTGATATGTCGAGGAAGGATTTTTCCATTACAATATTATTGGGGTTGAGAACTCAGTCCATTGAATAGAATATAACTGTCTCATAATTTCATTTTCATTTTGTAATGACATGTTTATTTCAAATATTAGACGAAATACATATCAAGAATATTGGTTGAAGATTATATTATGGAACCTTCTGTATGAGATATTGTGAAAAATATATTAAAATACTTATTGTGTGTTCATGTGTGGTTTTCATTGTTGTAACATTAAGTTCATTCTCTTGGGTGCCTTTTCCCATTTCAAGAAAGTAATAAAAAACATTATGAAAGACCATATATTCCAAAGAGAAAGAATTCTAGAGTGTCACACACTCAATTTTTCTATTAATTTCGATTAAATTCTATTAGAATTTAATTACTGGAATAAATATTATTCTTAAGAACAAGGAATAATTTTCCTCAAGTTATATTGATTTCATAAATGAAATAAATATGTATTCAATAATATGTGAATAAAATATATATTTGTTTTTATTGATTATTTAATAGATATTTATTCACCGGTATGTTAATGAAATATTTATTTATGAATAAAATTTTCATTTCAGTATTCAAAAAATACTGAGTTGTTTGAACTGAACCAGACTACGCCTGGTAAACAAATAGTTACATACAAGATGGTAAATCTTATTTATCAGTTTGATTGAGATGGAACACCATAATATATTATTATTATTATTATTATTATGTGTTATGAGGTTTGTTAAAGGTTTTAAATGTTATTTAATAGACATCATGCAATTAAATAATATTTTATCTTAAACCCAAACTCTATAAATATATGGTTATATCTATTGTTTATTGCATACAAAATTGAGAATATAAAATTGTTGCACATAATGAATTATCTCTCGAATCTTCCTTCTCTATCCCTCCCAAAAATTATAAATGAATGTGTGTTTTATCTATGACTGAAGAACGAATAATCAATAATGAAGAACACAAGATATTCAATTCACCTCACTAGCACCCAGAGATTGAGTAGTGGTTCTCCTAGATCATTGGTGTGCATGTGGATCTTCTCTAGATTGATTCTATCATTAGATCCACACAGAGAAATGAAGGAAATCTGAAATAGTCCATTCAAAATATCACCATTCATCAATGAAGAATGTTACTAATCCCATGTATTTATTTCATCAAAAATGATTAAATTAATTATAAATTTGATGTGAAATATCCTCTCTCATGATTTTGGGTAGTTATTATTATAAAATTTTTAATATATATCCCACCACTTCATGCTTATGATGTGTTTGGAACCAGAAAGTGGTATCATAGTGGTCATGTTTAAATTTATAATTATTTATTTGATTGTTCATCTCTACATAATTACTATGAGAATTTAATTTCATATTATTTTTTCTTTAATATAGTTTTAATTAACATGCTTCAACATATTAGTCATGTTTTTTCAAGAGTTTTCATGTTAATAAATGATTCATAAAAAATGATTAACTATCAAATATACCATTGGAAAAGTTCTAATTTTTTCGGTCATACTAGTTTACACGATATGTACTTAGAAGTACACATTGTGTACCCTAGATTTTTTCATCTGGATGAATCAAGGGATACACTAACTTCCATGAAATAATTAAATGTGGTCTATGTTATATGTTGAACAACTAACATGGATCATGGTTTTTGGATTATAGGTCATGTATCAGTAAACATTTTGTGTTGTCCACACAAGTTAGCAGTGTAAATCATGAAATTTTTGTAGCTGTTATACATTTTCCAAATTACATGAGACTAGAAACCTGGGTATTTTATGATATACATGATTTATATATAGTGTACACAACTTGTGGCCCATTAATTCCCACATTCGAATATTTCATCGAGTGAATCGGTGTAAAAATTGTCACACAAATCAACGAGATACCTAGAATATAGTAATCTTGTACATATTTTATAGACTTCTAAGACACATGCACATGACCATTGGAATATACCTCAAACACACAGCATGCACAAAACCATTTTGTGTAGATAATCTGTATACATCCTATATTTTGGTCAAGGTACATGTCCCAGACATATGCATGTGACCCAGATATAAAATGTGTATCAAGATGTACATGTTTTGTAGTCCCCCATTAATAGACAAAATTAAAATATTCATTAAATTTTAAAATTAATGTGTGAAACCCATATTTTGTTAAATAGAACACTATTTTGTGTTTGATAATTTATTAATTATTTTAAATAACATTACATCCTCAATTAATTTGTTCTAATAAATGTTTCATTTTTGGTTCTTCCATTTTTTATCCATGAATTCCATAAATTATGGTTATCTCTAATTATGATTGTATGATCATTACAATCAAAGGGGATTAATTAATTTATTATTCAATTAATGTAAGTGATTTCATATTAATAAAAAATAAATTGTAATGAAATCAATTCTATCATATTACTTTTTATGTATGCATTACATTTATGACCATTCAAGAGCTTGACTTGGACCTCTGTTTGTGTTAGATGTTTTAATTTTACTTATTAAATTGGTTTTCAATTATTGAATATAAATTTAAATAAAGCCATGTGAGTCATCCCTCCCTGTATTATTATATAGAAATTGTGTGTATGAGGATATTTATGTAATCCTATTTTAACTAATCCTTTAGTTACCCTCACCTGCATGAGCGTCATAAATAAATGTAACTAATTGTGTATCCCAATTAATATGGAGGTGGTTCAGGATGAAACCACTATTATTCCAACTCATGTAATACATTTGCAGATAGTTGGAATGTTCTACCTCATCCCAAGAAGGTAATAAGATCTATTTCCCCCAGTTCAAATGTTGATTTAATGTCCGCTGATTAAATCAACCAGCAGATAAATATAAAAAATATGTAATTTCATTATTTATTTTTTTTCTATCTACTCAATTATTTATTTTATGGATGAAAGGTCACGACCACATAAATAAATGAATTAATGTGAAAATGAAAAATAAATAAATGAATGAATTGTTTATAAATATTGTATCCATCATGGTTAGTAAATTAAGTAACATCCATATAATATTAAAATACATGTAAATAATAAAACAAGAAAAAATTTATGCATAATAAATTAAGAAACACTCAATTAAATATTAAGCTAGATGTGCACTTCCATTACTCTATTGTTAATGAAACTTAATAGAACAATGTGTTTTAGCAACCCTTGTTGGGATGATTTCTATTATAAGAGCAGATATTATGATGGTTTTGCATAGAAATTCATTTTTATATCAAGAGGGTTATCACTTTATAAACTTGGTGTAATTTGGATCCATGATTTGAGAAAATCCTTGTTAAGATTTCAGGATAGGGGATCCCACTCAACAACTCAAGGAGTTTCAAGCCCACGGTTGGCAAAGACCTAGCTACCTAAATACCTTTAGGTGGCTCAACCAACCCTTTAGAGGTTATGTTATGGGTAAAATGGGTCATTTCCAATAGAATTTTAGATAAAATAGACATTCTAATTTCAATGGTGAGGGGTATTGGAACTTGATAAAAATAGTGAGAGACTTAATTAAATCAATTAATTTATAATATCTCATCAAATGTGTAATCAATAAAAGTAATAATAATATGAACTTTTAATTGTATAATAAATTATAAAACTCATCCCTACTACTATCCCTATGAACAATATTGGATAAATATAACCTACTAACAGAAAATAACTTCTATTAATGGTAAAAACACATTCATCTTGTGATATATCATGAATAGAAATACTACATTATAGAATCCATATTCCTAATATTTATTCTGACTAGAGTGGTAATGGTATGTTCCTTCCCAGACTGTCACATTTCATGTTTTGGTAGTTGTAGGTGTTTGAAGGATTCTTAGAGGAAGTATGGAGGAGTTCGGGTGCTGAGAGCTTGGAGCATGGACCATTCACAACGTGAAAGTGGTTTTCATGCTGTGAAGAACAATTTCATGATGTGAAAGTTGGTTTCATGACATGTAATGAATTGGGGTTTTAAAAATAAAATAGAATGAATATGTGACATGTTTTTCAGTAGAAACCAAACACTGGGGATTACATGATGTGAAGGGGGATTAGACATCATGTAATTCCATGATACAATGCGATTTTTAAACTTGTTTTAGACAAATTTGTATTCATTCGGCCATGGTTTCTCCTTCCTCTCAATTTGGTAGAACCCTAGTCTCTCTAGGGTTTTCTCCAAGTCCTTTTTCCTATCTCTTTTATCCATTGACCATGGTGGTTTTTCATTGGTGATTTTTGGTTGATCCATGGTGATTTCTACTCCTTTTATGCATTGTTTTTATTCTGTTCTAAATTGGGGTTTCACTACAATTGGGTTTCTTTGGTATGGGTGCATTTGGGTTTCTTTTTTATGGATACTTGGTTCATTATAGGTTGATCCATATTTATGATGGTGCGGTTTTGGTTTACATGTGTTCTTCTTCATCATGTGGTGCACAGTGAGTGGGAAGGATTCTTTTTGGTAATAATTTTCTCATTTCTCCCCTTTGTGCAACATGTTGGTGGGGTTTACTTTTGATTCACTATAGATTATGGTAGTTTCGACATTATTAAAGATAAATAATTTATTAACTGAAATATAAGGGTAAAAAGGTATGGTTCACATGCTTTTAGATCCTTCATATCATTTTGATATTCTGATTGTTTGGGCTTGATGCCCTACTAAAAATTGCGATCATTGGAGCATTGTTTGCACTGGACAATTGTGTTGTGTTTTCTGCATTGGTTCGGATTGTTGTAATATAACCCTAACTTGAAATTGGTTGACTAATTATACTTATCTAATGAAATGGTTCCTATAGGATTTTGGATTGTGTAAATATTAACCTAAAATATAGCGGGTTGGGATAACATCCCTTATTTAAATATTAAAAATAATATTGATGTGTTCTGATGTGTGGTTGAGGAAAGTGGAGATGATAGTTTGTGGGATGTGCTTTTGGGCGGTGAGGTGATAGTTTATGGGACATGCTTTTGTGGTAGGAAGGTGAGTTTGTTAGGTATTAAAGGTTTCATGTGATATGTGGTTATGTAATACTTGATTCCCGAGTGTTGGTGGAATAATGAATGTTTAATATTGTTTGAAATGGAATGGGTTGTCTTGGTTAATGGGATGGAAATTTGATAGTGGAAAAATTATTGATAAATTGTTTCATTAAATTTGGTAGATGAAAAATAATAAAATGAGTTGGTATTAAATATAGATGAAATGTGAAGTCGCATTATATTATTAGGGCTCTTTACTTTTTGAAATTACTTTTGTTGATACTAATAAATGCATTTAGAGGTGGCAGTAAGGGTGATGGTGTCATGATTTTGTTGTTTTTACGAGAATCCATTTGTTTGGACTATGTTCTTTTCTCCATATATATATACATTTTATATTCATGAAATTTCTATGTGCACCCCACCCATGTTGAAAATAAGGTGTTAAACACCCACATCGTCATGTGGGGGTGTCTTTCCAACCATCCTGGTGGGAGGATGGATGGATGACCACCCTTTCTTCCCAACTTCCTCTTCCCAGCGATGAAGGACTATGATTTTTCAGGAAGGATTTGATGAGTTGTGATGTAGTTTAGGTGGTGTCATTTAGATGGGATGTGATATGTGTCCTAGGTGTCTTTGGGATGAGATGTGATATGTGTCGTAGGTGTCTTCGAGAGTGGATGTGTTGTGATTTTACAGGTGTGTGTGGGTGGGATGGGATGTGTTTTGAGGACCATGTTTGTGTACGGGGATGTGTTGTGAGGCCCAGGTGTGTGTGGACAGGATGTGTGGTGAGGCCCAGGTGGGTTCCGGATTGAAGTGTTGTGAGTCCTAGGTTTGTGTGGGAGGGATGTGATGTGGTATATTTAGAAGAGGTGGGAGCGCCATGACATTTTTCATTTGGGTGTGAGAGTTTCTAATTAGTGGGAAATAGGTGCGTGGGACCCTATCATTGATGCACATTATATTATATTATATTACTTTATGCGAATTACTTGGTGATCATGCCTTGGTGATTTTGTGATTATTAGTATGCGTGTTTAGGTGTTGTTTGGTTTTGTTTTTTATCACTGGTGCATTAGTATGCTTCTTTCACATTGGCACGATAGACTTTGATATTTCTATTGAGTATACTTGTATGCACACCCTACATATATAAAATTGTTTTCATGTTTCCATGAGGATTTCATAGACCACGTTGGACCTTACTAGATCATAACCCTAGAAGTTATCAAGTCGTTGCTTTAGCATTACTTTTGTGTATTTCCCTTGCAGACTTTATTCTATTTGTATTGGTTTTATTTTATACATTCATCTATGGTGGTTTGGGTTTCACTTTTATATTATGTCTTGGAGTTTTTTGTGGATGATTAATCCCATCTCTAGATATTGTTTCTTAAAATGGGCAATACCTCTAAAATTGAGATATTTTTACACCCTCAGTGCTAATCTCCAACCAAGGGTCTGTTTTATGCGGGACTTGTGGGATCATTATCTTTATTTCTTCATTGCTAGCCCATGAGGGGTATCCTTGGAGAGATGGGTCATGAAAAAATGGTATCCATGGTTATGGTTGAGAGATTGGATGGAGTTTTGAGTTAAGAATAGTTTGGATTTCATGGGTTGGTATGGAAATAGTTCCAGTTGACCTTGGTGAATGGCATGGGTTAGGGAGACCATCTAGGACATGGGAATTTACGGCCCCCATGATCCATTTCAAGGTCTATTAGCTTATTGAATTTCCAATTGATATAGAACTTCTTGTAGGGAACTGAGCTAGGAAATGTACATGTATTATAATGACTTGTGTTCTTTTTCCAATTGGGTTATCTATTAAGGCTTAAATTGATAACAAATGAATTAAATGAGTTAAAATGAATCTTACTAAAATTACATACTACTCCAACTTAGGAAAGACATGTTTTCATTTTATTTATGGATCTTGATCATCATCTGCATATGGATCAGGAAGTTGATGTTCATCAGGATTTTTTAATTTATCATCATTCAGTTGATCCTATTGAGGAGGATGATCAAAGGTAGTAGATGTTGTGAGATTTCCAGTAGTAGGATTTTGGGAAGTATGAGTGAGGTGTTTCAAATATGGAGATATAGAGATGAATTGACGAGCTTGAGATCGCTTTTATTTTGATCCAGGCTAGGATAGAGTATTGGGCCCTATTGGCATTCAGTTATATGTGAGGAGCTTCACATTAGTGGTGGAAGTTATATCTAGTAGAGTGGAAGGAAGGATATGTTTTGTGGTTCCACTTCTAGAGATTGTTTTGGGAAGAGTTCCATTATTTAACAATGAAGTATTAGAAGAAGCTTAAAATACTCTCCCTTCAGCAGGGGAGTATATCTATTTGAGATCTTGGGATCCAGTTCAAGAAAATTCTATGATTTTCTCCTGATCTTTTTTTGGATGAGGATTCATGGGAGGGACATCTTGAGGAGGCACTCCCTCCTTTTATCCAGTGTATAGTTAGGACTTTTATCTTCCTGACATATCTGGAGGTTTAGAAGAAGGTAGAGGTGGTCAAGAGGATGCACTGGTAAGGACTACTTCCCTAGGTAGGGAACTAGTAGGGTTCATCGAGGGGTAGAGTAGTCAGTGGAAGGTCTCAAGTACCAGGACCTAGGTTTCGACTGGTAGGGAGTTGACCTCAGCAGCTTCCTTTCCAAAATTCTGGTGCCAATGGTTTTTGTGATTTTCCTAGGAGATTTGTGAAAAAAAAATTTGGTTGTGGGGTTTGTGTCCATCTTCAGGGCTAGTGCCCTATTACTGCTTGAGTCCAATTTGGTGGAGGTTAACTGGTTCAATGCCAGTATTAGTAGTAGTTTCTAGTGAGACCCTTTCAGCAGTAGAGGTAGTCGGATTATGCTTCACCAAGAAGATATATAGTAGGTAGAGTCCATCTTTATAATTTTCCTAGTGTTTAGGTACCATGATCTGAGCATGGTTGTAGATTTTTTCATTAGTAGATAGGTATAGGAGTTGAGTGTGGTCAGTTTCACATAGTGAAGGTGGCATTTCCAAAGGGGCCAAATAACATTAGAGGTGCGATTAGTTTTTTTAGTACTCTTTCTTTTTTGATTTGTTTGATTCAGGAGCATCGTGCTTCTTTTTTGAACCTTCTCTATCCCATTCTCTATGAATAGATTTAGAGACATGTCTCATTCCCTTTATGTTTTCTATTCAAATTTTAGGCCAAACTGGCTTGTTTGATGTGTGCTGGGGGTGTAGAATAATGATAGGATCGCATCAGTCCCATGGGGATCATTTTTCCCCCATATTTTGTCATGTGATGTCATCATCAACATTTACTTGTGGTATTCCATGTGTGCCATTATTGACTACTTCCATTGGAGTCTCTTGTTTTCATATGTGGATGGCCAATGTGTGGTTTCATTGGTGATTAAGGTTTTCAGGTGGGAATTCATTGTATGAAGACCCTTCATTACCTTTTGGTCATGTTTTCAATATAATTAGTGGATGATGGAATATTGAAGGTCCTTAGGGTCATTGGGGAGTTTTTAGATGTTTTCCCTTGATAGGTTGTGATGCTACCCCCTCAAAGTGATGTCGAGTTTGAGATAAACTTATAGTCGGGGGATTCTCCAATTTTGATGGTTCTTTATAGAATAGAACCTTCAGAGTTGCGTGATTTTAGGATTCAAATAAATGATCAGATACAGAAGGGTTTTATCTATCCCAGTGTGTCACTGTGGGTTTCTTCTGAGTTTTTTCTAGAGAAGAAATATGGTGGTCTGAGGTTGTGCATATACTACCGGAGGTTGAATCATGTGACGGTCAAAAACCATTACCCTCTTCTGAGAATATATGAAATTTTTCCTCAACGGAGAGGGAGGGTTGGTTTTCTAAGATCAATCAACTGTCTAGGTATCACTTCTTATTGGTGAATTATAGGTATATCTCCAAAAATACCTTCATATGTATGAATGGGTACTTAAATTTCGTAGTTATGTCATTCGATGTTACGAATGAACCATCCTTGTTCATGGGGATTATGAACTTAATGTTCTGTAAGTTCTTGGATCGGTTCATCTAAGTATTCATTAATGATATCTCAATAAATTTGAAGTCAGAGGAAGAGCACACCCATCATCTAAGAAAAGATTTTCAGGTTCTTCGTCACCCCACCTCTATGGTAATTTGCCCATGTTTATGTTATGGACACGATAGAAGCATTTCTTATGGGCATGTGGTGTCTCATCAGGGTGTGGTAGCAGACCTGTCAAAGGTCTAATTAGTTTTTGTGGGGGAATAACTCAAGAACAAGGTATAAGTTCATAGTTTCGTTGGTCATGTGGGATATTATTTGAAATTTTTTCCTGATTTCTCTTAAGTTATAGCCTTTTTGATATCTTTAATGAAGAAAGAGCGTGATTTTTTTGAGTGATCAGTGTCATCCAACATATGGTTACCTGAAATGGAAGTTGGTTAGTTCTCTAGTGCAATGGTTTCTTGATCAATGGGTGATGATTGATGTGTTTTATGACACTTCTCATATAGGATTGGGATACATCTCGATATATAAGAGGGTAGTAATATCTTATGGACCATATCATTATCTCCCCATGATTATAACTATTCAATCCATGATCTAAGTCTTGTATCAGTTGTGTTTTCACTGAAGTTGTGGCAGCATAACTTCATTGGGGTGCTCATTGTGTTCTTCAAGGATCATAAGAGTTTGAGTTATATCTTTTCCCAGTATTATTTGAATTTGTGGCAGCAAAGGGGGATGAAGTTTCTTCAGGAATATGACTTAGAGATCTCCTACACCTTAGGAAAGGGGAATGTTTTGGCTGATTCCTTAAGAGAAAAATCATCAAAGGATGTATTTTCCGTAGTCTGTATATGCTTGGAGAGAAATGGAGGAGTTGAAATCCTTCCACTTATATGTAGGAGTGGGTGGTGGAAGAGGTTATATGTTTCAAATGATGGTATCGTATTCTCTAATGTAGTAGGTGGATATATCATTGTTGGGTGACTAAAATATAGAGATGATGCTTCATCGTGTTGGCCATGGTGATCCTCCAATGGGATGGTCGTAGGATGGTCAAAACCAGATGTTCTTTCATGGGAGGTTGTTTGTTCTCGTGGTAATTCACAAGGTATTTCTTCTTTAGTTTCGTAGCTAGCCTTTATTTGTACACCCAATAGCTTCCAAAATTTACCATGGATTGAAAAAATAGTTTTGGTTTCCCAGTATGAAATGTGATGTTGCAGAATTTGTGGTTTGGTGTCTTGTTTTTTCAATAGGTAAAGGTTGTTCATCATGTTCTTGGAAGTTTGTTCCATCCCTTGGATGTTCTCGAGAGGAAATGGGATTACATCTTGATGTAATATATCACAGGTTTACTCAAATATTAGGGAGGTTGTGATGTTTTATGATTGGTCTTGGATTAGTTGAAAAAATTTCCCACTACTTATTGATCAAGGAATTGGGAATAGTGGATGCATTGGATATGATGTATGTGGATGATGTGGTGTTGTTACAAGGAGTTTGAAGGTCCATTGTCTCAGATCCAGACACATTTTTTTACCTCCTAAGTCTTTAGCGGGTTATAGTATGCTTTTGGCACTCAGTTATACCTCATTAATACAATCACCCCTCAGAAAGATGTGAAAAAGGAACGAAATATCTAGACATTGGACGATATTTTATGGGCACACATCTTGGACTTTGTTTGATATTTGGTATGAAACCTACCTTTGGTAAAGTTTTCTAATAATAATAGTTATCACTCTTACATTAGCATGGCTCTATTTGTGGATTTGTATGGAAGATCGTGTCATTATCCATTGTGCTAGACAGAGGTTGGGGATACAGTCCTTCTTGGTCCTCATGTGGTTCATAGCACATCATAGGATTTTTATCTCATTCATGAGAGGATAAAGGTAGTTCAATACTGAAAGAAAACTTATGTCGATCACTGGAGGACGACCTGAGAGTTTGAGGTTATAGACCACATGTTCTTGATGCTTTCCCCTCTATGTGGGCAGTGGAGGTTTAGCATAGTGATTAAGCATTCTCATAGTTATTTTTGGGTCATTGGAGGTGTTGGTGCGAGATGTCGAGGTGTCCTATCTGTTGTAATTTCCACTATGGTTGGATAGGATATGTGATGTCTTTAACGTCTCTCAACTTCTCTGTAATCTTTATGATGATACCCATGTCCTTTACTGGGGAGAGTTGGATATCGAGGGTGATTTCACATTTGTGAAGCTGCAAGTAGATATATAATATCACAAAGAGAATTTACTATATGGATAAACCATTTCTTTGGTTCGTGTCTTGTGGAGGCATGGTGGACTAGAGTAGAGTACATGGGAATGAGAAATGAGGATGTGTTCTTAGTACTGAGAGTTTTTTTGAGTTTTACGTTTCTATGTTATTCACAATGATGTGATGTTTGAACTTTTTTTCTTAGATGAGTTGTTTTCCTTGGGTTGTGATCTGTGTTGTATGATATGTTATAATGTTCTAATATATGAAAAGGGTAATACCCAATTCCAAATTGATATGCATTAACATCGATGTGATTGAAACTATTTGGGTGAGTTATCTCACCCCAAATCAGATAGTATCTTAATATGGAATATTTAATTATACGATTAGTGTGTTTAGGATGGTATGGTTCATCGGTTGTAGTGGTTTTTGGATTAGGCTATGTAGATGTTGTAATTGTTGTGCAGTGGTTGTGTGGAAGAAAGGTTGTGTAGTAGGAGGTGGTATATGGTTGTGAAGAGTATTTTATGGTCCATTGGTTTGGCCTGTTTAGTCGGTGGTAGCATTTGAGGTATGATAATATCCTTGAGAGGTATCTCACAGGGTGGTTTTTCAGACCCCATTTCTTCTAGGATTGGTTTTGGATTCTTGATGGTGAGAATCATTTAAGAGGTATCTGATGTAATGGTTTGTGCATTAGAGGTCCATTACTTTTCCATTTTTGTTGTTGGATGTGTTTGGAGGAGGCTTCGAGGAATTCTATAGGATTTTCAGTGCTAAGAGAAATTAGTGGAGAACTTTCATGACATGAAAGTGGGTTTAATTCCAAGTAGAAAAATTGCATGATGTGAAAGTTGGTATCATGGTGTGTAATGAATCAGTGTTAGAAAAATAAAATAAAATGACATGGGGATGCATTTTTTATGAAGAAACTAATCCCCAGGGATTACACGATGTGAAAAGGCATTACTCATCTTGTAATTCCCAAATACAGTACAGTTTTAAAATTCTTTTCAGTCTAATTTCCATTCAATCATCCATGGTATCTCCTTCCTCTCATTTTTCTTTTACCCTTGGAACCCTGAGGTTTTCATCAAGGCACATTCCCCCCTCTTTGATGTTTTGATCATAGTTGTTGTTCGTTTGAAATTCTTAGTTGATATGTAATGAGTTCTTATACCTTTCTTGTTTGGTTTTATTCTATTCTTCTTTAGGGTTCCATTGCAATTTTGTTTCTTTAGTTTGGGGGGTGTGTTTTGGTTTCATTTTGATGGATCCTTGATGTGGTATAGGTTTATTTACACTTTTCATGGTGCAGTTGTGGTTCATAGGCATTTTTCTTCACCCTATAGTTTGCAGCTAGTGGGAAATCTTCTTGAGGAAAGAATTACCTCTTTTCTCCATTTTATGTAACATGTTGGTGGGGTTTAATTTTTTTCATTATGTATTATGGTTGTGTCGGATTAATCAAAGATAAATAATTGGTTAATAAAAATTTATTGTTAAAGGTTTGTGATTCACAAATTTTAACATCCTTGGAATGTTTATATTGTTGTGATTTTTTAGGGTTGATGCCCTACTAAAAATTGGGGCTCTTAGGGGATTTGTTTACACTGGATATATGTGTTGTGTGTTATTCTTTGGTTTTGACTGTTGTGATATCTCCCAAAATGGAAATTGGTTGATTACTTATACTTTGATACTTAAATGGTTTCCATAGGATTTTGGATTCTGTGATAATGTTCCTAAAATACAATTGAATTTGATAAAATTCCATTTTAAAATATGTAAAATAATATTTATGTGTTTTGATGTGTGGTTGGGGCATGTGAGGATGATAGTTTGTGGGTTGTTCTTTTGGAGTGGTGAGGAGATAGTTTGTGGGACGTACTTATGGGGAGGTAAGGTGAGGTTTTTGGGGATGACATGTTGCTTGTGATATGTGGTTATGTTTTTCTAGATACCCCCATGGTAATAGATTAAATGAATATTTAATAATGTTTGAATCGACATTGGTGGGTTTGGTTAATGGGATGGAAATTTTACAATGGAAATTTTAAATATGTGTTGTGTGGTTAACTGTGGTTGATGCTAAATAATAAAGTGAATGGGTGTCAAAGTGGAGGAAATATGTTGTCTCGTTAGATTATTTGGGATCTTCAACTTCTGAAATGACTATTCCAGGAACTCATAAATGCATTTAGAGGTGGCAGTAAAGGTGATAGTGTCATGAGTTGGTTATTTTCATGAGAACCGATAGGTTTGGAATGTGTTATTTTTATATATATATATATGTATACACTATAAATTATTGTGATATCTATATACACCCCACCCATGTTGGGAACTATGTTCAAAAAACCTAAATAGTCATGTGTGGGGTTTCTTTCCCAATATCCTGGTGGGATGATCGATGGTTGGCCACCTTCTCTTACCTACTCCCTCTTCCAGAAGATGAAGACCCAAGCTTCTTTGAGAAGGGTGTGACTAGTTGTGATGTGGTGTCCAATGTGTCTTCATAATGAGATGTGATATGTGTCCCATGCATCCATGGGATGAGATGTGATATGAGTCCCAAGTGTCTTTAGGATGAGATGTGTTGTGATATCCCCGGTGTGTGCAGATGAGGTGAGATGTGTTATGAGGCCCATGTGTGTGGGGGATGGATGTGTTTTTATGCCCAGGTGTGTGTGGAAAGGATGTGTTGTGAGGCCTAGGTGTGTGCAGGTGGGTTGTGTTTTAAGTCCCATGTGTTTGCACGCCGACTTTGATGTGGTATATTTGGATGTGGTGGGAGTACTTGGACGTTTTCCATTGGGGTGTTAGATCATCTAATCAATGTAAAAGTTGTATGGGGTACCCTATCATCGATGTGATTTACATTATATTATATTACATGACATGTATTACTTAGTGAGTGTGACTTTGTGAGGTTGGGGTGGTTAGTATGCCTGTTTAGGGGCTTTTTTTCTAATATTTTCTCGCATGTGTATTAGTATGCTTCTTTAACATGTGAACGAGAGACTTTTGTTTTCCGACTTACTATAATTGTATTATCACCCTATGTATATAAATTTTTTCAGGTTTTCATGAGAATTTCACAGACCATGTCGAACCTTGCTATCTTAGATCCATGGTAGTTGTTGTGTCGCTGCTTTAGCTTTACTTTTGGGGTTTTATTTTTTAGGATTTGTTGTATTTGAATCAGTTTTATTTTATAAATTCATGTGGGATTGTTTGTGTTTTTCATTTATTTTATGCCCTGGAGTGGATTGTGGATGATTCATTTTGTCTTCTAATCTTGTTTCTTGTAAAGGGTAATGCCTCTCCTAGTGTGATATTTGTACACCATTAGTGTTGTTCTCCAACTCAGGGCCTACTGGATGCAGGACTCAGGGGGTCATTATATCCCTTTCACCATTTCTATCCCAAGAAGGGTATCTTTAGATGGAGGGGCCATGATAAGAGTGAAGAAGAGTTCTTAGACTCTGAGAAACAATTGAAGGACACAGTTAGTTTCAATTTTTGATACATTCATTTAGTTCAAGTGATCTCATTAATCCTAATGAGAACATGGATGTGTATGGAATTCTTGAGAACCTCTATGGTCATTGCATAGAGAGAGAAAGATAAGAATGGTTTTAGATTTACAAGGTTCACTTTCAAAGAATTCTTGGAAGGGGTGCCCCATTTGGGCATCACATATTTAATCTCATTAGCTACTTTGAGTTCTTAGAAGTTCCTCAGTTTAAACTCCATGAATAATAGTGAACTGGTCTCATTCTGAAATCACTTCTTCCAAGATTCTCAAGATTTTGTGGCTAATTTTAATTTTAAAAACATGGAAATATATATATATCTTATTATATTTCTTCACCAATTAGAAAATGATATTAAGCGTAATAAACCTTCTAACCTTATGGGGATGACCTGAATGTTCAATCGAAGAGATTTTACACTAATTTTTCTTCATTCCCTTCAAAGAAGAGGAAGATAAATTGGAATGAAATGGGAACAAGATGTCGTCTATTTCACATGGGGAAATATGTTCCACTGTAAGAGAAACAACACCCATCTAAAAAATCAAGGAGAAGCTGCATGTGCATTTTTTATCGAGTGAACTTTATATGTTTCTTAAAATTGGGTATTGGATATAGATAGTGGCGTTCACATATGTATCCGAGAAAAGAAACTAGGTAGATTCAAAAATATTGGCCCAGGGTTGGTAGATCTATAAGCCAAAAGGTATAAACTTGTTGTTGTAGTTGTTGGGTACTACCACCTCACATTGTCGACCAGAACGATCATTGTTATAGAAGGTTGTTATTATGTGTCATCTCTTACAAAAAACACTATTTATATATCTAGACATGATACTTATCGATTTAATAAAAGAATTTGGAATAATGTTTTCATATTTTATAAATATTGAATTTTTTGTGGTAATTCACATTTAAATAATGGTATTTTTGTGTTGTACTATACAAACTAGGTAATGAAAATCAATAAGGAAGTTAATTCACATGAATAATACCACAAACAATGTAGGAAAAATTGCATAACACATGTAAATAAAAATTTCGTTACTAATGTACAAAAAGATGTATATTTAGATACTTTTGAACTAAATCCACTTAGTGTATGTCAATCATGTTTACAAGGAAAATGACCAAACCCCAATGTTTAGTATTAAATGTGAAAGGGATAAAGATATTCTTGAATTAGTACATGACGATGTGTCAAGACCATTTCTTATTGAGTAAAGGGGAGTTTACTCATACTTTATAACTTTTTCTAATGATTTAACTAGATATGGATATGATTGCTTAATGAGGTATAAGTTGGAATCCTTTGATGCATTCAAGGAATAAAACAATTAAGTTTAGAACTAACTTGGTAAGAAGATTACGAAACATTTCCCAAACCATGGTAGATAATTTCATAATCAATACTTCATTCATTACTTAAAATAGATTGGGATCCTATCCCAACTCACGACTCCTAAAATGCCTCAGTCGAATGGTGTAATAGAAAGAGGAACCATTCTATATTGGACATGGTGATATCAATGATGAGTCATGTGAGTCTTTTTTATCCTTTTAGGGATACACATTAAATAATCCATACATATACAAAACCATGTACAAAATAAATCGATAAATGGTCTTACATATGATGTTTTGAGTGGAAAGAAACCTATTCTATAGAATTTACATGTGTGGGAAAGAGAATAATTTTTTATGGAATCATTAGGTAAAAAAAATCAACTAGAGGAAAAAAATGTACATTTATAGGATACCCCACCAAAATGAAGGAAAAATACTAATCTCAGGCAATAATGTTATAGTGGAAAGGCATGCCATATTCTTTGGGTGGTAGATCCATTCTTAAAGAGATAGTGGGAGAGAGATAAAATTAAATTAATTCAAGGGTCAAGGAACACAAGAGTTACTATAGGAACAGATTCCGTAAAGCCCCATGAAAGAAGAAACTCATCCAGAGACACATGTACTATGTCAGATTACATGAGAGGTTAGAGAACTATAATGTTATGTTTTTCTGTTCACTGAGGATGGTAACTCGTTATTAGTTGATAATAATGATCCTCTAACCTATAGGGAGGAAGTAATTGGAAAACATGTTTCTAATTAGCAAGAATCCATTAATACTAAAATGGATTCCAAGTACCAAAACCAAGTCATGATTTTGGTAGACCCTCTAGTTGATGTAAATCCCATTGGTTTCAAAATTAATATTTAAGAAGAAACCTGGCATCTAATTGTAGTTAAATTCCTATAAGTCATGACCAGTTACATAAGGATTTAAATAGAATCTATGTGTTGACTACAAAGAATCATTTTCACCTATTGAAATGATGAAATCCATCGTAATTCTAGTTTCCATTAAGGCCATCCTTGATTATGAGATTCTAAATATGTATTTCAAAATAGTTTCCATAACTTGAACCATCTGGATGATTTCTATATGACACAAACTGAAGGTATCTTGACTCTAAAGGATTCTAACAAGGTATACAAGTAATAAAGATCCATTTATGGATTAAATAAAGAATTAAAATCAAGGTATTTTTTATGATGTGTCCATAATGGAATTTAGTTTCATAAAGAATGACTATGAGTTTTGTATATATAAACAGTTTAGTGGGAGTGTGTTCATTTTCATGATAGTATATTTCGATGGTATATTAATAAATGGAACTTAAAAACTAGTCTTGCAGTCTATTATGACACGGTTGAATGAATGGTTCTATATAAAGGAATTTGGTTTGGAAAAATATATTCATAGGATCAGGATCCATCATGAGATATCCAAGAGGATTCTCATCATAAGTAAAAGTACATAAATTGAATAGATACAAAAGATATTTAGTATGGAACAATCTAATATCATACTATTGCAAGCATCACATGGCATTCATCTTTCTAGGAAAATATATCCTTAGAAACTTAAATGAAATAAATATAATGTAAATTACTCCATACATGATATAAATTAGGTAAGTTGTGTATTATATTCTAGCTAATATTATATATTTTTACTATGTATTTAGTATGGTAGGAAGATATCAATTTGAACCCGATTACCTCCATTAGATGGCAGTCAAGACTATCTTATGTATCTAAGGCATAATATGGATTCCATATTTGACTATAAAAGATATATGGAACTAGTAATCATATAATATATGGATTCTAGTTTCCAAACTAATCAAGATGTCATAATTTCACAAACTGTATATATATTCATTTTGAATAGAGGTGTTGTAAGTGGGAAGATCGCAAAATAAACTATATTCGAAGATTCTATAGTATAGATCAAGTATATTGTGGCTTATGTGGTAGCTAAAAAAACAATATGGATGTGAAAATTCTAAAAAGATAATGAAATGGTACCTAGTAGTAAATATCCTATCACACTCAATTGTGATAATATTAGAGTGGTGGCTCAGGAAAATGAGTTATGGTCACATCAACGGAAGAAATACATACATCGTAAGTATCATCTCTCAAGGGATTATTATCATATAGGTGATGGTGGAGTGAGAATTATTTACATGTACAAAAATGTGGAGGACCCCTTGACTAAAGCCTTGACTCATTTGAAAAATAATTATCTTGTGAGATTTAACAGACTCCAAGTCGTAGTCAATATGATCTTGTACAACTGGGATTTTGTTAGAGTTAGTGTCCTGGGACCAACTGATTGTACTTTGATTACATATATATTTTATTTATTTAATATTAATTATACTTATTATTATATATTGTTCATCATTCTATGTGGATTTAATATATATTGTCATAGAGTATTTGTCTCGTTGATATGGTCATAGAAGTGCCCCACTATGATGATAACCTTTAAGTGATATGAAAATATTCTTAATAACTTTTTATATTTTGATTACTTAATATGATGGGACACATAGTTGTTAGATTGTTAGGTTTGATTACTCATATGTATATGAGGCTTATTCTCATGAATTTCCAATTCAGTAATCTCCAAGATCAAAGATTATAAGAACGGACCCTCCAGTAAGAATTATGAATGTCTTTGTTTCATCATATATTCCTATCTATGAGAATTGGTAATGGTCCTTTTATATTAATGTTATCATTAATACATGTCCTAAATCATGTTCTTTGATTTACATACAAAATCTACCATACCATCTGTTGGAGGTAAGTAGGGAATGTTGGGTGCGTCGTGATTGGCGTGTCATTTATGGATAAACAAATGAAGGATTTTAACCTTCCATAATTATGGGTGATAATATCTCATCCCTTTTATTGGAATATAATAGAGGCCCAAATTCCATGTTAATGGTGTTACAATATAAAATAATTTTCAAGCATACAGATTGATGACACCATCATGCAACCTAGATGATAAGGTATTGTGATGAAGGGATTACATTACACAGTGAGAATTCCTATGTAGTTTTCATCATTGTGAAAATAATTTATTTCTCTTGGATTCCTAGATTTGTTGCTAGACAATAATATTTGACTTTAGGAAATACTTCCTAATATCATTGAGAAATAATTCTAGAGGGTTACACACTATATGTTTCTATTGATCTTGAAAAATTTGTATATGTGTTTAATTAATGGAATAAATATTCTTCCCACAACCAAGGAATAATTTTATTAAATTAATATTGATCGCATACATTAAATAAATATTTATTTTCCAACATGTTAATAAAATATATATTTTCTATTTTACTTAATATTTAATAAATATTTAGTCACTTGTAAGAACTCGAACCTTCTTTTCAAGTATGTTTCCTTATTCTGGTCGTTTTTTAGAGAAAGGGGAATTTCTGGAAATTTCAAAGTACACACCGTGTACATTCTGAGTACATTCCATGTACTAGGTTATCGCGGGTAGCCGTGTGCTGGCCGTGTGGCGGCCATGCACACGACCATGTGGGGATGACTTGGAGGCTGCCTAAAGATGAGTATGGAAATGAAGAGTACAGACCGTGTAATTTAAATGTACACACCATGTACTTCATTTTTTCATTAAACATACTAGGGTCACATTTAATCACTAAAAAGCTCTCCTTCTAGGTCTTGTTCGACAGAGAGGTCCGTACAGCCACAGATATTCGGCGAACCCCTGAGCGAGCGTCTTTCCTTCGAATCAAACACTGTCGGATGCATTGTAATCGCATTGGTGAGTTCTCTCTTCTAATTGAGCCTCTTTTTGTGATTCCTCTTCCATCTCAAGTTATCCTTTGTTCAACATTTTAGACAATTTTTTAGTTCTACCATGTTCTAGGTCAATCCAAGGTTCGATGCCAGAGTATAGTGATCTCCTAATGGCGAGGTAGGTGGTTTGTGCCATTCTGTTGAAAGTCTTTGAGTTTTATTTGAAAATTTTCCCAATGCCCATGAACGGGGTGTTGTGCATTTACTATTTTATCCCTATTGTTTTCCTGTTATGCTTGTATTCTTGATTAGATGATAATTTATTGTGAATAGGGTGAATTTTTGTGCTTTGGCTATGTCGCCAATGCATGTTTTTCCTGTTTTGACCTTTGGGCCTAGTTTTCCTGTTAGGCTGTTGTTTACTTTCCCATGCCAAGTATTGTAGGATGGTTTGACTGTTATTCTGTTATGTTGTTCTGCTGTAGAATGCTATCCAAGTAGTTCTTTAGGTTTACCTTGTCCATTACGCACTGCTACACTTTCTTGACTTACACAGGGCCATGATAACCTGGTGTATAGACCATAGGGAGAATGGACATTGAGGGATTCTCCAGAGATTCTGTTTTACTTACGATGTGAGACCATAGGAGGAATATATGTTGAGTGCTTCCTCAAAGTGTTTTTAGTTTCTTGGCGTGGTCCATAGAATGAATGTGACATAAGTTCTTCCCCAGTGCACCTTTAGATACCGATACGAGACTATAGGAGGAATTGACGGTGAGTGCTTCCTCTGAGAGTCTATGCTTAAGCTGAACCAGAGGGGTTAGACTGAGTGTACTACCCATAGGGTTGCTTGTACTTGTTAGGTAGGACCATAGGGGATAGGCTGTGAGTACTTCCCATAGGGTTACCGTGTGTTTTAGATTCTTTTCTGTGTTGATAGGTAGGTCTAGAGGGGAGAAGTTGTGGGTACTTCCCAGAGGGTTACCTGTTGTGTTTACCTATTTTATTAGTTGTTGCATGTTATGTGGTCATTTTAATTCTTTGAAATGGTGGATTTTTTACTGCTGAGTACTTCCTTGTTTACCTCCTTCCATACTTTTCCTGCCATATATTCATTGACTTTTAGGCACAAATCACAAGGTGGTTGCCTACTAGGATTTAGTCTCACGCCCTATTTGGGCCATGCTTTTGGGCTCAAACAGATTATATTGTTGTAGGTATAGACAATAGAAAGCGCCCTACTACATTAGGTATGTGACATGATGTGGAGCTGGAGGGCACAGGACCAAGCTTAGGCTTGCGATGTTGTGAACCTGATTACTGTTTTTTTTTACTTTTTTTAGTACTGTATTTCATCATTGTGCTTTGTTTCGCTACTTTCTTAGATATATGTATCATGAATCATTTTATATATGTGCTCTAGTTTATTATATCAGTCCTCCACTGTTTATTTTTTTATTATATTATTAATGCTTCTGCTCTTTTATGTTTTTGTTTACTTCTGTTGTGTACTATACCAATGAAGAAATAGTTTCCCAAATATCACACCAAAGTCCCTCTCTACTAGTCGGCAGCCTCTGGCTTTTGGGTAAATGTGCTTGAGGCCATGTGACCAACCGGGTATGGGGCGCCTCTAGGTAGCTTCAAGAATCGGGATATTACACAGTGGTATCGGAGGAATTATTTTCTCTTGACTTACTGTTTAGTGCTTTTATCCAGGGATAGGAAGGAATAGGTACTTGGTAATAAGTGGTTCCCGGGAGTAGCTAACATATGTATAGGTAAAATCCAATCTACCTCATTTATTACATTTTTTTCTGGTTTTTCAAGTTTATGGTTGATTTGATTTTCACTATTTGGTGATTCACATGTTTTGTGCTATTATCGTTGATGTTATTAAGGTTCTATTTCTGTTGCAACCCGATGAGATGAGGGTATGCCATCTCATCCATCATATAGGCACTTACTAGAAATCACATGTCATGGATTCTTGCCATGCTATCTAGGATGCATTAGCGATTTCATGCTGTTGTGACAGATGTTGTGTAAAATATGCATGTTGTTGTGATAGTTGCCTTGATAAAATACCTACTGTTTCATAGGGTATTGTTTGTATAAGGTTTTGTTGAATGGATTCCAAACATTGATTATTGAGGTGTTATGGACCCTCATGGACCGGAATTTGGTGGATCATTTCTTGGTTTACCTTGTTTATAATGTGTATAGATACCAAGCTTTGATTTGTGGGGAGTATGGGCCCTTGAGGATCAGAATTTGGAACTCCAATGTATGTTTTAGTGTTTTGTTTGGGATCCGGAGTTGTTCTTAAGGCTTACTATAATGAAAAACTCAAAATACCCACCATGTAGTTTTGACTACACATCATGTTTTCTTCTTTTAGAGAAGAAATGTTTCTCTTAAGTACATTCCATGTACCATACGTACATGTCGTGTAGTCTTTAGCCGTTTCTTAGGCTGTGTGGGCGAGGACACGACATAGGGAAAACCTGGGGTGAAAACATCGTGTACAATCCATACACACCGTGTGGTGTCGACCCTGTGGCCACCCGTCTCACTAACAACAAAGGTTGGCCAATTCTTATCTAATACACGTGTGTCATCTAAACACGTCATGTAGTATAACCCAGGTACCCTGCCGTGTCACGAACAACACATGTTGGTGTTATCCATTCTCAAACATGTTGTGTCCATCAGAAACATGTCGTGTATTGTGAGTCGTGTGTTAGTTCATGTCACTAACAACATGGGACATGTGATGCTTTTCTAGTGCATGTTATATTTCTCTTTAGCATGCTGTGAAGTTTTATCTTAGGAGAGTCGTGTAGATTAGCTGTGTAGATGGACTCAGGTAGGGGAAGAGGATTTAGGTACAAGCCATGTGTTAAGAAAACGCGCCGTGTGTTTGGGGTGATACAAGACCTAGGTTGGAAAACGTACACACCCATGTGAATGACATAAGGGAACACTCCATGAAGGAATTATACACGACATGTAGTCATGTTTTTTAAAACATGAATTCTTTCTTCCTCCAATTTTCCTTCTTTCACTTCTAGTTTTCAGGCCTTGCTAATCGTCATCTAAGTTGTGTGCTTGACCTTTTAGAGTCATGAGACTAAAACTTTCTCTGGTTCTACGCCAGTTTCTATGTGGTTATCAGACACCAGATATGGATGATCAGGTACTTCCCGCAGATCCTCCTATTGTGCCAGTCTTGGCACTAGCAGTTATACCTGATACTGATGCTGATGCACAGTTCAGGGAAGCCTTCAAGAGGATGATGCATACATTTCTAGGAACACCGCCTCCTTCCACGTCGATGGCTGATTTGATGCGGGTCTCCTAGCACCAGCATCCTCCCAATTTCTCAGGGGAAGGAGGACCACAGGGAATAGAGTCATGGCTAGAGTCCATACTAGCGATCTTTGAGAATTTGGAGATGCCTCCAAAGATGAGGGTCAATCTTTCTACCTATATGCTTCAAGATACCGCGAAGAGATGGTGGCATGTGATCTCACAAGTAGGATGCCAGCAGGTTATGGCGTGGGATGAGTTTTACCATATCTTCTATGATTAATTTTATCATGTGACCCTGAAGGTCGATCGAGCCCGAGAGTCTATGAGTCTGGAGAAGGGAACTCTTTCTTTCATGGAGTATTCCTCCTGTATTACCGAGTTGCAGTACTTCGGGCCTATTTCAGGAGGAGATCATTTATTCATGCCAAGGAAGTACAAATATGGTCTGAGGGACGACATCCGATCATAGGTGAACATCTTTCGGTTGACTTCTATCACTTCTATAGTCAACCAAGAACTGATCACAGAGCACAATCTGAGGGATTTTGGAGTTGTAAGCCAGGGCGTCTCAACATCTGGGGTTAGTATTCCTCTTTCTGATAGAAGGAAGCCCCATAGGCAGCCTTTGTGCAGTGATCAAAGGAGGCGAGACACTTCTTCTGGTAGCCAGGTGGTGTGCTACTAGTGTGGGAAGAGTGGGCATACGAGGACACACTGCCCGAGAGACCTAGTGGAGTGCCGATTTTGCGAATAGATGGGTCATCTTCATTGCTTCTGTCAAATCTTCTCACTAGTAGTTGGTGACAATGGTTCTTCTATGACTCCTTGTTTAGGAGCAGCACCACCCATTTTTCACCAGTCTAGAAACTGGAGTTCTTCTTTCCATTCAGTATGAGGTGGTGGTGATGGTCATGGTAGCCAGTCGCCCAGTTTCCAGCGACATCAAGGCGGACCAGCTCAGTGTTGTCAGGTAGGCTCACAGGGCAGTGGAACATGCCAGACATTTGCAGTGGAGCAGACCCACCAGGAGCAGGATCCCGAACCTTCTACAGTTTGAGGTACAATATTAGTTACCTTAGTTTTAGCTTCTGCCCTTTTTCGATACAGGGTATTCCCATAGCTTTATATCGGTTTCGGTTGTAGAGATCCTTGGGCTCTGTATCCTTTCTTCTGTTGATATTTTGACACTAGACACTCCATTGGGGTCTAGAACGGTGAGTGTACATTAGTGTATGGAGTTCCCTATAGAAGTTGGTGCGTGTCACTTTTTATGGGACCTCTATTTCATAGAGATGACAGGCTATGATGTCATTCTTGGAATGGACTGGCTAGTTCCCTTCCTGGTAGTCTTTGATTGCTATCGTTGTATGGTGAGTTTCACATCACCAGAGGGTGGGTCCTTTATTCATAATGGTTAATTGGATGTCCATGCGAGTAGAGAAGGACCTGAGCATCATGGGTTGAGAGGAGTCATAGCCCAGATTGTTTGTCTATATATGGATGACCAGGGGCTACGCAGTTGGACATTCCTCCATTGGTGTATCATTTTAGAGATGTCTTTCTATAAGAGTTTTTAGGTTTGCCTCTGGAGCGTGAGGTATAATTTTCTATTGAGCTCGTTCCAGGAGAGGCACTAGTGTCCATTCCTCCTTATAGGATGGCTACACTAGAGTTGTAGGATCCCAAGAAGTAGTTGAAGGAGTTATAGGCAAAGGGTTTCATTCGAACCAGTACATCTCCTTGGGGTTCACCAGTCCTTTTCGCAGAGAAGGCAGACGGTACCTTCCGGCTTTGTGTGGATTACCGTAAGTTGAACCAGTTGACGGTCATGAACCGATATCCCTTGCCAAGGATTTATGATCTCTTTGATCTGCTTCGAGGAGCCCCAGTGTTCTTGAATATTGTCTTGATATCTAGTTATCATCAGTTGCACGATAGACCATCTGATATACCTCTTACAGCCTTCCAGAGCAGGTATGGAGTATATGGTTATTTCATTCGGTCTCACGAACGCACCTTCAGTTTTCATGGTTCTGATGAATTGAGTGTTCCTTCCGTACTTGGATTCGTTCATGGTGGTCTTCGTGGATTATATCTTTGTGTACTCTCACACACGACATGACCATGCTACCCATCTTGATATAAATTTGAGTACATTGAAAGAGCATCAGTTATATGCTAAGCTCACAAAATGTCACTTTTGGATGCATCAGATTCACTTCATGGGTCATGTTATCTCAGAGACATCAGTATTAGAAGACCCAGAGAAAGTGAGATCAGTATTTTCCTGGGAGTAGCCGTAGAACGTCTTTGAGGTACGAAGTTTTCTAGGGCTGGCTGGAAACTATAGACGTTTCAATCTGTACTTTTCACGCTTAGCAGCACCACTAACGAATCTGACTAAGAAGGGTATGAAGTTCATGTGGTTAGATTCTTGTGAGTCATCCTTTCAAGAGCTGAAAGGTAGGTTGACTTTAGCACTGATACTAGTCCTGCTAGAGACGCGTAAGATCTATATTGTATATTGTGATGCTTCAAGTATCGGGTTGGGAGTGGTGCTTATGCAGGGAGAAGGAGTCATTGCGTACAGGTCTCGGTAGTTGTGACCACATGAGAGGAATTACCTTACACACGATCTTGAATTGGATGTCGTTTTTCATGCCTTGCGCTGTTGGAGACATTATTTGCTGGGAGGGAATTTTGTGGTTTTCGCTAACCCCAAGAGTCTCAAGTACATCTTCACTCTGCATGATCTGAATTTGAGATATTGAAGGTCAGTTGAGTACCTACAGTCCTTTGACTTTGATCTTTCCTATATGCCTGGTAAGGGCAATGCAGTGGATGATGCGTTGAGCAATACAACTCAGATACATGTAGTTTAGGAGGCCAGCTGTGAATGGTAGCTCATGCCTCTGTTCTCTGAGATGAATTTGGAGGTTCACGACAGACAGGGGAAGAATTTTCTTTCTCAGTGGCTATTACCTCAACTCTTCTTGATCAACTGAAAATGAGGACGCTATCAGATTCTGATGGCCTAGTCCTATGGGAAATTGTGTCAGGAGAGGATCCTATTCCTAGATGGACCATGGGCGGGGATGATATCTTGCGTTTCCAAGGGCGTGTATGGGTGCCAGCATACATACACAAGGAGATGATGCAGGACATTCATTCCTCAGTTTGGGCAGTTCATCCTAGTGTCACCAAGATGTATAGTGATCTACACTATTAGTATTGGTGGCCACGTATGAAGAGAGATGTTCCAGGTTTCTTCATGAGGTGTCCCACCTGTTAGCAGGTGAAGGCGGAGCATCAGCAACCATCAGGGCTTTTATAGTAGTTATCCATTCATGTGTGGAAGTGATATGATGTCGTGATGGATTTCATAACAGGGTTTTCGAGGTCGCCTCGAGGGAATGATGTAGTTTGGGTTGTCATTGACAGACTCATGAAGGTTTCACACTTCTTTCCAATCAAGGAGACCTTCACGGTTGATGAGTTGGGGTGGTTGTACATCTGAGATATTGTATGTCTACATGGAGTTCCACACTCCATTGTTTCAGACAGGGATGATCATTTTACTTCTTGGGTTTGGTAGGGGATTCAGAAGGCATTGGGTACAGAGGTACTTTTGAGTACAGCTTACCACCCCCAGATAGATGGAATTTTCGATCATACAATACAGATTCATGTGGAAATTATCCGAGCATTCATTCTAGATTTTGGAGGTTCTTGGGAGTAGCACATACCTCTTGTGTAGTTTTCCTATAATAATAGTTTCCAACAAACTATTCAGATGGAACCTTATCTGGATTTATACGGTATGCCAGGCCAATCACCCTTATTTTGGCTGGAGGCAGTTGAGGCAGCCTTGATGGGACATCATCTTGTTCAGGAGACCACAAATCAGATAGGGTTGATTCAGAAGATAATGGATACTACATAGTCTTGAAATAAAACGTATGATAATATACGGAGATGACCTCTGGAGTTCGAGGTCGGGGATCAGGTTTTCCTACATATCACACCAAGGATGGGAAAAAAAGGATTAGGAGACAGGGTAAACTTTCACCGAGGTACGATGGGCCATTTGAGGTGTTGGAGAGAGTTGGGCCGGTTGCCTATTAGTTTTAGTTACCTCAGAGGTATCGGTCTATGCAAGAGGTCTTCCACATTTCTCATCATTGACGTTACTTCTCAGACCCGTATCATGTCTTCCAACCTGAGGAGGTTGAGTTGGAAGTGGATTCATCCTTTGAGGATCAACTTATTCTGATAGTGGGTCGATGTACGAAGGTTCTCCATGGCCAGTCTGTTCCTTTGGTATGTCTTCTTTGGAAACACAGGAGAGTACATGACGAGACGTGGGAGAGGGAGGTAGACGTACGATCGCAGTGGTTGGAGTTATTCCGGGTTTCTTCTTCTACGCCGCCTTTCAAGGAAAATTCGGGGATGAATTTCTTTAAGGGGGAGTTTGTAAGAACTCGAACCTTCTTTTCAAGTTTGTTTCCTTCTTCTAGTCATTTTTTAGGGAAAGGGGAATTTCTGGAAATTTTTGAAGTACACATCGTGTACTTTCTGACTACACGCAGTTTACTAGGTTACCGCGGGTAGCCATGTGTTGTTCGTGTAGTGTCCATGCACATGGCCATGTGGGGATGACATGTAGGCCATCTAAATGGGAGTATAGAAACAGGGATTACATGTTGTATACTTCAAAATTACACACCGTGTACTTCCTTTCTTTTCATTAAACACACGGGGGTCACATCTAATCACCCGAAAGCTCTCCTTCTAGGTCATGTTCAACCGAGAGCTTCATATGGCCGTGAATCTTTGAAAAACCCCCGAGCGAGCATCCATCCTTTGAATCGAACACTATCGGTTGGGCTGCAATCACATCGGTGAGTTCTCTATTCTGCTTGATCCTCGTTTCATGATTACTCTTCCTTATCAAGTTATCCTTTTTTGAAAATTTCAAACATTTTTCTAGATCAACCTCGTTCTAGGTTGATCCAAGGGCCGACACCGGAGTATAGTGATCTCTTAACATTGAGTTAGGTGGTTTATACCATTCTGTTGAAAGTCTTCGAGTATTATGTACAATTTTTCCCAATACCCATTAACGAGGTATTGTGCATTTACCATTTTAGCCCTATTGTATGCCTTCTATGCTTGTATGCTTGAGTAGATGATAATTGATTGTGAATAGGGTGAATTGATGTGCTTTGGCTATGTTTCCCATGAATGTTTTTCTTCTTTTAACCTTTGGGCCTAGTTTTCCTTTTAGGCTTCTGTTTACTTTCCCATGCCTAGTATTTTAGGATTGTGGGACTATTGTTCTGTTTTGTTGTTATGTTGTATAATTCTAGCCAAGTATTTATTGAGGTTTACCTTGTCCATTATGCACTGCTACACTTTCTTCACTAACATAGGACAATGAAAACCTATTGTATAGACCATAGGGAGAATGGATGATGATGGCTTCTCCAGAGTGTCTGTTTTACTTATGATGTGAGACCACAGGGGATTTTGACATTGAGTACTTCCGCATAGTGTATGTAGTTCCTCGACGCGGGCCCTAGAAGGAATGTGACATAAGTGCTTCCCTATAGCACCTTTATATACAGATACAAGACTATAAGAGAAATTTATGGAGAGTGCTTCCTCAGAGAGTCTATGCTTAAGCTGAACATGAGGGGTTAAACGGAGGTTACTGCTTAGAGGTTTGCTTGTACATGTTAGGTTGGTCCAGAGTGGATAGGCTGTGAGTACTTCCCAGAGGGTTACCTTGTGTTTTAGCTGCTTCATCGTGATGCTATGTAGGGCCAGAGAGGATAGGCTATGGTTACTTCCCAAAGGTTTACCTGTTGTGTTTGCCTATTTGATTATTTGTTTCATGTTATGTGGTGATTTGAATGATTTGAAACTGTGGATTTTTTACTTCTGAGTACATCCTTGTTTACTTCCTTCTGTACTTTACCAGCTATATATTCACTGACTATTAGGAATATATCTCGTAGTGGTTTCCTACTAGGATTTAGTCTCGCACACTGTTTGGGCCAGTAATTTGGGCCCAAACAGATTATATTGTTGCAGGTATAAACAAGGGAAAGCACTCGTCTACCTCAGGTACTTGACATGTTGTGGAGATGGAGGGCATGGGACCAAGTACAGGCTTACGATGTTGTGGATCTGATTAATGTTTTTCTTTTTTACTTGGTTTAGTATTGTATTTCATCATTTTGATTTGTTTTGCTGCTTTCTTAGATATATGTATCATGCATCATTTTATATATGTGCTCCAGTTTATTCTATCAGTCTTTCACTGTTTATTTTTTTATTATATTATTACTGCTTTCGCGCTTGTATGTATTTGTTTACTTCTATTTTGTACACTGCCAATGAGGTAATAGTTTCCCCACTATCAAACCCAAGGCCCTTGCTACTAGTCGGTAGCCTCTGGCGTTCAAGGAAATGTGCTTGAGGCCATGTGACCAACCGGGTACGGGGTGCCTCTGGGTGGCTTCTGAAACCGGGACATTACACACCGATATTTGAATTAAATATTTATTTATTAATAAAATATTTATTTAGGTATTGATTAAAAACCTAGGAATTCAAACAGAACAAGATCCCATTTTTTTGATAAAATAATTACTTCCAGGCCGATAAAATTATTTATCAATTTATGAAAATTGGGATACTAAAAAATATTATTATTATTATTATGTAGAATGAGGTTTCTTCAAGGTTTAAAATGTTATTTAATGGATGGCAGGAAATAAAAAATATTTTAACATAAACTGTAACTCTATAAATAGATTGTTATGTCTCTTGTGCATTTCATCCAAAATTGAGAATAGGGAATTGTTGTGCACAAAAAAATTCTCAATCAGCTCCACTCTCCCTCTAAAGAATGAGAAATAATTGAATGATTTATTTAAGAACATAGAATGAATGATAAAGAAAGAAAAACACAATAAATTTGATTCCCTATGCTAATACCCAAAGATCGAGTGATATTTATTAGAGATCATTAGAGTATGTTTGGATCACCATAAGAGGGCTTCTATCCTGGGATCCTCATAGTGCAATGAATGAAATATGAAAGGGACTTTTTGTATGATCAATATTCATAAAAAAATAATGCTCCTAAGACTAGTTATGTATTTCATTAGATGTTAATAAAATTTATTATAAATTAGATGTGAAATAATCTCAAACATGGTTTTGGGAAATGATTATTAAAAAAATTAATATATCGCCCACCACCGCACACATCCACTATTCCCAAAACAAACATAAATAAAAGACAATTTATCTATCCCTACACCAAGCCTAACTACATCCTAATATCATGACATTCTTTTAGCTTTTTTGCTCAACCATGTTATCATAGGCCTCAATAAAAAATTTATTCTAAATTTTAATTGTTATTATTGCTCATGTACCCATGTGAAATTGTGGCCCGAGCAGGGTGTCAGTACAAAAGTAATTATACCACCACCAATAAAGTCCCATGAAAATTGGTATATATAGTGATACATAATTTTGAAAAACTAAATATAAATAAATAAAATACTGATAAAATAGTGTAAACCAAAAAATCATTCTTTGGCATGATGTCATAATTTCTCGGAGTATGTCCCAATGATCGTGTGAACCAAAATACCCTAACAATTCTCTTATCGATACGTAAGATCAAGTCCATGATCAACCATACCTGCTTCATCTACTATTAGGGTGTCTCTTAGTGCATCATGATATTATATCAACCATATAAATATCGGATTTGAGTGTAACCCAAGCATCCCTCATATCTAGTCTAAATAGGTAGAAACTCATAATAAATAGATCATTGTCTATATCGCAGGTGCCTTAAGCATCTCTCTAAAGTTTTAGGATAAATAATAGTTGATGTATGATTCCTAAAAACCTATGTAATCACTTTAATCAATGTCACCCCCAAGTCACCATGTCATGCAGCTAGATCCTATAAATCTTCGGAATCCTGATCAAGAACATGTAAATAATCAGGCTCGATCGGTACGATCCTTGGTCAAACCTAAGAATCTCATCGTTATAATAGTAATCATATTAAAATTATACCTTAATCTTACTTGGATGGAAACATGGAAGGAAAGGCATAGAAGGGACCATGGCATATAGTGAATCCCATATTGATCAAAGGAATAATCATTGGGTCCTTGTCATTCTTCATGGGGATCAACAGCCACATCCAAGATGAGACTAGAAATATATAGATATATTGATTCCCAATATGTACCGCAACTATATCACATATGGTCAAAGTATGTATCGAATAAACCACATCTGGGAATCCACCATATCATCCTCACATCAAGAAAATTGTCTATGTTCTAGGAAGCATATCTGGGCACCATAGTTTCATCCATAATATATAGATTAAGGAAATAATGAATAAAAATGGTTTTCTGAATTCCTAATCTCATCATATTAATCCATTTCACCATAGGTTTATTCATTTTTTTTGGTTTCTAGGTTTAAACCCAATACCATCACCACCCAGGCCATACATACCTACTCTAGGTCGGTCAGCTTCCAGGACACCCATTGGGGTCACTGAAGCCACAATATAGAAGAGGAGATCTGGTGTGAGTCCTGGTTCTCTATCCATGTCTTAAGTAATAACATGATCCACTAAAAATACTTTATCCCAATGCATTATCATAAATAAATAGTGGAATCACAGGATATTAAGGGTATCTCTCAATGGAAACTATAAAGTTATGACACATAACCCATCTCGAACCTTAAGATCTTATATGGTCCATATGCTCATAAAACCTATCACCCAATGAATGAGGAATATCCTCCCAAGAAAAACATATCTCATTGTGTCTAAAAGTATTAGGGAATAAAAATCATTCCATTAAATATTCTGGTCATCCATGGCATAAAAACCCAGGTGTTGTCCAGGGTCCTATAGTAGAACTGGAAGCATTGTGTATTCCACGTAATGTCATATTATTTGATTAAATGGAAAAGTTTAATTAATTATCAATTTAAAACATAAGTCACTTACTTATTATGTCTTTTAACTCAATTTTTGACCACCCTAATGTGGAAACTCAACACAATTCAATTCTTGTAATGAAGTTGATAAACCCATAGGTGTGTACATTGGACCACTAACCCCAATTCGAAGATTTCTATTTATCACCAAGGGTAGGTAGTTATACCAAGACCCATCGAGGTCCATATATCCTCTCCCAAACCCATATTAGTAGATTATATCGTAACTAATTCTTTGAATACCAAAAAAAATTAATTATATTGAATATAATTAATTTTAAATTTCAATTAGAATTTCTCATATTCAATGAAAAATCATCACATCATTGTGGTACTCTAGACCCGCCACTAAAGGCACCTCGTAGTCCTGCCTCACAACTCTGGTCCAACATTGAGCGAAATCGCAAAAAAGTAATTCCCAATAAAATGGAAACATAATGTAATTTGAAAATCATATAAATTTTTTCTTGGTGATGCACCTTTGAATCAACAGATAATCGAATAAAGTGTTCATTCTCTTAAAATTCCCTCTGTAGAGTATACATGATGATCCTGAAGGATTTGGATGATTTCACCACTCTCGAATAAAATAATTAAAAATTAGTAACCCCTAAAATTTACAAATTAGTGCCATAGAGATAAGAAGATTAATGTATGAAGGGAGGGGAACTTGTACCATGATCGTCAGTGAAAATTCCAACAAAATCACCCAATAAACATGATGGGATAAATGATGGTGTTAACGAGGGGGAGCCAACTACATGTGTGAAAGAGGAAGAAATAAATGGGACTACCCCTATAAAAATATAGGGTATATATTATTCCACCATAAGGATCCCAATATCATAATAGTGGCTACTAACAGTAGTCACAGCTATTTCCAAAAACCACTGAATAGTTGGTGGTGCTGACCAACTTGTTGATGGCTCTGTAGTAGCTCTATCGACAATAGCTGCATGGCCTCTCCTCAGGATCCTCTGAGCCTTGGTATGTGTCTCGGTCCACCAAAATTGTATAAAACACCTCTTTTAAAGTGTAAAAACCCTCATAAGTCCTTTATAAATTCTATTTTATGAAATCTTGATTGATTTTTAATCTGATACTCTTATAAAGTATTATTATAGAATTATTTATTGTTTTGATTTTAGTTATGTTATATGAAGATTTGATTTATAAGATCTTGTGTTGTATTTGTACCATTATTGTACAATATGGGGGAATATCTATATTTATAAGAAGTTGATATTAATGTTTTTCATTTCATTATAACATTTGAGGTGATTTTGTTTAATTATGATGATTATGAGTTATGATTTATGGTTTTATTCATACTATTTGGAGGGAATAAGCATGTATTCCAGCTTCAAACTAAGCATGTATGAGCACATGACATGTAGATTATTAGTTGTTACTAATAAATAGATTTATATGAAAATAAAGTGTCTTTGGTTATTAAACCAATTAAAAATAACCTAATTGGAATTTTCCTTAAATACCTTAATGGTGGTGCTCTACATAACTAATCTAAATATCAGATAACTTCCTTGATAAAAACTGCTAAAAGATATTTCTCCAAGATGCTCATGGTTTTGATTCCAATATCACTAGATTTGTAAATACGGGTATAGGTATACTTGATATCGATTAGATAAATAGAAGGGATGTAATTACCTTCGAGTTTCTTTGAGATATATGAGATCAATGTAAGGGATATTCCATATTAGATGTGACTTACAATGATGAATTGTCTATTAGTGATGTTTTAGATGAGAGTAACAATGATATACGACTAAATAAATTGTTTTGCCGTGTGATATTATAGATTAAAATGTTTTTCTACCCATTATTGATTTAGATTTGTAGTAATTTATGAGGGTGACCCAAGAGAGAGGTGTTAGCATGGGAATGTATATAAATTTTGAGTTGCAGAGAATATATAGTTTCTTTATGTGGTGGGAATGAAACAAAATCTATTTTTGATTAAGGTTGTTGTATAAGAATGTGGATTAACTTGCAAATGTGATATGTGTTAGATCATAGATTGATATTAGTGTGAGAAATGTGACTAACACGATTAGAATCATGATCAACTATTTATGATTATGATCCAAGGATGTATATAATGTAATCTAATAATGGGATGAGTTAGGTGGTATGTAAGAGTATCATTATTGCGTAAAACTACATGGTAATGAAATTTGAATAATAATAGTCATAGTTATGAAGTATTGCAACAATGTTTTTTTTAAAATATATCAAGCTGGGAATAAAAGAGTGGGTTTATTGTGATTGGTCTTAGATTGAATGTGAGGCATACTAATTAGAGTATTTTTTTAAACTCATATAAATATATATATTGTTATATAAGAAATATTTATTTTTAGACTTTTTGGAGTCATGTAAGGGGATTTTAGTTAAATTTGTTGGGTGATCGTAGTTTGGGTTTAATCAGGTATGACATAACTATATAAATGTAAGAATCACATTTTAATGAATTATAAATGGATAATTAAGTTTTTGATATTATTATTATATTGTTCACTGGAATGAAATATATTTTTATGCTAATCTTCAATTGCATATTGAATGGTTGGAATCATCAGACCAAAGTGTAACTATTGTGGGAGATTGGAATTTTCTGGCATGTGTGCTGAATGAATAAGGGGACTGGAGGACCACAATTATGATATTATTGTAACATTATATAGGTAAATATATGGGACCACATAATGGATGCATGATATGGTGATATTATCATAGGGTTCTACATGTGACAAAAGAGTTATGTGGATCACTATAATTTTAGATAATCCAGACTGTGCCTCAACAATTTTTATGTTGGCACTAAATGGATTGGGAAATTCAGTATATAATTTTGATTTGTCAATAATAATTTGGAATGAAAGGGACACATGGTATCACAGGAGGTAACTAACCTTGAAATAATATCATTAGTAGTTGGATGTAACATAGAGCACTATGAGAGTTGTAACCCTTAGATCTATGATTTTGGGATTAGCCTATTGCATTTTGATGAGTGAGGCTTGTGAGTAAATAAACCCATGTAATGGTGTAATACTAAGATAATGGTGTTCATTGAAAGAGGATGGGTATAATTATATACTGTATAGTTCACAATAGATGATTTGAGTGTGTAACTCATTTTGGGTGAGAGTGTAATGATTTTTTTGGGTGATGTGTACATAAAACTTTGATGTTTGGTTTTTGAGGTTTTTTCATTGAGTCTTAGAAAAAAATAGATAAGATATTGTGGTTTTTTGTATAATGAAAATTTGATATTTATTTGTTATAAATTGGTGGATTCAGTGAATTCAGTGACTGAAATATATACAATTTAGTGGTAGGTCTAATAGGATTACTAGGTGAAATAAATTCAATGCTTGAAAAAATATTAATGGTTAGTTTAATTTATTGAGAATTCATGTAATAAAAAAATTTCAAAGAGGTAGATTATGAATTTTGATGATAATGATTGGAAGATACTCTAGTTATGGAACTAAGAATTTGATGGTATGGTGCATAACAGTGCAATCAACCACTGTAGTATAACCTCTAAAAATGGATAAATCATGAAGGTATCTAGGATTAAGATACCATCATAGAGTTGATGAATTTAATAAACAATGCGGTATATGGACATTGATTTTTTAGAGGGAATCAGTGTTCCTAGGTATCAACTAGTACATTTTGTACACAATATATTATGGTCAAACATAATTTCACAAAAATATGTCATTGAAGGGATGACCATTTTATATGATATACCATAGAAATTTGGGTTTCAAAATTAGTTAATATAAATAGTATGTGTTAGAAAATGGTATATCATTTAGGATTCATGAGATATATATAATGAGGATTCATGAGGATGTGTAGTGGTATGGTTGGGAGTTTTTAAAGAACCATGTCATTAAATATCCCTTGGAAAACCACCAACCAAATATCTCAATTCTCTAAAAAAATAATACAATGTATAAAAAATTATGAACATGTACCTTACACCAATGTTGGTCACATCAACAAAATTCAATAATTGTTTTAATTAAATATGCCTTAAAAGAAACCAACACATTCCTTCATCTATGTTGTTTCTATTGGGTGATGGAATCATTAGATGACTAGGTTGATCCTCATTACAGCAATGATATTCTACTATCTCTCAAAGAAAAGGAAGAATGAAAAAGGTTCAAGAGGTTCAGAAAATAAATCAATGGTAAGCCTGAACAATAATTTCAATTCAATATACCTCCTTATATATCCCTTGGGGACACTCCTCAGGTATCCATTCATTTACTTATACATGAAAAAAAATATAATTAAATCATATGTTAGTTATAGTAATTTTTAACCCTTGGCTAATAAAACATGGATATATTTCATCTTATTAATGGTTTATAGTTAGTAATAGTTAATATAGAAGAGATTCAAACAATTACCACTAAACATTAAGTTTCCCAATTAAATTTTAAAATATAACATGGATCAAAAAAAAATTTCTTAATGCCTCAAAATGTATATTTTCCTTACAATACAACTTTAACACCCTAGGTTTTTATGAATTTTATGCGAAAAATTAAATTCTTGTGATAGAATGTGTTACACACAACACATAGTTAATAATTTGTTACATAAAACCCCACGTTAATATTTTTTTACACAAAACACCGAGTTAATCTTACAATACATGTAATAATTGGTTTAGCTTGCGTTACATGCATTATTCAGGTCAGTTTGTATGACACATGACACTAAGTTTTAACAAAACTATGATATAGTATTAATATCATTCAAAAAAAACTATCACAAACTAGTTGTTAAATGTAGTAATATGAACAGTAATAAAACATTATATATAAATTATAATATTTTTATATGAAGAATGTATATTATTCATTAGTGTTTTTATATGATTCAAAAATAATATTTTCTCAAAAAAGTGTTCTTTTTTATTTATTGTTTTAGACAATAATAAAATTAAATTTTTACACTTTTATAAAATTTATTTGATAAATAAAAATAAATTTTTGACATCAGAATATCAATATTTTCTTGAGGTTCATTTTTGAAAATTTTTCTGAAATGATTAAATTTTTATGAATAATGATAAATACTAAATTTTAATTGAAAAATTCTTTTTTGTTTAAATTATTTTTAAAGATGAATTATATTTTTCATTAGATTTGAAGTAAAATTATAACTATTATATATATATATTAATCCAAATTACACCATCTAAATAAATTTTATGTGGAATGTTGGTATTAAAACTTTTCAAACATTTGAATAGACTTTTTTCTTTAAAAACTCACTTTCTCATCCCGTCTATGAGATCAATTTTAAATTAATATTTTCCACTAATGTGAATTGTATTTTGGTAAAAAAAATATTCGATATTTAGAATCATAATAACTTATGTTTTCAAATTGTGTCAACTTATTTTTTTACCATAATTATTAATAAAAATAGTTAAAAAATAATTACCATGATTGAGGTTAAAAGGGGGGGTTTTCATGTTACATGCACTTGTTTTAAAATTAATTTGAAACATCTATGTTTTTTGTTTGATGAAATTGAATTTCATAATTATATTAATTTTTATCAAATATTATAATTAAACTAATTTTATTTTAGTCTTAGATGATAAATTACATAGGTTTAAAAAACTATTTATCGTGGTGAAAATTACAATGGAAAAGGTGAGTAAAATATAAACGGTAAGGAATGACATCTTTAAAATATATTTTTTTGTGGTGGAGACTCCAATCAGACATATCATCCCTTTCTTCCATTATTTATCAATTTCTAGTCACATTAGTTTAGAGTAAACTCCAATTATTTAATAATTTTTGGTATTTACAGAAATGTCACACTTCGGTTATAAAAGGGAACTTAATACCCCTGATTCTTCACACCATTCATGAAATTTTAATAGAAAAAACCTACACAAATAACTTCTAAACTTCCATCCTCTTATCTGTGATGCCTTAGTTTTGTCATAAATCTAACCATGGAAAGATTTTGGTGCATACATAGTGAGGTTACTTAAGGCAAAATGTTCTTCATCGAGTATTTTTAGTTTATTTCATCCTCTGCCTCTTTAAATTATTCTTAAACTAGGATGAAATAAAAACCTCATTATATTACCTATAATGAGATGTTTTTAATTTCAGAACATGACCTAAAACCATCTTATTTTCCATTAAATGGGTTATGAAGCCATCTTTGGTGTGTATGACGAACTACCACCTCATGAACTAATGTCATTAATTTTTCCATTATCACCTATCATGACTGAATATAATGTTAGATTTATTATATGTATATGATATTTTTTATATTATTTTGTGTATTGAATTATTTTATCTCACATAACTACTTACCTTTCATTTTGTGGGAATACGATAATGTCACTCTTGTGTTCGGTGAACTACCACCTCATAAAGAGATATGATTCATTAACACTTCACATAGATGGTGATAAAGATGTTTCTAATGATCACATATTATATATATGACATAAAAATTATTATTTAACGATAATATGTCAATTACCTTTCATTCCTTTATTACGTTAGTAATATCGAAACAATGTTCATGAGTACATACAACTAACCATCTTTATGAGCGGTGTCCTTCATTTCTTATCTCTATATATTATAGATTACTCAAAATAAAAATATTCTCAATATATATGATATTTAAATCGTTTTTAAAATTCTTAAGATTATAGAACCATGATCAAAGTAAGAGGACCCAAAAAAAATCAAAACATACATGAAAAAACAAATTATTTATTGCTTGAAATGAGACTTCAACCTAGAAGTTTTAATAAATAGTCATAAGTAAATAAATATAGTATGATATATATATATATATTAATGATTCTATAATATATTTATAGTAAACTAATATTTATTATACATGAGGTTTTAATGTTCATTAAATTAGTCAAGACTTATGTAAAGAGATTTTTGTCTCAAATTTCCATGTTTGAGACAAATGTTATGTTAGGGAATGATATTCTTGTATGAGGTGTATATATAACCAAATTGACATGTAATATCATGGATTTCTTTATCCCGATGAAATTCTATGTTTTATTTCATTATTTTCCTTCATAGTTCTTAAATTTCAAAGTTTCCATAGTGGTAATGATTTTATGCTACCATCTCTTCGCTAATCATTATTTTTATTATTCTCCAATGATTTTTAAAAAGAATTTTTACCATATCTGACTTTTTACTTAAAAAAATAAGTGAATAATCATGTCATTTTTAAAAAAATAATCATTAGGATTTTATCGAAAATGTGAATAGAATCTTTGTTTTAAAGTGTATAACATGAATAAAACATCTTGAAATCATGAAATTTTTTTAAGTCTTAGTTTATATGTTTTCAATGATATTTTCAAACAAAATTATTTTAAAAAATGAATATTTTTTTAAAAAAAATTGAATGAAGAAATTATATTTTATTTAAGAGATGTTTTAAATGATTTTTAATTCTTCCATTATAAGTTTTTATGGTTATTTTTTAATAAAACGATATCCAAAAAAATTTATGCAATTTTTGTTTTATTTTTAAAGAAAATATATATTCCTTGAGAAAAGTATTCAAAATAATTATCCATTTATGATTATATTTATTGATGTATCATATGATTTTCTCTAAATATGAACCAATGATTCCACACTTATTATTTCTATGAATGTTTTATGTTTATGATTGGATGATATCTATGAAAATCATTTCTCTTACAAGTGTTAAAAAATGATAATTTTTTTATGAAACCCACTTCTTTATTCACTAGTCATCCAATAAGGAAATAATGAATTGATTATGAAAACATTTTCTTTTCCAGATTTTATGATAAGATTAATTTTTTATGAAGCCCATTTCATTTCTTGGGTTATGATATCATTAATGTTTTATGATCCTATGGAACAAATATGTATGATTTTAATTATGTGATTGGTGGGATCAATATATCCCTCTAGTGTATTTTGTAAATCGGTATATATCATGAGAAAACAATGGTAAATAATTCAATGGGATTTATCCACTATGGGAAATAGGTGTGTCCTGATCCATTATGGGAAACTAGTGTGTCTTGGTCCACAATGGGAAACATGTGTTGGGTCATGATCCAGTATGTTGATAGTCTTGGAACTTAACCTTGAAATATGAAATGGATTTCAATATTTATAATGGTTCTATGATTTTATAACACACTCTTATGGTCCATGATTTATTTATGATGTTTTAACACCCTTTTCTTGAAGTTTTTTAAAATGATAAAATTTTATTCCAAAGCTCATGCTTATGATATATGACTAGATGGGTATGATGTTTTTAATTTATGATAATGATAACATACACTTATTCATATCATATTCTATCATATTATCATGTATTGATATCTATTATGTTTACCATAACTAAGCGTCTTTGCTAACCCTTTGTGGTATTTACTTCCCCAGGTTATAAATAAAGGTTTGGGTAGGGTATTCCTGAGAGGATTACTATTCCAGAAGATATTTCTTGAGGATGATGAAGATATTTAATTGAATTAGTAGATTGTCTTCATCATTTCCAAATAAACTAATCTATTATGATTTTTAAGAGTTTGTTTGGATTATATATTTAATATTCAACTAAAAATATGTAATATCTTTGTTTGAAAAGACAGGGTCGCTATTGTTGGTATTAGAGAAAAGGATTAGTTAAATTTAGAAAGAAGGATAAGAAAACTTTATGGAAATCCCTAGGGATTTGTCCTAGGTTATTTCTAGGGATATTTCTAAGAATAATTCTAAGGATTATTCAATGTACAAAAACATTTGTGGGAATTTAGGTAAAGCATAGAGTTTGTGGTTTTAAAGTAATTACATAAATGTATATATACAAAAAGTGTATGTAGATCATATATAGGGGTTCCTAGGGGGTATTAATATTGGATAAATCTCCACTGGGTGGAAAAAAAATCCTTGATCATAAATGGATTTAAATTTATGGGGGATATGCATTGGAAATTCAAAAACATTTTATAAACAGTTATAAAGGATTTAAATAGATACTGAATATGACTGGGAAAAGATAAACCTATGGTGTCATAGATTTAAAATAGGTGTCTTTATTTAGACATCATATACGTGATTTTTCATGATTATTGATTTTCCACTATAATTTGTTTTCTCACAGTATATTTTTTCTTTTATTTTATAGATCAAACCCAGAGGAACCAAGTTAATTTTGAATGAAATGGACAATAAAATTATTTTCCACCTGAGAAGCGAAACATTATGGGAGATAGAATTCAACATATTTTTGATATTCTCACAAAAAATTCTCAAGCTATGAATCATGTTTGACTTTTAAATGAGAAAATAAGGAAACAATATTCTGTTGAGTCCTTCATAAGGAATATTCTACCTTATTTTAGGGGTTCCAATGACCCAATAGCTACTGATCAACGTATAAATACCTCAGAAAATATATTTTCTATTATTCAGTGTTCAGGGCAAGAAAAATTCGTTTTGGTTTTTTATCACTTGGAAGGTGAAACAGATAATTGGTGAACATTTATTAAGAATATGTTGTTATAAGAAGAAATTGAATATATGAAATGGGAAAAGTTTAACGAGATTTTACATAGTATTTACTTCCCATATATTCAAAAAATATTGAGAATGAATTCACAGAACATAAGAAAAAGGATGATGAATCTATTAATTCCTATTATGTTAATTTTATTAGACATGAAATTTATGCTTTTGATTTAATCAATAGCACAGAAACCAAAATTGATCGATTCTTTAGTGGCCTAGAACAAAGTCTTTGAAATATATTTAATATAATAGAATTTGTAGATATAAATATTCTGTTTAATGTACACTAAATATAGAAATAGAATCTGTATATTCTCATCAATACTCTCTTGTTGATATGAAAATGAATATAGATTCTCATTGAAAATCAAATGGTGGAATGAAATTCTATCTTTCTTAATACGAGAAATGTAGAATGAATAATCATGGGATTTTATTGTGTTAAATTTGGAGGCTCTTTATATGGGTAAACGAGGTTCAAAAATATGGATAATGTTAAAATATGATTAATTTTATGAATAATGAAATTGGGAAGAAGAGGGTCCCAACTAATGGACCACCTAGACTACGGTGTTTCAAGTGTAAAGATTTTTTTAATTATAAAAATTAGTGCCATAATATATGGGATAATATAGATGATAAATCATGGAAACCAATACAGATAAATTAAAAAATAAAACCTTGTGCATTCAGAATAGATAAATTGAATCATTATAATTAGTGCACAGTTGTATTCCCCTCCTTAGTTGGGAAACTCCTTAATGATTTTGTATGAATGATCACTATGATGATATTATTATTCATCCATTTGTGAAATTTCAACTTATTATCTCCCTCAACATGGATTTTGAATTAATGAAATCACATTTGATATTATATAGGTATAAGGATGAACCCAAACTTCCAATGAAATTGTTTTTCTATAAGATAAGAACTTATATAAAGGATAAATGGTTAATCGACTTTTTGAAGTAAATATATCTCACTGTAAGATTAATTCAAAAGTTATGGATACCATCATGGGTTTATAAGTTTAAGATTGAACATAAGCTCAAAGTCATTAAAACCCCCTTTGAGGTTTTATTTGATGGTATTTTATTGTGATTAAGGATATTTAAAGAGATATTTATGGGAATTAAACCCTTTGATTTTGTGTATGTTTACTAAAAAATTATTTTTTGAGGAATGCTTTTAAAATTTGTGGACTTATGATTAAAAATAATGGTAGCCATTAGTATTTATCATATATTTTATGTTGATCTAATTATTTGTTATAATTTATCACCTAATGAAGTTTATACACTTCATTTCAATCAAAAAATATATCTCTTTAGGTCTGTTTAATTTAATATACAACAAAGAAGTGTTATCGTTGCATGGATCACCACATTCAATTTTATTTGATCAAGAACTAGATTTTATATCAAACAAAATTAGTAATTAATAAGAAATCACTTGATATGGAGTTATGATTCGACACAACATATCATCCTTTGATATATGGTCAGTTTGAGGGAACTATTAAAAAACTAAAGGATAAAATGAAATCTTATTCTTTGGATTTAAAAGGTGGTTGGGATCCACACTATTATCTATATGAACTTTAATATGAAAATATATTTCACACGATCATTTATTTCGATATTTATGAATCCATTTATTGAAATAATAGTAGAACTCCATTGTATTGGAATGATGTTACATAAAGAAATCTATTGGGTCTAGATAAAGCTGATGAGATAAAAGAAAAGGTTAGAGACATTCATAAACATGTAACTAAAACGAAAAGTTAATAGCAATTTTATGCAGAAAATAATCGATGTAATATAGAATTTTATGATTGTGAGAAGTTATTTATAGTAATTTTTTCAAGGATGAAATAAGGGAAAACTAATCCCATGATATTTTAGTCCCATTGAAATAATTAATCGTATCATGATAATAACTTATTTTTTGGTACTTCCAATGAACCTATATCAGGTTAAAAATGTGTTCTATGTTTCACTCTTAATTAAGTACATATATAACAATTTCCATTTATTTAACTCATAGGTTATACTATTGGAGAAATATATTTTTTATAAGGAGAAACAGGTGGAGATTCTAGATCATACAATGAAATTTCTACGAAACAATACCACTCACCTAGTTAAAGTTCTGTGGAGATACCACCATTTTGAGGAAGATTTGTGGGAGCCTAATGAAATTAAAAGGTAGAAGTATCCCCATTTTTTGTATCATAGTGATTAATTTTGATGGTGAAGTTCATTTTAAGTGGGTAAAATGTAACAAACCTAGTTTTTCTGATCTTTTCTCAAATAAATTAAATTTCAATGATAGCTTACATTATACACAACACTGAGTTAAGCTCTCTTGCCCTGAAACACTAACATAACCTTAGTAAAGTCTTTATATTCTTTGAAAATATTATTTTCTCAAAAAATGTTCTTTTTTTACATTTTGTGATCATTAATAATATTAATTTTTGATAAAGTTAGAAAATTTATTTAGTGAAATAGAATATATTTTTTAAATCACCATATAAAAATTATCTTAGGGTTAATTTTTTTAAATTTTCTGAATACATTATATTTTTGATGAATAATGAAAAATACTTTAGTTAAAAATTGCCTTTTTTTAAATTATTTATAATGTTAAATTATATTTTATATTTTTTTAATTAAAATTTCCAAAATAATATATATATATATATATATATATAAGTATAATTTAGGTTATTTTAATCAATTTGATATTTAATTTTTATATAAAAACTTTTCAATGTTTTGAACAATTTTTATTTAAATAGCAGCTTTCTTATTGTGCCTATAGAAATAATTTTTAATTAAATGTTTAAAATTATATAAATTGGATTTATAAAAATCTATTAAATATTTTAAATTAGAATAATTTATATCATATACTAAGGTGTATTTACTTTTTGACCATAATGATTAGTGAAAATAGTTAAAACATTACATAACATGAGTATGGTTAAAATAGGGGTTTTGCGCATTACAGGAGCTTGTGTTAAAATTAATTTTCAACATATAAGATTTTTATTTGATAAATTGGATTTAATATTTTTAGTAATTATGTACAAATTTTCTAATAAGACTCATTTTATTTTAGGCTTAATGGATAAATTATTAAGATTAAAAAAACTAGTTATTGTAGTTGAAATTAATATGGTAAAAGTGAGTAAGGATTAAAGGATAAGGAATTACATATTTAAAACATGAGTGATTTTTTGGAGATTTTTATTTGAAATATCATCCCTCCATTTAATTATTTATCTATTTTTCTACCACATGATGTCAGTATGACCTCCTATTATTGAATATTTTTAGAATTTTGCAAAAAATGCCACTCCTGCTCAATTATAAATTGGCACTCACAGCCCTCACTATTTTGTACCACTAAATCCATTTGGATCTCCAAAAAAATTTACAACTAAATTCAAAACTTCCCTACTCTAATATTATAATCCTTATTTATGATATAAATCCAAAAATGGAAGGATTTTGATGCAGACTTATAAAGGTCACCTGATGAATAGTAAAAGTTTTCATCAACTGTTTTTATTAAGTTTATTCATCCAACTCCTTCAACACTTATTAAACCATGATGATATAATTAAATAATTATATTACAAATAATTATATTTTTAAATGTTATGTTAGTGACCAAAATACCTCTACACTTTCCTCAAATGGTTTATGAAATCATCATTTTTTGTATGTCGGACTACCACATCACGAACTGATGTCATTTGTTTTTCCATTACCTCTAGTCATGGATGGACATAATGAAACATTTATTGTTTATATATGATAATTATAATATTATTCTTCTTCTTCATTTATTTTTTCATGCATACCTTCTTACATTCTAGTTTTTGGGAATATGATGACATCTCTGGTGTGTATGGCGGACAACACCCTCACCAAGTGATGTGATTTGTTCATTCATTTCATGGAACGTAAATAGGATTTTTTTTAAATGAAAACATATGATATATATGAAAAAACTTGATTCTATAATTATAATATTTCAATTTCATTACATTCATTAAATGCATCAAGAAAATGGAAACAATGTTCAAGTATATGTATAGTCTATCGTCTTCATAGATAATGTATTTCATTTCCCATCAACATATTTTCTAGATTACTCTATATATATATATATATAATAATATGATATTTAATGCATGTTTAATAGTCTAGATATTATTGAAATATGATCAATGTATGATGACTAAAAAAATCAAAACATACAAGAAAAATAAAATAGTTATTGCCCAAAACGTGACTTTAACATGTAATTATCAATAAATTGGTAATAAAATGTCATAATTAAATCATAAATGGTATGATATATATATATAGTAACTTTTTCTATAATATATCTATTATAAACTTATATTTATTATATATAATGTTTGATATTTTTAGAAGAAATTGAAGACATAAGGTAAGGGATCTTTTTCTGAATTTTTCTTCTTTGAGACATAAGTTATGTTATGCACCTATATTTTATTACAAGGCATATATATATCCCCTTGGACATGTAATTTCAGGAATTTTTTTTCCATTGGTGATATTTCATGTTTCATTTAATGATGTTCTTTCATGGTTCTAATATTACAAAGTTTCAAAAGTGATAATGACTTTATGTTACAATTTCATCATTTATCATGATTGTTTATGATTATGCTTTTAATTATAAAATATTATGATATATTTCTCAATAAAATATTGAATTTTATTATCCTATATTTACTCATGATATTAATAGTAACATTTTTTCACTCATTAGTACTTAAAATAATTGAATATTTTTTTATGAAAATACAACATTATTTCTCTCTTCTATCACAAAACGATTTTCTTCTAAAACCATATTTTCAAAAAAAATAAAAAATATTTTACTATAATCATATAATTTAAAAAAAAATTACCTAACTTTTATTTTTAATGAAATCATTTTTAAAGGAATCTTTGTGTTCTTTTCCAAAAAATTCCCATTTCCCTTTTACTGAAAATGTGTTTGGAATATTTGTTTTAATGTGTATGGTATAAATGAATCTTCCTATCGTCATGGCCATTAAATTGTTTAATTAATAATTTTCATTATTTCAAGGATACATTCAAATAAAAGGATATCAAAAAATATATATTTTAAAAAGTGTTTTTAGAAGCAGAAATGATATTTTTCGGAAGAAATTTTTGAAATGATTTTTAAAGCTTCTATTATATTTTTTCAAGGTTATTTACAAAGAAAATAATTTCCAAAATATATTATGAATTTTTAGTTTTAAAAATTGATTTCTAATAAAAATTTATCTTCATAATAAAGTGTTCCAAGTGATTTATCTTTCAAATTATATGTTGAAAAACTTTCTTATAACTTAGGACTTATTTGGGATATGAATAAAGGATAAAATTTTTATTCTTCTTCTAAATGGTTTATGTTTATAATGGAGTTTTGTTTATGAAACCCATTTCTCTTCCATGGGTTACACCATGATAAAATTATAATTAAACCTACTTGTTTTTATGTGGTTCATGAAATGATGAAATTATTAAATGATTATGAAACCTATACCTTTTCTGAAGGTTGTGATATAATAAAATGTAAATATAACCCATTTCATTACTTGAGTTATGATATGATGAATATTTTATGATATTGTTTAACATAAATGTATGATATTCATTATTTGATGAGTGGGGCCAATATCTCTATCCAATTAATTGGGTAAATATTTATATTTCATGATATAATAATGGAAAACAAGTTTATGGGATTGCTTTAGTATAGGAAATTTATGTGTCCTGATCCACTATGGGAACAATGTGTGCCCCAATCCACAATGGGAAATAGGTAATTTGTTCTGATACTCTATATTGATGGTTTTAGTACATAATCCTAATTTTTTTTAAATATTTATGATGGTGCCACACTTTTATGACATGATCTTAAGGATCGTGATTGATTAATGATGATTTATCACCCTTATGGGTCATGTTTTCAGAAATAGAAAAGTATAATTCCATGATTAATGTCTATGATCAATGATGGGTTGGGTATTATCATCATAAGTTATTTTAATGATCATATACCATTGTGAATGTATTGTTTTTTTTCATATGGTCATGGATTGATATCACTTTTGTTTACCCTTACTGAGAATCTAAGCTTTCACTTTCTTATGTTTCCATCCCCATGTTATAAAAAAATTTATGTAGGTTATTCCTAATAGTATTAAAATGTGAGAATATCATTATGTGATATATTGAAAATCCTATACAAAATTGAAAAATTGTGTACCTAGTATCCAAATAAACTAAACTATTACGGATCTCAGGTGTGTGTGTTTTAGTAATGTATAGAATTCAAATCTTAAAATATGTAATATCTATATTTGAAAATCATATATCACTATAACAATAGGATAAGGTAATGGTAAATGACATTCCCATTTAAAATAAATATACCTTCTAAATCATGGATACAATACCCTATAAAATCACTATATAATAAAATACGACATAAACCAAAATATATCCAATATATATAATCTTTAAGGTATATATCCATCCATCTATGACTTTCTCGAATTCTTAATATAATTTTTATAATTTAAATTCATATTGTATAATATATAATAACTTATTAATCCATATCCAAAACTACTTTTTTGTATCTTTAAAACACTTTTGGAAGGATATCATTAATTTCATTACGCTTTAAATCCTAATTATCACCATATGAAAATATACCGAAAATTCTTTTTGGATAAACTCTAAAAACATTAAATAATTCCTATTGGATTTTAAAAACTTGTTCTTAATTCATTAAACTATAAATTGTGACCACATAGTGCTTTATAATGTTCAAAAATATTTCAGATATCATTAATTTATTAAAAGAGTGTCCTCTATAAAAGAAATATTACTACCGAAATTATAAAGATATTTGGCATGATCTCCATCAAAAAAATGTTTCTCTATACTTTTCACCACTAATTGTATCATAATAACAGTATAATAAATTTTTACAACACATTATGTTCCCATGGGAAATGGAGTATGTCAATCCCATTTAACTTACTCATACGTTCTCGATTCTATGAGTATAAACTGACCAAGTTGATTAATACATAACATGTATATTTTATATGGTGATAAGAACATCACATTCCCCTTACTCAAATAGAAAATTACAACACATTCACTTTATCTAGTTATGGCCATAAACTTCTTATTTAAACTCAAGTGAGGGCATTTGCGTCATGCTATTCATATGACAGGGAAAATTTTATTTTTTTTATGCCTCATCTGACAACATGATCTGTAACTTAACCAACTATACCCTAATTAGATAATCCTCATGGATTTTATAAGAAAATAATTAATTTATTATTATCATCAAGTATGTTATCTTTACAACCTCATGTATATTAGTTTAATAGGAAACATACACCACATGAAAACTAATATAAAATTTTGACACTCAATATACTATACTTAGAAAAAAATATTGAGCAAAAAAACTCATTTTGTACCTTATAAATATATTGAATATCTCTGAATGAAATCCTACCCATTTGGACCATTACATTTCACCAAAACTTATAGTTAAACCTAAAAATAAAATCAATTTTGGATAACTAAAATCCATTCTTTTCAAGGTTAATTATCATGTCACATTATGCAATATATGCAACTTTTAATGATCTGATATTCCACGATGTATTTTTATTAAATGAATGTAATGTTAACATATTTATCAACATGAAGAATTGAATGGAAATTATAACATGATATGCTAAAATTCAATTTTACCATTATCATGTTATAATTAAATTAGTACGTATAAAAGTAAGTAACAATATTATGAAATCTATAAAGAAAAAAAGAAATACATGGAATTAGGTAACAAAATTTTCCAATATGAAAATAATTTGGATTTTGTGGAAAATGAGGTAACATCACGAGGGTATTACCAATAACAGGCCCAATATTAACTCCAACTATTATGAAACGAGTAAAATTTAATATAATAGATGTTCAGGCCTTTGAATGTTTCCACAATAGCAATGCTAGTGGGATCATTGCCCTTGACTTCCATTAGATATCACGTTAAACAGAGATCTTACATGAAGAATCTAAGGGGTTATGTAACTTGAAATTAGAATGATATAATAAAGGAATTATTAATATATTAAGTTATTTATGACATCTATTTTGGACATTTTTTATTTTTAGTTTTGAAGAAAAACAATGATTATTTTTCTACAAAAATATTTTTTATTTATATTTATTAGATAATACATAAATTTAAATTTCATTTAAATTTAATTATATTAAATTATTTTCATTTTAAAATAAATAATTTTAAATTTATCTAAGGGTAAATTTTTTAATTTTTTTAAAATCTAATTATTTATTTAGGTGAATAGTAAAAATATATATTTATTACCTAACCTGTAATGTTTATTATGTTAATAAGACCAACAGTTTTATTAAAAGTTATTATTGATCAATGGTGTAAAAAAATTAATTTTGTTATACTATTCTAAATTTATAAAACACAGGTTAAAAATTTTGTGAACTTAAGAAATATTTTTCAATAAATGATTTATTTTTTGGTCTTCTCTTTTAATAAAATATAATTTTTGAAATGTTTATTTTGTTATTTTCTTAAGATCTAAAAAACAGTTATTTCTATAATAAAATAATTTATATCATAAAAATCAAAATATTTGTAATTTTATCCTACAAATTAATTTTATTCTTAAAAATAAAATTTTCCAAAAAAATTGATTTTAATATGCTAATATTAAAGATAATAATTACCAACTTGAAAAATCGTATCAAATTAAATTATTTTCATATTATTAACAAGAATTTTCAAATTAGTTACTTAGAAAATTTTCATTTTTTAAAATAAATATAAGTTTCCAGAGTAAATATGAGTTACCACAGTAAAACAATTATTTTTTAAAGAATAATACATTTATAAATGTTATTTATTTTAAAATTTAATGGATATATTTTAAATTAATATTGAAATTTGTTTTTTTAATATATATATAAATAAAAAAATCATTTAATTTTAAATGAATGTTAAATATGATTATAAATAGATAATAATTATCATTTCGTCTTTCTATAAAAATAGTTTTTCTAAAAGTTATATATTTTGACTTAAAAGTTAATTTTACCCTATTAATAAATTTAATTAGGTAAAATTGATCCAAAATTCAGATTAATCACACCTAAATTTTATAATAATTTTCATATTATATTTTTATTTAAGATTTAATTTCAAGGATCAATTTTAAATCTAGATTAATAACTATTAAAATGGATAACCTATTAGGGCCCTATTTTTACTAATTAAGCTTTAAATTTGGACCTTTTTTAATACATTTTTTAGGTTCTAAATTCAAATCGACATGTCTCACATTAATTTCTACACCTAACTCACATAACCCACCAAACACCTATGTGGTTCCATTATTAACCTTTCCCTAACATTAGTTTCTATGTAAAATCCCCTCCTTTTCAATAAGAAAAATAGCTCACTTCAAACCATTCAATAATATATCTAAACCTAAAAGGAATTGTTCCTCAATTTACCTTCCCTATAACCCTATAAATCCATCCCAAGGAGTTCCAATGGTTATTGGGAGTCCTCCCAAGCTCTTTTAAGCTACTTATATAGGTAAGGTTTATCCTCCTCCTTTTGATTCAAACACTTCTTATATGGCAAGTCCTGTTGATTTCTATATATGTATTCATCCATTTGTTCAAAATTAATAACTTGTTATACCAATTATTCAATATTTATGAGATAGTACTATTATCTCTCTTAAAACCCATTTCATAATCCATTTTTTATAGTTTCAATATTGTCGAAATCAATCCTTCATTCTCTCCATCCTCATTCCAATACAAGAACTTACTTTATGAAAATACTTTGGATTTACATATGTTTATTCTCCCAAAATTTCATAATAAATATTTACTATCTAAATAATTTTTTACTAATGATAGAATAAAGTTTTTACTCATTAATCCCATTCTATAATCCCTATTGTATACTTGTCTTGTTGTAGAAGTCACTCCTTAATTTTCTATGTCATTTTATATGATGCAAGACTTTTTACTTCCATTTTATTATGCTTCTAGGTCTTAATAATCAATACTTTTATATATAAATGGTTCCTTTTTTATGACATATGACCATTATATCTCATTATACCCATTCCATAATCTCTTTTGTATACCCATTATTCTACAAAAATCATCCCATTATTTTTCTTGTCATTTATTCACGTTGTGAATACCCAACACAAATATAATTCAATGGTGTCCAAATAATTGTAAAATTATTTTACTTATTAGGAGACTACATGTTTTAAACCCACAATCCCATAAATTTTGGTCAAATTCAAAAAGTTCTAATAAACTTTAATTGATGTGGAACACGGAATGATAAGCATACGAAGGGTGCACCTTTATTGTGCACAAATAAAATGGGCAAGGAATTAATCATTAGTGATGAAATGTTTATGATACCTTAGAATAATTAGTTGGTAATGTTTTATAATACATTGGTTTATAACCATGTTAATATAAAGGGTGATCACTTATATCTCTCTATCGCATTGATTAAATAATAAATATCTATATTTCACAGGTTCATAATAACAAGGCAGTATTCGTTGGAAATATTTTATGATACACTGAATAAAAACCTTGTTAATATTATTTTGTGATTACTTAGATGTTAAAATAGGTTATATCATTATTATTTTACCATTATTATGTTAAATACACATTTCTATGTTATTACTCATGTTCTCATGACCATGTTATGCCTCATGCACTCATAGTCATATTATGCATCATGTTCTCATGATTGTGTTATTCCTCATATACATGATAATTTTACACCTCATATAATTATGATTATGTTATGTATAATGTTCATATGTTCATGTAATTACCCTTTTCAATATGTTCATGTTCTTGTATTTTTATGTATATGTTAAAATTTATATTTTACCTTTGATTCCATGGAATTAATTTACTCATGCTAAAAGACTCAATCAAGTATTCTTGGTTTATGACTCTGTGTTTTATTGTGTAGGAATTAATTATGTAGTGTTAAAGTTCCATTATTATGTTCTCACACACATATTTTCATTCTATACACACTTATGATCTTTTATGGTCATTAATCATTCTTATATTTACATGGAATTTCATCTTTTCCATTTCTTATATTTTCAATTCCTCATGTTATTAATGAAATTAATAGAAAATATTTGTTTAGAAGGGTGTCTTGGGTGATTAAATTGTTGGAGATGTTAATCAATTATTATGTATTAAGTAGTTTCCTATATAGTGGTAAAAATATTCATTAGTTAAAAAATACAATGGTTTTGTTACATAATGTTTTTCCCAAAATCTATAAAAATATAAACCTAAAAGTTCTTGGGGATATTTAATATTAAATTTTATTAAAGTCATGTAATTTATACGACCACTTCCTTGGGGAATAATATGTGGTTTGAAACATTGGTTTCGAAGGATTTAGAGGTTAGGATATTATTTCTGGATAATTTATCTATCGATAAGTTAAGGTTGATCATAATTTCAAAGGTATAATTAACTGTTTAGGTTAGTTGGGTTAATGTTGAATATTTTTTGTATTATTATAAGATAACAATTGTAAAAAACCTAGGGATATATTTAAGGTAAAATTATATGTATAAGATAAAATCATAAAGTTTTATTAAAATTGTTATTTTTTGGTTCTTTTACAAATGTAATCTCAGTATAGATACAAGAAAATGGATGGGGTTTTGGAAAGGATTCCCCTAGGGGTAATCACCCCAAAAAACTATTTGAGTACTGAATCATTATTCATTTGGGTACGTGATTAGGGGGCCTATGACTACACACCTGGATTGACACACATAATGGATATACTTTGTAAATTAATATTCTTTTTATGATCCATTCTGAGGGATTCAAACATATTTTTAATATGATAACTTAATAGGAAAATGATCATCGATTACTTTTGTTAAAACATATGGATTTATAATATAAGGTGTATACTTATTAATATATTCTTTTATAGAAAAAAATATGTTTAATTTTTAAAGCTTCTATTTTATTTATTTTTTCATTTATAATATTATAATAAGGTATATGATAATTTTATTATATTTATTAGGGTAGTTAGTATGAGACAATACAACATAATCCAACAAAGATTGAATTGAGGTTTATTTAGTTCGAATTGAATGTTGATGTGATGGTTTTAAAAAAATAGTATGAGTATTCATCACTCATGTTAACCCTATTTCGGGTTTAATAGAGGAAAGATCCCAATGTTACTAATTTAATGTTGAGTACTTTTGTTAATGTGGTGTTTTTTCTAATGAAAAACTTAGTAATATAAATTATAGAATGATAAATCCTCTAATTATTCAAAATAATCTATCAATAAATTTGATTAATATTGACAAGATAATTTAATTCTAAAAACCCAAATAAGAGAAGGATTGAGCCTCGTGTAAGCTTTGGTGATGAAGATGATGATGGAAAAATGCTTAATTTCTTTGTTTTCAAAAATGTTGTAAGAATAAATGGGTAGAATGTCCTAATGTAACTAAGATATGTTATATGTATATATATATATATAATGAGGGAATATGACATCTAGTAATCAGTGAAAAATGAAGAAATTGGTTAACATAATGAAGGGAAAATATTTTCCCCCAGTCATACCTTAGGTATTATGGCATAAACCTAAATTTAAAATATATCCAAGGTTATGCCTCTTTTCTAGATACACCTAACTAATATTATTATTGATTGATAACTATAATTATGAATATGATTTTTTTTTGGAGGGATAATGTAATGACATATTCAATATGCAATAACAAACTAAAACAATACAAAGATACATTAAATTTTTGTACCATTATAATGTATTCAATAAATTCTCAGTTATAAAATGAAGTCATGAAATTATTAAATATAAAAATTAGAAATAATGAAATGTCATTGGGTGGTGGAATTATCCCTTATGAAGATCATTTGCATGATCTTGGAAAGGACATAGCTTTAATAGTTTTTCCCTAGAAAAATCTTAATCTAAACTCCAATAATTATAAAATTAGTTAAATAAAATGCAAGAGAAGTTCACGATTTTGGAAATTGACGCAAGATCTATTCTAACAGAATCATTAAAAATGACTACCAAAAGAGCATACCTTATGAGTATATGTTATATAAATATCATAAGAGGTTATGTATCTAGATATTATGGTTATATAATCAGGTACATTCTATTTTAATAATTTTCCTATCACAACTATTCTTCACATTTCGCATTTTATCTTTTAAAGAAAATGATATTTTTGTAATCTATAATAAAAAATTTTATATTCCATATATAAAAGTTAATGTTATAAATTTATAATTATAATTATATTTAATTGAATTAATTATAAAATGAGGCATGTCAATATTATCATTGGGTGATTGTTTGATTTTTTTATAAAATAATTGATTTTTAGGTAAATACAGAAAAATATATTTTTTCACAAAATAATAAAATTTATTATATAAAATTTACCTACAAGATTATTAAACATTTTTAATGGTTAATGATATGAAACTATACATTTTTAAATACTATTATAAATTTTAAAAACATAGTTTAATGTATTATAAACTAATATAATATTTTCCAATAAACAAAACTATTTTTGGTCTTCTAGTTTAATTAGAAATTATTTTAGTAAAATTCAAATTTATATTTCATTCAAATACTCATAATTTTTTATCATTTTATAATAAACTAATTTATATCATCAAATTAAAAATATTGATATATTCATCCTAAAAAATTATGTTTAAAATAAACCTATTGTAAAAATATGTTTTTACATGGAAATATTAAAATTAATTTTTATCACTATTATAAATTGAGCCAATTAAAATGATTTAGTAATTATTAATAATAATTTTCAAATTTTTTATTTACTAAAACATCACTTTTTAAAATAAAATTAATTTACCTAGATAAATATAAGATATTGTTGTAAAATATTTATTTTGCAATGAATACTACTTTTTCAAATATTGTTCATTTTTAAATTATATGAATATACTTTAAATAAAAACTATAATCTGATATTTAAAAGGATATACAAATATATTATCATAAATTTAATTAGTAAACAATTTTAAATATATATATATTAATACATGACAATTAAAATGTTATCTTTCTATAAAAACAATTCTCCTATACATTATACCAAGGAAGGTGCAGGACTAGGTCGAGTGCGTAGTCCCCCAGAAATATATTAAAAAAAAGGATATACAATTCTCCTATACATTATATGATTAGATTTAAATGCTTTATTTTTAATATTTATAAATTGAACTAGGTTAAATGAATCAGAAATATTGAATTTACCATATTTATAGTTTGAAATAAGTTGTATTATTTATTTTTAGAGATAATATAATTTCAAAGAATAAAAATTATTCATGATTAATAAGGGCTAAAAGAAGTAACCTTATATGACCCAACTTTTACTAAATAAACATGACATTTGGTCCTTCTATAAAAAATATTATTTTGAAAATTCATACCAAAATTTCTTGATAATATATCCCCACCCAAATAACCTAACCCACCTAACACCCATGTCAGTTCATTCTTACCCCTTACCTAACTTTTTTTCCATGGAAAATCCCATGTTTTCACCTATAAAAGGTACTCACACCCACACATTCTCTCATCCATCTCCACTATATTGCCATTGATATTGATTTTACCTTCTATATACCCTTAAAATAAATCTTAATGATTACCTATTTTTCTATGGATTCTTTACATGCTTTAAGAAGCTACTTCCCATGGTAAAGATTCTCCACCTCATCCTTCATATTTAAGTAGTTATTTTTTTATATTCCCTTTTTATTTACATATGATTATGAATTAATGTTTTTATAATAAAATATTTACAATCCTAGTGGTTCATTATTGGAAATTGCATACCCTTATCTCTCGTTAAATCTATTTTATATCCCTTTCTATATAGTTATCATGTTTTTGAAATCACACATTGATTCTCTACCTCCCCTTTTCAATTTAAGTACTTAAATTTTGATAAACCATTTAATTTCCATGTTTTTATTCTCCCACATGTTCATAATAAATCCTATACTACTCAAATTATTCCCTATTTATGAGAGACAACCTTCTTCAATAATTAATGAAATTACATAATCCCTTTTTTATACGCATCAATATCCCAAAGTCACTCCTTGATTTTCCATGACATGTTTACATGATATAAACCATTTGATTTATAGAGGATTGTTCTTTCATGATCTAATAATCAATCCTTTAATATTTATATTAATTAATATTTATGATATAAACCCATTATATCTCATTATACCCATTCAATAATTTCGTTTTTTATTTATTCAATTCTATCCAAATCATTCCATAATTTTCCATGTCATTTATTCATGTTATGGATACATAACTCCAGTATCTGTCCATGGAATTAATATAAATGTAGATGAATTTTATTTATTGGGGAAATCCATGTCCAAAACCCAAATTCCTATTTTTTAGGATAAAATGATATTTTATTATGATATTTTATTGATTCCTCACACATTAATATAGAATTTGGAAGGGTGTTCGTTGATAGCGATTCAATGAAATGGGTGACTAATTGATATCTATATATGAAAATTTCATGATATCTTGGAAGAACTACTTGGTAATTTTTTATAATAAATTTATGTATAACTATGTTAATATGAATGGTGTTCCCGAATAGTGTTCTAATGCATTAGGTGAAAAATTAATCTTGAGAGATAAAATGTTCATGATAACATGGAAGCCTTTCTTGGTAATGTTTTATGATATCGTGGTGAAAAACTTCAGTAATATTATTTTACAACACCTTAAATATGGGAATTAGTGATATGATTATGAATGTATAATGATTATATTGTATCCACATTTACATGTTATAACTCAAGTACTCACAATCATGTTATACCTTAAGTACTCATGATTATGTTATGCCTCATTCATTCAAGATAAAATTACACCTCGTGTACTTTGGATCATGTTTTTCCTCATTTAATTATGATCATGTTATGACCCGTGATATAATGAAAATGTTTTTCTATTTTCCTTATGTTTATGTAACATATGTTTATATTTACAAGTTATGCACCATGTTTTATGTATGGTTCCTTGAAATCTATTTCATTATTCTAAAATCCTCATTCAATGATTCTTCTATTATGAATCAATGTATAATTGGGTAAAAATTCTTTTGCAGTGTTTATGTTCATTGATTATGGTATCATACCCATACGTTCATCTTATGATCACTTTCTATCATTGATGTTTATTACCTATTCTTACCCATACTGGGGATTTCAGGACACCATTTTCTTATGTATACATTTACCTAGGAAAAATTGAAATGTAGTATGTAATGTTTTCCATGAAGAGTTTTTTTGAGGAATTTTTGGGAGATTTTGAAGACTTTTTTTCGATTACAAAGTTTCCTATATAGTTAAAAAACTATATATATTAGTTGAAAATGATATTATTTTATTTAGTTAATGTTTTTCTCTAACTTTCTAAAACTATAAACCAAAATAGTCTTGGGAAGGAAATTTAATTTGGTATTTTCTTAAAGTTGTTAAATAAATGCAACCATGTACTAGGGGAATCATAAAAACAATATAAAATAATGAGAAATTTGATTCAACCTTTTGTATAACATGAAGGATTTTATATTCTTAGACTTCTTTAATAATTTAAAAAAACCATATATAAGCACTGATTAATCATATTCAACATGATAGACCACAAGAGATAGATATTGTGCTTCACATTATTGTTTTTTTAACTCATTATATCATTATTTAATATTTTACACATCTATTTAGGAACATCTAATAAAATCATCCACCTAAACTCCTTTAGTTATTAACAACTATGAATTAATACAGTTTCAATAATTTTGATACATAGAAATCATATTCCTAATGTTCATGAGGAAACCCAAGCATTTCAGTCATATATATATATTAAATCTTATTAAATGGATATTCATTATAGATCATTATGATCCATACAAGAACCATAAAGGTTTATTGTAATTATAAAAACTAAAATATAAACAAATGGTACATAAATAATATACATTATCTCTCATTTTTTTCTTCACAAAAATCACCCTTCTTAGACATATCATCCATTAAACATTTCTTCATATCCTGGGGAAAAGAAAAAACATAAAGGTTGATAAATTATTCATGATAATGGTAAACAAGGGAGATATTAATGATTATTAATGTTTGATAAGATCATCTAAAATTTATAAAATCATACCCATCAATTCATAGATCATCATCAAAAGTCATAACATAAATCATGTAAGTTTATAAGAAATGATTTATAAAGGAATCAAAAAACATTAACTATGAGAAGATAAAATTAGAATAGGATCACGTCATAAAAGAGTGATATAAATTGTGAGAGAATCATAATCAAATAAATATTATGTTAATGATACCAAAAAATACATTCATTTCATGTTAGACATGGGAAACCTACCCATGTACCTACTTAAGTCTTAGAGAAACCTCTCGTGTACCCTTCTAAAGATGGGGCTACCCACTAAATTACCCTCCTTTAGATGTGGGATAACCTCTCATGTTTTATTTAATAACATAAAACATTAATAATTACCCAATTAGTTTGAGTTCTCCAACCGAACCACCCATCAAATAATCCAAATCCATTCATATATATTCTATAGTGTCATGAAAAAAAACCATTCATGATAAAATTACTCGTAGAAATGGAAATGATTTTTATCAATATTTCATCATCATAACAATAAAACCTACAAAGAAATATAAATTTTGGTTTCAAAGAATCATATCCTAATTTTATCATAAATATCATCAAAGGATGTTATCACAGTTGAAAATTGTCTTAAAATATTACTTGAATTTTTTTTAAAAAATACCCTTTTTATTTTGAAACAACTTATTTAAAATATAAAAATGTCCAAATTTTATGGTAAAATTTTTATTTTAAAATAACCAAGGAAAGTTTTTAATTTATCTTATAAGTAATAATTATTTATTATTTGGGGAAAATACGTTCATATAGTATGTGTTAAAACAAAAAAATCAAACCTTTGGGGAAAAGTACATTATTAAGTAAAGGAAATGAAAAATGCATTTAAACATTTTTATATAAGTTAGAACATGGATAAATATGTACTTAAAAACTAATTTAGGAATATTAAAAACAACATTGAATTTTTTTAATGAAAATATTGGCATGGAAGAAAAATATTCCTGACTGAAGAGAAAAAGAAGTCTACTTTTCCTTAAAACGTTATTTTGGACTTTTGAGTTATTGGTGAGAGGAAAAAAAATATAAAAAATTAAATATCATAAAATTACAATATTATAAGAATATAAAAATATTTTAGGATATAAATATCATATAACTTCATAATCTAAAATTTAAACATAAATGATATTAGTAAAACTGTGATTGAAACGTAAAACCCTTACCTTAAATCTTACTTAATTCATAATTGATCTAACGTCATATATAGTAAATTATTATTTTTTATAATTCTATAAACGAAACATGATAATTATTATAATATCATTAATTATACACTTATAATATTTCAACACACATTTATTATTAATTCATTATTAAGATTGTTATTTATGGGTGTTAACTATTTTCATTTTTATGAAAGTATCAGTTCAGAAGGTCCTATACTTGTACATTTATCATGGTTATATCACCTCAAGGATATTAATCATAATATATAAATAATAAATATTTATTATTTACATATTTATACTATTTCATTACAGGTTTAAACAAAAATAATAATTACACTATACAGGGAGACGGTAGTCTGTACGTACGCATGAATGATTTAGTTTGCTAAAAAAAATAATGAAAGAACTATAAATAACATTTTAACCTTATAGAAAAATAATTATACAATAAATATCATATATAATTTTTAAATACTTCAATATAAACATCTATTCTGGGGGGTTTTGGAAAATAAACTATAAAATTATATGGAGGCAGTAGTCCACACATATGCACGATCAATAATTTCATTTTCTATTTAATAGAAAAGTGGTGGAAAAATGATTTCCCATCATCATAATAACATCTCAATTGATTTATTATATTATATTAATCATGTTATTATTTATAAAACAATTTTTGACCATGTATTAGAAGACATAAAAATGAAAGTAATTGGTTAATAGTTATAACAATTCTTTGAGAAACCTCATTTGGCTTACACCATAAGCCTTGAAAGGATGGTATTAAAATCAATTTAGGACATGAAATACAGGGGGTGATGTTGTAAACATATTTTTATAGGAACATAATAATTTTAAATTTATTTTTACAAGATTTATAAATATAAATATAAAATAAGTAAAACCCCAAATATCATGAGGCCTAGTTTCTTTCAAAGACTACGTTTCAATACATCAAAGTGAGACTCAAAAAATTATTTTATTCTACATAATGAGTTATTAAATAATTTAAATCTCATAAATTGAAAGGAATATCCAATGGATTAAATAGATAACAAGGGTGAGCTAAAAAGGCTAGTAAGGGAATAAAAATGATAAATAAGTATAAGTTGTGAGTAAATAGTATACCATGATATAATAAAAGAGAGGGACCAAGAGTAATAATATTGGGGAATAACATTAAGAACATGGTAACATAGGATCATAGAATCATATTAAATATAGAAGAAACATATAAAATTGTGTAAACATGATTAATCTTAACTCCCTTTATAATATCACATGGTGAATAGAGTCCCATAATGGATTAGGTTTTCTCCCTATTCCCATACATGACACCTCATGTGACTAACTCTTTATCCAATACATTAGATTTCTTCCTTGGAAAACCCATCAAAACATCTTCATTATTATGTGTGTTACTATGTAATGTCCCGGACCTCTGTGGCCCATCCCTTTGCTGAAATCTGGTGTTTGAGGTGTTCTCAGAGGTCAAGGTGACTCATCCCCAACACATTTCCAAATTTCCAGTTCTGTGAACAGTGTTTCCAGTTTTATGTACAGTGTCACAGTGAGTTAGAAACAGTGAGACAGAAACAGAGTCACAGAAATAGTGAGTCAGAAATGGTGTCACAGAAATAGTGATTCAGAAATGGTGAGACAAAAACGATGAGACGGAAATGGGGAGATAGAAACAGTGAATCAGAAACGGTGAGATAAAAATGGTGAGATAGAAACGGTGAGACAGAAATAGTGAGATAGAAACTGTGAGTCATACATGGTGTCACATCTCATGAATAGTGTTACGAGAACAGTTTCATATTTCATTTGCAAAATTTGCAAATTTTTCCAGTTTCGCCAATTTAATGTTTTCATTGACATAAAATACACTTATGGCCTTGTTTTAAGGTATTTAAGGACTAATAAAATATCATAACTCATATATTAATTTTCCTAAGGCCTAGAAGGCATTTACTTAGTCAAACCATGTGGTTTAATGTGATCTGATTTTAATTGAAAATCCACAGTATCTTCAATCACTCCTCTGTTAAATCTTCTAAATGGACAATATTTCCTCCCTTGTTCTTTATCCTTGTTCTCTAGAGTGATATTCTTGAACCATTCCCTATTTCCTTTAGTAATCGTGAGATTAAACTTTTCTAAGTAGATTGGTTTCCCTTGATGTTCTTCTTGTTGCAAGTACCCCCCCTGTTTTGGTGCAACCAAGCTGTATCCATCAATCTTTGATATATGGTATGATTTATCAACGTTATTTTGGGTTCACCTTCTTCTGTTTCTCCATTCCATATTATGGCATATGATCTCCATGCTTCTAATGGAGTTTCTTGGGTTTTGGTTGCTGTGATCATTCCGCGACATCCTCGGGTGGATGCAGTTGTCACGGGAGGAGGTGATCGTGATCCGTTGTATGGATTGTTCACGTATAAAAATCATTAAGAACCTTTTTAAGGTATGGGATCCATTACTTCTCTTTTATTTTTATGTGCAACTATAGAGTTGGAATGTTTTAGCCACTAGATCAAAATGTAATTGACATAATAAATATTTGAATCGGATAAATAAATTGATATCAAATGTATGGTATTGTGTGTTGTTTTGTATAGATGGTGTGATATATAAGCTTGCTTTGAATAGTTGTTTGTTCCTGATGGAAATTGTTAAAAAATTTAAACTAGAATTAATTTATAATTTTTTGGCTAAAGATAAAGAGTCATGTAAATTAATCTGGTTCTTATTGATGTATTTTTTTATGTTAGTCAAATTGGTGAAGTAAGCATGTTCAATTTATTTTTGATAGCTTACTGTTTAGGTTTCTCGAATATGGAACATACGGTTAATAAATCGATTAATTCCAGATGGATTAAAGAATTTATTATTTGATAATTCCTTGAAGGGTTCTGAGTTACCCTCTTGGTTGTTTAAGGGCCAAGAGCCCAACCGATATGATTGTTATTTTCATGCTGCTTATGTTGTGTTGTGATCCCGAATGGCTTTTGTGATATGTGGGAGCATGGAGGCCTATTGGTTTTTGTATCAGGTTATGCCTAGAGTGGTGAGATGCATCGGTTTATTCATGTGGGTGTTAGGGAGGACACTAAGGATGATGAAATGGGATGGATGTGAATGTTTGGTTTTTTCTGATTCTTCTTGATTGTTTATCTAATTTACTTTCTCCACTTCTCAAGGTAGTTGGTCTTTCTTTCCCTTCGTCTGAAAGTGGTGAAGATGTGCAGGGTATTCTATGTTCTTTACAGGTTTAGCTTCTCAAGGGAGGATGGGTTTACACTCTTTTTATTGGAGGAAAAGACTCAACGGGTAGTTCATCTACTCACCATGTTGAGACCTTGTGTTTAGAAGCATAGATTTTCTTTTTAGAATGTCTGGTAATATGGGAAAGTAATTCTGTAAATAATTAATTGAATAAATGATGTTAACCCATGGGGTTCAGAGCTTGCTGGGGCACAATGCTAAGGTTGTGATTTGAAGGAATAGTGTACTTTGGGTGTGATGCTAATGAAATTTAATTTGGAATTTTTATTGGTTAATTAATGTTTAAAGAATTAATTAATGTAAAGTGAAACTGATAAAAAGGGAATGAAGTATTGTATTAAAGCTCTTTAGATGGTTGTGTACTGATAGGATACCTAGTATTAGAAGTAGAAGCTCGTAGTTCGAGAGACGTTAGCTAAAGTTGAGTCCAAGACTAGGTTATTCCCATAGTGTGGTTGTGAGATATAGTATATTCTATACTTTTTGTGTTTCTATATGCTACACCACCCTGTCAATAAGGGAAACTGACACCCTAGAGATTCTATGCCCTGGGGGTGTTTTTCCTAACATTCTGGTGGGAGGAAGGATGACTGACTACCCCCTTTGGCCATGTTGTCTTCTCTTGGAAGTTACTTGTCTTGGATGACACGTTGGTTAGTTTTTTCTATATATGTGTGTAGAGGGTTATAATGGCTTTTAGTTATTCACACACATATATTCTTGATATAGTTTTCTGTGGACTACTATAGGTGTAACATGTATAGGTTGTGATGGCTTGAGGATCCTTACATGGTGTTTGAGCTATAATGGCTTGAGGTATAATACCTGGTGTATGATACATTTTATGTGAGCTGTGGTGGCACTGATAAACTACCTTGTTACTTTTCTTACGTGGACGTGGTGGTTTTAGGTGCATGTTGTGGTGCTTCTCCAAAGTGTCTGTGGGCATGCCTTCTTGGAGAGATATTCTTAAGATGTGCGACGTTGGGGAAAAGCGAAAAACCAGTGGGGAAGTAGTATCTAGGTACCCTTGATATTATTTATTATATTATATACTCTTCTATGCATTTCTTGGTGAGAGTTTCAATGGTGAGTCTGGGAACATAGTGTACCTGTTTAGGTGATTAGTTAGTTTTACTTGTTGTTCTTTGTGCTTTAGCGTGCTTTATTTACTTTTTCACGAGAGGATTCAGGGAGGATCCTACTGAGTATATTTTTATACCAACCCTATGTATATATAAACTTCTTTTCAGGTCACTTAGAGCAGTTTGGAGATCAGGCTAGTTACTACAAGCATGTATTTGAAGGAGTTGTTCGGGCTTGTGGTTATTGTTGTTTTACATTCTTTTGGGTACTTCCAATTTTTTCCCTTTTAGTTGTAGTAGGTTTGTATGAAATTTCATATGTGTATTTGGGATTTCTTTTATCTTACTAGTTGAGTTGGAGTTGTTTGGTGTCTATATTATCTCTCTCTTTCGCATGTGTTCTCCTAGAGGGTAATACCTCCCATTTGTGGGTTCGCTATACCCTCAGGGCTAGTCGCCAACTCGGGGCCACCTGGAGGTGGGACTCGGTGGTCATTATCTCCCTTTTCACATTGCAGGCCTAGGAGGGGTACACTTTGTGGGGAGGGGTCGTGATAGAGTGGTATTGGAGGTCAGGTTAAGAGATAGGATTGAGTTTGAAGTTAGGCACAGGTGAGGTTGCATTGGTTGGTAGGGAAATGGTGTCATTCATATATAGAAAGTGATGTGAACACTAGAGACCGGCTGAGACAGAGGCATTTAGGGCGTCCTATGATCTGATGTATGGAACTTTAAGTTTACAATGGCTACTAAACAAGGTGATACAAGTTACAGGGTAGAGACCTAGGAAAGGATCATGCATCATTCTTCTTTGTGCTTGTGTATGAATGGGTAGACCTTGGGATAGGTTAACCTAAAATGAATAAAAGAAAGTAATTATATAATTAATTGATGATGAGTCTTCCATTATCCATGTTTAGGAGCTCAAACTGTTTTTTATTTTATAGGTATGGCTCTAGGTCGATGTCCTCTTTGGGATCTCAGAGAAGATGTCCACTAGGTTGTGCCAGCAGATTTTTGTCCGGTAGAGGTCAAAGATGATGACACTTAGAGGACACTTTGAGAGTTTCAGCACCAAAGTATAGAAAAGTACGAGGGCTCTGTTTCAGATGCATTCATAGAATACTGGTAAGAGGAGGTCGAGATAGGCTTCAGTTTGATCTGTGCTTGGAAGGAATATTGGGTGTCCTTGGTTGTGACGATGTGGGGTGGAGTAACGAGGAAGTGGAGGTTCTTGTTCCTCGAGGATCGCGAGGAGTAAGTGATCTCATGGGAGGAGTTCTATGAAAATTTTGGAGTAGAGTTTATTACATTGACCGCAAAGGCGTCTAGTCGCCGGATCTTCTTACCCTTTGACAGGGAGCTCCTGTGTGTGAGAGTTTGGAATTCATTTAAGGAACCTTCTGCGATATTCTTCGGACCTGTTTCTAGATGAGGAGGCCAAGGTGAGGCATTTTGAGGAGGCTTCGCATCCAGATATCCAGTGTCAGGTCACCCCATTTATACTGATGACATATCATGAGGTGCTAGTAAGGGAAGAGGTCATCAAGAGGAACTTGTCCAGAACTGGATCATCACGAGAGTGGAGTAATCCTGATTCTTCACTAAGCAGAACTGTGGACCTGGGTTCCCGATTTTCAGGGCAGAAGAGTTTCTGTCTGGCCAGGGGTAGGTCCCAGCCCTCAGCATCTTGTTTCTCTAGGGGCAGTATCTCTTAGCCCTATGCCAATGGATTAGGTGCTTGTTTTTCTTGTGGTGTTCAAGTTCATCAGCAGTGAGAGTGGCCGACCTTTCAGAGTAGTCATCGTGCACCAGTTTTTCCGCTCCAGGTTCCTCCATTGAGGCAGTTCCATCCAAGGCAGTAGCAGTAAGTTTCACCAGCTTTAGATCATCATAGGGTATATGGGGAAGTCATAGGACAACCACGTGATGCTCCTCGTCCTCAGAGACTAGAGTGCGGTCATGGTGGTGGTCGTCATCAAGGATATAGTGGTCATGGAGGAGGTCGTGGTTAGCTTCATGCTTTAGCGTTTCCAGCACCATGTGATCCAAATGTCATTCAAGGTACCCTTTTCTTTTTTTTCTACCATGGTGTATGCCTTGTTTGATTCTAGAATGACACACTTTTTCATATCACCTACCCTTTTCCATGCTTTGGGACTTGAGGTAGAGAGGTTTCAAGTTCCCTTGGCGTTGACTACGCTAGTTGGAGGTCGAGATGACTTGTTTGAAGTATGTTGAAATTGTGAGATAGTGTTGGGGTAGAACCAGTCTTGGGGATATTTCATATGTGTATGAATACAACAATATGATTTCATCCTCGGCACGGATTGGTTGTATTCGGTGTAGGTTATCGTAGATTACTTCAGGAGGCAGGTTGTGTTCTTCTATGCGGATGGAGATTCAGTGTTGTTCTTTGGCGAGTGAGACCCTCTGATTAGTCATAGGCGTGTTCCATCCTTATCATCCATGATGGCGGAGATGATTTTGAGTTCCTTAGAGTTTCATCATTTGGTGTTTCCTAAGGTCATATAAGAGTACCCTGATGTCTTTGCCGAAGAGGTTGTAGCATTACCCCATCGATGAGAGATTGAGTTTGGGATCAATCTACAACCAAGAATGTCTCCTATATCTATATCCCCATATAGGATGGCCCCTTCTGAGTTGTGAGAGTTACGTATACATCTTGATGGTCTGTTACAATGTGGTTTTGTTCAGCTGTGCGTTTCACTGTGGGGTGCACTAGTTTTGTTCATGAAGAAGGCTGACGGCAGCTTGCGGTTGTGTATCGATTATCATCACTTAAACAAAGTCACAGTAAATAATATTTATCCTCTTCTATAGATTGATGATTTATTTGATCAATTGAAGGGTGCAATTTGGTTCTCAAAGATCGATTTGCGGTCAGGATATCATCAAATGCGTGTGAAGGATGAGGATATCCCAAAGACTGCTTTCCTTTGTCGTCATGGGCATTATGAGTTTGTCGTATTGTCGTTCGGTGTGATGAATGCTCCAAATGTGTTAATGGGATTGATGAACGTTGTGTTCCATAAGTTCCTGGACAAGTTTTTGGTGGTTTTCATCGACGACATCCTTGTGTACTCTATATCTGAGAAAGAGCATCCAGAGATTCTACACACCATTTTGGAAGTTCTTTATCAACATCAGCTATTTGGGAAGTTATCAAAGTGTGAGTTTTGGGATCAAGAAGTCTGTTTCATGTGGCATGTTAGGTCTCAGCAGGGGGTAGCTGTGGATCCATAGAAGATAGAAGTAGCTGTGTCTTGGGAAGTGTCCAAGACAGTGTTAGAGGTGTGAAGTTTCTGTGGTATCGCATGCTACTATAGAAGGTTCATATCTGATTTCCCTTGAGTTGTGACTCCTCTGATAGCTTTGACCAGGAAGGATCAGGCATTAAAATGGACTAATCAGTGTCAGGAAGCTTTCGAGTATCTAAATGAGAAGTTTGTAAGTGCTCCAGTTCTTTGTCTCCCAGAAGAGGGAGTCCAGTTTGATGTTTTCTGTGATGCTTTGCATCTGGGGTAAGTCTATGTTCTGATGAAACAAAGATAAGTTATTTCTTATGGGTCTCGGAATCTGCATACCCATGAATGTAACTATTCCACCAATGATCTTTAGTTGGAATTCTTATTGTTTTCACTGTTGTTGTGGATACATTACCTCATTAGTGAGAGCATTGTGGTTCTCACCAATCATAATATCCTAAGGTATGTTTTCTCCCAGCATGACTTGAACTTATGACAGCATTGGAAGATGGAGTTCTTAGAGGAATACAACATCAAAATATCATATACACCTAAGAAGGGGAATGTTGTAGTTGATGTGCTAAGTCTAGTGTCACATAGTGATGATATGCGGGAATTCGGTGATTCCTAGAGTGTAATGGAGGAACTGTCATCATTACATCTTGATATGGGAGAAGTTGGGGGGAACGGGTTGTCTTTTCCAGATGATAGTGCAGTTATCTCTATTTTAGTAGGTGGAAGAGTCTCGGATGGGGGATCTTGTTGTGGAGGTCTGGAGAAACCGAGTTGTTTGTGGCAAGGCCCCTGATGGTTGGACTGAGGATGAACAACATCGAGTGTTGTATCATGAAAGGTTTTTTGTTCCTTTTATGAAGTGTGATATTGTTCTCATAGAGTTCCACAGTTCTCCTTTAGTGGTGCATCCTGGCATGACCAAGATGTACCGAGCCTTGAGGAGTCAATTTTGGTGGCCTGGGCTGAAGCGTGCAGTTGCAGAGTTTGTGTCTCGATGTATAGTCTGCTAGAAGGTCAAGCCTAAGAACCTCATCCCTGGTGGTTGGCTCCAGCCATTATATATTCCTCAGTGGAAGTGGGAGGACATCTCAATGGACTTTTTTAGTGGTTTACCTCGATTTCTAGGCGTTCATGATGCTATTTGGGTGGTAGTGGATCATTTAATAAAATCGGCCCACTTCATAGAGATCTAGGAGTCGAGCTCAGTAGAAGTTTTTTCGAGGAAGTATCTGGAGGAGATGGTGAGACTTCATGGATTCCCAAGGTTGATCATTTCTAATCGAGATCCTCAATTTACTTCTAGGGTGTGCAGAGGTCTTCAGCATGATTTCGGTTTTCAACTATGCATTATTATTGCTTTTAATCCTCAAATGGATGGTCAGACAGAGTGAAACATCCATACTCTTGGAGACATGTTACAATCTTGTGTTCTTGATTTTGGAGGTTTGTGAATTAGGCACTTACCCTTGGTGGAGTTCGCGTAAAATAATAGTTTCCCCTCCACCATCGGTACGGCGCCATTTGAAGCCCTATATGGGGGGAATTTCCGTTCTTTGTTGTGTTGGACTGGGGTCGGAGAGTCAGCAATTCTCAGACCAAAACTAGTTTAGAATACAACATAGTTGGTTCAAGTGATTCGTGAGAGGATGAAGACAGTGCAGGATCATCAAAAATCATATGATGATCAAAGGAGGAGATCCTTAGAGTTTGATGTTGTGGATCACGTGTTTCTGAAGGTGACACCCTGAAATGGACAATGAAGTTTTAGTCGTGGGAGTAAGATTTCTCCTCGGTTTGTTGGGACTTTCAAGGTGTTAGCTCGTGTTCGAGTTGTGGCATATCGAGTAGCACTCCCCCCCGCAGATGATTCTGATACACGATGTTTTTCATGTGTCACAGCTCTATAGTTATCTTCATGATGACTCACATATCATTGATTAGGGAGATATGGATGTTGATGACTATGCGACCTTTGAGGAGCAACCTGTGGCGATTCAAGGCCATAAAGAGAAGGTGTTTCACGGTCATTATATTCCCTTGTTTCGTGTCTTGTGGTGACATAGTGGCATGGAGGAGAGTAATTGGGAATGAGAGTCATAGATACGTGTCCAGTACCCATAGTTGTTTGATGTTTAAACTCTTTTCTTGTAATGGTGTCCCCTTTGTGTTTATAGACCTTTTGTTTTTATAAGATGAATTTCATTTGTTGCTTCTTATGGATTTCTCTCTTTTGAGAGGTATCTTGAGGGGTGGTTGTTCGGACCCCTTTTCATTTTCCATTTGGGTTGGTTTTGGATTATCGAGGATGATAACATTTTGAAAGGTATCTGATGTAATTTCCTGGACCACTCTGGTCCATCCCTTTGCTGAAATATGGGGTTTGAGGTGTTCTGGGAGGTCAAGGTGACTCATCCCCAACACTTTTCCAAATTTCCAGTTTTGTGAACAGTGTTTCCAATTTCATGAAGAGTGTCATGGTGAGTGAGAAATAGTGAGATAGAAATGGTGTCATAGAAATGGTGAGTCAGAAATGGTGTCACATAAATAGTGAGTCAAAAATGGTGAGATAGAAACGGGGATTCATACACTGTGTCACAGCTCATGAACAGTGTTTCCAGAACAATTTCATATTTCCTTTGCCAAATTTTCAGATTTTTCCAGTTTCTCCAATTTAACATTTTCTTTAACCTAAAATGAATTTATGGATTTGTTTTAAGGGATTTAAGGCTGAATCAAATCCCATAGTCCTGTATTTATTTTCTTAAGGCTCGGGATGCATTTACATTGTCAAACTGCATGGTTTAATGCGATCAGATTTTAATGTAAAATCGACTATATCTTATACCACTGCTCCATTAAATATTCTAAAGGGACAAGATATCTTCCTCCCTTGTTCTTTCTCTTTTTTCTCTGGTGCGAGATGCTCAACCCATTCCTTCCTTCCTGTTGGAATCGTTAGATTAAACTTTTCTTGGTGGATTGGTTTCCCTCGACGTTCTTCTTACTACAAGTGCACCCCCTATTTTGGTGAAACAAAGTAGTATCCATCAATCTTCGATATAAGGTATGATTTATCATCAATATTTTGGGTTCACCTTCTCCTGATTCTCCTTTTCCATATTATGTCATGTGATATACATGCTTCTAATAGTGTTTCTTGGGTTTCGATTTGTGCGGTCGTGTCATGACATCCTCGGGTGGATGTAGTTATCACGGGAGGTGGCGATCATGATCTGTTATCTGGATAATTCTCATATAAAGATCAATAAGAACCTTTTTAAGAGAGGGGATTCATTGTTTCTCTTTTATTTTTTCATGCAACTATATATTTATCAAGGTTTAGCCATAGGATCACAATGGAATTAACATAATAAATATTTGAATCGGATAAATAAATTGATATCAATCGAATGGCATTGCCTCTTGTTTTTCCTAGATAGTGTGATATCTACGTTTCTTTGTTTATTTGTTCATTATTGAGGGAAATTTATAAAGAACATAAAACATAATTAATTGATTATTTTTTGGATAAAGATAAAGAAGCATGTAAATAAATCTGGTTCTTATTGTTGTATTTTTTTGATGTTAGTCAATTTGTGGCATTAATCATTTTTAATTTATTTATGATAGCTTACTGTTTAGGTTTCCCGAATATGGAACCTATGATTAATAAAATGGTTAATTCAGGATGGATTAAAGAACTGATAGTTGGATAATTCTTTGAAGGGTTCTGAGTTAGCCTCTTTCTTTTTCAAGGGCCAAGAGCCCAACCGTTATAATTGCTGTTTTCCTACTGCTTGTGTTGTGATGTGAGCCCGGATGGATGTTGTGATATGTGGGGGCATGTAGGCTACTTTTTATTGTAGCAGCTGATGCCTAGAGGGGCATTATGCATCAGTTTATACATGTGGGTGTCAGGGAGGACACCAAGGATGATGAAATGGGATATATGTGAATGTTTGGTTTTCTACTGATTCTTCATGGCTATTAACTTCTTTACATTCTCCACCGCTATAGGTAGCTTGTCTTGCTTACCCTTCTTCTGAAAGGGGTGAATACGCGCAGGTTATGCAATGTACTTTCCATATTTAGACTCTCAATGGTAGGATGGGTCTACGCTCTTGCTATAGGCAGCAAAGACTCGATGGGTAGTTTATCCACTCACTGTGTTGAGCCCTTGTGTTTAGGAGCATAGATTGTTTTTGTAGAATGCCTAGGAATATGGTAAAGTACTGTTGTGAATAAATAATAGAATAAATAATGTTAACCCATGGGTTTTGGAGCTTGTTGGGGTGTATTGCTGAAGTTGTGATTTGAAAGAATAGTGTACTTTGGGTTTGATGCTAATGAAATTTAATGTGGAGCTGTTATTGGTTAATTGATGTTTAAATAATTATTTAACATAAAGTGAAACTAATAAAAATGGGATGAAGTAATGTACTAATGTTCTTTAAATGATTTTGTGCTGATAGTATACCTAGTCTTAGTGGTAGCAGCCTGGAGTTCGAGAGACATTAGCTGCAGTTGAGTCTAAGACTAGGTTATGCCCATAGTGTGGTTGTGACCTATAGTATATTCTGTACTTTTTGTGTTTATATATGGTAATCCACCCTGTTAGTAAGGTAAACTGAAACCCCATGGATTCTAAGCCTTGGGGTGTTTTCCCCAACATTCTGGTGGGAGGATGGATGGCTGACTACCCCCTTTGGACCCGCTCTCTTCTCTGGGTAGTTACTTGTGCTGGAAGGCACATTGGTAAGTTTTCCCCAGATATTTGTGTAGAGGGTTGTAATGGATTGGGGTTATTCACACACATATATTCTGGATATAGTTTTCTAGGAAATACTATTGGTGTAATGTGTATGGGTTGTGATGGCTTGAGGATCCTTACTCGATGTATGGTCTGTAATGGATTGAGTTATAATACTTGATGTATGATACACGTTATGTGAGCTATGGTGGCTACCAGAAAATACCTGGTTACTTTGATTACATGGACGTGGTGGTTTTTGGTGCATTTTGTGGTGCTTCGCTCATGTATCTGTGGGAAAGCCTTTTTGGGGAGAGATGCTTAGGATGTGAAATGTTAGGGAAAAGAAGAAAACACATGGGGAAGTAGTAGCAGGGTACCCTTGATTTTCATTATTATATTATATACTATATTATGCATTACTTGGTGAGAGTAGCCATGGTGAGGTTGGGAACATAGTATACTTGTTTAGGTGACGAGTTAGTTTCACTTGTTGTTCACTGAGTTGTATCATGCTTTCTTTACTTTTTCACAAGAGGATTCGGGGAAGATCCTACTGAGTATACTGTTATACTCACCCTATGTATATATAAACTACTTTTTAGGTCACTTGGAGCAGTTTGGAGACTTGTTTGTTTACTACTAGATTGTGGTTGGAGGAGTTGTTTGGTCTTGTGGTTGCTATTGTTTTACTTTCTTTTGGGTACTTGCAGTTTTTCCCCTTTCAGTTGTAATAGGTTTACTTGACATTTCATATGTTTACTTGGGATTTCATTTATCTGACTAGTTGAGTTGGAGTTGGTTGGTGTCTATCTTATCTCTCTCTTCCACATGTGTTCTCTTAGAGGGTAATGCCTCCATTTTGTGTGTTCGTTATACCCTCGATGCTAGTCACCAACCCAGGGCCTACTAGAGGTGGGACTTGGGGGGGGGGGGTCATTATCTCTCTTCTCACATTGCTGGCCCAAGAAGGGTACACTTTCTGGGGAGCCAGTCGTGACATACTAAATGAAAATAAATCATAAGGAATTAACACATTAGTTATAAATGGAAAGAGAATGGGTTTTATAATCTTATCTTATATCATAATCAATGGAAATTTTATAATGAAGGAATTTCATAGATAAAAAAAATTATGTATCACCCTATACAACAGTGTTTGAATAATATAGGTATATATTTTAGAGATGTTTATACATAATTTAGAATAAATCCATAACATCAATGTTTTTATTCATTGATGAAATTGTATTTAAAATATTACATGGAATATTTCAGGTCAAATATACCATTTTCACTTGGAAATCACTTCATAGATATATTAAAATTTTCAAAATATTATAAAAATAATAATTAAAAATAACCATGGAAAATTATGAAGTATTCTTCAAAGAATTTATTTGTCATGAAGGTGGGTGATTCAATACATTTTATATAAGTTAAAAAACATCCATTTACACTGTTGTAAAAATTTTAAAAAGTAGTTTTGTTTGAAAATGAAAAGAATATTCCTTCCAAAACAGTTTATAAAAACTAAAACATGGGCAAAAGTTTCATTAAAAATATTGTTTAGAATGTTAAAAATCCTCTAGAGAAAATTTTTATATAACATGGGTATATAGGAAAAATAATATTCAAACAAAGAGAAAAATAATCTCAATTTCTCTTAAAAATATTTTCTTAATGATTTTGAAAACAAAAGGGTGTAAAAGAGAGAAATTACTTGAAATGACCTTGAATAAATAGAGGATAATAAATTATAATGGTTTTCTGATACAAATATCAAATAGTTCTTATAATGGATACGTAAACATAATCATTTCTGAATAATTATTAGATAGTGAAATAAACCCATATCACTTTGGTAACATTTGAATCATTACCCCCATGAAAAAATTCACTTAAAATAAAACATTAAATACCCTGAAGATATAGATATTAATTATACAATATTAAAATAGTCTATATATATAGCACACATAAGAGATATTTTTTTAATATGGCATATGTCTCATAGAAATAAAAGTTATATAAGAAATCTCTAAAAAAATTGTATCGTTGATATGAGGATTAATCAAGTGATTTTGTTTATAAAATGTAAATCTATATATATAAAGTGTAAATACAAAGTGAAAAAATAAGAGGTAATTAAAAACATGATCATAAAATAATATAATCAACGGATATAAAGTATAACCTAATGGTTGAATATTGAGTAAAGAAATCCATTACCTCAAGTCTAGACATGTCATGTATTTCCTTTATCCGCAATGAAATCGACTTATATCAATTATTTATTTACATAATAAACTTTTACAGTTTTAATACCTTATACTAAACCAATTTACCACATTTATTTTATGACATATTTAATTAATTAATTAGTTACATCCACATCATGTGCTTTGAGGTCGTTCGGTTTACAAATTGAAAACGACATCAGTGTGTTGACTGCGATCAAAGGGTTCATTATTGCATCATCTCAAGAAAAGTAATTTTAAAATAATTATAATATTTATTCCTAAATTATAATTTTAAAATTAACTATAAATTATTGTTATTATAATTTAACAATATTGAAATCGTGGATATGGTTGGTCCAACGTATGAATTTGTAACATTTCCATCCTTCAATGATCATGATGGAAAGAAGGTAAGTATTATTCTAAATTTATAAAATAATTTTTATAACATATATTTTATTTTATTTCTTCAGAAAAACTTATATATAACATCCATGTTATGTGGTAAAAATGTAAATCACATCACTTCGTGAGGCAGTAGTCTACTATTCAAATGAACAACATTATCAATTTAAAATGTATGCTCGGGTAAGAAATTATCAGATATGTTAATTTTTTAAAATTATTAATATTTCACGAATATAATATAAAAACATTAAATATATCATCACAAACATTTGGGATATGTGTTGATGGAAAATGATTTACATTAGTTCATGAGTCGGATATCCGTCATGCACACCACTGATGGTTTCATTTCCCTTTTGATAGAAGATGAGATGGACGTAGGATATGAAATTAACATAATAAAATATCCTTAAATGGGATATAATCATTTATATCATCATGGTTTAAAAAATTTTAAGAATGTTTATCAATAAATGAATCAAAAATCCTCGATTGAGAAATATACCTCTTTTTTAGACCAACTCTTTAGTATTGTACCTAATGCCTCAATAGATTGTATTTATGAACATAAAAGGGACTATTGTGAATATTTATGAAGTTATTTATGGTATATTGGTAGGTAATGATTAAAAAGGTATTTTAATGTTGAATAGTAGAGGATATGAGGTTCACTATTATAAATGGGGGAGGGACCCACTTGGAATGTTTTTAAAATAAAAACATATACCCATGTTTTACACATTATAAAAGGATAAAAATGGATACTTATAGAACCATATCTGATTTATTATTAAGATATATCCATAAAAAGTAATTTTATAAGTTTTGAAGTCATTTTCACCCAAATTGTTTTAGTTTAACCCCCTCGTAATCTCGTTTTATCCTTAACATTGGTAATTATTTTTTACAATTTTTATTATTCATTATGACCAAAACATAATTTGACATTATTATATTATAAATATAATGATTATTCAAAATATTTTATCAATTTTATAAAATTAAATTCAGATAATTTTTATAATTTAATTTAAAATTTGACTCACCAACATCGTGCAGAAATTATTCTCTAAAAAACATTCAAAACATTAAATCATTTTTATTCCAAAATTCAAATTGAAATTAATTTAAATAACATAAATTATATTAATAAAAATATAATTGAAATATTTTTACATTTATACCATTTTTAAAAAATATTAAACATTTTAAATACTTTAAATGAAAATAATGTTTTTAATAAAAACAGTATTTTTAACTATTTTTCAAAAAAAATAATCTTATCATAAAATTCTAGAAAATTATCCATAATTTTAATTATTAAATTTTGGTTATAAAAATGAAATTATTTTTTTAAATTAATATTTATTATATCAAAAAAATTAATTTTCTTATTTTTTCACAAAAATAATGAAAAATCATTGTTTGATAAGAAACATATTTCTGAAGTAAAAAAAATTTTCATTAAAAAAATTAAGACCTTATTTCCTTGGAATTTATGAATACAATTATATATATTATGAAATTTATAAATATTTAATAAATTGTTTAATACTATTCATTCCCCCCCCCCCGAATTATTGGCTTGGTTATAACGGTTATAAATAATAATAGTTCGTTTTTCTCGGTGTTGCAATTGTATGTTCTATAAAACATTGTTTTGTTTAATTAAAATCTTGGAGTGTAACATTAATCCCCCCTAAAAATATTTCTTCCTTTAAATTTTAACTTTTACTTAGTAATCAATTGGTAAACATTAAAAAATCCCATCAAAGAGAACCAACATTATAAAAATGGATGATTAAAATTATTCTTTAAAAGAGTGAGTATAAAATAAAAAGGCCATATGAAATAACATAATACTAGGTTTCTGCATAATGATAACATTAACAGGAAGTGAAAACATGTATTTGGGAATAATATCCATTTTTAGACAAAATTTTAAACTTTTTATAGATGGAGGGGACTATAGATTTATCAGAAATCAATAACATTTTTTTTCAAAGTCTTTTTCTTTAAGTCGAGGATAAATTTTACCATCTAGACTAAGAAATTAGGGAAATATACTTACATGAAAAGAAAAATTTCATCCTTAAATATTTTTTCACCACAATATCACTGGTTTCCCTAGATGATGAGTATTTATGATGATTTATTATTCCTAAAGAACTAAAATAAACTTCAGTTAGATCACATAACCAACAAAAGGAAAGAAATGTATTCCTCCTATATTTAAATTTTAACCATAATTAAAATTGTTACCATAAGTTATGATATCATCCAAAATGTATAAACCTTAACAATAATCTCCAAATTGAAAGTTTAACATAAATCACTTCGTAGATAAATAACACTAAATCCGAAATAACTTCTACATTCAATAATTTAACTAGTTTTTACAATTAATATTTCATGTTAAATAACATGTTATAACTATGGGTTAGATATACCTAAATAAATAAATAATTTCCCAAAATATCATTATTAGCCTCAAAATAAGGAAATTTTAATAATATTTCATCCAAAAAAATTATTTTCCAAAATTAACATAATATTTATCCATGAAATCACTTAAGTAAACAAGTATCATACTAAACAGTACAATATGTAGTCTAGTTGTAGGTTTCTCACCCTTATCGCACTTTGGTTGTGCGTTTAACCCCCACAGCCTTGGCAGATGTGAGGAGTTATTGCCCAACTTGAGGGTTGTCCTTTTTCTAAAACTATCTAAACAAATAGTGATACTAATATTCATAATTCAACGTGATCCTATAATGTTATAATGAATATCGTGACAACTTCAAAAAATAACATTAGTCATTAAATAACTTTTTGCATCTCTAAAGTTTTCTACCCAAGTCATTTTATTCACAAAAACAACTAATTTTAATTAAATTAAATTTCCTTTACATCAAGCACATACTAAATGTTATCCTTTCCTAAATCATTTTTTCCTATAATGTATAACCTTACCATTAAATCACCTTTCTTAGTCACTAGTACCATTTAACATATTCCTTCAAATTCTTAATGAAATTTTATTACCTAACAATCATTAAAAGTTTCATGATTCTTATAATAAGAATACCATTGATAAAAACACTCCAACAGCATAATTTATCACTACCAACACATAATCACTTCAATAATCCTACTTTAATGATTTTTATAACATAATACTTTAGCGATTAATCCTTGGATTCGAAAATTCACTTAGAATATAACAATAATGACCAAGTATTTACATATCTAAATATTAAATCATTTTTGTTAAATATTAAATACATTTCAAAAATTCATACCTAATGTCTGTAAATGATTATTGTTTTAGAGTATGGATATATAATCATTTTATTTCTTGAAGGATATTAAACATCTCCAACAAAGATCTTTATAATAAGTACATTTCATAGAAATCATCATCATCGTTATTATTTTTATTCCTTACAAGAGTACAAGCCCTGCAGGGCACCCTGGTCTAAAAAGGCCTGTAGTAATAAAGTCCAAGGGAATACCTTGAATCCAATTCACCCCCTTAGGTTTAAAGAAAGAGATGTTATTAAGACAAGTGACTTTGAAGGTTTGGTCAGCCTAAGAAGAAATTTGTCCACTACCTAATTCCCCTCCCGCCATGTGTTAGTGACCTTCGTGTTGTTGTTAATGAGAGATTTGTACATCATGATAGTGTAGGTAATCATCCATGGGGTGGGTCCTTTCCAATATAGGGAGTCAGGAACAACCTTAGAGTCAATTTCCACCTGGGATAGCCAAATATTCTTTTGCATGCAAAGGCAGATCCCAGTTATAACTGCATTAGCCTCTTTCTGAAGGGATTTTCCATTGCCGTAGTGAGCTATGAAATACATAACAACACTACCTCTATGGTCTCTCACTAGTCCTCCTATACACATGACACTCAAAATGAAATATAAATCTATGTTTACCTTGAACCCATCTGATGGAGGGATCCATCGCACCAAATTCCCCTGATCCATAGAGTGGGTGTGAGTTGTTCTGGAGGGAACTTGCAGATGCTGAAGAAAGGGTGCATCATTCCAGATGTTGAGGAAGGTCACCTAACCAGCCAATACGTTCCATTTTCGCACAATTATGGATCTCCCTGACGAAGGGAGCACCTCGTACCATTCTCAATTCATGAATATCCTTAAGACCCAACACACTTCATTGATGATTACTGATCTTGAGATTTTTTCTAGTCCTTCCTTGTAAATCCCCTCAAATAATCTCTCTAATAAATATGCATCGTGAGGTTCTCGGGATAAGTACGTAGTAAGATTACCAATGAATATCCACACATCCCGGGCCCAATATCCTTTGGAAAAAATGTGATGTGTGATTTCCTCCCTTTTACTCCTGCAAAAGTGGAAGTAAGAATCCATGCTGACGCCAACCCTTTTGAAGTTGGAATCTGAAGGGATAGCATGATTTCTAATTCCCCTTGATAGGAATTTGTATTTTGTGGGGATTTTTTTGCACCACAATACATTAGATCATCTGTCTCTTTGAGCCTGACTATTGATGATTCAACTGAAGTCCCTCAAATCGAAGCAGACTGATGATTATGTAGTGAAGACATAATGGTCTGCCTCTGAGTTGGTGTAAATGAGGTCAAAAATCTCTTGTTGTTTTTTCCCATAACTAAACTAATGAAGTGATGATAAAGGCTCGCCTCATTAAAGGAAATTGTGGGAGCAAGACATCAAAGGAATCTAATCATGTCACCAACCCAGTTATGTTTCCAGAATCGGATGTTCCCATATCATGTGATCTATTTTGAGTTTTGTCTAAGAATCAGAAGAAGTCAACAAATAGAAAACCAGAGAGAGGATCCATGAAAAGAGGCAAGTTTCTCATTCCCATCTAGGATTCGTGCCATTATCTTACCCCACAGAGAGCATTATTCAATCAAATCCCATTCCAATTTCTCATGCATGCATAGGATGGTTGCTTCTAAGATTTTCACATTGATTCGTCCATCCTGGATTGATCTCTCCATCCTCTCCCATGACACCCATCATCTTCTCCCCTCTAATAAAGCATCCCATATAATGTCTGAGATCATTTTATCAATGGTTTTATTGACCCCCTTTGGGATTTTGGGGGAATCCAAGGTAAGAATTGGGATCTATGTGAGGACATTATTGACCAAAGAAATCTATCCCCCAAAGGATAGAAAGTTGTTTTTACAGTTGAGCACACGTCCTACAATCCTACTCACAACCTGGTCAAAGTCCCATATTCTTGTCCTATCGGGGGATAAAGGAGTGCCAAGGTATTACATAGGAAAATGTTCTCATTTCATCCCCATCCTATTACTCAAATTCATCACCCTCCTTGGATCACATTTTTTTGAGATATTGAAGTAGCTTTTTGTATTTGTTGATTGCCTACCACTCTAGGGGTAGTACTCGTCCAGAATAAGATTGATACCCTACATCGACCTCTTACCAGTATTCATTTAAATGATTATTTCATTAGAAAACATCATATAGGAGGTTGTTGGGAGGTTCATTTTCCTTTGATAAGGATGAATAAATCCAAAGGATATACCTATATTAATCATGCGGCTAAGCATGTCCTGAACCAGGATGAAAATACTTGGAGAGATGGTATCCTCCTTCTAAAGGCCTCGAGTTGCCTTAAATAAACCACGAGTTCTCCCCATTAAGGAGAAAACCATCCCTGACGAGCTATAACATCAAAAAATGAGGTCACATGCCCATAATGAGAACCCCATACTAGAAAGTACCCTATTTATGTAACCCCGTTCCACTCGATCGTACACCTTGTTCATTTCTAGTTTAATTACTATATTGGAGCCATGATTTATGGTATTTCAATCCCTCAGTGTCTTCTATGATAACACTATAGCCCCTTGGATAGATAAGCCTCATAAAAAGTCATGTTATTGGAGGTAGATCCATTAGGGCAATAGATCAGATAGCCTTGCATTGAGAATACTCACCACGATCTTCTCAGGAATGTTACATAAGATTTCCAATCTATAGTGGAAAAGGGAGGAGGGGTCCATGATATTTGGGATTAGAACTAAGGATGTAGTTCATGACACCCATGGAAATCCACCTCCGTGAAACAAGTCATGAATTTCCGTGATGATATCCTATTAAACAACTTCCTAGGAGTCCCTGTAGAAAAATCCTGGAAAGATGTTGAGGCTTGGTACAATCTATGGGTGGATCCTCATCATTTAATTATAAATGTCCTCATCCCCTAGTATTTCTTCTATTGATTCATGTTCATGTACCTAGATGAGGTTAGGAACCTTTCCCCAGAACTCCTCACCCCCTACCGGATAGCCATTAGGCAAGGTCGTGCTTGGACCGGTCATGAGATCTTTGAAGAACTTGTTCACCATATCACTAACCACATAACCATTGTCATTATATGTTCCATACTCCATAGAAATATTTGGTTTAATAAGAAACCTCTTCTCCTTTATGAAAGCATGAAAATAGGAAGTATTTTTGTCACCTTCACGAAGCCATTTGTTCTTTGATCTCTCACATTCTCTATGTTCCCATGTAAGAACCATGTTGGCCAAACCACTATTCTTTTCATAGATATCGATAAAAAAATTTCATGCCAATCCTCCTCCACAATGTATTCTAGGTTCTCCCCTTTTCATTTCATCACAGTCATATTCCAATCACTTGAATGAAGATCCCTAGCACACTACTGCAACCCCTATTGCATCCTCCTCAACTTGTTGTGTATGGCCACCCAAGTGTTCCCCTAGTTCGGCTCCCCCCACATCTCCCTAATTAGTTCCTAATAACCCGGGTCACCAATCCATTGGCTCATAAACCTGAATCTTTCTTGAGTGTCCTATTTTGGATACAAAGAGAGTAGTAATGGGGAATGGTCATAAATTATGTGGACCAGGTGACTAACCTTGGAATTCGGAAACATTGAGAGGGCATGGGTATTGGCGAGAAAAAGATCCAAACTAGCTCCAGTATCAACTGATCCCACGTTCATTGTTACACCAATTGAATCAGTTGCCCGAATAACCCATGTCTAGTAATCCTTTTCTATCCTTGAAATTGATAAAGTATAAGGTAGCCTTCCATGAGAAGTCCCCTCTCCCTTTATTCCCTACTGGTTCTTTAACAACATTGAAGTCGCCCCCAATGATCCATGGTTGGTCCCCTAGGTCGAAAAAATGGAGATCTTTCCACAGGACCTCCCACCTTTTCATATCACAGCTGCCATTGACAAAGCACACCAACATAGTTCTCTTTACTTGAGTAACCCATGTCATTATGTATTGATCCCCTACCAAAACCAAGACAACTGTAGTATCCCTGCTCCAGAAAACCAAAATTTTCATGTTGATGGGGTCATCATGCATGGATACAGGCATCCTTGATCTTTAGGTGAACTTGTAAATTTTCTCCAAATTCTGTTTGTGTTCAAGGGTGGCTACAATCTGAGCCTTGAACTTCCTTGTTTCTGAGGTGATGAGATCTGATTTAACCCATGCACCAATGCCACGGAAATTCCATATGAGGATGGGTATCATTGAGGAAAGGAGATCCCAGCTTTGGCCTTAGGCTTCTTAGTCTCCATACCATAGGAGGAGGAACTCTCCATGATCTGAATTTTCTTCCTCTTGAGTCTTTTACACATCCTCGAGCTCTAATTAAATGACCCAGGAATTAACAGTTGGAAACATGCAATGGACTTGGGGATCTTCCCCCTAACTATGATTATCAGGGATCAATCTAAATGCCCTGAATTACTAGCATATTGGACGTCTATATGGCCTTGATTAATTCCCTTATACATACTACCTATCATATTTGATCAGTCCTCTTGGGCTCTACCGTATAGGGGCTGATATCTATCACAAATGGTTGTGGGTGGCTTAGCTAAGGAGATAATAAGAGATGGGGTCCCCAGGGACCCAATAAAGGATCGTAGGAACCGTTCTAAAAGTGCACCATCTGAGAGCCACTGTGAGGGGCTACAGTGACCGGATAGGCAATCAAGAAGCCTTGGAGAAGGGAATCACTTGTAGATAAGAACAATAACTAGGATGGGGTGTTTGACCCATGATCTTGTAGGGGATGGCGCCCCGTATGGGGCTAGTGGCTCGAGGCCTAATCCTGTAAAAGACATCATTTTATCTAGGGCTCAGAGAAACTAGACCTGATCCTGCCGAAGACTAGGGTAATGCTTGAGGCACTGCCACGACCCAACCAAAATGAGGCCCCATGGGCAAGGGAGGGGAGAACCACATCTCAGTGCTCCTTGAGTAACATGTCGTTGAGATTCAACATAATGTTTCCTATAGTTATGCAAGTAATGACCCTAGAGTTGATAGGTCGGACAGTACCTGGGAAACACTATGTGGAAAATGTCCTGATCCCATATGAATGAATCCTTCTCCTTTGAGGATATCTTCAATGGTATGGAATGTGATATATCTAGATCTACACAGATCTAATCCACTGAATATTCCTCTCCCTTTTAGGTGTGGTCATCCGCATAAATAAAACCACTCAGGGAATCGCCAATTGCCTTTAGGAAGGCGATGGTTATGGAAGGGGAGATGAAGGCACGAAAGACTAATCCGGACCGCGGCATGTAGACTCTCTTTCCCATTGTGCACCACCTTAGACCACTAGGCCAAGCTGAAGTGCCATCTGACCTAGAAATGAGGGGTTCTACACCAAGCGCGGATGAAGTCCACTTAAGACACAAGAACCAGGGAGATAGAGTTTTTGTAAATGACGGATATGCGGGCCAGAGCAGGGAGACCCCAATATTCTATGAACCGCATGAAGGCCGATAGGGGTGGGAGAACATAACTAATGTGTACAATGATAGTCCACTTTTGGCTTGTATATCTATATCAATGACCAAAGCACTAAACTCTATCAAAACCCTTGAAGCATCCCATGACACCGAAGGAGTGATCGTCCCGATATCCGAGAGGCATGCTTAAGTTGGACCACTACAGGGGCCAAAAAGGGCATCTTTGAAGGACTCTTCTAGTCTGTGCAGCATTGAGTAGGGGGATGGGGGCACCAGAAAGGATGAAGGACCAGCAGTGAGAGAAGAATCATCTGGGTTGAAGGGCATGGCCACTGGGAATTCCACTGAAGAGGGATCTGTTAGGGTGCCAATGGTCGAGAAAATTTGAAAATCCCCTGGCACATGGGGCACATTCTTAGGCATAGCTAAAGGTATCCTTTTTTCAATTCCTTATCTTCATCAATGAAATACCTTACTTAAAACCATCCTCTAAGATATGGGGGAAGGAAAAATAAGAAAGGGTGATCTTTGAGGTTCATCAAGGTAAATAAAGGGGGGTATAATTAAAATAAAAACATAACATGTGTTTAAGGGTATGAGAACATGAGCTTATAATTTGATAAAAATACCATGAATAGCATAGATTACAATCCTAAATCATGGAATAAAGCTTGAAAGTTCATAAAAAATAATTCATAAATATTATCAATGAACATAATCTATGAGAGCTTAACATAGACATATTAAAGTGTTAAAAACATATTCTTGTAACAATTTGAATATGTAAAAACATAAATATGTTTACTCATTATGTTAAGGATATGTGATCAGGTCCTCGCATAAACTTATGGGCATGAAACTAGGTCTACCCATAACCTTAAGGGAATGAAATCCATGTCCTTGCATTAACAAAGAGTCATCAAACTAGGTTCATGTATAAACATGTGAACCAGAAATCAGGTTCACACATATAATATATATCAAATGAGATACCCATCCTTACGCGGTTCATTAGAGTGAGATAAAGATCCCATGAATTAAAAAATAAAAATCATACATATGTGTACCACATTATCAAAATTCAATCATCTTATCATAACTCGTGGAAAGAAATGGATTTCATAAGTATTACATCAATTCATCATGATATAACCCACGGAAAATAAATGGGTTTCATAATGTCATTTCATCATTATCATAAACCATAACACCCTTAAATTTTATGAATTTTTTTTATCAAATAAATTTTATTTCTTCGATAGATTTCTTTGCATGAAACACCTAATTTTAACGAACCTCGATATAATATTAAAATATTATTCTTTGATAGTTACTTCCTAGCAGTTAGGTTGGAAGGAATGAATAATAATAAATAAATTATAAATAAATTATTATTTATACATGCATAAGGTAAACTAATTTGTTAAAAATTTATTAGAAATAAAAATAAATATCATTTGAAAGTAAAAGTGATAATTTTTTAGATAACAGTTTTTATGTGCATACAAAAGATTTATCTTAATAATTTAAATAAATACTATTTGTTGAATTATTTTAAATAAATTTATATAATATATATTTAATCAATTTTTTTGACATTCATATAATATTTCTTTCTAGTCATGGAATATAAAATCTAGTTTTATGCTTAAAATTGTATTTTCCTAAAGAGGTTTTTTTCACATGTTATGCACTTATTTTAAAATAAATTTATTCCACTTATAGTTTTAAAATTTGATACAACCAATTATTTATTTTAAATTATAATTTTATAATTTTTTAAATATGTTAATCATATTTTTTATCATTATGAATTGTAACCATGATAAATTTTATCACCTCGATAATTGATAAATAAAGTTAATCTAGGTTAATACTGAGTGATAAATCCATATTTTATCATCATAATTTATTTTTGATGAATTTTAGATTATCCTTATCACATTAAGATTTCAATTGATTATTTCAAGGTACATTTTTCTTGGAAAATTAGCTATATAATATTTAAAGAAAATAATGATACAGAATTTCACCTTTTTAGTTTTAAATATCTCTTGTGTGTCCACATAGGGAAAATGTAAGTTAGGAATATATATACATATATAAGTGTCTATTTTGAGTTTAATTTAATTATTTTTATGATATAAATTTATTTCAATTTTTTACTAATTATTTAAATACCTTAAATGCTTATAAAATCCTCATGTTGTTTTTCTCCAATTAATAGAAATATATTAAATGATTTTAAAAATATTAGAAGTAATATAATTTGGTTGATTTGTTGTGTGAAGATAATTTTCTAGAATAATATTACATATAGTTGTTATTTTAAGGAATTATATTCCAATTTCAACTTTTTATTTGTGTTTTTAAAGTAAAATTAAATTAATAGTATCTAAATTTCGAATAATGTTATTTTATTAAAATAATATATTATTAAATTACATAAAAATCATAAAAAGGTTAAAATATTATAATGAGGATAATTTATTATCTAAATTTACATCACTTTCCCATTTATAGTAAATTTGGAACAATTTATCTTGATAGAGACTTTAATATATTTTAATCTTTTGAGAAGCTCCATGGGTGCCCCTCCCCTCAATTATAAAAGGCCACCCCACCTTTCTCTTATTCACACCACTTTCAACCTTATAGATAATCCAAAAGCTACCTATTTCCCTAATCAAATACACTATGATCATTCTATTTTTTTGGGATTCCTAAAATTTCAACCATAGAGGCCTTAATAAGATATCAAAAAGAGTTATTTCAAAAAATAGGATATCACCTTAATCGGTCACAGTCTTTTTAATTATTATTTTAACTCTTGTAAATATATTATATTCTTCATAAAATAATAAATTAATTATCCTAAATGTACCTAATATTTATAATTATTATTTAATAGACTTTATTCCCCTATTTTCATTTAATGGTTAGTTAATATATCACACGTGCGTCCGTACGGCATACCATCTCCATATAACAATGCAATTCATTTCTCAGAACCATCATTTATGAATGGTTATTATGATGTATTTAATATTTATATATGATACTTATGAACTATTTATACTTATATAATTATAATATCATATCTACCTTCCTACCATCAAAATCACTGAAAAATGATAATGTCGATCATAGATACATGTGTACTAACACCTCCACAAAATGATGTGATTCATTTTTTCATTTTTATTTTACTTGAATTAAAATAAGTATATATGAAATGAATATATATGATATTTGTGACATATTAATTATTTTTAAATTTGATTTATTATTTACCATTCTTTCATTCCTTCCTTAAAAAAATTTAAACAATGTTCATGCCAACGTACGACCAAACATATCCATGAGTAGTGTCATTCATTTTTTTATCTATAATTTATGAATGGATATAAACATGTATATAATGAATACATAAGATATTTATATAAATATTCAAATTCTTCAGAGGATGTAATTATGATCACAATACAATGTCCAAAACTACTGAACAAAAACATACATGAAAACCGCAGCATATATCATTCGGAATGGTGATTTTTATATTGAAGCATTTAAAAAGATGAGATAAATTGTTATAATTAAGTAATATATTGTATGTTATATATTAGTATTATTTAGTAAAATATTTATATTAAATCTAAATATATCATACATGAGGTTCCAATGCGTAGGAAAGATGTTTCATCTAAGGTAAGTGATTTTCATCTCACTTTTATTTTTTTGGGAAACATGTCATATTGACTAATAGTTTCTTTTCTTTAGAGTAAATTCTACCAATGAATGTATTTTATTTTTCAAATTATAAAATTTATGTGAATTTTTATATTAATATAGTCTTATTTATCTCATGGGGATTACGATTAAAAAGTTACCAAAGTGGTAAAGGTTTTATGTTATAATCTCATTATTTATAGGGATTTTTTATGATTATGTTTTTGATGAAGAAATATTGTGATATATATCTTATTAAACACATAACCTTTATTATCATCTATTTATCTCATAATAATATGTATTTTATATTTATTTTCCCCAAAGTATTTATTCAAAATACTAAAAATCTATTTTTCAGTAAAATCAACTTTATTTCCCTTTTCGGTCGAAACACCTTATTCTTAATTATCTATGTTATATGGAAATATATTAAATAAGATTTTTTAATATTATACTATAATTGGTTAGATACATTTTTTCCATGATTTATTTTTTTAAAAAAATGGTTTTAAAATGAGCCTTCTTGTCGTTTTTTGAATGAGGTACTTTTTTAAAATTTCTTAAAAGTATGGATGAAAAGTTTTATTAAGTTATGAAGCGTCAATAGAATTTACGGATTTCATGACCACTCTGTTCTTTTAAGATTACTTTATTTGTAATGATTTTTATTTTTAATCAATTTTTTCCAATAATATTTTTGGAATTTTTTATTTTAAAGACCTTATTTAAAAATTGAAATAATATTTTCCAAAAAATTAGTTAATGTTACATTATTGGTATTACTATTCCTCAATGAAAACAACCTATGATTTTGATTATTCTTAAATGGTTATATGATTCAATTATATGATCCTTATTCTTTATCTGAATGGATTATGTTTATGTGGAAAGATTTGCATAAAATTTGTTCCTTTTCTATAGGTTATACTGTGATGAAATGATATGATTTTTACAAAAAAAGTTTTTCCATGGGTTATTATATAATTATATTTTTATATTTCTAATTTCATTTCCAAGGGCTATTCTATGATAAAATATTTCTGAAACCCATTTATTTTACATGGGTTATGCAATAAAAAATGTTTTTGGAAACAATTTCTTTTTTTGTGTTCTGAAATGATTAATGATTCATAATCATATAGAAAATATACATATTATTTTCATTATGTGATGGTTGATACCTATATCTCCCTCAATTCATTGGGTAATGTTAGATATTTAATGAGATAAATTGTGCTGGAATAACGAGTGAACACAATTTAGTAATGGATGTTTTCCATTATGATAGTATTGGGAGTAAAGCTTCACTACTACAATGGTTTGGGGTGTGAACTCATTCCACTATGATAGTATTTTAAATAATCCTTTGCTATTATGTAAAATATTTTCTTTTCTAATGTGTATGCCATAAACTTATGATAATGTTATACTCTCATGAATCAAGTTCTTTTATTCCTTTTTTATTTATATATTTGAAAAACCAAGATTAATTCCATGACACTATTATGATCCATGATATATAGGGAAAGTATTTATGATGCTAATATCATGTTATCACATAATTATTCTCATGATATTTTTATGGGATAATTTATATCTCCCTTGTTCACACTTACTTAGCATTATAACTCACCCATTTTTCTGTTTCCATTCCCTAGGTTATGCAGAATGGTTTTCAAAATGATATGTCTAAAATGGGGTCAAGAAATGACTAACATAATGGGAAAATAATATGAATCAATTTTTTTTATTTTCATGTTTCTAATGCCACTAGACCTATATGGCTCTTGTGTAGATAATTATGTTATATATTGAATATTTATCTTAAAATATAAGATATCTATATATGAAAAGTATGATTTTCTAAATAAACCATCCTGAGAAAGGATAAATATTCTATCATGGGATAATTTCCCTAGTAAATCATAATTAATATTGAAGTTTGTTTCCATTTATGAATAAAAATACAATTAAAATATCATTAAAAAAATTCTTGAGGAAAATTACATTTCCAATTTGAAAATCACTTTTTAAAACTAAAGATTCACAAAGTATTGTGAAAATAAATTTCATTTAAAATAATATTTGATAAATATAATGTAAAATATAAAAAATTGATAGTTAATCTTTCTAGAAAATTATTCCCATCTCGTATATGTTAAAAAAATATTCATTTCTCATTTTGAAAACAAATTCAAAAGTGATTCATTTGGAAAATGACTAGAATATTTCTTTCAAACCATTTACTCAAAATTAAAATACAGGTAAAACTGAATTAAAAAATAAAAATTTTGGAATGGTAAAATATTATTGAAATCATATTTAGAAATAAATTATATAGATATATTAGGTTTCTTAACCAACGAGACAAATAAAGTTGGTTTCCTTTAAAGAATCATTATTTCTGTATATTATTTTCTAAAATAATATAAAATGAATGTAAGACATTTATCATCAAAAAATAACAATAGGATAATAAAATTATTGATTTTTTAAGATATATGTATTAATACTTCATCATTATAATAATAATCATAAATAATTATGGTAAACAACAAGATTGTAACATAGAACACATACCACTTTGGTAAAAGATGAATTTTAAGATACATTAAATAATTACATAAATTTGAAATAAAATATTAATAAAAGAATTAAAATTATGATATAACATTTAATATGGTTATTATATACACCAAATATTAAAAATTGAGTGGTGAAAATGAAATATGCCTCCTAGAAATAAAATAAATACTATAAATCCCATACATCAAGCCTCAAATTTTATTTTACATGTTCAATAATTATATATAACAAATATTTTTTTTATAAAACATTTAAAAAACTATACTCATATATATCATTCAATATTTGATTTACTGTTTACCTCTTATCACCTATTTGATAACAATTCCCTGTCAAAATCACAGTTCGGGTAAAAACATCTACGTTTTTCTAGTATTTTCTGACTAGGAACAGTCATTACATTTTTTTTATCATGGTTCCATTCTAAAATGGTTTTTAACATGATATAAAGATCATATATATTCATTATATTCATTATATTCATATTTTTATTCATCCATAAATGTTAGAGATAAAAAATGAATTACACCATCCATAGAGATGGTAGTCCATGCATAGGCTTGAAAATAGTTTCCATTTTCTCATCGGATGGAACAAAAGAAACATAAATATTAATTAAAATTTAAAGAATAATTATTTTATAATATATATATTATTATTATTAATAAAATGCATCTTTATTAACACTCATGTAAATTTGAAATGAAAAATGTTTCGCATCACCATGTAGAGGCAGAAGACCACACGTACACAAAGGAGACATTATTGTTTCTCAAAATATTGGGAGGTAAGAAGGTATATATGATGTTATAATACATAAATTATAATAAAATCATAAATATAATATATAAACATAAATTACATAAATATTTCCATCCATCATATTTGGTGATGGAAAACAATTACCTTGGTTCATGAGGTGGTAGTCCACAATACACATGTTCGACGGTTTCATTTACCATATGATGGAAGAGAATTGATATATATGTTATTCCATTAAAAAATAAAATCTAAGTACATGGGAGATTATTTTGTTATTATATCATTATAATTAAAAAATATATTATGTAGGTGGATGAATAAATAAAATAAAAACCCATTGTTAAGGATTTTAATTATTCTGTAAAGAACCTCTTTCGGTTCATACCTAATTCCTTATTCGGAGGGTTTTGTAATCAACATAAAGCATCTATTATGTGGGGATAAATTTAATTGATGTATTTGGGTAGGTAGTTTTGGAACCAAAAGTATTTTAAAGTGTGAAGAGTGGAGAAGAGTGGGTGGCCTTTTGTAAGTGGGGGAGGACGCACTAGGAATTTTTTAAAAGATAAAGGTAATCCCTCATTTTTCACATTAAAAAGCCTCAAAAATTGATCATTAATGGACCTTTGATTATATAAGTTTTAAATATATATATATATAATATTATTTGGATATGGTTTTTTTCTTTTAACCCATATCTTTTTAGTTTAACCCCTAGTAACCATGTTTTACCCTTTACTGTGGAAATTATTTGTAACTATTTCACTACTAATTATGACCAAAAATTAATTTAAAAATACTATAAAATAAACATTTCCTAATTCAAATTGTGGAATCCATTTTTATAAATTCCATTCACATATTTTTCATAATTTAATTAAAAATTAATCCAACAGATGCAATGAAAAAATGGATTTCCTAAGAAAAAATATTCAAAGGTATAGAATGTTTCAATATCAAAATTCAATATGAAATTTATTAAAATGAACTAAATTGGATTATTTAATATATTATTTTAATAATTATAAATTTTAAAATCATCTTATAATAAAATTTATATTTTAATTTATTTAAACGAAAAGGTAGTTTTAAATGGTGATTTTCGATATTCATCGAAAACATAATCACTGCTAAAACTCATAAAAAATTCATTCAAAAGTAATTTTGAAATGTAGATATAAAAGTAAATTTTATTTTTTCAAATAAATTTTCTAAAATTCAAAAAAACTAATTTTACTATTTTTTAGAAAAATAAATAAAAACAATTTTTAGAGAAACTGTATTTTCTAATAATATAATGGATTTACTAAAAATTAATTACTTTTTTATCAATATGTTTTCTTTGTATAAAAATATTATATATAATTTTCAAAGTGTGGTTATACATATTCATACATTCAATTTTATGTTCTAGGTTGAAATGTTCATGTTTAAATAATAATATAAAAAGAATATTGTGATTTGTTAAAACTATGTGTTGTGTGTACCACAACATATCGATAAAATTAAATTTATTTGAAAATTATACTTTGTAAAATCTAGGTTTGTTATATTCTAACCCCCCCCCCACCTAAAATGAACTTATCAACCAAAATTACATAACTTTTATATAAAAAATGGATTATACTTATGCCTCATCATATACTTAGGTTCCCATATAGATTCCTCAAGTTATTTCTTTCACCACAAAACAGTAAACAGGTGTGTGGACTTATTTTTTTTTATTTAACTCAATGATAAATAATCTCCACAAGATATTCCTAATTAGAAATATCATTCTCCATAAATATAAACTCTAAGTTTATTATGTGTCATTGATATAGTATATAATTCATCAAGATATATATATAGAACACATTGTGAACCTCCTAAATGTTTGGTGGAAGAACCAATAGATAAGATAACATCCTCATACGACCATAAATTTCTAATAAACTAATATTATTAGTTATTAGATTCCCCTTCTTCCCAAATCTCACTACCTTCTTCCATGAACAAACTCATAGAAAGACCTTCTCACCAATTCAACTTCTAGAACACCTCGATGATTTTTACCATAGTTTATTTATCCACTTTGAGATGATTTTGAAGTTATATTGAATGTGTTTTAATTTCTCTTCCATTTCATTATCTAGCTTATGTCCCTATATATTTCTATCCTTCATTTCCTCATAGCATGTTTTAGTTATACACTTCTTTCTACAAGGTGATTTATAAGGATCCATCTGAATACTTGAGTGAAAGATATTTTTTCTATGAAAATTGGACTATAAAGAGGTGTTCATCCCAACAAAATCTAAAATACAGTGTACAATATCTAAGAATATCCTTTGGTTTTTTGATATTTCAATCAGATTAACTATCTATTTGAATATGTTATGTAGTTATGAAACACAAATCTATATCATGATCTTATGAAAGACTTCACTGGAACATCAATGTAAACATAAGATTCCAATAAGATACAGTTAAATGTGGTACTCCATGAAACAATACCTCTTACATGATTTATATTCTGGAATGATTATCATGTCAAAAATAATCTCTAAAAGTAATGAAGTGTGCTATATTTTTACATCTATTGGCTACAACCCATATAGCATTGTTCCCATTAGATGTATTGGGGAGCCTGATGAAAAAATACATGGTGATGTTTTTACATTTCCATTCAAATATAGATAATGGTTATAGAGTCCCCTTATAATTTTTCCCTTAGCCATAACTCTTTAAAAAACCAAGCACTCAGATACTCAAAAATATATTTATACATGTTGTCACATCCAAAATACTCTTTCCCTTTTTCTAGTTTTAGGAATTTAAATCTTGAAGCTCTTTGATTAAGGGTTTTAACCACATGGCATGGAGTGATGAAATAGTGTTTCACCCAACATGTGGGTTACCCATTTTAAAAACTATTTTATTATAATTCCTATAACATTTACAAATTGAAATAACCCATAATTACGACAACATAAAAGATAAGATAAACCATAAATGTTTCCAATTCCTTTAATCATATGACATGAAATGTAAGTGAACTCCACCTCAAATAACTTGTTCACTAAAATGCATATAAATATAAAGGGCTATATAGTTATAAATATCTCCCAAAATATCCTTAATCTTGATTGAAACCCATTACATATAACCCCAAAAGGGTATCTAGGACTTTTTACTTATGATCAACCGTAAACTCATGAACCCATGATCATATCCATAATTTTTAATTTAATCATACATGGATTAATATATGCTTCAAATAGATAATTCATCATTTATTCCTTAAATAAACTCTTATCTTAAACAAAACATTTCCATTGGAATCTAGGGATTATCCTTGAACAAATAAAATATCAAATTAAATTTCATAATTCAAGAATCCAACTATAGGATGATAATAAATGTTAATAACCAACTATATTTCACTAATGGATAAACAATAATATTTTCATAGGGGTCATTCATACAAACTACAACGTGAAATTCCCAACTATAGATTGGAGGAAAAGTGTACCCTAATTATCATGATTCACTTCAGCTGTTGTGATTGTAATATTTTTTCCTTTTTCCATTATCTTTATATGTTTTTATGACTTATTATCCTCATTTTCCCTTCAATTAGGGAAATGTTTCTCATAATTCCCAAACTCCTTAAATCTATAGCACTGAATTTTTTGTGGTGTATTCTATTTAACCCTCTCATTATTCCATTAATTTACTAGCTTCTTCACACCACTACTATATTATTTCTCCCTATGTTAAGGCTCCCCACACTTGATGAACCATATTATTCTTTTCAATAATTCTCTAGAGTACTCCTTACCATATTTTTGGTATTTTCGATGTTGAAACATTTTCTTCTCTCCATGTGGCATATCATTGGATATTATATAAAACCTTTTCTTCCTTTTCTTTTCATTATAACCATGGAGTTTTCTAGCTTCCATTTCCACTATGAGTGCATATAGAAAGATTTATACATACCTTGCAAGTATTTTATGGATAATTCCTTTCAAATACATGGTCTTAAACCACAAAATTAATGATCAATTTTTATTTCATGGGTGATGATTAAACCAGAAGAATACCTTGAAAGTCTTTTAAATTTTACCTCATAGGAACCAATGGATTCATAATCCTTCTATATAAGCTCAACTAAATCCCTCTATCTTTTTGTATATAAAGTATGAAGGAAGTAATTTCTGAAAAAAAAAATCTTGAACTCATCTCATTCAATGGAATAAATATCTTCCTCTTTACTTGTATTATTAGTTAGAGTCAAATACTCCTATTCTTCTCATTTGAAATGATAAACATAAAGGAGAAACTTGTCATGGTCATATGACTGAAGAACCAAAAATATTTTTTCTATCAAATTGATCCATTTCATAAAAATAAGTGGATCTTAATGCTTATAGAAGAAGGGTGGAATTTTTTTTATAAATTATTCAAAGTCATTCTTCTCCTTCCATGGAAAATTTAAAAGTTCAACACATCCCATGATACCACTTATAACTTGATATAGTTTAGTGAGCATAGTCACGAAATATTTCATCCATGATTCTAACGCATTTAGTTACTCTTCAGGATGGTTCTTGAAATGGAATAAAGAAATTCACACAATTCTTTTGGATTCCATCAATTAACAAATAATGAAAGTAATAGTGTGAGAAACAATAATCATAGTGAGTAGCCGTATAATCATTAAAATATAAATGGGTCTATAAATCATGGAAATTTCTCTTTGAACTGTGACATCTTATGATTAACCGAGGTCATTCATGGTTATCATTTATTCAAATACTTAAAAATAAATTATAAAGAAAATTTGAATTCCAGAACATATCCTCAGAGAGTGCAAAAAAAGGTGTATAGAAAGGCCATTTATCAAGTGTTGGGTTATGGTTCAGTCAAAATCCAATGCTTCCATTTTTTATTTATCACCCATAGGTAAAACTGCTCCAGATCTGCATCCACTATTAGTATCCAGACACAGATGTAATTTCTTGGAAAACTCCCAGTCTCTTCCACATGAAAACATTAGGATATTATCATATACATAAAATTATCCCTAGAGTTTTCTCTGAAGTTTTATAACCCAAATCTCTAAATGTTGACTAAACCATATCTCTGATCCAAAATATAAAAACCTAGGACACATATATATATATATATATATATATATATATATATTAGATGAATATTCATTACAATTCACAAATACACACCCAAGTACTATAAAGTTTTAGTGTCTTTATAAACTAGATACATAATATTCTTATTTCATGAAGGATATTCAACATCTCTTATAAATATATCCTCACTTAACACTCTTCATATGTATACCATACTTATAACCTTTCTTCATGACTTGGGGAAAGGAAATATATGAAAGGATGATCTCATATGCTCGGTAAGGGTAGGTATGGGGGTATCAATAATCACTTAAACATAACTCAAGAATAAGGGATTGAGAACCTGATATTATCCTTTGAAAACCATGCCATGGATACCATATATCATAATCCTAAAACATAGAATAAATCTATAATGTTATTAATACGTGAATCATAAAGGGAATAAATTAACATATTCAATGATATCATAACATTTACATGGTATTTTAGCAAATAAAATAATCTTATATCATTGTGAATATGTTTAAATAGAAATAGGTTCACGCGATTAGTTGAGGAAATGTGTTTGAGTCCTTGTATAAACATATAGTCTAGAAACCAGGTCCTTGTGTACCATTATAGAAATGAAGGAATGTTGACACATAACCTTATGGACATAAAACTAGCTCTACACATAACCTTATGGATATGAATGATCTGTGCTTTCATAAACTAATGTTCACGCAACCAGATCCAGGTAAAAACTAGTGAACATGAAATTTGGTTCTATCGTGACATATTTATCTCATGAGATATCCATGTATATCCAATTAATTGGATAGAGATATAATTTACACCCAAAAAATATTTAAAATAATATATATATATATATATATGTTCCAAAAGATCATAAAACTTTTATCACATCACAACCCATTGAAATAAATGGGTACCACATGTATTTCATTGGTTCATCATGTTAGACCCTATGGAAAAGAAATATGTTTCATAAAAATATTATCATCATAATTATAAAAAAATACATATAAAAGATAATTATGGTATCATTATACCATTTACTTAGTAAATCATAGGGAACATATAATTTTTTTTCTTTAATGAATAAAAATACCATTAAAATATCAACAAAAAAATTCTTGAGGAAAATAACCATTCCACTTGGAAAATCAATTTTTAAAACTAAAAATTAAAAAAGTACTGTAAAATATTATTTGATAATAAACTTTGAGAACTATAATGGAATCTATAAAACAATTATTGGTCATTATGTGGGAAAATTTAGTACATGTTGTACACGTTAAAAGAATATTCCTTTAACATTTTGAGTAATGAGCTAAAAAATGCTATGTTCGAAATACAACAAGAAAATTTATTTTTAGTAATTATTTGAAAATTAAAAAATAGTAAAAATGAATTTCAAAAAATAATTATTAAATAAGAAATCATTCCTGAAATCATTTTTAGAAAACATGGATAAGGAAGAGTAAACGTTTTCGACTGAAGAGATAAATAAAGTCGAAATTATTTTAAAACATTATTTGGATACCATGAGTTCTTAAAGAGAGGAAACTGGTAGGAAAACATTTACTCACAATAAATAACCATAATATAAAAATTATATTTTTTTGAGAGATAGAAAATAATACTTTATCATTGGAAGTCTAATCATAATAAATCCCTCTAAACAATGAGATTGTAGCATAAAAACTATACCACTTCTGTAGCTACTAAATTGTATGCCCCATTCAAGAGTATAATCATAATAAACATTAAATACCATTTAAATAAGTTAATAAATGATATAAAATATCAAATGGTAATTACATACACCACACAAAAGAAACGTATGGTGAATATGCCATATCTCTCCTCAAAATAAAAAAGAGACTAGAAAACTCTTACCTCAGGTCTTTAATTTCTTCATACACATTTGATACTCCACTATAAAAAATATATTTTTGTTATAAATATTTTACAGACTCATAATAATATATATAATTCCATATATTATTTACTTATAACCTTTTATCACCAATTTATTAACAATTCCTTTTTAGAATCACAATCTATGGAATAACTGATTCATTTTTCATATATTTTTGGGTTATGCAATTTTGTTCATTTTAATTTGATCATGGTTACATAATATAAATAATTTTAACCATTATATAAATATATTATATATTCATAATATAAATATTTAGAGTCATTCCTAAATGTTATAAATATAAAATGTATTACACAGTTCATAGAGACGGTGGGTAGTACGTGCGCATGAATTTTGTTTCTATTTTCTCATCGGATGGAACTAGAGAAAATCAAATAATAATTGGAAATTAAATAATCATTTTTACTTCATATATATCGTTTATATTAATCAAAATCATCCTTATTACTATCCATGTAAAATTAAAATGAAAAATATTTCACATTGCGTCCTGGTGGCGGCAGTACGCTGGTATACACGAGCGACATTACAGTTTGGCCATGGATTTCAAGGTAAGATTTCATATGAAATATTTTAATAAATGAAGTATCATAAAGGTTAAAATATCATATATATATATATATATATATATTTACATTAAATCCATCATTATTTTCATTCGTGAGAGGTACCAATGGAAAAAGAATTACAACGGTTCGTAAGACGGTAGTCCACCGTACACGTGATTAACAATTTCATTTCCCAATTGTTGGAATATAATATATATATAGGGTATTTAATTAAAATAACAACATATTAGTAAATTTTATATATTTTTGTTATTATATCATCATATTGGAATAATATTTTAAGGAGGTGGAAGATAAAATATAACAAAAACCCAATTTTAAGAAATGTACCTCCACTATGAAGAACCTCTATAGGTCTATACGAAATAATTATTTTGAGGGTTTCATAATCAAAATAAGTCTTATAGTAAGTGTAGTTGGATTTAAGTAATTTATTTTTTTCATGTATTGGATGAACCAAAAGGATTTGATACTATAAATATGGGATAAGTGGGGTGGTCTTTTATAAGTGTGGGAGAGGACACACATTATAGTTTTGAAAAGAAAAAGTTATACCCACATTTTACACATTCCAAAATGATAAAATATGAACCATTATTGAAACTTATATGAGATAAATCCAAAAAAAATTCCAAATAATATGATTTTGAAAAACATTTAGGTCATTTTAAACCTTATCTTTTTTGTGTAAATCCTGGTAAACTCGTTTTAATCATCACCATGGTACATAATTTTTAATATTTTCAAAAATTATTATGAAAAAAATTAAGTTAAAATTATTATATAATATAAATTATAAAAATTAAAATATTTAATCTATTTTACCAAATAAAAATCATATATCTGGTAGAATTTAATTTAAAATTAAACCCAAGGATGTGATGAAAAAACGTTTTTCAAAAGAAATGACCTTTCAAAAGTATAAAATGTTGTAATATCAAAATTAATTATGAAATTGATTAAATTGAAATAAATTTGATTATTAGATATATAATTTGAATAATTTTACTTTTAAAAAACATCTTAAAATAAAATGTACCTCTTGATTCATTTAAATGAAAAAGAAGTTTTTAATAAAAGACAGAATGTTTTTACAATTTGTCAAAAAATTAATCAATGTATAAAATAATAAAAAATTCACATATAGAAAACATTTACATTTAGATTCCAATAATGAATTTTATTTTTTCAAATAAATTTTATTAAAGTTGAAAATTTTACATTAATAATGTCTTCATAAAAAACAATTAAAATATTTTTTGAGAAAAAGGTATTTTCAAAGCTAATAAAGACTTCACTAAATATTAAGTGCCTTTTTATCAATGGGATTCATTTATAAAAAACATATAATTAATTTTCAAATTTATCTATTTATAATTTATAATTTCATGTTTAATGGATATATTATAATGGTTATGTTTAAATAACAATATAAATAGTTAATTTTGATATGTTAAAACATAGTGTTATGTGTATTGCAAGCTATCAAAAAAATAAGGTTTTTTGAATTTATTTAAATCTAAAAGTTTTACAAATGAATAATTTCCACACATATAAAAAATTGAACTTCCATTGGATCCATAGGTTGAAATTTATTTATTTATGTCTTTTTATCCAAGCCCTTCATTTTTCATCAAAAAATAGATGTTTGTGCCCTCTTTTTTCACACATAAGTAATATTAATGTTCCACTAAGGAATTTTATTTAGTGAATATTCACACATATTAAACATTTTGGAAATTAAATTTTATTTTCATTATTGTCTTTAGCACTTGAAATTCCAAGAGACACTATCATTCTCTTCTTAATTGTGTTTGTAAATTCAATTATATTCCAGTTATTAATCATAATATGGGATAGGTAATTTGGGATGATCAGAAGTTATTTATCTTCCATTAGCATTATGTTTGGAATTTTTTTAGTGATATTTGTTTTCCCAGATTTCTATTATTTACATCAATTAACTAAAAACAATAAAATAAACAAGATGAGAGTTCCATAATATACAAAATAGAATATTTTAAAAGTAGAAGGAAATTATTATAAGTGATAATTATATCCTAAATTATGAGTCTCTAGGTTTCAATTTATGCTAAACATAATAATTTTGGTATTAGTTTTTGTAACATAATAATTTTTTCAAATCATTTATAATAGTTCATAATGAGTTGTCTATTTTCTAAAACATATCCCTTAAAAGTATTGAACTAGGTGTGCCGCAAGGCCTCTTTTCATGCTCTAATTGGTGAACAAGTCAAGATCATTGCTCCCTTTTTATAGTTATTTCCCCTAGGTATGCCTATGATAGATCTACATCTAATTATAGTATCTATACAGGTATGTAATTTATTAGAACCCACTCACTCTATACATCACCAAAATTCTATTATATTTCCATATAAGTATTTATATCCTTATACTTATCCCTAAGTTTCTTAATAAATTATTCTCATCCTAATCCCAAAAAATAACTATAACATTCTCTAATACAAACTATAGTTATCTAAGCCTGTTACACATATTATTACATGATTTCTAAACATATATACCTAATAAGTATAACCCCAAATGTTGTGATCCCTAGTTTCTTCTGAAGACTATGTTCAAAATTAATCAATGTGAGAATAAAATAAAACATTTTTATTTTATTCTCTGTAATGAGATCATATGTAGTTTCAAGATCTTAAACCATTTGGGATAACCGAGTGAATATATATGAAAGAGGATAGAGCTAAAAATATCATTACAGGAATAAACATAATAAAGAATCATAACATGTATGTCAACAGAATAACATCATATCATAAAATAGGAGGATAAAGAGTAATAATATGGGAGAATAAATTAAATAAAATGGTATTATAAGATCATTGAATCATATAAAATGTGTTAGAAATATTTGACATGACATAAGCATGATTCAAGGCTAACTGGCTAGATAATATCACATGATGGAAAAATTCCCATAATTGATTAGGTGAAAAGGCTAATATTATACATGACACCTCATGAGACTGATACATTACCCAATACATTGGATAACAATATGAGTTCCCCCATCATAACATGTTAATTATTATATGTTCCACAAAATAAAAACCAATCATAATGAAAAAACATACGAGTTCCCCCTGAAAATAAAATTGGTTGCATAATCTTATCACATATTATAATCAAGGGAAATCTCATAATTAAGGAATTTGAGGGATGAAAATGGGGAATGTATTAACTAATAAAATTATAGTAGAATAATCTAGGTATATATGTGAGACACATATATACCAAATTTAGAATAAATAAATAACATCATAGGTTTACATTGTTGATCAAAATGTCTTTAAAATATTATATGGAAAGTTTCTTGAAAAAAATACCCATTTCAATTTGAAACTAGTTCTTAAAAATATAAAAAAATCACAAAATATTACAGAGAGAATTTATATTAAAAATAAACATGGGATCCTATAATGTAATAATCAATGAATTTATTGGTCCTGACGATGGGTAATTCCTTACATGTCGTATAAGTTAAAAAAATTCCTTCCACACTATTATAAAATAAATGAAAACTACCTTGTTCAAAAAACCACAAGAATATTACTTTCAATATATTTTAAAAAAATTCATAAATGGGTAAAAATTGATTTAAATATTCATTTTGAGAACGTTAAAAAATCATTAAAAATGATCTTAGAACACATAGATATGGAATAAAAATGATTTTTGACTGAAGAGATAAATAAATTCAATGTTTCTTAAAAATATTTTATCAATCATTTTAAAGACCAATTATATATAAATGGAACTACTACATGAAAATTTCATGAATAAAAAATATCAATGGAAAATATATTGGTGTTAATATAGAAATTTTAAAAAATCCCACTAATGTATACCTAAACATAATCAATCTTTAATAATGATAAGATTGTTAAATAAACCCTTACCATTTTGGTAACTTTTCAATCATAACCCTCATGAAATAGGTAACTTCATATGAAATCTAAAATACAATTAAGATAAATATATTCATTATATAAAATTAAAATGGTGTCACATACCAAGCCAGAGTACCATTGAAGCCATCACCCGACTTAGCCCGTGGCATTGACCAAAGGGAATTCCCTATCCCCAAAGGCTAGAAAATAGTTCATAGGTACCATTAACATAATTTAGGAATGATTTTAACCAATTACATAAACATGATCAACCAACAAAAACTGACATTGTGATGATGAATAACAAAGACAAAATAAGACAAAAGAATTTTCAATTTTAACACTTACAAAATTAAACCAAAATCTTGAAAATAATACGAGGAATGGGAAACATAAAACATCCCAGAAACCATCCTGAAACATGAATGACATCTCCCCCAATCCACCACTACCAATAGAGATTACTTGTACCACTATAAACCCAATACATTATAATCACTATAATTCACATTTCTTTCACCTGGGTAAAACATAAAACAAGGTCTGCATGCACCCATTCCTTTATGTACGGTGTGATCTAAATCTCAATATGAATCCACCTAACAAAAAATATTCTATGTAATAACATTGAATGAAAATTTAATATGCTTATATCCTTTAAAACATTTAGAACTATTCTAAGAAAACATATAAAGGAAACTATTGTAAGGTAAATAACATTTAATGAAAACCCATTTTTCAAATAACTTTCTAGAAATAAAAACATGAAAAAGTAATACCACATGATGATGGGTAGAACCTTATTAAATAGGTGTCAAGTCACAAGAGAGAACCAAAGGTAATTATTTAATGGTGATCTAGCTTTATTGGGTCACTATAAAATTATACCTTGAGGAAACTGGGTATAGTAACTAAAATTGTTAGCATCCTCATTCGTGATCCACTGTAGAGGTGATATATCCAAAATTACAATGGAAATCAATCATCATAATAGTTTATTTAGTGTATTTAGCATTAATACAGGTTAGTGATACTATGAAAAGCAACTTCTATATCACTAGCACACTGGTTGTAGTCTGCCCAACTAGTTACCCAAAATTCTCTTTGTGGTCAATTTTTGTTCACATGTCACACAAATCCCCACTTTTACAAACCATGCACTAACCACGCGATAAGCCTCTATCCGAAGACACCACTTGGCCACATAGTTACCTGGGCAAGGGAGCATAGTTTTATAAATGGTTCACCACCTATTCCTTACCCAAATTTTTATATATTTCACCAAAAACTCAAGAAAAACACAAAGGATAAATGGTAGACTAAAAATAGATAGAGGAGATGCCTAAAAAATTACATATGTCACACTTGGAACTCAATAGAAAAAAAGATATCCACAAATTAATCATGGAAATAGATGAATTTTAAAACCTGATTGTGATATTTCTTCCCACCATAAAAACATCCCACCCTTAGACATTCATCACAAGTATTATTAAGAAATGTAAATAAATATTACTTGACAACTCTAGGAAATTCCCAACAAACATCAAATGGGAAGGGAACAAGAACACCACAATTAGAAAAAAAGGGTTTCAGATGATTTTACATGGGTGACTGGAAGGGACACCCCAACATACACCTTCTTCCCCTAGAGAGATGAAATGCCTCCAGTTGATTAATCATAGAAAAGGGATTTCTCATGAAATAGAATCCAACCTCTAAAACTGAAAACATTTCAAACATCACCTACAAAACTCATACCACTTCCTTGAAATGAACAAACAGACTCAAACCACTCCTCGATGAGTGCTTCTGTAACCTTGCATCATTAAACCATCGGGTTAAATCCAACACCAATATTTTCTCAAGGGAGGGACTGAAAATTAGAGAAAATACCTAAAAGAGACTACCCATTACCAATACAACACCAAAAATTGGACCACATTATCAACACAGGGAGGGATAGATGGACTCCCCGCTATTAGAAATGAACTGGAAATATTTTACTCTAGGGTAATTTTCAATGGGACCCACAGAGGGTATCCCCACCATAATAACCAACAAACATAACTAAACAATGAAAATTATAATGGGAACCCAACATGGACCATATTAAGAACATCTCACATATACAATTCCTTGCCACAAGGGGCCTGATGAATGAATCTCCAAGGCAAATGGAGAGCACTACATAATTTATCATTCCCACAGGATGTGACCACTTCCAAATGAGCACAACCAAAATCGGAGCCAATTTATGAAGGCCAAACACACCAAGACAACCAAGCATCTATTTTCATCCAAAGAGGATACAACCACTAGGGCTTCAATTACTTGAGACCTCCCTACCTTCTCGCGACCAAAGAGGATCATTAAAACCACATGGGCTACAATTAGAAAATTAGGCCTCTATGTATCTTCCTACAAAAAGGTAAAAAATTAAGATGGAAACCCCCATAAGAATATTGAACTATCCCCATTCTCTTACTGAAGATAGAAGTTATACCAAGGTCCTTCGAACCCCTGATATTCCTGACTATGTGTCTGCTTCACTCTAGGTACAATGGTTGGAGCCCTGATGTCTGAAGAATATCCTTCCTCATAGTCATACACTAAAAATACTTTATTGGAACACTTTATTTGGTTTCATGAGTGACCACGCATCACTCTAAGAAGAACCAAAGGAGAACAACATGCCATATAAATTAAATATCTTTAACATTGTTATTTCACTAAAATAAGGTCTTAGAGGAAACACATGTGTCATTATTTTTCACCTCGAATGGGAAATAATTGAAACCAAGAACATACCGAAGACATATCCATTTGGAACAATGAAATTTTGGATTCTTGAAATAATAATATTCTTCTATTAAAACAAATTTTCTTGAAAGATTCATAATACAACACTTAATTTTGGATCCAAAAAATAAATGACCCAAAACATCACTAGACACGACCATTACAAACAAATAACTATTAATAAGAAAGGTACATGTAGAGACCTGTATCTTGACGTACATGAACATTACATTACTTTTGCGGAATACTTAGTACATAACAAAAACACACACACAAGGATCGTAATAGTTTAGTGTCTTTGGAAACTCGGAACGTAATCTTCTAAACGTGGTGAAAGATCTTCAATATATCCCATAAAGATCTTCCCCTTTTTTACCTAAAACCTTTCTTTATATCCTGGGGAAAAGAAAACATAAAAGGGTGAGCTCAAATGCTCAGTAAGGGTAAACAAAAGAAATATCAATCACATCATATACATAAGAACATAGCTTTTGGAAATCTTAACCTGTAAAAGAGCTCATAATATCATAACATGGGATAAATCATAGAAGTGAAAATGAAATCATAACTTAAAACATTACTCATTATGGCATACACACATAATCATAGAGAATCATTTCTTGTTAGTCAAGACTCATTGCCAAGACTATCTTAGTGGACAAAGTCCATTTCTGAATCGAGTAATCCTCGTTTCAGTCCTGTTTCACTGAACCGGTATAACCTACCATTCCAGCCATGTCTATCTCATGAGATATAAAATCTTTACCCAATGCATTGGAGGGAGATATAGGTCCCACCCATCTCTTAATGAATCCTTTCTTATGTGTGCCACAAAATCATAAATCATACATCATTGCATAACCCATGTAATAAAAATGGGATTCTTAAACAACATGACATCATAAAACCATTCATATAAGATAAAGGAATTCATAAACATAATTCCATCACAACATAGTCAAATCAATGTAAAAATATGGATAGAAACAGAACCCTTTTATTATCTTATATGGAAAATAATTTTGATAAAACACTTGAATTGAATTCTTGAGGAAAATATCCTTTCTTCTTCAAAATCAATTTCTTTTCTCAAAACATCATGCAATTTTAAAAGAATGAGATTTTATTGAAAATAGTCATGAAATCTTTTAGAGGAAGCTTCATGAAAATAAGGCTTTATAAAACAGTATAAATCCATTCGTGCCGTATAAGTTAAAAAAAACATTCTTCTCGTACTTTTGTCGAAAAAGTCAAAAAGTACCTCGTATGAAAAAGCGACAAAAGATTCCTTTCATATTCATTACTAAAAACTCACCGAAGAGTAAAATTGGATTTAAACTATTGTATGTGGATGGAAACAATATTACATATTGAAGGAACATGGACGTGGATGATAAAATACACCCCAGTAAATACTTACGAATAAACAATCTCGGATAAAAATGAGATTGTGATATTTCCCTTACCTTAGGTCCGACTTGCTTTGTAAGTGTCCGAACCTCCTGTATAATGATTTAAATCATGTTATTGACTTATTACAGAATCATATTCATTGTTATGATATCATATATGGTTCACTTATGACATTATATTACCCGTTCTTTTGTAAATTCCATGTTAAAGAAGCGTTTTGGGTAAAATCGTTTCATTTATCTTTGGTGTTTTGACTTGTTGTTCTTGACATCATTATTACTTATATCATGATTTACTTACTTCCAGAATATAAAATATGATTTATATATCATATATATTCAGTATATATATATATATAATAGGTAGATAAATAAAATGAAAAACACCGTTCATGGAGACGGTAGTCCGTACGTACGCATGAACGCTGTTTTCCTTTCCTTATTGTCTTGAAATGGAAGTAAGTAGATGACATACATATGTATATATATACATAAATCCAGTAGCTTTATAATGTCATATATTTCATTATTATTTCTTATATATACTTTATAATCATTCTTAAATGGTTAACATGGAGAATGAATCTCATCGCGTCGTGGAGACGGTAGTCCGTACGTACGCACGAGCGATGATATCATTTCTATAAATATTGAATTGAATTGGAGTGGATTATACAATATATCAGAATCAATATGATGTTGTAATAACTATGTATAGTTATTCTTTACACCATTATACCCATCCATGTAAGGTGGTGGTGGAAAATAGATTACACCACGGCGTGGAGACGGTATTCCGTACGTACGCACGCGCGGTGATTTCTTTTTCCGTAGGATAGATAGATGGTGAAATAGGGTTGTTTCATACTTATAATAACATATCAGTATATGAGTGATACTGATGTTATTACTTCATAATGAAACAACCTAAGAAGAAGAAGTGGAAGAAGAAATAAAGATGAAAGAATTGGTAACGGTAATTACCTCTTCTTTGTAGTGCCTCTTTGAGACCTCCTCTTAGGGCACTAAAATTGGTCTTTGAGGAAGACCAGAACCCCTAGGATGTTGCTAGGGAAGTGGAGAGGAGAAATTTTCAGGGGTTGGCCGATCTTGAGTGCTCAAATTGGTGTGAGGAGGAGGGGGAGGAGGTGTCCTTTTATAGGGGAGGAGAGGGGCACCTTAGGAATATCTCAAAATATTATTTTATATTAAAGTCAAAATCGGTTTATAATGGTTCCAAAGGGTCTTATTTCGAAGCTAAAGTGGGGATGGGTCGAAATCCTATCAACCAATAGGATTTAGACAAGTTTAGGGTATTATTTTAACCTTATCAATTAGATTTAACTCTAAGTTAAATAATTTAACTTTTACCGTGTCTTTTTGTTTTCTTTCACTATATGGTTAATAAACTTACTATAACATGCCAAAAGAACCCCAAATTGTTTATTATTAATATATATATCCTTATCTAAGTCATTTGGTCGAACCTTAGATTTTTAGGAATAAAATAACAATTAATAATATAATATTTGATTTAAAAACTATTTTGTGTCAATTTTGACACTATTTGATATATGATTTTTGTGAGAGTCATAACAGAATTAAATGTTCGAACCAAGTTAATTAAATCAACATTAATATATCATAGTAACCTATAAAATTAGTGTAATTCATAAAAAATCTCAAATTACATTTATTTTGGTGTTTATAACATCAATTATGTCAATATTTCATTAATAAGATAATTATTGCATCATTGTTGTGTCATAAATAAATTAAATTATTTGATGTCTAAAAATTACAAATAAAATACCATAATGTAGGAAATCTTTTTAGCTTTCTAATGAATATTTACAATCGAATTTATCTTATGTATAACCCCATATTAAAAATGATTTACTTATTAAACTTTGATTTTAACTATTTTAACCCTTCTTTAAATAAATTAATAATAAATGTCCTAATCTAATCCAAGTGGGCCTAAATGGTCATAATTTATTCCTAAGTTTGTTTTTGGTCGAAATACACTTGTCCAATAGAATTAGGACATGTGTTAGGGTAATAATAATATCATATTTACCCTTAATTACCCTATTTACTTTTAACCGTGGTAAAAAAAAAGTAAAAAGTTACTATTCACCAAAAATTATTTTCATCTCATTGAACCACATTTTAGTCCTTGATATTAACCGTGTCTGTCGGATTTTCGAAATTCCATTCACAGAAGCGGTAAAATTAAGTTTTATGCAAAATTCAGTTTTTAACCTACCACTTAGTAGTTTCACTATTCATCAAAAATTGATGTTTTTCAGAACAATGCCAAAATTTCATCCCAAGCTATATTTCATATTCCGAATTCAAAAATGAAGTCTATTTTACCAAATTCATAACATAAAAGTTGCATTAATTAATTTTATAATTAAATCCCGCTGTTAAAACAAATAGCGTGTTTTTAAGAAACAATATCTATCAAAAGATTGACACTTGTTTATGTCTAGTTTAAATGTGAAATTACATCCAATGTCCAACATTGTATTAAATTGTAAAAATATATTCTAAATATATTTTAAAACCACTCAAATTAATAATTTATCACTATTAATTATTTCGATTAAAAAAGTTGTTTTTAATTATAATTTAGTAATTTTCACTATTCATCAGAATATGAAAGTTATCCGAAAAGTACCAAAATTTCACCTCAGGCTAAATTCGATACTCCGAATCCAAAAATGAAGTTCATTTTGGAAAATAAGATTTACAGAGTTTTAAAAAGTGGTTATTACTATTCATAACGGCTAGTTTTAATAATATTTTAATAGCATATCGTTGTTTAGTGAAACTCGGTATTGCGTATTACACACGCTATCGAGGAAGGTCGTGATTGCGTGTAATTCAAGGCAAGTCAAGGATGCGTGTTGTGCAAGCTCCTTTTGGTGTAGCGTACAACACAAGACATTAATGAAATTAAAAAAAATATATTTTTCATAAAATCTCGGGGTGTTACATTCTACCCCCCTTAAAATGAATTTCGCCCTCGAAATTCGTCGGGGTTATAAATGGTTTACTACTCGAAAGTTTATTTAATAGAAACCCACATCGTAAAAAGGAATACCAAAACCAATCTTTAAAAACAAAAGTATGAAACGTAACGGTTACCCAAATAAACTAATCACTGGGTTTCCACATAGGTGAAAATATGGATATGGAAGAGAAATCTAACAATCATGTTCTGATGGAGAGTGGTAGAGAACATGGCTATGGAAAAGCCAGTAATCACAAATCCATAAATTTGTGACGATCTAAGGTACCATCTGATTCATCAGGTATAAGAGAACTAGGACAACATTTTTGGTTTTCAAGATCATTTCCCTAAAGATAAAGAATTTGAATTAGAATAAATACTTACTTTATTTTGGTACAATCTCGCTGTTGTTCGTGCCTTTAACAATTTCCACTTCATCTCTTAAATAAATGAAGTTGAATTTGTTATTCGTGAAGTGTTAGCAGATCATGTGATAGAATGACTGTTCATTCCATCTGTCTCAAACAAAAGGTTAGCAAAAGTTATTAAATATACATAAGTCATTCTATAGTGATATTAATCATATATGGTTCCTAAAATGGACTTATACTTCATATATCATACTGCTTAATATAATAAAACTAGTTTCTACTAAACAGGGACTTCCTGTAGGTCAGTGGTAGGCGATAAAGGCCAGTCGCACTTCGGTTGTGGGTTCGATTCCCACAGCCTTGTCCGAAGCGATGGGCTGTCGCCCGTCGTGCAGGTTGTCCTTTTTCTAAAACTACGTTAATATAACATCCCATCAATAATATCGAAAATCTTCTATCCTTAAACAATACTAACTTATGTCCAACATAATCCAGTCTAATCTTTAGGCTTATACATAATACTGCAGTCCACTCTCATAATATAGTGACAACGATTACCAGAGATTTAATACTGTCGTTGATCCCCACATATCATAAGATATGTCTTGTTGGTCACATTCCAAACATTCAAAGTCCTTAATCGTGTATTCTCTTGAATACCATAGTGAAAACATGAGTGCAGTTAAAAGTTAACACATTCCACATACCAAAATCCTCAAAATTCTATATACTCAAACCATGATATCACTTAGTCCTTATATCAATCATGAGCTCATGAATACTATTAAACATTTCATTTTCTTGTCTTCATTATGCGAATATCATCTTATTTCCAAAAAATATCTCAATCACTTTGAATACCACATCAATAAATATTGCAACACTCAATGATACAACATTATTTTGGAATCCCATTACATAAACACTTAATCATTCCACCACATCGTTGTCATATTCAACATTGCCAATAGTGATCGCATGTGATTTCCCTTTGTCCTTTTCCTTCAGTGGTTGCTCATGTTGATCATCACTAACCCTTGGATTAGGGCAATTATTAGCATAATGCCCCATTTCCTTGTACTTGAAGCATTGAAGTGTTGGTGGTGCGTTCTCTGCAGTGTTTGCTTTATTCACATCATTAGAAACCCTTTTTCCATTACTTCGACACTCAGCTGCTCGATGACCTTCTTTTCCACACTTAAAACATTTTCTAGTCCCTTTAAGACAATCTCCACCATGCTTCTTTCCACACTTTGTACATAAGGAAACATTCATCTTCTTTTCACCATTATTTTGAGATTTCTCCTTGAACTCCATCTTTCGTTTCTTGTCAAAACCATGAGATGGATATGTAACACCAACTTCCATTTCTACCTTGATAGCACAACACACAATTTCTTCATAGCTACTAAAGTCTCTTATAGCTAATGCCCTTCGAAGACTTGGTTTTAAGCCACTGAAAAATCGATCAACTTTACTTTCAGGTTGGATGATAATTCCAGAAGCATACCTTGCAAGTCTTGTAAAATTTGCTTCATATGTACCAACAGATTCATCATCCCTTTGCTTCAGTTCAAGAAACTCTTTCTCCATCTTTGTTCGAAGAATACGAGGGAAGTACTTATTGAAAAATAAGTTCTTGAACTCGTCCCATTCCATAGACTCAATTTCATCCCTTTGCCTTGTATTCTTAATAAGATTCCACCATTGATCAGCATCTCCTTCCAAACGATACACTGCTAGGATGACTTTATCATGTTCAGAACATTGAAGAACTGAAAATATCTTTTCAGTAGTACTGATCCATTGTTCAGCCACAAGTGGATCAGAAGACCCACTGAAAGAAGGTGGACGTTGCCTCATGAAGGACTCAATAGAATATTGTTCCCTTCTCTGCTCATTTGGAAGTCCAGAATGATTCATAGCTTGTGTAAGTATAGCAATAAGATTTTGCACTCCATCTCCCATAACATTTGTTTGTTCAGGAGGGCAATCATTGCATTGTCCATTGCATTGATCAACACGGTTCCTTCGGGTTCCAGCCATCGTCTAAAACCCAAAAAGAATAGTGTGAGAGGCAAAAATCATGCTAGGGAAAACAACATAATAAAGGGGGGGTACCTTCAATATCCAACATCTTAGGTTTAATTCTATGATCGTTAGCGTAATTCTATTACTATAACCTATACGTATTCTTATCCCTAGGGACATCCCTAGACATACCTTAGAAATATCTCTAGGGATCTCACTAACGTTTTCGCATCCTAGTTTCCAAAGGTTGACTAAACCTTTCCTCTGATACCAACTGTAGAGACCTGTATCTTGACGTACATGAACATTACATTACTTTTGCGGAATACTTAGTACATAACAAAAACACACACACAAGGATCGTAATAGTTTAGTGTCTTTGGAAACTCGGAACGTAATCTTCTAAACGTGGTGAAAGATCTTCAATATATCCCATAAAGATCTTCCCCTTTTTTATCTAAAACCTTTATTTATATCCTGGGGAAAAGAAAACATAAAAGGGTGAGCTCAAATGCTCAGTAAGGGTAAACAAAAGAAATATCAATCACATCATATACATAAGAACATAGCTTTTGGAAATCTTAACCTGCAAAAGAGCTCATAATATCATAACATGGGATAAATCACAGAAGTGAAAATGAAATCATAACTTAAAACATTACTCATTATGGCATACACACATAATCCTAGAGAATCATTTCTTGTTAGTCAAGACTCATTTCCAAGACTATCTTAGTGGACAAAGTCCATTTCTGAATCGAGTAATCCTCGTTTCAGTCCTGTTTCACTGAACCGGTATAACCTACCATTCCAGCCATGTCTATCTCATGAGATATAAAATCTTTACCCAATGCATTGGAGGGAGATATAGGTCCCACCCATCTCTTAATGAATCCTTTCTTATGTGTGCCACAAAATCATAAATCATACATCATTGCATAACCCATGTAATAAAAATGGGATTCTTAAACAACATGACATCATAAAACCATTCATATAAGATAAAGGAATTCATAAACATAATTCCATCACAACATAGTCAAATCAATGTAAAAATATGGATAGAAACAGAACCCTTTTATTATCTTATATGGAAAATAATTTTGATAAAACACTTGAATTGAATTCTTGAGGAAAATATCATTTCTTCTTCAAAATCAATTTCTTTTCTCAAAACATCATGCAATTTTAAAAGAAAGAGATTTTATTGAAAATAGTCATGAAATCTTTTAGAGGAAGCTTCATGAAAATAAGGCTTTATAAAATAGTATAAATCCATTCGTGCCGTATAAGTTAAAAAAAACATTCTTCTCGTACTTTTGTCGGAAAAGTCAAAAAGTACCTCGTATGAAAAAGCGACAAAAGATTCCTTTCATATTCATTACTAAAAACTCACCGAAGAGTAAAATTGGATTTAAACAATTGTATGTGGATGGAAACAATATTACATATTGAAGGAACATGGACGTGGATGATAAAATACACCCCAGTAAATACTTACGAATAAACAATCTCGGATAAAAATGAGATTGTGATATTTCCCTTACCTTAGGTCCGACTTGCTTTGTAAGTGTCCGAACCTCCTGTATAATGATTTAAATCATGTTATTGACTTATTACAGAATCATATTCATTGTTATGATATCATATATGGTTCACTTATGACATTATATTACCCGTTCTTTTGTAAATTCCATGTTAAAGAAGCGTTTTGGGTAAAATCGTTTCATTTATCTTTGGTGTTTTGACTTGTTGTTCTTGACATCATTGTTACTTATATCATGATTTACTTACTTCCAGAATATAAAATATGATTTATATATCATATATATTCAGTATATATATATATATAATAGGTAGATAAATAAAATGAAAAACACCGTTCATGGAGACGGTAGTCCGTACGTACGCATGAACGCTGTTTTCCTTTCCTTATTGTCTTGAAATGGAAGTAAGTAGATGACATACATATGTATATATATACATAAATCCAGTAGCTTTATAATGTCATATATTTCATTATTATTTCTTATATATACTTTATAATCATTCTTAAATGGTTAACATGGAGAATGAATCTCATCGCGTCGTGGAGACGGTAGTCCGTACGTACGCACGAGCGATGATATCATTTCTATAAATATTGAATTGAATTGGAGTGGATTATACAATATATCAGAATCAATATGATGTTGTAATAACTATGTATAGTTATTCTTTACACCATTATACCCATCCATGTAAGGTGGTGGTGGAAAATAGATTACACCACGGCGTGGAGACGGTATTCCGTACGTACGCACGCGCGGTGATTTCTTTTTCCGTAGGATAGATAGATGGTGAAATAGGGTTGTTTCATACTTATAATAACATATCAGTATATGAGTGATACTGATGTTATTACTTCATAATGAAACAACCTAAGAAGAAGAAGTGGAAGAAGAAATAAAGATGAAAGAATTGGTAACGGTAATTACCTCTTCTTTGTAGTGCCTCTTTGAGACCTCCTCTTAGGGCACTAAAATTGGTCTTTGAGGAAGACCAGAACCCCTAGGATGTTGCTAGGGAAGTGGAGAGGAGAAATTTTCAGGGGTTGGCCGATCTTGAGTGCTCAAATTGGTGTGAGGAGGAGGGGGAGGAGGTGTCCTTTTATAGGGGAGGAGAGGGGCACCTTAGGAATATCTCAAAATATTATTTTATATTAAAGTCAAAATCGGTTTATAATGGTTCCAAAGGGTCTTATTTCGAAGCTAAAGTGGGGATGGGTCGAAATCCTATCAACCAATAGGATTTAGACAAGTTTAGGGTATTATTTTAACCTTATCAATTAGATTTAACTCTAAGTTAAATAATTTAACTTTTACCGTGTCTTTTTGTTTTCTTTCACTATATGGTTAATAAACTTACTATAACATGCCAAACGAACCCCAAATTGTTTATTATTAATATATATATCCTTATCTAAGTCATTTGGCCGAACCTTAGATTTTTAGGAATAAAATAACAATTAATAATATAATATTTGATTTAAAACCTATTTTGTGTCAATTTTGACACTATTTGATATATGATTTTTGTGAGAGTCATAACAGAATTAAATGTTCGAACCAAGTTAATTAAATCAACATTAATATATCATAGTAACCTATAAAATTAGTGTAATTCATAAAAAATCTCAAATTACATTTATTTTGGTGTTTATAACATCAATTATGTCAATATTTCATTAATAAGATAATTATTGCATCATTGTTGTGTCATAAATAAATTAAATTATTTGATGTCTAAAAATTACAAATAAAATACCATAATGTAGGAAATCTTTTTATCTTTCTAATGAATATTTAAAATCGAATTTATCTTATGTATAACCCCATATTAAAAATGATTTACTTATTAAACTTTGATTTTAACTATTTTAACCCTTCTTTAAATAAATTAATAATAAATGTCCTAATCTAATCCAAGTGGGCCTAAATGGTCATAATTTATTCCTAAGTTTGTTTTTGGTCGAAATACACTTGTCCAATAGAATTAGGACATGTGTTAGGGTAATAATAATATCATATTTACCCTTAATTACCGTATTTACTTTTAACCGTGGTAAAAAAAAGTAAAAAGTTACTATTCACCAAAAATTATTTTCATCTCATTGAACCACATTTTAGTCCTTGATATTAACCGTGTCTGTCGGATTTTCGAAATTCCATTCACAGAAGCGGTAAAATTAAGTTTTATGCAAAATTCAGTTTTTAACCTACCACTTAGTAGTCTCACTATTCATCAAAAATTGATGTTTTTCAGAACAATGCCAAAATTTCATCCCAAGCTATATTTCATATTCCGAATTCAAAAATGAAGTCTATTTTACCAAATTCATAACATAAAAGTTGCATTAATTAATTTTATAATTAAATCCCGCTGTTAAAACAAATAGCGTGTTTTTAAGAAACAATATCTATCAAAAGATTGACACTTGTTTATGTCTAGTTTAAATGTGAAATTACATCCAATGTCCAACATTGTATTAAATTGTAAAAATATATTCTAAATATACTTTAAAACCACTCAAATTAATAATTTATCACTATTAATTATTTCGATTAAAAAAGTTGTTTTTAATTATAATTTAGTAATTTTCACTATTCATCAGAATATGAAAGTTATCCGAAAAGTACCAAAATTTCACCTCAGGCTAAATTCGATACTCCGAATCCAAAAATGAAGTTCATTTTGGAAAATAAGATTTACAGAGTTTTAAAAAGTGGTTATTATTATTCATAACGGCTAGTTTTAATAATATTTTAATAGCATATCGTTGTTTAGTGAAACTCGGTATTGCGTATTACACACGCTATCGAGGAAGGTCGTGATTGCGTGTAATTCAAGGCAAGTCAAGGATGCGTGTTGTGCAAGCTCCTTTTGGTGTAGCGTACAACACAAGACATTAATGAAATTAAAAAATATATATTTTTCATAAAATCTCGGGGTGTTACAGTACATTAACCTGAACCCCAAAAAAATCACTCTATCTTCAAACAGACATGGAGGTATATTATGAAAAAACTTTCCAATCTGATGGCACTAATTTATCCCTCACTAAAAAGATAAAAATTTTGATCTAAGGACCTTATTAACACTGTGTCCAATACTATCAACCTTAAGCTGCTTTCCATGATCCTTTCTTCGATAGGATCTTATTAAACGAGAAATATAGGTGGAAACCATTCCAAAACCCAATAAGAGAGATCGTTCAGTGATTGAATAGAGGGTCTACCAACTGTGGTCACACATTTAACATGCACTGCTTCTTTATGGGGGTGTACACTAGCCAACAAGGAAACCGATGATCAAATCAAACCCATCCATTGGAAAAAACGTACAACTAAAAACTCTAAACACAAAGAGGGAACCAACTCAAAGGCTTCCCAAAACATTTTTCAAAAGAATACACCAGACATTCCCTAAAAACCAACTCATCGTCATAAATCAAACAAAAAACACCATTAAAGCATGTAGATTTCTCAAACAAAAAAACCCACAAGAAACATTATCAAATAATAAGGAGATACACCACACAACTACTGGTTATCAAAATGACACATTTTTTCTTTATACAATTATGAAAAGAAAAACAATATTGGTGGGTGGAACACTCACCAAAGGACCTTCATGGTGTCTCACACACTAATATTCTCATGCCATATATGGAACTCATATGTTCATACCAATCCAAGAAATCACCAAATCATTATATTATCCATCCACCTTTCTCATATATCCATGCATTCCATTAACAATGGAAATACCAAAGGTCAAAATAAAACATTCCCACCTTCCAAAAAAATCATTAAATCAAAACTATTAGCTTTTTAATCTACATTGAAATTTCAAATATTGATAAAACGTTTCAAAATTTTACTACCCACTGAGTCAAAAACCATTTTAAAACTCTACTCATCAATCCATTTAATTCTTTATCAAAATAAAATCTTAGATATTCCATCCAAACAGTCAATTCATCCTTTTTTAAAATATTTTCATCAACACAACAAAACCTATTCCACCAAATCCAACTGGATTAAAAAATCACTTTGCCTCATTTAAAACAAGTTTCCAAAATATTTTTAAATACCAACTATTGTTTCTCAAACAAAAAATTTCAAAAATCCCTAGATTTTGATAATAAACATCCAATTTCATTAAAATCATCCCCATTTGAAAAAAGGTAATTTCCTTAAAATTCACTTTTCTAGATATTCCTTCAAAATAAAACCAAAAACTCATTTTCCATCTTTCACAAAATTGAAATATTTAATCTTTAAAATATTGTTTTAAAAAATTTCAAACAAGTATCTAAAATTAATTTTCATAATTAAAGAAGGCACAAGACAATTCATAATTGGAAGCTAGTGTCGATGGGCAACTCAGCCATATGGTTGGTGGTCATACGCCAATCATTGTATTTTCATAAAGAGTCTTTTAAGACCATGTCCTCAGCTCCATCAGGATTTCCAGGCCCTGTGAGCTCATGAAGAACATTAGAATAACTCCCCCTTCATTTCCCAAACAACAAACAAACCCAAATAACCAAATGAATTGAATAATACTCAACTATCCCATTCCAACGTGAGTCCTTCCATGAGGTGTGCTATCCATGAACCCTACTTGTATCTAGAAAATCAAGTACTGATAGTCCTCACTTTTGTTTACATGGACTCTTTCCCCAAATTACATGACCCAAAAGAGTGTGACCTCCTCTGATAAACAATTTTTCATGAACCAAGATGATGTTTCATCCAACCCGACACCCGACCCGGTCGGTGGCATGTCATCAAGGGAATTACTAATCCCCATGGGTTGAAAACTAGTGCATGGGTATCATTAAAATAATTTAGAGATGACTTTACCTAATTACATAAACTTGATAAACCAACAAAAAATAGACATTTAGATGATGAATAACTAATACGAAAAAAGAGATAAATGTTTTTTATTTAACATTTATAACATCAAACCAAAATCCAGAAAATAAAACAACGAATAGAAAACATAAAATGTCCCAAAACCCTCCATGCAACATGAGGTACGTCCCCCTCGATCCCCCAAAACCAACATCAGTAACAAAGAGCACTATCAACCCAATCCACTATCATCACTATGATGCATTTTTCCTTTACTTAGGTCAAACATAAAACAAGGTCCATATACACCCAATGGTGTGTGTAGGGTGTGATACATAGCCCATTAGGATAACACCCAACAAAATATATCGCAATCTATAACAACAAAAGATATTTTAACATGCTCAACTCTTTTAATTCAATTAGAAATTTTCTAAGATAAAATTTAAAGGAAACTATTTTAAGGTAAAGAATATTTAAAGAGAACCCCATTTTGAAATAAATTTAATGAAATAAAATCATGCACAAGTTCTACCATATGTTGATGGCTATAAGATATTAAATAGGTGTTAATTAATAGGTGATCACAAGGGGTAATTCCCTTAGGGATATCTATCTCGACAGAGTCACCAAAACCTCGTACCGTGGTGGAATGTTGTATAGTAACTGCAACCATCAACATCGTTATGAAAGCACTACTATAGGGGAGAAACATCCAAAATTATAGTGGATATCAATACTAATCATAGATTAGTTAGTGTTTTAAATATCAATCCGGCTATGTGAAACTGGGATAAGTCACTTTTGTATCACTAGTGCACTAATTCTAGTCTTCCCACCTAGATATTTGGAATTCCCTTTGTGCTCAATCCGTGTTCTCATGTCATGGTCATCCCCACTTTAAAATACACATTCCAAACCCATTTCAAAAAAAAATTACACAACATCGACATTTCATGAATCCCCATGGATATTTTATCAAAATAAAAGTGCAGAAATAATTTTTCCATTTTTATGGCCTAATCCCCTTTTAAGTCAACACATAATCCAATTTCACATTAAAACATATTTTTTATTATTTAAAAATTCACAAATAAAATTAAATGTGCACAAAACGAAAGTCCTCATGCTATAAAAATCCATTTCCTTTGAAGAAATTCACTTTCAATGCATTCTAACCTCATGTGACCATGAAATTTTTTTTACACATTTCAAACCACCCATAAAACCTTTCCATGAAACACCATAATAAGGAGAACATTAAAAAAATATCATTTTTCCTTTATAAAATCCATTCCCACCCAATAATCATGAAAAACAAATCTAAATCGCATTTTTCAATGCACAAATAAAACATAGAACATGTAAAAATTAATCAAGAAAGCATATAAAATTGTATTAAAATTATAGATCATGGTACCGCCTAATGCAGGTGGAGAAACTTCTGGAAAATGGTTAAAAAATTCCACAACACCTCAAAGGAACCCTAGAGAGGCCAGATTAAACTTTAATCAGAAATTATGAACCCTAAATATTGATATTCAACACTAAAAACGACACCCTACCTTTTAGAAAAATGTAACCCCAAACAAAAAGTTATAAATCCTTTGAAGAAAGGTGGAAACAATAGGATAAGGAACTTACTTGAATATTCGGAGGCAAAACACATGAAAATTTCCTAAAAATGGAGGTATAAGGGTCCTAGGGAGGTAGGATAGGTGCCTAGGGTAGGGAGACCTATGTGGGGGAGGAAATGAGTGTTTAGGGTCAAAATTGGGGGAGACAACATAAAATCCCAATTTTTTATGACATATACATACCACATAGTTTTACCACTTGGTTTTCCAAACCATGTGCCAACCATTCTCTCCTTAATGTCCAGAAAGTACATGCCACATGGTTCACCAGAACGGTTTACAAACCCAGCGCAAACTCTGTGATAAGCCTCTTTCCAAAAAAACCACGTGGCCACACAGTTACCAAGGCAAGGGAACATAGTTTTAAAAACTATGTGCCAACCATACTCCCCCTTATGCTTACCCAAAATTTTTTATAGTTCACCAAAAACACAAGAAAAAAATGGGGGAAATGATAGACAAAAAATAAATAGAAGATATGCCTAAAAATTCATGCTCATCACAACCAAAACTCGAGATAAAAACTGAGATCCAAAAATGAACCACGATAAAGGAAGAAATTGAAAACCCAGGTCTAAAAAAGGTACAGTATATACACAATAAAAAATTAATAATTGATGAATATGTCATATGTCTCATAGAAGTAAAAGTGAGATGAGAAGTCTCTAAAAAGAACGTATTATTGAAGTGAGGATTAATCAATGATGTGATTATGTGTAACAAATGTAATTCCACATAACTAAATTTTAAAAACAATATAAAATAATTAGATTTCATTACACATATAAGAATTTCATAACATAATCAATGGATTATAAGTATAACACGATGAATAGAGATTGAGTGCATAAACCCATTGCCTTATGTCCAAAATTTTCCGGTATGTCCTTTATCTCACATATTATAAAAATATACCATTAATTTATTTTATTAAGAACCATTTTCAAGTTTAATAACTTGTTCTTAATCCTCTTAAAACATTTATTTTAATGAAATATTTAATTATATAATCTCTCATGTCCATGTTGGGTGTTTTAAGCGCATTTGGTTTATAAATTCAAAACTGATTCGGTGTGTTGGTTGTAGTCAAATGGGTAAATCTTACATCATATCTAGAATTATAATCCTGAAATTATTCCCATTTTAATACATAAATTATACTTTTAAAAATATCCATGAATTATGGTTATGAAAAATAAACTACAATACAATCATGGAGATGGTAAATTGTATGTATGAATGTGTCATGTTTTGATCATTCAATGATCATGATTGAAAGAAGATAAGAGTTATTTGTTAAGTAAAAATTAATACTTATATCATAAATATAATATTATTTATTAAAATACACTTAAATATATCATCCATATGATGTGTTAAAAATTAATCACGCAAATTTTTAAATTGGTAGTCTGTCATACACATGAACGATGTTGTAATTTTATATAAATGGTAAGGTGAAAAAGTATGTGATGTATTAAATTTACATAATGAATAATATATCATGAATATCATATTTTACTACTAAATCTATCATGATGAACATAATTTATAGGTGATGATGGAAAATGAATTACATCGAAGAGGCAGTAGTCCACCATATACATAAATGATGGTTATGTTTCCCATTTGATTTAAAATGAGAAGTATATATGTTATGAAATTGACATAAAAATCTATTTATATGATATATACTAATGTTATTATATTATCATGGTTTAATAGTACATAAATTTCTAGAGAGAATAAAAGAAATAAAAATTCTCGATCAATAATGATCCCTCTTCCCCAGACCACTTCTTTAGGGTTATACCTAAAGAATCCCTAGATTGTATTTATAATACAAATTGACTACAATAAAAGGGTATGTATGTAAGTAAGGTATTTGGGAAGGTAATTACTGAACCTAAAAGTATTTGGGTGTTTAAAGAGGATATGATAGGGGTTCCTTTTTATAAGTGGTGGAGAGAACACAATTTGAATTTTCGAATAGAAAAAGATGTACCCACATTTTACACATTAAAAATGGATATAAAATGGATAATAATATAATCTTAGGTGTCATAAGGTATAAATATATACCTAAAATAATAATTTTATATACTTTTACATCATTTTGACCCTTATATTTTCAGTTTAACCCCACGCTCAACCTGTTTTACCTTAATTATTGTAATTAATTTTTAAAGATTTTATTATTCATTGTAACCAAAAATTAAGTTAAACATATTATATAATATTAATTTTTATTCCTAAAAATTTGAGATACATTTTTCAAATTTGTTTCTGACGCTTTTGCTGAGGACGTGCACATCCATCACGCAAAGGATCCGCAGTTGTTACCCTGCATTACCACTCTCCAAAGGAAGGCGACATCTGTTCCTTGTTCAGGTACATCTGCTCTTTGATCGAAATGAGATGATGGGATGTCAGTTCTTCCTTTCGTGGAATCCTCCTCGGAGCTTGTCACCTAGTCTGGGTCTCCCTCATAAATCTAAGATGTAGTTCTTGAAGCACTTCTCGGCTCCATATCTTCATGGACACCAGTTAATTACGCCGCTTCTGTCAGGACCTTCCAAGGGGTCTGGTCAGGGCAGCAACCTTTGGTTAGGAGAGTAGTAACATTGGGAATTTCTGGTGTGTCTGGATGCTAGGGGATTGGCATGTGTGTCTTTTATCCCTTATTATAGGGATTCTTGGGGGCGTGGAAGCCTGAGGCATCCCACATCAAACACGGGGAATCCTATGCCATAGGCATGTATCTGAGGTTTTCCTCATCTTACCATGTGTAACAAAGGGTATGCCGCAAGTTTAACGTACAGCGGAGATGGGTCGGACTGATCGGAACACTGACTAGAGTGGACCAGATTGAGGAACCCCCTAGAGGGAGCACCGATATTGGTCCAGCACAAGGGTGGCTTCTCGAATGCTGTGAAGGGGAATGGAGAACAGAGTGGCATGATCCCAATGGGATGTTGTGGCCTGGGTAAGAATCATCATGGATGATGGCTTTGGTATTGAGCCTCGAAAAGACTTCCTACGTATCCCCATGGCGGGGAATCAAAGTCTGCGTAGTTCGATGATATGATGGGACATCTGAGGAGGCGGCTCGTGAGAATGGACGCACGGATGAGACCCAGAGGAAGTTGAACCCCCATGTTAGGGAATAATCTTCATGAGACACATAGGTTCGAGGGAAAGGTTAGGATGCGACATGAGTGATAGGCATGAACCTCGTGAAGGCTTCCTACGTATCCTCGTGGTGGGGAATCAAAGACCACGTAGTTCATATGGAGAATAAAGTTTAGCGTTATGCAGGAAGGGTATGGGGATTACACTCTAAGGTGGCCCATGGTGTTGGCGAACTGATGTGAATGGGGTCGGAACGACCGGGTGGTGGGCTTGAACCTCATGGAGGCTTCCTATGTACCATGCCTTGACATGGATCAAAGTACCTGTAGTTCGGGATAGAAATGCAGTTTAACGTCATGCGGGACAGGGTCATTTGGGGCTTACATTCTGAGGCGGCCCAAGGTGGTTGGGTCTTTAACCTCGTGGAGTCTTCCTACATACCATGCCTTAACATGGATCAAATTACACGTAATTCAGAATGGATTGGGGCTTACACACTGAGGTGACCCAAGGTGGTTGGGTCTTGAACCTCATGGAGGCTTCCTACGTACCATGCCTTAACATGGATCAAAGTCCACGTAGTTCAGACTGGGTTGGGGAATATACTCTGAGGCGGCCCAAGGTGGTTGGGTCTTGATCCTCAGGTAGGCTTCCTACATACCATTCCTTAACATGGATCAAAGTCCACGTAGTTCAAATGGATTGGGGCTTACACTCTAAGGCGGCCCATGGTGGTTGGGGCTTGAACCTCGTGGAGGCTTCCAATGTACCATGCCTTAACATGGATCAAAGTCCCCATAGTTCGGGATGGATTAGAGATTACACTCTGAGGCGGCCCATGAGAATGCCATGGTTAATTCTTGCCATAAGCCCACGTGAGTCGTGCTCGGTGTGAGAAAAAAGAAACAGCAAATACCCGACGATCACATCGTGAAGGGTGCATCCGTGAGAAGTGAGCAGGGGCTTACGTGTTTAGCGGTCCATGGTGTCAGGACTTACTTCAGGGTGGAGGCCCGAGGGAGAAAAAACACAGTGGGAGAGGTACTTGGGACCGAATAAAGGAGGATCCCCATTCCATATCATGCCCTCTGCTGGCCTTGGGGACTGAAGAAAGGAGAAACAGGGATTCTGCCTCCTCGAAGGAAAGCTAGGGGCTTACAACAAGGTGGTTTCCCTTCCCTCGCAGACAAACACCACCCTAATAAAGAGGATATCATCCCATGTGAGGGGAGATCCCATCCCCGTGGAGATGAGTGGGCCTGGAGAATGTCCAAGGCGGGGGGGACCCTACGTGCATCGCATGGGGCCAGGACATAGTTTAATGTCATGTGCTGAGGACGATGGTGCTTGGCAGTTTAAGGTCATGCTGCTCGGACGAGGTAGGTTTTCTCTGCACCCCTAGGACTTACATAATAGGTACCCCCTACTCCTTGTGGGATGGAAGGCATCGGTAACGCCGTAACACGGGGGTGTCACGGTGGGAACAACCGAGGGGTCCACGTTAGCATGGCTATGTGAACGAGCAATAATCGTTAGCGTGCCTATGCGAAGAAGCATGAGTCCAAGCAACACAACGGGTGGTATCTTCCAAGGGACTTTGAAGTTACTTCGTACGAGCCTAGAAGGTCACACGGGAAAACGGTGCACGACATGGGTGCTCGAGGTGTGAGAAACACCCGTGAATGGCATCCATAAGAAGGGAATCGAGCGCTCGAGAAAGTGGCACCCAGGGAGCACCAAGATGAGGTCCCAAGGGGATTGCGAGCAACATTTGAGGTTTGCGTGGGAAATAAGAGTCCTACGCAAAAACATCGTGCTGGCACGAATTCGGTGATTCTTGTGTGGAATTGGAACCAAGGTTTTTCACGCAACTAGACAGATTACGTGCAAGAGTGGGAATTGCGTGCAAATGGGAGAAACTATGCGCAAGGACAGGGGTGTGCGCAATTTGACGTAATTGTGCACAATAGAGGGGCGTGCGCGCAATGAAAGGGGGATTGCGTGCAATGGAAGGGGGATTGTGCGCAATTGACTGGCCTGCGCACAATGGAAGGGACTGTGCACAAGGGCTGAACCCTAAAGGGATTGAAATTCAGTCTAAGACATGGGGATCTCACGCGAAGGTGGACCCCTGGGTGACTTGGCGTGAAAAGAACCGTACTTGAAGGCCATATTTTACGCACGCAGAAGCTGAATTTCGTGCATGAGAGCCGGTTCAGATTCTTCAGCCCTGAAATGGAAGGGGGTCGCCATTTATTTATAGGCATCTAGCGGAGCTAAATATAGGGTTTCGTGAAATAATTGTGTGACGGAGTGTGCGGCGCGAAAGTTTTTCACGCCAATGGTGGCGGTGTGAACTGTCAACTGCGAGGGGTGCGGGCGTGAAATTATTCCATACCTAGGACACTGACTCTTCACGCATCCTGAAACTTACCGCGTGGGACACATTTTTTCTCACACTTCACCATTTTTTCAGTGCAACACCTCTAGCCCCCCCATACTGAGTCTTCGAGTCCGAATATGAATTTTCTTTGTCGTTTCGAAACTTTTTTCATCCCTTGAGAACTTTTCGGCGTCTACAAATTCCCCCCTTGGAATTGGATCGGCGAGAGGTCATAATGGTCGGATTACAGGGCAAATGCCGACATGCAGGGATCCATGGGGTCCGCACGTGCAAACATCTAAAGCGGCTCATAAAACATATCCAGGTGCAGAATTTACTTTTGATGCAGGCGCGGAACCCAATCTTAGCCTATAAAAGCAGTCGCGGGTCCCATGCTCCGTACGACTTTTCTCGTGTGATAAGCTTCGAGATCTCGTGCAAGAAGTTATCTCTGGAACTGTTTGAAAAGCCGCTCCAGCAACGCATGATTTCATCGATATTAGGTTCCTTTTTACATGTAAATCCGGGGTTTTTCGCACCAAAGTCTAAAATTTCGCAACACGTGCTGATTTTACATGTCATCCACCCAGATTTCGCACCAGCTACTGAAACACTTGGTCAGAAAAAGATGGCCGCAAACGAGATCAATGAGGGGGAATCCGCTGCTTACAGGGCGGAAATTATTTAAACCCTAGATTTTTATGGTGAAAAGGGTTGTCTCTGACAACCATACCTTCTTCAACATTCTAACCCCACCTAAAATGAGTATTCCATGTCCAACAATCTGCCGTTTTGGGACTTCAGAATCCTGGAGGAGGTACCTCTTCTAGGTTTTGAGGTTGATATGCCATGGTCATGGGTGACCCGCGAAGACGATCTCCCTCGATACAACATCACTAACAACGATCATCCTGCCCGAGAAACCAGGAATATGGATGTCTACATCCTGACCCTAGGACTAGGACCATTGATTGGAGTGACCCTATCGTGGAGATCTCCTCGGCCCTCTATGAAAGAACCTTCCGACAGAGCATCACTGACGTGACCAAAGGCGGGCTGCAGGCCTTGGAACTACGGTCTGGAGGAAATTTCACCAGCGAATGGGCTTGGGCATACTGGGTTCGCCATACGTGTGACCAATTTTAGGCTGAGCTGCGGCGCATTGGTCTATTTGGGGTGGTGTCGTCATCGGAATTCCACTTCTACCGCCAGCCTAAGCTCGGGCCAGATCTATTCACCCGGTCGTCCCCTGATACCAAAACATTCCATCTTCCTCGGGGGGAATCGTCATCAGTCTCTGGGACATTCACTGCATCAGGGGTATCCCTTAAGAGGGCCATCAATATGACGAATTCCTTCCACCGATGAACACCTGGGGTGACAGATCAAGAACCCCCATACTGATGTGGCATCTGCTGGAGCTGGCCAAGGAGAAGCTGGGGGTCAAGGACTTCCTGAAGGACATCGCCTACAAGGACTGTTTTAGCCTCTTTTTGGAAAGGGATGTGGAATTCAAGATTCCAGGGTAGGGAAGACGATGTCCAATGGTATCACAGAGGAGCAAGAGTGGATCGTACTGGAGGATCATGGAGGAGGGGCATTACCATTCATGGGGTTACGGCATAAATGAAAGTTGGGACCCAAATGTTTGGTATGCCGGATTCGTCGCCATATTCCTGAGCGGGTGGATCTTTCTGGTAAGGGACAAAAGGATGGGAATCCATCAAGCAACCCTGGTGATGGCGGGCATCATGGCTGCCAATAAGAGGTTCAACCTCGGGGTCCCCGTGTTGGCTCGGTTGTATGCCATTCTGGGACACATCTCGAGAGGGGGATCACCTAGGAGAGTCTATGGCCCCTTCCAGATTTTCGATGGCTGGGTTGTGGCTCATTATGGCAGATACACTTTCCCAAATGTCATTCATCCTCCAAGAAATGGCTTGTGACCCTCTCTACTGAACATTTTCGGGGTCGTGCCGATGACGCTTAATGAGAAGGGAGTATGGGTCAGGATTGGTAACCATTCCAATTTCACCTTCAACCCATTCCCCACCCCAGCTGTCCAAATTGTAGACAATGGGAAAGGATCACTAGAGCTGAATGAGTACTTCCATAGCATCAATGGTGGGTTGTGTGTAGCCCGGATCGATGGAAAAATATTTTGCGAGCCTTGCGTGTTGTCTAGTTTTTCCAGGTAGTTTGGGTGCCTCCAGTGAATGCCGAAAAAGGTATACACAGACATACGGGAGGAAAGGAATCCTTGTGTTCTTCGTCAGTTATGGCTGATGTTCACAACCCATGGCTCTGGAGACATCATCACCTTTCCTCCCACCAGAGTTGACGTTGGTCTCTCAACTGAGTATGCCAAACACTAGGCCATAGCATACCCTGAGGGGATTTTGCAGAAGTGATTTCGGAAACTCAAGGTTTCCAGTGTGGAACCCGAGCGAGGAGAGAGTAGGAATAGTGCTGCTAGAGGGGAAATATTAGAAGCATGTCCGGAAACGGGGCCCACGCATGCCAGGACCTCAGCCGTGGGGGTGTCGCATGGCGCTGTCGCGCCCTCGTCTGCTAAAAGAGGGCCCCATATGGTGGATAGAGAACTTCTTGGGAAGAAAATAGGATACCTGCTTCAACCTTCCTGAGATTCCATTTTCCCCGCACTATGGTCGGCTTGGATAACCCTACGGATGTTAGTGATTACTGAATCCCTCTGGCAGAAGATAGTGCAAGACGAGGTCCAGTTTCTAGAAGTCGGGCTCGTTTGAGTTGTCGACAGGGAGAACTTCCATCAACGACATGCTTATCTGATAGCCATGGACAAGTACGCACTCCAACAGGGTTGGCGTGTGGAGCCACCTCTCTTGGTGAAGTTGATGCTCGGCCAGGAGCACGATCCAGAAATGATGTCGTCGGGGGAAGATGACTGCGATGATGAGTCAGAGGGCCACACAACAGGAGAGGAGGAAGAAGGAGAAGGGGAAGGTGAAAGAGAGGAGGAGCCCAGAGGAGAAGGGTCTGAGGAGGCATCCCACCAAGAGAGCCTTCGGGAGAGCGGCGAGATTGGAAACTCCGGTATGGATGTGACTGAGCTGCTCGAGGTATGCTTCGACCCTTATCTATCCTTCTCCTTTTCCCTTTTTTCCTTTAAAATCCTTAATCCAATTTCCTTCTATTGCATAGGATCACATTGGTTCTAGTGCTTATCAAGAGTCCAAAATCGAAGGAGGGGTAGAAGCACCAACGGATCAAGGTGGGGCACCGACGCTCGTTATCAAGCTGGAAAGCGTTGAAGGATCCCCTTCTGTGACATCTCCTGTAGTGGCCAGAACGCCAGAGGCTAGCGCCTTGGGCACCCATATGATCCTTTCTTTGATACTGGTACTTATTGTTGGAGGACTCAACTGATTAGGGTGCTCCTTGTTTGTACATTGATTGCGTCATTAGAGTCTCGTTAGGCTACAGATCTCAGACCATCTGTGGGTGGGCCAATGGCAAACATACTTTCTCATCCAGAACATGCCTCCCAAACCGAGTCGGCCACAACAACTGGTGAGCAGGGAGCGGTAGACACCAATGGGGTTGTTTTTGGGGCAGGGATGGAAGTTGACAAAGGTGCCACCAGAGTCACGGCGAGCGAGGCAGGTCGCTCAGACACTGAAGAGCCTATCACCATGGGAGAAACATCTGGGGAAGACCTTACTGATGGCCCGTTGGCTGTCTTATCTATCTATTGGCCCACTGATCCCGAAGAAATAGACCATTCAGATTCGAAAATGGCCAAGGAGAACCGGATGACGTGGCACAAGGGATGGAAGTGCATCCGACATTTTCTCAGTCAGCCTTAGATGGAATGGCTGAAGCGGATGGGATAACCTCACACCTGGCTACATTTCATTTGTGCTGGAGGGGCAGATGCTCAATGCCTTCACCTAACGATCCGTGATTACATGGCCAAGAAGATGTGTGAGAGAAGCCGGTGTGCCGACGCCATCTAGTGTCAGGAGGAGTTGGGGAGTACCCGACCATTTATGAGGGCAGAGCAGGAGGTTCAACGCCTCCGGGAATAGTAGAAAGAACAAGATATATTTATCACAAACTACACTAAGCTCGTGGATCAGTTGAGGGCCCAGCTAATGGATGCTCAAGAAAAACTTGTGGAAGCGAGTCACTAGATAACTAATCTCTAAACTGAATAGGCGCGGGCACAGGTCAGGGTCGGCGAACTGTGCTCCACGATCACCGATGAAGAAAGATTCCTCAGGGGGCAGGAGGCATTCTTGGTGGCCGCCATCCAAAAGGTGGCGGCATTGGAGATATCTATCCAAGAATCTGACCGTTAAGGGACCTGTTTTGGCCAAACCCATAAACTGATCTTTCCTTACTGCTTTCCATTTTTGAACTGTATGTATGGACAAATTCACTTACTTGTCCCTTTGGTTTAACATACTAGTCACTTTGGTTTAATATACTCAACCATAATCCAAAAATAAATAGTGATCTCTTCCAAAGCTCACGTGGTCCGTACCAGATGTGAGAAATGAGGGATGCTCACACCATTACTTCGTTTGATCATGGGATCACCAACCAAGCTTCAGGAATTCGATATTTGAACCTGGGTTTCCAAGGAGAAGAGGGAGGCCCAATCAAAGGAAGAGGACCTTAGACCAATCGATGTATCGTCTTCTCAATATGCTCTAGCGCATGATCAATGAAATTCCAGGGGAATTGGAATTAGTCCGAACATAGGGGAATGAAAAATGGGAATCACATTACCCCAAATTCAGAACACTATGAGATGGTTGTGGTAATAAAGGACAACTATTGATCGTATTCGAAACACAACATCCCTATTGTATTAGCCTTAAATGGGGAAAATAAATGACATTTAAATGCTAACCATGTTTTCAACACAGGACCTAACTCAAATATCATCGATCAGTCTTCCGGAACGTTGGCCTAGGATAGCAGGCGGACCATAGTTCGAGAATGCATACTATTCGGTGGTCCCTTCAAACGTGATCAGTCTTCTGGAATGTTGGCCCAGGACAGCAGGCGGACCATAGGTCGAGCATCCATACTTTTAGGGGGTCCCTTCAAACATGAAAGGGGATGAGGGTCCGAATAACAGGTCATGAAAAGTGTGGAAAGTGAAGTGGTGGTTTGTTCGAAGAGAATCAAACACTCCTGAAATTACGCCACCATGGTGGAAGCACATTAGGCGGGTGCATTAATAGGATCATGGTTTATCCCTATTTTTAGATAGGACCTCTCTGGTGAGGGAACTGTTACTTCCCAATTTCATTATGGGGAATCCCGAACTTGTTTAGGGAAAATATTTTAGTTACATGACTACCCGGGGGGTCAGGACAATGAGCTGATGGTGGGGGGAAGGATGGTATTTGTGATTCCCGAGGCTGGACCTGAGATGAAATGTCTGGGCATTCCTATGTATCCCATGACAATGGGAATCAAGACGCATGTAGTTATGGAAAGGGTCTTAGTTTAAGGTCTTATAACTCAGACCAGGGATCGGTAAGGACGGTAGGAGACACACGATAAGGTGATTACGAAACCCGATGTGAATGAGGACGAGGTCCACATCGTCATCATGTGTTCCTTGGGGAAGTTTTTAGGTCAAGGGACCGAACCTGAAAGTTAGTCTGGGCCCATGGGGAAGTGTCTGGGCACACCTACGTATCCCATAAGGACAAGAATCAAGCCACAAATAGTTCTGAAAGGTAGCATGGCAAGGTACCAGTGCAAAGGATGAAAGGGGCGTGTGGGTCTGACTCTCGCACCAAAAGGAGTGGTATTTGATGTATCTTTTTTTTCCCTTTAAGGTGAATGGTTTTTTTCTTTTTTGTGATGCGACAGGCCTAGGGTAGAAATTCCCAGCATTTCCACATGAATCAAGCCATATACAGGCATTGAAAAATGGTATGGTGGATGACTGATACCCAACGTGATGTCCTCTAGGATGAGGTCATCACAATGTATTGTCGTTTTTCGTCATGCGGCCGGGATGATTTTATCATAGATTACGGTCATTTGATAGGACCAAACAGCACAGTTTAAATTCATATGGCTTGTACATGGAGGAATATTCATGATGTAATAAAGCATACCCAACGTGAATGAGGATGAGGTCCAAATCACCACCGTATGCAACTACGGGAAAAGAGACTTGGGATGAGAGGCCAGTGAGGTTCAGAGGATAAGGGGCATGATACTCTAGCTTCCAGTTGAGATGGACCCAAAATGCATTGTCCGGGTGACCCCACGTATCCCATGAGGATGCGGATCAAACTGCACATAGCCCTTAGAGATGATCCTAGTTTATGGTCTTAGCGCTCAGATCGCGGGAGCCCTGAGGGATGTCGTATTGCAGCATTGTCCACTTGACGTGCAGGGGTGTTCTGAGAGATAGTGCCTAGAGTGTTGAGATTCTACCTAGACACGATGGGGTGGAACATAATGTGAATCATGCAACCAACATTCAAGGCCTGAAGGGGGATGGCGTGATGACAGAGGATTATTGTTTACCATGTTCGCAACACAGCATCCAGTCTCATTAGCTTGAAATGGAGACAAACAAATGATCATCGACCGATGACCATATTCACAATGTGGGATTTGTATCGATTTGTCATCTGAAACTCTCAGGGGCATTGGCCCGTAACGGTAGGAGAGCCCTTAGGCGTGGTATCCATGTCGTTTTTTGGGGGTCCCCTTGGGTGTGAAAGATAACCGGGGCCCAAATTAAGGAGATCATGAAGCTTAACAAGTAGATGGAAATGTTCCTCAGTTGAATTTGATATTCTAGGTCCTAGACCAGAGTACTCTTAGGAACATTGGTGAACCACTGCAAATGGTCGAGCAGCTCATCTTGAGAGCGGCCAAGATATGGCGAATTCCCAAGAGAAGGGGGCATGATGCCAAAAACCCAGCACGAAGGAGTGAATAACCCTATACCGCACCTATATATCCCCCTCATGGAGAGGAACAGGCCAAGGGGATTAGGTGATCGGGAGATTGGGAGATCAGGAGATCACTAAGATATGGGGCTAGACCCAAAATCTAAATGTTCATTTGGTCCTACGTATCCCATACTAATGGGAATCAAGCCACATGTAGTTCTTGAAGATATAGTTTAATTTCATGTGGGACGACATACGGTTTAACGTCATGCGGGATGAACGTGCAATTTAAGGTCATGTAGGACCGACAGTTTAAGGTCGTGCGGGACCGACAGTTTATGGTCGTGTAGGACTGGCAGTTTAAAGTCATGCGGAACCGTAGTCCAATTTAATGTCAGAGGGGACCCCTAAGGGTCGGGAAAAGTATTGTTTAAAGAACTTGGAATTGGTGGGAGGAGTTATACGCTCACCATCCATGGTCACCATTGAGTGCGCACCATTGGGATAAACCTTATGAACAATGAAAGGTCCTTCCCATTTGGGCTCTAACTTGGGTGGCTTCATACTAGGGATCATTGGTGCCCTGATGGCTAATACCAAATCACCTTGCAGGAATGAGTGGAGGAAAAATTTCTTATTGTAACCTCGAGACATCCTGCTTGGATGCCTTTATAGATTGTGCAAGGAACGAAGCCTGTTCTCGTCCAGTGCTTCCAAATCACCTATATGGATTTCAGCTACTCTATCTGGCGCTTGCAAGTCATAGACCGATGTGCGCAATGAGGGAAACTGAATCTTGATGGGTAGGACAGCCTCAGTTCCGTACACCAGGGAATATGGGGTCACCTGGGTGGAATTATGATTCATCGTCTGATTGTCCCAGAGGGCGTTGGGGAGCTTATCTGGCCAACTCTTCTTGTTCTGACAAGCCATTTTCTACATAATATTAGATAGGGTTTTATTTAATGCCTTAATCTGTCCATTTTCCTGTACGTGATAGTTGTAGGTATGGTTAGAGTGGATGTTGTACTTGGCATACAACTTTTTCAACTTGGCTGGTCGAAAGTTGGTGCCGTTATCGATGAGGATAGCGTGAGGTACCCCAAACCGATGGATGATATTGGAACTCAAAAAGTCAACAATAGAACGGGCCATGACTTCCTTAAGCGGAATCGCCTCTACCAACATGGAAGAGAAATCCGTATCAGTCAGAATGAATCGGCATTGGTGAGTCGTTGCCGGTGGGTATGGTCCTACGACATCTAATCCCCCAGACTACAAAGGGCCAAGAGTATTTGGTAGTATGGAGAGTATCGGGTGGCCGATGCACAAAGTTAGAATGAACTTGGCACGCATGGAACCTCTTGGAGAACTCAATGTAGTCATGGATCATGGAGGGACAAAAATATCCCAATCTCCAGATTTGGTGAGATTTTTTGTGCCCAGCCTGATGGGCACTGCAGGAACCGGCGTGAACCACATGCATGACCTCTGGAATCTCAACCTCCTAAATAGAATGGATGAGAACACCATCAAACCCGCACTTATAGAGGATCAGATCAAGGTTGGGACCACTCTGGAGGGTAAACTGCAGCACGTGGCATCGGGTTCGCTTGCGCTCAGCCGGATCTGATAGAAGGCATCCATTTTGGAGATACTCGAAAAAAGGAGCTCTCTAGTCGGGAGTCGCTTCAAATACTACATCTGAAGAACCTGTGGTTCCTGATGTGGAAGCTCCAGTGGTAAGATGGCTTACCTACAGGCCATCTTTATCCTCTGGGGTGATGGGATCAATGACTCCCCAATGTGCCACATGTATAATTAGATCATCCTGCTCGGGTTCTGCAAGCGACACGGCCAGGCTGGCCAAAGCCTCTGCTCGACCATTCTATGACCGAGGAACATGGGTGACCTCTGGCCGAGAAGTGAATTGGGCCATTCGCAGGAGGGTGTGCTCCAAAAATGGTATGAGCTCTAGCTTCCTGACAACATAGTCACTGTTGACCTGCATAATGACTAGCTTGGAGTCCCCTTCCACATGAAAATGGGGCGTGTTGATCTCAAGAGCATGCTCGAGGCTAGTGATAGGAACCTGATACTCCGCCTAATTGTTGGTACAGCCTTCTAACAATAGGAATGAGTACAGCAGAATGGCATACATCGGGGTAATAAAAACGATACCCAAACCCACTTTGTTAAGACTAGGATCATTGAGCCTTCCACTGGTGTGGCTCCGGGAGGTGCCATCAAAGTGTATTTTCCAACATGGGATGGCTCGATTGACTGAGAGGATTGCATCATCTGAAAAATCAATGTCCAGGGACTGGTCCGTGGGGGTTGGATGGGCAGTTAGAAATTCTTCCAATGCATGTCCTTTGATATCCTTCTGAGGCACGAACCTGATATCAAACTGCTGGAGTATTACAACCCAATGTGCTAGTTGTCCAGTCAACATGGGACGACATAGGATGTACTTCAATGGGTCTACTTGAGAGACCAACTATACCTCATGGTGTTCTAGGTAATGTTTCAACTTTTGTACTATGAATACCAGCGCAAGGTAGCTCTTCTCGATGTGGTAGTACCAGGTCTCTGTATCGAGGAGCAGGCAGCTGAAGTATTAGAGGTTATTCTCTATCCCCTCATTGTTCTTCTGGGTGAGAACATAATTGAGATATCATTCCAGGGTGGTGACATAGAGAACCAGTGAATTTTTGGGGATTGGTGGCATCAAGACTGGAGGCTGGAGCAGATACTACTTGATTTCCTCAAAGGCAGTCTGGCACTCTTCGTCCCATTCGTAGGCAGAGCCTTTCTTCATGAGTCGAGAAAAGATTTTACACTTGCCTTCCAGATTCACAATGAATCATGGTATGTAGGCTAAGTGGCTTTGAAGACCTCGAAGCTCCCGAATATTGCTCGAGGGAGGCATCTGGATGATGGCCTTGATCTTCTTTGGGTCGATCTTGATGTCGTGGTACCTGACAACAAATCCAAGAAACTTCCTGGAGGTGACCCCGAAGGCACATTTCAATGGATTCATCTTCAGGTGGTGGGAACGGAGGAAGACGAACACTTTCTCAAGATCCTTGAGAGGGTCCTGGCACTGGAGATATTTGACTACTAGATCATCCACATAGAATTCCACCAACGTCCTAAGGATTGGCTTGAATATGCGGTGCATGCCCCCCTGATAGGTGGCACCATCATTCTTCAGGACGAAGGGTATAACCTAGTAACAGAAAGTACCCTGGGGATCCCTAAAATCCGTGGACTCTTCATCCTCATGGGCCATCCAGATCTGGTTATATCCAGAGTACCCATCCATGAAGGAGAGTGTTTGGAACCCCGCCGTAGTGTCAATCAACAATTCTGTCACTGGAAGGGGAAAATCATCCTTCAGACAATAGCGACTTAGATCCCAGAAGTCGATACAGACTCTGATCTGTCCATTCTTCTTCCTGACTGGCACAATGTTGGCCAACCACTTGGGGTACTAGACCTCCTTAACAAAGTTTCCCCCAATGAGCTTGTCAAATTCGTCCTCGACCATGGCACTGTGAGACGGATGCATCTTTCTGGGAGGCTGCTTGAACCCGCGATGATTTTTCAGTAGACCGAGGCGGTGGAAGGCTATCTGAGGATCTAGTCTCGGCATCTCATCATAACTCCAGGAGAATACATCACGATGTTGTTTAAGGAATCCTAGGTACCGCTGCTTCTCCTCAGGGGATATAGCGGCGATGATCAATGTGGGTCTCGGGTCTGCCTTGCTACCGAGGTTCACCTATACCAACTTGTCGACCGTGGTGGAGATGTATTCCTCAAAAGCTGGGGGGCATCTTCTATATCCTCTTCTCCAGTTATGGAGGGATCCTCCACAGGGAAAGTTGATTCTGAGTTATTAGACCCCGATGGGAGGCTAGTACCTGCTTGAGCGGAAGTGGTTACTACATCGGGGAACTCCGGCGCTATCTTGACCATAGTGATGAAGGCAGTCAACCCGATCCCATCTGGTCTCCGGCCCAAGGGGCCACGCTTGACAATATCAAAGTAGTAGTGGCACATCGTCCAGAGATGGATTATTCTAGCTTGACGAAATAGACAAGTATGACGTTCCATCATTGCCATAAGCCAGACATCCTGATACCTGATGGGAGTGGGAGGCTCCGGTATCACTTAAGCCTGGTTCATATAATAGTACGAAGTGATCTTCCGACACTGCCTAGATTTGGGAGAATGATTCCCCATTGTCCCGGAAATGACAAAACATTTCCCCATATTGGGGGTTGTGGACTCCAACTGATGGATCGAGAAGACATAGGCGTCCTTCAGGGTTGTCCAATGGTCGGTCATAGCGGCGACGGGCCCAACTCCACTTGCCTGGACTTGTTTATCCATGTTCTTATAATAGTCAGCGTCGAAATAGCGGGCTTCAAAAGAGGCGAAAGGAGACACATCACCTTGGATTATTCCCACTCTACCATTAAGGGAGTAATTGAGGAATTGGTGATACGAAGAGGGGACCGCCATGTGTAGGTGGATCCATGACCTGCCCATCAATGAATTATACGTGGTGTCCTGGGAGACAACCATGAACTCGGTGCTGAAAACTAGGCCACTAAACCGGGTCTTCAAGAGGATCTTGATGACCGGGGTCTGCTCTATCCTATCATATCCCTGGATCCTTAAATCGGAGGGAGTCAGGTCATCTTCAAATAACACCATCTTCCACAGTGTCCGTGTCAGGAGAAGGTTGATCCTGGAGCTGGTGTCAACAAGACAGCGGTGAACCTCCACGCCATTGAATTGGTTAGTGATATATTGAGGGTGGATGTGCCTATGTATGGGAGAGACTTCTTCCTCTCCAAAGAATGAAATTATGGCTTGGCATATAGTATCCTCAACTATTTCAGCATGGAAAGCTTTCGCACCTTCTACCTCCGTCTCAAACTGGAGGGGGCTCCTTAAAGCCTCAGTGAGTGCTTCGCGCATATCTGGAAACAGAATATGGGCTTCAAGGAAGTAAAGCCTCACTGCAATGCTGGAGAGATACTTGAGAACATCATACTTCCATTCCAGGCGCGAAATTCTGCTTGCGGGAAGCCGCTCTGTGATGGGAGGCATGGCGGGCCCTGCTGGCCAGACTGGTGGCTGACTGGTACTAGGTATATCCCGCTGATCACTAGTCGAAGCTCGGAGGGTAGTTTCCGGATGGGGACCAGATGACTAGGATCGGCCGGTAAAGGGGAGAAGCTGTTCATGGCATGACCGAAGTGATTCTGCCTGATCTAGAAGCAGAAACGGTGGAGGAGGTGATCTTGATGACACAGGATAAAGAGGTTGTGCGTGCCAAGTCCTACACTGGGCCTGCTGTCTGGTCTCAGTGTCATGCACGACCTAGGTGGAGGTGGAAACTGCTACGCCTCGACGAATCATATGGCCACGGTTCCACCGATTTTGACATCGGCCGGGGACGTTGGGGAGGTTCTCCTGGCGCTCCCCCTCGTTGGGAGTCTTATAAGTGTTTACCAACTCAATGGTGTTAACCGAAGCGTACCCTTGACTGTCACTTGAAGAATCTTCCACCAATGGGGGGATTCTGTGGGGAATGCCCATCTCTGGGGGAATTAAGTCATCGAGAGTACAGAACAATGGTGGTATTGGCGGGGCATGTTGCTTCTTCTTGCACTACCGATGCATTCTCTTCTGGGATGGGGTCATCTGAGATGGTGATATAGAAGTGGAGGTTGCAGCTTCTGGAGGCTCCGGCTGATTCATACGTGCACGAATAATGCCATGGGCATAGGCAGCCATATTGTGAGCCATCCAATCATTGTACTTCTAGGACCCGCGATCAGAAACCCGCTTCCACTCACCTTCTCCATTGCTACTGCTATCTGACCTTAGAAGGACACCTACCACTTGTGTTGGGGCCAGGCCCAACCTAACTATGTTGTTGTCAATCTGGTATTGGAGCCAGTCCTTGAACACATATCATTACCTGAGGGTGTGGCCTAGAATCCGATGATAAGGGCAGTAGTTGGTATGATCAGTGATATGTGCCTCTTCTATCTTTCAGCACTCAGGTAGTCGTACAATTATCTCCTCTATGGCGCTGCGGAACTAACCGAGGACCTGAGCCTCGTCGAACAAGTAGGTCAAATTTCTTTTATCCGGAAACAGGTCTCTATGAGCCTTTCCTTAATGGGGAGCCTGAGGAGGCTATCAAGGAGGAGGAACTTGATGATCTCACCTTGGCGGTGGCGGCGAATTACGCGGAGGCGCCTGCAGATTTTGAGGTGGTCACTACTGGACCGATAGCTGCACCCGCGGTGGTGGACCTCTGCGGGGCTGCGGAGCTGCCTCCACTAGTAGCAATTCAAACTGCATAGGGGCCTCTATCTGGGCCACTGCAACAGGCTCGGATCTGCAGTACTACTTGCCGGGATTACAGGGGGAAGCGGATGTGCCTGGCTGGCCTGTTGCAGGGATTCTACAAGGCGTTAGGCCTTATCCGAGATGTCTCGGAACCCTCCGAGATAGTTCTGAGTAATCAGGAAGGAAACCAGTTCTGTCTTGACATTCCCCATGCACATAGTCAGTAATTTCTCCCGAGTCAGTGGCAAGTCAAAGGAGTATGTGATCCCCATCCACTAGTTGACAAAGTCCGTGACTCGCTCATCAGGCCTTTATTTGCACTTGAAGAGGTCTGTGATGTTCGTTTTCTGTGTGGTAGAGCAGAGCTGGTAAAGGAACTACCTTCGAAGGTCTTCCCATCTAGTCACAGATCCAACGGGGTGTTGGCTGTAGCAAACGAATGCTGGCCCCTCCAGCATCTGAAAAAAATAGCATATCTTAGCGGCCTTCTGCTGCGCTGGGGTCCCTAACTTAGGCCCACACCTTGAGTTGAAGTGGGCCAGGTGCTGCGGCGGGTCCCCAATCCTGTTAAAGGGAGAGATAATGAGATTCCCAAAACCCTGAGGTGTCGTCATGTCGTCCACCCATGCCGGGTATGGCTTGACATCAGGTGGGATGGCCACCACCCGCATTTCTAGTACCTCTAGGCGGGCAATGAGTGCCTCCATTGGATCATCCGGATAGGGGTCCCTGTCTTGATGTAGATCCCAAACCACGAGCGCATTTTCGGGCTCTTCAATGCAGTAGACAAGCTCAAAGGCTCGTGGAGCAGCTGGTGGAGCGACCCTTGGGGCGGCAGGAGAAGCCCGAGTGGGGTTCTTTGAATTGTTGTGCCATTCGGGAGGGTTCGGTGAGACATATCATGCCCTCTTTCCTTGGGCTCTGACATCCACCCTCTAAGCTAATATGACATGATCAGGGTTATCTGGGGGAATCTCACTGAGGGGTAGTTGTTCCTGCCCCTGCTGCCCTGGCCTAGGATCACCGTAGTTGGGTCATCGCTCTGTAATACATTCAGCCAGAAGTTTTTCGACTAACTTCTTCTGCTCAGCAAGCTGCTTGTGCAGCGTGGCCTTATTAGGGTCCTCTTCTATCTTTTTCACTGAGGCAGACGGGTCTGAGTGCTTGACAGCTCCGATGTGTTTTTGCCCTTACTGGGATTCCAACTCAGAACCAATGCCTCGGGGGACAGATGGAGTCCTTGGAGGTTCCTCTGTAGATGAGTAACCCTCCCTGATTGGTCCATTGGTAGCACTTCCTCAGGGGGGGATGTCCCAATCAAGAATTTCCAGCTCATTTTCCCCTCTCGACAGGCCAGTCATGTTGAACTATACTCTTCTCAGGGGCATGTCCTCATTGTCACCTAGCGAGTCAGGCTGCTGGAGAATTTCACTGAAGAGGAGGGAATCGTACTATCCCTATCCACAAACTTTCACGTGGGGGTATCCTCCACCATAACATTGTGGAGTACTTGTAAACTCTGAACGCATTGATGTTGGAGGGCCCTGTGGTGAGCAGGTCACTCAGGGTGCTGGACCGCAGGGAGTGTGGCCAGGTCAACCAGATGGCATTGTTCGTCTTTGTCTTCAAAGTGTTCTTTTATCTTTGTATAAGCCACTCACTGGTGAAGAAGACGGGAGTGAGTCGCACGGAGGTTCCGGTGGAAACATTCAAACTCCTCTGAGGTGAGTGATTATGGCATATAAAAGATCGATTTTGTGACTGGACATAACTTCTCAGGGAAGTGGCTTGCTGTAAGGATAGTCAAGAAGCCCATCAGCTCAGGTTTGGGGTCTCGCCCTTGATTTCCCCACTCATCAACTGGGGGCAGCTGAGGAACTGGCAGTGGCACTGAGGCGGACCGCTGAGACGGTGGACTGGCCGGAAGAGAATACGGTGAGTGGGCTGATTGGCCTCCGAATCTTCGGTTGTCCTCTGAGGGTTGTAGTTACCTGGCCGTTATATTGCGATAGGATGAACCAGTGACCAGGGCTCCTGACAAAGCATCAGCATCTGTCGAGGGTGGGCCATGTTGCAGCTCTCCTTCCATTAATCCCCAAAATAACATTACGTAGCCTCTAGCCAAGACAGAGAGTGCTTTCCAAGAAGCCAGTGGTGACTGCGCGGTTAGCCCCTGGGGACATTCCAAGTTCTCATCCTCCTGGGTATACCTTCGGAGGGAAAAAAGGGATCCTATGGATCTCACATTCTAGGAGTACGAGACTGATGCACCTCATTCCCGCCCCAGCCCTTGACTCGGAGGACCGAGGAGAGGGCTCCTGCGATGAGTCGCACTCTCCTTCAGAGTCTGAGAAATGGATTGCTCTGATTCCTACCCGGCCTTCCCCAAAATTCATCCTGCGGTGGTGGAGACCCGCCTTCCTTCCCCTGGATGGTCCCTCAGGACAAGGCTGATTTCGGACATGTGGTCCTCTGGACGCACTAGTGCTGGGGTGGAGAGGGTTTCCACCTGAGAAAGTCAGGGTGTGAGGAGCACCGGGACAAATGTCGAAAGGGACACAGGGAGGACTTTCATGTAGGGCATCAGTGAAGTGAAGTTTGCATCCACCTCTCCGACCACTGGGGCGAGGAGGACCTTCACCGATCGTCATGGGGACATGTGGAGGACCTCCATGCTGGTGAGTGATTGGACATGAAATGTATCCATACCTGCGATCTGTGGCAAGGGGAGTGATCTCGTACCTAGCACAGTGAGTGCGGGACAGACCCCCATACGAAGTGTTTCCATCACAAGGAAGACCCTTGCCTGGGTTGAAGGTGGCATGGGGAAGACCTCCAAGCCACGGTTGGAAATAGGGAGGGCCCACACCTTCCATAGTGGTGGCACGGAGTGAGACTTCGCGCCGGGTGGCTTTGTTACTGATTGGTCTGCAGCGGCCATCACCTGTGCCGGCGATAGAGAGAGTCGACCCAAGCTACCCGTGGGGCGGTTAGGGCCTCGATACAGGTCGAGCTTGAAACTGTCCCTGCTTAAAGTATTAAGGGAGTTGGGGGGTATGAGTCAGCGGTGGCTCGGGCCATAGTAGTCGCTGATGTTGATTCCCCATGACAAGTGTCCTCTTCCCTTTGCGCCTGACACTGGCGTCGGGTCAGATGAACTGGATCCGGTGGTGCAGGCACATGTATTACCTTCTCCTCATTAATACCACTATAAAAAGAAATTGACAACCAGGGCCCTAGCGTCATTTCGTCTTCCGTGGCTGGTAAAAGGGATCCACACTGACGACGTCGCAGAACGGAATGCTCAATGTCCCGACTGTCCCAGCTTCTGGCGAGTTTCACGTCATGCATGATTGGTGGGACCTAGTGCCGGATAACGAGGTCAACTGACATGTTTAACCACCGATTCCTCGATCGATACTAGAATCCAGGCTGAGAAGAAGCCTTTCATGTCAGGTTCACCATTTCTGTTTTCAACGCTTTTGTCGGGGACGCGCGCATCCATCACGTAGAGGATGTGCAGCAGTTACCCCGCATTCCTGCTTTCCAAAGGCGGGTGACATCCATTCCTTGTTTAGGGACATCTACTCCTTGATCGAAACGGGATGATGGGATGTCAGTTATTCCTTCCATGGATTCCTCCTCAGAGCTCATCACCTAGTACGGGTATCCCTTATTGATCTAAGATGTAGTTCGTGAAGCTCTTCCCTGCGCCATATCTTCATGGACACTAGTTAATTACACCACTTCTTTCAAGACCTTCCAAGGGGTCCGGTCTAGGCAGCAACCTTTAGTTTGGAGAGTAGTCATGTTGAGAATCTCTGGTGTGTCTAGACACTGGGGAATTGGCATGTCTGTCTTCTATCCCTTATTATAGGGCATTTCGATGGTGTAGAAGCCCGAGGCATCCCAAATCAAATGCGGGGAATCCTATTCCATAGGCATGTATCTGAGGTTTTCATCAACTTCCCATGTGTAACATAGGGTATGTCGCAAGTTTAACGTTCAGTGGACATGGATCTGACTGATCAGAACACTGACTAGAGTTGACCAAATTGAAGAACCCCCTAGAGGGAACACCGATATTGGGGCCAGCACGTGGGCGGCTTCTCAAATGTAGTGGAGGTGAATGGGGAACAGAGTGGCATGATCCCACCGGGATGTGGCGGCCTAGGTAAGAATCATGATGGATGATGGATTTGGGCTTGAGCCTTGAACAGACTTCCTACATATCCCTGTGGCGGGAAATCAAAGTCCACGTAGTTCGATGATACGATGGGACACCTAAGGAGGCGGCCCGTGAGGATGGATGCATGGATGGGACCTAGAGGAAGTTGAACCCCTGGGTTAGGGCATGAGCTTCCCGAGACACATAGGCTCGAGATAAAGGTCAGGATGAGACATGAGGTATAGGCTCAAACCTCATGGAGGCTTCCTACGTATCCCCATGGTGGGGAATCAAAGACCATGTAGTTCATATGGAGAATATAGTTTAACGTCATGCAGGATGAGAATGGGTCTTGCACTCTGAGGCATCCCATGGTGTTGGTGAACAGACGTGAATGGGGTCAGAACGACTGGGTGGTGGGATTGACCCTCATGGAGGCTTCCTACGTATCATGCCATGACATAGATCAAAGTCCACATAGTTTGGGATGGAAATGTAGTTTAACATCACGCGGGACAGGGGCATTTAGAGCATACACTCTCAGGCGGCCCAAGGTGGTTGGGGATTGAACCTCGTGGAGGCTTCCTTGGTACCATTCCTTAACATGGATCAAAGTCCACGTAGTTCAGAATGTATTGAGCCTTACACTTTGAGGCAGCCCAAGGTGGTTGGGGCTTGAACCTCGCAGAGTCTTCATACGCACCATGCCTTAACATGGATCAAAGTCCACATAGTTCAGACTGGGTTGGGGCTTACACCTTATGGAGGCCCAAGGTGGATGGGGCATGATCCTCATGGAGGCTTCCTATGTACCATTCCTAAACATGGATCAAAGTCCACATAGTTCGGATGGATTGGGGCTTACACTCTAAGGTGGTCCAAGGTTTTTGGGGCTCGAACCTCGTGGAGTCTTCCTACGTACCATGACTTAACATAGATCAAAGTCTCCATAGTTTGGGATGGATTGGGGCTTACACTCTGAGGAATCCCATGAGGATGCCATGGTAGATGCTTTCTCTAAGCCCACAAGAGTCGTGCTCAGTGTGAGAAACAAGAGACAGCAAAGACCCGACGATCAGGTAGTGAAGGCTGTGTCCGTGAGAAGTGAGGAGGGGCTTATGTGTTGAGCAGCCCATGGTTTCGGGACTTACTCCATGGTGGAGGCTCAAGGAAGACAAAGAAAAGTGGGAGAGGGACTTGGGACCAAAGAAAGGGGGGGCCTTATTCCCTATCACACCCTCCACTGTCCTTGGGGACCGAAGAAAGGAGGATACGGGATGCTGCCTCCTAGAAGGAAAGCTAGGGTATTACACCAAGGTGGTTCCCCTTCCCCTATGGACAAACACCACTCCGATAAAGAGGATATAATCCCCTGTGAGGGGTGATCCCATCCCTGTGGGGATGACTGAGCAAGGAGAATGTCCAATGCGGGCGGACCCTGTGTGCGTGGAACGGGGCCAGGTTACAGTTTAATGAAATGTGCTGAGGATGATGGTACTTGGATGTTTAACATCTTGCACCTCGGATGAGGTGGGTTTGATCCACACCCCTAGGACTTACATAAATGATACCCCTGCTCTTTGTGGGAGGGAAGGCATCAAAAACGCTGTAATGAGGGGTTGTCACGGAGCGAACCACCAAGGGGTCCACGTTAGCGTGGCTATGTGAAGAAGCAATAACTGTTAGTGTGCCTATGTGAAGAAGCATAAGGCAAAGAAACGCAACAGGCGGTATCGTCCAAGGGACTTTGAAGTTACATTGTACGAGCGTAGAAGGTATCATGGGAAAACGATGCATGACATGGGTGTCCGAGGTGTGAGAAACACATACGAATAGCATCTATAAGAAGGGCATCGGGTGCTCGTGCAAGGGGCGCCCGGGGAGCACCGAGAAGATGTCTCGAGGGTATTTCACACAACTTTTGAGGTTATCACGTGACATAAGATTCCTGCATGAAAACACCAAGCTGGAACGAAATCGGTGATGCTTGCGGGGAATTGAAACTATGGTTTTGCGCGCAACTAGACGGATTGCACGCAAGAGTTGGAATTCCGTGCAAATGGGAGAAACTACGCCCAAGGACAGGGGTGCATGTAATTTAAATGAATTGCATGCAACAGAGGGGAATATGTGAAATGGAAGGGGGATTGTGCAAAATGGAAGTGGGATTGCACGCAATTAGTCAGCTTGCACGCAATGTAAGGGATTGCGTGCAAGGGGCGAACCATGAAGGGATTAGAATTCAGTCTAAGCCATAAGGATCTCGCGCGAAGGCGGGCCCCTGGGTGACTTGGTGTGGAAAGAATCGTACCTGAAGGCCATATTTCATGTGTGTGGAAGCATAATTTCGTGCGTGAGAGCCGGTTCAGATTCTTCAGCCCCGAAATAGAAGGGGGTCGCCTTCTATTTATAGGCATCTGGCAGCGCGAAATACAGGGCTGCGCGAAATAATTGCGCAATGGAGGCGGCAGTGTGAAATATTTTCATGCCGATGGTGGCGGTGTGAAATGTCAACAACACGGGGCATGGGTGCGAAATTATTCCGCGCCTACGCCGAGGACTCTTCGTGCATCCCAGAACATTCCGTGAGGGACACATTTTTTCACTCACTTCACCATTTTTTCCGCACAACACCTTCGGGCCCCCCAGACTGAGTCTCTGGGTCCGAATATGAATTCTCTTTGTCGGTTTGAATATTTTTTCAGCCCTTGAGCACCTTTCGGATTCTATAAAATTATATTAAATGAAGTGGTAGAATTTAATTTAAAACAAAACCCAAAAACACAAGGAATAAACAATTTTCCAAAGAAAAATATTTCAAAAGTATAAACAAAATTATATCAAATTCAATGAGAAAATGATTCCAATGAAATAAATTGGATTAATAATAATATAATTGAACTAATTATACACTTAAACAATTTTAAAAACATGTATCTTTTTTATCCTATAAATGAAAAGTCGGTTTTTAATTAAAATCAATGTATTTCACTATTTTTTAAAAAAGTAATATTTTTAGAATATTATCAAAAAATAATTATAAGCTAATTTTTACATGTTAATTCTAAAAGTAAAATTTATTTTATCAAATAAATTTTCTAAAATATGAAAACAAATTAACTTTCTTATTTGTTCACAAAAAGTAATGAAATATCATTTTTTTAAGATGCAATGTGTTTTCAATGGATTAAATGTCTTCATTAAAAAACATAGTTCTTATTTAATATAAATTAATCAATACATTTATATTTATTATGACATAACTAATTATTTAAAAATGTATTTAATACTATTTATACCTTGCAATTTAACAACTAGGTTATAATTGTCATAAATAATCGTGGATTATTTTTCCTTATTTTTGTGTATCATATATGTTATCAAATATAGCATTATGTATTTAAACACTCAGGCTATAAAAATTTTGTACATATTTTTTGGGATAAAAGGGTTAAATAATGTGAATAGGGTTTGACATGAGGTTCCCTTTTATAAGTGATGGAAAGGAAACACTTGAAATTACATAAAATATTCTTAATATAAATAATGTATTTCTCATGTATAATGCTTCCAAAAGGCCTAGGATCCAAAGTAGGAAAATATATGAAATAAATCACTCGATATAAGAAAAATTACATCATTTTATGTAGGAATATTAAACTTATATCTTAATTTAACCCTACCAATAAACCCATTATAAAATTAAATGTGGTTACAAATTTTTACAATTTTTACGAGTCATTATGAAAAAAAATGTAATTGGAATCATTAAAAAAATTTGAAATGAAGAATAAAAATATCTAATCATATATAAAATATGAAATTTTCCTAAGTTGTACAGATTAATTTTTAAATAATCATGAAAAATGAAAGCAAAACACATTTTCAGATAAATGTATTTTTATGTATAAAACTAAATATAATTTCATTCCTTCCCTAGTAAAAAATTTCAAATGAATGTAAAACTATTTTAGTGAATATAATATATATATTTATATCAAATTATTAATAAAAAAATTTGTTTTTTTATTAGGATTAAAACACTCAATGTTTATAAAATAAATTCTCTAAAAAGTGCTCTTTTACCATTAAATGATTTTATCTTCATTCCAAACAATTAGATAACTTATGTATGAATGATTATTAGTTTATTCATAAAAGTAAATATTATATTTCATTGAAATCATCTTAAAATTGTGATAGATATATTTAATTTTTATAAAAATAAATAACATGTTTAAAAATACATTTCTTTAAAAAATAGCTCTGTTATCATTAAAATATTTAGTTAAAAATTTATTGATTATTTATTATTCATCAATAATTTATTTTAAATTTAGGGAAAAAATTATATATAAAATATTGGGGTTCTTTATTCTACACCACTTAAAATGAATTTCTCCCTATAAATTCCATCACTCTAATACAATGATCATATGTCAACTTCATAAAATACTTGGGTTCGTATTTAACATCCTAGAAATTATTATTCCTCTATAGAAAATTAACCAATTCAGTGATATTTTTTCATGGTACTTTATATCTATAATCATAGAATTATATTAGTTGTTATTCATAGGAAGGATACTACATCACTAGTACAACCACATAGTTCAGTACATGTTAATGATCAGTTATGTACTTCCTCAGTATAGATACATTGAATAAATCCTGAACTTGAGAGAGGTTAACTGGAATCATTAAGTGATACTCTATAGTCCCAATTTGATTAATAACCCATAAGGTATTAATATACCAAGGGCTACACTTTCCCTAATTTATAAATTTTAGAACCCCCTTCCATAGAGATATTAACTTCAATACATTCTCACTAACTTATAATTTCATATCTCACATATGATTCTCAATATAACTTTTTTATTTACCCTTAACTAACTTTATGTGCTACTGAATGGATCCAAATTTCTCTTCAATTTCCATAGGTATCTTATATATCAATCATTTTCTTTCACTAACTTTAACATAAGACTTTGGAGTTCTATACTTGTTTCAATAGAAATATTCCTATGGATCCATATGAATACATGAGTGAAATATATTATTATAAGATAATTTGAAAAGAGGAAGGTATTGGTCCCAACCACCTTTGAAATCCATAGAATATTTTTTAGGAATATCCTTCTGGTTCTAAATGATCGTCTTAAACTTATAATCTTTTTGTGGATGATAGGAAGTACTAAAACACAAATCCATATCTGGAGCTAGCATAAGACTTATCCAAAACATTGACGAGAACCTCATATCTTGATCATATATAATAGAAAGTGGAACTCCATGAAACCTTTCCACTTCCTTGATATATATCCTAGCAGTCTAATGAAGAGATAGATCTTCTCTGATATTAATAAAGTGTGTAAACTTTATAAATAGATTTAATATAATATAAATTATATTATGTCCTTTTTTAATGCCATGACCCTAGTTACACAGAGCCGGGGCATTATTTTAACACATGGGCATGATTACCATGAATCAAGTTCTAAAAGACCAATCTATTTAGTAGTCTTGTAAAACAAGTCACATACATGATCGATAAATTACACTTTATATCATAAAACATTTCATAAATAATCCTTTGAGAATTCCATTATTCATCTATCTTAACCCTTCATATCAATCATAATACAATTTTTTCCATCCTCGGAAAATAAAACATACGAAATGGGTGAGCTCAAATGCTCAATAAGGGTAAATAATACAGAAAAAGCTATAAAATTTTAAGGGAAGATGTATAATAGAGACAAAAGCCATTTAAAACATAATATTGAACATATTATGGAAAAAATAAATCAAACATTTCCATATAAACATGAATATAGATATTCTAATAGTCAAATAATCACATGTAATAACTAATTTAAAAATGAGGGAATGCATAATACCGGACATAACAACTACTACGTCTAGGTCTTGTGCCAAGACCATTCACAAATATTCTTTCAAGGCCCTGTTCCAAGACACTAGTTTTTCTAATTAGACCTACCGATGCATCGAGGGGCTCTGGTGGGCCCCACCCATCACTTACTAAGTCCAATACATTCCTAATATGAAAAGGATGAAACATAACATAAACATTCATATTTAAAACTAGCATATGAAATGCTTATACTTTAACTATAAACCATAAATGGTATAAAAATAGTACATCCACAGTTAAACATATCATAACTCATTTAATACAATATGAAATATTTTATTATAATAAATCAACCTCAATCAAAAATAATATCATGTAAAGGATGTTGTCATAGTTGAAAATGATCATTAAAACCCTTTTAGATAAATGTCATTTTTTCATGAAATCATTTAAAAGTCACACAAATTTTAAAAAAATCATTAAAATAAAATTTTGAATCAAATTATCCCAGACCAATTTGATACTTTTTGAAAGGAATAAATATTTTAAAATAATCATGTCTATAAAAATGATTCCTTAAAATCAATTTGAAAACATGGACATTAATTAAAAAGATTTAGAAAAATAAATCATTAAAACATTTAAAATGATTATCTAGTTAAATATTCCCTTACATAGAACATTAAAATATTACTTTGGAAAAAAAATTATGAAACACATACATGGATGATAAGTATGCCCCAGTAAATACTTACACATAAACAATCTCGAATAATAATGAGATTGCAAAATTAACCCTTACCTTAGGTCAGATACTATCTGTATGTGTCAAAAACTCCTATATAATGTGTTTAAACATATTATTTACTTATATAAGAATCATAATAATAATTATGATATCATATATTATTCATTTATGACTTTATTTGACCTGTTTATTAGCAATTCCAAGTTAATGCGACATTTCGAGTAATAATTGCTTTGTAAATCGTACGTGTTTTGACTTGTTATTCTTGATAAAATTACTTAGATAATGATTTACTTACTTATAGAATGTATAATATTATTTATATATTATAAATATAAATTTATATAATAAATAGATATATGAAATGGAATACATCGTTCCTGGAGACAGTAGGTCGTGCATACGCATTAACGTTGTTTCTTTTTTCGTATCGTATGGAAGTACGTAAATGACACATATGCGTGTATATATATATATATATCATACCAGCCAAATTATTATGTCATATAATTCATAATTATTACTAATATATATTCTTATAATCATTCTTGGATGGTTAACATGGAAGATGAGTCTTGTCGCATCGTGGAGACGGTAAACCTTACGTATGCATGAGCGACGATATCACTTTCATAATGATTAAATTGTATGGAATTAGAGTGAATATGAATTTTAATGAAATAATTTATATTATTATTTATTATTTTAATCCATTATATTGATCGATATACCCATAGAAATAAATTTTACTTGAAAAAATAATTTACACCGCGGTGTGGAGACGGTAAGTCGTACGTACACAAGCATGGGGGTATTGTTTTTCATAGGATGGGTAAAAAGAGGAATATGGTTTTCCCATAATCTTAAAATCTTATCAGTATATATTATACTCTGTTGTTATTATTTAATTTTGGTAAAAACTTAGTAAGAGTATGTAGAAGAAGAAATGAACTTTGGAAGAAGGGATAAAATGATTACCTCTTCTTCGGGTTCCTCCTTTTGATTTTCACAAAAGGACTCCTTAAGTTGAATTTATGCCCCAATTTTGGCATCTAAGATCAATTGAGGGAAGTTGGAAGGATATTTTTTTAGGGTTTAGATGCGACAAAGGGCATTGGAGGTGTGAATAAGTGGGTAGATGTGGTTCCCTTTTATAAGAGGTCGGAGGGGCACTTTAGGAAGGTCTAGAAATATTAATTTATTATAAATTTCATTTCCATTAAAAATAGTCCAAAACATATTCAATTCAAAGATAATATGATTTTGGATATAATATCTATAATTAAATTTTTTAGACAAGTATTTAATATTTTATTATCCTTATCTTTTTTGTTTAACCTTTAGTTAAACACTTTAACTCTTACCATGCCTTCTTGTGTTTTTATACTATAGGATAAATTTTGTTACTATAAAATGACAATGGAAAGTAAAGTGGATCATTGATAATATTATTAACGTTATATAATTCATTTGGTTGAATCTTATATTTTTTTGGAATTTAATATCATTTAATAAACTATTTTCTGTTTTAAGTTATGAATTATGTCAATTTTGGACACTATTCATACTTAACTTTTTAACAAATTCATAACAACCAGATTCCTTCAAACCAAATGCATTAAATCAAAGTTAATATGTAAATATAATCAAAAAAATTCTTTTATGACATCAAAATAACTAAATTACATTTATTTTAGCATTTATAGTATCATTTATTTGAATCCTTTATTAATGAAGCAATCACTGCTTGATCATTGTGTCATAATTAAATTTATTTATATTAAGCAAAAAATTAATAAATAAAATATCATGATATATGAAATAATTTTATATTTCTAATGAATATTTATAGCCTAATATATAAATTATATAACACCATATAAAATAGTTTTAGTGAAAGATACTTGTTTATTTTATATTTTTCTATACTTTAAATTAATTCTTATAAAATGTGATTTTCACACCCATGTGGATCTATGGGGTCCCCAAATAGACCCAAGAAATATCATGGATGTAAATTTCTCATTCAATTGGATTAGGATATGTTTTAAGTAATTTTAATAATATTATAATATTATATTATTTACCCTTATTTAAAAGATTTACCCATTAACCATGGTAAATAAAATTATTACTGAAGTTACTATTCATTATTTCAAAAAAATAAAAGGTACATATTTACATAATTTGTCCCTTATGATTCCAAATATGGAATAAATTTTTACATACTCAAAACACAGAGTTTTTAGAAATTAATTTAAAATTAATTGATGTTGTCAAAACCAAAAAGTGGGTTTTAAGAAGTAGAAACTATCAAAAGATTGGAATGTGTATATGTCCAATTTAAATGTAAAAATACTTATAATGACCTAAAATATATTAAATGATAATAATATAATCTAATTATACTTTAAAAATACTCAAATGTATTATTGAACACTATAAATTATTTTGATTAAAAAGATGTTTTCAATTAAAATTTAGTATTTTTCACTATTAATCACAATATGAAAGTTATCAGAAAAGTACCAAAAATTTATCCAAACTAAATTTTTATGTCCCACTTATAAATAATAATTTAATTTCATCAGATTCAATACATAAATGTTCCAAATATTTTATTTAAAAGGGGTTCGCCATTAAAATATGAAAAAACTGTATTTTTTTAAGTACTTCTTTTATCTGAAAAATTGAATTTGTCCTCATAATATGTCTAATAAACAAGAAATATGAATTTTGAAGTTATATGGGATATATAAATTAAAAATTTGGTTAAAATTATTCATAACCTTTTTTAATCACCTCGTTTGATAGGTTGTGGTGCGCTTGAACTCGGTGTTGCGTACGTTTCACGCTATTAAATTATTAAAAAACGTGTATCATGGTGTCTTGAGGTATTACATTATCACATACTTCAATAAATATAATCCACAAAATTTAATCTTGGGATTGAAAATTAGGGTTTGACATTGCAAAATATCTTAGTTGAAATCCCACATCGAGAAATGGATCAATGAGACCTCTATTTTAAAATAATGATAGGTAAGTATGAAGGTTACTAGAAATAACAAATACTAGGGTTCCATGTAAAAAACATGGATATGGAAGAGAAAACTAACCATCATGTTATGATGGAGAGTGATTGAGAATATTATTAGGATATTGTTAACAATAAGAAATCTATAAATCTGCGGTGATCTAAAGGACCATTTGATTCATCGTAGAAGAAAGTATTATGAAACATTTTATGTTTTAGTATAATTTCCCTAGATTTGTAGAATTAATTTAATTCATATAATAGTAACACAAGGAAGCATACCAAATCTATATGTAGATTATCATCATTTAAATAATTCCTTCCACATACTCATCTTTCTCTTAAAAAGATAAACTCAAAAATATTTTATTTATCTCAATCGTATAATGTTCCAAATATAAACATATACCATTTAAATGTAGAAAAATATTTTATAATTACCAAGGACATGTTTTTGGCTAGTTCAAGGCGATAAATCCTTATCACACTTCAATTGTGGGTTCAATTCCCATATCTTTGTCTGATGTGATGGGTTATCTCCCAACCTATATATAAGGCCCTAGCCTTAAACCTTACTTAATCTTGAGTTATTACAAGATTACACATTGAGGATCTTTTCGGGTTTAGAGTTTTAGAGAATTAGATCATAAAACTTGCATTACATTCCACATATAAACAAAGTGGTTACATAAAGATAGTATTCTTCATTCCCATCAATGGAAACAAATTTAAAATAAAACATGGATTATTTCTTGACACTTCCTTGACACTATCATCATATCATGTACCTTTCCCTTGACCTGTGAAAAACATTTCAAAAAAATTTGGGATGAGCATAAAAAGCTCAGCATGGGTTATAAAAACATGGAAAAGAAACATGAGTTCATATATACATAAGACTGAAATCATAATTTACCCATAAAACATAGGCACTTTAACATACCTCATAAAATCATGAATAAATCATAGAAATCATAAGAAATAAAGGTAACTTGAGGCATTCATAACATTCTTACGTAGGGAGTAACCCTCTTGGTTACGTTTGGAATACCCATCACAGTATATTCCCTAAATCTATTCGGAGAAACCTTAACGTTTCACTCCTTCGCGTTACCCAATGCATTGGAGAGCTATATCGGGCTCACCCGCCCTTAGTCTATCACGGAACCACCCGTCTTCATAATAATTCCCAAGAACCTCAACATAATCGTATCACATAAAACACGTATAAAGGAAACATAAAATTTCCACCTTTTAATCACAAGATATCAATACAAAACATTGATATAAAAAACATTATGAAAACCATTTTCAATACCAAAATAAAATAAAAGTAAAACTTGGTATTTATTTTTCTTTTAAATAAGAGTATGGCTTGTAGAGGAAGCCGAAACTCAAATAATGGTCACGGCGGTGGAGAAGTCGTTGTCGCCGCATACGTACGAAAAAAAAATTCCCTTTTTTTTTAGTAAAACGCTTCGTATAAAATGATTCCTTTTGGATAAACGTAAAAGTAAAAGGGGTTTATACACCGTATAAAATAAGGTTGTGTATAAAACAAAATATGCCTCAATGAAAGGAGATTGAGACGAAGTCCCATACCTCGTATCCGACTTGACCCGACCGTTCTTTAATCTCCTGAATAATAAACTTGAGTTAATCTCTACTTTCTTATGAATCTTTTTCAAGTTCATTATTCCTTTTATACCATGTTATGAACATCATTAAATCAGTTAAGTTAATAATGTTCATTTTGTCGGTATTTGGTTCTTAAGTCAAAAATAGACTTCTTACACATACATGTTGTTAATTTGGTCAAAGTTTCATTATATACAGAATGGTATTAATGATGTAGATATCATATATGTCATATATATCCAGTACATACATTAATTTATAATATTACATAATCATTTAGAGGTAAGAAATGAAATGCATCGTTCATGGAGACGATAAGCCGTACGTACGCATGAACGCTACTTCCATTTCTATTTCATATTTTATGGAATGGAATAATAATGATATAAGAGTATATTATAATTCCAGTATAATAACATATATAATATCATTAACTTTATCCTTTACACATCCCACATATGGTATTAAAGAATCAAATCACTTTCAGGGGGCGGTAGTCCGCACTTCCTAAAATGAAGATATCGTGTTTACCCATAATGGAAACCATAAAGGTATTCCAAAAATGAAAAAAAAGAAGCTTAAGGAAAATATAAACATATTATATATCATATATAAAAATAGTGACATCATAATGGCCACCATTGAAGGTGTTAAATGAGTGTTGAACAATCATCGTTTCAGGAGGCAGAATTTCGCCATCCACGGAAACCGTATGTTCTTTAACCATTTGATGTAGTTGTGTGAGAGTGTAGCTCAAATAAATATTATAACAACATCCTTGTATATTTAAGATACTGGTGTTGTTACAAAATAAGTAAATAAAAAGAGTTTAGGGGGTTGGAGAAGCAAAATAAAACAAATGAACATAAGAGAATGAATTACCTTTAAAAGTGTAACTCCTTTTGATTTGAGACTAAAGGCTTCCTTTGAAAGGATTCTTCCCAAAGGAAATCCACTAGGATTAGGAGAGGGATGTGGAGAGAGTAAATGGTCAGGGGTTGGCCGAGACAAAGGCTTGAGGAGTGTGTGAAATGAGATAGAGGTGGGGGCCTTTTATAAGAGGAGAGGAGGGGCACTTTTGGAAAGTAAAGAAATATTACTTTATTTGAAAATGTGTTTCGGTTTTAAAAGGTCCCACATTGATAGAATTCGTGGATAAGGTGATAAGGGTTCGAAATCCACTCATCCAATTGGTTTTGGCCATGTGTAGTTCATAGATTTTACATTATCATTCCATTTTATTTAAATCGTCAAATAATGATGTCATCACTGCATCATTATTATGTAATAAATAATTTAATTTATTTAATGTCTAAAAATCAAAAAACAAATACTATGATGTGGGAAATATTTTTATCTTTCCAATGACTATTTATAATAAAAAAATCTGATCTTTATAACCCCATGTAAAAATTGTTTTCGTAAAACATCTCTTGTTTGTGTCATTTTTACTTTAACATTTAATAAAAAGTTATTTATGTCATTTCCAAACCAAAGTGTCTCCATGGGGTCCCCAAGTTTACCCATGGCTTGTCTTGGTCGGCCATGACACAACCAATAAGGTTGGGACATGTGTCTAGGTCATTTCCTATTATTAAAGCATTATTTATACCTTAAACTACCCTAATTACCACTAATCGCGATTAAGAACTTAATAAGTTACTATTCACCAAAAAATTATTTCAATCTCATTGAACCATATTTTACTTCTTAATGACAACCATGTATGTCGGATTTTCAAAATTCAATACACATTAGTGGTAAACTTTCATTTAACTGAAAAATAAGTTTGCTTGATTACCACTTAGTGGTTTCACTATTTATCAAAAAGTGAAGTTTTTCAGAAAATTACCAAAAATTCACCCTAAGCTATATTTGATATTCCGAATTCAAAAATGAAGTCTATTTTAAAAAATTCAAATCATATAAGTCACATTAATTAATTTAATAATTAATTCCCGCTGCCATAGCAAATAGCGTGTTTTTACAAAACAATAAGTATCAAAAGATTAACACCAGTTTAGGTCTAATTTCAAAGTGAAATTGTTTCCAATGACCACCATTGGATTAAATGGTAAAAATATATTCATATTACACATTAAGACCAATTCAAAAGATAATATAATCATATAAATAAATTAGATTAAAAAGCAGTTTTGATGTAAAATGCAATATTTTTCACTATTCATTAAAAAATGAATATTGTCAGAAAAATACCAAAAATTCACACAAGGTAAATTTTGATGTCCCAACCATAAAGAATAAGTTTATTTTGACAAAAATAGTTTATAAAATTGTCAAAATATAGATTCAAAAATGGTTTGCCATCAAAAGGCAGTAAAACAATCTTTTAAGAATATTAGTTTATTCCATGCATAAGATTGTATTTATTTTCATTTTAAGCCTCTAAAACACTATATTAATCATTAATAGACATGGATAAAAATATCTATTATTCATTACTTACTTGGGATGTTAAACTATAGGTTGTCCTTTTTCTAAAATAATAGTATTATAACATTCAAAAAATAGTCGTATAAAATTTTTTAACCTTAAAAAATACTATCCAATGATCAAATTAATATATTCCAACATTTATAGTTATCCAAAACACTTCTATCCAATCTATATCTAAAATGTATCTAAATTTCCCCAATCAATTGTAACATCAGATTCCCCAAATAAGGTAACATTGCTCTTATTTTCACATAATGAATATATGATAATATTAAAATCTTAATGAAAAAACGTACTATAGTACAATATTTATATATATCACATTCTTATTATAACCAGAATATAATTCTTGGATCAAAAAAATCAAATACATTAATTATTCCACTTTGATAGTAGTAACAACATGTGCTTGACCTTGATCCTTTTTTTGAGACATATTCCCTTGATGATTTGGGAAGTAGTTTGTGTAATTTACAATATATTTGAAATTATAACATTCCATGGATTCTTTCTTTCCCTTACAATCATGAGCCTGGTGACCATTTTCTGCACATTTGTAACAATCTCACATTCCTTTTAGGCAAGTACTAGGTTGTTCCTCCCCATAATTATCACATAATGGAAAATCATTATTTCCATTTTTACCTTTACCTGTCTCTTTCTCCACCATTCTCTAATTATCTTGATTTACTATAATGTCACAAGTCATAGATAATTTTTTTCTGTCTTGATATCACACGATACTATGTCTTCGTACAATGAGAAAGATTGTGGGAAAAATACCAGTCGGAGGAAAGGTTTTAACCCATCCAAGAATCGATCAATATTACTTATTGGGTTACATATATAGTATATAGTATTCATTACTATCCTTGTAAAGTTATCCTTATACTTTGAAAAATTCTCATCCTCCTTTTTCCTCAGGCTCAAAAATTGTCTTTCCATATCAGCTCACTGTTCATGAGAAAAGTATTTCTCTAGAAAAAAGTTCTTTAAACTCCCTTTATTACATATTTTCGACTTCTTAATCCATCTTTATGTTTTGAATTAATGACTACCATTGATCTACATCTTCTAAGGGATGATAAACTGTCATGAAAACATTTTCTCTTTTGTTACTTCATAAAGAAAGAAATATTTTCTCTAAGGAACATATACACCGCACAGCTACAAAAATATTTTTAGTCCCATTGAATGTTGGATGTTGTTGTCTCAGGAAGTGTTCTAACATTGATCCTCCATGTTTTGGATCAGGATGATCTATACAGGTGAGGTTATTATTCATAACTTGAGTCAGCTATCTCATTATGGTTATAAGCTATTCAGTACCCGTTGTGTCGCCATCTACAATATGATTATCTTACATAGGATGTAAATACCTACATGGATTATGTGCATTTATATGATTTCAATTTCTTCTACTAGGCTCCATTTCTAAACAATGGAATACACAATATTAGGTTAGGAATTATAATGCATAATTCCAAACTAGTAAAATGGATTACATAAATTTAAACAACTATGCATATCCAGCCTATAATCATAAATATGGTTCCTTTGAGGACATATTTACTCATAAATCTTTCATAATTGTTTGTAAAGAAAATATTAATTATCCTAAGCATTTCCCCTAGGAGTGTCAAACTAGATGTGTAGTAAGGCCTGTTGTCGGGTACCTGGTTACCTCATGTGATAATCAGAACTCCTTGTTGGAGTTTTCATCCCTAGGTACTTCTATTCCAGAACCACCACCACTAGTAGTATATAAACATGGATTTATTTTCTAAGAATACCCACATAATCTCTATTTTAAAATTCTAGGGTCCCATTCAATAATTATCCTCAACTTCTATCTTAGGGTTATGATCCCTAATATTAGTTTTCTAAATATATTTCAATGGTTGTTTCTAAACTTCTTTTGATACCAACTATAATTCCTCAACCCCAGTTACCCAGATACAGTGCATTATTTTAATACATTTTCATGATTTAATGGAATCAAGTCCCGAAGGACCGATCGGTTTAGCAGTCTTGAAAAATAGATTACATACATGAATGATACATTTCATTTTCTAACATAAAAAATGCATAAATAATCCTTTTATAATTCCATTATTCCCCTAGATTAACCCTGAATATCAATAATTATACACTTCTTGGCATCCTGGGAAAATAAAAAAATAAGAAAGGGGTGATCTCAGATGCTCAGTAAGGGTAAATAATTCAACGGAAGCTATTAACTTTTATGGAAAGATGTATAATAAAAACATCATCCTTTTAGAACATAATATTGAACATAATATGGAAAAAATAAATAAAACATTACCATTTAAACATTGACAATGATATTCTACTAGTAAAATAATCACATGTAATAACTAATATCAAAACGAAGGAATGCATAATGTCGGACATAATAACTACTACATAGAGGGATTGGGCCAAGACCATTCATAGATATCCTATCACGGCCTTGTGCCAAGACACTAGTTTGTATCATGAGACCTATTGATGAATCAAGGGGATATAGTGGCCCTCTCCCATCACTTACTAAGTACAATTCATTCCTCATAGGAAAAGGTTGAAACATAACATAAACATTTGTATTTAAAACTAGAAGACGAAATGTTTATACTTTAACCATAAAGCATGAATGGTATAAAAATAGCACATCCACATTCAAACCTATCATAACTCATTTAATACAATATGGAATATTTTTTTATAATAAATCAGCCTCAATCAAGAATAATATCACGTAAAATATGTTGACATAGTTGAAAATGATCTGTAAAACACTTTGAGAGAAATATCCCTTTTTCATGAAATCATTTAAAAGTCACAAAATCTACAAAGGAAGTAATTAAAAGATATTTTTGAATCCAATTGTCCCATACCACTTTTATTCTCTTTGAAATGAATTAACATTTTAAAAAAATCATGTCCATAAAAATAAATCCTTAAAATAGATTTTAAAACAAGGACATTAATTAAAAAAAATTGAAAAATAAATCTGTAAAAAATTTAAAATGATGATATAGTTAAATATTACCATACCTAAAACCTCAAAATATTCCATTTTAAATCATTTTTATGAAACATGGACATGGATGATATATTTTTTCCCGTAAACACTAATGAATAAAAAATCTTGGTTAATAATGAGATTGTGAAATTAACCCTTACCATAGGTCTAATACTCTCTGTACATTTTTAAAAATCTTGTATAATGTGTTTAAACATATTATTAACTTATATTAGAACGATAATAATATTTATTATATCATATATGATTTTTTTATGACTTTATATTACCCATTTGTTAACAATTATATGTTCATGCAACATTTTGGGTAATAATCGCTTTGTTTATCGTACGGGTTTTAACTTGTTATTCGTAATCATATTACTTACATCATGATTTTCTTACTTCCAGAATTTATAATATTATTTATATATCATAAATATAAATATATATATATATGAAATGGAATACACTGTTTATGGAGACGGTAGGTCATATGTACTCATGAACGTTGTTTCTATTTTCGTATAGTACGGAAGTAAGTGAATGGAATATATGTGTGTGTGTGTGTGTATATATATCATCCTAGTATCGTTATTATTTCCTATATTTCATTATTATTAATAATATTTATTCTTATAATCATTCTTGGATGGTGAACATGAATGATGGGTCTCATCGTGTCATGGAGACGGTAAGTCGTACGTAAGCATGAGCAACGATGTCATTTCCTTAATGGTTAAATGGGCTGTAATTGGATGGAATATGAATTTTAAATAAAAAATATAATGTTATATTTATTATTTATATCCATTATATTCATAGTTATACCCATAAAATAAAGTGTACAAGAAAAACAATTTACACCACGGCGTGGAGATAGTAAGTCATATGTACACATGCATGGTGGTATTGTTTTTCATAGGATGGGTAAAAAGAGGAATATGGTTGTCCCATAATCATAACAGCATCTCAGAATATTGTATATTCTAGATTTATTATTTTATTATGGTAACAACTTATTAAGATTAAGTAGAAGAAGAAATGAACTTTGAAATAAGAGATAAAATGATTGCCTCTTCTTTGGGTGTCTCCTTTCGATTTGCACAAAAAAGACTCTTTAATTTAAAATTATGCCCAAATGTTTTCCTACAGGTTGATGTAAGGGATGTTTTAAGGATATTTGGGCATGTTTTGGCCTATAAAAAGGGCTTTTATGTGTTAATAAGTGGGTAGAGGTGGTTCTCTTTTATAAGAGGGAGGAGTGGCACTTTAGTAAAGTCTAGAAATATTAATTTATTATAAATTAAATTTCAATTAAAAATGGTCCAAAACTCATTTATTCATAAGATAAGATGATTTTGGTTACAATAACCATCATAAAATAATTTTTAGACAAGTTTTTAATTTTTAGGTATCCTTATCTTTTTTGTTTAACCTTTAGTTAAATAGTTTAACTCTTACTATGCCTTCTTGTATTTTTATATTGTACGATTAATTTAGTTGTTATGAAATGTCAAGGGAACCTCAAGTGGATCATTAATTAAATTTTTAACCTTATCGAAATTAGTTAGTAGAATATATTTTTAGTAAATTAAAATCATTTAATAAAGTATTTTATGTTTTATGTTATGAATTATGTAAATTTTGGACACTATTCATAATTGACTTTTTAAAAAAATTATAACAACCTGATTCCTTAGAAAAAAAGGCATTAACTCAAAGATAATATGTAAATATAATCCATAAAATTATTGTATGGCATCAAAACGAATATATTAAATTTATTTTAACATTTATAATATCATTTATTTGAATCCTTTATTAAAGAAGAAATCTTTGCTCCATCATTTTTCCATGATCCAATTTATTTATCTTATATCTAAAAATTATAAATAAAATATCATGATGTAGTAAATATTTTTATCTTTCTAATGACTATATATAGTCATAGATATAAACTATATAACACCAGATAAAAAAAATTTTTGTGAAAGATACTTGTTTATGTTATATTTTTCTATACTTTAAATTAATTCTTATAAAATGTCATTTTCACACGCAAGTGGATCCATGGTGTAACACCCCGAGCTTCCATGATACGCCTCTCTTTCAATAATGCAATAGCTTGCATTGTACGCAACTTCGAGTTCTAAAACACCGCGACTAATCAAAGTAGCCGTTATGAATAGTAATAACCACTTTTTAAAATTATAGAAATTTTATATTTCAAAATGGACTTCATTTTTGTATTCGTAATATCGAAATTAGCCTATGTTGAATTTTTGGTATTTTTCTTAGAACTTCTAATTTTTTATGAATTGTGAAAAATACTTAAAAACAACTTTTTTAATCAAAATAATTTATAGTGATAAATTATACTATTTAGTGGTTTTAAATTATAATTAGAATATATTTTTACTATTTTATCCAATGGTGGTCATTAGAATTAATTTAACATTAAAATTGGACATAACCAATTGTCAATCTTTTGATATAAATTGTTTCTTAAAAACACGCTATTTGTTGTGACAGCGGGAATTAATTATAAAATTAATTAATGCAACATATATGATTGGAATTTTTTAAAATAGACATCATTTTTGAATTCGGAATATCAATTATAGCTTAGGGTGAAATTTTGGCATTGTTCTGAAAAACTTCAATTTTTGATGAATAGTGAAACCACTAAGTGGTAGTTAAATAACTGATTTTTCGTTTAAATGAAATATTACCACTTCTGTGATTTGATTTTCAAAAATCCTACATACATGGTTGTCATTAAGAAGTAAAATGTGGTTCAATGAGATTAAAATAATTTTTTGGTGAATAGTAACTTTTAAGTTCTTAATCACGATTAGAGGTAATTAGTGTAGTTTAAGGTACAAATAATGTTATAATAATATGAGATGAGAATGACACTTGTCCTACTCCTATTGGATGAGTCATGGCCGACCAATACAACCCATGGGTCAACTTGGGGACCCCATGGAGCCACTTTAGTTGGAAAATGACATTAATATATATTTATTTAATGTTAAAATTAAATTGACACAAACATGAGTTGTTTTACTAAAACAGTTTTTAAGTGGGGTTACACAAGTCCAAATTTTGATTATAAATATTAATTAGAAATATAAAAAGATTTCCTACATCATAATATTTTTTTTATAATTTTTAGACATTAAATAAATTAAATTATTTATGACATCATGATGATGCAGCGATGACCTCATTATTTAACGATTTAAATAAAATGGGAAGATAATGCAACATCCAAGGCTTACACTTGTCCAAAGCCAATTGTATGAGGATATTTCTAACCCTTATAACCTTAGCCTCGAATTATATAAGTGTGGGACCTTTAGAATCCGAAAAGCATTGTGTAATAATGTAACATTTCAATCTTTCCAAAAGAGCCCCTCCTCTCCACTTATAAAAGGCCCCCACCTATCCCACCTTATTCACAACTTCAAGCCATTTGGCTCGGCCAACCTCTGCCCAAATACTCTCCCAACATCCCTCTCTTACTCCTAGAAGCCTCACTTTGGGCAGAACTCTTCCCAAGGAATCCTTTGGCTCAAATCAAAAAGAGTTACCCGATTTTGAGGTAATGTCTTCTCTAATGTTGTTTTGGTTTATTTTTCTTCTCCAACCCCCTAAACTCTTTTTATTCATTTCTTTTGTAACAACACCAGTATCCTCAATATACTAGTATGTTGTTATAATAAGGATTCTAGCTACACTTACACACACCTACATCTAATGGTTAATGAACATACGGTTTCTATGGATGGTGAATTTCTGCCTCACGAAACGATGATTGTTCAACACTCATATAACACCTTCAAAGGTGGCCATTAAGATGTCACTATTTTTATATATGATATATAATATGTTTATGTTTTACTTATGCTTCTTCATTTCTCATTTATGGCATACTTTATGATTTCCATTATGGGTAAAACGCGATAATTTCATTTTAGGAAGTGCGGACTACCACCCCCTCAAAGTGATGTGAATCGTTAATGCCATATGTGGGATGTATAAAGGATGGAGTAAATGATATTATATATGATATTATACTGGAACTATAATATACCTTTATATAATTATGATTTCATTCCATTAAATATGAAATAGAAATGAAAGTAGCGTTCATGCGTACGTACGGCTTACCGTCTCCATGAACTGTGCATTTCATTTCTTACCTCTAAATGTTACGTAATATTATAAATAAATGTATATACTGGATATATATGACATATATGACATCTAAATCATGAATATAATTCTGGAGATAATGGATATTCTACCACATAAACAACTTGTCATTATAAGAAGTTTATTGTTGACTCAAGTACCAAAGATCGACAAAACGACCTTTATTAACTTAAATAATTACATAATGTTCATGTCATTGTAATAAGTGATATAAAAAAGGATAATTAAATTGAAAATGGTTCTTAGTAAGGTAGATATTAACTCTAGTTTATTATTCAGGAGGTTAAAGAAAGGTTGAGTCAAGTCAGACACAAGGTAAGGGAACTTCTTAACCCAACTTCCATTCTTTGGGTTAATCTCCTACTTTCAAATTATGTCATGATATTATTATGTATTATTTTGTATACTTTATGTGTACCTATAGTGAATATACATAATATATCTATTTTATTTTAAAAATTATCTTTGTAAGGACTTCGTCTCAATCTCCTTTCATTGTGGCATATTTGGTTTTATACACAAATTTCTTTTATACGGTGTATAAACCACTTTAACTTTTACATTTATTCAAAAGGAATCTTTTTATACGAAGCGTTTACTAAACGAAAAAAGGGAATGTTTTTGTCGTACGTATGCGGCGACAACGACTTTTCTGCCGCCGTGACCACTATTTGAGTTTCGGCTTCCTCTACAAGCCATACCTTTTTTTTGAAAAATAAATACCATGTTATACTTTTCTTTTATTTTGGTATTGAAAATGGTTTTGAAAGCATTTTCATTATATCAATGTGTTGTATTGATATCTTGTGATTGAAATGTGAAAATGTTTTGTTTCTTTTATGCATGTTTTATGTGATACGATTATGTTATGGTTTATGAGATGTTTAAAACTATTCATATGAGGAATGTATTGGACTTAATAAGTGACGGGTGGAGCCCGCTATAGCTCCTCGATGCATTGGTAGGTCTCATGAGACAACTAGACGTGGAATTGGCCGAGGCCCTTTCCCAATTTGTTTTATGGTTTTGGCCGAGGCCTTAATCATTTTCTACGTCTTGGCCAAGGCCTTGACAAAATGTTTCAGAATGTCCGGCATTATACATTCCCTTATTATGAAAGTGGTTATTGATATTTCATGTGATTATTCGACCAGTAGAATATCCATGTGAAGAAGTGAATGGAATTTTCTCATTTTACTTTTTCCATATTATGTTGATGTTCAAGTTTAAAAGGCTTTTGTTTTAGTTATACATTGCCTTAAATTTTTATGTTTATTTATGAAAGCTTCTGCAATATTGTTATCCTTACTGAGCATCTGAGTTCACCCCTTTCAATGTTTTAATATTTTCCAGGATGTGAAGAAGTATTTTATGAATGACCTGCAGGGATTGTGAGAAGAGGATATGAGTGTGGACTATGGAGACTTTGTTATTGTAGTTTTTCACTTTATGATGTAATGTAACGTTTACGAATGTATCTAGTGTTTCCAAGGCTACTAAACTAATCGGTCTTTCCAGACTTGATCGTTTGTGATCATGAAAATGTTACGAAGTAATGCACTGGATCTGGGTAGCTGGGGTCGGGGCGTTACAGTTGGTATCAGAGGAAGTTTAGTACTAACCTTGGAAGCTAAATTTAGATAAACTCTGATTAGAGCACATAGCCCGAAGATAGACTTTGAGGATTATTATAGAAGAACTTCCTAGAATTTTGGTATTATAGAGATGTTATGAGTTTTCTGAGCAATACATCCCTGTATGGATACGAGCAGGTAGAGGCGGCTCTGGAAGAAATGTACCTAGGGGTAAAACCCGAAAACACCGCTTTGAGCTAGACTCGAACGGGAACTGGTGCACGACAACGGGCCTTGCTGCACTCTTGGTTACGACACTCCCGGGGGATATGATTAGGATAACTCTCATTTTCATTACAAATCATTATGAAGGGTTTATGAGTATATACTTCCTCAAAGAAAACATTTTTATGATTATGGATTATATCCATAAATAGTTCAATTTATGTTAAGTGTTTTATAAGTATGGGATTATGTATTTTGATTCATAAACTGATCTAGTTTACGCAATTGTTTAGAAATGGCGCCTAGTGGAAGAAATAGAAACCGTATAAATGCACGCACTCCATGTAGGGATTGCCCTCCTGCTCAAGATAATTATAGTGGGGCTGGTGATGCAATTGGTGCCGATCAGTTAATCACCATACTGGGAAAACTTACTCAGGTTATGAATAATAACCTTACCCGTATGGAGCACCCTGATCCACAGCGTGGAGGATCAATGTTAGATCGATTCATGAGGCAACAACCACCAACCTTCAATGGGAGTTCAAATCCTATAGTAGCTGAGCAATGGATAAATTCCTTAGAGAAAATATTTCATACCTTGGGGAGTAGTGAAAGGGAGAAGGTTGTCATGGCAGTTTACCGCCTCACTGGAGATGACGATCAGTGGTGGTCGCTGATTCAAAACACAAAGGAAGATGATGACGTATCGAATATGGAATGGAGGGAGTTTAAAGATATTTTCTTAGAAAAATACTTTCCTCGTGACCATCGAGCAGATATGGAAAGGCAATTTCTGAGTCTGAGGCAGAAGGAGGATGAGAATGTCGCAAAGTATGAGGCTAACTTTACAAGGTTAGCGAGGCATGCTTCCGATTATATACGTAACCCAAGAAGTAAGATTGATCTTTTCTTTGATGGGTTAAAACCATTTCTCCGTCGAGCTTTAGTATCACAATCCTTCTCATCATATGAAGATATTGTCTCGTGTGCTATCAAGACAGAAAAGTAATTCTCTAAGTCTTATGACAACAAAGTAAAGCAAGAGAAGAAGAGAACGGTGGAACAAGAGACAGATAAAGGGAAAAAGGGAAAGAAGGATTTTCCATTAAGTGATAATTGTGGGAAGAATCACCCTGGTACGTGCCTAAAAGGAATGGGAGTTTGTTATAAATGTGGAGAAAAGCGTCAGCAGGCTCGTGATTGCAAGGGAAAGAAAGAGGCTATCAAAGTTGAATGATACAATTGTAGAGAAATGGGTCATTATGCAAATGAATGTCCTAAGCGTCAAGGAAACTTACCTCAGAAAAGGCCAAGGGATCAAGGCCAATCTTATGTTGTGACTACAATTGAAGCGGAATAATTATTGTATTTGTGTTTTTGGACTGAAAAACTAGATTATGGTTATAAGAATAATGTGATATATAAGTATTGTACTGCAGTACATGTTGTTTTCATTAAGGATTTAACATGATGAAGGTAATCATATTTTTAGTATGTGACAATAAGAGAAAATTTACTTTGTTTGGGGAATCTGAGGTTACAATTGATTTTGGAATTTAACGACCCTTTAGAGAAAGTCTGGACGGAGGTATTTTGGATAACTATTAAGGTTGGAATGGATTAAGTTGAACCATGGATAGTATTTTTTAAGGTTAAATCATTTCTGAAGATTATTTTTGGAATATTATAATACTATAGTTTTAGGAAAAAGGACAACCTGCAGGGTGGGGCATAACCCGTCGCGTCGGACAAAGCTGCAGGAATCGAACCCACAATCATAGTGCGACAGGCCTTTATTTCCTACCACTAGCCTACAAGAAATCCTTGGTTATTAAAAAATAATTTTACTAATCTATATGGTATGTGTTAACATTTGGAACCTTATACAATTAGGATAAGTATAATATTTTTTGAGTTCTATTATCTTTTTGAGTGAAAGATGAGTTGAAGGTTGAAACTCTAATTGTCAAGAATAAATATATATATACCTATCTCTTATTCAATGAATAAATTAATTCTTAAACTTTAGTAAAGGGATATTAAAACAAAAAAATGTGTTATCCTAATACCTTATGTCTTGTTGAACTGATGATATTTTAAATCAACATAGATTGAAGGCTTTGAGGCCCTCAATTTGACAGTTGATTGTGATTGATGACCCCAATCGCTCCCTACAAATATTTACGTTTTTCCTCCAATTATATGTCTCTAATTGCCACCAATGTTCTCCTAATCGAGATCATAATTGGGTGGTGACTTTTTCATTTCCCTTTCCCTCTTATTAAGGCTAAATTTTATTAATCTTATTTCCGATGTGGGTTTTCCTCAAAGGTATTTTCTATTTTCAACCTTTTATTTTCCAAGAAAATTTTCAAATTGCGAGGACGCAATTTATTGAAGGAGGGGAGAATGTAACATCCCGAGCTTCCACGATACACCTCTCTTTCAATAATGCAATAGCTTGCATTGTAAGCAACTTCGAGTTCTAAAACACCGCGACTAATCAAAGTAGCCGTTATGAATAGTAATAACCACTTTTTAAAATTATAGAAATTTTATATTTCAAAATGGACTTCATTTTTGTATTCGTAATATCGAAATTAGCCTATGTTGAATTTTTGGTATTTTTCTGAGAAATTCTAATTTTTTATGAATTGTGAAAAATACTTAGAAACAACTTTTTTAATCAAAATAATTTATAGTGATAAATTATACTATTTAGTGGTTTTAAAGTATAATTAGAATATATTTTTACTATTTTATCCAATGGTGGTCGTTAGAATTAATTTAACATTAAAATTGGACATAAACAATTGTCAATCTTTTGATATAAATTGTTTCTTAAAAACAGGCTATTTGTTGTGACAGCGGGAATTAATTATAAAATTAATTAATGAAACTTATATGATTGGAATTTTGTAAAATAGACATCATTTTTGAATTCGGAATATCAATTATAGCTTAGGGTGAAATTTTGGCAGTGTTCTGAAAAACTTCAATTTTTGATGAATAGTGAAACCACTAAGTGGTAGTTAAATAACTGATTTTTCGTTTAAATGAAATATTACCACTTCTGTGATTTGATTTTAAAAAATCCTACATACATGGTAGTCATTAAGAAGTAAAATGTGGTTCAATGAGATTAAAATAATTTTTTGGTGAATAGTAACTTTTAAGTTCTTAATCACGATTAGAGGTAATTAGTGTAGTTTAAGGTACAAATAATGTTATAATAATATGAGATGAGAATGACACTTGTACTACTCCTATTGGATGAGTCATGGCCGACCAATACAACCCATGGGTCAACTTGGGGACCCCATGGAGCCACTTTAGTTGGAAAATGACATTAATATATATTTATTTAATGTTAAAATTAAATTGACACAAACATGAGTTGTTTTACTAAAACAGTTTTTAAGTGGGGTTACACAAGTCCAAATTTTGATTATAAATATTCATTAGAAATCTAAAAAGATTTCCTACATCATAATATTTTTTTTATAATTTTTAGACATTAAATAAATTAAATTATTTATGACATCATGATGATGCAGCGATGACCTCATTATTTAACGATTTAAATAAAATGGGAAGATAATGCAAAATCCAAGGCATACACTTGACCAAAGCCAATTGGATGAGTAGCTTTCGAACCCTTATCACCTTAGCCTCGAATTATATAAGTGTGGGACCTTTAGAATCCGAAAATCATTGTGTAATAATGTAACATTTCAATCTTTCCAAAAGAGCCCCTCCTCTCCACTTATAAAAGGCCCCCACCTCTCCCACTTTATTCACACCTTCTAGCCATTTGGCTCGTCCGACCTCTGCCCAAATACTCTCCCAACATCCCTCTATTACTCCTAGAAGCCTCACTTTGGGCAGAACTCTTCCCAAGGAAGCCTTTGGATCAAATCAAAAAGAGTTACCCGATTTTGAGGTAATGTCTTCTCTAATGTTGTTTTGGTTTATTTTTCTTCTCCAACCCCCTAAACTCTTTTTATTCATTTATTTTGTAACAACACCAGTATACTCAATATACTAGTATGTTGTTATAAGAAGGATTCGAGCTACACTTACACACACCTACATCTAATGGTTAATGAACATACGGTTTCTGTGGATGACGAATTTCTACCTCACGAAACGACGATTGTTCAACACTCATATAACACCTTCAAAGGTGGCCATTAAGATGTCACTATTTTTATATATGATATATAATATGTTTATTTTTTACTTATGCTTATGCATTTCTCATTTATGGCATACTTTATGATTTCCATTATGGGTAAAACGCGATAATTTCATTTTAGGAAGTGCGGACTACCGCCCCCTCAAAGTGATGTGAATCGTTAATGCCATATGTGGGATGTATAAAGGATGGAGTAAATGATATTATATATGATATTATACTGGAAATATATTATACCTTTATATAATTATTATTTCATTCCATTAAATATGAAATAGAAATGAAAGTAGCGTTCATGCGTACGTACGGCTTACCGTCTCCATGAACGGTGCATTTCATTTCTTACCTCTAAATGTTACGTAATATTATAAATGAATGTATATACTGGATATATATGACATATATGACATCTAAATCATGAATATAATTCTGGATATAATTGATATTCTACCAGATAAACAACTTGTAATTATAAGAAGTTTATTGTTGACTCAAGTACCAAAGATCGACAAAACGACCGTTATTAACTTAAATAATTACATAATGTTCATATCATTGTAATAAGTGATATAAAAAGGATAATGAAATTGAAAATGGTTCTTAATAAGGTAGATATTAACTCTAGTTTATTATTCAGGAGGTTAAAGAATGGTTGAGTCAAGTCAGACACAAGGTAAGGGAACTTCTTAACCCAACTTCCATTCTTTGGGTTAATCTCCTACTTTCAAATTATGTCATGATATTATTATGTCTTATTTTGTATAATTTATGTGTACCTAGAGTGAATATACATAATATATCTATTTTATTTTAAAAATGATCTTTGTAAGGACTTTGTCTCAATCTCCTTTCATTGTGGCATATTTGGTTTTATACACAAATTTCTTTTATACGGTGTATAAACCACTTTGACTTTTACATTTATTCAAAAGGAATCTTTTTATACGAAGCGTTTACTAAACGACAAAAGGGAATGTTTTTGTCGTACGTATGCGGCGACAATGACTTCTCCGCCGCCGTGACCACTATTTTAGTTTCGGCTTCCTCTACAAGCCATACCTTTTTTTTTTGAAAAATAAATACCATGTTATACTTTTCTTTTATTTTGGTATTGAAAATGGTTTTGAAAGCATTTTCATTATATCAATGTGTTGTATTGATATCTTGTGATTGAAATGTGGAAATGTTATGTTTCCTTTATGCATGTTTTATGTGATACGATTATGTTATGGTTTATGATATGTTTAAACCTGTTCATATGAGGAATGTATTGGACTTAATAAGTGACGGGTGGAGCCCGCTATAGCTCCTCGATGCATCGGTAGGTCTCATGAGACAACTAGACGTGGAATTGTCCGAGACCCTTTCCCAATTTGATTTATGGTTTTGGCCGAGGCCTTAATCATTTTAGACGTCTTGGCCAAGGCCTTGACAAAATGTTTCAGAATGTCCGGCATTATACATTCCCTCATTATGAAAGTGGTTATTGATATTTCATGTGATTATTCGACCAGTAGAATATCCATGTGAAGAAGTGAATGGCATTATCTCATTTTACTTTTTCCATATTATGTTGATGTTCAAATTTAAAAGGCTTTTGTTTTAGTTATACATTGTCTTAAATTTTTGTGTTTATTTATGAAAGCTTCCGCAATATTGTTATCCTTACTGAGCATCTGAGCTCACCCCTTTCAATGTTTTAATATTTTCCAGGATGTGAAGAAGTATTTTATGAATGACCTGAAGGGATTGTGAGAAGAGGATATGAGTGTGGACTATGGAGACTTTGTTATTGTAGTTTTTTACTTTATGATGTAATGTAAAGTTTACGAATGTATCTAGTGTTTCCAAGGCTACTAAACTAATCGGTCTTTCGAGACTTGATCTTTTGTGATCATGCCAATGTTACGAAGTAATGCACTGGCTCTGGGTAGCTGGGGTCGGGGTGTTACACATGGAATCCCAAAATCAACCCAAGGAACCCCATGGTCAGAAATATATCATACAATAGGATTAGGACATTTTTTAGGATAGTTTAATATTATTATAATATTATATTTTTTACCCTTATTTACCATATTTACCCTTTAACCGTGGTAAATAAAATAATTACTAAAGTTACTATTCATAATGCCAAAAAAATAAAAGGAACCTATTTACACTATTTGGACCTTATGATTCCAAATATGAAATCCATTTTTCCAAATTCAAAACATAGAGTTGGAATAAATTTATTTAAAATTAATTATCATTGTCAAAAAAAATCAAATTTATAGTAGATGATTCATGGTCACTTAACTAATCTTTAGATTCAATCTCATTGGATTGATGGATAGAGATATATTTTCCATTATAAACACAAATAGGTTGGTCTGACACTTGGTTTTCTGAGTTTCCCTAACTTAGACATCACATTTTTATAGGCTAGCTATTATGTGACTCTCATTCAGAAAATTTTGGATAATCAATATGGCAAGGCCATAAAGATTATTCAATATGCTTCTGATGATGATATACTCATCAACATAGATTACTTAACTGGCTATTTTTCTACCAAATCATGTCATATTTCTCATTAGTCCATTTTTGATCACGATGTGTGGTTCATAATTACATGGTGTAAGGAACTCCTAGTTAAGTATAATATTTTAGTCTATCATATTAGGCAACAAGAGGTCTCGACAGATGATGTTGTTAGATGGAGAGGGGTTTCCCAGACAGCAAAATTCATTTTCTCTAATAATCCAAAATAAGAAATGATTAGTTATATTTTTTTCTTGGGGGAGTTGGACAATGAAGTGTGGAGTGGATTCAGTTATCTTCCTGGGCTTGTTTTTTATGAAACAACTATTTTTTATTTTCTCCATGCCTTGTTTCAGGGCATGGGGAATAATTCCTAGGAAAGTAAGGATCATTCTATCCTTGAGAATGAATCTCCACTCGAGTCTGTCATAAACCTTATCCATGTCCATTTTGAGAGCAATATTGGAGCCTGTTAACATATTATTTATGTCCTTTATCATTTATTGAGCTAAAATGATGGCATCATATGTAAATATACCTTTGAAAAATCCATTTTTATTCATTAATACCCACTATAGAATATTAATAGAAATTATCCTATTTATCACACCAGATAGGATTTTACATGGAATATTTCACACGGTGATTAGTCTATACTATTTTATGAATGTAGGGTCTTTCACCTATGGAATATGGATTAATATAGTTGCAGAATCCACTTAGGGTAACGTTGTCCCCCAAAAATAATCTTGAACTAATTAAATAACACCACCTTTAAAAATATTCCATGAGCCCACATAGAAACCACCTAGAAATTTATCAGGCCTCGGTGAGCTCTTCTGGTTGAGAGGGACCATGACCTCCAAAATGGATGACATCCATACTAGAGTAAATTGATTATGTCACTTCATGAGGGACAGAGTCAAACAAATTAGCTCTCTATGTGAGTCAATGCTCATTCAATGAATGATTAACACCTACAAATAGGGACTTAAAAGGATTTTCAACCATTTACCTAACCATATCATGATCATAAGTGAAATAAACATCATCCTTAATAATTTTTTCAACACCTCCTCCTTTAACTCTTTTAGACATTCCTGAAATATACAATATATATATCCCCTTCTTAAGACGTAGCTCTTTAGATTTCTCACATGTAATATGTTCCTTCCCAAGAAGAATCTCCACTATTTTCTCTTTTTTGTAGGAGAAATCATTAAAATGGTCATCATCCTAACCTTACTCAAGACTCACCTTTTCTAACTTGACTTCTTTCATCGAAAGGTCCAACTCATAGAAACTATATGGACTTTGAGAGCTTCATGTAGGAATATCTTCTTTTAAAAATCATTTTTTATTATATATACAAACCCATAATTTCCCTTACATGGGATTTCTCCATGAATATTTGTAAACTGAATGACAATATATCCCAGATAACCATAATTTAGAAAAGAATAATCTACATACATCCTGGTTATTGCAAATCAGATCCACCAGAATGGGAGTGTGTTTGGAAAGAGCGTGAACCAGGCATGATATCATTTCTTTAAGAACCAAGGATACAAATGGTGAATTTTCTAGGAACTCATTCAATTGGATCAAGACTTGATGACTTTGTCTTTTATAATTAAACCAATTACATTAGAGTCACTAGAATAAACATATATAGAATCCCCCAGTGCAATATAAAGGAAGAAAAATAATGCCTTTCTTTATAGGGATAGACTCTTCCCCCCTTCTTTTCAAAAGCCTCTATTATAGTATTGAAGTCTCACCGAAACATCTAATCAAGGTTATTAGGCTCAAAATATTCAAGGTTTCTCCACAACATCTCCCTAAATCGTGCCTCGGACATAGCATAAGTAAAATATATGAAGGAAACTAGAAAACTATAACTAAATTTAACTATAATGAATTGATAAAAAGAATATAACCTTTAGACTTATATGTAGTTATTCTATAAAACCCATATATGATGGTTGTTTGGTCATCTATGCATGATGCCTTGAAAGACCAACCTTCCTGCAAAGATAACAAACTTAGAGGTATTCTAATTTTTCTCTAACATAGAGACTAGACATTCCATATATGATAAATCTCATTAGATAGATAATCTATATTCACCTTATCCCCTATAAAATGAGAACTTAAGATTAGGAATGAAATAATTGGGTTTGGAGATGCATATTTTCCTACAATAATATCACAAGGCCTGAAAAATGAGAAGATGGGAAAGACATAGAATGTTTAGAATGAGACCTGGTACAAACCCCACTGGATAAAGAAGTCAAAGAGAGTGGTGATTGGAAATGATCATTTTGTGTATATGATAAAGAACTAATGTTATTAGAAACCAAAATTGGAGAGCATGTGATGGGTTCATTATCTTAAGTCTGTGGAGGATGAGAGGTGGAGCAAAGATGAACTCCCTTCTTACCACAATTAATAAAGCTCTATGATCTCAAAGCCTAAGGTATCTCCCACTCAACTGATTGAATTCAAGGATTTGACATAAAGGAAACCATAGTATAATAGCATGAAATATGAAGTCAGTGTGTATGATGAGGTGAAGTGAGGGAAAATAGATTTCCGTATGAGATAAAGTATGCAGCAAGGACTTGGAGCCCACACCAAGTCCAACTCTTCTGATGGTCAGGCTACTTCCTCAGCATGAAAAGAACAAAATCTAGGAATGACCTATGCACATCCACTAGAGAAGCCTACCCTATAGGTTGAAAGAAAACCTAATGAAGATTAGGTTAAAATAATAAATTAACATGGAAAAACCCATAACCATCTGGATGAGATGACAAGGACTAGGGGACAACCATTAGAGAAACTAGACACGATCCATTATCTTAAGTTTGGTTACATTGAATCTTTATATTGACAAAATATATGTATCCATGGATGTGATAGAACAAATAGAACCTAGATTGATATTCCAAAACCAACTCTTACCACTAGATGAACAACCCCTTGACCCAAAGCATAAGTTGGGAAGGAAGATGTTGAGAAAGATCCAGGTCAAACAAATATATACCACTAAATCTGCCTAAATATTCAGGGTAATATCATCTACATTGTGAAAATATCCCAATGAGTATTCTATTCCAAGGAGGAACGTGATGTTTTGGATTGGAAGAGGCTATCCTAGGAGGCCAATCTAAACAGCCACATGAGGTGATTCCTTCTTGTGATAAACCACCATCAGCCAAAAGAGTACGATGAAGCACCACTGACAAATAGATCAGGGTAAATGAGACCAAATGATAAAGAAATATGATTAGGAGACAAGAAAAATGTATAATGATATACAATTTAGAATGGAGATCTTGGAAAGAGAATACAAACCTCAGGAGTCAGTGATCCTCTAAAAAAGAAGAAGTGGTGGTTTTATGAACTGAACCTGGCCACTAGTGTTCATTTATGGAGAGAAGCTACTTTCGTGAAGGATAAAGTAGGGACTACAAGAACTACATAACTATTTTGAGAAACCTAGTGATCCATCTCTAGAGTCAGTTCAGGAAACTAAGGAGAATGCATTGCCTAAGAGGGAGCGGGAATAAAAATATCTTTAAGTGACAGACAACAATGCTCATCTGAGCCCGTCGATAAAGATCCACTCTCCTACATGAGACTTGAGGGATCTACATACGATTGAGGAGGATGCTGAGCAGGCAGAATTAGGACCAGTGAGAGAGGGATTTCCACTTTAACATATACAGTCGGAGGAGAGAGAATGGTTAAAATATTTCAATAATTGGGCAGGGTTTAGGGTGTGTTATTTTTTGATCTCTATACCTCTTCATACTCATAGGATTAATAGAGGTTGACGATCAATGAGTTTATTCTAATAGTTTCTTCTCAAAATATGGTATTAATCAGACATATACACATTTTCTAAACCATTTCATTCCATCACAATAATGCTTCAACTCAGGAACATTTTGTACCTTCTTTTGTAGATCTATATATTCCTTCTATGCCTCTTTAATCTTCACATGGATATATAGTTAATGAAACATTTGAAAAATATGTTATTTATCCCATTAATTTATTATTTCATGGTCCACCATTCAAAAATTCTAATATATTGGATCTCGTGTGATCATAAATAGTGATAATCTAGAATGATCCTTTCGACTTGGAGCATCATCCACCTATTTCACCTTCCCAAGGGGGTAGTGTATTGATCATTAAAAATAATTAATCAACTCTGATGATCTTCTTTGATGTATATTAAAATTCTCTAGGTAAATATATTATTTAAACATTTATGACCATTATATATGTCATTCCATCATCTGTAAAGATAATTCCACCAGATCTTTAACGAAAAGATTATAGATACTAAATCTAGGTCATGTGTCAGGTAATTCTCTTCCTTAGCATTCAATTAGAGTGAGGCATAGTCTATTATGATATAATTCTAAAACATAATAAATCCAAACCCATTAATTAATTTGTAACTATAAATGCCCATCCCTTTTCCACTATAGGGTAGTGTGATCATAGGTACACTAAACAAACTTCTCTTTAGTTCCTTGAAATTTTCTTCACATTCATCCGTCCAAAAGAACTCAACTCCCTTAAAAGTTACCATGGTTTATGTATTAGATATCCATGATAAATTATTCATAAGAAATCCATAATATCCATTCCATCAAATTAAACTATGGATCTCTTTTATAGTCCTTAGTCTGAGCCATTTTTAATAACTTTTATCGTTGATGCATCCTCTAATATACCCTCTCTTGATATTATATATTCCAAAAAATGAAACTTTTTATACCCAAAATTCACAAATGGAAAATTTTTCATACAGATTCTACTCAGGGTATTTATAACAATCCTCAACCAATCTTCATGATCTTCATTGATCTTGATTTATATAAGAATATCAACAATAAGGACTTCTATAAACTGATCATGGTAATATCTAAAGAATATATTCATTAAAATTATAATATAGTTTGGGATTTAGTAATACCAAATGGGATGAAAATAAATTCATAGTGTTTATACCTCATATGAAAGGTTTCCTTGGGTATGTCTTCACTTTTTAACCTCAATTTATTGTATCTAGATCAAAGATAAATCATTGAAAAATATTAATATTATTTTATTTGATTGAAAAAATAATAAATATGTGGTAGAGGATAATTATTTTTTGTTTTGATCCTGTTAAGTTCTCAATAATCACTATAGAGATCCATTGATCCATATTTTTTCTTAATAAGAAAAACATGTTCACCCCATTGTGAAAAACATCACTGAACGAATCCCCTATAAATATTCTAATAAGCTTTCTTCTTTTGTTCCTATATCTCAATGAAATTAATTCTATTTGGAGCCTTTGAAATAGTTGTATCGCAAGGTATCGGTTCTATTTAAAACTAGACTTCATGATTCATTGGAAAACCTAAAAAATATTCATGAAATACATAAAAACTATCATAAATAGGAATGTCTTTGATGTTGAGTTTCTCCTCAACCATCTGAGACATATACCTACTTTGAATGAGAATAAAGACCCATACAATGGATTTAGTTCTCATTAAAATATTTTATACATCCTCACACTGATAAATGATCATAGGTTTGTTTAGAATATCAAATTTTACTTACCTTATTCAGAAATTAATATTGGATTTACATAAATAATGTCAATACAAACCCAAAATAACATTAAATTTAACTAGAGGAATAATAATGTATTGGAAAGGAATCACAGTCACAAAAAAAATTATATCATAGGGGAACTATATACTTGAGATATAATGATCATGCCTGTTGTAGTGTTTACTTCTAATTAAACCTCTTATCATTAAGGTTTTTATGTGATACACTAAGAAAATTAATTAGATATAAAAGTGTGGGTAGATCTAGAATCAAATAAAACATTTTTTAGATCATATGGTAAGTGTACCTTTCAAACCTTAATTATCAAACCTCACATCAGTATTAGTGATCACATGATATTTCAATTTTTCTTTATGCTTAAGAGGTTTCTCATATTGTTAATAATCTCTAACCACTACACTCAATTACAGGTAAGAGTAATTCTCATACTCTTTCAATTTGGAACACTGGAGTTTGGGTGGTGTAGTTTTTCAATCTTTCTCCCTATTCATATCAATAGTTAACTTGTTCACATAAATTCATTATTTTATTTCCTTATTACCTTCTTATCCACACATAAATAATTTACTAGTCACCTTAAGAAAATTTTCTCCATGTTTCTTTCCACACTTTTGGAACAAACTAAGGATCATCTACTTCCCTCAATCATTTTTATTATTATAATTTCATATTAATTCCATCTTTATTTTCTTATCAAAACTGTGATATTGATGTCTATGACTAATCTTCTTTTCTAAATTGATATCACATAAACCCATTTATTCATAGCCACTGAAATATCTTGTGGATAATTCCCTTCATAAACATGGTTTTAATTCATTGGATAATCAATCAATATTACATTTGGGTTCGATGACAATACCATAAGTGTACCATGAATGTCTTGTAAAAATTTTATAATATGTGCCAATGGATTTATCAACATTTTGTGTTAGCTAAAGGAATAGTTTATTTATCTTCCATATGAAGAATATTTAGAAATTACTCACTAAAAACAACATTTTAAACACTTCCCCCACATAAAATAAATTTATTCCCACTACCTCTTGTTTTCTAATAAAATTACATCATTGATTTAATTATCCATGGGGATAATAAACAACCAAAATAACTATTTCATGATCCAAAAACATGAGAGTGGGAAAAAAATTCAGTGGTAATAATCCATTGCTTATAAATTAGTGGACCAATAGATCTATTAAAACAAGATGGAGGTTGTCTCATGATGGAGTTAACAGATCTCAATAAACTCATTTTCATGTTCATAATCTTGTCATGATTCATAGATTTTGGATGTTGTGTAAGAATATAAATAATATTTTTTAATCCATCTTATAAAACATTTGGTTTCTCAAGTATAAAACTATCTTGTTGTCCATCACATTCAGTATTAACATGGTTTCTTTAGGGTTAATCCATTTACTAAAACCAAAAAGCATGGTGTGAGAAACAATAATCATAGAGAAAAACGAAATGATCATGATAATTATTTATTGGATGCCTAAATCATGAAACCATTTTTTAAATCTATAACACAATTGTTTTATAATAGTTCATCCATCATTATTATCTATTCAAATCATTTATATTGGTTCATAATAAAATTAAATTAACCTAAGAATATCCTCCATGAGATTCTAGTCAGGTGTCTATTCCAAGTCACACTCATCATGCACCAGTGACAATCTAGTTAATACCAAATTCAACCCATTCGAAGTTTCTAACCTTATGTGCATCTATTTTATAACCCCATTCATATTCTAGTATCCATTTAGGGGTATATTTTCTTGAAAACCCAAATCTTTTTTTTACCAAAACTTATGATTTTCATCTATACATAGAATTATCATAAGAGATATAATAATAGTTTCTAAAAATGAATAAACTGTTCTCTGATACCAAAATTTTTGACCTAATCATTTAGTACATATATAATATATCTTATTATATGAATATCCATTAAATATAATTATGATCCATGACAGAACCTTCAAGTTCTAGTTTCTTTGGAAACATAGATATATAAACAATAGGTATATAAAAGATCTATATCATCTCCCACATAGTACATCACAACTATCATCATTCATTTACATATCATACATAAACCCTTTCTTCGAATCCTAAGGAAAATAAATCATAATAAAGGTTTCTCTTAGATTCCCAGTCAGGTTAAAAATTATAGATATCAATGATTGTTTAAGAATATTATGAGAATAAGGGTATTAGAATATGATATTAATAATTTAAAATCATACCCATACATTCATATATCATAATAACGGGTTATGGAATAAATATTGGCAGTTTATAAGACACGAATCATAAAATAATCGAATATTATAATCCATGAGAGTGTAATATTTGAATAATATCATGTCATAAAACTATTTCATAAAGTTTAGGATAATAATAATCATAAATATCTAATGTAAAGGATATCCACCAATACATTAATTACATGTTAGGCTTTAGAAAACCTATAGTGTAATTTCATTTGGCTAGGGATAACCTCCCATGTACCCTTGTAGATCTTGTAATAAACACCAATGTTACCTATTTTGGGATTGTTATAATGTCATGTGTACCCATTGAGCTTATAAAACATTAATATCTACCCATTTTATTTTAGGACTATAACAGACCAACCCATAACATAATCATAATTCATTTATGTGAATTCAATAAGATTAAGAAAGCATTTTTCATTCATAATTACTTAACCCATGGAAAAAATAGGGTTTCATTAATATTTTATCACCATAAAAATATTACATCTAGATAAATAATAAGAATTGTATCAAGTAATAATAACCCTAGTGAAGTATAAGTTACATAAATTTATTTTATCATAGATGAAAAATGCATTTAAAATTTTATTAGAATGTTACTTGAGGAGAATAAAATTTTCATTTTGAAATAACTTATTTAAATTCTGAAAATTTCTAAAATATTATAGAAAAAAATTCTTTAAAAAATTCATGAAAACATGTTAAGTTGTATTTAAAAAATAGTATTCATGGTGTAGGGAAACTATTTTCATGTAAAATATGGTAAAATAAAAAATATGTTCACACCTCTAGTAAAAACTGACAAATTTAGAAAATGATAAAAAAATTCAATTTAAACCATTTTATATAAATTAAAACATGGGTAAAAATGCATCTAATAATTCATTGTAGAATATTAAAAACATATTAAAGAAAATATGGACATTGATGAAAAATATTTCAGACTGAAGAAAAAAACATGTTATGTTTTCCTTAAAACTATTCCTCCATAATTATGAGTACATAGGGTAATTAAAATGGAAGAAAAGACTAGAATTCCCATAAATAACTAGTGTATAATAAAATATGTATTATATAGAGATATAGATCATATAATTTCATCATCATAAATTTAATAATAAACAATCTTTGTAAAAATGATATTATAATGTTAAACCCACACATCAAATCTGAGTTTATCCATAATCATTATAGCCTCCGGAAAAATAAATTTAAACTTAATATAATTATATAAAAAACCATATCCATACTTATTCAATCATATATTATCCACTTATAATATTTTAACTACCATTTGTTAATAATTATTTATAAAAATTCTCTTTTATGGATGTTAAGTGTTTTTTCCTTAAAGTTTTGGTTTAGAAGTTTTGGTCCTTGTACATTGAACATGGATAAATCATATCAATAATATTAATAATTATATAATTATAATATAAATTTATTATACACATATTTATAACATTTCAAAAATGTTAGAAATGGAAAAATGAATTACATAGTTCATAGAGACGGTAGTCTATATAAACCCAAGAATATTGTTTACATTTTAAAATGAAAATTGGTGAATAAAGAAAAATATTATTTTATCATTCCAAAATAAAAATAATAATATAGTAAATATTATGAATATTTATTAAATCTATCATTACATATATCCATGTGTGTTGGTGATGGAAAATAAATTATAATGCCATGTGGAGGTGGTAGTCCACACATACGCAATACAGATACTTTCATTTCCCATTTAATTGATAGAAGGCGGAAAAAGGTTATTATAACATCATAGTCACATCCAAGAATATTTATGATACTACATTCATATTGTTATAATGGATATAACAATTTTGGATAAGTTTAAAAAATTGAATATACTCAGTTAAGAGTTGCACCTCTTCATTGAGAATCTTATGTTGGCTAACACATTAAGGATTGAAAGGAATGTTTTATTATCCAAACTGGACCAATAAAATCTTTGGAGGGATGCTACTAAATTATTTTTTTGGGTATTTACTGAGATAAGGAGCTAAAACATTGTGAATAATGGTTGATATAAGGTTCCCATTTATAAGTGAAAGGAAGGACCTCGTTGAAATTACATAACAAATTTAAATATAATAAATGTCTTTCTCATGTATAATGCCTTGAAATGGAAAAATATTCAAATTTTGGATAATATAGGATCCAAATACCCACATCCAATAATATTATAAAAGTTTATGTTTCAATTTTACACTTATCTCTTGTTTTAATCTTCCTAGTAGACTTTTTTGAACATTAACCATAGTAACAAATTTTTACTATTTTTAATAATAATTACAACCAAAATTTAATGTTGAATCATTAAAGAAAATTAATTTTTGGTTAAAAATATTGAATAAATTTTTTAAAATTAAATTTATATAAGTTCATGAAGTTAGTTTTAAAATAAGTGTGACAAACGCAACAAAACCTTGTTTTTAGAAAAAAAATGCATTTTTAAGTATAAAGATGAATTTAATTTCATTCCTTACCCAGAAAAAACGATCAAACGATTATTAAAATATTTCAATGAATATATATTATATGTATTTCTTTAAAAAAAATTAATAAAAATTTATTTATTTAATCATGATATGATAAAAACACATTGTACATTTAAAATAAATTTTCGGAAAATTTTATGTTTTTACCTTTAAATGATTTTATCTTCATTCCTAAAAATTAGTTAACTAATGTGTTAATTATTATTTAAAAAATTTATTACTATTTTTTAGTTTTTATAATCCCCATATTTTTACATTTATTCATTTAGGTTTCATTTAAGGGTGAATTGGGTAAAATGTTGAAATTGTTTGAAGTTTATAAGATGGAGCATGGTTAGTGCACGATTGGCGCACAGTTTCCCAAACCGTGATACCTCTTAGATCAGAAATATAAGCAAGGTATTTTCTACTACATGGTTAGAGAACAGTTTAAAAACCATGCACCCTCTTAATAAAAATTGTGTGGTCCGTTTAAAATAGGTGCATGGCTTGTGCATGGTTTATCTAAATAGTGCGCCTTTTCCCAACAAACTGTACAGATGGGATTTCAAGTGATCTGAATTTTTATTAAATTTCTTAAACCACTTATTTAGGTCCCCGATGAACTAGTATGACCTCATAACAATTTATCCCATCCTTAGAGCTCCCAAGATAGATTTTTTACCCCTCAGATCCCTTTCAAAAGTTATCTGAATCTTGAGAAAGTCCAACCAATCTTATCTCACTTAGATTCCTCGTCACGATCTCATTATCCCACAATATCCTTATTTCTCTCTAGGATTTTATAGATCTCTAATTATTTTCTAAGGATATAATACTAATTTTTTTGATCTAAACATATGTTTTATTCTTGTTTTCTTGGATTCGGTGATCCTAGTTCTTTATCGCAAAATCGTGACTAGGGTTCGATGTTTTGAGATCTGTTGGATTTCGAGGTAGGTGGTTTTGTTATGATGCCTAATTTTTATTAATAGTTAATTTCATTGTTTAATTTCAATTTTTTAATTAAATTATATTTAATGATTTTAATTAATGGATTTTAATTTTTTTTTTGAAAATCCCAATTCCATTGAATTGGGGTTTTTAAGAAAAAATGATTTTTGGCATGAAATTGGAAAACATCCAATTCCATTGAATTGGGGTGTGTTTATGGAAATTTCTCAAATTTAAATTGTTTAATTTTATTTCTAGTTTTTAAGTAAATTATTTCAATTAATTTTTATTTATTTAATTATGGAAATGGTTTTGATAGAAAATTATGAATAATCCCAACTCCATTGAATTGGGTGATGGTTATGAAATTGATGGAATTGTTTAAAAATTAAATTGTTGAATTTAATTATGAAATTAGATTTTGAAAATTAATGGAAAAGTGGTTTCAAATACCTATTTATAAAAATGGATTATAATGGTTTTGATATAAACCTTTGGTATTTTTCTTGGTGAAGAGGCATGTTTTTTATGAAAAAACCATTGTGGGTATGAAAGGTAAAATTGAAATATTTGAAATGGATAATGGGATTTAATTGTATTTTAAGAAGTATTAAAATAAAATTTCCATCAATTTTTTATTATACAACATTCCAACCTTAGGTAGCTATTTAGTTATTTGTAAAACAAATTATGACTTACAATATTCAAAAACATCATATCATCATATCACATCCCGTATGTGATGGTGATGAGTCCAATTTCACCTTGGTTCAAAGGGACATATGTATGTGTTTGTTGTTTCATAGTTTTGGGTACCTATATCCAAGAACTATCAGACCATATAATTTATACACCCATGATTCTTGATTTTTTGTATTTCAAATCAATAAATTTCATTCTTATAAACTTTTTTATAGGCCTTGTGAATTTATATAAACTTCTTTTTATAAAAGCGATTCTTTAATCCATTAGTTAAAATTTACATTTGTGTAAATCACCCCCATTATTTAAAGTTAATTCCATCATTTGAAATGTATTTCTATCATTTGAAATGTGAATCATGAATTGATAAACTATTTCCATCATTTGAAATGTAAAGAATGGTTTTCTTAAATATTATTTTTAAATGACAAACCTGTTTATTTGAAAATTGAAAGAAATATCATAGATAATTTTATATTGGAATCTTGTTATGGAATATTTGGGTGAAATACTACTTTTATTTAGATCACACCCAAATTTTTTCTTCAGGTTTATATAGATTACCTACTTATAAGATCGATTAAGGGAAAATGATCACTTAGAGGTGGTTTTAACTCTTTATCTGTGGACTTGGTGAGTTGCATCCAAGTTGGGACTTTGGTAGTTCTTTCCTATTTTCTAGTACTTGGTTTTAGTAATTTGGGTTGTTAAGCCAGTTTGACTTTTGATACATTACTCCCAGTGGAATTTCTTTTGTATGCATACTGATTCAGTTTCTTTCTTCCGCGTTGTTAGTATAAAAATCATTCCCAATTTCATATTTCCATGATTCCAAGTTCTAGTCATCAACCAATGGGGATCAATAATTCCCTTCAAGAAATGTTAGAACTAGTTTAGTTATAAAGTTACCAAGGTACCTTATATGGTTATTGATAAAATGGTATCAAAGGTTTAGGTTGAAATTCTTGCCCTGAAGTTAGTATGAAATTGTAAAATCTTTTCGGGACATTAGAGGTAGTTGTGATTGAGTTCTAAGATATCTCTTACTACAATGAACCTTAAGTTTCTAGGGGTGGTCAGGGAAATATTTCTTCTGGTTTAGTTCAAGTTTTTTCCTATCTTTTTATTTGGGTAGTATTTAAATCCATATATTATTTTTCTATCTGTAGGGATTAATTTTCCTTATTGTTCTATTTGAGAGAAACCAAGTGACTTACTTATTGTCTTATGATGTTTTGTAGCATCAAACCTCTAACAAGACTTGTGAATTAGATCCAGGATGAAGCTACTACTGAACTATAGTGACTGAATCATGTTGTAGATTTGAATCTAGTAGAGGTGATTGGCCACACTGTCCATGCTTTGGGACAGGCACCTCCACAAGTTCTCATTCAGGCTTCAACTATAGAACCATAGTGGGATATTCTCAGAATTTTTTCTCAAGAGTTACTTTTCTAAAATATAGAACCATTAAAAGTATCAAATGATCCCAAATATGTTGAGTAATGGTCGAGTAGAATTTAGTGCTTCTTTGGGTTCTTGGAAACACCTCACAAAATCAAGGTGAAGTGATTCACCTTCATACTGGAATGACCAAGGAGGAGATGGTGGTACATGATGGTGATATACAAGAAATATGAGTTCTTATAGAAGAAAGATTTCAAGGTTCCTTTAACAGTCAATTTCTATCCATTATCAATGTTATTGGCCAAGTCCACTATGTTTTCCAAACATGATAAAGATGATAGGACCAAGACAGAGTATGAAAGTTACTTTTCTGATCTTATTCATTTACCTCCTAATATTGTATCTAATGAGAAGATAATGTCTTAATGTTTAGATTTGGGATTTCATTAGGATATTTGTTCTCATTTTTTCTTATTCAAACATCTATTTTTTACTAATTTAATGGATCGAGCACTGATGGTCGAGATGGACCTGGCAGGAAAGTCAGGGTTCTTATGGGTTTCTTTCTCTCCTTGTGGTAGTGTTCATACTATAAGAGAAACAGGAATAGTGATGATTATTATGGTGGTTCTTGACTGTAGGGTCATCCTAGACCTCATGTAGTGCTTGGAATAAGTCTTTTAGTTTGTTACCAATATGGAAATTTGGTTCATTAAAAGAGGGTTTTCACTGAGGAACCTATGAAATATGTCCCATGCTGATTATCATGTCACTTGTAGAGGTTATATCACATTTCTTTTACTCTGTGTAGTGGAAAAAGATAATATACACCTTATAAACCTATGTAAAAATCTGATACTACATGAGAAAAAGGGTTCCATCCATAGGAATTTGTAACAAAAATTCTTCACGCAGTAGAAAAATCGCTCAAGGAATTGAATATGGGTCTAGTGACTGTGAGAGGTGCCATTACTATTGCATCATCATTAATTAATTCTCTATTTGATACTAGTGAATCTCATTCCTTTATTTCAACCCATGTTGTTAACCTACTAAATCATCCAATGAAGATTTTATCTTGTTGAATAGATATTTCTACACACCTTAGTAAGAAGAGACTCTTGTGCATTATCTCTAACTGATGTTGAGATTTCATAGATTTTTTTGGTTCTTGACATGAAATCTCTTGATATAACTATCAGGATATATTAGATCATTTCCAATAATGTCTGGATTGATTTTTAACTTTGATGGGTCTCATTTACTATGCCTGATGGTGTGGGTCATACCTTTCAAGGAGAATGTGACCCAAGGTAAACCAAAGTAATAAATTCTTATCCATAGTTGGGTAATGTAATATTAGTGTTTTTCATTGATCTAGCGTGGGAATATTTGAGTCATGATCTACCTATAATTTTCATCATGTTTCCCAATGTGTTTACTTCTAACTTCTCTGTTTTCCACTCGGTGAGGGAAGTTGATTTATCTATTAACTTAATGCATGATACTCAACTAGTATCTATTCCATATTACAACATGGAACTAGTTGAACTAAAAGATTTCAAGTCCCAGTATGAAAATCTTCTAGATAAATGCTTCATATTTCTAAGTGTGTCACCATGTCCAATGTCATATCTCTTTTCTAAGAAATCCAATGGTTTAAATTATCTTTGCATTGATTACTGAAATCACAATTAAGTTATAGTAAATAAAAAGTATTTGTTTCCATGGATTGGTGATCTATTTAATTATTTGAAGGGGTGAAGTGGTTCTCAAAGATCAACCTTTGATCTAGAAACCATCAGTTGAGGATAAAATAATCTGACATTCCAAAAACTTCTTTTTGAAGTAGGTATGGTCATTATGATAACATTTTCATTCCATTGTATATAAAAAATGCTCCTATAGTTTTCATGGATTTAATGAATATAACTTTTCATGAGTATCTTGATACCTTCATTGTAGCATTTTTGGATGACATCCTCTTTTACAATTAGTCTGAGAATGATCATGGGCATTATTTGAGAATATTTATCAGCTTCTTGAGAAATCAACAACTTTATGCCAAAGTTTTGAAATTTGAATTCTGAATTAGGGAAGTAAATTTCTTGGAATACATGGTGTCAAAACATGGTTTTTCAATTGATCTTGAAAAAGTGAAATATTTTATTACATGGGTATAACCATGAAATTTTTTTGAGATTCTATGATTCTTGAATCTAGTTGGATATTATCGCTGGTTTGTTGAGGACTTATCAAAGTTAGCTTCTCTGTTGATTTCTCTGACTCGAAATGGAGAAACTATTGCTTGGAAAGATAAATATCAGAGTTCGTTTTTTGGGATAAAACATATTTTGACTAATTCTCTGGTGTTTACTCTTCTAGAGGTCAGGTAGGGCTATGTTGTCTTTTTTGATGCATCGGGTTCACGCTTGGGTTATGTTATTATGCAAGGTGGCCATGTTGTTTCATATAGATATCTTTAGATTCAGAAACATGAGAATAATTATATGACTCATGACCTTGATCTTATATATTTTATACACACACTTATGAGTTAGTGTGATTACCTTTATGGTTAAAGGTTTACTATATTATTAATCTACAAGAGAATCAGTTATATATTCTCTAAAAATATTTGAATCTCCATCATTGGTGTTGGTTGGAATACCTAAAATCCTTTGACATTGACTTTTCAAATTCCCCATGAAAAGGAAATGTAAATGTGGATGATTTGAGTTAGAAACTTCTGACCCAGGCCGTGAAATAATCTTCAGGAAAGTGGAATTTCATGGATCTTTTTTCAAAGTTGCATATTGGAGTTTAGGAAAAAGGGGTTGAGGTTTCCTTAGCCAGTGTCCAGTTGGTATCCACTCTTCTCAAACTGATTCTTCTTTATCAGTATCTTGATTATTAGATCTATAGTCCTAGAGATACTCTAAATGGTGTTAATGTCATTCTTGATTGGACATTCTTGAAAGAGGGAACTCTATGCTTTGAGAAATATTTTGTGGTACTATCTTCAGTAAGAAAATATACAATGGGGTATTTTCATTGCTCCCATTAGTAAGTGCACAAAAAACCACTAATATGGTTTATAGAATGCAGTGGATGTTCTGGTGGCTAGGTATGAAACATTACATTTCTAATTTTGTTTCTCATTTCTATGCATTCCAATAGATTAAGGTCGAGCACCAGAAGCCTTCGGGTTCTCCTCATCTACTTCCAGTCCCTATATGGAAGTGGGATGATATTCCTATGGACTCTATTTTCAGGTTTCCTCATACCTAGATAACGAATAATGTTATTTGGGTTTTGATTGATCATCTGAGTAAATTGTATCATTTCTTACCCATTCATGATACATCCAAAATTGATGGTTTGGGAATTATCTATATGAATGATATTGTCTGTTTACATAGAGTTTCATATTCTATTGTTTTTTGGTAGGGATCCTCAGATTAATTATCATTTCTAGAGAGGCCTTTAAGTGTCACAGATATTTCACATCCATTTGAGTTTGGTATACCATTTTCAATTTAATGTTCAAACAAAAATAGCTATACATATTATTGAGGCTACACTTCATGCTTGTGTTCATGACTTTTGTGGGGATTGGGATGATCACTTAGGGATGGTTGAGTTTTCTTATAACTATTATTACTATTCCATGTTAAGAATGGATACTTTTTAGGCCTTGTATGGCCACACATTGAAATTTCTGTTGTATTGGTTGAAGATTGGAGAATGTTCCTTGGTTAGACTGAACTTGGTCCAAGAGATGACAGAAAAGATCTAGTTGATTCATCAAATAATGGTGATAGTACAAAGACGATATAAGTCTTATGTTGATCATGTATATAGACCTTTGGAATTCATAGTTGGTTACCGGGTGTTATTGATTGTTTCACCCCGATTGGGTCATCGATGGCTTGGGAGGTAAGGGAAACTTGCTTCTCATTTTGTGGTACCTTTAGAGGTTTTTCAGTAGCTGGGGAAATTTTCATACCCTTTAGAACTATCATTGTATGTGACATTGATACATAATGTTTTCCATGTATCGCATCTTAGAAATTATCTATCTGATCCATATCATGTTTTGAGCTAGAGTGATCTTGAGGTTGAACAAGATTTATCTGTACCTGAACATCCATTCTGGATTGTTGATTCTGAAACCAAGGTACTTCATGGGAGGAAAAAACATTTGGTTAGTTTTCTATGGAAGAATGGTTCTGAATCCCAGGATATGTGGTATAGGGAGACACTAATGATGGAGTCACTGACAAGGGAGTTGTGGGATCATCGTTTTGGCATGGAATCATCTTAGTAGGAATTCTGGGGATAGAATGTTTCTATGGTGGGGGATGTTGTGACATCCTATTAATATTTTTATGAATTCCTAACCCCCCCACACCTACATTTATTGGTTTGGTTTCATTTTAGGGTGAACTAGGTGAATTTTTTTTTGTTTTATAAGATTCTAAACTAGATCATGGTTGGCGCAAGGTTGGCGCCCAGTTTCAAAAATTGTGTTCCCTCTCAGAACAAACATGAAACTAAGGCAGTGGCTACTACATGGTAGGAAAATGGTTTGTAAATTGTAATCCCTATTAACAAAAATTGTGTGTCCCAATTAAAATAGGCGCATGGCTTGGGGATGATTTATCTTAACTACAGGCCTCCTCCCCAGAAACTGTGCGGAAGGGATTTTAAGTCATACAATTTTTTATTAAAATTTCTTGAACCCCAATTTTTGGCCCCTGGTGGACCAGTACAACCTAATACCAATTTCTCTCATCCTTAGAGATCGCATGATATATTTGTTTCTCCTCAGATCCCACCCAGAATAAATTTGAAGCGTGATGAACACCCTATAATATTCTCTCAGTTGGATTCTTCATCTCAATCTCAATCTCCATTGATCTCCTCCTTTCTCTCAAGGGTTTTATTGAACCTAATTCATTGTTAATAAATATAATAACCAATTTTATGGATCAGAACCTAATTTTATTATTTTATTACTAGATTTCATTATCATTTTTCTTCATTGGAAAATCTCGACTAGGGTTTTACATTTTGTGATCCTTGGGATTCTAACGTAGGTTGTTCTGTTACGAAGCTCAGTTTATATTAACCCTAAATTACTTTGTTTAATTTAAATTGTTTGAAATAAATTAAATTTATTTTCTCTGATTAAATGGATTTTATTTTTTATTAGAAAAACACAATTCTATTCAATTGGGGTTTTTATGAAAAATGAGTTTTATCGTGAAATAGAAAAATGTTAATTCCATTTAATTGGGATGTGTTTATTGAAATTTGTAAAATTAAAATTGTTTAATTTAAATTCTATATATTTGGGAAAGTGTATTAATTAAATTTTTGAATTAAATTTTGGAAATAGTTTTGATGGAAAATTGTGAAAAACTTCAATTCCATTGGATTGGGGGTTTATGATGAAATTGATGGATTTGTTTGAAAATTAAATTGCTGAATTTAATTATGAAATTGGATTATGAAATTTAACGGTGAACTGGTTGCAAATCCATATTTTATAAAATGTATTCAATGGTTTTGATAGAAACCTTGGGATTTTTTCTTGGTTAAAAGGAATGTTTTTTTACAAAACCATTATGGATTAAAAAAATTTGGAATATTTGAAATATAGAATGGGATTTAATTGTATTTTATGAAATCATAAAATAAATTTCCCATCATAGTTCTGTTATTAGAAAATGAAAGCCTTATGTATTTTGTGAGTTATTTGGATAGAACATTATGAAATAAAATTTTATAAAACATCATATCAGCATATCACATTCCTTAAGTGCCGGTGATGAGTCTTATTTAGCCATGGTTCAAGGGGATATATGTTCATATTTTTAATTTCATAGTTTTATGTCCTTATAGCCTTTATGTATCGCACCTTATTAGTCATATGACCATGTGTATCACTTTATTATATTTAAAGTGAATATATGTCATTATTAAAAACTGTTTTTCATTCCTTGTGAATTTATATTAAATATTTTATATAAAAGTATTTATTTGATCTATTTGTGAAAAGTTCCATTTGTAAAAAACACCACTTTGTTTAAAGTTAATTCCATCATTTTAATGTATTTACATCATTTTAAATAAGAATCATGAATTTATAAAGTATTTACTACATTGGAAATGAAATTCATGGTTTTTTATGTATTATTTTGAAATGTAAAACCTATCCATTTGAAAATTGAAATCATTATCTTGGTTAATTTGATATAGGAATATTAGTATGGAATATTTGGGTGAAATACTAATGGGATTTTGCTTACACCCTACTCGGGCCTTCATTTTTTTATATATTACCATCTTCCAGTATCGGGAAAGAAAAAAGGATTACTTGGAGGTGGTTCTTGTTGTTGATCTGTGGACATGGTGAGTTTCATCTGAGTTGGGACTTAGGATGTTTTTTTGTATTTTTTGGTACTTGTTTGTTGTATTTTGGGTTCTTATGCATGTTTTACTTACATAACATTATTCCCAATGGAGTTTCTTTTGTATACATACCGGTATGTTGTCTTACATTTTCATTGTTAGTGGAAAAATCATTCCCACTTTCACTTTTATATGATGTGAGATACTAGTTGGTGAACTGTGGGGATTGTGGATGCCCTTTGGGCTATGTCAGGAATGGATCAGATATTAGGTAACCACAATACCTGGGCTCCTTCATAACAATTACTTATTAATTCATATAAATTATCGATATATTTAATCGAAATCAATTTTAATTAGAATTAAATATACTTTGTTAAGATAAAATCACATAACCTATAGATAAATACATTTCTTTAAAAACAATGTGTATTTTAATCATTGATGATTTCATTAAAAATTTAATTATAATTTCATAGTAAATAATCAATACATTTAAATTTAGGAAAAAATTTCTAAATATATTTCATAATTTGGTTAATGTTATTCATACCCATCAATCCAAAAGTTGTGTTATAATGGTATACTATATCATGGGTTCATTTTGACTTAGGGTATCATGTAAATCAACATGTCAAATACTTAATGTTGTTTTTAAAGGAAATAATTATAATATAATGGGGCAATACAGTACAACTATTTAAACCTAGTATTCAAACTCCCTTAATTCTCAACATCAAATTTCATGATGTTAATAACTTTTTTTATCTATATATAACTCTTTATAAGTTCATCATCAACATCATTTAGGGAATTTTTCCATCAAAAATATTCCTAAATAAAATTTTGGTTACTAAATATAATTTTTTATAGTCTCTTAGTTTTTACATGTATATACTAAGATACCTTATGATATAAAATGGAATTCACTTAATTTTGGTAACTAAATTAGTCTCTTTGTATATCTATTTACTATCACAACTTAAATTCATTTAGGATATTATGTGGCATTCACATTAAATTTTCTCATGAGAATAATGTTTTATCTATTAACCTTTGATCTTATCTAAGTTTAATCATACTCTCAATAGCATTTGATAAACAATTTTTGACTTAAAATATTACTCCAATATAGATAAAAACATTAAATTTTGGAAATAACTCTTATTTTATCTTAGTCGTAATATTTTATAAATAAACTTTTGGTCGCAGTATCTTATAGAGTATTTTAGGTTTTTGGAATCTTATTCTAAAAATAATAATTTATCTTTGAAATAATCTAATAGTGGGTGATTTGATCACATCCCTCATACATTATAAAATATCTAAGATAAACTATTTTATACCAAATAGTACACCTTTTACCCTTTTCATTTTCTCAAACATGTTATATAATATGATAAATCATAAACAATGTGTAAAAATTATTATATTATTTTGTTCATTACAACTATTTATTAACTAGAAACTTATCTTATCATATAAGTTGAATGATATGAAAATAAAAAACCATTATTTATATCCATTTTTATTAAAATGTTCCTTTATATTACAAATATATTTAATATAAAACTTCTCGATTAAATATGAATTTAAACTATAATCTTAAACAATTATAATCTATATCTTGACCTATTTTGTTTTAACAGTGTTTTTAAATCCTATATTTGTTATCATTTTACCCTAAAATTTTAATAGTTTAATTTTATAACATTAACATATAATGTTTAAAATACAAAAACCATATCAAACCCCTTAAGGTGATAAGGAAATTTCTATCCTACGGAAACATTTCCCCATATTCCTGACACCTATTTTAGGTTTAAATGATATATTATTATAATTAGACAATACAATATTCTGGATTAGGAATAAGCCTTTACAATTTAATACTATCAACCCAAAACTAAATCCCTAGTATCTTCTTTATCACTCTTATATGCTCAATACTTTTAAAAAATGGGGTAATTATTTCATGAACTCTATATCCAAGTTAAAAAAATTATTTCAAGGAATTAACTTTTAATGGATGAGTATAAACATGTAGAACCAAGCCTCAATAAAAAAACATATATTGAAATAATAAATATAGATCTATTTCAGAATAAATTTAAGGTGATTGAATCATTCATTATAATAATTCTTCAATAAATAAAGAGGATATTCCACTTTAGTTAAATTTGGATAAGGTCCTTAGAAGAAGAGGCGATTGTATCCCATATATTCATATACTCTTTGGTATCTTTCTTCCCTTCATTAAAGTCTAAAACTAACATATGATCTTAACATCCAATCTATGCCACTTTTTATTTAATTATTTTACTTTTATATTCCTTGAATATATCTTTAAATAGTCTTATTTGAAAGCTTTAATGTCATATGACCCTTCCACAAACTCCTCCATTAAATGAAAAAGAAGTATCATCATAGGTTTTTTATTCCCTATAATTTTCATTCTAATATAATGCAATGGAGGGACCACTGTATCCCCACTTACATCCTTGTATCCCTCATTTAGAACTTGTAGTTTAGTACAATTCTCTTGGTAGGGTGGTAATTCCTAAAACTGAGAAGAATGTTCATTTTCTTTCAATGGAGTTCATATCCTTGTATGATCCCTTATTAGATGTCAAAACTATATATCTAGTTTTGATATCCTTACACACAGATCTAGATATCATGAGACTTGGAATCAATGTGTATTCTTTACATTACCTAACATTATTCACTTTTTTAACAAGGTATTATCCCATGTTAATGTAGCATTTCATCACATTAATCCTTCTTTAAATATTTTCGACTTCATATTGAGGCTCGTCGTCCTACTCTAATGTGTCCTAAGCCTCAAAAGTTTCTTCATTCAATGGGGATACCTTTCTAATTAGATTCTAAACTTAAGAGTACATTTTCTGGACAGAGATCTAAAAGCCCCTCCCTAGGTTGTATCTTTTATTTCCTTAAATGAGTTATTTTCCACTCCTTAGGCTCATCTGAACCATTTGATGTATCAATAAATTGAGAAAGCCTATTTTGTATCTTAAATCTATGTAAATAACATCCCTTTAATTACTATTCTAGATTGAATTTGAAGAATATTACTTCCCATTAATTCCAAGAGAGTTATGAATGTTTTATTAACATTCTTCTATCCCCTGGCCATGGAAGTTAAAATTATTCCTCTATAACTAAAAGGTTTACAAAAACAAATTTTAATTGAGAATACTATGATCACCCAAAAAATAAAGACTTCCCATTTGATATTGTCCAGTTATACTTCTCTCAATATGATGAACTAGAGAGTATCCATGCCTGAATGTGCCTATCGACATTAACCACATTAGTGGCTTCCTATTATATCATAGATGTAATGTGATTTATAGTATCCAGTGTCACCATAGAATATATAGCATTAAATTACAAACATTTATACTATCATTGACAAAAATTGGTCTTATTCCCCCATTCAACTATGACTAATGTTGAAATAACCCCCTGACTTATTACACACCATTTTATTATACAGATACTCACCCTTAATTTTAACTCTAACAAATTTTGGTCAACATTTGAAAATATTTTCTTCCATGAAAACAAATTTGGTAATAGGGTAGTAAAAAGTAAATGTTCTGAATTACAATAAGAGTAATTGTCTCCAATAATTCCCTATCTTATTGAGAATGATGGGGTTATGAGAGGGAATAGTTATACCTAGATGTGTTGTCCAAATCGATACTATAGGTTAATCCTTATTCAAGTAAATGGTGGATCTCTATATAATCAAGAATAAAAAATTTGATGGGAATGATCATGGGGGTTTCAATAAAGACTTTATTAGATCATATTCATCGTGAAAATTAATAAAAAATTTTTGGGGATCAAGTATGATAATGACCACATTAATCTTCATCTCGCGTGATACATTGATGAACTTATTATTGAATTAAATTGAATGACATTGGAAAATGAACACCACCACTTGATTGTTGTCTAGTCAAGAAGAATATTTTTCAACCTCAAGAATTGTGATCGTTACTTCTAAGAGACCATTTTAGAGACCAAGAACCTCTAGTCTAACCAATATGTGTTAAAAATATTCGGGAAACTTAGGGTTAGTGGGGTGTTTAAATAAGTAATATAATAGGAGTCAATATTATACCTCTTCAATGTGGGAGGGAATGAAGATGTCTATATAAAATCAGTTAAGGTATTAAATAACTAGTCGCCACTTAGACTCATTTTTTATTAATGATATATTTCCTATAATAATTTCATAGTGAATTACATTGATAGATAATACCTTAAAGGATATATTTAGTCTCTCTAAGTCATTAATATACTAAATAATATTGAATACATTAGTGGATAATAAAGTTCCTTTATTTAGATTTTATCTAATACCTTAGAGGTCTTATGTAGATTCTTATACACTTCTCATTTGTATTTAGATAAATGTTTTCAATAATATCAATATTTGGTTACATTGAAAGTGTTTTCTATAACAAATAAAATTTTTTCAAATATTATATTGACTCTTGTTTTTTATTACAATCTAATAAGTTACTTCAAATAATAATTCCCTTCTAAAAGATAGATCTGAAAGTACTAATTGATGGAGATGAAGTCATTTTATACAATATAATATTTTATAAAATGGAAATATAATTTTAAATTCATTTAGTTAATTTTTTTATTAAAATTACACACAATGAAATGATTGTTAATTTTATGTAAAATTAAAATTATTTGTAGAAAAAGATCCATATTTTATTAAGAAATGAGTTCTATTTGGTTTTACTCTAACTACTTGCCTATATAGATAGACCATCATACCAATAATATCATATAAGACTCTTGGATGGTTCAGTAGAAATATCTTTTCCTGATCTATCATATGCATAAACTTAAAAATATTCCTCTGGTATATTACTAAAGGGTTTCATAGAAAATTTAAACATAATAAAAATGAAAACAATGAGGTACATAACTCATAAGTATACATAATTATTATGTTTCTTAAGACAAGATAATATAGGGGAACCAAACATTAGAATGACCCTACCTAGTTGTATGATCAAGGAGTAGGAAAGTTTTTTATTTAAAAATAATCTAATAATTACTATTTTAATTGGGATTTAACACTCACCATCTTATTTCATATTATTCCCTTTAATTTGTTCATGATTACAATAATTTAGTTTGGAATCTATATTCCTTCCCCCAAGATAATATTTTCAAACCATATATATGTGTAACTCTATACACAACTCAATGGAAAACCATATTCGTGGAATAAGTGTAGTAAATCAATCCTTATACCTAGAATTTAACTCCTTAAATACCTATATAATAATTTAAAGAAGCAACTTCACCACTTTTAAGCTGAAGAATACATTCATTTATTATATAATAGTTTTTTATTTATGAATAATAAACAAGTTAATAACACTAAATAAATGAACTAGTCGTATATTAAAATATGTGATAATTATTTATAAAAATTTCATAAATAAATAATAAATAATTTATAATTTTGGAATGGGTAAATATTAATAATTAAAATTATTTCAATATAAAATTTTTCATATTATAATTTATAAGGTTCTAATATGAACTTGTTCATATTCCTAATATGAGATAATTTATAAACACTGTTATTACAGAAAAATAAAAAAATTATATTTAAAATAAAAAATTAACCTAAATTTAATACTGTATTTTGGATTTTATTTAAAAAATTTAATCAAATGAGACAAAACACATTTTTAGAATGGTTTAAATAATATTCCAAATAAATCTGTAGTATAAAAACTGTATGTTTACCTTTATGAACTATTCATAAATAAATTTAAACATTTTTAATTTTAATATTATTTTTAAAGTTTATAAAAACATTATAAATTATTAACCATGTAAATTCCATATAAAACTTATAATGCATCTACAGAAACATTTTGAAATGGTTTAAATCCCCCCATATTCAGTGCAGTCCTATCAAAAATATTTTTATTATTATATATAACATTTTATGAAATAAAAGATATCATATTCCATGAGATAGAATCACCACACGCAATGTTGGAATTATGGCCTATGCTGCATAATATCTATTATCTATTATATTTTATTATATTTTTATATTGTATATTACAGCTGCCAACCACCTATTATGACAGACTTGATATCACCTTTTTAATATGAAACCCTATTTTGTCAGTTTAATTTGGTGCTATCATGTAGTACAATTACCCTATCACACATTATTATTTTTTCATACCAAATAATTTTAACAGAATCATACTTTATTATATCACCTATTTTATTTTATGATTCATTTGTAGCTTATAATATCACATATCATAAAAATTATGTGTTATTAATTATCTATATCATACTCAATAATACAATATATAATATATAATTTATATATAGAATTCTATATCATATTTTTATGATGTAAATAAAATATCTAAAATTTATTCATTTCAAACACAATTTCAAGAATCAAGAAGAATATAAAATCTCATATACCATTGATGGGTTTCTAAGGATTTAATAGAACTTATTCAAAATATTTTAATATAATAGAAACCTCAACACCAATATCACTATGACATATTAAATAGTAACTATGTATAAACAAAATGAAGAACATATACCTTACACTGATGTTGGTCGCAACAACAACATTCAATCACAGTGGTTGTTGAAGAACCCTAATGATCAACCAACTGGTTTCTTTCTCCATGGAGTATCCATGGGATAAATTAATATTCTAATGATTTTTATTTACCCTCAATACATACATGATATTATAGTATAATTAAATAAAAATAAAGGCAAAGGGGGATATATTCAATAAATTTTGAAGGGAAATTTTTGGAAAGCTCGAAGAGGAATTTTCATCATATCCTCCTTCTTATATATCCTATTACGGATGATATATGATTATTAATGAATTTAATCATACATTTATAACATCTAAGTATATATCATGTTTGGAATATCTCTTTATAACCATTAGTCAACAAAACTATTATAAATATCATCATATTAAATTTTTATAATTTTTTATATCTAATGTGGATGATATTTTAACATTAACCGTGTTACATTCAATAACCCCAATCAATTATAAAGTATAAAATGGATCGTGAAATACGGTTCTTAGGGCCTAAAATATAGCCCTTTCACAAAATACAACTATCCAATTCAACTGTAATATGAATTATTTAAAACATAGGAAATGATGTGTCCCAAGATATAAAATATATCTTATATGTCATGTATTTCATATCTTTTAACATCATAATATCATTGATTATGATATAAGCTAAAATAAACAAAAAATATATAGTTTTTACGGTATATATTCATTATTATATATGATAAAAACTTATGGTTATGGACAGAGATTGTGTACAACATCCATGAAGGCCCAGATTGGGATGTAAAGGGAGTGACATTAAGGTAATACTATCAAGTTGGATATTGGGAGTCATTTAACCTAGTCTCGGTGTATAGAATGAGTTATTAGTGATTCAATCATTATGTGAGATGTTTAATTTGAGATAGGAATAAAATTAATGGTTTAGAGAAATAATGATTTAGTGTGAATAATAACCATTAAACTTCAAAGGGTGTAGAATTGTGCAGTTGGTAATTATGGTTTTATTTTGAGACCCTATAAATATGAATAGAGTTATTATGATCAAGTTCCAAGAATATGGGTATTCTAGGATGTGGGGTGTATGAGGTGTGGTGAATTATAACTAAGAGAAACATTTTGGGTAGGTTAATTACTTGAATTGTGGTTATGATTTGTCCTAAAATTTGTTTTTGCTGTGATACACATACTGACCAAGTAGGTGGATGATAATTTTAGGCCTATTATTATTTATTTTTTCATAGAATGGAAATTTGAGTTCCACCAATGTTGAAAATATATGATTTCTTGGTTTCAATACTTTTTATTCGGTGTTTAATATACATATCCCATATGAAATCATGATTTATTTACCATAGGGGAAGTTGTACCCACCTGATGCAATTGAGATACTGCATCTATAACAGGATTATTTTCAAAACATTAATAAATAAATGACATGATGTTCTTCTATATATGAAGTTTGTATGATGGGGTACTTTCCCTACATATGATAGACAAGTATAAGGATTGTTTCCTTTCCCATTATAGTAGGATGATATAGTAGATTTGTCATATATACTATATGGATATAGGAATGATTTTTATGTCTATGATTGATGGCTAACAAGATGCTTCACCCACCATTAATATATAAAATATGAAATTGTTTTCTCATCAATGATAAAAAATGATATGATTCTTCACTCACTCTAAATAATTATATGAATAGATAGCTCACCCTCCTATGATAATTGGATGATATGAACATTCACCCACCTGTTATATATGGATTATGGGATATTATCCTGGTTATAAAATATTTCTGATATGAAAATTCACTATACTATGATAGTTAGATAAAAAATAAACATCACTTATCAAATTAAAATTTGATGATAGGATGTAATACCCTAACATCCTAATGTTACTAACATTACACATATTTTTGAGAAAATTATAATATCTTAAAAATAAGTATGGGTTCATGACTACTCAACCAACCTCTTATATAAAATTTTTATATTCTACAACAAAAATGGATAAAGCAGGTTTGAGTCTTCTTTCAAAGTGGATTATTGATCACCCATGTTTAGATAAGTGTATTTCATGTGATGTTTTTAACTATCATTTCATATATTTGATTCATGTATATATATACTAGTTATTATTAGGGAAACTATGGGTGGTGGCCTCTCTATTTCTATTCTCGTAACCTTGGAATTCAATTTATTATACTTTTAGACCCAAAAGTACAAATTTACATAAAGTCGTAGTCCCTAGAATTGATATGTGAACTAGGTAAGCCTAGCGGAGATGGTGAGATAGGTATAAGGTGAGTTCAAGTATATAAGTGTGTCTCCATAGTTTTCTCAGTCCCTAAAAAATATATAATTTACCCATTGTGTGACCTTGAATTGATATTTAATGATAAAAAATGTATGAGTATCATTTATTATAGCATGGTGTATGATTTAATTTATGACATTACTTATGTTAAAATTCTATTATACTCTAATAATATATTTTTTTCATTGATATTTTTATATATTATGTTGATATATATTGTAAGGATACTGGTTTTCTTGACCAATACATAGTTTTATTTTTTTCCTCACTATAATTATGTAGCCTTTGGCAGATGGATAGGCATATTTAAATTTTGTAGAACTCTAACTCAGGCTGTGTGGGTCATTTCCAGGTTAGGGATGATACAACTTAGTTAATTAATTTTCTAAAAACATGATATTCAATAAATATTTTAATAATTTATTATTTATACATTATCTAAAAAATCCCATTTTTCAGAAATTCAATTTCAAGTCACATGGATTAAAACATATTTTAGGAGATCCCACATGATTAGTATGATGCATGAATGCACCCCCTCTTGTGACTCTGAGCCAAGAGTAAAAAAATAAAAAATAAATCATAACATCGTACATTATCATATCACAAAACTATAAATAAAAAAACAAAATCATACTCATTGATATCATTGATATTTTCTATAATGGTGTTATCTTTACACAAGAATAGTTTTTATCCCTAGTTTCAACCAATAGATATCTATTTACCAATTCCCCGAAATAATATTCCAAAATAACAAATCTATAACCATTTTCTAATGCTTAAAATGATTTTATTTGAATCAACATTTAATTACAAATAAACTCATTAATTTCCCTCCATATTTAATGGGTTTCCGACTAGAGTTCATGGTATTTTAAACACTATAGGATGACTATACCCAAATATCAAAACCATAAAATAATTATTATTAAATATATAAACCACTGAATTCATATAAAATTTATGGAATTATAGTAGATTATAGACCACAACCAATAATATAACACTGTGAAATAATATATGAACTCATGTTATGTTATACAAATCAAATAATTATGAAACGTCACTAATAAGTCTAATTATATTTTTGTTACCTATAAAAAGAAAAAAAATGTAAATGTATGGAGACTCTACTAAAAATATTTTTAATTCACCTTAGAATCATACTCACATCCTTATTTAACTACTCTCACTCAACCAACAATTACTAATCCATTTCCCTGACCTATATATCAAAAATGGGGTTTGTACACTCATTGAGTTTTGCATGTAGGGTGTGTGTATGAACTTTAGTTGTAAATCACCAAAAAGACCCTATGATTTTCCAAAAATGGACAAATGGGAGTGCATTTAGTGCCAAGTAAATGAAGAATAAGAATCCATATAAAAATATCTAATTTAACGCTACCTATGTTTTCCAATTCTAATAGACCATACATATCATAATGAATAATATGAGGTACCACAACACATATGTTATCCCCAAGTTAAAATTAAATGCATTAAAATAAGATGAAATGTTTAGCATAGTTAAATAAAACAAGAATGATCCATATTATTAGGTTACACATTACCATTATCAACCCTTGGAAATTGACATTAATCTAAGTAATGGGTTGTGATTAAAATTTCCAACCCATCAAGAATTATACACACTATGGGGTGCTAGTATAAGAATGTCGGCCCTATAACTAGAAACATCCATTTGAGTCATGCGAGATATTAACATATTGAAACACTTATTAAAGGTAAATATTTTGAATTTAAATATTTAGTTTCTTCATAGTGTATTTTTTTCATAGAAAATTATTAATATATTCAAATCACTTTTTTAATGATCATCATACATCGACACTACATCAAATAATAGGTATGATAAGAAATGAAAAAAATTTGGAATCATATATCCTATCATCATATCACTCATCTATAAACTAGTTCACCTCTTATATTATATATCTTGACTCATCAATACTATCCCTAGACTAATAACCATTTAATCTAAATCATCAAATTTCTCTGATATAATCTACTTAAAGTCCAATTATCTAGGTCATGACATTTCAAATTCAATGATCATCTCTCAAATGATTAAAGGTTCAATTTATCCTTAATACTCAACTAATGTTGAATAGTTAGCTGATCACCGTACCCTCAGTTGGTTATCTCATCTAATCACAAAAGAATACACTTGTTATCTTATCAAAAATCCCATACCCATCACTTAATTACATTCCAAGAAGTTGCATAGATGATAAGAATTATCTCTACCATTATCCCATAATAAACATCAACGGTGAACTATTCTCTGAGTGTTAAATCCATTAATACTCTATTTTCAAAAAAAATATTTTATCGTCGCACTAGGTCTATTGAGTAATTACACAATATATCTCATTACATGACTATAAATCACTATTATGGTTGAGCCAATTATCTTTCGATCATACTTTATACATTTATTAGTGTCAACACATAAGGAAAACCTATAATTCGTCCATAAATCATTAGTTATTCACTCAATATGAACATTAATATATTCCTAAGGGACAGTTTTTAGATTCCCATAAATTATTACGTGCTTGAACAAATATAAAATGAGAAGTGTATATCAAAGAAAATGTGAGAATATTTAATACCTAGAACCCCGATATTTATGGTTTGGTTTTATAAAAGGAATAAAGTGATGCCTTTTCAAATCCCTTCCAAATTACCCTACCCCTTACCCTTGAAAAATTTAGTGGTTAGGGATTACATTGAACTTCTAATAGACCTATACTAGGATATTATTGTCCCATTTGGATGTTAGAGGTAGTTTTTATGGTCCAATGGAGCCTTATTTTTTAAAAATACAAAAAATTATATGTACGGGTCTTTTATAACATTGTTCTCAAGTTCAAAACCTCAATTTAATCCCATATGGACACAAAAAAATATACATCCCCTTGATCCACATGAAAAATATTAAATTATATCAGCTGTTAAAAAACTAAAACCATGTATTTTATCAATTAAAAAAATCAAAAATACGGGGGGGAATTATATAGATGGATATATATGATCACATCTTTAAAATGTATTGGTATAGGAATTTTCAGTCTTATATTGACAATTATGGTCATAAAGTTTCTTTTATTTCCTACCATGTGAGTATCCATAAATTCCAAGGGGATTGGGATATTATTATGAACTAGAAAGGTCCCATAATTTTATTTATTAGAGATTTATCATATAATATGATTTCGATGGTCAAAGAATTTATAGAATAACAAGATATGATTAAGTTTTTATAGTTTTTTAATGTATTTAGACATCTTTTTAGAATATTTTTTTTCAACTACCAATTAAAAGAGAATTATAATTAATGATTCAATTGTTTTACTTGAACTAATCTAGTTATTTTATTTATTATTGTATGGATCCTGTAGAGATTCAAGTAATGAATGTGCATATTCATAAAATATAGGAGAATGGATTTATTTTGTATTGTGTTTCAATATTAGTTATAACCTCCTGGAATTTTAGAATGTATTTATCTTGAAAAAATATTTTATGTTTGATAACTAATGATAAATTCTACAACAAACTAAAATGAACATTACTTTATTTAATTATGGTATAATATTAAAATCAATAATTATATGAATTACAATATAGAAAAATAAAATATAATTATTAAAATTTCTAAAATAATGGAAGTGTAAGTAAATAAAAATAACATAAGGTTTAAATTCTCATCATTGTGATCATCCATAAAGTATATAACACTAATGGGAACTATAAAAAGAATACAACATGTTAAAAATATGTTAAATAAACTAAAAAATAAATCAGATAATATGATGACTACTTTTAAATATTTATTAAAGATTATATATAGAATCTGGTATAACTGTTATATATATGATTTTTGGTTATATGGTTATTGTACAAGTAGTCATTAGATATATAGTCATTGGATAATTGGGAATTTGATAAAATTATATTTAATAGGTACATTTAATACATTTAATTCTTATTAATAAATATAAAATATCATAATTCACACATAATAAATAATTTTGGAATGAAATAAAAATATAATAATTAGTTAAAATACATTATCATAAAGATATAAATTTTTATTTGTTTTATGTTAATATTATTATATTTATTATCAAAGAATTATTTTAAGTTTTTAAGATATTAAATACATAATTATTATGTAAATTAATTTATAAAATTAATTTCATATAATATAAATACTTAATATTAATGGGATGCAATTAAAATCATTTATTATGAAAAAGGGATATTTTTCAATGAATTGTTTTTTCTAAGTGTTTTGGGATTTTTTACAAAAAAAATAAAATAGATTAATTTTATTAGATGATTATAATTAATTTTAATATTTAAATTTATAAAAAATTAAAAACATCCATTTAATTAATAAATAATATTAAATAATATTATGAGAACTATAGGTTTTAAAAAATCATTTTTCTATAATCGGTTTTTTCTATAAATTTTATATTTTACTTTAAAAGTAAAATTTATCATATTTAAAAATTAAATTATATTAAATGGATTATAATAATGTAATAATTACATTTAAATTAGGTAAAAGGTTCAATTTTATTATTTGGTAATAAAATATGTTATCGCGATTAGAAATGAGTTATTGTAGTAAAGGTAAATGATGTAAAGCAGGTCAATTGCGGTGTAAATGGATAAAATATATCTCTAAAAACTATAAGGGGATTATTGACCCCTATAAATTATTATTCCACTTTTTATCCACTTTAATATTAGAATAAAAACCATACTCCTTAAGGAATGAGTATTTATAAAAATTCCACTCAACATTCACCTATTATAGGACCATTTTTATACTCCTCCTAATACACTCTTAATTTTTTTATCTTATAAATACCTAACCAAAATAGCTTTATAAATCATTTTTTAATTTTTTTCATCCTTTTTTCAAGAAAGAGTCTTATCTCTTTCATTTTGAAGTAACTCATTTCCAGAAACAAAGAATTTATTAAATTATCTTATTCTTCATAGTCATTTTCAATTACCCTCTCATATAAACTATTTATAAATCTCAGTATGTATAATAATGAATTAGTTTTAACATTATTATTCCTTTGTGAAAGTGATATTACTATTATGTAAATCTATTCAATTACTTACTCATTACTATACCAGGTTCTTGTTTAGGTCATTTTAACTACCTAAATGAAAGATGTTATACAAACACTATAATTTTCATCATATATGTGTATCAAGTAATGAATACCTGTAATATATGATATTAATTGTAATTTATGTAATGGATATAATTCTATATGGTGAAATGAAAATTAATGGTAAAACTAAATTAACTCATTTTTATTTATAAATTAATAGAAACATTCTCATCATAATATCTATTCTCAAAAACTATACATATACCTTCCCTAAAAATAAATTGCGAATAAATAAATAATTGAAACAAAATTATTCCACTACATTTAATAATATATGAATTTTAAAATCTTTATTAGAGAATGAGGATCAACATCACCATTATGTAACTTGTACAAAACAATCAAAATTTCAAACATCTAATAATAAAAATAAAAAATAACTAAATAATATATTTTTAATAATATATTATAATTGTATAATAAAAACTTTAATATATATGAATAGTATTATGAAATAATTTGTTAATGTTTATATATTAAATATATGGATGGTTAAAGAACTTTCCAATATTTTTGTAGTAAATAAAATATTTTCTTTTCCAAGACCACTTTGAAATCATGAATGTCTATGTATAAATTCATGTTTAGGGAATATTTTATGTCATATCACTCTAAAAAGCCTTTTATTCTCTTATCCTATTTTTATATTTATTTTTTACATGTCTCTTAACTATTATTCCTCTATTTGATTAATAGTTTAATAAAAAACATTCATGTAAGTGGATCCAACCATATCTCTTCTTTTCATTCTGAAATATTTCAACAACGTGTCCATGTTTTTCATTTGGTTTTATGTATTTCGTTATCCCAATTTATATGATTTATTAATGTTATTGTATATTTAAGTTGAAATTCTATATAAAAGTGTGAAATGGATATTTTTTATTACTTCTACATGGTCACTTTATACCACTATTTTCTTTAGTTTTATTTTCAATGAATCATTTTTATATTTTCATAATTCTTAAAATTAAGTTTATTAACTTTACTATTAATATTTTAAACTATTTTTTAATAAATTATTACTTTTTATCAAAAAGTAAAGGATATTTCTTCGTATTTTTCTATTAATTTTTATAACACTATTATAAATTATTTTTCATCCATACCAATATCCTTTAACATTTTATATTATTCACTAGGGATATATTCTAATGATATCAAACAAATTATTTCTTTAGATGGGTTATGATCATGAATTTTATAAATTTTCTTAAACTTGATTTATATATCATGTGCATTTTATGATATGGTTGATTTATAAATGTGATTGTGTTCATGTGACATGCATGTTTGTGGTCTTTCATTATGTGATGGGTGGGAACTGATTTATATATTCCTCTAATTCATTGAGTTTATCATTATATCTCATGAGATGAGAGGGTGTTGGGGAGTGAACAAAATCCAATATGTTTATGGGAATGGAGATTGAAACCAATCCACTATGTTATGTGACCCAGTCCACTATTTGATTATAGTCTAGAGAGGGATCCTCGAAATAATAAATGAATTCATCCCATTATGTTTATTAAAAATTGAAATATTTAGGCCACAATCATAGCTCATATATTAATAAAATATGATTATTATATCACGATTACAAATTCATTTGCCTCATTTAAAAATTTATGTCAAAATCATCATATCACTATTAATGATATATGTCCCATGTTTTATTGGGTATTATTTCCTTATATTATGTTAATGCACCTTGATTATATTATCATAACCACATCTTTATATTATTCCCACTTATGATCTTCGATTTATATCTCTTATGCTCTTTCCATACTTATCATTTGAGATAGCCCTTTCTTATGTTTCTAATCCCATGGAAATAAATAAGTGAATTAAATAAGATATGTCTAAAAAGGTATCATGTGAGAGCATTATTTGTGGATAATTTTGAATAATGTTTATAAAATAATTTTTTTATGTATATTCTCTCAAAATATAATAAGGTAATAGATTAGAGGGTATGATTTTCTATGATATACATTGAATATTCATATAAAATTATGTAATATAAATTTATGCTATAGTTATCCCATAATATAAGAAGTACATATTATGTAATCTAAGATAAAAAAATTTGGAAGGCATTATACATTAACTATTAGAAGTTGAATCAAGTAATGATAAATAAAAAATAACCAAGTCCATATACCTATAATGTATTTAACCAATTAGAGGGGTAAATCCATTTTTATGGATTAAATTGAGAATAGGATATTAATAACTATGGGTGAAAGAGGAGTAAATTATGAATATGTGTTTCTGATAATATTATAAAAATTATTAGTGCTTATTGATTCCATTTTGGGTTACTCATTCTTATATAGTTTTCATGGATTTAATTAATTAAATTTTATATAAATATCATGACTCATCTTTTTTAGTTCTTTGTTATTAAACCCTAGTTTACTCAAGATAAAAATAATTCCATTGGAAGCATACTAAAATATAGTTATAAACCTTGTGAGATAAAAGTTGTGGAATTTTTTTTCTAAATTCCATTTTTGATTCAAGAATAAAATTTTTGATGATTGTGTTCTCAAAAAAATGAATAGTTATTTTTTGTAACATATTCATAGATATAATGTATTTATAAATCCTGTAAAATATATTTTAGATCTAAAACATTATCTTCTGATTTATAATTATTGATATTTTATCTAATATTTCCTCAATGTAGGTATAATCAATGATGTTGTTAACCTAAAAGGGTGTCAAGTTATAGTGTATTGACACATACTAAGAATATATTCATGATATTAATTTATGACTTTTATTCATTATAAAACTAATATTACATAAATTTTATTATGTATTTGTAAAGTATTGAGATGCTTCTGAATAATGATTGAGAATTTTGTTCTTGCAATAAGTTAATATAATAACATACGATAAAGGAAACTACAACCACATGAAATATTAAAAAACACATGACTTGTAAATATCCATGATTATTCATACATTAAGGTATTAGATAAACTACTTATATAGTGATAAATTAATAGTGTATTCATATAATCACCCATGATTTATTCATTTGAATTTTTAGGTTATATTATTAATTCACGTGGTGAAAACGTGGGCGAATTTAAATTTTTGGTTTATATTGAGTGTTGGGATATTTTCTAGGGTTTTAAAGTGTTTAATATAGTCTATTTTCATTTAATTATGTGTGAGTAAACACTATATTGGGATAATTATTTGTTATAGTAATAAATATAAAGGGGTCAAGTGGTAAGTTGACCATTGTACCTCAGATTGGAGACAACCGGAAGTATCATGACCATCTAATGGTTGTGTAAACACTAGGATAGGACCAAATTTTTAGTGGAATATTGGATAGTTTCTGAATAAAATATTTGGGGTTAATTTTTTAATTTCCACAAAAACAAAATAAACCATTTTAGAATTACCTTACTCAACCAACTCTCCTATTAGAAGATAGAAGGGTATTTAACCTCTTCCCAAGAAAATATTTAATTTTTTGTCTAGTTCCTTGGATGTAATGTGAATATGGGTGGATTTATTCAATTATATATCTTGGTTATCCATTTATAACACTTTAATCTCTTCTTTTAATTCCTCTTACTTAAATACCCTTACAATAAATGGGTGTTGTGATTCAATATTTCACCAATAATTGGGTGAAATCAGTTCTAATAACACATAATATTTTTATTTTGATAATAACATACTTAGGGAAGTTATTTATAAGATTTATTTTTTTATGTTATTTTTTTGTATTGTTATATTATTGGAATTTACTAGATTTGGGGACTTAATTTAAGGATATTATGGCCTAGTTTATTTTTTTTAACAATTTGTGGTTAACTTAATTATTGTTATATTCTACATGGTTTTTTCTAGGTTTAAATTGAGTTTAAATATGAAAAATTTAATTTTTTAAGTAATAATTTATGAATGTTTTTTATATGATTTTTGGGGTTATGATGATATAATTAGAGTGAAATATAAGAATCATCAATGTTATGTTAATGTAAAGTTCCTTTGACCAATATATAATTATATAGGGTTTATTTTAGTGTTATTATCTATATTTTTTATTCAAGATAATAAATTATATCCATCCTATTTTCTAATGTATGAAATATGGGGTTTTAAAAAATAATTCATTAAGTAACTAAATTATATTTTCTATGTAAATACCCTTCTATGCATAGGATAAATTTATATCTTACCTATTTTAAATTTTAATTCTAGATTTAATAAATTATGAATGATTGATTAATCTTAACATGTAAGAAAATAATCATTTATATTTTGTTAATGTTAAAAATTTCTCTAATATGTTCAAACATATTATATGCATATGATGTTTAAAAAAGTTAAATCTTTCATTTATATATTTTAAATCATAAAATGTAGATATGGAATTAATTTTCTTAGTTTAAAAATTTATAAAAGAATAACAAAGGTATTTTTTTCTTAAATGTGACAAGTGAGGTGATTATTTAGTACCAATGTTCAATAATGTAATTTTAGGGTATTTCAAATTTTAATATCTTTTAGTATTTATAAAGAAAAGTTATTTATATATATTATTATTTTATAATTAATTTATTATTTTCATAAATTAAATATTTTAATGAAAATTGGTATTCTTTCCTAACTCAAATCTTCCTTCTCGAACCTTATAAGACTTAAAATTACTATGTAAATGATTTAAATGGTTTATGATGAGACGTTGAATATTTTTTAATATAAATAATTATTTTGTCATTGTTTTTTTACAATATTACTGGTTTAGTGATTCATTTAATATTTGGAGTTAATTATTATATAAAATATACTTTTATACATTATATCATGTGATATTATATAAGTAAATCAATTATGGTTTGTATTAAAAAATGAAAAATTTTATAATTTTGTATTATTCCCAATTTTATGAGTTTTAATGAAAATGAAAAAAATGAGAACATGATTGTTATGGTGTCCTTTAAGTTTCAAAGAATTTATTCTCTCTTATTTAATAAATTACTAAGTCTTATGTGAATTTTATTAAGAGTATAATCCATATTCATTTGTTAATTTCATGATTGATAAATAATTTTCCACAAATTTTTTCTACTGAATTATAATCCAGAAAATGGATCTTAATGAAAAGATGGAATAGGTATTTCTTGTGAAGTATTGGTTGGGTCAATAAGGTGAAAAAATGGTTGACACAATAACATTTTCAATTATTAATGGTTGGTAAAATGTTATTGGGCCCAAGATATCCAAAAATACATTTGTTATTAATATCCATATAGAATTATTAATTGAATATATGATTTTCATTCTAAATCTAATTATGATATTCTTCATTATTGGATTACTTTTTAGGAAAATTTGTTCAATATATACCCCTTATGTTATTTTATAATGTAAAGTCAGTACACATTACTATATTTATAATATTGAACATATATTTATTAATCTATTTACTGAAAAAAAAATCTCTTTGATTATTTTAATGTGTAACTTAGGAATCCTTAAATTTATGTCACCATAAAAATTATAGAAAATATACTTTATTTAGTTAGTTTAAATAACTTTGGATATGTTTCCATGTCATATCTACTATATACGTGATATTATATTGCTTATATACCTACAATGAATGATTACTAATCTATTCACATTTGGTTGTGGGTCATAGAAAAAGTGGAAAGAGAGGGTTTAATTTCCATTTTAATAAAAATTAACAGATTCTCTAAAATAAAATAAATTATAATGCAAGAGTTCAATTCAAAAATAAAACAATAAATGTAAAATTGAGCATATAGTAAATTAAAAAATTAATCATAATGGAAAATTAATTACTAAAGTTTAAAATAATAACATTGAAAAATGAGTTTGGAAATGGATTAAGAATGATCCCTTGTATATATTCAACTAAACACGGCTTAATAGATTTATATTTATCCCATTTTTTTGATGGAAATAATGAACTATAAGAAGAAATGAATGAATCCCTTAGTTTTAACTAAAGCTAAGAACCAAAATAAGACCCTTAGTTTCAATGGAAAATAAGAAACAATAATACTTATTTTAATAATGGGGATCATGTAATGTAGAAGTTGAAGAAGATAAAGATTTTCTTTTAAAACCCCTTAAAAATAACACAAGTATCTCTTGAATAATTAGAAGAATATTCAAGATTAATAGAGGAAGATAGAGGGAGAGAGAGGGTAGAAGAATATAAATTAAAAATTACAACACGTATAAGGACCTAATACTTATAAAAAGTAAAATTTAATTTTTAAACTATAATTCATTTTCTTGTATTCCCAAAGATCTTTTTAGTTTCAGAGTTTTATAAAATTAGGACACAAATCTTACATAAAAAATCCATGAATTAAAATGTATAAAATTCCACTCAATATCTATTTTTTCATAATACATAGCTTTCAAAATAAAATACATTTCCTATTCATGATAAAACATTATTATTTTTAACCAAACTTCTTCATTGTTCTTATTCATCCTTCAACTCTATGAAATAAATTTTGAAACATGAGATATACAAGAAAACCTCATTATGTGACATATAAAACCATGAAAATAAACTTGTTAGTCCATTTAAAAACCATGAGATCATAAAAGATTGTTTTCCTTTAATATGATAAACTTTGAGATAAAATAAGCTTTTAATTACACATGAAATCATCTTTACTAGCCACTTTTTTTCATAAAAATTGTTATAAAACCTAGAGTACTAATACTTATCATGTGAGTTTTATAAGAAATATGAGAACCCATGAAAAACATTTTCTTAAAAACATACATTTTTCCCATAAATCGGGCAATATTTCCTATAAAAAATGATCATTAGATTTCCTTTAAAAAATAAGATATTTCCATTAAAATAAAATTTAGATAATAAAAATTTTATAAAGATTTTTTGGGATATCAAATTCATAGAACACTGATAAGAACCCTTATAATTGGAATTACAAAATAAGTTAATTCCAACACAATTCTTAAGAGAACATAAACATTACTAAATTAATTGGAGATGTATATAGGGATCACCCATTGACATTAAAAAATTCAAAGAACCATAACTTAAATGAGACACATAAAATCTTCCATTTCCATTATTAAAATAATAAATTTATACTTTTGAACCCATAAACAAAAAAATCATATATTGGTATATCCGTTTTGAATAAAACCCCATTATTAAAAAGTAAAGACATTGAACAAAGGCTAGAATGGTTTTTTAAGAAAACATGGAAAATTTTAAATTAATCTAAATAATTAATAATTTTAATGGTGGAGGTAAAATTTTATTGATGTCGTAAACGTTAAAAAACATTCCTTCTATACATTTTAATGAAATTAAAACATTCCATATAAAATACACAAAAAAGATTCCATTAGAAGACCTTTGTAAGAAAGTAAAAGGAGTGGTAAAATTATTATTTTAATTTATTTATTTAATTATTGATACATTCAATAAACAAAAAATACATGTGGGGAAAAATTATGAAGAAATCATTAAGTTATTTTAAAATTATGTTTCATGATAAATATACCTTACCGTGAGTCTGACTTGTTACATATGTTCTTAATCTTCCTAAATAAAATTTTTTTGTTAATTATTAAATTGATGAAGAATATTTTTAAAGTTTATTTTCTTTATTTATTCATTTTATTTAACTTATTAACATGCCATACTATATCACTTAATTGATTATATTTACTTCTAATGTTTTAAGGATATTTAGTTCATAAATCTAAAATGACTTTGATAGGTTGAATATGGTCATATGATCATGATTATATCATTTATAGAATATTAATAAATTTAAAATTATAATTTTTATATATTAATTATACTTTTAAAACTACATATGAAATTTTTTTATGAAAAAGGAGTTATGTTACAATATCGAGATAGTAGTCTACACGTATACAAGAGTATAGTTTACATTTTTCAATGCACATGAGGCAAATAAGGTAAGTGTAATTTTAAATTTCCAAAATGATAATTATATCATTAATAAAATATTATTTCTTTCAATACATCTATATATACTATACATATAATGTGGTAATGAAAAATTAAATACATCAGTTCGTGAGGAGGTAATATGCAAGTACACATGAGCGATGTTTTTATTTCTAATTTAATTGTAAAAAAATAATTAGAATGTTTATTTTCCATTAAGAAATTAAATTTACATAATATATACCATATTATATCATTTTTATCTATCATTATGACTATCCATAAGATTCTGTGATGAAAAATGAAATACAATATTTTGTGAGGTAGAAGTCTGCGCGTACGCATGAAAAATGTTTTCATTTTAAATTGATGAATTAGTGGATGAAAATGTGTTATATCATAAACATAAAAAAATTATATGGGATATAATTATTTTATTATATAACAATGGCTAGGAGACATATGAAGGAGGTGAAAGAAGAGATAAAAAAAAGACCATACTCGGTTAAGAACAATACATCTTCCTCAGACAACCTTCATAAGTGTATAAATAAACCCATATTTGGATTATATTATGGTCAAAAAGTAAACTATAGAAAAATGGGTATGGATATTGGGTATATGTTCAGTTCTTGGATGAGATAAAAGGATCTTTAGGTGAAAATAATGGAGGATAGGTGGTTTCCTTTTGTAAATAACGAAGAGGACACACCTGGAATGTTTCGAAAGAATAAAATATATTAATTTATTACTCAAAAGACATTTCCCTATTAAAATTAAATATTATATAAAAAATATAATTACCATAAAATAGTATTTAGACATGTTTTTTGGTCAATTTAACCATTATCATTTTATTTTTAACTCTTTTAACTATTTTTACCTCTTACCGTGGTAACTGACTCTTTTAAAAAATGTTACAATTCATAATGACCCAAAATGAAACCAAAAAAATTTATAAATTTATAAATTTTAATTAAAATTAGGGATTCCATTTTATCAATTTAAATTTATATCAGTTTCTTAAATTAATTTTAGAAAACTGGTAGAACACAAAAACAAAATGATTTTTTGGACAAATTCCTTTCAAATATGAAATTGTTTTTATACAATGGTCAACTGTAATGTTGATCCAAATAAAATTTATTGGATTATTTTTAATAAAAATTAACAAATTAAATGATAAAAATAATAAAATATATAACGTGAATCTATAAATACATGAAAAGAAAAAACAATTTTCATTAAAAAACATTATTTTCTATTATTCAACCAAAAATAAACTTTTAAAAAAAATCAAAATTAACACTCATAATATTTTAAAATTTTGATATTAAATATTCTATCATTTTTATAAAATTTATCTTCTATAATTTTTAAATTAATCTTTTGAATAAAATTATATAATGACTGAAACTCAATTTTGTCAGAATATTTATCTTTTAAAACAGTTTATTTCTTACATGTCTCTTGTTTTGTGAATTTAAAAGACATTTCCTTTTCAATTTTAACCATATTTTTATGTTAAATATATTCTACATATCATATTTAATAATTATATTTTTTAAATTCATCCAAAGGAAGTGTACCTGGATCAAGGACTTCAAGTGACGAGACATTAGGATCAAACCTATCTAGAAGAATACATAATATCATATATATAACCATTTTATAATATAACTTTTCAATAAAACCCACTAACTATGATCGTTATTTAATTAACAAGTTGAATATTTCATTTACTTTTCATCTTATATTATTTTGAGGCCCTAATACATAAACCTTGAAACTTGTAGATTATTTTTCATCCCATTTTTATGGAATTTTGATATATTTTCTTGATTATCCCATAATCCCATTGATTAATTAATCCCTTTTACCATGAAAAAATCATTCTATGAGAGATATGATATAATTTAATTCTGATAATGAACATCATTCTTCAATTTCTTTCTATCAGTTACTTTCAATGAAACACCTTCGACCTGAGGAACAAATCCATCAGTAGCAGCCTCCTAAACAACCAAACTAATAGATAAAAAATAAACTAGGATCTAATATTTCTATACTTTGAAATTTCTCCATAAAAATTTTGAACCCACTTATTTTTCATTTAATCGAGGCCTTTTATATGTCTAAAATAAATTCAATGACTGAATCTCCAAACAAAGATAAATTTTTTGTACCCCAAAAATCTTATTTACAATAAAGGGAACTACGATCTAATACCATTTGAAAAGATCCATGCATATCAAAGGGAAATCACTGGTATAAGGGTAAATCAATGATTTAAATTTAATTTTATGTTTTCTATAGAAACAACCTTTTCTAATAATTAATGTAATAATTTTTATAGGTTCCAGACACATCAACGCACAATCACAGTAGGAATTTAATAATTTAAATGGTTCACCTATCAAAATAATTTGGCTAGTCCATAACATGATCTAGATTCCTTTTAGATAATATAGTAAAAAAATTAATCATTTGGACTAAAAACAATTTGGGTTTATCCTTGAACTCATGTTTCACATAAGTCTCCCTACTCTGTATAATAATCCTACACAATCAAAAATTATATAACTTTTTTTTAATAATAATTGATTATTCAACCAGATAAGACATTTATCATGTTATCTCTGTGATTTTTATTCTTCTAATTTTCTATTTTTCCCTTCTGAATAATCTAAATGATTATTCACTCAAATATATGGCTCTTTAAATATTATTTTTTCCAATGCACAACACTCATATAGTATGCATGCAAGATCCCTATTTTATTTGACTTGCACACCATATAAACCCTATGTTCAAAATTCAAATTCAAATTAAAATTAAAATAAATAAATCATTTTAACTACTTTTAACTTCATATATAACTTATACCACTTCGTATTCTTTTAATTTATTTATTGGATCTATCTTGGTCGACTTAAGAATAACTCATATCATGATTGAATGATTCATGGAATGAATAACCCATTAACTCAAAACTAAAACAAAATTATTTTTCCTTTGTAGAACAACCGTATTTCTCTAAAGACATGTTTGAATAGTTTATCCTAGACTTTTTGGATGATTTTAGGCTAAATTCTAGTGTCCTGGACTATACATCGTACTAGAACTCTAACCAGACTATAACAGATCTGATCATGAGTCACTGACATGGCATTATAGTAGTAAAAAAATTGGAATGGTTATTATAGCTTCACAGATTTCAGAGACAGGAGTGTTATTCTCGTTAAACTTCAGTCATCGATTATTGTGTCATGGAGTACTTACTATGCAATTAGTGTCATGTTTTAATCATTTTCATTATAATCTCAATCATTCTAGGGTTATTGGGTGTGACTAGAACTCTTAAATTTCATTATAATTATACTCCCAATCATAGTGAAATTTCATTCTCACCATACATGTAGGTATAATATTCTAAAAAACATAATTTTTTATGCTTTTATCTTTACTTAATTATTTTTTCATTCCCTTTTTTTCTTTTTTGAATCATTTTATTTATTTTTGAGCTGGTATTTTTGTAAGAAAACTATCAAAACAAACTCTATTTTTGATCTTTAAACTTTGACTGATTATCTTTAGTATGATTCGATTTAATATCTCAAACTATATTAAATTTTTGAAAATAATTATTCTCATAATTCTTTTTTCTGTTTTGAAATTTTACATTTTCATCAAATTCTGAAACCCTTTACCAAAATCACTCTTACAATATCCTGAAATGAATCTTATATAATTTTGAAACTACCCTTTTGATATTTCAGGATAACTCTTACGAAATGAGGGAATAACCCTTAAGAAATAAGAAGTGGCCATTATGAAACATTATATGACTCATATAGATTCTGTAAAAACTCTCACCCAATTTGAGTGGCACTTATGAATTCTATAATAACTCTTATAAAATTAGCATTATGCATAAAAATTATTTTACTTTTAAATAAATCTTATGAAATTATCATAATGAATATTATGATATTTTTTATGACTTTAAAAAAAATTACTCCTTTCTCATTTTCTCATATTTCTATACGTAGATACTCGTATTTAATTTTTACTAACTATTTAAAAATTCAAAGAATGACTATTATAAAACTATGACTTACTAAAATTTTCCTAATCAAAAATAATTACTATTTGGACTTTGGACTCATCCATTTTTATGTCTAAATATTATAATATCCCTAGAAAATTTCAATATTACTTCTCAATAGTTTCAAACTCATTTTAAGAATCCAAATAGTCTTCAATGCAAATAATTAACAATATTTTAGGTGATTTTGAATATGATTTATGTGTTAATAAAAAAGTAAACAAAATAAAAATATACACTTCTTGAGACTAAAAAATATCCCATAGGATCATAATAATTTTTGATCTCAATATCTCCCAAAAAAGATATCATGATCTAAAAAAGAGACTGAGAAATTGTCTTTGGGTATGTTCCAATTGAGATTCCAAAAATCAATGAAAACCATAATTTTTTCCATTATTTTTTTATAGAAAAAATATTTAAAATCTATTTTTCTTATTGAACTTCGAAAATAATGGTTTCCTTGATTAAATTTTAAAAAATTTATTCTACTTTACTAGTATGGGTAAGGTGAAATCTCTTTTCAAACTGTTTATAAACATAGTGGTCAATCAGAAACCAAAATAATGGGTACCCACTTGGGGATCCAATAAGTGTATTTATATATAATTTCATGTGAATAAATATTGATTTTATTTCAATAAATAGTTGAAATTATCATTTTCTTCTAGATTCTTGGTGTCATTTTTGAGTATAAGTCAAAATACTTTATCTTTACCTAGATAAAAATGTCTGGGCTCTTCAATATCATTCGAAACACCTTCATAAAATACTTGAGGAGCATCCCTAATATATTTCACTTCTTTTTCACCATCATTGGTTCAAGAAGATATATTTTCATCTTGAGATCTAGGAGATTATATGAGGGTATTTCTATTCCCCTTTAAATGATCTTCTTCCACTGAATTATTAGGTCCATCTGATGTAACTAATACCATGAGAACAGTAGTGAATGTACTTAACCCTCATGTTTTTCATTTTCTTGGATTCATATCCAATTAATTGAAGAGTCTATACTATTTCATCTAAATTATGGTTAGACCTTCCCATTAATAAATGCACTCAATGGAATTATTATTATGCATGGACCATGCAATGGTATTTTCCTTTTTGTTAAGAGACTTCACAATTGAGAAATCCTTCTAAATAGAATATGAAATGAAAGTGATAAAAGGTTTTAACTCACTTTACAATGTGACCTTTATGAACTAATTACTCCCTATATATGAAGTTTTTACTTTAATTAGGTTGATGGGAAATATATATTCGTTATTAAGTTCACTCTGTAACATCACAAAATTTTATATATATTGAATTTGATTCTGAATAAATAATATTTTTCATATTTAGGAATATAATATAGTTTAAACACATGCAACACATAGTGATTTATTTCATTAATTAAGAACCTTATATTTACTAAATAAATATATTAATGAAAAATGTAAATTAGTACAATGGTATAGTAAACAAAAAAATTATAGAACAAGTAAAATTAAAAAATATGATTCATGTTGATCTCTTAAGATATTTCACTCATGAGTAACACTGTATAAAAGATACCGAAAATTAATAATACAATTCAAATTTATATAACTGAAAAATATTCATCCTCGTGCGGAATTGATGTGAAGGAGGGATGAATTAATTAATATTTATTTATAAAAGGTAATATGACCATTAGAATAATAACCTGACCATTCAAAATTGTAACCTAGCCATTAGGAATATTATGTTGGTTTTTAGGGATAGTAAATTGGTTTTTGGAATAGTAAATTAAACACAAATTAGTAAATTTACAAATAAATAATATTACAATGAATAATTTAAGAAAGTATAAATATTATAATTCAATTAAATAAATATAAAATTTAAAAAATAAAAGTAAGTATAAGAATATTTTTAATCGGTTTTATTTAATTTATTTTATAAAAACCATAATTTTATGTTAATAATTAAAAAATAACTATGTGAAAGAATTTTTTAAATAATATTAATTTCATTTTTAAAATTGACACCTCAAAAAATTTTTATAAAAAAATCATAATTTTGATGTTCTGTCAATTAAAAGGTTTTCCTTTGAAATTATATTTTATTAAACATTTTATTCAATATTTTATCATAAAAACACCCTTCTCCTCGAGTATAAATGCACCCACTCCCCCCCCCTTAGAAAACCACTTCTTTTCAACATTTCAAAATATAAACCCACAAAATTACCTCTGATACCCCCATTTTATTTTTTATACCTTTTTGGGTCATATAACTCCATGATCTAAAGATGTTCAAGATAGTAGAAAAGGAATATCTTCAGGAAAGTGGCAATGTTTATTCATTCTCTTATTAAATTTTCTTTTTATATTTATGTATCCTTCTTTTACTTTCTTTTCCAAACCATCTTCAAATAATTAAATATTATTTTAAAATGTTATTTATAATGTTAATATTGTATAAATATATTATCATGTATTATATTTCTCTCACCACCTCTTTTGACAATGCCCAGTTAATACTTGGTTAGCAACCCATGAGGACGTTACCAAATCTCTACTTAACACAAACTTTTGGATGATTATAAAAAAATATTTATAATATATGAATGTATAAATATTTAGGTATTTCTAATATTTTTTTTCAGTTTTATTAGTGTATAATTTGAAATTATAAAAATGAAAAAATATAAAACAATATGGGATAATTTTATGGAAACATAATGTCAAAACCTACCAAATTAACCAAAAAAACAAACCAATAAAATCTAATGATTATAAATGATGAATATTTATAAAATAACATAATTCACTACTATTACCATAATTTAATAAATTTATCTTTATTAAACAATAATAAAAAAGTTGATTAAATAAAAAGGAATCTATGGTAAGGGGGATCTCAAACCCAACTCTTTCTTTTTGGGTTATCTCTTATTTCTCTTTATTTTAAGTGTAGATTATTCTCTAGTTTATTATAAATTCATTTGAAATATTATCTATCTCTAATTTCTTAGGATTTAGATGTTCTTAACTATTAAAAATTATTTCTAATCCCTCTATAGTGATTTTTCAAAACGACATTGTTTTCCAAAAACATTTCATTAACCTCTATAGAGTTATTTCATATCCACTCAAGAATGAATACCTTTTATAATAAATATGATATACATTATTAATTTAGTAAACATAAAATTTTATTAATTGATGTTTTATTTATAAAATAATTATGAAACCCATTTCATTATGTGGGTTTATTTTATAAATATTACTTTTATATATTTCCATTCTATATGGCATGTATGATTATGATAATTTAATGATGTGATTTGGGGTTAGAGAATTATATATCCCACCAATTCATTGTGTAATGTAATTCCTTTATTTAATTAAAATCCTCATGTGATTTCATGCACTAAAGAGAAAATTAGAAATTTAAGAGGATATGAAAAAGGATTTAAATAAATGTTATGCTTAATTATATGAAAGTGATATATACTAATTATTTTCCTAATACTCTACACATTTTATTTTGGAATTCATTAATATTTTTCCGTCTCACTTAAAAATGATATAATAGTCATGTAATAAAAATTAGGTTCATAATAGTTGGCATCGGAGAACAAATTAGTTTATTTTGGAATTATGAATAAAAATATTAGTGAAAACCCTATGTAAAACTCTAAGTATTTGAAAACATCCAAGATTTGTGTAATGTAAGAAGTTAGAGATATCCCAGTAATGCAATCCCAATATGGATACTATAAGTGGATGTGTTTCTGGCATAGATTCACCATGTGGAAAATACCCCAAAAAGGGTAGGTTGAATATTAACCTAATCACTACCCTGGGTATATGTGGTGGTCCTTACTACACACCTCGTTTTAGACTCATATGAGATATGATTTGGTTTATTTAAATTCTCTCCACACACTATTGTGATGTATATATAACTAAAGTAATTATTCTTCACATGGTAAGAAAAAATTGAAGTATTTGATCCTAGAAGCATCGTTTGATAATAAGGATATATTAATATTAGGATTCCCATAGGAGATAGCTTTGTAATTTATTTCTACATAAGAATAAATTATTTATACATGATTTATTAACTTTAATTTTGTTTAAAACATTCCAATTTTATAAAGAGGTGGAAACTAGGAAAAACTAGACCAACAACCCATGTTAGGAACTATGCAAAGGTTGTATGAAAAAAAATTCCCAATGCAATATAATGTGGACTTCAAAAATCATGGTGTTAGTTACACTACTATATTAGCCTATGAACAATGACATGATCCATGTGAAATATCCAACTTCTCCTAAAAAGGAGAAACTATCCATCATGTCCTTCATAGAACAATGATCACCTATATTTTTTCAATCATCCAATCCACTTGTCAAGAAATAGTTGTTTAACTTAATAGAAAATAAATTTTCAATGCTATATTTTTATTAGAAGTATAAATTTACTCTGTAAGTCTATTTTTTAAATGGACAAGCTGACTAATGGTTTACATTGATCAAGAAAATAAGACTGAAAGATGAAATGGAATAAATTGAGCGGAGAATCATTAAGAAGATATTTATTATCATGTCTTTCATTAAAAAAGTATATAAAAATTTGGTTCAATAATTTCTATAGCTGAAGTAAAATGAGAGTTAATATGTCATAACATATGAGGAAACTTCCACAAAGACATCCAATTATTCTATTGTTTTTTTACCAAAAATTGATAGTTAGATAGATATATTCCTTAGTGGATTAAAACCACTAATCTAAAAGTATATATCTATAAAATACATTTGGAGTTACTAATAAGTATTTATATGTTATCTAAATGTATATATTGAGTGTATATAATGTTCCATGTATATGAAGTCAATAAAAACATAGAGTTTCATGCTACAGTATCTAATGATAAAAGGGGAAAGAAAATCCCACCACTCACCAATTAAATATACAGAAAGATGAATCAAAGATATTTCCTAAAAGGAATAATGAAATTATTTATGTGTGTTATAGATTGTGACACCCCATTATTTTAAAATAACATTAAGTTTGATATCATATAGAACATGTAACATCGAGCATAAATGAACCACAAAATATTATTATTTTATCACTATTATAACCTACCCATTGAATTTTTTAATATGAATAGAAGTAAAACAATTATGAAATATATATAGTTCAAAATTAATAAATAAGTATAGATAAATTTTTAGTAAATAAGAACTGAATTTCTACAAGTCGTTTCATTCTTCAATATAAATTTTCTTTAAAAATATATATAGTTATTTTTTCTGATTGGATGATATAATTAATTTATGGAACATTTATAATATTAATATATTAAAAATAATATCATTTTTTACATCAACATATAAAAATTATCTTAGGGTGTAACTTTTTTATTCTTCTAAAAAATTTATTATTCAATGAATGGTGAAAAATACTAATTTTAATTGAAAATTATATTTTCATGTAAATCACTTAAAAAGTTCTATTTTTGTTTAATATGGTTTTAGAAGTAAACTTATTTCATTTAAATTGTTATAATACCATTAAGTTTATTTGAATTATCATTATGTTTTTTTCTTATAAAAATGTTTTATACATCAGGAAACATTTTTTTTCTGGAAAAGGTTTTTTTGTCTCAATTTTGTTGGTTTAACTTTAAATTATATTCTTTCACATCTATAAATTTAATATTCAAAAAAAATAGATTCCAAAATTTTAATAAGTTTTTTACAAATTTGTTAAATAGTTTCATTTAATGTTTTCAATATGAATAGTAAACGTGGTAAATATTTGTCTCCTCGGTAGGGGTAAAATGGGTAAAACATGGTTGAAGCCGTGACATAAGGTATCAAAATCAACCAAAAACATTAATTTGTCACATTTTATGGAATAAATTCAACCATATACATACCAAATTAGAATATATCGTATTTTGTACAATTTTCCCTTAATAATCACATTTATATTTTTTTAAGTAAGTAAAATTCCAAATTTCACTCTCTTATCATTAATATCTTTAAAAATTTTACATTATGATAAAATATGATAAGTGACTTTATAAATGTTTTAACTAAAATAATTATTAATTTTTCTTACCATGGTATTTTATTTTTAATTTTTCAAAGAAGGAATTAATACATTAAATGTTTAAATAAGGCTAACACAATGATTGTGCAAGCAATATAAAAAACATGTAAACAATTTTAAATAACTATAAAAGTAATATTTTTGGCAATTTATACATTCCCAAGAATTTTGTAGATTAAAAACCCATATTGGGGATGTTTTATAGGTTTATATTTGAATTACATTTCTATCATGAGGTTATTAAAGTCAAATTAAGTGAATAGTATCAAAAATAACACTAATGATGTTTTATGAAAAAAATAATTTATTAAATTATTTAAAAAACCTAAAAAACTTGAAAGATGAAAATTAATATAATAATATTCCTAAATTTTATCCATTTTAAATTTATGATATAATTTTAAACATATAATAAAAATTGTAACCCTTTAATATTGAAAAATTCATTACCACGATTAAGGTTAGAATTAGATAACAAAGTGGTTAAGCCAAAAGATATTCTAACACACCAAGAATTTATAAATAGATTTAATATAGAATGAATGAAACATCGATTCTCTAAAAAACACCACTTGGTTATAACATAGCTAGTAAACATAATTTTTCCACCTCTATGACTGGAATTTCTAAAAATTGACATACATGGTTGTGTTCAGTAAGATATTTAGAGTCTGATTAGAAATATATAATTTTTGATGAATAGTAACATACCCTTATGAATAGAAACTTAACCTTATGACTAGTAATATGACCAATGGGGTGGTAACCTCACCTAGGAAAGTATAAATAAATTTATTTTCCATCATTTTGGTTTTGAGTTTAGTTTTTTATTAAAAATATGACGAATTTGATACATTAATTTTTTAGGTAAAAATTATACATTTTAGAGAGATTTAAATAATTATATTAGCCTAAGGATTTATTAATTTTTATAATAATGAAATATTCATATAAAAACACTATTATATAATTAAAAATGGTAAAATAATTTTATTTTTTTAAGTGTCGAAAATTTTACAATGCATTTTATTATGCATTTAATGTCCGCTATTATTTATAATAAATAAGAATTTTCATAAATAAAAGTTAAAATTTTCATATTTAGATAATTATTATGATAAAATAAATTCCATTTTTAATTCATAATTTCGATATTAGGTTACACTGAATTTATGATAATTTTATAAAATATTATAGTTTTTCATGAATAGTAAAAATACAGTTTTCAGTTTTCGGTATGTTTAATGACATCATGATGAAGCAATAATTAATATAAAATTTTTCTGAACTTGTGTACATTAACATATGATATGATGTGTCCAAAGTGGACAATACCATAGGAAAATACCATGGGAAATCTCATGGTTTTCAAAAACCACTAAAGAGGTGTCCTTTGAAATTAATAAAAAAATCTACATCTCATTCACTATAAATACCCACTCATCCCTTAATTTTCATTCATTACAAACTCATTTTCCTTTAAGGTATAGTATTTTTTTCTCCATTATATTCCTACCAATGTTTCTTAAAGTCCCTAAGATCTCAACCTTCATGTTTTAGGAGTAACCCTACAAGGTATGGGAATCTATCACCCTTCTCTTTTTCAAGCACCCTTTTTATTTTCTTCTCTTTTATTTTCAACTATATTATGTTGGGATATATCAATACATATCGACCTTACTGCCCATAATATTTATGAATGATTAAGAACCCCATTTTATCTCATCAAAATATTTTATTAATTTTCAAGTTGTGTCGTTAGGCTGCTGAATTTTTGTAAGGGAATTCTCAACATTTCTTTTATTTTTAGTTCCTTTGTTTTCTCATTTTATATAATCACATACTTTCATCAAAATGTTATGATAACTCCAGTACCTTACATATACTGGAATGTTTTTTTTATAATGTAATAATTCTTCATCATCTCTCATTTCCACTCTATTTTACTTGAAATGGAAACACCATCTAAGATGTGTTAATTTATCACATTCAAGGACAATGGGTTTTCATGTTTTATTTTCATGTTTTATTTGCATGTTCAATTTTGGTCATGAAACCATTTTTATGGTCTAACTAGACTATAATATATGTATTATAACTTATTTAATGTTATGGAATCATTTTTTACACATAATGTTAATTTCTAAAACAAAATGAATTTGTTGTGATAAAAAATTACCAATTAACCTAAAAAATTATCATTAATGTTTTATATAATGATTCATCTTCACTCCCTATAACCTAATGAATTTTGTAACCATGTTGACAGTTTTATTTCATGACAAATAAAAATTATTTTCCAAATTAACTCTTCTTTCCAATATAAAAGATTTTTTCTCATGTCACTTTAAATTTTTTGATGTATATTCCTTATTCATCACTTATTCCAAGCATGGGGTGTATGTACTAACCTTTTCAATATCACATTAAGAGTCTCCAAATTCTCATTATATTCTATGGGATTATTATTTGAATGTTTCAAGGTGGTATGGGACACTTTGGAATGTTTAAGGATTATTTCCTCAAGATTTTTTCAATGGTCTCATATAAAAATATCTTTGTATATGTCAACATACTTTGTTGAATATAATACTTAATTAAGGTTTATCTATTATGATATCATATACAATATGTTCTTGAAGGTTTTCTTATTAGTTTTACTATGAGTCGGTTATCTTGATACCATTCACCATGATACTCCGAATGGATATTGTTTATTTTTAATGATTGGGGAAATTTATTTACATTTCATATGTTAGTTTCAATATGAATTTATTTTTTGATTATGTTCACCCATTTCATATGAGGAATGCATTTGACTTAGTTTTTGATGTTTGGGGACCTCTATAACCCATCTATGCATCGGTAGGTCTCATGCGACAAATAGATATTGACTTGGCTGAGGCCTTTCCCATTTTAATATATGGTTTTGGATGAGGCCTCAATAATTTTTAGACATCTTGGTAAAGGCCTTGAAGGTATGTTTCAAAATGTCTGTCATATGAATTTCCCTCATTATAAAGCTATAAATTGATATTTTATGTGGTTATTCGACCAGTATAACAATCATGATTATGTTTTATTATGGAAATATTTCCTCATCTCATATTCCTGTCATATTATGTTTATGTTTATTTTTAAAGGAATGTGTTTTTAGTTATTCATCATGCCCAATGTTTATGTTTATGATATCTTCCATTCTATTTATTACCCTTACTGAGCATCTGAGTTCACCCCTTTCTTATATTTTATTTTCTCAATACATGAAGAATTTTTTTATGAATTCCTATAGGGATAAACTTGGAGTTGTGTATATACCCAATAAAACTTATATGATGTATTTATTTTCAAGATTTAATGCGGATCCTATGTATGTATCTAGTTTTACAAAACAACTAAACTACTCAGTCCTTCAGGATTGGATTCCTTGTAGTCATGAAAATGTATTAAAATAAGGAATTGGCTCTGGGAAACTAGGGTCGGGAATTTATAGTTGGTATCCAAGGATATTTAGTAGAAAACATGGAAACTAGATTTAGAAAATATAGATTAGAGAAAATAACCCTTAGATACACTTGATGATACACATACAAGAACATCCTATAATTTTGAAAAGTAATAGATTTTTTTATCTTCCTAGAAAATAAATCTCTATTTGGGTATTACAAGTGAACGTGGTTCTAGAAAAGATGTACCTAGGAGTAGAAACTCTAACAAGTTGTTTTGGGCTTAACCCATGATAACATGGTATACAAAAACATGTTTTATTGTGCACCTAGTTTGACACTCCTGAGGGATATTCTGAGGATAATTCATGTTTTCTTTACATACCATTATGAAGGAATTAAATGTAATTTTACCCCTCAAATAAACCATGTTAACGATTATGAGATTAGTTATGGATAGGATTTCAATTTATGATAATTATTTTTCTAATATGAGATTATACATCATGATTCATAATCTAATCTACTGTATTCCATTTTTTAGAAATGGTTCCTAGCATAAAGAATAATTTCATCACCAATACACGTGATTGAAATAGTAAGAATGATCACATATCTTATAGTCTTAAACCATCATTTCAAAGGAAGATAGTCTCTCATGTGTAATCATAATATGAGGAAATAATATCATGTGTTAACAAGATATCTAAATAATTATCAAAGTCCAATGGATTTGAAGGGAAGAAAAATAAGAAGAGGATGGTAGAGAAAAATATAGATAAAGAGAAGAAGGGAAATAAGGGTTTTCCCACATGTGATAACTTTGGAAAGAATAAATCTGATAAATACTTGAAGGGAATTGGTGTTTGTTATAAGTGTGGAGAAAAAGGACACAAATTTTATGATTACAAGGGTAAGAAAAATATTTCCAAAGTACAATTCTTGAACTGCAAGGAGATGTGACACTACGCGAATTTATATCCCAAGTATCAAAGGAATATACCCCAAATGCTGATTCTGGATAATGATCAATTTATGATGTTGCTGCAGATGAATTAGAATATTTAATATTCCTATTAAATAATCATGTCATTTGAATATTTTGTTAGAAATGTACTAGCTATAAGAATTGTGGAATATATGAGGATTGTACTACAATACATTTTCATTAAGGATTTGAAACCATAAGTTGAATGGTACCATGAGAAGATATTTAGTGTAAAGTTAACATTTTTAGAAAACTCGTGATTGCGGGAAAGATAACTCTTAATATATATATGATGTTGAGATAATGATGAATAAATGATTGTTTTGGATATGTACTGACTGCCTTGGAATTGATTACTAACTTATTGACAATTGGTTTATACTATCATCGATGGAGTTTATAACACTTTTGGATTTAAGGAATATATCCAATAAAATGCATCATACTTAAGGAATATGGAAGAATGCATGTTTTCAATATGGTTTTTCCAGTAATTCAAGTTATTACCATATTTCAAAAGGATACATGATTAAGTTATTCACATGCTTAGAATGTGAAAATTTAGAGCTGCTTCATGTTCTTTAAGGGTTAATGATAAGTTCATCTTGTAAATTCAGATACCTTCATTCTAAAGTGTTGAATAATCATATTTTGGAATGTTTAACCATTTACTAAATGGTTTCATTTGATCACCATATAAGATTTTAGAGGTTAATGTATTACTTCATCAAATGTCGTAACTTGTGTTAAGATATGATGTATTGATATTTCAAGGTACAATCAAAAGATGAGTTAAATAACAGAAACTTATATTTATACTCTTATAGAGTGGAATAATTCCTCAACTCAATGAAAATAGTATTAAATAAAAAAAATTCTTATTATCATAATCTTTTATAATATTGATGATTTTTTTACATTAGTTTATAGTTTTATTGTAATCAACTTTCATGTGAACATGTTCTCTATCACATTCCATCAAAACTTCAGGGTTATATTTTTCTTCTATGTCCTGGTTTTTTGTTCCAACTAATGTTACCCCATTCAAAAGAATAATTATTTGGTTTAACACCTCGTTTCCCTTAACCCGTGTTCGAAGGATATTTTATTAACCCTATTTCTGATGTGGGTTTCCCACAAGGGAAGTTTCAAGCATCCTCCTTTAACTTTTGAAGTACAGTTTTGAATTGTGAGGATGCAATTCTGTTTTGGGGGGATAATGTAACACCCCAAGAATTAAAAAATATATTTAATATAGAATGCACGAAACATTGGGTCTCTACAAAACACCATTTTGTTATAACCAAACCAGTCAACCTAATTTTTTCACCTCTCTGATTAGAATTTCAAAAAACTGACATACACTATTACGTCCAATATAGTATTTAGAATCTGATAAGACGGACTTAATTTTTGGTGAATAGTAACAAACCTTATGTATAATAACATGCCCATATTAATTGTAATATGACCAATGGAGTAGTAACCTAGCCTAAGAAAGTATAAATAAATTTTTGTTCCATCATTTTTTGGTTTTGAGTTTGGTTTTTTCTTAAAAATATGATGAATTTGATAAATTGATTTTTAGTGAAAAAATTGTATATATTAGAGAGATTTAAATTATTATATCAGAATAATATTTTATTATTATTTATACTAATTAAATATTCTTATTAAAACACTATACTTTAATTACAAATTCTAAAATAATTTTATTCTTTTTAAGTGTCGAAATTTTTACTATGCATTTTATATTTGCTATTATTTTTAATAAATAAGTATTTTAATAGATAAAAGATAAAATTTTAATATTTATAGGATTATTATTATACAATAAATTTCATTTTTGAATTAATATCATCTATATTAGGTTTCATTGAATTTATGAGAATTTTATAAAATATTATAGTTTTTCATGAATATTAAAAATACAATTTTGAGTTTTTGATATGTTTAATGAAATCATAATGATGTAATAATTAATATAAAATTATAGTCAAATTTTGTAAATTAATATATAATATTAGGTGTCCTAAGTGGCCAATACCATGGGTAAGCCCATGGTTTGCAAAAACCACTAATCAGGTGTCCTTTAAAATTAATAAACAAACTCCCTCCCATTTACTATAAATATCCACTCATTACTTCATTTTATTTCATTAAAAACTCATCATCCTTAAATATATAGTAGTTTTACCTCCCTAGGTGTAAACCCAATTTTTCCTCAAGGACCCAATGTCCCAACCTTCATGTTTTAGGAGTTACTATATACGATAAGGGATTCTATCACCATTCTCTTTTTCAAGCACTCATTTTATTTTCTTCTCTTTTATTTTCAATTGGAATATGTTGGGATATGTCACTGCATATCCACCTAAACTTACATAATATTTAAATATTATGAGATATCCATTTTCTATCATTAATATATTTTATTAATTTTTAAGTGACATTGTTAGGCTGTCTAATTTTCATTAGAGATTTCTCAACTTTTCTTTTATTTCGAGTTCTTTCTTTTCTATTTTTCTTCCCTCACCTCCTTTCATACAAATTTTATGATAACTCTAGTAACTTACATGTAATTTAATTTTGTTTTTATAATTTAATAATTCATCATCATCCCTCTTTTCCCCTCTTTTTTACTAGAAATGAAAACACCTTTTGAGATGTGTTAATTTATCAAATTCCAGGATGACGAGTTTTAGATTTCTATTTTCATATTCAATTATGGTCATGAAACAATTTTTATGGTTTAAACAGACTATAATATATGTATTATAACCTATTTAAGTTTATTTAATCTTTTTTTACTCATGATATTAATTTCTATATCAAAAATGAGTTCATTGTGATCAAAAACCGCCAATTAATCCAAACAATTATCATTAATGCTTTATATAATGACTCATCTTCACTCCCAATAAACAAATTAATTTTATAACCATGTAATATTATAGATGTTAAAAAATAAAATTTAACTTCTATTCTATACAACCATTCTCATATTAAATGTTTATCCTTACATATATACAAGTAAACTGATCATGAATACCAAAGAAGAAAACGCACCAAAACAATAAAATTGAGCCTCTTAAAACCATCAAGAAGGATATGAATGAACTTAATAAGGCCATAATAAATCAATTGCAAAAATAATAGGTTCTATAAATATTAATTGATGAATTTAATTTGGTTATCCAACTCACTAAGATCAAGTGAAGAACACCAGCAAACTTAAGGTAAGGGTTTCTCCATCTCACCTCCATTTTTGTTAGATATTCCATATTCACAACTAATAATTATGTATGTTGTATGTATACTGACCATTGATTATACATATAATATATATAATTTATTTCATGATATTCAGTTTATCATTTAATGATAATTAATTTTGGGTCATACGATTCAATTACTTACAATGTTTTAAGTATTTTCTACTCGAACCTCCATTTTCATTTGGGTTGCTCTTATTCTCTACTAAACTCAATGAAATTATCATTTATTCCTATATACTCATCATAAATTAAATTTTAATGTTCAATATATTTTTATGAATCATAATCCATATTTCTGTTTTGGTTAGTTTTGTGTTTTATAAGAATATTTCAAAAATTGTTCCGAAATATAAGCCTGATTCAAGGAAGTTCTCGAATTCTTACCTATTTTTATGTTCACTCTGTAATCTATTTTAATCCATATTTTTATTTCTAAAAACAAAAAATTTAACATGAAAAATCTATTTTGGTTCATTTCTGGTTATATGAAAGCAAATATGCCTTTGCTCTTTAAATACTTTAATATCTTCCTCAAACCGCACTAAAATGTTTTATTTATAAAGCCTCTTTAAAAACACTTTTTAAATGATTTCACCTCAATAAGATTTTATTTAAGCCTCAAATATAATTTCAATGACCTTCCCTTCTATTTTTTTGGATGTCCATATTGACAATCTGATTTCATGGCATATACAAATGATTTTTCAAAATAACTCTTCTTTCCAAAGTAAAAAAAGGTTTTTTCTCATATCACTTTAACTTTTATGAGAAATATACCTTATTCACAACTTATTACATGCATGTGGTGTATGTAATAACATTTTTTATATCATACCAAGATATTCCTTATTCTGATGATATTCTAAGGGATTATTATTTGAAAATTTAAAGGTGGTATGGGGCACTTTGGAATATTTAAGGGTTATTTCCTCAAGAGTTTGTCAATGGTCTCATTTAAAAATATCTTCATCTATGTTAACATCCTTTTTCAAATATCATAATTTATTTAGTTTTATCTATTATGATATCATATACAATATTTTTTAAAAGGATTTCTGATTATTTTTACTATATATGTGCTATCTTTATACCATTCACCATATTACTCTAAATGGTTAGTGTTTATTTTTAATGATTGTGGAAAGTTATTTAAATTTCACATGTTAGTTTCAATATGAATGTATATGTTGATGGGTCGGGCCCTCTATATCACATCGATGCATTGGTAGGTCTCATGATACAAATAGATATGGACATGGTTGATGCCTTCCCCATTTTGAGATATGGTTTTGGTCGAGGCCTTAATAATTTTTAGACATCTTGGCTGAGGCCTTGACTGTATATTTCATAATGTTCAGCATATAAATTTCCCTCATTATAAAGAAAAAAATTGATAGTTCATGTGGTTATTCAACTAGTATAATACCCATGATTATGTTTTATTGTGGAAATATTTACTCCTCTCATATTCCAACCATATTATGTTCATGTTTATTATCAAAGGAATGTGTTTTTAGTTATTCACTATGACTAATGTTTATGTTTATGATATTTTCATTGAATTTATTACTCTTACTGAGCATCTCAGATCACCCATTTCTTATGTTTCATTTTCTAAGTACATGAAGAAGTTTATTATGAATTACATACAGGGATAGACATATATTTGTGGATGTTCCTAACAAAATTTACATGTTGTATTTATTTTCAATTTGTAATGTTGAACCTATGTATGTATCTGGTTTTTCAAAACAACAAATCTACTTGGTCCTTAGGGATTTTATTCCTTGTAATCATTATAATGTATTAAAACAAGGCCCCGGCTCTAGGAAACTGGGGTCAGGTCATTACAAATATGGTGTTAAATGATATCTAAATTGGTAAAATTTTGTTTGGAACATTATATAAAGTCCAAATATTCCTTATATTATAATCCATATCATTTTTGAACCATTTTACAGGAGTTAGAAACATATTATTTTATAATATTTTATGTATTTCATAAAATGGCATTAATCTTATTTTTAATGAAAATATTATATTAAGGGATTTAAAGTTTTTTTAATGATATAATCATAAATTTTAATTATATATGGTTTAAAATATTAAAAAGTGTCTATTTATGGGTTAATTTCACTTGATAGTATCATTCTTGACCCCAAAATAGTAAAAACATTTATATTATAGCAATTGTCAAAAGTGTTAACGATTGTTAAAAATAAGAGATAAGTGTGAAAAAAAACCAACAATTTTCTAAATTTTATTGGATAAATGGGTTTAGACTCATCATTATATTATATCCAAATTATATTAAAAAAATTTCTATTTTCCCCCGAAAAATAATTTATATTAATTTAATCTTTTTAGTAATTCCATGTGTGTTTGTTCCCTCCCTTGTATTAGGAAAACACTTATCTCTTTTTATAACATATCGTTAGACATATAACCTGGAAAAAAAAACCCTTCATGTTTATATTTTTAACTAAACTATCCGTGAATTCTATTTTTTTCTACTTAAAAGACCATTCCAAGTGTCTTTTATAAGGGATTTTAAGGAGGGCCATGAAAGAAGACATAATTGTCGTACCCTACATTTTTCAACTTATTTATTCTTCTAACTTCTATAAATATTATTTTGAATAATAAAATAATATCTTCTTTATCCAAAATATTCTTAAATTTTATTAATTTTATTTAATTCCCATTATCAACCCTTGATTCCATCAAATTGGAACAAAATGTATCGCTTGCGCGTACATTTAGAAAACTACCCCCACAAAGCGATAAAATTTATTTTCCTTCACCATCATTCGTGGATAATTATAATGATGGTTTAAATTTTTATATATTATATTTATGATAGATTTATAATTTTTTAATTATAATATGATATCTAACTTCTTACCTTTCCATCGGTTGGAAAATGATAACATCGCTTGTGCATATTTTTGGATGACCACCTCCACGAATCGATGGGATTTCTTTCATTTCCTCTCTACATGGATGGTATTAAGGATTAATTTTATGAATATATGTGATATATATTACATAATAATGATTCTATACAATTTAATTATCATTTACCTTTCTTTCATTCCCTTTGAAGAAAAGTAAAAACAACATTCATGTGTATGTATGGTCTACCGTCTCTATTAACAATGTAATTCATTTTTATGTATCTGCAATTTATAGATGATTATAAATATTTATATAACTATAATATATGAATGAACTTGTATATTTTATTTATTCTTGATCAAATTAAAAGAACCAAAACAACCATAGAAAAACATATATAAGAAACGAAGCAGTTATCACCTGGATTCATAATTTTAATAAAACAATTGTTAATAAACAGGTAATAAGATGTTCTTAGTAATTTATATATTGTATAATACACACATATATATAAGTGTATAGTTATTTAATATATATATAATAAATATATATATATTATCTAGGAGGTTTCAAAAATGTATGAAGAAATATAAGACTTTAGGTAAGGGATTTTTTCTTTAATCCCATTTTAATTGGGATTGTTAATGCTAGAATTACCAATGTAGAAATTATACGATCCATATATGATAAATCCATTTAATTTTATTATAATATAGTTATTCATTTAATTCTCATTTAATATTACCATTCCCCTCTCTATGGTACTAAAAATGGTCATGATAATATTCTTAAGAAAAATGGACTATATTTTGTCTTGGGTCAGGAATAATTTTTTTCCATGTCCATATCTTCTCTAAATTTCTTTCTAGAATATTTTTCAATTTTTCTATAAGGGTTTAATGAAATTTTTACCCATATTTTACTTTTAATAAAAATGCTTCAAAGGAATCTTTTTTTTTCAATTAATTTAATTTTTACTTTTTACTAAAAATGTAAATGAAATCCTTATTTTAACATGGGCATCATGAATTAAATTTTATGTCATCATCATCGCTCAATTATTTTAAGATTAATTTAAACTTTTATGGATTATTTTCTAAGAAATTTTCTTCCATTATAATTTATAAATATTTATATTTGAAACATGTGATTTCAAAATGAAAATTTTGTTTTCCTCAAGAAAATTCCATCGATATTTTAAAGATAATTTTCATATATGATAACATACTTTTATGTCACTTATGCTCTAATAGAGATATAACTAAAAGATACTGTCCTAATTATTTCTCTTGATGGTTTATTATTATGATGGTTAAATTTTTTTGAAACATGTTTTCTTTCCACAGGTTATGATATGATGTTATGATGAGTTTCCTAAAATCTTGTGGCACACATATGTATGGTCTTCATTACATAATAAGTTAAATAATACGTATATATTACACTAATTGATTGGTTAAAGCCTTATATCACATGATATAATTAGGGTAAATTATTTTTTTTCTTGAACCTCTATGGTAAATATCTTGGGATTTCATATCCAAAATGGGAGACATGTGGTGATGTATGATCTATTATGATATAGGAAACATGTGTTGATCCCCAATTCACTATAATTTCATCGTATCAATAGTTAAAATTTAAAAGTGAAATGGTTTCTATTCCTGTGATATAAGGTCCCATGACCCACACTCTCAGATATTTTCCTAAAAATAATTTATTTTTTACTTGAAGATTAACTGAAAATGCATAATCAATTACAAATCTAAACATCTTTTCTTGTATAGGATTTGGAGGAAAAGAAAAAACCATTATAGAATATAAAATATTAATACAAATTATCTCTAAACGTATATTTGAATTCACTTTTTATATACCCTTAATTAATCCAAACTCATTTGAAACTTTTAATGAACCTGTGAAAAACATTTTCAAATATAGGGTGTGCGTAAATTTTTTAGTAATTGGTTTTAGAACTAGTGAAAATATTTTTATAAATTTTATAAAATTTTACTTTGAAAAACATTTCTTTGAAAATATTATTTTCAAAAAATCCATTTACATGAAAACATTTTATATAATAAATTTTTTCCAAAAATATTTTGCTAGGGTCTTAAATATAAGTAAACATTGAACATAAATTTCAAAAAAAATGAAAATGAAGATCATTTTGAAAAACCAAATTTATTTTAAAAAAATATCCATTGAAAATACTAGGATTTATCCATAAGGGTTTAAAAACCTTTCATGGAAAAGGGTATCTTTTATGGAAATAATCGATAATTGGAAACCCTTAAGAAATCCATGAGGCCACTTAGAGTATCAATTTTTTCAAAACATCCATTTGAGGTTGTAGGTTCACTTTTTTTTCAAAATCACATTTGATACCCAAGTGTGGAGTTTTATAAAAAAATTGATAGGGTTTCTTTTCAAATTTAATTTCTGCTAAAACAACCTTTCAAAAAATTCATAAATTATTCTTAATAAAAAAATAGTTTTATATCACATAATCTTTATAAAGAGGCAATTTTTTTAAAAACCACCATAAATTAAGGTTAAATCCATATTTAAAAATCCATTGGATAAAATAATATTAATAAATAATGAATAAGACTAAGAAATATGACTTTATAAACAGATTATGTAATATTGATACTAAAATATATTATGTAAATATCTAAAAACATGATTAACATCCATATGTTTAGAATGAAATTATATGCATAAAATGATAACTATAAATTCCATTTTAACTTGTAAATAATTTTATTGAAATAGAATGATACAAAATGATGAACTTTATCATTTTAAATTCACCCATGAATATGTAAAAAAAAATCATTTTTGAAAGGACTCAATTAATTTTAAAATTGGGGGTTTGAAAATAATAATTTCATTTACACATATTTGTTTAAAAAAACAAGATATACAAAAAATGATGGTTTGGTTTTAAAAATATAATTTCTAAAGAAAATAATCACTTTCATAGAATATGTTTTAGAAAATAAATACAGAGTTGATAAAATAAAATTCTCTTACAATGTAAAATTTAAAATTATAATGTCCCTTTACATAAAGGGGTTTATAAAATAAAATACATAGTTTTAAAAATATAAATCACTTACATAAAATATTTATTATTTTAAAATATTATTACCTTACATAAAATAATATATTTAAAATATGACTACCCTAAGAGAGGGGTTTTTAATAAAAATAATCATAGCATAATGATTTTGAAAATATAATTTCCTTTTTTAAATATAAGTTTCAAAATATATATCCCATACATAAGAAGAATTTTTCATAAAAAATATTACTTGAAAATAGATTTATTTTAAAATGACTCTCTTAAATTAAGAAATAATAATAATTCTTTTGCCTTTTTTAAATTAAAACTAAATTTATGATCTTCTTCTGAACGGAAAATACCGAGACTTGATCTCCCTCTTTTCTAAAAAGAAAAAATGAGAAAAAATTACTAAACTTGTGCTGGAATAGGTATGATATGTGTATATATATTAAAATGGATTCTTTACTAGATCTCCTAATAATCCATTCTGTGATAAAAGGTGGTGCGTGTATACTTTCCTATTTTTTCTATGTATAGTAGTTTTATTTCCCCTAATAAATCTTCCCAAATATATATTCACCTATATAGTCTTACAGATGATGAGGAAAGAGTTCTCAGTTTATTTAAAATGTATTAGAATTCAGTAATATTCATTATTATTCCTTATATATTGTATGTGTGTCTGTATTTCTATAATACCACTAGATGTCCATTTTAGAAGAACGATGAAGAAAAATTCATCCAAACTCATCTATCTTGGCAGCTACCATCTTGAATATGAATCTTGTGGTGAAGATAAGACTCATTTTCTTTAATCTAGAATGACCCTTCTTTAGACTCTAATTTTTTTTGAGGGATTGATTGATACCACATATCAGCATGATCACTGATCATTGTGAGGTAGTGATATCATGTAAAGAGGATGATATTGTTGAGGGCTAAGGGATTATGGTGATAGTAAAATTGATCATGCTTCATATGACGGCCTCGTTCAGTGGTGGTAAATCCAGGCCAGTCAATGGCTCGTGGGGGTCGGTGGAGGGAAGAGGATGATCTATTGTTTTCTTCTCTCTCTCTCTCTCTTTCTCTTTTTGTTTCTTTTTTTGTATATGTATATATCAATATATATACATATTCATTTATATTTTTTCAAATTTACATGTGTGTATATGTATATATAGACTCCATCATTCTATAATTTGAACACAAATTTTTAATTAATAATTTATATACATATTAACTCTACCCCTCTATAATTTATATATGTACATATATAAATATTTCAATTCACAAGAATATGTATCTAAATACATATATTTATTATTATTGTTATTATTAATTCCCTGCATATAATTAATATAGGTCAATTAAATTTACATTCGATTAATGTTTCATAGTCTATTGTTTTCATATTCTTCGGAAAACATTATTTTTCGTTTAAACATTTCACTTATTACATTTGTATTCATATTTTTTAATATTAAATTATATTGTAGATAATATTTGTATATCTATTTTAGATTTATAATTTATATACCATTATTTATTAAATAATATTTATTTTCTTGGAATATGGCCAAGGATTAATACATATATATTTTATTTTATTTTATTATTATTTTACCAAATAATTAATTAAAATTTATATTTCATAGATTATAATAATTATTAAATTAATGGTATAATAATATTAGTTAGAAATTTTGTTATAGAATAAATATTTCAAAAATTTTAATTTAAGTATTTTATATGTCATACTAATTATCTTTTCTCCATCATAATTTATAATTGTAATTGAATATATTTATTTATATAATTAATTCAAATATGAATAAAACAATTTTAAATATGAACGTTTTAATTTAATATATTCAATAATATATAAATAAAACCTAAAATTCAAATAAACAATTATACTAAAATTCTGGGGCTTTACATATGGGGGTGCCTCACATTTTATGAGTTTTTCTTATGATTATGATGTAAAATTATGGTTGATGATTTATTTATGATGATTCCTCACTCTTAAGATTAGTTCCATTTTAAATGACAATATTTTATCTCATGACACTTATTTATGATATATGAATCATTAAATCTAAATATATCATGTTATGGGAATGATATCACACCCTTATGATTTCTTTATTCTTTCATATGATCATTGATTGATATCTCCCTTGTTTACCCTTACTGAGAATATGATCACATCCTTTCTTATGTTTCCCTTCCCTAGGTTATGAAGAAAGGTTCTAAGTATGGTATTTCAAGAAGGGTACAATGTGAGAATATAATTATGAGATATCATGAAGAATTTTGTTAAATAAGTTATTTATGTATCTAGTCACTAACTACAATAAGCCTTTACTATTTTTGTGTTTATCAAAGTATTCTATATGGAATATTACTCTAAAATGATTCAATATCTATGTATTAAAATCTTTGTTGGTTGTAGTTAGTATCAAAGTACAGTTTAGTTAATATTTATAGATTACTATTGGATAACTTTGGTGAAATACCTTGGTATATGTCTAAGTATAAGACAACATCATAATGTTTTAGTAAGGTATAAATTATGTGATTTTCCAACCAATATATTCCTATATGGATAATATAAGTTTATATGGTTTTGGAACAGATGCATCTAGGAGTAATAACCATGAAAATATTTGGTAGAGTATATCTCAATCATCATTCTAGTTCATGGGGAATGTTCCCTTACTACGCACCTCATTTGAAAATCTCAAGGTATATTATTTGGTTAACTCACATTATTCTTTTTAACCATTAAGAAGGGTTTGAATAGATAATAACCAAGTGTGTCCTTGGTTAGACATATCGTATCATAGATTTAAAATAAAGGTTCATGATTTAGATATCCTGTGAATGATATTTCATTATTATAAGATTCCTTATTTTGAATATTGTTTCTCACAATAGTATTTTTTTGTTTTAGTCAACAGTTTGAACTATGAGGATTCATGTTGCTGCAAAATATGACAGACAATAGAATGATTTACTTAATCAGAAACCAAATTAAATGAGCTCTAGAAGGTAAACCTAGCGATTATATCTAATCATCCAACTTGTTATTTGATTAACAATGTCAACTTGGGTGTGTTTACCCAAATGCCTAATAAGAGAAAATAGAGTTTCAAGAAGACCATGTAGGAATGAATATCTAGCATCCTACATGTAAATCATTTGGGAAGAATCACTTAGCTAAATGTCTCTGAGAATTAATAGTATGTTTTATATATGGAAATAATGAAATATTACAACTAGTTTCCATAGAAAATGAAGATTTTGATTAAGGGGTATGAATTTCATCCTGAGGTATAATTTATTGTTTAATGTATTATGTGTGGGTAACATGGACACTATCTGAGTTTATACCTTAATCTAAAAAGTTAAATCTTATTCCAAGGAAAGAACCATGTTACACCAATTATTGATGTGAAAGGATTGATGTGTTTATGTACTGGTATTTGATAATTATGTTTTAAAATAATAATATCAGTTATATTGTAGTTATAACAATCATGAAACATTGAAGGATTATTCTTCAACCATTTTTCTTTTTATGGATTTGAAAACATATGTTGAATTGTACTAATAAACAAGAAAAGTGATTTAGTGGTAATGTGATTTTTTTAGAGAACACATTATTAAAGGAAATATAGGCCTTAATATGTCCTTAAAGCTGATTTAGTAATGTTTATTTTGGATAATGTGAGATTACATGTTGGTAACAAATGATTAGTCAAATAGATAACCATGGAATTGAAAAGTGATTTTGAAAATAATTCCTTGAAATTATCATTTGAGATGTTTGGTATTTTTGGAAATATATATTAGATCTAATTGAAAACTATGAAAAGTGGTTTAGTAAAAGAATAGATTTTTAGAGACATTAATTTAAGGAAATTAGAATAAGGGATAAAGAAATTAAAAAAAGCCTTCGGGTTAATATGTGGTTAACGTTAAGGTAATAATATACAATTAAGATTATTTGGTTTTTTGGGAAAAAATAAGTTGTATAGAATACCATAGTTGTTAAAAAGATATTTTATGATTATTGATATTTTTTAGTTGTTCACCAAATTTTTGGGAATGTTATCAGAATTATATTAGTATAGTTTTAGGAAAATGTAAAAATTTAGGCTAAATGAATACCTGTCGTATCCAGTAAGGCCATAGGGGTTGAACCTACAACTAAAGGGAGACAAGGGTACACTACTTACCACTGGTCTACTTGATGTCCTTGTTAGTATGGTGTCATTTTATTAAGTAAAATTATTTCATAAAAATATTATTTTAATTTTTTGAGGTAAATAAAATTCAATGGTTGTCATATTACTTTTGAGAAAGGGTTGTTATATTTTTATACTGAAAAATCTAATGTTCTAGAAGAATATGGTGCTAAATATTTATTGAAAAATAAAAGCAAGGAGTTTGGAATTACATGAAAGTAATACAGAGTAAATATTGTGTAACACCCCATAAGTCGGCATCAATCAATGATGAGAAATAACTAGTAGAATGAAAGTACCACATTAAATATGCATCAATATTCACCCGCTTTAATAGTGTATTTGCAACATAATTATCTTCCATGTCTGCATGTGATACTCTACAACTGAGTTGTTCAATGGAATTAATACACTCAATCCATTGAGTTAGAAATATCCATGGTAAATTCCTAGTACAGGATCTGAGAGAATTTACATCAAACTGAGAATCAGATTCAATCCATAAATGATTCCAATCTTGATATATAGAATATTTCATAGCAAATATCAAATCTCATAGATCATCCTCATACTAAGTCACACATATAATATAATGTGGGAAAATCATTTCACAAAACCATAGTGAGTACGAATGAACCTTCCACAGCCTGACATATCTCGATCACCAAAGGAAGTGCCATCGACCTACACCTTAATCCACCAACTGATAGGAGGAATCTAATGAATGCATTTCACACTGAATGGTCTACGTTACCTACCATAAACAACAACCATTCTGAGAATATAATGGTCAATAAAATAGTTATTCATGTGACCTATTTGAATATAATATGTAGAAAAAATATCCTTATGAATTTCCATTTTCACTACCTGAACAACATGTTTTTAGTTGTCAAATAGGGATGGGTTCTTTGCTATCAAAGAGAATGTAACCACAGAATTCATGGCTACTAATGCAAGATTTTTATCCTGCCTGCTAAAAAAATTCACAACAAACAAGATACTTTCTAGATGCTTCTCCAAATAGTCTCCCCTATCTATGGATACACCAAATTTTTCCCTAATATAATACCACAACCTACAAGTGAATGGAAATTCAACAGAATTGTGGTGTATGTTTTCCATAACCCCCATACACAAATGACAAGTAGAGTCCAACTAAATTATATCCCCAGTAAGATGACCATGAGTATAAAATTTCTTATTCCAAATTATCCAAATAATAATTTCTCTAGTATGCTAAATAAATGGTGACCTAAAAGTAGTGAGCCAAGATGTAGTACATCCACCTCCAAAACAATTCATATTATATAAATACCTACTATTAAAGTGTCCACTATTGTTTTGAATCCATAAAATAAAATCCATATTCAAAATAATATTTAATTTTATAATATATATAATAGGGAACCATCATATCATGCCTCTTCCTGTTAGAAAAATGAACAAGTTGCATAATTTTTCTTCCTATTAGGTGGAATATTCATACTTTCTATAAGGAGTTTTTCAATACAATGAGTTATCTAATAATTAATGTTATAATTATTCAATAAAATAAATTTTGAGTTGTACATAAAACCATTAAAACATGTCCTTGTGTTAAGTCCATGTAGAAGAAATCAAATAATTAGGATACCCATTTATGATACTTTCTTTAAATCTACTGGATAAAAATTCAGTGGAAGGATCATTTCAGATAAATAGATTTGAAGATAATTTTTTGAGAAGAGATTCATTAAAAATCCTAAGATCCTTTATACTAATCCCTCCTATATACTTTGGTTTAATTTAGTTTTTCCATGAAATAATGATGATCTTTTTTTGTAAACAAAGTCGGTCCAAATAATGTTCTTGATCATACCATTGAGTTTCTTAATTAGAAAGTTGGGATATCTATAGAGAGAAAACATGTAAAAAACATGGATATGATTACCGAGTGGAAAAATCACACTCATCCGAATTGATACATTAATTTACCCTTCCATTTGGTAATCTGATTGATAATTCCATAAAACTTATATTCATGATAGCACTTCATGATCTTATAAAAAAAGAGGGAAACTCTAAGTTAAAAAAATGGGAGTACACCCCTCTTAACTCTAATAAATATAGTAATCTTATTCTTCCTTTTCAGTGAAATTCCATTTCCAAATACAATAGAAGATTTTTTTTCGAAATAATAGCTTGCCTGACCACCTCTTTATAATGATAAAAACTATCCTCGATGGAAAAAAAGAGTTTTCTAGAAGGCCTTCCCAATAAGAAGGATACCATCAGCATAAAACAAATGATAGGGTGTGAACATACCTCTCCCAAATTTTAATTTTTTAGAAATTACAATATAGGCCATATCATTGAAACATCTACTCATGTAGTCTTCTACCAGGGAAAATTGAAGGTCTCAAAAGGGATCACCCTACCCAACCCCCCTAAAGCAATGAAATAAGACTCACAGGGATCCATTAATAAGGATAGATAACCTTATATAACTCATAAAAGTTTTTATCATATTAATAAAATTTATGGATAAACCATACTTTTCAAGAATAGTAAATATTTAAGATCTATTTGATATTTTCAAAGGCCTTGGAGATATCAATCTTCAATGAAAAATTGCTATACCTTTTTTTCCTCTTTAGGAGATTAAAACTCTCAGATGCATTGAAAATAAATCTTTCAATACTCCTACTATGAAAAAAACCTAACTAATTTATGATGATGATATCATTGGAAAATTTCTCAAATATGGTAGCAATAATCTTTTTGATAACTTTAGGAAGTGTATTCCAAATTTCCACCAGTCTAAAATCTTTAATATCAATAATATTTTCTTTCTTTGGAATAAGAGAGAAGAATTTAGAGTTTAACCTAAGAGGTATGTACTAGTTATTAATGAATTGTTTGATCACATTCACCGCATCCTGATGAATTATTTCCTAAAAGAAAATAAATAAATTATTGGTGAAATCATCTCGCCCTGCTAAACTATCAATGTGACAAGAAAATATCAATGCTCTAATCTAATCCTCGGATGGAATTGAGGTTAGTACATAGTTCTATTGCTCACCAACATAAATTGATATGTAAATCATCTTGTGTGTGATATCTGATCCATCGTCAGTTTAAATACATTGAAAATATCCAATCACATCATTATATATTTCATTTTATAATGAAAATAAAAATTCATTGATGTTGAGAGTGTTGACCCCCTAGATTCATTTCACTTTATACATTCTTTGGAAAAACATTGGTGTTACTATCACCACTTTATATCCATCTACCATTTAACTGATTTCTACTAATTTTTTCTTTAATAATGAAAAGTTAATTTAACTTGGAGAGGGAATCCAATTCCTCCCTTGAGAGATTATCCTAGGTTTAGTTAATAGTTTAGCCTCTTGTGAGAAAATTCTCCGTTTCTTTTATATCATCATCAATCCTGGAAAAAGATTTTTTACTTCTCCATTTTAAGTGCCCCTTGATGGATTCCAGTTTTCATTTCAAGGCATGAAGAGGGATACCATGATATCTGACTTCCCATGCCTCCTGAACACTTTACCTACATCCAGGGATAACTGGCCACCAGTTATTAAATTTCAAAGGGAGGGTTGTTACACTTGTAATATTCCTTGAGACCTCAAAATCAATGGGTTATGATCTGAGTAAATCCTAGGATGAAAAAAAATATCACAGTTGATCCACTTCCATTATTAACTTGCACAATACATCTGTCAAGATTACCAATCTATCTATACCATTAAGTGTCTACCTGTTTTAAGTAATGTCACCCCCTACAATTGGGACCTCAACCAAACTTCCCTAATCAATGAAAATAAAGAATTCATGAGAGGTAAATCTATTAAAATTGGATCCAATTTTCTTCTTGGGTCTCATGAAAGTGTTCAAATACCCAATCATAATCCACTTATGATTGATATTCTCAAACATCATGAAAATATCATTCCATAGCTCTCTTATATTTATATATGATACAGAGGAACAAAAAAAGAAATAGTGAGATTGGAACCTTGTGAAAAAAGGGATACATTGACTGATTGAGACCCTCTATCACAACAGATAAGCTGAACATTATCATACTTAAAAACCCATAAATGGTCAGAATCATTACTATGAGAATTTTGAGAGAAAAATATATCTAATACATTCCGAATTGAAGAAGCTTCAACTATCAAACAACATTTTAGACTCAGAAATCCTAGTTAAATGGAGATTAGGGGTCACAAAAAATGATCAAGGCCTATGACTCTGGTTTAATTCCTTAGCCCTTAACAATTACAAAAACTAATGCTCATTTGGATGTGGATTTGTGGTAAAACCACCCTTTTTCCCTATCCTACTTCTTATAATATTTTGTAATCCTCCTTTATTTTCTTTGAGAGGAATTGGAACCTTTTAGAAGATGGATAATATTTGTAGCTTTAATTACATCCTCTTCAGATTCATCTTTTTGCATGTCCCTTCCCTAATTATTTTAAGGAAAAGACAAAATTATAGGACCAATTTGAGTTCTCTTTTGGAGGGAGACATCTTCATCAGTAGCTTTAGCAACATTGGAATCTAGGACATATAGATCCACTACATTGGGTGAAACAATTATCTGAGATTCACTAAGATCATGTGAGGAATCCAAGTACATCCTATTTACAGTAGTGGGATCATCAAAAGGTTTCCCTCCTAGATAAATTCATATTTAACAGATTGACCCTACAACATGATAACCAGATCCCTAATTTCCAAAGAAATATCTAGGACAAGAAAATATTTTACCACTTCCTTCATCATCCTAAAAACTAAATAAAAAATATCCTTTGAATTTTCTAGGTTCAAAGAATTCTCATCCATACATTCCAATCCTTTCTTAACAGTGTCTCCTGGCCCCATCTTATTGAGTGAATAAGGAATATCAAAAGACTAGAGTAAGGAATAAAATATATGAATTACGTATATTAATTTTTAGTATATTGAGCACATTATGAGATCTAATATCTTTGAATTTTTGGGTTCATCAATCTAGTTAAGCATTCTATAAAAATATTTTCAATTCATCTATTTGTGGAAATTTTACTGTAAAATTTATTATTTATTCATATGATGATTTGTACATTTTGGATTTTATCTTAAATGATGCTAACCATTTAAATATTGGATAAATTATAAAGATAGGAGGAATATATTATTTTCTATTTATAGATTATGTGAAATGTTAGATGTTGATTTTAGTGCATCAGACATGAAAAAACAGCATATTGATTACTCATCATTTGGAGAAATAGATGATATTGTGGTAGAAATTTATTAAAGGATGAAATTATACTTTTCAAGTAAGTATATTTCCATATTTTATCAGTCTATATGGTAAATTAATTACTCATCTATAGGAAAACGATCTAGGAAACAAATATCTTATTACATTCATTTTTGATGAATCACCAGTTTTTTTGACACCTCGTTGATTAATAGTTTTATGGTCATCATCTTTCTAATGAGAATTAAATTTATTATGATCAATGTACACTATCACTATATATCATTATTTGGACATTAAAGTTTCCTGAATGTCTACATTTTCATATCCTACTAATGTTCTATTATTTTTAATCCATGTAATGTGTTATTCTAGATTACCTTAATATTTTTGTTTCCCTCTTTTCTGGAGAAACTTTTATTGACCATTTTTATGATGAGGTTTTTCAAAAAATGAATTTTGAAATAAAAAAATCTTGATTATCGATAAAAAGTTAAAATTATGAGGATGAATTTAATTTATTAATGGTTATTTGAAATATTCATTTATTTATCATGGTATTTATTTTTAATTTTCTTTATGGGATAATTAACTTAAATGCTCACAAAATAATGATACAATGCTTGTGCAAGCAATAAAACAAACATGAAAATGTTTTTAAAAAACTCTAAAAGTAATTATTGTTTGGGTGATTCATAGTTCCCCAAAAAAATCATAAATTAATAAAAAATATTATGGATGTATGAAATTTTTATATTCTAATTACATTACTATATTTATATCATTAATAAAAAAATTAATTGAAAAGTGTTAAAAACGACCTTAATTATATTTGATGAAAAATAACACTTTATTGAATTATATAAAAATCATAAAAAACAAAGAAGGGTAATATTATGGTGATACATGGTTTAAACTATCAACTATTTTCTATTTATGATCCAATTTTCTGCTTATAAGTAAAACCATAACCCTTTAATACTGAAAAATTTACTACCATGGTTAATTCTAAAATTGGTTAACCAAGAAGTTAAACCAAAATATAAGGTCTAAAATGATATCTAAATTAAAAATTTGATTATATGATTATATTAATACCATATATTAATTATTATAAAATAAATTTAATTTTGAAATCATTTCTCATGAGTTAGACACATATTATATTATAATATTTCATTTATTTCCAAAAATTACATTAATGATATTTCATAATAAACAATAGATTATTAAATGAGTTAAAAAATCATAAAAACTTATATTGTTACAACTGAATGGAATATGGTTTAAAATATCAACCATGGTCCGTTTATGGTTCCATTCTCCTTTTATAGTAAAGATATTTACCCCTATATATTAAAAATCATTGATATCATGATAACTATCAAAAGGGTTAATGGGGGTTAAAAGTAAGAGATTTAGGTGTACAAAACCATAAAATTTAAGAAAAATATTTTATGAGTTTATTTTTACTCGTACTCATATTATATTATAATTATTTTAATTTTGATCTGTTTTACGCTGAGAATTAATTTATATTAATTTTAACATTTAAGTAATTCCAAGTATGTCATTTCCCTTCCTTTTAAAAGGGCACCACTTATCACTTTTATTTACACCTCCTGGAGCCATATATCTTTACCAAACACTATCTATTTCTTTTAAAAACTCCTCTATACATGAATTTGAGTTAGTGGTACTCTTAAAATATCGTTACATGTCTCATTAACAATGGATCTAAAGGTCGTCAAATGAAGAAGAGGTAATCATCTTACTCGAGATCTTTCAAATTATTTCATCTTATACCTCATATAAATAATTAGTATTCAACATAAAATAATATCTTAATTATCCTAAATATATTCAAGTATTATTATTATTAAATATTAACCATTATCCAATATCGATTCCATGAAATTAGAAGAGAAATCATCACTCGTGGGTGTGTGTCTGTGTATGGAATATCGTCTCCCTGTAGTGATACAATTCATTTTCCATCACCATATTTCTTCAGTAGTTATTATGGATGTCTAAATTTTTAAATATTATATTTATGAAATAATTATACATTTTATATTATAATATCATATCTACCATTTTACTTTTATAACACCTTTAAAAATTATTATGTCACTTATGTATATATGTTGACAACCACTTCCTCAAATCGATGTGATTAATTTTTAATTTATACATAAAATTTATTGTAATAAGAATATAATTAATGAAAATAAATTATATATATTATATAATAGTTATTTTTAGAAAAGTAATTATTAATTAACTTTCTTTCTTCCCAACCATTGAAAAGTGAAAAAACATTCATGCGTACCTATATCACACCATCTCCATAAGTGGTGTAATTCATTGTTCCATATCTACCATTTATTGGTGATTATATATATATATATATATATTGATTATATAAGAATAAAATTATAGATATTGGGGAACCATGATCAAATTATAGGTACTGGAACTGTCGTAGAAAAACATACATAAGAAACGATACAATTATCACCTTGATCAGTAATTTTAAAAACAAATTATTAGTAAATGTGTTATAAGGTATTATAAGTAAATAGTATGTTGTATGATATATATATATATATATCTGTTTGTGTGTGAGAGATAGGGCGAGAGATTATATATCTTTAATACATTTATAATAAATATATATTTATTATATAGGAGTTTTGAACATGTATGATGAAAGATAAGAAATGAGGTAGTGGATTAAGGTTTCCATCCCATTTAATTTAGGATAATTTATTCTGGAATTTCCATTGAGGAAATAATATGATCCTCATCTGATAAATCCATTTCATTTTATTATCCTCTATTTATTATTGTAATTTTAAAGTAATAGTACCATTTTTCACTCATCGGTACTTATACTTATATGTAAAAGTTTTTTAAGAAAAACATATTTTATTTCATCATTGGATAAGAATATTTTTCATAAATGTACTTGTTTTATATAAATTAAATTCAAGTGTTTTTTAATATTCTATTGTGTTAATTTAAATTCATTTTTACCATTATTTCTTATTTATAAAAAATCGAAGGAAAATTCGTGTCATTCTCTAAAAGAAATTCTTTGTAATTTTTACTAGAAATATTTGTGGAATCATTTTTTTAACATGATTAGTAATAATGGAATTTTCTACTGTCATAAGCATTCAATTATTTAAAAATATCTTTAAAATTTTACTTGGTTACTTCAAGGAAAATATTTTCCATATTATTTAATAAATATTTTTATTTTAAATACATGATTTTAAAATGAAAATGGTATTTTCCTCAAGAAAATTCCAGTGATCATTTAATTAAATTTTTCATCTATAATGAAATAATTTAATGTTAATTATGATTTAATATGGATATGATGGACTGAAATCATCCTTATTCTTTATCTTTATGGGTTTCTTTATTGTGATAAATTTTTAATAAATCCTATTTTATTTCCATGGGTGATGATATGATAATATGATGAATGTTTTATAAACTTATGGAACACATATGTATAGTTTTAATTTTATGGTGGGTGGGATTTGAATTATATATCCCTCCAAATTTGTTCCATAAAGACTTGTATCTCATGAGATAATTATGGGAAATTAGTTTCTTTGCTCAATACACTATTTAAAATAGGTAGGGATTCTTGATCCACTATATGAAACAACTAGGGATTCCTAGACAGTTATGATATGGAAAACATGTGTTGATTCCTAGTCTACTATGATTTGATATCATTGGTAGTTAAAGGTGACATATGAAATGGTTTTTATTAAAATTATGGTTTCAAATTTTTATGCCATCTTCTTATGATTTAGATCTTAACTTGTGGTTCATGATTAATTTATGATGATTCCTCCCTCTTATGATTCGTTTATTTTTAAATGATAATGTTTTATTTCATTAATATTTTCTATGATCTAGGATAGGTCGGGTATGAAATTTGTATGCTATGGTTGTGATCCCATACCCTTATTATTAACTTATGGTTTCATATAATAATCTATTAATATCTCCCATGTATACCAATATTGATCATCTAAGCTCATTATTTCTTATGTATTATTTCCCTAGGTTATGAATAATTCTTTTAGTTATGGAATTTCAAGAAGGGTAAAAAGTGGTAAGAAAATTATAATATATGATTAAGAATATACCTAAATAAGTTGTGTATATATCCAGTATCAAAAAGCACCATATATTTATAATTCTGGTTTTGATTTTAATGTTATATATTGAATATTCATCTTAAAATGATATAATATTTATATATGAAAATCATGGGTCACTATAGATAGGTTTATCGAGATTTTTAATGTCAAAGATACATAGAGAATTCGACCAATATGGTGGAAGAAAGGAAGTCACCTCTCAAAACACCACATGTGGTTTAATGCATAAAATGTAATGATTAAGGGTACTATATAATCCAATTCACTAAAACAAGGTTCTTTATGGGTAGCCAATGTTAATAACCACCAAGGACATGGTAGAAAGGGAAAACTTATACTATCACCACAACTGAGTTCCAGTGATAAAATTAAGTCATACAAGGTGCACTTCCTATTCACTCAATAATGGAAAAATATTTTATTTGATTATGTTTCTATACATTAATTTATATCCTGTAGGTTTTTTAGAACTATTAAATCAAATACATGATACATTTAAGTATATATATCTATAAAATTACTTAGTGGTGTGATTTTTGAAACACATGTTTTGTACTCTTCTATGGTTAGTATATGTGGGAAGATTCTTATAGTGAATCTCATAATCCTTCCCTTTATAAAATTTGACATTATATTAGGCATGGATTGGATATCATTATATAGATTTCGTATAAACTATCTGGAAAGATAAATCTCTTTATATATTTAAAACCATCCCATAGTCTAATAAAAATGAAAGTAATATCATGAATCCCCTTTGTAAAATCCCTCATTGGTGAGGTTGTTGATACCCAGTGAAGAATCATATCATTCCTAAATTGTTGTGCTGATAGAACACATCAACATTGAGGAAATTCCCGCTATGAGAGAACATACTAATTTATTCCTTGAATATTTTCCCAGACTAACCCTATATTATTAAGTAGAGTTTTTAATATAACTTATTCATGGATCCACTACTTCTCTAAATTCCCCTATAGGATGGAGCAAAAGAACTAAAGGAGTTAAAGAAAATAACAGAAATAAAATTTTGACAATGTGTCCATACACCCAAGTGTATCATCTTGGGGTACCTCTGTGCTCTTTATTTTGAAGAAATATAGATCAATGAAGTTGTGTATCAATTATCGGGAGGTTAAAAATATCACCAAGAATAACATGTTTCCCCTTACAATGATTAATGGGTTGTTTGGCTAACTTCAAGGATTATCGTACTTATAAAAGGTACATATTCATTCTAAATATCAGCAACTAATGATAAAGAGGGTAGATATCCAAAAGACATCCATCCAAAAAATATATGCACACTATGATAATAGTGAATCCATATATAGTGATTAATTCCCATGTAGTATTTATGTACTTGATCAATAAGTACTTTATGGACTACCAATAGAAATCAGTGAATGTTTTTTTAAGAGGATGATGCCTTGGCCAGAAAATCAAGACACAATTATTAGAATATAAGAAAGATGTTACAGGAGTCAAAATGATGGAAACATATTACAATACTTATTAAGAAAGGGGAGTAAATCAGTAGGAAGATAATCATTCCTGGTAATATCTTGGTTGACTCCCTTATTTTCTAGGCCATCAGCAACCATGTTAACATCATGATATATGTGAGTGATAATGTAATCAATGTCGATATGAGAGCGGGTGAAGTCCATTCATTGGGTGGTGATTGAACATGCAAGATTTTTCACACCATTCCATATCACATTCACAATGGTGGTCGAGTCACTCTCAATCCAGATGTTGTTCAAACTGTGTTTCTTGTCAAAGGAGATGGCAAGTATCATACTCATCATTCTAGCCTCCAACGAAGAATAAATGCCACAACTACCATAAAAGAAACTGAGGATTAGACCAAGATAGTTCTTGAAGATGGTATCACAACCCACGGGGCTCATATTTCCTTTGGAGTCACTATTCACATTAAACTTAATCCAGCCAGGGAAAGGATCACACCAAAAAACATTAAAAGTGTGGAGGGGTTTGCATAATTGCCCATCGATACGAAGATGTCCCAAGATTCCAAATTCATTTACATTGTTGTTGAAATGTCCCTTTTGGATCATAGAAACATTGAAAATAGAAAAAAGGATCCACATTTGACCTTCATTATGACTAAATGAGCACTTTGGAAGAGTTTTTTTAGGGCTAAGTAAAGGTCGCACGGGCAGTGCAGGGTTTCCCTAACCGTGTAGCCAAAATATGTGTAGTGGTCATCTTGAGGTAGTAGCACCAGTATAGTTGGAGCACAGTTTGGGAGACCATGCAAGGGTATTTCTTGCAGGCAGTGGCTACCGCACGGTTTGCCTAACTGTGTGGCCAAACCATGCACAGAGTCAAAGTGATATCCTTAAAAATATAATCTCACTCGTTTTTTCCATAACCCCCTCGTTTTTTCCCCAAACCAGCTCTAACTAGGTATTTTTGTTATCCTAAGGCCAAATAAGGTTCTCCCATTGATCCGGAGGTGATTCAAAGGATACCTTTAGTGAATTGATTCCAGATTCTTGAGGTATGTGATCGCTCCCCATCGTTCTAGAACAGTTTCTTAGATCTACTTAGATCTACATCTTCTCTTCTCTCGGTTTCTCATATCGAGGATTGTTAGAAGTAGATATAGGTTCTTTGATGGAAAATATGATGATATTTTCTTTTTTTCTTGGTAGAAGAATAGATATAAGGTGGGTTCTTAGAGAATCAACCCATTTTTCTTGTTCGTTCTTCGTTCGTTGTGGTTTTCGTCAAACCTTCAAGGTAGGAGGCTTCACTCTTGACTACCCTTAGTAGAACTGATTGTTATTCATTAAAATTGAATATATTGTGCTGAATTGATTGTAATTTGTTTGTTTAAAACTTTTTTGATACCTTCTTGAGTGATGGTTTTGAAATATGTAAAATTGGGGATTTTGAATGAGTGATTTGGTTCTTGGTTTTAAAATATGGATTTTAAAAAGGGTATATTCCTAGATTATTGGAACATGAATTGGATTAGATGTTTTTAATAGAAGGGAAAGATTTATTGTAATGAAATGTTTCTTTGAAATTGGTTGTGCTTCGTTTTTCAATAATATTACAATTTTATTGAAGGGGTTTATTTTGGTAATGGAAATATTTGGAATAAATGGTGTTAGTGTGAGTTGATGATTGACGGGCCTCCAAGAAGGGATGATTAACATTAGGGTACAAGGGAAATGACCCTAGATCACGGGTGTGTGTCATTAGAACACAATGTAATTAGACGAGAGACCACTCATGAGTATGGAACTGTCAAATGAAGAAAGCATGTGTGCGTGTGTTGTGAACAATGGAATGGGGATTCAAAATTGATAATAAGAATTCGTTTTTAATATTTTATTTTTTATTTACTAGAAAATAAATTTCTAGATATCAGTTCCATTTACCTTTTTTCACTTTTTTATCAATGGGTTTCGAACTTTTTTATATTAGGTTATAAAATATTTTGGTGAAATTGCTTTATATAAACCATTTCATATAATTTGTTAATAGTTATATCCTAGTGGTGTGAGTAGGGAAGTCATTGGGGAAACCTATAGAGTTTTTATACTCACCCCAAATTTGTCGCATTGGTGCTTTTGTAGATGCTATGATCTAAGATAGGGGAAAAGGTAACGTTTCCCACATATTTCGCACTACTTCAAGAGACTTGGGTTGTTCGGTGATTGTAGAGCTTGGAACTTGTGGAGAATGGAGTTTTTTTGTCTTTTGAGGTTTTTCTTGTTATCTACTATTTACTTTGATACTATCTTGGTCTTCCTATGTTACACACTTAGATGTGGTTTTGAGATACATGAAGTTGTTTAGTCATCTCCCTTTTTTTCATACATCATTTAGTGAATGTTTTGGTTATGGTAGGTTTGTTTATTGGTTTATTTGTTAAAGGGTAAATCATCCCCCACTTGTATTTGAAACCCTTCAGAATTTATTTCCAGTATTTGTTATCTTGGGGATGTCGCTTAAGTCCAAGTAATGTATCGTGGTGCTCCCAAGCCAAAGAGAATTTTTGGGTCATTACAAATGGTATCAGTTTGTTCCTTCTTTTATGATACAAATGTTATCAGTTTATTAGGTCTTTGACTAATAAGTAGTCATCAATGTTCTTGGTCTTGGAGTTGGAATTCCTTCTTGTCTATTCCTTGGGTTGGAATCTTAGAAAGTAGTATGATTTTTAAGACATGAAATGTATATCATAAAAGGATGTAGATAACCCTTATATGTTGAAATTCAAGATACCAGGGATTTGGGTACACAAGTATTTGAAGACACTTCTAGGATTTTGGAATCTCCGTTTCATGAGTTTAGCTAATGCGATGAGAATGACATGAATTTTATAGGTATGAATTCCCAGTAGGTTTTCATATTTCATTCAGAGTGATGATTTATGATTCTAGGAAAAGGTATAAATTTTTTAAAAAATACAGATATATATTTCAATAGAAATATTTTGAAAAGATGATATTTGTTGTATTTTGAAAATGGTGTGGTTTTCAAAAGCATAAATGAATGTTTCAAAATGGTTGAATATGGAGAAAAGTTGTTTTTGGAAATCAATGTTGTGATAACTTATATGATAGATTTTGAAATGCTAAGCCATTAGTTTCTAGAGAGTGAGATTGATGGAGTTTGATGTTGGTTTAGAAAATGGCACTTGGAAGGCATCGTTGAAACCAAACCATAGAAGTTGCGAAGAATGTGGTTCAACCTAAACCATTGGTGAACTAAGAGCTAGTTCAGAGTTTTGTCCAAGATTTTCAAGTGGTTGATATGGGAAACCGAAGGAATGAGCCCTGGCATGTAGATCATGCCATCTAGATCATGAAGTAGAATCCACCTAACTTATGGGGTGATGTTGAACCTGAAACGGTAGAGGTGTGGATCAGTAGGATTAATCATATCATCGACTTCATCGACAAACTGGTGGAGATAAAGTTAAAGATGGAGATTTATTTTATCGATGATCTTGCATTCCAGTGGTGGGATTTAGCGTTGTAGGCTAAATTATATAAACGCCTTACATGGGAGGATTTGGGGGAATTGTTCAACAACAAATTCTATCCTCATACGCTCAAAAACCATAAAATGGTGGACTTCTTCATCTTGAACCAATATCATCTCTTTATCATAGATTATGCTAATAAATTCATGAATTTAGTACGCATTGCACCGGAGGTCGTTTCAAGTGCATCCTTAAAGGCACTCATTTTCGAATCGGGGCTACGGTAGGAGATTTGATCAAAGATTGTAGTCCTCTGTATTATAGATTATACAGAGATAGTGAACAGAGTGAGTGTGGCTAAACATGACATCTTATGATTCATGTGAGGAGGTATGATGATACCTATAGGGAATGGTGGGAACTCAACCGTTTTGAGAAAGCAGAAAAGGGACACCTATTTCTAAAGTGGAAGTGGAAATTAGAATCAAACGGATGGATCATTGAACCTTCCTCCATGACCCAAGAGTAAAGAAATTTTTTTCCAATGTGGTTCACTTGACCACATAAAGAAAGAGTGTACGACATAACCTAGAGTGTGTCATAACTTCAAATAGATAGTTCATCTTTAGCGCTTTTTCATAGATCCCCAAGGTTTGGTTCTCAGTACACTTCACAGGATTCACAAGCATCGTATGCTACTACAGGGTGAGGACCAGAGAAATAGTCTCGTTAGCATAACAGATCTAGCCATGGTGATTCTCTAAATACCATGACTCCACAACCATGGAAATCTCAGTAAGGCAATAAATGGAATAGTGTAGCGATGAAGCAAATGTATGGAGCTGAGCAGATGATTGTCGATGATCAGGCTAGACCATTTAGGGTGATAGGTATGATTATTTTTAATTCTACCCTTGTGAAATTGATCTTCGATAATGGTGTATCACATTATTTCATCTCTTCTCATGCTGTTTATTTTCTATTTTTAAAGCTTGAAATGATTCCTTCTGTTTTAAAACAACAAACTCCTCATGGAGAAAGTGAATGTCAAGCCTTTGTGTGTAGAGCATGTGCTATAACTATTGATGGAGAGGAGATGAAATGGGACTTCTCAATGTTGTACATGGATTTCTATTATGTAATCATGGGTATGGATTGGTTGAAAACATTCAAGGATCACATAGACTATTATAGGAGAACAGTTAGTTTCATGATAGAGGAAAACATCAAACATCTCTTCAGAGGAGAGATAATGGTAAATAAAGGTGAAAAGATATTGTTGGCACCGATGGTGGGAATGATCTCTTAACTGTTGGTAGTGTTGACTTTGACATCAACGGAAGATATCAAGGAAAATTGTTTTACAGCATTTTTAGATCAATTTCTAGATGTATTTCTCGAGAACTTATCAGGGTTACTACCTATAAGGGTAGTGGAGTTTACTATTGATCTCTTTTTTTGGTCCAGTCCTATTTCCATTCTATCTTATAGGATGGCACCAATAGACTTACAAGAATTGAAAGTGTAGTTGGAGGGACTGGAAAACAAGGGTTTCATTCAACCAAGTACGTCTCTATGGGCAGCACCAATCTTGTTCGTGAAGAAAGCAGATGAAATTTTTTGGATTTACATTGATTATTATATGCTAAACCAGGTTACTATAAATAATAGATACCCAATTCCACGTATTTATGATCTGTTCAATCAATTAAGGGGATCACAATGGTTCTCTAAGATTGAATTGCGATTATTATATCACTAATTGCGAGTTCATAAGGAATATATATCAAAGACAAATTTAGGAAGTAGATATGTCCACTATGAATATGTAGTCATGCCTTTCGGTTTAATGAATGCACCAGTAGTCTTCCTAGATTTGATGAATCAGATATTTTAGCGATATCTAGATTCTTTTGTTGTGGTTTTTGTGGAGTAAATCTTGGTGTATTTAAAGAAACATTGAAAATAGAAAAAAAGTATCCACATTTGACCTTCATTATGGCTAAATGAGCACTTTGGAAGAGTTATTTTAGGGCTAAGTAAAGGTCGCACGGGCAGTGCAGGGTTTCCCTAACCGTGTAGCCAAAATGTGTGTAGTGGTCATCTTGAGGTAGTAGCACCAGTATAGTTGGAGCATAGTTTGGGAGACCATGCAAGGGTAATTCCTACAGGCAGTGGCTACCGCACGGTTTTCCTAACTTTGTGGCCAAACCATGCACAGAGTCAAAGTGAGATCCTTAAAAATATAATCTCACTCGTTTTTTTCATAACCCCCTCGTTTTTTCCTAAACCAGCTCTAACTAGGTATTTTTATTATCCAAAGCCCAAATAAGGTTCTACCATTGATCCGGAGGTGATTCAAAGGATACCTTTAGTGAATTGATTCCAGATTCTTGAGGTATGTGATTGCTCCCCATCATTCTAGAACAGTTTCTTAGATCTACTTAGATCTACATCTTCTCTTCTCTCGGTTTCTCAAATCGAGGCTTGTTAGAAGTAGATATAGGTTCTTTGATGGAAAATATGATGATATTTTCTTTTTTTCTTGGTAGAAGAATAGATATAAGGTGGGTTCTTAGAGAATCAACCCATTTTTCTTGTTCGCTCTTCGTTCGTTGTGGTTTTCGTCAAACCTTTGAGGTAGGAGGCTTCACTCTTGACTACCCTTAGTAGAACTGATTGTTATGCTTTAAAATTGAATATATTGTGCTGAATTGATTGTAATTTGTTTGTTTAAAACTTTTTTGATACCTTCTTGAGTGATGTTTTTGAAATATGTAAAATTGGGGATTTTGAATGAGTTCTTTGGTTCTTGGTTTTAAAATATGGATTTTAAAAAGGGTATATTCCTATATTATTGGAACAAGAATTGGATTAGATGTTTTTAATAAAAGGGAAAGCTTTATTGTAATGAAATGTTTCTTTGAAATTGGTTTTGCTTAGTTTTTTAATGAAATTACAATTTTATTGAAGGGGTTTATTTTGGTAATGGAAATATTTGGAATAAATGGTGTTTGTGTGAGTTGATGATTGGCGGGCCTCTAAGAAGGGATGATTAACATTAGGGTACAAGGGAAATGACCCTAGATCATGGGTGTGTTTCATTAGAACACAATGTAATTAGACGAGAGACCACTCATGAGTATGGAACTGTCAAATGAAGAAAGCATGTGTGTGTGTGTTGTGAACAATTGAATGGGGATTCAAAATTTATAATAAGAATTCGTTTTTAATATTTTATTTTTTATTTACTAGAAAATAAATTTCTAGAAATCAGTTCCATTTACCTTTTTTTTACTTTGTCATCAATGGGTTTCAAACTTTTTTATATTAGGTTATAAACTATTTTGGTGAAATTGCTTTATATAAACCATTTCATATAATTTGTTAATAGTTATATCCTAGTGGTGTGAGTAGGGAAGTCATTGGGGAAACCAATAGAGTTTTTATACTCACCCCTAATTTGTCACATTGGTGCTTTTGTAGATGCTATGATCTAGGATAGGGGAAAAGGTAATGTTTCCCACATATTTCACACTACTTCAAGAGACTTGGGTTGTTCGGTGATTGTAGAGCTTGGAACTTGTGGAGAATAGAGTTTTTTGGTCTTTTGAGGGTTTTTTTGTTATCTACTATTTACTTTGATACTAGTTGGGTCTTCCTATGTTACACACTTAGATGTGGTTTTGAGATACATGAAGTTGTTTAGTCATCTCCCTTTTTTTCATACATCATTTAGTGAATGTTTTGGTTATGGTTGGTTGGTTTATTGGTTTATTTGTTAAAGGGTAAATCGTCCCCCACTTGTATTTGAAACCCTTCAGAATTTATTTCCAGTATTTGTTATCTTGGGGATGTCGCTTAAGGCCAAGTAATGTATCGTGGTGCTCCCAAGCCAAAGAGAATTTTTGGGTCATTAAAAATGGTATCAGTTTGTTCCTTCTTTTATGATACAAATGTTATCAGTTTATTAGGTCTTTGAATAATAAGTAGTCATCAATGTTCTTGGTCTTGGAGTTGGAATTCTTTCTTGTCTATTCCTTGGGTTGGAATCTTAGAAAGTAGTATGATTTTCAAGACATGAAATGTATATCATAAAAGGATGTAGATAACCCTTATATGTTGAAATTCAAGATACCAGGGATTTGGGTACACAAGTATTTGAAGACACTTCTAGGATTTTGGAATCTCCGTTTCATGAGTTTAGCTAATGCGATGAGAATGACATGAATTTTATAGGTATGAATTCCCAGTAGGTTTTCATATTTCATTCAGAGTGATGATTTATGATTCTAGGAAAAGGTATAAATTTTTTAAAAAATACAGATATATATTTCAATAGAAATATTTTGAAAAGATGATATTTGTTGTATTTTGAAAATGGTGTGGTTTTCAAAAGCATAAATGAATGTTTCAAAATGGTTGAATATGGAGAAAAGTTGTTTTTGGAAATCAATGTTGTGATAACTTATATGATAGATTTTGAAATGCTAAGCCATTAGTTTCTAGAGAGTGAGATTGATGGAGTTTGATGTTGGTTTAGAAAATGGCACTTGGAAGGCATCGTTGAAACCAAACCATAGAAGTTGCGAAGAATGTGGTTCAACCTAAACCATTGGTGAACTAAGAGCTAGTTCAGAGTTTTGTCCAAGATTTTCAAGTGGTTGATATGGGAAACCGAAGGAATGAGCCCTGGCATGTAGATCATGCCATCTAGATCATGAAGTAGAATCCACCTAACTTATGGGGTGATGTTGAACCTGAAACGGTAGAGGTGTGGATCAGTAGGATTAATCATATCATCGACTTCATCGACAAACTGGTGGAGATAAAGTTAAAGATGGAGATTTATTTTATCGATGATCTTGCATTCCAGTGGTGGGATTTAGCGTTGTAGGCTAAATTATATAAACGCCTTACATGGGAGGATTTGGGGGAATTGTTCAACAACAAATTCTATCCTCATACGCTCAAAAACCATAAAATGGTGGACTTATTCATCTTGAACCAATATCATCTCTTTATCATAGATTATGCTAATAAATTCATGAATTTAGTACGCATTGCACCGGAGGTCGTTTCAAGTGCATCCTTAAAGGCACTCATTTTCGAATCGGGGCTACGGTAGGAGATTTGATCAAAGATTGTAGTCCTCTGTATTATAGATTATACAGAGATAGTGAACAGAGTGAGTGTGGCTAAACATGACATCTTATGATTCATGTGAGGAGGTATGATGATACCTATAGGGAATGGTGGGAACTCAACCGTTTTGAGAAAGCAGAAAAGGGACACCTATTTCTAAAGTGGAAGTGGAAATTAGAATCAAACGGATGGATCATTGAACCTTCCTCCATGACCCAAGAGTAAAGAAATTTTTTTCCAATGTGGTTCACTTGACCACATAAAGAAAGAGTGTACGACATAACCTAGAGTGTGTCATAACTTCAAATAGATAGTTCATCTTTAGCGCTTTTTCATAGATCCCCAAGGTTTGGTTCTCAGTACACTTCACAGGATTCACAAGCATCGTATGCTACTACAGGGTGAGGACCAGAGAAATAGTCTCGTTAGCATAACAGATCTAGCCATGGTGATTCTCTAAATACCATGACTCCACAACCATGGAAATCTCAGTAAGGCAATAAATGGAATAGTGTAGCGATGAAGCAAATGTATGGAGCTGAGCAGATGATTGTCGATGATCAGGCTAGACCATTTAGGGTGATAGGTATGATTATTTTTAATTCTACCCTTGTGAAATTGATCTTCGATAATGGTGTATCACATTATTTCATCTCTTCTCATGCTGTTTATTTTCTATTTTTAAAGCTTGAAATGATTCCTTCTGTTTTAAAACAACAAACTCCTCATGGAGAAAGTGAATGTCAAGCCTTTGTGTGTAGAGCATGTGCTATAACTATTGATGGAGAGGAGATGAAATGGGACTTCTCAATGTTGTACATGGATTTCTATTATGTAATCATGGGTATGGATTGGTTGAAAACATTCAAGGATCACATAGACTATTATATGAGAACAGTTAGTTTCATGATAGAGGAAAACATCAAACATCTCTTCAGAGGAGAGATAATGGTAAATAAAGGTGAAAAGATATTGTTGGCACCGATGGTGGGAATGATCTCTTAACTGTTGGTAGTGTTGACTTTGACATCAACGGAAGATATCAAGGAAAATTGTTTTACAGCATTTTTAGATCAATTTCTAGATGTATTTCTCGAGAACTTATCAGGGTTACTACCTATAAGGGTAGTGGAGTTTACTATTGATCTCTTTTTTTGGTCCAGTCCTATTTCCATTCTATCTTATAGGATGGCACCAATAGACTTACAAGAATTGAAAGTGTAGTTGGAGGGACTGGAAAACAAGGGTTTCATTCAACCAAGTACGTCTCTATGGGCAGCACCAATCTTGTTCGTGAAGAAAGCAGATGAAATTTTTTGGATTTACATTGATTATTATATGCTAAACCAGGTTACTATAAATAATAGATACCCAATTCCACGTATTTATGATCTGTTCAATCAATTAAGGGGATCACAATGGTTCTCTAAGATTGAATTGCGATTATTATATCACTAATTGCGAGTTCATAAGGAATATATATCAAAGACAAATTTAGGAAGTAGATATGTCCACTATGAATATGTAGTCATGCCTTTCGGTTTAATGAATGCACCAGTAGTCTTCCTAGATTTGATGAATCAGATATTTTAGCGATATCTAGATTCTTTTGTTGTGGTTTTTGTGGAGTAAATCTTGGTGTATTTAAAGAAACATTGAAAATAGAAAAAAAGTATCCACATTTGACCTTCATTATGGCTAAATGAGCACTTTGGAAGAGTTATTTTAGGGCTAAGTAAAGGTCGCACGGGCAGTGCAGGGTTTCCCTAACCGTGTAGCCAAAATGTGTGTAGTGGTCATCTTGAGGTAGTAGCACCAGTATAGTTGGAGCATAGTTTGGGAGACCATGCAAGGGTAATTCCTACAGGCAGTGGCTACCGCACGGTTTTCCTAACTTTGTGGCCAAACCATGCACAGAGTCAAAGTGAGATCCTTAAAAATATAATCTCACTCGTTTTTTTCATAACCCCCTCGTTTTTTCCTAAACCAGCTCTAACTAGGTATTTTTATTATCCAAAGCCCAAATAAGGTTCTACCATTGATCCGGAGGTGATTCAAAGGATACCTTTAGTGAATTGATTCCAGATTCTTGAGGTATGTGATTGCTCCCCATCATTCTAGAACAGTTTCTTAGATCTACTTAGATCTACATCTTCTCTTCTCTCGGTTTCTCAAATCGAGGCTTGTTAGAAGTAGATATAGGTTCTTTGATGGAAAATATGATGATATTTTCTTTTTTTCTTGGTAGAAGAATAGATATAAGGTGGGTTCTTAGAGAATCAACCCATTTTTCTTGTTCGCTCTTCGTTCGTTGTGGTTTTCGTCAAACCTTTGAGGTAGGAGGCTTCACTCTTGACTACCCTTAGTAGAACTGATTGTTATGCTTTAAAATTGAATATATTGTGCTGAATTGATTGTAATTTGTTTGTTTAAAACTTTTTTGATACCTTCTTGAGTGATGTTTTTGAAATATGTAAAATTGGGGATTTTGAATGAGTTCTTTGGTTCTTGGTTTTAAAATATGGATTTTAAAAAGGGTATATTCCTATATTATTGGAACAAGAATTGGATTAGATGTTTTTAATAAAAGGGAAAGCTTTATTGTAATGAAATGTTTCTTTGAAATTGGTTTTGCTTAGTTTTTTAATGAAATTACAATTTTATTGAAGGGGTTTATTTTGGTAATGGAAATATTTGGAATAAATGGTGTTTGTGTGAGTTGATGATTGGCGGGCCTCTAAGAAGGGATGATTAACATTAGGGTACAAGGGAAATGACCCTAGATCATGGGTGTGTTTCATTAGAACACAATGTAATTAGACGAGAGACCACTCATGAGTATGGAACTGTCAAATGAAGAAAGCATGTGTGCGTGTGTTGTGAACAATTGAATGGGGATTCAAAATTTATAATAAGAATTCGTTTTTAATATTTTATTTTTTATTTACTAGAAAATAAATTTCTAGAAATCAGTTCCATTTACCTTTTTTTTACTTTGTCATCAATGGGTTTCAAACTTTTTTATATTAGGTTATAAACTATTTTGGTGAAATTGCTTTATATAAACCATTTCATATAATTTGTTAATAGTTATATCCTAGTGGTGTGAGTAGGGAAGTCATTGGGGAAACCAATAGAGTTTTTATACTCACCCCTAATTTGTCACATTGGTGCTTTTGTAGATGCTATGATCTAGGATAGGGGAAAAGGTAATGTTTCCCACATATTTCACACTACTTCAAGAGACTTGGGTTGTTCGGTGATTGTAGAGCTTGGAACTTGTGGAGAATAGAGTTTTTTGGTCTTTTGAGGGTTTTTTTGTTATCTACTATTTACTTTGATACTAGTTGGGTCTTCCTATGTTACACACTTAGATGTGGTTTTGAGATACATGAAGTTGTTTAGTCATCTCCCTTTTTTTCATACATCATTTAGTGAATGTTTTGGTTATGGTTGGTTGGTTTATTGGTTTATTTGTTAAAGGGTAAATCGTCCCCCACTTGTATTTGAAACCCTTCAGAATTTATTTCCAGTATTTGTTATCTTGGGGATGTCGCTTAAGGCCAAGTAATGTATCGTGGTGCTCCCAAGCCAAAGAGAATTTTTGGGTCATTAAAAATGGTATCAGTTTGTTCCTTCTTTTATGATACAAATGTTATCAGTTTATTAGGTCTTTGAATAATAAGTAGTCATCAATGTTCTTGGTCTTGGAGTTGGAATTCTTTCTTGTCTATTCCTTGGGTTGGAATCTTAGAAAGTAGTATGATTTTCAAGACATGAAATGTATATCATAAAAGGATGTAGATAACCCTTATATGTTGAAATTCAAGATACCAGGGATTTGGGTACACAAGTATTTGAAGACACTTCTAGGATTTTGGAATCTCCGTTTCATGAGTTTAGCTAATGCGATGAGAATGACATGAATTTTATAGGTATGAATTCCCAGTAGGTTTTCATATTTCATTCAGAGTGATGATTTATGATTCTAGGAAAAGGTATAAATTTTTTAAAAAATACAGATATATATTTCAATAGAAATATTTTGAAAAGATGATATTTGTTGTATTTTGAAAATGGTGTGGTTTTCAAAAGCATAAATGAATGTTTCAAAATGGTTGAATATGGAGAAAAGTTGTTTTTGGAAATCAATGTTGTGATAACTTATATGATAGATTTTGAAATGCTAAGCCATTAGTTTCTAGAGAGTGAGATTGATGGAGTTTGATGTTGGTTTAGAAAATGGCACTTGGAAGGCATCGTTGAAACCAAACCATAGAAGTTGCGAAGAATGTGGTTCAACCTAAACCATTGGTGAACTAAGAGCTAGTTCAGAGTTTTGTCCAAGATTTTCAAGTGGTTGATATGGGAAACTGAAGGAATGAGCCCTGGCATGTAGATCATGCCATCTAGATCATGAAGTAGAATCCACCTAACTTATGGGGTGATGTTGAACCTGAAACGGTAGAGGTGTGGATCAGTAGGATTAATCATATCATCGACTTCATCGACAAACTGGTGGAGATAAAGTTAAAGATGGAGATTTATTTTATCGATGATCTTGCATTCCAGTGGTGGGATTTAGCGTTGTAGGCTAAATTATATAAACGCCTTACATGGGAGGATTTGGGGGAATTGTTCAACAACAAATTCTATCCTCATACGCTCAAAAACCATAAAATGGTGGACTTCTTCATCTTGAACCAATATCATCTCTTTATCATAGATTATGCTAATAAATTCATGAATTTAGTACGCATTGCACCGGAGGTCGTTTCAAGTGCATCCTTAAAGGCACTCATTTTCGAATCGGGGCTACGGTAGGAGATTTGATCAAAGATTGTAGTCCTCTGTATTATAGATTATACAGAGATAGTGAACAGAGTGAGTGTGGCTAAACATGACATCTTATGATTCATGTGAGGAGGTATGATGATACCTATAGGGAATGGTGGGAACTCAACCGTTTTGAGAAAGCAGAAAAGGGACACCTATTTCTAAAGTGGAAGTGGAAATTAGAATCAAACGGATGGATCATTGAACCTTCCTCCATGACCCAAGAGTAAAGAAATTTTTTTCCAATGTGGTTCACTTGACCACATAAAGAAAGAGTGTACGACATAACCTAGAGTGTGTCATAACTTCAAATAGATAGTTCATCTTTAGCGCTTTTTCATAGATCCCCAAGGTTTGGTTCTCAGTACACTTCACAGGATTCACAAGCATCGTATGCTACTACAGGGTGAGGACCAGAGAAATAGTCTCGTTAGCATAACAGATCTAGCCATGGTGATTCTCTAAATACCATGACTCCACAACCATGGAAATCTCAGTAAGGCAATAAATGGAATAGTGTAGCGATGAAGCAAATGTATGGAGCTGAGCAGATGATTGTCGATGATCAGGCTAGACCATTTAGGGTGATAGGTATGATTATTTTTAATTCTACCCTTGTGAAATTGATCTTCGATAATGGTGTATCACATTATTTCATCTCTTCTCATGCTGTTTATTTTCTATTTTTAAAGCTTGAAATGATTCCTTCTGTTTTAAAACAACAAACTCCTCATGGAGAAAGTGAATGTCAAGCCTTTGTGTGTAGAGCATGTGCTATAACTATTGATGGAGAGGAGATGAAATGGGACTTCTCAATGTTGTACATGGATTTCTATTATGTAATCATGGGTATGGATTGGTTGAAAACATTCAAGGATCACATAGACTATTATAGGAGAACAGTTAGTTTCATGATAGAGGAAAACATCAAACATCTCTTCAGAGGAGAGATAATGGTAAATAAAGGTGAAAAGATATTGTTGGCACCGATGGTGGGAATGATCTCTTAACTGTTGGTAGTGTTGACTTTGACATCAACGGAAGATATCAAGGAAAATTGTTTTACAGCATTTTTAGATCAATTTCTAGATGTATTTCTCGAGAACTTATCAGGGTTACTACCTATAAGGGTAGTGGAGTTTACTATTGATCTCTTTTTTTGGTCCAGTCCTATTTCCATTCTATCTTATAGGATGGCACCAATAGACTTACAAGAATTGAAAGTGTAGTTGGAGGGACTGGAAAACAAGGGTTTCATTCAACCAAGTACGTCTCTATGGGCAGCACCAATCTTGTTCGTGAAGAAAGCAGATGAAATTTTTTGGATTTACATTGATTATTATATGCTAAACCAGGTTACTATAAATAATAGATACCCAATTCCACGTATTTATGATCTGTTCAATCAATTAAGGGGATCACAATGGTTCTCTAAGATTGAATTGCGATTATTATATCACTAATTGCGAGTTCATAAGGAATATATATCAAAGACAAATTTAGGGAGTAGATATGTCCACTATGAATATGTAGTCATGCCTTTCGGTTTAATGAATGCACCAGTAGTCTTCCTAGATTTGATGAATCAGATATTTTAGCGATATCTAGATTCTTTTGTTGTGGTTTTTGTGGAGTAAATCTTGGTGTATTTAAAGAAACATTGAAAATAGAAAAAAAGTATCCACATTTGACCTTCATTATGGCTAAATGAGCACTTTGGAAGAGTTATTTTAGGGCTAAGTAAAGGTCGCACGGGCAGTGCAGGGTTTCCCTAACCGTGTAGCCAAAATGTGTGTAGTGGTCATCTTGAGGTAGTAGCACCAGTATAGTTGGAGCATAGTTTGGGAGACCATGCAAGGGTAATTCCTACAGGCAGTGGCTACCGCACGGTTTTCCTAACTTTGTGGCCAAACCATGCACAGAGTCAAAGTGAGATCCTTAAAAATATAATCTCACTCGTTTTTTTCATAACCCCCTCGTTTTTTCCTAAACCAGCTCTAACTAGGTATTTTTATTATCCAAAGCCCAAATAAGGTTCTACCATTGATCCGGAGGTGATTCAAAGGATACCTTTAGTGAATTGATTCCAGATTCTTGAGGTATGTGATTGCTCCCCATCATTCTAGAACAGTTTCTTAGATCTACTTAGATCTACATCTTCTCTTCTCTCGGTTTCTCAAATCGAGGCTTGTTAGAAGTAGATATAGGTTCTTTGATGGAAAATATGATGATATTTTCTTTTTTTCTTGGTAGAAGAATAGATATAAGGTGGGTTCTTAGAGAATCAACCCATTTTTCTTGTTCGCTCTTCGTTCGTTGTGGTTTTCGTCAAACCGTTGAGGTAGGAGGCTTCACTCTTGACTACCCTTAGTAGAACTGATTGTTATGCTTTAAAATTGAATATATTGTGCTGAATTGATTGTAATTTGTTTGTTTAAAACTTTTTTGATACCTTCTTGAGTGATGTTTTTGAAATATGTAAAATTGGGGATTTTGAATGAGTTCTTTGGTTCTTGGTTTTAAAATATGGATTTTAAAAAGGGTATATTCCTATATTATTGGAACAAGAATTGGATTAGATGTTTTTAATAAAAGGGAAAGCTTTATTGTAATGAAATGTTTCTTTGAAATTGGTTTTGCTTAGTTTTTTAATGAAATTACAATTTTATTGAAGGGGTTTATTTTGGTAATGGAAATATTTGGAATAAATGGTGTTTGTGTGAGTTGATGATTGGCGGGCCTCTAAGAAGGGATGATTAACATTAGGGTACAAGGGAAATGACCCTAGATCATGGGTGTGTTTCATTAGAACACAATGTAATTAGACGAGAGACCACTCATGAGTATGGAACTGTCAAATGAAGAAAGCATGTGTGCGTGTGTTGTGAACAATTGAATGGGGATTCAAAATTTATAATAAGAATTCGTTTTTAATATTTTATTTTTTATTTACTAGAAAATAAATTTCTAGAAATCAGTTCCATTTACCTTTTTTTTACTTTGTCATCAATGGGTTTCAAACTTTTTTATATTAGGTTATAAACTATTTTGGTGAAATTGCTTTATATAAACCATTTCATATAATTTGTTAATAGTTATATCCTAGTGGTGTGAGTAGGGAAGTCATTGGGGAAACCAATAGAGTTTTTATACTCACCCCTAATTTGTCACATTGGTGCTTTTGTAGATGCTATGATCTAGGATAGGGGAAATGGTAATGTTTCCCACATATTTCACACTACTTCAAGAGACTTGGGTTGTTCGGTGATTGTAGAGCTTGGAACTTGTGGAGAATAGAGTTTTTTGGTCTTTTGAGGGTTTTTTTGTTATCTACTATTTACTTTGATACTAGTTGGGTCTTCCTATGTTACACACTTAGATGTGGTTTTGAGATACATGAAGTTGTTTAGTCATCTCCCTTTTTTTCATACATCATTTAGTGAATGTTTTGGTTATGGTTGGTTGGTTTATTGGTTTATTTGTTAAAGGGTAAATCGTCCCCCACTTGTATTTGAAACCCTTCAGAATTTATTTCCAGTATTTGTTATCTTGGGGATGTCGCTTAAGGCCAAGTAATGTATCGTGGTGCTCCCAAGCCAAAGAGAATTTTTGGGTCATTAAAAATGGTATCAGTTTGTTCCTTCTTTTATGATACAAATGTTATCAGTTTATTAGGTCTTTGAATAATAAGTAGTCATCAATGTTCTTGGTCTTGGAGTTGGAATTCTTTCTTGTCTATTCCTTGGGTTGGAATCTTAGAAAGTAGTATGATTTTCAAGACATGAAATGTATATCATAAAAGGATGCAGATAACCCTTATATGTTGAACTTCAAGATACCAGGGATTTGGGTACACAAGTATTTGAAGACACTTCTAGGATCTTGGAATCTTCTTTTCATGAGTTTAGCTAATGCGATGAGCATGACATGCATTTTATAGGTATGAACTCCCAGTAGGTTTTCATATTTCATTCAGAGTGATGATTTATGATTCTTGGAAAAGGTATAATTTTTTTAAAAAATATAGATATATATTTCAAAAGAAATATTTTGAAAAGATGATATTTGTTGTATTTTAAAAATGGTGTGGTTTTCAAAAGCATAAATGAATGTTTCAAAATGGTTGAATATGGAGAAAGTTTGTTTTTGGAAATCAATGTTGTGATAGCTTATATGATATATTTTTAAATGCTAAGCCATCAGTTTCTAGAGAGTGAGATTGACGGAATTTGTTGTTGGTTTAGAAAATGGCACTTGGAAGGCATCGTTGAAACGAAACCAAAGAAGTTGCGAAGAATGTGGTTCAACCTAAACCATTGGTGAACTAAGAGCTAGTTCAGAGTTTTGTCCAAGATTTTCAAGTGGTTGATATGGGAAACCGGAGGAATGAGCCATGGCATGTAGATCATGCCATCTAGATCATGAAGTAGAATCCACCTAACTTATGGGGCAATGTTGAACCTGAAACGATAGAGGTGTGGCTGAGTAGGATTAATCATATCATCGACTTCATCGACAAACTGGTGGAGATAAAGTTAAAGCTGGAGATTTATTTTCTCGATGATCTTGCATTCCAGTGGTGGGATTTAGCGTTGCAGGCTAAATTATATAAATTCCTTACATGGGAGGATTTGGGGGAATTTTTCAACAACAAATTCTATCCTCATACGCTCAAAATCGATAAAATGGTGGACTTCTTCAGCTTGAAACAATATTATCTCTTTATCATAGATTATTCTAATAAATTCATGAATTTAGTGCGCATTGCACTGGAGGTCGTTTCAAGTGCATCCTTAAAGGCACTCATTTTCGAATCGGGGCTACAGTAGGAGATTTGATCAAAGATTGTAGTCATATGTATTACAGATTATAAAGAGATAGTGAACAGAGTGAGTGTGGCTGAACATGACATCTTGGGATTCATGTGAGGAGGTATGATGATACCTATAGGGAATGGTGGGAACTCAACCGTTTTGAGAAAGCGAAAAAGGGACACCTATTTCTAAAGTAGAAGTGGAAATTAGAATCAAACGGATGGATCATTGAACCTTCCTCCATGACCCAAGAGTAAAGAAATTTTTTTCCAATGTGGTTCACTTGACCACATAAAGAAAGAGTGTATGACATAACCTAGAGTGTGTCATAACTTCAAATAGATAGTTCATCTTTAGCGCTTTTTCATAGCTCCCCAAGGTTTGGTTCTCAGGACACTTCACAAGATTCACAAGCATCGTATTCTTCTACAGGTTGAGGACTAGAGAAATAGTCTCGTTAGCGGAACAGATCTAGCCATGGTGATTCTATAAATACCATGACTCCACAACCATGGAAATCTCAGTAAGGCAATAAATAGAATAGTGTAGCGATGAAGCAAATGTATGGAGCTGAGCAGAAGATTGTCGATGATCAGGATAGACCATTTAGGGTGAGAGGTATGATTATTTTTAATTCTACCCTTGTGAAATTGATCTTCGATAATGGTGTATCACATTATTTCATCTCTTCTCATGCTGTTTATTTTCTATTTTTAAAGCTTGAAATGATTCCTTCTGTTTTAAAACAACAAACTCCTCATGGAGAAAGTGAATGTCAAGCCTTTGTGTGTAGATCATGTGCTATAAATATTGATGGAGAGGAGATGAAATGGGACTTCTCAATGTTGTACATGGATGTCTATTATGTAATCCTGGGTATGGATTGGTTGAAAACATTCAAGGATCACATAGACTATTATAGGAGAACAGTTAGTTTAATGACAGAGGAAAACATCAAACATCTCTTCAAAGGAGAGAGAATGGTAAATAAAGGTGAAAAGATATTGTTGGCACCGATGGTGGGAATGATCTCTTAACAGTTAGCAGTGTTGACTTTGACATCAACGGAAGATATCGAGGAAAATAGTTTTACAGCATTTTTAGATCAATTTCTAGATGTATTTCTCGAGAACTTATCAGGGTTACCACCTATAAGGGTAGTGGAGTTTACTATTGATCTCTTTTTGTGGTCCAGTCCTATTTCCATTCTATCTTATAGGATGGCACCAATAGACTTACAAGAATTGAAAGTGTAGTTGGAGGGACTGGAAAACAAGGGTTTCATTCAACCAAGTATGTCTCTATGGGTAGCACCAATCTTGCTCGTGAAGAAAGCAGATGAAGATTTTTGGATTTACATTGATTATTATATGCTAAACCAGGTTACTATAAATAATAGATACCCACTTACACGTATTTATGATCTATTCAATCAATTAAGGGGATCACAATGGTTCTCTAAGATTGACTTGCGATTATTATATCACTAATTGCGAGTTCATAAGGAGTATATATCAAAGACAAATTTAGGAAGTAGATATGTCCACTATGAATATGTAGTCATGCCTTTCGGTTTAATGAATGCACCAGTAGTCTTCCTAGATTTGATGAATCAGATATTTTAGCGATATCTAGATTCTTTTTTTGTGGTGTTTGTGGAGTAAATATTGGTGTATTTAAAGAAAAGGGTTGACCAAGAGAAACACCTTGAATAAGTGTTACAAATCCTGAGAGACCACAATTTTTATGCCAAATTATCAAAGTGCGGTTTTTTAGATACAGGAAGTACATTTTCTTAGACATTCCATTTCTGAAAAAATGTATTTCTATTTATCCTGAAAAGATATAAGATACTATCTCATTGAAACCACCAGAGAATATCTTTTAGTTACAAAGCTTTTGTGGTCTAGCTGGTTACTAACTATGCTTTGTGGGTGATTTCTCACAACTATATTTTCCAATTATATCTCTAACAAAGAATAATTCTCCATTCCAATATAAAAAGTAATGCCAAAAGCCTTTTCAAGAGCTAAATGTTTGGGTTACATCGACACTGATCTTGATTTTTTTAGAATCCGGATAGGGGTATGTCATTTGTTGGGATGCTTCGGGATCAGGTTTGGGATATTTTCTCATGCAAGGGGACCATGTGGTTGCTTATGGTTCAAGGTAATTTAGGGTGCATGAGAATAATTACCCAACACATGATTTGGAGTTAGATATAGTTTCCATGCTATGAAAATGTAGATACATTATCTCTTTGGTAAGAAATTCACTGTGTTTATGGATCATAAAAGCATGAAGCACATTTTCTCACAGCGATATATGAATCTAGGGAAAAATGATATGGATTGAGTACATCCAGATGTTTGAATTTGACTTGATGTATACACCAAGAAAAGGGAATTCAGTGGCGGATTCATTGTGTAGAAAGTTATATGCTCAGTTGGAGAAAAAAAGCTTCAGATGAATGGTAGTTGATGTTGGTCCTAGCTTACATGCAAGTGGAATGTGAATACCGAGTTGATGCTACGGTTTTCTTTTCATCTATTCTTGTTCCTAATTTGGTAAATATGGTCCAAGATGCACAAACATCTGATGCATAATTTCTGGTTATGAGTTTGAAACTCAATGGTGGGGAGACCTTTGAGGGCCAGAAACTTGATGGGACTTCAATTTTCTGTTTTATATATCGGATGGTTGTACCTATGTATTTTCAAGAACAACTCCTTCATTATTACCACCATTCAATATAGGCTAAACATCTAGGTACACATAAGACGTATAAGGTGTTAACGGTGTAGTTTTGGTGAAGTGACATGAAAATGAAGGTGGTCGGTTCGTCTCAAGGTGCTAAACTTGTTATCAAGTGAAAGTAGAGCATTAGAGACCGGTAGGTATGGTACAATCTTTACCTATCCCAGTGTGTTAATGGGAGTAGAAAGATATGGATTTTTTACATGTCTTCCAAGAACAATTCGGAAACACGATGTCATATGGGTGATAGTGAATCGACTTACCAAGTCGTCTCATTTCATCCATATTTGTGAAACTCATATGGTGTAGGATCTATCCAAATTTTATATCCAATAATTGGTAAAGAGACATGGAATACCAGTTTCAATCGTCTCAGATAGAGATCTGAGTTTCACATATCCTTTCTTGAAATCCTTACAAAAATCCATTAGGACTCAGTTGACTATGAGCACGATGTACCATCCTTATATGGATGGGTAGTCCAAGAAAATGATAAAAATGTTGGAAAAAAAATTTTGGGCTTGTGTAATGGATTTTGGTGGATCATGGGAAGAGAAAATACCCTTGGAAGAGTTCTCATTCAATAATATCTATTATGACTTGATATATATGGATCTGTTTGAAACATTTTATGGGCGTCCTTGTCATTCTCCACTATGCTGGGTAGAAACAGATGAAACTTCACTAGTTGGGATTATCCTTTTCTAACAAACAACTGAGAAGATCTAGTTGATCAGAAAAGGGATGGATACAGCTCTGAGTCATCAGAAATATTATGCAGATCATCGTCGAAGGCCATTGTCGTTCGTTGTGGGTGATCATGTCATCTTGAGGATATCTATGAGGCTTGAACATCATCATTTTGGGAAGCATGGAAAGTTATCACCTAAATACATATGACCTTTTGAGATACAGGAACGAGTTGGGTCGGTGGAATATCATTTGGAATTTCCACCCCAGTTCAATTGGGTGCATAATGTGTTCCACGTATCTCAGTTGAAAAAAGTATCAGCTTGATCGCGACCATGTGATCAAATGGGATCACATTGACCTAGGTCCAGATACTTTGTTAGTACATATCTAGGTGAGGATTGTAGATAAGCAAGAGAATGTATTTCATGGAAAATTAATTGTTCTAGTGCATGATTTATGGCAGCATGGTAAGATTCATGAAGAGACTTGGGAACATGAGAAGGAAATTAAAGAGCAGTGGCGAGAACTCTTTTAAGGAAGAAAATGTTTTCTACTTTATAAGGACTAAAAGACCAATGATGGGGAGAATTTAGTACCCCTAGTTTCTGGTATGTAACCCTTAATTTATTCTTTTTATGGTTATAAAGTGTAAGGGTGAAGAATGGGAGATTTTGGAGAGCTTTGGATGAGTTTTTTTGGGGATAAGTAAAGGTTGCACGAGTGGCACACGGTTTGCCTAACCATACGGCCAAACCATGTGCAATGGTCCTATTGAAGTAGTAGCTCTATCATGGTTGGAGTATGGTTTGGGAGGCCGTTCAAGTTGAAGCCATACAGGGAGTGGGTACCATACGGTTAGTGCATGGTTTGCCTAACTGTGCAGCCAAACCATGTGCAGAGTCAAAGTGAGATCCTTAAAAATAGGATCTCACTCATTTTTCAAATAACTCCCCCATTTTTTCCCAAACTGGCCCTAACACATTATTTTTATTCTACTTTGTCCAAATAAGGTTCTCCCATTAATTCAGAGACAATATGAAGGCTTCCCTTTGTTAATTGTAGTCGGATTCTTGAGGTATGTGATCATTCCCCATATTTTTTATCGGTTTCGTAGATCTACTTAGATCTACTTCATCTCTTCTCTTGTTTTCTCAGATCAATTCCCTTTGAGGGTATATCTAGGTTATTGAATTCCAAATACGATGATATTTGGATTTTTTTCTTAGTAAGAGAAGAGATCTGAGGTGGGTTCTTGGAGAATCAACTAGGTTTTCTTGTGCATTCGTCATTCATTGTGGTTTTCGTCAAACCTTCGGGGTAGGAGGATTCAATCTCAACTACCCTTAGTAGAACTGGTTGGAATGATTTAAAATTTAATATATTGTGCTTAATTTATTGTGATTTGTTTTCAAAACACTTTTTGGAAACCTTCTAGAGTGAGAGTTGTAAAATCTGTAAAATTGGGGATTATGAATGAGTGCTTTGGTTATTGGTTTTAAAATATGTATTTTAAAAAGGGGATTTTCTTGGATTTTTGGAACATTAATTTTATTATATGTTTTTAATAAAAGGGAAAGTTTTATTGAAATTAAATGATGCTTTGAAATTGGTTGTGCTTTGGTTTTCAATAAAAGATCAGTTTTATTTAAGGGGTTTATTTTGGAAATGGAAATATTTGGCATAAATGGTGTTGGTGTGAGTTCATTCTTTATGGTCCCTTAATAAGGGACGATTACTATTGGGGTACAATGGATGTGACCCTAGATCAGGGGCGTGTGTCATTGGTACACAAGGTAATTTGATGAGAGACCGCTCAGGAGTATGGAATTGTCAAACAAAGCATGCATGTGTGGGTGTGTTAGAAATATGGAATGGGGATGACAATTAGATAATAACAATTGTTTTTTAAGCATTGATTTATTATTTTCTAGAAAATAACTTTCTAGAAATTGGTTTCATTTACCTTTATTTTTACTTGGTTATCAATGGGTTTCAAACTAGTTTATATTTTATTATAACTATTTTGGTAAAATTGTTTTATATAAACCGATTCATATAATGTGTTAACTTTTCTATCATAGTGGCATTAGTAGGGAAGTTAGTGGGGAAACATAAGGAGTGTTTATAGTCACCCCTGATTTGGAATTTTTGTGCTTTTTCAGATGCTATCTTCTGGGACAAGGGAAAAGGTATGGTTTCCCACATCTTTAGAACTACCTCATGAGACTTGGGTTGTTTGGTGATTGGGGATCTTGGAACTTGTGGAGCATGGAGTATTGGGTTTATTTTAGTTTCTATGTATGTCCATCCGTTTTTTACATTGATACTGGTTTGGTCTTCCTGTGTTTTACACTTAGATGTGGTTTTGAGATACATGAAGTTTTTTAGTCGTCTCACTTTTTTCATGCATCATTTAGTGAATGTTTTTGTTATGGTTGGTTGGTTTATTGGTTTATTTCCTAAAGGTTAAATTGTCACCCATTTTTATTTGAAACCCTTTTTCATTAATTTCTAGACTTTGGCGTCTTTGGGATGTCTCTTAAGGCCCAGTAATGACTCATGGTTCCCTCAATCCAATGAGAATTAGTGGGTCGTTACCGCATCAAAGGATTGTTCTATAGATATTGATAAATGAGTATATGTAAGTTAAGTTTATAAATTGTTACTTTTTGATGCATCAATTCATGTTCTTATGGTATATGATTACTAGTGATCGAATTTTTGTGGACCAGTCAAACAAAAATAAAATTAAGGAATTACCCAGACCCTCACATTTCACAAAAAACCAAATATTACTTGGATTAGATGTTGATAAACTTCACAGGATTATAACTCCCACTAAATACGTTGACATGGAAAGGGGTAACATATGTCTAGATGAAATAATGTGTGGAAGGATTTATGGATTCCAAAAATAATCTAATCTTTGTAACTATAATTGGACTTCCCTCAAGTGGAAAATGTTTTTTGATATATAGTGATGATTCAAAGAAGGTATTTGGTTGTGTAATCATGAAGTATTATAATGTGATATCCTTTAACTCTATATATTTATAGATCCATGAAAATTAAGAGGAACTTACTCTATAGAGAGAAGTGTGCAATATATATTGATCATAAGATTCTAATTTATATATTCACATAGAAAGAACTCAACATGGGTCAATGAATGTGGTTAGAGCTAATTGAGGACTATGATTTCTAAATTCACTATCATCCTATAAATGAAAATAACCTAGTTGATTACATTACTAGAAAATAAATTTCTAATCTATCCATAATGAAGATTACGAATGATCTTGTCATAATAGATACATAGAGGATAGATCTAGAAATCATTACAGTGGGGAAGATATCTTACCTTGCTAAAATGATAGCCTAACTATCTCTATAAGATAATATCAAGGAGTCACAAAGGGATGATTTAGAGCTTCAAACTGAGGTGATAATTATAAAGGAAGGGTAGTTACAATATTTCCACATATACAAATATAGTTTTACTTAGTACATAACTATACATTATGTTTCATCGTCACTTAAGATAAATAAAGGTCTATTGGATAATGCTCATACCTTGTATTTATCCATATATATTTGAAGTACCGTGACGTTACATGATATTTGAGGGAACTTGTTATGGTAAAATAGTAAGAAATAGATTTTGAGTACACATTAATGTTTTTGGTATGTCAATAAGTAAATTCAGACAAACAAAAGTCCAAGGGGATGATGCAATGGAAACCTATACAAATATTAAAATGGTAAAATATCATTATTTACATTTACATTGGTTTCAAAAATAAATCCAAATGAATTAGTGTTATATGGGTTATAGTGGATCAACATACCAAGACTTCCCATTTTATTACAATTCTAGAATATTTACCTTTTCAATAACTTGCCATGAAATATGTAAAGTGAGTGGTCAGGTTGTATGAGGAACCAATTTTGATCATCTATGAATATAATATAAGGTTTTTCATTAAATTATTAATTATTATTCAGTATTCTAGAAATATGGAATTGAACTTCAACACGGTTTATCATCCACAAACTAATTTCCAATATGAAATAACTTTTCATACACTTGAGTACATGATATGATATTTCTCAATGGAATTTAAATAAGGATGGGGTCAACATCACTCATTTTTTGGGTTTCCATAAAAAACAACTTTTTCTTGAGTATTCAAATGCTCCCTATGAAACTCTATATGGGAAGCGATGTGGAAGTCATAAATATTGGGATGAATTTTTTGAAAAAAAGTAACTTTAAAAAAAATTATGTAACAGATGACAGAGGAGGTTCATGCCATTAAGCAACACATTAAATCTACTCATAGCCATAAAAAGAGATATAATGACAATCGTTGAAGGGAAATCGAGTTTAAATTTTGAGATAAAGTGTTCATTTAAATATCACCAAGGAAGATATCCATGAGATTTGGAAGTAATGGAAATCTTAGACATAGTTACAATGTCCCCTTATAGATATTTGATCGTATAGAAGTTATGTCCAATTGGCTAGAACTTCTACCAAATATGGCTTGAGTTTATGACATGTTCCATGTATCTCTCATAATTAAGTATATACCTAAACCCTGATGGGTATTAAATCTATAGGTGGTATAATTATAGCACGACCTCTATTATAAAGAGAAGTCATTGAAGATCATTGAATCTAAAGATAATGTTCTATGCAATAATATAAATCAACTCATTAAATTCCTTTAGTGGAATCACAAGTATGAATAAGTGACATGGGAATCTATTGTGGTAATAAAACTAAGGTATTATCATCAATTATTATCAGAGGATATGTGTATAAATTTCAAGGGTGAAATTTATAAAGGGTTGAGAATATAACCTCCCAAACATTTATATATATTGAATTATACTTCTAAATAAATAATGTTTATCAATTTTTTGAATATAATATAGTTTAAATACATGCAAAAAATTATTATTTATTTCATTAATTTGGAACCTTAAATTTATTAAATGAATATTTCCATGAAAATAGAAACTTATGCAATGGGATAATAAGCACAGAAAAGTAAAATAAGTAGAACTGTAAAATGTGTATCACTTTGATCTCCTATAATTATCGAACTGAATTTCACTATAATAAAGTTAAGGAACATTATTACACCAATTGATATTTATAAAAATGAAAATGTAGAACCCTCACAGGGATTTATGTGAATGGGGAATGAGGGAATTATTAGGTATTTATTGAGAATAATTTAACCATTAGAATAGTAACCTATCCATTAAGAATAGTAACCCATCCATTATAAATAGTCACATGCCCATTATGAATAGAAACATAATAGTTGGAAATGTAAATTGGCCTCAAAATAGTTTTATTTCATATAAATAATATTTATATAAATAATTTAATAAAATATAATTATTATAATATGATAAAATAAATACCAAGATTAAAAAATCAATGTAACATCTTAATAATTTAAAATATTTTCATTTTAGAATAAAATTTATTTTTTTGCAAGATTTCTGTATATTCAACACTATGCTAAACCTATGCTACACACAACACTGAGTGATCTTATGTTACAAGTAAGATTGAGTTTTACCACCTTTTAACAGTGCTCCTACTTTAGAGCTATATCTTGACACTTTTATAAATTTTATTTGTCAAAATAAATTTCATTTCTGAATTTGGAATGTCAAAATTATATTAGGGTGAAATTTTTGTCTTTTTCTGAGAAGTTTCATTTATTATGAATAGTGAAAAATACTAAATTTTAGTTGAAAACTACCTTTTTTAAATAATTATTAACATTAAATTATATTTAAAATTTTTTTTAAACATAAAATATATCGTTTATACACCTATTAATACAATTTATGTCATTTTTACCATTTTTATATTTAATTTAGAAATAAAAACATAATGAACTTTGAATATTTAACATTAAAAACCTTCATTATCTCATGGCAATGGGATTAGACTTAAATTTAATTTTGATACTTTTGTGAATTGAATATGTAAAAATGTAGATAAATCATCATAATCAGTATAATAATTATATTCTAATAATATCAACTTATGTTTTGAACAAAAATATTAGTGAAAGTGATTATAATTAATTACAGCGATTAAGGTAAAAATTAGTTTACTTAGTGGTTAAAATTTAATCATAAGATGAAAATGACCTACAAACATTTTTGAAATCAATTTACTTCCCATATTTAAACAATATCATCTCTAGGTTATATTTGTGTTAGTTATTGGGATATTATACAATGAAATTTACCTATATAATAAGTTAAGTATAGAAAACGACAAAAAAGGAACCGCCCTTACCTTTAAAATTCATAAAGCCTTGAGATATGTAAAAACATCATATTTTTAATTATAAAAATAATTTTTAAATATAAATTAGTTATTTTTATCATAATAGTTTATCATTAAATTTTAGATATTAATTACTTACATAAAATGCCTAAGAAATGCCAACGTAGTGATTATTTAGTTAATAATTGAATAAAATAAATGATACTAAAAATATTAAAATTGAATTAAATTTAATGAATTATTGTGTTCCCTTATTTTTTTAGATTAATCTGTCATTTTAAATATCTTTGAACATAAAAAATTTTGAATCCCATCATTTTCATGATATTTTTTAATTTAAATTAACTAAATAGTGTCAAAATTAACATTAACATTATTTCATAATGAAGGATATTTTATTTAATGGTTTAGAGTTTACTAAAAATAATATATTTTGAAAATTTATTTTTAGGTGTTAATAAATGTTATATATGGTCTATTCATGGAATAATGGGTATTTTTTAATGAATATATTTCCCCTAAATAGTAAAATCATTGTTAGCATGGTTCGGGTAAAAGTAGTATTTTTGGGTATTACATGAACTAGTTTTAAAGTTAATTTCCAAAAAATGGTTTTTTTTTATTTTCTAAATTAGATATAATATTTATAATTCATTACGTTTATATTTTATAATAAATCTCACTTTTAGTTAGTCTTAATAGTAAAATTATATATGTTTGAAAAGTAGTTACCTTGATTAAAAACCAAAATGGTAAAACTGGGGAAACATAGAATTTAAAGAACACAATTATAAAAATAAATTTCTTTTTCTATTTTGTAGGTTTTAATAGACCATAATTTCAATTTAATTCATTATTTTTCAATTTTTATGCCTATGAGGTAAGGTAGGTCTCTCAAAAGTGTTTACCTTTTTATATTTATAATAATGTCACTACCCCTAAACTATAAAAAGGCTTTCACTCCCCCCATTTAATCACAGGAATAAAACCCTTTGGATCATCCAAAAACTACCCAAAAAATATCCCATCATCCCTCCCCTAAACATTGAATCCTCACTTTGGGAACAAATAAAACCAAGGAAGTCCTTTGGTGAAAACCAAAAGGAGTTACCCGAAAAAGTAAAAATGTTCTTCAATGATAACTTTTGTTTTATTTATTTCTTAAACCATTAAATTATTCGTATTCTATGATTATATAATAATATCTGTATCCTCAATATACTGATATGCTTTTTTATTATTTTTTTTACATGCAACTACACAAGTATCCATCAAATGGGTAATGAAATTACCGATCGTATATATGGCGAAATACCGTCTCACGAAACGATGTCATTCGTTTTTGTTTAACCACCTCTAATGGTTGGTAATTATGATGAAAACACTTTTTATATGATATATATGATTTTTATATCTCCATAATACTTATATAATAATTATATAACACATACCCTCATTATTTCTATTTTTGGTAAAAAACAATAACATCGTTTCTGGACGTGTGGACTACTACATCCTCAAAGTGATGTGATATGTTCAAACATTACATGGAATATATTAAGTATGATTTTAATTCATAATTTGTGACATAAATACATATATATTATATTCATGAATGAATTACCTTTATTTATATATCATTTTCTTTTCTACCATTTTCACACACCAAAAAAGTGATAACGTCATTCGTGGATGTGTGGACTACCGCCTCCTCAACATGATGTGAATCCTTTTACAACACCGGAATTATATATAAGTATATTTGACTAAAAAATGGTATTTATGATATAATTATAATTCTATAAATACTAAATTTCTTATACCTTCTTTCCATAAAGATCATTCAAAAATGATAACGTTACTCATGCATATGTACAGCCTACTGTCTCCATGATTGTAACGTTGGTTCATTTTTTAATAACAATATTTAAATATTTTTTTAGAATCATAATTAATTTATAGATATAATAATTTTTAAATTATTATTATTCTTTTTATGTTTATATAATGACCCATTTGACCATATTAGAACTACCAAAGCTGTTTTTGACACATGAACTGAATTTTGTCCAAACACCAGACATAAACTTAATTATTTAAGTAGTTGTATAAAAAATTGTAATAAGTAAAATAAAATTAATAATAAACATGAAAAAATTTCTAAAACATTTAAAAAATTAACTTAATTTTATTATTCAGGATGATAGGATACACATGACAAGTCAGACTCATGGTACGAGATTTCTATCGCACTTTTTACAACTGTGAGATAAATGACATATTCATTGCTTAATTCTTTTTTGTGGTGTATATATGTCCCCTATTGTTATATTATATCTTTAATACTCATATATTTATTCTATTTGATGTTTTAAGTTGGATTATCTCATTAAATGGGGTCTTAAATTAAAAATCACCAACTGTTAAAAGTTATCTTGGAATCTCACTTTCATTTGGGATTGTTAACTTTCTCTTAAAATAATCACTTTCCCACAAAAATTTTTCATTGAAAAATATATTTAATTGTGATATAAATATAATTGTAAGATGGATATGATTATTTCATAAACCCAATATGGAAAGTCCTATGTTTTTTAATCAGGTTAAAAAATGAAGGTTTCCAAACTTTTTCGGTTTATCGATAGACCTGTTTTTTAACTGAGATCCAGAATTTAAGTCCAAATGTTCGAACACTTAAAGGTATCATTTTTGGAAATGGAAGTATACCTGATAATTTTCACAAGTGTCCCAAGGATTCTCGGGTGCACCGGTTCTAGAAAAATCTACTTTAATGGATCTACACTAGTTGTGCATGGTTGCGGTCCAACTCATACAGTTTACCCAGTTTAATATTTTATTTTTTCAGTTAAATAATATTAAAATGGTGGATTTGTGTTTAAATAAAATAAAGTGTTAATAATAATTATGATGATGATTATGATGTTATTATTATTATTATTATGTTTATTAAATTATTTGTATGTTAAAAGATTTTAATTTCATGATTAATGGGGTGTAATATTTTAGTGAAATTATTGTGCCTTTTGTGGGTCTCAAAGAAAGGTTTAATTAAATAAGTAATTTATAAAGAAGCGTTTTTTTAACATGGATGTGTGGGGTTTATCAAAGTCTTGAGTAATAATAATAAGGATATTATTATTACTATGGGTTATGAGGGTTATAATTATTATTAATAATGGTAATTAAATTGGGGGTTTTGGTTTTAAAGGAATAGATGAAAGGGTGTGATAATAATAATGTCATGACTATTCTTATTCCTTATAACTATTAATATTATCATAAAATAATTTGAATAAATTAAATACAAATTAATTTATGGGTTTTATTTAGGTTTTAGGTTGGGTAAAATAAAAAGGGGATAAATACCTTTCTTCTTCCTCCCCTATGATGCATGACGCACCAGGTGAGTAGGGATCATCTATGCGGCCTCTCCTCCAATCTCCTCTATAGTGAGGCTCCCTCCTCTGGACCTCCTCTTTGGGGCGTGTGAGACCTCCCTTAGCCAGACTTCCTACAGCAGTGTGACACCCTCGAGCAATACCTCGATGTGTGTGACCCCCCTTTCCTATAGGTCATCCATCCGTGGATTATTAATCTTGTTTTCTTCATGGGTTTGGTTTGATCCTTCATGGAATGATATTATCTCATGTTTTCTTTCATCGCTTTGGCGATTCGACAAGTTTCTGATGTCTGATTTCATTCCGATTGATTTTAGGGTTTTTTGGTAATCCAATTTTCTAGTGTTATTCATTTCTAAGGTAGTGCAAAAAGGTTCTCGAGACCCATTGGTCTGCCTTCTGGAAACCGCCATTGAAGGTGAGGCGGTTCGGGCCGATTTGGTTCCCCGATGTAGATTCGGAGACAACATACACACACAGATATATATATATATATATATCTATATATGAAGGTCTGTGTACATTTGTATGCAGACCAGTTGTGGATTGGTCACAGTTGAAAGTCAAGCTACTAAGTATTTAATTGGTTCCACCCCGAGGTAGTATCATTTTTCAAGTCCTTAAATTTAATAAATGCATTAATAAAATGATTGTTGCACTTTTTTTTTAATTTAAATTATGCAGTGAAATATTTATATTGAATTCCATTCAAATGTGAATTTAGTAAGTTTGATTAAATTTCTAAATGTGATATATTGATGCATGGCTTTTGATGTAATTAAATGATGCTGCCCGCTTGAGATAAATGAGGAAATGACCATGTGTGGGTTTTAAGTATATATTTCTGAATTAGATAAAGTGATACGATTAAATAATTGAATGATGTTTTGATTTGGCTAAGTTAAGATAATTAATTTTGTATATTAATTTTGTACAATGAGAATTGTAATTGAGATAATTATATGGGGGAATAATTATGAGTTATTGAGTGAGATAAATTGTGATCATTAATGTTGAAATAATTATGTTATTTGAAATTGGAATATAAATAAGTAATCAAAGGATTAATTATGAGATATTTATTTAGTTGAATGAGATAATTGATCTGGTGATTAATTGCAATATATTGTTTTGAATAAATATAAATATTTAATGATGTATTAGTGACATTATTTTTTTGTGATAATTTGGAAAATTAATTTTGTGAATTAATTATGGGAATTGAAATTATAATGAGATAATTAATTATGTAAATTAATTATGAGATGTGGTGCATATTGTGAATTAATTTAATATGCATTCATGTAAATATTACCTGTTGTTTACCTTGATTAAGGGACACCCCATGGGTAATGTTTCCCTAGTTTGACTGTTTAACGATGATTGGACCAAGAATTCCTTTTGATACATGTTTTTTTTTCATGCCTTGAGTTGTTTAGGATAGAGTTGTTTAAATATATGGAATGCCATGTGATATGGTTGCTAAATACCTGAGCCTTATTCAGCTTGTTTGACTAGAGATGTTTATGAAGTGCATGTTAATTATTAATGTCTTGGATGAATCACTTCTTGAGTGGACGGGTTCAGACTTGTTAATGAATTGGGTGAATCATTTTTTAGTGGATGGACCTAGGGGCGAAACTCTAGGTTAGGTGGACAAGATCTTACTAACACTTGATAATGATTTCGGTGAATCACTGTTTAGTGGAAGGACACAGGGGAGAATCTCTATGTTTAGTGGATGGTCTCTTACTCAAACTTGTTTATGAATTGGGTGAACCACTATTTTTAGAGGATGGACCCAGGAGAGAATCACTATATTTAGTGGATGGGCTCTGATATTGGTATTGGTAGGGAGAATCACTATTTCTAGTGGACAGTCTTGGACATAGAATATGAAAGATTAAATTGAATAACTATTGATGCATTATCCATGACAAAACATAAGCTTGGATTCTGTCTTTACGTTGATTTCCTATATGGTCTTTAGAGACATCTGTTTTGAGTGACTTATACAGGGGATGTCAGACTTAGGTCGGATCTCAAGACTTATATAATTTAATAAGGTTTTAATAATTGAAAAATGAAAATGAATGTGTGATTATTGTTGTGTATACATGAAAAATGTATAATGCAGGTTCAGACACCAGCTGAGGGTTGAAGGAGGTACTTAGGTATATAGTTATATTGTACTTCTTACTTTATTTATGCATTCTTTCTCACTGTTAAAATTATTTATTGAATGTCAAGATTTGGAGTAGACACCAGTGGTCCCAACCCAGTGAGATTTATATCTCACATCCTACTTAGGTCGCCACTACACTGGGGTACCTAATTAGATTCTATTTGGTTGCAGTATTGTGTTGTTCTCATATACTTGGGAGATAGGAGAAGAGGACAGAGAGGAAGCTAAAGATAACCGAGTAGATCGCCCTCAGGGCTTGGAGTCATAGTTTATTTATTTCTTTATTGATATGTAAAGCATGATGTATTATTTATCGATTTCATAGTTATACCATCCTAACATGCATGCATTATACAACATTGTAATTGGCCATTTTGTTTTATAAAAGATTTCTAAAATTATATCTTCTACTGCTTTATTGATATTCACACTAATTCCACCATTTACGGATATTTTCCACTGTTTTACTCTGATAAAATGGTATATTATCCCTACTTACTATCCTTAGACCCTCACTACTAGTCGGAATCCTCTAACATTTGGGGATACATGCTTGAGGTCGTGTAGCAGTTGGTCCGGCCTCCGGTTCAGGGGTGAGCCAGGTCAGGATGTTACAAAGTGGTATCAAATGATTCTTTTCCTTTGTCTTACTATTTTAGGGTTAGCAGATATGAGATTAAGAATTTTTTGTCCCTTGGGTAAATATCCATGCTTGGTACTAATCACCCCATGTATGGGAAATGAAGAAATGTCCAGGGATGGGAATTTATGTTTGTAGTATTTGAGGTTAAAGTTGAAATGATTTCACCTTGAGTGACTGGTGTATTTTCCGCTGCATATTGATTTTGAGAATTTTGTAAAAAACAATTGTCTTTCCCTGATAAGGCAAGAAAGTTGTGTTACATGCACTATATTAGGCACTTTTAGATTCACATTCCATGCATATATTTCATGCCATGTAGTTTCATTAGTAGGATGTCTGCTAATATTGATTGTGTGCCTTGAATATATGCCATGTATTGTACTTATTTAACATGAATTTTTACATAGAATGTTTCAGTGATATAATTAACAAGCTTGGGTGATAATATAAAATGTTTCATATCCTGCTTATGTGTTATGCTTCTGTGTTATGGCATTGTTTTAGTGGTTTCATCATGTTGCTCTATGTTAGCTTCGTGTTGTGACATGTTAGCTTGATGACAAATGATTGGTTTATTTGGATAAATTTTAATGGTTGTTATTACAACAGAACCAGTTTAATGTTGTAAGGCGTATGGGTGCCTTACAACTGGAAAAAAGGCCAACTTTTTTATTCGATCATGTGTAAGAGGCTGCTAAATTAAATAATAAGGTGAATTGAGTTCTATTAAATGGGAGACAAATTCTAGCATTAAGGTGTATGGTTTCCTTATTGATTGGTAGGTGGACACCCATGTGACTAAGACTTGTATTATCATAGTATGTTTGAAAATTGTTGTGAATGTAAAACTGATGAGTTTTGATTATAATGAACTGTTGTGGGGTTACTTTTGAAGAACCCATATTGAATATGCAAGACCCTTGGAGGATACCTTTTCGGTTGAGAGTAATTTAGATGCTAAATTTCCTATTTATGTGTGAATAAACACAAAATGTCACATGTTTAAAAATGAAGTTGTTATAGCTTGTCTGTTTTGCTCATGGGGCATTGTTGGAAAACCCAAATTCCTTGTTTAGGAAATGGTACTTGTGGGTTGTTAAAATTATTTCAATTATTTGAAAGTTGAAATGAATTAATGAAATGGATAATATAAAAATGGTTTTTGATCCAAGTATTTTATCTATTTTTTGTGACCAAGAGATAGGGTTGACGTGTATGCTTCGTAAGGGGCTAGCCCGTGGTAGGTAGCACCCTTAGAGCCTGAAATTCCTTTTTCCCACAGTGAACTTTTAACATTGGTGCCATTTAGGTGATGTTGTCCCTTATAAGACTCTTTAGTTTTAAATATACATTCCTTTTTGTATTGGATGTCATTATACCTTGACTTTTAATTTGGTAATGAGCCTCAAGGAATGCTTGGTTCAGAAAAATAGGCAAGCCTAAGGCATGATCACTTGCATGGTTGGTCTCTAGATTCTTCTTATTAGAAATGGATGAATAGTTATGGAATTACCCAGGATAATCTTCATGTGAGGAAGCAATACACTGATATAAATCTACTTGTGCTTTTGAGTATGGTTTCTGGTCATCTCTGTAGTAGAGTGACCTAGGCGTTAAAGAATCTGTTTTACTCTACTGCTTGGGAGGAATCTTTGAGTTGGGTGTTTTGAAATGTCAATTGGGTTAAATTTCATCTTTCATGCGAGATGTTGACATGGTGATTGTGGTTTGAGGAATGAGACATGTGTGTTAAGGTGTTATGAAATAGAGTGGTAGTGAGCGGCTGATCTATTCTTACGATGACATCGACAATCCTAAGGTGGGTAATGTCGCATCAGTTTTGGTAAAATGTGTCAGTGCTTTTTTGATAGCATAAATTTGATAAGTTTTTCATTTCACACAACCCCTAGGGAAATTCTTTATTTTTGGAAGAGTTTTAGTAGTAAGCTTTAAAATAATGCATATTCCTTGGGTTATATAGGCATTGAGGTTTAGTTGATGACTCTTCGGCAGCTGATGCCGAGCTTTTTGAACAGAGTCGACTGGTAGTAGTTCGACTGATCTTCTTAGTGAAATTGTTTTTCCCTTAGTGCACTTTTTTGAATGTGAAGAGCATGTTATCTATCTTGAACTCATCATGGAGGCATTAAGATAGCGTCTGTTATACGTCGTGTTAAAATTTTAAACATGTGGGGTTGTTTTGTGATCCCCTTTTGGATTGTATGTGGAATGTGTGGTTTCTTAAGGCTATGTGTTTATTCATGTTGGGGAATGTTAGTTTTTAAAATCCTTGTGAAGGCTTAACTTGGAAATGTCACTGTAGGTCGGGTAAGGGCTTCGTTGTACATCTGTTTGGTTTTGGAATAGTTTTAAAAGAACGTCGTCAGTTAAAAGGAGAGTGTGAGTTTTGGGTATGTGATATATTTCAAGGAAATAAATGGAAACATGTTTCTGTTGCTTGATCAAGATTCAACCGTTTTCATCAATGAGTTCCCTAAAATGGCCTCAGATATATTCTATGTTTCAATTTTTAAATGGTTAGGTGTGCTTTGGATCTAGTTTCAAAGGCTTAAATCCATTAGTCTTATGAAATGGTTAAAGGTGTGTTTGGAATTTGGGAATACAATGTGGCAGTTCTAATGAGATTTAATTATCTTGGTATGTTGGATGAAATTGTAGTATTTCTCATTGGCTTCTCAGAGATGAGAATTTTTTAAGGTGTGTAGATTTTAAAGTCCTTTGATTTTTAACCAGGTTAAAATACTAAGGTTTTTGAACATTTTAGGTTTATCAAACGATTGGTTTTTAAACTGAGATACAAAATTTAAGTTCGAATGTTGGAACGGGCTATGCATGGTTGCAGTCCAACCCATGCATTTTACCGATTTTAATATTATATTTATTTCAATTAAATAAGATTAAAATGGGGTATTTTTGTTTAAATAAAATAAATTATTAATAATATTGATGATGATGTTATTATTATTATTATTATTGTGTTTATTAAATTATTTGAATGTTAAAAGATTTTAATTTCATGATTAATGGGGTGTAACATTTATGTGAAATTAATGTGTCTTTTGGGTGTCTCAAAGAAGTGTTTAATTAAATAAGGAATTTATGAAGAAGCGTATTTTTAACATGGAGGTGTTGGGTTTATCAAAGTTTTGAATAATAATAATAAAGAGATTATTATTATTAAGTGTGTTGAAGGTTATAATTATTATTATTAATGGTAATTAAATCAGGGGTTTTGGTTTTAAATGAATAGGTGAAAGGGTGTAATAATAATAATGTCATAAATATTCTTATTCCTTATAACTAACAATATTATCATAAAGGAATTTGAATAAATTAAATAAAAATTAATTTATGGGTCCTATTTAGGTTTTAGGGTGTATAAAATAAAAATGGGAGAAACCCCTTTTTTCTTCCTCCCCTATGAGGCACGATGCACTGGGTGTGTAGGGCTCCTCTACACGGCCTCTCTTCCCTTGTCCTCCATAGAACGGATCCCTCCTCCGGACCTCCTCCTTGAGGCATGCGAGACCTCCCTCATCCAAGCCTCCTACAGCAACATGACACCCCCATGCATTTACCTGAACCACGCGACACCCCCCCCCTCATTAGGATCATCCATCCGCTGATTATTCCTTCTGTTTTCATCATGAGTTTGGTCTGATCCTTCAAGGAATGGTATTTTCTCATGTTTTCCTTCCTTACTTTGGAAATTCAACATTTGTTTTATGCCCGATTTCATTCCATCTGATTTTAGGGATTTTTGGTAATTCGATTTTTTGGTGTTATTTGATTCTAAGGATGTTCAAAGGGGTTCTCGGGACCCGTTAGTCCACGTTCCAGCAACCTCCACTGATGGTGAGGTAGTTCAGGCTGATTCGTTTCACTGATGATGATTCGGAGACAACGTGCACATATATATGTGTGTGTGTGTGTGTGTGTGTGTCTGAAGGTGTGTGTACGTGTGACTGAAGACCAGTTGGGGATTGGTTGTCGTCGTACATCAAGTTGATGAGTATTGAATTGGTTCCTCCCCAAGGTAGGAGCATTTTTCAAGTCCTCAACTTTAATAAATGTGTGTTTCACTTTTTTAGTATTTATACCAAATAGTGAAGTATTTATATTGAAGGCCATTCGAATGTGAATTTACTAAGTTTGATTAAATTGCTATATGTGATATGTGATATGTTGATGCACATCTTTTGATGTTATTAACTGATGCTACCCATGTGAGATAAATGAGGACATGATCCTGTGTTGTTTTTAAGCATGTATTACTGAATTGGTTAAAGTGTTACAATTAAATAATTAAATTATGTTTTTATTAGGCTAAGTTAAAATAAATAATTTTGTATATTAATTATTTTTCTTGAGAATTGTAATTGAGATAATTATTTGTGGTAATAATTATGAGTTATTGAGTGAGATAAATTGAGATAAGTAATGGTGAAATAATTATGTTCTTTGAAATTGGAATATAAATAATTAATCAAAGGTTTAATTATGAGATATTTATTTAGCTAAATGAGATAATTTATCTAGAGATTAATTTTGATATATTTTATTGGCGAAATAGAGATATTTAATGATGGATTAATGATGTACTTTTGTAGTGACAATTTGGATAATTTATTTTTGGAATTAATTATGGGAATTGAAATTAGAATGAGATAATTAATTCTGTAAATTAATTATGAGATGTGGTGTATATTTTGAATGAATTGAATATGAATTCCTGTAAATAATAAAGGTTTTTTTTCTTGATTATGGTACACCCCATGGATAAGTTTTCCCTGGTTTTACTATTTAATGCCGATTGGGCTGAGAATGCCTTTTGATGTGTGTTTTATTCCATGCTTTAACTTTTTTAGGATGGATTTGAATAAATATATGAAATTCCATGTGAGATAGTTTCTAAATCTTTGATTCTTGTTCAACTTTTTGGACTTGAGATGTTTATGATGCGCATATTAAATTTTAATGTCCTGGACAAATCACTGCTTGAGGGGATGGGTTCAGACTTGTTAATGAATTGGGTGAATCACTATTTAGTGGACGAACCCAGGGGAGAATCACTATGTTAGGTGGATGGGATCTTACTGAGACTTGATAATTATTTGGGTGAATCACTATTTAGTGGATGGACCCAGCGGAGAATCACTATGTTTAATGGATGGGATCTTACTTAGAATTATTTATAAATTAGGTGAATCCCTATTTTTAGTGGATGGACCTAGGAGAAAATCACTATATTTAGTAAACGCGCTCTGATATTGGTATTGGTTAGGCGAATCACTATTTTTAGTGTACGGGCTCGAACATAGAATATAAAAGATTAAATTGAATAACTATTGACGTGTTATCCAAGCTAAAGCACATAATTAGATTCGGTCTTTACTTTCATTACGTAGATGGTCTTTAGAGACATCTATTGTGAGTGACGTATATGGGGGATGTCAGGCTTAGGCCAAATCTCGATCCTTAAATAATTTAATAAGGTTTAAATAATTGATAAATGAAAATGAAAGTGGGATGACTATTGTGTATTCAGGACAAATGTATAAGGCAGGTGTAGACACCAGGTGAGGGTTGTAGTAGGTACTTGGGTATATAGTTACATTATACTACTTACTTAATTAATGCATGATTTCACACTGTTAAAATTATTTATTGAATGTATGGATTTGGGGTAGACACCGGAGGTCTCGGGCTATTGATATTTATATCTCACACCCCACTCTTACCGCCATTCTATTGGGGTACCCAAGTAGATTCTATTTGGCTATAGGATTGTGTTGTTTGCATATACTTGGGAGATACGAGCAGAGGACCGAGCGGAAGCCCAGGATGCTCGAGGAGATCACCCTTGGGGCTTCTAATCATAGTATATTTATTTATTTATTGATATGTAAAGCATGGTATATTGTTTATCTCTTTCATAGTTGTACCATAAAAACATGCATGCATTGTATAACATTGGCATTTTGTTTTACACAAGATTTATAAAATTATATCTTCCCCTTATTTATCATTATTCACACTAATTCCACCATTTTCTAATATTGTCCACTTTTTTTACTCTGATAAGAGGGTATAGTCTCCCCACCGACTATCCTTAGAAGCTTGATGTTATTCGGCATCCTCTGGAATACGGGGAGACGCACTTGATTTAATGTGGCAATCGGTCCGGCCGCCAGTTCAATGGTGAGATGGGTCGGGACGTTACATCATACCATATTTATATATGGTTTTTAAATTTTATAGTTATTTTATTTACTGGGGAAATATTTATAAATCTATATCCTCTACTCAATGCATATTTTTGATGATTCACTTTGTTTATGAATTTAAATATATTATTTTATATATAATGAATGACTTGTACATGAAATACATGGGTTAGGGACTGGTTAATGTAATCCCCTCGATGCATCGGTAGTCTCATGGGATGAATTCAGTTAGGCAAACCCATCATGTTTGAAACTAGTTTGTTCTAAACTATCCTGTGAAAGGTCTTGAAAGTAGAGTTATGGTTGGCCAAACCAAATCAGTTTGTACCCAATATATTTTAAATTGTCTTGTCAAAGCTCTTGAGGGTAAAGGTTTCATGTTCTAGGGAAACATTGTAACACCTAGAGATTTTATGAGAAGTATTATTTTTAATTGTTTTATTCTACACCAACATTAGCTTGTACTATATGCAACATTGTATTACCTTGCAGTATACGCAACACTATTCTTGGCTAGTGTTACACACAATTTCAAGTTCTTTTTGTGGAAATTATTCTATGCAACATTAAGTATAGATTTTGTTTAATGTATAAATGAAATAAGTTTTTATTATGTTATACGCAACACCAAAGGCATCTTGCACCACACGCAGCCCTGACATGGATTGCATTACAAGCAATAGCGACCTTCCTCGATAGCGTGTGTAGTACACAATACAGGGTTTCATTAAACAACGATATGTTATTAAAATATTATATAAACTTGCCATTATGAATAGTAATTCCCACTTTTTGAAGTTTTATCTTTCGAAATGGACTTAATTTTTGGATTTTGAATATCGAAATTATCCTAGGGTGAAATATTGGTATTTTTCTGAAAACTTTCAATTTTTGATGAATAGTGAAAACAATGAGTTATTGGTTAAAACAGACTTTTTATAAATAATTATTTATTTTATTTAAATTTATTTTAGGTTAAAATAGATACATAATACTTATATAAGTTCAATGTAATTCATTGGAGTCATTTTTTAGATATATAAAAAATTTATTGAACTTTTCACCGTCTTTTACCTACCTCCCATGAGAATTTTAAAATTTACATAAAACGTATTTTTACCGCTTTTGTGAGTGGAATTTCAAAAATCCAAGAGACATGATTAATATCAAGTAGTAAAATGTGGTTCAATAAGATAAAAATAATTTTTTGTGAATAATAAATTTTTACTTTTATTTACCACGGTTAAAAGTAAATAGGGTAATTAAGGGTAAAAATGATATTATTATTACCCTAACACATGTCCTAATTCTATTTGATAAGTGTAATTTGACCAAAAATAACCTTAGGAATAATATATTACCCTTTAGGTCCACTTGGATTAGATTATGACACCTATTTTTATTTTATTTAAAGAAGAGTTAAAATAGTTAAAATCAAAGTTTAATAACTAAAACATTTTTAATATAGGGTTATACATAAGATAAATTAGAGTACAAAGATTCATTAGAAATATAAAAAGATTTCCTACATAATGGTATTTTGTTTATAATTTTTATACATTAAATAATTTAATTTATTTATGACACAATCATGGTGCAGTAATTACCTTATTAATGAAATATTAATATAATTGATGTTATAAATACCCAAATAAATGTAATTTGAGACTTTTTATAAATTCCACTAAATTATTTAGGTTAATATGACATGTTATAATTGATTCAATTAACTTTTTTCGAACTAATAATGCTATTATGATTTTCACAAAAAATCAATTACCAAATAGTGTAAAAATTGACATAAAATAGTTTTTAAAACAAATATTATATTATTAATTGTTATTCTATTCCTAAAAAATATAAGGTTCAGAAACATGACTTAGATAAGGTTATATATATTAATAATTAACCACTTGGGGTTCTTTTGTCTTATTATCGTAAGTTTATTAACCATATAGTGTAAGAAAACAAGAAGACGCGGTAAAAGTTAAATTATTTAACTTAGAGTTAAATCTAAATGATATGGTTAAAATAGTAACCTAAACTTGTCTAAAACCTATTGGTTGAGATTATTTCGACCCATACCCACTTTATCTTATAAATAAGTCACTTTGGAGCCATTATAAACCGAATATGACTTTATTATAAAATAATATTTTAATTTTTTTCCTAAAGTGCCCCTCTCCTCCCATATAAAAGTTCACCTCCTCCCTCTTCTCTTCACATAATTTTGAGCCTTAAAGTTCAGAAAAACCCTGACCAGTTCCCTTATCCACTTACCTAGCAACATTATAGAGTTTCTGGTCTCCGCAAAATACCAACTCTAGTTCCTTAAGAGGAAGCTTAAAAGAGGTGCGTCGAAGAAGAGGTAATCTCTTCTACTGATGCTTTCAAGTTTTCTTTCTTCTTCAACTTCTTATTATTTAGTTGTTTCATTATAAATTAATAACTTTAGTATCACTAATATACTGATATGTTATAATAAATATTAAACAACCCCATTTCACCTTCTATCCATCCTACGGAAATTGAAATCACCGCACGTGCGTACGTACGGAATACCGTGTCCACGCCATGGTGTAATCTGTTTTCCACCACCACCTTACTTGGATGGGTATAATGGTGTAAAGAATAACTATATATAGTTATTATAAAATCATATTGATTCTGAGACATGATATCATCCACTCCAATTAAATTCAATAATTATGGGAATGATACCATCGCTCGTGCGTACGTATGGATTACAGTCTCCACGACGCGATGTGATTCATTATCCATTTTAACCATTAAAGAATGATTATAAAGTATATATAACAAATAATAATGAAATATATGAAATTATAAAGCTACTGTATTTATGTATATATATATTTCATCTACTTACATCCATTCAATTCAACAAGGATAGGAAAACAACGTTCGTGCGTACGTACGGCCTACCATCTCCATTAACGGTGTATTTAATTTCATTTATCTATATTATATATATATATAATATATGATATATAAATAATGATTCAAATTCTGGAAGTAATTAAATCATGATATAAGTAACAATAATATCAAGAACAACAAGTCCAAACATGCATGATAAATAAAACGATTTTACCCAAAATGCTGCTTTAACATGGAATTTACAAAAGAATGGGTAATATAATGTCATAAGTGAACCATATATGATATCATAACAATGAATATGATTCTTTAATAAGTCAATGGAATTATTTAAATCATTATATAGGAGTTTCGGATATGTACGAATCATATCAGACCTAAGGTAAGGGATAACTTTTCCAATCTCGTTTTTATCCGAGATTGTTTATTCATAAGTTTTTACGGGGGTTATATTTATCATCCATGTCCCTATTTTATAAAAATGGTTTCATGTGTTTTTAAATTTATTTTTATACATTTTTGACTTTTACTACATGGTATTTAAGGAATCTTTCTTTTTTTTACCATATGAGGTACTTTTTGACTTTTCCAGTAAAAGTACGAGAAGAATATTTTTTTAACTTATACAGCGTAAACCGATTTTTACGATTTCATAACGCCTAATTTTCATGAAGATTCCTCTACATGATTTCATTATTATTTTCAACAAAATCCTTTTCTTTTAAATATTCATGTTATATTGAGAAAAGAAAATGATTTTGAAGAATAAATGATATTTTCCTCAAGAATTCATTTCAAGTGTTTTATCAAAACCATTTTCCATCTAAGATGTCATTATTTCATATGTGTACGTTTCAAGTAGAATGTCTCTATGATTTACATGGATTCAATTTTCTTATGATGAAATGATATCCATTTGTTTTATATGGATTATGTTATGATGGGATTATGTTTATGAAACCCATTTTATTATTTGAGTTATGATGAATGATTTATGTTTATGTTGTGGCACACGTAAGAATGGTTCAATTATGATATGGGTGGGACCTATATATCCCTCCAATGTATTGGGTAAAGATTTATATCTCATGAGATATACATGGCTAGAACGGTAAGTTAATCTGGTTCAGTGACATAAGACTGGAACGAGGAGTGAGCTCGATTCAGAAAGGGACTTTGTCCACTAAGATGGTCTTGGTAGAAATGCCTTGGCTACTATGGAAATCATATCATGTGATTAATGGTTTTCCATAATTAAATGTTTTATTCCCATGCTATTTTATCATGATATATGTTCCTTTATGACCGATTCCTTACGAACTGCCAAGATTTATTTCACAACTCAATATTTTGATGTGTAAACTTTATGTTCATGTTTTGAAGTTCAAATGTATATGGTTTGTTTTATTTTCTCCATGCTTACCCTTACTAAGAATTTGAGCTCACCCTTTATGTGTTTTCTTTTCCCCATGATATAAAGAAAGGTTTTAGGTAAGAAAAAATGGAAGATCTTTATGGGAGATTTTGAAGATCTTTCACCAAGATTAGAAGATTATATTCCGAGTTTCCAAAGACACTAAACTATTACGGTCCTTTGGTGTCTGTTTTTGTTATGTATTAGGTATTCCTCAAAAGTAGGGTAATTTCCATGTATGTCAATATTGGGTCTCTAAAAACATGATGTCCAATATTTAAGAAATTCCTTCAGTCCAGTTATTATTATCTAGAGGATTCTCATTATGATAAAAAAATATGGATGCATTTCATTCTTAGTTTATTGATATCATGGAATGTTTGTTCAGTTATTTACCATTTCATATTGATTATTCTCATTGATTCAATATTACTTCTCTTATACGCAACCCTTATTAAGAATTTGAGATCACCCTTATTCTTTTCCCTTTACCTAGGTTACAAAGAAGATATATTTGAATTAGTTTTAAGGTTGAATTTTATTAGACTTTATTATATATAATGTTTTATTTTCTATTTCCTAGTGAAAAATGGGTATCAGGTATCTATTTCACTTCTAAAACTTCTAAATTGATTGATCCTTTGAGATTTGATTCCTTATAATCATTCCAATCTGATAAATTAAGACCCTAGATCTTGGCTTTTAGGGTCGGAGCATCACAATCAAAGAAACTATAAGTAGAATTTTAATATACTATATTTAATATATTTTGTAAAAAAACATAATTTTTATGTTAGAAAATAAAAATTACCTATGTTATAAAATTATTTTGATAAAATCAATTTTATTTTTAAATTCATCATATTGAAATTATTTAAGTGTAATTTTTGATAATCTCTTGAAAACATAAATTTTTAGGTTAATAGTATAAATGTAGTTTTTACATAACTAGAGTTTTTTAAATTACATCATTCAATGTTTAATATTGTTCTAATAAATTAAATAAGTTGTGTCTTTATAAAAAATTTCTAATAAGCTAGATAATTCAAGAAATTCAAATTTGAAACCTAAGAAGTATTTTTCATAGTTTAAAGTATAAATTATTCTTTTAAAAAAATACATTTTTCAAATTTCATTTTTAATAAACTAATTAATTTTGTTAGTAAAGGGTTCTAAAGTTTTAAAACATATATTTTAAATAAAATATAATTCATAATGTCAAAAATTTTATTATTACATGGTTTTCCTATTTGATTCAATATTATATCCAAAAAACACCCCTCTCCTCATGAATGAATAAACCCTCTACCTCCTCCTCAGGAACCACTTACCTTATAATTATCAATTAAAAACCTTTGCCAACATTATCTCCATAAATCCCATTATATTCCTTTTGGAAGTTTTAGATAGATATAACTCCAATATATCAACAATTAAGGGGTTGTATAAAAGGGACTACTTCATAAAAGAGGTAATTTTCTATTATCATTTTAATTCATTTTCTTTTTCAAATTACCTATTCTTATATTTCTATATAATCCAAAACTTCTTTAAAAAATTAAATAGAATGTTAACAAGATATTGATAATGTTAATATCCTATAAAAAAAATTATTATATATAATATATCACATGCCACCTCTTTTAGGAATGTCTCATTAACTGCCCATAAGGATGTTGCCAACTTTCTACTTAAAAAAACATTATGGATGACTAAAATAAATTATTTATAATAGTTAAGATTATAAATATATGTATTTATATGATTTTTTAGTAAATTTTACCAATTTATAAATTGAAAAATAAAATACAGAATGGGAACAAGACTACATAATTTTAAGGAAAACGTAATATCAAAACAATACGTTTGTTATAATGAAAATAGAAAATTAAAATCCAATAATTTTAATGAAAAAATAGTGAAATAAAAAAACTTAAACCACTAATTTTTAGTTTTTTAATCCATTTATATTTATTATATAAGAATTAAAAAAAATTACAAAATAAAATGGGATCTAAGGTAAAGGTAAAATCAAACCCAGCACTATCCTTTTGAATTAAATCGTTTTTCTCGTTATTTCCAATATGGATTCTTCTATAATGTATTCAGAGTGTCATTTAAATATTATCGATCACTTATTTATAGGGATATACATGTTATTACCTTGTCAAAATAGTTTTTATCCAACTAAATATTTCAAACAAAAAGAATATATTTTTTAAAACATCTCTTTGACTCCTTTTGAATTGTTTCTTCTCCACTCAAGAATGATGATATTTTGTGAAACCAATGATCTACCCTTTTCATTTTGGAACCTCAAAGGTTATTCATATAAGTATTATTTATTATATATTTATGAAACCATTTATTTCCATCAATTTATTTCAATATTATGATTGCTATATGTTTCTTTTCCATGTAGCAATCATGATTATAATAATTTTATGATGTGGATGATGGGATACGAAGTTTATAAACCCCCAATGCATTTGCTAATGTGATGCATCTCAAGATATTATTTTTATTATGCATGAACATGAAGTTATATTTGTTTTTAATTATGATTTTATGATTTATGAACATATATTATGTGTGAACTTGATGTTATCTTTGTTCATAACTATGTATGGTATTTTAGAAATATGTTATGATATTTCATTATAATTAATTTTACTCATTCAATACTTTTTTCAAATTATTCCCTCATTCTTAGGATAATGATCATGTGATTTTGATGATTATGATTATTCTCAGCCATGTGCTATTGATTCATGTCTCTTATTCCTTCCATGTTATTCATAATCTTACTAGGTTTTTATCTTTCCCCTTTTTAAATATATATCTATAGGTGATTATATGTACTAAGTAGAACATGAGTAATTTAAGAGGAATTTGAATAATGATTTAAATATTTTTTAAGTTTGACTATATATAAGTGGTCTTTTATTGTAATTTTCCCAAGATACTAAACCTTTCGATTCTATAATGTATTATAGTGTAGCTTTTCCTTAAAATTATATAATTTTAATTTAAGAATAATTTGGGTTATTATACACTCCATGGACTGGTTGGATCATTTTACAAGCCATTGGGGTTGTAATCTGAATGGATTTATTTATCATCAGTCGCTTACCCTCCCTTTTGAAGAACCATGTGTTTGTACTTTGATTCACTGGACTCAAAGGGATAATTATCACCTTATAGTACCATTAATTGACTATTAATAGATTACTTTAGGAATTAATGTTATTATTATGGAATTATCACATGAATATGCAGCCATAGTTTTCCCATAAAAGCCTTAAATGTTTTTTCTTAGAAACCCACCAAAAAATCAGAGTCAGAAATGACACCATTGAATTCGGTTCTCTAAATAATATTTCCAAGGGGGTTTTATATCTATTTTTATACCCCTAAATCATCATGTTGGAGTTATATAAGTGGTATTAAATATATCCCAAGTGTTGGAGGCTTCATATCGGTATGAGATTGATCCTAAGACCATTATCAACCTGGTTCGATGATTATTGATATCATCAAGCATTCCATATATGAAAATTGTCATGACATGTCCCTATATTCAAGTTTCCAAATTTTCTTTTATAAAATCAATGAAGATATAGAATTTGTATGATCTATTATCAATATTATATTTCTTGGTTTTATAAATTTTAGTCTCAAACTCTTGGGGATTCAAAGGGCCTTGATAAGGTCTTCCTGGAGTTTTATTGATAGTTGAAGAGAATTCAAAATTTGAATCTTAGTTGTGAAGATAGATATATTCATCAAGATTTTATTTTTCTAGATTAGGATTCAATGCTTCCTACTTTGAGTTTGGTCTCTATCTTGAGGCCTTGGGGTTAAAGCTAACTACACTAGAGGGTGTTTTTCCTTGATAAAATTGGAGGACGTTCTTGTGGTATGTAGGTTAGCCTAAAACAATATTCCTGTAAATTTACTTTGACTAAAAAAGTACATTACTATGCATTGGTATTCCAATACGATCTAAAATAACCCCAAATAATTCAATATTCGATCAATGTGGGGACTAAGCCCGTTATAGTGCATGTCTAAAGGTTTATATTGAGTATATAACTTTGGAAGAAATGATTCCTGGACTTAGCGATCTGACATGGCATATCTTCCCTGACTTCCTCAGCCTCCATGACCACCTCCCTGATTTTGGATAGGGAGCTTCAATTCATATATGTCTTTATCGTCAGTGAAGGTATCTATCAAGTGGAAGATGTTAAATGGTCCACATTGTGACTTATAATTTTATAGTAATCTCATTTAGTGGGGGTAGTGCTCATACTTCTAGGGATGGGGCTCAAAAATCCCAAAGAATATAGACTTTCTTGGGTTATCCAAATGTATCTTCACCTAGTACCTCATTCTACAAACAATGGTTTCATTGAATCTTATAAGTTTGTGGATATGAAGATATCATCTTTTTCTACATATGTGTAATCGAGGTTATAATTTACCAATTCAGTTATTAACTAAGTATATCTGGTGTATGGATAAATGGTTTTTAGTTTATTTAATCATAAAATTTTTACACATGTCTATTAGTAATATTCTAAAATCCTCCTTATTCTTGGACTAGAGTATCACATTGGTCACATGTTCTAGTTGTTTTTCCAACATGACTTTTATGGTGTCCACATTATTCTAGAATATATCATTGAAGATGAACTATTTCTAGATGTTATGCACTAAAATTTATTTAAATGGAAGTTGGACTAGTGACCATTCAACCCAACTTCATTGGGTTTCATAATCATGGACAATTTAATCAAGAACTTCTCTAGGAAAGTGATAAAAACCCCTTGGAATTGTTATTTTTAGAAGGAGTGGACCTTTTTCTTCTAATACATGAACTTTAAATGACCACTCACCTCATTCCATCATGATGAGGATGTTTTTATTTCTTATTGATGTTGATTTATTTTAATAAATTATCATCATGTCCTTTTTATTAAATTAGGGTAATTCCAATAATAAAATGTGTTTATAATAGTGAATATTTGGTTCATGGACATATTCAATAGAAAATATAAATCCTTGAATTTTTGGGTAAAATTTATAATTTTCACTTTATAATTTCTTAAATTTTTTGGGTTTTATTTTGTATATATTTTAGTAATAAAAGTATTGTATAATTTTGGTGAAAATTAAATGGAAATAATTTTTTGAAGTAATTCTCAATGAAATTTTCCTCTTGGAATTAATTATTTAAAATTACATGATTTAATTTTTCATATAATTTTATGTAACTTTCTTTTAACTATATTTTCTATTCTATAATTTCATTTTACTATGTTTTCTAAAATTTAGAGGAATGGATATTTCTTTTATTTGATGAATTCTGTTTTCAAGTGCTGTTTGTGTATGAATATTTTTGTCTAAAGTCACATAACTGTAAAAGATGAGGGTACATAAATATAAGAAGAACCCAAATAATGGAATACATATATGAGTTCATATATACAATTTTTATACCATACCTTCACAAATCCACATAAGAATATTTTAACAAAATAAGATTCTACGTAACAAGAATTATGAATTAGTAATGTAAAAGTGAAGTAGAAAACATGTATGATTGATTGCATGTATTGACATAATAATGGAGAGGAAACCAATATGGAAGAGTTAAATCACACCCATATTCCATAACTGATATTTTAAAAATAAATTGATGTTTGATATCATTATGACATAGTTCAACTAAAACAACTTGAGATGGAAAAAGGATAATCTTTCATGATAATTTTTAATGATTCAAAGTCATAGAAATCAAAGGAGCTAGAATCACTATTCTCTCAAGCTCAAAACAAGTTCCATAAAAATGATATAGAGTCTTTTAATTTTATGGAAAAATAATAATTGAAGCTAAGATATATTTTTTATTATTTTAAACCCAAATCTATTGAGAATTTGGTAACTTTTTTCCTATAAAGGTTTAATTTGAAAAGTACGAGGCCTCAGTCATCCCCAATTATCCAATTATAAGGGAAAAGGGTGAAACACACTACCTATTTTATAAAATACTATATTTATGTTCACTTGTTTTTTAGGAAATTTTTCTCTTTCTAAACCATGATTTCTCATGTAGTAATTCATCAAATTTGGTGAAACTATGAGTCGAGTTGAATTAAACGAGAATGAGTCTAATTAAAGATCATGATGGGAAGTTAGATTCCCAAATGTTATTGAGAGAATATATGAGCCTGTGTTTATGATAAATACTTTATAAACTACTTTTGAGGTATATTATGGAAATCATAAGTGGGGGTTTACCATTATGTAACACTGGTGGTGGAAGAAAAACTGTAATTAGATGAGGATAATTGCAAAAAGGGGAGATAAAAGTATATGGGAAGCATAAGATAGAACTCACTAACATGTGGAATTACAATAATAGGGAATAAAATGATATTAAAAGTAAAATAAGTTATTCATAAATTCTGGATAGATAGATAAAATGATAGACCCTCCCATACTTATACAAAGAAACAAAGGTGGTGAAATTAAATATGATTCTTAGGGAAGATATTGGAGACTACCAAAGAATTAAATATATATTGAAAATACATCCATATTCTTAATTATTAGATCTGATGAATGACCCATATGGTAGGAGCACATTATTATTGAGTCATGTTTCAAAGAAGCAAGATAATGAATAGTGATCACATCCACATTGAGGTTGAAATTTCAATACTGGAGTTGCGGCATGTGATCTGCGATGCTAGGATATCCTCATTTTTGGGAGTATTGATTCATTAAAAGGGGAAAACACTTCAGGAAAAAGGGATTGATAATTAATTATTATAATTAGGTTGATCTAGAACAGATCAATTGTGCAGTCTTTAGGATAAAGGATTTCAAGGAACTACACTAGAGAAAGGGGAGAACTCAATATATAAGATCCTATATTTCTTTCACCATTTTCTTTATTTTTATCTATTTCAAGATTTATTTTTATAATATTTTTACTTTATGTTTTATAATGTGTTATTAAAATTTTTTAAGGGGTCATATAGAAATGAAATGAAAATATTTTACTATTCTTCTCATGATTTCATAATTTTATGTTGTTCCTCTTGGGTTTTCTTTAACTGCTTTATCTTCTCATAATCTAGTGAAAATTAGACAGACAACATTAAGAGTTTTAATTTTTCTTATAATGAAAATTCATTTTATTTTTAACCTTTAATTGATTTATTAAGGTGGGTGTTTTTGGAATATTAGTAGTGTGGACCCTCTAGTTTAGTGTCCTCATTTTTTATTCTTCATAATAATTTTTTATGTGATGCTTATTGAACCTATGGGTGAAGGATATTGGATATTTATAAATAAGATTCAACAAAAATAATTTAATTGGAAAAGGTTTGAGTTTGTTTTCTTTGTGAATGAATTATTCAATCTATAAGTGTTTGATAGACATATCAGTCCATAAGAGAGTTCACTAATTTATGCTTATCATAAAGCAACATTTATCTTCTCAAACCACTCTTCTTCATAGATGTTTCACAATTGTGATTAAATCTATGATAAAAAATCAAATTTATTCAATTCAAATAATTATAGTCTCCCTATGATATCCCATGTTCAACTTTGGTTATATCTCCCTCCCTTTATATCTCTCTCTACTTCAACTATTTTCCAAACTTTTCATCTAATTAGTCACTATTTATTATTTCTCATTCCTCTTTTTAAATTTTACTACTATTCTGTTACTATTTGAGTTTTTATTTTTTTTTATTTTTTATTTTCTTGGATTTCACAATTCCCCTTCAATGGGGTTTGACCTTTCAAGCCACTGGATTGGTTTAAGTAGGTTAAAATTAGTATTTTTGAAAATTTTAATAATTAACTCATAAATAATTGGTCTCTCTTATAATGAAGAAACACGTGAAAATTAAAAAATATAAAAATAAAGGAAAATAGAAAATCTATAAAAAATAGCTCTAAATAATTCAGATAATCTTCTTGTTTTTTAATGTTGTGTTAAAAAGTTTAATCTATTTTCACTAGATTTTTCATGAAAAAATGGAAATCATATAAAATATAACATAAATATTTTATACCAAAAATTGAAATGACTTATAGTATCATTAGGAAAAAATATGATGGAAAATCTAGAAATTCATAGAGCTAAGAAAAAATATAAATAAAAAAAATTCCACCTCAACATATAAATTAGAATGATCAATGGCCTCGTCTTAGTGATTTATAACTTTCTAGTGTTTAAAATAACATCCCTTGTATATGGTTGTCCATATGGTTTAGATATTATGAGATGAAACAATCATACATATTTATTTAACCCTCTTTCAATGATAATCATTATGACGATTCTTTATATATTTTTATAGATTTTTATATTGTAGTTCAGTAAATACATTTTCATGGGAAATGTGAGGAGGATCACAAGTTCTTTGGGTTTACTTTTTATTGAAATTAAGTACTGGTAGGCTCTAGAACATGGACAAAGAAATATTTGACACATGGACAAATTCTTCAATTTATTTTTTATAAAACGTTTTCTTATAAACATGAAAATCAATGTGATAACTAAAATCATTGTTTTTTCCAGGATTAGGGATAAATCTTTCATGAGATTCGGGATAAGTTTATAGCACTCCTCATAAATTTTTCCAATCACCAAAATTTTCCTCATATCTAGATCGATACATTATATAATGGTATCAAAAATCTTAATACAAATGTTATACAAAAAGTATTATCTAAAATAGTGTTTCAATTTTTATGTCCACTGAAATTAAGGATAGGCAGCAGAGCTACTCTAACAACTCGAGATTTTGTGAATTATTTTTTTTCAATTAATTTAATCTGTTTTTATATTTCTCATTTCACATAATATTGAAAATAGTTTATATTAAAGAAATATGTTTTTCTTACATGAACTACACAAAAAATAAACTTTATATTTCTCTACATGGAACATTGAGGTTATCTTGCATTGCATGCAACAAATACGTTCCTCGATGGCATGCGTACCACGCATGATCGAGGCTTAGAAAACAATAATATATTATCAAAATATAATGTAACCTAGGTTTTGAATTATATTTTATGAATATTATTAAAAAAATATATAAATATATGGTTTTCACAAAATATAAAATTAATTAATTAGTTACAAATGATTTTAAATGAATATAAGAACCAAATGAGTATATAATGTGTATTTTTATAGAAAACTATTATTATGATCACAAGTTTTTTTATTCCTAATAAAAATAATTAATTATAATTAGTCAGTAATTTTAATGTAATATATATGTTACATATCTAAGTAGATATTTTTTATATTCATCCAATATTATTTATAGCCATAAGATAAGAATAGAGCCAATTAAACACATAAAACCCAAAAATTTTATTAAGGAAGTTGTACATCCTTTTTATGGAGAAATATTTTTAAATAAAAATTTTGAAACCTTTAAACTTTATTACGTCAAAAAAAATTAATATTTAAAATCTATACATAAAAATTAGGTTAGGATAAATTTTTGTTATTTTTCTGTCTGGTTTCATTTTTAATCAATAGTTAAAAATCCAGGATTTTAATTCAAAATTACTTTTTCATATAATTTATTTATTAGGATAAATCATATTTTTAATTAGTTTCAAATTTTAATTAGATAATATTTTTTCAATAAATCCAATGAAATTAATTTTAATAAATTTTACTTTGAAATTAGATATAAAAACATTTCAACTTTTTTGAGTGTTTCACATTAAAACCATGTGTTTTCATTTTGTATGTGGAATAAATTTTAAATAAAATTTTCTCAATTATTTAAATTGAATTAGGTAAAATAGATTCGATATTTGGAATCAAATGGTCCAAATTAGGATATAGGGTCAATTTAATTTTTAAGTATAAAAATGTTACCTTGGAAAAAAAATTATTTACCGTAGTAAAAATAAAATTTTTATAAGGGTTAAAATTAAAAGTTAAAAACATAACATACCAAAAAATAAAACCTTTAATGGTTGGTTGAGGTGTGTATCAAAATTAATAAGACTATAAAACATTAATTACAAGCCAAAGTCGTGGAATTTAATGCCACCTATATATGGTTAGCTTCAATAATAACTAATTGATAAATTAATCACTTGATCCCACCTCTCCTTAAGTATAAATAACAACCATCACCTCTCTATTTTGACCATCATGGCCTTTTATATAACACCCTAAGGTCTTCCAAATAAATTTAATATAAATTCATGCAAAATTGATCCCCAGATAAATAAACACTTTGTTATAAGAGATATTTATAACCTAGTCGCTAAACATTATTTTTTCACTTCTATGTTTTTAATTTTGAAAAATAGATAGACATGGTTGTGATCAGTAAGATATTTAGAGTTTGATAGGATCAACATACATTTTTTGTGAATAGTAACTTATCAAAATGAATAGTAACTTACCCTTAGGAATATTAATTTACCCTTATGAATAGAAACCCCCCTCCCCCTGTATGTATAAATAAAATTTAGGCACCATATAAATGAGAGTGAATATTTTAAAAATTAATAATTAAGTATTGATATTTTTGTGAGTAATAAATATTTAATTACAATTTTAAATTAAAAAAATTATTTAAAATAAAATTCATTTTCATAAAATGTATTCCTCAATATATAATTTTTTTCCTATGATTTTAGGATAATTTTATGAGACCATAGTTAATTTTTGAAAGTATTATGAAATCAGTTTTTAATTTAAAATATGTATTTTTCAAATAAATAATGATTTTATTTATAAATTAAATTAATAATATTTAGAAAATTATTTTCATCAAATGGAGTTCATTTTTTAATTCCACACATCTAAAAAATGGTTAGGGTTAATTTTTTGGGTTTTTCTGAAATACTTGAATTTTTGGTGAATAGTGAAATTTGATAATTTACAAAATATGCAAAATAAAGGAATTTTTGCCTCATTATTGAGTCATGAGTGATGTAAATGGCCATTAGTTATAACTCACATGCACCTATTAAATTTGTTTTCCTAATAATCAAACATTATTTCTTGCCTTTGGAAAAATAATAAAATAATGAATAATATATTCAAAAATCACTCCTCTCATCCACTAAAAAAACCACCCCTCACTCCCTCTTATCTTCACTCCTATAAGCCTTTAAGCCTCTCAAATTTCTAACCAAATAATATTCCCTGGTATCTCCCCTCATCTAGGAGCTCTACTTATTTCTAAAAGACCAAAACCCATTCCCTTAAAGAGGTTCTCAAGGATGAGTACTCAAGAGGTAAAATCATCAACCTTTTTCTTTTTAATTTCTTTTAAGTTCCTTATTTTATTATTATATCCTAACATCCTAGGTCCAAATGATCATGTTAACTCTATTATCACCTATATACTAGAATTATATTATTTTAATGAAATATTTATCATCAATATCCTTACTCTCTCTCTTTTATTTTAAAAATAAAATCATCATCTGTGAGGTGCTGATTTACAACCTTGGTGGACGACAATGTTTTGTTCATCAATTTATTCTTCAAAGATGGTAATGAAACCATTTTTATAATTAAAATATATTATAAAATATTTATTATATCCTATTTATTTATTCTGGAACTATCATTCATACATGATATTAAATAATAGTACAAAACTAGTTCTTTGTGATCGAAAAACCACCATAAAAATATAAACAATTACCACTAAATGTTTTATCTAATGAATCATAAACATACTATATAACCAAATGATATTTATAACCATTTAAAATATTTTATTTTCATAAATATCATAAAAATTAAATTCTATATAATTATACTCATTCCACATGAACTTCCATTATCATATACAATTATACTGATCATGAAGACCAAGGAAACATGTAAAGACCCGTCAAATTCAAGGGAAATTTTTTCTTAATTTTCTTTAGAATTTTACAAGAGCGCGGTTTCAGACGGAACCTGATTCCGAGGCCCGGAGTGCCCGGAATCAATTTCCAAAGTTTGGCTCGGGTACGTTCAGTGAACGAAAGAGCGGGAATTCCTAACTTCTGATCTGGTGCTCGGAATTGAAATCTGAGGGCACCGATGAACTCGCAGCGCCGATATTTTCTTAAAGATACCTTTTCGGGAGTTGCGTTTGTTTCGGGTTGAGAGTTAGTTTTTGGGAGATTAGAATAAGTTAAATAAAAATTGTGTTTACATATTTTTATTTAAACTTATTAGTTAACTTCTCTCAATGGAAGTTAGGGGTGGGACCCACACCCACTTAACCTCCCTTGAGAGGATTAAGTGTGGTGGGGCCCACACGAACCCCTAACTTTACATCTTCCCTCAAACTCCCTTAACCCCTCTTTAATTAACATGACAACTTGTAAGTTAATGTGGAGTTATCTCTTTTTTAATTTCAAACCTTTGAAATTCTTGTGTTAAGTTTTTGATTAAATTAAGCTCTTCTCTCTTTTTGTTGGGTTAGAACTCTTAGCCAACTTGAGAGCTTTTGAGAGCTTCTTCTTCTTCTTCAAGCTCTGACGAAGAACACGAGGAACGCTCAAACTCCGACGAAGAACGCTCAAGCTCCGACGAAGAACGCCGCCTCTCTTCTTCGTCTTCCGTGTCAACGAGAGGGAACGCCGCTTTCTCCTCGGACCTTCTTCGTCGGCATACGAAGATTCGCCAACGACGTATCTCTTCAGGCGTATCTCTTCGTCAACGGATTTGACGAACGGCGACCGCGAAGCCCGACCTCCGCGACGTTGTCTTCCGCGGACGTTGTCAAATCTTCGAACCTATACCCGAGGTAGGGGTTGTTGATTATTGTTTAATTATTCTATACTTGATCATGAATTTAGCAAGTCTAACGTGTGGCTTTGAAATATTTTAAGTTGCGTTATTGCTTAACGTGAGGGGGCCGGACCGCATGAACACGGCCGAACCCCCTCCATCGTTCTTGTTGTATTGCTTGCAAGTGAATGAATCCAGGTGGCGTGGTGTCGTCGCACCACGCGGATTTTCACCCAATCCTTATTACGCGACGCCGTCGCGCCGCGCCATGAAAGAAACATCAAGAACGCGACGCTGTCGCACCGCGTTGAAGAAATCGAGGTGCGGCGGAGGGGCGCGGTGCCGTCGCACCGCGCCGGATGACGAAAACCGCGGCCGGTTCCGGGCCGCGGCGGAAGCGAAGACCGGCGGCCGGGCCGCCGGCGTCGGAAGCCGAAGGGGGGACCGGAATTTCTGGTCCCGTTGGAGAAAACCGGCCGGCCAGCTGGCCGGCCGGATGGCATTAAACCGGGGGAATTAATCCCCCGTCCATCACACAAAAACCCCCCTCTTTATGAGGGGGGGAGGTTCTTTGAAGGGAGGGGGGCAGCCGACCCCCCGGTTCCGCACAAACAGGCCCCCCACGTGGGGGGGGGGGGGGGGGGCGTTTTAAAAAAAATCGGGGCGCGGCTAAAAGCCGCGCCGCCCCTTTCAATCCGCGGGGGATTGATTTCCCCCGCCGCCGCCTCCAAGAAAGCAGGGGCTTAGCCCCCCGCGTGCAGCCACCGAGCGGCGCCCGGCCGCCGCGGCCGCCGCGCCGCCGCCGCACCGCCGGCCGGCCGGCCGGGCCGACCCATGGGGGGTCGGGCCGGGTCGCCCCGGACCCGGACCCCCCCATTTCGAATCATTGACGGTCTTTTGGCCATAACTTGAACCTCCGACCTCCGATTGACGAACCGTCTGCGGAAACGTGATCCTTGGATCGAGACGGTCGTTTTGATATATCGCACTCAAGGTTTCGGATTACTTTGAGTTCGGCCGGGTTGGTTCGTCCACGAAACCAACCGGGCCTCCGGAGCGGAAACACTCATATCTTGAGCTACGGACGTCCGATTGACGTGCCGTCAACTGTGTTGTGTTCCTCTTAGTGAGACGGATCTTTTGGCATACTCCGCCCGAGGTTTGGACGTAGGTGGAGTACGGTCGGGTTGGTTTTGCCTTAAAAACCAACCGGGCCCCGGAGACGAAAATGCCAATAACTCTCAGACCGGGCGTTCGATCGACGCGCTGTCTGTTGCGTTGAGTTCCTGTTGACGATACGGAACTTTTGGATACATCAACTCTGGACTTTGTGACAGTTGATGTATCAGCCTCTCGGCTCGTGGAGCGGACCCTCCTGTACGAGTTTGTTGTGTGCGGGAACCCTAGTGCTGGCTGCGACTGTTACTGTGACTACTACTGCTACTACTGCTACTGTGACTGCGACGACGACAGTACAGAGATCCTGTGTGGATTTGACGACGACGACTACAGCACTCAGCGATCCTACGTAGAACAGTGCTACCGAACCTGTGTGAGCTGAATCTTCTGTTTACCTTGGGCGGTGGAGCGCTTGGTTGTAGCAGCATATCCTTGGCAGTGGAGCGCTCGGTTGTAGCGGCAGACCTGCGATACTGGAGACGAGCGTACAGAGTACGGAGACCGTGAAACCGGCTGAGACCTGAAGACTGCTCGACCGACTCAACTTGGAGTGAGTCGACTAGCCCAGTGGACGGAGCGCCCGGTATTCGGCGGCAGACCCACGGCGGACGGAGCGCCTGGTAGTTGGCAGCAGACCCGCGGTACTCGACTGGAGGAGTACCTCTGTAGGCTATCTGGGTGAGCGCCCGGTATTTAGCAGCAGACCCTCAGCGGACGGAGCGCCCGGTAGTTGGCAGCAGACCCGCGGTACTCGACAGGAGGAGTACTTCAGCAGTCTTAGGTTAGTGAGCAGTACCTCAGTGTCGTGACAGGACCACTTTACACTTCAGAGATGGGGCTCTTCAACAGTTACGGTTTCGTTAATGAAAATCCTGGTTTGAGCTGAATCCTGTTGTTTTCCTGTGTGGATTGTGTTGTGCTATCCTGTGTGGATTACGTTTTGCTTCCCTGTGTGGAATACGTTTACTTTCCTGTGTGGAATGAGTTGTACTTGGGCTTGGAGGTTGGAGCGTATTTGAAATTGATGACTTAGGTATATGTATTGGCATATACCTAAGCAGTGTCGGTTATTACTTCGTGATTGTTCCTTTCTTCGGGGTTTATCCTTTGTGGATTTTGAGAGACCTTCAGGGGTCTCGGGGTCCCTACTGAGTAGCTTATACTCACCCATGCACGGGCTTTTCCCGCACTACGTTGTGTTGGTTGCAGACAACGGACAGCGTTGACCTTAGCTGAGGCTTGCAGAGCGGGACGGTACCCGGAGGTGGACCACTGGACGGGACGTGCACGGAGCGGACGGCGGGACCCGTGGAGCAGTGGAGCTATCTGTACCCACCCTTCAGGTGGGATTTCCAGTGGACAGCTCGGTGTAGCGGCTTTTACTTTCCAGTTTCTGTTTTCCCTTTCGAGTTGTACTTTACTTTCAGTTTGGGTTTGTATACTGGCCCATTTACTTTTCCGCACTTTCAGTTGTACTCTGCTTTTGCTTAGTCTTTACTTTTCGCTTGCTTACTCTGTGGTGTTTGTTTACTTTACAAAGGCAATGCCTTCCCTTTTTACCGGGATTTACGCCTTGGTGCTAGTCGCCAGCCCCTGTCCTATGGAAGGCGGGCTTGGGGTAGTCACGGCACGGACCCCGAGGGCGGGTCGTGACAAATTGGTATCAGAGGAGTTCGGTTCTACCGCGAACTCTGATATTTTCTATGTGAAGCAATAATGTTTAGCGTATTGAGTGTGGTTATCAGTCCAGGGAGTCCAGTGTTGGTGTGGCGGCCGACGTATCCATACACCAGGACCCTGACTTCTGATTTCCGACTTAATGCACGAAAACATTGATTGCGTGTGTGTTTCAAAGTTTTCTTTGTGATTACTTTATATCATCTCACCGGGTATAATGTTCTGACCGTGGCGCACCTGTTCCCTTTTCAGGATGGCCCCACGACGGCAGCCAGCTAGGGTTCCGAGAGTCGAACGTAACGACAGCCCACCGAGCGACGAGGCTTCGGTGCAGGGCCCTTTGTCAGCAGTGGCACCGGCGGTAGTTCTACCCGCCGATCCCCCGATGCTTCCAGCACCAGTCGCTGACGATGCACGTCGCCTCAGCGCACTGCATGAGTTTCAACGCCAGCGACCGCCCAGGTTTCGTGGGGAGACGGATCCCCAGGCAGCAGAGGACTGGCTGGAGGCAGTAGTACGAGTGTTTAGGCTAGTGAGGACACCAGAAGACCTCATGGTGATCCTCGCTGCGAGCCTACTACACGCAGCAGCAGGACGATGGTGGAGCCTGATGCTCCAGGTGCACGATGAGGCATCTTTTCTTTGGACGGACTTTGAGAGCCTCTTCCGCTCGGAGTTCGTCCCAGCCACCCTTCGTGCGGTGCGTATCCAGGAGCTTCTACAGCTGCGGCAGGGCAGCATGACGGTCGCACAGTACTCGGCAAGATTTACTGATCTCTCGCGCTACTCGACCGACATGGTACGGGACCCATTCTTCCGGGCCCGGACCTTCGAGCAGGGTTTGAGACACGAGATCAGGGCATCGCTGATCTCCCTCAGCATACCAACTCAGACAGGAGTACTGGAGCGGGCCCTTCTGATCGAGAGTTTCCTTGCTGAGTCTACACCAGCACAGCAACCCACCGCAGGGCGGCACGTGGCAGAGTCATCTGCAGCAGATAGCCGACGGATGACTCAGGGTTCCAGGCAGACCAGACCTACCAGTGGCCGACTGCACGACTCAGGCTCAGTTGTGCGGGGAAGCCGGGGTGGAGTCAGAGCCAGGCGTGCCGAGAGTGGGCAGTGTTACTCCTGTGGTGGGATTGGTCACATGGCTCACGACTGTCCGACCCGCCATGCTGATGATCAGTAGTTAAGTGAAGAACCTCCCAGGCAGAGGCAGAGGTTCGACCGTGGCGGTCCGCAGGGAGGAGGCGGACGAGGCAGAGGAGCTGGACGAGCAGCCGGTGGTGGGCGACGCTTTGAGGCTCTACCACCACCACCACCAGGAGGTCCACCCCGACCACAGGGAGTAGGTGAACATGCGAGAGCTCAGCTTCAGGCAGCCGAGGCCTTCGATCATGGAGCTCTGGGAGCCGATGTACAGGAGAAGAACTAGTCGATACGTCCTTTGTACTTCTGGTTCCTTTTTTCTTTTGTGTAGCGTCTTGTATTATGAGCTGCAATAATAACTTCGTGATATTTTCGTTCCTGTCCTCTTTCGTGATGTTACTAAGAGGTTCCAGTTTTGGCTGTTGACTTGACCCTCACTTGTGAGACATCTACTGGAGGAGACCCAGTTACCACACACTGATGCCGACAGTGTGACTCAACCCTTGGAGGCGAGAGTAACGGTTGAATCTCTTAGTAGTAGCATCGAGGCCTTATGACGTCATCCTTGGTATGGATTAGTATCATCCATATTAGGATTGACTGTATTAGGCAAAGAATGTGGTTCATCCAGGGGATGAGACCAGATTTCTCTTATCGGAAAAGAAGAAATCTTGCAGCTCTTGTGGAACCTGAGATAGTCCAGGTCATCCAGGGGCGGATGAGTACAGCTCAGAGCCGACAGAAGTCATATGCTGACTGGAGGCGGAGGCCACTAGAGTTCGAGGATGGAGACAACGTCTTCTTTCGGGTCTCACCACGACGTGGTATTCAGAGATTTGGCCGAGGCGGCAAGTTATCTCCACGCTTCATCGGACCCTTCCAGATTCTTAGCAGGATTGGTGAGGTGGCTTATCGCCTGGCTCTACCACCTCAGTTGCACCGGGTGCACGACGTCTTCCACGTGTCTCAGCTGAGGAGATATGTGCACGACCCGACGCACATCATTGACCATGGGGAGCTTGACGTTGGCGATGGGGCGAATTTTACGGAGGTCCCGGTGGAGATAGAGGATCGACGGAAGCGGGTCCTGCGTGGGCGATCGATTCCTCTTGTGCGCATCAGATGGCAGCACGGGAATCTCCAAGAGAGCACATGGGAGCGGGGGGCTCAAATGCGTGCTCAGTACCCTCATTTGTTTTCCTAGTTTTTGATGTATCTTTACGGGGACGTAAAGCCCTGAGGTGGGAGTAATGTAAAGACCCGTAAAATTCAAGGGAAATTTTTTCTTAATTTTCTTTATAATTTTACAAGAGCGCGGTTTCAGACGGCACCTGATTCCGAGGCCCGGAGTGCCCGGAATCAATTTCCGAAGTTTGGCTCGGGTACGTTCAGTGAACGAAAGAGCGGGAATTCCTAACTTTTGATCTGGTGCTCGGAATTGAAATCCGAGGGCACCGATGAACTCGCAGCGCCGATATTCGCTTAAAGAGACCTTTTCGGGAGTTGCGTTTGTTTCAGGTTGAGAGTTAGTTTTTGGGAGATTAGAATAAGTTAAATAAAAATTGTGTTTACATATTTTTATTTAAACTTATTAGTTAACTTCTCTCAAAGGAAGTTAGGGGTGGGACCCACACCCACTTAACCTCCCTTGAGAGGATTAAGTGTGGTGGGGCCCACACGAACCCCTAACTTTACATCTTCCCTCAAACTCCCTTAACCCCTCTTTAATTAACATGACAACTTGTAAGTTAATGTGGAGTTATCTCTTTTTTAATTTCAAACCTTTGAAATTCTTGTGTTAAGTTTTTGATTAAATTAAGCTCTTCTCTCTTTTTGTTGGGTTAGAACTCTTAGCCAACTTGAGAGCTTTTGAGAGCTTCTTCTTCTTCTTCAAGCTCTGACGAAGAACACGAAGAACGCTCAAACTCCGACGAAGAACGCTCAAGCTCCGACGAAGAACGCCGCCTCTCTTCTTCGTCTTCCGTGTCAACGAGAGGGAACGCCGCTTTCTCCTCGGACCTTCTTCGTCGGCATACGAAGATTCGCCAACGACGTATCTCTTCGGGTGTATCTCTTCGTCAACGGATTTGACGAACGGCGACCGCGAAGCCCGACCTCCGCGACGTTGTCTTCCGCGGACGTTGTCAAATCTTCGAACCTATACCCGAGGTAGGGGTTGTTGATTATTGTTTAATTATTCTATACTTGATCATGAATTTATCAAGTCTAACGTGTGGCTTTGAAATATTTTAAGTTGCGTTATTGCTTAACGTGAGGGGGCCGGACCGCATGAACACGGCCGAACCCCCTCCATCGTTCTTGTTGTATTGCTTGCGGGTGAATGAATCAAGGTGGCGTGGTGCCGTCGCACCACGCGGATTTTCACCCAATCCTTATTACGCGACGTCGTCGCGCCGCGCCATGAAAGAAACATCAAGAACACGACGCCGTCGTGCCGCGTTGAAGAAATCGAGGTGCGGCGGAGGGGCGCGGTGCCGTAGCACCGCGCCGGATGACGAAAACTGCGGCCGGTTCCGGGCCGCGGCGGAAGAGAAGACCGGCGGCCGGTCCGCCGGCGTCGGAAGCCGAAGGGGGGACCGGAATTTCCGGTCCCGTTGGAGAAAACCGGCCGGCCAGCTGGCCGGCCGGATGGCATTAAACCGGGGGAATTAATCCCCCAGCCATCACACAAAAACCCCCATCTTTATGAGGGGGGCGGTTCTTTGAAGGGAGGGGGGCAGCCGGCCCCCCGGTTCCGCACAAACAGGCCCCCCACGTGGGGGGGGGGGGCGTTTTATAAAAAATAGGGGCGCGGCTAAAAGCCGCGCCGCCCCTTTCAATCCGCGGGGGATTGATTTCCCCCGCCGCCGCCTCCAAGAAAGCGGGGGCTTAGCCCCCCGCGTGCAGCCATCGAGCGGCGCCCGGCCGCCGCGGCCGGGCCGACCCAGGGGGGGTCGGGCCGGGTCGGCCCGGACCCGGACCCCCCCATTTCGAATCATTTACGGTCTTTTGGCCATAACTTGAACCTCCGACCTCCGATTGACGAACCGTCTGCGGCAACGCGATCCTTGGATCGAGACGGTCGTTTCGATATATCGCACTCAAGGTTTCGGATTACTTTGAGTTCGGCCGGGTTGGTTCGTCCACGAAACCAACCGGGCCTCCGGAGCGGAAACACTCATATCTTGAGCTACGGACGTCCGATTGACGTGCCGTCAACTGTGTTGTGTTCCTCTTAGTGAGACGGATCTTTTGGAATACTCCGCCCGAGGTTTGGACGCAGGTGGAGTACGGTCGGGTTGGTTTTGCCTTAAAAACCAACCGGGCCCCGGAGACGAAAATGCCAATAACTCTCAGACCGGGCGTCCGATCGACGCGCCGTCTGTTGCGTTGAGTTCCTGTTGACGATACGGAACTTTTGGATACATCAACTCTGGACTTTGTGACAGTTGATGTATCAGCCTCTCGGCTCGTGGAGCGGACCCTCCTGTACGAGTTTGCTGTGTGTGGGAACCCTAGTGCTGGCTGCGACTGTTACTGTGACTACTACTACTACTACTGCTACTGTGACTGCGACGACGACAGTACAGAGATCCTGTGTGGATTCGACGACGACGACTACAGCACTCAGCGATCCTACGTAGAACAGTGCTACCGAACCTGTGTGAGCTGAATCTTCTGTTTACCTTGGGCGGTGGAGCGCTTGGTTGTAGCAGCATATCCTTGGCAGTGGAGCGCTCGGTTGTAGCGGCAGACCTGCGATACTGGAGACGAGCGTACAGAGTACGAAGACCGTGAAACCGGCTGAGACCTGAAGACTGCTCGATCGACTCAACTTGGAGTGAGTCGACTAGCCCAGTGGACGGAGCGCCCGGTATTCGGCGGCAGACCCACGGCGGACGGAGCGCCTGGTAGTTGGCAGCAGACCCGCGGTACTCGACTGGAGGAGTACCTCTGTAGGCTATCTGGGTGAGCGCCCGGTATTTGGCAGCAGACCCTCAGCGGACGGAGCGCCCGGTAGTTGGCAGCAGACCCGCGGTACTCGACAGGAGGAGTACTTCAGCAGTCTTAGGTTAGTGAGCAGTACCTCGGATTCGTGACAGGACCATTGTACACTTCAGAGATGGGGCTCTTCAACAGTTACGGTTTCGTTAATGAAAATCCTGGTTTGAGCTGAATCCTGTTGTTTTCCTGTGTGGATTGTGTTGTGCTATCCTGTGTGGATTACGTTTTGCTTCCCTGTGAGGAATACGTTTACTTTCCTGTGTGGAATGAGTTGTACTTGGGCTCGGAGGTTGGAGCGTATTTGAAATTGATGACTTAGGTATATGTATGGGCATATACCTAAGCAGTGTCGGTTATTACTTCGTGATTGTTCCTTTCTTCGGGGTTTATCCTTTGTGGATTTTGAGAGACCTTCAGGGGTCTCGGGGTCCCTACTGAGTAGCTTATACTCACCCCTGCACGGGCTTTGCCCGCACTACGTTGTGTTGGTTGCAGACGACGGACAGCGTTGACCTTAGCTGAGGCATGCAGAGTGGGACGGTACCCGGAGGTGGACCACTGGACGGGACGTGCACGGAGCGGACGGCGGGACCCGTGGAGCAGTGGAGCTATCTGTACCCACCCTTCAGGTGGGATTTCCAGTGGACAGCTCGGTGTAGCGGCTTTTACTTTCCAGTTGTTGTTTTCCCTTTCGAGTTGTACTTTACTTTCAGTTTGGGTTTGTATACTAGCCCATTTACTTTTCCGCACTTTCAGTTGTACTCTGCTTTTTATTAGTGTTTACTTTTCGCTTGCTTACTCTGTGGTGTTTGTTTACTTTACAAAGGCAATGCCTTCCCTTTTTACCGGGATTTACGCCTTGGTGCTAGTCGCCAGCCCCTGGCCTATGGAAGGCGGGCTTGGGGTAGTCACGGCACGGACCCCGAGGGCGGGTCGTGACAAAACAAACGCTCCCAAGCGATAAATTTGTATCTTATAACTCATCAAAAGGCCATAAATGAAATTAATAAAATTATAAGGGATAAAAAAAACATTTAAATAAGGTTCTTAATTAAATAATTAATGGATTTAATTTGATTATCCATGTTGTTAAGCTCAGGTGAAGAACAAATTCAGACACATGGTAAGGGTTTTCTACCCGAACCTCCATTTTCATTTGGGTAAATCTTTGTCTCACATAATCCAAGTTAAATGATTAATTATTCTAATTTACTCCTCATTAATTATGTTTGAATGTTCTATATATGTTTAAAAATAATAATATATCTTAATTTTATGGCAATTTAAATGTTTTATAAATATCTTTCTCAATTATTCCCGATAAACAAGCCTCATTCAAGTGAACTTCTCAAATTCTTACCTATTTTCAATTGCACTCTATAATCTATTTTAAGCCAAAATTATTTTTATAAAATCACTAATTTAATCATGTAAAAACTAAATTTCTTCATTTCTAGTTTTATACAAATATTTTTTTAAAAGTACTCTTTTATTCAAAGTAAAAGTGTATTTCTCTCAAAGATTCATTGATGATTTTATAGGAGTATTTTTTTTCTATTTCAACACCTCTATTGAATTTTATGTCTTATTGAAATTGATGTCTTATGTTTATCATCTACCATATTTTATGAAATTTTTTATGATCAGTTTGACTGTGGATGTTCTATCTTGATACCATTAACCATACTACTAAGAATGATTAGTGTTTATGTGTACAGATTGGGAAAAGTAATTTCATATGTTCATGTTGTCTATGTTTAGCCCCTTTCTTATGAGAAATTCATTGGACATAGAAAGTGATGGATGGGGCCCACTATAGCCCCTCGATTCATCATTTTGTTACATCATACAAAACAGAATTGGGTTTTGGTTGAGGCCTTACCCTAGTATTTTCAGATGTCTTCGTTGAGGCCTTGACAATATGTTTCAAATGTATAGCATTATGCATTCCCTCATTATGGTGTTATTAATTGATAAACCATGTGATCATTCGACTAGTAGAATATCAATGGTTATGTTTCATTCTCTTATAATCATTTATATGGCCAAATTTAATCATCTTTCATTCCTACCATATTATGCTCAAGTATATTTTTAAAGGCATGTGCTTTTAGTTGTTCATCATGCCTGGTGTTTATTTTTATGATAACTTCCAATGTATTACTTACCCTTACTGAGCATCTGATCTCACCCCTTTCTTGTGTTTTATTTTCCCTAGGTTATGAAGATGAGTATTATGAATGACTTGTAGGGAAAATTTAGGATTTATATTGATTTTCTATTATGTATTTCATTTCATGTTCTAATTTTGAACTTATGTTTGTATCTTTTTTTCCAAAACTATTAAACTATTGGTTCTTTTGGGATATGACTTTCTTATAATCATTCTAATGTAATAAAATAAGGCACCGGCTCTAAGGTACTAGAGTCGGGTCCTTAAACTTTAGCTCCAAAAATATCTACACAATCCTCTCCTCCTCACTCTCCTCTCTTATACATGTTTTTGGTCTCACAAAAAGACTAAATCCTAGGCCCTTAAGGGTATTTTAAGGATGAGATATTCATAAGGTAATTTTCACATTGTACCTCTCTTAATTTATTTTCTTTTTCTACATTGTCCTCACCTCCTTCATCCATCAAGTCATGATAACTCCAGAATCATGTATATACAGGATTGTTATGTTTATAATGGAATATCTCATATCCATTTTTTCTCATCTTCTCTTATTCAAAGAAACAAAATTATTTTCCAAGCTATGTCGGTTAATCACCTCCGTAAATAATGTTTTGTTATTTTTCCATTACCACATTCATGGATGGCCTCTAAACTATTATCAGGTTAAATAATATTTATATATTTATATTATAACCTATTTTATATTCTGTTAATGTAAAATTAAATGTACCTTTAGGCCTTCCATACTTTGTTAATACGATAAGTTTGTTTGAGGAAGTTTGGACTATCGTCCCCTCAAAGTGATATGATTCGTTTATACACAACATGGAATGTATTAAGGATATACTGAATATACATGATATATATGATATAATAAAGATACTATAAATATGATATATATGTGTATATATATATATATTACTTTCTTTCCTTCAACCCGATAATTAAATGGAAATAGTGTTCATGCATACGTATGGCTTGTCGTCTCCATGAACAGTGTATTCCATTTCATACATCTATATTATAAGAATTATTAGAATACACATATACATGATATACATGATATTTATATCATTTTTTCATTAAGTAATCATGGTATATGTATGAGGACCAATGATATGGAAAATTAATACACATGTGAAGAACGAAGCGAATATTATCTGAAGTGAAACCTTAACATAGGATGGTTAACAAGTGGGTAATATAGAGTTTTAATAAAAATATATATGGTATTAGATGTAAAGTTATGGTTCTATAAAATATTTATAATAAATTTTTATTTATTATATAGTCGTTTTGAATGAGTACGATGAGACTCAAGACTCAAGGTAAGGGAATTTCATCTCACTTTTTATTTTAGTGGGATATAATCCCTATTCACCACATATTTCTAGTATATGGTTCATATAATTACACTATTACATTTTATATAATGAATACATTTATCTTCTAGGTATTTAAATACTCATTTGAAGATATCATCCTTATGGTTTAAATGTTAAAAGTTATATGGGATGATTTGAATATTTAAAGAATTAATCCTTTCCCCATTTCAATATTCTTGTTATTATTTTACATAACTATTAATATGGATATAAAGGGGTTATAAAGTGCATTTTATGTCTATTTTTAAATTCATTAGAAAATTTAAAAATGAACCTTTTTATGGTTTTATGTAAAGGATAATTTTCCAATGTCATTATTATCCAAGATTGTTTATGCGTAAGTATTTATTAGGGTTTATTTATTATCCATATCCATTTTTTCAAAATATGATTTCATAAAATTTGTTATTATTATCCTATGGATGTTTAGAGTAATTTTTATCAATTTTTTAATTTTAGATACAAGTTTTAAAAGGAATATTTCTCTCATTTTCCAAACAAGGTACTTTTTTACTTTTCTGACAAAATTATGAGAAGAATGTTTTATTTTAACTTATTCTGCATGAGTATATTTTTTTTCTTTCATGACACCTTATTCCCATGAATCTTTTTTTACAAGATTTCATGTTTATATTCAAAGAAATTCATTTATTTTAAAATTTAATGGTGTTTAAAGAGAAGAAAATATTTTCAAAGAAAAGAGGATATTTTCCCCAAGAATCAATTTCAAGGGTTTTATCAAAATTATTTTCCATATAAGATGATATTTCCTTTGTAATATCATTATTATTCCAATGTTTTTAAATTTTTCTAATATTTATGAAATCTATTTGTTTACCATATATTATGTAATAATGGAATGATGTTTGTGAAACCCATTTTATCCCTCGGGTTATGCTATAATGAAATGATTATGAGATTGTAATATTTTCCCCAAGTTATGATATGATTACACGTTTATGATACCAATTTCATTTCATGGGTTATGATATGACTATTTATGATTTTTTAGAACATGTATGTATGATTTCATTATGATATGGGTGGGATTTATATCTCTCTCTAATGCATTGGGTAAATATTTAAATCTCATGAGATAGACTAAGAGGGTCTTGGGAGTGAACCATGACTACCAAGATGGTATAAAGAGTGAATTCATGATACTAAGATGGAAATGGGAGGTAACTATGACTACCAAGATGGTATGGGGAGTGAAACCATACAACTAATATGGTCTTGGAAGAAATGTCTAGGAAATTATAGAAATCATATTATGTGCTTATGTCATCATCGTCGTGAAAATTTTTATGTAAGGAAAATAATAACAATAAGAAATGATAGACCAAATTTTCCTAGAACGAGAGGCCTAAGGTGGATAAATGTAGTGGAGGCCAAAGGAACCCCTTCTAAATAGGTTTAATCCCTCTGGATTTATGGTGATAACAGTATAAAAACAAATGGGATCCGGACTGGGGACATCAAGAGAGGCAAGATGGTCTGTGAATTTTTTCCCCTCATGCCAAGTATAGACCATGCTAATGTTGCTACTGATCATGACCCTACACTTCCTAATGATGTGATGAATAGACCATGGAATAGATCCAGGGTCTTTCATATTGTTGTGGAGGATTTTGGAATCAGTTTCAACTACAGATAAGATGATCCCCTTTTGATAGCATAATAGGAGGTCATAAAGAATTTCCTTGGCCTCCACCAGGAGTAAAGATCCATGACCCAGGAGAGTAGAGAACACATTAATGACTGACCCTAAGGGGTAGTTCACCACCCCTCCTCAGCAAATAATCCCCATTTTGCATGACTCATCAGTATTGATTTTGATCCCTCTATTGGGTGTTGACCAACATACCTAGTTACCTCTAATATTACAACTACCCAGAGAAGTGAAAGTATTGTGAGAATGAAGCATTTGAAGGGTAGGTTCCTCATTACAGTTGTCAAAGGATCTAACCATATCAAGAAGGAGGAACTTAGTTCGATGGATGACGCCCTAGCCATAGTCAATAGTCTCTTTGTGTCTAGCCTTATTCCATGCCTACAATATTGACCAGCAACCAGCGTGAAGGACCAAGTTGCATGCCATATTCCCTAGACCCCTCTCCCTTGCACCATAGAACCATTGATCAAGAAAAGTCATACTAGCCATGAGGTTATCATGAATACCTATAAACTCACCTAAATACTACCACATCGCTCTTTCCTGATCACCTTAAAAGAAAAAAAAATTCCCTTCCCTCTCCTTTTAGTGGTCTGAGAAGTAGTGGCACATTGAATCCAATGAGATGTCACATTGCTTGATGTTCTCATCAGTGGAAATATCCTTGTGATGTAGCATCCAGGTAAGAAAGTTGAGTTTAGGGGCGGTAACTTTGGACCAGAGGGTCTCATTCTATAGTTTTCTCTATTCACGGGTGGCCAAAGTGAACCCAAATTCTCTAGAAGATAAGGACCCCGAGGAAGAAGGAGAGAAGGAACAAATGTATGGTTCAGTGTTGAGATCTATGAGGTTGATGATGTCCTGCAGATTCCTATCCAATATCACTTCAATAAAAGTTGGATGGAAATTTTTATCCTTGAAGGTGACCGAAGTGTAAAATCACCTATGGAATCCAAGGATATTCTTGGCCCATTTTTGATGCCAGAATGAGATGTCCCCCACCCTATGAGCCATCTAGAGTTGGGTTTCAATGCAGTAATAAGAGAAGAGATAGTGGACCAGAATGGAGAAACTTGGCTGGAGTCCAGAGGCTCAAACCCAGAATAAGAGTTTTTAATAGTGATCCCTTATAGAATACATTGTTCGAGAACTTCCTAAGAAATCGTTACATGCATGCAGAGAAGAGTGTCTTCGATTCGGCGTACATTGATCTCACCCTCCCTAGCTGGTCTTTCCACCCTATGTTAGGAATCTCAGTGACACCTTTCTTCTAAATGTGGGTCCCAAATAAAGCCTGCTAGGTTCTTATTAATATTCTTAATGATAATCATCAGAAAATTAATGGATGAGAGTGAATGGATAGGGGTGGTGATGAGCACACTATTAACTAGCGTTATCCAACCCCTGAAAGAGAGATAGATGTTCTTCCAGTTGAGAATATGGTCCATAACTCTATTGTTAATGGCGTCAAATTCACATATATGGATCCTCCCCAGGGAGATGGGGGCACTGAGGAACTCCATAGGGAAATTCCTCCTATGCATGTCCCGGATAAGATGAATAGAAGGGATCCGGGTGGAAGTGAATCTATTAGAGATATAGAAATTTCTTTTGGCCTTGTTGATAACATACCCTATCCAGAGGCAATACTTCTGAAATATCCTATTGAGGCCTTTTATGGACTATACACTAGAATTCGTGAAGATGAAAGTGTAATCTATGAACATCAAGTGAGAAACATAGGGGGATCTAATTCTTCTGCGATAAGATAATACCTCATTGTTGGTGATAACCCTATGCAGAAGTTGAATGAGGACATCCTGAAAGATAATGAAGATGCTCGGGCATAAAGGATCACCCCGCCCCATTCCACCAATATCCTTAAAACCCCATAAGATTTCCCCATAAAAGTGACTGCCAACTAGAAATATATGAAGCACCTAAATATTATTTCAATATTCCATGAGGAGAATCCCATGATTTCCATCACCCTGTTGATGAAACCCCACTCTGACCAGTCATATAATTTATTCATATCAATCTTTATGGCTAAATTGGAGCCACGAGACTTGAAGTTTATATCTCTAATCAAATCTTGGGCTAGAGAAATGGCCCCCTGGATTGAAAATCCTTCACGAACCCATGGGGTTCCAAGGACACCAACCGGGGGATGAGGGGAGACATCCTCGCATTGATAAGGCTATCTAAAATCTTGTATGAAAACTTACGCAAACTCACTATCATGTAATGAGTTTTGGACGAAGTATTTTTAATCTTGTGGTGGAAGATGATGGTTGTGGCACAAGAAACCCTGTGGAGATGGTCCCCCAAAAGAAGTCTCGAAAAACAGATGTGACATCCATTTTCACGAATTCCCAAGGGCTCTATTAAATGAGCTTGGAAATCAATCGGGTCTAGGGGAACTTTCAGAGTTGAGACTCCGCAGTACCTTCTGTATTTCTTTATCATCAGGGATGGAACTCAGCTCGACATTGTTCTATACCAAAATCTATTGAGGAATCACATAAAATAATCCCCCATCATCCCCCAGTTAACAATTGGTCAAGCGACGATTAAGACCAATGAGGAGGTCTTCCAAGGACGATAGGGCCATAGCCCCCACAATATCTATGTTATCAGTGTATGTACTGTCATCCATCAAAATGTTTGGATTCTACATCTATTTCATTTACATAATACAAATATGGACGAATGTAGTGTTCTTGTCTCCCTCTTCAATCCACTTGACTCTCGACTTTTCCCTCTGCAATTGTTCTTGCCTGAGGAGCATGTTTTCCAGGACACTCTTCTTATGGGAGAGATCTTCAAACACCCTATAATCCCAGACATCTTCCAGGATATTCTCTAGGTGATCTATGTCATTCATGGTGGCCACAATATCACTATTAGTGGGAGAAGTATATTTTTTCCATGCTTGGATCCTTTCCATGAGCCATTGAATCTTGTTGTAGCCAAAAATCCACAAATGTCCCTATGTGGATTTGACCTAGGTGTCAGAATCCAAGCCATGGAATCCTGGAAGAATATCCCAGTAATAATGGTAGTGAAATCATGTGAACTGATTCTGCCCTGGGTATATAGAAACTAGGATAGGGGATTGATCGGATAAACCTAAGACTAGGTGACTAACCTTAGTATCGGAGAACATGGAGATGGATTTAATGTTTTCTAAGGAGTGATCAAAAAAACTCCAAGAGTGCTTCCACCTTATCTGGTTATGATTTCATAGATTATGATCTTTATTTCTTTAGGATTCATGTCTAATTAATATTCAATCTTTATGCTATGATTTATTTTTAGGATCTTTGAAATTCCAGATATGATCTCTTAATAATATGATCATGTTATCATACACCTATGATCATGTTTATATTTACATGTTTCTATTGTTTACCCTTACAGAGCATCCGATCTCACCCCTTTTTATGTTTCCTTTCTTCCAGGTTACAAATATACTTATTTTGTTTCATGTTTCTAAGTATGTTTCTAGTTGAGAAAAACATAGTGGGAGATAATGTAGCTCACTTATATATTAGGTTTTGTGTTTCCATGTTTCTGAAGGCACTAAACCAATATTTTCTTTATCCATTTGTTTGTATAATGTCTTAAGTATTCCACAAAAGTGATATAATTTCCATGTACTCCATGTTTGAGGTCTTTACAGTTCTCCTTGGAAGTAATGTAATCAATGTGGAATATTTAGGCATACTAGGAATTATTGTCCTAATTTTGATTTACCTTATCAATGGGATGAGAGTACCTAGAAATTTGATTATAGGGAAAAAATAAAATGTAACAATAATAATTTTTCAAATAACTACAACCCTGTATATATGAACCAACAAAACCTTTCATAGAGAGAGCTAGGGGTTTTAAAACTACTTGCTTCCACTGGTTACTCAAATCATCCAAAGAATACATTTCAAAACACTTCTAAACCTTAAAATTATAACACTATTTTTGTGTATTCTGTTAAGAGCCTACTCAATAATGTTTATACCTAGAAATATATCATTCATAAATTTGACATTCAAATAAGCCAGTGGAAAGAGACCTGGGTGTAAGAGATAAGGAATAGATTCCCATCCCAATAGAAAATAACCCAAAATAAAATTTGATGATTTTAACCATAAGAGCATGTATTAAAAGAAAAGAAGAATATAGGATAAGGACTAGGGAATATGAGAAAAAAGATATAACCGATTCTTAAAATAAAAATTATAAAAAAGATTAATATAGAAAACTAGAATATAACATCCAAACTGAATTAATGATAAATATTCACATAAAAAGGAAATGGAACAATGTAAAATGAAGTTATAATTTATTGAGGAAGGGAAGATTAAATTTGGTACTTATAAAAAAGATAATGAGTGGTGTTTTTTATAAAACTATGCCTCTCATATTCATTATCAATAATGATTTGAGATAAAGAATGATAAACCTGATTAATTGAAATTCCTTAAGATTTTAAGAACCTTTGACTTAAACATACCCCTTATTCAGTCCTTAAAAAAATAGCATCATATGTTAAATTTTTCAAAAGGTTTTTTCCTAGTAAATTAAACTTTTATGATATTTCCACCATAAGTTTAACTAAATATTATTATGTTATATTACAAAAGAAGTTACCAGCAAAGTTAAAAGAAACTAGAAGTTTTATCGTATCTTTTTTAGGAGTAAGTGAGGATATACATTTCTTATGTGAGCTACGAACTGGTTTAAACCTTATGAATTACTCATTAATTAATAATTTGGTACAAGGGAAGATAAAATATACATCTTTTTCACTTCATTTGGATGATAGGTCCATTACTCAAACCATTTAAGGGGAGTATGGCTTATTATTCAGTATAAGGAGTCATACATTTATGACTAATGTTATATATAATCAAATATCATGTGATGAGAAGGTTCTAAACATTTTGTGTAGTTCATTCTTAGCTACTGATAGTGCAATTATTGATGATTTAAATTGGAAACCGAGTTTCCATACTGTTGATGATCAAGAGTAATTAAATGTCTTTAGGAATTCAAAGATTGAGGTAATATATAATATCATAAATGTTGATAAATAGGTGTTTACCTATAATATTATGAAGGATGCCTAAGTCCCTTTTGTATAAATGACTCAATTTTTAGTTCATAAGATCTTTAGAGTAAATTTTGGTAAATAAAAATCCATAAAAGAACTCGAATGATTAAGGAGACTTTAGAGTAGAATTATGAAACTCATTACCAAGGATAATGAAGTGGTTAACATGAACTATTTTATATTCTTAAAATGGTACCCATTATGTACATCTATTCTCACAACCCTATTTTTATAAGAAACCCCCTCTCATGAACACAATTTGGATTTATATCTTTCCATATTTTTTTCAAGTTGTATAATTATATTTTAGTTTTTTCCCCAAACAAAAATGAGTATTTAAATTTTAATGAAAATAATCACGTGGGTGATATCCAATTATAATTTGAAAATAAGTTCCCCCCAACTTTTTAAACTATAAAAGATGATAATAAGGATAGTTTTCTAGAAATATGAAGCAGTTCTGTTCATACAAAGAAGTGATATTTGGAGGATGAGCTTTTAGTCATTTATATATTGTAATTCATGGGAGTTCTTAAGGATTTTTCTCATATTACTGATAAGAAAAAAAATTAGTAAAGGTTTTTCTTCACAATGTAGTGAGAGGTTATAGAAGTCTATGAACCTCAGTATGAGTGTTCAAGTGCCCCATGTTTTGTGGAATTTATGGATAATGATGCTAGACAACATGGTGGTTTTTCTCAACTTAGGTTTTCCTTTTTCGTCATGTTTTTTATATTTTAGGCATTTAAATATTAGTGTATATCATCCTTTTCCTTATGTATTTCAAGGGATTCTGGGGAATGTTGATAGATGCTTGTGTTCTATAAATTATGAGTGAACATTGTAAAGTTTCCACACAAAATAGTGTTGCTACAATCATCAAAAAATCATACCCATGGAGTTATCATGGAATGATTTTTGGTATAAATTCTAAATAAATACCTTGAACATAGCACTATATGGGAGGTAATTCATTGTTTAGTAATTTTTTTTCTTTTTTTTCTGGAAATAAAAACTACCTCACCCTGCTCTTGTATAGCTCCTAATTTATTAAATTAATAATTTCATTGTAAAGAATTTTTCCATTATTTGGTCTCATGTTATATATTTATAAAGATTTATTAAAATATATATTTGTTTAAATATTGTAGTAATATAATTGGAGAAACCAATTGGGGTTATAAATGTATTAAAGGAGAGGGGATATTTTGTTGATTTTTGAAGAACAACACTAATTATTAGGGGAGAATTCCTCTTCACTTTTTCCTAATGTTTTATTTTATGAATCAATTTTTTTCTTCTATAGTTGTTTATCTAATTTATTTCTTGAATGAAATATTTTCATGGTTATCAATTAAAAATAAGGTGGAATTGATTATCTAATAAAATTAAGTTGATGAGAATATGTTTAAACTATGGAGGGTTCAGCTCTATTTATTCTGTGTCTTTTAAAATCCTTTTGAAACATATTTTAAACATTTTTGAAAAATTTAAATTTTTCTTTGGATTTTTTATGATTTTTGTATCCTATTTCTAAAAAATCATTGATTGGTGGTCGCATTTCTAAAAAATATGATTTTATGAACCTTATTAAAAATAATTTTTTATTCCCATTAAGAAAACATATGTACATTCTAAATTATACTTTTTAGAAATTTTTTTCAATTTTGAAAACATGCTATTTTTTATCTATGTTGTAACCCTTGCACGCGTTTTTAAACTACTAAATTGAGAACCTTTTTGAATTTTAAAAATATTAATTATCGCTTCCACCATGAAATTTAACGTTTAGGTTACTATTGTGTTTTTATTGTGGGGGTATTAAACTATGTTAAACTATACGTCATAAAGTTCATGTCAATCACCCCTAATATTATTTAAATATATTATATTGAATTTTTATTTTATAGTTTCAATGTTTGAAGATATTTTTAATTTTTGGAGACTATTTTCAACTATGAGGAGATTAAACTTTTCTATTTCTCTATATACTCAATTGGGTAACATCATTTCTTTTTTAATCAAAATATATATTAAAACATTGGGACTATGTTTTAAAAATATAATTGAATTTAAAATTCTTGTTTGGAAATAATATAATTGTCTTTTCATTCGAATGGTTTGATAATGAACTCCTAATATTTATTGAGATTTTTACATTAATGATATATTATTGTTTTCGAAAATTATGATTCTTTGTTAATTATTAATCTCAATTATCCATTGGTTGTCTATAATTATTATTTGTGCTAAAATATGTGTTTATTTTCACTATAGAGAAATGAATAAATTTATATGAACTGTAAAATGCATGGTGAAGATAGTTTAATTAATTTCAAGATTTTCAAATCCAATTATCATTTTAAAATAAGTAACAAACTTGAAGATAAATCATTTCTTTTTTTAGAGTGAAATCATATATTTTTATAAAATATAGTTCTTTTAGAATACCAATTTTTAGAATCACCACTTTTTGTAATGCAATTATTTCATTTATAAATTTAGTTACCATCCACTAAACATGTATGATTATTTACTTGAGGATAGGAAATTTATGATGGGTGAGTTAATTTGATGTTTTTTTATTTTTTATACATTTTATCAACAACCTTTTTTATGAAATTATATAAATTATAATAACAAATTATGCTTATAAAGGTTAATATTTGGTTTATTATTATTTTCAATGTAAAATATTATTATATCATTTTTTTGAAAATAGTAATTTTAATTTTAAATTGATCAAATGTTATTTGTTTTATTTTGTATATATTTTAAGAAAAAAGGTTTGGTATGAATTTGGTGAATATTTTACGATATTTATTTTTTGAATTATTTCTAAAATTAATTTTTCTGTTGGAGTTAATTATTTACAATTCCATGATTTTTTTCATGTACTATATTTTAATTTTATTTTTATTTTATTTTTGAATCTGGAATATCAATTTTTATTTTCTTTAAGTTTAAACAATTAGATAATTTTTCTATTTGTTGAGATTAATTTTTAGGTTCTATTTGTGTAATAATATTTGTATATAAAATCATATAAGAGTAAAATATAAGGGTGTAGGGACATAATTATAACCCATGTAAGGGTATCCATCTATGTAATATGATATACAAGGTTTATCCCATTCCTTCAAAAATATATATAAGAATATACTACATAAGAAAAATTGTGAAGCAATGATATAGAAGTGAAACAAAAATAATATATAAGCCATTGCAAGTAGTGATGTAACAATATAGAGGAATCCACTATGTAAGAGTTAATTCACACTTCGGAACCATCATTTAGAATCATCAGAGTAACTGGAACATGAAATCCTTAAATGGCAGTTTAATATAAAGAACCAAAGATGGTATAATATCTAGCTCGTGTTTCCAAAGGTTATATTAGATATGTACTAAAAGTAGTTGAATTTTAGTTTTATAAACTATTTATAAATTCACATTATTGTATTAAAAAAAATCATGTGTAAATAAAAAATGGATTGATATTCCTCTAATAAAAAAAATTATCCTTCTAATAGAAGTGTAATAGAGAATCTAAGAAACAGTACATAAACAAAAACCCATGGAAAGAAGAAAAATATAAAACCCCTAAACTAAGTGAAGTCGTGAATTTAATCCAACATGTCAAGGAAGTATATTTACATCACTTTAGGTATCCCTAATTATAAAACTATCTGAAGGTTTGTCTTACAAAACCCTAGAATCACATGATTCGCCTAATCTGAACAACTTTTATCTTCCTTTTAGAATCCCTCAATCTAAAAAAATAGAAATGAATTTTATCTCCTTAACCATATCTGTCCTCAATCTCATAGATCAGAAAAACTAAAAAAATATTAGAAAGATCTGAATATAATTTACAATAGAACCCCGTGAAAGGATGATCTAAGGAGAAAATACTCTCTAAAAATATTACAAACAGAATCCCTCTATGTAAAAATAAGTTAAAATATTCAATATGTATGAAAACTTCATATAGTTTATCTATCTTATTCACCTAAAATTCTGCATTATATTTAAATACATAGGCCTTAACAAACTCTAATGTTTGAATTCAATTATTCTTGGGTTCATCTGTAACTGCATTGGAAGATTTAGTATCATTTTCTAATGGATTAACTTTTATTCTTCTTTTATCGATTAAAATGTATTAAATCACTACTTTGTTCCTTACTAAAATGAAAACACAATGAAATATATTTCTAAACTTTTAAAATAATAATATATCTTGATGAAAAATATAACTTACTTACACCTTCTCCTTCAGTAAAATTACTCTTAGAAAATTCTTTCCAATTAATGTAAAGAAGTGGAGAATGACTATTTAGCTAAAATTAAAACACTATAAATATTCTTCATGAAAACAATAAAAAGATAAAATAGAAATAACAAATGTATGTATTGTCATTTTAAAAATTAGTGTAGAAATAATTCTTTTTACCCAATATTTTTCCCCTTATTTAAAATCATAGGAAACAAGCATAAAGTGAAACCACAAAAACATAATATTAAAAAATTATTAAGAAATTATTAAAAAAGTCTCAATTTATTTAATCCCCCTTATGAAAAAGATTATATGCTCTACACTTCTCTCCCATTGTGTTTTTTAAAAAGAACAGAAGAGTATAAAAATTTTAAATTAATAAAATTGGAAAGAAATTTTTCTCTACAAATATTTAAGTAAAAATAACAAGAAACAATATATGAAAATATAAAAAATCAATAAATTCATTAATACACATATCAATAGAGGTTTTAATGTTTTTTAAATTTAAAATTCTGGAAGAAATTAACCATTTTTAGAAAATTTATTAACCATATGTTTCATATTCTTCAGCTCCTTCCCCATATAGTCAAACTTGTCATATTACAAATTTTGTTTCTTCTTAAGATAATTTATAAATTCTTATTCCTATATAGTAATAAATTTAAAATCATAGAATACTTTATTGAATTTTCCAAATTCTATTCTACTACTTTTAGTTAACCTAAAAAGAATTTTATAATACTTGTTAATGTTCATAACCTATTCATCAAGAAACCTCATCTAAATTTCAAATTTATTTACTAACTTTATTATACTCTACATATTTATTTATTCTACAAAATATTTTTCATTAAGAATCCTAAAACTTTATTTTTTTCTAAAATTGAATCGATTATCTATTATATTCACTTAACATATTTACCATGGATAATATACTACTATATCAACTTACAACAACCATAAACATCTAGAAAGATATCTAGAATTCCATCTAGATTATTAATCACTTCATTGAAAAAAAACATTTTTATATCTATTCATTTAATTTGATCCTCTATATTTGTGTTGGTAGAACAATCTAAATCTTGAGGTAGAGATTTTTTTTAATTTCTCTAATTCTAATATTTATAATGTATTTCAAATATAAATGATGATGTATCTTCAATATTTAAATTTTTTATTTAATGTGATAATTTTCTGATATATAATATTGATCTTTCCTCTCATGTTGTGTTCTAGTTTCTTTATAACATCCTTCTATTAAAATTAATATTTTTCTTGTAGTTGTTTTCCTAAAGAAAGTGTGGTTTCACCATAGAAGTATGTATAAGAGGTCCATTTAGCAAATGAGATTTCTAAAAAACCATTTTATTCTAATGGAAATCACCCAAATCCTTTGAAACGCTAGACACTAACTAAATTTCATCTTTAACTTCTTTATAATATTTCATTTGATCAAAAAAACCTTCATCCTTTTTCTAAATTCTTATGTTTATTGGAACTTCTTATGATGTGGAGCATTAGCAACATCATGCTCTTGAATAGTTATTACCATAGGAAATTATTGACCAAATATTTCTTCTATATCCTTAACCAAATATTTATTTTTTAACTATTCTTTTATTAATTTTGTATTCACTACTTCACTCAGAGATAAAACCTCAAATCCATCAACACCAAATAGAGTAATACCCTCCTTCCATTCTTTCTTATTTTTTATAAACTTATAAAATGCTTGATCTAACATTGTTTTTAATATCTTCTTTGGAAACTCCTATTTTTTATAATATTTTGTTTATCTTCTCATTTATTTAAATTTTGTTTCTAGAGACTAAAAATTCTCTTCAAAAGAAATTTTAGCAGATTTTTCTAAAAAGGTATTCTGATATATATTGAAAACAACCTCATTATTTAAATTATTTCTTTTCTAAATAAGGAGTAATTTTTTTAGAAGATATGTATGATATATATATTGTATCTTAATTATATTCTTATGTTATTTTCTTAGTATAATTAAATTGTAAATCCAATGAAACACAATTTGTGATTTTATAGATGGTTGATTCATTTTATATATGTTTTCTTTAACCACAAACAATATCTATTCATCTTTCAAATTGATAAAATATCTTGAAAAAACTAGTAGCTTAAAAGAAACAAAAACATGTTTTTCTTTAAAGCTCAAACCATATAGGTATTCGATCCTTATTATGAATGTGCTATATAAATTTATGAATATGTCAAAATAAAAAATATTTATAACATTAAATTCATAAAATATTGATCTTCCATAAAATTATTTTATGATGGTTAGATAGAGAATCTCATAGTCTTATCTTGTGAAAAAAAAGATTCACATCCTTGAAATATTATAGCTGGTGTTAATAAATATTAATACTTATCAAACCGATTATGATCAATTAAACTTTCTATAATTATTTATCTTTTCATTGTATCACATGAATATTCCATGAGAACTAAGTGGAAAAAAATTATAGAATAAAAATTACCTAGATATATTTGCAAGAAGAAAAATTTGGGTGTTTAGAGAATTAAATCATTCCGGTCAACATGATCTGAGGTCTGACATCGATGTATTTATATAGGATGAGTAATAGATGGTTCAACTTCCAAAAAATCCAATGGTTCGGATTTAATATTTATACAAATATTATGTCATAAATTCATTTCTGGATTTTAAAAAAAATTGAAACTTAAAATATTTTTTAAGATTTATCTTCCAAAAACAATATACATTTCAAAAAAAAATATACCTTATGAAAAATAGAAATTTTTACTTAAAACCATCCATATAGTAAAAAATCATGAGAAAACATATGGGTTAAGAAAATAAATTTCCTCCCCTTTTCTAAGGAGTTTTTCACTACATGGAGATGCATAAAACAATAACTAGACTAGTTATTACTTTATATTGGTCATTCCCATCATATGTATAATATATACATAACATTTGGAATAAATAAATTGGTGATAATATTAGCAAGTTAGTATTGCATTTTGATGTATTGAAGAATAATTTCTCCATTATGTGTGTGATCTTTTTGAAAATAGTATTTTATGTATATTTTCTTTTATCATGAGTGGTGGATGGATTCTTAGAAAAAGAAATAGTATTACTTTTATCACATATAATTGAATCTTTAGTGAAACCCATTCCAAAAATTGTGAGTGTGTACTGAATCAACAACACTTATGTGAAAAAACATCCAAATGCTATATATTTATCCTTATTAATGTTAAATTATAATGAATCTTACTTGTTTCATGACCATAACACTAACTCTTCACCTATGAAGTGACAATTTTGGAATATACTTTTTTATGAGTATTAAAAGTACAAAATTCAGCAATTGAAAAAATCTTGAGTTAAAAACCACTTTCAGAAGAGTAAAACAGCCCCAGAATTGAAGTTTATTTAAGATAATGGAATATCTATTTATTATATTTTAGATTATATTCATTTGGATTGTCTTGAAATATTTTCCATAAACACATATAAAAAATCAATTTTTTCAACTAGCTATGAGATAAAATAAAGTTTCAATCATCCCTCTAAAAAAATCTTGATCGATTAGTATCCCATATTCATCAAGATCCAGATTTTTATAGGTTATTATGGGGGTACTTATACTATTTAAGTTTTCAAAACAAAACCATTTTATTATGTCTTTAGTCTATTTTTTAGATAAAAATTACTTTTTGGTTTTTTAGGAATTTGAAAACCACATAAAAAGGATAAGTTCACCCATCATTCTCATTTTAATCAAATACTTCATAAAATACAAACAATATTCAGAAATAGATTTTTATTCTAAAACAAAAATAAATTCATCAATATAAATCTAAATAATTATGGTGTCTTTAAAGACACTATTTATTAAAATTGTTACATCAGCTTCTACCTTAAAAATATTTTAAGTAAAAAAATAATAATTATAACATACCAAGAACTTATAGATTTTTTAAGTCCATGGAATACCTTAGAAAGATTATATATATTTTTTTAAAGTTTTATACATTAAAAACTATGTGGATGGTCTATAAATATTTCTCCTAAATATATCCATTAATAAAATCATATTTCACATCTATTTGATAAAGTAAAATATAGATTAGTTGAAAAATATATAAGTATTCTAATTGATTCAAGTATATCTTTTAGCAAAATGTATAGTTCCTAGTTTATTCCTTCTTCTTGATAGTAACCCATAGAGATAATATTTTCCTTATTCCTAACTATAATTTAATATTAATCATATTTATTACATAATTCCTACTTAACCCAAACTTTTTGGAAAATATTTATCTCATTCTATAAAATTTCAATCCTTGTTCCCTTTGAATTCATCGAGTCTATATTGCATTTATCTTATTAAATATTCATCATCTGAGGCTTCATCAGTACTTTTAATCTCAAATAAGGATAAAAATATATAATTTTCACATTTATATCTTATGTAACTATGATTGTTAACTTTTTTATCCATATATATAATGATATTATTAGTAGGATGATTCATCAATATCGGTTTATTTCATAAAAACTAAAAAATTGTTCTTCAAAAAAAGTTTAAACTCTTTATAAATAAATAAACTCTATAATTTCAAGTTTAATTATACTTTTATTCAATTAATCAATCAATGTGGGTTGATTATATTTTTTAGTACTTGAAATGGGGGATTTTAATAACACTATCCATGAGATTTACTTCAAAAAAAATTAAAGAAAAAATATTGTTTTTTTCAAACATAACATAGATAATTTCCTTAATGATGTTTGCTATTTTTTTATAACAAAATATGTCTTATTATCCATATAATAGCCAATAAATATTCCTTAAATTTATTTTGTATCAAAAACATTAAATGATATTCTTTTTTTATGATAAATACTTTACATCCAAAACATAAAATTAAGAATGTTTTAGATTAATTTCAGTCCACGACTCCTAAGGGTTTCTATTTGAAAAAAGACAAAAAAACTCTATTTATATTATATTAAGATGTACTAAAATATTTATCCCAAAAAATAGAAATATATTATTAAATCAACATGGTGTGAGTAATTTCTATAAAAATTTTATTCATTTTCAAAACATCTCTATTTTTTGGGAGTTCTTAGTGATGAGAAGTTGTGAGTGATTCCTTTTTTACTACAAAACGCCTCAAAATCAAAACATAAAAACTCACCCCCATGATTACTATAGATAATAATCGAAGTATGTTTTTTCTCAATTTTAGACTAAGGAGTAAAACCCTTAAAACTAAAAATATCCTTTGGATTCACTACAAGAAAATAGACACAAGTATATATATTGTAATCATCAGCAAAAATATACACATACTCCCAATTAGTTTGTGATCAAATAAATCCATTTAAACTAATTATAAAGTATTATAATTTTATATTACACGAATATAATTAAATATCAACTTATTCTTATGACCATATTAACACATATCATATAGTCTTAAATAATTAAACTTAATCACTAGTTGATCCTTCACAATTCCTTTCATAGAAAATTTAGTGAATTTAAAGACATTGAAGTGTTTTGACCTTCATATCACAACCAATAATGATATTACACTACTCTTTAACAGGGTAAGACTTCGTTTCCAAGGTCCTCTAGATCTATGGTGTAAACATTCTCATGCTTGTTTGCATAAATAATAAAATTGCCTTCCAAACATGGAATAATACTTTTATCATTCCTAAAGTTAACAAGGTAACATTAATCACATAATTAAATTATATGGATGATATTGTTCCTATGTTCTATATCATATAAAACATTTTAAATTAAATTCTAAACAAGAAATGAAATATCACTAAAACAAAAAAAAATCCCTTTAATAGTTGTCTATATAAAGTATGTTTTAGAACTTCTAACTATTGAAAACACCAAAAGATATTTCCATTTTTTGTCACGTGTATTGAAAAAATTCTATCCATATACTAAATTTTTCATCTACTAATACCCATACTTCCTTCCTGGAAATGTAAAAACTATAGTTCTATAAATTATATATTCTTGGGTTAATAAATATTAGCAAACAAATATTTAGGAATCTACATCTATCCAACCCTTTTATGTTGTAAAACTTCTAATTATATAGAAATATGATATTTTATAAAACCAAAATATTAATCCTAGTTTAAGGAACATTTTTTCATTTAGTGACATCACCATTGAAATTTTGTGCGAAATGGTTTTCTTTTAGGAACAAAGTAATTTCATCATAAATGTGGATTTGCAAAAGTAAATCTTATTTAAAATTATGTTTTAAATAGTTTCAACTATCTATATTATTTATCAAAATTTTACTTCCCATAAGTAAAGTTTGATATAATATTTTTTAGAATAATAATTTAGGAATCAATTTTCAGAACCAAATTCTATTTTTCATGTGTTAAAATAAAACTAGATTTTTTATCTAGTTCTAATATAACTTTATAAATTTTTTAAATATGTTTTAAAATTATACTGTTGGATTTAGCAAGTTCAACCTTAGAAAAATCATAGTATTTCATTACATTTGAATTATTCTTCTCAGGTATATTTACATAAAAATTTATATCCTTAAATTAAGGTAGACTATATTAATCTCAAAAATAAAATAAAATGTTCTTCATCTAAAGAAATTGAATTAAATTCATCATCTGAAGTATTAGGATAATTTTTTCATTTTTTAATTAGCAAGGGATTAAGTAAATAACTTAATGATATATCATTGATTAGTATATATAGTATTATCATAGAAACCAATAACCTTTTAATCATCCCTAATTTTATCTAAATAACACCCTGATGATGTATCTATACCTCTCATGCTCCAAGTGTTCATATCTTTCAAACTTTTCTATAATTTACCACTATAATCTTTTTTTACACTTTATTCATTAGTTTTTAATCTAGGATAATATAGTTTGATGTACACCCGTTTCTTATATTCCTAGAAAATAAATTCATAAGAATCATTATTCCTACTTTTACCTTTTTTATTATTTCTATATTTATAACAGAAATTCTTCTTTCCAACAATCTTGTTCATCTAATTCATATGTTAATAAAGATAACTCTCACTTTCCATATTTATATTGTAACTCAACTCAACATTAATTTTTCTTTAAGATTATATATATTTTGAAAAAAATTACTATAATTTTCTTTTCTATCTATAACTACCACATAAGTTGATGAAAATGAAACATTATTCCTCTTTCACTTTTTTATCATCTTTATTTAACCATTTTTCATATTTCATAATAATTTGGATAATATTAGTCAAATGTTTCATTCCATATATAGTGTTCTCTTCAATTCTAATTCATTATGAATAATATTTAGTATCTTATCAATAAGTTTTTCATCTGATAATTCTTTCTCTCTAAGAGACTGTAATATATTCATAATGATAATTCATTTGTGAAATAGACTCACAATGTAATAAACCAAAAGGTTTATAATCTACATGAAACATAGCTCTTTTGATATCTAAAACCATAGATGTAATTAAATGGGTTTCTTATAACTTTATCCGTACACCATTCACTATTTACCTTGTAGATATTTGACAATATATATTCCTCATCATTGAGTACAAAGAGTGTTATAAATTCTATAGTTTAATTGTTAAACCTTCTATAAATAAACTCTTTTCCCTAACACACTATTAGTGTAAGTAAAAAACAAAAAAAAAATTATCTAATAGAAAATGTTTCCCCAAATTTATGAAAGATATACTATATGAAGGGTTGTATTTTATTTTTACAAACTATATATAAATCCATACACTTATATTAATAAATAAATGGTATCATGTGTAAAGAAAACAAATAAAATAAAATTCTTCGTATAAATAGAATATTATCCTTCTGATAAAAGTATAAATAAGGAAACTAAGAAGATATATATAAACAAACACTCTTTCACAAAAGAAAAATATACAACACCTTAACTGAGTGTGGTTTTATATTTAACCCAAATCAGAAAATAAGTTTGTATAAATGACATTAGGTATCGCTAATTACAAACCTATCAGAAGTTCTATTTTTAAAAACCCTAAAAGAACTTGATCAACCTAATCAGAACATCTTTGGTCTTCCTTTTAAAATTCCTAAATCTAAAATATCATAATGAATTTTATTTCCTTAACCTATGTAACCCAAAATCTAATATATTAGAACAATAAAAGAAAACAATAGAAAGTGATTAAGATTATTTACAAGAGAACATCCAATACATATATTATTTATAAAAAAACTATTTAAAAAGATTGAAAATTAAACCACATTTGGTAATGAGGAGATGTGATATTTAAATATTATACAACCTTTAGATCTTTTTTCTATCCTAATTCTCCTTGAACTTATTATTCTATTTATACATATAGGTAGTAAATAACTCCAACATTCAAATTCATTGATTCATAAGTTTAGTTGAAACTGCATCAGAATCTTTAGTATGATATTATAATGGATTTTATTTCATTCTTATTTTATAAATTAAGTTATAAAACAGCACAATAATGGTCCTTCCAAAAACAAAAAACACAAAGAAATAACTTTCAGAAAATTTAAGATAAAAATATATTATTTTTATAAATAGAAATTACTTAAAAATTCTATTTCAATAAACATAATATCATCAAGTACCTTCAAGTAGAATTAAATTAATTTGGAATGAATATTTAAGGGCTATTAAATAAATTAAAATTTAAACTTGAAAACCAATATAAGATAAAATTGAACCAATAAAGTTTGCATTGTAATTTTTAAAGTAGTGTAGAAATAATTCATTTGACCCAATATCCCTCAGGGAAAATATTGAAGATTTTAATTCAAATTGATTAAAGGTGTTTACATAATGATTTGAGTGATCTCAAACTAAAATCCACCAAAACAAGATAAAAAATTTTAATTCTGGATGAAGAACAGTAGAATCTGAGTCATATTTTTTATGAATAAGAACCCAAATATGATAAGATTAGATTGTTTGTTATTATTATCTATGTTGGTTTAATTTAAATAAGAGGATTCCTTGGTCATCTTAAATACTCTGGTTTCAAAGGAAAATGAAAATGCACACTACTTTTTTGATAAAATATTGTCATTAAGTTCATTAGTTTTTAGGATATTTTGTTATTTTTTTCATGAGTTTTGGTGTGGTCATTCATTGAAGAATATCGAAACCATGTTTTGAGACGAACTAAAGGAGACCAAGTATAATTAAAGATCATGATGGTACGATCTATTCTTTGATATTTTTGAGATCACATAAAATCTAATTTTCATGTTATATGCTTTGCAATGTATATAAAAGGTATAATATGGAAGTCTTGAGTAAATGTTTAAGATTGTGAAATTATAGTTGTGGATGACCAAGTGGAATAATATGAGGATGATTGGAAAAAGAGGAAATCGAATCATGTGGGTGGAACAACTGGTACTCATTGACTTGTGGCATAAATATTGTAGTGAAGAAAATAAATTAAAAAATAAAATAATTAATAAATTTAATAGAATCCATCTGGAGGAAAATACAGACCCTCCCAGTCATGTGTAATGAAACAAAGGTGGTGAAATTAAAGAGGCTTCTTGGGGATGCTACTAGAAACTGTTAGAGGACTGAACTGAGGTTGAAAATACATTTGTATTATGAATTCTGTAATTTGATGCATGGATAATGTGGGAATAGTACATGTTATTTGAGAGAATTTTCTCATGTTATAATGAATGAATATTTTTAATAGTGACTAGTGTTATGTAGGGGATGGATATTAAAAACTGTAGTTTCTACTTGTGAGTTGTGGTACAAATAGATAATCTATTTTTGGGAATATTGCTTCATTAAAAAGGGAGAGGTGCATTGGGGAAAAAGGATTGAACATTTTTTCTTAGAAGGATATAGAACTAGCCCAGATGTATAGGAAATCATTTGGGAATATGGATTTGAAGGAGATGGATCTTTATAAATATGTAAACTCGATAAATAATATTCATTATTTCATTCACCCTTTACTAAGTACATGATGTATACATATATTAATTTTCTTGAATATTAATGATGTTTATTATAACATCATGATTATTAATTTTCATGAAATAGAATTAGATAATGTCATAAATTATATTTATCACACTGAAAGGTCATAGTATTTCCCCACTGTGATAATAAATTGGAGGTTACATGATAGTATTCTGGAATTGATATGTTATATAGTCGGATGATATCATTTGATAAGATACAATTGATACAGGCTAATAAGGGTAGATACTCATAAGACTTTGAGGCACCCTATCATAGTGTGTGCCCTTGGTAATATCTAGAGTTTTAGATTATAATAATGAGACCCATCAGTAGGAAATACATATTTATAAGTGTCATTGTATATTCATTTCTATGATCATGAGTACATATCCTTATACTATAAGATTACCATTAATGAATTTCATAAGTCGCTTTATTTTATGAATTAGTAAAAACCATTATGAAATATGATCATAGTGAATTATAAAGTGTTGGTTGTATCATATGTGATATTGTATTAATGGAAAATTAGAGAAAGGATATATCTCTTCTATCTCATGACAGAAGTTGATATCTTAGACCCTTTCATGCAAATAGAACTGCCTGGATAAATCAATGGCCTTGGTGTTCTATGGGAAAGATCAATTCTACAAATTCAAATAAATATACTTCAAGAATAAAGGTTTATGACACCAGAATAAAACCTTCTTGATTGAATATTTCAAGATAAAGGGTTCATATTACACAGTAATAGTTTATAGGAAGTTTTAAATCATTGTTCCATTAACTTCTTTCTTTATGGGTTCCTTGGTGAATTGTTAGATTCTAACATTGGAATTTAGTAATATATTTCTATTTATATAGACAGATAGACCTATATGGTCACAAACTACATATATCCAAAATCATAGTTAAATTCGATGTTGAATTTAACAAGTTAGAATAAATATTATTCCTGCTTTGTAGATTAATATTTATTCAGGTTTGATTGATCTCTAATATTTAATACCAAGTTATTAGAAAGAACATATGAGTAAAATAATATTAAATATTTATTTGAAATTTTTTTATAATAAAATATTTATTATATCTATAGATGAATAATCATGTGATAATTATTTATTAAATAAATTTCCATTATTCAAGTTCCGGTAAATGTCCTGCAGGATAAGTTTTCTGAATTTAATGGTCGGATTAGAAATGATATAAATTAGATTTATTTATTCTTAGGTTATTTTCATGTGAAGTGAATAATAATTATATTATAAATTAATACAAGGGGTTTACTAATAATTAAGGAATTTTTAAGGGGCTTATATGAAAATAGGTAACCCTAAACATTCCTTAATATATATCTATTTATATCTCTTTTCTAAGTGGCATTCCTTGTGCGCAATGGATAAAGAGAATCTCTATAAAACCCTAAAGAGATTTATATAGATCTAGAGTGTGCTTTATCCTCACCTTATCATAATATATCAAGATAATTCTATGAATTATTCACCCTAGAATAGAATTTTGTTGCGATTATCTATGAATGTCTTAAGTGATCAAGATTGATCATGCAAGAACCCGGTGATTCTACGATGACGTACAGATAGTGTGGTGCATGTTTGGATCACCTCTAAAGGTACTCTAAACATGAATTATATAATTACATGATTTTTTGATGAGATCAATTTAACCAGATCATCAGCAATGGAATAATTACAAGTTTAGGTAATTCTAGATCTACTTATTAATTATTTATAAATTAAATATGATGATCCTCCTCTTATGGTTTTGTAAATCATATTAATTAATCATTCAATTAATTTTATTTGTTAGGATATTTTTATTATGTACATATTTTATTATTCAATGATTATGATAAAAATATGTGTTGTCCATGCCCGATAGTTTCTTCTGTTAGCTTGGAACATATAAGTAGTATTAGAGCGGCAACGTTGTTAATTTATAATTATCTATTAATCATTGATTAAATGGTATGAATTCTCAATTTTTTTAATTCATATCTATTATTTTTGGAAATATGAACATAATTTTATATTCCCTCTATTTGATCTCACTTACATAACCTGTAAAAGGTTTAAATCATAATGTAGAAACATCTGAAAACACCATTTGGTGATGCCAATCATTCTGGTCAGATAACACAATACTACACACCACGTACTATAATAAACATTGTGTAACCAATTATATTTTATGTACCTATAATGGTAATCATGTTATTATAACGATATAATATCAAATATAATAAAATAATAACTACATAGATCTATAAAATAAGTCATGAGACACACCGTGTAACTCTAGTGCCAGATGTGTAGTTGTTGTGTTATTATGGAGGAGAACCTGGATGAAAAATAATTTCTTTTATCTAATAAAATACATGGGTATTGAAAAACCATGAATATTATATTTCACACATCATATTGGGAAATTACCAACCATATACATCAAACACATCTATGACAGACAAACATGGCCAGTCCCTAGGCATGTGTCACAAACCTGGGCAGATGAGATCATTCACATTGTAACCCAGTAAAAATCATGTAGTTTTTTTAATCCATTATTCATAACTTAATGTGAATAGAAAAATTAATTATATAATTAAACTTATACACATATATTATGTGGTTAATTTTATTTACAGTACAAGTCATGTCATAGGATTAATGAATATATATTAAACCAATTTCCTTTTTAAATTATAAATCTATATGTTTTGTTTTGTATTTTTATATAGTTTAATCCATGTGTAATAAGAGAATAACATGTAGTATAATTCACATTCTATCAATGTGTCATTTTTTTAATTGTGCACACCATGTAGTTACCTACCAAGAATGTACATTAGATTAAATGGGAATGCACAAGCATAAAGATCATGATGGGTACTTTGGATGAGTACATGTTTTTTCTTCCAAGTATACTTGTTAACTTTACTAATTTTATATAAAATTTATTTATTTTATTTTATTAAAATTATGGATGATTAAATTTATGTATTCTTGAATGGTATTAAGATAAATTTAATTAATTGGATTAATTTGTAGTTCTTTTCTTAATTATAGAATTAATTAAAGTAATTGATGGATTGATTGAAAATATATGTTATATTCATGCTATATGGATGATCATGAACTTAGACTAAACCAATGTTTGTGATTAGTTTCCCTTTAATTTATTATCATTAAATTAAAATGATAGTTTTTGAGTCATACCCTACTCATTATTATGTATGGTACTATGTGCCCATGGATTCTTTTATGAAAATCCCCTTTATCCAATCCATCAAATCCCCTCAACAACATATGAGTGAAGATTATATAAGTATAGATCTCCCAAATGACAGGAGTCAATATGAATCTCAGAGTTAAGGCAAAACTGATCAAGGCAATTCATAAGAGCAAAGGTGTAATACTAAAACATGAACCAAGTTACATATCATGGTGTTTTCCCTAGCTTTGAGTGTTTTTTTATCATTTTCTAGATAAACTAACCATTAGATAATCTCATGATCATGACACTTATATTTTATTTTTGGCGTTTTCATGGATAATAATTTGTTTTTTTGGGTGATATGTGATCACTTAATAAATAAATGAACAATAATGCAAGGTGAGATAAAATAAAACTAGATTATACGTAAATTTTATCAGACATGGTTAATTACTTAACTAAAATCCATTACGTATTAAAAATATATGTGATAAGATAAAATTTAGATTTTATATACAAAGATAAAAATCCCTCAACTAAAATAAAAATTTGGTATAGTCTTCCACTACTTAAGATATAATTGAACTCATAGTTCAAAGTTCTTCACCAGCCTAAGTCTGGGTGCTTTCAATTATCTGTTAAATTTTAGCTCAATGTTTTGGGGTGACTAAACTTATTTCACATCAATGGTTGACTACCCATGAAGGAACTGGTGTAAATGAGATTCAAGGGTTAATGAAATATTTATACAGGATTATAGGATTGTGGAGTCCATCTAAGAGATCCAATAAATGTGAATTAATACAGTTGGAAAGCTATACCTACCTAAAAAAATCTATTAACTTTTCAAACCAAAGTTTGGGTTATGAGAAGTTTAATGTGTGTCATTTTCACAATAATGTTCAAGAAATAGGATATTATAAAGCTGATGGTGAGGGATATTTGGTTCTGAAATAATATTGGGAGATTAATAAAATTTGAAATTTTAAAAATATATATTTTAATATAATTTATAATCAAGTGTTAATAATCTACTCTTAAAATTTGTAAAAATGGGAAAAACATGACTTTAACCATATCACTTTTATCCACACAAGAGAAGTAAAACCTTATCACTAGGTTAGACTTACAGGAATGGTATAGGTATTTGCACATTATACTACCCCTTGAACTAAAATTATACATGATGGAAACCCTGATTCCTGAGTCACTTACTATAGAGGCTAGTGATAAATATGTATCTCTATATGTAAAACAAATAGATAATGAAATGGATTTCTATTGTTTCATGATATCTCCCTTTTTTAGTGATCTTATAAAGTTATATGAATATATGGATACATATAGAATCATATCACACCTTTGGAATCTTTATCAAGGTAAAGAAAAACCTAAGTGATATGAGATATCCAATACATTGTTCACGTTCAAGATTAGAGAGTTAGAACTAGTTGGGCCTCATGTATTCATGATGATTGGTTACATAGACCACTTAGAATCCTTGGGGTTTAAGATCCCTAATATATCGTGTATAGATCTCACTTTTTCCTCACTACTTAAAACATTCTACAGTTTCACTGTGAATTATAATATGAGAATTAGTAAGATGAATATTTTAGAACTTATTACTCTTATTCCCCAAGTTAATAAAGAGATAGGGCATGAAAACCCACAATTCTTAAGAAGAATATCAAAATGAAGAAAAAGTAAAAGTATTTTAAGGATCATTCTATGTCTAAGTCCCCATAGTACCATCATTCCAAGAAGAATAAGATACATAAAGAACCATCATGATGATTGGTTACATAGAGCACTTAGAATCCTTTGGGTTTAAGATCCCTAATATATCGTTTATATATCTCACTTTTTCTTCACTACTTAAAACATTATATAGTTTCGTTGTGAATTATAATATGATAATTAGTGAGATGAATATTTTAGAAATTATTACTCTGATTCCCAAAGTTAATAAAGAGATAGGGCATGAAAACCCACGGTTCTTAAGAAGAATATGAAAATGTAGAAAAAGTAAAATAATCTGAAGGACCATTCTATGTCTAAGGCCCCATAGCACCATAATTCCAAGAAGAAGAAGATACAACAATAATCAAAGGAGTGGAATGAGGTGTGTTCTTCATGTTTCAAGAATGTACATTGGACGATGAAATACACCTAGCCAAAGAAGTAAGGGTAAGCTTTCGGTGCATTCATTATTGAGTGTAATAATTCCATATCTATAAGTTGTGTAATAGATACCACATGTGGTGATAACATTTATATCTAAATACCAAAACCAATTATATTCAGTAAAGTTTCAAGAGGTGATGGGGATCTATGGGATGATAATGGGGTGAGGTTGGATGCTTTAAAAATTTTGATACTACCACATTTCATTGCTATTAGTGGTGATTTTAATAAAATATCAGGTATGTATAGGTGTTGAAACTTTTATAAGAAACATGAATTTTTCAAACAATTTCATGGGATAAATTTTTTGTGTGGATTTAGAATTGGGTTCTAAGGATTAAAATTCCTTAAAGGTGTTTGGTACATGAATAGTGGCTCAGCAGTCATCCTGGAATCTTAAAAAAGACTCATAAGAGGCCAGGTCACTACTGTGAAAAAATCTATAGCATATATACACGATAGTCAATGGGGGTTTCAAAGAGGGTAAAATTACCAAATTTCCCTATTAAGTTTTTTTAAAGTTGAGAGACCCTTCGCCTCATGTTTTTTCCAAAAAGGGAGGCATCCTCCCCTCCCCATTGTACCCCTCTATTCCATTGATTAGAGGATGTTTTTAGTTTCATTCTTTAATGATTGGAGGTTCACTTTCAACTCAGGTTGGATCCTATAATCTTCTCCTTCCTTCTCTTCTAATTTTTTCTTTCCATTACAATGGTTTTTTGTTCTATTTCTATTGGAGAATGGTGGAACTGGCTAAGGGTGATTGGGATTCTTCTATACCTAAGAAGAGTGCATCTTGAGATGTTGTCTACACATCACCATGAACCATTACATTATTGTATATCATAGTGATGTTTTTTTTTCAAAGCTTTTGAGCCACATTTAAATTTAGTTCATATTTATTTTTTCTCTGTTGGTTAGGTATTTTTCCCAGTTTGAGGTCGGGTGTGTTTCATAGGTGGATGAAGAGTGTTTGGTTGTGTTTCTAGAATGGAATGATAATCTGATGAGTTATCTGGATTTTTTGAGTTGAAATTGAATTAATTAATTATCATTATGATTAATTAATTATAAACGTTTTTCTTGAGTTATGGGATCGGGATGTAGATTCTATCCTGGTTTATCAAGGATAATAATACACAAGATTGGATGGGCCTTGGGAGTGGCTACCAATAATTGGTGATAAATGGGGAAATCTTCTGTAAAATGTAGGTGGTCTCACATACTTTCCCTATGGGGTTTATGCTTTTTTTATAGTGTGCATGGATACTCAAGGTTACCACTGATAGAAATTCCCTAGGTTAATTTAATCAAATATAATTTTTTTCATTACATAATATTTCTTAATTAAAATTAATGAGAACCAATGGTTATTAACATCTCTTGTGTGTTGGGTTGTTGCCTTGTTTGTTGATGGAAATGGTTGAGGTTGGGTTGTTAAGATACTAGTTGGACTCTAGAAATCCTATGAGGTGAGTAAGGGAATGAATAGGATCATTATCCCATGAGTATGGTATTTAGATTCTTAAGTGTTAATATAGGGAGGATATAGTGATCATAGTTATATAGGACTTATAGGACCCCTCTTGAACTTCGAGTCGTTCGGGCTCATCGGAACGAGGACGGGACAGACTAACCTCTTCCTTTTGATGTGACCATGACTATGTTGTAAAAGCCTAGGTTATGTTATGATAAATAATTTCAATGTATTATTAATATCCATTAATTATATTATATAGAATTATATTTATTATAAGAATATTAATAAATTTTTAAATCAAAATTTAAACTCTATATTTCTATAAATATTGGATTTTCATGTATTATTCAGTTTTACATAAAAATATTTATTTTCAAATTATATGATTTTAATTTTAAAAAATTAAATTCATTTTTGAAGTCAAATTTTCAAAATTATCTTATGGTGATTTTATTATAATTTTTCAAAAATGTTTTATTTTAAGTTAATAGTAGAAAATACTGTTTTTAATTAGAAATTATCATTTCTTTTCAAGTATTGATGAAGTGACATTATATTTTTTATTAGTTTTAAAATTTAATCAGTTAATTTTTATTAAAAATAATCAAATAAATGTTATTATAATAAACATTAATCTTGAATTTGGTATAAAAATATTTTTATACTTAAAAATGAATTTTTCTAAAAAACTTTTATTCATCATGTTTTGGAGGATTAATTTTAAATTAAATTATTCCAATTCTATTATTTGAATTTCATAAAATGGATACCATATTTTTAATCATGGGCATAAAATTTTTTAATAGATCACTTCTATTTTTCTTCAATATTAATTGTAACCATAGTATATATTTGTCACTTTGGTAAGGGTAAATCTAATAATTAAGGTTAAAAATAATTTTAAAATGAATAAAAATTACCCTAAAAATTTCCTTTAATATATTGTGTGAGTGAGTTATGAAAATATTCATCTAATATATGATTTTATGGAAATAATGTTCCATTAATCCTTGAAAATAACTTATATATTATTATAAGTAAATAAAAATATAAAATGTCACTCTCCTATTTTTAAATTTCTATTATATGTTCACATGGGGAAAAATAAAATATTAATTAATATTAAATTTTATTTTGATCATAATGAAATTATTTTTTTGATGAGGAATTATTTTAAATTTTTAGGGATGAAATAATTACCTTAAATTCTTACGTGATGTCAGTATAGTGTTAATGAAAGCTATACAAAATTAAAGTAAATGATTTTGAAAATATAAAAAGTTGTTATTTTGTATGTATTATGATGTCACACAAATTGAATAGTTAATAATAATTATTTCTTTATTTTTAAATGAATTATATTCTAATTCTGTTATTTTAATTTTGTTATCAAATTCAAATTATATGAATAGTTTCTCAAATAAAAATAATAGTATTTTATGTTAAATATATTTTATTAAATAATATTAAAATCATAAAAAACTTCAAGAGAAAAATTAGGATGATATATTTTCAGAAGTTCCATTCCTTTTCCATTTGAAATATAATTTTTAACTCATAAGTATATTTATAACCCTTTAATATTGAAAAAATTGTTACCACAATTAAGGTTAAAAACGATTAAAGGAGGGGTTAATCCAAAATATAATGATGAAAATGAAATAATAATCTATATAATTTTTATTAGATGATTAAATTAAGACTATAACCTTCTTATATTAGAATAAATGTCAATTTTGAACCATTTTACATGAGTTAGACACATATTATACTATAATATTTCGGGTATTTCCAAAAGTTCACCACCCCTCAATTATAAAAGGATGTCCCCCTCTCCTCTCCTCACCACACATCAAGAGACTTTTGGTTTGGGAAATCCCAACCCAAATCCATTTCCAATGTCCCTATAAAATTTATAAAGGTATTACTTTGTTCATATTACAAACCTTAGTGGGATTTATGACTGAAAAAAATGAGTTTGTCCAAAGAAAATGGGTGAAAGGACATACCTATAAATTTTGGACTCGAGGTAAGGTATTTCATCTCAATTTTCATTTAGTGAGGAATATTTCAGTGGTATAAAACTAATTTTTTTATATGATGTATTTAATACCCTTTTTCATTTTATACCATGAATCCTTCATACTTTATGGTATTTTAAGTTACAATTCATATTAATACATCTAAAGGGATTTGACTTGAAAGATAGCAAGTGGTAAAGGATTTCATTACTCAATTTCCTTTCATTTGGTTATATCATTTATTCATTTTTTATATTATGTAAATATTATGTGTGAAATGAAATTTTTTTATTTATGTTTTGTCTCCAATTGTTCTTTTTAGATTTATTTTTGTTACACAAAATCACCCTATTGTTTAAATCTCAATTTAATGATATGATCATCGTAAGGGTTATTTGTCTAAAATTTTCCTTCATTTAGAGATATGATTATATTATGAACCTATATTAATTTATGAGGTGTTTATACTTTCCCTTTGAAATTTTATTTCATGAATCTATATATTTTCATGAAATTTTTCAATTGAAATTATTCCTTAATGGGACTTGTGATTCAAAAGTTATCGAAGTCGTAAGAGGTTTATGTTTCAATATCATTTTAATCGGGATTATTAATGCTTGAATTTACATTAAAGAAATTATATGAACCTTTTCTAATAAAACCTTATCATATTTATTATGCTATATTTATTTTTGTTATTTTAATGTTTTATTACTATTTTTTACTCTTTGGTACTCAAAATGGTTCACAAAATGTTTTTGTGAAATGATGACCTTATTTATATTATTTAAATAAGAAAACCTTTTTCATTAATATTCATGTTTTCTAAAAAAATCAATAATTGTTTTGTCTATTCTTCAATGATTGTGTAAAATTATTTGTATCCGTTTTTTTTTTTAAAGTATCTTCTTGTCGTTTTATAAACAAGGCACATTTTACCAATAGTATGAATATAATGTTTGTTTTAATGATTACAAAATGAATGGAATCCCCCCCCCCATCATGAAGGATAAATTATTATAATCTTACTTTACAACCTTACGTGGTTCTTTTCAAAGAAAATAGTTTACCTAATAGTCTAAAAAATATTTTTTAAAATTTATTTTCTAAGTGGAAAAGGTATTTTCTTAATGAATGCTTTTGATAATATTTTAATGGTATTTATATTAATTAATAACTACAATAATTTATTTTAAGTGTGTTATACTAGGGATATATTTTAATGATACTATCGTTGTTCTTTCTCTAGATGGATTATGATGGTTTCTATGAGATTTTCATGGAACCATTTTCTCTTCCATGGGTAAATCAGTATATAAAAGAACAATAGTTATTATAACATTGAAAAATTCATGATTTCACCTCTTATGTTTATTTTATGGTTCTTGGACATTATTTATGAGGGAAAGTGAGACTGATATAGCTCATTATTAAGGGTGATCGTGATATAGATCATTATGTTGATTTATCATGATATAGCTCTCTAATGCATTGGAAAAATGGGAAGATTTAACCTATTATAGATTTCTCCAAAGATATTATTGGAATTTATCAGGCAGGTTATTCCAATTATAAGAGTGACTATAAGAGTGATATAAAAATGATGATCTATTTTACCAAAAAGAATTCTTTATTCTTGCATCAATTTATAATAGATCTTTTTCTTATGTATTTGTTTCCACATGGATCATGATTTTGGGCATATACGACTCAAGTATTATGTTAAATATTTATACCATGTATCATGTTTTATGATCCATGCTTGATGGGTATGAAATATCTTATGTTATTCTCGTTCATTTTGATAATGTCACAATACCTTTATTCCTATCTTATTTCCATATATGACATTAAATTGTTAATACTAATGTTTACCCTTACTGATTATTTTATCTCACACTTATTATGTTTCATTTTCACCAAGTTTTGAAGTAAATTTTTTTTTGTTATTCCTAAGAAGGTTAATATCAATGAAGAACTTAGTGGGAGTTGATATATACTTTTATGAACCATTTTTTATGTATCCAAGTTATTATATAAGGTTTTGTCCCAATTATATAAGACTATAAACATAAAACTTACCTTGGGTGTGTAAGTGATTCAATATTTCCTTTTTATTTTGAAAATTTTTGATGGATAAATTTAGTAAATGTTTATTGGTATCAATCTATAAATATTAATATTATGTTTCTAGTACCAAATCTGGGAGTGTGGATTTGGGGTTGATATATAAGTGGACTGACCATAGGTTAACCAGGACCAGGTTGGGTGAGTGGACCAACCCATAGAGATCTGGAGGACTGATATGGGTCATGAACCATCTCTTGTTCATTTACCATATGGTGAGACCCAATGTAGTTGGTGAGTTTCGGCTACCTTATTGAAAAATTCATGAGATGTGATGTCCTAGTGTGTTAGGATTTGACCAGAGACTATGATTGTGTCTAAGGAACCATGTGAGGGTGCCTTTAATGTGCTAATAATGAGGGACCCAATGGGTTCCCCATTGATAATCCAACCCATAGAATGTGTGCATGGATGGTAGTGGGTTTCATCATTGAACTTGTACTGATTCAATGATCTCAAGGAGTTATGGATAGTGATGATGGGTTTGGGTATCACACCAGTAATTTTGATTTCCTTATTTTTTGAATGGTCACTTGGTGATTTTTTACTATTATTTGGAAACCATGATTATGGATCTAGATACATTGATGGTTTTCCATGATGTAGCCAATATAGTTGAATTTTCCACATAGATGGAGCATTTTGTTGGAGCTACTATGGATTTGGGGGCAAAATATGATATGGGTTACCAAATATTTGGTGACTGGATGATAAGTTTATTAGGGGATTCATCCCTAAGTTCTAGAGGACACAAATAGGGGTTTCCATGGATTTAAAGTTTTAATGAAAATTTTGGTGTGGGCTTCATCCCTAGAGTCATGAGGACACTAATATGAACTTCCATGGATTTAGGTTCTTGATAATAGGGATATCAGGGACATTTTACTTAGAGTTAAGAGGATATAGTAAGTGCTTCCTTGGATTAGGAGCCTGAATGATATGACTACCATGAACCATATCCCTAGAATCATGAGGATATTATAGGGGATTCCTTGGATTAGGAGCTTGGAATATAGGATTGTTAGGGGATGGGTCCCTGGTTTCATAAGGATTGGTTGGCACTACCATGAACTTGGATCCCACATGTTATATTGGACAAATATTCTTTAAGATGTTCTCAAAGGAACCACAGAATTGGTTTAAGAAGGTATGGTTGATCAGGTTTCTGGACCTAAGTATTGATATAAATTTATTTATTTTAGACTGAATTTTATTTTTTTCAGCTGATCACATTATATTCACATATCATGATGTATTCTATTTCGTATGAGACTCAGTTGTTATTTCCATAATGGGTTTTTTACTCACACCTAGTTCAATCTGCCACTACACTTGGGTACCTGAGTAGACATTCACATGGTTGTAGTAATATATTTTGATGAGTCTTAGGATTAAATGGTCGAACATGATAGGTCAGATGTTATTTTTAGAGTGTATTTGGTTTTATATAGATATGTAGTGGATAACTTTTGATTTATTTATTTTATTTTAGTATTAATATGTTACTGTCTCAATGGGTAATCTTTTGTATGAATGGAATGGATGTTCGGGACTTTAAATAATTTCATTTATTATGGATTTTTTTTATATATTTCTTCTAATTTTAATTTATTATTATCCATGATACTTAGTTTTTTATTAGTTATTGCACACTCTTATACAAGGGGGTACAGTATCCCCACAATACCACCTTAGAACCTTACTGGTATTTGTTAGCCTCTAGAGTATAGGGATATGATTCTCAGGTCAAATGGAGAACCATTCTATATACTATTCATATAGTGAGACAATGAAAAAAAATTAAAAGTGGTATAATTGAATTGATATTATATTTTTCTCAGAGTTTTTGGAATTTTTAGACTATAGACATATGGATATGTTAGAGACTATGATGGATATAAGACTAATTATTTGATAACACTTGATCTGGAAATAATTCTAGTGTATTAGGGATGTTATTTCTATTTTAATTTTTAATGTTATGGTTGTACGTGATTTTCTCCTCACATTGATGTTTGAGGTTATTGAGTACTTGTAAATTTTGGATCTTGGACCATTATCAAGAAGGAATTGATTATATTTGATTATTGGACTATAGATTCAAGTGGTGTATCATTCATTATCTCAATCATGTAACATCCATATGTTATAGGTCTAATAGGGTTTCATTTCACTAATTAATAAGGCTCAATTGTTTAAAGTGTCAACAACTACTAGTAAAAAAAATTATTGTATAAGTATGTGGTGGTATACTAATCAATTGGGATGACTTATAAATGAATTATCCTTTGATGGTAGTTCATTTAGATATATGATGAGACGTTAAATGGACAAGATAATGACTTATTCCACAGCCATTGGAAGAGTAGTGACTATAGTGGATTAGTATGGGCACATGGTGCCTAAGTGTTTTACCCCTTGTGGGATGTTGGTATTTTAAGATTAGTTATTTAAAGTTACACTAACAAACCATATTTTATTTCATTATATATTTTGGAATGGAATTATACTTAACCAAACCATTCATGTGTGTGTGTGTGTTTCCATGATATGGGTCATATGTGAATATTTCATTATGTGCATACCCATTTACTGATAATTCATGATCCTTGAGGGTCAAGTGTCATTGGTGGATACTTGTGAGTATGGTTTGCCTAGTTATTGTAAGTGGCTGGTGTGTGATATCATTTTATGTGAGACCCCATGAGTGGGATCAAGTCATATTGATGTTGTTAGGCCTTTGAGATAGGATCATGGATGATACCCTATGGGCTATGACCTTCTGAAAGTTTGAACATGGTTTAAGTGGTCAAACCTAGTGACCTAGACATGAGAATCGACTGGTAAGGATATTTTGTATACCTAGAGACCCTTAGTTAGGACTTAGACAGTAGTGGTCCATTTTTTCTATGATCGAGGCTTAGTGTGATAGGGGTTGGCTCAGGTTGGTGTTTTCCCTGGAGACAGAGGAATGGGTAGTTTATTTGGGGTATGAGACTAATTTTTGGTTATTATTATGGTTTAAAGAATAGATAGGTTGATGAATTTTATTTCTAATGAATTTCCTAGGGTGTTTTGGTGTTAATAATAGCTTTGATGGGTAGGAATTTTCAGGTGATTGACCCTATAGACTAGTGCATATGCTTTTAGTGGAAGGGTTAGAGCATATGTGGAGGATCATGACTAGAATGGTGTCGGGTGATAGATAATAATGTGGATAATTTTTACATTATTCAAATTAAGGATGCACACCTATGATACTAGAACAACATCTTGAGGTGGGAGAACATTGATTGATCATGGCACAAGTGAGGTGCTTGATTTTGGAAAGGGGTTCCAAAAAAGATTCTAGCATGTCAAGACTGATGTGTCATAGAGAATGATTAGCTTGTATTGGAATCATATGACTTGTGGGAGAATTAAATTGATTATGTAATTTATGATGTCTATGAGTGGGTCAAGGGTCGATGGTAACTAATGAGATTTTTGTGGGAACGGAGACCAAGTAGTTTGAGTGAAAATTTGAGATGTCCCTCCATGTAAGAGGGGGTGTGACTCTAAATCAAGTTCCATGGTACCAATGTTTTTATAGTCATTTTGAAATTATAATGCTATTGGATTAACAGACTTGGGTAATACTAGATTCCTTAGTGAAATTAAAGTGCGGGCTTGGGTGTAGAATTGGGTGGCTTCCAGATATGGGTGATATACTAGGGATGGTTTTAGAGGAAACTTATTGGGTTTCAGTTTGGAGGTGCATCGGCACATGTGGTAGGACATGGTCTCTATCAGATCCTTAGTATAGAGTTAACCAATCATTCACTCGGATTTGGGAAGGATTCAGGAATATGTCTCAAACCTATATGAGAGTCCTATAGTAGGAAATAATTCCCCTCAAAATGTTGTGATTATCCCGGCCTCTCGTCCTCTTAAACAACTTGTTTTATAATATTTCACTCGAAAATTCAAAATGACCACTAGCTTTGGAAACAAACTTTGTATTAACTTCAAGAAAGTATAAGAGTGAAATCCATTCATGTTTCCATTGAGAATATCCATACATGTTAAAACAAATATTACTTTAATGTTTTTAGTAAAATCAAAAAAGAAATTTTCTTCTATAATGATATAAATATTCCTTTCAAAAAAATTATAAAAAGTAAAAATGCATAAAATTTGATTTAATAAATCATTTGTAAAAGGTTGAAAAAAGTTGAAAAAATGTTAAGAAAACATGGATTTTAATGAAAAATTATTCTAAACCAAAGATAGATAAAGTCATATTTTCTTAAAAAAACATTTTAATAATATTTTAAGTAAGAAAGAGAAAAATTATGTTTTTAATTGAAAACGGTCATGGATAACTATAAGAGAAGAAAATAGATTCAGTATAAGATAAAAATATCAAATAACTCCCCCAAGGGAAACTTTGATAAAAAAATCCTAAATAATGCTGAGATTGTGGAATAAACCATTACTAATTTGCTAACTTATGAATCATAATCCCCATAGAATATATAATCATCAAATGAAACTTTAAAATGTTATTAATTTAAAGATATACATGATATAACAAGTAAAAAGGGGCATTATATACACCACAAAGAGGTATAAGTATTCAATATGTAATATGTATCATGGATTAAAAGTGAGAGAATAAAACCTTACCTCAAGTTTTAATTCATTAATTTTTGTCCAAACATCTAGTATGATAAACATTGGTTTATTATAAATCTATTACATAACCATACTATTTTGGTGTAAATTACTTCGTTTTTTATTTATATTCTAGTTCAGTAATTCTGGTACTTTTAATATGATAATGGTTACATTATATACATAATTTTAAAAATTATATAAATATCTTGTGTATTCATTATATGTTTATATATATTAATCTATTAAAATTATTGATAGAAAATGGATTACACCGTTCATGGATACGGTAGACCGTACGTACGCATGAACGTTGTTTCCATTTTTCTAGATGGATGGAATGAAAGGAAAATAAATATTAATTAATCTTTAAATAATAATAATTATTTCATATATAGAATTTATATTAATCATTTAAATCCTTATTCACATCCATACAAAAATAAAATAGAAGACATTTCGCATTACTACATGGAAGCAGTAGCTCACACATACGCACGAGGGACATTATTATATTTTAAAAGATTGAAAGGTAACAATTTAGATGTGTTATCATAATTAAAAGAATGTGTTTATATCATAAATATCACATGTATTCATTAACTTTATCCTGACTACCTTCCTTGTAAAGCATAAGTGAAACACAAATCACCTCACTTCGCAAGGTGGCAGGTCGTCGTACACATGAGAAGCTTTATTGAATCCCCCATGGTATGGAATGTAATAAGTTTTATGTGATAATATAACTCCATAAGTATAATAATTTCATAAATATAACATTAATATTTTAAATCCATAATTATATCAAAACTTGAAATATCATGATAGAAAACGAATTACATCAGTTCGTGAGGTGGTAGTCTGCCACACACACGATTGACTATTTTGTTCCACATTTTATGGAAGTGGATATGGATATTTATTTTTAAATTATCATAATAAAATATCATTTTATAGTGGATATTGTTTTATTATATTATCATAGATTAATTTTATTTTAAGGAGGTGGAAGAAGAAATAAAAAAAATAGGCACATTTAATTATTTTATCACTTATTTGGAGAGCCTCTTTAGGTTTATACCTAAATCCAAATTATGAAATATTAAAAATAATAATAATTCCTCTAGTATATAAGGATTTATTTAAGGAATTATTTTGAGAAATTTTTTTCTGAATCAAAGGGTTTTGGAAGTATGAATAAGGGAGGGGATGGGTGGCCTTTTTTAAGAGGGAGAGAGGATACACAAGGAATTTTTGAAAATATAAATTGATATCCACATTTTAATCATGCCAAAATAGATTCTAGGGTATAAATATTTCCATAAAATATGTTTTTTACAAGATTTAGGTCATTTGTAACCTTGAACTTCTTATTTTAACCTATAGTAAACTCATTTTTACCTTAACTAAGTTGATTAATTTTTACTTGTTTCACAATTAATGATATTTAAAAATAAAGTTGAATTTATTTGATAATATGAATTATTTTGGTTCAAAATATTGAATATATTTTTCAAAATTTAATTCATTTTTTTAAGAATACAATTTAAAATTATACCCACAGACCCGATAAAAAGTTGTTTTTCCAACAAGAAAAATCTCATAAGTATGTAATATTTTAATATTTGAATTCGATATGAAATTGATTCCAATGACCCAAATTAGTAAAATTTTAATATAATTTAACTAATATTAATTTTAAACCAATTTAAAATATAATTTTACTTTCTAAATAATTCAAACAAAAAAGAAAACTTTCAATAAAAACAGTAGTTTTCACTATTCATCAAAAAAATAATATTTTTAGAAAATTATCAAAAAAACATCCAATTATAATTTTTACATATATATTTAAAAAAATGAAGTTTATTGTTTTGAATAAAGTTTTTAAAATTGGTAAAAATTAATTTAAAATTATGTGTGCAAAGCCCAACTAATCCATATTTTAAAAAATTAAATTTTTTCAAAAACCATTTCATTATATTTCAAATGGTTTTTATTATATTTATAATCAATAAATAACCATTGAATCCATATTTTAAATATGTATATAATATAATTTTCAAAATTTAGTTATTATTATTCATAGCCTCCATCTTAATGGCTAGGTTATAATGGTCATGTTTAAATAATAATATTTTAATAGAGTATAAGGTTTCGTTCAAACCTGGTGTTGTGTGCATTGAAAGTAGTCATAGAGATTGAATTTATTTAATATAAAAATATCATAAAGTCTCATGATGCCACATTATCTTCTATACTTTGTGTTGTATTTCATATATAGAATAAAATATGATGTTACGCTATTAAAATCTCAAGGGGTTTCATTCTACCCCATTAAATAAATTGTATCCTCGCTATTTAATCTTGATATAAATAATAAATTGTTTGAAATTTGAAAATACCATTTTTTAAACCCCATGTAATAAAAAGGGTTAATAAAACATCCCCTTTATAAGAGATAAATGTAATTATGAAGTTCATCTTAAATAATCACATAAATTGGTTTCTAAATAGGAAAATATAGGTGGGAAGTGAAGATATGGACAAGGAAAAAAGTGTACTGCTCATATAATGAAGGAGGGTGATAGAGGTCATTGATCAAAAGAAATTGAATGATGAATAGAAAGTTATCAACCAATAAACCATAAATATTTGGTGAGTTAAAGGACTATTTGATTCATTATAAATGAAGGTACTAGGATAACATTTTTGTTTCAATATCTATTTCTTGGAGTTCGGGAATTCATTTACCATCTAGAATGAGAATAAAATGACCCGACACTTCTCAAATGTATAGTTATTTTTTAAAATTTGTTAGTTTGTCACTTTTAATGGTACTTAATGGACTTACATAGGTTATAAGGCTGTGTGGGGATTTATCATCACCTGAAAATCTATATTTTAAATGAACAAACTGGGCGACAAAGCTAGCAAAAATCATGTGGCTCAACCCGTATGGTTCTTCCTAACTGTGCAAAGAATTTTATAGGGGAGTAGAACCCTACATGGTTGTCTGCAACTATATTACCTAAGGGTATCACCCATTTGAAAATTTAAAATTTTTGGTTCAGTGGGTTTTTTATGGCCTGTGCAAGGTTAGCCAAACAATGCACCAAACCCATACAGGGCCCCTCCTTAAGAAGTGGTGTGGCTCACAGTTCATCCAACCATGTGGCCAAACCATGTGACCTAGTGTTGGAAGATATATTGACATCTTTTGTGCTAGACTTCAGCCAGAGCTAAGGGGATCACTTTCCCCAATTAAAGTTTTCATACAACAACTTCTACCACTCTACCATTCGTATAGAACCTTTTGAGGCCCTGTACGGGAGACCCTACAGGTCACCCTTGTGCCAGACATAGTTTGGTGGAGTATCTCTTATGGGCCCATAGATAGTGTAGGTGATGATGGAGAAGGTCCAGGTCATCCATGAGCATATGAGGACATCCCAAAGTAGGCATAAATCTTTCAAAGGACACCAATGTAGGCCCCTGTAGTTTGAGAAGAGAGACCATATTTTCTTGAAATTCTCTCCAAAATGATGATTATGGAGGTTCACCTAGAGAGGCATGTTATCCTTGAGTTTCATTGGTCCATTCAAGATAATTCATATTGTTTTTTAGGGTGCTTATTTCCTCTCATTACCCCCACATCTAGAGTGGGTGCACGATGCCTTCCATGTATCAAAGATGATAAGATACATGAATGAGCCTATGCACGTCATCAACTGGGGAAATCTGGACATCAATTATGGATCCACATTTTTAGATCACCCAATGGCGATTGATGATCGACAGGAGTGGACCTTGCATGGATGGACCATTCCCTTCATTCGAATGTTTTTGGCAGCACGGTAACATTCATGAGAGTTCTTGGGAGTGGCCAAGATAGATGAGGGATTAGTATCCCAGGTCATTTAATTAGTTTTTATTTTAAAAGAAAAAAATCATGAAGGTTGTAAAGATGTAGAGACCCATTTTTTCTTATAATACTTTGAAATATTTCTATGTATATTTTCAGAGCTAGGCACTGAAATGGGGTCTGGTTCCAATACCTCATATGCTCAAAATTAATTTTATAAAAACATTAAATATATTATATATTACACACATAAGGTTATTACAGAAAATGGGATAACTCTTAAACATAAGCTCGGATTAGAAATATGAGACCACGCTTGAGTCCAAAACGTGGTGTTTACCCTAGGTGCGACACAAAATTGGTTGGAGTGAGGCATTCGACATCGCGATCATTGGAGGTAATTTTTGTGGATTAATTAATTTATTAAATTAATTCAATCAATCAATTTAAACTAAAATAAATGTTTAGAAATATAATTCCATGGAATTTTCACAGGGTTAGCCTCATAACCTGGGGACCATCGAGAGCTTTCCCTTCCTCCTTTCGTCGACAGATCAAATAATACGATGATGAAACTATGAATCAAAGATGATGGAGACCTAGGGAACATAATAACTTCCTTAAATCATTGTAGGGAGTGTTTTTTGATGAAAAATGATCCAATATCCAAGTAAGACTCTTCAATTTGTGGTTTACGCCATTGTTGTTTAAATTTATTGATCAGATCATTCTATTCTATTGATCTGTGCCAATTGCAGACTTGGGATGCCCCTATGTACCAGTTTTAAATGGATTATTTTAATTGTTTTCTAACCCTAGTTTCTCTATTCTTGATCTATGGGACAATAATTAGTAGAATCAATCCTTAAAACTTTTTTTTTGTTCGTTTCTCCCTTGTTTTTTTTGTCTTCTTCACCAGTTGGACTGTGTGGTCCTAGTTTGATGTTTATAGGTGGTACCAAGCCAAATAAAAACGCTAGAACAATGGTAAAATAATGATTGAGGCTTGGATATATGATATAAGGTTAGATCTAGGATTTTTCAAGGCGCGGATGACCATTTAAATTATCAGCGATCAAATATTCAACACCTGAAGATCCCAATGGCATATGGGATGAATGATTCATCACTGAGGAACTTTGGAATCCAATTTTCAATAAATGATGGTCGGAATATATAATCCTTAGAAAAATCATCTATTTTTTAGAAGATTAAAAACCAAATTCGAAGAGAAATATAATGATTCAAGGTGTGGATCGCGGATTTGGATTTCTGTGAAAACCCTGACTACACGCAGTGTACAAAGGATAAACACACGACATGTATTCTCTTGGATGTGATGGTTAGGGTATCAATAAATCATAAGTATGGCATTTCTTGTATCCCTCCTAAATGTCGTGAAATCATCCCTAGGTGTAAAATCTATGTGATGAATCACACGGGTAAGACTCTGTGTAGGAGTACATGGTAAAGAACACAACCGTATACCAAAGTACATGGACATGTTTTGGTCAAAAGGGTGGCACCCTATTTGAATTATCATGTTGTGAGATGAATTACACATACATGGGGTCATATACACAAACACGTCTAGAAGGAAATGACTCGGTCTCGAATACCTAGTACATGCCATGTAGACTCCTTAAACATCGTGTATCCCTACAAGGGGTGGGAGATGTGTGCCTACAGGGACACGGATGGATGTTGAAGTGGGAACATATGTCATGTGGGTCCCCTCACATTCCATGTACTACTTGGATCCTTTTGAGGAAGCATCAAGTTTGTGTATCTCCTTCATTTGAACTCTTATTTTAACCTGAGAGTATCATATCCTAAGCTTTTTTTTCATGTAGAACAAGATGGTTCCCTCGATTGTGTCTTTCGAGATATGATGTGTAATTATCTAGGCATGATGCTTATTTAGGTGATGCTCAATGGTAAAAGTGATCAAGAAGAATCACCATAGGATTTTTATTGAGTAGAACCCCCCATCAACATGGGTTCGGGTCCTCTACAACTACCTTTCAAGTGGAACCCCTCCATTGGATAGGGTGTGAGTCCTCGATGTCTAGAGTGGAACCCCCTACTGTTCCAAGGAATGAGTCCTTAACTTTTGAGTCGAACACCCTATCAGATAGAGAATGAGTACACGATGACCAAAGTGGAACCCCCTATTGTACCAGAGTGTGGGTCTTTGACTTCTGATTATAGCCCCTATATGATAAGGATCATGTCATCAATGACTATATTGAAACCCCGTATCACACTAGAGTGTGAGTACCTAACCTATATATTGGAACCCCCCCCCCCCCCATCATCTTGGGACCAGGTCCTCTACTAACTGAGTGGACCCCCCCCCCCCCCAATCTGTATAGGGAATGGATCCTCATAAAACTAGTGTGAAACCCCCCCCCATTAACATGGGTACGGGTCCTCTATGGATACTTACATAGTGTAACCCCTAACAAACTAGGGCGTAGCTCCTCTACATTGATTTGGTTACCCCTTGAATATGTGGAATATTGAAGAGGTGTGGTTTGACTTGCACGGTTAGTTCTGGGAAGATGCGTGAGATGGTAGGCATTGTAGATGAACTTTTGTAACTATTGGTGACTCTTCTTCCTAGGTTGAGAAATGATATGGAGATCCCTTTTCTCTCTCATTTGGGATTCTTTGACTACACAAATAAATATATTTTCTTATATCCATACCTTTTTATTTGGATACTCTCCTTGCATGGGTTGTAAATATTTATGAAGTATGCCATGTGATTTTTGTGTTTAGCTTCTCATGGTTAGATGATTCTACTCTCATTCTATATGTGTAAAAGTCTCAATGTGTAGTTCTTATACCCATTGTGTTGAGCCCCTTTTGTTTGGACAAGGTTATTCTCTCTCTTGGTTTGGGTTGATCTATTCTCTTCGACTGTATCTTTCATCTACTTTCTTTATATTCCTTTTGTATCTCTTAATTCTCCCCACAATAACTTTCAAAAAATCCTACTGGGAATGTATATAATCACTCATGCATGTGATTTTCCCATACATGCCATGTCTTATACAGAAGATGGAAAATTCTACAGTGAATTTAGAAGATCTTAGGGCTACGTGGTGTTTTGGACCATGTACGGTCATAGTAGCTTGGAGATCAGGAGATGGGCTCTCTCAGTGGTTTATTTTTCTATTTTTTTTAGGAATGGACAAATTTCTGGTGGGTCATGTATTTTTTCCCTTAACTTTTCAGTTTTAACAATCATACTCTTATACACCCTGGAGGTTATTCATGCTTGGTTTACTTTATAGATTTTACAACTTTTTATTTTTCTTCCTCTTCACTTCAGTGTTGAGATGGTCGTGTTTCACTACTAGAAAACTAGCCTATAACAGTATGAGCATTTATCAACACTAGAATAATGCACTAAGAAAGTCCATCTTTATGGATACTAAAATAAGCGCTAATAAAGGTTACCCTTTATCATCACTTTATTTATAGTATTGATATAAGTTTGCCCTTATTAGCACTAACAATAAAGAGTTGATAAATGGTCACCTTTATTGGAACTTTATTAGCATGGATAAAGGTTCAAAAAATAAAATTTAAAAAAAATAACAATTTCATTAATTAAATAATTATCGTTAAAAATGAATAAACATATATATAAATTTTAAAAATTAATAAATAGTATATATTAAATATATAGATATATAAAATGAATAAAATGAAATAATGAAACAAATAAAATTTTAAAATGACTAAATTAATAAAAATATTAAACATTGTGTTAATTAATTAATTATTGATAAAAATGAATAAATTTAATATATATATATGTGTACATTATAAATTTTGATAAATAGTATATATTAAATGTAGATGTATAAATGAATATATAATTAAACAAAAAAATAAAAATGAATAAATTAAAAATTTATTTAAAAATTTATTAATGAAAAAATTATTCATAAAAATGAATAAGTACAATATATATATATATATATTAATTATACATAGTAACAAATAATATATATTAAATAAAAATATATATAAAATCAAAAAAATATTAATTAAAACATATTAATGTCGAATTCATTTTTAATTTTGTTTGATTTTTCGATTTAACATATATTAAACGTCGTGTGTTAAATTGATTTCATGTATATATATAATGTGGTTTATATGGAAATGCAAACAAAAATATATTTACATAATATATAGAAATAAATGCACCTAATATTTATGTAATTTATTCAAATATTAGTATATTTTAGAATTTCATTGTTAACATCATACATTTAATATATTATGATTTTAATCAGTCAATTTTATTTATTTATTTTTAATAATATTACAGTTAGTGAATTCCTTTTTAATATTTTTTAGTTTTTTTAATTTATTTTTGAATTTTATCATTTTCAATTATTTATTTATATTTATTTATCTATTATGTTTTAATATTTTCAATATGTATTCATATTTACTTCAATATATATATATATCCATATTTTTTTAATAATTTATATTTAATTAATAAAACTTATCCCTTTTTCAATATTTTTAAAGTGCACTCATTCTGAATTAATAAATTTCACACATTTTTAAAATGAATGTATTTAAGATTATATATCCACTAATAATGTTAAAAATATATTTGTAAAGAAATATTTATAAAAAATATTTATAAATAAAAATATTTATAAATGTATATTTACTATATTTATAAATTAATATATTTATAATAATTATAAATAAATATTTATTGTTCTTTAAATAATTATTTATATAATTATAAATATATATATTTATTTATTTAATAATTATAAAATTATAATAAATTTATTTCAATAAATCTTTTATGAGTCCTAAAAAGCATTGTTAAAAAGAATTTTTATCAATGCTAAAATATTAGCATTGATAAAGATGTTTTTATCAGTGCTATCTAGGTGATGATAAATCTAGAGACTTATCATTGCTTTTATAGTGCTCATAGAGATCCCTTTTATCAGCGCTTATCAATTTAACACTGATAAAAGGGATATTTACCAGAACTTTTCTAAAAGAAATATTAAAATTGTTCTCGATCTATTTAAAAGAACCCTAACTAGTACTCAATCATCGTTATTCTGAAGCTATTACGGAACTCCTCTGTTGATGGTGCAACTCTACTATGATCCATCAGATGAATCAAGTATAGAATCCAATGTATGTTATTTTTTAATTTTCCTATTTCACTGTTTGATCATTTGGGTTTCATGTTTTGTGTTTTTGTGTTGTTATTAACCTTGAGGAACCCTGCATATCATCTCTTCACCGCTATCAACATGACTCATTTGTGTTGTTTAATGGATTTTTGATGAGACAAATGTCTATATTTTAACTTCATGCAGTTAAGATGAAAGAAACTATGCAATTTAACATCCTACTGCAGGGATGAATTTTTGTTATTTAATGTCATGAAACCAAGATGAGAGATGATGTAAAGTTTAACTTCTTTCTTCTAGAATGAATTTGTTTTGTTTATCATCCTATAACCAGGAAGAGATACAGTGTGTAGTTTAATGACTTACTACCTGGATGAATTTGTGTATTTTAACATCATGAAAATAGGATGAGAGACAAAATGCAGTTTAAAATCTTTCTTCTAGGATGAATTTGTACGGTTTAACATCATGGAATCGTGATGAGATATGATTGATAACCACTATGAAAATTATTTCATGAGAAATATTGTATTAGTGTGGGTTTTTACTCATTAATCATCCATTGTGGCCAATGTCCATGCCCTGTTTTGTGGCTCATATTTTCTAGGATTCCCAAAAATAGTTTTTGGAAAGGGGAAAAATGATTTTCAAAATTGGATTTTATTTTAAAATTTGGGTTATTATGTTGTCAAAAGTTTCCATAGAAGGATGTGGTTTGAAATTAAAAATGAAACGATGGTTTTTGAAGATGGAATTCTAATTTTGTTATGAAATTTGGTTATTGAGCTAGTTGTTTTGGCCCGATATGCTTCTTTCGGTATTGTTTTAGATTAATTATGAACCTAATTTTATATTTTTGTGTTATTTAGAATATTCCACCCAGAAAGTTACATGAAGTTTCTAGTTGGTCTCTTCCTATTTCTGGTTCTCCTTAATTTCTTCCCATATTTCATGGAAATCGAGGTTCTTTAGAGGTAGTGTAGTGGCTTGAGGAAGTTGAGAATATCTTCAGAGTGTTTGGAACTCCCAAAGCTGTTAGAGTTCGTATTGTTCTAGGTCTCTATGGGGGTCCAGGTTTGGAATAATGGGAGTGGTTTACCCCACCAACGATGCAATTTGGGATGATGTGGGAAGATTTTAAGTCCTTATTTGTTCAATAGTTTATACCTAAGGAGGTGAAGATGAAGAAAATGGAAGAGCCCATGAGTGTCCAGCAAGGTCAATGGACGGTGAAGTCTTATGTTGAACACTTCAAAGTGCTCATTTCCTTTTTTCTGGAGGTGGTGTTATAGTATCTATTGAAATATTATCTCTTCATTGGGGGTCTTCATCCAAAGATCAAGGAGTTAGTCCTCTTCCTAAAGTATTTTTATTTTTAGAAGTTTGTGGAGGAATCCTTTTTGGATGAGTTGTTGTGAAAGAAGAATAACACATCGGCTCAGTTATTGTCTCCTCTATTGGGGTGAAGATGTTCGGAGTTTCCTTATTTTTGTTTTGTGGATGTTGTAGGTTCTTCTTTCATTATAAAAGACTGATGAAATTATCCTATCATAGATCTAACAGTTTTTTTTAATGTGAACATTTAAATGGTTAGTATTTCCTGAATTAGTTCTCCTCTTTCTATCGTGATTGTTTTGATATGTCTATTTTTTTGGAAATCGGTCATTATGCCTTATGTGTAGGTTCATTTATATTCTCTATTTTGATCATTAATGTTTTTTTTCTAATAATGTAGTGTGTTGGAATAATATTGATGTCTATTTGTCTCCATTGATCGTTGAATCCAAAACATGGATTTATTGTTCATCACTCACAAATTTAATAACAAAACTAAGGATTCTATATGCACTTCACAACTATTGGTTAACTACCAATTACCAAATAATCTGATCTAAACTTACTACCTGGCATCCCCGTGATTCTCTCATCTCACACATGCTCACCACCATCTATATCATATCACCATTCAGTATTCACTTTTCCTTCTCTTCCTGCTCCCATTTACTATATGCATGTAGTTGCTTGCATCATCCATATTTATAAGTTGTAAATGAATCAAATAAGAGAATGAAAATTGAATGTTGAATGGTGATATGATAGAGATGTTGGTGAGCATGTGTGGGATGAGAGAATCATGGGGAGTTCAGGAAGGATATTTAGGTCAGATACTATGCTAAGCGACAGTTAACCAACAATAGTGAAGTGCATAAAGAATCCTTATTTTTGTTAATATATTATATTTGGACCAAATAAAACCTTTGTAAAGTTGTAAAGGTAATTTTATGATATACTTTCTCTATTTTACCGGAAAAAATATATAATGAAACATTGATTTGATTTTCATTATTCCTTATAGATCTTTTTTATTTTATACGATTTTTGTCCATGTGTCGTGCTTTTTCAATAAGAGAAACAATACTGCCTCTACCCAATCACAGAGGTAATATTGATGTTTTCATATAAAAATCATTTTCCATAGAATTAATGAATTGATTTATATTTTTGTTTAATTTATTTCTATTTAGTATTACTCACATGATCATTGTTTTCTTATACAGGTGGATTCTTTTGTTCTAATTAGGGTGATATGTCTAACTTTCATACTTCTTATTCCTCAGAACCTTTTAACCCCTACAGTGTTTCATTTACCACTTTCTTTTATGTTCTCTCCATTTTCTTTATAGGAATAGAAATTCCACTTCCTTGGATAAATTATAAAGATATTCTTGATATTTTTATAGTAAAATTAGTTTCCATAGAATTAATGTATTATTTCATATTTATGTTTACTTTATTTCTTTTTAGTATTACTCATAATATTTGTTTTCTCATACAGGTCGATTCTTTTTTTCAAGTTGATGTGGTTTGTTTGAAGCTACTCATGCAGTGTTGGTAGTTTAACAAATAAATTTAATGTAAATCATGGTAACATTGACTGTTAGGATTGTTTTTGAATGTATATAATAATTTTTATTTATGAAATTTTATAAAACAATGTTTGAAATGTTTATAATATAGTGTTTTTTGTGGTATTTGTGTTGTAAATTTCATTTCATTTAAATATGGTGTTTGGACTTGTTTTGTAGATATCTGATGTGTTTTTGTGTGTCTTTTGTGTTTTTATGGTGTTTCTGGTGTAGTAGTGTGCTTTTATAGCCCACTATAGTATAGCCCTTTATCAGCACTTTTAAAATCCCTATTAAGAACGCATTTATCAGTGCTTTTAAAAGTGTTGATCAATGGAGCATTTATCAACGCTTCTAAAAGTGGTGATGAAGGTAGCCTTTATCCACATTTCTATAGTGTTAATAAAAAATTCTTTTATCAGTGCTTTTTTAGCACTGATAAATGTCCCCTTTATAAACGATTTTTAAGCACTAATAAAATTCATGTGCTTTTAACATCACTAAGGTTTTCGGTGATTTTATAGCACATATGAAGGCCACTTATAGTGTTGTTAAAGGATAGTTCTATAGTTTTGTGTGTTCATATGGGTACTTATGAAAAAGCCTCCCATTTAGGATATTCTTTTCAACACTTTTCTCAACCCCCTATCCAATGGAGGCAGGCTTTGGGTAATTTTGACTCGATCCCCAACTTGGGACAGTTCATGAAACCATCTGTTCTTATAGTGCCTCTAAGGTTGGGACATCAATGTTTGATGAACAAAGGAATTTTGGTACAATAGCTCATGGGTTTGAGTGGGATCTTATGCATTTGATTATTAATAATAATACTCAGTTAGAGGAAGGATTGTATTTTAGGGCCATCCAGTGTGTATTATAGATTCAATTGAGGGAAGGGTTGTATGAAAAGGTAGTGCCTCTCATTCAGGTGTTGTGTTGCATAGAAATTTATATAAAAAGACTTAAGGGATGGAGAGAGTCATATAACTAGGTGAAATGGTTAAATCTATTCATAAAAGACCCCAAGAGACACTTCTTGGGGATGATATGTCATTATAGGTGGATTTTTTAATGCCCCTTGGATTTTAAGGTGCGTTAAAGTTTAATTTCTTGCATATATTTTAAGATCTTGTATATTTTTAACTATTGAAGGTGTCAGTGTAGTTTGGGAGTTGGTTCGGGGGGAATGGGTCATACCAGAAACTGATAAGAAGCTGGAATAGGGGTTTCATGGCATGAAGGAAGCATCTGCATTATGAATATGTTGAGGCAGTGTTGCTAAGGGTGCTTCCTACTATGGTTCTCAGTGTAGACATATGTTCATGTTGTAAAAGCCTAATTGGATTTTTTTTAAGGGGAAAGGCCATAATTTTTCTTTGGACCCCCTTATCTCCGCCCCACCATATTTTCTACCTAAACCAATTCACAATCCAGGTAATGTGATGGGCTTCCCGTTGGTGATTTTGGATCCCTCCTCCTCTGTTCTTCACCAATTTAAGTGTCAATCATTATGATTTGTTCCTCTTAGTGAGTCTAAGCCTATCCATGAACTAAATACATCCATATTTATTTGTTTCAAGGTTCTATTGATTTAAATAATATTTTGGCTAATTTATTGGATTATTATAGGAATTATATGTGATTTGATTATTGTGTGTGGTGATTCATGGTGTTTTAGCTTTGTCCCAAAAGAGGTAGGAAGTCCTTACCATGTTATATATTTTATATGGAATTGTATTCCAAGATTTTTAGGTCTGTGAATGTATATCCATGTGATACATCTATTTTTAAACATAAATTTAGTGGGTGAGGTATGTATCAAAAAATTTAGTCTCTTATATGGGGAGTATGAGTTTTGTTCCCTTAAAAAAATGAACGTGATCCTTATACTAGGTATGTGGGGTCAGTCTTCCTGTTTTGGTTTTTGGGTTTGTTTTAGTGTATTTTATGATTTTAAAGGGATATATTAATGCGTTAGGATGATTTTTAGGTTCATAAAATGGTGTCGGATTACAATGAGTGATATGAGTAAGTTTGTATTATTATTGTGGGTCGATCATGGCTAATATGGTTGGGTCCAAGAAGAAATATGGTCTAGTCATGAGTGATATGCCTTAGCTTGATGTGTGATGTAAGGAAACATATGGGTGAGATAGTTGTATTCATTAGTGATGATGATGGTTTCCATGGGAGAGGTGAAATTATGGGATATTATTGTGAGAGTTAACCTTTCATGTGTTAGATCATGATGCATATTGATTCTTGTTTCTTAATAAATGATATAAACACCCTAGAGTCTACATGCATTGGTTAGTGTGATTATAGTGACCAACCAAGATTCTATAGGGATAGACTTCTGTACTTGAGGTGAACTCCCTATATTCTTCCTAGATGGGTCGATGTTCTTGAGGTTACATCCCTATAATGAGTACGGATGGGTCGAGGTGCTTTAAAAATACATTTTTCCTCACAAATGGTTTTTATTTATTTTTTTGAATAAATGAAATAATTAATTTCTACAATTTTATAAAATATATTTGAAAATTTTAACATCATTTTTAAAATCAATATTTTATATGTATCTTAGAGTGAAGTTTTTATAATTTTCTAAAAAGATGGATTTTTCAAAGAATAGTGGAAAATAATGCTTTTATGAAAATTGTATTTTCATTTAAAACAATTAGAAAGAATAATTTTTAAAGTGGTTTAAAAAGTAACATAAGTTCATTTATATTATTTATAATTAAATTGAGGTAATTTGAAATAATTTTATGTTGTATTTTGGTATAAAAACTTTTATACTTCATAAAACATTTTTTCTAGAAAACTGTTTTTCGTCACATTTTGGGGGTTAAATTTTAAATCAAATACTACCAGTTATATGAGTTGACTCTTGAAAAATGGATTCCATATTTGGAATCATAAAGAAAGTATTTTAAAATTGTCCCCTTTATTTTTTTTTTATAAATTGTAACCTTAGTTAATATTTGTCACATTATTAAGGGTAAAATGGATAAAACAGCGTTAAAACCTTGGGATAAGAATTTAAATTTTATCTAACACTTGAATTTATACTATTGTATGAATGGAGTTTTTTCATATTCATCCAAGTCTCACAAACATGGCCATTTTCTTCTATTTTCATTTAATATTGACCTTTATATTACTTTAAGAAAGAAGTAAAAACAAAATTTCACACTCTTGACATTAATATCTATAATATTTTTACATAAGGATAAAATAAGGATAGGTTGGGTTTAAAATGTTCATATGAAATATGAATTAATTTTTTTATCAAGGTAATTTATTTTAAATTTTTATTGATTGATTAATTAGCTTAAATTTTTAAGCAACGCCGACATTGTATATATTCAATCAATAGAAAAATAAAATCAATTATTTTAGAAATATTAAAATAATAAAAATTGGATGGATTATTGTGTTACACAAATTTTATAGATTAAAATAAAATATTTTGGTTTTTCTAAAGGTTTGTATTCAAATTACATCTTTGTATTGATGTATTTAAGGTTAAATTAAGTAAATAGTTTCAAAATGACATTAAAGATATTTTATGAAAAATAATATTTTATAAAATTAATTCAAAATTATAAAAAAGCATGATATAGGATAATTAGGATGATAATTTATTAAAAATATAATATCATTTACATTTATGATCCAATTTTTAACTTATAAGTAAAATTTTAACCCTTTAATATTAAAAAAGTTGTTACCATGGTTAAGGTTAAAACATGTTTACCCGAAGTTAATCTAAAAATATAAGGGTTAAAATGACCTAAAAAAATTATTAAACCACATTGGTAGGTCTTATTTTTCATGTTATAATATAATTAATTTTGGATACATTTCTCGAATAATGTGACTTACTAATATTTTAAAACATTGAAAAATTAAAAGTGTGCCACTCACCTTTATTATTAAAGGGAACTTCCTACCCTCAAATATTCACACATTTTGAGCTATTTATCTCACAAAAACACTACTAAAATACTCTTATACATATGTATCAATTTTCTTTAAGTTCTAGTATTTTAAGAAGAACAACCCCAGGGTTCTTAAGAGGATATCTAAATGAGTTCTTTCAAAGAAGAGGTAATCACCTAAACCGGTTACTTTTTTTACTTATTCTTTTATATATTCTTAATATATGGTATTATCGTAAAATAATTACTTTTTTATAATTAATAAGTTTAAATTTTATTTTTATAACGAATCCACCAGTATTCACCCTATTTTCCATTAAATGGGAAGTGACAGTATCACTTGTTCGTACATGTGGACTACCACCTTAACATTGTGAAACAATTAATGTTTCATCACCATATTTAATGGATGGTTATTATGATTGTTTTAATGTTTATATATATTATTTTTATGATATAATTAATCTTATTTAATTACTATATCATATCTACCTTCTTACCATCCTATCTATTTAAAAATGATAACGTCGTTTGGGCGTACGTGTGGGCTACTACCTCCACAAAGTGATGTGATTGATTATTCATTTCTATTTTACATGGATGGTAATAAGGATATATTTAAGGAATATAAATTATATATATGATATAGTAGTGATTATATAATGTTTAGTTATTAGTTTCCTTTCTTATGTTCCATCCGTCGAAAAAAAATAGTATTCATTCATACGTATTGTCTACCATCTCCATGAACAGTGTAGTTGATTTTTCTATCTTTAAATTTTATAGATAATGAATATATATGATATTTATATCATTATTAAAATTATGTATATTATGTAACCATGATCAAATTACAAGGACCAAAACTTCCCAACCAAAACATACATGAAAAATGAAGCAATTATCACCCGAAACAATGAGTTTAATAAAAAATGTTTAATTAAATGGTGATAAGATGTTATAAGTAAATCATATATGGTGTGATATATATGATTGTGGTTATATGATTTATTTATAATAATCCTATATTTATTATGTTTTATTTGTTAACACATACAAAGGAAGTCATACCTGAGGTAAGGGATTTCATCTCAATTTCCCTTCATTAAGGCATATTTTAATGTTATGCACCTGATTTATTTCATATGTCATATATGTTTCCATTTTTTATGTGTTATATCCTGAATCGTTTATAATTAATTATAATTTAAGTTATAATTCATGATATTACATCTAAAGGGTTTTGATTCAGAATTTACCAAAGTTGTAAGGGCTTTCTAAACTCAATTTTCATTCATTAGGTTATACTTCTACTTCATTGATTATGTTATGACATGATTATGTGTGAAATGAAATATAATTTTATTATTTTTTATATATACTTTTATTGTGTGGATTTACATTTCTTATACATAATCACTTAATTGATTAACTCTCACTTTAATGATACGACTTTGGTAAGGGTTTATTTCACCCTCTCGTAGTTATTCAAGACCGTTTATGTTTAAGTAATCGTTGTGGGAATTATTTTATATTTATACTATAGACACAATATATTTTATTATCCTATAGTTATTTATATAAATTATAATTTTTTATTTAGTTTTCTTATCTTTAAGTACTTAAGATACTAAAATACTATTTTTAAGAAAAAAAGACTCTTCTTTTCAACTTAATTGGGAGTTTTTTTCCTCCTAGTCCATACTTTCTTTAGTATGTTTTATAGAATGTTTTTAATATTTTATGATAATTTATTAAATAAATTTTTACTAAATTTTTTAATTTTTTACAAAAAAAAATAAAGAGAGATTCTTTTCATTTTTTAAACATGGTACTTATTACTTTTTACTAAAAATGTGAAATATATATTTGTTTTAATATACATAGCATGAATGAAATTTCCAAATATAATTACCATATAATTATTTTAAGTTGCCATTACATGTTTCAAATTTCCAATTGAAGAAAAAAATCCTTAATAGTATGGATATTTTTATATTTTTAATAAGTGATTTAAAAGTGAGAGGGGGAATTTTCTGTTAGGTCAGAATGGAAATGGAAATAACAGAAGAGAGGGTGAATTGTGTCCTTTTAAAATTTTCAAAATTATGTCACTTAATAGTTAGAGACTATAGAGTGGTGTTTCTGAATGAAAGATTAAGTAGCGGATAAAAGCATAAAAACATAACATGGTTTTTTATAGTGGTTTGGGGCATGAATATCACCTTTTCCACTCCACCAATCACCTTCTATACAGGCTTGGTTAATTTATCTAGTAAGGTACTCGTATCATATGACCGATACACAACTGAGTGAAGGAAGCTATCACCCTTACAAATAAAGAATAAAAACAAATCCTTATGGTTCATTTACAGGGAACCAAAATATCCACAACTTCGCATGACAAGTTGAAACTCCACCATGGATGAAACTGAGTAGCAGATACTCAGAAGAACCAATAGAGATTGATTTGATAAAATAGTTAAAACTTCATAGTTGTAGTAGCATGAAACTAATAGAATATGTATCTTCAACTTCAGAAGAATAATAATATTTAAAATATGTTTGATGATATATGGTAACCCAAAAGATCTTTGATTTTAAGAACAGCAACAAAACCAAAGCATTATACTTCTAGGATTGAACATGTATATCTCCAAAATATAGTCCTTGTTTCTGAGATGCTCAATCATTGTAGTACTGTAGATTAATTTTTACAAGAAAGCATTAAGAATAAAAATTATCAACATAGCTAATAGATATAAAAACATCTTTCATATTAAGATGTATAACAATATATCTCACATCAAGATTTCAGATCCACAAAAGACTCCAAATAAATTGAGAGAATTCAAATTTAAAAATATCAGTCAGAGTAGTCATAACTTACCTTAAGAATAAGAGATAAAATCTCCATTTAATATGATCATTTAAAACAATAATAATTAGCTTTGAATCGGTCAAAATCAAGCTCTAAATCACCATGATATTCTAAAAATACTATTATAGAAAACTCTGATAAAAAAGGTAAATTCAAATTTCTAGCATTGAACAGGAAAACAAAAGGGTCCTTCATAAAATTAAAAAACCAAAAATGTACGGTTAAACTACATAATGTAGGGATGATGATCCATATGTTCATCCTTGTTAGCATAAAATTCTGAATGTATTATTGATTATCCATACGTTCATCTTTTCCAAACATAAGGTTGACAATGTAAGGTTAATCACAAAATTAAGGTTGATGATCCATATGTTTGTTTCTCAAACATAGGGTTCTATACTTATGTAGTGTTCTTTAACCATACTTTTTCACTTTAAAAAACGTAAGGTTTCATTTAGACATAATTTTCCTTAACCATACTTTTCTTCTAACATAAGTTTGATTAACCAAACATGTTGATCCTTTACCATAAGCATTAATACAAACATTGGGTATGTTTTTTATGTTACGCTCTTTAGCATAGGGAGAGAACAGTGATTCTAGAAAACAACAAATAGTGATTAGTGTTTTCAAAATACATTTGAAAGCATTCCAAAAACTTTGAAAAATAATTCACATGAAATAAATACTTAAATGTAATTCCAAAATAAGAATTATTAATACAATTAATTCCCTGAAATATACTTAAAGTAAAATCATTAGTAAAAAAACAAGAGTATTTCTGATCATCAAAATCAATAATGTTTATAGAGTATTGTTGAGACAAGACAATCCCAACAATATCCCCCTTTTTGATGATCACAAAACCCATAAATTAAAACTTATAAATTATAATTTTGCAAACATAAAGTGAAATAAATTCAATTTATTAGAATTATTTCGATAAAAATAAATTTGGTGTTTATCTAAATTTATCCCCCTTTTGTGTGGTCAAAAAGAAAGTAAATAAATATATTAAAACACATTTAATGTCGGATAGATTAGTAAGTGAATGTTATAATAAACTAAAATGGATAAAGATTAATAGATTTTTGACTGGGAAAAAAATAAAGAAAATAAACAATTGAAACATATAAACAAAGAAACTTTCATTTATCAATAATTGAAGAAATACAATAGATTCTATGACTGCAAAATAGGATAGTTACTTCCATGGTTAAGGTACAAAAAGGTTAGGGATTGGCGAGGTTGAAATTATGAATGGATTAAAACATATCCTTCAACTCATCCATCTTCACCCACAAATTCTTAATCAAACTATCACCCATCTGAATAAACAAAAGCCTATAATCATGACTAATATGCATATTATCAACAACGTTGAACTTGAAAAAGTCATGTAGACTTTGTTCTTGATTTATAAATTATTCCAACTTCTCTGTAAACTAGTTAAGCAGCAATTTGATACTAGGTTCTCCTTGAGTCAACTGATCAACAAGAAATTTTTGATTCTACAAAAGAACTAAAAGAGTAGAATTATTGCATTGTAGGTTCTATAAAAGAGCATTCATGTATACCATAACATATGTAATGGCCTTAAATATTCTAATAAAATCCGAACTAGTGGTAGGAGTAGAATTAGATGTATTAGTCTAACTAACACTACTTTTGATTGATTCAAACTGACTTCCCAAAGACCAATGGATATCTACAAAATATAACTTAGAAATAGCTTCAGACTTGAGTCTGCCAATCTCATTTAACATATCCCTCTTAAAAGAGTCAAAATCTCTTCTTGAAATAGTAGTCTTATGAAGTTATTTAATCTTGTTCCTTTCACATTCAAGATCTTTTCACAGATTAGCATTTTAGTCCTGATATTTATTAAACTTAAAAACAATATCTTCCACATGATGAGATAAATAATTAAGTGTTCCTTCTTCTAGATTTAATGGATGATCAAGAACAACAAGAGGAAAAGGATTTTCCACAGATATCTCTATAGATTTTTCAGATGAATAAGATTTATTATCAAGAACTTCAGTCTGTCCTCCCAAAACATGACCTGACTATTCCATAGTTTTATTCACAACCACATATGTAACTTCAGTTACTGATTTTTGTACAATTTTTTCTTCTTGAGTAGCTTCTTTCTAAATAGTTTCTTCTTGAATATTCACTTTCTTCTGAATATTCACTTGTACTTGATCACTGATCTAAGGTACAATAGGAATATCTCAAGCTAGACAAACTACCTGAGTCTCATCCTTACAAATTTATTCTTCAAGATGAACCAAACAGGTTAACTCTCTATAACCCAACACTTCTTCTTCAATTTTTTGAACAGGTCAAATCCTTGGTTTGTGAACAAATCCCTCATAACTTTTTTCATCATCTTCTTCTGCTTATGTATCATACCATAGACTCCTCTTACTCAGTTGATAAATTTTATCAGTTCTAGATTTAGATACACCTTTCTTTCTTAAACCTCCTTATTCCCCCCAAGAAAAATATCTTGAGATATTTTCTTCCTTAGAACCGAAAGGTAATAATTTTACTTTGATAGTACTCTAGAAAAATCCTAGCTTCTTTAGAGTTCTGACATTAAGAACATTATTGTGATGGCACTTAACTCTTGAATCAACTAACTGAATCATATGCCTTTTAAAGAGGATTTGAGAAATTATTCTTTCATAAGGATAAAAATTCATCCTAGAATCTGGTTGACAGCAGTACAAAAGATATCGAAATAAATATTGAGGTAAGTTCAGCTTGATATCACTCAAAAATAAAAACATGATGTACATGTCTGGGTACAAAATCTTTTCCATCTCAGCTCTCCTTGGTGAAATTCCAGTCTAAATAAACTTAACAAAAAATTTATGATCTCCTCGAGATCCTTAACAAAAAATTTCCTTAGGTTAGTTGTATTAAACAAAAAATATATAATTAATTTTGAAGAATGATCCTTATCTTTAATAGATCGAAGATCAAAATGGAAGGTTCCCTCTTGCGGTCAGTTCGAAATCTGTGAAACTTCATTGGAGGAAATAGAAAAGTCCTTATCTTCTATAGTAACAAATATCATATATTTAGAATCTCCAAAACCAAACTATACACTTTTATAAAAAGAGTTCAGCTCTACCTCATAAGGAAATTTGGAATTTACTTCATTGAAAGAAGTCTTCAGTCCTTGAAAAGATAATGCTTAATTTAGAAGAAAATCTTTATGGTAAAACCATTCTAAATCGACTACTTTTCCTTGAAGAATATTTCATCTAGAAACGCATTGTAACTTCTTTTCACTGGCTTCACCCTCTTGGAATCGCTTGGTTTTCACCATTTCTGAAAATCTGAAGGTTTGATATTTTTCGTCTTCTAGGGTTTCGAATAAGGACAAATGTTTTGGGTAAAGAGAAAGGATTTGGAAAATGAATGGTTTGGTAGTCTAAAGATTTTTGATAGATGACGTATATCCTTTTTTCAAGTGTCATTGCATAAGATAATCATTAAAATTTTAAAAATTATATAGCATGAATAAATTTAAAATGAAAATAAATTAACTAAAATGTACAACAAAAATAAAATATTAAGGAAATATAGATTTAAAGTAATAAGTAAATAAATATAACATAAATAAAATAGAATTCAATAAATAAAATAAATATTTAAAATTAAAAAGATATAACCATTTAACAATTAAATAAACCTAAATCCCCCTTAATAAAATCAAAACTTGCAGTGGGAAGGGGTTTCATGAAAATATCACCTAAAAAAATTAATGTTAACAAAATCTGAAGATATATCATTTTTAATAACATGATCTCTTAAAAAATGATGTCTAATATAAGTGTTTTTAGTTCTAGAATGACATATGGGATTTTTTTTTGAAATATTTAGAGAACTTCTATTATCACATAAAATAGGAATATTATTAAAATTTAGTCTAAAGTCCATCAGTGTGTTTTTCATCCACAACGCTTGTGCATAGTAACTACCTATAGATATATATTCTAATTTGGATATTGGTAATTCCAATAAGTTTTTCTTCTTACTCGACCAAGACACTAAATATTTTCCTGAAAAGTGACAGGTTCCTGAGGTACTTTTTCTATCTAATCTACAACCTCCAAAATCAGCATCTAAATATGATATTAACTTAAAATCAAAAGTTTTTGGGTAAATAAGAGATTGAAAAATAGTTCCTTTCAAATAACTAAAAATAATTTTAATAGTAATAAGATGATATTATTTAGTATTTTTTTTAAATCTAGCACATAGACATATAGGAAACATAATATCAGGTCTTCTAGAAGTAAGATATAATAAACTACCAATCATACCTCTATATAACTTATTGTCCACTTGTTTTCCAGCTTCATCCAAATCAAGTTTTATATTAGTACACATGGGATTTGTATATGTATTACTATTTTCAAAACAAAGTTTTTTCAATAAATCAGTAATATATTTACTTTTATTTAATTCATTTTCATAATCTTTTTGATAAATTTGAAGTCCTGCAAATAAATTTAATTCTCCTGTCATGCTCATTTCAAATTATTTTTGGATGAGTTCTAAAAATAATTACAATGTTTTTTATTTGTTGATCCAAAAATATCATTATCAAAATACATTTTTACTAATAGAAAATTAGAACAAAATGCTTTTTTAAAAAGTTTTGGATCATCCAAACTAACAGTAAACCCATTTTTCAAAAGAAAAGAACTTAATCTTTCATACCAAGCTCCAGGTGCTTGTTTAAGGCCATAGAGAGCTTTAGTATGTTTGAAAACAAAATATAGTATTTGAGAATTTTCAAAACCATAAGGTTGCTCAATATAAAATTCCTCCATTAAATAACCCTTTAAAAAGGAAGATTTAACCTCCATCTGATATAATTTAAAGTTCATATGATATGCATAGGATATAAGAATTCTAATTGCTTCTACTCTAGATACGGGGGAAAAGGTCTCATCATAATCTACACCTTCTTATTTAGTATATCCTTTGACTAATAACCTATATTTATTTATAGTTATAATCCCTTGATGATCTTTTTTATTTGTAAAGACCCATTTTGTTCCTATATCTGGATAATTTGTTGTTCTTTCAACTAATTCCCAAACAGTATTCCTTTTAAATTGGTTTAACAATTATTACATTACTAACATATAGCTCTCAACTTCTAATGCTTCTTCAAAATATTTAGGTTCTAATTGTGATAAAAAGGCATATAATTCAACTAGGTTTCCTACACTTTTCTGGTTTTAATACATGTATCTATATTTCCTATAACGGTTTCTAAAGGATGATCCTTTAGGATTCTAGACTATCTAGGTAAAAAACATTCAGGTTCTTTAGTATCTTGTTCTTCTAAACTGGACTGAATTTTATTTATATTTTCAAAATAATATTTTAGGTTTCCAAGTCTCATTTTATCAAAAGATTCATCAATTTCATCAGTTTGATCTTTATCTTTATTAAAAGGGTCTGCTTCATCAAACTTCATATGAATAGATTCTTCAACAATCCTTGAATTTTTATTAAATACTCTATAAGATTTAGAAGTTTCAAAATATCCTAAAAATATTCCTTTATCAGCTTTTAGATTGAACTTACCATGATTATCCTTGGTGTTTAGGAAATACACCTTATATTCAAAAATATTAAAGTACTTTACATTAGGCTTTCTGTTATTCCAAATTTCGTAAGGTGTCTTTTTGAAAATAGGCCAAATTAAAACTCTATTTATAATATAGAAAGCAATTATTACATCTTCTTCCCAAAAGTAGGTTGAAAGACTCTATTCATTTAGCATAGTACTAGCCATTTCTTGAATAGTTATATTTTTTATTTTAACAATTCCATTTTTTTGAGGTGTTCTTGGTGCAGAGAAGGTGTGTTTAATACCCGTATTTGAGCAAAAAGAATTAAATTCTTGATTCTAAAATTCTCTACCATGATCACTTCTTAATGAAATTATATTAAAACCTTTTTAATTTTGAACACTTTTACAAAAAATTTCAAAAATAGTAAAAGATTCATTTTTTTAGTTTTAGAAAATAAACCCATGAAAATATAGGATAATCATCAACTAAAAAATATACATATAATTTTCCAGTCAAACATGCTACTCTTGATGGTCTGAACTAATCCATATGAATAAGTTCTAGGGGCTTTGATGTAGTAATTTTGTTAATAGGTTTGAAGGGGTATTTGTGTTGCTTTCCAACTTGACATGCATCACAGAATCCATCACTTTAAATTTTAAGACTAGGTAATTCAGAAAATAATTATTTCTTAGTTAATTGATGTAAAGCATATATATTTCAACACTCAAGTCATCTATACCAAATCCATGACTCCTTTATCTTAGTAGTTAAACAATTTACTTTCTATTTACAAAATAAATTTAATTCCAGAGTGTAAACATTATCTATTATGGGTGCTCTAAACCAAATAAATTTATCATTGAATATAGAACAGAAATTGTTAGAAAAATCAATAGAATATCCATAATCGCATAGTTGAGAGATACTTATCAAATTATTCTTCAATCCTTGTATATATAGTACTTTTTTAATTGAGATAGTATTTGGATCTGTAATTATTCTAAGTCCAATTATTTTTCCTTTGGAATTATCACTGAAGGTGACTCGGCCTCCATGTATTTGAGTTTGTGTTTTTAAGTTTGATAGATTTCCACTCATATGTCTAGAGCAGCCACTATCGATGTACCATATAGTTTTTTATTTTTTGTGACCTATTACCTACAAAGACAATTTAAAGAAAAAAATATTTTGGTACCTATATCTTTTTCGGTCTAGAATTGTTAGCTAACGAAAATTTATGAATCCAAATATGATTTATTTTTTCATTAATATGTCATTTGCTTTAGATAAACTCTTTGAAATAAAAAATATTTTAATCCCACTTATTTGAGGATTTCTCATATAACATTTTTTTGTTATATTTCCTTCTGTTCCACAAAAGTGACAAGTAATGGTTTTTGAATTGGGAAAAAATAATTCTTATATAGTTTGGATTTTTCACCATTACTTCTTATAACAAATATTTCCTTTCTAATGACATTTTTTCCAAGAATTTTATTCATCATGATTTCACATTTTAAAAAAATAAGAGCAGTGCTTTTATAAGTTTATACTTCATCCTATAGTATTTTAATCTTATTTGCATGGTCAGTACTGTTTGTAGTAAATGAGCTAAATTTCTCAACTAACTCTTGATGTTGTTTAGGTAAAGTATCTCTTTATTCTAAAATAGTATTATGAATATTCATTAAATATTTGTGTTTCTTTAATAAGGATTCGTATCTTTCTTCTAGCATAGTGTAATTGGCAGCCATTTTGTCATTCAAATAACACGAATCGGAATCAGATGACTAATTTGTTTGTAATTTATCATCTTTATCCATGAAGCACATATTTTCTTTCTAATTTGATTGTTCCTTCTCTGAATTAGAAATATATGAGCTAGTGGAGTCTTGAGAAGCACTCCAAGTATCTGTCATTTCTCTTTTGTCTTTATTTTCATAATCATCGTTTTTCTGATACTTATGTTTTATCTTTCTCTTCTCACCTTTTAGTTTAGGACAATCAAGTCTTATAGGACCAAATTATTTTCATTCTTAGCATCTAACTTCTCTTGAGTCTTTCTCATATTTTTTGATGGGTTTTATGAATCCTCTTTTCTTCTTGTAAAACTTTCTAAACATTCTGGCTAATGAAGCTATCTCTACTTCAGAGTCAGATGGGTCTGAATTCCTTTCTTCTCTGATTTCTTGTTTCATTTTTCTATTTTTCTTCTGAGATGTCACCTTTGATGTAGTATTTTCCTTTTTCATAATAATTCTATAATATTCATCTTATTCTTGCATTTCATCTTCATACATCATCGATTTCCCAATGAGTTCTTTCATTTTTATATTTTTTATAAGATATTATTTTTGAATAGCAGCTGATATACCATTCCATTTTAAATGCAATACTCTCAGTACTTTCAAAGCATAATCTAATTGATTGATTGGATCACCCAAAGATGTAATATTTTTAACAAATTATATAATCCTGACATTAATTTGACTGATTCTTTCTCTATTAATTTATGTAATCCTGGGGCGTGTTTGGGAGTTCACGAGTTGGATGTAGCAGGAGGTTTCTGTCGAAACCTTCCTTCAGCACTGGTTACAGGAGGCGGGCAGCTCAGGTTCCGAGAAGAAGGCAAGATCCATCCTCTTTGCAGCGGGATGTTGGATTTTATGGTCCTCCAGGAATGATGCAAGACATATGGAGTTTATGGTGTCCAGCACATGTATTATCCTCAAGACTAAAAGAATCTTTCTGGACCTGACTCACTTTTGTAGGGGCTGGATGGATTCCTCATCCCTCAGTTCATTTCAGGATACATCTTCCATCCAGCATTTGGACTCCAACGTGGGGCAGGGTCGATGGGTTAGATGGTATCCTCCTCGTCAAGGGCTCAAACTCAATACTGGTGGGTCCAGCATCATGGGGATCATGCGTGGCGGAGGGGTGATCTGGGACCAGTGGGGTTATGTTATTATGGGGTTTTCATCTTATTATGGTTGGGGCGACTCTCTCCAATCCGAAGCACTTGCTATACTCACGGGGTTGTAGCTATGCGACCAAAAGAATTTACCCCTTAAGGAAGTTGAGACTGACTCACTTATACTTCATAATGCATTGCTCAGTGTTGGAAACACCCCATGGTCCATATAAAACAACATCAGGGGATGTAAGTGACTGGAGAACAACCATACTATCATTCTCCACACTTGGAATGAAGGTAATTCTGTTGCTGATTTCTTGGCTTCTAAGGCGACCATTAGTGAGCGGATCTCCATCTTCTCTAGTCTCGGCTCTTTTCCTTTCGATGGGGTTCACTTTGTACAATCCGATTACCTCGGTATTCACTACTATCGACCTCCATTAGTCCTTTTCCTCTGGCAGTTGTGTCTTGTACTTTGTTTTCTTTTCTTTTAAATAAGTCAATAAAAATTATTTTAAGGTGAAGGTTATCAAACCTCAATTTTTTTGTTGCATATCTAATTTGTCTTACATTGTCCATACCTTCATAGAAAACTGCAATTGTCTGCTAAATTTAATAAGTTATTGGACATTGTGATACATGATTAAATTCATTTGGTCCAAGACCACAGATGATAGCATTCATAGCTTTGGAGTTCATATCATATTCAGCTTTAGTTACAGCATCCCAAGTTTCTGATTTCTCATAAATCTTATAGGGATATAGAATTTTTTAATAAACTTTGTATCCATGATTTTTTAGATAAATAATCATCTTTGATTTATAGCACCTATAATTTTATCTGTTGAAATAAGGAGTACGACCCATTGAAATTCCTTCCCATTGATCAGTCATTTCCATATTTGAATAGATCTTATGCTTTTAGATTCTTATATCTTGGTTTAAAATCTCAACCTCTGATACAAAATGTTATGTCAAAATGGCTATAGAAATGACACAAGAGGGGGTGAATTATATCCTTTTAAAATTTCTACAATTTTTTCGTTTAGTAGTAAGAGACGATAGAGCGTTGTTTCTATATGAAAGAATAAGCTGTCAATAAAAGCATAGAAATACAACATGGATATTTATACTGATCTATAGCTTGAATGTCACGTAGTTCACTCAACCAATCACCTTCTCTGCAGGCTTATTGAATTTCACTAGTAAGGTTCCCATATCATAAGACAGATCCACAACTGAGTGTAGGCAGTTTTTCACCCTTACATATAAGGCTTAAAAATAGAGCCTTCTGGTTGTTTTATAGGGGACTAAAATATCCATAGCTTATCATGAGAAGCTGAAACTCCACCACGACGAAAACTGAGTAGACAATACTCAAAATAATCAATAGAGATTGATTTGATAAAATAGTTTAAACTTCACAGTTGCAGTAGCACGCACCTGAAAGAAGATGGATCTTTAACTTTAGAAGAATAATAATCTTTGAAAATTGTCTGAAGATATCTGGTTACACAAAAGATCTTTGATTTTAAGGATAGTAAAAAATAGAGCATCACGCTTCCATGATTGAACATGTATATCTCCAAAATATAGTCCTCATTTCTTAGATGTTCTATCTTTGTAGCTCTTTAGATTAATTCTCACAAGAAAACTCAAAGAATAAAAATTATCAACATAGTTGAGAGATATCCACACATCTATCGTAGAAATATATATAATGATATATCACACAACAAGATTTAATATCTGCAAAATATGCCTGATAAATTAAGAGAATTCTAATTCAAAAATACATGTCAGAGTAGTCATAAATTCCCTTAAGAATATGAGATAAAATCTCCATTGAATATGATCTTTTAAAACAATCATAACAAGCTTTGAATTGGTCGAAATTGAGCTTTAAATCACCCAAATATTCTGCAAATATTGTTACAGAAAACTCCAATAAAATGATAAAATAAAATTTCCAGCATTGAATGGGAAAACTAAAGGTTCCTTCATAAAATGAAAAAACCACAAACGTGGGGTTCTACTACATAATGTAGGGATGATGATCCATATATTCACCCTTTTCAGTATAAAATTATGAATGTAGCATTGATTATCCATATGTTCATCTTTTCTAAACATAGGGTTGACAACATAAGGTTGAACAAAAATATAAGGTTGATGATCCATACATTTTATTCTCAAAGGTAGGGTTCCATACTTATGTAGTGTTCTTTAACCATACTTTTTCTCTTTGAAAAACGGAAGGTTTCATTCAAATGTAATGTTCTTTAACCATACTTTACTTCCAATTTATGGTTGATTAACCACATGTGTTTATCCTTTACCATAATCTTTAATACAAATGGATGGTATGTTCCTTATGTTACATTCTTCAGTGTATGTAATGAACAGTGATTCCAAAAAACAAAAAATACTGAACACTGTTTCCAGAATAAGTTTGAGAGAATTCTGAACACTTTGAAAAATATTTATCATCAAATAAATACTTGAATATCATTCCAAAATAAGAATTCTAAATAAATTTAATTCCATAAAATATAATTAAAGTAAAATCATTATTAAAAAAAACAAGGGTATTTGTGATAATCAAAATCAATAATATTTATAGAGTATTGTTGAGACAAAACATGCCCAACATTTTCCTCAAGAAATTTTCCAAAGATATTTTTAGATTATTTTAATCTATATAAAAAATAATTTAATTATTATTATACATTACTAAGGATATATTCTAATGATATCGTCCACCATATTTATTTGGATGGTTTATTTTCAGTTTTAATGGAAAAGGTATTGACATTCGGTATACTAGTTCTTCCAATATGTATCGTCATTGATATTTAAAGCATTTTGATTATTTTGTATTGTTTATTTAGATGATGAATGCATTGGACTTGTTAAGGGATAAGTGAGTCCAAGAATTACATATCACCTCAATGTATCAGTAATTTTTATAAAACAAAATTGGTTGGGTATTTGGTTAAGGCCTTAACCATTTATATATATGTCTTAGTATGAGGCCTCGATGGTATGTTTAAAATGTATAGCTTTATAGATTCCATCATTATGAAAATATTTAATGATGTCCATGAGATTATTTAAATTTTATTGATATCCTTGAATAAGTTTGAAACTCATGTGATTATTTATATGGAATTATTTGATCATCATTTATTATTATAATATTATTCATGCCTCATTATTCTAAATTATCTTCCACTGTAAGAATACTCGTACTGAGCATATTACCTCACCCCATTCTTATTTTTATTTACCCCATGATTACTATAAGTTTTTTATGATTTATATGTGAGGATATTATATAGGAAATAATTAAGTTCTCAAATAAAAAAGTATGTTGTATTTTATGTTTTCAAATGTAATGACATATTTAAGTATGTATCTAGTTTTCTGAGACCAATAAACTATTTGGTCCTTTGGGATATGATCACTTGTTTATATTAACAATTAAATAATGTGACCACAAAATCTATGATACTAAGGTTGAGGTATTTATAGTTGGTATTATAGGATGTTTAGTAGAAACCTTGGTAACTAGATTTTGAAAAACATGGATTAAGGAACATATCCTTATAAAAAACATTTAGGATATGTATAATTTTATAATAATAATATAATGTTTTTGGTAACATGGATATTATGACGTTTTCCTCAGGATACATATTTGTTTGGGTATTATAAGTGGATACGTTTTGGCACAGATACATATTGGCATAACAACCCTAAAAAGAGTTAGTTGAGTATTTATCTTCCATCATTTTAGTTCATGGTGAGTGTGTCTTTATTGTGTGCCTAATTTGAAAATACTAGAGAATATAATTGGGGTAATTCATATTTTCATTATGAAACATTATGATGAATGAGAGAAAAGATCCTATGGAAACATGTGATATGCCATTGTGATATAGGATAAACATAAATTGCCTTGGGTTGATATGTATAAGGTTGATAATAATAAAAATAAATAGATACCCCTACTGAGTTTTTATATAATGGGGATTTAACATGATTAAGGATATTTTGGGAGACATTTATGTGAATACAACCCTTTAGTTTAGTATATATTTTTGGAAAAAAAATAAACTATATAGAAATCCATAGTAGTTAAAAAGTTATTTTATGATTAATTGTATTTTTGAGTATGTTCATCACATTTTTGGGAATTTCATAAGGATTATATTAATATATTTTTAGAAAAGTATAACCCATGGACTAGGAAACACCCCATTGATTTTTTCAAGGTTGCGGAGCTTAAACCCACAACTAAAGGGTGACAAGGTGTAACATCTTCCACAGGCCTACTTGATTTCAAGGTTAGTATGGAATATTTTTACACAAACTATTTGATATTTAAATATTAATTTTACTTTTGGAATCATATTATAGGATCAAATATTTTTTAATTTTTAGGATTTTAAGTTAATTAATGATATTTTAAGAGTTGTTTTGTTGGGTTTAGGCATATATAACCTTTAGGTTTAACATAAATGAATATTTGGGAAGAATGATATTATGTTTTTAGTGATGTTATTTGAAGGTTATGAGATAAAATTTGAGGTTAAAACATTCTTTAATATTGAGTTTATTCAGGTTATTTGGGATAAAGAGTAATTTATTTTGGGAATGATCAATGTTACGCCTTTGGTTTTATTATGGAATTTTACAGAGTAATTTATTATTTATTCATATAAATGTTTATTCATTTTTGTTATCGTAAATTGTGGAAACCATTTTGGTTTTAGTAAATATTAAAGGAATTACGTGTTAATCTTTTGTGGATTATGATCATCATTAAAGTTTATTTTAGTGCTTTGAGCATGAAAAAATCATCTTGAATAATCATTAATGATTTTTTACTGAAAATTTATTGAAGGATGAAATTATAATTTTCATGTAAGTATATTTATTTATATTATTATTTTATATGTTAAAGTCATTACTAAAATCTAGGAAAAGGATCTTTAATTCAAAATCTTATCCTATTATATTCATTTTTTTGAGTCGGTGGTCTTTTTAAAACCTTAATAATTTATTGATTTATGGGCATTAACTTTCCCATGATCATGTTCTATATCACCCAATATTATTTCTTATACATTATTATTCTCCTCCATGAATATATTTTAAATTTCCATCGATGTTATCCTTATATGGGAACCCAAATATGTGATGTTGATGGTAAAATTTATGTTTCCCACATTCCCTTTTAAAAGAAGTTTTATTATCCCTATGTACAATGTGGATTTTAAAAAAAGGTTGAAACTTTGATTTATGATATAAAATTATGGGGAAATAATTTATTTAAGGGTGGTAGAATGTAACACCTTGATATTTTATGATATATTTCTCTTTAAAAAAATTAATTTCTTTACTAGCTTGTGATACACGCACCCATGAGTCTAAATGAACCAAAATTAGTATACCATTATAACCTAGACATTAAATTGGTATAATTAATATGAATAAACACTTTTATAAAAATTTATAAAAAATTTATATGACCAAAGCATATTTTTAGTAAAGTCATTATATGATTTAAAAAAACATTTTTTGTCAAAAATGTTTTTATTCCTTTTTGTTAATGGATAATATAATTAATTTCAAACAATTAAATAAAATGTATTTTAAAAAATCATCTTCATTTTTAAAATCATGAATTCATAATAATCTTGGATTTAATTTTTGATAATTCTCTGAAAAAATTAGTTCTCGATGAATAGTTAAAAATACTGATTTTTATTGAAACCTTCTTTTCACTTAAAACAATTAAAAAGTTTCATTTTATATTAGATGGTTTTAAAACTAATATAATTTCATATATATTATGAATAATCCAATTAAGTTTGTTTTAATTTGTTTTATGTTTTATTTTTGTATGAAAACTTTTATACTTCAGAAAAAAAAAATCTGGAAAAATACTTTTCGTCGCGTTTTGTGGGATTAATTTTAAATTAAATTCTTTCACTTATTTGAGTTGAATATCGAAAAATTCATTCCATATTTAGAATTAGGACAATAATATTTTCTAAATATTTCCCTTTTATTTTTTTCACTAGGAACAGTAACCTTGGTGAGTATTTGTCGCCTTGGTTGTGGTAAAACAGATAAAACCAAGATAAAACATTGGTGTAAGGCATTAAATTTTCTATAAAACTTGAATTAACAATTTTTTATGAATTTAGTTTATAACTTTTTTTCAAAGAATCTAAAATATAGACACTTAGTGCCATTTTTCATTGATATTAACCATTATACAACTTTATGTAATGAATAAAAACAAAATATCACAATCTTGAGTTCAATATCTATAATGTTTTTCTATAAGGAAAAAAATATGTTATGTTTGGTTTCAAATATTAATTTTAAATAATAATTATTATCTTTTATCATGTTAATTTATTTTAAATTTTTATTGATTGAATAATTAGATTAAATTCTTATACAACGCTGATACATTATTTATTCAATAAATTGAAATATAAATTAAATGATTTTAAAAATATTAAAAGTAATAAAAATTGGATGAATTATTATGATAAAAAATATAGAAGAATAAAACATATTATTATTATTTTAAATTTTTGTATTCAAATTAAAATTTCTTCTTGATTCCTTTAAGGTTTAATTAAATGAATAGTGTCAAAAATGAAAATAGTGAAATTTTATGAAACAAATATCTTATTAAATTATTTAAAAATCATTAAAACAATTAAATTGGACAATTAGGATTATAAATATTCTTAAATATCATCCCTTTTACATTTATGATTCAATTATTAACTTATAAGTAAAATTATAACCCTTTAATATTAAAAAAACACAGTTAAGGTTAAAACATGTTTACTAGGGGTTAATCTAAAAAGATAAAGGTTAAAATGATGTAAAAATGATATAAATACCATTAGTTGGTTTTATTTAGACCTTAATCACATCACCTTATAATATGAGTCATTTTTGTTCAATTGTTTAAATAAAGTTACTTATTCATATTTAAAAACATTGAAAAATTAAAAGTGTGTCACTCACCTCAATTATAAAAGAGAACCTCCTCCCCTCGCCTATTCAGAAGTTTTTACCCATTTATCTCAACAAAACACAAAAAAAATACTTATAAAATAGAATTATACACTTTATAGAGGTAATTTTATTCCCAAAATACTAACCCTAGGGTTCTTAAGAGGAGATCTAAAGGAGTTCTTTCAAAGAAGAGGTAATCGCCTTAACTGGTCACTTTCTTTTTAATTCTTATCTTACCTCCTTTTAATATATAGTACTTATCATAAAATATTAAATTAATTATACTAATTATACTAAAATTGTATTATTATTATTATTAAACCACAACTATCAATCCAATTTTCCATCAAAAGGGAAGCGAAAGTGTCCTTTGTGTGTACGTGTGGATTATCGCCTCCACATAGTGATACAATTAATTTTCCATCACCATATTTAATGGATGGTTATTATGATGTGTTTAATTTTTGTATATTATATTTATAAATAATTATATTTATGTAAATATAATATCATATCTACCTTCTTCCCTTTTTATCTATTGAAAAATGATAATGTCTTTCGTGCGTACGTGTGGACTACCACCTCCATGAAGCGATTTCATTCATTATTTGTTTCCAATTTACATGGATGGTAATAAGTATATAATTTATAAATACATATGATATATATGATATAATAATTATTTTATAAAGGTGAATTATTATTTAACATTACCTATTTCTATCTATTAGAAAGTGAAATTAGTGGTCATGCATATGTACGACCTATTGTCTCCATAAACGGTGTAATTAATTTTTTTATATTTACCTTTTATGGATGATTATATATATATATATAATGAATATATATTATATTTACATGATTATTTTCATTTTATAGATTATGGAACCATGATCAAAGTACAAGGACTAAAACCACTTAACCAAAACATACTTGAAAAACGAAGCAATTATCACTCGAAAGAGTGATTTCAATAATGAATTATTAACAAATGGTTGGTAAAAGGTTATAAGTAAATAATATATGGTATGATATATATTATTATTGTTCTATAAATTATTTATAATAAATATATATTTATTTTATATGAGTATTGAACACATGTGAAGGAATTCAAACCTGAGTTAAGGGATTTTGTCTAAATTACCCTTCATTGAGGTTTATTTTAATATTATGCTCTTAGATTATTTCATATGATGTATATTTTTCCAATATTTACTTGTTATATCATTAATACTTAATAATTCATGCTATTTTACATTATAATTCATGTTAATTTATCCAAGGGGTTATGATTCAGAAGTTACCAAAGTGATAAGGGGTTTCTTAACTCAATTTTCATTCATTAGGATATACTTATTCTTCATTGACTATGTTATTCCATGATTATATGGGAAATTAAATTAAATTTTATTATGTTTTATTTATACTTATTTTTTGGGTATTGAATTTTTTTTCACACATAATCACTTTATTGGTTAATTCTTACCTCAATGGTATGTCCTTTGTGAGGTTTTATTTCACAATCTCATCATTATTCAAGATTTTTTATATTTACATCTAAACTGGGTGAATTATTTTATATTTATGTCTTAAAATAAATATATTTTATTATCATATAGTTATTTATATAAAGTAAAATTTTCTTTTATTTTTATCTATTTAAATTCTCAAAATACTAAAATAATATTTCTAAGGAAAGCCGACTATGTTTTTCTACACGGTTGGAAATATTCTTCTTCTTTGTCCATATTTTCCTAAAAATGTTTTGAATAATAATTTTAAAATTATACAATGATTTATTAAAGAAATTTTTAAACCACATTTTAATTTTTACAAAATAGTTTAAAAATAATCTTCTTATCATTTTCCTAACAAGTAACTATTAACTATTACCAAAAAATGTGAATGGAATCTTGATTTTAATATACATGATATGAATGGAATTTACCACTGTAATGGCCAAAAAATGATTCAAATATTCCTTTAAAATTTTCTAAGGTTAGTTTAAATTAATTTTTCTTTCTTAATATTTTGGAAAGTTTTATATTTTGAATAAGTAGTTTCAAGGTGAAAACAATATTTTCCTCTAGAAATTTTCCAGTGATATTTTTATAGTAATCCCATCTATGTCAACATACTTTGATGAATCTTATGATTTAACGAGTATATATTCTAATAATATTGTCCACCATATTTTTTTGGATAGTTTATGATTAGATTTATTGGGGGAAAGTATTTACATTCTGTATGCTAGTTCTTCCAATATGTAAAGTCGTTGATTTTTAAAGTATATTGATTAAGTTGAATTTTTTATTCATATAATTAATTAATTGGAATTATTAAGTTAAATGTGGGTCTTGTAATTACATATCTCTTTGATGCATCATATGGTCTCATGATGAAAATAGGTTGGGTATTTAGTTGAGGCCTTACCCATTTATGTAGATGTCATGGCATGATTCATCGATGGTATGTTTAAGATATCTTAATTATTCATTCCATCATTATGAAATTAGTTATTCATTTCCATGTGTTTATATGAATAGTTACGACATTGAGGTATAATTTTCCAGGTAATTTGATTATTAACGTGACATTATTTTATCATCATTTATTCTAACCATATTATTCATGCCTTATTTATTTTAAGTTAGCTTATTTTGTACACATCCATTATTGACAATCTGAGATCAACTCGTTATTACGTTTCCCTTCCCTAGGATTTCAGGGAGTTTATTATGATTGATATGAAATTATATTCTTAAGGGATTAATGAAGTTATCAAATAAAACACTATGTTGTATTTCATTTTATCAAATTTAATTTAAAATTTAATTATTTATCTAGTTTTCTAAGACAAAGAGTTATTCATTACTTTTGGATATGCCTGCTTGCATCTAGTACAAATGAAATAAAGTTTCCACTGGATCTGTGATACTAGATTTGGGATCTTTATATTATTAGTATCCTAGTTAGCACATGATCACCTGGTTTCTTGTATGATTATTTATGTATTTAATTTATGTCATCGCATACACTTACATATAACTGTCGTACTTATAATAAGGATATGTTGGTGTTGTTCTACTAGGTTTATACTAATAAACTACAATAGAATATCAGTGTGTGTATAGACAATATTTCTAGGGATTTATATAAGGGTGAGGGACCTACTTATGATTGTTTTATAGGAGGTTCAAGTTATCTAAGGTGATGTTGTGATAGACTCTAGGATTATTTATAGTGATGAACCATTATTTACATTGACTTTTTTATGCTTGTACATGTAGATATTCTTAATATGAGGATATTGTTTTTAATTTGTATACTATATTTTTTATTCTGCCTATTATAGCATGTTATGATGATGATATTCCTTCAAATTTCTTATTATTGATGTTTATTATTTATTTATTTTACTTATGATTTTACTATTATGGGCTTCTACTATAGATAGCATAGTATCCCCACGAAGTCACTTGGTCTCGCACTATTAATTGGAAACCACTTGTATATAGGGAGGCACGGATGAAGCTATATGGAACCTTATCCCAGACCGTGTGATTCGGGATAGGGTGTTACATTACACCATAGAGGAGTAATGTTTTCATTCAATATGGACAATGACACGAGTGAAGGTATTTTTTGGGTTTTACACGAAATTAGAGGCATAAATAGTATCCTTGGATCATTAAGTTGGAAAGTTATAAGATCATCACATAAGATATGGTTGGGGATTACCCCTAATAAGAGCCACATTTGGAGGTACCCAACTTATTGAGTGGGTGAAAGGATCCCAAATGGATTCTTAAAGGTCATGAAATCCAATTTTTGACAAGATGAAATGAGAATCACAAGCCATGGGAAGTTCCATAGGTATCCTTATGATAGGATCCCTCATTATCAGGGGAATGATTGATTGTAAACATCCTGAGTTCCCTATTAGTTATATAGTAAAACCAAGAAAGATCTGTTATCAAAGAAATTCATGTTCGATGGGGTTCACATATATGTGCATATCATGTTCAAATATGAGGTGACCCAGACATAATATAAAGGAATAGACCACAAATTTAGATAGTTATTCATTACATCTCTTAATAAACCACTCGCCATAATCTTAATGGTTTAGTGTCTTTGGAGACTAAATAAATAATCTACTTATTTAAGAATAACCTTCATTATATATCATGAGTTCTTCTCACATAGAACCCTTCTTATACATATCATACTTAATATCTTCCTTCATAAGTTGGGGAAATGAAAAAATAATAAAGGGTGAACTTATATTCTCATTAAGGGTAAACAAGAGAGATAGAAAATTATTATTGTATGTGAGAATATGATAAGTATTTTGGTATGGGAGAATAGTCAAGGTCCATGAACATAACATTTGAACATCACACCCAAATAAGAATGGATCATCAATAATAAATCAATGCATAAGTATTTTAGAAAAAGATAAGACATAAATCATTGTAACATGAGAACATTTCAAAACATAAGATTTTAGCGCAAACATAAGCATAAAAATCATTTCCTTTATCAAGTATTTCTTCAAAGACCATCATCATATAGTAGATAGAGTCTCATAATGGGTTGGTTTTACTCTCCAATACTTGACATGTAATTTCATGAGATATGATTCTTTACTCAGTTCATTATATAGTTGTATAATTATGGGTCCACACGTTATATAATATACATAGTCCCTTAAAGTTATGGGTTTACTTTTCATTCCCTTTCATATAATCTCATGAGAAATCATGATTTATCTAATTCATTATAGGGATATATAATTTTTTTCCCACCCATCACATTATGAAAACTATACATTATTCTTCCACAATATTATAAAAAATTATCCTTTTATCATAGTTTAATTGGCCCATGGGAAAGAAATAGCTTTCTTAAAAACAATCCTTAAACAACATCATCATAATCCATTTGGAGAAAGAAGGTAGATGATATGATAAGAAATTTTACAAAGTGTAACAAAAGTAATATAAAACTATGTTGTCATGGATGGAAAAACAAACTTTTAATATTATTAGATAAATAACTTTAAAAAATAGTAGAAATATCCCTTTTTGAGTGTTTTCTTTAAAATAAAATACTTTGAGCTTGATAAAAAAATTAAAAAATTAATCTTTAAAATCTAAATATGTTTTTCAAAAAATAAATTTTATAAAATAAATATTATTTTAAAAACATTATTTGAGAATAAAAAAAATCAATGAATACATCTTTCTTAAAAACACAAGCCTTTAAATTCCCTTCTAAAAAAATATTCATTTTAAATGTCAAAATTTTACTTTTCAGAAATATAGAAATATTTCCTTTTATTATCAAAATAATTAAAAATTAAAATAATTTGGAAAAATATTTTAAAAAATGGAATGGAATATTTGTAAATAATAATTCTTGTAACAGTAAAATAATGTTTTCACATTGACAATGTTAAAATTGGATACTTTTTCCAAAACAACACATGTGAAAAATGTTAAAATATTATTTTTAATTTTTTTAAAGAAAGTTAAATTAGAAAAAAACATTAATAAATTATTTAACATTGTAAAAGTATAACCATAAAAAGAATATATACATAAAGGAGGAATATTCCCAATTAAAAACAAGTGGTGGGGTCAGTATCAATTACATGCGTCACATAAGATAAATTATTTACCAAAGGAAATAAAACTGAGAGAGGAAATTTAAACCCTCAATAATAAAAAAAATAAGAAAATGAATGGGGTTTTTTATATTAATTTCACATAATTATTTCCCATATGGAATTTCATTCATAATAATCTAGATTTGACAATTAGATTTTAAAGAAACCCTTACGGATTTTTTGACCATAGAGTTAAAACCCCCTTAAAAGGAGAACATGAGATGGATTTTTTACTCCAATTAATTCCAATATAACAATATTAAAAAAAATATATTGGTATTATATACACCAAAAAACAAAATAAGTGGTGAATAAAAATTATATCTCAATGAAGAGAAATTGGGATGAGGAAACCTTTACAACTTCATTATTTTAAAAAAACCTTGAAAAGTGGAGAATAATATGGATTTGTGAATATATTGAATTTTATGTTAAGAATTACAGAAGGAATATATAGGTATGTATATACACTATATGAAATAAAAAAGTTATGAATATTGCATATGTATCAAAGAATGAAAATCGAGATGAGAAACTCTTACCTTTAATCACAACTTCCATGAAAGTGATTTACCCTCCTGTATAATGAAAATAAACTAATTAATGACTTATTTTAGAAACTTATTTATATATATTACCTTTTTTTCTCAATTATAATCCATTAAATACCCATATATTAGTTGTATAATTTTCATATTCATCATCTGATGTTAGTAATTTCAATGGTTTCACAGATTTCCCATAATAGTGACATTGAACATCATTATATGATGTTAAACTCATAATTAATAGATTATAAAAGATACTGAAATAATTTTGTTTCAATTATTTATTCATCCTCATGTTCACTTGATGGAAACTATTTCCATGGTTTGTAAAAATGTGATGCGTGATGAACATGTTTTGGATAATTTACTGAAATTAATAGATTTCTTTATAATGATTTATAATTTTTGTGTCATATGTTTGGAACCATATTAATGATATATATTAATTCTAGATATAATATATATTAATAAAATATGTTTTATAACCATCAATGAAAGTAAGTGATGAAAAAAAGATCACATCGCATCATGGAGGCGACAGTCTACACGTATAAACGGATGACATTTTTGGTTTTCATAGAAAAACAATATGGTAGAAATAGATTTATATTTTAAGAATATTAGTAATGTTATAAATATAAAATATATTCATTAAATATATTATTTTAACCAAATATTTAAGGATATTATGAAAAATAGAACATGTCGCTCTATGGAGGTGGTAGTATGCACGTCGCATGGATGATGTTTTCATTTTTCAAAGGAGAATAATGGAAGATATATAAGAATTATTCCATAAATATAATAAAATTTCATCTTAATTGTTATAAATATGTTATTATTTTATGACGGTATAATAAAATTGGAGGTATAAGAAGTAGAATTAATGGAAATAGGAATGAAAATGAGTAATTATGAATTTTTACCTTACTCCTTGGAATAACTCCATTGAAATTTGGATTTAGGATTTGAGGGGTGTTATTTTTAGGATAAAAAACCTATAGGATTTCTATAGGAGTTTTAGGGAGGTATTTGGGTAGACTTTTTTATAAAATAAGAGGCTTTGTTGGGAAGATAATTGGTGTGGTGTATGGATCCGGTTATAAGTGAGAGGAATATATTTTTTTGAAATAAGATGAGAACTATTCAAGAAAAGTTTCTCTAAAAGTAAACAATAATGGAGAGGGGATACATTGAGGTCAATATACCTCTTATAAACACATTTTTATACATTTTTCAAATATGTTTTTCAATATTTTACCCTTAAATCAAATTTTACCATAATTTACATTTAACATGGTAACTCTATTATCAATATTATTAAATTATTTTAATGTATAAAAAATACCTTATTATATTATTTAAATTTGATGATTCCAAATATTAAAAAGTTATCATATTAAATCTCTAAAAGTGGTAAACAATAATTTTAAAATAATAAATACCTAACACGTTAAAAACAATTTTAGAGAAAAATATAACTTAAGTTCTAGAATGTTAAATATTAGTTTTTAAATTAAGTAAAATATTTTAAAATGTATAATTTAACATATAAAATAAATATTTTATTAAAAAATAAGTTTCATAAAATTTTAATTAATACTTATATCCTAATGGTTTAATAAAATTTATTGTATTTGAAAAAAACGATATTTTTTACTATTCACCTAAAATTAAACTTTTTATAAAAATACCAAAAATTCATCATAATATAATATTGTTATAATGAATCTAACAGTGAAGTTCATTTTTTAAAATGAAAATTAAAAAATTTAAGTATTTAAATTTTAAATAGAAACATATAATGAAAATTATTTTTTATTGGAAATGGATTTTTCAAATATTAAGTTTTCTTAATCCTATTTACTATCAATTTCCAATTAAATTAGTGTTAATATATATATTTTCATATAAAAAATATATTTTATCATTATTTAACTATAATATTTTTATTTTCTTTAAATAAAATTTCATAGCACAAAAAATATAATTTTAAAAATGTGTATATTTTTTAAGAAAAAAATGATTTTATAGTTGTTTAGATATATTAATTGAATTTCATAAGTGAAATAGTATTAAAAGTGACATATATTTCATAATTTTTTTACCTATATATATACCCACCAATTTAGTAGATTTATTATTGTCTTTAAATTTAATAATTTTATTTTAAGGTATCATGGTTTTGTTTTAGCTCGGTATTTTGTATGAAGAATGTTATACGATATAGTGTTTATTTAAAGAGAAATTGATTCTAAAATATAGGGGTGTAACATTATTCCCCTTAAACAAATTTCTTCCTCAAAATTTTAATTATCACTCACTAAAAAAGATATATAAGGGTATCTAAAAGATACCCAATACTCAAGATGTAATTTATAATGAGATATAAATCTCACTATCATGGGTAAGATTATATACTCATCTTTTTACTCATAATAAGAATATGTAGAGTTTCGGAAAAAAAAATTCCAAACATTTCTCCTCAACTATCTATAAGTATTATGAGTTTCTAGATATATAAATTTTACAAAATGATTATCATGATCATATTTCCAAAAACTAAAACCCACATGGTTATGATAATATACAATCAAAGTAAACCATCATAAGATAAATTTATCTTAATTTTACTTCTCATAGGACACATTTTTTAAAGCCTATGATAATTTCAGATCAATATAGTTTTATTAAAGTTAGTTTCTCCTATATTTATTAAATTAATCCCAAAAATAACTATCCAAAATTCATCATGAAATTGCTTACAATATTCTAAACCCAAACATCATTAAAAGATATGCCCACAAAATTCAACTTACCCTTTAACCATAAAATATCATATAAATTAATAAATACCTTAACTCATTAGTCTCTTCATTTTATTTTAAGTTATCCATATTCATTTATTATTAGTTTTTTTAACATAAATATATTAAAATATCTCATAATAGTTCATAAATAGCATGTGAATCACCAAATAATTTCCCTCAAGAGTGGCAAACCTGGTGTTCAGTTGGTCCTATTTTTCATTAATTAGTTAAATATAAGATTATTACTTAACTAACCATTTTAGGTTTATTACCCCTAGGTGAATCTATGAAAGTGTCTACATCCACCTTTTTGTATCCAAAAAATAATTTCAATGCTAGGAAAACAGACAATCCCTATTACATCAAAATTATTGAATGGTATCTTATACTTATACATATCCTTAGGGTTTTCACAAAATTTATATCATACTAATCTCTAAAAAAATAACTAAAATTTTCTATAATACCAACTAGGGTAAACCAAGCACAACATACATTCCTTTTGTAAAACCCCAAGATATTCGAATGCATTTTATTTTAAATAAATATTTTTTTCTATAGTGTGTACTATGTGTAATATCAATCTTAAATGAACCAAAATATATTATGGAAAAATTGTTATAAAAATATGAATATTATAAGTTAGTTGTTGGGTTGGTGGGTATGAATTGGAGTAATGGAATAATGAAATACTTAAAAATTCTTCCTTATTAAAATTTATTAATTAGTTGTTAAGAAATAACATATAATTTTTTAATGATAAGAATTAAATCATGTAAGGTTAAGAACAATGAAAGAGTCATTTTTCTATAAAAGAGGTTTTGATATATATTTTTTATTTTAATTTATAAAATAAGTTTCTATAACTTTTAAATTTATTTTGATAAAATGGATATCATTTTTTGAATCATCATTTCAAAATAATCTTAAGACTTGTTTTTGATATTTTTTTGAAATGATTGATTTTTGTGTCAACACTAAAAAATGCCGATTTTTCATAAACTACAATTAATTTTATTTAAATAAATTATTTTAAAATTACCATTATATTTTATATTTTTTTTAAGTTACATAAGTTTTATTTTATCCAATTAATTTCATGGGAATCAATATTATTCTTTATTTTGCTACAAAATAATTTTTATGATTGACACGAGTATGTTTTTAAAAACGGTTTTTCTTTGCATTGTTCAAAATTATATTAAAAATATATTTTACAATTAAATAAATTATATATTTAAAAATTTATTCCATATTGGGAATCATAATATTCAAATTATTTAATAAAATAAATTTTTTATTTCATAATGAATAGTAATCATGGTAAAAGACTATCACCGCGGTAAAAAGTAAAATGGGTTAATTGGGGTTGAAACTATAGGATAAGGTCTCAGAACCCATAAACCACATGAATTTATTCTTTTATATGAGTTTAATTTGACCAAAAACATCCTATATTATAATATATGAATTTTTTCCCCTTTACTTTGATTGTAACCTTTATATTATTTTAGGTTAAGAGCAATTAAAAATGTCACTCTCTCTCACTTATTATGTTCTCAGGATATGGATATAGATAAAAATGATGTATTAATGAATATATATGATTCTATTAATTAATAATAAACTATGTTTATGATTTTGTTTTATCATTTAAAATTTTTACTGATGGTATGATTTCCTAGAACATTTACACAATGCCAATTCAACAGTTGTTCAAGCTGTAGAAAAATCAAGTAAATGATTTTAAAAATATTAAAAGTTATATATTTTAGATTAATTATGTTGTTACAATAAATTTATGTATAATTAAAAGTTATTAGTGATGGTTTTAGTGTTTATATTTTAATACCATTATTATTTTGATGCCTTTAAAGTCAAAATATTTTAATTTTCATGAAAATTTAATTAAATTATATTTTACGTTATAAAATTATTTATAAATCAATATAAAAATCATATAAAAAAATTATTTTGTAAAATTAATGTTAAATAGTTATTAATTTCAACCATTTTCCACTTATAATTCCCTTGACCTTTTATAATGATATTAGTGGCCCTTAAATATTAAGTCTTTGAAAACACCATTGGTTTTTTCTTATAAAAAGGGAATTAATCTAACCATTTCAAAGACACATGTGAGTTAGGTTATATCTCAAAAATATTATCAATTTCATATTCAAACTTCCCCTAGCACATTCCAAATCCCTTATAGTGACCATAATCCTCTCATTCAAATTCTTTAAGCTCAATCTAAATGAGGATATCATAAGAAAATGTCTAAGTCTTGACTAATTTTTTTACAATTATTTATTCTTAAACCTCCTTAAAATCTATTATCTCCAGAATAAAAATTAATTCATGATCACAAATATATTAAATATTATTATGTTAATGGTATAACTATTATATACCTAATTTTTCATCTAATGGGAAATGTAAGCATCGCTCGTGTGTATGTACGAACTACCATCTCCACGAAGCAATGTATTTCATTTTCCATCAATTCCTTTCACAGTTGGTTACTATGTTTGATTTAATATATATATATATATAATATTTATTAAATAATTATATTTTAGAAAATATAAGATATTATCTACTCTCTTACCTTACCATCTATTGGAAAATGGTAATGTCGCTTGTGTGTACGTATTGACTACCACCTCCACGAATCAATGTGGTTCGTTATTAATTTTCAATTAATAATGTAATTTATAAGGACATATTTATATAATATATAAGATATTTATGATATTATATGTTTGTATAAATATATATATTATTCTTTACCTTTTTTCTTTCTATTCATTGGAAAATGAAAACATCACTCACGTGTATGTGTGGACTGTCATCTCTATGAACTAATGTAATTCGTTTTTCATCACTGATATATATGAACTATTCTCAACCTATATCTAAAGAAAAAATATGATATTTGTATCATGATTAATATTTTATAAATAAGTACAATATGATCATGGTGTGGTATAGGAACCACTGAACCAAAACATGCATGAAGAACAAAATAGTTAACCCTCAGAACAATGAATTTAATGATGAACTATTAATAAATGGGTGATAAGACGTTATAATTGAATCATATATGGTATTATAAGTATTAATATTATTATATAAAGGATTTATATTAAATTTAAATTTATTATACATGAGATTAATATAACATACAATAAAATTTAGGAATTGAGGTATGGGTTATTCGTCTCAATATTGTTTTACTAAGACTTGTTTCATATTATGCATTTATTTTTAATCACATTTTTAATAGGGGATATTTACGATTGAAACTCATTTGGGTGGATTCTGTTATATTTATCTCTTAAAACCCATATATTTATTTGTACTCAGGTTATTTTTGGGATTTTCATGTTTCCCTTTCATTCTTCTCTATGTGGTACTTAAAACAATCAAGAATTTTTTTTAGAAAAACAGGCCTTATTTCCTCTTTGGTTGGGGAAATTTTTCTTCCATTCTCATTTTTTAAAAATGTTTTCAATAATGTTATTTTATACAATCCAGTGATTATTAAAATTTATTTTAAAGCATATTTTATTTTATTTTCAAATGATTAAAAATGAATTTTTATAATGTTTTCTGAATAGGTTATTTGGTATTTTTACAAAAAGTGTGAAAGAAATATTTATTTTAACATTTAACACATGAATGGATTTTCCTATCATCATGAACATGATTTTCTTTGAAGATTATTTTAAAACTTTCCACGTTTATTTTCAAATAAAATAATTTTCAAAATATTTTGGAATTTTTTATTTAAATTGTTAACAAAAGAAAAGGATATTTTTATCATGTTTTCAGAGAATGGTTTAAATATTATTTTAAAGCTATTTTTCCTCTATTTTAGCATCCTTTAAGCTTTATTATGATTAACTATGGATATGATTGAATGATATCATTTGTATTCTTTCTTTGGATAGCTTATGTATTTATAATGATGAAATATTTATGGAACCTAATCTTTTACATGGGTTATGTTATGATGTAATGAAGAATGGTTTTATGATATTAGGGCACACATGTGTATGGTTTTAATTATGTAATGGGTAGGACTAGATTTGTATATACCTCTAATTCATTAGGTAATGATTGATATCTCATGATATAATATGAAAGAGGATGTGGAGTGAACCAATTCAAAAAATGAAAAGTGGTTTGGGAGTGAACTATATCCACTATGGGAATTTGCCCACAATGTAATGATAGTCTTGGTAGTTGTCCTTAACTAATGAAATTTTTTTCAATACTTATGATTGTGTTGTAATTCCTATGACATGTTCTTATTATTATGATATGATCTCATTACTCGTGATTAATTAATATAATCCTCACTCTTATAACTCATGTATTTTGAAATGTTAAAACTTTATGTCATGACTCGTGATTTTTGATCTATGACTGAGTCAGTGTGAATTTTTTAGGTTGTAGTTATGCTCTCATACCCTTATTATTATCGTATTCTTACATATCATCATCAATTAATATCTCCCAAGTTTATATTTACTAAGAGTTTGTGCTCACCTTATCTTATGTTTCTATTGTCCCAAATTATGAGTAATGATGTTATGTAAGATATATGTAGAATGGTATCAATTATGGATAATATTTTAAGAGATGTTAAAGTCTTATTATAAATGTAACGCCCTGACCCCAGAAACCCAGAGTCGGTGCATTATTACATATCATTGGCATGATCATAAAAGATAAATTCTCAAAAGGCCGATTAGTTTAGTATCCTTGGAAGTACTAGATACATTCATAAGGTTTACATTACATCATAAAATAGAAAACTACAACAATGTCGTCTCCATAGACAACACTGAGTTCCCATAGACTATCCCTAGAGGTCATTCATAATATACTTCTTTGTATCCTGGGAAAATAAAACATAGAAATGGGTGAGCTCAGATGCTCAGTAAGGATAACATTATACCAGAAACTTTCATAAATAAGCATAAACATTTAAATCGGTGTATAATACTATAACAAAAGCCTTTTAAACTTGAACTTCTGTATAATATGGTAAATATAAAATCAAATAATTCCATTTACTTATTCACATGGATATTCTACTAGTCGAATGATCACATGAAATATCAACAACCACTTTCATAATGATGTAATGCATAATGCCAGACTATCAAAACCACATAGTCAAGGCCTTGTGCCAAGACTACAAATAATATTTTGTCAAGGCCTTGTTCTAAGACACTAGTTTGTCTCATGAGACCTACCGATGCATCGAGCAGCTATAGAGGGAACCACCCGTCACTTACTAAGTCCAATGCATTCCTCATATGAAAAGTTGAAACATAACATAAACATTCATATTAAAACTACCATATGAAATGTCAATACTTTATCCACAAACCATGAATTGTATAAAAATAGCACATCCATAGTCAAAAATAACTCATTAGATACAATATTGAATATTGTATTGTATCATATTAACCTCAATCAAGAATAATGAAGGATATTGACATAGATAAAAATAATCATTAAAACTATTAGAGAGAAATATCCCCCTTTTTTCTTGAGATCATTTAAAAGTTTCACTATTTATTAAGAAGCTGTTTAAAATAGATTTTTGAATCAAAGTGTCCCATAACACATTGAAACTTTTAAAAGGAATTTTAATTTTAAAAATTTAATGTCCATATAAATAAATCCTTAAAACCATTTTTAAAACATGGACATTAATGAAAAAGATTTAGAATAATAAATCATTAAAACATTTAAAATGATATTTCAATTAGAGTTCCTAACCAAAAGAGATACACTTGAATACAAATAATTTAGGTAATAAAAACTTTTTAATATTATGAGAATAAATGTATTGATGATATACTATGTCAAAGTACATTATATACACCATATAAAGGAGATTTGGTGTATAACAATAAAGAAGTCTCAATGGAATGTAAATTGAGATGAAATATCTTATAAAGATCTTATCATTAGGTCAAGGATAAATCAATGACATAATTATGTGTGAAAAATATAAATACACTCAATATGATTGGATATTCAGTGTATGATTGGCATTCACATACATTATTTAAAAAACATCACCAATGAATTGTATATTTAACTCAACAAATAAAGATTGCGTTAAAATTACTATTATCAAGTTCATATCGATGACTTGAGAATTTATCAATGGAGTGATTATGTTTATAAAAAGTATATCCAAAAAAAGTGGGGTGGAAATTATGACATAAGAAAATGAATAGTGATTCCACACAGAATCTTGGAGTAAAATAATCAATGAAGTATGCGTAAAGCCGAAGGAGTGGAAATTGAAATTTCAAATTCCCTTATTGATTTGATAAATTACGAAACATACACCCATGAAATAAGGATCATACAATGATGATTTAAATATCCATAAATTAAATTATATTACACAATGAATACAATCATGGGCAGTACACACACCACATGCAATAAATAAGTGGTGAACAATGGAAATCTCACGGAATTAAAAGTGAGATAAGAAACCCCTTACTTTGTACTTTTTGCTTAGTAGAGGGTAGTTTAACCTCCTGTATAATGGTTAAATAAACGTTATTGAATTATACAGGAATTATATACATTAATATGATATCATATATGATCTTTTAACATTGATTTGTTTATAATATCTTAGTATTATCATCGTTTTAGGTGTTAATAGATTCATTTTCCTTTATATTATTTTTTATGTGAGCCATATTTGTTATGGATGGGATGTATCTTATTCATATACAAAATGATATTATGTCTCTAAATATTATTTTTAATCATAAAATGAAATTTAGTCTTGAATGGATACGATGGGTAATGAATCTCATCGTGTTTGTGGAGACGGTAATTCGTACGTACGCACGAGCGACAATATCACTCTTTTGATATTAAAATAATATATAATTGGATGGTATATCATATATAAAAAATCATTATCATGTTATATTTATTATTTACATGAATTAAACATCATTATTATACCCATTAAAATAATAAAGTATTGAATAATAATTACACCACAACGTGGAGACGGTAATCCGTATGTACGCACGTATGGTGACACGTCATTCAAAGGATGGATAGAATAATGAAGATGGATGTACCATATTTCTAATAACATCACAGTATATATATGATACTGGAGTTATTATTTTAGAATGTAAATAACAAAAAAAAGAAGTGGAAAATGAAAATAACATGAAAGAGGGTGGTGAAATTATTACCTCTTCTTCGGGTTCTTCCTTTTGATTTGATCAAAATGGCTTCTTAAGTTGGATTTATGAACAAAGGAGGGCCTCTAGTATGAAATGAGGGAAGTTTAGAGGATATTTGGACTGGGCTTGGCCAATCCAAAAGGCTTTTAAGGGGTGAATTATTGAGTAGGGGGAGTGCCCTTTTATAAGAGGGGTGAGGGGCACCTTAGGAAAAGCTGGAAATATTATTTTATAATAAATTCATATTCAGTTTATAATGGATAAAAACTAGATTATTTGAAGTTTAATGTAGTAGTAGGTCAAAAACCACTCAACCAATAGGTTTTATACAGGTTTGGGTCACTATATTAACTTTCTTTTTTTGATTTAACTCTTAGTTAAATAGTTTGACATTTACCATGTCTCTTTGTATTTTTATATTATATAATTAATAAACTTACTATGTACATATAATAGACCCCCAAGTGGTCCATTAATGATACACATATCATTATATAAGTCGTTTTTCCGAACCTTACATTTTTAGGAATATAATATCAATTCATAATATAATATTTGTTTTAAAATCGATTTATGTCAATTTTGACACTATTTAATAATTGATTTTTTTAAAGTCTTAAAAACTTTATTAATTCGAACTAAATTCATTTAATAAATCCTAACATGTCATATTAACCAATAAAATTCGTGTATGTCATCAAAACTTTCAAATTATATTTATTTTAACATTTATAATACCAATTATTTGATTCTTTCATTAATAAGTAAAATACTGCATCATTATTGTGTCATAAATAAATTTAATTATTAAATGTCTAAAAATTATAAATAAAATATAATTACGTAGGAAATATGTTTATATTTCTAATGAATATTTATAGTAGAAAATATAACATATATAACCCTATGTAAAAATTCTCTTTCTAAAAGATATATGCTTATGTCATTTTTGTATTTACTTTAACTTAATTAATATAAAGTGTCATTATCACTTACAAGTGGCTCCATGGGGTCCCCAAATCAACCCAAAGATGCCCATGGTTGTACATGTATCAACAAATAAGGTTAGTATACATTTTACGGTAATTTAATATTATTATAATATTATTTTTTTACCCTTATTTACCAGATTTACCCTTTAACCATGGTAAACAAAATATTTACCGAAATAATTATTCAAAATGTCTAAAAATAAAAGTTACCTATTTACACAATTTGTACCTCCTAATTCTAAATATAGAATCAATTTTTTTAAATTCAAAACACATAAGTGTCAGAAATTAATTTAAAATTAATTCTCGTTGTCAAAACAAAAAGCGTGTTAATAAGAAATAATAACTATCAAAAGTTTGGCACTTGATTATGTCAAGTTTAAATGTGAAATTATGTCCAATGACCAACATCGGATTAAATTGTAAAAATATATCTAATTAAACTTTAAAATCACTCAAATTCATAATTTATCACTATTAATTATTTTGATTAAAAAGGTTGTTTTTAATTAAAATTTAGTAATTTTCACTATTCATCAAAATATGAAAGTTATCAGAAAAGTACCAAAAATTCACCCTAATCTAATTTCAATATTCTGAATCCAAAAATTAAGTACATTTTGAAAGATAAAATTTCAAAAAGTGGGTATTACTATTCCTAATGGCTAGTTTGATTGGTTGTGGTGTGTTAGAACTCGAAGTTACGTACAACACACGCTACTGTATTATTCAAAGAGAAGCGTACCGTGGAAGATTGGGGTGTTACATTATCCCCTCCTTCAATAAATTGCATCCTCACAATTTTTAAAATTGGTCTTGGGAATATAATGGAAAGTCCCACATCGGAAAAAAAAAATTCAATAAAACTATCACTTTAGAAAAAAGAAATAGAATTATAAAGGTCACCCAAGATAACCCATACTAGGATTCCATATAAGAAAACATGGATATGGATGATAAACTAAGTGTCAAGTTCTGATAGAGAGGGATAGAAAACATGATCATAAGAAAGTTAACAACAAGAAAACCACAAACTTGTGATGGGACAAATGGTCATTAGTCTCCCAGTAGGAAAAGTAAATGAACAACTTTTTTTTGATTTATGTTACATTACATAAAGATGAGGAATTCATTTATGATATTGAAAAAGAAAATAATGAGATATACTTAATTTTTAAATAGATTTTCATTCTTTAATAAATTTCTAACACTAACTCTTTTTTTTAACGATGAGTATTCAAGAAGACATGGTCACACTGGAAGAGCTAGAATAAACATCGATAGAATCACATGATCCACGAAGGATAAACTATATATTTAACTTGTCTTTAGAGATTAATCAAAACCAAAATGATCAGTATAAGATCTGATGATCCCCCAAAAGGATATTCCATTAGAGAAAGAAACACTAATCTTAATTTCTAAAACTAAACCAACAATACCCCAAAGTTAAATAAATACCATTCAATAAAAAATTGTCCTTAAAACCATTCAATATAATCCAAACTAATATTGAAACCCAGAACTTAGAAGAATTTGGTTATGTAGTCTTCCACGTTAAATTGTATCTCCAAATGACATCAACTACTATTAAAGTCACATACTTAAAATTAATTAACTTAATCACATATTCTCTATTATTGGTTAATCATTTCCATAAATAACCTAGATCACTATAAATCGACAATAAAAACATAGATGAAAATCCACCATTACTCCTCAAATGAAATCCCATAGTATTCTATTTTCCTTGGGCATATAGTGTTCCCAACAAAGCGAACATCTTCCAAAATAACATTTATCACTTAATCACCGAATCATTTTTCTATACTAAGGGTATTCATTTGATAAGACATAAGATCCCAAATGAACTTATTATTGATCAATAAAATCATTTAACTAAAAATAATTAGTCACACTAACCAGGGACTTCACATAGTCTAGTGGTAGGTGATAAATCCCAATCGCACTTTGCTTGTGGTTTCGATTCCCACAGCTTTGTCGGACGCGATGGGTTGTCACATGGTCTGCATGTTTTCCTTTTTCAAAAACTATATTTTATAACATTACCAAAATGAGATAAATTCCTCAAAATAATCATAAAATAATTTAACCACAAATGTTATCTCATACCTTGCATTTTCATCCCAAATATAATAACTTGTAATTTCCTCAAACACAATGATCATATAAAACCAAATGGTTATTTATAACTATATCCACAAGAGAAAATATAAGGCTTCCTAAAATATCATTTTCACATGACAAACTACAGGGTTACAAATATAAGAGAAAATTATTCCAAAGTAATCCCATCAACAAGGAGTACTATTACTTTTAAAAACTTCTCCAACCATTTATTTCCACATTGCTTCTTCTTTGACTAAGAAAATATCCTATAGAATAGGGAATTCACTCGGGTAATGTCCAGGTCCCCTACATTTGTGGAAAATGACAGTAAATGGATTCTTGGGACTATTTTTATTTTCTTCCATAGTACTCTTCATTTTTCCTCAGCAATTCTTCACTTTATGTCCTTCTTTCCTGCATGTAAAGCATTTATTTGTTCCATTGAGACACTTTCCTAGGTGTCTCCTTCCACATTTCCTGCATGATGAAAATTGAGGATTCTTTTCTCCATGGTCTCTACTACTAGAGCTCTTATCATTCATCACATTTCTCTTCTTTGTTCAGTCCGGGAGTTGGTTAATATATATGTTGTTGATCATATTTTTGGAAAACTGATTTGGCATGAACACGATATCTTTTACACCTATCAACATTCCATTTTGTTGATCATTTCCACCACAGTTACCACCTTGTACATCATTTTCAAAGTTACTATGACTTCTTTGGAATCCAGCCATTGACTAGAACTAGAAAGCATTATGGGAGGAACAGTAGTCATAAAATCATTTAGATAATATCATGACACCATATTCTTAATTTGAAACACCTTTGGATTAACCAAGTTAATTTATTCTCATCTTATATTAAAATACTTCAAATCAGTTTGTAAAGAAAATGTAAATTATCCTAAGAATATCCCTTGGGAGTGTCATAACCAAGAGTCCATCAAGGCCCGTTGTCGTGCACCAGTTCCCGTTCGAGTCTGGATTAAAGCGGTTTTTTTGGGTTTTACCCCTAGGTACATCCATGCCAGAGCCGCCTCTACCTGCTCGTATCCAGACAGGGATGTATTTATCGGAAAACTCACAAAATCTCTATAATTCCAAAATTCTAGGAAGTTCTTCTATATTAATCCTCAAAGTCCATCTTTGGTCTATGTGCTCTAATCAGAGTTTATCTAAATCTAGTTTCTAAGGTTTGTACAAAACATTCTCTAATACCAACTATAATGCCCCGACCCCAGAAGCCCAAAGTTGGTGAATTATTACATATCATTGTCATGATCATAAAAGATGAAATCTCGAAAGACTGATTAGTTTAGTGGCCTTGGAATTACTAGATACATTTATAAGGTTTACATTACATCATAAAATGAAAAACTACAATAACATTGTCTCCATAGAAAACACAGAGATCCCATAGAATATCCCTGGAGGTCAGTCATAATATACTTCTTTCCATCCTGGGAAAATAAAAGATATAAAGGGGTGTGCACATATGCTCAGTAAGGATAACATTATAGCAGAAAATTTCATAAATAAGAATAAACATTTAAGGTAGTGTATAAGACTATAACAAAATCCTTTTAAACATGACCATCAGTATAATATGGAAAAGCTAAAATCAAATAATTCCATTTACTTATTCACAAGGATATTCTACTAGTCGAATGATCACATGCAATATCAATAACAACTTTCATAATGATGGAATGCATAATTCCAGACTATCATAACCACATAGTCAAGGCCTTGTGTGTAACACCCGAGACTTTTATGTTATATAAATCATCAAAGGAATCTTTTTCTACACAACACTTGCTTGGCTTGCTTTACACGCAATCGCGACCTTCCTCGATAGCTTGCGTCGTACGCAATACCGAGTTTCACTAAACAACAATATACTATTAAAACTAGCCGTTATGAATAGTAATAACCACTTTTTGAAATTTTATTTTTCAAAATGGACTTCATTTTTGGACTCAGAATATCGAAATTATCCTAGGGTGAAATTTTGGTATTTTTCTGAAAACTTTCAATTTTTGATGAATAGTGAAACCACTAAGTGGTAGGTTAAAAAAACAGAATTTTGCATAAAACTTAATTTTACCGCTTCTGTGAATGGAATTTTGAAAATCCGAGAGACACGGTTAATATCAAGGACTAAAATGTGGTTCAATGAGATGAAAATAATTTTTTGGTGAATAGTAACTTTTTACGATTTTTACCGCGGTTAATAGTAAATAGGGTAAATAAGGGTAAATATGATATCAATATTACCCTAACACATGTCCTAATTCTATTGGACAAGTGTAATTCGACCAAAAACAAACTTAGGAATAAAATATGACCATTTAGGCCCACTTGGATTAGATTAGGACATTTATTATTAATTTATTTAAAGAAGGGTTAAAATAGTTAAAATCAAAGTTTAATAAGTAAATCATTTTTAATATAGGGTTATACATAAGATAAATTAGATTGTAAATATTAATTAGAAAGCTAAAAAGATTTCCTACATGATGGTATTTTATTTGTAATTTTTAGACATCAAATAATTTAATTTATTTATGACACAAAGATGATGCAGTAATTATCTTATTAATGAAATATTGACAAAATTGATAATATAAATACCAAAATAAATGTAATTTGAGACTTTTTATGAATTCCACTAATTTTCTAGGTTACTATGATATATTAGTGTTGATTTAATCAACTTGGTTCGAACATATAATTCTGTTATGACTTTCACAAAAATCATATATCAAATAGTGTCAAAATTGACACAAAATAGTTTTTAAATCAAATATTATATTATTAATTGTTATTTTATTCCTAAAAATCTAAGGTTCGGCCAAATGACTTAGATAAGGATATATATATTAATAATAAACAATTTGGGGTTCGTTTGGCATGTTATAGTAAGTGTATTAACCATATAGTGAAAGAAAACAAAAAGACACGGTAAAAGTTAAATTAATTAACTTAGAGTTAAATCTAATTGATAAGGTTAAAATAATACCCTAAACTTGTCTAAATCCTATTGGTTGATAGGATTTCGACCCATCCCCACTTTAGCTTCAAAATAAGACCCTTTGGAACCATTATAAACCGATTTTGACTTTAATATAAAATAATATTTTGAGATATTCCTAAGGTGCCCCTCTCCTCCCTTATAAAAGGGCACCTCCTCCCCCTCCTCCTCACACCAATTTGAGCACTCAAGCTCGGCCAACCCCTGCCATTTTCCCTTCTCCACTTCCCTAGAATAATCCTAGAGGTCCTGGTCTTCTCCAAAGACCAATCTTAGTTCCTTAAGTGGAGGATTCAAAGAAGCGTTCCAAATAAGAGGTAATATCCATTACCGATCTTTTCAATTTCTTTCTTCTTCAACTTCTTCTTCTTTAGTTGTTTCATGATAAAGTAATAACATCAGTATTACTTACATACTGATATGTTATTATAAATATGAAACAACCCTAATTCACCTTCTATCCATCCTACGGAAAAATGAAATCACCGCGCGTGCGTACGTACGGAATACCGTCTCCACGCCGTGGTGTAATCTATTTTCCACCATCACCTTACAAGGATGGGTATAATGGTGTAATCAGTAACTATATATGATTATTATTAAGTAATATTGATACTGAAATAATATATATATATACTCCAATACAATTCCACGATCATAGGAACGATATCATCACTCGTGCGTACGTACGGAATACCGTCTCCACGATGTGATGCGACTCGTTCTACATGATCTTCATTTCATAATGATTATATAAATGAATTGAATGAATGAATATGGTATATACTACACTAATACCATTCTGGAAATGAATTATCTATAACCTAAAGATAAGAATAAGAATTTATTCGACAAAACACGCATAAGAACAAAAAGTTATAAAGACCCGAGTAACAAGTAACAATGAAATATTACTAACAAGAAGCTAATAATATGACCATATATGATCTCATATCAATATGTATGATTCTGGAATAAGTAAATAACATTATTTAAACCATTATACAGGATCTTCGGACACGAACAAAGCAAATCGGACCTAAGGTAAGGGAAATATCACAATCTCATTTTTATCCGAGATTGTTTATTCGTAAGTATTTACTGGGGTGTATTTTATCATCCACATCCATGTTCCCTCAATATGTAATATTGTTTCCATCCACTTGAAATAGTTTAAATCCAATTTTACCCTTAGGTGAGTTTTTGGTAAAGAATATGAAAGGAATCTTTTGTCGTTTTTCCGTACGAGGTACTTTTTGACTTTTCCGACAAAAGTACGAAGAATGTTTTTTTTAACTTATACGGCATGAATGGATTTTTAAAACATTACTTCAAAGAAGCTTCCTTTACAAGTTTTCAAGTTTATTTTTAATCAACTTCTTTTATTTTAAAGTTGTATGACATGTTATGAAAGGAAAAATGTTTTTGAAGAAGAAAGGATATTTTCCTCAAGAATTCAATTCAAGTGTTTTATCAAAATTATTTTCCATCTAAGATAATAAAGGGTTCTGTTTCTACCCATATTTTTACATTGGTTTGACTATGTTGTGATGGAATTATGTTTATGAATTCCTTTATCATATATGAATTGATTTATGATGTCATGATGTTTCAAGAATCCCATTTTTGTTATATGTGTTATGCGATGATGTATGTTTTATGATTATGTGGCACACATAAGAAAGGATTCATTATAAGATGGGTGGGACCTATATCTCCCTCCAATGCATTGGGTAAAGATTTTATATCTCATGAGATAGACATGGCTGGAACGGAAGGTTATTTCGGTTCAGTGATACAGGACTGAAACGAGGAGTGAACTCGGTTCAGAAAGGGACTTTGTCCACTAAGATAGTCTTGGCAATGAGTCATGACTAACAAGAAATGATTTCCATGATTATGTGTGCATGCCACAAAGATTCAAGTTTTATGTTATGATTATGGGGATCTCATTTTCACTTATATGATTTATTCCATGTTAAGATATTATGATCTCTTTTGCAGGTTTTGATTTTCATAAAGATATGATATGATTTTTATTTCCTTTATTTGCCCTTGCTGAGCATTTGAGCTCACCCTTTTATGTTTTCTTTTCCCCAGGTCAGGAAGATGGATATTAAGTAGAATATGCTAAAAGGGACCCTAGATATGATGAAATAAATGGGAGACACTGTAGAAGATTTATGAACCAGTTGTTTATGTTTCCCCAGTTTCTAAAGACACTATACCTATACGGTCCTTTGTGGTTTTGTCATATGTTGTAATAAGTGTGCTTCAATTTTGAAGTATTAACAATGTATGTAAAGTGTGGGTCGTTATAGTTGGTATCAGAGGAAAGGTATAGTCAACCTTTGGAAACTAGGATGTGAAAGCCTTAGTAAGAACCCTAAGGATAAGTCTAAGCATAGAACACAATCTTAGAAATGGCCATGAATAACCTAGGATAAGACCATAAGCATGAAAATTTTATTCTTGAATTATGTGGTTTCCTATTATAATTAGTGTTGCTCACACTATTCTTCTTGGTTTTAGTCAATGGCTGGAACCCGAAGGAACCGTGTTAATGCGGAATGTGATGGGCAATGCAATGATTGTCCCCCTGAGCAACCAAACGATATGGGAGCTGGAATGCAAAATCTTGTAGCCATGCTCACACAACTTTCTCAAGCTATGAATCATGCAGGATTTCCAAACGAGCAAAGGAGGGAGCAACATTCTGTTGAATCCTTCATGAGGCAGCGTCCACCTTCTTTCAGCGGGTCTACTGATCCATTAGTTGCTGAACAATGGATTAGTACTACTGAAAAGATATTTTCAGTTCTTCAATGTTCTGAGCATGATAAAGTCATCCTAGCAGTGTATCGTTTGGAAGGAGATGCTGATCAATGGTGGAATATTGTTAAGAATACGAGGCAAAGGGATGAAATTGAGTCCATGGAATGGGACGAGTTCAAGAACTTGTTTTTCAATAAGTACTTCCCTCGTATTCTCCGAACAAAGATGGAGAAAGAGTTCCTTGAACTGAAGCAAAGGGATGATGAATCTGTTAGTACCTATGAAGCAAATTTTACAAGACTTGCAAGGTACGCTTCTGGTATTATTATCCAACCTGAGAGTAAGATCGATCGATTCTTTAGTGGCTTAAAACCAAGTCTTCGAAGGGCGTTAGCCATAAGGGAATTCAATAGCTATGAGGAAATCGTTCGATGTGCTCTCAAAGTCGAGATGGAGATTGGAGTAACCCATCAGTCACATGGGTTTGATAAGAAGAGGAAGATGGAATTCAAAGAAAAATCTAAAGAGCACACGGAAAAGAAGATGAACTTTCCCTTATGCTCAAAGTGTGGAAAGAAACATGGAGGGAGTTGTCTTAAAGGGACAAGTAAATGTTTTAAATGTGGAAAAGAAGGTCATCGGGCATTTGAATGCCGTGATAATGGGAAGAAGATGTCTAATGATGCAAACAAAGGAAGGGATACACAGAATGAACCTACTACACTTCAATGTTTCAAGTGCAAGGAGATGGGGCATTATGCCAATCAATGCCCAAATCCAAGGGTTGATGATGATGGTCGACGTCAACAAACTCTTAAGGCTAAAGATAAAGGAAAGTCACATGCAATTTCTATCAGCGATGTGGAGTACGATAATGAAGTGGTGAAAGGTACACTTACCGTCCACTCTAAAGTAGCAAATGTTTTATTTGATTCTGGATCCACACACTCTTTCATTTCTGAAAAATTTTCTAAGGGTATCACCGTACTACCTCAACAATTAGATGTTGAGTTAGCTGTGACAACACCTAATGGCACATCAATCGCATCAAAAGTTTATAATTCTTCTCCGATCGAAGTTTGTGGGAAAGTGCTTCCTGCAAATCTTGTGATCCTTCCTTTAGTGGAATTTTATGTGATTCTTGGCATGGATTGGCTTTCTCTACATGGAGCTCATATCAATTGCCAAAGAAGGGAAGTCACATTTCATACTCCAGATCAATCTACAATCGTATACCAATGCAAGGATGAACATAACCTTCCAGTGGAAATTTCTTCCATCTTATGGGTATTGATCCCACTAAATGAAGGTTATTTATCTCAAATGGTTGGTGAGAAACTCACGATTAAGAATATGCCCATTGTAAGGGAGTTTGATGATGTCTTTCCGGAGGAATTACCGGGTCTTCCACCAAATCGTGAAGTTGAGTTTTCAATAGAACTCGTACCGGGTGCTTTGCCTATTTCAAAGACACCTTATAGAATGGCCCCAATTGAGTTGCAGGAATTGAAGAAGCAACTCCAAGAGAATCTTGATAAGGGATTCATACGCCCTAGTGCGTCACCTTGGGGAGCACCTGTTCTATTTGTTAAGAAGAAAGATGGATCAATGAGACTCTGCATTGATTATCGAGAACTTAACAAGATCACTATCAAGAACAAATATCCTCTCCCACGCATTGATGACTTATTTGACCAACTACGCGGAGCTCAATACTTTTCCAAGATTGATCTTTGTTCAGGGTATCATCAATTAAGGGTCAAAAGGGAGGATATACCAAAGACGGCTTTCCGTACAAGGTATGGACACTATGAATTTATAGTGATGCCATTTGGTCTTACTAATGCCCCTGCTATCTTCATGGATCTAATGAATAGAGTCTTTAGAGACTATCTTGATCAATTTGTGGTAGTCTTTATAGACGATATTCTTGTCTATTCAAAGAGCAAGGAAGAGCATGAAGATCACTTGAGAATTATATTGAAGACCCTGAGAAAGGAGAAGCTTTATGCCAAATTTACCAAGTGTGAATTTTGGCATCAAAAAGTTGCATTTTTGGGTCATATAATCTCAAAAGAGGGGATATCTGTGGATCCAGCAAAAACAGAGGTTATCGAAAGATGGTCGAGACCAACCACAGTAACTGATATCCGAATTTTTCTTGGTTTGGCTGGATATTATCGACGTTTTGTAAAAGATTTTTCACGATTATCTAATCCACTCACCAAGTTGACTCGGAAAGGAGTTAAGTTTGTCTGGACAGAGGAATGTGAAGAGAATTTCAAGGAGTTGAAAATAAGGTTATCCAGTGCACCTGTGCTCACACTGCCTTGTAGTGGAGAAAGGTTTGTGATCTACAGTGATGCATCCAAGAAGGGATTGGGGTGTGTTCTTATGCAAAATGATATGGTGATAGCTTATGCCTCACGACAGTTGAAAATCCATGAGCAAAATTACCCAACACATGATTTGGAGTTGGCTGCGGTAATCTTTGCATTAAAGATTTGGAGGCATTACCTTTATGGTGAAAGGTGTGATATTTATACTGATCATAAAAGTTTAAAGTATATTTTCACACAAAAGGAGCTGAATATGCGCCAAAGAAGATGGTTGGAGCTGATTAAGGATTATGACTGCTCAATCCATTACCACCCTGGGAAAGCAAACAAGGTGGCAGATGCATTAAGTCGACAAGACCATGCTAGTTTATCCATGATGAGGATCACAAAAGATCCAATATTTATGGATTTACAAAGGATGGATCTTGGAATTTTAATGGAAGGGGAAAAATCTTATCTTTCTCAAATGAATGTTCAACCATCTATACATGTGAAGATTAAGGAGGCACAGAAAGAAGATGTCGAGTTACAAAAGAAGGTGAGAAATGTTCCTGAATTCAACCTTGATTGTGATGGGATAATAAAGTTCAGGAATCGGGTTTGCGTTCCTCCCATCCCCGAATTAAAGAATGAGCTGCTGGATGAGGCTCATAGTTCATCATTTTCTATTCATCCTGGAAGCACGAAGATGTATAGGGACCTGAAAGAGTACTTCTGGTGGGATGGAATGAAAAGAGATGTTGCTGAATATGTCTCTCGATGCTTGGTTTGTCAACAAGTTAAAGCTGAGAGACAGAAGTCTAAGGGGATGTTACAACCATTACCCATACCCGAATGGAAATGGGAAAACATCACTATGGACTTTGTCACAGGACTTCCTAAAACATCCAAAGGCAATAATGCTATCTGGGTCATAGTTGATCGTCTTACAAAGTCTGCACACTTCATTGCTATTAGAGAGGATTTCTCTCTAGATCAGCTTGCCAGGATATATGTAAAGGAAGTGGTAAGATTGCATGGAGTACCACTTTCTATTATATCTGATCGAGATCCGAGATTTACCTCGAATTTCTGGCGAAGTCTTCAGCATACTCTGGATACAGAGTTGAGTTTCAGCACTGCTTATCATCCCCAAACAGACGGTCAGTCTGAGAGAACAATTCAAACCCTAGAAGATATGTTGAGAGCTTGCTCTATGGATTTCAAAGGAGGTTGGGATCAACACCTACCTTTGGTGGAATTTTCTTATAATAATAGCTTTCACTCCAGTATTCAGATGGCTCCTTATGAAGCTCTCTATGGAAAGAAATGCAGGACTCCAACTTGCTGGGATGAAGTTGGGGAAAGAAAGCTATTAGGACCTGATCTCGTTGATGAAATGGCATAAAAGGTTAGATCTATTCAACAACACATAAGAGCAGCTCAGAGTCGACAGAAAAGTTATGCCGACAACCGAAGAAAAGACCTAGAGTTTGAAGTGGGTGATAAAGTGTTCTTACGAATATCTCCCTGGAAGAGGGTTATGAGATTTGGAAAGAAGGGGAAGTTGAGCCCTAGATATATCGGTCCTTTCGAAATACTGGATCGTGTTGGGAAGGTAGCTTACCGATTGGCGCTTCCACCGAATCTCTCTCAAGTTCACGATGTGTTCCATGTATCTCTCCTGAGAAAGTACATACCAGATCCTTCACATGTACTCAGCTCAGAAGTTGTACCGCTGGAGCAAGATCTTTCTTATGAAGAACAGCCGATAGAGATTCTGGATCGTAGCGAAAAAATCCTACGAAACAAGACCACTCGCTTGGTGAAAGTTTTATGGAGAAACCACCAACTTGAAGAAGCTACATGGGAGCTTGAGGATATGATGAGGGAGAAGTATCCTCATTTGTTGCAAAGTAACGAATTTCGAGGGCGAAATTCTTTTTAAGGGGGGTAGAATGTAACACCCGAGACTTTTATGTTATATAAATCATCAAAGGAATCTTTTTCTACACAACACTTGCTTGGCTTGCTTTACACGCAATCGCGACCTTCCTCGATAGCTTGCGTCGTACGCAATACCGAGTTTCACTAAACAACAATATACTATTAAAACTAGCTGTTATGAATAGTAATAACCACTTTTTGAAATTTTATTTTTCAAAATGGACTTCATTTTTGGACTCAGAATATCGAAATTAGCCTAGGGTGGAATTTTGGTATTTTTCTGAAAACTTTCAATTTTTGATGAATAGTGAAACCACTAAGTGGTAGGTTAAAAAAACAGAATTTTGCATAAAACTTAATTTTACCGCTTCTGTGAATGGAATTTTGAAAATCCGAGAGACACGGTTAATATCAAGGACTAAAATGTGGTTCAATGAGATGAAAATAATTTTTTGGTGAATAGTAACTTTTTACGATTTTTACCGCGGTTAATAGTAAATAGGGTAAATAAGGGTAAATATGATATCAATATTACCCTAACACATGTCCTAATTCTATTGGACAAGTTTAATTCGACCAAAAACAAACTTAGGAATAAAATATGACCATTTAGGCCCACTTGGATTAGATTAGGACATTTATTATTAATTTATTTAAAGAAGGGTTAAAATAGTTAAAATCAAAGTTTAATAAGTAAATCATTTTTAATATAGGGTTATACATAAGATAAATTCGATTGTAAATATTCATTAGAAAGCTAAAAATATTTCCTACATGATGGTATTTTATTTGTAATTTTTAGACATCAAATAATTTAATTTATTTATGACACAAAGATGATGCAGTAATTATCTTATTAATGAAATATTGACAAAATTGATAATATAAATACCAAAATAAATGTAATTTGAGACTTTTTATGAATTCCACTAATTTTCTAGGTTACTATGATATATTAGTGTTGATTTAATCAACTTGGTTCGAACATATAATTCTGTTATGACTTTCACAAAAATCATATATCAAATAGTGTCAAAATTGACACAAAATAGTTTTTAAATCAAATATTATATTATTAATTGTTATTTTATTCCTAAAAATCTAAGGTTCGGCCAAATGACTTAGATAAGGATATATATATTAATAATAAACAATTTGGGGTTCGTTTGGCATGTTATAGTAAGTGTATTAACCATATAGTGAAAGAAAACAAAAAGACACGGTAAAAGTTAAATTAATTAACTTAGAGTTAAATCTAATTGATAAGGTTAAAATAATACCCTAAACTTGTCTAAATCCTATTGGTTGATAGGATTTCGACCCATCCCCACTTTAGCTTCGAAATAAGACCCTTTGGAACCATTATAAACCGATTTTGACTTTAATATAAAATAATATTTTGAGATATTCCTAAGGTGCCCCTCTCCTCCCTTATAAAAGGGCACCTCCTCCCCCTCCTCCTCACACCAATTTGAGCACTCAAGCTCGGCCAACCCCTGCCATTTTCCCTTCTCCACTTCCCTAGAATAATCCTAGAGGTCCTGGTCTTCTCCAAAGACCAATCTTAGTTCCTTAAGTGGAGGATTCAAAGAAGCGTTCCAAATAAGAGGTAATATCCATTACCGATCTTTTCAATTTCTTTCTTCTTCAACTTCTTCTTCTTTAGTTGTTTCATGATAAAGTAATAACATCAGTATTACTTACATACTGATATGTTATTATAAATATGAAACAACCCTAATTCACCTTCTATCCATCCTACGGAAAAATGAAATCACCGCGCGTGCGTACGTACGGAATACCGTCTCCACGCCGTGGTGTAATCTATTTTCCACCATCACCTTACAAGGATGGGTATAATGGTGTAATCAGTAACTATATATGATTATTATTAAGTAATATTGATACTGAAATAATATATATATATATACTCCAATACAATTCCACGATCATAGGAACGATATCATCACTCGTGCGTACGTACGGAATACCGTCTCCACGATGTGATGCGACTCGTTCTACATGATCTTCATTTCATAATGATTATATAAATGAATTGAATGAATGAATATGGTATATACTACACTAATACCATTCTGGAAATGAATTATCTATAACCTAAAGATAAGAATAAGAATTTATTCGACAAAACACGCATAAGAACAAAAAGTTATAAAGACCCGAGTAACAAGTAACAATGAAATATTACTAACAAGAAGCTAATAATATGACCATATATGATCTCATATCAATATGTATGATTCTGGAATAAGTAAATAACATTATTTAAACCATTATACAGGATCTTCGGACACGAACAAAGCAAATCGGACCTAAGGTAAGGGAAATATCACAATCTCATTTTTATCCGAGATTGTTTATTCGTAAGTATTTACTGGGGTGTATTTTATCATCCACATCCATGTTCCCTCAATATGTAATATTGTTTCCATTCACTTGAAATAGTTTAAATCCAATTTTACCCTTAGGTGAGTTTTTGGTAAAGAATATGAAAGGAATCTTTTGTCGTTTTTCCGTACGAGGTACTTTTTGACTTTTCCGACAAAAGTACGAAGAATGTTTTTTTTAACTTATACGGCATGAATGGATTTTTAAAACATTACTTCAAAGAAGATTCCTTTAAAAGTTTTCAAGTTTATTTTTAATCAACTTCTTTTATTTTAAAGTTGTATGACATGTTATGAAAGGAAAAATGTTTTTGAAGAAGAAAGGATATTTTCCTCAAGAATTCAATTCAAGTGTTTTATCAAAATTATTTTCCATCTAAGATAATAAAGGGTTCTGTTTCTACCCATATTTTTACATTGGTTTGACTATGTTGTTATGGAATTATGTTTATGAATTCCTTTATCATATATGAATTGATTTATGATTTCATGATGTTTCAAGAATCCCATTTTTGTTATATGTGTTATGCGATGATGTATGTTTTATGATTATGTGGCACACATAAGAAAGGATTCATTATAAGATGGGTGGGACCTATATCTCCCTCCAATGCATTGGGTAAAGATTTTATATCTCATGAGATAGACATGGCTGGAACGGAAGGTTATTTCGGTTCAGTGATACAGGACTGAAACGAGGAGTGAACTCGGTTCAGAAAGGGACTTTGTCCACTAAGATAGTCTTGGCAATGAGTCATGACTAACAAGAAATGATTTCCATGATTATGTGTGCATGCCACAAAGATTCAAGTTTTATGTTATGATTATGGGGATCTCATTTTCACTTCTATGATTTATTCCATGTTAAGATATTATGATCTCTTTTGCAGGTTTTGATTTTCATAAAGATATGATATGATTTTTATTTCCTTTATTTGCCCTTGCTGAGCATTTGAGCTCACCCTTTTATGTTTTCTTTTCCCTAGGTCAGGAAGATGGATATTAAGTAGAATATGCTAAAAGGGACCCTAGATATGATGAAATAAATGGGAGACACTGTAGAAGATTTATGAACCAGTTGTTTATGTTTCCCCAGTTTCTAAAGACACTATACCTATACGGTCCTTTGTGGTTTTGTCATATGTTGTAATAAGTGTGCTTCAATTTTGAAGTATTAACAATGTATGTAAAGTGTGGGTCGTTATATTGTGCTAAGACTAAAAATCAGATTTTGTCAAGGCCTTGTGCTAAGACACTAGTTTGCCTCATGAGACCTACCGATGCATCGAGGAGCTATAGTGGGCTTCACCCGTCACTTACTAAGTCCAATGCATTCCTCATATGAAAAGTTGAAACATAACATTAACATTCGTATTAAAACTAGCATATGAAATGTCAATACTTTATCCACAAACCATGAATGGTATAAAAATATCACATCCAAAGTCAAATATAACTCATTTGATACAATATGGAAGATTGTATTGTATCAGATTAACCCCAATCGAGAATAATGAAGGATATTTGTTGAGTAAGTTTTGTTTTCAACAATACATAATATTGTTATTTAAAGGGGGATTTTATATTAATACTCTATCTCTTTATGAAAATTTTGATGCTCACAAATACCCTTAATTATTTTCTAATGATTTTATTTGTTAAGTATTTTGCAGGAATTTATTATTTTATTTTACTCTTGAAATAATGGGAATTTATTACTAAAGTATTCGTATCTAGCTTGTTCTGGAAACACTGTTCATACGCTACTTATTCAGAATCTGCTTGAGCGTGTTCTGGAAACATTGTTCATACTCGACATGGATAAACATAGTGTAAGGATGAAAAGCATGTATACTTTTTGAGAAAAGGAAAAAGTATGGTTAATCAAAAATACGTTATCGAACAAGTATGGAAGAAGAACCCTACATTAGGAAGGAACCCTACGTTTGGGATATCAGAAAACTATGGAAGGAGAACCGTACGTAAATATTAAACATTAAGTTTATTTCTCAGAAGTATGGTTCATCAACCTTACTTTTGTAAAAAACCATACGTTCTTGGAAAAGTATGGATTAAGTAAAAGTTTGGATCTTTTATCATATATTTGAAAGTTGAAGAGAAAATTATGGATGACCAACCCTACGTTTGGAATGAACCTTACATTTGTGGATAAGTTTAAATTTTCAACTTTGCGTTGTCAACCTTTCATTGTGAACCTTAAATTTGAAGACTACGTCATCAACCATACGTTCAGAGGATGCATACAGTTCAACTCAACCTTACGTTTGGTGTCAGAGAATTTAAAGTCGATATTTTTATGCAACGGTCAGTACGTTGATTATTAGGTGGATTTCAAGCCAGATTTAAAGCTGATTTTAAAGTATAATTTTGACTGATTCAAAACAGTTTTATCAATGTTTTGATGGAATTAAAAGGATATTTTTATGTCGAGTCTTCAGGGAAGTTACGACTACTCTATAAAATTAAAATGTTTGAATATCGTGAGTAAAAAGGTGACTTTTGTGGATCTAGTTTTACAGGAGAAGTTCTTATCGTTCTTTTATTAATATGGGATTTTTTTTAAAAACTGCATTGACAATTATTGATTATGTGTGATCTCTTGATTATTCTAAAAAAGAAAAATAAAGACTACTGAAATATACTGATCTACTATTTCAAAAGGAGCGTCAAAGCCTTGTTTGTTAAAGAGGAAGGAACACTATAGAATATTCACTTGTTCTATATCTAAGATCTACTATGGATCTGTCTCTGCTAAAGTTGTGAATTATTTTTTCTATATTTACCGCAACGGGATTGACTCAGAACGTCTCTTATGTGAAGATTATTATTTCTGAAGGTGAAGATCTATCTACTGTCAATTTCATGTTGTTGCAATTGTGAAGAACATCTGGAAAGTATTTTCAGAATACAAAATTCCTTCTTTTCTATTCTTGAGTGATCAGCTTTTCGTACTAAGCTTTATAGGTTCTGTAAGTGAACTAGAAGGCCTTTTTTGTCTTGGATTGTAAAGGATTCAACTACCTGTACTCAGTTGTGAACCGGTCTATTGAAATGAGGACCAGATAGTGAAAATCACCAAGATCATGGAGTAGAGTGTTGGTGGAGTGGACTAGGGGCCTTCTGTTCCCTGAACCCCTATACATCTTGTGTTTCTGCTATTTAAATTTTCACTGCATCATTTTATCTGATTAAAGTTAAAAGGAAGAACACAATCTTGTAAATATTTTTGAAAAGACAAAATTCACCCCCCCCCCCCCCTCTTGTTTATATTTGGTGTAATCCGATCCAACAATTGGTATCATAGGTTGAGCTTTATGGCAAAGCTTTAACAAGATGAAAGTGACTATACATAGAGTAAGATGACTGATACAAGAGAGGGAATGTCTATGGTCAGAGCATCGTACTTAAATGGAGAAAACTATGGATGCTGGAAGTTGTGAATGATTATCTATTTGAAAAACCTTGGATGCAGAGTATATTCCAAGATTCTGACTCCATATGAAATACCAGAAAAACCTGAAACTTGGAGTGCAGCTACTGAAGAAGATTATGACATGAACTCGAAGGCAATGAATGCAATTATATGTGGTCTAGGACCTGATGAGTTTAACAGAGTATCTCAATGCCCAACAGTATATGAAATGTGGAAAACTATTGTTGTTTCTTACGAAGGAACTAACAATATCAAGGAAATGAGATATGCAACTGCTAAGCTTAAATTTGATACATTCAGAATGGTTGAAGGTGAGAGTATTACTCAAATCAATGGAAGATTGACCGAGATTGTCAATAACATAAATTCCTTGGGAGATCCCATTAAACAAGCTGATCAAGCTTTAAAAGTCTTGAGAGTACTACCTACAAAATGGAATGGAATCTCTGTAGCAATCAGACAGTCAACACCTGTCAAAGATTTAACCATGAGAGAACGGATTGGAACATTAATGATGTATGAAGCTGAGATGGAAGATGAAGCTAATGAATATAAAGTGCTTATCAAAAGAGATGATACTGCCTTAAAATCATCATCACAGAGCAAAAACATAAAGATGAAGAAAAATGTAAAAGAGAAGTCAGAGAGATGATACCGCCTTAAAATAATCATCACAGAGAAACGGTCGGGTTTCTCGATAATCACCATATTATGATCAGATTTTCTTCGGAGGAAGACCTCATATGTGCCTGGTCAAAGGAACCTCGGCGTTGCAATGGATTTCATTTCTTCATGTTCTGGCGGTCGTTCGATTTCCACATGAATCGGGACACTCCGACCGCGGCGATCTGGGTTAGTCTTCCTAACCTCCCGTTGCCATTTCAAAATCCCTCAGTTATCCAAATGCTCGATAATCTACTCGGTCGGTTTCTCTACTCGGATAGTAGAACCACTATAGTCTGTCATCCGGTATGCTCGCGGATTTTCATGGAGATTGATGTTTCCAGGGTTCCATTTTATTTCATTTGGGTTACGATCGGAGAAGAATATAGATGTAGGCAGATAGTTGTTTACGAAAGATGGATGGAATTCTGTGGTTCTTGTAATCGGTTGGGGCATGCTTCGGAATTCTATCATCAGAGACCTGTATCGTTAGTGTATAGGGACTTTGTCCTTCAATCGATGGAGGATGGTCATAGGGATGGGCAGGGCATGACTCAGCCGACGCCCAGTGCTTATGGAAAGGTTGATTTGGTTTGTGTGGTAAGGAACTCAGGCCTATATGCAGCAGGTGAAGCGGCCAGAGATAGGGGGAATTCGTTATGCCCAATTGAGGAGGCATGATTAGTTAGGGAGGTAGAGTGTAAATTTGCAGCGGGTGTGGAGGCTCTTGGCTCTGGCATGGTAGCTCCCCACGTTATCCTGTTGGTTGCGGATGTGTTTAGCAGGTTGAAGAGAGACCTAGCGAGTTCCTCCAGCTGAGGTGCGCAGGAGGAAGGGGAAGAACTTCAGCTGGAGGAGTCTCATGTGGAAGTCCATGGGAAGGGGGACAAATTTACTTTGGACCAGATGGCACATGAAGTGAAAGAGAACCTTTCTGGTTTGATGGCTAAGAGGTCATGGGTGGGTGGCGTGGATATGAGTAAAGGGAGGCAGGGGACTGATATGGACATGATAGTTCCAAACAGAGATGGGAAGGAACGGGGACTAAATTCAATTGCTTTGCACAACAGTTTTGAAGGCCTTTCAGAGGATGTTTTGAGCTCTGATTTTGACTTTCCAGGTGAGGGGATCGAAGTGGGTGCGACATTCTCTAAAGGGAGTGTACACGGACACTCTGCTGATGAGGCTCTAAGCCCGAAGAACACTAGGGGTTTCAGGAGGAGGAAGGAGAAGAAAGACTATTCTTCATTAATGCCCCCTTTGAAGACTCGATCAATGAAGAATTTGAGTGACAAGAGAATGAATATGGAACCTCCGAGATATCAGAGGCCAGGAGAGTAGGACTTTCAGTCCTCGATCTTGCTTTTAAGCTACGAAGATGAAGTGATAGAATAGGTCCTATTACTCAACGCTACTGAGTAGGAGGCGACTAAAATGATGGGGAGGTATCTAGAGGAGTCTCTTAATGAGGAGTAATATTATTGGATTGACAAACAAGACTCAATTTTGATAGGGGGTTTCAATCATGGGAAGATAAGTGTTGAGGAGTACATTCAGTCTTGGGACCAACTTGTGACTACCTTTGAGAAGGGGATATTAGAAGAAGCAGATCTAAGTTACCATCCTTAATGTGGAAACTATTTAGGGAGACGGATTCTGGTAATATTAAATTCCTTGTTAGCGACACAAATTAAGATGGCTGGTGGATGCGAGTGATTCGGTAGTTTGAGCGGTGGCTTCTCTAGGTCCCCTTGTATTTTTCTTTTCAGTGTTGCTTTGCTTATTTTCAGCATGATTCTTGGACCTGCCCCAGAAGGGGATTTGAGCATTAAGTCTCTATTGATACAGGTCTCTCGTAATTGGATGTTTGAGAGGGTATGTCTTTTCCATCGGTTTTGTGCCCGTTCTTTTGCACGGGACTGCTTGTCGAGGTGTCTTGTGTTGGTGAAGACTTGTTGTTGGCTCACTTGATGGGTTGGGGCGGTCCTTTTGTTTGATATGGTTGTATGTGGTTTCTCACTTTCTCCTCAAAGTGTTTTATAATAAAAAAGTAATTTTCAGTCAGTCATAAATGACTATGAGCATAACGACAAGAAATACATGAAAGCTACATGGAGTGTATATGAAGACTTCAGTAGTACTTGTCAATCAGACTCAGAGAAGGAGGAAGCAAATCTAAAAGCCAACATTTGTTTTATGAAAGAAACAGATGAGGTACAATCTTACTACTCTTCTGATTCTAGTTCTAAATCTAATTACTCTAATGAAAAACTTGTAGCCTACTGCAATATGCTTGAATAAAAATATGACTCTCTATTTAAGAATCATAAGTCTTTAAAGAATTTTCATAAGGTCGTTTCTGATGAAAGAGATACAATGTTGAAACAATATAAGGATTTAACTGAAGAATTTGATTCAACTAATTCCAACAAAACAGATTATGAATCAAATATAAAATCACTGCAAACTGAAGTAGAAACCTATAAAACTGTAGCCCTTGTTTTAACTAAAGGAGAAAATACTTTAAATTAAATCCTTGGGAAAAATTTCATTAAGAAGGAAAGATTCGGAATTGGCAGTAAGGGTGAAAACCCCAAGCTGTACAAAAACAATTTTATTCCAAGTGAAAAAAGACTAAATTGTAATTACTGTGGAATAAGGGGACATATTTCTAAAAACTGTTTCTTAAGACAACCCCAAATAAGTATCATTAAGAAATCTTTTATATCAAATGATTTATTTGACACATGTGAAATCAGAAAAGCAAAACAAGTCTGGATTCCCAGATTCTTGCTAGCTAACACCACTGGACCCAACAAAATATGGGTACCAAAGCAATCTGTGTAAATATCTTTACAGGGAGCAGGACACAAGAGCAAAAGGGACATATGGTATATGGACAGTGGCTGCTCAAGACATATGAGTGGAAACGCATTGAATTTCTCAACACTCACTCAAAAAGATGGTGGACTTATCACCTTTGGTGGCAATTCCAAAGGAAAAATAATTGGTATTGGAACAGTTGGAGATCCAGAAGCTGTCTCAATTAATAAAGTACTTTATGTACAAGGATTGAAACACAATCTGATAAGTATCTCTCAACTTTGTGATGATGGTTATGCTGTTGATTTTTCTAACAATTGTTGTTTTTTTTTCAAAAATAAATTGATTAAATTTAGAGCACCAAGAACTGATAATGTGTATACCCTGGATTTAAATTCCTTGTGTAAACAATAAGTAAATTGCTTAACTACTAAAATGAAGGAATCTGGGATCCAGCATAGGAGACTTGGACATTGTAATGTATGTGTTTTAAATAAGTTATCTAAGAAACATTTAGTTTCTGATTTTCCTAGTCTCAAATTTGAAAGTGACAGATTCTGTGATGCGTGTCAACTTGGCAAGAAACACAAATCATCCTTCAAATCTATTAACAAAATTGTTACATCTAAACCTCTAGAACTTATCCATATGGATTTGTTTGGAACTTCAAGAGTAGAAAGCTTGGGTGGTAAATTGTTTGTATTTGTTTTAGTTGATGACTATTCTATATTTACATGGAATTTTTTTTTGAAATTTAAAAATGAATATTTTACTTTATTTGAAAGTTTTTGCAAAGCTGTTCAAAATGAAAAAGTTTTTAAATTAATTTCATTAAGAAGTGATCATGGTGGAGAATTTTAGAATCAGGAATTTAATTCCTTCTGCTCAAATATGGGTATTAAACACACCTTCTCTGCACCTAGAACACCTCAAAAAATGGAATTGTTGAAATAAGAAATAGGACTATTTAAGAAATGGCTACGACTATGCTAAATGAATACAGTCTTCCTACCTACTATTGGGCAGAAGCTGTAAGCACAGCCTACTATATAATGAATTGAGTTTTAATTAGACCTCTTTTAAAAAAGACACCCTATGAAATTTGGAATAATAGAAAACCTAAAGTGAACTACTTTAATGTTTTTGGATGCAAGGTTTACATCCCGAACACCAAGGATAATCTTGGTAAGTTCGATCCAAAATCTGATGAAGGAATATTCTTAGGATATTTAGCTACCTCCAAAGCTTATAGAATCTATAATAAGAAGTCAAGGATTGTTGAAGAATCAGTTCATGTGAAATTTGATGAATCTGTTCCCTTTGAGAAAAGGAAAGATCAAATGGATGAATCTGACTCTAATGATAACATGAGGCGTGAGAACATGAAAAATTATTTTGAAAAAGATATAAATGAAATTCAGTCCAGTTCAGAAGAACATGATACTAAAGAACCTATAAGTATGTTGCCTAGACAGACTAGAACCCTAAAGAATCACCCTTTAGAAACTATAATATGTGACCTAGATACGGGAATAAAAACTAGAATAAATATAGGAAATATTATATAATTATCTTCCTTTCTATCCCAATTAGAACCGAAGACTATAGAATAAGCTTTAGATGATGAAAGCTGGATGATAGCAATGCGAGAAGAATTAAACCAGTTCAAAAGAAATGATGTCTGGGAATTAGTTGAAAGACCACAGAACTATCCAGTGATAGGAACCAAATGGGTCTTTATAAATAAGCAAGATGATCATGGAATAATAACTAGAAATAAATCTAGACTTGTAGATAAAGGATATAATCAGGAAGAAGGTATAGATTATGATGAAACCATTTCACCTGTAGCTAGACTAGAATCCATTAGAATCCTCTTATCCTATGAATCTCATATGAACTTCAAATTATTTCAGATGGATGTTAAGTCTGCCTTTTTAAATGGTTATTTAATGGAGGATGTTTATGTTGAGAAACCTCCTAGTTTTGAAAATTATCAAAAACCAGATTTTGTTTTTGAACTTACTAAAGCTCTCTATGGCCTTAAACAACCACCTAAAGCTTGGTATGAAAGATTAAGATATTTTCTTTTGAAAAATGATTTTACTGTTGGAATGACAGATCCAACACTGTTTAAGAAAACTGTGAATTATAATATTTTATTAGTTCAAATTTATGTTGATGATGTAATTTTTGGATCAACTAATAAAACCCTTTGTCGTGAGTTTTCAAATTTAATGGAAAATGAATTTTAAATGAGTATGATGGGAGAACTAAATTTCTTTCTAGGACTTCCAATTTATCAAAAATATTTTGGAAATGTTATGAATCAAAGAAAATACATTACTAGTTTATTGAAGAATTTTGGACTTGAAAACAGCAAGACATATACAACTCCTATGTGCACTACTATAAAACTTGATTTGGATGAAACTGGAAAATCAGTTGACAACAAGTTATATAGAGGAATGATTGGTAGTTTATTATATCTTACTACTATTAGGCCAGATATAATGTATTCAGTATGTCTTTGTGCAAGACTTAAATCAAATCCAAAAGAATATCATTTAACTACTGTTAAAAGAATTTTTATATATTTAAAATGAACTATTTTTCAATCTCTTCTTTATCCCAAAACTTCTGGTTTTAATTTGATTTCATATTCAGATGAAGAATTTGGGAGTTGTAGATTATATAGGAAAATAACTTCAGGAACTTGTCACTTTTTAGGGAAATCTTTAGTTTCATGGTCAAGTAAGAAGCAACATTCAGTTTCCCTGTCAATAGCTGAGGCAGAGTATGTTTCTGCTAGCAGTTGTTGTGCACAAGTGTTGTGGATGAAAAACACTCTTATGGACTTTGGACTAAATTTTAATAATACGCCTATTTTATGTGACAATACTAGTGCTATAAATATTTCAAAAAAATCCTATTAATCATTCTAGAACTAAGAATATTGATATTAGACATCATTTTCTAAGAGATCATGTTCTTAAAAAGGACATATCATTGGAATTTGTAAGTACTAAAATTCAATTAGATGATATTTTTACTAAACCACTTCCCACTACAAGGTTTGATTTTATTAAGGGGGATCTAGGTTTATTTGATTTTAAATAAAATTTTATTTTACTATAGTAGTTCTTTATTTTTAATTCTCCTTAAAATAATTTAGCTAATTTTTTTTTCAAACAGAATAAGTTTATTCTCCCCACGTAATCTATTTTATTTATTTTTAAATATATGTAATGATTAATAAAAACACAGGAATCAAGTTTGTCAGAAACCCTTTCGACTTCTAAACTGTTTCATTTCTACCAAAACATTTTCGAACCCGCAAACCGCACCTCTTCTCGTCAACCCTAATCTTTGAACCTCTAAAACCCTAACCTTCAAACCTTCATAGATTCTCACAAAGATGGAAAAGACTAAAAGAGTAGATGAAGCCAAAACCAGCAATTCTAAGAAAGAACATTCATAAGGAAGAAAAATCTTACAGGGCAAGGTGATTGATCTCGAATGGATTTATCAGACAAATATCCTATTGAAACAAGCAATGTCATTTCAGAATCTCAAACAAACTTTCAAAACTGAGAATACGGACTTTATTTATGAGGTAGAGCTTCGATACTTCTTCAAATCTTTATAGTTTAGTCTCGGAGATACTGAGGACAGTATGATGGCTAAGATATAGGATAGGGATTTCTCAATCTTGTTAGTAGAAATTGGTCAGATTCTCAACATCCCTAATGAGGGAGTTTTTCATTTCGATTTGAAAAATATTGGAGATTTTGTGCATAAATCAAAGGACATAATGTCATTTCTCTTTAGTATTAAGACTGTAAAGAAAATTTTTATCAAGGATTTAGAGCCTGATCATAAAAATTTGGTCAAATTTGTACAAATAGGGATTGCACCGAGGATGTCTGAAATGGAAAAGATCTTATATCCCAATATGTATATAATGTATCTTTTGCTCAGTGATTTTAAACTCAATTTTCCTAGGTATATGGTTAGGTACCTAAGATATTGTTGTCAGAGTGATGCCTGAATGAACTTTTATCCTTTTGGTCGATTCATCTCCAAGATGTTGTTTACAAAGGACATGGTGAGACTGGTGGATGCCAGAGTTCTGGAAGAGTCTGAAAAGGACTCTGAGGAAAAATATGTGGACCGACCTACTCAAGACAAGGAGAAAGAAAAATCTGCTGCTGAATCATTACCTTTAGTACTGCTAAATCCCACAGAGCCTGAGAATGCGAATCAAGCATCGGGTGCTTCTGATTCAAGGAATAGGGAAGTTGAAGAGTTTTACAAAACGTTATCTCAAATACAATGTGAGAATGATTCTTTGAGAAGCACTTTAGCATCAGAACAATTGAAATTTCAAAATCTTAAGGAGAGTTCTGTTTTAAGGCAAGAAGTTGGAATTTTTAAAGAGGATATGCTAAATGATGTTTCCAAATTGAAATCTGAAATGGTTATGAAATCTGATTTCTTGGATCTTAAGTTATTTATGGAGACACAATTTGCATCAGTTGGGAATAGTGCTGCTAGTGGATCTGATACTTCACCTGATTTAATCATAATATTTCAAGCTATCACAGCCACAATGAGAAACATGAATAACAGGTTTCAAGATCTTCAGTGAAACAGTGCTCCATTATCTGTTCTATTAGATAATCAGAAATTCTCGGTTGATCAGTTGACATCCAGTGAGCCAGGAATCCGCTCTGTCTTAGATAAATTCACAGAGAAGCTGTCTTTTTTTATAGAGAAAGAAGAACGGTTTCACGAGTTTTTCAGAGCCAATCTCATTGAAGATATTCATATGACTCAGAAGTCCAGGAATCTTATTATTCAGCTCGGTGATGGATTAATGAAAAGGATGAGAGAATAGTTAGCAGAAATCAAGTCTACAGTCCAGAGAAGATAAGCCCTACCTGTTAACTGCCAAAATCTTGATTCCTGTATTTATTATTTTTGTACTTTTAATGAAAATCTATTTCATTATATTTACTTATTTTACTTTTCTTATTTGGATATGTCAGTAATCCAGATTGAATTATTACTAAACAGTTCATAATAGCATTTACCTACAGTTCAGTGCAATATTAAATGTGTTAAAATCCATGATTTATCATTCTTTTTTATATCACAAAAAGGGGGAGAAATTTGGATAAACACAAAATTTTATTTTTAAGATTTTAAACCCTTATTTAAATGATTTCCTGTATATTTAAAATGTTTTGGATTTATATAGATTTATACTTATACAACAAACTATTTTAAGTTATTAACAGTCATTTATTATAAAGGGAAATTTTCTTTTACTTTTTATTCAGAGGGAGAAATTTGGATAAAATTAAAAACATTTATTTTATTATTTTCTTTTATTTTTAAAGAAAAATAATTTTATTTTCATTATAAATAAAGGGGTAGAAATTTATTTTTAATGATAATACAATGTCTATTTATTGAAATGTTTTTGTTAAAATTAAATATTGTTTTATCTTTTCAAAATTCTAAACTTTAAGTAACTAATTTTTAAAGTTAATTTCATTTAATTTGTCTTATTATTTTATGGGTTTTGTGATCATCAAAAAGGGGGAGATTGTTGAGCATGTGTTGTTTTCAAAAATACATAATATTGTTATTTAAAGGGGGAGTTTATATTAATACTCTATCTCTTTATGACAATTTTGATGCTCAAAAATAACCTTAACTATTTTCTAATGATTTTATTTGTTAAGTATTTTTCAGGAATTTATTATTTTATTTTACTCTTGAAATAACAGGAATTTATTACTAAAGTATTCATATCTAGCATGTTCTAGAAACACTGTTCATACTCTACTTATTCGAAATCTGCTTGAGCGTGTTCTGGAAACATTGTTCATACTCTACGTGGATAAACGTAGTGTAAGGATGAAAAGCATGTATAATTTTTGAGATAAGAAAAAAGTATGGTTAATCAACCATACATTGTTGGAAAAGTATGGAAGAAGAACCCTACGTTAGGAAGGAACCCTACGTTTGGGATATCAGAAAAGTATGGAAGTAGAACCGTATGTAAATATTAAACGTTACATTTATTTCTCAAAAGTATGGTTCATAAACTTTACTTTTGTAAACAATTAAACATTCTTGTAAAAAGTATGGATCAAGTAAAAGTATGGATCTTTTATCGTACGTTTGAAATTTGAAGAGAAAAAGTATGGATGACCAACCCTACGTTTGGAATGAACCTTATGTTTGTTGTCAAGTTTACATTGTCAACTTTACATTGTCAACCTTCCATTGTGAACCTTACGTTTGAAGAATACGTCGTCAACCTTACGTTCATAGAATGCATACAGTTCAAATCAACCTTACGTTTGGCATCGGAGAATTTAAAGTCGATATTTTTATGCAACGGTCGGTACGCTGATTATTAGGTGGATTTCAAGCCAGATTTAAAGCTAATTTTAAAGTACGATTTTGACTGATTCAAACCCATTTTATCAATGTTTTGATCGAATTAAAAAGATATTTTTATGCCGAGTCTTCAGGGAAGTTATGAATACTCTGTAAAATTCAAATGTTTGAATATCGCGAGTAAAAAGGTGACTTTTTTGGATCTAGTTTTATAGGAGAAGTTCTTGTCGTTCTTTTATTTATATGGGCTTTTTAAAAAAACTACATCGAAAATTATTGATCATGTGTGATCTCTTGATTATTCTAAAAAATAAAAATAGAGACTACTGAAATATACCGATCTTCTATTTCAAAAGGAGCGTCAAATCTATGTTTTTTAAAGAGGAAGGAACACGATAGAAGATTCACTTGGTCTATATTGAAGATCTACTATGGATCGGTATCTTCTAAAGTTTTGAATTATTTTTTCTATATTTACCGCAACGGGATCGACTTAGAACATCTCTTATGTGAATATTATTATTTCTGAAGGCGAAGATCTACCTACTGTCAGTTGCATGTTGTTGCAATTGTGAAGAATATCAGGAAAGTATTTTCAGAATACAAAAATCCTTCTTCTCTATTCTTGAGTGATCTACTTCTCGTACTAATCTTTATAGGTTCATTAAGTGAAACAGAAGGCTTTGTTTTTCCTTGGATTGTAAAGGTGTCAACTGGCTGTACTCAGTTGTGAACCGGTCTGTTGAAACGAGGACCAGATAGTGAAAATCACCAAGCTCGTGGAGTAGAGTGTTGGTGGAGAGGACTAGGGGCCTTCTGTTCCCTGAACCACTATACATCTTGTGTTTCTGCTATTTAAATTTCCACTGCATCATTTTATATGATTAAAGTTAAAAGGCAGAACACAAGCTCGTAATGATTTTTGAAAAGACACAATTTACCCCCCCCCCCCTCTTGTGTATATTTGGTGTAATCTGATCCAATAATATTGACATAGATGAAAATAATCATCAAAACTATTAGAGAGAAATATCCCCATTTTTCTTTAAATCATTTAAAAGTCTCACTATTTATCAAGAAGCCATTTAAAATATATTTTTGAATCAAAGTGTCCTATACCAATTTGAAACTTTTAAAAAGAATTTTAATTTTAAAACTTTAATGTCCATATAAATAAATCCTTAAAACCATTTTTAAAACATGGACATTAATGAGAAAGATTTAGAATAATAAATCCTTAAAACATTTAAAATGATATTTTAGTTAGAGTTCCTAACAAAAAGAGAGACACTTGAATACAAATAATTGAGGTAATAAAAACTTTGTAATATCATGAGAATAAATGGATTCATGATATACTATGTCAAAGTACATTATATAAACTATATAAAAGTGATTTGGGGTGTAACAACAAAGAAGTCTCAATGGAATGTAAATTGACATGAAATCTCTTATAAAGACTGTATCCTTATGTTAAGGATAAATCAACGACATAATTATTTGTGACAAATATAAATACACTCAATATGATTGGATATTCAGTGTAAATCAATCAGAGGACATTCGAACATATTCTTTTAAAAAAACACCAATGAATTGGATATTGAACTCAACAAATGAATATTGAGTTAAAATTACTCTTATCAAGTTCATATCGATGACTTGAGAGTTTATAAATGGATTGATTATGTCTATCAAAAGTATATCCACAAAAAGGGGAGTGGAAATTATGATATAAGCAAATGAATAGTGATTCCACACATAATCTTGGAGTAAAATAATCAATGAAGTATGCGTAAAGCCGAAGGAGTGGAAATTGAAATTTAAAATTCCCTTATCGATTTGGTAAATTACAAAACATACACCCATGAAAGAAGGATCATACAATTATGATATAAATATCCATAAATTAAAGTATATTTCACAATGATTACAATCATGGGAAGTACACACACCACATGTAATAAATAAGTGGTGAACAATGGAAATCTCACGGAATTAAAAGTGAGATAAGAAACCCCTTAATTTTTACTTTTTCCTTGGTAGAGGGTAGGTAAACCTATTATATAATGGTGAAATAATTTTTATTGAATTATACAAGAATTATATATATTAATATGATATCATATATGATCTTTTAACATTGATTTGTTAATAATATCTTAATATTATCGTCATTTCGGGTGTTAACGGATTCATTTTCCTTTATATTATTTGTTATGTGATCCATATTTGTTATGGATGGGATGTATATTATTCATATCCAGAATGATATCATCTCTCTAAACATTATTTTCAATCATCAAATAAAATTTATTCTTGAATGGATACGATGGGGAATGAATCTCATCGTGTTCATGGAGACGGTAATCCGTACGTACGCACGAGGGACAATATCACTCTTTAGATATTAAAATAATATATAATTGGGTAGTATATCATATATAAAGATTCATTATCATGTTATATTTATTATTTACATGAATTACACATCATTATTATACCCATTCAAGTAATAAAGTATTGAATAACAATTACACCACGACGTGGAAATGGTAATTTGTACGTACACACGTATGGTGACATGTCATTCAAAGGATGGATAGAGTAATGAAGATGGTTATACCATAATTATAATAACTTCATAGTATATATATGATATTGGATTTATTATTTTAGAATGGAAATAACAAAAAAAATAAGTGGAAGAAGAAAAGAACTTGAAAGAGGGTGGTGAAGTTATTACCTCTTCTTCGGGTTCTTCCTTTTGATTTGATCAAAATGGATTCATAAGTTGGCTTTATGACCAAAGGAGGGCCTCTAAAATGAATTTAGGGATGTTTAGAGGATATTTGGGAAGGTTTTGGCCAAGAAAAAATGCTTTTATGGTGTGAATTAGTGATTAGGGGGAGTGCCCTTTTATAAGAGGGGTGAGGGGCACCTTTGGAAAAACTAGAAATATTATTTTATAATAAATTCATATTCGGTTTCTAATGGCTCAGAAGTAGATTATTTAAAGGTTAAGGTGGAAATAGGTTAAAAACCACTCAACCAATAGGTTTTAGATATGTTTGGGTCACTATATTAACTTTGTCTTTTTTATTTAACTCTTAGTTAAATAGTTTGACATTTACCATGTCTCTTTGTATTTTTATATTATATAGTTAATAAACATACTATATACTTCTAATTGACCCCCAAGTGGTCCATTAATGACACACCGATCATTATATAAGTCCATTTGATGAACCTTAGATATTTAGGAATAGAATATCAATTAATAATATAATATTTGTTTTAAAAACTCATTTATGTCAATTTTGAAACTATTTAACAATTGATTTTTGTTAAAGTCTTAAAAAATTTATTAATTCAAAAAAATATCATTTAATAAATACTAACATGTCATATTAACCAATAAAATTCTTGGATTTCATCAAAACTTTAAAATTATATTTATTTGAACATTTATAATACCAATTATTTGATTCTTTCATTAATAAGAAAAATACTGCATCATTATTGTGTCATAATTAATTTTAATTATTCAATGTCTAAAAATTATAAATAAACTACCATTATGTAGTAAATAGTTTTATCTTTCTAATGAATATTTATAGTTGAAAATATAACATATGTAACCCTATGTAAAAATTGTTTTTCTAAAAGATATATACTTATGTCATTTTTGTATTTACTTTAACTTAATTAATATAAAGTGTCATTATCACTTACAAGTGGCTCCATGGGGTCCCAAAATCGACACAAAGATGTACATGGTCGGACATGCATCAACCAGTAAGGTTAGGACACGTTTTAGGGTAATTTAAAATTATTATAATATTATTTTTTTACCCTTATTTACTGGATTTACCCTTTAACCATGGTAAATAAAATATTTATCGAAATAATTATTCAAAATTTCTAAAAATGAAAGATACTTATTTACACGATTTGGACCTCCTGATTCTAAATATGGAATCCATTTTTCTAAATTCTAAACACAGAAGTGGCCTAAATTAATTTAAAATTAATTCCTGTTGTCAAAACAAAAAGTGTGTTTTTAAGAAATGATAACTATCAAAAGTTTGGCACTGGATTATGTCCAGTTTAAATGTGAAATTATGTTCAATGACCAAAATTGTATTAAATGGTAAAAAATAATCTAAATATAGTTTAAAATTACTCAAATTCATAATTTATCACTATTAATTATTTCGATTAAAAAAGTTGTTTTGAATTAAAATTTAGTAATTTTTACTATTCATCAAAATATGAAAGTTATCAGAAAAGTACCAAAAATTCACCCTAAGCTAATTTTGATATTACGGATCCAAAAATGGAGTCCATTTTGAAATATAAAATTTATAAAATTTCGAAAAGTGGGTATTGCTATTCATAATGGCTAGTTTGATTGGTTGTGGTGTGTTAGAACTCGAAGTTGCGTACAACACACGCTACTGTATTATTCAAAGATAAGTGTATCATGGAAGCTTGGGGTGTTATAATAAAATTGGAAAATATGGGTATAATGGGAAAACTTATCATTTAATGATAAAAATAAGGGTTTTGTTGTGTGATGGTTTTTTTATTCTCCAAAACTCTTAACCTAAAAGGATATATATGTAAGTTAATCTACATTAATAATTGATTTTTTAATGATGTATTGTTAAAATTGGTTTAATTAATTTGGTATCAATTCCAGTATCTAAAGAATGTTTTTTAGTCCCAGGTCTAACTACATAGTCTCGGGCTATCCCGGTAGGTATCCGAGAAGGTTTTAAAAAACTTTAGAGGATATGATTTTATCATATGAGGATGATTTAAGATTTAATCATACCATTATGGTTTGATAAGTTTAAGTATTATTATAAGTTTAAAGGCATAGATACCCTTTTGAGGTTTAATTTTCGGGATTATAAGGTGATAAATTACATTTTGGGAAATGATCATTGGGGTTTAACATATCACTGAGGTATTTGTGACCCATAGGTTTACCATGTGATTTAGTGTAAAATTATTCATGGATAATGTTATAGGGGAAGTAAGTTTAAAGAAACACATAATATTTAAGATTAATACATTAGTTGATGGAAAATTAATTATGGTTAATGTCCTCAATGTAAATATTTTTTAAAAAAACAAAAAAAATAACAAGGAAATTCCATCAGGGGGCAATAAAAATATAAGTCGAGGGAATCACCCCTTTCAATATTCACACATTCATGAGGAAGAAAACCCAGACCAAAAAAGAAAGTGATATTCCCATTTTAAATGTTCCTAGATGCAAGTAATTATGTAACCTTATTACCTTTACTCCATGTATGACTAACTTTCCCATGACACCTTAGGAGAGAGTTAATGCTCCAGATGATATACCTGATACTCCATGGGGTAACCGCCGCCCTGAAAAGACCTATTAAAGAAAGAACCATTAGTGTTAATCTATAATATGACCTTAGGAAAATTCCATTTCACTCATTTTCCATGTGAGAGTACCCACTGAGACATAAATACTAGACTACTATTGTGAAATAGCATCCTCAATGATGGATCATGCTCCTAGTTCTTCAATAAAACACCAAGATCCATGGACATGCTATGTGATTTCACCAGTAGAGAAATCTGAGAACTCTGGGTTCCCTCATATTTGGATTTATTCCACACCTTCTAGATCGTCCAACACCCTACTGTAATCAAAATCAAATGCACCTTTTGTTTATTTTTATTTTATCTTGTACTGTTAAACCAGATCTGCAAGAAATATCCCATGGGATTGTGGTAGCCTCTGAAGGTGAAATATGCACCCAAACTCCTATGGGTAGTGAGTTCCCACTCCCCCCGAAGAAAGAGGTTATTCATTGATTCAACACTTGTCCTTGATCAAGAGGTAAATTTGGAAGCGAGAGGGATGCCTCTCCATTAAACCTCAGAGTCAGTATAAACTGCTTGATGTTTGATGCACCGGACCAGAAAAAAAAATTAACAGGGATATCTAAACTCCAAATTATCCCCCGCCATACATCCCTAAACATCATATTACAATGAAGAGAATGGTAGGATTTGGAATTAAAATAACCTGTTAGGGAACATGTGAACACCAGTCTATCATCCTCTTCATTAAGAAGGATACTATCATACACCTCACACTGCTACATAGAGATAGTATTTTGGATGAGTAGTGGGTAATTACTGAAATCTTTTAAGGACATATTTGGAGTGGGACGTATTGGGAAACCTAAGGTTATACCTTCCATGTTCTAATTCCAATAACTGATATCCCTGCACCCAATAACCCATCAAGAATGATAGTGGATCTCCCTAGCCTTCCATTGAAAACTTTTCCACGTTCCAATAGCCCAATCATTTGGCATGTCAATATTCATCTTATACTTCCTCAAAATTAATTTCCCCCACATATATCATCCCTCAAGAACATCCCAAGAAATCTTTTTCTTGTAATCAGTGCATAGCCACCTCCACATTTCTCACATTTATGCCCCTGACCTCTGACTCCTTAGCCAACCTCTCCCATGAAGCCCAATGGCATTTACCATCATCATTAGTATCCCATAAAAACATCACAAACAGCCTCTCCATTCCCTAGATCAACATTTTAGGTACACTAAAGGAGGATAAAATATTCATAGGAATCGAAGAAGGGACACTGTTGACAAGGGTGATCAGCCCCCCAAAATAAAGAAATCGATTTTTCCAATTGTAGATTTGATTGGAAATTAAATCCAAAATCCTATCAAACTGGTGAATACACACTTGTCCTGGAGAAGTAGGAGAGCCTAGGTACTCCAATGGAAACCGATTCCTTGAGATTTTGAGAGATGACTAAATCTTCCTACTCCTCCTTTTTGAGAAACATCTAGAAATGAAAACATTACTCTTGTGTTTGTTGATATGTTGACCACTCCATTTGTTGTACTCTTCCAGAATCTTGTTGAGGTACTGGATAGCCCGACTATATCCATTAATAAAGACAATAATATCATCAGTAAATAGTAAGTGATATATTCGAATGATATTGGATCTTAAACGATATGGTAAAAATGGAACTATCGACAATGCTCTTTATGATATATCTACTAAGAGCATCCAGAGATATGATAAATATGTTGGGAGATAGCGGATTTCCATGCCTTATACCTCGAAACTCTTTAAAAGCCCACATTTCCTACCCATAAGAGATATAGAAAACCATGTCGAGCTATTGAATCTGAATATAAGATCAATAAACCATCTAGAAAAAACCCATTCTTGACATTACCTTGATGATGAAGTTGTACTCTATTCTATTGTATGATTTATCCATATCCAATTTAAATGCAATATTAAAACCCATTTTTTGATGTTAATGTCCCCAATCATATCTTGAGATAGACTAATATCACCCTGAATAGATTTCCCTTGAATAAATCCATGGTGTTCCTCCGATAATAACCCATCCAAGTGAGGGGAATCCTCATGTTTAGAATACTATCTAGCACCTTATAAGAGAAGCTACATATTCTAATATGCCTAAAGTGGATGATGGGGGAGGGGTCTTTGATCTTAGGTATAAGAACCATAGATTTAGAACAAGAAACCCCTGGAAGACCACTCCCTTAACAAGTCCTAAATAATTTAAATCAACTCTGATTTAATGATGCTCCAAGTTTCCATATAGAACAAATCAAGGTACCCATAAAGCCCTAGAGAAATCTTAGGATTAAAATACTTAATAACCATCCAAGTTTCCTCCTTATTGCAAATACATAAATGATCACAATTCACAATTTTAGAAACTATTCTTGGTATGTTATCAAAGATAGGAGGATTTCCTTATGGATATCCATCTTGCATGTGGGGATTGGCATCACCAAGTACAAATTTTAAATGAGAACCAAAAATCTATCCCACTATATTCAGAACATTAATATAGGTTTCATACTCTATTATCAGGTTGGGAGGAATAGATCTCTACATCTACCTGATACAAGAATGGAAGAAACCTATATTTTAGTCATCCTCCTTTAACCACAAAGCTCTAGAACACTCACTGGCCACCCTCTCATCCCCCAACAACTTATCCGAGAACCTGGACTTCATGCTAATGAGGTCACCAAAAATACCATTATCCTATTCTTATTCCGGCCTTATCTCAGCCTACTAAATCCCACTTTTCGTAGATTCTAAATTCATGGATGGTAATTTCCAACCCATACTCTAGGTAGAAATCTATGCTTTTAGACACTGCAACTTGTTATGAAATCCCACCCACAAGGTGGCTTGAGTAGGTTTACTCGAGGAACCCTTAACCAAGGCCTCAAAGGTGAGGTCTGATATCCACTATTTGTAGAAGAAAAAAATTCTTTTGCACATTTGAACTAGAATCAAGAATAATGAGAATGAGAGAGTGATCTTATAAGGATCTTACCAAATGACAAGTTCTCACACCTGGAAAAGTATAAATCACCTTAAGGTTAGTCAGAAACCTTTTAAGCCTACACGATGTTCTCCACCTTCCCTCCTGGTTATTTCACCAAGTAAACCGATAACTAAAATAACCCAGATCCAAGAGACCATTTCAGGCGGTGAAGGAAGAAAAATCACTACGGATCTTCTATGAAACTGGACCACCCCCTTTATTCTCTTTTGGGTCCATAATAGCATTAAAATTCCCACCCCCCCCCCCCCCACGATCCAAAATAAGTTACCTATATTAATCGCATGAAGGTCTAACCACAGGGACTCCATAGACACCACATCACTTTTCTATACATGAAAGAGAAATAGAAGGACTGATTTCCAATGCTAATTTTAGTAGAGATATGTTGATCCGATTAATCAAGTTTTTCACCTGATATAAGGCATCCCAAAAATTCCAGATATGGTTGTTAATTGGATCACCAGGCATATACCTCAGCAAGAAAATACAGTGAGAGAAGTCCTGAATCATAGTAAAACACTGCATGAGCTATATATTAACTATACCGAAACTTTAGAATGATGCCTTTCATAAACCAGAAAATATTTTTTCACCCTGGCACCAATACCATGGGAAATCTAACCCAAAATCAGAATCATTTGAATTAGAGGTGCTTGGATTTATCCCTAGGCACCTCTAATCTCGAGGATACCACTGGAATAGAAGATATTTATTTATGTTTGGATCCGGATCTTGTGTACACCCCGCCTATCAGAGAATCAAGCAAACAAGCCTCCTGGGATATACTTCCAGAAGAATGGGGTGTCTCTGGTGCAAAACTCACCACCTCACACCCCTTTGATCGATGATCCCTCCTGAATGAATTTCAAGTCATTGTACCTATAGGAAATCATGACCGGGGAGCTATTGGAGGAACCATATCCCCATTGTTGCGAAGACTGAGAGGGATACATAGGATACAAAATTTTCTTCCCTTTGAGCACCAGCCTTGTTGGATTGAGGATGATGTCCCAAGACATGAGCCACTAAAATTCATCCATCCTCACACAAAAAGTAACTATGCACATGAAACCATTGGGAAGAGTCAATGGAAGAACAGGAATTTAAGGGTAATCTTCCGGGAGTGAAGTCAGAGTGTCGTTGTTAACTGTCATCGGGCTAGAAAGCTGAGCAGACAATCTAGATGTTGCAAAAACCATAAAACCTGAACTACCACTTCTCTAGGAATACATATTATTGCAAGAAGAGGTGAAGGACTTTTTCTTCCTTCAATCCATCACCGAGTGACCATGAAGTAAACATAAAGAGCAATACCAGGGAGCCGATGTATAAAATAGTGATAGAACCCATTATAGACCATCTTCAACATGGATGATCAGATTCTATGGAGAAGGAGATGAGAGGTATATTGAATCATAGATCTGAGCCATGGAGGACTCTTTTAAACACAACGTGTGATCATCTTCACATAATAATTTTCCTAGTAGATTCCCAATTATTTCCAAGAAATCAGAGTTTGGAAAGGGTACATGCAAAACTGAAAGGTTAATCCACACAGTCACTAAAGGATAATCCATTCCATGATGAGATTCCATAGACCAGTGGGAGAGCTAGAAATGTCATCGATTCACCACACTGGGAGACTTGGCCCAATATTTGATGAAGTCTTACCTCTAGGAAATAACTATGCATAAGGATTTTCTATTGAGTTCTAAAATGCAAGTCGGCCGATCCAAGCCCCAGAAATAGAAGAAGTCATGAAACAAACCCAAATGGGGCTTATCCACCCCAAAATGGAAAACTAAAGTCCACCTATGAAGAGAAGAATCAACCTCAAATTCCCCTACTGGAAAGGTCAACATGGGAGTTCCATCCTTCAAACTTTCTCAGGAAGAGCCCAATGAGACCTCCGAGAAAATAGAGGCTGATCTGGAAGATAAAGTGGACCTTTGAGCAGAACATCCTTCATAGCATCCCTCGGGGAAGAATCACATGTTGAGAGAACAAACTAGATACGTGTTAGGAAGAGGTAACCACCCTAGGAGCAACCAAAGGCAGGGAAGGAGGGAGTTCTGGCGAAGATAAGGGCTTCAGGAGGCCTGATTCGGGTGCAAAGTTACAAAAACTTTGAAAATGCAATGGCATGTTAAGCTCGTTATTCTTAGGTAAATCCATAAAAAAAATTTGAATAATATCCTTGAGAAAAATAGGAATCTGATATATAGAGTAATAGTTAGTGGGAATAAAAGGTATTTCATATTTTCAGAATATATGTTTTTATAATCATGGGATTGAAAAGTGATTTGGTGATTAAGTAATTTAAGTTGTTTTTGAATAAGTTAATTATATTGGGAATATTATATGATGAATATTAACATAATATTTTTTTATACTAAGAGATTTTATAACAATGTAGTCGATATTAATTGAGGAATAACAATTGAGCTACCTTTTAGAAGCATATGTGGTTTTATTATGGCTCTATAGTGATTTGGGTTATTTATGGAAAATATTAGTATGTTTTTGATAATATATGATTAGGGTATATGAATTTTCAATATGTGATTTTATGAATGATAAATTTTATTTAAGAATATAAGTTAAGTTGATCTTTAAATAATATGTGAATAAATTTTTCAAATTTTGGATTTTGAATTTGATAAAGCATATTTTGGAAAAGTTTTAAGTATGATTATTTGTGGAATAATTTCAGTTAAAATTTGGGTGTTATTATTTTTTTTGGAAAATGATGTATAAAGGATTATTCATATTAGATATTATATTAACATGTGATAACCATTTTATTTTTGGTTAATGTGTAGAAATAGTAGGAATATTTTTTCTTCCTTTAGTAGACTATGTGATCTATTAAATGATAATTTTTGTTCTTTGGGAATGAAAATTAATCATGTTTATTTATCTTATGTTATGAATCATAGGTGGAAAATTTATCAAAATACAACTAAATGATGAAATTTTGGAAAGAAATAAAGTAAGTATATTCTCTCACATTCTATATCTCAATGGTAAAATAATTCCCTAAACTTAATAAAGTGGAAGTTAAATCTATCGAGTCCTATTTGGAAAATATTTTGTGGCTATAAAGGTGTGATTTATGAAACTCATTCACAATTATGGGTATCAAAATGGTAAATTCATAGATTAATAAATATTTAGGAAATAATCGTTTCTATAGCCCTAACAAGGACATTAAAGTGTACTTTAAAATAAAATTTCATTGTTGTGCATTAAAATGTATTTCTTTCCACTTATGTATATTTATCTTCCACCCCTTAAAATTGATTATAAAAATGTTTTAAACCATTTTTAATGGGAATGAGATAAAATTGTGTGGACTTGATTTATTTTAAAGGGGTATAATATAACATCTTGATATTTTTGAATGTATTTTATTTTAAATAATTACTATGTTCTATAGTGTTTTTTACTTGGAGCATAAAGCTTAAATGAACTGCAAAATAATATATAAATATTGTTATATAAATATGTTTTTATAAACTAGCCATTGGTTGGGTAGGTATGAATATAAGTAACTGTATTATGAAATATATGTTGAAATTTTTTATTATTAAAATTTATTTATTAGTTTTTATAAAATAAGTACTAACTTTCTAATTATAAGAATTAAATCAAAAAAGGTTAAGATTTTTTTATGGATCATTTTTCTATAAAAGTAGTTTTGTTGTATATTTTTTATTTTCATTTAAAATATAAATTTCTAAATTTTATAAATTTTATTTGAATAAATGGATATAATTTTTAGAATAATCATATCCAAATAATATTATGAAAAAAAATTCGGATTTTTCTGAAAAGGTTGGTTTTTTAGTGAATGCTGAAAAATGCTGACTTCTAAAAAACTATCATTTATTTAATTTCAATGAAGAAATTTAAAAAGTCCTGTTAATTTTTCAATATGTTTTAAATTAAAATAAGTTTCATTTTATACAATTAATTATATTATAATCAATATTATTTTTTATTTTTTTATAAAATCATTTTTATGCTTAACATGAGCATTTTCCAAAAAATGGATTTTTATTTCATTATGCAAACTTATATTAAAAGTAATTTTTACCACTTATAAAAATTAAAAATTTGTAAATGAATTCCATATTTGGAATCATAATATTCAAATTATATTCTAAATTATATTTCACTTTTATTCATAAAGAATAGTAAGAATTGTAAAAGTTTATCACCGCAGTAAAGGGTAAAATAGGTCAATTAGGGTTTAAATTATAGGATAAGGTCTAAAAATATCTCATAATTTTTCAATTATTTTATTAGATGATTTTAATTTGATCAAATATATACTATATTCTAAAACATGTACATTTTTTCACTTTAATTTTATTGCAACATTTATATAATTTTAAGTTAAGAGTAATTACAAAATGTCACTCTCTCACACTAATTATGTTTTCAGGAGATGAATATAGATAAAAATGATATATGAATGAATATAAATGATTATATATATGAATAATAAATTTTAATTATGGTCTTAATTAATTTTTTTATTTTTATCGATGTTATAATTACCAAGAATGTTGACGCAACGCCGATGCAGTGCTTTGACAAAGAGTATACAAATTAAATAATGATTTTAAAAATAGTAAAATTGATATTTTTTGGATTAATTACATTGTTACATTAATTTAATGTATAATTATAATGTATTAATAATGTTTAAAATATTTATATTCTAATTCCATTGTTTTCTTGGTGCCTTTAAAGTTAAAATATGTGAATAGTCAAGAAAATGACTTTAAATGATATTTAATGTTTAGAAATTATTTATAAATCTTTAGAAAAACTTAAAAATTTTATATTTTGTAAAATTAATGGTAAATGGTCTATTATATCAACCATTTTATGCTTATGATCCACTTTTCCTTTTATAATTACATTTGTGACCCTTAAAGATTAAGTATTTATTAAAATGAGAAAGATTTTTACCTATAAAAAGGGACTTAATCTAACCCTTTCAAAGACACATATGAGTTTTCTATTCTCTAAAAACACTACAAAAATTCCACTTCAAACCTACCATACCAAATTTCCAAGACACTTTAATAACCATAAACCTCTTCTTTAAATTCCTTAAGCTCAATCGAAATGAGGATATCAAAAGAGGAGGTATAAGTCTTAACCAATTTATTTTACATTTATTTATTCTTATAACTCCATAAAATATGTTGTAAACTTCATAAAATAATTAATTAAGTGTCATAAATATACTAAAAGTTTATTATTTTTATGGTATAGCTATTATATACCTCGTTTCTATCCAATGGTAAATGAAAACACTACAAGTGTGTACTTATGGACAACCATCACCATGAAGAAATGTATTTAATTTTATATCAACAGCTTTAATGGATGGTAATTATAATATATTTATGGTTTATATATTATATGTATGAAATAATTATGTTTATATCAATATAATATATTATTTACCTCCATACCCTATAATCTGTTGGAAAACAATAGCATCGCTCATGCGTACATGTGGACCACCACCTCCCTGATGCGATGTGATTCATTTTTCATTTACACTTAACATGGTTGGACCCAAGGATATATGTACTGAATATATATGATATATATGATATTATTATGATTCTTTAAATTCATATTATTTTTTACCTTTCAATTATCCATTCATTTGAAAATGAAAACCACACTTGCGCATACGTATGGATTATCATCTCCACAAAGTAATGTAATTCATTTTTATCAAACACTATATACAAAAAGTTATAAAATATGATCCAATGAATAAATATTATATTTTATTTCATTATTAATATTTTATATATTGTGAAAGTATGATCATGGTGCAAGGATCGGAACCACCGAACCAAAACTTAAATGAAAAATGGAAAAGTTAACATTCAGAATAATGATTTTAATGATGAAGTATTAATAAATAGAATATAATATTTTATAGTTGAATCATATATGGAATGTTTATTATAAATATATTTCAGTTATATATGTATAATAAATCTAAATTTATTATATATAATCTTAAGAGCGTGTACAAAGCAAGTCAGGACTTGTGGTAAGGGTTCTTCGTCTCAATATTGTTTCATTGAGACATGTTTCATATTTTTCACCTATTTCTGTTTATATGGTGTATATATTTCCCCATTTATATGTTATATCATGAATAAATTTATTTTATTTATATTTAAAGTTTCATTTTAAGTAATTTCTTTCAAGAGGGTTATAATTCAATAGTTACCAAAGTGGTAAGGGTTTATATTCTAATCTCATTTTTAATGAGGATTGTTTATTGTTAAATATATTGTGTGTGAATTATATGATATTTTTATATTCAAACCCATATATATTGTTATAATATACTTATATTTTGTTTTTACATGTTTCCTTCCATTTCCACTCTTTAGTATTTAAAATGAACTAGAAAAAAAATTAAGAAAAAATCAACCTTATTTCCTCTTTGGTCGACAAACATTTTCTTCCACATCTAAGCTCTTTAAAATGTATTAAAGAATGTTATTTTCTAAGATACAATTACTATTTTAATTATTTTATAAAACATGTTTTAAATTAATTTCAAATTATTAAAAATTATTTATTACAATGTTTTTCATATAGTTTATTTATGAATTTTTATAAAAAAATAGTGAATGGAATCATTTTTTTAGAATTTACTACAGGAATAGATTTTCCCACCATCATGACCATTATTTTAATTTAATATTACAATAAACTTTACCATGTTTTTTTCATAAAAATCCATTTTCTCAATATTCTAGGAATTTCTTTTTAAAATGATATAAAAGGAAAATGATATTTTTATCATGTTTTCAAAGAAAGGTTAAAATTTTCTTTTAAAGGTTTTTCCATTTATTTCTACATCCTTTTATATTTATTATGTTTCAATGAGGATATGATCTAATAATTATATCCATGTTATTTCTATGGATTGAGTATTATAATGTGTTGGTGAAATATTGATGAAACATATTTCTTTTACATGAGTCTGTTAAGATTGAATGATGAATGTCTTTAGGATATTATTCCACACATATAAATGGTTTTCATTTTGTGATGGGTGAGCCCACAATTATATACCTCTCCAATGAATTGGGTAATTATTTATATCTTATGTGATAATATGAAATATGATGGTCAGTGAACCAATTCTGATAATTAAAATAGGTTTTTAATTGAACTCAATCCATTATAAGACTTTATCCACTGTGTGATGATGGTATTTGTAGTGATCCTTGACTAATGAAATTATTTTCTATGATTTTGATTATACCAAAATTCCTACAACAATTTATCATGCTTATGAAATTCTGCCATTACTCGTGATTAATTAATGATAGTTCCTCGCTATTATGAATCATGTCATTTGAAATTATAATTCATTATGCAATGAATTATGATTTATTATCTATGACTGAGTGGGTATTAATTTCATAAGTTTTTATAATAATATTAAACCCTTATTCTTATATAATGATTCCATATAATCATTAATTAATATCTCCCAAGTTTACTGTTGATAACCATATAAGCTCACCTTTTCTTATGCTTTTATTCCTCAAGGCTATGAAGATTTATATTAGGTAAGATTTGTCTTGAATGGTATCATGTGTGGATAATTTTATAGGAGATGTTGAAGTCTTATTATGTAACAATAAACTAAGTGTATGATGGGAAAATTTTCAATTTGATGAAAAATACATGGTTATTGTTACATAATGGTTTTTCATAATTCTCTCAAACTCTAAACCTAAAAGGTCTTGGGTATTGTTATTGAAATTATGTGTGGTTAGAATTGGGTCACTTAGGTTGGTATCAAAGCCAATATGTAAATAATATATCATTAGCACCATATTTGAGTGTATTATTATAGGGATATATCATATATATTTTCATTTTACTTGATTATTAATTAAATCTATTAATAATATACACCCTAAAACCATAAAGGTTTAGTGTCATTATAGACTAGAAATATAATCAACTTATTTAAGATCAGTCATCAATATCCCCCAATAGTTTATCTCATAAAGTACCCTTCTTGGATATATCCTACTTATTACCTTCCTTTATAACCTATGAAAATTTAAATGTAAGAAACGGTGATCTTAAATACTCATTAAGGGTTAAAATGAGAGATAAAAATTTATGATAACAAGTGAGCGAAATATAATCATGTATGAATGAGGGTATAGTAAATTTCTAAGAACATGACATTAACAAATCATATCCAAATAAAAATTGATCAAAAATTATAAATCAAGTCATAAATATATAAGAATATTGGGGAAAATAACTCAAGGCATCCTCTCAGTATGTTTTGGGTGTGGTTGTGTTTGTTGACAAAGCCAGATGACCGCAAATGAGAATGGTTGGTGTTTGCTGAAGATAGGTTTTTAAGGGGGCGTAGTTTCACAGTGTTTGCCAAATTTTATGGCCTCAAAATTGGGAGTTTAATGTTGGAAAAGGAAGGATTTATTCATAGGAGTGAACTGTATGAATAATGTTGAAGAAAATAGGCAATGGATGATAATCACGTACCATAATGCATGGACCGCATACCTTGTTCCAGGAATGGTACGCAGAGCAGCAGGAATGGTACGTCGAAGCAGTTCACAACACTGGAAATGGTTCGCGGTAGAAGTAGACACGGTACGCAAATGTATTGTCATTGATGAAGTAGATCAACTTCGTAGGTGAAAAGTAAGTACGTGGAGAAAGTATGAAAAATGGTTAGCGGGTGGACTAAGGTTCACGGTGGCATGAGTATCGGTAAGCAGTGGGTTGAAGATTTGGTAAATATTGATTTAGTTGATTAATCGGGTATCTTTTCCTATATAAGAACCACTAACCCCACAGATTAATAAAGAGACAGAATTTCATTAGAAATCATATTTTTCTATGGGAATTCCACAAAGTCTGAAAGTGTTTCTTGCTTAAGGGTTTGTGGGGATTCTTAACCTGCAAAGGAAGTCCGATATGCGGAAGAGGAAGTCAGGTACGCAGAAAGATTTTTCTTGGTACGTGGAGGAGGAATCTATGGTATGCGATATGGAGGATTCTGCAAGCAGTATATGGAGGTGGAGCTCTGGTACACTAAGGAAAATATGGTCTACAAATAAAGAACAGTGTGTGGATAGGAGGGGTGTTGCAGAGGAGGTTCGCGGAATCAGTATGCGGTTTGCATAAGGAAGATTGAGAAAGGTTCAATTCAATTTGCGAAAGAATTTTCTAATACCTAACAGTATCTGGGAAGGTGACATCATCTATAGGTGAAAAAGGGATATTAACAGAGCATCTACCTATAGTTGAGAATTTAGGAATTCATGAAAATGAAGGGACCTACATGTTCATAAACTGTGTTTGACCTACACGTTCATAAATTGTGAGTGGATTTATTTCCAAGAGTAGTGAGAGAAAAAAGAGTAAGATAGTGACCCTTTCCACTTGTAGTGAGCTAGAGAAAGAGGCATAGGGAGTGACCCTTGGGAATGCAGTGAGAAAACCCTAAATCTTGGAAAGGTAGTGAGTCTGGGTATAGAAGATCTAGCCTGAACATTTTACTCATTATTGATAGTGAGCCTTAGTGATTTTGGTACATCGGCACATTCCTATTGTATGCTCCTTGGACGTAGCCCAGTGAGGGTGAACCAAGTAAAAATTGTTGTGTCATACGCATGATTTCATATTTTTTCATATATTTCTATGGGAGGAAGATAAAATTAAGTTTTTTATAACAACGAAACAAGATCCGGATGGGAGAAAGTTTTAATCTATCACACCCTGATTCACCCCCTCCCCCTCTCAGGGTATTTGACCTAGTGGACCTAACAACTGGTATTAGACGGAAGGTTGAAAGTTATTGGTTCTCTCTCAAGAAGAGTAAATGGAGGTGGTCAATCATAAAGGAATTCAGATCTTTGATAGAAATAATTTTCAACTATGGAAGAATCGAATGCAGTACTACTTCTGATCAATAGGGATGAATGTCTTCACAGCAGCTATGCATGGAATATCAGCTAACATTAATAGTGGTACTTTATCAGATACTGAAATAAGATATTTGGATGTTGATGCAAAAGGTATAAATGCTTTAGTGGGTTCCCTATCAAATGAAATTTATAAGAAGGTGTTTTCTTATAAAACATCACATGCAATGTGGGAAAAATTGTTGAACATTTATGAGGGAGACAAAAATGTCTGAGAAGCAAATCCACAGGTTCTGTGTAACAAGTATGAGGATCTTAGAATGAATCCCAATGAGACTATTGATGCATTCTTCGATAGGATAAATATTATTTTGGAAGAATTAAAGGTCTTGGAGAATTTATTTAAGATATAAATATTTTGAAACATATCTTTAGAAAACATCCATCATGGTTAAATCCAAAATTTTCAGTGTTGGAATACAAAGACATGAAAGAGATGACACTAGAAAACTTGCATAGTAACCTTATAGCATATTAAATGAGAAATGATGGTAACAATGTAGTGGAAAAGGGGGATTCTATGGAAGTGTTATTCAAGGCCATAAATAATCTCTCTATTGAAGATAGTCCTGAGGAGGAAAATATGGATGTTGTCATGTCATTTCTCTCCTCTAATCTGCAAAGGGGAAAAGGAAATTTCAAAGGTAAAATCTCATTTTCTTTCTTCCAATGTGGAAAGATAGGGCATTTTGTAGCAAAGTTTCCTAAGAAGTTTGATGATTAAAATGAATAAAGTGATGAAATTCCCTAAAATAAGTATTCATAAAATGAGAAAGAGAGGAGAAGTACGAGGAGAAAGTTCTTCAAAAAGAAGAATTTGCTTTCAAAAGAGGATAAAAGTTTAGAATAATCTGAGGCAAAAGAGCTGGATGACTGAAAGGATCATAAAATAGATACTTTGGTGGTAGTTGTTGGAAATTTATTAACAAGAGATGAAAGTGACAATGAAGAAGGAGAAATTAAAGTAATAGTTTATCTTCAGGCTAAATTAGAAGCTTCCCTTGAAGAGATAGATATTCTGAAAGACAAAATAAAGAAAGCTAAAAAAGTTGTTCAGGATTCCAAACTCATTATGCAGTAGCAGGAAGAAGAGAATTCTGAGTTGAATGCAGAAATTGAAAAGATGAGGTCCTAAATACCAGAATTCTCAAAATTGAAGAACAGGAAATAGAAATTGATAGTTTGACTAAAATTGTAAAGGATCAAATAAAATGTATCGAACAACTAGAATATGAAGTTTTCAATCTGCGATGAACAATTAAAGATCAAGAGAAATTGCCAACTCTCAGTTAGACGTCAAGAAAGAAGATCATACAGGAAACAGACAAGTTGATATTTGATCAGAGTGGTCCATCAAAATAGAATCAATAATCAATTATGAATAATAAGGCCAGTATGGGGCGTGATCTAAAACAAAAAGTTGTCATGGTTCATGTTAGACCACAAGAACCCACTCCAAGATTAAAGATTGATTTGGGTATGAAGAAGAATCAAAAGATTCAGATAACACAAGGCACAACTAATGGTGCATCATTTCCACATAAGAATGTACCTCACATAAGATTCTATTATTGTGGTAAGATGGGACACTCTCAAAAATTATGTTCCATATAAAAGAGGTACCAAAGGGAACACGACCAATAGATTTAGTCTTATAGACCTCATAATTCCAAGTCATCATTTGATGGTCATTGTTTCAGGTGTAAAGAACTCAAGCATATGGCAAGATATTTCACATCAACAACGTAGAGGAATGTGCCAAGGCAGACTAAATTTTTTCATAAGAAGCATCCAAATATATCTTCAAGAGAGCTGAAAATTAAAAATCGATTTGAAACTCTACAGGATGAAGTCGGTCCATCATATGTTGAGTAAGATCAATATTATCATTCCATAATGAGTATGAAGTCAAAGACTTGGGTCAAAACAAAAAGGGTCGAGCAGGCCATGGTTGCGGAAATTGCTTTCAAGGCATCTGATCACACAGGGATATGGATAATAAAAAGTGGATTCACTTCACATGTGATGGGAAATAAGGATCTAGTGACCGGAATTAGGTATGATAAATTAGGTATTATAAGATTCGGTAATGATGAGGGCCTGAAAATTATTGGTTCATGAAAATCCAAGTTTGGAGGAAAACACATGAGACGAGCAGAGGTCTTGGTTGTCGAGGGACTTAGTCACAACTTTCTCAGTGTTAGTCAATTGTGTGATTTAGGGAATGAAATAAGTTTTTCCAATAAATAATGTATCATCAAGGAAAAGGATGGTGTTTTATGTTTCAAGGAAAGCATACAAAAGGGAATCCCTACCTCATTAGTAGAGAAGAAGATATGTGTTTTATATCCAAGGATGAAGAAAACAACTTATGGCATAAGTGTCTTGGCCATATAATCCAAGGTTCCTTGGAAGATCTGCGGAAATACGATGTAGCTTGAAATCTCCCTAGATTATCACGTGATCATACTCATATGTGTGATACCTTCCAATAGGGGAAGATCATTCAGAAGACATATAAGAAAAAGGAGCACAATTCAATAAGATTTCTTGAGATGGTTCATATTGATGTGTGTGGTCCAATTTCATTTAGAGCTATTGATGGGAGGAGATATTATGTTCTCTTCATTGATGACTATAGCAGAATGGAATGGGTATCAATAATAACCCACAAATCTGAAGTGTTCAGTTGCATTACAAGATATCAAAGGGAATGTGAAAAGATACTTAGTTAGAAAATCAGGACAATTCGAATAGATAATGGAACATAGTTCACAAATAGACAAGTGGAGGATTATCTATAGAAACATAGGATAAGGCACCAAGCTTCAGTAGTAAGAAATCCACAGTAGAATATAGTAGTTGAGGGGAGAAATTGGATTATCAACAATATGGATAGAACAATTCTCATTGAGAAAGACCTTCTGGAGAAATTCTGGAAAGAAGCGATAATGATAGCAGTATACACTTCAAATAGAGCTTTACTTTGTCCAAAAGAGGAGAAGACTCTATAGGAGTTATAGTATTGAATGATGCAATCATTGAAGTACATTCAAATATTCAGAAGTAAATGTTCCATTCTCAATAAGGAGAAACATAGGAAATTTGAATCTCATAGGGATGAAGGGATATTCCTGGGCTACACAAAGAAAATTAAAGCATATAAATTCTTCAATCAGCGGCTGGGAAAGATAGTGGAAAGTCATGATGTGACTATAATGGAGAGTGAACAAAATATTTATCAAATGAATGTTCAGATGTGGGAGGACAGTGATGAAGAGATGAGTAGGTTAGGATATGCTCCAGCTCCATAGGTTGATTCAGAATAAGACTCAGATGATGAGAATGAATCAGTGTCTTCCCAGAGACTGGTAAGAAGAGCTGAAATTGATAGGCAGAACATAATTGGTGATCATAAAACATCAGTGTAGACAAAAAGGATTAAGTCTCTACAAAAAGCATCGTACTTATCACAAGTGGAACCTAAAATTTTTGATGAAGCAGCTAGAGATGAGAATTGGGTTTATGCAATGAATGAATAACTTGACCAAATTGAGAAGAATCAGGGAAATTGTTTCAAGACCAGAAAACAAGAACCTTATCGGGACAAAGTAGGTCTTTCACAACAAGATTAATGAAGATGGTGTTGTCATTCAAAACATAGCATGACTTTTGTGAAAAGGGTACTCCTAGATAGAGGGTATAGATGTTGATGAGACATTTTAACCCATTTCAAGGCTGGAGACAATCAGATTATTCTTGACCATAGCAGTGCAAAGAAAGTTTATGGTTTTCCAGATGAATGTCAATTCAGAATTTCTGAATGGATTTATAGAAGAAGAAGTCAATATTTAGCAACAAGATGGTTTTTTCATTCATGAATATGAAGACAGAGTTTTTTGGATGAATAAGGATTTATATAGATTGAAGCAAGCACCAAGAGCATGGTATTCAAGGTTTGATCAGTTTCTAAAGAAACTTGGTTTCCATCGTGGTGGAGTTGATTACAATCTATATTTCAACAATGGAAATAGTCAAAGGATGATGGTGCTGGTTTATGTCGATGACATAATATTTGGTGGATCAGATGAATCACAATGCAGACAGTATTCTGAATTCATGAAAAGCGAGTTCAAAATATCGATGATTGGTGAACTTTCATTTTTCCTTTGCTTATAGGTGATGCAAGAAACGAATGTCACTTTTATTTCTCAATATAAATATGTCAAGGAGGTTTTGAGAAGGTTTGGAATGGATAATTCTAAAGAGATGAAGACTCTGGTTGCTACCCGACTGAAACTGTCACGGGATGATAAAGGCAAGGTAGTTAATATCACATAATATAGGAAAATCATTGGAAGTATGTTGTACCTGATAGTGATAAGGTCTGATATTTTATTTACCATATTCCAAGCAGTAAGGTATCAAATCAATCCCAAGGATAGACACATGATTTTAGTAAAAATATTCTTTGGTATATCAAGGGAACAATGGATTTTGGCCTAATGAATAATGAAAAATCTCACCCAAAGTTATTGGGATATACAGACACGGATTGCTCCAGTTCAGCAGATGATAGGAAATAAACATCAAGAGGTTCCTTTTATCTTGGAGAGTTGTCTATTTCTTGGTTAAGCAAGAAACAAGATTGTATTTCGTTGAGCACCGCAGAAGATGAGTACATTGCGGCCAATCAAGCTTGCCCGTAGTTATTTTGGATGAAGCAGTAACTTGAAGATATCGTAATTGAAGTGAAATATCTGACCGGAATCCATTTTGATAATTCAAGTATTATAAATCTTAGCAAAAATCAAGTTCATCACTCGAGGACAAAGAACATTGAAATTAAATATCATTTTATCAAGGAGAAAGTGGAGCAAGGGATTGTGAAGTTGGAGTATGTGCCTATAGAATAACAAGTTATAGATATTTTTAACAAATTCATTACCCAAAGAAGCATTTGAAATGCATCAACTGGCTCTGGGAGTCTAGTTGGATTCCCACACTTAAAAAAGTGTGAATGTGGGTCCCCCTCTCCCTAAGGTTTGATGTGCCTTTCCCTAATGTGATGATATGTTCTCTTTACCCTATTTCACACAACCTTGAAGTACCCTTCAGGTTCGTTGACAAAGGGGGAGAAATCATGACTATTCTTGGGGGAGAAAAGACACAGGGAGAAGTTGTTAAGTGAAGTAGCGAGATAGGTGGAGTTGAAGCTGAGCTGAAATCTGGTTAGAGGAGCTATAATACAAGGGGATCATTAAATATGATGATGCTAGAAGTGATCGATAAAAGAATAGATATCAAGATAGTTGAGGATCATGATTAAAGAAGAGGAGTGGTGTTGGAATTGTGTTAGAATGCTTCCAGCACTCAGCAATTGGTAATAGTTTGGTATCAATAATTAGTGTCAGAAATGAAGTGATTATTTGATGAAATTTTCATTATACTCTTGTTTCTCACATCTAGCATGGCTCATGTGGGCTTAGAGTATGTTTTGAGTAAATCCTTGATCGCTATCTTAATCGCATGAAGTGAATGGTAGATGACGTTTGAAGGAGTATTAATGAGGTATTAAAATGTGCAGCATTATTATGAGAAGAGTTGTCAACAAACCCAAAGGGGGAGATTGTTAGGAAAAATATCTCAAGGTTTCCTCTCGGTATGTTTTGGGTGTGGTTTTGTTTGTTGAAAAATCTGTATGACCAAAAAAGAGAATGGTTGGTGTTTTACGAAGACATGTTTTTAAGGTGGCATAGTTTCCTAGTGTTTTCCAAATTTTAGGGCCTCAAAATCAAGAGTTTGATGTTGGAAAAGGAAGTATTTCCTCATAGGAGTGAATTGTATGAAGAAAGTTGAAGAAAATCGGAAAAGGATGAGAATCACGTACCATAATGCATGGACCACGTACCCTGTTCCGATAATGGTATACAAAATAGCGGGAACAGTACGCCAAAGTGGTTTGTGAAACCGGAAATGGTTTGTGGTGGAAGGAGGCACGGTACGTGAATGGATTGACATCGATGAAGGAGATCGACTGCATAGGCGAAAAGGAAGTATGCGGAGCGCTTATGAAAAATGGTGTGTGGGTGTCTTGAGGTTTTCAGTGGCATGAGTATCGGTAAGCGGTGGGTTTAAGATTCGGTAAATCTTGATTTAGCGGATTAAATGGATATGTTTTTCTATATAAGAATCACTAACCCCACTGATTACTATATAGATTGAATTTCATTAGAAAGCATATTTTTCTTAGGGAATTTGGAAATGTCTAAAAGTGGTTCTATTTGAATGTTTTGTAAGGATTATTAACCCACAAAGGAAGTCTGGTACGTGGAAGAGGAAGTCAGGTATGTTGAAAAAGTTGTCTCAGTATGCTGAGGAGGAATCTCTGGTACACGAGAGGGAGGATTACTCAAGAAGTACATGGATGGGAAGCTCTGGTATATAGAGGAAAATATAGTTCATGAACAAAGAACAGTTCACAGATAGGAGGGGTTGCGTAGAGGAGGTTCACGAAATTAGTACATGGTAGCGGTATGCGATCATGAAGGCGGAGGAAGTCTGCGAATGAAGGTAGTTGGCAGCGGAGGTGGTGGAAATACGCGGAGGATTTGATCTGCGTACTAAACCCAGTACTCAGTATACAAGAGAGGAAGGTGGTTCACGATTTGCACAAGGAATCTTGATAAATCTTCAATTCAGTTTTCGAAAGTATTTTCTGGTACCTAACAGTATCCACGAAGGTGGACTTCATCTATGGGTGAAAAAGGGACTTCAACAAAGCATCTACCTATCATTGAGGATGTGGGAATTTATGAAAATAAAGGGAAGTACATGTTCATAAAATGTCTTTGACCTACACGTCTATAAACTATGAGTGGATTCCTTTCCAAGAGTAGTGAGTGAAGGAAGAGGAGGACAGTGACCCTTTCCACCAGCAGTGAGACAGAGAAAGAGGCATAGGTATTGACCCTTGGGAATGCAATGAGAAAACCCTAAATCATGTAAAGTCAATGACCTTGGGTATAGAATATTTATCCCAAATATTATTCTCATTATTTTCAGTGAGCCTTAGTGATTTCGATACATTGGCAGATTATTGTTGTATGCTCCTTGGACGTAGCCCAGTGAGCGTGAACCAACTAAAAATCGTTGTGTCTTGTGCATGATTTCATATTTGTTCATATATTGCTACGGGAGGAAAAGAGAATTAAGTTTTGTCTAATAAAAAAATAAGCTCCGGATGGGAGAAAGTGTTAATCTATCATACCTTGATTTACTCCCCCCCCCCTTTAGGGTATTCGAACAAGTGGAACTAAGAAATAAAAACATAATAAATGAGCCATCATAACATGAACATGTTGAAAAACGTGATATTATGGCACAAACATAAGCATGAAAAATCATTTCATTTATCAAGGATCAATTCCAAGACCATAATAGTTTAGTGTAAAGATTCTCATAGTGGATTTGGTTCACTTTTAAATCCATAACATCTCAACTCATTAGATATATGACTTTAACCAATTCATTGGAGGGGTGTATAATTCTGGGCTCACCCATCACATAAAATACATGGTCCCTTAAGGGTTTGGTTTCACTCACTATTACCATTCATATTATCTCATGAGATATCAAGATTTACCCAATGAATTGAAGGGATATATAACTATATGTCCACCTATCACATGATTAAAACCACATATAATCATATCATAATTTCATAAAAAGATTCATCATTTCATCATAGTATAATTAACCCATGGGAAAGAAATTAGTTTTAGGAAAACATCCTTAAAACATCGTCATCAAAATATATCTAGAGAAATAAGGTGTATGGTATCATAAGATCATATCTTAAGTGTAACATGAGTAATTTCAATGGAATTTTATATACATTAAAACCACCCTTTTAAAAATATTGTACAAATCAATTTGGAAAACAATAAGAAATATCCATTTTTGAAATGATTGAAATATCTTTAAATGTGTTTTCATTAAAAATAAATACTTTGAGATTGATAATACATTTAAAAATTACCCTATAAAAAAATCAATAAAATAAATTTTATAATAGAAATATTTTAAAAAAAAAATTAAGAAGAAATAAAAACATTGAAGACTTATTTATTAAAAACAAGATCCTTTAGAATCCCTCTTAAAATCAAGAATTGTTTTTAAAGTAAAACATTTAATTCTTGAAAATACAGTAATTTTTTCTTTTATACTCAAAATCATTAAGAATTACAATAGTTTGTAAAACCATTTTCAAACATTGAAATGAATCTTCATAAAAAATAATTCTCATAATGGTAAAAGAATATATTAATATTGAAATTGTTAAAAGGGGATATATTTTTCAAAATGACACATGTGGAAAATATTAAAATATTAATTTAAAATATTTATAAAAAAATTAAAATCATTAGAAACAAAATTAATCGATTATTTAATCATGGAAAATAGAATCTATATATTGAATATGGAGAAAGAGGATGAAGATTCCCGACCAAAAAATAGGTGGGTTGGCTTCACTTACGTACATCCCATCAAGTAGATTATCTACCAAAGTAATTGAAATTGATATAGGACATGTAAAACCAAAATAATAACCTAAGGAGAAGAAAATTTATGGAATTTTAAAGATAAATTTCACTCAATTTTTCTCCAAATGGAAATTCATTCATAACAATCTTGATTTGAAAATGATTTTGGAAATTAACCCTTACGACTTTATTAGCCTTTGAGTCAAAAAATATTTAAAAGGGATAACTTGATATGGATTTTTGAATCCATTTAATTTCATTATAATAATATAAGAATCCATTCCTAGGTAGTATATACATCACAAAAGGAAATAAGTGGTGGATATTAAGCTTATCTCAATGAAGAGAAATTTATATGAGGAAAGTCTTAAAACTCTATTACCATTCAAATTAAAAACTCATGGAAGGTAGAGAATTATATGGATTTTTTAATAAATTTAATTTCATTATCATTATATAAAAAATAATTTATAGTTTAGAATATACACTATAAAAAAGAAACAAGTTATTAATATGGAATGTGTCTCAAATAAATAAAATCAAGATAAGAAACTATTACCTTTAATATTGACTTCCATGATACTGATTTAAAATCTTGTATAATAAACACGAACAAATTAGTGAATTATTCCACAAACTTATTCTTATATAATAATTTATTTATTCATCAATTTTAATCATTTACTTCTCTTACATTATTTTTATATTGTTTATCTTCATCATTGGATGTTAGAAATTTTTATTGTTTTGCACATGTTTCATAATGGCGAGGTCAAGCCTCATGATTTTCTACTAGGATTATAATTAATAGATTAAAAATTATATTTAAATTATTTTGATTCAATTATTTATACATCTCCATGTTCATTTTAGGCAACCTATGGGCATGGTTCGCGAGAACAGGATATACGAATAACTTGTTTTGGATAATTTACAGATATTAATGGATTACTTTATAATGATCATTAATTTTTGTGAAATCCTTTAAGATTTAAATTATTTAAATAAATTTCTCTTATTTATAATAAATACTCATAAAATATGTTTTATAACCATCCATGTGATTAATTTATGAAAAATTGAACACGTCGCTCCATGGAGGCGGTAATCAGCACGTACCCACCATGATGTTTTTATTTTCCCTAACAAAATAAGATAGAAATTAATTTATACTTTCATAATATTAATAATGTTATATATATCATATCCATTCATTAAATAACCCATTTTAAATATCCCTATAATGAATTTATAAAAAAATGTAACACGTCACTCCATGGAGAAGGTAGTTCGCACATACACATGGATGATGTTTTTATTTTTCTAAAGAGAAGGCTGGAAGAAACATGATAATTATTCTATAAATAGAATAAAATTTCAGTATACTGATTATTCTTATGTTATTATTTTAGGATGGTATAATATACTTTGATGTAGAATAATAATACTTAAATAAATTGGAATAAAAAGGAGTGATTAGGAATTTTTACCTTACTCGTTGGAATAACTACATTGAAATTGGATTAAGGTTTTGAGGGGTAGACTTTTGAAGAGACCAGAACATATTTTTTTTTTTATTGGAGTGTTTTTTATTTATTTGGGTATTTTTTTTCAAAATAATTGTCTTTTTGTGTGATGGGAAGTGGTGTAGTAAAGGGCTCTTTTTATAAGTGATAGAAGTGGAAATTTTGTAACAAGATGTGCCCTATTCAAGGAAAGTGGCACTAAAACTGGAACATAATTGATAGTGTATAATTATAGTTTGATAAAAATCTCATAAATGCATTTATAGACATTTTTTCAATATTTTTTTATACCATTTACCCATAAATAAACTTTTTCCATAATTTATTTTTTGTCATGGAAACTCCTCTTTTAACCTTGTTAACTTATTTTTATGTCTAAAAATAAAATTTCCATTATTATAAAATTTTCATATTATGATTCAAAATATAAAAAATATTTTATAATATTATATTTCTCAAATTGATAAGAATTAATTTTAAAATAACTAATATATAACACGTTGAAACAATTTTAGAGAAAAATATAACTTAAGTTCTAAAACGTCAAATATAGGTATGTGAATTAAACATAATATTTTTAAATGAATAATTTCACTTATAAAATGAATATTTAGTCATGAAAATGGTTTCATAAATATTTAATTAATACTTATATCTTAACAGTGTTAAAAAAGTCATTGTATTAGAAAAGAAACGGTATTTTTAACTATTTGACTAAAAATAAACTTTTCATAAAAATAAAAATAAAATACTAATATAATATTGTTACGATGAATCCAAAATGGAAGTTAATTTTTTCAAATTATAATTCTAAAATTTAGGTATTTACTTTTAAATGGAAACATATAGTGAAAACTATTTTTATAATAAATGAATTTTTCCAAAATTAACTATTCTTATTCTTATTTCCTATAAATTTATAATTAAATTAATGTTAATATATTATTCATATAAATAATATATTTCATCATCATTTGACAAAAATATTTTTATTTTCTTTAAATAAAATTTTATAGAATATAAAAACTCAAATTTTAGAAAAAAAATTCATTTTTTAACATAAAATGATTATATTAGTTGTATAACTATGCTAATTGAATCTCATCAGTGAATTAGTATTAAAAGTGACATATATTTTATAATTACATTACCACTATTTATAACCTATAATTTAAAATCTATACTATATTAATCAAATTTAATAATTTTATTTTAAAGTATCACATTTTCATTTTAGTTCAATGTTGTGTGTAAAACAAGATATTCAATATAATATTTATTTGAAGGGGGTTTAATAATATAATCTCATTGTTTTATAATTTATATCAAGGTTTAATGGTGGATTCATTTATGGAATGTACTTTAAAGGTATTTTTCCTTAGGAAAAGGAATAAAATGAGGTGATCTAGTTCTGTTCATACTAAGATGATAACCTATGTGGGAAAAGGGGTATAAAGAAGAACCAGTTACCTATAACAGGGTTCCCTCATGATATAATCCACCATATATAAAATATTTCTTATCTAAGATCCATTGGGGAGAGGTAAAAAATAATTTTATGAAACCTCAATTTTACAAAAAATTAGGGTTATATGTGAAGGTTCATGGTTTTCTGAAATAAGTGTTTAAATGATGATCAAAAAATACTTTATTTTATGGGAACTTCATGAAAGAATCTTGTGGTTCAATCAAGTAATAGATAATATAAGAGGCCATATGAGGTTAATATGTGGGAGGATCAACTTTTTGAATCTCCTTTACAGTACCCCATTCTCTTGTACTTTCTTAAACATGAATTTTATCTAAGGGGGTTTCTTTGGAAATTTTAACAAATGAAGTTATACTCAAACAGAATTATATATCTCAAAGTTTATAAAAAAAAATTAAAACAAATCCTTAAATCATGCTCCCTCCAAGATTTAGATCCTTGAAGTCAATATTATATTTCTCTCAGTCCTCCTTTCTTAAAGTGTGTATTGGGTATTTATAACTAGGACTTTATTACTGCCTTCTTAGAATACATGGTCACATAGGATACCCATGGTTATGATTAGTTAAATGGTCACTAAAGATCAATGTGAGGAGGCATAAAAGATATAATATCAAGCATCCATGAAGGATCCCAATTCTAAGGTCATAAAGCATCATTTTACCGTGATGATTTCATGCAACTATAAAGGATTCCTATTATGGCCTCATGAACTACTCTCATGTCATGGATGACTTTACACATCCAAAAAAGATGTATTTTTTCAAAAAAAAATATGATTCCTTTATAGTAATTTTTCATTTTCATTATTTTTTATCCTATCTATCATTTTCAAATTAATGATTAGATTTTATGGGAATCAATAGTTTCATAGTATACATATGCATTTTTTTCACCAAAAATAACTATGTTGATGTTTTAGTAACTAATCCACATTGAGTAAATTTCAAAAAAATAGTTATATAAAAAAATTGTAAAATTAAGTAATTTATTTTACTTTATTTTAAATACAATTCAGTGTTATCCCCCCTCTCCACTTAAAAATGATTTTTTCATTATGTATTTCTAATTTTTCTTCAATTATTTTTCATGATCTTATATTTTTTAGGGGTTTTCCATCTTAGGTATTTAATTTACATATATGTTTTGTTTTTATTTATATATTTATCACATTTATTTATTATAGTTTTATTAACTATGAAATTTTAGTTTTCACTTTAATAGAATATTAATAAAAAAATCAATTCTATAAAATGTCATATTGAATCTCACCAAACCCAAATTAACTACTCTCATTTTTATAGGAATTGTTTTCATTTCATGAATCATGGATGTAGAAATATATATCTAATCATAGGATCTCATGGAAATGATATAAAATAATTCACAATAATATTATAATAAAGTAAATTCAATGATCTTCCTCTCAAGATAACTACACTTGGGGTTAAGATGTAAATATATCATGTAAAGTGATCCAAAAAAGTTATGGAAATGTTTTATAGAAATTATTTTTCATAAAAAGGAATTTATTATTCATACAACCCGTGATGAATGGAATGTGTTGCACATCCAAGAGTATAAAAGGGTTAGCTTATATAACTCCATCATGTGCTGGATTTTATCAAAATATATGGGTCACATGATAGTATCATATATATCTAAATACATAAAGGTTTCAAAATTCTCAACACATTGAAATAAAATTTCAAGGATCTATATTCAATTAAATTTCAAAAACTCTTATATGGATTGTATTAATTTGTGTATATGTGTTATAATCACTTTAAAAGGTATTTATTGGGTAAAAGATATGAAAATGATCTTATATGAGATGATATAACCATATAATACATATATAATACATCATTATATGTGATTATCCATTACTCTCATAATAAATTACACCCACTAAAGCTAAAGGCTTAGTGTCTTTAGAGATTTTCTATATAAACAACTTGTTTTACAACCCAGTGTACACTTACATAATTTCATTACACTTAACTACCTTCTATAAATAACACAATTTATATTATTCTTCATAACTAATGGAATTTAAACATATGAAAATGGTGATATAAGATGAATAGTAAGAGTAAAACATAAAATATATCACTTGGAATAAAATAAGATACCATAATGAAAATCATAAGTAAGCATAAGATGAACATTTGTGCATGAGACCACAATAAATGTATATATCCATTACATAATTAAATCATACCCAATGGAATATGAACCATAAAACATGAATAATAACATACACTCGTGAAGAAAAACGTTTTTTAAGTCAGTTTTTTTAGGTTTTTCACATCATTTTTATGGATATGTTGTTGCAGGCAACGAAAAAATTCATATTTTTTAAAGTCGGTTAATATAACCGGTGTAAAAAATATTATTTCATAGTTTTATATATTGGTTATTTAATAACCGACATTAAAGACGCTTCAGTGAAGGTTTTCACATCAGTTATTAAATAACTGACATTAAAGAAACTTTGGTGAAGGTTTTTCACATTGGTTATTAAATAACTGACATAAAAAATAGTCTACCACATCATTTTTTATATAACCAACATGTAAAACCCTGATCCCAATGATTTTTTTACTTCGGTTATTTAATAATCGATCTAAAAAGTTCTTCAAGAAGAATGTTTTTCACATTGTTTATTAAATAACTGACGTCAAAAACTATATACCGCGTTAGTTATAAAAAGATTATGTGAAAAACCATGATCCCAATAATTTTTTATGTCTGTTATAAAATAACCAATGTAAATAACCCATAGTTTTAATGTCGATTATAAAATAAGTGATTTAAAAACTAATGTTTTAAAAAAAATATGAAACCCATCCTCTCCACTGCAGAACCAAACCGGAAACAACCAAAACCAGACTAGAAACCAAATCATAAAAAAGCATAAATAAACCAAAAATAAGAAAACCTAGCAGAAAAATTAAACTTTCATATTTACAACATTCAAAAATTACAATATTAAGTAAAAAACCTAAATCCAACCAAAAAAACTACCAAATACACATTTACAATTACAACATTCAAAATTACAGTACATACTAAAAACAAACAAAAATCCAATCAGACCTATAAAATAATTTAACCATTCCACTTGTAAGTGTTTGACCACTTGTGAACTATAATTTTGAGAGTCATCAAATAACTAAAAATTAAAAATAAAGTATTTTAAATGTATAATTAATAAAACAGACGAAATATTAAGGAATAATTTATAAGGAAATATAACATGGTTGATCTTAGTTACTATTACAGTTCTAATAATTTCATATATAAATCTAAACATATAATATCCACATTTGATGATGCATTTTTCTTTATGACAATTCTTTTTAAATTATTTTTTCAATTCAAAATATCATTTTTATGTAATACATCCAAAATATACTAATTATAAATGGATATTCACCTTTACTTTTACATATTTGATCTTAGAATTCTTATTCTTGTGGATATTCAAAAGAAAGACCATCCCATGTTATAAAATAATATTAATGAAATAAATTTATAAAATTCATTATAATATAAACAACTATTATAAAATTAAAACTTACTTTTCTAAAATGTTCTTAAAATTTCCTCACACATCACCATGGACAGAGCATATCAAATAATGTGTTTTCTCCCTTGGACAAAAAACACCTAACATAAAATGGTCACTAATATAAAATAAAATTTTATATTATTGGTTATTATGTAAAAAGATAAATAAAAATTTTTGATATATATGTTTCGTACCTCTCAAAATAAGGAAACATCCAACACTGCATAATTATATTCTGTTGAAATCTTTCAAAAATATAAACTACTTTTTTTTACTCATCCAATTAATTCCCTTCAAGTGAAATCAATTGTGGGTCCATAAACCCATATACATATGTATACTCATTTCTATCACACATTTTATAAAGTTACCTAATACAAAACAGACATAAGTATAAATTTTCAATAAATTTAACACAAAGAAAGATTTATGTTAAGACTTAAATGGAAAAAACTTTCACCACGTTAATGCCCAACTTATCTCCAGTAACAAGCTCCATGATATCATTTTTCACAATACCCACATCTATTTCATTTCCACAAACATGATCTTCCATTAGAAATGTATAATGACCCACCAATAAATTTGAATATCTTCACAATCTCTCCAGACTACTAGAATCTAAATCTGATGTCAGGGCCCTTTTTATTTGTTATTGGCTATATAGTATTTATTTACCTTTAAAGTATTTCTATAAATAAATAGATAAATATATTAACTTTAAAATGTTGAAACAAATTTAATAAAAAAATAAAATAAAATATATAACATACACATACCTCTATAGAAATGGTTCACAGAAGTCTAGATGGAAAAACTAAAAGGTGTATGATACTTTTTCAAACTGTTGTCAACTCATCTGTAGGTAATGGTACTCTAGCTGATATATATATAATATCATGTATAGTAACCCTATTCTTCTCTACCTATAACTTTTTATGATTAATTATATTTCTTATATAATATATCATCCCTTATGCAATTATAAGATAGTGAGGATCATCAATATACAACTCACAATAACTAGAAAGTTGTGGAGGAGGGGTGTAGGAGTCGGATAAAAAATGGGGTCTATAGGAGGAGGTGTAGGATAAATAATTGGGTCTATAGGTAGAGTTGGAGGATAAATAATGGGGCTTGTAGGTGTAGTTGGGGGAGTGGGAGCTGCTGGAGGAGGTGGAGCAGGAGCTGTAGTCTGAAATTTTCTTTTCATGTCTACAAACATAGACTGTACTAAGACTCTGATCTTTTAATCCATCATCTCATTAATATTGTAAACTTCATCCTCCAAATATTCTATTTTTTATATATAAACCCTCTATGTGATAATATGAATAACGTGGTAACACTTTTCTTATTGATATACCCACCGAGTATCCTCATATATGACCCGGGTGTTTGGGCTTTCCCAATGCAGTAGATAAAATATCATGCCTCTCATAATCTTTAAATACCCATTGTGTGCTTTACTCCTCAAGATAATCCTCTATGAAATAATTTAAAAATCTTGTAATAATTCAAATTATATAAATTATTTAATTGACTTAAATAAATAAAATAAACAACTTATAATCCTCTTGGTTACGACCCTCAATTATTCTGTAAGATATTGCCCCTTTTTTCTCATCTGATCCCCCTTCCATTTTTCATATCTAGACAGAGGGGATGGATGGGAAAACTCTCTAGAGATGGAAGAATCAAATCTAAGTTTTTGTAATTTTTCAGCTATCATTTGTTCTTCAAATAAAGTATACCAACCCCCCCCCCCCAATATAAACTATGAAGTTATACATTTATAGATTGGATATCATGATGATCTCTCCTTGAATCCTTTAAATTAAGAATAATAAATCATTATCAAGCCACTAATAAGATCATTAATATAAGAAAAATTCTAAAAGTTTACATTACATTTACAAAAAATGATTCTTGTATTCTACTTTTGACAAATTATTTCTATTTTTCTTTATTTATAAAAGGATATATATTACATAGACTATCATGTTTCCAATCCCTAAAAATAAAATCCGATGTGAGGGTTGATTTTAAATCCATCCATATTCTAGAAGCCATTGATAAACATTTCCTCCTCACTCATCCAGTGTAAGTTATATCAAATGCCATCTGATAAAGAATAGGGAAAATATATTATACTCTAAACATTTGAATATTAGTCAAACAATAGAAAAAGATCTTACCAAAATGGTCTCCCACAACTGACCTAGTGTTTTTTGTCAACACTTCTCCAATTATTAAACAAAATGCCGACTTTTGTTTTACCCTATGTTGATACAAAAATCATGAACTGTTTTGCATTATGACCTCTTGAAATATCATTCCCAACAAAGTCTATAACTATCATCTGGTCCTGGCTATGAGCAAGTGATAATTTTGATAAGCGTGTGTTTCCAGATTTACCAACACTTGAACTCTTCTTTTCCATTGTGGGAGAACATGAATAATATTGGGGAACATCAAGAGAATTGTGTGGATGTCCACCCCCCCCCCCTAGAGGTATGTTCATGATGCTCATCTCCAGAAGTTTGTGGTTGATTAACTGATTAATATTTCATTATCCTTCAAATCAAAGAAACAAACAATTAATAAACAAAATATACAATTTCACATATTACAATAATAATGTAAACAAAAAAAGAAAAGTTATGAAACAAAAAAGTGAACTAAAACATAACACATTATTATTCATATTTTTTGTAGTTAACTAAAATGCTAACAACAGTAATGATATATAAAATTTTATATAAATGAATGAAAAAAAAATCAAAAATTGGTGTAGGAATATTAAAAATGGTCTAACCTAATAAATCATTTTTTTTAAAAAAAATAATATTTTTTAACATATAGATTTAAAATAAATGTCATTCAATAAAATCAATAAATATATAAGTTACATAATGGTAAACATGGTAAACCAAACAAATCTAAACTAAAATAAAAAAACATTTCTACTTATTAGTTTTAATACATGTTTTAATAAATAAATAAAAATACAATATCTAACATTTTATGTAATTCATAAAAGTAAACTAGAAATAAGCATATGTTACCTATAATATTATGAGTGTACTAATAGATTTTTTTCCCAAATTCCTTCATCATGATCGTTCCTTATGGAACAAACCATTTCTATAACATGATCATCATTATTTTCTATTAATATCTCCATGGAATTATAGATATCACAAAAATCATCATCTTCTTCAAGTTGATCATCACTAACATATTGTTTTTTTTCTTGTAAAACAATTGACCACTGCATATCAGATTGATAAAGAACATAGAAAATTTGTTTTTCATGTGTTTCCATTATGAAATAATTAGTTGTGTCTTCCAATATATTCATATTAACAAGTTTTATTCAAAATTCATCATGTATGAAATTGTTGTTACTGATAAAATATTTGCAGTTAAACATAATAACATTAATTTTAATGTAATCAAACTCTCTTATTTCTTCAGTGACGCCATAATATTCACTTAATACAAAGATTTGAGTTTTTTCTTCAGAACTCTAAAAATACATTGCTTCTGTGAACACCAATACACCACTATTCTGAACTGCACTTATGTTGTCCTAAGATTTCATATGAAACATATAGCCATTAATGTCATACATGAACCATGTTATCACATTTAAACATGGACCACCCACTAACCATCCTAATTTCTTTGATGCATCGAATATAACAAGCATGGTCTTTTTAAACCATGGAAAAAAAGTTTTTTTATGCTCATTCAAAATCCACATTTCTTTCTTATTTATATGACATTATTTCAAATCATTAATATGAAATGTTATATATGGTTGAGCATCATCCATGTTATTCAAGATGTTTAAATGTACCTTATTCATTTGTTCATCGGTCAAGGATTTTACTTTCAAGCCATGAATCCCCTTTCCCTCATTATTAACTCATTCATGGAGAGATGGAGGAAAACCAATGTGCTCCACCACAAAAAAGTAGATCGTACAAAACTCTGCAACCTCCTCAGAAATATACTTTTCAAAAATAGAGGATTCAGGTAGATATGGATTCTTAACATACCCCTTTAATATCTTCATATACCTTTCAAAAGGATACATCCAATGTAGATATGTAGGTCCACAAATCTTTATTTATTGAACCATTAAATTCACCATTATATTGAAAAAGGATAGAGGAAATAAATTTCCAATTGACAAAGTGTAGAAATTTATTCGTTTTCCAAAATGTTCAAAGCATCCAAATCAATCACCTTATTAAAAATTGAATTTAAAAAATAACACACCTTCATGATAGTCTTTCTGACACTGATGGGAAATATTCCATGCAATGAAACTTATAGAATTTATTGAATCATGACGTGACAACCATGATATTTCATACCTATAAACTTCAAATCCTTCAAAGAGACAAAAAAATTTATATCTGAAGAATAACCATATGTCACTTTGATATCATGAATACACTAAAAAACTAATTTTCTCTCCGTTGGATAATGTATCATAAGCATGGGGAAGAAATTTTCATCTTCCATCAGTAGTAGGAGCTAACTCCAAATGTATTCCCATTGATAGTATGTCTAATATTACATTCAACCCATCTTTAGTCTTTCCTTTAATATCTAATAATGTTCCAATCAAACTATCACAAATAACCTTCTCCATGTGCATGACATCAATGTTTTGTTTCACTTTATGATATCTCTAATATGGTAGCTCAAGAAATATTGACAGTTTCTTCCAAATATATCTATCGTTACCATATTTATGTGCCTTTCCCAATGTCACGTCAAGGTTTTTAACCCTATCAAAATACTCATCTATGGGTAAAGGTTTGGGAGAAATATTAAATTCTTATGAGCCATTGAATTCCTTCTTTAATATTTTAAAAAAGTGATCCATAAGTAAACACTTTTGATGAACCATGTATACTTTTTTTCCTCACATGATGTAATTGACAATATGAAGTCTATTGATCTCAAATAGGACATGCTTTATTCCCCTTAGCATTATATCTAGAAAAAATTTTAGACACTGGGAATTCATTTATAGTGAATATAATCACTGTATGCAGTTGAAAAAAATTCAATTTTATAAGAATCATACACCCTAATACCATCCTCCCATAAGAGTTTCAAATCATCAATTAATGGTGACAAGAAAACATAAATATCATTTTCGGGTTGCTTTAGTCCAAAGATAATTAAAATCAACATGACATATTTATGCTTCATACAAAATTCATAAGATAGGTTATAAATGACCAATAAAATAGTTCATGAACTATGTGTGATACTGAAGCTTTGATATGGATTCATTCCATCCGTACACAACCCAAGTCTGATATTTCTAACTTCATTTTTGAATGTAGTATACTGCTCATTAATTTTCTTCCACTATGGAAAATATGATGGATGATGTATTTTTCCGTCACATATCCACTTAGAAGCGTGTCATATTAACATTTTTTCATCATATGAATTATCAAATAAATGTTTCAAACAATGATTTATAGGAAGATACTAAAATACCTTGGTAGGGATCTCTATAATATATACATCGCCCCGTGATTTTTCTTTCAACTTATACTGTGATGACTCACATTTAGGACACACTGATAGAAATCCATATTCCTTACTCAATATCACACAGTAATTCAGACATGCATGTATTTTCTTGTATCCTAATCCCATAAGGAATAATATTTTCTTCTCCATATAATGTGAATCTGGAAGATCATTGTCTTTAGGAAGAATGTCTTTCAACAATTGTAGTAGCTCTGTTAAACAATTTTCACTCCATCCATGCTTCACCTTCAGTTTAATAAATCTTAACGCTGATGATAAAACCATAAAATTCATACAACTAGGATACAATAGTTTTTCAACATCACCATATATATACTAAACTGTTGGTTCTTTCTCAATTTGTTCTACTTCAATATCAAAAATCATTTCTTCAATTTCATCATAGTTACCATCATGTGAAGCATCATCATCAGTAGATCTGAAATTATACCTAGTTTCACTATGCCAAATCCAGGGGCTGTAACTCAGATTAAAATCATGAAAAATTAAATGATCTTTGATCTCTATACTTTTTAACTACTTCATATATAAACATTTTAGGAATGGATAGAAAAATGTGTCATTGTTTAGAATATTTTGTTTAGAAAATTTCAAAAAAGCATCAATACCTTCCTCATATTCATCACTCATTCTATGTTCCATAATCCTAATTAGACTCAATATTACCTATAATTATTATCAAAATTATACATCTTGTTAAGATATGCCAATTTTATATTTATATAAAATATGTCATAATTTGAAAGTAACACATTTTTGAAATATAAAACATATATATGTATATTATAAAAATATAATTAAAAATTCTACATAATAATGGAAGATAAGTTTAAATATAAATGATAAATCATAAAAATATATGCATGGAAATAAATTTAAAAAGAAAATATAGTTCGATAAGCTAGTTTTATATTTATATGAAATATGCCATAATTTTAAAGTAACACAATTTTGAAATATAAAACAGATATATGCTTATTTGAAAATTATAATGATATTGTTTTTGAGAAATAAGATAGAAAACCACTAAATTAAATTAATATTGACCATATTGGTTTTCATGTTACATTAATAAAAAATATATCATTTGTGTAGTATAAAATCCTTGAATATGACATTCCAAAAAGAATATATGATTTTTTTACCAGTTTATCTAGTGGGATATGTAATACAATGTATCTATATGGAATATAGGTAGATATATTAATAAATTATTTTACATATATTTATATGAAAATTCCAAAATAGCTCAATTTTTACCCTACTCTAAAATGATTTTCAGTTATGATATCCATGTTTACTTCCACCATGCGTAAATAGGGTTCCATAAACTACATGAATGTATCTTTATATATAATAGATGATGAAAAACTATAGTGATTGAAATTTTATAATGTTGTAAAAAAATACCAACATTGCTATAGATATCTAGAAATTCTAGTATAAATTCCATCAGTAAGTATGTAATGACACATATAATGAAATAAAATTATTATAATAAATATGATATTGTCATATGTAAAAGACCAATACCACATATAATAATATCTTATATATATATATATATATAATTAACAAAAAAAATAAGATCATATACCAAACTGATTTCGAGAACTTTCTCAGTACCATCTCCTAGATTAAGTCAATCTCTCCATCTAAACAGTCCAATGTAGTTCTATTTCACATAAAAGTTCCTATAATATTTTTTTCCTAATATATATTATGTTATTTAAGAAGGTTGTGATAGAACACAATAGAAAACAACTAATGGATCTCGTATACAATACCATTAAACAAAATTGCATATAGAGTATGATATGAACATAATTAAATGACATAAAATGATAGTAATATATATATAATACTTAGCCATGGGTTTTACACAGGCTACAAAGTGAAAAAATTCTTAATTCATCTTTGGTATCACTAAATACATCACATGAATAATGAATTAGCATCATATATCTATTTATAAGAATGGAAATAACAAATAGTGAAATATATGATGAACAAAATTGAAAAACAAGATTTAGGGCATCTGCGAATGACCGAAATCAAAGTGTGCGAAGATTACATGAAATTTTCAAGTCGAGAAGATAGATTCTCTGATGAAAAACAAGATTAATGAATTTGTATAAATGATTTTGGATTCCACAGGATTGAAGAATTTATTGTAGGTTTTTCACGCGAGAGAGACCGAGTCATTGTCGCCCAAAAGAAAAATAGTAGAATAACTCAAAACGGGACTTCATAAAAAAAATTAAATTATTTATGAGGTCGGTTATTTATTAACCGACATGATAAAGAGTTTTTTTATTAAATTTATCACATCGGTTATTCTATAATCAACATAATAATCCCATTTTTTACATTGGTTATATAATAACTAACATGATAAAGCAATGATGTTTTCTTTATCACATCAGTTATTATATAACTAACTTAAAAACTAGGTTTTATCACATCGGTTATAAAATAACCCATGTGATAAAGTGATATACTTGATTTACCATGTCATTTATTTTATAACTGACATGATAAATCAAGATAATTCATTTATTATGTCATTTATAATATAGCCGGCATGATAAATAAATTTTTATGGCTTTACAAATTAGTAATTAATAACCGACATAATAAATGTCGATGTGTTAAATACTTTTTTGTACTAGTTATATTGAATTTTTAATAACATAATAAATATTTCATAGAAATGTGTCATGACATAGAAATTTGGAACATACAAAATCAAAAAAAAATCATATCTTATATCAAGGTTCACTATTAAAACCATTATATCACAGTGCACAAACATGTCCCATAACATAGTGGAATAGGATAATATATCATATCCTATTACATTAAATCTCTTGAGATATAAGATTTATCCAATTCATTGGAGTATAAAGGCTCAACTGCCATATAATGACAAACCATACATATGTATTCCACATGAACTTGAAAACATGCATAAATCCATCATAGCATAACTAACCCATTGGAATAAAACAGATTACAAAATGATTTTCATAAGACATAAAAAATACCATCTTGAGAAATAAAATTGATGGTACCATTGAATCATATCCCTAATGAAACATAAGAAACAATAAATTATTACAACATAAAGAGAAATTTACATTAATGAAAATCCCTTCAGAGAATGATAAAAAAAATTATAAAATATAGAATAAGAATTTTAAAAAAATATTTTCAAAACCCATGTGACTTTAAATAAATTTTTTTAAAATAGAAAGACAATAAATATTACTTTTAAATAATCATGTAATAAAAAATCTTTAAATGGAATCATTTCAAAGAAGAAATAGGTGTGATAAAATAAACAAACATAAAACATAAAATAATAGTGTTAAAAAAATACATTCATACTTTTTTTAGTTAGTAAAATTTAATAGAAATAGACCATAAGTAATCATAGAATTATATATAAATACATCCAAAAAATAATATGTAAATGGAGGTAAAATATTCCCTACCAAAAATAATAGATAAATATAATTATACTTACAAATATCATTTCAGGAGAATTATGAATCAATGCGATAAATATGGTAAGGATAATTTTAAACCATAAAAAGAAAAAGAGTATAAGAAAATAAATGGTGATTTTTAGTTAAATTATATAAAAATTCTTATATAGAAATTTAGACATAGACAATCTCAATTTTGAAGAGATATTGGTTGGGAAACCATTATATTTACTCCGGACTCTTACCAACATGCTCTAATCACCTATATAATAAACATATCCATTTTAATAACTTATTTAAAAGCCTTATTCTTATTTATTACCTTTTATACTATTAAATTATATCCATTTATTATATATATATATATATTAGTTAGTTATAGTTTATTTTCATCATCAAATGTTAGTAATTGTGATTATTTTTCACATGTTTCGGTATAGTGATATTGATCCTTATTCTTTGATAAAAAATTATTCATTATAATATTATTAATTATAGTTGAATCATATTATTAAAATTATTTATATGATAATATGTTTATTTTTATCGAAGATACAGGTATAATTCATAATAATGTAATTCACAACGTGTTGTTTTGGGTGATTTTATCAATAGTAATATGATAACTTATAATGATAATTCGTTTTAGTTTGAACCATTTAAAAACATAATAATAATATAAATTACTCATTAATATTAAATATTACCATTTTTTATGTTTTTACTCCCATTGAATATCAAAATGGTGATGATATTATAGTTTCGTTTATATTAGTGTTTGAACCGATCCAACTAAGAACATGTTGTACTGATGAATTGGTAAGTGTATAGAGTTATATTATAGTAATATAAATTTTTTAAAAGAATTATGATTTTAATTTTTTATCATTATAATGGATAATGATATTTATAGAGTGAATATGAGAATGTAATATAAAAATGTAGATAAGAATATGATACTCGCTTTGACGGATTTTCTCCTCATAATAATCTCCTTCATAATGAATAATTTAGGTCTCCATGGGAATAGAAGCTAACTAAAATGAAAGATTACTTTGGGAGAGATACATTGGATATATATTAAAGAGAAAAATTAAGGATAAAAGTGTTTTTGGAAGGGAATATAAGGGTTCCTTTTATAGATGAGTTTGAGTGACATATTTGTAATTCCTGATTCCTTATTGGTTTAGGAAGGTCACTTTAACACGACAAGTTCCATGTATGTAGAAAAAACAAAGAAGGCTATGTATTCCATTAATTAACATCCTTTAGTTTTTTAAAAAATTATGTTTTTTAAATCATTTTAAAAATATACTATATTTTTAAAAAATTATAGTTTACCGACATCTTTCACTATTCACCCTAGTGACTTATTTTCTACCAAATGTAAAATTAACTTTCTTACCTAATTTTGATGACTTAATTCCAAAAAAATATATATATTAGAGAAATAAATATCTAAATATATGACATTTAACTTTTAAATAAAAATACATAATATATTTGAAAAATAATTTTTCTTGAATAATTTATTTTTGTAATGAATGATTATATTTTACTTATTTCTAATCTGAGTTTATTTAATAGATTTTAAATGTTTATTATACATGTTTAATATATTATTTATTATATATTTTCCATTTTTATTTATTTTTTATATTCTCATTATCATATTTTCAAAAGAAACAGTTTTTATATGTATTCCCAACAATAATATATATTTTCAACAGTCATATAATGTTCATATTACCCATTTTCACTCATATATATAGCCTTAAATACGAATCTAACTTTAATTTATCCTAATATTTAATTTATTTCTCATTATTTTTATCATATTCCTAATATTTTTCTTTCTTTCCATAGTAATAATATGTTGTGTGATCTTCTAGACAAACCATGAGGATGAAGATTTCAATTTGGAAGTCACTATATTTATATATGGTTTCATTCCACCTGTAATTTCTATAATAATGTTTCATAATGATTTAGCATAATGTATTAATGTTAATTGAGTATTTTTAATATTTCATCTTAATAAAATATATCATTTATTCATTTAATTTTGATTCTGTGTGGAAGTTATTTAACATATTCATAGAATAAAAATGTGGGGTATTACATTCTAAACCCCTAAAAAATTCTCCCTTCAAATCTCATTACATAGATAAAAAATTGAGGGTATTTTTTCCTCATTAAAACATAAGTTTCACACATGGCTTCCTCAAACATCAGATTTCACTAAAGAACTTTGACCAAGTGAGTGGTTTTATTTCATAATACTTTATCTTTATGATCAAATATATCTACTAGTTATTCTTCATAATATATATCATGATCTAATTTTACAACCACTATGTTCAATAAATATAATATATCTGATATGTAATTCTTTAAAAGTGATATGTAGATAACACTTTTCACTTATGAGATTTTAGATGAAATTACTTAGAAGTTAGCTATAAAAATCACACAATTAAGGATCATGAAGTGGGTGATGTATCTGGGGCTCATATTTCCATTCTTTCCAAATCTCATAAACCTCTTCCATGGTTATATTCAAAATAATACCTTTTATTTAACTTTAAACTCAAAATATCACCAACAATTATCATTTTAAATCTTCTATCAAATTTTTATGGATTTAATATGTTAATTAATAGTTTGAATATTATATAAAATCTCTTGATCAAGATACATTCTTGTTATATTATTCTCTCTGACTTCATCCTAACATGTTAGAGTTCTACACCACATTCTATATAGATCCTCAAATTTTCCCATTTTAATGATGGAGTGAAAAATGTTCTTATATGAGAACTTTACCAAAGAAAGATATTGATTACATTATCCATTAAAATCCATCAAGAAGGATCTCAAAATATAATCTATAGTTTGAATAGTCTTTTTATATTAACCAAATGTATGATGATGACAAGAAGTACTTAAGCTAATCACTATATCCAATTCTTATTGAACAATTTTATATATCATTAAGGTAAACCTTGAATATCAATCAGATTGAATAAAAAGTGGAAACACATAAAGCCTTCCCACTTTCTTTATATATATCTTTACAAGTTGATTGAGTGAGGAATACTCTTGAATAACAATAAATTACATTTAATTCATAATTCGATAAAATTAAACCCAAATGGAATCATAGCATTTAGTTCTCTTGGGAAGTCCTACAATGAAATTCATGGAAATGTTCTCAAATTTTCATATATCTATGGGTAAGGCATTCATTATCCCCTTATACTATTGACATTTATACTAACTTTCTAATATACCAAGAATAAAGATGTATACTCTATAATTTACTTCTTCATGTTATCCCACTAGAAGTGATCCTTGATATCTCAATACTTATCCGTACTTATAAGATAAATATATAATGATGAGATATAAATATCAACCAATAGATCCTTTTTTTGATTATGGTATTTTAGGGACACATATTCATATCCTAAATATTATAATTCCATCATTATCATGGTTTAACTCTAACATATCTCTAATATTCTATTATGGCTCCATATCATCCTTATACAAATCCTTGATATTTATATCGATGAATGATTGAGTAATAATTTTTTAAATGAGGGATTTATCTCCATCCCATATGATTCCCATGTTTATCCTTTACAAATCCAAGAGTGTTAGGTTTATTTCAATCCTTGACATGGATAAGGTAGTATGGTCCTTTCTATTGATAGTATCAGCCACCTTGTTTACTTTCCCATGATGGTAATTTATTTATAAATCATAATCCTTTATCATATCTAACCATCTACTTTGGTTCATGTTTAGCTCCTTTAAAATTTATTCATATTCATCTATCTAGAGGAACTTTACTCCCTTCTAATTTAATTCGGTTATAGTATTTTACAATCATGAAAAATATCTCACAAAGATCAATAGAATATATATTATACAAGATAAATATGGATCTATATTACATTATTTGATATGTGGAATTCCTCAATCACCTCTATATTTGAAGGATACATATATATACCGTTTCTTCTGATTATATGATCCAATAATTATATTTTCTATAGATAAAATTCAAGCTTACAAAATTTGGTATATAGTTTATTTTTTCTTAAGGTATTCAACACAATATTCAAATGCTCTTAATTTTATCCCTTATTATTTGGATATATGAGAATATTATCTATAAATGTTACCAAAAACAAATTTAGGCAATCTATAAATACTCCATTCATAAAATACATGAAGATAGTAGTGGAATTTTTAAGTCCAAATGGAATCACTAAGAATTCATAGTGTTCATAAAAAAGAAGAATGTTAAACCATGTTGGTGTATAGAACCCTTATTTATATTTTTTTTGTAGCTACTTATTTAATTAATATAGTTTAATAGGGTTCATTATATAGGGAATATTTGATAAATTCAAATTTTTAGGTATGATTTTAATGGAAAACTAACTTTTTCAACTAGTGGAAGACCAAGAAACTCTTCTAGAAAAACATAAAAATATCCCATAATAATTACCATATCATTGGTAATGAGTTTATCTATAACCATTTGGGTTAAATATTCTACATTATTGGGTATCAAGACCCATATAAAAATGGTAATTTTCATAGGGAGTTCATAATTATTCATGTATGAATAAGGACCATGCATTGATTTAGGATATGAAATGTGATTTAATTTTATTATAAATTTATATAAAAACTATGTAGAGAGAGGAAATTGATTTACAATATCAAATAAATATTAATCAAAGGTAAATTGATAAGTTTTTTAGTAAGAATCTTCCCATGGACCTTAATAGGAGAATAGTTGTAAACTTTGATTCAATAATTACAACGCTAATTTTTTTATTAATAATTCATTATCTAATCACTAGGGTGGTGAATTAATTCTTTTAGAAAACTTTCAAGATGTGAAAGATTGTAGAACTAGAATTATATAAAACATTTAAAATTACTCAGTGAATGATGAAGATACATTGAACTAGTTCATTTTGATGATTAACTAAATCAGTTGTGATTACATAGTTTTCCATTTTTTTATTAGATTTGGATGTTACTAATGTTGATTATCCATATTAACCCTTAACTTGGTGAATTGGATTGTAAAATATACAAGATCCTTACAATTGAATCATTGAAGTTTATATGTTGTGTTAGGTTGGCTTGGTATTCATTTTTATTATTGGTCATCCTCTTTATATCTCTTCAATATTCATGTGTTTAATGGAATTCTTTTCCATGCTTTAAGAATTTCCTTATTCCTTTGAGATTGTTCCCTTTATTCCTCTTCTCACATTTTTATCATATAGTAAGTTGTATCTTCTTTCCTACATTATCTTTATCATTTGATTTATTATGAAATTACATTTTCCTATTATTCTCCACAAATCTAAGAGAGTAATAAAAATCTCTAATTTACATTTCTAACTTGGGAGGACATCAAACAATTTCCTTATAGCAATCAAAGTCCCTTATAGTTGATGCTTTTCGGATACTCTATTTTAAGACACTAAAGAAAGGATAGATTTTTCATTCAAGTTCAATGATAAAACTTGAGGCATAATCTATATGTCTCAAAAAGTTTTCTTTATATGAACTAATGGATCCATCTTCATTTTTTTATCTCATAGAATTCTCTCAACATTTTAATGCAAAGTGTTCAGGGAAAATAATTATTGAAATTTTTATTATTAAAATACTCTCATTCAATGGAGTCAGTTTATTAATTTTTACTTGTGTTCTTGATGAGATTCTATCATTCATCCACTTTACCTTACAAATGATAAAAAATTAAATAACATTTTCATGATCTAAACACTGAATAACAAAAAATAACTTTTTTATCCATTTCTCATTAATGAATGTATTAGAAGACCTAATAAAGGATAGTGACCATTATCGAATAAAGGAATCGATAGTGATATGTTCCATCTTTGAAACATTTGGGAGCTCTATTTGGTTCATATTATTATTCATAGATGAAGATAGTTGGGTAACTATAGCCATGAAATTTTTTATTCTAACTCCCATGCCATTTGGTTTCTCCTCAGGATTGTCGTTGCATTGTCCATTGCAATCATTGTTCACTCGGTCCCTCTAAGTCCAATCCATTGAATAAAACCAAAAAGGTTATTGTGAGTGTTAAATAATAATAACCAGAAAAAACAACAATTTGATAATTAAAATCTATCATATGACATATTTAAGATACTTATAGTTCATCCTATAACTTTTTCGGTTCAGCCTTGGTAGAATTATTTTTATCCACCTATTTTCCATATAATAATCCCTAAAAATAACTAATCTCTTATCTAATATCAACTTATATAACCCAACTATAACATTCATACATATTACATCATTATACATGATTATCAATTACATCTCACAATAAATTACACCCTCAAAACCTAAACGCTTGGAGTCTTTGAAGTTTAGATATATAAACAACTTTTTTTACAACCCAATGTATACTTATTTTATATTTTAATTAAACTTGAAAAACTTTTAAAATTATCACTTATTATATTCTTCTTCATAACCTTTTAATATAATCATAAGAAAATGGTGGTTCATATTCTTAGTATGAATAAAATTGAGTTACCATGAATGTAACACCATAAAGAAGGGGGGTTTTAATTATTGGTAATATTTTTACAAATTCATTCAGATGGAAATAATATTATGCAACCTAATAGATTTTCAATCCACTCAACATTATAACCCAGCCTCACTCATATAAAATTATAATAAATATAAAATATAGGTACATAGTTTTTACAAGGTTTAATCCCAATGTGGGTTTCTACTCCTTTCTTTGTTCAGAATCACTTGAGACATGGATTATCCAATAAACTTACTCATAGATATAAAGGTGGGTAAGAAATGAATCACCCTTAACACAAATAATGGTGGGAAGAATCACTCTTTACCTAAGAATGTTAGTGATCACAAGTTACAAAATATTCCATCACCAAAATAAGAAAGATCTCTTGAACCTATGGATTCTTTAGCTATGATGAAGATCTTCCTATGAGTCTATACATAACAAAAATTAACCTTCTACTCCAAAATAAATATTATAGAACTTTGTGTCCAAAATTTCTTCCTTCTAGAACTTTTCATCTAAAATTTCTTCCTTCTAGAACTTTGTGTCTGGAACTTATTCCTTCCATAACTACTTTCAATCATAGCCTCAGCAACAAACTATTTTTAATTTTTTTAACAACTTCAAAAAGGATCTTGTCATCATTTTATATACTCACACTTCCAATGATAATAAATTGAAAGTTCATACACAAAATTTTAAAATCTCACTCAAATAAAACCTTTTTTAACACCATTAATGACTTTGATTTATTATGAGTAAAAATTCTTCATAAGAATTTACTTAAAACTTGATGTTAATGAACATTTCAAAAATCCCTCAAAAAAATCTAGATTAATGAATGTTGAAATTCCAACTCAACATCATCTAGATTATTATGACTTCATATAATTCTATATGAATTTATTCTAGAACTTATTTTTTGAACTTATATAAGTTCTTATGAACATTTATTCCAAAATATTTTTTTGTAACCATGATTCTAAAAATCATAGTGTTTAGAGATTACAAAGATATAAGTAGCACTGTATAAAATAATGTAGAGAATTCTACTCTTGTTTCTTTAATCAATATCACCTATGTTTGGTAGTTATTATTCTAGTTATACTTTTTTGGTAACTCATCTTTCCAGAAACCTCCATCCAAAACATTTGATAAGATAATCTTAGGCTTATGTTCCTTAATCTATAAAACTCTATATGGAAACTTCAATATAAAAAATGTTTCTGATAAACTTGTTTTTTCATCCTTATAAGAGTAACCTCATTCCAAAAAAAATCATTCTGAAAATCTTTATTTAACGGACTCGAGATTATTCATCTGATAAACATTTAAATCTCTTTAACATGATCTATTTGATCAAACATCATAAATATTTATGTTGGAGGATATTTTTGAAGGTATGTATGATGGAATTTGTTAAGGTATCCATCAGATGAGATTTTTATAAGTCTCTATCCAATGATATTGGTAAAATACTATTCGATGGGCATTAACTTTCTTTGTCTGGTGAGATTTACAAAATATTTTTTCCAATTGAAATGGATTTCTATATCCATTACAAATTTATAGATTTATCTATATGATAAAACTTTAGAGATTACTAAATCTATAATTTTCTTCTTGAGTTATAACATATTTATTTGATCATTCTAAGTCCGATATACTCATTTTGATAACTTTATAATCCTCTATCCATTGGAATCATTACGGAAACCTACATACTTTTATGTATAATCATTAGATATTACTACATTGTTTCATAATTTTAAGCTTTTATAGCCCCAAGTCTAAATTTTTAACCTAAAATTTGTATTAACTTCATAATTTAAACTTTTTACAACTTCAACTAATGAACAAACTTGGATAGAATCATGAATATTTTCATGTTGTTTGGAATTTTTAGTAATAGTGTAGAGTCATCTAATTATATCTAGACCTTCCAAAAATGTTCTTCTGAAAAATTCCTTCCTAAAATGTTCATCTAGAAAAACCCATCTAGAAATGTTCTTCTAGAAATAGTATACTCAATTACTTTAAATATATTTTTATATAATCTCAAAGAAGTATTTTTTATATTGAAAAAATATATATCACCTTCAAAAAAACTATCAATTCTTAAATATCCCCTTTTGGATTTGTTTTAAACATTAAGACAACTCATTTATTAATTTATCATCAAACTATATCCTTTCTTAAAGAGAAAAATCCTGACACCACACTATTGGATAAGACAATTTTTTAGAGAGAATTTCATTCCTCAATGATAATAAATGTTGTCGTCATGATAATGATAAACTCCACCTCGATTATATCATATTTTGGAAAAGTAAATTGCATAACTTTCACTCCCCTTTCTATTATAACACTAAATTTGAATTCAAAAAAGATAAACTATAGATTTTTACTTTTTATTCCCCTTTGAAAATAGAATCTAAAGAAACATGAGGGTAACTCAACAACTTTATTAAGTCTATAGTGGAGGTTGAAGATGTAGTTTCATCCTCAATTCCTAAAATATTTCCATTGGCATAGATTTAGTGAATATATCAATAATTTAATCTTTTTCAAAATGTAATCAAGCTATTATTTTATATTATTAAATATTTTCTTGATAAAATGGTATTTAATACCGATAACCTTAGATCTATAATGTTGAATAGGATTTTTACAAAGATTAATTACACTTTTATTTTCATAAAAAATCTTCAATATTTTCTCAACATTCTACCTCAAATATTCAAACTGAGATTTCATCCATATCATTTTAGTACATGCATCAGAAAAATATTTGGATTCAGTTTTACTCAATGTTACTAAAATTTGTCTCTTATTATTCCAAAAAACACAAGTCTCTCCCAAGAGAAATGTTCCTTCGAATATTGATTTTTGATCATCAGAATCGTCATCCTAATCAGTATCTATGAACCCAAGTAATTTAAATATATTACTTTTCTTGTACACTTACCTTTTATCCAATGTTCCTTTAACATATCTCAAAATTCTCTTAAAATCTATCATGTGATATTCTTTAGGATCAATTTGATACCCATCACATGATGTTATGGCATAAAAATATCTAACTAAACTCCATCCTAAACATCCTTATTTATGAATGTTGACTTAACAACCATGTAATAAAATTTATATCTTCTATGAGAAATAATTTTCTAGAATATTCTAATGGTTTTGAGTCTTGCAGCAATGGAGAATGTTCCTTTAAAATTAATACCTTCAACTTCTACATGGCCTTTATTTCTTGAAACCACTCCCTTTTCATTATGTTTATTCTAGAGCACCCATTTAGTCCCTATTAAATTTTTATCTTCTGGTCCTAGAACAAGTTCCCAAGTATCAACTTTTCCAATATAATCTCTTTCTTTATTCATATATTCCAATCAATCTTTATGTTCAACAACTTCATATAGTGATCATGGTTTTATTTGAAAAATTGATGTTGTTTGATTATTTATTCTTATTTTCCTTCTCATTTTAACTCAATACTCACTTATTCTAATAATGTTTGTTAGTTCAACCTATTTCTATATATTTTAGGATTTGGAGTTTTTATTTCCCTCTATTTATTCCCCATTACTAAAAACTTTAGAAAGAATTTTCTATAACTCCCAAAAAATTATTTAATTATTATCTTCTATTTGTTCAAATGGTTGTAATATTCCTTCCATTATAATTTCAGTACAACCATTTCATTCATCTGTTTATCTAGAAAAAAAATCAAAAACCATAAAATCAAATGATTCCACAATTTTGTGGGATTATTTATGTTATTTTGAGTGAGTAACTCAAGAAAGGGGTGAATTGAGTTTCCAATAAAAACTTGTGTTTGAAATAATTTAAGACTAAATCTCCAAATTAATAAAAATGTGTAGTTCAAAATAATAACAGAATTATGATTTTTATCTTTCAAATAATTTATCAAAGTGACATTAAGGCTCAGTTAAAATAATATTTTAAATCAATCTAACTTTTAAAATCAAATTACTTAACTAGATACTTTATATAAACACAAATTTTGAATAACAATTAAAGAAAATTTTTGTTACAGTATTTGAAAATAGATATGGTTTTAACTTTGAACTAAATAAATAAAACTAATAAATCACACTATGGAATATAAACAAGGGGTTGAGTCTCAAGCTGGGACTTAATCCCTTCCACTTGTAAATCACCTACTTCCAAGTTATTTATTAACAAATAAACTTGATCCAAAACCTGGATCGGGTTTTAAAATTAAAATCACACAAGGATACATAGTCTCAAAGCTTTTTTCATAGTTATATGTGGGAAGAAAACAATAACAATTCACATAAGACCTCTTCCACAATTTTCATGGGTATAAAAAAGAGAAAAGTTGAGAAAGTGTGTCAAGAAAACTCTATTTTGGTATAGGAGATAGTGTGTATAGATAAATAGATTAATGAAATTCCCATCTCAAATATAAATAGAAAATAGATAGACAAAATTATTATATATTTGAATAAGTGTTTCTTCTCAGGTATGAATTGCCAAAAATGTTCAAAGGTCCAAATATTTGTGTTTTTGAGGAGCCTGAACAAGTTTCTATGAATGTTCAAGAAAACAGAGTGTCATGGATGTCTGATGAGTCCTTTTATTTAGGGTATATCGATGTCTAGAGTTGATTTATCATGATAAGTTTTTAATATCTATGCATGTATCACTTTTTTATTTATGATATTGTCTTGGTTTTTTATATATAAAGTTCCACACCCATTCACGAATGAGTTGTGAATAATAAATAACTCTCTAGATATAATTATCCATTGAATACTAATAATTAATAAATTCATGGATCATTTTACTAGGAGATAAATCAGAAAGGTCTAACTAAGTCTTCAATACATATATTGAGTGGTTTACGAATAATGATTAATAAATCTACATGTGTCTTGAATGCATAAAATTCCATGAACTTTCATTTCGAGGAATTAGTTTCAAATGAGTGTCAGGACAGAAATGGTAGCATAGTGGAAGTAGATCATCTTTGGAAGTGTATTAGAGTAATGGTAGATCTAGTTTGAAAGTGTATCTAGATTAGAGGTAGATATTTTCTAATGGTACATGTGATGGAGGTAGATCAAGTCTAGTGGTGAATGAGATCTAGTAGTAGCATAACTTTGATGGTAGATCAGTCGGCGGTAGATGCTTATTTGGTAAAAGTGGTTCACTAGTAGATTCTATTAAACTAATGGTATATGTTCTCAGTAGAGGATTCATAAGTTGTAGAGTATGATGGTATATTTATTCCACTAGTATATATGATTTAACTAATGGTAGAGAATCGCATCTAATGTTAGATCTCTAGAACTAAAGGTATATCAGTACTTTACCAAGTTTTTTTCACAAAGTTACTTAGAAAATGATTTACTATAATAAAAATTTGAACTTGTTATAAACATAGTATTCGTGATTTATGATCATTAAAAAAAATAGGTTCCAATAATATCCTCTTTTTGATGATCACAAATCATGTAATTTTATAACCATGTTAAGAAAAAAAACAAGAAATATGAATATAAAATATGTTCTACTTAACATCTAAACTTACTAATGTGATATGTGGATTTAGACATACCTAAAATAGAATTACAATATTAAGTTCCATCTAAGAATTCTTCCCCTATTATGATAATAAAAAATATATAACTATATGATAAAAGATAAATAAATAATTAAATAATGATAACATAGAAGTTTCAGTAGATATAGAATTAAAATGATTACAGTCAAAAAGTAATACAATGGAAAATACAATTCCTATAAAAGACTAATAAAAATTAGAATCACTCCTAGATTGATGGTTATTAGGGTCAATAAAGTCTTTATTTTTACCTGAGATATGAGGCATAGAGGTAGAGGTTGAGGGTGTAGAGGTAGTATGAGGAAGTTCACAAATGATAACCAGCCAGAGATGTTGAACTAATTAAACTAGAGACATGTTAAAAGGTTGAAACTGTGGGGGTAGAGGTGCATAAGAAGGTATATAATTTAAATATATCATAGTAATATATTTAAGTTCCACCACTAAATTATTATAGATAAACAAAAATGGATCCATCAAGTTTAAATAAATCCTTAATTATGTTTCCACTGCACTCCATTTCTATAAAGAAATATTTCTTCTCCTCCATAAAAATCTTGAGAATAGGTGCCAAAAATTTGATCTTGTTCACTTTCTATTTGTAGTACCTCGTTACAGGAGGCATCCTTAAATTTTTAGCAAGAAACATAAAATTATTATTGACCTCATTATTGGTATAAATCAGGGAAAGGTGATATTTTATGGTTTTTTTATAGTCTCACTATCACTCATAGATACATTCAAACATTGCCAAACCCAATTTATAGATGTTTTCACCATGGGATATGATATAGTGAAGACCCTCCTGATGATATTTAGTGATATCACAAAAGATAGAATGTAATTAATCCCTCAAAATAACTCTGATTATCTCTTCATCAAATAAAAATGTAGGCGGTGTAGCATTAGAAGTAGAAGCACCTGTTATAGGTGAGATTTCCAACCTCTCCAGAAAAGATGATCAGAGTGCAGCAAAGCTAGCACTCATATCCTCCATGATGGAGTTCACTAATTCCATATCATTATCCAATATCTTATTATCAATATATACTTCTTAAATTTTTAGAATCATCTTAGGCTAAATGTGAGAGGCAACCAACTCAAAAATCCACCTTGTATCAGCTTCCCTCAATCTAGACTCCTTTGGTGGTGTGAATTTAAGAATTCAAAAAATATTACAATGCATGCTCACTCTAAAATTATCCAAACCATAATTATAAACATATTATTAAGGTAGAGTTAGAAGGTAGAGTATATGGGATCCTCTTAGGTAAAATAGCCACTACATTCTCAAATCTAGGAGCAGGAACATCTAAAGGAAAATCATTCAACTAGGCAACATCTTCAATTTTCTCCAACAAAAATCCATTAGGATATTTTCCATAAACATGGATGGAAAGTACACCATGATTAGATGTAATTACATGTTCATAATCATCACTACCACCATCATAATCTGGGTAAGTGATTCCTAGAAACTTGGAACTAGGAGATGGCTCCCCCTTGGATGGTGATTCATCCTCAACTGTGGATGAAACAACTAGTTCATCCTTATAAAGTTATTTTTTACTAGAAGAGACTGAGAATAACTTCCCCTCAATAGATTATCTAAGATAAAATCCAAAAAAAGTAGAATTAATAGTAGGATGAATCTAAAAAACTCTCACATCATCTTAATTCTGAATTGAAGTAGAAACAACTGGAGATAGATATGGTTGTTATCTCTCAATAGTATCATCATCACCATGACCTTAAAAGGCCTGAATATTATCACCATTCCTATTTTTATATCCACCAGAACTATATAAAACTTCAACTACATCCCTTGATATTTCAAAATAACTCTCAACTTATTCTTTTATTGATACTTTAGTTTCATCTTTTTCACCTTCGCTTAACAATCTCTCTTAAGTAAGAAGAGAAATAGAGGGGCTAGAAGCTCTATAGGAAATATGGGGGATCTTGATATAAGCTCCCAACCTTCTCTAGAGATGTATCATGATCATTTATAGGTACTATTTTACCCTTATTTTTGTTATACTTTGGGTGGGTTTTTGTTTCCAGGTGTTTTGGGTGAAAATATAAGAATTTTGGAAGGACAAGGGAAGTGTAATGTTGGTGCATGGTTTTCCCAAACCATGTGCCTACCCCCAGAAAACTATGCATCCCTAAATAGAGGGGGTTGAATTGTTAGTGCATGATTTATCAAACCATGTGCCCTATTAAGAGAAACTGTTCACCCCTAAGGATATGTGCATAGTTAAGGAACACTATTTGGGAAAACCATTCACCCCATACAAGAAATTGTTCATGCTAAATTTTAATCCCTTGAAAAATTCTAAAAAAAATCTAAAACCCTTGGTATTAATCCCTAATCGCACCTACTCATACCTGAACTCTTTCTTATGAGTTTTAAAGCTACTGGGAGGGTTTCTTGACCCCACTAACTCTGTTCTTGGGGAATAAAAGATCCTATTTAAGGATTTTCACCTCTTCTAGTATGAAATATATTTCTGTGTAGTTTTGTCTCTCCCCCATCTCTCTTTTTGGAGAAATATGAATGTTTTATTCCCCATTGGTGTTAGCATAGATCTAGGTTTTGTTGGAGATTTATCTATTTGATCATGTTTTTAGGATTTGGTTCTAGATTTTCTGTGTCATTGTGAATTCAGTCATTCTATTTCAATTTGGATATTTTTCTTTTGGGTGAATGCTTTCAATGATCTTGAGGTAGTTGTTCTAAATATCAATTCACATAGTCTTGAAAAATATTTTTGTGTATATAATTTTGGAATTTTGATTTCCAAATTTGGAAATTGAATCTTTAATTGAATTAATTAATAGGATAATTAATTAATGAGGTTGTTAAATTGTTCAACTAAAGGGTTTGTAGATTTGGTTGAAATTGAGATTATCCAATTAGTGAATAATGGGATATTGAATTGATTGATTAATTGGAATTAAGGGATGGTTTAATTAACCTTAAAGGGTTAATATTTTATCTAATTAAATGTTGATAAATAGTTTAATGGTAAATTTATCATATTATTCCATGTGATTTAAGTGGAGAACTATGATTTAATTAACAATTGAAATGGGACACTTTGATGATAATGTTTGATAAGAAGGTTAATGATGCTTAACCTTGATGTATATGAAATATGTGATGTTTGTGATGTTTGTGATATATTTGATACTGTGATATGTGTGATAAACATGTGTGGGACTAGGATTGATGCATCAAAATCCCATATGTGATAACAATGTGGTGTGGCATAGAGAATGATGCTTCAAAATCCCATAGGGTGCTAGACATGACTTTATAGGCCAAAAATGTTGGAATTGGACTATGGTTCCAAGTAGTTGTGATATTAAATTGAATTAAATAGATAATGGAATCCCATGTTATAATAAATTTTGATTCTCTACATGATATGGTTCAGACTCCTGCATGGACCAAAGCAAGTATTGATGGTTCGGGTGTCATCATGAACCCGGGTAATTTATGTGGTTGATTAAAGAATTATAAAATGTGATAAATATTTACTTTATTGTACTTTATTATTTATACAAATACATACACTGTTATAGACTGGATAATGTTTTAGACACCATTTTTGGTGGCCTACTGAGTTGTAATCACACCCTCTTTAGGTTTTCTGATTAGTGTTTGATTAAAATTCATATTTACGGGATAAGATAAGGGAAAAGCCCAATGTTAGGTGGATGGGTTGGGATGTAGCATGGATGAGGGAATGAGACATGATGTTTGGACCCACTTTAGAGTTATCATTGCATATTTATTTTGGGTTTTTCATATTTACACTTGACACGTATGTGGCATGACATATCTACTGCTTTAGTTTTAGATATTGTTTTCCAATTTTGGTCATCATGTGATATTGTTCTGTATTGGTTTTGGTATTATTCTTTTTATTGGTTATATCATTTGGTTATTGTTTATTTATTTCCTCTATTGTGATAATTTGATAGAGATGATATATTCTCCACATATTATATATATTAGACCCTTGTTGCTATTTGGAAGCCTCTAGCTTACGGGGAGGTGTGCTTGAGGTCATGTAATAGACCAACTCGGGGAACCAATAAGTGGAACCTGGGTCGGGATATCACAAAGTGGTATCAGAGGATTTTTTTTTTCTTTTCAATTTTATTAATATTTTTGAAATGTAGATAAGAGATTAGTATGAGTCATTCCTTGGTCATGAGCTCATACATGGGATTATTAAACCCATATACACTCGAAAAAACAAGTACACATGGTGGGATTGTTGTTTTTGAGATTTTATATTATAGCTGAATGTTATTTCACCTCGATTGATGTACTTTTTGTGTGATGTTGTTGTTTTCTAATATTTTTCTTCATGGACTAGTACGGAATAGGATTTATATATACATACATCATTCTAGGTACTCATGATTTTTATGTGACATGAATCATTTTAGGCAGGCATGGAAAAGCATGTTTTGGGTAAGTTTTTTAAATGAAAATATTTTCTTTACTTGTGTAATTTAAATTAAAACGATTCCTAATATGAAATTGAAATTTTTAAATGATGAAAAATATGATAATTTGAAATTGATAAATGGGTTTCCAATGAGAAACTTGAGTTTTGAAAGTTTTTTATACTTTGTTAGCCATGACCTGGATGAGGGATGGTTGGGGGTGGTGGTAGTACCTCAGTTTAGACCGTTTGTTTGGGAATGGGGGATTACTTGTTGTGGATTTATATGAATCCCTCTTATATAAAAGTGATATTGTTGTGTTATGTGTCCTAAGACATGGGTTTGTAATTTTGGATATAATCCTCCAAGATGATGCTTATTGATAGGATAGTGGGAGTACATGGATAGAAATGATCCTCTTGTAATGGAACTAGGGGATCCAATAGTTCCTATAAAAGAATCTAGAGAGCGGTTTCATGAGAAATTTTCTCTCATTATTCATTTTATATAAATAGACCTGCAGTGGGTTGTGAAACGTATGTACAACTTGACATAGGAGTTCCAGTTGCAGCACCCACCAACTTTCACTAGAGAGGGTGGACCTGAGGTAGTTGATTTCTTGATTGAGTCTATTTAGGTGTTCATTGAAAACTTAGAGACTCCTATCGAGAATATAGTCAAACTGGCTACTTATATGTTACATGTTTAGGTGAATCATTGGTGGTACATCCAAACTTGGTATGGAAATCTAGAGAATATAGTGTGGAAGGAATTTTAGGAGAATTTATTAGATACATTTTATCCTGAAATGTCTAGGTAAGAGAGGGAAGTAGAGTTTATGAGGTTGATCTAGGGGAGAATGTCCATGATAGAATATGATGGACGCCTTACTAATTTGCAGCACTTTACTCCAGGGTTGGTAGGGGATGAGTTTATTATAGTGAAACATTTTTAGGTTGCACTTAAATGCAAAATTAAGTCCCAGGAAAATATCTTTCAGCTAAAAAGTTTTCATATGTGTTGAATTGGGCTCTCATTTCTAATGAGATCCTGACGGAGGGTTCTAATGTAGGATCAGTGGTTTCTTCTTGACAACCAATAAGTACATATTCTAAGAGTAGGAAGAATCTCTTTGATAATTTCAACCAGGTAGATAGAAATCATAGCATCTAGAGGGAAGGATCGGTTACTCAGGACATTACCTGAGTGATTAATCATCAGTGTGGTAGTCTATGACACATTCATAGATAGTACCCCCGATCACCGGTAGAGTGCTTAGTTTGTAGTAGGATAGTCTATCTACAATTTTTCTACAGGAAACCAAAATATATGGGTAATGATGGAGGATCTAGGAAGAATTACAGTGTAGGAAGGTGATCCTCTACCCCATATTAGTCTGGTAATTAGAGTTTTGCTGGTCATGGTGATCGAGGTAGTGGACGAGGTGTTTTTGGAAAAGAGAAATCATATCAGTAGAGTGGTGCAGCTCAAGGGACTCAAACTGCATCATAGAGAAGAGGGGCACAACAGTTTCATACAGTTCATCCTACACTTGTGGATAGTGAGGTTGGACCATCAAAAGTTAGAGGTACTATTCTTGTATCTTCTATACTTTCTAGTGCCTTATTAGATACGGGTGCCTCTCATTATTTTATATCTGCACAACTTGTGAAGATGTTGAGTCTGATGGTGGATTTCATGAAAATAGTTATAATGATCCATACACCTTTGGGGGTATGATCGAGAGACATCTGTTTGTGAAAGGGGTGTTCTCTTGAGTTTAGGGTGTATAGTTTCCTATGGGATCTTTACATACTTGTTATGTTGGGCTTTGAATTGATTTTTGGGTATGGATGTGTTAGTAGCATACTGATCCCATAATTATTTTTACTGTAGAATATTGGATTTTATGGCTCCTAAGGGTGATAGTTATGTACATCATACATAGTGGGAGATTTAGGCAGGACGAGCAGGGCCAGTTCATCAGCAACTAGGGGATCTCACCACCCAGTTTCAAGTCTATTGTTAGGTGATGGGGGTGTAAAGCATGACTTATTTTCACTAGTAGTGAATAGGTTCCAAGACATGTTTATTAAGGACTTATCAGGGGTTCCACCTAAGTGAGATGTGGAATTTATAATTGAACCCATGTTGGGGTTGATCTAGTTTTTATTCCACCTTATAGAATGGAAATAACAGATCTTCAAGAGCTCAAGATTCAACTATAAGAGTTGACGTATAAGGGTTTTATTAATATAAGTATGTTGCTTTGGGGTTCTCCTATCTTATTTTCTAAGAAGGATGATGTAAATTTACTCTTATATATTTACTATCAGAAGTTTAATCAGATGACAGTGAAGAACTAATATCCTCTTCTACATATCGAAAATATCTTTGACCAGTTGAGAGGAGCTTGTGTTTTCTCAAAAATTTACTTGAGGTTAGGGTTTCATCGGTGGAGAGTTCAACCTTCTGATATACCACAGACTTCTTTTTGAATAAATTAGGGCCTTTATGAGTTCATTGTGATTTCATCCAGGTTGATGGATTACCTTGTTGTGTTTATAGCCTTGATGGACCAAATTTTCCCCCCGTATCTGGATCAGTTTGTAGTAGTTTTTTGTGGATGACATCTTAGTGTACTCCAAGACTCTTGATGATCATCCCAACATCTTGATATCATCCTGAGTACACTGAGAGAGAATAAAATATATGCCAAGCTATCTAAGTTTCAATTTTTGATATATTAGGTACGCTTCTTAGGTCACATCATCTAAGAATAAAGTGTATTAGTGGACCTAGATAAAGTTATAGTTGTGGTTTCTTAGGATCATCCCGAGAATGTCTTTGAAATTTGTAGCCTTATAAGTTTAGTGAGATATTATCATAGGTTCATTTAGGACTTTTACAACTTGGTAGAAACACTTTTGGGCTTTACCAAGTAGGGAGTAAAGTTTGAATTGTCTGGAGAATATGATAATGCTTTCCTAGAGTTGAATAAATGGTTGACAACAATACTGATCTTGATCCTACCTAATACATGGGAGGAGTATACAGTGTTTTGTGAGGCATTTAATATTGGTCTTAGAGTAGTGTTGATGTAAGGGGATCAAGTTGTGGCATATGGTTCATGTAAGTTAAGTCCACATGAACAAAATTACCATATGCATTACCTCTACTTAGATGCAGTGGTTTATGCCATGAATTGTTGGTGACATTATCTGTTGGGTGAAATATTTATTGTGTATACTGATCACAAGAGCTTAAAGTATATCTTTTCATAGCAATATTTGAATCTCTATTAGTGGAGATGTGTTGGGTATATTCATTATCTTGATTTTAAGCTAACATATACACCTGAGAAGGTAAATAGTGTTGTTAATGCTTTAAGCAGGAAGACACAGACTCGAGTAGTTCAGGATTATAGTTATGAGTGGAAGGTAATGACCTTACTAGCTAAGATGCATATTATAGTTCAGATGGCTAGGAGTAGATTACCCTCATGTCAATATTAGTTCAATCCACACTTTTGAGCTAAATTAGGGAAATATACTATGAGGATATAGAGTTTCTTTCCTTGAGTCAAAGCCTTTAAGGTGGGGAGTCACCTTCCGATTAGACTATAGATGAGGATGAGATCATCTATGTCTAAGGTCATGTTGTTGTGCCTATGTGTATGTAGGGGGGAGTTGATGGGGTAATTTCTTTCCTCGAAATGGGAGGTTCATCCAGTTTTAACCAAAATTCACCATGACCTATGTCGATAGTATTAGTTGTCAATCATGAAAAAAGTAGATTACAGGGCCCATGACATGATGCTTCAACTATTAATAGGTGAATACCAAGCATCAATAACTTTCTGGTTTACTACATTTGTTTCTCATTCTACAATGGAAGTGGGATGACTTTACCATAGAATCTGTGGGGGGTATCCTGAGGAAACCTCAAAATAATTATTTTATTTGGATGATAGTAGATCAACTAATTAAAGTAGCACATTTATTTCCTATATAAGAGACTTTCTAAATGGATCAGTTGGGAGGATTATAAGTTATAGAGATTTTTCATCTGCATGGGGTGCCATAAAGAATAGTTTCTGGCTGTGACACATATTTCACATTGTGTTTCTGTAAACACTTACAAAAATATCCTGGTATGAAATTATTTCTGAGTATGGATTGCCACCAAAAAATAGATGGTACGTTGGAAAGTAATATCCAGGTACTTGAGGATATGTTATGAGAGTACATTACTGACTTTGATGGGTCTTTTAATAAGCAGTTAGTGCTCGTTGAGTTCTATTATAGAAATATTTATTAAGAAAATATTCAGATGGAACCATATGATTCTCTTTATGGTAGGCCATAAATATCACCTCTATGTTGGATGAAGGAAGGTGAGTCAGAGCTATGGGAACTAAATCTCATGAAGGAGATGTCGGCATAGGTTCATTTGATTTGGAAATGTATGGCTATGTCTTAGAGGATGAAGAATTCGTATTTTGATCAATGTTGATAACCCCTTTATTTTTCAGTGGGGGTTTTATTTTCCTTCAGATGTCACCTAGATTGGGTCACCATATGATTTGAAGATAAGGAAATTTGGTTATCGGGTTTTTTGGACCTTTTGAGGTTGTGGATAGAATCAAGCTCGTGGCATACCAACTAGCTCTTCAATAGAGGTATAGTGTTATGCACGATTTTTTCACATGTCAAAACTTTGGCAGTATCACCCCAACCCTTCTCATGTGATCTATGTTAATGATGTTGATCTTGAGAACGATGCGCCTGTTAAGGAGCATCCAATTCATGTTATGGATCACAGTGAGAAAGTGTTGCAGGGAAATAGCATACTAATAGTTCATGTTTTTTTTGGAAATATGGACTTTTTTAGAAGGAAACTTCGGAGAGAAAAGAATATATCTGGGCTTAGTGGTTTGATCTTTTTACCTCATAATATTAGAGATACTTGGGAGTACAGATCGAGGATGATCTATTATAAGGTGGGGATATTGTAAGATCCTGGCTTTTTCTAGAGATCTCTCATGCTAATTAAAAGGAACTCTTTTACCCTTATTTTTGTTATACCTTGGGTGGGTTTTTGTTTCAGGGTGTTTATAGTGAAAATTTGATAATTTTAAAAGAATAGGGGTAGTGCATTGTTGTTGCATGGTTTTCCCAACCCATGAGCCTACCCCCAGAAAACCTTACATCCCTAGACTGAGGGGGATTTCATGGTTGTCCCATGGTTTTCCAAACCATACCCCATCTTAGAAGAAACAATGTTCCCTTAAGGAGAGGCGCACAGTTAAGGTGCACGGTTTGGGAAAATTGTGTACCCTGTATAAAAAACCGTGCACAGAGGAATTTAATCCCCAAAAACATTATAAAAAATAAAAAAAAACCTAGTATTAATCCCTAATTTCACATACTCATACCTAACCACTTTCTTGTGAATTTTGAAGCTCCCAGGAGGGTTCCAAGTCCCCACAAAATCAGTTCTTGATAAATCAAAGATCCTATTAAAGGATATGTACTCTTCCAAAATGTAATATCTTTCTATGTGGTTTCCTCTATCTATAGTCTCTCTTTATAGAGAAAAAGGAATGTTTTATTCCCCATAGTAATTGGTTTAGATCTAGGTTTTTTTGGACATTAATCTGATTGATAATGTTTCTAAAATTTGGTATTAGATTTTCCACACCATTGTCAATTTAATCATTTCATTTCAATTTGGGTATTTTTTTATTTGGGAGAATGTCGTCAATAGTCTTGAGGTAGGTTTTTTAAATGTAAATTTCCCTATTCTTGAATTATATTTAAATGTGTGTAATTATGTAATTTCAATTGACATGTTTGGAAATTGAATATTGAAGTTAATTAATTAATTGGGTAATTAATTAATGAGGTTGTGAATTTGGTCAAATAAAGGGTTTGTGGAATTGGTTGAAATTGTGATTATACAATTGGTGAATAATGGGAGGTTGAATTTATTGATTGATGTGAATTAATAGATGAATAAATTAACCGTAAAGGGTTGATGTCTTATTTGATTATATGTTGATAAATGGTTTAATGGTGAATTAATCATATTATTCTATGTTATTTAAGTGAATAAACATGATTGAATTAATAACTGAAGTGGGACACTTTGATGAGAATGTTTGATAAGAAGGTTATTCATTCTTGAACTTGATGTATATGAAATATTTGATATACGTTATGTTTGTGATATATTTGATATTGTGACATTTGTGATAAATGTGTGTGGGATAAGGACGGATGCTTCAAGAGCCCATATGAGATAACAATGACTGTTGGAAATGAACTAATGATTCAAAAGCCCATATGTGATAACAATGAGGTGTGGAACATGGACTGATGCTTCAAAATCCCATGGGGTCTAGACAAGATGTTTTAGGCCCAAAATGTTGGTAATAGACTATGGTTCCAAGTAGATATGTTATGAAATTGAATTAAGTGAATAATAGAATCCCATGTTACACTAAATTTTGATTCCATAAGTGATATAGTTCAGACTCTGGCATGGTCCAAAGTAAGTATTGATGGTTTGGGTGTCATCAAGGACCTAGGTAATGTATGTGGTTAATTAAAGAATAATGAAATGTGATAACATTTTACTTTATTATACATTATTATTTATTCAATTGAATACACTTTTATAGATGGGATATTGTTTTATACACCATTATTAGTGTCATACTGGGTTATACTCACATCCTACTCGGGCTGCTTGATCAGTACCGGGGTAGAATTCATGTTTCCAGTATAGGATAAGGGTAAGATCTCTATGTTATATGGCTGAGTTGGGATGGATTATGGATAAGGAAACCTGACATGATGTCAAGGCCCGCTTGGTTGTTGGTATTGTGTATTTATTTTGGGTTTTTCATATTAACATTTGACATGTATATGGCATGAAATATCTACTACTTTAGTTTTGGATATTGTTTTCCCATTTTGGTTGTCATGTGATACTGGTTTGTATTGGTTTTGGTATTAATCTGGTTATTGGTCATTTGTTTTTTGTTTATTTATTTTTGTTCTTGTGATGATTTGATAAAGAGGGTATAATCTACCCATTTTATATATATTAGACCATCACTGGTAGTAGGAAGACTCTAGTGTATGGGTAGTCATTATAAAGGTCACATAACCGACCATATCGGGGCACCGGTAAGTGGAACCTAGGTCGGGACGTCACACTTGACCACATCTGGGTCCTTCCCTTCCTCAACTAAAACAGTTACTTCTTCTTCTTTTGTTTCATATTGTTTTTCTTACACTTCCTCATCAGTGTAAGTCACAAATTCTATGAGCTCTAATACAGGATCAACTATATCATTAGGTCTTTTAGGTTATTCATAGGATTGAAATCCTCATGTATATTTTCATTGTCCTCCACCCATTTATTTAACCATGGATTCTAATTTAACCTCATCCTCTTATAGGTAAACTACCTCATACAAAAAAGTACCACACTTTACTGTTATTTATTCATCCTCATCTACCAATCCTTTGGCTTCTAATATGGCTAACATCATAATAGGATAGATCAAAGTATTTGATCTAAAATAGATCTTTCTTATCTCCATCATATGTTTCATTAAATATCTTCATAGGTTTACTTTATCCCTTATTTTCATAAGGAATAAAATAAAAACATATTGTTACCTCGTCATACTAAAATCTTATTTCTTAGGAAAAATCATGTGCAATATGAATTTAAATAAAAATATATACTCCCCATAAAGTTCTATAGTAGTATGAATTTTCTCAATACCATTTTCAGTCAACTCCAAAATATAATTATTATATACATAGAATTATCTATTACTGAGAATATATCCTTGAAATTCACCTAATATACCTCCATGAGGTACATTTATGCATCTGGGACATTTCTTTACTGAAAAGGTTACTTCCTTTCCATCTATTTTACTTCTAATCACATCTTTCTTCTCGTAGAAGTCATACTCTACATACTGATAGAATTGGTGATTGAACCTTGGAAAGAATTGTTTATAATTCCTTGAAGACTATTCCATCCATTATTGGCTAGAATCTCCTTCATCACTAAATAATTTCTCAAAATCACCCATTAGGTATTTATTTATTTCTCATAAACAATTAATCAAGTTGCAAGATTCGAGTTCTTTGGTTTGACTGTATCAGCGCGACTAGATTATATTTGTGATATCATCATGGGATTGGATCCTTCAGGAGATGAAATCAAGGCATGATTCACTCTCACCATTGTATTGAATAGAATGGTGAAGGATGAGCACAAGGAAAGTTAAAGGTTGGGAGAGAAGGGAAGTCAAAAGCTTTGAAAGGAGACATGAGCGAGAGTGTTCCCAAAAGTGGATTTAAGGTTTGATTGTATCATTTAGGTATTTAGGATAATAAAATAGAATAAAATATACAAAAATAAATCTAATAAAAATTAAATAGAGAAAATAGAATCGGTAGAAAATAAAATAGAGACTCAACTGGTATATCTTCTAAAATTGGATCTCCTAATAGTCGATAACCTAATGGTGGATCACCCAATGGCGGATCACCCAATGGTGGATCACCCAATGGACAATCACCCAATGGTGGATCACCCAGTGGTGGATCACCCAATGGTGGATCACCCAATAGAGGATCACCCAGTGGTGGATCCCCCAATGGTGGATCACCCAATTGTAGATCACCTAATAGTGGACTACCAATCGTAGATCTTCCAATGGTGGATATTACAACGGTGGATCTTCAAATGGTGGATCTTCCAATGGCTGATCTTCCAACCGTGGATATCCCAACGATGGATCTTAAACGAAGTATTTTCGAATGGTGGGTCTTCCAATACTTTAAATTTTAAGATAAAGTATTAATCAAATATTATCATTCCTAGTTCATGTTTGATATAGTTTAATCTCTTATAAGTTAAAGGCTTTGTAAATATTTTATTGATCTGATGCTTTATTCTAATGAATTCCAGAGATATATCTCTTTTTTGGAAATGGTCACTCAAAAAGTGATGTATTACATTAATATGTTTTTTCCTAGAAAAGTATATAGGATTATTGGAAACATTTATTGAACTTGTATTGTCACAATTTATAGGTAAATGTGTAAATTGATATCCATAATCTTGTAAAGTATTCTTCATTAATAGAATTTTTTCCTAGAAACATCCTAAAACTATATAATCAGCCTCATCAGTAGACGGTGCAATAAAATTTTTCGTTTTAATACACCATGAAACTACTGACTTTCCTAGAAAAGGTGACATGTTCTAGAGGTTCTTTTTCTATCTATCTTACAAACACAAATATATTCATCTGAATAATTCACTAAATCAAATGTTTTTCCTCTAGGATAGAACTCCCCTAAATTGGTTGTACTCTTAAAGTATCTAAAAATTCTTTTAACAATAAGTAATTTCTATTATATATGATTTTATTGAAAATGGTCACACATACATACAATAAATATAATATTTGTTTGGCTAGTAGTTATTTATATAAATCTTCCAATCATACTTCTTTAATTGGTTTGATCTATTGGATTTCTAGTATCATCAAGATCCATCTTACAGGTTGTACTCATGGGAATATCACTACTTTTTGTGCTATCCATACCAAAAATAATTAGAAGGTATTTGGTGTACTTACTTTGATTTAAAATAATTTCATCTTTATTTTGAAAATTTTGAAAAACAAGAAAGAAATTTAACTCACCTATTAAACTCATTTCAAATCCACTCTACATCATTTTTAAAAAATCAGTACACAAAGAATTCTTATAATATCCAAAAATAATATCACCATCATAAACTTATACAACTAAAATATCTTTTGAAATTCATTTTATAAATAGAGCAGGATCATTTATGCCTTTAGTGAAACCTTTATAAATTAGAAAAAAGATAATATTATCATACTAAGCTCAAGGAGCTTATTTTAAACCATATAAACCATTAGTTAATTTGAAAGCATGATTTAAAAAATGAGGATTTTGAAATTTAGGGGGCTTTTCAAACAAAAAAAATCCTCAACTATATTACTATTTAGGAATTAATTCTTGAAGTCCATTTGATGTAGTTATAAATTAAAATGTGCTATATAGGAAAGAATCATTCTAATGTCTTTAATTCTAGCCACTGGTGAAAACGTTTCCTCATATTCAATACCTTTTTCTTGACTATATCCTTATGTAACCAACCTATATTTATTTCTATTGTAGTTCCAGACTCATTAACTTTGTTTATAAACACCCACTTAGTGACAATGGTCCGAGTACCTTTAGGTCTATCTAATTGATACCAGAATTTGTTTATTTCAAATTTATTGAGTTCTTATTGCATTACCATCTTTCAGAATTCATCATTAATTTTATCATTGATGTTATTAGGTTTAAGATATGATAATAAAGGTTGAAGTTCAACCTGATTTCTAAGAGAAACTCTAGTTTGTGTTTTACTATATAGGTCTCCAACTATATCATCTAAAGTATAGTATTTATTATTCCTAAAATTATTAGAAAAATAAGTGCTAGATGTCTCATTATCCCCAATAGGTTTAGGTTTAGGTTGTTTCTCATAAGTGAATGATTTTTCTTCTTGTTTCACATAACTTTTCAAAAGTTTTTCATTTGTATTCAGATTTTGTATATCAACTTCAAGGTTTTATAATGGGTTCTTAAGCTCATTTGGATTTGTTACATCAAATTGGAAATTAATATATTCCTCCATAATATTTTTCCTTTTATTAAACACCCTATATGATTTACTAGATGTTTAATATCCAAGTAAAATTACTTCATCACTATTAAAAGGAAACTTTCCAAGATTATCCTATGTATTAAGAATAAAGAATTTTAAACCAAAAACCCTAAAGTAATTAAACTTTGGTTATCTTCCATTACATAATTCATAAGGGGTTTTCTTTAAGAGAGGTCTTATAAAAACTCTATTAATTATGTAACAAGTTTTATGCATATCTTATACCCAAAAATAAATAGGTAATTCATACTCATTTAGTATATTCCAAGAAATTTATTGAAGGGTTCTATTTATCCTTTATAATACACCATTATATTGTGGGGTCCTGGGAGTAGAACAGTTATGATTATATCCATTTTTTGAGAAAAAATATTAAAAGATCTTTATTTTCAAACTCATGGCCATTATCACTTCTTAAGTTATTAATTCTAAGTCCACTTATATTTTCTATAGATTTAGCATACTTACTAAAATAGGAACAATCTTCACTTTTGTGTGCTAAAAAGAATACCCAAGTATACCTAGAGAAATTATCTTCTAGAAAATAAACATAGTTCTTACCATTTAAGCTAGAAACTCTAGAAGGTCCAAACAAGTCCATGTAAACCAAACCTAGGGTTTGATAAGTTGAAACTTCTTTCTTATATTTCAAAGACATTTTGTGTTGTTTCCTTTTTTAACATGGGATACAAAATTTATCATTTAGAAATATTAGTTTAGGAAAATATTTGAATAACCCCTTCTTGGTTATATTTATAAGTGAAATAATGTCACAATGGCCTATAATTCTATGAAAAATACAAGATTATTTATAAAAGGAACTTAGATAGGAAATGTTTTGAGAAAACAAGGAATACAAATTAACAACATATACATAATAATTTATTAAATAAGTAAAAACTAAATCATTTTTAGAATAAAAAACATTACAGGCATTGTTTTCAAATTTAACATAAAAACCATCATCACATAACTATGAGATGATAAGTTGACTATACTTAAACCCATATAAAAATAAAACATTATTAATTAAAATATTGTTAGAGTAATGAAATTGACCAAGTACAATAATTTTTCCTTTGGCATTGTCACCAAAAGTGACATTTCCACCATCAACCTTGATTAGGTTATTAAAACGTGAATAGTATATGATCATGTGTTTAGAGTAGCCACAGTCTAGATACCATAAGTTCTTATTGGGTATTTTCATTAAGTTTTCCTATAGAATATATTTTAAACCAAAAATGACTTTGATACCCAAATATTCTTGGGTCTAGAAATGTTACTAATCAAATATTTAAGAATATATAACTATTTAATAGGTTTCCTATAAAAATATTTGGAATTTTCAAAATAAAAAACAATGTTAGTTATAGAATAATAAAAACCAATAACAGAATTCGTGTAACTAGAGCTAAAAATAATTTTATTTTTAATAATCCTTATTTATCCAAGATGATAACATATTCAAGTAGTATATTTTGGAGAATTTTTCTTTCCAAACATATGGGTCAAGGTATTTCTTATATCTTTAAATATTTCCAAAAACTTTTTTAATTAATAATTAGATAATTTTGAATTTTGGTTTTCTTTTATAATTTGAGTACTTTTGGTGCCAAAATGAAGGAAGAAAAAGAAGAGACGAGGCCCCACGAACTGCCTCGCGAAGCCCTTCTGCGAAACCCCCAGGGCCCTGCGAGCCTGCCGTGAAGCAAGAAGGCAGACCCCTCCGTGAAGGCATTTGACGTTTGCGAGCCCACCACGAAGCAAAGAGGAGGACCCCTCCGCGAACACATTTGACGTTGGTGAGCCCACCGCGAAGCAAGGAGGTGGACCCCTCCGCAAACGTAGTTGAGGTTCTCACCCACCGCGAAACAACCAAAGACCTCTTTGTTCCATGTAATATTTTCTTTGCGGAACCTCTTGACTATAAATACCGGGCTCCCCCCTAGCCCAAAGTACGGACAATCCGACCTTTCAACTTCCTAGCTCCTAAATCGTGAATCACCCTTTGCTCTGCGAATCAAGAGTTATGCGAGGTACTTTTTATCTGCGAAGTGCCTCCCCCTTTCATCGTTTTAATCCCCTCTTCCGAGAGGGATTCCTTTCAGGAAGCCCAAGGAACTTCGCGGAGGAAGGGGATCCCCAAGGGGACCCGGGTCATTGCGGATCGTTTCTTCTTCGTGAAACACCCTTCATGTACATGTGATCCACATGCTAAGGCAGGGTCACTATACTTCTCGAAGCACATCGCTTCATGACATTTTGCTTCGTGAGGCGCCAGTGCTCCGTGAGGCAGTGCTTCGTGAATCCCTTTCCACTTCGTGAAGCACCTCCCATATACACCACCACCCCATGAAAAGGCTGAGGCACCCCACTTCGTGAAGCATACCCCTTCGCAAATGCTTTTCGCCATACAGAGTGGTAGATCTTCACAAGGCCCCTTCCTGTGAACCCCTTTACTTTGAAATTCCTCTTCCCGTGTGACCCTCCAAGTTTGCACGATGTGACTTCAAAGTCCCCTAGACAATACCACCTGTAGCATTGATTTTACTCATGCTTCTTCCCATAAGCATGCTAACAGCAATTGATTCTTGACATATCCATGCTAATGTGGACCCCTCAGTGGTTCACTCCATAACACCCCCTAGTCACGGCCTTGTCGATGCCTTCCCTTCCACAAGGGGCAGAGGGAACCGGTTATGTAAGTCCTAGGGGTGCGGATCCAACCCACCTCGTACGAGCTGCAAGACGTTAAACTGCCAAGCACCCTCATCCTCAACACATGACACTAAACTGTGACATCGCCTTGTGCCTCTCACGTGGGGTTCCCCCACCTTGGACATTCTCCACGCCCCCTGGTCTCCACAGGGGATGATATCTTCTTCTTGGGATTGGCATTTGTCTGCGGGAAAGGGCAGCCACCATGGTTTAATCCCCTAGATTTTCTTGCATGAGGTAATGCCCATGTTCCTCCTCACTCCCTCGGCACCAAGCCCAGCCAAGGGCATGGTGGGGAATGGTGCTCCCTCCTTTCATATTTGGTCCCCAAGGCCAGTGAAGGACGTGATAGGGAATGGGTCCCCTCCTCTATTCTTGGGTGCCAAATCCCTCTCCCGCTGCGCTTTGTCATCCTCGAGCCTCCATCTCGGAGTAAGTCCTGGCACTGTGGGCCAATCAACGTGTAAGCCCCTCTTCACTTCCCACGGACGCACCTTTCATGACGTGGTCATCAGGCCTTTGCTGCCTCTTGTTTCTCACACCGAGCACGACTCACATGGGCTTAGAGTAAGCATCAACCATGACACCATCCTCGTCCTGCATGATTTTAAACTGCATTCCAACCCAGCGGTAAGCCATTGTGATGTTCCCCTACCCAAACTATGAGGACTTTGATCTGTGCTAATTCATGGTATGTAGGATGCATCACGAGGTTCAAGCCCACCATCTACCTAGACTAAGGTACTTATTCACATCGGTTCTCTGACATGCCACATGAACTACGTGGTCTTTTATCCATGTCAAGTCATGGTACGTAGGAATACTCCCTGAGGTTCAAGCCCACCATCGATCAGAACAAGGTCCTCATTCACATCGGTTCACCGACAGACACCATACTGAATTACATGGACTTTGATCCATGTCAAGGAATGGTACGTAGGAAGCCTCCAAGAGGCTCAAGCTCACCACCCGGTCATTCCGACCCCCCTTCACGTCGGTTCACCCTCATCCCACATGACATTAAACTATGGACCCCCATCCAGCAATAATCCATTACGACCCCATCCTGCAGTAAGCCGTTGTGACCTCATTCGGCAGTAATTCGTCATTAGATGAACTACGTGGACTTTGATTTCCTGTCACAGGGATACGTAGGAAGCCTCCATGAGGTTCAATCCCACCACCCACCTGGACCCCTAGTCCCTTCACGTCGATTCACTGACCCCATATCCATGGTCCACCTCAGAGTGTAAGCCCCATACCCACCTTGGGCCGCCTCATAGCATAAGCCCCATTCGTAGTAAGCCTTCCTGAGGTTCAAGACCAACAACCATTGGACCCCAGGTCCACCTTCAGCGGTAAGCCATTTTCACTCTATTCAGCGGTAAGTTGTTGATAACCTCATTTAGCGGTAAGCCATTTTCAACCTCATTCGGTGGTAATCCGTCATCATATGAACAATGTGGACTTTGATTCCCTGCCACGGGGATATGTAGGAATCCTTCACGAGGCTCAAGCCCATCACTCACATCTCATCTTGATCTCTCCCCCGAGCCTATGTGTCTCGGGAAGGTCATTCCCCAACATGGAGGTTCCACTTCCTCTGGGTCCCATCCATGCGTCCTTTCTCACGGGTCGCCTCCTCATGTGTCCCATCGTCCCACCGAACTACACAGACTTTGATTCTCCGTCACGGGGATACGTAGGAAGACTCTTCAAGGATCAATCCCAAAGCCATCATTCATCCTGATTCTTACCCAGGCCGCCACATCATGGTGGGATCATGCCACTCCACTCTTCATTCCCCTACATAGAATTCGGGAAGCCGCCCATGTGTTGGCCCCAACATCGGTATTCCCTCCAGAGGATTCTTCAATCTGATCCACTCCAGTCAGTGTTCTGATCAGTCTGATCTGTCCCCGATGGATGTTAAACTTGAGGCACACCTTGTGTTAAACATGGGAAGCTAAGGAAAACCTTAGAGACATTCCCATGGCATACGATTCCCAACATTTGACATGGGATGTCTCGGGCTTCCGCGCCCTCAAGAAGCCCTATAATAAGGGGAAGAAAATCAAACGCGCTAGTGTTCCAGCTCCCAGACACGCCAGCGATGCCTCAACGTGACTACTCCCCCAACTGAAGGTTGCTACCCTGACTGGACCCCTTGGAATGTTATGACAGAAACAACATAATTAACCGATGTCCATGAAATCATGGCACTGGGAAGAGCTTCACGAACTACGTCTTAATCTATAAGAGAGACCCAGACTAGTTGACGAATTTCGAGGAGGGATCCCCGGAAGGAAGAACCGACATCCCATCATCCTATTTCGATCAAGGAGAAAACGTCCCTGAATAGGGAGCAGATGCCGCCCTCCTTTGGAAAGTGGGAATGCGGGGCAAAAGAACAGCGCTGACGTCCCCCGAACATGACGGACGTGCGCGCCCCAGGAAAAGCGTCGGAAAAAGAAATAGTGAACCCAGCGTGAAATTCTTCTCCTTAATGTGGAGATTAGTAGTGCTCGAGACATCAGTAGAGTGACGTGTCACTAGGTCCAGATATCCGGCACTGGGACCCACTAAGAAAATAGCGGGTCTGGTGCGAAACTCACCAGAAGTTGGTGCAGTCAAAATGTTGGGCATCTCGGTCTACGACGTTGTCAGCGTGGATTCCTCTTACCGGTCATGGAAGATGGAATGGCACTGGGGAACAGGGTGTCGATTTCTTTTTTCTATCAGTACTAATGAGATGATCTCCCTACTTTCAGAAACCTAGTTTCTGCATCTAGAACCCAATCACCTCCTGCCCACCGATACAGGGGAAGGGGAAATATCAACGTCACTACCCCGCGTGGTTCTGCCTCTTCTACGACGGCATCGACTATCGCGACTACTGGGCTCCCACGCCCCCTCTCCCCATCATAAATTATCCAACAAATGGTAATCAATGACCTTGTACTTAGGTACAAGGAGGAGGGGGTCATCCCTGTGTGGGACATGGCCCGCCTGGATTTAGAGGTGTCTGCGACTTACCGTCAACGCCACCCCCAAGGGCCACACAGGCAACCCCTGCTCCCCACTCCGACCTTTAATCGTTTCGGGAACCTCTCACTGGAACGCCTCGATGACTACATGCCCTACGTCGATGAGGTAGGGGATGTTCGGGCCAGCCCGGCTAGAGTTCCATTCTAGGGATTCTTAGAGGGGGCCCCCACCAGGTCATGCCAGCGCCGCCACCCAGTTCCCCGAGCTGAAGAGTAGGTAGACTACCTACCTGCACCACCAGTACCAGCCCGGCTGACCTGATTCCATCATTGGGCATATGTTGAGGAGGTCGCCCATCAAGGGACGTCAACGTCAGCGGCTAATATGGCTCGAGTCACCGCCGACGTGCAACATCAACCCCTGCATACACTAAGCAGGGGCTGCTTTACACCCGACCTGGATCGAGGCCCCAACCACCCCATGGGCAGGCTGGGTCGACTCTCCTGGTTGCAGGCATAGCAGTGGCCACCACGGACTAACCCGCAGCAATGCCACCCAGTACAGGGGCCCTCCCCGTGCAGCTACCATGGAGGACGCGGGTCTTTCCCGCTTCCAGGACCGACTTGAAGGTATTACCTATGCCACCTTCGACCCTAATGAAGGACTTCCCCTTGGTAGAAACACCCCATATGGGAGCCTCTCTTGCGCTCATTACACTGGGTACGGAGCCATCCCTTCTGCTACAGACCACCAGGTTGGGGACGTTGTACATCCAGTCACTCTACGATGTGAGAATATTCCTCACATCCTCATAGCAGCCGACAAAGGTCCTCCTCTTCCTAGAAGCCAGAGGGGTGGAGACCAACTTCACTTCACCAGCACCCAGCACGAAGGTCCTACCCATGTTCGGTCTAATCATTATGGAGGCCTGCCTCACACTGACGTCACCAAGGGAACTAGACATGGAGGTCATGCCCGTGCTCCCACTAGTTCCAGCAGGGGTCCTACCCGCACCAGTACCCAGTGAAGAGGTCCTCCCCGTGTCCCCTTTGACAACTGCCTCGGTGCTCCATGCACCCTAGACCACTCAGGCGGAAGTACTCCCCTCCCCAACACCAATACGGCCAAAGGACCTCCTCATGTCGGGAATTTTCCCTTCCCCGAAGTTCCATTCTGGGGGAGGAAGGCAGGTCGTCGTCACCACAAGAATAATCCAGGGAAGACCCAGATGGAGATCAAACCGGTCCGCTTCTCAGACTCTGAAGCGGAGTACGACTCAGCTCGGGATCCCTCCCCTCACTCATCTGAGTCAAGGGTCGGGGTAGGGATGAGGCACATCATCCTGGTGCTCCTGGAATGCGAGGTCTATAGGATTCCCGCCTCTCTTCGCAGGTACATATAGGAGGAGGAAATTTTGGGAATCCCACAAGTTTTGACCGTGCAGTCGCCACCATCATCACTAGAAGTTCCCTTTACCTCGACCAGAGACCATGGAGATCTATTTTGGGGACCGAGGGTGGTAGAGAAACATTGTGACCCATCGCCGACAACCACAATCCATGCATCAGAAACTGTGGCGGTCAGCCCATCGTACCGTGACATTGGGGCCAAGTCAACACACTCCTCGTAGGATGGCCTGGAATTCGGCAGCCAGTCAGCTCATTCGTCGTATTCTCCTCCGCCCAGTCTACTGTCTCATCAGTCCGCCTCAGTACCGCTATCAGTTCCCCAGCCGCCTCTGGTTGATGAGTGGGGAAACATGGAGCCAGACCCTGAATTTGAGCCCAAGAGATTATGGGACATTCTTGCGGCGGATCACTTCCCGGAGAAATTCTGGTCGGCGACAGCGTCGAACTTCTGTGCGCCGGAATCCCTCACCCCAGAGGAAGTCGAGTGATTCCGCCAAACCCTATGGGAAAAGCACTTTCATCTTCGTTATCATCTGGTGGTGTACCCAAGGATTAAAATGCACTTTGAGTAAATCGGTGATCAATGTCGTCTGGTCAAATTGGCCGCACTTCCCGTGGCCCAGTCCCCTGATTCACCAGGTTGCCAGAGGACCCTCCAACAAACATGAATTCATATTTTCAAGGTACTCATTAAAATTATCAGGGTGGCTACCCCCCACGTGCAAGTTCATGGCAGGGGGAAGTATGTTTCCCTCCTCTTCAACCCTATTCGGCGGCAGCCTGACTCGCTATGCGATATTGAGGACATGCCCTCGGAAAGGGTCACAGTCCATATGGTCGACGTTGTGGACAAGAATGACAAGTTGAAATTTCTTGATGGATACTTACCCCCTGAGGGTGTGCCACCACTATTGGACCCACCAGGACGGATTACTCGTCAGTAGAGGAACCTCCTAGGTCTCCCTGCGCCCACCGAGACATTGGTACTCAGCCGGAATGTTGGTAAGGGTAAAGAGCATGACGGAGCTGTCAAGCACTCTGACCCATCCACCTCAGTGCAGAAGATGAAGGAAGACCTCGAGAAGGCTGCGTTGTGCCAGCAACATTCTGAGCAGAAGAGCTTGGTTAACAAACTCCTGGCCGAACGCACTATAGAACGACGACCCGACTATGGTGATCATAGGCCGGGGCAGCAGGGGCAGGAACAACCTCCCCCTTGCGAGATGCCTCTGAGAAACCCTGATTATACCACTCCCACTGACAAGGTTGAAGCCAGAACTCACAGAAAGAGGGTGTGATACATCTCACCAAACCCTCCTGAACGGCGTGGCAATCCGAGGAATTCGGCCTGGGTTCCCCCAGCTATCCTGCAGGCCGCTCCACCAGTTTCTCCACAAGCCGTTGAACCCATCTACCATGTCGAAGAGCTCAGCAACACACTCGTGGTTAGGGATCCTCGTCAAGATAGGGACCCCCACCTGGACTATCCAATGGTGACACTCATCACCCGCCTCTAGGAATTGGAAACGTGACAGGTGGAAGTCCCACCAGATGGAAAGCCATATCCAACGTGGGTGGATGATATGCCTGCACCCCTAGTTTTTGGGAATCCCACTTTCTTGCCCTTTAACGGGACATGGGACCCACTACAGCACCTGGAACACTTTCCCTCAAGGTTTGGCCCCATGTTGGGGACTCCAGCATAGCAGGAAGCCACCAAGATCTGGTGTTTTGTACAGACATTGGAAGACCCTGCATTTGTCTGGTATAGCCAACTCCCCATTGGATAGGTGACCGGTTGGGAGGATCTTCGCCGGCAATTCCTATACCAGTTCAACTCCACCACACGGAATACCAGCATCGTAGACCTCTTCAAGTGAAAAAAAAGGCATGATGAGATAGTTGTGGACTTTATCGCCTGGTGTAAGGGGCTCACATACTCCCTTGATATGACACTGACTCAAAACCAATTATTGACGATGTGCATAGGGAATGTCAAAACAGATATGGTTCCTTCCCTGATCACTCAAAACTACCCCGGAGGGTTTTGAGACTTCTCAGGTAAGGCCCAGCGCCTCGAGGAAGCTCTGAAACAGGCTAGACAGGCACGTCCGCTACCCCCTGTGATACCAGCAAGGAGGGATGCCAGAGCCAAGCCTGCCACGGTGGCCCAAATAGAAGCCCCCGAGAAGCTATAGTTTCTACCAGTAGCACCAGATCCACAGCCTCACAGAGGCCCTCCACCTTAGGCACAGCATCCAGCTCTGCAGCATCCTTAGAATTGGCAGGCACCTCCGCGCAACGCGACACCGCTGCCCAGGTGGGACAATCAGGGTTCACCTCCTCGATAGGCCCCTTTGGATCCTCATCAAGGCTAGGCTCACAGGAATCCCTATCTGGAAAGAAGACACCAGACTTACTCATTCAGTGAGAATCAGGTCCTCGGTTACTTCCGTAGTGCCCTAGAGTAGGGGATTATACGCTTACCTGAGTGCAGAAGGCCGGCTGAGGCAAATCTCACCGATCGCCCCAACTACTGCCTCTATCATCAGATTCTAGGGAACACCCTCAAGCAGTGCTATGTGTTTAAAGACTAGCTCCAGGACCAAGTTGATAACAACATAGTCGGGTTGGGCTCGGCCCCGGCACAAGTGTCAGGTGTCTTTGTAGGATCAAGTAGCGGTAGCGACAACGAAGGCGAGTGGCAGCAGGTTCCCTACCGCGGATCTCAGAAGTACGATGACTGGATGGCTTGTAAAATGGTTTCTCGCACCCATGGAATCATTCGGGCACACCTGAATCATCCGGAGCCTTCAGAAGATGCATCCAGCACTTCTGCATCATCATCTTAGCCGGCCTCTTCTCAAAAGAGAAAGCATCGGTGGCGTAAGAAGAAGCAACGTGCCCCGCCAATGTCGTCGTCATCTCGCACTCTCAGTGATTTTATGCCCCCGGAGATGGTCATCCCTTATAGAATCTACCCAGGGGTGGATGATTCGTCAAGTGACAGTCAGGGGTATGGTTTGGTTAATACCGTGGAGTTGGTAAATCTCTATATGACTCCCAACGAAGGGGAACGCCAGGCGAACCTCCCTAATGTCCCCAGTCGACACCAAAGTTGGCAGAACCGCGTCCATATGGGTCATCAAGGCATGTAATCTGGAACTTTCATCTAGTTCGTGCATGCCACTGAGACCAGACAGTAGGCCCAGCACAGAGCTCATCACGCGCAACCTCCTCATCTGGTGTCCTTAGATCTACCTCCACCACCGTTTGTGCTACTAGATCAGGTAGAGTTGCCTCGTCCGTACCACGGTCAGTCTTGCCCTGCTATAGGCCCATCTCAGTTATCTGTTCCTCATCCGGTGGCTACTCTTCAGGCCTCAACTAGTGAGCAACGGGACATACCTAGCACTAGCCAACCGCCGATCCAGACGGCAGGGACCGCCATGCCTCCAATCGCAGAGTGGCCTTCTGTAAGCAGAAGTTTACACCTAGTGCGGAAGTATGATGTCCTCAAGAACCTTTACAGCATTCCAGAGAGGCTCTCTATCCTTGAGGCTCTTCTCCTACATCAAACATGCGGGAGGTTCTCATCGAGGCTTTAAGGAGCCCCCTCTAGTTTGAGACGGAGGTGGCAGCTGCAGAAGCCTTCCACACTGAGGCAATTGAGAATGTCGAATGCCAGGCAGTTATCTCGTTCTCTGGTGAAGGTTAAGACCCTCCCATACAAGGGAACATTCGTCCATTGTACATCACTGGTCAGTTCAATGGCGAGGAAGTCCACCGCTATCTTGTTGACACGGGTTCTGGTATTAACCTAATCCCAACTCAGACACTATGGAAAGTGGGATTGTCTAAGGATGATTTAACTCCCTTCGACCTAAGAATCCAGGGATACGACAGGACCGAGCAGACCCCGGTCAGCAAGATCCATTTGAAGACCCAGTTCGGGGGCCGATTTTACAGTACTGAATTCATGGTTGTCTCCTAGGACACTGCGTACAACGCATTGATGGTCAGGCCATGGCTCCAACTTCATGCAGCGGTCCCTTCATCATTTCACCAATGCCTCAAATACTCCCTCAATGGTTGAGTAGGCGTACTCCAAGGTGATGCATCTCCTTTTGCCTCTTGCAAAGCCCATTATCTGGACGCTGACTATTACAAGATCAAGGATAAGCAGATTCTGTCAAGTGAGGTTGAACCCGCCCCGATCACAAGTGATCCCTGGGAAGGTCTGGGTGACACCTACATCTTCTCGGTCCATCGGTTGGAGGCCACGACCCCCGACATGGGGCAATGCTTTTTTGTCTCTGGCACAAGAGGAAGGCATATTCCCAAGTCCAAGCGATGGTAGAAAATCACCTCGTACTCCTATACAAACCAGGCCTAGGTGATCCTGGAACCTCTTACCCTCGTACGGTATCGGGATGTCTGCCCCATGGCGACGGCAGTACGTCATACATGTCTGTTTTTTCAGGCTAGAATTAATCGACTCGAGCCAACGTGCCATTATGGCTTTGATATCATCAAGCGTGGCCCCTTGGGACGAAGTCCATATGGGATTGGATCGACTGCTTTCATCGTCATGGTCTCTGTGGCGCGTGAATCTCCAGATGCACTGTCCACTGCTGTCCAGGTTGGTACCAGCCTCCCTTCAGGTTCCTCTAATCAAGGGGAAGCCTCACCCACTGGGAATCCCTCCTCCTCAAGCAAAGAAGAGGACTTGGAGGATGCTCTCCCATCCTTTGAAGAATGTGTCACTACCACAGTCGATGAACTGGTACAGGTGAACCTTGGTAGCGAGGAAGATCTGAGACCCACATTAATCAGTGCCACCATGCCCCCCGAGGAGCAGCAGTGGTATGTAGACTTCCTGAAACAGCACTGTAACGTGTTTTCCTGGAGTTACAATGAGATGTTAGGACTAGATCCTCAGGTGGCCATCCACCGCCTCGGCCTCCCGGTAAATCACAATGGGTTCAAGCAACCTCCCAGAAAGATGCACCCTTCTCATGGTGCCAGGGTTGAGGCTGAGGTTAACAAACTCATCAGATCTTACTTCGTCAAGGAGGTCCAGTACCCCAAGTGGTTATCCATCATTGTGCCAATCAGAAAGAAGAACAGAAAAATCAGAGTCTGTATCAACTTCCAAGATCTCAACCATCACTGTTTGAAGGATGACTTTCCCCTTCTGGTGATAGAATTGTTGATCGATGCTACGTCCGGGTTCCAAGCCCTCTCTTTCATGGATGGGTATTCTGGGTACAACCAGATCTGGATGGCCCCCAAAGATGAGGATTCCACCACTTTCAGGGCCCCCCAAGGTACTTTCTGTTACCAGGTTATGCCCTTCAGCCTGAAGAATGCAGGTGCCACCTATTAGTGGGCCATGCACCGCATATTCAACCCAATTCTCAAGACATTGGTGGAATGCTATGTGGACGATCTGGTGGTCAAATCTTGCATGCACTAGGACCATCTCAAGTACCTTGAGAAAGTATTTTGTTTCCTCCGTTCCCACAACCTGAAGATGAACCCGCTTAAATGTGCCTTCAGGGTTACCTCCGAAAAGTTTCTCGTCTTTGTCGTCAGATACCGAGGCATCGAGATCGACCCAGAGAAGATCAAGGCCATTAGTCAGATGTCCCCCCCCCCCGAGAAATATTCGGAAGCTTCGAGGATTTCAAGGCCACTTAACCCACATACGCTGATTCATTGTAAACCTATCCAGCAAGTGTAAGCCCTTCTCTCAGCTCATGAAAAGGACATCGCCTATGAGTGGGATAAGGAGTGCTAGACCGACTTTGAGGAAATCAAGCAATATTTTCTCCAGCCTCCGGTCTTGATGCCACCCATCTTCGTCAATCCGTTGGTCCTCTATGTCACTTCCCTCGAACGGTCTCTCGGTGCCCTGCTTACCCAGAAGAATAATGAGGGGATGGAGAACAGTCTCTACTACCTCAGCCGCATTCTTCTTGATATGGAGACTAGATACTCTCCCATCAAAAAGAGCTACCTTGCGCTGGTATTTTCAGTATAGAAGTTGTGACATTACCTGCATCACCACGAGGTATAGCTAGTATCATAGGTAGATCCGCTGAAGTACATCCTGAACCGCCCCATGCTGACTGGTCGACTAGCGCGATGGGCGGTGATCCTCCAACAGTTTGGCATAAGGTTTGTCCCCCAGAAGGTTATTAAGGGAAAATCATTGGCAGACTTCCTCTCTACCGATATAGCTCCTACTGACCAGTCCCTAGACCTCGATTTCCTCGATGAGGCAATCCTCTCGATGGATCAATCCACGTCGTGTTGGCAGATAAATTTCGATGGTGCTGCCCAAAGCCCCATCGGTCGAAGACTAAATGATCCCAAGCTCAACAGGGTAGTCCTGGGTATTGTCTTCATCACTCCGGCACAGGCCATTATGCCTTACTCATTCCTACTGTCAGAAGGCTGCACCAACAATAAGGCAGATTATCAGGCCCTTATTACTGGCCTCAAGCTAGCCCTTGAGATTGACATGCCCCATTTTCATGTGAAAGGGGACTCCGAGCTAGTCATTAAGCAAGTCAACGACGACTATGTTATCTAGAATCCAGAACTCGTACCATTGTTGGAGCGCACCCTCCAGCTAATGGCCCAGTTCTCTTCTCGACTGTAAGTGGCTCACGTCTCCCATTCTCAGAATAGTCAAAGGGACTCCCTAGCTGGCCTGGCTGCGTCACTTGCAGATCCCGAGTAGGATGACCTGATTATCCACATGGCACACCGAAGGGTGGTTGCTCCTGTCTCTCCGGATAATGGTGAAGGCCCACAGGTAGGTCACCTGACCACAGGAGCCTCCACGTCAGGACCCCCAGGTCCCCAAGATGTAGTGGTTGAAGTGATTCCTAACTGGAGGGCCCCTTTTGTCGAGTACCTCTAAAATGGTTACCTCCCAGCCGATTGGGCCAAGAGAGAGAGAATCCGATGTCACGCGTTCCAGTTTACTCTCCAGGACGGTCCCATTCTTGAGCGGATCCTCTACAAGCATGGGTTTGATGGTATTCTCCTCCATTGCATTCAAGGATTCAAGATTCCATAGGTCATGTAGAAGGTTCATGGAGGTTCTTACGGTGCCCACCTGGCTGGGCCGAAACTGCCTCACCAGATCCGTAGATTGGGGTATTTTTGGCTCTCCATGATCCATGACTTCATCGAGTTTTCTAAAAAGTGTCATGCATGTCAAGTTCATTCCAACTTCATACATCAGCCACCAGAGCCCCTTCACACTACCAAGTACTCTTGGCCCTTTGCGGTGTGGGGACTCGATGTCGTGGGATCGTATCCACTGGCGATAGCTCGCCAGTACCAGTTCATCCTGACCGCTACGGATTTTTTATCTAAGTGGGAAGAGGTATCTCCACTCAAGGAATTCAAGGCTCGATCCATTGTCTATTTTGTGAGCTCCAACATCATCTACCGATTTGGATTCCCTCACGCCGTGCTCACCGATAACGGCACAAACTTCGGAGCAGCTGAGTTGAAGAAATTGTACGCTAAGTACAATATCTGTTCTAACCACACCTCCCGCTATCATGCGCAGGAAAATGGATAGATCGAGGCATTCAACAAGAACCTCTCTAACATTTTGTAGAAAATGGTTGGTCATAACAAGAAGAGTTGGCCGAAAAAGCTCCCCAACGCCCTCTGGGCTTATCGGACAATGACTTGTAATTATACCCAGGTTACGCCATATTCCCTGGTGTACAGAACTAAGGTCGTCCTGCCCATTGAGATTCAGTTTCCATCATTGCGCACATCAGTCCATGATCAGCAGGCGTCTGATGGGGTAGATAAAATATGTCTGGCTGAATTGGAAGCACACGACGAGAATAGGCTTCATGCCCTGCATAATCTAGAGAGGCACCAGAACAAGATCGCCAGAGCCTTAAACAAGAAAGTTCACCTCCGCTCCTTTTTACAAGATAACCTGGTATTGGCCCTCAGGACGCCAATGATACCCGACAAGAATCCACCCAAGTTGGAGACCAAATGGGAGGGATCTTACATCATTCACAAGGTTTACTCCAATGGCGTGTACTCCCTGGTTACTGTGGATGGTGAGCGTATAACTCCTCCCACCAATGCCAAGTTCCTCAAGAAATATTTTTCCTGAGCCTCACGGTCTTGCACGACCTTAAACTGGATGGTCCCGCATGACCCTAAACTGCACGACGGTCCCGCATGACCCTAAACTGCATGACGGTCCCGCATGACCCTAAACTGCATGATGGTCCCACATGACCCTAAACTACACGACGGTCTCGCATGACCCTAAACTGCAGGACAGTCCTGCATGACCCTAAACTGCACGATGGTCCCGCATGACCCTAAACTGCACAATGGTCCCACATGACCTTAAACCGTCTGGTCCTATATGACTTTAAACTGTGCATCATCCTGCATGATGTTAAACTGCTTCTTCATAACTACGTGTGCATTTATTCCCATCCTCATGGGATACATAGGAATTCTCAGACACCTCATCTTGAGCCCATCCCCAAACTCTTTTCTTTGACTATCTCCCCTGGGTATAGTTCTCTCAGAGGATCCTTGCATGATATGGTGTAAGATTTATTAACCCCACTCATACAAGGATTATAATGGTCACACCATATGCCCACTCATGTTCTTCTATTCTCCAACATCCTCACCGCAAGACGTTAAACTGCATGGCCTTCAAGAACTACGTACGACTTGATTCTCATCCTTATAGGATACGTAGGAATGCCTGGACATTTCGTCTGTTGGCCCAGCCCAAACGCCAGAATCTTCCTCTCAGGTCAAGACATATGGCAGGGGTACAAACTTTTTCTCCAATTCACGTCGAGATAACCTTGATCTGGCCATACATCCCACTCCCTGGATATGTTCGCCTCTGTCATAGATGGGTACAGCTATGCTTCACCCACTCCTTTGATTGGGATTCCATCATATTCCCTATTTAGAAGGGCCCTCGAATGGTATGGATTCCAGGCTTAAGGGATATCTTACCACTTCAGGCCAACGCCCTCAAGGATGTTGAGCAACAAGCCGATAAAAGTCCCATGTTGCGAATATGGTTAGTGGTCGATGCTCATTTGTTGCTCCCATTTCAGGTCACTGTAGGAACACTCTGTTTTGAACATGGTCAACAATTGTCCTCTGACATTCAAACCACCCCAAGATTTCCTAAACATTGAGTGTAGTGGCTCATTCTGTCCCGTTGTATCTCCAAGCGACAAACTCCCTTCGGGCAAAGCTAGTTTTTAGTTCCTCATATGACGAGGAGAGCCGAGACCAACTCCTTGTTTCCCACATCGAGCATTACTCACGTGGGATTAGGAGCTGTGATGAGGTGGTAACCGTACAAGAGGGCATATGTCCTTTCTTCTGAGGCCCATCCTCAGGCCCCTTGGCCTTTTCGGGCCCCGGCCCAGGTTCTCTCTTATGGGATTGTATGGTGTGGTGTCAGATTATGTACTCATTCTTGTCGGGTAACTTGGTGTTCCGTACACATCCTCAGATGAGATGCCTTATCCTCTCTTCGTCCTCACTACAAGATGTTAAAGTGCAAACTGGTTGGGCCTCCCTAACCGAGGCCCAGCCTCAGGCCCCTTGGCCTTCTCAGTCCCTAGCCCAGGTTCTTACCCAGAATGTATGGTGTGGTGTGGGATTATGTCCTCATTCATGTTGGGTTATTCTATGTGTCCTACACCTCCCTTGTTTGGGGTATCTTCCTCCTCTCTTTCGTCCTCACTGCAAGAAATTAAATTGAAAACTGGTCGGGCCTTCCTAACCGAGGCCCAGCCTCAGGCCCCTTGGCCTTCTCGAGCCCCAGCCCAAGTTCTTACCCAGAGTGTACGGTGTGATGTGGGATTATGTCCCCATTCGCATCGGGTTACTCGTCGTGTCGTGCACCCCCCTCGTTAGGGTATCTTACCCCTATGTTCCATCAAGAACTATGTGTGTCTTGATTCCCATCCTCATGGGATATATAGGACCACTCGAATGTCTAGACTTCGGGTCCAGCCCCATCTCTCAGAAATCTCCCTTTCACCTTGGCTCTGTGGCCTACCCTTTTCCTGGGAGGGGAGTATATGGTGTGGTATGAGATTATGTCTTCATTCACGTCAGGTTTGTAACGACCACGCCACTTACCTCTCCCCCCTGGGATCTCTCTATCCCATATTCTATACTCATCCCTTCAAATCGGTTACTCTCAAGTTGAGCACCCTCGTCGACCCTCTTCGGCGATTCACCAATGTGCCTAAGGGTACTCTGGTTTAGTACCTGGAATGTTAGATTCTACTCAGACGTGCTTCCACCCATTCCACAGGCTTCGTGTTCCCCTTCACTAGGGATTCCATCACCTTTCACATCCAAAGGGACCCTCGAATGGCATGGATTCTTGGCCCAAGGTCCCTCCTACCATCACGAGCCAACGTCCTCGAGGGTTTCGAACAACTAACTGATACAAGTCCCACATTGCGAATACGGTCGGTGGTTGATGCTCATTTGTTGTTCCCATTTCAGGTAACACGATAGGGAAACTACGTTTCTGCCATGGTCAATAGCTATCATCAATCATCATGCCAACCTCATTAAGCCCAAGATATCGGTTACATGATTCACATCCTTCTCCACCTAATCATGTCTAGGTAAACCTCCAACACTCTTGACACTATTTCTTAGTAAGCATCTGCATGTTAGGAGAACAAAGACGTGGTAAGGGTGTCATTCGGGGCTCCGCATTGATTTCCCTTTAATGGTTATTCTAGGAATTGCAATATAGATCTTCCTCCCTTATTCCCCACACCGAGTTTGACTTACGTGGGCTTAGGGATCAGGTCGAGGTATGTTCTTACTTAGATGGTTTCAACCCCTCCATGGTCCGATCTCTAAGACTATAAAATAAGATCCCCTCGGAACTACGCATGGCTTGATTCCCATCTTCATGGGATACGTAGGAATGCCCAGACCTCTTGTCTTTGGGTCCAGCTTGAGTTCTAATAATTTGTCTTTTCTATCCCGCCTTCTGGACTTTGACTACAGGACCGCGTGGCGTGGTATGGGATTACCTCCTCATTCACATCAACTTTGCAATAGTCGCACCACGCGCACCCCGTTCTAAGAATTATCCCTCCTGTTTCCTATCCCACACGACATTAAACTGTATGTTGTCCCGCACGACATTAAAATCCACCCTCTAGAACTATGTGTGGCTTGATTCCCATCCTTATGGGATATGTAGGACCACCTAGACGTCTCTTTTTTGGGTCCAGCTCAGTTGGGAGCTGGTTTCTCCGACCCCTTTCACTCTCAACCCTATTCGGGCACCTTGGCCCAAGGTTCCCCTCTTGGAAGTGCATACGGTGTGATGTGGGATCATTTTTTCATTCACATAGGGTATGTTTTACTACACTGTATGCATTCCCCACCTAGAATAGTCTCTACCACGACTGCACTGCATGACATTTAAATGCATGCTTGGTCCTATCACATGACCCTAAATTGTGAAATTATTATCCTGGCCGCACAACGAAAAACAGCACTGCATTGTGATGACCTCATCATAGAGGACATCACGTTGTGTATCGGTCATTTATCATACCATTTTTCAATTCCTACTACGGATTGATTCTTATGGCGACGCCAGGGCCTGCTACCCTAGGCATGTCACTTCACAAAAAAACACATTCACTTTAAAGGAAAAACAAGATTTATCAAATGCCGCTTCTTTTGGTGTGAGGGCCACGCCCGCATGCCCATTTTTCCATGGAACTGGTATCTTACCGTGCCACCTCAATAACTACGTGCATCTTGATCCCCATCCTTATGGGGTATGTAGGAACACCTGTGAACTTTGCATCAGGCCCATATCAACTCTTGTTTTTTGTCCCTAGACCTAAAAACTATCTGAGGAGCACGTGGTGGTCAAAACCCCCGGCTCCCATTCACATCGGGTATTTGTAGTAACCGCACCACGTGCCTCCTGTGTTTCCTCCCATCCATGGTCTGAGTTCTACGACCCTAAAATAAGATCTCCCTATGGGAAGGGACTCGAATCCCTCTATATAATATGTCTCGTTGTCGTATTCATATGCGTTTTGACAAAGAGCCCGAGGTGTGGAATTTTCATGGATACATTCCTCCCGTTCCATGTCCAAGATTTGCAGGCTCGCTATTTGGATCCTCATTATCTTCCATGTTCAAAAGGACCCTCAGACAACATGGATGCTAGGATTAAGGTCTTTCCATGGATGTTAGGCCTAAGGGATCTCCTATCGTTTTGGGCCAACGTCCCTAAGGATTTCGGACGACATTTGCGACATGTCCCATGTTTTAAACATGGTCAACGGTCGCCCCTCATTTGTTTATCCCCATTCTAGGATAATGTGATGTGGATGCTATGTTTCCTCCATGGTCAACATCTATCCTCCATCATCACACTATCATCATTATGGTCTAGATTTTGAGCTTCATGATTCACACATTTCCACTTCCTCATGTTCAAGTGGAATTCCGACATACTCGGCCTTACCTCTTCGCGCATCTAGGTGCACTACAGAGATGTGTTAGCATCATTGGGCCGGTATTCACTGAGCATCCCTTCGCCCTAACATATTCCTTCCTATGTGGGGAAAGTCCCCCATTAATTCTTGTTTCCCACATCAAGCATGACTCACGTGGGCTTAGTAGTTTTGGTAGGATGTGTACTGGCACAACCAAGCTTCTCCTCGTCCTACATGACATTAAACTGTGCTTATATAACTAAGTATGGCTTGATTACCATCCTTATGGGATACGTAGAGACACCCCAGTATTTCACCCAGGGTCCAGCCCTAGGAATCATAAAGTCTTGTTCCTCCCCATTTCTGTCCCATGTCCTCACCCCTCGTGGGGAACCATGTAACTGCAATTTTTTCCCAAACAAGTTTGGGAAGTCCCAATATGACATTGGTAAGCGACGACTCCCTCGTCAAAGAGGCCCTTTCTAAAAGGATAAATGATCCATGATCAAACTGATGCACCCATCTAGTGTACTCCCACCACGGTGGCGTAATTTGGTGAGTGCTGGATTCTGTTCGAACAAACCATCACTCCACATTCCACGCTTTGCATGCCCCTTATTCAGACCCTCGTCCTCTTTCATGTCTGGAGGAACCCCCTAACAGTATGGATGCTCAGCCTATGGCTCGCCTACTGTCCTGATCCAACGTTCCGAAAGACTAATGGATGACCTTTGCAACAGGTCTCATGTTTCGAACATGGTCAACGGTCAACCCTCATTTTTTTGTCCCCACTCCAGGCTAATACGATAAGAATACTGTGTTTCGAATGCATTCAACAGTTATTCTTTATTATCACGCCACCCCCATAGTGTTCCAGATTTTGGGTATTGTGATTCACACCTTCCACTTCCCTATGTTCGGACTAATCTTAACGCCACTGGCGTTACCCTGCTCGTGCACTAGAGCACACCGGAAGAACGGCTTTTCAATTATTCTGAGGTCCTAATCCTCTGATCGGGCCTCTCCCATGTCTTTCCAGGAGATCTGAATTGTGTACCAAAACCCCGGATGCCCAAATCTTGGTCGACAGATTATGTTCAGATGGAATAACATGATGATCACCTCTTTTTTCTCACATTGGGCTCGACCCGCGTGAGCTTAGAGACTGACCACTGGACATTTCACGAATATAACAGATGCCTATAAACCAAACCCTCATAACGAAACTCATGTATGCTATGGCATCAAATAAATCAAAACATGAAAGTACGTTTGAGAATTTTTCATCCTTACAACACTCGGGGGGTCTATCCCTCCCATGGATGGGTTGACCCCGTCAAAAGAGAGTTGTAGTTCCTCCACTCTCTGACTTGTGGCATATAGAAGTTGATGTCGCTGGCTCAACTCCCGCTCCTCCTCAGCAGCAATGGGGAACAATTCATTAGCCTCAGTTTGGGTGCGCTCTATGCCAGCCTGAATGATGGCCATTTATTCGGAAGCTTTCCACATACGCTTTTCTACCTCTGCCAGCTGGGCTTTCAATTGCAAGATCGGCTCTGATTGTGCATTAAGAGAGGCTAAGTGCTCATCCTCCTGGATCTGTAGCCATTGGATCTCATTTTCAGCTTCCTGGAGCTTCTTGATATTCATCGCCTTCCTCCGTTTCCAGCCCACACTGAGGTCGTGATCATACTCCCGGATCTTCTCCTCCATAAGATATCGGTTGAGCAGGTGAGGGTCTTGGGCATCCACTCCCCCAGCACATAGTTCGCGCAGCCATGAGTGAATTTTGTCCATCTCGTCCATCCATAATGCTTGGGGGTCTTTTCAATAAAGCGGACGATCAGCTTCCATGATTAGTGACAGACTATCACATTGTCTTATTCATCAGAGGCCATATCGTCCCAGCCCGCGCGGTCGGCAGGTTCATATGCGGGGTACACCCTTAGGAAATCTTCAGCAGGATCTGCGTCTGGCATTGGATCAGGCACAGCGTCCGGTGTCGGATCAGGTGTGGAAACACCTGGGTTGACCGGTCGATTCTTATCGTCGGACCCCACCTCAATAACCCCAGGCACGACCCCCCTGGTGGTCCCCCCAGTGATAGGGAGCACTGAAACTCGGGTGGGCTGGGTATCTATATCCACAATTACCGGCATGACCCTAGGAGGTGCACCACCAGAAATCCCGACCAACCTCGCTGCAATGGCCCATGCCAGCCAAAGAACTATACGTAACAAAGAAGGGCATGGGCGTCAGTTGGCACGATCAACGTGTGGCAGTAATGAGCTCAGTAGAAAGGACTTACAGACATCGAACTTCTGGGTCTACTCCTAAGTTGTTGTTAACAGGACCCTGATGCATGGCCCTCTGTATATTGTCAGAAGGTCCGAATATTCTAGAGGATCCACCTCGGGTGTCCTAGCCCCGCCAGATACAGAACTAGATGCAGCAACAGGCGCGGGTTCCGAGGGTCCTGCATCAGCACCCACCAAGGGGTGAGAATGAGGTCTGTGCATAAGGTCCTCCTGCATGGTTCAGATGTTGGTAAGAAATCCATAATGACCTGAGAGCAGGCCCTAAGGAAAGAAACTTGGAATGTTACCTCGAGAGCCTCTGCAAAATCATCGAGACTCGAGTCTTGATCACTGACTCCACCTTCCTCCAACGGGCTCCCTCCACTGTCCTCGTCCCCCCAAGAGTATTCGTCTGATTCTTCTAGTAGGGGGAAGCGCTCTCTCAGCTCAGCGGCTGACAGCTATGGGAGAACCGTCTGATCCAGTAGTACCCTCAACTGGTCTGTCATTGGACGCAGGGCACCCCTGGAATGCACGAAGTCCTCCAGCTCACCCAGATATAGCTCCACCTCCGCCAGGGATACTATGAAACCGGCCCGGATAGGGCCTATACCCAGTAAATCCATCCCAAGACGGTTCAGGTGTTTCCACATCTCAGACGGGTCTAGGAATTTCCGGTTGACATCCCAAATGTCACAGGCCTCCGGGAAAGTAGCATTCTATAGCATGTCAATATGGAGCATCCATTTCCCCGAGGCCTGAGTAGATATCCAGTGGAATCCCCTCAGTGGCCGCCCCTCCAGATGGCTTTGCTCTCCTGGGACCACTAGATCTGCTGCCGTTGTTGGATCCGTCGTCGCTGCCTCACCCTCAGCCAGTGCAGGTCTCACCGCCATAGTAGCCCCACCACTACGAGAGGCCCTTTTCGCCTTCCGACCCCGACCTCAAGATAGGAAAGGCCTGCAATCACCAGCTCGAACAGTTGGCTGCTTCAGCATTTCCCCCGGATAAGATGCCTCCCAGCTTACGGCGTACTCCTTCACCAGTTTGAAGGTGGAAGTAGGCAGAGGCAATGTATTCTGCGTTTTACCGTCTTCCAGTGTGAACATGAGCCACAATTTCCTCATCACACATGGGTTCTCCTCGTGGAGCACCTCCCAGTATACCCGCAGAGTCAGTCGTTGCACGCACTAGAATTACCTTGCAAACCGGTGTGGGGTGTACGGCTCACAGAGAGGCTCGCGGTCCACCCTTGCCACTAATACTCCACCTCGAAAGGCCAGGAGATAAGCCCGGTGTTCCTCCGTCCCCCAACCATCGTCGGTGAATTCCCCCGTCGGCAGTGGAAATGGGTGAAAATTAAACTCATCCACCTTCCATACCCGGTTTAGCACCAACGGAATAGTCAATTTTCCTGGAAAACTCTCGGCATCGTTTAGGATGGATGGGCAGAAGTTTGACCCCGGAGGTGAGATGGGGTTCAGATACTCATAAATCCCCCTGATGTGTGTCGTGATCCACCCATACAGAAGATGGAAGGGCCCGCATATCCTCTATGGCCTCTTCCCCTTGCTAACATGCCACAACATCTTGTACAATTTGGAGAGAATCGGAATCCCCAGATTGACCTACCCTCCTGTGGCCAGGATGGATGCCATGATAAATGTGCTAGGCCGCACCCCCATGTTGGTATCCCTCACTGGTAGGATCCAACCAAAGATAAGGGTCGTGATAAACACCGCTAGTCTGACTATCGGCTGTTTTTCAGTATTGACACTGAAACCCTAGGTCTTCCACTGGCTGTCCTCCAAGAGCCGCCAATACGAGTGCTCCTTGCCCCATTGAGCCCCCTTCAGGAAAGTTCGAGGCCTCGCAGGAAACTATCGATCCACCGAGAAGTTCAAGAACGGCTTGAACCACTGCCTAAAGTGGACGTCTCTCATTGCTTCTTTGTCTTCCCCGGGCACCATCCCCATCAGTGCCATCACTAGTCGCGACATCTGCTTAGGATCCTCCCACGCACTCATGACGGGGAGGAACTCATCATACATAGCCCCCAATATTGGGACCCCTGAAATCTGATGGATATCCCACAGACTGATGCCGACCTCCCCATGGTGTAGGTGAAACATGTTGGTCCTAGACAACCATCTGCTCAACAGCTCCGGCATCAGCTGTTTTGGTTGTTATATGTGGAATTGGGAGGCCCAGGCCACCTCATACAAACCCACTCTCCTCATCTAGGCTCCAAACTCCTCACATGAGGCACCAACCCAGTAGGCCCATTCCCAATCGTCTGTGAATTTTCCTCCCTGGCGCAGGTCCCACTCCTCGGACCACACCTTCTTCGGATTCCCCAAAGTTGCCTTCAGTATTGTATGGTAAAAAGGAGGAGACATCTCTAGCTGTAACGCCTGCCCGTCGATGTTATTCAGGTGGTTGTATAGGCAGTCATCAACGATGGGTGTGAATTCCTCCTGCGCATGACCATCAACCACCCAGAACCATTGGCGCTGGCAAGGCGTGCTCCTGAACCAGTAAGCTTGTTTATCCTTATTGGCCTCAGGAATGAAGACGTCATCCCTTAGCCCGAATCCATACAAGGGAAGACTCCTACATAGTGGATAGTTCTTCTGGCTCTCCGATAGCAGCTCCATCAATGAATTTTGTTCCGAGAGGCTACGGACCAACTCTCCTAGGCCCAGACAATTTTCCATCTCATCCCTCCAGGCGGGGTCTGCAAGCACCCCCTGGGCAGCTTCTTGATGGGACATTTGGTTTTAAGACTCAGAAAATTTTTCAGGTCGGGTCACGAAGCCTGTTCGCGGAGCTCGTTCGCAAAGCCGATTCACGGAGCCTTGCATCGGCCTACAATTGCATGCTCGCATAGCGTTGTCGCAGAGTCAAAGACTTGCGGTTCGCCGCAAAGCTTGATTCGCGGAGAGCAGTCGTAGAGTACGCAGAGCTTCATGAATCAAGAGCGCAAAAGGAAAAATTCATGGAGAATGTAAAGGAAAAAAGGGAGGTCAGCCCCCCTTTTTATAGGCGGCGGCCTATGGAGCTTCGCGGCGCGTCCGGATCGTGTTGAGCTTCACAGCGCGCTCAGCTTGCGCGTCGGTTGTCCACCTCACAAGCCTTCTTCACGATCCATCTTTGCGAACGGCTGAAGATTTTGGCGATCGACCCTCAAACTTCGACCCTTTATTTCTCTGTGGCTCCAAGTCTGAGGGGGGAATTTTTTTGTGCCAAAATTAAGGAAGAAAAAGAAGAGATGAGGCCCCATAAACTGCCTCGCGAAGCCCTTCCACGAAACACCCAGGGCCCCGTGAGCCCGTCATGAATCAAGGAGGCGGACCCCTACGTGAAGGCATTTGACATTCATGATCCCTCCGAAAAGCAAGGAGGAAGACCCATATATGAACGCATTTGACATTCGCGAGCCCACCGCAAATCAAGGAGGTTGACCCCTCCGCGAATAGAGTTGACGTTTGCGCCCGCCACGAAGCAACCAAAGACCTCTTCGCACCGTGTAAGCTCTGCTTCGCAGAGCCTCTTGCCTATAAATACCAGGATCCCCCCAAGCCCAAAGGATGGAAAATCCGACCTTTCAACTTCCTAGCTCCCAAATCACGAAGCACCCTTTGCTCTACAAATCATGAGCTACGCGAGGTACTTTTTCTCTACGAAGTGCCTCCCCCTTCCCTCGTTTTAATCCCCTCTTCCAAGTGGGATTCCTTTCGCGAAGCCCAAGGGCCTTCGCGGAGGAAGGGGATCCCCAAGGGGACCCAGGTCTTCGCGGAGCATTTATGCTTTACAAAACACCCTTCATGTACACATGATCCACATGCCAAGGCAGGGTCACTGTACTTCGCGAAGCACAAATCTTCATGACATTTTTCTTTGCGAGGCGCATGTGCTCCGTGAGGTGGTGCTCTACGAATCCCTTTCTACTTCGTGAAGCACCTCCCATATACACCATTTCTCCATGCTAAGGCTGAGGCACCCAACTTCACGAAGCAAACCCCTTCACATATGATTTCCGCCATGCGGAGTGGCAGAGCTTCACAAGGCCCCTACCTGTGAACCCCTTTACTTTGCAATTCCTCTTCCCGTGTGACCCTCTAGGTTTTCATGATGTGACTTCAAAGTCCCTAGGACGATACCTGTAACGCCCCAACCCCAGCTACCCAGAGTCGGTGTGTTACTTCGTAACATTGGCATGATCACAAAAGATCAAGTCTCGAAAGACCGATTAGTTTAGTAGCCTTGGAAAGATTAGATACATTCGTAAACGTTACATTACATCATAAAGTGAAAAACTACAATAACAAAGTCTCCATAGTCCACACTCATATCCTCTTCTCACAATCCTTGCAGGTCATTCATAAAATACTTCTTCACATCCTGGAAAATATTAAAACATTGAAAGGGGTGAGCTCAGATGCTCAGTAAGGATAACAATATTGCGGAAGATTTCATAAATAAACATAAAAATTTAAGGCAATGTATAACTAAAACAAAAGCCTTTTAAACTTGAACATCAAAATAATATGGAAAAAGTAAAATGAGATAATGCCATTCACTTCTTCACATGGATATTCTACTGGTTGAATAATCACATGAAATATCAATAACCACTTTCATAATGAGGGAATGTATAATGCCGGACATTCTGAAACATTTTGTCAAGGCCTTGGCCAAGACGTCTAAAATGATTAAGGCCTCGGCCAAAACCATAAATCAAATTGGGAAAGTGCCTCGGCCAATTCCACGTCTAGTTGTCTCATGAGACCTACCGATGCATCGAGGAGCTATAGCGGGCTCCACCCATCACTTATTAAGTCCAATACATTCCTCATATGAACAGGTTTAAACATCTCATAAACCATAACATAATCGTATCACATAAAACATGCATAAAGGAAACATAACATTTCCACATTTCAATCACAAGATATCAATACAACACATTGATATATTGAAAACGCTTTCAAAACCATTTTCAATACCAAAATAAAAGAAAAGTATAACATGGTATTTATTTTTCATTAAAAAAAAGATGGCTTGTAGAGGAAGCCGAAACTCAAATAGTGGTCACGGCGGCGGAGAAGTCGTTGTCGCCGCATACGTACGAAAAAAACATTCCCTTTTGTCGTTTAGTAAACACTTCATATAAAAAGATTCCTTTTGAATAAACGTAAAAGTCAAAGTGGTTTATACACCGTATAAAAGAAATTTGTGTATAAAACCAAATATGCCACAATGAAAGGAGATTGAGACGAAGTCCTTACAAAGATAATTTTTAAAATAAAATAGATATATTATGTATATTCACTATAGGTACACATAAAGTATAAAAAATAAGACATAATAATATCATGACATAATTTGAAAGTATGAGATTAACCCAAAGAATGGAAGTTGGGTTAAGAAGTTCCCTTACCTTGTGTCTGACTTGACTCAACCGTTCTTTAACCTCCTGAATAATAAACTAGAGTTAATATCTACCTTATTAAGAACCATTTTCAATTTCATTATCCTTTTTATATCACTTATTACAATGATATGAACATTATGTAATTATTTAAGTTAATAACGGTCGTTTTGTCGATCTTTGGTACTTGAGTCAACAATAAACTTCTTATAATTACAAGTTGTTTATGTGGTAGAATATCCATTATCTCCAGAATTATATTCATGATTTAGATGTCATATATGTCATATATATCCAGTATATACATTCATTTATAATATTACGTAACATTTAGAGGTAAGAAATGAAATGCATCGTTCATGGAGACGGTAAGCCGTACGTACGCATGAATGCTACTTTCATTTCTATTTCATATTTAATGGAATGAAATCATAATTATATAAAGTTATAATATAGGTCCAGTATAATATCATATATAATATCATTTACTCCATCCTTTATACATCCCACATATGGCATTAACGATTCACATCACTTTGAGGGGGTGGTAGTCCGCACTTCCTAAAATGAAATTATCGCGTTTTACCCATAATGGAAATCATAAAGTATGCCATAAATGAGAAATTCATAAGCATAAGTAAAACATAAACATATTATATATCATATATAAAAATAGTGACATCTTAATGGCCACCTTTGAAGGTGTTATATGAGTGTTGAACAATCATCGTTTCGTGAGGCAGAAATTCGCCATCCACAGAAACCGTATGTTCATTAACCATTATATGTAGGTGTGTGTAAGTGTAGCTCGAATACTTATTATAACAACATACTAGTATATTGATGATACTGGTGTTGTTACAAAAGAAATTAATAAAAAGAGTTTAGGGGGTTGGAGAAGAAAAATAAACCAAAACAACATTAGAGAAGACATTACCTCAAAATCGGGTAACTCTTTTTGATTTGAGCCAAAGGCTTCCTTGGGAAGAGTTATGCCCAAAGTGAGGCTTCTAGGAGTAAGATAGGGATTTTGGGAGAGTATTTGGGCAGAGTTTGGCCGAGCCAAATGGCTTGAATGTGTGAATAAGGTGGGAGAGGTGGGGGCCTTTTATAAGTGGAGAGGAGGGGCTCTTTTGGAAAGATTGAAATGTTACATTATTACACAATGCTTTTCGGATTCTAAAGGTCCCACACTTATATAATTCGAGTCTAAGGTGATAAGGGTTCGAAATATACCCATCCAATCGTCTTTGGACAAGTGTAAGCCTTGGATTTTACATTATCTTTTCATTTTATTAAAATCGTTAAATAATGAGGTCATCGCTGCATCATAATGATGTCATAAATAATTTAATTTATTTAATGTCTAAAAATTATAAAAAAATACTATGATGTAGGAAATCTTTTTAGCTTTCTAATGAATATTTATAATAAAAATTTGGACTTGTGTAACCCCACTTAAAAACTGTTTTAGTAAAACAACTCATGTTTGTGTCAATTTAATTTTAACATTAAATAAATATATATTAATGTCATTTTCCAACTAAAGTGGCTCCATGGGGTCCCCAAGTTGACCCATGGGTTGTCTTGGTCGGCCATGACTCATCCAATAGGAGTAGGACAAGTTTCATGCTCATCTCATATTATTATAACATTATTTGTACCTTAAACTACACTAATTACCTCTAATCGCGATTAAGAACTTAAAAGTTACTATTCACCAAAAAATTATTTTAATCTCATTGAACCACATTTTACTTCTTAATGACAACCATGTATGTCGGATTTTTGAAAATCAAATCACAGAAGTGGTAATATTTCATTTAAACGAAAAATCAGTTATTTAACTACCACTTAGTGGTTTCACTATTCATCAAAAATTGAAGTTTTTCAGAACAATGCCAAAATTTCACCCTAAGCTATAATTGATATTCCAAATTCAAAAATGATGTCTATTTTACAAAATTCCAATCATATAAGCTGCATTAATTAATTTTATAATTAATTCCCGCTGTCACAACAAATAGCGTGTTTTTAAGAAACAATTTATATCAAAAGATTGACAATTGTTTATGTCCAATTTTAATGTTAAATTAATTCTAATGACCACCATTGGATAAAATAGTAAAAATATATTCTAATTATACTTTAAAACCACTAAATAGTATAATTTATCACTATAAATTATTTTGATTAAAAAGTTGTTTTTAAGTATTTTTCACAATTCATAAAAAATTAGAAGTTCTCAGAAAAATACCAAAAATTCAACATAGGCTAATTTCGATATTACGAATACAAAAATGAAGTCCATTTTGAAATATAAAATTTCTATAATTTTAAAAAGTGGTTATTACTATTCATAACGGCTACTTTGATTATTCGCGGTGTTTTAGAACTCGAAGTTGCGTACAATGCAAGCTATTGCATTATTGAAAGATAGGCGTATCGTGGAAGATCGGGGTGTTACAATACCACCAGTAGTGTTGCTTTGCCTCATGCTTCTTCACATAGCCACACTAACGGCTATTTCTTCTTCGCATAGTCATGCTAACATGGACCCCCTCAATGGTTCACTCCATAACACCCCCCAGTCACGGCCTTGTCGATACCTTCCCTTCCACAAGGGTCAGAGGGCACCGGTTATGTAATTCCTAGGGGTGCGGAGCCAACCCACATCATTCGAGTTGCAGGATGTTAAATTGCCAAGAACCCTCATCCTCAGCACACAACATTAAACTGTGACATTTCCTCGTGCCTCTCACGTGGGGTGCCCCCACCTTGGACATTCTCCACGCCCCCTGGTCTCCACAGGGGATGATATCATCCTCCTGGGAGTGGAGTTTGTCCGCGGGGAAGGGTAGCCACCTTGCTGTAAGCCCCTATCTTTTCTTACAGGAGGCAGCGCCCCTGTTCTTCCTCACTCCCTCTATGCCAAGGCCAGCCAAGGTCGTGGCGAGGAACGGTGCTCCCTCCTTTCATCTTCGGTCCCCAAGGCCAGCGGAGGATGTGATAGGGAATGGGGACCCTTTTCTCTTCCTGGGTGCCAAATCCCTCTCCCGCTGTGCTTTGTCACCCTCAGGACTCCATCCCGGAGTAAGTCCCGACATCGTGGGCTGCTCAACGCCATATCCCCTATTCACTTCCCACGGACGCATCTTTCACAACGTGGTCGTTAGGCCTTTGCTGCCTCTTGTTTCTCACACCGAGCACGACTTCCGTGGGATTATAGTAAGCATCGACCATGACACACACCTCGTCCTGCATGATGTTAAACTGCATTCCAACCCAGCAGTAACCCGTTGTGACACGCCCCTACCCAAACTATGAGGACTTTGATCCGTTCTAAGGCATGGTACGTAGGAAGTCTCATGAGGTTCAATCCCACCATCCACCTGGACTAAGGTCCTTATTCATGTTGGTTCTACGACACGCCACTTGAACTACGTGGTCTTTGATCCGTGTCAAGGCATGGTACGTAGGAAGCCTCCCTGAGGTTCAAGCCCACCATCCATCGGACCAAGGTCCTCATTCATGTTGGTTTTCCAACACACACAATCCCAAACTATGAGGACTTTGATCCATGTCAAGTCATGGTATATAGGAAGCCTCCAAGAGGTTCAAGCCCACCACCCAGTCATTCCGACCACCCCTCATGTTGGTTCACCCTCGTCCTGCACGATGTTAAACTATGGACCACCATCCAGCGGTAAGTCGTTGTGACCCCATCCTGTGGTAAGACGTTGTGACCTCATTCGGTGATAAAATGTCATCAGATGAACTATGTGGACTTTGATTTCCTTCCACGGGGATACATAGAAATCCTCCATGAGGTTCAATCCCACCACCCACCTAGACCCCTGGTCCCTTCACGTCGATTCACCGACCCCATATCCATAGGCCACCTCAGAGTGTAAGTCCCATACCCACCTTGGGCCGCCCAGAACGTAAGCCACATTCCATCCTGAACTACGGAGACTTTGATCTGTGTGAAGTCACGGTACGTAGGAAGCCTCCACGAGGTTCAAGCTCAACATCCATCGGACCCCCGGTCCATCTTCACATCGGTTCGCCCCCGTTCTACATGACCTTAAATTGTATCACCTGAACTATGTGGACTTTGATCCATGTCAAGGCATAGTACGTAGGAAGCCTTCCTGAGGTTCAACACCAACAACCATTGGCCCTCTAGTCCACCTTAAGCGGTAATTCATTGTCACTCCATTCAGTGGTAATCTGCTGATAACCTCATTTAGCGGTAAGCCATTGTCAACCTCATTCAGCGGTAATCCATCGTCAGATGAACTACACGGACTTTGATTCCCTGCCATGGGGATACGTAGGAAGCCTCCATGAGACTCAATCCCATCACTCATGTCTCATACTGATCTCTCCCCCGAGCCTATGTGTCTTGGGAATGTCATTCCCCAACCTGGAGGTTCCACTTCCTCTGGGTCCCATCCATGCGTCCATTCTCACAGGTCGCCTCCTCAAGTGTCCCATCATCCCACCGAACTACGCGAACTTTGATTCTCCTCCATGGGGATACGTAGGAAGTATCTATGAGGCTCAAGCCCAAATCCATCATTCATCCTTATTCTTACTCAGGCCGCCACATCCTGGTGGGATCATGCCACTCCACTCCTCATTCTCCTCCACAGCATTCGGGAAGCCGCCCACGTTCTGGCCCCAACATCAATATTCCATCCATGGGATTCTTCAATCTGATCCACTCTAGTCAGTGTTCTAATCATTCTGATCCGTCCCCACTGGACGTTAAACTCGAGGCACACCCTGTGTTAAACATGGGAAGTTGAGGAAAACCTCAGAGACATGCCCATGGCATAGGATTCCTCGCATTCGACGTGGGATGCCTCGGGTTTCCGCGCCCTCAAGAATCACTATAATAAGGGGAAGAAAATCAGACGTGCCAGTTTTCCAGTGCCCAGACACACCAGCGATGCCTCAACATGACTACTCCCCCAACTGAAGGTTGCTTCCCTGTTGGGACCCCTTAGAATGTCCTGACAGAAGCAGTGTAATTAACCGGCATCCATGAAAACATGGCACTGGGAAGAGTTTCACAAACTACGTCTTAATATATAAGGGAGACCCGGACTAGGTGACGAATTTCGAGGAGGGATCCCCAGAAGGAAGAACTAACATCCCATCATCCCGTTTTGATCAAGGATAAAACTTCCCCGAACAGGGAGCGGATGCCACCCCGCCTTTGGAAAGCAGAAATTCGGGGCAATAGAACAGCACTGACGTCCCCCGAATGTGACGGACGCGCGCGCCCCAGCAAAAGCATCGGAAATAAGTAATTTTACCCTTGTTTATACCTATATTAGTTTTAAAACTAGCATTCAAGGCATGCTACTTATTTAAACTTTTATATTTATCTTTAAGTTTGTTAAAATTATCTTGAAACGTATTACAGTATTCAAAAAATTCTTCATTAGAAATTTTTATTTACTGTTTCCATCACCATAAGGGTTATAAATATGAACAAGATATGCAAGAAATATTCTAGATACCTCATATATTTTTTTCATAAAACATGTGTTGGATATATCATGGTTTTCTTCTCTTCTTGAGTCTGATTCACTTAAGCTATCCTATGAAGAAATATAAGTTACTTTCATAGAATTCATATACCCCTTATCCTTTTTAAAAAAAATCTTATTAAATTTTAACTTATGATAGTCATCTTTGACATGAGCTTTTCTCTTGAATTCATAGTAGACTATTTTATTTGTAGTATTGTCCTTTTTCCAATCCTTTCTCTAATTACCTTTATTATCGCATGTTCCTTTATAACTAGATTTCCTAAATAACTTATTCCTTTTGTATAATTTCATGAATATTCTAGAAAATTGAGAAATTTCTTCATCATTTTTATTAGGAGACTCTTCATCACTTGATTTATCATCTTTGATCTTCGCTTTTTATTTTGAGGCAGTAGTTTTAAAAGATACAAACTTTCTAGTGGGTTCATCCTGTTCTTATATGTTTACTTTGAGTTCTTATTCATAAATTATAATATTCATTATCAATTATTTAATAGAAAACATGCATAAAACACATGAATCTCTATTTGAAATTGAAGTTCCTCTCAATCTATCCAGTAAACACCTAAAAAGTCCATCACTTTATCTTTATCAAAATTTGGTTCCCCTAGAGAATGCATCATGTTCACAGTATAATTAAACTTGAGATACATATCATAAATTTTCTCATAAAGATTCATCTTAAAATTTTCATATTTATTCATATAATTATTTAAATTCATTTATTTTACATTTGAAGTTCCTTTATGAGAAATGGATAAAACGTCCCAAATTTGAGATGTAGTAGTACAAGTAGAAATTTTATTAAATTCTTCATTACCTAAAGCATAATATAAATCATTCATAGCTTTATATTTACTATTATAAACTGATTTAATAGGACCACCCCATTCATATCTAGCAATTTTGGGTTGTTCGTATTTGTCTTCAATTATTGTCCAAATTTTAAAACCCATACTTTGAATATGAATCTTTATTTTAATCTTCCACTAACCATATTTTGTGACATTAAAATAAGGAGAAATATTTCTATTAGATTCCTCTTATCAATTATTATCCATAAAGAATTAAATTTATAATTAACGGAAATTTAAGATCTTTAAAATACAACAAAATCATAGTTGAAAATATATTTGAAATCATTTGATACAAAATTTTGGTCGGAGTGAGTAACTCAAGAGGGGTGAATTGAGTTCCCAATAAAAATTTCTATTTAAAATTGTTTAAAACTAAATCTCAAAATTAATAAAAAAAAACCTAGTTAATCAAAATAGTAGGATTATATAATTTTGAACTTTCAAATAATTTATCAAAGAAAGATTAAGGATTAGTTAAAATAATATTTTAAATTACTTTAACTTTTGAAATCAAATTACTAAACCAAACACTATATATACACAAAAATTAAGAATAAATATAAAAAATCATTACATATTTTGAAAACATATATAGTTTTAACTTTTAAATAATGAAAACAAAACTAGTAAATAACATTGTGGAATATAAAAAGGGGGTTCAGTCTCAAGTCGAGACATTGACTTGGAAATCACCTACTTCCATGCAGTTTATTAACCAATAAAATTGATCCAAACTAGATTGGGTTTTACAATCAATATCACACATTATTTTCCAAGCTCAAACCTTCTTCCAAAGTTATATGAGGGAATAAAATAATATTGGGTCATAGAGGACCTCTTCCATAGTTTTCGTGGGTATAAAAAAATAAAAAAGTTGAGGAAGTTTGTCAAGCACACTCTAGTTTGGTACAAGAGATAGTGTGTACTAATTAATAGATTAATGAAACACATGTCTCAAATATAAAGAATAAAAATAAAGAGAAAATTATTAGAGATTAGAAGAAGTTTTGATGCTTAGTTTGAATAGATTCAGATGTTTAATGGTCCTTGTATTTGCCTTTGTGAGGAGCCTAAACTGGTTTCTTTGAATTTGTAGGAAAAAAGAGTGTTGTGGATTTCTAATGATTACTTCTGTTATCAGTCTATCAATTTCTAGAGTTTTTTTAGCATGAGAAGGTTGTACACTCTATGCATGTATCACTTTTGTATTACTGATATTGGCTCGTTTTTTTTCACACACAATTCCACACAAGTGCATGAAGAAGTTATACATAAAATATAACTACCCATATCTAATTATCCATTTAATATTAATAATAAATAATGTCTTAGATCCTCATATTGGGCACTAAATCAGGAAGTTATGACTTAGTCTTAAATTAATCTGTAGAGTGTTTTAAGAATAATGATTAATAAATCCACATGCATCTTGAATGCATTAAATTACATAAACTATCCATTGGAGGAATTTATTTCAAATGAGATTCAGAACAGAAATGGTGTCATAGTGGTGGTAGATAATATTTGGAAGTACATTAGACTAATGGTAGATCTAGTCTGATGGTGGATCGAGTCTAGTGGTAGATCTTATGTGACGTCAGATGTAGTGACGGTAGATCTAGTCTGGTAGTGAATGAGCTCTGGTGGTAGGATGACTCTAATGGTAGATCAGTCAGTTGTATATGCTCTAGCAATATATTTAGTTCATTGATGGATTTTATATAAATAATGGTAGATTATCTCAATAGTTGATCCATCATCGGTAGAGTCTGATGACATATGTAGTCCACCAGAAGATCTGAATGAACTAATGGTAGGTCATCACATCCAATGGTAGATCACTTCAACTAACAGTACATCAATACTTTACCAATTTTGTTTCAAAAAGTTACATAGAAAATTATTTACTATCATAAAACATTAAATTTTTTACAAAATTAATAATCAAGATTTGTGAGCATTAAAATAAGGAGGTTCTAAAAAATTACACCATCGCTTGTATCTTCTACTATTGGTTGTATACCCTAAGAAAATTCCTTCTTCAAATATTTCATCAAATTTCCTAAAGTTTGTTTTGTTAATCTTTATTATGTAGGGACTTCAAAATACCTTTATGTATTTAATAGAAATTCACCTTTAGTTTCACATTTCATAGGGATTTTCTTATACTTCTAGTCTTAGTAAACATCTACTTTGAATATATAAAACCGTATAAATTGCTTCTCTCCTGAAGAATTTTGATAGTTTATACTCTGAACGCATAGATCAACCCATTTCAACTAGACTTAAATTATTCCTCTATACTAATCCATTTTGTTGTGGAATGTATGGAGCACTATATTGATGTCTAATCCTAGGACTTAACCAATAGGATTCAAATGAGTTACATGTAAACTCCTTTTCTATTATTTATTCTCAATTTTCTTATATATATACACCTCATTCCTTTTCAACCTCTTTTTGGAATATTTTAAACATTTCCATAAAATCATATTTTTGTTTTATAAATATTACATGAATTATATGTGTAAATCCCTTAATTAAGGTTCTGAAATATATATCATCGTTATTGGAATGATGTCTCATTGGTCCATAGAGATCATATTGAATAAGTTCAAGAGGTTGAGAATAATGAATCTCTACCCTCCAATGACTTTTATTGACTATTATTCCATTTTCACCTATTCCAAAAATAATCTACCCTTACTTTTTAAGTTGAGGAAGATATCTAATAGCATATTTCATAGATATTTTACTCATATTTATTTAACAAAAATGTCTAAGTTTCTCATGTAATAATTATTTTTCATCTTTATAACTCAAATAATGAGATTTATATGGATCTCTAGTTTAGAACAAACTACAACTAGTTTAGTCTCATTTAGTAATAATCTTTCCATATTTTGAACATTTTATAATTAAAGAATGTATTTTAAAGATGAATTCATTCTTATCATTACAAATTTAGCTGAATCTTAGTAAGTTATGTTTAATTCCATCAACAAATAGAACATATTTAGACTTCAACTTTATTAATTCAATTTAAGAAATTCCAATCACTTTTATTTTGAGAGAACATTAATATTAAAATGTAACAACACCTTTATCATGTTCTAAAATGTGTTTTTTGGGTTTTTTTTATCTACTAACATATGGGAAGAACATCCACTATTGAGAATCCAATGATTCGCCCTTTTTGGATTTTAGAGAAACCTCGGATACTAATTTTTTCTCTTAAATACCCCCTTTACCATGTCACGGCCCAACTTCACCAAGATGAGGTAAGGGACAGCAGATTGTCAGACCCTTCCTTACTCAAGTTAAAAGAGGGTCATGACAGAATGGTATCAGAGGAGTGGTTGAGAGATTGGATGGAGCTTGGGATTAGGAATAGTGAGGATTTCATGGGATGTTAGGGTAACCGTTTTAGGAAATCTTGGTGCATGAAATAGGCTAGGGAAGACCGGCTAGGACACGAGATTTTAGGGCCCCCCTGTGAATCGATGAAAGGACTCAGGACCTATCGAATGACCAAGTGATCCTACACTGATTATAGGGTAGAGACCCTAGAAAAGGTACATACATTATAATTACTTGTGTTCTTGTGTGTTCTAGGTGTTTTGGGAATTTAAAATAAATAATAATAATAAAAGTCTAAGAAAATTTTAAAAGAAATTTTCTACACTACTCGTGCTTAGGAATTCCTTGTTTACATTCCAGTTATGGCACCTAGATGACGACCACGGGTAGTGGGGATGATTGAGTCCCAGGAGGCTATTTTGTATAATCAGCAAAGGGTTGATCGAGAGGAGGAGGATGAACAGTGTAAGAGGATGCTTCATGCCTTTTAGTGGTATACCCTCAGGAAGTACGAGGGCAGCATCTCAGACATGGAGACAGAGAGCTGGATCGAGGAGCTGGTGATAGATTTCAACTTGATCCAGGCTCCGACGGAGTAATGGGTTCCTCTGGCTGTAAGCTAGATGCGGGGAGTAGCGCGCAAGTGGTGGATGCTCTATCTTGTGGAGAAGAGGGAAGCTGAAGTTTCATGGACTAACTTCGAGAGGGAATTTCAGGCAGAATTCCTCTCTTCCATGATGAAGGCTGAGAAGAGGAAGAAGCTACTCTCCCTTCAACAGGGTAGAATGTCTGTGAGGGAGCTGAGAATCAAGTTCAAGGATCTACTTCGTTTTGCTCTGTACCTTTTTCCGGATGAGAAGTCTCGGGAGAGACATTTAGAGGAGTCATTTTGACCTTCTCTTCAGTATGTTGTTACTCCCTTCACCCTACCGACATACTTGGAGGTCCAAAAGAAGGCTGAAGTGGTGGAGAGGATGCACATTCTAGGATGTGTGCCACAAGAGGGGAGCCAGTTGGGCTCATCAAAGGAGAAGGTCGTCAGTAGTAGACCACCAGCATTAGGGCTTCTAGGTTTCGACCAGTGGGGAGTAGGCCCCGGCAGTTCCAGTTTTGATCTCTCGGTCCCCACCCTTTCCTTGCGGGCCCAAGAATGAGGTACTTCATCTATGGCAGTCGTGGGCACATTTGGAATCAATGCCTGGACTGAGTGAAGTATATTGGGGGTGGGTAGGTTCAGCACCCACCTTAGAAGTAGTAGTTTATAGCCAGGCCCTTTCAGAAATAGCAGCAAGGAAAACGATCTCCTGCTCCTCTGAGAGCAGATGTTGTAGGAGGAGGCTGACCCCCGGGTTCTCCTCAAGGACCTCGACCAGGGAATGGTCATGGAGGCAGCTGATAGTTGAGTGGTAGAGGAGCTAGGCGTGGGCAGTTACACGTCGTAGAGGCAGCAGCTCCAGCAGGGCCGGAAGTCATTCGAGGTACGATCAGCCTATTTAGCACTCTTGCATATGCCCTGTTTGATTCAGGAGATTCGCACACCTTTGTTACACCCGGTCTATCCCATGCCTTGGGACGAGACATAGACAGACTCTCTATTCCCCTAGTTCAGAGTATGCCAATTGGGGGTCATACTAGCCTGTTTGATGTTTGTTGAGGATACATGCTGATGTTAGGGTTGCATCAGTCTAGTGGGGATCTTCTTTTGCTACAAATGCAGCCATACGATTTCATCCTAGGCATCAACTGGTTCTTTTAGGTGCATTCTCTTATCGACTTCTTCTGAAGAAGAGTCATGTTCTCCAATGTGGATGGCCAATGTGTGGATTTTGTTGGTGAACAAAGTTTTCAGGTGGGTAGAAGGCGTGTGGAGCCTCTTTATTCTATGTTGGCTGAGCTTTTAGTAGAATTAGAAGATGTGGAGATGATGGATGTTCCAGAATTTGTCAGAGAGTTCCTGGATGTTTTTTCTTAAAAGGTTGTGACTCTACCCCCTCGACATGACGTTGAGTTTGGGATAATCTTACATCCCTATGCTCGTCTGATTTCTATGGCTTATTATCGGATGGAACCTTTTGAGTTACGGGAGTTGTGGATTCAGATTGATGAGCTTATGAAAAGGGGTTTTGTTTGGCCCAGCAAGTCGCCATGGGGTGCTCTGGTCTTGTTCTCAAAGAAGGAAAATAGTGGTCCCAGGCTATGCATAGACTACCAGAGACTGAATTAGGTAACAGTCAAGAATCGATACCCTCTCCCAAGGATAGACGATCTCTTTGACCAGCTGAAGGGAGCAGTTTGGTTTTCTAAGATCGATCTGTGGTCTGGGTATCACCAGTTAAGGGTGGTGGATAGTGATATCCCGAAGACTACTTTTAGGTGTAGATATGGGCACTTTGAGTTCATAGTCATGTCATTTTGTGTTACTAATGGACCTACTATGTTGATGGGGCTCATGAAATCATTTTTCCTCGAGTTTCTAGACAGGTTCTTCATTTTGTTCATCAATGACATTTTGATCTACTCAAGATCAGAAGAGGAATATACAAAGCACCTCAGGATGGTCCTAGAGATCCTTCGACATCACCAGATCTATTTGAAATTGTCCAAGTGAAAGTTCTTGACATGATAAGTTCATTTTTTTAGAAACGTGGTGTCTCAGAAAGGGGTAGCAGTTGATACGTAAAAGGTTGAAGCAGTTGTTTCTTAGAAATCACCCAAGAATGTGATGGAGATTCATAGTTTTCTGGGTCTGGAAGGCTATTATCGGAGGTTTGTACCTGAATTCTCTCAAGTTGAAGCTCCTCTGACAGCTTTGACCAAAAATAACTAGGCTTTCATGTGGAGTGAGAAGTTCCAAGAAGCCTTCGGTTATCTGAAGGGGGAAGTTGGTTAGTGCCACAGTGCTGAGGTTTCCAGAAGAAAGGATATTGTTTGAGGTGTTTTGTGATGCTTCTGTACTTGGCCTGGGGTGTGTGCTGATGCAGTATTGGGTAGTGATATATTATGGGTCTAGGTAGTTATGTCCTCATGAGAGTAGCTATGCCACTCATGACCTAGAGCTCGCAGTAGTAGTGTTCACGTTGAATTTTTGGCGTCATTACCTCATCAGGGAGCACTTTGTGGTATTCACGAATCACAAGAGTTTGAGGCATATCTTTACCCAACGGGACCTGAACTTGCTACAACGAAGGTGGGTGGAGTTCCTTAAAGACTAAAAATACAAGATATATTACACTAAAGGTAAGGGAAACATTGTGGTTGATGCCTTGAGCAGGAATTCACAGAGGGAAGTTGTTCAAGAATATGTGGATGCTTGGAAGGAAATGGAGGAGTTGGTTTTCCTACACCTAGATGTAAGGGTGGATAGTGGTAGAGGTTTTCTGTTTCAGATGACAGTGCAGTCCTCTCTATTGCAATAGGTGGAGGAGTCTCAATGGGGAGACATAGAGAGTGAAGTGATGCGCGGTTAGTTTGACCAGGGCAATGCACCAGAAGGGTGGTTGGAGGATGGTCAGAATCAGATGCTTTTCTAAGGGAAGTTGTTTTTTCCAGAGGAAATGCGTGAGGGAGTTCTCCATGAGTTTCATAACTCACTCATAGAGGTACACCCCAAAGTTTCTAAGATGTACCAAGGCCTGAGGGAATAGTTTTGGTGGCTCGGGGTGAAACGGGCAGTGGCAGAGTTCCTAGAAAGGTGCATGGTGTGTCAGTAGGTGAAGGATGAACACCATGTCCCAAGAGGTTTGTTACAGATTTTAGATGTCCCTGAGTGGAAGTGGGATGACATCTTGATAGATTTCATCACAAGACTACCCAAGGTTCATGGAGGTTGTGATGCTATCTGGGTAGTGGTAGATCGGATAACAAAATCAACTCACTTCCTAGCAATCAAGGAGTCAAGTGCGGTGGATGCCTTAGCACGGAGATATTTGAATGAGGTGGTGTGGTTTCATGGAGTTCTGATGTCCATAGTATCAGATAGGGATTCATGGTTTACCTCACGAGTATGGAGGGGATTGCAGCATTCTTTTGGCACCCAGCTACATCTTAGCACTTCTTTCCGCCCCCAGATATATGGGCAGATAGAGAGAACCATCTAGACATTGGAGGATATGCTACGGGCATGTGTTTTGGACTTTGGGGGATCATGAGAATAACATTTTACCTTAGTATGGTTTGCCTATAATAATAGTTATCACTCTAATATTGGCATGGCACCATTTGAACCCTTGTACGGGAGGTTGTGTCGTTCGCATGTGTGCTAGATCGAGGTTAGGGAGGTAGGTGTTCTTGGCCCAGAGGTAGTGCAGAGCACAACGGAGAAGTTTTAGCTTGTGCATGAGAGGATGAAGGTAGCCTAGGACCGAAAGAAGTCGTATGAGGATCATTGGAGGAGGCCATTGGAGTTCGAGGTTGGAGACCATGTGTTCTTGAAGGTTTCCCCTCGACGTGGGCAGCGAAGGTTCAACAAGGGGAGAAAGATATCTATTAGGTTCATCAGTTCTTTCGAAGTGTTGGAGTGAGTTGGTGAGGTGGCATATCGGCTGGCGTTTCCACCTCAATTTGAAAGGATCAACGACGTTTTCCACATCTCCCATCTTCATCGATATCTACACGATGACTCCCATGTCATTGAATGGGGAGAGTTGGATATTTGGGATGATTCTATGTTCGTGGAGTGACTAGTGAGGATCGAAGATTGAAAGGAGAAAGTGCTTCATGGATGAACCATCCCTTTGGTTCGTGTGTTGTGGAAGCACGGTGGCATCGAGGAGAGTACTTGGGAGCAAGAAGCTCAAATGTGCGCCCAGTACCCAAAACTGTTTTGAGTTATTGTTCCAAGACTTTCTTGTTGTTCTTGTTTTTGTGACTTGTTGTGATGTAATGCTGAACTTTTTGGTTTTTTGAGATTATTTGTTTCCCTACCTTGTGAATTTTTATGAAAATTCTGGATATGTGGGGATGGGAGAACCTAATTCCTAATCAAGATGCATCAGCGCAGAAGCGATTAAACCCGTGCGGGTGAGTCAGTGCCAACCAAAGTAGATAGTATCTTGACATGGAGGAAGGAACTATCTGATCCATGTGTCGGGACAATTTAATCCTTGGGTTTCATATGGCTGTTTGGGGTGGTTTTTTTCTGAGAGGTATCTTCTACAGTGGTTGTTTGGGTTACTCTTGTATTCTCGAGGGCGAGAATAATTTTGAGAGGTATCTGATGTAATGGACCAGACCCTCCTAGTCCATTACTTTTCCAAATTCTAAGTGTTAGGGTGTCTTGGACACCATCGGTGAGTCAGGGGGTGTCGGTTTCGGTGGTAGGATGTCATCATGGTGTCACCCATTGGTGACACCGATCGGTGTGTCACTAGTCAGTGAGTCACCGATCGGTGTGTTACCTATCACCAATCAGTGTGACACCAATCGGTGTGTCACCAATCGGTTATCGGTGTGTCACTGATCAGTGTGTCACCAATCGGTGCCATAGGGGATTGTCAGGTTTTCCAGTAACGCCACTTTTAAGTCTTTTTAACTTTTAAAGTGGTTCAAAGCCATTTTTAGCCCCATAAACAATTTTTTAAATCCCTTAAGAGTGGGGAGACCCTCACTAGACCCATTTTCCTCTATTTAAATGAAATCCTTTAGTGCACAGCTATTATGGCCACCCCTCCAATGTGAATTATTAAGTAATAATTAATCCTATAGTTTGTAACCGTCCAACCTCATGATGAAACCATCATCCACCTTTAAATACATTGAAGATTTTTCATATGTTGTAACTCTAGGATCTCGCCTTTTTATCACACTAGAATTCTTTCCTTATTCTTCTTGGCTGGTTTCCTTCTTTCCTTGGTGTGTTTGGTGTCCCCTTTCCCAAGGCTACTGGTGCACCTGTGCCAGAGCCTTTTTTGCTCATTCTTTGAGTCCTCTGAGTTCCTCCCCTGCAAGTCGTGCATCCCTGGTTGTTGGCTCTAGGAAAAAACTTCGATAGTTGATCATCCAAGTAGGTTTTTTCCTTCATCTCTCTTTATTGTGCATCATGTGGGGTGGGTATGATAATGCTCCTATGTGGATGGATGAAAGAAAACCTTAACAAAAATAATAGATGGTTTTAAGGAATGAAAGGGTGTGTTTAACGATGTTACGGTACTCCTTTACCTTTACTTATATGTTGTGAATGGTATGGGCTTATGTCCACTGAAAATAATGGTCGTTGGTGGTCCCTTCTTGCACACTAATGAACCTCTGTTTCTAGATATTTATGAGATTGAATGGATGTAACATGGAAACTGGTAAATCACATAAACTCGGCTGATTAAATGGATTTCCAATTAATAATAAACCTTTTTTAGTCACCTCGGTAAACCAAATAGAAATATGGAACTAAATGAATGGCATATTTAAATTCAAAAACTCTCTTGCTCTATTCTGGGGATGTTTACAGTTGATGCTTGTGAGGTGACGTGGTTGGGGATGGGATCACGTATTTTGCGTTCATGTTTTTGTAAACCTAAGGTCATGTGGGGCCATATGTTGGGGCTTGGTTTGGTTCCAGTAATTTGAGGGATCTCACGGATCCCTTTTCTGTTTGTGACTCTACAAGAGAACCGGGTGTGAATGATTAAATTGTTGTTTGGATGTTTTTTCCTTTCTTGGCTTGAGGCTATGCCTGTTAGTTGCCCGATAGTGAAGAATTATCTAAATTGAATCACTTTATTATGAAAAAAATAATGGGTTCAATCGGAAATTGGTTCTCAGGAATGAGTTGTGACATGGTTTTGGTTGTGGTGCTTCTTATGGATGAATAGTAACGAGGGTGTTTGTATATGGGCTGGTTTTGGAACCCCTAGGCTGGGATGAGTGCTTGTTACCTATATGTATAATTTAGTTTTTATGTTTCTTATTCGCGCCCTGTCCAAGTTGAGAACTTCATGCCGAACACCCCCATTTCATGGGGTAGGTTGTTTTCCCAGCACTCCTATGAGTCGCTGGTTATTAGCTCCTTTTCTGCTCCCTTTCCTGAGTAGCCCAAGATTCTTCAGGCAATCTGTGATGGCCTGAAGTCCATTATATCCCAAGATTCTTCATGCAGGGTGTGTTGTGGTGGTTGACCCAGGTGTGTGCGGGAAGGTGGTTTCCCAAGTGCCTTTGGGATGAGGCCCAGGTGTCTTGGGGCGTGGTGGTAGTTGTTCTAGCCTAGGTGTTTGTGGGTGTGGTTACGTGTGGTTATTGTGGCCCAGGTGTTTGCGGGCGAGATGTGTGGTTGTGGTATCCCAGGTGTGTGCAGGTGGGGAATGGCAGTGGGACTACGATGAGAATAGAGGGAGAGGTTTGACGCGTAGGATGTCTTTAATAACTAGTGGTAAAGTGGCGTGGGGTACCCAAATATCTATGTATTATTACTATTACTTTACTTGAATTGCGTTATTTGGGGAGTGTGACTTGGTGTGGTTGGGTGGATAACTTCTTTTCTAGGTGATTCAGTTGTCTCCTTCTTTTCATGGGGCATTATAATGCCTTCTCACTTGTGCATGAGAGATTTTGGTTTTTTCTACTAAGTATACCTATATACTCACCCTATGTATATAAACCTTCTTTTAGGTTTCTCGGAGGACTTTGAGGATCATGCAGGACCGTACTAGTTCAGACGTTGGGATAGTTTTTGTTTCTAATTTTCTTTTCTTTGGTACTTTCCTTTGGAGTTTTCTTGTACTTTATAGCACTTACTTTTGGAACATGCATATGGGAATGTTTTGTTTTGGATTTACTTTTACCTCCAGTTTTGGTGTTGTTTGGGATTTACTATCTTATCTCTCGATCCTACAAAATAAAAATGGTAATGCCTTCCATTTTGTGTGTGATTATATACCATTGGTTCTATTTTTCCACTTTGGGACCTATTGAAGGTGGGTTTCGGGGGTCATTATCTCTCCTTCAACTTGAGGAAGGAAGGCTTTGGCAATTCGTTGTCCCTTCCCTCATCTTGGTGAAGGCAGGTCAGGTCTTGACATACCAAGTACCTTTTCTTTCCTGATGAGTGTAACTTGACTAGGTAATGCAGTATTACATTCTTATAAATGATGACCAAAATGATCACACCTTCTATATACCTCATCAAGGCATTGATACATGTTTTTTATTTTAAACTATTAACATTTTAGACTTTTCTTCATAATATTTTTCATTATCTAACAGAACATGTAACTATTTTCCTTTGAGTTTTTCATCCTTCTGATATTTCTTCCCCTTAACTCATGCCTTATAAAAAGAAGAATAATATTATAACAATGGTTAAAAACTTTATTCCCAATTTCTTTGTAATACCAATAATAACCATTGAATCTTGATCTTTTATAATAGTATGGATATTGGTTGAAATATTGTTATTAAATATGGTTAAAAAATTTAACTTCCTTCTTTATTTTCTTTGGAATATTTGTTCTATGGGATCTATTGTCTTCTTTTTGACTAATTTTTAAAGAAATTATATTTTTTACTATCCCTTTTAATCTATGAATTCCCTTCCTTTGTCGTTGAACATTTATAGTTACTTAAAACAAGTATAGAATCATTTTTATTATTATTATGAGTTTAAACATGTTTTATATAGCTAGATTTTCTGAAATTTTATGAATATTATTGTTCAACTTTCTTTTCTTTATAAAAATATCAATTCGTCACTTTTAATGATTTTTTATCTTCAATACATCTTGACTGAGTCTTTCCCAGTTCTTCTTTCTTTATGGAAATTTTCTCATCTTTATCTTTTAACGTATTTTATTATTCTATAACTTTTACTTTGATGGATTTAATTTCCTCAAGATATACTTATACTCTTTAAGGACATATTTTACTCTGCCTTTCTCACCAAGTAATCTAGCTTCCTTATTTATTTTTGAGTTTTGTGTGAGACACGCTTCAATTTCTGATCTCATAACATATTCTCAATATGTTTCATTACCCTCTCCTTCTTCACTATTAGAAGTTTCATCATGTTTCTCAACATGATCCATGAAGTTAGTGATTGTTTGTTAAACATCTTTATCTGATGAATTTCTTTTAGTTGAGTAATTATCATCTTCTTTACAAATCATACTCCTCCTTCTTCCAAAATCTTTTTTTTTCTCTCCTTATATTTTTTTACTTATTTATAAATATTACCCCAATTATTTTTTTGGTGATTATTCATTCATTAATATTTTTTTAAAATCACCCCTTATGTTTTTGTGGTAGTTTAAGTAAAAATGGATGATTTCTCTACACTTAAAAAAATTAAGAGGTAGTTTTAACTTGTACTATCCTTTACATTTTCAAGTTTATTTTAGATGAAATCTATCACCTACAAATATTTTTCATCATCTAAAGATTCATATTCAGACTTGTTGGAGCACTCTTCTTCTTCGAAAATCTTGATCTTATTTATTTCTTCAAAACAAATTTCATATTTTGACTTCTTGTTAAAGACTGTAACTTTACTCATTTCATAGGTAATGAGAATGTTATAAATATCATCAAGATAAATAGTTTATTTTTCCTCTATAGAAGTTATTTTGGGATCAAATATATTAGGAAAATTCCCCATCAATTTTTTGATAATAGTTGAGTCTAAAAACATTTCTCCAAAACCTCTGATGTTACTAACTATTTTATTTAACCTTTTGAAATATTCATAAATGGTATTTTAATTTACCATTTTTATATCTTAAATTTTACTTCTATATATTTTAAGTTTCACTTTCTTCACTTTAACATCACCATTAAATATGCTTTCCAGTTTATCCCAAATTTCTTTATCCATTTAAATTCTCATCACATTTGTAAAAACTCTTTTATAAAAAACATAAGAATAGTATTTCAAGGCCTTACATTATCTTCTAGATTTGTATTATTAAAAAAATCATTGGATCATCCTTTTCTCTCAATGGAAATCCAATATTTGATGCATCCACTACATTTAGTCCAAATGAAATAAAATATGGTATCATCCTATTCTTCCAACCATAATACCTATTTCTATAGAAAGTATGAAATATTATACTATTAACTAAATATAAATTCTCCTTGATTTAAAAAATAGATCTAGAGAGGCAACCTGGGTCTGAAACCAAATGAAGTGACTAGGAATGTAGAGCCACTAAGAAGGGGGGTTGAATCAGTGGTAATATTTTTAAAATTCTATTCACCTAGAAATAAACATCTAAAAATTATTATAATTCCAATCCACTCAATATTATTACACATCCTAACCCCTATGAAAAAATAAGAAAGATACAATGAAAGGAACGTCATTTTTACAAGGTTTGTTCCCAATGTGGTTTTATACTCCTTGTTGTTCTCAAAATCATCTGAGATAAGGATTATCCACTAATATTCATCATATATATAAATTTGGGTAGGGAAGGAATCACTTTTATCCCAAATAAGGGTGGAAAGGAATTACCCTTGACCCAAAAATATTGGTTATCCCAAGTTACAAAAGGCTTCCTCAACCAAACTAAGATTGATCTCTTGAACCTCCAACTTCATCAACTATAATGAAGTTCTTCATTTGATCCTATATATAAGAAAAATTATTATTCTTCTATAAACTTAATCTTCTAAAACTATTTTCTCATAACTTTTTCCTTCTAAAAATTTTCATCTGAAACTTCTTCCTTTATGAAATTTTCATCAAAAACTTCTTCCTTTTGAAGTTAATTCTTTATATATTCTTATTAATAGATCACCAGTGTCAATTTTGTAAACAACTTTAGAAGGGATTCTATAAGGACCCAGCCTTAAACCTTACTTAATATTTAATTAAATGAATAATTCACATTGAGGATCTTTTAATGGTTTAGATTTTTAGAGAATTAGGACATAACTATTACATCTCAAAAGATTATATAGTAGACACTTCTACTAAGTTTCCATAAATAATAAAAAAAACTATTAAAAGAAACATGTCTAGTTCCATGTTTTAGATAGCATGTCTTTCCTTAATCCCATCCTTGACCCTATTCATCTTTAAGTCCTGTGTAAAACATTTCAAAAACTTGGGATGAGCATAAAAAGCTCAGTAAGGGATATAAAAATATGGAAAGGAAACATGAGTACATGTATACATAAGAATCAATGAAATCATACTTTACTCTTTAAACATAAGCACTTTAACATACCTCATCAAATCATGAATAAAACAAAGAAATAATAAGTCATAAAGGTAACTTGAGTCATTCATAACATTCTTACGTAGGGAGTAACCCTCTTGATTACGTTTGGAATACCCATCACAGTATATCCCCTAAATATCTTCAGAGAAACCTCAAAGTTTAACCCCTTCGTGTTACCCAATGCATTGGAGAGATATATCGGGCTCACCTGCCCTTAGTTTATCACAGATCCACCCGTCTTCATAATAATGCCCAAGAACCATAATATAATCGTATCACATAAAACATGCATAAAGGAAACATAACATTTCCACTTTTCAATCACAAGATATCAATACAACACATTGATATAAAAACATTATGAAAACCATTTTCAATACCAAAATAAAATAAAAGTAAAACATGGTATTTATTTTTCATTTAAAAAAGGGTATGGCTTGTAGAGGAAGCCGAAACTCAAATAATGGTCACGGCGGCGGAGAAGTCGTTGTCGCCGCATACGTACGACAAAAACATTCCCTTTTTTTGTTTAGTAAAACACTTCATATAAAATGATTCCTTTTGGTTAAACGTAAAAGTAAAAGGGGTTTATACACCGTATAAAATAAGGTTGTGTATAAAACAAAATATGCCTCAATGAAAGGAGATTGAGATGAAGTCCCATACAAATACGGTATCCTTGGATTAAGGATAACTCAATTACATAATTATATGTGACAAATGAATACACCAAATATAAGTGGATATTATGTTTAAAACAATCAGATTATATTCACGCATATTCATATAACGACATATTCAAGGAGTACAAGTTTATCCCAAAGAATCAAAATTGGGTTAAGAAGTTCCCTTACAAAAATTTGACAGCCTAACGGCGTCACTTAAAAATTCAGAAAATGAGTTTATGAGAGATAAAAAGGGTATCTCATCACTTGGACATAAAATTTACATCAATAAGGAGATATAAGAACATATCCCAACATAATAGTATGTGAATTAAAATACATAACAAAAGAAGTCTTTTAAAAAGAGGAGGGTGAAAGGTTCCCTTACCGACTTGGGTAACTTTCGAAACGTACACCCCATTGAAGAAGGGTTATAAAATGAATATGTAAATACCCATAAATGAAATTATATTACACAAATAGTATAATACTGGGAATTACATACTCCACTCAAAGGAACTGGAGGCAAATGTAGCATAAATCTCACGGGAATAAAAGTGAGATGAAAAATCCCTTACGAAAACTCGGCAGCCTAATAGCACAACTTAAAACTTCCAAAAATGGATTGATGAGATCAAATAGGGTATCTCATAATATTAAAATAAAATTTACAGAAATATGAATATAAAATTACATCCCCCAACATAACAAAGGGGAGCTTGAAATAAGTGACATAAAGGAGAGTACTTAAAAAGAAAGAGGGAGGTTGGATCTCTTACGAAAATTCGGCAGCCTAACAGCGCCACTCAAAACATCCAAAATGGATTGATGAGAGAAAATAAGGTATATGAACATAAAAATTATATTAATATTAATATAAAATAGCATCCCAATAATAAGAAAGATGAGCTTAAAAGGAATGACATAAAAGAGTGTACTTAAAAAGAAAGAGAAGGGTAGGGTCCCTTACCACGTGTCCGACATGACTCGATCGTTCTTTAATCTCCTGAATAATAAAATTTGGTCAATTTATAATTTCTTAAGGACCTCTTTTAAAGATTATTATTCAGTTTATATCACATATAATAATGTTATAATAATTGGTTAATAAAGTGAGTTCATATCAGACATTTTTGTCGATGTTCGGTACATGAGTAAAAATTGAACTTGTTGGAAAAGAATTTTCCATGTAGTTATAGGTACATCATATCCAGAATAGTATTGATGTTTTAAATATCATATATATCAAGTATATATTAATTTTATACTATTCTATAGCATTTGGAGATAAAAAATTAAAAGCACCGTTCATGGAGACGGTAGGCCGTACGTACGCATGAACGCTACTTTCATTTTTTGTTATATTAATGGAATTAAAACAAAATGAGAGATATATATATTATAATTCCAGAATGATATCCATCATTTATATTTAATATATTAAATATATATTCATTATATATATGTACTTATAATAGTACATAACATTTGGAGATAAGAAATGAAATGTACCTTTCATGGAGATGGTAAGTCGTACGTACGCATGAACGCTACTTTCATTTTATTTTATTTTTTGTATTCAATGGGATTAAATAATAATGATATAAAGGTATATTATAATTCCAGTAGGATATCATATGTAATAACATTAATTCCATATTTTATACGTCCCACAAATGGCATTAACGAATCAAATCACTTTGAGGGGGCGGTAGTCAGCACTTCCTAAAATGAAGATATCGTGTTTACCCATAATGGAAACCATAAAGGTATGCCATAAATGAAAAATACAGAAGCTTAAGGAAAACATAAACATATTATATATCATATATAAATATAGTTACATCTTAATGTCCACCTTTGAAGGTGTTATATGAGTGTTGAACAATCATTGTTTCGTGAGGCAGAAATTCACCATCCACAGAAACAGTATGTTCTTTAACCATTAGATGTAGGTATGTGTAAGTGTAGCTAGAATCCTTATTATAACAACATCATAGTATATTTAAGATACTGTTTTTGTTACAAAAAAAAGTAATAAAAATAGTTTAGGGGTTTGGAGAAGAAAAATAAAACAAAAGAACACAAGGGAAGATATTACCTTTAAATCGGGTAACTCTCTTTGATTTGAGCTCAAAGGCTTCCTTGGAAAGGATTATGCCCAAAGTGAGGCTTAAATGATGAATATAGGGATGTGGAGAGATGAAATGGGCAGGGGTTTTCCGATCCAAAGGCTTGAGAGGTGTGTGTAAGGTGGTAGAGGTGGGGGCCTTTTATAAGAGGAGAGGAGGGGTACTCTTGGAAAGTTATAAAAGGTTACTTTATTATAAAATGATTTTCGGATTTAAAAGGTACCAAAATTATATATTGCTAGGATAAGGTGATAATAGTTCTAAATCCACCCATAAAATAGGTTTGTGACAAGTTTAAGACTTATATTTCACCCTATCTTCTCATTTTATTTAAATCGTTCATTTATGAGGTAATCACTGCATCATCACGGTGTCATAAATAAATTAATTTATTTAATATCTAAAAATTATAAAAAAAATATCATGATTGAGGAAATCTATTTATCTTTCTAATGAATATTTATAGTCAAAAATATGACTTGTATAACCGCATGTAAAAATTGTTTTAGTAAAACAACACATGTTTGTGACATTTTAATTTTAACATTAAATAAAAAGTTATTTATGTCATTTTCCTACCAAAGTGGCTCCATGGGGTCCCCAAGTTGAACCATGGATTTTCTTGGTCGACCATGACACATCCAATGAGGGTAGGACATGTTTATAGGTCATTTCATATTATTAAAACAATATTTTTACCTTAAATTGCACTAATTACCTTTAATCGGGATTAATAAAACTTAAAAATTACTATTCACCAAAAATTATTTTAATCTCATTGAACCAAATTTTACTTCTTAATTAAAACCATGTATTTCGGATTTTTGAAAATCAAATCACAGAAGTGGCAAAGTTTCATTTAAACGAAAAATCAGTTTCTTTAACTACCACTTAGTGGTTTTACTATTCATCAAAAATTGAAGTTTTTCAGAAAAATACCAAAAATTCAACCTAAGCTATATTTGATATTATGAATTCAAAAATGATGTCTATTTTACAAAATTCAAAACATATAATTTGAATTAATTAATTTAATAATTAATTTCCGCTGTCAAAACAAATAGCGTGTTTTTAAGAAACAATATCTATTAAAAGATTGACACTAGTTTAAGTCCAATTTCAAAGTGAAATTAATTCCAATGACCACTATTGGATTAAATGTTAAAATATATTCTAATTTCACTTTAAAAAAAATTCAAAAGATAATATAATCATATAAATAAATTATATTAAAAAGAGGTTTTGAATTAAAATACAACATTTTTCATTATTCATTAAAAAATGAACTTCATCGGAAAAATACCAAAATTTTACACAAAGTAAATTTTGATGTCCATATTCTAAAGAAGGATTTTATTTTGTCAAATAAAACATATAAAATTGTCAAAAATATATTTAAAAAGGGTTCTCCATCAAAAGGCGGTTAATCGACCTTTTAAAGAATATTAGAAGATTTATGCTTAAAATTGGATTCATTTGCATTTTAAGCCTCTAACATTTATTGGATAAAAGTAAAAATATTTGAAAAACATATATAATCATTTTGTAGTTAGTTCCGTTCATTCCCTCCATTACAATGGCTAGGAGTTAACTACCATTTAAAATAATATTATATTATTATTAGAGTGCAACGCAAGATTTCAAAGGAACTCGTTGTTGCGTATTGGGTAAGCCATCGAGCATAGTGTTCCCTTTAAATTAATATTAACATTTTATTCAAAAATAGGGATAAATGTGAAAATGTCATATTCTTTATTTACCTGGGGTGTTACATCCTTCCCCGCTTTTGGGAATTGCGTCCTCACAATTTTAAAATTGGGCTTGGAAACTTCATTGAAAATCCCACATCGGAACAAGAGTCAGTAAAACAATCACTTTAAAATAAAGAAAGAGAAGTACAAAGGTCACCCGAGTTAACCCATACTAGGATTCCATGTAAGAAAACATGAATATGGAAGAAAAAACAAAGTTTCATGTTCTGAGGGAGAGTGATAGAAAACATGTATAGGAGAAATTTAACCACAAGAAAATCACAAACTTGTGGTGGGTTAAATGGTATTAGATTCCCCAGTAGGAAAAGTTAACGGACAACATTTGTTTTTTAATTTACTTTTCATTGAGGAATTTATTTTTGATCTTAAGTAAATATACTTACTTGTCATGTTGACTTTCAACTTTTACTAGATTTCTTACACAAACTCATACTTTCCCCAAATGACGAGTATTTAGGAAGACTTGTTCACATTAAGAGTACTATAATCAACTTCTAGAGAATCACCTAATCCAAAAAAGAGAACTATATACTTCCCATGTCTTTAGAATTTAACCAAAACCAAAACCAAAAAAGTTAGTACAAGATCAGATAATCCAGAAAAGGATAACCCTTTATAAAAAGAAAATCTATTCTTAATCTCTAAAATTTGTCCAACAAAACCCAAAGTTCAACGAAGACCATAAGTAAACCAAACTAAGATTGAAACACAAATATTTGAAGGATTTAATCACATATTCTTCCAAGGTACAAATTAACTTTTATCTCTAAATAACATCAGTTTCTCTTAAATTCTCATATTGAAAAGTAATTAACCTAATCACATATCCTCGATGATAGGTTAATCATTTCCATAGATAACCCAAAATAAACTTAATCTTGATTCCTAAAATCATCTAACTAAAAAAAGAATTAGTCAAACTGTCTAGGGACTTCACGTAGTACAGTGGTAGGCGATAAATACCTGCCGCACTTTGGTTGTGGGTTCGATTCCCGCAGCTTTGTCTGACGCGACGGTTTTTCACACGGTTTGTGTGTTGTCCTTTTCCAAAAACTATATAATTCTTAAAACATTCCCCAAAATGAGATAAAATCTTCAAAAATAGTCATAACATATTTTAACATCAAGTTTATCTCATGCCTTTCATTTTCCATCATAATATATAATAACCCAAAATTACCTCAAAATTAAGGATCATATAAACCCTAATGGTTACCTTTATAATTATTACATAAACTTCCACATCGATTGGTCATCTCGTACATGATGAATTACAGAACATACCAAGATACAAGTGGTTGATCATGACTTCTTGATAGTTGATTTAGAACAACCACGAGTTTCCTCATTGAATCCCACATTTCATCCAGTCTCTTAATCAGAGAACCAACACAGTTTCCTTCAAACCCATTGTCACTTTGGTTCCTGCAAGATCCATCCATTTACTAAAACCAAAAATTTCAGTCTGAGTATATCAATAAAAACATCATGTACTAATGAGGAAGATAAGCACTAAAATATACTTACTCATTCACTTTATCTAAAACTATGACTCTTTATGAAATCCAAACCATTATGGTAATGTCACTTATGCTTAGAGAATACCCTAACCTCTAAAGTTATCTAAACCAACCTATGATACCAACTATAAGGACCCGACATTAAACCTTACTTAATATTGAATTAAATGAATAATTCATATTGAGGATCTTTTCATGGTTTAGAGTTTTAGAGAATTAGGACACAACTATTACATCTCAAAATATTACAAAGTAGACACTTCTACTAAGTTTCCATAAATAATAAAAAAAACTCCTAAAAGAAACATGCCTAGTTCCATGTTTTAGATAGCATGTCTTTCCTTGATCCCATCCTTGACCCTATTAATCTTTAAGTCCTATGTAAAACATTTCAAAAACTTGGGATGAGCATAAAAATCTCAGTAAGGGATATAAAAATATGGAAAGGAAACATGAGTACATGTATACCTAAGAATCAATGAAATCATACTTTACTCTTTAAACATAAGCACTTTAACATACCTCATCAAATCATGAATAAAACATATAAATCATAAGGCATAAAGGTAACTTGAGGTATTCATAACATTCTTACATAGGGAGTAACCCTCTTGGTTACGTTTGGAATACCCATCATAGTATATCCCCTAAATCTCTTCGGAGAAAACTCAACGTTTAACCCCTTCGCGTTACCCAATGAATTGGAGAGATATATCGGGCTCACCCACCCTTAGTTTATCACGGACCCACCCGTCTTCATAATAATTCCCACGAACCATAAAATAATCGTATCACATAAAACATGCATAAAGGAAACATAACATTTCCACTTTTCAATCAAAATATATCAATACAACACATTGATATAAAAACATTATGAAAACCATTTTCAATACCAAAATAAAATAAAAGTAAAACATGGTATTTATTTTTCATTTAAAAAAAAGGTATGGCTTGTAGAGGAAGCCGAAACTCAAATAATGGTCACGGTGGCGGAGAAGTCGTTGTCGCCGCATACGTACGACAAAAATATTCCCTTTTTTGTTTAGTAAAACGCTTAGTATAAAATTATTATTTTTGGATAAATGTAAAATTCAAAGGGTTTTATACACCATATAAAAGAAGGTTGTGTATAAAACAAAATATGCCTCAATGAAAGGAGATTGAGACGAAGTCCCATACAAAGACGGTATCCTTGGATTAAGGATAAATCAATTACATAATTATGTGTGACAAATGAATACACCAAATATAAGTGGATATTAAGTGTAAAACAATCAGATGTTATTCACAAATATTCATAGAACGACATATTCAAGGAGTACAAGTTTGTCCCAAAGAATCAAAATTGGGTTAAGAAGTTCCCTTGCAAAAATTCGACAGCCTAACGGCGTCACTTCAAAATTCAGAAAATGAGTTGATGAGAGATAAAAAGGGTATCTCATCACTTGGACATAAAATTTACATCAATAAGGAGATATAAGAACATATCCCAACATAATATTATGTGAATTAAAAGACATAACAAAATAAGTCTTTTAAAAAAAGGAGGGTGAAAGGTTCCCTTACCGACTTGGGTAACTTTCGAAACGTACACCCCATTGAAGAAGGGTTGTAAAATGAATATGTAAATACCCATAAATGAAATTATATTACAAAAAGAGTATAATAATGGTCATTACATACTCCACTCAAAGGAACTGGATGCAAATGTAGCATAAATCTCACGGGAATAAAAGTGAGATGAAAAATCCCTTACGAAAACTCGGCAGCCTAACGGCGCCACTTAAAACTTCTAAAAATGGATTGATGAGATCAAATAGGGTCTCTCATAATATTAAAATAAAATGTACAGAAATATTAATATAAAAGTACATCCCCCAACATAATAAATAGGAGCTTAAAAGAAGTTACATAAAGGAGAGTACTTAAAAAGAAAGAGGGAGGTTGGATCTCTTACGAAAATTTGGCAGCCTAACGGCGCCACTCAAAAATTCCAAAATGGATTGATGAGAGAAAATAGGGTATATGAGCATAAAAATTATAGTAAGATTAATATAAAATAACATCCATATCATAAGAAAGATGAGCTTAAAAGGAATGACATAAAAGAGTGTACTTAAAAAGAAAGAGAGGGGTAGGGTCCCTTACCTCGTGTCCGACATGACTCGATCATTCTTTAATCTCCTGAATAATAAAATTTGGTCAATTTATAATTTATTAAGGACCTATTTTAAATATTATTATTCAGTTTATATCAAATATTATAATGTTATAGTAATTGGTTAATAAAGTGAGTTCATATCAGAAGTTTTTGTCGATGTTAGGTACATGAGTAAAAATCGAACTTGTTGGAAAAGAATTTTCCTTGTAGTTATAGGTACATCATATAAAGAATAGTATTGATGTTTTAAATATCATATATATACAGTATATATTCATTTTATACTATTATATATCATTTGGAGATAAAAAATTAAACGCACCGTTCATGGAGACGGTAGGTCGTACGTACGCATGAACGCTACTTTCATTTTTTGTCATATTAATGGAATTAAAACAAAATGAGATATATATATATTATAATTCCAGAATTATTTCCATCATTTAGATGTAATATATTACATATATATCCATTATATATATGTACTTATAATAGTATATAACATTTGGAGATAAGAAATGAAATGTACCGTTCATGGAGACGGTAAGCCGTACGTACACATGAACGCTACGTTCATTTCTTTTTTTCTTGTATTCAATGGAATTAAATAATAATGATATAAAGGTATATTATAATTCCTGTAGGATATAATTTGTAATACCATTAATTCCATCCTTTATACGTCCCACATATGGTATTAACGAATCAAATCACTTTGAGGGGGCGGTAGTCTGCACTTCCTAAAATGAAGATGTCGCGTTTACCCATAATGGAAACCATAAAGGTATGCCATAAATGAAAAATACATAAGCTTAAGGAAAACATAAACATATTATATATCATATATAAATATAGTGACATATTAATGGACACCTTTGAAGGTGTTATATGAGTGTTGAACAATCATCGATTCGTGAGGCAGAAATTCGTCATCCACAGAAACAGTATGTTCTTTAACCATTAGATGTAGGTGTGTGTAAGTGTAGATAGAATCCTAATTATAACAACATACTAGTATATTTAATATATTGTTGTTGTTACAAAAAAAGTAATAAAAAGATTTTAGCGGTTTGGAGAAGAAAAATAAAACAAAAGGACACAAGGGAAGATATTACCTTTAAATCGGCTAACTCTCTTTGATTTGAACTCAAAGGCTTCCTTGGAAAGTATTCTCCCCAAAGTGAGGCTTCAATGATGAAGAGAGGGATGTGGAGAGATGAAATGGGAAGGGTTTGGCTGATCTAAAGGCTTGAGATGTGTGTGTAAGGTGGTAGAGGTGGTGGCTTTTATAAGAGGAGAGGAGGGGTACTCTTGGAAAGTTATAAAAGGTTACTTTATTATAAAATGATTTTCGGATTTAAAAGGTACCAAAATTATATATTTCTAGGATAAGGTGATAATATTTTGAAATCCACCCATACAATAGGTTTGTGACAAGTGTAAGACTTAGAGTTCACCCTATCTTCTCATTTTATTTAAATCGTTCATTTATGAGGTAATCATTGCATCATCACGGTGTCATAAACAAATAAATTTATTTAATATCTAAAAATTATAAAAAAAAATATCATGATGTAGGAAATCTATTTATATTTATAATGAATATTTATAGTCAAAAATATGACTTGTATAAGCCCATGTAAAAATTGTTTTAGTAAAACAACACATGTTTGTGACATTTTAATTTTAACTTTAAATAAAAAGTTATTTATGTCATTTTACTACCAAAGTGGCTCCATGGGGTCCCCAAGTTGACCCATGGATTTTCTTGGTCGGCCATGACACATCCAATGAGGGTAGGACATGTGTCTAGGTCATTTCATATTATTAAAATATTATTTTTACCTTAAATTACACTAATTACCTTTAATCGCGATTAATAAAACTTAAAAATTACTATTCACCAAAAATTATTTTAATATCATTGAACCACATTTTACTTTTTAATGACAAACATGTATATCGGATTTTTGAAAATCAAATCACAGAAGAAGAAAAGTTTCATTTAAACGAAAAATCGGTTTCTTTAACTACCACTTAGTGGTTTCACTATTCATCAAAAATTGAAGTTTTTCAGAAAAATACCAAAATTTCACCCTAAGATATATTTGATATTCTGAATTCAAAAATGATGTCTATTTTACAAAATTCAAAACATATAATTTGCGTTAATTAATTTAATAATTAATCTCCGCTGTCAAAACAAATACTGTGTTTTTAAGAAACAATATCTATTAAAAGATTGACACTAGTTTAAGTCCAATTTCAAAGTGAAATTAATTCCAATGACCACTATTGGATTAAATGGTAAAAATATATTCTAATTTCACTTTAAAAACAATTCAAAAGATAATATAATCATATAAATAAATTAGATTAAAAAGAGGTTTTGAATTAAAATACAACATTTTTCACTATTCATTAAAAAATGAACTTTATCGGAAAAATACCAAAATTTTACACAAAGTAAATTTTGATGTCCAGATTCTAAAGAAGGATTTTATTTTGTCAAATACAACATATAAAATTGTCAAAATTATATTTAAAAAGGGTTCTCCATCAAAAGTCGGTTAATCGACCTTTTAAAGAATATTAGAAGATTTATGCTTAAAATTGGATTCATTTGCATTTTAAGACTAACATTTATTGGATAAAAGTAAAAATATTTGACAAACATATATAATCATTTTGTAGTTAGTTCCATTCATTCCCACCATTACAATGGCTAGGCGTTAACTACCATTTAAAATAATATTATATTATTATTAGAGTGCAACGCAAGATTTCAAAGGAACTTGTTGTTGCATATTGGGTAAGCCATCGAGCATAGCATTCCCTTTAAATTAATATTAACATTTTATTCAAAAATAGGGATAAATGTGAAAATGTAATATTATTTATTTACCTAAGGTGTTACATCCTTCCCCCCTTTTGGGAATTGCGTCCTCTCAATTTTAAAATTGGTCTTGGAAACTTCATTGAAAATCCCACATCGGAACAAGAGTCAGTAAAACAATCACTTTAAAATAAAGAAAGATAAGTACAAAGGTCACCCGAGTTAACCCATACTAGGATTCCATGTAAGAAAACATGAATATGGAATAAAAAACAAAGGTTCATGTTCTGAGGGAGAGTGATAGAAAACATGTTTAAGAGAAAGTTAACCACAAGAAAATCAAAAACTTGTGGTGGGTTAAACGGTATTCGATTCCCCAGTAGGAAAAGTTAACGGACAACATTTTTTTTAAGTTACTTTTCATTGAGGAATTTTTTTTTTTGATCTCAAGTAAACATACTTACTTGTCATGTTGACTTTCAACTTTTACTATATTTCTTACACAAACTCATACTTTCCCCAAATGACGAGTATTTAGGAAGACTTGTTCACATTAAGAGTACTATAATCAACTTCTAGAGAATCATCTAATCCACAAAAGAGAACTATATACTTACCATGTCTTTAGACTTTAACCAAAACCAAAACCAATAATGTTATTACAAGATCATATAATCCAGAAAAGGATAACCCTTTATAAAAAGAAAATCTATTCTTAATCTCTAAAATTTGTCCAACAAAACCCAAAGTTCAACGAAGACCATAAGTAAACCAAACTAAGATTGAAACCCAAATATTTGAAGGATTTAATCACATAGTCTTCTAAGGTAAAAATTAACTTTTATCTCCAAATAACATCAGTTTCTCTTAAATTCTCATATTGAAAAGTAATTAACCTAATCACATATCCTCGATGATAGGTTAATCATTTCCATAGATAACCCAAAATAAAATTACTCTTGATTCCTAAAATAATATAACTAAAAAAAGAATTAGTCAAACTAACCAGGGACTTCACGTAGTCCAGTGGTAGGCGATAAATACCAGTCGCACTTTGGTTGTGGGTTCGATTCCCACAGCTTTTGTCCGACGCGACAGGTTGTCACACGGTTTGCGTGTTGTCCTTTTTCCAAAATTATATAATTCTTAAAACATTCCCCCAAATGAGATAAAATCTTTAAAAATAATCATAACATATTTCAAAATCAATTTTATCTCATGCCTTTCATTTTCCATCATAATATATAATAACCCATAATTACTTCAAAATTATGGATCATATAAACCCTAATGGTTACCTTTATAATTATTACCTGAACTTCCACATCGATTGGTCATCTCGTACATGATGCAATACAGAACATACCAAGGTACAAGTGGTTGATCATGACTCCTTGATAGTTTATTTAGAAAAACCACGAGTTTCCTCATTGAATCCCACATTTCATCCAGTCTTTTAATCAGAGAACCAACACAGTTTCCTTCAAACCCATTGTCACTTTGGTTCCTTCTAGATCCATCCATTTACTAAAACCAAAAATGTCAGTGTGAGTATATCAACAAAACCATCATGTACTAATGAGTAAGATAAACACTAAGATATACTTACTCCATCACTTTATCTAAAACTAGGGCTCTTTCTGAAATCCTAACTATTATGGTAATGTCACTTATGCTTAGAGAATAACCTAACCTCTAAAGTTATCTAAACCGACCTCTGATACCAACTATAAGGACCCGACCTTAAACCATACTTAATATTGAATTAAATGAATAATTCACATTGAGGATCATTTCATGGTTTAGAGTTTAAGATAATTAGGACATAACTATTATATCTCAAAATATTACAAAGTAGACACTTCTACTAAGTTTCCATAAATAATAAAAAAACTCTTAAAAGAAACATGTATAGTTCTAGGGTTTAGATAGCATGTCTTTCCTTGATCCCATCCTCGACCCTGTTAATCTTTAAGTCCTGTGTAAAACATTTCAAAAACTTGGGATGAGCATAAAAATCTTAGTAAGGGATATAAAAATATGGAAAGGAAACATGAGTACATGTATACATAAGAATCAATGAAATCATACTTTACTCTTTAAACATAAGCACTTTAACATACCTCATCAAATCATGAATAAAACATAGAAATCATAAGGCATAAAGGTAACTTGAGGAATTCATAACATTCTTACGTAGGGAGTAACCCTCTTGGTTACGTTTGGAATACCCATCACAGTATATACCCTAAATCTCTTCGGAGAAACATCAACGTTTAACCCCTTCGCGTAACCCAATGCATTGGAGAGCTATATAGGGCTCACCCTCCCTTAGTTTATCACGGACCCACCCGTCTTCATAATAATTCCCAAGAACCATAACATAATCGTATCACATAAAACATGCATAAAGGAAACATAACATTTCCACTTTTCAATCACAAGATATCAATACAACACATTGATATAAAAACATTATGAAAACCATTTTCAATACCAAAATAAAATAAAAGTAAAACATGGTATTTATTTTTCATTTAAAAAAAAGGTATGGCTTGTAGAGGAAGCTGAAACTCAAATAATGGTCACAGCGGCGGAGAAGTCGTTGTCGCTGCATAGGTACGACAAAAACATTCCCTTTTTTCATTTAGTAAAATGCTTCGTATAAAATGATTCCTTTTGGATAAATGTAAAAGTCAAAGGGGTTTATACACCGTATAAAATAAGGTTGTTTATAAAACTAAATATGCCTCAATGAAAGGAGATTGAGACTAAGTCCCATACAAAGACGGTATCCTTGGATTAAGGATAAATCAATTACATAATTATGTGTGACAAATGAATACACCAAATATAAGTGGATATTAAGTGTAAAACAATCATATTTTATTCACACATATTCATATAACGATATATTCAAGGAGTACAAGTTTATCCCAAAGAATCAAAATTGGGTTAAGAAGTTCCCTTGCAAAAATTTGACAGCCTAATGGCGTCACTTCAAAATTCAGAAAATGAGTTGATGAGAGATAAAAAGGGTATCTCATCACTTGGACATAAAATTTACATCAATAAAGAGATATAATAACATATCCCAACATAATATTATGTGAATTAAAAGACATAACAAAATAAGTCTTTTAAAAAGAGGAGGGTGAAAGGTTCCCTTACCGACTAGGGTAACTTTCGAAACGTACACCCCATTGAAGAAGGGTTGTACAATGAATATGTAAATACCCATAAATGAAATTATATTACACAAAGAGTATAATAATGGGCAGTATATACTCCACTCAAAGGAACTAGAGGCAAATGTATCGTAAATCTCACGGGAATAAAAGTGAGATGAAAAATCAGTTACGAAAACTCGGCAGCCTAACGGCGCCACTAAAAACTTCCAAAAATGGATTGATGAGATCAAATAGGGTCTCTCATCATATTAAAATAAAATTTACAGAAATATGAATATAAAAGGACATCCCCCAACATATCAAAGAGAAGCTTAAAAGAAGTGACATAAAGGAGAGTACTTAAAAAGAAAGAGGGAGGTTGGATCTCTTACGAAAATTCGGCAGCCTAACGGCGCCACTCAAAAATTCAAAAATGGATTGATGAGAGAAAATAGTGTATATGAACATAAAAATTATAGTAAGATTAATATAAAATAACATCCCAATCATAAGAAATATGAGCTTAAAAGGAATGACATAAAAGAGTGTACTTAAAAAGAAAGAGAGGGGTAGGGTCCCTTACCTCGTGTCCGACATGACTCGATCGTTCTTTAATCTCCTGAATAATAAAATTTGGTCAATTTATAATTGCTTAAGAACCTCTTTTAAAGATTATTATTCAGTTTATATCACATATAATAATGTTATAATAATTGGTTAATAAAGTGAGTTCATATCAGACGTTTTTGTCGATGTTCGATAAATGAGTAAAAATCGAACTTGTTGGAAAAGAATTTTACATGTAGTTATAGGTACATAATATATATCTATTATATATTCATTTTATACTATTCTATATCATTTTGAGATAAAAAATTAAAAGCACCGTTCATGGAGACGGTAGGCCGTACGTACGCATGAATGCTACTTTCATTTTTTGTCATATTAATGGAATTAAAAAAATGAGAGATATATATATTATAATTCCAGAATGATATCCATAATTTAGATGTAATATATTACATATATATCCATTATATATATGTAATTATACTAGTATATAACATTTTGAGATAAGAAATGAAATGTACTGTTCATGGAGACGGTAAGTCGTACGTACGCATGAACGCTACTTTCATTTCTTTTTTTTATATTCAATAGAATTAAATAATAATGATATAAAGGTATATTATAATTCCAATAGTATATCATATGTAATACCATTAATTCCATCCTTTATATGTCCCACATATGTCATTAACGAATCAAATAACTTTGAGGGGGCGGTAGTCCGCACTTCCTAAAATGAAGATATCGCGTTTACCCATAATGGAAACCATAAAGGTATGCCATAAATGAAAAATACAGAAGCTTAAGGAAAATATAAACATATTATATATCATATATAAATATATTTACATCTTAATGGCCACCTTTTAATGTGTTATATGAGTGTTGAACAATCATCGTTTCGTGACGCAGAAATTCGCCATCCATAGAAACAGTATGTTCTTTAACCATTAGATGTAAGTGTGTGTAAGTTTAGCTCGAATCCTTCTTATAAAAACATCCTAGTATATTTAATATACTGGTGTTTTTACAAAAAAAGTAATAAAAAGAGTTTAGGGGATTGGGGAAGAAAAATAAAACAAAAGAACACAAGGGAAGATATTACCTTTAAATCGGGTAACTCTAATTGATTTGAGCTCAAAGGCTTCCTTGGAAAGTATTCTGCCCAAAGTGAGACTTCAATGATGAAGAGAGGGATGTGGAGAGATTAAATGGGCAGGGGTTGGCCGAGCCAAAGGCTTGAGAGGTGTGTGTAAGGTGGTAGAGGTGGAGGCCTTTTATAAGAGGAGAGGAGGGGTACTCTTGGAAAGTTATAAAAGGTTACTTTGTTATAAAATTCTTTTCGGATTTAAAAGGTGCCAAAATTATATATTTCGAGGATAAGGTGATAAGAGTTCTAAATACAGCCATCCAATAGGTTTGTGACAAGTGTAAGACTTAGATTTCACCCTATCTTCTCATTTTATTTAAATCGTTCATTTATGAGGTAATCACTGCATCATCACGGTGTCATAAATTAATTAATTTATTTAATATCTAAAAATTATAAAAAAAAAACTATCATGATGTAGGAAATCTATTTATCTTTCTAATGAATATTTATAGTCAAAAATATGACTTGTATAACCCCATGTAAAAATTGTTTTAGTAAAACAACACATGTTTGTGACATTTTAATTTTAACTTTAAATAAAAAGTTATTTATGTCATTTTCCTACCAAAGTGGCTCCATGGGGTCCCCAAGTTGACCCAAAGATTGTATTTTTTGGCCATGACACATCCAATGAGGGTAGGAAATGTGTCTGGGTCATTTCATATTATTAAAACATTATTTTTACCTTAAATTACACTAATTACATTTAATCACGATTAATAAAACTTAAAAATTACTATTCACCAAAAATTATTTTAATCTCATTGAACCACATTTTACTTCTTAATGACAACCATGTATGTCAGATTTTTGAAAATCAAATCACAGAAGTGGAAAAGCATCATTTAAACGAAAAATCAGTTTCTTTAACTATCACTTAGTGGTTTCACTATTCATCAAAAATTGAAGTTTTTCAGAAAAATACCAAAAATTCACCCTAAGATATATTTGATATTATGAATTAAAAAATGATGTCTATTTTACAAAATTCAAAACATATAAGTTGAATTAATTAATTTAATAATTAATTCCCGCTTTCAAAACAAATAGCGTGTTTTTAAGAAACAATATCTATTAAAAGATTGACACTAGTTTAAGTCCAATTTCAAAGTGAAATTAATTCCAATGACCACTATTGGATTAAATGGTAAAAATATATTTTAATTTAACTTTAAAAACAATTAAAAAGATAATATAATCATATAAATAAATTAGATTAAAAAGAGGTTTTGAATTAAAATTCAACATTTTTCACTATTCATTAAAAATGAACTTTATCGGAAAAATACCAAAATTTTACACAAAGTAAATTTTGATGTCCAAATTCTAAAGAATGATTTTATTTTGTCAAATACAACATATAAAATTGTCAAAAGTATATTTAAAAAGGGTTCTCCATCAAAAGGCGGTTAATCGATCCTTTAAAGAATATTAGAAGATTTATGCTTAAAATTGGATTCATTTGCATTTTAAGCCTCTAACATTTATTGGATAAAAGTAAAAATATATGAAAAACATATATAATCATTTTTTAGTTAGTTCCGTTCATTCCCGCCATTACAACGGCTAGGCGTTAACTACCATTTAAAATAATATTATATTATTATTAGAGTGCAACGCAAGATTTCAAAGGAACTCGTTGTTGCGTATTGGGTAAGTCATCGAGCATAGTGTTCCCTTTAAATTAATATTAACATTTTATTCAAAAATAGGGACAAATGTGAAAATTTCATATTCTTTATTTACCTAGGGTGTTACAGATACTTTCACCCCCTTATATACTTACCCTTTATCTAATAATCAAGGGAAATCACAAACTCAGAATTTGAAAAACCCACTCAACTCAAAAAAAAATGAATGCCTTCAAAGCCTCCTATTTTTTGGTGTTAAAATTATTCATAATACATTTATTAAAACTTAGAATCAATGAACATTTAAAATATTCCTCAAAACTCAGCTATATTTTGGAATGGTAAAATTCTAGTTCAATATAATCTAGATTATTATGAATTTGTAGAATTTTATATGAAGTTATTATAAAACTTATTAAGTTCAAATTATATAAGTTTTTCTGAATCTTCCCTCCTGAGGATCATTTTAGAACCATGTTTACACCACTAATATTTTTAGAGATTAGAAACATGTAGTGGACTCTATCTGAAATAGTGTAGGGACTTTTCCTTATAATTATTTACTGAATATCACCTTTATCGTGTATTTTTTTTATTCATTTCTACTTCATTTAAATCTTCTCTATCTAAAAACCAATTTTTTGGGATATTTAATAAGAAAAGGTTAAGTACATGTTTCTTTATCCAGAAACCTATATATGGAAACTTTATTTAAAAAAACTGCATTTGGTAAAATCAATTAGTGATCCTCAGATGGGTAACATCATTTCATAAATATTTTTCTCATGGAATCAATATTGTTCATCTAGAAAAATATCAAATCTCCTTAACTTACTTTGTATAATCATATTTCATAAATTTTTTATCCAATTATCTTTGTGAAGTTATATCTTATGGAATTTGTAAAATTATCTATCTGATGATTTTTATAAAATACTATCTGATGGGTTCAACATTGTCTATCTGATGAGCTTCACAAAAAATAATCTGATAGAAGTGGATTTCTTTATCCAGTACAACATTATAGCTTTCTTCGTCTGGTGAAACTTTAGAGATTTATCTTTATGAACACTTCTTCTACTAGAGTTACAAAGTCTCTATCCATTCATTCTCAGTCAGACAGACTCATTCTTGTAACTTCCCAATCCTCTTTCTGATAGACTTATTCTAGTAAACTTTATACTCCTATGTCCAATCATTAGATATAACTTCCCTACATCAATGCTTGAAATTTTTATAGTTTTAAATCTAACTTTCTAACTCAAACTTTGTTCAAACTTCATAACTTTAAATTTGTAAAACTTCAACCTTTGAAAAAACTCATCTATAATCATGAAAATATTCATGATGTATAAAACTTTGAGGAACATAAAATCATTATCTAACTTAATATCTAGACCTTTTGAATATATTCGTCCAAAAAATTATTTCTAATAATGTTCTTCTAGAAAAATACTTCCATAAAATTTCTTTTGGAAATAGTGGCCTTAGATAATTTATATATATTCAATAGAATCTCAACCACATATTTTTATATTGAAAAAAATGAAACACCTTAAAAACCCATAGGTTTTTTATAAAAAATAAGATATATCAATTAGAAAAATATAAGAGATCATAATGAATATCATAAGTAATTATAAGATAAACATGTAGGTATGAGAACATAATCAAGGTATATGAGCATTACATGAGGAAATCATATCCATTGTAACATAAACATTAAAAAATAAACATGAATCATAACATGATAACTTCATTATTACATAAGAAATGAGGCATAAAAATGTGGCATAAAATAGAAATGTGGAACATTCATAATCTTATAAAATCATATCTTATGTCGAGGTTCACAACCAACACCATCATCTCATAGTGGAAAAACATTTCCTATAACATAGTAGACAATGATAACCCCCCATGTCCCATAACATAATATCTTAGGATATATATGATTTACCCAATGCATTAGAGGGTATATAATTTCATGTCTACCCATCACATAATAATAAACCATGCATATGTGCGCCAAATAAACATAAAAACACCAAAAAATCCATCATAGTATAATTTAACACGTGCGAATGAAATGTGTTACATAACAATTATCACAAGATAAAAAACTAAACCATATAGAGAAATAAAATGATTGGTTTTATTAAATCATATACCCAATTAATCATAAGACACATTACATAATTATAATATAAGGGAATATTTTATGAAAATCCCTTCAAAGGATGGTAAAAATTCTAAAAATATAAAAGAGAAAAAATTTAAACATGATTTTAAAACCCAAGGGACTTTAAATAATTATTTTAAAAATAGATAGGTATTAAAGATTATTTGTAAACAATAATTTAATAATAAAATTTTAAATGGAGTGTTTATAAAGAATAAAATTATGGGATAAATCTATTAATCAGAAAACATAAATGTGGAGAGTTAAAAATATTCATTCCACATTTTTATAAGAAATTAAAAATTAAAATAAAGTGAAATTTGTAACTTCTTGAGCTCCTAAAACCTATAGTCATTAATAATATTACATTATTGGTACAAAATACAAGATTTATCATAGGATCCAACAAATTAATAATCTTATAAGACTCGATATATTCATATTTTTCACATTACACTTGAAAACATAAAATACAATATAAAAACTCTATGAGATCACTATTATCCCTTCTATAATCTTCTTGAAAGTACAAGTAGTTCTATTATATGTTTCCTAGGGAAAGGAAAAAAATAAAGGTGAGCTCAGATGCTCCATAAGGAGTAGAATTCAGTAGAAGCTATCATAACATAAGCACGGGATAAATAATATGTAAGAAATAAATGATCAGAATACTTTCATATTCAAATAAAAAAGAGATCATAACATATACATGGACAGTAATATAATTGAATAGATCACATAGACAAAACTAACTGATTTCATAGTGATGGAATTCATAATTCCAGACTTATCAAGGCATTATTCTAAGACATAACATATCTTCAAGGGTTTGTGCTAAGACATATACTTGTTATCAATATCATGACCAAGACATCTAAATCAGTGGGAAAGAATACCCAAAATACCCAAACTATTTTGTCTCATAAGAATTACCAATGCATTAAGGGGTTATATATACTAATATCCACTTGTCGCTAATTAAGCCCAATGGATTCGTCATATAAAGGTATGATTAAACTATATAATATATAAATAGCATGTCTTATTAATTAATAAACAATCATATTAAATTAAAAAGTATAAAAAATGTTAATATTTACCCCAATCAATAAATGGAATATATTTTAATATTACCATCCCTTAAATGAACACTAATGGATTATTGGTATAGGATTAAGTTAATTACTTCCCCAATCAATGAATGAATATTATGGTTGTCTATAAGAATGACCCATAATCATCTTAAAAACTATGGTTTATTCTCAATATAATAAGAAGTCCCCTTATCAAATAAATATAGTTCATGTAGTAGAGTATGGTACTTTCAAAGTGTTGGGTTTTTCATAGAAGATAATAATTGATTTTAACATTTTTTTAATGGTAGGAGACTAAGGAAATGGTATAAAACCCCTTCATTATAGTTCATAAAGAGTATTTGAATTATCTAAGTCATATACCCCTAGATTTTATATCTAGGTTTGTAGTATTAATCCCTCTCATCTTGCACTATAGTGAATATTGAGTTAAAATACAACCATACTTTTTATGGGTGATTACCCTTAGGTGCATATGTGCCACATTTGTATCCACTTTCTAGTATCCAGATAGAGATTTCATTTCTAGGAAAACCACACACTCTTTAATTTCCCAAATTTAGGATTTTTGAGAATTGCGATGTCTTAGAAAAAGGATTTAATGAGATGAAATCTCATTTCCAATATATAAAATTGGTTATAATGATAGAAAATTAAAATCATAATGACATTACAATGAAGTTTTTTAATTTAAAATAGATGGGGTATAATGAGAACCCTTATGTCACTATAATAAGGACTTGGGGAAAAGGCTATAATTAGAGAGGATATATAGTCTCTCATTAAAAAAAATAACAAATGGGATAAAATACAATTAAATTAAAATCAAGTAAATATACGAAAATGGTTTTATAACAAATGGATTTCAATTAAAAATGAAACATAAGGATCAGAAACCCTTACTTATGAGGTATCTTTTTAAAGATACAGATGCCTCCTTAAAATCATATTGAAATACCCAAGTATAGTAGAATCACTAAGAGGTGGATAGGGTGGATAAGTAACCTCTTTTGTTTTTATAAAGTTTCTCTCTTTAAGATCTCAAAATTATATGTCTCATTAAATCTTTAACCCTCTCTTCTTTAGAATCTCATATTTAGCTTATATGTTTGTAAATGAAAGTACAAAATATAGTTATGAGGATTTTTAAGGTTTGGCATAAAATTATACTCCTTTACATGTTGTCTATACATCCCAACATGGATTCTATGCTAACTCAAGAGTAATTGGTTATACACCCCAGCTACATTCATCTTCCGACCGATTATACACCCTATTCATTAATTAACAATTAGTTACAAACTTAAATTAAGAACTCCTTTAGTGATTGGTTATACACCCCAATAGTAAGTGTTCAGTAGTTGGTTATACACAACATCCACAATCTTCTTTCACTACTGGAAATAATATCTATACCAATGCTTTTGGGAAAACCATTGGTATAGTTCACTTATATGGACCTATACCAATGGTTTGGCCAAAACCGTTGGTATAGGTCACTAATTTGGACATATACCAACGGTTTTGGAGAAACTGTTGGTATAGGGAGAACATATACCAACGATTGCCCCAAACCGTTGGTATAGGTCCCCCCTATACCAACAGTTTGTCCAAAACCGTTGGTATATGTCCCAAAATCAAAGAATATATACCAACGGTTCTCAAAACTGTTGGTATAGGTCTATACCAATGGTTTTGAGAACCGTTGGTATAGTTACATGTATTTTTTATGGAATCTTCTTACAGATAGCATTAAATAAATCAAAATTTAAAATATTTTTTACAATACATATATATATTTATAAAATTATGTTCACAAAATTCAAGTTAGGTTAGTGGTTAGGTCGTTCAATCATAAACTGGATGTACTGGGATCAAAACCAACTGAATGCTTCTTTTTTGAAAAACATATACCAATGGTTTTATGGAACCGTTGGTATAGATTTTTCATATTAATTATACCAACGGTTTTTAAAACTGTTGGTATAGGTCTGTACCAATGGTTTGGGGAAAACCATTGGTATAGACTTATCCCCACGGCTTACTTGGCCACGGTTCTCCAAACCGTTGGTATAGGATATACCAATGGTTTGGAGGCCTATACAAACAGTTTCAAACCATTGGTATAGGGTATTTTTCTACTAGTGTTTTCAAAATTGATCTAGTATAGAAATATATTATTCTTTATATGGTCTTACCCCATAAGAAATTTGAATCACCTTATCTTGTGTATAACTTATTCAGGATCTTCAATATCTTCTAAGAAAGTTTTATTAGCCTTGAAACATCCTCCAGATCTTGGATAATCTAGATTTACTAAATACTAAACCTTTAAGAAATTTTTCTCTAAAAATTATTCTTCCAAAACATCTTCTTATAGAAAATTTTCCTTCTAATTATTCTCTTTATAGAACTTTGTTCATCTGATTTCTCATACCTCATTCAACCAAAATGTACTTTTGATAAATGTAATTTGGAAACTCTCTCTATCTCTTCATCTTAGTAGCTCTTGATATTTCATTATAAATTTTTTCTATATAAACTCAAGTTTTATTCTTCCTTTTATATAGTAAATCTTACTCCTATAGATTTAGGTAACACACGGGATTAAATTTCATGTTATTATTATCTTGGTATTTTAATTGAAAATATTTAATATCTTATTATGATATTAGGATTTGAATTTATCAATGCTCCCACAAAACATGGAGGCGATTATCCTTAAATCATTTTTAGATCTTGGATTCAATCATGGACATTAGTTCTATAAATATTTCACTTTGAATTTCTATCACAGCATCATCAAAATGTTTGAATTTACAATAATGTAAATTCCTTCTAGAATCATCCAGTAAATGTTATTTTGATGCATTCAATATCAAACTTCTATTTATGCATTTTCCTCAACACAATATTCTACAGTATTCACTTCATTGAATAAATTTAGCAAGATTCATGTTCATCTAGTGTACTTCAACCAATGAAAATTCATTTAGTTTCAACATGACTTGAAGCTTCTTTTTCTAATTTAATTATCTTTGCCTTATTCCAACAAACTCATCCACCATATTCCAGTTTTATGGTCTTTTTCTTATCTAAACTCAACTTAAGCACCTCCACATTCTTTGGTTCTTTCTTTTCCCATTTCTCAGTCTTCTAGTATCTTCAAAACTTCATGATGATTTACATGAATCCTTAATATCTGGTGAGTAGGATTTTATAAATTTAATATATCATGGATAACTTTTGGTCTATTATAAAAGTGATATTATTTTAATAAATGATCAGTAATCTTATTCTGACTTATTCTTCATAAACCTTAAGTGGTTTTGGTTTGTCTCACATATTTCTTCCAATAATATCACCTTTAGATCTTTTAATCATCCTTCCAATAAATTTTATATGTGTTGTTGGTTCTTCTAGAAACATAAATTTATTCAACTGGAAATATTAAAAAGTTTCCTCCATCCAAATTTTAATTTATAGTGAGAATCAAAAAATATACTTCCAATTTTCCATAAATTGATCTTGCAAATGTTCTTCCAAAGATCCTTCTAGATTTCTATCTATTGAACTTTATTCTAAAAACTCATATTTCACCTTCTCATGGAAATGTATTTTTCACCTTCATCTGGAAAATAAAATTTCACCTCTATAGATTATAAAATATTTCTTATGAACAAACCCGTCTAGAATCAATAATATCCTTGAGGTTTCATTATTTTTGTTACTTTGAATGTCAACAAAGCATCCCCATACTCTATATTTTTGATTTATTCGATGCAAAAAAGCTTCCACCATAACTTCTCTAAGAAATTTTTCCTTCAAATACATACTGAGATATTGAAAACAATTGAAACCAAAATTCTTTGGGAATGACACTTAGAAACTTCTTATAGGGTATCTTGAGAGAGAATTGGTGGAAGTGATCTTGTTTTATAAGTAAAGGGAATGTAATTCTTGTAAATATAACTTAATAATATAAACAATTCATGTGTTTCACATGATAGGTGAATAAAAATTGGACAATAATAGATGTGGGTGTGATAAAATATTGAACATTATTTTCCACTCATTTTCACACATGTTTTTAAGTCTTTTACTCTTCTATTTTTCACTTTTACCATTTTGGTATTTACCATGCTAATTAATTTGTACCTATTTAATTTACTTTTAATTAATATAAATAAAATGGGACTTATAACATAATTTGGACCTAATTATTTCAAATATGAAATCCATTTTATCAAATAAATTTTTTATGTGTAATAAAAACGAATTTTAATATAAGCACATGTAAAAAACATTTTTAAAAATTGTATTTTAAACATAAAATTTATGTGTAGGATAAAATTATCAATTATTTTGACTTTCATGAAATAAATTGGTTTATTATAAAACGATTAAATGTTGGGTGTCTTCCAAATCAATCTAAAATTGAATTTTATAAAAATAATATTTAATTAAAGAAAAATATCAAAAACAATTTTTATTGGAAATTATTACCTGTGTCCATAAAATGTTAATAATAGGTTTTCAAAATTCAAAATAGTATTTTTAAAATATATATAGTTTTAATTCTTACAAATTCTAGTTCCTTATTATATAAATTTACAGTTTTGGTAAAAACTATAATTTTCACTATTCACTTAAAATCAACTATTTTAGAAAAAATCCCAAAAATTCACCCAAAGATAATTTTGATATGATTAATCCCAATATTAAATCCTTTAATAAAATATATATTATATAATTTAATAAATTAATATTTAAATATAATCATGAATAAAGGGTCTTTAGATTGTTTGCAATAGTTTTTGAGATATAGTGTGTACCTGCAAGAGTAAGGTCTCGAGTATTACAACCTTAATAAATCATAGAAGTAGAGATATGTATATCCATAAAATGATATATACATAGAGGATAAATATCAACAATTGAAAATAAATTATAAAGATAATTCCACTTACAAATATCATTTTAGGTGAATTAATAATTAATGGGAGGAAAAACAGTAAAAATACTTGTCAATCTAAGAATAACTAAAGTATAAGAAAATAAATAGATATTTAGAGATAAATTACATAAAAATTTCCATAATATAAATTTATACATAGATAATCTCGATTTTTAAGTGAGATTGGAAATGAAACCCTTACGTTTGCATCTGACTCCAATGAACACACTTTAACCACCCGTATAATAAACATGTTAATCTTAATCACTTATTTTAGGACCTTATTCATATCTATTAATTTTTATACTATTAAATTATATTCATTTCTTGCATATATATTAGTTATTTATAGTTTATTTTCATCATTAGATTCTGGTAATTTTGATTATTTCGTACAAGTTTCAGTATGGTGATGTCGATCCTCATTATTTGATAAAAATATCATCATTCCTAAATTATTAAAGGTATTGGAATCATAGTTTTGTAAGGATTTATAAATTAACATATTCATTTTATGGGTGATATGCGTGATATTTGTAAGAATAGAATTCATAATGTATTTATTTCAGGTGATTATATCAATAATAATGATATACTTTATAATGAAAATTTATTTTAGTTTCAAACTTAATGAACCATAATCATAAAATAAATTACTCATTAATAAAAAATATTACCTTGATTTATTTTTTATAATCATTAATGATGAAATGTTTAATATAGTATAGAATCATTCATGTATGTGGTTAAAACAACCCAAACAAGAACATGTTATACTAATGAAAGAGTAAGTGTATAGAGTTATATTATAGGAATACCATTTTAATAGAGTCATAATAATGTTAATAGTATATCATTAGAGCATTAAATGATATTTAGAAATATTTTAGCTGATAAAGGAATCAAAAAATATAGATAAGAATAAGATACTTACTTTGATGGATTCACTCCTTGTAATGGGTTCCTTCATAATAACAGACCAAATCCTACTTTTTAGGATCATAAGCTATCCAATATAAAATAGGACATTATAAATGATAATTTGGGTAGGTATTAAATATTAAACCAAAGGTGATAAGTTCTATGGTAATGGTATAGGAGGGGTCCTTTTATATATGTTTGAGAGGCATATTTGCAATTTATAATTCCTCAATGGTTAAGTAAGGTCATTTTAAAATGATAAGAATCCCATAAGTGGAAAACCCCAAATTTTTTGATATTCCATCCAATAAAAACATATATTTTTTTATAAATTTTATACATCATTCTAACCATATATTATATTTATATTTTATTGACGTTATTCATTATTCTACTTGATAATTTACTTTTTTCACTGAAAATGAAATTTACCCACTTCTCTAATTTTTATGCATGGATTCCAAAAATGGTATCTATTTTATAAAAATAAATCTATAAATATGTGAAATTTAATTTTTAAATAAAAATAATAATACTTTTTAAAAAAATCTTGAACAATTTCTTTTGTAATGGATGGTTATATTTTATTTATTTCCAATCCTCATTTATTTAATAGTTGTTAAATGTTTATTAGGCATGTTAAATATATTATTTATTATAAAGTTTTTACTTCTGAAAACTTTTTATATAAAATTTATCAAATTTTCAATATACCCATTGGTTGTATGTAATCTTATGCTCACATACATTTCCAATGATCATATTACCCACTTTCACTTCAATATATAGCCTTACATAATTAACTAAATTTCCTTCACCCTACTCTTTTATTTCAATCTCAAAATTTATATCATATTCCTAATGATTTTATTTATCTACATAGTTATAATTTCTAATATAATGTTCAATTTAAACCATGAGGCTTAAGATTTTATTTTTTTAGATTTTTTATTTACTTATGGTTTTATTCAACTTAAAATTTTTATAATAATGTTTCATATTTATTTCTCATAACATATTAATTTTAATTATGTATTATAATATTTTATCTAAATAAAATATTATATTCATCTGTTTTAATTGGATTTTTCATGGGAAATAAGTTATTGGACATATTCACAGAATAAAAATTTTGGGTGCTACATTATATGCCTATATATTTTCATTAAGAAAATAAAATTTTAATATGCACTAATTATTATGTGTATTGATATTAAAAATATCATTAGGACTCCTAAAGAGATACATGAATAAATATAATACTTAAAGGTTGAATTTTAAATAAAGTACTTAATAAAGATTATATATTTTCTTGGTTTTAAAATTGATCATATTCCAAGTGGAATATTTTTTCATTAATTAATTTATAGTGAGAAAGTTTTAAAACATTTTAATATGAATCGTTTTAATCCTTTAAGTACACTTATTATTTTTAATATATAAAATATATAAAAAATATAAATTTATACCTTTTCAATAAAATTAAATTTTAGTTGGTCTATATGTACTATACCTAAGTTCAATGGGAGATATTATGTATCTTGTCTATTATACTTAGAGAAATATAAAATTTATGAATAATTTATTAATAAGATTAAGTTTAACTATTACATAGAGATATTGGAGTGAAATTAAAAATATTGTTTTTATATTCATGAAACTAATGATTCATGTTTACTAAATTTTAATAAATAAATAAAATATCGTTGATTTTTCACATACAGATTGTTGTCAAATTCTCATAATAGGATATCACAGATTGGATATGTATCCATGGTTAGAGTTATTGAAATCTCTTTGAGATATCATAAGTATAATGTTATCACAATATCCTGTAACCATGAAAAGTCAATAAAACTAAATAAGTCTTACATAGAATGTGTATATTAATGATCTGATTGACTAAGGAAATAATTTTGATATTATTATTTAAGGATAATTCAACATGAATCACTTGGATAAATGAAGATTGTGTCAAAAGTGATCAGAGAAAATGCATCCCACTAAAATTATTCTCCTTTACTCAATAGTTGATAAATAAAAAATAAACTGAGATGTAATATGTTTGATAAATAAATGATGTGATAGATCTATTTAGGATGGAACTATTGTTTAAAAAAATTTAAAAAAACATGATATAGTGATGTGTATATTATGAAATTTGTAATTTTCCATGTAATGTAATTTTTAGGAAGATATTCCCTCATATTTTAGGTCAAGTGGTACATGTAAGGTGGTCACTCTATAGGTGGGGGGAACTTTCCAAGGTTTGAGTCCCACAAAATCATATTTATCTAGGTAAGGTAAGTGAGGCAACCCAATAATTACATACATAAATATTACATCATTTTAGATGATTTTTCAATACATCTTAGAATAATACACACCCTAAAACCTTAAAGTTTTAGTGTCTTTAGAGACTAGATACTCAATCATGTTATTTATGAATAATATTAAACATCTTCTATAAATATTATTCATATTTATTACCCTTATAGAATTATCATACTTAGAACCTTCCTTCATTGCCTAAAGAATAGAAACATAAAAAAATGGGTGAGATATGATACTCAGTAATGCTAAACATAGAAGATATAAATCATTAGTGAATATAATATAATATATATTAGTTTATTGGGGGTACAATTATAGCTAAACACACACAGACCACACATGAACAGACCATAAAGGTAGTTCATATCCCACCCCAAAGTAGAGCCTACCCATCAAACCCTTTATTTATATATTACTTATATATAGGTACGTATAACCTTTTTAGTACATGGCTCATAGACCCAACATTGTATGGCTCTAAGGCCCCTTTTTTTGATGTCCCAAATGCCTTTTTTGTATCAGTATGTACATGGGTCTTCACCCCTTTATTATATCATGCCTATGTCACAATCTTCCTACCACATGCCTATATCACCACCCCCTATGTATGTGCCTTCTTTAGTTCCTACATCATAAATCCCCCAAAGGAATTACATGATTTAAAACCTGGTCATTTGGATACAAGATTATGGGGTTTACCATTCAATAGCCACCCCAAATATATAAGTGAACATAATATAATCATAATGATATGATAACATAATCAATTTCATGTTCTCAATGTAAAAGATTCCTACCTAGGAAAGGTTTTATCATAAAATAAAAATCAAGGCATATCTAGAAGTTTGATTAATAAGGGTTTAAAAGTATAAATTATCATTCATAAATCATAACATAGAAATGTGGCATTATAATCATAAGTAATCATAATCTTTTGAAAATATTTATTTACAATCAAGTCCATGCATAATCATGTGACCATAGCTAACAGAAATCTTACTCATGCATCAATATGTAAACATGGTTATTTTTAATGATGTCCACTCTTATCATCATCATCACATGAGATATTTATATCACATTACCTAATTTATTGGAATTGTATAATGGACCCAACCATCTCATAATGATAATCTATACATATAATTTCTACAAGATCATAAAAACAATCATCATTTAATCATAGCATAACCCTTCAAAAATAAATGAGTTTTATAAACTTTTTATCATCTCATAATCATAAGTCATCTAAAGAAATTGGATGGTATCATAATATAATATAACTAGTAAATTATAACAATCCTTAAAGGATGTTTATATTAATGAAAAATATCTTTTATTAAATAATTTAAAATTTTCTTTGAAAATAAAGAGAAAAAGTCCATTTTATTTTGGTAACTTTTAAAAAATAAAATTCCTAAAAAATGAGAATGTGATTTTATTCTTAAAACCTTTGAAAATTTTAAAGTAATATTCATGATAAATAAAATACATGAAGGTGTGAAAATCTATTCATTCCATATACATTAAAATAGAACATTTTTTTCATGCTTTTTTAAAAATTCAAAAATGAGTCATATAAAAAAACATTGAAAATATTATTTTTAATCATTTTTAAAGAATATAAAAAAAATTAAAAAAGGTTTTCAAAAAATTTATTAAAAATAATAACTACCATAAAATAATTTTGAATAATATGGACATTGTAGAGAAATATTCTCAGTCAAAAAAGAAATAAGGTTGATTTTTCATAAAAATATATTTTAATTCCCTTTTGAGTACCAAAGAGAATAAAAATAGTACTAATACTTGAAAACATCGTAAATATCAAGGGTATAATAAAATATATTAGTTTTTAGTAAATATATAAAATATAATTTTTTATAATGGAAATTTAAACATAAAAATCCTGATGAAAATGAGATTATGACAAAAACTCTTACCTCAGGTCATGACTTTCTTTGTAAGTGATCTTAAAATCCAATATACTAAATTTAGATTTATTATATATTTATACTAGAATAATATTCATACTTATATTAAAATCATCATTTTAGGTATTCAATGTTTTATTTGTCAAACATGTTTTGGTAGTGTAGTTCAAGTTCATGAACCTTGATCATGGTTTCATCATCTCTATAATGTTATTAATTTCATATATATCATATTTAACCATTATATACACCTTCATAGCCATACAATAATGGTGTTTATAGAAAAAATGAGATGCATCATTCATAGATACGGTAGTCCATATATACGCATGGGTGCTACTTTCATTTTCTAATATATAAAAAAAGTTAAATGATATTTTATCATTATAAAATTTTAATAATATATTAAATATCATATTTATACATTAAATATATCCTTATGAATAATTTTAAGATGAAATGAAAAATGGATCACATCGCTTTGTGGAGGTGGTCAACCACACGTACGCATCAGCGATATTATCTTCTTCCAATGGATGGAAGGTATAATGACATACATTTCATACATAAATATTTTATCTTTTTAGATTATTATTCATTACATAACATAACTATACATTCCATGATAATATAGGTCTAGTGACTTTGGAAACATTGACATATAAACAATTGGTGCATAAGAGTCTCCCATTAAGTTATTCATAACTAGAACCCTTCATAGACATATCATCCCTAAAAAACTTCCTCATAACGTAGGGAAAATGAAACATAAAAAAGTGTGAGCTCATATTATTAGTAATGGTAAACACTAGATACATTAATGATCACTTGAGTATAATAATATCATAAGGGTGTGATAACATGATCATAAAATTTGAAATTCATACCCTGTAAATCATAGATCATAATTTTATGTCATGGCATAAGGCATGGAAGTTCATATGATATGAATCACAAAGGCTTTAAATAACATGACTAATGAGAGCATAAAACTGGCCTAAGATATGATTTTGTGGTATATACATAAGCTTGTAACTTTTTTGAGCAAGTATAAATAGAGATTGGTTCACTCCTTGAGTTAAGTACATCAAATCGGGCCCTTGCATAAACTGATGGACATGGAACCAGGTCCACACATAATCTTATGGAAATGAAATCCAATTTTATGCATAATCATATAGACAATAAAACTATTTCCATACATAATCTTATGGACATGAAATCCAAGTCAATGCTCAATATTATTAACATGAAATCCATGTCCATGTTTAATCTTATAGATATAAAAGAAAAGTCCATGGTTAATCTTATAGATATGAAATCCAGGTCAATGCTTAGTATTAGGGACATGAAAACTAGTTCAATTCATGAAATTGTAAACATGAAATCGGTTTCACACATATCATATTTACCTTATAAGTTATCCATCTTTACCCAATGCATTGGAGGGAGATATAGGTATCCTTCTTCACATAAGAAAAATCATACATATGTGTGCCAAAAGATCATAAAACATTCATCATATCAAAACCCATGAAAATAAATTAGTTTCATAAACATTTCATCATATCATAACCCGTGGAAAATAAATAGGTTTCATAAACATTTCATCATTTCATCATAGTATAACCTATGGAAATGGAACAGGTTTTATAAATATATTTTCACCATAAAACTAATCCATCCAGATAAAGAATAAATATGGAATCCTTGGATCATATACCTGGTAAATCATAAGTGATATCAAGGTTTTTTGTCTTTTATAAATATAAATACCTTTAAAATATCATTAAAACGTTTTTAGGAAAACAACCTTTCCATTTAGAAATCACTTCTTTAAAATTTAAATAAATGAAAATATTATAGAAAACATTTTCTTCAAAAATAACTATATAAACTTGTAAAGGAAACCTAAAATCAGTAAGCGATCATGATGGTAGTAAATTTTTTTCATTCTATATAATTTCAAACGAAACATTCCTTTCACATTTTTTGTAAAAAATCAAAAAGTACCTAATTTGGAAAATAATGAAAAGATTCCTTTTAAAACATTTTGTAAAAAGTTAAACATGGGTAAAAATAACATTAAAAAACATTTTGGGATATTAAAAACCTTATTTAAAACATTTTTATAAAACATGTATATGGAATAAAAAGGTTTCTCAGACAAAGAGAGAAATAAATTCATTTTCCCTTGAAACATATTTCTAGTCTCATGAGTACTTAAGGTGAGGAAAATAAAAGGGAAACTTTTATTCTCAAGAAATAACCAGAGTATAAGAAAATTCATGAGTTCTTGAGTGGTATATCATAATATTTCCTCATCAAAAACTTAATCATAAATAATCCTAATAAACAACACGATTGTAACATAAAAATTTTACTACTTTTAGAACTTTTGAATTGTAATCCCCTTGAAAGAAAAAATATTATATAGATATATAAATATCCATAATTTTTATAATAAGTATCATGAAATAAATTAATGGGTATTATATACACCAAATATAAAAAATAAGTGGTGAATATGGCATTTTTCACATAGAGAAAAAAATGAGATGAAAATCCTCTTACCTCAAGTCTGACTTCCTTCCTATTGAGGACCCTAGGGTTGGCCTTTTTTTAATACCATCACCTCTAGAATGTGTCTAAGAAATTTTATAAGTGATTTTTTTAGGTTTTGGTTCAGATAGATGGCTCAAAGTGGTGTTAAGAAGAGTAAAGAATGGTTCCCTTTAATAATTAAGGTGAGGGGATGATTAGCCACTAAATGAGGCTAATATTCATTTTTAATATACATAATATTCATGTTATTTTTTATTCATAAACACCATTTTAGTGCATTTTACACTTTGAACATCATTTCACATTATGATTGTAATGCCTTTTTAAAATGCACTATTATGTGGTACATTTTTGAACATCATTTAAAGTACCCAATGATTCATCTGATTTTAAGGAATGTAATTATCCATATTTCAATTTTATATTTTGGTAAATTTATTTACACTTCAATATGATCATGGTTCATTTATGGATCAATTGATAATTCATGGAAGAAGATGGGGATATTTTGTGATGAAAGGAAGCAATTCTGGAAAGTCAGATTGGACACCATCCCACTGATGAGACTGTGGGGCTCAACATACAGACCCAATGTATCCCAAATTTTGTGGGATTATATAAGACATTTATATTAACAAATAACTCTTCAGGATCCAATTCTAATTTGGCAAACATTGTGGTCATTTAGGCGTCCCAAGTTAGAGATAAAATTTTGGGCCAGATTCTGCGGCCCAGAACAACATCTCACTAATATGATCATATCTCGGAATCCACAACTCCAAATGGACCCAAATTTTACAGAAGATTATAAGACATCCGTAGATCCATTTTCTTATTATATGTCCCACTCTGATTCGTCCATATAGAAGGTATTACAAGCACGTCTGTTCGGTGAAGGAAAGATGGCTTCCACCTCGGGTCAAGGGTGGAAAAATCAACTCTACCTTACCTTCCACCCACCTATGGCCTACCACAATTAATTGAGGAGACTTGGACTGTTGGAGGCTCGACACAAGGTCTAAAAAATTCCTATTTAAGGTATTGGTGTTGGAGAATTGAAGTATCTTGGATGATTTGTTCAATTGTAATGTTATGATGCAATTTTTTTGTCTCAAATTTGTCTTTCACGTGTAAGTTGTTCAATTCACTTTAGTTTCTTAATAAAAGTTCTTCTTCTACTCTTATTCTATTGTTCGTCATATAACTTTGATACCATTGGATAAAGGTGTGAATTTATTCACACCAAACCTTGTGAAATTATTCACACAATGGTGGAGTGATCATTTTATTTTTGTTGTTTTCTTTACTTCTCCATTTCCTCCCTCATGAGTCTACTTTCCGCTTCCATTGAAACCATGGGGTAAATGGAGGGATAACCCACTTATGGGTTGATACAAGGGAGTAGAAAGGGGCTAGATTGGATTTTATTTATCACCTAATTAATGTATAATCACTTCTTTAATTGAGATTTTTATTTGATGATTTTTAAACTTCATCGTCCTTGTTGAATTTAAGGCCACACACTTCAAGTGCTAATACGAACTTTTACCTTGAAGTGCTCAAAACTTTGATCCTTAAAGTGTATAGGTTATTAGTATTAAAGGGTATAGGAATTAAACTAGTAAGTTATGATGTTGTTTTATCTCCTTAAATGAACCCATCTCAAATTTAAGAAATTGAAATCATTAAAAAGGAAATATGTCCAATCCACCCCGAGCGATAACCTAGGATCAACTCATTATTTTAAATTGAATTCACTTAAGTCTCTTAGAGTTCCTTTAAACCCATCTAAAATCAACCCATGTTGGCCACTTCATAGCCAAAAACAGTCCATAGAATTTACGTGTCTATAGGTTACTTCTTAGGTCTCTGAAGATTCGACAACCCAAGCTAAACTACAAGGATCGTCTTACCTTCTTCTCTTGGGTAAATTTGAGCGAGAATCAGGGGCACTTTTGGAATTTCTTATAAGATTAAAATACAATAAGGTCATTATCGATCCCAAATGATTCTAAATGGATATATATTCAAATATAAAATTGTTTCGGGTTTAAATATCATAAACTAATAAAATTTTTATAGGTTTAAGTAGTGTTTTAAACCTTATCTTTTGTTTCAACCCCATAATTAACATATCTTAACATTAACCGCAGTAACATATTTTTCACTCTTAAAAGGTTATGTTTATACATATAAGGTGAAAAATGTATAATAAATGGAGAGGTGATAAAATTATTAGAAATATCTTACCCACATTGAAAAATTTTAATATTTTTAATATTTTCAAATAATTTAATAAAATATTGTTTTGATAAAAAAAATCATTAATGTCAATTTTGACACTATTAATTTTTTTTGTCTTAAAGAACATAAATAAAAAAGTTTAAATTAGATTATAATCCTTTTAAACATCACCATAATGTTTTATTTAACTAAAAAATTTGCTGACTACTACAAATCACTCAAATTATAATATTTTTTGTTTTTTAAAAAACTTTTATTTTATTTTTCTATTAATTAAATAAATATTGTAACGACATTGTATAAGAATTTAAGGTAATTATATAATTTCTAAAAATTAGAAATAAATTTATATTATGAAAATAATTTCATTAATCTCAAAATAGACATTTATATTCATTCATAACATTCTTTTGTCCCTATTTGGACATATAAGAGATATTTAAAACTATGAGAGTGACATTTTGTATCTTTCTTTGATTTAAATATTATATTGGCCATTTTCATTGATAAGTGTCCATTAAAAAATAATTTATATACTATGGTGATAAGGGTAAAATTAACTTTATCCAATAAGAATTATGATGAAAAATTATGGCCTTATAATTTATTTTTAACCTATATTAGCATGATTTACCCTTTACTGAGGTGATAAATTTTACCACAGTTACTATTCATAATGACCAAAAATAAAAGGGGACTATTTACCAAATTTGAACCTATTGATTCAAAATTTTGAATAAATTTTATCTAATTAAATTCCTATAAGTTCCATAAATTAATTTTAAAATAGGCACGCAAAATGTGATGAAAATCGCTTTTTAGACAAATACATTTTTAAGTATAAAATATAGTTTATTCTTATCTCATGCTTAGAAAAATAATAAATAAATATTCAAAAAAATTATTAAATATATAATATATAAATTTAATTAAAATCATTCACCAATATTTATCAATTTAATTTATTAATATAAAAACACATTACATGCATAAAAATAGTTTTTCAAAAAAATGCCTTTTTACGTATAAAAATGTTTTTATACTAAATTCAAACATAAAATTGATTCCAATGAACTTAATTAGATTGTATAAAACATAATATAATTGATTTTACATTTAAAACATTTTAAAATAAAATTTAACTTTGCACATTCCTAGAATAAAAATATAGTTTTCAATAAAAATTAATATTTTTCATTATTCATTAGAAAATAAAACTTTTCATAAAATTATCAAAGATTAATCCAAATATAATTTTAATATAATTAATTCCAAATATATTTAATTTTATTAAATATAATTTTTAAAAGTTTCAAAAATTAAATATAATATTTTTTCACAAAAGTAATAAAATTCATTTTTGAAGGAAACTTGATTTTGAAGAAAAATATAACTTTACAGAAAATTGAATACTTATTTCCTAATAATTAATAAATATATTTATATTGAGTAGGAAATTTTTATAAATATTATAAATTATTTATTCATGTTAAACCATTTTAATTTAATATCTAGGTTCTAACACTCATATAATACATCATGGTTCGTTTAAGTTCGGTGTTGCATGTGGTATACACTATCGAACATATTGTTCTTCTTCTAAAATATCAGGGTGTTACAGAAGTATAAAAAGGTAGATAATATTTTATATTTAAAAAATAATAATAATTGTATAAACATCATACATAATAATTAAATCCTTCTATATGAAAATCAATTAAAATTCGTGATGAAAAATGAGTTATATCATTTCATGGAGGTGTTTTCATTTTCCATTGGGATCAATGATAAATTGATAATGGTTGTTATATTAACAGAATAAAATTTTACTATTCTAATGGTACTTATGTAAATATGTTAATATGGTTAAATATGATTTGTATGAGGTATAATAAGAAATAAAATTAAAATTATTCGGTGGAGACAATGACCACTTCTTTAAGAAAACTTCTTTGGATTTCTTATTAAGGATACTTGAGTTGGTATTTTAAAAATATAATAACCTTTTTAACTTTTATATGGAATTTAATAATATATTTTGGTAGATTTTGGTCAAGTTAAGTGGCTCAAGAAGGTGTGAATAAGTGAGGAGATGAGGTTCCCTTTTATAAGTGTGGGGAGTGGCACACTGGTAATTATTCTAAACTTTAAAATAATGTAAGGTAACTTTCATGGTAAAGTGTCTCCAAATTGGATAAATTCATAATATCTAATGAGATATTTTCTAAATACATTCATCCAATGGGATTTATATGAGTTTTTAGGTATTTTTAACCCTTATCTCTTTAGTTTAACCCCTTTTTGACCCTTTTAGCATTTTCTGTAGTAATGAATTTTTACCTCAATTTCTATCCATTGTGACAAAAAAAGAAATTGACCTCATTAAAATAATTGAACAATATGATTCCAAATTTTGAAACCATTTCACTAAATCCAATTTCCAAAATTGGTAGAAATTAGTTATAAAATAAGCGTGGGAAAATGCAACAAAAACAGTTTTTAGATAAATACATTTTTAAGCATAAAACTTTATTTAATCCATGTCCATTCCTAGTAAAAACCATTAGATGAAAGTTAAATTATAATATTTACTATATTATCTTCACATTTCATTAAAATAATTCATCAATAGTGATTAATTGTTTTATTAATAAAAAACATATTTTTCATATAAAATCAGTCTTCCAGAGAAAAACATCTCTTTTTAATTTAAAATGATTTTATTTTCATTAATAACCAATTAATAACCAAAGAATTAATTTTATACATGGTTAATAAATAATTTTTTATAATTTTAATACTCTGAATTAATTTTTAAATAAAACATATATGAAAAAAAATATTATAGACAAAATAATTTAAAATAGTTATTTATGATCAATGATATTACCTAAGTAAATTTGAAATTATTTTTAATAATTATATTTCATTTAAATACCATATAATGTGATTAATTATATAATTTATAAAATTATTCACATAATTTCAGGGTTTTTTACTTCAAAAATCTATTAAACACATCAAATTTATTAAAAATAAAATATATTCTAAAATCTCATGGTGTTACATTATACCCCCTTTATAAGATTTATGCCCATGAAATTCTATCACTCCAATATAAAAAACCGAGGATACCACTACCTCATCACATCCTTGGGTTCCCATTTTTCTTCCTAGAATTTCTAATTCCTTAAAATAACCTTAACCAAGTGATTAGTCTTATTATGTAGCACTTTTTATCTATGATCTAATATTTTTATCAGTTTCATGTTGGAGCAATGGAATATCATATATAACTTCCCCTATATATGATGTCATTGATTTTATAATTTATAAAATTATTCACATAATTTCATGGTTTTTTACTTCAAAAATATATTAAACACATCAAATTTATTAAAAATAAAATATATTCTAAAATCTCATGGTGTTACATTATACCCCCTTGATAAGCTTTATGCCCTTGAAATTCTATCAATCCAGCTACTACCATGATAAGACCCACACTGAACTCGAATCCATGATCATTATAAAGTGGGATGATTTCCTCAAAAGATCCACTATCACCCATAGACCATAAAATCCTCCCTAAGCTCAAGGTAAACTAGTAATGAAGTCCATAGATATTCCCTCCCACTTACACTAAGAAACATGAAGAAAATCACTAGGAACGTGGTGTCTGGCCTTCACCTTTTGGCAAACCAAACATCGAGAAACAAACTCTATTACTACATGGTTCAACCTAGGCCACCAAAACTGACCTCTCAAAGACAGATACATATTGGTAAAACTAGGATATACCAGAAAATGAAAACTATGGAACTACCAAAGAACCATCTCATGCATCGCTAAAGGGATGAAAAGTCTTCCCTGGAATAACAAATGGTGATGTCCATCCTCAGACCAACCATTAAGGGAATCACCAAAAACAACTCGGTCTCTCCAAAACTTCTCCTCAGAATCCCCTAGCTTGGACTCCTATACCTTTTTCACCAAATATGACTTTACTATCATCTGAAAGGTATAACCTCTACCTCTATCCTCTCCCATATCAATATGAATCAATGAGAGTTCTTCCATCACTATCCAAGAATGTCTAGATTCATGCACATAATCACAATATGACTTCATGCTCAGTGCATCGGCTATAAAATTTCCCTTTCCTAGAATATATAAAATTTAAAATTCTGAATACTATAATAATTAAATTCATAGATTATATTAAAATTTCAAGTAACACTGGGAGAATATATAACTCAAACTCTTATAGTTGATAAAAAAACACAAAATTTTCACTGATGAGGTAAAGTCACCACAACTTCAAAGAAAACACCACTACCACCAACTCAAGATCATGGGTAGAATAGTTGCACTCATCGGGATATAACTACTGAGATCCATAAGAAACAAAATATCTATGCTTCATCAGAACAAAACCCAATACAATACTTGAAGCATAAAAAAAACTCAAATTGGACTCCTTCTATAGGAAAATAAAGAACTGAAGCACTAAAAAACTTCTCCTTTAGGTGATCAAAAGATTCCTAACATTGGTCATTCCACAAGAATTCCTAATCCTTCCAATTCAAGGATATTAAAGGAGTTTCAACCTGAGAGAAATTAGCTACGAACCTCCTATAATAGCCTTTATTACCAAGGAAACTCTGCACCTATGACACTTCCTTGGGGTCTTCCCAAGAAACAACTACCTATATCTTTGAAGGATCTATAGCTAATCACTACTGGGATACCACATGACCTGGGAAATAGATTTCATGATCCCAAAAATCACACTTCAATAACTTCTTGAGCAACTGCTCTTGATGAAGAACTCTCAAAATAGTTTGTAGATGCTCTATATGATCCTCCTCAGATTCAGAGTACACAGGGATGTCATCAATGAAAACTGCCATGAACTTATCTAGGACCTCTCTAAAAAATATTTTCATCAACCCCATGAACACATCTAGAGAATTCATCACACCGAACGACATCGGAATGAACTCATAATTCCCAAGAAGAAATCATAAAGTAGTGTTGTGAATATCCTTATCCTTCACCAACATCTAATGATATCCTAATTACAAATTGATATTTGACAACCAACTTTTTCCTTTCAGCTGATCGAATAAATCATCAATCCATATAAGAGGATAACATTTATTCACTATCACTTTATTTAAGTGATGATAATCGACACAAAGCTACAAACTCCCACCAGCCTTCTTCACAAACAAAATTAGTGCACCCTAAGATCACACACTTGGCCGAACAAAACCATGTCATAATAGATCATTTAGATATACTCACAGGTCTCACAGCTTATAAGGAACCATCTTATATAGGTACATTGAGATAGGAGACATTCCTAGTTATAGCTCGATCCCAAACTCGGTCTCCAATCAAGGGGGAAACACTATAACCTCCTCTAGAAATACATCAGGGTACTCTTACACTACCTTGAGAAACATCAACTATTGAACCTCTTAAAATCTCATCATTATCTCATTCATTAAATAGGAAAAGGAAAAAAACATTCCTCTGACCTATATAAGGGTCTCACTTGCCAAAAAACACCATTGGATCTCCATCAGCATCATAGAATAAAACCTACCTTCTGAATAAATCCACGTTAGCCTAAACCGAATACAACTAATCCATTTCAAGGATAATTTCATATGGTAATATATGTTAACATAGGAAACCACCCCAAGAGTGGTGTTTCCCCAGTATCATCTCAAATACTCTACATACTTCATATAATTCATCTCGACCCCAAACCGGCATAGTCAATGCCAATGGAACTAGAAGCCACTCTACCTCAAGTCCTAAATCATGGACGATGATAGGTGATATAAAATAGTGGGTCTATCCTAAATCAAACAAAACATGAAACCATGTAGAAAATAATAAAAGGATACTTCAAACATGTCTAGTTTTCCTAACATTAGAAATGTTAAAGCATGAAGTTGGCCATGACATGATCCATGACCTCTCTGACCCTACTAAAGACCACCTCTATGGTTGTTATCTTATCTCTAGGGATGAGGAGTATCTTGGGGTTGTCCTCTACCAGTCATATCTTGTCTCTGCTAATTCCAAACTAGACCACCCTACTACTGCTACCTCAGCTGAAACTGCCTCAACAGTATAACCTAAAGCGAAACACCGGGAATATGTTGACTTCTCAGAAATTACGAGCACTCTCACCATTTATGACCTCATCCTTCACAATAAAAACACACATATGATTACGTCACATAGTTCTGAGAGCCTCTACCCCTAGAAAAATGAGATGTTTAGGGCTAGGACCAGCCCTTAGGTGACCACTAAGAACTAGGAACCCTAGACCATTGTTTTAACTTTGAAATGAATCTTGATGACTCCCCTTTCAAGATGATTCTTATTTGGATAGTATCCTCTAAATAGCCTCTATGATTTCCAGTACCTTAAGATACATATTTATCATAAATGGGGTGATTGGAATGGGATATCTGGATAAAAAGACTCCTCTAAATGACTCTCCCTAGCCTCTTTATATAGCAGCAGGTATAAAGAATATCACAGAAGGGTCCTGAAATGGATCTTGAACTCTAGTACACTGGAGCTCCCTGCCAAAGGGTAAGTAACTACTAGAAACTGGACACCTTTGAAGTCAAAGAAAGAAACTCTAATATAAACTCTACTCAAAACTGATCTCATAACTTCTCCAATGATACTGTTGAATCCTTATGATCCCCAAGGAAAAAAACCACCACTTCCTCACTTCTCTACATAGAATTGTCACATCTAATGAAACCCAGTTCTCCTTCTAAGTATGGATCGAACTAAAAGCTATATGAACCTCTTCTAAATAGTCTTCTATGACTTCATATGAAATAGATCCCTCATAATTCTACAGACTCTGTCATTGAAACTCTTAGAGTTCCCTCCTCCACGTGTCCTCATCATCGAGCTCCACTCTGCGGTGATAAACTGGAACATCCTACTAAACATCTTCATCGTGAACCTGAGTAGGACATCAACTTAGAGCCATACCTGCAAGAAGAATAAACTGTTAGAGATCCTAAACCTAGAATATGTAATATTTAAAAGTAATTAATTAATTAATTAATATCTTTTTTAAGATTTTAACTTATCCTAAGGTCTACCCATTTCAAACACTAGTGTAAGGAATAATAATGCCTGACCCTTTTCTAGGTATCTATCTTATAACCCATATCACTAAATTTAGTAAGCTCAGTAACCTTACAGTTTCATCCATCATATTATAGGGGAGCCTATATACTCTTGTTTTATCTAGTCTCTTATGTTTATATCACTTACCAAACTTAGCTAACATTGTTTCCTTACCAACCCATGCAACCTCACCTATGCCTAACTCCAAACTCCATTCTATCCCTCAACCTAAACCTTTGATACCACTTTTTCATGACCCCCTTGCAACAAAGATACTACAATGAGGGGGAGAGATGGTGACTACCCGAGTCCCACCTTCAGTAGGCCTTGGGTTGGTGGATAGCGGTGACGGTATAATAAATATGCATATGAGAGGCATTAATATCTAAGAGAAACATACAGTAGAGAGAGATAAGAAGGTTACACCATAAAAACCTACTTATACATATATATATATATATATATATATCCCAATTGAAAACATACAATTTCATACAGTACTAAAACAACTAAAAGGAAACTACAAGTACCAAAAAGGTAAGGACGGCAACGACCATAAATCTTAAATAGCTCCTGTAAAACCCAGAGCTAGTAATATCCCACCTGATATCCAACATGTTCTAGATGACCTGAAAATAGTTTATATATACATAGGGATAGCAGAACATTATACTCAATAGGATCCTCTCCAGGGCCTCTCATCAAAAAGATAAAAAAAGCATGTTAAATCACAGTGAAACTAACTTGTCAGTTAAACAAGTGCACTAAATTCCAAGACACGCCATGGATAACTCTCATCATGTATCATGTATAAGAGATCATATAATATAGTAATAAAACATAAATGGTACCCTTCTATGGCTTTGTAACACCTCGGTATTTTGTGATTTTTTTTGAATTAATTTAATCTTTTTGATATTTCTCATTTCATGTGACATTGAAAATAGTTTATTTTATATTAAATCACTATTTTTTTCTTACATATACTAAAAAACATAAATTTTAGCTTTCCATACATTTAACACTAAGGTTATATTTCATTACATGCAACAAAGACTTTCCTCAATGGATTGCATAACATGCATGATCGACGCTTAGCGAACAATAATATATTGTTAAAATATGATGTAACCTAGATGTTAAATTAGATTTTATGAATATTATTAACTAACATATAAAAATATATGGTTTTCACAAAATATAAAATTAATTAATTAGTTATAAATTATTTAAAAATTAATATAAGAACCAAATGAATATAAAGGGAGTATTTGTATAGAAAACTATTATTATGCTCACAAGTTGTTTTAATATTAATAAATTAAATTAATTATAATTAGTAAGTAGTTTTAATTTAATATATATTTTAAATATCCAATTAAATATTTTTTATATTCATCCAATATTTTTTATAGGCATAAGATAAGAATAAAACTAATTTAACACATAAAACCCAATATTTTTATTAAGGTAGTTTTACTACTATTTAATGGTGAACTATTTTTAAATCCAAATTTTGACACATTTATAGATTTAATATGTAAAAATAAACTTCATATTTAAATTTAAACATAAAAATTAGGTTATGATAAATTTTTGGTTTTTTCTGTAAGGTTTTATTTTTTAACCAGTAGTTAAAAATCCTGGATTTTAATTCAAAACTACTTTTTCATATAATTTATTTATTAGGTTAAAATATATTTTTAATTGTTTTAAAAGTTAAATTATATAATATTTTTTAATAAATACAATTATGTTCATTGGAATCAATTTCACATTGAAATTAGATATAAAAACATTTCAAACTTTTTAACTTTTCACTTTAAAAACCCGTTTTTTCATTTTGTCTGTAGAATTAATTTTAAATCTAATTTTCAAATTTATTTGAATTTAATTAGGTAAAATAGATTCCATATTTGTAATAATAAGTTCCAATTTAGGTTATAATTTCAATTTAATTTTTTGGTATAAAAAATTTACCATGGTAAAAAAAATTTACCATTGTATAGGTAAAGTTGTGACAATGGTTAAAGTTAAAAGATAAAAGCATAACATACATAAAAATTGAAACATTTAATGGTTGTTTGAGGTGTTAATGGACCCTAACAAACCTAAAAACATTAATTTAATGTCTAATTAGTTTAAATTAATTCCACCTCAATATGGTTATCTTTAAATATAAAATAATCAATAATTTAATCACTTGAACCCACCCCTCCTGAAGTATAAATACTAGCCCTAACCTCCCCATTTCAACCCAAAAATACTTATAGATCATAAAATATCTAACCAAACCTCTCCTACTAACTATAATCACATAAAAGTGATTTTGGACTCACCAAAATACCAGATCCAAGGTCCTTAAGGGTCTTTTAAGGAGGTGTTATTCAAGAGGTGATTTTCTCAAAGTACCTCTCTTAATTTATTTCTAATTTCTAATTTCTCCTATACTCCTTCATAAATAAATGTATTATAACTATATAATAATATATATAATGGAGTTTTATTTTTATAATTTAATATATCATATCAATTTTGTTTCTCACCTCCTCTTATTTAATGAAACGAAATTGTTGTCCAAGTTATACCGGTTAATCGACTCAGTAAATAAAGTTTTTGTTATTTTTTCATTACCTCCTTCATGGATAGTCTTAAAACTATATTTTTGGTTAAATAGAATTAAATATGTATATTATAACCAATTTTATATTCTGTTAATTTTATATTGAGTATACCTTAATGCTTTCCATGTTGTGTTAAAACGATAATTTCATTTGAGGAAGTGCAGACTACCACCCCCTCAAAGTGATCTAATTAGTTTATACAATACATGGAATGTATTAAGGATGGATGTACTAAATATATGTTATATATATGATATAATAAATCTACTATAATAATGATATATATATATATATACATATGTATGTATTTTACTTTCTTTCCTTCAACCCGACAATTAAATGGAAGTAGCGTTCTTGTGTATGTACGTCTTGTCGTCTACATGAACGGTGTATTACATTTAATAATTCTATATTATAAGAATTATTATAATACACATATACTATATATAAATGATATTTATATAATTTTTTATATTTTGTAATCATGATATAAGTATAAGGACCAACGATATAACAAATTAAGACACATATGAAGAACAAAGATAATATTATCTCAAGTGAAACTTTAACATAGGATAGTTAAAAAGTGGGTAATATAAGGTCATAATAAAATAATATATGGTATTATATATAAGGATATGGTCCTATAAAATATTTATAATAAATTTATATTTATTATTTATTTGGTTTTAATGAGTACGACAAGATTTAAGACTCAAGGTAAGGGAATTCCATCACACTTTTAATTTTCATGAGATATAAGCCATGTTCATCACCTATTTCTTATGTATGGTGTATGTAATGACACTAATATATTTCATATAATTAATACATTTATATTTATGGTATTTGAATATTCATTTGAATATATTGGGCTTATAATTTAAATGTTTAAAGTGGTATGGGATGCTTTGAATGTTTAATGAATTAATCATTTCTCCATTTCAATATTCTTGATATTATTTTACATAACTATTAATATGGATATAAAGGGATTATAAAGGAAATTTTATGTATATTTTAAAGTTCATTAAAAAAAATCAACAAGGAATACATTTAAGGTTTTAAGGAAGGTATAATTTTTCAATATCATTATTATATGAGATTGTTTATACGTAAGTATTTACTATGGTTTATTTATCATCCATGTCCATATTTTATAAAAATACTTTCATAAAATGTTTTAATATTCTCTTATGGATGTTTAAATCCATTTTTACCCATTTTTTTACTTCTTACTACATGGTTTTAAAGGAATATTTCTTTTTTTTCAAATGAGTTACTTTTTGACTTTCCCAACAAAAGTACAAGAAGAATGTTTTATTTTAACTTATATGACGTGAATGGATTTTTATGATTTCATGATGCCTTATTTACATGAATATTCCCTTACAAGTTTTCATTATTATCTTCAAATAAATTATTTTCTTTTAAAATTTCATGGTGTTTTAAGAAAATAAAACTTTTTCGAAGAAGAAAGGATATTTTCCTCAAGAATCAATTTTAAGTGTTTTATCAAAATTATTTTCCATATAAAATGACATTCCTTAGTAATATCCCTATTATTCCTATGTTTTGATTATGTTTGTGATATTTATTAAGTCCATTTGTTTAACCTAGATTATGTTATGATGGAATGATGTTTGAGAAACCCATTTTATCCCTTGTGTTATACTATGATGAAATGATTATGAGCTTGTATATTTTTCCACAAGTTATGATATGATTACATTTTTATGATACCCATTTCATTTAATGGGTTATGGTATGATTGTTTATGATTTTGTGGCACATGTATGTATTATTTCATTATGAGATGCGTGGGATCTATATCTCCCTCTAATGCATTGGGTAAACATTTATATCTCCTAAGATAGACTAAGATGGTCTTGGGAGTGAACCATGACTACCAAGATGGTATGAGGAGTGAACTCATGATACTAAGATGGCCATGGGAGTGAACCATGACTACCAAGATGGTATGGCTAGTGAACCCATACTACTAAGATAGTCTTGGAAGCAATGTATTGGCTACTATGGAAATCATATTATATGCTTATATGTTTGTAACAATTCCACAATTTATTCCTATGTTATTATTTTATATCTTATGTTATTTTTTTCTTATGATTAAAGTCTAATGAACTTTCAATATTTATGCAATGATTTATTTTTATGATCTTTGTTATGCATGGTATTATCTTTTAATGTTATAATCATGTTCTCATACCCTTATGCTCACATTTATATTTTCATGTTTTCATTTTTTACCCTTACTGAGCATCTGAGCTCACCCCTTTTTATGTTTCCTTTCCCCCAGGTTATGAAGATACTTATTATTTTTGATGTTTCTAAGAAGGGTGTTGGTCAAGAATAACCTAGTGGGAGAAAATGTAGCTCATTTATGTATCAGTTTTTGTGTTTCCATGTTTCCAAATACACTAAACTAATATGGTCTTTGGGTGTTTATTTGTTTAATGTAATAAGTATTCCAAAAAATTAATGTAATTTCCATGTACACCATGTTTGGGTTCTTTACAGCCTTCCCCACTATTTTTCCACTCTACGCCAACATTCCACATCTTGATTAATCTCTCTCAAAGAGTAATCCAACTCGAAGACACCTTGTCTAGGAGTCACAACATGCACCTCGTGCATCACATCATAACATCAACCCATATCACATATCTATATAGTAACCAAGTAGTTTTAGGGAGCCACCATATCCCATATTATGTATATCAAACATCATATATTATACCTCAAGCCATTACAGTCCATACACCGAGCAAGTACCTCAAGCCATCACATCCTATACATGTCATACCTATAATAATACTTTGGATACTATATTTGGTAATAAGTGTGTGTGAATAAACCAAAATCCATCATAGTCCTCTACACATATATATGGGAAAACTAACTGTTATTCATACCATCACAAGTAACTACCAAAAGAAGAGAATGGGGCCAAATGGGGTAGTCATCCATCCATCCTCCCACGATGATGTTGGGGAAAACAACCTCTCATAGTCCAATGGGTGTCATTTTCCCTAACCAAAATGGGTGGGGTAATATATGAAATCATAGAATATACATGATATAATATAGATCACAACCACATTATGGGAATAACTTAGTCATAGACTCAATTGTAGCTAACGTTACTTGGACTCCTAGCTTCCATTGTTAAAACTGGATATCCTATAAGCACTAATGAAATTAAAAGAGCTACATTGATTACTTATTTCATTTTTCTTAATTTTTTCATTAATTAATTCATTAGTCATTAATTAACCACTAACATTATTCAAAATTATATTGCATTGAATTTTATAAATCATCGGAGTAAGGTCCCTCTAGTAATAATTCAAACCAAGTCCATGGTTTATCAAGATAAACATCTTTTAATAACTTTTATTTTGTCATCAACCAACCCCATGGGTTAAGAATGATTTATTCATTATTAAAATTATTCATTAAACTAGGTACTCTAGAAAAATCATCATAATCTACCACTAAGAAGAAATATGAAACCAAGCACCTCCAGCTACCTCAAGAAATAGAGAAAGGAATGAAGGTAAAACAAGGAACTTGTCCACCGTCCATTAAACAGATCCATAATTGAGCATACCAACTCTCAACACCTCATCAAAGGGTAAGACTATATTTAACTCATTCCAACACCTCTAGATCCATCCCTGAAACCCAAATGAAAATACTAATGCATCTCTCCATCATAGGCATCAACTGATGCCACATCATTTAGGCCTCCCTACCCATATCACATCAGTCATCCTAGGATCACATCACATCTAGGCCTACCCACCCCATATAATCCACCCTAGGATCAGGTGTATCAGGATCATATCAAAAGGATCATATCTAGATCACATCAAAAAGTTAGAAAGAAAAAATAAGAAATCAACAAGGAAACTGGGCCCTCAAAACCAGACATACAACCTTCTCATGTAAACAATCTCTCACCACTCCAAAACAAGGCACCCAACCTTCTTAATCAAACGGGAAACTCAGGACCCATAAAATTATCTTTATCATACAAATAATTCTTATTTCGTATTTAATTAACCAATTCCTTATTTACAGGTTCTAACTATAGGAAACCTAAAGCATCAAGATATAGCAAGATATCAAATAAAAAACATGCTCTTAACATTTATTCCAGTTTCAACAAACCTAAAGAAGTATCATTATCAATTAAAATTATTTTTTAATTTTTATAAACAAGCATCAACATGCTTCAAATTATTTATCAATTACATTAATAACATGGAAGATCATTTTAAATTACAAATTCTCATTGTATCAACTTTATTATCAGCAAATAATATTAACCATTAGATTAAAAACATTCCTCCACTTTAATTATTCTTAATCCAATTAATTAATTAATTTTGGCTTCGCATTCTTTACCTATTTCAACATGATAATCTAAGACTAATAACATGCTAATAAATCATATGGAATTTATATCACACTATCTAGAAAAACAAGAGGCAAATTGGTATCACGGTATAAAGAAACAACATCATAAACATGAAATCATTTCCAATTCCTTTAATCCAATACCATATTTATTAGGTTAATTTAATTTCCATATAAAGGGATAAATAATGATCAATTTATGATTGAATGTAAATAAAGTAAGATAACCAATGAATCCCCTACCTCAAAGAAATCAATGTTCTACACATGAGAACAAAACAACATCGTGGATCTCCAATCACCACTCCCACAAGGAATTGTATCCATCCAAGGATTCCACGGTATAACTACACCAACAAAAAACAAGAGAAACCCCATTAGGAACAATGAAGATAAAACACCATATCATAGAGAGAATATATGGTAGGAAATGAGATAGAATTGGAAGAACCCACTATAAAATGAAGGAAATTTTACCTTAGATTACCACGGATCACCACATGTTGAAGATGGAAACCAATAATTGATCCCTAGTTGAAGGGATCTCTAAATGTGGAAGGAGGGATCCACTGGTCTCCTGGAATGAGAGTATCCATTGGATTTGGAGAAAACCAAAGTGGATGAAACATTAAAAGATTCACTACACCAGGAATTTACATGGCGTGTAAACCATTTACACATCGTGTAAATGTTGATATTCGTTTATCATAGAAAATTATGCCACCTAAAACCAATTAATCCTGAATAAATACACATCGTGTAGAATCTTATGAACTGCCCTTAACATGACATGAACATAACTTACATGGAATGTAAATAGTATAAGGTGTGTAGTCCCCCCTATTTCTAGCTTCTTCAACTTCCATTTCCTCTAGACTTACTCTAGGCCTCCTATGAGCACCACTTGCTTCAGAATCATGCAAGGGGTTGGACCACATGGATTAGGGCCCTTAAATTATTTCTCCTTAACTTATTATTTAAAGTTATATCCTATGTAAATTCATAAGTATTGTATCTCTTTTAATCCTCATCAAGGATAAACTAGCATAGTCCTTTCGACTTAGAGTATCAGCCTCCTTGTTTTCCTTCCCAAGGTAGTAATGTGTTGAACAATCATAATGTTTAATCAGTTCTAACAATATTCCTTGTTTCATATTAAACTCCTTATATGTGAATATATACTTAAATATTTTATGATCAGTATATATATAAATCAAAATTCTCACCATATATATAATTCCTCCATATTTTCAAAGAAAAAATTACTACCAGCAACTCCAAATCATGAGTCATGTAATTTTTCTCATGAATTTTCAATTGGCATGAGGCATGATATATCACCATGTCATTATTTATGAGGATAAATCCTATTACCTTCTTTTATGAATCAATTTAGATCAAAAACCATTATCTACATAAGGGTAGTGTGAGTATAGTTGCATTAAACAACCTTCTCTCATCTCCTTGAAATTTTCTTTGCATTCGTCATTCTAATGGAACTTATCTCCCTTATGAGTTAATTAAGTGAGTGGATTAGATAGGCAAGAGAAATTTATCACGAAGCATCAATAATATCTTTCCAATACAAGAAAAATAAGGATCTCAGTTACCATGGTTGCTTTAGGTTATTTCTCAATAACTTCCATCTTTGAAGGATCCACTGATCTACCCATTCTTGAGATTATATAACCTAAGAAAGAAACTTTATATAGCCAAATTCACACTTGGTAAATTTCACATACAAATTATCCTTCCTTATGGTTTTAAGCACAATAATAAAATGATCTTCATGAAAATCCTTTATCTTTGAATATATGATAATATCATCTATAAATATCACCAAAAATTGATCCACATAATCTCTAAAGACTCTATTCATTAGATCTAAAAAGATAATGGGGGAATGGTAAGTCAAAATGGAATCACTATAAATTCATAATTTCCATACCTTGTATGGAAGGTTTCATTCAATATATCATCCCTTTTGATAGTTAATTGATGATATTTAAATCAAAGATCAATATTTGAAAAGTATTAATCTTCACACAGTTGATCAAATAGGTCATCAATATGGGGTAGAGGATACTTTTTCTTAATAGTAATCTTATTAAGTTTCTGATAAACAATGAAAATACGCATTGAACCATATTTCTTATTAAAAAATAGGTACACTCCATGATGATGAAATCAATCATATGAATTAGTTATCCAAATTCTCTCGGAATTGATTCTTCAATTCATACAATTCAATCAGGGTCATTCTATAAGGATTCATTGAAATAGTTGTAACACCGTATATGAATTATATTGAAAACTCAACTCCACAATTCAGAGGAAGAATAAAAAAATACTCAGGTAATACATTGACATACTCCCAAAAAATAGTGATATCGTCAATGTTAAGTTTCATCACAACCATTTGAGATAAATACCCCTCATGAAAAGGTATTAATATCCATTTAATTGAAGTAATTTATATTGGAGGTTCATACTCATCCCATCATTGAAAAATTTTCATAGGTTGACTTAGAATTCCCATAAAAGGTGACTTACCTTCTATGGAAATTGATATGGGATCAATACTAATGGATTCAATCCATGCCCAAAATCACATAAAATTAAATTATAAGGAGAATAATAATATTTAAAAGAATACCATTCCCATAAACTTCTACTAGAGAGATGTTACAAACTTGAGATAAAATCATCAAAACACTGGGTTTTTTCACTAATAATTCAGTGTCTAATAATTTAGGTGATAATGTGATAAAATTAAAAAATTATATAGATATAAAATAGTGGTTATAAAAAGAATAAAATAATACATTTTCAGTTCTAGAGTGGATGGTTAGTGTAAATTTTATCACATCATTCGATGAACCCACTTCAGCTATTGTTATTGAATAATCATTCCATTTATCCTTTTTCTTAAGGTTATTTTGAGTAATATTATCCTCATGAACTCTTAGGTTATGGAATTTATTTTCATAATTCACAATCTCCTTTAAAATAAAACATTGAACATAATTGGATGATTCTTTATTATCCTCTATTTCATTTATTTACCTCTTCATCCCTAGTCAACAATCACTAACTCAGTGACCAAACATTCCCCACTTGAATCATTTCCCAATTCCTTTCAGACATTTTCCTAGGTGTTTTCCCCCATATTTTTGTCATGTTGGTGGTTTGAATTTATTTATACCATGGGTTTTACCATTCAAGTTTCCATGAAGCTCTATTTTTCTCTTCTTATCACTAAAACTAAAAGAATAATTTGAGTTTAAATTATTTATTTCTTCCTTCATATCACATTGAATGATTTATTCATATTAACCAAAGTCTATTGTGGAAAACACCTTTAAAATACTTGGTTTTATGCTACTAAATAATCAATAAATTTTTTTTATGGGTTCAATAATAAAACTTGAATCTTAGCTTGAAAGTATTATAAGTTTGTCTTCATACATACCAATGGATTCATCATCCTTATTCTTCAACTCTAGAAATTTCTACACTATGTTAGTATAAATATTTCAATAGAAATAATTATTAATAAATACCCTCTTAAACTCTTCTTATTCTATGGAGTTAATTTCTTCCTCATTCCTTATATTATTGATGATAGTTCACCATTGATCTACTTCACCTTCTAAACAATACAGAGCCAAAATAACTTTCTCATGATATAAGAATTGGAGAGAAAAAAATATCATTTCCATCACATTGATCTATTCCTCAGAAAATAATAGATCATAATACCTAGAAAATTAGGGTTGATATTATCACATAAAAGGCTCAATGATATGTTTCTCTGTCATTAGTGAATTTGGTAGCTTAACATGATTTGCTTTATTACTCATACTTTGAGAGATTTAAGTGAGCATAGTTACAAGATATTGTATAGAAACCCCAACTCCAATAACCCTATATTGGTTTACACTATATTAAATTGGAATAAGATACAAAGGATATCATACTGAAGGACTGATCAGTTAAGAAATCTTGAAGAACCAGATATATTCATGATTCTCATATTACATTGGAAATATAAAATAAATAGCATATGAAACACTCTTGAATCCTTGATATTATTCATAAAATCATTAATCATATCCTAGGTAAATGGAAAAAATAAAGTATAATCTTAGATTCTTAGTAAAATTTACATAAAACAGAAGGTATCATGAGTAAATAAGGCCTAATAAAAATATAAATATAAATAACTGAAAACACATGTCATTTAATCAATAAATTGAAAAAACATGAATCCATGTATAATATCAATGCAGAAATCTCATGGATAATAATAAATAAATTCCCAATGAAGTAAATACTTAATATTAGATGTCATGATCACATACATCATGATATCTTTACCATGAAGGATTTATACAAAGACAGGTTAATTGATGGGTATGTATACACCAAAACCCATTTAATAAATGTGGCCAATTGGTTTATCTCATAAGTCTTGTCGATGCATCGAGGGGATATATAATTCTAGGCCCAACGCATCATTGTATGTGAAATTAATTTATCATATATTTAATAATCAATTTTATTCATAAACATTATATATTATCAATAAATATGTGTATTGATAAAGGATGTGTAATATCAATATTTCCCCAATCAATCAAATAACATTCATAATAAAACACCATATTTATAAATGGTACAAGGTTTATGAAATAAGAATATCCATAATAAAAATAATATGGATATTTAAGAGAAATGTAATGTCCAATTAAAAATGATCATAAGAAATTGAATGTTTCAAGAGAAGGTTAACAACCATAAGACTACTAAGAGATAAAATATGAGCATCAATTTATCTAAAATATAGGTTTTGTAATAAAATAATTTCCTTTTAAAAATAAAGTAAAATATAAGAACAACATTAACATAATATTTCATTAAAGGGTTTTATTTATAAACCCATTAAAATCTTATATGAGAATCTAAAATAGCATAAAATAGTTTTGGTGGCGAAAAAATCTCTTAACATCATATTTGTTAAAAAAACATTACTTTTGACTTCTTGTAAAGAAAGTCAAAAACAATCATTTAATAAAAAAATTAGAAATATTCCTTTAAAAATATTTAAAATTTCAAGGATAAAAAAATTTCCTTTTTAAATCATTTTATTAAATAAAAAGGGCTTTTTTAAAACAATTTTGAATAATATATAAATTAAAGAAATATGTATCCAATCCAAAATAAGAATAATATCAACATTTATTTTAAATATTAATTTGTTTGATTAAAGTTAAAAAGAGAGGAAAATTTAGAAGAAAATATTTAAAATACTTATATATTTAGTGGATAAGAACATATATGGAGGTTATGAAGGATATATTATAAGATTCTTCAATAAAAATAAGGGAAATCCCAAAAAATGAGATTGTAAAATAGATTCTAACCTATTTTGTAACTTTAAAATTATAACACCTTGAAAGAATAAACTTGAATTGAAACTTTAATCATAATGAATAAATATATATTTATGTTAAATACATTAAATAGGAATTATATACATCACAAAAAAGTAAATAGGTGCATAATACCAAATATGACTCAATAGAGTGGAAATTGAGACAAAACTTACCTCAAGTTTGAATTGTATTGTATGTTCTTTTAACATAATATATAATAAATTTAGATTTAATATAAATAACTAAAATAATTATATACATATCTATAATATCATATATGATCCATTTATAACATCTCTTCACCCGTTTGTTAATAATCTTTTATTGTTATCAATATTTTGGGTTTAACGACTTCGTTTTTTATAAGAATTTTGGTTTGTTAGTTTTGGTACTTATACTTTGATTATGGTTAAATAATCTTTATAGTTTTAATAGTGATATAAACATTATATATATTTATTATATATATATATATATTCATCCCATAATAGGTAGAGATAAAAAAATGAATTACACCGTTTATAGAGATGGTAGGTCATACGTACACATTACTGTTATTTTCATTTTTCAAAGGATGGAACAAAAGAAAGGTAAATAATCATTCACCCTAAAATAATAATTATTATAAAATATATATCATATATATTCATTAAATTTTTTCTTACTACCATCTATGTAAAAAGGAAATGAAAAATGATCACATCGCTTTGTGGAGGTGGTAATCCACATGTACGCATGAGCGCCATTGTCATTGTACAACAGATTGGAAGGTAAGAAGGGAGATATGGTATTATAATTATAGAAGCATATTTATTTCATAAATATATATTATTTCCATATTTATAACTATCCAAGTAAATTGGTGATGAAAAATGAATTACATTGTTATGTGGAAACGGTAAACCGTATGTATGCATGAGCGATGTTCTCAATTTCCATAAAATGATAATAATAACATAAAATTATATTTATGATAATATATTTAGTGTTTTAGTATGGATATAGAATATTTATAGGAATTTATATAATAAATAAAATTGAAATGCTGGTAAAGACGATTACCTCTTTTTTAGTATACTTCCTTTAGATTCTTTCCTAAGGACCTTTGGAATGTTATTTTAAGAAGAACAAAACCTATAATTCATGGATATGAAAGTTAATAAGAGAAATGGGTTAGGTTTTTATTAATATATATGGGTCAAATTGGTTTAGAGAAAAGAGATAATGGGTGTCCTTTTATAAGTGAGGTGAGGGGATCTTTTAGAAATTCATGAAATATTATAATATAATATGTGTCTAGCTCGTGTGAAATGGTTCCAAAATGGAATTTATTATAAGATAAGGACTATATAGTCCAAATATAATAATCTAATCGTGTTTATACGTGGTTTTATATCATTTTAAACCTTATCTTTTTTATTAACCCCTTCATTAACCATTTTTAACCTTAATTGATGTAACACTTGTTTCAATATTAAAGGGTTAAAATTTTACTTATAAGATGAAAACTATCTCATAAATGGAAAATAGATGAAATTTTAGAAAATATATTATCCCATTTTCCTATTTCTAGATTTTATTATTTTTAAATAATTTAATGAAATATTATTTTCATAAAATATCATTAATGTCATTTTTGACACTATTCATTTAATTTGACATTAAATACACCAAGACAAAGATATAATTTGAATATAATCCATTCAAACATCTATAATATTCTTAAACACAAAAATAATCCAAATTTTGGTACTTTTAATATACTGAAAATCGTTTGTTTTATTTTTCTATTAATTGAATAAATATTGTATTGGAGTTGCATAAGCATTTAAGGTAATTATTAAATCAATAAAAATTAAAGATAAATTACCATGATATAAAAAATAATTATTATTTAAAATTATTATTTAAAACTTAACATAACCACTTTTTATCCTTATGGAAAAATATTAGAGATATTAAATTCAAGAGTACAATAATTTGTTTTTATTCTTTTATTAAAGTAATATAAAGGTCAATACCAAAGAAAAATGAAACCAAGTGGACATAGTTTATATTTTTCGATATTAATGGATGAAATAAATTCATAAAATATTATAAAGGTAAGTTTTATAGAAAAATTAAAGCCTTATCCCAAAGTTTTAACCTTATCTTACCTGTTTTATCCTTATTGAGGTGACAAATATCCACCAAGGACACTATTCGTAATGACCAAAAATAAAAATGGACCTATTTACCAAATTTTTACTTAATAATTACAAATATTAAATCCATTTTATCAAATTTCATTCAAAATATTTTTATAAATTAATTTAAGATAAAAATGAAAACACAACAAAAAACAGTTTTTTAGAAAAAACGTGTTCTTAAGTCAAAAAAATGAACTCATACCAAAATCTGGTATAATAATTATTAAAATTTAATTAATTATATTATTTCTAAATAAAGTTATATTATGTTAATTTAGTATTAAATTCAAATCGTTATGGGCATTTTTCAAATAAAATAAATTATTATTCTATAAAAAATAATTTTTTTTAGTATTCACTGAAAAATCAATCCTTTCATAAAAATACCAAATTTTTAACCTAAGGTAATATAGACATGATGAATTCAATAATTATATAATTGTAATATAATAATATTTTAATAGGATTTTTTAGTTTTTTTAAACTCTTTGTTTCTTGTAAAGAAAGATATCAATGAAATATATTTAAAGAGAAATATATCATAAAATATTGGTTTGTTACATTCTAATCCCCTTAAAATAATTCCACCCTTGAAATTGTATCACTCCACTAAAAAAATAAGGATACTTCTACCTCATCACATCCTCAGGTTCCCACATAGATTCCTCAATTTTATGATTTCACTACCAAACTTTGGCCAGGTGAGTGGTCTTGTTTTATAACACTTTATATCTATAATCGAGAATCCCTACCAGTTATTCCTTATAAGATGGATTTTTCTCTAGCAATGTGAAATTTGAGTTTAGTACATTTTAATTATTGGTTATTTTCATCCTCTGGAGAGATACATGGAATTCATCATGAACTTGATAGAGATTCAGTGGAAGCACCAAGCGATAATCTATCCTCCCAGTATGATCGGTAATTTCAAAGGGACCAATATATCTATGGCTCAACTTTCACTTATTTTGAAATCTTATAACCTTCTTCCAATGATATATTCATAGGAATATCTTGTCACCAACTTCAAAATCTAGATATTTCCAATGATTATCTGCATAAATTGTTTTGTTAACTTTGAGCTTCCCTTATGTGTTATTGAATGGATCTAACATTATCTGTCATCTACTCATCTAGATCCGAACCCAATAGATTTATTTCTCCAAATTTATCACAATACATTCGAGTTCTACACTTCCTTCCATAGATGAATTCATAAAGAGCCATCTAAATACTCAAATGAAAGTTGTTTTTATAATAAAATTCTACCAAAGGAATGTGTTAATCCCAACCACCATTGAAATCTATAGAGTAAGATCTAAACATTTATTATAGAGTTTGAATGGTTCTCTCAGAATGACTATCTATCTAAGGATAATAAGTAGTACTAAAACTTAACTCTATATCAAGATCCTATTAAATTATTCTCTAAAACTTCAAGTTAAAACTTAGATCCTGATTATATACAATTAAGAGTGGTACTCCATGAAATCTAAAAACTTACTTAATGTATAATTGAGTAATATGATCAATAGAAAATTCTTTCTAATAGTGATAAAATGTGTTTATTTTATGTAGCAATCGACTAAAACCCAAATATAATTGTTCCCTTTATATTTTTTGGGAATTTTTACAATGAAATCCATGGTAACATTTTCACATTTCCATTCTGGTATGGGTAATGGTTGTAACATCCCATTAGAATTGTTTCTCTCATCCTTAACTTGTTAACATACCAGGCATTGGGATAAATACTTAGGAATATCTCTTTTCATGATATCTCACCATAAATATTATTTTATATCTCTAAACATATTTTTACTTTTAGGATTAATAAAGAATGATGAATTATGAGCTTCATACAATATCTTCTTCTTCAACTCTGGTATTGATGGGACACATAATCGATTCCTGAACATTATCATTCCATAATGATCATGGTTAAACTTAAGAACATTCATCACATCATTCTATAATTATATGTCTTCCTTATATTCCTTCTTAATCCTATCATATATGTATGGTTGAATATTCATTTGAGAAAGATAATATATATCCCATTTCTTCAATATTTCAATATCAAACTTCTAAAAATCCATAAATATAATAACTCTTTCAATATTCATCATAGATAAAAAAGAATTATATTTCTAAATCAGAGCATTATCCACCTTTTTCTCCTTTCTAGGGTGGTAATTTATTAAGCATACATAATCTTTGATAAACTACAACCATCATCTATGGTGCATATTAAATTATTTATGAGTAAATATATACTTTAATATTTTATGATCAATATATATAACACACCTTTCACCATATAGATAATGACTCCATATATTCAATGAAAAAAAATTGTTTCCAATTCTAAATCATGATTTGGTTATTTCTACTCATGAATTTTCAATTGGCGGGGTACACAATCAATCACCACATAATTCTATATGAGGATTCATCTTAGTCACTTTTTTATTCATTACTATATATCACAAACCTTTCTCCACTGCATGGTAGTGTAAGCATAAGCATTCTGACTAGACTTCTCTTTAGTTCTTCAAAATTCATTTCAAATCCATCTATACACAATAACTTAACCCCCTTCTGATTCAACTTGGTGAGTGAATTAGATAGTTGTGAGAAATATTTCACAAAGCATCAGTAGTATCTAGTCAACCTAAGAAAATTATGTATCTCAATTACCATGTTTGGTCTAGTCCATTTCTTAATAAATTCCATCTTTGAAGAATCCACCTATATACCCTCACTTGAGATTATATGGACTAATAATGAAACTTTATGAATCCAAAATTTACACTTGGTAAATTTAGTATATAAAATTTTCTTCCTCGGGGCCTTAAGGACAATTCTAAAATGTTCTTTATGCTCTTCCTTGATCTTTGAATATTTAAGAATATCTTCTATAAATACTACCAAAAACTCATCAAGGTAATGTATAAAAAACTATATTTATTAAATCCATAAATATAACAAGAGAATTGGTAAGTCCAAATGGAATTACTATAAATTCATAATGACCATGCCTCATATAGAAGGTTGTCTTCCGTATATCCTCCTTGACCCTTAGCTAATAATATCCAGATCGAAGATCAATCTTGGAAAAATATTGATCTCAATGAAATTGATTAAATAGATCATCGATATATGTTTAAGGATACTTGTTCTTAATAGTAATTTTATTAAGTTTCTGATAATCCATGAAAATATTTATTGACCCTTCTTTCTTCTTAACAAAAATAATCGGTGCACCCCATGGTGAAGCCCTAGGTCAAATGAATCCCTTATCTATATTCTCTTGGAGTTTCTACTTCAATTAATATAACTCAATTAGGTTCACTCTTTATGGAGTATTTTAAATAGGTGTAGCTCTAGGTATTAACTCTATTGAAGACTCAACTTAATGATTCAGGGGAAGACTAGCAAACTCTTTTGAAATGATATCAATAAATTCCTTTATAATAGGCATATATTAAATGATGAGTTTCTCCCCAACCATCTAAGATAAATATCCCTCATGAATAATTATTCAAACCCATATGATGGAAGTAATTTCCATTGGAATTTCATGTTCATCCTCTCACTAAATGACTGTCATAGGTTGATTTGAAATATTGAATATAAATTCCATTCCTCGACAATTAATATGGTATCTATACTAAGAGATCCAATCCATACCCAAAATTATATATAATTTAACTATTTTAAGAATAAAAATATTCATAGAAATCACATTCCCACAAACATTTATTGGAGAGGATCTATAGACTTGAGATGTGGTCATCCTACCATTAGGATTTATCACTACCAACTTAATATCTAATAATTGAGGTGGTGATGTGATACCCTTATAAAAATATTTAGATATAAAAGAGTGGGTAGAACCTAAATCAAATAAAATATTTTCAATTCTAGAGTGGCTAATAAGTTTACATTTCACCACATCACTTGGAACTTCCACTCCAACTATAGTAATTCTATATGTTTGGATTTCTCCCCTTGGATTCTTTTGTGGTAAGTTCCATTGATTCTTAGGAAACTAGTTTAAATAATGTCCCATATCTTTATAGTTGAACCATTATATGGTAGTGGTTTCTATATTTTACTTATAATCATTATCCATATTACCTTTATCCCCACACTTGTAAAAAAAACCCATGCACTTCTAGTATTTCCCAGGATGCTTCTTTCCTCAATTTTATATGATGGAAATTTCTTCATTCCTTTCTTCTTCTATGATGTGTTCCATTTTTTTTGTGCTCAGTCAACCACTTCTTCTTAATTATATAGAATCTATAAAATTATTTCTCTATATTAATGTAACTTGATACTATATCATCATATGATGAAAAAATTTGATAAACTAGTGCCTTTTAGAGACTTAGCTTAATCACATAAAATAAATGGTCAATCTTGCATTTTAGATTATATATGTAGATCAAATAATGCCTAGATAATATTGTAAAGTTAGCCTCATACTATACCACACTTTCTAATTCCTTCTACTTTAAAGTGAGTGATTTCCTATCCATTTCAACTCATTATTCTTGGGGAAAGTATTTCTATAAAAAATCACTTTAAAAGTTATTTATTCTATGATTTCTATTTAGTTATCCTCTTTAGTGTTCTGGATCAATTTTCACTATTGATAATCATATCCTTTTAAATAATACACTAACAAAATAACCTTTTCACTTTCATTACATTACAAATCCATGAGTATATTTTTGAGATACTTAATCTATAGTTCAACTACCAATGGATTAGTATTTCCATTAAAATATGGAGGATGTAATCATATGAAGTGATCCAATATAGGAAAATCAAATTGTGGAACAATCAGTTACTCTATATGGTCAATTTTATTCATTATAACCTAATTAAACTACTCTAATATGGTCCTGATCTACTCAGTTAAAAAACTAGATGTATTTTATTACTCATTAAGGTAATCACTACATTGATTATGAGTGTTTTTTCCTATTCATCCTTTAGGATCCATCACTAAATAATGTAATATATTGAGTTAGATCATAATCATCAAGAATATTGAGCCATAAAATAAAAATCCATCTAATGGTAAAAGTTCTCAAAAACTATAAGGTGTTATCATTATTATTATTTTAGCTATGTTCATTTTAAAATATAATACCCAAGGTTTCTACTAAAATTCCTCTACTATCAATTGTGTAAAACACAACTCTAGTAACCTAGAGTTGGTTTCCACTTTATTACATTTGAATAAGATGCAATGGAAACCATCCCAAAGGAACAATTCGTTTATCAGTCTTGAAGAACCAGATACATACATGATTCCCATATTATATAGGAAATATAAAATAAGTAGCATAAGAAATGATCTTTATTCATTGATATTATTCATAATATCTTTATTCATATCTTGGGAAAATGAAAAAAAATAATGGGTGAGCTCGGATTCTTGGTAAGAGTTATATAAAATATAATATATTACGAGTAAATAAGGCATAATTAATGTGTCAAGGTAAATAACCAAAAACACATGTCATTTAATCAATAGCTTGAGCATGAAATACATCAATAAATAATGTCAATGCAGAAATATAATGGATAATAATAACTAAATTATCAATGAATTAAATGATTAATATTAGACTTCATGATCTTATATATCACGATATATTTTCCATCAAGGTCTTGTTCCAAGATAATTTAATCGATGGTGTAATGTCTTGAGTTTTTGGAGCGCATCGAATTCCTCAACCTGTTTAAATTTTGGGAGTTTTATAATTAGACTAAATCTTTTCATGATCTTTATAACTTAATTATGAGAGTTCATTTAACCCAAGACCTTATTATTATACGTGTTTTAAATTTTTGGAAAGTTTCTTGGGGTTTCGAGTGGGTCTCCGGTAAATCGGAGGCCGAAAACCCAACTTTTCAACGTGCGTAGGCTAAGGCACATAGTTTGGAAAAGTTGTGCATCATCCTAGGAGTAACTTTGTGTCCCTCCTTATTTACTATGAATTGTTTTAAAAACCACATAGTAGAGGGTGCATGGCCATGTGGGGTCTTCTATTGTTTTTGGAAGAGGCTTCATGCACGGTTTGTGCATGGTTTGGAAAACCATGAACCTAACTATGTGAGGTTTGGTTCCTAGATGGTGGGTGCCACATGGTTGGCACATGGTTAGAAAAAACATGAAGTGAAACTTTGCAAGTCATTTAAATAGGATAAATTGGCACTTTTCCCCGCCTTCTATTTCCTTCCCTCCTCCTCCCTTATCCATCATTTCTCACGCATAGATGAGGGTGCACTCCCACTTTCTCTTCTACTAAGATTTGAGCCATCTCCTTGATCTGAGCTCTATTATGGAAGTCATTGGTCTCATTGGAAGCATATTGGTAAGCTTTTGAATCGTATTTCTTCCTCTCTTCCTTGATCTCTCCATATAGTGCACTAAATATGTGCAATCCATTTTACCCTATTTTTAGGGTGTTCATCTAAAAAACAGATTTCTTCTAAATCAGATTGAGTTAAAGGTTGATATCATTTGAATGAGAATCTACTATTATGAGGTAGGTGATGATTATCTTTCTCCATGATTTTGCAGTTGTTTTAGGGGTGAACTATATATGCGCCATGAGGGTCGACCAAGCAAGACCCAATTTAATTAATGGAATGTATTTAAATTACTAAATAAACTACATGAGATGCCTCTAGGAATGCTCTTGGTCCTCCATGACTATAGTTGGTATAATCTTGGTGAGAGGATTCATACCAATTGGGAAAATTAGGTTGAGTAGGTCAATTTAATTCAATTAAATTATATATTATGTTTTATATGAATTCCATGGTTCTGAGGGAATGTGATGGGATACCTATAAGGATTGAGGTGATGCTGATTGCCTAGATGAGGTGATGTGGTTTGTTAGGTTGGGTGAGGCCCAGATTCTATGGGTAATATTGATCATAGGTTGGGCGACATAGTTTTTGGATTGAGGCAATGAGGTCATCAGGTTACAATCATGGCCCATGTGATTTTAGATGGTGCTAACCATCGGGATGAGTGACAGGGTCATAGGGACATGTGGTGTCGGGATTATGTGTATTAGGTACTTTGTAGGTGATTTCCACTCACCATGATTGGATGAAACACCATTGGAGTCATGTGCACACAGATAGGACTCAAATGATGATATGGTGTTAACCACTCATGTGAGTAGAGGACTCTGTTAGTTGTGGCTGATGGTTTTGAACATCAGTGAGTTTAGAGGTGATTTCCATAGAAATCCATTAGGATAATGAGGATCCATTCGTTTATAGTGATGAGACCATCGGTTAGGAATTAAGGCTCGTCGTATTATTAAGGTCATTGGGCCAAGTTTATTCGGGAGGATGGATATTGTCGTTCATTGAGATACCGACTATTAAGTCAACTATGTTTATTATTTAGAGTATAGGCATTGTTGTTCCTAAGACATTGGGATTCAAGTCGATGGGGATTTCTGAGCTGAGGTTCGAGGGACTGAATACTTGTTTGGGTGTGTCATTCGGATGTCGGATTATATGACTATTGGCACAAGGTTTTGGTGATACTTTTACAGGAGGTTCCTGAGGGACCTCCAACTTGTTACTCATCAGGGGATTCCTTAGGCATTATGCTAAAAATCCTCATTGCTATAGTTATATATATGTAGACATGTTTTTGTATTCCATATATATAACTTGGGTCATATGGTATTCCAATGGTGGAAAAAGTAGTTGATTGATTCCTTATGGTTGTTGAGCATAAGGGAAGTAAGTTATCTATATTATGTGCATGTACTATTTATTTATTTTTAGTATAAATGTACATTATCATAGATTTAAGATAGGAACACATTGGTAGTGTCCTACTAAGATTTATTCATATAGCCTGCACAAGCCCTTTGGGATGTATGTAGACTTTATACTTTTGATATCAAGTAAGGTAAAAGACTTAAGAGATAGGCCAAAGTGATTGGGTAATACTTATTAGAATGGTATGGATGTAAAGGACTTTAGGTTCCTACATCAGCTGGATTTTACCTTTTGTGTCTTTCTTTTTGTTTTTCAAGATTATATATGTGTGTTTTGGTGGTATTCTTTGGACGAACCTTCCCACTTACTAGTTATATGACCTAAATTTCATGCATGTTTATATAAATGGTATATTTTTTTGTCTTAGTAGATATAAATGGTGTTTTTTATAAATGGTATGTTTGAGATTTATTGATTATTATTGTTACTGTGGGTTACTGATCCTATTATTTATGGTCATTCTTCTACTGTTATATTTATCTATATACCATTATTATTATCATATCTAAAGGGTATAGTCTCCCCATTATCACCTCTTTACACCCTTGCTACTAGTTGGTAGCCTTTGGCGTATAGGGAGGTACGCTTAAGGCCTAGTGATACTCTGGTCCATAGCGCTGTTTGGGTTGTGAAATGGGTTAGGGTGCTATAAATTGTATCAAAGGGGATTATTTTACCTATTTTTTGGGTCTTACAATATGATCTATAGTAGTCTAGAGACTAGGATGTAGTCAGAACTTGGTTCAGGGATTGTGTTTGGGTACCTTCATCCCCATGCATGGGGGACAGACCAAGTTTCTAGGGGTGGGAAATTATTTTTCTACTTTTCTCTTTTTATAGTTGATTTTATTTCCACATTGAGTGGAACACTTGGGTGTGATTATTATATTTTATGATATATGAACCTTAGATTGGTATAGAAAGGTATGATTACTTATGCTTTCTTTATTGGTACGTAGGATGATTGATGTGTGTGTGTATGTGCATGCCTATGATAAAATCATTGTGATTTTCATTGGGAACCTAGATTGAGCTAAGAGGGTTGGGCTATTTAAAGTGTCTATAAAGGAATCTAAATAGTTTTTTCCTTATTAACCTCTCTTTGGTGGAATTCAACTCATCCATCTCAAGCATGTGGTTCTAATGAAATATGTGTATGATTCTATCTATGATATGTGATATATATGTATGGGCCTGGATATGATAGGAGCATGTAGGGATGATGATAGGGGTGAGTTGTTTAAATTGTCAATAAAGAATCAAAATAGAGTTTTTTTGTATAGCCTCTTTGGTGTAAATATACTCAGCTACCTCAGATTTATATCCAATGCCTGACTCTGTTATGGGTAGGTGATGGGCTATGAGGCCCAATGATACTTGGTGTTAGACTATATTATGGGTAGGTAGGGGTCCATGAGGTTGGGTTACAAGTCATACCTGACCCTGATATGGATATAAAAGGGGCATTTGTGTCATGCCTCGGCCCCAGACTGCCCCAAAACAGGTGCGGTTTCAATAAAACATGGTGTGTAATTTTTTTTATAAAAGAAATACTGAAACATTACACATCATGTTCCACTACAGAGTATCCCTTTGGTTTAGGTTCTGGAAAACCAGATACAAATATTACAATCATTCAAAAAACTGTACAGAAAAGACTCCACAAAGCTGCCACCAAACAGTGTAACTCAAATCTACTAAACCTGTAAAAATAGATTGAAAACATAGGGTGAGCATACAAATTCCCAGTAAGGGGTTTTTTTAAAATAATATTTCAAATAAAACATTTTAAAAACTTCCCTTTAAAAATATTCAAAAAAAATTTTCTTAAAGAAAGCTATAATGCATGAAGCATAACATAACAGTTTTTCCAAGAATTACCAGAGAAACATTTAACGAACATTAACAGGGATACAATAAAACATGTTCCAATCATAATCATGATTGTACAAAATTTATGGTATACAGCATATAAATCAAGAGTTTCTATAACTATACTAAGTGTGACATGAAAAGGTGCAAGTACAGAATTTACAAATGAAAGTAATACATGATCAGAGTTATGTATAAATAATAACATTAATTTCCTTCCTTACTAACTTTAAATCATAAATTGGAAGATAACTTCTGATTTATTTATAAACCTTATACCATGTGCATTTACTTCTTCGGATACTCATAAGTACGGGCTCTTAACCAAGCATATTCTCAATTTTAATACACACTTGGTCAATTAAATACTATAAACATAATAAGGGAATGTATAATGCTAGACTGTGTCAAGGCCTTATGCCCAGGCCTGATTTGTCTCATGAGAACTATCGATGCATCGTGGGAATTTCATTAACTGGTCCCCAACCCTTAGGGCTTGCATTAACCAGTCCCCAACCCATAGGGATTTCATTAACTAGTCCCCAACCCATATATACTGAGTCCAATAAATTCCTCTTATGTCCAGTAAGGTCATATATTCAAAGTGTCTCGTACCACTTTGAATATTTAATTTATCATTCATATTATTCAAAGTGTCACATATCACTTTGAATAATTTAGTTTTTTAATTCATAAATGGTCATAATAGTTAAATTTAATTCTTTAGAAATTACATATATATATATATAATGAATTATGCATTAATTGTCAACATGAGCAACTTTATGGATATAAAAAATTAACCAAAGACATGCAGACATACTATAGAACATATGATGATAACCAATGCATATAAAATAAATTCTTATTCAAGTTTCATTACATAAAATGATAACCCTAAAATTCAAAAATCCTTATTATGAAAGTAAACATATTATATTCAAAAATTCATAATGACAATTCATCGTGGATTGAATACATAATCAATTTAATGGTAAAATATATATTTCATGTGCAGTATTAAATAAATAGTTTTCTAAACACCCATCACTTTTATGTTTATGTATAAACATACCACAAGGGTACTCCCAACAATTTAAACACAAACTTATAAATTTAAAATCATGAAAATCAACCACACAACTTACTAACATAACCAATACCATTTAGACTTATGAAAATAAGTGTGAAATCTGTATACACATAAAGTGATTATAAAGGGTTTGTATTACTAAAACAAATTCCAAATTGATTCTTGAAAACTTTTCACACTTTAAAACACTTATTATTAATTTTTATCAACCCACTTTTGAATCCATAATGGTATTAAGATCAAATCATATACATATATATATATATATATATTCGTATGTACTTAAGGGTTCTTCATCAAAATTCAAGAACCCAAAACACAATTTATATATAGAAAAAAAATGTAATTTAAACTAAAGTTCAACATTTGAAACCATAATGTAACACTGAGGTTATTGTTTCATAAAAAAATACATATATATATATATATATATATATGTTAGAATATATATATTTATAATTTCATCAACATGAAACACCACTAAACCTAGCATGGTTCTTATTCATTATTAATTCCATTAGATTAGAATTTCTTCTACCTTTAAATAAATAAACTGATATGGTTTTATTAATAACTCATATATACATATGTTTATATATGTAGTGAAACCAATTTTAGTTACAAACATAAAACCCTATCATAATTTACATGGCTAGATCATTTTTAATACCCGGAATTCGTTTTTATAAACTCGTCCAATAAAATTAGTAGGATTAAAGAACAACCGAATATATATATATCCATTTATATATAAATATTTATTTATTTAAAACATGTAAAAGAAATCAAAACAATATAAAACTAGGACCCTTTCCTGGTTTGAAGAAGATGAAGAAGAAGAAGAAATGAGGTTGATGGAGGCACTGGAAGGAGAAAACCCATAGGGTTTGAGTGAAAAATGAGTCATATATATAAAACATATATAATATATATTTAAGGCAACTTGAAAGTAAGACCAAGGCCCCTCGGTTTAAAATAATACCAAGTGCATCGGTCTTGTGGAAAATGAAATAGAGAAGGGGGCCAATGGGTGTCACAGGTGTGGAAAAAATGAAGAAAATGGGAAGCTAAATGTGACTGGAATGGTGAAAGGATGAAGATGAAGTGGATGGGTGAAGAAAATAATGGATGGTTAGGATTTAATCACTCCTTGACCCAACAACTTTAGAGATACTGTAGGTTTTATAAGACATGAACAGTCGAGATTAAATCTCAACTCGATCGGATGGCTACAAGCGACGCGGGATTTTTAAAAGTGTCGGATGTCTGAGATTAGATCCTAACTGGATCGAATGGTTGATAAAAACTTAGAGGAGAAAACGCAGTGGCAGGGAGTCGATGGTCGAACCGATCAGACGGTTCAGATCCCGCGTGGCGAGATCGGACAGTCTAGATCTGATTTCCACTGAAAAAAAGGTGTCATGCATCAAAACAAAGCGGCTTCAGGTTCAGATTTATAATCCTGGAGCTCCTGGAATGAGCTCATAAATCCCCCCCCCCTCCTCGGAACCACCCCGTATTGGGTCTTTGTGGGTGCGCTTTTTCTCCCACCCCTGCCTCTGTGTCGCCCCATACAGTGGCACGCTCTGGCACCCCTTCCCCACACACGCCTGTGCGTGCTTAGGACCTTTCTATGCATGCATGCGCATGCAAATTAGCATGAACTATGTGTGCAAAGCCCTGGTTCATTGCCCTAAGGGGATCTGTGAGATGCCCACCAAGGCCTTGAGTGGCTTTTCCTTCTAGGTCTCCCTCGGTTTGGTGGGGGAATCACCTAATTTTTGCAAAGTAAAATTCATTTTTTTTGTTAAAAATAAGAATAGGTTTATATATATAAAGGTTCCTTAAAATAGGAAATAAAAATTCTCTATTATGGTTAAAAAAATTCTTAAAAACCAAAATTTTCATTAGTTTATAAACATTTGAGTTTCAAAACATCAACGTTAAAAATCTAAAATCCAAGTTTAATATGTCATAAGGTTAATCCCATACTAGTTTTATATTTAAAATCCAAAAAATATTTTTAATTAAAACCTTGTTTTTATACATTCAAGGATGAAAACATTTATAGGTAGCTTTTTAAAACATTTTAAATACTTAAATACATAATTCACTAAGTATTGATAAAATATTAAATACAATAATAATCATCAGTTTAATTTGGCCAAGGTATGATTTCAAACTCAAAAACATGTTTCTTTGTACCAAAACCAAGTAGTATCATGTGTGTGCTTCTCTTGGTATTTCCTTTAAAACACAAAGGTTATGATTTCAAATCCATTTTAAAATTTAAAAAATCATCCTTTAAAAATATAAATAAGATTTAATTTCAAACATGTTTAAAATACATTACTTTAATGCATACTTAAACCACTTAGAAATAGTAATATACTTAAATACTTAAAATAAAATAACTAGAATGCCCAATGGTTGTAAGGTCTTCTAACCGTTATAGATTCAACTGTCACCTAAAGGAGGCAGTGGTTGAATTTACTTTAAGGCCTTATAAAAATGTGATTAGGGTGATCCAACTTCAAAACAACTTGGCGAAGATGGTGCTCATCATTCCTCTGATGTTTAGCACGATTGTTGTGGTTATGGATATACTAATGTTCATCGTGATGAATCCTAAGGACCAACATTATTTTCTTGGTATTTTTGTTGTATTTGGTGGTCTCCCTATGATTTTAATAGGTCTTTTAGTAGGTATCCTAGGGTAGTGAGGTTCTTTTGGCCTTGATGCAATGTAATCATTTCAGTGTTTAATTAAATAAAACATGCCTTGTTTCTATTTTGAAAACATTGTTTGGATAGTATGAAAATTAAACAAAGTAAAACCATAAAATATTATTATTACACATGAAAATGGTTCAGGGTGTCACATTATCCCACCCTTCAAAGAATTGCATCCTTGCAATTCTAAAACACTCAAACACATCCACCAGAAAAACCAGACACACATCACTTTCAACATCCCTTCACAAAGTCGGACAATGTGGACAATTTGATGATCATCCCCAGGTGAATTCCCTAATTAGTTTCTAGTTCCTCGAATTATTTAGTCTATATACACTGATATTAGTTAGGATTACCCCTATGCATAAAGCATTTGGGTTTCCAGAGGGAGGCTTGTGCAGTGTGGAGATCAGAGATTTGAGAGTGGACTAGTTCCATATAAATCCCTCAAACTACATCGTGTTTGAAAACTTTGATGTCATAGAGCATCCCATACATAGTAAAACTTAGGACTTTGAACAGATAGACTGCTCGAAGTTCACCCTCTAATGCAGATTCTCAAAACTTTCTCAAAGCTAGGTAGCTCTCGTATAAGGTGAAACATAGGAAGAGACCTTCATGGTACTTCCCTCTCTTCCTATACTCTGCGAATTGTGAATTTTCAATACAGTTATAGATTTATCTCTCTTCTTTGTAGGAACAGATGATATTTGAGATAAGAGACACTTTATAGAGGCATTTTCAAGAAATGTGTAAGTTTACAAAAGGGTCGTAGTCTTCTGAACATGACTTAATGATTATTGACTTTAGTAATTCAGTGGGAAGTGATAAGAGGTTTGTTGGTAAACCCACATCATCCATATGAAAATTTTAGGGGAAATGTTTTACTTATTAAGGCATTAAAAAAAAGATGTTGTTTTTAAAATCATAATAAAAACAAAACATAAAATATAACATTCTCCATTGAAAACAAGGTTCATAAAACTCAAGGTGTTACATAACCATTCACTCCCTCTCATGACTCATTGGTATGGATTTCTTGAAATCCATCGTGAAGTCTCTTCACAGGTACCACTGGTGTTGGTGATTTCCCCAATTCCCAGTCAAATGGATCCCTAAAGTGGTTCCAAAGTCTTAGATCTCTTTGGTCCAGATGCAGCATGGGAAAATAGGATCAACCGAATGTGGAAATCTAAAGTTCCGTGTGAGAAATTCATGAAGTGTATGAAGATGGGCGACATCAGTATGAACTTGATGTTGATAATGTGAATGGGTAGAATCTTCTTTAAGAACATGAAAGTACATAACTTTTATAGAAAGACCATAGGTCAATATTTGAAAAAGGTACGCTGCTCAAAAGTCACCCCCTTATACAGACTCTCAGAAGTCCTCTAGGGACAAAGATTTATCAGCTAGGGTAAAACACTTAAAAAAACCCTCAAAGTATTTTCCCTTCCATTCATAGAACGGGAATTGGGCATTCATCATAAAAAATAGTCAAAGCCTATTCCTCGGTGAATTTGGAGTACATGAGGAGAATTGGATACATGGTAGATGTGTTTTCATGACAAACAAAAGCTTTCAAAAGTCTTATAGCCTTCTAAACATGATTTCCCCACTATAGTTTCTAATATTTCCATTGGAAGAGACGGAAGGATTGCTTCATCTGTGATCTAAAAATGTTAAGAATAATTCTAATTAGTAATACACAATCAATTTTTTAATGTTGTTCTAATTTTCCATGGTTTTCTAAACTGATCCTATGATACCAACTATCAATCCCTAGCCCCAAACTGTCCTAGAGCGGGTACGGTTTCAATAAAACATGGTGTGTAATTTTTTTTATTATAAATACTAAAACATTACACATCATGTTCCACTGCAGAGGATCCCTTCAGTTTACATTCTGGAAAACCAAATACAAATATTACAATCCTTCAAAAAAATATACATAAAAGTCTCCACAAATCTGCCACCAAATAGTGTAACTCAAATCTAATAAACTTGTAAAAATAGATTGAAAATGTAGGGTGAGCATATGAATGCCCATTAAGGTGTTTTTTTTAAATAATATTTCAAATAAAACCTTTTAAAAACTTCCCTTTAAAAATTTTCATAAAACATTTTCTTAAAGAAAGTTTCAATACATAAAGCATAGCATAATAGTTTTTCCAAGAATTACCATAGAACAATTTAAGGAACATTAATAGAGCTACAATAAAACATGTTCTAATAATAAGAATGATTGTATAAAATATATGGTTTTAAGCATACAAATCAAGAGTTTCTTTAACTATACTAAGTGTGACATGTGAAGGTGCAAGTACAAAATTTACAAATGAAAGTAATACATGATCAGAGTTGCACATAAATAATAACATTAATTTCTTTCCTTAATAACTATAAATCATAAATTGGAAGATAACTTCTGAGTGCTGAATAAACCTTATTCCATTTTTATTTACTTCTTCTGATACACATAAATACAGGCTCTTAAACAAGCATATTCTCTAGTTGAATGCACACTTGGTCAATTAAATACAATAAACATAATGAGGGAATGTATAATTTTAGACTATGTCAAGGCCTTGTTCCATGACCTAATGTGTCTCGTGAGAAATATTGATGCATCTTGGGGCTTCCATTAACTAGTCCCCAACCCATAGGGATTGCATTAACCGGTCCCCAACCCATAGGGCTTTCATTAACCGGTCTACAACCCATATATACTGAGTCCAACACATTCCTCTTATGTCCAGTAAGGTCATATATTCAAAGTGTCCCATACCACTTTGAATATTTAATTTCACATTCGTATTATTCAAATTGTCCCATTCCACTTTGAATAATTTAGTTTCTTAATTCATAAATGGTCATAATAGTTAAATTTCATTCTTCAGCAATTATATATATATATAATGAATCATGCATTAATTTTCAACATGAGAAACTGCATGTCTATAAAAAATAAACCAAATACATGCATACATACTATAGAACATGTGATGATAACCAATGCATATGAAATAAATGCTTATTCAGGTTTCGTCACCTGAAATGATAACCCTAAAATTTGAAAATACTTATTATATAAGTAAACATATTATATTCCAAAATGAATAATGAAAATTCATCATGGATTGAATACATAATCAATTTAAAGGTAAACAAAATATTTCATGTGCAGAATTAAACTAATAGTTGTCTAAACACCCATTACTTGTATGTTTATGTATAAACATACCACAAGGGTACTCCCAACAATTTAAACACAAAGTTATAAATTTAAAAGCATGAAAATCAACCACACAACTTACTAACATGACCAATACCATTTAGACTTATGAAAATAAGTGTGAAATATGTATACACATAAAGTGATTATAAAGGGTTTGTATTACGAAAATAAATTCCAAATTGATTCTTCAAAACTTTTCACACTTCAAAACACTTATTATAACTTTTTATCAATACCTTTGTGAACCCATAATAGTATCATGATCAAATAATTTACATATATATATATATCTATTTATATAACTATATGTACTTAAGGGTTCTTCATCAAAATTTAAGAACCCAAAACATAATTTATATATAGAAAAAAACTTAACTTAAACCAAAGTTCAACATTTGAAACCATAATGTAAAACTGAGGGTATTGTTTCATAAATAAATACATATATATGTATATGTAAGAATACATATATATTTATAATTTCATCAACATGAAACACCATTAAACCTAGAATAGTTCTTATTCATTAAGAATTTCATTAGAGTAGAGGTTCTTCTTTCTTTAAATAAAGAAACTCATATGGTTTTATTAAGAACGCGTATATACACATGAGTATAACTGGTCTATCAAATTTCCCTTGTCTAGGCCAATGACCCAGGGCTATACATGCATGGTTCACACTAAGTCGCACATGAAGGTGTGCATAAAAAGGCCATAAGCGTGAACATGTGTGCATGTGCAAGGGGTGCCAGAGTGCACCATCGTGTGGGGAGACACGACTGTAGGGGTGGGTGCAGAAGCGTGCCTGTAGAGACCTAGTACGGGGTGGTACCGGGGAGGGGGATTTCAGAGCTCATTCTGGGAGAACCAGGCTTATAAAGTTGGACCTGATATGGTGGGAGATGAGAGTGATGAATTTTTAGAGTGATGATAGTTCGTAGCATGCCATCAGGGTGTAGTTAAACATCTTTAGGTTGGACTCATTCTCAGAGGTTTTGAATCATGTGCTGATAGCCAAGGGAAATTTGATAGACCAGTTATACTCATGTTGGGTAACTATTTTTGATGATGTCAAGAGTGATGCTTTAGATTATAGGAAGTGGCACTGGGAGGAGTCTCAGTAGGGTGTTCATGGAAGAGACTCAATTAGACCACTATAAATTGGTTCTACGATGGTATGCTTCTCGTGCGGAAAGTCAAGACATGTATGTACATAGTGTGATCAAGAACCGAAGGAGTGTCGAGCATGCAGCCAGGTTAGGCATCATAATAAGTTCTTCAAGAATCCTTCTTAGGTAGATGGAATCCGGAGACCGGGTTAGACCCAAGGATTTGATGTTAGACTGGGAGCGATGCTTGGAGCTTGTAGCTGAGATTTAGCTGCATGCAAAGGTCATAGAAGAGATAGTGGGACCCATTAGATGGGTTAGTGGTCAAAAGCTAGTGCATCTCCACAGGGAGTCAAGGAATCAAGTGGTTGGGCTTCATGATAGGTGCACATAGTGGTTTTTCCAGGTGTAGAGAAATTCGGGGAGCTAATTATGGTTATAGATACACCATGGGTGTAACCAGGTTTATTTTTGTTTTGGCATGGACCTTTTTTTAGTTATGTCTAGTTTTGGGTCACTTAGTGCACAGGATGTATTTGGACTAACTAGAGACTGCATAGTAGGTTTTGATTGGCTCAAATGTGATATATATATATATATGAGGTGCGTGGAACCCTGATTTATGTGAATCGATAGATATGTGGCTTGTATGAGGTGTGTAGACACTTGGGAATCGATGTAATGTAGGTTTTAATTAGGGTGCAAAGAACCAAGAAAAATTGTGGGCGTCTGATGAGATGTATGATTTTTGGGTGCCAATGAGGAATGGGAACTTTTTAGGAATCTGATGAGATGAGGGACCTCATAGGTTCCATGTGCAACATAGGCACGAGGTGGGAATCTGAAGATATGGGGGACTTGATGGGTATAAGATGTGACACAGGTACGATTTGAGCACCTGATGAGGATTAGGAGTGATGATGCATCATAGGAGAACTTTTAACTTTAGGGATCGTCAGTGGACCATTAGAATTTTGAGTTTTGGGTTAGGAAGCAATTAGGGTAGGTAACTCCCAAGGTGGGGAGCACCTTGAGAGAGTTGACCTGTGACTTTATAACTGGGGTAGACTAGATTATTTTGAATGATATGGGTATGTTTGATACTATATATAAGTAATTTCTTATAGCTTGGGGTGAGCTATGTTAAGGTGGGGAGACTGTAATGTCCTGAGTTTCTGTAGCAGGTTGAATTCATCAACCTATTTGAATTTTTGGAGTTCGGTGGTTGAACCAACTCTTTTCTTAATATTTGGAACTTAATTATGAGAGTTCCTTTGACCCAAGACCTTATTCTTAGATGGGTTTTAAATGCTTGGAAATTGCCTCGGGGTTTTTAGTGGGTTTAGGGTGCGTCAAAGGCTGAAAACCCAACTTTTTAAGGTGCATAGGTTCAGGCACACAGTTTAGACAAACCATGCATCCCTCCTTCTTCACTACACATAGTTTGGAAAATTGTGTAGGAGGTGGTGCATGACTGGTTTTCAAATGTTTTTTACAGAGGCTTTACGTATGGTTTACACTCCATTTGGAAAATTTTGTGCCTAACTGTGTGAGATTTGATTGCTAGATAGTGGGTTTTTCATGATTGACGCACAGTTATCCAAACTGTACAGCCAAAACATGTGGGCTATTTGAAGAGGGAAATTTTCTACCTCTACTTATAATTACTTCCATCCTCTTCCCTTATCCTTCATTTCTTATGCATAGTAGGGGTTCTCTACAACTTTATATTCCACTATGATTTGAGACATCTCCTTGATCTGATCCCCATTTTGATTATCATTGGTCTCATTGGAAGTGTATTAGAGAGGATTTTATTCCTCTTACTTCTTTTATTCCTTTCTTCCATTCTCTCACAATACAGTTTTCTAAATCCATGTGATCCAATTTACCCTATTTTCAGGGAACTTATCTAAAATGTTGATTTCTTCCAAATCATCTGGAGTTAGAGGTCGATATCAGATGAGTGAGCATCTAGCAATACGAGGTAAGTGGTTCTTATCTTCATCCATGATTTTGTAGTTATTTTAGGGTTGTTCTCTATATGTGTTGTGAGGGTTGACTGAGAAATAACCAAATTAATTAATGGATTGTCTTTAAATTACTAAATTAACCCTATGATATTCCTCTAGGAATGATCTTTCTCCTCCTTGACTATATTTGGTATAAGCCTAGTGAGAGGATTTGGACCACCTGGTAAAATTAGGTTGGGTTGGTTAATTTAATTCAATTAAATTGTATGTGTTGTTTATTATGTATTGTTTGGTTGTGAGGGAACGTGACAGACTAATCCTGGGGATTGAGGTAATTATGATCACCTAGATAAGGTGACACGGTTTATCAGGTTGGGAGAGGCTTATATTCTATGAGTGATGTTGATCACAAGTTGGGTGACATGGTCATCGGATTGAGGTGATGAGGTTATCAGGTTATGGGCATGGCCTATGTGATTTGAGATAGTGTTGGCCATCAGGTTGAGATACACTGTCACAAGGGGAAAAAGGGGTCAGGATGATGTGTCTTAGGTACTTTATTGGTGATTTTTTCTCATCGTGATTATACGACATACCCTCGGAGTCAGTGAACATAGATGGTACTCAGATGATGAGGTGGTATTGACAACTCATGTGGGTAGAGGCCTTCGTTAGTTGCGGCTTAGGATGGTGTTAACCATCAGTGATCTTGGAGGTGCTTTCTATACAAATCTATGGGGATGGTGAGGATCCATCAGTTGATGGTGATGAGACCATCAGTTGGGGGTGAGGCTCACTATATTATTGAGTCCATTGGGTCGAGTTTATTTGGTAGGATGGATATCTTTATTCCTTGGGACATTAGATGTTAAGCCAATGGTGTTTATTATTTAGAATATAGATATTATTGTGCCCCGTAGATCAGGCTTCAAGTTGATGGAGATTTTTGAGCTAAGGTACAAGGGACAAGGTACTTGTTTGGGCATGTTGTTTGGATGTAGAGTTTTATGATTATGGGTACAAAGTGCCAGTGATACATTTATAGGAGGTTCCTGAGGGCCCTCCAGCTTGTTACTCGTCAGGGGATGACTTGGGCTTTATACTAAGGATCCTCTCTACTATAGTTATATATATTCAAACATGTCACTATATGTCGTATATATAACTGAGGGCATGTGGTATTCTGGTGATGGACAAAGCAAGTGATTGATTCCTTGTGGATTCTGAGCTTTAAGCGAAGAAAGTTATTTATATGATGTGCATGTTCTATTTATTTATTTTTAGTATACACCTTAATTATCACAGATGTAATATAGGCACATGTTGATGGTGGCCTACTGAGATTTATTCTCACATCCTACATGAGCCCTTAGGGACGCATGTAGACTTTATGCTTTTGTGATCAGGTAAGGGACCGAATTCAGGAGCTGGACCTCAGTGATAAGGTCATACTGCTTAGCATGGAATGGATGGAAAGGACCTTGGGTTCCTACATTATCTAGAGTTTACCTTTTGTGTCTTTATTTTTGTTCATCGTGCTTATATATGTATGTGTTGATGGTCATCCACGGGTAACCCTTCCCACTTACTAGTTTTATGACCTAAATTGTATGAATGTTTCTACAAATGCTATCTTTTTTTTTATTAGTAGTTATAAATGGTGTTTTATTTCACAAATGGTATGTTTTATCTTATTGATTCTTATTGCTACTACTTGTGTGTGTTTCCGCTATTGTGGGTTACTGGTCCTATTTTTTATGGTCATTCTTCCACTGATATATTTATCTATAGACCATTATTATTATCATCATCATAGGGTATAGTCTCCACGCTATCACATCTTTACACCCTCACTTCTAGTCGACAACCTTTAGTGAATGGGGAGGTGCACTTAAGGCCTAATGGTACTCCATCCCAAACAACTATTCAGATGGAAAAACTGTTCGGGGCACTACATATGGGTATGTGTGCACAAAAAACTCTTAATAAATCGGGCCAACTGGTTTGTCTCATGATACCTATCGATTCATCAAGTGGATATATATTTTCAATCCCCACTAATCACTTCATGTCCAATGAATTCCATATATATTGATTATTCAATTTAATTCATATAAATATTTCTTGTTAATAAATGTCTATATTAAGTATAGAATACAGAATATAAATATTTCCCCATTCAATCAAATAAATTTCAAAGTAAAACATCATATTTGGAAATGGTATGCGGTTTATCTAATAATAATATCTATGATACAAAGAATATCGATATTTAATAGAAATACAATGTCAAATTAAAAATGATCATAATAAATATAATATTTCAAGAGAAATTTTACAACCACAAAATTAATAAGTGATAAAATATGACCATCAATTTATCATAAATATAGGTTTTTTAATAAAATCATGCCTTTAGAAAATAAAGTAAAATGAAAGAAAAACATTAACATAAGCTTTCATTAATGATTTTTCTTTATAAAACCATTTAAATCTTATAGAATATGCTAAAATAGAATAAAATGGTTTTGGTGGTTGGAAAATTTGTTAACACCATATACGTTAAAAATATTCGTTTTAAATTTTTGTAAAGAAATTCAAAAATGACCCTTTCAGAAAAACATTATAAATATTCATTTAAAACATTTTAAAATTAAATTATAACATAAAATTTCCTTAATAAATCATTTGATTAAATAAGGAATTTTTTAAACATTTTTGAAAAATATGGACAATGAAGAAAGATATTTCTAATCAAAAATAGAAATAAGATCAAATTTTCATTTAAATATTACTTTTCTTGAATCAAGTTCCAAATAGAGGAAAATTTGGAACAAAACATGGAAACTCCTTAAATATTCATAGGATAAGAAAATATATAGGGTTTATAAAGAATAGATTATAATATTCCTTAATTAAAATAAGGGAAATAACAGAAAATGAGATTGTAAAATATATTATTACCAATTGATAAGAATCAAATTGTAACCCCTTGAAAGATTAAACTTGAATTGAAACTTTAATCATCACGAATAAATATATATTCAAGTTAAAACATTAATGGGGTATCATATATACCATATAAAATTAAATAGGTGCATAATGCCAAATATGTCTCAATGGAATGAAAATTTAGACAAAATCTCTTACCTCAAGTTGGACTTATCTCATAAGTGATTTTAACTTACTATATAATAAATTTAGACTTACTATAAAAACATAATTGAACAATATAAATATTTATAATATCATATATTATCTATATAGTTTTTAGGCATAGTGAAAGCATGGGAGGGGAATATATTAAAATCTCCTTTAATATTTAGTTGCTCGAAACCCCAAGATATAATCTTGTATGTCAAATTTGTAATTAATTTATTTAATATAGTAAGAAATGAATACTTGATCTGATAATTCTTTCCTTGATGTAGATATAAATCATTTGAAAATACCCTTTCAAATTACTTTTGTTTTATTGTGAGGATCCAAGGATAAAATCCCTCTAGTGGTGATCCATATGTGCACCTTTGATCTCTGAACAATGTTAATCGATCTCTGGGTGCCAACGTAGTGAGTTGATTGTCTTGTGTTATTTGTTTTAATCAACCCTCCTTTAATCTTAAAGGGATATCTCTTATGTTTACTGTTATTGAGATAAATAGAAAAAGGAGGAGTCGATAGAGAGTTTCGTTATGCACAATGATTCTCAAGTTTTGATCTTGGATGCAATACACAATAGTCATAATGGTATTTTTAAAGAGATGGGGTTTAGGTTAAAATAATTATTCAATTACATTTCTTCCCTTATATAATGTAATAATCCTTAATAAACCAATTCCACATATTATTATTATTATTATTATTATTATTATTATTATTCAGTTCATGTTAACTTGCGCAATAACAAATATTATTTAACCGACTTGTTAATTAGTATTTGTCACTGGACTCAGTCTTGGTCTATTAAAACTCCTCTAGAATTTATTAAAATCACAAATAAATATTTAATTTAAATGTTTCATTCATAAAAAAGATTATGGATAAAACATGAATAAAATTATCCCCTATTCTTGAGGATAATATATATTGAATTAATTATATTCAAATAGAATTTGATCGAGATCATAAAAAATACTTAGTGTATGACCCTCTAGTATTCTTTATTGTTGGCATTAGGTGGTCTTGACTAAAGTCCAAGATTATTATCTAGTAATAGCTTAAGGAACCCAAGAGAATGAACTTAATGTCTCAATGATGACTACTACATACAAACACTCATTGTGTAATATAATCACTTTATTGTAAAATCTCATCAAGTAGGTTGCACATATATATCACCAACATATATGCTCGATATGTATTTATTTGACTATCTGAAATAAACATGTTGTTTCACTATGGCCATGTAATTTAATGCAACATTTCTATTCCAATCAAAGGGCCAAGATATCAACTTCCATAAAGATGGAAGGGACAAATACTTCATCAACTTATCCATTAATGACATGTCAATTATGATACACCCAATATGCTCTACCTTTCCATGAACATATAGAATCACGGTTTTCATCACAAAATATAAGTGCATGAGTCATGAAATTCATTAATGATAATCTTAAATTCTAAGTACCATTACACATGCTCACATATAGGAATGTATGAGGATGCCAAAACATATGGAATTCCAACTGGTGGGTTTGTTCTCATAATCTCTCATCTTAGAGATTACCATGTGAGAAATTCATGATAGGAAGCCCCATCCACTTATGATTACTCACACATAACAGTTTATATACTGAGTGTCCCATCATAGAATGTTATCTGACCACAAAACTATATTTAATAATGAACTTCAAGGTTCTCATCATATCGAAGAAATGCCATGACCATATTAATGTGACATATACTCTAGGACATTATTATATTAGAGTCATGTAGAATAATGAATAGTATATAATAATAAGTTTTATTAATATTTAACTCATCTAATATACATGTAATTAAAGTAAAAAAAATTATTAGTCCTAGGAAACCAACTCCAACAAACTCCCACTTGGACTAGAGAAAAATGTCTATGACTATTATTTCTCTAGACCTCACATGATAATCATGTTTCTGTTGAGCTAGTATTTATTCAAGGGTTCTTCCATGTTATATTCCATGGAAATACTAATCATTGTAACCTCACCTCTCTAATATAAATTCCTCATGATATGATACTTCTGAAGTATGTGCGTCATCCGCTATTGTGACCATGGATCTTTTATGCTAAACACAACTACTAAATTATCACAATAGAGTGTGATGGGATCTTTACTGCTAAGTACTACATAAACATCTTGGATGAATTTATGCATCCATATAGTTTCTTTAGAAACCTCAGAATCCATAATATACTCAGAATCTACTGTAAAATATATGACCACAACCAAGTTTGATCTCTTCCAGCTCAAAAAACCTCCATTCAAAGTAAATATGTATCCCTTTTGTGACTTAATTCCATCTTAATATGTTTGGAAACTAGCATCTGCATGTCCTATGAATACTAATTCCTCATATCCTACATAAACAAGGAACATATCATTAGTACACCTTAGATGCTTAAGGATGTTCTTGATTGTCATCCAATGGTAGTCACTTGGGTCAACTTGATATCATCCTGTTGCACTTAATGCATAGGTGACATCTAGCCTAGTATATAGCATAAAATACATGACTAACCTAATTGCTGACGCATATGGAATCCTTCCCATTCTATTTATTTCCTCATTTGTCTAAGGAAACATATTCCTAAAAATATGAATGTCATGTGACACTGGAAACAATACCCTCTTGGATTGTTCCATACTAAATCTCTTCAGTATCTTATCAATGTATATACTTTGACTTGGGTCAAGAAATATATTAAATCAATCATGATGGATCTTGAACCCAAGAATATATACTACCTCTCCCAAGTCTTTCATGCAGAAGCATTCATTTAACCATAGCTTAATAGACTGTAAGAATAGTATTTCATTTCTAATAAGTAATACGTCATTGATGTGTATTATTAAGAAAACGATTGAACTCCCACTAAACCGTTTGTAGACACAAGGCTCAAATTCATTATTTATGAAACTAAATTCTATTATGGCCTTATCAAAATGAGTATTTCATTACCTAGATGCTTTATTTAATCAATAAATGGATTTTTTTCAATTTTTATATCTTTTTGGAATCCTTTACGATCACAAACCCTTTAGGTTGTGTCATATAGATATCTTCCTAAAGATTCCCATTAAGGACGGATATTTTGACATCCATTTTCCAAATCTCATAGTCATGGTAATTTGCAATGGAAAGTACAATTCTAATGGATTTTGTCATTGAAACTAGTGAAAAGGTTTCATCGTAGTCAATTCCTTAATGTTGTTTAAATCCTTATGAAACCAATCATGCCTTATAAGTACTGAATTGTCCTTCCATGTCCATTTTATTCTTGAATACCCATTTTTAACCAATGGATGTTTTATCCACTAGAGGATCTATCAAAATCTAGACTTGTTTTTGGTACATGGAATCTATTTCAGAATTCATGGCTTCTTATCACTTAGAAACATCTATGTCATTTACTGCTTCCTTGTAGGTTAGAGGATCATTATTATCAACTAATAATGATTCAACATCCGTAGTGACTAGAGAACCATATTATTCGGGTTCTTTAACCTCTATTGTACTCCTACACAGTACTTGTGTCTCTGGAATAGTTTCTTCTTCCACGGGGCTTTGTGTAATATGTTCATGTGCCAACTCTTATATACCTTGAGCCTAAACTTAATCAAAGTCTATCTCTCTCTCACTATATCTTTTATAGATGTTCTCCCTCTCGAGGAATATGGTGTTTCTTTCCACTATTTCCATTTTTTATAGGGATAATATTGTTAATATCCCCTTGTTTCTTTAGTTTATCCTATAAAAGTACACTTTGTGCCTTGAGGTGAAAGTTTGTTACCTGAAGAGGCCTTAAAAATGATTCGCAACCCCACACATGTAAGTATGAAAAAATGGGGTTTTTTTATTCCATGAATGATATGGTAAACCATCTACCACTTTAGGTGTCACTTGGTTTAGTATTTTTTTTGTAATTTGTATCACCAAAAAGATAATGTAAGACTCACATTACTCATCATTGATCTCACCATGTCTAACAAGGTGTGGTTACTCCTTTCACTTACACCATTCCACTGAGGTGTATAAGGATGAGTGAGTTGAGATAGGATCCCAAACTCCTGTAAGTGATCAATTAAGTCTTAATTAAGATATTCTCCACCATGGTATAAGCATAATTTCTTGATCTTCTTACCAAGATGGTTCTCAACTTCATTCTTTTATTCTTGAATTTGTCAAAAGAATATGATTTCATTAAGTATGCATATCATATCTACTAAAATCATAATTGAAAGTTATAAATTATGAGTACCCATCCTTTCTTAAATAGAAAATGGCCCGCACACATCTGTATAAACTAATTTAAGAATATATTTGGCCCTTTCATATTTTCAACTAAATGGAGATTTGGTCATTTTACCTTGTAAACATGTGTGACATATACCAAGTGGTTTTAGTTCAAAAGAATATAAATATTCTTCATGGTATAATTTAGTTAATAACTTTTCATTTACATGGCCAAGATAGTGATTCCATATTTGGGTGTGGTATAAATCATGTGAATTAGTTTTTTTATCTATTATCATTACTTGGTTTGTGTAATACAACACATAAATACCATTATTTAAATGTGATTTACCATAAAAATGTTGTATTTATAAAATGAGAAACATTTATTTCCAAACATTAAAATAAAACCATTTTTATCAAGTCTAGACACATAAATAATGTTTTTAGTAACTGAAGTCACATAATAAAAACCCTTTAAAACCAATATCATTCTAGTCAGGAATGTGATGTGGTAATCCCCAATAGATATAGTATAAAGTTTAGATCTTTTGGATGCTCGTAGATCTACCTCCCCTTGGTAAATATTTCTAAACCTACTTGGATCCTATATGTGAATACATATGTAATCACCATAATCTGTATCTAATACCCAATTTTTAGAAACAGATAAATTTCACTCGATAAAAAACTCACTTGAAGCTTCTCCTTGCTTCTTTTGATGGGTATAGGTTTTCTTCTAGTGTCTATTCTTGTCACGTGAGAAAAAAACAGCATCATGTTCTCTTACTTCCCCTTGATCTTCCTCTTCTTGGAAGGGCATGAAGAAGATTTGGGATTAGATATTTTCACTTTCCCTTTACATTTTCTCAATGTAAGGAATGAAGTATTTTCACAATTTGACTCCTTATCTTCTTAGTAAAGATGAGTGATAATATCTAGTAGATACTTCTCAATGTTGTTAATATTATAATTTATAACAAATTTAGAGAATCTATAAGGGATTGATTCCAAAATGAGATTTATGCCCAGTTCTTTGGGTAGTTTAAACCCTAGGAACTCTAGACACTCAATGTAACCAATGAGATTGACTACATGAGGCCCATTTCAGGCACCCTCTCTAAGATTTCTATAAAAAAATAACTTTTAAATCCCAAAACATTCATGTCTATCTATATTCGAGTAAATACTATAGATTTGATCAATAATTTTATATGTGTCCATGTTTTTGTAGGATCTCATGAGTTCACTAGACATAGATGAAATAATTAAACATTGAACGTCGACTGCATCACTAAAAAAAATTCATAGATGAAAAACTCTTTTTCACTCACCTCTTGTGTAGGTGGATCAGTAAGTGAGGATTCTAGCATATAATATTTATGTTCATGGAATAAAACAACCAAAAGGTGTATGAACCATTCTTGGAAGTTACTGCTAGTGAGAATAGTGTCTTTATCCAATATAGATCAAAGGGATAGTATGGGTGACAAAATTTTAATTTTATTCTACCATTAAAAGAGAAGATTATTATTATTTTTATTAATTATAAAATTTTATGAGAAATAATAAATTAATTGAATTTATTAAATCACCCATTATTTTATCAAGTCTCAATAATCCTCACTATTGAACTCAGAATGTCTAGTTGTTAGGAAATTATAGTGGCAAGGATCTTTATACTCCTTCACATAACCCCAATGAGGGTTGGTCATGCTAATTGAATGTATTTAGGTTGACATTTCATTGCCATCTATGGGATTACAGCTCCTTGATCTATTGAGTGAACTCCCCTGTCCTAAAATCCTAACTTGGATTTCCTCAACACTTACCTCTAAGTTACATCAAGTCTAGTGATGGCTACATATCTCAATATAAAATGGTTAAGTCAACCCATAACATTCATAAGAAATCCATTTTAAAATTAAGTGTCCCAATGAGGGTTGGTTAAACACTTAGTTTTAAGGCTTTTATTTCTAATCACTTAATGGAAGGCCAGGTCTGAATTAATATATATTTGAGGGATTTTAATTTATTATGCTAAAATTTTATCTTGTTTTATCCTTTATATTTATTTTTAATATTAATTTTGTGTTTCTTAATTAATTTACCATGCTGGATAAAAAAATTATGCATAATACATTTATTCAAATTTCATCTTTTCACATTAATTCATTCATTTTTGTGATCATGATCTTATATCCATAAAATTAAATAATGCATAGACGAAAATAAATAAATAACTCGTTAATGATTTTTAACTAATGGTTGATTTAATGAGAGGACATTAAATCAATATTTAAACTAAGGGAAATAACTCATGTTGTTGGTCTTGGAATGAGTTATAGCATTCCACTTGTCCACTTATGTAACACCTCGATTGGAATCATTATGGTTCTATCTTGAATTGCCTCTATATTCCATGGGAACCTCCATTAATTACATGTATTTATAACTCAAACACAGTTGAGGTGAACTAGAGGATTGGTTAAGGGGAATTACATAAATAATCATGGACACATATATCCTATATAATAATGGATGGAGGTATGAACCACAAGCCATTATATTTAATTTAATAATAAATAATTTTAAACCCATGAAATAAATTAAATTAAAGCATCTAACATATACACAAGTCTTTTTCAAGATTATAAATTACTATACATGCAATGTATACACCAAAGTAAATGGATAATCATGCATTTCTTATTTGTTATTTATTATTATGATAAATGTGATTTAATTAATTAATTAATTAGTTAATTAATTTCATTTCATCTTAATGACTATCTGAATCCTCTTGGAGATAACAATGATAGATGCATTAATGGAAAATAAATGCTAGAACCAATAGTTGCATGTTTATTGTAATAAATTAATTGAGCATTTAAAATTATTTAAAACTCTTATTAAATTGTCAAACACTTAAAGTACTAATAAAATCAATAAGGTTTTAATGATACAATTTTCAATTTAATGTAATTTTATTCTACTAGTAATTGGGAGACTACATAGTGAGTACTATACAGTTACACACCATGTAACTTGGTTGTCATATATTCGGGTTACAAGCTTGGGGATTAAGTGTGTTTGCTTGTCTAGACTACACGGTGTGTGCATGCTAGATACGCACCATGTATCTGCTTTTTGTGTGCTCAAGATACTCACCTGGGTCTTCAGTATGTATCTCAGTGAGATCACATGGTGTGTAAAATCCAGTTACATGTCATGTATCCCTTGTGTCGTGTGTCTGTTTTTTCACCAAATAGCTTAGTGTGTATTTCAAACACAGGAAATGATGAACTATATAGTGTGCACACTGCATACAAATCCTATATATCATAAATTCTTTAAGTTTTCCATGTCACATGTTTTGACTATATATAATTCTCACACGTATTGCGCGATTGATGCTCTTAACCCATGAAGGCTACATGACATGTACACCGTATACACATCGTGTAATTTAATATATTGTGTGCCAAGTTGGTTGGTCAACACATGTTGTACACCACATGTAATAACTATGTAGCATGCCATGTATCCCATGACATGGAAAGGTGCAGTGTACTAGGGTACACAGTATATACTCTGGCTACACGCTATGTAACCCTTTCTTACCAGCCAAAGATTTGGCAGTTTCCAATGGAATCTCTAGTCATTGTTTATTTGTTATTAGACCTTTAAGAAAATGAAGCACTAAACAAACATTATTAATATGCTGATAACATGTTAATTCAAAATGGATTAAATAATGAATAATATGAAATGAAAATTACACCATGATTCATATGGATCAACAATCAAATAAATAATTATAAATTTAAATGTGACCTCTCTAATTCCACTTATAAGTTATGGGTGTAGCAGAAGCATTCATTGGAGGTTGAAATATTAAAATTTCTTTTAATATTGAGTTTCCCAAAACCTTGAGTGAGGATCTTGCACGTCAAATGTGATAGCCTATAAATATAATACCTAGTATAAATATTACATTAAATGGATTAATTTATAGTTAAAACGAACTAAAAATGTATTTATTATAATTTTCTTTGAAAATAATAACCGAAATTAAATGTTTTAGTTAATTAAAACTATTATATCTATTTTAATTTGAAAGAAAATATTTTCTATCAAGAAGACATTTAATAAAATCTTTTAGACGAATTGATGATTATAATTATTTTGATAAATACTAAATTATGTTATGAATATATTTTCACTATTAATGTTCACATTTTAATATATGCTTATAATTATTTAATATGACATATGAATAATTATGTAATTATAAAATTGACTTTGTTTTATTTTTAAAAATATGATATATATAAAATTATAATTATGAGTTTTAAATTATAAATTTTGATTAGATTAATGTTTTATAAAATTATTAATATTATGAATTTTTTTTAATAAAAGTATAATTATATAATATAACTGTTTTAATAGAATGTTAAAATTATACATATATGAATGATATTTTTAACTTGAATTATAATTTATTTTATAAAACTTTGAAGATTTGTAAATTATGATAATTTTGATTCTTTAAATAAATATAATTAATTTTTATGGTATTTAATTTTTGAAAGATATGATATATATATATATATTAGTTTTGAATTATAGATTAAATTATTATTTTCTATATAAAACTTTTACTTTTTAAAGTTTTTTTATAATAAAAAACAAATTTCATATATATATAAGATAAGATAAAGGATTATTAATAATGAATTTTTATAATAATAAAAATATGATATAATAATAGTAATAAAAAAGAAGAAGAATCGTGTATAGGGGATTAGGGGTTTCGGGTTTCTACTTAGTCTTTAAGAGGCATTGTAGGGGTTCGTGTAGCATGGTGTTCGTGGGAGTCTCCAGTCACAGTCGAGGGAGTAGACCGAAACGAGGCATGGTCATGCTAGTGAGAGACATTGAATCGGCAAGGTGTTTCACCTTCAGGTTGGTTTGAATCGAGGCTAGGGCTTATGGTCTATTACAGTCGCACCATGCGAGGAGGTCTGAGAAGCACCGTTGTTTTTTGTTCATAGGTTAGGGTTTCCAAAATCAAACCTAGAAATTCAGATCCAAGGATTCCGAGCAAGTTGGATATTCCTTATCCATGGTCTTCGATCTACGCGATATAGGTTTTGATTTAGTTTGTAGGTGTCCATTTTTTTTTATTTAACTATGATGTTCGTCACTTCTATTGATAATGATCTAGTTCTATTTTTCATATATAGTCTTGTGCCTTTGTATTACGAACAGTTGTTGGTCCACATATAGGTTTATCTATCATTATTTTATAATGTTTATGTTGTTGTTTGGTGTTTGTTATTATTTTTTATTCAGATGAATAGTTTGAATTGATAGATTATACAATTTCTATCTGTAATTTTGTTGTGCCAGTGGATTGATCTTTCAATACAATATTGTGTGAGTTTTTTCATAGAAAAAATGGATTTATAAGCCTTCATTGTGCATTTGAAATGGGGAAACCCCATTTCTTTAAGTTTATTGAGGGTGAGGGTGTGTGCAATGATGCTGTAGAAGTTGTGTGTGTCTTCATTTCAAGTAAGGGGAATTATATTTCAATGCTAATTTGTTTTTTTTCCATTACCATCAAAAATTTTCTTAAAATATAGTTTCTTCTTTTTTGACAAAGATTTTTATAATTGTTTGTAAGGGATCATACTATCTATTTGTTTTATGTTTCATGTAAGGTATTTTTGTATTTATTTTGTTAATTTATTTTTCTTCCCAAATTATAATTGTGTAAGGTAAATTTACTTCTTCAAAGTTTATTTGTGTATTTCTTCAAAAAAAATCAACATGTTTTTTATTTTTGAAACTTTGGTAAATTTTAGTAAGGGGATTAATAATACAATTTATTTTAGTGTAAGGGTTTTCTTATCTTTCAACATTGTGAATTTATTTTCGAACTTATTTAGTATGGGTTTTATTTTTATTATTATGATTTTATAAGGGTTGGTTTTAACTTTTTAAAACTATGATTATTTGTAATACATATAGATATATATGTATAAATAAAATATATATATATATATATATTTATCCAACTTTGTATGTTTATTTTTCAGAACTTATAATAAAGGAGGGGTCATATATTTAAAGTATTCGAATTTTAATTGTAAAGAAATCATTTAAATTATTAAGTCATGTTTTAATTTTTGGTGTACCTAATTATTTTCTATGATTTAATATTCTACAATAAATGAATATATTATAAAAATTATGTTTTAATAAATCTACTGCAACAGATGTTAATATAAAGTTTGTAAATTGATTTCAAATTAGTTTTGCCAATTAATTTCATCATTTATCAATGCTTGGCTCAAACATGTATTTATTCCATGATGATGTATGTTCTATGACAATTACATATATAAGTATACTTCGACATATTAAACAATTGTTATATGTTTTAAATGCTCAAAGCAAAACATGTATAAATATGGGATAAAATTATTTTGGGATAAAATTATTTTCAAATCCATAAGGATTTATATATATATATATATGAGTACATGTATATATATATATACATCTATATATATATTTGACTATTATGGGAATTCAACTTCTTTTTATAAATTTTAATTTGTGAGTATATTATTAATTAATTTTAAGATCAAGATTGTTTCATACTTAAGAATTATGATTTATTTCAAGAAATTATACAAGTGTCATATTTAAGTTGTATTTATGTTTAGGAAAAAAAATCTAACAAATTAAAATAAAAACCATGTTATATTCATTCCATTTATGATTTTCAATGTATGCCTTTAACCAAGATTATTCATGATATTACGCATATAATATATAAAAGCATGTGCATTGAATAAATTTTACATCAATCAAAACTACATTCAAATGGATGTTTATGGGTGATGAAGAAAATGATTAAATACGTGGATGAAAAATAGTATCCACATAATTATGTAGAGATTATGTTTCAAGAAATTTAATTGTGAATTTTCATGATGGTTAATGTTTATACATTTATAAATAAATATAAGGGCATGGGCGATTAACGTTTGTTTATATATATATATACTCGAAGTTATTTATGTTCTTCTGAAAATTGTTAATTTTAAGTGTATAAAGCTATGTTCTAACTCTTGTTAAATATGCATATTTTTATTTATTGAAGTTTTCATTAAATATGAATTTATTCTGAAAATTAGAGTATTATAAATACTATGTCATATAAATGTGTGTGTGTGTGTGTCTATTTATGGGAAACATTAAGTTCTTTTATTTAAATAATTAAATTCATGGTTTATATATATATATATGTGTGTGTGTGTGTGTGTGTATATAAATATACAAAGGATATATTTTTTATTGACATGTTATAATAATTATCATTATATTTTAGAAAAATGCACATAACATGTCGTCATATTATTTTAAACTTAAGGATGTTGTAACTGCATAAAACCTTGGCAATGTGTTAAGAATAACATTGGCACACCTTTTATTCATAATAATATCATGGTTTCAAATTAATTTTAAGTTTTACTTTCAAGATTATCAATCACATATATTTCTTTAAGAATTAAAATGTTTTATTTAAGATGGTTATTTATAATTTTATGTGAAAATTGTATTTTAGAGAGCATGTGTGTGTTTATTTCATTATCCTTTTTATTTTTTCATTTCAAATAAAGAAATTTATTTCAAGTATGGGATTAATAATTTTTTAATATTATTTGGATTAAGAATTAAACTTTTCAAAGTGGTGTGGGACACTTTGGATTGTTTAAATATTATGTACCTCAAGAATTTATCATTGTATTTATCTATGATTAAGATTAAAATAAATAAAAGTGGTATGGGACACTTGGATTTAAAGTCATATTTTTATTAGACATATGAGGAATCCATTGGACTTATTATGTGATGGTTGAGGCCCGCTATAGCCTCTTGGTGCATCGGCAGGTCTCATGAGACAAACTAGTGTCTTGGCACGAGACCTTGATGAAATTTTTGTGTATGGTATTGGCACAAGGCCTTGATAGTATGATTGTGAAGTCTCACATTATGCATTCCCTTGAAGATTTCATTGGACTAGTAAGTGATGGGCATGGCCTGCTATAGCCCTTCGATGCATCGATAGGTCTCATGAGATAAACTAGTGTATTGGCGCAAGGCCTTGACAAAATAGTTATTTATGGTATTGGTAAAAGGCCTTGAAAGTATGTTTATGATGTCCCACATTATAAATTTCCTCAATATGAAGCTGTTAATTGGTAATTCATGTGGTTATTCGACTATTAGAATACTCATAGTTAAGAACCTTTATCTTATGTACAAATTATGAACAAGTATCATTTCATGTGTAAATTTGTATTTCCACCACTGGTATGTTATGGATAATTTATATGTGGTCATTATCCAGATTTAAGTGGAATTTCATGTAATTTTTTTCAATTTTATTCACATTTTCACAATACATCATACTTGTTGTTTTTAAATAATTATAGTAATTTTTGAGCATAAGATTATCCTAAAAAAAATTAGTAACTCTGGGGAAATGATGATGACATGTCATGAGAAATATATTTTGTTTTTAGGAAAATGATTTAAAGGATGTATTTTTCTTCAAGTAAATGTTTTAAAATGATTTATAATTGTTTCTAACCCCCTTAGTGAGCACACTAAATTGCTCACCCTACATTTAAAAAATATTTTCACAGATCACTTTGAAGTCCAAAGTTGGATGTCATTGTTTTAGCACACGCAAAAGAGAAGTTGGCTTTTGTTTGTTTAACTTTATTGCAACTTTGATAAATTGTAAGCTTGTATCTAAGTCTCCAGAACCTAGGCTAGTGAAATTTCCTCTGTTGTGTAATGTTTAAGATCAGGTACTTATATAAAATTTATAGTTAATTTATATAATATTAGGAGAAATGAATACCTGATCTAATAATTCTTTCTTCGATGTAGATTCTGATCATCTAAAAAGACCCTTTTGGATTGCCTAATTTTTTTTGTAAGGATCCAAGGATATAATACCTCTAGTGGTGATCTACATGTACTCCTTTGATCTCCGAGAAACGTCAATCAATCTCTAGGTGCTAGCATGGCAATTATATTGTCTTGTGTTATTCGTTTTGATCACTCATCCATCAATCTTGAAGGGACCTCTCTTATGTTTCTCATTCTTGTGAGGAAGAGAGAATGGAGTAGTCGAGAGAGAGTTTCATTGTCCACAATTATTATCAAGTTTCTATTTTGGATGCAATACACAATAAACATAATGGTTTATTTATAGAGCTAGGGTTTAGTTAAAATAATTATTTAATTCCATGCTAACCCTTAAATAATATAATAATACTTAATAAACCCCATGTCACATAATATTATTATTATTATTATTATGTTTCATGTGAAAGCTTGCGCAATGAAAAATATTACTTAACTGGCTTGTTAATTAATATTTATCATCAGACTTGGTCTCAATCCATTCGAACTCCTATAGAATTTATTGAACACCTAGATAAATATTTAATTTAAATATTTCATTCATCAATAAAAATTTGTGATTGATAAAACATGAATACAATTATCTCTTAGTCTTGATAATAATATTTATTCAATTAATTAAATTCAAATAAAATTTAATAAAGATCATCGAAAACACTTAGTGTGTGGCATTCTAGGATTATTTTTCATGGAAATTAGGTGGGATTTCTTAAAGTCAAAGATTAATTTCTAGCAATGGCTCAAGGAACCCAAGAGAAACAAATTAATGTCACAATGACTAAAACCAAATAAAAATACTCCTTGTGTTATATAATATCTTTATCACAATATCTCATTAAGAAGGTTTTACATATGTGTTGCTGACTTATATGCTCGATATATCTTGCTTTGAATATCTGAAATAAACGTATCATTTCACTATAGCCATGTAATTTAACATGATGGTTCTATTCTAATCAAAGGGTCTAGATATAAACTTCCATAAAGATGGAATGGAAAAAACCGTCATCGACTTATCCATTAATGACATGTTAATCGTGATGCAACCAACATGCCCTACCCCACTGTGAACATATGGCATCATGGTTTTCCTTAGAAAATATAATTATATGAGTCATGACATACATTAATGATAATATTAGAGTCTAGGTACCATTACATAAACTCATATATATGAATGTATGATGACACCAAAACATGCATAATTCTTAATGGAGGTTCTGTTCTCATAATCCCTCATCTTGGAGATTACCAAGTGTGAACTTCATGAGAAGAATCCTCATCAGCTTACGAGTAATCACACCTGATAGTCTATATATTATGTGTCCTATCATAGTACATTATATGAATTTATATCTATAAGGTCCTCATCACATTAGGGAACTACTATAACCTTATCAATGCGACGTATATTCTAGGACATTATTACATTAGAGACATGCATAACAATGAATAATATGTAATAAAAAGTTTTATTAATATTCAATACATAGAATATATATGTAATCAAAGTAAAAATATTTGGTCTGATTAAACCAACTCCAATAATCTATTTATAACATCTTATCATCTATTTGTTAACAAACCTTTATTACTATCACTATTTTGGGTGTTAACTCCTTCCCTTTTTATGAGAATTTTGGTTCATCTGTTCTGATCCTTATAATTAGATTATGGTTCCATCATCTAAAGAATGTTAATAAATATATAAATATCATATTTATTAATTATATATATATATATATCCCATAAAAGTTATATCTGTAAAAATAAATTACATCGTTCATAGAGACGGTGGGTCATATATACGCATGAACATCTTTTTCACTTTTCGATAAATGGAATGAAAGAAAGATAAATAATAATTCACATTTATAGAATAATTATTATATCATATATTATATATATTTATTAAATCTATTCTTATTACCATCCATGAAAATGGAAATAAAAAATAAATCGCATCGCTTTATAAAGGTGGTAGTCTACATATACATGTGATCGACGTTATCGTTTTCCAACAGATAGGAAGGTATAATATAGATATAATATTATAATTATAGAAGAATAATTATTTAATAAATAACATATATATTCATTAGTTTCATTTTTATAACCATATAAGTAAAGTGGTGATGAAAAATTAATTAAATCATTATGTGGAGACAGTAAGTCGTACATACACATGAGCGGTGTTTTTTTCTTTTTGTGGAATCGGAAAGTGGTGTAAAATCATTTTCACATAATAAAAATAAAATTTAAGTATATTTATGATATATTAGTAATATTTTATTATGGGTAAAATGGTTTTATATGAAGAATAATAAGAAATAGACATGAAATAGTCGGTAAATATGATTGTCTCTTCTTTGGTAGACTTCCTTTATATTTCATCTTAAGAGGCCTAGGAATGGTCTTTTAAGAAGAAAAGAACCAATAATTCATGGATATGTAATAGGAGAAGATAATTGTTCAATATTTTTTTGATATAGATGGATCAAAGTGGTGTAAATGAAAGAAAGAAGGGGTTTCTTTTTATAATTTAGGGGGGAACTTTTGGAAAGTCATGAAATATTATAATATAATATGTGTCTAATTCATATAAAATGGTTCCAAAATGGAATTTATTTGAATATAATGAGTATATTGTCCTAATATAATCATATAATAAAATTAATTTAGGTTTAGATATCATTTTAAACCTTGTCTTTTTTATTAACCTCTTCGTTAACCATTTTTAACCTTAATTATGGTAACAACTACTTCAATATTAAAGGGTTATAATTTCTCTTATAAAGTTAAAATTATCTTATAAATAAAAAATTGATTAAATTTTAGCCCATATATTATCCCCTTTGTCCAATTTCAATATTTTTATGAAGTTAAATAATTTAATAAAATTTTATTTTCATAAAATATCATTAATTTCATTTTTAATTCTATTCATTTAATTTGACATTAAAGACGCCAATAAAAAGATGTGATTAAAAATAAATCCTTTAAAAAATATATAATATTATATAATCAAATATAAAAAATTTGGAACAAAATAATTCATCTAAATTTTATTATTTTTATTATTTCTAAAATCATTTATTTTATTTTTCTATTAATTCAATAAATAATGTGTCAGTGTTGCATAAGAATTTAATGTAGTTATTTAGTCACTAAAATTTAAAAAAAAATACCATGATAAAAAAATTAATTAATATTTAAAATAAATATTTAAAACCGAATATAACCACTTTTTATCCTTATAGAAAAATATTAGAGATATTAAAGTCAAAAGTGTAACGTTTTGTTTTTATTCTTTTCTTAAAGTACTATAAAAGTCAATATCAAATAAAAATGGCACCAAGTGGAAATATTTTCAATAATTGGATGGAAATGTCCAAAATAAATTCATAAAATTTGATAAATTTAAGTGTTAGAGAAATTTTAAAGCCTTATCCCAAAGTTTTAACCCTATTTTTCTCATTTTACCCTTACTGAGGTGACAAATATCCCCCAAAGTTACTATTCATAATGACTAAAAATAAAAAGGACCTATTTAAAAAAATTGAACCTATTTATTCCAAATATTTATTCAATTTTATCAAATTAAATTCACATATGTTTTGGAAATTAATTTAAGATAAAAACATAAAATGCAACAAAAAATGGTTTTTTTTAATGCGTTTTGAAGTCCAAAAATGAACTTATACCAAAATCAGATATTATGATGATTCATACATAATTAATTAGATTTTTTAAAACTAAATGTTTCTTAAGTTAATTTATTATTAAATTCAAATAACTATGGGGATTTTTCAATTAAAATAAATGATAGTTTTATAAAAAATGATATTTTTTCACTTTTCACTGAAAAATCAGTCTTTTCAAAAAAAATACCAAAATTTAAAACTATTATAATATTGGAATGATTAATTAAAAAATGATTTAATTATCGCATAATAACATTTTAATATGTTACCACATTTTTTTAAAACTTGGTGTTGTGTGTAAATCAATTTTTTAAAGAAATTTATTTAAAGAGAAATATATCATACTGTTTTGGACTATTACATATTAAATATCAGATCCCAAGACATTTGGTTGCTCAGGAGTAAGTTAATTGTATTTCCCATTACATTTATTGCTATAATTATTCCTTATAATTCAAACCATTTACTAAAACCAAAAATAGCTAACATAACTATTGAGAAACAATCATCAGAATAAGCATTTATAAGAAAATCATTCTTGATATTTTTTAATTTATGACACCTTCTTGTCAACCTATAACGCTTTAGGTTCATCCTATATCACTTACAGTTCATTATAGGTTGTATTATTTTTTATTATCATATTTTTCATAACCTAATCTCCAAAAATAATTAAACCATTCTCTAATACTGATTGAGGCAACTTAAGTATTACATACATAAATATTCCATCATTGTAGATGAATATTAAATACATCTCAAAATAATACACACCCTAAAACCATAAAGGTTTAGTTTCTTTGGAGAGTATATACATAATCATATTATTTTTTAACAATATTAAAATACTCCCATAAAAAATCTTCATATTTAGTGCCCTTCTATATTTATCATACTTAGAACCTTCCTTCATAACCTGTGGAAGAGAAACATAATAAAATATTGAGATTGGATACTCAGTAAGGAAAAACATGGGAGATATAAATCATAAGTGAGACTAATATGATCATAAGGGTATGATAATATAATCAAGTGGATATTATCAATGTGAAATATTCATACCCTAGAAAGCTTATATCATTACATAAAAATCAAGGCATATACAAAAGCATGATTAATGAGGGTGTCAAAGAATTAATTATTATTTGTGATTAATAAAATAGATATGTTGCATGATAAGTATAGGAAATAATAATCATGTGAACATAGTTATTTTCAATCATGTCAAAATATAATCTTGTGAGCATATCTAGAAAATTCCATACTCATGCATCAAGATGTGAACATATTTATTCACAATAATGTCCACGCTTATCAACATCATATCATTAGATATTTATATCATATTACCCAATTAATTATAGGTATATAATGGAACTATATCATAATGATAATCCATATATATTCTTTCCAAAATATCATAAAAACAATCATCATTTAATAATAGTATAACCCATAGAATATAAATGGGTTTCATAAACATTTCATCATCACATAATCATAAGTAAACTAGAGAAAGTGGATGGTATAATAATATAATATTTCTAGTGAAGTATAATAATCCTTAAATGTTTTTTACATAGATGAAAATTTTCTTTTATAAAATCATTTAAAATACACTTTAATAATCAAGAGAAAGATCTCTTTTCTTTTAGTAAATTTTAAAAACTAAAATTCCCATAATAATGGGAATATGATTTTATTTTAAAAAAATTAAAACTTTAAAAGGAGCCTCATTATGAAGTAAATACATGATATAAAGGAAATCAATTCATGTCATATACGTTAAAAGATAAAATTATTTTCACACTTGTAAAAAGTCAAAAGTGAGTCATATGAAAAAATATTTGAAAATATTACTTTTAATCATTTGTAAGGAAAGTAAAGGGTGGTATAAAATACCTTTATAAAACATTTTAATTAATATAAAAACTTCCATAAAATATTTTTTTAGAATATGTACTTGGTGGAGAAAGATTATCGGTCCAAATAGAAATAAAGTCATTTTTTATTAAAAACATATTTTCTATCATTTTTAGTACCAAAGAGATATAAATGGTACTAATACTTGAAAAAATCATAAATAACAAGATTAAAATAAAATATATTTGGTTTTTAGAAATAAATAACATAAAATTTCTTTCAATTAAAATTTAAACACAAACAATCCTGATAAAACTGAGAATGTGACATAAGCCCTTACCTGAGGTCCTAACTTTCTATGGACACGCTCTTAACCTCCTGTATAAAAAAATTATATTTATTATAAATTTATACCAAAACCATATTCATACTTATTTTACCATATTTTATTCACTTATAATTTATGATTACTCTTTTTTTAATAATTCCTCCTTAAAATCATCATTAGGGGTGGTCATTAATCTATTTTTCATGCATGTTTCGGTACGGTGGTTCCAGTCCATGCACATTTTTTCTAGTTTCTTTATACCCAGAATCTTAATCATGTCATATATATCATATTTATCCATTATATACACCTTTTTAATTTTCCACAAAGTTAGTGACAAAAAAATTAAATACATCATTCATAGAGATGGTAGTCCATACGCACGCATGAACACTGCTTTCATTTTCTAATAAAAAATTAAAAGAAAGGTGAATAATGTTTTATCATTATATAATTATCATAATATTATTAATATCATATATATCCATTAAATTTTTCCTTATGACCATCCATTTAATGTGAAAATGAAAAATGAATCACATCACTTCGTAGAGGTGGTAGTCCACATATACACACGAGCGGCGTTATCACATTCCATTGAATGGAAGGTTCATAAGGTATATAATATTTTATATTTGAAGTATCATAATAATTTAATAAATAAAATACATAATAATTAAATCTATCTATATGATTTTCCATGAGAAGCGGTGATGAAAAATTAAATACATCATTTCATGGAGGTGGTAGTTTTCACATGCGCATGAAGATGTTTTCATTTTCCACTGGAATGGATGATAAATAGATAATATTTATTATATTAACATAATAAAATTATAGTAAGATAATTTTACTTATATAACTATGTTAATATGTTTAAAGAATATTTTGATGAGGTAGAAGAAGAAATAAACTTAAAAGGTTTCGGTGAAGACTATTACCCCTTCTTTGAGAAACCTTCTTTTAATTTCTTCTTAATGACCATTGGGTTGGTCTTTTATGAATAATAGAACCTTTATAATGTTTATGGATAAGTTTAGAATATATTTTGGTAAATTTTGGTCGATCAATGTGTCTCAAGAAAGTGTGAATAAGAGGTGAGAAGAGGTTCCCTTTTATAAGTGGGGGGTATCACACTTGTCATTATTCTAAACTTTAAAATAATATAAGGTTACTTTCATAGTAATGTATCTCCAAATTGGATCAATTTCAAAGATGTAATGAGATAGGGTCAAAATCCATTCATCCAATAGGATTTAGAAAAGTTGTTAGGTTAACTTTAACCCTTATCTCTTTAGTTTAACTCATTATTAACACTTTAAAATTTTACTATAGTAATGAATTTTTACATTGGTTACTATTTATTATCACTGAAAATGAAATTAGAATCATTAAAAAATTACAACATTATAATTAAAATTTTTGAAATAATGTTACCAAATTCAATTTCTAAAATTGTTATAAATTAGTTTTAAAATAAACGCGCATAACACAGCATAAATAGCTTTTAAAAATGTTTTGTTAAGAATAAAACTAAATTTAATCCAATTCCATGCCTAGTAAAAATAATTATATGAGTGTTAACATATTTTATTGAATATATCATCTTAAAATTTCATTAAAATTATTCATCAATAGTGATTATTTTTATTTATTAAGTAAAAAAACATTGCATGCATAAAAGTAGTATTTCATAAAAACGTCTCTTTTTACCATCAAATGCTTTTATTTTCATTTCTAACCAATTCATAATCCAATAATTCAATTTATAAATGTATAAAAAATAATTTTTTATAATTTTTCTATAGTAAATTGACTTTTAAATAAAAAATATATCATAAAAACAATTCTCATAAACAAAATATTTCAAAGTAGTTCTTTAGGATAAATAGTATTTCTTAAGTGAATTAGAAATTATTTTTGACAAATATATTTTATTTAAATATAATACAATTTGATTCATTTTATAATGTATAATATTTTTTCACATTATTTCATGGTTGTGTGCTTCAAAATCTATCGAAATCATTGAATTTATTAAATAGAAAATATATTCTAAATTCCCAGGGTGTTATAGGTGATGCTCCTTAGAGATTGGTGGGCCTTGCATGATGGAGTTACTCATTCACCATTTTTAAAATTGGATCTAACCTAGTTGGTTAGGGTTTCTAATTTTCACCCTCATGACTAGGGTTTAAAGCCTAGATATAGTGCATTTTCCCCCTATTAAATGGGGGTGATTTTTTCCTGCATGCATAGGTTTTAACGGGTAGTGGTCTGGTGGTGTCCCACATTACAATGGGACATAGTTCATCAATTGAGACCTACTTTGTAAAGACCTAGAAATTTCAAGGAAAATTGTTTCTTAATTTTTTTATAATTTTACAAGTCTGTAGCTTCTGACGGCACTTGATTCTGAGGCCTGGTGTGCCCGGAATCAATTTCTTAAGTTTAGCTCAGGTATGTTTAGTGAACGAATGAGAGGGTTTTTCTATCTTTAGAACAGGTGCCGGGAATTGAAATCTGAGGGCACCGATGAACTCGCAGTGCTAGTAATTGCTTAAGGGTACCTTTACCGCAGTTGTTTTTTAAGCGGGTTGAGAATTTTTATTTGAGAATCTAGAATAAAATAAATAAAATTGGTAGTGTACAATTTTATTTATATATATGGTAGTTTTATCCTACAAAGGGGGGTTAAGGGTGGAACCCACAACCACCTAACTACCCATGTGTGGATATATGAGAGGTGGGGCCCACACGAGCCCCAACCCTTCATCTCCCTTGAACCCCCCCCCCCCTTAAAATCCCCTTACATTTATTTCTTTGCCAAATCTTCCATTATTTATGTGAACCCTTTCACCTTCCTCTCTCTCATTTAATATACCAATAGTACAAGTTAATTAATCACCCACAATTTATTAATTACTTGTGTGTCATGAATTCATTTGAATTATTTTGTGTTGCATGGCACTTCTTTAAATGGGAGAAGTATTTTGTAATATTTAGAATAGAAAATACTTAGGTGGGGAACCTCTGGAGGATTAGAAAGAGAGGTGTTCTTCCTCCGACGAAGAACACAAAGTCACCGACGACATGCCTTCTCTTCTTCTTCCTCCGCGTCAGGGGAGGAGACACCGCTGCGGGGAACGTCGCCAACGACGACGGCTCTTCCTCCGACGTCAACGGAATCGACACCATTCTTCCACGATGTCTGACCACCGCGACGTTCATCTTCCACGGTTTGATGACGTGCGACGTCTTTGCGAGGTAGGAGAATATTGTATAATTCTCATTTAAGTGGTTTATACTCTCGATCATGAAAGTTTATTTATAGGATGTTTGTATAATTTATTCTTGAATAAATTATACCCATGTCATAGTTGAAAGAAAATGTTTGATTATTTCCAATTGATAACACCTAACGCGGAGGGTGCGGGCCGAACAAACAAGGTCCGACGACCCTCTGCTGGTTGTTCGTTTGTGCGCAGGATGACGGGCGATGATGAAACGGGGCCGCAATGGCAATTTGAAGCCATCACAAGGAAGAGTATGTCCCAGGAGATCCGCGGGGCACAGACAGTGGGCGAATCGGACCACCGGAACGCATTCGGTGGTCCGCGGAAGACGCTGTCGGCGCGCCACGCCGGCACGGCAGCGTCGGCATCCGGTGGGGTCGGCGTGCCACCGGATCAGTCCGCCGCAGCTGAACCGCGGCGGCATTTGAAGACCCTAAATGTCTTTGTCATTCCGCAGATGGAGGGGCACGGCATTAAGCCTCGCCAGCTAAGGGAGGCCACGCCTCCGCTCAGCCAGCTGGCTGAGCCAGCCTTCCCCGGCCGGGCCGGGGCGAGCCATGCGGACCGGGCCGCGCCGACGGGGTCGGGCCGTGCTGTCCGGGCCGGGCTGCGCCCAACTGGTCCAGACCTAGACCCGAGTTAGGTCGGCCCGGTTCGGGCCGACCCAGGGTGGGTTGGGCCGGGTCGGACCGGGCCGAGACCCCCTTTTTCGGACCAGATTCATTTAAACACTCATACTTGAGCTACGAACCTCCGATCAACGCACCATCAGTTGCATAGGATTCCTTGGATTGAGAAGGTCGTTTTTTTATATTACACTCAAGGTTTCAGCGAAGTTTGTGTATGGTTGGGTTGGTTCGAACCCAAAACCAACCGGGCCCTCAGAGCGGAAATGCTTATAACTTAAGGACCGGACGTCCGATTGAAGAGCCGTCAATTATGTTGGTTTCCTTTTGTTGAGATGGATATTTTGGAATACTCCACTCGAGGTTCGGACATAGTTGGAGTACGGTCGGGTTGGTTTTATCTTAAAAACCAACCGAGCCCCTGGAACGGAAAAGCCAATAAATTTCAGATCGGACATCTGTTTGGTGAACCGTCAGCGGCGTTGGTAATCTCGTTGAGAAACGGTCCCTTTGAGTATACACCATGGGAGTTCAGGGTACAGTTGTGATACGGTCGGTTTGGTTCGTACACAAAACCAACCGGGCCCCCTGGACAAAAAGGCTAATAACTCACAGATCGGGTGTCCGATTGACGTGTCGTCTGTTGCGTTGAGATCCCTGTGATGTGATGGATCTTTGAGATACTTTTTTGTGGGCTTTTGTGACACTTGGAGTGTCTACTAGTAGCTCATGGAGCGGATCCTCCTGGAGATGAGCATATGGAGTACGGAGACCTAGTAGCTGGCTGAGACCTGATGACTGCTTGTCTGATTCGTTTCGGAGTGACTTGAATAGCCCAGTGGGGAGCGCTACTGTGTAGGGGCGTCGGACCCATAGCGGGGAGCACCACTGTGTTGAGGCGGCAGACCCGCGTTACTTGATAGTATGAGTACCTCTGTATGCTATTAGGGGGAGCGCTACTGTGTTGGGGCGGCAGACCCATGGTGGGGAGGACTACTGTGTTGGGGTGGCAGACCCGCGGTACTCGATAGAGGAGGAGTACCTCAGCAGTCTAAGGTTAGTGAGTAGCACCTCGGAGTCACGACAGGACTATTGTGCTCGACAGAGGAGGAGTTCTCCAGTCGTGGTGCTTTCGGCATCATGAATGAAAATACTGGTTTGAGCTGAGTCAATGACCTTTGTGTTTTTCCTCATGATTGAGATGGGTTACTTTATAAATTAGGTATGTGTATGGGCATATACCTAAGTAAAGGTTATCTATTGAGATCTTTCTTTGTGGTTTATCCTTGTTGGATTTTGTGAGACCTTAATGGTCTTGTGGTCCCTACTGAGTATCATTATAATCACCCCTGCATGGGCTACACCTGCACCTCGTTGAGTTGGTTGCAGACGACGGACAGCACTGATCGTGGTTGAGGCTTGTAGAGCTGGATGGTACCCAGAGGTGGATCTCACGACGAGTCGGTACCCGGAGGAGACGGATGGACATGGAGTGTTGAGGAGGACATTTGTACCTACCTTTCAGGTCTGAACCCAGAGGACAATCCAGGAGTTGCTTCATCATTCAGTTGTTTGTCTTTTCAGTTGTAGTTGTACCTTTCCGTTGGGCTTGTATTTCTGGCCCCTTTGTACTTTCAGTGCACTTGTTACTGTTTACTTAGTGTTTGCTTCCGCTTGTACTCTGGTTGTGTGTGTGTTTAGGTTTTATAAAGGCAATGCCTTCCCAGTTATAGATATGTACGCCTTTGGTGCTAGTCACCAGTCCCTGGCCTATGGAAGGCGGGCTTGGGGTAGTTACGACACAGGCCCCGGGGGACGGGTCATGACAAATTGGTATCAGAGGGAGGTTGGTTCTACCGCAGAACTCAGGACTCTGATATTTATTTTCTGTGAAACAATAGTGTTAATGGTACTGAGTGTGGTTTTCAGTTCAGGGAGTCCAATGTTGGTGTGGCGGTCGACGTATCCATACACCAGGACCCTGACTTCTGATTTCTAACTCAGTGCACGAAAACACTGATTACGTGTGTGTTTTCAAAAGTTTCTTTAAGTTAGATCAACCAAGTCAGCTCACCAGGTTTAAATCGTTTGACCGTGTCGCATCTGTTCAGGATGCCTCCACGTAGACAGTCAGTTGGAGTTCTGAGAGAGTACCCGATGACAGTCCACCGAACGATGAGGCTCCAGTGCAGGACCCTATTACTATGATGGCACATTCGGGTGGTGTACCAGCAGCACCACCACCCATTGGGCAGCAGATGCCACCAGCCGTATTAGCGGATGGTGCACATTGACAGAGCGCGTTTCATGAGTTCCAACAGAAGAGGCCTCCGAGGTTACGAGGCGAGCAGATTCCCAGGCAGCAATGGAGTGGCTGGAGGTGATTGCTAGAGTTATACACCTAGTTTAGACACTAGTAGAGAATATGGTGATCTTAGCTACTAGTGTTTCCCAGTGAGTGACCATGAGGTTGGTCCGCATAGTGATGAGGCTTCAGTACATGGACCGATGCCTGAGATAGTACCTTCGGGTAGTGTGCCAGCTATATCACTACCTGTTGGTCAGCAGTTACAACCGGCGATACTGGTAGATGACACATGTAGGAATAGTTCCCTACACGTGTTTCAGCATCATATGCCCCTCAGGTTCCAAGGCGAGCCCAACTCACATGCGGTTGAGGACTAGATTGAGGTGGTGGTTGAGAGTTTTCTAGAGCTTATACATCTTTGGTAGGATGACATGTTGGTAGCTGAGTATTCATCGAGGCATACTGATCATTCCTGGTACTTAATGACTATGATACGATCAGTTCTTTAGAGCTAGGACCTCAGAGCGAGGTGTGTTTAAAGGAAAAATGATCCAACACTTTTCCTCTATGAATTCCTACTTATGCTAGGGTGCTAGAGAGAACCTTTGTGGTTGAATGTTCTTTGGATGAATGGATATAGCTGGAGAATGTTAGCAGTGGGAAAGCAGGTAACTGGCGCCAGTCTCAGAGACTTGGTCAAGTAAAATGTTTCAAGAAGAGGAAGTTTTAAGGATAGATGAATCTGCAGAGCAGCAGACGTGGAAGCAGATCTAGGAGAGAATCATGAGGTGGTTTACATTTTGACATGTTATAAACACCCTCCTTTGTAGTCCCTGCCAGGATCAGGGAGCAAGAGGGCAGGGGAATAGAGTACTTGCATGCAGTCAAGGAGTGTGACCCAGGGCTCTAGGAATGATTTGAGGTATGGTCTGTGTCTACTACTAGCTGACGTAACAATAGATATTGATACGAATCATTCCTTCCTTCCACGAATCTTATCCCAGACCTAGAGTTTCCGGTTAAGTCGTTGACTTGACCCTCATGTCTGGAGATACCTTTGGGAGGAGACTCGATTATCACGCTTACGCCGACGGTGTGATCTAACCCTTGAGGCGAGAGTTTCGGTTGGAACCTCTTGGTGGCAGCATCGAGGCCTTATGACGTTAGTTTGGGTATGGACTAGGCAACCACAGTTCATACACAGATTGATTGTATTAGGCAAAAAAAATTTGGTTTACCTACAATGTTCGGATGGGTTTTCCTTGGTCGATGAAAAGGAAACCCCAGGTAGCACAGAATGGAATCATGCATAAGTGGGTGCAGTCAATCACTCATGTGTCAACCAGACTTAGATTTGATCCAGACTTCTCCAGAGTTACTGCACCGCTTTTATCATTGACGAAGAAGGGGAAAACCCTTCGTGTGGTCAGAGAGATACCAGTAGAGCTGTTTAGCAGTCGAGGCAGAGGTTCACCAATGCGCTCATCTTGAGGCTACCATAGAAGGTGTAGATCATCCAAGAGTGGATGAAGACTGCACAGAGCAGACAGAAGACCTATGCTGATAGGAGACAGAGACCACTGGAGTTTGAGGATGGAGATCACGTTTTCTTACGGGTCTCTCCTCGACGTGGTCTATGGAGATTTGTCAGGGGCAGAAAGTTATCTCCATGATTCTTTGGAGCTTACCAAGTCCTCAGCAGAGTAGGTGAGGTGGCTTACCGCCTGGACCTTCCACTTCAGTTGCACCGGGTGCACGACGTCTTCCACGTATCTCAACTGAGGAGATACGTGCATGAACCGACCCACATAATTGATCATGGGGAGATTGATATCAATGAGGGGGATACATTCACGGAGGTTCCGGTGGAGATTGAGGATCAACAGGAGTGGGCCCTACGTGGATGATTGATTCCTCTAGTGTGCATTCTCTGGCAGCACAAGAACCTCCAGGGAAGCACATGGGAGAAAGAGGCTCAGATGTGTTCTCAGTACCCCAGTAGTTTCTCTAGTGTGTGTTGTAGATTTACGGGGACGTAAAGCACTGAGGTGGGAGTAATGTAAAGACCCGGAAGTTTCAAGGAAAATTTTTTCTTAATTTCTTTGGAATTTTACGAGTCTGTAGCTTCTGACAGCACTTTGATTCTGAGGCCCGGTGTGCCCAGAATCAATTTCCGAAGTTTAGCTCGGGTACGTTCAGTGAACGAACAATCGGGTTTTTCTATCTTTAGAACCGGTGCCCGAAATTGAAATTTGAGGGCACCGATGAACTCGCAGTGCCGGTAATTACTTAAGGGGACCTTTACCGCAGTTTGTTTTTAAGCGGGTTGAGAATTTTTATTTGGGAATATAGAATAAAATAAATAAAATTGGTAGTGTACAATTTTATTTATATCTATGGTAGTTTTATCCTACAAAGGGGGGTTAAGGGTGGAACCCACAACCACTTAACTACCCATGTGTGGATATATGAGAGGTGGGGCCCACATGATCCCCAACCCTTCATCTCCCTTGAACCCCCCCCCCCCCTTAAACTCCCCTTACATTTATTTCTTTTCCAACTCTTCCATTATTTATGTGAACCCTTTCACCTTACTCTCTCTCATTTAATATGCCAACACTACAAGTTAATTAATCACTCACAATTAATTAATAACTTGTGTGTCATGAATTAATTTGAATTAAATTGTGTTTCATGGAATTTTTTTAAATGGGAGAAGTCTTTTGTAATATTTTGGATAGAAAATATTTCGGTGGGGAACCTCTAGAGGATTAGAAAGAGAGGTGTTCTTCCTCCGACGAAGAACGCGAAGTCACCGATGACGTGCCTTCTCTTCTGCTTCCTCCGCGTCAAGGGAGGAGACACTGCTGCAGGGAACATCACCAATGATGGCGGTTCTTCCTCTGATGTCAACGAAATCAACACCATTCTTCTGCGACGTCCGACCACCACGACATTCGTCTTCCACAGTTTGACGACGTGCGACGTCTTTGTGAGGTAGGGGAATATTGTATAATTATCATTTAAGTAGTTTATACTCTCGATCATGAGCGTTTATTTATAGGATGTTTGTATAATTTATTCTTGAATAAATTATACCCATGTCGTAGTTGAAAGCAAGTGTTTGATTATTTCCAATTGATAACGCCTAACGCGGAGGGCGCGGGCCGAACAAACACGGCCTGAAGAACCTCCGCTGGTTGTTCGTTTGTGCGTGGGATGACGTTCGACGATGAAACAGGGCCACAATGGAAATTTGAAGCTTTCGTAGTGAAGAGCAGGTCCCGGGAGAGCCGTGGGCGTAGACGGTGGGCGAATCGGACCACCGGAGTGCGTCCGGTGGTCCATGGAAGACACTGTCGGCGCGCCATACCGGCACGGCGGCACCGGCGTCCGGCGGCGGCGGCACACCGCTGGAGCATTCCGCCGCAGCTGAGCCACGGCGATGGTTGAAGACCGGAACGACTTTGCCATTCCGTAGATGGAGGGGCGTAGTATTAAGCCACGCCAGCTAAGGGAGGTCGCGCCTCCGCTCGGCCAGCTGGCCGAGCCAGCCTTCCCTGATCAAGCTGAGGCGGGCCATGCGGGTCGGGCCACACTGGCCGGGCCGGGCCATGCCCAACTAGGCTGGACCCAAACCCGAGTCGGGTCGACCCGGTTCGGGCCGACCCAGGGTGGGTTCGGCCGGGTCGGACCGGGCCCAGACCCCCTTTTTCGGACCATATTCGTTTAAACGCTCATAACTTGAGCTACGGACATCCGATCGACGCACCATTAGTTGAGTAGGATTCTTTGGATTGAGATGGTCGTTTCAGTAAATTACACTCAAGTTTTCGGCGAAGTTTGGATATGGACGGGTTGGTTCGAACCCGAAACCAACCAGGCCCTTGGAGTGGAAACACTTATAACTTAAGGACCGGACGTCCGATTGATGAGCCATCAATTACGTTGGTTTCCTTTTGTTGAGATGGATCTTTTGGAATACTCCACTCGAGGTTCAAATATAGTTGGAGTACGTTCGGGTTGGTTTTAGCTTAAAAACCAATCGGTCCCCTGGAACGGAAAAGCCAATAACTTTCAGATCGGAAGTTCGTTTGGTGAACCGTCAGCGGCGTTGGTAATATCATTGAGAAATAGTCCCTTTGAGTATAACCCATGGGATTTCGGGGTATAGTTTTGATATGGTCAGGTTGGTTCGTACACGAAACCAACTGGCCCCCTGGAACGGAAAAGCCAATAACTTTCAGATCGGAAGTCAGTTTGGTGAACTGTCAGCGGTGTTGGTAATATCGTTGAGAAACGGTCCCTTTGATTATAACCCATGGGATTTCGGGGTACAGTTGTGATATGGTTGGGTTGGTTTGTACACGAAACCAACCGGTCCCCCGGGACAAAAAGGCTAATAACTCACAGACCAGGCGTCCGATTGATGCGCCATCTGTTGCCTTGAAATCCCTATGATGTGATAGATCTTTGTGATACTTTTTAATGGGACTTCGTGACACTTGGAGTGTCGACCACTAGCTCGTGGAGCGGATCCTCCTAGAGACGAGCATACGGAGTACGGAGACCTAGTAGCTGGTTGAGACATGAGGACTGCTTGTCCGATTTGTTTCGGAGTGACTTGATTAGCCCAGTGAGGAGCGCTACTGTGTAGGGGTGGCGGACCCATGGAGGGGAGCGCTACTTTGTTGGGGAGGCAGACCCATGGCAGGGAGCACTACTGTGTTGGGGTGGTAGACCCATGATACTCGATATAGGAGTACCTCAGCAGTCTAAGGTTAGTGAATAGCGCCTCGGATTCGTGATAGGACTACTGTACTCGACAGAGGCGGAGTTCTCCAGCAGCCATGCTTTCTGCATCGTGAATGAAAATCCTGGTTTGAGCTGAGTCAATGACCTTTGTGTTTTTCCTCATGATTGAGATGGGTTACTTGATAACTTAGGTATATGTATGGGCATATACCTAAGTAAAGGTTATCTATTGAGATCTTTATTTGTGGTTTATCCTTGTTGGATTTTGTGAGGCCTTGAGGGTTTTGGGGTCCCTACTGAGTATCGTTATACTCACCCCTGCACGGGCTAGGCCTGCACCTCATTGAGTTGGTTGCAGACGATGGACAGCACTGATCGTGGTTGAGGCTTGTAGAGTTGGACGGTACCCGGAGGTGGATCTCACGACGAGTCAGTACCCGGAGGAGACGGATGGACGTGGAATGCTGAGGAGGACATCTATACCTACCCTTCAGGTAGGAACCTAGAGGACGATCTAGGAGATGCTTCACCATTCAGCTGTTTGTATTTTTAGTTGTACTTTCTTTCAGTTGTAGTTGTACCTTTCCATTGGGCTTGTATTTCCGGTCCCTTCGTACTTTCAGCACACTTGTTACTGTTTACTTAGTGTTTGCTTCCAATTGTACTCTGTTTGTGTGTGTTTTTATGTTTTATAAAGGCAATGCCTTCCCAGTTATAGAGATTTACGCCTTTGGTGCTAATCGTCAGCCACTGGCCTATAGAAGGCGGGCTTGGGGTAGTTACGACACGGGGCCTGGGGGATGGGTCATGACATACTGTAGTTCCATATGTATTAGTAAAGGGATAAAATACTAGTGCGTAGGTGCAAGCATGAGAGCGCAGGAGTAGGTGGCAGCACCTAAAGGTGAGGATATGGGTTATATAGTGTAGGAAATATAAAAAATAGATATTTGGGTCATCAAAACCTATGCCTTTAGGAATCTAACATCATGGGTCTTTGTCCTAGTAATATATAATAAAATAGGTCTAATGGGAGTTTGTAAATCCTTGTAGTGAGAGATGAGGCCTGGCCCACTATGGTGTCTCGATGTGTGTGTATTCATGGTTTGTAATTGCTTGTACCTGCTATAAATTAAAATAATTTTCTAGAGGATTCTAATGTGACCATTCTCTTTTCCTTCTTTTGGTTTTTATCCTAATGAGTTTTTCTAAAAAATATTTTTAATGAGACACAATAAACACACTTATGACTCGATACTCCATAATTGATAGTGGACATTAAAGAGATGATGTTAAAAGTGAGCCGGGATACTAGATACTACTCACCCGCTATTTCATACAATTTTTACATGGAATATAGATGTAATATTATTGGATTTTTTAGGATAATCACATGATCCATTAGCAGTAGAAGAATAATCAAATAGGATAGAACTATCTTCGAATATAAGCAACATGCATCATAAATAAAATACCCAAAAAAATATAGCATACCTTATTCTTCTTTGTAAAGGATTTATTCTTCCTTGATATAGGGAGAACACTTGAGGAATATCATGGGAGTGGAAAAAAAATATTCCTACATCTGAAGGTTAGTATGTCATCCTACGGATCCTCAATCATAATAAGAGGACCTTGAAACATCAAAGGGGTTCTAATGGATTCACTATCATGAAAAAAAATATCAAGATAAAGAGAGCTACAGAAATGATTTCATGTAATTAGTTGTGAACGACAGGAGGGATATCATCCCTTATATATCCATCCTTGACATGATTCATTTAATGAAATTCATCAGTTATATTCAACATATTGACATACATTAATTCCTATTTCCATTTATTCAATGAAATCATTCAATTAATATTCAATTCATATAATCTATCCATGATGGATTATTATCAATGAAAACATGTGGAAGATAAATACACCTCAATTTAAATATTTCAATAAATATTTTAGTGCACATTCAAAAATGTCCCACTTTCACTAAAATATCTAAGCACTCTGTGAAAACATCACAAATATTTGTGAATCTATCCAAAAAACCTTTTGGACATAGCTTCATCATACTCTCTTAATTTTGGAATAAACACTTTTTCCAAAACGTAATCCTTATCTAGAGGCCTAACTATATCGCCCTATGGGCCTTAGTAGCATGGTCAACAAATATGGAATCCATATTTCATATATGTAAGAAAATATTGTCCTCTATAAAATAATTAGTGTTGCTTGAGTTACTAAGGGATCTAGTGTAATATTTATCAAGAATACTCATATCTCTATACGAACATTTCCTCTATTAGATGTATCATATACCTCGTATGTATACCTATAAAAAAATTTCTTCTTTGATATCAAGTGACCACTAGACATAGAACATGTAAATCTTGTATAGTCATCTCATCTTTTCTTTATTCTCCAAAAAATACTAAATAGGTCGATGAATACATCCCATGTCATTCATCTAAAAAATGATCACATCACATGCCCATCATCAAATTAGTGGAAAACGTCATATATGACTCAACTAATCATGGCCATGCATTTCCACAATCTCATTAAATCTAGGGATAGATGTCTTTACTTTTTATACAAGTGTAAAAATCTCATCTTGGTTACGCTCCAACCAAATACATGATCAGTAACATACCCAACCACCCCTTGATTAGAAAGTTCATATTTTGACTTAAGTAAGCGGGGTATCAAAGTATGAAGGTTTTCATGCTAGGTATCTCACCAATATCAGGTAAGAATGATTGATAATAAGAATACACCCCTTCATATATCTATGATTGCATAACATTCCATGAGATATACTTTAGCGAGTTAGTAAAAGTAATAAGTCTCTACATATTACCTCATTAATCTATTCTCTGTATCTCATATATGGCCTTTTAAGAAGTACAAGAATCTATTAAATTTAATCTTAACATATAATCACAATCATAATAGTCTGTGATGATCATCGATTAGGGACAAATCAAATGTTTATACTTTGAGGGGATATTTATCATCTGTCTATTCATGTAAAGTAAAGTTACAGCACACATGAATGAATGATAAATGGATATTGCCTTTATTTTAATTACATGATATGTTTACAACTATTACAATCAATCTCTTAAGTGTTTAATATTTAGAGATTCTACATGAATCTCAAGATTTTACTGCAGTAATGGTTTTCGAACATTACATCCATATGTAATTTCTATCACATCCCAATGTGACCATCTCATAAAATAATCTTTATAATCTCTTTTAGTGAGTAACATGTATAAAGTAATCTATTTTGAATAATGGCGAGACTTAGGAATCACATTCTCAATGTTCAACTCATTGATCATATATTCATACTCATTTACTTCATGACATCAAATGTTATGATATCAACTTCTATTATCTACTTAAAATTATTTCTAAGTTTATAATCATCAAGATTTTGAACCTATTCCATCAAACTTTTACTTTAAAATAAATATAACTATTTACATTTTTATTATCCAATGTATCCTAGACTCTTTTAGAATAAAGTGAAATATACTTCATTATGGTAAACATATATAACCATTTAAAATTTTTATTACCATTATACCCTAAAATATTTTAAGATAACAAGTGAATTTCACTTTGAAAATTGATTGGCATGATCCTTTAAGAAATGGTGATATTCACTTTCTCATAGTAACTAAATGTAACTATTTACATTTTTCATTACCATCACATATCCTAAACCTTTTTAGGATTTTAATTGAATAATCGCTATAATCTTAGACTGGTATGATCCTTTAGTTTCACTTTATCACACTAACTAAATGTAACTATTTACATTTTTCATTACCCTCACATATCCTAAACTTCAATAGGATATTTAGTGAATAATCTCTATAATCTAGTATAATCTTTTATTTGTTAACTCTGGACTTCTCTAAGTTCAAACATACCCTCACTAGCCTAAAAGATATTAAATTACTTATCAAAATATTTTTATAAGATTCAACACAAACTTCTTTATGTTATGAAATAAATTTTATTACTATTTTAGTGGGAATATTTAATAAATAAACTATTTTTTCCATATCTCATATGGTATTTTATGTGTTTGGAACATTTTTTTCCTTTTAAAAAAAATATTAAAATATACCACTGATGGGTGATGGGAAGGCATTCTATCATATTTTAACTAATTAGATAAACTCTTTTATCCAGGATAAAACAATTTTATCCATATCTTCCTTTTAAGATATGTTATAGAAATTGATGAATCGTAAAACATGTGTATACAATTAATCATCTCATTTTGTTCATATAAACTCGTTATTAATGAAAAAAAATTATCATATAAAATAAATGAGATGAATATAGACATACTTTACTTAGATTAATCTAATCTTGACACATTCTGTTGACCTCACCTGTTTTGATAATCCCAATTATGTGTTAATATGTGTTTATAATCCTATGTTGACAATAATATCAAAATAATCATTGGAATATGTTAATCAATGTTTATCTATGTTTATACATACTTTGCTATACTTATAACTCAATCTGGATATGTTCTGCATAGAACAGACACATAGCTACTGATATAGACAAATAGATACGCAGCTATTGTTAAGGTCACTGATATGCATAAGTCCACTGGAATGCACAAGCTACCAACACGAGCTACTATTAGAGTAAGTCTACCGGTATGCAAGTCTACCGATATAGAAGCTACCAATATGAAGTCCACCGATAAAGAGTTGCTGATAAAAAGTCTACCGATAAGTATAGTTACTGATACAGACAGAGTCACCGATATGAGCAGCTACTGGTACAAGCGAGTTACTGATAGACAAGAAGAGCTACTGACAGACAGCTACCAATACAAGTCTGCTGATATGGATAGACAGCTACCGATACAAGAACAAAGAGCTACCGATAGTAACTCACCGCTATACAAAGTCCACCGTTACAAGTCTACCGACAGAGAGCTACTGATGCAAGAGCTACCGATACATGGATCTACTATTATAAAGGGTTACAGTTACCGACAGAAGTTCACTAATACAATGAGTCACTGACTGATATAAGGAGCTACTGTTACAAGGAGTAACACCTACCGATGGAAACCAGTCACTGCTACTCAAAATCTATTCCTATTTATTTATTAAGAATTGGTCATATTTTATGTTTTTAATTCATGCAATATTATTTAATGATAGTTGTTTCCATGTTAGGGAACCGTACCTCGTACCTATGAAAAGCTAATCATTCCCATTGATGGAGATGAAAGCTATATAAAAGGAAAAACAAAATCCAGGCATAACAAGTGCTAAAGGGGTGCTGAAAAGAAGTGAAAAATCTGCTGATACACGAAGATACTCGTTTGATACAAAAGGAACACATGCACCAGAGCTTAAAGTGGTGAAGAACTTTTGCTGGAATCTAAGGAACATTGCTCTGCTACAAAGTCTATTGGAACCTCGAGTAAGACCTGAATACACTGAAAATCAAGGAAGCAAACGACACTCTATTTTCAAGACAAAACCCATAGAAGGACTCAAAAGCATTTCTGATCAATCAAAAGGAGTCCATAGCTGCACCTCCAATCACTAGATAATTCTAAACTCATAACTACTCTCTTAGTGATTCTTTTACTTACTTTTGAGCAGTGTGTGTACTCTGTTTATTTCATACACACATTGTCTCTTGTGCTAAACTGGAGGATTTATAAATTCTCACACTAAACTTCTTTAACTCTCTTGTATCCCACTATGGATAGTGGTAGAGGTCAAGTGTGACTTGGATAGCCTATGTGCTATTGTTCTTGTTCCAACAAAGAACTGTGGTAGAGGTCTTAGTACCTGGACAGTCTTTGTACTATTGTCTACCCCGATCCAGGGTGTGGATCAAAATTTATATAAATTTTTTGATAGGACTAAGTCTCGGCTTGATATTGAACCTATTGTTTTAAACTGATGTGATTACTTTATTTTGTTTTAAACTATATTGATTATTTCGTTGCTAATTACTTTGAAATATAAAATTGTTTTAAAGTTACTTTGATAGTTATTCTAGCAAGTGTTTGTAACAATTGTAAATCATTAGGTTAGTTTCAAAAGCTAATTTAATCTTATAATTAAATTAACTAAGACCTAATCAATCTTTTGAGAACCTAATCGAACCCTTACAATTTTAAAAATTCACTACAGTTTAACTTAGTTTTTAATTGGGGGATTTTAATAGAAATATTTTTAACAGAAATTTTTAATTGGAACTCAATTCACCCCCCTCTAGAGTATCCACTCCAACCAACATTTGGTATGAGAGGTTGTTTTTTATTTATAAAGGATATCCAAATACTCTGTTTTTCAACTGTGATTTTAGTTGTATCTTAAAGATCTTAAATTTTGGTTAGTTCTAAATTTTATCTCTTTAAATATATTTTCTAAAATCTGATTATGGATAATAAACTAGAAGGTGCTGCTACCAATAGGCCACCGTTCTTTAATGGTACAAATTATGTCCAATGGAAACTTAAAATTAAAATTCATTTGGAGAGTATGGGATTTGACATCTGGACTGCTATAGAGACTCAATATAAGATTCCAGAAACTGAAAGGACCACTTGGGATGAACCTACTAAAACTGATTATAATAATAATTGTAAAGAAATGAATGATTTATATTGTGCTTTAGGTGATGAATAATTTAATAGAATATCTGCTTGTAAAAATGCTTATGAAATCTGGGACACTTTGGATATTTCCCATGAAGGAACAACCAATGTTAAAGAAATGAGATTGAACACCTATACTATTAAGTATGATAATTTTAAAATAAAGTTTGATGAACCTATTTCTGACATGTATCTCAGGTTCAATGAGATTTTCAACACTATGAGCTCACTTGGAAAAGTTGTTCCTGCAAAGGAGAAGATTATGAGAATACTACGATGTCTTCTAGAAAGATGGAGAGGCACATCTGTTTCAATAAGAGAATCGTGTGATATAAGTTCACTGCCTGTTAAAGAATTAATTGGTAAGTTGATGATGTATGAAGAAGAGCTGAAAGTAAACAAGGAAGAAGATGATAAACCAAAGAGGAAGACGATAGCATTTAAATCTACTGCCTCAAAGAGCAAGGAAAATGATAAAGTTCACATACCTACTGAAAGCTCAACAAGTGAAGGTTCATATTCTGATAGTGATGAAGAGATGGCTCAGATAGCCAGACAGTTCAAGAAGTTCTACAGGAAGAAGAAATTCTTCAAAAAGCCAAATTATAATGGAAAATATGGAAACAAAGGTCATTGGAAGAAGGATTGGAAGAAAGATGATAAAGATGATGAGATAGTATGTTATGAATGCAAAAGGAAAGGACGTAGTAAGGTAGACTGCCTGAAGTTAAAGTTAAAGAAGAAATATGACTACAAGGATAGAAAATATAAGAAAGCCATCAAGGCAACCTGGAGTGCTTCAGAAGACAGCACAAGTGAGTCTGAAGTTTCTGATTCTGAAAAGAATCGTGCCAACATGTGTTTCATGACTAATACTTCTGAGGTACCAGTTTCCCCTATGCTGGATTATTATTATTCTGGGAATGAATGTAGTGATGATAATATGTCTAAATCTGAATTGTTTGAATACTATAATATGCTATAAGAAACCTATAATGAATTGAAGGACAAGTATAAGACCTTGAAGAAACAGCATGCTTTGACCCGCTCTGTTAAATCTACACTTGATATAGAAAAGGAAAAGAATGCTCAATTACTTAAGGAAAATACTGAACTAAAATTGTCCAATGAGAAATTAAGTAATGACTTAGAGAAATTCACAAATGGAAATAATACTCTAACTCAAATTCTAGGAAAACAAGTGGCACTAAAATATACCACTAGAATAGTCTATCATCCTGGACAGAGACAAATTACTAAAAATAGATTTATTCCAAAATCTGGACAGAATGCTGCTAGTTTTAGTTCTGGAAATACAAATGCTTCAACTAGTTATTCACATGGTTATAGATCAAATAAAGTTTATCTTTCAAAATATTTTGAATCTATTGATTGTATGAGACCCATTAGACAAATTTGGGTACCAAAAATTTTTCTTGCTAACCTGTCCGGACCCAAGAAAATCTGGGTACCAAAATCATTTTCTTTTTAAACTTATTTTGTAGGAAACTTGCTTGAAAAGTTCCCATAAGAAGGTATGGTACTTGGACAGTGGATGGTCAAGGAATATGACTGGAGATTACTCATCCTTCAAGAGTTTAATCAAATTTTATGGAGGTTATGTCACCTTTAGTGATAATTCAAAAGGAAAAATCATCATCTTAGGCTAGATTGGTAACACTAATTCAATTTTAATTTTCAAAGTTTTATTTGTTGATGGACTTAAGTATAACCTATTAAGTATTTCTCAGTTGTGTGATGATGGTTTCAATGTTAAATTTGAAAATGATTCTTGTTGTGTTTTTAATTCTAAAAATATTTTAGTATTTTCTTCTTTGAGAAATGAAAATGTTTATGCTGTTGATTTGAATTACTTGGATAAACAAAACATTAATTGCTTGAATTTTTTCCATAAAGAGTTTTGGCTATGGCATAGAAGATTAGGACACTGCAATGTTCATTCACTTAGAAAACTGACTAGGAAAAACTTAGTTAGAGACCCACTTAAATTTGAATTTCTGGCTGATAAAGTTTGTAATCCCTGTCAAAAGGGGAAGCAACATAAATTTTCTTTTAAATCAAAGAAAGGAGTTTCAACTTCTCAACCTCTCGAGTTGGTTCACATGGACTTGTTTAGACCCTCTAGATTTTTTAGTTTAAATGGGAAGCACTATGTCTATGTCTTAGTAGATGACTATTCTAGGTACACTTGGGTATACTTCTTAGCTCACAAAAATTGAAGCTTGTTCTTACTTTATCAAATATTCCAAGTCTGTGGAAAACCTTAGTGGACTTAAGATTAAGACTTTGAGAAGTGATCATGGTCATGAGTTTGAAAATCATGAGTTTGAATCTTATTGCTCACACAATGGCTATAGTCACAACTTTTCTGCCCCTAGAACACCTCAGTAGAATGGTGTAGTAGAAAGAAGAAATAGAACTCTTCAAGAGATTGCAAGAACTATGCTTAATGAGTATGACCTGCCAATTTACTTTTGGGATGAAGCTGTAAATACAGCTTGTTACATTATTAATAGAGACCTGATTAGACCTGTTCTCAAAAAGACCCCCTGTGAGTTGTGGAACCATAGGAAACCTAAGGTTAATTACTTTAAAGTTTTTGGTTGCAAAGTCTTTATTCTCAATACAAAAGATAATCTTGACAAGTTTACATCCAAGAGTGATGAAGGAATTTTCCTAGGTTATTCAATTACTAGAAAAGCTTATAGGGTTTTTAATAAAAGAACCAAATGTGTGGAAGAATCTGTTCACATCAAGTTTGATGAAACTGATCCATATGAACCCAATTCTTCCATTGAAAATATTGAAGAAGATTTGTCTGTTTTGAACCTTAATGATAAAATCAATGAATCAGTTGTAAAGACATCCAGTTCTAGAAACTTTCTAGAACCTGTTTCTGTAGAGCCTGAATCTAGAGAAGAACCTAAAATTTCTAGTCCTAACTTTACTAGATCAACTAGGATTCTAAGGAATCATCCTTTATATGCTGTTGTTGGTAATCTTGATAGAGGGACACTGACTAGAGATTATCTAAGAAACCAGGTTGAACATCAAGCTTTTCTTTCAAAGTTAGAACCTAAAAATATCAATTATGCAATCAATGATGAATTTTGGGTAATGGATATGCAAGAAGACTTAAATCAATTTGAAAGAAAAAAAGTCTGGGAATTAGTTGATAGACCTAAGGACACCTTGACCATAGGCACTAAATGGGTTTTTAGAAATAAAGTTGATGAATCTAGAAATATAGTTAGAAACAAAGAAAGGCTAGTTGCACAAGGTTATAGTCAAGAGGAAGGAATAGACTATGAGAAAACCTTTTCCCATGTAGCTAGATTAGAAGCTATTAGGATTCTACTTGCCTATGGTACTCATTTGAATTTCAAGTTATATTAAATGGATGTTAAAAGTGCTTTTCTAAATGGTTTTATAATTGAAGATTTTTTTGTTGAACAACCACCTGGATTTACTAATCCTCATTTTCCAAATTGATTTTTTAAGCTATCCAAAGCTTTATATGGTTTGAAACAAGCTCCACGAGCTTGGTATGATAGACTTATCAATTTTCTTATTTCAAAAGGTTTTACAAAAGGGATTTATGATCCAACTCTCTTTATCAAAATAATTTCTAAAGATGTTTTGATTGTACAAATCTATGTTGATGATATCATTTTTGGATCTTCTAAACATACCTTGTCTATTGATTTTTCAAAGAGTATGCAAAATGAATTTGAAATGAGTTTAATGGGAGAAATAAAATATTTTCTTGGATTTCAAGTTTTTCAAAATGAAAATGGTATTATTTTAAATCAAAGTAAATATACAAATGATCTTTTAAAACGTTTTGGTTTAGATAGTATTAAGGAAAGTGATACGCCCATGAGTACCACTTGCAAGTTGGATATTGATGAATCTGGGAAACCAGTTGATCAAACCAATTACAGAGGTATGATTGGAAGTCTACTTTACCTTACTTCTAGTCGACTAGATATTATGTTTAGTGTGTGTATGTGTACTAGATTTCAAGCTAATCCAAAAGAATCTCATTTGATTGCTGTTAAAATAATTTTCAAATATCTTAAACATACTGCAAATTTAGGTTTGTTTTATTTAAAAGAAATATCCTTTGACTTAATGAGTTATTCAGATGCTGATTTTGCTGGTTGCAAGTTAGATAGAAAGAGCACTTCTGGAACATGTCATATTCTAGGTAAGTCCTTAGTATCATGGTGTAGTAAGAAGCATAATTCTGTTTCATTGTCTACTGCTGAAGTAGATTATATAGCTGCTGATAGTTGCTGTGTACAAATTCTATGGATGAAACATACTTTTTTGGACTATGGATATGATTTTAAACATGTATCAATAAATTGTGATAACAAAAGTGCAATTAACATCTCTAATAATCCCATGTCTCACTCTAAGACCAAACAAATTGATGTAAGGCACCATTTTTTGAGAGATCATTACCAAAAAGATGATATTACTCTTGAATTTATAGGTACTGAACATCAATTAGCTGACATTTTCACCAAGCCTTTAAGTTCGAATAGGTTAAGTTACATTAGACATGAATTAGGAATGATAGACTTTGTGCGTTAGAAACCTCACTGTTATACCTCACCGGTATGAAACCTCACTGATATACCTCACTATTAGTGAACCTCACTGTTATACCTCACCGGTATGAAACCTCACTGATATACCTCACTATTAGTGAACATCACTGTTATACCTCACCAGTATGAAACCTCACTAATATACATCACTGTTAGTGAACCTCACTGTTATACCTCACCGGTATGAAACCTCACTAATATACCTCACCATTAGTAAACCTCACTGTTATACCTCACCGGTATGAACCTCACTGATATACCTCAATGTTAGTGGACCTCATCGTTAGAAATTCTCACCGGTATACCCTACCGTTGGTATGCGATGTTTTAAACTTCCGTCTTTAGCCACCGGAATCTGTATCATTTATACTTTACTTATTATATTTTAATTATTTATTTTATGATTCCTAAGTGATAAAACTAAGTCTTAGTTATTTCTCAATCCACTGAACTCTCCTCTCTCAAACTCAACTCCTTGAATCCTCGAATCTCGTGAAAACCCTAAGTTCCTCGAACCAGAGATGTAAAAAACCAAACTCCCTACTATCAGAGATGACTTTGATGAGATGAATGCGAAGAAGTAGAAGACAGGGTTTGAAGCAAGTAGCAGTGTTAGTAGAACAAGGTCGGGGAGGCATCCAGTGAACTCGCATTTACAAAATATAGATATTGTAATCGAGAAAGAGTTATGCGTAGAATGGCTGATGTCTAGTAAATCATTAGTTCTAGAGGTGATGGAAGATTAAAAATGGGTAGAATGCTTCTCGAATAACAATGGACCCTACTATCTGAAGCTAGTAAAACAGTTCTATGAGTTTGTGAGTTTTGAGAAATCTGATGAGGAAAATAGAATGATTTCATGGGTAAATGGAAAGGAAATAGCCTTTTTATCTATTGAGTGGGCTGAGTACCTGAGAGTACCACATGAAGAAGTTTTTAGATATTCATCGAAGACAGTACCACCTACAAGTGACATATTTGATTATGAGACTGCCTTAGAGGAACTCACTGGTAGTGGAATGCAGAGAAAGGTGGTGGCTGCTGAAATGGATGGAGAAAACATATTGTTGTTTAAATTTGTGCAACATGTGATAAGTCTAAGAAGAGGGGAATTTGAAAATTTGAGATATCAAGATATCTATCTGTTACATCTCTTGAGACATGGTGTGAAGGTGAATCTGTGCAGGCTGTTAATGATTCAAATGGAGGATATGACCAAACCCAAATCAAAGACCAATGCTTTATTCTTTTCCAAGCTGATTTCAGTTATGATTAAAGTAAAGGGAGTAGATAAGTCTCAGGATGAGACAGTGGTGGTAAGAAACAACTTTTGTATCACAAGCACAGTGTGTAAGTACATGAAAATAAGCTGGAACCCATGGAAAGGGGAGTGGGTTACTGATGATAAGAAGTTATATGATAAGTTTAATCATGTGGATCATCCTTCTAGGCCTAAGGATGTGAGGGATCCAGGTCTAAGACCTAATGAGGAGGATCCATAGTATAGTGGTGATTCAGAAGAGGAGGATTCCTCTGCAGCAGATGGAGGAGATATAGACTTGCCTCCTAGCCCAAATCCTGAAATTGTATCACAAGAAAAGGAAAATGCTTCTTTAAACCTACCTAGTATAGAAACTATTTTGGGTGTAAGCAATGAAGAGGCGCCTATGGATGAGGAAGAACAGAAGAGATTAGATCAAGAAGAGGCTTCCCCAGAGAATGAGGAAGAAGAAATAGAATCTGAAACTGAAGCATTTGTTTCTACCACCTTGAGTTTGAGTCCTTTTATTGGAAGTTATATTGTGATTTTAGAGGTTGTTCTTGTTGAAGTTGATAGACCTGCTCTTATTTCTAAGGAGCCTCCTGCTATTGGAGAAATGGAGATGGTTGTGCAAGATTCTTCTGAGGAAGACCGAGCAGCTGAGGGTGATATTGCTGTATAGGAGAATGCACCAGTTGAGGGGGAGCATCCAACCAGATTTGGCAATGTTTCAGTGGCTGTTGAGATTAAAGACTGGGCAGAGGACCCAGGGTTTGTAGTTTGTGGATTGGATTAACCAAATTATGATAATGAGACATCCCTCAGTCGACCAGAAGTTAATTATGATATTCTGTCTGAGATATTACCTAAGAATGTGGTAATAAAAGCTGATCTAGATCAGTTGAAGTCTTATCTTAATACATATTTTGTGGAAGAGATAAGAAAAATGGAAGTATCTTTAGTGTCATCCATTCAATCAGTTATGAATGACTCAGTGGCCAGTGTTGTGTCTGAAAGAGCACCTTCTGTTGTGCCTGATAATATAGTCACCAGGGATGACTTAGAATCTTTGAAGGCTGAGATTAAAGAGTTTTTGAGTGCTTATATTTCCGAGTTAAAGAGTCGCTTTATTGAATAGATGAGCAATATGGAAAAGTATTTTTAACTCTCTCTTGGTTGTAATGTTTCAACCTTTTTGGCAGAGATAGTGGATGAAATCAAAGCTTTCCAGAATCAGGTTTCTAGCTTGGCAGAGGATGTTGAAGTTCTAAAGAGATAAGTTGTCTCTCTGGAATCCTATATGAGTTCTAAATCTCAAGCAGGTAAGGATTTGGCTTATTTGAAGAGTGTGGTCAGCCAAATGGTCTCAGTTTTTGAGGAGTTTAAGCATTCTATAACAAATCATGTTAGCACCCAAGATTCTACAGTGAAAAATATTATTACTGGGCTAACTAAGAGTTTCAAGGAAACTGTGAATTTTTCTATTGGTTCTCTTGCTTCAAGACCTTCAGTAGAATTGGATCATATTAGAGCTTTGATGAATGGGGAGCTTGGTTTAGCTTCAACCAGTAGCTCTATGGACTCATCTGCTATGACCCAAGTGGTTTCTACCACAAGAGATATAATGAATATTGTCCAAGATTATATGAGAGAAGCTGCTGCTTCTCAGAAAGAAGTGAAAGACAAGGTAGATTACTATTTCCAAAGGGTCTACACCAAGCATCAGCTCAACAACCATTTCAAACTTCTGTTAGAAAACATGAAGTTACCTCCTGTCAATCAAGCCTCAGAGAACAAGTCAGCAAGCTCAGAGAGTTAACCCCTGCACTAGACAAATTCATGGAGAACAAGGATGACTTCATTTCTGCTATGGAAATAGGAGGAGGAATCATTATGGATTTCAGAAATATCTTATTGCCCTTCTTGCATGTTGATGCTCGACCAGTGATTGTACCTCCAGCTTTACCTACCTCTGCCTCTGTTACTTCTTCTGCACAAATGACACCAGTCTAAGCTATCTGCAGCCTTACTCTTATGATCACTCTGAGAGATACACAGTACAGGCTAGGAACAGTTTCAGTAGCTCATCCTCCTCTGATCATTTCTGGTGTTCCTAAGCCTCCACCTGCATCCACCACGCATGAATCCTCTTCTGATCCCAAGGGAAAATATCATGCTGAGGATGTGGATTGATTAGTGGCTAGGATACTTTTATAGGAATAGCTTGTCTTTATTTTTGTTTCATTTGTGTATTTCTTTGTATCTGTTTTCCCCAAGTAATATATATGATCTCACTTTCTTTTCCCCTCTGTTACATTTCTTTCCATGTATTTCCTTTTTATCCCACTTTTTGCTAATCACAAAGGGATAGAAATAATATCTAAGGGAAACATATCTAGGGGAAAAATAATATCTAAGGGAGGACAGGGAAAAATGATATGAAAAATCGTTATATTTTATAAGCATAATACATTTCTCTCTGGTACATTTGGTTTACCTCTGATACATGTGTTTTATAATATATTATTTTCTTTGATACAATTGCATTTTAAATACTATCTCCTCTGCGAATTTTAAAATCTCACATTTGAAAATGTCATTACTCACACTGAGAAATTAGAACCATTGTATTTTATACTGATAATTTAATGATTATTTTGGATTACAATATCATAAGTTGTGATTATCAAAAAGGGGGAGATTGTTAATCTCACCTATTTTGATAATCCCAATTATGTGTTAATATGTGTTTATAATATTATGTTGATAATAATATCAAAATAATAATTGTAATATGTTAATCATTGTTTATCTATGTTTATACATACTTTTTAATACTTCTAACTCAATCTGGATATGTTATGCATAGAAAAGACACATAGCTACTGATATAGACAAATAGATACATAGCTATTGTTAAGGTCGTCGATATGCATAAGTCCACCGGTATGCACAAGCTACCGACACGAGCTACCATTAGAGTAAATCTACCAGTATGCAAGTATACTGATACAGAATCTACCAATATGAAGTCCACCGATAAAGAGTTGTTGATACAAAGTCTACCGATAAGTATAGATACCGATACAGACAGAGTCACCAATATGAGCAGCTACTGGTACAAGCGAGTTACTGATAGAAAAGAAGAGCTACCGATAGACAGCTACCAATACAAGTCTACTGATATGGATAGACAGCTACCGATACAAGAACATAGAGCTACCGATAGGAACTCACCGCTATACAAATTCCATCTTTACAAGTCTATCTACAGAGATATACTGATGGAAGAGCTACCAATTCATGGAGCTACTGTTATAAAGGGTTACAACTACCGACAGAAGTTCACTAATACAATGAGTCATTGACTGATACAAGGAGCTACCGTTACAAGGAGTAACACCTACCGATGGAAACCAGTCACTGCTACTCAAACTCTATTTCTATTTATTTATTAAGCAACGGTTATATTTGATGTTTTTAATGCATGTACTATTATTTAATGATAGTAGTTGTAATGTCAGGGAACCATACCTCGTACCTATGAAAAGGTAATCATTCCCATTGCTAGAGCTAAAAGCTATATAAAAGGAAAGACAAAATCCGGGCATAACAAGTGCTAAAGGTGTGCTGAAAAGAAGTGAAAAAGCTACTAATACACGAAGATACTCATTCGATACAAAAGGAACACATGCACTAGATCTTAAAGTGGTGAAGAAATTTTGCTGGAATCTGAGGAACATTAATGTGCTGCAAAGTCTATTGGAACCTCGAGCAAGACCTGAATACACTGAAAATCAAGGAAGCAAATGACACTATGTTTTCAAGACAAAAACCAGAGAAGGACTCAGAAGCATTTCTGATCAATCAAAAGGAGTCCATAGCTACACCTCCAATCACTAGAGCATTCTAAACTCATATCTACTCTCTTAGTGATTCTTTTACTTACTTTTGAGCAGTGTGTGTACTCTGTTTATTTCATACACACATTGTCTCTTGTGCTAAACTGGAGGATTTATAAATCCTCACACTAAACTTATTTAACTCTCTTGTATCCCACTGTGGATAGTGGTAGAGGTCAAGTGTGACCTGGAAAGCCTATGTGCTATTGTTCTTGTTCCCATTAAGAACTGTGGTAGAGTTCTTAGTACCTGGATAGTCTATGTACTGTTGTTTACCCCGATGCAGGGTGTGGATCAAAATTTATATAAATTTTTTGAGAGGACTAAGTCTCGGCTTGAGACTGAACCTCTTGATTTAAACTGCTATGCTTACTTTATTTTGTTTTAAACTATATTGATTATTCCACTGCTAATTACTTTTAAATATAAAATTGTTTTAAAGTTACTTTGATAGTTATTCTAGCAAGTGTTTTTAACAATTGTAAATCACTAGGTTAGTTTCAAAAGCTAATTTAATATTCTAATTAAATTAACTGAGACCTAATCAATCTTTTGAGAACCTAATTGAACCCTTACAGTTTTACAAATTCACTACAGTTTAAATTAGTTTTTAATTGGGGGATTTTAATAGAAATATTTTTAACAGAAATTTTTAATTGGAACTCAATTCACCCCCCTCTTGAGTATCCACTCCGACCAACACATTCCTTTACATTCAAACCCTTGATGTAGAAACTTATTGCTTTATCTCTTGGATGTAAATTACAATCTCTATCAATTCTTACTTTGATTTTGAACTCTATTATATTCACAATAGTTGTAAATTATACATTTGGTGTCACATACCCTTCAAAATCAAAAAATCAATTTCTATAACATTAGTACCTAACATGGGAATTCCACGAAGTTTCCTAAAATTCCTTCAAGTATCCTAGATAATCCCATCATATAGAATTATTTCTCATCCTCCCTAATAACCCTAAGTTTCAATGACCTTGGATAGCTACTTTAAGAAACATTACTGAACTTTCTAACTAACTTTATTATGATGATTTAAACTTTTACTCATTTTTACTATTAACACAATACAAGAATCTAAACATCATATGCCTTGTTCATTTATTCTCAACACTTTGAGAATATAGGGTAATTTTTTTGAATTTATCCATCTTTCCATAATATTTCCATATAAGAAAATAGAATTAATTCCCTACCAGAATAATCCTTATAGGAACTATTCAGTATCTCCAAGCATATTTAATTATATTTAATATCATTGACATACCTAATTATATTGAGTATATGATACTTGAATTCATTACTTCAATTAGTATCTAATGTCTTTGAAACCTTAAATGAATCATTCCATACTTCTATAAGAATTTTGATTTTCTTGGTTGAACAACTTCAATGCTTAGTTACTGAGGAAGGAACTATTATAACACATAAGAATATTTCTCTTTATTAAGAACTTTTACTTAAGCTACCAGTATTAGAAGTTTCTTACTTTAATCTTTTCATTTCAAAGATTAATTTCAAAATTATTTTGATGATGATGATGTTATTATCAACAAAAAAAATGTTATCAGATGAGTATCATGTATTATATATCTTCATTAAGGACATGTAATGATAGTGCTCCCACTAAAATTAATAACCCATACATCATATCCATTTAGCGAGTTAAGATCATTTTCTCACTAAGAAATGAGTCTTATTGGGTGCTTGTCTCACTACATAGTTATTTGGGTAGTGATTCAACCCAATTATAATAGTTATGATTCTTGATAGTTGAACAGATACCCCTTTATCCAAATAGATCATATGGATTTACTCAACTCTGTTATTTTGGTATGTTAACCATTAAATCTTCTTAGATAGTGTATCCTAAAGTAAACACCAAGAAATAAATAACAATGGATGATCCAGGGGCACCCAGATTTGGAATGAAACTACCCAACGAGACAATCAAGAGTCACTTATGACTTGATTACCTTACATTAGATAACTCAGTGCTTGATCATCTCAATCTTGAATCAACCTATAAAGAAACCTAAAAATGAATAATATCCGGATATAAACATTTCATGTCCCAAAAATTGAAGTAATGTTGTGAAACTGATCAATTAGAGGCATTATAAATCATGAAAACATCGATTTTATGTGAATCAAGGATGAAATTATAATAATGTAGAATGTTAGGGGTGGTGATGGAGAAGTAAAAAAAGTAAATAGTAAGAGAATAAAATAGAAGAAGAAATAAAGGGCCCAAGTATATGGCTATTAAAATCACACACTTCCATTAACATATCACTATATATATAGAGTATATATGACTTTATCCAATGGTCAATATTAATCTCTACAAATCAAATCCAAATGTAGGAATATCAAAAAAAATTCCATATGAAGAGTTTTTTTAGGAAATAAAAATTCTTTATTAATTAAAACTAATTACATTTTTATCTTAAATTATAATTTATAACACTCCCCCTTGGATGTCATAATTTTATGGAATCTAATAAAAATATTCACTTGAAAAAAAACCTTGTAGGAAAAATAAGTGAAGCTAAACATGATTCCATGTTATGATACCTCATTAAAAACCTTATCAGGAAACCTGGTGGGAAAACTTGATGAAGATAAAAATATTACAGCATTCACAACTCCCCCTCATAAAGTCGCGATAGAAATTCTAGTCTTCACATCCCAATTTTATAAATCAATTTATCGAATGTGGAATTTTGAAATTCCTTTATGAATAAATCTATAAGATTATCACAAGTTCTGATTTGTTGGATATCAATATCACCATTCTTTTGAAGGTCATGAATGAAAAATAATTTTGCTCAGATATGTTTTGTTTAGACACCTTTAATATATCCACCCTTCAACTGTGTTATAAAAGAAACATTATCTTCATATAATATGGTGGGAATATTGTTATTCATATCTAATCTATAGTTACTTCTTATATGTTTAATAACTAAACTCATCCAAACACATTCTCGATTTACTTCATGAATAGTAATCATCTCGGCATGGTTGGAAGAAGTTGTAGAGATGGTTTGTTTTTTATAACGCCAAGAAATAGAAATTCCGCCATATGTAAAATAAATAACCAGTCTAGGATCTTGATTTATATAGATCATAAAATTATCCAGCATCAACATAACCAACTAACTTTGGTTCTGAACTTTTGGAATAAATTAACCCCTGATCTTTGGATCCTTAAAGGTATATTAATACTTTTTTGACATTATTCCAATGTCGATGAGTATTAGAAGAACTATACCTTGCCAATAAATTTATATAAAATTGTATATTTGGCCTTGTATTATTTTCAAGGTATATTAGTGCTCCAATAGCACTTAAATATGGTAATTCAAGACCAATTAGTTCTTCATTATCCTCTCATGGTTTAAAAGGATTAATATTAGAATCAAGAGATCGTACAATCATTGGTATACTTAATGGATTCAATTTATTCATATTAAATCATTGTAGGACATTAGCATTATATCATGATTGATGAACAAAAATTTCATCCTTAAGATGTTCAATTTGTAAAAAATATAGAACTTTGTCTCTCCAAAGTCTTTCATTTTAAATTCTTTCATTAAATATTCTACTTCCTTGGAAAGTTCATCATTAGTCCCAATAATATTTAAATCATCAATGTATACTGCAATGATAAAAAATTTAGATCATGTCCTCTTAATGAAGACATATGGGAAAATTGGATCATTTTTATAACCTTCCTTTATCAAATATTTACTCAGATGGTTATACCACATATGCCTTCAATACTTTAATCTATATAATGATTTATTCGGATTAACTGAATAAATATCTCAAAATCCAAGATATTTTTCTGGAAATTTGAATCCTTATGGTATTTTCATTTAAATTTTGTTATAAATATCAGCATAAATATATGCATTTGCAACATCCATCAGGTGTAATTCAATTTTCTCATGTACAATAAATGTCATGAGATACTGAAAGGTTATCACATCCATTACAGGAGAGTATGATTCATCATAATCAGTCTCGAGTTTTTGTGAGAAGCCTTGAGTAACTAGTCATTCTTTATATTTCATGAATTAATTTTTTTCATTTCTTTTTCTCACAAATACCCATTTATATCTAATAAGATGGATCCCTTTAGGGGGGTTTTATAATCAACTCAAAAACCTATTATTTTTCAAGTGAGCCTAGCTCAAACTGGATTATGAATTTCCATTGATCTCAATCTAGTGTTTCATGAAATTCATTAACTATTTTAAGTTCCTGATCCTCATCCATAATTTCAAGGGATACATTGAATAAAAATGTGTCATAAAAAATGGTCTCCATTTTGTTCTGACATCTTCAGGAATTGATGAAATTTATTGAAATATCCTCTTGATCATGATCATGTACTTCTGGTACATTTACATTCCCTCTGGGTTCATTTATATCTTCAACCAACATAGGTTTTTTCCTTTTCCTTTGATAATTATTTTTATCTTTTAAAATAAGTGGCCTCCCACACTTCTGGTGTGGATTGGAAACATTTTTTGTGATACCATCAGATTGTCCTTCGGGGAAATCTACTCATACTAGGGAATTCACAAGGGGTATCTATTATTTTGTAACCCTTTTTTAATCATTAAATGCATCGGGAAATTGATTTTCTAAATTTTAAAAATTAATGATCTTTTTAACTTAATGTTCACTCATATTTGTATAAAGATCAATATGTAATAATGAATTTTTCTTCCATGAAATTTCTTTTGAAGTCAATTGATTTTCCCCCTTTAATGTTGTAAATAATTTTTCATCAAAATGAAAATCAGTAAATATTTATATAAATACATATACTATCATAATCTCAAGATATTTAATGATCGAGGGAGATTCAAAACCAACATATATCTCCAATCTCCTTTAGGGTCCCATCTTTTTTTGTTGTGGGGGTGCTACATGCACATATACAGCACAACCAAATATCTTGAAGTGTGGAATATTTGGTTTATATCTACAAGCTAATTGAAAAGGTGAATAATCATGATAGAATGGTGTATTTATTTTAAGTCATGTTTCTGCATGAAAAATCTAGTGTCCCCATACCAAACTGGGTAATTTAGTTTTAATATGTAGTGGTCTAGCAATAAGTTGTAATTGATTTATAAATGATTCTGCTTAACCATTTTGGGTATGAACATGAGCTACAGGATGTTCAAAACTTATTCCCAATGACATGAAATAATTATTAAAAGCATGTGAGGAATACTCACCAATATTATCATGCCTAATATGCTTGATTGAATAATCTAGGAATTATGATCTTGACCTTATTATTTGGTCAAGTAATTTCACAAATGTCAGGTTGTGAGTGGATTATAAACACACATGGGACCATCTAGTTGATGCATCAATCATGATCATTAAATATCTGAATGGTTTACATGGTGATTTAATTGGTACACATATATCACCATGAATTTGATATGAGAATATAGGGGATTAAGTCTTAATCTTTGATGGAGAAGTTCTTATAATTAATTTTCCTTAAGAACAAGCAGTGCTTGAGAAATCATGGGGTGTGAGAACCCTTTTATCAACCAATGGATGACCATGTGCACATGTAATAAATTTCCTCATCATTATTGATCTAGGATGACCCAAACGATTATACCATACAGTAAATGTAACATGGTCGGTAAGCTTCTGGTTTACCGCATTTGATTCAATTATACAAATATTGACAAAGTACAATCCAAATGGAAGTCTTGAAAGCTTGTCTTCAATCAATTTTCACTCATTACTAATGCTTGTTATATAGAGGTGTTCATTATCTCCTTCATCCATAGTCTCAATGTGATATCTATTATAATGAATATCTTTAAAACTTATTAAATTATTTAGAGACTTGGGAGAAAACAAATAATTATTACTCATAATTTGGGTTCCACCAAGTTGGAATATTTTTTCTCTTCTGGAGCCTTTGATTAATTTTTCACTACCTGTTAATGTACTTAGATGAGCACTCCCCATTCTAAGGTTGGTAAAATATTTCTCATATTTAAGAATTGTGTGTGTTGTGGTTGTCAAAACCCATCCTAGTGGGGCTCGTGCCGTGACTCCCCAAACCCACCTCCAATAGGCCAGGGGCTGGTGACTAGAACTGAGTAGGCATATCACTAACATGGGAGGTATTTCCTATGCACCTGTATTCATGCACACATCTCCAAGCCCACAAAAATGTTGAAATGTAAAAACCACTAAGTAACCAATGCATGCATACAACTATATCCCACAACAAGAGTATGACATAAAGCAAAGTAAAGTTAATAGGGCCAAATACAATCCCACCACGAGAAGTCTATAACACAAGTCCAACCGGTAAGTAAAAGGTACTGGGACTGCTGTCTGAAAGTTGTAGGAACATGCCTCAGCTTGTCCGGTCTCACTAAGAATTGTCTAGTCTCGATCTACCTAGGACCCCATCAAAGGTCAATCGTATACATAAGACATGACACACGCGGGCAAATCCCATGAAGGGGTGAGTATAAAAATACTCAGTAGGACACCCTGAAGCCACAAAACGATACAAAAAAATGAAAGTACAGTCAAATCTATATAGTTGTATGTCTACAAAGCATATAAAATGAATATCCAGATATACTTGATCCAAGACACATAGTCTAGAGGTAAGTCACAACCCATCGTATACTAGCACTAGAAATTCAGCTCGAAGATTCCAAGAAGCACTCATCTAGGAGAACACAGTCCTGAATCTGATTGCACCACTGCGGAAAAAACAATCTTTCGTGACGGGGTCAGTTCCCGTCGCAAATAGTCCATCCCAGGGGTTATTTGCGACGGGGGGTTCGTCCCGTCGCAAATAGGGTCCCGTCACAAAAGGTAATGCGCGCTTTGGCGCGGGAAGGTTATTTGCGACGGGAGGATCCCCCCGTCGCAAATAGTGTGTCGGTCGGAGGGTATTTGCGACGGGACCCGTCGCAAATACCGGCAGCGGTAAATGAGTTTTTGCGACGGAATGTTGTCCTGTCACAAAAGGTGTGTCGGAAGGTCACCTTTTGCGACGGGCCCCGTCTCAAATATCCTTTTAACCACCGACGTCAATTAATGCGGGCAAAGTTATTTGCGACGGGCCCCGTCGTAAAAGGTACCTTTTGCGACCGTAAGCCCGTCGCAACTAATCTAACCTATATATACCCCCTCCGTTTTTCTTTCTCTTCCTCTCATTTCTTACTTCCTCTCTCTCTCAAAACTCGAATTTTAGAGTGAAAATTTCTCTCAGTTAATTTTTTTTACGGAGAAGTTGTGAAGGCGCTTACATCAATCGGAGATCAAGTTTAAAGGTATTTATATTTTATTTAATTTAGTATTTATTTAATTTTTTTATGTTAATTTTAATTATTATTGATTAGTTGTAATTAAATTAGATTTAAATTGTTTTGTTGTCTGTATTTTAGTAATAAATAGTAATAATTAGTAGTAATTAGTAATAAATAGTAATAATTAGGAATAAATAGTAATAATTAGGAATAAATAGTAATAATTATGAATAAATAGTAATAAATAGCAATAAATAGGAATAAATAGGAATAATTAGTAATGAATGGGAATAATTAGTAATAATTAGGAATAAATAGTAGTAATTAGTAATAAATAGTAATAATTAGTAATAAATAGTAGTAATTAGTAATAAATAGTAACAAATAGAAATAATTAGGAATACATAGGAATAAATAGTAATAATTAGGAATAAATAGGAATAAATAGAAATAATTGGCAATAAATAGGAATAAATAGTAATAAATAGTAATAAATAGTACTAAATAGTAATAAATAGGATTAAATAAGAATAAATAGCAATAAATACGAATAAATAGGAATAAATAGTAATAAATAGTAATAAATAACTAATAAATATGAATAAATAGGAATAAATAGGAATAAATAGGAATAAATAGGAATAAATAGGAATAAATAGGAATAAATAGTAATAATTAGTAATAATTAGTAATAATTAGTAATAATTAGTAATAACTAGTAATAATTAGTAATAAATAGTAATAATTAGTAATAATTGGTAATAATTAGTAATAATTAGTAATAATCAGTAATAATCAGTAATAATTAGTAATAATTAGTACTAATTAGTAATAATTAGTAATAATTAGAAATAATTAGTAATAAATAGTAATAAATAGTAATAATTAGTAATAATTAGTAATAATTGGTAATAATTAGGAATAATTGGGAATAATTAGGAATAATTAGGAATAATTAGGAATAATTAGTAATAAATAGGAATAATTAGTAATAATTAGTAATAAATAGTAATAGATAGGAATAAGTAGGAATAAATAGGAATAAATAGTAATAAATAGTAATAAATAGTAATAATTAGTAATAATTAGTAATAATTAGTAATAATTAGGAATAATTAGGAATAATTAGTAATAATTAGTAATAATTAGTAATAATTAGTAATAATTAGCAATAAATAGTAATAATTAGTAATAATTAGTAATAAATAGTAATAATTAGTAATAAATAGTAATAAATAGTAATAATTTGTAATAAATAGTGATAATTAGTAATAAATAGTAATAATTAGTAATAATTAGTAATAATTAGTAATAATTAGTAAATAGTAATAAATAGTGATAAATAGTAATAAATAGTAACAAATAGTAATAATTAGTAACAAATAGTAATAATTAGTAATAATTAGTAATAATTAGTAATAATTAGTAATAATTAGTAATAATTAGTAATAATTAGTAATAATTAGGAATAATTAGGAATAATTAGGAATAATTAGGAATAATTAGTAATAATTAGTAATAATTAGTAATAATTATTAATAATTATTAATAAATAGTAATAAATAGTAATAAATAGTAATAATTAGTAATAATTAGTAATAAATAGTAATAAATAGTAATAAATAGTAATAATTTGTAATAATTTGTAATAATTTGTTATAATTAGTAATAATTAGTAATAATTAGTAATACTTATTAAATAGTAATAAATAGTAATAAATAGTAATAATTAGTAATAATTAGTAATAATTAGTAATAAATAGTAATAATTAGTAATAATTAGTAATAATTGGTAATAATTAGTAATAATTAGTAATAATTAGTAATAATTAGTAGTAATTCATAATAAATAGTAATAATTAGTAATAAATTGGAATAAATATTAATAAATTGGAATAAATAGGAATAAATAGGATTAATTAGTAATAATTAGTAATAAATAATAATAATTAGTAATAATTAGTAATAAATAGGAATAATTAGGAATAATTAGTAATAAATAGAAATAATTAGTAATAAATAGGAATAATTAGTAATAAATAGGAATAATTAGTAATAAATAGGAATAATTAGTAATAAAGAGGAATAATTAGTAATAAATAGGAATAATTAGTAATAAATAAGAATAATTAGTAATAAATAGGAATAATTAGTAATAAATAGGAATAATTAGTAATAAATAGGAATAATTAGTAATAAATAGTAATAATTGGTAAGAAATAGTAATAAATAGTAATAAATAGCAAGAAATAGTAACAATTAGTAAGAAATGGTAATAATTAGTTAGAAATAGTAACAATTAGTAACAATTAATAACAATTAGTTAGAATTAGTAAGAAATAGTAAGAAATGGTAAGAAATAGTAATAAATAGTAAGAAATAGTTAGAAATAGTAAGAAATTGTAAGAAATGGTAAGAAATAGTGAGAAATGGTAAGAAATAGTAAGAAATAGTAAGAAATAGTAAGAAATAGTAATAATTAGTAGCAATTAGTAACAATTAGTAACAATTAGTAACAATTAAAAAGAAAATCAATTGTAATAAATTGTAATAACTTGTAATAACTTGGCACAATTTCCAGTGGATTGACGGCACTCCTTTTTCTTGATGACTCTTCTCCTTTCAAAATTCACCAACTCAAAACATGATGAAAAGTATGCTTCTACGTATGCATATCCAATCTCGTATACACGAGTTTGAATATTCATTCGTAGGACCACATTTTTCATAATGTGTTCAGGCGGTGATAGTTGCAAGAAGATGATTCATCAACGAAAAGGGGGCTCTTTTGTCCTACGGCTCATTTACTTGGAACTTTCTCACACAGAAATCACAATGAAGAATCTGCTCGGAGGTACCCATATTCATTCTCGTGCATACGAGAATGAATATGCATACCTCCGATCAGATTCTTCATTGTGATTTCTGTGTGAGAAAGTTGCAAGTAAATGAGCCGTCGGACAAAAGAGTATCCGTCAATCCACTGAAAATTTCGTCGCCCGTATGTAATGGTAATTATTAAGAAGTAGTTTTAATTATTTATCTTTTTTTTAGATTGTGTTTTTATAATTTTAAATTATTCAAAAATAGTAATGATTTTATATTTTGTAGAAAAATATTGAATAAGAAAGTCGACAACAATCATTATTAGATGATCGCGCTTGGATAAATCAGCATAGAAATCCAAACGATTCTAGTTTAAATCTTGTATATATTGAGGGTGTTGAAGCTTTCTTATCATTTGAATCATCAAAACTAGAATATGTTTTAGAAGGCACAATAAAGTGTCCTTGTAAAAAATGTGCTCTTAGAACGTTTGACATGTTTGACAAGGTTGGGGGACATCTCTTACGGTTTGGTTTTCAACCAGATTATGTTTTTTGGTATCAACACGGAGAACGCAGTTCCAGAGAAGATACTAATAACTTGATTTCGGATCCATCACGGTTTCAAAATTTAGTACATGATGTTGCAGGTCCATCTGTTCAGCAAACTAAAACTCAAGATGATATTGATTTAACTCCTGAGTTAGCACCATCTGAATTTTATGAGTTGTTGAGGTCTGCTAAGGATGCATTATATCCTAGTTGCAAGATAAGAAAATTAGTAGTGGTTGCAAAATTTATGGCTATTAAATCAGATAATGTAATGTCAAACAACTGTTTTGATCAAATATTTTCTTTGGTTAAAACACTGTTACCTGAAGGAAATGTGTTGCCTACAAATTACTATGAGAGCAAGATGCGGGTTCGTAATCTGGGCCTTAGTGATCAGAATATTCATGCATGTCCAAATGATTGCATCTTATATTCTGTTGAAAATGATTCATTGGATAGTTGTCCCACATGTGGACAATCGAGGTATAAAGAAGCTCATACAGGGAAGTCTGGATCGATTACAGTAAAACAGTTGAGATATTTCCCCCTTACACCCAGGTTGCAGCGTTTATTTATGTCTCAAAACACAACATCAATGATGTCGTGGCACAAAACCAAGATTTCAACTGATAAAAGATTGAATCATCCATCTGATGGTGATTCATGGAAACATTTTGACCGTCTGCATCCATCTTTTTCTTTAGAAGCCCGAAACGTGTGATTGGGTCTTTCTACTGATGGTTTCTATTCGTTTGGTTCTTATGGTAGTCAGTATTCATGTTGGTCTGTCTTTATAACTCTGTACAATTTACCTCCATGGATGTTGATAAAGGAGCCCTATATCTTTTTGACCTTACTAATCCCAGGACATCTGAAAAAGAATATTGATGTTTATTTGAAACCATTGATTGATAAGTTAAATGCATTGTGGAGTGATGGTGTTAGTACATATGATAATGCTGCGAAACAAAATTTCATATTAAAAGATGCATTGATGTGGACGATTAGTGACTTTCCGGCATATGGCATGTTATCTGGCTGGAGTGCACATGGTCCGAAATCATGTCCTTACTGTATGTAATACAACAAAGCCTTTATGCTCATCAATGGAAAAAAACCTTACTATTTTGACTGTCACCACATATTTCTTCCAACCGATCATCCTTTTCGGAGGAAAAAATCTCATTTCAGAAAAGGTACAATTGAAAGGGATGAGCCTCCACAAATGATCTCAGGTACAGAGTTAAAATCAGTTGTATTTTCATTACCTCCCATCACATTTGGGACAGCAGTAAACCAACAAAAAATTCATGGCTTTGGGAAAGAACATAATTGGATAAAACGAAGTATTTTTTGGGATCTTCCATATTGGCCTGATTTGTTGGTCCGCCACATGTTGGATGTCATGCATATTGAGAATAACTATTTTGATAATTTATTTCATACCGTTTTGGATACACCAGGTAAGACCAAAGATACTGTAAAGCATGATTATATCTTGCCCAAATTTACAGGCGACCAAAACTTGAACTATTTGAAAATATCAGATCACAGAGGTTAATGAAGCCAAAAGCAGCATATAAACTGTCCAAAGAGAGTCACTTACTATTTTGTCAGTGGATTGCAGATTTGAAACTTCCAGATGGCTATTCTTCTAATTTGGGAAGATGTGTTAAGAACGGTTATATTACCGGATTAAAAAGTCATGATTTTCATGTTATAATGGAAAGACTTATGCCGATTGGATTCAGAGGTTTGTTGAATTCTATGATTTGGGATTCAATAACAGACATATCATATTTTTTTCGAGACATTTTTCTAGCAACAACAGACTATGATGTACTAAGAAAACTGGAAGAAGATGTTGTTGTAATTATATGTAAACTGGAAAAAATATTTCCGCCAGCTTTCTTTGACTCAATGGAACATCTGATATTACATTTTCCACATGAAGCTAAATGTGGAGGTCCAGTACAGTTTCAATGGATGTACCCATTTGAGAGATGCATGCAGAAATTAAAGGAAAAAGTACGTAACAAAGCATCAGTTGAAGGCTCAATTGCCGAAGCTTATTTGCAAGAGGAAATTGCTTTTTTCTGCTCTCATTTTTTTTAATCTCAATATCCCTCAAAACACAATCGCATGGGATGAAATGAGGGGAATGTTAATGATGAAATGGAAAATCAATTATCATTTTTTAATCAGCCAAATATTGGTTTCGATGGAGTTCATGAATGATGGCTTTCATATGATGAACATCACAGAGCTCATACATATATTCTGCTCAACTGTGAATAAATGACATCATTTGTACTGTGAGTGCTTCTATCACTTATTCTATAATTTATGTTATAGTATGTAAACTTATTTTATTTCTAGGTTATATTATAATCATATCAAGAAACAACTTCCACAAATTACAGCAGCTTCTCTTGAAGAACGTAGACAAAAAAAAATTCTCAATGGTTTCAAAAACTGGTAACATAAATTATTGATGGTTTAATATTAATTCCATTTATTATTTATCATATTAATAATTGTTTTACAAATTTTCAGGTATCTCAACATGGTGATAAAATTGATAAGAGGTTGTGTATATTGAGTAACCCACCATCCAAAATGGTTAAATCTTATAATTCATATGTGGTGAATGGTTTTCTATTTCATACACGTGCATATAGGGAATCAAAAAAACAATGAATAGTGGAGTTTTCTTAAGAGGATCGCATCACAGAGAAACTGAAGTTGACTTTTATGACATTCTGGATGAAATTATTGAGCTGTGTTATCTAGGACAGAATTATATAACGATGTTTAAATGTCGGTGGTTGGATACTGAGAGAGTCTTACGTGTTCATCCGACTCATGGAATCATCAATATTAAATATAAAAGTCTTCTTGCAGTAAATGAACCATTTTTACTGGCTCAACAGGTACATCAAATTTATCACACAAATTATTATTCTACTTCAAGAGACTTGAGTGATTGGTGGAGCATAATAAAAATGAAATCTTGGGAAAATCAGTTTACTCAAACTGAATGTGGTTCTGCTGAAGTGGAAGGAATTGAAAATTTTCAAGAGAGTTCTCAAAATCCATCTTTTTCACAAAGAGACGTGAATATCGATGATAAAACTCCAGAATTAAGGATCGATGATGATGAAGATGTTAATGATGTTACAAATGAATTTGAAATGACAAGATATGATGAAACTGAAACTCATATGGATATTGATGATGTTGGGGAGGAAGATGAAAACATTGACATGGACAGCTATGGAGATGAGGATGAAGATGGACATTGACACAATTAAATGCTGGTTATAATCATAAATAATATATATCTATATATAATAATTATTTTCAACTATCTGCTAACAATAATCATTTTGTGTTTTAGATGGATCCTGATCTATTTCGCGAGTTGTAGGAGGCTGATCTACCTTTAGATGAGGGGGATTTGTGGACCATCTGACCCTCAGCCTACTAACGGTTCAGGGGGTACGTGGAGGGGGTGCGGTCTTGTGTGATTGATGATTCCTGACCCTATCCCTGAGTGATGTCCGCATCTTGGCTTCGATACATGCACACGGAGGTATGGTAACCTGTATATTTTAGTTAGCTTTCATTAATTTATTTATATATATACTAATTGTTTGATTATTTATTTCTTTTTCATAGTTTTGCGCATGTAGCTATTGGACAGGGGAGTGCTATCTTGTGAAATTATTTTTCAAGCCATGGATCACATGGGAATAGATTCCCATTGATGTGTGGCGTGACATGTTCGATCATTGGATGGTACGTAAATAAAGAATATTTATTTTGAAATTTATTTTATTAATAACTTGATATTATAAATTATTTATAGGGTTTATGGTATCCCATTAATGATAGCATGCGTGACGCTATCCACACGACATGGCAGGTGTCTATGCCTGGTCGTTTCCGTCAGTTTTTGCATAATTTGAGAAGAACAACCATTAAGAAAGGAGTGACAGAATTTGATGAGTCATGTAGAGCCCACCGACCAGAGTACATTTCATCTCACGTTTGGGATGGATTATGTTTACACTGGTTGGGTGGTGGATTTTAGAGGAGATCTTCAATGGGACGCCAGAACCAGGGGAGACAGGAGGTAACTCATCGAGCTGGTAGTTGTACATTTAGTACGCATAGAGAGCATCTGGTAAGTATATTTTTTAAATATTTTATATAAATTTAAATATAAACAGTTTATTTTATATTTCTGCAGGCAGTCGAGCATCCTGATATTACGGAGTTCAACGTTTATCGGAGGATGTACAGTGATCCAGCCATTGGAGAGATTAGAGGTGATCGCCAGCGTCGGATTGTGGTTTGTATTATTTTTTTCAGCTTGACAATTAACTGCATATGATATTTTCACCATTTTAATTTCAAATTGGAAATTAAAGAGTTATATGAGGTTGCGACCTCTCAGACACAGGATGAGAGTCAGGACGAGATGACCGAGCAGACCAGTGCCCACCATTTCGATGAGGTGGCATGGATGTAGGTGACGCAGTATGTCTTTGAGAAGGGCCGAGTAGTTGGTATCGACTCTCATTTGACTCCTGGTACTTATTATGGTACTGTTGCGATGTCGGCGTCTATCTCGAAAGGAGCTCATGGAGAGGCATCATCTTCTGCCTCACAGTATCATGAGTAGTTGCGAACTCAGTCTGAGCTAATAGAGAGTTTGCAGAAGTAGCATGAAGAGATGTGTCGGTGACGGCAGCAGCAGCAGTAGCAGTATGAGGAGGAGATGCGTCGATGACAGCAGCAGCATCACGGGCAGATGGAGTACATGCGTCGTCTGACTCGTAGTTTAGGGATGGATATTCTTCGACCATCTTCTACAGCTCCTCCACCTCCTCTAGAAGACGACCCCCCCCCCAGTGATTTGTTTTTTATGTTAAAAACATTTGAATTTTAGATTTTTTGTAATATTAACTATTTACAGTTTCTGTCTTTTATATTGGTACAAATATTGCATAATTTAATTTTTTTTATTTTTAATATTTTATTATTTATTATTAGTATTATATTTTTTAATATTTCTTTATTTTACTAATAATAATAACATTTTATGATTTTTATATATATTTTTTTGTAAATATTGAGAATTGTAATAATTTTTTTTATTATTTTAATAAAATTAATATTAATTTTTTATTAATCATAATTTTATTAAATATATTTTTTTAGTATTATATTTTTTAATGTCTGTTTATTTTACTAATAATAATTTTTATTATTTTTTTATTATTTTAATAATATTAATATAATTTTTTCATTAGTCATAATTTTATTAAATTTTTTTTTATTATGTTTAGTATTTGTGACGGGACCTTTTGTGATGGGCTCCCGTCGCAAATAATCTAAATATAATTTTTTATTAATAGTATTTGCGACGGGGCTCTTTCTCGTCGCAAAAAATAATATTTACGATGTCATTTTCTACAACGGGCTATTTGCGACGGGGCCCCATCGCTAAATCCTATTTGCGACGGGATCCCATCACAAATAGCCCGTCGTAAATACCTCTAATTCAAGTAGTGTACTGATGACGTTCGTCCAAGAGGTACTGCTCTTCAGGTCTCAGCATGAGAAAGATATGCTAATAGATCTGAAGAAAGATATGATACACATATGAGGATCATAGTCAGGGCCATGGGGTGATACCAACAACTCAATTTGGATTAACCCGCTAAGTAGAGGATCGGTGCCCGCATAGTGTTGGTCACGTCGATACCAATAACTCAACCTAGGGAATGAAGAAATGAATAGAGGATCCTACTTTGGGACTCTCTGGGGATTCCAACAACTCTATCCAGGAATTCATGTTGAAGGGATCATAGTCCTTATGATTATGTAACAAGTCATACCAACCTTCAGGGAAACAAAGAAAGGAATGAACTCTAATGAAACTTGTCCAAGGTACAGAGTACAAGTGGCTCAAGCCATGTAGAAAGGGGTACACTGTGTGTAGTAGGGTCACACCCTGTGTTCCTTGACCCCAAGTACTGCCCGAGTACAATGGCTCATGTCATTCCAATCATGCCATGTAGAAGAGGGGTACACAGCATTTAGAAAAGGTCGCACTCCGTGTCCTTTCATCCAAGGTCCGCCCGTGTACTCCAGTCATGTTCCAGTACACAGCGTCAACCTGTGTATCCCTACTTGTGTACCAGTACATGGGGTAGTTTGTGTAACCGGTATAGACCAAGCCTCATGGGGTAGTACATGCCATATATGCAACTTGTGTACTCCACCTCATGTCCATGTACTTCCCATGTACATGTCGAGTTCATCCAAGGGGGTCTACATTCCATATAGTCAGGGACTACACGCCATGTAGATCAGGTTTTTCAGAAACCCTTCTTCTTCCTCCCACTCATACCGTCGATCTCCTGGATTCTGTTGAGGTGTTTAGTTCGCCACAAAACTTCATATCCAAGGTCATCTCACTATCCTAACCCTGAATTAATGGGTTTCGGGCCTTCAATCGGCTAGGAAAATTCAATCATATACATTATTCATTTCCATCGAAGAATGCGGATTCGGTACTCACCATCATTCGATCCACTATCACGCCCACCGTCACGCCTCCATCGATTTTTCCTGATGTTGGTTCTATGGTTTTGAATCGTTGCACCAAGAATCGAAGACACAACGATCGATTTTTCACAAAGGGGTTCAAATCCAGGGAAGAACAAAGAACATTTATGAAGAATGCAAAATTTGGGGTAGAAAAAAACAAAAAATCAAGAGGGATAAACCTCGGTCGATGCTCATTTTGATCTTGGTTCATCACTGTTAGAACAGTAAACAAATCAAAGAAATTATCTAGAATCAATTCCTAATAAATCCCACAAATACGATCAATCTGCAGGCTAATTTGTTCTTGGATTAGTCTTTGTTAATCATAGGATTTCAATAACAGGAAAGAAAAATTGAAATAACACATACTACCTCGATTCGGATCGCTCTCTGACAAAGAATGATTGTCGCGTCATTATCGTTGGTGAGATCCGTCAAGATTGGCGTTCCTCAATCACCGACTTGAGGTTCTGTCATCGCATGCTCGAGAGAATTATCCATATCTCTCTCTCTCCAATGTCTCTAGAGGTTTACAAGGTTATGAGGTTTACCCTGGATCTCTAACAAAGGGGTTTATTTAAAAAGAAAACTCATCACTACGTCGCTACATCAAAAAATGAAATAAAATAAATTTTCTTCAATTATTTTATTCATTTTAAATGCCTATGACAACTTCCCATAGATGACCCACTCTGAACAATGTTAGGTCGTTCTTGGGGTAAATTTTTTGTTCTAAATACAATGGTTTCTGATTTGAGTACCCATTTAGTCGTTATTCCACTTTTTCAGGAAAACTGTGTTCACATGCTATTTAATATTTTAATATATTTCAAACATTTGTTCTGGGCACATCGGGCCTCAGAATTATACATCGTCTCAGTACCTAGTCTTGAAATCAATCCATATAATATTTAAAAATATTACACAGAAAATTTGAGTCATTACATTCTCTCCACCTTGGGGATTTATGTCCCCGGAAAGCCAAAACAGAGGCTACTCAAAAAGATAAGGGTACCAAGCATGAATTTGAGACCTCTGCTCCTAAGTTCTCTCCTAGAGATTCTTTTTTTACCACTGTACATGCACCAAAGAAATTGATCACCCATGAAGGATCCTCTCCTACTGATCGTCGACCTCCACTAGGTACTCAACAAAATTCGCTCCATCCTCAATGTCCAGCTCGTCCCAATCGATGGCATGCAATGGGTCATACACATTTCTCCTCGTCTACGACACATAGAAGATGTCATGTACCCTGTCTAACTGTGGAGGTAGAGCTAAGTGGTACACTACTTCGTTAACTCTATGCAATATCTGAAAAGGGCCGATGAGCCTCAGAGATAACTTGCCACCCCATCTAAATATACGTAATCCATGTCAAGGTGAAACCTGTAGGAACATATGGTTTCATTCCTCAAACTCCAAAGGCCTCCATTATCTATCAACACAAGACTTCTGATAGCTCTGTGTATTATTTATCCGCTCCTGGATGATTTGCACCTTCTCTGTAGTAGCTCGAACCAACTCCAGTCCCATGAGTGCTAACTCTCCTGGATCAGTCCAGCAAAGTGGTGACCTACAGGGTCACTTGTACAAAGCCTCGAATGGTGTCATACCAATGGTGGAATGGTAGCTATTGTTGTATGCAAACTCCACCAGTGGTAGGTGATCCTCCCAACTACATCTGAAGTCCAACATGCAATCTCGTAGCATGTCCTCTATAACCTAAATAGTCTGTTCCATATGGTCATCATTTTGTGGGTGAAACACTGTTCTCAAGCACAAATAAGTCCCAAATGCCTCCTGTAATCCCTTCCACAGTTGGGATTTAAAGTGAGCATCATGATCTGAAACAATCATTGATGGAACTCTATGGAGTCAAACTATCTCCTACACATAGAGGCATCCCAAGTTCTCTATTTAACTCTACTCTTGAATAGCTAGGAAGTGGGTCGACTTGGTGAGTCAATCTATGATCACCCAGATAGAATCGTGTCCCCTAGACATACATGGTAAACCTATCATGAAGTCCATAGATATCCCATCCCACTTCTATTCTGGCACCTCAAGGGGTTGAGCTAAACACACTGAAACCTGGTGCTCAGTCTTCACTTGCTGACAAGTAAGGCATTGAGAAACAAAATATGCAACTCCTTTCTTCATCCTTATCCACCAAAACTAATGTTGTAGGTCCTAGTACATCTTTTTCATGCTTGTATGTACCGCCAAAGGGGACGTATGAAACTCTCTCAAAACCTCATTTTACAACGTCAATTGTACCATCGTGCATCCTCTAAAAAGAACGACATGCTCCCCACCTTTTGAATATCCATAAAAAAGCATGACCTATGGATATCTGGGAACATAGGATCTCACAGTCGGTATCCCTAAGATGTACCTCCCTAACCCATTATAAGAGTGGAGGGGTGACAACCATCGATTAGAGGTAAGCTGCTCCATCTCCATCCACTAACAATAACTACAATGAGGAAACTATTATGACGCCTCATTCAACAACTGCGAACTAAATCTCCTATTGAGAGCATATGCTACCATGTTCCCCTCTAAAAGATCTGGTTCAGGAGTCCCATGAACACCATTGGGGATTTCCTCACGCCAAAGGGAATCCCCAAGTACTCATAATTACTGTAACAACATCTTAATGTCGTCTTTGGTATATCCCCATCCTGTACTCGCAGCTAGTGATATCCTGATCAGAGGTAAACCTTCGAGAACCATCATGCCCCTCTCAACTGATCAAAGAGGTCATTGATCCTCGGTAGTGGATACTTGTTCTTCACAATCACCTGATTCAAGCATCGTTAGTCTACATACAACCTCAAACTCTTGTCTGCCTTTTTGGAAAACAAAACTGGGGTCGCCCAGGCTAAAACACTGGGTCTCATGAAGCCCTTCCTCTCCAAGTCCTATAACTTCACCCCCAGCTCATGAAGCTCTGCAGGAGCCATCCAATATGCTAGTGCAGATATCAGTATCATCCTAGGGTGTAAATCAATGAAGAATTCTATCTCTCTATGGGGAGGTAAACCTAGAAAATCTTCAAGAAATACATCCTCGTACTCCATCACCACTACAGGAAACTGTAAACTCATAACATCCACCGCGCCAAGGTTCGGTTTAGAAAAATGATGAGTAATTGGTTTCACCCTCCTATATATGTGTCCATTCTGTACTGATTGGGTTTCTTTTTCACTGGTAAAGGAAAAACTCATTCCATCATTGTAGACACACCACACCCTTCGCCTAAAACAGTTAATCTGGGCACATAATGTTGATAACTAATCCATACCAAGAATGACGTTGTAAGGCCCCAACACCGCCACCAAGAGGTTCCAACTAAAACTCTCACCTACAAGGGTCAGGTCACACTATCGACATAGGTGTGTGATCATTGAGTCTCCTCCAGTAGGTGTCTCCAAGCGTAAGAGTCAAGTCAACGGTTCAACCAGAATAGTTAGGTCTCATACAAGATATGTGGTGAGAAATTAATGACTAGAACATGCGTCTATTAGTATGACAACTAGTGTATAAAAGATACATATTGTACCTTGAATCATTCATGGAACCCCTGGGTCATAAGCCTTGACTACCTATAGTTGTCCCTGCCCCTGTCCTCTAGCTCCCTGAGCTTGGCGTGGACCACCTAGGGGTGGTGGTGGTTACAAGTCAAAACATCAACCACCTCCTACTACTCTCCTAGATCCTCTTCCATGTCCACCACCCTACATATCTTTATTCTTCTATCCTTATCTCTACCTCGGTGGTCTATCCACATTCTCCCTATCAGCAGCACGGCGTGTTGGAAAATCTCAAGTGAGATTTCCCCTACCATCACATGAATAGAACTGCCTCTCTCTAGCCTGAATGGACCCACCCTATGAGCCCTAAACTACAGATCCTCTATCATAGTACCTACTTCTGAAACGTCTCCCACTTCCAGGTCCCTAAGACTAATGTCGGCTCCCTATTACCGAGGTCCATGCTCCTGCTTGCCCACTGCTGACTATCATCAGTTGTATCTGCTCATTCAAGAAGATTTCAAACACTAAATCCCTATCAAGCACCCCAACATAAGTAGGAATTCATAGAGGGATAACACTGGCTTGGATGCCTTTAATTAAACCTAGTTCGAAGTTTGAATCCCTAAAGTACTGATCTCTAACTATATCCATCGAGTACCTAGAAAGGTTGGTAAACCTCGATGAATAATCAGCTACTGACATGCTACCTTGCTGGAGATGGAGAAGCTCCTGAATACGCACAAACCTCATCATAATTGGTGAGAACTCCTCTCTAAAGAGGCACTCAAACTCTATCTATGAAAGAGTCACCTTGTCATAAGTCTGGGTATTCAAACTCCACTGTCGTCCTGTGGAGCCGTGTAGAAGGCCCGCTGCTAGGACCACCATATAATTTGCTAGTGTCTTGACTAGATGGAAAACTCAAGTCACCGCCTCAAGTCAGTCCTCAGCCGCCTGTGGCTTGAGCTCACCTCTGAACCTGAGGGGTCTATGTCGCTTAAACTCGTGAAGCACACTCATAATGCGCTCCTCATCCGTTGGTACTGTGGGTGCCACATGTGGATCTATAGGTGGTTGTATGGATAGTGCACCACTTGGAGGTAACATCTAGAGAACCGGTCCCTGTATAGAAGCCTCATCACTAAGGAGGTCATCCCCATGATCAAGATGTTGAATCCTAGAGGGTACACGTCATTGAGGCATCTTGAAACAAACAAGATGTACCATGGTAAATGAGTATATCTAGAGAGCTGACTCAAGAAGGACACGGAACCACAACCCATTATTATATGATGCATGTACCATTATTTTCCCTATAACCAGTGTTCTCATGAACTGAATTGAAAAGTAGGTTATTAGAGTCCTAGTGTATGGATATGTGGCTGCTGCACCAACACTAAAGTCTCTGGTCTAAAATCCAAACTCGAAACACTTAACAGTGTTGCTCCAAACCAATCTCATAGACTCCTGGTCATAAGGTAGAACTGTCCACCTCTGATACCACTCTATAACGACACTTACCAATGGGGCTCACGCCACGACTCCCCAAGCCCGCCTCTAATAGGTCAGGGGTTGGTGACTAGCACTGAGTAGGCATATCACTAACATGTGAGGCATTGCCTATGCACCTGTACGCACACACACATCTCCCATCCCACAAAAATGTTGAAATGTAAAAAACCACTAAGTAGCCAATGCGTATATACAACTATATCCCAAAACCGGAGTATGACAGAAAGAAAATTAAAGTAAACAGGGCTAAATAAAATCCCACCACAAGAAGTCTGTAACATGAGTCCAGCCTGTAAGTAAAAGGTACTAGGACTGCTGTCTGAAAGCCGCAGGAACACACCTCAGTCTGTCCAGTCTCATTGAGAACCGTCTAGTCCTAGTCTGCCTAGGACTCCGTCAAAGGTCGATCTTCTACACAAGACACAACACGTGCAAGCAAATCTCTTGCATGGGTGAGTATAATAATACTCAGTAAGACACCCCAAAACCACAAAACAATATAACAAAGGAAAGTACAGTCAGCTCTACACGGGTATATGTCTACATTACATATAATAAGAATATCCAGATATACTCGATCCAAGACACACAGCCTATAGGTAAGTCACAACCCACTGTGTACCAGCACTAGAAATTCAGCTCGAAGATTCCACAAAGCACTCATCTGGGAGAACACACTCCCGAGTCCGATAGTACTGATGACGTCTGCCTGAGAGGTAATACTCGTCAGGTCTTACCATGAAAAAGATGCATTGATAGATCTAGAGAGAGATATGATATACATATGAGGATCATAGTTAGGGTTATGGGGTGATACCAACAACTCAATCTAGATTAACTTGCTAAGTAGAGGATTGGTGCTCGTGTAGTGTTGGTCAGATCAATACCAAGAACTCCACTCAGGGTATGAAGAAATGAATAGAGGATCATGCTCTGAGCCTCTTGGGGGATTCCAACAACTCTATCCAAGAAGTCTTGTTGAAGGGTTGTAGTCCTTATGAGTAGGAAACGATTCGTACCAAAATTTAGGAAAACAAAGAAGGGAACAAACCCTAACAAAACTTGTCCAAGATATGAAGGACAAGTGGCTCAAGCCATGTAGAAAGGGGTACACAACATGTAGTAGGGTCACACGTTGTATCCCTTGACCCCATGTATTTTCTGTGTACAATGACCTGTGTCATTCCAACCATATCATGTAGAATATGGGTACACGACATGTAGAAAAGGTCTCACGCCATGTCCTTTCATCTGGGGTCTGCCCGTGTACTCCGATCATGTGCTAGTACACGGCGTCAACTCATGTTTCCCTGCCCGGATACCAATACACGGGGTAGTCTATGTAACTGGTACAGTCCAAGTTGTGTGGGGTAGTATACACCATGTAGGCAACCCGTGTACTCCACCCTGTGTCAGTGTACTTCCCATGTGCATGTCGAGTTCGTCCAAGGAGGACTACACGCTGTGCAGTTAGGGACTAATCACCATGTGGATTAGGTACTTCCAGAAACCCATCTTCTTCCTCCCACTCGCGTCGTAGGTCTCCCGGATTCCGTTCGGGTGTTCAATTCATCGTAAAACTTTAGATCCAAGGTTGTCTCACCATCCCAACACTGAATCGATGGGTTTTGGGCCTTCAATTGGCTCAGAAAACACAATCGTATGTGTTCTCCATTTCCGCTGAAGAACACGGATTCAGCACTCACCGTCGTTCGATCTGTTGCCACACCCACCATCACACCTTCTTCGAGTCTTCTCGATGTCAGATCTATGGTTTCAGATCGTTGCATCAAGAATCGAATGCGCAACGATCGATTGTTCACAAAGGGGTTCAAAGCCGAAGAATAACAAATAACGGGTATGAAGAATGCAATAATCAACAGAGAAAAACACAACAAATCGAGAGGGACGAACGTCGATCAATGTTCATGTTGATCTTGGTTCGTCATCGTTAGAACGATAAACAAATCAAAGAAATTCTCTAGAATCAATTCCCGATAAATCCCACAAAAAACCCATCCCGCAAATATGATCGATCCGTGAGCTAATTTGTTCGTGGATTAGTCCACGTTAATTGTAGGATTTCAAGAACGGGAAAGAAAAATCAAAATAATGCATCCTACCTCGATTTTGATCGCTCACTGATGAAGAACGGTCATCACGTCATTGTTGTTGGTGAGATCTGTCAAGATCGGCGTTCGTCAATCATCGATTCAAGGTTCCGTCATCGCCTACTCGAGAGAATTCTCCAGATCTCTCTCTCTTCAATGTCTCCAGAGGTTTCTAGGGTTATGAGGCTAACCCTAGATCTATGACAAAGGGATTCATTTAAATATAAAACTTTTCACTGCGTCACTGCGTCAACAAATAAAATTAAATTATTTTTGTTAAATTATTTTATTCATTTTAAACATCCATGAAGACTTTCCACAGATGATCCGCGCTGATCAATGTTAGGTCACACCTAAGATAAAACCACTATTCTGAATGCAACGGTGTGATCAGATTTCTGATATGGGCACCCATTTAGAAGTTATTCCACTTTTTTAGGAAATCGTGTGCAATTTAATATTTTAATATATTTCAAACATTTGTTCCGAGCACATTGGGTCTTGGAATCGCATATTGTATCAGCATCTGGTCTCGAAATTAATTCATATAATATTTAAAATTAATATATAGAAAATCTGAGCCATTGCAGTGGTGCTATCAATGAGTAAAATATCTTCATTATGGAAATTTTTCTCAAAATATAGAATTATATCAACAATTTCTATTAAAGAAAATAAAATATACATATAAAATAAAAGAAACAAAATGACACATGTGATATTCATTTTAAAAACAATACAGAAACAAAATTTCATCTCCACTACGAGAATTCATGCATGATCTATATGCTCAACGCCTTCAAGGTGTACAAAATAATCAGTTTTTTCATAGTTCATAATATCATCATCATATTTCAAGGCCTGGTCAGTAAAATTTTCTTATTCACTTTTTCCCTCCCTTTGATAGATTGTTGATAAAGATCAACAAAATGCTTCAGTGTGCGACAGGTATGCAACCAGTGGCCCTTCATGCCACATCGAAAACATTCACTTTCACCATTCTTTGTGTTTCTTTAGTTGTGGTTGTACATTATTGGACCACTTCTGGCAGCGTCCTTTCCTCTTCTCATTTGGTGTATGACCACCTTGAGCAAATGACTTTCCTCAGCCTCGATTTCATCAATTCTTTCCATGACCTTGATTATAAGTAGCCGCATTTGCTTCAGGGAATGAATTCGCACCGATAGGTTGAGATTCATGATTTCCCAACAGGAGTTCGTTATTTTGTCTAGCAACAATAAGGCGGGAAAGTAATTTAGGGTATTTTGTAAAACCTTTCTCACAATATTGTTGTTGTAGAATGTTGTTCGAGGCATGAAACGTAGAATAAGTTTTTTCCAGCATTTTGGTGTCAGTGATTATGTGATCCGCATAATTTTAGTTGTGATGTTATTTTAAACATGGTGGAGTTGTGTTCACTTATGGATTTATAGTCTTGGAATCGTAAATGATTCCACTCGAATCTTGCTCTTGGTAGTATTACTAGTCGAAGGTGATCATATCACTTCTTGAGATTCTTCCATAGTACAAAAGGATCATTTGTCGTGAGGTACTCGTTCTTCAAATCCTCATGGAGGTGATGGTGGAGGAATATTAGTGCTTGTGCCCGATCTTGAGTGGAAGCGTGATTATGAGCTTTAATCACTTTTCTATGGCTGTTTGCATCGAGATGCGTCTCTACATCCATAGTCCATGACAAGTAATTATTCATGAAAATGTCAAGAGGGAGAAATTCATGTTTCACAATATTCTCCATAGAAAATCTATCTTACCAATCTGATTAACCTTTTTTACTCAACAGAATAGTCGTGCTGATAACGTGTTGTAAAATTGATTGATTGAAGGCATTGTGAATCATAAAAACGTCAATCATAGGCGAATCAAAGACGAATGTATAATGACGTTGAATGTTCAGGATCGCAATGGCGAACTAAAACAAATCAATGACAAGTGAAGAAAACATAAGAGAAAAAAAAACCCAAATATATAGGCACTAAAACAACACACTTCCATCAAAATATCTTACATATGACTAGATGTAACGATCAAGATTAATCTCTGCAAATCAAATTTAACTGCGGGAATATAAAAAGTTTGGCTATATGAAAAGTTGTTGGGAAATGAAAAATATTCACTAATTCAAACTTATTATATCAAGTAATGCATTTTAAATAAGTTTTGTTTTGATTTTTAATAGTTGTATACATGTGGGTTAGGTTTTGGGGCATGGTTGCAAGCTCAAGTCTTCAGACCAGTAGATTTCATGCAGTTTACTTGTAGCGAGGGTGAGCCACCGTTAGCGGTTGTACCTAGATGAAAAAGGTAAAATGAGATTAAATTTTATTTGAGTTTATACACCTTCAAAACATTAGTTAATGAAATGTGGGGACCACAAATCAAATATTAATATTAATATTTTCAATTAAAAAATGGTGATATAACTTTACTTCATCAAGAACCTCATAATTTCCTTATTTAGAACTAACAAAATTGAATTAATATTTTAATCTCAATAATGATAAGGTGTAAAATATTTATATTAATGGGCGCGGGCCCCTACATAAATGAACCTCACAAGCCTCCGCGATGGGGAGCCCACGACAGCGAGACGCTCCCCCTCTTTTCCATTTCCATCCGCATCCCTTTAAATCCCCCCAAACTTCCTCCTCTCCGAGCTTATCCAAATGGCGTGATCGCGACCGACTCTGCAAACCCTAAGTAAAAGCCATTGTAGTTTGCACGGTTCTGAAGTTATTCCGTGCCTCTTCTCCTGAATTTAAATCAATATTTACGCCGGTTGACTCTGGTGATGCGTTGATTCTCTCTCTCTGGGAGGTTTTGGTTTTTTTGTATTGATAGAATTAGAGATGGAACCGCCAGAAGGACGTTAATGCCGGCATTGATTGATTTCGTCGACTGTTAGCAGGTTTTTTCCGTTTTCTTTTTGTTTCATCGAGTTTATCATGATTTGCTAAAGTATTAAATCCAGGCGTGTGTGATTTTGAAACCAGGGAGGATGCGTAGTAGTTTCTCCGATCGATTGACGGTGTGACGGTCGCCGATTCTTCATGAAGATCCAGCCGATCGATTCAAGCACCCCGGGGGAATCGGCTCGTCACGAGCCTACGAAGCCTCCGGCGGTGAAAGGGAGGTTTAGGCGGCTGTTTGAGAGGCAGTTCCCGGGAGTACTGAAGACGATAAAGGTCGAGCAACATTGCAGCAGAGATGGCTGTAACGAATTCGAGCCGAGCTCAGCGTGTTTGGCGAAGATGGTTCAGAACTTCATCGAGTTCAGCTCCGGTGAGAAGGCGCCGGCGGTCAGGTGTGGCCGTCACCGCTGCAATTGCTTCAACGGAAAGTCTAATGATGATTCTGAGGATGAGGATGACGGCCTCCGTTTTATTGATTCGAACTTGTTCTCGTCCGGTGATGCTTGCGAAAACCTAAAGGTTAGCCATCCAAACCGTCTCAGTTTTATTTGATTCATTTTTACGATTCAATCTCCCGTGCCGTTCTTAACCAGAAATCGATGCATTTGTTGGGGGCAGATCCTGGTGTCCTGCGCGAGTGTTGCGGAACGAAATCTGTTGGCCGACGCTGAGAAGATAGTTGAGCAGAACAAGGTCTGCAAGCGTAAGGATAGTGTTTGCAGAACCGTCGTTGCGGGCGGCCTCGTGGCGCTCGGATACGACGCTTCCATCTGCAAATCTCGGTGGGATAAGTCCCCTTCGCATCCCCCAGGTAATTTCTCTGATTTCAACCTGACTTCAAAAATCTCCTCAAGAGTTGATGAAATTGGATATCTGGCTAGTTTTTTCGATTAAAGTTTCATGGTGGAAACAGGTGAGTATGAATACGTCGATGCCATCGTCGGGAAGGAGAGGTTTCTGATCGACATAGACTTCAGGTCGGAGTTCGAGATAGCTCGGTCCACCAAGTATTACAGAGGCGTGCTTCAAGCTCTTCCCCACATATTCGTCGGGAAGCCGGATCGCCTGCAGAACATCGTCCTCGTCGTGACGGACGCTGGGAAGCAGAGCTTGAAGAAGAAAGGTATGCACATCCCTCCCTGGCGGAAAGCGGACTACGTCCATTCCAAATGGCTCTCACCTTACACCAGAACCCCTCCGTCCCTGTTCCCCGTCGCCGATCGTCCTCTTCCGACGGAAACCAAATCCGACATGCGGGGTCCGATGGCGTTGTTCGGCTACGGCCAGCGACCACCGCCAAAAGGGTCGTCCTCCACCGGAGCAGGTAATCCGGGAGGATGGGGCGACGCCGGCGGTGAACCCTGAGGGCTCTCCAGCCGGAGCCAGGACGGCGACGGGCTTAGCGTCGGTGATCGGAGGCCGGCTCTGATGTTTTTGGTTGGTTGGTTTTTAAAATTAGCGGGGAGAATCAAAATGTGATGTATGCTGTAGGTATGTCCTTTTGATCATCCCGCAGCAGCTCGTTCCCCCGTGGGTTTTTTGCGTCGGGGGCTATACTTTGTAAAATAAAAATCTCTCTACTAAAATTTCTATGTTCATCTTTTGGAATTAAGTTTGATCTTTTATTTTTATTGTTTTTGGGACTGCAATTTACAGCGATTTTATTTCTTATATTGTGTTCTGCAAACTACTTAAAAATTATGTCATGTGTGTTTTGAACTAAAATGTCAATTTTTAATCATATCGGACACACCGTGTATCGGATTGAGGTGCAATTGATTCCTACATGTAACAAATGACTTATGGATCATTGTTTTAACTAAATAAGTAGTAGAAAATCGTATCATTGTTTTAACTAAATAAGTAGTAGAAAATCGTTTTTTCATGATGTTGATATACATCCTCACACCATATATTATGTGTATTCATTTCTAAACAAATCTATTTCCTCTTGAATATGGGTTTTTTTTTGAAGTCCTGGTAGTATTGGAAAAATATAAATAAAGGATTAATAAATATTTTAAAATGAAATTGTAATTATCGTCATAAATACCTCTTTAGGTATGCTAGTTTGTTGATGAAATACAATATCTTTGATAAATTTGCAAACCTAATAACCATAATATTTGTCATTAGTTTATTTTGGACACTAGAAAAATTGAGAAAAATAAGTAATTTGTTTTGATATATGTTTTGATAGTGAAATCTTATTATATATACCCTAATACTTATCCACTTGTAGAAGTCGATAAACTTCCTATGCTCATGGACTGTCCTCATGCCATGATTTTGATGATACTTAAACACTGCTCTATCATAACAAAATTTCCATTAAAACATAATATAATCTGTATAACTTGAAGTTTATTTGTAAAATGTTGCATGCGGTGTATTAAAAATTGATAAACTTCATCACGCGTGGTCGATTTTTGGATATCCATGCATTAGATCCAAAAAATAAATCTTTGGAGTACCCAAATTGATTGCAATGAGAAACCAATGATGCCTAAAAAACAAAAAAGAATAAGTAATGAAAGGAATGAAAGTATATTTGGTATGATTAAATTATAGTTTTTCCCCTACATCGTGAGTATTAAGAAGAGTCTGTTGTCTGTAAGTTTGTTTTCAAACATTGCGGCCAGTTTTTCCACTGTTACTAAATGTTCCTCTTCTTTCAATGAGATTTTTTTATATAGATGTGATTTGAGGACTAATGAGTCCAAATTTTTGTTCTTGAGGTTTTCCATTCAAATAGTAGTGATATATATGCCTGGAAAAATATGAATAGTATTTAACTATAATTCACATGGTATATCAGCTATTGGACAAACAAATTATGAAGACACACCTCATGTATATATTCAAAACTGAGAATCCTAATCATTCATGCTTGAGTATTTCATCTACATTCTCAAGAACAAGACAATCTGTAATGGACTCCCCATATATTTTTTCTTCAAAATCAATGATGGGTGTATTACCATTTTTAAATACTGTATCCGCGTGAACTTGTAATATTAGTAAATGAAGAAGTTGAACTAGTAAGGTAAAGGTAATTTCTGAAGGTTTTTTTAATCATTTGGTTGGTCATTTAGATTGTTTTGAATCAACCTTCCATTTCACCCCTTTCCCTTTCTCCCTTTGTAATAACATTCATCGGTTCAGGCCTTTTTTCAATAATTGTTAATGGTTTTTTTATAAAAAATAAATTGGAAAGGAATACCTCTTTGTCAACATGTATTTTTATAAGATCAAATTCTCATTTTATGAAAGTTCCATAGCAAGCTCGACCGTATGAACATCCAGATCATCAAGGGGAAGAGGTAAATCTGTGCTCATATCATGAGTTATGTGAATCCCCACTCTCACATGATTGTTTGAAAGTTGTTTGTTATGTAGAATATTTCCTTGGATATTGTACACTGTACCCATCACAACAAGACAATGAGTAGTTGCTGATAGATATAAATCACAGTCATTTTCACCCTATACAATATCAGTATAGGAAATGTATAAGTGTTTGTCTGATTCTCATTTCATAGAAACTGTTATGGAAAAATTGATTACCTCTGGTAAGACATACCTTTGAGGGGAATGACTCGCCTCAAAGATGGTGGTGGGGTGGGGGTGGGGAGTCATCATATAGTGGTAGTTGTTGTGTTGTCTCTTCTCTTTGAAGTCTTACCATAACATTCTATAACAACTCAGACTACTAATCAAGTTTTTTCTTCTAGGGAATCTATTCATGGGTGCATCTCATCCATTTTCTTATCTTTATTCCCCTGTGCATTTTTTTCTCAAAATATATTCTGGGTGACACCCCAAAACCTACACCTTTGACATGAACATATTGTTTTGTCCACTTTAAGGCCACTGATAGTATTCGTTCATTGGGTACAATCGTTGACGATTCCTATTTCTAAACCGAATAAAAAATGTAGGAAAATAAGTAATCATTTTTATGTAATACCGATTTAAATAAGAACACATTTTAATTATTTCACACTTACACATTCTTCCCATACTTTTTGTGTGTTGTCATCTATTAGTATCCCATCTTTATTTACATGAGCCTCCTTCCATAGAACATGACGAAGGATGAAAGTGGCTTTGTATTTTGATTCATCAATCTGCTTATAAACAAAGAAACATAATTATGTTGTTGTTTCATGCCACATAAAATTATTACTATAGATTTAAAATACATACCATTTTTTTTCAAGTGAATCATACACCATCCCTGCTTTATGGTAGGAGTACATTTGTTTTTTTTGCACGTTGCTTATTTTCAGCACTCGGTTTCTCTTTTATAAATTAACAATTCTTAATCAATGTGATTAATAAACACATTTCTATGTAATGTATTACCAATCACAATGTACTTGAAAATATGTCTGTTCATGATAACTAATAAATTCATTCTATATTTCTTGGTTTATCATGTGTTCATACATCTGTGGTGGGTGTGGTTCAGTTTCCCTTCAATATCTCTGAGATGATGCTTTTTAAGAATTGTCTGGAAGACTCTATGAGCATTTTCAATGAGCATTAATACAAATTTCATTCTACATTCATCTAGTATAAAATCACCCTACAAGGGATAATAAAGAGTAAATCAACTTTTCATTATTTTATTTTTTAGTAAAATAAAGAAGGTATATCATAATGTTACCCTAATATCTTCCTAGATTTGTTCCTTAAGCACATGAACAACATTGTGCCATGTATCCACATCAACCGACATGTGTATTCAAGTGGTGAGCCCAATGTAACTAAGGAATATGTACTTTTTGGGGTTAATAGGTTGGTCATGTGCATTCCATCAAACCTTGAATTTGATGACTTTTCTACTTACCTTAATATTTTTTGTCAACACCTTCAGGCTGTGATGCTCTTGTTTTTTCTGGGACATAGGTTATTCACCTACTACCATTTCATCAACTTCAACATTTTTAATATATTGTTCCTCAAGATTGGTAGCATCGACATGTGTAGAAAATTATTGTTCCTCTACATTGGGAGCATCAACATGTTGATAAACTTGTTGTTTCTTAGGATTGAGAGCATCAACATGTGCAGAATCCATTATATGGTGAAATGGTTAAACATGTAATTTAGATTATGTAAATATAACAGTGAATAGATAATAATATGAGGTAACCCAATGTATATTACTAAAAAATATAACCTAATTATTAGAAACTCTTTTTTTATTTAAAGGTCAAACAGATTTGGCCCCTATATCAAGTATCCAAATCCCCTCATTATTATCTCCTCTAACATACATGACCTCATCTACCATGAAAAAATTACAACATCCCAATGAAAGAGCCATCCTCAGTTGAATTGACATATAAACCTTTAGTAGTTTTGGACGATAAAAGAATAATTGAACACTTTATATTTATAGGATTCATAACATAAAATACTTGTACTGCCTTTGATTCCATTATAAATGGTTTATCTTTGTACCCTTCCTTAATAAAATTCCCCTTTGACAAATCCCAATTCATCGATTTTAACTGAACTCCTGTTATCAACCCATTTGCATTGAAAAATTGAAACTTGAAATGTTGTATAATCCAAATCCCATATTTTTTTGACAATGCCAAAGTATGACATAGTTTCATATATTGTATTTTTTTCCTTAGTATTAGATACATACATTGGTTCAGCCACAAGTGTAACTCCACTATTTTGTATGGTACTACATTCATAATATTCCTTTATATAACACATATAACCATTAATTACACAACAATTATAAGATAATACATGCACACTTAGTACTTTGTCTATAAAAATATAGTCTCAAAACCATCCTATAAACCACCAATTATGTGTATTTGATATCCAACTTCCGGCCCTTACTGGATTCAAATTCCTAAGAATTATTTTGTATGTTTAAACATATAGTGAAACCTATAAACTATTATGAAAAATGTAAAGCGATCCTGCTCCCACTCTGTAACAGTAATTGCGACAACATCTATTCTATAAATTCCTTCACTCACAATCTATCTAGTGTGATGAGATTTTGGTAGACCAATTCTTTCCACATCAAACAAGTTGTCAGTACAGAATTCAATGACTTCCTCAAAAATATATCACTCTATAATACAACCTTATGGACGACTTTGATTTTTGACATACCCTTTCAAAATATTTATATACCATTTAATGGGGGACATCCATCTATAATGTACAGGACCACATAGATGAATCTCTCTAACCAAGTGAACCATCAAGTGAATCATCATATCAATGAATAACGGTAGGAAAAACATTTCCAATTCACATAATATGATAGAAATTTCCTTTTACATAGTTGAAAATTATATCAAATATATAACTTTACTACACATAACTTTGAAAAAGAAACAGATCTTGGTTAATGTATGATAAACATTCTCAAGCTAAATTCAATGTAAATCTATATGAATTAGATATTGCATAAAAACATGATAGTTATGCGATTTCAAGCCCTTTAACTTTAAATTAGTCATTGACATGATATTCTTGATATTTCATGAATATACCTATGGAATCTTTACATCATTGAGGAAGTTACAAAATTGATATCTCTCTTTCCTGGAAAGAGTATAAGTAGTTGGAGGAAGAAAGGTCCATCTTTCACCCTTCAATGGAACCAAATATTCACATTTCCCCATGTCAATCATGTCCAACCTAGCCTTAATGTCATCCTTTTTTTTAGGTTCATTTAGTAACATGCCAATGACACCATCACACATATATTTCTCACATGCATGACATCAAGAAAATCCCTGGCGTACAAATAATTCCAATATGGTAATTAAAAGAAAAGATCTATTTTTCAAATCAGTTTTCATAAAGTTTTTCAAATAAGGATTACAAAAAGCGGTGTCCATATCTTTTACTTTCTCAAATAGTTGGTCACCTATAAGTGGAGAAAATGTTGTACCTTCTTATGAACTCTCATCAAATGATGTCATCCAAGATTGACATTTATGTCATTGGGGTACAAATATGCGATGTCCTAGAAACACAGTATTTAATGAATGTTTCAACCTAACTAAGTGTGTACCTTGTTAACAAATGGTACACCCATGATTTCCTTTAATTATATATCCTGAGAAATTTCCATAAGAAGGAAAATCATTTATCATCCCATACAACATGGCTCTCAATGTGAAATCTTCATTTCTGTAAGAATCATACAATGTAACACTTGAATTACACATTAATTTTAAATCTTTGATCAATGGATCCAAATAAACACCAATATCATTACCTGGTTGTTTTGTTCTTGATATAAGAAGAGACAACATAATGTATTTTTTCTTTATGCATAACCATAGTGGAAAGTTATAATTTAACAATGTAACCAGCCGTGTATTATGAGTGCTACTTTGAAAACAAAAAGGATTCACTCTATCTATAGATAACACATGATGGAGGTTTCTTGGCTTGTTTGCAAATTTAGGATTCTCATGATCAATTTTCTTCCACTAGGTAGAGTCAACTGGGTGATGAAGCTTCCCATCTTTATTTATTGTATTCACATTCCATGTCAATTATCTTAGTCTTCTCACTTCCATATAGGCATCTAAACCTTGGAATGATTGGAAAGTATCATACAAATTTCAAAGGAATTGATTCATATTTATTGTATCAATATGAAACACATTTTGGTAAATTTTAAGTGATTCATGGTCCTTACAAAAAAGTATATAGTCATTTGGATATGCATGTATTATTTTAGAGATCGTACCCATTGATCACAACATTCGTTTAGTGTCATATGTTCTATAAGGAAGCTCATTAACTTCAGGGATAATATCATTCAAGAGATAAATCAATTCGATAAAGTTGATTTCACTCCATACATTACCAAATTTTAAATTATATAGCTTTAGTATGACTGACAATGCTATATACTTAGTACAACCAACATATAATGGTGTCATTGCATAACTCTTTAACTTTGGAAATAGTTTTGGAAAATCATGAAGTTCATCTTTAAATTTCATTATTATTTCCTCAATATGATCACCATCCTTCACAACTATAATCATATCCTTGATATGGTCTTCATCATTGTTCACACATGTAATCATACTAGATTATCCATAAAATGAAGTGTTATCTTTTTTACTATCTAAATTCATTTTTATTGTATTTAGTCTAAAATTGATAACTTCAATCTATTCTGTGAAAAATCAAGTGTTCTTCAAACTCCTATGGATTAACTAATCTTGAATTACAATAGAATAAACATGGAAAAAGGGTTTGAGATGGTTCATATGCGCGATTTTTTAAAATTTTGATGAAATCTTTCACCCCCTCCTCATACTATTTTTTCATATGATTGGAATACATCTATTTTAGATTCCTATCCATCATATTTGATTCATTAATATTAATATTTAACAAAATAAATAAATTCATAGAAATTATGACCTTAGAAACCTAAAAGTTCATTCTTAAAGAGTCATTTAAGATACATGAAACCATTGTTCTAAGATAAAATGAGTCAAATGATGTATATTGAGATTACTTTGTAGTGGTAGAAATCATTAAAGGAAGGGAATGTGTGATATCTATAAATTTACAAATAATCTAATTAAAATTTCATATATATCAAAAAACAGAGTTCAAGGACAGTTTTTGTAACATTTCTAGGTGGGAGTATGAAAGAGCGCTGTCGTGGGCGCCCTCAAATGATTAGTGTGATTTGGGGTACTTAAGTGCAGCAGAGTGGCTGACCAAGGTCGTCTCTCAAAGGAGGAAGTGAATTTAACAACTTATTAGAGGTATTCTAAAAAATAAAATAAAATAGAATAGAATAAAAACACTACTTTAAAGGATTGGGGTTTTTTTTGTAGTTTATGAATCTAGAAGAAGTTTGCTGGAAGAAGATTGTATAATTTTTTTTGTTTTTAGTTTTGAAATGAATTTCAATTTAAATGACACAACAAGAAGATGTTTTTTTTAGAAATCTATTTAAAAAGCGTAATCGATCTAACTCTACCTCTTCACTTTATTATTAATCATTATCATTTAAATTAACATTCACTTAATTATGATCCCTTAATTTGTTAAATCCCGAACCCTACAAGAATTAACTTTACCACAAAGATGATGTGAATTTAAACCTAGGCTAACTTTGGAACGTGCAATCGCAGCACCCTGCTTTGATTGATGTTCTAAGATTAGCTTATGGTTAGTGGTAAATTAAGGCACATATCCATTCTGGAAATGAGGATGAATTGTGTTTAGGGATTATATTTGAACTCTACAAATTTATCCCGTTTGGTCTTGTATTACCGATTAAGATCGCGCTCTCACAATTTACACAAAATCCCGACCTCGCGTGTTTTTGTGTTAATTGTTCAATTGCTTGCTTAGTTTCTTACAATTTAAAAACACAATTCATGGATCATATTAAGTGAATTACAGTAGCTCATTGATTCAAAATAATTAAATGAAGAGGGTAGAAGATAGATCGATTACTAAAAGACTACTCTTCCATGGGTGGCGTAATCATCGTAGAAGCGTTTTGCATGTGCAAAGGTTTAAAATGGGTATAACCCAATAACGCTTCTACTCAAGAATTCCAGCCCAATTAGGAAGATTAAGAGAAGAAGAAATTTAAACAAAACAGAAGAAAAGAGAAGAAATATAAGAAGAGAAATGAAGTTTATTACACAAATGAAAACATTACAAAATGAAGAAGAGAAGGAGGCTTCAATGAGGGGATCCTTGCTTCAAGAGCTACCCCTCTTAAAATGGTTGGAGAATTTGGGTGAAACAAATTCTCCTCTGCCTCCAATCTCCCAATTCACGTCCCAACCCCTCCAAATGAGAAAAACTCCAATTTATAGAGGGGAGGGGAGGAGAGGTTACAAGTGGTCTCAAGTGTGAATGTGGAAATTCGGCCAAATATTTTATGCCAACTTGCACCGCCCATTTGACCACCAAAACGCGTGAATTGGCCGACCTTCTAGAAGGATGATTTGTGACACATCATGTCCCCGAGCTTTCCTCAAAATTGGGGCTCAATACAAGCCCGTATGTAGAGGATATGGCCCAAATACAGAACCTTCTCCATTCTGGCGAGCCCAGCACAACTTTGACTTCATGGCCCAATTCCAACAACCAAATGAACTCTTTAGCTTTACTGTCCTGAATAAAAGTTGTAGATAATTAAGTTAGGAACACTGTTACAAAATTTCAAATTCAAATAATAAACATAAAAATATTTATCTTCGAAATACTACAGTGCACTATTAAGGGTAAAACTGGAATTTTCACCAAATTTTCAAATGAATGATCAAATCCCAAATATTTTATAAATAAACATATTTAACACAATGTGAGGAAATTATATCATTTATTATCAATAAAATATTCCATAAAATAGTGTTTTATCAACTCCCCCACACTTACCCTTTTGCACACCTGGGCAAAACCTCATATCAAGTAAACATTAATATCAAATCAAAACCAATTTTAAAACACATATCCTTAAGATCAATCAATTCCACACCAAGAATAAAAAAGATATCATGCCTCATAAAAAACCTTATTTCAAGTTCTCCATTTATATCATTCAATATATTTCCACTTCATTTATCCACCCATGCACAAAACACTTACCTTGCTTGAATTTTCTCTCATCACTCAAATATCAATTTTTTTTTTGCAATGTCTTTCTCATCCAAACTCATACAAGGGTCACCATAGGCTTGATAGATTCCTACATCGCTACCCGATGTGAGTCAAGGACATATGTTTATCATGAGGACTTTTCAGGGTTGTTCTGTGGCTTTCGGTTGGTAGGATTAAGATGTGAAAAACTCTGAGGCTGAATGAGGAGGGCTTGACTCTTTTGAAGCAAAATTGCATTAATCTAATTTTCACTTAAATATGGTCTTCTCTTCAATCCTCATAGTATCAATTCAGCTCCATCATCATGAAAAGTCATGAAAGGTTTACACCATTCATCATTTCAGCATAAAAAATGTCAATCTTCTCAAACATGATTTTCTTGAAAGCTCCAGATGGGCACAGCTTTCCACCTCAATTAGAAGCTCCAGAAAAGGCACAGCTTCACTTGTCATGAAAGCTCCAGAAAAGGCACAGCTTTCAATATAATGACTTTATTTAGCAGCAAACACATCTCTTCAGAATTTAATTTTCCACCCAAAGTATCACAGAATGTGGTGGCAAAATCCAAGACAACTTCCCCCACACTTAAGCTCAACTAGATTATGCAATTTCACTTCAAGAGTTGGTTGGATAGGGAAAATTGGCTTGTAATGTGGCTTAACCTAACAGGATGTGCATAGCTTCTAAGGGCTACAAGGATTAAATATTCAAGGTAGGCCATTATAAAAAAAAAGATTCTTTGAAATAGGGGCTTTAATACCAAACAAATGCCTCAATCATTTAAACATATGTACCTCAAACCCTCAAGTTTTGACAGGAATAGATCAAATTCTGGTTAAATCAAGTATGGTTTGGTTCTCTCAAGAAATGAGGTGAATGTAAAGAATATGAAAATAATGGTTCAGAAGCCTCACAGGAAAGTGATTTCAAATTTAAAGACAGTGAGATGTGGCATGGGATTCAAAATTCGGTGTACTTTCCATGAAATTACTAAATATTTGAACTTGAAACAAAGTCATTTCAGCATTCATTTAAGCTTAGTTTCAAGGGGTAAATTGTTTCACTTATTGATATGGATTTAAAAATGGTGATGAGAATCATTTCAGCTCAAAAGTTTCAAAAACACACAGAAAATTGTAAAATAAACACACAAATTTTGAAAAACACGCAATTTTTTTTTTGGTTTTTTTTTAACAGGAAAACAATTGAAATTACTAAACTAAAAGGTTCCCTCCCCCACACTTAAAATATTGCATTGTCCTCAATGTGAACCCATGAGATGATATATGCACATGAAATGCAGAATTTTTAAATAGGACAAATAATATAAAAGTGAAAGGGTTAGGAAGAGCCTGATGTGATCAAGTGATGATGGGGTCATGCAGTGTGATAAAATCCACTGCATCAGTAGGATGTCCCTCAATGTATCTCTTCAAACGTTGTCCATTGACTGTAAAGCTCCTTCCAGTGTCCTCTTGTGTGATCTCCACTGCACCATAAGGAAAAACATTAGACACAATATAAGGACCTAACCATCTGGAACGCAACTTACCAGGCATCAACTTCAGTCGTGAACTATAGAGAAGGACTTTCTCTCCAACATGAAACTCCCTTTTTTGGATCATTTTGTCATGAGATGCTTTTGATATTTCCTTGTAGAGCCTTGAGTTCTCATATGATGACAGGCGAATCTCCTCAAGCTCTTGAATTTGCAACTTCCTTTGAATTCCAGCTTGGGCCAAATCCATGTTACATTTCTTTATAGCCCAATATGCCCGATGCTCGATTTCCACAGGGAGATGACATGCTTTCCCAAAAACAATCCGAAATGGGGACATACCAATGGGGGTCTTGTATGCTGTCCTATAAGCCCACAATGCATCATCCAAGCGCTTGCTCCAATCCTTCCTATTTGGCTGCACGGTTTTCTCCAAGATTTGTTTCAACTCACGATTTGAAACCTCAGCCTGGCCATTTGTTTGGGGGTGGTATGGTGTTGATGTTTTGTGTGTCACCCCATACTTTCGAAGGAGGGAAGCAAAATTCCTATTGCAAAAGTGTGTCCCTTGGTCACTGATGATGGCCTTTGGTACTCCAAACCTGCAAAAAATTTGTGCTTTGACAAAGTCCACAACAACATGAGAATCGTCAGTCCTGGTGGCCTTGGCCTCCACCCATTTACTCACATAATCAACAGCAACCAAAATATACAAAAATCCAAATGAACTAGGAAAAGGACCCATAAAGTCGATGCCCCATACATCAAAAATCTCACAAAATAGTATGGGTTGTTGGGGCATCTCATGTCTCCTAGAAATGTTACCAGTGTGTTGGCAACGAGAGCATGACTTACAAAACACATGGGCATCATGGAATAATCTAGGCCAATATAATCCAGAGTCCAAAACTTTCCTAGCTGTCCGTTGGGGTCCAAAGTGTCCACCACATGCAAGTGTATGACAGAAATGCAAAACAGACTCAAACTCATGATCGGGAACACACCTCCTAATGACTTGGTCACTACACATGCGCCAGAGGTAAGGATCATCCCACACATAAAACCTGGACTCACTTTTTAATTTTTGGACTTGATGTTTCTTTAAATTTGCAGGGATTTCAGAAGCAGCAATGTAATTAACTAAATCAGCATACCAAGGATGCTTACCTGAGATGGTATAGAGATGCTCATCGGGGAAAGTGTCCTGAAGTGGTACCTGGTCCAAGGTGTCACCCTCTAGTGTGTGAGTAAGCCTACTCATGTGGTCTGCCACCAAATTCTCTGACCCCTTCTTGTCCTTTATCTCAAGGTCAAACTCTTGAAGAAGGAGCATCCAACGGATAAGTCGTGGCTTTGCATCTGGCTTCTTTAGGAGGTACCTCAAAGCTGCATGGTCAGAAAAAACAACTACTTTAGAGCCCAATAAATATGAACGGAATTTATCTAAAGCAAATATGACAGCAAGAAACTCCTTTTCTGTGGTAGTGTAGTTTGATTGGGCTGAATCTAGCGTCCTCGATGCATAGGCGATCACATGTGAACGTCCCTCCACCCTCTGAGATAAGACAGCTCCAACCGCAAAGTTGGAGGCGTCACACATAATCTCAAATGGAAGGTCCCACCGTGGGGGCTGTATGATTGGTGGAGTGGTCAGACACTTCTTCATCTCATCAAATGATACCCTGCATGAATCATCAAAATTGAAGTCAATATCTTTTTGAAGCAATCGAGATAAGGGTAGAGCGATCTTACTAAAATCTCTGATGAAGCGTCGATAAAATCCAGCATGCCCAAGGAATGATCAAACATCACGCACACATGTAGGATATGGGAGGGATGAAATAATGTCTACCTTAGATTTATCAACTTCAATTCCATGTTGTGAGACTATATGACCTAAGACAATTCCCTTTTCGACCATGAAATGACATTTTTTCAAAATTTAAGACCAGATTCTTCTCAATACAACGATGCAACACATCACCCAAACTAGAGAGACATTCATCAAATGAGGACCCATAAACTGTAAAATCATCCATAAATACCTCCATGCAGGTCTCAATGAAATCTGAGAAAATACTCACCATGCATCTCTGGATGGTACCTGGGGCGTTGCAAAGTCCAAATGGCATCCTCCGGTAAGCAAAGGTACCGAATGGGCAGGTGAATGTTGTCTTCTCCTGGTCCTCTGCTGCAATGGGAACCTGAAAATAGCCAGAAAATCCATCCAAGAAACAATAGTGTGTCTTCCCAGCTAGTCTCTCAAGCATCTGGTCAATGAATGGAAGTGGGAAATGGTCCTTACGAGTGGATTGATTTAGTTTCCTATAATCGATACACACTCGCCAACTGTTTTGTACTCTCACAGGAACTAACTCATCATTTTCATTTTTTATAACAGTGAAACCAGTTTTCTTTGGTACAACCTGAACAGGGCTAACCCATTGTGAGTCAGAAATAGGGTAAATGATACCCGCCTCAAGTAATTTTTCAACTTCTTTATTAACAACTTCTAGGAGGGTGGGATTAAGTCTCCTTTGTGGCTGTCTCACCGGTTTAGCCCCATCCTCCAAGAGAATCCTATGCATGCAAATGGAGGGGCTAATACCTGATATGTCTACCAATGTCCAACCAATTTCCCTAATGTTATCTCTCAAAAGATTCAAAAGTTTTTCTTCATGTTCAAAAGAGAGATTGTTAGCAATTATGACAGGTAATCTATCACCACTGAGCAAGTATGCATATTTGAGATTTGGGGGCAATGGCTTGAGTTCCAATGTAGGTGGGTGATGTATGGATGGAGAAATTGATGCAACAGACATATCTGCACAATGAACATCAGTATCAGAATAAAAATCATCACAATCAGAGAATAAAGCACCAAATCCATCAGCATACTCAATAGCCATGTCATAATCAGAGTTCACATGATCAAAATCAGAATATGATTCTATTTCAAAATCAAATCTTAGAGAGTCTTGTTCCTTAAAAATGGGTGTAGAAGTATTCTTAGACATCAAACTAGAACCAATACTCATAATCTCCCTAAGCATAGGACAATCAAATTCTATGGAGTTTTTATTTGGTGGTTCAAAATGGGAGATAACAAAAGAAGAATGGTCCTCTGAGGGGTACTTCATGGAATCCATAACATTAAATATCACAACTTCATCCCCAAATTCCATGGAAAGTGTACCCTCATTGACATTTATGATAGTTTTTGCAGTTTTTAGGAAGGGTCTACCTAAGATAATGGGGGCATGAGAACTTACCTGATCATCCTCCATGTTAAGAACATAGAAATCCGCTGGAAAGATCATGTCTCTTACCCGGACAAGTACATCCTCAAGGACTCCCGCTGGATATGCCGTAGCTCTATTCGCCAATTGCACCACTACTCTTGTTGGCTTCAACTCACCAACCTGCAAGGAAGAGAATACAGAGTGAGGCATCACATTTATTGAAGCTCCTAAATCACAAAGAGCATCAGAGAAGTGCAACTCCCCTATGGTACATGGGATGGTGAATGTCCCGGGATCCTTGCACTTTGTTGGCATTGCTAGAGTTGGTGTAATGAGTGCCGACACATTCCTTCCAAGGTTGATCCTCTCATTCCCCTTGAGCCCTCTTCGATTGGTGCAGAGTTCTTTTAAGAATTTGGCATACCTTGGGATTTGCTTAATGGCTTCAAGTAGAGGAATGTTGATCTCCACACGCTTAAATGTGTCCAAAACCTCCCTTTGCATTGCTTCTTCAGCCATCTTCTTGGTTTGAACAACCCTGTTTGGAAAAGGAAGGGGTTTAGGAGGAACATCATCAATCTTTTTCTTACCTTTATCTTTCTCCTTGGATTTCTCATCAGTTGGTATGGAATGCGGCTTCTCTGAAGTTGAGGTGAATCCCGGTGGAATGGTAGGTGTAGATGTATCATTCATTTGCTTCCCACTTCTCAATGTGATGGCACTAACATTCCCCTTTGGATTTGGAGTGGGTTGGGAAGGTAGATTTCCAGAATTCTTACTCACAAGTTCATGGAGGGCAGTGGCAATCTGACTCATTTGAGTCTTCAACTCTCTCAGCTCCGAACCTTGACTCTTCAGCTCATTCTGTTGATTAAGAACAATTTGATTCAAAATATCATCAGTATTAGAATCTACCTTTGGTGGATGATTCCCTTGTTGTTGACTTGTTGATGTTTGAGCTTCAAATCTCCTTTGGGGTTGTTGGAAACCCTGCTGGTAAGGCGGAGGCTGCTGGAAGTTTGGTTGAAAAGGGGGCCTTTGTTGTTGTCCAGAGCCATACCTCATGTCCGCTAGATCTTTCCACCCTTGGTTGTATGTTGGATCAAACTTCTTTTGGGGATATGGTTGTTGTTGTTGCTGCTGAAATGGTCTCCCAAGGAACACTGCTGCACAATCTTCTGTTTCTTGGAGTTGTGGGCAACAGTCAGTTGGGTGGCTTGTCTCAGTGCAAATACCACAAGGCCTTGAAGGAGGGGGTAGAGAAGTCTTTTGTGCCAATGCAATCTGCCTCAACATAGTTTTCAATTCTTCTAACTTAGTATTAATCAAATGACTTTCAAGAGAAGAAGGACTTACTTGATGTACTCCTCGAACATGTGGTGTACCTCTATCACCAAATTGTTGGGAGTTTTGGGCCATCTTGTCGATCAATGCTCGTGCAGCTACTGGTGTCTTGTCCACCAATGCTCCTCCACCTGCAGCATCCACCATGCTCCTCTCCATGGGTGTGAGTCCTTCATAGAAGTACTGGATGAGTAATTGCTCACTGATTTGGTGATGCGGATAGCTTGCACACAACTTCTTGAATCTCTCCCAGTACTCATACATTGACTCCCCTTGGGCTTGCTTGATCCCCGAGATCTCCTTACGAATGGATGTGGTCCTTGATGCTGGAAAAAATCTCTGCAAGAAAAGACGTTTCAAATCGTTCCAACAAGTTACATCTTCGGGTTGTAAATAATACATCCAATCTTTCGCAGCTCCATCAAGTGAGAATGGGAATGCTCTTAGTTTGATTTGATCTTCAGATACATTTCTAGGTTTTAGGGTTGAGCAAACCACATTAAATTCTTTCAAATGTTTATTGGGATCCTCACCAGAGAGGCCATGAAACTTTGGAAGTAAGTGAATTAACCCAGATTTCAGTTCGAAGTCCGATTCGAGATTTGGGTATGCAATACAATTTGGTTGATAGTTAATATCAGGTGCAGCCAATTCTCGAATGGTTCTATTAAGTTCATTTCCATTGTTTCCAGCCATTGGTTCTTGTTTTATGGTTGAATTTGAATTGCTTCCAATTTCAATGTTCTGATATTGGAGTAATTCTCCAACTGGTTGAATGTTGAAACTTCCCGTAGATTGAGAATGTCTGATTCGTGCCCTAAGGCTACGTTCAATCTCAGGGTCAAGATCTAAGAGATCTTCGGGATTAGTTCGTGTCATAAATCAATGAAAGATGAAAAGAAGGAATGTGGACCATAGTAAAATAAAAATTAGAAGTTTGAGTTGATGGTCCAAAAAGAAGTAGAAAGAGATAAAAGAAGAAGAAGAAAGAAAAAAAAATCAGATTGGGTAAAGACGGAAGAAAGAAGAGAGGAAGAGAATTAAAATGTAAAATAAAACAAATACCTCTAATTGGTTGAAATAATTACTTGCCTCCCCGGCAACGGCGCCAATTTGAAAGAGCGCTGTCGTGGGCGCCCTCAAATGATTAGTGTGATTTGGGGTACTTAAGTGCAGCAGAGTGGCTGACCAAGGTCGTCTCTCAAATGAGGAAGTGAATTTAACAACTTATTAGAGGTATTCTAAAAAATAAAATAAAATAGAATAGAATAAAAACACTACTTTAAAGGATTGGGTTTTTTTTTGTAGTTTATGAATCTAGAAGAAGTTTGCTAGAAGAAGATTGTATAATTTTTTTTTGTTTTTAGTTTTGAAATGAATTTCAATTTAAATGACACAACAAGAAGATGTTTTTTTTAGAAATCTATTTAAAAAGCGTAATCGATCTAACTCTACCTCTTCACTTTATTATTAATCATTATCATTTAAATTAACATTCACTTAATTATGATCCCTTAATTTGTTAAATCCCGAACCCTACGAGAATTAACTTTACCACAAAGATGATGTGAATTTAAACCTAGGCTAACTTTGGAACGTGCAATCGCAGCACCCTGCTTTGATTGATGTTCTAAGATTAGCTTATGGTCAGTGGTAAATTAAGGCACATATCCATTCTGGAAATGAGGATGAATTGTGTTTAGGGATTATATTTGAACTCTACAAATTTATCCCGTTTGGTCTTGTATTACCGATTAAGATCGCGCTCTCACAATTTACACAAAATCCCGACCTCGCGTGTTTTTGTGTTAATTGTTCAATTGCTTGCTTAGTTTCTTACAATTTAAAAACACAATTCATGGATCATATTAAGTGAATTACAGTATCTCATTGATTCAAAATAATTAAATGAAGAGTGTAGAAGATAGATCGATTACTAAAAGACTACTCTTCCATGGGTGGCGTAATCATCGTAGAAGCGTTTTGCATGTGCAAAGGTTTAAAATGGGTATAACCCAATAACGCTTCTACTCAAGAATTCCAGCCCAATTAGGAAGATTAAGAGAAGAATAAATTTAAACAAAACAGAAGAAAAGAGAAGAAATATAAGAAGAGAAATGAAGTTTATTACACAAATGAAAACATTACAAAATGAAGAAGAGAAGGAGGCTTCAATGAGGGGATCCTTGCTTCAAGAGCTACCCCTCTTACAATGGTTGGAGAATTTGGGTGAAACAAATTCTCCTCTGCCTCCAATCTCCCAATTCACGTCCCAACCCCTCCAAATGAGAAAAACTCCAATTTATATAGGGGAGGGGAGGAGAGGTTACAAGTGGTCTCAAGTGTGAATGTGGAAATTCGGCCAAATATTTTATGCCAACTTTCACTGCCCATTTGACCACCAAAAAGCGTGAATTGGCCGGCCTTCCAGAAGGATGATTTGTGACACATCATGTCCCCGAGCTTTCCTCAAAATTTGGGCTCAATCCAAGCCCGTATGTAGAGGATATGGCCCAAATACAGAACCTTCTCCATTCTGGCGAGCCCAGCCCAACTTTGACTTCATGGCCCAATTTCAACAACCAAATGAACTCTTTAGCTTTAGTGTCCTGAATAAAAGTTGTAGATAATTAAGTTAGGAACACTGTTACAAAATTTCAAATTCAAATAATAAACATAAAAATATTTATCTTCGAAATACTACAGTGCACTATTAAGGGTAAAACTGGAATTTTCACCAAATTTTCAAATGAATGATCAAATCCCAAATATTTTATAAATAAACATATTTAACACAATGTGAGGAAATTATATCATTTATTATCAATAAAATATTCAATAAAATAGTGTTTTATCAGAGTACAATAAGAGGGCGAAGTTAATGTTTTTTCATTTCTTCACTTGGTACATGGTGGGATAGATGGTTCTTTAGTGAAAGGATGCTTAGGAGCCGAAGTTGATATTTTTTTAGATGATGAAAAAATGATAGGGAACAATCACCTGGTCTCTAGAACACAACATTTGAAGAAACTCTTGAATTTAAGTGTGGTTTGACAAATGCTTCAATTTAAACAATTCACATACCGGGATAAAGCCTTAAAGAACAGAAATAAAAATTCTTATTGGGGTTAGAAAGAACACTAAACTTCAACACAAGTTGAATAAGTGTCCTAGTGGGATCAGTAGAAACCCTCATCTCAAACTAATGATTGGAGAATCATACGAACTATATGGGATCTCCTGGAAACAAAAATCAGCCTCATTAAAACTAAAAGAGAGTATCAACTCTGGAAAAATGTCAAAATGGTAACTGGGAGCGATGTTTAAACAAGATTAAAGTAGATATATATGTTTTGAATGCTACTCTTGATTTAAATATAAGGAGTGAAAGACAGTCCGAGTGAAGCTTCAAGAGAGTTTCAGGAGTCCCCATAATTGGGAATAGGGTTTAAATAAAACTATGGGTATGTCTCAATAAGATGAACTGACAAATTCAACCAGGAAAAAAGATCAAAATTATGACTTAGAGAAATCCAATAGTGATCAAAATTAATGAAAGTGGGGATAAAAGAAATAACACACTAAAAAGAAAGACCCACATACAAATTGTAACCAAGTTTGAAATGAAAGTTGAAGGAATACTCAATGAGGTTAGCAGGGGAAGAAAATATCATGAGTGAAAATTTATAGAACTAGGGCACTATGAATGAAAAACAAGGTGAACTAAGTCAACTTTAAAATTTTCATGTTGTGAGTTCTCTAGATTCTTGTGGTAGAAATCAAAGCCAAACCACATATTAGTGGGGAAACCAAAATATATTACCTTTAAGAAGGGTTTTGAGAATGATTCATGTGGTTTGGGTGCTTCATCTAATGACATAGATTGGAAAAACAGGCCCTATACTATGAGGTCAAGGAATTTAGGTGATGATAATCCTATAATTGGCATGCTTACCATAACTCAAAAATGTTTAGACACATTCATTTTAATGGAACAAATCATTATTTATGATGCTGAACTGGTATTTTCAAATTTCATTTCTAATTCAAGAACAATATTTGAAGTTGAATTAGTTTAATAAAAATATTGAAATGATCTGTTGATTTTAATAAATAAATATCAGATCAAAATTTGGAATTTTCTATTTATATAGATTATAATGAAACTAAAATGTTTAATTATAATTGAATGTATTTTAATTGGAATTATTGATACAGTTTAGAAGATTGGGTTGGTATTGATTGGGCCTTATTATGATACACAAGCGATTCATCCAGACTCACATATGATAACATTCAATAATACTCACATAAGAGTAAATCATTTCACAAAATGGTTTTATAAGAAATAACCTTCAAAAACCATGTATGAATCATAGTGTAAGGAATTTATTAAGCCTCACAATTCTTAGGTTTTTAGCGTGGTTATACTCATGGTAAAGATGTGTGCATGGGAGGTTGTATCCTATAGGAAATAATGATGACCATGATCATAATCGAATGTGCATAGTATTTTGAGGAGGTATCATGGGGTCTAACATTTGGTATATAATGGAGATGGATATTTTTAGTATAGTGCAGTAGTGCGGAGTTAGAGTGATGATAAATTTAACATCCCAAACTTTTATTAATGAAAATTCATCTTGATCTAATTAAATGTCTTATTATGTAAAATGGTTATATAAAATGTATTCACTTCATTTGTTTTATGTTTTTTTGGATTTTAAAATATTGTTAATAATCTTTACCATTGCTAATATATCCATTGAACAATGATCACATCATTAGTATAAATATAGGACTTTAACAAATCCAATTTACTCAGATAAAGGAAGTGATGGCCTCATCTAGTCGAATTGCTCTATACGAAGCCCATTTGTTGGAGCTCAGAAAGGAGGTGGAATCACATGGATTCACTCTTAACAAAACCTAATCTGAGCTTCAACACATTAAAGCTTGAACGAAACCGCCTATCGGAGAAGTGGAAGTTAATAGAGATTACCACCTGAGCGATGTTATTCGAGCCACCCCAAGAGTCTGTCACCATCACACACCTTACCCTTAGGTATTATGTGGGTGTTATAAGGGGTTATGTAACAATACCCTAACACTATGATTATGTGCATTATTTTTTTATAAAGAATATACATTCATTTTATTATTGTTACTTTGTAAATAGTTTTAAAGCATAAATAGTATTTTTAGTTAATATTCAATTAAGAAATAAATTTTGATGAATTAATGGATTTTTGAATTAAATAATATTTTAATAAAATATTATTACTAAATTAATTTTTATTAAATATAAATGATTTTATAATTTTAATGAATATAATTGTAATTTTTATTAAGGTTTGAATGCTGTTTTTGTCAAAACCCATGATTTTTTTATAAATGTCAGTTTTTATTTTAAAAGTAAAAATTCACATATTTAGAAAATTATTTAGATAAAATGAATATTTTTTTTGGATTCATAACATCAAAATTATCTAACAGTGAATTTTTAATAATTTTCTAAGACAATTGAATTTTTGGGTAAAAATCAAATACCCTTTAAATATATAATGTGTTTTATGACATCATAATGACCCAATAGTGATGTAATAAAATACTATAAAAAGATTTTTGGCCAATATATGTTTTACCTTTAAAATAATGTGATTTTATATTTGTTTTATTAATTTTATGGTGCCTTAGTGGACCCTCCAAGACTTATAAAACATTTTAACTTTTTAAAATGATTTCCTTGAGAGTGTGACTCACCACCACATAAGAAAGTCTAATATTTTTATAAGTTCAGCCATTGGACTTCTAAAATAATTTTTTCCACTCCCCTTTTGAAAAAAACATGGGCAAAAACCATGGGATGGTTTGTGGTTTTGATTAGTTTAATGTGTAGTATCCAAAACCTAAATAATAAATAATTCACTCTATTTTCCTATATAAACTCACCCAAGCTACCACTTCTATTCACTCAAAACTTTTGGTTCTCGACCAACCTATGACCCTCTCTCCATAATCCTCCCAAGGTGCCCCAAGCTCCCAAGAAGCCTCTCTCAAGCCTATCCCAAGCCTTTGGGATCACACTTCCAAGTAAGAGATTTCTTCCTTTCTCATTTTTGTCCAAATTTCTTTATATTGTTGTAGGGTCCTGAAAAATCCGCAGAAGGGAAGGAAAATACTCCCTTAAAATCAGTGGAAGAATCTACCAAATATTTATTAATAATCTGGGAAAAAAATGAATAATGTTCAAAAGAAATGGTAAAGGGCCTAACCAGTCCGCGTACCAGTTCATCATCAGTGGTACACGGTTGGTTCGGAGAACCGCCCTCCCGTGGACGTTGTCATTCGCGAAATGGAGGCGGATCACCTAAGAGGGTGCGAACCAAATGGCCTCCAAGTGAGGACAGACCAGTCCGTAGTCACGAACTGTACTTGCCGTGAACTAGGCGGACCGACCCCCCACTGTGCACCGCGTCATTTACGAAATGGAGGCAGATCCCTACACGGCCGCGAAGCACCCCCGTGACTGATTTGTTTTGCGGGTGAGGTGCATTCAATATACCCTACGAAACTCAAGTTGACTAATTCATCCGTAGGCCATTTTTTTGTCATGGGCCTCTAAAAAAGGTGTCGCATGACCATAGATATGACCATTTTCCCCCCTCTATAAAAGGACTTCAAGGGGGAGAAGAAAGGGATTGGCTTTTGGAAGATCGGATTCTTGGAGATCGGTTTTTCAAAGGAAGGCATCAGAATTTTAGAGAAGGAGGATCCTTTCGGGAGCTTAGGATTTCACGTACTATGAATTTCCGATTCACAAACCAGCAACATGTATAAACTGGGGACGAATTGTTAAGAACTAAGGAATGCATAAATAAATTGGTAAAGCACGAACCTAAAATCGGTGAACCACGCGAACCATGGCTCCTACGTGGATGTACTCCCCATGAACCAGGGAACCTATGCCCCTTATTCGATCCAGCGCGCTGCGTAGCACCCTTCTACGTGGGTAAATCCCTGACCGGTGCTGCCCCTGGCCATCGCCGCTCGAGTGGACTCCAACACTGCATACCAATTTGGTACGAGGACTAAACCCAAAGCCGTGTACCACTCTGGTACGTGGGATGCCCCTCCGTCCGTGTACCATGTTGGTATGCAGATGACCTATCCATCTGCATAGAACTTACCTACGATAAGGGCGTTACTCCTCATATGGTTATGCTTCACTCCTCATATGGCTATGTGGTCCGCCAAGGCCTTCAATGTTTCCATCCCCCAAGTCAGATAGGTCCCTTCCAATTTAGTATAATCCTCTAGAATCCCTTCAGTAGCCTATCCATCGGCACCAAGCCAAGGCCTCTCCCAAAGCCACTAGACCGGCATGCTTAAACCTTCAGGCGCATTAGCCCACCCTCCTGAGTTCGCATACCCATAGTAGGCAGAGACAAAGGGGTTACCCTATCCCTTGAACAAACATCCGAATCATTCCTCGGTTCACATTCCCATGGTAGTCCAGATTCCAAGCCCGGGAGCCCCTTTATGCCTCTCCACTCTTCCAGATTGAGGGATCCCACTTGCTTTTCCATTCAATAAGCACCATCGGTGAGCACTTATCCCCTCCCTTGAAGAGAGTACTAGGGAATCCCTCCTGGAGTAAGCCCCACACCATCCTCGTCAGACGACAATAACCTTTCCCCTTCCATCTGGGAAGGTTCATTGCTCCGTGCCCTTCACTGCCATACCACAACCTCTACCGATGCGACTCCTACCTTCGTTCCCTCCTCGACACCAGGGGGAATGAAATTCTTGCAGTCTCAGACATCTCTCTCTACCGTCTTCTTCCTCATCTCCCCTTAGTAAGAAAAAAGTGTATGGATTGACGAATCTTTCACATTCTCTTGTTTCTCACACTGAGCATGACTCACGTGGGCTTAGATATTTGTGATGGTCATGACGTCCATACAATGATGGTGGTGGAATGAACTACGTGGGTTTTGATCCTTGCCTCCTAAACAGGGTACGTAGGACACCTTTATGAGGTTCAATCCCAACTCAGGCCACCAACCACATGTAGGCCCCAACCATACCCCAACATGGGATGCCATCACTCCCTTGACAGGAAACTATCATGTGTAAGACCTGACCTTCCATAACTACGTACACTTTGATTCCCAACCAACTGAGATACATAATAAACCTCCCTAAGGCGAAAGCCGAACATCCAAGTCTGATACCCATCTATCCTTATCAGACCATGTACTCATGACCCTAGAAGGACCATACTAAGGCCTAGAATCATTTCCCCAAGGTCCTCTGGGCTGCTTTGGCGTAAGTCCCACACCAACCTTGACTAGGAACTTGTCGCCTAGACGTCCTTGCCACAAGACGTTAAACTGTATGGTTGGGTCCTTGTCACACGACCTTAAAAGGTGATGTTTCCTATTAAGTGGAACCAAACTACGTGGATTCTAATTCCTCGCACAAGGATACGAGGAAGCCCATATTATGGGTTCTATCCAGACACTTAAGTCACTCTCTGTCCCACCTAGATGACAATAAACTTTAGAGCACCCTAAGGCTTGAGACCAATGCTATCTGAACAAACTCAAAATTCCTTAGAATCGCTAATCCAATGAGGGATGATAAACCTCAGATGTAGATGGTTCTGAATCCCTGCGTATACCTATGACTTGAAACCCAGGGGTAATCCATGGATACTATGCTTGGGGATAAACCAAAGATTCAATAACATATGAACACATATTAAATCTATAAGAGAGTCCTGAAATAGGCAATAATTCTCCCCAAAAAGGGTGTAATGAGCCTGAATTCCCATCCTCTCGACGAATGTGAGTTCTTAAGTGTCGTTGGCCATATCACCCAATGAGCGCCTGCCTTTGGAAAGAAGGTCCATGGATCATTGGATACAAGAATCGTTGGGCATTTCTGGCTTTGCGAATAAACCCATTGGAGACCAGGCGAAGCCATGAAGATTGGGAACTAGATAAAAATGATCAAACATCTGTTGGCGCCAAAATATTGAACGCAAAGAAGGGACAGAAAAGAAGCCCTGCGCGCTGCCTCGCGAAGCTATGGAGTGAAGCACCCCCGAGCATCACGGCCGCCGTGAAACACAGGAGGCGGTAATGCCCCGTGAACTACCTGACGTTCGTGAGCCCGTCGCGGAGCATAGGAGGCGGTAACGCTCTGCGAATGCCCTGACGTTCGCGAGCCTGATGCGAAGCAACCACCGCCCCTTCGCGCCACGTGAGGTCTACTTCGCGGTGCCCCTTGCCTATAAATACTGGGTTCCCCCTAAGCCCAAGAGGAGGGATGATATGACCTTTCAGCTTCTCAGCTCCCGAATCGCGAAGCACCCTTCGCCCCCAGGAATCATGAGCTCTACGAGGTACCTCTACTTCGCGAGATGCCTTCTCCCTGTCTCGTCTTGAGCCCCTCTTCTGGGAGGGATGCCCTTTGAGAAGCCTAAGGGCATTCATGGAGGAAGGGTATTCCCAAGGGAACCCGGGAAACCGCGGATCGTTTATGCTTCGCAAAACACCCATCTGGTACTAGGGATCCACATGCCAAGGAAGGGTCGTTGTACATCCCGAAGCACACTGCTTCTCCGCACCATGCTTCGCGAGGCCCCTTTGCTTCACGAGGCAGTGCGCTGCGAATACTATTCCACTTCAAGAAGCACCTCCCAGTCACACCCTTGCCCCATGCTAAGGCTGAGGCACTCCACTTCACGAAGCATACTCCTTTGCTTGGCGATTTTTCTTCCCATGTGACCCTCCAGGCTTGCACGATGTGATTTCAAAATCCCATGGGCAACACCACCCGTAGAGTTGCTTCGCCTAATGCTTCTTCGCATAGGCATGCTAATGGATATTGCTTCTTCGCATATCCATGCTAACGTGGACCCCTCGATGGTTCGTTCTGTGACCCCCTTTTACCATGGCCTTGCCAGTGCCTTCCCTCCCCTAAGGAACAGAGGGTACTAGTTATGTAAGTCCTAGGGGTGTGGAGTAAACCCACCTCATCCAAGCTGCAGGACATTAAACTGCCAAGCACCTCGTCCTCAACACATGACGTTAAACTGTGATCCGGCCCCGTGCCTCGCACACAGGGTCCCCCCAGCTCGGACATTTTTTACGCCACTCGTCTCCACAGAGACGGGGTCACCCCCTCCACAAGGGATGATATACTCCTTCTCGGAGTAGCGTATGTCCATGGGAGAAGGGAAACCATCCCGGTATAAGCCCCAAGCCTCTCTTGCGGAAGGTATCACCCATGCACCTCCTCACTTCTCCACTGCCAAGGCCAGCGGAGGGCGCGATAGGGAACGAGGCGCCTTCCATCGTTGGTCCCAAATCCTTCTCCCACCGCGCTTTGTAGAACTTCGGGCCTCCATCCTGGAGTAAGTCCCAACACCATGGGCCGCCTAACGTGTAAGCCCCTCTTCGCTTCTCACGGACGCACCCTTCGTGACGTGATCGTCAGGTCCTTACTGTCTCTTGTTTCTCACACCGAGAATAACTCACGTGAGCTTAGAGTAAGCATCGGCCATGGCAATGCCTTCATCCAGCATGACGTTAAACTGTATGCCCTCGTCCATCATGATGTTAAACTGTATGCCCTCGTCCAGCATGATGTTAAACTGTATGCCCTCGTCCAACATGACGTTAAACTGTATGCCCTTGTCCCACAATGACATTAAACTGCACACCACTTTTCTCCCGAACTACGAGGTCTTTGATCCATGTCATGGCATGGTACGTAGGAAGCCTCCATGAGGTTCAAGCCCATCCGTCATTTCTTCACGTCAAGTTCTACCTTTGTCCAGCATGACGTTAAACTGCATTCCAGTCCGACGACAAGCCGTTGTGACCAACCCGAACTACGAGGATTTTGATCCATGTCAAGGCATGGTATGTAGGAAGCCTCACGAGGTTCAATCCCATCTCCCATCGGACCAAGGTCCTTTCTTTACGTCGGTTCGCCGACAACCACCGCCATTCCCAAACTATGAGGTCTTTGATCCATGTTAAGGCACGGTACGTAGGAAGCCTCACGAGGTCCAAGCCCACCATAAGTGGACCCCCCGGGTCCACCTTCACGTCGGTTCGCCGACGAAGCCCATTTGAACTACGAGGTCTTTGATTCATGTCAAGTCATGGTACGTAGGAATCCTCCATGAGGTTCAATCCCACCACTCGTCATTTCTTCACGTCTAGTTTCACCCTCGTCCAGCATGACGTTAAACTGCATTCCAGTCCGACAACAAGCCGTTGTGACTAACCCAAACTACGAGGACTTTGATCCATGTCAAGGCATGGTATGTAGGAAGCCTTACGAGGTTCAAGCCCATCTCCCATCGGACCAAGGTCCTTTCTTTACGTCGGTTCGCCGATACCCACCGCCATTCCCGAACTACAAGGTCTTTGATTCATGTCAAGGCACAGTAAGTAGGAAGCCTCACGAGGTCCAAGCCCACCATAAGTGGACCCCCCAGGTTCACCTTCACGTCGGTTCGCCGACGAAGCCCATTTGAACTACGGGGTCTTTGATCCATGTCAAGGCATGGTATGTAGGAAGCCTCCACGAGGTTCAAGACCACCTCTCATCATTTATTCACGTCAGGGTTCATCTTCATCCCGCACGACATTAAACTGCATTTCGGTCCAGCGGCAAGTCGTTGTGACAAACCTGAACTATGTGGTCTTTGATCCGTGTTAAGGCATGGTATGTAGGAAGCCTCACGAGGTCCAAGCCCACCACCGCTGGGACCCCCCTGGTCCTCCTCATTCAGGTCATCCTTCCGGCATCCAACCTAAACTACAAGGTATTTGATCCATGTCAAGGCATTGTACGTAGGAAGCCTCCCAGAGGTGCAATCCCACCACCTGTTGGTCACTCCGACCTTCTTCACGTCAGGTCACTAGCACCTGGGAAACCTAGTGTGTAAGCCCCACACCATCTGGACTAAGGTCCTCATTCGCGTCGATTCGCTGACACACCATTCTGAACTATGAGGTTCAAACCCATCACCCGGTCATTCCGACCACATTCACATCGGTTCGCTGACGATACCCATAAGGCCCAAGTCCACCTTCACGTCAGCTCACTGGCACCATCCTGAACTATGCAGACTTTGATTCCCTGCCACGGGGATACGTAGGAGGCCTCTTCGAGGCTCAAGCCCAATCTCACTATCGCCCTTGCGATAGTCCCATCTCAGTCCCCCTCTGCTTCATCCACCCATCCATCATCCACCCTGATCCTCAACTGGACCGTCATATCCCGGTGAGATCATGCCATTATGCTCCTATTTACAACATTCAGACCGACCCATCTCCGCTGGACGTTAAACTTGCGACCTACCTCGTGATAAACATGAGATTCCTGAGGAAAACCTCGAATGGCACGCCCTTGGCGTAACCGTCTCCGCTGAATGTTAAACCTGCGGCATACCCTTTGTCAAACATAGGAAGCTGAGGAAAACCTCAGATATATGCCTAGCGCATATGATTCCCCACGCTTGATGTGGGATGCCTCGGGATTCCACGCCCTCGAGAATCCCCATGACAAGGGACAAAAGATAGACACGCCAGTTCCCCCAGCATACAGACACGCTACTGATGCCTCGACGTGACTACTCCCCCGACTGAAGGTTGCTGCCCTGACCGGACCCTTTGGAATGTCCTGACAGAAGCAGTGTAATTAACCGGCGTCCATAGAAGCATGACACTGGGAAGATTTTCATGAACAACGTATTAAATCTATGAGGGAGACCCGAACTAGGTGATGAGTTCTGAGGAGGAATCCACAGGAGGAACCGACATCCCATCATCTTGGTTTCGATCAAGGAGCAGACGTCCCTCAATAAGGAGCGGATGCCGCCCGCCTTTGGAAAGCAGGAATGCGGGGCAACTGCCGCATGTCCTCTGCTGAAGGATGCACGCACCCCGATGAAAGCATCAAAAACAGAAATGGTGAACCCGATGTGAAATTCTTCTCCTCAAAGTGGAGATTAGTAGCGCTCGAGACACCAGTAGATTAACAAGTCACCGGATCCAGATATCCGGCGCCGGGTCCCACCAAGAAAATAGTGGGCCTGGTGTGAAACTCACCATAAGTTGGGGCAATAGAACGTGGGGAATTCCGTTCTGCAACATGTTGATGTGGATCCTTCTTACAGACGTGAAGAATGGAATGACACTGGGGCACTGGTTGTCAATCCTTTTCCTCGCAGTGCCGATGGGTTGATCTCTCCGTTTCCCAGGAACCAGGTTGCTGCTATGGAGACACGATCACCACCCACTCGCCTTTGCAGGGGCAGGGGCAATACCGGCACAACCACCCCACATGGCTCCACTACCTCCACGACGGCCTATACATCCGTGAATACGGGGCGCCCACATCCCCTCTCCCCGTTAGAGATCATCCAGCGAAGGGTGATCAACAACCTTGTATGCAGGTATGAGGAGGAAGGGGTCATACCAACTCAGGATATAGCCTGCCTGGACCTGGAGGCATCCAGGCCCTGCCGTCAACACCGCCCTCAAAGGCCGCACGGAGAGCCCCTGCTCCCCACCCCAACATTCAATCATTTCGGGAGCCTGTCCCCAGAACGCTTCGACGAATTCTCTCCTTACACTAATGAGCTGGGTGATGTACGGCTCGGACCGCTTAGAGTCCCAAGTCAGGGGCTCCAGGAAAGGGCTCCCACCTGGATGCATCAGCACCGCCGACCGGCATCGCCAGAAGAGCAGGTAGGCTATGCCCCTACACCACATACGCGAGCCTGTCTAACCCGGCGTCAGCATCGAGCTCGAGCTGAGGAAGCTTGTCAAGGGGAATCGACGTAAACATCTACTGTGGCCCGATCCACCGCCGACGTGCAGCATGGGGTCCCTGCACACACTGAGCAGGGGAATTCCTTCACCCGACCAGGACCGAGGCTCCAACCGCCCCATGGGCAGGTCGGGTTGGCTCCCGGGGTTACAAGCCTGAGTGGTGATCGCCCCGAATCAATTCGTGGTAATGTCACCCCATAAGGAGGGCCTCCCCGTACCACTATTCTGTAGAGCATGGGGCTCCCCCGCTCCGAAGCTCATCACGGAGACATGCCTCGTGCTACCCCCATCTCGAAGAAAGACCTGTCCCACGACAGTGACGCTCGGCGCGGAAACCTCTCCCGCACCCACCATGCAGGGTATGGAGTCCCTTCTCCTGCCCCCGACCATTGATGTGGAGGCACTGCCCATCTGGTCCCTCTCCAATATGGGGGTCCTCCCTACATCCTCTCTGCAACTGGCGAAGGTCCTCCTCGCTCTGGCAACTCGAAGAGTGAAGGTCAGCCTCGCTCCACCCATGTGAGTACTGTCCATGGAGGCCCTCCCCATGTACCCTTTGACATTTTCCCTGGTGCCCCTCGCACCCCGGTTATCTCAAGCGGGATCCCTCTCCTCTATGGCATCAGCACCGCCCCGAGACCACATGTTGAGGATCAACCTTGTCCCGAAAAGCCATCTAGGGGAAGGAGAGCGGGTCATCGCCGCCACAAGAAGAGTCCTGGGAAGGTCCGGGTGGAGATCAAACCTGCCTGTTTCTCAGACTCTGAAGAGGAATGCGACTCAGCAATGGAACCTTCCCCCCGCTCCTCCGTGTCAAGGACTGGGGCAGGGACCAGACGCGTCAGCCTCATTCTCCCAGAATGCGAGGTCCACCAGATCCCTGCCTCCCTTCACAGGCACATCCAGGAGGAAGAAATTGTGGAAATGCCGTAGGTCCCTACTGCGCAATCACTACCATCGTCACCAGAAGAGCCCTCTACCTCTACCAGAGATCACATGGAGCTGTTTTGGGGACCAACGACGGTGGAGCAACGACGTAACCCATCGATGGTGGCTGCAACTCCTGCGCCAGAAGCTGTGGCTATCAGCCCATCGTATCGTGATATCGTGGTCAGGTCACCTCACTCTTCAGAGGATGGCCCGAAATTCAGCGGCCAGTCAGCTCGTTCGTCGTATTCTCTGCCTCCAAGTTTACTGTCCCAGCGGTCCGCCTCGATACCGCTACCGGTCCCTCAGCCGCCCCCGGTTGACGAGTGGGGCATACAAGGCTAGACCCTGAGTCCGAATCCAGGAGCTTCTGGAGCATTCTCACAGCGGATCACTTCTTGGAGAAGTTCTGGCCGACAGTAGCACCGAACTTTCATGCACCAGAGTCCCTTACCCTAGAGGAAGTGGGGTGCTTTTGCTGAACCCTATGGGCGAAACACTTCCGCCTTCATTACGAGCAGGTGATGTACCCCAGGAGTTGAGAACACTTTGAATAAATCGGCGAGAAATGCCGCCTGATCGATTTGGCCGCACTCCCTGTGGCCCAGCACCCTGAGTCACCAGGCCATCAGAGCACCCTCCAACAGAAATGCGTTTAGAGTTTCAAAGTACTCTGCAGGGTCATCAGGGAAGCTACCCCCCATGTGCAAGTCTATGGCTGGGGACACTATGCTGCTCTCCTCTTCAGCCCTATCCGACAGCAGCCCGATTCGTTATGCGACATTGAGGACATGCCCTCGAGAGGAGTCGCGGTCCACATGGATGACATAGTGGACAAGGAAGACGATCTTGAATTTATTGATGGGAACTTGCCCCCCGAGGGCGTACCGCCACTGCTGGACCCATCAGGGAGGGTTACCCGTCAGCAGAGGAACCTTCTAGGCCTCCCTGTACCCACCGAGTCGCTGGTACTCAGTCGAAATGCAGGTAAGGGTAAGGAGCATGTCGGAATTGCCAAGCACTCCGACCTGTCCGCCTCTGTACAGAAGACGGACAAAGATCCCAAGAAGGCCGCGTTACGCCAGCAGCTTGCTGAGCAGAAGAGGCTGGTTGACGAACTCTTGGCCGAGCACGCTGCAGAGCGGCGACCCAACTGTGGTAATCCCAAGCCGGGGCAGCAGGGGCAGGAACAATTCCCCCCGGTGAGATGCCTCCGGGAAACCCTGATCATGCTACTTCCGCAGACAGGGCAGAAGCCAGAACTTACAGAAAGAGGGAGTAGTACGTCTAGCCAAACCCTCCTGAACGACGGGGCAATATGAGGAATCCAGCCCGGGTTCCCCCAGCCGCCCTGCAGGTCATTCCTCTAGTCACTCCACGAGCTGCTGAAGCCATCTACTGTGTTGAAGAACCTGGCAACACACTCTTGATTAGGGATCCCCATCAAGACAGGGACCCCCACCCGGATGATCTTATAGTGGCACTCATCGCCCGCCTTGAAGCGTTGGAAACGCGACAGGTGGTGGTCCCACCGGATGGCAAGCCATATCCCGCGTGGGTGGATGATATGCCTGCACCCCCGGGTTTTGGGAACCCCACTTTATCTCCCTTCAACAGGACAGGGGACCCGCCGCAGCACTTGGCCCACTTTTCTTCTAGGTGTGGCCCCATGCTGGGGACTCTGGCCCAGCAAGAAGCCACCAAGCTCCGATGTTTCGTACAAACATTGGAGGGCCCCGCATTCGTCTGGTACAGCCAGCTCCCTATCGGATCGGTGACCGGTTGAGAGGATCTCCTCCGATAGTTCCTATACCAATTCATCTCCACCACGTGAAAGACCAGCATCGTAGACCTCTTCAAATGAAAACAAAGTCTTGATGAGCGAGTCGCGAACTTCATTGCTCGGTGGAAGGGACTTACATACTCCCTCGACATGCCACTGACTCAGGAGCAATTACTGACGATGTGTGTAGGGAACGTTAAAATGAAGCTGGTTTCTTCCCTGATCACCCAGAACTACCCTGGAGGGTTTCAGGATTTCTTAGATAAGGCTCAGTGCCTCGAGGAGGCTCTGCATCAGGCTAGTCAGGCACGTTTTCTGCCCCCTGTGATCCCGGCCAGGAGGGCTTCCAGAACCGAACCCACCACGATGGCCCAAATAGAAGCCCCAAAGCAGTTGGAATTACTGCCAGCGACATCGCCCCGCAACCCTGCAGAGGTCCTCCACCTCAAGCGTAGGCTCCTGCCCAACAACGACCGCCTCAGAATCGACAGGTTCCCCCGCGCAATGCGCCACCACCACCTAGGAGAGACAATCAGGCGCTGCCTCCTCGGCAGGCCCCTCCGGACCCTCGCCAGGGCCAAGCCCCAAGGGCCCCCTATCCGGAAAGAAGGCGCCAGACCTATTCGTTCAATGAAAATCAGGTCCCTGGCTACTTCCAAAGTGCTCTAGAGCAAGGGATTGTGCGCCTACCTGAGTACAGAAGGCCGACAGAGGAAAACCTCAATGATCACCCCAACTACCGTCCTTATCATTGGATTTTGGGGCACACCCTCAAGAAATGATATGTGTTTAAAGACTGGCTTCAAGACCAGGTCGAAAACAACATAGTCAGGTTGGGCCCGGCACCAACACAAGTAGCGGGTGTCTTTGCAGGGTTAGAGATCGGTAGCGACAGCGAAGGTGAGTGGCAGCAGGTTCCCAGCCGTGGGTTCCAAAAATACAACGACTGGATGGCTCGAAAAACCATCGCCTGTTCCCATGGTATCATTTGGGCACACATGAATTAGCCGGAGCCTTCGGGGGAAGTATCCAGTACCTCTGCACCATCTTCACAGCCGACCTCTTCCCAAAAGGGTAAGCAGCGACGACGCAAGAATAAGCAACGCGCTCCACCACTGCCATCGTCATCCCGAACTCTTGGTGACTTTATGCCCCCTGAAATGGGGATTCCTCCCAGAATCTACCCGGTGGTGGATGACTCATTGAGAGACAGCCAGGGGTACGCTTTGGTTAACACCGTGGAGCTGGTAAAGCCCTATATGACTCCTGACGAAGGGGAACGCCAGACGATCCTCCCCAACGTCCCCAGTCGACGTCAATGCCAGTGGAACCATAACCACGCCGGTCGTCGAGGAACGTCAGCGGGCACTTTCAGCCAGGCCATGCTCGCTATTGAGACCAGACAACAGGCTCAACACAGAGCTCCGAACGCACAACCTCATCTGATTCCCTCAGTTCTACCTCCACCTTAGTTTGTGCTACTAGATCAGACAGAGCTGCATCATCCGTATCACATTCAGTCTTGCCCGGCTACAGGCCAATCTTTGCTGTCTGATCCTAACCCAGAGACTACTTTCTAGGCTTCAACTAGTAGGCAACAGGATGTTCCCAACACTAGCCAACCACCGATTCAATCGGCAGGACCCGCTATGCCTCCAACTGCAGAACGACCTCCTGTAAGCAGAGGCTTGCGCCTGGCGCGAAAGTATGATGTCTTGAAGCACCTAGCTGGAATTCCAGCAAGGATTTCTATCCTTGAGGCCCTTCGCCTATCGTCTGAAATTCACGAGGCACTTGCCGAGGCCCTAAGGAGCCCCCTTCAGTTTGAGACGGAGGTAGCAGCTACGAAATCCTTCCACGATGAGACAATTGAGAATGCCGCATGCCAGGAAGTTATCTCGTTCTCCGGTGAAGATGAAGACCCTCCCATACAGGGGAATATTATCCCACTGTACATAACTGGCCACTTTAATGGCGTGGAAGTCCGCCGCTGCCTCGTTGACACGGGTTCCGGGATCAACCTAATCCCGAATTGGACACTGCGAAAGCTAGGTCTGTCTGAAGATGATTTGACGCCCTCCGACCTCAGAATCTAGGGATACGACAGGACCGAGCAATCCCCAGTCGGCAAGATCCACTTGAAGACCGAGTTTGGTGGCCTAATTGCCAGCATCGAGTTCATAGTTGTCTCTCAGGACACCGCCTACAACGCATTGATGGGCAGGCCATGGCTCCATCTACACGCAACGGTCCCTTCATCGTATCACCAATGCCTCAAATACTCCCTCAATGGTCGAGTAGGCGTGCTCCAAGGAGATGCGCCTCCTTTTGCCTCTTGTGAAGCCTGCTATCTGGATGCCGATTATTACAAGAGCAAGGATAAGAAAATCCTAGTAAGTGAGGATGAACCCGCCCCGGTCGCAAGTGATCCATGGGCAGGTATGGATGACGCCTACATCTTCCCGATCCATCAATTGGAGGCCACAACCCCGGACATGGGGCATTGTTTTTTTGTTTCAGGTACGCAAGGAAGGCGTGTTCCCATGTCCAAGTGATGATGGAAGATCACCTCGTACTCCTACACCAACCATGTTCAGGTGATCCTAGAGCCTCCTACCCCTGTGCGGTACTGAAATGTCAAGCTTATGACAACGGAAGTACGTCATACATGTCTCTTCCACCAGGCTGGAATCAACCGACTCAGGCCGACGTGTCACCACTGCTTCGATGTCATTAAACGTTGCCCCTTAGGCCGAAGGCCATATGGGATAGGATCAACTACCTTCATTTCTATAGTCTCAGTGGCGAGTGGGTCTTCTGATACGATGACCACTGCTGCCCAAACCGGCACCAGCTGCCCGTCAGGGTTTGATAGCCCAGAGGAAGACTCCTTTGCGGGAAACCCCTCCACGGGTGGAGAGAAAGATTTGGAGGATTCTCCCCCCACCTTTGAGGAAGGCATCTCTACCACGGTTGATGAACTGGTACAGGTGAACCTTGGTAGCGAGGCAGATCCGAGACCCACATTGATCAGTGCAGCCATGTCCCACAAGGAGCAGCATAGGTACGTAGACTTTCTCAAGAAACACCGTGATGTATTTGCCTGGAGTTAAAACGAGATTCCAGGACTAGATCCCTAGGTAGCCGTTCACCACCTGGGCCTCCCGTCAAACCATCGCGGGTTTAAGCAGCCTCCCAGAAAGATGCACCCTTCTCACGGTGCTATGGTTGAGGCCGAAGTTGACAAGCTTATCAAAGCCAACTTCGTCAAGGAAGTCCAGTACCCCAAGTGGCTTGCAAACATTGTGCCATTCAGGAAGAAGAATGGGCAGATCAGGGTCTGTATCGACTTCCGCGACCTCAATCGCCACTGCCCAAAGGATGACTTTCCCCTCCCGGTGACCGAGTTATTAATTGATGATACGACCGGGTTCCAAGCCCTCTCTTTTATGGATGGGTATTCCGGGTACAACCAGATCCGGATGGCCCCCGAGGACAAGGAGTCAACTGCCTTTAGGGATCCCCAAGGTACCTTTTGTTACCAAGTTATGCCCTTCAGCCTGAAAAATGCAGGTGCCACTTATCAGAGGGCCATGCATCGCATATTCAGGCCGATTCTCGGGACGCTGGTGGAATGATACGTGGATGACCTACTGGTAAAATCACGCCAGCACCAGGACCATCTCAAAGACCTTGAGAAAGTGTTCGGTATCCTCCGTTCTCGCCACCTGAAGATGAACCTGTTAAACTGTGCCTTCGGGGTCACCTCTGGAAAGTTTCTTGGCTTTTTTGTTAGATACCGGGGCATTGAGATCGACCCATAGAAGATGAATTCCATTAGCCAAATGCCTCCCCCGAGCAATATTCGGGAACTTTGAGGTCTCCAAGGCCACTTGGCCTATATACGTCGATTCATCGCGAATCTGGCCGGCAAGTGTAAGCCATTTTCCCAGCTCATGAAGAAGGGAACCACCTACGAATGGGATGAAGAGTGTCGGACTGCCTTCGAGGAAATCAAGCAGTACCTTCTCCAACCTCCGGTTTTGATGCCACCCGTCTTCGGGAAGCCACTGGTCCTTTACATGACCGCCCTGGAATGATCCCTCGGTGCACTGCTCGCCCAGAAGAATAACGAGGGTATGAAGAACAATATCTACTATCTCAGCCGCATGCTTCTCGATACGGAGATCAGATACCCCCTATCGAAAAGGGATGCCTTGCGCTCATTTTTTCCATACAGAAGTTACAGCATTACCTGCAGCACCATGAGGTGAAATTGGTCTCTTGGGTACACCCACTGAAGTACATCCTGAACCGCCCCATGTTGACTGTCTGACTAGCACGGTGGGCAGTGATTCTCCAGCAGTTTGATATCAGGTTCATACCTCAGAAGGCCATTAAGGGACAGGCATTGGAAGACCTTTTAGCTGCCCATCCAACCTCCGCGGAACAATCTCTGGACCTGGATTTTCCTGATGAGATGATCCTCTCAGTCGATCGTACCGTCTCATGTTGGAAAATGCACTTCGACGGTGCCTCCCGGAGCCCCACCGGTAGGAGGCTCGACAATCCTAAGCTCAATAGAGTAGGCCTGGGTATCGTCTTCATCACCCCAGTGCAAGCCATCTTACCATACTCGTTCCTGTTGTCAGAAGGCTGCACCAACAACGAGGCAGAGTACCAGGCTCTCATCACCGGCCTCGAGTTGGCCCTTGAGATCGACGTGCCCCATCTACATGTGAAATGAGATTCTGACCTGGTAATCAAGCAGGTCAATGGTGATTATGTCGTTAGGAATACAGAGCTTGTGCCATTGCTAGAGTGCACCCTCTGCCTAATGGACCAGTTCTCCTCTCGGCCAGAGGTCACACATGTCCCTCGGTCACAGAACGGTCGAGCTGACGCTTTGGCCGACTTAGCTGCGTCGCTCGCGGAACCCGAGCAAGTTGATTTGATCATACATGTGGCACACCGGAGAGTCATTTCCCCCGTCACCCAAGAGGACAATGACGGCCTGAGGGTAAGTCATCTCACCGCCGGGCCCTCTACGTCAGGGGTCCCGGGTTCGTCAGACACAGTGGTTGAAGCCACTCCCGAATGGAGGGCACCTTTTGTAGAGTATCTCCAAAATGGTTGCCTCCCAGAAGACTGGGCCGAGAACGAGCGAATCTGTCACCGCGTGCTGCAATTTACCCTCTAGAGTGGCCCTAGTCTTGAGCAGACCCTCTATAAGCGGAGATTCGATGGCGTTCTCCTCCGTTGCATTCAAGGAGTCGAGATTTCTCAGGTTATGCAAGAGGTCCACACTGGTTCTTGTGGTGCCCATAAAGCTGGGCCAAAGCTGTCCCATCAAATCTGGAGGTTGGGGTACTTCTGGCCCTCTATGATCCATGATTGTATTGAGTTTTCCAAGAGATGCCACACAGGCCAAGTTCATGCCAACTTCCTGCATCGGCCGCCGGAACCCCTCCACTCCACCAGGTACTCTTGGCCATTTGCGGTGTGGGGACTTGATGTAGTGGGACCATATCCACCAGCGACAGCTCACCAGTGTAGGTTCATCCTAACTGCTACAGATTTCTTCTCCAAGTGGACAGAGGTAGTTCCACTTAAAGAGGTCAAGGCCAGTTCCATCGTCGACTTTGTGAGCTCCAATATCATTCACCAGTTTGGGGTCCCTCATGCTGTCCTCACTAATAACGACACCAACTTCCGAGCAGCTGAGCTGAAAAATTTGTACGCTAAGTACAATATCCGTTCGAACCATACCTCCCACTATCATGCACAGGAAAACGGGAAGATAGAGGTGTTCAACAAAACCCTCTCTATCATTCTGCAAAAAATGGTTGGTCAGAACAAGAAAATTTGGCTAGACAAGCTCCCCAACGCCCTCTGGGCTTATCGGACGACGACGCGCAATTCCACCTAGGTGACCCCATATTCCCTGGTGTATGGGGCTGAGGCCATCCTACCCATTGAGATCCAGCTACCATCATTACGCACTACAGTCTATGACCATTAAGCACGAGATGAGGTGGTCAAAATCCATCTAGTTGAATTGGAAGCACTGGATGAGAACAGGCTTCATACCCTACACAATCTGGAAAGACATCAGAATAAGATAGCAAGGGACTTCAACAAGAAGGTTCGCCTTCACTCTTTTCTGCAGGGCGATCTGGTTTTGGCCCTTCGAGCGCCAATGATCCCTGGTAGGAAACCACCCAAGCTAGAGCCCAAATGGGAAGGACCCTACATCATCCACAAGGTTTACCCCAACAGAGCATACTCCTTGGAAACTACGAATGGTGAGCGCATAACCCCTCCCACCAACGCCAAGTTCCTTAATCGATACTTTGCCTAGGGAAAAAGGGTCCTGCATAAACTTAAACTACATCTTCGTCCTGCAAGACGATAAACTGCAAAATGGTCCGAGCTCTATGACCTTAAACTAAGATCTCCCCTCGTCCTCACTGCAAGACATTAAACTGCAAGTTAGTCAGGCCTTCCTGACCGAGGCTCATCCTCAGGCCCCTTGGCCTCTTCGGGCCCATGACCCCCATCCTTACTGCAAGACGTTAAAATGCAAGCCAGTCAGGCCTTCCTGACCACGGCTCGACCTCAGGCCCCATGGCTTTCATTGACTCAGGTTCTCTTATGGGATTGTACGGTGTGGTGTGGGACTACATCCTTATTCACGTCGGATTACTTACCGTACCATACATATCCCCAAATGAGATGCATCCTTTGTCCAGAATGACGTTAAACTGCATGGCCGTCAAGAACTACATATGGCTTGATTCCCATCCTAATGGGATACGTAGGAACGCTCAGAAATTTCGTCTGTTGGCCCAGCCCAAGAGCCAAAATCTTCCCCTTGGGTCAAGACATACGGCGTGGTGTAGGATCACATCATCTTTCACACCGGGTTACTCGCCCCGCCGTACACCTCCTGAATGAGATATAGTTATCTCTTTCCTCGTCCTTACCGCAAGACGTTAAACTGCAAGCAGGTCAGGCCTTCCTAACCAATGCCCAACCTCAGGCCCCTTGGCCTCCTTAGGCCCCTGACCCTCGTCCCTACCACAAGACGTTAAACTGCAAGCAGGTCAGGCCTTCCTGACCAATGCCCAACATCAGGCCCCTTGGCCTCCTTGGGCCCCTGACCCTCGTCCTTACTGCAAGATGTTAAACTAAAAGCAGGTCAGGCCTTCCTGACCAATGCCTAACAATCAGGACCCTTGGCCTTTTCGGGCCCCGGCCTAGGTCCTCTCTTATGAGAGTGTATGGTGTGGTGTGGGATTACGTCCTCGTTCACGTCGATTTATTTGCTGTACCATACACCTCCCCTATTTGGGGATATATTACTCCCCTCCTCGTCCTACATGATGTTAAAATGCATCTAGAGAACTACTTGTGGCTTGATTCCCATCCTCATGGGATACGTAGGATCACCTGAATGTCTAGGCTTCGGGTCCAGCCCCATCTCTCGGGAATCTTCATCCCACCTTGGCCCCTTGGTTTACCCTTCCTCCACGAGGGGATTATATGGTGTGGTACGAGATTATGACCTCATTCACGTCGGTCTTGTAATAACCACGCCATACGCCTCTCATTCTTGAGCTATTTCGTCGACCCTTTCTGACGGTTCACCAATGTGCCTAAGGGTACTCCGATTTATTACCTGGAAGGTCAGACTTTACTCGGACACGTCCGCACCTGTCTTCCAGGATTTGCGTATCCATTCATCAGGGATTCTGTCATTTTCCACACCTGGAGGGACCCCTAAGAACAGCCTGGATACTACACCCAAGGGCTATCCTACCGTTACGGGCCAACACCCCCGAGGGTTTTGGACAACAAATCGATAAAATCCCGTGTTGCAAATACGGTCAGCGGTCGATGCTCGTTTGTTGTTCCCACTTCATGCTTACGTGATATGGATACCGTTTTCCACCATGGTCAACAGTTATCCTCCATCGCCACGCCAAATCCCCATTAATCCCAAAGTGTCGGGTACACGATTCACATCCTTCTTCACTTCATCTTGTCCAAGTAGAGTTTCGAAGCTCTTGGTACTACTCAGTGCGCATCTGCATGTTACGGGGACAAAGACACGTTAAAGGTGTCCTTCGGGGCTCTCTGTTGATTCCCCTTTGATGGATGCCCTAAGTATTGCGATAAGGATTTCCCCCCCTTGTTTCCCACACCGAGTTTAACTCACGTGGGCTTAGGGACCGGGTTGACGTATGCGCTTACTCGGGAAGTTGTCACCATCCATGGTCTGAGATCTATGACCATAAAATAAGATCCTCTCAGCTCGATTCCCATCCTAATGGGATACGTAGGAATGCCCAGACCTCCTATCTTTGGGTCCAGCTTGAGTTCAGCGTCCTACCTCCAGGACCCTGACTACAGGACTGCGTGGCTTGGTGTGGGATACGTCCTCATTCACATCGGTTGTGTCGCATGACACCATACACATTCCCTGCCTAGCATCATCTCTGCTACGTCTGTGCTTCATGATGTTAAAATGCATGCTTGGTCCTATCACACGACCCTAAACTGTGACATTATCGTCCTGGCCGCACGACATAAAACAACACTGTATTGTGATGACCTCGTTGTAGAGGACATAACGTTGGGTATTGGTCACGTGCCATGCCATTTTTCAACGCCTATCACGAATTGATTCTTGTGGCGACACCAGGGCCTGCTACCCTAGGCCTGCCACTTCAAAAAAAAAAACCACTCACCTTAAAGGACAAACAAGATTTATCAAATTCCGCTTCTTTTGGTGAAAGGGCCACGCCCGCACTTCCCCTTTTCCCCTGGCACTGGTACCTTACCATGCCACCTTTGAGAACTACTTATGGCTTGATTATCATCCTCATGAGATATGTAAGAGTGCCCGAGCACTTCCCCATAGGCCCAACCCAACTTTCATGTTCGGTCCCTCAACTCGAGCATTTCCCCAGAGAACACATGGTAAGTAGGGATTAGGTCCTCATTCACATCGGGTTTTGTAACCGCCTTTCCATGTGTCCCCTTCCCCCCTTACCCATTCATGGTCCTAATTCTATGACCCTAAACTAAGATCTCCCTGTTGGAAAGGACTCTTCCCCCTCTATCTAATACATCTCGTTGTCATATTTAGATGTGTTTTGAAAAAGAGCCCGAAGTGTGGTATTTTCATGGGGACATTCCCCTCATCCCATGACCAAGCTTCGTGAGATCGCTATTTGGATCCTCATACTCTTCCACATCCAAAAGGACCCTTGGACGACATGGATACCAGGCTTAAGGGCTCTCCATGGAAGCTGGACCAAAGGGACCTCCAATCGTTTCGGGCCAATGTCCCTAAGGACCTCTGACAACATTTGCGACATGGTCCCGTGTTTCGAACATGGTCAATGATCAACCCTCATTTGTCTGTCCCCATTCTAGGATAACACGATATGGACGCTGCGTTTCCACCATGGTTAACAGTTATCCCCTATCGTCACACTGCCATCATTGTGATCCAAATCTCGAGCGTCACGATTCACACATTTCCACTTCCTAATGTTCAAGTGGAATTCCAACATATTCGGCTCTATCTCTTTGCACATCTAAGTGCGCCACATGGGTGTGTTAGTATCATGGGGCTGGTATTCACCGAGCGTCCCCTCACCCTAACCTGCCATTTTTTCTGTGTTGGGAAAGTCCCACCACTACTTCTTGTTTCCCACACCGAGCATGAATTACGTGGGATTAGTAGTTTTGGCAGGATGTGTACCAACACGTCCAGGCTTCTCATCGTCCTGGATGACGTTAAACTACGCTTACAGAACTGCGTATGGCTTGATTCCCATCCTCATGGGATACATAGAGACACCCTGGTATTTTTCCTAGGGTCCAGCCTATAGGAATTTTCCTATCCGTTCTCCTCTAGAACTACGTATGGCTTGATTCCCATCCTCATGGGGTACGTAGGAACACCCGACCACTCTGCTTCGGGCCCAGCCTAATCCTCACTCTTGGTACCTCAACCTAAAGAGATTCTTCCAGGGGTATGTGGTGTGATTTGGACTCCAAGTCCTCATTCACGTCGGTTTCATATCTACCGCACCACACGCTCCCTGGGATCTTTCATTTTATTCCACGTCCTATCGTATGACGTTAAACTACAGGAGTCCATATGTCCTCAAAGCATGATACTAAACTGCAGTTCTACCCTGAAGAAGTTCAGGATGCCCCGTGTTAATCATGGGATGCACCAGAGCCTCTGCTACAGAACTACATATGACTTGATTCCCATCCTCATGGGATACGTAGAGACACCCTGGTATTTTGCGTAGGGTCCAGCCCATAGTCATTTCTCATCGTCCTGCATGACGTTAAACTGCATCTAGAGAACTACGGGTGGCTTGATTCCCATCCTCATGGGATACGTAGAGACACCCTAGTATTTTTCCTAGGGTCCATCCCATATAAATCATTAATCCTGTCCTTCCACTTTCCGGCCCCCTAGCCGGACCCCTCGCTAGAGAGGCCATGTTCCAAAGAAGGAATGATCCATGAACAAACCAATGCGCCCATCTGGTGTACTCCCACCACGGTGGTGTAATTACATGAGTGATGGATTTTGTTCCGACAAACCATCACTCCATATTCCACGCTTTGCGTGCCCCTTATTCGGACCCTCGTCCCCTTTCATGTCTGAAGAGACCCCCTAACGGCCTGGTCTCATGCCACATCGGCTCACCTACCGTCCTGGGCCAACGTCCCGGAAGACTGGTCATGTTTGGAAGGACCCCCTAATAGTATGGATGCTCGACCTAGGGTCCGCCTACTGTCCTGGGCCAACGTCCCGAAGGATTGACCGGCGACATTTGTGACCTAGTCCCGTGTTTCGAACATGGTCAACGGTCGACCCTCATTTGTTGTCCCCATTTCAGGCTAACACAGTAAGGATATCGTTTCTCCGCCACGGTTAACGATTGTCCTTTATTGTCATTCCATCCCCGCAGTGTTCCGAATCTTGGGTATCGTGATCAACACTTCCCATTTCCATCAATTCGGACCGATTTCAGCGCCCCTGGCATTGCACCGTTCATGCATAAGATCAAGCTAAAGAAATGGTAATTCGGCTGTTCTAAGAACCTCCTTCTCCGGCTAGGCCTCTCCCACCTTCCGGAAATACGGACTGGTTATCCAAACCCCAGATGCCTGAAACTTGTTTTCCACTCCCATGTTGGGAGGGATGGCGAGGCAACTATCTCCTATTTCTCGCATCGGGCTTGACCCACGTGATCTTGGGGAATTGTCGCCGGATGTCCCGACAACATTATAGGGATGTAATGAACTGATGCAAATAGTGGAAATTGTGCATGCTACAGTATTCAAGAAAAAATTTGAAGCGCAAAAGTACCATTAAAAGATTTTTAATTTGTTACAATACCCGGGGGTCGACTCCCCCCATGGACGGGTTGGCCCCGTCAAAATAACATTGAAGCTCCTCCACCCTTCAGCTTGTGGTGTCCAAGACTTGCTGTCGCTGACTCAACTCCCGCTCCTCCTCAGCAGCGACGGGGCGCAGTTCGTCAGCCTTGGATCTGGCCCTTTCTACGCCAGCCTGAATGGCAACCATCTTTCTAGAAGCCTGCCTCATATTCTATTCTGCCTCTTCCAGCTGGGCCTTCAACTGTGAGATCATCTCAGATTGTGCATTAAGAGAGGATGAGTGCTCATATTCCTGGGTCTGCATCTGTTGGACCTCTCTTTCAGCCTCCTGGAGCTTCTTGATGTTGGTCGCCTTCCTCCGCTGCCAGCCCACGCTGAGCCCGCGATCATACTCCCGGATCTGGTCGGCCATGAGATCTAGGATGAGCGCATGAGGACGTTGGGAATCCACTCCCCCAGCGCATAGTTCGCGCAGCCGCGAGCGAAGTCTGTCCATTTCATTCAGCCATAGCGTTTGGGGGGTGTCCTTGATGAAGCGTGTGATCAGCTTCCATGATCAGTGGCAGACTATGCTACTGTCCTCCTCATCGGAGGCTGTTTCGTCCCAGTCTGTGCGATTGGCAGGCTCGTATGCGGGATACGCCCGCAGGAAGTCCTCGGCAGGATCTGCATCTGGTGTTAAATCTGGCACAACATCTGGCGCCAGAGCAGGAATGACGGGACTTGGGTTGTCCGATTGATCCTCGTCATCAGACTCCACTTCAATAACCTCAGGCCCAACCCTACTGGTGGCCCCGCCAGTGATAGTGTGTGTAGCAGCTCGGGGAGATGGGGGGACTATCTCCATCATCACCGGCATGCCCCTAGGAGGGATGCCGCCAAACATTCCAACCAGCCTTGCCGCAGCAGCCCACGCCAGTCGAAGAACTGTACGACAGAGAGAGACACAAACATTAGTTAGCACAATCTACATGTGACAACAATGAATCCAGCAGAGGAAAATTATAGAGATTGATCTCCTAGTGCTGCTCTTGAGTCGATGCTGAAGGGACCCCGAGGCGTGGCCCTCCGTATTCTGTTGGAAGGTCTAGAGATTCCTAAGGAGCCACCTCGGGTGCTCCGGCCCCACCGGACGCAGAACTGGACGCAGCCGTAGGCGCGGGTTCAGAAGGTCCTGCATCATCACCCTCCAAGGGGCGAGAGCGAGGCCTGTGTACAAGTTCCTCCTGCATGGTTCAAACATCGGTGAGAAATCTGTGATGGCCCGAGAACGGACCGTAAGGAAAGAAGTTCAGAATGCTACCTCGAGAGCCTCTGTGAAATAATCAGAATCTAAGTCTTGGTCTCCGACTTTTCCCTCCTCTAACGGGCTCCCTCCACCAGCCTCATCCTCTCAAGAGGAGTCCTCTGATTCTTCCGGTAGGGGGAAGCGCTCCCTCAGATCGGCGGTTGACAGCTGTGGAGGGACCGTCCGATCCAGCAGTACCCTCACCCGGTCTGTCATTAGGTGTGGGACACCACTGGAGTGGACGTTGTCCTCCATCTCATTCAAGTATTGCTCCGCCTCTGCCGAAGATGCCGTGAAACCAGCCCGGACTGGGCCTATGCCTAGTAACTCCATCCCAAGGCGATTCAAGTGCGCCCATATCTCGGGTGGGCTGAGGAATTTCCGGTTGACATCCCAAATGTCCCAGGCCTCCGGGAAGACCGCATCCTCTGCCATGTTGATATGACGCAGCCGCTTCCCTGGAGCCTCAGTGGATATCCTACGAAATCCCCTCGGTGGCCGCCCCTCCGGATGGCCCTGCTCTTTCAGAATCACCGGATCCGCCGCTGCTGCCACACCCTCAGCCGGAGCAGGTCTCGCCTCCATGGCGGCCCCACCACCATGAGAGGCCCTTGCTGCCCTTCGACCCAGACCTCGGGATAGAGGAGGCCCTCCGTCATAGACCCGAATAGTTGGCTGCCTCAGCATCTCCCCCAGATAAGCATCCTCCCAACTAATGGAATACTCCCTCACCAATATGAAAGCGGCGGTGGATGGAGGCAATGCAATTAGCATCTTCCCATCTTCCCGTGTGAACATGAGCCACAGCTGCCTCATCACACACGGGTGATCCTCGTGACGCACCTCCTAGTAGACCTGCGGGGTCAGCCACTGGAGGCACCAGAACTTCCTCTCAAAGCGATGTAGGGTGTACGGTCCACAGAGTGGCTCACGATACACTTGTTCCACCAAAACTCTGCCTCGAAAGGCCAGGAGATAATCTCGGTGCTCTTCCATCCCCCACCCATCGTCAGGGAGTATCCCCGCCAGCAATGGAAATGGGTGGAAGTTAAACTCATCCGTCCTCCACACCCGGTTCAACACCATTGGCACGGTTAGTTTGAATGGGAAGCTCCCGGCCGCATTCAGAATGGAGGGGCGAAAGTTCGATCCCAGTGGTGAGATAGGGTTTGGATACTCATAAATCCCCCTGATGTGTGCCGCAATCCACCCATACAGAAGGTGGAAGGGCCCGCATATCCTTGGCGGCTTTTTGCCCTCGCTAACATGCCACAACATCCTATACATCTTGGCGAGGATTGGAATCCCCAGATTGACCCGTTTCCCTATGGCCAGCACCGACGCCATGACAAACGAGCTGGGCCGCACCCCCATGCTGGTATCCCTCACTGGTAAAATCCAACTACAGATAAGGGCCGTGATGAATGACGCCAGCCTGACTATCGGCTGCTATTCAGTGATGACACTAAAACCCTAAGTCTTCCATTGGCTGTCCTCCAAGACCCACCAGTATGAGTGCTCCTTGCCCCGTTGAGCCGCCTTCGGACAAGTTCGAGGCCTCAGAGGAAACTCTCAATTATCCAGGAAGTTCAGGAACCGCTCGAACCACTTCTTAAAGTGGAAATACCTCACTGCTTCCTTGTCCTCTCCAGGGACCAGTGCCATCAGCGCCGACACCAGTCGTGGCATCTGCTCCATGTCCTCCCACGCGCTCATGATGGGGAGGAACTCATCATACATGTCCCCCCAAGATCGGAACCCCCGAAATCTGGTGGATATCCTACAGGATGATGCCCACCTCCCCATGGTGCAGGTGAAAATTATTGGTTCTAGACGACCATCTGCTCAGCAGCTCCAGTATCAGCTGTTTGGGTTGGTAAATGTGGAATTGGGAGGCCCATGCCACCTCATACAAACCCAATCTCCTCAGCTCAACCCCAAACTCCTCACATGAGGCGGCTACCTAGTAGGCCCATGCCCAGTCATTGGTGAAGTTGCCGCCCTGGCACAGGTCCCACTCATCAGACCACCCCTTCTTCGGATCCTGCAATGCCGCCTTCAGCATGGTACGGTACAGAGTAGAGGACGTCTCTGGTTGCAGTGGCTTCCCGTCAATATTGTTCACATGGTTGTAAAGAAAGTCGGCGGTGACGGGTGTGAAATCTTCTCTCTCATGGCCATCGGCCGCCCTGAACCACTGGCGCTGACATGGCGTGCTTCTGAACCAGCAAGCTGGTTCATCCCTACTCGCCTCAGGGATGAAGACGTCATCCCTCAGCTCGAAGCCATACAAGGGAAATTTTTTGCACTACAAATAGTTCTTATGACTCTATGATAGGAGTTCTGTCAAATAAGTATGGCCTGAGTGGCTTCGGACCATCTCTCCTAGACCCAGATAGTTAGCCATCTCATCCCTTCGGGCGGCGTCTGCAAGGACCCCCAATACAGCCTCTCGATGGGCCATTTTGGTTTCGGAACTCGAAATTTTTTTTAGGCTGGATCGCGAAGCTTTCTCATGAAAATCCCTCACGAAGTTCGGACGCAAAACCAAGCCGCGGAGTCTGGCCTAGGTTGGAAAATAGAAGTTCGCTTGGCGCGGTCGTGGAATCGGAGAATCGTGATTCGCCGCGAAGCTCGATTCGCGGAGAGCGGACGCGGAGAATGCGGAGCTTCGCGAAGTCGAGAGCGCAAGAGGAAAAAAGTCACGAGAGGACAAAAGAGAGGTAAGCCCCCTTATTTATAGGCGGCGACCCTGGTGCTTCGCGGCGCGTCCTGACCGCGCGGAGCATCGCGGCGTTTCCGGACCGCGTGGCCGTCGGCAGCTCGGTGGGCCCCTTCGCGAGGCCGCATCGCGAACCACCATTCATTTTGGTGATTTTTCCCTCAGACTTCGATCCTTCGTCCCCCCGTGGCTCCAAGTATGAGGGGGGGAATTTGTTGGCGCCAAAATATTGCATGAAAAGAAGGGACGGAAAAGAAGCCCCGCGCGCTGCCTCACGAAGATATGGAGAGAAGCACCCCCGAGCATCGCGACTGCCGCGGAGCACAGGAGGCGGTAACGCCCTGGTGTTCACGATCCCACCGCGGAGCACAGGAGACGGTAACGCTCCGCGAACGCCCTGACGTTCGTGAGCCCGACACGAAGCAACCGCCGCCCCTTCCCGCCGCATGAGGTCTACTTCGCGGCGCCCCTTGCCTATAAATACTGGGTTCCCCCTGAGCCCATGAGGAGGGACGATATGAACTTTCAGCTTCTCAGCTCCAGAATCGCAAAGTACCCTTCGCCCTTGGGAATCATGAGCTCTGCGAGGTACCTCTACTTCGCGAGATGCCTTCGCCCTGTCTCTTCTTGAGCCCCTCTTCTGAGAGGGATGCGCTTCACGAAGCCTAAGGGAATTCACGGAGGAAGGGGATTCCCAAGGGAACCCAGGTAGCCGCGAAGAGTTTATGCTTCACGAAACACCCATCCGGTACTAGGGATCCACATGCCAAGGCAGGGTCGCTGTACATCGCAAAGCACACTGCTTCTCAGCACCTTGCTTCGCGAGGCCCCTCTGCTTCGCGAGGCAGTGCTCCGCAAATACTATTCCACTTCGTGAAGCACCTCCCAGTCACACCCTTGCCCCATGCTAAGGCCGAGGCACTCCACTTCATGAAGCATACTCCTTTTCTTGGTAATTCCTCTTCCCGTGCAACCCTCCAGGCTTGCACGATGTGATTTGAAAATCCCATGGGCAACACCACCCGTAGCATTGCTTCGCCTAATGCTTCTTCGCATAGGCATGCTAACGAATATTGCTTCTTCACATATCCATGCTAACATGGACCCCTCTATGGTTCACTCCGCGACCCCCTTTTACCATGGCCTTTCCAGTACCTTCCCTCCCCCAAGGAACATAGGGTACCGGTTATGTAAGTCCTATGGGTGTGGAGTAAACCCACCTCATTCAAGCTGAAGGACGTTAAACTGCCAAGCACCTCGTCCTCAACACATGACGTTAAACTGTGATCCAGCCCTGTGCCTCGCACGCAGGGTCCCCACAGCTCAGACATTTTTTACGCCACTCGTCTCCACAGAGACGGGGTCACCCCCTCCACAAGGGATGATATCCTCCTTCTCAGAGTAGCGTATGTCCATGGGAGAAGGCAAACCACCCCGGTATAAGCCCCAAGCCTCTCTTGCGGAAGGTAGCACCCACGCACCTCCGCACTTCTCCACTGCCAAGGCCAGCAGAGGGTGTGATAGGGAACGAGGCACCTTCCATTGTTGGTCCCAAATCCCTCTCCTGTCGCGCTTTGTAGCACTTCGGGCCTCCATCCTGGAGTAGGTCCCAGCACCATGGGCTGCCTAATGCATAATCCCCTCTTCGCTTCTCACGGACGCACCCTTCGCGATGTGATCGTAAGGTCCATGCTGCCTCTTGTTTCTCACACTGAGCATGACTCACGTGGGCTTAGAGTAAGCATCGACCATGGCAATGCCTTCATCCAACATGACGTTAAACTGTATGCCCTCGTCCAGCATGACATTAAACTGTATGCCCTCGTCCAGCATGACGTTAAACTGTATTCCCTCATCTAGAATGACGTTAAACTGTATGCCCTTGTCCCGAAATGACATTAAACTGCACACCACTTTTCTCCCGAACTACGAGGTCTTTGATCCATGTCACAGAATGGTACATAGGAAGCCTCCACGAGGTTCAATCCCATCTGTCATTTCTTCACGTTAGGTTCTACCTTTGTCCAACATGACGTTAAACTGCATTCCAGTCCGATGGCAAGCCGTTGTGACCAACCCGAACTATGAGGACTTTGATCCATGTCAAGACATGGTATATAGGAAGCCTCACGAGGTTCAAGACCATCTCCCATCGGGCCAAGGTACTTTCTTTACATCGGTTATCCGACACCCACCGCCATTCCCGAACTACGAGGTCTTTGATCCATGTCAAGGAACGGTATGTAGGAAGCCTCACGAGGTCCAAGCCCACCATAAGTGGACCCCCCCGGGTTCACCTTCACGTCGGTTTTCCGACGAAGCCCATTTGAACTGTGAGGTATTTGATTCATGTCAAGGCATGGTACGTAGGAAGTCTCCATGAGTTTCAAGCCCACCACCCGTCATTTCTTCACGTCAGGTTCTACCCTTGTCCAGCATGACATTAAACTGCATTCCAGTCCGACGGCAAGCCGTTGTGACCAACCCGAACTATGAGGACTTTGATCTATGTCAAGGCATGGTATGTAGGAAGCCTCATGAGGTTCAAGTCCATCTACCATCGGACCAAGGTCCTTTCTTTACATCGGTTCACCGACACCCACCTCCATTCCTGAACTACAAGGTCTTTGATCCATGTCAAGGCACGGTACGTAGGAAGCCTCACGAGGTCCAAGCCCGCCATAAGTGGACCCCCAGGGTTTATCTTCACGTTGGTTTGCCGACAAAGCCCATTTGAACTATGGGGTCTTTGATCCATGTCAAGGCATGGTACGTAGAAGCCTCCACGAGGTTCAAGCCCACCTCTCATCATTTATTCACGTCAGGGTTCATCTTCGTCCCGCACGACGTTAAACTGCATTCCGGTCCAGTGGAAAGTTGTTGTGACCAACCTGAACTACGTGGTCTTTGATCCGTGCTATGGTATGGTACGTAGGAAGCCTCACGAGGTCAAATCCCACCACTGCTAGGACCCCCCTGGTCCTCCTCATTCACTTCGGCCTTCTGGCGTCCAACCTGAACTACGAGGTATTTGATCCATGTCAAGGCATGGTACGTAGGAAGCCCACCACCTGTTGGTCACTCCGACCTTCTTCACGTCAGGTCACCAGCACTTGGGCAACCTAGTGTGTAAGCCCCACACCATCCAGACCAAGGTCCTCATTCGCATCGGTTCGCCGACACACCATTCTGAACTATGAGGTTCAAACCCATCACCCGGTCGTTCTGACCACATTCACGTCGGTTCGCTGACGATACCCATCTGGCCCAGGTCCACCTTCACGTCGGCTCACCGACACCATCCTGAACTACGTGGACATTGATTCCCTACCACGGGGATATATAGGAGGCCTCTTATAGGATCAAGCCCAATCTCACTGTCACCCTTGTGATAGTCCCATCTCAGTCCCCCTCCGCTTCATCCACCCATCCATCATCCACCCTGATCCTCACCCAGACCATCATATCCCGGCGAGATCATGCCATTCCGCTCCTCTTCACAATATTCAGGCCGACCCGCTGGATGTTAAACTTGCGACCTACCTCGTGATAAACATGAGATGCCTGAGGAAAACCTCAGATGGCACGCCCTTGGCGTAACCATCTCTGCTGGACGTTAAACTTGCGGCATACCCTGTGTCAAACATAGGAAGCTAAGGAAAACCTCAGATATATGCCTAGGGAATATGATTCCCCACACTCGATGTGGGATGAATCAGGCTTCCATGCCCTCGAGAAGCCCCATGAAAAGGGACAAAATATAGACACGCCAGTTCCCCCAGTATACAGACACGCTACTGATGCCTCGACGTGACTACTCCCCCGACTGAAGGTTGCTTCCCTGACCGGACCCTTTGGAATGTCTTGAAAGAAGCAGTGTAATTAACCGGCGTCGATGGAAACATGACACTAGGAAGAGTTTCATGAACAACGTATTAAATCTATGAGGGAGACCCGGACTAGGTGACGAGTTCTGAGGAGGAATCCACAGAAGGAGGAACCGACATCCCATCATCCCGGTTTCGATCAAGGAGCAGACATCCCTGAATAAGGAGCGGATACCGCCTGCCTTTGGAAAGTTGGAATGCGGGGCAACAGCCATGTGTCCTCCGCTGACGGATGCGCGCGCCCCGGCGAAAGCGTCGGAAACAACATCACTGAATCCATTTAATCAGACACGATAATTGATCACGTATCCTCACCACAAAACAAAAATGGTGAACCCGATGTGAATATTTAACCAACATGACAGATTTACCCTAATCTGAAAATCTCCATAAAAATAAATGGATGATTAATATCTGAAGGTCCATTTTGTTCATTATCAAACCAAAACAAGAATGGACCCGGTCGTGAGCCTTCGACCGAGGTGGTGAAATAATCCCACTTCGCACCCCTTTCATGCTCAAAAGGTGGGCCAAGAAAGGTCATTAATTATGCATGGTATTATGAGATGCCACGTTGATGGGTTTTGCTGTTTGTATTTTCCAAATGTTTTACAGGCATGCAATAGATCTTTCTTCAATACAATGTAATCACAAAGGAATTCACAGACATGCACGATGATCAATGCGAAGACTGGGCCTCTCAATCTGTAGAGGACCCTGTTGCCCATCCAGTGTCTTCAAAGCTGGGTCTCAGATGCACTGATTCGAGAGTACAACCTGAATGGTGCTCTCCCAAATGTGGAGGTGGCTATGTACACCCTCTAGTTGGTGAAGTCCCGGCAACCGCCTGCCCAATAGTGACCAAGGGAGAAGATCTAGGCGGCCCCTATAGCTGTCTCAAACCGTTTTGGGATCCTGTACTTGGAATGAGATAATGAATACCTCCCTTACCTTAGGGAGGTGGATGAGGTCGATGCTGATGACTTCATCCCCACCAGGAGGGGGTTCCGTTCCAAGGCCCCCACTGGAAGACGTCGTCACAACTACGATGCGACCTTATATCTCCACCCTGAAGAGGATACCACCCTGAGGATCCACACCCATGCTCCCTGAGCTCTAGCCCCTCGGACCGCCCGCCTAGGGTGGTGAACATACAACCAGGAACATGTCATCACCCTCATTCCTAAGGAAGAACTCCACTGCTCAGACATTGATACATATCACGGGCATGTCCTCTCTTCCCAAGCCCACCATCCCTACATGGCAGCAACATACGAGCAGGCGCGTATCCCCACCGAGCCTCGTCAAGCTCGTCACCCATATAGGACGACACCTACCCGGAATGCGCCTCTCCCTGCTCGAGATCATGAAGGCCACCAACCAGAAGTGGTGGAAATCCAGCGCTTGCAGGACCAGCTCCTCGCAGATGCTCCTGGTGACCGCCATCCCGATATGGTAGTGATCAACAGGCAGGCACGTCTCCCTACCAACAGAGGCCACTGACTCGATATGGTAGGACACCAACATATGCAGGGCCAACTCCCTATGGATGCAAGTAAAGTCCATCATCCCGATGTAGTGGAAAACAGAGAAGTAAGATAACACATCCCAGCACAGGGGCATGCTCGTTCACTGGTCCCGAAACAAGAGAATCGTCAATATCCATAGACCACTAGAGGACCGGAGTAGGAAATTCCTACTTCGAGAGTAGAATGGGCCCTCATACCCGTTACATACAAGGATGTCTCTCTACATATCTTGGAAATGATGGAGGAGCAGGTATCAATCCCAGATCATATCTTGCAGACTTTCCAGAGTGTGATTGCATCGGTGACAACATCAAGGAATCGGGCCCGTGAGCCCATCTCCCCAATTGAGGTGACTCATCTTAGAGACGAGATAGACACCTTAGAGTAGATCTACATACCCTCTTCCACCCAAGAGGTTCGTCGGCTATATCCCGCGATACAAGGGCAACCAGATCGAGCATACTCACTCGTTCCAACTGGAGGAAACCTACCAAAACTCAAGATGTTCATTAGCGTATCCCACAAGAATCACAGAACCCAATTATATAGGTACCCATAGGTGATGACCATTATCAATAGTAGAAGGTCCCCGCTTCCCGCAAGAGAGCACCCCAAACACACCAAAGGTAGATAAAAAATAAAGAGTGGGTCCATGACTGCACTATGTTGGAATCTAGGGGTCTCAAAACTGCCAAACATGTCTTAAAGGCTCGTAATCCTGAAAACCCATTAACATACTATGGGAGAATTAGTAGTAGTTGCAAAGGTCATCCCCGCAATGTTGCTACCAGCAGCTCTGAAGGTTCTCCCCAGAGCACCCATGAGGGCCTTCCTCATGGGCATATAATGATCAATCATGAGAGTTCCTCTTTTTGTGCGAGTCACAGAAGCCCTCCACGTGACCAGAAGATTGAGAAAAAAGAAGGTCCTCCACTTGCTGCAGTCCACCATGATGGTCCTCCCTAGGGAATACACTGTAAACACTCTTCGTGCAGTGGGACCAAAAATTATGATGGTAGTCCTCACCATCATAGCCGGAACTATGGAGGTCCTCCCTGTAGCGACGTATCATCATGATAAGAAGGTCCTCCCCTTATCATGTCCCGCCCTGAAGGTCCTCCCCAGGGGTTATGTTGCAACAATATTTCATGTAGCCAGGTATCAGATTATGGTGGTAGTCCTTGCCACTGTAATAGAGGAGGTCCTCCCCGTAGAGACATCAAGCAATGAGAAGGCCCTCCCCTCATTGTAGTACATTTTGAAGGCCCTCCCCAGGGTATTCCCCACAGATATTTCCCCTGCGACAGCTGTGATGGTAGTCCTCTTCATCATGGATGCCATTGAGAAGGTCCTTCTCACAATGGCCTTAAGCAACAAGAAGGTCCTCCCCTTGTAACAATGTGTCATGAAGGCCCTTCCTAGGATGTACACTGAATGTCAAACCATGATGGTCATCCTCACCATGATGGTAGCTGTTGCGAAGGCCCACCCCATAATTACACTATGCAGGCATAAGGTCCTCCTCTTGCTGCAGTCCACTCTGAAGGTCCTTCCCAGGGTATGCACTACGAAATTATTTTTGGCATTTGGACTTCAAGCTGCGATGGTAGTTCTCTCCACTACAGTGCCAACTACGGAGGTTCTCCCCGCAGTGAAATATCATATCGACAGGAAGGTACCCCCCCTACCGAATCAAGTACAGAATATCCCTCCTATACTGAGACACTTAGAAGGAGGTAATCGATCATGTCAGATTCCCAGTCAACTATCAATGACATCCTTTTTTAATCAGGAGATGGTCCGGGACCATGTTCATCCTCTGATCCACCCCGGAGCTACCCACATAATAATTCAATCCCCACCAGCCCCACTACATTTGATCATACTATTAAAGAGTCTCTCAGATGGGCTGATCAAGTAGAGGAATCACTGACGATGGCACATGCTGATGTGTTGCACCTGATAAAACAGCTGGCCAGGGATGATATACCAGTAATGTTTTGGCTCATGACCACCTCTCAGTTCGACATACCTAGTGAGTTTTTAGAAGAAAGTGTACATGAAATCTGCTCCAATATCTGGACAACCCTTCTCTGGTTGAAATTAAATTTCCTACCATATGATGGGTATGTAGATCATGTCAAGACGATATGAGAGATCCTGCATCACATTGAACTGGAAGCCCTTCCTTTAGCACAACAGCTGCGACCAGAGAGTCAAAAAAGGGACCTTGAGTTCACCTGCCTCCGTCCACTACAAAAATTGCGTCACCTTATTGATGATGCTCCAATGGGAGTTCATATCCAAGGATGGGGAGAACATAGAGCTCTTCATTGTACTCCACTTCCCATCCAGAAGAACTTGTTCGGCGTAAGGTCTTTCAATTCCACCACTTTAAGATGACAATCAAATGAAGTCCCTATTAAAGATAGGTGACACACCATACAAAAACATGCCTTGAGTAAGTCTCAAAAGCATCAGGCTCGAAGAGAGAAATCCATTCATGAACTCCTAGATCATGCTACTAAAAACATCAAGAAGTCTTCTCTCCTAAGAAAATATAATTGGTGATCAGTTCTTGCCTCCCCAGAGGGAATTAATTCATAGGTGAACTCAACACCAGGTCCAGATCACCCTCGAATGGGATAATGCGAGATTAGGTAGGAAGCGATAGCAACAACAGTTGTCGCAATACGGGACCAACCCCAGCCTACAGGGCTAGGGGAATTTTTAACAAAAAATTCCCCCGTAAGTCCCAAAAAATGGGAAGAGGTGCAGTGCCCAAGGAATAGAGCCAACCCCAGCCCCCAGGGCTGGGGGAATTTTTTACCTCAACAACAACCTCCCTCACGAGAATCAGTTTTATCTCGTTTGGGGGGGATATTCAGAAGAGGAGGTTTCTGTCCTATCCCATCCTTTGAAACATTATCCCCTACAAGAGGGAGGTGTGACATGTGGTCGCACCAAGGATCCTTCTGTGTCACCCTTCTTCAAGAGACCCAAAGAAAATCCTGGGATAGAAGGGGGAAACTAGTATGAGGTGCAGAAGGTCCTCTTCCTACTTGGAAGATGACACCTCCTCCACCCTATATTACACATCTGTTAACATCGTGGATGTTAATCCTATGGATGAAACTGAAGACAGTGCAAATCTGGATCGGGAGAAGATGGTTCCATTTAGGTTGTGATTCACAATGAGCCAATAGGCATGCACACCCGGAATCAGAGGGCCTCCCTAAACCTAGCCGATCCAGCAAATCCTCCTCCACTTCACCCGCGAGTCACCAATAGAGATAGGAACAAAGGCCAGGTTGTCCTCAACCCACCTCCTTCTCTCAACACAAACGAGCCTCTCATGCTCGAAGAGAGGTTCACTCGACAAGAGGAGGAAATGAAGGAATTAAGGTGGATTAACATTTAGTTACTCCAGAGGAACCATCCTACCAAATACATTCCCCAAGATGAGTCACAGTAAGCACTTCCAGCAAGTGCACCTCAACAAAAAAGGTTTTTCCCAACAAATGAAACAAGGTCAGCATCCCCACCCAGTGTGGCACCTGGCCCGTCCAACTACCTGAACTTGGATTCAGAAGCATACCAAGACTTCCCTCCATTCAGGAAGCAACCAGAGCGAGTGCATATAAATCCTCTGAAGGTACCCCCGATGGCATATGCGCCTCAGGTACCAGTCGAGACAACACCTAAAGTAGTACCCCAGGATATACCCATTCAGGATCAGGCCCAACAGAATGTAAACCAGGGTCTCACCAACACCATAGAATCACTGAAAGCTCGATTGGAAGAAATGGATGGTGACACACTTTGATACAGCCAGAGTGAAAGCCGTACCCATACTGGGCCAGAAACATGCCACCTCCACCAAATTTTGGGATCCCTGTATTCCCTATATTCAATGGACCAGGTGACCCAGAACATCATTTGATGCACTACGCATCTTATTGCGACCCTATGATGGGAACTCCAAAACAACAATAAACAGTGAAACTCAGATGCTTCGTGCGAACATTATAAGCTTCGTCCTTTGTTTGTTATACAAGTTTTCCAGCTCAGTCAATAAAAGGATGGAAGGATCTTATGAAGAAATTCCTATTCCACTTCAGCTCAATGTTTCCCAAGATGACGGTTAGTGACCTCATGAATTTAAAATAGAGGGAGAACGAGAGGGTCTTAGACTTCATCGCCATATGGAAGGGTCTGACCTATTCTCTGAACATGCCACTACCCTAGGATGATATGCTTGATATATGCATCGAAAACCTCCAAGATGAGCTGCAAAAATCACTCATACCTATGAAATGCACCACCTCATTTTGGGATTTCTCTGCTATTTCCCAGAGAATCTAAGACTCCTTGTAGCAGACTAACCTCAAGTTATGAATAGACTCACAGGCTCCTACAAAGAAAGCAGGTAGAGATAAAGCATCCTCTATCATGCTCAATCCATCCCCCATACCTGCTCCACCACCTAGGCCTCCACTGAATCACCAAGGGACTCCTTTGTATCAACGACCACCTCCGACCCAACGAGATGATCAAATAGGACCTAGGAGAAACCAATTTGAGGAACAAAGGAATAGAGTTTACTCGTTCCGAGAGGACCAAGTTTGTGGCTATTTCATAGCCTCCATGAATTGAAACTTGCTCCACTTACTAGAGCCAAGAAAACCTAAAGAAGTTGGCCTCGACAACTGACCATATTATTGTACCTACCATCGGATGTTGGGACACAATATTAAGGAATGATTCGTCTTCAAATACCCCCTACAAAGGATGGTGGACTTAGAGAAGGTCAATCTAGGACCACCCCCGACACATGTATTATATGTTTCTACCACCGACCCAGATGAGGGGGATGAGTGGTAGAAAGTTGTTAGCAATAGGGAGCAGAAATTTGATGGTTGGATGACTCAGAAGACAGTCAACCGAGCTCATGGCATACTCCAAGCTCAATTGCAGTAGCCGGTTGTGTCGCCAACATGTCCTAATGCAACATAGCCACCATCCTCGGCATCACAAACCTACACAATCTAGTCATCTAGGAGTAATCAGAGAGGGAAGAAACATGTACAAGAGGAGTAGTCTGTGATAGGGCCAAATCTAGCCTTGACACTTTCGAATTTCATGCCCTCAGACTTGACACAACAGGAATCAACCCACCAAACAGCACCATCAGAGGCAGCCAACCAGGCTAATCTGTCATCGAACGAGGAACTAATCTTCAGTTCCATCAATTTAATCCATTTAATGGAACCATTCTCTAACGAAGAGTATGGTTATGAACCCGAGTTCCCGACACCCGATCAGGGGACCAGAAGGAGGAATCACAGAAGCAGGGGATACCAGGGAAAACACAGTTATGGAAAAAACCAACCCTACGATTATACCCTGGATCAAACTGTCAATATTGAGGAAACTCTTGAGATATACCTTCAACAGACCCAAAATAAGTGAGAATATTCCCCTACCTCCATGAGCAACCTCTTTGCCCCCATTATTCTACAGTACCCATTAGAGGAGGAACAAGTGTCTAGCCGCCTAGGGCACACAAGTAAACTGACCAGGTCAAGTCCCCAGAACATAGGAGCACTTCCAAATATTTCCCCTATGATCGGTCACTCCTAATCTCATGATCCAGCCCTTAAAGTGCCCGTTAAAGAGATCCCACAAATGGAGAAGTGCCGACCTCTGAAGAAAAATTATGATATCCTAAAACAACTAGCCTCAGTACCAGCCAAGCTATCAATCATGGATACCCTAAGTTTTTCATAAGACCTCAGGGAGGAACTCATAGAAGCCATGCTCAGCCCCTAGGAATTTCAAGCCAAAGTTGCGGCCGTTGAGATATATCGAATGGAGACTAGCCCAACTGAATGTAATGTATTGATTTTCTTCACTGATCAATATGAAGATTCCACCATGCAAGGAAACATCAAACCTCTATATGTGTCTGGCATGCTGAATGATGCTGAAGTCTGGAAAGTATTCATCAACAATGGATCCAGAGTCAACCTTCTCCCACTACAAACACTTCGTAGGTTGGGCTACAATGAGGAAAATCTGACACCCTTGACCACAACTCTCTTGGGTTATGATAAGAGAGAGCAGAAGACAGTGGGACAAATCAAGCTCAAAACCCATTTTGAAAACCTTGTGGCCCACTCAGAGTTCCTGGTGGTTTGGAAAAACACGACATTCAACGCCCTATTGGTAAGGCCATGGCTGCATCAACACATGGCCATTCCTTCCTCCTACCACCAATGTATCAAATATTGTGTCAATGGACAAGGTGGGACATTGCACACTGATAATTCCCCTTTCAAGCTCTCTGAGTCGCATTACATCGATACCTAATTTTATAAGAAAAAGGGGAATACATCTACAATAGATGGTATTGATTGGGTCCCTGCCCCAAATAGTCTGGAAATGGTTCTTGATGACCCCCTCAAGCAGCTCAGTGAAGAGTACGTGCGGACCATCAACCATGTTGAGAGCAGGGATCCGAGTTTGGATGTGTATTCAGCTATTCTCATGATCTCATTCGTGATATCCAAGTCTGACGACACATAAGCAAATGCTTCCCCTCAATCTAAGGAAAACTTCTTGAGTGAGGGTGCCCATGCTCCATCCTTGGAATCTCAAGATATCCCTGCTGCACTCTCTGAAGCGACAGAAGGAAAAGACACTTGTCACCCCCATGTTTCTCCCTCTCCAAAGGTTTCCTCATGACTAATTGAGTTAGAGGAAGTCACTTCCGCCACAGAGCATCCATGCGACATCTTGCCTCCAAACTCTAGAGAGACCACATTAAGAGCTCTATCCCCATTAAAAGGGGAAGAGGAGGATGATTTTGGGGAATAAGAAGAAGAGGATCATAGATATTCCCCTCCTTCATTAAAAGATGGTATCTCTACCACTGTTAATGAACTTAGGGAAATAAACCTGGGTACCGAAGAAGACCTAAGACCCACTCTCATTAGTGCAACCATGTATTCTGAGGAACAAGAGGTATATAACTCCTTCTTGAGGTGCCATCAAGATGTTTTTTCCCAGAATTACACAGAAATTCCAGGACTCAATCCTGAGGTGGCGACGCACTGCCTAATCCTTCCAGAAGATCATTGAGGTTATAAGAAATCCGCCAGAAGGATGCACCCCACACATGTGACCAAGATAGAGGCTGAAGTCAAAAAGATCACCAAAGAATAATTTATTCAAGAGGTCCAATATCGCATCTGGTTGGCCAAAATAGTCCCCGTTAAAAAGAATAATGGATAAATGCACATCTACATTGATTTTAGAGATCGAAATCGGCACTGCCCAAATGACGATTTCCCAATCCTGATCACCAAACTATTGATCAAAGCGATGACTGGATATGAGGCTCTCTCCTTCATGGATGGTTATTATGGATATAATCAAATTAGAATGGACTAAGAAGATGAATAATCCACTACCTTCAGGGCCCCTAGGGAGTATTTTGCTACAAGGTCATGCCCTTTGGTCTGAAAAACGCTGGCGCCACATATCAACATGCCATGCATTTCATTTTCAAACCATTCCTGGAGAAGTTTGTCTAATGTTATGTTGATGAATTCGTAGTCAAATAACGATTGTTCTTAGATCACCTGTCAGACCTTGAAACCATCTTTAGCAAACTTCAGCAACATAACCTGAAGATAAACCCCTTGAAATGCGCCTTCGGGGTTACTTTAGGGAAATTTATTGGTTTCTTTATACGCGATCGTGGCATCGAAATAGAGCCTAAGAAGAAAAAGGCTATCCTTGGTTTGCCACCTCCCCACAACCTCACTGAATTGAGAGGAATCCAAGGACACTTGGCCTATATCAGGTGTTTTATATCCAACCTCTCAGGAAAATGTCTTCCCTTTACTAGGTTGATGAAGAAGGGAGTTACTTACCAATGGACATATGATTACCAAGAGGCATTTGAAATCCTCAAGAATTACCCCTTGAGTCTGCTAGTGCTCATGCCACTGGTTGAAGGAAGTTTATGTATCCTATACGTGATGGAATTAGAGCTCTCACTAGGATCCTTCCTCACATAGAAGAATGGAACCAGCAGTGAAAATAACCTTTATTATCTTATCCGAACCATGATTGATGTTGAGACTTGGTATTCCAATATCAAGAAGAGATGTTTGGATATGGTCTTTGCGGTCCAGAAGTTGTGACATTATCTGCAGCATCATAAAGTCCATCTGATCTTGCGCAGTAATCCTTTGAAGTACATCCTCAGCTACCCAATGCTGACCAGACAACTATCCTGATGGGAAGTCATCCTACAATAGTTTGACATCCAGTTTGTGCCTCAAAAATCTATCAAGGTCCAAGCATTGGCAGATTTTCTAGCAGAGCATCCCTTGACAGAGACTGCCTCATCAGATGTCGAAATCCCTAAAGAAGACGTCTTCTCTGTGTAAGAGGATTCTTGAACGTGGGTAATGTACTTTGAAGGCACATCCAGAAGCCCGACAGGTAAAAGAATGGAAGACCCCAAGTTTAATAAGGTGGGGCTGGGAATCATACTCATATCCCCAGAGCAGGAAGTTTTTCCATATTCCTTTCTCTTGTCAAAAGGATGCACACACAATGAGGTGGAATACCATGCCCTCATTGTAGTTCTAGATCTCTCACTCTAGGCACAAGTGCAACACCTTAAAGTAAAATGCGACTTAGAACTTGTCATAAAGCAAGTCAATGGTGACTATGATATTAAGAAAGAGGATTTGATCCCCCTATTTGACCATGTTTGAGGGTTAATTGAGGAGTTCCCCAAAAAACCGACATTGACCTATGTTCCCCAGTCTCAGAATACCTAGGCCAGTGTGTTATCCAATACAGCCATAACCCTATCTGACCCAAACCGGGATAAAATAGTTATCATCACTGCTTACCGTAAAATGGTCTTGCTGTTTTTTTGAAACTAACGTGGAAGAAATCGATGAATTCAGACCTATCCCCAAGCCATATGCTCCTACTACTAGCTAGATGAACCCCATTACAAACTACCTTTAGAGGAGAGAAATTACATCGAATAGGGATGGAAGAGAGAAAATATGGATAAGGACAATCAAATTTGTTCTATATGGCGGCACGAGCCAGCAGAAGGTCCTCTACAGGTGAGGCCTTGATGGAGTCCTTCTCAGATGCATTGATGGAGAAGTGACGAATGTCGTCATTAATAAAGTGCATGTCGGGGTGTGTGGATCACATCAATCAGGATCCAAGATTTCTCATCAGATTCGAAGGCTTGGATACTATTGGCCCGCCCTAGAATGGGATTACATGAACTTTACCGTGAAATGTCACTCCTTCTAAATTCATTCCAACTTCATTCAACACCCCCTAGAGAAACTTCACCAAGATAAGTACTTTTTTCCATTCTCCATCTGGGGAATGGAAAACGTGGGACCATATCCTCCCACCATGGTCAAAAAATTCAAATATATTCTCAAAATGACTGAATTATTTTCCAAATGGGCATAAGCAGCACCCCTTAATGAAGTCGGGGCAAGAAGCATTTTCAGATTCATGAAATACAATATCATCACCAGATTTGGTGTCCCTCATAAAATACTGATGGAAAACAACACCAACTTCTGCTCTGCCGAATTGGAGAAACTATACCAGGAATATGGTATTAAGACCAACCATTCATACCACTACCATAAAGTAGCCAAAAGACAGATAGAGGCCTTCAACAAGACCTTATCTAACATACTCTATAAAATGGTGGAAAAAGTCAAGAAGTAATGGCCAAAAAACTCTTCCATTCTCACAACGCTACCCAAGCTACTCCGTACTCATTAGTATATGGAATAGAAGCAGTTATTCCCATTGAACTCCAATTTCTGTCACTCCACATTTCCATTTGTGATCAACTGTCTGACGATGAGAAAGCGGAAAAGAAACTTGATGAATTGGAGCGACTGGATGAGAAGCGGTTTCACACTTTTCACCACCTGGAAGTATATCAGAATCATATTGCACAAGCCTTCAATAAAAAGGTTCATCTTTAGTCTTTCCTCGAAGGAGAATTGGTATTGGTCCTCCGGACCCCGATGATACCTGGAAAGAAGCCACCGAATCTATATACAAAGTGGGAGGGACCATATGTCATACACAAGGTCTACTCTAATGGAGAATATGCCCTGATATCCATGGATGAGCAGCTCACCACCACTCCTACACATGTGATATTTCTGAAGAAATATTTTGTGTAACCATAAGAGCAGTAAATCGTCCGAGCTGCAGGACATTAAACTACCAAGCCCTGAATATCCTTACTATATGATAATAAATTGAATAGTAGAGCATCCTTACCGCATGATGTTAAAATGTACGGTACTTCTTCTCTGTGACATGACAATAAGCTATGTCGCATTGGTCCAAACTCTATGACCCTAAACTAAGAGCCAATAATACTGGTACTATGACCTCAAACTATCCAGGAATTTACCCCTCGAGGCATGTGATGGAGGCTTCATGTCTCATTCACATAGGTTCTTCTATAAAATCATAGCATGTACCCCTGTTTGGAAGCGATTACTGCAGGTTCAAGCTCTATGACCCCAAACTAAGAGAAAGATGTCCTTAATGCATGACAATAAACTACATAGTAAATCGTTCGAGCTGTAGCACGGTAAATTAAAAATGCCACATATTCTTACTGCATGATGTTAAACTACATAGTACTTCGTCCCTACAACATGACAATAAACTAAGCTGCACCGGTCTGAATTCTATGACCCTAAACTAAGAGAAATATGTCCTAATTGCATGAATTTAAACTGCATAATGAGACAGTGTCTTCACCTGAGAAAATATTGATCTCCCAACATTTTTCATCTACTATTACACATTCAGAGAATTACGTATAGCTTGATTCCTACCTCTCAGGATATGTAGTGACACCAGGGTTCCTCATCCTAGTCCAACCACCTTAAACAAAAATAAAAACACACCTTTTCCTCTATGTATGGTCCAGACTTGCACAAAGTGTTTTCAAAGAACAATGTACGACTTGATTCCTACCTCTTAGGATACGTAGCAACACCAGGGTTCCTCATCATGGTCCAGCCACCTCAAGAAAAAATAAAAAAATCCCTTTTCCCCCCGTGTATGGACCATACCTACACGGGGTGTTTTCCCCAAAGAACTACATACATATTGATTCCCGCCCTCACAGGATATGTAGTGACACCAATATTTCTATATCCTGGCCTAGCCACCATGAAAGAAATTTTCCTTCTCCTGCATATGATTTATATTTGTGTAGGAAGCCCCTTTGAATTACATGGGTTCATAGAACTATGTGTAGATTGATTCGTGCCCTTGCAGGATACGTAGCGATGCTGAGATTTCTGTATCTTGGCCCAACCACCCCTGAAAAAAATACCCCTCATCCTTACCACATGACTCTAAACTGAACAAATTTAAAAATGCTGCTTGTCCATACCTCATGACGCTAAACTGCACAGATCTAGTCCTTACCACATGATGCTAAACTGCATGGAACTCATCCTTATCGCATGACATTAAATTGTATGGATTTAAAAATGCCTCTTATCCTTACTGCATGAAGTTAAAGTACACGGATTTAAAAATGATCCCCGTCCTTACCGCATGATGATAAACTTCATGGCAATTATCCTTACCGCATGATGATAAACCGCACGACAATCATCCTTACTGCATGATGATAAACAGCATGACAATTGTCCTTACTGCATGATGATAAACTGCATGGTAATCATCCTTAACGTATGATAGTAAACTGCATGGTACAAGTCATAATCCACTTAAGATACATAGTAAACCATGGATGGAACACTCCTTGCATGTTTGGATGCATCCTTCCCATGCATCAGACTCCATGACCCAGATGATTGCAGATCTTTATAATCACCCATGTCCATCAGAAGTGGAAGGTAATCAACCTATAGACACATTTGAATGACTATGCATACCATACCCTCAGCAGCTTTGCATATTGATCACCCCTAACCTGTCTACCAAAGGCAAGTCTTCCTCAGGCGAAACTCTTCCTAGGTCTATACACTTACCGGCTCCAGAGCCCCCATATCACATTTCCCAATACAAAAATTTCTAGAGCAATGGTTTACATTTTTTCCCCTTCATGTCCAGAAATTTCCAGGGCGACCCTGCCTGGTTAGCTTATGTATCCACCCGTGGTTCCTATGACGGTCTACATCCACAACATAACACCAGAGCTGTGCTGCTTTAACCCAACGAAGAATTGCAATACATATGCTTCTTGTATTCTCAGACACATCTCTCCCCATTTGCCAAACTCCATGTCATGAGCGATCTCGGATCTTCATAATCATTCATGGCCATCGGAAGTGGAAGATCATCGACCTGCAGACACCTTTGCATGACTATGCATACCATGCCCTCAGTGGATCTGAATATTGATTGCCCCTGGCCTGTCTACCAAAGGAAAGTATTCATCAGGCGACACTCTTCCTATCTCTATATGCTTACCGGACTCATATCCCCCACACCAAATCTCCTAATTTAAGGGAACCCAGGATTACAGTTTACACCTTCATCCCCCTTTCTGATCAGAGCACGCCAGAGCATCCTAATTCATTTATCCCACAAGTAACCGTAACATCAGCCAACAGTAGTCCGAACACTACGACTATTAAACTAAGAGCATATCATCCTTAACGCATGATGTTAAACTACATGAAATAAAAGTGTACCCAACACGCAGGGTAAATTAGCGCAGGGAACTTCTTGAGCTTCAAAGACAATTGCGGCCTAACATCTCCAACATGACCAGACATACCCTTTCTGTACATCAGACTCTGTGACCCAGATAATCATGGATCCTCATGAACCTCCAAGGCTATTAGACATGGAAGGTCATCGACCTATGGAAACCTTTGCATGACTATGAGTACCATGCCCTCAATGGCTCTGTATATTGATCGCCCCTAGCCCTTCTACCAAAGTCAAGTCTCCCTTAGGCGACACTCTTCCAACCCCCGTATTCTCAATGACCGTAGAGCCCTCATATCATTTCTCCTAATGCAAGAGGCCCCATAATCACAGTTTACACTATCTATATTCTTCCCACGTCTTGGGCATGTCAGGGTATTCATACCCAGTTACATTCTAATCAAGAGTGAACTTTACAACAGTGTCCTTACTGCATGACGATAAACTACATGGATTGCATTCTCATCGCACAACGGTAAACTACACAGGCCAAGTACCTCGACATTCGAAAATTTCCTTAGTTAAAAGCATTTATATAAATACAAAATTCCTCTCATCCTTACCACATGACGTTAAACTTCATAGAGACCATCCTTACTTCATGACATTAAACTGCACAATATCTTAAAAAAATGAAAAAAATGCCCTCCATCCTTGCCGTATGATGTTGAAATGCATGGTATTGAAAGAACTCTCCACGGGTTCAGTCAGGAAAAGAGGCTTCCCTCTCTTCCTCATTGCATGAGTCAGACCTGCACGAATTATCGTCTCACACTTGCATGAGAGGGATGACTTCACCCATTCCTGGGATATCTTAACCCAAAATACCTCTCCCATTTCTAGACACCCCCTCCTCATGATTCATACTCTATAACAAGAAATAACCGGACTCCCATAAACCACCCCCGGTGGTCTTGAATCACAACTTCCCTAGAGTTGCCCGACTATCGGGAGAATACAACCATTGACCTAAGGACACCTTTGTACGACTATGAATACCATGCCCCCAGCAAATCTGCATATTTTTTCCCATGGCCCATCTGCCAAAGGCAAGTCTTCCTTAGGCAACGCTTCTTTCCGAATGCCTCCTGGCCTCTGAGCCCTCATATCCATTCTGAGATTCATAAACTCTCTGATCTATAGTTTACAAACCTTTCCACAATCACGTCTGTGTATGGTGGGACGTTTATGGTTAAATTCCTGAGACCTAGGAAAAAACATTCCATTTTGAAAGAATGTCCCAGATGCATGACTTTAAATTGCACCAAGCTCCAACCCTCCTTCATGAAAACCAAGTATGTGTAGGAGTGGTCTCCTATCCATATCCATGATTGATATGGATATCTCCAAACCCTTTAGACACCGTGTCAATCCACCCTTGGGGGTTTCCATAACCTTTTTTAAGAAGCCCCTAGTGGTCTTCATAATTCAAACTTCCATGAAGTTACCCGGCCATCAGAAATGGATAGTCATTGAATTAAGGACACTTTTTTATGACTAATCACACCATGCCCTCAGCAGCTCTGCATAATGAGTCCCATGGACCATCTACCAAAGGCAAGTCTTCCTTAGGTGATGATTTTCCTACCTATGTACACCCATATGGCTCCTATGACCCATGGCATGCCCTACATTCTATTCAAACATGAGTGAACAATTTCCCCCATATATGTCTGAAAGGCATTAAGGCATCCACAATCGGTAAAAACCTCATCGGGCCCTCACCCCACCACATTTAGTCAAATCTGTTCGACCTAAAACATAAGTAATGATAGTCTTGTTTTCAGGACATTAAACCGCTCACAGAAACATGTATGAAACTCGCCAAGAAGAAAACTCGCGAAGGGAATCTTAGGAAAAAGTTGAGTATTAGCTTGTCAGGACTACACCTTGTATGGACTTGGAAAAAAATTGAGCAATAAAAACTCAAGAGGCAGAAAGATCATTATATCGAAATCCCACAAAGGGTATATTGGAAAAATGTCGAGTATCATCTCACCAGGCCTACACCTTGCATGGCCTCGGCAAAACATTGAGCAATAAAAACTCAAGAGGCACAAATACCATTAGATCGAAACCCAAAAAAGGTGGACTAAGAAAAAGCCAATATATACTCGAAAAGTCCACACTAAATAGTCCTAGGAAGATATTATGGTGTCATCAGAAGAGACACAAAGTTTGAAGGGTTTTCCTATAAAACCCTAGAAATAGTCAAACAATGCTCACTGAATCCCATGTCTCAGGATAAAATTAGAGCCCGATTTGATTATTTTAGTTTACTGATTTCAAGTCATGGTTCAAAATTAACAGGTACTTGAAGTGATATTAAAAGGAAGACACAGAGAAGAGGTGTTTAAAATAAAAAAAATATATTCCATTGAGTTCATCAAGAATGGAGGAACATCCCCAATTCAGAGTCTCTCCATAGTGAAAGGGGGGAGGGAGTACATGCCGTAATTTGTAAAAAAGATACAATAGGGTCCGGTTTTCCTTTTCCAAAGGAATGGAGAGTGATTTCCGCGGGCCATTGATAGTCTTTTCCAAAGAAGTTCTCTCCTCCATCTCAGCTTTGGCTGTTGGGAACACCCACTCTAGGACAACTTTAAGGTCCCTCCCCTTCTTCTGAACAGCTTCATAAGTTGCACACGAGGAGGCCAGTTGTCCCCTAAACTTGTATGTGTGGTCTTTTCACTCCCGCATCTCTTCTTTCTAAACCACCACCAAATCAAAGGCCTTCACCTCCTCAACCATCAGATGATCAAGTGTTTCTGAAATATCTCGAAAGGTCACCTCTTGGTAGTGAGAATAATTAAACCTATCTAGCTTATCCTCGCAGGAGGACAAGTCTCCTCTAGCAATTCAAATTTGGTAAATAAGGAAGTGAAGGTGCTGATAATCAAAGCTTCCAGAACCCAGCTCAGTAAATAACCATCAGAAGTTGTTACCCTCATTGGAAAAATTGGCTAGGGGTGTCTCCATGGCAAGAGAACGTAATTAGTGCCATGCCTCTTTGTGAACTACCTGGTGTCCCGTCGCAGCACCAACACTTTGATCCTCCCCTACTGCCACATGTTTGTAAGTGGGAAACGTCACCATAGAAGCAGGAAGAGACTTAAAGCTAGCCACCTAAGGTGTGATACTCTATTTTCTCTCAGATGGCCCAACCACTGGAGCCAGATGCAAAGGACTAACTGTGGCCTTCGGGATGATCAGTGATACTTGGCTAGTACTAGTCTCATAAAGATCCTGGGAAATATCCATAGGAGGAGGGTATTCTGAATCACTCCCCACTAAAATGGGTTGCACTGATGAAATCCCTCCCAGATGCTTTTGATGACGGATCGAGCACCTTCTCACCACGAGAGCGGGAGATGTAGGTGTATCCATCTGGGTTGATGAAGGGAAGGAAGAAAAAGGCGTGACTGTTTCACCTCTCATGACAAAGGGAATGTGAGGTGTTGTTATCGGGGTAGGAACAGGACATGAAACAGTCAAGGGTTTCTGTACCCGCCGAATTGGTTCTTTCATCATCCCCGTAGGGTAACAATCGACCCATAGTTGGGCATACTCCATCGATAGGAAGGTGGTCCCCATCATGTTATGAATGATAATTTACTTAGAAGCACTTTCATGCATTATCATAAGCCACAATTGGTGGAGAATTATAGGATGATAATATCCCCTTAATCGAACAACCAGAAGTAGCGTAGTCTGTTAAAGGTATCCAAACTATCTGGAAAACTGGTAGGGAAGGTATGGTTCAAAAATAACTACTCGGTCTATATGAGTAGTGAGTATCACGTCCTGAAGGTTGATAAGGTATGAACATTCCTCCAAGGAACCACCCCTATCACCCCTCAATGACCCATGAGGGCTAGGATGTGGTGCGAACAAGAAATGAGAGGTGTTGTTCAATAGACCAACAACATCGGTAATGCTCAGAGTACTGGGATGAATAACAAAAATGTTGAGAAGAGCCGGATGAAAGTCGGAATGGGGAACCCGTGTGGTATGTCAGTATTCATAACAGGGGAAGTGTTCCTCCATCCACCCGTATAGGAATTGGAATGGTCCACTGAGACGATGTGGAGACCTGCCTTCCTGAATCTGTACCAATAATTCATAAAGACAGGCATGGGTAAGAAGGGAAAAATTAATAGGTCGACCCTCCGCCAACATGGCTGCTATCATTAAAGTGTTGGCCCAGACCCCAGTGTATAAATCATGGGATGGGAAGATCCATCCACTTAAGAACATGGCAAAGAAACCTGCTAGCCTAAGAACAGGAGAAATATCTGACCAAATATCATACCCCCATGAGGCATACCGCCCTGTTTCAAGGGTAGCACAGTATGAATCTATAGTTTGGCGGGATTGATGGGTTGGGTGAGTTCGACAGAGATGTGCCTTCGTCTTAGGCTCGTTCGTCTGTAAGAATAACCTTACCCATGCTTCGAATGGGATGAGGGAACAAGCCTCGAGAATATAACCCAATAATCCATCTACCATAACTAGCAAACTCCTTGTCAAAGGAGACATGTGATCGGTATCATTCCATGTGGTAGCTGTTGGGAGAAACCCATTATACATTTCTCTAAGGATAGGGAGACCTCCAAGTTGGTTTATATCTCATAAAATGATCCCAACCTCTCCATGAAGTAGGTGAAAGGTGTTGGTACTCGAACAAAAATGACTCAACAACTTTGGAAGAATTTCGACTGGAGAGAATATTTCAAACTGAGACACCCAGGTTGCCTGGTACAAGCCCACTACTTCCATCTCATCAGGGCACTCCAGACAGGTTTGATACACCCAGAATGCCCAGGCCCACTCATCAGAAAAGCATCCTCCGACACAAAAATCCCACTTAGTGCTCTATATTCCACTAGGATTTTCTCAGGAGATGTTGATAATGGATGGGTACTCTTGGGAATCTAGTCTCGGGACATCATCACGACACCCGCAGTTTCCCTGAGTCCATGTCGAGCCTCACAGTACAAAGATGTTCTCCTCGATAGGAGTGGTGATGATTTCTACTACTAGGGAAATGTTGGCATGGTCATGACCTTGTGGTTCCTCTAAATGGATGAAAGGGAGGTCAGGGTTAGGCAGTGGCAGAGGTACGTCAGTGGGAAGACCAAAACCGTAAAGCGGAAACTATACGAATAACGGGTAAGCTAAGAGCTCTGGTGTTAGGAAAACTATTAGAAATATGTCATGGGGAATTATGTGGGTCTAAAGGTGATTGTCACTATTCCTCTCCATGGTTTCCCTTGTCTTCTTCAATTCAACTGTAGCTTGTGAGTCAACCATCGTAGCCTGCATGGGAAGATCCAAAAGAAGAAAAAAATTTAGTCCAATGAAAATTGTTGGATAAAAGCTATGGAAAAGTGGCTAAACGACTCAAAATATGTCCACATAAAGCTCTGCATATGAATATTGGAAATGGTACATGGTGGCCATATCCCACGTACAACATGACATTCGGAAGCCACTCCGCCTACAGATATGGTATGAGAGTTCAGTTCACCGCGTATGACCATGGTACGTGAAATAAGTTGCAAGGCACAAGCCCGCAGAGTGTTGGCCATTAGACTGCGTACCAAGCCCCTATGCAGGTTCTCATAATTTAAGACTTAAGTGAAGTTAGAAATAAAAATTTCAAAGTTTAAAGGATAATTCCAGTCTGTGGACCACTGAACCGCGTATCATTTTCCCTACACGGCCCTCCGTGACTTACTTTTTAAAGTTGTTAGAGTTTAGTTCACGACTGGAAAATTAGTTCGCGGATGGGGGTGGGCGTGGACGGAGTTTAGTTCATGGAAGTCGAGGATGGTTCGCATACAAAGAGGTTTGTGAAGGAAGCCATACGCGGAGGCGGTGCATGGAAGCAGGGAACGAGAGAGCTTTTCGCCGAATAATCCGAAAAAAGACAAGTCGCATGGAACCCTTTATATAGGCGTGGTCCCCCACCATGTCCACCTCTCTACCGCAAACCACTCTAGATTTAAGACCAATATATATTGGAACCTTCTATTCGTTCCGGTCAAACCCCATTCTGATGGGGGGAATTTTTAGGGTCCTGAAAAATCCGCATAAGGGAAGAAAAATACTCCCTTAAAATCAGTGGATGAATTTACCCAATTTTCATCAATAATTTAGGGAAAAAATGATGACTGTTTAGAAGAAATGGTAAAGGGCCTAACTAGTCCATGTACCAGTTCATCATCAGTGGTACATGGCTGGTTCAGAGAACCTCCCTCCCGTGGACACTGTCGTTCACGAAACGGAGGCAGAGCTCCTACATGGGTGCGAACCAAATGACCTCCGAGTGAGGATAGACTGGTCCGTAGTCGCGAACCGCGCTAGCCATGAACCAGGCGGACCGCCCCCCCTACTGCACACCACGTCATTCACAAAATAGAGGCAGAGCCCTATGCGGCCACAAAGTACCCCAATGACTTAGTTGGTTTATGGGTGAGGTGCATTCAATATACCCCGTGAACCTCAGGTTGACTAAGTCATCCGTAGGCTGGGTTTTTTGTCATGGGCCTTTAAAAAAGGTGACTCATTACTATAGATACGACCCTTTCCCCCCTCTATAAAAGGAAGTCAAGGGGGAGAAGAAAGGGATCAACTTTTGGAAGATCAGATTCTTGGCAATCAGTTTTTCGAAGGAAAGGCATCAGAATTTTGGAGAAGGAGGAGGCTTTCTGGAGCTTAGGATTTCACGTACCATGAAGTTTCAATTCAAGAACCAGAAAAAGGTATAAATTGGGGAAAAATTGTTAAGAACTACGGAACACATAAATAAATTGTTAAACCACGAACCTAAAATTGGTGAACCACAAACCATGGCCCCTAAACGGATGCACTCCCCGCGAACCAGGGAGCCCACACCCCTTCTTCTATCCAACGTGCTTCATAGCAACCTCCTACGCAGGCGAAGCCCTTACCAGTGATACCCCTGACCACTTCCGCTAGAGCAGACTCCAGCACTGCATAACAATTTGGTATGCGGACCAAACCCTAATCCGCATACCACTCCGGTACACGGGATGCCCCTCTGTCCGCGTACCACAGTGGTACGCGGATGACCTCTCCATATGCGTAGCACTTACCTACATGAAGGGTGACACTCCTCATATGGCTATGTGGTCCACTAAGGCCTTCAGTGTTTCCATCCCCCGAGTCAGATAAGTCCCTTCCAATTTAGTCCAATCCTCAAGAATCTCTTCAATAACCTATCCATCGGCACGAAGCCAAGGCCTCTCCCAAAGCCACTGGACCGACATGGTGAAACATTCAGGCGCATTAGCGCGCCCTCCTAAGTTCACATACCCATGGTAGGTGGAGAAAAAGGGGTTACCCCATCCCTTGAACGGACATCTGGAGCATTCTTGGGTTCACATTTCCATGGAAGTCTAAAGTCTGAGCCCAAGAGACCCTTTCTGCCTCTCCACTCTTCAGGATTAAGGGATCCTTCTTACTTTTCCATTTAATGAGCACCAGCGGTGAGCACTTCTCCCCTCCCCTAAATAGAGTACTAGGGTATCCCTCCTGGAGTAATTCTCACACCATCCTCACCAGACAACAACAGCCTTTCCCCTTCCATCCGAGAAGGTTCATTGATCCGTGCCCTTCACCACCATACCATGGCCTTTACCGACACAACTCCTACCTTCCTTCCCTCCTCAAAACCAGGGGGAATGAAAGTCTTGATGTCTCGGCCCTCTCCCTCCGCTGTTGTCTTTCTCATCTCCCCTTAGTAAGGAAAAAGTGTGTGGCTTGCCGAATCTTTCACATTCTCTTGTTTCTCACACCGAGCATGCCTCACATGGGCTTAAAGATTTGAGATGGTCACGACGTCCGTACAATGACAGAGGTTGAAAAAACTATGTGGGTTTTGATCCTTGCCTCCTAAGAAGGGTATTCATGACACCTCCCTGAGGTTCAATCCCAACTCAGGCCACCAACCACACGTAGGACCCAACCATACTCCAACATGAGCTGCCAATCACGCCCTTGACAGGAAACTATCACGTGTAATCCCTGACCTTACATAACTACGTACACTTTTATTCCCAACCAACCGGGATACATAGGAAATATCCCTGAGGTGCAAGACCAACATCCAAGTCTGATACCCATCTACCCTTATCAGACTATGTCCTCATGCCCCTAGCAGGACCATACTCAGGCCCAGGAAATAATTTCCCCTGGGTCCTCTGGGCCACTTCGGCGTAAGTCCCACACCAACCTTGACTAGGAACCTATCAATTAGATGTCTTTGCCATATGATGTTAAACTGTACGATTGGGTCCTTGTCACACGACATTAAAAGGTGATGTGTCCCATTAAGTGGAACCAAACTACGTGGATTCTGATTCCTCTCACAAGGATACGTAGGAATACCACATTACGGGTTCGATCGAGACACTCAAGTAACTCTCTATACCCCCTGGATGAAAATAAACTCCAGAGATCCCTATGTCTTGAGACCAGTGCTGTCTGAACAAACTCAAACTTCCCCAAAATTGCTAATCCAATGAGGGATGGTAAACCTCAGATGTAGACGGTTCTGAATCCCTGCGTATACCTATGACTTGCAACCTAGGGGTAATATGTGGATACTATGCTTAGGGATAAACCAAAGATTAATGAACATATGAAAACATCTTAAATATATAAGAGAGTCTCAGAATAGGCAATAATTCCCCCCAAAAAGGGTGTGATGAGCCCAACTTCCCATCCTCTCAACCAATGTGAGTTCTTAAGTGTCATTGGACATATCACCCAATGAGAACCTAACTTTGGAAAGAAGATCCATGTATCATTGGATACAATAACCTTTGGATGTTTATGGATCTGCGAATAAACCCGTTGGAAAACAAGAAAATCCACGAAGATCAGGAACCCGATAGAAATGATTAAACAACACCGACTCCCTTTAATCATACATGGGAACTGATCACGTCCCCTCACCATGAAAAAATTGTTATACCCTTTTGTTTTAAATTAAAAATTTTGGGGTATGATTTCAAACCCCCCATACTTCTCTCCTTATGTTTGAATGATGATATACCCCTTTATCTCTCATTAATTCCTCCCATGTACTTCCGTTACCATGCTGAAATTTCATAAGGGATTTCTTCCTCTCTCATTTTTTCCAAGTTTCTTTATGTTTCTATACCCTTGTATTTTCAATTAAAAATGTTGGGGTATGATTTTTAACCTCTCTAATACTACCCTCCTTATGTTTAAATGATGAGAGACCCATTTCTCTCTCATTAATTCCTCCCATGTACACCTGTTACCATGTTGAAATTCTGTAAGGGATTTCTCTCTCATTTAAATTCAATAAATTATTTTATATTATGAATCTAAGTTCCACTACAGATGTTGGGACATGTATCTATATGACCCCCTTACTATACATTTCATTTATAAATGATGAGAGACCCCTTTCTCTCTCATCAACCCATTTTATGATTTATATTTGACGTCGTTATGCTACCAAAGTTACACCAAAATTTCCCATGCCAAAATCATCGTGTAAGTGAATACTATACCCATTTCTCTATCAAGGGTATTCACCTTAATGCAGTTGTACTAGTTGATTGAGGACTTACATTTATATATTCCACATCTCTTATTCATGGACTAATTTACGATTTTTAATGAATCCATGTTGTATGATTTATGTGGCACACTAATGCATGAAATGAAATGATTAAGAAGGGTGTGCCCTGATATCCCTCCAATGAATTGGATAAAGATTAGTATCATGATATATCAAGTTCAATGAGGCTTTACTCATGCTAATTCAATTGAAATAAGGGCTTGCTCATGCTCCATGTGAAATGAGCCTTGGATCATGCTAATATCATGTTAAATTTTGTTTCCACATTTCCATGTTATGATAATCATGCTATATCATGCCTTTATGTTCATGTTTCTCTTGTGATCCATTGATATTCCTATTTCCTAACATGTAATATATTCTTCCTGTTATGAACTGTTTACTCCCTTACCAGACTTTATAGTTCACCGTTTTCTTATGCATATCCTCAGGTTATCCCATCCAATGCTAAGTACGAAGGAATGCTATCATGTAAAATAATTTTTCAATAAAGATGTTGGGTTTTATGTTCTAATTTGTTATGTAATGTTCCTAATTTCCCAAGACACTAGACATATCAATCCTCAGAGTTGTCTTAAGTGAAAGTTTATGTAATAAATCGTGTTTAAGTGTGTAATAAAGAGAAGAGTTTTTATAGTTGGTATCAGAGGATGGGTTTAGTTATTTTTGAGATTAGGATTAGAAATCCCCAGTGAAAGCTTTAGAGATAAGACTAAGTATAATAAAAACATCCCTAAATTTTGGTGAGTATCGAGTAAGTGGTTTATCAATAAAATAATTCCCTATCTGGATACGAGTAGGTAGAGGTGGCTCTAGTATATATGTATATAGGGGTAAAACCATAAAACACCACTTTGAGCTAGACTCAAATGGGAACTGGTGCACGACAATGGGCCTTGCTGCACTCTTGGTTATGACACTCCCAGGGGATATGCTTTGGTAAATTCATGATCTTAGTATGTACCATTTTTAAGGGAATAAAAAAAATTCCTCTAAGAATATATGTTGGGAAGTAGATAATGGATAACATAGATTGAAGCCAATAAATTCATAATTTATGGAAATAAATGTAATTTATAAGTTATCCCTTTTTTCATTGGATTCTCCTTTACGTGTTACCCTAAGTTTCCTTTTAATTTATCCAATGACCGATAATAGGAGGAATCAGGATAAAAACCGATGTGAATATCAATGTGACGATTGTTCTAATGAGATTATCAATCTGATGGGAGCAAGAATCACAAACTTTGTCATGATACTCTCTCAGTTAACTAAAGTTTTGAATAGAAACACGGGTCAAGAGGAACGTTAAACCCCCCCTAATAAAGAACATGTCAAAATTGAGAGATTCATGAGACAAAGGCCTCCTACTTTTAATGGATCATCAGATATCTCAATTACTAAACAATGGATCAACTCCATTGAAAAGATCTTCTCCATCCTTTAGTGTTCCGAACAAGACAAGGCACTTCTGGCTGCTTATCGTACGAAGGGTGAAGCTGATCAATAGTGGGAATTGATCAAAGATATGAAACCTGAGGAGGTAATTGAGGCATTGTAATGGAAGGATTTCTAGAAAAATGTTTTTTGATAAATATTTTCCTTGAACCCTCCGACTTAAGATGGAAAGGTACTTCCTTTCCCTCAAGAAAAAAGATGATGAATCTATCGGAGCGCACGAGGAAAAATTCACAAGTCTTGCATGATATGCCTCTAGCTTTTTCGTTACCCCAAAATTCAAGTTTTACCACTTCTTTGTTGGGATAAAACCTATCTTATAGATTTCCCTAGTGATTTGTGACTTCGAGAGCTATGGGGAAATTGTCCAATGTGTCCTCAAAATCAAAATGGCGATCGGTGAATCTCATGGGTATCATGAGGATAAGAAGCGTAAGGTGGAATTTAATTTTTTTAGTTCAATGGATAAATCCAACAGTTCTAAGAAATTCTATCATGCCACTTTCCAAAGTTGTGGAAAGATGCACCCCAGAAATTGCAGGAAGGGGATGAGGAAATGATTTAGGTGTGGAAGAGAAGGGCACCTGGCTATTAACAGTCGGCAATAAAAACCCACTACTATGACAGAGGAGAAGAATTCTCCATTCAACCCTCAAAGCACTGTTAATTTATTCAAATACAAAGAACCAGATCACTTTTCAAACTAGTGCCCTAAGTCAAGGGTTTTTGGAGGCAGCCAACAACCTCCAAGGAAGAAAGGGTGAGATTTTTCCATCATTGCCGCCGAAGTGAACCCTGAAAATGAAGTGGTGATAGGTACACTATTTATTTTTTCAAGAATAGAGAATATAATTTTTGATTTTGGTTCTATTAATTCTTTTATATCCCATAAGTTTAGTAGAACAATCCCAACATCACCACAAATAATGGAAGTAGAGATTTTTGTGAGAACGACAAATGGGGAAATCATTGCAACCCATGAATATAACTTCTCCCCTATCACAATTTGTGGTTTGAACTTCCAATAGAACCTCATTATACTCCCTCTAGTGGAATTTGATTCAATTATTGGCATGTATTAGCTTTACCTATATAGATTCAACATAAATTTTAGTGAGAGGGAAATCACTCTCTATATGGTGAATCGACCCCCGATTATGTACAAGTGCAAGGAGGAGTATGAATATTCTTTAGCACCATCATCTCAAGAATGGATATTAATACCCTATGAGCATGTTTATCTTTCTCAAATGATTGAGTCTAAGGAAGAAACCATCCTTTAAGACATGCCTATTGTGAGGTAATTCACTAAAGTGTTTCTGAGGAATTTTATAGTCTTCCTCCTAGAAGAGATGTTGATTTCTTAATTGATCTTATACCTGGGGTGTTTCCAATATCCAAGACTCCTTATAGAATGGATGTTGTGGAGCTTTAGGATATGAAGAAACAACTACAAGAGAATCTGGATAAAGGGTTTATACGCCCAAGTGATTCACCATGGGGTGCACCAGTTCTCTTTGTCAAGAAGAAGGATGGGTCAATGTGACTTTGTATTGATTATTGCGAGCTCAACAAAATCATGATAAAGAACAAGTATCCTCTTCCATGAATTGATGACTTGTTCAACTAGCTACATGGAGCACAATACTTCTCCAAGGTGGATCTACAGTTGGGATATTATCAAGTAAGGGTGAAGAGGGAGGATATCCCTAAGACATCTTTTCATACAAGATACATGCACTATGAATTCATAGTAATGCCTTTTGGACTCACTAATGCTCAAGAAATATTCATGGAATTAATGAATAGAGTCTTTAGATATTACCTCAACAATTTTTTGGTAGTATTTATAGACAATATTCTAATATACTTCAAAACCAAGGAGGAGCATGAGGATCATCTAAGCACTGTACTAGAGACCTTACAAAATGAGAATCTCTATTCAAAGTACATAAAGTGTGAGTTCTGGTTGAAGGAAGTCTCATTCTTGGGTCATATCATCACAATAAATGGGATATATGTGGATCCCTCCAAGACAGTTGCAATTGAGGGATGGCTGAGGCCAACATTGGTGAAAGATATCTGTAGATTCCTGGGGTTAGCTGTATATTATCGCCGATTTGTGAGAAAGTTCTCACGATTATACAACCCTCTTACTAAGCTAACTCTAAAGGGAGTCGAGTTTTCTTGGAGTAATGAATGTAAAGAGAGCTTCAAGGAGTTGAAAATAAGGTTTATAACTACACCCGTTCTCACACTACCCACAACTGGAGAATTTTTTTTTGGTATTCAGTGATGCTTTGAAGAGGGTCTTGGGTTGTGTGTTGATGAAAAATGACAAAGTCATTGCCTATTCTTCAAGGAAATTGAAAGTTCATGAGAAAAACTATCCAACACACAATCTGGAGTTGGCTGAAGCAATATTTTCTTTAAAAATTTGGTGATATTACCTCTTTGGGGAGAAGTGTGAAATATACACGGATCACAAAAGCCTCAAGCATATATTCACACATAAATAGTTGAATATGCACCAAAGAAGATGGTTAGAGGTAATCAAAGACTATGAATTCTCAATCCATTACCACCCAAGGAAAGCAAACAAGGTGGAGAATGTTCTAAGTAGAAAGGACCCAACAATTCTATCATTGATGAGAATTTAAAAGGATCCAATCTTATTAGATTTGATAAATATGGACATGGGAATCATAAAAAAGAGAACATCATCAATCCTTACAAAAATGATTTATCAACCATCTCTTTTGGAAAGGTTAAAGGATGCTCAAAAGGATGATGTGGGAATTCAGAAGAAAGTGGAAACTATTAGAAAAGGGAAATCCTTGGAGTTCAATGTTAATGGAGAAGGAATTGTGAGATTTGGGATAAGACTACATGTTCCATCAAATACAGAGTTAAAGAATGAACTTTTGGATGATGCACATAGTTTGAATTTATCCATTCACCTAGGAAACACAAAGATGTATTGAGATATTCAAGATCATTATTGGTGGGATAACATGAAGAATGAGATTGCTGAGTATACATGAAAGTGCCTGGTATGTCAGCAAGTGAAGGCTGAGAGGTAGAAGTCTAAGGGTAAGATGCAACCATTACCCATACTAGCATAGAGATGGGAGAACATCACCATGGACTTTGTCACCGAACTTCTGAAGAAATACAAAGGAAACAATACTATCTGTGTTATTGTGGATCGTCTTAAAAATATTTTACACTTTATTGAAATTTTATAGGATTTATCATTGGATCAACTAGCACAGATATATATATATATATCAGCAAAGTGGTAAGGCTGTATGGAGTACCACTATCTATTGTATCTGATTGAGATCCAAGATCCACCTCTAAGTTTTGGAAGAGTCTTCAACATGCTCTGAATACTAAGCTGAACTTCAATACGACTTATCATCCTCAAAATCATGGACAATCTGAGTGGACTATCCAAACACTTGAGGAAATGTTGAGAGAATTCTTAATATACTTAAAAAGAGTGTGGGATCAACATCTTCCTCTGGTTGAGTTCTCTTATAATAATAGTTTCCACTCAAGCATCCAAATGGATCCTTATGAAGCTCTTTATGGGAAGAGGTGTAGAACATCGACACGTTGCGATGAAGTTGGGGATAGAAAAATCTTAGGTCCAGAAATGGTCGAAGAAATGGTGGAGAAGGTTAAGACCATTCAACATCACATTAAAGCTGCTCAGAGTCGACAAAAGAGCTATGCTGATAATCATCAATGAGATCTAGAGTTTGAAGTTGGAGACATGTTATTCCTCAACATATCACCGTGGAATAGAGTTATGAGATTTGGGAAGATGGAAATATTAGTCCAAGGTACATCGGCCCTTTGAGACCTTAATCACATTAGAGTAGTGCCTATCGACTAGAACTATCATCGAACCTATCTCAAGTACATGATGTATTCTATGTATCACTCTTGAGGAAGTAAATACCTGAACCATCACATGTACTCAATATAGAGGTGGTACCCTTAGAGAATAAACTCTACTATGAAGAGAAGATGGTGAAGATCTTAGATCATAAAGAAAAAGTTCTACGAAATAAGACAATGCCCCTCGTTAAGGTGTTGTGGAGAAACCACAAGTTTGAAGAAGCAACATGGGAATTATAGGAAGTGATGAAGCAGAGTTACCCTCATTTGTTTTAGTGTGGGGAAAATAAATTTTTAGGGTGAAATTTCTTAAGGGGGGAATATTGTAACAACCCAAACTTTTATTAATGAAAAATCCTCTTGATCTAATTAAATGTATTATTATGTAAAATGGTTATATAAAACGTATGTAATTCTTTGGTTTTATGTTTTTTTGGATTTTAAAATACTATTAAGAATTGTTACTATTACTAATATAGCCGTTGAACATTGATCACATGATTAGTATAAATATAGAGCTTTAATAAATCCAATTTACTCAGACAAAGGAAGCGATGACCTCATCCATTAGAAATGATCCGTACGAATACCATTTTTCGGAGATCGAAAAGGAGGTGGCATCACTGGGATTAACTCTTGACCAAGACCAAGCCGAGCTTCAACACATTAAGCTTGAACAGAACCACCTATGGGAGAAGTGGGAGTTAATAGAGATTACCACCCGAGCGATGTTATCTGAGCCACCCCAAGAGTCTGTCACCATCACACACCTTACCCTAAGGTATTATGCGGGTGTTATAAGGGGTTATGTAACAATACCTTCGAATTATGATTATGTGCATTATTTTTGTATAAATAATATACATTAATTTTATTATTGTTACTTTGTAAATAGTTTTTAAAGCACAAATAATTTTTTAGTTAATATTCAATTAAGAAATAAATTTTGATGAATTAATGGATTTTTGAATTAAATAATATTTTAATAAAATATTAATACTAAATTAATTTTTATTAAATATAAATTATCATATAATTTTTATGAATACAATTGTAATTGTTATTAAAGAAAGATGTTTTGGTCAAAACCCATGAATTTTAGATAAATGTCAATTTTTATTTTAAAAGTAAAATTTCACATATTTAGAAAATTATTTAGATAAAATTAATATTATTTTTGGATTCAGAACATCAAAATTATCTAACGGTGATTTTTTCATAATTTTTCGAGACAGTTGAATTTTTGGATAAAAATTAAATACCGTTTAAATATATAATGTGTTTTATGACATCATAATGACCAAATAGTGATGTAATAAAATACTATAAAAAATATGTTCGGAAAATATATGTTTTACCTTTAAAATTATGTGATTTTATATTTGTTTGATTAATTTTACGGTGCCTTAGTGGACCCTCCAAGACTTATAAAACATTTTATCTTTTTAAAATGATTTCCTTGAGAGTGTGACTCACCTTCATATAATAAAGCCTAATATTTTAATAATTTAGGATATTAGAATTATAAAATAATTTTTTACAATCCTCTTTGGCAAAAACCATGGGTAAAAACCATGATATCATTTGTGGTTTTGATTAGTTTAATGTGCAGTGTCCAAAACCTAAATAATAAAGAATTCCCTCCCTTTTCTAATATAAACCCACCAAATATCCCACTTATCTTCACTAAAAACCTTTTGATCTCATCCAACCTATACCATCCTCTATCTATAATCCTCCCAAGGCATCCCAATCTCCCAATAAGCCTCTATCAAGCCTCTCCTAGGCCTTTGGGATCACACTTCCAAGTAAGGGATTTCTTCCTTTCTCATTTTTGTCCAAATTTCTTTATATTGTTATACCATTTTGTTTTCAATTAAAAATGTTGTGGTATGATTTTTCACCTCCCACATACTTCCCTCCTTATGTTTGAATGATAATATACCCCTTTTTCCCTCATTAATGCCTCCCATGCACACCCCTTACCATGCTGAAATTCTGTAAGAGATTTCTTCCTCTCTCATTTTTGTCCAAGTTTCTTTATGTTTCTATACCCTTGTATTTTAAATTAAAAATATTGGGGTGTGATTTTTCACCTCCCCTATACTTACCTCCTTATTTTTGAATTATTAGAGACCCCTTTCTCTCTCATTAATGCCTCCCATGTTCACCCGTTACCATGTCAAAATTCCATAAGAGATTTCTCTCTCCTCATTTACATTGAAGAAATTATTTTATATTATGAATCTAAGTTCCATTACATATGTTGGTACATGTATCTACTTGACCCCCTTAATTTCCATTTCATTTATAAATTATGAGATACCCATTTCTCTATCATCAACTCATTTTACGATTTCTATTTGACATCGTTATGTTACCAAAGTTACACCAAAATTTCCCATGCCAAAATCATCATGTAAGTGAATATCATACCCATTTATCTATCAAGGGAATTAACCTTAATGCATATGTACTTATTGATTGAGAAATTAAATTTATGTATTCCACATCTCTTATTCTTATAATACATTATGATGTTTAATAAATCCATGTTGTATGATCTATCTGGGACACTGATGCATGAAATGAAATGATTAAGAAGGGTGCACCCTGATAACACTCCAATGAATTGAGTAAAGATTAGTATCATGGTACGTCAAGTGAAATGAGGTTTTACTAATGCTAATTCAAGTACAATGAGGGTTTACTCATGCTTCATGTGAAATGAGCCTTGGATCATTCTAATATCATGTTAAATGTTGTTACCACATTTCCATGTTATGATAATCATGCTATATCATGCCTTTATGTTCATGTTTCTCTTGTGCTCCATTGATATGCCTATTTCCTAACATTTAATATATTATTCATGTTATGTCTTGTTTACTACCTTACTTGTCTTTATAACTCACCATTTTCGTATTCATGTCCTCGAGTTATCCCACGCAATGATAAGTATGAAGGAATGTTGTTGTGTAAAAGAATTTTTCAATAATGATGTTGGGTTTTATGTTCTAAGTTGTTATGTAATGTTCCTAATTTCCCAAGACACTCGACCTCTTGATCCTCAGAGTTGTCTTAAGTGAAAGTTTATGTAATAAATTATGTTTAAGTGTGTAATAAAGAGCATAGTTATTATAATAAAACACCCAATAAAATTCCTAGTGTTAATTCTTGTTCATGATGTATTTGTAAGAAATTTGAAATTTAAATATCTTCATCCTTGACATAATTTTGGAGATTTATTTTTAGGGGATATACAAAGAATATACACAAGGGATTTGAATACTTTCTATGAGAAGATGAGGTACAATTCAAAGGAGGAATTTTAAATTCAAAATTTTAGAGATATTTGGAAGATATATTAACCCTTTTAGATATACATTTTCTTATCCATCAATCCATCATGATATTTTTATTCAAAGAAGAGAGGTACAAAAGAAATATGGGGAAAACTGAGGCTTAGGGAGTCCTAAAGTAATGGAGACCAAGGACATACCCTTTTATCAAATTAACCCCCTTAGGTTTCAAGTAATTGATGTTTGGGAAGCATGTGGCATTGGATCCATGATCCGATAGTGATGCAAGTTGATATGCAACCTTGTTACCCTCTCTCAATGCATGGGCCACATGTATATTATTGTTGAGGAGAGATATTCATTTCCTGATAATGTAGGACATCATCCATGGGGTGGATCCTTTTCCATTCAAGGAGTCATGTATGATATTAGAGTCAGTTTCAACTTGAGTGAGGTCTATATTCTTTTGGTTTCATAGATTTAACCCAATGAGATTTGCTTTGGCCACTTCCTGTAGAGAACTTCCATTAACATAATAAGAATTAAAAGCTATAACAACACTCCCCCAGGTGTTACAAACAACTCCTCATCCTCTCATCTCACCCAAGGTGTAGGAACCATCCATATTGATCTTGAAGCCTATGGATGGAGGATGCCAACCCATTATCCCGGTGGCTTGGTGGTGTAAGGTTGAACCAGTGAAGTGATAACTTGCAGCAATCTTAGAGAAGGAGCTTCCTTACATTTATTGATAAGAGTGTCCATGTTGACCAGTAGGTTCCTTGTTCTTTCAATTATGGACCTCCCTATGGAAAGTAACCCTTTGTATCTAGCTTGATTTCTAGCCTTCCATAAGCACCAACATCCATCAATGAGAACAATAGACCTCTCCATCTTTTCCAAGCCTGTATCATTCATCCCATATGGAAACAACACTCAAAAAATGGTGTCATAAATATTTTGAGAGGAGAATGCAGTAAAATCACTGAAGAACTTCCAAACAACATGAGACCATTCACCTTCAAAGAAAAGGTGGTTCGTGCTCTCCTCCTTCTGATTTTTACAGTAGTGGAATCTAGATACCATGTTGATGCCCACCTTCTTAATATTATCATCCATATGTACTACTTGATTCCTTATCCTCTAGGTGAGAAAGTTATATTTTTTTAGAATTTTGTTGCATTAAACCATTCTATTCTAACTATACTGATGATCCTAAGTAGTCAAGATCATTTGAAATCCCCTTTTAGTGAATTTACCTGAGTTGGAAAGAGTGAAAACACACTTGTTTGGTTTTAAGTTAATGATAATTAAATCAAATATTTATTGCTGGTTTTTATCTAAAATAGCCCTGATAAATATTAGATATAGGTTTTCCTCCTTAAATGAGATTGTTGGGGCATATCAACCTAGGAAGCCAATAACAGAGCCTACCCAATTGTGATGCTATAAGCAGATGTCACCTTCCCCTACTATCCATTGTGAGTACTATTGGAGGTTCAGTATGAGGGGGTAAATCATGGACCATAAGGGAGAGCCATGATCACTAGAAGATTCTGTGTTTTATTCACATTTATGAGACATGATCTTCCCCCAGAGAGTTCATTATTCAATAATTTCCCACACAAGTTTTTCATGCATGAAATGGATCATGTCATCTAGGCTCCTCACATTAATCCCTCCATCAAGGATGATACTTTCCATCATACCCCATGAGAACTAGTGCCTCTTACCTTCTAATAGAGCATCCCAAATAAAACTGGCCAAAATCTTATCAATGTTGTTAATGAAACCTTTCGACACTTTGGTAGAAGCCATAACATGAATGAGGATGGATGATAAGACACTTTTAACTAAGGAAATCCGGCCCCCAAAGGATAGGTAGTGGTTTTTCTAGTTAAGTACATGCCCCATTATCTTGCTCACAATATGATCAAAATATATGATGCATAGTATACCTGAGAAGATTGGGGTGCCAGGGTATTCAATCAGGAAGGTGCCTTGTTACATATCCAATCTACTGCATAGAGAAGTCCAACTGGAAGAATATTTGTTAGATATATAGAGGTTACTATTGAATTTATTGATAAACTATCCACTCCAGTAACAATACTCTTCACGAATCTTGTTCATGCCTCAAAAAAATCTCTTATCGCCATTAGTGAAGATGATGGTGTCATCTACAAACATCAAATAGGAGATGAAAGGAAGATTCATTTTTATATGGTAAGAGAGTATTGATCCATTATACATGCCTATGTTGACAAGTCATCTGAGGGTATCCTACATGAGAATGAATATGCTAGGGGAGATTGGGTCTCCTTGCCATAATCCACGTATCACCTTGAAGAAACCGCGAGTCATCCCCATGAGTGAAACAACCATACACAAGGAGCTAAAACATCTGAAGACGAGGACCGAGGCCTAGGAAGAGAGACCCATACTAGTTAGCACCATATTGATGAATCCACATTAAATTCTATCATATTCCTTATTCATTTCCATCTTGATTGCCTTGTTAGATCTGTGAGTCTTGGTGTTGATGTATCTCAACATTTCCTATGATAGATCTATAACTCCTTAGTTTGAGTGGCCCTTCACAAATCTATGTTGTTCAATGGAGGTCCAATGGTGAATGTTCATGGATAACCTCAAGTTGATGACTATTTCCATAATCTTATAGGGAAAATTAAATATGCTCACTAGTCTATAGTGAAGGAGGTAGGAGGGGTCCTTAATCTTCGGTATGAGTAGAAGGGTCGTAGCACAAGCTACCTGTAGAATGTTTCCTCTACAAAAAATTTTTTATATAGCCGTAACAAAATCTCTCTTGACAACATCCCAAGATCCCCTGTAAAACGAGCTTGGGAAGCTATTGGGACCCAACACACTCTCAGGGTTGAGGTTCATCAAGGCCACATGGATTTGTTCCTCTTTAGGGATCACTTTCAGTAGATTGTTGTCCTAGTTAGAAACAAGGTTGGGAATCACTTCCCAAAGCTTTGAATTTCCTCCCGGATTTCCATTGGGCATATTTAGGTTTAGGCTTGGAAGGAGATATTTGAATAATGTATGCACCATACCCCCAACTATATATCTGTCATCCGTGTATATACCATATTTGAGCATGATATTGGGTTTTATTTAATGTCTTTTTTACCTTATACATGTGTAGAAGTATGAAGTGTTCTTATCATCCACATGAAACCATTTTATTCTTGAGATATCCCATGCCTTACGTTCCTATTTAAGAATCATTTCTGCTATAATGTTCTTCTTGTCAGAGAGGTCTCCAAACACCATGTCATTCCAGTCCTCCAGGCTAGATTCTAGATAGTCGATATCCAGTTTGAGATCATCCATGTTATGGTCAATAGGAGGGAGGTCCTTAGACCATGCTTATATCCCATTATTAATCCACATCATCTTGTTGTGAATAGCTACCCATGTGTTACCCTCAGTCAGCTCTCCCCATTATTCAATGACAAGCTATTGATAGCCGTGAATACAGGGCCACTGATAATAGTACTTGAATATTTCACAAGTTTCCTACCTAGGGACAAAGAGACTAGCAACAGTGAATGATCAAAAATACCAAGAACCAAATGATTTACCTTGGAATTTGGGAACATAGTGATGGAATGAATGTTGGATAGGAATTGATCAAGATGAATCCAACATCATCTTCTCCCTCTTTGGTTATTACACCATGTGAAGTGGTCACCCGAATACCCCATATCCAATAGTCCTTTGTACGCTATGAATTGGAAAATATCCATGCTGGCCTACTAGGAAAAAGAACCCATTCCTTTTTTCTCATATGGTTCTATGATAATGTTGAAATCTCCACCAACGATCCATGCCAATTCCTCAGGATCAAATTCACTAAGATCTTGCCACAATAATTCTCTTCTTTGAGCGTCACATCTTCCATATACAAAGGATACAAATAAAGTGCTCACACCATTAATTAATTTCATATTTATAAACTGATCTCTCACCTAAACCAGATCCACTAAGATATCCTTGTTCCAAAAGATCCATATATGCCGGTTGATCGGGTCTTCATGCATGGAAGCATGCAACTTGATTTTACGAGTGGATTCATTTATTTTAGAAGTATTTTGCTTGTGTTCAAGGATGACGACAATAAAAACCTTGTTCTTCTTGATCTTCGAAGTGATGAAGTCGGTTTTAACCCATGAGCCAAGGCTGCAGGAGTTCCAAATGAGAATAGATAACATTAATCAGAAAATGGCCCAACTTTGACCCCATGTACCTCGAGCTTTTTGGGTGGGAGAAAGAACGCTCCCAAATATGTTTTGATCTTGATTTTGTGCATATGATCGGACTCAGTGTTGAGGGAATTTTTATTGAAGAGGGAAAGAGTGAGTGAATCTTGAGGGACTTCCCTCTCACAGAACTCAGTGGAGATTGGGAAGGGTTTTATCAGTACTTTCCAAAAAGTGCTAATAAATATGACTTTTATCATCACTAAATTAATAAGCACTCATAAAACCTATCTTTATCAATGCTAATTTTTTTATTGATAAATATAGGTTTTATTAGCACTTTGTATTTCAATGCTGATAAAAATTGTTTAAAATAAAATACAAAAAATATTAAATGAATATATAATAAAAATGAATTAGTTATAAAAAAAGTAAAAAATAAATAACATTATTAATGAATATAAAATCTTGAATGCATGAATGTTAAAAATGAGTAAAATTAAATAATTAAAAATGAATAGACTTCAAAAATATTTAAAAAATGGATAAGTTTTATATTATATTATATTAGGTGCTTGAGGATACAATTACAAACACACACACACACCGCACACTCACATGCTAGAAAGGTCAGTCATAGCCCCCTAAGGGATAACCCACCCCACGAACCGCTTTATTACATTGATAATATATGTCTTGAAGGCCCATTGGGCATGAATATTAAATTTAAAACATATTAAGAATATTAAAACATACTAAATAATTATGTATAAATAAACACTAGAAAATAAATAAATTCCAAAAATATTAAAAATTAATTAATATTACAAATGATTAAATAATATTAAATGAAAGAATATAAAAAATGAATAAATAGAAATGAATAAATTAAAAATATGTTTTAAAAGTGAATTTATAATATTAATTACATGAATTGAAAACACATAAAAATTGAATAAAAATGAATAAATAGATGATATTAACTATATAAATAAGAAAATTATTAAAAATGAATTATTTTGACTATAAAAAATATTAATAATTAAATTAAATTAAATTAAATTAAATACACACACACATATTCAAAATGAATAAATTAAAATAAATATGATTACATAAGTTGATTAATTAAGTAAAAATATGAAAAATTAGTTAAATACTATTTAATTTTTATATATTAAAAAATTAATCTAATATAATATCACAATTAACTATATAAACACCAAAATGGTGTTGGAGTTCAATTTCATGCAAAAAATGGCAAGGTTTGGAGACGGTATTATAGGAATCAATTATATAAATTTCAAGCATATTTAAAATATTAAAACTTAATATAAAAAAAGAATAAATATTAATCATAGAAATTAAAAACATATTTAAAATAGTGAAACTTAATAAATAAATATGTTTAAATTTTAAAAAAGGAATAAATTCCAAAAATATCAAAAATTAATAAATATCAAAAAATGAAAAAAATAATATTTAATGAAATAATATTAAAAATAAATAAGTATAATTAAAAAAATTACAAAAATATTTGAAAAACATTAATTCATAACATTAATTACATGAATTAAAAACACATAAAATTTGAATAAAAATGAATAAATAAATAATAATATTATTCCAAATTATTGATGTATGCATTGTATTGATTTAATATAGAATATATAATTAATTATTAACCTTTAGAATTTTTAATCATTATTAAAAGTGTTATTATTTAATTAAATTTATAATTATTTAAAATTGTATAAATAACCATCAAAATTGAATATATTACAAAAATATTAAATGAATACATATTAAAAATAATTAAATATTGATATGAATATAAATATATAAATTCAAATATGAATCATATATTTAAATAAATATATTCATTTATATATTATATACTTTTTTAAATAAAATATCAATATAACATATTTATATTAATTATATACACACTTTGGAATTAATGCATATAAATACATTATTAAACATTTTTATTGAATAACATAAATGTGATAATTTTTTATATAAAATTATGAAAATAAGATTAATTTTTATTAAAAGTTATATAAATCATATTTATATATTATATTTACATATATATACTTATTTTAATATAAATATTGTTTAAAAATATATAAATATGTATATATAAATTAAATTATTCACTATAATCTTTATCAGTGCTAAATAAAAAGTGCTGATAAAGGGAGGACTTTTATCAGTGCTAGAAAGAAGCACCGACAAAGGTTACCCTTTTATCAATGATTATATTAAAACAGATAAAAGTTACCTTTATTAGTGTTTTTTTGGCACTGATAAAATTCACCCTTTATCAGTGCTTTCTTTCTAGTACTGATAAAGGTTGGCACTGAATATTAGCGATATTTAGTAGCGTCGACTTGTCGGTGATGTCTGTATCCCTTGGATTCACAAAGTGACTTCCTTCCTTCCTTCAATGACCCTTAATATATATTAAAACCTTCTTCTAAAGCTTCTAAACATCTTTTAATATAAGTCCAAGGTTCCTCCAAGGAGTTCTATTATGAGGTTTTCAACCTATCTACACATCACTTGAATCAAAGAATTAAACACATTAAGATTGTTTGTGATCATTAAAATAAAAGGATGGTGAGAAGAACAATAATATCCCCATTTTTGATGATAAAAAAACTTTAATAATAATAATATTAAAACAAGTATATGTAGAGAAATATTTACCATGATATCGAGATACTGATATACCGAGATTTTCTCCCTCTTTGTAAAACAAAAAAAAATTCTCCCCCACAAACATTATTTTAAAATAAAATATAGAATTTAGAATTTATCCACATATAAACTCTAATATTTATCCATATAAAAACTCAAAATACCCCCCCCCTTTTGAGATTATCAAGGAGTAAAAACAAGGTTAGAGAATAAATAGAAATTATTTAAAATATATTCTTATCATCATTAATGATCTTTCGAGAGATATGAAAATAAAGTTTTAAAAATAGTTTGATTTTTTAAATATTTTAATATATATTTTTAATTAATCTCAACATAAAAAAAATAAACGATTTTTTTTAAAACAGAGTTTAAAAGTTAAATAAAACTTAGAAAAAGGTTTTTGAAAAATCTAAATAAATTTGTTTAAAAAAAACAAAATTTTAATTTTGTAAATTGATTTTTAAAAATAAAATGTCTCTTCTTGGATCATTTCAATATTAAAAATATTACCTCCCCCTCAAATAACCCATCAAGAGAGTTAAATGGGTCATTTCCATCAAAGTAAGACTAAAATAAAGAGATAAAAGACTTATAAAATATTTTTTTTGAAAAATCATTCCATCATCAAGGTTTAGAAAATATTGTATTAATAAACCTTGGAAAATTACCTAAGAGTGTCAAACTAGGTGTGCTGTAAAGGCGCACTCACTATGCCTAGGATGAAGAAAGGGTTAGAATCCCAATCAACTCTTTTTATTATAAATACCTAAGAGCATATTCACTAGAACAAAATCCACTTGTTTATATCAAGAAATGAATGTTTTTCATGGTGTATCATACACACTTTACTTTTCCAAAATTATGAAAAGTTTTTGAAAAATATTTTATTAATTTGAAATCCATTTTGGAATTTTTTTTTTGATTTTTTTTGAAAAATTATCAAGATTTCCAAGTTCAAGAGATAAGCATCAAAAGATAATCATACCCAACTCACTTGTGAAAAATTCAAAATGATCAAGAGGAATGGATTTAGTGAATATATCAGAAAGTTGAAGGTTGGTGCAAACAAATTCAAGAATTATATCTCCTTTTTGAAAGTGATCTCATAGAAAATTGAATTTCAATTTAATATGATTAGTGTGAGAGTGTTAGATTGTATTTTTAAAAATAAAGATCACACTAGTGTTGTCACACTTGGTAGAGATGGAAGATTATGTTTTCAAAATGTCCGAAAGAGTATGTTTAATCCATATAAAATGGGATAAACAAATCCCATTGGCTATGTATTTAACTTATTTTTTAGAAATAACAATATAATTTTTTTTCTTACTACTACAAGAGAAGATAGATTTTCCTAACAGATGAAAAGTTACACTTGTAATAACTGGGTCCCGATGATAGCACAACCACCCCGCCTTAACATGGCCACTGGGTCCTGGTCCGCTAGGTACCACCAGTTTCCCCACAGACATGTGGTCCCCACCCAGGGGCCACCCACGCACCTGAACGGGTCATCTGACTGATGATTGTTCCCACAAGCCAACACATGTCCTTTCAAGTGTGCTTTTTCCTCACTCACACACACCCATTTTATATGTTTCATCCATATAAAATGGGCTAAACAAATCCCATTGGCTATGTATTCAACTTCTTTTGTAGAAAGAGCAACATAATTTTTTTTCATACTACTCTAAGAGAAGATAGATTTTCCTAAAAGATGAAAAGTTACACTTGTAACAACTGGGTCCCAATGATAGCACATACACCCCGCCTTAATATGGCCACCAGGTCCTAATCCGCCAGGTTCCACCAGTTTCCCCGAAAACATGTGGTCCCCACCCAGGGGCCACCCACGTGCCTGAACATGTCATCTGACTAATGATTGTTCCCACAAGACAACACATGTCCTTTCCGGTGTGCTTTGTCCTCACTCAAACACACCCTAAGAAAATTCCCAGAAGGTCACCCATCCTAATCACTACTCCAAGATAAGTACACTTAACTGTGGAGTTCTAATCGGGTAGGCTCCTAAAAAGAAAGGTACACCTTGTTGACATGAGTCATATCATTTAGTCATTTAACCCTTTATCATTCAAGGGTGTTACAATCACCCCCCTTTAGAGCACAACATCCTCATTGTGGGCCCTACATCTCAACCCAGGCAGTGCACCACACTTAAGGCTATGTACCACCTCTGATACCAAATGTAAAAATTGGGTCCCGATGACAGCACAACCACCCCACCTTAACATGGCCACCGGGTTCTGGCCCGCCAGGTACCACTAGTTGCCCCGCAGACATGTGGTCCCCACCCAGGGGCCACCCACGTGCCTAAATGGGTCATCTGACCAATGATTGTTCTCACAAGCCAACACATGTCCTTTCGAGTGTGCTTTTTCCTCACTCACATACACCCTAGGAAACTTCCCATAAGGTTACCCATCCTGATCACTACTCTAGGCCAAGCATGCTTAACTGTGGAGTTCTAATCAGGTAGGCTCCCAAAAAGGAAGGCGCACCTTGTTGACACGAGTCATATCATTTAGTCATTTAACCCTTTATCATTCAAGGGTGTTACAATCACCCTCTTTAGAGCACAACATCCTCATTATGGTCCCTACATCTCAACACAGGCAGTGCACCACACTTAAGGCTGAGTACCACCTCTGATACCAAATGTAACAACTGGGTCCCGATGACAGCACAACCACACCGCCTTAACATGGCTGCTGGGTCTTGGCCCGCCAGGTACCACCAGTTGCCCCACAGACATGTGGTCCCCACCCGGGGACCACCCATGTGCCTGAACGGGTCATCTGACTAATTATTGTTCCCACAAGACAACAAATGTACTTTCCAGTGTGCACCACACTTAAGGCTAGGTACCACCTCTGATACCAAATGTAACAACTGGGTCCTGATAATAGTACAACCACCCCGCCTTAACATGGCCACCGGGTCCTGGCCTGCCAGGTACCACCAGTTTCCCCGTAGACATGTGGTCCCCACCCAGGGGACACCCACGTGCCTGAATGGGTCATCTGACCAATGATTGTTCCCAAAAGCCAACACATGTCATTTCCAGTATGCTTTTTCCTCACTCACACACACCCTAGGAAACTTCCTAGAAGGTCACCCATCCTGATCACTACTCCCGGCCAATAACACTTAACTGTGGAGTTCTAATCTGGTAGGCTCCTGGAAAGGAAGGAAAACCTTGTTGACATGAGTCATATCATTTAGTCATTTAAACCTTTATCATTCGAGGGTGTTACAATCACCCCCCTTTAGAGCACAATAACCTCATTGTGGGCCCTACATCTCAACCCTGGCAGTGCACCACACTTAAGGCTGGGTACCACCTATGATACTAAATTTAACAACTAGGTCCCGATTATAGCACAAACACCCCTCCTTAACATGGCCACTAGGTCCTGGCCCGCTAGGTACCACCAGTTTCCCCACATACATGTGGTCCCCACCCAGGGGCCACCCACATGCCTGAACGAGTCATCTGACTAATGATTGTTCCCACAAGATAACACATGTCCTTTCTAGTGTGCACCAAACTTAAGGCTGGGTACCACCTTTGATACCAAATGTAACAACTGGGTCCCGATGACAGAATGACCACCCAGCCTTAACATGGCCGCTGGGTCCTGGCTCGCCAGGTACCACAAGTTGCCCCGCAAACATGTGGTCTCCACCCAGGGCCCCCCCATGTGCTTGAACGGGTCATCTGACCAATGATTGTTCCCACAAGCCAACACATGTCCTTTACAGTGTTCTTTGTCCTCACTCAAACACACCCTAGGAAACTTCCCCGAAGGTCACCCATCCTGATCACTACTCCAGGCTAATCACGCTTAACCGTGGAGTTCTAATCAGGTAGTCTCTTGAAAAGGAAGGTGCACCTTGTTGAAATGAGTCATATCAATTAGTCATTTAACCCTTTATCATTTGAGGGTGTTACAATCACCCCCTTTAGAGCACAACATCCTCGTTGTGGTCCCTACATCTCAACCCAGGAAGTGCACCACACTTAAGGCTGGGTACCACCTCTGATACCAAATGTAACAACTGGGCCCCGATTACAGCACAACCACCCTTCCTTAACATGGCCGCCGGGTCCTGGCCCGCCAGGTACCACCAGCTTCCCCGCAGACATGTGGTCCTCACCCACGGGCCACCCACGTGCCTGAATGGGTCATCTGACTAATGATTATTCCCACAAGCCAACACATGTCATTTCTAGTGTGGTTTATCCTCACTCACACACACCTGAGGAAACTTCCCAGAAGTTCACCCATCCCGATCACTACTCCAGGCCAAGCACGCTTAACTATGAATTTCTAATCAGGTAGGCTCCCGAAAAAGAAGATGCACCTTATTGACATGAGTCATATCATTTATTCATTTAACCCTTTTTCATTCGAGGGTGTTACAACACTAGTAATTTTCTTATCCAATTGGCATCCTCCAAAATTAGAATTGAAGAAAAATAAAGTTCAAAATAGGTTTCCTTAGGATAAAATAATCCAAGGTTTTTAGTTCCTTTCAAATAATAGAAAATTATTTTGAGGGATTTAAAATGAGATTCTTTTAGATTGGATTGAAAATGATCACAAAGGAATAAAATGAACATGATCTCTGGATAGGTCATAATAAGGTAAAGTAGACTTCTAATCATACTTCAATAAAGCTAGCCGTCAATTGATTGACCAACTTTATCGTATTTTAGATTATAGGTTGTACTAATGGGTGTTTTAATTTCATTATAATGATCTATTCTATACTTCTTTAGAAGTTAATTAGTATATTTTCTTTGGTTTAAAAAGGTTCTATCAGAATTTTGGGAAATTTGAAAACAAAGAAAGAATTTAAGTTCACCAATAAAATTAATTTCAAACTCTTTATTCATTAAATCAAATTTTTTTAAATAGTTTCTTTAGTTGAGATAATAATTAAATAATCAACCTAAATTTGAGTGATTAATAAATCATTTGAAAAAGTTCTAAAAAAGGGTGGAATCAACTTTTCTCATTTTGAAATCATTTGATAAAATAAATTTAGCTAACCTCTCATACCAAGCCTGAGGGGCTTGTTTTAAATCATATAGAGATTTAGTTAACTTGAAAATAAAATTTGGAAATTTAGGATTCTCAAAACTAGGTGGTTGGTCCACAGATTTTTTTTTCTATAATAAAACCACTTAGAAAATCACTTTTGAAATCCATTTGAGAAATTTTGAAATTAAAATGAGCAGCAAATTCCAATAAGATTCTAATGGATTTGAGTTTAGTGATGAGATAAAAAGTATCATAATAATCAACACCTTATTATTGATTATAGCCTTTAGAAACAAGTAGATCCTTGTTACAGATAAAATTTCCTTATTCATTAAGTTTGGTTCAAAAAACTCACTTGGTTCCAATAATATGATGATTATCGAGATGTTCCAAGAGATTTTAAATATTGTTCCTTTGAAATTAGTTCAACTCCTCTTGCATGGAAATTATCCAATTATTATCATTAATATCATTATCAAGGGATTTAGGATCAAGGTGTGAGATAAAATATTTATGTTTAACCTCATTTAATACCAATCTTATAGTAAAAGTTATGGATTGTAATTCTACGACAACATTCTCAAGATAATGGTTCATTTTCACTGAAAAATGCATTAAGAATGGACCAAATTCTGAATAAATTGATCTAGGAATTTATTTTATTTTTAGTATTTGATTTGACTAGTCATGGATCCCAAATGGACTTATGGATAAAAAGTTATGGTTGTTTGAAGTTAGACTTCTGAAGCCATCCAGTAGGGGAAATCCTAAAGCAAAGTATAGAATTTCACAAAACTTTTATAAAGTGATCACAACCTCTTCATGGTTGATTAAATCTGCTGTATGAAAAATGTGATTTCAAATGTAGAAGCTTCATGCACACATGATTTAGACTCCAAAAAAATGAATTTTCACACAACCCCATGGAGTTTCCTGACACAACCAAAAGTTTCACGAAACAACCAGAACAGATATAAATATGGAATCAACCCCTCATCTTTAGGATGAACTCTGTGATTAGAGTGACATATCACTTTCTCGTGCAATATGAGGTTGTGTGATTCTCCTAACCCCAAAATCCCAAACTTGTGTGAAATTACCCTATGAAGTCCAATACATGGACTTCTTCTTGAGATGTTTTTCCGCAACTTTATCCATGGGGAACCCAATTTCATGTAAAGCCAGAAATTACATGCAACTCTATTTGTGAAAATCTACAAAGTTACAGGTCACAAGGTTTTCCAAAATCATGTTTGTAGGCTATGCCTTTTGAAAAATCATGTTCATGAAATACCAAAATTTGTTTGACCCAACGTAAAATTGTACGACTCAGTACATAGTTAATAACTGATTCCTAGTTGTGAGAAATGTGTTTTTCAGATGTGTTCCTGTTGGTCCATACCATGGGGGATGCGCCCCAACACCGCTGCTCAGGGTCAGTGCCAAGATATGGTCTTGGGCCTTTGGATCGGTCCATTCACTAACATCATTGACCCCCATGAAAAATGGAGAGTTGCACCATGATCTTTTCAGTATGGGTTAATGAAATTTTGGTTTGTGACTTGTATAGATCAAAATTCCAACCTCTATAATACCATGACTTGAGATACTCCTCTACACTCCCTGAAATACCTTGGTTTGATGTAATCCTCTTGGTCCCTTTCCCATGCCATGATATGATATTCTCATATTGGTCCCCTTGAATAACTTGAGTCAAAATTCCCCATAATAAATTCTTGAAACCTCATCACCTAACTCTTATATTGGGTTGAAAAATAAAGGAACACTTTAGTGTAATCCCCACACAAGCCATTTCTAGTAATCTTCCACCTAATAGTCATCAATACATGATGTTAAACAATAGTATACCCAATGTGACAAAAATAAGATTCCTCCTGTGAAAATAATGAGATTCCTCACGTGTCATGTATAAGTTTCCTCATGTAATTATCACGAGACAACTATCAAGTAGACCCCATGGGCCTCCTCCTATGGTTTAATCTCCAATAATATTCCTCAACCCATCAATGGGATGAGATAACCTTATAACCCGACACGAGGAAGAAATAATGGACATATCAATTCATGTGCTCCGCACACCATGTCCTTGCACATGATGTTAAAATATAGCCTTACCTTATGTAATAAATAAGGGATTCCTTGTGTAATAATTAAATGACACATCATGTGAGAAGAAAAAGACGCATCATGTGATATGCATGAGATAACACCCTATCTTTTGAGAAGCTTCCACACATAAGCCCAAACCATACCATCATTTCTCTATATAAACACCTGAGAAGCCCAACTACATAAGCCCCATCCACACTATCATTGCTCCAAAACAATACCTGGGTAGCCCGACTGCATAAGCCCCAAACATACCATCACTTCTCTATAAAAACACCCAGGTAGACCATATGTGAAAGCCCCCAACCATACCATTTCTGCCCTATATCATCACCTGAGTATCCTAGATTCCATGTGAAAGCCCTGAATATACCATCACTACTCCATAACAACACCTGGGAATCCCAGCTATATAAGAACCATCTGTACCATCACTGCTCCATAGTAGAACCCATGAATCCTAGCTACGTAATCCCCAACCATACCATCACTGCTCCATAACAGCACCTAGAAAACCTAGATGTGTAATTAACTATCTATACCATCACTACTCCACAGTAGCTCCCGGGTAGCATAGTGGTGTAATCTCTATTCATACCATCACTAATCTATAGTAGCACTTGGGAAACCCAGTTGCATAAGCCTCACTTATAAAATCACTACTCCTTAGTAGTACAAGGGTATAACCTATGATTAATCCCCACACTATCCCTTGTTGACCCTCATTCCATGAAGTGAGCATCCTTATCGCATGATAAAAAACTACATAGATCGGTCCGGTCACATGACCTTAAACTGTACACTTGAACTACATGGGCTTTGATCCCTATCTCTAGACATGGTACATAGGATCCCTAGTTAAGGTTTAATCCTGACACACCTGGGATACCACCCTGAGGTTCAACCATGATCTCTCAACATCACCATCAAATCATTATTTCTCCCCTTTGGAAGGCACGAACTCCAAAGTGTGATCATCTTTCCCATGAGAAAAAATTAAAATCACACAAAAAAACATGTCCCCACAAGATGTTAAATATTTGACTAACCTATCTCCACAAGATGTTAAATCAGTGACCAAAATATCCCCACAAGACATCAAATCCATGTTCGACCTGTCTCGACAAGATGTGAAATCTGTGACCAACCTATCTCCGCAAGATGTTAAATCTACGAGAAACATTTCCCCATAAGATGTTAAATCTGTGACCAACCTGTCTCCACAAGATGTTAAATTTATGACCAACCTATCTCCACAAGATGTTAAATCTATGACCATCCTATCCACACAAGATGTTAAACTTGTGACAAACATATCCCCACAAGATGTTAAATCTATGAACAACATGTCCCCACAAGACATTAAATATATTATTGTGTCCCTACAAGACCTTAAACTTATGACCCCACTAGATAATCTAGAATCTCTACTCCATGTAATAAACAAGGGATTCCCATGTTAAAAAGATTCATAAGTCTTATACCCCTGTTGAAAATTACCCTGTGATGGACATGGGATTCATTGGGTCCTACCCCTAATATTCCTCTTAAATGAGATTCCCTCTACTTCAAAATAAGAATACTTTATAGGTGATAGACACACCCAATATCCATAGATGGCCAAATGTATCCAACATCACCATCATATCCGACCATAAGTATCTGATCTATTGTGGAGGAAGCAGCATAATTGACCAATGTATACCTCAAGATGGTACTAGGAATAAGCTTCACATACATGACTAAAATCTATGAGGGATACCTAGAATAGGTAATGAGTTCCAAGGAGGAATCCATTGAAGGAGGAACTGACATCCCATCATCTCATTTTAATTAAGGAGCTAATATCACCAATCATGGTGGTAGAGGTTACCCACCATAGGAAAGTGGGAATGCAGGGTAACCAAATATCCACCCTAGAAGAGGATAGACCATTCCATCGAAGTAAAACACTTCAAGATAGGAAAGTAAATAAAATAACAACACCAAAAAGTGTGGTGCGTAGCCTCAGTGGAAAGTGTCAGAAAAAATGGTGAACTCGATGTGAAACTATTCTCCTTCAACTATGAGATGATGAACAATCTTGGGCATGTTTGAACCAATGAATCACCAATGTGAATTCCCTATCTATCGAGTGTGAGAGTATGAGTAATATTGGATGTGTGATGATATTTAATCCTTGGTGCCACGTCAAAATTAATGATGACATAAAACATGTTGGGGAAAATCCCCCCATAACCATTAGAGACACCCCCTTCACATAAGAGATAAGGGATATTCAGGGTATGTAAACCCCTATTGCCACCTAGGAGTCACCAAGGTAGGTTCCCACCACTATGAAGCACCTCTAGTATAGGGCCTCTCAACCTAGCACTGGGGAAATTCTATTATATCCCTAATCTAGTTGATTTGGTCCAGGCTCCATGATGCTAACACTAGGGGAAGATCAATCATATCCCTACTTCAATTTCTCTAGTTTAGGATTATTGATGATAGTGTCCGGGTCAGGTTACCGGTCCTCCTCCCTGATATACAACTTCAATAGGATTCCATGCCTCCTGGGCACTATCACCCTGTCCATCTAGAGAGATAGGCTTCCACACCTCCTGAGATCCGTCACCCCATCCATCGAGAGAGATATGTTTCCATGCCTCTTGGGAACCATCACCCTATCCATTCGGAGAGATAAGATTCCACACCACCTGGGTGACAATTACCCCATCCATCCATAGAGATAAGATTTTATGCCTCCTAGGCATCATCATCCCATACATCCAGATAGATAGGATTCCACACCTCATAGGCGCCATCACCATGTCCATCCAAAGAGAAAGCTTCTATGCTTCTTGGGTGTTGTTGCCCCATTTAGCTAGAGATATGGGATTCCATTCCTCCTAGGAACCATCTCCCCATTCATCTAGAGAGATAGGATTTCATGCCTATTGGACTTCATCACCCCATTCATATAGATAGATATGATTCCATGCCTCCTAGGCACCATATCCCTATCAATCTAGAGAGATAAATATTCCATGACTCCTAGGCACCATCACCCTATTCATCGGGAGAGATAGGATTCCACACCTCATGGGTTCCATTGAATCATTTATATGGAGAGATAGGCTTACACAACTCTTAGGTGTTGTCACCCTCTTCATTTAGAGAGATAGGATTCTATACCTCATGGGAACCAATGCCCCATACATTTAGAGAGATATGATTCTACACCTCCTAAGCGTCATCACCCTGTCCACTCGAAGAGATGGGATTCTATGCCTCCTGGGCTACATCTCCCCATGCATCCAAAGAGATAGGCTTCTATGCCTATTGGGCATTGTCACACCTTACATTTAGAGAGATAGGATTCCATTCCTCCTAGGCACTATCACCCCATTCATCTAGGGAGATATGCCTCCATGCCTCCTAGGCACCATTACCCCATCCATCTAGAGAGACAGGATTCCATGCCTCATGTGCGCTATCACCCCGTTCATATGAAGAGATAATATTACACAAGTCCTAGGAAACATCACCCCATTTATCCATAGAGATAGGCTTCGACACCTACTAAGCACCATATACCCATTCATCAAAATAGATTAGATTCCATGCCTCTTGGGTGCCGTCTCCCCATTTATCCAGATAGATAAGCTTCCATGCCTCCTCAGAAATTTCACCCCATTCAGTCAGAGAAATAAGATTCCATGCCTCCTAGGTACTATTTTTTCCATGAATCTAGAGAGATATAATTCCATGCTTCCTAGGTGTTGTCACCCCATCAATCTGGAGAGATAAGTTTCCATGCCTCCTAGGCACCATCACACTGTTTATACATAGATATAGGCTTCCACACCTCTTGGGCGCCATCACCCCATCCATCTTGAGAGATAGGCTTACATGCCTCTTAGGCACCGTTTCCCTATACATACAGAGAGATAGGCTTCCATGCATCATTGACTCCATTGACCTATTCATCAGGAGAGATAGGCTTCCACTTGTCCTAGGCATCGTCACCCCATCCATCCAAAGAGATAGGCTTCCACGCCTCCTATGAACTATCATCCCATCCACATGGAGAGATAGGATTACATGCCTCCTAAGTTCCATCACCCCATTCATCTAGAGATATAGGCTTCCATACATCTTGGTATCCATCGCTCCATCCATATAGAGAGATAGGCTTCCATGCCTCCTAGGTGCCATCACCCCTTCCATTTATAGAGATAAGATTCCATGCCTATTGGTCACTGTTTCCCCATTCATATGGAGAGATAGGCTTCCATGACTCTCAGGCATCGTCACCCTATCCATATAGAGAGATAATATTTTATGCTTACTGGGTGCCATTACCTCATCCATCTGAAGAGATAGGATTCCAAACCTCCTAGGTTTCATTACCCTGTTCAACTAGAGAGATAGGATTCCATTCCAACTGGGTGCCATTTCTCTATCTATTTGGAGAGATATGCATATATTCCTCCTAGGTTTCATTGCCCTGTCCATATAGAGAGATAGGATTCCACACCTCCTAGGAAAAATCTCCCTATTCATGTGAAGATATAGGCTTTCACACCTCCTGTGCACCATCATCCCATCCATATGGAAAGCTAGGCTTCCATGCCTCATGGGTTCCATCACCTTATTCATCTGAAGAGAAAGGATTCAACACCTCTTGAGCGCCGTTTCCCTATCCATCTGGAGAGATAGGCTTCTATACCTCCTGGGCACCGTCATCCCATTTATTTGGATAGATAGTCTTCTATGAATCCTAGTAACCTTTTCTCTATCCATATGGGGAGATAGTATTCCACACCTCCAGGGCACTGTCGTCCCATCCATATAGAGAGATAGGATTCCATAAATCATTGAACTATCGCCTCATCCATATGGAGAGATGGGATTCCATGCATCTAGGGCACTGTCACCCTATTAATCTAGAGAGATAGGCTTCCATGACTCTTGGGTGTCATTTCCTTGGGACATATGGAGAGATAGACTTCCACGCATCCTGGGTTCCATTATCCTATTAATTCGGAGAGATAGGCTTCCATGCATCCTAGGAACCTTCAACCCATCCATTACGTGTGTTAGGATTCCGCACTACATTGATCTATCACCACATATAAATCAAAGGAACCAATTCCAATCATCCATTATAAATATTAAATTTGAAAACCTATTGGGGTCACTAAGCCCATGTTAGGATAAAATCACCACACCTTCTCTAGGATACCTCTCTCCAACAGCTCACATGGCCCCTTCCACCCTTGGCATACTCCTTGTCTTCCCAAACACTACATAGGGAGGTGTTTTCATCTAACTGGAATTGAGACCCCAACTGTCTTCTAGGAATGTTGGGTCAAATATACTTACCTCTTGTGCCATCAGTAGCCATAATGGTGGTCCTCCCCAGGATGAACAAAAATTATGGAGGTCCTCCCCATAAAACAAACACTAGCCCATGGAATGTTCCATGTGTCAAAGACCATATCAACCTTGGAGAACATCCACATGTACACTGGGGGTATTTTAGGTGAATCCTATGGTAGGATCCACCCTCATACCTGTTAATCCCAAACCATCAAGATTTGATAGAGATGGACATGCCCTTGCCATCACAATTCTTGTGGGTAGATGTTCAGACCAATTGAGGGAGATCATTCCAGAGGATCCTACACAGGAATAATATTGAATCCTAGGTTAGCTCAGTATGAAATCTCCCTAGGTGGGGGAATCATGCATGGAATAATTCCCCTAATGTCCTAGTCGAGTGACGTAAAACCACAGAATAATGTTCTTATCAAATGATATAAAACTAAATGAAATTGAATCTATCACACGAAGTAAAACCATGGGGCAGTGTCTTGGTCTCATGATGTTAAATTTTATGGCACCATTATCAAATCTACGTGACCTTAAACTTCAGTAACCCCATCCTTAGAGTATGAAACTAAACTGTATGCCCAAATTCCTCACCACATGAAGTTAAACCACATAGTATATGTCCCTATCATAAGATATAAAAATAAGTGATACTTTGAACCTTTTTTAGAGAGGTTCCCCCATATTCACCACTGGTCACCCACCACACCACATTTCTTAACTACGTATGACTTGTTTCTTAGTTTCATGGGAAACATAGAGACTCATGGGTCCTATTACCTAGGTTCATCCCAGTCAATAACCTAAATAAAAACCTCCATCCTTGAGAATGGGTTTGATATTCACTTTCTAACATGCCCCATCAACGTGCTCAAATACACTATGGTGTAGAACCTAGAGTATAGATTCCCACATGAATATTTCCATGATCCATCTCCGCACTTCATGAATTCAATTATTTAGATCCTAATCATCCTTAAAATATGAATGGTCCTCCTAATGGGAATGGTGTCTAGGAAAAAACACTCACCTACTATCCTGATCACACATCTTGAAGGCTCCCCGATGATAGATAATGGTTCCTGGGTTTCGAACATGGTCAATAGTTGATCCTTCATTTGTTCTCCCCATATTTTACTGGTGAAATTGTAGAACCTATGTTTCAAACACGGTCAACATTCATTCCATACCCATAAATCAACCCCTTGCGTGTTCCAGATCTTGGAATTCATGGTTTCCCTCCTCTCTACCAACCTGTGTTCTAGTGGAGTTCTAACGCCTTTGGTGTTACCCTTCTCTGTATCTATGCATGTCAAGTAAAAAGGTTAGTATCATGAGGCATTTATAAACCTGGCATCTCTATTCACCTACTGTGTGCTTCCATATAATAGGGAAATATCCTCACCACTCCTTGTTTTCCACATTGAGCATGACTCATGTGGGCTTAGGATCCCTGGTAGGGTATTTACCTTCATAGTTGAGCTGTAAAAAATCTTGGTCCAAGAATTATGACTTTTAAACCATGTGAAACTATTTTTGAGGAAGTTTCATGTTGTGTAAGGCTCCATTTTCCATCCATTAACATTGGATTTATACTCTCTCCCACATCATACAAGCTGCCCACATCATACAAGATGATATAGAACACAACCCAATGATCCAAGCATTATGGACTTAAACTATTTTTAGATCCAAAGTTTGAGATATATGATGTGGCTATTTTTGACATACTTTTCCACATATATTTTTAGGTAACTAATATAATTTTTAATGATGAAATTATGTTTTTAATGGAGATTTGTTAATTTAGAGTTAATTAGTATCATATTCTTCATTATTTGAATATCTCATTAATATTGGTTGATTTGGTGTTCTTATCACTCAAATTTTCTTGAGTTAATTTTTTTTATTGAGAAAAAAAATTATGAAATCAAATTAAAATTTGTAATTTAAAAGTTTTTTTATTTAGAAATAAATTTTGGATGGTTTTTCTAAAAAATGTTTAATTGTTAGAAATACTTATTTCATAAAATTCCATAATTTTTTTAATATTTTTTTAGAATTACATATTTAGAAATGTATGGGTGAATTAGTTTATTTTTATTTTATGGAAATAATATTTTTTAATTTCACTTAGCATATTTGGTTCTTCTCTCATCTAGGTGATCTACTACCAGAATTATGATACCATTATAGTCATCTATCACCAGTTTCCACTACTACCATTCCCAGAATCTGTTGTCCCACTCCTACCACCTCCCTATGACTGCAATCTTATGCCGTTGCCTCCACATGCTACTATCATAACCCACCAGCATCTACTATTACCATCCTCCTCCATCACCGAATCCCCCATTGAAGGAAACTATATCTACCATCACATTCTTCCCTATTGATGAAGAATATTGATCCGGAAAGCTGACACCACCGAACTGGGATCCGCTGCACTTAAAGAATAATACCACAAATGTCACCGCTGAAGATCTAAAATTGAGTTGGATGCACCACCGCTGAGCGTAAGCCAAAAAAAATTGAGAATCACCGATGAACCAAAGTCTCGATGTCAAATCAATCAAATATTTTAGAGAACATATTCACAACATGGATGTAAAATGATCAAGGATAATAATCGAAGAAGACATAAAAGATCAAATCAATCATATAATGTTACCCAAATCAAAGCTTTAGGAGATAACATGATGCTACCAAACACTAATGAAGCCAAGATGACCATAAATGAAGATCCCTTGCTGATATGTACCCCACCAAATGAAGCCCCATAGAAGGATAAAACTTAATCGATCCACTATTAATGGATATTCAGAGCACTTATGAGTTGCAAACTAAGTTCCAATTGAAGATCTACAAATCTAAAACCCCGTGATGTTTTCCACTATGTGATATCTAGGGTTTTAAAAATGTATCTTTGACTATCATCACAATAAGTAATCTGTAAAATTTTGGTTTTTTTTTCGAGGAAACCACGTTTTTCCTCGAAGTTTTTCCACTTTTTTGTAAAAATAAAAACTTAAAAAACATACAATAATTAACTATAACAAGTGTGATTCAATGCCATTGTTTGTTATTATTCAAGAACTTGAGGATATTGTAGAATCATTCCAATTCTGGGTGAAAGAATGACCACATAGATAGATTAATAAAGATGAACTAGTTTATCATCAAGAAATCATGAAAATGATTCAAAAAGCTATGGATAAGATAAAAAAAGAAGGATAGGGAAGAAATCTAGCAACCTGAAATTTTATTTTGGGAAAAAAATAATAAGAAAGTATAAAAGAAGTAGGAAAAGAGAAAAGAAGTTGAAGATGCCTATTTTCGATCATGACGTACCCCTAGATTCAATGATAGAAATTAAATATCCACGCACTGAAAATTGTTTCAAGGGATGGTAGGGGATACAAAAAATAGAGAATATAGAGAATCTAGACAACTTTTCGAGGATCATTTTATTTATAATACTCATTGTGATGATTTTTACTACATTGAATTGTTTTCTAATTTTACATGATAGAACTAGTCAATCCAGCATAAGGAATATTTTCCTTTGCCTTGGAGGGAACCACACATGAGGTGATGTTTTTTAAATAAATGATAGAGGAGGTTTACCAACTCACTCCTGACTGAAAAATACTCCCTGGAGCATAGTTTCATCAAGAATAAGAACAAACTACACTAATTCAAATATTTAACAATTTCATTAAATAATATATATTTTTATTTGAATTTGAATATATTGAAGCTGATTTAAATTCTATTATTCCCATTGTAGTTATTGAGGATAGAGTTCATTTTTATGATTTCTTAGAGAGTCAATAGGAACTTGAAGCTTCTATTATTGAGGAACAGTTGTAACTTCTAGTTTTTTTTTGAAATTTAAAAGTGTAGAGTTGTTGTTGAAGAAGAGGAGGTGTTAGAACTCTACATGGGTTTCAAGTAAAATGATGGCACATTTTTTTATCAAACATAAATTTTTTATTACATTAAACTATATTATAAGTTATATCCAAGATTTAAATTCCCACATTCCATGCACTCTAACCCTCAAGATTAATAAGGATAGTAAACCTTTATTATCTTCCCCCTCCATCACTCCACAAGAGATTTAGTTTCAAGGAGTGGGACTTTAATGAATCTAACCTAGGGGTATTCCAAAAAATTTTAATCACTTAAGTTGGAAAGAATCACATCTGGTGCTTATTAGAAAATATTCCACATCCACCATTGGATTGGGGTTGATGCACAAATTGTCCAATTGTGGAAAATCAAAACACATCACCCCTTGGGAGGTTATCCTAAGATTATCCTCCCCTCTTTTTGTTTCTTATTTAATTTAAATTTTATTAGTGTTTTTAATTTTTTGGTTTTTCATATAGTAAAATAATCAATAAGTGATTCCATATGGAATCTAATCAAGGGAAAATGATCCATATATTAAAAATCATTGGATTAAACTCCCTTACTCAAAACTGGTTATATTTCACTTTGAGCTATAACTCATGAATTCGAATGTAAATTTGTTTACATATATTGGGACTTGAACTGAGTATCTAGATGGAATTTTCAAAGATAATAGGGATAATTCATTGGGATAAAAAAAATTAAAAACTTCTGCACCAGGTAAGTGTTATTTTTAATTCTTCCATTTCAATTCCTTTTGCTCAATGATGTTAAGAATTAAGTGTGTGGGAATACCCCTTTATTTTCTTTTTAGAAACTGTGAATATTATTTTGTTTCATGGGTGTTAGGATTGATTATTTCTAGAGTGTGGAAAAAAAATTAAACTGAATTTAAAATCTGGCTAGCACCCCGACAAAAATACTGCTACTACCTCATTGTTCATCATGCTACTATTTGAACTAAATTGAAAAATATTTTGTCTATTTATAACAATAAAAAAAATAACTTTTAAAAAAAATATTTTTAAAATTGATTGGATGTGTGACAGGGTGTTCTTTGAACTTTCATGTAACCCCTTAAAAAATCTATGAACTACTAAATTGACAAATTATTTTGGATGACATTGTTATCATATATTATGATTCAAAATTTGGGACAATGTTGGGATTTAAGTGTGTGAGAGAGGGGTATTTCTCTATGATATGATGTGCTTAAATTATGGACACATCAGAATCCTCCTTATTTATTTTTCAAAATACCTCTATTTCAAGCATCATTTTAGGAAGATTATAATTTTTTTTCTTTATTTGTAAATAAAATCAGTTTTTTCATTGACCTTTAGGTTAGTAAAATAATAATTCAATGTGTCCTTCCTAGGTAAAAATTTCATGCTCGTTTTGAGGGTTTTTACTAGTTCTATGGTTATTATAATTAATTTAATTTTGAGTGATGTGGTCCACTACTTTTATGGAGTCACTATTTGAAAACTAGGAAAGGGAAGTGTGATTGGTTAAATTTTTAGAACTATAAATTTAGTAAACTTAAATTTTTAACTTGAACCTAGTTACTTATCTTGGGTGAAGTGGGACACATTAAAGAGACAAATGAACTAAGAGTAATATAATTCCTTTTAATTTAGAGTAAAATGGGTATTTTGGATCCCACGGTGAGTCTCTAAGACTAGGGGACTAGGTGAATTTATATAAATAAAGTTATTGAAAAACTCAATAAGTTCTTTACACAGTGGTATGCACAAACTCATGGCTGGAAAAAGAATTAAATAAGGGGAATTATCAAAAACGAGTTCATTACAGAAATGGGAATATTGAATCCAAATAAACAAGGGGAAAATTGATTTATAAGATAATATTTTTGGCTATATCAATGAAATGGAAAATATAAATTTGGTTGGGAAACCTAGGAGAGAGTGAAAGTTGATAGTTCCTCCTATTATAGATTTAATTCCACTTGAATATCACTAGTATTCACTCCTTAAACTAGAATTTGATTGGTGTTGAAGTAGGGTAGTATGAAGAATTCACATAGGTGGCATGTAATTTTTTATCAATGGAGGAATCTATTACTTTTCTTAAGTTTTGGTGTGAATTATATCTTTGGTAGGGAAATAATTTATTTTTTTTATAATTTTTTTTGTAAATAAAAAACATTAATTTTAATTTTACACCATGTTTCACCTAATATCATGGGAACATGGTTTTATGGAATCCCAGCAATGGAAAATGACTCCCGGGTTTTGAATATGGTCAACAGTTGATCCTATATTTTTTCACCCTATCTTTGAATGATGTAGTTGTGGGACCTATGTTTTGAACTTGGTCAACATTCATTACCCACCTATTCATCATCCCTTTTCATGGTCCATATCTCAGAATCCATGATTTTCCTTCCTTTCCACCTCCCTTTATTCTGGTGGAACTTCAATACCCTTGGTGTTATTTCCCCATGCACTAGAGCATGATGACCAAGAAAGTTGGAATCATTAAAGTTATCTCAATTAGTATTCTCTCTCCCCTTCTTGTGATATCCTTTGTAGTAGGGAAAACCCTATGACATTTTTGTTTCTCACACTGAGCATAGATCACGTGGGCTTAGGAGTTGTGGTGGAGTCTTCCCCAACCATGGTCTAGACACACAAACAATCTCTCAATGGAATGTTGCCTTCATATATAGTTCGAACTCTATAACCATAAACTAGGACCCCCCAGTCCAACAATCATGACCATAAACTATTTACAAACCCACAATCCAAAATCCATGGATTTAGACTAGTAGAATCTCCCTTTTAGTCCAAGAATCACGAACTTAAACTATTTACAAGCCCATAGTCTGAGCTATATGACTTTAAACTAGAAGAGGCTCCCCTTTGGTCTAAGTATCATGACCTTAAACTATGTGGATATTGTCTTGTATGTTTTCATGGTATCGATACTCATTCACCCTCTTTTCACATCGGATTATCAGTCTTTCATTCCACACATACCTCCTCAAGACACCCTAGCCATGGTCCAAGAATCATAGCCTTAAACCATTTTCTTCCCACCTGGTCCAAGAATCATGACCTTAAGCTGTGTAAAAATTATTTTGGGGATGTCTCATGCGACATTTTATAAAAAACATTATCTTTATTATACATTAATACATGATTTAATTATATAAACTTACACTTAGTACAACTCAAAAGATCAATAAGTCTAGTGTATTTGGGAATTAGGTACATTTCATTACAACTTTAAACACGAATTACAACATATTTATTGAAAAATTCTTTAACATGCTTGACCTTAAAACTGTATTGGATAACCTAGGGAGATACATAAGAAAGGGGTGAGCCATAAAGCCCAATAAGGGAATAAACATGGGATAAAATGAATATAATAATACATGTTATACATGGAATATCAATGAGGCATAAAGGAACATGGATAATAAGGCATGATATAGCATGATAATCATAACATGAGAAACATGGAAACAACTTAAAACATTGCTTCATAGATATATGTCAAGGCTAAACCTCCAAGACTTCATGGTGGACAAATTACCATAAAGGAATCAGGTACACCCCTATCTCAATATGACATATCATGATACTAAACATTACCCAATTCATTGGAGTCCTATAAAACATGGATTCATTCACCATCATAATTTATTCCACAATCAAGGAGTTTGGAATACATACATGTAAGTCCCTAATAAAAAGTTATATGTGTATAAAATTGAACACCCTTGATAAGAAATGGGTATGGTATTCACTACACAATTGACTTGGCATGGAAAATCATGGTGAAACACTACTACAAAACAAACCTTTAATAACACTAGAATCAACCTTTATCAGTGATAGAAAAGCGCTGACCGCCTTAACGTGGTTAAAAGTCCACGGATTTTATCAGAGATAAAAAAACACTAATAAAGGGTAGATTTCTCAGTGCAAATAAAAGTTCTGATAAAAATATTATTTATCAGCGCTGATAAAAATAGGATTTATAAGTGCTTTTATTTGCACTGATAAAAGTATGATTTATCAGCGCTTTTAAATGTGCTGATAAAGATAGACTTTATCAGTGCCTATATAAGTGTTAATAAAGGTGTAATTTATTAGTGATTTTAAAATCACTGATAAAGGGTACCTTTATTAGCACATTTAGTAGTGATAATAAAGGTGAAAACTGCAGTGTGATGCTGCAACACACTGCATCACCAGAAACATGTGTTGTGTGCTTCAATAACACACTGCATCAGCAAAAACAATAAAAAAATTTATCAAAATAATATTAAAATACTGAATTTAAATGAAATAATTTTTTTTAACACAAATACAATAAAAATAAAACACTATTATAGAGTATGTCAATTGTTTTTTTATTAAAATTAATGTAAATTTTGAATAAAAAGGTGCACTTGGAGTCATACCGGTCACACCGTGAGTCTAATTGGGGTGTGACTGATTCCTGAAAATAAAAAATGACTTATGGATCATTTTCCTAAATTACCAAAACAATCATGATGTATTTTTTTTGGTTTTGAGTATGTCAGTTGTTTTTTTGATTAAAATTAATGTCAGTTTTGAATAAAAAGACACACTTGGATTCATAACAGTCACACCATGCATCAGATTGAGGTGCGTCTAATCCCTACACATCAAAAATTATGTATGGATCATTTTTATAAAGTACCAAAACAATCCAAATGCGTTTTCTAGATTTTGAGTAGGTAAGTTGTTATTTTCACTAAAATTAATGTCAATTTTGAATAAAAAAGATGCACTTTGAGTCATACCAGTTGCACTGTGCATATGATTGAGGCATGGATAAATGCTAAACATTATAAATTACTCATAGATCATTTTACTAAAGTATCAAAACAATAATAATTATTTTCATTGGTTTTGAGTACACCATGTTTTTTTTTACAAAAATGTCATTTTAAACTAAAAACACTCACTTTGAGCCATACAGGTGGCATCATGCGTGAGTTTGAAATGTGACTGATTCATATACTTCACAAATGAATTATGAATAATATTTCTAAATTATCAAGACAATATGAGTGAATTTTCTTGATTTTTAGTGAGTGAAATGTTTTTGTATTAAAATGTCAATTTTAAAATGATAATGCACACTTAGAGTCATAATAGTCACACCGTGTGTTACATTGAGGTACGTATGATCCCTAAACATAAAAAATGATGTATGGATAGTTTTTATAATGTAAAAAAATAATCCAAATGCGTTTTCTCAATTTTGAGCATTTTAGTTGTTTTTTTCACAAAAAATAATATCAATTTCGAATAAAAAAGACACACTTGGAGTCATACTGATCACACTGTGTATTGGATTAAGGTGTGGACAAATGATACACATCCCAAATGACTCATGGATCATTTTACTAAAGTATCAAAACAATCGCAATGTATTTCCTTAATTTTGAGTACCCCACATGTGTTTTTTACTAAAATGTTATTTTAAACTAGAAACACGCACTTTGAGCCATATAGGTTTCATCATGTGTGGGTTTAAAATGAGTCTGATTCATACATGTAACAAATGAATTATGAATCGTTTTCTCAAATTATCAAGACAATCCAAGAACGTTTTCTCATTTTTCAGTGATTGCGACTTTTTTGTATTAAAATGCCAATTTTAAACTGATAACGGATACTTGGAGTCATACCGATCACACAGTGCATCAGATTGAGGTGAGAATGATCCCTAAACATAAAAAATGATGTATGGATAATTTTCCTAAAGTACCTAAACAATATGAATGCGTTTTATTGGTTTTGAGTATGTGAGTTGATTTTCACTAAAATTAATGTCAATTTTGAATAAAAACGACGCACTTGGAGTCATACCGGTCACACCATGCATTATATTGAGGCGCAGTTGAATGATACACATCCCAAATAAATCATGGATCATTTTCATAAACTATCAAAATAATAAGAATGATTTTCCATAGGTTTGAGTACGCCATGTTTTTTTTTATTAAAATGTTATTTTAAACTAGAAACGTGCACTTTGATCCATAAATTACCAAAATAATACGAATGAGTTTTCTCAATTTTGATTATGTCAGTTGTTTTTTTCAATAAAATTAATGTCAATTTTTAATAAAAAAGATTCACTTGGAGTCATACTGGTCACACCATGCATTAAATTGAGGCGTGACTAAATGTTACACGTCCAAAATGACTCATAGATTGTTGTAATAATGTATCAAAACAATAAAAATTTGTTTCATTGGTTTTGAGTATGCAACATGTGTTTTAAAAAAATGTCATTTTAAACTCAAAACATGAACTTTGAGCTATAAAGGTGGCATTGTGTGTGGGTTTGACATGATACCGATTCATACATGTCAAAAATGAATTATGAATGATTGTCCCATATTATCAAGACAATCCAAGCATGTTTGCTCGATTTTTAGTGAGTGGAACTTTTTTTGTATTAAAATGTCAATTTTAAACTTATAACAGACACTTAGAGTCATAATGGTTATACCGTGCATTAGATTGAGGTGTGGTTGATCCCTACACATCAAAAATAATGTATGGATCATTGTCATAAAGTATTAAAAAAATCTGAATGCATTTACTTGGTTTTGAGTATGCCAAGTGTGTTTTTTACTAAAATTTCATTTTAAACTAGCAATACATACAATGGATATTATATTAAGTGAAAATTTTTGTGTGAAATTTTAAATTTTTTTTCTCAAACACATGGTATGATCCTTATTCTACTTCATTGCCCAAAAATTTTATTTTTTTCAAGCCAACGCTTCTTATCCTCCTCTACCTTAGTCTCCACCTCGGTCTTCACCTCTGCCTCCTCCTTCATATCAGTCTTCAATGCTGACTCTGCCTCCTCCTCCACCTCCTCCTATGCCTTTTCCTTCACCTATGCCTCCACCTCCACCTCCACGATTGATAATTTTTTTTATTATTTATAGGTCAATGCTTCTTATCAAATTGATTTCATCCATTACTCTTCTACTTGATAAAGAGATAAAAAATAATATATAATCATTCTAACCCTAATTCTTTACACCCCAAATATATTTTGAAGTTCATAACTCAAACTAGATCACAAACATAGCATGTAATCACCTAAATTTATCATCTTTATACATTCCAAAAAAAAAGTACGTTACCCACTCGTCTCTAAACAAATTGATTTATTCTTTTGAGTAACTCTGTTGTTGGAAATCTTGATAGTACTAAGAAAATATAGAAAAACAAATGATTATGAAATATATTCAATGAAATTTTAATTACCTTTAGAAATTACTTGTTGGGGTATTATGGTCTTTTCATGCTTTATGATTTCTCTCATAAATTTACAAACATAATATCCACAATTGATTGCATTATCTTGGTTCAGACATTACAGAAACATTGAACAAAATAAGTAAATTGTTTTAAAATGTTTAATAGTTAAATATTTATATATATACCTTAATTTGTTTCCATTTGTAGTAATCCATAAGCTTTAGATTTTCAGACACTGACTTCATTCCATGATCTGTCCTGTATTTAGCGACTTTCCTATCATAAGAAAATTCTTGTTAAAATATAGAATGAACATATAATTTTAAGTTTATCTATAAAATGTTGATTTTAGTGTATTATATATTCTAAATACACATCATGTGGGGTCATTTGGTTGAAAATCCATGCATTGAATCTAAAAAATAAATATTTGGAGTGTCTATGTTGACTGCCATCAGGATCCAGTGCTTCCTAAAAAAACAAAAACAATTAATTAATGCCAAAATTAAAAATATATTTTATGTGATTAGATTGTAGAGTTTTACACTTGAATTATAGGCATAAAAAAGATTCTATCATCTGATGATTAATTATTAAACGCTTCTAGTAACTCAACTTTTTCTTCTTCTTAATTTCTTCCTCATTCAAAGTAATTTCTTGCGTAGAAATGATACAAGGACTAATGAATCCAAATCATGATTCGCACGATATTTCCATTTTATAGTTGTAATATAAACACCTATACAAAATATAAATAGTTATTAACTTTAATAAAAATATTTATCTCACTATTTAGATATATGTATTATGAAAATGTACCTTATGTATGTATTCACAACTGAGATACGGAACCATTCATGCTTGAGAATCTCAGTTAGAGTCTCAAGACCAATTATGTATATGAAGTAAACTCCATATATGTCTTCTTCATAGTCAATGTAAGACATAGTTTTATCTTTAAATGAGGTCTCTGCCTGAAGTTCCAATGATAATAAATATTGCTCTGGAACTAGTGGGGTGAAGGTACTCTTGGAAGGTCGTTTTGTTTTCTTGGTCAATTCACTAGATTTTATTGATTCGACCTTTCATTTCTCCATTGATTTACCCATCTATAATATCATACCTCACTTCAGACCTTTTATCATCAACAATTACATGTTTTTCATATGATTTTTTTGTTAAAGACATAACTCATGTATCTTTATAAGATTAGATGACCATGCTATGAAATCTCTAATAGAATCTTGGACCATTGTAATATCCAGACCATCAAGTGGAATAGAAAACTCAGCTTTCGGCTCATGAGCTTCCTCAATCCCCACTCTCATGTGATTTTTTTGGAGGAGTTGATTGTGTAGCTGTTATCTTGGGATATTATACACTATACCCATCATAACATGGGTGCATGGGTGTTGACAAATAAAAATCACATACAACTGTACCCTACAAAATTTTAGTAATATAAAGTTATCATACATTGTTTGATTCACATTTAGAAGAAAGAGTAATAAAAATATTGATTACCTCAGGAAAGGTATATGGTTGGGGGAATGAATAGCCTCAAATATATTGGGATCATTTGGTTCATGTGCATATCTTTGCTCCACCACCAGTTTGATTTGATACTTTCTTATACATTGCTCTTCCAAACCAGACTACAAAATAATATCTTACAGTGAGTCTATTTGTGTCTTCATTTGTCTCATTATATTTTATGTATCTTCATGTGGTTTTATATTCTCAAAATATGTTCAAGGAGAGACTCCAAAACCTAATCCTATAACATGGCCATATTGTTCATGCCACTTTAAAGATACTAAAAGTCACTTTTCTTTTTGTATGGTCGTTGTCGATTCTTGTGTATAAAACATATAAAAAAACATGAACATATTAATTTTATGTAATATTATTATAAATAATAATGAATTAAAATTATGTCATACTTACACATGATTCCCATATTTCTTTTGGTTTTCATCAAAAAATACCATCCTTATTTACATGAGCCTCCTTCCATAGCATATGATGTGGGATAAAAGTAACTTTAGATTTTGATTAATTAATCTACATATTAACAAATGAACGTATGTTGTTTCATATCAAATAATCAAAATTTTATTGTTGAATTAAAATACATACCAATTTCTTATCTAATGAAGTGTACCCCATCCTTCCTTTGTGATAGGGGTACACTGGTTTTGATACACGTACTTTATTTTCATCACAATTTTTTTATTTCATAAATTAAATTTTTTGAATCAAGTTGGTTAAAATAAATAATGTCAAATAATATATTATCGACCAAAATTCAACTAAAATGATTTCTCATTGTGACGATTTCTAAAAGCATTCCATGTTTCTTACTTTATAATGTGTGCATAACTAAGTGGTGGGTGAGGATTTATTTTCCTCCCAACATCCCTAAGATGTAACTTCTTCACAAGAGTTCATAAGCCTCTATGGGATTTTCCAACAACCATTAGGAAAAAGTTATTGTGAAAATTTTCTAAAATAAACAAATTATTCAAGAAATAATGAAAAATAAATCAATATTTCATTATTTAATTTTTCAATAAAATAGAGAAAGTATATTATAACGTTACCATTATATCTTTCCAAAGGATTTCCTTCATTACAGGTTGGATGCGACGCCATGAGTCAATATCAATCAGAACATTCATCCTCATTGTGAACCTAAGACAACTAATGAATATTGAATTTTTGGGGTCAATAGGTTGGCTGTGTTGATTCCAAGCAACCTAAAATTTTATACCCCAACTTCTTTCTTTGATAATTTTATTCAAAATTGTGATGCTACGTCATTCTTGTTTTTTTAATCAACATGTTGTTGATCCACTAATAATTCTATAGTTTGATCATCAAAAGTCTGTTCTTTCTCAGGATTAGAAACATCATAATGTTCAGAGTACATTGTCTGCATGAGTATTCAAACATTTAATTTGTCTCGAATAACAACAATTCAATACACTCCATGCATAAAATCCCAAAATTGCATGCATCTTGCATGGAAATTGTTACTATCTTAAAAAAGATATAATACTTCAATACCACTATACAAATAACCTTTACTACCTTTATTTAATATGTCCTCATACACTTTATTTCCTTCCATATCTCAATGATGGATTTGAGGCTGCTCATTCCCTCTTTCAAACTAGACTTTCTCTCATCACTGTTCAGGAGGTATGTCATCAATGAAATTTGGAACCACAATGATGGGAGGAAGGCTAGTTTGAAAGAGGGAGTCCAATCCATAATCAAGATATGGAATACAATAAAGTGTCTAAGGATTAAATTTTCCTAGGAACCTACACTAATTTAATCACTCAAAAAGCATCCTCAATTAAAGAGGAATTAGAATACCTCCACTCCAATGATATTAAATAAATGAATCTCACCCCACCTATATTGAAAATCACTTATTTATACTCAAGGATTCCTCAACTTATAATTTGGGATATTTTTTTAATCGAACATTAGATCCCTCCAATAAAATACATCCCTTTAAAGGGTGATTTTTTCAACTTATTCTTAGTATTGATATATTTTTTTTACTCTTATAAATGAAATGAATATATTAAATGAAATCATAAATTTATTATTATGATATATTACCATAAAATCTTAGAGGAACCATATATACTTTCTGTCATTGAATATTATACCTCATAGCTTGAAGTAGATCTAAAATTACCTCTAGTAATGTCCTACTTTATGATTGATAATGATATTATCAGTTGTAAAATATAATATTGGAGATAGGTATCCCCGTAACTCAATCATATTCTATGATGAAATTTTAATCATACACTATAAATGGTATCACCAAATATGATAGGAGACATAATATTTCTTTTATCATATTTAACAATTGAGGTGATATTTTATTTGTGCCTTGATCCTCTATTTTCACACAAACCATGGATAGAGTCATATTTTATGATATCATAAATTGTATGATAAAACGTAGTTCAAATCCTTAGATTTTCTATATGTCTTACCATATGACATATAATAGACATATTCTATGGGTGAACAAATAAATCCTTTATATCATAATTTATTATATTGACATAATACAATATGACATTTATTTATTCGAAAAACTAATATATTAATACATCATTTCCTTGATGAACAAGTCTCTGATACCACTTATGATTTTTAGGGTATCATCCTATGATCATTAGAGGGATAAAAACCTAAACAAGGGCCAATTTATCTCAAGGATAAATGTGAATGGAAAAAAATAAAAAAAACCTATGGAATACTTTTAATATAGTATCAATGGAATCCATATTTAAGATTCAATGGATTATGTTTGGTTTATAACACTGAATCTGTAAAAAAAGTATTCTAGCCTTTGAAGAGATTACCCTAGCCTTTAATCACAAAAAATATTCTTGAGGACCCTCGATCGTTGAAGGAGAGATAGAACCTTAACCTGGTGTTAAACAATGATCAAAGAAGAAGAGAGGTTTGGATATGGAATGAAACAAAGGGTTAATTACAATAGGGGGATCATATCACTTTATAAGGACTCTATATTTTATAAAGAGTGCCTTGAGAATTGACTGCCATATCATGGTAACTGATAATTTCATCACATCATATTACATCATTAATTGAGTGTCTCAAAAAATGTTTCAAGCCATATATGATGCTCCTTATGATTTATAATTGGTGAGAAACCATTTGGGAGAAGTTTCCAAATTCATTCATACAATATCATATATTTAATTTTCCAACAAAATCTATGTTGATAATATGCTGTAGCCTTTGATAAAAGTATATAGAAGCTTAAATTTCCATTTATGATTCAAGGATATCAGAAAATACAATATCTATATTTTTTTCATTTTGGACATGGATAACAAATTACATGACGTATAGGACATAAATATCCAAACTATCAAAAGTATATTTTAATCAATTTTTGTTCTCTCTACGATTAGTCACCATGTTAGATGACTTTTCAAATTATTTTTTTATCATATTAATTAATTATATCTCTATTTTAATTAGTAAATATATTAATAAATCACATCTCGTAGTTTTCTTGATCAACTATCCAACCATTAATAAGACACTTAATTTTGGAAAATATACTCATTATATGATGTTGTGTATTTTTAAGTCTATTTACCTAATTATTTCTCAACTCTATCCAATCTAGGAATTTTTTTAAAAAAAAATTCAGCATACTTTTCTCACCAAAAAAATTCCCTATAACTCTTTGTAACCCATGGTTAAAGATTAATAATAATCTTGAATTAATTAAAAAAACAACTCTCACAACATGCATCACTAAAATAATCTTTGGAACATGACTAATTAATTCAATATTTTTTTAATTCAATAAAAAATTATTCATCAAAATCATAAATATAAACAACCTATTTCATGGTTTAACAATTTACATGAATAACCAAAATCTAAAAAACATGTTTTAATGTTTTTTACACTTACCTCAGTCCCTATATGTTCGTCACCCATAAATTAGGGCCACAACTTGGTATCCCCTAATCCTTAAAAACCCTCATAATTAAGCCTTTAGAATCTATAATATTTTATATAAGATGAATTAAATTTGAGAAACTACCTAGATTTGGGAACCCTATATTATTCAAATCAAGATAAAATTGAGGGGGGATGAGAGGTCTCCTTATTAATGTTGAGAGGAGAGTAAACCATCTATGTGTGTCTCTAGGGACAAATGAGATGGAAACTCAAATGCATATGAAAGGATAAAAAATTATGAAATATAACCACCCTCATTGTATTTCAGTAGAAACGAGAAGAGATGCAGGGTTCATCATGTTTAAGAACAGTGCAAAAACACAAAACACGGAACCCAAAACATCAAACAATAATAGAGAAAGAGTAGAGAATAAAATACATTGGATTCTAGCCTTGATTAATATGAGGTAATGTGGAGGAGTCATGCCGGTAACAGAGGAGTTCTGTGAGAGTTTGAGAACCACGAGTGACTGAGTCATGGTTAGGGTTTTTTAAATAAATCGAGGATACTTTTAACAGTGCTTTCAAAAAGCATTGACAAAGATCCCTTTTATCAACGCTAAATTTATAAGCTCTGATAAAATGAATATTTATTAGTGTTTTTAGTGCTGATAAATCTCGATCTTTATCAGCACTAAAAAAGCAATGATAAATGTTTTATAATTATAATTATTTAAATAATTGTATTATAATTTTATAATTATTTAAATAAATTTATTATAAATTTACAATTATTTAAATAAATTTATTATAATTTTATAATTATATAAATAAATTTATTATAATTTTATAATTATTTAAATATATATAATTATTTATTTATAATTATATAAATACTTATTTAAAAAAAATACTTATTTATTTATAATAATTCTAAATATAGTAAATATACATTTATAGATATATTTATTTTTAAATATTTATTAAAAATATATTTTTAATATTATTAACGAATATATAATCTTAAATACATGCATTTTAAAAATGAGGGAAATTGAATAATTCAAAATGAGTACACTTTAAAAATATTAAAAAATGTACAAGTTTTATTAATTAAATATAAGTTATTAAAAAAGTATGGATATATATATTGAAGTAGATGGATACATATTGAAAATAATAAAATATAGTAAATAAATATATATAACTAAATAATAGAAAATGATCAAATTCAAAAATAAAATAAAAAATGAAAAAACAGTAAAAATGAATACCCTAACTATATTATTAATAAATAAATAAAAAAATTGACCGATAAGAAATATAATATATATTAAATGTATCATGTTATAATGAAATTCTAAAATATACTAAAATTTGAATAAATTACATAATTATTAGGTGTATGTGTTTCTACATATTGCGTAAATATATTTGTGTGTGCGTTTGTGTATACAAATGCATTAAGAAACACACACACACATACACACATATGTATGTATGTGAAATAAATGCAACACACAATGTTTTATATAGGTTAAATTGAAAAATAAAACAATGTTACAAATGTATTAGACATTAATATGTTTTTAACTAACATTATATATATTATTGTTATTCATTTTATATATCTCTATTTAATATATACTATTTATTAATATTTATAATCTATATATATGTATGTTAAATTTATTCATTTATATCAATAATTATTTAATAAATAAAATGTTTCATATTTTTCTTAATTTACTTATTTTTTATTTGTTTAATTTTTCATTTTATTATGGACCTTTATTAGTGCTAAAAATAAAGCTTTGATAAAGTTTTCCTTTATTAGTACTAAAATAAAGCACTGATAAAGGTAACCTTTTATCAATGCTAAAAAAATAGCTGATAAAGGGCTCCCTTTATCAGTGCTTTTTTCTAGTACTGATAAATGTCAGCACTGTTATAGGCATGTTTTGTCATAGTGAAAATTCAACAGCATAACGATGTCACTTAAAAGTTCATAAAATGATTTTATGAGAGAGAAATGGGTCTATCATAATTTATACATGAAGTGTATAGCAATAGAGAAATGTAAGGACATGTACACACATATATAATTAAAAAAATAAGGCATACGATAATAAATAATCTTGGAAAAAAAGAAAATGGAAAGGATGCTTACGAAATTTTAGCATGGATATAAGTGTACATGGGAGGGATTAATGAGAGAAAAATGGGTCTCTCATCATTTCAACATAATAAGAAAAGTATGTAGGAGGTGAAAAATAATACCCCATCATTATTAATTGAAAATAAAAGGGAATAACAAGATAAAGAAACTTTGATAAAGATGATAAAGGAAAGAACCCTTACTTGAGTGTGTAGCTCCAAAAGCTTAAAAAAGGTATTTTTGAGAGCTTGGGGAACCTTGGGAGGATTATAGAGAGGGGAGGGAAGATTAGGTATGTTCTTAAAGGGGTTTTAGTGAATATAAGTGAGAGATTGGGTGGGTTTATATAGGAAATGAGAGGAGAATTATTTAATGTTTCACAAACTTAGGTTTTGGATTCTATATAACAAAATATTCAAAACCACAAACCTTCTCATGGTTTTTCCCATGGTTTTTATAAAGTGGGGAGGTTTTAATTATTTTATTAGTAAAATTTCTGAACATATAAAAATATTACAGTTTCTTATGTAGAGGTGAGTCACTCTTTTAAAGAAATAAATTTAAAATCATAAAATATATTATATATTTTGAAGGATTCATTAATCCATTATAAAATTAATAAAATAGAATTAAAATCATATTATTTTAAGTGAATTTTTTTTGTCGGATTATACCCATTACAATATTTATTACATCATTTTTGGGTTATTATGATTTCATAAAACACATCGTATATTTATACGGTATTTAATTTTTACCCAAAAATTCGGCTGTCTCAGAAAATAATGAAAAATTAACCATTAGATAATTTTGATGTTTTGATTCCAAATATAATATTTATTTTATCTAAATAATTTTCTAAATATGTGAATTTTCAATTTTAAAATAATATTTGACATTTATTGAAAAAATGCTTGGTTTTTTTGACAATAAGAGTTTTTGAACCCTTATAAAAAGTACATTTCACTTCATAAAAATTATATAACAATTTATAATTAATAAAACTTATTTAATAATAAAGTTTTATTAAAAAAAATTTATTTCAAAAATCCATTAATTCATCAAAATAAATCCCTCAATTGAATTTGAATATTACCCAAAAATACAATTTGTCTTTAATTGAATCAAAATCAAAATAATTTATAAAGTAATAATAAAAAATGAAAACAACTTCATTGTAATATACAATATAAATATTAATATTATTTAGGTCTTGATACATATCCCTTTATTACACCGTCACAATCCATAAGAGTAAGGTGTGAAAAGTGAGACTTTTATGGGGCCATTCAACGAACATGGTTTGGGTCATGACCTTGATGAGCTTAAAATTCTCCCAAAAATGGTTTATCTCATAAATAATTTGTTAGATCTCATATTAATATTGGTCAAGGTAAAATCTCAATGATTCTATCTCCCTCGGAAGCTCTGATAAATGGGCTTTATAGTGTACAATCATACTGGATGAGGCCATCACTTCTTTTGTCTGTGTCAATTAGATTCTTTAAAGCCCAATATTTATACTAATTATGTGATCAGTGTTTAATGGATATATTATCCATGGTAAATATTCTTAATGGTCTTTTGAATCCAATTGGATATAATAAAACAAAACAAGTGCATGTGTTTCCTCTAACCATATTACATAATAAACACATTAAATCATAAGGGACTTTTATTTATAATAGTTCGGGTCATTAAACATTGGCTCTTCTCTTTCCTCTCTTCATATCATGTTTACTTCCATTTTGTGCTATATGAACACAAACAAAACAAATTCTTCCCCTTTATTCCAAGTTTTATGACTTGAAAGTAGTAGCATCCATGGTCTAAGAATTATGATCGTAAACTATACAAAACTAGCCCCTTGTGACCCCCGATCTGCATTTGATCTTCCTCACCTCTAAGAAATAAGTAAACTAATGGAATATATTTTTGCTACATCGTCACTTGAAAGAACTACCCCCTCCCAACTCTATTATTTTACCACATCGTGTTTGAGAACTAAGTATATCATGATTCCCTATGTCATGGGATGCATAGTGATACATATATCCCTGTATTTGGACCAACTATAAACACCCTAATGGGCGAGACAAAGTTTTCTAGGATTTGGCCCCTGAAACTCTGTTTATAACATATTTTTTAGTAATTGGAAAATAAAATAGCTTATTATCCCCCATTTTTCTGAACTCTATGACCTTAAACTAGGATCCTTAGTCCAAAAATCCTGAATTTAAACTGAATGTAGACACCTGTTTATATACCCTTAAATATGTACCCATATAGTCTGAATGGAATGACCTTAAAATTCCATAGGAAAGTGGCACAAATGTTTTTTAGGTTGAAAACCCATAGGGTAAATCTAAGAAAAATATAGACTATCATCCACCAATCCACCCTCATGACTTGGGAAAAAAAGAAGGTATAAAGGGTTGAGGAAAAAATCCAGCAGGACTCATCACTGATCCCTGAAAAAATCTTATATGTGCTCACTGGACCCATTGGTTCAAGAAAAATTTAGGTCCCAACCTTAACTCCTCCCTTCATTCACTTCAGTTCACACGTCCTAGTCACAAGACACTAAACTATATTATACATTTCCGGACTATATGAATATAAACTATACGATACCATGGTTAAATCTATGTAACCTTAAAATGCAGTAACCACATTTTCTCACTATATGAAATTAAACTACGCATACCTTGTCCTTACAACAAGATGTTAAATGGAACACCCTTGATCTAAATTACATGATTTAAAACTATGAGGTATCTTAGGCTCTCTACTGAGAGGACCTTTTCCCCCTTCGGTGCTGGTCACCTACCACACTGCTTGAGTTATTTGAATGTTTCTAGGAAATCAAGACAAAGTTCCCCTTATAAGGCATGTCTAGCTTTTTCTTAGACCGATACACCTACCTAATGTGCTTATAACCATGGTGGAGTAATACCAAGGGTGTTTAACTCCATATGAAAATTACCTCTTTCCACCTCTATGCTTTGTGTATTCCTAGATTTGGATCCCTGACATCTTCCATGTCTCAAAAGGATCCTTAACTGTGATGGTGTAAATATAAAATGATCTCACCTCCCATCCTAGATGCATACCTCAGATTAATTTTATTGAAAATTTGACTAGTCATGCATTTCAAACATGGTCAATGGTCGACCCTCATTTTTATATCCCAACTCTTCATAGTATGATAGTGGGATCTAAATTTTAAACATGTTCATCAGTTATCCTCTATTGGCCTATCACCCCCTTTATGTTTTGAATCCTGGGTGACTCGATTCACATTCATCATCTTCCCCCTTTGTTCAGGTAGAATCTAACAAACCTATCATTACCTCACTCATTCACTTATGCAAGTTATGAAATAAAGTCATCTGTGTGGAGTTCCACTCTCCAAAAAAGGATTTCATAGATTGGGAGACTCCCAATGGTCAATGTACCATCCTGATTCCCCAACCCCATCGGTCTCAGAGGTTATTTATGTCTCATTCCTATCCCAACACATCCACTATTGTCTATCACTCTTGTGTAAGTGAAAAATCTTATATTTCTATTATTTAACACACTGAGAATGAATCACACGGTCTTATAGATTTTAGTTTTTTTGTTTGATAAACATGATCAAGATATAGTGGGCCTCAAGTTAAGGCATTTTTCTCAATGATTTCCTCAGAATCTATTCCACCTCACCCTTCTTATCCTTATTGGACCCCTTTCTGAGGAGGTATTTTTTGGCACTGAAAAATGCATCAAATAGTGGACCAAATTCTAAATAACTTAATATAAGAGAGTATTTATTTTCAAAGGCTTTAATTTGAATGGTCATGGATCAAAAATAGACTTATAGATAAAAAATTATGGTCATTTGAACTTAGAATTTTGAAAAAGGCCAGTTGGGGTGATCCTGGAGAAAAATCTAGAATTTCACACAACTTTCCAAAATTTTGTGCAACCCATTCAAAGTATCACAACTTAGTTGTGTGAAAAATGTGACATTAAACATATAATATCTATGCATACATGATTTGACCTAAAAAAACAAAGGTATTTTCATGAAACCCCTTGGAGTTTCATGACACAACCAAAAGTTTAACAACACATGCTAAGTTGCATGACATAACCAAAATGACTATAAATATGAAATCACCCCCTCATTTTTAATAGGACCTCTGGTATTCAAGTTCCAAATCTCTTTCTCATGAAACTTGGGGTTGCACACTTTTCACAACCCCAAAATCCCAAACTTTCATGAAATCACCTCATGAATTCCAATGAATTGGCTTCATCTTGAGATGTTTTAACACAACTTTCCCCATGGGGAACCCAATTTCATGAAAATACCAAACTTTAGTGAAAATATGTTGCGAAAAACTCCAAGTTTATGTAACACATGGTTTTCTAAAATCAAATTAATATACAATGCATTGTGAAAACTCTTTTTCATGCAACACCAAAAGCCACATGACCCATTACACATTTTCGAGATCCAACACATAAATGGACAAACCAATGCCTAATTGTATGAAAGTTTTTTTTGGATGTGTGTCTATTGGTACATGCCTGGGTCTACGCCTACACATCCCCACTTTGTATCAATGACAAATTGTGGTCCTAGGCCTTCATCTCGATCCCTTTGCTACTATCACTCACCCCCATAAAAAATAGAGAGTTACAGTGCAAGGTTTTTTGGATGGGTCGAATTCATTTTTGGTTTTGAATTATATAGACCCAAAATACAACCTATATAACACCATGAGTCAAGATACTACTCTACACTCCCTAAAATACCTTGATTCAACATACTCCTATTGGTCCCTTTCCCATTACATGAGTTTAGATTCTCCTCTTTGTCTCCTTGAATAACCTGAGTCGAAATACCCCTCAAGTAATTACTGATAACTCATCACCTGACTCCAATGTTGGGTTGAACAAGAAAGGGAAATTTCAATTTAAGTCCCACACCAGCTATTTCTAGGAATATTCCACCTAATAGTCTTCACTACATGATTTTAAACTGTATTATACCCTATGTGATGTGAATAAGATGCCTCATGTGAAAGGCATAAAATAAATTATGTGGAAAACATAAGATTCCTCATATAATGATCATGAAATGACCATCAAGTAGCCCCCATTGGCCTCCTCCTTTGGTTTTATCCCCAATCATATTCCTAAACCCATCAATAGGTTGGGATTCCATTGTGACCTGACATGAGAAATAAATAATGGGCATCTCAATTAATGTGATCTACACACCACATCCTTGAACATGATGTTAAACCGTGGCCTTTCCCTATGAAATGAACATTGGATATATTGCCTAATAATTGTTGGATGTGTTGTGTGACAAGAATGAGATGCCTCATGTGATACGCATGAGACGATACCCCATATTTGGGGTATCTTCCATGTGTAAGACCCAACCATATCATCCCTGCTCCATAAAAGCCCCTGGGAAGCCCAAATATATAAGCCCCATCTATATGATCACTACTTCAAAACAACACCCTGGTAGCCCAAATGCATAAGCCCTAACCATATCATCACTGCTCCATAACAGTACCTGGGTAGCCTAGCTATGAAAGCCCCCAACCATACCATCATTGCTCTATAGAATCACCCAAGCATCCCAACTTCCATGTGTAAGCCCAAAATATACTATTTCTGCTCCATAGTAGCACTCGGGTAACCCAGATGCATAAGTCCCATCCATACCATCACCGCACCATAACAGTACCCGAGAAACCTAGCTGCGTAAGTCCCAAACATACCATCGCTTATCCACAATAACATCGAGGAATCCTTACTGTATAATCACCCATTTATACAATCGATACTCCATAGAATCACCCAGGAATCCCAGTTTCATAAGCCCCATTCACAACATTACTTCTCTATACCAACACCTCGACAACCTAGTTACATAATCCACACTCATACTATCACCTCTCCTTAGCTGTATAAGGGAAATCCCTATGTGTAAGGCCCAAACTACCCCTCGTTATCACTACTTCTGTGACATGATCATCCTTACCACATGAAGAAATAATATATGGCCCGGTCCAGTCACAATACATTAATCTGTGCACTCGAACTATATAGGTTTTGATCCCTATCTTCTGATAGGGTATGTATGATGTCTCCTTAAAGTTCAATCCCAACATACCTTGGATACCTCCATACGGTTCAATCCTGAACCCTCAACATCACCATAAAATGTACATGTATTCCCCTTATAAGGTGACAACATCAAAGAGTGATCTTATTCTCCATGGTTACACACTAAAATCCCACCCAAAAACATATACTTAAAAGAAGTTAAATCAGTGTCCAACCTATATCTATAAGACATTAAATTTGTTACCAACCTGTCCCCACAAGATGTAAAATATGTGACCAACCTATCTCTATAAGAAGTTTAATTTGTGACCAAACTGCCTCCACCAAAAGTTAAATCCATGACTAACCTATCCCCACAAGGTGTTAAATCTATGACCAACCTATATCCACAAGATGTTAAATATGTGGCCAAAATTTCTCCACAAGATGTTAAATATGTGGACAAACTTTCTCCACAAGATGTTAAATCTACGATAAACCTATAACCACAATACATTAAATATGTGACCAAACTATCTCCACAAGATGTTAAATCTATGACCAACCTATCCTCATAAGACTTTAAATCTGTAGTTGTGTCCCCAAAAGACCTTAAACCATTTACCCCACAATATGATCCATAATATCTACACCATGGAATAAATATTCTATTCCCAAGGTAAAAATCCTCAAAATTATTATGTCCTCGACAAAAATTACCCCATGAAAAACATGGTATGACTTGGTTCCTACACTTAAGAATCCCCATATATGGTATTCTCTCAGATTTGAAATAGGAAGAATTTATAGGTTCCCAACACATCCAATGTTCACATATGTCTATATGTTTCCAACATCACCATTAAATCTAATCATAGGTAGATACTCTATCACTGAATAAGTAACATAATTAATCAGTGTCTACCTTGATATGGTATCAGGAATGACCTTCATGAATATGAATCAAATCTATAAGGGATACTCAAACTAGGAAACAATATCCAAGGAGGAATCCATGTAAAAATGAACTGACATCCCATCATTCCATTTCAATCAATGAGACAACATCACTAATCATAGTGGTAGAGGCTTAACACCTTTGGAAAGCGGGAATATGGAGAACAAAATAACCACCCTGTATGACGAGAGACTGGTCCATATAAGAAAACCACTTAAGGAGAGGCATGTAAGGAGAAAGTGCATCACCAACATACACGATGCATGGCCCTGATGAAATGCATCAGAAAACATGGTCTTTGTATTAAATCCAAGATTTGGGTAAAGGAGAGTATATTGATTCTATATCATCTTTAATTACTTTATAATATTGAGATTTAGGAAGATTTAAACTAGGTTAATCAACATCATCATCACTATGTGGATGTGATTTAGGAATATTCTCAATGAATTTTATGTGAATAAACACTTCTAGGGTCTTGGTACTCTTATTAAAGACACGATAGGATTTACTTGAGTTAGAGTACCCAAGAAAAATTACTTAATCATATTTAGTGTTAATATTTTATAATTAATCCTTGGTATTAAGGATAAATCATTTACGATTGAAGATTCTAATAAAGACAACATTTTAAATCTTACCTTTCCAAAGTTCACAGGGAGTTTTTCCAAATATGGGCCTTATGAGGACATGATTAAGGATAAACCATGCAGTATTGACCATATCATACCAAAAGAATTTAGGAAGGGAAAACTCATTTATAATGTTTCTATACATTTCCTCAAGGGTCCTATTTTATCTTTCAAGAACCCCATTTTTTGAGGTGTTTTAGGAAAGAAAAAAGGGTGATGATAACCTTGAGAAGAAAAGAAATCATCAAAGTATTTTCTATCAAATCATACACCATGGTAAATTTTAAGGGAAAAGATTTTGTATCATTTTTCATTTTCAACTTTCCTTGAAAAGTTGATAAAGATATTAAAAGCCTCATTCTTACGAGCTAATAAGAAAACCCATGTAAATCTTGAAATCTTAATGATAATTACAAAGGTTTAATTTTTACCTCCAATACTAGAAACTTGAGTTGGTCAAAAAAGGTTAATGGGGAATAGTTTTAAGCCTTTATATTAGGAAACAATATTTTTTAGGATTAAAAGAGGTTTTTTGTTTCTTTGCAATTTGGACAGGTTCAAAAACTAAGTTATGATTAAAAGATAATTTTGGTAAATATTATACTAGTTAGTTATAATTGATCTTGACAATAGGATGAATATTAAAATGGACAAGGAACTGATTCCAAATACAATAATCATTATCTTTACCACTAAAAATATTAACATTTTTTACTTTCAAGATATTTTAAATTAACAATATAAACCTTTTGAAAAAAGGATGTGGTAAATAAAATAATTCCTTTCAAATTTAAAACTTTACAAAAAGAATTTTTAAAATAAATTTGGAAAACACTATCACATAATTGACTAATACCTAATAAATTATTCTTAAATCATTTAATAAATAAAACATCTTTAATTAAATTAGAGTTGGATAAACTAATTTTATATATACTGATAATTTTACCTTTTGAATCGTCTCCAAATGTGACATGTCCCCTAGAAAAACCTTTGAGATGATTTAATACAGAAGGATCACCACACATATTCCTTGAGCACCCAATATCTATATACTATTTTTATTATCTATTTTTGTTCTTGTTCAAAAAAATATTAAGAAACTACAGATTTTGGTACCCATATATTAGGTCCAATTAAGTTAGATAATAAGTATTTTGGAATAAAAAGTTATTTAGAGTAAGTTTTTCCATTTGAAATATGAGAAGAAAGATGAATTCCTTTTGGTCTTACATATCTATAATTTTTAAAATTTCATTCATAATATTTATTTCCAACTTTATTGCAATAATTAAAAAATTTATTTTAAGAAATTATCTTTACAAAAGTTGTCCTTTTATAATTGTTAGGAAACCTATATTGTTTTGAAAAACCAAAACCAAATAAATTTTTAATAGGTTTTTGAGAACGCAAAATATTATTTAAATTTTCTCACCCTTGGGTAAAATTATAGAGATATTTTTTAATATATTTAATTTTAAATACCATTTTTTTAAATATTTGGTTGATCTTTTATTTTTAAAATAAAATCCACTTTTTATTTTAAAAGTTGATTTTTTTTCGAAAATAATAAGAATGTGTTTCTTTTAAAGATATTTTTATTTTGAAATAAGACCACAAATACCATTTTAAGTTCATTTTAGCATTGATAATATCTTCGTAATTTAGAGAAGTGGCCGAAGAAGTATAATAATAAGAACAAAAATATGCTGAATTTAATTTGTCACATACCTCATCATTGGCCATTAAGTACTTAGGACTTTCATCTCTTGATTCATATTTTGAAATGGAGTCCTAATTAATGATCCAAGTCGATACCTTTAGAGATTTCTTAGCTTGATTATTATATTTTTAATTTTTATTATTCAAGTGATAATCCAATTTTATATTCCCGTTTTTTTTACAACTGAAGGAAGTTACCTCAAATTATTGATTTTTTTATTTTTTTGTTTTGAGTGGATCTATTATTTTTTTTCTATTTCCATTATCTTGGTAAATTTGGGAATATCAGAGTCACTCTCAAAATATTCATCATTTTTTCCTAGAAACAAATAATTTTTAGCTTCTTTGACCTCTTTATCTCACTTTTTGAATTGCATTATCATAGTAATATACTATTCCTTGAGATAACCAATGAGTTCCATAACCACCATGTTTTTTATATCTTTAACTTCTTGGATTGGAGAGGATTGAGGTTCCAAATCACTTGGAAACACCCAAAATATTTTCTTGAATAAATTTTATGTAGAATAGGAATAACTAATAGATTTTACCCCATTAAAAATATCAGTAAATCAAGTAAAAATATCAGTGATAGATTCTCTAATATGGATGGAGAAACTCTCAAAGACTCATCTAAACATATCCAAATTGGTATAATTGACTTTGTTAGTTCCTTCATGAGTTACTTCTAAAAGTTTCCAAATTTAATGATCTATTTTTCATTTAGAAATAAAATTAGATTCATTTTGGTCTAATCTAAAATGAAATGAATTCATAACTTCACCATCAAATTCAAAAATATAAATATCATATAGGGTCCATTTATCTTATTTTTTCAGTTGTAGGAGCATAACCATGTATAAAAATTTTATAAATACGATATCCAATAGATCTAATAAAATTAAACATGCAAGTTTATCAATGAACATAATTACTACCATAAACAAATGGAGCATGATGAAAGGATTTTCCTTCCATACCACCATGAGTGTCAGAAAAATCCATTATCCTTATTTGAAAATCCAGTTAAATATTTTGAGAAATTAAATAATTTTTTTTAAAATAAATACTTTTTTTTAAAAAAATCCCTTCGATACCAAATTAAGGTCGGAGATGAATAGATGGGAAGATGGGGTAGGGGAGGGTGAATTACCCTATAAAAAATAAAAAAAATAATAATCCATGCTTAAAAAATTTTCTTTATAAGAAAGACTAAAATAAAAATATTCAAAGTTTTAAAGAACAAAAATATAATTTTATATAATAATAATAATAGTGGAAGAATAAAAACAAATAATGATTTAAATTATCAACTAATTTGAGAATAAAAATTATTAAGCAATTAAGCATTAATTTATAGATTAAACAATTAAATAAATGTACAATTGAAAGCAATAAAAAATCGAAATTACAGAAAGTAAATGAGACAAGATATTTGGTAAGGGAGTTCAATAATAGCTCTTAAAAATATATACTACATCTACCACCCCAATCTATTGAGGATTTAATGTATTATTCCATTAGCTTTAATGGAAATCAAGATATTCAAAATTTCCATTACGTTTTAGGATATAATAGGAAACCAAAATTATAAAAGACACTAGTTATTTAATAAGAAAGATAGAAACCTAAAAAGAAATATTACTTTTAATTTTTAAAAGTAAATGGAATGAGAACCATGATACATCACTTTAATGGGTGTAAGAACCAAATAAATAAGAAATAAGAAGGATGAGGAGATTTCAAGGAAGAAACCACTATATATACCAGTCTCAATTATCCCAAAGAATATAACGAATTATAGGATAGAATGATAATATTATAATAGAGTTAATATATATATATATATATATAATTTTATATTAAACTCTATAAAGAATGAGAGTATTTAAAAAGATAGAAATTTGAGACCAATTGAGCATATTGGAATTGAATATCAGATGAGAAAGAGAGCTGTTGATCATTTTATTAATTTACAAGGCCACCAAAGGAATCTATTTCTAGGCTCCAAATGTTTTAGTAATGTTCTGGAGAATCATTTTGGGGTCATTAAGTTGAATATTTACAAGTAAAATATATCTTTACGACATTAAATATAGTCCTCAGATCAGTTTGGATGATGCCACTAGGTAATAGGTAGCCTTCACCAGGTAGCTGGTGAGCTTCTTGCTACTTGGTGCTTGCTGCCTGCTACCACCGGCTTTTATAGTCAATTTCTATTTTATCTTCTAAATAATGAAATCTTTTCAAATTAGGTTCAAACTGTAAGAGTTAGTGTCTTAGAACCAACTAGTTGTACTTTGATTACATGGACATTTAATGTATTTAAATATTAAAAATCTTATTACATATTGTTCATTGTTTTCATGATTATGATGTAATAATGTCCTAGAGTATTTGTTGTATTGATAAGGTCACGATAGTTCCCCACTATGATGAGAACCTTGAAATGATATAAAAATATTCTTAAATATAGTTCTATAGTTAGATGAAATACTATAATGAGTTACATAGAATTCAAATCATCAGGTGTGAGTAATCGTAAGTAGATGAGACTTCCTCTCATGAAGTTCGCACTTGATAATCTCCAAGACATGAGATTATGAGAACATACCCGCCAGTAGGAATTCTGCATATTTTGTGAGCATGTGTAATGATCCTTAGACTTTAATATTATCATTAATACATGTCATGACTCACGCACTTTGATTTACTGACAAAAACCATCATGCAAATAGTTGGATGGAAATAAGGTACATTGGCTGCGTCACGAGTGGCATGTTATTAATGGATAAGTTGAGGAAGGATTTGTCCCTTCCATTTATGGAAGTTTATATCTCATCCCTTTGATTCAAATAGAACCGTCGCGCGAAATTCCATGGCCATGGTGTAACAATGAGTTTATTTTAGGTTGTCAAAGAATGACATATCAAACATAAAAGTTGATGACACTATCATGAAACTTGCTTGATGAGATATTACAAAAAAGGGATTATATTACACAGTGAGAATTTGTACGTGGATGTCATTGTTGTGATATTATGTTCTTTCTCTTGGGTTCCTGGACCCATTGCTAGACAGTACTCTTGGACTTTAGGCAAGCCCACCTAATGCCAATGAGAAAGAATCCTAGAGGGTCACACACTAAGTGTTTTTGGTGGTCTCGGTTAAATTCCATTTGAATATAATTAATGAAATAAATATTATTCTCAAGACCGTGGAATAATTTTATTCAAGTTAAAATGATTTCATAAGTTAAATAAAATTTATTTATTTATTTATTTGAACATTAAATAAATATTTATTTACTAGTTTTTAAATAAAATATTTATTTAATAGAATAAATAAATTAACTATTTATTCAGGTGTTTAATAAATGGAAGTGGAGTTTGAGCGGACCAAGGCCGGTCTGGTGGTGAAATAATTATTTGCAATATGGTAAATAATTATTTAACTAGTTATTACAAGTTAAAATAATAATGACGTTGCTATTATTTTGTGACATAGAATTTTATTTATAATTCCATTTTGTACAAGTTGGAACACCATAAATAATGATGCGGTATTATTATTATGAGCATTGGTTTTATCTAATTTCATGAATTTATTTAATTGTTGTTATGCAATTAAATATTGTAACTTAAGTTCCATACATATAAATAGACAAGTACGCCTATTGTTTCAGAAACCACACGACACCGAATCGTACACTCAGCGAATTGAGAATTATTGATCTAAACAATTTCTCTCTCAAATCCTCTTCCCACCCCTCTCAAGAATGAGAGACGTTCTTCAAGGCTGAAGAAAAAACAATCAAGAATTACTAACACAAGACACTCGCTTTTCCGCGCTAGCACCCAGAGAATGAGCAGTGTCAATCGGAGGCCATCAGAGCATGTGCAGATCACCGCTAGATGGATTATAGTTTGGATCCTTAAAAGCACAATGAGATAATTCATCAGGGTCATTCCAAAAGATCAACATCATCAATAAAAAAAACACTAAATATCTATGTATTATTTTCTTTATGAAATTAATTAAATTAATTATAAATATGATGTTCAAGATCCAATATAAAGGTTTTGGGACTCTTCCTTCTTTATATAAATCTTTGATTCTATTCTGTGGAGATTGGTGTTCATCATCGTATTGATCCTGAAATAAAGATTGATCATGGTAAAAATCAAAGTTGGGTACTAGCCCAACCATTCTTCTGCTATGCCCGGAACCTACAAGTGGTATTAAAGGGGTTACATCATAGTTTATAATTATTTAAATATTTTTTTGATTACTTACTTATTTAATATTTTAGTTGTTTCAATTTAAGTTAATCGTTATGAAAATCTGAATCTCGAGATCTATTCGTCCTCTTTCGTTTCTCATTCACCTTACAGAAATGATATTTTATTTTAATTTTGATTAAAATAAAATAGAGGATCTCATCCAAAGGTGCCAAAGCTTCCTGGTCATACAACACCAGAACACTTGGCGTGTATTCAGCAGTACACACCGTGTAGTCAAGATTCAATGCATCAGACTAGTCCGCCAAATCAAGCTATGTGTTGAAGTCTTTCTAAGTCTCAAATGACTCCGTGTGTTGACCAGGAATAGGTGGAACATGGTTTATAGATTACATGCCGTGTAGTCCACTGGACACGACATGTAGTCCCTTCAGGTTAGGGTTGGACCGTGTATCCCGTACATGTCTTGCCTTTCTGGAAACCGTGTAACATGGATACTACACGGTGTGTGGCCCACTAAACATTCCATGTACTCTAAAGATTTCTGAAGTACACTCACATGCTATTTCCCCAGGTGTGTACTTTAGATGGATGGTGAAAAATAGTACACGCCATGTAGTTGGAACTACAAGCCATGTACTCATCCAAATTACATAGATTTATAAAAAATTATTATTATATTATACAAACCCTTGAGACATGTACCATTATACATGCATAAAGATGAGGCACAACATGTAATAGGTGTTTTATATATAAGTTTTTAATTTAACATCTACATAATATTCATTTCTACTCATTGGGTAGTTATGAATAGGAATTCACCGGGTTTCCTCCAAGGTACAAGTTATGTACAAAGATAATTTTAAATGAATTTATTTGTTTAAAATCACGATGGATGAGAATCTCAAGGAAATTTAGAAAAAGGGTTTAAGATAAAATAATTGATTAATTAAAGATGATAATTAATTGATTCGAGCATGATTTATCTTAAACAAGAATGATTAAATAATTGAATGATAGTTTTATATATGTGTAAACACGTTGCATGTATGGATGATCATGAGATAGACCATGACCTTTTTATTTGGATGGTTTCTTTTAATTAATTTATTTAAATTAATTTTTTTTGGCCTGCGAGCCATCTCTCCTCATTAATATGTAGGGTCTGCGTGCCCAAGATTTATTTTATGTAAAACCCCTTTTTACCCCTCACCTGCATGTGAGTTAAAAAAAGGCACATGTAATGGATGGAACTCCTAAGACAGTGGAGGCGGTTCAAGCTGGAGCTGAGATGAAACCAATCCCAGGAGATAAAAAGGTGGATAGGTGGAAAGCTATAAACACGAACCCAAAAGGTTCAAGATGTTTCTCCCATAGGCTAGGGTTAGTTTATCAACCACTAGATAAACTAACCATTACAAAAGTTCATGATCATTCTCTTTATTTTATTTCTTTCAGTTGAATGTTTTATCATTATGGATGTGTTGTCATGATCACATAATTAATGAATTAAACAAGCATGCAATATAGAACTAAAATAAATGAGAATTATGCGTAAATATTATAAATACATGGTTAATCACTTAAGTATATTCCACTTAATATTAACAATCATGTGATAATGATAAAAAGAAATTAATGCAAAAGAGATAAAAATCCCTCAAATAAAATATTAAGTCAGAACAAGCCTTCTGTTACTTGATTAAGGGAAAAAATCAATAAAACTATGTGTTTGACCAACCCTTGTTGGGACACATACTTTTATACAGGAAGCCCTTGTGAAAGTATTTGGATTAACTTAACCATATTACATCAATATGAGTATCCCTTGATAGACTTGGTGTAATATTGGAGGAAAGAGTTGAGGAAATCCAAAGTCATGATTTCAGGATTGAGGAGTCCACTCAACAGATCAAGGACCTACAAGCCCGCAGTTGGCAAAGACCTTCCTACCTAAATACCTTCTAATAGCTTGACCAACCCTTGTTGGGGTCATGAGAAGGGGAATATGGATCCTTTCCACTAGAATGTCATAGAAACTGGACATTTCGAGTTTAATGGTGAGGGCTATTTGGACTTGATAAAATTGTGGGAGACTTAATAAAATTTATTATTTCTTATAAAATGTAATCAAGAAAGTAATAATGATCTATTATTTTAATTGTAGAATAAAAATGACAAACTTATCAAACACACTATCCATATGATCAATTCTGGATAAAGACAACACCCTCACCGACAATAACCTCTAGGAATGGTTTAGATTCCTTCGGGTTATCCTACACCATGAATGAAAGTCTTACATGCTAGAGTCAGCATTACCTGATCCGCTTGCCAAAGAGGTGAGTGATGAGGATTTTTTGGTCTATGAGAAACAAATGAATGGCGCGGTCGACATTCAATGTTTAATGCTATCATCAATGTCTAGTGAGCTCATGAAGTCTCATGAAAACATGGATTCTTATAGCATGCTCAAGCACCTCTGTGGTCTTTAACAAGAGAGAGAAAGACAGGAAAGGTTTGAAATCTTTAAGGCACTCTTTCAGAGCAATCTTGGAGGAGGTTCTCCAGCTGGGCCTCATGTAGTCAAGATAATTGGCTACATTGAGCACCTAGAAGTTCTAGGGTTTAAACTCCCTGAAGAACAGGACACCGATCTCATTCTTGCATCACTCCCTCAGAGCTTCTCTAACTTTTTTGTCAATTTCAATATGATCAAAATTGATAAATCTCTATCTGATATTTTTATACTCATTGTCCAAGTGGAAAAATATATGAAGCAAGAAAATCCTTCTATCCTTATGGTGAATAAGAGGAAAGGGAAGGTGAAGAGATTTAAGCCCAAAGCTTCTTCAAGAACTTCTAAGAAAAGAAAGATCAAAGGGAAGGCAAGGGTACATGAGGCTGTTTGTTTCACATGTGGAAAGAAGGGCCAATGGAAGAAGAACTACATCCAGCCTAAGAAGTAAGGGGAAGCTTCAGGTGCATTTGTTATCAAATGAAATCTATCTGTTTCTACAAATTGGGTATTAGATACAACTTGTGGTGCTCCCATATGTATCCAAATACAAGAACCACATAGATTCATGAAGATTGATCGAGGGGAGGTAGATCTACAAGCATACAACTGAGCTAGACTTGCTGCTGTAGTTGTTGGGGACTACCACCTCACACTGCCAACTAGGATGATCTTGGTGTTAAAGGGTTGTTATTATGTTCCATTTGTTACTAAAAAAATTATTTCTGTATCCAAATTAGATACAAATGGATTTGTTTTCAAGTTTGGAAATGAATTTTTCTTCTTTTTACAAATATATAATTTGTTTTGGTAGGGCACATTTATACAACGATCGTTATGTGTTGGATTATACAAACCAAGTAATGGAAATCAATAACAAAGATACTTTACATGACTCATACTACACCCAACTTTGGCATCACCGAATAGGTCATGTAAATGAGAAATGCTTGACAAAGTTTCATCAAGATGGATATTTAGATTCTTTATATCTAAAACCACTTGGTGTATGTCATGCATGTTTACAAGGAAAAATGACCAAAGCCCCATTTAGTGGGAAAGGTGAAAGGGCTAAATAACTTTTTGAATTGGTTCATACCAATGTTTGTGGACCATTTCCAATTGAACCAAGGGGAGGGTACTCATACTTTATAACTTTTACTTATTATTTTAGTAGATATGGATATATCTACTTAATGAGGTATAAGTCAAATTCTTTTGATAAGTTCAATGAATACAAGAATTAAGTTGAGAATCAGCTTGGTAAGAGTATTAAGAAACTCCACTCAGACCAAGGTGAAGAATATATTATTCAAGGCTTCATTGATTACTTACGAGAGTTTGGGATCCTATCCCAACTCACTCCTCCATACGCGCCCTAGTGGAATGGTGTGAGAGAAAGTAGGAACCGCACCCTTTTGGACATGGTGAGATCACTGATGAGTCATGCGAGTCTTACGTTATCCTTTTGGGGATATACATTACAAACAGCAGTACACATACTAAACCAAGTACCAACTAAATCGATAAATGGTATTCTATATGAGTTATGAAGTGGAAAGAATGCCATATTATCGAATTTACATGTGTGGGGAAGTAATGCATTTTTTAAGGCCTCTTCAGGTAACAAAATTACACCATGAGGCACAAAGTGTAACTTTATAGGATAACCCAAGGAAACAAGGGGATATTACCTTTAAAAATCCTTAGAAAAAAAGTTTATAGTGGATAGACATGCCATATTCCTTAAGAGGTATCACATCTCTAAAAGAGATAGTGGGAGCATGGTACACATCGATGAAGTTGAGGCTCAAGGTATACAAGAGTTGGTATAGGAATAGATTACACAAATTCCTATGGAAGAAATAACTGTTCCAGAGACACAAGAGCTACATAGGAGTAAAAGAGAGGTTAGAGAACCTGAATGGTACGGTTTTCTTGTTACTAAGGATGGTGACTCATTATTATTTTATAATAATGATCCTCTAACCTACAAGTAAGTAGTAAGTGGCACAAATATTTCCAAGTGGCAAGAAACCATGAATTCTAAAATGGATTCCATGTACCAAAACCAAGTCTGGATTTTGGTAGATCCTCCATTTTATCTAAAGCTTATTGGTTGCAAATGGGTATTCAAGAAGAAACTAGACATGGAAGGACAAGTCAACACCTATAAGGCATAGCTGGTTGCAAAAGGGTTCAAACAACATCAAGGCATTGACTATGACAAAACATTTTCACCAGTTGCAGTGCTGAAATCCATCATAATTCTTTTGGCCATTTCCGTTTACCATGACTATGAGATTCGGAAAATGGATGTCAAAACATCCTTCCTTAACGGGAACCTTCAAGAAAATGCCTACATGACACAACCTGAAGGGTTTATGACTCCAAAGGATTCTAATAAGGTATGAAAGTTTTAGAAATCCATTAATGGATTAAAGAAAGCATCCAGGTCATGGAATATTCATTTTTATGAAGCTATAACGAAATTTGGTTTTATTAAGAATGAATGTGAGACTTGTGTCTACAAATGGTTTAGTGGGAGTGCAGTCATTTTCCTAATAGTATATGTTGATGACATATTACTTATTGGAAATGAGATACCAGTATTACTATCTGTTAAGACATGGTTGAATCAATGCTTCTCCATGAAGGACTTGGGTGAGGAAACATATATTCTTGGGATCAAGATCCATCATGATAGATCCAAGAGATTGTTGGGCCTAAGTCCAAGTATATACATTGATAAGATACTGAATAGATTCAATATGGAACAATCCAATATGGGATTGTTTAGAGCATCACATGACATTCATTTTTCTAAGAAAATGTGTCCTCAGACACATGAGGAAAGAAAGATAATGGAAAAGACTCCATACACATCAGTGATTGGGTCAGTCATGTATGCCATGCTATGCACTAGGCTGGATGTCGCCTATGCATTGAGTATGGTAGGCAGATATCAAGCTAACCCAGGTGACCGCAATTGGATGGCAGTCAAGAATATCCTAAATCATACGAGGCATACTAAGGATATGTTTCTGGTTTATGGAGGATATGGGGAACTAGTCATTAGAGGATATGTAGATGCTAGTTTCCAAACTGATCAAAATTACACGATGTTGTAAACATGATACATATTCAATTTGAATGGAGGTGCAGTGAGATGGAAGAGATCAAAGAAGAATGTGGTCGTAGATTCTACAGTAGAGACCGAGTATATCATAGATTCTGAGGCAGCTAAAGAAGCAGTTTGGATGCGAAGATTCATCCAAGAGCTGGATGTGATACCTAGCAGTAAAGATCCCATCACACTATACTGTTATAATACTATAGTGGTGGATCTCGCAAAAGAGCCAAGGTCACGTCAGTGGACGAAGAACATACTTCGAAAGTATCATCTCTTGAGGTATTTTTCTCAGAGAGGTGAAGTTGAAGTGAGTAGTATTTCCATGGAAGACAACATGGTGGACCCCTTGACTAAAGCATTGACTCAGCAAAAATATGATCACCATGTGAGGTCTAGCAGACTAAAATTCGTAGGAAGTTGGCTCTAGTCCAAGTTGGAGTTTGAAAGAGTTGGTTCCCTAGAACCAATTGGTTGTACTTTGATTACATGTGAATTTAATGTATTTAAATATTAAACATATTATTAAATGTTGTTCATTGTTCTGCATGACTATGACGTAATAATGTCCTAGAGTATTTGTTGCATTGGTAAGGTCATGGTAGTTCCCCACTATGATGAGAACCTTGTATTGATATAACAATATTCTTAAATATAGTTCTACAGTTGGATGACATACTATGATGGGACACGTATCTTGCAAACCGTCAGGTGTGAGTACTCGTAAGTAGACGAGAATTCCTCTCATGAAGTTCACACTTGGTAATCTCTAAGATAAGAGATTTTGAGAATAGACCCACCAGTAGAAATTCCGCATGTTTTGGTGTCATTGGATATTTTTATCTATGAGCGTGTGTAATGATCCTTAGTCTTTACGATTATTATTAATATGTGTGACAACTCGTGCACTTTGATTTACTGACAAAAACCATCACACAAACAATTGGAGGGAAGTTCAGTACGTTGGGTGCGTCACAAGTGGCATGTTATTAATGGATAAGTTGAGGAAGGATTTATCCCTTCCATTTATGGAAGTTGATATCTTAGACTTTGATCAAAATAGAACCATTGCACAAAATTCCATGGCCATGGTATAACTATGAGTTTATTTCAGGAATTCAAATAACAACGTATCAAGTATAAAAGTTAATGACACTATCATGAAGCCTGCTTGACGAGATATTGCAAAAAAGGGATTATATTACACAATGAGAATTCATTTGTGGATTCCGTTGTTAAGAAATTACATTATTTATCTTGGGTACATTGACCCGTTACTAGACAGTACTCTTGGACTTTAGGAAATCCGTCCTAATGTCAACGAGAAAGAATCCTAGAGGGTCACACACTAAGTGTTTTTGGTGGTCTCTGTTAAATTCAATTTGAATTTAATTAATGAAATAAATATTATTCTCAAGACCTTGGAATGATTTTATTCAAGTTAAAATGATCGCATAAATTAAATAAAATATATTTATTTATTTTATTGAACATTTAATAAATATTTATTTAAAAGTTTGTAAATAAAATATTTATTTAATAGAATAAAATATTTATTTATTTATTCAGGTGTTCAATAAATGGAAGTGGAGTTCGAGATGACCAAGGCCGGTCCGGTGGTAAAAAACTTTTTTGTAAGATGGTAAATAATTATTTAACAAGTTGGAACAAGTTAAAATAATAATGAAGCTACTATTATTTTGTGACACAGATTTTTATTTATAATTATTTTTTGTGCAAGTTGGGGAACCATAAATAATGACGCCGTATTATTATTATGAACATGGGTTTTCTCTAAGTTCATGAATGTATTTAATTGCTGTTATGTAATTAAATATTGTAACTAAAGTTTCATGCATATAAATAGACAAGCACGCCTATTGTGCTGGACACCACACGACACCGAATTGTACACCTGGTGAATTGAGAATTATTGATCTAAACAATTTCTTTCTTTAATCCTCTTCCCACCCCTCTCAAGAACGAGAGACTTTCTTCAAGGCCGAAGAACAAGCGATCAAGAACGACCGACACAATACCCTTGCTTCACCACACTAGCACCCAGAGAACGAGCAGTGTCGATCGAAGGCCATCCTAGCATATATGGATCTCCACTAGAGGGATTATAGTTTGGATCCTTAAAAGCACAACAAGATAATCCGGAAGGGTCATTCCGGAAAATCAACATCATCAATAAAGAAAATATCAAATATACATGTATTATTTTCTTTATGCAATTAATTAAATTAATTATAAACATGATGTGAAAGATCCTCTCTAAAGGTTTCGGGCCTCTTCCTTCTTTATCTAAATCTTTGATTCTTTTATGTGGAGGTTGGCGTTCATCATCATATTGATCCTGTAATAATCACTAATCATGGTAAAAATAAAAGTTGGGTGTCGGACCAACAGTGCTTCCACTGTGCCCGGAACCTATACACACCTCCCTCTAATAATCCTTTTTTCTCTTATGGGAAGAATTATTAGGCTGATGAATAAAAAAATATAACATTAAGTTAATTTTTCCACTAAAATGAAAGGGACACTAGAGGTAATCAAAGAGATTCTATAAAGATATCATGTTGTTTAGAATTTGATCTTGGTCACATGTATCAAAGAAAATTAGATGGAAAACCTCATTTGGAAGAATCATGAATCCATGTTAGGAAACAACTTGGAGAGAATATGTGGTAATCCATGGATAGTCAACATGGATAGTCGCATATTAAAATTCAATTACCTCAAAGATAAAAAACATTTAGGAAACACATTGAGAGTGAATGAGATCTATAAGATTATGATTATCAATGGTTCACATTAGATATGACTAGAATGAGTTTGTTGGCCAATTTCATCATTAGGATAATAATTAAGTCTAAAAGAAAAACACTTTAGTCGAGGTACAAATAGGTAGAGGACCTACCCGATGAAGAATAATAAGACAAAAAATATATATTCATAACTAATTACAATTATAATAAAATTAAATTTTATAATATAATATATGTAATTTTAAAAATATATTTTTCATAAGATAAATCATGAAATTTAATTTTCAATGATCATGAATTTAAAATTTACAATGGTAGTAGGGTAATAAAATTAATAAAAATGGAATTACTAAGTACTATGAATTTGAAAAAAATATTTATGATATATGAAAAATGATATGAAAAATTAAAATGACCAAAATGTTTTAGGAATTAGTTCTATGGTGGGATTGGTATGATTTAAATTTCTAGGAACATGAATAAAGTGGAAGCATTTTGTGACTAGTAATATTTAAAAAATGATTGTATTTGCATCATAAAACTAGATCCAACATTCTTATAATAGACCATACCCTAAATATCCCATAATTACATGATTTAAACTAATGGGTTCACTTTCATATATTTCTAGGATCTTTTTGATTTACTGTTTTAGAGAATTAGGTAAAATATTACATTATAAAGTTTACATTTACACACATTGTCCATTTTTTCCACAAAACAAGTTCTTTATAAAGACACATTTTATTCATTCATGGTAACTCCTATATATAGAAATATATATTTATTAACTTTTCTACTCATCCTTAATCCCATTGAAAAATAATTTCAGAATGTAGAATGAGAAATAAAAATCTTAGTAAGGGACATGAAAGAAAATAAACTTATTAGTCCATTTTTGAACCTAAAAACATACCTAAGAAAAATTTCCTTCTTCAAAATGAACATTTGGCCTCAAATATCGGTATAAATTTTCATGAAAACAACTTAATGTCTTAATATCATTCACTAAAACAATTCATATGAAATCATAAATTCAAAGTCGAAATCATAATTGTTTTATGGAAATCATTAAAAATCAGTAATACCTTTCCTTGAAAAATAATCATTTCACCATTATTTGAAAAAAATTATAAACTTTCCTTAAAAAGATAAAATCATTTTTATACCTTTTGAAATCAAATTATTTAATTTATAAACCATTAAAAGAATATAATATAGTTACCTTAGATTAAAATAAAATTTAAAATAATATCTCATTACAAGATAATTCCTATATGTCATAGGAGTATCCTATTAATGGTAAACTCTATCACATTACCCAATACATTAGAGAGATATATCATGCTCACTCATAATTAGAACTATATCCGGCTCACCCATTATTCATATAAAATTTAAAATAACCATAGAATGAATAAAACATAAACACACACACACACACACACACACACACATATATATATATATCAATTTAATCATAAATTCATTTGAAATTTCATTAAAGCATAAAATAAATAACACAATCCGTTATCTCATAAAGATGGGAAAAAGTTTTCATTTCCTTAAAAAAACATTATAAACATGAAAATTCCAAAAAATATTGATAGAAATATTTTCATTAAAAATAAAAATGGAAAATTATAAATTATGATTGGTAATTAATGATAGCTATGATTTTAGGAAAGGGATTTCATACTATATATGTTGAAAAAACATCCTCATAATATGTAAATTTTTATTTAAAAATATATTTTATGGAAAAAGTGGAAACCACAAAAGTCAAGGTTTGTTACACAGATAAATAAATCAAAAAAATTTAAAGACAATACTAAAATTATTGGAATTAAACACCCTATATAACTCCTAGTGAATCTTAACTACCTGTTCTTTCAGATCATCATTGATAAGATCTTTAAAATGATTGGTTATGTTGTCCCATTTTTGAATATGTTCCTTCAAATTGATCTTCCTTTCAATAAATCCTCTAGCCAAAATGAGGTATTTTTTATTTATCCACACCATTTAATCATCATTGGTATAAAATAAAATACTTTTATCATAAATTATATTAATCTTATCTTTTGGATCATTGATCTAAAAGGCTCCTTAGAGCATTTCTTCTTTAGAGTGAAGAATATGCTCCAAGAAATCACTTTTTTTCACTTAAATTTTAACTTCTATTCAATTCAAATATTTAATAGGAACTGGTTACTAGTTAAATATAATGATTTCAAATTCAGGATCCCTATTTACTACACTTGGATATTGCTCACCCAGCTCTTTAGGCTCCTGATTAACCACTTCAACAATTGTTGATTCATCTGGTCCAACCCCTATCCCACGTTTCTTTGCATTACCTGAGGATCTGGTTACAAAATATTTTGGTAAATTCAATTAATCCTTGTATGAAATTTATTTTTTTCCCTTATGAATATGATAATTTATAAAGATAATATTTTCTAGTGTTCCCTTCCTCAAGCCAGTTCCAATATTGATGTTATTGTGGGGTTCCTTCTCATAATACATTGCTTGTTGAGAATATGCGTCTTTATCACTCATCTTATTGTCTTTAATGGAACATGACCTGTCATTTTTCATTTTCTATATTTTTATAATATTTTTCCAACCTTTAGTGTCTATAAATTCTTATTCATTCCCAGATTAAGATGTAAAGTGGTTTTGAATCTAGATCATTCTTGGTGCATCCTACTGACCAGATGATCCCCGTTCCTAAACATATGTTTTGTTCTTTCATGGAGTCACCTGAAATGAGGAGGATGGAATTTAATTAGAGGTATTATTATAATAAACCATGAAACCATCACTGGGATAAATATCCTATCCATTTTTCCTACTTCTACTGTTCACAGTATCTACAAAGGAAGGAGAAACTAGTGTATGGTTCAAACCTTCCTCTTTGGGGACCTTTAATGTTGTGTTTTTTAAATTCAAATCATGTTTCAAAATAAAAAATATATCAAAATATCTTGGATAAGTATTCCAAAGTCCATTATCTTTAATAAAAGTATGATAAAATGATTTTTACTCATCATCCAAATTACCGGTGGAGAGAAAAACAAAACATGTATCCAGCTGGATCAATTCAATCCCCGCTAATTCATAGGTATTCGAGATACCAAAAAATTCACTATTAAAACCAATTATCTGATGAACACCATGAGAAATCTATTACCTATTATACCCCCAAAAGACACTATTTGAGAAAATCATAATGTAGTAGCATAGGGGTAGAACACTATCACTACCTCAACCGACCAAATCTTCTTGACTACTTGAAAATCACACCTCAAAACATAAAATATGGCATCAAACTTCAGGTCTAGTTGCATCGTTCCAAACTCTTTCTAAGGAGGATCACCTAATGTGAGACCTAAATTTACTAAGATAGAAGTATAGGAGATCTCAAGAAGATTGGATATCAAAAATTTAATAGCCAATACTAGAGGCTTCCTGTGAGAATGATAATAAAAATTCTATTGTAGGTGACCCAAATACGAACACGAAACAAAAAAGTCATACCAGGTCCCAAACACCACTAGATGATGGACTCAGAGTTATTCACCCACCGAGGTCCATAAAATGAAAACATGAGGACTAGAAATTTCCAATTACACAAGAATTTGTTGCGAAATGGGTTGGCATAAGGATCAATAATGATCATCAAAATATAAAAACATTCCTACATTATTACCCAACATTTTAAGAACAAATGGATTTTGGAAGAGAATGGGAAGTCCTAGAAAAAATACCCAAATCACCACGGTGGGATGATCTAACTTATAGTGAAATTATTAATCCCATTTGAAAAGTAATAACCAAGATCATTTACAAGAGAGTTGACCCTTGGAACACACAATGGTGAGGTCATCAGCACTGGAGAAGTGAAGAAGGAAGTGGTGGGGATCCAGCAATCCCAAAAATGGATTGATCTTGCAGGGGCCGAGTGTCATTGATGAATCTATCAAAGAAATATATATATGGGTGAAGTTGAAATAAATGATACACTATGGAAAAACCATGAATATATGATGCCTCCAAGAACTTCTGTAGGTAGTTAGGGATGGGAATGGACCCCGAGATGAAGGGACGAGGCTTTCGGTAAAAGGCATATGCGGGGGAAGTCGTGCAGAAGAGAAGGGTTAGTAATAAAATTATATTAACTTTATACATTCTAAATAAACTTTTTAATGTTCTTTTAATTATTATAATTCATTTTATTTTATTAATTACCATTTTTTATTTAGTTACAAAAATGGTTATGTCCACGTTCAATGTTTTGGGGTCGTTCGGTTTATAACCTCAAAAGCACATCGGTGTGTTGGACGTGGTCAAAAGGGTTTTGGTTAAATAAACAATAAAATCTAAAAAATTATACATTTATCATATTTTTATATTTTGTAAATATTTAGAAGAAAAAAATTAAGTAGTTCATGAAAAATGAACCATGTCATCTCAGGGATACGATAGTCCGTACATACACATAAATGATGTTTTCAATTTTTTAATTGGTTGAAAATAAATAATGTAGGTAATATTGTAGTTGAAAAAAATTAAATATATTATAAATGAAAAATTTATTCATTAGTTCAATCTTTGTGACCATCCTTACAAGTGTAAAATGTTAAATGAATCACATTGCTTCATAAAGGTGGTATTCCACACGTACGCACGAGGGATGTTATCAATTTCTAACAGTCATAAAGATTAATAAGTTAAATAATATATTAATTTTAAATAATAATAAGTATGTAATAAATATAATACATATTATTTTTTTCCATCAATTTAACTATCCATATGATTTAGATATGACAAATAAAACACATCACTTAATGGAAGTGGTAGTCCACCCATACACATGAGTGATGTTTTCATTACCAATAAGATGGAAAATGAGATGAATGTGTCGTATACCATAATAAAAAAAATTATTTATATAAAATATATCAATGTAATTATTTTATCATGGTTGAATAATATTTTAAGAAGTTATAATAGTTAATAAACTTGAAATAGGTTGATTTTGACTTATACCTTCTTCTTGGATATATCCCTTTGTATTAAACCTTAAGACATCATGAATTGGTATTTTGAGATTACCATGACCTCTAGTATGTGGGTACTGATTTTGGGAACATTATTGGGTAGGTAAATTCTTAACTAGAGTTCTAGAAACACATGAGGAAGGGAGTTGAGGAGGTTCTCTTTTATAAGCGAGGGGAGTAGAAAACATGTAATTTTTCTAAACTTTTAAATATTATAAAGTATTAATCATGATAAAGTTGAAAAAACTATACATTTTATATGATAAGGTAATAATGGTTTAAATACCATCATCCAATAATAATCAATATAAAATTGGGTTACCTTATCACTTAATTTTTACATTGATTAACCTGATTTACACTTACGATACATTTTTACCATGGTTTATATTCATAATGACACAAAATAAAATTCAAATAATTAATGAAATTAAAATTTCTAATTCCAAATATGGAATAAATTTTTCTAGATTTAAATTTTATAAGTTTAAGAAATTAAGTTTAATATAAGTACACAAAATGCATTAAAAGTATGTTTTGGAAAATTGTGTTCTTAAGAAAAAAAATGAACATATACAAGAATAAAATATAATTATGATTCATTTGTTATAATTTAGATAATTATTAATCAAATGGATATTATATTAATTAAAAAAACATAATGCTATTTTAAATTACATAATTTAAAGAAAAAAAGACAATTCTTCAAAAATCAACATTATTCACTATTCACTAAAAAAAAGTAATTTTAGAAAAATTCAAAAAAATCATCCCAAGATATATTTTATATGTTGATTCAAGAAAATAATTAATTTTTATCAAAATATATTTATAAAATCATGATACTTATCTTTTAAATAACACCATGTAATTATTGGGGAAAATTAGTTAAATAAAACTATTCCCTTTTCAATCGAAATCATCATAAAATGATTTATAAAAATATGGTGAATATAAATCCATAAAATTAATATTTATATATCACAATAAACAAAAAATTTTATTCATTACATAAACAAGTGAGGTTATTTTTCCCTCATAACATTTTTTGATTCCCATATTGCTTTCTCAATTAATTAATTCTTCCATAATAACATAACCTATCGAATCCCATTTTTTTGAAGTAGTTTATATATTTAGTTAAAACTATAAACTAAATTTTCCTCATAAGATATATTCTACTATAATAGTTATAATTTATGGTTCCAAACTCAAGATTAATCAAGTATGTAATTTCATAGAAATGAAACTTGAAACATTTCATGTACCTAAGATAAACTCATAGGTAAGGCTACCAAATAAGAAAATAATCCAGAATTTTCAAGAATATCATATGAACCAATGAATCCTAGGATGGGATTTCATTTTTACCAAAATGTATTACACCTTTATAATGGGATATAATAAGAAATACGTGATCACTTACCTCAAATAAAATTTCTTTCCTCTATTTCTCAACAATTTTTTCTACCAAGTCTGGTCAAATAAATTTCCCCTCACCAACTTCATCCCAAAATTATAAATTTTGAAATTGTTTAAATGTAATTAACCAAAATTTTCTTTATATATAATTGAATAAAAAATATAATAATAAAATCAAACTAAATACATATGTTGATCCCTACTTCCTTGATAATCTAATGTAAAATGTCAAAGAATAACCTCTAAATTCTGAATTACACACTCTAGTTGTCCCTCAAATTGAGGATGAAAAGATGTATTGAAATTTAATTTAGTATCCATTAATATCTTAAGTACCTTACACAAATTTGATGTATATTATCATATAAAATGGAGAGGGTAACTCCATATAACCTAACTATCTCCTTTATATAAATTCTGTAGAAATGATCTTAATTTATAATATCTCATATAAGTGGAAAATTTACAAATTTAGTCAAAGAATCATCAATAAAAAACATTTCATTATTAATATGATATTTATTTGGTTATCCCACTAAAACATCCATGGATACATTTTCCCATTTTCATTCAAGCACTGGAAAAGGCCAAGCCTTCCCCTTCGGTAGTTATTTCTCAACATTAACCTATTGAAAATTCAACCTTTTCATAGAAAAATCAACAATATATTTGATCATAACTTCCCATAAATAATATTCCTAAATATCTTTGTGCATCTTAATAATTCTAGGATGAATGAAAAATAGAGGGTTATTAGATTAAATTAACAATTACATCTTCAAAATGGAATAACTTGGCACACACAACTGCTTCTGGAATCTAATAACACTTTCTTTATCGACATTAAACTAAGTCAACTTAACCTTCCTGGCTGATTCAAATCTATATTTAAAACCAATATATTTCTTTTTAGAATATTTAATTATTTATGAAAAATATTTATGCACTGAAACCTATTTCAAAATATAAAAATTCCCTACATACATAATTTCAAGGATGAAATTTTTCAAAATATTAACTAAAGGATCATGTTTGAATCATAACATAATTAATGATGCATTATCTTTTTAACTGAAGGAATCATTTACTTTGTCTTATTTACTTGTATGATATAGAATTTTGTAATCATAATCTTTAATAAGTTTAATTTATATTCTCTACCTCATTTTCAACTCCTGAGTGAATATATGATTTTAACTTTTATTATCTATATAGATTTCATATTTCTTCCCATATAAATTATGACTCTATATTTTTAATCCAAAAACTATTATAGCTAGCTCAAAGACATGTTTAATATATTTATACCCATTTGGTTTCAATTGATGATATGTATACATGATGACCATATCATTTTTTTATCAATACACAACCATTTCCTTTCAAATAAGCATTATTATCAAGATAAAATTGACCACATTTTTTTGGAATGTCCGATACTGGAGTCTTAATAAATTTTCATATAAATTTTCAAAATAATTCTTCACATATCTTTTTTCAGATGAACATAAATACATTTCAAGTTATATTTGTTAGTGGGATATATTTACACACAATGTTCTCGATAAACCATCAGTTGTAACCCTCTAATCCAAGAAACCTTTGAACCACTGTGACATTTTTAGGCCTTTTTCACTCATCCACCACTTTAGTTTTAATAAGATCAACAATTATTCTATTTATAGAAATAAATTCATTATGAATGAAAACTATTGTAATCTAAAATCACATTTACTGAATTTTACATAAAACTTACTTTATTGTAATGTCTTCAAGACAACCCTTATGTATTTCTCATTACCTTTGTAGCTATTATAGTGTTCTAAAATATCATCGATAACAACATCTAAAAATTTATCAATATACACCCAGAAAACTCTATTCATGATATCCATATATATAGTGGCTAAATTTTGTAACCAAAATGAAATATCCACAAATTCATAATGAATATACCTAGTATGAAACATCATTCTAGGAATGCCTTCTTCACCTTTATTTGGTGATACACAGACATGAGATTGAGATTTGGAAAATGTTATGCACCCTAATGATAATTAAACAAGTCATCAATATGAGAAAATAAATGCATGTTCTTAATAATGATTTTATTGAGTGATTTATAATAAATAAAAATCCTCAAGTAACCATCCTTCCTTTTATTAAATAGAGTAAGATAACCCCAAGGTGAGGTTCTCGGGAAAATGAAACCATTCTAAGGAAAATCATGTAACTGCTTTGTCAATTATAACAATAAAAATAATATCATTTGATAAGGAGTTTTGAAATTTTATTATAATCAAGCACTAAATAAAAAAGTAAATTCAACCTCCTGGTTAGGAATAACACCCAAAAAATCATCACAAAATACATATTTATATTTATTTAATACTAGAACATATCCCATTTGACTAGTTTATTTTCAACAATATCTGAAAGATAAATTTCACTTTAATATTTTATTAGTTTCTATACTTCTTAATATATTATCAAAGGTGTAAAATCAATATTATATATGAATTGAAACTTAATCTGAAAATAAAATATGATTTTTTTCTCTATAATCTATCTTTTCATGATAAAATAAAATCCAATATCTACCCAGAATAACATTAAACTCTACAATGGGTAAGATAATACGGTTTCTAGAAAAAAACCATTCCTTAGATGATAACATGAACATTTCTATAATTTTTTGTTAAATTTATACCACACCCATGATATTTTACCTATATTTATGAATTAATTTATTGAGAAGGTATTTCTATTTTATATGAAACTTTATAGATAAAAAGAATTTGAATTACGCAAAAAATTTTAATAGTATAAATAAAAATGTAATATGCATGTCACCACTTAATTTGAGGGTATTTAAAATTCTATATTAGTATAAAAGACTTTATTTCACCTTTATGTTTCCAATCTTAATGATTCCCACCTTGAGTAACTAACTTCAGATATGCATTAACATAATGTTCCAACTCATTACAATTAAAAAATTTCACTATCTAATTTTTATCATTAGTCTGACCATTTCCATTAAAATTTTATTTGTATCCATGAGCCACATGTTCGGTCTTTCCAAATCAAAAACACTTCCTAGATATCATAATAAATTCTCCAAAATTCTTCTTTCCACACTTATCATAAGAGGGTAATTGAATTTTTCTACAACTAAGTTTCTTTGATGAATTATTACCCATTTCATGTCAAATAATCACTTACTATCCTTACTACTATAAAATTTCACAATGGTTATCTCACATTTGTCAACACACTACACAATTTCCTTATAATGTCTTAACCCGTGAATAATGACATCCTTTCATATATTTGGCTTCAATCGTAAGTAGATTGATCAATTTTACAATCATTATCTAAAATGAAATCTGGTGCATTCTTAGAATATATAGTACAATTAAATTCATATATGAAAACTAAATCCTCCTCCATTTGGTTCAATTGAAGCTATTTAATTCCTAGTCTAAGTTGAATAACTTTTGTAAAATACTTTTCAAGGAATATATCTTCAAATATCACCCATTTTATTGCAACACATTTTTTTTCCTTTGTGTTCTTAATAAAATTCCACCATTGATAAACTTCACATTAAAATTTATAAATAGAAGGGGTTTCTATGTGATGTTATAAATATCCCAAATTTTCAAATATATTCTCCAGTGTATTTATCCATCTGTTATATTTAACCAAGTTTAAAGATCCACTGAATTCTATAGGGTGTTGTTCCATGAAACTCTCCATAATAGACATGCTCTTATGAAAGTAATTTGGAAACTCTATTCAATAGGTTCCATCATTAATTACCTACATCAACTAATTTAAAACTTACACTAACTAATATTTTTCAACCATCCAGGTTTTTGATTCAAAAGGTTATTATTCTCTTGATGTCTATATGCCTTTTCTATTCAGCTTCCTCTTAGGAAAACCATTCTGAATAGACATCAAATATAAAAAGTAACATGAAAATTATCAAAATCTATCTCATTATAATATAATAATAAATTATAGTATCATTAAAGTGTATTTTACTATTTATATAAGATCTATAGGTATCTTAACCTTTACTCTGATACCTACTATAATGACTCATGTACCAAAAAAATAATTTCATGATTTAAAATAATTGTCTCACTTTAAAAAATTTCTAGTATATTTGTTTTGTTTATAGAGTTATATAATTAGGTAAATAGTTAGATAACAATGTGGAAATTTTCATACAGTATCCATTTTCCCAGGAAAACAATTTATTTATAAATATATATTTTATTCATTCAAGGTAACTCTCATACCTATAACTTTTAATTTAGTTAATTTTCTACTCATCCATAATCCATATGAAAAATCATTTGTAAACATTGAGTGAGAAAAAAATCATAGAAAGGGAAATGCAAGAAATTAAACCCATTATTCCATGTTTAAAAATGAAAAAAACCTCTAAGAAAGTTTTCCTTTTCACAATAAATATTTGACCTCAAATATTTGTTTACGTTTTTTTGAAAACAACTTAATTAATAAAATATTTCATAAAACATTTCGTATGGAATTATGAATGAAAATTCATAATCATAATGGTTTTAGGTAAAACATGAAAACTCATGAAAACATTTCTATGAAAAAAATATTTCACCATTATTTTAAAAAATAAATAAACATTCCCTAAATAAATAAGATCCTTTTTTACCATTTGAAATCAAAATATTTCCTTTATAACACATTTCAATAATTTCTTGTTGGTACCTTGGAAAATATTCTTTACATTCACCATTATAATAACTTGTGTAATGGAAAATCCTAACTGGATAATTCTCATATCTCTTAAGAGTAACATATCACTCGCAGACTCTATCAGTTGACCCACTATATTGGAGAGCTACATCAAGATCACCCATCATCATAGATATGTTGGTATCATCCATCATTCATATAAAATTTATAAAAATCATATAATTAAAAAAACACATATATCTTTAACATTATTCATAAATTCAATATAATTTTAATTCAATCCCTAATTCAATAATACTTTCATTTATCTCATAAATATTTAAAAAATATTTCATTTTTTTATACAAACTTTTTAAAACTAAAAATTCCTAGAGCATTGAGAGAAATATTTTCATGAAAATAACCATGAAAAAATGTAAATTATTCTTGATAAAAAAAATTCATATGATATAGATAAAGGGAAGATGATTCATATACATTAAAAAAATACCCTTTTATAAAAAAGTATAGAAATAACCCATATGGAAAACGTTAAAAATATAATTTTGTAAAATGTTTTAAATAAGTAAAATATAATTGAAAATGAATATTAAAAAACTTCTAATTGTAATTGATAACATTCATGAAATATTTAATATGACCTTGGAATGGAAGAAAAAGAGTTGGTATTAAAATAATAAATCAATATTTTTAAAGTAAATTCTCTTACCTTAAGTCCCTTATAACATCATATGTTATTTAAATCCATGATAATAAATTTATATTAGATCTATAATTTCTTCAAAACATTTTTTATGTTCATTTAATTATTATTTTTCTTCTAATTTTATTTTTTACGATATTTTATTTTGTTACTAAAATGGTTAAGTTCACATTGGATATTTTGGGGTCATTTGGTTTATAACCTCAAAACCACATTGGTGCATTGAACATGGTAAAATAGGATATGGTTATATTACCTCAATAATATTAAACATTATATATTTATCATATTTTTACATTAGATACACTTTTATAACCAATCATGTAAGGTGGTCATGAAAACTGAACCACATTGCTTCATGGAGATAGTGGTTTATATGTATACACGAATGAAATTTTAGTTTTTGTAATGAGAAGACAATAAAAAATATAGGTAATATTTTACTTTTACAAAATCATAATTATGTTATAAATTTCATAATTATTCATTATTTCATTCATAGTGACAGTACTATAAGGTCAAAATGAAAAATGAATCACATCTCTTCATGGATGTGGTATTCCACACTTACGCCCAAGTGGTGTTATATATTTACAAAAGTCAAAATGTATAAGAATATCATACATATAATAATTTTATAGAATCATAATTATTTAATAAGTATCATATAAATTCATTTGTTCTATCTTTTTATCCATCTCTATGATCTAGTGATGAGAAATGAGACACACTGCTCCGTGGAAGTGGTTGTCCACACATACACACAAGCGATTTTTATATTTACGATAAGATAGAAAATCAAGTTAAAAAGGGTTTTAAAATAATAATAATAAAATTTAAATATATTTAAGATATTTATGTTAATATTTCATCATGTCTGAAGAATATTTGAAGGAGTTAGATGAACAAATAATCCTAAAATAGGTTGGTTTGGACATATACATTGTCTTTAGATATTTCTATTTGTCTCACACATTAATTTTTATTTTTATAATACTAGAAACTCTAGGATGTGGGGATAGAACTTGGGGAGAGTTTGTATTAGGTATTTTATGAAATAGAGTGCTCAAAATATTTGAGTAAGGGAGGAGAAAAGGTTCCCATTTATTTGTGAGTAGAGTGCCACACTTGGATTTTTTCAAAAAAATTAATTGTTATAATGTCGTAATTAATATAAGTGGCTCTTAAAATATCCCATTTAAAATATAAGGTGATAAGGATACAAATATTATCCTATAATAATAATTAATATGAGATTTTGTGGCCACATCACTTTTTTTTTACCATAGTTAACATTATTTACCCTTTATTACGGTGACATATTTTCACAATGGTTATTATTCATAATATATAATAATGAAATTGAACACATTAATAAAGTTTAACTTCATGATTAAAAATAAGAATATTTTTTAATAATTTAATTTTAATAATTTTTAGAAATTACATTTAATATAAGTGTGAAAAACACAGTGAAAATAGTTTTTATAAAATTATGTTTTAAAGTATTAAAATTAACTTAAAGAAAAATAAAATGTGATTTTCATACCTCTAGAATTATTTATATTATGTTTAATGTAATGAAAAATATTTTAATTTAAAAAAATACAACACATAATGGAACTTTTAAATTACTTATTTTAAATAAAAAATAGAGTTTTGTAAAAAAAATTATTTTTCACTATTCACTCAAAAATCAATCCTTTTAGAGAAATATCAAAAATTATTCCGAATATATATTAGATATTTTGATTATGAAAATTGTTTCCTTTTTATCAAATTAAATTTCTAAAATAACTAAATTTATATTTTAAATAATACCATGTAATTCATGGAGAAAAAAATTTAGTTTAATAAAACTATACCATTTTCAACTAAACCCCTTTATAAAATTAATTATAAACCAATGATAAATATAAATACCTAAATTGAATTCTTATAAATCATAAAATTTAGTTATTTCTATTATATACTAGGTTTTTGTAATAGCCATACTCAAATATTTGCATCCCTATGAGTTAATGTTGGATTTATAGACAATATAGGTAAAAGATAAGTTAAAGATGGATCAAGGTGAATGTTTTGACAATATATGATGAATGATTTTTAGGGATATATTAAATTCATAATGTTTTAAAAATAATATTTCTAGTGTATGTTTTAGATAAATCTATCTAGAAAATAGACTCTATGCTACAACACCCATGGTTGCGTTGTATGTGCATTTTGGTAGCAATTGTCTCTCCAGCAGATTAGAACTAGATATGTCATAGCATGAAACCACACCACAACACATTAGTTTGTGAAAAAAATATATTAAAAAAATTTATTTTCCTACATTGAAATATATTGGGCTAATCTGTGAGGGATTTCACGTATGGGTAGATCCTAGCTTGTGTAATGGTAACTCTATGAAGAAAAGGTCCATGTCACATTCAATCTAGTACTTTAAGTAGTATTGAGTAGATTATTTCATTATCATGGGAGAGTAATAATGTATTTAAATGGTGTGATATTTATGGATCTAGTCAATATGGGGCTATACTATATATATGTATTCCATACCCAAAATTTTTATTGAGTTTTTATTCAATATTATAGTATAAGAAGTTACTCTATAGTAAATGCATGGGAGATGACAAATATTTCATAGAATATATGGCCATTTAATAGTAATGTAGTTATATTTTAGTGATAAATTTGACTAAAGAAGTTATTATTGTGGATTTAGGGACTTAACATAGATTTAATGGCCCAAAATGGACACACTTAAATTTTCACGCACCTAGAAAAATTGCATAAACAAAAGCGGAAGGATAATTGATTTGAACCATCAGATTAAGGTATATATGATTATAAAAATGCTTATAGTTTTTTTGGAAACTAATACAATAAAAATTGTATTAACTTCCCATAAAATATATCATCTCCACAAAACTCATAGTTAATGAAAATAACTACTTCATGGACCCATCTTTCTCCATTCCAATATGGTATGGACATTCTTAATTTAAACATATTAAATAATTATACAAACACTCTATAATTTTTTTATAATAATGATAATATTTATTATCATGATATATTAATCTCTCATACATCTTCCATGAATTTTATAAGAAGATCTAGTATTTGGAAATAAAAAATTCTAAGAATACTTTATTAAATTCTCATAATATCATAAAAGACTTACTTCCATTTTTTATCATCTTATAATGGGGTCTAAAATATCTCCAAGGGTGAAAAAAGTAAAATATCTCACATTTGAGTATATTTATAATGGATTTTACATTGGATAACCCTTATGAAACTTGGAATCACTATTACATAGACCAAAATCATCACAAACCACTCACGAATCCCAAAGTTCCTTTGAAATGACTTGAACCTTGACACCATGGTGTGGTTCAGTGCCACTATTGGTAAAACTATTAACACCATATATTCCTAAATTTTTTTATTTCCCTAAACAAATAACGATACACGACACAACCATCAAAATATATGACCATTGTGGGCTTCTTTTTTCATATAGGTAGACTTTAAGATCACTACACAAAGTAAAATGGGATGGTGCTCCCTGTTTTTATTCAGGATTTTTTCCTCTATCATATAGTACAAATTCACTCTATGTAAGTACACCAAGACTATATCTACACCCATTTTTTGATTTCTTATTTTAAATAGGTATAAATATTGAAAAAAAACTCACTAATACTGTGTGGGCTCAATAAATTTCCCATTTTGAGCATTTCTTGGTCTTCTAATGCATCACAGAAACACCCTCTTATTTAGAATATTTTTCTCCTCTACCCTAATGTAAAAATATTTAACATTATATAATATCCTCCAAAAACCATAACCAAGGTTACCTTATTGGGAGATAACCATTATTCAAAACTAACCTAGGACCAAACACTTAATCCAACTCTACAACTTCAGTTTTACTCATATGTGGATTTTAATAGAACCTGGTGTGGCAGATTTATCCATGGGAAAAAATATTATTCATTGAATTGAATAGTTGGCTGGTAGACTACTTGTAACTTCATGGGTTCTTTCCATCAACACTGGCCATATGGTGCTCCTCCAATGGGTAGCTGGTGGGGTTCTCCTTAATGGGGAAGGAGCTGGGAATGCCACTGGTTAGCCATTGGCACTGCATCGGTTGGTCGGTACTGCCTATGTCCTTTAGATTCCCAAAGTGACTTCTATCCTTCCTTTGATGAGACTTTTTAGATCTTATATCCTTATACTATGGATTTTAATGATATTTTAATATATGTTAAATTTTCATTCAATGGGTTCTATTATGAGGTTTTCACCTAGCTACACATCACTTAAAAGAAAGTATTAAACACTTTAAGATTGATTGTGATAATTAAAATTAGAGAATGGTGATAAGTACAACACTATTTAGACAACTGAGGTTAGAAGGTAAATTCAAATAACCAAACGTGGAAAAACTATATAGAACATGAGGATCCAAGCTATAGGCTATGGGAGCATGTTGGGGATTAAGGAAGATCTGTGAGAGGCAAAAAACACAGCTAAGAAACACACTGAGTGTAGGTGAGGGCCATTGGATCATTACAATCAATGATCCTGATAAAATGAAACTTAAAACTACTAATAACAAGGAAAATATATGATATAAAATAAACTACTAATAAATAAAAAAATATCACATGTAATCCATGTATATATATTCCATGCATGAAAATAGAATAAAGGAAACCAATATGTGAAAATGAAAAAAATTAATTTGATTGTTGAAAAACTCATGCTACATTAAAAAACAAAAAATACCCCCAAGAAATTTAAATTATTTAATTATAGTGAACTTAAAACCTATATTAAGAATTTGGGACAAAGATTATCAATTGTAAACAATGTTTGAACTTGGAAAAAGTAATAACCTTAATCAAACTATCAGTCCGGTTTTCCCTAATGTATATCTTGCTGATATACACCATCTCAGTTTCTATAATATCTCTAAAAAATGATGTATAATGTCTCTATGTATTGATCTACCATGTAAAAATATTTTTTGGACAAATTCAAAGCATATTGGCTATCATAGTGAACTAATATGTTTTCATAAGATAAATATAACTTGTTAATCAAACCTCTTAACTATATAAATTCCTTTATTTCCACAATCATTGTTATATATTTTTCTTCAGTGGTGGAGAGTGAACAAAAAATTAAATATTTCATTTCTAGGATGCTGGTCCTCAAAATGAAAGAAATACAAAACCAGTGAGGGATTTACAAGTATCAATGTTAGAAGCATAATTAGAATACAAAAAATTGAAAATGTTATCCCAAAACTACCGTTTTTTCATATCAAATGCACATATTAAAAAAAATAGAAACATGCCCAAGGAGACACTTTAAAGAACACCATTAAGGTTTTCCAGGTTTTCCATGAACCTTCTCAAAGTACACACAACAAATGAAATATCTATCCTTGAATAAACCATTTCATACATAATAATTCCCACTGCAAAAGTATAAGGAATATTATTCATAAAATATGGATTGAATTCATTTATAGGGGATTTATTCAAAGAAAATATAAATTTTTTATCCCAAGGGAATCTAAAAAGGTTTAATGTGCTGAAAGAGGTACCGATTAAAAACCTTTTTACACATTTATTCTAATATAGAAACAAGGTTTGATTATTTATATATTAAATTATTTCCCTACCAAGAATTTGTTTCACATTTCCAAGATCCTTCATCTCAAGGATAGAATCAAGTAGGCCCTTGATATGTTTTATAAGCCTCATATTTTTATATATTTTGAGCATGTCATCAATATATAAAATAAAATAAATAAATAAATTATTAACATGCTTGGAATAAACACATGAATCAAACTTACTTATGTTAAAATCATTTTCAATCATGAATTAATCAAACCACTTATACCATTGTCATGAAGATTACTTAAGTCAATACAAGGAATTATTTAAAAGATATATTTGATTAGGTTTGAAATCATTTGAGAAACCTTCAAGAGGCATCATATAAATTTATTCATCAAGGGTACTATGAAAAAATTAGTTTTAACATCCAATTGATCAATATGAAAATCAAATTTAGAAGAAAAAGTAAGAAAACCCATATAGATATTCTTTATAAAATGGGAGAATATTTCACTATAATCAGTCATTTCTCATTGAAGGAACCCTTTTATAACCAATCAGTATTTGTATTTGATTTTAGATTCCCTGATATTATGTTCATTTCTTTTGAATATCCAATTCTAACCTATGATTTTGTCATTATTAGGTTTGATCACAACAATATATGTTTTATTATAAATAATGGAGTTCACCTCATCTTGATGGTAGCTAACCACTTTCTAGGTTTTCTTGAGTTAACAAATTGCATATAGGTTTGTGGTTCCTCACAATAAAAATCTTGAGCTGCATTAAATTCATAGACAACCACATTAGTGTGGATGAATCGAGTTGGTAGCCTAATGAATCTTCTATCTATATCTATGTTAATTTGATAATTCTTGAGATCGACACCTTCCTCTACCTTGTGTTTAGAGTCTGAATTAGTATTATTCTAACCTTGAGTCTTTGGTGGTATGTTTTTAGAGATAAACCCAGGTTAGGGATGTTATTTAGACTCTAAGTAGTCTTCAAAACCTAGAGGCTAGGGTGTATGTGTAGCCTTATTAGACACAATAATCATGTCTTTATACATAGTAGGATAAAAAATATTCTTCTTAGATAGAATGATTTTATAAAACACTAAATCATAGATTGTGATGTGTTTATGATAACTAGGTTTATCTATCCATAACCAATAACTCTTAACACCCTCCAGATATCCCACAAAGATACACTTGATGACCCTAGGTTTTAGCTTATCATTTTTTGTATGTTCATAATCTATGTATCCAAAAATACTAAGGTGAAAATGACTAGGGGATATTCCATTCAATAGTTATTTGAGGTTTTTAAAGGAATTAATGGAGGAAGGGAAATGGTTAATCAAGTACACTTCTATAGTGGAAGCCTCGTTCCAGAAAGATCTTGGTTAACTAGAATGGGACAACATGCATCTCACTATTTCTAATATAGTCATATTCATACTCTCCATTAAAACATTTTTTTGTGGGGGTTTCCACAATAGTTTAGTATTTGGGATACCTCTTGAGTTATATAATTCAAAAAATTCATTAAACATATAATATAAATCATTATTAGTCCTTAGAGAATTAAGATTCATAAAAGATTTATTTTTAACATTATATTTCAACTTCTTAAAAGTATGAAAAGTATCAGAATTATGTTTTAAAATGTAAATCCAGACCTTCATAGAGTAATTTTCAAAAAAGTAATAAAGTAATAACCTCCACCATGATATTCACTCCTAGAAGGTCTCCAAATATTAGAGTGGACACACTCAAGAGAGACTATAGCATTATACACTGACTTATTAAAACTAACTTGTCAAGATTTCCCATAGTCACAATCCTTATAGAACAAAAGACTACTAGGAGTAACATCAATCAATAAAACTTGATTTTTAAGTCCATCAAATACCTTTTCACTCACATTTCCAAGCCTCCTATGCCAAAGGTCAGTTTATCAAACCCAAAGAACTAGTGGCATTTAACTATTTCATGTGATTTTTACCATCTAACACATATTGAACATTTAATAGATTTACCTTCATAAGAATAAGGGATCTGTGGGAAATTCTTTGGCTACTAGATCATGAATGGAAAGTGTAACCTTTCTGATATAATAATCCTAGGTAAATGAGGTTTCTTTTCAACTCAAGTATCCATCAAAACTTTTTAATAGTTTTGACAGTCCTATCTTGAAGTTTTAACAAAATTGAACCTATCCTTATAATATTAAAACTCCTCTTATTTCCTAAGATGACTTCACTTTACTCAATTTACCTCAATTTAGTGAAGTATTATCTCTTAGGATACATGTGGAAGGTCCACTCAAAATCCATGATCTACTACTTAGAGATAGAATGATCAAATACATTTAACACATCAATAGTTTTGAAGCCTTGTTCAACCAACAAAGAATGTCCATTATTATTTTATTTATAGTCAGTTACTTTGTTAGGACAATTCCTCTTTATATTCTGGGGTTTCTTACATTGAAATAATTTTATAACTTTATTATTTGATTTAGACCTATTTTTCCTCGATTCATTTATCCATATTCTTATACCCCTAAAATCGCTTCTACCCCTGACATTTAAAGCCTAAGTCTCAGCTTTAATACAATAATTATTTTTAATATCATTGGATAATAAAGTGTATTTTACCTATTTGAGAGTAAGAGTTTAATTTACATACACAATAGAATCTTTAATTGAATTAAAAGAATAATCCAATGATGTTAACTATATTATTGAATGGTATTCATCCCTTAGTTCAACATCTATATTGGAAAGATCCAATAATATTTTATGAAGTTCATGCAAGCCTTGACTACAGTTAAAAGGTACATTTTGAAGTTTTATAATATCCTTTTCTTATATAATATACTAATAAGATATTTAGTCATGTATAAGGATTCTAGTTTAGACTAAATATTAGTAGTAGAAGAATCATAAGAAACTTCTCTAATAACTTTATATCTTGAAGATAAAAGCATTAATATACGGTCTTTCCTAAATAAATATCCAGAAAAATAAATATAGATATCAATAGTTTTCCTGTTGGGGGATTAGGTGAGGATTTTCTTTTTAGAACCATTGAGAGCATCAACCAGTTCATTATAATACAAAAGATAACTCATAATTATTCTCCAAAAATTGAAATGATTTTCACCATCAAATTTATCTATATCAAATTTCATAGATCCAATACTTTAAGATTCAGAATGACCTAACACTAATTTTTGGGGGTAGCACTGTCAAGCATATCCTCAAGAATAGCCAATACTCATTGATTCATATTATATGGTAAAAAAACAAATCGATAAGTTATTTTTTTAGAATACCAAAAAATAATTTTCAAAAAATATATAAGCATTATTTGGGATTATGAAAAAATAAATCATAAATAAATAAAGGAACACAAAGATATAATGTGCTTCAGATCACATTTCATCCATATGCATGGTGAGGAAAAAACCTATAAAATGATCTATCACTAAGTAAAGAAGGAAATAAATACCCACTTGAATAAAAATATAATATGGACTAAAGAAACTATATTAGGAGGATGAACTTGATAAATCAGGTGATAAATATGAATCCTTTCATGACGATTAAATGTTTTACACATCTTGATGGACTCACATATACACATAAAAAATCATACAATGAAAAATATGACTTGAAAAGAAAAGGATTTTCTTATAGATCTAGTTTTCATAAATTAAACCTTTTTATGATGAAAAGAGTTAAGGTTAGAGGCACTGATTTATCATGTCATCATATAACAACCAATAAGACCAAAATAACCATAAAATCTAAACCAGAATAGTGAATCAATTTCAGGTGGTTTTAATGGGTAAGATCGATGGGAGTGTCAACATCAAGAAACCTAGGATTCCCTTATTCTTCTTTGAGAGCTTACTAAGAACCAGGGACTCTTATTTTACTCCCTTCAACAAAACTAGATCAAATGAATATGTTATATTGAATGGAGAGAGATAAATACATAGAGTAATCACAATGGGTAGATTAGGTGATATTTATTGTAGATCTCTAGTCTAGATTAACCACTAAAAGGTGGGTGGGTGGGGGGGGTTGAATCAGTGGTTTACTTTTAAAAATTATTTCCCTTTAATTAAACCTATTTAACATGTTAAGGTTATTTATATTCTTAATAATATCTAAAATTCTCACCTTGTATGCAAAAATAATAAGAGAGAGCATAAAACAAAAAATTTACAAGGTTTGGTAGAAATACCTACTTCGTTCCATGTTGGTTAGATGCCTCAACATTAATTCTATACTATAATCTTATCATTTATTATAATGTATAAGGTGAAAACTGTTTATAAACCATATTATTTGATCCTCCAATTGATCTTATTTATACACTTAAGTAACCAACTCTTCTGCATCGATTGGTTAAACAAGCCAACCACCTTCCTCCTACTTGACTAGTTAGGCACCGTAGCCTCAATCCTTATCAGTAACAGGTTAGACACCCTAGTCACAAGATCCTTCTTCTTCTTCTTCTTCTTCTTCGTGTTATTGATAAAATAGTAAAAATACCTATTTATTCTTTAGATTGATCTTTCTTTATGATCCTATAGTATTTGGATTTATCATGTACTCATTCATGATCTGAAATCACTTCTTAGAATAATCCTGTTGGTCTTGAAACTCATTTACATAAAATCTGAAATAATATTGTACTTCTCATCTTACTGAATATTAAAATATGAAATTATTCTCCTATAAGTATCTTTTAGCTTCAATATCAAAATTTCAAATGATTTTTCATACCAAAAATTCTATTATTAATGAAGAATCCAAACCTCAATAGTCTTTCCTCCAGATATAATTTTATTATTATAATGACCTTTCACAGACTCAATGTAGCTTCCTTCTTGAATTCTCAATTCAATTTTTTCAAGTGTAATTTATGCAAGAGTTTGATGGGTTTCTTACATCTATAAACCCCAGAACATAACAAATGTTATTGTTATTATTTTACGCGACCCTTAATTTTATTAAATGTTTTAATATTAATATCATACAATGAAAATGGATCGACTATATTAATGAATATATGTGTACCATATTACCCATGCATGATCTTTATCTACAAATGTGAATTACATCACACATTCATACTATTCTCCACATAGATAGAATATTTTTCTTCTATAATCAAGAATTCACTACCTCTTATAGGCTATCTTCTTCTCTTAGCATAAGTCTGTATAGGTGTAATATCTTATTATTCCTTTATGAAAGATAGATCACATGATATCTTAGTTCCTTTGTGAAAGAATAATCATGTGATATAGTGTTCTTCACTTGATCTATCTTCTTCATATGAGCAATTCACTCAGAAAACACAAGCTTTTCTAAACCTTAGAGGCTCACAGGATCCTTCTCATTCACATTGATCTTACCTTCACATTAGTTAGTGTGTGAAAATTTATTTTTCATATAAAAGGTACAAATATCACCTTATTTTAAGGGATGAAGATGAAGGTTCTTTGTTTTTATCCTGAAAAATGAGATCCTATAAAAAATATCAAATGGAAGTAGCTTTAAATTTTATCACTGCCTCATTATTTATAAATGACTTCACCACTTCCTATCTTATTAGTTTCATTCCAAGTAAGGCTCATTATTAATATATCCAAAGATATTATAAAGTTTTAATGATTTAAAATATTGAAACTCTTATCTTTTTCAAACTCATGCGATCATGTAATCACAAATGATTCATGAGATCAAGGATGTCCATGACGAGACCTTATTGTAGTCATTATTATTCATGCGATGCACTTGATATACATGATCTCATAATACTGAAGGGTTTATGAAAACGAGGCTATTCATGTAATGCATACTTATTTTTATGGTTAAACCCAAAATCTTCCACAATTGTGTATCATTCTTTGACAACATCATATTCTTGGAATATACCCATGCATACAAGAAAGATATTTCATGCATGGTTTCCGGATGATCGAGCATGCCTCATTCTATCAATTTGATCACTAGAGATGACCAACATTAAGAAATACTGATTCATATAGATCCCTTTGAAGTTAAATGGTTTATAGAGAGTTCTTTACTTGATATAAGGATGCAGATGCAATGGATCATATAACCATTGTTATTTATATATGTTTTTAAATAGTGGAATAGTGCACCATACATCTCAAATACCACATTGATTTTTTTGTTCGCCTTGTCACCTCTTAATAATATACTCTATTCTATCCACCACTCAATCCATCATTGGGGTTATCACCCATATACACCTTCACACACCATATGGGGTGAGACATCTTGCTTTCCCCATGCATGCCACCCATTCGCATCATACAGGCATTATGCATGCCCATTGTTCCTGAACAAGTACAGGTGCCTTCACCCATGCTTGTTCAGGCTATGACATCACTATGCATCCCCCTACTACCATGGCTAGATAGGTTGATCTTGCTCCCACATGGTAGACCTAGGTCCCATATGTGTTGTAGAGGTGGGTCCTTATTTGGCCAATGGATGGACAATTTTTTAGTTTAAGGCCACAAACATATGTAAAACCTTTTAAAAACACCTTAATAATTTTTTTATCAATATATATAAATTCTTCTCAACAATTTATCATGAAAAATAATATTTTTCATTGTCTTCATAATTATTCCATAAACAACGTGTCTTCAAAATTATCAATCATCTTGTAAACAATGTGTTAATTCTCCAACACTAATCACACATGTCTTTGAGCTTTAATATCAGTTCAACAATTGTTACAATTATTATTTACACTATGAATTTAACTTCTTCACTTGAATTACTCAAGATATTATCCTCACACTCCTTTTCCAAAGATCATGATAGTACCCCAATTAACATATGAAATTTCATAGATGCCTTTTAAATCATGACATCCAGTGCCTCAAGAATCATCAGATCCTCATTTAAGTATTCCTCATGTATTATTTATTTAAGTATTAATCATATATTGAATTTATAATATAATTAAAACAAATACAACATTTATTATTCAACTATGCACTTTTGCTCTTTAATATCCCAATTTTATTTTTTTTCAATAAATATTCTCTTTTTAAAGTCTATATTGTTCTCCCCTTATTAAAATTAAATGAAATGGTACAATGGGGGCCTTCTCATCTCATCAGTATTATTCTCATATCATTATGACACCCTCTTCTACTCTATAAATTTAAATCATTAGTCTTTTCCACTTGTGAGAGAAGGGTGGAATCATATTCACTTCCTAATCAAAGAGCCTTTATTTTAAAAACTCTAAGATTACGTGGGAAAAACATTTTTAGGAAATAAGTGTGTATAACACAAGTGATTAATGTTATAATAAATTATAAAGCATGTGATTTAAACTAAGATAACTCACTTCTTTTTTATTTTAGGGTTTATCAAATAATCAAATCATGAAAATATTTTTTCCCACACATATCTCAATAAAAAAATAAAAAAAAAATTATGTGAAAAAAGATATAGCTCCCCATTTATAGCTCAATATCAACACCCATAATACTTATCAATTCATTCAGAGTAGGCATATAGAAGTGATTTTGATATCTCATCTTCTAATATTTTAAAGCTATCCAAAGTTTAACATTCACTTTGTAATGAAGATTTAATAGATTTGAACCATCAATGATCCCCCTAAAGGGATACATCCATCCCCTTACATTACTTGGATTTTATTATAATAGAATATAGATAAGCGAATAAGGAGGGACATATTTGTTCCTCATAAACAACATTGAGGCTGAGATTTTACTCTCAACCTCACCTTATTCTTCTTCCTTTTGATATTATATTGTGAAGTACTAATATTATTGTTATAATCCTTCACTGATTTAATGTTTACATTATTCTCAAGAATAAATTAATCATGTGGAGTGATGTTTTAAATCTAATATTTCAAGTAAATTTCTTTGAATTTCACTTGAATCATACTCTTCATACTCTCTTCTTGGGATAGTTAGATTGGCATGGAATTCTTCATCTCATGCCCAATTTTTCCACACTTTTTACAATTTTTTTAATCTCTAGATCATCACCAGTAGATGAATTATTATGATATTAAACCTATTCTTTTGAAATCACCTTCTTATCCTTAGTATCTTAATTAATGTGATATTTCACTATTTTTCTATAAAATTTTAGTTGATCTATCCAAACTATCAAATATTTATTCTTTTTATGTTTAAATTTTTTTTGTCTCACATTTGTTAATATATGTACATAACTTCCTCTATTTTAATTTTAGTTTTATTATCTTTTATACTATAGTAAACCTCTCCACGTAGTTTGTACATGCATATCTCAGCTCTATGACCTTCTAATCTCCATCCACCTCACACTTTACCTAGGAATTCATTTTTTTTATATTAGAAAATTGGATGGATTTTTTTCACTCATTTATTTGATAATATATTCTCATATATTCACTATGACACCCCCTTTATTCATGGATGTTTTCTAGAAATAAAATATTATACTAACAAGTGTAGGCTTTATTCTTATACATTTCATAACACGAGTAAAAACCTCTGAACTGTGATCTTTTATTTTTTTGAAAAACTTGTCCAAGAAATTCATTCTTTCGTATTTCTATAAACTATGATTTTTTTACTATGGGGTCAATGGGATTTCTAGAATCTTCTTTTAATCATTGAATTTGGTAGAATATCACTCTCTTTAAGTCTCAGTCTAGACAGACTCACTTATACTATTAGTGATAACATATCTATTTTGAAACTGTTTAGGAGTAGATACACCTTGTTTGTATAAACCCTTTATCTCACTAGTGTTGGAATATTCATATTTAACATTAGTTTCATTAGTGAAATCTTCTTTAATCATATTCTATTTTCTCCTCAAGACATACTTATCCTCTTTTCTTTTGGATTCTTCTTTTGTTTAACATTTTATCCATTATTAAAATTTTATCCTTCTTTCTTGTAGAATTATATTATTTTAATTATTTTTAATGATAGGAAAACATTACAATAACTTGTTCCCAAACTTCCAGCAACACTAACAATAGTCTATGACTCCTATTATTTTATTTTCTGGTATAATTTTTCCAGATTTCACAAGTTGAAAACCTTTCCATTTTTGAGTAAAACCACCACTCTTTTAGACACTTATTTGGGAGAATGAATTCATACATAATATATTATACACCATCTATGAGGTGGGTTTATGATAATTTTTCACCATCCATACTTTCCAAAATTTGGTTTAAATTTTTTACCACAAATTAAAACAACATTAGTACATAAAAAAAATTTCTAGGTTATGGGATACCTTCTTCTTAGAGGTTGTTTTCTTTTGGTTATATGATGATCTCATTCGGTTCTTATAGTCATGAATCTCAATAGAAACTTATGTGGAAACATCTATTGTTCTATAAATATGGAAAGTTCCATAATGTGGTGATTATTGATTCTTCAATCTCACCTCACACTCAAAACACTTTAAGATAAGGGAATTCTTATCATCCAAAAGTGATCTCAACATGTATTTCCAATCCTCATTTATCTTCTTTAATTTTTATTCATGTATTTTTCTTGATTATTGTAAATAATTATCAATCCCCTCTTCCCTTTTTTCATTAACCTCTAAGTGAGAATATTTGGCGTCCATAGAAACTTTGTGCAAATTTTTAAGTGTATGAAAAGCTTCTACAAAAACAATCTCTAAGAAATATTTCTCACTCACATTAGTGTTTCAATTATTAAATAGATTCAAAATATCTTTCAATGAAAAGAGATATTATTTCATCCTTTATTCTAAAATTTTTTGTGAGAGAGTTTAATATTACAAACTTTTTAGCCAATGCCTCTTTTAGAGAATTAATCTCTTCTTTATATCGAAATGTTTCATCATGAAGACCCTTCATAGCTTAAATAATACAATTTACCACTTATTTGGGATATTTATTCTTACATTTTTTAATTAATAATAAATATCACTAAGTGATACATCGTCATATTCACATTTTAATAGGGATTTATTAGAAGAATCATAATCAAAAGAACAATTAAAACTTATATCACTATTATTTACTTTAGTTAGTGGTTTTTTCTTCCTTTAATTTTATATTCTTCTTTAAATTCCTTGATTCTGTTTTATTTTTATTTTTATGAGTCTTCGCAGAGATCTACAGATTTATATCATTATGAGTATCTTTATTTTTCTCCATCTGAGTTAACTTAAAAACTTCCTAAAATTTTCACTTCATTAAATTTATAGAAATAAATAGGAAAAAACTTGGATATTTAGAGGTAAACATTCCTCTAATACCACTTTTAGAGCCCCAAGATGGATTGAACATTGGAGGGAGGGGGTGAATCAATGATTTAGTTTTATGAATTTTCCTTTTAATCCAACCAATTGATCTTGTTAATGTTCTAAATCCACCTAATAATGTCTCAAAACCTCACATCGTATGCATATATAATAAGAGATATAAGTGCACATGGTATTTATAAGGTTTGGTATAAATAAATACTCCTTTACATGTTGGTTAGAAACTCCAAAATGGATTCTCCACTAAAATTTTATCAGAAAATACAATGGATAAGGTAGAAACTACTTATACGCCCTAGTAGTTGATCCTCCAGTTGATACTAGTTCTAAACCCTAATAACCAACTCTTTCACCTTGGTTTGTTAGAACCCCATTCATCCTCCTCCTATTTGACTAGTTAGATACCCCAACCTCGATCCCCTTTAGTAACTAGTTACACACCCCAGTAACAAGTTTATTCTTCTTTAATGTGTTTTTATCAAGTAGTAGAAATACCTCTTCCCTTTTTAGAGTCATATTCCTCTATGAGCCTATAAGACTAGTTTCGATCATTTTCACCTTCAATATCTTCAAAAAAAATTTGGAATAAGATTTATGATTTTGAAACTCTTTTTGTAATATTTTAAATTTATAAATGTTACTAAAACACACTTTTTTCGATAATGTATTAATATTTTTTAGGAAAAAATTAAAATTTTCAATTAAATATTTACCCTTATATAGGACCTATTCTCTATGTAAGGGTAACTCATAATTTAAAAAGACTATAGAAGGGTAAAGTATTTTTCTAATCATTTTATAAATGTAAGCCCATTTTTTATGACCCATGTAAGGTTAATATCAAGGTTTCATACACTGTGTAAGGGTAACTTTGGAGTTACATAAGGGTCACCTGAGGTTTCTTATGCTCACATAAAGGTAAGATGAAGCTTTAATATGCTACGTAAGGGTAGATCCATATTTACAAGGGATGCATAAGGGTAAGCACTATTCATGTAAAGGTATGTTTTGAATAGTGTGAAGATATATCCTTTTTCTAAAGTCTATGTAAAGGTACCTCTATCACAATGTAAGGGTAGATCCAAGTTCCTAAAGGCTGTATGAGGGTAAACCTTGAGCTATGTAAAGATCAATTGACTGTTTCAAGTGATACATAAGGGAAATTCCTACACCACATAATGGTAACACCTAATTTATAAATAATATTTAAGGGTATGTATGTGGGTGTGACCCTTCTAAGGGTAAAACCTTGTTACCCTTATATATCACCTTTTTTGGGTAAGGGTTGACTTTTTTTCCTAGTTTTTTAATTTTCTTATTCTAGATCTAACTTGTAACCCTTTTGATGAATTTAAAATTGAACAATCTTGGGAATTTATTTCATATGACTCGTTAAGGTCTTTAACACTTGTTTAAAATTTTTTAAACACTATAATTTCAGGATCCACATAAATGTGAAATATTTTTTTTTTTAATTTTGGGTTTCCAAATATTATAAACCAAAATTTATTATGTTTTAAAAATACTTGAACCTTTCTACCTTTATTTTTGGATTTTATCTTGAGTCTGGGAAGTCCATCAATCCCCTTATTCAATATTGATGAAGCTGTCTACAAATAATTCAAAGTTCTTCTCATGTATAGGAAAAACATAACCCTCTCTCTACAATTTTCTTGGGTGATGAATTTTGAAGGGATAATCTAGGTGAGTTTTTGTTTTTATTTTTATTTATTTAATAATATTTTTTAAATATTTCTTTTAATTTGATGAATAACTATTAAATTATTATAATTTAGAAATTATCAAAGAGTGGTTAATAAATATTATCTTATATTTATCCAATATTATTCTAGAGATAGAAAATTATTATTTCATTTAGATTATAATTTTCTCCATTGAAGAAATGATTTTCTTATGATATGTCTTAAATCAATAAATTTAAAATTATATAGGAGATAGAATCTATTATTTCATGTGGTTCTCTTTATTTATTTTGGAAATAAGAATAATAAAATATATTCCAAGAGTCCTTAGTGAGATATTTGAAATACGAAATACGTGTGTGTGATTCAGGTGAAAATTCCTTGGTGAAACTTTATGATAATGTCAATTACCTTGATGTAGGAAGTTTCTTATCATTTTTGGATCTCATATTCACTTCTTTACATGGTATGATTCATTTATATCCATGACATGTTTCCCTTGATTGATTGTGATTTCTTGTGGGTGTGTAAATTACATTGATACCCATATAATATCCTTGTTTCCAAGAGAATTGCTAGAGTATCTTCTTACCTTGTGTGATGTTGATCACATGTTGTTATATGATGATACTATATTTCTTATGAATCCATGATATTATTTTACTTCCATGATTTTCCTTGCTGTGAATTTTCTTGAATTTGGAGGTTGTGCCTTGATATGCATTATAGGCGGAGCATTGTGGTATAGTTATGCCTTAGAGGGGGATATTACATGACATGTGGAAATAAAAATAGTGGAACCATACCCTGGGTAAGATCATGATAGCCTTGTGGCATGGATAGAACTCAATTCCTTGTAAATACCAAATAAGGTTTCAAAACGTGATGCCTTGTGGATACTGAGAAACATTCTGAAACTCGATGCCTTGAGGATATTGAGTACATGTTCACAAGTCAACCTTATTCCCTGATCGAGACTCTATGCCTTAAAGATACTGAGTAAGATGTTTTCTAGCCTTATGGATAGTTATTGATATTTACCAATAACCTCAATTGTCCTTCATGCACAGAGATTAAGTAGGAATAGATGAGGGTTTATGGCAGCTTGGTTAGCCTAAAACTACCTAGTATTCAATTGTATATTGTTATGGCTATTTGTGCATTTATTATTATCATGGTATAAACCTATTATACTTGTAGACATTTATTAAGGATGAATTATTGATGGCCTACTCAATTTATTACTCACACCATACATGTGAATCACGATGAATATGCAAAATCTATGTATAGGGATCTAGGTAAGGGGAAGGGGCCCATGGTTGACAACTGAGTCATGGAGTAAAGAGTAGGTGGAAAGATTAGGGAAGACTTAGAGGACTCCAAATTTATTTATTTATTTATTTTCTTTATTTCACTTATAATCTGGTTTGTATTTCCATAGTGGGAAGTTATTTATTTATTCTATGAAATGTGTGACATTTGATATTTTATTATTTTTCATGACTAATTCGAGTTATTATTTTATCTTCTTTATATAATTTTCCTAAAGATATGATACTGAGAGTATAATCTCCCCACTGATAAACTTCAGACCCTCACTGCTAGTTGGAAACCTCATGCATATAGGGAGGTGCACCTGAGGTCATGTGGCTCTTCAGCTTGGACATAGTGGTTCGGTTTGGGACATTACAAAATGGTATCATAGCAGTTTTATTCTTTTTCTTTTTGACTAATCTGATACATGTTAGAAAGGATATAGCTATGTGGGACTCAGGTAGGGGAGTTTCCATTTGCAAGGAAAAATCATGTGTAATAGGCCTTTGATTTACAATTAATGGGAATAATGTTATAGTTTTTTGAGATTTTAGGTGAATTAATGCATCATGACTAGGAATGTAGGATCAGATTCTATATATATACTGATTTTTTTGGTGCATATCAGTTTTTAAATTTTATACCTTGATTTCTGTTGTGTGATATATCTTTTTTACATGTTTTTGTGATACATCTATGATGGAATTAAATAATAGAATATGATCATCCTTGGTTAGTTCTAGGAGGGATATTTTTAGGTCCACAAGTCTGAATACCCTAAGAAGGGGGGGGGGGGTGAATCAGGGTATGACTAATTTTAAATTAACGCCCGTTCAGATCTTGTTTCGCTGTTAATCAAAACACTCTTATCTCTCTTCCCTGTTGCACAATATATAAAGAAAGTAAATAATGCACAGGACACAACTATTTTTACTTGGTTCACCTGCATTGGGCTACGTCCAAGGATCATACACCGACAAGTTGTCGGTTGTACCAAATTCCACTAAACTTCACTAGCTGTGGATTACAAGGTTCGGGTACAGTCATTCTGTCCTAGGATCACGACCTTTACAAGATTTAGGGTCAGCTCACTGCTTTCCCAAGGGTCACTCCCTGTTTCTCTCTCTCTAGCTCACTACCGGTGGAGAGGATCACATTCTTCCTCTTCCTTTGCTCACTGCGTCGGAAAGGATCCACTCACAGTTTATAGATTTGTAGGTCTCTTAATTTTAATGAAGGAATGCATCTTCCTCTGTAAGTAGATGCTCTGTTGAATCCCAATTTTCACCCGTAGATAAATCTCTCTTTGCACCGAAGTTATCGGGCAAACTTCGAGCTTCCACGCAGCCCGAAAATCACTGTTGGAAATAAACCTTACTTGGCGCGAAAGTCTAACTCGACGCGCAAGTATCAACGCTCAAGTCACAACGGGCGTGCAAGTCCACTTCAGACACTTGCGCGGCACAATCTTCCCCAACTCCAAACTTGCGTGACTCTCTTACTTTTATGCCCAAACCAATAGTGGCGCGCAACTGCCAACTGGTGCACAACTTCTAACACTGGCGCACAACTCCTCACACTGGCACGCTACTCCGCCTGCGTAACCACACACGCCACCTATGCGACCACCACACCTGCACGGCGGGAGATCTAATTTCTCAAAGTGTTGAACTCCAGTAAAGAATGAAGAGGGGTGGTCCAGTATTTATAGGCAAATTGACCACCCTGCACGACAGCGCGCAAGTCTCCCTTCGACACGCAAGTCTCGGCGTGCAACTCTCTTCCCCTCCAAGTCATTTGCGTGACCCACTTCCAAACGTGCGCAAACCTCTTGACTTTGCCATATTTTTATCTTCTGATCTTGAAAAACCATAGGCACACAAGTTATCAAGCTTCTAAGGCATCGGTGCGTAAGTATCTTTCACGGCGCGCAAGTCACCTGCGTGACCTCACCAAAACTTGCGCGAACCTTATCCCTTTGCCATATTTTGATGATCTGATCTTGAAAAACATATGGCGTGAAAGTTTCCAATCCTTCATGCACATGGCGCGCAAGTCCCTTTTCCAAAAACCACTTTTCTTTATTTGTCGATTTTCAGGCCCAAATATTTTGAAAACAATGGAAAACGGCGCCACCTTGTATCTGTTCTTTTTGTACCACCTCCAGATCATCCATCTATTTTTCGACGTTCTTGAATCAAACATGGATCATTAACCATAGCTCTTGAACTCAACATTCCACCATGAAATCCCCTTTGTGAAAAAATTTGTATGTCATGGTTTTCTTTGTCAACAATCACATCACTGATGTCCACTTTGTCAACAAACACAATCACCTCAAAAATGCTTCAATGATGACTTGAGGGATTTTTGCCCAACAATATCCCCCTTTGGGTTTTTTGACAACTCTTTTATAAAAAGATACATCGTTGATTCTTCAGCCACCATTCTCCTTTTGCGATTATGATAATGATCAAGGATTTACTCAATACATACTGTAAGCCTACATGAGCAATGCTCGGCGTGAGAAACAAGAGTAAATGAAAAGTTCATCAATGAATCAATTCATCTCTGACATCCACTATTGACACCAAACTGATACTAATTTGTACTAAACAGATACCAATTGTTGAAGGACTTGTTGGAAGACCAATTTTTGTTTGGAAATATTTTTACCACATTCCAACACCACTCTTCTGCTTTTATCACGATCCATAGCTGTCGTGATATCTATTCTTTGATCGATCACTTCTAGCATCATCTGATTTATTACGCTCCCCCTTTCTCATTTCTCTCCCCCTATCTGGATTCTCCACCTGTCAACTTCTCCCCGTATCATTCATGATTTATCAAATCTCCACATTGTGTCCCCTTTGAACAATCACTATTTTCTCCCCCTTTGTCAACGAACCCAAAGGTCACTCCTTTGTAGTCTATAATATAGTAGAGAACACATATTAGCACATTAGGGAAAACACATCATACCTCAGGGAGGGGGGGGGGGGTCCCGCATCCACACTATTTAAAGTGCGGGGAGTTGACTGAACTCGCAGAGCCAGTCGATATCTCTCAAAATATTCCTTAGGTAAGGCCTTTGTTAGAATATCTACAACCTGTAGCTCTGTAGGCACATATTCCAACTTCACAAGCCCTTGTTCCACCTTCTCCTTGATAAAATGATACTTAATATCAATGTGCTTTGTCCTTGAATGATGGAAGAGATTTTTTCTAAGATTTATAGCACTTGAGTTGTCGCACTGGATTCCAATCAGAGACTTCACTTCAACTCCCATATCTTCAAGCTGCTACTTTATCCACAATAACTGTGTGCATGCTTGAGTGGCCGCAATATATTCAACTTCGGCGGTGCTCAACGAAATACAACCCTGCTTCTTGCTTAACCAAGCAATACATAGTTCACCAAGATAGAATGCACCACCTGATGTTGATTTTCTATCATCTACTGAACCGGCCCAATCTGCATCAGTATATCGCAATAACTCTGTCTGAGATTTTTCAGTATATGTCAAGCCGAAATCCATTGTGCCCTAGATATACTGAAGTATTCTTTTCACTACAAGCATGTGGCTTTCCTTGGGATTACTCTGATATCTCACTGCTTGTCATGTGGCGAAAACAATATCAGGCCTTATCGTGGTCAAGTACAACAAACTTCCAATAATTTTCCTGTATTCCATGATATTAACTGCCTTGCCATCCTCATCTTTTGATAATTTCATCCGGGTAGCAACCAGAGTTTTCATCTCCTTGGAATTGTCCATGCCAAACCTTCTTAACACCTCCTTGGTATATTTGGATTGAGAAATGAATGTTCCATTCCTTCCTTGTGTCACCTGTAGACCAAGGAAAAACATTAGCTCTCCAATCATTGAAATTTCAAACTCATTTTTCATGAATTCGGAAAACTGTCTGCACTAAGCTTCATCTGATCCACCAAATATTATGTCATCGACATAGACCAACACCATCATCCTTTTATTACTATTGTTGTTGAAATAGAGATTGTAATCAACTCCACCATGCTGGAATCCAAGCTTCTTCAAGTACCGATCAAGCCTTGAGTACCATGATCTTAGTGCTTGTTTCAGCCCATACAATGCCTTCTTCAACCTATAAACTTTTTTCTCATCCTCATGAATGAGAAAACCATCTGGCTGTTCAATATACACCTCCTATTCTAGAACACCATTCAAGAATGCGGATTTGACATCCATCTGGAACACTTTGAACTTTCTTTTCACTACAATGGAAAAAAATAATCTGATTGTCTCCATCCTTGCAACCAGTGCAAATGTCTCATCAACATCTATACCCTCAATCTGGGAGTATCCCTTGCACACTAGCCGTGATTTGTTCCGAATCACTGTGCCATCTTCATTCATCTTGTTGTGATAGACCCATTTAGTCCCAATGACATTCTTGTCTGCTGGCCTCGAAACAATCTCCCATGTTTGGTTCTTCTCTATCTGATCAAGCTCTTAATTCATATCCTGAACCCATTTTTCATCTTTAGCTACATCGAAAAAACATTTCGACTCCACCTGAGACAAAAACGATGTTTGTTGTAATGATTTCATTCTTCGAGTCTGAACTGGAGCTGTCTGATCACCAATGATATTTTTCCTATCAATTTCAGCTCGACTCTTTGGCTTCCTTGCAGACACAGACTTGACACTTTCTTTTTTATCATTAGTATCTTCTCCTGAGTCAGCCTCTACCACTTCTACTCCCCCTGTTTCACTTAACTCATCATCACTTTCATCCAAAAAATTTTCACTAGGTCGTTGATCATTCTGTTCATTTTCGACTATAGTGAAATCATTTCTCTCAACAATTTTTCCCAACTTTTTGTTGAATCATTTATATGCTTTACTTTTCCCTGAGTAGCCAAGGAATATCCCCTCATCTCCTCATGCCTCAAACTTCCTGTGATTTTCTTTGTTGAGAATGAAACATTTACTTCAAAATATTCGAACGTATTTCAACGTTGGCTTCTTTCCGTACCACAGTTCATACGGAGTCTTCCCTTGCTCCGGACACAATAGAGACATGTTCGAAACATAGACCGATATAAAAACTGCTTCCTTCCAAAATTTCTCTCATAGATCTTTATCAATAAGCATCATTCTGGACATGTTGTTGATGATCCAATTTCTCCTTTCAACCACTCCATTCTGTTGGGGAGTTCTCACTAATGAAACTTGATTCCTTATCTCGTGTTTCTCGAGATATTCTTCCACTTGACTGTTTGTGAATTTTGTACCGTTATCTGTACAGAACTTCAAAATTTTCTGCCCAAGCATCCTTTCGGATTCCCTCCTGTACTACTTTATGCAACTGAACACCTCTGTCTTATGGGTAATGACAAACACCCAGGCCATTCTGCTATAATCATCAATGAAAATAACATAGTACCTTTTCCCATTTATAGCTCGTAGTGAGATAGGTCCACATACATCAACATGCACGAATTCGAGAACTCCAGTTGTTTTTTGTTCCTTTGGCCTATATGTATTTCTGATGATCTTCCCTTGTTGACAAGCATCACACATATGAGTTCGATCACGTGATAGTTTGGGAAGGTCTCTAGCAGCATCACACTTTACCAGATCTTCCATGGATGGTTGACATAGATGACCAAGTCACTTATGCCACAGCTGGTTTGCTTCTTCTCTGGATAAAAAACAAAAATCTTCTTCCCCACCTACCAGGTAAAGATTTCCCTTTGTCCGTTTTCCCTATAGAATGATTTCTCCATCTTTTCCTTTAACAATTCACATCTTCTTGGTAAATCAGATAGAGTTCCCAGAGTCACATAGTTGACTGACACTAAGCAAGTTATGACTGAGACCCTCTACTACCAAGACATCAGCATGTCTCATTTCTTTGCCCCCAAACTTGGCTTTCCCTGAGCCAAAAATCTTCATGCCTTCATCATTTCCAAATTTGACAACTCCTTCTTTGTCATATTTTATGCATGTAACAAGATCCTTATTACCTGTCATGTGAGATGTGAAACCACTATCAAGGATCCACACACCAGAGCGATATGATGCTTTAAGGGCAATCTATGCCACCATGGCCTTCTCAATTTTCTGTTTCTTAGTCCATACTTTTTCTTTCATACTCGGCATGGATTGAGACTTCTGTTCTTTCTCAGAAAAAGATGGACCAGCTTCATCTTGAAAAGCTGAAAATCTGTTCTAAACTTTTAACTCACTTGTTGGTTTATTGATCTACTTCTTGCGAAAATTTTGATTCTGCTTTGGCACATTTCCCTGAATGATTGAAGTGCAGTACCTAGCCTTGTGCCCAAATATTCCGCACCAAAAACAGTGTCCTTCAAAATATGTTCTGGAAAACCGTTCTCTGTTTGGCTGCCACCTCTGTTCCTGTTCCCTTCTATATCTCTTGGCTATAGAACACACATACTGTGAATGTCCCATCTTCCCACAACAATAACACCTGATATAGTGTGAATTCTTTCGAGTTACTTCAGCACTACGATTTTCCCTTTGGAATCTCTAAATATTCTGATTCTCTTTTGTGCCCAAATCAACCTTCAATTTCAGGACGAGTGCTTGCAGTCTGACATCAACTACCACATATTTTTGTTTCTTATCAAGCCCTGAATCAACCTTAGCATTTTAGATTTCTTGCTGCTTAAATCCCACTGAACTACAAGCCTCCTCTTTCATCTTGTCTATCTTTTGAATGACCTGTTTTTCTGATATCACATTGGGGGACAATAGTTTTTCTTGATCCTTTATTTTTCGTCGCAGACTGACCACTTCTTCTTCAATCTCTTTGATACGTCTGACCTACTTTTTTCCTGTGTTAGTCAAACAATCAATTTCCTTCTTTTGTTCCTCAATTTGAAGCTTATGCTCAACAATATTTTCTGAGCTCTCTGGTGTTGAGGATTTTAGTCTTTCAATTTCTTCTAATAGATCATACTTTTCTTCATCCTATTGTTGCATATAGAGTTTGGCATCACGAACCACTTTATTGGCTTTCTTCGTTTTGGCTCTCCAAACGTCTATCTCTTCAAGAGATGCTTCCAATTTAGCTTCCATATTGACTCTCCCTTCAATTTCCTCTTCTTATTCAATGTCAGCTTCTTCCTTTTTCTGAGAACTACCAACAATCGCCACCAAGGAATTCAACCCATGATCTATTCAATTTTCTATCTCCTCAACCTCTTCATCCTCAGACTCATATGAACTTTCAAATTCTTGTGAAAGAAGATTCTTCTTCTTGAAGTAATTTCTCTTGAATTGTTTCTTTCCTTTCACAAACCCTGAAGTCTTCTTCCTGGGAATTTCAACTTCATCATCATCATTATCGTTATCTTGAAACTTCTTTAGGAATCTTGCCGCAAGATGACCAACCTTTCCACATCGAAAGCATGCTAGTGGAAGTTTCCCTTTAAACTTTCCTCTTCCTCTTTGCAAATTTCAAGAAAGGAATGACATCACCTTATATGTCTCTTCTTCTTATTGAGAATCTTCAATGGTGAGCTTCTTCATGGCCTTGAATGCCACTTCTTTGGAGTTCCCCTTTTCCACAGCCTTGTTGTCATCATTCCTCATCTCATATGCAACCAAGGTACTGTGCAAGTTGTCCAGTGTCAGCTATTTGGGATCTTTATCTTCTAGTACAAAAACTTTCAGATTGAACCGAGGTGGAAGCTTCCTTAAGATGCGCTTTAAGATATTTATGTATTCAATGACTTCACCAAGACCTCTCATATCTTCCACAATAATATTTACCCTATCAAAAAATGCATAAACAGACTCATTCGGGTTCATCTTCAGATCTTCATACTTATTCCACAATACTTGCAGCTTTGCCTCTCTGACCTTTGTATCTCCTTCATATATATTCAATAGCTTTTCCCACATGGTACGTGACATTTTTCATGACATCACCTTTATATAGATAGGATTGGATAGAGCTCCCCCTAAGGCATTAATTGCTTTGGCATCTTCATCCAACTCTCTACGTTCAGGTTATGATAATGCACCACTATTAATATCAACTGTTATGCCATGCATTGCTACTATGAATACATCCATTCCCAAGGATAGGAAGTAGTGTTGCATCTGATTATTCCATAGATGAAAGTTATTCCCGTCGATGTTCGTAATCCCTTTATGATTGGTGACCTCCATTGAGAGAAGAACTAATATCAACCTTTCCCTCTGATAACAATTGTTAGGTCCACAAGGCTAAATACCCTGAGGGGGGGGGGGGTGAATCAGGGTATGAATAATTTAAAATTAATGCCTGTTCAGATCTTGTTTCCCTGTTAAGAAAAACACTCTTCTCTCTCTTCCCTGTTGCACAATCTAGACAGAAATTAAAGCATGCACATGACACAACGATTTTTACTTGGTTCACACGCACTGGGCTACGTCCAAGGAGCATACGCTGACAAATTGTCAGTCATACCAAATTCCACTAAACTTCACTAGCTGTGGATTACAAGGTTTGGGTACAGTCACTCTGTCCCAGGCTCAATGCCTTTACAAGATTTAGGGTCAGCTCACTGCTTTCCCAAGGGTCACTCCCTATTTCTCTCTCTTTGGCTCACTACTGGTGGAGAGTATCACCTTCTTCCTCTTCCTTTGCTCACTACATCAGAAAGGATCCACTCACAGTTTATAGACCTGTAGGTCTCTTCATTTTCATGAAGGAATACATCTTCCTCTGTAAGTAGATGCTCTATTGAAGCCCAATTTTCACCCATAGATGAATCTATCTTTGCACTGAAGGTATCGGGCAAGCTTCTAGATTGCACGCAGCCTGAAAATCACTGCTGGAAATAAACCTTACTTAGCGCGCAAGTCTAACTCGACACACAAGTATCGGCGTGAAATTCACAACGGGCACACAAGTCCACCTCAGACACCTGCGCGACACAATCTTCCCCAACTCAAAACTTGTGCGACTCTCTTCCTTTTACGCCCAAACCAATAGTGGCGCACAACTTCCAACCGGAGCGCAACTTCTAACACTGGCGCACAACTCCTCACACTGGCGCGCAACTCCGCCTGCGCGACCACACACGCCACCTGTGTGACCACCACACCTGCAAGACGGGAGCTCTAATTTCTCAAAGTGTTGAACTCCGGTAAAGAATGAAGAGGGGGTGGTCCAGTATTTATAGGAAAATTGACTACCCTGCGCGACGACACGCAAGTCTCCCTTTGGTGCGCAAGTCTCGGCGCACAGCTCTCTGACCCTCCAAGTCATTTGCACGACCCACTTCCAAACTTGCGTGAACCTCTTACCTTTGCCATATTTTGATCTTTTGATCTTGAAAAACCATAGGCGCGCAAGTTCTCAAGCTTCCAAGGCATCGAAGCGTAAGTATATTTCACGGCACGCAAGTCACCTGCGCGACCTCACCAAAACTTGCGCGAACCTTATCCCTTTTCCATATTTTGATGATCTGATCTTGAAAAACATATGGCGTGGAAGTTTCCAAGACTTCATGTACATGACGTGCAAGTCTCTTTTCAAAAAACCACTTTTCTTTATTTGTCGATTTTCAGGCCCAAAAATTTGGCAAACACTGGAAAACGGCGCCACCTTGTATCTATTCTTTTTGTACCGCCTCTAGATCATCCATATCTTTGTCGACATTCTTGTATCAAACATGGATCATTACCCATAGCTCTTGAACTCGACATTCCACCATGAAATCCCCTTTGTCAACAAATTTTTATGTCATGGTTTTCTTTGTCAACAATCACATCACTAATGTCCACTTTGTCAACAAACACAGTCACCTCAAAAATGCTTCAATGATGCCTTGAGGGATTTTTTCCCAACAGATATACCTTAGGTTAAGGTTAGACTTAGAGGAGTACCTTTAGGCGATCCCATAAACTAGTTAGGATCTCTCTAAATTTTTCCTTTTCTTCCCAATTTTTTTCCTCAAAGACATTTGACTGGACCATTAAGTAGAGTTGTCCAGAATGCACCCATGTGGGATGAAATTCTAGTTCTTCCACCAGTTGTGTAGGAGAATGATCCCACACCTACCCCAATGGTTCAGTCAAAAGGACAACTTTAGCCAGGAGTCTTCCTCCTAGTTCCTATTCAAGGAGAGGGAGTTACCAAGACTATGGTCGACTATGATTGAGATTTGTAGCTCTAACATCCTCCATATTTAAAGGGAATCAGAGGCCCTTAGGATGAATAGAAATATATATATATATATATATATATATATATATATATATATTTTCAAGAGGATATTTAAATTAGTAGAGACATAGGAGGATCATAAGGTGAATCTTGCAACCTTTATGCTTTAGGGAGCTGCTGGATGATGCTGGAACATTACGATTAAATCTTGAACACATGAGGGTATCATGTGGGTGACATTCAAGGACCTCTTATTCGAGGAGTTATTTTTGGGTACAATGAATCTTGGTCGATAATAAGAGTTCATGGAGATTTTTTAGGGGATGAATATGGTGTCTTCTTACCCATCTCATTTCATGGAGTTTATAGACTTTACTCCTCTCTTGGTTGGAGATAAAGTTCATAAATATAAGAAGTTCAAGATTGGGATTCAATTGAAATTGATACAATAGATCATGAAATTATATCTAATGAACTATACTTAGGTGATTCACAGGGACCAGATGATAGAGAAGGGATTAGATAATGATAGAGCAGATGATCTTCTTTTACCCCCCATTACTCAGATGGGTAGACCTCCTACTACTGCGATGAGTTTCAACTTTGGTAGTAGGAAGAGGAAGTCTAGGGACTTGCAGTAGGGTAGTGGTACTTAGGTTGAGCATAGTATGGTTTCATCAACCCCCCATAAATAGTAACAAAGTGTTTTAACTATAGGAAGGTGAAAAATTATCAAAATTTCTATACAACACCTAATAAAGTATTGATAGTTAGTCAATATGAAATATATTACATAGTTTTGATCCAAATATTTGAGACTAAGGTTCCATATAGGTGCATGATAGATGTGATCTATATCCTAGGGATTAAGACGAAGTCTTCAGTAGTAGCCTCAGACGATGAAGACCCATATTGGTCATGTATCTTAGGGAAAGGGTTATAGATCTAAGGTAGGATGTGTTTATGTAATGGATCTGTGTAGAGGCCCAAGATTGATGTATATGGAAATTACATCATTTTTCTGTGGAATACTTAATAAATTACACAAATAGATTCCCAAAGACCGTATTAGTTTAGTTCATTTGGAAACTTGGAACACATTCTTCTAATTGGTGACATATCTTCAAAATATCCCATAAAGATCTTCTCCTTTAGTTTTTCTACCTAAAACCTTTCTTTATATCCCAGGGAAAATAAAGAATATGAAAAGGTGATATTAAATGATCCACAAGGGTAAACAAGGAAAATATAAAACTAAACATGAACATAAATTTTTAAAATCATACCATGTATAACATATATCAAAATCTTGAGTCATGACATAAATTTTAACAGTCCATAAGACATAAATCATAAAGAAACATGAGCCATGATAAAATAACTTTGGAATAAAACATGGAATTATGGAAAACCAATAAACATAGAAATTCATTTCCATATTAGGCAAGGCTTATTTTCAAGACCATAACAGTGGAAAAAGTAATTTACTGAACTGAGTCCACAATTCATTCCATTCTTGTATTGTTGAACCAGATTTACTTGCCATTCCTTCCCTATATTACTGAACCAGATTTACTTTCCATTCCATCCCTGTGTTACTGAACAAGATTTAATTTCTGTTCTAGTCATGTCTATCTCATGAGATATAAATCTTTACCCAATTAATTGGATAGAGATATAGGTTCCACCCATATCATAATGAAATCATTTTTTTGTATTCTAAAAAAATATAAATCATTCATCATAGTATAACCCAAGGAATAAAATGAGTTTCTTAAATATCATTCCATCATAATATAATCCATGGAAAATAAATGGATTTCATAAATTTAATTTCATCATAAATATAATTAAACCATATTAATAATAGGGATAATATACATGAAATATATCCTTATTAAACAATTTCATCATAGATGGAAAATAATTTTGATAAACACTTGAAATTAATTCTTGAGGAAAATATCCTTTCTTCAGCAAAATTATTTTCTTTTCTCAAAATTCCATGAAATTTTAAAAGAAAATAATTTATTTGAAATTAACCTTGAAATATAGTAAAGGAATTTTCATTTAAATAAGTTGTTATAAAAATTTAAAAATTCATTCATTCCATATAAGTTAAAAAAACACTTCTCATACTTTTTCCGAAAAAGTAAAAAAGTACATCGTTGTGAAAAAAATAAATATTACTTCCAAAACATGTAGTAAAAAGTAAAAAATGGGTAAAAATGAATTTAAACATCTATAGGATAACAGTAGAACATTTTATGAAATAATTTTTGAAAAACATGGATTTGGATGATAAATATATCCTAATAAATGCTTACATATAAACAATCTCAGATAATAATGAGATTACAAAATTATCCCTTACTAATTTATAATCAATAGAATCGTATAACTCATAAAATAAAGAAAATTATATTCATATGTAAATATCATAACCTTAATAATAAGAATCATAAAAACTTTCTTGGATATAATAAACACCATGCAAAAGAAATAGGTGGTGTATAAGGCATATGTCCCACATAACTAAGAACAAGACAAAATAATCCCTTACCTTAGGTTTGATATCCTTTATATATATCTAAACCTCTATTATAATGATTTAAATAATGTCATTTATTTATTATAGAATCATAGTCATTTTATGATATCATATATGATCATATTATCATCCATTTTTTAGTAACATTTTATTGTTACTCATTATTCTGCTATTAATTGCTTTATGTTATTACGCATGTTTTGTCCAATAAGTTCCAATTATCTTTCTTAGGTCATAGTTATATAATTAAAAAATGATATTAACATAATATATAACATATTTATTCATTATTTTAAATTTATATAATCATTATTTAATTGATATCTTGTACAATGAATCACATCGCATCGTGGAGATGGTAGGCCGTACGCACGCATGAGTGACGATATCATTCCGATAATTTTGAACTGGTATGGAAGTTGATGGTATATAAGTTGTTCCATAATCCATATCATGTTATAATAATCATATATAGTTACTATTTCCATCATTATATCCATACAGGTAAGTTGGTGGTGAGAAACATATTACACCACAATGTGGAGACGGTAAGTCGTACGTACGCACACGTGGTGATTTTGTTTTTCATAGGATGGATAGAGGATATAGAATAGTTTTTACATAATCCTAATAAAATCTAAGTATATAAGTGATACTAGATTTATTTATTTATAATGAAAACACACTACAAAAAAAACATGGTTTAGCGGCCGTTTTGTGGCGGCGGTTCACAAAACCGCCGCTAAACCTTTTTCAGTGAAGGTCGTGAAACCCGAATTATTTTACACAAACGCCGACCCTTTCCCCCTTCCACTTCGCGATCCCTAACCCTCGCAACTCCGCACCCCCCGTGCTGCCGGTGACTCCCCACCCCCCGCGCTGCCGACGACTCCTCACCCCCGCGCTCTCTGGCGAAACCTGCACCCCCCGGCGCCCCCCTCGACCACTAGTGCCCCCCTCGACCACCGACGACCCCCGCACCCCCGCGCCCCCGCGCCCCCCACGCCCTTGGAAAATCTAGGTCCTACCACGCTTGGTGGAAGGTTGGTTTGTTTATCATATAGTGGGACATACTTGTGTGATTGAAATTAATTGAATGGAAATTCCATTTATCTAAAAAATATGCACTTCTAAATCTTGATAAATGAAGGTCTTCACCAAAACAACTGGAGGATATTCCTCCCCCTTAATATATGGGCAGTGTAATTTATTTTAATTTTTTTTTGAGCATATGAAAATTTTTCCACTTCTTTTTTGATAAATTATATATCATGTTTTTCTTTATTATGTTCTTATAATGAGTTTTGTTTGCATAATATAAGATACTATTATGATTCTCAATTTTATTTTTCTTATCTATATGACATTATTATGAACACTTTTATGTGTATTTTTATACTTTGATTATACGTTGTTTATTTTGTGGAAATGAAGGTATTTAATGATGGTCGTTGATGACAATATGGAAGAGGAGTCTTAAGTGGGGTTGACTTTCACAAAAAACTGCATTGGAAAGAGAAATACAAGGGAGTCAATATAGACAACATCTTAGGCTTGTGGTTCCTCTTCATTCTCTATAAATTTTTATTGCACTTTAATTTCTATTGGATTTACATCATCCAAAGATTAATGAACTTTTATATACATATTTTTACATTTCAGTAAATGTTTTGTAGTTTTATTGAATTGGTTTCATTCATAAATGTCTAAAAATTTCTTGTAAAAAATGGCCTGATAACTTTTATAACTTTATATGATCGCATGTTTTTGTGGATGTTGTGAATCAGGTGGGATTTGATATCAATATTTCTACTATCCTAGAGTGGCTGTTTGTTCGTCTATAGTTTAATTTTAAGATAGGATTGAGGAAGGAGGCATCTTTATGAAGACCTATAGTGTGATCAAGGGTTATTTTTAGTAGCACTTCATGACATCTAATTGGGTTACTAGTATTTTTTTCAATTCTATTCAGTTTTTAAGAAGTTCCATCGACTAGGGTGGTTATTATATCACGTGCAATCACATGGGGGTTGATGCTGGTTTTTTTTAAATTATGTAAAGGAAATATCCATATATTGGTCTTCAAAGACCAAAAATCCAAAAATCCTTCATTTTTATGAAATATTATAAGCAAAAAGATTCACCCACCTCTCAAGGGGAGCCTCAAGATGGAAAAATATGGCCTACATCTACTCTTTCCAAAATATAGTAGATTATAGAAAATTGATGAGGTGTTGGTCCTCCTCAATAATTCCCTGAACAAATTAGCATGATAATGGGCATTGATGATATTTCATTAGAGAAGTTGTGAAACCATTATTTTGTACTGGTATTTGAGATAGATATAACCTTTCTCTCCTTTTCGGTTTTCATTGAAGAACATATCTCTTTATTGTTGGGTTAGTTTTTCGTCAATCTTTAGGATCAGATGTCTAATATTAACATGTATTCTATTCCTCCTATATCGGGTTTGGATGCGGAAGGTTGGGTATATATGTGCTCAAACCTAATTGAGTTATTCCCACACATGTCATGTATATATAGATAATGTACAAATTAGTTGTGTATTATGTTGGGAAAAGGGATAATTGGGTTAATTTGACCTTACATGGTGGTCGGTGATTATAGATCAATAGTCGATCTCTCTATAATTCATTCGTTTCATATTATTGTCAGGATATGTAATATTTCCCTATTAGGTTTATATTTTTTCCATTTGTTTTCATATTACCTATTGTACTATTTTTTATTCTCTAAAGTAAATAACATGATAGAATGTAAATATTTAGTTTATTTTCTCTTATTTTTATTATTATGAACATATTCATATATATGGTTGGGTGCATGCCTACATGTACATTATGAAGAGGCCTACCATTATAATTATTCATTCTCATCACTTATCTTTAAAAAATGGCCTATGGTGGAAAGAATTCACTACTGTAAATAAGGCTATTAGCGACCGCCAATGGCGGTCGCTGAAGGCCCTCTACCGGGCACCGTATAGCGACCGCCATTGGCGGTCGCTAAAGAAGGCCGGCAGATCGGCCTTCAGCGACCGCCAGGCGGTCGCTGAAGGCCCTCTGCCGGGCACCCTATAGCGACCGCCTATGGCGGTCGCTATTCTAAAAAAAAAAAAATTTAAATTTTTTTTTATTGAATTGAATATAAATAAATAAATAAATAAATATATATATAAATATTCATATATATACTATTAAATACAATATTTTAAATATATATATATATATATATAATATTTTAAATGTTTTAATATATATTTAATATATATATAATATCAAATCATTGTGCTATAATAATTTTAAAACTTCGATTCAAGAAATAATCTCATTTCAGGTCGTTCGGAGCACGTTTGCTCCGAATGGGATCGCCGCACGTCGTTTTGGTGTTTTATGGCGCCGGAAACGCGTTTCCGGCCACCGCGGTCACACGGCACCTCCAAATGAGGTGCCGTCTGGCCGACCATTTCACAATTCACGCCCCGGATGTTGTCGTACGGTTTCGTGGCATTCGAACGTCGTTCGGGTCGTTTTGACCCCCCAACGCGCCATTTCAGCGCGCGCCGCGCTGCTGAAAACGACACAATCGGACGTGCCGCGCGCACCGCACGTCCGATGGATGTGCGGCCTCCTCCTGCATCTCAGGAATAATATTTCTATCATTCCCGTGCGGTTTCAGGTCGTTCGGAGCACGTTTGCTCCGAATTGGACCGCCGCACGCCGTTTTGGTGTTTAATGGCGCCAGAAACGCGTTTCCGGCCGCCGCGGTCACACGGCACCTCCGAATGAGGTTCCGTCTGGCCGACCATTTCACAATTCACGCCCCGGATGTTGTCGTACGGTTTCGTGGCATTCGGAGGTCGTTCGGGTGGTTTTGACACCCCAATGCGCCATTTCAGCGCGCGCCGCGCTGCTGAAAACGACACAATCGGACGTGCCGCGCGCACCGCACGCCCGATGGATGTGAGGCCTCCTCCTGCATCTCAGGAATAATATTTCTATCGTTCTCGTGCGGTTTCAGGTCGTTCGGAGCACGTTTGCTCCGAATTGGACCGCCGCACGCCGTTTTGGTGTTTAATGGCGCCGGAAACGCGTTCCCGGCCGACGCGGTCACACGGCACCTCCAAATGAGGTTCCGTCTGGCCGACCATTTCACAATTCACGCCCTGGATGTTGTCGTACGGTTTCGTGGCATTCAGACGTCGTTCGGGTGGTTTTGACCCCCCAACGCGCCATTTCAACGCGCGCCGCGCTGCTGAAAACGACACAATCGGACGTGCCGCGCGCACCGCACGTTTGATGGACGTGCGGCCTCCTCCTGCATCTCAGGAATAATATTTCTATTGTTCCCGTGCGGTTTCAGGTCGTTCGGAGCACGTTTGCTCCGAATTGGACCGCCGCACGCCGTTTTGGTGTTTAATGGCGCCGGAAACGCGTTTCCGGCCGCCGCGGTCACACGGCACCTCCGAATGAGGTGCCGTCTGGCCGACCATTTCACAATTCACGCCCCGGATGTTTTCGTACGGTTTCGTGGCATTCGGACGTCGTTCGGGTGGTTTTGACCCCCCAACGCGCCATTTCAGCGCGCGCCGCGCTGCTGAAAACGACACAATCAGACGTGCCGTGCGCACCGCACGTCCGATGGACGTGCGGCCTCCTCCTGCATCTCAGGAATAATATTTCTATCGTTCCCGTGCGGTTTCAGGTCGTTCGGAGCACGTTTGCACTGAATTGGACCGCCGCACGCCGTTTTGGTGTTTAATGGCGCCGGAAACGCGTTTCCGGCCGCCGCGGTCACACGGCACCTCCGAATGAGGTGCCGTCTGGCCGACCATTTCACAATTCACGCCTCGATGTTGTCGTACGGTTTCGTGGCATTCGGAGGTCGTTCGGGTGTTTTTGACCCCCCAACGCGCCATTTCAGCGTGCGTCGCGCTGCTGAAAACGACACAATCGGACGTGCCGTGCGCACCGCACGTCCGATGGACGTGCGGCCTCCTCCTGCATCTCAGGAATAATATTTCTATCGTTCCCGTGCGGTTTCAGGTCATTCAGAGCACGTTTGCACCGAATTGGACCGCCGCACGCCGTTTTGGTGTTTAATGGCGCCGGAAACGCGTTTCCGGCTGCCGCGGTCACACGGCACCTCCGAATGAGGTGCCTTCTAGCCGACCATTTCACAATTCACGCCCCGGATGTTGTCGTACGGTTTTGTGGCATTCGGACGTCGTTCGGGTGGTTTTGACCCCCCAACGCGCCATTTCAGCGCGCGCCGCGCTGCTGAAAACGACACAATCGGACGTGCCGCGCGCACCGCACGTCCGATGGACGTGCGGCCTCCTCCTGCATCTCAGGAATAATATTTCTATCGTTCCCGTGCGGTTTCAGGTCGTTCGGAGCACGTTTGCTTCGAATGGGACCGTCGCACGCCGTTTTGGTGTTTTATGGCGTCGGAAACGCGTTTCCGGCCACCGCGGTCACACGGCACCTCCGAATGAGGTTCCGTCTGGCCGACCATTTTACAATTCACGCCCCGGATGTTGTCTTACGGTTTCGTGGCATTTGGACGTCGTTCGGGTGGTTTTGACCCCCCAACGCGCCATTTCAGCGCGCGCCGCGCTGCTGAAAACGACACAATCGGACGTGCCGCGCGCACCGCATGTCCGATGGACGTGCGGCCTCCTCCTGCATCTCGGGAATAATATTTCTATCGTTCCCGTGCGGTTTCAGGTCGTTCGGAGCACGTTTGCTCCGAATGGGACCGCCGCACGCCGTTTTGGTGTTTTATGGCGCCAGAAACGCGTTTCCGGCCGCCGCGGTCACACGGAACCTCCGAATGAGGTTCCGTCTGGCCGACCATTTCACATTTCACGCCCCAGATGTAGTCGTATGGTTTCGTGGCATTCGGAGGTCGTTCGGGTGGTTTTGACCCCCCAACGCGCCATTTCAGCGCGCGCCGCGCTGCTGAAAACGACACAATCGGACGTGCCGCGCGCACCGCATGTCCTATGGACGTGCGACCTCCTCCTGCATCTCAGGAATAATATTTCTATCATTCCTGTGCGGTTTCAGGTCGTTCGGAGCACGTTTGCTCCGAATGGGACCGTCGCACGTCGTTTTGGTGTTTTATGGCGCCGGAAACGCGTTTCCGGCCGCCGCGGTCACACGGCACCTCCGAATGAGGTGCCGTCTAGCCAACCATTTCACAATTCACGCCCCGGATGTTGTCGTACGGTTTCGTGGCATTCGGACGTCGTTCGGGTCCTTTTGACACCCCCAACGCGCCATTTCAGCGCGCGCCGTGCTGCTGAAAACGACACAATCGGACGTGCCGCGCGCACCGCACGTCCGATGGACGTGCGGCCTCCTCCTGCATCTTAGGAATAATATTTCTATCGTTCCCGTGCGGTTTCAGGTCGTTCGGAGCACGTTTGCTCCGAATTGGACCGCCGCACGCCGTTTTGGTGTTTAATGGCGCCGGAAACGCGTTTCCGGCCGCCGCGGTCACACGGCACCTCCGAATGAGGTGCCCTCTGGCCGAACATTTCACAATTCACGCCCCAGATGTTGTAGTACGGTTTCGTGGCATTCGGAGGTCGTTCGGGTGGTTTTGACCCCCCAACGCGCCATTTCAGCGCGCGCCGCGCTGCTGAAAACGACACAATCGGATGTGCCGCGCGCACCGCACGTCCGATGGACGTGCTTCCTCCTCCTTCATCTCAGGAATAATATTTCTATCGTTCCCGTGCGGTTTCAGGTCGTTCGGAGCACGTTTGCACCGAATTGGACCGCCGCACGCCGTTTTGGTGTTTAATGGCGCCGGAAACGCGTTTCCGGCCGCCGCGGTCACACGACACCTCCGAATGAGGTGCCGTCTGGCCAACCATTTCACAATTCACGCCCCGGATGTTGTCGTACGGTTTCGTGGCATTCGGAGGTCGTTCGGGTGGTTTTGACCCCCCAACGCTCCATTTTAGCGCGCGCCGCGCTGCTGAAAACGACACAATCGGACGTGCCGCGCGCACCGCACGTCCGATTGACGTGCGGCCTCCTCCTGCATCTCAGGAATAATATTTCTATCGTTTCCGTGCGGTTTCAGGTCGTTCGGAGCACGTTTGCACCGAATTGGACCGCCGCACGCCGTTTTGGTGTTTAATGGCGCCGGAAACGCGTTTCCGGCCGCCGCGGTCACACGGCACCTCCGAATGAGGTACCGTCTGGCCTACCATTTCAAAATTCACGCCCCGGATGTTGTCGTACGGTTTCGTGGCATTCAGATGTCGTTCGGGTGGTTTTGACCCCCCAACGCGCCATTTCAGCGCGCGCCGCGCTACTGAAAACGACACAATCAGACGTGCCGTGCGCACCGCACGTCCGATGGACGTACGGCCTCCTCCTGCATCTCAGGAATAATATTTCTATCGTTCCCGTGCGGTTTCAGGTCGTTCGGAGCACGTTTGATCCGAATGGGACCGCCGCACGCCGTTTTGGTGTTTTATGGCGCCGGAAACGCGTTTCCGGCCGCCGCGGTCACACGGCACCTCCGAATGAGGTGCCGTCTGGCCGACCATTTCACAATTCACGCCCTGGATGTTGTCGTACGGTTTCGTGAAATTCGGACGTCGTTCGGGTGGTTTTGACCCCCCAACGCGCCATTTCAGCGCGCGCCGCGCTGCTGAAAACGACACAATCGGACGTGCCGCGTGCACCGCACGTCCGACGTATGTGCGGCCTCCTACTGCATCTCAGGAATAATATTTGTAACACCCGAGACTTTTATGTTATATAAATCATCAAAGGAATCTTTTTCTACACAACACTTTCTTGGCTTGCTTTACACGCAATCGCGACCTTCCTCGATAGCTTGCGTCGTACGCAATACCGAGTTTCACTAAACAACAATATGCTATTAAAACTAGCCTTTATGAATAGTAATAACCACTTTTTGAAATTTTATAAATTTTATTTTTCAAAATGGACTTCATTTTTGGACTCAGAATATCGAAATTAGCCTAGGGTGAAATTTTGGTATTTTTCTGAAAACATTCAATTTTTGATGAATAGTGAAACCACTAAGTGGTAGGTTAAAAACTGAATTTTGCATAAAACTTAATTTTACCGCTTCTGTGAATGGAATTTCAAAAATCCGAGAGACACGGTTAATATCAAGGACTAAAATGTGGTTCAATGAGATGAAAATAATTTTTTGGTGAATAGTAACTTTTTACTATTTTTTACCGCGGTTAATAGTAAATAGGGTAACTAAGGGTAAATATGATATTAATATTACCCTAACACATGTCCTAATTCTATTGGACAAGTGTAATTCGACCAAAAACAAACTTAGGAATAAAATATGACCATTTAGGCCCACTTGGATTAGATTAGGACATTTATTATTAATTTATTTAAAGAAGGGTTAAAATAGTTAAAATCAAAGTTTAATAAGTAAATCATTTTTAATATAGGGTTATACATAAGATAAATTCAATTTTAAATATTCATTAGAAAGCTAAAAAGATTTCCTACATGATGGTATTTTATTTGTAATTTTTAGACATCAAATAATTTAATTTATTTATGACACAAAGATGATGCAGTAATTATCTTATTAATGAAATATTGACAAAATTGATAATATAAATACCAAAATAAATGTAATTTGAGACTTTTTATGAATTCCACTAATTTTCTAGGTTACTATGATATATTAGTATTGATTTAATCAACTTGGTTCGAACATATAATTCTGTTATGACTTTCACAAAAATCATATATCAAGTAGTGTCAAAATTGACACAAAATAGTTTTTAAATCAAATATTATATTATTAATTGTTATTTTATTCCTAAAAATCTAAGGTTCGGCCAAATGACTTAGATAAGGATATATATATTAATAATAAACAATTTGGGGTTCGTTTGGCATGTTATAGTAAGTTTATTAACCATATAGTGAAAGAAAACAAAAAGACATGGTAAAAGTTAAATTATTTAACTTAGAGTTAAATTTAATTGATAAGGTTAAAATAATATCCTAAACTTCTCTAAATTCTATTGGTTGATAGGATTTCGACCCATCCCCACTTTAGCTTCGAAATAAGACCCTTTGGAACCATTATAAACCGATTTTGACTTTAATATAAAATAATATTTTGAGATATTCCTAAGGTGCCCCTCTCCTCCCTTATAAAAGGGCACCTCCTCCCCCTCCTCCTCACACCAATTTGAGCACTCAAGCTCGGCCAACCCCTGCCATTTTCCCTTCTCCACTTCCCTAGAATAATCCTAGAGGTCCTGGTCTTCTCCAAAGACCAATCTTAGTTCCTTAAGTGGAGGATTCAAAAAGGCGTTCCAAAGAAGAGGTAATATCCATTACCGATCTTTTCAATTTCTTTCTTCTTCAACTTCTTCTTCTTTAGTTGTTTCATGATAAAGTAATAACATCAGTATTACTTACATACTGATATGTTATTATAAATATGAAACAACCCTAATTCACCTTCTATCCATCCTACGGAAAAATGAAATCACCGCGCGTGCGTACGTACGGAATACCGTCTCCACGCCGTGGTGTAATCTATTTTCCACCATCACCTTACAAGGATGGGTATAATGGTGTAATCAGTAACTATATATGATTATTATTAAGTAATATTGATACTGAAATAATATATATATATACTCCAATACAACTCCACGATCATAGGAACGATATCATCACTCGTGCGTACGTACGGAATACCGTCTCCACGATGTGATGCGACTCGTTCTACATGATCTTCATTTCATAATGATTATATAAATGAATTGAATGAATGAATATGGTATATACTACACTAATACCATTCTGGAAATGAATTATCTATAACCTAAAGATAAGAATAAGAATTTATTCGACAAAACACGCATAAGAACAAAAAGTTATAAAGACCCGAGTAACAAGTAACAATGAAATATTACTAACAAGAAGCTAATAATATGACCATATATGATCTCATATAAATATGTATGATTCTGGAATAAGTCAATAACATTATTTAAACCATTATACAGGAGCTTCGGACACGAACAAAGCAAATCGGACCTAAGGTAAGGGAAATATCACAATCTCATTTTTATCCGAGATTGTTTATTCGTAAGTAATTACTGGGGTGTATTTTATCATCCACATCCATGTTCCCTAAATATGTAATATTGTTTCCATCCACTTACAATAGTTTAAATCCAATTTTACCCTTCGGTGAGTTTTTAGTAAAGAATATGAAAGGAATCTTTTATCGATTTTTCGTACGAGGTACTTTTTGACTTTTCCGACAAAAGTACGAAGAATGTTTTTTTTAACTTATACGGCATGAATGGATTTTTAAAACATTACTTCAAAGAAGCTTCCTTTACAAGTTTTCAAGTTTATTTTTAATCAACTTCTTTTATTTTAAAGTTGTATGACATGTTATGAAAGGAAAAATGTTTTTGAAGAAGAAAGGATATTTTCCTCAAGAATTCAATTCAAGTGTTTTATCAAAATTATTTTCCATCTAAGATAATAAAGGGTTCTGTTTCTATCCATATTTTTACATTGATTTGACTATGTTGTGATGGAATTATGTTTATGAATTCCTTTATCTTATATGAATTGATTTATGATGTCATGATGTTTCAAGAATCCCATTTTTGTTACATGTGTTATGCGATGATGTATGTTTTATGATTATGTGGCACACATAAGAAAGGATTCATTATAAGATGGGTGGGACCTATATCTCCCTCCAATGCATTGGGTAATGATTTTATATCTCATGAGATAGACATGGCTGGAACGGAAGGTTATTTCGGTTCAGTGATACAGGACTGAAACGAGGAGTGAACTCGGTTCAGAAAGGGACTTTGTCCACTAAGATAGTCTTGGAAATGAGTCATGACTAACAAGAAATGATTTTCCATGATTATGTGTGCATGCCACAAAGATTCAAGTTTTATGTTATGATTATGGGGATCTCATTTTCACTTCTATGATTTATTCCATGTTAAGATATTATGATCTCTTTTGCAGGTTTTGATTTTCATAAAGATATGATATGATTTTTATTTCCTTTATTTGCCCTTGCTGAGCATTTGAGCTCACCCTTTTATGTTTTCTTTTCCCCAGGTCAGGAAGATGGATATTAAGTAGAATATGCTAAAAGGGACCCTAGATATGATGAAATAAATGGGAGACACTGTAGAATATTTATGAACCAGTTGTTTATGTTTCCCCAGTTTCTAAAGACACTATACCTATACGGTCCTTTGTGGTTTTGTCATATGTTGTAATAAGTGTGCTTCAATTTTGAAGTATTAACAATGTATGTAAAGTGTGGGTCGTTACAGTTGGTATCAGAGGCAAAGGAGGTAGAAATGTATCCGATCCTTGGGAACTCTCACATGTGAGCGTTGGACGAAGCATGGCTCTCCGCCTAAGGGCTTCATGAGGAAATGGCTGCCACTGGGGATGGTGGTGTGTCCCGCCCAGGGGGTGTAGCCGCCCATGGAGTGCCCTGATAGGTATCAATTGTAGTCCACTGGAAGTAATTCTAGACCGTTACAGTTGGTATCAGAGGAAAGGTATAGTCAACCTTTGGAAACTAGGATGTGAAAGCCTTAGTAAGAACCCTAAGGATAAGTCTAAGCATAGAACACAATCTTAGTGTTTTAGAAATGGCCTTGAATAACCTAGGATAAGACCATAAGCATGAAAATTTTATTCTTGAATTATGTGGTTTCCTATTATAATTAGTGTTGCTCACACTATTCTTCTTGGTTTTAGTCAATGGCTGGAACCCGAAGGAACCGTGTTAATGCGGAATGCGATGGGCAATGCAATGATTGTCCCCCTGAGCAACCAAACGATATGGGAGCTGGAATGCAAAATCTTGTAGCCATGCTCACACAACTTTCTCAAGCTATGAATCATGCAGGATTTCCAAACGAACAAAGGAGGGAGCAACATTCTGTTGAATCCTTCATGAGGCAGCGTCCACCATCTTTCAGCGGGTCTACTGATCCATTAGTTGCTGAACAATGGATTAGTACTACTGAAAAGATATTTTCAGTTCTTCAATGTTCTGAGCATGATAAAGTCATCCTAGCAGTGTATCGTTTGGAAGGAGATGCTGATCAATGGTGGAATCTTGTTAAGAATACAAGGCAAAGGGATGAAATTGAGTCTATGGAATGGGACGAGTTCAAGAACTTATTTTTCAATAAGTACTTCCCTCGTATTCTCCGAACAAAGATGGAGAAAGAGTTCCTTGAACTGAAGCAAAGGGATGATGAATCTGTTAGTACCTATGAAGCAAATTTTACAAGACTTGCAAGGTACGCTTCTGGTATTATTATCCAACCTGAGAGTAAGATCGATCGATTCTTTAGTGGCTTAAAACCAAGTCTTCGAAGGGCGTTAGCCATAAGGGACTTCAATAGCTACGAGGAAATCGTTCGATGTGCTCTCAAAGTCGAGATGGAGATTGGAGTAACCCATCAGTCACATGGGTTTGATAAGAAGAGGAAGATGGAATTCAAAGAAAAATCTAAAGAGCACACGGAAAAGAAGATGAACTTTCCCTTATGCTCAAAGTGTGGAAAGAAACATGGAGGGAGTTGTCTTAAAGGGACAAGTAAATGTTTTAAATGTGGAAAGGAAGGTCATCGGGCATTTGAATGCCGTGATAATGGGAAGAAGATGTCTAATGATGCAAACAAAGGAAGGGATACACAGAATGAACCTGCTACACTTCAATGTTTCAAGTGCAAGGAGATGGGGCATTATGCCAATCAATGCCCAAATCCAAGGGTTGATGATGATGGTCGACGTCAACAAACTCTTAAGGCTAAAGAAAAAGGAAAGTCACATGCAATTTCTATCAGCGATGTGGAGTACGATAACGATGTGGTGAAAGGTACACTTACCATCCACTCTAAAGTAGCAAATGTTTTATTTGATTCTGGATCCACCCACTCTTTTATTTCTGAAAAATTTTCTAAGGGTATCACCGTATTACCTCAACAATTAGATGTTGAGTTAGCTGTGACAACACCTAATGGCACATCAATCGCATCAGAAGTTTATAATTCTTCTCCGATCGAAGTTTGTGGGAAAGTGCTTCCTGCAAATCTTGTGATCCTTCCTTTAGTGGAATTTGATGTGATTCTTGGCATGGATTGGCTTTCTCTACATGGATCTCATATCAATTGCCAAAGAAGGGAAGTCACATTTCATATTCCAGATCAACCTACGATCGTCTATCAATGCAAGGATGAACATAACCTTCCAGTGGAAATTTCTTCCATCTTATGGGTATTGATTCCACTAAATGAAGGTTATTTATCTCAAATGGTTGGTGAGAAACTCACAATTAAGAATATGCCCATTGTACGGGAGTTTGATGATGTCTTTCCGGAGGAATTTCCGGGTCTTCCACCAAATCGTGATGTTGAGTTTTCAATAGAACTCGTACCGGGTGCTTTGCCTATTTCAAAGACACCTTATAGAATGGCCCCAATTGAGTTGCAGGAATTGAAGAAGCAACTCCAAGAGAATCTTGATAAGGGATTCATACGCCCTAGTGCGTCACCTTGGGGAGCACCTGTTCTATTTGTTAAGAAGAAAGATGGATCAATGAGACTCTGCATTGATTATCGAGAACTTAACAAGATCACTATCAAGAACAAATATCCTCTCCCACGCATTGATGACTTATTTGACCAACTACGCGGAGCTCAATACTTTTCCAAGATTGATCTTCGTTCAGGGTATCATCAATTAAGGGTCAAAAGGGAGGATATACCAAAGACGGCTTTCCGTACAAGGTATGGACACTATGAATTTATAGTGATGCCATTTGGTCTTACTAATGCCCCTGCTATCTTCATGGATCTAATGAATAGAGTCTTTAGAGACTATCTTGATCAATTTGTGGTAGTCTTTATAGACGATATTCTTGTCTATTCAAAGAGCAAGGAAGAGCATGAAGATCACTTGAGAATTATATTGAAGACCCTGAGAAAAGAGAAGCTTTATGCCAAATTTACCAAGTGTGAATTTTGGCTTCAAAAAGTTGCATTTTTGGGTCATATAATCTCAAAAGAGGGGATATCTGTGGATCCAGCAAAAAACAGAGGTTATTGAAAGATGGTCAAGACCAACAACAGTAACTGAGATCCGAAGTTTTCTTGGTTTGGCTGGATATTATCGACGTTTTGTAAAAGATTTTTCACGATTATCTAATCCACTCACCAAGTTGACTCGGAAAGGAGTTAAGTTTGTCTGGACAGAGGAATGTGAAGAGAATTTCAAGGAGTTGAAAAGAAGGTTATCCAGTGCACCTGTGCTCACACTGCCTTGTAGTGGAGAAAGGTTTGTGATCTATAGTGATGCATCCAAGAAGGGATTGGGGTGTGTTCTTATGCAAAATGATATGGTGATAGCTTATGCCTCACGACAGTTGAAAATCCATGAGCAAAATTACCCAACACATGATTTGGAGTTGGCTGCGGTAATCTTTGCATTAAAGATTTGGAGGCATTACCTTTATGGTGAAAGGTGTGATATTTATACTGATCATAAAAGTTTAAAGTATATTTTCACACAAAAGGAGTTGAATATGCGCCAAAGAAGATGGTTGGAGCTGATTAAGGATTATGACTGCTCAATCCATTACCACCCTGGGAAAGCAAACAAGGTGGCAGATGCATTAAGTCGACAAGACCATGCTAGTTTATCCATGATGAGGATCACAAAAGATCCAATATTTATGGATTTACAAAGGATGGATCTTGGAATTATAATGGAAGGGGAAAAATCTTATCTTTCTCAAATGAATGTTCAACCATCTATACATGTGAAGATTAAAGAGGCACAGAAAGAAGATGTCGAGTTACAAAAGAAGGTGAGAAATGTTCCTGAATTCAACCTTGATTGTGATGGGATAATAAAGTTTAGGAATCAGGTTTGTGTTCCTCCCATCCCCGAATTAAAGAAAGAGCTGCTGGATGAGGCTCATAGTTCTTCATTCTCTATTCATCCTGGAAGCACGAAGATGTATAGGGACCTGAAAGAGTACTTCTGATGGGATGGCATGAAAAGAGATGTTGCTGAATATGTCTCTCGATGCTTGGTTTGTCAACAAGTTAAAGCTGAGAGACAGAAGTCTAAGGGGATGTTACAACCATTACCCATACCCGAATGGAAATGGGAAAACATCACTATGGACTTTGTCACAGGACTTCCTAAAACATCCAAAGGCAATAATGCTATCTGGGTCATAGTTGATCGTCTTACAAAGTCTGCACACTTCATTGCTATTAGAGAGGATTTCTCTCTAGATCAGCTTGCCAGGATATATGTAAAGGAAGTGGTAAGATTGCATGGAGTACCACTTTCTATTATATCTGATCGAGATCCGAGATTTACCTCGAAGTTTTGGCGAAGTCTTCAGCATACTCTAGATACAGAGTTGAGTTTCAGCACTGCTTATCATCCCCAGACAGACGGTCAGTCTGAGAGAACAATTCAAACCCTAGAAGATATGTTGAGAGCTTGCTCTATGGATTTCAAAGGAGGTTGGGATCAACACCTACCTTTGGTGGAATTTTCTTATAATAATAGCTTTCACTCCAGTATTCAGATGGCTCCTTATGAAGCTCTCTATGGAAAGAAATGCAGGACTCCAACTTGCTGGGATGAAGTTGGGGAAAGAAAGCTATTAGGACCTGACCTCGTTGATGAAATGGCAGAAAAGGTCAGATCTATTCAACAACACATAAGAGCAGCTCAGAGTCGACAGAAAAGTTATGCCGACAACCGAAGAAAAGACCTAGAGTTTGAAGTGGGTGATAAAGTGTTCTTACGAATATCTCCCTGGAAGAGGGTTATGAGATTTGGAAAGAAGGGGAAGTTGAGCCCTAGATATATCAGTCCTTTTGAAATACTGGATCGTGTTGGGAAGGTAGCTTACCGATTGGCGCTTCCACTGAATCTCTCTCAAGTTCACGATGTGTTCCATGTATCTCTCCTGAGAAAGTACATACCAGATCCTTCACATGTACTCAGCTCAGAAGTTGTACCGCTGGAGCAAGATCTTTCTTATGAAGAACAGCCGATAGAGATTCTGGATCGTAGCGAAAAAGTCCTACGAAACAAGACCACTCGCTTGGTGAAAGTTTTATGGAGAAACCACCAACTTGAAGAAGCTACATGGGAGCTTGAGGATATGATGAGGGAGAAGTATCCTCATTTGTTTGTTGCAAAGTGACGAATTTTGAGGGCGAAATTCTTTTTAAGGGGGGTAGAATGTAACACCCGAGACTTTTATGTTATATAAATCATCAAAGGAATCTTTTTCTACACAACACTTTCTTGGCTTGCTTTACACGCAATCGCGACCTTCCTCGATAGCTTGCGTCGTACGCAATACCGAGTTTCACTAAACAACAATATGCTATTAAAACTAGCCGTTATGAATAGTAATAACCACTTTTTGAAATTTTATAAATTTTATTTTTCAAAATGGACTTCATTTTTGGACTCAGAATATCGAAATTAGCCTAGGGTGAAATTTTGGTATTTTTCTGAAAACTTTCAATTTTTGATGAATAGTGAAACCACTAAGTGGTAGGTTAAAAACTGAATTTTGCATAAAACTTAATTTTACCGCTTCTGTGAATGGAATTTCAAAAATCTGAGAGACACGGTTAATATCAAGGACTAAAATGTGGTTCAATGAGATGAAAATAATTTTTTGGTGAATAGTAACTTTTTACTATTTTTTACCGCGGTTAATAGTAAATAGGGTAACTAAGGGTAAATATGATATTAATATTACCCTAACACATGTCCTAATTCTATTGGACAAGTGTAATTCGACCAAAAACAAACTTAGGAATAAAATATGACCATTTAGGCCCACTTGGATTAGATTAGGACATTTATTATTAATTTATTTAAAGAAGGGTTAAAATAGTTAAAATCAAAGTTTAATAAGTAAACCATTTTTAATATGGGGTTATACATAAGATAAATTCGATTGTAAATATTCATTAGAAAGCTAAAAAGATTTCCTACATGATGGTATTTTATTTGTAATTTTTAGACATCAAATAATTTAATTTATTTATGACACAAAGATGATGCAGTAATTATCTTATTAATGAAATATTGACAAAATTGATAATATAAATACCAAAATAAATGTAATTTGAGACTTTTTATGAATTCCACTAATTTTCTAGGTTACTATGATATATTAGTATTGATTTAATCAACTTGGTTCGAACATATAATTCTGTTATGACTTTCACAAAAATCATATATCAAATAGTGTCAAAATTGACACAAAATAGTTTTTAAATCAAATATTATATTATTAATTGTTATTTTATTCCTAAAAATCTAAGGTTCGGCCAAATGACTTAGATAAGGATATATATATTAATAATAAACAATTTGGGGTTCGTTTGGCATGTTATAGTAAGTGTATTAACCATATAGTGAAAGAAAACAAAAAGACATGGTAAAAGTTAAATTATTTAACTTAGAGTTAAATTTAATTGATAAGGTTAAAATAATATCCTAAACTTGTCTAAATTCTATTGGTTGATAGGATTTCGACCCATCCCCACTTTAGCTTCGAAATAAGACCCTTTGGAACCATTATAAACCGATTTTGACTTTAATATAAAATAATATTTTGAGATATTCCTAAGGTGCCCCTCTCCTCCCTTATAAAAGGGCACCTCCTCCCCCTCCTCCTCACACCAATTTGAGCACTCAAGCTCGGCCAACCCGTACCATTTTCCCTTCTCCACTTCCCTAGAATAATCCTAGAGGTCCTGGTCTTCTCCAAAGACCAATCTTAGTTCCTTAAGTGGAGGATTCAAAAAGGCGTTCCAAAGAAGAGGTAATATCCATTACCGATCTTTTCAATTTCTTTCTTCTTCAACTTCTTCTTCTTTAGTTGTTTCATGATAAAGTAATAACATCAGTATTACTTACATACTGATATGTTATTATAAATATGAAACAACCCTAATTCACCTTCTATCCATCCTACGGAAAAATGAAATCACCGCGCGTGCGTGCGTACGGAATACCGTCTCCACGCCGTGGTGTAATCTATTTTCCACCATCACCTTACAAGGATGGGTATAATGGTGTAATCAGTAACTATATATGATTATTATTAAGTAATATTGATACTGAAATAATATATATATATACCCCAATACAACTCCACGATCATAGGAACGATATCATCACTCGTGCGTACGTACGGAATACCGTCTCCACGATGTGATGCGACTCGTTCTACATGATCTTCATTTCATAATGATTATATAAATGAATTGAATGAATGAATATGGTATATACTACACTAATACCATTCTGGAAATTAATTATCTATAACCTAAAGATAAGAATAAGAATTTATTCGACAAAACACGCATAAGAACAAAAAGTTATAAAGACCCGAGTAACAAGTAACAATGAAATATTACTAACAAGAAGCTAATAATATGACCATATATGATCTCATATCAATATGTATGATTCTGGAATAAGTCAATAACATTATTTAAACCATTATACAGGAGCTTCGGACACGAACAAAGCAAATCGGACCTAAGGTAAGGGAAATATCACAATCTCATTTTTATCCGAGATTGTTTATTCGTAAGTAATTACTGGGGTGTATTTTATCATCCACATCCATGTTCCCTCAATATGTAATATTGTTTCCATACACTTACAATAGTTTAAATCCAATTTTACCCTTCGGTGAGTTTTTAGTAAAGAATATGAAAGGAATCTTTTATCGATTTTTCGTACGAGGTACTTTTTGACTTTTCCGACAAAAGTACGAAGAATGTTTTTTTTAACTTATACGGCATGAATGGATTTTTAAAACATTACTTCAAAGAAGCTTCCTTTACAAGTTTTCAAGTTTATTTTTAATCAACTTCTTTTATTTTAAAGTTGTATGACATGTTATGAAAGGAAAAATGTTTTTGAAGAAGAAAGGATATTTTCCTCAAGAATTCAATTCAAGTGTTTTATCAAAATTATTTTCCATCTAAGATAATAAAGGGTTCTGTTTCTATCCATATTTTTACATTGATTTGACTATGTTGTGATGGAATTATGTTTATGAATTCCTTTATCTTATATGAATTGATTTATGATGTCATGATGTTTCAAGAATCCCATTTTTGTTACATGTGTTATGCGATGATGTATGTTTTATGATTATGTGGCACACATAAGAAAGGATTCATTATAAGATGGGTGGGACCTATATCTCCCTCCAGGGCATTGGGTAATGATTTTATATCTCATGAGATAGACATGGCTGGAACGGAAGGTTATTTCGGTTCAGTGATACAGGACTGAAACGAGGAGTGAACTCGGTTCAGAAAGGGACTTTGTCCACTAAGATAGTCTTGGCAATGAGTCATGACTAACAAGAAATGATTTTCCATGATTATGTGTGCATGCCACAAAGATTCAAGTTTTATGTTATGATTATGGGGATCTAATTTTCACTTCTATGATTTATTCCATGTTAAGATATTATGATCTCTTTTGCAGGTTTTGATTTTCATAAAGATATGATATGATTTTTATTTCCTTTATTTGCCCTTGCTGAGCATTTGAGCTCACCCTTTTATGTTTTCTTTTCCCCAGGTCAGGAAGATGGATATTAAGTAGAATATGCTAAAAGGGACCCTAGATATGATGAAATAAATGGGAGACACTGTAGAAGATTTATGAACCAGTTGTTTATGTTTCCCCAGTTTCTAAAGACACTATACCTATACGGTCCTTTGTGGTTTTGTCATATGTTGTAATAAGTGTGCTTCAATTTTGAAGTATTAACAATGTATGTAAAGTGTGGGTCGTTACAATATTTCTATCGTTCCCGTGCAGTTTCAGGTCGTTCGGAGCACGTTTGCTCCGAATGGGACCGCCGCACGCCGTTTTGGTGTTTTATGGCGCTGGAAACGCATTTCCGGCCGCCGCGGTCACACGGCACCTCCGAATGAGGTGCCGTCTTGCCGAACATTTCACAATTCACGCCCCGGATGTTGTCGTACGGTTTCGTGGCATTCAGACGTCGTTCGGGTGGTTTTGACCCCCCAACGCGCCATTTCAGCGCGTGCCGCGCTGCTGAAAACGACACAATCGGACGTGCCGCGCGCACCGCACGTCCGATGGACGTACGACCTCCTCTTGCATCTCAGGAATAATATTTCTATCGTTCCCGTGCGGTTTCAGGTCGTTCGGAGCACGTTTGCTCCGAATTGGACCGCCGCACGCCGTTTTGGTGTTTAATTGCGCCGGAAACGCGTTTCCGGACGCCGCGGTCACACGGCACCTCCGAATGAGGTGCCGTCTGGCCGACCATTTTACAATTCACGCCCCGGATGTTTTCGTACGGTTTCGTGGCATTCGGACGTCGTTCGTGTGGTTTTGACCCCCCAACGCGCCATTTCAGCGCGCGTCGCGCTGCTGAAAACGACACAATCGGACGTGCTGCGCGCACCGCACGTCCGATGGATGTGCGGCCTCCTCCTGCAGCTCAGGAATAATATTTCTATCGTTCCCGTGCGGTTTCAGGTCGTTCGGAGCACGTTTGCTCCGAATTGGACCGTCGCACGCCGTTTTGGTGTTTAATGGCGCCGGAAACGCGTTTCCGGCCACCGCGGTCACACGGCACCTCCGAATGAGGTTCTGTCTGGCCGACCATTTCACAATTCACGCCCCGGATGTTGTCGTACGGTTTCGTGGCATTCGGAGGTCGTTCGGGTGGTTTTGACCCCCCAACGCGCCATTTCAGCGCGCGCCGCGCTGCTGAAAACGACACAATCGGACGTGCCGCGCGCACCGCACGTCCGATGGATGTGCGGCCTCCTCCTGCATCTCAGGAATAATATTTATATCGTTCCTGTGCGGTTTCAGGTCGTTCAGAGCACGTTTGCTCCGAATTGAACCGCCGCACGCCGTTTTGGTGTTTAATGGCGCCAGAAACGCGTTTCCGGCCGCCGCGGTCACACGGCACCTCCGAATGAGGTGCCGTCTGGCCGACCATTTCACAATTCACGCCCCGGATGTTGTCGTACGGTTTCGTGGCATTCGGAGGTCGTTCGGGTGGTTTTGACCCCCCCAACGCGCCATTTCAGCGCGCGCCGCGCTGCTGAAAACGACACAATCGGACGTGCCGCGCGCAACCGCACGTCCGATGGATGTGCGGCCTCCTCCTGCATCTCAGGAATAATATTTCTATCGTTCCCGTGCGGTTTCAGGTCGTTCGGAGCACGTTTACACCGAATTGGAACGTCGCACGCCGTTTTGGTGTTTAATGGCGCCGGAAACGCGTTTCCGGCCGCCGCGGTCACACGGCACCTCCGAATGAGGTGCCGTCTGGCCGACCATTTCACAATTCACGCCCCGGATGTTTTCGTACGGTTTCGTGGCATTCAGACATCGTTCGGGTGGTTTTGACCCCCCAACACGCCATTTCAGCGCGCGCCGCGCTGCTGAAACGGACACAATCAGGGGGCTGTACGGGGGTGCGGGGGGCTGTACGGGGGTGGCGGTGGGCTGTACGGGGGTGCGGGGGGTTGTACGGGGGTGTCGGGGGGCTGTACGGGGGTGTCGGGGGGCTGTACGGGGGTGGCGGGGGGCTGTACGGGGGTGGCGGGGGGCTGTACGGGGGTGGCGGGGGGCAGTACGGGGGTGCGGGGGGCTGTACGGGGGTGCGGGGGGGCTGTACGGGGGTGCGGGGGGCTATACGGGGGTGGCAGGGGCCTGTACGGGGGTGGCGGGGGGGCAGTACGGGGGTGCGGGGGGTTGTACGGGGTTGCGGGGGGCTGTACGGGGGGTGCGGGGGGGCTGTACGGGGGTGGGGGGGGGGGGCTGTACGGGGGGTGCGGGGGGGGGGGGGGGGTGTACGGGGGTGGCGGGGGGCTGTACGGGGGTGGCGGGGGCCTGTACGGGGGTGGCGGGGGGAAGTACGGGGGTGCGGGGGGTTGTACGGGGGTGCGAGGGGCTGTACGGGGGTGCGGGGGGGGGGGGGGGGGGGGGGGCTGTACGGGGGTGGCGGGGGCCTGTACGGGTGTGGCGGGGGGCAGTACGGGGGTGCGGGGGGTTGTACGGGGGTGCGGGGGGGCTGTACGGGGGTGCGGGGGGGCTGTACGGGGGTGCGGGGGGCTGTACGGGGGTGCGGGGGGGGGGGGGAGGGGGGGGCTGTACGGGGGTGCGGGGGGCTGTCCAGGGGTGCGGGGGGCTCTCCGGGGGTGCAAAGGCCATCCCATTGATTACAAAAGTGAAAAATAAAAGTGATAACATCTAATTAATACATATTTCTTTTATCGATACCATACAGAAATTTATAAAAAATATATTGGATAATACATAATCTATAATATCAGATTTATTGATCTGTTGGAATTAGTTGGACTTTTTCAAATGTAGAATCATTCAAGATTATCTGATCAAAAACTCAATATGTGTATAAAATATTTAAAAGACCACCATGGATGGTAATAATGCATTACGTAAATGAATAAATACAGTACATCAATGTCAACCCTACCAATAAAAACAAAAAACATATCTCGTGAATATATGGTGCGTCACGCGTTGCCATCACTGCTACCTCCTTCTGGTGGGCCAGGTGCCTACAACAAATAAACATTATAAATATTTTAATAACAAAAATAATTTAAATTAAATAAATAAATACAGTATATACCTGCGTCGTATGATCCCCTGTACCATCAACTCGACGCACATATTCCCGCAGTGCTCTAACCTCAGCTGTCAATTGCGCATTTGTCTCCTCGGAAGCGCGCAGCCGTGCCTCAAAATATGACATCTGCTGTGTCATATGAGCAACAGCTGGACCGACAACTGCAGCGCGTGACACTACAGAACAAGGAATCCCTGCTCCATAGGTCAAACTATAGCCATGCCCGTCCCGACCAATAATGCGATGAAAGATCTCATCTCGTCGCATGGGAAGCTGTCGCTGGTCCTCTGGCAGATGTTCTAACTCAGCTTCAAATTGATCCTGTGAAATATTTAAATATATATAAATATATATATGTTAATATAAATATTTATGTAATTATTGGTAAGTACAAACACTTACTATCAATGCTGCAACCTCTGGATCATTGCGATCACGAGTCCTTATCCACACCGACATTTTATCAGTTGCTGCACCTTGCCCTCGCAACTGTATATTAAAAGAATATAAACAGAAAACCATATTAATTAATAAATTAAAAAATGAATAATATATACCTCATGTCGGATCTGAGACACGTGACGAGTCCCGAGCCTGTGAGCTGGTCCCTGCAACGCTCGATTCTCCGAATGGCGTGTTGACACCTCCTACATTCAATTCATTCAAATTTCAAACAAATCACATATTCTTGAAAATATATATACAGCAAAATAATTAATATACAAACCGCAACACCCTCAGTAGACCAATATGCAACCAAGTCACGCCACTGAGCCGGGAGGACACCTCTCGGGACTTTTTCCAAAATGTCAAGGGCACCCACATTTGGTACCCAGTGGTCCCTCTTCACTTTGCCTTTATAATCTTTCCACAGCTTACGACATTTGATCATACACACGGGCCGATACTCTTTAGGGCATACTTTCAAATTTTGCTATAATGAAAATAATCAAACATATTAGTATTATTTATAAATAGAAAATAAAGTAAAATTATTTTCTTACCTGAACCTCCCTCCATAGACGATCTAATGTGTCCTGAGGGATAGAAGCCCAATCACGCGTGGTCAATGGAAATCGATGTGGGTCACGTATGATATGACCCAGCTGACGAATAAATGCCGGGGCATTCAGTCCCACGGGATGAAATACCTCATCAAATGAAACATCTATCGTCGTGTCGGAATTCCATGATAATATGCCACGACCAGGGCCTCTCCTGCGAGAGGAAGAAGCAGCTGAGTCTGATCCTTTTGAAAACAATTTTATATATAAATTGACAAATGTTATATATATATATATATGTCAATTACATAAAAAATATAGACAATGACATTCAAACATACCTCGACCCTGAGACGTAGATGCCTCAGATGGATGATGTGGATTTTCTGCCTCTTCCCCTGACATGTCTGCAGTCATACAAAATATCAGTAATGAGTCCAAAGTGTTTAAAAGATAAATTGGATTGTTCTTAATAAATCAAACTTGTACAACTGTTAATCAAACAAAAATGGATTGAATAATTAGTTGTGAATGAATTTTAAAAAATCAGAAAGTTAATCAACCTAAATATTTATGACTGAATTAACTTACAAAAGTGAGGATTAAAACTTATAAGGATTTATAAAATGATTAGATAATTTATGATATCCTAGGACATTCTACTGAATAGCGGGAAAACAATTATACCTTTCATTAAGCATGCAAATCGACCGTTTCTCCTTCAACAGCCGCTCTGACCCAATAAATATCTTCTTCACGTTGAACTACGGTATGTTGATCAAGTTGTTGGTAAACAAACGGAACAGTCTCGGGTTCATCTTCTTCAAATAAAAACACTCCTCGCCGAGACATTTTGACAACAACTTGCCAACTTGGATCCGAAGGCAAAGTAACGAAGAATACTTGTTCCGCTTGTGATGTCAAGATGAAAGGTTCATTCTCAACTCTTTCATTATTTCTGTATAACATATAGTTAAAATTCACCAATGAAAACTGATATTGATCGACTTTACATCCACGCACTGGATCAACCCAATTACACTTTAACAATATGTACTTCAAACTGTGTGTGTATACAACTTCAATGATGTCTATCAATTGACCATAGTAATAACCAAAATCGACCAAGGGAAAACCGATTCCACTATTTTGTGTTGCTCGTTTGTTGTCAACATCTTTAATGCGAAATCGAAAACCATTAGCATCAATAGCTTTATAACGACGAGCCGTTATAGATGGACCCTCAGCCAGTTGGATAAATACTTCAGGTAGCGTGGGGTCCCCTAACTCCCTCAGCTTACGAACCTACATAATTTATAAAAATCAATACTGATATATGCAGAAAGAATTAGTTTAATACTTCACTCATAATGAAAATCAATTTATACATACATAATCCTTGAACCAATCATGAAATGCCGCATAATGAGATTGTTGAATTTGCAACTCAGTCGCACGATGAATCTCTTCTTTTATCTCATTAATGTGTTCCCTGCAAATGATTACGCGATGTTTAAAAGATCAACTTATGCAAAGAAAACATGTAAAAGTTATGCAAGCACATTGATAATATACTTACTGCATTAATGGTGCAACTGATGGAGTATTGAACAAGATATATCGATGTGCTTGTATCCACTCGATGTTGTCCATATCAAATGTGGTTCCTTCTCCAACTGGACCATCATGAATCCGAGAGGGCTTATCTAATTTTGTTTCAACATCCGTAAGATATTCTGCACAAAAGGTAGTACACTCATCCATCAAATAACCATTGGCTATTGATGCCTCTGGAGGAGCTCTGTTGCGTACAAATCTTTTCAATGTACTCAAATACCGTTCAATAGGATACATCCACCTGAATTGCACTGGACCCACAGCCATTACTTCATCAGTTAGGTGCACTGTTAAGTGGACCATAACATCGAAAAATGAGGGGGGGAAAAGTTTCTCAAAGTGACAAAGCGTAAGTACAATTCGGTCCTGCAAACTTTTTAAATCACTCATTCGTTGATTTCTTAAACAAATATGTCTAAAAAAATTACTCATCTCAATCAAGGGCTGAACAACATTGGGGGATAAACAATCACAAATTGCGATTGGAATCAACTGCTGAAGTAATATGTGATTATCATGACTTTTCAACCCTTGCAATGTCTTGCTCGTCAGATTCACACACTTTGAAATATTAGAAGAGTAACCATCAGGCACCTTGACCATCTTCAAAATGGAAAGAAATGTCTCTTTCTCCTCTGTAGTCATCGAATACTGTGCAGCAGGCATATATGCCTTGTTTCCCTCAGCTAACTGTAAATGCAACTGTTTCCTTAAACCCATTTCTTCCAAATCACGACGTGCATTAACATGGTCCTTTGACTTTCCACTGACACCTAAAATGGTCCACAATATGTTATCACAAACATTTTTTTCAATGTGCATGACATCCAAATTATGCCTCAACATGTTAGTTTTCCAATACAGAAGACTATAAAAAATACTTTTCTTTTTCCAATTGTGACTGCGCTGCCTACCCGCAGCACGAATATTACGTACTGGAGGAGCCACCAAATCCTGAATTTCATATACCGTGCGGATGTTTTCTTCCTCAATCTGCGATAACATTTCGACTCCTGTCATGATCTTTGGTGCTGGGATGAACTCTCTAGAACCATCAAATGCCACTCTGTCCTTTCTGAACTTGTGCTGGGGAGGGAGAAAACGCCTGTGACCCATGTATGCCCATTTTTTGGAATGTTTAAGCCATACAGATTTTTTACTTTTATTGCAACAAGGGCAAGCAAATTCCCCTTTCGTACTCCAGCCTGATAAATTTTCATAAGCTGGGAAGTCATTGATTGTCCACAATAAAGCAGCATGCAGTTTGAACATTTCATTCGTTTCGCAGTCATAAGTCATCACACCATCGCCCCAAAATTCATTCAACTCATCAATCAATGGCTGAAGGTAAACATCAATCTTATCCCCCAGACTTTTAGGTCCATCAATAAGAGTGGAAAGAAATATAAATTGTTTCTTCATACAAAGCCACGGAGGAAGATTATATGGAACCAACACCACGGGCCATGTGCTATGAGTTGCACCAACCATAGACTTGAATGGATTGAAACCATCTGCTGCCAATCCCAATCGGACATTACGAACATCTTTAGCAAAGTCGGGATGTCTCTTATCAAAATCCTTCCATGCATGAGAGTCTTCCGGGTGGGTTAACATGTCACTTTCATGAACTCTTTCTGCATGCCATCTCATTAAATTAGAAACTTTAGATGACAAAAAAAATCTTTTCAACCTCGGTTTAAGGGGAAAGTAACGCATTTGCTTTATGGCAATCGGTTTCCCCTATATCGCAATCTGACTTTGATGAGTCTTATTTCCCCTGTTCTCTTTCCACCTGGAAGCGCCACAAACCGTACAAATATCCAAATGAGCAGTTTCATTTCTAAACAACATACAGTTGTTTGCACATGCATCTATAGTCTCATATGTAAAACCTAAGTTCTCTGTCAACTTACGAGCATAGTAATACGACTCAGGAATCTTAGCGTCGACAGGAAGAACTTTTTTCAATAAAACCAAAAGCATGTCGAATGATGTGTCTGACCAATTATTCAAAGTCTTCAAATGCAACAACTCCACGATAAACGATAGTTTATTGTAAGAAGTACATCCATGATATAATTCTGTTTTTGCATCATCAAGTACTTCATAAAACCTCCTCGAATCACGATCTGCACCAGAGCGAAGATTTATCTCACCGGTCTCAAGATTCTGGATGTCAATGCCTTCAGGATCAAACCCACGTACCATTTCAGTAAGCATTTCATGCATTGGATCAGTCATCCTTGCATCAACATCCATCTGAGCTGCATCTGTATTTTGACAACGAACATATTCTTCTCCATGACGAGTCCAACTCTTATAATTTTTCAGAAATCCATTAAAGAAAAGGTGCTCCCTCACAGTATCTCGTGTGAATTGATATCTGTTAGCACATTTTCTACATGGACAACTAATATAGTCACTTTCAAATCCTCTCGTGAAGTCAATAAACTGCATAATGCCATTGAAATATTCTCTAGACGTTCGATTTGGAAGATCAATCCAACTCTTATCCATAATAATATCTGTATAACAAACATTTACACAATACTTATTACATTTACATTTTTCAAATCAACTATATTCAAAATAAATATTAACCATTTGTTTATGAACCATTGATAAAATAATAATGTAACTGAAAGCTCATGTTACCTGATTGAGCTACAAACCTGAAAGGGAGGGGAGCCGAAGGCGGTGCTGCGAGGGAGAGGAGGCAGCGAAGGGGAGCCGGAGCCAAAGGCGGTGCGGCAAGGGAGGGGACGGGCGGTGGCAGCGGCGGGGAGCTGGAGGAGAGGAGGCGGTGAGGGGACGGGGGACGGGCAACGAGGGGGGGGGGTGTCCGGGGTGTCGGGGGCCTGTCAGGGGTGCGGGCAGGGGTGTTCGGGGTGCGGGGGTGTCCGGGGTGCGGGGGAGGGGGGGCTGTCTGGGGTGCAGGGGGGCTGTCGGGGGTGCGGGGTGGGGTGTCCGGGGTGCGGGGGGCCTGTCCGGGGTGCGGGGGGGGGGGGGGGGGCTGTCCGGGTTCGGAGGGGGGGTGTCCGAGTGCGGGGGGGGGGGGGGGGGGGGGGGGGGGCTGTCCGGGGTGCGGGGGGGCTGTCCGGGTTCGGAGGGGGGTGTCCGAGTGCAGGGGGGGCTGTCCGGGGTGCGGGGAGGCGTCCGGGGGTGCGGGGGGCGGTCCGGAGTGCGCGGGGGCTGTCCGGGGTGCGGGGAGGCGTCCGGGGTGCGGGGGGTGGTCCGGAGTGCGCGGGGGGGGGGGGGGGGGGGGGGGTGCTGTCCGGGGTGCGGGGAGGCGTCCGGGGTGCGGGGGGCGGTCCGGAGTGCGCGCCGGGGGCTGTCCGGGGTGCGGGTGCCGTCCGGGGTGGGGGGGAGGGCCGAGAGGCCGGAGGGCGGCGGCCGGAGGCCCGAGGGCGGAGGGCGGCGGCCGGAGGCCGGATGGCAGGCCGCGGGGGAGGGCAGGCGGCAGGGCAGGGGAGGCCGGGCGGCGGGGGAGGCCGGGCGGCGGGGGAGGCCGGGCGGCGGGGGAGGCCGGGCGGCGGGGGAGGGGAGGGTGGCGAGGGAGAGCGGCGAGGGAGAGCGGCGAGGGAGGGAGGGGGTTAGGGCGGAGGGAGATCGAAGGCGCGGGGGGGGGGGGGGGGGGGGCAGAAACCCCCTGAATTTTTTTATGCAGGTTAGCGACCGCCATTGGCGGTCGCTAATGGTAAGCTATAGCGACCGCCAATGGCGGTCGCCCGAGTCTGGGGGGCTCCACTACCCCCTTTTCTAGTAGTGATTGGGTTTTGGTGGCCTAGTCTTCCACCGTGAGGAGGTCATTACTACGTCGAGTCTCAAAAAACCATAATGTGAAATAAAAACACATGGGTTATCAAGATAATGAAATATCTAAAAAATTATTTCAATTATGAAAAATATACATGCCACCTTATCAACAACTACATGACTTAAATATTTCAAAATACCAACATATATTCCTATGATGTAGACATTGTTTTTGGGAGAGGCAGATAGATAGAGAAGGTTAAGTGGAATAAATTATATGGTTAAGAAGAAGTATATGTAACCAACACATCAAAAAGGTGATGCTAATGTCAAATAGGACATCATTTGATTATAAACTACTTGCATCAACCTTGGATAAATTCCTCTACAACATCATTCATGGCCATGGTTGGGGTCAAACATGTAGTATTATTTCCATTATGTATGACTACATTTGATGTTACCTTTACATTGTTCTTCATTTATTTTTGGATTTTTTGGTTAGATTTTGGAGATTATTTACACTGGATCATTGTATAAATCATATGATCTGATAATTATTTTTCTCAAAACTGATATGATATGTCCCAACATTATTATCTCAAGCTGTAACATGTCATTGGGTTAGAGGTACATCACCATTTATAAATTTTAAATAGTTTTAATTAAAATTATATTAAGTTAAGTTAATTTGTTGATTGACTTGGTTCAACTCATAGGTAATTTTTTTGGGATAAAGGTTGGAGTTCACCACAAACAATACATAAGTGGTTGGTTATTATATAGGTGTGATGAGGTGGGTTGGTGTTTTTTAGGAAATTATTCCTTGTTGGTTTTAATTGAAATAAATTATAATTTTTATAATTAAATTATATAATTAACTATAAATTGTATATAATTATGTATTTGGTGTTGTGCCTTGAGATAGGTACTAAAGATATGATTTCATATTTAAAAAATCATAGACAAGAGTTATAGGGTTGTTCTTAAAAAGTGAAAAAAATAGAATTGATGTGAGTAGTCCTTCTACATTTCCCATGTGTTTATGAATTTTATGTATGTATGTGTTTTACATTCTCACCACTATAGTGATCAAACCCTTTTAAAAAATTAATTTTTTTATTAAAATAAAATTCTTATAAATGAGATTAATAATGTTTCAATGTCTAAGACAACCCTTGAATAAAAAACTGGTTCTTTATATGTCGATGGTTGAAGACATGATTATAAATGTCTGACTTGTAATACTCAAACCTAGAGAGGTGACACTTCGATGAATAAAGTGAACATAGTGGCCCTCTTTATAGTTGGTTGTGTATGAAACCATTAAGAAACATCATTCCTCTTGGAGGACATCTAAGGTCAAGCCTAAACAATCACATAATGTCTCAGGTTTAAAATGCATTATGATCAGTTTCGATCACACATCAATGGGGTGTTGTTTGAGGCAACATAAATGTGTGGTCGATAGTGTTATGATAAGTGTGTAGCCTGATATTCTTATTGCTCCTCAATGAGGTGTTGACGCTGTCTCCTATGGACCAGACTTGTTCTGTTGGTCTGAAGTGGTAAATGTGATCAATGAATCATCTTTATTATATTATGCATACTTTATGATCAATGGTTCATCTTTATTATATTATGTTTCTGTAATCTTACACTATCGTATATTTTTTTGTAGGCACATTGTGATATACATGGATAAAAGTTGGATCACATTACCGAGGAACACACCTCAATATGTTAAGGGTTTGAATGAGTTTTTAGATTTTTCAATTTCTAATCGATCCGTTGAAGGGAGAATAAGATGTACATGTCCTAAATGTAAATTTAGAACATGGTTGAAGAGGGATGAAGTTTATGAACATTTAATACTGAAGAAATTCCCTGATCAATATTTGTGTTGGATTTGGCATGGAGAATCAAACAATACAGAAAGATTGAGGACTGATGTTAATCCACAGAATGAGGTCCCAAGTTTGTCGCCAATGGAAAATGAAATGCAAAACCTCATAAATGATGCATTCGGCACTGCAAGACACCACTATGAGCATCAAAACATATCAGAACAACCATAAGATGATGCTACAAATCGCAACGTGACAAGTGATGTTTTTGAGACTGTAACACAAGCATATCAAGATTGTAACATATCATTGGATCCTCCTCTTGATTCTGTGGAGCCAAATGTAAGGGAAAACTTCAGTGAGGAAAATGCGTTTCATGATTTAGTTGACGATGGAAATCACGAGTTGTATAGTGGGTGTTTGAAATATTCAAAGCTTTCATTTCTGCTGAAGTTGTACCATATCAAATGTCTTTGTGGAATTACAAACAAGGCTATGTCTATGTTATTGAAATTTATTCACGATACATTTCCTGAAGCAAAAATCCCAAAATCGTTTTATGAGATGAAAAAATTTGTAAACAAGCTTGGTCTGAATTATATAAAAATACATGCGTGTCCCAATGATTGTATGCTTTATTGGGGAGAAGATTCAAGTAGACAGAATTGTAAGAAATGTTCTTCTTCTAGATGGAAGTCAAAGGGTAATGTTGGAAGTATGACTGAACATAATTTCATGGAGAAGAAGAAAAGGAACACACCTACAAAAGTTTTGCGTTACTTTCCTTTGAAGCCTCGATTGCAAAGATTATTCATGTCATCAAAAACAGCCGAACACATGAAGTGGCATGATGTAGATAATAACAATGATGGGTTAATGAGACATCCACGAGATTCCCAATCGTGGAATACATTTGATTCATTACATCCAGATTTCTTAGCTGATCCTAGGAATGTTCGATTGGGATTGGCTGCCGATGGATTCAACCCATTTGGGACTTTGAGTACGAGTTATAGCATTTGGCCAGTTGTTTTGATCCCTTATAATCTGCCTCCGTGGATGTGTATGCAACAAAAATCTTTTATCATTTCGATGATTATTCCTGGAAAACAAATGCCTGGAAATGATATTGATGTATACCTGCAGCCTTTGATTGAAGAATTGTAGGAGTTATGGAGCAACGGTGTTGAGACATTTGATGTTTCTTCTAAAACAATGTTCAAAATGCATGCTGCTTTAATATGGACCATTAGTGACTTCCCTGGGCTTGTGAATTTATCTGTTTGGAACACTTATACGGGTTTGGCTTGTCCCGTTTGTAACTTTGATTTCGATCCCAAATGGCTACCTCTTGTGCCATCGAAGATTTCTTGATGCATCTCATAGATTTCGGCTGAACAAATCAAAATTTAATGGTTCCATTGATCGTAGACCACCTCCAAAGTTGATAACCAGTTCTGAAATATTGACACATCTTGAAAATGTTAAAACAGAATTTGGGAAGGTTCATCATTTGAATGATAGCGGAAAACGAGTGCGAAGTGCATCGTCAAGTGAAATCAGAACGCAACAATGGAAGAAAAAAAGTATATTCTTCAAACTTTTGTATTGGGAATTTAATTCTTTGCGCCACAATCTTGATGTGATGCATATTGAGAAGAATGTATGTGATAATTTGATTTTCACATTACTTAATGAGCATGGAAAGTTGAAGGATCATCTCAATTCCCGCAAAGACTTACAAGTAATGAACATAAAACGTGATCTCTGGCCAGATGAGAATGAAAAGTATGCTCCGGCCATTTTTTCAATGAAAAATAGGGATAAAGATACGTTCCTTCAAATTTTAAAGAATGTGAAGGTATCTGATGGGTATTCGAGTAACATCTCGAGGTGTGTTGACTTGAAGAATCGTAAGTTATATAGATTGAAAAGTCACGATTCACATATTTTGTTACAATAGTTACTACCATTGGCATTGCGTACATTATTACCTGAAAAAGTTACTGCTGTTGAACTCCAATTCTGCACATTTTTCAGGAAATTATGTGAGAAAGATCTACATCTATTTCAGCTTGACAACCTACAGGAGAGGTTTGTATTGACCCTTTATGCAATGGAGATGATCTTTCCTCCATCGTTTTTTACTGTCATGATGCATTTAACTGTGCATTTGGTTGACGAAGCTAAATTAGGAGGCCCCGTTCATTATCGATGGGTGTATCCAATTGAGAGGTATTTTATTTATATGTTTCCAGTTAAGTAAACAATTTTTGGCATTTAAATAAATGCATAATATTATTATTTTTGTTCACAGATATCTTGGGCATTTGAAAGCATACGTGAGAAATAAAGCTCAACCAGAAGGCTCTATTGCTGAAGGCTATTTGGCCGATGAGTGTCTCACCTTTTGTTCCAGATATTTGGATGATATTGAGACAAGATTTAATCGAGTTGGATGTGTTGACGACACGTCAACTCATTCTCAAATGCATCAGAAATCAAAAATATTTCCTGCTATTGGCCGATCAGTTGGGAGGACCTCATACGCGACACTAACAGAATTGGAATTATTATAGGCACATAGATATGTGCTTGTTGACGCTCCTTTCATCACAGAATCTAAAGATCGGAAAAGGGAATATCTGAGCTCAAAGTGATTAATCCTTTGAAGAAACATCAAAAATCGACAAAGGGATAAAAAAGGAGAACATTGCCCATAGGTCGCGCAAGTTCCCTCTTGGTCGCGCAAGTACACTTGCGCGCCGCCTCAATACTTGCGCGACTCCTCATGTTCGTGCAAGGGACTTGCGCGACATATGTGGTAACCGCCTGGTAACCGCCCAGTAACTGCCCGGGGTCTTCTTTTGCCTATAAATAGACCCTGTGGGCCCCCCATTCAGGAGGATCTTTTTCCAAAAACTCGGATTGAAGCTCCCGACGCCCAAGTCTCTTCTCAAAGCTTCCGGAACACTTCTAAGGTAATTTCTTACCTAGAACGGAAGATCTAAAGAGAAAAAGGAAGGCCTAAGTGTTGAAACTTATCAAACACTTGCGCGCCTACTTAATTCCTTCAATATAACTTGCGCGTCCCTCTTCTGGAAGAACCTTAAGAGGATGGTAAAGGGTTTTATAAAGAGTCGCTCAAGTATTTCAATACTGGTTGAAAATCACGCAAGTACCCCTAATGTCGCGCAAGTATACTTGCGCGACCAATACTTGCGCGCCGCCGCAGGACTTGCGCGCCTTTCAAGACTTGCGCGCCCCTAGCTTTTTGGGTGCCCATCTTGCCCATTTTTACCCCTCTTAAGCCATTTCACCCTTCCTATTCAAGATTCAGTCTTCAAGATACTCTTCAAAGCCATTTATGGCATGATTTCTTGATTTGACATCCTTATCTGAAAGGAATTCTGTGAAATATCTCTCAAAACCTAGTGATTTAAACATCTTTATGTCACCAAAGATTGAGAGTTCATTCATTTCAACCTCATCCTTTAAGATGAGAGAATCCTAACCTGGGTCTCCTTTTCAGGAATAAATCCCCAGTTATAAAAAACCTTTGATCTGGGCATCTTCCTCAGGAGTAAGCCCCAATCAAAGTCCTCTAATTTTGGGCATCTTTCTTAAGAATAAGCCCCAACCTCAAATATGGGCATCCTCTTCAGGAGTAAGCCCCAAACCTTAATCCTTAACCTGGGTCTCCTTTTTAGGAATAAGACTCAGTCATAACCTTGGGCTTCCTTTTCAGGAGTAAGCCCCAAGTCCCCTAACCTAGGCTTCCTTCTCAGGAATAAGTCCTAGTCATAAATTTTGGGCATCTTTCTTAAGAATAAGCCCCAATCAAGTCCTTTAATCTTGGGCATCCTCCTCAGGAGTAAGCCCCAAACCTTAATCCCTAACCTGGGTCTCCTTTTCAGGAATAAGACTCAGTCATAACCTTGGGCTTCCTTTTCAGGAGTAAGCCCCAAGTCCCCTAACCTAGGCTTCCTTCTCAGGAATAAGTCCTAGTCATAAATCTTGGGCATCCTTCTTAGGAGTACGCCCCAAGTCTCTTAAAATTTCTCTTAACCAGTCATAAATTACCTTTGATTTGGGTTTCCTTTTCAGGAATAAAACCCAATCATAAGTCCCCTCCTAACTTGGGCATCCTCCTTAGGAGTAAGCCCCAAGATTAGAGTATTCAAATCTCCATGAAGCACATATAACTTTGTGGACCCTGTTCTTGGATTTTCTCCCTAAAAGTAAATCCTAAACCTTCGTCTATCTGGGCAGTCATCTATACATAAGCCCCAAAACAAATTCTTATGATTGCATCTTTTATGGAACAATTGTCTAAATTTTACCAATACCTCTTGTTTCTCACACCGAGCATGACTCACGTGAGCTTAGAGTGTAAAAGTAATTATGACATTCATCTTTGAGCCATCAATCATAAAACATCATATCCCATTCCTCGAACTACGTGGGTTATGATTCCTTTCTCAAAACAAAGGATACGTAGGTAGCCCATTTATGGGTTAGATCCCAACATTGAAATAATCTCTGTCCTTCTGAATGACGATAAACTTCAAGTGCCCCCCTGAGTGGCTTTAAAACCAGCCTGGTCATCAAAATGACCAAGAGACTTTTATATAAATGTTTTGAAGGATACCATTGACCAAGAATCTCTAAACAAATATAGATGATTCTATATTGATGAAGAACCTCGAATACATATAAAAGATTCTCTAAAATTTCTTGCATATTTAATCATTGATTGTTAAAACTAAAGGAAAGCTCATTTTATACTTGGTAATGTAATAAGGATTCACGAACTTAACTTAAATCTATAAAGAGAGTCCCGGAGTAGACAATAATTCCCCTCAAAAAGGTGTGATGAGTCCGACCTCCCATCCTCTCGACCAATGCAAATTCCTAAGCCTCATTAGCCCACAAGCTAATGAGCGCCTGCCTTTGGAAAGTAGGTCCAAACGGATGTGGAATCATTGGATGTTTCCGGTTCTACGAACAAACCCGTTAGAAACCGATCAGAACGTTTGAATCTCCCGTCCAGGAGGTCATCCCCGGATTCCGCGCGAAACAAAAATGGTGAACCCGACGTGAATCCTTAACCAAGTTAAAGTGATGTTCTTCTTATCTGTTAGGCCCTTTGGGCCAACAAGGCAATCATTGACATATGATCATCCAAAAGATGCAGTAGCCGGATTCATCTTGATTATGTCTGTTACATGGAACAGGCACTCTTTTTTCAAGATCTTCTACAAAAAATGGCTTTCCTTAAATTCACCCCTGTGAATACTGCTGCTGGGAACACCTCTACTGTGAGGTCTGCTGCTATGAAAACCAATGCTGATACTCCTGCTGGAACGTCATCCGCTCTGAGGATGACATCACCAACTCAGCGTCTTCAACGCTGTGTTTCTAATGCACTGGTTAAGGAGTACCGTCGCAACGGTACTATCCCAACTCCGGAGGCCGCTCGTCAAGCCCTCCAAGTTAACAATTCTACCTGGTCGTCCGGACAACGGCGACCAGCAATCAAGAAGCAGACGGTGCTGACTACCGTCTCCAACTGTTTCGGGTCATTATCCCCGGAACGCAATTTCCATTCACTCCCTTACTCCGAGGAAGTGAATGAGCAGGTCCCGCAGGACCTTAATTCAAAAATACAGGAGTCCTTCTCAAAGGCTCCCATCAACAATCGCCGCCAGACTTGTGCGGTAGTGCGCCCTCAACATGATGAGGGTACCGACTCCAGGCATTCAGCTCAGGTTCCTCGAACCCGAGCAGGCAAGATGAATCGCCAGAGACGGAATCCGGTTAACAATAGGCAGGTTGTCATCCCTGCCATCTCCGGAGAAGTCCACCAACCTAACTTGGTGGAAAATAACGAGCAGGCATACACACCTGTCCGTTTTAATCCCGCTGTCCAGCAGACTCGTCTGGCAGCATCAAGCCGATCCCGCCAGGCAATTCCGGCGGAGTACCATAGGCAGGAACATACACCTGCTTATACATCAGCAGTTAGTCAGCAGGCTCGTCTGACTACATATGGCGGATCTCGTCAACCGCGTTTGGCGAAGTGTAATCAGCAGGCACATACACCTGCTCATACTAATCAAGCCTACCAATAGTCTCGCTTGGTAGCGCACGAAGAAGTCAGTCGGAAAGCCCCGACGACAAACAGGAGGCAGACTAAACTCTCTGCCTCCACACTTGAGTACTGTCAGGATTCACTGACAGGAAAAGGAGGACAGGAGCAGGCACATACACCTACTCCAAGCCCGGAATGGACGTATATCCCCGTTCCGGCGGCTGAAGTCACCAAACATATTTTGTCAATGGTGAAAGAGCAGAAGCAAATTCCTGCTCATATTCTGGATGCTTGCCAGTATATCATAACAGCTTCAGCATCATCTCAGGGACAGACACATAAATCTATCCCTAGCAGTGGAGTGACACATCAACAATTCACTTCGGAACAGACACACACATCTGTTCCAGTCCAAGAGGGTTATGGGGCATACTCCCCCATATCATACGGACAACCAAGTCAGGCACATACACCTGATTTGAGCGATGATTGTCAGCCTAACCTGACCATATTTCCTGATCAGGTACATATACCTGCTCAGAGCAATCACTTTCTTCATCAAGTGGTTTCTAAAGCGAGTAAGAAGTCATCTAAGAAAAAGATCCGCCCAGCACAGTCAGGAGATCAAAGGCCAATCTGCAACAAGGCCTTGCTCGATGCTGGAGTTCTTGAAGCCCTCAGACATTTATCTGTCGAAATTCAAGATTCTACTCCCTCAGTTCCCAATAACAGGAACATTAATCCCGAAGGTCTTCAACAGACACTTCCTCATGAAGACTTGCTTCATGAAAATTCGGTCAATCTTGAAGTTTCTTCTTCAGATGAGAGCCACAGGAACCCTCTGTGTGGTCAGAAGGCCAAGGAGCAAGAGATTTCATCTTTTGCTGTAACCCATCATGAAGGTCCTCCTCATGGTGATGAACTTCGCTGCGAAAGTCCTCTCCGCAGTAGTGATTCACATTGTCTCGAAAATTCTTCAGAAGGCAATGTAGTGACGAGAAAGCCCTCCTATCTCGAGGCACTTGCAAACGTAAAACCAGTCATGTCTGAAGTTTTACTATCGGCAGGTGAAACTCTTTCTCCATCAGAAGATAGCTTGGGGTTCAGGTTATTCTCCGAACCTTCCCTGGGTCATTCATCTTCCAACATGAATAGTGATTCCTCTACCAATCTTGTTGAATCCGATGAAGCAACAAGGAAACACCAACTCTGGTCCAAACAGGTAGAAGAATCTTCATTTAATGATAAAGAGGAAATGCTGAACATGAGGAAAAAACTGGCAAAAGGTGAAGTACCAGTCATGTTTTGGCCTTTGGCTGATTCACAATATGACATTCCAAAGATGTTGACGGATGATGGAATCCATGATATTCGTCTTAACACATGGAAAACTCTTTGTCAATTAAAGAAGAAGGTATTATCTTACGATGAATATGAAAATCATCTTAAGATAATAGAAGGGTTACAACGCCAGATTGATTTGGCATCTCTATCAGTCTCTCGGTATCCGAAGGCTGAAAAGCAACAGAGAACCCTTCAACATTCATGCCTTGGCGCACTAAGAAGATTGCGTCAGTTAATTTCCAATGCTCCATCTAATGTTCATATCAGAGGATGGGGTGTTCACGGAGCACTACATTTCACAGTGCTTTCCGGTCAGCAGAGCCCGCCGAAAATGGTCTCATGCAATGTTATTGCCCATGGCCGGCCACAGTCAATGGGCTTTGTTCATAATCAAAAGCTTTCTCGAGATCAAGCTTCAACTAGTTCCTCTCAAAGTCAAGTATATAGAGAACAGGTTGTTGAATTGCTCCTACATCAAGCAGGCGAGAATATTGCACAAGCCTCTCGTCTGGAGCAAACACGTCATCAAATGACAGAAGTTTCGGAAATCATCCAACGGTCTGTTGAACCAGGTGATAAAAGTGGATACAGGTTAATGCATCCAGCTAATTTCCGAACTAAGATTCGCAAGATCAAGAGAGATTTTAAAAAGATCTCAGACATAGCATGTCAAGAGACACCCCAGCTTGCCAGACTGGGGACTTCTCTAACCCAACCCTCAGAATCAACGAATGGGATTCGAGGAGTTGAGCGGAAGCAACAGGAACACCCCCAGTCCACCGGACTGGGGACTTTTTCAAATCTTCAATCCCTCCCTCAGAGAAAGTCAGTATTCTCTCGATTAGGGAATAAGCCTCAAGAGGAACGAAGAGCCAAGATGTCAGGAGATTCTCTCCAAGTGACGGTTCTCCAAGAAATTCCTGAGGGATCAAGTCAACGGAATGCCATGTCTTATCATGGACATAGAAGGAGACGATATCACAGTAATGATTGTAGAAAGGATTCCATGCAATATGCATCCATTAATGTCATCACTGCCGTTGCTGCTGATTCACTAGATGAGGCTCAATCAGAGGGATCAGACGAAGAGGTTTCTGCTCAAGAAGTTGCGCACACAGACCTAAATGAAGAAGGTGTGCGCACACGTAATCAAAGGCCTACCCAAAATCTGGGTATTCCTTCAAGTAACCCACTTCCCCCTCTCCGAAAAGGATCCAATAAGGGGAAAGGTAAGAATCAGGTTACTTCTCACCCTTCCTTTGAAGGAGGTCAATCGCTCTCATTAGAGCAAAGGTTTGCACAAAAGGAGGAAGAGATGAAAGAATTAAAAAGGTTGAATGCAGAACTACTTCAGAGTAGTCTTCTTCTTAAGAATGCTGAAGTCCGACAGCCGAAGGAATTTGTTGTAACTACTGAGATGGATCAGGAATATCCTCCTTTATCAGTACACCCACAGAGGTCTAATCCTACGGGTCAAACGCAACAACGGTTGGCAGCACTACCATTAGTTACAACACCAACCTCCACGGCTGTCCAAGCTCTATTCATTGCACCTACCCAAAACCAAATTCAACCTGACGTTTCTCAAAAGTTAATAACTACTATTGAGTTATTAACAGCTCGGTTAGAAACTATGGAAGGGAAACGAGCGCAAGTTCAACCTGAAAAGAAAGTTTACCCTGAATGGGTAGATTCAATTTCTCCTCCATCCAGTTTTGGAAACCCTATTTTCCCTACTTTCAATGGACCAGGCGACCCTGAACAACATTTGATGCATTACGTGTCTTGTTGTGATCCTATGATGGGAACTCCAGAGCAACAAGAAGCAGTGAAACTCAGATGCTTCGTGCGAACCTTGCAAGGACCAGCTTTTGTCTGGTATACAAGCTTGCAATCCCGGTCAGTCATCGGATGGGAGGATCTTCGTCAAAAATTCCTTCTTCAGTTTAGCTCAACTTTGCCAAAAACGACAGTTTTCGATCTTACAAACTGCAAGCAAAGGGAGAATGAAAGAGTCTCTGATTTCATTGCTCGTTGGAAGGGATTAACGTATTCCTTGAGTTTATCACTCCCTCAGGAGGAATTATTGCCAATCTGTGTGGCAAATTTGCGTGACGAATTACGCACGCCATTGATCCCTGTGAAATACACAGGAGGGTTTCGAGACCTTACTTCAATCGCTCAACAGATTGAAGATTCCCTTATGCAGGCTAAGGTTAAATCTCGTGTAATTCCATCAGCTCCAGGAAGAAGAATGGGTAAAGCAGAAACTGCTACAGTTATGCTTAAACAGGCACCTGTACCTATTTCTACTTCAAAACCTTCATCTTCTCGAAGGGCTCCACCTCCTGAACGCCAACAACAAAGGCTGTTTCGTCCAAATGATCAAAAAGATCAACGACGAAAACAATTTGAGGATATGAAGAGTAAAACATACTCTTTCCGAAGTGAGCAAGTTCCTGGTTACTTCATTTCAGCTCTGGAAAATAATTTGGTTCAATTACCAGTGCCGAAGAGACCAAACAAGGAAGGAGATGAAGACCGTCCCAATTATTGTCCCTTTCATCAAATGTTGGGACATCCCATCCAGGAGTGTTTTGTCTTTAAAGACCTCCTACAAAAGATGGTCGACTTGGGACAAGTCAAATTGAAGGGTTCTTCAGCTCATGTAGCGTGTATTACCGCTACAGATCCAGAAGAAGGAGGCGAGTGGCAGGAAGTCAAAAGCAAAACTGCGAAAAAATATGATGATTGGATGGTCAGAAAGACAATCAATCGGACCCATTCCATTTTGCGAACACAATTGAAGAAGCCAATTGTGTCTCCTACAAAAGCTGCAGTAAAGCCTCCATCAAAGGAAAAATCCTCAAAAGGGCAGCGCAATTCAAAGAAGAAAGATGAATCAGGAGAAGATGAGTATGTATCAAAGCCTAGATTGTCTTTGACTCTGGCAGATTTCATGCCATCTACTTCAAAGCCACGGGCACCATCCCACCAAACGGCACAGCCTAAACAGGCTAACCAGGCAGAGTCTTTATCAGACGAAGAATTGATCTTTGGTTCTGTTAATATGATTCAATTAACAGATTCATATTCCAGTATTGATGAGCCTGAATTCCCTGTATCAAATAAAGGAACCCGAGGAAGTTCTAGAGGTTCAGGATATAGGGGAAGACGTGGATCTTTCCGAAGCCACTACTCTAATTCTACCCCTGCTAGCACTGTATATGCAGCAGAAACTCGTGGTAGAGCCCTTCAGCGAGCTCAAAATGAACAAGCAAGTTCTTCTGCCAATGGCCAACTCAGCTTCGGCACAGTTATTTTGGAAGACCGATTAAATGTTCCATCTTCTTTATCTCATCAAGCAAATGGATCTAATCAGTCTAATTTTCCAAAACCAAGGATGTTGCCGACTTCAATACAAGATGCATCAGCTTCCAAAGCATCTGCTTCCAAGGTACCTGCTAAACCGCATATTCCCATTGGGAAACGCAGGCCTCTAGATCAAAAGTATGATATATTGAAACACTTGGCCCAAGTACCAGCCAAATTATCAATTTTGGATGCTTTGAATCTATCAAAAGATCTTCGGGAAGCGCTCATCGAAGCTTTGTCAAGTCCTCAGGAGTTTGAAGCTGAAATTGCTGCAGCTGAAATTTATCACATAGAGAATAATCCTGCAGAATGCCATGCAGTGATATCTTTTACTGATAAAGATGAAGATGATGTTGTGCATGGGCACATAAAACCTTTGTACCTATCTGGCAAAGTCAATGGTATAGATGTTCGAAGAGCTTTTATTGACAATGGTTCAGGAGTCAACCTCATGCCCATTCGCACACTTCGTCGATTGGGCCTCACGGAATCTGATTTATCTCCTTCTACCATGATGTTGCAAGGATATGATAAAAATGAACAAGAACCACTGGGAGAAGTTACGCTCAGAACTCAGTTTGGAGATCTTGTTTCCAATTCAGATTTCATGATTGTTGATCAAGACTCAGCTTTCAATATCTTGCTTGGAAGACCCTGGTTACATCAGCATGCAGCTATTCCGTAATCATACCATCAATGTCTCAAATACTGTTTCGATGGTCAATTTGGAACATTGTATGGTGATAAGGCCCCGTTCAAAACATGTGAGTCTCAATACATTGAGGCGTAATTTTATCACATGAAGGGAAGAGAAAAATCTACAATGAAGGAAATTACCAAAGTTAATGCTCCATATGGTTTGGAAAAAATTCCAATAAATCCATTTTTACATGTGAGTACAGATTATGTGTTACCTATCAGTCAAATTGACAAAATAGGCCCAAATCAAAATACTCTTATGGAAAGATCCATAATGTCAATTACGGCAATCGAGCCAGACAACATGGGAGAAATTGGTAACTTACCAAGCAGTGATGAAAGCATAAGTGGTGACGTTTTCATTTCGTCTGCTGAAATCCAACAAGTCTATACTTCGCTAATCAGGCCAGAAGAAGTTATAGCAACACCAGAGGTGAATGTTGATGTCGATTCTCAATCCATCATCTCCTCTTTATTTCCCAAAGAAGACCCTTTTTCATCAATAGAGTCGGAAATGGAAGCTTCTTCTTCAAAATGTGAAAATTTTGACATCTCTTATGATCATGAGAATTTCGTTTTTTCATCTACTTTGCAAGTAGAAACGGAAGAAATAACACATGATGAAGAGGAAGAGGAAGATCTTAGAGATGCTCCTCCAGCATTTGAAGAGGGTATCTCTACCACTGTGGATGAACTCAGAGAAGTAAATCTGGGTACAGAGAAAGATCCACGCCCCACTTTAATTAGTGCGGCCATGACCCTTGAAGAACAAGAGATGTATATTTCTTTTCTAAAGAAAAATAAAGATATTTTTGCTTGGAATTATACAGAGATGCCTGGCCTTGATCCTGATGTTGCCACCCATCATTTGGGTTTTCCAAAAGAACATCGAGGATTCAAGCAAGCCGCAAGAAGAACACACCCAACCTATGCTTCCAAAATCGAGGCTTAAGTGGATAAGCTTATCAAAGCTAACTTCGTCAGAGAAGTTCAATATCCCAAGTGGTTGGCTAATATTGTCCCAGTAAAGAAAAAGAACGGACAAATTAGGGTTTGCATCGATTTCAGAGATCTTAATCGGTATTGTCCCAAAGATGATTTTCCAGTTCCGATTACAGAACTCTTAATTGATGCGACGGCTGGCTATGAAGTAATTTCTTTCATGGATGGATATTCTGGATATAGTCAGATCCGAATGTCCCCAGAAGATGAGGAATATACAGCCTTCAGAGCTCCTCAAGGTGTGTTTTGTTACCGGGTGATGCCCTTTGGTTTAAAGAATGCAGGTGCAACATATCAACGCGCCATGCATCGTATCTTCAAACCTTTTCTAGGGAAATTTGTTGAATGCTATGTAGATGATTTGGTGGTTAAATCCAAACAACGTTTTGATCACTTGGCTGATTTGGAAATCATATTCCACAAGCTTCGACAACATAATTTGAAGATGAACCCCTTAAAATGTGCTTTTGGGGTAACCTCAGGAAAATTCCTCGGCTTTGTTGTACGCCATCGTGGTATTGAAGTCGATCCTGAGAAGACCAAATCAATCCTTGGTATGTCACCTCCTCATAATTTGAAAGAATTAAGAGGACTTCAAGGACACTTAGCCTATATTCGGCGTTTCATCGCCAATTTGGCAGGCAAAAGTTTACCTTTTACCAAATTATTGAAGAAAGGAGTCACTTACCAGTGGACTGAAGAATGTCAAGAAGCATTTGATGTTCTCAAGAAATACCTCTTAAGTCCACCAGTACTCATGCCACCTGTTGAGGGTAGGCCTCTTATCCTCTATGTGACAGCTTTAGAGCGATCATTGGGTGCCTTTCTCGCTCAAAAGAATGATGCTGGGAATGAAAATAGTCTCTACTATCTTAGTAGAACTATGCTTGAAGCAGAAACCCGGTATTCGAGTATTGAAAAATGCTGCCTAGCATTAATCTTTGCAGTTCAGAAACTGAGACACTACCTGCAACATCACGAGGTCCAATTGGTATCTCGTAATAATCCACTCAAATTCATCCTTAGTCGTCCAATGCTTACAGGACGTCTGGCAAGGTGGGCGGTTATTCTACAGCAGTTCGACATCCAGTATGTGTCTCAAAAGGCAATTAAGGGCCAAGCTCTGGCTGATTTCCTGGCTGAACACCCTTCAGTGGAAGACACGTATTCAGATATCGAACTCCCTGATGAGGAAGTTTTTTCTATTCAAGAGAGTCCTCAAACATGGGAAATGTATTTTGATGGTGCTTCTAGAAGTCCAACAGGGAAGAAAATGGAAAATCTTAAATTCAACAAAGTTGGTTTAGGAATTGTGCTCATTTCTCCAGATAAGGCAGTGTTACCTTATTCCTTTTTGTTGTGGGAAGGTGGTACCAATAATGAAGCTGAATACCAAGCTCTCATTGCAGGCTTGGAGTTAGCACTTCAAGCACAAGTGAATCACTTAAAGGTGAAAGGTGATTCAGACCTGGTAATCAAACAAGTCAATGGGGATTATGCCATCAGAAAAGAAGAATTAATCCCTTTGTATGATTACGTCAGAGAGTTAATGTCGGAATTCCCTTCAGAACCGACATTTTCTTATGTCCCAAGATCACAAAATGCTCAAGCTGATGCACTGGCTAATATAGCCACAGCTTTAGCAGATCCAAATCGGGACGAGACAACCATCGGTATTGCCCACCGTCGTGCAATTTCACCTTATGTTCAAGTCAGAACAGAAGAAATTAATGAAATTAGTCCCATTTCTGAACCATATGGTCATACTACAGGATGGATGTCACCTATCAGGGAATACCTTCAAAATGGAACACTTCCACCTGATAGAGCCGAGAGAGAACAAATTCGGCGACGTGTGGTCAATTTTACTCTTTATGATGGTCCAAACCACCTCGAGAAAATTCTCTACAAACATGGTTTTGATGGAGTTCTCTTCAGATGTATTGATGGTGAAGAGACAATGGCTGTCATAAAAGAAGTGCATGCAGGAGTCTGTGGTGCCCACCAGTCTGGATATAGATTGTCTGATCAAATTCGAAGGCTTGGATACTTCTGGCCTTCAATGATACAAGATTGTGTTAATTTCACAAATAAGTGTCATTCATGCCAAGTATATGCCAATTTCATTCATCAACCTCCAGAGTTGCTTCATACAGCTAAATACTCATGGCCATTTTCCACATGGGGAATGGATGTGGTGGGACCTTACCCTTCAGCTACGGCCAAGCAGTTTAAGTACATTCTTACTGCTACTGATTTCTTTTCCAAATGGGCAGAGGCAGTACCTCTCAAAGAAGTCAGTTCTAAATGCATTGTTAGCTTCATCAAGTCTAACATCATTACTAGATTTGGTGTCCCTCATACCATATTGACAGACAACGGCACCAACTTCTGTTCTTCTGAGGTAAAGAGATTGTATCAAGAATACAACATTAAGTCCAACCATTCATCTCGATATCATGCAGCGGCTAATGGCCAGATAGAGGCCTTCAACAAGACTCTTTCAAATATACTGCAAAAGATGGTGGATAAAGATAAGAGGTCATGGCCTGATAAACTCTATCATGCTTTATGGGCTTATCGGACTACCACTCGCAATGCAACGCGGTCTACTCCATATTCATTGGTATATGGAACAGAAGCAGTCTTGCCAATTGAAGTTCAATTGCCCTCACTCAGAATAGCCATTTGTGATCAGTTATCAACAGATGAGCAATCCCAAAAGTGGTTGAATGAATTGGAACAGTTAGATGAGAAAAGATTGTGCACTTTGCACCACTTGGAAATCTATCAGAATCGAATAGCACGAGCTTTTAACAAAAAAGTTCGTCTTCGTTCATTCATTCAGGGAGAATTGGTATTGGTTCTCAGAACACCAATGATACCAGGAAAGAAGCCTCCCAAGCTTGAACCAAAATGGGAAGGACCTTATTCAGTACATAAGGTCTACTCCAATGGAGCGTATTCTCTGATTTCAATGGATGGAGAACACATCACGACTCCAAATAATGCCAGATTTCTGAAGAAGTATTTTGTATAAACACAAAATATTGTTCCCAGAACCAAGACTCTTACATTTGGTTCATACAGCAATGGTCCAGTATGACCTTAAACTACAACTTCGTCCAACATGACATTAAACTGTGTCACACTTCTGTCCGAGATGACATTAAACTATAATACGTCCAGCATGACGATAAACTGTACGGTCCATGCATATGACCTTAAACTATTCGCACTTATGTCCCTGCAACATGACACTAAACTGTGCAACACCAATAGTCCTAACTGCAAGACTTTAAACTGCGTAGTCCCTGATTTTGTCCTACATGACAATAAACTGTATAGAAGTTCCTATATTTTGTCCGAGATGACATTAAACTATATTGTGTCCTAGCAACATGACATTAAACTGTGTGGCACTTTCATCGTCCAACATGACGTTAAACTGTGTCAGTTCCCTTATCGTCCAACATGACGTTAAACTGTCACATTGGTTACTAATATGTCCTACATGACACTAAACTGTATATGTCCGAGATGACATTAAACTATATTGTGTCCTAGCAACATGACATTAAACTGTGTGGCACTTTCATCGTCCAGCATGACATTAAACTGTAAAGAATCCCCAGAACTGATATCCTCATATTGGTTCACCTTAGTCCTAGCTACATGACTTTAAACTGTACAGCACCAGTTCGTCCTTGCTATATGACGTTAAACTATACAGCAATGGTCCCGTATGACTTTAAACTGCATCATCCCTGGTCCATGTATATGACCATAAACTATTTGCAAATATGTCCAGCAAGACGTTAAACTGTGACGTCCTAACTACATGACGCTAAACTGTATAATAGTCCCTCACGTCCGGAAAGACGTTAAACTATATAATCATCAAAAGTCCAGCATGACATTAAAACTGCACAATCCCCCTTTCGTCCAATATGACGTTAAACTGTATTGTCCCCATCGTCCTAACTACATGACGCTAAACTGTACAGAAAGTCCTTGATATGTCCTACATGACATTAAACTGTGCATAGTTAAGGTTGTTATTACCTCTTGTTTCTCACACCGAGTATGACTCACGTGAGCTTAGAGCGAACATCAACCATAATACTCCCTTTGGGCCACTAACCATGTGTAAGTCCAAACAAAATTTTTTAGATCATTGTCCACAAGAACAACTTGATCATTAATTCATTCTTTAATTGAACTACACAGACTTTGATCCTTGCCCTCCAGGCTGGATATGTAGGCAACCTCTCAGGGTTCAAGCCCAAAGAACAATCTCTTCACATCGTTTCACCACCATCTCATATGATGATGATTTGTGAAACCGCCCTTGGAATCAATATCTTTACATTTATTAACTTTCGTCCTTGTTATATGACGTTAAACTATACAACACTTCTGTCCGGTATGACAATAAACTACAATATTCTTTGATTTCCTCATTTGAGAAAGAACCATTATTAACATTGATTCTTTTTCAATCATGGTTTTCATTTTCAAAAGACTACGTACATACATGGTAATGCCTAAACTTTTTTTTAGGTTAAAACCATCATTGCACTAAAGTCCCCTTTTTCACCCTTCACATGTACGAACCAAATTTGTACAAAGGGTAGTTCTAGAACTACGTGGACTTGATTCCCATCCTTATGGGATACGTAGGAACATTCGAGTGTCCCTTGAATCCAGTCCCAAGTCTTTTGGGCCTAACCCCAAATCTCACTTTCAGTCCCTTGGCTGAAAAGTCCTCATGAAAACACACACTGTGTATTCATTATTATGGTCCGAATTCTATGACCCTAAACTAAGATTACTCATACTTTCGTCCTGCACGACGTTAAACTACATTTCAAGAACTACGTATGGCTTGATTCTCATTCTTATGAGATACATAGTGAAGTCCAAGTTTCAATTCAGGACCCAGCCACAACATGATAATGGTTTTTATTGACCTATGTATCTCTATATACATTGGAAAATACCCATATTTATGTATTATAATCCTAACCTTAAATATTTTCAGATCTTCATAACCCTTTTCATGACTTATAGTCACAAAAATGTCAAAAATTCTGAGAATTCTTTTGCCTGACTATGCAGCACGTGCCCATAGGTGGCCTTGCATAAACAGTCCACATAACAGACTTGTCAGCCAAGAGATGCTATTTATTTGACCATGCAGCCAATGACCATAGGTGGCCCTGAATGTTTTCAACCCCCTAACGGGTTTGTTAAATAATAGTAACTTCATTCTTGGGAAGAATGCCTCTTTTGTCCTTATTTGTCTTAAACGACAGTATGTAGGGATCCGCAAAAATAGCCATCCTTAACGTATTTGTCCCATATCCTTTTTCATGATCTGAAAGTATTCAAGTCTATGGTTTATTCTTCTTCCCTACGTTTGGGTCAGACCTTCGTAGGAGTGATATTCATCCAGTTCTTCGATATTCTTGTTTGGAAATATCTTCTCCATATTCAAGTACCTCTTTCCATACAACAAACTCTATGCTTTAGAAAATTTGAATCTCCATAAACTTTCACTGGCTTTTAGCACTAGGAAAGTAAATTTTTGGGAGTTCTTTTGCCTGACTATGCAGCACGTGCCCATAGGTGGCCTTGCATAAACAGTCCACATAACAGACTTGTCAGCCAAAAGATGCTATTTTATTTGACTATGCAGCCAATGCCCATAGGTGGCCCTGCATATTTCAACCCCCTAACGGGTTTTGTTAAATAATAGTAACTTCATTCTTGGAAACTACTTCTTCTAATGCTATTTAGCTCTTTTTCATATCATTCCTCAGATTCAAATATTCTTAAGCCATAGTTTACATTTTTTCCCTCATACTTGAGTATGGTAAATATGTTTTCAGATAAATTGTCAAGGAATTGAATCCATTTTATTCCATTTTCGGTCAAAGCTATTTCGACCTTAAACATTAGCCCCTTTATATCCGGCGTGCATGACTTTAAACTGCCCACACAAAAGACAAAGGAACTCTGAATAAAAGTCAAGTTCCAGCTCATTAAATATACATTTTTTGTATGATTTAGGTAATATTGAGTAGTTAAAAGGTTCAAAGTTTGTAGGATTATTTGTAATAATCCTAGTAAAAATCAAACTATGCTTACTAAGCCCATTGGCTTAAGTAAATTTGAAGCAGGTAATGGAAGAATGCAAGTACAAATGATTGAAGACAAAAGTGTTTTTTATTGATACACAAGAGTTAGAGGGACATCCACAGACTGGAGTCTCTTCTATTCTTTCAAGAATTACAAGAGGCTTTCAACATAACACTTCATTTGATTTACGGCATCCCGGTCTTCACTAAAATACGGAGAATTCATTCATTCAACTGGATACAATAAGAGATGCAGTGATACCACCTCTTCTTGGAACAATTGTAAAAGGATGTTCTTGAGTGCAGTTTGAGAAAATTTTCTGCTGATCAAACAGTGACTCTGTTTCTGTCCAAGAGACTTGGAAGATGGATACGTGGATTTGAGAATGGAGCATTGGAAGTAAAGAGCCATTTGGAGAGAGTACTCTTTTAAGATATTGCTCTAATACCATGTTTGTCTTCTCTCCACCAACCGGCAGTGGAAAACATTTCAGCCCATGGGTTTGCCATTTTCATATCTGCAAAGGAATGACATGGAGGAAGAATTTGAAAGTTCACACCATTGTTGTTACTCTTAATGCACAACATAACCGAAATAGAGAAGTAGCAGTGCAGCTGCATCTCAGGTGTATAATTGTTTGCATTTGGAACATTGACTCCTTACAGATGACCATGAACACACAGAGACAGGTAGATGCTCTGTGGGAAATTAAGATGATATTTCTTCAAATACTTATCCAAATCTGGGAGAGTGCTGTCGCAGATATCATAATAATCATGGCCAATAATGTTCATCATGTCATCAATCCGCTTTCTAGCCAGTTCATCAGCCGTTCCAATTCCCTTGGGAACCATTTAATCTGCACAAAAGTTGAACAAATTAAACTCTTAAATGGGTTTATTTTTCATAAAATTTGTGAAAGAATTCGGGAAAAATGGCTAAGGCATTAAGGCGCGCAAGTATGGAGATGTCGCGCAAGTGTCTTGTGTACCGCGCTAGTTTTTGACGCGCAAGTATAAACCGCGCAAGTACAAATACCTTTACAGTGGCGCGACATCGAGGAAACCCTAGAAAACAGAGCAACTTGCGCGGTCAAGGTGACCTGCGCGGCGAGAGCTCGAGAAGGGATGATGTCCGGAAATCCGGATACTTGTACGGAGGTGAGGCCGTGTATTTATAGGCTCGGAAGCCTACCTGCGCGCCGTACCCAGAGCAATTAAGGCCTGCGCGACGCACACTTGCGCGCCGCCTTGTGTGTACTGAAAACTTGCGCGCCTCCCTTTTCCTTTGGAAGGATTCGATTTCCTCAGAGTCAAATCCTCATTTCTCTCCGGATCCAACTCTGAGGGGGGACTTTTGTTGACGCTCCTTTCGTCACAGAATCTAAAGATCGGAAAAGGGAATATCTGAGCTCAAAGTGATTAATCCTTTGAAGAAACATCAAAAATCGACAAAGGGATAAAAAAGGAGAACATTGCCCATAGGTCGCGGAAGTTCCCTCTTGGTCGCGCAAGTACACTTGCGCGCCGCCTCAATACTTGCGCGACATATGTGGTAACCGCCTGGTAACCGCCCAGTAACCGCCTGGGGTCTTCTTTTGCCTATAAATAGACCCTGTGGGCCCCCCATTCAGGAGGATCTTTTTCCAGAAACTCGGATTGAAGCTCCCGACGCCCAAGTCTCTTCTCAAAGCTTCCGGAACACTTCTAAGGTAATTTCTTACCTAGAACGGAAGATCTAAAGAGAAAAAGGAAGGCCTAAGTGTTGAAACTTATCAAACACTTGCGCGCCTACTTAATTCCTTCAATATAACTTGCGCGTCCCTCTTCTGGAAGAACCTTAAGAGGATGGTAAAGGGTTTTATAAAGAGTCGCTCAAGTATTTCAATACTGGTTGAAAATCTCGCAAGTACCCCTAATGTCGCGCAAGTATACTTGCGCGACCAATACTTGCGCGCCGCCGCAGGACTTGCGCGCCTTTCAAGACTTGCGCGCCCCTAGCTTTTTGGGTGCCCATCTTGCCCATTTTTACCCCTCTTAAGCCATTTCACCCTTCCTATTCAAGATTCAGTCTTCAAGATACTCTTCAAAGCCATTTATGGCATGATTTCTTGATTTGACATCCTTATCTGAAAGGAATTCTATGAAATATCTCTCAAAACCTAGTGATTTAAACATCTTTATGTCACCAAAGATTGAGAGTTCATTCATTTCAACCTCATCCTTTAAGATGAGAGAATCCTAACCTGGGTCTCCTTTTCAGGAATAAATCCCCAGTTATAAAAAACCTTTGATCTGGGCATCTTCCTCAGGAGTAAGCCCCAATCAAAGTCCTCTAATTTTGGGCATCTTTCTTAAGAATAAGCCCCAACCTCAAATATGGGCATCCTCTTCAGGAGTAAGCCCCAAACCTTAATCCTTAACCTGGGTCTCCTTTTCAGGAATAAGACTCAGTCATAACCTTGGGCTTCCTTTTCAGGAGTAAGCCCCAAGTCCCCTAACCTAGGCTTCCTTCTCAGGAATAAGTCCTAGTCATAAATTTTGGGCATCTTTCTTAAGAATAAGCCCCAATCAAGTCCTTTAATCTTGGGCATCCTCCTCAGGAGTAAGCCCCAAACCTTAATCCCTAACCTGGGTCTCCTTTTCAGGAATAAGACTCAGTCATAACCTTGGGCTTCCTTTTCAGGAGTAAGCCCCAAGTCCCCTAACCTAGGCTTCCTTCTCAGGAATAAGTCCTAGTCATAAATCTTGGGCATCCTTCTTATGAGTAAGCCCCAAGTCTCTTAAAATTTCTCTTAACCAGTCATAAATTACCTTTGATTTGGGTTTCCTTTTCAGGAATAAAACCCAATCATAAGTCCCCTCCTAACTTGGGCATCCTCCTTAGGAGTAAGCCCCAAGATTAGAGTATTCAAATCTCCATGAAGCACATATAACTTTGTGGACCCTGTTCTTGGATTTTCTCCCTAAAAGTAAATCCTAAACCTTCGTCTATCTGGGCAGTCATCTATACATAATCCCCAAAACAAATTCTTATGATTGCATCTTTTATGGCACAATTGTCTAAATTTTACCAATACCTCTTGTTTCTCACACCGAGCATGACTCACGTGAGCTTAGAGTGTAAAAGTAATTATGACATTCATCTTTGAGCCATCAATCATAAAACATCATATCCCATTCCTCGAACTACGTGGGTTCTGATTCCTTTCTCAAAACAAAGGATACGTAGGTAGCCCATTTATGGGTTCGATCCCAACATTGAAATAATCTCTGTCCTTCTGAATGACGATAAACTTCAAGTGCCCCACTGAGTGGCTTTAAAACCAGCCTGGTCATCAAAATGACCAAGAGACTTTTATATAAATGTTTTGAAGGATACCATTGACCAAGAATCTCTAAACAAATATAGATGATTCTATATTGATGAAGAACCTCGAATACATATAAAAGATTCTCTAAAATTTCTTGCATATTTAATCATTGATTGTTAAAACTAAAGGAAAGCTCATTTTATACTTGGTAATGTAATAAGGATTCACGAACTTAACTTAAATCTATAAAGAGAGTCCCGGAGTAGACAATAATTCCCCTCAAAAAGGTGTGATGAGTCCGACCTCCCATCCTCTCGACCAATGCAAATTCCTAAGCCTCATTAGCCCACAAGCTAATGAGCGCCTGCCTTTGGAAAGTAGGTCCAAACGGATGTGGAATCATTGGATGTTTCCGGTTCTACGAACAAACCCGTTAGAAACCGATCGGAACGTTTGAATCTCCCGTCCAGGAGGTCATCCCCGGATTCCGCGCGAAACAGTGCTGATGAATAGTGAAGTTACAGATCCATTTATTGAAGAGTTGAGGATACAAATAAAGAGACGAATGAGAGGACGAACACGAAATGAAAAAGATATAAAGAAAGCTGTGAATAAAGAGCTGGTAGAATGGTTTGCACGACGTGTAAGTTTATAAATATTGCAATAAATAAGAATATTAGTTTGACACATAAAATTTGCAAATCTATTAATTTTTTTTTTCAGATCATGAATACTGATACTCGAGAAGACTTGTCAGAAGATTTGAAGTTTCTTTCTAGATGTCCTATAAAACAAGTTAGAAAGTTCGGCGCTTATAATGTGAATGGTTTTAGATTTCGTACAGTCGATCGAGAAGTGGGTTTGAAAACACAGAATAGTGGTATATTTACATTTGCTGAAGTGGAATACTATGGAAAGCTTCATGATATTATTGAATTAAACTACCACAGGAATTTTTCTGTTGTTTTATTCAAATGCAAATGGGTCGATATTATCAGAGGTGTTAAAAGAGATTCCTTGCAATTTACTTCTGTAAACTTCTCTCGCTTGATGGATGTTGGTGATCGTGAACTGCATGATCCATATATCTTAGCATCACCGGCAAAAATGGTATATTATGTGAATGATGTTGTGGATGAAGTGTGGAGTGTAGTTACTCACGTAATACAAAGAGATTTGTATGATATGGGTGATGAAGTGGAAGATTTGACCTCTACAATTGAATTTCATCAACAACAGGAAGCAGAATTATTTGTCCATCATGATATTGAAAATATTAGTCTAGTAAGGATGAATGAAGTGGATGAAGCAATAGAGCAGGAAACTGACATTATTGAAGGGGAAAATGATTGTATGTACAATTATTTATTCATTCAGCAACCACTTGTTTCATTTCTGTAGTCATTCATTATCATTTTTATATATATTTTGTTTGTTAGTACTGGGCATCTATTATCATTTTTAATTTTTTTTCTGCATAAATTTTTTGAAATATATATTCTGAACTTAATTTTATTTGATTAAATGACAGGAATGAAAAGGAATAAGCGGTACACCATTCCTTCTACTTCTGCGACAGATGACGATCCGTCTGTCCCCATGACATCTGAGGCAGCAGCTGCCTACATCCCTGCATCATCTCCCCCTGCACCATCTCTGACACCATCAGTGGATGCCTCATTAGAGGATGAGTCATCGCCTCCCCCTACAGGAGCCTCAGTAGTGGGGCAGAGACACGCCCCTTCCAGTTCATCATGGACATTCTGGAGGGTCACAATCATAGGTACAAATTTTAATTAAATAAATTTATTGCATTTTGTTTATAGTAATTGTTTTCTCATTGCAGATGAAAACAATGCAACCGTGGAAAAACACATAAAAAGTTCTGATGTTTGGAACATTCATGGCGAGAAGATAGTGGTGCCATTTGATTCTTATGGGGTCCCGACGGATGACGCCGCAGGTTTACTTGGTCAGATTATAGGTCAACTGGCAGTGGAGCCCATTTCCCTGCCTATTTCATATGATGATTGGAGGCATATGCCTCAAAACTGGAAAAATGAAGTTTATGATTCTCAGATAAAGGTAATTTTATTACTTTATGGTTTAATTGAATGTCATGTTACTAATATATTCAAAATGAATTTCTGTATACAGATGTTCTTCCACTTTACCGTTGCTGATGTGATAGCACGGAAGTGGACATTGAAAAATCTTGGAAAAAATGGAAAGATTTCAAATGGAGGTTGTGGTGTGATGTCAACGATACTTCGTTGACCTTGCAACAGATGTATGAGAAGCTACCCAGTGGGGTACCGAAAGAACAGTGGAAGGTTTTTGTCGATAGACATCGTGATGAGAAGCAGATGGTATTGAAATATATATTATTATATTATCCTCATTTTACATTTATACATGTACATGAAGAGGAGATAGACATTGAATACAATACTGTTAAATTGAATTTTATTTATTTCAGGATCTCTCAAGACAGAATGCTTCAAACCGGGCAAAGCAGGTCATCCCGCACACTGCGGGTTCAAAAAGATTTTCAAGAAGCTGAATGTCATTGGTAATCTTTTAATTAGTTTAAATATTTATAAGATAATATTATCTATTTAACATATTTAATTGTTGATTTATCTTTGTTTAATGCAGTCACAGAGTTTAGGGCATGACGCATCCCGAACAGAACTGTGGATGGATGTTCATAAAAAAACAGATGGAAGTTTTGTTAATGAACCTGCCAGAGAAGTTGGGGTATGAAGTCAATTATTTATTATAATAACTTATCATCAGTTTTTACTGTGTTAATATATATTTATATTTGATTTATAGGTAAAAATTAAAGAAATATGGGATGCCAATCCTGGGCAATCCTACTCAGTCTCCCAGGATGACCCGGTTGGTAAAGTCCTTGGGAAGGAGCATCCTGGTAGAGTGCGCGGGATGAGTTTGGGACCTGTACCATCTGAGGTCTTTCGCATGCCATCAGAAATTTCGGCTACATATACTCATACTTATATTCATTTCATACCTGAAGATGCTCAGAGGGAGATGTCTTCTCTACGAAACACAGTTCACCAGCAGGGGGATCAGATATCTGGTTTGCAGAAAGAGTTGCTTGAAATACGTCCGTATATGAGCAGATATGCCCCCGGTGGTAGTGCATCAGGTAGTGGTGAGCAGGTAAATCACAAAAAAATCAAAATAATTTAGTTTGCAAATTTTTATTGGTTTTAAGTTTTATTATAAATATGCAACAATATTTAATTTTCAATATAATGTTCTTACAGGTGGCAGCAGGTGGTGGAGATGAAGGTGGAGAGGGTGACGATGCTGCATAAGATAATGAGTAGTATTATTGTTGATGTGTTGAACAAGTATGATAACGGTTGGTTTGTATATGTAACATTTATGGCACATAGTTTCCACCAAACATTTCCATATATGTAACCCATATTAATACCATTTCTACTATATAGCAGCATTCGGGTAGCCCCATTGTGTAAGCTCGATTCATAAATGGATTGGGTGTTCTGACACGCTGGTCGGGTTGGTTTCATCTTTTATGACAAATGTTATGGAGTTTGTGAGTGTGAATCAGATATGTGTCACATGTGCGATTAAGGTGAATCTAACCTAGTTCTCTTATGAGCAGTTGGTCTATCTCTTCTTTTCATGACTAGGACACTCCTAATTTGGGGAACATCGTGTCAGATATTGTAAAAATGTCCTTCTAGGTAGTATAAGTGATGGAAGTGTCTTAGAGGTTATGGAAGTGTCTCCAATCTTCTGATAATATTTATACTCTCTTAGTGTACTCTTGCTTAGCAATGAGCATTTCCCTTATCTTTACGTCATCCTCGATGCACTAAGAGAGCATCGGTTATATACCGAGCTAAAGCTATCAAGTGTTATTCTTTTTTAATAAATAGGTTTTATCAATTTTTCATGCGGGATGCATGGTTTTTATTGAGGCATGGTTAGTTCTTGTGTGATACCTGAGTTCCTGTGTAGGAATACCTTGGACAGACTTTTGGAAACCAACCGTTTCCTTTGACTTGATCACTAGATGAATGTCATTCTAGGCTCAGTCAATGATCTTATGTGGATGTTTTGGTCTTTTACCAATATCTCACTTGTAAACTTGGAGTATGGACTACCTAGGGATAGTTACTTGGACTCTAACTTGATGATCTTATTTTATCCCAAACTTATCGTCGGACTCAAAGGTGATGTTTAAAGGGTAATGATTATAGTGGGATGGATCTAGGTTCCACCCTTGTTCATGCTGGGGAACAATGTATTAAATGGTTAGGTGATGGAATGACTAAGAAATTTCATTGAAATTCTGGTATGGGCTTATGTGAATGTGCTTGTGGTAAACACGAGATTTCATAGAGGAAGGAATTGTGGTTCAGGTTGTGATATGCGAGTCATCTAAGCTGAGTATCTTGGGAATGGTTAGCTGAAAGTGGATTGAATTATTATACTTCTTCTTAGATGTATATAGGTGAAAGTATCCATTTAAATCATGTCACTAGGCTAATGTGGGTTTCATGAAAGGGTCGAAAATGTCTTCTGAGAAAGATTGCATGACTTGTTTCAGTTAGGCTGATTAGCATTTAACTGTTTCTTTATAGTAAGGTCTCTATTATGGCCTCTGAAGTATTTAGGATTTCCCAATTAGAGGAAAAATTCCAATATTATCATTGGAAATATTTGGATATTCTTTATAGGAAATTACAATGGTGGAGAATACTATGGTTCATAATTTTCTGTTAATGTTAAAACCTATGGTGGGGAGCACCATCGGTTGGATGCTTAAAGGGATGACGATGTGATCATTTTTCTAGTTGAACGGTCCTAGGTAAGCACCAAAAATATCAAGTTTGGGTGGTATGATAGGTGCACACTGTTTGTCTAAAACTGTGCGAACCTGTAGTAGAAAACCATGCGGCTGGAGTAGGTGAGAAGAAGTGCCCCACACGGGATGCACACAGTTTTCCAAACTGTGTTCCTAGCTCACATGGTTAGTGCCACTTAGGCATTATGATCACACAATTCATTACACATTTGTCACATGGTTAGGGTAAACTATGTGGGGAAACCATATGAGGTAGGATTCCTAATTAGTGGGAGTCTCACGGTTGGTGTACGGTTTGGAAATTCATATAGCCAAACCATGCGAACTATTCTTAAGGGTGAAATTACCATTTTTCCATTAATAGGTTAAATGTTTTAACTCCCTTTCTTTCCTCCTCCTTCTTCTCCAGCATTCACAGCTCCCTCCTCTATGGGTTTCTCCACCTCCCTCCATTAGGATTTGATGGTTCTCCTTCATCCATCATCAGATTTTATCACCATCGATCCCTAATTTATCAAGGTACAATATCTTTTCCCCTATTTTCAGGGTGGATGTATGTTTCTTAGATTTCTTCCCTTAGGGATTTTAGTTATTTTATTTATTCATGTACTAATGTGTATCATGCTACCTTCTATATGTATACTATTTTTTAGTTTTTTATCTTCATCTGGACATGAATTCATGGTTGTAAATTGTCATTAGCCTTTTATATTTAGTTTATATTATTCATCCAATGCTTTGTCTTTCATTTATTGTTGATTTAATTATTGTATGTTGTTTCTCTATTTATTATACCGCTATCCTATACTACCAAGAAGGGGGTCGAGATCCCCATGAAACCTAGGTGATCTCTATATTCTGGTTTGATTTATTTTTCAGGGCAGTGGTGTAGTAGAACCAAATTTTTTTTTCCAGTTCAGCATTTAGCAGCGGTTTTAACCGCCGCTAATGCCATACTTGGTAGCATTTAGCGGTGGTTAAAACCGCCGCTAAATATATTACGTTTATATTTAGCGGCGATTTTTACCGCCGCAAAATAGGCGCATCAAACGGCATAATTTCACGGCGGTTAAAACCGCCGCGAATAAAAAAGTGTGGCAGACCCATAAAACCGATGCTAAATGGAGAGAAACCGCCGGGAAATGAGGCATCTATGACACATTTTTTAAACCTCCGCAAAATAGACAAAACCGCCGCTAAAAGATTTCCAACGCCAAGTTTAGCGGCGGTTTAAATCGCCGCTAAATGGGAACAAAACCGCCGCTAAGGGCTTATTTTGTTGTAGTGACAAATCATGAATAGTAGGTAGAAGAAGAAATAAGTTTGACTGAATTGATAGAGGAGATTATCTCTTCTTCGACGAGCTCCCTCTAGATCACCTATTAAAGAACTTTAGTTGGCCTTTTGAGAAGATTGAAACCTCTAGAATGTAACTTGGAAAGTTAAAAAGGGAAATGGGCAGGAGATAACCTAGCTTGATGGCTCAAAGTTAAGTGAATAGGTGAGGGAGGAGGTTCCCTTTTATAATTGAGTTGATGAGCACTTTTGGAAACTCCAAAAATATTAATTTATAATAAACTCAAACCATATAAAAAAACATTCAAAATATTCTTATTTATAAGATGATATGATATAAGGTTGTAATCTCATCAACCAATAATTTTTAGATATGCTTTGATTTCATTTTAAACCTTATCATTTCATTTTACCCTTAATTATTCTCTTTTAATTTTAACAAAGGTAACAAAATTTTCAATATTAAAATAGTGTAATTTTTAATTATTTGATGTTAATCAGGCCATAAATGAACAATATTAAAAATTTTAGAGTAAAATAAATTATTTTATATTTTTCAAAATATTTTATGATTTTTAAATAATTTAATAAAATATTATTTTGACAAAATATGAATAGTATCAATTTTGACACTATTCATTTAATGAAATTTTAAAAATATCAAGATAAGATGTTTACCTAGAACCAAATATTTTATTATATCTATAATGGGTAAAGGTCATCTAGAAAATTTGTTGGATATATTAATTACCCAAATTATATTTATTTTTGTATTTTTAAAAACATTAATTTGATATTTCTATTAATAAAATAATTTCAACATCATTTTTGTGTAATTATTTAATATAATTATTTTTTGAATAAAAAATAAAAAATAAAATAATGTGATGAAGATAAATCTACTAGATTTAAAAAATAACACTGTTAGTCAAATATATTTCCTGTAAAATCCATCATTAAAAATGATATACTTATTAAAACATGAATGGGAAAAGTTTAACATCACTTTAAATAAAATAATATAAGTGTCATAATATCTTATATAAGGATCCAAATGGTCAATAACTTGACCCTTGTATTATTATGGTTTATATTTACTAGACCAATAATATTTGGTCAAGTTTTTGTGTCTTTTAATGGTTATTATCATTTTAATAAAAATTAGTTTATTGATTTTTCATCAATTAAATAATTTCCGCATCATCAATATATAATCTTTTAAGGTAGTTATTTATTTCATAAAAATTTAAAATAAATTACCATGATAAATAAAATTATTTTATATTTAAAATGAGTATTTATAATAAAATTAATCTTGTATATAACCTTATATTAAAAATTATTTAATTATTAAAATATGAGCAAGACATATTTAACTTTTCTTTAAATAAAATATATTAAATGTACAAATCTCATCCAAGTGGATTAAAAAGGGTATCATTTCAACCCAAGGATGGTTTAAGTTAAAATTAACTCATCCAATAATATTTGAAAAAGTATTAAGGTATTTTTATAATATTATATTTACCTTTAATTACCTGATTTACCTTTTTAACATATTAATAAAAATTAATGAAGTTACAACTCATAATGCACAAAAATAATAAAATTATATTAAAATAATTTAGACATACTAATTTAAAATATGAAATCCATTTTTAAAAATTCAAAATACAGATGTTTTTGTAATTAATTTAAAATTAATCTTGTCATCGGAATGAAAAATGGGTTTTAAAAGTTAAAACATTATGAAAGATTGAAATGTTTTTACATAAAAATTCATGGTAAAATTAATTCCAATTAAAAAAATTATATTAACCAATAAAAATATATTTTATTTATAATTTTACACCTTTCAATAATATAATTTATCCATATAAACTATTTTTATGAGAAAATATGTTTTCAATTAAAATTTAATATTTTTTTACTATTCATCAAAACTCAAAACTTATCAGAAAAATATCAAAAATTCTTAAAAAGTAAATTTTTATATACCAATTAAAAATAAGAAGTTTATTTTGTCAAATAAAACTTTAAAATTTATAATGGTTGTGCCATCAAAAGGTGGCAAAACTGCATTTTTTTGAAAAATACTTTTTTTATCCAAAAAATTGAATTTGTTCTTATATAATGTCTAGAAAACATATAAAATGAATTTTAAACATTTTATTGAATATATTAAATATATATTTAATTAATAAAATCCATCAAGAGTGATTTTATAATCTCACTTATTTGTATTTAAATAGATTTCAGAAGAAAGTTAATACTGTTCATACCCACCATTATAATGACTAGGTTATAAGGTAACATAATAATATTTGTTTGTTTACTTAAAATCTTTTTTTTGTGAAATTAATTCTATCAGAAGAACTTGAAATTGTGTGTAACACAATCCAAACATAGTGTTGTGTATACCGCAAGCTAATCCAATGTTGAGTATTGTGCAAGATTATCTTGGTATAGCGTACAACACAAGACATAAAATAAATTAAAAAAAATATTATAAAAATATCAGGGTGTTACAATCCAACTTCAGCATATGGTGGTGAGGGAACATTTACTGTATGTAGTACATTCTTGATCACGACTACTTTATCTACATCCTTGTTTGATACTGATGCATCCCATTCCATCATATCTAAAAAATTTATTGTTGTACTTGACTTACTGTCAAATTGTATTTCAGTTTTTATCCATTGATACACTATTGGGAAAGAAATTGAACCATATTTAGTGATTACTAGAGTGACATATATTCATTTATAGTTATATAAATTATTGGGCATGCCATGGGCTATTTGGATAGTTTTTGAGCTCATATTGATTACTATCAGAGACGAGTATATTTTACATCATCCAAGGGATAAAAGTATATGATAACTGAATAGTGGGAACTAAGAGAAAGTAGAGTTTGTATAGACTTGAGTTAGCTCAGGAAGATCATTATATAGATTTTGGGATTGGATATTTCAGCATGATCAGTGGAAACCACCTCTTATTTTCCTCTAATTGTGGATCTCTATTTAGAGGTCTTCCAAGATGAATTCATAGAACCCCCCCCTAATAGAGAAGTTAAATTTGATAACTATTGGTATAGGTTATTTGATATTTTGATCTAAGAACGGTTTTGGTGAAACCGTTGGCATAGGGTGGACCAATTTCAATAGTTTTGGGAAAACTGTTGGTATAGGGTCTCTAAAATGGACCTATACCAACATTTTTGTCCAAGACCATTGGTATAGGTCTATATAAGTGACCTATAGAAACATTTTTGGCCAAAAATATTGGTATAGGTCTTAATTAGTGACCTATACCAACCGTTTTGGAGAAAATGTTGGTATAGGGTCTCTCCATGTATATATACCAATAGTTTCTCCAAACCATTGGAATATAGTGTCTCAAAGGTACCTATGCTAATAGTTTTGGAAAAACTGTTGGTATTGGTCTATTGGTATGGATCCTATTTCTAGTAGCGTCAGCTTCATAGGTACATTCTCAACCCCATGCATGTGATATATTTCAAGGATTTTAATCTAGCGCTTGATGCGTCATATGTGGAATTCCTGATGTATATTATAGATCGAAGTGAGAAGGTATTACTAGGGAAGGAAGTGAGACTTGTTTGAGTCTTATGACAACATAGACGGATCTAAGAGAAGAAATGGGAGTGGGGGTATGTTGTTCAATCTTAGTGGCTTGAGTAATTCAAGCAAGATTATACGAAGTACTTCTTATGGATGATAAGTATTTATAGGGGGATAATTATAATATTCTCAATATTTAAATTATATTAAAACCCTCTTTTACATATGATTTATAAGTCTTTTGTGTAAAAACATAAAAATTTTCAACTAAAAATTTCCTTTTACACAGGACCTATGCCCTATATAAGGGTAAATCATAATTTTGAAAGGTTATATAAGGTTAAGATAGTTTTCTAACTATTGCGTAAATGTAAGGAACTTTTTCTATGACTTGTAAAAGGGTAATATTAGGGATTCATACACCGTGTAAGGGTAACGTTGGATTTATGTAGGGGTAACTTAAGGTTTCTTCTCTCACATAAAGGTAAGTTAGAGTTTTTATACATTGCATAATGGTTGCTACAAATTTACAAGGGATGTGTAAGGGTATACCCTATTTGCATAAAGGTAAGTTTTACACTCTATGAAGGTAGATAATTATATTCAAAGGCTATGTAAAGGTACCTCTAGCATTGCGTAAGTGTAGCTCTTAGTTTATAATGGTCACGTGAGGGTAAAACAGGAGATGGATAAGGGTCAGTTGATGGTTTCAAGTGATTAATATGGGTAATTCCTACATTTCATAAGGGTATAACCTAATTTATAAAGAGTACATAAGGGTATGTATATGGTTGTGACCTACATAAGGGTAATACCTTGTTATCGTTATGCAACACCCTTTTCTGCATAAGGGTAGTCTCTTATTTATTTTATTCTTCCAGATCGAGCCTATAACTCTTTTGATGACTTGAAAAGCCAAAAAATGTTAGGAATCAATTTATTATGACACAAAAGGTCTATAACACCTCTTTAAAAGTTTTTAAACCCTCAACTTTCAAGATCTGATTAAATGTGAATTAAATGATTTTTTTCTTCTAATTTTGGGTTTCCAAATACTAAAAAGTAGTATGATTTTTTGTTTTAAAAACACCCAAACCTTTATTACTTCATTTTTTTTATTTTCTCATAAGTTTGGATAGTCTAGTAATCCCATTGTTTATGATTAATGAAGCTTTTTTCGAACAATTCAATGTTCTTTTTCTAGTTTCCAGGCATGAAAAAACCCTTTTTCTCATATTTTCTTAAGTGTTTCATTTTGAAGGGATAAATCCTAGTGGATTTCTACTTTTAATTTTATTTATATAATAAGGTTTCTAAAAATATTTCTAGATATTTTATGAACTCTTAAATTATTATTATTTAGAAATTATGAAAGAGTGATAAAGAATTATTATATCAAGTTTATCCAGGATTATTCTTGAGAGAGAAGATTATTATTGCATATAAATTACAATTTTATATTTGGAATAAATTATTAGCTTATGATATAGATTAAATCGATAATTTGAAAATTATCTGGGAGAGAGAAACTATTATCACATAAATAATAAAATTGGTTCTATGAATCCTTGGTGAGAGGTTTGAATTGATGAATATATAGATGTGATTTTGGTGGAAATTACTTGGGGAACCTTGATAATAATGTTGAAAAACTTGAGGTAGGATGTTCCTTACCATTTTAGGCCCTCATATATACTTGTTTCTATGGTATGATTCATGTGTTGGTATGGATTGTTGCTCTTGATTGATGATGATTTATTATGGGTGTGTGCATTATTGTGGTCCCCATATAAGATCCTTTTTTTCATGAGAATTTCTAGAGTAACTTGTTACCATGAATGATTTTTAACAAATGATATTATATGATACTAATATATTTCTCATGTTATCATGCTATACTTTTCTTATCATGATTTGACTTATTGTGTGTTATCATTACTTTAGAGTTTGTTCCATAGAAGCATCACAGGTTGACCATTGTGGTATAGTTATACCTTAGAGGGGGAGGTTTCATGACATGTGGCAATAATAATGGTGGATCCATACCTGGGGTAATAACATATTTTCCTTGTGTCCAAGATAGAACTCAATGACTTGAAGATGCCGAGTAATGTGTTGAAATTGAATTCCTTATTGATACTGAGAAACATGTGAAAATTTGATTCCCTGTAAATAATGATTACATTTTCACTATTTATCCTTTTAGTCCAATTGAGACTCGATGCCTTGAGGATACCAATTAACATGTTTTCCGGCCATGTGGCCAGTTATGGATCTTCACCGATAACCTCAATTATCCTTCTAACATGGAGCCGAAGTTGGTATGACTAGGGGTTTATTAGGGATTAGTTAGCATATATCCATTAGATACATCATTTTATGTTGTTTTTATTTTTTTATATCAGTTATTATCATGGAATATATCATGAACCAACCCGGGTTGACCCTAAACTGGTCACCCGAGCCGATCTGCGACATGGAACGAAGGGCATTATCGATCCCCAAAGGCTAGAAACTAGTGTTTAACATCAACATAGTGAAGAAAGGGAATTATTTCACCTAATAATAAATAAACTATGTAGCAGAAATAAACAAATAATCCTAATATATACAAAAATATCCAATTGAACATCTTTTACCCAAAGATAGAAAATACAACAAACTATATAATAAAACCCAAACTGAAACTTGACAACACAACATATGTATGTGACCCTGAGGGTCACTCTCCAATATTAAGAACCACTATCACCCACAACGATCAAGACCAAGATGAGACCTGCACCACAAGCTTAAAACAGAAAAAAAACTATAGGCATGATTATTAAAACTCAGTAGGCTAGCCTGATGATCTATTCTGAATGAACTTCCTTTAAAATAAAAAAACATAAAACTCATGTTTTAAATACAATATATAAAGTAAGTATTTTAAAATTTTCACTTTAAAACAAAAAACTATCCATTTCCCAATTTCATTCCAAATGAAGGTTCGTTTCCATTAGTGATACATTAACACTTTGAAGGATAAAGTGATGCTTTAATTTAAAAATGGAAAAAGAGAGTATAAAACAATTTTGATTTAAAAACATTTTCCATAAATTTTAGAATCCAATTCATTACTTTCTAAGAAAAACACCACACATGATTTCACTATAATAATAACATAATATGGGAAATAAAAATTAACACACAAGACTAACCAAGTATCTCAATCATTGTAACAACTTGATATTTTATGAGATAGATTATTTTTAATTTCTTTGATGTCTTGTGTTTTATGCTACACCAAGATTAGCTTGCTCTATACACAACACCATATTAGATTGCAGTATACACAACACTATACTTGGATTGTGTTACACACAATTTCAAGTTCTTTTGATAGAATTCATTTCAGGAAACACTGAGTATTGATTTTTTTCAATGTATAAAAGAAATATTTTTGGATTATTTTATAAAAAAAACAAAAGTAATCTTTCACTAAACGCAACACTGACTCAGTTTGCATTACACACAAGAGCGACCTTACTTGATAGCTTGCGTTGTACGCAATATCGAGTTTCACTAAACAATGATATATTATTAAAATATTATTATTTAACAGGACATAAACTAGAAGTTATGAATATTATTAACCAAAATTTTAATTTTATATAAAATTAAAATTAATCTTATATATTTTCTAGAACATGATATAAGAATACGTTCAATTTTTCAGAAAAAAGAAGAATTTTTCAAAAATACAATTTTTCCACCTTTTGATGGCGCACTAATTTTAAATTTATTTTTAAACAAATTTATATATTAAATTTCAAAAAATAAACATTCTATTTGGAAGTGGGAAATCAAAATATACTTTGGTTTAAATTTTTGTATTTTTCTGATAAAATTCATATTTTAATGAATAATGAAAAATACTGCATTTTAATTCAAAACCGCCTTTTCATATATTTTGTTTATATAGTTAGATTATATTTTTAATTAGTTTTAAAGTTTAATTGGATTATGTTTTTATCATTTAATCCAATTTTGGTCATTGGAAGTAATTTCAAATTTAAATTGGATATAAACACATGCCAATCTTTTGATAGTTTTTACTTCTAACAAACCTACTTTCTGGTTTTAACAACGAGAATTAATTTTAAATAAATTAATGCAACTTATATGTTTTGAATTTTGAAAAATGAATTCATTTTTTGGAATCATTGGGTCCAAAATATGTAAATAGGTTACTTTTATTTTTTTGGATATTATGAATAGTAACTACGGTAATTTTTATTTAGCATAGTTAATGGTAAATCAGGTAAATTAGGATAAAAAAAATATGATAAAGATAATAAAATTATCCTTAAACCTAAGAAAATCCTATTAGATGAATTAAAGTTGAACAATATTACCTAAGGGTTAGAATTTATTTGTTTAATGAACTTTTTTCCATGAATGTGATTTAATTATAATTAAAACAAAAGAAAGTGAAAACATGTCACTCTCTTATCTCTTATAAGTATAATAATTTTAATATAGTGATAAACATGATAAATATTTGAAAATAAATAGTCTATATAAATATAATGAAATTATATACATCATTTGAATTTATTTATAATTTTTAGATATTAAATAATTACCATTAATGATGATACAATAGTGATGTAGAAATTATTTTATTGATAGAAATATTTAAAAAATAGTTTTAAAAATATAAAAATAAATATCATATGAACTAATTAAGGTGATCCAAGAATTTTATAGGTGACTATGAAATTTTATAATTGTATTAAATTTTTTGGTTCGAATTTATCTTTTGTGTGGAGTTTATTTAATGTCAAATAAATGAATACTGTCCAAATTGACACTTGATATTTTATTAAAATAACATATTATTAAATTATTTAAAAATCAAAAAAATATTTAAAAATTAAAAATTGAAAATTATATGGTCTAAAATATCATAAAGTATCCAATTATGGACAATTGACAACACATAAGTAAATATTTATAACCATTTAATATTTAGAAAATTATTACCATAAATAAAATTAAATAGATTAAATAAGGATAAATTAAAATGATAAGATTTAAAATAAAATAAAAACATGTAAAAATTTTATTTTTTGAATTGATTTAGACCCATAATAAACTTATCTCCAAAATAAATGAGTTTGGGGCCATTTTAAACCGAAAATAAATTTATAATAAATTAATATTTTAAAACTTTTCTAAAGTGTCCCTCCTCCCTTTTATAAAATGACACCAACTCTACTCAATTAATAAAACCTTTAAAGACCTTTGTGTCATCCAAAATCTTATAAAATAAGATCCCAATATCTCTAAATTTCTCCTAGAGGCCACACTTTGGGAATAAAGCCATCCTAGGGAGACCTTTTGTGCAAATCAAAAGGAGATACTCAAAAAAGAGGTAATTGTTTTTTCACCTATTTCAAAATTATTTTCTTCTTCTACTTCCTATTATTATGTAGTTATCATAATAAAGTAATAAATCCAGTATATTCTACATGTTTATATGTTATTATAATTATGGTATAACCTTATACCTCATTTTATCCAACCTATGAATAACAATATCACCATGCATGTGTATGTACGACTTACCTTCTCCATGCTGTGGAGTAATTTGTTATTCGAAAATAATTAATTTGGATGGGTATAATGATGATTATAATAGATATAAATAATGAATATAACATGATAATTATTCTTTATAATTAATATACCATCCAATTCCATACCATTTAACCATTAAGTGAATGATATCATCGCTCGTGCGTACGTACAGGGTACCATCTCCATGACGTGATGAGATTCATTCTCCAATTTAGCCATTAAAGAAGGATTATAAAGTATAAATAATAAATAATAATTAAATATATGAAGTAATATTTCTACTTGATTTATGTATATATATATATGTCATTTACTTTCTTTCATTCAATTCAATAAGGAAACAGAAACAACGTTCATGCGTATGTACAACTTACCGTCTCCATGGACGGTGTATTCCATTTCATTTATCTATCTATTATATATATTTATATACTGAATATATATGATATATAAATCATTTTTTACATTATATAAGTAATTAAACCCCGATCTAAGTAATAATATCAAGAATAACAAGCAAAAACATGTACGAGAAATAAAACAATTATTACCCAAAACGTTGTTTTAACATGGAATTGATAAATGAATAGGTAATATAAAGTCATAAGTGAATAATATATGATATAATAAATATTATTATGGTTATTTTGAAATTTAATTATATGTTTAAACCCACTATATAAGAGTTTCATACACATATAGAAGAAATCAGACCTATGGTAAGGGATAATTTTGCAATCTCATTATTATATGAGATTTTTTATTTGTAAGTATTTACTGGGGTATATTTATAATTTGCATCCATGTTTTCTAAATATATAATATAATTTTTATTATTATACTATTTTTTAATGTCAATTTTACCCATTTATGAATTTTTATGGAAGGAATATTTCTTTCATTTTCCATACGAGGTACTTTTTTACTTTTCTAGCAAGAGTACGAGAAGAATGCTTTTTAACTTATATGGAATGAATGGTTTTTTACATATTCATAACGCCTTATTTCCATGAAGATTCATTTAAATGATTTCAATTTTATTTTAAACTAAATTATTTTCTTTTAAAATTGTTTGACATTTTGAGAAAAGAAAATGTTTTTAAAGAAGAAAGGATATTTTCTTCAAGAATTAAGTTCAAATGTTTTATCAAAATCATTTTCTATATAAGATGGCATAGGGTTATATTTATATCCCTATTAATACTTTGATTTTATTATGTTTATGATGGAATTATTTTTATGAAATCCATTTATTTTATATGGATTATAATGGAATGATGTTTAAGAAGCCCATTTTATTTTTTGGGTTATGCTATGATGAATGATTTATGTTTTTGTGGAACATATAAGAACGATTTAATTATGAGATGGGTGGGAACTATATCTCACTCTAATTAATTTGGTAATGATTTCTATCTCATGATATATACATGACTGGAATGACAAGTAAATCCAATTCAGTAATACATTATTGGAACGACATGTAAACCTGATTTAGTAATGGACTTTTTCCACTATGATGGTCTTGGAAGCAATTACTTTTCTACTATGGAAATAATATTACGTGATTATTTATTTTTCACAATTATGTGTTTTATGACAATGTTGTTTTATCATGGTTAATGTTCCTTTATGATCTATTCCTTACGTACTTCCAATATTTATTTCATGACTCAAGATTTTGATATTTAAACATTATGTTCATGTTTTTACATTTTTATGTTTATAGTTTTTTTTATTTTCTCCATGTTTACTCTTACTGAGAATTGGAGCTCACCCTTTTTATGTTTTCTTTTCCCCAAGATATAAATAAAAGTTTTAGGTTGGAAAACAAAAGGGGAAGATCTTTATGGGAGATGTTGAAGAGCTTACACTAAGTTAGAAGATTATGTTCCAAGTTTCCAAAGACACTAAACTAATATGGTATCTGGTCATATATTTGTGTAGTGTATTATGTTTTCTACAAAAATAAATGTAGTGTCCATATATATAAATCTTGGTTCATTAGAGTTGGTATCAGAGCAAAGGTTTAATCAATATTTGGAAACTAGGATGTGAAAACTTTAGTGTGATCCTTAGAGATATTTCTAAGGTATGTCTAGGGATGTCTCTAAGGGTAAGTCTAAATATAGGTTAGAGTCCTAGAATTATGGAAATGATCATGAATAACCAAGGATTAAACCAAAAATGTTATGAGATATAGAATGAAAAATCTTATTGCTACACTTACACAAGCTATGGATCATTCTAGACTTCCAAATGAGCAGAGAAGGGAACAACATTCTGTTGAGTCCTTCCTGAGGCAATGCCCACCTTCATTCAGTGGGTCTTCTGATCCACTTGTTGATAAAAAATGTATCAGTACCATTTAAAATATATTTTCCATCATTCACTATTCAGAACATGAAAAATTCATTTTGGCTGTTTTTCATTTAGATGGTGGAGCAGACCAGTGGTGGACTCTAATCAAGAATACAAGGCAACAAGATGAAATTGAATCCATGGAATGGGATGAGTTCAAGAACTTATTTTTCAATAAGTACTTACCTCATATTCTTAGAAAAAATATAGAAAATGAGTTACTTGAGCTTAAGAAAAAAGATGATGAATCCGTTGGTACATACGAGGAAAATTCGACAAGACTTGTAAGGTATGCTTCTAGTTTTATCATCCAACCCAAATGTAAAGTTTATGGATTATTAAGTGAATTAAAACCAAGTCTTTAAAGGGAATTGGCTATAAGATACTTTAGTATCTATTAAGAGATTGTGAATTGTGCTATCAAGGTATAAATGGAAGTTGGTGTTATATATCAATCTCATGGTTTTGACAAGAAACAAAAGATAGAGTTCAAGGAAAAATCTAAAAACAATGGTGAAAATAAGATCAATGTTTCCTTATTCTCAAAGTGTAGAAAGAAACATGGTAGAAAGTTTCTTAAAGGGACTAGAATATATTTTATGTGTGGACAAGAAGGTCATCAAGTAGTTGAGTGCCCAAGTAATGGGAAAAAGGTTTCTAATGATGTGAATAGAGAAAATACTACAGAGAATGCACCACCCACACTTCAATGATACAAGTGCAAGGAAATAGAAAATTATTCTAACCAATTCTATAATTTAAGGGTTATGGATGATTATCTATGTCAACAACCTCTTAAGTCCGAAGATAAAGGAAAATCACATGAGATCACTATTGGGGATGTTGAGTATGAAAATTAAGTGGTGGAATGATTAAGTGTTTATGTAATGGGATTCCAAAATAGTGTTGATGAATCTCTTTTATAGTATTATGGAATATTGAAATATCTATGTATTGGTCCATTATAGTTTTCCATAAGTATATGGTACCAGTAACCATGAAAATTTATTGAAATATTTTTGGAAAGCACATGATATGCGCATGATGAAGGGATAAGGAGATAATGAAATGTTTGATAGTATTAATGACCTCATGACTTATATAAGGAAAAAGTGATATAATGGTTTGATTATATATAAGTTTTGGTATTTTTGGTGTGTGTAGAGAGTTAATTTTGACCGAATGAATGTTTTCACTAAGGTTATATGGTAATTCATATTATTATCATGTTTCAAGAGAATACATGATTAAGGAATTTACATGTTTGTAATGTGACAACAAAAATATACCGTATGAGATATGGGAGAAAAATGTTTCATCGATTTAGTTCACCTCTTTATAAAGTTTTATATTTTTAGTTTTTGAAAGGATTGTAATGTTATCCATTTATGGATAATATAAGTTATATTCTGTTTTAAGTTTGTTTGATTAATGTATTATCTCACTATAGGTGGACTTATGCATATTTGATTATATGTGCTAATATTTTTCTTAATACAGATGGAATGACCTATCATTCTATCGCATTATCTACTAACACTTCAAGAATGAAAAATTCGACTTCATTTCTTTAAATAAGAGATGAAGTGGAAATTTTTCAAGGCACAAACAACGACGAGATTATACCAAAATCAAGTAAGTATTTATTCTCATGAAAATGTATTCAACCTTAGGGAAAGGATCTTGAAAACCAAAAATGTTATCTTAGTACCTTCTTATTTAAAGAATCAGATGGTCCCTTAAATCATTATAGATTTATAGCTTTCTGGTTGTTATATTTCTCTAAACCTTTTTCTCTATCACTATCCACAAGAACTTAATGGTTTTTTTCCATATCCATGTTTTCACTTCCCACCTATGTTCTACTAAGTGGAAACCCGGTGATGAGTTACTTTGGGTAACCATTACGTTTCTAAATTTCTTTTTAAAATTAACTTTTAGCATTCCTTTTTATGATTGGGTTTCCATGAAAGAAACTTTTAGGTAGGAAACCTTTTATAACCCTGAATAATTTCGAGTGTGAAATTTATTTTAAGGGGGGTATAATGTAACACCCTTAGATTTTATGAGATAGATTCTTTTTAATTTTTTTTGATGTCTTGTGTTGTGTGATACACCAATATATATTGTGCTATACACTTCACCGTATTAGCTTGCAGTATACACAACACTATAATTGGCTTGTGTTACACACAATTTCAAGTTATTTTGATAGAATTCATTTCATGCAACATTGAGTATAGATTTTGTTCAATATATAAAATAACTATGTTTGGTTTATTTTATACGAAACACCGAAGGTATATTTGACTAAATGAAACACTGACTTGGATTTAATTACACACAAGAGTGACCTTCCTTGATAGCTTGGGTTGTACACAATATCGATTTCACTAAACAATGATATATTATTAAAATATTATTATTTAATGGGATATAGACTTGCCATTATGAATAGTATTAAACAAATTTTAAATTTTATATATAATTAAAATTCATATTATGTATTTTCTAGAACATGATATAAGAACAAATTTAATTTTTTGAATAAAAGAAGTATTTTTCAAAAAATGCAGTTTTGCCTCCTTTTGACGGTGCACCAATTTTAAATTTTGTTTTTTAACACTTTTATATATTATATTTGAAAAAATAAATTTCTTATTTGGAATCGAGACATCAAAATTTACTTTGATTTAATTTTTGGTATTTTTTCAGATAAAATTCATATTTTAATGAATAGTGAAAAATACTGCATTTTAAATCAAAATTGCCTTTTCATCAAATTTATTTATATAGTTAGATTATATTTTTAATTGGTTTTAAAGTTTAATTGGATTATTTTTTATCATTTAATCCAATTTTGGTCATTAGAAGTAATTTCAAAGCTAAATTGGACATAAACACATGTCAATATTTTGATAGTTTTTACTTCTAAAATATTATATGTTTCATATACTGAGACATTAATTTCTATCTTTTCATATAGATGAAGAAGATAGTGAAATAGGTTTCCCAGATGGAATTTTGGTTAGATGTCTATACCAAATCCAATGAAAGTTACATGAATAAACTTGACATAGATATCAGGGTGTAAAATTTTATTTTTATGTTTTTGTTATTTTTTATTTTACTTTAAATTTAAACAATGTTTGATTTACTGATAAAAATAAGAAAATTTTGGGATTCCAACATTTTTCACTCCTATTTGGTCTCCAAGGATGATATTCTTGATTAATTCTTTAAGAAGGAGCATCTTAGTGTTTTCTATATGATGGGTTTTAGACTATCCCCATCATAGGTCTTTGGCAGGATTTCTAGGTCATTTTCTATGTTTAAATTTATTTTAGGTTGTAGTGATCCCCTCCATCCATAAGATTAAGTGGAATTTATTGTTTTGAAAAACACAATTTGGGAATAGGGGAAAAAAATCTATGACTAGTGGAGTTAAATAAAAATTCATGACGTGAAGGTCATCACTATACAAAATACACTAATTGAATTGTATTAGTGGATGATCAAAAATGCCCCTAATGAGATTGCCTCAAATGGATGGATATATTCAACATATATTTTTTATAATTTCATAATCATATATAATAATAATTTTTATTTCTTTAAGTTAGTATATATATATATATAACCTAGATTAATTTTCAAATAAATTATCATGCAGGTGTTGGAAGTAGTAAGTGGATATAGAGATGATCAACATCACTCATCGAGGTGTAGTCATAACGAGGACTAATTTTGTAAACCATAATATCCATGTTGTAAAACTAAACTATTATTCTATAAAATATATTGTCTTATTAAACATATAAATGTGTGTAATTATAAGTTATTTTAATTTTTATTAGATGTATATGTTTTTTTGATTTGATTATATTATGAATCACTTTTTGTATATGAATATGTAGGTGTATTTTTTGTTTTCAGATGTATTTTTTTATTACATGTGTACGTTGTGATTGGTAGCTAAATTCTAGTTGAATTTTTTACTATAGTATATAGCAACAATTTTACTATAAGATGCCCTGAGAATTGTTCTGGTGTAGTAGACTTTATTTCTACATTCATAATATGTTAGAGTGGACTCTGTTTCAAATTTTGATACTGTTGTAATAAAACTCAAAGTTCTCAGAATATGATCATTGAAGTTTTTTATGCCATTATCTATAAATTCAACTGATGTTTCATAGAAAGAAAGATGTTAGTATACACTGAATATATTATAATAAATTCTTGCATTATCTTGATACCATGAGTGTTCAAAATTGTATTTGTATTAAATGCTTTCTTAGACACATCATTGTGAGGTTTTCCATTGTAAAAATATAAGTTTTTGATTTCATAATCATTATTCAGTCTTCATGGTTGATGAGATTCTAGTGAGAAATATATATCATTAGAATTTTTTTAATGAAGTCTAGGTTTCTTTGACTTTATATCAAAAATTTCCCATTAAATATGTTCTTGAGGCTAGAGTTACCTATTATTGATTACTTATTGCAGGAATCATGGTGTGGACTTGTATCTTCTGATCGAGGATAGATTAGAGAAGTTCCAATTTTTGGAACTTGCTGATACATTGGATCTTTTCTAATGATCCAATTACCACTTTGGTTTAAATGTGAAGAGTTCTTATGATTAAACTAATTTGGTAATAAATATATTTTATAGGAGTATTTGTATTTTCATCTAATACTCGATGTTTTATTTCTTATTGAAATTTATAAATTTTTATTGTTTTATTTTGTTTGTCAGTTAATTTGATTTGACATTCAATTGTATTATTTATTCTACACATTAACTATTTTTACTTTGATTTTATCAGAACTTGTAACTTTCAATCAACTTAATACTTGAGTGGGTAAAAAATTATATGTATGTTTTTTACTAAAATTCTACTCCCTATTATAGTTTTCATATCCATTTACCTCTAGGAAAATAACACCTACCTTGTACTATATAAAAAACTATTATATTATTAATGCGTGATCCATAAACTAAACTAGATTTTATACATTTTTATTACCATATCATGAATACAATATTATTTATGCATGATTTATACCTTAAATTACAGGAAAATTACCTCTACATGAACTATATATGATAATGTTCTTTGATTACATATCATATAAAAAGTTCATAAAATTTATCATCTATAATGAGATTAAATATATCATGATAATATTCTCATGGTATGTATCATGGTACAGATATATCAATATGATGGGACATTAAGGATGTATGACTATCTAGTATTGCGGGATCATAATCATTGAGACTTATTCTCATTAATTTGTCCCCCGGTAATATCAATCATAATAGGTTATGAGTATTGTACTAATAAACCACACGTTTTTGGTTCAATTGAATGTTTTTATCTATTAAAATGTGTATTGTTCTTTTAACTTGATATCATAATTAATGTGTTATATAAAATGGGTACTTTGATGCTTGATTAAATCCATGAAAATTTATGTTTATGATTAGGTAACTTGTATCAGGTGCATCATTAGTGTTAAGACGTTGATTAAAAGATCAAGATAGAATTTTCCCTTCCGAGTACTGAAAGGAGACATTTTTAGCACATTGACTTAAATGTTAGTTCTTAGATTAAAGAAATAACCATGGAAAGTATAGTATAGCCCATCAAATACAATCAAATAATGATAAAAAAATAATTAAATGACAGTGAAACAAAATAAGCATCCTTATTTATGATATATCGTTAAAAAAAGATTATATTTCACATTTAGTGTTTGTAAGAGGTTTTTATGGCTATGAATTATCCTTATTTATTTTAGGTAATTGATTTTTTTCTAGATATTTATCTTGGTTTGGGATTTGGTCTCACTTATATCAGGGGAATGATCTAGAGGTTCACCCACAAAGTGTATCCAAATGTTTCACTGATTTAGAAGAATTAGTGATGAGGATGATGTGACCCCCAATTATTTAGGTTGATGATTTTCTAAGTATATATGATTTAAATTAATTAAATAAATAAATTTAATTATAAGTTATTCAGTTTTATATTAATTTTAATTGAATTTATTTCTCAAGGTATTCATAATATATTTAAGTTTAAATAATTCAATATGAAAAAATGTTTTTTCAGATGAAAATTACATGTTTGGGGTTCATTAAATTTACCCAAGAGGAAACAAAATGTGTAAATGAATCTTATTTAATATTGTGTAATATAAGAGTGTAAAAAATGAGTGATAAAAATTTTATAACACATAAAATAAGTTAAATAGGTCATAATGGGAATCTTTATTTTTTATATAGTTTAAGATTCTTAAAGTACTTAATTACAGTTTAATAAACTTAAGTCCGATCTATACAAACATATTTTAACCAAAAAATGAGAGATAAATCCATTTGAATGAATTCCATCTCATATTTTACATTTTATCAATCTTAATAGATATAACGTATAAATAAGAACACATATGTTATGATTCCATATTTATGAATCATGTTCATCATGTTCCAGATATTTTATGGGAATTGAATAGAACTCAATTATTTCATGATAGAATAAAAATATAATAAATAAATGAACCAAGATATTTAAGAGAATATAAAGATAGGATTAAACAAAATGTCAAGGTATCATTTCAAATTTTATCTGTACTTATTTTTTTGTAGATAATCCATGAATGGAATTGGGTTTCGGTATGTTAGATCAAGTGTTATGACACATAATTGACACATTGTTTTTTGAAAATACTTACAAAAAACACTTCCATTCCACACAGGTTTATTTATATCCTGATTAAATCTTAGAAATAATATCATTATTTGTGGTAAGTTGATAATCACTATGAAAGTTTTATCAATTTCAATCAAAAAAATTCATCTAAACCTCAATGACTTATTTAGAGTATGGTTTATTTTTTTATTTCCAATACCAAATATATTTAATTTTTTAAAAATTATTGCTAATTGAGTATACTTACCAAAAATTCTATAGAAGTATTTAATAAAATTATAAATGTTCATGATGTGTGTAAAGGAATTTAAGGATTTTCTAAACATATCAATACATAGTAATAAATAAAAAATTGGATTTCATTAATAAAAATCACTAAAATATAAAAACCATAATTTTAAATAGAATACTTACATTATAGAATACAATGATCTTATATCATTATTCTTTGTTATTTATTATCACAATTATTCATGTTATTTAAAAGTTTTATTGAGGATTAGTGTTGGAACCTATGTTATTCAATAGATTTTTGATAGAATAAATATTTATTAAGTTTAGTTTTTGATGAATCATGGTTAAATGGTTTTGTATTTATTGGAAATTAATAACAATAAAAGTTAAAGGATGGAATATGACATGGTTGGAAGCCTAAACACGTGTCAATAAAAATATTTAAGTAGTTATTTTTAAATAAATACAAACCATATAGTAATGAAGGGGGATGAAATCATGGTTATAAAACCACCATCATGGTTTTATGTGCCTTAGAAGTCATCGTTTATAAAATGGGATGAAGTGTGAAGAGTTGGAGTTGCAAAGAAAACTAAAAAGAGAAAAACATCATTTTTTAAAAAACCACACCATAATTTAGAAACTCTAAATGTGGATTAATATTTTTTTAGAATAATTTTTTGAAAAATCCTCAGATACCACTAGATGAAAAACCCAATCATTGTTCTATATAAAATATGGAGTCATCCTGATTCATGGAGTAAAGGGTGATCATGATTCTCATATTTGGTTAAAAATATGAATTTTATGGAAACCATGTTATGGTGATGTAAATGTTAGGGATTAATAATTATTGAGTTCTAGATAAAAATTACTTGTACAGAAACTATATTTATTTTTATAGACTATTTTTTTAAAAAAATGGGTAAATAATCATGGTTGAGGTTGTGTATTTGGATGGGTTTCTAGGAATAATTATTGGAAGCTACTAGATTTGATTATGACACAACTACATCATTTTTTTAAGATCATCGTGTCATGGTGTCATTGATATATGATTTTCCAAAAATTAAATGGATGTATTTTCAACGAGATATGGATTTGAAGGTCATGGTCTTATGAGTCAAACCCTTTTTACTAAGAGACCATGATGTGTTGGACATGGAAACACCATGGATTTCATTTTTTTCTTAAATTTGGAAGATTTGATAAAATTTGAATTTATAGAATGATATTATGTTATACATGAACATTCAGTTGATATTGAAATAAATTTTTAGAGTTTAATGAGGAGTCGGCATGTGGAATTAAAATAAGGGCCATTTTAGAAGAATACATTAAAGAGATTAAAGAGAATATTTTTTATATTAAAATATGAAAAATATGTTTTTTAGAAATAGAGAGAAATTTCACATTAGGAGTTTTTAAGGGTTTCTATGAGATAAGTGAAGCATCGTTAAAGATATAAACTTGAACATGAGGGTATAATTGTGGATAAATACCCATTCTCGCATAGTTTTTCAAATATTATTTTGATATTCATTGTGATAATCTTATGTGTAATTTTTTTATGACTCAAAATTAAATAAATTAGTGGATGGGTCAATGGAGGGAGTGTCCCTTAGCTTAGGTAGTAATCCTAACAAAAAATTTTCAATTAGTAGATTATATTAGCTATTACTTGGTTATTTGAAACATCATCTATGTATTCTTCATGGATGTATCCCTTTTGGTTGATCCATGTAAAATCCTCACATCCTAGTATTAAATATTTATATTTGGATATTATGGATGATTGATTGGTTTTGAAGGGTTCATGGGATTTTTTCTATCAGAAGGGAATGATCTATTTGATGTGAAAGTTTTAATACCCTAATTGTAATGACCTCGACTCTAGAAACCTAGAACTAATTTCTTACTTTATTACATTGGAATAAGATACAAGGAATCACATCCTAAAGGATAAAATAATTTAGTAGTCTTAGTAAACTAGATACATACCTGATTCCCATATTACATTTGAAAACAAAAATTATAACATTTTTATTATAGAATATCATTATTTACTCTAGAATTTCCTTGAATTTTATTCTTACTACACTTCTTGGATTACTGGTAAAGGAAAAAAATAAGGGCGACCTCAAATTCTCAATAAGGGTTATGTATAGTAGAAGATGTCATGAATTAATAGTATAATCAACATGCTAAGCCAAATAATATAACACATATTACCTTTAAATAACTTGACTATCATAGTCAATATTGAAAGGTAAATAGCTAAAAACACATTAAATTTAATTAATATCATGACTATCATAACTGGATAAGGAATAATCAATATAGAGAGGTAAATAACTAAAAACACATGAAATTTAATCAATAAGCCAAGAATTAAATGCACATAGAGATAAAATCATTGTGAAAATCTCATGGATACTAATAAATGAATTATCAATGAAGGAAATGATTAATTATTTTATTTCATAATCTTAGACATCATGAAAACCTATACTCTTAAGACCTTCCCTAAGACAGTTTAAAACTGATGGATATATATACACTAGAAACCCATTTAACTAATCCTATCTAACTAATTCATCTCATGAGACTATAGATACATTTATGAGCTATCTATAACCACACCACACCCATATATTCATGTCCAAACCATTCCTTATATATCAAATAATTGATATAATTCATGAATAATATGATTTATCATTAAATATCGATATTAAAGAAATAATATGGATTATAATATTTCCCCATTCAATCAAATAACTTTCAAAGTAAAAAAATTTATGTATAAATGATATATGGTTTAATAAATAAGCTTATACATGATAAATAATATGTATATTTAGGGGAAATTTAATGTCCAATGATTATAGGAAAATGAATAATTCAAGGGAAAGTTAATGTATAAAAAAATTAATTAAGGAAGTGAATGTGAATACTATATTTGGAAAAAGTAATCATAGAATATCTAGAGGAAGAATAAGGATTATATCAATTAAACACATTCCCAATGTATTATATATAAAATAAAGGGTTTCTTTTAAAAATGAATAGAAATACCATAAAAATATATTTAAAAAAATTCTTGAAGAAAATACCCTTTTAATTTTGGAAATCACATTTTAAAAACAAAATTTTACAAAAACATTTTTAAAATATTTTTCTTTGAAAATAACCATTGAAAATTATAAATTAAGCTTTAAATAATTGAGTGATCATGATGATAGAAAATTCCATACATGTCGTACATGTTAAAATAAATATTCTTTTCACATTTTCAGTAAAATCGAAATGGGAATTGTTTGGAAAACAACATGAAGATTATTTTAAAAGAATTTTTAAATAAATTAAAACATGGTTAAAATTTATTTAATAAATAATTTTGAATAATTTCAAAAAAAAAAATTGAAAACATTTTTAGAAATCATGATTTTGGAAGAAAAAATATTTTCGATCGAAGAGAGAAATGAAGTTGGATTTTACTAAAAACATTTTCTCAATAATTTTAAGTAGAAAAAAGTGGAAAAATGGTAATATTACTTGAAAAAATCATGAATAACTATAGAATGATAAAATAAATGGGGTTTATTATACAATTATCAAATAAATTCTTTTAATGAAAACTCAAGTATAAAAAATCCCCATTAAAATGAGATTGTGAAACAAACCCTTAAAAATATCATAACATTGATACAATAATTAATAAATGATTAAATTTTGTGTGTAAAATGTAATTACAACTAAAAAAGAGGAAATAAAACATAAAACAATAAAAATTAATTACACACATAATCTTATAATATCAAAGACAATGAATAAGTAATATAACCTAATGAAAAGAAATTAAGTTATGAAATTCATTACCACTTGGTAACTTTCAAGTAAAATCTCATTGGATGAAATAATTAAAATTGAAACTTAAAATAACATTAATTATAAATTATTCATTATATTACATGTAAAATGGGAAGTATATACACTATATAAAAGAAATTATGTGCATTATATTATAATATGCCTCAATGAGGAGAAATTGAGACGAAGCCCCTTACATCACACTTTCCTTTAGTTGAACATGATTTAACCTCATTTATAATAGTTTTAAGCATGTTATTAATATTTAAGTTAACCATGTTTATATTTATAACATCATATGTGATCCTCTTATAACATTTTAACACCCATCTATTAATAATATTTCATTATTTTCATTGTTTCTGCTGTTAATTTCCATGTTTTCTCATTTAGGACTTATCCTAAATGTTCCAATTCTTATGAATAATATATAGACCCATAATCTATATAATGATATTAATGTTATTAATATAATTATTGTTCATTAGATACATTTTTATTATCATTATTTTAATTTTAACATGGAGACTAGATCACATCATTTTACGGAGAAGGTAGACCGTACATACGCACAAGCGGCGTTATCGTTTTCTTAATGGGTGAATTCTTAAAGAAGTGTGTGATATATTAATCTTAAAAATAAATATCATATCATATATATATAATATATTAATTAAATTTATCCTTATTATATTCCATGTAAATTGTTTATGAAAAACGAGTCACATCGCTTCGTGAGGCGGTAGTCCGGTATACACCTGGGAAGCGTTATCATATTTTAAACAAAATGGAAAGTAAGAAGGTATATATGATATTATATTTAAAGTTTAATAATATCCTAAATATCATATAAATGTTTTAAATATATCATTATATCCACCCTTAAAAAGGTGGTTATGGAAAATAAATTACATCAGTTCGCGAGGCGGTAGTCCACCGTGCACATGATTGATAATTTCATTTTCCATTTGATTGAGGAGATGGATAAATATTAAACCATAAAAATAATAATATATCATTATATGGGAGATATATTTTTTACATATATTTTAAGTTTTAATACTTAAATGAAGTTGAAAAAAGAATAAGGAAAACAAAATATCTTTGTTAAGACAATCGACTTCTCTAAGAGAAACCTCCTTTGGATCTCCTCTTAACAACCCTATGTTTGGTATTTTTGGAAGAAAATAATATCTAAAACGTGTATAAGGATTTTTGGAAGGTATTTTGGAATGGTTTTATCAATAAAAATATCTTGATATGTATAGATAAGTGAAGGGAGTGAGTTCCCATTTATAAGTGGGGAAAGGGAAATCACTTGGCAGTTTCCCAAAAGAATCTAAAATGATAAATTCATTCATAAGAAAAATTCTTAAAAATTTAATTATATTAGAATTTATGAAGGATAATATTTAAAATTCCCATAAAATAATATTTTTACATGTTGGTATGTCATTTTAACCATTATCTTCTTAGTTTAATCCCATAGTAAACCCATTTTTACCTTAACAACAGTAATTAATTTTTACTATTTTCACTATTCATTATGATAAAGAATTAAGTTAAAATTATTATATAATATAAATTATTCTGATTAAAAATATGGAATCAATTTTTCCAAAGTCAACTCATATAAGTGGTAGAATTTAATTTAAAATTATATCCACATATGTGACAAAAAAGCGTGTTTCTAAAGAGAAAATTATCATAAGTATAGAGGGTTTTAATATAAAAAATGAAAATTAAATTGATTCAAATGACCTAAATTAGTTAAATTATAATAAAATTGAACCAATTTTACTTTAAAAATAATTTTAAATGTAATTTAACCTTGTAAATTATTTAAATAAAAATATAGTTTTCAATAAAAATCAATATTTTCACTTTTCATCAAGAAATAAAACATTTCATAAAAATCCCAAATATTCATGCTAATAGAATTTTAATTTAAAGTTTCAAAAATTAATTTAATTTTATCAAATATTTTTTCTAAAATTGGTAAAAATTAATTTCAAATTATGTGTGCAAAGTGTGACTAAACCGTCTTTTAGAAAAAATACAGTTTTCATAATTTTTTTCTCTTTTAAGAGATTCTTATTTTATTTATAATTAATAGATAACCGTAATTTTCATAATTTATTTAGTAATATTCTTACTCAATAGTTTAACATATAGGTTATAATGATGTACTATATTACAGTTCATTTAGACTTGGGGTTGCGTGTTCCACAAGCTATCAAAGGGATTAGATTTAAAGAAATATATTTCATGGGTTGTTTAGGCTTGGTGTTTCATGACATATACACTAAAGAATATAATGTTATTCTTTTATAATTTTAGGTTGTTAGACTAATACACCAAATCTCATAGGGTGTTTTGGGCCCTATAGTTTCAACAAGAAGATATTTGGAAATATGAAGAGGATTGTAATGAAGTCTCTCTTATTTCCTATTATTATGGTAAAATGATCCCTTTCCCATGACTTATATAGGATAAAAAAGGAATGGGTTTTTACCATAATATTTCCATGTAATTCAATTAACTATTATAAGTATAAAGTGTTCAATTTTAATGAATTATCAATCATACATTTTAAATGGATGATTGAATTAAAACCATGCATTTATAACCATTATACATTTAAGTGGGAGGATAAATAAAAACTATACATGTGTTATTGGTTAATGATGAAATTCAAGGAATTAATAGTAATATATATTATATTTAAATAATATCTAAATTATAAAATTCCATATATATATATATATAAATTATATAGGTAGGTGAAGTCTGCTTTAGTTCACTAAAAGTTCATCCATCATAATTATGTTCACTAAAATTCTATGCATCGAATAATGGGTTAGATGAGAGGTGGAGATAATGGTAGTAGTAATTCTTAAATGGAAATTGGACCATCATATGTTTATATATATTTACGGTTTTATGATTTATCATAGGTGATATGGAAGTTCAGTAAAGTTAAAGGGTCATGAGGTTGGCAATCAAGCTTAGGTGATCATGCTTGGTGATCTGTGATTTCAATAGAGTCAATTTAATTGGTCGACTAATTGGAGTTTAAAATAGAGGTGTATGTTACTTCAGTGAAAAGTTTGAGGTGATTCAATTGTATTGTGAAGATATTGAGTAACTACTTTTACCTAGTAATTTATAAATCTCATAATCTATTGTTTTTTATAGTAATGTAAATAGTTACAGTGGTTCTTCTTTTATACATATAGGACACATCATCTAAAGCACATTGAAATATATATTATTTTCTTGATTTTTTATTTTTCTATTTGAATTGAATGTTTGTGTGTCTTCTTGTATGTGTGATCAAGGAAAATTTTATGCAGCGAGTAAGGTGCAAAGTCAACCTACTTTTGAAACACTTAGACAAAGGGAACTTATGTAGGTATGATTTCTTCACTACACTGCTATGTGAGAGCTTCTATTAGATTGGAATGTGAATTTCTACTGTATTATGAAAAGTATGGATCAAAGACTCATTAATTACAAGTGGTATCAGAGTAACTTTCAATCATATTAGGTTCACTCTTACTTAAAGATTATTGAATTTAATGAGAGTTACCAAATTGGTGTAATAGAATTAGAATATGAAAATACTAAAGTTGATAGGTTTTGTGGAACCAATTTTGGTTTCTAAAAGATATAGATTAAAGATCATATGATTTAAAAGGAACTATAAATTACATTATTTAGAGTGAATCCAATGTTTATAGAGAAATAATATTGGGAGAAATTGGACAAAAAAGTGCTAGTACTGGTGAGTATGTTTCTAAAATGGTACATTGTATTCAATATACATGAAAAGGAAACTAAAAAAGAATTATTAAAGACACTATGAAGAATGTATGAGAAACCTTGAACTTTTATATAAGTGTTCATGATACAAAGGCTATTTAACCTAAGGTTATCAGAGGGAAGACCAATAGCTGATCATGCGAATGATTTCAATATGATATGAGGGTAGCTTGAATTGTAGAAGGTAAAGTTCATGGATGATGTATGGGGACTACTATTCTTTTCATCAAAACTATAGAGTTGGGATACAATTATTACTATGGTGATTAACTCTTCTAAAAAACATACATGGTGTTTGATGATATCATGAATTTTATACTCAATAAAGAACTTTGATGGAGAGAAGTCCAAGAACCATCTAGTAATACTCTAAATACTAATGGATGAGGATGGTCACCCCAATGAAATCAAGTCTATTAGAATAATAAATTATAAAATAAGAAATAGGATAAGAGATGGGGAAAATGGGATTATCCATGCCATGTATGTTGGAAGTTTTAAAAAAGAAAACTCTAGGAAGGACTATAAGATTCACAGTAAAATCTCTGAAAGAACCTCAACTTCCAAAAGATAAAACTTTATTTGTACTATAGAAATAGGTAGAATTGTTTTTCTAAGTATAAAAATTCTATTGGATTCATAGGTAATTTACTCAAGTGTGTCAATACATTCAATGTGATATCAAATATTAATTAAGAATTACATATCAAGAAATTTCAAAAAAGTAAATTTGGAGGATAATGTAGATCTGTAGATCAATGGGAAAAGAGATGTGAACATCTAGATGAATATTGTGGGAGTATTGAAACTTAAAATTTCTAGACATATCCTAAGGATATAGAAAAATATAATTTCATTTGTACAACTATATGGGGTAGGTTATTGAACTACCTTTTCTGTAGAAGTATGGAAAGTTACTCGGGGATCCATGGTGGTTGCAAAAGGATTAAATAATAGAACATAAAATTTTACCGGAAGTATAAAAACAATTGCATTGGATGAAATTTAGAAAATATAGAGGTTTATAATTGAAAATATGGCGATATTAACTAGAATAAAGTAAAGTCTCAAATAGTAAAATGTATAATGAATTTTGATCACAGAGACATAAAAAATGTGAAATTTATTTTTAGAGGAAGAAAATGAGAGTATCTTTCAACTTATATGGATGGAATCCTTGAAAAAAAATTAAAAATAGTTCATACTGATGTTTTGGGAACTTTCCTATTTAGTCTATCAGGGGATCCTTATATATTGTAAATTTTATTAATAATATAATATGTAAAATTTGGATTTACTTTTTGAACCATAATTCTGATGTTTTTTGGGAGTTCATTCAATAGAAGGCCTTGATGGAAAGGGATAACAACCGCATGTTGAAATTCATATGATCCAATAATGATAGTGAGTACACCAGATACAATTTTTTAAACTTATGTAAAAAGAAGGGGGTGGGGTATGAGATGACAATTCCTAAAATTCCACAATATAATTGAGTGGATAAAAGAATGAATCAAATACTGACAGAGAAGGATAGAATCATGAGGTCACACTATATAATATATAAGGAAATTTTGGTGTAATATACAAACACATAAAGATATCAAGTTAACAGAAGTCTAGTGTCAATAGTTGGGAAGGAAATACTGGAGGAGTTATAGAGAAGAAAATTACTGAAAGTTAACCACATCAGTGTCTTCAAGAGCTTGGAATAGATGAATATTGATACTAAGGACTGAGGAAAGCTTGAGGGTAGGTCCAAATTTTGTTTTTTTTGATGGGTGTGGTGATGAAATTCCAATAACCAGTTGTGGGATGAGGAAAAGAGACAAGTCATTAGAAGATGATATGTTCACTTCAATGAAGGGATTATTTTGAAGGACCAAGACATGGTGGAGAAGAAAGTTGTAAATAAATCAACTATTTAAGTCAAAATTTATTTGATTAAAAACACCATAAGTTTGTAAAATCTAAATAACTTAGATGAATTCATTGAAAGTCTAGTGGTGAGACCAGTGGAAGATAAACTAGAAAATTCAAGAACCACTGAAGCTCGAGTGGGAGTACTGGTATTTAAGCCTCTGGAAGTTAGAGTACTAGAAGTTTAGGTAATGGAAGAAATAGTTGATATAATAAATTTATAATAACTAACTTATTTGAGGAGATCAACAAAAGTTAGAAATACTATTTAGATATTTGGGGATGACATGAATTTTATACTTATAAAAATTTTAGAAGAACCTGAATTCCTTGAAGAGGATATGTCCCTTAATGAATTAAAACCAAAAATTAATTAAGAAATGAATTAATTTAAGTTAAATAAACTTAGTAATTGATATATTTACTATAATGTAAAAGAGAAATTGATAATAATTGGGGTTACCAAAATAAAGGAAGAGACTAATTTCAAGAAAATATATAAATCATGTCTAGTAGTGAAGGAGTTTCAGTATAAGGAATATATTGACTTCATAGGAATATTTTCCTCATTAGTAAATAATGACACTATCCAGAAAATATTGACCATTATGGAATTTAAATATCTTTACCTTGAATAGATGCATGTAAAAATTTTATTTCTTCAAGGTGTTTTCTAGGAGCATATATTCATGAAACAACTGATAGGTTTACCAGTATAAGGGATCCTTAATTTGGTTTGTAATATAAATAAAATCACATATAGGATAAAAAAATTCCCTCAAAAATGGAATAAAAAATTTGATTCATTCATGATAGAAGTAGGTTTCCACATGATTAATTTAGATCATTTCAATTACTATATGGAATGAGAGGATGAAACATTTATCATATTGCTTTTATATATAAATGACATCTTGATAGATGGACCATACACTAGGAAAATCTGAATGTTTAAGTTTTATTTTTATGGAAGATTAAAGATAAATGATCTGAGAAAGATAATAAATATTTTGGGGATGAATATTTAGTGAGAAATGAAAGCTGATACATCAGTATTATCTTATAGGTATTATATCTAAAAGATCATTGAAAAATTTGGTATAACTGAAAGTAAACCACACTCTACCCCTCTTTTATTCACTTCAAATTATCCAAGTCATAATAATAAAAAAATAATTTTATAATTGGTATATATAGAAAGTGTCATATTCTTTAGTGGTAGGAACTCTAATGTACACTATAATTTACATGAAATAAGACATTTCCAATGCTGTTGGAGTTGTGATTCGGTACATGGAAAATACAAGGAAAGTACATTTGGAATATGTGAAGTAAATCATTTATTATTTGAAAGTAATAGAAGCTAAAAAACTATAATTTGGAACTAATTATCCATTATAAAGGTTTTGGGACTTATAACTTACTGGTGATATGATTATAAAGAAAAGTACAATCAGTTTTTTTAACTTTTGGTGGAATAACTATCAGTTACCCATCAATGTTACAATGTATTGTTACTCTAAGATCAATTGAAGTTGAGTATGTACCTATAATGTAAGATAGGAAATAAATGGTGTGGTTTTGAATATTTCTATAGGATATTTAAATGACTTAGGAAGGTGTAATGATTTTTGGTGATAACCAAAGTACACACATTTTGGATAAAAATTTGGTGTTCCATGGTCAGATAAAGCACATAATCCTGAAGTATCATTTCATCAGAAATTTACTGGAGAAAAAATATCTAGATCTATAAAAGATAATAAGAATTTAAAATTATAGAGATATTTTTACCATGGTGATATCTTAGGAATTTCTGAGGCATCATCATGACTTAGTGGGGATTAAGTGTACAAATTGGGAAAATGGAGAATGCCATTGTATTCATAAATATGGAGAGATTCCAAGGTTCCCTAGAAAAAACTTTAAGTGGGAGATTTATGGGTGGTGAAGTATATTTTAGTTCACATATAGTTCATACTACAGAATTATGTTTACCATAATTTAATGAACTTGATGATGAAATAGAAAATAGGTGCATACAATGGTAGTAAGACGTATACAATGAAAATAGGACTATCAGAATTTCACATCTACCAATTGTTTTATAATAGAGTTCTAGAGGTCCTACTATTTGGTAAAGATAAAAGTTAACTAGGTTGGTAATCATGGTAAAGTTTTCAGGCTTGATGATACATGATTTTAGGGGAGAATTTTTACCTAGTTGACCGATTTGTACTTTGTCTATAAGTGCAATGAAACTCAGTGCTAAGTAAGAGATGATTTTATTATAGGTTGAAGAGATTGAGTAATTACTTATACATAATAACTTTAAACTCTTGTAATATCCTTCATTTCTGGTAGTAATGGAAAGTTCTACTGTATCATTTCTCCCATGCATGTAAGTCACATTGTCCAAACCACATTAAACTCTATATTATTTTCCTACTTTCAAATTCTCAATTTATATTTAATTTTTGTGAGACTAGTTGTGCATGATATTATATAAAACTTCATATGGTGGGTAGGGAACTAATTGTACAAAATTTTGGTACTCTTAATTACAGGGATCTTCAAGAGGTTCGGTTATTCTGTTATGATACTACATGTGAGATTTTAGTGGATTGGCATGTGAGGTTATTTTGGATTATTGGAAGCATTGACCAAAGACTTGTTCCTAAAAATTATACACCCACACACATTTTTGTGTTATGTTATGTATTATATAATGCTTCTTTAATATAATTTAAATTATTTTTATTAAAAATTTTAATATAGAATTATACACACATTAAATTAAACCATTGACTCAAATATATCCAAACAATTTGGATAAATAATTGAAAATTTACAAATCCCATTTTTTATGAAAATTGTACCGTTCAAAAGGTAAAGAAAAGGAGGAGTAATGTTTATGTCACTATAATATAATAGTCTAATAGACATATTCTGATTTAGAGATGGATTAGGCTATCCAAGTTGAACTTGACCTTGGATTACCTTAAGGCACTATTGTGAAATGGTAGTATTCAGATTCAATTTTTAGATGGTTTTTTGGAAAATATTACTAGCCGCATCACCAACTAAATGAGTGGGCTTATATCATTTAGGGGTAGGATCCCCTTGATCAATAAAGTTATCTCATCTAATACCCTACATGTTTTTTGTCTATTAAATCCCTAGAAAAGGATATTAAAATAATTGATATTACTATGAAATATTTCTGTTGATATGTAAACACATAAGGGTGTTTTCATTAAGAGAGTTGGAAACACATTTTGATACCATTCCAGGAAGGATGCATCAACTTGAGGGGACTAGAGGAGAACATTCTAGATCTGTGGGAAAAAATATCTTGGGAAGTGATTATTGACTAGTTTATATGAGCTTGGTTCATGATTTACAAATATATAATGATACTAGAGGCCTTTTTAGACATAAAACCTTCTCTGTCCACCCTTTGGCATGACTTACTTCTTTAGTTGCGCAATAGTGAGAGTAATTCCTAGTGGATCACTTATAGAGGTGATATCCAGTTCTATAAAGAAACTTTTTTGGGGAAATTCTTCATTTTTCATGACATCCCCACACCATAAATCACCTTTATAAAATTTTATGTGCATCTAATATTTATTACCAGATTCTTGGATGAAGATCAAATATAAGTTTGTGAATATATTCTTCTATTAGATGAAACTAATGAATTAATTTCCAAAATTATGTATTTTAGAAAGTTCCATGTGAAAAAGTTATACAATGATAACCATATGATATAGAGAACTAATGTTTGGGAAGAAGATCCTTGGGGTGAATATGTCCATTCAAAAATGAGCTTCCTAATTTGGCATACATACTATGGTGCATTATCGATGAACACTATTGTGTAAACAAGATAAATTCCTCTATTATTTAAACTAAAATTATTAAAGGATTTAGATGTGTATTTCGTGACTAAAATATTCATAGATAGAACCAGGGCTTGATAAATTTGGACCACTTTGGAAAAAGTTTGGTTGTTTATCTTTACTATAGTTATTTGGAAATGTTTCAAGTAGTATGGTTCCTTGACATGAAGATATCATCCATAAAAAGGTAGCTTCAAAACATTATATTGGTGTATTTCTATTGGAGTATCTGGGAATAGAGAAACCCTTTTAGGTACTAGGACTACCATTGGATTAACAACAGGTTGTAGATCTTCTTGTTGAGGCTAATCAATAAGATGTTGTAGGTCCACTAGAGTTGGATTCTCCATCACTAAAATGGATGAATATTAAATTTTAATTGATTGCATTCTATAGTATTGAGAGAATAAGGGTTTGGGGGTACTGGAATGAACCCTCTACTAGATTTAAGCTCAATGTGGATAGTGTTTTCACCTATGATTCTATGAATAAAAGTGGTTTAGTTTGGTATTTTAGTAGTTTGTTTTTAATGAAATTATCTACCTTCTATGACTATCATAATCTATTACTTTTGGAGGCTAAAACTCACCTAATAAGGATAGATCTTTATAAGTACTATAATATTCAATTATAAATAGTGGAATCTGATTCGGTGATCATGGTCAAGTTTCTAGTGAACCCTTCTCTTATCCATTATTCAATTGTTTATATTCTTAAAATTTTTAGGGAGTGGTTGAACCATACATTAATATCAAAAACATATAGAAATAAGGTAACATGGTGTTATACATTCTAACTTCAAAAGGTTAACTAGACAATCCTCTAAAACGGTTCCTTATTATCTATTCCCTTTCCTAAGAGTAAAAAATTATTACATGTAAAGATTCTCTTGGAATATAATACTTCAGAACCCCATGATATTTTCTTTGGTAGTTTCCCCATTTAAATAAAAATCTATGATTGGATGGATGGAAAATAACATTTTAATCCTTCTATACCATTTTATTATTGATGTTACATATGAATCAAATTAATATTTATTAAACACATAATTTTTTTAAACATGATTCAATCACTCATGTGTAGGTACAATAATTGAACATGAGATATAGATCAAGTAAAACTAAAATAATTATATAATTTATTTATTTATTTTTATTATATAATGATTATATATATCCAATATATATGATTTGACTATGGGATTTCTTATTCTAACTCAAATGAAGTCCATGATGTCTGACATGTATAATAAGTTGGGAAATATCATCTATGTTTCGAGTAATGTATGTCCATGATTAGTAACATGATAAAAACTATATGATTATATTTCTCAATGAATTATATAATATTGAAATCAAAACATGATATTTTTCATGAATAATATAGCTCAATTCATTTAATAAAAAGATACATTAAGAAAAACCCCCTGTAGAAAACTCCAAAAAATTAATTTAACTATACTTGTGGTGCATCTTAATTTGATCTAATCTAGTTCAATAAATATAATATGAAACCCATGTTAGCATTAAGTAAAATTAACTATATACAAGTCCTTGACACACTAACCTCACATCACAACACATACTTCTATGACGGTTCTCATATAGGGTTAGAACTTAACATCATAAGATACTAGAAGGATTATTATCAAAATATAATATATAAAATCAATTTACCACTAATTCATGATAATGAAATAATTACTGATTATAAAGTGATACACGATAAAATTTTTCATCCTATAATATCATTAAATTATTAGTATCCATGGTATAATTTTCAACATCTTCCACTTGGAATAAAACTAAAATCCAAAGTATTTTATACTCAAATATCCTAGAAAAATATCCGAAGTATATTATATGTAGATGTTGGTCATGGATATGATGAATCCACCATATAAGTTTCTTAATTAGATTATCTACTATAATAAAAATATTTCATATTCATAACTTTTACAATTTATAATCTCATAAATAAGATGAAATAATATAATAATGTTTTTTGGAATTTTGGGTTGATACAAGTTTCTTAGATTGTATGATTAACCCTGAGTGTCTAATGGATCATGAAATCATTCTGGGGGGGGGGGGATTAATCTGTATAGAAAAGTTTTACCAAATTATTTTCACTTAAATTTCACCCATTTTGATATTCAAACCTCTAAACCTATAAGGATGAATGAAACTTCTATATTCATCAACATATTCTCACTATCTACAAGGAAAAAATTAAATAGAGCATAAAACAAAATACTTTTAAAATGTTTGATCCTAATGTAGGTATCTTCTTCTTCCTGCGTTTGAGTTAAGTTTGAGATATAAATTTTATCTCTAGTTTAGAAAATTATTTAGAATGGGTGAGAAGGTATTATACTTAACCCGACATGCACATTGGTTGATTTTAACTCCCTAGAAAGCCATAGGTAAGGGTTGAAATCAACTTATATTAGGTAAATTGGAATTCCTCAATAGGTTATTTATACCTGATCTCACTATTTTACTATTTCTCTATAAGTTATTTATTATTGATCCGACCAATTTACAATGGTACCCCAAACTTATTAAGTAAGATTCTCTGTCTTCAGGTTTCTTTTGGACATCAACTACTTCCACAGAAAAATGACAAGCTTCCTTGGATCCTTCACAATATTTCCAAATAAACAGTTTATATATTCTCTAAGAACTAAATATCTAGATTATATGCATTATTAGAACATAAATATTACTCTCTTCTTCAAGTTATTCTACATTCATACCTTATGATGGATTGAAACATTGGTCTTTATAACTATAATCCAAAATATATGTTTCTATAACCTAATCTTCATCAAGTACTTCAATGTTCTAAACATAGGAAGGTTGACAGAGAATTTCAATCTTTCTCACTAACTTCCAATTTCTCATATTTTAGAATCATCTCATTAAAACTTTTATAAATTCTAATACTTTATTTTAAACATTGTAAACTTCTACAACATGTGATTATTCTTTATCGACTCATATGATATTTAAAAAAAATGGTCATACTCAATTCTTCCTTAGCTTCAAATGATCTTCCAAAATATATAAGTTAAATTCTATCTATATTATCAATATCCTATCATAATCATTACCTAATCTAAAAATTATATCTCCTCAATTGATATCTATAACTGACTATTGAACCTTTTATGAAATACAACCCATTCTTTAGTGCTTTTAGTATATATGTCTTTACCAAGAATACATCACATTTAACTCTTGGTCAAAATTCATCACCTATTCCAAAAAAATAGCTCTATCCTTCTTTAAATCTTCCATAAATCTCATATTGAGTCATAAAATTTAATATGTGTTTTTTACATCTTGAAGTATAGACCAAAACCATCACATTAACTTTTTTCAAATTATGGATTCATCCTTCTTTATCTTCTATTTGATCTTTTTAAAAAATTTAAATACTCTGATATATGATTTTGATCTTAAAACTTAATCTAATGTATCTCCTAATATTCTAGAGTTATTATTACATATATCCAATACATAATATGAAACAAGGCTATAAAATATCAACTTTACTATAAAACTTTATATCTACTCAGCTTATATTAGTTAAAATCCCCTTAGAATAGTTTTTTAGTTGTGTATATCGAAAAAGGTAATGAATGTATTTTTAAAACAATATTATAAGTCACGAGGAATCCATTTCATTAATGTTAGATGAAATTAGGCTGATTCTATAGTCTTTTTGGAATTATCTGGAAAATACAACACAATTGTAAGATTAGAAGAATGAATTTTATTTTAAATTGATTTTATTTTAGGTTTAAGAAACCTTGGGAATGTCTTGGTAGATTTAAAATGGGGTTTTCCTTTTTGGGTGCACCATGAGCTATTCCATGCCTATGGTGGGAGGTGTGTTTCACTGTGATACTTCCTATGAAACAAGAGTTAGACGTTTGTCATGGAAATTTGGTATAATCTTGTATGTAGAAAATTTGGGGTATTTCTTTGTGACAGAGTCAGTTTAGCCTCACCATGCCATGGTGGGTGAAAAAAGGGTTGATTTTTTTGGACCACATCGTGGTCAGTCAGTGTGTAGTGATTCATAGTGTGGTGGGATGAATACCACCATGGGCATGATAAAAATACACCAGACCATGGTGTTGTATATTCTGGGAATTGAAATGGCCTGATCGACTACCTATTTTTGAGGAAGGTGTTACTCTATTTTATTGAACATAGAGGATCATTATAATGGGATTTTTAATGTGATATTGAATTGGTTTTCCATATATTAACAATCTTATTTATGTTTCATTTCTGGGGTTTACATTCTATGTAATTATGAGGAGATATTCTGTTTATTTATTTTTAATTAAATTTTATGTAATAGGTTTCATGGTTCCTTTCAACTCAATTATTGTTTTTCCTTACAGGGATATTAGTGTAGGGGAGATAAAGATTGGTTTTCCCAATTTTTGTTCGGGAATTGTTATGGTATGAAATTTCCTTTATATCTTTTGATCCTAAGGACAATGAATTCTTGTTTGGTGATATAAAATCCTTGGTTTAGGACCTCAAATTTCTATCGTTGGATCCTTCTTTCTTTTTGGTTGTGTATTCTATTTTATTAGTTGGAAAATTCAAAGTGTTCTGAGGTAGGTTTTTCTATATCAGTTCTTCTTTATGTGATTCATGAGTTTATTGAATTATTATTTTATTATGTTTGAAATTGGTAAATCATGGTTTATTGGATTTGAAGTATAGATAATCCTTTTTGATGAAAATAGTGTTTTTAGTTATTGGTTTCATCTAGGGAATTTATCCTTTTTTAGAAATGAAATTGGATTATTTTTTTAGTTTTGGTGGATTTGGGTTTTAAAAATAAAAATTCTCATTTTAATAGAAACAAGTTATTCATTAAAGTGATTCCAAATGGTTTAACCTGTGTGTTTCTTGGAAAGAAGTTTTGGAATGTTTTAAATAATTACTTTTAAGTAGTTGTTTTTAAAATATTAATTGTAATGATATTTCAAGACACTTAAAGAAATTGATCGGTACATTATGTTATTCAATTAAAGGTATGTTTGGCACTTTAAAATGTTTTTTAAATGAATTAGTTATGCATGATCCTTTTGAATGGATGGTTTGAAGTTATGTTTAAATTAATTGATAAAGGTTTGGTTTATCAATTTGGTTTTCTTTAAAGGATCATTTGTAACTTTATGAAGTAAATTCTCTTGTTGTATAAATTCTTTATAAACCCCCTTAGTATGATTTTCCTTGATGTAATTTCTTGGATATCATGATCAAGGGTGTTTACATTAGGGTTTTACGCTATGAGAGATCATGGAGTGAGTGTGATATGTGAACCTTGTATGTTATGGAATTTTTATTTTTCATATAGATATATTTGTGTATCCCAATTGTGAAAATTATTTCTAGTTATCTCACTCACCTCTTTGACTGGTCTGGGGATACCTAGGTAGCTAGATGACGGATCCTAGATTAATGCTATGATTTTGTGGACTCACACCCTAATTAGTGTCTCCCTAGAGAATGTAAATTTAGGTTAGGTACATGCTTCAAGGAGGCTATTGTACACTGAGTCTGTAAGCTTGTGTACTTGTTAGATTCAAAAATTTCATACAGTCTTTCATGAATTTATTTTCTTTCTTGTGCTAGACTCACTAACATATCTAAGACTTACCCAGGGAATATGACCTTAACACTTGACTATGATACTTTGTCTTGTGATTTTTTTTCAAAATATTTATAGAAATTTGTATTTTATTTCAAAATGTTTTGAGTTATTTTCCTCTTGAGATTACTGAAAGGGTTTTAAATGGAAAAATGAATGTTTAATCTTTCATGTTGCCTAAAATTGGTTTTGATGGATTTTAAAATCTTTTAAGAACATGAAATGATTTATAATATCTTAATGTAATGAAAAACCTATTTTTCTCATTACTTAATTTCAAACTTGAACATCTAAATTAATTTGTGGAAGAAATTGAGTAGACTGCTTACTAGGATCTTACAATGATTTATTTTGACCACACCCTACATACATCGCTTGGTGTATGTATCTTTCATATTTATATAGTAAGTGACTAGGTTCTCTTCATATTTTTTTTGGTTTCACGCTTGGTTCACTAAGAGAAGTTGACTTGGGACATGGTGGGTGGTGGGGACTACCAGGATATGGGTTATGGTAGTTCTATTTTTTTTAATTTCTATTCAAGGATGTCTATGTATTGTAACCTTTTATCAAAATTTTCATATATTTTTTTATTTATTTTTTGACATTTTATCAATTATTATTTAGTTATATTATCCTTTTTTGTGTTAAATCATTCCCAAATCCTATTTCTTGATTTCAAAGTACTTTTCACTATCCCATCAGGATCGGTAATTCCCTTTGAGCTAGTGATAGATCAGTTTGGATGCTTGTTTAGATGGTATTCTGGGAAATTTTTTTATAATTGGTATAAAATTAAGGTTTCATTTAAATTTATTATGTTATTTTGTGTAATTCATTATAGAAATAAGATTTGGAACATGTTAGGACTCGAGAGTTAGTTCATAAATGGGTGCCTGATCACCACCTTCTATGATAAAACTTCATTTAAAAAGTAAAGAGGGGACTTGTGAAATTATATTTAGTCATTATTTTCTTATTTTTAATAATATTTAGATTCTCAATGAGTCTATATTTGATTTTTGGAAAATATTATGAATTTATGTTGGATCAGAATGCTGACTAGGGATGAAAAGTGCCTTCACGGTCTGGTAAACAATAAAGAATAAGTGTTGTTAGTCTAGAAAATGATATAGGAACTATTATAGGATTGGTGAGTGGTTTAGTATTCCATTAAACCAACACAATCATATTTCTAGTTTAAACCTAATTTTTTTTCATTCTACATTTTATTTAAAACTCAGTTACATGATGTGAGTTTGGAGGGTTTTTAATTTTATAATGGTCGGTGATGTGTGTATTTTATTTCATGATCTTGTTTGGTTGTTTTGGTATAATCATTTTTTAAATGGATATAAATACTTTTGAATAACCAAATTTTAAATTTAAAATGGGTTTCATTTTATTTCTTTTAGAAATGTTTTTAATAACCAAAAGGTTTTTTTACGAACTATTTTTTTAAAGTTGATTTAAAAAGACTCTTAAGTAATGTTTTTTAGAGGAATGTTTTTAGAGGGTTGTTTTTTATTTTTTAATGGATTTAAAATGCAACTTTTTTCAAAATTGGAATTTGGAAATAATGTTTTGAAACCTTTGATGGAGTTCCATGATCTTGAAAAGATTCCAAATTGTGATGCATTTTTCAAGAGATTTAATTTTTTGGAAGAAAAACAAAATGCCTTAAAAATGGGGAAGCTTATTCTTTGTTTGAGTGTTCTATAATAGGTTTTGTATTATGATTTATTTGATGATATTATGTTTCTTGGTATCCAAAAATTTCTTCCAAGAAGTTTCCCAAAGAGGATGGGAAGTTTTTTCATCAATAAAATCTCCAAAGCATCCCTTTGCATATTCTCAAAGTGGTGTTTCATGTTGATTACTTTACCAAGACTTTGAACTAGGTGGTGAAGCTGGAGTCTTCCCAGATTTTAGATCCCATCCAGTTCTTCCTAGATTATTGTCTGCATTTTTTTCAGAGTTGATTAGGGTTTACTTAAAGTTTTGAAGGGGCTAAAATAAATTAAAGTAATATTTTATTCTGTCAAGACTCCTGATGCCCTAAATAAAAAGTTAGTTATTTCATTATTTAAAGTACCCTTATAATAATGGTGTAAAGTTTTGGTTTCTACCATATAGTATGAAATATAGTATTAGGAATTCATCAAATCTATCTTTATTTAGTGGAAATATTATGAGGAATTGAAGAAGGAAAAATTTTATAAACTCACGTGTCTTAGTTAAGGAGATAAATTAGTTAAGGGGTATTCTAATAAATTTAAAAGTTTTTTATATTTCTCACCTATGAATTTGGGTGATTAATCCATAAAGGACATCTATTTTAAAGGATGTCTCTACCAATAACTTGGTGCTATTATATCATAAATCCATTTGACCTCTTATATGAAGGGTTTTGAAAGGGATATAATAATTAAAGTGGATCTTGAAAACTTACCAAAAATTTATAATGGCCCATCAATAGTTAACTTTGGTAAATATTTAACTTATAGAGAATAATATAAGTTTTATAATAGGGGATAACCCTTTTAAAGGAAAGATATATATTTGATGCTTCTAGTGTGGGGGCACCAGGTTATTCTAAGAGGTCTTTTGTAAAATATCTGAGAGTTTATCATTATTGTGACTGCCTGGGATACCTTTATAAGTTTTGTAAGCTGGGTTACCAAAGGGGGAAGTTTTGGGTGTAATATATTTTTGGTGAACTTATTGTTCTAGGAATCTTTTTTAGGTTGTTTCAAGATGTTTTTGGATGCTCTCTTGTGGATCATGGTTGGTGTTTTTTGTGATCCATTATCTTTATGATGGGTTAAGTTTCTTGATTTATCCTTAGTTTATCCATATGGATAAAATAAAATATTGTGCTGGGAAAATATTCATGTTCTCGATTGTGGTATTTTGAAATGTTATATCAACCCCCTTTAATGGGATTTTTTTGTATTTTATTTTATATCACTTTGGTTGGTTATTGTACCCTTGGTATCCTTTTGTTATCATCTTTTTGTTAGATCTAAATCCTTATGTTTTTGGGTATATATTTTTTAAATCTTGTGGTTATTTGTTTATAGGATAGAATAGTTATTTTAAGCTATTTATAGTTGTAATTTGATAGACTTTGGGTGTATACTCTGGTAGTTAGGACTCAATAGGATCTTGTTGGACCGGTCACTTGAATACGCCTGTGTTTGATGTGATGATCCCATCGAGGGGTAGAGATACGTGTTAAAAGTACTAGGTTTCCATAAAGTATTTAACTAAGGTTTAAATCCTTATAAATACTATATCTTTCTTATAATAATTTGGATCATTGATTAATATTGAGGGTGTAGTCTCTTTTTATATTATTTGAATGTTTCAACTATTCCATTTCTTTGGGGGTTTTAATTCTTCTCTTTGATGTTTCTTTGTGGTGGGTAATTGAGGTATCTTATTTGGGTTGAAGGGATGTTTTGTTAAGTGGATGTTTTCATCTTTTCCCACCATTTTTATGAGTCTTTAAATGGTGGGGAGTTCTATGTTAGGTCTCTAGTTCTTTTCTTGATTTTTTCCACATGACTATGTCAACTATTTCTTTGAAGTTGTGTAGTGTTGTTACAGTGTCTGCTTAAAGGGTTGTTAGGAATGTATAAAGTATGTTATTTTGTATTTGTGACTGGTGGTTTATTTTTAGGCGATTATTACTCTATTTCATAAACCTTTCTCCTCACAAGTTGGGCGTGGAACTGCTTTTATACCATTGTTTTCTATCTTTGTACTGAATAAATTATGGAGACAAAACATGCTATGATGAGGAGATGGTAACCCTAAAATGTTGAATTTTATATTTAATTAATTTTATTTTGGGGTTTGAAATATTTGGGAATGGCATGAAATATTTAAAATTGTTTTGGGAATTTTTGGTGTACCATGAGTTGTGCCACACCTATTGTGGTTTTCATGTTGTAGTGTGAGACTTCTTGTGAAAAATATTCTATTTTTTTGGTCATGGAAAGTGGGTGAGGCCTTGTTCGTGGATAATTTGGGGGTCTTAATCTATAACTTGGTTAGTTTATCCTCCCCACACCATTTTGAAGGTGTGTTGGGTCCAAAATGGTTTGATTTTTTAGACCACATCATGGTTAGTCAGTGTATTGAGCTTCATGATGTAGTGAGATCAAGACCACCTTGGGTGTGTTGACCATACCCTATTCTATAGATTAATATATTTTAGGAATTAAAAGAGCCTAATAGACCACATATTTTTTAGGAAGTAATTATCCTGGTTTATGGGAATGCATAGGATCATTATAATAGAATTTTTAATGTGATCTTGACTCGGTTTTCCATTTATTAATCCTCTTGTTTTTATTCTATTTCTAGGGTTTCCATTCTATCCAATTATAGATGAGATATTTGGTTGATAATTATGAATTATAGGTTATGTAATAGTTGTATTAGTTCCTTTAATCTCAATTCCTCTTCTTCATAACTAGGAGATTAGTTTAAGGGTGATAAATGCTGGTTTTCAAGATTATTGTGCTGGAATGGTTGTGGTATGTAATTCTATTTGTATCCTTTGTTATTTAGGATGTTGATTTTTGGTTTGAAAATATGATATAATTATTTTAGGACCTCTTATTTATATTTTTAGACCCCTTTATTGTTGGTTGTGGATTCCATTTGATTGGTTAGAAAATTACAAGTGTTTTGAGGTAGGAGTTTTCATGCCATTTATTATTCTTATAGTTCATTTATTTCTTAAATTATTATTTTATTACATTTAAAATTGGTTAATCATGGTTTATAGGTTTAGAAGAATAAATGACCCTTTTTGAAAAAAATGTGTTTGGCATGAATGATTTTATATAAATAATTAATCCTTTGTTTTGAAATGGAATTGCCTAGTTTTCTGATCTTGGTGGAATTGGTTTTTAAAAATGAAAAGCATCATTTTAAAGGAAATTAGTTATTAATTAATGATATTCTAAATGGTAAAATGTTTGTGTTTCTTGGAAATATGTTTTGGAATGATTTATATATTAACTTTTTACTAGTTTTTTAGAAATATTGGTTATAATGATATTTAAAAACACTTAAGGATTGATCGATATGTCATGTTATTTGATTAAAGTCCTGAATGGAACTTAGAAATGATTTTTAAAGGTAAATAGTATGTATTAACCTTTTAAATGTATGGTTTGAAGTGATGATTAAATTAACCAATAAAGGTTTGGTTTATCAATTTGGTTTTCCTTAAAGGCCATTTGGAACTTTATAAAGTAAATGATCTTATTGTGAAAATTCTTGTTGAACCCCTTATGTATGATTTTCCTTGTTGGATTGTTTATTGTGGACATGATGATCGGTGTTTAAATATCAGTTATACTCTATGAGAGAGCATGGTGGTGAGGATTATATATAAACCTTATATGGTATAAAATGTTGATTATGCATGTTTATGCCATTGTGGATCCATGTTGTGATCCTTTCTGCTTGTTATATCACTCACCTCATTGATTTGTATTGGGAAACTTGGGTAGCAAGATTAAAGACCCTAGATTTATGATACACTTTTACATGCTCACACTCTGACTAGAATATACCATGAGAATGTGGATTCAGGCTTGGAACGTGATTCGAGGAGGTGGGTGTGTGTTGAGTTGGTAAGCTTATATACTTGTTAGATTCGAATTTTTCATGCAGTCAGTCATGGATTTATTTTTCTATATTTGGTGGAATCACTAACGTATATAGGACTTACCAATGATATATGACATCAATCTTGAATTTGATACTTGATGTATGACTTTGAACATTCAATCATTACTCATAACTAGATTTTCAACAATTGAATTTGTTATATATGTTTAATCACTATGAGGTACTTTCTTTACTTATGTATTATCAATTCATATGTTGGATTATTCTATGATACATTTACAAAATCATAGATTCCATATGTATTATTGAATTTTTCTTGTGAAATAGATTTCAAATATTTCTATAAAGGGGTATATTATTTCAAAAGGTTTTGACAAGTTTTCCAATTAATATTCCTAAATGGATTTTAAATGAAAAAAGGAATGGGTTTTATTTCATATTTCACAGAAATGGTTTTGATAGTCATTTAAATATTTTAAAATTATGAGATAATTTATCATATATCAATGAAATTTAAAACGTTTTTTTTCTTATTATTTTATTTTGAAAGATCATATTTTAACTAATTTGTGGAAGAAAGTTCTTATATTTATTAGTGGGATCCTACTGGGATATATTTTTCTCACACCTTTCATACATCTCTTGGTGTATACAACCTTAATTTTTCTATAATTGGTTCCCAAGTTCTATTTTTCTTCCTTTTTTTTGGGTTTTTACCATTTGGTTGAAGAAATATGACTTGGGACATAGTTAGTGGTTGAGAAGCTCTAAAATATGGGTTTCAATCATCCTGTTTTTTACTTTCTATTCATGGATTTCAATATACAGTCTCCCTATATCTCAATATTTTTTTATTAGTTCATTTAACTATTGATGTTTCCAAAGTTCTATTTGATTTATACTATCCTTTTTAATCCAAATAATTCACCAAGGTTGTTTCTTGATGCCCATGAATGTTTTACTGGTCCATAGGGAATGGGAATTCCCTTTGGGCCAGTGTTGGATCGGTTAAAATATTGATTTGGGGGGGATCCATGATCGATTCATTACAGTAGTTTATAAGTACTCTTCTGTGGTGGTTATAAAAAACCCATAAGTTTGAAACAATGTTGTGGTATATGGAATTTCTAGAATAAAATTTCTTGTACAAAATAGGGAAGCCCAACTTGGATGTTGTGGAAAACGTGGTGAAGGTTTGGATGAGATAATAAAATGGAAGATTTTTTTTAGTAAAAAGAAAGAAGAAGAAAAAAACATACCCTTATTTCATCATAGGAGAAAGTTGTTACCATGAGGAAACACTAAGATCAACCATAGTTCCATGTATAAGAAACTTAATAAGTAGTGAGATAGAACCAGTCAACACTAGAAGATGGAAATTAGTGCCTAGCCTAGGGCAACACTATGTATTGTTTTCTTAGTGTGGGGTGACATTATATGAGTTTTTCAAGCCATGGATACCATTTCCAATATTGTAAACTGGTCTAAAAAAATATCAAGTTTGATATGGGATAAATAAGGTGAGACATTATTCAATGTAAATGGATCACAAAAGAAATTATTAGTGAAGAGAAGTAGAACACACTAAAGAGTAAGGAACCAGAATCACAGTGAGTGTAAAATGGATAGATATTTTTCACCACACCATAAAGGATCATATTTTGTGCTGAAAGATTACTTATGTTATACAGGGATCCACATATTAGGAATTATTTATTTCATGGTATATGTTGAGAGAATTAGAGGGATGAACTATGTGGAGACATAGAGAATCCCAAATTGAGGAGAAGAATCTACCATGTTGTGGTGGTATCCATAGTGCATTTTTATAGAACTATTTGGGAATTGAGAACACCACTATAGGAGTGTTTGCTAACTTGGTGGAATTGAGTGTGACTTTTTTTTTGGGATTATAGAAGGAAAACATTCCAGGGAACAAATAATGTTGAGGATTAGGTTTATGAGGAAGAATATCAAAAGAGTAGTAAGCATGAATCCAACCATATCGGAGGGTGTTTCTCCTAGTCATGTGCTATTTTGTAGTGATTATGGTTACACACCATAACCAATATTCAATAGAAAATGGTGGTAAGTCATAATTATTTTCTAGGGAATATTAGTAGGTATAAAACAATTGTATTTATGAGTAGTTAATGAGTGGTTTGGAGACCCATTAAGGTTATTTAATTGGTTAATTAGATTACATGTGTTTTAGGGGGAATATAAGAATCTATAATATATAAATAGAAAAATATAGAGTCTCTATATAAAATAATCACTGAGATATTTGTATATAAGATAGAAATAGGACATTTTAGTTTCATTTTAAAAATAGGAAAGTATTTCCAATAGTTCTATAGAAAACTAAAGGTGAATAAGAATATGTTCTATAAGTCATTCACTCATGAAATTCATCAAGTTTCGTAGAAGTGATAAATGATATCAAGTTTATTTTTTGTAAAAAATTTGAAGATAAAATTATCATTATAGGAGTATCAGTGGAAATTTATATATGAATACTAAAAGTTATTTCTTCAATAGAGTTGCGTGGATATTGAATTTTGAGGCTCAATGTGATTTCTCCATATTGTAAACACATAAAAGAAGTGTGGTTAGTGTTTATTGTGCATTAGTATATTTCCAATATCATACTCCTTATAATGTCCTAGTTTGGATAAACCAAGTAAAAATATCATGTTTTCTATTTATTTCAATCATTTATCCGAAGTGATATCATATAAAATAGAAGAGTATTCCTCTTAAGGAGAGAATATGATCACAATCAAGGAAAAAGTTCCAAACCAAAACACAAAATTTAACCCATCTTAGGGTATATTTCTTGATTGGGACCAATAAGTTTTATTAGAGATAAGGTTTTGGGTGAATAATTCTCTATATATTAGGATACATGGATATAATTTATAGCCACAAAGGAATACCCAAATTTTTAGGTTGTATTTTATATCTTTGGAAAAACTGTATAAAACACTATTTTCAATAATTATCGATTGATGTGTACATGGATAATATTAATTAGATCTCATCTATCATGGAAGGTGGATCCCTCTCTAATAGGTACTATTAGGAATTAGGTTCTCATTACAATTAAATTAATTCTTTAGGGAGAGATTTGGCCAACCACATATATGCTAAGGTGATGTCAGGAAAAATTTATAATTTAATGTTAGATAAGATCCACTATATTATTAAAGGTAAATAAAAGGTTTGAGAGGTTAAATTGAAATTATTTTGGAATTAATATATATATATATATATATGAGGATGATACTAAATGAGAAGGTCAATGTATTATTTTATCGACTAAATATTATCACAGAAGATATGCATGGGATAGGGGAAGGTTTTAATGATGTAATAATTGTCAAGAGTATCCTTAGAAGGAAACCTTTGTGTTTCAATGTAAAGGTATCAGTAACTGAAGATAAATACCCAAATTATGTGGCATTATATAGTATTTATAGTAGTCTTATTAAATATTAGATTAAGAATAATAAAAATAGGTCTATGTCAAAGGAAAAATCTCAGGAGGTTGCATTCCAGGCTATGAAGAAAGTTTCTTTACAATAAGATCCTAGTGAATAATAAGTTGATAAGGTGATAAAATTATTTCCTATAATTTTAAGAGGATAAAATTATTTCCTATAATTTTAAGAGGATAAAATTAAAATTAAAATTAAAGCTTCAACTTAGTTTCTTTCAATGCGGGAATATTGGTCATCATACTTCCGAGTGACCTAAGAAATTTCAAGATGATGATGAGGAGGAAGAAGTTATTAATAAACCCTTAAAGGGTGAAAAAATAGGATAAAACCATTATGAAAATTCCTTAAGGGAAAAAATTATTTATCTGATGAAGAATAATAATCATCCAATATATAAGTATAGGAGGTTAAGAACTATGTGAACTTGTTGAAGTAGTTATTGTATCTAGTGTGGATAAGCCACTAGTGAAAGACATCATTTCTTTCAATATTGTAATCAAGGGAAGAGTTCATATTGAAGGTTTTCTTGAGGCATCCCTTGAATAAGTATAAATCTGGAGGGATATGAAAAATATATAATGTTGTTTTTCATGACTATAAGCTCTACATAAAATGATAAGAAGTGATAAAGTCAAAATTAAAGATAGATTTTGAAAAACTTAAATTTTTAAATTTTAAAAAATCAATGAAATAAGTTGAGTTAAGGAAATTTTTTTAATAAAAAGATCATATCATTGATGAAATGACTATGTTTTTAAAATAAAGGGTCATGTAAATCGAATAAATACAAGGTTAAATCATGATGTTATGAAAAAAGTGTGAAAGTTAAGAAAGACTACTTACTCTTGACATGATCTTAGGTAATTCAAGTGTCATGACCTCTAATGAAATTAAGAAAGTTATTGGGGTATCTATTGACTGGGGCGTGGCTTCCCAAAGGTATATTATTTCTAGGGAAATGGAAAATTTATTATATAGTATGATCATAAGAAGAAAGTAATCACAGTTGATTCAAAACCCCAAGTATCTAAACCCCAAGAATTAAAACCTAAAAATAAGGTTTAATTAGATGATACTAAAAAGAATAATTTTGATCCAAAAAAGGTTGAAAATAAGACACCTCAAATATGGTGTTATTACCATGGGAATATGGGGCATACTAAATATGTGTTCTCTTTTGAAAAATGATATTTCATAGAGAAATACTAACAAATATAGAAAAGTTAATTCCCTTATATAATTTATTATTTTAATGGTTATTGTATTTGGTGTTATGTGTATGGTTATAAGGAATTGTATTTCCAATCAAGGGTTTAAAAGACTATACCAAAGGTGACCTAGAATAAGAAGAAAACTTACTAGTAAAAGACATCATCAACCAAGCTAAAAATAAGTGACATATTTGTATCTTTACAAGACGAGGAAGAAGAGATAGATATGAAGGTGGAACAAGGTTGCCCGATTTTAAAAGAAATAAAGAATATGACTTGGGAAAATAAAAATAAATTTTATATGGCCAGCATTTGCGAGGTTTCTTGAGATAAAAAATAGATTTGGAATATAGAAATTAGATAGTGGGTGTACTTACCACATAATAGGAAATAAATACCTTCTATTTGGTGTAAAATATGGAAAAATGGGTTTTTTTTTCATTTTGGAAATGATGAGGGGATGAATAAAATTGGCCCTATAAAGGCCCGAATTAGTGGGAAAGACTTAAGGTGCATGAAAGTGTTATTTTTTGAAGTTTTTAGTCATAAATTTTATAGTTAAAATAATATATGTTATTTAGTGCAATAATTGAAGTTAAAAATAAGAGATTTCACTATAAAAGGAACAGAAGGATTGGGTTTATTACATGTAAGGTGAACCAAGGGTAACCTATATCTCATTGATGGAGGATAGCATAAGTGCATGCCATTCAAAGAAGAGTAGAACCAATTGTAGCATAAGTGACTTAGTCGTTTGAGAAAAATTTCCTTTGAAAAATTAGTGAGAAATGAAGGATCTTGAGAAATCCCTAATCTCACACCTGATCACACTCAAAAGTGTGATACTTTTCAAAAATGGATGATTATTTGAAAGGCCTATAATCCCAAGAAGGGAAATCATAATGGCTACTCAATTTAGATCATTCAGATGTTAGTGGTTTAATAAATACTTGGATTTAAAAGTTATGATGTCTTCTTCATTGAAAAATTTACTAGGAAAGAATGGTTTATTGTGATTACCCCTAAATCCAAGGTGTTCAATTGAATTACCTGATACTAGAGTCAAGATAAAAAATGTTGGGTTTAAAAATTAATAATATATACACTAATAATGTTATATAATTTAGAAATAATTAGGTGGATGAATACTTAAAAAATGGAATTAAGTATCACATTTCATTGGCAAGGACACATCAACAAAATATGGCCTTTAAGAGGAGGAAACAAATAATTAATAACATGGGTAAAACTATGCTCATAGAGAATAATCCGATAAAGAAATATTACATAGAGGTAGTGATTACATAAGTTTATAACTCTAATTGGGCCTTGATATCCTTGAATGAAGTAAATAATCCCTATTAAATGTGGTTTGGAAAGAAGCGGACTCTCAAGTACTTTTGAGTTTTTTTATATAAGTAATTTATTATAAATTAAGAGAAGAACTAGAAGTTCAAATATTTTGGAAAATAAGGTATATTTATTTTATATTCTTTGAAAATAAAATAAATATAGGTGTTAAAATAAGTGAATTAAAAAAATAATTAAAAGTGAATACACAATAGTTGTATAAAATGATCAGGTTTCAAAAATTGGTGAGAAAATTCCACACAAAAATAACCAATTTTTTTGAAGAATAAAGTGATTGTGATGTATGAAATATAGGGGGAGTGTATAGGGTTAACTAATATTTAGAGGAAAACACCAACATTGGATAAAATAAAACATATCCAATCATGAAAAAAATAATAAGTAATAGAGCTCGAATTAGTAATGAGAATATTATTAGTGACAAAATAGCCCTAGTTCAAACTTATAAAAATAAATCTCAGTAGAAAAACTATTTTCTATCATAAGTAGAGCCTACATATTTTGAATAAGTTTATAAGGATCATAATTTGATCGATTATATGCTTGGAGATCTTTACTAAATAGAGAATAACCAAACATGGGGAAGTTTTTCTAAGGCCCTATAATAAGAATGTCATTGGAACCATGTTGGTGTTATAGAATAAATTAAATAAATATAGAAATGTCACATGAAATAAATAACATTTAGTGTAAAAAGGTTATTTGAAAATAAAGGTAATAAATATGGACGATATATTTGTATTGGTGGATCGATTGGAGACTATACAACTGTTTTTGGCTATGATAGTGTAAAACATATTAAAATTATATCAAATGTATGTAAAATAAGAATTATTGAATGGACTCATTGAAGGGGAAGTATACATTGAGAAACTTGTTGGATTTATTTTGGATGAAGATGAAAATAAGTTATCTAGTTGAATAAGGATTTGTATTGCCAAAATCGAGAACCAAAATATTGGTACTCTCGACTAAACCAGTATTAAAATAAGATTGGGTTACAAAGTAGTGGAGTTTACCATAACCTTTATATCAAGAAGAAACCAGATCAAAGGATATTAATTCTTGTCTATGTTGATAACATAATGTAACATCCCAACCTGGCTCACCACTAAACCAGTGGCCGGACCGGTCTCCGCATGACCTCAACTATGTCTCCCCGTACGCTAGAGGCTACTGCCTAGAAGTGAGGGTCTAAGGATAGTAAGTGGGGAGACTATACCCTCTTATCAGAGTTTCACATCGGTATATCAATGTAAATAACAAACAATGGAAATAAATAGTGGAAGTAGTCTAATAAATGATAAAGTAGTGGAGGGTAGATTTTATAAATCTTGTACAAAAAATGGAAAACATAAATTATATAACAGATGCATAGATGACATGCTAATGATACAAAATGGAAAACAATGAACAAAACATCATTCTGAACATTCCATTACAAAAATTAATAAATAATGACCCCAAGACCTGAGGGAAGTCTCCTCGAGCATCTCGAGCTTCCGCTCAGTCCTTTGCTTCTATCTTCCAAGTAAATGCAAACAACACAATCCTGCAACCAAATAGAATCTACTCGGGTACCTCAGTGAAATGTCAGCCCGAGTAGGGTGTGAGATATAAATCTCAATAGGCCGGGACCACCGGTGTCTACCCCAAATCCTGACATTCAAGAAACAATTTAAATAGTGAAATCATGCATAATTAAGGTAAGTAGTACAATGTAACTATATACCCAAGTACCTGCTTTAGCTCTCAACTGGTGTCTGAACCTGTATTATACATTTGTCATGCATACATAATAGTCATTACACAATCATTTTCGTTTATCAATTATTCAAACCTCATTAAACTACATAATTCTTGTGATCCGGACTGAGCCTGAAATTCCCTGAATAAGTCACTCACCACAGATGTCTCTAAAGACCATCTAAGTAATAAAAGTTAAGAACAAATCCAAGTTTGTGCTTTGGATGGGATAATACGTTATAAGGTATTCAATATAATATTTCATATAATATATCTAATCCCATACACTAAAAAATATCATTTTGCTCCTAGGTCCATCCACTAATAGCGATTCACCCAATTTATTGATAATTATGAACCCTTTATCATATTCAATTCACAAATCATAATGTCACAATAGTTTTAATTAACCAATTAATTCATTTCATGTACGACCAATTGGACCCATAGTAAAATGTCAATTAATGGGCATATAACATCATTTCTAGCACCCTCGTGAGTATTTGGTGTGTCAGCCCTTGTCTCACAACCCATGGGTATTTGGAGCATCAGTCCATGACCCATAAAAGAATATTTGATTACAAGATGGGTGTAGAACGCCATGTCTATAACCCCATGAAAATTTAAAGCATCAATCCGTATCTCACAACCCGGTTATCAATAATACATATATATTTATCATTGGTGTAGAACGCCATGTCTAACACCCACAACCATCCATAAATTAATTAATAAATTAATTAATCCAATCCGTTAATTAATTCAACAACTAATTAACAACATAAATCTCCCGTCAAAAGGAAACCATTAATTATCCCTTCAACATCTCAATAGTAAATAATTAATTAACAATTAATTATTCTTATAAAGACAAATAATTAATTAACTCAACATTAAATTATCTAACTTTTTTAACAAGTCTGATCCCATCCAATCAAACAGTGATTCGTCCAGGACTCAATTTACATGCACATCATAATCATCACAAAACATATTGAACAAAGAACATATATTTTTCAACTTCCTCATGCATCATCTCATAATATAAAAAAACTCCATCCAAGACACCTTAATGCATGGAAATATAACATGAATCAAAAGGTACCCATGACCAACAGTCATAACGAACAATTAATTCTCAATCTTAATTTAATGAATTCAAATTAATTAATTAAACAATTAATTAATTAAATCTTATCTCTTTAACCAATAATCAATTAATTAACCATTTTCCATTTATCATGTAATAATTAATCCATCCATTAATTATTACCAGTTTCTAATTTATATTCTGAACATTTCAAATATTCAATATCCTCAATAATTAGTAATAGCCAAAATTTGTATTCTAAATCGTGACATGATAATTAATTATACAATTAATTACCCTATTACTCATTCTTCCCATTCAAATCATCTAACTATTTAATCATATCACTTTAACCAAATTAGAAAAACATGCTTAAAATCAACACATGTTCACGTCCTCATTTATCTCACATGGGTGACATCATTTAATAACATCAAAAGTGTCATTCATAGACATATCATAATCAATGACACTCACATTCTCAACTTATTTTAAAAAGCTATAATTCTTAAATAAAGTGATAGGGATTTGGGACCCTACCTCATGGTGGAACCATTTTAAATCTAAAGAGCTTTAATATACTTGGAGGAAACCAATCCACAACTGGTCCGCAATCACACACATGAACACCTTATATGTATTCACACACATGCCCCAAAACATGACAAAAAAGCGAAAAAAAAACTCATCTGCCTCACCTTTATCGGCAGATGCCGGAATACAGTCCAAAGGTTCTAGAGGATCCCCTTGCACATCCCTCACTGAGACTGAAAATATTTGAGAAGACACTTGAAGGATTCGATCATTCCAAGAGGAGCCGACGAGGGGGGTGTAGCGCGCCTCAAAGGAGGGACCAAGTGCATTTTTGCTGTTCTTCCAATATAGTGGTGCGCCACCCTCATGTTCTCTCCCCCAATTATCAATTACACCCATGATAAACTAATAGTCTTAATATAATAATAATAACATTTATTATTCTCATTTAATATAATGTTACTTCATTAACTAAAATTTAAATAAATGTTTCACAATTAATTATGAAAACCCCCATTAATCATCCCATTAAATTAATACAATAATTATAATAATATCCTTATTATTATTATTATTAAAAAATTATTTTATTTAAAATAAAATAAAAATAAATCTTTCTAAAAAACCGGATAACCACACAACTGACCCTCACCATTTGACTACCCGTGCACAACCCAATATCTATATTTAAAATGGTTTAATTAAATTAAACCCAACTCCACATTTATTCCTTATTTAATATTACCATTTAAAATTACCCTTCATTGATAATTCCCAACTCATCATTATAAAATTAATTATCTCAACACAAATTAATTAAATAAAAACATCCACTTTATAGCGATTAATTACATTCTTATTGAGCTTTAATTTAATTAAATGAAACCCCAAAAATATCCATTATTATTATAATTCATAATAATAATAACAACCACTCATAAAAACATAATAATTATTATTATTACATTCATAAAACTAAAATAATAATAATCTCATTATTATTATTTTTCAAAATTTTGATAAACCCAACACCACTATTTAATAACAATGCTTTTTTAAATCTGAAACTCTTCATTTTATTAAATTTTTCTTTGAGAAGCTCAAAAGCGTTATTAAATTCTCATAAATAATATACTCCTTTAACATGAAATTAAAATATAAACGTATCAAAATAATTTATGACACCATAATAATAATAATAAAATTATTATTATTTTCACATTCTTCCATTTAATAATAAATGGTCCTTTAATAATTCTGAAACTCTTCATTTAAATAAAATGGTTCTTTGATAAACCCATAATCCACATTAATTTCTTCAATCACCATTTAATTAATTCTTTAACATTAATTTAATTAAACAACCACAATAATAATAATAATAATAACTTCATTATTATTATTATTATTAAAACCTTCTTTTAATTAATTACAAACTCTCATATAATATTAATTAATTAAATTAAATAATTTATTAAATAGGGTAAAATGAAAAGGTTGGAACGCAACCATGCGCTACCTATGCTGATCCATTAAAGTGGACTTTTCGGAAATCGGTGTTCCCGAGACTCATTGGGACACTTGTGAAAATTATCGGGTAATTACACAAGTCCAAAAATGACACTTTTAGGTGTTATAACACTCAGAATAAAATTCTAGAGATTGGTTTTGAAAAATGACCCGTTGATAAACTGAAAAAAATTCCAAAACATTCTTATTTTAACCTGGTTCAATAACATGAGACTTTACAATATAACCACCTTAAAAACTTCTCGTCCCCGAGAAGCCATCGGGAACCACTACTAAAACAACCAACCTACCATGGTCATTTAATCTTGTTAGAAGTGAAGTATTGTTTTCCCAACGTCAAACACACCTTTAACCCTTCACAAGGATAATGGATAAGCCTTGAAAACTAGAGACAATGCTCAGTTTATAGCTTAAAAATCAAAAAAAATTCTTATATCTTCGGTAATTAGAAGGACCTCGTCAATGAAAATGGTTGTATCTCGATCAATCAACAGAATATGTTTCACATGCTTCTCTCAAAAGACATCGCATACCCAAAACCCCATTTCTCCCTTTGTCTGACGATGTTCCTTTAAAACTATCCAAGACCATCCGCAAGTAAAATGAAGTCCTTACCCAACCTCTGGTGAAATTTCCAAGTCAAGTCATCACAATGATATTTTAAAACAACCATTCACCAACGCAAAAAGAAAAAGTATGCCAAAGAATCAACGTATCCTGCGTACTACCCAGATAACAACCACTCATCAAGCCCAACAATATTTAAACTGTAGCATGGCGTAAGACCAACACTATCTTAGTGTCTCCATGAAGAAGTCAAGATAGGGGAAATGCTCGTCGTATTATGAAAAGATTACTAAGAGAAAAACCAAGGTCATTAAGAAGATCAGTCAAACTATTACCAGAAAACTCTGTTCTAAAAGCTCGACATCACCTGGTGACACGTTTATCAAAAACGATGCAACAATAACCACTTTATGGGTTTTCATGACGTTGTAAGAGAAGATCACTCACTCACCAGCGTGTGTTTTTAGAACAAATTAATGCATGCGCGTGACATTGCTCTAACCATGATCACCACATCAAACATTGATCATAAAATCTGTAACATAAACCTATCGGCTTTCCAAAATAGCCAAGTCCCAAGAAGTCCTCCTGAGTAGTGGGACGAACTTACTTTAATAGCCTATAACATTCTATGGGTACTACCTACCAAGGGTTATCCCCTTATGATCATTAACGTCGACCCTCTCTCTTGGTCACACAAAACCAAAAACACAAGATTCAAAAGCTCTTTTTTTTGTTTTATCCATTTTAATTAATTCATTTCAAACATTCATCATTTGAATGAATTTCAACAAACACACAAGTACTTTTTCACAAAAATCCATTTGGTTTTTAAAAAAATTCCCTACGAAAAAATAAACATGATATCCCAAACATCCTATTTAAACATTGTACATTCAGTGTTATTCAGACATAAAAAGAAAATTTTTCATCTAAATTCCTTTTACTAAAAAGGAGACCTCCAAAAGTCCCATTTATTTAATCCAAGTTCTTCAAAATAAACCCCACAATGGTTCATTACAATAAAAAATCAGTAGTATTAAATTCATAACAATTTTAAAAACATACTATGGTTACATGGTTTAGTCATGTGGGTGGCTATCTACCAATTGATAAGGCGCCCATACACCTTATCACTAGCAGTTGGCTCCCTTTTATCACAATAAACATTTATTTAACATTTCAACTTTAGCATCCATTTAATATATCAAAAAATAAATAGAATCTTAGCATAAGAAGTAACACAACAACATTCTATAATACAGAAGCATAACACAACAAAAAAACATGCTAATAACTAAGGCAGTATGGAATATAATCACTCAAGCCTGTTAAATCTACCACCGAAACATGATATCTAGAGAGGCATGCTAAAGTAGATCAAAACATAGAATTTCACCCATGGAACACAATAAAAATTAGAAGGCATCCTACTAATGCAACTACATGGCATGTTATATGCATGACATGTGAATCTATAAGTGACTAAGATGCTGCATGTATGAAACTTCCTTGCCATATCAGGCCAAGAAAATTATTTTTTTTCAAAATTCACAAAATCAATAAATTGCGGAAAATAAGCCAATCACTCAAGGTGAAATCATATTGACTATAACCTCTAATAGTACAAACATAAATTCCCATCCCTGACCACTTGGTCATTTCCCATACATGGGGTGATCAGTCCCAAGCACAACTATTAGCCGAAGCGCTGACAAATTCCTAGTCTCCTGTCTACCAACCCCAAAATAGTAAGATAAAGGAAAAGAAACCCTTTGATACTACTTTGTAACATCTCGACCCGACTCACCACTAAACCAGTGGCTGGACCGGTCTCCACATGACCTCAATCATGTCTCCCCATATGCTAGAGGCTGCTGACTAGCAGTGAGGGTCTAAGTATATTCAGTGGGGAGACTATACCCTCTTATTAGAGTTGCACAGTGGTATATCAAAATAAATAACAAACAATGGAAAAAGTGAAGTTGGATTATGTGTCCAAACAAATACATATTTTATATATTCAAACAAATTCACTACCTAAGTTAGATTTCAAATGAAATTGTTTGGATCTGGGAGTCCAACAGAATCCATATCCCTAATTGGTTTGGAGATGGAAACCACACTCCCCCATGGGATTTTCTTCAATTGAAAACTATTGGTAACTCTCTATTACTTTGAATTTTTGAATATCTAACTCAAGTTTTTGACATTATAGTGAAGTTATCTTTGGTTTAATAGATAATTTTAGAGAAATTTCTCATATTTCAAGGAGAAAATGTTCATAGAGTGTTCCTTCTTATTTATAAAGAGAGAGAAAAATCTTTTTGATAATAGGGTACAGTGTTTTATTGTTTTTTCAAAAAAGGGAGTGCATTTTTTACTGTTTTATTATGGGGAATAGTATTAGAAGTGTGTATTAAAGTTATTTTAAGGAAAATGAGGTGCTCATAAATATATTTTCATTCAATTATTATTTCTCATACATATATTGGTTTATATAGGATAAAATTTGATGACTAGTGAGTCATTGATAAAACCAGTGAAGTCATAAGAGTCATATTGAAGTTCTTCAAGAAAATCTAGTAATTTCTTTTTTTTTGAATAATGAAGTGATTTATTAGTTTTGGAATTTTCATAAAACCCAAAGGTAATGTTTTTTAGTAAAAATTGTGTTAGAGTGTTTTTTGGGATGTGTTTATTGGAAAATTTAGTAGTGGTGGTTCCAAAATATCTTTCTAATTCATGGGGAATCCATTTCATGATGGATGGAGTGAATTAGGGTGATTATGTAGTCTTTTTATAGGTACTATGTAACACCCCGATCTTCCATGATACGCTTCTCATTCAATAATGCAATAGCTTGCATTATACGCAACTTCGAGTTCTAAAACACCGCGACTAATCAAAGTAGCCGTTATGAATAGTAATAACCACCTTTTGAAATTATATATATTTTATATTTCAAAATGGACTTCATTTTTGGATCCGGAATGTCGAAATTAGCCTATGTTGAATTTTTTGTAATTTTCTGAGAACTTCGAAATTTTTATGAATAGTGAAAAATACTTAAAACAACTTTTTAAATCAAAATAATTTATAGTGGAAAATTATACTATTTAGTGGTTTTAAAGTATAATTATAATATATTTTTACCATTTTATCCAATGGTGGTCATTAGAATTAATTTAACATTGAAATCGGACATAAACAAATGCCAATCTTTTGATATAAATTGTTTCTTAGAAACACGCCATTTTTTGTAACAGCGGGAATTAATTATAAAATTAATTAATGAAACTTATATGTTTGGAATTTTGTAAAATAGACATCATTTTTGAATTCGGAATATCAATTATAGCTTAGGGTGAAATTTTGGTATTATTCTGAAAAACTTCAATTTTTGATGAATAGTGAAACCACTAAGTGGTAGTTAAATAACTAATTTTTCGTTTAAATGAAATATTACCACTTCTGTGATTTGATTTTTAAAAATCCGACATACATGGTTGTCATTAAGAAGTAAAATGTGGTTCAATGAGATTAAAATAATTTTTTGGTGAATAGTAACTTTTAAGTTCTTAATCGCGATTAGAGGTAATTAGTGTAGTTTAAGGTAAAAAAAATGTTTTAATAATATGATATGAGCTTGAAACTTGTCCTACTACTATTGGATGAGTCATGGCCGACCAAGAAAACCCATGGGTCAACTTGGGGACCCCATGGAGCCACTTTAGTTGGAAAATGACATTAATATATATTTATTTAATGTTAAAATTAAATTGACACAAACATGAGTTATTTTACTAAAACAGTTTTTAAGTGGGGTTACACAAGTCCAAATTTTGCATATAAATATTCATTAGAAAGCTAAAAATATTTCCTACATCATAGTAGTTTTTTTATAATTTTTAGAAATTAAATAAATTAAATTATTTATGACATCATTATGATGCAGCGATGACCTCATTATTTAACGATTTAAATAAAATGAGAAGATAATGCAACATCCAAGGCTTACACTTGTCCAAATCCTATTGGATGAGGAGATTTCGAAACCTTATCACCTTAGCCTCGAATTATATAAGTGTGGGACCTTTAGAATCCGAAAATCATTGTGCAATAATGTAACATTTCAATCTTTCCAAAAGTGCCCCTCCTCTCCACTTATAAAAGGCCCCCACCTCTCCCACCTCATTTACACTTTAAAGCCATTTGGATCGGCCAACCTCTGCCCAAATACTCTCCCAACATCCCCATATTACTCCTAGAATCCTCACTTTGGGCAGAACTCTTCCCAAGGAAGCCTTTGGCTCAAATCAAAAAGAGTTACCCGATTTTGAGGTAATGTCTTTTCTAATGTTGTTTTGTTTTATTTTTCTTCTCCAACCCCCTAAAATCTTTTTATTCATTTCTTTTGTAACAACAAAAGTATCCTCAATATACTAGGATGTTGTTATAAGAAGTATTCGAGCTACACTTATACACACCTACATCTAATGGTTAAAGAACATACGGTTTCTGTGGATGGTGAATTTCTGCCTCACGAAACGATGATTGTTCAACACTCATATAACACCTTAAAAGGTGGCCATTAAGATGTCACTATTTTTATATATGATATATAATATGTTTATGTTTTACTTATGCTTCTGTATTTCTCATTTTTGGCATACTTTATGATTTCCATTATGGGTAAAATGCGATAATTTCATTTTAGGAAGTGCGGACTACCGCCCCCTCAAAGTGATTTGAATCGTTAATGCCATATGTGGGATGTATAAAGGATGGAGTAAATGGTATTATACACTATATTATACTGGAATTATATTATACATTTATATCATTATGATTTTGCTCCATTAAATATGAAATTGAAATGAAAGTAGCGTTCATGCGTACGTACGGCTTACCGTCTCCATGAACGGTGCATTTCATTTCTTACCTCTAAATGTTACGTAATATTATAAATGAATGTATATACTGGATATATAAGATATATATGACATCTAAATCATGAATATAATTCTGGAGATAATGGATATTCTACCACATAAACAACTTCTAATTATAAGAAGTTTATTGTTGACTCAAGTACCAAAGATCGACAAAAGGACCGTTATTAACTTAAATAATTACATAATGTTCATATCATTGTAATAAGTGATATAATAAGGATAATGAAATTGAAAATGGTTCTTAATAAGGTATATATTAACTCTAGTTTATTATTCAGGAGGTTAAAGAACGGTTGAGTCAAGTCAGACACGAGGTAAGGGAATTTCTTAACCCAACTTCCATTCTTTGGGTTAATCTCCTACTTTCAAATTATGTCATGATATTATTATGTCCTATCTTGTATTTTTACTTTATTTATGTGTAATTATAGTGAATACACATTATAGATGTACTTTATTTGAAAAAAACTGATCTTTTTAAGGACTTCGTCTCAATCCCCTTTCATTGAGGCATATTTGGTTTTATACACAACTTTCTTTTATACGGTGTATAAACCCCTTTGACTTTTACGTTTATTCAAAAGGAATCTTTTTTATACGAAGCGTTTTGCTAAACGACAAAAGGGAATGTTTTTTTTTCTGTACTTATGCGGTGACAACGACTTCTCCGCCGCCATGACCATTATTTGAGTTTCGTCTTCCTCTACAAGCCATCATTTTTTTTAATGAAAAATAAATACACAGTTTTAACTTTCTTGTATTTTGGTATTGAAAGTGGTTTTGAAAGCATTTTTATTATATCAATGTGTTGTATTGATATCCTGTGATTGAAATGTGGAAATGTTATGTTTCCTTTATGCATGTTTTATGTGATACGATTATGTTATGGTTTATGATATGTTTAAACCTATTCATATGAGGAATGCATTGGACTTAATATGTGACGGGTGGAGCCCGCTATAGCTCCTCGATGCATCGGCAGGTCTCATGAGACAAACTAGTGTCTTGGCACGAGGCCTTGACAAAATCTTATTTGTGGTCTTGGCACGAGGCCTTGACTACGTGGTTATGATAGTCTGACATTATGCATTCCATCATTATGAAAGTGGTTATTGTTATTTCATGTGATTATTCGACTAGTAGAATATCCATGTGAAGAAGTGAATGGAATTATCTCATTTTACTTTTGCCATATTATGTTTATATTCATGTTTAAAAGGCTTTTGTTTTAGTTATACATTGCCTTAAATGTTTATGTTTATTGATGAAAGCTTCCGAAATATTGTTATCCTTACTGAGCATCTGAGCTCACCCCTTTCAATGTTTTAATATTTTCCAGGATGTGAAGAAGTATTTTATGAATGACCTGCAGGGATAGTCAGAAGAGGATATGAGTGTGGACTATGAAGACTTTGTTATTAGTTTTTCACTTTATGATGTAATGTAAGACTTATGAATGTATCTAGTGTTTCCAAGGATACTAAACTAATCGGTCTTTCGAGACTTGATCTTTTGTGATCATGCCAATGTTATGAAGTAATGCACCGACTCTGGGTAGCTGGGGTCGGGGCGTTACAGTTGGTATCAGAGGAAGTTTAGTACAAACCTTGGAAGCTAGATTTAGATAAACTCTGATTAGAGCACATAGACCTAAGATGAACTTTGAGGATTAGTATAGAATAACTTCCTAGAATTTTGGTATTGTAGAGATTTTGTGAGTTTTCCGAGCAATACATCCCTGTCTGGATACGAGCAGGTAGAGGCGGCTCTGGCACAAATGTTTCTAGGGGTAAAACCTGAAAACACCACTTTGAGCTAGACTCGAACGGGAACTGGTGCATGACAACGGGCCTTGCTGCACTCTTGGTTACGACACTCCCGGGGGATATGCTTAGGATAACTCTCATTTTCTTTACAAATCATTATGAAGGGTTTATGAGTATATAATTCCTCAAAGAAAACATTTTTATGATTATGGATTATATCCATAAATAGTTCAATTTATGTTAAGTGTTTTATAAGTATGGGATTATGTATTTTGATTCATAAACTGATCTAGTTTATGCCATTGTTTAGAAATGGCGCCTAGTGGAAGAAATGGAAACCGTATCAATGCACGCACTCCATGTAGGGATTTCCCTCCTGCTCAAGATAATTATAGTGGGGCTGGTGATGCAACCGGTGCCGATCAGCTAATCACCATACTAGGACAACTTACTCAGGTTATTAATAATAACCTTACCCGTATGGAGCACCCTGATCCACAGCGTGGAGGATCAATGTTAGATCGATTCATGAGGCAACAACCACCAACGTTCAATGGGAGTACAAATCCTATAGTAGCTGAGCAATGGATAAATTCCTTAGAGAAAATATTCCATGCCTTGGGAAGTAGTGAAAGGGAGAAGGTTGTCATGGCAGTTTACCGCCTCACTGGAGATGCCGATCAGTGGTGGTCGCTAATTCAAAACACAAAGGAAGATGATGACGTATCGAATATGTAATGGAGGGAGTTCAAAGAGCTTTTCTTAGAAAAATACTTTCCACGTGACCATCGAGCAGATATGGAAAGTCAATTTCTGAGTCTGAGGCAGAAGGAGGATGAGAATGTCGCAAAGTATGAGGCTAACTTTACAAGGTTAGCGAGGCATGCTGCCGATTATATACTTAACCCCAGGAGTAAGACTGATCGTTTCTTTGATGGGTTAAAACCATTTCTCCGTCGAGCTTTAGTATCACAATCCTTCTCATCATACAAAGATATTGTCTCGTGTGCTGTCAAGACAGAAAATGAATTCTCTAAGTCTTATGACAACAAAGTAAAGCAAGAGAAGAAGAGAACGGTGGAACAAGAGACAGATAAAGGGAAAAAGGGAAAGAAGGATTTTCCATTATGTGATAATTGTGGGAAGAATCACCCTGGTACTTGCCTAAAAGGAATGGGAGTTTGTTATAAATGTGGAGAAAAGGGTCACCAGGATCGTGATTGCAAGGGAAAGAAAGAGGCTATCAAATTTGAATGCTATAATTGTAGAGAAATGGGTCATTATGAAAATGAATGTCCTAAGCGTCAGGGAAACTTACCTCAGAAAAGGCCAAGGGATCAAGGACAATCTTATGCTGTTACTACAGTTGAAGCAGAATAACTAATGTATTTGTGCTTTTGGACTCATGGATTATATTCTGGTTATTAGAATAATGTGATATATATATAAGGATTGTACTGCAGTACTTGTTGATTTCAGTAAGGTTTTAATATGATGAAGGTAATTATATTTTTAGTATGTGACAATAAGAGAAACTTTACTTTGTTTGGGGAATCTGATAAATTGATTTTGGAATTAAGAGACCTTTTAGAGAAAGTCTGGACAGAGGTATTTTGGATAACTACAATGGTTGGAGTGGATTAAGTTGATCTTTGGATAGTATTGTTTAAGGTTAAAAAATTTATGAAGATTATTTTTGGAATATTATGATACTATAGTTTTAGGAAAAGGACAACCTGTAGGGTGGGGCATAACCCGTCGCGTCGGATAGAGCTGCAGGAATCGAACCCACAATCATAGTGCGGCAGGCCTTTATTTCCTACCACTAGCCTACAGGAAGTCCCTGGTTATTACAAAATAATTTTACTAATCTAAATGGTGTGTGTTAACATTTGGAACCTTATACAATTAGGTTAAGTATAATATTTTTGGGTTCTATTATCTTTTTGAGTGAAAGGTGAGTTGAAGGATGAAACTCTAATTGTCAAGAATAAATATATATACCTATCTGTTATTCAATGAATAAATTAATTCTTAAACTTTAGTAAAGGGATATTAAAACAAAAAAAAATGTGTTATCCTAATACCTTATGTCTTGTTGAACTAATGATATTTTAAATCAACATAGATTGAAGGCTTTGAGGCCCTCAATTTGACAGTTGATTGTGATTGATGACCTCAATCACTCCCTACAAATATTTACGTTTTTCCTCCAATTATATGTCTCTAATTGCCACCAATGTTCTCCTATTCGAGATCATAATTGGGTGGTGACTTTTTCACTTCCCTTTCCCTCTTATTAAGGCTACATTTTATTAATCTTATTTCTGATGTGGGTTTTCCTCAAAGGTATTTTCTCTTTTCAACCTTTTATTTTCAAAGAAAAATTTCAAATTGCGAGGACGCAATTTAATGAAGGAGGGGAGAATGTAACACCCCGAGCTTCCACGATACGCTTCTCATTCAATAATGCAATAGCTTGCATTATACGCAACTTCGAGTTCTAAAACACCGCGACTAATCAAAGTAGCCGTTATGAATAGTAATAACCACCTTTTGAAATTATATATATTTTATATTTCAAAATGGACTTCATTATTGGATCCGGAATGTCGAAATTAGCCTATGTTGAATTTTTTGTAATTTTCTGAGAACTTCGAAATTTTTATGAATAGTGAAAAATACTTAAAACAAATTTTTAAATCAAAATAATTTATAGTGAAAAATTATACTATTTAGTGGTTTTAAAGTATAATTATAATATATTTTTACCATTTTATCCAATGGTGGTCATTAGAATTAATTTAACATTGAAATCGGACATAAACAAATGCCAATCTTTTGATATAAATTGTTTCTTAGAAACACGCCATTTTTTGTAACAGTGGGAATTAATTATAAAATTAATTAATGCAACTTATATGTTTGGAATTTTGTAAAATAGACATCATTTTTGAATTCGGAATATCAATTATAGCTTAGGGTGAAATTTTGGTATTATTCTGAAAAACTTCAATTTTTGATGAATAGTGAAACCACTAAGTGGTAGTTAAATAACTAATTTTTCGTTTAAATGAAATATTACCACTTCTGTGATTTGATTTTTAAAAATCCGACATACATGGTTGTCATTAAGAAGTAAAATTTGGTTCAATGAGATTAAAATAATTTTTTTGGTGAATAGTAACTTTTAAGTTCTTAATCGCGATTAGAGGTAATTAGTGTAGTTTAAGGTAAAAAAAATGTTTTAATAATATGATATGAGCTTGAAACTTGTCCTACTCCTATTGGATGAGTCATGGACGACCAAGAAAACCCATGGGTCAACTTGGGGACCCCATGGAGACACTTTAGTTGGAAAATGATATTAATATATATTTATTTAATGTTAAAATTAAATTGACACAAACATGAGTTATTTTACTAAAACAGTTTTTAAGTGGGGTTACACAAGTCCAAATTTTGCCTATAAATATTCATTAGAAATATAAAAAGATTTCATACATCATAGTAGTTTTTTTTATAATTTTTAGAAATTAAATAAATTAAATTATTTATGACATCATTATGATGCAGCGATGACCTCATTATTTAACGATTTAAATAAAATGAGAAGATAATGCAACATCCAAGGCTTACACTTGTCCAAAGCCTATTGGATGAGGAGATTTCGAAACCTTATCACCTTAGCCTCGAATTATATAAGTGTGGGACCTTTATAATCCGAAAAGCATTGTGAAATAATGTAACATTTCAATCTTTCCAAAAGTGCCCCTCCTCTTCACTTATAAAAGGCCCCCACCTCTCCCACCTCATTTACACTTTAAAGCCATTTGGCTCGGCCCAAATATGCCCAAATACTCTTCCAACATCCCCCTATTACTCCTAGAATCCTCACTTTGGGAATAACTCTTCCCAAGGAAGCCTTTGGCTCAAATCAAAAAGAGTTACCCGATTTTGAGGTAATGTCTTTTCTAATGTTGTTTTGTTTTATTTTTCTTCTCCAACCCCCTAAACTCTTTTTATTCATTTCTTTTGTAACAACAACAGTATCCTCAATATACTAGGATGTTGTTATAAGAAGTATTCGAGCTACACTTACACACACCTACATCTAATGGTTAAAGAACATACGGTTTCTGTGGATGGCGAATTTCTGCCTCACGAAACGATGATTGTTCAACACTCATATAACACCTTCAAAGGTGGCCATTAAGATGTAACTATTTTTATATATGATATATAATATGTTTTTGTTTTACTTATGCTTCTGTATTTTTCATTTATGGCATACTTTATGATTTCCATTATGGGTAAAATGCGATAATTTCATTTTAGGAAGTGCGGACTACCGCCCCCTCAAAGTGATTTGAATCGTTAATGCCATATGTGGGATGTATAAAGGATGGGGTAAATGGTATTATACACTATATTATACTGGAATTATATTATACATTTATATCATTATGATTTTGTTCCATTAAATATGAAATTGAAATGAAAGTAGCGTTCATGCGTACGTACGGCTTACCGTCTCCATGAACGGTGCATTTCATTTCTTACCTCTAAATGTTACGTAATATTATAAATGAATGTATATAATGGATATATAAGATATATATGACATCTAAATCATGAATATAATTCTGGAGATAATGGATATTCTACCACATAAACAACTTCTAATTATAAGAAGTTTATTGTTGACTCAAGTACCAAAGATCGACAAAACGACCGTTATTAACTTAAATAATTACATAATGTTCATATCATTGTAATAAGTGATATAATAAGGATAATTAAATTGAAAATGGTTCTTAATAAGGTATCTATTAACTCTAGTTTACTATTTAGGAGGTTAAATAACGGTTGAGTCAAGTCAGACACGAGGTAAGGGAATTTCTTAACCCAACTTCCATTCTTTGGGTTAATCTCCTACTTTCAAATTATGTCATGATATTATTATGTCCTATCTTGTATTTTTTACTTTATTTATGTGTAATTATAGTGAATACACATTATAGATGTACTTTATTTGAAAAAAACTGATCTTTTTAAGGACTTCGTCTCAATCCCCTTTCATTGAGGCATATTTGGTTTTATACACAACTTTCTTTTATACGGTGTATAAACCCCTTTTACTTTTACATTTATTCAAAATGAATCTTTTTTATACGAAGCATTTTGATAAATGACAAAAGGGAATGTTTTTCTTTCCGTACTTATGCAGCGACAACGACTTCTCCGCCGCCATGACCATTATTTGAGTTTCGGCTTCCTCTACAAGCCATTATTTTTTTTAATGAAAAATAAATACACAGTTTTAAATTTCTTGTATTTTGGTATTGAAAATGGTTTTGAAAGCATTTTTATTATATCAATGTGTTGTATTGATATCTTGTGATTGAAATGTGGAAATGTTATGTTTCCTTTATGCATGTTTTATGTGATACGATTATGTTATGGTTTATGATATGTTTAAACCTATTCATATGAGGAATGCATTGGACTTAATATGTGACAGGTGGAGCCCGCTATAGCTCCTCGATGCATCGGCAGGTCTCATCAGACAAACTAGTGTCTTGGCATGAGGCCTTGACAAAATCTTATTTGTGGTCTTGGCACGAGGCCTTGACTACGTGGTTATGATAGTCTGGCATTATGCATTCCATCATTATGAAAGTGGTTATTGTTATTTCATGTGATTATTCGACCAGTAGAATATCCATGTGAATAAGTGAATGGCATTATCTCATTTTACTTTTGCCATATTATGTTTATGTTCATGTTTAAAAGGCTTTTGTTTTAGTTATACATTGCCTTAAATGTTTATGTTTATTGATGAAAGCTTCCGAAATATTGTTATCCTTACTGAGCATCTGAGCTCACCCCTTTCAATGTTTTAATATTTTCCAGGATGTGAAGAAGTATTTTATGAATGACCTGCAGGGATAGTCAGAAGAGGATATGAGTGTGGACTATGAAGACTTTGTTATTAGTTTTTCACTTGATGATGTAATGTAAGACTTATGAATGTATCTAGTGTTTCCAAGGCTACTAAACTAATCGGTCTTTCGAGACTTGATCTTTTGTGATCATGCCAATGTTATGAAGTAATGCACCGACTCTGGGTAGCTGGGGTCGGGGCGTTACATACTAAGAAGCCAAACCCTAATGTATAGGTACTATTCCATGGAATTTGTTAAAATTATTAGAAGTTTGAACCATGCCATGGTATATGGAGTTTTGAGTAGGAAGTGTCCCTATATAAAATAGGGAATCATAACTTGTACATAGTGGAAACAATGGTGGAGTTTTCAAAAAAATGAAAAAGTATTTTAAGTATAAATATAAAAGAAAAAAAATGTGCAACCCTTACAACACCATGGGAGAATGGCAGCACCATGAGGAAACACCAAGCTCAATCACAATATATAGTATAAGTACCTTGATATGTAAAGATCTTTTATTGTTAGACACTAATAGAAGGGAGGTATAACCTGATATAGGGAAACATTTGGAATGATTACTATAGTATGGGGCGACACCACATGAGTTATTCAAGGAATGGATATTTCATCCTATATTATCATTTATCCTTATAAAAATATCAAGTATAATGTAGGATAAAGAATATGAGACATTATTAAAAATAAATGGTATAAAAAATCATTTCTAGGTGAAGATAAGTAGACCATGTTGAAGAGTAGGGAACCACAATAATGGTGAGTGTAAAATGGTAAGATGTTTTTCACCACACTAATTAAGATGAAATTTTGCAATTAAATATATCCTATGTAAAATGGACATATTTATCTCTAGAATTGTAGAGTCCATGGTTTAGGTTGAGGGTGTTTTAGAAGAATGAACTATATGAAGATATGGAGAATCCAAAATGGAAATAATAAGTCTACAACACCGTGGTGCTACCCATGGTACATTTATTAAATACTAGTCGTAAGAGAGGAAGATCAGTATGAGAGTTTTGGATGCTGTGGTGGACTCAAGTGTGAGTTATTTGGTTGAGATTATACAAATCCTACATTCCATGGACCAAGGTATATATAGGATTGAGTTTCTAAGGTGGAATAAAAAACAGACAACAAGAATGGTTCCAATTATGTAAGAGGGTGTTTCTCTTTGGATTTTACAATGTCATAGTGATTATGAATACATGAAATAGTTAATATTTAAAAGAAAAAGAGTTATCTCAGAACGATTTTTCATGGAATATTAGGAGTAAGAAAACTATTATATTTATTTTTAGTTAATTAGTAGTTTACAGATTCATTAAGGGCTTTCAAGGGGTGAAATAAATTCCATGAATTTTGGGGGAATATAATAATACCTAATATATGGGAAGAAAGAAATAGTGTATTTGTATGAATTATTTAGTGATATATATATATATATTAGATAGAATATGGAAGAAATTATATACTCTTTCAGAAAAAAGGAAAGGAGTTCTAGGAAAACTGAAGGTGAAGAAGAAGGTATTGTAAAAGTTATTCACTCTATAAAATTTTCAAGATGTGCAGAAGTGATGAAATACATCATGTGTATTTTATCATAAAAAATTTAAATAGAAAAATGTTATCATATAATGAGTAGTGAGTATCTATTCATGAAAAAAATTAGCAAGTTCTTCAAATGTTTTATGTAGATAGTGAATCTGTAAGGTCAATACAACAGCTCCATCTTGTAAACACTGATAAACTAGTGAATTTAGTTTCTTGAGTTAATTAGTATACTTATGATTTCATTCTACATATATTAGTCTAGTTTGGGTGAACCAATAAAAAATAACTTATTTTATAGTTAATAATTTCATCTCTCCAAAGTGATAGTGAGGAAGAGAGAAGAGTGTCACTCTTAAGGAGAGAACATGATTTTAATCAAGGGAAAAGTTATGAACTATAATATCCTGATTAACCCCCACATATCATGTTATATTACTTGATTAGAAAAAAAAATTCTAGTCATATTAATATTTTGATATCATAATATTTCAGTCATCTTCATTTTTTTATCAACACATATTTTAATTTTCTCGGATTCCACTTTCAAACTCCTCACATTTCTCTTTTTATCTTCTTGACAATCCTTCCAGTATAACACATAATCATTCCTATATAACTTTAGTTTTTCTAAATTTATTCTTAGACATATATAAATACTCTAGATTTCCAAAATAGTCATGAAATACTTCATTATACATATCATCATTCAGCATCACAATGTATTGGTATTTAACCTCATCTAGACCAATTAGTCATACATGAAATATCATGGCACTTTTATGTTTTCATAAATTTGATATATCAACTTTATTTGTGGCCCCCACTTTTATATTCCTCTCTATTATGTTTTTCCTTATTATAGGCCCACCTTCCAAGATACGATTTTTCATGAGCATCCTAAGCATGCATTACTTCTAAACTCTCATTTTGGAGAAAACCCCTCCTTATTTATTCTGATTAAATTATATTTCAATTTTATTTGAACTCTGGGATTCATAAATTCCTTATAATGTAGAACCTATTTAATATTAAATAACAAAGTAAATCACATGTTAGTTATTTATATGCATTTATCAAATATTAGTCTTTATCAACTTCAACTTTGGTATTCTCCTCAATTGGTATCATATTTCATCTTCAAGAACAATATCCTTCTAGAACCACTTTAACCATAAAAGGTCTTCACCAATTATCTTATCATAAATAATAGTTTATTCTCAAACCACTATGAATTTTATTACTTTGAAATATTATAATATAGTCACATGAATTATATTCCAAATTCAATTTTAAGACCATATTTTTATTCTTAAGAAAATACACTTTAAATAAGTTTTGGGTCACACTTACATAGCCTTTCAAATCTTTATGTTGATATTATGTGACTTGGAACTTCATGGAAAAATATAGTATTTATATTAATTTTTATTCCTTTGTTAGAACCCAATTATTCACAATATTCAATAGTTTCTAGATATATAATGTAAAAACATGAACTTTTATAAATGAAATTCCCTTTTTGATTGAATAAATGCTTTATCATGTAATGTAGTTATAGAAAACACATGCACTACTTTTGTTATTTTAGACCATTATAAAATAAATCCCATTAAACTAAAATTCCAGTAAGCATCATAACCATTGATAATTTAGCTATTGTATAGTGACCATTAATATTAGTATATATTAAAGGTTATGATAAAGTCTAATTGACAAAGTCTGAAGAAGCGATGGACACAACCAACAAGATCGTACCCTATAAATCCCATTTATCAGAGTTTTTGTGGGAGATGATGTCACTAGAATTTACATTGACCAATCCCAATATGAAACCCAACCACTAAAACATGAATAGAACCATTTACAAGATAAATTATAGCTTATCAATATCACTCCTCAAACCATGTTCAATGAACCACCCCATGAATGTGACATAATTTCACACCTTACCCTTAGGGAGTACTCTAGTGTAATAAAGGGTTATGTATCTATACCCTAGTAGTATGAATTTTTAATTTTTCTTTTTAATAATATATTATTAATGTTATTCCTTTTAATTATTACATTATATATACAATCAGTTTGAGTTGATGAAAATTATATTTTTATATGAAGAAACCAAAATTGTATTTTTAAAAAATATAAGCTTTTAACACTCCTTTTGATCGATTCTATAATTTTGAAATAAATATGAATTTTATATAATTTTATTATAAAATATTTTTTATTTAAATAAAAATGATTATATAATTTAATGAAGTCCAGTGTAATCTTTATAATGGTCAGAAAATTATTATTGTCATAAAAACAAGTATTTTTTTAAAGAATATTTTTTATTTAAAATTTTATATTTTCATATTTATATAATTTTTTTGATAAAATAAATATTATTTTTGAAATCATCATGTCAAAATTATCTAATGGTTAATTTTTCATAATTTTACAAGATAGTAATTTTTTTGGGTAAAAATTAAATACGATATGTATTATGACATCATAAAAGCCAAAAGGTGTTGTAATAAATACTATAAAATAATTAAAAGAAAAAATTTAGTTTTAAAATTTTAATAATGAGCTTTTAATGTTAATTAAATAATTTTATAATCTTTAATTAATCCTTCAAAACAGATATCATATTTTAAGCTTTTAAAATCAATTTTTTATAAACACGAATCACTTACAAATCACCAATGGTATTATTTTTAAATATTTTGTTCTTGAATTTATAAAATATTTAAAACCACTCCTCTTTCATAAAATTATTTGGAAAAACCATGGTAATGGTTTTGGTTATGATTATTTTATCATATAGAGTCTAAAACCTATATTTTAAAATTAATAAATAATTTCCCTTTCTTTTGTTATAAATACCCATCCAGACCCCCACTCCTCTTCACTAAAAAATAACTAAACATGATTTTATTTTGCCTCTTACTCTATAAATCCCTCCTAAGGTGTTCCTTATCTCTTAAGAATATCATGCCAAGCATTTAGAATCACCCTCTAGTGCATTGGGTAATGTTTTTATATCATGAGATACCACGTATAGTGCACATGAGGTTATCCTAATCACACTATGTTATGATTTCTCATAGATTAACATTGAATTGTTCTTATGATGTCATGTTTTATGTTGTTTCCATATTCCTATATTTCCTTGATGTTATCATATTATATCATCTTTCGATGTTCATGATTTTTAATCTCACCCCATTTATGTTAGCTTGATATTATTATTGTCTAATATGTATTAATTTTATCATGTTATGCTTTTATTATCCCCTTACCAGGATTTATAGCTCACCCCATTCTTATTTACAACCCCATATCATCCAATACAATTTTAAAAGATCAAAGGAATTTGATGGCCTATTATGGGATTTTTAAATAATGTTATTGTATCTGTATTCCATGTTATGGTTTTATGTATATAATTACCCAAATACTCTATAAATTAAATCTTTTGAGATTTTATTATTTGTTTATATATATAATAAATCATTGATTAATGTTTATAAAAGATATAGGTTATTATAGTTTGTATAAGATCAAGGTCTAGTTATAATTGGGGATTAGGACTAGAAAACTTTAGTAAAATCTTTAAGGATAAGACTAAACATTGAAAAATTTCATAAAATTGTGGTCAATTATAGAGTAAGTGGTTTATATGAAAAAAATCCTTGTATGGATACTACCAGTGGATATGGTTCTCACACAATTATCCCTAGTGGTAATAACCTGGAAAAGTGTACATTGGGCATTGACTCGATCATCACCTGGTGAACAATAAAGAGGCCTTTCTACACACCTAGTTTGAAATTTCTAAGGGATATTATTTGTAAAATTACCTAGATCCTTAGGAACCATCATAAAGGGAAAAAATACCATAACATCTTATTATAGGAAATATACCAAGGGTAACTTAGATTAAAACATATAAATTCATAGGTTAAGAAATATACGATATTTATGAGTTATCCCTTCAATGTTAATAGTTTCCATTTTATGTGTTTAATAGTTTAAAAATTATCATCCCTATTATTCTATTTATTTTAGTTAATGGCTGGAAATTGGAGGAATTTGAGTCAATAACCAATGTGATGGGCAATGTTATGATCACCCAAATGAGATTACCGACCCAATGAGAGATAAAGTTGATAACTTCATGAAAATACTTGATAAATTCACTCAATTTTTTAATAGAAACTTGAATTAGAAGGAAGAACCATATCCCCCTAATAAAAAGAAAATTCAATTGATACCTTTATCTTCTGAAGGACTCTGAAATTCATTGGATCTTCTGATACTTTAATCATGAAAAAATGGATTAAATCCATTTAAAAAAATTCTTTATCCTTCAATAATCTAAGAAAGTGAAATTCATACTTGATGTTGTTCGTATGGAGGGAGAAGCTAATCAATGATGGGTTTTGATAAAAAAATATGAAGTTGTATGAGGATATTTAAGCAATGGCGAGAAAATAATTCCAAAAAAAGTTTTTCAATAAATATTTTCCTCACACTCTTCGACTTAAAATATAGAGGGATTTCCTTTGCCTCAAGAAAAAAGACAAAAAATATATTGAGGCATTGAGGTGAAATTAAAAATACTTGAATGATATGACTCCATATTTTTCATTAACCCTAAAAGTAAATTTTATCACTTATATGTTGGGATAAATTTGAGTCTATGAAAAGAATTGGAAATTCAAGACATTGACAGCTATGGGAACATTATCTGATGTGATCTCAAAGTTGAAATAGAGATTAGAAAATCTCAAGGGTCTCACTAGTCATAATATATTAACGGTAGAATATAGTTTAATTCTGGGGGAGTGATGGAGAAATATCACAGTGGAAACAAATTCCAACATCTTAATTATCAAAAGTTTAGGAAGAGGCTTCCGAAAAAATTTCTTTAAGGGTATAAGGAAATGATTTAGTTAAAGGAAGGAAGGGAAACCATCTAGTGAATAATTTTTGGAGAAACCGACCAGTGTGATGGAAGAAAAGGATTAGTACACTCAACCCTCATCCTTTTTCCCAATGTTTCAACTACAAGGAACAAAGAAACTATGTAGATAATTGCACTAAGCCAAGGGTTTTTGATGAAACCCAATGATAACAACCTCTAAGGCCTAGAGACAATTAATGATTTTATTCCATAAAAATTTCTAAGGTGGATCCTATAAATGATGTGGTTATATGTATGCTAGTTATTCATTAAAAGATTACAAAAAAACTCTTAAATATTGGTTCTACACATTATTTTATATAACAAAAGTTTAGTATAACTATTCCAACACCACCTAAAAACATGGAAGTAGAGCTATCAGTAAAAATGAAAAATGGGGTAATTATTTCATTCCAAGTATATAACTTCTCCCCTATTCATATTTCTAGGATAAATTTACTAACGAACATTTTGATACTTTCTTTAGTAGAATTTGATACATTTTTGGGTATAGATTGTCTTTCCTTAAATAGATCCAACAAAAAATGATGGGAGAAAGAAATCAGCCTATGTACTATGAATCACCCTTAGATTCTATATACATTTAAGGAGGTGGATGAATCTACTTTGGTATCATCATCTCAAGAATGGATAGTATTTCCTTATGAGAAATTATATCTATCCCAAATTATTACAACTATAGAAAATATCATCCTTGATTACATGACCATTGTTAGGGAATATGATGATGCGTTTCATAAATAATTTATTTTTGTTCCTCCAATCTGTGAGGCTGAGTTCTCAATCGATCTTGTACCCAAAGCTTTGCCAATATCATTGAATCCATATAGAATGGACACTATTGAACTTGTAGAGATTAAGAAGAAAGTGTAAGAGAATTTGTATAATAGGTTTATATGATCAAGTAATTCACTATACTACTAGTCTTATTAATCAAGAATAATGATGGGTCAATACTCCTATGCATTTATTATCAGGAGATTAAAAATATCACAATAAATAACAAGTATCCTCTTCTACGGATTGATGATTTTTTCGATCATATATGTGGATACCAGTACTTATATAAGGTGGGTCTTTAGTCAGGATATTATAAATTAAATGTTAATAACGAGGATACCCCCAAGGATACTTTTCATACATGCTACAAGTACTATGAGTTCAAAGTGATGCCATTTGGACTCAATAATGCTACAAATATCTTCACGGACTTGATGAATAAAGTCTTTAGGAATTACCTCAATAAATCTATGGTAGTATTTATAGATGATATTTATATATACTCTAAAAGTAAATATAAACATGAGGAGAATTTGGATGCTGTACTGAAGACCTTATTAAAGTAAAAGTTATAATAATAGTATATAAAATATATTTTTTTCCATGGAGAAATTAAAATTCTTGGGGCATGTTATCACCAAAAAGGGATATATATAGATCCTTTAAAAATAGAGGCAATTTAAGGATATAAATAAACAACATCTATAAAACAAATATCCATATCTTCCTTGTATTAGCTGGGTACTATCATCTATCTGTTAGAAACCTCTCATGATTTTCGAGCTCACTTACCTAGCTAACTTGGATTTGAGTTGATTTTCTTTTGAATTGATGAATGCGAGTACATCTTAAAAGAGTTAAATAAAAGAATAACCACTGCACATGTGCTCACATTACCCACCAGTGGGGATGGATTTTTGATTTATAGTGTCGTGTCTAAAAAAGTGTTTGGTTTTATACTCATTCAAGATGAAAAAGTGATAGCCTATTTCTCATACCAATTATTGATCCATGATCATAACTACCCAATGCATGATCTAGAATTGACTGTAGTGATATTTAAATTGAATATTTGGAAACATTATCTCTATAGGGAGAAGTGTGACATATATACAGATCATAAAATCCTCAAATATATATTCACACAAATGAAGCTTAATATGCACCAAAAAAAATTGTTAGAACTAATTAAGGGTGATGATTGTTCAATCCATAATCATTTTGTAGAGGAAAAAAAATTAGCTGATTCTATGAGTATAATGGATCCCACAAACCTATCTATAATGAGTATTTAAAGGGATCCAATATTATCGGTCAGAAAAAGGAGGGACATGGGAATCAGAAAGGGAATGCGATCCTAACTATCTTAAATGTTGGGACCACTTTGTGTATGAAGATTTTATTTGTTGTCAACAGCTGTCAATACTTTTCAAAATGAAGAAGGAGATAAATAAGGACTCCAAAGTTAATGGAGATTGTATGAATTGAGGATACCTGGAGAATTTTTATGAAATCATATCATTGAATGTCATACTTGGTCAATTCTCTATGAAGCAAATTCAGACGATTGTTGAACTAATCATAATTTCAAAGAACTTGTGTCAAAGGTGACACATTGTTTACCACAATGAAGAATGGTGAGGTATCATCCATCTAAGGATGATTGCAAAAGAATTTGAAGAATACCATGCAACACTTCATGATTGCATGAGAACTATGTAAGAGCTTACTTGAAGAAAAGAATCATATGATTTGAATGAAGTAGAGAATGATGGTTGAAGAAGAAGAGAGAGTGTGGAAGGGATTGACATTCTAAGAAGGTCATGAATTAAACATTGCCTTGAAATCAGATGATTTTTGCACTATTCTTCAAGTTCCAAATACATGTATCAAAGGTGATACATTTTCTGCAACATTGAAGGTATTTGAAGAAGCTTCAAGCCTCCACTATTGGATGAAAAGATATGATTGGAGTTCTTTGGAATTAACACTTAAAAATTATTTGAGGATTTAAAGTGAGGATGAAGAAGTACTTTGGAATTCATATTCCAAAAAGAATGGAATTAAATGATGACGATGCTTTGCTTATTTTTATTTCACAAATATCATAAGTTTTGAGAACTTGTGATGCAAGCCTTATGAAGGATAGGGGGAGTAAAGAAGTGTTTTTTTTCAAAGGGGAGAAAGTGGCATGCAAGTCAAGAGTGGCACGCAAGTCAGAAGTGGCGTGCAAGTATTGGTGCACAAGTATTGATGCGCAAGTATATGTGGCACACAAGTCATAATTCAGGATCATCACATCAAAATTTGACAAAGGAAATAAAATGGCGCGCAAGTTAAATATTGCCACGCAAGTCAAAAAGTGGTGCGCAAGTATAAGTGGCGCGCAAGTGTGGTGCGCAAGTATAAGTGGCGCGCAAGTGTATGTTGCGTGCAAGTCTGATTCCAACGTCATCATATCAAAAATGATAAAGGAAATAAAGTGGAACGATAGTGATTGAAGGGCGCGTAAGTGATGGAGTGGCACGCAAGTGATGGAGTGGCGCACAAGTATTGGCGCGAAAGTCTATGTGATGCACAAGTCAGCAAAATGCCTATAAATAAACAAATTGACTCCTTATTCTTCAATTCTAAAAACTTAAGAGAAAATTTGAGCTCTGAGCGTGCAATTAGTAGGGAGTATTGTCGCGCAAGTGTTACCGCGCAAGTGTTGCCGTATAAGTTCTGCCGCGAAAGTTCTGCCGCGCAAGTTCTTCCGCGCAAGTGCTGTCACGCAAGTGATCCCGTGCAAGTGCTGCCGCGCAAGTGGTGCTGCGCAAGTGCTCCCGCGCAAGTGCTACCGCGCAAGTGGTTCCATGCAAGTGCTGCCACACAAGTCTTGCCGCACAAGTATTTCCACGCAAGTATTTCTGCGTAAGTATTTCCGCTCAAGTATTGCCGTGTAAGTTTTGACGCGCAAGTTGTTAGAGGTGTGCAAGCAAAGAGTGTGTTTAAGCCAAAGGTGGCACACAAGTTTTGAGTTGGGAACAATTTTGGCGCACAAGTATTTGGTGGCACACACGTAGGGAGGCACGCAAGCAGGGTGGTGCGCAAGTAAGAATTGGCGTGCAAGCTGTGAGTGGTTCTAGAAGTTCTTATCAGCTTCTGATCAACTGAGTTGTGATTCTATAAAGAAGAATAAGAACATAAGAGAAGAATATTTAGTGCAGTTGGTTATTTCACTAACAAGAAGAGAAGAATAAGAAGGAAAAGAGCTCAACTACATTCCATATGCATGATCACATGCATTTATGAACAAGACAATGACTCACTCAGATGATGCCAAGTGAACTGATCTTCACTGCCTGAATAACCACATTAGTATATGTGATTCTTACCAAGAAGGAAGAATAAGTGTTAGTGTATTCTGTTATTTCACTAAAGAAAAAGGAGAAGTCCTAGTGCAGCTGGTTTTGCAATAGTGAAGAAGAAAATAAGAAGACAAGAAGAATTTATTGCCTACTACTTTGCAGGTAATCAAGTGAAGAGCACTGAAGGATATAAAGAGAAAAACCTACCTTTTGAAGAAGGAAAAAGACTGTCTCCTTAGGCAGTATAAAGAACTAGCTGGAGGCTGCAAGTTGGACTAGGCTATCACCAGTCCAGGGAAGAGGATTGTTTCCCACCTCCCTCTAAAGTGTAGGGACTCACACTAGCTTGAGAATTGTTTTCCTAGCCACTCCATTGTAATAGCATATCACACTATAATGTATAATCCATGCACTGGTCATACCCATGCATGGAAAGGACGTAGATACTCTTATTGAGTGGTGAACCTTGTAAAAATATCATGTGCATATTTTTACTACTTTCAATTATTTCATGCGGCAGAGAAAAGATAATAAGAGAATCAAGATCCTAACAGGTCCATAGGTACATGGATAATAGTTGGAAATGGTTTAAAAAGTCCCCAACACTGATTCACCCCCCCTCTCAGTGTTAGGTATATCCCAATCTGGTCCTCTCAATTGGTATCAGAGTGACAGGTTCACCTCTGTTATATACTCTATAGTGAAGTTATTCTATTTTGAAAACTTTATATCCTTTCTAGAGTCAACAATGAAGAGCAGTGTTTGTAAAGATCCATCTATATCTGAGCCGAAAGAAAGATCTACCAAGACCATGATGAACAGGAAAAAGAAAGAGAATAGAAAATTGAAGAAGAATTCCCTCTTATCTAAAGAAGAGGAAGCATCTAGTTCTCTATATTTGGCTGACGTTGAAGACACACCAGACTTGGAAAGTAATGAGAAGGTGGATCAAGTCCCCACCAAGAATATGGAAAACCTTCATACCTCAACTGACCAAGAGGTATGTGTTAGTACATTTGGAAATTATCCTCATGATGAAAATGCTAGAACAAGTGGTGATGATCAATCTACAACATCTCAAGAAATATCAGTTGATAGATTAAGAATGATTCTGCATGGTATTCCTGAAGAAAGTGCATCCCTGGTTTGTGGAGTATTTCAATGTATGCAGAAAAATATCACTCAGCTATAAGAAGAAACTGATGCGTTGGAGAAGGGCTTACAATAAAAAATTGTTGAATATTTAAAGCTCTCCAGACATGTTGGAGCCTTTGAATCAACCAAGAGGGGATTTGAATTATTCTCTTCAAAGTGTCTAAAAGATGTTGAAGAAAAATAGGGTGTAAATAAGACTCCAGAAGAGAATATCCATGCACTTGAAGATGAGATGAAAAGGGGAAATGAAGTCAAGAAGTTACGTTTAGAAGATAATTCCAAGAAGATCAATGAACATGACTCTTTGTTAAAAAACAAAGTAAATATGCATGAAGATTAAGTTAAAATATTGAAGAAGTATTTTAAAGATAAGATGACTATGATTGAAGACCAAAAGTTCATCCTCAATATGAGATGTCTAGAGTTGAAAGATGAGTTGAACAATCTTGAAAAGACACATATTGATTCTTCACAAAAGAGGGAAACAATTGCTGCTAGTACCCAATGTTCACTGGAGGATTCTACTATCAAAAGACCTAAAAAATGTGATAAGAAGATCATGACTTCACTCATTGATCCATCAAAAGTGGATGAGAAAGTAAAGGTATCATCCATACCAACTTGTATTAATGTTTCTAAAATTGATTCTACAAAAAGTGTAGGTTGGAAGAAAATTTCTAAACAATTTTTGATGAAGAAAAGTGAGATGAAACCTATCACCATGGATAGGGTGGATAAGGGAAATTGTGTGGAAGATAGATCCCCATAGAAAGCACAACATACCAAGAAGAAGACCCAGAAACCTTATCAAGAATATGACAAGAAGTCAAGGTTTGTTGGTCAATGCTGGTGCTACAATAGGTTTGGGCATTGTGCAATAGATTGTTGGTACAATCCATTAAATGTAAAAGACTAGAGAAAGCCCATATCAAGGGGGAAAAATCTAGAAAAGAAGGTGCAACATCCACAGATCTAGAAACATCTGTATACTACAAACAGATTTTGAATGTTAGATAACATCTGTGATGTATGCAATAAGAGTGGTCATATGAATAGTGCATGTTCATATAAGAAAAGAAGACCACAGAAGCTGGGAAAGAATGAATAAGCATCCATGGGAAGAAATCAGATGAATAATGTGAAAAAAAATTCTCTGAAGAAGATTTCAAGAAGGAAAGATGAGAAGTGCTTGGATTTTAAATACAAAAATGTTAAGGGTGGTGCATCCAAAAGAATTACTAAGAAAGAATCCACTTAGAAAAATCCATATAGAAGATCCAATCTTAACGCCTCAATCCCTAATGATATATTGGTGGTTTGGCCAGAAGATTTGGATAGAATGAGGAAAATGGAAGATGCACAATCTAAGGCTAGTGCTAAATACAAAAAAAAAATATTCTACGTGAAGACAATGAAGTTCTGTGTGTGAGGTTCAATAAGGCTGATCATACTATGAGAAAGTGCTTTGAATTTATTCTAGCACAACAAGAATTCCTAAAAAAGATGAAAGGTGCACCAGAATATTCTAGTGATTTGAAATCCCTTGAATAAAGAATATTCACACACAAATAGATGGAAGAAATAGTGAGGTCCACACAATCACAATAAGCATTGAATATTAGTTGTGAAAGTGTAAAGAATGGAGCATCTGGGTTGAGAAGATCATCTCAACCTTGTTATTCACATTAATTGAGAAAATAAGATCCACCTTATTCCATTAAATCTTTGTTTATTGAATTTGTTATTATCATACAAGGAATTGAAGGTGAAGTAAGATATCAGTAGGAAAACCTGGTATTCAGTGAGGAGAAGTGTTACCTTGAGGGGGAGACACATGAAGAAGCAGTCAAAGTCATTATCTCAATCAGTATCAACTTCAGTTGGTACTAAATTCTACTACTCTGAAGATTGTCTAAAGATCACGTCATTGGAAATGGTATGTTATTTCTAAATCTCTCATCCTTGGCTACTCAAAATAAAGATCATTCTATAAAGGGGGAGTAATAAAGATAATAAATGACATAATAAGAGTGAAAGTTCCCCAAGGCCACTTATCCTAGCAATTTCACTTGAATGTTTTTGATCTGTTTGTTGAAGTGAGTGCAGGAATTTTAGATTGATTATTTCTTATCACATTCAATATCTTCGACTAGGAATGAATGTTGAAAACCCCTTGAAGAAAAGTGTATGAGTTCTCATCTCATGTGGTGTCATATTCAGTGGTTAATGGAAAACTTTTTTGTCTAAATCAAATCCTCTGGTTTTCTACATCGAGCATTGGTCAAGTAGACTTAGAGTGAAATTATTGATGTCACATTGCTTAAGTATGGAATGATACCCTCTCTACCATGAACTTTGTATTTCTTGTCGATAAGGGGGAGAGAAATGAAATGAATATCTAGGGGAGAGAAAGAAGGGGAGAGATCATATTATCATTTTGACATTGACACATTCATCTGAGGAGACTTTAAGGTATTGACAACAAAATACAAAGGGGGAGATTGTTGGGACCACTTTGTGTATGAAGATTGTATTTGTTGTCAACATATGTCAATACTTGTCAAAATGAAGAAGGAGATAAATAAGGACTCCAAAGTTAATGGAGATTGTATGAAGTGAGGATACCTGGAGAATTGTTATGAAATCATATCATTGAATGTCATACTTGGGAAATTCTCTATGAAGCAAATTCAGACGATTGTTGAACTGATCCCAAGTTCAAAGAACTTGTGTAAAAGGTGACACATTGTTTACAACAATGAAGAATGGTGAGGTATCATCCATATAAGTATGATTGAAAAATAATTTGAAGAATACCATGCAACACTTCATGATTGAATGAGAACCATGTAAGAGCTTACTTGAAGAAAATAATCATATGATTTGAATTAAGTAGAGAATGATGGTTGAAGAAGAAGAGAGAGTGTGGAAGGGATTGTCATTCTAAGAAGGTCATGAATTACACATTTCCTTGAAATCAGATGATTGTTGCACTATTCTTCAAGTTCCAAATACATGTATCAAAGGTGATACATTGTCTGCAACATTGAAGGTATTTGAAGAAGCTTCAAGCCTCCACTTTTGTATGAAGAGAGATGATTGGAGTTCTTTGGAATTATCACTCCAAAAGTATTTGAGGATTTGAAGTGAGGATGAATAAGTACTTTGGAATTCATATTCCAAAATGAATGGACTTAAACGATGACGATTCTTTGCTGTTTTGTATTTTACAAATATCATAAGTGCTGAGAACTTGTGATGCAAGCCTTATGAAGGATAGGGGGAGTAAATAAGTGTTTTTTTCAAAGGGGAGAAATTGGCGCGCAAGTCAAGAGTAGCACACAAGTCAAAAGTGGCACGCAAGTATTGGTGTGCAAGTATTGACGCGCAAGTATATGTGGAACGCAAGTCATAATTCAGGATCATCACATCAAAATTTGACAAAGGAAATAAAATAGCACACAAGTTAAAGATTGGCGTGCAAGTCAAAAAGTGTTGTGCAAGTATAAGTGGCGCACAAGTGTGGTGCGCAAGTATAAGTGGTGCGCAAGTGTATGTTGCGTGCAAGTCAGATTCCAACGTCATCATATCAAAAATGAAAAAGGAAAGAAAGTGGCACAATAGTGATTAAAGGGCGCGTAAGTGATGGAGTGGCGTGCAACTGATGGAGTGGTGCACAAGTATTGGCGCGCAAGTCTTTGTGACAGGCAAGTCACCAAAATGCCGATAAATAGACGACTTTCATCCTTATTCTTCAATGGTCAACACTTAAGAGAAAATTTGAGCTCTGAGCATGCAAGTAGTAGGGAGTATTGTAGCGCAAGTGTAGCGCAAGTGTTGCCACACAAGTGTTACCGCACAAGTTCTACTGTGCAAGTTCTGCCGCACAAGTGCTGCCGCGCAAGTGCTGCCACGCAAGTCCTAGCCACTCCATTGTAAAAGCATATCACACTATAATGGAGAATCCAAGAACTGGTCATACCCATGCATGGAAAGGACGTAGCTACTCTTATTGAGTGGTGAACCTTGTAAAAATATCATGTGCATATTTTTACTGATTTCTATTATTGCATGCGGTAGAGAAAAGAGAATAAGATAATCAAGATCCTAACAGGTCAATAGGTATAGGGATAAAAGTTGTAATTGTTTTTAAAAGTCCCCAACACTGATTCACCCCCATCTCAGTGTTAGGTATATCCCAATCTGGTCCTCTCAATTGGTATCAGAGTGACAGGTTCACCTCTGTTGGATTATCTATAGTGAAGTTATTCTATTTTGAAAATGTGAGATCATTTCCAAAGTTAAAAATGAAGAGTAGTGTTTGTAAATATCCATATATCTCTGGGCTAAAAGAAAGACTTACCAAGACCATGATGAACAGGAAAAATAAAGAGAAGAGAAAATTGAAGAAGAATTCCCTCTTATCTAAAGAAGAGGAAGCATCTATTTCTCCATATTTGGATGACGTTGAAGACACAACAGACTTGGAAAGTAATGATAAGGTGGATCAAGTCCCCACCAAGAATATGGACAACCTTCCTACCTCAACTGATCAATAGGTATGTGTTAGTACATTTAGAAATTATCCTCATGATGAAAATGCTAGCACAAGTAGGGATGATCAATCTACAACATCTCAAGAATTATCAGTTGATAGATTAAGAATGATTATTCATGGTATTCCTAAAGAAAGTTCATCCCTGGTTTGTGGAGTATTTCAATGTATGTAGGAAAATATCACTCAGGTAGAAGAAGAAACTGATGCATTGGAGAAAGTCTTACAAGAAAAATTTTTTGAATGTTTAAAGCTCTCCAGACATGTTGGAGCCTTTGAAGCAACCAAGAGGGGATTTGAATTAATCTCTTCAAAGTGTCTAAAAGATGTTGAAGAAAAATAGGGAGTAAATAAGACTCTAGAAGAGAAGATCCATACACTTGAAGATGAGCTGAAAAGGGGAAATGAAGTCAAGAAGTTACATTTAGAAAATAATTCCAAGAAGATCAATAAACATGACTATTTGTTACAAAACAAAGTAAATATGCATGAAGATGAAGTTGAAAGATTGAAGAAGGCTTGTGAAGATAAGATGACTATGATTTAAGACCAAAAGGTCATCCTCAATATGATATGTCTAGAGTTGAAATATCAGTTGAACAATCTTGAAAAGACACATATTGATTCTTCACAAAAGAGGGAAACAATTGCTGCTAGTACCCAATGTTCACTAGATTATTCTACTGTCAAAAGATCTCAAAAATGTGATAAGAAGATCATGAATTAACTCATTGATCCATCACAAGTGGCTGAGAAAGTAAAGGTATCATCCATACCAACTTGTATTAATGTTTATAAAATTGATTCTATAAAAAGTGCAGGTTGGAAGAAAATTTATAAACAATTTTGGATGAAGAAAAGTGAGATGAAACCTATCACCATGGATAGGGTGGATAAAGGAAATAGTGTGAAAGATAGATCCCCACAGAAAGCACAACATACCAAGAAGAAGACTCAACAACCTTATCAAGAATATGACAAGAAGTCAAGGTTTGTTGGTTAATGCTAGTGCTGCAACAGGTTTGGGAATTATGCAATAGATTGTTGGAACAATCCCTTAAATGTAAAAGACTAGAGAAATCCCATCTCAAGGGGGGAGAAATCCAGAGAAGAAGGCGCAACATCCACAGATCCAGAAACATCTATATACTGCAAATGGATTTGGAATGTTAGATAACATCTGTGATGTATGTAATAGGAGTGGTCATATGAATGGTGCATGTTCATATAAGAAAAGAATACCACAGAAGCTGGGAAAGAATGAAGAAGCATCCTTGGGAAGAAATCAGATGAATAATGTGAAAAAAAATTCTCTGAAGAAGATTTCAAGAAGGAAAGATGATAAGTCCTTGGATTCTAAATCCAAAAAGGTTAAGGGTGGTGCATCCAAAAGAATTACAAATAAATAATCCACTCAGAATAATCCATGTAGAAGATCCAATCTTAATGCCTCAATCCCTAATGATATATTGGTGGTTTGGCCAGAAGATTTGGACAGAATGAGGAAAATGGAAGATGCACAAGCTAAGGCTAGTGCTAAATACAAAATAAAAGATTATACATGAATAAAATGAAGTTCCGTGTGTGAGGTATAACAAGGCTGATCATACAATGAGAAAGTGCTTTGAATTTATTCTAGAACAACAAGAATTCCTAAAAAAGATGAAAGGTGAACCAGGAGATTCTAGTGATTTTAAATCCCTAGAAGAAAGAATATTCACACATAAAGAGATGGAAGAAATAGTGAGGTCCACACAATCACAATCAGCATTGAAGATTAGTTGTGAAAGTGTAAAGAATGGTGAATCTGGGTTGAGAAGATCATCTCAACCTTGTTGTTCACATTAATTGAGAAAATAGGATCCACCTTATTCCATTAAATCTTTGTGTATTGTATTTGTTATTATCATACAAGGAATTGAAGGTGAAGTAAGATATCAGGAGGAAAACCTAGGATTCATTGAGGGGAAGTGTTCCCTTGAGGGGGAGATACATGAAGAAGCAGTCAGAGTCATTATCTCAATCAGTATCAACTTCAGTTGGTACTAAATTCTACTACTCTAAAGATTGTCTAAAGATCATATCATTGTAAATTTTATATTATTTCTAAATCTATCATCCTTGGCTACTAAAAATAAAGAACATTCTATAAAGGGGGAGTAATAAAGATAATCAATGACATAAGAAGAGTGAAAGTTCCCCAAGGCCACTTATCCTGGAGATTTCACTTGAATGTTTTTGATCTGTTTGTTGAAGTGAGTGCAGGAATTTCAGATTGATTATTTCTTATCACATTCAATATCTTCGTCCAGGAATGAAAGTTGAAAACCCCTTGAAGAAAAGTGTATGAGTTCTCACCTCATGTGGTGTCATATTCAGTGGGTAATGGACATCTTTGTTTTCTAAATCAAATCCTCTTGTTTTCTACACCGAGCATTGCTCAAGTAGACTTAGAGTGAAATGATTGATGGCACATTGCTTAAGTATGGAATGATACCCTCTCTACCATGAACTTTTTATTTCTTGTCAATAAGGGGGAGAGAAATGGAATGAATGTCTAGGGGAGAGAAATAAGGGGAGAGATCAGATTCTCATTTTGACATTGACACATTCATCTGAGGAGACTTTAAGGTATTGACAACAAAATACAAAGGGGGAGTTGTTGGGACCACTTTGTGTATGAAGATTGTATTTGTTGTCAATAGTTGTCAATACTTGTCAAAATGAAGAAGGAGATAAATAAGGACTCCAAAGTTAATGGAGATTGTATGAAGTGAGGATACCTGGAGAATTGTTATGAAATCATATCATTGAATGTCATACTTGGGAAATTCTTTATGAAGCAAATTCAGACGATTATTGAACTGATCCTTAGTTCGAAGAACTTGTGTCAAAGGTGACACATTGTTTACAACAATGAAGAATAGTGAGGTATCATCCATCTAAGGATGATTGCAAAAGAATTTGAAGAATACCATGCAACACTTCATGATTTCATGAGAACCATGCAAGAACTTACTTGAAGAAAAGAATCATATGATTTGAATAAAGTAGAGAATGATGGTTCAAGAAGAAGAGAGAGTGTGGAAGGGCTTGGCATTCTAAGAAGGTCATTAATTACACATTTCCTTGAAATCAGATGATTTTTTCACTATTCTTCAAGTTCTAAATACATGTATCAAAGGTGATACATTGTCTGCAACATTCAAGGTATTTGAAGAAGCTTCAAGCTTCCACTTTTGGATGAAGAGATATGATTGGAGTTCTTTGGAATTAACACTAAAAAAGTAGTTGAGGATTTGAAGTGAGGATGAAGAAGTAATTCGGAATTCATATTCCAAAAATAATGGACTTAAACTATGACGATGCTTTACTGATTTGTATTTCACAAATATCATAAGTTTGGAGAAATTGTGATGCAAGCCTTATAAAGGATAGGTGGAGTAAAAAAGTGTTTTTTGCAAAGGGGAAAAAGTGGCGCGCAAGTCAAGAGTGGCGCGCAAGTCAAAAGTGGCATGCTAGTATTAGCGCACAAGTATTGAAGTGCAAGTATATGTGGCATGCAAGTCATAATTCAGGATCATCACATCAAAATTTGACAAAGGAAATAAAATGGCGCGCAAGTTAAAGATTGGCGTGCATGTCAAAAAGTGTCGTGCAAGTATAAGTGCCACACAAGTGTAAGTGGCACACAAGTGTATGTTGCGCGAATGTTAGATTCCAACATCATCATATCAAAAATGACAAAGGAAAGAAAGTGGCGTGCTAGTGATTGAAGGGTGCGTAAGTGATGGAGTGGCGCGCAAGTCTATGTGATGCGCAAGTCACCAAAATGCCTATAAATAGACGACTTACCTCCTTATTCTTCAATTCTGAACACTTAAGAGAAAATTTTAGCACTGAGCGCTAAAGTAGTAGAGATTATTTCCGTGCAAGTGTTTCCGTGCAAGTGGTGGCGCGCAAGTGGTGCCGCGCAAGTGGTGCCGCGCAAGTGGTGCCGCGCAAGTGCTTCCGTGCAAGTGCTGCCGCGCAAGTGCTGCCGCCCAAGTACTGCCGCGCAAGTGCTGCCGCATAAGTGCTGCCGCGCAAGTGGTGTCGCGCAAGTGCTACCGCGCAAGTGCTGCCGCGCAAGTGCTGCCGCGCAAGTGCTACCGCGCAAGTGCTTCCGCGCAGGTGCTGCCGTGCAAGTATTGTCGTGCAAGTATTGTCACGCAAGTTTTGACATGCAAGTTGTTAGAGGTGCGCAAGTGAAGAGTGTGTTTAAGACAAAGGTGGCGCGCAAGTTTTTAGTTGGGAACAATTGTGGCGTGCAAGTATTTGGTGGCGTGCACGCAGGGAGGCGCGCAAGCCGGGTGGCGCGCAAGTAAGAATTAGCGCGGAAGCTGTGAGTGGTTCTAGAAGTTCTTATCAGCTTCTGATCAACTGAGTTGTGATTCTAGAAATAATAATAAGAACATAAGAGAAGAATATTTAGTGCAGTTGGTTATTACACTAACAAGAAGAGAAGAAGAAGAAGGAAAAGAGCTCAACTACATGCCATATGCATGATCACATGCATTTATGAACAAGAGAAGGACTCACTCAGATGATTCCAAGTGAACTGATCTTCACTGCCTGAATAATCACATTAGTATATGTTATTCCTTCTAGGAAGAAAGAAGAAGTTTTAGTGTATTCTGTTATTGCACTAAAGAAAAAGAGAAGTCCTAGTGCAGCTGGTTTTGCTCTAGTGAAGAAGAAAAGAAGAAGACAAGAAGAATTGATTGCCTACTGCTTTGCAAGTAATAAAGTGAAGAGAACTGAAGGAGATCAAGAGAAGAACCTACCTCTTGAAGAAGGAAGAAGACTTTCTCCTTAGGCAATATAAAGAACCAGCTAGAGGCTGCAAGTTGGACTAGGCTATCACCAGTCCAGGGAAGAGGATTATTTCCCACCCCCCTTTAAAGTGTAGGGACTCACACTGGCTAGAGGATTGTTTTCCTAGAAACTCTATTGTAAAAGCATATCACACTATAATGTAGAATCCATGCACTGGTCATACCCATGCATGGAAAGGACGTAGCTACTCTTATTGAGTGGTGAACCTTGTAAAAATATCGTGTGCATATTTTTACTGCTTTCTATTATTTCATGTGATAGAGAAAAGAGAATAAGAGAATCAAGATCCTAATAGGTCAAGAGGTACAGGAATAAAAGTTGTAATTGGTTTAAAAAGTCCCCAACACTGATTCACCCCCCCTCTCAGTGTTAGGTATATCACAATCTGGTCCTCTCATTAAATACCTGCTCAACCATCCATTCTTTAGAGGATAAAGGATGTCCAAAAAGATGATGAGGAGATATAGAAAATGCTAGAAATTATTCCAGAGTTCAAGAAGTCTAAATATAGAGTTATTATGGTTTTGAACTCTGATATGTGTCGAATTAAAGTAAGAGATTAATAGGAAACTTCTGGATGATGTGCATAGTTCATCCTTGTCTATTCATCCAAGGTACTAAGATATATAGATATATAAGAAAAATTCATAATGGCATAACATAAAGAGGGAGATTGAAAAATTTGTATCTTGATTATTTATATGTCAATAATCAAGGCTAAATGATAGAATTATAGGGGTATGATGAAACCATTTCCAACACCAATGTGAAAATCAAAAAACATAACCATGGATTTTATATTAGGACTCCCCAGGAAATCTAAAGGTAATAACACCATCTGGTTTGTAGTCGATAACCATAAAAAGTAACTGAATTTCATTATTATCAAGGAATATTTCTATCTTGACCAAATCATAAAGATATATGTAAGGGAATTGGTAAGGATTCTTGGAGTTCCACTCTTATTTATATTGAATCAATATATGTGGTTACCTTGATGTTCTGGAGAAACATTCAGCAAGTTTTGGATATAGAGTTGAGTTTTAGTATTGATTATCACACTCAGATGGATGGTTAGTTTAAAATAACTACTGAAGATCTTAATTTATGTTGTGATCATGTTTAATGGATTTACAAGGATATTTTGATCAACACATTCCCCTAGTGGAGTTCTTATATAACAACTGTTTCTATTCTAGCAGTCAAATGTAACCTTATGAGGATCCATATTGGAAGAGGTGTCAGACCCAAATATTATGGGATTTAGTTGGAGAGTGTAAAATTATGGGAATTGATCTTATCCAAGAGATTATAGAGAATTTTTAAACCATTCATCATCATATCAAATCCGTACAAAGATGGTAGAAAAGTGATGTAGACAATTGTCGGTGAGACTAGTAATTTGAGGTTAGAGGCATGGTGTTACTTCATATATTTCCATGGAAGAAACTCATGAGGTTTAGGAAGAAGGGAAATATTAGTCCAAGATACATTGGTCCTTTGAGATCCTTGACCGCATTGGATCTTTGGCCTATCGACTAGCACCCCCACCTAATCTATCCCCAATACATGATGTGTTATACTTATCCCTCTCGAGGAAATATATACCGAACCACTCACATGTAATAAATCCAAAGGTGACACCCTTAGTGAATGATCTTTCATACTAGGATCATTTTATGAAGATCTTAGATCAGAGATAAAAATTTCTATGAAACAAGACAACTCACCTTTTCAAAGTATTGTGGTAGAACCATAAGTTTGAGGAAGAAACAAGGGAACTAGGAGAGGGGATAAAATAGAAGTACCCTAATATGCTCTAGTGTAAAAAAAGTAAATTTGTAGGATGAAATTTCCAAAGGGGGTAAGAATGAAACAACCCAAAGTTTTATAAATAAAATTCCATTTTTTAATGAATAAATTCTTTATTAATTAATATAGTTATATAAAACACAGGCATTACTTTTTTTTATTTTGTACAAATATAAAATATACCATGTCAAAATTAAAATACCATTAAGAATCATGACCATGGATAAGATATCTATTATATAGTGACAATTAAGATTATTATATATTAAAGTTCATGATAAAGTCTAATTGACATAGATAAAAGAAATGGTGGTATCGACCAGTAGGTACATACTCTATGAAGCCCATTTATTAGAGCTTCCGAGGGAGATGGTGTCACTAGGATTTTTCCTTGACAAGCCCATGATGAAATAAAATAACTAAAACTAAAAAGGAACTTTTTATAGGATAAGTTCAATATTATCAAGATCATAAACCAAACCGCATTCATTAAACCACCCCAAGAAAGTTCCACCATCACAAAACTTACCCTTAGGGCGTATGCTGGTGTAATAAGGGGTTATGTAATTTGAACCTAGTGGTATTAATTTGTATGTTTTATTTATAATTAAATAATTATTAATTTTATTCCTTTTCATTATTACTTAATATATATAATTATATATGAGTTTATGAAAATTATATTTTGATATGAAGAAACAATTTTTTTTGGAAAATATATGATCATTACACCCTTTTTGATAAATTCAATAATTTTAAAGAAAAATATTTTTTTATATAACATTATTATTTCATAATTTTTATTTATATATAAATGATAATAAAATTATTTATGTGTAATGAAATATTTATAAGGTTCAAAAAATTATTATTGTCATAAAAACAAGTATTTTCAGTAAATAAGGATTTGTATTAAAATGTTTAAATTCTCATATATAAAGAATTATTTTTATAAAATAAAAATTATTTTTTCAATTATAAATTCAAAATTATCCAATGGTTAATTTTTAATAATTTTTGAGATAGTATATTTATTTATGTAAAAATTAAATACTATATAAATATACAATATTTACTATGAAATCATAAAATCCCAAGAGTGATATAATAAATACTATTAAATGTTTCCATGATCAAATATAGGTTCCCACTTAAAATTTCGTGTTCATAAGTCATTTAATTAATTTTATAATCATTTAATAAATCCTCTAAAACCTATATTATATTTTATGGTTTTAAAATAAATTCTTTATGAAGATGACTCATTTCCACATAACCAATAGTATTATTTTAATATGTTTGATTCATGTACTTATAATTTTTTTAAAACTAATCCTCTTTGGTAGAACCCAGGGGAGAAAACCAATGTAATGTTTTGGGTTTTTATTATTTTATCATATAGAGTCCAAAACATAAGTTTAGAAATTAATATAGAATTCATCACTCTTTTTTTATAAATACCCAACCAGACTCTAACCCATCTTCACTGAAAACCCATTTAACTTTAATTTCCTCTCCCTGTTCCTCTATAAATCCATCCTAATGAATTACCAAGATCTTAAGAAGCTCCTCCCAATCATTTAGAAGAGTCATCTCATGGTAAAGGGACTCTCACATCATCCTCTTTATTCTTTCACTTCCCTTGTATTATGCCATTTTATTTCAAATTTTTCATGGTGTAATGTGTTTTTACACATCCATTTTATTATAATTATGATATCAAGGTAATGATATACCACCTTTAATGGTCATTAAACCATTCCATGAACCTTTATGTACACCTGTTATGCTGGCACACTTATCCTGTGATTTTTGATGCCAAACATTAGTATAGTGAATACCCATCACCATTTACTCTAAAGGGTATTCAACTAGATATAATTATCCTTAATTTATTGGGTACTTACATGTATTTATCCCAAACTCCTTAATCATGTGATTAAAGGTGATTAAATACATTATTGTCTTGTATGATCTATGTGGAAAAAAAATGCTTGTACATGATATGAATATGACAGGTGAGCCCAAAATTATATATCCATACAATGCATTGGGTAAGTTTTTATCTCATGGGATAACATTTATAGTGAGAAATAGGATATCTTAAGAACACTATGTTATGATGTAATAGTGGTTGTCCTTGAATTATGCTTATGATGTCATGTTTTATTTTGTTGCCACAATCCTATATTACCTCGATGTTATCATCTTATATCATGATTTGATGTTCATGTTTATGATTTTCATCCCTTTTATGTCACCTTGAAATGTATATTGATTAACATGTATTACATTCATCAAGTTATGATTTGATTATTACCTCAACGGGACTTATATCTCACCTATTTCATATATACATCCCTAGGCTATCCAATGTAGTCTTAGAAGATCAAAGTAATTTAATAGCAGGTTATTGGATTTTTAAATAATGTTGTTGTATCCCTATTTAAAGTAATGGTTTTATGTCTCTAATTACCAAAATAAAACAGGCCTTTAATATTTTTGGATTATATTATGTGTGTATCTATGTAATAAATCATGAATTAATGTTTATAAAATTTATGTGTTCTCATATATAAAACATCTGAACACACATATGCCTTTAACTATCATCTTTCATACTTACTTCATATCAAAATTCATAAAACATTCGGTAACATCTCAAAAATATCTTCTAGAATTTATTTTCATTTAACTCAACAATTTTAACATCATATAAGTGTATTTGAACATTCAAAATTAGTTTTTATACTTTTTAAACACTATTATGGATTTTTATTTTCTTCTTCATTGTCATGTAGTAGAAAATTCTTTCAATAACCATTCACAATGGTCATTTATTTCATTTAAGTCTAAATAAAAAATAATTATAGATGTACTACTTCCTAAAATATTTATCTTTATAAAAATATTTCAATAAATTTATCTTCAATCTTTACTCATCATTATTACTTATACAAAAAATTATCTTCCATCATCTGGATTAATTATATGGACTCAAAATATCATTACATGTTACCTTTTGAATATAGTTTCAAACTCTACATATATTACAAAGTGTATCCTTCTGAAACAACTTTTTTATATCTATTTTAACCAATTCTCATTATCTAAGTGATACGTCCCCTCCAATCATGTTTCATCATGCCAATAATCAAAATAATGATCTTTTTCCAGAATTCATCTTCACCTTCAACACATATTTACTTTTCCTCACATTGAATTTAATTCTAATTGACAAAAAATAAAACACTCATTATCATAATAAATTTAGGTACTTAAATACCCCCCTTTGGGTTTGTTATCAATACCCATTTTAATTATAAAGTCAATACCATTATTCCGTTCTCTATAATGTGTTATTAGTTTCTCTCACCCTTATTGAAAATAAATACACAACTCTTTTATCTCTTTATTTTTAGATTTTTGAGTTAGGGAAAGTCACACTAAGATCTTCCTCCAATAAAGACTTTAAATTTAATCTTATCCCCTTTATATTCCTTTGTATTGAAATTAAAACTTGATTCAATTAAGAGAAATATTTCATTGATTTTATTTAATATATAATCCATAAATTAATATATAAGTAAACATGAGCAATGGTGAGTGTAGAAAATAAGAGATTAACATAGGCATAAAATCAATCTATAAATAATTGAACATGTGATACCAAATAAAAAAAATCACATTTCAAGGGTTGTTCAGAACATTATTTGCTTTTATTCTATAGAAAAAATAAAAAATAAATTAAATACATTCAAACTAAAGGAGGTTTCTACCTTTTCTAGTTACTTTTCTATTAACATTAAATAATTATTCTCTCCCCTTTAGTTTCAGAATTGATTTTTCCTGTAAGGATGGGATAATTTAATTAACGTTCCTCATCACTGAAAATATTCAATTTCCATGATTTCAGCATTTTAATCTCATCATCACAATTATATGTGTCTAGAATCACAATATCCAAAACCTCAATATCCAAGATATAAAATTTCTAGTTTTCTAGAATTTTGGATCTTTTACCCGAATTTAATAAATTTATAGATTAAAATATTCCATAACTTTATAGAATTATAGATTTAAATGATATTTTTATTTATTTTAGTTGTTTAACTCAATTCTACCACAAGGGATTAAATCCATCCATATTCTTCATCATGGTTGATACCACATGAAATATTGTACAGGATACCAGTTTAAATAAAGTGCTTCATAATTGATATCACATTTATCTATAAGGCATTCAAAAAATTTAAGTTATATTTAATTTATACATTAAATTAAATTTTTCTAAATTACATGTATAATAAAAATAAAAAAATCCCGTGTAAGAATAGGGTGGTTCATCCATTTCTTATTAGTGAAAGTAATAAGGTTGAGAGTTAATTCTCAGCCCAAAAAATCCTTTCAATTTATCTCTAAATTTATGACAAATCTTTATGTTTTCTCTTCTATTTTTTCTAAAATTTAATATTAATGGGTATGAAATAAATACTATTACCTTCATCATTCATCATGTGTGGATTTTCTTTTTTTCTCATTGGATTTTAAAATTCATGCAACCTTTTTTTACATATTTAGTTTTTTATATGTCTTCAATAGTGATTTTCCTTTGTTTTTCATCATCCTTTTCTATCCTAGTATCCATGTCATTCATTTATAAAAAGTGTGTCCAATTTTTTTACCTTCTATATATATTATCAAAGGTATTTAGGTTACTTAATTTCAAAAACATCTCATGAATTTAAGCTTATTCTTAAGGGGTTTCTTCCACCATATTGATCATTTTTTATTGGATTGGTTTACTTTTTTATTCAAATTTTATTCCTTTTAAAATTAATTTTTATGGATTTATTAAAACTATCTATGATGTGGTATTTATTTCCACAATAAAATAATCTCTTCTTTGTTGTAACATATTTATTTAAATTATAATTAGATATATTTTGTTTAGTATATTCCTTTTTCTTACATCCCAAAGTAGACTCACCATCTTTATTCCAATGTTTTTTTTGTGTAAATATTCCTTTAGTAGTAAATGAATCATGATGGATATGTGTAAACCAGTAATCATTATCACAATGTATGAGTTTTTTTACAAATTCCATTAAAGTACTCAAGATATTCAAATCTATTAGAAGTAAAAAATTTACTTTCTTATATATAAATTAGTTGAACTTATAATGATTTATCTTGACTTTATAATTTTTCGCCCTTAATGTAGGACTTATTTTTTTGTTAATAGTTAACATGCTACACTAGTATTCAATGTTATTGTGTCCAAAATTTGAACATCCCCAACAATATCTAATAAACCATGATTTATTCCATTAAGAACCATTATAGAAAAATTAATTTCATTTTTGTTTTTGTATAAATACAACTAGATTTTGATATCCTATTGAAAAACTAATAATAATGATCTTAATCACATCCAACCTTAATGAAGTGGTGAGTTTATAAAAAATTTCTCAACCCACATACATCAATAATTTAAATTTTAACCTATATTTTCCATGTAAGTAGTTTTAGTGTAAATGATTTTTTTGGAGTAACGGTTACCATTTTCCATGAGATTGCATTGAATTTATCCTCAGAAAATTTCAAGAACTCCATGACACTAAAATTAATCATTTTATATGATATAAACGTTTCAAAAATCTTCATTAAAAAATATTTTCTTTTAGCTTATTCAACTTGAGTAACATCTATGTTTCTCAAATTTACTTTCAACTCAAGTCACTTTTAAATTTAGAGTAGTTTTATGATCTTTATGATATTTAACTGTTTCTAAAAATTCCATTGTTATCTCTACAACTTTATTTTCATATAACTTTAAATATTTTTTATGTAATTGTCAATCTCTTTTATCTTATTAGCCATGATTTCCATATGATCATATTTGAAACCAATTACTTCTTTCAATACATGAAACTTTTGTTTAAATATTTTATTAATCTAAAATTTATTATCTCTTTATTTGTTAATGATTATTTATTTAGGGCAAAATTTTACTTACTAATAAATAAGTATTGTTCCTTAGTTATAAATTTTTTAGTGGTATTTTTTCAGTATTATAACTTTTGATAATTTCTTTGCGTATATATTCTAAATATATTTATATATGTGTTTTCTCATCTTCTAGTTACTTGATAAACTCAAATATATTAGTGAAAAATTTAATAGAAACCTTCTTCAAATAATCCTTAGCTTCATAGTAGAGATATTCATCTAATTAAGTAGAATAATACACTTCAATATATGATCCTGATTCTTTTTGAGGATGATTATTACAACATATGAAAGATAAATTACCACTTTGATTAAATTTAAATAGAAGTTTGTTATATATATAATATTTATGAAAAGTTAACTTCTTTCACATCCTAAACTCTTTATTATTCATTTTATTTAGAATCTTAGCCGAAAAAATATCATTTTTAGTACTAATAGGGATATATTCCTTATTCTATAACTGATGAATCTCACTAACTTACTCATATATTCCAATTCATATAATTTAGTTAAAAATAACTTGGTGAAAAAATATAGATCCAAATAGAGGTGTAACCTTGTGCTATGATACAACTTAAAACATCCAAAGTATTATACAACCACACTAAGAGGAGCATGTGGGGGGGGGGGTGAATCCTTATAGTAAAGTTTTACTAAATTATATTAAATTAATTTTTTCCTATTTAATATTTGAAACTACACACCTATTATGATCTATGGATCTCATATTTTCACCAACAAATTCACAACCAATGAAATATAAAATGTTAATTGATCATAACACATAATATTTTTACAAGTTTAGATCCCAATGTGGGTATTTACTCCTTATTGTGTTTTGAATTAGTTTGAGACCAATATTTTTATTAATAGTATAAAAAAGTGATTATAATGGTTGGGAATGTATCATCCTTAACTCAAAACCTACACTTGTTGATTTTTACTATAGGGAAAACCATAGGTAAGGGTTTACATAATATTCCCTAAATAAAATCACTATATAAAGATAGGTTTTTTATATTATCTCTTACTAATTTACTATCTCCCAAGTGGTTCTTTATACTGTCTCTCACTAGTTTACAATGTTACCTTAATAAACTATGTTAGATCCTTAATTTTTAGGTTTCTTTCACACTTAAGATTCTTATATAATAAATTAATATCTTCATCTAAGACTTCATAATATTTATAAATTATAACTTATTCCATTATTCAATATCTAAACATTTATACCTTTTATAGGATCAGAACATCATTATTTATTTCTTTTTCAAGTGATTCAATATTTGGAACTATTATAGGATCAAAACATCATCCTTGATCACTATCTTATGGAATATCTATTTTAGGAACTTACTCCTCATCAAGTAATTCAACATTTAGGACATAGTAATGATGATTTAAATTTTTTTATACCCAATAACTTCCATTTTATTAACTTCTAGAATCTTGTCATTGAAACTTATAGAACTTGTAATAATTTATACTCATCTCTGTGTGATTTTGTGACATGTAATTAATATTATTTAACTTATATGATCTTCTAAAACAAAATATTCAAACTCAATCATTCTTTGAATTAAAATTATCTTCCACAACATACAAGCCATCCTCTCTCTATGTTCTCAATATCATCTCATAATCATCATCAATTATTCTAAAAATGAGATATACTAAATTTATAGCCATCATTATTGATTTATACTTTTATGATATTTGGATCCTTTTGTAATTATTTTGAAAAATATATATTGACTAATAATTCATCACATTAAACTCTTATTAAATTTTTTTCATCATTTCTATAAAAACTAGGCTTCAAAATTCTAAAAATATTTCATAAATCTTGACTTAAATCCCAGTATTCACTATAAATTTTTATATCTTAAAGTAAAAATATGAATCACCACATTAAATTTTTCAAATTAATGATGCATCCTTCTATATCTTAAATTTAACATTCTAAAACTATTGGATCACTCAAAAATAGCCTTTAGGTTTTAAAAATTAATATAGTGAAACTGTTGATATTCTAGAGTTATTATTTAATATTTCTAATGCATCATTCGAAATCTGAATTTTGAAACATTGATATCGTGGTATAGATTTTAATCTCATTATATTCCATTCATATTTAACATCATATCACCTCATATTTCAATCATATTCAACTTCTAATCTCCCCAACTTAAGATCTTTTAAGCCTCTTCTTACAAACTTATCATCTTAAAAACCCATAGACATTCACATTTTATTTTATTGAAACTCCATCCAGGATAACTCATGATCATTCTTCCATAACATTACATTTTCTATAGTTAGACTATATATAAGTTATTACCCTATATATCACTTCTTCCCATGGACTCCTTCAATATCAAGATCATTCTTTAGCGTTAAAATTCATTGGTATTGACCATAATTTAGATCAATCAATCATACTTTTATAACTCTAACTCTTTTTAATTTACTTTAATTGAAATTATTAACATTACCGACTGATATTTTCTCTAGATTACCTCTCTATTCTATTTTTTATGCTTCCAAACTCAACTTATGGTGTATAATTATTTAAGAAAATAATCAAATTTTATTTCATCTAAACTCATTTTTTGGATAAAGGTACCTATTTATTAGTTATGATCCGGAATTTTTCAATGTTATTTAAACTCAATACATCATAACTTTCTTCTTAAATTGGACCTATTTAAATCACATGTTAATACTTTATATTAATTTTTAAAATTTCATCCTTCATAAAGATCATCCTTAATATTCTCTTTAATCAATTCCACATGTCATCTTCTAGAACAATTTCCTTCTAAAATTACTTTAACTATCACATGCCTTCACTAATTATCTTAGCAGGGATAAAAATTGAGTCTAAAACCACCATTATTTTTCTACATTAAAATATCACCAAAAACTCAAATAACTTATCTTTAGAATTAAACTTTTGGAACATCTTTGTTTTCTCAAGAAGATATACTTTACATAAGTGTTAGATCTTACTTACGTAGACTTTAAAATATATGTATTAAACTAACATGAATTTTAACTTAAAGAAAAAATATTTTAATTCAATTAACTATTCTTATATAGTTATCACCCAATTATTCATAAGTTATAATAAATTTCAGACTCAGGAACGAACCAAACATAGATGAGCCTTTAACATTCATCCTATAGATTCACTTTATCTCAACATCCATGATTTATCAAGAAACTTATGAATAATAGATTCTAGAATTATTTTTCCTCTAACATAATCCAATTTTATTTTAACTTTGACCACCCATTTTCATAATTTATATACAAAAGGATAGATTCTTATAGTCTTTTTTAATAACATGTAGTAATCAGTTCATTTTTCAAATATAAATACTTTTCATTTATTTCCATTATTTACAGTTCCAAAATCATCAGATATCAATTACTTCCTAATATATCAATATCTATATGGAAGTATTATTAACTTAATATTCAATCATCACTCTACTTTATTACTTTTAGAAACACATTCTCTTTCATCCTATGGATTAATCATATAGACTCACAATCTTCGTCAGTGTTACATTTTATAAGTAGATCCATACTTGACCAATTAAATTCGAAGACACTTATTTTATATCCATATTAACTTATTCTCATACTATAAGAAACAATTATTTTACAAACATATTTATTAATACCAATAATTCTATAGATGAAATAAATCTAGAATTCATCTTTTCATTCCTTACATATTTACTTTACCTCATATTAACTTTACTTATAATTTTAAAAATACAAATATCTTCTTCACAATCCATTTGGGTAATTCAATTTCCCCCTTTATATTTTATATCAATACACTTTTCAATTATAAATTCAATAAAATTCTCCTATTATCTATGAGATGTTCTCAATTTCTATCCCCATTATTGAAAATGAATACAAAGAATCTTTTATCTCTATATTTTTAGATTATTATGTAAGGAAAATTCACACTCATTTCATCCTCTAATCATGCATTGAAATTTTATCTTATCCACTTTATTGTACTTTGTATTGAAAGTTAAACTTGATTAACTTGAGAGATAGATGATTTACTGTTGTTAATGTAATGATCCATACATTAATGATCTCTAAGTCAATGTGAGTATTAATTGGTGTAGAAAAGAAGAGAGATTAACTTAGACATAAAATATAACCTTAAATAATTCATCATGTGATACCAATTTAGAAATCATCTTTCAAGGGTTATTCAAATGATTATCAAAATAAATATTTCATACAACTTAAAAAACATATTAAAAACATTAAAACTAAAGTAGGTATCTCTCCTTTAAAGTTACTTTTATCTTATCATAAAATAACCAATCTCTCCATTTATTTTTAAAATTAAAATTTTCCAAAAGGATAGGAGAATATAATCAACATAATTTATCAATAGAAATCTTTAATTTCCAAAATTTCAATATATATAATCTCCTCATCTATAATATCTATTTCCGAAATCCCAACATGTGGAACTATAATGTTCTAGAACTCAACTTTAGGGTTTTCATTATAATTTCTTTTACCTAAAAATTATTAATTTATAGAATCACACATTCCAATAATTTCTATAGTTATAGATTTACATGATATATGAATATATATAAGTCTTTCAACTAAAACCCCACCTAAGAGGTAAACTCTATCAATATTCTTCATCATGGATGATACCTTATGAAATGGTATTATTGATACCAAATAATATAAAAAGATATTTGATGTAAAGAACATTTGGATACAAAGTTTTCATATATTTTAAGTTATATTTATGATATCTCATAAATTTCATCACCTTTAATTCCATATATAATAAAAATAAACACATCCTGTATGGGAATAAGGTGGTTCTTCATTTTTCTTTTAGTAAGAGAAGAAAGGTTCAAAGTTACTTGTCAACTGAGAAACACTTTTTAATTTAGCTCAAGATTTATGAGAAATCATAATGATTCTTTCCATCATGATTTTAAAAATTTAAACATTAATGGGTAGCATGGAGTCCCTACTTTCATCTTTTACCCTACATGGAGCTTTATTTTTCACATTGTCTAGTGATTTTAATGCATACATTTTATTTTGTTCAATTTTCCACATGTCAATAAGTATGTTTTACTTTGTTTTTCATTATCTAGTACTAACCCAGTAGGCATATCATTCATTCTAAAGAAGTATTCCCAAATATTTTTCACCTTCCACATAGATTATCAAGGGTACTAAAGTTTCATACTTTAGGTTACTTCTTTTGAATTTCAACTTCTTCTTTAGGGATTTATTCCAACAAACCACTCATTTTTTTATCCCTTGGTTGATTTAATTTGTGTTACATATTTATTAATTTAACTTTAATGTCTATGTATTGCTTACAACTATTCTGATGTTGATTTTCCTTCAACAATAGAAGAGTCTCTTATTTTGTATAATATCTTTCTTTATATTCATTATGGTTCTGTTTTGTTTTATATACTCCTATATCTTACACCCCAAGGTGGATTAATATTTGTATTCCATGGATTTTTATTCATATTTTCTAGCCTGATTCGTTAAGTAATAAATGAATATATCTTGGTTGGTATAAACCAGTACTCATAATCACAATGAAAAATTTTATTACGACTTCCACAAAAGTTTTCAATATATTAAAATCTGTTAAAAGTAAAGAGATTTACCTTTTTCTATATAAATTAGGTGAACTGAATAGGATTTCTCTTGAATTTAGTCATGAACCCCCTTAATTTAGGTAATATTTTTATTTTAATATTTTAAATTTCATACCAATAGTTAGTGACTATAACAACCCTTCATTTTATTACACACTTAGACATGATTTATTACATATAAAACTTCACTTGATATCACAAACCGTACTTGGGGCCCGTGTCATGACTACCCCAAGCCCACCTCCCATAGGCCAGGGGATCCCGACTAGCACCAAAGGTCCTGAAAAAAAGGGAAGGCATTGCCTTTATAAATTAAACAAATACCACAGAGTAAGCAAGATGAAGTAAACAATAAGTAAACTGGGTACAACTGTAAGTGATGGAAAGTAAATGGGCTAGAATACAAACCCAACTGAAGTAAAGTACAACTGAAAAGAAAGTACAACAACTGAAAAGTAAAGCAGCAACGCCGAGCCATCCACTAGAAATCCCACCTGAAGGGTGGGTACAAATAGCCTCATCAGCTCCTCAGGTCCAGCCATCTGCTCTATGTACATCCCGCCCAGTGGTCCACCTCCAGGTACCGACTTACTCCACAAGCCTCAACCACGATCAGCGCTGTCCGTCGTCTACATCCAACACAATGTAGTGCGGGCATAACCTGTGTAGGGGTGAGTATACCCTACTCAGTAGGGACCCCGAGACCACCGAAGGTCTCCCAGAATCCACAAAGGATAATCCACAAAGGAAAGATACAATAATGAAGTAAAAAACAAAATGACTTAGGTATATGCCCATACATATTCCTAAGTCATCAATTCTAGTTCGGCTCCAACATCCGAGCCCAAGTTCGATCTAGTCCACACATGATAGCACAACCAATCCACAGAGGATAACACAACCCAATCCACTTAGGATAGCAAGTCAATCATATCGAAGATAATGATTGAAGGTCAAGAATCAGATCACATAGGTATACTTCTTCGTAAGACGATAGAGATGATCATATGTAGCCACTGATTCATCTAAGATGTCGGACCCACATAGGATACAAGACCGGCTAAGCCGTTGGACCCACAAAGGATACAAGACCAGCTACTCTGTTGGACTCACATAGGATACAAGTATAGAGTCAAATACTGCCGGACCCACGTAGGATACAAGAACAGTAGTCAAGTACTGCCAGACCCACAAAGGATACAAGAACAGTAGTCATCGCCGTCGAATCCATGGAGGATTCCAGTACGGTCATCGTCGCTGCTGAACCCACGGAGGATTTCAGTACAGTCGTCATCGTCGTCACAGTCGCAACCAGCTCTAGGGTTCCCGCACACATCATGCTTGTTTTCGGGAGGGTCCACTCCATGAGCCAAGGTGTCGATACATCAACTGACACATATTCCAAAGTTGATTTATCCCAAAGTTCCGTCTCGTCGAGAGGAACTCAACGTGACAGAAGGCGCGTTAATCGGACGCCCGGTCTGAGAGTTATTGGCTTTTTCGTCCCAGGGGCCCGATTGGTTTTTAAGTCAAAACCAACCCGACCGTACTCCAACTGCATCCAAACCTTGAGCGGAGTAAGCCAAAATAACCATCTCACTAATAGTAAACCAACAAAGTCAACGTCACGTCAATCAGATGTCCGAAGCTCAAGTAATAGGCATTTCCGCTCCGAGGCCCCGGTTGTTTTCGTGTTCGAACCAACCCTTCCATACCCAAAATTCTCCGAAACCTTGAGTGTAATATACTGAAACGACCATCTTGATCCAAGGATCGCATCACAACTGACGATGCATTAATCGGAGGTCCGTAGCCCAAGTTACCAGTGTTTGAACGAATCCGTTTGATTTTTAGGGGGGTTTGGGCCCGGACCGACCCGGCCCAGAACCCCCTGGGTCGTCCCAAACCAGGTTGACCCGAACCAGGTCCGGGTCTGGCCCATTTGGGCGTGGCCCGGCCCGGCTGGCGCGTCCCGGCCCGGCCGTCATGGCCCAGCCTTGCGCGGCCAGCCTGGCCCGGCGCGGGCGGCCCGGCCCGGCGCGGGCGGCCCGGCCTGGCCGGGTCGGCACTGGCCGAGCGGGGCGGCTCGATGCTGGATGAGCAGACGCGGAAAGGGGGGGCGCGCTGCCCCCCTTGATTGAAGAAACCCCCCCACCCCCACGCATGGGGGGCCTGCCTGCCTGTCGGCGGGGGTTACGACCCCCGGCCTCCTCCGAACGGCTGACTCGGTTGGCTGGACGGTGCTACCGCCGTGGGACCCCACGGTCTCGCCCCTCTAAAGTGCCAGCGGCCGGTGATTCTGACCGCCCTTCCCTACACCACCGCGGCCTTTGTCCGACCGGCGCGGCGCGACGGCGCCACGCCCCTCCGCCGTGGCCCGACTCCGGCTGCGACTTCTTTCGGTCTCAACGGCATGGCGTGACGGTGGCATGCTCCTTCGACGTGTTCCTCCTCATTCCTGCGCGTTGTCGTTGCACCACACCACCTTCGTTTAAGCCACAACGAGTAAAAAAACAAAGGGGGAGGAGGGTTGGCCGTGTTCGTGCGGTCCGACCCCCTCCCGTTAATTCGATAGCACACGGCTAAAGAATTTAACATTGGATGGAAAAAGAATATTCACAAACACAAAACCAAAACTCTACCTCAAGAAGTTGTCATACAAAGATCATTGCGGAAAAACGACATCGTGAGGGTGGTTTGAAGATGGTGTTGGCGAGCATCCAAGAAGAGGATGTCGTCCCACACCGGCTGCAGAGGAGGTAGAGATTGGCACGTCGTCTCTCCTTGGTGCCCTGATGTTCTTGGCGTTCTTCAATGAGGAAGAAGATGTTCTTCAAGACTAGAGACCTCCTCTCCAAAAATCTCCACACAACGATTCAAAAATAATAAAATAAGGCTTTTCCTTATTTTATTACTCATGCCAACCCTTTTCAAAATTCAAATTGAATTCACCCAATTAATTAACGTGTGTTGTCCAATTAATTAGGAATTTTATTGGAATGTATTTTAATGTTGAAGAGTTACAAATTAATTGTTGGAGGGGGTTCAAAAGGGTGTTGGGGAAATTGAAGGAGGTGGGGGCTCGTGTGGGCCCCACCCCAACTTCCTCACATCTTCCTTTTCCACAACACTTAACCATCAACAGAAAATAAAAATATAATTGTTTAACAACTATATTTTTATACTTCACATTTTTATCAACTCCTGCTGAGCAATCGCACCGTCAGAAAATGTGTTTCTAAGTAAATACTGGTGCTGTGGTTTCATTGGTGCTCTCAGATTTTGATTTCGAGCACCGGTTCAAAAGTTAGGAAAACCTGCTCGTTCGTTCACTGAACGTACCTGAGCTAAAATTCAAAAATTGATTCCGGGCACACCGGGCCTCAGAATCAGGTTCCGTCAGAAACAGCGTACTCATAAAATCCCAAAGAAATTACGAAAAAATTTCTTTGAAATTTATGGGTCTTTACATTACTCCCACCTCAGGGCTTTACATCCCCATAAAGATACATCACAAACTAGGGGAACAAATGTGGGTGTTGTGGACGCATATGAGCCTCCCACTACCAAGTGCTCTTCTGGAGGTTCCCATGGGAAATGATATGCGTCGGGTCATGCACGTATCTCCTCAGCTGAGATACGTGGAAGACATCGTGCAACCGGTGCAACTAAGGTGATAGAGCCAGGAAATAAGCAACCTCGCCTATCCTGCTGAGAACCTAGAATGGTCCTTTGAAGCATAGATAAAACTTTCCACCCCAGCCAAATCTCCATAATCCACGTCGAGGTGAGACCCGCAATAAGACATGGTCGCCATCCTCAAACTCTAGTGGTCTCTGCCTCCTGTCAGGATAAGACTTCTGTAGGCTCTGAGCTGTCCTCATCCGCTCCTGGATGACCTGGACCTTCTCTGTCGTGGCCTGGACCATCTCTGGTCCCACAAGTGCTGACTCCCCAAGGTCTGTCCAGCACAGAGTTGATCTGCATGGTTGGCCGTACGATGCCTCGTATGGTGCCATCCTGATGGTGGAGTGGTATCTGTTGTTGTACGCAAACTCCACCAAGGGTAGATGATCCTCCCAGCTGCAACTAAAGTCGAGGAAACGTTCACGAAGCATGTCCTCGAGAGTCTGAATGGTCCTCTCTGTCTGACCATCTGTCTGAGGGTGAAAGTTGGTGCTCAGATGTAGCTATATTCCGAATGCCTCCTACAACCCCTTCCAAAGCTGGGAAGTAAATCGAGAATCTCAATCGGAGATGATATATGATGGAACACCATGAAGCCGTACGATCTCTTGAACGTAGAGGTGTCTGAAGCTCTCCACTGAGACATGCTCTCTGATGGGTAAAAAGTGGGCCGACTTGGTGAGTCGGTCTACAATCACCCAAATGGAGTTGTGACCTCTAGAAGTATGTGGAAGTCCAGTCACAAAATCTATAGATATCCCGTCCCACTTCCACTTCGGGACCTCCAAGGGATATACCAAGCCTACTGGTACCTGGTGCTCCGCCTTCACCTACTGACAGGTAAGGCATCGAGATACGAACTTTGCCACAAACTTCTTCATACCCGACCACCAGTGCTGTCGTCTGAGATCCTGGTACATCTTCACCACTCCTGGATGTACCTTTAAAGGGGAAGTGTGAAACTCTCTCAGCACCTCCTCCTGTAAAGTATCTGGTACCATGGTACATCCTCTAAAAAGGACGACATGCTCTCCTCCCATAGAAATACAATCAAGTTCCTGTCCTGTGGAAATCTGTGCACGTTGCATCTCATAGTCAGCGTCCCCACGCTGTGCCTCTCTGACCTACTGCAGTAGTGGAGGAGTGACTATGAGTGACTAAAGAAGGCTGATCCATCTCTATCCACGAAGGATATCTGCAAACTGGCTAGCTGCTCTGTCACCTCCCCAAGTAGCTGAATGCCCATCCTCCTACTGAGAGCATCAGCTACTACGTTCCCCTTTCCAGGAGTATAGACTATCTCAAATTCATAGCCCTGGAGGAACTCGAGCCATCCCGTTGTCTCAGGTTCAGGTCCTTATGCGAGAAGATGTACCTGAGACTCTGGTGGTTAGAATAGACTATAAAGCGCTCGCCCATCAGATAGTTCTGCCACATATTCTGAGCGAAGACCACTGCTGATAAATCTAGGTCATGGGTAGCGTAGTTCTGCTCATGTTGCCTCAACTGTTGTTATCCATAGGGGATCACTGACCGCTCCTGCATCAGGACACACTCGAGTCCGGTCCCTGGTGCATCGCAGTAGACTACGTACCCTACTCCCTCCTTAGGTAGCCTCAAGATGGGTGCACTGGTCAATCTCTATCTCAACCCCTGGAAGTTCTTCTGACAACTTTTTGACCACACGAAGGGTTTCCCCTTCTTCGTCATAGATAATAGAGGTTCCATAACCCTGGAGAAGTCTGGCACGAATCTCCGGTAGTACCCAACCAAACCTAAGAAACTCCTCACCTCCGTCACGCTCTTGGGTGGATCCCAAGCTAGCATTGCCTCGATATTCGCAGGATCCACCGCAACTCCCGCATCAGAGATGATGTGTCCCAAGAAGTGGACCTCACGTATCTAGAACTGACATTTTGAGAGCTTACCATAAATCTGGTTCTCTCGGAGTGTGTACAGTACAACCCACAAGTGGTAGGCGTGCTCTTGCTCAGTGGTTGAGTATATCAAAATGTCTTCAATGAAGACCACGAAAAATCGATTGAGGTAAGGCTGAAATATCCTGTTCATGAGGCTCATGAACACTTTTGGAGAATTGGTTACGCCGAAAGGCATAACCAAAAACTCATAGTGGACATACCAACATCTGAAGGCTGTCTTCTGCATGTCCTCTTCCCAAACTCTAAGCTGATGATAGCCTGACGTGAGGTCTATCTTCGAGAACCACCGTGCTCCCTTGAGCTGATCGAAGAGGTCGTCAATCCTCGGTAGGAGGTACTTATTACTCACGGTCACCTGGTTCAGGCGACGATAATCGACACATAGTCGCAAGCTCCCTTCTGCCTTCTTGGCGAACAAAATCGGGGAAGCCCATGGTGAAACACTGGGTTGGATGAATCCCTTGCCCTGCAGGTCCTCCAGCTGTACCCGTAGCTCTCGAAGCTCGACGGGAGCCATATGATATGATGGAGAGGATATCGGGGCTGTCCTGGGGGTACAGGTCAATATAGAAGTCTAACTCTCTATGAGGAGGTAGTCCTGGAACGTCGTCAGGAAAAACATCTGCATACTGATCCACCACTACAGAAAAAATCAGACTCCGCACGTCCACTGCTCCAAGGATGAGGCTAGCCAACTGATGAGTGATCGGCTATCCTCTCCTCTACATGAGTCCATCCTGCACTGCTAAGTCTCCCTTCTCACCGGTGAAGGTGAACCTGCTCCCATCGGTGCGAACACACCGCACCTTGCGCCTAATACAGTCGATATGAGCCTGGGCTATAGATAACCAATCCATTCCCAAGATGACGTCTTAAGGCCTCTACGCCGCTACAAGAAGATCCCAACCGAAGCTCTCGCCTCTTAGAGTAAGCTCACACTGCCGGCACGAGTGCGTAATCGTCGAGTCTGCTCTCGTAGGAGTCTCTATCCTTAAGGATCGAGCCAACGGCTCCGTCGGAATCTCTGATCTCTGAACAAGGGCATCGACAATGAAAGAATGACTCACTTATGTGTCTATAAGAACTACAGCAAGGGTGTAGTAGACACATATAGTACCTCGAATTATCTTTGGTGCGCCGTGGTCGTAGGCCTCCGCTGCCTGAAGCTGAGCCTGCCTCTGTCCGCCAGCTCCCTATGGTCGGGGTGGACCTCCTTGTGGTGGTGGTGGTAAAGCCTCAAAGCATCACCCACCACCTATTGCTCATCCAACTCTTCTGCCTCGTCCGCTTGCTCCCTGCGGACCGCCACGGTCGACCCTCTACCTTTGCCTGGGTAGTCCCTCAATCGTCTGCTACTCCTTTGCACGGCGGGTTGGGCAGTCACGAGCCAGGTGGCCCTGCCCCCCACATGCATAGCACTGTCTGCTCCTCAGAAGGCTGGCTCTACGCCGTGTGCCCCGCACCTCTGAGCCAGTGTCCTGAGGTGGTCTGCCTGGACCCCTGTGACATCCGTCGACTACCAGCTGCAGAAGACTCTACTACGTGCCGCCCTGCGGTAGGTCTCGCTGCTGGTGTAGGCTCAACAAGAAAGCTCTCTACGAGAAGGGCTCGCTCCAGTACTTGTGCCTGCGTCAGAATGCTGAGGGAGATCATCGATGCCCTGATCTCATGCCTCAATCCCTGCTCGAAGGCCCAGACCCGGAAGAATGGGTCCCGTACCATGTCCGTCGAATAGCGTGAGATATCGGTAAATCTCACCGAGTACTGGGCTACCGTCATGCTGCCCTGCCGTAGCTATAGTAGCTCCTGAATGCGCACCGCACGGAGGGTGACTGGGATGAACTCCGGGCGAAAGAGGCTCTCAAAGTCCGACCAAAGGAGAGATGCCTCATTGTGCACCTGGAGCATTAGGCTCCACCATCTGCCTACTGCCGCATGCAGAAGGCTCGCTGCAAGGATCACCATGAGGTCAGCTGGTGTCCCTACTAACCTGAAAACTCGCACAACAGCCTCCAGCCAATCCTCGGTCGCCTAAGGGTCCGTCTACCCACGGAACCTGGGTGGTCTCTGACGATAAAAATCATGCAGTGCACTAAGGAGATGTGCACTCTCAGCGGCTGGGGCTGGTGGAATCGGTGGCTCAGCGGGTAGAGGTACCGTCGGTGCCTCCGCTGAAAAAGGTCCCTACGCCGAGGTCTCATTGCTCAGTGGGCTATCGTCTCGCACAAAGCTCAGAACCCTAGCTGGATGCCGTCATGGGGCCATCCTGAAAAGAAACAGGTGCGCCATGGTCAATACAGTATACCTGGTGAGCTGACACAAAGTAATCATAAAGAAAACTTTTGAAACACACATGCAATCAATGTTTTTGTGCACTGAGTCAGAAATCAGAAGTGAGGGTCCTGGTGTATGGATACGTCGGCCGCCGCACCAAAAATGGACTCCCAAGACTGATAACCACACTCAATAACCTTAACACTATTGCTTCACATAGAAGAAATATTAGAGTTCTAAGTTCTGTGGTAGAACCGAACTCCTCTGATACCAATTTGTCACGCCCCGTCCTCGGAGCCCGTGCCATGACTACCCCAAGCCCACCTCCCATAGGCCAGGGGCTGGCGACTAGCACCAAAGGTGTAAATCCTGATAAAAAGGGAGTTCATTGCCTTTATAGAGTAAATAAACACCACAGAGTAATCAAGATGAAGTAAACACTAAGTAAACTGGGTACAACTGTAAGTGCTGGAAAGTAAATGGGCCAGTATACAAACCCAACTGAAGTAAAGTAAAAATGAAAAGAAAGTAAAGCATCTGAAAATTAAAGCAACAACGATGATCCATCCACTGGAAATCCCACCTAAAGGGTGGGTACAGATAACCTCCTCAGCTCCTCGGGTCCAGCCGTCCGCTCTGTGTACGTCCCGTCCAGTGGTCCACCTCCAGGTACCGACTTGCTCCACAAGCCTCAACCACGATCAGCGCTGTCCGTTGTCTGCATCTAACACAACGTAGGGCAGGAATAGCCCGTGTAGGGGTGAGTATACGCTACTCAGTAGGGACCCCGAGACCCCCGAAGGTCTCCTAGAATCCACAAAGGATAATCCACAAAGTAAAGATACAATCACGAAGTAACAACAAACACCACTTAGGTATATGCCCATACATATACCTAAGTCATCAATTCCAGTTTGGCTCCAACATCCGAGCCCAAGTTCGATCTAGTCCACACAGGATATCACAACCAATCCACACAGGATAACATAACCCAATCCACTTAGGATAGAAAGTCAATCATATCGAAGATAATGATTGAAGGTCAAGACTCAGCTCACACAGGTATACTTCTTCGTAAGACGATAGAGTTGATCAGATGTAGCCACTGATTCATCTAAGCTGTCGGACCTACGTAGGATACAAGACTATCTAAGCTGTCGGACCCACAAATGATACAAGACCAGATACTCTGTCGGACCCACGTAGGATATAAGTACAGAGTCAAATACTGCTGGACCCATGTAGGATACAAGAACAGTAGTCACGTACTGCCAGAACTACAAAGGATACAAGAACAGTAGTCATCACCGTCAAATCCACGGAGGATTCTAGTACGGTCGTCGTCGCTGCCGAACCCACAGAGGATTTCAGTACAGTCGTCATCGTCGTCACAATCGCAGCCAGCTCTAGGGTTCCCGCACACAACATGCTCATTTCCTAGAGGTTCTGCTCCACGATCCAAGGGGTCGATACATCAACTGACACGTAGTATGGAGTTGATGTATCAAAAAGTTCTATCTCGTCGAAAGGAACTCAACGTGACAGATGGCGTGTCAATCGGACGCCCGGTCTGAGAGTTATTGGATTTTTCGTCCCAGGGGCCCGATTGGTTTTTCAGTCAAAACCAACCCGAACATAATCCAACTGAGTCGAAACCTCTAGTGGATTAAGCCAAAAGAACCATCTCACTAAGAGGAAACTAACAAAGTCGATGACATGTCAATCAGACATCTAGAGCTCAAGTTATAAGTGTTTCCGATCCGAGGGCCCGATTGGTTTCGTGTTCGAACCAACTCGGCCATACACAACGTTCTCTGAAACCTTAAGTTTAATATACCAAAACTACCGTCTCGATCCAAGGATCGTATCACAACTGACGGTGCATCAATCGGAATTAAGTAACCCGTGTTACAGGCATTTGAACGAATCCATCTGATTTTTAGGGGGGTTTGGGCCCAGACCGACCTGGCCCAGAACCCCCTGGGTCGGCCCAAACCAGGTCGACCCGAACCGGTTCCAGGTCTGTCCCATTATGGCGCGGCTTGACCCGGCCCAACCGATGCGACCCGGTCCAGCTGGCGCGGCCCGGCTCGGTGCGGCCTGGGCGGCTCGACGCCGGCCAGGCGGACGCGGAAAGGGGGGGGGGGGGGGGGCGCTGCCCCTCTTGACTGAAGAAATAGCCCCCCCCGCATGGGGGGCCCGCCTGCCTGCCACCAGGGGTTACAACCCGCGGCCTCCTCCGAACGGCCGTCCGGTGCCGCTGCCGCGGGACCCCGTGGTCCTGCCCCTCCGAAGCGCCGACGACCAGTGATTCCAATCTCCCTTCCCTGAACCGCTGCGACATTTGTTTGAACGGCATGGTGCGATGGCACCGCGCCCCTCCACCGTGGACCGACTCTGGCCGCGACTTCTTTCGGTCTCAACGGCGCGGCGCGACGACACCGCGCTCCTTCGCCGTGTTCCTCCTCATTCCCGCATGGTGCCGTTGCGCCATGCCACCTTCGTTCGAGCCGCAACGAGTACAACAAAAAAGGGGGAGGAGGGTCGGCTGTGTTTGTATGGTCCGACCCCTCCCGTTAATTCGATAACAAGTGGCTAAATAATTTAACGTTGGATGGAAAAAGAATATTCACGAACACAAAACCAAACCCCTACATCAAGAAGTTGTCGTACAAAGATGATCGTGGAAAAATGACGTCGCAAGGGTGGTTCGAAGACGGCGTTGGCGAGTGTCCAAGAAGAGGATGTCGTGCCACACCGGCTGTAGAGGAGGGAGAGATCAGCACGTTGTCTCTCCTTGGTGCCCTGGTGTTCTTGGCATTCTTCAACGAGGAAGAAGATGTTCTTCAAGACAAGATCCCTCCTCTCCCAAAATCTCCACACAACGATTCAACAAAAATAAAATAAGGCTTTTCCTTATTTTATTACTCATTCCAACCCTTTTCAAAATTCCAATTGAATTCATCCAATTAATTAACGTGCGTTGTCCGATTAATTAGGCGTTTTATTGACATGTAATTTAATGTGGAAGAGTTACAAATTAATTGCTGGAGGGGGTTCAAAGGGGTGTTGGGGAAATTGAAGGAGGTGGGGGCTCATGTGGGCCCCACCCCAACTTCCTCACATCTTCCTTTTCCACAACACTTAACCATTAGTACAAAATAAAAATATAATTGTTTAACAACTATATTTTTATACTTCACATTTTTATCAACTCCTCCCGAGCAATCGCACCTTCAGAAAAGGTGTTTCTAAGCAAATACCAGCACTTCTGTTTCATCGGTGCCATCAGATTTCAATTCCGAGCACCGGTTCAAAAGTTAGGAAAACCCACTCATTCGTTCACTGAACGTACCCGAGAAAAACTTCAAAAATTGATTCCGGGCACACCAGACCTTGGAATAAGGTGCCGTCAGAAACAGCGTACTCGTGAAATCCCAAAGGAATTAAGAAAAAAAACTTTTCCTTGAAATTTATGGGCCTTTACATAGAATATAGAGATTTTTAGTGTCTTTGGGGATTAGGAACATTACATAACAACTTAAAACATAGGATGCAATATCTTATAAAAATTTCCTTTACATGACCACTACATTCCCTCGTACTTAGCATTGCATGGGATAACCTGAGGACATGCATAAGAAAAGAGTGAGCTATAAAGCCCAGTAAGGGAGTTAACAAGGCATAACATGAAAGATAAAATATATGTTAAGCAATAGGAATATCAATGGAGCATAAGATAAACATGAACATAAAGGCTTGATATAACATGATTAACATAACATGGAAATGTGGCAACAACATTTAACATGATTTTAGCACGAGCCAAAGATTATTGCACATGGAGCATGAGTAAATCTTCATTGTGCATGAATTATCATGAGTAAACCATCATCTCACTTGATGTATCATGATACTAATCTTTACCCAATGCATTGGAGCGCTATGAGGGTGTACCCTTCTTAAATATTTCATTTCATGCATAAGTGTGCCACATGGATCATATAACATGGAATCAATCAAAATCATAATAAATTACATGATTAATTAATGTGGAATAAATAAATTAAATTACCATTAAATATTTATATGTGAATAAAGGTGAATACCCTTGATAGAGACATGGTTGTGGTATTCACTACACAACGATCTTCGCTTGAAAAAACGCGGTGTAATTTCGGCAGTATAACGACCTGACATAGGGATCCATGAAAATGGTTGGTGAGAGAGAAATGGATGTCTCATAATATTTACATGAAATGGAAAGTAAGGGGTTCATATAGATACATGTCCCAACAAACATAATTTAATTTAGATGCATAATATAAAATAATTACTTGGATGTAAAAGAGGAGAGAGAAATCCCTCACGAAATTTAGGCATGGTAACGGGTGTACATGGGAAGAATTAATGAGAGAGAAATGGGTATCCCATCATCCAAAAATAAAGAGGGAAGTATGGGGGAGGTTCTAAATTATACCCCAACTTTTTTAATTGAAAACAAAAGGGTATAACAACTTAAAAAAATCTGGAGAAAAATGAGAAAGGAAGAAATCCCTTACACGGATGTGTGATCCCAAAGGCTTCTGAGAGGCTTGAGATATGCATCCTGGGAGACTGGGGAACCTTGGGAGGATTCTATAGAGAGGAGGGAAGATGTTGGATGAACTCAAAAGGCTTTGAGTGAAGAGGAAGTGGGAGCTTGGGTGGGTTTATATAAGAGAGATGGAATTCTTTATTATTTTGGTTTGGGTCACCACACATTAAACTAATCAATACCATAAACCAACCCATTATTTTTTCCCATGGTATTTTTCAAAGGGGAGTGGAAAAAAATATTTTATAAAACCAATGGCTGAACTTCTTAAAATAATAGGGTTTCTTATGTGGAGGTGAGTCACAGTTTCAAAGAAATTCATTTAAAAAGTGAAAATGTTTTATAACTCTTGGAGGGTCCACTAAAGTATTGTAAAATAAATCAAAAAAACATAAAATCACATTATTTTAATGGTAATAAATATATAGGCCGAAAATATCATTTATAGTATTTTAGTACATCACTATTGGGTCATTATGATGTCATAAAATACATTACATATTTAAACTGTATTTATTTTTACCCAAAAATTCGACGGTCTCAGAAAAATATGAAAATTCACCATTGGATAATTTTGAATTCCTGATTCCAAAGATAATATTAATTTTATCTAAATAATTTTTTAAATATTTAAATTTTTAATTTTAAAATAAAAAATGAAAATTATCATAAATTCATGTGTTTTGACAAAAATGGGTCTCAAACCTTAAACAAAACTACAATTGCATTCATAAAATTATATGATCATTTATATTTAATAAAAAGTAATTTAATAATAATAATATTTTATCAAAAATATTATTTAATTTAAAAATCCTTTAATTCATCAAAATATATTTCTTAGTTGAATATTAACAAAAAATACTATTTGCGCTTTAAAAACTATTTATGAAGTAACAATAATAAAATTAATTTAAATTCATTATTATATACAAAAATAATGCACATAATCATAGTTGTAAGGTTTTTTTACATAACCCCTTATGACACCTGCACAAGACCAAAGGGTATGGTGTACGATGGTGACAGACTCTTGGGGTGGCTCAGATAACATTGCTCGGGTGGTAATCTCTATCAACTTCCACTTCTCTCATAGGCCGTTCCGTTTGAGCTTAACATGTTGAAGCTAAACTTGGGCTTGGTCAAGACTGAAGCCCAATGATTCCACCTCCTTTTTGAGCTCTGACAAATGGGCTTCATATGGGGCAAGTCTACTGGAGAGGCCGTCGCTTCCTTTATCTAAGTAAATTGGATTTGTTAAAGCCTTATATTTATACTAATAATGCGATCACTGTTCAATAGATATATTAGAAACGGTCACAATTCTTAACGGTATTTTAAAATCTAGAAGTATAAAACAAAATAAGTGCATATGTTATATAACCATTTTACATAACAAGACATTTAGTTAGATTGAGAGGAATTTTCATTAATGAGAGTTTGGGTCGTTTCAATCTTCCCCCCTTAAGAAATTTCACCCACAAAATTTACTTTTCCCAAATTAAAATGATGAGGGTAACTCTACTTCATCACTTCCTCCAATTCCCACATCGCTTCTTCAAACTTGTGGTTTCACTACAATACCTTCATGATGGGAATTGTCTTATTTTGTAGGGATTTCTCCCTATGATCTAAGGTCTTCACTGGTTTCTCCTTGTAAGAAAGATCATCCTCTAATTGTACTACCTATGAAGAGAGTACATGTGAAGGATATGGTATGTACTTCCTTAATAGGGATATGTGAAAGACATCATGTACTTTTTCCATGGTAGGTTGGAGTGCTAGTCGATATGCCACATCCCTGGCACGATCAAGAATCTCGAAGCGGCCGATGTACCTAGGACTTAACTTGCCTTACTTTCCAAACCACATGACCTTCTTCCATGGAGATCTTCATAGGAATACAATGTCTCTAAATTTAAGCTCAGGGTCTCATCGATGGTTATCAACATAACTCTTCTATCGACTCTAGGCTTCCTTGATGTGTTGCTGAATGGTTTTCACCATCTCCACCATTTCATCGACCATTTCTTGTCCTAACATCTTATGCTCACCAAATTAATTCCATCATGCTGGTGTTCTGCACCTCTTCACATATAGGGCTTCATAATGCGCCATTCAGATGCTTGAGTGGAAACTGTTATTATAGGAGAATTCAACCAGAGGAAGATGTTGATCCCATCCTCCTTTAAAGTTCATTGAACATGATCTTAATATATCTTCCAGTGTCTGAATAGGTTTCTCAGATTGGCCATCAGTTTGAGGGTGATAAACCATACTGATGTTTAGTTTAGTATCCAGGTCATGTTGAGGACTCTTCCAAAACTTAGAGGTGAATCTTGGATCTCAATCAAATACAATAGATAGTGGTACTCCATGAGGCCTTACCACTTCTTTAATATATATCCATGCCAGTTGATCCCATGAGAAATCCTCCTTAATTGCAATGAAGTGTGCAGACTTTGTAAGACGATCCACAACAAGCCATATTGCATTGTTTCCTTTGTATGTCTTCAGAAGTCTGGTGACAAAGTCCTTGGTGATGTTATCCCATTTCCATGTCGATATGGGAAATGGTTGCATCATCCCCTTAGACTTCTCCCTCCTTTCCTTCACTTGCTAACACACTAGGCACTTTGATGTATACTCAATGATGTCCTTCTTCATATTATCCCACCAATAATTCTCTCAGAGATCTTGATACATCTTTGTGTTTCCTAGGTGAATATAGAAATTTGAACTATGTGCATCATCCAAAAGTTCCTTCTTCAACTCCGAACATGATGGAACACATAGTATTTTAATAAATCTTACAATTCCTTATTCATTAAAATTTATCTCCAAGGATTTCCCTTTTCTGATAGCTTCCACTTTCTTCTAAATTCCCACATCATCCTTTTGAGCATCCTTTAACCTTTCCAAAAGAAATGGTTGAGTAACCATTTGTGGAAGGATTGATGATGTCCCCATCTTTATGATTCCCATGTCTATCTTCATCAAATCTAAAAAGATTGGATCCTTCTCAATTCTCATCAATGATATAATTTCTAGGTCCTTTCTACATAGAGAATTTTCCACCTTGTTCACTTTCCTAAGGTGGTAATGGATTGAGCAGTCATAGTCTTTGATTAGCTCTAACCATCTTCATTGGGACATGTTCAACTATTTCTTTGTGAATATATACTTGAGGATTTTGTGGTCCGTATATATTTCACACTTCTCCCCAATGAGATAATACCATCAAAATTTTAAAGTAAATATCACCGAAGCCAACTCCAGATCATGTGTTGGATAATTCTTCTCATGAACTTTCAATTGTCTTGAAGCTTAAGTAATGAATTTTTCATTTTTCATCAACACATAGCCCAGTACCTTCCTCGAAGTATCATTGAATACCGCAAAAAGTTATCCATGTGTGAGTAAAGTGAGCATGAGCGCAGTGATAAGAATTCATTTCAAATCCTTCAATATTTCTTTTCATTCATCAATTCAAGAAAAATTTCTCTCTTCTGAGTTATCTTGGTAAAAGGGTTATACAATCGTGATAAATTTCTCACAAATCGTCAATAATATCCAGCTAACCCCAAGAAGCTACAGATATCAATTACTTATGTTGGCCTCAGCCATCCGTCAATTGTAGCTGTCTTGGAGGGATCCATAGATATCCCATTGATTGTGATGATATGGCCCAATAATGATACCTACTTTAACCGGAACTCACACTTGCTATACTTTTCATAGAGATTCTCCTTCAACAAGGTCTCTAGTACAGTTCTTATATGCTCCTCATGATCCTCCTTGGTTTTAGAGCATATTAGAATATCATCTATAAAGACTAACAAAAATTTGTTGAGGTAATCTCTAAAGACTCTATTCATTAAGTGCATGAAGATTGATTGAGCATTAGTGAGTCCGAAAGGCATTACTATGAATTCATAGTGTCCGTATCTTGTACGAAAAGAAGTCTTGAGGATATCTTCATTCTTTAACCACACTTGATAATATCCTAACCGCAAATCCACCTTGGAGAAGTATTGTTCCCCAAGTAGTTGATCAAACAAGTCATAAATTTTTGGGAGAGGATACTTGTTATTTATCGTGATTTTGTTAAGCTCATGATAATCGATGCAAAGGTGCATTAACACATCCTTCTTCTTGATGAATATGACTGATACACCTTATGGAGAAACACTTGGGTGTATAAACCCTTTATCTAGATTCCCTTGTAGTTGTTTTTTTAGCTCCTCTAGCTCCACAACGTCCATTCTATATGGAGTCTTGGATATTGACAATGCCCCTTGTATAAGGTCAATTGAGATTTCAACATCTCTTCTAGGAGGAAGACCAGACAATTCCTTGGGAAACACTTCAGTGAATTCCCTCACAATAGGTATGTCTTCTAGGATGGTTGCTTCCTTGGACTTAATCATCTGAGCCAGATACGTGTGATCATAGGGTAGTAATATCCATGCTTGTGATGATGAATCTAAAGAAGATTCATCTTCCTTCTTGCACTTGTATAGAATTAGGGGTCGATTCTCCATATGGAGAGTGATTTCCCTCTCACGACAATTTATGTTGACTCTATATAAGGAAAGCCAATCCATTCCAATAATTACATCAAATTCGACCAGAGGAAGTATAAAGAGGTTTTCTTGGAAGTTCACTCCACAAATTATGACAGGGGAGGAGTTATATTCATCGGATGCAATGATTGCCGCATTTTCCATACTCACCGACATCTTTACTTCCATGATTTTTGGTGGTGTTGGGATTATTCTACAAAACTTTCGGGATATAAAAGAATGAATAGAACCAAAATCAAAAATTATGCTTGCTATTTTTGAATGAATATCTAGCATACCTATCACCACTTTGTTGTCGCTGTTCACTTCAGTGGTAGTGATGGAAAAAGCTCACCCTTGCTACCTTGAAGGTTGTTGGTTGCCTCCGAAAACCCTTGGCTTAGGGAACTGGTTTGCAAAGTGCCCCTATTCTTTATAGTTTAAGCAATGAACAATGTGTTGAGGGTCAAGCGGAGTGTTCCTCTCCTATGTCGTGGTCGTGGGTTTTTCTTTCCAATAGTTAATAGTTAGGTTCCCTTATCTTCGACACCTAAAGCATTTCCTTGTCCCCTTCAGGAAATTTATGGGGTGCTTCTTTACACACCTTTAGCAAGTGGGGTACGAGATTTTATTAGCACCATTGGATTTATCCATCAGAGCATTAGAATTGAAGTTCATCTTATGATTTTTATCCCCATGATACCCCCGGGATTCTCCGATCTCCATTTAGACTTTGATGGCACATCAGAAAATTTCCTCATAGATGTTGAAGTCATGGATCGCCAAAACTTTCCTTAGGCTAGGTTTCAGCCCACCAAAGAAGTGATCAACCATACATTTGGGGGTAACGAAAAAGTCAGAGGCGTATCATACAAGAATTTTAAAGTTTGCCTCATACGCTCTGACATATTCATCGTCTTTTTTCTTGAGGGTAAGGAAGTCCCTTTCCATCTTAAGCTGGAGGGTGGGCAGAAAATATTTATCAAAAAATATCTTTCAGAAATCCTTCCATTCCAATGCCTTGATCTCCTCCTCAGGCTTCATATTTTTGATCAATGTCCACCATTGATCAACTTCACCCTCCATACAATAAACATCTAGGAGAAACTTCTCTTGTTTAGAAAATTGAAGGATAGAGAAGATATTTTCAATGGAGTTGATCCATTGTTTGGATATTGAGGGATCAAATGATCCATTAAAAGTAGGAGGTCTTTTTCTCATGAAGCTCTCGATAACAACTTGTTCTTTCTTAGGGGGTGTTGAAAATTCCTCTTGACCCATGTTTCTATTCAAATCTTGAGTTAAATGAGAGAGAAGCGTGACAATGTTCGCCATTCCCGCTCCCATCAGATTGGGAATATCATTAGCACAGTCATCACATTTATCTTCACATCGGTTGTTAGCCCGAGTCCTCCCATTACTGTCCATTTGTTTGAATAAAAGGAAAGTTAGGGGTAACACATAAAGGTTAATCCAAGTAAAAAACTGATGACCTATAAATAAATTTTATTTCATTAATGTATGAATCCATTGTCTTAAATCTATGTTATCCATGATATAATTTCTAACATATATTCTCAAGGTAATTTCTCTTAATAATGGTTCATACTAAGATTGTGAATTTACCAATGCATATCCCTTGGGAGTATCATAATCAAGAGTGCAGCAATGCCCCTTGTCGTGTACCAGGATACCCCGGGTTAGGCCCGAAACTCCATGTCGCGGTTTTCATCCCTAGGTATATCTGTGCCAGAGCCACCTTTACCTGATCATATACAGACAAGGATTTATTTTCTTGATAAAAAACTTACTCAATACCCACAAAAAATTATGGATGTTTTTATTATACTTATTCTTATCTCTAAGGATTCTCTAGGGATTTCTAATCTTAATCCCAAAAATAACTAAACCTATCCTCTAATACCAACTATAACAACCCTTCATTTTATTACACATTTAGACATGATTTATTACATAGAAAACTTAAATTGATACAACATAGAAGATCAAGAGGTCTGATTTCTTTGGGAATTAGGAACATTACATGACAACTTAAAACATAGGACACAACATCTTATTGAAAACTTCCTTTACATGACCACTACATTCCCTTGTGCTTAGGATTGTATGGGATAACCTGAGGACATGCATAAGAAAATGGTGAGATACAAAGCTCAGTAAGGGAGTTAATGAGGAATAACATGAAAGATACAATACATGTTAAGAAATAGGAATATAAATGGATAATAAGATAAACATGAACATAAAGGCATGATATAACATGATTAACATATCATGGAAATGTGGAAACAACATTTAACATGATTTTAGCATGATCTAAGGATCATTGCACATGGAGAAAGAGTAAATAGTCATTGCACTTGAATTAGCATGAGTAAAACCTCATTGAACTTGACGTATCATGATACTAATCTTTACCCAATGCATTGGAGCGCTATCAGGGATCACCCTTCTTAAACATTTCATTTCATGCATAAGTGTGTCACATGGATCATATAACATGGAATCAATAAAAATAATAAGTAATTAAATGATTAAGTAATGTGGAATAAATACATGAAATTACAATTAAATATGTATATGTTCATAAAGGTTAATACCCTTGATAGAGACATGGGTATGGTATTCACTACACAATGATCTTGGCTTGGAAAAACATGGTGCAATTTCAGCAACATAACATCATGACAAAAGGATTCTTGAAAATGGTTAGTGAGATAGAAATGGGTGTCTATTAATATGGACATGAAATGGATATTAATGGGGTAATATATATATATATGTCCCAACAAATGTAATGGAATTTAGATGTATAATACAAAAGAATTACTTGGATGTAAAAGAGGAGAGAGAAATCCCCACGGAATTTTGGCATGGTAACAGGTGTACATGGGAGGAATTAATGAGAGAGAAAGGGGTCTCCCATCATCCAAAAATAAAGAGGGAAGTATGGGGGAGGTGTGAAATCATACCCCAACATTTTTAATTGAAAAAAGGGCATAAAAACTTAAAGATATTGGATAAAAATGAGAAAGGAAGAAATCCCTTACTTGGAAGTGTGATCCCAAAGTCCTGGGAGAGGCTTGAGAGAGGATTCATGGGAGCTTGGGGCACCTTGGGAAGGTTCTAGAGAGAAAAGGGATGATTTCTTAAGAAATCCAAAGTATTTTAGTAAAGAGGAAGTGGGATATTGGGTGGGTTTATATAGGAAAAGAGAGGGAATTCTTTATTATATAGGTTTGGGTCACCACACATTAAAATAATCAATACCACAAACCAGACCATGGTTTTTGCCCATGGGTTTCTCCAAAGGGGATTAGAAAAAAATATTTTAAGTCCAATGGCCGAACTTCTTAAAATAATAGGGGTTCTTATGTGGAGGCGAGTCACACTTTCAAGGAAATTCATTTAAAAAGGGAAAAATGTTTTATAACTCTTGGAGGGTCCACTAAAGTTTTGTAAAATAAATCAAAAAAACCTAAAATGAAATTATTTTAATTTTAAAACATATATTGGATGAACATATCATTTATAGTATTTTATTACATCACTATTGGGTCATCATGATGTCATAAAACACATTATATATTTAAACGGTATTTATTTTTTTCCCAAAAATTCGATTGTCTCGGAAAATTATGAAAAATTCACCATTGGATAATTTTGACGTCATGATTCAAAAAATAATATTCATTTTATCTAAATAATTTTCTAAATATGTGAATTTTTACTTTTAAAATAAAAAATGACATTTATCGAAAATTCATAGGTTTTGACAAAAACAACTTTCAAACCTTAATAAAAATAACAATTTCATTCATAAAATTATACGATCATTTATATTTAATAAAAATTAATTTAATAATAATAATATTTTATTAAAAATTATATTTAATTAAAAAATCCTTTAATTCATCAAAATAGATTTCTTAGTTGAATATTAACTAAAAATACTATTTGTGCTTTAAAAACTATTTACAAAGTAACAATAATAAAATAAATGTATATTAATTATTATATACAAAAATAATGCACATAATCATAATGCTAAGGTTTTGTTACATAACCCCTTATAACACCTGCATAAGTCCGAAGGGTAAGGTGTGCGATGGTGACAGACTCTTGGGGTGGCTCAGATAATATTGCTCAGGTGGTAATCTCTATCAACTTCTACTTCTCTCATAGGCGGTTCTGTTCGAGCTTAACATGTTGAATCTCAGCTTGGTATTGGTCAAAATTGAATCCCAATGATGCCACATCCTTTCCAAGATCTGACAAATGGGATTTATACGTGGTCAGTCTACTGGATGAGGCCATCACTTCCTTTTTCTGAGTAAATTGTATTTGTTAAAGACTTATATTTATACTAACAATGTGATCACTGTTAAACAACTATATTAGAAACAATCACAATTATTAACATTATTTTAAAATATAGAAAAACAAAACAAACGAAGTGCATATGTTATATAACCATTTTACATAATAAGACATTTAATTAGATCAAGAAGAATTTTCATTAATGAGAGTTTGGGTTGTTAGAGTGACCTTGTGTCTGAAAATTTCATAGCACTAAAAATAGATAATAAACCTTGATTTCTTCATTTATGAAACATTTTGGACAAAATTATCACCTTTTTGTTTTCATATAAATTCACCAACATTTTTGAGATCCTTTTAGGGAACTAAGATTCTTTATCTTACTCACATCAAACCTCGATGAAGTTATAGGTTCTCAAAATTTTTCTAAACCCACATGCATTTACAATTTAAATTACAACCTAAACATTACATGGAAACCATTTTAGTGAAAATGAAATTTGTTATATTAAGGGTTAAATTTTTCTATGATCTTAAATTATATTTATACATTTTTAATTTCAAGATATATTTTATATTAAAATGTTTTTGTTTATTAGTAATACTCATTTAAAAAGATTTTATGGTATTAACTCTTCTTTCAAGTTCATGTAGAGATTCAGCCTGAGTAACTCAATGATTTTGAAAATTACTTCAAACTGAAGACAATTTAAATATAGAGTATTTTTCTAATATTTAAGATATTTCAATGTATATTTACATTACATTTTTATATTAACATTCCATTGTTATCTTCTCAACATTATTTTCTTGAAACTTACACTTTTCTTATAGGTAATTATCAATCTCATTTATCTATAAAACCTTGATTTCCAACTGATCATCTTTGACACCATTGAATTCATTCATTGCATGAAAATTTTCCTTAAATAATTTATCAATCTCCAATTTCTCATTAATTTATATTTTCTAGGATTCTTCATCGAGGTAAAAAATTTCATTTTAAAGTAATACTAATTATTTATTGGATTGAACAAGTTTTGTGAGAGATTTGGACTCTTTCAAAATACGGATCAATGATTTTTGGATAGCTTCTCCATCTATTATAAACTATTAATTTAATTATATAATTATTAAATAAAATAAAATATATTAGTAAGAGATTAAACATAAAATTTCTTCAAATAATCCTTAACTTCAAAGTATAGATCTTCTACTAATTAAATAGATCCATACACTTCACTATCTAATCTTGATTATTCCTTTGGATGATTATTACTAGATATGATAGATAAATTAACACTTTGATTACCTTAAAATAGTGGTGTGTCACCCATTTTTTATTTATGAGATGTTAACTTCCTTAACTTCTCAACTTCCTTTTTCTTCATGTTAATTAGAGTTTTTGAAAAAATAATATTCATGTTGGTATTGATTGGGATAACTTTTTTATTATTCAACTAGTGTGTCTCACTAACTTCAAAAAATCTAAAATTTATTTAAAATAGTTAGAAAAACCAAGATAAAAATATAGATCAAATCAAAGGTGTGACTTTGTGTTCTAAAATAACTTGGAGTGTTCAGTAGATTGTGTAGTCGCATGGGGGGGGGGTGAATTAGTATAGATAAGTTAAACCTAATTCTTTTCAATTAACTTTTACCCCTCCTAATAATCGAACCTACACACCTTTTCAGATAAATGGATCTCATATGTTCACCAATACATTCACACTAAAAATAAGACACAATGTAAACAAAGAACAACACATGGTATTTTTACAAGGTTCAATCCTAATGTGGGTGTCTAGTCTTTACTGTGTTTAGGTGTTGTCCAAGAAATTGATTTTATCACAAGTGTAGAAAACTGATTATAATGGGTGATAAGTTATCATAATTAACTCAACACCCATAATTGTTGATTTTAACTACAGGGGAAACCATAGGGTATGATCAATATACAATTACCTATGGAAAATAAATATCTCATAATATATTCATTATACTAGATATTATTAACTTATTGTCTCCTGATATGTTCTTTATACTGGCTCTCACCATTTTATAGTGTTACCCCAAATAAAATTATTATGATCCTTTGTATTCATCTTTCTTTCACACTTAAACTACTTTTAAAACAATTGATGATCATCATCTGAGCATTCATTATATTTTTAAATTACAAATTTATCTCATATTAAATAAATAAACATTTAGACATTATATAGGATTAGAACATTTCTCTTACTCTTTTATTTAAGTGATTCAACTTTATAAACAAATGGAAGATCATAATATTGTACTTTTTATCTATTTTTCAATATATATATATTTGTAAATTACTCATATTATAGTGCTTCAATGTTTATAAATTAAGAAGGAAGACATATACCATTGGTCATACTAACTAAATTTTGGTTCCTCAAATTTTGGAATCTTCTCCTTGAAACTTCTAGAACTTATAATACTTTATACTCAAATATATGAACTTTTGAAACTTATGCTTCTTATCCATTGGATTAAATGAATTTATAAAACAAAATATTCATAATCACTTATTCCTTGACTTTAAATGACCATCCAAAAAATTCAAGTCATTTTCTCTCTATATTCTTAATCACCACTCATCATCATCAACACTTATCAGAAATAGATCTCCTCAATTTATATCTATCACTAATTATTGAACAATCTATGAAATCTAAATCCTTCTTTAATGCTTCTGATAAATCCATCTTGACCAATAATTCTTCACATTCAACTCTTGTTAAATTTTTTTTACCGCTTCCATAGAACTCATATTAAACCTTTTCTAAGATTCTATAAATACACGCTTGAATCATGAAAATCACTACATTATTTACATATCAAGAAGTATGGCTAAAAATAATCACATTATTTTTTACAAATTAATTAATCATCCTTTTATATATTCTAATTGACCTTATAAAACATTAAAATCAATTTTATTGAGCCTTTAGATATTCAAACTTAATTGGATATAGCTCCTTAGATTTGAGAGTGGTTCTTCCATGTCTCAAACGTATCATCCAAACTATAGCTTATGAAATCATACCTTTGTGGTATAAATTTTTATATCCTCATCTTCTCATAAATTCAGATTATGATCTCCTCATCCTCAAAACATATTTATGTTTGATTTAGTATCCTAGGACAAATTTTTTATACTTTTATTACATGTATATTCAATGATTTTAACATTAATAAAATGTATTATTTCCAATTATTCATTTTTCTACATGAAATTAATTTAATAATGTCTTAGAGTATCTGTAATATTGATAAGGGTGTAGAATTTTCCTAATTCTATGATTATATTCTTAAATATAGTTATAAAAGCATATAATTTTCTATAATGGAACATATAGAATGTTATTTTTAGGTGAAAGTGCACGTAATAGGATGAACTTTCTTTTCATGAAGTTATCACTTGGTATTATCCAAAATGAGAGATTATGAAAACAAACCCTCTCATAAGTATTACTCGTGTTTTTGTATCATTGAATATTCTAATCTGTGAGCATGTGTAATGGTCCTTAGACTTTAATATTATTATTAATGAATGTTACAACTCACACACTTAGATGTATTTCTTAAACCATGATGATACAATTCATAGAGAAGTCTGATATGTTGGGTGCATCACGAGTGATTTGTTATTAATGATTAATTCAAGGAAGGATTTTTCAGTTCCATATTTATAGAATTTGATATCTCATCCATTTTAATGGAATAAAAGCATCACAATAAATTCCATGGATATGATGAAATGATGTTCTTATTTTAGATAGTTAAGGAAATATGTATTGAGCATATAGATTGATGATGTAGATGTGAAACATGCTTGATGTGATATTGTGACAAAGGGATTATATTACATAGATAAAATTTGTATGTGGTCATCGATGTCGTTAAATTAAGTTATTTCTCTTGGGTTCCTTGATCCATTTTTAGATAGTAATACTGGACTTTAGGAAAACTCACCTAACACCAATGTGAAATAATTATAAAGGGCCACACACTAGGTGTTTCCATTAATCTAGTTTAAACTCTATTTGAATTTCATTAATGTAATAAATATTATACTCATGAATGAGGAATAATTTTATTTTTGTTTTATCGATCCAAAATATTTAATTAAATATTTATTAAAGTATTGAATAAATACTAAAAATTTCAAATGGACCAAGATGGTGTTCAGTGATGAATATTTATTTTTGATCCATTAAATAATATTTATCAATGGCTTGAGTTAGCTCATTCCACAAAATAATAATAATAATATTTTTTTTATATCATGGGGTTTGTTAATTTTTATAATATTATTTAAGGGCCAATATGAAATTAAATAATATTTATCCTAAACCCCAAATCTATAATTAGATGTATATGTCTATTTTGTATGGTTAATCGAAAATTGAGAATAGATAATTTTTGTTCACAACAAATTTCTTTCTCTCTCTCTCTCTCTCTCTCTTCCTCTTGAAATATTTCTATAATATTCTCACGAATTAGAAGAAATACTTTAATATTGAATGATATTGAAGTGATCAACCCGAACAATGCCATACAATTGATTCTCTATACTAGCACCTAGAAATCAATTGATGCCACTCAGAGATAAAAGCAGTACATTTGGATCATCTCTAAAGTGATTCTATACCTGAATCCTCATAACACAATGAAGGTAATTTGAGAAGGGTTTTTGAAATATCAACATCATTTTCAGAGAAATATCCTAGGAATTGGTAACCATTTTTCTCAATCTTAAATAAATAAATTATAAATTTAATGATCAAAGATCCTCATAGGGTTACGAGTTTTACTTAGGACAATATTCATTGGAAATACTTCATTGGTCATGGAATTTCATGTCATGTATAATATTGAGAATGATCCACCAAATTGATAATATTTACTTGTTATAAGCGCGCCAAAGGGGGTTTTACTACACCAATAAACTTCAGGTGGTATCAGAGAAGACACATTATAACATATAATTATTTATTTTATTGGTGATTGTTTATCATTTAAAAATTAATATACATTTCCATTTTTAATTCATTATTGATCTATAGTCAAAAAATATTTTTCCTCTCCTTTGTTTCTCACAAATATTACCAAGGCCTATTAATAGTAAATGAAGCTTACATATAATGATCATATCTAGAAGTTCCAATGATCCTGGATGGATAAAACAAGACTATATATCATGTAATCTTCGGTTACACATTATTTATCCTTGTTCATTATAAAATGATACTCATATAGATTCTGGGTCATCATGTAATTAATACACATCACATATAATAAATGTAGCATGTGTAGACTAGCCAAGGTGGAACAAAACTTTTTCATAATAGACACCATGTAGTTTCACTACACACCATGTAGTCCACGTGCTTTCAAGACTGAAAAAACGGGGTCAAACCACATCATGTAATTAAAAAAAACACATGTATTTAATACACAATGTGTAAATACTAGAAGATATGTAACTAGAATTTCACTCTGTGTATCCTCTACACACATCGTGTACTTCATAAATGTTCATGATAAGGACACACCAATTCCCTTAGCATGTACAACAAATATTTAATGAAGAGAAGCACACATTGTGTGGTTGGCTTCCACACACCATGTACTTTACCTGTTAACTTGAAAATATTAAATTAAATTTATTAATTTATTAAACCTCATTGATTCATGTTATATGTTGGTCAATAAGTTGATAGTACATAATGGATGTTAGGTTTTATATTATATTAGTTTCTTAATTAATTCCATATAGTATTCAATGCTATGAATCATTTATAATTATCGTTCACTAAAGACTCAACACAAAAAATTGTACTTTCTATGTATTTTTCATGTGTTCCATGTGGAATTACATTTTCCATTCACTACATGAAATTATGATACATATAGTGTACACAACATATCGTATGATAAGTGTTTTTTACAATTTATACCATATAGAGTAGTTTGGATAGGTGATCAACAGGTTTCTTCCAAGTACAAACTTGAGTACTATTTTATTGAGTTTAAAATAGAATCAAAATTATTTATTTTATATAAAGCCACAGTGGATGATAATTCAAGGAAGTTTGGATGATATAAGATAAAATGAATTAATTGAATAATAATATAATTAATTAGATTAATTCATGAACATTTTATCTTACTGAAGAACGAATTGAAATTAATGTTAGATTATTATTTTAAATGTGTAATATTTTTAAGTTTATGACTAATCATGATCTTGAATATGTATTTATTATGTTTTAGAATAATTTTATTTTAATATATTATTTGGTTTTACAATTATTATTTATTAAATTAAATATGATGTTCTGCTAGTCATCCCTCTCACCTTTATTGTGTTGTACCTGGGTGTCCAAGTTTATTTATGTAATTACCATTAAAAAATTCTTTGCTTCCTCTCACCTACATGTGAGTTATAAATACACATAATTAAAAGAGTTTCCAAATGTGCATGGAGGTGGTTCATGATAGAACTAAGAAATTTCTAACCTAGGTTATACATAGGTGGATAAGTGGAATGCTGTAACTCATGTCAATACCGATCCAAGGATCTTTCCCATAGGTCATTGGTTGATTTATTTTCTACCCAAAAAATAATATGTTAGATAAGATCATTATCAGATCATTTACTTTTATATTTATTTCATTCCTATGCAATATTTATTTTATGGATGGAAGACCATGATCACATAAATAAATGAATAAATGTCAAAATATGGAATATAAATAAATGGATTATGTGTAAATGTTTTTTCAAATCATGGTTAATCACTTAGGATAATTATACTTAATATAAACAAGAAATGTAAGAGATAAAACAAGAATAATTTTACATATAATAAAAAAGTTCATCAAGTTAATAATAATTCATTCTGCCTTCCATATTATGAATTAAGATGATCTATATTTAAAGTTTTTGTTTGGACCCTGTTAAGGGAAATTTTAATTATTAGGAAGTCTTAACTAATATGGGATTACTTAAAAAAATATGAATTGGGTATAATGGCCTCAGTCTGTCCAATATAAATTTTGAGGCAAGTATTGAGGAAATCTGATTTAGGGGTTCTAGATTAGGGATTCCACTCCACATATCAAGGAAATTCAAGCCCATAGATAGAAATACCACCTACCTAAATAATTTTTTTTAATTTCACAGCCTCTATATCGATTATAATAAAGGAAATATAGAATTAAATTGAAACTAGATATTATAAGTTCAACGGTGAGGGATCTTGAGAATTGATAAAATAATGCGGAATTTAATAAAATTACATAATTATTACTTATCTTTATAATATATAATCTAAAAATGTTTTAATAATATTCTATTTTATAATTTTACAATAAAGGTAAGTCCATTATCAACTTTATCCATACGATCTATATTAGAGAAAGACCATCTCCTCAATGGAAGTAACTTTTAGGAATTGCTCAGATACCTTTGGGTTGTGTTGTGATATAAATGGAAAACTTACATTCTATAATCCTCAATAAATGATCATTATATGAAGAAGGTGAATGATGAAGAGTTACTCATCTATGAAAAACACTTGAATGACGCAGTCAAAGTTAAAATTATAATTGTTTCAGATATTTCTAGTGAACTCATGATGTATCAAGAAATCATGGATTCTTATATCATGCTCACGAATCTCCATAGTCTATACCAGGAGATATTAATAAAGGAATGATTTGAGATCTCTGAGGCTCATTTTCAATGAATGGTTAGAGATGGTGTACTAGATATGCCTTTTATAGTCAATCCTATTGGCTACAATGAGCACCTAGAAGTTCTAGGGTTCAAAATCATTGATAAACTACACTTTGATCTCATTCTTACATCACTCTCTCAGAGATTATCCAACTTTGTTATTAATTTTAACTTGAAAAAAACTTTAAATTCTCCCATAGATCTGCTTACTCTTCTTTTTTAAGTAGATAATGAGACGAAGTGTGAAAATCCTTCTGTCCTTATGGTGAACAAATAGAATAGCCAAGAAAAGAGCTATTAGGCCAAGGATTCTTTAAAATTCCCTTCTTAGAAGAGAATGGTCAAGGGGAAAGAAACTGACCATGATGCTATATTTCAAATGTTGTAAGAAGGTCCATTTAGAGAAAAATTACACCCATCCAAAGAAGCAAGGGTAAGCATCATGTTCATCTATTATCAAGTGAAAATTTTCCATTTGTACAAATTATTTAAAAGATATATCTTATTATGCTTACATATGTATTAAAATAAAAGATCCATGTAGATTTATAAAAATTGACCAAGGGGATATAGATTTATGACCAACCAAAAAAGCTAAAATTTCTGTTGTAGCTATCAGTGACTACCACCTCATGTTTCGAACAAGAATGATCTTGGTTTTGAAAGGTTGTTATTATGTTCCATTCATTACCAAAACATTATATCTATATTTAGACTATTTACGGATGGATTTATTTTCTAGTTTGTGATTAAATGGTGCTTCTTTTATAAGGATATCATTTTTTATGGAAAGTAATATTTAAATAATGGTCTTTATGTGTTAGATTACACAAGACAAGTGTCACGACCCATCCCAGCGGGGCCCATGCCGCGACTCCCCAAGACCACCTTCAATAGGAAAGGGGCTGGTGACTAGCACCAAGTAGTAATATCACTAACACGGGAGGCATTTCCTAAGAACCTGTACACACACACACATCTCCAAGTCCACAATTGCTGAGAAGTAAAAACCACTATGGAACAAAATACATGCATACAACCAAACCCAACCAACAGAGTACAATGAAATTAAAGTACGAAAAGTAAACTGGGTTAGAATACAATCCCTCCAAAAGAAAGAGTCTTCCAACTATAAAGTCTAACCTGTATGAATTAAAATGTTAGTGGTACTACTTCTCATAGCCATAGGAACACCTCGGCCTAAAAGGAACTGAGAAAGCTTAGTCCGGTCTTGTCCCACCACGGACTCCGTCAAAAGGATGCTCATATGCACAAGACACCACATGTGCTGGAAAAGCCCATGCAGGGATGAGTATAACAATAATCAGTAGGGGACCCAGAAAAACACAAATCAATACACAAAGTAAAGGTATAGTCAACTATACATAGTATATGTCTACTAAACATATACCAAGAGAAACCAATCTAGATATAGTCAAAACCCAGACCCGTAGTCTACAACGACCGCATACCCATGCTAGGGATTTAGTTCGAAGATTCCACAAAGTGCTTGTACAGAAGAACTTACTCCATGAGTTTGATAGATCTGATGACGTCTGTCCGAGAAGTACTGTTTATTAGGAAAATCTTTGAGAGAGATAGATGCACTGATAGATTTAAAGAGTGAACATATACACTCATTCTTGGAGAACACACTTCTGAGTGAGAAAGGATCACGATACACAGATGGGGGTCACTTCTAGGGCCTTGGAGGATACCGAGACTCACCCAAATTCACCTTTGAAATAGAGTATCAATGTCATATAGGATTGGTCATGTAGATAACTGAATCTACCTAGGGTCAAAAATGGATAGAGGATCTCACTCCAGGCCTCTCAGAGGGATACCTGACTCTATCTCGAAAAGTCCTGCTGAAGGGATCATACTCATATTGATGGAAACGATACCTGAACTTCAAGGGAACAAGAAAAGGGGAACTAAACCAAATGAAACATGTCCACAGAACATGGGACAAGACGATCAATCCATGTACTGAGAAGTACACGACATGTAGAAGGGTCACGCGCCGTGTCCTCTGACCCCGTGTACTGCCCATGTACAACGACCCCTGTCATAAGGCGTGTCATGCAGATGAAGTTATACATGGGGTGTAAGACAAAAAAACATTGTTATCCACTATCAAGGGAGGACTCTATGTACGCTGGCCATGTGCCCGTACACGACTTCAACTCGTGTGTCCCAGACTGTGTACCAGTACATGGGGTAGCCCGCATATCCAGCTGTGTTTGGCTATGTGGTGGAGTACATGCTATGTACTCCACCCCATGTCCTTGTATCTTCCGAGATACATGTCAAGTCCGCATAAGGACCCACACACTGTGTGAAAATGGTCACACGCCATGTCTATGCTTCCTACCGCCCGTAACTCTAGCCGCAACAGCATAGGGTCCATACACCATGTCTCCCTAGAAGCATGTCATGTCCTTCACCGTGTGAAATGTGAAACCACAGCCACCGCCATGCCATTATCACATGATGTGTTCATTAGAGAATATGACGTGTTATTTGTAAATTTCTAGAACGTGCTGGTCTTCATCGCTGCACCTCGGGGAATTGCCCGTTCATCGATTCGGCCACCCGATCATTGAAAAACTCCAAGGTTGAGGTCACCCTGACATCCCAAAGTCGTCTCTGTTGTTTTCGGGCCTCCTATTGGTCCCGAAAACACATCTTGATCCACTCTTGTGAAGAATGCTCGAAGAATAATCCTCCTTGATTTGAGCCGATTCGTCGTCTTCCATCACCACCGCACATCTACTAGGTCATCGTGATGCTCGATATCTAATTTGGGATTGTTGCATTGGGAAAAGGATTTTCAATGATCCATTTTTCATCACCCCATGAAGAACGTGAAGAAAGCGAGGTGGGGGAGGAATAAAACAATAAAAAATGAGGAATACACCTCCACGGTCATTCATTGCAATATCGATATGCTCCTGTTAATAGGTTTAACAGGTGAATCAAAAAAAAATTCAAAAATTATCATAAAAATCAATTCCTAAATCAAAACCCCAAAAGAAATAGAAATTAACACCCTCCCACAAGAACACATGATCCAAAAATCAACCTGTTCATGGGTTGATCCACGTTCATCATTTAATTGAAGAATAGGGAAATAAAAAACAAAAAAACAAAACACCTACCTTGATTTAGTTGGATAACGATCACCACATCTAATTCATTGGAAATATTCCATCGAATTCGAGGTGCGTCAATCTATTTCTTTGATGTCGTCTGCTAATGGGTTCTCCTCCATAGCTCCAACGACAATCTTCAATTCACAGGGTTATGTAGCTAAACCCGTGAACTTTCCATAAGCATGTATTTAAATTGGAGTAATTGGTTCATTTCGTTAAAAAGGAAATCAATATAAAATACATTATTTAATTATTTTATTTTCTTTTAAATGTCCGAAAACTAACTTTTGTAGCCAAACTGCACCAGTTGATGTTAGGCCCTGCCTAAGGTAAAGTCACTACTATGAATGCAACGGTGGCCTCAGATTTATGATTCGGGCACCCGTTTAAAAGTTATTCCACTTTTTAGGAAAAATTATCATGCATCAAATTTAGAGTTTAATTTATTTTGAACATTTATCCCGGGCACTCCGGGCCTCAAAATCGCATGTCATCACAAATCATGGTCTGGTAATAATTCCATATAATATAAAAAAATAATACATTGAAAATCCGAGACATTACATTCTACCCACCTTAGGGATTTATATCTCAGAAATCCAAAGAAAAGGGGGCTACTAAAAAAGATGATGGTACTGGGCAAGAATCTAAGCCTCCCACTCCCATGTTCTCTCTTCATGATTCCCATGCTGCCACCGGACACACACCATGGGAATCACTCACCCACAGAAGATCCTCTCATGTCGATCCTCGATCTCTACTAGGTACTCCATGAAGGTCGCTCCAACCACAATTCCCAGCTCGCCCCAGTCAATGACATGCAATGGGACATGTATGTAACTCTGCAACTACGACACGTGGGAGACATAGTGTACCTGGTGCAAATCCAACGGTAAGTCTAGGTGGTACTCCACATCACCAACTCCGCGCTGTATCTGAAAAGGTCTGATGAACCTCAGAGACAACTTGCCTCCCTGGCTAAATGTCCACAACCCTCAATGAGGTGAGACCTGAAGGAAGACATGGTTCCCCTTCTTGAACTCAAACGACATTCATCGTTGGTCAGTATAATACTTATGCCAGCTCTATGAAATCTTCATCCACTCCGGGATGATCTGCACCTTCTCAGTGGTAGCTAGAACCAACTCTGGACCCATGAGTGCTGACTCTCTAGGGTTTTCCAGCAGAGTGGTGACTGGAAGGGTCATCCGTATAAGGCCTCAAATGGTGCCATGCTAATGGTGGAGTGGTAGCTATTATTCTATGCAAACTCTACTAGTGGTAGGTAGTCCTCCCAACTATGGCCAAAGTCATACATACATTCCTGCAACATATCCTCTAGAACTTGAATGGTCCTCTCCATCTGACCATCGGTCTGGGGATGGAACACCGTGATCAAGCATAGATGAGTCCCAAAAGCATCTTGAGATTCCTTACACAACCAAGATGTGAAATGAGCATTGCGATTTGATACTATCATTGATGGGATTCTCTTAAGCAGAACTATCTCCTGAACGTAGAGGCATCTCAAACTCTCTATGGAACTCTTCCCCCTGATAGCTAGGAAGTGGGATGCCTTGGTGAGTAAGTCAATGATCACCCAAATGGAATCATGTCCCTTGTAAATTTGTGGTAATACAGTCATGAAGTCCATCGGTATTCCATCCCAAATCTACTCTATCACTTCTAGGGGATGAGCTAACCCTACTAGAAACTGGTGCTCAGCCTTCACCTACTAGCGCGTAAGGAATCGAGAAACAAAATATGCTACTGAGTTCTTCAAACCTGTCCACCAGAACAGACACCGAATATTCTCATACATTTTTGCTACTCCAGGATGTACCGCCAAGGTAGATTTATGAGACTCCCTCAGGACCTCCTTTCGCAACTCCACTGGTTCAAATGTGCATCCTTTGAAAAGGACTACATGCTCCCCACCTTGAAAATATCCATCAAGAGCAAGTCCTATGGATAATCGAGAACATAAATTCTCGCAGTCGACATCCCCTATTTGTGGCTTCCTGACTCACTGTAAGAGTGAAGGGGTGACAACCATCGTCTAGAGACAGGATGCATCATCTCCATCCATGAAGGATAACTGTAGCGAGGCTAATTGCTCTGACGACTCACTTAGTATCTGTGAACTCGATCTTCTACTGAGAGCATCTGCCAAAATCTTCCCCTTCTTAGGAGTATAAACGATATCTAAGTCATAATCTTGGAGGAACTCTAGACGATTCCTCCACCTCAAATTTGGATCCTTCTGTGAGAAGGTGTACTTGATGATCCTATGTTTATAGTAGACGATAAACCACTCACCCATCAGGTAGTTTCTCCACATCCTTAATGTGAAGACTACTACTACCAACTTGAGATCATGGGTTGCATAGTTCTGCTCACATGGCCTTAGCTAGCTCAAACCATAAGCAATCACCACCTGTCTCTGGATCAGGACACATCCAATCCTAGTCCCTGATGTATTGTAGAAAAATATGCACTCGACACCCTCTTCTGGTAATTTCAAAATCGATGCAATCATAAAACTCTACCTCAACTATTAGAAAACATGCTGGCACTTCTCTGTACATACGAAAAGCTTCCCCTTTTAGGTCAAGGCTGTCATCAATACTGTTATTTGGGATAAATCAGGGATAAATCTCTAGTATTATCCTTCCTGCCCAAGGATGCTATGCACCTCTCTCATGCTACGGGGTGGATCCCATGCTAACACAGCCTCGACCTTTGCTGGTTCTACTGATACTCCATCTTCTGATATGACATGTCCCACAAAGTGGACCACTTATATCATGAACTAGAACTTTGAGAGCTTCCCATAAATCTGGTTCACATGAAGTACATTTAGAACCATCCGCGGGTGTCTCACATGCTCCTCCTCTAACACCGATTACACAAGGATGTCTTCGATGAAGACCACTATGAACTGGTCTAAATATGGATTTAATCTTCAATTCATAAGTCCCATGAACATTTAAAGGGCATTCCTCATGCTGAAAGGAATCAAAAAGTACTTGTAGGGACCATAACAACATTTGAAAGCCATCTTTGGTATATCCTCATCACATACTCGTAGCTTGTGGTAACCCAATCAAAGGTCAAACTTTGGAAACCACATCCCCCTTCTTAGCTGATCAAATTTGTCATCAATCCTTGGAAGTGGATACTTGTTCTTAACCATTACCATATTTAGGCACCGATAATCCAAAAACAACCTCAAACAACCTTCTGCCTTGGAAAAAAAACTAGTGCCACACAGGGTGAAACATGAAAGGATCCAGGACACGTAACGGAAGCTGGTGGTCTGAGGATTTTTAAAATTTTCATCGATGGGACGATTGAACTTTCCTTTTTCATCTATCTGAGCCCCAGTAAGGTCTGAGGATATCACATAAATTATAAAGAGCACAAAAATTAACTTGAAAACACACCTGTTTCAATTCTAAAGTCGTACTCGACTGCAACTCATCACCGGTGATTGTTGCTTGAAGAATCCATTGTAGGAACCCTCTATATCAACCACACATGATTCAAAAATCTTTTATAATGTCAATAATCAAATTATTGGTGCTAGCGCGGTGATCCGATGATGTCTTCGATGTCCCGATGGTCACGACATCGAGATCCCTTCGATGATTGGGGAAGATCTTGATCCTATCTCTTGGATCAACTGCTTCTCTCTCTAGGAAGTAGTAGTTGAGAGAGGAGCTCATTTTCATTCCCTAAAAGTGAATGAATAGTTATAATATCCACACATGAGAGAGAAACTCCTCCTTCAATTATAGTGGAGTTGGTAAAATACGCGGTTGGGTTCCCTGACCCCCGTATATTTAAATATCCACTAAAAAATAATAATGACAAACTAAACTGCACCAAAACTATTTATTATTTTATCACATATCTATAATATATATAAAATATATTATGTGATAAAAATAAATCCATTTAACTCGACTCCATATCCCACTTAACATTAAACTAACCTAGAATATTAAAATAATATTCATTTGATTAATATTATCTCATATTTTATAAACTTGTAAATACACTAAATAAATTCAATCCCAAATATTCATAACTTGAATATTAATGAATTTATTTAATTATTTTTCTGATAAAAAACTGAGACAACACTCTGTCCCCATGTTGGGGCCCACCATATCCATATAACTATTCGACTAAATATGGAAGATTCTTGAATACAATATTATGTATAACCCTCTAAGACCTTATCCCGATAACAGTGAATAAAATCCATATACCAAGAGCAGAGTCTAGAAACCCATCATGGCTCCTAAGGAAATAAGGATTGTCATTGCAATGATAACCAAACTACAAACACTAACTGTTTACTAAAGTATCTTTGTCATTAAATATCTCATAAAGCAGGACACACACTTGTGCCATCATCCTTTATTTTATTTATTATTTGTTGATCTATCCAGATGGATTTTTCTTTCTACTACTTTGGGCAAAGACTTATGAAAAAATAACTATCCTGATCAACCAAGCCTAGGATATACAACTTCCTAAACTTGGAAGCGACAAATCCTTTCTTGACCATTCAACCAATGTCATACCACCAACAATTCACCCAACAAAATCCACCTCAACATGATTTTAGTACCATGGTTTTTGACTTGCATCAAAGTACACAATCAAATAATACACATTGGTAATTCTCTCAAGTCAGAAGAACAATACACATTTCTCTAGATAGGAACGAACAATAAAACCCAAATGATGTGGTGTTTCTATTTGTGGCTCTGTCTTCATGATCTCACTACTAGAGATCACCAAGTGCGAACTTCATGAGAATAAGTCTCAATGATTATGAGACCCCAACACCTGATATTCAAACATCTACTGTGTCTATTTAGTAAGATGTATCTAGATTACAGAACATATATTTAAGATTAATTTCATAGTATCTCAAGGTTCTCATTATAGTATGGGATCTACTGTAACCTTTCAATACAACAATTAGTCTATGGAAATTAACATTATATAGTGGATACAAAAATATCTATACTATAATGATAATAATACATCTTGTATAACTAACTGTACACATGATATGGTAATCAAAAGTACTACATAGTTGGGTATAAGGAACCCACTATTTCAACACTCCCACTGACACTAGATCCAACTTGCTAACCAAACTTTTTAGCTATTCCCATGATAAATATCATGCTTCTGCTGAGTAATGACTATTACTATGGGGCCTACCATGTTTTTGCTACATGACATATCTGCTATATGTGACCTCATCTCCTTGAGTGAAACTTATCAAGAGATGGTATCCTTGAGTATATTTTTTTTCCATTGTCATAACATGAAAATTTGGCATGTAATAATATCACAATTTACATTATGATAATAATTTTGTCACTAGGTGCAATTCCATGAACTGGAATGAATCGTTGCGATTGATAACTATTTCTTAGCTACCTTAGAAGCTACAACGTACTCAGTATTTGTAGGTATGAATACCACTAGATTTTATGATATTGACTCACTCATAACCTTAGCCTAACTATGATACTAGATCAAATTGTTCTAAGTACTACTAGTTTGTGTCCAGAAAAAACTATTATACCTTCTTCTATATATAATACATACATATCATTTGTACTTTCCGATGTACAAGATGATAGTTCTGACTGATTCACTTGCAGTACTCCTGGATATAATTGATATCTGCCTTCTATAAAGTGTATCCAGATAGTATCAATTCTTGTACATATTATGGAATACATTATTGATCCATCGCTGAAGCGTATGGAACTCAACTCACAACTTTAATTTCTTCCCATGTTCCGAACATGTCAACCTAAAGAGATTTTTGCTTGTGACATAGAAAAAAATTCATCTCTTGAATTGTTCCAACTTGTATTTTTCAATACAATGTCACTTTATCTATGATTGACTAGGTCCAAGAAACCTATGGATCTACCTTAGTATATCTTATTCCCTAGAAATTATGTTGCTAATTTAAATCAATCATTTAGAGCATTACTTTTATCCCGATTTTATCTAATAGTAAGACCAATAAATTTTTTACATATGCTGCCAAACATGTTTCTCTTGTAAAACATTGGTTCTCACACTACACTTTGGTAGAAATAAGGCAAAGATTCATTTAAAATGAATGCTTTAAGATCTGGTTTCTTACTTGAATCCTGAATTGGATTTCAGTAACTTATAACCTTCATTGGAATTTGAAGGTGTCATAATCCCTTTCTAGTTGCATCGTATAGAAACCTTTCATGAAAGTTGATATTGACATCTAATGTTCAATTTAATGATCTTAGAAGTTATCTATGAAAAGTAAAATTCTAATGGATTCAGGCAAACCAACTTAGTATAACCAATCAATACTTTTTTGTACTACTCTTATACCAACCATGTATCAAATCATATGAATACCCACCGTAGTATTCAATTTATAAGCCCCTTTGAAATTTGATACATGGAATCCATTATTGAATTTTAATTGTTCTTTTCAATCTTAGATAATCTCTATATATTGATTACTTGTATGATATATTATTATTAATGAATAATTTATCATTGGGAATGATGAATATAAAACCATCACCATGGTTTCATAATTTATCATTAGATGCACAACATGTTTAACTTGATTCATGTTTGTTTAAATACTAAAAAACACCTTGCATCTGTAATATGTGCCCTATGACATAATGGATTTTCATCATACAATGAATCGTATGATATCCATTTGTCATTTTAGTTGGCATATTGGTTATGGGTTTATGCTGTTATTTGAAAATAACTTCATGAAATAAAATGGAAGTTTATACAACTTGCAACATCGATACTCCATACATCACAATTTTTATGTATAAAATGTGCGTTTTGGATTTACTCTATGCTAAATTTTGTTGATCGATATTAATATTTAAGACTCATCATTTATCCTCCTTATGAACATCAATATTGTGATGTAGATAAGGTAACATGTGTTTAGGAATTACTCCATGATACATTATCATGATCGAGGAATTCTTGGTCAAGATATTATTCAACATACCGATCTGAAGTATCTCTTATCTTCTGACCATGCATATACTTCACTATTACATTCCTTAATAACTTAAATAAATATTATGAAGCATCTTTACCTCTAGATTTCGTTTGTAATAGTTCACGCTCACTTTTTTAACTAACCCCAAAAACTTTTGTGGCGTACCTTTATTTCTAATGGTTTCTTTGTATAAACTAATGATGTCAATAATACGAAAGGTGTTTAGTTGGGATGAGCCTAAATACCATTCTGGGTATATTCTTGACATCCACTTTTATTTTTACTTGACAAAGAATTATATTTCCACAACTGGGTAAGTCTTATATTTTATATTCATCATGTATTGCCTTTGATTCAAGTATGTCAGAACTATTTGTCGAGTATGTTACACCACAAACAACATTCATTACTAAACTTGTAATAATGTATCATTATGACCAAAAGGACATGTAAGATAAATGTTTTGATTATACTCAATAACTTGTTCATCTATAATCATTCACTTGGAAGATAGAAGTTATGTCTTTCTTACCATTGACTTAGGAATCACCCTTTCCCAGCTGCTTGGAGAAGACACCTTACTTCATGTAATTTTTCTATACTTACTTGGTTACTATATTTAAATAAACATATTTTATTGGCATATTGTATTCAATATCCAAGAAGTATTTCAAAAAAATTAATTTATATTGATGAATATTCTTGAATGAGAAGCGGGTACTTGCTTCTTGTATTTCTATTCATTGTGTTTTTAAACTTCCATAAATTTATTTCAATATGTGATGAAAAAAACCTCCTTTTAAATAATCAACCAAATCATTAAAAGAAATTGTGAATGTGCCTTTGGAATTTCACTTTCCATTGGCCTTTTCTCTTTGTCTTTCAATTTATTCACCATAAAAAACTAAAGACGACACTTTCTTTCATATTTTATTACTTGGAGAACCTTATCTAAAGGTAATGAAGTGCTTAATCCATACCATTTATTTGTATCCCTAAATGATACTAGAGTAATTGAGTGTAAAATGTATAGTAATGGGATATCTCAAACATTGTGAATTGTCTTTCACTTTACACAAACCGAGTGCAATCATCACATTCAAATCTTGCTTCGCTTTATTCGTGGAAACTTCTTGGATATGAGACTACATGTAACATCATCCATGTCATGATGTAGAGACCACAGATAACATCAGACTTTGATGATAAAATTATGATAGAACCATCATATGCTTGATTCATGAGTCTCCTGTAAGAATTTACACCCTCGCTTCCTAAGGTGGCTTAACAGGTTGGGACACAAGCACCTTGAATTTACAATATAGTAATATTATGTGCAAAGCGTCTATACTATATTTAAAATTCGTGCTATTTTAGACATTAAATTTTTCTAATTTTAATCGTAGTTTTTTTACTTGTGGTATTACATTCCATTTTTTCTAAAAAATACACTTTAGAAAATGTAATTTTATGTTGATTACTGAATGTGATATTACCGATTAATTTAATCATTAAATGTCTCCCACTAATTTATCGAATTCTAGGAACCCTATGTACTAGAATCAGAATACTCTATCATTTGATTATTCTAGTAGAATGGATACCTGAACCTCCCTCATAGTCTACAAGCTATGGCTACGCCACTACTCCGAGGGTTCAAGGTAGACTTTTGGCTGGCGAACCACATTAACTTGCAGTTCCTTGATCTGTTGAGTAAAGTCCCAACTTTTAAAAACATGATCTGATTTACTCAATGCTTGCCTATAAAATTTAAAAAAGATAGTTATAGATATTTATTTGATGTAATTTTAGTTATGTCAACCAACCACTTTTATAGTAACTCCCTAGTAGTAAGAGGCACCCTCTACTATGGCATGACCGACACCCCGAACACCCAGTTTTGTTCAAACATGAATGATAGAAGAAAGTTGTGAATTAATATTTATTTGAGGATTTTGTGGTTTTCTATTGATTAATGTAATCCATTTATATTAAACTTGTTTGTCTATGTTGTCATGATCACAACTGAACTTTAATAGAAAAACATATGTTTCTTCTTTATGCATTTTATTATTTATTATTTTATGAATTTTCCCACTGTTAATAAATGCCTAAAATAATAAATAAATTCATAAAGGTAAACTACTACCTAACTGGTCTTGATAATCTTAACAACCTAAGGGAATCATACTTGAGTCGAAGCTTGACTCATAATGTAGCTTTCCATCATCTTGTATGTTCACTTCGCATCTAAAGTATCACCTTGTATTGGCGGGACAGAGTGCCACCTCGTCTTGGCGGGATCCCCATGTCGTCTTGTACTATATTGATCAATATACACCACCTCATCTTGGCGGGGTTCACTTAATTCACTATCTTCATCCGAAGTAAAAATATACTCGCACACAGGCGAGGGGAACTAGGGATGAATGTACATAGAGTAAAAATTGGGCGTGCATGCCCTTATACATTTTAATCGAAAAGAAAGATGATGCACAAACTGTCTATTTAATCAATTAAAATCATCAGACATAGTTAAATAATTAATTAAATAATTAATTAAATGCAGACAAATAAGGGTCGGTGCTCAAGACCAATAGCTAGGTAAAAAATTCCCAATAAAATTAAATTACATAAATTAAGTACGAGGATTATTTAACTAAATTAAATGAATAAAATAATTCAAATAATTTAATTATTTATCAGTCCTCAAATTAATTTAAATTAATATAAAATTAAATTAATTTAAATTAATTAAATTTAATAATCAAATTGAATTAATTTTCATCCGAGTATTAAAAAAGTATTTAATCGTAAATAAATATTTTAATAAATTTAATTTAATTCTAAAATTAAATAAATTATAAATATTAATTTGATTATCCTGGGCTCCAAAAGACCTATACATGGCCTGTGCGGGTCGGAATGAACCTACACATATCCATACCACGTCATACAGGACCATTCCGGGCCAGGCGGACCTATCCAGACCGGTTCTGAGTCTAACAGATCCACTCGGGCCATTTCGAGGCTAATCTAGTCCTACAAAAAACAAATAGGGCAAGGAGGTGTACCTCATGGTTTGGAATGACCGAGAATCAGCCCAAAAGGCTAGCTTGGTCTATCCACGACCATATCATGGGTCAGCGGCAGGGCTGGAGGAACTTGGGGTAGGTGTGGTACCACGGTGCAACAAAGTAACTTCCAGTGGTGCAATAAGGAAGGGTGGATGAGGCATGCTGTGGGGGCTCCAAGGTCACAACTGAATGGAAGAGGGAGGAGGCACGCCTACAACGGCCGACTAGGAGGTGGAGAAGGGAGCTGGTGTCGTCAGTTTTCAGCGAGACGGGGCAGCGCTATGTACGGGTTGGGTCATGTCTAGGGAAGCCGGGTGCTAGCTGGTCGGAGGGTGGACCAGGGGTCGTCCGTCAATGCCACTGTGGCATCTAAGAGGTGAGCGGGAGGAGGCTAGAGGCCGGTGGATTGGTGGCCACGCTGCGCCACAGTAGGAGACTGGTAGGCCGGTGCTAAGGGCATCAGAGGAGGGAGGAGTGGTGGGAGCCAGGCTGCGGCTGCATCTAGCCTGGATAGGGGCGCATCAACGCACCAGTTGTGGCTTAGAGAGATCCGACCAGTGCGGCATGACAGGAGGCTGACGCCGCGACCGGGACGACGTGACAGGAGGCGTACACCTATTTTGGGGATGGTGGGATGGCACAATGCAGGTCTACGACCAGGTGAGGCAAGCCTGGTGCTTGATATCCCAAGGAAGGTGATGACCTATGGGGTCCACACGTCCCCTAACACTTTTAAATTTTTTAATTTTTTAATTTTTTTCCTTCATGAACCCCTTTATTTTTGTTTAAGTCACCTCCCATTTTTTTCAAGTCACCTCATCCCTTTTGTTTAAGTTAGGTCTTCCATAAAAAATTTCCACACATCAAAATTTTTCTATAGGCTACTTAGCCTTTAAAATATAATAATAATAAGATTATTATAATAAAATAATAACTTATTATTATTATATCATTATAATAATAAAATAAATATTATTATTATAACAAAATTATTATGAAAATTATTAAATTATAATTTTCACAATTAAGATTATTTCCAATGAACCGATCAAAATTTGATCAGTTCTGATGGATGAAATAAAATTTTAGAACCTGATATCAAACCGCATATTCGATCCAATCCGAAAATTTAAAATTGTCATAACTTGGACGTTTGAGATCGGATCGACATGCGGTTTGAATCTATGAGACCATTTTTTAAACCTCTACTAAATTTTAGTGCAATTTTTAATTTTATAGGCTCAAAAAATCTATGTGATCACTATGATACCAGGGAAATGTTCCAAGGCCTGCAGCGGAAGTCGGTGGGCCGAAGATTTTAAACATTTTCATCTACAGGAGGTAGAAAATTTTCATTGTTGATGATCCGATCCCCAGTATGGTCCAAGGATATCACATAAATTATAAAGAGCACAAAAATTAAATTTAAAACAACCCGTTTCAATTGTGAAGGCATTATCAACTAAAAATCATCGATGATGATCGTTGCTTGAAGAATCCATATTAGAATACCTCTAGATCATACACACACACTTCAAAAATCTTCTAGAACATAGATCATCAAATTCCAGATGCTAGAATGATGATCTGACGATGTCTTCGACATCCCGATGATCACAACATCGAGATCCCTTCAATGATTGAGGAAGATCTTGATCCAAGTTTTCGGATCAACTGATTCTCTCTATAGGAAGAAGGAGGAGAGAGAGATCTCATTTTCATTCCATGAAAGTGAATGAATAGTTATATTAGCCCCATAGGAGAGAGAACCACCTCCTTTTTTTTATAGTCGAGTTGGTAAAATACCTAGTTGGATTCCTCGACCCCCATATATTTCAACGTCTACTAAATAAATAATAATGACAAACTTAACTGAACCATAACTGTTCATTATTTTATCACATACCTATAATATATATAAAACATATTACGTGATAAAAACCAAGCCATTTAACTCGACTCGATATCCCGCTTAATATTAAAATAATATCTGTTTAATTAATATTATCTCATATTTACTAAAATTGTAAATACATTAAATAAATTCAATCCCAAATATTCATAACATGACTAGTAATAAATTTATTTAATTATTTTGGTGATCTAAAAATTGGACAACACTTGGACCCCGTGGTGGGTCCCACCATGTCCATAAACCTATTCAACCGAATAGGGTGGATTCTTGAATACGCTATTACGTGTGACTATCTAGGCCCTTATCCCGATAGTAGTGAATAAAATCCATAGAACAAAAGTAAAGTCTAGAAACCCATCATGGACCCTAAAGTGAGGGATTTTCATTGCAATGATAACCAACCTACGAACACTGACTGTGTACTATAATCTCTTTATCCTTAAATATCTCATAAAGTAGGATGCACACTTATGTCATCATCCTTTCTATACTTTATTATTTGTTGATCTATCCAAATGGATTTTCCTTTCTAAAACTTTGGCTAAAGACTTATGAAGGAAGCACCATATTGATCAACGAGGCCTGAGATATACAGCCTCTTAAACATGGAAGCGAAAAACCCTTTCTTGACCATTCAACCACTGTCATAACACCAACAACGCCCCCAACATAAGCTACCTTTCCATGATTTCAATACCATGGTTTTTTTTTCTTGCATCAATGTACACAATCAAATGATACACATTAGTAATGGTCTCATGTTAGGAGACCAATACACATGTCCATAGATAAGAACAACTAATGACACCCAAAACATGTAGTGTTCCAATTGGTGGGTCTTTCCTCATTATCTCACTACTAGAGATCACCAATTAAGAACTTCATGAGAAAAAGTATCAATGCTTATAAGCCCCCAACACCTGATAGTCAAACATCTACAATGTCTAGTTAGTAAGATGTATCTAGACTATAGAACATATATTGAAGATTAATGTCATAGTTTCTCAAGGTTCTCATTATAGCTTGGGATCTGCTATAACATTTCGACATGACAATTAATCTATGGACACTACCATTATATAGTGGATGCAGAAATATCTACACTATAATGGTAATAATACATCAGGTATAATGAACTATACACATGATATGGTAATCAAAAGCACTGCATAGTTGGGTCTAGGGAACCCACTATTTCAATAAAATATTGTTTCTTACGAATAACTTACTCTGAAAATCCCCCAACTGCACCCGCAGCTCACAAAGATATATGGGAGCCATCTGATACACTATTGAGGAGATTGGTGCTGTCACAGGGTGTAATTCGATGTAGAAGTCGATCTACCGGTGGGGAGGTACTTCTGGAACATCTTCTGGGATGTCATCCTTGTACTATGTCACTACTATTGGAAACTAAAATCTCACGACATCTGCTGCTCTGAGGGTATGGCTAGCCAACTCATGAGGGATCGGTCTCACCCTCCTATGCATGAGCCCATTTTGTGCTACCTGATTTTCTTTTTCACCTATAAAGTAAATCCTCATCCCATCGCTACGGACACACAGCACCCTTCGCCTAAAGTATTCAATATGGGCATGGAAGAAAGATATCCAATCCATACTGAGAATGATGTCATAAGGCCTTGACACTGCCACCAAGAGGTTCCAACTGAAACTCTTGCCTCCAAGGGAAATATCACACTGTCTGCAAAGATGTGTGATCTTAGAGTCTCCTCCTATAGGTGTCTCCAAGCGTAAGGGTCAAGTCAATGACTTTACCTGAATCTCAAGGTTTTGAGTAAGAAATGCGCTGAGGAAGGAATGACTGACACCTCTGTCAATGAGTATGGAAGCTAAGGAATAAAAGACACATATTGTACCTCGAATAATTATTGGAGTCACTAGGTTATATGCCTCAACCACATGCATCTATCCCCGCCCCTATCCCTCAGCTTCCTAAGCCTATTGTGGACCTCCTAGGGGTGGCAGTGGAAGTAGATAAAAGCATATTCCACCACCTATAGCTATCCCTACTCCTCTTCCACATCTTCCTCCTAATGGGTCTATCTGCTCCATTATATGCCTCTAATTTAGTGGTCCATCTACCGCCTCCCTGTTAGCATCTCAATGGGTTGGGAAGTCTCTAGCGAGATGTCCTCTACCGTCGCATGAGTAGCATCGCCTCTCCCTAGTCTTACTAGATCCATCCTAAGATCCTTGGACTATCAATTACCTATCATGAGTCCTCTTGTGACGTCTCCCATGTCTAGATCCTTATGCCTAATGTCGGATCCCTGCAGCCAAGGTCTCCTCACCTGTCTGCCTGCTGCTGAATGCCACTGTCTGTCTCTACTCCGCTAAGAAGATCTCGATCACCAAGGCCTACTCGAGCACTCCATCATAAGTTGAAATTCATAGAGGCACGATTCTAGATTGGATCTCCCATCGTATACCTCACTCAAAGGTCCGAGATAAGAAGTAATGATCGCTGACCATATCCATTGAGTACCTAGAGAGGCTGGTGAACCTAGATGAATAGTCATACCCCATCAAACTACCTTGCTGGAGATGAAGAAACTATTAGATATACAATTCTCTTAATGTAATAGGAGAGAACTCCTCCCTAAAGAGTCACTCGAACTCAATCCATGAAAGATTCACCTCGTTGTGAGTCTACATGGTCAAACTCCACCATCGTCCTACTAAACCTTGAATAAGGCTCGCTCTTAGGACCACCATCTGGTCTGATGGTGTCCTCACTAGAAAGAAAACTCCGGTCACCACCTCAAGCCAGTCCTCATGCGCCTAAGGGTCGGGCTCCCCTCAGAACCTAAGGGGTTTCTGTATCTAAAACTCATGGAGCACGCTCAGTCTGCGATCCTCATCTTCTAGTATTGCAGGAACCACGTGTTACTCAACTGGTGGTGGTATAACAAGTGCACCACCTTGAGGTAATTCCTGGGGCCCATGCCGCGACTCCCCAAACCAATCTCATAGAAACTTGGTCCTAAGGAAAAACCAAACACCTTTGATACCACTCTGTCATGACCCATCCTAGTGGGGCCCACACTGCGACTCCCCAAGGCCACCTCCAATAGGCCAGGGGCGGGTGAATAGAACTGAGTAGGAATATCACTAACATGGGAGGCATTGCCAAAGTACCTATACACATGAAAAAATCTCCAATCCCCAAAATGATGAAAAGAAAAACCACTAAGGAACAAAATGCATGCATACAACTAAAACCAACCAACAGAGTACAATGAAGGTAATGCACGGAAAGTAAACTGGGATATAATATAAGCCCACCAAAAGAAAGAGTCATAAAACTAAAAATTACAACCTGCAAGAAAGAAAAAGGTAATGGGACTACTTCTCATATCCGTCAGAACACCTTGGCCTGCAAGGTACTCAAAAAGCTCAGTCCAGTCCTGGCTTTCCCTAGACTCCGTCAAAAGGCCGCTCATCTACACTAAACATGACACATTCGGGAAAATACTATACATGGATGAGCATAACAATACTCAGTAGGGGACCCAAAAAACCATAAAAAAATACAAAAATTAAAGGTACAGTTAGCTCTACACAGTATATGTCTACTGAACATATAACAATATAAACGCAACCAAGTATACTCAAAACCCAGACCCGTAGTCTACAATGACCACATAACCATGCTAGGGATTCAGTTCAAAGATTCCATAAATCACTCTGTCTAAGAGAAATCACTCCACGAGTCTGATAGCTCTGATGACGTACGTCCGAGAAGTACTGTTCGTTGGGGAAAGACATGAGAGATATAGATGCACTGATAGATCTGAAGAGAGAATAGATACACTCATTCTAGGAGAACACACTCTTGAGTGGGAATAGATCATGATACATGGATGGGGATCACTCCCAGGGACCTGGGGGATACCAAAACTCACTAAGATTCACCTTCTAAGTTGAGGATTAATGTTTTATAGGATTGGTCACATCAATACCTGACTCTATCTAGGGTCAAGAAAGGATAATGGATCTCAATTTGGGACTCTCAGAGGGATACCTGACTCTATCTCATAATGTACTTCTGAAGGGATCATACTCATGTATATGGAAATGATACCTGACCTTCAAGGGGATAATAAAAGGGGAACTAACCCAAATAAAACCTGTCTAAGTAATAGGGGACAAGAGGATCAAGCGATGTACTGAGAAGTACATAGCATGTAGAAGGGGCAGACACAATGTCCTCTGACCCGGTGTACTGTCTGTGTACAACGACCCGTGTCGTAGGGATTTTCATGTAGATTATGGTATGCATGACATGTAAGATAACGACATGCCGTGTTCCACTATCTGGGGAAGACTCAGTGTACACTGGCCATGTGGCCATACACTGCTTCAACCCTTGTGTCCCAGACCGTGTACCGATACACAGGGTTGCTGGCATATCCGACCGTGTCTTTACATGTGGTTGAGTACATGCCATGTACTCTAACCCGTGTCCGTGTATCTTATGAGATACATGCTGAGTCCATGTAAGGACCCATATGCCATGTGACAATGGTCACACACCGTGTCTAGGCTTCCTGTTGCCTAGAACTCCAGCCACCACTGTGTGGGGTCCACACATTGTGTCTCCCCAAAAGCTAGATGTGTCCTTCATTGTGTGTTGTGCACAACCCTAGATGAAACTATGCCAATCCCACACAACGGGTTCATTTGTGAACATGTCATGTTCATCAGAAATTTCTAAAACATGTTTTTCTTTATCACCGTGCCTCGGGGAATTTCCTATTCATCGATCCGACTGCCCGATCGATGCAAAAATCCAAGGTTGAGGTCACCCCGACATCCCGAAGATATCTCTGTTGTTTTTAGGCCTCTGATTGTCCTCTAAAGCAGTCTCAATCCACCAGTGTGAAGAATGATCAAAGAACGATCCTCCTCGATCCGTGACGATTTGTCATCCACCATCGCCACCACACCTCCACTAGGTCTTTATGATGCTCGATCTCTGATATGGGATTTTTTCATTATGAAATGGATTCAAAACGACCCATTTTTGATCTCCCCATGAAGAATGATAAGAACTCAGGGTAGGGGAGGAAGATAACAACAAAGGAGGAGCGCACCTCCACCATCATTCCTCACAGAGTCGATCCTCTCCCGTTAATACGTTTAATAGGAAATCAAAACAAAAATTAAACAATTATCATAAAAACCAATTCCCGAATCAAAAACACAAAATAAATGGAAATTAACACCCTCCCACAAGAACACATTATCCACGGATCAACCTATTTGTGGGTTGATCAACATTCATCATTTAATCGAATAATTTGGAAAGAAAAAAATGAAAACAAAACCCATACCTTGATTTTGTTGGATAACAATCCCCACATCATGTTCATTGGCGAGGTTCCATCGAATCCGAGGTGCATTGATCGATTGCTCTGACATCGCCCGCCAACTGGTTCTCCTCCAAAGCTCCAACAGTGGTCGTCAATTCATAGGGTTATGCAGCTAACCCTACGAATTTTCCATAATCATATATTTAAAGGGGAGGAATTAGGTCCTTTCATTAAAAACCAAATAAAAATAAAATAAATTATTTATTTATTTTGTTTCCTTTAAAATGTCTGAAAAATAACTTTTGTAGCCAACCCGCGCTAGTCGTTGTTAGGCCCCGCCTATGGTAAAGTCGCTACTGTGAACACAAAGGTGCCCTCAGATTTCTAATCCAGGAATCTATTTAAAACTTATTCCATTTGTTCAGAAAACTTTCTAATGTGCACCATTTAGAGTTTAATTTATTTCAATCATTTATTTTAGGAAACCTGGGCCTCGGAATCACATGTCGTCTCAATGTCTGGTCTCATAATAATTCCATATAATATTTAAAATTAATACATGGAAAATATGAGACATTACGCCATGTAATGAAAATCTATAACAAAACTAATTCACATGACTCATAACACATAAAAATATGGAATCACTATCTACGTCTTGTAAATGAAAAGAATTTCACTAAGTTACAAAAATATGGATATTTATATTCTTTTAAAATAAAACCACATGGTTCATGCCATGCCTATTTACAAGTTAAAATGGCCAAATCCCTATTTAGTGGAGATGGTGAAAGGGATAAAAAGATTATTTTATTAGTTCTCACTGATGTGTCTCATCCTTTTCATATCTAAGAAACTGGTGGGAAATCTTACTTCATAACTTTTAATGATGATTTTAGTATATATGAATATGTCTACTTGATGAGGTATAAGTCTGATTACTTTGAAAAATTTAAGGAATACAAGAATTAAGTTGGGAACTATCTTGGTAAGAAGATTAAGAAACTCCTCTTAGACCATGGTAGAGAATATATTAATCAAGACTTTATTGATTATTTATAGGAGTTTTTGTTCTTATCCCAACTCACTCCTCCTTATACACCTCTATAGAACAATGTAAAATAAAGGATGAACCGCACCTTATTGGACATGGTGAGATCAATGATGAATAATGTGAGTTTTCCATTTTACTTTTGGGGATACAAGTTATAAATAGAATCATATAAACAAAAACAAGTTCCAAATAATATAGAAGCTGGTATTCTGTACCAATTATTGAATGGATAGAAACTAGTGTCGTTATAATTATATGTGTGGGGGTGTGAAGAATTTTTTAAGGCATATTCAGTTAAAAATATTTCACTTCAAGGAATAAAGTGTATCTTTATAAGATATCCCAAGGAAATAAGAGGATATTACCTATACATTCCTTTAAACAGAAATGTTCTAGTTTACAAGAATCTTATATTCCTTGAGAAGGATCATATCTATAAAAGAGATTGTGGGAGTGAGATATAATTTGATGAAGTCCATGGTCAAGATACACAAGAGTTATCACATGAACAAATTCTACAAATCCCAAGGGAAGAAGTTGTTCTAGGGACACAAATACTATATAAGATTAAAAGAGGGGTTAGAGAAATCAAACAACATGGATTTCAAGTCACTATGGGTGATAACTTATTATTAGTTGATAATAATGATCCTATAACTGATAAAGAAGAAGTAAGTGGCACAAATGTTACTAAGTGGATGAAAGACATAAATTCTAAAATGGATTTCATATACTAAAACCAAGTCTATATTTTTGTATATCCTTTAGTGGATGTAAATTCCATTGGTTGTTAATGGTTATTAAAGAAGAAATTGGACATGTATGGTAAATTAAATACCTATAAGGCAATACTGGTTGAAAAAGTGTTTAAATAACACTAAGGAATTGACTACGATCAATCCTTTTTTCTAGTCGTAATTTTGAAATCCATAAAAATTATACTTTCCATTATGGACTTACATGAATATAAGATTTGGAAAATGGATGTAAAAATACACTTCCTTAACATTAACCTTTACTAATGTGTCTATATGAAACAACTTGAAGGGATTGTGACTCCAATGGATACTAAAAAGGTTTTAAAATTAAAAAAATCCATTTAGGGATTAAATAAAGTATCCTTGTCATGGAACATTCCATTTGATGATTCCATAATGGAATCTGGTTTCATAAAGCAATAATGTGAGACTTGTTTCTATAAACTGTTTAGTGGGAGTGTGGTCATTTTCTTAATAGTGTATGTTGTTGACATATTACTTATTGGAAATGGAATATGAGTATTACAATCTATTAAGGACTGGTTAAATAAATGATTCTACATGAAGTAATTAGGTCAAGTAGTATATATTCTTGGGATAAACATCCATCATGATATATTTAAGGGGCTTCTCAACCTATGTCAAGGTACATATATTGACAAGATGTTGAAGTGATTTAATATAGAGAAATTCTAGATAGGACCATTTCTAGTGTTATATGGTATTCATATTTCGAGTAAAATGTTTCATTAGAAACATAAGGAAAGAAAAAGGATGAAAAAGATTCCATATATGCCAATAACTAGGTGAATCATGTTTTCGATGTTATGTACTAGGGAAGATGTCTCTTTTCTATAAGTGTAGTAGGAAGATACAAACTGAACTAGGTGTTTTCCATTGGATAATAATCAAAACTATCCTTAAGTTTATAAGGATGACTAAGGATATGTTATTGGTCTATTAAAGAGATGAGTAAATTTTAATTATACGATATATATATATATATATATTATAGTTTCCAAATAGATCAAGATGATATGAAATTGAAAATGAGATACACCTTCACTTTGAATGGAGGGTTGTGAGTTGGAAGATCTCAAAGAAGGATATGGTCACATATCCTACAATAGAGTCCAAGTATATTTCGGCTTTTAATATAGATAAATAAGAAGTATATATATATATATATATGAAGCTTTATCCAAGATATTGATCTAGTACCACATAATAAAGATCCTATCACACTATATTGTGATAATACTGCAGTTATTTATCTCGCAAAAGATCCAAGGTCACATCAGCAGATGAAGCACATACTTATGAAGTAGAAACTTAGGATGATTTTTTCTCTGAGAGGTGAGGTTGTAGTGAGAAATATTTCCAAGGAAGAAAATTTGTTTGAACCCTTGACTAAATACTTAAATTAGTAGAAAAATGATTATTATATGTGGTATAGTAGACTGAAAGTTATAGGCAATTTGCTATAGTCTAAGTGGGAGTTACTTAGAGGAACTAAGTGCAGTGGAAGTACCTTTGGTGGTTGTATAACAAATTAATTTTTTTTATTCAGTGGGTCATTCAAAATATTGTACATTAAGTGAACTCCATGACCAATGAAATTTTTCCACTAAATATTTAGATAAGTAAAACATGGAACCTATTAAGGATCATTGCATGTTAAAATTATAAATAATTTATTTATGATTAGGAGAAATGGTTACCTTATCCTAGAAACTTTATATGATGATGATGATGATCTTCTGAAAACCCTTCTCAGATTACCTTTATTACGTTAGGAGGATCCAAGTGTAGAATCCCTCTATAGGTGATCCAAATATGCTCCTTTGATCTCTAATCGATACTAATTGATTTCCCAAAGATAGAATAGTGAATCAATTATATTACATTGTTCATATTGATCTATTCAATATCATTTGGGATTTAAGGATTTTTTTTGTTCTTGAGATGATTATTGGAAGAATTGAGTAGAGAGAAGTCCATTGTGAACAATGATTATATATTCTCAATTTTTGATTAACCCTACACAATAGACAAAATCATATATTTATAGAGTTAGGGGTTAGTATAAAATATTATTTAATTTCATACTGACCCATAAATAATATTATAATCTTTAACAAACCTCATTCCAAATAATAGTATTGTTATTATTTCTTTTCATGTGCTAACTCACACAACTAATAAATATTATTTACCATCTTGTAAATAAATATTCATCACTGGATACCATATTGGTATTTTCTAACTCCTTAAAATTTCTTGGATACCTGATTAAATAATTTAATTCCAAAAAAAATAAGTAAAATTAATCCTCTATCTTGAATGTAATATTTATTAAATTAATTAAATTCAAATAGAATTTCATCGAGATCATTGGAAACTCTTATTGTGTAGCCCAAAAAGATTATATCTTATTAACATTAGATAGGATTTCCAAAAGTCCAAGATTACTATTTATAAATAGTTAAAGAAACCCAAGAGAAATAACTTAATGTTACAACATCAACAACCACATATGAACAATTTCTGGGTAATATAATCTCTTCGTTATAACATCTCATCAAGCAGGTTGTAAATCTATATCATCAACCAATATACTTGATATTTTTTTTGATTATTTAAAATATAAATGTTGTTTCACCATGGCCATGGAATTTAATATGATGGTTCTATTCCAATAAAAATTCCTAGATATCAACTTATTTAGATATGGAATTGAGAAATCCTTCCTTGAATTATTCATTAACAACACATCACTTGTGACACACCCTATGCATCAAGCTTTACCATGACATATATCATTATGGTTTAGAAAATACATCTAATTTTATGAGTTATAATATGAATTAATAATAATATTAATGTATAAAGAACATTACACATTCTCACAAATTGGAATGTTTTATGACACAAAAACATGTGGAGTTTCTACCAGTGGGTCTATTCTCATAATCTCTTATCTTGGAGATTATCAAGTGAAAAATTCATGAAAATAAGTCTCATGTGATTATGAGTACTCACACCAGACATTCACATTATATGTTTCCCATAATATAATGTTATTAGACCATAGAACTATATTTAATAATATCATCCTAGCATTTCAAGGACCCCACCATAGCAGGGAACCGCTATGACCTTATAAATATGACAGATACTGTTGGACATTATAACATTAAAGTCATGTTGAAAAATGAAAAATTTATAATAAGATACTTTATTAATATTCAAATCATAGAATATACTTCTAATCAAAGTATGAATTATTGGTCCTAGGACACCAACTCTAATAAACTCTCACTAGGGATAGAGCCAATTGCCTATGAATTTCAGTTCTCTATATCTTATATTATAATCATGTCCCTATTAATTCAAGTATTTAGTCAATTGGTAAATCATGTTGTCTTTAAAGGAAATATATATATTAGGTACTTGGGGGTATAATTATATTCAAACAGACACACACACACCAAACACACAGGTTGGAAAGGCAATCCATAGCCCCACAATGGGATAGCCCACCCATAAAACATTATTTATGTAGTACATGGATTGTAGGACCAATGCGAATGAATCCCATTATATGGACTGAAATCCTAGTACAGCTTCATGCTTGCATCATGCCTACATCACCACCTACATCACCACCTACATAGTACTATAATAGTACCTACGCCCAATAGGTATTGAAACCATGATCTCTTGGATACCAAGATGGAGACATTAACACTCAGGTACCGACCTATTGGCCGTCTTCTATGGAAATAATACTCACTTCTACCTCACCTCTATGAGAAAAACCCCTCAAGAGATAACACTTCTGAAGTATGTGTTTTTTCCAATGATGCGATGTTGGATCTTTTGCGTGAGCTACCACTGTAGTATTATCATAATAGAGAATGATATGATATTTACTACTATGTACCATTCCGGGATCTTGAAATTTTTTACAATTTAATAATAATTATTTAGTTACGTTAAAAGACACAATATACCTAGACTCTAATATTAAATCTATGACCACAACCTACATTGAGATATTCTAGCTGATAGAAACTGCACTCAAAGTGATGATGTTTCCTATTTGTGATTTTATATTGTCTTGATCTATTTGGAGACAAGAATATATATATCCCCTAATGATCTATTCCTTATCTTCTTTATATTCAAAAAATATATCCATAATACACCTCATATACTTAAGGGTAATATTTAATTCCATCCATTGGTGGTCACCTGGTTTATCTTGATATCTTCCTACATCACTTAAGACATAAGAAAAATATATCCCATCATATAACATAACATACATGAATAACCCAATTTCTGAGACATATATAATCCTTACCATCATTTTTATTTTTGCTTTTGTCTAAAGAAAGTTTTTTCCAAGAAAGATGAATTTCATGTGACATTGGAAACAATCATCTCTTGGATTATTCCATACTAAATCTCTTCCATATGTTATCAATATATGTACCTTGACTTAGGATGAGAAATATCATGAATCTATCAGGATGGATCTTCCTCCAAAGAATATATGATGCTTCACCAAATCCCTTTATAGATAAGAAGTTATTCAATTAGGACTTAATGGATTGTAAGACTTTTATTCCATTTTGTATAAGTAATATTTCATCAACATATAATATTAAAAAAATGAATGCACTCCCACTGAACTATTTATAAAAACAAGTCTCACATTTTTTCTTTATGAAACCAAATTCTGTTATGGACACATCGAAATGAATGTTCCATGACCAAGATTCTTATTTTAATCCATAAATGGATTTTCTAAATTTTAAAACCTTGTTAGAATTATTTGGAGTTATAAACCCTTCAGGTTGTTTCATATAGAAATCTTGCTTAAGGTTAATGTTATGTAAGGATCTTTTGACATCCATTTTAAAAATCTCATAGTCATTAATGTTTATAATGGAAATTATAAATATGATATATTTTAGTATTGAAACTCATGAATAATATTCATCGCTTTCAATTTCTTGAAACTATTTAAAAACGTTTTCAAAAATATTTTCCTTATTGGTACTAAATATACCATCCAAGTCAAGTTTCTTCTTGAATACCCATTTACAACCAATGATATTTAGATCAACTGGAGGATCTAAAAAATCTAGACTTGGTTTTGATATAAGGAATCCATTTTAGAATTCATGGATTCTTGTCACTTGGAAACATTTGTACCACTTACTTATTACTTGTATGTTAGAGGATTATTATTATCAACTAATAATGATTCACCATCCTTTGTGTATAGAAAACCATTTTTTTCTAGTTTTTAACAACTTTTTTACTCTTATATAGTATTTATTTCTTTGGAAAAACTTCTTTAATGGAATTTTGTAGAATTTGTTCATATGACAACTCTTGTGTATCTTGATCTTGGAATTCATCAAAGTTTATCTTGATACCACTATCACTTTTAGAGATATGATCCTTCTCAAGGAATATTAGTTACCTTTTAACCAAAACAATTTTGTCTGAAGGATTTTATAGGTAGTACCCTATTGTTTCCTTAGGATCTCCTATAAAGATACACTTTGTTCCTCGAGGTGTAAGTTTTTTCCTGAAAGGGCCTTAAAAAATTATTCACATCCCCCACATGTAAGTATGAAAAAAGTTTATTTCCATTCCACAATTGGAATGGAATACTTTTTGATGGTTTAATTTTCATTAGGTTTAGTATGTATGATTCTATTTATGACACATATCCCCAAAAGGATAATGGAAATCTCCCGTGACTCATCATTTATCATACTATGTCCAATAAGGTGTGGTTCCTACTTTCTCTTACACTATTCCACTAAGGTACATAAGGAGGTGTGAGTTAGTATAGAATCCCAAAACCCTATAAATAATCAATAAAGTCTTGATTAGAATATTATCTACCATGATCTGAGTAGATTTTTATAATCTTATTAACAATATGGTTCTCAATGTCATTGTTGTATTCCTTAAATTTTTCAATAGAATCATACTTATACCACATCAAGTAGACATATCCATATATACTAAAATCGTTAGTTAAATTCAAGAAGTATGAGTACCCAACCCTTGAGTCAATAAGAAAATGGTTCACACACATCAGTATGAACTAATTCATGAAGTTATTTCACCCTTCACCTTTTCCACTAAATGGGTAATTGGTCATTTTCCTTGTAAACATGCATGACATACACTAAGTTATTTTAGTTAAAAAGAATCTAAATATCCATCATTTCATAATTTAGTCAAGCATGTTTTATTTACATGACCTAGATAGCAATTCTATAGTTGGATTTGTTATAAGTTATGTGAATTAGTTTCATTATCAATTACCATTACTAGGTTTGTGCAGTATAACATATAAAAATCATTATTTAAATAGGCCTCACCATAAAAAATTCTATATTTATAAAAGAAGAAAAATTTACTCCTTAACTTTCAAATAAATTCATCTGCATCAATTTTGTATAAAAATATAATGTTTTTGGTAATGGATGGTGCATAATAACAACTTTTTAAAATCAAGATCATTCTTGTTAGAGACATGGGGTGGTAGTCGTCGATATATACAACAACAAGTTTAGCTTTATTTTTTTCTCAAATATCTACCTTCCATATGTATTTTTTTAATCTAATTGGTTATTATATTTTAATACACATTTGTTCCCTATAATATGTTTCTAATACACAATTTTTATAAAGAGATAAATATCACTCGATAACAAATGCACTTGAGGCTTCTGCTTTCTTCTTTTGTTGGGTTTAATTTTTCTTCTAGTGGACCTTCATGCCACATATGAAATAGACAACATATTGTTACCTTGATTACTCTTTTATCATTATCTTATTGGAAGGGCATTGTGAAGAATATTTGGGTTTAGGATCTTCACTCAAACTTTCTGTTTTTTTCACAATAAGGATGGAAGGATTTTCACACTTTTTCTCTTTTTATACATGGAAAATAAGAGTAAGCAGAACTATAAGAGACTTCCCAATGTTGTTCATGTGAAAATTAACAAAACATCTTGATAATCCATAAGGAAGTGATTCCAGAATGAGACTGGTTCATAGTTCATCAGGAATTTTAAACCATAAGACCTCTAGCCTCTCAATATAGAAAATTATATTGACCAGGTGAGGCCTAGGTAGTGTATCCTTTTAAGTAATGATATGAAATAGATCCCTAGATATCTCAAACTATTCATGTAGTTCTCTCTCATAGTAAAGAGCAAAGAGATGATGGAGAATTCTATAAGCATCTATGTTTTTATAAGAATTCATGAGTTCACTAAACATAGATTAAAGCATTAAACATTGAAAGCTGACCACATCATTAATTTTTGTTTCATAGATATGGAACTCTTCATCACTCATATCTTTTTTTAGGAGGATCATGTATTAAGGATTCTAGTATGTAAGATTTTCATTCATGGTGCAACAGAAACAGAAGGCATCTAAACCATTCCATGAAGTTACTTCTAGTGAGGAGATGGTATTTCTCCAATGAAGATCGTAGGGATAAATAAAATGAGGAAATTTAACTTATTATACAATTATAAACGTACATATTATTATAAATTTTATTTATTAAAATTATATGAGAAATAATAATAATTTAATTTTATTAAATATCCCAAGAGACATCACCATCGATCTTATAATGTCTAGTTTCTCAGATATTATTGTGGAAATGATCCATATTTTCTTTATTATAATATAGATAGAGGACATGATACCACTTAATGGTTCTTGGTGTAGTAGAAGATTATTTTATGGGAATTAAAATATAGATTTTTGCAATTTGGTGGAACATTCACAATATTTTACTTGAGGTGAACACTATGACCAATGATATATTTACACCAAATATTTATATAAGTAAAACCCAAAAAAATGGTGAGGATATTTTCACATTAAAATTTTAATTAATTTATTTAAGATTAGGAGAAATGTTTAACTCATCATGAGAAATTTCTCCAATGATGATTTTGGACTTTCGAAAAATCTTATTAAATTTCCTTCATTATGTTAAGAGGATCCAAGTATCGAGTCCCTCTAGTGGTGATCCACACAAGATCCTTTGATCCCTAAGCAATGCCAATTGATTTATGTGTGTTAGTAAAATTAATCAATTATATTTCATTATTCATGTTAATCACTTCAAGATCCTTAAAGTTTGGAAGAGCTCGTCTCATTCTGGAGAAGATGAGAGGAAGAAATCAAGAGAGAGAGAGAGAGAAGTCCATTGGGCATAACATTTATCTATTATCAATTTTCAATTTCACCTATATAATAGATATATCCAATTATTCATAGAGCAATGTATTATGTTAAAATATTATTTTATTTCTTACCAACCCTAAAATAATTTCATAATTTTTAACAAACCCCATTGTAGATAATAATAATTAAAATATTATTTGGTGGTTTATAATAACTTGTGAAACTGATAAATATTATTTATGAGCTTGTAAATAAATATTCAATGTTGGACACTATCTTGATATGTTCATAATTCTTGGAATTTTTTGAATATAAATTAAAATATTTAATTAAATATTTAATTCATCAATAAATATTTTGAATTGATAAAATATGAATAAAATTATTCCTTAGTATTGAGAATAATATTTATTATATTAATTAAATTCAACTAAAATTTAATTAAGATCAAAATAAACACTTAGTTTGAAAACCTCTAGGATTTTGTATCATTACCATTAGGTGGGGTGACCTAATGTCTAAGATTTCTATCTAGATTTAGGTCATGAAACCAAAAAGAAATAACTTAATATTGTAATGTCGAAATCCACATATTAATGATCATTGTGTAATATAATCCATTTTTTACATTATCTCATCTAGAAGTTTGCATATATATGTCATCATCCAATATTCTCAATATTTAGTTCTTTTAATATCTTAAATAAAGATTTCATTACAGCATAGAAATGAAATTTATTATGACTGTTTTATTCTAATAAAAATGTTGAGATATCAAATTCAATAAATATGGAAGGGGTAAATCTTTTCTTAACTTATTCATTAATAACATATCACTCAAGGAATAACCAATGTGTCCAAATATTTTGTAACAACCCTAACTCAAGAAACCCGGAGTCAGTGTCTTACTTTATTACATTATCATAAGATACAAGGAATCACATCATAAAGGGAAAAAAGTTTAGTAGTCTTTGTAAGATAGATACATATATGTTTCCCATATAACATTTGGAAACAAAAATAAATTTTTTTGATAATAACATTATTCCCTCTATTAGATCCTTCCATCTCATTCTTTGTACACTTCTTGTATTCCTAGTAAAGGGAAAAAAATTAAGGGTGAGTTCAAATAATCTGTAAGGTTTATATACAATAGAAGCTATCATGAATCAATATGAATAAGCATAGCAATGTAAATAAATGAACACACATGAAATTTAAATAATTTTACAAGAATAATCAATATGGAATGGAAAATAACTGAAACACATTTCATTTAATCAATAACCTAGCTATCATAACTAGATAATACATACTCAATATGGATATGTAAATAACTGAAAACACATGACATTTAATAAATAAATTGAGAATCAAATGCATCTATAGATAAAATCATTGTAAAAATATAATATATAATAACAAATAAATTCTAAATGAAGAAAATTATTAATTATTGTATTTTATGATCTTAGGCATCATGAATACCTTTACTATCAAAACCTTCTCCAGGATAGTTTAAAACTTCTTGGTTGGTGTACACTAGAAACACTTTTAAAAAATGATATCCAACTAATTCATCTCATGAGGCTACTGATGAATAGAGGGTATATCTATAACTATGCCCCACTCATATCTATATGTCCAAATCATTACTCATATATTGAATAATTTATTTAATTCATGATCTTTATGCCTTACCATTAAATATCCGTACTGAAGATAAAATACAGATTATCAATATATCTCTAGTCAATCAAATAAATTTTACTGTAAAACACTATATATATAAATGAGATATGTTTTAAGAAATAATAATATCCATGTTGTATAATATGGATATTTATGGAAAATTTAACATTCAATGATCAGAAGAAGGTGAATAATTTAATGGACTGTTAATGAGTACAAAAATAAATTAAGGAAGTGAATGGAAATACTAACCTTTGTCAAACTAATCATAAACCTACTAGAAGAAGAATTAGTATGGTATCAATAAAAAATATACCTAGTGTATTATATGTGAAATAAAGGGTTATTTTCATTGATGAATAAAAATACAATTAAAATACAATAAAAATATCTTTAAACAAATATTGGCAAAAATATCATTTTCATATTTAAAATCACCTTTTAATACTCGAATTTCACAAAAAATTTGAAAATAATTCTCTTTGAAAATAACCTTGAAATTATAAATTAATATCTAAAACATTGAGTGTTCATGATGGAAGGAAATTTCATACATTCTATACATGTTTAAAAATAATTCCTTTCACTTTTTTGATAAAAGCCAAATGCACATTGTTTGGAAAATGAATTGAAGATTACTTTAATTTTATTAAAAGTAAAACATGGGTTAAAATGTATTCAATAAATAAATTTTAAGAATGTTAAATATATTTATGAAAATATTTTTAGAAAACATTTTTTTGAAAGAAAAAGTATTTTCATACAAAGAGATAAATGAATTTTGATTTTACTAAAACAAAATCTCAAATATTTTAAGTGCCAAAGAGTGTAAAAATGGACCCATTACTTCAGAAATTGATGAATAACTAGAGGATAATAAAATTAAAGGATTTTATGAAAAAATGATCAAATAATTTCCTTCAATGGAAACTCAAGAGTCATCAACCCTGATTAAAATGATATTTTGAAAAACCCTTACAAAGATCATAAAATTGATGTGATAATTAATAGATGAATAAATTATGTGTGTAAAATTTAAATCCACCTAAAAAAATTTGATATAAAACATAATATAATAAAAATTAATTACACACATAATCTTATAATATAAAAGGCAATGGAAAATTAATATAACCCAATGAAAGAAATTATGTAATAAAATTCATTACCACTGGGTAATTTTATAGTCAAATAAACATGGTTGAAATAATTGAAATTGAAACTTAAAATACCATTAAGTATTTATTATTCTTGATATTAAATTTAAAAGGTAAATTATATACACCATATAAAATAAATTTTGTGCATAACATTATAATATGCCTCATTGAAGTGAAATTGAGACAAAGTCCCTTACCTCACACTTTCCTTTAGTTGAACATGATTTACCTTATTTATAATTGTTTTAATCTTGTTATTAGTTTCTAATAGAACCATATTAATATTTATAGTATCATATATGATCATATTTTATCATTTTAGCACCAGTTTTATAATAATATTTCACTATTTTCATTGTTTTAGGTGTTAATTGCATTCATGATTTGTTATGAATGTTCTAGTTCTTATGAATATTATATAGTTATGTCAACTCCATAATTATATTAATTTTATAATTATATATATTTTTTCATTAGATATATTTTTAGAATCATTATAGAAATTTGAACATAGATAATTTATCACATCAATTCGTCGAGAGGTTATGTCGTACGTATGCACGAGCGACGCTATCATTTCCTTAACAGGTAAAATGGAAAGGAAATTTATTATTAATTAATTTTATAAAATAAATATAATTTAATATATATCAAATTTATTCATTAATTTTCTCCTTATTACATTCTATGCAAATCATAAGTGAAAAAACAAATCATATAACTTCGTGAGGTGATAGTCCTCCATACACACGAGCGATATTATGGTATTTTAAATAGAATGGAACATAATAAGATATATGTGATATTAAAATTATAGAAGTATAATATGATAATGAATATAATATACATGTTTTAGATCATTTATTATATGCATCCTTTAAATTTGGTTATAGAAAATGAATTAGATCATTTTGCGAGGTAGTGACCCACCGTACACATGATTGATAAATTCATTTCCCATTTAATGAAGGAGGAGGAGATAAATATATGTTATTAAATTATCATAACGACGTAAAATTATATAGGAGATACTGGTATTTTTATATTATCATTATTAAATAATTTTTGAGAGACTTGAAAAAACAAATAAATTGAAAACGATCATTTAAGAATATTACCTCTTCTTCAAGGAACTTCATTTAGTTTTCACTAGAATACTTCCTAGGATGACTTTATGATCAAACCAAATGATCTAGGATGTTTTTAGGGGATTAGTTAAGTGATTTGGGTAGTTATTTTCTTAAAAATGTCTTTGGAAGTGTAAATATGGGAGGAGAGTGGGTTTCTTTTTATATGAGAAGGTGAGGACACACATGGAACTTTTGAAAATATTCAATTACACACTCATTTTTATCATGAAAATAGAATAAAAATGGGTTTTTATAAACCCATAGATGTTATAAGTTCTAAATATATCTATAAAAAGGGTTTTTACATGTTTTAGGTCATCCTAACCCTTTTTGTTTTAAATTAACCGCCCCGATAAATCAGTTTTTACCTTAACCATGATAATTAATTTTAACTACTTTTATTATTCATTATGGTCAAAAATTAAGTTTAAATTTTTATATAATATAATTTATGATAATTAAAAATATAAAATCCATTTTTCAAATTCAATTCAAAGATGTTTTAGAATTCAATTTATAATTATACCCGTAGACGTGACGTAAAAGCGAGTTTTCAAATAGAAAATTATCATAAGTATAAATAGTTTTAATATCAAAATTCAATATGAAATTGATTTTAGGGGCCTAGATAAAAAAATTTGTAATATATTTGAACTAAGTTTTCTTTAAAAATAATTTAAAATGTAATTTAAATTTTTGAATTTTTTAAACTAAAAGGAAGTTTAGTGTAAGAATTAGTATTTTTCAGTATTAATCGAGAAATGAAACATTTTAGAAAAATCTAAAAAATACCACCAAAGATATTTTTGACATGATGATTTTAATAATTAATTTAATTTTATTAAATAATTTTTTTAAAAGTGGTAAAAAGTATTTTTAAATTATGTGTGTAATGCTTGATTAAATCGTCTGTTAAAAAATATTTTTTTAAAAAATGTTTCTTTTTTCTCTTAAAAGATTCTTATTTTATTTCTAATCAATATATGACCATAATGTTCATAATTTAGTTATTACTATTCATAAATTTCAATTTAATGTCTAGGTTATAATATTATACTACATTACGGTTCATTTAGACACGGGGTTTCTTGTTCTGCAAGCTATCAAAGAGATTCAATTTAATAAAATATATTTCATTGGTTGTTTAAGATTTGTGTTACATGTCATAGATGCTATCAAATAAAATTTTATTATTTTATAATTTTGGGGTGTTAAATTCTCCTTATGTTAAATAAATTTCTTCTCACAATTTGATCTTTCCCTCATAAATCAAGGGTTTGATATTTAAAAATTATTTTATTGAAAACCCACATCGTAAAAAGGGTTAATAAAATATCCTACTAATAAGAGAGAAAGAGAAGAATAATGGTCATATGGAATAACATTTAATGTATTGGATTTTTTCTATGTATTATTTTTAAATATTATATGGAGTTATTTCGTGACCAGGCATTGAGATGGCGTGCAATTCTGAGGCCCATTGTGCCAAGAACAATTTGTTGAAAAATGTTCAGTTTTTAATAAAGTGTTTGAGAATTTTTCTAGAAAAAGTGGAATAACTTCTAAATGGATGCCCAAATTAGAAATCCAAGGGCACTACTGCATTCAAATTAGCAATTTTTCCCTAGTATAGGCCTAACACCGATTGGTACGATTCAACTATGAAAAGTAGTTTTTAGACGTAACGAGAATAAAAATATTTTAATAAAAATATTTTTTTTATTCAACACAATGATGATTGTTTTAAAATTAACCTTTAAGAATTTATCTAGGGTTAGACTCATAACCATGGAATTCCCTAAAGGCTATGGAGAGAACCTTGGAGATATCTCTCAACGAACGATGAAAAGATGGTGGATCGAGATCGTTCTTGACAGATCACCATCGACAATGAATCCTCGATAGTGAAAAATACTTTCCCAATGTAGGGTGTTGTGATTGTTAGTTCTTTCTTTCCCATCTCTTAGAATATAATAAGAACACAGATCAACCAACAAACAGGTTAACCTATAGTTCGATCATCCTTGCAGGATTAGTATTGATTGTAGGTTTATTATCGAGGTTTGTTTATGGAGATTTTCTTTTGTATTCTTGACCATTATTACAGAATGGATTGAGGCTAGAATGAAAAATGGATAAGTTTTGTTCCTTGGGTTTTTCATTGTACTTTTGTCCCCCGACATTATTCTTGTTCTTCACACTTTTTGTTCTTTATGAACGAACGATCGTTACACCGTCGATTCTTAGTACAAAAATATGAAATCGAAGATACAACCTTCAGACGACGTAGAAGAGGTGCGACGGTGAAGGCATGACATGGTTTTTCCAAGTTTGTGTGCATGATGGCCCAGGTGGAAGCTCATGGTGGCGGCCAAGGTAATGGTTCTAGTCAGTCCAGGTGAGCTTCTACACGGGTCCAAGGGGCTGGTCTAGGCCAATGGTGAGTAGGATTGCGACCGCTGGTGGGGCGACCGAAGAAGGTGGAACGCGACATGGCGGGAGGCCTTGTGGGAGCCCATGATGGCAGTGAAGATTCTAGCAGGCGAAGCGCACGTGGCACATGTGGATGTGGATGGACAATAGCGTGGGATGTATAACACCACTATATAGACCAGGGGGCATGCAGTTAGGGCGTACCACGTTCACACAGTCCAAACCAACGAGCCCAATGGACCGGGTCAGGTTGGGTCGACTGAACAGGGTCAAATATTTTTCCTAAACGATCATAACTTTCAAATAGAACATCGGTTTGATGCGCCATTAGTGGATTTGGTACCATAATGTTGAGATGGGCCTTTTGATACTAATGGTAGGTTCCAACACAGACTTATTTCTAATGACATAGGCTGTTTAAACAGGTAGTACCCAGGGTTAAGGGACAAGGCGGGTGTGGCCACTACTCACTATTCACCCTCCATTGCTACGAATATTGAGTCTATCATCCACCGTGTCTTAGGAGAGTTTCATTAGAGTTTGTTACATTTATCATTTCCCTAAAGGTTTTTTATTATTGTTTCCTACTCACAGGAGTATGATCCCTTCAGTAAGAATTTTAAGATAGAGTCGTTGGAATCCCTAAAGAGTCATGGAGCAGATCATCTATTCCTTCTTTATTCCCTAGGTAAAGTATTCGATATAGACATGTCCAACTTTACCGGGCATCAATTCTCTAAAAAGTGGGTTAATCCAAATTTAGTTGTTGGTATCACCCCATGAACCTAGTTTTGATCCTCATCTGATGTATCATATCTCTCGCCATATCATTCAGAGTATCTCTCTCTCATGATGGTTTCCAATGAACGGTACTTCTCAGATAAACATCATCAGTGATATCGGACTCAAGAGTGTGTTCTCCCAGATCTGTTCTTTGGGTAATCATAGAACTGAATCCCTAGTGTTGGTATGTAGTGGATATTATTTACCATAGACTGTGTGGTATGGTTTGAGTATATCGGGATATTCTTGTTATATATTCTATACAAATTTACTTGTGTAGAGCTGATTGTACCTCTACATTTTGTATTGATTTGTGGTTTTTGGGGTGTACTACTCAGTATTTTTATACTCACCCATACACAGGAGTTTCCCGTACATGTCATTTCTTATGCACATGTGCAAACTTTGACAAAGTTTAGGGCGGACCAAGACTGGATGGAGATTTGTTAGGTCAGACAGGCAGAGGTGTTCCTACAACTTTATGAAGTAGTCCCTATACCATGGTTTATAGGTCGGACTTTGTAGTTTATAGACTCTTTATTTTTTTGGGCTTATATTCTATCCCCATTTACTTTATAGTACATTCACTATTATGCTTTTGTTGTGGGATGTAGTGGTTTTCATGCATTGTTTACTCAGTGTTTTTTACATTTTAGTATTTTTTTTCATGGATATGTGTGCATGCATATAGTTACTTAGGCTAATGCCTCCCATTTGTGTGATATGCCTACTCGGTGCTACTCATTGGCCCCTAGCCTATTGGAGGCGGGCTTGGGGTAGTCAATAAATTGGCCCCTCTTGGATGGGTTGTGACAGAGTGGTATTAGAGGAAGTTGGTTCTACCTTAGGACCAAGAGTCCATGAGATTGTTTTGGGTAAACAGTGTTAAGTGTTTCAAGTTCAGATTTCTGGATTAGGACTCCAGTATTGGTGCGGCGGCCAATGTATCCATACACCATGAATCTGATATCCTTATTTTCAACTCGCTACAAGAGAAAACTAGTTGTAAGGAAAATAATGGTACATGAATCATATAAGAATGGGTTGTGGTTTTCATGTCTTTCTTGATTCAATTATCCACATATACTCATTGACTATGGTACATATTGTTTATTTAAAGGATGAATTCATGATGCATACGAGATAGGATTTAGCAGCTCGATCACATGGATGACCCCCTAAGTGATGATTTTTCAGTACAGGGACCCATTTTCCAAATTTTACCTCACAATGGTGCACCAACTATATCACCACCTATAGAGATACCAGTAGTATATGTTGTACCAGCAGATGAGGAGAGTTGGCTGAGAGCACTCCATGAGTTTTAGAGATAGATACCCCTCATGTTCCTAGGTGAGCCTGACCCTCAAGTGGTTGAGGATTGACTTGAGGTAGTGAACCATGTTTTTCGTCTAGTTAGCATGCCAGACAATCAGATGTGGTCCTGGCAGTGAGCCTTATTTAGGGATTAGCAGGGCGATGTTGGAGTCTGGCTATTTAGACTCACGACGATGTGACTCTCTCATTGATAGAGTTTGAGTTCCCCTTTAGGGAGGAGTTTTATCTAGTTAAATTGAATGTTGTGCGTATACAGGAGCTTCTTCAGCTCCAACAGGGAAGTATAATAGTAGCTAATTATTTATCAAGGTTCACCAACCTTTCCATGTACTCGATGGATATGGTCCGGGATTAATACTTACAGGCTCGGACCTTTGAGCAAGGTTTGCGTAGAGAAATCTAAGCTATTATTATCCCTCTAATCATTCCTACTTTTTCTAGGTTGCTTGAGTGGGTTTGCTGGTTGAGAGCTTCCTAGATGAGCAGAGAGATTTGGTGATAGTCATCAGTTCATTTGAAGGTTTTGAGACCTCAGTAGTTGGGAGGTGACGTCAATCTCACGAATCTGAATGTGGGAGATGTTTCAGGAGTAGGTAATCGTGTTGTCATGACATGTCAAATTGATGACGTTTTATAGATTATTTTATATTACAAGGAAGACCCTAGGTTGTATCTCAAAGAGCGTTTCTAGGTTTAGAGTATGTATTTTTAATTAAAAGTACTAAAAATGGGGATGATTTTGAAAATAGTTTTTAAATGAAATGACTTAATTAGAAGTTTAAAATACCAAATGTATTTTTAAAAATATGAGATAAAAGTGTTCATTTTGAGTTCGCTACACCACTTTAAAAGTTCTTTGTTCTCAATTGTCTATTAGGTTTTGTTGTAATCCTTTAGTTGGGGGATGACCAAGATCTTGGTTCCCCTTTTTTTTCTTAAAATGATGAAAAAAGAACCACCCCTTAACACAAAAATCATGTTGACAAGGTTTGGACCTCAAGGATAGAGTGAGGTCTACCATAGCATACTGATAAATCATGTACGTGTGAGAAAAATTGGATTCTTGTGTTGTCAAATTGGAACAACCCAAGATTCCCACTCGAATCTCAACCCAATCCGTATTGAGATGACAAATGTTTCACTTAATTAAATAAAAAAATGCCTTTAGAGGAGAATCATATTAATATTAAACATAAGTGAAATAATTCAAACACAAATTACACCAAAATCGTATAATATAAAGTTCTGTAACTCTCTCTTCAAGTGTGTATCTCCCTCACAATGATCACCCACCGTTTAGATCAACATCGGGAGGAGGAGGAAGCTTGGGTGGAGCTCCTTCTTCATTCTTGATCAGCTTATGAGAATAGGGAATTCCAGAACCTCAAAGGTGATGAAATAAATCCTATAGGTCTTCAAATTGGCAGAACCTCACTTCTGGTTTGAACTCCCAAATGGGGAGCCCAATCATTCATTTTATAGGCAAAGTGGAAGGTGGTTTTGGGCACATAGATTTTGTAAAACTACTTGGACCATGGTTTTTGACCAATAGAAAGTAGAATATTGCTTTTTAAATAACTAGAAACATGTTCCCCCACTTCTTGACAATCTCCAACGAACGTTTAGCACCATTTGAGAAACTAGAGCCCAAGATATTGATAGAACACATAACACCACTTTTGACTTCATGCAGATTCAGTGTACTAGAAAGATTAGTCTGAATGGGTCACCAGATTTATGAATTAGGTTTGTATTTATTCTTATGAAATTTATCCGATTATATTTAGGACCAGATCAAAAAATCTCATCCCATTTACTTGGATCCTGCGTAGCTTGGCCCATTTTTCTTGAACTTCATCATGGGCCATCCAAATCACCTCTAAATTCAATGAAATTATTAAAAAAAGTAAAATTTACCCATTTAACAGTGATAAAAACAAAATAATTGAATCTAAAATGAAGTGAAATTGGTTATTATTATTTTTTATTTTTAATAGAAAACTAGTTTAGCACAATGGTGTAAGTGTGAAAATGAAACAGTGAATTGTGGTACGATCACACCCCCACGCCTAAACATTTGAACTCCTGGGTAAAGCCATATTTCCAAAAATTATGCACGTAGATACTTCCAAATTCATAAATATTTAACATTCAATGAAAATTTAATTCCTAATAGAAATGCGATCAAAGAAAAAATCACGCTGAGGAGTTATTCTCAGTGATCAGGGAAAAAGTCATCTCAAGAATTTTATCCAAATGAAATTTCAAGAGATTCCTGATTCCAATCAAAGAAAATAATTCAAAATTCAATCATGTCACTAATTCTCCAAATGTTTGGGTGACAAAAATTTCATTCTATTCATTCCACTTTTTATGGAGTAAATATAAGTTATTTTAATAACTGTCTACATACAAGATCCTTTCCATCAAACTTTCCCCACATCCTTTGCAATCAAATTTCAAGATCCACTCACTTAAGCATTCCCAGAAGTCAAACCATAAGCTCCTGACCTTGATATTCCCCTATGTTGTACATTTCATCACTCCCCACATTTATTATTTTTTCAAAAGTTTCACTTAGAACAAATCTCACACTCTTCTATCAACCTATGATTGATCTACTCACAACACTAATTGTAATAGTTATAACAAGATCAAAAGTCGAGGAAGGGTGGTTTTTGACTTGGCCAAGACACAACTCTTTTTTTTTGGTTTTTTTGAGGGCGTACAATAGTTGGATAACAAGTACACACACATAGGTCAATATGGTATAGTATTGAAATAGATCAGATAAGGAACAAATGTATGGAAAGATGATTTTGAAATTAGAGAAAAATAAACCTAACTTATATTTATCTTCCATTAAGTAAGAAATTTTCACACTTTATGGTTGGGTGAAAAAAATTGTGGAGAGATTAAGTGAAACAATTTTCATTTAAACTATTCATAAAGAAGGGAACCATTATTATCAAAGGTTTAAAAATGATACCATCATTTATTTCATCAATAAAGAACTTAATTTCCAAAGAAATTAACACCATAGTATTGAATTCTTGTTGAAATTCACATTTCATCAGAATTTTTTCTGAATTTTAAAACAAAATGAAATATGAACATTCCACATGTATTTTCAATAACTTCTATGATTAAGAGGGAATCATTTTACATGATAAAGTTAGTATAAAAAATTAATATTCTAGCACAAAGGCGAGGTGGAGGGAAGGAGGAAAGTAACAATACAATTCAACAAGCTAAAAAGAGAAAAATAATAAAGATGATGAAAATTACTAACTAACCCATGAATATACCCATCCACCCAAACCTAGTGTGTGTAGTGTCCTCAATATAATAAAATAGAATGTGTGAAGTAATTATAAAAATGTATGGGTGTCATTTGTAGACTACTTCTTTAACTGGGAGTTCCTCTATCAAGGACTCTGTAATGGATTCATGGAAGTGATTCAACCACTGCCCATTGACAGTAAAGGTTTTCTTGGATTATACATTTTGAACCTGAACAACAACAAATGGAGATACATTAGTAACAGTGTATGGCCTAAACCAGCGGGAACATAGCTTACCTAGATTCAATTTCATCCTTGGATTATATAGGAGGACCTTCTGCCCAATGTGGAACTGACGATGAAGGATGAGGCGGTCGTGGGAAGCCTTGGTTCGCTCTTTATAAATATGGGAGTTCTCATCTGAATCTCTTCTCAATTCCTCCAACTTCTAAATTTACATCTTCCTTTGAGAACCTGTAACAAAAATATTAGAATTTCATTTTTTGATGTCCCAATAGGTCCAGTTCACAATCTCAATTTGGAGGTGACAACTCGTTAAAAAAACAATCCTATAAGGTGACATTCCAATTAGGGTTTTGAAAGCAATACAATAATCCCATAATGAATCATCAAGTCTAAGACTCCAATTTTTCCAATTGGTTTGAACCACTTTTCAAGAATTTGTTATACCTATCTATTTGACACCACTACTTGACCATTGGTCTATGGGTGATATGATGTAGAAACTAGATGACCGAACCCATACCGATGCAAAAGTGATTGCATTGTTCGATTACAGAAATGAGAACCCCATCCACTGATGATAAACCTAGGTAAGCCAAACCTACAGAAGATTTGGGTTCTCAAAAATTCTACAACAACCTTATAATCATCAATCCTTATAGCTTGTTTCTCTACCCATTTTTACACATAATCAAATGCCAAAAGAATATACAATTTTCTAAAGGAATTGGGAAATGGCCCCGTAAATTCAATAGCCCAAACATCAAAAATTTCATGAAAGAGAAATGGTTGTTGTGGAATTTCATTTCTTTTAGAGACATTACCCATTCATTGACAATGAAGACTAGATTTAAAAAAATCATGGGCATCCCAACAAAATGGTTGGCCAAAAGAGACCAAAATCAAGGATTTTGTGAGCAGTCCATTGGGGACCAAAGTGGCCCCCACAAGCAAGAGTGTAGAAGAATCTAAGGATAGACTAAAACTCACTATCAGGGACACAACCCCTAATTACTTGATCTCTACATGTGTTCCAGAGGTAGGGGTCATCCCAAATGTACTAATGAGTCTCATGTTTTAGACAACTGGCTTGGTTTTTTTTAAATCAATAGGAATGAAAGATGATACCAAATAATTTACAATTTTGACATACCAAGGAATAACATCTTGCACTCAGTATAATTTCTCATCGAGAAACATTTAGTTTATAGGAATACATGGGTTTGGGCCAATGTCCAAGGATGTGGGAATCCTACTTATATGGTCAACGTCCAAATTTTCTGCTCCGTTTTTATCTCTAATTTCTAGACTAAATTCTAAAAGGAGGAGAAACCAGAAATTGAGACATGGTTTGGCTTTTAGTTTCTTTAGAAGATACTAGAGGGTTGAATGGTCTGAGAACACAATGAATTTGAACCATAAAATATACAAACTAAATTTACCCAAGGAAAACACAATGGAAAGAAATTATTTTTCAGTTGTGGTGTAGTTTTATTGGGTAGGGTCCAGTATACGCGAAGAATAGGAAATGACATGTGGAGATCGATCGACCCTTTGTGATAAGACTACCCCAAATGCATTGTTAGAGGCGTCACACATGAGCTCAAATGGTAAATCCAATCTAGGTGGTTGGATTACCTGGGGTAAAATGAGACTCCATTTTAACTTATTAAAAGCTTCTTCACATTCTTTATCAAAAAAAATTCCTTTTCTTTTTGGAGTAATCGGGAGAGGGGGAGTACAATTTTACTAACGTTATGAATGAAACAACAATAATATCCAACATTACCTTGGAAAGATAAAAAAATACCATACATTCTTAGGGAATGGTAAGGAAGAAATGAAATCCACTTTTGATTTATCTACTTGGATACTATCCCCATAAATGACAAGCCCCAAAACTATATCTTGTTGCACCATGAAATGAAATTTCTCATAATTTAATATGAGATTATTTTCAATAAAGCGATGTTGTATTGAAGCTAAAATACTTAAAAATTCATCAAAATAGGATCCATACATAGTGAAATTATCCATGAAAACTTCCAGGTAATTCTCTAGGTAATCCGAAAAAATACTAACCATGCATCGTTGGAAAGTACCCAGAGCATTGCACAAACCAAATGGCATCCTCCTATATGAAAATGTGCCAAAGGGGAAGAGAAGGTCATATTTTTCTAGCCCTTGTGGGAAATATGGATATGAAAGTATCCAGAATACCCATATAGGAAACATTAGTGGGACTTACCCACTATCCTCTCTAGAATTTGGTCAATGAATGGAAAATGGAAATGGTACTTCGTAGTGTGTTTATTTAGTTGATGATAGTCTCTGTAGACACACCAACTATTCTGCACATAAGTTGGAACCAATTCATTTTTTTCATTTTTTATTACTATAAGACAAGTTTTTTGAGGAAATACTTGAACAAGACTAACCCATTGGCTGTAAGATATGGGGTAAATGATTCCAGCAGCTAATAATTTTTCTTACTTCCTTTTTCACAACTTCTAGGAGGTTTGGGTTTAGTCGGCGTTGTTCCAACCTAACTAATTTAATCTCATCAATTAATAAAATATTATGTGTGAAAATTGATGGACTAATACCATGAATATTATCAATTATCCATCCCAATGATTGTTTATAATTCCTTAAAAGTTCAAGCGGTCTCAATTCATGCTCAGGAGGGAGTGAACTAGCAATGATTATGGGAAACTTGTTTCCATTTTCAAGATATGAATATTTTAAATCTTGAGGCAATTGTTTCTATTCCAATTCAAGTAGATTTTGGATTTATGAGAGTGTGTGTGAATGTGAGAGGTCGCTAATCTCATCTAAATGCTCAATGGTATCACCCTCAATAAACAAATGAGCTTTTAAAATATTAGCAGTATCATTGATGGTTAAGTGATCCTCAGTGTTCAAGAAATCATAATTTAATGAACATGCATTAAATTTTTATAATCCACTACAACAATCATTTCATAAATAAATTTCTATAATTTTAATTAATAAAGAAAACTCAGAAAGGGGATCGGGGGAAAGAGAATTTTCTTTTTCAGGGGTAGGGAGTACATCAATTGAATTAACAAAGAGAGAGGAATGTTCTTCTAAAGGGTACTTCATAGAATCAATGATGTTTAAATGGACTATTTCACCACCAAATTCCATATATAATGTACCATTATGGACATTAATGATGGTTTTGATGGTTTTAAAGAAGGGTATACCCAATATAATTTGGGAATCTCCATTCCTATCATCATCCATTTTTAGCACATAAAAATCAGTAGGAAAAAAAATAAAATTTGCACCCTCATAGGAACATACTCTAACACACCAAAAGGGTGTGCGGTACTTCAGTTGGCTAGTTGAACAATAATTATATTGGGTTCAATTCTCCAACCTGCAATGTATAGTAAATGGAGTGAGGCATCACATTTATAGAAGCACCTAAATCAAGCATGGCATTAGAAAATGAATACTCCCCTATGGTGCATGGAATCGAGAATTTTACAGGATCATTGCACTTGGTGGGAAGTGATGGATCTATCAATGCTGATACATTCCTCCCCAATCTCACCTTTTCATCTCCATGAAGTTGCCTTCAGTGTATACACATATCTTACAGAAAATTTTCATATCTTAGAATTTTTTCACAACATCAATCAAGGGGATGTTTACCTACAATTTTTTGAAAGTTTCCAATATTTACTTATCTAGATTAGTTTCCTTTTGTTTCCTAGGTTGGGTGGACCTTTGGGGAAATATAATAGGAATGGGTTGGCTGGGAGACTTATCAACATACACACTCTTTCCTTTGGAAGGGATTCTCTCAAGACATGGTTTTTCAACATTTGGAACATTTTTAATGGTTGGGATGGAGTTTTCCACTAGAGGGGATGAATCTAATGTAGGATTCAGTTGACTTTATAGTTGTTTCCCACTCCTAAGTTTCATGGAACTAAAATTTCCTTTTTCTCTAGGGTTGACTAATGGTTGAGATGGAAGTTTACCTGACCCATGACTTTGAATTCCCCCCACTGAGTAAGCTAGTTGGCTTAATTGGGTTTTGAGATCTTGTATGGATTCTAGGGTGGTTTTCTGGAATTGGAGATTTTTGGAAGCCATTTGTTTCATCATATCTTCTAGGATAGGATCAGGTTTTGGAGGTGGTTGATGGAAAGGACTTTGTGGTGGTTGAGTATTTATGGGTGGTGGTGGATGACTTCTCTGAACCTATTGGTTCCATGGTTTTTGAGGTTTATTTGAATACCCCTTACCTATAGGCTTGGTTTTCATTCCACTCAGCATTGGATGGATAGTATGGTTCTTTCCTAAAGGGTTATTTAGAGGGGCGGTTTGGAAAGATTGCCTCACAACTCTCAGAAGTTTCTTTAAATTGGGGGCATTGGTCAGAGTAGTAGGTGTAAGAAGAATATGTAACACAATGGATGGGAGTATGAGATTGGGATTTACCTTGGGAAATAGAAAGTTGTCTTAGAAGGGTACATAACTCTTCAAACTTTGTGTCCACCTTCTTCTCAAATTCAGAACTTTGAACCATAAGGACACCTCAAATGGGTACACTAGACCTTGTACCAAATTGTTGAGTCTTATGTTCTATATTCTCAATTAGGATCCTTGTAGTGATTGGGGTTTTATCAACTAATACACCACCTATAGCTACATCAATCATGTTTCTATCAATAGGAATTAACCCTTTATAAAAATACTGAATTAAAAGTTGATCACTTATTTCGTGGTGTGGACAACTTGAACATAACCTTTTAAAGTGTTCCCAATATTCATGTAATGTTTCCCCTTGTGATTTCCTTATACCACATATTTATTTCATTATAGTTGCAGTTCAAGTGTATGGGAAATATTTTTCATGAAAAAGACATTTCATTTCATCCCAGCCTCTAATTGGTGAATTAACATAGTAAACACAGTCTTTTATAGTGTCTTCTAACGAAAATGGGAATTCTTTGAGCTTTACTTGTTCTTCATCCATATTATCAGGTTTTAATTTTTAACAAAATATGTGAAATTATTTTAAATTCTTATGTGGATCTTCTTCGGTGAGTCCATGGAATCTTAGAAATAAGTGAATTAGACTGGATTTTAGTTCAAAATTAGGTGGCTCGACTTGTATTTGAATATATGTGGGTTGGATATCAACTTCAGGTGAGGTTTTTTCTTTTAGTGCTCAATTTTTTTCATCCATTTTATACAATTTTATTTTAGTTTTGATGTTAGTTCCATAAGAAGAAGTAGAAGGATCAAGAGGAGTGTCAATGTTTTGTGTGTCCTCCTTTAAAGGATTCTCTCCTATGTCTTGGTGTCGCTGATGTAGGATCCTCTTCAATTTAGTTTTGAATTGTGGTAGGTCTCTCGAAGTAGAATGTTTCATTAAAAGAACCTACAAAATAAATAAATCAAAACACAAAAATATAGCTAAAGGTATACGATAAAACAAATAAATATTCACAAAGTTTACAAAAATATTATTAAAAATACACTAAAAACTGAAGCGCTCCTCGATGATGAACAAAAAAATTAACCATTTTTTCATGAAACGTCAAATTTTTTATTTTTTATATATTGTTTTATTGTCTAGGGTAGACCCTAGGTCATCTCCCAAGGAGCATTGGTAGGTTTAGAGTATGCATTTTTAATAAAAAGTACTAAAAACGAGGGTGATTTCCAAAACAATTTTTAAATGAAATTACTTAATTGGAAGTTTAAAATACCAAATGTATTTGTAAAAATATTAGATAAAAGTGTTCATTGTGAGTTAACTACACTACTTGAAGAGTTCCTTGTTCTTAATTTACTATTATGTTTTGTTGTAATCCTTTGGTTAAGGGATGACCAAGATCTTGGTTCTCCATTTTCCTCTTAAAATGATCTACAAAGAACCACCCCTTGATACAACAACTATGTTGTAAAGGTTTGGACCTAAAGTATAGAGTGTGGTATACCAAATAATACTAAAATATCATATACCTGTGAGAAAAATAGGATTCTTGTGTTGTCAAATCAGAACAACCCAAGATTCCGACTCGAATCTCAACCAAATTGGTATTGAGATGATAAATGTTTCACTTAATTAAACCCGAAAAATTAATTCAGAGGAGAATAATATTAATATTAAATATAATATAAATAATTCAAACACAAATTAAAAACAAAACAGTAGAATAAAAAGTGTTGGAAATCCCTCTTCATGTGTTAATCTCTCTCGCAATGATCACCCACCATTTAGCTTGACATTGGGAGGAGGAGGAAGCTCGGGTGGATCTTTTTCTCCATTATTGACCCACATATGAGGATAGGGGGCTACATAACATCCAAGGTGATGAAGGTATCCCTCTAGAACTTAAAATTGGTAGTACTTAACTTCTGGTTCAAATTCAAATGGGGATCCCAAGCTTCCATTTTATAGGCAAAGTGGAAGGTGGTTTTGGGTACACAGATTGTGTAAAACCAATTTGACCATGGTTTTAGACCACTATAAAGTCGATATCACTTTGTAAAAAACTAGAAACATGGTTAAAAACATCCTTACTATCTCTGCTAAAATTTTGGAACCATTTGGACAACTAGAACCTGAGATATTGATAGAACACAACACACCACTTTTGACTTCGTGCAGATTCAATGTTTTGGATAGATTAGTCCGAATAAGACACCAGTTTGATGAATTAGGCTTGGGTTTCTTAATATGAAATGTATCCCATTTAATTTAGGACCCTCCCACAAAATATCATCCCATTTGAATCCATAGTGAAGTAGCAGTGTGCAGTTTAGTAAACTATTTTTCTTGGATCCTGCGCAGGTTGGCCCATTTTTCTTGAACTCCATCATGGTCCCTCCAAATAACCTCCACCTTCAATGAAATTATTAAAAATAGTAACATTTCCATTTTTAAAAGTGATAAAAACAAAATAATTTAATCTAAAATGAAGATAAATTTGTTATTATTTTTATGATTTTCAAAAGAAAACTCATTTAGCACAATGGTGTAAGGGTGAAAATGAAACCGTGAATCATGGTGCGATTAGAAGGTCCCATGATAGAGGATTTATAGGTCAAGGTTCATATGGTTGACACATCCATATTTGAGAGAGGTGGTGCTACTGATGTGATGGGAGGGGAAATCTTGTTTGAGATTTTCCAACCCACTGTGTTGCTGACCAGGAGACAGTGGATGGACCACCGAGGTAAAGGTAGAGAAAGGAGAAGGTAGATCTATAGTGTGGAAGACATGAAAAAGGATACAGGAGAGAAGTGGGAGGCGGTATAAATTTTTAATTACCACCACCACCACCCCCATGGGGTCTATTCTAGGCTTAGAGTGCTAGAGGATAGGGGCCGGGACAACTACATGCGGTTGAGAATTATGACCGAGGGGATCCGGGGATGATTTGATGTAAGATATGTATATTTTATACCTTAGATACCATACTAATAGACATAGGTTATAGTCATTCCTTCATATCCACATATATATTTTGAGACTTTGATATTCTAGTAGAACCATTGACTCAAACCTTATGCTTAGAGACACCTACAAGTGGAGACTTGATCATAAAAAATCTATACCGACAGTGTGAACTAACCCTTAGATGTGATAGTTTCATTTGGAACATTTTAGTGCCAGCATTGAGTGATTAGGAATTTATTCTTGTCATAGATTGATTATCTTCGGTCCATGCCCAAATTGATTGTTTTAGGTGAATGGTGTGGTGTGTACATAGCGATGAAATGAGGTTTTCCTTTGTCCGTGAAAAGGGATCCCAGGAATCACATGATGTAATCATGTATAAGAGGGAACAAATGATCACTCATGAGTTGAATATCATGATCCTTGGAGTAGCAGATGTCCTGATCTTCTATTTCCTAGTATTAGTGGTGGAGTATGAGGATTTATTCCCAGAATATGTTACAAGATTACCTCCCCACCGGGAGATCGACTTCTGTATCGACGTACCCCCTGGATGGCACCAATATCCTCACCATCATATCAGATGGCTCATATAGAGCTTCATGAGTTTGGGGTTCAGTTGGAGGATTTTCAGATGAAGGGTTTTGTGAGACCTAGTGTTTCGCCCTGGGCGGCCCCCGTGTTGTTCACCAAATATTCATACGGGATATTGAGGTCGTGTATGTACTACCAATGCCTAAACTAGGTGAATAAAAAGAAAAAGTATCCACTGCCAAGGATCTATGATCTCTTCAATTAGTTGAGTGGGGTACAATGTTTCCTAAAGGCTGACCTTCGATCAGGATATCACCAGCTGCGAGTACGAGATGATTATATACCAAAGATGGATTTTAGATGCTACTAAAATAATTATGAGTACTTGGTGATTCCCTTTGGAAAAAAGAACAGACCAAAAGTGTTCATGGGACTCATGAACAAGATCTTCCAGCCATACCTAGACCAGTTCATGGTGGTCTTCATCAAAGATATCCTTGTGTACACGGTGTCTGAGGAGGATCACATGAGACACTTAAGAATTGTTTTAGACATACTACGAGAGCACCATATTTATGGAAAACTATCAAAGTTCTAGTTCTGTATTTAGGCGGACCACTTTTTGGGACATGTTATCTTGACAGATGGAGGGGTAGTGGACCCGACCAAGGTCGAGGCAGTGTTAGTATGTGAGCCACCTTGGAGCATGACAGAGGTGTGAAGCTTCCTTGGGATAGTAGGCTATTACCAAATATTCATACCTAACTTATACATGATATAATAACCTATGAAATATTTGAACTGAAAGGAGAAACCTTTTGGGTGGACAGAGAAGTGCTAGTAGGCTCTCTAGCAGTTGAGACGAATCTTAATGAGTGCTCCTATCTTGAGATTTCAGAAGGAGGGTGTCGAGTACGTAGAATTTTGTGATGCATTAGGAACTGATCTTGGTTGGTCCCTAATGAAGAGGTATGTGGTGATGGCCTATGGTTCTTACTAGTTGAGACCACATGAATAGAATTACGTGACCCACAATCTTGAGCTTGTAGTGGTATTCTTCACATTGAAGATGTGGAGACACCACCTGATGGGTGAGTGGTTTATCATCTACTCTGATCACAAGAGTCTCAAGTATATATTCTCTTAGAAGGATATAAACAATAGATAGATAAATTTTCTAGAGTTCATCCATGATTATGACTTTTGTATCTTCTATACTCCTAAGAAGGGGACCATGGTGGTGGATGATCTCAGTAGGAGATAAAGTTTGTAGTTACTCGATGAGGTGTTAGAGTATTTGTCCTTGTTGTAATTATCCTTTGTGGATGGAGAGAGGGAATCTTGCATCTAGTCAATGGTTGTTACCCCTACGATCGTACAGTGAGTCAGGGGGACACATTTTGGGGATACTGACTACGTGACTCTATGTGGTCAGTTACCCACATGGAATGATCTTGATGGATATTTAGAAGGTGGGGAGAACATTATTATTTTCAGAGGGAACACAGTTGTACTAGTGGTATTGTAGGAGGAGGTTCTAAGGGATTTCCACAAATTCCCTTTTGTGGTACATCAAGGTGTGGAAAAGATGTATTAGGACCTCTAATATCAGTTTTGGTGGACCGGTATGAAGAAGAGTGTTTCAAAATTCATTTCTCAATGCCTCGCTTGTCAACAGTTGATGGTTGAGGATCAGGTTCTAGTGGATTTAAACAAACCCCTTGAGGTGCCAGATTCGAATAGGTATGTGATATCCATGAACTTGGTGACAGGTTTACGATGCACATCTAGGGGGAATGATTCTATCTAGGTGATTGTTGACTGACTCATCAAGTTGGACCACTTCCTGCCTATCTGGGAGTAGAGATCAGTAGAGAGCTTGAGATGTCTCCATGTTTAGGAGATAGTTTGGCTTCATGGAGTTCCATAAAATATTTTTTTAGATCATGATGCTCATTTCACATCCCATTTTTGGAAGGTATTACATGAGATGGAGGCCCTTGGAGTTCAAATATGGTGACCATGTGTTCTTTCGGGTCTCACCTCGATGGGGATTGAAGAGATTTGGTTAAGGCGCCAACTTATCTATGAGGTTCATCAGCCCTTTTCAGATACTACGTTGATTGGGTGTGGTTGAATACCTCCTTGATCTACCCTTATAGTTGTACCGAGTATACGATGTCTTCCATGTCTCGCATCTAAGAAGGTATGTGCATCCCCCATCACATGTCATCAACTGGGTTGAGATGGACATCGAAGATGGGGTGACTTCTAATGAGTACCCAGTGGAGATCTAGGATCTGTAGTAGAAGATCCTTCTTGGTAATGAGATTCTCGTGGTTCATGTTTGATGGTAGTAAGGGAATCTCCAAGAGGTCACATGGGAGTGGGAGGTTGAAATTCATGCATAGTACCCACATCTTTTTGAGTAGTCTTGTTTTTTTCTTTTTAAGGATGTAAATATGTAAGGTGAGGAGAATTTAATATACTATTTTTTCCATGTATTATTTTTAAATATTATATAGAATTATTTTGAGACCAGGTGATGAGACGGTGTGTGAGGCTGAGGCTCGGTGTGCCCAGAACAATTTGCTGAAAAATGTTTAATTTTTAATAAAGCGCGTCAGTGGTTTTACTAGAAAAGTGTAATAACTTCTAAATGGGTTCTGATATCAGAAATACAAGGGAATCATTGAGTTCAATGTAACTACTTTACCATATCTGAGGCCTAACATCTTCCGTCACGGGTCAACTATGAAAAGTATTTTTCAGACGTAACATCAATAGAAATATTTTTTAAAAAATATTTTTTTATTCAACAAAAAAATGGTTCTTTTAGATATTCCTTTTAATAAGGGATTTAGGGTTAGGCTTATAACCCTATAATCCTCTGAATTATCTAGAGAGATCCTTGGAGAAATATCTCAATGAACGATGTCGAGATTGTGAGTCGAGATCATTCTTGACAGATCGCCATTAGTAACGAATCCTCGATAGTGAACAATACTTTCCAAATGTAGGGAGTTTTGATTTTTAGTTCCTTATTTCCCCATTCATAGAATCAATGATGAACACATATCAACCCATGAATAGGTTGACCCTTGTTTTTATCATCCTTATGGGATGGGTTTTGATTGCGGGTTTATTATTGGGGTTTGTTTATGGTGATTTTCTATTTGTTTTCTTGATCATTCTTATAGAATGGATTGAGGATGGAAAGAACAACAGATTAGGTTCGTTCCTTGGGTTGTTCATTGTTATTTTCTCCCCTAATGATATTAAAGTTCTTTGTGTTCTTAATTATTTATTAACGAATGATCATCCCCCCCTCAATTGTTGGAACAACGATCCCAAATTAAAGATCCAACCTTGTGACGATATAGTAGAGGTGCGACAATGAAGGTACAACATGGTTTTTCTAGGATGATGGCACACAATAGAGGTGCACAATGACGGATGGGGTGGCAGCTCTGGTTGGTCCAAGCAAGTGGCAGTGCGGGTCTAGGGGGTCGGTTCAGGCTGGCAGCGAGGCAGACAGTGAGTCACCGGCGGGGCGGAAGGTGGAGACAAAATGCAGCATCGTGGGAGGCCGCGTGGGAGCCCCCACTTTTTGAATGTTGTGGGAAGGAGGAACAACCTATTGATAGAGTCCATGGTGGACCAAGACTAGATGGAACTTTGTGAGATCAGACAGGATGAGGTATTCATATAGATTCTAGAAGTAGTTCCAGTACCTTTGTTTACAGGTTGGACATTGTGGTTTACAGACTCTTTAGTTTTTGGTGGGCTTGTATTCTGGCCTCATTTATATTGTAGTAGTTTTATTTTTGTACTCTAGTTGTGGGATGTAGTGGTTTTCATGCACTATTTACTTAGTGTTTTTACATTTCATCATTTTTTGTCTTGGAGATGTGTGCGTGAATACAAGTACTTATGATAATGCTGCCCATTTGTGTGATATGCCTACTCAGTGCTTGTCACCAGCCCCTATCCTATTAGATGCATCCTAGGGGTAGTTACAACCTGAGCCCCTTTGGGATGGGTCACGACATAATAGATAACTAGTTTAAAAGAATGATAACATTAGTGGAATGTGAATATATAAACATGGAAGAAAATTTTAAATAATTATAGAGAATGGTAGAGGTTATTGATCACAATAAGGTAAATTATCAATGGAATGTTAAGGACCTCAACAACATAAATCTATGATGATTTAAAAAACCATTTGATTCATCAAATATGAAGGTTATAGGATAAAGTTTTTTTCAAGATCCTTTTCTAAAGTTTAGGAATTATTTTACTATCTATGAAAATAAGGAAATATACTTACTTGGTATGTTTATTTTTTTATAAGAATAGTTTCCTCTTTTGGTTGTGCTTTGATCAATTTACAACTTATCACTTACTCAATGAAATGAATATCAAAAAAAGATTTTTTTACTCCCAAAGAACTAAAATTCACTTTTAATGGATCATAATATCCATAAAATAGTGACACATATTTCCATCTGTCTCTAAATATTTTCCAAAACCAATATGGTTAGCACATGTTATCCAATATAATAAATTAATTTCTAAAACCTTAATAGTAACACCACTGGTTCAACATTAATATTTATTCATCAAATAATTTAAGTAAAAATAATGACATGTTAACCAAGACATCACATAGGTCATTGGTAGGTGTTAAACCCTTATCTTCCTTCATTTGTGGTTTCAAGCCCCATAGCTTTTCCAGATGTAGTGGCTTATCACTTTGTGTGTGGATCGTCCTTTTTCTAAAACAATATTAATATAATCACAATAACCTTAGCGAAGTATAATAACCCATAATTAATTCAACATCAAAGATATGATAACCCTTAAAGGTTACCAATACCATTAAAAGTATGCCTACAAAATGTAAGGTCATTCTTCCTTAAATGGAATTTTTACTAAAACACATACTAAACCAATGGGTTATATTAACATAACTTTTTTCCTGAAATATCCTTAACAATTTTACATTCCTACCACACAAATGTTAAAAATTCATGTTTAAGTCTTTGAATATATAATCAACCTTAAACATAAAAACCCATAATGGTACCCAAAACACTTAAGCTAATGAAGATATACATTCTTCTAAAATTTAACACAATACTCAGATGTTTCATTATTCGTATCACTAAAATACCATTGGTAAAAATACTTCAACAATGGAATTTTTGAATCCCAATACATAAATAATTCCTCCATTTTATTTCAAAATAAGTCCATCCTCGTTCTCGGGGCCGACCTTTAAAAGAGAACATTGATTAAGATAATTCATAGGTTCCCAACATTTAATACATTGAACTATAACTAGATCGCTAGGATGAAATTTATTTCCTTCCATTACACTCTTCATTTTTCCTTGAAAATTCATTTCTTTATGCCCTTTTTCCACTCATAAAACATTTCCCCATTCCATTAAGACACATTAATAGGTGTCTCTTTTCACATTTATGACATGAAGGAAATCAAACCTTCTTTCATCAATGGTCTCTATCAGTCAAGCTCTAAGTGAAATCTTTCATTCTCTTTATTGTTGAGTTATGGAGTTGGTTAAATAATAGGTTGTTAATCATATTTCAGGATAACTGATTAGGTAAAATCATGATATATTTTCCTCATTTCTTCATCCCATTTAGTTTATCATAGTCACCATATTTTCCTTTATAATCAATATTAACATGACTCTTTTGGGTTCTAGTTATTAACAAAAACCAAAAATCATATTGTGAGAAACCATAATTATAATTAGAAAACCATAAAATAAATTATAGGATATTTAAGTCATAACACTTTATTTTTAGTCTAAGACAGCTTAATATTAAACTATGTCTGTATTTTTCATTATTTATTCAAATCCTTTATAGTGGTTTGTAAATAAAATTTGAATTATTCTAAGAATATCACCCCGGAGTGTTAAACTAGGTGTGTAGTACGACCTGTTGTCATGCACTAGGTGATGGTTGGTTTAAACACAATGTTCCATTTTTGGAGTTATTACTCCTAGGAACAAATATTCCAGAACCAAGTCTACTTATAGTATCCATAAAGGTATGTATTTCTTGGGAAACCATATAATCTATTATTTACCCAAACATTAGTATTTTCATCTATAAAAATCCTTAAAGTCTATCATAGAGTTATGCTCCCTAATATATGTTTTCATTAATCTAGTTACCAAGGTTTCTACTAAAATTCATTTGATACCAACTATAATGACCCCAACTCTAGAAATATGGAGCTAGTGTATTACTTTAGTACATTGGCTTAAGATACATGGAATCACATCCCAAACGACTAAATAGTTTAGTAGTCCTATTAAACTATACACATGCTTGATTCCCATATTACATTTGGAAACAAAAATTATAATATTTTTTTGACAATATCTTTATTAACACTAGAATATCCTTTCATATAATTCTTATTAAACTTCATGGATTCTTGGGAAATTAAAAAAATAAGGAAAATCTCAAATTCTAAAAAAGGGTTAAGTATAGCAGAATCTATCATGAATCGATAAGCATATTCATGGTAAAGTAAGTAATTGAACACACATTCCATATAAATAATTTTATTTTCATTATCAATATGTAAAGGTATATAAATTAAACATATTATATATAATCAATATTATGACAATCATAATGGATAATTCATAATCAGTATTATAACGTAAAAAACTAAAAACCACATGTTATTTAATCAATAAAGTAAGAATGAAATTATTACAAAGATAATTTCATTAAAAAATATCATGGATAAAAATAATTGAATTCACAACGAAGAAAGTTATTAATTATTTTACATCATGATCTCATACATTATGAATACCTATACTGTTAAGACCATCCTCAAGATAGTTTAAAACTAATGGGTAGGTATACACTAGAAACCCATTGAACTAAGAATAGCCACTTTATTCGTATCTTGAGACTACTGATGCATATATGGGATATCTATAATTAGTCCCTGAATATATATTCATGTCCAAATTATTCCTCATATATCGAATAATGGATTTAATTCTTGAACAATATCCCTTACCATTAAATATTTATATTGAATAAAGAATAAAAATTATCAATATTTCCCCAATAAATCACCTAACTTTCAATGTAAAACACCATATCTAGAAATAAGATATAGTTTAAGCAATAATAATTTTCATGCTAAATAATATGGATATCTAGTGTAAATTTAATGTCTAAAAATTATAGGAAAGTGAATAATTCTAGGGAAAGTTAACGACTGTAAAAATGAATAAAGGAAGTGAATATCAATATTATCCTTGGTTAAATTATCATTAGACAAATTGAGAAAGAATAAGGATATTATTAATAATAAATATTCATAGTAGAGTATTTGTAAAATAATGTTTTGTTTTAATTGATGAAGAGAAATACCATAAAAAATATCTTTAAAATCATTCTTCGCAAAAACATCCTTTTCATTTTAAAAATCAAATTTTAAAACTAAAATTTAAATAAACATTTTTAAAATTAATTTATTTGAGAATAAACTTTAGAACTTATAATTTAATATTTAAAACATTGAGTGGTCATGATGAAAATAAATTTTATACATGCCATACATGTTAAAACAAATATTCTTTTCAATTTTTTAGTAAAAGACAAGGGAGATTTGTTTAGAAAATGACATGAATATTCCATTATTTTTTTAAAAAAAATATATACATTGGTAAAAAATTATATAATAAATAATATTCAATAATGTTAAAAAAATTTGATTTTTTTAGAAAAAATGGTTTTGGAAGAAAAAGGTTTTCGACCAAAGATATAAATGAAGTCATAATTTACTAAAAACATTTTCTCAATAATTTTAAGTACTAAAGACTTGAAAAATGGTACTATTACATGAAAATTTATGAATAACTAGAGGATAGAAAATGAAATGGTTTTATTTTATAATGATCAAATAATTTTCTTTAATTAAAACTAAATAGTCCTAATTAAAATGAGATTGTGAAATAAACCCTTAGAAAGATCATAACTTTGAAATGGGAGTAAATAAATGAATCAATTGTGTGAGTAAATTATAAATCCACCTAAAATAAGTGTATATAAAATATAAGATAATCAAAAGTAATTATATACATAATATTAGTATATCATAGATAACTAAGGAGTAAGATAACCCAATGAAAAAAATTGAGTTATGAAATTCATTACCATTTGGTAATTTTCAAGAAAAATCCCCATGGATGAAATAATTCCGAATGAAAATTATAATACCATTAATTATTAAGGATTTGGAATATTACATATAAAAACTAAATTATATACACCATACAAAATAAATTAGGTGCATAACATTATAATATGCCTTAATGAAGGGAAATTGAGATGAAGCCCTTTACCTCACACATTCTTTAGTTGAACATAATTTATTCTCATATATAATGGTTTTATTCATGTTATTAATTTATATCAAAATCATTATAATATTTATAATTTCATATATTATCTTATTATAACATTTTAAATTTCATTTTCTAATAATATTTCATTATTTTCGTTGTTTCAGGTGTTAATTTCATTGTTTTCTCATTTCTGATTATCATAAAAATTTTGGTTCATGTATATGTTTTATATTTACATCATATATATAATTATATTAATTTTATAAATATAATTTCTTTCATTATATATGTTTTTATAATCATTATTGAAATTTTAACATGATCACATCGCTTTGTGGAGACATTAGGCTGTACTTGTGCACAATCAACGTTATCATTTCCTCAATGGGTGAAAGTGTAAATAAGTGTATGATATATTAATTTTATAGAATAAATATCATGTAATATATATAATTTATTAATTAAATTTATCCATATTAAATTAAAAGTAATTCGTAATTGAAAAATGAATCACATCACTCCGTGAGGCAATATTCCACCATATACACGAGCAACATTGTGACATTTTAAATAGAATGTGATGTAATAAGGTATATGTGATATTAAATTTCTATAAATATAATAATTTCATGAATATCATATACATGTTTTAAATAAATTATTATTTCTATCCTTTAATGTTGGTGATGGAGAAAAATTACATCGGTTTGTGAGGAAGTATTCCACCGTACACAGAATCAATTGTTTTTTTTCATTTGATGGAAGAGGAGAAAGATCTAGGTAATTACATTAGTATAATAAAATATTAGTATATTTTATATACTGGTGTTATTATATTATCATTATTAAATAAGCTTTTAGGGATGTTGAAGAAGAAATAAAATAAAAATGCTCGTTTAAGAACGTCACCTCTTCTTTAGGGAAATTATTTTGGTTTGCACTAAAAGAATTCCTACAATAGATTTATGATAAAAAGGGTTCTACGATGTTGGGAGACAAGTAATTAAGTTATTTGGGTAGGTATTAGATGATACAAATGTATTTTTAAGTGTGATGTGGGGAAGATATGGGGTAATATTTTATAAGTGGGGGAGATGACACACATGAAATTTTTGAATCCATTAAAAAAATGTTTTTATCATGAAAACATCCTTTAAAATAGATCATTATAGACCAATTTAGGTGATAAGTCCAGCATATAGATATAAAATAGGTTTTGGAAAAGTTGTTCGGTCATTTCTACCCTTATCTTTTTAGTTTAACCCTTGATAACTTAAGTTTTACCTTAACCACGATAATTAATTTTTTTACTTCAATTACTATTCATAATGGCCAAAAATTAAGTTGAAATTAATTGATAATATAAATTTTGAAAGTTTTAAAAATTTAATCTATTTTTTCTAATTTAATTCAGAGAAGTGTAAGAATACAATTTAAAATTATACCCGTATATGTGATGGAAAATCACATTTTGAAAGAGAAAATTATCATAAGTATATAAGGTTTTAATATACAAATTCAATTTAAAATTGATTCAGATAAGCTAAAATAGTTAAATTGTATTATAATTAACTTATTTTACTTTAAAACTAATTTAAAATTCAATTTATCCTTTTAATTTATTTAAATAAAAAATTAGTTTTTAATAACAATTATTATTTTCTCTATTTATTGAAAAATGAAACATTTCAGAAAAAACCAAAACATTCACCCTAAAATAATTTTTATATGATGATTTAAAAAATAAATTTAATTTTATCAAATAAATTTTCTAAAAGTGCTAAAAATTTATTTTAATTTATGTTTGCAAAGTGCAACTAAACCATCTTTTAGAAAAAATACAGTTTTTCAGAAAACATTTCTTTTTTTCTTTTAAACAATTCTTATTTTATTTATAATTAGTAGATAACCAAAATTTTCATAATTTAGTTTTTAATATTCATAATTGCTAATTTACTATCTTTGTTATAATGGTATACTATATTATGGTTTATTTAGACTCTAGGTTTTGTGTTCTACAAGCTATCAAAGACATTAAATTTAAAGAAATACATTTTGTGGTTTACTTAAGATCTGTGTTGTATGTCAAAAATTATATCGAATAAAGTGTTTATATTTTATAATTTAATCATGTTTCATTTTCCATTAACTGTATCACCATGGTTTATGAAATACATCTAAGTGTGTTACTTGAAACATACACTAATAATAATCTTAAATCATAAGGACCTTTACATATGCTCATAGGTATGGATATCTAATGACATAAAAACATTTAGAATTTGTACTTGTGTGTATTTTCCAATAAACTCTAATCTTGTGGATTTCTATGTGTAAAATTCATGATAATAAGTCTCATCCTCTTATGATTACTCTCATTTAAGAATATTTTCATCGCATTTCAATGTTATCATCATAGTAGGGAACTACTATAAACTTATCAATATGATAAATAATACAGGATATCGTCACATTAAAGTCATGATGAATAGTGAAAAATATATAATACTATATTTTATTGATATTCAAATCATCAATGATACATGTAATCAAAGTAAAAATATTTTATCCTATGAAACCAACTCCATAAAATACCCACTTGGATTAGATCCAAATACCTATGATATTTAGTATGTTAAAACTCACATGATAATCATGTTTCTACTGAGTCAAGGCTTTAGTCAAGGTGTCTTCCATGTTTTCTTGTGTGGAAATACTTCTTACTACAACCTCACTTATCTGACAAAAATCCCTCAAGAGATGATACTTCTAAAGTATGTGATTCATTTTTTGATTTGACCATGTCTGTTTTGTGAGATGCACCATTGAAACATTACCACAGTATAGTGTGATATGAACTTTACTTCTAGGTACTATATCGATCTCTTGGATAAATTTACATATCCATACTTATTCTTTCACTACCTCGAATGACACAATATACTCAAAATTTGCAATATAATTTGTGACCATATCCTACTTTGATTTCTTCCAGCTCACATAAACTCTATTCAAGGTAAGATATTTCCCATTTGTGATTTCATATCATGTTTATCTATTTGGAAACTAGTATATGCATATCCTCAAATTACTAGTTCCTTATCTCCTCAATAGACCATAAACATATTCTTAGTACACCTAAGATACTTAAGGATAATCTTGACTACCATTCTAAAGGTGTCCACCCAAGTCATCTTGATATCTTCCAAACTCACTTAAGGAATATGTGAAATCTAGCATAGTACATAATATAATATACATAAATGACCCAATTAATAACAAATATTGAATAATTTACATCATTTTATTTCCCCATGTGTCTCAGGAACATTTTCCTATAATTAAGAATTACATCTGACACTAGTGACAATCCCCTTTTGGATTATTCCAAATTGAATCTCTTCAGTATCATTTCAATATATTTTCCTTGAATTAGGTTGATTATCCTCTTGGATCTATCATGATTAATCTAGATCCCAAGAATATATGTTTATTTTCCTAAGTTTTTTATGGATAATCATTTATTCAACCATGTATTAATATATTGTAAGACTAATATTTCATTTCAAATAAGTAATAATGTCATTAACATATACTATTAAGAAAATGATTGCAATCCCACTAAACCTTTATATACACATGGATTATATTTATTTTTATTAAATCAATTTCTATCATTTCCTTATTAAACTGAATGTTCCTTTAGATGGATTCTTTTATTAATCCAAAAAAGTAGTTTTAAAATTTTCAAAACTTTTTATAATCTTTTATAGTTATAAACACTTCAGGTTTTTTCATATAGACATGTTCCTAAAGTACCTATTAAGGATGAATTTATTGACATACATTTTTTATATCTCATAGTCATGGAATTACTCAATAAGAAGTAGAATTCTAATGGATTTCATTATTGTAAATGGTAAAAAGGCTTCATCATAGTCAATTACTTGATGTTGTTTAAACCATTTTGAAACCAACCATACCTTATAGGTACTGAATTTACCATTTATGTCTAGTTTATTATTTAATACCCATTTACAATCAATAGTATTTACATCAACTAATGGATATACCAAACCATATACTTGGTTTTTCTACATGGAACCCATTTCATAAGTCATGGAATCTTTCCACTTATCGACATTTGTGCCACTTACTACTTCCTAGTGGGTTAAAGAATCATTATTATAAACTATTAATATGTCTCCATACTTGGTTACTAGAAAACCATACCATTCTAGTTCTCTAACCAGTATTTTACTCCAACATAATATTCGTGTACTTTGAACAACATATTCCATGGGGATTTGGGGAAATTATTCTGGTAAAAAATCTTATATATCTAGAGCTTGGGATTTATATAATTATATCTCACACCCACTATCATCTTTATATATATGGTCCTTCGTGAGGTAAAATTCTATATACATTGGTATGAACTAATTCAAGAAAATATTTAGGCCTTTTAACTTTTCCATTAAATACACCTTTGGTCACTTTTTATTATAAACATGCATGACATACACCAAATTGGTTTTGTTCAAAAAAATATAAATATACATATTTGTGAAATTTAGTCAAACACTTTTCATTTACACAACATATCCATTTATTCCATACTTTGGTGTGGTATAAGTTATGTGATCCAATTTCATTATCAATTTCCATTACTTGGTTTGTGTAATCCAACACATAAATTTAGTTTTTTAAATGTGTCTTAACATGTAAAATGATATATTTATAAAATAAGAAAAATTTATTCCTAAAATTGAAAATAAAAACATTCGTATAAATTCCAGATACAGATATAATGTTTTTGGTGATAGATGGTATTTAATAAAAACTATTCCTCACCAATATCATCCCCATTGGAAATGTGAGGTGGTAGTTTTTGATAACTATAGCAGCAAGTTTAGCTCCATTGGAGGCTCATAGAACTACCTCCCCTCAGTCAATTTTTTTGAATATACTTGGTTCTTATATTTGAATACATATGCGAGCACCAAATATTGTATCGAATAGCTAATTTGTATATATAGATAAATTGAACTCGATAACTAATGCACTTGAAGAATAATCTTTGTTCCTTGGTGGAGAGTATTTTTTCTTCTTATGGACATTTTTTCCACATGAAAAATAGACAACAACTTTTTCTCTTTCTTTCCCCTTGATCTTTCTATTCTTGGAAAGGCATCATGGAGAATATTTGGGATTTGAGTTTTTGTTTTTGTTTTTTCACCCTAAGGATATAAGGATTTTCCTGCTTAACTTCCTTAGGTACTTTGTAAATATGATTAAGAAAATATAGGAGATACTTATCAATGTTGTTTATGATAAAATTAACTACAAAGATTGAGAAGAACTAAGGGAGTGATGAAAAAATGATTACGATGCATAGTTTCTCAGGGAGTTTAAACCGTAGTACCTCTAGGCACTCAATTTAGTTAATGATATTGACTATGTGAGGCATAAATGATGAAAAATTTCTAATATTTCTCTAAAAAAGTTCCTTAGATATATATAACCATTCATGTCATGCTCTCTCTTAATAAAGACTATGAAAATTCTTGACCATACAATAAGAATCAATATTTTCATCAAGATTCACGAGTTAAATAGACATGAATGAAAACATTAAATAGTAATTTTGACTATGTAGTTCATGTGTTTTTTATATAAAAGGAACTCTTCATCACCCACCTTCTTTTAATGTGGATCATGTATTGAGGATTCTACCATGTAAGCATTCTGTTCATAGAGTGACAAAACCTAAAGGCATCAGAACAATTCCTCGAAGTTACTTCCAGGGAGGAGATGGTCTTTATCAAACATAGATCATATGGATAAAGTGGATAACAAGATTTACATTATTATAAAATTATAAAAGATAATATTTTTAGAACTTTTCTTGATTACAAATTATGTGAGAAATAATAATAATAATAATTTAATTTCATTAAATCTCCCACTATTTTATCAAGTCTTAAAATACCTCACCATTTAATTTGGAATGTATAATAGATCTAGAATTCTATTGGAAAAGATCCATATTTCCTTTCTTATAATCTGGATGGAGACCATGAAAATTAATAGAAAGTATTTTCATAGGCGGTCTAGGCTATTGTAGACTTAGAGTTCCTTAATACATTGATTGGACTCCCAAATCTAGAAACACTAACTTGGATTTCCTCAACACTTGAATCTAAGGATAGAAAATTTTTAGTAAACCCAATAAAAATGAAGTTATGTTGAATCACTATCATAGTTAAGAATTTATGGTAATTAAAAGTGCCTTTGATAGAGGTCGATCCAACAATTAAATTATGTTTTCATATTAATTCATATGATGGAAGACATAATGACTTAATATTAACTTGAGGGATTTTGTTTTTATTATGTATAATTTTTTTTATTTTTGTATCTTTTACATGTCTTGTTAATATTAATATTATTTTACCTAAGTGATTAACCATGTTTTGATAAAACATTTATGCATAATCCATTTATTTATATTCCATATTTTCAAATTAATTAATTTATTTATGTGATCATGGTCTTGTATCCATAAAACCAAAAATTCATAAGAAGGAAATAAATTTAAAATTAAATGACCCAATAACTATATTATATTACTTTTGACTTATTGAGTGGATAATAAATCAACCTATGACCTAGGGGAAAACTATTTATGCCAGTATTGACAAGAGTTTAAACATTACACCTATCCACCCATGCATCACCATGGTTAGAAACATCTCAGTTCCATCTTGAACCACTTACACACACCTTGGTAAACTCCTTTAATTACATGTATTTATAACTCACATAGGCTAGGGGAACCAAATAATTGTTTAAGGGTAATTATATAAAAAACCTAAGACACACATTTCCTATATAATAAAGGAGAGAGGGATGAATTTGAGGCCACCATATTTAATTTAATAAATAATTATTTCAAAATCATGCAATAAATTTAAATTAAATAATGATAAAACATACATAGGCCTTGGTGAAGCTAATGATTGATCGTAAACAAGAAATGATTACACATTCAAAATAGCTAGGTTGAAATCATTTCAATTATTTCTTTGATAAGATAAAACTTACAAAAATTAATCATATTAATTATCTTATTAATAAAATAACTCATTTTATATTATTCCATCTAATCATACTTAGATTCTCATAAGTTTTGAATTTGAATAAAACAAATTATTTTATTTTATTTAAAAATAAATAAAATAGTACAAAAATTTGTACTTGGAAGCAACTTGGAAATTACCTGTCCGAACTACTCAGTATGCTATAAATTGTAAATAATGAACTCATACAGCATGTATCATAATTTTATGGCATGAACAACCATCTTAATTATATATGGAACATATGACAATTTCATAGCTTGTACAATTTGATGCATTTAGTCATTAGTGTACAATAACCATACATGATTCATAACATTGAATATTATATGGAATTAATTAAGAATTTAATATAATATAAAACATAATAATTGAAATGTACTATAATCTTAATAACAAATATATCACTTAGGTCAATGAGGTTTAATAGAGTAATAAATTAAATGTATTATTTCTATATAAACTCGTAATGTACATGAAATTTGGAATCCAAAAACATGGAAGGTATATCTATTCACCATATATGTATAGTATATGCCTAGGGAACAACATGTTCTTATCACAAACATTTATGTTGTACACGATGTGTACTTCTAGTTATAGGGTTTCCATTCTTTACAAGTCATGTATTAAATACACATGGTGTATTAATTACATTACATGATTTGAGATCATGTTTTCTGTCTTGAAAGAACATGGGCAACATGACATGTAGTCAAACTAAAAAGAGTGTACTCTGAAAAAGTTGTCTTCCACTTTGTATGGTCTACAAGTAGTGAATTTATTATATACAACATAATTTAATTACATGATATCCCAGAATCTACATGGGTGTATTCGTTTAATGAATAAAGATACATGGCTTGTAACAAAGGAGTACATGATGTATAGTCTTTTAATTTTCTATCAGGATCCTTATCACTACCTTATGGGATCTTAATATGTAAAAATCATTAATAATTAACAGATCATGGTAATATTTGTGGTAAACAAAGAAGTGGAAATAGAGATTTTAAAGATAGATCAAGAATGGATCAAAACATGAAATTAATCTTTACTTTTAAATACATAATGATCAATAATAAAATAAATTATTATAATTTTAAATGTGACCACTTTGATACCACTTTTTGGTTTCAGGTGTAGATAAAGTTCGTTTTGCGTGCATAAAAAATAAAATTTGTTCATTCAGTAGATCATTCCCAATATTGTACATGATATGAATTCCATGACTAATGAAATATTTCTACTGAATATTGATATAAAGAAAACATGGAACCCAGAGAGGATATTTTCAGGTTAAATTAATAATTAAATTATTTAAAATCAATTGAAATAATTACCCCATTATTGGAACATTATCTGATGATGATGTTGACTTTTGAAAATCCTTCTCAGATTACCTTCACTTTGTTAGGAGGATTAAAATGTACAATACCTCTATCAATTATCCACACATGATCCTTTGATCTCAAAGAAATTAAAGTTAATTTTTAGGTGATAGAATGATGAATCGATTTTCTCACATTATTTGTGTTGATTACTTCAAGATCCCTTGGGAGTGAAGGAGTTCTTCTCGTTCTTGAGAGTATGTGAGGAAGAATCTGAGAGAGAGAGAATTCCATTGTGTGTAAGAACTCTATATTAATTTTTTTATTAACCCATTATTTGTGATTATTACTTCTAGATCCCTTGGGAGTGAAGGAGTTCTTCTTGTTCTTGAGAATAAGAGACGAATAATTTAAGAGAGAGAGAATTCCATTGTGTGTAAAAACTCTATATTAAATTTTTTTATTAACCCTACACCATAGACAAAACAATATATTTAAAGATCCAATGGTTAGGTTAAAATAATATTTAACTGAATATTGACCCTTAAATAATATTTTAGTATTTAACATACCCCATGATAGATAATAATAATAATATTATTATTTTATGGCATGCACAAATTTGTGAAACTGATAAATATTATTTACTAGATTAAAAATAAATATTCATCACTGAACAAAATCATCATCTGTTTGAACAACTTTACATTTATTAATTAAATGAATAAATATTTGATTAAATATTTTATTCATCGTTAAATATGTTTGATCGATAAAACATGAATAAAATTATTCATCACTCTTTAGAATAATATTTATTCTGTTAACTAAATTTAAATTAAATTTAATCGAGATTAAAAAAATAGTTAGTGTGTGACACTCTAGGGTTATTTCTCATTATCATTAGGAATAATTTCCTAAAATCCAAGAATATTGTCTAGAAATTAGTTACGGAACTCAAGAGAAATAACTAAATTTAGAAACATCACAACAACATTTAGACACTCACTATGTAGTACAATCTATTTGTCCCAATATCTCATAATGGAGGTTTGATACCCTAGTTTTCAACCAATATTCTCAAAACATCTTTATTTGAATATTTCAAATAAATGTATTGTTTAACTAGGGACATGGAATTTATTACAATAGTTCTATTAAAATAAAATGTCCAAGATATAAACTTCCATAAATTTATAAGGGAAAAATCCTTCCTCAACTTATTCATTAATAGCAAAAAAATCATGACACACCCAACTTATCCAAATTCAACATGAATTGTATCATAATGGTTTAAAAAATAAATACAAGTGCATGATTTTTAAGATGAATTAGTAATAATATTAAGTTCTAAGTACCATTATTCATTATAGAAGATAGGAATACCCAATGATACCAAAACCTGTAGAATTTCTAATGGAGAGTCAATTCTCCCAATCTTTCTTCTTAGAGATTACAATGTAAAAAGTTCATGAGAAGAAGTATCACCCACTTATGAGTACTCGTACCTTATATCCACATTATATTGTGCCATAATATAATGTTATCTGACCATAGGATTATATTTAAGATTATTTTTATGGAATTTAAGGGTTCTCATAATAGAGAGGAACTACTATGACCTTAATAACATGATATATACTCTAGGATATTATTACATCATAATCATGTAAAACAATGAAAAATATGTAATAAGAACTTTTATTAAAATTAAAATCATAAAACATACTTGTAATGAAGGTAAAAACAGTTGGTCTTAAGACACCAATTTTAACAAACTCCAACTTGGACTAGAGACAACTGCCTAAAACTTTCAGTCCACTAGACCTCACATGATAAACATGTTTCAACTAAGTCAATAATTTAGTCAATGGGTTTTACAACTTGTCTTCTATTGAAATTATACTCCCAAAAACCTCAAATCAGGGAGAAAAATACTTCAAGAGATGATACTTCCAAAGCACATTCCTAGTTTGTTGATGTGACCTTATATCTTTTGCAAGGGCCACCACTATAACATTATGACAATATATTGGGATAGAATCTTCACTTATAGGTACCAAGTCAAGCTATTGGATGAATTTTAAAATATATATTGCTTCTTAAGCTACCGTAAAAGTTGAAATTTACATTTACTCTACTATAGAATCTGCGACCACAACCAAATTTGAGCTCTTCCAACTCACAATAACTCCATTTAAAGTAAACACATATTCTATTTTTGATGTCATGTCATCTTGATTTGTTTAGAAACATAAATCTGTACATCCTTGGATGAATAGCTCCTCATCTCCTCCATGTACTATGAAGATATATTAGTATGAATCAAAGATTTAAGTATAGTGTTTATTACCATCCAATGGTGCTTACTTGGGTCAATTTGATATCTTCCTAATGCAAATAAGTCATAGACAACATCTAGAATAATACATAACATAACAAATACGACTAGAACAATTTATTATGCAAAGAGAATCCCTATCATACGTTCTATTTCCTCATGTGTCTAAGGAAACATTTCCTAGAAAGGTGAATTCCATGTGAAACTAGAAACAATCCCCTCTTGGATTGTTCCATATTGAATCTCTTTAATATCTTGTCAATATATATTCCTTGACTTAGTCCGAAAAACCTCATGGATATATCATGATGGATCTTGATACAAAAATATATGATACTCTACCTAAATCATTCATGGATAAGAATATATTCAACCAGTCTTGTAACAAACCATGATTTTTGAATTATTTTGGTCGAATAAATTAAATTTCTTTGATATCTTGCATTACACCCAACACAGAGTTTAAACGAACCGTCACAAACTATTAATATTATTATTTAAACATGGTCATTATTACTTAGAAATTAAACTTGGAGTCCTGAATAGTAATATTTTTTTTAAATATTTAAAACATATTGATAAAAGAGTACTTAGTTTTTAGTAGAGTCTTTATATATTTTGAAATTAAAATTTTCTCAAAAAATGTTATTTATTTAATTTTGTGAACAATAGTAAAATTAATTTTTTGACACTTTTAGAAATTATTATTTTTAAATAAACATAATTTTGAAGTCATCATGTAAAAATTAGCTTATGGGTAATTTTTAGTATTTTAATGAAAAGATTAATTATTTGATGAATAGTAAAAAATGCTGGTTTTTATTAAAAACTACATTTTTTTAAAGAATTTATGAGGTTCATTTTTATTTAAAAATGGATTTAAAAGTAACATTTTTCAATTATATATTTATTAACCCAATTTAGTTCATTATAATAAAGTAAGTATTTTTTTTTATAAAAAACGTTTTAAACCTTTAGACATTTTCTCTTTGAAAACCTACTTTCTCATTGAATCGACATGTTTAATTTTAAATTAAATTCTACCAATTCTATGAGTTCAATTTAGAAAAATTGAATCCATATTTTTAATCAACATAATTTATATTATATAATAAGTTTGAATTAATTTTTTACCATAATGAATAGTAAAAACAACAAAATTTATTTATGGTAGTTAAGGTAAAAATAGGTCAACATTGTGGTTAAATGAAAAATATAAGGGTTAAAATGACTAAAAACTTATCCAAAACCCATTTTATAGAAATATTACAAACCTATAACCTTTAAATTTGGATAATGATCCAGTTTTTTATCTTTTTGGGATATGGAAACATGGTTACACTTTATTCTTTTAAAAAATACCAGGTTTGTCCACTCCCCCACTTATAAAAGGCCACACCTCGCCTCTCCTCTTCACACTTTCAAAACCTTTTTTTCAGCCAATAACTTTAAAAATAACTTCTTTACTCCCACATATCATCATATAAGACTTATTGTAATAATAAATATAACCTATGAATTCCTTTCATACTTCATACAAACCAAAAGAAGTTGTCTAAAGAAGAGTCAATGTCCCTAACCGAGCATTTAATTTTATTTCTTCCTCTAAATCCATAAATTATTATTAAAACATGACAATATAATAAATTTATAATCTTAAATTTATTTATATATTATGATGTTAATGTAATAATCTAATTCCGTCCCCCATTTCATCAAATGGGACACAAAATCACAATTTTTGTGTACGGTGGACTACCGCCTCACAAATCGATGTCATTCGTTTTTTCCATTACCACCTATAAAAGTTGGATATAATGATGGATTAAATATTTATATATTATATTTATGATAATATAATTATGGAATTATTATATCATATATATATTCTTACTTTCCATTATTTGGGAATATGATAATATGGCTCTTGTGTATGGGGAACTACCACATCCCGAAGCTATGTGATTTATTCACGCTTTACCTGGAAGGTAATAGGGATAATTTTAATTACCATATTTGATATATATGAAATAGAAATAATTATTTAGTATTAATATATTATTTATCTTTAATTATTTCATTCTGTCGATTAAATGGAAACATCATTTATGCATACGTACGACCAACTATCTCCCTGAATAGTGCATTTAATTTTCAATATATAACTTTTATGGACTACTCTAGATACATATATATTGAATATATATGATATTTATATAATTTTTAACATTTTTGATATTATAGGACCATGATCATATTAATAGGACCAAAAATACAACAAATCAAAACAAACACAAAAGACATATCAGTTATTGCCCGAAACATGACTTTAATAAGTAATTGTTCACAAATAGGTAATAAAAGGTCATAAGAAAATCATATATGATATAATATATATAATTATGTTTCTATAATATATTTATAATAAAATTATATTTATTATACAGTTTTTTTGAACGTGTGTTAAGGAAATCAAGACTTAAAGGAAGGGATTTCCATCTCACATTTATTTTATATGAGACACATTACATATTCACCATGTATTTTATTTGCGTGTTTTATATACTACCAATGAATGTTTTTTATTATTATCCTCATGAAATTTTTGGGTATTTACTTATGAATTTGAGGATCTCTCTTTCATGGGGGTTATAGTTAAAAAGATACCAAAGTGGTATGAGTTTTTTTTGTCTCAAATTGCCTTCTTTGGGACATAATTATTGTTAGACACATATATTATTCTATGAGGTGTATATAATTACCCTCTTAAATGTTATATCACAAATCATGTTATTTTCATGATATTCAAGGTTTCATTAGATTTTATTTTTTAATGTTTCCTACGATTCAAAAGACACCAAAGTGGTCAATGATGAAAGCTTATAATCTATCTATAAAGAAACTCATGAAATTTATAATTCTCTAGTTATGCCCTGAGAATAAATTTTTTCCATCAATTTTACACTCCATATGTACTTAAGTGTTCAAAGTTTTTTTTAAGAAAAATAATTTTATTTATCTCTTTGGTCGAAAACACTTCTTATTCAACAAACATGTTTTCTAAAAATGTTTTTAATATTATAAAAACGATTTATTAGATAATTTTTTTACATATTTTATTTTTTACAAAATATTTGGAATAAAATTTTCATATATTTTTTCAAATAAGGACCATTTTTATTTTACAGAAAATGTGAATGAAATATTTTTTTAACATGTACGACATGAATGAAATTTACCGACCTCATGACCATTATTTACTTTGAAGCTTCCTTTATAAGTTTAAATTTTATTTTCAAAGAAAATTATTTCTTTAATATTTTATTAAATTGTAATTATAAAAGGTGATTTTCAGAGAAAAAATATTTTCTTTATGAAATGATCCATGTGATTTATCTTCCAAAATAAATTTCCATCTAAGATGATATCCTTTTATGTTAATTATACTTTAATGTGGATATGATCCAAGTATACAATTCTTATTATTTATCTAGATATTTTATGTTTATGATGAAAATTATGTTTATTAAACCCAGTTATTTTTCCAAGGGTTATACCATGATAAAAGGCTGATTAAACTCACTTGTTTTTGTGTAGAGGTTAATTGGATATGAATAGGGTTGTTTTTCTATACATTGGATGTTTTTCCCATGCATGTTCTATTAACCACCGGTTGGTCCTGTTTAGCCAGTTTGGCCGCCTTTCCTGTTTTCCATGCCTGTTGATATAGGATAGAGAATTTGTATTTCTGACATGCTTGATATGCTGTAGACTGATTAGACAAGTAGTTCTGTAGGTTTAATTTGGCCATATTACACTGATATGCTCGTTGACCTACACAGGGCCTTGAGAACCTGGTGGAATAGACTATAAGGGGAAATGACCTTGTGATCTTCCTCAAAGAGTCTTTGGGAACTTTTGGCTATAAGGGGGATTGACCGAGTGAGCATCCTCAGAGAGCCTAGAACCACTTGGAGATATAAGTGGAATTGACCGAGTGAGATTCCTCAGAGATTCCTCGATTCCTCTAGACTATACTGGGATTGACCACGTGAGCTTCCTCAGAGAGTCTTTGTTTTATTACTGAACTATTTCAACTATAAAGGGAATTGATGATTAGTGCTTCCTCAGAGAGTCTATGAATGACCTGGGATATAAGGGGAATTGACCAAGTGAGCTTCCTCAAAGAGTCCTTGAACTTTGGCCTATAAGAGGAATTGACTGAGTGAGCTTCCATAGAGAGTTCCTGACTACCTTAATCTATAAGGGGAACTGACTGTGAGTGCTTCCTCAAAGAGTATTCATATACTGCACTAGATAGGTTAGGCTTTGTGCACTTCCTAGAGGGTTACTGTGCTTGATTGATTGTTTGACTTGTGGAACTAGTTACTGCTGAGCACCTACCTGTTTAATTTTTTCTGTACTTTACCTACCATATATTCACTGAATGTTAGGAACATATCTTTCGGTGGTTTCCTACTAGTATTTATTCTCACACCCTGTTTGGGAAATGATTTTGGGCCCAAACAGATTATGTTGCTGCAGGTATAGATAAGGGCAAGCACCCTTTTACTTCAGGTACTTGATTTGCTGTAGAACTGGAGAGCATGGGACCAAGCTATGGCTTGGGATGCTGAAAAGTTTATCTAATTTATTTTTCACTTTGGTTTAGAACCATTGTATCCCAAACCTTGTGACTTGTTTGGATTTTTTCCTAGAAATATCTATCATGCATCATTTTATATATGTTCTCTAGTTTATACTTCAGTTTTCTACTATTACTGTTGTATGTCATTTTTACTGCTTCAGCTATTGTATGTATTTGTTTACTTCCGTTGTGTACTCTGCCAATAAGGGCATAGTTTCCCCACTCTCACACCCAAGGACCTCACTACTAGTCAGAAGCCTCTAGCATTCGGGGAAATACGCTTGAGTCCATGTGATCAACCAGGTATGGGGCGCCTCTAGGTGGCTTCCCGAACTGGGATGTTACAAAGTGGTATCAGAGGAACTCTTTTCTCTTTATTTTCTATTTGGAGCCTTTAGAAAGGGATAGGAAGGAATAGTTACTTGGTAATAAGCTATTCACGGGAGTATCTAACCCATGTATTGGGAAAAACCAATCTACCTCATTTATTGGAATTGTATGGTTTTGCAAGTTTACAGTTAATCTGATTTTCACCGTTGGGTGACTCTCATGTTTTGTGTCGTTACCGTTGATGTTATTGAGGTTCTATTTCTGTCGAAACCCGATGAGATGTGGGTATGCCTTCTCATGTATCATATAGTAACTTGTTATAAATCACATGTCATGCATTCTTGCCATGCCATCTAGGATGCATTAGCGATTGCATGTTGTTGTGATAGATGTTGTGTAGAATATGCATTCTGTTGTGACAGATGCCTTGATAAAAATAAATGTTGTTGGATAGGGTATTGTTTGTGTGATATTTTGATTGAATGGATTCCAAACTTTGGTTCTTGGGGTGTTATGGTCCCTCATGGACCGAAATTTGGTGGATCATTTCTCTTTATTCCTTGTTAGAACATTAATAAGATTCCAAACATTGATTCGTGGAAAGTATGGGCCCTCACATATCTGAATTTGGCACTTTATTTGTTTATTTTAGTGTTTTCTGGGTTCCAGAGTAGTTTATGAGGCTTATTGTCTGAAAAAACACAGAATACATGTTGTGTAGTGTTAAGTACATGCCATGTGTTCTTTTGTTCAGTAAGAAACAATTTTTCTTAAGTGCAGGCCATGTACATTATGTACACGCCGTGTAGTCTCTGACGGTGTCATAGGCCGTGTGGGCAGAGACACGGGATGGGGAAAGTCTAGTGGGAACATGCCGTGTACCAACTGAACATGCCGTGTAGTGTCGACCCATTTCCTTCATGTGTAACCAATAACACGGACAAATTAGACCTTAAGCTATACACGTCGTGTCCTCACTGAACCCGCCGTGTAGTTCGACCCAGGTACCTGACCATGTCACTAACAACACGGGAAGATGTTATCCTTTCTCGTACACACTATGTTTGTCTGGAATACATCATGTAGTGTGAGATGTGTGTTAGGCCATGTCACTAACAACACGGGCTAGGGGAAGCTTCTCTAGTACACGTCGTGTCTATCTTGAATATGTCGTGTAGTCTTGCCTTAGGAGAGCCATGAGGCTTAACCGTGTAGAAGGACTCGATAAGGGAAAAGGGATTCAAGTACATGACGTGTGTTAAGACAACACGCCATGTGTATGGGGTGTTATACGACCTGTATAGGTAGGAGTACACGCCCATGTAAATGGCTTCAGGGAACAGGCCATGTAGGAGTTGTACACACCGTGTAGTCATGTTTTGTAAAACTTGAATGCTTTATTTATCCTGTTCCCTTCTTACCCTCCATGTTTTTAGTCCTTAATAATCTTGATGTAAGGTGTGATTGACCTTGTAGAGTCATGCCACCAAGACATCCTCCTATTTTCCGCCAGTTACTGGACGGTGATCAGACATCGGATATGGCTTATCAGGGACCACCTGCAGATCCTCCGGTTGTGCCAGCCTTGGAACCAACCATTGTACCTAACATGGGTGTTGATGCAAAGTTCAGGGAGGGATTTCTGATGATGATGCAGACCTTTCAGGGAGTGTCTCCTACTACCCCATCGATGGATGATTTGACGTGGGTCTTCCAGTAGTATCATCCTCATACTTTCTGAGAGGATAGAGGACCTCAGGCTGCAGAGTCATGGCTAGAAGCCACGATGACGATTTTCAAGCCTCTGGAGATACCTCCATAGAAGAGGGCGAATCTATCTACCTACATGCTATAAGACTCCACCTAGAGGTGGTGAGATGTGATCTCACATGCGGGATGCCAGCTGAGTATGACTTGGGAAGAGTTTTGGTGCATCTTCTACGATTAATTCTTTCCGGAGACCTTGAGGGCCGATCAAGCCTGAGAGTTTATGATTCTGGAGTAGGTTACTCTTACTGCTATGGAGTATTCCTCTAACTTCATAGATCTATAGAGTTTCAAACCTATTCTAGGAGGTGATGATTTGTTCATTGCACGGATGTTTGAGGATGGTATGAGGCACGACATCCTATCACAGGTGAAAATATTTAGTTTGACTTCAATATCTTCTATCGTCAACCAGGAACTGATCAAAGAGTGTAATATGAGGGATTCTGGAGTTGTGACCCAGGGAGGTTGGGCATCCAGAGTTAGTGCTCCGCCAACAGAGAGCAGGAAGCGCCGTAGGGAGCTTTCACTAGGAGATCAAAGAAGGCGGGTAGCATCTTCCATTAGCGAGGTGGTGTGATACCAGTGTGGGAGAAGCGGTCATACGAGGCCACTTTGATCAAGAGACCCTATGGAGTGTCGATCATGTGGCAAGATGGGCCATATTCAACACTTTTGTCAGTTCTTCTCACCATCAGTTGGAGACATGGGTTCTTTTATGACTCCTCATTCAGAAGTTGTGCCACCATTTTCTCACGAGTCTGAGAACTGGAGTTCTTCCAGCCATTTAGGCCAAGGTGGAGGTCATGGTTATGGTAGCCAGTCACCCAGTTTTCAGCGACATCAGGGCGGATCCACTCAGAGATGTCATGTAGGGTCACAGGGCCATGACATAAGCCAGACGTTTTCAGTGGAGTAGACCCAGTAGGATTAGGATCCCGAACCTTCTACTGTTCGAGGTATGATCTTAGTAGCCTCAGTTTTAGCTTCTACTATTTTCGATATAGGTGATTCCCATATAATTATCTCTGTCGTTGTTTTGGAGAACCTTGATCTCTATATCTTTTATTCTGCTGATATCTTAACGCTAGACACTCCGTTGGGGACTAGAACAGCTAGTGTACGTTAGTGCAAAGAGTGCCCTCTACATGTTCATGGAAGTCACTTTCTGTGGGACCTCTACGTCCGAGAGATGAAAGGCTATGATGTCATTCTCAGAATAGACTGGCTAGTTCCATTCCAGGCAGTCTTCAATTTTTATCACCATAGGGCAAGTTTCATATCACCATAGGGTGGATCCTCTCTTCATAAGGGTGAATGGGATGTCCAAGATAAAAGAACGGGTCTAGAGCATCATGGGTTGGGAGGAGTTACAATCTAGTCTATATCTGGATGACCAGGGGAATTCACAGTTAGACTTTCCTCCAGTGGTGGATCATTTTAGGGATGTCTTTCCAGCGGACTTTTCATGTTTACCTCTGGAGCGTGAGGTATAATTTTCTATTTATCTTGTGCCAAGAGCGAAACTAGTGTCGATTCCTCCTTATAGGATGGCTACACCAGAGTTTCAAGAGCTCAAGAAGCAGTTGGAGGAGTTGTAGGAAAAATGTTTTATCCGACCCATTACTTCTCCTTGGGGTTCGACTATCCTCTTTGTGAAGAAGGACAATGGAACCCTCAGGCTTTGTGTGGATTATCGGAAGATGAACCCTTTGACGGTCAAGAACCGATATCCCAAGCCTAGGATTGATTATCTCTTTTATCATCTTCAAGGAGCCCAGGTGTTCTCAAAGATTTACTTGAAGTCTAGTTATCATCAGTTGCATGATAGACCGTCTGATATACCTCTCACAGCCTTCTGGAGTAGGTATGTTCTATATGATTATATGGTTATTTCGTTTGGTCAAACGAACGCACTTGTAGTTTTCATGGCACGAATGAACCGAATGTTCCATCCATACTTGGATTCCTTCGTAGTAGTTTTCGTGGACGATATCTTGGTGTACTCTCACACTCTATATAACTATGTTGCCCATCTTTAGATCATTTTGAGTACACTGAGGGAGAATCAGTTATATGCTAAGCTATCAAAGTGCCACTTTTGGATGGATCAGATTCACTTCTTGGGTCATGTTATCTCAGATGCATGAGTATCAGTAGACCCAGAGAAAGTGAGAGTTGTAGTTTCCTAGGAGCAACTGAAGAAAATCTTTGAGGTGTGGAGTTTTCTAATGCTGGCTGGATAACATAGACGTTTCATACAGTACTTTTCATTCTATGAAGCACCACTAATAGGTCTAACTAAGAAGGATGTGAAGTTCTTATGGTCAGATTCTTATGAGTCAGCCTTTCAGGAGCTGAAAGGGAGGTTGAATTCAGCACCGATACTAGTATCTCTAGAGCCAGGAAAGAGCTATACTATTTATTGTGATGCTACAGGTATTGGGTTGGGAGTTGTGCTTATTCAGGTTGATGGAGTCATTGCGTAAGGGTCCCAATAGTTGAGTCCACATGAGAGAAATTACCCGACACACGATCTGGAGTTGACAACTGTTGTTCATGCCCTACGCTGCTAGAGACATTATCTTCTGGGTGAGCACTTTGTGATTTTCACTGACAACAAGAGTCTCAATTACTTCTTCACTCAGCGTGATCTGAATTTGGGACAATGGAGGTGGGTTGAGTACCTACAGTCCTTTGACTTTGATCTTGCCTATACACCTGGGAAAGGAAATGCGGTGGCTGATGCGTTGAGTAGGAGGACTCATATTTTAGAGACTCGAAGCTTGACGTACATGGACATTACATTACTTTTGCGGAATACTTAATACATAACAAAAACAGACACCCAAGGATCGTAATAGTTTAGTGTCTTTGGAAACTTGGAATATAAACTTCTACTCATGGTGAAAGATCTTCAACATCTCCCATAAAGATATTCCTCTTTTTTTTTCTTTCCTAAAACCTTTCTTTATATCCTGGGGAAAAGAAAACATATAAAGGGTGATCTCAAATGCTCATTAAGGGTAAGCATGGATAAAATAAAACAAATCATATACATTTGAACTTAAAAACATGAACATAATGTTTAAACATCAAAAGCGTGAGAAATGACATAAAACATGGAAGTATGTAAGGCATAGATCATAAAGAAACATTAAGCATGATAAAATAGAATGGTAATAAAACATGTAATTGTGGAACCCATTAAGAACATGTTATGATTCCCATAGTAGCCAAGGCATTGCTACCAAGACCATCTTAGTGGAAAAAGTCCCTTTCTGAATCAAGTTCACTCCTCATTCCAGTCCTATATTACTGAACCAGTTTAACTTTCTGTTCCATCCATGTCTATCCCATGAGATATAAATATTTACCCAATGCATTGGAGGGAGATATAGGTCCCACCCATCTCATAATGAAATCATTCTTACTTGTGCCACAAAATAAACATACATCATTCATAATAACCCAATGAATAAAATGGGATTCACAAACATAATCCCATCATCATATAATCCATATAAAAGAAATGGATATCATTTCATAATAAGAAAAGTGAAACCATGTAAATCATAGAGACATTATGCTTGAAACATACACATATGAAATAATGTCATCTTAGATGGAAAATGGTTTTGATCAAACACTTGAAATGAATTCTTGAGGAAAATATCCTTTCTTATTTAAAATCATTTTCTTTTCACAAAATGTCATGCAATTTTAAAAGAAAAGGATTTTGTTGAAAATAGTTAGGAAATATTTTGGAGGAAGCTTCACGAAAATTAGGCTTTATAAAATCGTAAAAATTCGTTCGTTCTGTATAAGTTAAATAAAACATTCTTCTCGTACTTTTGCCGGAAAAGTCAAAAAAGTACGTCGTAAAAAAAGAAAGATTCCTTACATACATGTAGTAAAAGTCAAAAATGGGTAAAAATGAATTTAAACATACATGAAAACACTTTTATAAAACATGGACATGTATGATATAAATAACCCTAGTAAATACTTACGAATAAGCAATCTCGGATAAAAATGAGATTTGCAAAATTATCCCCTAACTTAGGTCTGATATGATTCGTACATTTCAGAACCTCCTGTATAATCATTTAAATAATGTCATTGACTTATTATAGAATCATATTAATTTTTATTATATCATATATGGTTCACTTATGACTTTATATTACCTGTTCTTTTGTAAATTCATGTTAAAGTAGCGTTTTGGGTAAAATCGTTTCATTTGTCGTTCGTGTTTTAACTTGTAATTATTCATATGAATACTTAGATCATGATTAATTACATCCATAATCTAAAACATGATTTATATATAATATATATTCAGAATATACATATATATAATAGATCGATAAATGGAAAGAAATATACCGTTCATGGAGACGGTAGGCCGTACGTACGCATGAACGCTATTTTTGTTTCCTTATTGAATTGAATGAAATTAAGTAGATGACACACACACATATATATATATATATACATAAATACAGTATAATTACTATGTCATATATTTCATGATTACTTATTATATACACTTTATAATCATTCATGAATGGTTAACATGGAGAATGAATCTCATCGCGTCGTGGAGACGGTATTCCGTACGTACGCACGAGCGATGATATCGTTCCCATGATCGTGGAATTGTATTGGAGTGTATGTATACTATTTCAGAATCAATATCACTTTAAAATAATCATATATAGTTATTATTTACACCATTATACCCATCCAAGTAAGGTGGTGGTGGAAAATATATTACACCACGGCGTGAAGACGGTATTTTGTACGTACACATGCGCGGTGATTTCATTTTCCGTAGGATAGATAGATGGTGAAATAGAGTTGTTTCATACTTATAATAAAATATCAGTATATGAGTGATAATGATGTTATTAATTCATAATGAAACAACTAAATAAGAAGAAGTGGAAGAAGAAATAAAGTTGAAAGAATCGGTAATAGACATTACCTCTTCTTTGAAGCGCCTCTTTGAGACCTCCTATTAGGGCAATAAAATTGGTCTTTGAAGAAGACCAGGACCTCTAGGATGTTTCTAGGGAAGTGGATAAGAGAATTTGGTAGGGTTTGGCCGAGCTTGAAGGCTCAAAGTGGTGTGAGGAAGAGAGGGAGAAGGTGCCCTTTTATAAGGGAGGAGAGGGGCACCTTAGGAAAAACTAAAAATATTATTTTATTATAAAGTCATATTCGGTTTTTAATAGCTCCAAATTGATTTATTTAGAAGATATGGTGGGGATGGATCGAAATCATCTCATCCAATAGAATTTGGACAAGTTTAGGGTTTTATTTTAACATTTTCATTTAGATTTAACTTTATGTTAAATAACTTTACTTTTACCGTGTCTTTTGTTTTCTTACACTATAAGGTTAATAAACTTACTATAACAAGACAAACGGATCCCAAGTTGTTTATTATTAATATATATAACCTTATCTAAGTCCTTTAACCGAACCTTATATTTTTAGGAATAAAATAACAATTAATAATATAATATTTGTTTTAAAAACTATTTTATGTCAATTTTGACACTATTTTCTAATTAATTTTTGTGAAAATCATAACAGAAATATTAGTTCTAAAAAAGTTAATTAAATCAATAATAACATGTCATATTAACATATCAAATTATTTTAATTCATAAAATGTCTCAAATTACATTTATTTGGGTATTTATAACATCAATTATGTCAATATTTCATTAATAATATAATTACTACATCATCATTGTGTCATAAATAAATTAAATTATTTAAAGTATAAAAATTACAAATAAAATATCATTATGTATTAAATCTTTCTATCTTTCTAATGAATATTTATAGTCGAATTTATCTTATGTATAACCCTATATTAAAAATTATTTACTTGTTAAACTTTGATTTTAACTATTTTAACCCCTCTTTAAATAAATTAATATTAAATGTCCTAATCTAATCCAAGTGGGCCTAAATGGTCATATTTTATTCCTAAGGGTTTTTTGGTCAAATTACACTTATCCAATAGAATTAGGACATGTGTTAAGGTAATAATAATATCATTTTTACCATTAATTACCCGATTTACTTTTAACCGTGGTAAATAAAAGTAAAAAGTTACTATTCACAAAAAATTGTTTTCATCTCATTGAACCACATTTTACTTACTGACATCATACATGTCTCTCGGATTTTTGAAATTACATTCAAAAAAGTGGTGAAATTATGTTTTATGTAAATTTGAAAATTCTCTTAGGAGGTGGGTAAAAGACGGTCAAAAGTTCAATAAAATTTTTATATATCTAAAATTATTATAAAATGACTCCAATTAATTACATTGAACTTATATAGGTATTATGTATCAATTTTTACCTAAAATAAATTTTAATAAAATAAATAATTATTTAAATAAAAAGTCGGTTTTTAAATATTAACCCAGTGTTTTCACTATTCATCCAAAATTGAAAGCTTTCAGAAAAATACCAAAATTTCACCCTAGGCTAATTTCGATATTCCAAATCCAAAAATGAAGTCCATTTTGAATGATAAAATTTATAAAATTTCAAAAATTGGGTATTACTATTCATAACGGCTAGTTTATATAATATATCGTTGTTTAGCGAAACTCTGTATTGCGAACAACACACGCTATCATGGAAGGTCGCGATTGTGTTTAATGCAAGCCAAGTTAGGGATGCATGTTGTGAAAGCTCCTTTTGGTGTAGCGTACAACACAAGACATTAATGAAATTAAAAAGAATATTTTTCATAAAATCTTGGGGTGTTACATTATACCCCCCTTAAAATTAATTTCGCCCTCGAAATTCGTCAGGGTTATAAATGGTTTAGTACTCGAAAGTTTCTTTAATAGAAACCCACATAGTAAAAAAATATACCAAAACTTGTATTTAAAAAATAAATTATGGAACATAACGGTTACCCAAATTAACTAATCACTGAGTTTCCACATAGGAGAACATAGGTGAAAATATGGATATGAAAGAGAAATCTAACCGTCATGTTCTGAAGGAGAGTGGTAGAGAACATGGCTATGAAAAATCCAACAATCACAAAACCATAAATTTGTGATGATCTAGGGTACCATCTGATTCATCGGATATAAGGGCACTAGGACAACATTTTTTATTTTCAAGATCATTTCCCTAAAGTTGAAGAATTTGAATTAGAATAAATACTTACTTTATTTTGGTACAATCTCATTGTTGTTTGTGCTTTGAACAATTTCCACTTCATCTATTGAAGTTGAATTTCTTATTCGTGAAGTGTTAATAGATCATGTGATAGAATGATGGGTCATTCCATCTATTTCAAACAAAAGGTTAGCAAAAGTTATAAGTCCATCTTATAGTGAGATTAATCATATATGGTTACTAAAATGGACTTATAATTCATATATCATACTGCTTAATATAATAAAACTAGTTTCTACTAAAGAGGGACTTCCTGTAGGCCAGTGGTATGCGATAAAGGCCAGTCGCACTTCGGTTGTGGGTTTGATTCCCACAGCCTTGTCCGACATGATGGGTTGTCGCCCGTCCTGCAGGTTGTCCTTTTTCTAAAACTTCATTACTATAACATCCCACCAATAATATCAAAAAAAAGTTCTATCCTTAAACAATACTAACTTATGTCCAACATAATCCATTCCAATCTTTAGGCTTTTCTAAAATACTGAAATCCACTCTCATAATATAGTGAAAATGATTACCAGAGATTTCATATAACAAGCATGTTAATACCATCGTTGATCCCCATATATCATAAGATATGTCTTGTTGGTCACATTACAAACATTCAAAGGCCTTAATCATGTATTCTCTTAAAAAATGAATACCCATTGAATCGTAGTGAAAACATGAGTGCTGTCAAAAGTTAACTCTTTCCACATACCAAAACCCCAAAATTCTATATACTCAAATCATAATATAACTACTTCCTTATATCAGTCATGAGCTCATGAATACTGTCAAACACTTCATTTTCTCCTCACCCCTTCATTATGCGCATATCATCTTCTTTCCAAAAATATTTCAATCACATTCCATGGTTACCGGTACCATAAAATTATTGAAAACCACCATAGACCAATACATAAATATTCTAATATTCCACGATACTATATACAACATTATTTTGGAATCCCATTACATAAACACTTAATCATTCCACCACATCATTGTCATATTCAAAATTTCCAATAGTGATCGAATGTGACTTCCCTTTGTCCTTTTCCTTAAGTGGTTTCTCATGTCGATCATCATTAACCCTTGGATTAGGGCATTGATTAGCATAATGCCCCATTTCATTGCGCTTGAAGCATTGAAGTGTTGGTGGTGCATTCTCTGCAGTCTTTTCTTTATTCACACCATTAGCAACCCTTTTTCCATTACTTCGACACTCAGCCACTCGATGATCTTCTTTTCCACACTTAAAACATTTTCTAGTCCCTTTAAGACAATATCCACCATGCTTCTTTCCACAGTTTGAGCATAAGGAAACATTCATCTTCTTTTCACCATTATTCTGAGATTTCTCCTTGAACTCCATCTTTCGTTTCTTGTCAAAACCATGAGATGGATATGTAACACCAACTTCCATTTCTACCTTAATAGCACAACACACAATTTCTTCATAGCTACTGAAGTCTCTTATAGCTAATTCCCTTTGAAGATTTTGTTTTAAGCCACTGAAGAATCGATCAACTTTACTTTCAGGTTGGATGATAAAGCCAGATGCAAACCTTGCAAGCCTTGTAAAATTCACTTCGTATATACCAACAGATTCATCATACTTTTGCTTTAGTTCAAGAAACTACTTCTCCATCTTTGTTCGAAGAATATGAGGGAAGTACTTATTGAAAAATAAGTTCTTGAACTCATCCCATTCCATGGACTCAATTTCATCTCTTGGCCTCGTATTCTTGATAAGATTCCACCATTGATCAGCTTCACCTTCCAAACGATATACTGCTAAGATGAATTTATCATGTTCAGAACATTGAAGAACTGGAAATATTTTTTCAGTGGTACTGATCCACTGTTTAGCAACAAGTGGATCAGAAGACCCACTGAAAGAAGGTGGACATTTCCTCATTAAAGACTCAATAGAATATTGTTCCCTTCTCTGCTCATTTGAAAGTCCAGAATGATTCATAGCTTTTGTAAGTATAGAAATAAGATTTTTCACTCCATCTCCCATAACATTTGTTTATTCAGGAGGAAGATCATTGCATTGTCCATTACATTGATCAAAACGGTTCCTTCAGGTTACAGCCATCGTCTAAAACCCAAAAAAAATAGTGTGAGAGGAAAAATCATGCTAGGGAAAACAACATAATAATGGGGGATTACCTTCAATATATAACATATTAGGTTACCGTAATTCTTGTTCTATAACCTATACTTATACTTAACCTTAGGGACATCCCTAGACATACCTTAGAAATATATCTAGGGATCCCACTAAAGTTCTCACATCCTAGTTTCCAAAGGTTGACTAAACATTTCCTCTGATACAAACTTTAGAGACCTGAACCTTGACGTACATGGAAATTACATTACTTTTGTAGAATACTTAATACATAACAAAAATAGACACACAAGGATCGTAATAGTTTAGTGTCTTTGGAAACATGGAATATAAACTTCTACTCATGGTGAAAGATCTTCAACATCTCCCATAAAGATCTTCCCCTTTTATTTTCTTACCTAAAACCTTTCTTTATATCCTGGGGAAAAGAAAACATATAAAGGGTGATCTCAAATGCTCAGTAAGGGTAAGCATGGATAAAATAAAACAAATCATATACATTTGAACTTAAAAACATGAACATAATGTTTAAACATCAAAAGCATGAGCAATGACATAAAACATGGAAGTATGTAAGGCATAGATCATAAAGAAACATTAAGCATGATAAAATAGAATGGGAATAAAACATGTAATTGTGGCAACCATTAAGCACATGTTATAATTTCCATAGTAGCCAAGGAATTCCTGCCAAGACCATCTTAGTGGACAAAGTCCCATTCTGAATCGAGTTCACTCCTCGTTCCAGTCCTGTATTACTGAACGGGTTTAACTTGTCGTTCCAGCCATTTATATCTCATGAGATATTAATCTTTACCCAATGCATTGGAGGGATATATAGGTCCCACCCATATCATAATGAAATCATTCTTACTTGTGCCACAAAATAAACATACATCATTACTAATAACCCAATGAATAAAATGGGTTTCATAAATATAATCCCATCATCACATAATCCATATAAAATAAATGGATATCATTTCATAATAAGAAAAGTGAAACCATGTAAATCCTAGAGAAATTATGCTTGAAACATACACATATGAAATAATGTCATCTTAGATGGAAAATGGTTTTGATCAAACACTTGAAATTAATTCTTTAGGAAAATATCATTTCTTATTTAAAATCATTTTCTTTTCACAAAATTTAAAGAAATTGTAAAAGAAAATGATTTTGTTGAAAATATTCATGAAATATTTTGGAGGAAGCTTCATGAAAATAAGGCTTTATAAAACCGTAAAAATCCTTTCGTGCCATATAAGTTAAATAAAACATTCGTCTCGTAATTTCGCCGGAAAAGTCAAAAAAGTACCTCGTAACAAAAGAAAGATTCCTTAAATACAATGTAGTAAAAGTAAAAAATGGGTAAAAAAGACATTAAACATACATGAAAACACTTTTATAAAACATGGACATGTATGATATAAATAACCCCAGTAAATACTTATGAATAAGAAATCTCGGATAAAAATGAGATTTGCAAAATTATCCCTTACCTTAGGGTCGATATGATTCGTACTTTTCCGAACCTCCTGTATAATGATTTAAATAATGTCATTGACTTATTATAGAATCATATTCATTCTTATTATATCATATATAGTTCACTTATGAGTTTATATTAACCGTTCTTTTGTAAATTCATGTTAAAGTAGCGTTTTGGGTAAAATCGTTTCATTTGTCGTTCGTGTTTTAACTTGTAATTATTCATATGATTACTTAGATCATGATTAATTACATCTAGAATGTAAAACATGATTTATATATAATATATATTCAGAATATACATATATATAATAGATCGATAAATGGAATGAAATACACCGTTCATGGAGACGGTAGGCCATACGTACGCTTGAACGCTATTTTCGTTTCCTTATTGAATTGAATGAAATTAAGTAGATGAAATACATATATATATACATAAATATAGTATAATTATTATGTAATATATTTCATGATTACTTATTATATATACTTTATAATCATTCATGAATGGTTATCATGGAGAATGAATCTCATCGCGTCGTGGAGACGGTGTTCCGTACGTACGCACGAGCGATGATATCGTTCCCATGACCATGGAATTGTATTGGAGTGTATGTATACTATTTCAGAATCAATATAAATTTACAATAATCATATATAGTTATTATTTACACTATTATACCCATCCAAGTAAGGTGGTGGTGGAAAATAGATTACACCACGGCGTGGAGATGATATTCTGTACGTACGCACGGGCGGTGATTTCATTTTCCATAGGATGGATAGATGGTGAAATAGGGTTGTTTCATACTTATAATAACATATAAGTATATTCTTGATACTGATTTTATTACTTCATAATGAAACAACTGAAGAAGAAGAAGTGGAAGAAGAAATAAAGTTGAAAGAATCGGTAACAGACATTACCTCTTCTTTGAAGCGCCTCTTTGAGACCTCCACTTAGGGCACTAAAATTGGTCTTTGAAGAAGACCAGGACCTATAGGATGTTTCTAGGGAAGTGGAGAAGAGAATTTGGTAGGGTTTGGCCAAGATTGAAGGCTCAAAGTTGTGTGAGGAAGAGAGGGAGGAGGTGCCCTTTTATAAAGGAGGAGAGGGGCACCTTAGGAAAAACTAAAAATATTATTTTATTATAAAGTCATATTCAGTTTTTAATAGCTCCAAACTGATTTATTTAGAAGCTAAGGTGGGGATGGGTCGAAATAATATCATCCATTATAATTTAGACAAGTTTAAGGTTCTATTTTAACCTTATCATTTGGATTTTACTTTAAGTTAAATAATTTTACTTTTACCGTGTCTTCTGTTTTCTTACACAATAAGGTTAATAAACTTACTATAACAAGCCAAAAAGACCCCAAGTTGTTTATTATTAATATATATAACCTTATATAAGTCCTTTGGCCGAACCTTATATTTTTAGGAATAAAATAACAATTAATAATATCATATTTGTTTTAAAAACCATTTTATGTCAATTTTGACACTATTTGGTAATTAATTTTTGTGAAAATCATAACAGAAAGATTAGTTCAAAAAAAGTTAATTAAATCAATAATAACATGTCATATTAACATATAAAAGTGTTTTAATTCAGAAAAAGTCTCAAATTACATTTATTTGTGAATTTATAACATCAATTATGTCAATATTTCATTAATAATATAATTACTGCATCATCATTGTCTCATAAATAAATTAAATTATTTAAATTCTAAAAATTACAAATAAAATATCATTATGTAGTAAATATTTTTATATTTCTAATGAATATTTATAGTAGAATTTATCTTATGTATAACCCTATATTAAAAATGATTTACTTATTACACTTTGATTTTAACTATTTTAACCCTTCTTTAAATAAATTAATAATAAATGTCCTAATCAAATCCAAGTGGGCCTAAATGGTCATCTTTTATTTCTAAGGTTGTTTTTGGTCAAATTACACTTATCCAATAGAATTAGGACATGTTTTAGGGTAATAATAATATCATATTTACCCTTAATTACCCTGTTTACTTTTAGACGTGGTAAATAAAAGTAAAAAATTACTATTCACCAAAAATTATTTTCATCTCATTGGGCCACATTTTACTTACTAACATCATCTGTGTCTCTCTGATTTTTGAAATTCCATTCACAAAAGCGGTAAAATTATGTTTTATGTAAATTTGCAAATTCTCCTCGGAGGTGGGTAAAAGACGGTCCAAAGTTCAATAAAATTTTTATATATCTAAAATTATTATAAAATGTCTCCAATGAATTACATTGAACTTATATAGGTATTATGTATCAATTTTTTCCTAAAATAAATTTAAATAAAATAAATAATTATTTAAATAAAAAGTCGGTTTTTAAATAGTAACCCAGTGTTTTCACTATTCATCCAAAATTGAAAGCTTTCAGAAAAATACCAAAATTTCACCCTAGGGTAATTTCAATATTCCGAATCCAAAAATGAAGTCCATTTTGAATGATAAAATTTATAAAATTTCAAAAATTGGGTATTACTATTCATAACAGCTAGTTTATATAATATATCGCTGTTTAGCAAAACTCAGTATTGCGTACAACACACGCTATCGTGGAAGGTCACGATTGCGTATAATGCAAGCCAAGTCAGGGATGCATGTTGTGCAAGCTCCTTTTGGTGTAGCGTACAACACAAGACATTAATGAAATTAAAAAGAATATTTTTCATAAAATCTCTGGGTGTTACACATATACAGGCAGTTCAGAAGGCCAGTAGTGAGTGGAAGATTATGGCTATATTCTCTAAGATGCATTTGGATGTGCATGATAGACAGGGGTAGATTTTTCTATCTTTTATAGTTGTTACCTCCACTCTTCTTGATCGAGTTCGATTGTGGAAGCTATCAGATTTTGAAGGCCTACTCCTAAGGGAGAGTGTTTCAGAAGAGGTCCCTATTCCTGGATGGATCATAGGCATGGATGAGATCTTGCGTTTCTAGGGACGCGTATGGGTGCCATCAGATATACACGAGGAATTGATGCGGGATTTTCATTCCTCTATTTGGGAATTTCATCCGGGTGTGACCAAGATGGATCATGATCTACACCATCATTATTGGTGTCCAGGTATGAAGAGAGATGTCGCTGGTTTCATCATAAGGTGTTCCACTTGTCAGCAGGTGAAGGTAGAGCATTAGTGACCAGTAGGGTTTTTACAACAGTTACCCATTCCTGATTGGAAGTGGAATAACGTCACGATTGACTTCGTGACCAGTTTTCCGAGGTCATCTCGAGGGAATGATGCAGTTTGGGTTGTCATTGACAGACTCATGAAGGTTGCTCACTTCTTGCCAATCAAGGAGAACTTTAATGTTGATGAGATGGGACGATTGTACATCTGAGAGATTTTATGTCTTCATGGAGTTCCACACTACATTGTTTTAGATAGGGATGCATGTTTTACTTCTTGGGTCTAGCAGGGGCTTCAGAAGGCTTTGGGTACATAGGTACTTTTGAGTACAGCTTACCACCCTTAGACAGATGTCTAGTCCGAGCGTACGATTCAGGTGCTTGAGGACATGCTCCAAGCATGAATCCTAGATTTTGGAGGTTCTTGGGAGAAGAATATATCTCATGTGGAGTTTTCCTACAATAATAGTTTTCAAGAAACTATTCAGATGGCACCTTATGAGGCTTTGTACGGTAGGCCATTCCGATCACCCTTATGTTGGATGGAGGTAGGATAGGAAGCTTTGCTGAGACCTCAACTTGTTCAGGATACCACAGAGCAGATAGAGTTGATTCGGAATAGGATGGCTACTGTATAGTCTCGACAAAAGTCTTATGATGATCAGAGGAGACGAACTCTAGAGTTCGAGTTCGGGGATTCGGTTTTCCTGCGTGTCACACTGAGGTTGGTACACAAGCGGATTAAGAGACAGGGTAAGCTTTCACTGATGTACGTCGGGCCGTTTAAGGTGTTGGAGAGGGTTGGTCCAGTTTCCTATTGGTTGCAGTCACCTCAGAGGTACTAATCTATGCATGATGTCTTCCCCGTTTCTCAGCTTTGACATTACTTCTCATACCCTTCTCATGTCTTCCAACCCAAGGAGGCTGAGATTGAAGTGGATGCATAATTTGGGGAGAATCCTATCCGGATTGTGGATCGCAGTACAAAGGTTCTCCATGGACATCTATTCCTCTGGTATGAGTGCTATGGAAGAACAGGCGGGTGTAGGACGAGACTTGGGAGAGGGAGGCCAATGTACGAGCACAATGGCCAGAGTTTTTCGGGGTTTCTTCTTCAATGCCATGCTCAGGAAATTCGAGGGAAAATTTTTTTAAGGGGGAAATTTTGTAAGAACCCGGATCTTCTTTTCAGGTAAGATTTTTCATTTATAGTCATTTTTGGGGAAAAATAAATTTCTTGAAATTTTCTAAGTACACTCCGTGTACTTCCTTGCCGTAGGAGAGTGTTGATGGCTGTGTAGTAGCCACACACATGACCGTGTGGTAGTGACTTTGAGGCCACTTAAAGCAGATTTTGGAAATAGTGAGTACACGCTGTGTACTTCAAAAGTACATGCCGTGTATTTTTTTCATTAAATGCACCGGGGTTGCGTCTGACAGACAGAACACCCATCTTCTTGGTATCGTTCATCCGAGAGAGTCTGTATAACCACGGATCTTCGACGAGCCCTAGAGCGTCGGTCTATCCTCTGAATCAAACACCATTGGTTGCGTTGGAATCGCATCAGTGAGTTATCTTTTTTTCTTGAGCCTCGTTTCGTGTTTTCTATTCTCTCGTAAGATATTGTGGGTTGAACGTTTTAGATGTTTTTGTAGATCTTCTATGTTCTAAGGAGATTCAAGCTTTGAGGTTCTCATATAGCGATCTCTTAAACCTGAGGTAGGTGGTTTGTGCCTTTCCGTTTGAGTTCTTTTAGTATTATGTGCAAATTCCACCAATACCCTTGAACGGGTTATTTCGTGTTTACCATTTTACCCCTGTTGATTTCTTTCCATGCTTGTATGCTTTTGTAGAGGTTAATTGGATATGAATATGGTTGTTTTTATATGATTTGGATGTTTTTCCCATGCTTGTTTTGTTTATGACCGGTTGGTCCTGTTTAGCCAGTTTGGCCGCCTTGCCTGTTTTTCATGCCTATTGCTATAGGATAGAGAGTTTGTATTTATAACATGCTTGATATTCTATAGAATGAATATCTAAGTAGTTTTGTAGGTTTACTTTGACCATATTACACTACTATGCTCGTTGACCTACATAGGGCCATGAGAACTTGGTGTAGTAGACTATAAGGGGAATTGAACGGGTGAGCTTCCTCAGGAGTCTTTGATCACTTTTGGCTATAAGGGGGATTGACTGAGTGAGAATCCTTAGAGATCCTAGAACCTCTTGGGGCTATAAGGGGAACTGACCGAGTGAGCTTCCTCATAGAGTCCTTGATTACTTTAGACTAAAAGGGGATTGACCCCGTGAGCTTCCTCAGAGAGTCTTTATTTTATTTCTGAACTGTTTAGACTATAAGGGGAATTAATGGTCAGTGCTTCCTCAAAGAGTCTATGAATGACTTGGGCTATAAGGGGAATTGACCGAGTGAGCTTCTTCAGAGAGTCCTTGACCTTGGGGATATAAGAGGAATTGACTGAGTGAGCTTCCTCATAGAGTTCCTGACAACCATAGACTATAAGGGGAATTGACTGCGAGTGCTTCCTCAGAGAGTCTTCATATTCTGAACCAGAGAGGATAGGTTGTGTGTACTTCCAAGAGGGTTAATGTGCTTGATTGATTGTTTGACTTGTGGAACTGGTTACTGCTGAACACCTACATGTTTAATATTTTCTATACATTACCTACCATATATTCACTGACTATTAGGCACAAATCTTTGGGTTTTTTCCAACTAGGATTTAGTCTCACACCCTGTTTTGGACTTGCTTTTGGTCCTAAACAGATTATATTGTTTTAGGTATAGATAAGGGCAAGCACCCTTCTACTTCAGTTACTTGGTTTTCTATGGATCTAGAGAGCATGGGACCATGCTATGGCTTGCGATGCTGAGGAGTTTATATAATTTCTTTTGCACTTTGGTTTAGCACCATTGTATCCCAGCATTGTGACCGGTTTGGCTATTTTCCTAGACATTTTTATTATGCATCAGTTTATATGTGTTCTCCAGTTTATACTTCAGTTTTCTGCTATTACTGTTGTATGTCATTATTACTGCTTCCACTATTTTATGTATTTGTTTACTTCCACTGTGTACTATGCCAATGAGGGTATAGTTTCTCCACTATCACAACAAAGGCTCTCGCTGCTAGTCATCAGCCTCTGGCATTCGGGGAAATGCACTTGAGTCCATGTGACCAACTAGGTATGGGGCGCCTCTGGGTGGCTTCCAGAACTGGGATGTTACATTGGTATATAATTACACTTGATTTTTTTTATTTTATTAGGACGATAGGTTATAATTTGGTGCTTCCACCAAACCATTTGAAGTTAACGATGTGTTCCCAATATATATCCTCTATAATTACATACCAGATCCATCACATGTACTGAAAGAAGAGGTTATTCCACTAAAAAATGTTATTTCATAATATTAACAACCATTAGAGATTCATGATTGTATAAATAAAGTACTTTGTAATAAGGCCACTCACCTGGTTAAAGTTTTGTAGAGAAAGAACAAGTTTGAGGAAGCTACGTGGGAACCTAATGATGTAATGAGGTAGAAGTATCCTTAGATTTTGGTACCAAATTGATGAATTTTGAGGGTGAAATTAATTTTAAGGGAGGTATAATTTAACTACCTAGTTTTATGAATTATTATTATTTTGATTAAATTTAATTTATTTGATAACATACGTTACACACATCACTGATTTTTAATGAACCGTGAAAAAATATTAATATTATTATTTAAACACGAACATTATTAACTAGTTTTTAAACTTGGTTGAATTAATTAGAAAAAAAATTAAATATTAATTATAATGGTTTTATATAAAGAAAACATATTTAAAGAAATGTAGGTAATTTTTATAGAAGTATTTATTTATTTCAAATATATTATTTTATTAAAAAATATGTTTTATATTTCATGTTATGAACAATATTAAAAATAATTTTTTACACTTTTAGAAAATGAATTTTATAAAATTAAAATAATTTTTTAAATCATCATGTAAAAATTATCTTATGGTGATGTTTTGTGATTTTTTTTGGAAATGATTAATTTTTTGATGAATAGTAAACAATTATGGTTTTTATTAAAAACTCCCTTTTCATTTAAAGAATTTATAATGTTTATTTTTGTTATAAAATGGGTTTAAAAGTAAAATTTTAAAATTATGTATTTATTAATCCAATTTAGGTCATTGAAATCAATTTATGGTATAATTTTTATATGAAAACGTTTTTCACTTTTGAACATTTTTTCTTTGAAAACCCTCTTTCTCATTGCTTCGGTGGATTTAATTTTTAATTTAATTATTCCATTTATATGAGTTGAATTAAGAAAATTGGATTATATATTTGGAATAATAATAATCTATATTATATAATAAAGTAAAATTATTATTTTTACTATAATTAATTGTAAAAATATAAAAATTATTTAATGAGGTCAATGTAAAAAACAGTTTAATAGGGGTTAAACTAAAAAGATAAGAGTTAAAAATGACCAAAACCTATCCAAAGAACATTTTATAGAAAAATTTCTACCTTATCACATATAATTTTATATAATTATCTATTTTTGAGCTTTTTGGAATCTTAAAATCCTGGGTAAACTTTATTTGTTTCAAAAATACCAAGTTTGTCCTCTCCCCCACTTATAAAAGGCCACCACATCTCCTCTTCTATTCAAACATATATATTTTTTAGAAAATACCTTCGAAAATAACTTCATTAATTCCATACTCTCATCCTAGAGGAATTAATGTTTTCAAAAATATAACCTATTAAGGATTTTGGTTCAAACTAAAAGATGTTTTTCGAAGAAGAGGTAACATCTCTAATCGAGCGTTTTATTTCATTTCTTCCTCCAAATTGTTAAATTATTACAAAAACATACCGATATAATAAAAAAATAATATTACATATACTTAGATATTATTATGATAATTTCATGACCTGAACTATTTTTCTCTTCCATCAAATGGGGCATTAAATCATCATTCGTGTGTACAAAGGACAACAGACTCATGATCTGAATTCATACATTTTTCCATCACCACCTATCATGGTTGGATATAATGATGTATTAAATGTTTATATATGATATTTATTATATTATAAACTTATATAATTTTTATATCAAATATAATTTCTTACTTTCCATTCCATGGGAATACGATAAGGTGGCTCGTGTGTATGGTGGACTGCCGCCAAATGAAGCGATGTGATTCATTCACACTTTACATGGAAGGTAATAAGTATGGGATTAATGAAAATATGTGATATAAATGAAATAAAAATTATTATTTAATTTTAATATATTATTTATATTTATTTCTTTCAATCCATCATTAAAATGGGAATAATGTTCATGCGTACATATGACCTATCGTCTCCATGAACGATGTTTTTCATTTTCTATCTCTGACATTTATAGACTACTATAAATAAAATATGTTGAATATATATGATATATATGTAATTTTTAACGTTATGTTATTTATGAAACCATGATAAAACTAAGAGAATCAAAAAAATAACAAATCAAAACATATATTAAAAACAAATTAGTTATTTCCCAAAACATGACTTTAACCTGAGATTATTAATAAATGGGTAATAAAAGTTCATTAGTAAATAATATATGTTGTGATACATATAAATATGGTTCTATAATATATTTATAATAAAAATATATTTATCATACATGAGGTTTGAATTTTTTTGAAGTAATTCAAGACTCACGTTAAGAGATTTTCGTCTCACTTTTATTTTCTATCAGACACATTCCATATTCACCACATGTTTCATTTATGTGGTGTATATAATTCCCATGAATGTATTTTGAAATTATTAAACATAAAATTATGTAGAAAACATATCCTTTTACAAATATTATTAAATTATTTTAAGCATAATTAACCATCATTTACAAGACAAGGATCATAAATTCTATTATCTTTGGACGATTAGATACATAATTAGAAATCAGGAAACCAAAATAGAAACATATTTTTTTTGATATCCATAAAGAGTTCCTGAAGTCATTTTATATATTACATATAAATAGGATAACCTTCATAATATATGAATAAAGGGATGAGATAAAAAGCCCAGTAAGGGAATAAATATTGTAATAAAGCATAGCGAATGGGTTAGAAGGCCCAACTTGATGACATAAAAAAGTCATGGAACATGAATAAAAATAAGGAACAATAACCTGTAGAACATGGGGTAATTTAATAAAGGAATAATAGAAATTTGGAAACAACATACATCATGAAATAAGCCTATGTCAAGTCTAATTTTCTATACCATTGCACATGTTGGTGCTTGAGTTAATGATAACTTCAAATACCATTACACATGGAGGATCAAGTCCTATAAATGAATTAGGTTTACTCCCTATCCCAAAATGACATATCATGAGACTAAACATTACCCAATTAATTGGAACTATATCACTCCACATCCATAATAAAATATTCATGCATATGTGTTCCACATAAATAATATTACATAAGGAATAAACACAAGTGTTACGCATGAAAGGAAATTGGTATCATAATCATGTCATAAGACATAACAAATGAGTGTATCATAAAAGTGTCCATTAAAGAATGGATTTAAATAATAAATGGAAAATAATAAGGAAAAATGGGAATAAAACATGATAATTTATGCCAAAATGAAGTGACAACATGTAAAAAGTGTGTTTAAGAAACTTTCAAAATGATCTACTTTAGTGCGATTTAATGGAAATTTATAATTATTTTTCATCTCTAAAAGTAATAATTAATTGTTTAAAACTAGAAATTAACCAATATAGTTTTTCATGATAAAATGAGTGATTTTATAAAAATAATGGTGGCTTCAAATATATTATTGAGTGCACTTTAAAATGGTTAAGAAATTGGGATTTTCTCTTCAATCGGGCTTGCTTATCAGGAGGGATTTGGAAGGGAACATTATAAACCATGTATTTCCCCATCAAAGAAAGAAGAATTTAGAATATTTACATATTTTTGGAACATAAATTTAGAAAATATGAGGAGTAAGTAAGAATAATTATGAATTAAATTGGGTTAAAGAGAGAAATCATAAATAGAAGGAAAAAATGGAGGTTCAGATAGAATATATTACCTTATATTTGAAAGTGTTCTGTACTTATACTTAATATCCTGGATAATAAAATTTTAAAAAATTGAATAGTAAATTTAGAACCTATTATACCTTTATTTTATTTTTTATAATTTTATTAAGTTCATTTATGGTATTTTTGTTGAGTTATAATATACAATTTTATCATTCAGGAGTTTTCATTTCCTTGGTTTTCATGATCCATTCACTTATATACATGTATGAAAGATCATGTAAAATGAGAATAGTTATCCAGAATTGAAATTATATATTTTTATGAAATATAAAAATATTAAATGGTCTTATATATATATATTCTAGATATGGAGATTATTTATTAGATTAAACTATAATGATAACTATTTAGATTATTTTGGCATTTTTTTGATCATCACGAACTAGTTTTATGTTATTAATTAATATTATGTACATATATACTAGTTCTAGAACACTAAATAAGTTGTAATATAAATTTTAAAATCTGTTTTAACCATCATAATATTTTTATAATGGTCCTTTAAGGTGATATTAAAAAATAAAAAATCATATTCCATGAAGGTGGAGAATCAACACCTCACGAACCATGTTATTATTTTTAGAAAAAAAGGGCATGGGAAGAGAATTTATCATCAATATACCTATTACATAATAAAATTAAATTAAATAAGATATTTTGGAGTTATAATTCTACTTTGGGATAAGAATATACGCTAGGATAAAAAAAGAAAATAAATTGAAAAGAAATTAAAATAAAACGAAAGAGGATTTAACCTTTTGATCTTCTTCTCCATGAGAACCTCCTTAGGGAAATTGGGTTTGGTATTTTGTTGAGAAAAAAGGATCCTAGAAGTTGGGGTGAGAGACTATTAGAAGATTATTGGGTAGAATTTGTACAATCTTCAAGTCTTTGGAGGTGTGAGGAGAAGGGGTGGTATTTATAGTGAGAGGAGAGATGTATTTCTGATTATTTTATTTATTATTTTATTATTTTGGCTCAAGACTATGAATATTGATGATTATTGTGACTGCATATAGAAACTAGTTCATGTGAGTTCCAAAAAATGGGTTCTTACATCATCCATACATCATTCACAACTCAATAATTCATTTATTTCATAAATACCATAAATTATTGTATTTCAGTATTCACCAAAAACTTCAACTATTTTAGAAAAATCCCAACATTTTACCCTATCCATTTTTATACATTTAAAATTAAAAAATTAAATCCATTTTATGAAAATAATTTTCTAAATATGATAAATTTAATTTTTAATTAAAATCAATATTTATTCAAAAAAATATCGATTTCAATATTATAACTGATTTTATGACACTTTGAAGAATTTATTAAAATCTCAAAAAATTATCTTATAATTATAAAACAAAAAATATTAATTTATGAATCTATTTTAAAAAATTAAATTTTCTTTTAAATCATTATATTAATTGTAAAATTGTAAAGAAATAATGACATTTCACAAAAATACCAAAACTTAATTTATCATTTTTGAAAAATTTATTAACTTATTACTCGATATAATTACATCATATTTTCATTAATAAGATAAATAAATTTCATTTATACTTTCATAGGTGATGTTACTATTCTATTGTCTGGTTTACTATTCCTAATGAAAACATTACTATTCCAACAGTCAAGTTACTATTCCATCTGTAAAGGTTCCATAATTTCTAGAAAAACCTCTTATTTAATTCATTCTTCATTTATAAATATTTTATTGAGTTAAATATGTGATTTTATTTGATTTATACTATATAAAATAATTATGATAATTTAAAATTTTATTGATAAAAAAAATTGGTCGTTACATTCTTCCCCCCTTATAAAATTCTGTCTTCAAAATTTTGTTTTACTAATTAAGGTGAAAACATATTTGGGTAATTCTACCATTTCCCACCATTAACTAGAAAAGACAAATAAAATTATGGGGAATATAAACTTATCTAATAATAATATAATAAGGAAAATTTGAACATGTAAGGATAAACTTGTAAAATTAAAATATATCCTAACTTGTGATTCCCTATGTTCCAATATAGGTTATCCATTATGATAGATTTATCCCTTGGGTTGTTACTAAAGTTTTATAATCCTAATATAAAAAAACTATATCACAATATGATACCAAATATAGTAGACCTAGCCTTTTACACATATTATTACATGATTTTGAGCGTAATTAACTATCATTTTCATGCCAAGGATTATAAAGTCTAGTGTATTTTGAAGATTATATAAATAATTAGAAAGCATGAAACCAAAATTGAAAATTTTATTATTTAATCTTCATAAATATATCATAACTTAATTTTATCTCTTCCAACTATATAGGATAACCTGGGGAATACATGATCAAAGGGATATGATAAAAATACTAGTAAGGGAATAAACATAGTAATAATGCATAACACAAGGGTTAGAAGTCATAACATGATGACATATAAAAAGTCACGGAACAAGAATAAAAAAAAGGAAGCATAACATGTAGAACATGGAGTCATGTAATCATGGAGTCATTGGAATGTTACAACAAAATACATCATGAAATAATCATGAGTCAAGGCTAACTACCTAGACTATTGCACATGATGGACCATGAGTCAAAGGCTAACTACCAAGACCATTTCTCATTGAGTACCATGTCCTATAAAATAACTAGGTTTACTCCATGTCCCAACATGATGTATCATGAGACTAAATGTTACCAAAATCATTATATCACTATCTAGATGAACTCATCATAACATGTACATGAATATGTGTTCCACATGAATAATCATACATAATGAATAAACATCAGCGTTACCCATGGAAAGAAACGATTATCATAATCATGTCATATGGAATAACCAATGAGTTTATCATAAAGGTGTCCATGAAACAATGGATTTAAATCATAAAAAGACATTAACTAGTGCAAATTTTCAAAAAAATGATATGTGATTTCAAAATGAAGTGAAAACATTTAAAAATAGGGTTTAAGAATCTTTAGAAATGAGACACTTTAGTGCAGATAAAGGAGGAATTTTAATGAATCTTTAAAACAAAAAAAGAATAATTGTTTATGTAAAACCATAAATGAACCAAGATAGATTTTTCATGATAAATTAAGTCATTTTACAAAAATAACAGTAGATTAAACTATATTATATAGTGAACTTGAAGATTGATAATAAATTGGGAAGTTCCCTTTAACCAGGCTTTGCTTTTCAGGGGGATTATAAAGGGAACATTATAAAAAATGTATTTCAGCATCAAAAGAAGAATAATGTGGCATAGTTACATATGTTTATATAATAAAAATATAACATATGAGGATTAAATAATAAAAATTAATAATTAAATTTGGTTATATATAGATAATGTGTATCCTAAAAGAAAAAATGGAGGTTCAGATAGAATCCCCTACCTTAGGTATGAAAGAGTTCTACACTTGTAATTAATGTCCTAGATAATATAATTAAATCCATTAGTTAATTAATTAATTACCTTTTCTACATGTATTTTATTTATTATAATTTTATAAAGTTCAATTATTCCCTCTCTAATGAGTTATATGATATAATTTCATCGTTTGAGAGTGTTCATTTCCTTGGTTTTCATGATCGGTTCACTTGCATACATGTACTAAGAATCATGTAAAATGAGAATAGTTATATAGAATTGAAATTATATGTTATTAAAGAAATTTTAATACATTAAATATTCTTATATATATATATATATCATTTTTTCCATATATGAGGATGATTCATTAAATACAACCTTAAAGATAACCATTTAAATTATTTTGGTGTTTTTTCCATCATCAGGAATTAGTTTCATTTTATTAATTAATATTATGTATATATATTGGCTCTAGAAAACTAAATATGTTTGAATATATATTTTAAAATCTGGTTTAACCATAGTAATAGTATTATGGCCATCCTTGAAGGTATTATTATAAATTAAAAATCATCGTTCATGATGGTGGTGAATCGACACCACACAGACGATGTTTTCAATTTTAGAAAAAATGGGAAGAGAATAGAATTGATGGTGTATGTACCGATTACATAATAAAATTATATTATATGTGAGATAATAGGTTTATCATGAAACTTTTTGATAGGTCAGTTAGTTGATGATAAGAAAATAAAATAAATTAAAAAGAAACTAAAGGAAAATGAAAGAAAATTCTACCTCTGGAACTTATTCTCCTTGTGAACCTCCTTAGGGAAAATGGGTTTGGTCTTTTGTTGACAAAAAGGATCCTAGATTTGGGTAGGATATTCTTTTTAGAGTAATGGGAGGAATGTTTACAAACTTCAATGATTTGGAGTTCTGCGGAGAAGGGGGGGTTAATTATAGTGGAAGGAGAGCGATATTTATGATTATTTTATTTATTAGTTTATTATTTTGGCTCAAGACTATCAATAGTCAGGATTATTTTGACTAATTATATTAAATAGTGAATTTAAGTTCTAAATAATGAGTTCTTACCTCATCCATACACCATCCATGACTCAATAATTCATGTATTTGTTAAATACCTAAATTACCATATTTTATTATTCACCAAAACCTTCAACTAATTTAGAAAAATCCCAAAATATCATCCAAACCATTTTTTGAGATGTAGAATAAAAAAATTGACAATATTTTATGGAAATAATTTTCTAAATATTATATATTTAATTTTTAATTAAAATCATCACTTATTCAAAAAAAATGATTTTAATATTATAACTGTTTTTATGATACATTTTAAAAAATAATTAAAGTATCAAAAAATTATCTTATAATAATAAGAGAAAAAAATATTAATTTATGAATCAATTTTATGAAAGTAAATTTTCTTTTAAATAATTATATTAATTATAAAAGTATAAATAAATAATTACATTTCAAGAAAATATGAAAAATTAATTTATCATTATTGAAACATTTACTTACTTATTCAAAGATATAAATATATCATATTTTAATTTATAAGACACTTAAATTATATTATTTCTTTCATATGTGAGGTTACTATTCTATTGGCCTGTTTTTTATTCTTAATGGTAATATTACTATTCCAACAGTCAAGTTACTATTCCATCGGTAAAAGTTCCTTAATTTATAGAAATACCTGTTAATTAATTCATTCTTCATTTATAAGGTTTGTGTTGAGTTCCATATATTATTTTTTGTGATTTATAATCTATTAAATAAAAATAATGATGTAAAATTTGATTGATAAAAAAAATTTGGGTCATTAAAAAAGATGGGGATTTAATTATTAATTTAAAGATAACTCTTTCAGGGGGTTTATGATTCAAAATTTACCCTAGTGTTAAGGGTTTTTTAAATCAAATTGCCTTCTTTAGGTCATGAGTTATGTTATGTACCTATATTATTCTATATGGTGTATATATTATCCTATGGATATGATATATCATGAATTTACTTATTTTAATGATATTAAATGTTTCATTTTACATTATTCTTTAATGGGGTATGTGATTGATAATATTATAAACTAGTAAATGTTTGATGTTTTAATCACATTGTTTATCATGATTGTTTATGATTATGAATTAGATTATGAAATATTATATAATATATCTCAAGAAACTCATGATATTTCTTATCATCTAGTTATTTCATGATAATACATGTTTCCCTTCATTTTCATCTCTTTATGTACTCAAGAGTTCAAAGGAACGATTTTAAGAAAAATCATCTTTATTTCAATCTTTGGTCAAAAAAACTATTTCTTCCAAAAATATTCCAAATTTTTTTTTTAACAAACTCTACATTATTTATTAAACAATTTTTACCCATGATTCCCTTTTTAAATTTTTTTAAAATAGATATTCATGTATTTTTTCAAACAACTCCCATTTGGATTTTACTTCAAATGTGAAAGGAATATTTGTTTTAATGTGTATGACATGAATAGAATTTCTCAACATCATTACTGTTATTGTATTTGAATATTAATTTATAAGTGTTCAATTTTATTTTCAAGGAAAATTATTTATAAAATATTTTATACCTTTTAATTATAAAAAAGTGATTTTCAATGAAAGGATATTTTCCTCAAGAAACATTCCTAGTGATTTATGTTACAAAATAATTATACAACTAAGATGATATTTTTCGATGTTACTTATTATATACTGGGGATATGATATAAGGGTATTATTCTGATTGTTTCTATGTATGATTTAGGTTTATGATGAAATGATGTTTATGAAACCCACTTCTTTTTCCACTAGTCATACCATGATAAAATGTTTATGAAGAACTTTTATTTTTCCACAGTTATATCAAGACAATATTCTTATGATACCCACTTATTTTTACATAGGTTATGTTTTGATGAAGTGATGAAATTATTTTGAAACTTTTTTCATTTTGGTAGGTTATGATATGATGAATTCTTTATGAAATTTCTTTTTGTTCATGGGTTCATATATGATGAATGTTTTTGATCTTATAGAACACGTATGTAATATTTTAATTATATAGTGAGGGGACCTATATCTCCCTCTAATTTATTGTGTAAAGATTGTAATCTCATGATATAAACAAGACTAGAAGCGATAGTGAAACCAATTTAGTAAGGGAATCAGTCCACCATGATAGTCTTGGGAGTCAAAATTGACCACTTTAGTGGTTTGGGGAGTGAACCCATTACACTATGATAGCATTTGAAATAATATTTGAACTACTAAAGAAATTATTTTCTATTCTTATGTACATGCCACAAATATATGTCTTATACCTATGATTTTTTATTGTGGTTCATGTTTTTTTATTCTATTTTGATTATTGTCTTATAAAATACCAAGATTTATTTTATGGCCTTGGTTTATGATCTACTATATATAGGCTATGTTCTTTAAATTTTATTCTTATGTTATCATACCCTTATGCAAAAGATATGTTGATATATCCCAGGTTAAGTTAAAAGGTATTATGTTTGATATGTATAAAAAGAGTTGTAGTTATGAAGAACATAGTGGGAGATGATTTATCTCACTTTTGAACTAGTTGTTTAAGTGTAAAATTTTCCAATATAATTATACTATTATGATCCTCAGGCATGTGTTTGAGTAATGTAATGAATATTTAAATCAAAAGATGTAATATCTTTGTATTACAATCACATTTCTTTAAACGTCCTTAAAGGATTATAAGACTAGTATTTATTTTCCAATACATAATGTTTCATAAACTTATAATATAAAAAAAACCACCACACTCCCACTAAACCATTTATAGACACCAGGTTTACATTAATTATTATAAAACCAAATTCTGTTATGGCCATAAAACATTATGTTTTATTACCTAGAATCTTTATTTAATCTATAAAATTATTCTTTTATATTTTAAATTTTTTTATCTTCCTTTGGAGTTATAAATATTTTAGTCTGTGTCATATATAAATCTTCTATAATTTTCCCCACAATGAAGGCTATTTTTACATCCATTTTCAAAATATAACAGTCATGGAAGGATTATATAGAAAGTAGAATTATGATGGATTTTAGAATTTCAATTTGTTAAAAGCATTCATTATAGTCAATGCATTGATACTATTCAAAACATTTTACAACTAGACATGCTTTATTGGTATTGAATTTACCATCCATGTCTAGATTCTTTAATAATTCTCATTTATAACTAAGTATCATTACATCAACTAGATGATCTACCAAAATAAATACTTAATTTTGGTACATGGAATTTATTTTAGAATTCATGGCTTATTTCCACTTGGAAACATTTGTGTCAGTTAATTTATCCTTGTTTGTTAGAGGATCATTTTTATCAAATAATAGTGGCTCACTATCATAGGTGACCATAATATAATACCATTTTTGTTCTATAACCACTATTTTACTTCTACGTAGTATTTGTTTCTTTGGAATAACTTCTTCCAAGGGTCTTTGTGGAACTTGTTCATGTTCCAACTCTTGTGTATCTTGGTACCGTAGTTCATCAATGTCTTTCTTTCTCCCATTATCTCTTTTAGAGATATGATCCTTATCAAGGAATATGGGATTACTTCCCCCCAAAACCCTTTTTTCTTAATGATTATATATATAGTGTCCTATTGTTTACTTGGGATATCCTATAAGGATACACTTTATGGATTGGTGAGTTAGTTTTTTTTTCTAGAAGAGGCCTTAAAAAATGCTTCACATCTACACACCTATAAGTATTACAACACGAGTTTCTTTCCATTCCAAAATTGGTATGGAATACTTTCTACTAATTTAGTTGTCACTCAATTTAGTATATAATTTTTTGTTTTTAACATGTATCCCCAAAAGGATAATCGAATACTCACATGGCTCATCGTTGATCCCACTATGTCCAATAATGCGTAGTTCCTCCTTTCACACACACCATTACACTAAGGAGTAAAAGGAGGTTTGAGTTGGGATAGTATCACAAACTACCATAAATAATCTATGAAGACTTAATTAAGATGTTTTACACCATATTCTGAGTAAGGTTTCCTAATATTCTTACCACAACGGTTCTCAACCTCATTATTGTATTCCTTATATTTTGGAAATGAACCAAACTTATACCTCTTCAAGTAAACATATCAATATCTACTAAAATCATTAGTAAAAGTTATTAAGTTTGAGAACCCACCTCTACCATTAAAAAGAAAAAGGTCCACAGACATCAGTATAAACTAATACAAGAATCTATTTAGCCCTTTCACCTTTACTACTAAATTGTGATTCATTTTTTCCTTGTAAACTTGTGTGATATACACTAAGTGGTATTAGTTTAAAATAATACAAATATCCTTATTTGTGTAATTTATTTATACACTTTTTTTACAAGAGCTATTCGGTGAAACCATATTTGGGTGTGGTATGAGTCACATGAAGTAGTTTTATTATCGATTGAAATTATTTGGTTTGTGTAATACAACACATAATGACCATTATTTAAATGTTACATACCATAAAAACAATATATTTAAAATATAAGTAACATTTATTCCTGAAATTGAAAATAAATCCATCCATATCATATTTGGATACAAATATAATGTTTTTAGAGATAGATGTTATATAATAAAAACCTATTTAAACCAAGATCATTCCCACTAAAAAAATTAGGAGGTAGTCTCTGATAGCTACAACAACAAGTTTATATCCATTCGATTCTCATAGATCTACATCCCCTCATTCATTTTTTAATATACTTGGTTCCTATACTTGAGTAAATATGTTGACACCAAAAGAGGTATCTAATACCAAATTTGTATAAATATATAAATTTCACTCAATAAAAAGTACACCTAAAGCTTCCACTTTCTTCTTTGGATGGGTGAACTTTTTTTTAGTGTCGCTTCTTGCCACATTCAAAATAGACAACATCTCTTCCCCCTTATTCCCATTGATCTTTCTCTTTTTGGAAGGGAATTGTAAAGAAGCTCTAGAATTAGAGGTATTCGCTAGGAATTTTTTCTTTTTTACCATAATAATGAAAATATTTTCATTACTTTTCTCTTTATCTACTTGTATTAGTAGAGTAATCAGATCTATGTGAGACTTATCAATTTTTCTCATGTTAAAATTAACAAGAAATATGGAGAATATTTGAGGGAGTGAGGCAATAATGAGATCGGTGTGTAGTTCATCAGGGAGTTTAAACTCTATAACCTCTAGGCACTCACTATACCCAATTATATTGAATACATGAGGCCCATATGGTGAAACCTATCTAATATTTCTATAAAAAATAGTCTTGGTGACCTCAAACCGTCCCTATATTTCTCTCTCATAGAAAATACCACAAAGATGCTCGGGAATTCTATAAGTATCCATGTTTTCTAAATACTTACTATGTTATAAAGACATAAAAAATCATTAAACATTGAACTTTGACCATATTTTCAAGTGTTTTCATAGATATGTAACTATTCATTACTCACCTCCTTCATAGAGAGATCATGGATTAATGATTCTAGTAGGTAAGCTTTTTGTTCCTAGAAAAACATAACTTGAAGGAATATAAATCATTCCTGGAATTTACCACCATTGAAGAGAGTGTATTTATCCAATAAGGATCTTTTGAATAAAGAAGATTACAATATTCTCATTATTCTACAATTATAAAATATATATCATTATAAATTTTCTTGATTAAAAATTACGTAAGAAATAATAATAATTTAATATTATTAAATATTCCAATATTTTATCAAGTCTTTAGAGATCTCACCTTTGATCTGAGAATGTATATTTTTTAGTGGCATAGATCTATATTTCCAATCTTATAATTCATATTAAGGCTATGAAAATTACTAGAAATTATTTAGGTAGGTGGTATTACCAACTACTGGCTTATAACTCTTTGGTACATTGACTAGATGCCCTAGTCTAGACACTATGTCTCATATTTCCTCAACAATTGCCTCAATTTTTTTTATTAGATAGATATATACCACTAAACCTAATATATATTTGGTAATGTCAACACACTATCACAGTTAAAAATTCTGGATAATTAAAAGTTCAACCGACAAAGGATAAACCAACACTTAAACTATGGGTATATATTAATTCAGATGATGGAAGACTTAATGAATTAATATTAACTTGAGGAATTTTGTTTTATTATATGTAATTTTTTTTATTAAATATTTTACATGCCCTATTAATATTAAGTAGATTTTACGTAAGTGATTAACCATGTTTTGGTAAAACATTCACATATAATCAATTTATTTATATTCCAACTTTTCTCATTAATTCATTTATTTACATGATAACGGTCTTTCATCCATAAAATAAATAATTTATTAGAAGTAAATAAGTAAATAAATAAATGACTCGATCATGATATTATTTAATAGTTGATTTATTGAGAAGACAAAAATTCAACCTATGACCGAGGGGAAAACTCCTTGTGTCAGTCTTGTTAGGAGTTGTAGTATTCCAAATATCCACCTATGTATCACCTGGGTTAACAAAGTCTTAGTTTCATCTTGAACCACCTCCACATGCCTTGGTAAAATCTCTTAAAAACATGTTAACTCACAAATAGCTTAGGGTAACTAAATAATTTATTAAGGGAAATTATATAAATAACATTGGATATGCAGGTCCTTAAAAATAAAGGATATATAGATGAATTACAAACCATCATTCTCAATTTAATAAATAATAATTACAAAACCATGAAATAAATTAAAATTAAATAATTATAAAACATATATTGGTCTGGTTTATGCTCACGATCGATGGTAAACATGCAAAAATTAAACATTAAAATAACTAGTTATCATTAATTTAAATTCATTCTTTGATAATATAAAATGTGCATGAATTAATTTAATTAATTTTCTTTATTAATCAATTAATTCATTTCATATTAATTTATCCAATCATCCTTAAAATATCTTCTCGTGTGACTTTAAATAGAACATATAACGTAATTTTATTTAATAATCAATAAAATAATACATAGCTTTATACTTGGAAGTAACCTGGTGACTACCTATTCTAACAACTCAGTATAGTATAAATTATAAACAATTCACTCATATGAAATATTTTTTTTCACACAATTTTACATAATTTCATGGCATGAATATCCAATTTAATTCCACATGAAACACATGAAAATTATATAGCCCGTATAGTTTGATGCATTGAGTCTTTAGTGTAGAATAACCATATGAGATCCACAACATATAATATTACATAGAATTAATTAATAATTTAATATAAAATAAAACATGATGATTGGAATGTATTATCAACTTAATGACCACCACATATTTCATGCCTATGAGGTTTTATAGAGTAGTAAATTAATCTTAATATTTCCAGATAAAAAGGTGAAGTACATGGAATGTGCAATCCAACCACACATCTTGTACTTCTCTTCACCAGATATTTTTTGTAACACCCATAGGACTTCACATATACTTATCATGAACATTTATAAAGTACATTATGTAATTATAGTTAAACAGATGCCAATCTTTATGTGTCTTGTATTGAATATATGCGGTGTATTAATTACAAGCCCCCATTTGACCCTATTGTTTTGTTGTAAAAGATCATGGATAACATGAAATATAGTCAAACTATATAGAGTGTGTTTTGTAAAAGTTTCATTCCATCCTAGCTGGTATATATTTAGTTAATTTATTTCACATGGTGTGTAATAATTACTAGACGATTTAGAAGCCATATGGGTGTTCTTGTGTAATGAATAAGGACACATGAGGTGTTATAAAGACACCGTGTGATATTATATTGTCAATCTGTGATCCATGAAACTTGAGAACGAGATATTCATCAGCAATATTCATTAATAATTAAATAATCTTGGTAATATTTTAGATAAATTAAGAATATGAAGAAGATATTTTGACGATAAATCAAGAAAAAATTAAAACATAGAATAAATCTTAACATTTAAATGTGAAACTATCAAAAATAAAATAAATAATTATAAATTTGAATGCTACTACTATGAAACCACATTGAAACACCTCAAGATTATATGAAATATTTTTATAAATTAAGTTTAATTTATTCGATATCTTGCATTACACGCACCACCAAGTTTTAACTAACCACGATATACTATTAAAAATATTATTGTATTAAAATAAAAATTATAACCTAGCCATTAATGTTTTTGATATGAATAATATCCAACCCATTTTTAAATTTTTTAATTAATTTTTTATTTAAAGAAAACAAATTTATAAATATGTACTTAATTTTTTGTAAAGTCTTTATATACTTTAAAAATATTTTTTTTTTCAAAAAATGTTTTTTCATTTCTTTTTGTGAAAAAATAAAAAAATTAATTTTAGAAACATTTTGGAAGGTTTATTTAAAAAATTAACTTTATTTTTTGAATAAATATTTCAAAATTACCATTGGGTGAATTTTTGTGGTTTTATTGGAAGGATAAGGTTTTCAATGAATAGAGAAAAAACTGATTTTTATTAAATAATTTCATTTTGTTTAAGGAATTTTACAAATTATATCCCATTTAAAAATGTTTTAAAAATAAAATTAGTTCAATTATTTTAGTATTACACTAATTTATGTCATTTTAATCAAATTAATATTGATTTTTTATATAAAAAATTTCTATACTTATGATAAATTTCTCTTTGGAAAATAGTTTTTTTGTCTTGTATACCAGTTTAATTTTAAATTAAAAATTTCTGATTCCATAAATGTAATTTATAAAATTTTATTCCATATTTTTAATAATAATAATAAACATTATATAATAAATTCAACTTACTTTTTTCTCAAAATGAATAATAAAAATAATAAAAATTAATTACTGAGGTCAAGGTTAAAATTGGTTTACTAGGGGTTAAACAAAAAATATAAAGGATAAAATGACATAAAAATTTGTCCAATTTATTTTTTATGAAAATATTTCCACCTAATATCATATTTTTTTTGACAATGAATCATTTTATATCCATTTTTCTTGTTTAAAATGTGGGTAGACATTTTTTTAAAAACATTTCAAGCTTGTCCTCTCCCCACTTATAAACGAGAATATCTTATTATCCTCTATTCACACTAATAAAACCATTTGGTTCATCCAATACCTCTCAAAAATATATTCCTTACTTTATTAACCACATATTATAGTCCTTATTTTTATTATTAAACCCTTCGAAGAAGGCTTTAGGTATAAACCTAAAGAGGTTCTCTGAAGAAGAGGTAAAATTATTAAACTTGTGTTGTTGTTTTACTTATTTTTCAACCTCCTTGAAATATTAATAAAATATGATGATATAACAAAATAATTATCTTACATATAATGATATTTTATTATGTTATTTTAATTACCTACATTTATCTTCTTTTCCATTAAGTGAGAAATGAAACTGTCTATCGTGTGTAAGATGCACTACCGCCTCATGAATCGGTATAGTTCATTTTTCACTGCCACCTCTCATGGAAAGATATATTGATTGATTTAACATATTTATATAATATTTATGAAATAATATTACTTATTTAATTTTAATATCATGTTTACATTATTAATTCCTATTCTGTGGGAACACGATAACATTGCTCATTTGTACGGTGGTCAACCACCTCACGAAGCGATGTGATTCATTTTTCACCTTTGATTTACATGGAAGGTATTAAGGGTAAATTTAATGAATATATACGATATATATGAAATAATAATTAATATATAAATGTGATATATTATTTACCTTCCTTAATTTCTTTCCATCGTGTAAATGGAAATAATGTTTATGGCTAAGTATGACCTACCGTCTCCATGAATGGTGTAATTCATTTTCAATATCCAACTTTGATGGATTACTATAAATAAATAAGTAATAAATTTATTTGATAATTATATCATGGTTAAATTTTTTAATGTTATGTAACTATGAAAAAATCAAAAGGATTGAAAATTCCAAACCAAAACATACATAAAAAGCGAAGTAGTTTTTACCTGAAATATGATTTTAACATAGAATTATTAATAAATGGAAAATAAAATATTATAGGTAAATAATATATGATAGATATGAGTATATTTATGTAATATATTTATAGTAAACCTATATTTATTATACAATACGTTCATACATATAAAAAAATTCAAGACTTAACTTAAGGGAGTTCCAATCTCGCTTTCAATTCAGAGAGACATACACCATATTCACCACTGGTTTATTTTATGATGTGTATATACAACCCATTTTAAATTTTATATCATTAATATAATTATTTTAATAATATTTAATGTTTCATTTGATTTTAATCTTTAATGTGGATTATGATTCAAAAGTTTCCAAAGTGGTAAGAGTTTTATGAGACAATCTCATTGTTTATCGGGACTGTTTATGATTATGCTTCCAATGATCAAATGTTATGATCTCTCTCTCAATAATTAAATTTATTTTATTATACTATGGTTTTTAATAAAAATAAATATTTTCCTTTCATTTTACCCCCTTTATGTACTAAATATTCCAAAAAAAAATTTAATACAAATCTCTATTATTTCTCTCTTCGGTCAAAAATCATTTCTATTACATGTACATGTTTTCTAAAAATGTTTTAATTTTTTTACTATTCTCAAATGACTTTTTAAAGAAATTTTACCCATGTTTTAATTTTTACAAATGATTTTAATTGAATCTTCTTTTCAATTTTTTAATGTGGCACTTTTTACTTTTACAAAAAATGTGAAAGGAATCTTTGTTTTAACATGTACGGAATGAATGATATTTTCCACTATCATGACCACTAAATGATTTAAAGACTCATTTATAACAATCCAAGTATATTTTAAAAGAAAATTATATCTAAAATTCTATATGAAAATATAGTTTTTAAAAGGTGATTTTCAATGTGGAAATATTATTTTCCTCAAGGAATGTTCCAAGTGATATTGAAAAAATCATTTTCCATATAAGATGACATACTTTTATGTTAGCTAATATATAATGGGGATATAATACAATGATAAAATCCTTTTTATTTATCTATATTTTATATTATTATAATGAAATGTTTTTTATAGAACCCATTTCTTTTCCATGGGTTATGTTTATGAAACTTGTTTCTCTTCCATGAGTTATGATATGATGAAATGATGAAATGTTTATTAAACCTGTTTATTTTCCCCAAGTTATGCTATAATGAAATTTTTATAAAAACCCTTTATTTTCATGGGTTTTGATATTATGAATGTTTTTTTATCTTTTGTAACACATATATATTATTTTTATTATGTTATGGGTGGAACCTTAATCTTCGTACAATGAATTGGGTAAATATTGACTTCTCATGAGATAAACATGACTAGAATGGGAAGTGAAACTAGTTTAATATGTCAATATTTACACTATGATAGTATTGGTAGTGGACCTTGACTACTATAATGGGTTGGTGAGTTAACCCATTCCACTATGGTATTTTTTGAAATTATTCTTGACTACTAAAGATATGAATTTCTATGATTATGCGTATGTTAAAAATCTGTCTTATTCCAACATTATGATCTCATAGATCATGTTATATTATACTATTATTTCTAATGTCATATGAAATCCCAAGATTTATTCTTTGACTTAGGTTTATGATCTTCGATAGGCAGGGTATGGTTTCCAAATCTTCGATAGGCAGGGTATGGGTGAAACCATTTGTTATGTTTACCTTCCTGAGGTTATGAAGAAATGTATTCTGTATGATATGTCTATGAGGGGTTCTAGTTATTAAGAACTTGGTGGGAGATGATATTGTTCTCCCATGACCTGTTTTTTTTTGTATCCATGTATTCAAATGCACTAAACCTAAATGATTCTAGTGTCGATCATTATTTTATGTATTTAATATCCATCAATAAAGATGTGATATTTATGTATTAAACTTTTGGCTCTTTATAGTTAGTATAAGAGAAAGGTTTAGTCAATATTTTAGGAAATAAGGATGAGAGAAATTTAGTGAGAACCCTTATGATAATCTTATGCATAAGAGGAAATCCCATGTTATGGTAAATAAAGGAGTAATATTTTACTATAAAAAATCCCTATCTTGATACTACAAGTGGATATAGATCAAGTATATTTTTACCTAGGGGAAATGACTATGAAAAGGTTATATTTAGATGGATTTTATTGTCTTCTAGTTCCCAAAAATGGGTCTTATTTCACACCTAGTTTGAAACTCTAAGAGTATAAGATTTGGAAATTCACAGACTATTTAAAAACCATCATGAATGATTTTAATACATAATGATCATCAATTACTAGGTAAAACCTAAGGTGTCATATATTGAAAATAAGGTGCCATTATTAGACATCATATGAGTGATTTTCCAGGATTGATCACTCTGATTAATGAAGTTTTATGGTCACACAAACCATATTTGTTTTAATATGGTATTAGAGAAAACTAATAAAGTTGGGGTGGTGATAGGTACGATTAAATATTGAAGTATATTCTTTGATCTTAGTCTTATAAATTCCCTTATATCATGAAAGGTATCTAGGAATATTAATTCCAATTTTTAATAATTAGATGTTGAATTTGTAGTGAAAACCTCTAATAGTATGATGATTTCATATCAAGTCTATGATTCCTATCAGGTTAAAGTTTATGGGAATGCGATTCATGAAAATATCGTTATTATTCCTATAGTTTGGTTTGATGTTATCTTAGGCATGAATTGCCTTTCTATACATAAATCCCACATCAATTTCCAAGGAAGGGTAGTCAAATTTGATATTCCAAAACAAACTATAATCATCTATCTATGTGATGACAAATATGAACTTCTAATGGAGATCACATCTATTGTTTGGGTCTCGAGACCCTTTCAAAATTGCTTCTTATCTTAGATGGTTTATGAAAAACTTAAAATTACTGATTTTACTATCTTATGATATTTTTTTGATATCTTTCCAAAATAATTTCTTTATCTTCCATTGAAATGTGAAGTTGATTTCTCAATATAATTCATAAATGGTGCCACACTTAAATTAAAAAACTCTCTATATAATGGCCTTGATTGAGTTATATGAAATTAATAATAAAATCTAGGATAATATTGTTTAGGGGTTTATTTAGATAGGTTTTTCATCTTTGGTTCCAACATATTTTATTTTTCATGGAAAAAGATTTTCATTTAAAAAAAATATGGGGCTGAAGCCTCTTTTTTATTGACACAAAAGACCTCATTTTCTGGGTAGAGGAGACCCATTACATGGCCCATAGGCCCAATGGGAATTAAATCCTATCACATGGCCTTAAAGGCCAATAATATTATCCCAAAAGCCCTTTGGTGAATAGTAATTCTATAGTAGACAAGCTGCTACAATGCCTGCTACAATGATTCAACCACTACAGTACCACTATAGTACTATTACAGTGTCCTTCACCCAATGGGGTTTAAAACCCCATTTTTGATATAGTATTATGGGGTTCTTACCACTAAGCCAAAACTCGAATAAATTTATGAATAAATATGGATTGATTCAACTCTTCATTGATTATCGAGAGATGAACAATATCGAAATCAAGAAAAACAATCCTATACACCATATTGATGACTTGTTTTACCAACTGTATGTTTCTAATTACTTTTCCAAGACATTCCTTCAATCTATACATAATAAATTAGGGTTCAATACATAGGTTATATCGAAGACAACATTACATACATGGTATGTACAGTACAAATATATAGTGATGCAATTTTGTATTACTAATACCCCACTATCTTCATGGATTTAATGAATAAAGTCTATAGATATTAACTTGATTATTTTATGATAGTATTTATAGATGATATTATTATCTATTAAAAGATAATGGAATTTTATGAATATCATTTTAGGATTGTACTGAACACCCTGAGGAAGGATAATTTTTATTCAAACACTACTAGAAATATAGACAATACCAACGGTTCAAAACCATTGGTATAGGCTGGAAAACCGTTGGTATAAGATATACCAACGGTTTCCCAAACCATAGGGAAGTAAGGAATTGGGAAATCCCTTTACCAATGGTTTAATGAAAACCATTGGAAAAAGGTGGTGGAAGTTTTAATTTCCCAACGGTTCCTCTAAACCGTTGGCAAAAGGATTTACCAACGGTTTAAAACCGTTGGGAAATTCATATTTTTGAGCTTATACCAACGATTTAAAACCATTGGTATAGCTTTTTACTAATGGTTTAGATAAACCGCTGGTATATATTCATATATGACCAAATCATACCAATGGTTTAGAACCATTGGTATAGCTTTTTACCAACGGTTTAGATAAACCGTTGGTATATATTCATATATTCTCAAAGTATACCAATTGTTCTAAACCGTTGGTATTGGGTATTTTCACAAAAAACTAGTAGCCTGTATACAGCTGCCTCCCCTTGATACATCTGCATAAAAAACATCACAAATAAAATCTAGAAATAGACTTCAAACACTACAAAAAACATTCGAAATAGCACAAAAACACATAAAAACACCACTCTTCCAACCATGCCATGTACTACAATTCCCCATTTCAATCTTCATATGACAAAAACTCTTCCAATTAACCTATTTCAATTTATTGGGTTCACACATATAAATTTTTTATTACTCAAAAGGTGATGATTATGATAGAAATTGGTGCATGAGGGGTATGTGTGATAAAGTGAATTAACAATGTGGTAAATGTTTGTGCATCATCTAGAGTGATGCATGACTTGCATTTAATGTGATGTGGGGGTATGTCCAGAGAGGGGAGGAGGTTGTCTAGGAAGACGGGAGGGGAGATTTCCAGGAAGCGAGTATGGGGGTCATGCAGAATGTGCAACAAGGATTTGTATTCAAATTATAGCATATCATCACTTGCATTTGATGAGCATGAGCTAATAAGCTTACCAAGTCATTCATATAGTTCAAGACATACAAAAATGGAATAATCCCAAATAACATTGCATGATAAAAGAAATAAAAATAGGCATGTGAAATCAACATTCCTACATTTACATATCATCCATGAGGTATAACGTTTAATCAAATTGTAATAGAATTATACATAAGGCATACGAGTCTCATTTACTTGCATACACTGTGGTACAAAAGGAAAATGTTATTCATGTCCGGGGGGCTGTCCAGGGTCCAAGGAGGAGGGTGGGGGCTTGTCCAGGGTCCAGAAAGGGGGGTGGGGGGGCTGTCCGGGGCTGTCCATTCACGTCCCATTTGACTCATGGATCATTGTCCTTATGTTTCAACAGAATTCGAATGTGTTTGGTCAGTTTGTCGTATGTCAGTTGTTGATTTCACTTAAAATTAAGTCCATTTTTAACAAAACATAGGCACTTTGAGTGGTGTTGGCCACACCAGGCCTCAAATTGAGGTAGGGTTGACTCGAACACATCACATATGAGACATGGATTGTTGTGCAAAAGTATCAACACAATCAGAAGCCATTTGATCGGTTTGGCGTATATACGTAAAATATTGTCCATTTTAAACAAAATACATACACATGGAGTGATACCGGCCACACTGCACTTCAGATTGAGCCATGGTTGACTTGTACACATCACATATAACTCATGGATCATTTTCCTAAAGTGTCAACACAATCCGAAGGCGTTTGGTCTGTTTCCCGTATGTTAGTTGTTGATTTCATTTAAAAATAAGTCCATTTTGAACAAAAGAGAGGAAGTTTGAGTGGTCCCAGCCACACTATGCCTCAGATAGAGGCGAAGTTGACTCTTACACGTCACATTTGACCCATGGATCGTTTTCCTTACATTTTAACATAATCCAAATGTGTTTGGTCAGTTTTCCGTATGTTAGTTGTTGATTTCACTTAAAATTAAGTCCATTTTTAACAAAACAGAGGCACTTTGAGTGGTGTCAGCCACACCGGGCCTCGGATTGAAGCGGAGTTGACACGTACACATCAAATATGAGTCATGGATTGTTTCTCAAAAGTATCAACACAATCAGAAGCCGTTTGATTGGTTTGGTGTATGTACGTAAAATATTGTCCATTATAAACAAAATACATACACTTGGAGTGATACCGGCCACACTGTACTTCGTATTGAGCCAAAATTGACTCTTACACATCACATATAACCCATGGATCGTTTTCATAAAGTGTCAATACAATCCTAAGGCGTTTGGTTGGTTTCCTGTATATTAGTTGTTCATTTCACTTAAAAAGAAGTCCATTTTGAACAAAAGAGAGGGAGTTTGAGTGGTCCTGGCCACACTGCGCCTCATATTGAGGTACAGTTGACTCATACACATTAAATTTGACCCATTGATCGTTTTTCTTAAGTTTCAACAGAATCCGAATTCATTTGGTCAGTTTGTCGTATGTCAGTTGTTGATTTCACTTAAAATTAAGTCCATTTTTAACAAAATAGAGGCACTTTAAGTGGTTTTGGCCACACCGGGCCTAAGATTGGGCCAGAGTTGACTCATACACATCACATATGAGTCATGGATCATTATGAAAAAGTATCAACCCAATCAGAAGCCGTTTGATCGGTTTGATGTATGTACGTAAAATATTGTCCATTTTAAACAAAAGAGGGATATTTTGGGTGGTTCCGCCCACACCGTGCCTTGGATTGAGGTGGGGTTGACTTGTACAAGTCACATATGACCCATGGATCGTTTTCCTAAAGTTTCAACAGATTAGGAATGCATTCGGTTGGTTTTTCGTTTGCCAGTTGTTGTTTTCACTTAAAATTAAAGTCATTTTGAACAAAAGAGAGACATTTTGAATGGTACCGTCCACAATGCACCTCGGATTAAGGCGGGGTTGACTCGTACATGTCACATATGACCCATGGATCGTTTTCCTGTAGTATCAATAGAATCCTAATGCGTTTGGTCAGTTTACCGTATGTCAGTTGTTGATTTCACTTAAAATTAAGTCCATTTTTAACAAAACAGATGCATTTTAGTGGTGTCAGCCACACCGAGCCTCATATTGAGGCGGGGTTTACTCTTACACGTCAAATTTGACTCATGGATCATTTTCCTTAAGTTTCAGTATAATAAGAATGTGTTTGGTCGGTTTTCCATATGTCAGTTGTTGATTTCACTTAAAATTAAATATATTTTTAACAAAACAGAGGCACTTTGAGTGGTGTCGGCCACACCAGGCCTCAAATTGAGGCATGTTTGATTCTTCCACATCACATATGAGTCATGGATCTTTGTGAAAAAGTATCAACACAATCATAATCCATTTGATCGGTTTCGCATATGTACGTAAAATATTGTCCATTTTAAACAAAAGCGGGACAATTTGGATGGTTCCGGCCACACCGTGCCTTGTATTGAGCCGGGGTTGTCTTGTACACGTCACATATGACCCATAGATCATTTTCCTAAAGTTTCAACAGATTTGGAACGCATTTGGTTGGTTTTTCATATGCCAGTTGTTGTTTTCACTTAAAATTAAAGTCATTTTGAAAAAAAGAGACATTTTGAATGGTACTATCCACACCGCACCTCGGATTGAGGTGGGGTTGAATCGTACACGTCACATATGACACATGGATTATTTTCCTATAGTATCAATAGAATACGAATGCGTTTGGTCAGTTTACCGTATGTCAGTTGTTGATTTCACTTAAAATTATTTCCATTTTTAACAAAAATAGAGGCATTTTGTGTGGTGTCGGCCACACCGAGCCTCGTATTAAGGTGGGGTTGAATCGTACACGTCACATTAGAGGGGTGTCCGGGGGGCTATCTGGGGTACAGAGAGGAGGGTGGGGTGGATGTCCTGGGGGCAGTCTGGGGACCGAGGAGGAGTGTCGGGGGCTGTCTGGGATCCAGGGAGGAGGGTGAGGGGGGCTGTCTGGGGGGTGTCCGGGGAGCTGTCTAGGGACCATGGAAGAGGGTGGAGGGGATATTCGGGGGGCTGTCTGGGGGGCAGTCTGTGGACCAAAGAGGAGGGTGGGGGGATATCAAGGGGGATGTTCGGGGTCCAGGGAGGAGGATGACATGTCATTGGGAGGGGAAGGTTCTAGTTGGGTACCCGGAGATGCTCGTCTACCTCTAGTACGAACCTCCCTCGTACCATCGACCTAAGCACTGAAAGAATGGAATAATGAAAAGTTCACATACTTATGTACCTGTAAAATCTACACATATACAACACATAGCCGCATCATGTCATAAAAAATAACACCAAGGATCAGAAAAAATAGAATTAGTCATGCAGAGTAATGACAAGTGTACATACAGATCAAAAGAAGCTAAAAATTTATTGCATACATTTCATGTTTATTTCTTAAAAAAAAGTAAAAAAAGAAAAATGATGAAACTCTAGAACTTGGGATGCCTCCCAAGAAGCGCTAAGTTTTACGTCTTCAGTCAGATGGATGGACACTGTTCAATCGTCTTGGTCCATCAGCTCAGAACTCCTCTGCCTCTTACAAGAACTGGTGGCCGTGTCATCAAGATCACATGGACGCTTAGTGGGATTGATCACTTCAGAAGCGTAGTGGGCATGAATCTGGTGTGGAAGTAAGAGAATCTGGCACTCATCATCAAGCAGACGCTAAGTGGGATTGATCACTTCAGGAGCGTAGCGGGCGTGAATCTCGTGTGAAAGTAAGAGAATCTGGCACTCATCATCAGCCAGATGGTGAGTCACCCATTGTACGAGGTCAGATGGAGACGGGACATGCACATCGATGATCATGGAAGAGGCAGAAAAGCTAGACATTGTTGGTTAAGCTGCATCCACAAATAGATTCATTTTTATATATTATAACCTTTATAAATGTTTATCCCATTTTTACAAACAATTAATGTGTGAAAATTGCGAAAAATAACTTATCAGATATATAAAAATGGATTTACTCATGGACATGGTGCATAATCTCTCAAATATTCCTTATTGGATCCCAATTTGAAATTTTAATCCATTTTGAAATGTCTTATATCAATTTATTTTTATTTGGATCCTTAAGGTTGAGTTCTTTTTGTAAAATCTAACCAAGGGAGGATAGACTAATGACTTGGCATACAATTGGATGCTATGTGGCGAAAACCACATTATAAGCATTGTTTAGGATATTATTCAGGTGGTTTGAGGATCAAATCTATCTTTTTAGAGAAAATCCAGCATATGCAAGTTTGGTGGTCAATGTTTTGAAGTGGGGGGGTATTTGGTGGTTGAGGAGGGGGTGAGGGGGATGTCCAAGGTCTAGGAGGAGGGGTGGGGGCTGTCCAGGGTCCAGGAAGGGGGGTGGGGGCTGTCTAGGGTCAAGGAGAGGGGAGAAGGGGCTGTCCATGGTCTGGGAAGGGGGGGGGGGGGGGGGGCTATCCAGGGTCCATCGAGGAGGGGGGCTGTCCAGGGTCCAGGGTGGAGGGTGGGGGCTTCCTAGGGTCTAGGAAGAATGGGGGACTATACAAGGTCTTGGGAGGAGAGTGGAGGGGGGTTGTCTAGGGTCCAGGAGGGGGGGCTGTCCAAGTTTCAGGAAAGAGGGGGGGCAGGCTGTCCAAGTTCCAGGAGGGGGGGGGACTATACAAGGTCCAAGAGGGGGTGTCCATGGTCCATGAGGAGTGGGGTCTCTGTTAAAGGGAGGAAATCCCCAAATAATTCATTGAAAATTAACTAAACTTAATCCAAAAAACATCACAATTCCAATCCATCACCCAAACAACATTCAATTCATCCTCAATATCACTAACCTTCGCATTCCATAAACAACACCACCTAGTTTATACCAAATTAAAACAAAAAACAAAAATAAAAGATGAAAAACATTAAAAATAAGGTAGTACTTACAGATTTAGAGTTTAGAACTACAAAATTGTTTGATTTAAGATGGATCTATGAGTGGAATGAGTTTCTGAGTCTTTGTATAGAGAGATCCCTCACGTTTAGGTCAAATCAAAATAGAAAATAAAAAAATAGATGAAGAACATTATAACTAAGGTATAACTTACAGATTTGAAGTGTAGAATAGAAAAAAAAATTTGATTGAAGAGGATGGATGGAGTTTCAGAGACTGGGTAATGAGAGATCGTCAGGAGAGCTTCAATTTCAGGGCTGCAGTCGGGCGAACAGAGAATTGGGGGAGAATTGGGGGTTCTGTGTATTTGGAGGAACTTTTCCCCAATGGGTTTTTAAAACCATTGGGAAAACTATGATTTACCAACGGTTCACTAAAACTGTTGGTAAAGGTGGTGGAATTGGGAGATATCCTAACGGTTTTATCAAACTGTTGGAAAAAATGGGTTCTATAGGGAGATATCCCAACGATTTGATAAAATCATTGTAAAAAAGGTGTGTACTCCACATATACAAATGGTTTTATATAACCGTTGGGATCAAAGTGTTGGTATATCCCCCCATTCTAGTAGTGAACATTTAATGAGTGTGAATTTTGGATACAAAAAGTTTCATTTTTGGGTCACATAATCTCAATAGATAGTATATCTATGGATCCATTAAAGAACCAAATTATTAAATCTTGGCCTAGAACAACAATTGTGACTGTGATATGATGTTTTCTTGGTTTGGATATATATTATTGATGATTTTTGGAGAATTTACCATGAATGTATAATCGAATCATCATATTAACTCTCTAGGGAGCCAAGTTACCCTGTAAAGATGAATGTTAGGAAAAACTTATGGAAGCTAAAGAGAAGTTTAATAAATGCTCCTATTCATAAATTACGATACAATAATGAATATTTATAATTTATATAGATTCATAGAATAAGGGACTAGGATTCATTCTCATGCAGTGTGATATGGTGATATCTTATGCCTTATGAAAATTGAAGGATCAAGAGAAAAATTACCCAAATATTTTTTTGAAGTTGAATTTGGAAATGTTTTAATTAAACATATAAAGGAATTATATTTATAGATAATGGTATGTTATCTATACTAATCATAATATTTTATAGTATATATTTAGAGAGAAAGAGTTAAATAAGTTCTAGATAAGATGGTTGGAGCTGATTAAATATTATGAATGCTCAATAAATTACAACCATTATAATGTGAAAAAGGTGTATGAAGCATTGAGTAAAAAGTATCATACTTTCTTATCTATGACGGGGATAAAAAAGATCCAACATTAATTAATTTTCAAAGGATGAATCTGGAAATCAAGAAGGAAGGGGGAAAATATTACTTTATCAAATTGGTGTTCGACTATCTATCAATGTAATGATTAAAGAGGTGAATAAAGAGGATATAGATATAAAGAATAATGTTAAAAGTTTTCCTATGTTTAATATTGTTTAGGATGAAATGAAAGGATTCAATAATTGTGTATGTGTCCCATCTATACTAGATTTTATGATGGGGGTATTCGAGGAAGCTCATAGTTCTTTATTATGTATTCATTTAAAAAGTACAATGATGTGTAGTGATTTGAAAGGTATTTCTGGTTGGATTGACTAAAGAGAGATATTTCAGAATTTGTATCTTAGTTCTTGGTATATCATCAATTTAAGGATGAGAGACAACAAAATAAGGGTATGTTCAACCATTACCCATACCATAATGGAAACGGGACAATATCACCCTGGATTTTTTCATTAGACTACCCAAAATTTATAAAGGCCACAATGTTATATGGGATGTAGAAGACCAAATTAGAATGTCAGAACACTTCATCACTATTAGATAAGATTTCTATTTGTATTATATTTCAAGGATATAAATAAAGGATGTGGTAAGGTTTCATGGAGTACCACATTCTGCTATATCTAATTAGGAAATGAGGTTTTCTTTAGTGTTCTAGTGAAGTCTTCAACATAAATTAGATATAGAGTTAAGTTTCATCACATCTTATCATACTTATATAAATGGTTAGTTTTATAGAACAATTAAAACCTTATTGGATATTCTAAGATATTGTTCTATGGATTTCAAAGTATTGGATCGAAATAATAAAAGTATATGCTCAATTACAAGAGCGGGGGGGGGGGGGGGGGTTAATTGTAAGTTTAAAAATTTTCATTTTTAATCCTAAGGAAATTTATGTTTAACAAAGTTTAACAAGGTAAATTCACAAACCCACTTTTGTTCTTAACAAAAAAAACTTACTTAGGGTCCAGAAAAATGAATCTAGAAAAGAAACTTAAGAACAGTTTACTTAGAGAAATATTCTACCTTAAATCATATAGAATATTTTTTATTAGAGTAAGTAAAAGTATAAAAAAGTATAAAAAAGTTATACATTATTTCTTTAACAAAATACAGTGGAATTAAAACATGAAACACCAATAAAGTAAACAAGTAGGAAATATTTTAACCCAATGATTAGGGTACCCAAAAACCTTGTATAAAGGTCCCTTGATTTATAATTTCAAGAAAGTCTGTCTTTACCACACCAGGGTAAGCCCTCATTATGAATATTGGAGTCTTTCTTACTATCCCAACAAGCCGTAAAACTTTAAGGTAGTCAGAACCTTTGTCTTCCTATCCATGGAATCCAACGATTTTATTCAGAAACTATCAAAGTTATACATAGCAAGTTGAACATGATGTTCAAGGTTGAACAAGATGTTCATAAAACACATGAGGCATGAGAGTCATTATATCACTATAAATCACTTCAAAACTTGTAATCTATAATATCATAAATCGATATATTGATTATGTGCTCATTCTAATGAGCTTATATTTATAGGAAAAACTTCAGATGTCAGATCCCTCCTCCAATAGCAATATTTTTCTTTGAATATCATAGGGACTTGTACATATGTCACTCAACCAATGGTTAGTTAGAAACAAATTGTATGGAATTATTTTATATAGGGAAATATTGAGAATCATTATCATGCTTAAGAATCAATAAAATGTAAGGAATATAAAGCAGCTTAACCAAAACTAAATAAACATAATCTACAAAAAAATAGAATTCAGAGTCTAAACATATAAATAGTCAGATTCTAGGAACATGGATATTCATATTCTGTTTTTTATGTAATTCCGAGTCTGAATTTTCCATAATTTAGAGGAATTAAAAGTTATAATTTTGATGAATTTAGAGTCTAATTTTTAGAGAATTCTGAGTCTAAATTTCAAAGAATTCAGAGTGTGAATTTAAGATAATTCAGAGTCTGAATTTCAGAGAATTCGGAGTCTAAATTTAAGAGAACTTCTAGTATGAATTTCATAGAATTCAGAGTCTAAAAATATATAGACTCAATATCCGAGATTCCAAATTTTTTACTTTATAAAAAATTAGACTTGGTTATGAGAAGAATTTGAATAAGGCATTGAAAAATATGGTAAGGATAATACTTTTCTTAGAGAGAGAAATTTTTTCTTAAGAAAACAATTCATAGAGAAAGATAATTTTCCTTAAGATAATGTGTTTGTGATTTTCAAAACATAGAGGAATGTAAAAGTCATAATGAAACCTCGTTGACTTACCAATATCCCCGCTTTTGGACAGAAAAAACAACCTTTTGAAAAGGAATATAAGGAGTAAGGAATTTTATTTTTTAACTATAAAAGAATACTTATCTCCCTTTACTTATTAACCATGATGAATACGGCTAACTCCACCTTAGGTTTTGAAATCCCCAAGGATCGTATTGCTGTCTTTCTTAGAGAAGTGAATTTTTCTTGCTTAAGATAATCTTCTTTTAGAAGACTCCCCTTACTTAATATCCCCCTTTATTAGGGAATTATTTTCTTTATACTTAGTATTCTTTTGATCAATCTTTTCTCCCCCTTTGTGACTTTCAAAAAGTAATGGGGGGGGGGGAATTGTACCTGAAAGGTTAATGCTAAACATGAGAAAACAATTTAAGGATAGAAATTTTTTCATTATGATAGTAAAAATTGTTACAGGGTAAAATAAAACATACGATTGGATTGATATGAAATCATTCATCCTTATTTTCCTTGGTCATGAACTTTCTCAGGGGATCCTTTAACATCTTGAGCTCGTTGTGATCGTCCTCAAAAATCTTGAGCAACTGATCCTAATCCTGATTCTTCTTTTCTAGATCATTTATATTTTCTTCTTAAGACTTAATAATTTCTTCCAGAGAATTTACTACCTCTTCTTGTTGATTGAAATTTTCTTCCAACTATTTTCTGAGCTCCCTTTCTCTCTATAAATTTAAGGCAACTGAATTTAACATCCCGTTCAAATCTTTATTCTCTTGCTTCTGTGCTACTTTCTCAATATTCAGGTTTTTTTGAAAACTTTTTGAATGGTTTTTGATTATATCATCTGAATTATCAAATGAATCTTTTACTAAATATTGGAAGTCATCAATGATTCTCATGTCTTCAATCATTCCTTTCCACCTTGATCTCTTATGAGCATCATAACCGATATGAATTTTTTTCAAATATGCCTCTTGCTTGATAAATTTCTCCATGAGCATGCTTATTGAAACTGACTTCTGATTGACAAAATATTGAACCAACTATAATCTTGAATCAATATTAGGAATCAAAGGTATTGTGTTTAATAAATTTTTCAAAGACTGAACAACGAAATCCAGGCCCATCGAAGACGAAGATTTGGAATCTGATTCCCTTATAGGAGAGGATAATTTTTCTAGCTCTTCAACTTTAATCTGGGAAAATCCACCGACATCCTTCTTGAATTTTACAATCACAACATTGTTTCCATATCAATAACTACCTGTTTTCCTTTATCCATTTTGGAAATAATCTTCTCTGCCCTTGGAGACTCATGCTCACTATCATATAGTTAGACTATATTATCTTCATCAACCTATTATTTCTTATAATCTTCCTTAATATAATTAGGTTGGATGAAATCATGGTTACTACTCTCATCATCAGTAGGCTTATAAACCTCATACTTTACATCATCATCTTTTCCCTGGGAAATTTTTTTTATTGAATCACCCTGAGAAGTTCAGATTGATAATTTATCTAATGGAATTTCCTTCCCATGGTATTCTTCCACTTTCTTAATCACATTATCACTTTCACCTTCTTCATCTTCTTATTCTTCTTCTTATTCGACTTGTTGAATTATCTCTTCTTCCACAACTTGTTGAAATATTTCTTCTTCAAAAATATGTTTTGGAATTGACATTTTCTTTCCTGAAGTTTATAAAAGAACTGTTTATTGGTAGAAGGATTATGGTACCTAAATCTATTCATAGGCCTTCTCTATATCTTTGAGTAAGGCTTGGACAATTTCATCTTCTCACATTTTCTTCTTTAGATTCTTCTCTTTTTCCTCATTAGAATCTAAACCGAAGCTTAAATATACTTCCTTTTTCTTTCTTCTTTTTCTCCTTCCACTTCGCTACCACTTCATCAGAGAATGTTTTCTTGATATTTTTATCTTTCAAGGAGCTGACCGACTTTTCAGAACTATAGATTTTTCTTTGGTTTCTGATTCCTTCTCTTTTCTTCTCTTCTGTGATTTCTTGGAAGTTTATCCTACTTTACCTTTATTTACTAAAGCTTGAACTTCAATTTTGGAATGATCATAAAATTATTATGATTTGGTACTAAAGCGGAATTTCATCCTCCCCAGAGTTTCATCACTCAACAACATGATTTTGAAAGTTTTGGGTTTAGAACTGTAGGGAATTTTAAAGGATTATTAACAAAGAACTATAATCTTTGACAAGTTAACTGGATACATGATTATCTGAGACTTTAGAGTTCTATTGTTTATATTTGTAATTTTCCACATGATATACTTCACCAGGTTAACCAAAAATTATAATAGAAAGATATCAAATTTCTTTAGGGATTCCTTGTCTACCTTTATTGGAATAAGAAAACTTGTACCCACAAGTCTAATATCCTATAATTCATTGAAAGATGTTTGATATTTGGTGATTTTACCCTCTTGAGTCCAAGAAACTCAACTTCCCTTTCCTTCTCAAAATATCCTGACCTTTTGAGAAACTTGTGAGAGTAAAAGATTACCTGAACTACATATAGAATACCAAGAATATTTTCAGCCATATTGAAAGACAAATAATAGGTTTTCCATTATATCTTAAATAAAAAAATTTCCATTCCCCCTTCTTTGTAAAAACTGATTGTATCATAAAACTCTATGAGAAGGTTAAGATAAACCGAATCCTAACTCTTCGGTTTATCAACACAAACACTTTCCCATCCATTAAACTTTATATTTTTCATAATCAACGAATTATACATAACATAGAAATTTGGGTCAACCAACCTTTCCCTGTAGATTTTCTAATCCTTGATTTCCTTGGTCAAAGACATCCATTTTTGTGCGAAAGCTTCAAGAGACCTCTAGAATGTAAGAAAACTTGGAAAATTGAATAGCCAATTTGAAGAGGAGAAAAGCATCGATGCACATAGTCTTAAAAAAGCGATGTGGGAAAAGGATTAGGGGGCATTTACATAGGAATAGAGGTGAGAGTTCAAATTCCTGATTTGATTCAACTATTGAAATAAGAACCATATGATCTGACAGTTGAGATTATTACCAAAGATGGATTTGGTAGGTTCTGATCTTTAGAGGCTTTAAGGAAAAATCAGATTTAAGGAATGTGAATCTAATAGATTTTTCTTAAATCAACATAAAAATACCAAAAATTATAAAAAAATGATTTAAATAAAGAAACATACCATTATTATTCCTTAGAAATAATTTTCAGATTTGAAAAAGATCTTCTTAGATTTCTGAAATTTTATTAAGGAAAGAAAATTTTCGATTAAAAAAATTTGGATCTTGAAAATTTTTATTCAGAAAAACAAATTTGGGTTCTGAAAAATTTGATTAAGAAAGAATTTATTTTGAAAAAATAATAATCAAATGTACTCCCCCTATGAAAAATTGGTTTCTTAATTTAAGGAGATAAGTTTCCACAAAAAGTTCATATGGAATATTAATTTACGGTTATCATTCCTAAATTTTGTTTAATGTATTCAAGTCTATCAGAGGGTAATGATTTTATAAAAATATCAGAAAGTTTATCTTTATTTACTATAAATTAATGAATGATATCTCCTTTGAGTGTGTGATCCCTAAGAAAGTGATACACAATATCTATGCGTTTTTTATGAGATTGATGTGCAGGGTTCTTTCTTAGAGCACTGAAACTTGTATTATCACACAATATTCATGTTTTGGTAAAACTTATGTCATAGTCTCTGAGTGTGTGTTGCATCCACAACACTTGAGCACAAAAACTTCCAGCTGCTATATATTCAGCTTCAGTAGTGGAAAGTGATACTGAGTGTTGCTTCTTGTATGAATAAGAAACTAATAAATCTCCTAATAAATTACATGTTCTGGATGTACTTTTTCCATCCATTCTACATCCACCAAAATTTGTATCTAATTTTTTTAAAAACAAAATCATTTCTAGAAGAATAGAAAAATACTAAATCCATGGTTCCCTTTAAATAAGGGAAATTTCTTTTCACTGATTTTAATTGAGATTCCTTTGGATAAGATTGAAATCATGCACAAAAGCTTACCAACAACATTAAATCTGGATGACAAGCTATTAATTATAATAAAATTTATGTCATACTTCTAAAATATGTTTGATCAACTGATTTACCTGCTTCATCAAGATCAGGAGAATTTTAGGTACCGATTGGAGTGCTTATACTTTTATTATTGTCATATCTATACTTTTTTAGAAGATATTTAATATAATTTTGTTGAGATATATAAGTTCCTTATGGTTTTTGAGATATTTTAAAAATTAAGAAAAATGTTAACTCACCCATCACACTCATCTCAAACTCAAATTTCATGAGATTTGCAAATGAACTAGTTAAATGTTTCTCAGTTTATCCAAATATAATATCATTAATATATATTTGAACAATAAAAACATTTTTCTTATCTTTATTTATAAAAAAATATGGATTAGAAGTTCCCTTAACATACTTGTTTTGTATCAAAAATCCTACAAGTATATCATACCAGGCTTTAGGGGATTGTTTAGGTTTATATAAAGCTTTATTAAGTTTGAAAACATTTTTAGGATGTTTTGTGTCTTAAAATCCTGGAGGCTGTTCCATATAAACTTCCTATTGAACATATCCATTAATGAAATCACACTTCACATCCATTTAAAAAAGTTTGAAATTAAAGAATGTTGCAAAGGAATATAAAATACGAATAGATTCAAGTCAAGCTACTAGAGTACAGGTTTCTTCATAGTCTATTCATTCTTGTTGATTATAGCCTTTAGCATCTAATCTAGATTTATTTCTCACTGTGATTCCATTTTCATCAAATTTATTTATGAATACCCATTTTACTCCTATTATAGAATTTACCTTAGGCCTTTCAACCGAGGTCCATACTTTGTTCATTTTAAATCCATTTAGTTCATTTTTCTTGGATTTAATCCAATAATAATTAACTAAAACTTCATCATTGATTTTTGGTTATAATTGGGAAATGAATGCTAGATACTCTATTTCATTTCTTAGAAATCTTATAGACCTTACAGATTAATTTACATCACCGATAATACTATCACTAGGATGATTCTTAAGAAACAAATGATTTGGGTTTTGTAAAACCTGTTCATCAACATATGGTAGAAAATATTCTGGGGTAAAAACTTTAGAAATATTTTCTTGAGTATTTTCATTATTAGAAGAATATTCTATTGAAGGTGGATAATATGTTTTTGAAAACACATTTGAGGATGTAGGTTGGGATTGTTTAAAAAAAAGGATCAGTTTCATGAAATTTAACTTACACTATTTGTTCAAGAGTACAAGAATTTCTGTTAAAAACTCTATAAACCGTAGAAGTAGTAGAATAGCCTAATAAAATTATTTCATCAAATTTGGGATTGAATTTATATAATTTATCCTTTTTATTAAAAATTAATACTTTTCATCCAAATATGTTGAAGTAAGAAAGTCTAGGTTTTAGACCATTCCATAATTAATAAGGTATTTTATTAAGAAAATATCTGATTAAAAATTGATTTATAGTATAACAAGTATTACTAGCATGATCAGCCCAAAAGTGTTTAGTAATAGAATATTAACTCTACATGGTTCTGATTATTTCATAAAAAAAATTGATTTTTTATTTCAACAACACCCTTCTATTGAGGAGTTCTTGGGGATGAGAAGTTATGAGTAATGCCTTTTTTACTACAAAAAGTTTCAAAATATGAATTTTAAAATTATCCACCATAATCACTATCAATAGTTATAAATAGAATGTTTTTCTCATTTTTAACTTGGGATATGAAAATTTTAAAATAATAAAAGGCTTCATATTTCATTGCTAGAAAATAGACCCATGTAAATCTATTGTAATCATCAACTATTTGCCTCCAATACTTCCAATTTGTATTGGACCAAAAATATCCATATACACTAGCTATAATGCATCAGAAGTTGAGACTTCACTGATTTATTTAAAGCTTGAATTATGTTGCTTTCCAAATTGACAAGGATCACAAGCTTTTGAAGAATCAAATCTAAGATCCATGAGATCCTTAAAAAGTATTTTATTTGAGAGTTTTCATAGTTTACTAAGGTTACAATATCCTAGTCTTCTATGACATAACCAAGATTGATCTTCCACTACACTAAGGCAAGGTAGATCTTGGCTCCTAAGGTCTTCTAAGTTTAGTGTATAAACATTATCAGGACTATGGGAAAAAAGAATAAACTCTTCCTTGGAATTAATTACTATAAATTTATCATTCCTAAAATTTAGAAGTTAACCTTAATCAAATAATTGGATTATGATAATGTGGTCATGCTTAAGACCTTTAACAAATAAAGCATTTGAAATTAATGTTTTTTCAAGAAAAACAATGTTACCTATACCAATAATCCCCCGCTGAGCATTATCTTCGAATGTTACTTTTCATATTCTTGCCTTGATAATATTTTCAAAGATTTTTTTTACCAGTCATGTGTCAGGAACATCCACTATCCATATACCATTTATTTTTGTTGGTACATTCTTTATTTTCCTAAAAATAAAAGAGTTACAATTTTAGAATCCCAACATTCCTAGATCCAAAAATTGCATAAAGTAAAATCTTGGGAGTCCACATTTTCTTATAAAAGCAGTCTTTATGAAAAACTAAGGATCAAGATTTATTTCAAGAATTTTTTTCTCCCAGTGTCTACCACATTGACACTTAGTGAAAAAGGGAGCACTTTTGGGGAAAAAAGAGTTGTTACTAAAAAATGGTTTTGAGTGAGTATAACCAATTACTGAATTATTCCTCATATAATTAATTTGAGAATAAATTTTGTCAAATTCATTCCTTACTAATGTAAACTTTTACAAAAGTTTATTTAAGAAAAAAAATTGGATTTTAGTCTGCTGACTAAATTATTATCCCCAAAGTCATCAGTTTAAGAACATGAGCTATTATCTAAAATATTTTTCTTAGAAATAACATTTTCAAGGTCCTTAGAAAGGTTATCCTTCTCAGAATTAACTTCTTTAAGGTTTTTATAAACACTTTCAAAATGAATAGTTTTTTATCACGATCTTTAGAAAGATGTGATACTTATTTTGTTAAAACAAATGTTCTAGAATTTTCTTTCTCTAAATTATTTTTTTATCTTAAAATTTTAATTCTCAATTTGTTTATAAAATATAGAAACTTCTTCAAATGAAGGTAAGGTATTATCTTCTGATGAGGAAGATTCATCATCTGAATATTTTTAATATTATTTATTTCTAAAATTTGAATTTAAAGAAATATTGGTTAAGGATTCATCATTGTGTACCATATCCAAAAGAAAATTATTTTCAATGAGTACTCTAGATATAAGACTAATATTCTTCTGACCAAAAGATTCAAATTTTGAGGATTCATTTGAAGAGTCAACACTACTAGTACTCCAGGTGTCATTAGCTTTCAGTACATTCTTACATTTAGATTTTTAATACTTCTTTATGTTTCTTTAAAAATTCATTTCCTTCATATATTTTCTCTTAAGAATAGAACAATCAGGTCTGATGTGTCCATCCATTTTACATTCATAACAGGTTACTTCAGAATATTTCTTGTCCTTTACATCATTCTTCTTATATCAATATTGAAAATATTTATTTCTCACAATCTTGTTCATACTTCAAGAAAGATTGGCAAATTCATCCTAAGACTGATCATTATCACTTTATTCAGATATAACAACGAATTTCTTAGCTTTAGATCTAGTTACCATTTATGGAGTCTTGAATTTAGATGTAGTAGTGAAAGATATACATCCATTACCATTCTTATTTTTGTTTAAATAAAAATCTCTCTTTATTTTTGTTTCACTCTAAATAATAGTTCCAAAAAACTCATCAAGCGTAATGTTAGATACATTCATGTTCTATTCAATAGCTGTCCTTTTAGATTCCCACTTATTGGGCATGATGTCAATTATCTAATCCACAATAACTTAATCATAAAGACCTTTATCTCCCATAGATTGAAGACAGTTGACAATGGTTATAAATCTTTTTTCTACTTTGAAAACAGGTTCTCCATAAAGAAAATAAGAACCCATGATATTCATCTCTTAACATAGCCCTTTTAGTTTCTATTACTTTATAAGTCATAAAATGTGTAACTTCAGGTTTCTTATAAATGCAGTTGGAAACTTCCCAAGAATATATCTGACTATATATATTCCTGGTCATAGAACAAAACAAATTATTGCATACTATGAAATTTAGTTGATATTCTAGTTCTCTTGATTAGTGAAGGTTCTGACTTCCTTGCTTAGAATTTTGTAATCCCCAGTTAGCATAAATACGTTTTGTACTCCAGTTTTGATGAAAAAAATCCTTCATCTTATCTCTCTAGTAATCATAATCATGTCCATCAAATATTGGTGGTCTGGTAGGATTAAGGTTATCAATAGAACCAATATTCATACCTTCCATTATATAAGAAAATAATTTCCACAAGATTTTTTTAATAATAAAAATTTAAAAAATCATTAAGGAAAACTTGAATAAGAAAAGTTAAGCAAGAAAAATTTAGAATAAGGAAAACCTGAGCAAGAAAAAAAAATATGTAAGTATAAGTATTTCAGAGACCTTCTCTGATACCAATTGCTGGATAGAAATAGTAAATATAGATACTCAATTTCAAGAGGGGGTGAATTGTATGTTTAAAAACTTTTGTTTTTACCCTTAATGAAATTTAGTGTCTCCAATATATTTAAATAATATTATGTTAATTTAATTGTAAAGTCCCGGGTCTGGGTGCCATGCAACGGGTGCTCCGAACCTGGTTCGCCACATGACCTCAAGCATATTTCCCAAAAAGCCAGAGGCTGCCGACTAGCAGCGCGGGCCCAGGTCTGATAATGGGGAAACTATGCCCTTATTTGTCAAAGTGTAGCGCAGTGAAATATAAAATAAAACATACAATGATAGAAGAATTAGTAAACCAAACAAAACTGAAATAAACAACAGTAGTGGATATAACCAATAGTTTATAAAAAATTATGCAACATGTCTCAAATTCTAAGAAAACAACTATAACATGTTATACATCAGTACAGTACAACAAAAGCAGAGTACAACAAAATAAGGAAAAATAACTGGTAGTGGCATCGCGAGACTAGGCTCGGTCCCATGCCTTCCTACTCCTCAGAAACAGTCAAGTACCTGTATATGGAAGCTTTCCCCTATCCACACCTGCAGAAACGTAATCTGTTTGGGCCGAAAAGCGTGTCCCAAACAGGGTGTGAGAAATAAATTCCCAGTAGGGACCCACCAAAGGCTCGTGCCCAACTGCGTGTAAGCATGAAACAACAGTGTGCAGTAGTAAAATTCAATAAAGTAAGTAGTACTCAAAAGTAACTAATTACCAGTTATAATGCCATTTTATTATCCATTTAATCCATTTAATTTAAAATATCACTATAGTGAATATTCTAAATAACCAGCTAATGTCCTCATACATGTAAACCCCTACCCTCAGGGAAAGAGTATCAAACACAAGAATCTTCCCTCAGGCATAACAGAGTTTTCCCTCATGCATATGTAGTTTCTCCCATAGGGACAGAATCAGCTTCCCACAGGCACAGAAGAAGTTTCCCTCGGGTCAAGATAACTACTGCCCACAGGCTAAGTAGTGCAGTGCCGGCAAGCTAATCACCACAACGACCTCAGGCTAAATAGGTAACCAGGCCATGCCCAACATATCAAAAGGCAGTAAACAAGCAATTACTCTCAAGGAAATTCTACAATTACTACTTTAAAGGCATACCCTTGGGTATCCTGTCCAAACGGCTAAACAGTGGAACACACCCCCGGGGTGGTTCTTGGATCCAGGCAATGATCCCAAACAACATTTTATTATCATAATTAATCACCTATTCAATTATAGGTGTTAAATATAGCAATGGCCTCAGCTACATGACACCCAACATGGGTTCGTGGCACAAAAACGCACAAAACGCACGGAAGTTGGAAAACTAAACACCAAGCCACCTACCTTAAACGCCAACGAACGTTATACCCAAATGCCGACTCAAGAAACGCCTAAGAACGACATAGATATGACGAAGAAATAAACTCGATTAAACTCAAATAACTCCCGTTAGGAGAAGAATTAGTAAGCAACATGATAGGAGAAGAGAGGGATTACCCGCATGGTTCCAACGAGATCGTCCGAGGTGGAATTGGATTCCAGATGAACACCTGGTAGATCTTCAAAGGTTCAACCTCCTCCTTTGGTTCCAAAACGGATCAAATGCCTCCTCTACCAAATGAGGAGTCTATTGCCTATTTTAAGCCAAAAAAACAAAGTACACGACGTGTACTTCTAAGTACACGGCGTGTACTCCTTTTATTTAACTGTTCCTCTGGTGGCACCACCACACTGTTCATCCATCGACATGAGTACACGACATGTACTCATAAGTACACGGCGTGTACTGCCAACCAGCTGGAGGCTACTCCACTGCCTTAATTTTTTGGTCTGCCGACTGACTACACGGTGTGTACCGGACCACTACATGGCGTGTAGTCGATTCCTACACCCTTTGTCGCCGACAAGGCTACACTCCCTGTGTAGTCATCCCTGCACGGCCAGAAGTACACGACGTGTGGAAAAAGTACACAGTGTGTACTTCCAAAATTTAGGATTTTTCCCCATTTTCCATATAATATTAAAAAAACTTAAAGAAAAGAGAAAAGAAGAAGTCCTTACCTCAAAGAGAAGAACCGGGTTCTTACAAACTTCCCCTCTTATAGCAATTCACCCCCGAATTGCCCTTCCAAGGGTGGAGAAGATATAGACGTGAACAACTCTGGCCACTGAGAACGTACGTCGGACTCCCGTTCCTAGGTCTCGTTCTGCACTCGGCCATGCCTCCATAGCACCCGTACGAGAGGAACTAACCGGCCTCGGATAACCTTCGTGCTCCTGTCAGTGATACGAATCGGATGCTCCTCAAAGGATGCATCTACCTCCAGCTCAACCTCCTCGGGCTGAAAGATGTGAGACAGGTCTAAATGATAGCGGCACAACTGAGATACAAGGAAGAAATCATGCATGGCTCGGTGCCACCGTGGAAGCCGCAACCGATAAGCAACCTGCCCGACTCTCTCAAGAATCTCAAATGGTCCCACATACCACAGTGAAAGTTTACCCTGTCTCCTGATCCGCTTGTGTCCCAGCCTCGGTGAAACATGTAGAAAAACCTGATCCCCAACCACAAACTCCAAAGTTCGTCTGTGGTGATCAGCATATGACTTCTGATGAGACTGTTTGGTAGCCATATGCTTCTGAATCAACTGGACCTGCTCAAATGTCTCCTGCACGAGCTGTGGCCCCAGTAAAGCTGCCTCACCTACCTCTAACCAGCACAAAGGTGAACGGCAAGGCCTACCGTATAAATCCTTGTATGGTGCCATCTCAATAGTTGCTTGGAAACTATTTTTATAGGCAAACTCGACTAAGGGTATATGCTTCTCCCAAGAGCCCCCAAAGTCTAGAACGCATGCAAGCAGTATGTCCTCTTGAACTTGTATCGTACGCTCTGACTGGTCATCAGTCTAAGGGTGATAGGCTGTGCTCAGAAGCACCTATGTACCCAGCGCCCTCTGAAAACTCTGCCCGAAACAAGATGTGAAGCGGGCATCCCTATCTGAAATGATAGAACGAGGGACCCCATGAAGACGTACGATCTCTCGGATATACAGCCTTCGGAGCTCGTCAACACCGAAGGTCTCCTTGATCGTCAAGAAGTGAGCTACCTTCCTGAATCTGTCCACTACAACCCACACGGTGTCATTGCCTCTAGGTGACCTCGAAAATCCCTTCATGAAATCCATCGCGACATCATCCCATTTCCACTCTGGAATGGGTAACTACTGTAATAGTCCAACTGGCCTCTGGTGCTCCACCTTCACATGCTGACAAGTGGAACACCTCGTAACAAAACCAGTTATCTCTCTCTTCATACTCGGCCACCAGTACTGACGCCTCAAGTCATGATACATCTTGGTAACCCCGGGATGAACTGCCCAAGCTGAATCATGAAACTCCTGCATCAGCTCCTCGTGTATATCCTCTGGAACCCATACTCGTCCATGGAAACACAAAACCTTATCATCACCTATCGTCCACCCAAAATAAGGGTCCTCACCTGCCACTGACTCTTGTAGAACTAGGCCTTCTGGATAAAAAAATTGTCTCATCCTTACTCTATCCAGGAGGGTAGAAGTCACAACTAAAGATGAAAGTAAAGTCTTCCCCTGACTGTCATGCACCTCTAGATGCATCTTAGAGAACAAGGCCATGAGCTCCCACTCACCACTGGCCTCCTTCACTGCCTGTATCTGAGTCTTCCTACTCAGTGCATCAGCAGCTGCATTGCCTTTACTAGGTGTATAGGCAAGCTCAAAATCGAAGGACTGTAGGTATTCGACCCACCTCCTCTGCCTCAGATTCAAGTCACGCTGAGTAAGGATATACCTGAGGATTTTGTTGTCGGTGAAAACCACAAAATGCTTCCCCAATAGATAATGTATCCAATAGCGCAATGCATGTACAACTTTAGCTAACTCAAGATCATGCGTCGGGTAATTCCTCTCATGTGGCCTCAACTGCCGAGACACATATGCCAAAACCCAGTCGCCCTGCATCAACACTGCTCCCAGCCCAATACCTGATGCATCATAGTAAACTGTATAGCTCTTCCCCGCACTGGGAGTATCAGGATTGATGCTGATGTCAACTTTCCCTTCAGGTCCTGAAAAGCTGCCTCGCAAGATTCTGACCAAATGAACTTCACACCCTTCTTAGTCAGACCTATCAATGGTACTGCTAAGCGGGAGAAGTCCTGTATGAAAAGTCTATAGTAACAAGCCAGCCCTAAGAAACTCCGTATCTCGAACATGTTCTTAGGATGCTCCCAGGTAACTACTTCTCTCACCTTCTCTGGGTCTATTTCAACCCCTGCCTCTGAGATAATGTGACCCAGGAAATGAATCTAGTCCATCCAAAAGTGGCACTTTGAGAGTTTAGCATATAGTCGATGCTCCCTTAGTGTACTCAATATGATCTCAAGATGGGTGGCATGGTTGTGTCGAGTGTGAGAGTACAACAAGATGTATTCCACGAATACTACCACAAAAGAATCAAGATATGGATGGAATACACGATTCATCAGAGCCATGAAAACTCCTGGCGTGTTCGTGAGTCCGAACGGCTTAACCAAGTACTCATATAGACCATACCTACTCTTGAAAGTTGTGAGAGGTATATCAGATTGTCTCACGTGCAAATGATGATATCTTGATCTCAGGTCAATCTTCGAGAACACTCGTTCTCCACGAAGCTAATAAAAAAGATCATCAATCCTCGGTAAGGGATATTGGTTCTTAACCGTCAACTAGTTTAGCTTCCGATAATACACGCAAAGTCTGAGGGTACCATCCGCCTTCTTCTCAAAAAGGACCGGCGAACCCTGAGGAGAAGTACTGGGTCGAATAAATCCCTTTTCCTGCAACTCCTCCAACTGCCTCTTGAGCTTCTGCAGCTCAGGTGTAGCCATCCTATATGGAGGAATGGACACCGGTGCTTCTCCTCGCACAATCTCAATGGAGAAATCCACCTCTCACTCCGGAGGTAGACCCGAAAAGTCGTCCGGGAAGACATCCCTGAAATGATCAACAATAGGAGGGAAATGCACCTGACAAGTCCCCTGGTCATCCAGATATAAACTTTCAATCTAGGTTGTGACTCCACCTTTCCCACGATTCTCTGGTCCAGCTCAACTCGCCTGAACATCCCATTCTCCCTTGTATAGAAACTCTCCGCCCTCTGGTGACGTGAAACACACCCTACGATGATAGCAGTCTACGAAGGCTCGAAAGGGAACCAACCAGTCCATCCCGAGAATGATGTTATAAGATGTCATCTCTAAGACATAGAGTTCCCAAAGAAAGTGACACCCACCAACCTCAAGGGGGCACTCCTTGCACTGACGCACACCAGCCATTCTAGTCCCCAACAGAGTGTCCAATGTCATAATATCAGAAGAACGAGAAACATAGAGCCTAAGGATCTCCACAATGGGTGACGATATAAAACTATGCATAGCACCCATATAAAAAAGTACTGAAGATAAGATAAAATCTACTAGAATAGTACCTATGACTGTAGAAGGTTCGGGATCCTGCTCCTGTTGGGTTTGTTGCATTGCATATGCCTGCCCAGTGTCGCGGCCCTGCGACACAGCCTGGCTACCCTTAGTTGTCCCGCTCTGCTGCCTCTGATATCCTGGTGTCTGGATACCACGGCCACGACCACCATCTCTTCCTGCATGCCCGGACGTATTCCAGTTCCCTGACTGGTAAGAATCCACTAGTCCTACTCCCACATGCGGAGTCTGCATAGAACCCCTCTCACTAGCCACTGGTGGAAATGCCCTGCAAAAGCATTGCAGATGACCCATCTTTCTGAAAGCTTGGCACTCCACTGGATCATGTGGAAACTGTGGCCTCTTGTTCCCCTCTCTACCACACTGGTAGCACATAACCCGGCCACCTGAAGCATTCTTCTGACTTGTACTCCCGCCTTGAGAGAAGTCCACCGGTCTCTTCCTCTTGACAACAGATAAAGTACCAGTAACTGGTGCTGAATCGCCCTGGCCCACACCACTAGATTCTCGACGATTCCTCTCTGTGATCAACGTCTGGTTCACAATAGCGTGTACAGTAGGCAACCTGAAAACAATCACCAGCGCTCGGATGTCATACCGAAGACAATCCTCAAAATGTTTGGCTCTCAACGTCTCATCGCCCACTAGTATGGGTGCAAAGCATTGAATCTCCATAAAACGAGTAGAATAGTCCATCACCGACATAGCGCCCTGCTGCATATTCATGAACTCTCGACCTCTATCTTCTCTTAGCATCTCCGAGAAGAAAAATTCATAGAAGACTGCCTGAAAGTCTTCCTACGCCATGTCCCTGTGATGCTCGCACTGGGTGGTAACATCCCACCACCTCTTGGTGGAATCACACAGCATGTAAGTCGTGAGCTTGACCCTCCACCCTGGAGGCATCACAAGATGCTCGAAAATAGTCTGCATCGACCCTAGCCAAGACTCCACAGCCTGTGTTCTGCCATCCCCAGAGAACATAGGCAGATGCTGCTACTGGAAGACACATGTCAGCTCGGCCATAGATGCGGCAGCCTGCAGTGCTCCCTGAAAGGTCTGAATAAACCAAAATAAGCCTTCACGGAACTGCGCATCCGCGTCTGTGTCCGGTATAATAGCTGGTGCCACATCTGGCTCTACTAGAGGACAACTGGTAGCCCATGGCCTACCATCTTCGGTGTATTCCCGTTGCCGCTCACCTGGTGAACAACACGCGGTCATCTTGGCGGCATGACAGTATAAGTCAAAAACACACCTTAGAACAAAATTATCAAAGACCGAAGTCGAAGAAACCCAAAAGGGAATAGAATGAATAAGGCATTAAAAATTTTCAAAACAAGACTACATGGCATATATAGTGACTACACGGCGTGTACTTGACTTCCCTTCCCCTACCCGGGTCCTTCTACAAGGCTAAGCCACACGGCTCCCATTTGAACAAAAACTACACGGTGTGTATTTTATATACACAACGTGTATGGTGTTATTTCCTACTGCCCAAGTCATCTGTGACACGGCTGACTACTCAGCTTAACACTACACGGCGTGTTACACCTGCAAACGGTGTGTCAACAACCCCATTTCCCAGTCACATGGATAGGTCTACACGGACTGTCCTCGGACAAGACTACACGGCGTGTCCCAAAGGTACACGGCGTGTTCAAGGAGAGGTGACACCGACCCGTGTTGTTAGTTACACGGACGGGTCCCCAGGTCACACTACATGGTGTGTACATCATTAACACGACGTGTTCTTTACAGGAGTTCACTGACCCATGTTGTCAGTTACATGGCCGGAATCTGGGTCAAAACTACACGGTGTGTATATCCGGTACACGGCGTGTTTTACCCAAGCTCTTTCCTACCCCGTGTCGCTACCCACACGGTTTGTGTCACAGGAAGAGACTACACGGCGTGTACTCAGAGTACACGACGTGTACTTAAAACGTTCATTTTTCTTCCCGAATAGAAGGCCATACACGACGTGTGTAAAAATACTACACGGCGTGTATACTGGGTTTTCAGACAGTATGCCTCAGAAACTTCTCCGGAACCCAGAAAATACAGAAAACCAACACCTAAGTGTCAAATTCCGACCCATGAGGTCCCATACTCCCCACGAATCAAAGTTTGACATCTTATCTGTGTTATAACTAATAAACAGTCAATAATCCACCAAATTTCGGTCAATGGGGGCCCATACTCCCCAAAAACCAAAGTTTGGTGTCCATTCTGTAAACAGGCTTACAAAACATACCCTATCAAACAGCAGGTATTTACCAAGCAGCTATCACAACAGCATGCTTTTCTAGCACAACTACTATCACAACAGCATGCAATTTCTAATGCACCTACATGGCATGGAACTATGCATGGAATGTGATTTCTAGCATGTGCCTAAATGATACATGAGATGACGTACCCTCATCTCATCGGGTTGCAACTACATAGAACCCACAAATAAATTATAACAGCACAATCTCTAGTACGTCACCCCACGGTGAAAAAAAATCAACTGTAAAATTTGAAAAATCAGAAAAATTTCAAAATATGAGGTAGACTGGCTTTTCCCTGTACACGGGTTAGCTACGCCCAAGCATAGATTATTACTAACTACCGTCCTTCTTATCCCTGACTATGGATCCAAATAGTAAGTCAAAGAAAAGAACCCCTATGATACCACTTTGTAACGTCCCGGATCCGTGTGCCATGCAACGGGTTCCCCGAACACAGTTCGCCACGTGACCTCACGCGTATTTCCCCAAACGCGAGAGGCAGCCGACTAGCAGCGAGGGCCCAAGTCTGATAGTTGGGAAACTATGCCCTCATTTGTCAAATTGTATCACAACGGAATATAAAATAAAATGTACAATGATAGCATAAGCAGTAAACCATACACAACTGAAATAAAAAAACAGTAGTGGATATAACTAGCAGTTTATAGAAAATGATGCAACATGTCTCAAATTCTTAGAAAATAGCCAGAACATGTTATACATCAGTATAGCACAACAAAAGCAGAGTACAGAAAAACAAGGAAAAACAACTTGCAGCCACATCGAAAGCCTAGGGTCAGTCCCATGCCCTCCTACTCCTCACCCACAATAAAGTACCTGTATAGGGACTCTTTCCCCTATCCACACCTGCAGAAACGTAATCTGTTTGGGCTAAAAAGCGTGACCCAAAAAGTGTGTGAGAAATAAATTCCCAGTAGGCACCCACCAAAGGCTCATGCCCAACTGCATGTAAGCATGCAACAACAGTGTGCAGTAGTAAATTTCAATAAAGTAAGCACTACTCAAAAATAACTAATTACAAGTTATATTTCCATTTTATTATCCATTTAATGCATTTAATTTAAAATATCACCATAGTGAATATTCTAAAAAACTAGCTAATGTCCTCGGACATGTAAAAACCTACCCTTAGGTAAAGAGTATCCAACACAAGAATCTTCCCTCAGGCATAACAGAGTTTTCTCTCAGGTGTAGGTAGTGTCACCCACAGGCACAGAATCAGCTGCCCACAGGCACGGAATAAGTTTACCTCAGGCCGAGATAACTACTTCCCACAGGATAAGTAGTACAGTGCCCACAGGCTAATCACAACAATTACCTCAGGCTAAAAAGTTAACCGGGCCATCCCCAACATATCAAAAGGCAGTAAAAAATCAATTCCTCTAAAGGAAATTCTACAATTACTACTTTAAAGGCATACCCTCAGGTATCCTGGCCAAATGGCTAAACAGTGGAACACACCCCTGGGGTGGTTCCTGGATCCAACAATGATCCCAACCAACATTTTATTATCATAATTAATCACCTATTCAATTATAGGTGTTAAATATAGCAATGACCTCAGCCACACGACACACCAACATGGGTTCGTGGTACAAAAACGCACAAAACACATGACAGTTGGAAAACTAAACCCCAAGCCACCTACCTTAAACGCCAACGAACGTTATACCTAAACGTCGACTCCAGAAACGCCTAAGAATGACGTATATCTGACTAAGAACAAAAATAGATTAACTTCAAATAACTCCCATTAGGAGAAGAATTGGTAAGGAACACACTAGGAGAAGAGAGGGCTTACCCGTGCGGTTCCAACGAGATCATCCGAGGCGAAATCAGATTCCAGACGAACACCCGATGGATCTTCAATGGTTAGGCCTCCTCTTTTGGCTCCAAAACGGCTCAAATTCCTCCTCTGCTAAATGAGGAGGCTACTGCCTGTTTTAAGCTGAAAAAAAGTACACAGTGTGTACTTCCATGTACACGGCGTGTACTCCTTTCATTTAATTGTTCCTCTGGCAGCACCGCCACACTGTTCATCCGTTGACATGAGTACACGACATGTACTCATAAGTACACGGCGTGTACTGCCACCCAGTTGGCGGCTACTCCACCGCCTTACTGTTTTGGCCAGCCGACTGACTACATGGATTGTATAGGACCACTACACGGCGTGCAGTCGGTTCCTACACCCTTTATCGTCGACAGGGCTACACGCACCATGTACTCATCCCTATACGGCCAAAATTACACGGCTTGTAGAAAAAGTACACGGCGTGTACTTCAAAAATTTAGGATTTTTCCCCATTTTCCATATTTTATTAAAAACACTTAAGGAAAAGAGAAAAGAAGAATCCCGTACCTCAAAGAGAAGAACCAGGTTCTTACATTAATGACCTACATATTTCTCCTCTTCAATCAAGTGGAAAATGCGACCATCGATTGTTTTTACGACGGACCACCCCCCCACGAATCGTTGTAATTAATTTTCCATGACTTCCTCTCATGGTTGGATATAATGAGAGATTCAAAAAATTTATATGATATTTATTTAATAATTATATTTATCTAATTATTATATCATATATAAAGTATATCATTCCATTTCATGGTAATATGATAACATTGCTCAGGTACACAACGAACTACTATCTCACGAAGCGATGTTATTTTTTTCACATATGATTTAAATGGAATATAATAAAGTAAATATTTAATGAATATACGTGATATATATGAAACCATAAGGAATATAGAAAATTATATATTATTTACCTTCATTTGTTCCTCCTTCTGAGAAAATGGAAACAATATTCATGCATACGTACGACCTACTGTCTCCATGAACGGTGTAATTCAATTTTTATCTCTAGTTTTTAAAGATTAATATAAATACATATAATGTGAATATATATGATAATTATATCTCTATTAAAATTATGGATATTATGAAACCATGATAAAATGAAATGAAATAAAAATTTCAAATCAAAAGATCCATGAAAAACGAAGCAATTTTTACCCAAAATGTGATTTTAACATGGAATTGTTAATAAATAGGTAATAAAAGGTTATAGGTAAATCATATATAGTATGATACATATGATTGTTCTTATGGAATAGATATATAGTAATAATTTATTTATTATTCATGCGGTTCAAATGTATTTTAAGTAAATCGAGACTTAAGGTAATGGATTTCCACTCCCCTTTAATTCAAGAAAACACATGCTATATTCACCACTAGTTTCTTTAGTGTAGTGTATATACTACCCCTTTGACATGTTATATCATGAATCTACTTAATTTAAATATATTTCAATTTAAATTTTATGTTATTTTTTATTGGGGAAATGATTAAAAAGTTACCAAAGTGGAAAGGGTTTTATGATATGATCAGATTGTTTATCGGGATTGTTTATCATTTTGCTTTAAAATAATGAAATATTATGATATATCACCCGATAACTTCTTGTATTTTATTATAATATGGTTAATTAAAAAAGATACATGTTTTTCTTTCATTTTACTCCCTTCATGTACTCAATATTCCTAAATAATTTTTCTAATAAAAATCAAATTTATTCTTTCATCAGTCGAAAATACTTTTTCTTACATGTCCATGTTTTCTAAAAATATTTTATGGAAATTTTTTACTATTATATATTCAATATTTAAATAAATTTATATTCATGTTATACTTTTTACTAAATGGTTTGAAATGAATCTTATTCTCATTTTATGAATAAGGTACTTTTCACTTTTTTCAAAAATGTAAAGGTAATATTCATTTTAACATTTAAATCATGAACCATATTTTCCACTGTCATTACCATTAAATGTTTTAAGGATTTTGTTACATGTTTACAAGATATTTTCAAAAAATATATTTCAATAATTTAATGTGAAATTATAGTTTTTAAAATGTTATTTTCACAGTGTAATTGTTATTTTCTTAAAGAAATGTTCCAAATAATATTTCAAAATCATTTTCCATATAAGATTTAATCCTTGATGTTAAATAAGATTTTATAGGGATAAAATCTAATGATAAAATCCTTATTTCTTATCTATTTGGTTTATTGTTACTATGAAAAGATTTTTATGGAACATATTTATTTTTTATGGGTTATACTATGATGAAATGATGAAATGTTTTTAAAACTTTTTTCTTTTCCATGGGTTATGCTATGATGAAATCTTTATGAAACCAATTTATTTTCAAGGGTTCTAATATAATTTTTGTATTATCCTATGGAACTCATATGTATGATTTACATTATGTATTTAGTGGGACCTATATTACCCTCCATTTAATTGAATAAATATCAAAATCTCTTGATATAAACATGACTGGAATGGGGAGTGAACTTAGTTTAGTAAGGGAATTTTCCCATTGTGATAATCTTGGGAGTGAACCTTGGATAATAATATAGTTTGTAGAGTGAACCAATTCCACTATGATAGTTTTGGAAATAATCCTTCACAATTAAGGAAATAATTTTCTACAATTATGTGTATGTCAAAAATCTATATATTATGTCATCATTATGCTGTCATGTTTCATGTTATTTTATTCCATTATAATTCATGTCTTATAAAGTTAAAATATTTATGTTATTGATCATGTTTATGATATATGACATGAAATGTATTGTTTTAATATTTTATTATATTCTTTTCATACCCTTATATTCATACTATTTTGATATCTATATTATTTACCCTTACTAAGAATTTGAGATCACCCTTTATTATATTTACATTACCCAAGATATAAAGAAATTTATTTTTCATGATATTTTTCAAAAACCAGTCCGAGTCGACCCTGAACCGGTCACCCAGGCCTGCTCGCGACAAGTCCCGAGAGGCGTTTTTGATCCTCCCGGGATGGCGACAAGAACCAAGGGCATCAATAGAGTATAAAAGGGATCGATTTCTCCCATATATGAACAATAAAACAAACAACGGAATGAAATGGACAACCCAAAATACATTTATATAAAAATTGAACTGAACATTATTTGTACAAGAAACTCAAAGTACAACTAAGCCAGCAACTCAACTGACCAAACCCGATAACCAACTAACTCCATGTGACCCTACTGGTCACCATCCAACAAAATGATCACACATCGCTCAAGGAGACCGAACTCAGGTTGAAACCTGCACAAGGGATAAAAACAGAAAAAGATTATAGGCGTGAGTATTAAAACTCAGTAGGTTAGCCCGATATTCTATTTCCAATGCACATACTTTAAAATAAAAGTAACATCAATTTAAAGTTTTAAATACAAATATAAAGTTATTTATTCCAATGAGGTCCCATGCTATAAAAAAATTACCAGACCAAAACTTGCATGTTTTATAAACAAGAATGCAAGTAACAACTTTCAAAGAGGTGCAACTTCAAAATGAAAATAGTTTTCAAGAGGGCTGATTTAAATAATTTTCACTTTTAAATAAATCACACACACTACTTAATTTACCAATAAAACACACCGTATGCCGATGGTGAGTACAAAAGATCCAATGAGCACAAGCCACTAGAACACCCATAGGCACTAGTCAGTTGTGAGCTCAAGGTACCTCATATCTCGGTGAAGGTAACCATAATAAATATCCGTTCTAATGCACAAGAGCCACTAGTAGAGAGCATACTCATAACCTAGTGGTCCCCCCAACTTCATCAAAATCATAGTTTAGTTATTGTTCTCATTGTCAATCTTTCTACATGAAACAGGGGCCAAACCCCACAAGATCACTAGCATACTAGTACACGTTTGCCCACCTAGATACCCGATATTCCCTTTAGTGCTCAATCAATTTTCACATATTATCAAATAAACATTTCATATAAAAATTTAATTCCCAAAACATAAACACAAAAACATCCCACAATCTTTCTTCTCATTTCTTTCAAAAATCAACAAACCGGTAAATATTTTCGTAAAACAATTTCAAGGAGTTTATTGAGGCTTTGCACATAAAAATCATTAAAAAACACTCTTTCAATTATAAAACCACATAAAAAACATACCAAAACATATTTTTAAGCCCTAAAAACATTTAATAAAATAATTTCATGGACCATTAAACAATTCCAATTGCACAACTTGGTATATACTAGTAAAACACTCCTTCATTTTTAGGAAAGGCCAAACGAGCCTTTAAACATTTTCTCAAAACTAACACTTGACAAAGTTATGCATTTCAATTTTATAAAGGAGGTGCGTACAAACCATTTAATGAATAAAACCACATTCATAAATCCCTTAATACACTCAGGTGATGTATTCAAAACACAACCATTTTTATAAGAATGTGAAAAGGCCCATTTTCCAGCAACTTGGGAAAAAACATGTTGTAAAAAAAACCATTTTTTTTGTAAAAAAAATCCAAATTTTAAATTCATAAAAGGATCCCAAAATAATTTTCTTACATGCTTCCAATATATTTATAAATCCAAACAAATTATTTTAAATTGCACTAGAAACATAAAGGCCAACCGGGGAATTTACAGAACACATAGCATGCACTCTTAAAAAACAACTTATATTAAGCACTTAAAAAGGGATAAAACACCATTTTCATGCCATAAATTTATTAAATATACTAAGAAATATTAGAAATACCATAAACCAAGTGGAAAAGCTCATGGAATAATTTATCAAACAATAGGAGTGCACATTTATACCAAAACAACTATATTTTTATCAAAATATGTCATAAAACATAATTTTCACAAAAAACCATTAGAACCAAAGTTTAATAGTAGAAATATCATATAAATAAGGTTATAACAGAATTAAAATGATGAAACTTAAATGATAAAGGTTTGTGCAAGGGAAATCCTACCTCAAAACCTTGGCGTAATGGAAATGTACACCCGAAATCACCCGTTGTGGGTTTATAAACCCAAAAACTATGAATACCATAACTAAATGAATATAAAATCCATAAAAAAACATTTTATAACAGAACCATAGGTCTATCATGAGTAGGGGATATTATAAAACCAAGAAATAATGTAAGGAGGAAGAAGAGGGAGGATAAAGGAGGTGGAATCTCACCTTGTCCACAAGAAAACTCTTCGTATTCTATTAGATATGCACCAATAAAGAAAATGGAATGGGATTAAACTTCATGGAGAGTCTCTTAAGGTCTAGAATAACCAGTTAAAGAAGTTTTTTTTTTGAAAAATAGCACAAATTTAATGAGTTATGTATAAAACTATTTACCTTATAAATTCTAGGCGATTTGAGGTAACCTAAGAATGTTTGCCCAAATACGTGACACATATGATCTCCAAAGAGGGTAAATAGATAATTGGGGTGAGTATAGGGTTATTTTATTCTAGGGGGAGGTGTAATCACTGAAAAATATTAAAAATATAATTATATATAAAAGAAACAAATATGTTTTTTTTAATAGGAAATGGGCCCATGGGCTGGCCCAATACCTAAATAAGTAACCACAATTCACCATGCTTGTGAATTTATATGGGGAAAAAAAGGATAAGTAAGTTTTAATATATCATTATAGGAAAAGTGGGAATATTAATGGGTTAAAAAAGATGAAAAACAATGGATTTATAAAAGAAACAAATTCAATTTTCTTAAAACGGGAAATGGGCTCACGGTTGGCCAAAATCATGAAGTAACCACCCTTTATTTAAAAACTCCTAAACAATCAGTGGGGAACCAAAATTAGGGTGATTAGACATATATGAAACTTAAAAACTTAATATTCATTTCACAAAATTCCCACGAGAATGATCCGGATTTCCAATGGACTAGATCAATAGAAAGATAAAAAAACGGGTGTGACAAATCTCCCCACCATTAAAGCTTTCCGCCCCCGGAAATCCATAACACTTTCTGGATGAAAAATCAACAACTAAGGATTACCTATCAATATGATCCAGCCTATCAAGAAAAAGAAAATATCATCAACCATCAATGGATGTTAATCCTCTAGCTCAAAAAAACACACACTACTCACAACCACTTCCAGAAAATCATTAGAAATATCCAGCCACCACCTCCACAACAAAGGCAAGAACCTGATTGTTGGGCCTTCTCCCAATGAACCCAACCATAACCCAAACCGAAGAGAAATCACAAAAACCAAATATTAGAGGGGATTACATAATGTACTCCCCACCATTAAGAAACAACTAGCATTAGAAAAGTTCTTAGGATGAAAATCCATAGAACCCATGGTGAGTCTCCCCACTATTCGAAACCAACTAGCAACAAACAGACAAGAATTCAACATGAGCTAGAATTGGGCCTCACTCACACAAACACAACAAATCTCTCCCACAAAAACCTAAAATACCATGTTAATAGGGTTACAACATGGACATCTAAACCACCCACTCCCAAATGGAGGGGACTAGAACTGGGCCAAGACTCTCAGCACGGATCTGGACCCCCACCACTCGGGGAGGGGAGGGAAGGGAACCCAATAATTAGGCCATTAAAAATAAAAAAGAAGCAATGTAACTACCAAACATTCTCCACCTACGAATAGGTAACACCATGACCACACCCAATTTTCACAGGAGGTCCACACATGGACATTGATCGAAAACCCACATCCATGAAGGCATAACCATAGACACTGTTTGAGGGGTAACTACACCACCCTTGTTATGACAAAGGGAAATTCATAGTAATGAAGAACAACAATAGATACATAGAAACAACCATACCACAATGGTGGAGACATGAGTTTGGTCAAGATCCACATACCTTTGGAGATTTCCTAACTACGTGAAAAGCTTCACTCTGAGGCCTATGGCTGGAACCCTGATTCTTGAAGCATCTGTTGCACCGCAGTCAGGGTTCTAAGGATTACACCGCTAAAAAACTCACATGCTCAACAAAACACATTCATATAAATAGGAACTCATATATTCATATCAAAATTCGGTCTCACTCTAAACGAGGGGAAGAACAGACAAGGAATACGGTGAAACACATCAACCTCACCGAACACAACTACTATGTCCAAAAGAATTCTCACGACCTAGAAGAACTTTCAATCGATCCCAAACAGCTCTTTATTCCAAAAAACAGGTTGACCCATAATTAAAATAGGTGGATTTAACATTTGAAATGAATCCTTAGGTTGATCAGTAGGACTGATTTCCAACGGAGAACTATCCATGGCCACATCACAACATCAAACACATCTTTAAGAACCCAATGAACGTTACTCCAAAACTGAGCCACCAACAAGATCTCATCTCACGATACAACAAGAGTATGAATTCTAGATTAGAAGTAATCTTACTGAATAAAAAACTATTCTAAGACAGAAAAATAAATCCACATAACCATTGGTTTAAAAAAGGCCACAAATTTTCAGCTCAAAACACTTTTGAAAAAAAAAACTAACTTGGTGGGTTTCCACATTCACTAATGGCGTTTCATCAAGTCTCACCCACATGTACATTTCCATGCCACCCCAGGAACCCAACCACCATGACATATAGTCCATCCTTCCAGATATCAATAAAACCATGCATGTGAGCACCCATGAAAACACTAAAGGCTAAAACAAAACAACATCATTCCAAAAATCATTTACCTTCAAAAGAAACACCAACCACTAAGTCAAAAACGCTTTTCATATTTCACAAAAAAAAATCACAATTCATTGACAACCATTTTCTTAAAAACCTACCCCTTTTCATTTTTAACAACTTTTAAAATAACCAAGCCACTCCAAACAACCCCTTCCCATTTTTTTAAAATTCAGAAAGGTATATTTTCATAATCAGAGGTCCATTGAGACTAATACCCTTTCTAGTAAAACACCAACCAATCTAAACCAATTTCCAAAACTAATTTATCTGACTCAAAAACTTTTTAACATCCCAAAATAAACCATTTAAAAAATTTATTCAGAATCACCTTAAAATGATTCATAATTTCAAAACATTCTATTCCAACAAACCACAAGTTTAGATTATGGATAATCCAATCCCGTTAAATCATTTCCACTTCCCTCCAAATTTTTTTTTCACAAAAACACAACCTTCTAAAACCATTCTTATATTTAATTTTTGAAAACCCCCTTTTTCACTTTTCAAAATCCAATCCTTCCTTTAAAACCCATTTCCACAATTCTCACACAAGGATTTTCAAAACAAAAATTCAGAATTCAAGAAAGGTTCAAGAGACCCAAAAAAAGAACTAGTGTCGGTGGGTGACTTGACCATATGGTTGGCAGCCATATGTCAAACACAAAACCAACATAGAGAGACTTATTAGGACCATTCCCCAGCTCCACATGGCTTGAAAGTCCCTACGAGCTCACGGAGGCCATTAGTCAGACTCCCCTTGTCATATCCCAACACCAAACAATCAACAAGAACAAAGGATCCTAATAAAACCGGACTTCCCATGGAAACCTGAGGATTAGAACGAGAAAGAGTTTGCGATGATCTTCCTATACTTACCCCTCAAGTCCCAAAAATACTACTCCATCTACCTTGACATTCCCAAAATAACAAGGGATCTCTAAAAATAAAGGTCTGCTAAGAGCTAACCTCCTTCAATACCATTTTGTCACGAACCATTCCGAGTCGACCCTGAACCGGTCACCCAAGACAGCCTGCAACAAGCACCAAGGGAATAAATAGAGTACAAAAGGGAATGATTTCACCCATATATGAACAATCAAAAAAATATAGGAAAGAAATGGAAAGCCCAAAATACATTTATGTAAATATTGAACTGAAGATTATTTGTACAAGAAACTGAAAGTAAAACTAAGCCAACAACTCAGCTGACGAAACCCAATAACCAACTAACTCTATGTGACCCCACTGGTCACCCTCCAAAAAAATGATCACACATTTCCCAAGGTGATCAAACTCAGGATGAAACCTGTACAAGGGCTAAAAACAGAAGAAGACTATAGGCGTGAGTATTAAACCTCAGTAGGTTAGCCCGATATTCTATTCCCAATGCACATACTTTAAAATAAAAGAAACACAAATTTCAAGTTTTTAATAAAAATATAAATTTATCTCTACCAAATGAGGTACCGTGCTATAAAAAAATTACCAGACCAAAACTTGCGTGTTTTATAAACAAGAATGCAAGTAACAACTTTCAAAGCGGTGCAACTTCAAAATGAAAATAGTTTTAAAATGGGTTGCATTAAATAATTTTAACTTTTAAGTAAATCACACACACTAATGAATTTACCAACTAAACACACCATATGACGACAGTGAGTACAAAAGATACAATGAGCACAAGTCATGGGAAAACCCCTAGACACTAGTCAGTTGTGAGCTCTAGGTACCTTGTATCTCGGTGAAAGTAACCATAATAAATATACATTTTCGTGCACATGAGCCACTTGTAGGGAGCATACCCATAACCTAGTGGTCCCCCAACTTCATCAAAATCATAGTTTAGTTAATATTTTCATCATCAATTTTGCTACGAGAAACAGGGGATAAACCCCACAGGATCACTAACATACTAGTACACGTCCGCCCACCTAGATACCCGGGATTCCATTTAGTGATCAATAAAGTTACACATATTATCAAATACACTTTTCACATAAAAATTCCATTCCCAAACCATAAACACACAAACATCCCACAATATTTCTTCACATTTCTTTCACGAATCAACAAACCGCAAAATATTTTTGTAAAACAATTTCAAGGAGTGTATTGAGGCTTTGCACAAAAAACTCATTTAAAAAACACTCTTTAAATTATAAAAACACTTCAAAACCATACCAAACCATATTTGGAAGCCCTAAAAACATTTAATAAAATCATTTCATGAACCATAAAACAATCCCAATTGCACAACTTGGTATATACAAGTAAAACACTCCTTCACTTTTAGGAAAGGCCAAATGGGCCTTTAAACATTTATTCAAAACTAACATTTGACAAAGTTATTCATTACAATTTTATTAAGGAGGTGTGTACAAACCATTTACAGAACACAAACACATTCATAAATCCCTTAAAACACTCATTTGACTTATTCAAAACACAACCTTTTTTATAAGAATGTGAAATGGTCCATTTTCCGGCAACTCATGCCAAAACATGTTGTAAACAAAAAATCCATTTGTTTGTAAAAAAAATACAAATTTTAAATCCATAAAAGTATCCCAAAATAATTTTCTTACATTCTTCCAATATATTTATAAATCCAACCAAATTATTTTAAATTTCACTAGACACATAAAATCCAACCTAGCAATTTACCAAACACCTGACATGCACTCTTAAAAAAAATAACATATATTAAGCACTTAAAAAAGAGATAAAACCCCATTTTCATGCCATAAAGTTATTCAATCTATTGTGACATATTCAAAATACCATAAACCAAGTGCAAAATCTCATGGGATAATTTATTAAATAATAGGAGTGCACATTTATTCCAAAACAACAATATTTATATCAAAATAAGTCATAAAACATAATTTGCACACAAAACCATTAGAACCAAAGTTTCATAGCAGAACATATCAGAAAAATAAGGTTATAACAGAATTAAAATGATGAAACCTAAATGATAAAGGTTTGTTCAAGGGACATCCTACCTCAAAACCTTGGCGTAATGGAAACACACACCCGAAATCACCTTTCGTGGGTTTATAAACCCTAAAACTATGAATAATAGACCTAAATGAATATAAAATCCATAAAAATAGATGGAATAACCAAACCCTAGGTCAATAATGAGTTTATGAGATTATAAAACAAAGAAATAATGAAAGGAGGAAGAAGAGGGAGGATAAAGGAGATGGAATCTCACCTTATCCACAAGAAAACTCCTCGTATTCCATTATATCTGCACCCCTAGAGAAAATGGAATGGGATGAAACTTCATGGAGAGTCTCTTAAGGTCACGAATAACCAGGTAAAGAATTTATTTTTGTAAAATAGCTCTAATTGAATGAGTTATGTATAAAACGATTTTCCATATCAATTTTGGGAGATTTGAGGTAACCTGAGAACTTTCTCCCTAATACGTGACCCATCTGAGCTCCAAAGAGGGTAAATTGATAATGGGGGTTTGTATAGGGATATGTTCTTCAAGGAGGAGGTAGAATAACCAAAAAATATTAAAAATTGAATTAGATATAAAAGTAACAAATATGTTTTTTTTAAACAGGAAATGGGCCCATGGGCTGGCCCAATACCTAAATAAGTTATCCCAATTCACCATGCTTATGAATTTATATGGGGTCAAAAAGGATAATATGGTTTTAATATATCAGTACAGGACAAGTGGGAAGTGGAATGGGTGAAAAATGATGAAAAAAAGAGTTATAAAAGAAACAAATTCAATTTTCTTAAAACTGGAAATGTGCTCACGGTTGGCCCAAATCATGAAGTAACCACCCTTTCTTCAAAAACTCTAAAATAATCTATGGGGAACCCAAATTAGGGTGATTAGAAATATATAAAATTTCAAAACTCAAGATTCATATCACCAAATACCCACGAAAAGGATGCATATTTCCAAAGGACCAGATCCATACAAAGACAAAAAAAACGGGTGTGACAAATCTACCCACCATTAAAGCTTTCCGCCCCCGGAAAGCCATAACACTTTCCGGCTGAAAAATAAACACCTATGGATTACCTATCAACATGATCCAGCCTATCAAGAAAATGAAATATCATCAACCATCAATGGATTTTAATCCTCTAGCTCAAAAAAACACTATACTCATAACCACTTCTGGAAAATCATTGGATATATCAAGCCACCACCACCACAACCAAGCCAATAACCCGATTGTTGGGCCTTCTCCCAATGAACCCAACCATCACACAAACCAAATAGCACTCACAAAAACAAAATATTTTAGGGGATTCCAAAATGTACTCCCCTCCATTAAAAAACAACTAGCACTAGAAAAGTTCTTAGGATGAAAATCCATATGACCCATGGTGAGTCTTTCCACTATTTGAAACCAACTAGCAACGAACAGACAAGAATTAAACTTGAGATATAATTGGTCCTGACTCACAAAATCCCAAAAAAACTCTCTTAAAAAACATACAATACCAAGTTAATAGGGTTACAACATGGACATCTAAACCACCCACTCCCGAACGGAGGGGACAAGAACTGGGCCAAGAATTTCAGCACGGATCTGGACCCCCACCACTCAGGGAGGTGAGGAAAGGGGAGCCAATAATTAGGCCATTGAAACTACAAAACAAACAAAGTAACTACCCCACACTCTCTACCTATGAATAGGTAACACCAAGACCGATCTTGATTTTCACAGGAGTTCCACACAGGGAAATTGATCGAAAACACACATCCATGAAGGCATAACCATAGACACTGTGTGAGGGGTAATTCCACCACTCTTGTTGTGAAAAAGGGAAATTTATAGTAATGAGGAACCACAATAGATACATAGAAACTACCATACCACAATGGTGGAGACACGATCCTGGTCAAGCTCCACATACCTCTGGAGATTTCCTGACTGCGTGAAGCTTCACTCTGAGGCCTATGGATGGATCCCTAATTCTTGAAGCATCTGCTGCACTGCAGTCAGGGTTCTAAGGATTACAACACTCAAAAAAAACTCACATGATCATCAAAACACCTTAATTTAAATAGGAACTCGTAGATTAATATCAAAATTCAGTCTCCTCCTTCCCTATTTTTCTTCAATCAATTTTAATGTTCATTAAAATCAAGAATTCAAAAATCCATTCTATCCTAGAACCTTTTTTATATTACACAAAAAAATCACTAGTTAGTCCTTTATATAACTTTGTTAAATCAAAATTTTGATCAAGATCAGATCAGATCTTCTCATCAATTAATTACACATGTCATCTTTTGGAACAATATCTTTCCAAAACTACTTTAACTATTTAATTCCTTAACCAATTTCTCATCCCAAATCATAGTTTATTCTCAGAATACCATGATGTTCATTAATTTGAAATATCATAAAAGAATATTTTAAATTATCTTATAGATTCAACTTTTGTAACAACATTATCTTCTCAAGTAGAGACCCATGACATAAGTGTTATGTTAAACCTATGTAGCCTTTGACATCATTGTGTTAATATTATATTAATTTTAAATTCTAGAAAAAATCTTGTACTTTCATTACTTATTCTTCAATAGTTTTAACTAAAATATCAATAAACTTAAATAGATTTTGGAATCATGAAATATCAAATCACACATCTTCATTTAACTATCATCTTAAATATTCACTTCATATCTATATCTACAAATCATCAAATAACTTCTAGATAGTGTATTTAAGATTTATTTTTCCTATAACATATCTCTTTCAACATAATCCCAATATAGCTCAACTTTAAACATTAGTTTTCATACTTTATAAATAAAATGAATTATTCTCACAGTCTTCTTCAATAAAATTTGTATATAGTTCTTTCATTTACCATCAATACTGATCATTTATTTCAATTAATTCTAGTTAAAAAATTACCAGATATCTACAAATTTTTTATATATCCATCTTAAAATGATAGTATAATTAACTTAATATTTAATATTTACTTAGAATCGTTATTTTTTGAAACACATTCTCTTCTATCATACAGATTAATCATCAGAACTCTAATTTCCTTTAGTAATACCATCCAAAATTAGATCTGGACTCTACAAATATTCCAAATTGTTTGCTTCTAAAAAGACTATTGTATATTCTATTTAACAAATTCTCACCGTCCAATTTGGATTCTCATAAAATAATATATCTTCATTTCAGTAATCATAATGATAAAATTCTTCAGGAATTCATCTTCATAGTAAACACATATTTACTTTACCTTAGATTTACCTTACATAACTTTAAAATTAAATAAAACACTCTTCATCAAAATAAATTTCATTACTTAAAACCCATTAATCCATAGTGCTTAGAAAACCACATGTTTTTTATAAAATTTATAATCCAAATAATATCCTTCTATTTATCTGACACTATCATGTATTTAAATTAGGTTATTGAATCAACTATCATTGTTTTATTTAATATTTTTATATCTTACAATTCCTCCTTCTAGGTATAAAATAATATAGATTCTGATTTAAAAGTAACTATTTATTCAGAATATAGAATCATCACAACTATATACAATTTCTTGTTATTATTTCTCATATACAATTAATATATCCTTACTCCAAAATTACTTAGAGATATTCTTTAGAATAGTCTTGTGATATTTACATGGATTGGATTGATATATTTTCAGCCTGATCAATTCATATGATACATTTTAGTCTTTATATAATCTATTATATATAATTAATCCTAAAAAAAAGGACTCACACATATAATATATGAATTTCATTTCTTTATTATATGTATGAAATTGAGCATTTGAAAGACACCTAAATGTACCGTTGATATATTTAATGTATTATATATTTAAAATTAAATTAATTCAATATTTTTATAACATATATAATTTTTTGACTAACATGAATAATAATAAATAAAAAACATACATTGTAAATGATGAGGATATTATATATCTTTTTTATGTTATTTTTTTTATTATCTTATATGTACTTGAAGAAGTTCCTGGAAGAGAAGAGTATTTCATAAATGAAGAAGATCATAAGGAAAAATCCATATCTTTTCAATTATTATGGGGTATCAATCCCATTTATCTCTGTTTATAAATGGTTTTTAATCCATGGTTTTGTTTCATAACAATTACACAGAATTTAACTAACCCCTAAACATATAAAGTGGTTAATTATAATGAATTATCTATAAACTAAAAATATTTGTATGAGTTAGAACCATATATTTAAATGGTGGAAAAAATAACAAATTTATATATGTTCTTGGTAAATTATGGAATTAATATATATATATATATATCATATATAGATAATATTAAAAAACATAAATTGGTTATCCACTTAATCGTGATCCAAAAACAATAAATTTCAAAATGTCACGAGACTCTAAATTTTGTATTGAATTTGGTGCCTTAAAAGCACTCCCTTAGTCGACTTGGATTCAAAGTGGCATGTTTATTTTTTTGAAAAAAAATTAGTATGAGAACATTATGGTTTATTGAACAATGTTTTTAATTTTTTTTAATAAAAATGACAAATTTTTAACCCAACATACTCTAATATTATTATATATTATAATTTTAAATATATAGAGATTTTTTTATTACTAATAATACTCATATTTCTTCTTTTGAGACTATTCTATCTATGATACTTGGAGTAGTTGTGACTTATATAACTACTCCATTGGAATACGAATCATCTTCATTTATCAATAAGGTAAATCCTATTAATTTTAAAGGAAAAATTTAAATATTTAACTGAAATTAATCGCCACAACTTTATAATAAAATTTTCAACACACTTGAAACCGAGGTAACCCAAGATGAGATTGATGGAATTAATATTGATAAAATGATTTGGTTGATGAAAAATGATAAAACCTTATTATGTTTTTTAAATTGATTTTAAATGATTGATTTTGATCTTATTTGAGTCTTGATGGATTATGGAGTTGATATGGTAAACATTGAAGGTGTTTTTATTGAATCTAGAAAAAAGTCCATAATTAATCAAACCACGTCATGATTGTGAAACCATAATCACTCTTAAGATGAATTTTGAGGTTATTATGTTGTTACCCATAAGGTATTATATTATTGTGTTGTTACCAAGTAGATGATGGATAATAAAGGAGGATATTTTTAGATTAATGGGTTTGTAGTGAACATTTTTGGTGAATGTTTGTGTTGGATGTTGTTGTAAACCCATTAAAAAATAAATTAGGTAATTTAAATTTGTTTAATTGTATTTATTTTTTATGGATCATGTTTAATATGGTTTTATGGATGTGTGAGACTAATTCAAAGTTTTGAGAAGGTTTTGGTGCTGTTTTCAGTGAAATAGAGGACATGACACCGCAATAGTAAAATATTATGTTTTAATTTCTTATTAGAGGAGATAATGACTATACTTATCATCAAAACATATGTGTTATACTATAATTTAATGGTTTTGATTTAAATATTCTCAAGTTGGATTTCATGGGTACCATGTTTCATTGGAAAGAAATTTATTATTTCTTCAAGATTGAATTTAAGATAGATGGTTTTAATCACAACCACTATTTGAAATGATCAAAATAAGAGTAATTGAAGGTAATTTTATAGATTTATGATGTAACATTTTGTTATAGTAATAATGTATCAATGGGAATAGTTTATAAAATTAACGTAATAAAAGTTTGAGATTTCATGGATAAGAAAATTCAATTACATTATTAGGCTACATGGAAATAAAAATAGTGAGTACAATTTTATATCTCAACAAAAAAATGAAAAGGTTTTCTAATCAATTTACTTATATGAATAAACACATTTAAGATCTTAGAAAATATGTGAAATTACCTATGGTGATACTTTTTTACAAGATTTCTATTGTTCCTATAATGATTTTGATGAAACATTTATGAATAAATCGCATTGAAATAAAATATTAATTTTTCAAAGAGAACTTGGAACATGGAGTTTTCAAGGTGGATTATATTGGAATAATTCAATAAGTTATGGAAATATTGATGAAACCATTAGCAACACTAACATTACGAAATTATTAGTTAAATCTTGGTGATCTACCACCTCCCAAATCATGAGGATCTTTCGTATATCCACTCCCCCTATATAATTTTTTTATTAACTTAATGATTCATTTATAGAAGCATGTTATCCTTTGGGTTTAACATCATAGTGGTGAAAATTTTGAAATATAGAGTAAATTATTTTTTTGTTAAAATTATAATTACAATACAAAATTCAATATAATGTCAAGGGAAAAGATCAATTATTGAGGGGGTATTTGTTGGTACAAAATAACAGAACATATATTCCATAGAGAATGGTGTCAAAATTAAATAATATTGTGAGATTCATATCATATTGTTTTGTTAAAAAAATAATACAAAAAATGAATTTGTGTCAAGTTGTTGAAAAATTATAAGGATCATGGTAAGAATAAAACAATAATTTTACTTCCTTATTTATATATTGAGGATGGATCATGTTAGATTTTTTGAAGTATGAAGAGTATTTAATTTAACTTAGTATTTACAACAAACCCAAAGGGGGCTAATATTGGAATCTAGGTTATTCAAGATGTGATTTTGGGAATCAAATTTGTTCAAATATTTTTTTAATGAATCATTAAAATATGTTATTTTTAATAAAAATTGAATTTAATGGATGAAATTTGATATTGTTTTAACTATAGTGGAGTATGGAATAGATTTTTCAAAATTTTATGTTTTTATGTTGATGGAATAAAAACACAACATAATTGAGAATACAATGCCATGGTTTTGAAACCATCATCATGGTTTAGAGGCATTTTGAAGTTTACAATCTATAGAATTTAATTAATGAGAAATCTATGAAGTAATAAATGTATGGTGAGGATAAAACATGCCATGGTTTCGATAACCATGATTTATATTAAAAACTAAAACAACAGTGGCCACCATTTTTAGAGAGGAAGATTTAAAAAAATCATGGATTCCACATGATGTTTAAACTATATCATGGTTGATTTAATTATCTATAATATAATGAGTATACATCGAGGTATATGGAGGAAATATGATCCTTTTTTTATAGAGACGACCGGAAAAGTGGTCAGAGCTAGTGAAATGATGTTATAGCAGTAACTATATAAAACACATGATATATTTGGAGTTATTGATAAAACTAGTGAGTGATAAAATTAGGGTCATTTTATAGGAAATTTTAAAAGAAATAACTTGTTCATGGTGGAATCCATGGAGCTAAACATTTTTCTGGAGTGTTTTTCTAGAACTCACTATAGTTGGGAGGAAATAAACACACAATAATTTTTCATACACAATTCCATGGTATAGTGTAAATATTAATATTAAAAAAAATTAATGACCAAATTTTTAGGAAAATATGGATTTGAATAGACATGGTTTTAAATGTCAAAGCATTGTATAGGAAAAATATTGCGGTTCACTTAGAAATGCTGTGTTTTTTATAATTTTGTAAAAATTGGAATATTTGATCAAAATAAAAAATATAGAAATATAAAATATTTTTTGGTAGATTTTACTTGACAATAAGTGATGTTTTTGAAGGAAAAATATCATTTGACCTTTGACATATAAAGAGGGACGTTTTTTTGTAATGGTATTGAAGTTTTTAAAGAGGAATATTATAGGGATATGGGAGATAAAATACAATGGAATATTATTTCACACTTATAGATTTTGGAGAGTTGTTACAAAGAAGATACTTGAAGATATGGATTTAATTAAGAGACTAAAGTTAAATACAAACATCATTTTTTGGCATAATTTCTTGAATATTCTTTCTATATTTATTGTAAGTGACCTATGTGTAAAATTTCATTGTGACTCTATCATGAATCATATATGGATTGGTAGGAGGGATTGAACCTTGGAATCAATAATGAGTGTATCAAAAAAAACATCATATTCTTGAATGTGTGTTGGCGATTTATTTAGTGATTTAATAGATCCTCTATTTATAATCCATATATTTATCCCTTAATAGATATACAAGAAAATACATACATTATCTCACTTTACCTTTCATATTTATAATTTTCATTTTCTTTATTATAATTGACCAGTTTGTGTGTTATTAGTAACATGAAAACAATATGTTTTTGATGATGGAAAATATTGACACTATAATTCACCCACTCATAGATTATTTTGAGCCTTTTGGTTTTAAAAAATATTGATTTCGAGGGTTTCACTAAGGTGGATCCCATATGGTTTCATTGATAGGAATATTATCATAAACAACAAGTTACGGACAACATGAAAAGTTAAGATAAGGATACTATTTCATCCTAAAAGTATTATTAATAAAGAAATTATATTATTTTGATCAACTCAAAATAATATGTTTATGAAAAAATTACATGTCAAGATAATGTGAAAGTAAATGAAAAATTGGACAATTTAAACAAAGTTCAATTTATGCTCCTTGAATAGTAGAAATAATTAATAAATAGTCAAGAACATCTACCACTAAAACATCTATTTGGAAATTATTAATATTAGAATTTTTTTTATAATAAATGTTTATTTATCATTTTTAAGAGAAGTTACCTTTTAAATACAACACAAAGGACAGTTCTCTCTCTTAGAATACTTTTCATGACTTGGTTACAAATTTTTTTAACTTTATTTAGAACCTCTCATAGTTGGGCATCTGATTTGGTTTTTATTGTTATTAATTTTATGTTTTCTTTTATCTCTAATGATTTTGTATAAGTATTATTTTTTTAGGATGATTTTCTCTCTTATGTATTTATTTAACACTAAATGATTTTTTAATAAACATTGTTATATTTTAAACAATTCTTATTGATGATATTTTATTTTATTTTTTATTAAATATTTTAATAAAAATTTATGGTCATTTGTTTAAATACATAATTAAAATTTATCCATAATATTTCTTAAATAATTATAAATATGAAAGCTCATTTTTATGACCATTTTAACCCTGTAAATTATCAATGTTACTTATGAATCCTAGTAATATTCATTAAATACCTAATAAATGGTTTAATATGATCCAATTATTGGACATATAACAAAATAGGGTATATTGTGTTGTAAATTGTACCCTAAGCCATAGCCTACAATATTCATGTGATGGATATAATAGATTATGATATATCCATATCATAAGAGGCATGGCGATTCAACAATCAGCCTCCATCATAGTATACAATGGGTTATGATATGGGATGTGAGTGCATGTATACTACCATGTCTTGTCAATCGTATATATTCAATTAGGAATCAATATGTTGGTTTATATATGACATGATTATTATTTTGAAATGTTTAAATGACCTAAACTCTGATGGGTACACAATATGGGTAACATATAATGACTGTCAACACTTGGAAATCAGTGTTTGACTCACTTCATTGAATTAATTAATCCAATATAAAGGGATATAATTTCTCTGTTGTATATAAATGATTCAAACCAGAAAAAGAAAAATCTCTCTTTTCTTTCTTGAATCTCTATTTGACTTTAATAAGAAGGTGATAACACACCATTTAATTCTTGGGGACCTCTAATAGAATACAAGGATCTTAGTGGATTGTGTATCAACTGTGGAGGCAATAATTATTTAGTAATCACCCCGTGATCTCAATCAAGTGTACTCCATATAAGAGAAAGATATGGAGTTCAGTGTGTTGTAGGAATTTCTATTTCTATTTAATATTATATATTATTTTCTATATGTGATTGATCTAACATATATATAGGTTTCCTATAATACATTTATCATATAATGATCCTCTAAAATTAGTTAGCTGAATCTGAGCCACATTCATCGAAGAATCAACACATTCAGTGAATATTTTAGGAAGAAAATGCAAAGGAAAATTTACTTGAGTACATATCGTAGAGTATGATATGAAGTGGATAAAGGTTAAATTTTGGATCACCAAATTTCTCTACATAACATTATGTTATAGGATAACATAATGTGAATTTCTAGTAATAGGGTACGAGTGGTGTGAATCATTTGGAATGACACACTAAAAACCTACAGTTTTGTTCTTTGTTATGATCTATGATATGCATAATATAATAGGATATTATTGAAATCCATGTTGTGATAAAATAGATCATTGATTAGTAGTTATTATATGACATTTATCGTTATTGATGACTAAACAGTATGTAACAAATTTACCTTTACATGAGAGATATTATTATGTATGGGATACCCAATATGTATGATTTTCAATTTGAATTAGAAGTTAAACAGAGCTATGTAAGGGTTTTTTGCAGTGCTATGATGTTTGGGTTATCCCATACATAAGTGTTTTCCAATGCACTCTTGCGTATGGGTTAACCCACACATAAGGGTTTTCCCTTTATTATAGAAATGAAAAATAATGGTACTGTTTGATTGAATCACTACTTCTGGCAGATAATTACCTTATAAATAATAAAATATGAATGAAGAAAAAGATTGTGAACATTAACGTTTGGGATAATAATTCATAGAGTTTATTAAATTTTTTTAAAATATAAGTGTTAATAACTGTATATAGATGATTTTCATGGAAAAATTAAATTTGAAATATTAATATTTATACCCCATGTTTTGTAAATAAATTAAATTTTCATTTATATGTTTTTTTATTTTGGATATTCTTATTTATAAAATGTTTATTCAATTTGAATATTATGAATAACTTAATTTATGTCCAAAAGTAGGAAAGTAAGTAAAACACACAATATTTACTAGGTTCGATCTCAGTGTGAGAACCTATATCATTGGCATATCCACTCCCACAGGTATATGGAAATTAATTATTATGAATAAGTAAATAAACCTTGTGCCAAATACTATTAGACACCTTCTATCTCCCAATAATAATGATTATACTAACTCCCATTATTTTAAAAGTTTTATTAAAAAAAATTTATCCAAAACAAAAGAATAAATAATTTTTTCCATTTTCTTCAGGAAATTTCCTCGGTCTGATGAACCTGAGTTGGATGGACTTTCATCCAATGAAAACAGTCCTATTGACTCAATACATTCTACTCAGTATGATACATTCATTCTCAATCTTCAAAACTCTAAAGTTTCACAAATTCTAAATATGATCTTCCACAGTCAGGTAAACCAAAATTTTTTGTAGTCCTATTTTCTTTTGAGATCTTAATCTGTAATGAAAATATTGATAGTAAATATGCAACACTCTTATTTTTCCACACTCATGAAAATTTGAAAATTGTGAATTAACTAAGCCTCTATTTATAGGCGAGTTGGGAAAGCGAAGTTGGGAAACTAAAAAACTTTCCCCACTTACAAATATTTTTCAACATTGAAAATAAATCCTATTTAAACTCCATCTTTGACTTCTTTAATCCTTCAAAAGATTTATTCAAAATCAATATTCTTAAAAATAATAACTTTTCTTATGTCTGGTTATCTTTCTCAACTTAAATTTGATTATATTTCTTATCTTTAGTATGATTATCTTGCTCAGATTTAGTATGATTATCTTGCTCAGTCTTAATATCATTATCTTGCTCTACTTCAATATTATTATCTTTCTCAGCTTCAGTATGATTATATTTCTTAGATTCTATCAAATCATCATTATTAGCTTTAGTCTGATTATCTTTCACAGCTTCTGTATGATTATCTTTCTCAAATTCAATTTGATGATCTTTTTTAGCCTCAATATGATTATTTTGATCAAATTAAGTCCAATTAATTTGATCAGTTTCTATATGATTATCTTACTTAGCTTCAATATGATTGTCTATCTCGGCTTTAGTCAGATTGTCTTTCTCATCATTAGTTTGATTATCTTTCTCAACATTATTATGATTATCTTTATCAAATTTAGTATGATTATCTTACTCAACTTCAGTATGATTGTCTTTATCAACTTCAGTTTGATTATATTTCTTATCTTTAGTCTAATTATATTTTTCATCTTTAGTAGTATTATCTTTCTTAGATTTAATCTCATCATCCTTCTCAGAGTCAGTTCGATTGAACTTCATTTTGAGGGAATTTTTCTTTTCGATGGAATGTATTCAATATTGAATCCCCTTAGAAAATTTCACATATTTTTTAAAAACATACTTTTACAAAAGAATAGTTGTTATCAAATTCAATTATTTTAAAATAAAAATCATCCCAAAGGTTCTTCAATACCCCCCTTTGTATTTGCTGACAACACTCATTAACAACATTTTCAACTCTCAGAATTTTTTCATAACTCAAATTTTTACTTTTAACCAAAACAAAACCTTTCTTAAAAGGGCGTGTCTTGAAACTCCAATACTAGATACATTAATGTTTTTGATGGAATTTCATACCTTGGTGAAAAGAAATTTTGTAGCCATGTAAAGATAAAATCCCCCTCACTTTAATATTTTCCTATCACCTTTCTTATTCTATCATTTTTCTTTTTTTTTCTCCACCATTTTATGATAACCACAACTTCAGATTCATAAAATAAAAATAATTAAAAACATCATACAAAGTACAAAGTTGTTCCTTTCTCTCCCCCCATATCAACATAATCTAAATCATGATGGGGGTCTTTCTTATGATATTTTAAAAGTCACTAGATGAGGATGAACATGAATTTTTAGATTTAGATCAACAAACCTTTCTTTTGGAATTTCCTTTATAAAGATATCTATAATTTGATATTTCATTGATATATATTCCAGAAAAACATATATAGAAACTAATTTCTATATTATAAAGTAAAACTATATATCAATGTGTTTTGATCTTGAAAATTGGATATGATTTTGAGAAAGATCAATTTCACTCTGATTATTAAAAAGTATATTCAATGGTCTAGAAACTTTTAACTTCGAACCATCAAGATGAACTTTCATCCACAACATTTGAGTACAAGCCTAAGTAGCCGTAACATATGCTGATTCTATTGTACTAAAAGTTACTGAGATTTTTTTCTTACTATACCAAACTACACAACATTCACCCAAGAAAAATATTCATCATGATGTTGTTTTTATATCATTACAATATTCAACCCAATATGCATCAGTATAACCCTGAAACTTCATCTCAAAAGGTCTTTTGTATAAAAACCCATGTGAATTTGTTCCTTTGAAATATATTATAATTCTCTTTACTACCAACATATGTGTTTCTTTCAGATCACTTTGATACCTATTACAAAAGGTCACAATATAAACAATACCAGGACATGGGGATGTAAGTAATGTAGACTCCCTATCTTTTTCCAAAAGACTTTCTAATTAACAAATTTTCTGTAGTCTTTTTTTCCCAATTTTGTTCCCATAGATATTTGACTAGAAACTTATTTGAATTCTTCCATCCCAAACATCATTAACAATTCTCTGGCATACTTTTTCTAATGTAATAAAATGTACTTTTTTTGAACTTGTAAGCCAATGAAGAAAGTTAACATTTCAAAATTCTTCTTTCTTTCCTTAGAAAATGCTTTATAAACTTTTTATTCATCCATTGTTAAGTTATATAAACCATATAAACAATTAATATTAGAGTTCTAGAATCAACATGTTTCAAATATAAGTTTCTATCAACTTTTCTATTATAAAGAATCAATACTCTCAAATAGATATAATGTTTTGAATACCCGGAATGTGGGGATTTTTCAACCCATTCAAGGTTTTATTCAATATAAAAACCTTATTTTAATCATAATCAAATTAAAAACCATAAGGTTATTCAATTTAAACTCCTTCTTAATCTCACAATTAAATAAATATGATATTACATTCATCTGATAAACTTTTTAATTTTGACGTGTGACCCATGATTGAAACATTTTAATAGTTTCTAATCTTGTAACCGGGAAAAACATTTTTCCAAAATACACACATTCCACCTATGCATAGACATTACAAATACGCCTCACTTTGTTTCTTGAAACATCTCCATACTCTTTCAATTTTTTTCTATAAACCCACTTTGTTTTGATAACTTTTTTATTTACAGGTTGTGGAAACTGAATCTTATTTAACTTTTGAGATTAGTGAATTTTTATATTCTAATATCAAATTTCTTCTAGTCTAAACCGATGTCTTCTAACTAAAAAGAATATTTTTTGTCTCAACATGTTCTAAGAAGGTAGTAAATTTCAAAGTTACTTTACCAGCTAAAATTTCCCCATTACATGATTCTTTTGAATATTGGTAAGGATGTTTTGACTTATTATCATTGTAAATATCCCGTTTATCCTCAGTATTCCCAATGAATTTTGAGAAATTTTTATTATCAATTAATTTCACCTCATCTGATTCCACCAACATTTGTAAGTGTTTTTACATAATTTTTATCTTATTAAATTGTGTGAATAACCCATAAAAGGTCCTTACTCAGCTTTCTCATCAAACCTTCTTAGATCAAGAATTTTGATTTTTAGTAAACATGGACTTGCGAAAACTATAAATTATTTGAATGAAGGTTTTTATTATACCACATTTCTTAAGAACTCATGTCAAATTCCCGTCTCAAAAAATATCTATTAAGAATATGTATAACATTACTAACAACTTCTCTCCCATAAAAATTTGATGTTTTGTATTCTGGTAACATGATTCTTCCCATTTCAACCTAAATTCTATCATATCTTTATGCCTCTACATTTTTTTTGTGGAGTAAGAGAGAACTATTCCTATGTTTGATACCGTTATTTCTTAAATAAGTTTCAAAAGTATTTCTTTTGAATTTTGTAACATTATATATTCTCAACTTTTTTATATAAGACCCCATTTCTTTCTCATCTTCTTTTCTGAAAAACACAAACATATCTACAACTTCTAAATTATATTTCATAAAAATGTTGTTTTTCATCTGAGTGAAATCATCAATAAAATTGATAAAGTATATATATACTTTTTATTGATATATTGTTGGCCCACATAAATTGTAATGAATAATTTTAAGAGGTCTGGTAGACTTAGTCTCAACTCTCCTATGACTTTTTTTACTTATCTTACCTTTATAATAAGTAAAGTAAACATCCTCATGTCTTCCTTTTAATTCTAGGAAATAAGGAGAGAAAAAACTTTATAATTTTTTTTTCATATTTTTCTTCCCAAGGTTCTCAAGTCTTCAATACCACAATTTTTTTCATCTTCAGCACTCAAGTAACAATATTTATTAAACTCTCCAATTTGAAAATGATTACTACTAGTTCTTTCTCCTCTTGTGATAAATTTTCAATCTTTCACACTTCTGATGTCACAAAAATAATTTCTAAAAAATACCTATTTTCAATCATCACAAAGTTTAATTACACTAAGTTATTTATTTTTAGTGCATCAACAAATAAAATGTTATTATATTTCAACTTTACTTCTTCAATCTCGATAATTATGATTCTTTTTATTTTTAAGAAACTATCATTAAAAAATTAAATGCTCCAACATTATGAATTTCAACATGTTTCAAGATTTTTATATCACCTTTCATTTGTTATGAAATACCACTATCAAGTTTCCATGGTTTGTTAATATTAATTTATTTTAAAGTTGTATAAATAACAAAATTTCCTTCTTTAAATTTCTTATTTCTAACTTCCTTTTTTTATACTGCTGGAAAATTGTTTTAGAATAAGTGTCATACATATTTCAACATGATGACTAGCCTCATCAACTATTCAAAAAACTTCTTCCATACATCCAAATTGACTTTTTAGAGGGTATCTGACATTTTGATATTCTAATTTTCTAACTTCCTATGGGATAAGAAAGTTACTCATTCTTCTTCCACCATTGATTTCAATTTGTGTAAACCTTCATCTAGGAAGTGAAAAATTATGCCAACAATTATAATCCCTTATCCCATAGATTACACAACACTTATAATATCTATCAAATCTTGGTTTTCTATTGAAATAAGATCTTTCTCTGTAGAAACATTGTTGAGGTTAATAAATTCTTATTTTTTTAACAATCTATGTATATGGAACATATTTACTTTCTGGGTGGGTTTTCAACTTTTGTAGATAAAATAGGTTTATAACACACTTTTTACACCCAATATTTTCCAATAATTTTTCTTCAACCTAAAATGTTATAAAAATCAGATGAAAATTTATTTTTGGAGGGTGAGGATTTCACCTAATTCTTGATTTGAGATTTCTTAATAAATTTAAGAAGTATTATATTTTACATTTTAAAGCCTTATTGAAATTTTCATTTATCCTTATGTAGGTATTTTTAGGCTCAAGAATTTTTTATTGAAATTTGTTAACTTCTTCTTCCTTAGATTTTTGTTTCTTACTAAGATCTTCAATCAACTTTCCCTCTTCATCATTTCTTAGTTTGTAACTTAATGTCTTCTAAATGTTTTCATCCTCCTACATGATGAAATCTTTTATTCCTTCAACAATTTCTTCATTACTATGATTTATTTATTGAGAGTTCCTTTTTTATCAAGACATGCAACATGTTTTGTTTTGAGTTGATACTCTCATTATGATTATTCACCACATTCTTCACTTTATGAGGAATATTTTGTTTTCTCAAATTTTGAAATGAAGGTTCTGAATTTTTCTGAGAATTCATATTTAAAATAATTTTTTTCAATTGAGTATGATTTATATATCTTAATTATCATACTCCTTTTGTCTCCAGTGAAATTCTTATATTTTTTGGATGAATTTTCTGATTTAGAAATTTTATTCCATTTCTTCCATCAAGGTTTTTCATCAGAATCATGTTGATATTCTCCAACATTCTTCTTAAGAAAATCCATATAAATGGGTCCAATTACACCACACTCAAAACATTTGAGAGGAATTTTACATCCATAATTTACTCTTCTTATTTGATAGTTCTTGGATATAAGAGACTTAATTATTTCATTCGAATCATCATCCAATTTATCTTGGGATTCATAAGGATCAACATCTGGAACGTCTTCTATTTTCATTTTTCTCAGGGATTCAAAAGATATTTCATATTTCATCATATTTAAGAACATTGGATATTTCCTAATTTCATAATAAATAATAATGTTATTAAATTCGTTAAGAGATAAATCATTATTATCTTCTAAAGAGAAAATTTTAGAAACAAACTTGTCTGAAAGTTTTTTCATAAGTTTCTTCACAATTGTCGAATCTTTCAACACATCACCAAATCATGTAAGCTTACAAACAGTTTTATTAACTCTGGTGAAGTATTCATAAATAGTTTATTCATCACTTATCCTTATGTCTTCATAATTACTATGCCAGATTTGTAGCTTTTATTCCTTGAATTTAGTATTCCCCTTGAAAATACTTTCTAGATTACCCCACATACTCTTTGAAGTTATGAGATCCATCACCTCCATATAAAAATTTTCTTATAAGTACATAAGGATAAAATTTATAGTTTTTCCATAAACATTGATATTTATCTTATCTGAAATATTCATCAGGGAATCTTTCTTAATTGGTCGGAACCCTATTATAGCAATATAAACAACTTATAGGACATGATATTGAAGATAAGGAGTCATTCTATTTTTCCATCCATAATAATTTTTCCATGAAATGTATAAATCCCTATACTATTGATAGAGTTGAGATTATGCACGATAAGAATTCAACAAGGAACCCCTGGATTTGATACCAATTGAAGTTTCAAAAGATCAAAAAACAACTGAGAGGGGTGGGGGTTGAATCAGTTGTTCACTTTTTATGAGTTTCAATACTTTTAGAATCTTTACCCATGAAACCTATTTATATTCATTTCCTTGTCTTCTTTTAGTAAGAAATCATGCATGAAAAATTAGGGAAGTAATTAAAGTGAAAAATATTTACAAGGTTCATCATTAGTGTGAGAACTAAAATCCTTTCCATAGCCACTCCCATGGGTCTATGAAAATTATCTTTTACGAAGTAGTGAATATAACTTGTGAAAACTATTATTATACACCTTATATATCCCAATGTGAATTATTATGCTAAGTCCTATAAGTTTAAAATTTTTCTTATAAAACAATTGATCCCAAAAAAATAAAAAAAGATTTGTTCAATTTTCTCTAGAAAATTTATTGGGTCTGATGACCCTAAGCCTGATGGCCTTCAGTCCAACAAACATAGTCTGATTGAATCAATAAAATTAAATAAATATGATGAAATCAGTTGAAATATTCAAAAATCAAACTCTACCCAAATTCTCAATATGATCTTCCTTAGTCCGGTAAACAAAACTTTTTCTAGGCCCAATTTCATCTGAGATCTCTATTCGAAAAAACATATTTATAAATATGCAGTGCCCTACCTCTTCCACACTCATTAAAAGTTGCAAAATATAAATGAATTGTGCATCTATTTATAGGAAACTCAGAAAAGAAACGGCAGTAAACTGAATTTTTTTTCACTTACTAAAATTTCAAAACACTAAAAATCACCCACATTTTAACTCTATCTTTGAATTATTCAAACATTCTCAATATTCCTAAAAATTTATCCTTCTTGAATATAATAAAATTTATTCATTCTAATTACCTTACTCAGCTTCAGTTTGATAATATTACTCAGCTTCAATCTTATTATCATTATTAGCTTTAGTCAAATTGTCTTGATCATCTTAAGTATGATTATCTTACTCAGCTTCAGTCTGATTATCCTTATCATATTCAGTTAGATTATCTTGATTAGCTTGAGTCATATTATCTTTCTCATATTCAGTATGATTAACTTGCTTATATTTAGTCTGATTATATTTCTCAACTTCAGTATGATTGTATTTCTCAACTTCATTCCGATTATTTTATTTAGCTCTAGTTTGATGATCTTTCTCATATTTTCTATGATTATATTTTTCATATTTAATAGAATTATCTTAATTATCTTCAGTATAATAATCTTGATCATCTTTAGTCTGATTATATTTATCAACTACAATATGATTATCTTTAAATATTTGTATTATTATCTTTCTCATCTTCAGTCTGGTTAACTTTATAGCTTCGGTATGATTATATTTACCAGCTTTAGTAAGATTATTTTTCTCTTCTTCAGTACAGTTATCTTTCTCAGCTTTAGTATGATTATCTTTTTGAGGTTTTTTATGATTAATTTTTTCAACATCAGTATGATTATCTTTCTTAGATTTAGTCTGATCTTCCTTCCTATATTTAGTCTGATTTTCCTTCTTAGAGTCGCTCTGATCTTCTTTCTCCGAATCAATCTGATTGAACTTCATTCTTAAGAAATTTACCATGACAATGAAATATATTCAATGATTACTCCCCTTATAAAATTTCAACTATTTTTAAAAAACATTCATTTATAAAATATTATTTGTCAATAAATACAAAAACTTTTTAAGACAAAACATCACTATTATTCTTCACAAAAAAACATGTCAAGAACTTGATCATCCAAGTAGGTAGGGTCTGACAAAGAAGGGTGACCCTGGATTTTCCTACATAAGGTATAGTGGAATGGATAATCTTAAGAGTTAGGTAACCAAATTACTTTGTGATATTTGGGTGACACATTGATGGAAAACATTAAGAGTTAGTATAATAGACAAATAGATTTGAGTTAATCCATATGATTAATTTTGGATATGAGTTGTCGACTCAACTATTGAGGATTAATATGTAAAATGATTCACATATTCAACTACTTAAATAACTAAGTTGTGATAGGAATTCTGAATCCGACTAATTAGGTAGTAAAATATGGATCATGGATCACTAAATTGATATGACCCATAGGGTTATCTTTTTTATTGTGATTACTTTCATTAAAATTACGCAATGACAAGATATAAAACATAATAATCATCCCGTGATATGTCTTTGTTATAGAGTATAACATGAATCATGTTTATCATTTTTAGATATCTAATAGGTATGAAATAGAAAACTATTCGACATTAGTATCTATGGGTTAGAAGTGATCTCAATTTATCCAAGTCTGACTTATGGGTATTATTTACCTTGCATATATTAAAAAATATTCTTGATAAAAATTGACATAGATAAATGAGTTAATTGAAGATAGATAAAGTGTATATATGTGTTATAAATAGTGAGTAATTTTATATATTATAAGGTGATACGGATGATCTAATTATAAATAATGGATTACTTCTAAATTTGAAGATCTATTATTATGTTCCCTCTATAAAGAATTTTTTTTGTTTCTGTATATTCTTTAGAAAAAAGGAGACTTTCATTCATTATTACATTTAAGATTTGTTCAGTATATATGAATGAGATGTTTTATTGTATCAGGGATATTTTAAATGGTTTATAAATTTTTATTATGGATAATCATTTCTATTAAATTCAAAATAAAAATCACTAGATTGATTCTAAGACCACTTACCTTTGGCATTATCACGTTAGATATATAATTGAGTAAAAAATTCAATGACTCCATAGAGATGGACTATTTCAATCATATGATTATGAATCATTTGATAAATATGAATCCTATTTACTGGTCAAAAGGACAAAAGAACTGTTTAACAGATATGTTTAGAGTGTGGATGGCCTATTGTATTTTATATATATAGATGTATGTGAAAAAATGAGTACACGAGAATGTGGTTGGATTATGTACTTTGTAACCATTACTGAATACTTTATTGGGTATGTTGAATTTCTTATAATGAGTCATAAGTATGAAACATCGGATATTTTAGAGATTTTTAGAATGAAGTACAAAAAAATGGTATTTTTTTTGATGATTCTCTAATTAGATTAGGGTGGTGGATACTTGATCCTACAATTCACTTATCATATATGTTATTGTGAACGTTTTAAACAACTCCATCCTCTTGGAGTACCACAAGGGAATGATGGATATAAAATGTGTAATCATACCCTTTTATTCATGGTTTGATTGATGAATAGTTAGTTCAACCTTTTCCTTTCATTATGAGGATATGCTCCTAAGACTGTTTCATTCATACTTAACCACATTCAAACCAAAGTATTCATAAATTCATTATCTGAGATATGAATTAGGAAACATCAACATGTGTATTATGAAAATTTTAGTTTTTTAAGAATTTTTATGATGACTAACTTCTAATAAGCTTGGACTTCTATTTGATAAGTAATTATTTGATAGTAATCTCAAGGAAACTAAGCGATATAGATTCAATAATCATATTTAGGTTACATAAGAACCTTAAAGGTCTAATGGGATTTTTTAGGATCTGGATAGGTGTGGATATATTGTGAGAAATTATGATGAAGCAATGTTTATAGGTGATGAACCTACTCCCTACTAAGAAAACATTAAGAGTTCTAATTATGAAAGTTGAATAAAAGGCATTGAATTTAAAATGGACTCCATGTATGCTTACTAAGTTTGAAACTATTGAAATAGTGTGTGCCATAGACCCTACTATACAGTGATTTTGATTACCATTATAGTCTATAATGTTTGTACGTCCACTATTACAATGGTAATGTCCTTAGATTAATTGTCGTATCAAAAAGTGGTAGCAAATTCCAGGATTTAATGAGAACCCTGAGATACTATGACATTAATCTTAAACCATGTTAATATAGTCAAGATACATCTTACTAACTAAGCATAGTATATTTTTCAATATTAGGTGATTGGGGCTCATACTAATTGAGACTTCTTTTCATGAAGTTCACACTTGTTGATCTCTAGTAGTGAGATCATGAGGACAAACCCTCTAATAGGAACATCACATATTTTGGATGTCATTGGACATTCTTATCCATGAACATGTGTAATGGTATCCTAATTTGAGATCATTGAAAATGGGTTCCATTTGAACACTCAATTTGATGAAAGGTAAAAACCATGATATGAAATATTGGTGAGGTAGTTTTTGTTGGGTGCATCATTGGTGGTATGACATTGGTTGAATGGTCTATAAAGGATTTGTCGCTTTCAGGTCAAGGAAGTAATATATCTCCGACCATGTGGATTAGGATGGTAGTACCCTCATAAGACCATGGGCATGGAAGTAGAGGGTAAATCTATCCAGTTAGATCAAAAAATTAAAAATTAAGAAAAGGGAGAGGATGTGGGTGTGCATACTGCTTTATGAGATATTAAAAACAAAGAGATTATATTACATAGTGTGTTCGTAGGTTAGTTGTTGTCGCTATGAAAATACTTATCTCTTTAGGGGCCCTGATGGGTTTCTAGATTCCTCTCTTGGTATATGAATAATATTCAATACTATCATGATAAGTTCTTAGAGGGTTACACACAATAGCATATTAAAAAGTATTCAAAATTCAATTGAATAGGTATATTAGACAGGGTGGGCCCCACCACTAGGGTCCTATTTTTGTCAAAGGAGATATGATCACCATAGTAATAAATAAATTCATATTATTCAAGTTATGAATAATTAGAATTTGTTTATTAAATTTATTTACACATTTTTAAGAAAATACATAAAAAATTAATTGAACAAATGTTAGTTTAAAATATTCGAGGTTCATTTAATTTTTGCGAGAACATTGAGCCACCTTAATGGATTTAGTATTATCACATAGTATATTTATTTTGTTAAAATTAAGTGATAATAATAATAAATAATATTTATGACTTAATACATTTTTCATAAGAATTTGATTGGAGAGATAATTATTCGAGGGTATGTGGAGGCATTACCGAATAATTTTCTAGTTCTCTATAAATAGAAGAATAGAGTCACATGCCAAGAACTATTCATGGTATTTATCTCTCTTCCTCTGTCTCTCATGATCTAGAGAGAGAGAGAGAGGCTCTGGATCCATGACCTCAGATTGATCCTCATCTCAAGCATCACAAGCAAGGAGATGTAGTGATCGTTGGAGCATTGAAGGTGTTGTTGGAACTCCACTCTAGCACCCATATTTTGACGATAGACGCTCCCAGATTTTCTTGAATTGTGTGTGGATATTCTAAGGGAATTAATCGTTGGATTCTTCAAGATGCGATCACCAATGATGAGTAAATTCTGTGTGAGACTTCAGATCAAACGAGATATTTATGGTTTTAATTTTACTGCTTATAATTATTCACACATAGATCCTTGTGTCTGGTGAGTTCAATTAGTATCTAAGGAACTGGTAAAAATATAAATATGAAGAATAATTAATTTTTCATTAAGTATCGTAAATGGTTTCATTATGGTCCAAACGCTGCCAATGGAATTTCAATATGATTGCGGATGACCAAGTTAAAACCATCCAAATTTTTTAATAAAAATTGATTTTTTTATATTAAATCAAAGAACATATAATTTTATTATATATATTATAATAACACGAATGTACTACCAGTGAACCTGCTCACCAACTGAAGTCCTTGTAAGTTAGAAAAGTTATTTACGATACTAAAAAACCAATAATAATAATATTTTTATTATTAAAATATTATTGTTTTTTATCTAAAGGATATTGAATAGCTAATGATTTTTTGTTTGCAACCAAATTAAAAGGAATCCTTATTGGTGGTTTGGTTCATCAAAAAACATACAATGACTTTAAAATGTGGTGGGTTTAGGCTTGAGCCGAAGAGTTTTAAAATAATTAATTTTTAATCATCCAAAAAATAAAAAATAAAAACAAGGGGACCTTGTCCATTTTCCACCCACGGTTACCCCTCTCGGCCAGGTGTCGCTGGTAGGCACCCTGTTAGCCTTCCTATAGCTGACTCCATCCCTCCATGATCGAAGACTGTCTCGACCAAGCTACTTTTCCACCAGCCTCACCGCACCAATGCACTGCCATAGCTAACCACATATCTGGCGTCCCATATTCTTCGACTGGCACCGGCCAACCTCCCTTCACCACTAGACCCTTTGAGGATGGAGTAGCCAACCCAGATCTGGAAAACTGCATTGAGTTCATCCCTCTCTTACCTCACCTTCATCAGTCTACCTTAGATCAGTGTTGATGTCTTGCCACTTCCCAGTGCCTCTCCAGTCAGCCGCCTACCCCACAGAAACCCGTAGTGGCTACCGCCACCTCCACCACTTGGTGACAGATATTTTCAACTTGTTGTGGTTTTCACCTCTCATCATCGACACCATACCCTTGCTCCCATGTAGAAAAAATTCACCGCATGCATCCTGTGGCTACCTCATATCAGCATTACCTCACTTGGTCGTAGTGTCCCCATCACGTACCTCCCCTTGTTGAGTTGCCTCCACTTTGTAGTGGGGTTATAACACCCCTCATGGATTTTTATCTATTTTCTAGCCCTCCTACTCCCACTACCATGTCCCCATCATAAATGGTTGGATCTGGGTCGTCACTAGCTTGTGGTAAAAAAAATCTTCAAAGCCCCTTATGGAAAGTTCCACCTTGTCCCAACCACCCAAATATCATCCGATATAGGTTTCCCTGAGGTCATCGCCTTCCTCCAGCCTCATCCTTTGGGTTTTCGATGCTCCTCCACCACGGTTCCTCCTCCATAGGCCAGATCCTCCTCCACTAGATTACTTCTTTCTCAATCCGCATCCACATACTCCCTAACATCAAACTGGTATCCCCTACCATGGTATGATCCACCCCAAAATGGGTCTAGGTGGATCTTACAAACCTTGTACATATTTGGGTAGATATTCTTGGCCATAAATACCCCTACACAAGGTCTACACTACCTAAATGGGCATGCATGGGTTTGGACCGAATAGAAGAATCCTTTTTTGGGGTTTTGGGGCCCGATTAATTTTAATATAGTAAAAAAATAATTAATTTAATTAATTTAATTTCAGTTGAAAAATGAATTAATTAAAAAATAATTTTTTTAAATATTAATTTTATTAATTGTGGCTTAAATTAATTTAATTTTGGTGCTTAAATTAAATTTATTAATTTATTTATTTTTTGGTTTTTAAAATTTAATTAATTAAGGGGATCAAAGGATGAAAAAATATTGAATTAAAAAAAGAGTGAATTTTAATTCAATAAAATTCCCTTGGAAAATATTTTAATGTAAGTTTATTTTTTATTTATACATTTAATTTTTAATATGCATGTTTAAAGAATATTAGAATGATCATAAGATGTGGATGACCAATTCATGTATAGTGTTTATTCATTTATTTACTTTATTTTTTAAATGATTATTTGTATTAAGTAGTTAAATAAAAGGGGATCAATATGTCGTATCAGTGTTATTATATGTATAAGGGTCTATGTGTCCAATTTAGAGTTTTATTTTATACATCCCAGTTCCCCTTACTAGTGATCTAGTATTGTTGTATAATGAAGCGACGTTTAATGACGCACTTCATGCCAAGTTAAGGTGATGCACTAGACATGAGCTTGATGCATTGGATGAGAGGTGATGCAACTCGAGTCACAAGCGACATGACTGAAGGTATATCCCCTAGGCTCTAGGTTCATCCATTATTCACTAAATGGATCACAAATTTGAATCTTCTCCTAATCATGTCATCATTTTATTTTTTCATGGTTTATTATTTTTGTGTATTTGTAGTTAGCACACGAAATAATAGAATAATAAACAAGCATGCACAAATAAAATGAACATTTGATGCAACTAATTTTTTTATTTATTTCATAGTTATTTGTGAATGCGATCACATAAAACCTGATTAAATAAATTAAAATTATTTCTTTCATCAAATTAGAATATAAAAAAGCCTCAAAGAAAAATTAAGTCATTACTGCCTTCCATCATTAAAATTTGAACAAAACGGGTGTTCGAGGTGCACATCATTCTATAGTTGAGGGTGCCTCTTACTATCAAAGAGTATTTATAGTAGTGGGGGGTTGAATTAACTAATTTAGTATTAAGGATTATCCATATATAACTTTCTATCATTTTATAGGAAATCATTTTTTAAGTAAAGTAATGATTTTAGAAGCAGGGACTTCACTCAACATATGAAGGAATCACGAGTTAATGCAGTTGGCCGGTGAAAAGATAACCTTAAACCCTATAAGATTTGGGGTAGCCTTACATTTTAGACTATGAAGGAAGGAACATTGATCCATTCCACGAGAATATTCAAGTGATAGAGTATTTTGACTCTAGTATAGAGGGATCCTCGAATTCGATAAAATAGTGGGAGATATTTAATGATTTAATTTATTAACTAATAAAAAATGTATACACTGGTAATCATGATAAAATGTTCTAATATTATAAAATTTATCTATAAAAATGAAATGTTATAACACAATACAAACTACGATAAATTTTGGGCAAATTAAATGTCCACACAGGCCTGTGTTTCAAAGTGTAGTACATGCACTTGTGAACAATACTACCATAGAGGAAATTCAAGGTGAAAATATACCAAATGCCTATTAGACTACCTTAGGAAGATATGGTGTAAAAATTTCTTATAGGAGACTAATTTATAGTTCATATAATGGTTATGTCATTATGAAATTATCAATGTATTATGTTAGTTGTGGTCGCTACATTGGAAATCGATGGAATAAAATTTAGTCTCATATCCAAGTAGTTTACGAGGAGAAATTGAAGAAAGATTAGAATGAGATGATTTCTAATTCTATATGTAAATTGAAAGATGGATCAAAATATTTCAATGGATCCTTTTCTCATATGATTTTCACCTAATTACTCAAGCTTTTTTAGGTTACAAAAGGAACAACACGAATTAAATTCTTTGTTACCTTTTAGGTAGGGTTTTCCAAGAAAATAAGAAAATTAAATACATTTTAATCGTAATTATTAGGTGAACGAATTAAAAGACAAGGTAAAAAATCCATTGAAAATTAATTCCAAAGGAATATTCAAAACATATTTTAATTAAATAATTATTAACATGAGGTTATTATCATTGTATTTTATGATGTAAAATAGTGGATGTTTAAAGGAAATAAACTGAATCAACAAAGCAAGTACTCACTTCTTCAGGTATATTCATCAATGTAATTTCTCAATTATACATATTGGGTATAAAATAAATTATGCCTTTCACACATGTATATTTAAATACAGTAACAATTTAAATATAAAAACATTACTAGAAGTCATGGGTATTCTCTAAGTAGTTGAGAAAGGTTGATTCCTAATTTCGTTATTAGAAGCACACAACTTAAAATTGAAATGTGAATAATTCTTATAGAACTATTATTGAGTATTGAAAAAATATTTATCTCATATTCCCTTTATATACAAAGATAAATTATTCCTGGTTAATTAATGAATATTTTTTGTGGTGTAAAATACCAAAGTAATAGTTCCAGTGATACATGAATCATAGGCAATACCCAATGAATATAAATGCAATACTTTTATACCGAGTTGTGGTAGGATAATTATTTTTCAAGTAAAACCAAAAGTATATGTCTATGATATACCTAATATGGTATTTAGGCTCAGTAAGGCTAAATATATTTGGAATTATCAATGTATTTAGTTTGGACAATGAATCTTTTAGAAATAAAGGTATGCCACAAATCTTTCAGAATTACTTCAGCTAGAGAATGTGTACCATTACATGTGTAAGCTAGAGGTATATATAATTTATAAGATTCATTTAAGTAATTAAGGAATAGTAAAATGACATATGATATATGCATGGTCAAAATATATGGGTTACTTCAAGCCGAAATGTCAAAGAATATATTGACCCAGCAATCATTGATCAACAAAATATAGCGTAGTGCAATTCCTAAACACACATTCCCTTGTCTACATCATGACATTGATGTTAATGGGTATGATTAGTGATGAAGTATTACATGTTAACATTGATCAACAAAATACAGCATAGAGACATTTTAAACGAACATTTTATACATTAGAGTAATGATGTAAGTAATATCAATGTTGCAACTTTCAGAAAATTCCATTATATTTCAAGACTTTCTTCACAAATAATAGTGATACCCCTTACACATATTCTAAATATAATAATACATTTATATCATATGAGTAATTGTATGATATAAATCCATTATTTCATAAGTGTATGTGTTTGGATACAAATATTTTGTTTGGATATAAATAAAATTGAATCAAGAAAAACCACAATGTGCATTTAAGGTAATTATCCTAACTGTTTCTTCTGATATTACATATATCCATAAGAAAGAAAAATTACTGTCAAGTGATGAAATACATTTCTATAAGTGTTCACATCTATTTATAGATAGTGGGAGATAGATTGACATGGGTTTAGTTAATTCTAAAAATGCACAAATAGTTGGCATAGGAACGAGGTCCACAAGTCATGTGGATGAAGAATGTTTTAGAGACACATATTGCATAGGAAGGTTAAAACTATAGTGGTGTTTTTGAATTCACTACGGCCAATGATAAATTATTCATTACGAATAATATTTTCTACAAGTAATCAGTATATGGAAATTAGCTAATATTAAAAAGAAAAATTAAAATTCAATGATTGATTCTATGATTCATAATGAAAATGGGGCCTATAATTTTGAAATTATGGTGGGTATTCATGTTAAAAGAAACAATGTTGGTACAATAATAGTACCAATAATTCACAATTGGTTACAAAAATTAATCACACATAAATCCATTAGAATTTTACTTTTCATAGATACATTCTATGATCATTATATTGACCATTAGATGTCATGACCACCAAAAATGGAAGGTGTATATGGGACTCAACCAGAATTGGATGGTCCCATAATAGAATGCTAATACAATTTATAAGTTAATGAAATATAGTTTTAGATTCAAGTAATAAATAGGATCATATAATATACATTTGGAATAATTTTTTTCCATATTTTTACCAGAGTTTAGTGGGAGATCCATAGTTTTCCAAGTGTAATAGGTTTAGAAACATATGGAAAATGGATATTGGTCTTAAAATTAGTTAAGACTAAGATAGAGGTTAATATCCAGTGATTTATTTAAATAGAAACCTATGTTCTAATAAGGTAGATCTCAAGGTTTCTTGGACCTAGTCAATCATATATATAGTAAATGATATTGAAAAATAAAATATGGAACAATTCAAGTGAGGAATTGTTACCATTGTCACATGACATGTATCTCTCTAGGTTGATATGTTTGGGACTTGGGAGGAGGTTAATGTGGTTACTTGAATCTATAAGCTTATGTGATGGGTCAATCATGTATTCCATGATACGTAAAAATTGACATTGCAAGGATATATTTTATAGTAGGAAAATATCAATTATATCCAGGTTCACTAAAAGGGAAGAAGTCAAAACTATCTATTTGTACTTCGAATGTACAAAAGACATGTACATGGTATGTGGAGTAGACAAGATACTAGTTTAGAGGGGACAAAAACTAGTCTTCCTTTGATCCATGTGATCTAGTATCATAGTAAGGCTAACGTGATGAGTTAGAAAAGGTCATATAAGCCAGTGGTAGACATAACTAAAAATACTAAGTACGTTAAATCTTATGAGATTACTAAGAAGTAAGTAAATGAGATGATTTGTTCCAGTTCTTGGAATCACACCTAGTAAGTAAATTATGATATACTTACTAGTCAAGATGTAAAATTATGAAAATGAAAAAAATGGATATACCTGAGTACATCTATTGAAAAGTTATACTCAAGGAGATGAGGTAAAAAATAGAAAAATTTACATGTGGTGGAATCATGTAAGACCCAAAAACTAAATCCATGACTTAGAAGAAAAATGATCTTAACCATGAGTGGAGGTAACAAGTTTGGTTAGAAAGTTGGCTCTAGTGAAAGTGGATGTGTTGAAATAGTGGGTTCCCAAGACCCAACTATACATTCTTCTTATTACCATATAATGTATAAAGTTATATATACATGATGTTCTCTTACCATTATACTATGACTTTTTATGCTTCTACTATTTCAATGGTAATGCCCCCAAATTAATTTTCATATCAAAAGGTTATAGAAGATCCCATGCTATATTGAGAACATAAAAACACGATGAAGTTAATATTAAAATATGGTCTTATGGTCTATATACATCTTATTAACTAGGAACAATTGATATTTGACTATTATGTTCCAGGGGCTCATAAGCATTGAAACTTATTCTCATGAAGTTTTCACTTGGTGATCTTTAGTATTCAGATGATGAGGACATACCCGCCAATAGGAACACCATGTGTTTTGGGTGTCATTGGATGTTCCTATCTACGAACATGTGAAATGGTCTCCTGACATGAGATCATTACCAATGTGTGCCATTTGATCACATACTTTGATGAAAGGAAAAAACCATGATAATGAAATCATAGTGAGGTAGTTTGTGTTGGGTTCTTCATTAGCAGTATGACATTGGTTGAATGGTAAAGAAATATTTTATCACTTCCAGGTCAAGGAAGAAATATATCACATGATATGTTGATTCGGATAGTAGTACCATCACAAGACCATGGCCATGGAATTCAAGGGTAAATCCTTCCGGTCAGATCAAAAAATAATAACACAAGGAAAGGGAGATGACTATCCTCATCTCTTTAGGATCCATAATGAGTTGCTAGATCCTTATCTTGGTCTATGAATAGTATTCACTACTATCAAAATAAGGGCCTAGAGGGTCAAACACAATATTGTAACTAAGAATCTTCCTAATTCAGTTGAATAGGTATATTGGACATAGTGGACCACACCTATGGGGTCAGGGTTTTTTCCAAGGAGATACGATCACCAAAGTAAGAAATAAATTCACATTATTCAAGTTATGAATAATTGGAATTTATTTATTAAATGTATTTAAAAGTTTTTAAGTAAATAAAAATATATTAATTTAATGAATATTGGTTTAAAATATCCAAGGTTAATTTAATATTTTATGGAACATCAAGCCGTGTTAATGACTTGGGAATTATCATGTAATATATTTATTATATAATAAGAAAGTGATGATAATAATAAATGATATTTATATCTCAGTATAGTAGTCTTAATATCATTTGTATAGTGTTAATTATTCAGGGGGTGGAGGCATTACTGAATAATTTTCTAGTACTCTATAAATAGAAGAAGAGAGACACATGCCAAGCACTATTAATGGGATCTCCCTCTCTTATTATCTCTACCATGATCTAGAGAGAGAGAGGGTCTGTATACACAACCTTAGATCGAGCCCTCTCTAAAGAATTATAAGAAAGGAGATGCTGTGATTGTTACAGTGTCGAAGGTATCGTTGGAACTCCATGCCAACACCAAGATTTCAATGATCAATACTCCCAATGTTTCATGAAGTGTGTGTTGATGATATAGAGGAATTAAGATTCAGATTCTTCAAGTGATCATCGCCAACGATGAGTAAAAATAATCAAAAAATTTAGATCAAACTAGGTATTTATGGTTTTAGTTTATGTGATTAAAGTTATTCATCCATAGATCCTAAGATTATATTGGATATAAATTCACCAATGTTGACAAGTTCATGTCTTTCATTGGTAAAAAGTTCTAAAATCCCACTTTTTGGGCTTCTGCTGCATGCCCAGTACCTTCAGAAACTTAGTTTAAGTTCTTGAATGGGTGAGACCCATTGAGTGAATGTGGGGATGTTTGAAAGAAAACTAACATGGATGGTAGTGTTTCTACGTATAAGGAATGAATGGTGAAAAAGGATTACATGAAAATTTTGGGTATTGGATATTAAGTGACCTTTTCACTCATTTCAATAATAAATTCCATTCAAATATGTCTTTCCATAACGTCTTATTTTGTTTATCAGAAATATCAAATGGATTTCAAAACCACTTTAATTAATATAAATTTATTTAGGTACATATGTATTGTAATAACCTAAGATATTAATATATGTTTTCCTCTAATTAAATTAAACATTTTCGATAGCTTTCTCCACACAAAACACCTATCTAAACAAGACCATGTTATATATATGTATATATATATATATTGAAATTTTTATATATATTATAAATATAAAATATGGTGGCTAAAACTATCCAGGAAATTAGTAGGTATGAAAAGGAGTAACTGAATTTTGAAATATAATAACATATATCTATATATAAAGGTTATTTTATATAAATTTTCATAAATCATTATTGGGTTTAAGAATCTATTTTTTCACACAATGAAATTTTTATATAATAAAACTATGTATATTATTGTTAAATGAAAATGTTAATAAAATAAATTACTATTTATTAATAATATCTCTATTATCATTTTATTGAAATTGAGAAGAATAATAATTAATATTTTTAAAAGTAAATTTCTTATAAAAACGGTTTTCACTATAGTTTATAATTTTATTTAAAATTGTAATTTATATATTTTAAAATGTTAAATTAAAAACTAATCTTTTTTGGGTTCAACAAGTCAATATTATCTTAGTATAAAATTTCAGGTTTTTAAAAAGAATATTTTTTAGGAGAATAGATAAAAATGTCGTTTTTACAAATAACTTGACTTTTATGACATTATTAATATATAAGTATGAATTATAAATTCCTGAGACATTTTTATAAGACCAAATATATATTTTAATCATGAATTTAATCTTTTAATTTTTTTAAATTTAAAAACCCATATTTTAAATTTTAGAAAATAATATTTATTTTTTAAAAAAATTGTTTTTGATACATTATAGATTTAGTTGTTTAAAATATATTTTATCAGTTTTAGAAAATTAATATAATAAAATGGGTATAAAATTTGGAATCATTAGGTCCAAATTTTGTAATAAGTACCAAAAAAATTAATCATAAAGGATAAATTATTTTTCTAAAAACATGTTATGTCGGTAAAAAATGAAAAGGGTTAAAAAGGGTTTAACCAAGAGGGAAAGACAACAAACATGTTTATAAATTATATTATAATGGGTGTTTGAGGATTTTATCAACCTTAAACATTCCCATATCCACTATTTCAACAATTTTAGCTTCATTACTTTAAAATGACTTCCCATTATTAATATGTTTTGGGTTTTTACACAAATGCCACCCCTTTTTTACTTATCAAAGGGGTACTCCTCTCTTAACATCCAATCACACAAAAACCTCATTATTTAAGCTAAAAATAATTCCAAAAACTTCTTAATCTCTAATATACACATTAAATTGGTTCTTGTTTTCTCAAAATACCATCCTCATAGGGATTAAACCACTTTGGAAAAGAGATAATCAAACAAAGTGTGGTATAAATTTCTAATCACACAATTCTAATTTATATTTCTGTATATTAATTTATTTATACTATAATTAAATTAAAATATATTAAATTTTATATATTTTAGTATAAATATTATACTGATATGTTTGTATAATGATGGTACAAGCATTAAGCACCTTTCCCTTTTCCTTTAAGAAAAACTAAAATTTTCATTCATGGATTGTGCATACTACAGACTCTATGAAGTAACATGTTTAATTTTCCTTCAATAGCATAAATGGAAGGTAATAATAGGAAATTTATTATATAATTATTATATTTATTAAATATTTTGATATTTATTAATGTATTTAATACACAATTTGTTGAAATATATTGACTTCACTTGATAACAAAAACACCTGATGATTCCCCTTGATTCTTTCCATGAGTGTAACTTTTCTTCCAATGGCCCTTCTTGCCAGATGAGAAACAAATTGCATCATGTTATCTTTGTTTCCCCTTTTTTTATCTGTTCTGTGAAGGGTGTTGTAAAGAAGCTTTAGACTCGGTTTTTTCACCTGACCTTTCCCTTTATTGACCATAAGGATGGAATAATTTAAATGATTGGTCTCTATATCAACATGATAAAGTAATGCGGTAAGAACATAAATATAGTTCACTATGTTTTTCATATTGAAATTAATAACAAGGTTAGGGAAGCTATGAGTAAATAATGAAATACTGAGATTAGTGTTCAGTTTTTCTAGAAATTCAAACCCTAAAACCCTTATATGTTTATTATAGATAATGAGTTTGAATATTTGAGGCATAGTTGGCCCACATTTTCCATGTTTCACTAAAAGATAATCTTGGATATCTCATACCATTCCTATATATCTCTCTCCATATATAGACCATGGATATGATATTGCATTATATAAGTATCTATGTATTAATCTGACTTCATGAGTTCCTTATATGTAAATTAAATCATTAAACACGGAATGTGTGCCGCATAAATCAAGTTTTATAACAGGTAGAGAATTCTTTATCACTTACATACTTTGCAGGTAGATCAGTTATTGAGGATTATGAAACATACAATTTCATTTTTTAGAGAAACAAATACATAGGAATTTGAACCATTCTTGGAATTTAATTTAAGTAAGGAGATGGTATTTCTCCAAAATTAATCCAATGGATAATTAGGTTATCAAGAGTTATGTTATTCTATAATTATAAAAGAGTGTATTATTAGTATTTCATTTGATTAAAATTTATGTGAGTTATAATGAATCAAAATTTATTAATCCTCACCCTATATTATCAAGACCTAATAAATCTTAGTATTTGACACAAAATATATAATTTCTCATACATTCTATTGGAAAGAATCCATAAACCCCTTCTCATAATCCAAGTGTGGGCTTGGTCAATTACTCAAAGGTATTTAGGTAGAAAGGTCTTTTCCAACTGGGGGATTGTATCTCTTTGATCCGTTGAGAAAACTCTGCATTCAAAAAAAATCATAACTTGGATTTCCTTGACACCTACCTCTATGTTATATAAAATATAAATTGGGATACTTCTCTTGATTTAAATTAGTTAAGTAAACCCAAAAAAAATTCAAAAGAACTCCAAGATAAAAGTAAGTGTCCCAACATGTGTTGGTGAAACACTCAGTTCTATGGTTTTCATTCCAAATCAATTAATTGATGTATTGGTGTGACATAATATTAACTATATGGATGTAATTTTTTTATGTGTAAAATTATCTTGTTTTATCCTTTACATGTCTTGTTAATATTAATTTTATTTACTTAAGTCATTAACCATGTTTTAATAAAACATATATATATAATAAATTTATCTAAATTCTATATTTTCATATTATTAAATTTATTTATGTGATAAGGGGCTTAGATCCATAAAATAAACAATTCATGAGATATAAATAAATAAATTAACTAATCCTGAGCTTATATAATGGTGTATTTATTGAGTTAAAAATAAATCAACCATTGACCATAAGGAAAACCTCTTAATTCCAGTCGTGGAAAAAGTTTCATTTTTATACCTATCCACCTATGTATCACTTGAGGTTGGTTTCATCTCATTTCTTTATTATACCGACTCCTAACATATTGGGACAATCATTTTATTAAATATGTTTTTAAATCACAAGCATTGTATGGGAACCAAATGATTTGTTAATGAGAATTATATAAACAACCTTGGATATATAAGCCCTAAATAATAAAATATGGAGGGATTAAACACAAAATGTAATTGAAAACCCAAGAAAAAAAATTAAATCACGTAAAAACAAAACATAAACAAGCCTAGTCAAAGATCGTGATCATTCATACACATTTCAAAGGTTATGGAAAAGCGCACTGTCTAGTAGCCACTTCAATCTATTATTTATTATTAAGATAATCACACCTGTATTAACTGGTTGACTAATTGATTCCCTTTATCTTAATGACCGTACAAAGTGGAGATTCCCATCATTAATGTATTCACATAAAATCAAATTTCATACTCCATAAATATTGATAATTATAATAAATTTATTTATAATTTATTAATTATTCCAAACCATTATTAAATAATCAAAAACATCTAGTGTCAATTGATTAATTAGGTTTTAATGCTGTAATTAATTATTTTAATGTAATTTAATTCTATTTTTTATCAAGAGGCTACAATACATGTACATATAAGCTTCACAAAATTTTACTCATTTTCTATGTATTTTGGATAAATTTATGGGGCCTTAGTGTATATCCTGGTAGAATTACATGATGTTTACTAACAATCTACATACCATGTGTTTCTCTTTCCATGTGTCTGTATATCTTTCCAATTGATTGAGCATGTTCTCCAGATGTAGAACCACATGATGTGAACTTTGAATAAACATTTTCCATTCTTCTCGTTATGTGTTTGTATAACCCACAGAATGACTCAGTGTGTTCTTTGTATGGTGGAAATTAATGATTTACCATCTATGTATTCATTATACATGCTATTTTTTTTACTAATTATCCTAGTTTTCAATCTCATATAGTTAGAAACCATATATTTTACCACATGATTAATGTAAATTTCCTTGCTAAACTATGTAGGCTATATAACGTTTATGCTAGCTACACTCCATGTAATATGGAAAACCATGTTGCAGGTTGGCTCCGTCTACACACAATGTATAATAAATGCACTATATGTAATTTTTACTTAGTGTTTCATGCATACCATGAAAAATATAGGTGTAGTGAACTTTGGTACATGGAATGTACTCCATCTACACACCATGTAACCCAATTGACCATCTATGGACATTGGAACCTCCCGATGGCATCTCTGATAGTTCACATTGCGTTCTTAGTCTTTATGAAAATATGAATCTTGAATTATGAATAATAAAATACAGAAATAATGTTAATTTATATTCATATTAAAAATTAATAATTTGGAAATGAAATATATAACCACTATTGTGAATAATTAATAATTAATCAAATTAATAATTAAAAACATACATGTGACTACTCTAATACCACTTGAAGGTTTTGGATATAGTAAAAGTGAATTTGGGAAAATTACAGTTATGGTATTTTTATGATTTGATGGATCATTCTACAATTGTGAAAGAAGATAGCATTATGACTGATGAAAATTTTCAACCAAATATTGACATTTAATTTAACACATAGATATTTTTATAAAATAGTTTTATAAATAATTTCATTTATTTGATATCATTATTTTCATGCAATAACAAGTTTAGACGAACCACCAAATATTATTAAAATATTATATGACTCTTAAAACTTAACCATCAAATTGGGTGGAATTAATTGGAATAAATAATTTATGGAATATAAATAAATTCCCAACTCAATATTAATTAATTGGTATGTTCTTAAAAATGATCACAATTTTTAGTAAAGTCATTTTTACTCTTCAAATATATGTTTTCTTTAAAAATATATTATTATGATTTCTATGAGAAAATGAATATAATTATATTTTTGATACTTTCAGAAATTTTATTTGATAATATAAACTTATTTTTTTAAATAATAATTTTAAAATTATCTTAGGATGATTTTTTAAAATTTTCCAAAAAATATATATTTTTCAAGGAATAGTAAAAAATTCTAATGTTTATATGAAATTATATTTTCTTTTAAAGTTTTTACAAGATTACATTATGGTTTGGATTATTTTTAAATTTTAATTAGTTTATTTTTATTTAAAATAATCTAATTATGGGTTTTAGGGGGATTTTATACTTTAATTTAGAATAAAAGGCTCTAATATTGGAAAATTGAATTTTTCAAAAAAAAACAGCTTTTCATTGCACTTTTTCAGTTTATATTAAATTAAAATATGAAAATTATGTATTTTGAATTTTTAAAAATGGATTCTATATTTGGAATCATTGGATCTATGTTTAGTAAATAAGTCACTTTTATGTTTTGGATAATATGAATAATAATTGTGGTAAAATTTATTATCTCTTTAAAAGGTAAAATGGTTTTATCTGGATTAAAAATAAGTGATAAGTCCATATATTTTCATCAAATTTTTTATTTTATGATTTTAATTCTACCATTAAAACCTAAGGTTCTAAATTCATTTGTTTAATAGACACTTTTCCTTGAAAATGACTTATATATTATTTAAATCAAAGAATGTCACAAACTGTTACTTTCTTGGTTTTAGATATCTATTTTGTGTTCACATGGAGAAAAAAATTAGATTATGAATGAATATGAGTTTATTTTATGAACATAATAAACTTATTTTCATGATATCAATTTATTTATTACTTTTTTAGGCCACTTGGATATTAATTTGACTTTTATAGTATTTCGTTTAATGAAAAATGAAACATGTCACACTCTTGTTTTAATAAGTATAATATTTTTAATATGGTTTTATATAAAAGATATAGTATACTATAAATAATATTATGAGATTTAAAATATTTATCTACATTATGGTAATTTATTTTTAATTTTTAGTGAATAAATAATAACCTTAAATAATTACACAATGATGATGCATTAATTATTCAATTAATAGAAAAAAATCAAATAAATAGTATTAAAAATATTAAAATAAATATTTTTTAAAATAATTAATATTATGGATGAATTTTAGATATTATTATGAAATTTTATGGTTGTATTAAAATATTTTTTTTAATTTATCTTATTGTATTGATTTTTTTAAAAGTAAATGTTATGAATAGTTTCAAAATTGAAAATAATGATATTTTATGAAAATAATATTTTATTGAATTACTGAAAAATCATAAAAGTCATAAATAAAGACAAATGAGATATTTTATGGTCCAAAATATAATCAAATGGACATTTATTTTCCAATTTACACCATATATGTAAAAATTACAACTTATTAATATTTAAAAACCTATTGTTGTAGTTAAAATTAAAATTTGTCAACTAAGGGTTAATCAAAATGATAAGGTTTAAAATATATCCAAAACATGTATAAAATACATTATTTTATGAGATTTAAACCTTATATAATCTTATCTTTTAATTGATTTTCATTTTTTGATATTTTTTATAGGAAATGAATTTATTATGATTGAATATTTTGAGAAAATCCAAAAGTGCCTCTCACCTCCATTATAAAAGGACACCTTGTCCCTCACTTAATTTTACTACATTGAGATTTTTATTTCAACTTTTAACTAAAAATTTATCTTCTAAAATTCCATATCCACATTCCTAAGGTACTTTTCTACTCAAAATAACAACCCTAGATCCCTTTAGAGGAGATCCAAAGGAAATGTTTCAAAGAAGAAGTTATCACTCTTACGGATCACATTATTTTTATAATCTTTATTACCTCCTCTAAATATATGATTCTTATCATAAAATATTATATTAATTAAGCTAAAAATTCTTAAATTTAATTATGATTATGAAAATTCCATTATACACCCTCTTTCCCATCAAACAAAAAATGAAATTATTACTTGTGCGTTTGTACGACTTACTGTCTTCACATAGCGATAAAATCTATTTCTCATCACCATATTTTATGGATGGTTCTAATGATGGGTATATTTAATATATATGATATATATTATAGAAATTTTAATTATTATTTACTTTTATTTAATTCCATAAATCAAAAATGAAATCAATGTTCATCTGTATGTATGACCTACCGTCTATGTGAATAGTGTAATTCATTTTTTCTATATAACATTTATATAAAGGTATAAAAATATGTTTATAATTATTATATATTATGTTTATTACATTATAAAATATATGTAAATGAAGATACCAATATCAAATTATAGGGAGAAATACTGACAAACCGAAATATTCTTGGAAAATAAATCACTTATCACCAAGAAAAAAGATTTTAATAAACAATTATTAACAAGAGAGTGATAATAAATTCTAACTAATTAATAAGTGGTATTATATAATTAATGTTATGAAATATATTTATAATAAATTATTATTTATTATACATGAGGTTTGAATGTGAACAGTGAAATACATGGCTTGAGGATAGGGAATTCTTAATTCATTTTCTATTCATTTTGTTAAACTGCAATTTCATTGATTTTGTCATGTTAATATTATGTGTGAATTTAATTTTGATTGTTTTAAGTTTTATTTACACTTATTATAAGTGTATTTACAGTTAATATACAAAATTTATTCATTCGATTGATCAATTTAATGTTATGATATTTTTAATGGTTTATTTCACATTCTCATTATTATTCAAGATTATTTATGTTAAAGTATATGATATAAAATATTTATCATACATTTCCATGATTATTAAAAATATTTTAAAAAAGGGTTTTTTATTCTCCTATGAACATTTAAAGTCATTTTAACCCATTTTCTCATTTTTTACAAACCGGTTTGAAAGGTATAGTTTTATAGTTTTCCAAACAAGGTACTTTGTGAATTTTCTAACAAAAATACATAAGTAATATTTTTGAACTTATAAATCATGATCATATTTTCCAAATATCATGAATACTTAATATATTGAAGATTACTTTACAATATTAAATATTTATTTTAAAATAAATGTTTTCCTTTGTAATTGCATGGCTATAAAAAACGTTTTCATGATAGAAAGGATATTTTCATATTAATTATTTCAAGTGGTCATTCAAAATAATTTCCCATTTAAAGATACATTATTTTATATTACATAGGTTTACTAGGGATAGGATCCAAAGATACCATTCTTATTCTTTCTCTGAATGGTTTATGTTATAATGGCATGATGTTTAGGAATTCCTATTATTTTTCATTAATAATATTATGATGAAATGATCATGAATCTCATTTATTTTTTGGGTAGTAATATGATAAATGATTTATGTTCTTGTGGAACACATATGTATGTTATTCATTATGTGATGGGTGGGACCTATATCAACTTCCAATGCATTGGGTAATGAATTATATCTCATGAGATGGTTATGGGAAACAAGCCGATGTTATTTATTTTTTATGGGATGAAAGTCAATGTGCTTGATTTATTATGGGAAAAAAGTATATTTGCTTGATCCATGATGGGAAATAATTTTACGTGATTGATATATTATTGGAAACAAGTTGATGTACTTGATCTGTTAAGGGAAACAAGTTTATGTTCTTAATCTTTTATGGAAAATAGGTATTGATTCATGATTTAATGATCTTGGTAGTTAACATTAACAAATAAATTGTTTTTCTATATATATGTCAGTTCCACACTTTTATGACATGAACTTATGGTTCATAATTTATTTATAATGATTTCTTAAACTTATTGACCATTTTTTCTGAAATGATAATGTTTTATTCGATGAATCATTTTTCTGATATTTTTCATATTGGGTATGAACTTCATAATATATCTTTATGAATAAATACCATTATGTTTATATTATGCATTAATATGATAAAGGATTGATATTTCCTATATTTACCATTATAGATCATATTATCTGAACATTTCTTATTTTTTATTTCCCCATGTCATGATAATTTTTTTAATTAGGAGTACTAAATGGGATGACCTTAATTGGATACACTAAATATATTACATGAAATAAGAAGTTTGTGTTCCAATATTCTAAAGGCACTAAACTGTTATGGTCCTCTAACTTGTTTTTGTGTAATGCAATGAATATTCATCTAAAAAGATATAATATCATTGTATGAGAATCCAAGATCTATATATTTGGTGTCAAAGGAAAGGTTTAGTTAACCATTGGAAACTAAAATGAGAGAACTTTTGTATAAACCCTAAGGATAACAATATGTATAGATCACAATCCTATAATTTTGGAAATGATCATAAATAACCTAGGATTAAACCTAAGGTATCAAAGATTGAAATTAAATAAGTAATTTCCCTCTATTATTTGGCTTTCCCACTACGATTATTCTTTCTTACACTATGATTTATTAGTTTTAGGCAATGGATAGAACTAGGAGGGGTCATGTTAATAGTAAATGTGGTGGACAATGGAATGGTCTTACTTATGAAGAACTAAATGAAATGGGAGTTAGAATTCAAAACCTCGTTATTATGTATAATTATTAACATCGTAATTTGATCAATAATATTAACTTTGGTGATTTTTATGACCCATATAATAATAGAAATATGGAGTTTCATAGTGACCAAAGAGAAAACAGTGCTCAATTTTCCTCCTATAAAGAATTTGTGAAGATCCATTATAAAGAATGTTTCAAAGGAACTTTAAAAGAATTGGGTTCGTAAAAGAAGGACGCAAAAAAATTAATTAAAAATGAAAAGAGAATGGTTCAGTTAATGAAATGTAAGAGAATAATGGTGTTATTATGAAATCATTGATAATTAAATATTTTAAACATGTAATATATGGGCATTATAAAAATCAAGGCCAAAGGGGGAAATCTTGTGAAGAGAATCATAAAGGTTGCATAAGTAAGGGTCATATTTCTAATGATCAAGAAACAATTAAATACATATGAGATGAAATAATTGTTAAGTAAGAAAACAATGAATCTTAGTCAATGGTTTGAGAATGTAGTGGAATTATAGAGTGTTTATGTATTAAAATTCAAGAATAATGTTTTATATGTACTCTTATGGTATTATGGAATAATAAAACATCTAGGGATTGGTCCACTATAATTTTTCATTAATTATTTGAATGCATATATTGAATGGTATTGTTAACCATGAAAAGTGATTGATGCAGTAAGGTGATATTTTTGGAGAACCCGTGATTAAGGGATAAATAACCCTTTATATGTTTTTGATTTTATGATAATAATGAGATAAATATATGTTTTATTGTGATAAAATAAATGAAATAATATTTATAACCTTATAACTTTTTAGTAATGTGATTACAAGTGGGTTTATGGTATCATTGATAGATTTTATAGGATTTTTTGTATTTATGTTATGAAGAAAGAGTTAGTTTTTGAAAGAATTAATGTTTTCACCATGTTTTTATGGAAATTTATTTAATTAACCTATATCATGAGAAATATGATAATGGTATACACATATTTGTGTGTAAAAACTAAGATATAAATCAATATTTTTGGGGAATAAATTATAAGTTGATTTTGTAAGTTTAGTGACCTTATTTCAAAAAGTTTTGGATTTTAAACTTTGGCTGGTTTATAAGGGTTACCATTTATACAATTTTTAGGTTGAATTTTGGAATAGTTTTTAAGGATTAATTTATTACTTCACCATAATAGTATTTATAAGTATGGTATAACCTATCCTAACCGTTTTTTTATAAATATAACTTGATATATAATAAGTGGCTTATCATCCCATTATGGATCTTATGATATACTAGTTCTTCAAGGATTGAAATTTCAACTTCATTTCATTGTGTAAGAGATGAAGAAAAAATTTATCAAGTAAAAATTGAAGAGTGACACTGTATTTATGAGATTAAATCCAGTAAGTATATATTCTCAATGGATTTTTAAAATATTATCCAATTATCATTATTTTTGATGATATCAATAACCTTTTTCAGACCTATTTTTTCTATGGTTTTGTGGTTATTAACCTTATCATGACCATGATCTCGATCACTCTATATTAGTTTTAAGGTATAAATTTTCACTTTGAAATCCATATTATAATGTTTTCACTATATTGAAACATAGTTATCTGTTAATTTAGGTAACCTTTATATTTCCTATTTTCCCTCTTTAAGGTACATTTAATTATTCATTTTTATGATGTGGGTTTCTATGAATAAATTATCAAACATTAAACCTTTAATGGATGAGATGAATTTTGTGGAAGAATTTAATTTTATGTTGTGGGGGTAGAATGAAACACCCTAATATTTTTATGAAATATTTTTAAAATAATTTTATTTATTTGATAGCATGAATTTCATGAAATAGAAAGTGTAGATCAATGGAAAAATACAATTAAAATATTATATGTCCATTATAACCTAGAAGTTAAATAAAATAAAATAAATAGGATAACTAATTTATGAAATATAAACTAATTCCAAAAAAAATATGAATGTATTGGTATGTTCTTAAAAAAAGATCATAATTTTTAGTAAAGTCATTCTTATTTTTCAAATATATGTTTTCTTCAAAAACGGATTATTTTTTATTTCTATTAGAAAATAATTTTAATTTAATTTTTAAAATTTTAGATAATTTATTTGATAAAATTAAATTCAGTTTTTAAATCATATTATTAAAATTATCTTAGGATGGATTTTTTTGATTTTTTTTAAAACTGATCTTTTAAGGAATAGTGAAAAATACTAATTTTTATGGGAAACCATATTTTATTTTATAGTTTTTACAATGTTACATTATGTTTTGGATTTGTTTTAAATTATCATTTGTTAATTTCGATTTCAAATAATCAAATAATAGTTTTTGTAGTTGATTTTATACATGAATTTATTATAAAAAGATTTTATATGGAAAAGGTTATTTTTCTGAAAAAACAATTTTTCATTTCAATTTTATAGTTTATTTTAAATTAAATTTTGAATTTTTTGAATTTTTTATTTTGAAAAATGGACCCAAAATTTTTAATTATTATGTCAAAATTTAGTAAATAGGTCACTTTTATTTTTGGTCAATATGAATACCAATTGTGGTAAATTTATTATCTCGATAAATGGTAAAATATGTTTATATGGATTAAAAATGTGTTATAAGTCCATAAATTTTCATTCTACTTCTTATTTTATGATGTTAATTATACCCTTAATAACTAAAGATCTAAATTTCGTTTTCAAATGGATGCTTTTCAATGGAAATGACTTATTTATTATTTAAATCAATGAAAGTCACAAAATATCACTTTCATTATCTTAAATACCTCTTATTTGTCCACATAAGGATAAAATTACTCCATGAATGAATATAAGTGTCCATTTTTAACATAATAAACTTATTTTTATGATATATATATATTTATGACTTTTTTTGGTCACTTGGATAAGATTATGACCTATATAGTATTTCATTTAAAGAAAAATAATACATGTCACACTCTTATTTTAATAAGTATAATTTTTTAATATGGTGCTATCCATAATATATGTCATACTAGATATATAATTCTGAAAAATAAAATATTTATCAACATCATAGTATTTTTTAAATTTTTTAGTGAATAAATAATTACCTTAAATAATTACACAATGATGATACATTAATTATTTAGTTAATGAAAAAGTCAAATAAAAGACATTAAAAATATTAAATAAAATATAATTTGAATTAATTAAGTTTCTGCACAAATTTTATAGATTATTATAAAATATTATGGGTGTATTAAATTATTTGGTTTTAAGTTATCTTGTTTTATTGATTTTATTAATGTCAATGTTATGAATAGTTTCAAAATTGACACAAACGATATTTTATGGAAATAATATTTTATTAAAATATTTAAAAATGATAAAAATATTAAGTAATGAAAAATTAGATATGTTATGGTATATAAGATCGTTAATTTTACATTTATTTTCCAATTGAAACTACATATGTAAAAATTAAAACATTTTAATATTGAAAAAGTTGCTACACTAGTAAAAATTAAAATAGGATAACTAAAGGTTAATCAAAATTATTAGGATTAAAATAACACCAAAACTTGTATAAAATATATTGTATGGCCCGATTACAACCATATAACATATTATCTTCAAATCAATGTCCATTCTGTGGTATTTTAATAGAAAATTAAATTATTATAATTTAATATTTTGTGAAATTCAAAAAGCTCCCCTCACCATCAGTATAAAAGGTCACCTCCTCCCTCACTTCCGTACACCATATCAAGCCATATTGATTAACCATACCCTACTAATTTATCTTCTAAAATTTCTTATACGCATTCAAAATTTGACTGTATTATCAAAATAACAACCCAATATCCCTTTAGAGGAGATTCAAAGGAGACATTTTGAATAAGAGGCAATCACCCTTACCGATCACTTTTTTTATAATCTTACTTACCTCCTATAAGTCTATAATAGTTATCATAAATTAATAACCTAATTATCCTAATTATGATTAAATTTTACTATTATTATGAAAAAACAATCATACACACTCTTTCACATCAAATAAGAAGTGAATGTATCGTTCGTGTGTATGTATAACTTACCATCTCTACAGAGCGATACAATTCATTTTTCGTCACCATTTTTTATGGATGGGTATTATTATGGGTTTAATGAATATATATTATATATATGATATAATAATTATTCTGTAAATATGAATTATTATTTACCATTATTTCATTCCATATATCAAAAAATGAAAACAGCCTTCATGTTCATGTATGGCCTACCGTCTCCCTGAACAATGTAATTCATTTTTTTATTCATGATTTCCACGAATGAATATATATATATATATATATATATATATAATTATTATATATTATGTTTAAAAAATTATTAAAAATATGTAAATTATGATATCAGGAACAAATTATAAGGATCAATACTGCCAAACCCAAGTAGTATAGAAATCGAAGCAATTATAACCCAAAATAGTGATTTTAATTAAAATTTATTAATAAGAGGGTCATAAGATGTTATAAATAAATTATAAAAGGAATTATATATTTAATGTTATGTAATAAATGTATAATAAAATCATATTTATTATCCAATAGGTTTGACCATAAAAAATAAAGATTAGACTAGAGGTAAGGGAATCTTAACTTAATTTCCATTCATTAGGTTAAACTACTATTTCCATGATTTTTTCATTATAATATTATATGTGAGTTAAATATTTAATATATTATGTTATATTTGCACTTTTTTATATTTATTTACATCTAATACATATAATATATTCATTTGATTATTTCTCACTTTAATGATATGATATTTATAAGGGTTTATTTCACAATCTCATTATTATTTGAGATTATTTATGTTTAAGTATCCACGGGAGAATAATTATATTATATGTCCATGTTTACTAAAAATATTTTAAGAAAGGTTTTTCATATTATCCTAAGAATATTTAATGACGTTTTTACAAATTTTTTATTTTTTTATAGAACTATTTGAAAGGAAGATTTTTATAATTTTCCAAACAAGGTAATTTACGAATTTTCAAAAAAAATATGAAAGTAATGTTTTTTAAATTATAAAAAATGAGAATATTTCCCTGAAATTATGATGACTTAATATCATGAATCTTACTTTACAATATTACAAGGTTATTTTCAAATAAAATATTTTCCTTTGTAATTGCACAACTATAGAAAAATTGTTTTCGAAATGAAAATGATATTTTCCTCAATAATTATTTCAAGTGATTATTTAAACTCATTTTCCATACAAGAAAACATTATTTGATGTTACTTATGTTTACTGGGGGCTTGATCCAATTATTACACTATTAATCTTTCTATTAATGATTTATTTTACTATGCCATGTTATTTATGAATTGCCATTCTTTTTTGATGAATTATGTTACGATGAAATGATTATGAAACCCATTTCATTTTGTGGGTTATGATATGATGAATGATTTATGTTCTTATGGAATATATATTTATGGTCTTCATTGTGTGATGTGGGGGGACTATATATCCTTACAATTCACCAGGTAATGAATTATATCTCATGATATGGTTATGGTAAGCATGTCAATGTTATTAATATATTGTAGGAAACAAGTTGATGTGATTGATCCATTACGGGTAACAAGTCGATGTTCTTGATGGGTTATGGGAAACAATTGATGTTCTTGATTCGTTATGTGAAAAAAGTTGATGTTCAAGATCCGATATGGAAAACAAGTTGATGTGCTTGATCTGTTATGTGAAACATGTGTTGATTCCTAATCCAATGACCTTAGTATTTAACATTGATATATGAAATAGTTTTATATATTTATGATGGTTCTGTATTTTATGGTATGATCTTATGGTCTATGAATTATTTATGATGATTTCTAACTCTTATGGACCGTGTTTTTTGAAATGATAAAGTTTTATACATTTAATCATTTTTACGATCTATGGAAGTTTGGGTATTAACTTCTGAAGATGTATTTATAATCTCAAACCCTTATTCTTATATTATGATTTCATTTGATCATGGATTTATGTTTCCTGTGTTTACCCTTACTATAAATCTAATCTCACCATTTCTTCTGTTTAATTACCACAGATTATGAAAAAAGGTTTTTAAGTAGGAGTAATAAAGGGTAATATATTTATGGGGGTTATTGAAGATCTTCCATGAAATAATAAGATTGTGTTCCAAGTTTCTAAAGGAACTAAAATATTATGATCCCCTGGCATGTGTTTGTGTAATGAAATGAATTTTCATTTAAAAATATGTAATATCCATTATTTCTAATCTTGGGTCACTATAAAGAAATATTGAAACCTATTGAGGATATTTTTTAATGTTTAATTTATTATTAAATTAAATTAGATTGGATGAAATAATACCATTTTTATTAGGAAATTTTTGATGATGTTGTTGACTGTTAGAAATCCCATTTAGGGTAACCATCATTGCATAGGTAGGACCCAAAGTAGATCCCCTCTAGTAGTGATCCAAATGTGGTCCTTTGATATCTGAACAACACTGATGGAATGTGGGCTTCTAGAATAGGGGCTCAATTATCTATTGTTTTTTTCTCAATTTCTTAAAATTCCTTCTAGATTGAATGAATTTCTCATATTCTTCTTTTTATTGGGTAGATAAGAGAAGGATGAATCTAGAGAGAAATGAATTTTGGATAGTAATTCTTAATTATCAATTAATCTGACACAATATATATAGAAATTTATTTATAGAGTTAGGCTTTAGGTTAAAATATTATTTAAATGAATAAGAACCCTTAAATAATATAGTAAAAGTTTTCTAATCCAATTCCATATAACAATAATATTATTATTATTTTATGGTATGCACTATCTGGAAAACGAATAAATATTATTTTACCATATTGTAAATTAACATTTATCCTCAAACATGATCAAGGACTGCTCATCCTTGTTGATATTTATTGAGTACATGAATAAATATTTATTTATAGACAAATATTCTATTCATAGGTTGGTGAATTAATATTTTTTAAATATTCAATATATAAAATAAATATTATATCCAATGTCTAGAGAATAAATATTTATAAATTATTTACATAATTAAATAAATTATTTATTAATAAATAAATAATTATTTATTACCTTATGAATATTTTTCATCAATAAAGCATAAATAAATATATTACTCATTATTGAGAGTAGTTTTTATTATAATAATTAAATTCAAATAGAATTTAATTAAGATCATTAAATATAGTTATTGTGTGAAACCCTGGAATTCTTTCACATTGGCATTTTACGGTCTTTCTTAAAGTCCAAGGCGACTGTCTTATAATGGGGAAAAGAACCTAAGAGAAATAAGTTAATAACAAAATTTTAATGGCCACACATGAATTATTACTATGTAATATAATCTCTTTATCACAATCTCCCATGAAAAAGTTTGCACACTCATCTCACCAACCAATGTTCTTGATAAATAATTCATTGACTATATGAAATAAACTCATCATTACACCATGTCCAATTAATTTAATCTAATTGTTTCATTTCAACCAAAGGGATGAGATATCAATATCCGTTAATATGGAACAGATAAATCCTCCCTCAACTTATTAAATAATAATATTCCATTCCTCACACACCCAACATATCATACTTCCTATGAATATTTGTTATCATGGTTTTGATCAGTACAAAAAAGTATGCATGACATGAAAAGAATTGATAAAAATATTAAAATATAATAACCATTACACACACCGTTATATAAAAAAATATGATGGCACATGAACACGTATAATTCCTTCAAGTAGGTCTTTCTCATAATCTTCTATTGTATAGAATACCAAATTTTAACATTAGGAGAAGATGCCTCATATTCTTATGAGTACTCACACATGATTGAAAATATTTTTTATGTCCTGTCATAGTATGTTATTCTACCACAAAAATATATTTAATAATTTTATCTTGGAATTTCAATATTTTCATCATAGCATAAAAAAAATATTGACCTTATCAATGCTACAAATACTCTAGTACATTATTACACTAAAGTCATGTAGAACAGTGAACAATATATCATAATATGTTTTATTAATATTTAAATATTTAATATACATGTAATACAATGTAAAAACCATTCGTTCCAGAACACTAAAAGAAATATGAATCTTAGGAAGATTCATGATCCATATAATGAGTTGGAATGGATTGATTTAATTCCTTATTCATTCTCCATAGGATCTATCATATATTACATGTTTTATAATCATCATGTTGTAATTTATTCTCTGGTTTTTACATGTAAATACCCACACAATCATTATGAGATGTAGTAAATTATAATCAAGAACATCCTTAAGTACATAATAAAAATAAAATATATGGTCTTGGTATTTGGAGAGGAATATTGGTTTAGTGTAAAGGGATTCATAAATTCTAGTTTCCAACAACACAAAGATAACATGATATCTCAATCTGTATTTATTATTTTTTCCAAATGGTGAAGCCATCGATTGGAAGAGTTCTGAACAATTCACTATAGTATACTTACTAATATAGTTAGAGTACATAACGTCATCAGATTATTTAATGAAATATATTTTGATCAATAATTTCATTACTAAACTTTGGGTTGATCCTAACCTTGAACTTTAAATATATATTTATCATGAAATAAACAGTCCTATTTCTCAATCTAAGGAACCCCTAACTCAAACAAGTCTAAAAAATCATTTTCCAATACAATCTTATTCGATAGGTCATAGAGAGTGATGATGTAAATGTATGTTGGGTGGATATATAAGAGAATACAATAGATCCATTAACAAAACAATTAACACAAAAAACACATGAGGGTATTCTTAAATCTATTTGTATAAGATACCTAAGATATTGGATTATATAGTTATAAATATATAATCAATTTATAATAAATAAATATTTTTTCATCATTAATTCGTGTTTTATAAAATTTATTTTACAAAAAATAATATAATGATAAAATCCCCTAAAAGTATTATTTTGTTTTTTCCTTAATTAATGATGATCATATAGTATTATAGGTTTTTATGAGATGTTATGATTAATGTGAGAAAAATATTTTAATAAATATAAAGCATTGTAGATGATATGTAGTGAATAGATTCATAGTGTAATAAGTCAAGAATTTCTATCTAGATCGACACACCAAAGTATATCACATGGAATTTCATGTGGTTAATAATATAATTCTGCGTGCAAGATTATTAAGAATACCCATTATTTATAGTTTTTGATATAATTAATATGATAACCATCATATATTAATACCATTATTATGAAATCCTTGAGTTTTAGCTAATTAGGGGGTTGTAAGGTCTTTCTTTGATCATGTCATCGATTCAAGTTAAAACAACATGAAATTTTGTAGTTGTATGATGATTTAAATATAATGAGGCCCATGATTAAAATAAGATTATGTAAATATATGTATATGACTAGTGGATCAATATGTGATGTTGTCATATACTTGGATGAGGGACATGTGATGTGTTCAACTACTAGATAAAAGACGCATGCCATATTTACCATCTTGGAAGTCATTTTCATATAATCATGAATGTGTGAGTTTTCATGACTCGACCCATGATAGGGCTCGAGTTACAACTACCCCAGGCCCGTATCCGTGGTCCAGGGGTAGAAAAAAGTGCTGATGGGATAACTAACTTAGGGAGGCCTTTTCCTAAGAACACGTACACACTCACACATCTATGTCAAAGAAAATGTGAATAAGGAAAGTAGAAAATATAAGAATTTATATAAGGTAAACCAAACCTATATGAATCTCTAGATAGTACAAAATAAACTAGTGTATACTGAAAAGTTAAAGGGAAAAAATAGACACCCAACTAGAAGTGTCCCAACCTGACAGAAAACTGGAAAGTAAACAGTAAACAACTGAAATGAAGTCAAGATCTTGAATCCCAAGCAAGAAACATTTTATCTGGTCTAAATACCCAGTACCAATAAGATCCTCGAAAGTCACAGTTGACATGTCCTTCATCAACAAAAGTCATTACATGTGTGGTAAAATCCCATGAAGGGGTGAGTATATAAATACCCAGTAGAACGCCCGGAAAGCATGAAGGGGGAGAGGTAAGAGATAAAATTATAGAGTAATGTAGTAGATAGAATAAGGTATAATAAAAGGGTACAGATCAACCCAATCGAGAGTGAAAGTTATCTCATTCAAACACAAGGGGTTTGACACGGTGAGTGTATGAACTACCCATAAAGTCTTCACCACCTATAGTAGGAGAGTAGACTCATCCAACTACGAGAATATAAACATGAAAAGAATGTGGCATACCCTTCATGTATTCGCCTCTCATGGAAGGAGAGTATCCAAATCCAATGTGTGAATCTTGAGGAAATAATATATATATGCTCAGTCAAAGAATCTGACAAAATATAGTAAGGGTATTTACATTACACAACTCATCCCAAGAAGAATTGTAGAAAATATTTTCAAAATAAGTCCATAAACAACACCTAGTAACCCATGTGTCTCCCCTAAACACTCAAGTTTAAGGAAAAAAATCACCACACCTTGATAATATCCACTTTAGGTGGCACTGAATCACCCTCATGATTTTAGGTCATGTAACCAAGACACATATTGGTGGGGAAATCCTTCCTCTTCTTTGTGAGTTCAATGTTACAAAAAAACATATACTGTCACTATTCCACCCAATTGATGGGGAAAAATTCCAGGTAAGGATCCCATGCCCTGGTCTGGAAGGTGGTACCTACTCTTCTAGTCACTTATCAAATCCACTTTCGAGTTCTATTAGAGGCAAATGCTCAGGAATATCATCAGGGGAACTTTACTGCCCAGCCCTGTTGGAGGGTAATTCCCAAAAAGATGAACATTGGGGAACTCTAGTGCCCAACCCTGCTATAGGGTATGTCTAGTAAATTGTTTCAGTGAAAACCACTTCCTAGTCCTACTAGAGAGAAAGCCCATAAAAATGAAACATTAGGGAACACCATTTCCCAGCCCCATCGTAGAGTAAGTCTAGTAAAAGACATTAGGGAACACCAATGCCCAACCTTGAAGAACGTCGGGGAACTCCACTGCCCAAAACTTCTAGAGGGTACGTCTGGTAAAAGTTATCAGGGAATTCCACTTCCCAACCCTACTAGAGGGTAATCCTGAAATATAAAGAAACACCACTACCTGGCCCTATTGAAGGGTAACTTATAAATAATGCCAAAGAAATCTAGTGCACATTCTTTCTGGAGGGTTATGCGTAGAAGAATTATTTGGGAAACTCCACTTCCCAGACCTATTGAAGGGTAATTCCCATAATTCTATGGTGATCCTACTTGATTGCTTCCATCATTGGGTGTTGTCTCAGGTCACTAGTCTGAAACCATTTCACATCATATCTCGAAATCCATAGTTGAGGGTTCCATCTCATTCTACGTGAAAAAAACTAAAGATAGTCTAATCGAGGGCCAAAATACGAGTTCAAATGAAGGATATAAGGAACATTGATGTTTCTATAAAAAGTGGTATAAGTCATGTTGGGGACCCATAAGGCATGTGGTCCATCTCTGGTTCCTGGTTGTGTCCTCACAAGAATAAGTCTTTCTAGCCATGCAACACTACACATCATGTTAGCATACTACATAAGATGTCTCGGCCAAAGTCCTGATGAACACACAAGGCTCATCATCAGTCCAAGTGAAAAATATAATTTCACTAATATTACTCTTCAAATGGCCTTATATGTACAAATATATCACACTGTTGTGATCTTGATGAAAAAATTATTGTGATAGACTATTCACTAGCCTGAATCGGACACCCTGTGAAAAGGTCTCATTCCACTGCATCACACACGAACTGTGGTTCATGTTCCCAAGTCACGAGTCCAAATTAAATACACTAAATTGGTTTTGAAATGTCTTCATTAATTCCAAGGTTTTATCATAACATAAAGTTCATTATTCTGACACTGTATGAGGGAGATATGACATATACAAGATCCCTTAATAATTTTTTTTATTTATCAGGTGTTTTATTGACATGATGTATGATTCCAAAAATGGTATCCAACATCGATCTTAAAATGACCACCTCAATTCCAGGATCATACTATCGCTAAAGATTCATCAATAAAATATTGAACAAAGGATTAATATCCAAAATAATGTTTTTACATCGATAAAAATAATAATAATATATTATTTTTATTATTTAATCCCCATTTTTAAGGACATACTTAAAGATGGGGACACCTCTTTGTATACAAAATCCATGTGCCACCTCTTCTCCATGAGCCACTATATCCTTTTTAACTCCTTTAATTTATTTTTTAATTCCTTTAATTTTTCACATCATCATCATTAATTCCACCTAATTTAATTCCAATAATTACTCAATTAATTTGAAATCACCCAAAATATTTTATTAACTCTCCACTATTATTAATATTATTAATAATATTAACAATAACATACCACCCATTAAAATAAATAAATTTAATTGAAAAAAGATTTTATTTATTTAATTAAACCCATTAAATTTTATTAACCACAAATTTTATGATACCATAATCATTATTATTTAACGTAATAATAATAAAAATACTTATTTACTTTTTATCAACTAGTTGCCATTATTATTATTATTAATTATTATTATTAACACACATCATGTTGACCACATCATACCACCTCGTCAGAGATATGAGTCCGATCATCGTCATATATATAAAAAATAAACTCCACCATGAGATCGCATACACGACCTACACTTGAAACTGAAATCGTTATAGTGCATGTCATCATCATGTGCCAATTGGGAAAACAGGGGTTATCGACTCAATCTGGACCACCTTCGATCAAAAACATGAATCCGCAGTGCTGATCTGATCCATTCACCAAAAACCAACCTACGCTTTTATTAAATCATTTGAAAATCGTTGATCTACATGTTTTTCGTTCCACCACAACAAATCAAGGGGTTCTACCACATTCGAACCCACCCCTTAAAAGTTTAATCATGACCCCATGGTCCCATGATGAAGAACACGAAACATGGTGGGGGAAAAGTTCCAAAAACAAAGGTGATGAGCATTTTTGGTCAAGTGTTCATGGACAAATATTTTATTGAGGGAAAATAAGGGTGAGAAACCTAACACGACAAGAAATAAATTGTAATGATAAATTATTTCAATACATGGGGTCATGAAAAGTTTCAAATTAACGCAGTGCAAAGAGAGGGAATTGATCATGCTCAATTGTTTAATCAAAAGGGGTGTAAACCAAAATTGACGAGTCTTGCCTAATTTTTGGATTGATCGTTGATGAATAATTCATTCACCAATGATTTTCGAGGAGCTATTTCATTCGCTATGTCTTGATCTACTCAATCCTAGAGTTTTTTCTTCATTTGATTTGATTCTCCAACAGAAAGGATGAGGGGAGGGATCAATGATAATTCCATGGTTATGAGACCAACCTCAATCAAAATGGCATAATTATATATTTATAACCATTTTAGTTTAGGTAAAATGAATTAGTGACTTAATTAATTTATGAAACCCACTTAACGCACCACTAATGAGTGACGGGTCTGAATGTCCCGTGTTGACTCATTTAAATTCACTCTTATGGTAAGAACTGTATTCTTCACTCAACTGTGGTCTAAAATTTCTAATCTGCTCAACTATTTTAGAGTTATCCTATATTATTTAATAATAAATGTGTGTACAATATAACATAATTTTAATAATTTTATGAATTAATTTTAGGATCATCAGTTCTCAGAATCACATGTCGTCTCAGTGCCTAGATCATGAAATATCATTATAAATATTTCAATGCCATACAATGTAAAAACGGGGTATCTATATAATTCCCTCTATTACGCTTTTCATCAGATAAAATAAAACTAGGAAAATAACTCAGGATACTGAGCTCACATCAGGCTCTCCTGCTCCCTGTAACTCTCTTGCGCATTTCCATGCTTCAAAAACATGCAAACCAATGGGATGATCTATCTACACAAGGTCTGATCCTATCATTCCTCGATCAACACTAGGTTCCCTGTAAAGGTGACTCCATCCTCGATGTCCAACTCACCTAATTTGGTGATGTGTGTAGGTTCATTCACACATCTCCTCAGCTATGACATGTGGAAGATTTCATTCACCCTCTCCAGTTGTAGGAGTGGGGTGAGGTGGTAGGAAAACCCACCAACCCTTCACATAATCTTGAATGGCCCAATGACCCTCAGAGATAACTTGCCTCTCTGGATGAACATCCATATTCCTCATCACGGGGATGCTCACAAGAAAAATCAGTCTCCCTGTTCAAACTCCAAGTGCATATGATAGTGATCTACATAGGATTTTGGTATTCTTTATTCGGTCCTCATCTTCTCATTGATGGTCTTCACTTTCTCTGTTACCACCTGCAAAAAACTCTGGGTCCATAAGAGATGGTTCGCCGATCTTTATCTAGAAAAAGGGTGTCCTACAAGGTCTTCTATACATGGCCTAAAAAGGTTCCATGAGAATAGTTTAATGACCCTATCCTTTTACACATAACATAAAATAATTTTAAGCATAATTAATCATTAGAGTACAAGGCAAGGATCATGAATTCTAGTGTCATTGAATACTAGGTACACAAATCTTAAAACATGGGGGGAAGAATCTTTATGTAATCTCTATAAAGAGATCCTAACATCGTTTGATCCCTTACATCTACATAGGGTAACATAAAGAACACATGAAAAAAAAGGATGATATAGATATCCCAATAAGGTAATAACAATAAGAACAAAGTATTAACACATGGGATAGAAGGCATGACATGATGATATAAGAAGGCATGTAACATATGGAATCATTACATATAAACAAGGAATCATATAAACATGGAGTCATAGTAATGTGTAAGAAACTTAAAAACATGTATTTAGCATGAGTCAAGGCTAACTGCCAAGACCGTTTCACATGGTAGCACAAACCAAGGCTAACTTCCAAGACTATCACACTTGGTAGCACAAGCCAAGGCTAACCACCAAGACCATCGTACATAATATCTCATGAGACTCAACTTTACCCAATTAATTGGACCTCTATATGAGTGTACCCATCTTAACTTTTCATGAATATGTTTTCCACATAAATAATCATAAATAATAAATCATATATAAACATAGGGTTTACCTATGGAACGAATTGGGTACCATAATCATGTCATGGAGCATAACAAATGGGTGTATCATAAAAGTGTCCATGAATGAAAGGAACTAAAATATACATAGAAATTCATAAGGTAAAATAGGCATGTATTATGGTAAGTTATGTCACGTAGAAGTGACAACATGTAAGAAAAGTATTTAAGAAATTTTCACATTAGAACATTCTTGTGCGGTTTTAAGGAAAATATTATAAAGCCTTTAAATAAAAAAGAGAACAATAATTTATATAAAATAAAAAGTGAACAATGAATTTTTTTTAATAAAAAAGTACTGATTTTATAAAGACAATGGTGGCTGAAAACATAAGATAGAGTGCACCTGAAATTGGGTAAGAATTCAGGAAGTTCTCTCAAAACATATTTGCTTATCAGGAAGTATTTAGTTGGGAATCATTTAAATACAAGTATATCCACGAAAGAGAAATATGAAAGGTTATTGAAAAATGAATTTGGTACATGTAAAAAACATTTATAATATTCCCCTAAAAATATTAGATAACTTCATTTTTTGTAAAAGGAAGATAAGGAAACCCAAAGGAACAAAGAAGGTTTGGGTAGAATCCCTTATGGATTGTTGGCATGGTATAGAGTGTACTTAAGCGGGATTAATGAGAGAGAAATAGGTTTATTATAACTAATAAATATTGAGGTAAGTAAGTTGGGGGTGAGAAATCATGCCCCATCATTAGGTATTACACATAAAAGGGCATAACATATAGAGAATTATTGAATAAAGGTGAAATAGAGAGGATCCCTTACCTTAAGTATGGAGGTGTTCTTCACTTGATATTAAAGACCTGACTAATAATATTAGGTTCATTAATTAATAATTCCATAACCTATTTTAAATGAAAATAATTTAGTATAACCGTTTATGAGTTCATTCATAACCTTTTTTATTGGTTATGAGGTTCACTTTCATTGTTCGGGTTCGTTTGTTTCGTTGGTTTTAATGATCAGTTCACTAATATTCATGTTACGACACACATGTATGATGAAGTTGGTTGTCCAAAATTGAAGTTATATGAAAATAGTGAACATACATAAGATTACATGGTTGTAAAATTCATTTGGTTATTTGTAATGAAGGTGAATCATTATATAAAACATTAATGATAGACACTTGGTTTATTTGGTGATTTTTCTCATAATTAACATGTTTTTATTTTATTATTTTACAACATGTGTTAAAAAGGATTCTAGAACAAAACAGAAGATAGATTAAATATTTAATATTCTGGTTCAACCATAAAAATTGTTTCATGAGCAGAATTGAATATGGTAAAGTAAATTGAAAACCTATTATCCTTGAATGTGATAAATCAACACATCTCAGATGGTATTTTCATTTATAGAATAAAAAGAAGGGGAAAGAGAGATTATGATAAAATATCCCATTAACATAATATAATTAAAATACATGTATGTTACTCAAGTTATTATACCATTTGGGTGAAGGGATGTGAGGAAAGAAACAAGAAAACTAAAGAACTTGAAAGAAAATGAAAGAATCAGAAAGTGGAATTTACCTCTTGAGTTTATCTCCTTTGAGAGCCTCTTAAAGGGATAAGATTTGGTATTTTGAGAATACAAAGGAATTTTGGACGTGGGGGAGGAGATTTTAGAGTTATTTTGGTAGGAATTAGGCAATAAAAAAGTCTTCAGAGGAGTGAAGAGCAGAGGGGAGTGTGGGTGGTTTTTATAGTGGAGGGGAGGAGGGTTTTCTTAATATTTTAATAATTAGTTAATTATTTTTCCATAAGACAAGAAATAATAATGGTTACATGACCAATAATAGTAATAAGTTAATTTCAGTTAGAACCAATTGGGTTTACATCATCCATGACTCTATAAATTATGTATTTAGCTGAATTTGCAAATTATTGTATTTTACTATTCATAAAAAATTCAAGTATTTTAGAAAAATCCCAAAAAATCAACCTAAACATTTTTTGATGTGTGGAATCCAACAATGAACTCCATTTTTCATAAATAATTTTCTAAATATAATTAATTTAATTTTTAATTAAAATCATAATTTACAAAAAAAATACAGATTTTAAAACCATGACTGAATTTATAATGTTTTCAAAAATTGCATAAGCTCTCATAAAATTATTTAAAACCAGAGGACATAAAATCATTAATTTATGAACACATTTTAGGAAATTAAATTTTCTTTTAAATTAATTAATTAATTGTAATTAATTATTTATGAATTACAAAAATACAAATACTTTTACTATGATCATATTATCACTTATAAGATGCATGGATTTTATTCATACACTCAAGGGTGAGGTGATGATTCTTTTTATTCATTTCCTTTTCGTAAGGGTCATATCACTATTCATAAGGGTATGTTAATATTCACAAGGGTAGGTTAATATTCACCAAAAATTAAGTGTGTCTTATTATACTCCAAACATATTACTGATTGCAACCGTGCATGTCATATTTTTGAAATTTAAATCACAAAAGTGTAAAAATTATGTTTAAAGTTCACATAGTACTTAGTAGTTCCTTAAGTTTTGATTTCATGTGAGATAATTATAAGAAAATAATTTCCATTTAAAAAACATTGCGTTATTACATTATTCCCCCTTATGATATTTCTCCCTCAAAATTTTTTATTACATTCTAAGAAATAAACATGTGCAAGTACTTTTCTCTCATTGCCACCTTCAGTCCCCATGTTGTCTCTTCATACTTATAGTTCTGCGATAGTACTTTCACCAGGTGAGTAGTCTTATTACGTAGAGCTTTATCTCTATGATCCAATATCTTCACTAGCTACTCCTTATAGGAAAGATCATTCTCCAACTGTACCACCTCTGAAGAGAGTACATGTGAAGGGTCTTGTATGTACTTTTTTAAGAGGGACACAAGGAAGACATCGTGTACTCTCGACATGGTATGTGGAAGTTCCAGTCGATAGGCCACAACTCCGAATAAATCAAGGATATCGAAGTGGATGATGTACCTGGGACTTATCTTCAACTTCTTCCTAAATATCATGACCTTCTTCCATGGAGATATGTGTAGAAATACCATGTATCCAACATTGAACTCAAGGTCTCATCTGTGATTTTTTTGAATAACTCTTTTGTCAACTTTGGGCTACCTTGATATGATGCTAAATGGTTTTCACCTTCTTCGCCATTTCTTCAACCATTTCAGGTACTATTATATTACGCTCACCAACATCATCCCAACACATCAGTGTTCTATACCTTTTCACATATGTAATTCGTATGGTGCCAGTTGAATGCTTGAGTGGAAACTATTGTTGTAAGAGAATTCTACTAGTGGAAGATGTTGGTCCCATCCTCTTTATAAGTACATATAACATGATCTCAACATATCTTCTATTTTATGAATAGTTCACTTAGATTGGACTCTAATTTGAGGATTATAGGTCATACTGAAGTTCAGTTCATTTCTCAGAGCATGTTGAAAACTTTTCCAGATCATCTAGGTGAATCTCAGATCTTGATCAGATACAATAGATAGTGGTTCTTAATGTATTCTTACGAACTCTTTGATATATATCCATGATATTTTATCTAATGATAAGTCATCTCAAATCATGATAAAGTGATCTACCTTTGTAAGAAGATCCATAGTGACCCATATAGAATTGTTTCCTCTAGATGTCATTGTATGTCCAGTGACAATGTCAATGGTGATTTTCTACCACTTCCATGTTGGTATGGGTAGTGGTTACATCATCCCCATAGAATTTTGTGTTTTTGCCATCACTTGTTGAAAAATAAATCACTTTGATGTATACTCAGAAATCTCCTTCTTCATTTTTTCCCACAAAAGGTTCTCTCAGAGATCTCAATACATCTTTGTGCTCCCTGGGTGAATAGAGAACGTTAAGCTATATGCATCATTCAAATTCTCCTACATTGTATATGGATCATATGTTACACACAATCATGACCCAAATCTTCCAACTCCTTCTTCATCAATCTTGAAGTCATAGGATTTTCCACTTCTAATATCTTCCTCCCTTTTCTGATTTTCCACATATTTTCTTGGATCCGCCATTATTTTCTCCATGAGGGATGGTTGATAGATCATTTGAGAGAGGATTGATGATGTTCCTCCTATAATGATCCCCATTTCTATACTCTGAAAATATAAGAAGATCATATCCTTTTCAATTCTCATTATTGATAAAGATAAAGAATCATTTCTAGTTAGAACATTCACCACCATGTTTTCCTTACCAGGATGGTAGTAGATTGAGCAGTCATAATCCTTGATGAGATCTATACATTTTCACTTGTTCATATTAAGAACTTTCTATGTGAATATATATTTAAGACTCTTATGATCAGTATATATCTCACACTTCTCCCCATAGAGATAATGTTTCATGATTTTCAATGAAACAATAACAGCTTCCAACTCTTGATCATTCGTAGTATAGTTTTTCTCATGTATTTTCAGCAGCCTTGAGGTGTAGGCTTTCAATTTATCATTTTGAATCATAACACAGCCTAATCCCCTCTCTGAAGAATCACTGTACACCACAAAGAGTTATCCACTTTTTGGGAGTGTGCGTACTGGCTCAATGATCAGCCTCTTTTTCAACTCCTTAAAACAGTCTTCACATTATTGAGACCAAAAAACATTTACTGACATTCATGTCAGCTTGGTCATTAGGTTTGAAAATCATGATAATTTATTGAATAATCATCGATAATACCTAGATAGTTCCATAAATCTACGGATCTCCATTACATATGTTGGCCCAGGCCAGTCTTCAATCACCTTTGTCTTGGATGGGTCTACAGATATCCCTTTTCTGGTGATGATGTTCCCCAACAATGATACTTCCACCATCAAGAACTAAAATTTACTATACTTTTCATACATCTTCTCCCTTTACAATTTCTTTAAAACAATATTCAAATTCTCCTCATGTTCCTCATTTCTCTTGAAGTATATTAGAATATCATCGATAAAGACTACAAAATATTTGTTGAGTTAATATTTAAAGACTCTATTAATAAAATCCATGAAAATTTCTAGAGAATTAGTGAATCTGAAGGGAATCACCATGAACTCATAGTTTCCATACATCGTTCAAAAGGTATTCTTGGGAATATCTTCCTTCCTCACCTTCCTCCAATGGCCCGAAGGCCTTCATTTTTTATTGATTTTGATAATCCACCTTTCAAGGGATGAGGTGGTACCCTACAATGCCCGTAGGCGAATTATTACATGCTCGTAGGCCATAGAGGAATTCATTGCCTATAGGCACAAACATTACATGCAACCCAGAATAACAACTTGGAACTGCTCCTCCCCAGTATCTTCATCGTGAAATCGGCTCTCCACCTTCGCATGGTTGTTCGGCTAGGAATTCCCGTGCATGTATAGGCTTGTCCCGATGACAGGTGGAATACCCTCTAATTATTGCAAACTGTTTAGCTTCTAGTGTGGTGGATGCTCCTTTGCTCATCCTCCTTGTAGAGGTTGTTCCTTGTAGTTTTTGTCTGGTTTGCTTCTATAGGTGGCCTGAAGGCCTTGAGATGGCCCGAAGGCCCAACTGACACAAAGGCCTGGGTGCCCGAAGTCCAATGAAGGACTCGGGGACCAAATATGAGGCTTGATGGCCCAAATGGGGGCATATTCCCAGCTGCTACAGTTCCAAATAGTGCCTGCTACAGTCTCGCTACAGTAATTCTACAGTACTGCTACAGTACCGGAAATTCTGCCTCCGCCTGGATTTGATCCCTGGTCACTTGGATGCACCAATAGAGACCTTGCCAACCGGGCTAAGGCTCATGTGCTCCTTCCCCACTTTTAATTGGTGATATCCCGAATGAAGGTCCTCCTTAGATAAATAACTGGCCCCATAAAGGTGATCGAACAAGTCAACTATCTGTGGCAAGGAATACTTATTCTTTATCATGATTTTATTGAGCTCATAATAAACAATCTAGAGTTGCATTGATCCATCCTTATTATTGATGAAGAGTAATGGAACACCCCAAGGTGAAGCATTTGGGTGTATAAAACCCTTCTCCAGATTCTCCTGTAACTACTTCTTTATCTCCTCTATATCTACAGTGTCCATTCTATATGGTTTCATTGTTATAGGTAGAGATCTAGGAATAAGTTCCATTGATAACTCAACCTCTCACCCTGGAGGAAGACCAAGAAACTCTTCAGGGAATGCATCAATGTAATCTCTCATGATGGGAATATATTCTAGCATGATTATCTCATTTGTCCCAATAATTTAAGCTAGAAATGAATTATCATACTGAATTAATATCCACACTTGAGAAAATGATTCTAAGGGAGATTCATATTATTCCTTAAACTTTTAAAGAATTGGTTGATACTTTGGGATGTAAAGGGTGATCTCCCTTTCTTGACAACTAATGTTGTCTTGGTATAAAGATATCCATTCCATTCTAAATATAACATCAAACTACACTAAATGAAGTATGAAAATATATTTTTTGAGGTTCAGTCCACAAATATTTACCAGGGAGGTGTTATAAACCTTGGACGCAATAATTTCCCCATTCATTGTTCTCAAAGATAACATATTCTCTAATTTTCTGAGGTGATGTTAGAATAGTTCTACAATACTTTAAAGATATTAAAGAATGTGTAGAACTAGAATCAAATAGTATGTTTTCTATTCTTGAATGAATAACTAACGTACCTGTCCCCACATCGTTGTCTGGATACGCCCTAGTAGTAGTGATACCATAACCCCTTCCTTTATGCTTTGGAGGTTGTTGTCGATTGAATCCAATAACCCTCAACATAGGGCAATTGCTTTCATAATTCCCATGCTTCGTACAGTTGTAACGCTGCACTATAGGGTGATTGTTGATCTGAACCTTCCCTTCTTCTTCCATGTTAGTAGGATTATTCATATCCCATCGGTCTTTTTTAGCTTGATGTCCCAACTTTCAACATTTTAATCAATCCCTGGTTCCCATTAGACAGTTCCTTAGATTCTTCTTCCCACAGTTTTTAAATTTGGGATAATCAATCTTCTTTCCATCAGGGAATTTATTTGTGGGGCTACCACCATTAGATTCAATTTTCCTCTCTTTGTCATTGGTCCCATGATACCACTGGGAGTCTTTTATCTCCATTTCAACCATGAGGGAACAAAGAAAAATCTCCTCATAACTGTCAAAGTCTCGGATCACCAATGATTTTCATAGACATAGCTTTAGTCCTCTAAAGAAGTGATCCACATTGCTTTTAGTGTTCAAGAAAAAGCTAGAGGCATACCTTGCAAGCCTTGTGATTTTTTCTTCATACGCCTCGTTGGACTCATCTTCCTTCTTCTTGAGTTAGAGGAACTCTCCTTCCATCTTGAGAGGGAGGGTTTGGGGAAAATATTATTGAAAAAAAACTCTTGAATTCTTTCCAATCCATGGAATCAATTTCCTCTTGGGGATTAATATTCTTGATCAATGTTCACCACTGATTAGCTTCCCCATTAAAATGATAGACTGCCAGTATGATTTTCTCCTCTTCTGAGCACTAAAAGACAGAGAATATCTTTTCAATATAGTTAATCCACTCTTCTACAAGGAGGGGATCAGATGATCCCATAAACATGGGAGGCCTTTACTGCATGAATGATTCAACAACAAATTGCCCTTTCTTTAGAGGAGGAGGGTGTTCCACTGGGCTCATGTTATTATTCTTAACTTTAGCCAATTGAGAAATTACTTTAATGAAGTTTTGAGCACCCATTACCAACATATCAGGTATATCACTAGGGAAATCATCACATTGCCTATCACATTTATTGTTGGCACGTGTTCTTTTATTTCCCACCATTAACTAAGAAAAATAATGTACAATTAGTGGGCTATAGTACATATCAATTGGGAATAAAAAGGAAACTTTTAATATAAGAGGATAAACTTTTAAAGGAAAAGAATATACTAACTTATGATTCCCTATGTTTCAATATAGGTTATCCTTGATTTATTTCTTAACTTATATTCTTATGGGATTTTTTTATTCCCTTAATAATGTTTTGTACAAATCTCCTGAATTGACCAAAGAATATCCCATAGGAGTGTCAAAAAAGAGTCCGGAAAGGCCCGTTTTCGTGCACCAGTTCTCATTTGAGTCTACCTCAAAGCGGTATTTTCAGGTTTTACCCCTAGATACATCTATGCCAGAGCCACATTTACAAGTTTTTATTGATACATGGATGTATTTTCTTGAAAAACCACTTAATCTACACTTACCAAAAATTCGGGGTGTTTTCTTATACTTTGCCACATCCTTAAGCTTCTTACAAAAGTGCTCTATTAATAATCTCCAAAAATAACTAGACCATCCTTTCATACCAACTATAGAGACACATTCCTTTTACACATAACATTACATAATATTAAGAATAATTAAATATCAGAGTACAAGCCAAGGATCGTGAAGTCTAGTGTCTTTGAAGACTAGGTACATAAATCTTAAAGAATGGGGAAAACATTTCATTATTTAATCTCCAAAACGAGATCCTAACTTCCTTTGACCCCTTACATCTGTATAGGGTACGTTGGGGAACACATTAAAAAAAGGAATTTCTAAATAGACCAGTAGGGGAATAACCATAAGAACAAATCATTAGCACATGGGATAGAAGGCAAGAAATGATGATATAAAAAGGAATGTAACATATGGAATCATAACATAAAATATAGAATCATATGAACATGGAGTCATAGTAATGTGCCGAAAACATAAAACATGTCTTTATCATGACTCAATGCTAACCACCAAGACCGTTTCACATGGTATCACAAACCAAGGTTAACTACCAAGAACATCACACATGGTAGCACAAGCCAAGGCTAACTGCCAAGACCGTCCCACATAACATCTCATGAGACTCAACTTTACCCAATGAATTAGAGAACTATCTGGTTGCACCCATATTATATTTTCATGAATATTTTTTCCATGTAAATAGTCATACATAATCAATCATATATAAATACAAGGATTACCCATGGAAAGAATTGGCTACCACAATCATGTCATAGAACAAAACAAATGGGCGTATCAAAAAAGTGTCAATGAATGAAATGAAATAAAATATACAAGGAAATTAATAAGAGAAAATAGTCATGTATCATGGTAAGTGATTTCAAGTATAAGGGACAACATGCATGAAAATTATTTAACAAATTTTATCATTAATATATTCTTGTGCGGTTTTAAGGAAAATACTATAGAGGCTTTAAAATAGAAAAAGGAAAATTCCTTGATTTAAAACAAAATTTAACCAAGGAGGTTTTTATAACAAAAAAAAGACTCATTTTATAAATACAGTGGTATCTTAAAATAAAAAATAGAGTGTACTTGAAATTGGGTAAGAATTCAGGAAGTTCCCTTAAAACATATTTTCTTATCAGAAAGAATTGAGGAGGGAATCACTTAAAAAAATGTATATCCCCAAAATAGAAAGATTAAAGGTTCTTCACAAATGAATTTGGTACATGTAAACAGAATTTATAATATGCACATAAAATTATAAGATAAATTCATTTTGGTAAACGGAAGATAAGTCAACTCAAAGGAACAAAAAAGGTTCGGGTAGAATCCCTTACGGATTATCGACATGGTATTAGGTGTACTTAAGAGGGATTAGTGAGATAGAAATAGGTTTCTCATAACTTATAAATCATGAAGGCAGTATGGGGGTGTGTGAAATCATACTCCATCATTAGAGATTACACATAAAAGGGCATAACATAGAGGGAATTATTGAATAAAAGTGAAATAGAGAGGATCGCTTACCTTAAGTCCGATGGTGTTACCAACTTAATATTAAAGACCTGAATAATAAAATTCGGTTCATTAATTTATAATAAAATACCATATTTTATATTTAAATGATTTAGTATAACCATTTTTAGTTCAGTAATAACCTTTTTTTATTGGTTATGAGGTTTAATTTCATTGTTCGGGTTCGTATGTTTCCTTGGTTTTAATAATTGGTTAACTTATATTCATGTTCGGACACACATGTATAATGAAGGTGGTTGTATAAAATTTAGGTTATATGAAATTGGTCAACATATAGAATATTACATGGTTGTAAAATTAATTTGATTATTTGGAGTGATGGTCAATCATTATATAAAAGATTAATGATACACACTTGGACTAATTTGGGGATTTTCTCATAATTAACTTGTTTTGTATTATTATTTTACATAATGTGTGAATAAGGATTTGAAAAAAAAAGATTTTATATAATACATATTTAATATCCTTATTAAACCATTAAAATGGTTTCATGAACAGAATTGAATATGTTAAAGAAAATTGAAAACCCGTCGTCCTTGAATGTGATAAATCAACACATCTCAGACGGTATTTTCATTTATAGATTAAAAGGAGGGGAATGATATATTATTGTGAACTATACCATTAGAATAATATAATTACAGTACTTGTATGTTACTGGAGTTATCATACCATATTGAAGAAAATATTTGAGGTAAGAAATAAGAAAAGAAAATAATTTGAAAGAAAATGAAAGAATCGGAAAGAGGAATCTACCTCTTGAGTTCATCTCCTTTGAGAGCCTCTTAAGGGGAGAGGATTTGGTGTTTTGAAGAGACTAAGGGATTTTGGACGTGGGGGAGGATCTTGGGGAGATATTTGGACAGAACTTAGGCAAGGAAAATTTCTAGAGAGGAGGGAAGAGAATGGGGGAGTGTGGGTGGTTTTTATAGTGGAGGGGAGGAGGGTTTTTTAATATTTTAATCATTAGTTTATTATTTTTCCATAAAACAACAAAATATTGATTTTTACATGACCAAGAATAGTAATATTGGAATGTAAAATTGAACCAATTGGTCTTACATCAGCAAAACATCATCCAAGACTCTATAAATCATGTATTTAGCTTAATTTGCAAATTATTGTATTTTACTATTCATAAAAATTAAAGTATTTTAGAAAATTTAAAAAAAAATCACCCTAACCACTTTTTGATGTTTATAATCCAAAAATGAACTCCTCTTTTCAAAAATAATTTTCTAAATATAAATAATTTAATTTTTAATTAAAATCATAATTTACTTGAAAAATAAAGATTTTGAAACAATAACTGATTTTATAATGTTTTCAAAAATTACATAAGGTCTCATAAAATTATATTAAAACCATAAGACATAAAATTGTTAATTTATGAAAACTTTTTAGGAAAATACATTTTATTTTAAATTAATTAAATAATTCTAATTAATTATTGATGACTTAAAAAAATACTAATACTTTTACTATGATCATATTATCACTTATTAGATGCATAGATCTTATTTATACACCCATGGGTGAGGTTATGATTCTTTTGGTTGATCTACTATTCATAATGGTCACATTAATAATTATAAGGGTAGGTTACTATTCACTAAAAAATAAGTTTTTCTTATCAGACTCGAAACATCTTATTGATCACTTCCGTGTATGTCAGATTATCGTAATTAAAATCATAGAAGTGTCAAAATTATGTTTAAAGGTAATAAAATACTTAGTAGTTCATTTTGTTTTGATTTCGTGAAATATAATTATAATAAAGTAATTTCTATTGATAAAACATTGGGTCATTACAGATGGTAGAGTGGTAGATATTATTGTAAGCAAACTCTATCAAGGGAAGGTAATCCTCCCTGCTCCATCCAAAGTTCAAAATGAAAGACAATAGCATATCCTCTAACACATGGATAGTGTACTTATTATTCCCATAAGTCTTCTGGTGAAAGTATGTACTCATTTATATCTAGCTAATGAATTCCTCATACTGGCCTCCCTAAAATCATTAAGTAAACCACGTATCATGATTGGAGACAGTCGTTGAGAGTAACTTATAAAGTTGAATGATCTCTCATTTGTAAAATTTCCCCGAACTCTTCATTGAACTCTACTCGCTAATACCAAGGAAGTGTGATGACATCATGATTCAATCAACTATCACTTCAATGGTGTTGTGTCCCTTTGCTATGTGTGGAATCCCTATGATGAAGTTCATGGATATACCATCCCATTTCCATTCTGGGATCTCAAGGGGTTGCAATAAACATGCCAAAACATTGTGCTCAACCTTCACCTACATAGAGGAAATACATAAAAATAAGAACTCATCTACTCTTCATCTAATGTATCACCACCTAAACATCTGTTGAAGATACATGTACATCTTCCCCAAAATGGGATGTACAACCAAGGGATAATTGTGGAACTCCTGCATCACCTCCCCCCGCATTGTGACTAGAACCACTGTTTGACCCTGGAACATAATAACATGATTACCTCCTTTAAAACATACAGATGGTGAGTCTCATATGGATATATTGTCATGTAAAACAACCTATTATATGTCTCATAATAGTCACTCTCTCAAATTCTTGAGAAGCGGAGTCAAAACCATCGCCAAAAAAAAAGTTTTATCCTACTGCACAACCAGGGTAAGATGAAATAATAAAAACGACTCTAAGGATTACTACACTAGACTAGCTCGAGAATTACTACTAAGGTAATTTTATACATGTTTTATGTTCCATGTTCTATAGACTATCTTGAAGACATAGTCCTACAGGAACTCCAACCAGCGCTGTTATCTCGGGTTAAGGTGTCTATGCGGAGTCCCTGCTCACACTTTTTTTTCTCGGAAGTATCCATCCCAGATCAGGTCAAGGGAGTAGTGCATAAGGTCTATGAACCTCACCAAATACTCAATCACCTCCATCCCACATTATTGAATCTCTAGAACCACCAATTCCCTGAATGAGCATAAGCATGAGGGGTAGTACTCCTCATGAAACAGTCACTAGAAGTCACCATATGAGTGTGTCAATTCCTCATGCATCTTCATAACAGGGTTCCACTAACACCCAGCCAGTCTGTGGAACATCCTGGCTACCATTTCCACCACATGATCTTTCAGGGTCTGAATGACCCTGAAGATACATACCACTGACTCTAGCCAATCCTCTTCTACCTAAGGATATGGCTCGCCAACCAACCTCATCGGTATCTCTATCTGGAACTCACGTAATGCAAAAATCATGTGTTCATCCTTGACCTTCTCTGATAAAATGATTTTCTACTTGATAGGGGGAGGTGTGTATACCTACCCACCTTAAGGTAATGGATCATGGGATGGACCATGAACTGAGGCCTTGTTTCTCATAGGGTCATTTTCATGGACCAGAGTTAGTATCCTAGATAGATGTCATCGAGAAGGCATCCTGAATGTTATCAAAGAGTGCTGTTTTTTGATGAGAATACACACACACACACACACACACACACACACACACACACACATATATATATATATATATATATTAAAACAAAAATGGGCAGCTGACTCAAGAAGGATACACAATGACTCAACAAAATATGATTCATCTTCCATTAATCCCTGTAAAAAAATTATTCACATGCCAATTTGAAAAGAAGGTAGTCAAGGTCCTGGTGAATGGATATGTCGGCTTCCTGTACCATCACTGGAATCCCTGGACTAAGATCCACAGTTGATAAACTTTGAATCTATTTCCCTAAACCCAAGAAATATTATTTTAGAGAACACGTCCAAATAACATCACGAGGAATGAAATTTCCCTAATACCAATCTATCATGAACTGACCCAAGTCGGGGCTTGACCTGTAACTACCCCAATCCCACCTCTATAATCCAGGGGTGGTGACAAGCACCAAAGGTACAAATAACTTAGGGAAGTGTTTTCCTAATAACCTATACACAAGCACACAACAAACTCAATGAAAAAGTGTACATGGAAAGTAGAAAAGATACAAACTGTTATACATTAAACCAAACATGCATGAACCTCTAGACAATATAAAAGTATAGTAGTGTATGATGAAAAATTAGAGGGGGAAAATAAAAACCCAACCAGAAGTTCCCCAACCTAAAATAAAACTAGAAAGTAAATTGTAAACATCTGTAAGGAATCATAGATTCTGAATCCCTTGCTATGACCATCGTACGTGTTTCAAACATGTAGTACCTCTAAGATTCACTAAAGTCATGATCGACCTATCTGTTTTCCAAAAAAACATGACAGGTGTCAGAAAATCCCATATAGGGCTGATTATAATCATTCCTAGTAGAACAATCCAAAAGGGTCAATGGGGAGAAGTAAGAGATACAACTTTAGAGGAAATCGGTAGATAGAACAAGGTATAATAAAAGAGTACAGGTCAACCCAACCAAGAGTGAAATTAAGCTCATACAAATACAAGGGTTTGGATATGGTGAGTATATTAACTACGAGTCGAGTATTACCACCTATATAGGAGAGTAGACTCATCCAAACATAAGAATCTAAAAGCAGAAATCACATGGCATACCATGAACATCTTCAACTATACCAAAAAGAGAGTATTAAAATACAAGCTGTGAATCCATAAGAAATAATATATTTATACACGCAGTCAAAGAATCCCTAATGAGATAGTAAGCGGATCTCTATCTCACAGCTCAAACCAAGAATAATAGTACCCAATAGTTCCAAAATAAGTCCATCAACAATGCCTAGAAAACCCTATATCTGCCCAGAACACTCAAGTTTAAGGAACTCAATCACCACATGTTGATGATATCTGCTTTGGGTGGCACTGAATCGACCTCATGATTTTAGGTTGTGTCACCAAGACACACATCATTGGGGAAAGCATTATTCTTCCTCCTGAGTTCAAGGATACTTCAAAACACATATCATCACTATTCTGCATTGTCAAGAAGACACAAATTCTTGGTAAGGATCTCATGCCCTAGTTTTAAAAGAGTGTCTTTCTCTGTTAGTCACTAAGCAACTCCACTTCCCAGATCATCTGGAGGGTAAGACGGGAAAAAGTTGTCATGGAATGCCACTTCCCAACCCTGTTAGAGGGTAACACCTGGAAAGAATAATGTTTAGGAACTCCACTGCCCTGCCTTTCTAGAAGGTAATCCCTGTAAAATCTATTGGGGAATTCCATTGCCCAGCCCTGCTAGATGGTAAGCATGAAATGTCAAGTAACTCCCCTTCCTAGACCAATATGAGGTTAACTTAGAAATATCATCAAGGAACTCCACATCCAATCATAGTTGGAGGGTTATGATCGAAAGAAGTCATCGGGGGACTCCACTTCCCTACCTTGCTAGAGGGTAATTCTCAGGAAGATCTAATGATTATGCACGATCACTGTCTTCATTGGGTGTCACCTAAGTGTGTCATGCTCAAAAAATTCCACATCATATCTTGAAATGAAAAAATGAAATCTCTAACACATTATATGTGAAAAAACACTTAAGATAGGATAATCATGGGTCAAAATATTATTTCAAACAGAGGAGATACATAACTTTTAATTTTCCTAAAAAAGAGGTACAATGTATACTGGGCACGATGTGTAGTCCCAATCTGATTCCTGGCTATTTCATTGCTAGAATATGGATTTATAGATATGTTTCACTACACTATGTGTAATCATACTACATGATGTGTCACATCCAAATTCCTGATGAATGCACGAGGATCATCGATGGTCCGCAGAAAAAAAATGTAATTTCCCTGAAATGGCTCTTCAAAGAGCCCTAGATGGCAAAATGGATCACACCATTGTGATCTTCACAAAAACAATACTCAAAATAATATATTCACTTGGCCCTAAAACAGTAGACTTAATTTAGTGTCACAACATCATAGACGGTTCTTCATTCTGACACCATATGAGGGAGATATCTCAGATACAAATCCCAAAATAAGAATAATTTTATTATTATTGGGTGTTTCATTGACCTGAGGAATGAGTCCAAAAAATGTATCGAACATCACCCTTAAAATGACTATCTCAATTCTAGGGTAACACTATCACTGACAGCTTATTAATAAGATATTGTGTGAAGGAGTAATGGCCAAAATAATGGTTTTACATCAATATTATTAATAATATTATTATATTTTTTAAACCACTTTTTTTAAGGATACACACAAAAGATGGGGGGTGCCTCATGTTTTAAAAACTCCATGCACCACCTTAACGTTTTTTAACTCCATTAATTTCCTTTTTAATTTAATTAATTTCAAATTTTATCATAATTAATTCACCCCAATTTAATTAAATTAATTACTCAATTAATTTTAAACCACCCACGTTACTTTTTTAACGTACCATTATTACTAATATTATGAATAATGTTAATAATAAAACATCACTAAATAAATTAATTCCATTTAATTTAAAATAGGTTTTTGTTTATTAAATTAAACCCATTTAATTTAATCAAAAACACATTTTATACCACCCTCATTGTTATTATTTAATTTAAAAATAATAACAAATTCTCATTTCATTTTTATCAACCCATCTTCATTATTATTATTATTTTTATTAATTATTAACGCATGTCATGTTGACCACATCAGATGACCTCATCAGAGGTTTGAGTCTAGTATTTGTCATGTCCGTGCCAAAAAGCATCCACTATGATATCCTACACATGGCCTCCCCTTGAAATCTACTTTTTCATAGTTCACATCATCACTACATGCCAACCGGGAAAACATGGGTTATCAACCCAATCCCAAAACAAATCTGATCACAAACACGCACTAAAGGTTCCAATCCAATACATTCATCAAACATTATTCTGCTCATTTATCAATCCTTCACCAAACCATTGATCCACATGTTCTTTGTGTCTCCATAATGAATTCGGGCATTCAACCACATTCAAACCCACCTCGTAAAAGTTGAATCATGACCTCATGGTCCAACGATGAAGAACATGATGAACGGTGGGGAAAAACACGAACAATAATGGTTTTAAGAATCGTTGGAAACAAGTTCTTGGAGAAAGATTTCGTAGTAGGGAAATTAGGGTGAGAAACATTGCCTAAAAGAAATAAATTGAAAGGATAATTTATTTCAATACATTGGCTCCAGAAAATGCTCAAGTTAACATAGATCAAAGAGAGATAATTGACTACTCTCAATCTTTTAATCAAAAGGGATGGAAACCACAATTGATGATTCCTACCTCATTTTTAGATCAATTTACTATTAATAACGCATTCGACACTGATTTGAGAGGATCCATTGTGTTCAATATGTCTTGATCCAATCGATCTGGTAGTTTCATCGTCGTTCGATTTGATTCTCAAATATAAAGTAAGAGGGGAGAGCTCACCGGCGAATCCGGGTTTATGAGGCCAACCCGGTCCAAAATGGAATAACAATATATTTATCACCATTTTAGATTATTTTAAAAGAATGAATGACTGAATGAATTAATTAAACCCACTTAATGAACCACCAATGAGTTAGGGGTCCTAATTTCCCATGATGGCTCGTTTTTTGTCATGCTTAGGGTAAACATCCTATTATAGACTCAACAGTTGTCTCAGATTTCAGATCCAATGAACTATTTAATAGTAATCCCATTTTCTTTTAGAAGCTTCATTTGTGCAATTTAAAAGATATTTAATATTTTTATAAAATTAATTATGGGCACATCGGGCCTTATAATTGCACACCATCTCAGTGCCTAACTCTGGAAATATATTTATAAATATTTCAAAGTCTTACAAGAAAAAAACTGGGTATCTATAGAGTTTTCCTATATTGAAGTAGAATATCTCATTTTTGGGGCTACTTTATCTCATTGAAAAATGTATAATATTGATATACATATAATGTATATGTGTTAGGATCTAACTTTTTTGGATCAATAAGAGGTGGATGGGGTGAATCAAATATCCTAATTTTCATTTATGAGTTTCTCCTCTTCAAACTCAAAATCTTGCACCAATGAAAATTCTTGATCCGCTCATTTATAAACCCTAAACTATTTCTAAAATTAAGAAGTGAATGATAAATCACAACATGTCATATTTACAGTACTTTGCACCCATGCCTACCCATTTCCGTATTGGTTAGTCCCCCTAATATGGATTCATCAACTACATTGCAAACGACTTACAACACAGATTCATCATTATAACCACACAAAAAATATAGAATCTACTATAAGATACAATTTATCTAAAATATGTGATTCAATAAAGATATAAAACACTCACTGATCACCTCCCCTTAGTGATCACTTCAATTTTTGATGATTTTCCTCCACAAACAGATGGATCAATAGATCTGTAAGTATACTCCTTATTTATATATTCAATATTTATTAATGAGTGGCTAGTAGTCTTGATAGTTTCAACAAAAAATGATGGAACTGGATCATATCACCTTGATATATAGAGTATTTGGTTATCTCTCAATGTTCTTCTGTACAAAAGAACTTTCTTACACTGTATACTCTCCTTCAATTTAAACTTTTTCTGAATGATCTCCCTTCTTCAAATAGAAAGGTCACACACCCATAAAAATAGATATTATTCATCTCTATAATGGGATATCAAAAATAATAATTAACACATCAATAAATCTCATGCAATTCTTTTATAATTACAAGGACATAACTACTCTAGGACTTTCCCTCTCTTTATACAACATGGAAATATTCCACATTTATTACACCAAATATAACAGTGAAAACTCCTCCAAATTATTCTAGAATCATGGAATAAAACTGAAACTAATGATTATGGATTAATTTAGGATTATTTCAATCATATCCACAATCAATTTAATGAAGTTCCACACATTATAGCCTAACACGCCTTACACCACATCCTAGTGCAGAACCCTTGTTCAAATTTTCCCCACAATGCAGAAGACCACATGTGTGGTCCTCTTTCTTATGGTCATTTTTTCTTACTGAACCACCTATTGACCATAAGTTCCTTCACCTAGGGAATGGGGCTAGGTATTTTTGCCTCTATAGAACTACAATTCATCACTTATTGTCTGTAGCCTCATTTAGTTCTCAACAAAAATGTTGGGCATCCTGTTTCTCATAGTTCAAAATCATAAGCACCAGGACATTTACCACAAGCATGGTCAATCCAAATTTTACCTTCTCAGAACTATACAGTGAAACTCCCATATGACGACTTCCATTATGCCCATTTTGGGATTAACCATGTTGCACATGTGAAGTAAGTGTTCACCATAGGTCCACCACGAGTATGGTACCTATCTATCTGCATGTTTTGGGACTTTGTTTCTCACCATGCCTTATGTATTGGACATGGTATGATCCTAGATTCTTCCAGAACTTCATGATAAAGACTCTATGGAATTAACTTTCCTAGTTTGAGAAGTCATCAACACCACATGCCTAGTTCTAGGCAATGTTATTCCTCTACCTTCTGCAAAATTATATCAACCTTCTTTGTCTATAACTATGGTCGAATTCAATCATGATATATAAAAAATACGATTATTAAAAAATTAATATTCCTTTTTTGAGATTCTAATAAGCACATATTCATAATGATCTTATTCAATGCTTAACTCTTTAATATAAAAAACAACTTAATCCCTTATAATAAACTTTGTATTGAAAAGTATCCCTAAAACTCAGGGGGGTATAATTTTATGCACCTTATGGGTTCACCCATAAAAATAAGGTTAGAGTCATGTGGAAAAGACGTAATAAATTGATATTAAATTATACTTTAACTACATATTCCACTACTAGATTGAATATTAGATTCAAATTTCACTTCAATCCATGTGTGAAAAACTTCAATTCCATTAACTATGAAAAACATGTACTTCCTAATGAAATAAGCTATAAACCATAGGGTGTTGGAAATTTCATGAAGAAAACCAAAAAGAATTTTAGAATCTATCTTTATAGTAGATATGTTTATATTGTAAAACCTAACAATGAGTGACCATTTTTCATTGTTTTCATCTCAACACCAATTGAGTTTCACATTCCATAGAAATCATTGAAGCCGAAGGTCATAATTATCCATCCATTATGCACTAGAAACCCCCTCATATGCTTCCCTGAGTTCAGGATCCATCCACATTCATCTTTATCCCTAAAATATTTTCCTTCCATTTAACATATCGCCCTTGGAATGTTCTTCTACCTCCAGATATCGACATGAAATTCCTTGGAAGGATCCCCTAGATGAAAGAAAATGTCTCCCCACCTAGAATAAGTGATCCGAGATCTACCACCAAAGATTAAACACTCACCTGGCTGTAGAGATTGGAGTAGAACATTCCCTCCCAAAAATTATTCCATTCCTACAAAAGAACCCAATACAGCACCACAAATAACATACCTCATGTTTTTAGTTTCCCATCCTGGTGTCCCTATCCTTGAAACTAAGTTGGAAGTAAGTTGAGAATTTAATACTCTTTCACTATAAAACCTATTCATTTACTGATGTGTTTATAGAGACCCTCACTTTACAAAATAGAGACATTACAAAACATTTTCATAATACTTAAAAATTATAAAAACAGAAACCCAAATACCATTGTTGGTATAGTGCCTTTGAAAACATGGAAACATAAACACTTGTATATAAGTGAGTTGCATTATTTCCCACTAGAGACTTCACAATTGGAACCATTCTTAGACACATAAAACATAATACATATCTTCATAATCTGGGGAAAGAAACATAAAAAGGGGTGATCTCAAATGCTCAGTAAGGGTAAACAAGGGAGATATGTAAGAATAAACATGAAAATAAGGGTATGAGAACATGATCATGAAAATATAAGATCATACAATGCATATCAATGATAATATACATGAATCATGGAATAAATCCTAGTTGTTCATAAGACATGAATAAAAAAGGATGTAAAGGACATAATCCATGAAAGCATAACATATTAGAAAGACATTGAATTGTGACAACACATAATCATATACTGATTTTCATAGTATCCAAGGAATCAATGTGAAGACCATCTTAGTGGACAGAGTCCTTTTCTGAATCAGGTAACCCCCGCTCAATCCCTATATTACTGAACAGAGTGACCCTCATTCCAGCCCTGTATTATTGAATTGATTAAACCGCATTCCATCCCTATATTACTGAACTGATTAACCCTCGTTCTATCCCTATTTTATATCATGATATATAAGTCTTCACCCAATGCCTTATATGGAGATATAGGTCCCACCAGTCACATAATGAAATCATACATACATGTTCCACAAGATTATTGATAAACATACCACATCCCTGAAATGAAACGGGTATCATAAACATGTAAAAATATCATAATAGGTGTAAAGATAAAGGTTTCATAATCATTTCATAATACACATTACCTGTGAAAATAATCCAGTTTCAAAAGCATATAACCCGTGAAAGAAAATTGAGCTTCATAAACGTCATGCCATCAAATCATAATCCATTCATAGAAATAATATGAATGAAAAAAATGAATAATTTCCCCATAAATTTATGAGAAAAATCATTATATTTTATCTGAGATGTTAAATAATTTTGAAAGTTCTTAAAAACATTTCTTGAGGAAAATATCCTTTCTTCTTTGAAAATTGATTTTTATAACATAAAACTTTTTGAAAACATTTTTCTTTAAAAATAGATTTGAAAACATATAAAAGAATATTTTAAAATAATAAAAAAAATTTAAAATCCATTTTCCTTGAAAATTATCTTCAAGGATGTTTTCAAAACATTTTTGAAATCATGGTTTTTGAATACAACGGATTTTCGACCGAAGAGAGAGACTGTCCGATTTTATAAAAAACATTATCTTAAATACCAAATAGTAGAAAAAATAAATATCAAAAATGATAATATATTTAATAAATTTATTATAGGGAAACTCATGAATATTCTTGAGAAATTTCATTACATGAATCATAAACATAAACAATCTCAAAAGATGATAAGATTGTCTCAATAAACTCTTATAACTTGATTACTGGGATCACACTCTATATGTAAGAAAAGAAAATTAAATTAAGATTAATATATACAGAAAAGAATAAGATTCAGGATAAAACATGTACAATTTAATTATATAAACCCTAAAAAAGAGTTTAGGTGCATAACAAAACAAGGGTGTCAGAGAAGGCAACTTGAGACAAAACTATTTTACCGATTTGGTAACTTTTGAAAGTTAAACCCCATGAAAGAAGGATAATATAATGGATATGTGAATAAACATAAATTTAGGTATAATATACATATAATTAAATCATTTTTAGTACATATACACCACAAAAGTAATGATTGGTGATCATAACATGAATCTCACAGAAATTAAAAGTGAGATGAAATTCCCCTTACCTTGTGTCTTGACTCTCTCCATACTCGTACAAGATTCATGTATAATAGATATAATATTATTATACATATTTTAAATATGAATATTTTTATATATATTATCATATATGGTTTAATTATAACCTTATATTACCCACTTGTTAACGATCCTATGTTAAGGTTTCACTTCAGGTAATATTCACTTTATTCTTCGCATGAGTCTTAATTTGTTATATCATTGGTACTTATAAGTATATCATGATTAGAGAATTTAGAAAATGATATAAATATAATTTATATCCATTATATTTATATTATAATAATTTGTAACATAAATATGTATGAAATGGAATTCACTGTTCATAGTGACGGTAAGTCGTATGTACACATGAACATTGTTTTCCATTTTTTATTATCGTATTAAAAGAAAGTATGTAAATGAAATTTTAATATATATGTATATATGTAATTATTAAATTATCATTAATATATCATATATATCATATAATTTTATTAAACCCATTCTTAATACATTCTATGTGGTGTGTGAGCGAATCATATCGCCTTGAGGGGGCAGTAGTCAACACTTCCTCAAACGATATTATCGTATTAACACCAAATGGAAGGTAAAAAGATGTGTGTTGTAAAAGGAATAAATAATATCAAAGAAAAAATAAATATAATATATTACATATATAAATATATTTTCCATCATAACGGTGACCATGATTGGTGGTAAATAAGAAATGAACAATCATTGTTTTGTGTGGTAGTAGTTCGTCGTGCATAGAAATGGTACGTTCAACATACATTAGACGGAGTTGTGTGTAAGTGTAGATAATAAACTCTAAATAACAACATCCTAGTATATTTAGGATACTATTTTTGTCACACAATAATGGAATAAATATATTTTTGGGGGTAGAGTAGGAAAATAAAGGAAAGGAGCTTGAGAGAAGACGTAACCTCCTAATCGGGTAACTCATTTTGGTTTGTGAAAAAAGGTTTCCTTGAGATAGTATCAGCCCAAAGGGAATATTAAAATAATAAGGGATGATTTTTGGGAGGATACATGGAAATATATTGTATAAACTTAAAAGGTTTTATAGGTGTGAAGAAAGGGTAGAGGTGGTGGCCTTTTATAGGAAATGAAAAGGACTCACATGGAATATTTTGAAACAAATTAGGTGTGCACATGTTATTTCTAAACAAAAGTATTACCAAAAAAACAAAAATAAATAATGGAAAGTTTATGTACGCAATATGGACATCAAAGGGGTGTTATACAAGTGTCTTGGTCATTTGGGATCTTAATATTAAGGTTTAGTCCCTAATTATGCTTATTTTGGCCTTAACTGTTGTGATTAATTTTAATCACTTTTACTAATAATTTTGGTAAAAAATTAACATGGTGTTATTAAAATATAAATATTATGCAGAATAAAACAGTTCATGTCAGATTTTTTAAATTCAAATCATAGAAGAAAAAATGTTAATATTAGTGTTAATCCTGCAGACTAGACGAAATAACAGGGTTTTAATGTGAAAAAAAAGTTCGAAAGATTGTTATGATTTTTTATTCAGTTTAAAATTGAAGTTAATCCTCATGAATATAATTGTATTATTATATATAATATTCATCTAATTTGATATTAAAAAATATTTATAATATCATTTAGTATTTATTGATAATTAGAAAAAAAGGTAGTTTTTAACTAAAAAGCAGAATTTTCACTATTCATCAGAAAATGAAGTCTCTCAGAAAAATATCAAATATTCACCCTAAGATAATTTAGATGTTATAAAATCTAATATGATGTTTATTTTATCAAATTAAATTTCTAATTTTTTCTAAAGTTACTTTTACTATTAAAATTGATTCATTCTAGAAAAAAAATATTTTTAACAAAAAAGGACTTTACCACAAATATTATATTTCATTATTAATATATTTTATTTATATAAAAAAATATTTGAAATGTTTTTATTACTCAGTTTAAAGTATAGGTTATAATTATCTTATTTAAATAATTAAAACAATAAAAATATATGTTTCGTAGAAACTCAGTGTTGTGTGCATCGTACGCCAAGTCGGTGTTGCTTTTAGCATAAGCTAAGTTGTTATTACATTTAGTGCAAGCCAAGTTTGTATTGACTATTAAAGGAATGTTTGAATTAGTGTTTTAATATATATATATATATATATATATATATATTTGTATATTTGTATACATATATATATAACTATTTATGGTGTCATGTAAAATGAAAAATATTGAAAATGTAATTAATTCAAAAAATAATAATTCTCAAAATCTTGGGGCATTACATTCTACCCCCCTTAAAATTAATCTTACCCTCGAAATTAATATGTGTTATTATAGGTTTAATACTATAAATTCACATTCAAAGAAACCCGCATCCTATAAATGGATACTAAAACTTCCCTTAAAAAGATAAATTTGGAACTATAATGGTTACCCAAAGTAAAATATAACTGGGTTTCCACACAAGAGAACACAGGTTGGGAGTGAAGATTAGACATGGAGGAAAAGAGTAAATATTTATAGGAAGTGACTGAGGTTATAAACTACAAAAAAGTGAATGATCGAAGGAAAGTTGGGGGCCTCAAATTCATAAATCTATGATGATTCGAGAAGCCATTGGTTCAATATAATTTAATGTATTAGGACAACATCTTTTTGTATCACTATAAAAATGTTGAGTAATTATTGATAATTTCTATAAACTAAATTTCATTCATGGGTTGTGCTTTGAATTTTTTTCAATACATCCATTACCAGATGGAATAAATGTCTATAAGTTAACTTTGATGCATAAATCACTAACATAATCTTTTAATGGATCTTAAGGCCTATAAAAGAATAAAAAGTATAACTATTTGTTTCTTAAAAAACAACATTCATTAATATATAAAAAGTAACAATAATAGTTCATCATAATTATTTATTCATTAAAAATAAATATACATTAACAAGGATAGCATGTAGGCTAGTGGTAGGTGTGAAACCCTTATTGTCCGTTGGTCATGGGTTCAAGAACCGTGACCTTGCCGGACTTGATTGGTTGTCACCTGACATACATGATGTACCTTTTTTAAAATCCATACTAATATAATATTTATGATGGAAATCCCTGAAATAAGGTTAATCAATTATTATCCTTATAACAAAGGTTTTCAACACTAACTCAGCAAAAAAATACTTCCTCCCAAGTTTAACTTAATCTTTTCATGGATGGTTGACCTTAAAACCCTTTCTCAATGGTTAAAATCTAAAACATTATAAAGAGAGTCTCAAAATCATCTTAACATTGATTCCCTTTTATAGCACAAAATATCTATTGGTTTTAACATTCCAAAAATGTGAATAACCTCACCATATATTCTCTTGAAACATGGTTACAACTTGAATTACCATAAATCCTTTTGGAAAACATGCATCCTTCCTCATTCCAAACTATATTGGATTTACACCTTAAATATAAAAATATTATAAGCTCCATCAATTATAGGATAAAACACCCTTTAATAAGTCCTTACTTAGTTCCACGGTAAATATTACTATCCGATTTACTTATTGATATCCAATTTATCTTTATTCATACAACATTATTTGAACATAAATAGCATGTTAAGGGTAAACATCCCTTAATAAAAATGTGAATGTTCACGAGACAACCTTTCTTGTCCATCATGACTGACTAAAAATTAAATTTTTATTAAAGAAACACATTTGAGGGAAAATTGAGAAATCAATCGTTCATGCACAAAAAGAAATAGATGAACCATTGAAGAATAGTTTGAGTAGATTAGATTTAATCTCCCTACTTAGATGCCAAGAGATAGTGCTAACCTGAGTATCAGAATCATCATTTATAAGGTATTTGAAATGGTCCGCCAGTTTGTCCCTAGCCTGGATGTACTCTTCTTGGTTGATGTTCCCATCATTAAATCCCCTAATCAATATCAGGTCCTGTTTGTCAATCCAATTACTCTGGTCTTCATTAGTAACCACCCTTATAGGTCTTCCCATCTTCCTATTAGCTTCTTCGTTGGTAGCATTAATTGTTAAAACGGTTTCCACCATTTATACTCTTGAGTGCATAAGAAGCTCCAAAGAAGGGTCTGTCATGATACCGGACTCACGCAGTTGGCCAATTTCAGCCTTGGAAGATGAAAGGGGATCGTTGACCCCCATGATGGCTCTGGATTTCATCATTGATCTAGTCTCTCTTGGTGGTGGTACGTAAGAATAGTCTTTCCTCTCTTTCTGAGATCCCCTCCCACTCTTACTTCCCCTCGGGCTTACCAAATCCCCTTGGAATTATGCTCCAATATCTCCGAAAAAAATCTCAGATTTCCCATCATTGGATTCTATCCCGGATTCCCCCTTATGTGAGGACCTATCCGGATTAGCCTCATGTTCTAGGTTATCCTGTGAAAGCCATTCAAATATATTTTTAACCACAATTTGACCCATTTATCTACTTGGTAGATTACCTAAATCCTGTTACAGTACCTTACTGCCAGGAGAGCCACCCTCCATTGATGCATTGGGTTCCAAGCCTTTGTCATAGGTTCCAAACCCTGCACGTGAATCCTCTGCATATGAAGCTGTCCGAGGAGTCCTAATGCCTTCTTCTTAAACCATTTGGGAATCCACCACATTTATTACACTACCGGGTTGCACCTCCTCCACAGCCTCACCCTCTGCCAGTGTAGAGTCCTGAAATCCACCCAGATCCTCCCTCAAGCATTTGAAGACATCATTCACCAAAGGATTCACAACCTGAGGTCCACAGCACACATCCACTGTAGACTTTCCCTCAGGGTCCACACTAACCGGCTTTTGTCCAGGAAGTCCACTCGAAGAATGAGTTCCTGATTCTTTCCCACTGCCAACACCCATCTTATTCTTAGGTTCTTGCAGACAAGATTTTGTCGAATGCCCCAGCCTCTTATAGTCCAAACAGAAATCAAACCATGATTCAAATACCACCTCTTGTTTCCATTGAAATTATTCATCAACAGTTATCCAAACATAATCGACATGATCCTTGGAATCATCTACTTCAACGCAGTCCTGCGGATTAACAGGATGGAAAAGCGCTGCAGTACGGCTATCCAAACATAGATATCTACCAAGTAAATTCACAAGAATTCTAATAACTGATGGATTCTGAAACGGTAGGGGAAGGTTCAGAAAGATTACCCAAACTGCCACTGAGGAGGAATCACGCTTCATATGGAAATCGTATGTCCATCAGAAGAGGTATAACTAAAATCCATTGAAGGAACGAGGAGCACTGGACCAGGCTTTGATTAAATCATCCTGTGAGGACAAACGTATCATAATATTCCTTTTGTCGATCAAACCCACTATCTCCATTTCTTGTAAATCCCAAGAACATAAAATATAATTGTCGAATGAATCAACCGATTTTCGGCGTTGCTTGAACCGAGCAATCAGCGTAAGATTCAGAAGCGTTGAGGTTTCGTCGAATCCTGTGATCGATAGTGGTATATTGGGTCTCCCATTGAAAAAATCAAGAACTTTCGAACATAATGAATCTTGACAAAATGGAGGGATAAATTCAGTGTTAGAGAAATGCAAGAATGAGGAACCTTCTCCCTTAGATGACGATGAAGGTCCCTCCCCCGCCAGTGGGGGAGGGACCGACACAGTGGCTACCGCCATCGCGAAGAAGGATCACGAAGAGAGGCTCCCCCCGATGCGAAAACCCTTGTTACTCCCTTGAGATACACTTCCATCATGATCATTCAAAAAAATTATTTTAAATACATAGAAAAAACATAAACTGAACAATCCATAGGTATTTCACCATTCTTAATTCTGGAATCCAAATATAAAAATTCTTCAATTACATCATCCTTAATATATTAACAATTCTACCTAATCCTACTACACGATACTTTTTTTCTTCACATTTCATCTATAGTCTCTTCATCATCAGTAATGTAACCATTACTCGCACCACCTTGTTTGTTCTCTTCATGAACATTCTTCTTGAGACATTGAGTTGCATAATGAAAATTTATTCCACACTTAAAACACTTAACCTTCTATGAAGACTTTGGGAGGTAACAATTATCATCCATTTCGTTAACCAAACTCTTCATTTTTTCCTTGTAGTCACTTTATTTATGTCCTTATTTTCCGTAGTTGAAACACCTTCTTGTTCCTCCAAGATATTCACATAGGTGATTATTTACACATTCCTAACAAAAAAGAAAACAAATCTTCTTTCCACCATGGTCTCAATTTTCCAAAATCTCAGTAAACTCCTTCTTTATCTTCCCTGGTGAGCCTGAGAGTTGGTTAAGGTAAAAATTGTTAATCATGTTCTGTGAAAACTGATTAGGAATGAATCACGACATCTTTCACTACAGTGATCATCCCACTTCACTACTCATCATAAAATCATCCATCACATTCAACATTAATCTAGTTCCTTCTGGTTCCTACCTATGGAAAAACCAAAGGAATAGTGTGATCATTACTTATCATAGTATAAAACCATGTATTCATGAAAATAATTACTTTTATGATGTCTAAATCATGAAACTAACCAAAATCTATTTCACCTTGGGTTTATTCTAATTTATTCATAGCTAACTTATATCAAAATATTTTATGATGGTTCATGAGGATTTTGTGACTTCAAAAAGCCTATCCCCTAGGAGTGTCACACCAGGTGTGTAGAAAGACCCGTTGTTGTGTACCAGATTACCTCGAGTCAAGCTCAGAACATCTTGTTGGAGTTTTTACCCCTGGTACATTTGTTCCAGATCCACATCCACTTGTAGCATCCAGATAGGGATGTATTACTAAAGAAACACTCACTAGTTGCTTTACCAAAAGTCCAGGATGTTTTAGTAAATGTTAACTCATACTTATACTTATCCTTAGAGACATCCCTAGACATATCCATAGAAACAAACCTAGAGATCTCACTAAGGTTTTCTCATCCTATTTTCCAAAGTTTAACAACACATTTTCACTAATACAAACTATAGAGACCCTTTGTTTAAAAAACATAGACATTACATAACACTTTTGGAATACTTAAACATTATACAAATATATGCCCAAAGACTGTAGTTGGTATAGTGCCTTTGGAAACATTTAAACATAAAACACCGGTACATCTGTTAGCAAAATTATCGCCCATGAGGTTCTTTGTGACTAAAACCATTCTTAGACACATCAAACTAAATACACATCTTCATAATATGGGGAATGAAACATAAAAAGGGATGAACTCAAATGATCAGTAAGGGTAAAAAAGGGAGACATGTAAGTATAAACATGATAATAAAGGTATGATAACATGTTCATGAATATAGAAGATCATACCCTGCATATCAAAGATCATATACATGAATTATGTCATAAATCTAGGAAGTTCATAAGAAACCAATTAAAAAGGAAGTAAATGATAGAAACCATTAAATAATAACATAGGAGTAAGACATGGAATTGTGGAAACACATAATCATATATTTATTTTCATAGTAGCCAAGGCATCAATGCCAATACCATCTTAGTGGAAAAAGTCCTTTACTAAGATGGGTAACCCCCATTCTTGCCCTGTATTACTGAACCGAGTGACCCTCATTTCAATCCTGTATTATTGAACTGAGTACCCCTTATTCCATCCTTTTTTTACTAAACCGAGTAACCCTCATTCCAACCCTGTTTTATTTCATGAGATATAAATCTTTACCCAATTAATTAGAGGGAGATAAAGGTCCCACCCGTCACATAATGAAATCATACATACATGTGCCACAAGATAATAAATAAATATATCATAACCCATGAAATTAAATGGGTATCATAAAAATGTAAATTTTTTTGACCTATAGAAATATACATTTTCATAATCATTTCATCATAAACATAACTCGTGAAAAGAACCGGGTTTCAAAAGAAAATAACCCATGAAAGAGAAACATGATTCATTAACATCATTCCAAAAAATCATAATCCATTCAGATAAAAAATATGAATGAAAAAATTAAATAATTTCACTATAAAGTCATAAGAAATACCAATGGATGTCATCTTATATGGGAAATAATTTTTAAACTCCTTTTAAAAAAATTTCTCTATGAAAATATACTTTCTTCATTGAAAAATAATTTGTATAACATAAAACCTTTTGAAAACCTATTTCTTTGAAAATAGGTTTAAAAAATTATATAGGAATATTTGAAAATAATAAAACATTTTTAAAATCCTTTTTGCATAAAAATTATCTTCAAGGATCTTTTGAAAACATTTTTAAAAACACAGTTTTGGAATACAATGGATTCCCAACCAAAGAGAGAGAATGCCCAATTTTATTAAAAATTTTATCTTAAGTACCAAATACTAGAAAAAATGGAACTAAAATGTGGATATCATGAACAAATAGAGTATAATTAAACTCATTAATATTCATGAGATATTTTATCAAAGGAAGCATAACCATAAATAATCTCAAAAAAAAGATAAGACTCTCTCAATAAACCCTTATAACTTGGTTACATGGGATCATTCTCACAATGTAAGAAAAATAAACTACACAAAGCATGATACATCAGGAATATATGTATATTCATGATAAAATATGCACAATTTAAGTATATACACCTTGAAAAACGGTTCAGGTGCATGAAAAACATGAGTCTCAAGGAAGGAAAATTGAGACAAAACTGTTTTACGAATTTGGTATATTTCGAAAGTTAAACCACGTGAAAGAATAATAATATAACGGATATTTGAATAACAATGAATTTAGGCATAAGATACATATAATTTAATAATTTTCAGTATATACAGCACATAAAAGGAAAGTGTGTTGGCCATAATTAGAATCTCACAAAAATTAAAAATGAGATGAAATTACCCTTACCTCGTGTCTTGAATCTCTATGTAATCATACAAGATTATTGTATAATAAATATAAGTTTATTATACATATTTTACATAATAATATCATTATATCTATTACCATATATGGTTTTATTATAACATTATATTACCCTTTTTTTAACGATCCTATGTTAAGGTCTCACTTCGGGTAATATTCTCTTTGTTCTTCGCATGCGTCTTAATTTTTTATATCGTTGGTCCTTAAACTTTTATCATGAATCCATAATGTATATCATGATATAAATATCATTTTTATACAGTATATTTATTTTATAATAATTTTTATCATAAATTATTATGAAATGAAATACACCGTTCATGGAGATGGTAAGTTGTACATATGAATGAACGTTGTTTTCTATTTCTATTGTTGTACTGAAAGAATGTATGAAAATGACATATGTATATATTTATTTATTTATTTTTTTAAGTATAGTTAATATTTCATATATATCGTAAATTTTCAATAAACTCATTCTTAAAACATTCTATGTGGTGAGTGAACGAATCACATCGCTTTGAGGGGCGGTTGTCCACACTTCCTCAAATGAGATTATCGTATTAACATCAAATGGAAGGTAAAATGATTTATGTTGTAAAAAGAATACGGAAGATTAAAGAAATAATAATATAATATATTACATATATAAATATATTTTCCATCATAATGGACACCATGATTGGTGGTAAAGGAGAAATGAACAATCATCGTTTCGTGAGGCAGTAGTTCACCATACACAGAACCAGTATGTTCAACATCCATTTGATGGATGTGTGTGTAGGTGTAGATCAGAAAATTTTCATATAAAATACTAGTATATGTAGGATACTGGTTTTTTCACACAATAATTTTATAAAGATATTTAAGGAGTTGGAGAAGGAAAATAAAGGAATAGAGCTTGAGAGAAGACGTTACCTCTAAATCAAGTAACTCCTTTTGGTTTGTGCCAAAAGGTTTTTTTGGAGAGGGTTTATTCACAAAGGGAGGCCTAATTACAGAAGGTAGGGTTATTTTTAGGATACTTGGGTATATATTGGACTAACTTAAAAGGTTTTATAGGTGTGAAGAATGGGTAGAGGTGGTGGTCTTTTATAGGGAAAGAAAAGGACTCATATTTAATTTTTAGAAACATATTTGGTGTTCACATGTTATTACATAACAAAGTATTACCAAAACAACCAAATTAAATAATGTATGGTTATAGACAAAAAATGGACATAACATGTGTGTTTTTTACGTGTCTAAGTCATTTGGGTCCTTAATTTTAAGGTTTAGTCCCTAATTAATCTTAATTTGGCCTTAACCGTTGTGATAAATTTTAATCACTTTTACTAATAATTTTGGTCAAAATTTAACATGGTATTATTATAATATAAATATTATAGTTAATACAATGGGTTATGTTAGATTTTTAAAATTACAATAATATAAGTATCAAAATTAAGATTAGTTCTAATCCTGCAGACGAGAGGAAATAACGGGGTTTTAAAGTAGAAAAATGTTCAAAAGTTTGTTAAGATTTTTTATCCATTTTCAAAGTGACGGTGATCCAAATGAATATAATTGTATTATTATATATAATATTCATATAATTTGAACTTAAAAAATATTTATAATATCATTTATAATTAATAGTTAATTAGGTAAAAAGATAGTTTTTAAATAAAAATCAACATTTTTTACTATTCATCAAAAAATGAAGTTTCTCAGAAAAATCATAAAAATTTACCCTAGGATAATTTCAAAATTCTGAATTCAAAATTTATTTTTATTTTATAAAATTCAATTTCTAAATTTTTCTAAAATTACTTTTATTTTTAAATGTAATTCATTCAAGATAACAATATTTTCAACATAAAAGGAATTTAAGAAAAATATTTTCTTTCATTATCAATATGTTTTTTATATAAAAAAATATTTGGAAATTAGTTATTAAAACAATTTAACTAATAGGTTTTAATTATTTTACTTAAATATTTAAAATAATAAAAACATGTGTTTCAAAGAAACTTAGTATTTCATGCATCGTACGCTAAGTCGGTGTTGCTTGTAGCACATTCCAAGTTGGTATTTCATGTAGTGCAAGAAAAATTGGTATTGAATGTAAAAGGAATGTTTTAATTAGTGTTTATATATATATATATATATAACTATTTCTAGTGTCATGTAAAATTAAAAATATTTAAAAGATAAATTAATTCAAAAAAATGTCAAAATCTCAGGGTGTTACAGTGTTCCCATTTGGCACTACCCTATTCTCCTTTGAAAAAAGGTTCCGCACTAATTATATACTTGGAAGCTCACAAAAACCACAATGTGAAGCTAGGAAAATGCATTTGTGTATTATTGTCTATCATGGTGGATTTATTCCCATCCACCATATAAGGAAGTAAATATTTAGTAGAATATGTTTTCACCACCATCTTCATTCCCACTCATCGAACTACTGATTTGAATACATCAACAATATAAACATTATTGTATTTAAGTGGCCGATCACCAAATCTGAAAAATGAACCGATATGGTTTAACCACCATAGATATATTAACATGAAAGATCTTTTGATCTTTTACTAAGGGTAGTGCTGATGAAGCTAGAGTGAATACTCACTTCTTTGAAGGTTATTCCTATAACTAGTCATCCTAAGCAAAAAAGGGAATTACCAGCCCATTTATTATTCTAGTGGATTATATTACCCTAAAAAACCACACACCTTACCTTCTTATATAGAATCCCATATGATATATCATGAAATTTGAGAGGTTAAAAGAACTCTCCACTCATTCTTCACATCCTCAGCAGTCTTCTCCACAACTATCCTTAATAAATCTCACCCAAAGAGACTTCCCTTTGATAATGTATAAATCTAGTTTCTCCTAAATACCTTACATGGGCCCATTAAATTTCTTAAATTAATACTCCACTCTAAGATCAATTTATACATCCTCTACTAAGAGTCATAGGGGCATCTCCCCTTCTGTTTTCCATAAAAAATAAAAAAAATCATCATTTTCTCCATAATTTTGATGGTTCCCTTAGGATACTTAATTTTTTATGGAACATACATTAACACTGAAATAAGGACATCATTCACTATAATTATTCTTCCCCAAAATGTGAGGAAGTTAATTTTCTAGTTTCAAATTTGATTTATCAATCCTTTAGGATTGATTACAATCTCCCCCTTGGAATTTTTTATTCAAAATACTCATATTTAACTTATCTATATTACCAAAAACCTACCCCCACCCCTTATTAACAATAAAATTAAAAGGTCAAAGAATGAGGTATTCTTCAACTTTTTTTCCTCATAACCATCTTATCTACCCTTTTTGATTTTGAAGAGTGGTATGAATTCACATGGTTCCATGGAAAAGAACATTTATTCAATCCACTCTAAGTCTATATGGGCTGACTAGGTATAGAATATAATATTGATTTAATCAAGGTTTATAATTTATTTATAAGTACACATCATGTTATAACATTCTTATAAAAAAATTATATTTCTTATCAAAGAGTTAAAATTTTATCAATTACATCCTGCACACATCTAAACACACAATAAAAATAGTTCAAGTGCATGAAATATATCTCCCCTTTATCTCACACAAAGATCAACCAAATCCCACACCCCATGAAAAATATGTTTAAAATGTTCATAAAAATAGCGAGAAAGTGAGATTGTCATACCATATTTCCATTTTTTAAAATTTTCTAAGATTTCCATATTTGGAAAAATTTCTTCTCAAAGGATTATCCTGTCACAATATGCACCCTAATACTCTTCATCAAGGATAAATAATTCATGTTCATATCATAATAAATGTTACCCATAAATTATAACCTCAATCATCTCATTAAATTCCATACATAATAATATAACACAATAAAAATTTTAACGGAATAAGGAGAGACCAATTTATGCATCAAGTAAAAGTGTTTGGATGAGTGATTCCCCTCAACCTAGAGAATTCTTTCCTCTAAATATCAAAATCATTTTTTGTGATGAAATTTTATTCACCTAAAGTCTTAAGAGATCCTGAATTACTTATTATTGAAGTGTCTTTTTAATTTTCCCATTTTTCTCTAATATTTCAAACTTCATCAAATTTTTAATTCTAGTTTAATTCCCAAATACATTATTTTCTTATTTCAACACAAAATTATTTCATTGATTTTTCATCCCCAAATTCCAACCAAAACTCCCATTTATTTCTCTAACTTCCCAAACAATAAAAATATCCCCAGAATTGAGATTTCCTTGGATGATTCAAGACTTCTTCACAGTGGTGTTGATGCTATCCTCCTTGATCCTTTTTTAGGTTCTTGTGATTTTGTTAAAACATTATTTATCCCCTGTGAATTTTTCCCTCACAAATTTCTTAGATTAACTTTGAGAACCTTCACTATTAGAAAAAAAATTCTATTTTCAATATGAATAGATGTTGGATTACATTTTTCATTTGATCCTTCGTCAAGATAATATTATCCTATAATATTAATATATATATTTTTAAATATTATCTATTATTATTCAAATTGTTTGATCTAAAAAATTGATAGATTATATCTCAAATAAATCTTCTTTTATATAAATAAATTTTTCTTTTAGATCACATATCATATTCCCATATTCAACCATATTAAATTTTTCCCATGATTTATTCAATATAGTCTAACTCCCTTTTAACCATCTCATCTTTTTTTCCTTAAAAAAACCCTTTTAATTTTTTTCCAAACACACTCATTTGAGTATCCATATACATTTTCTCTTTCAATATATTTTTCTTGTCCTTCTTGAGTTGTGAAATATGTTTAGTAAAATATTAAAACTTACCATTAATTTCTCACTCAATCTCTATCATATCTTTTCCATTATATTTATTGCTTGAATAGTGAAACTCTCTCTCTACATGATCAATACGAGTGACTCCATTATTGTAATTTCTATGTGAACCATTATCCTTGAAAAAATGATTCTTATTTTAGTTCTAAATTTCTCACTTTTATAATATTTTTTCTTCATTTACGGTGTTTCTCCTTCCTCATATGATTCAAATTCCTAAACATTGTTTTTTGTGAATAACTTGGACATATCAAATATATGATTTCAATTAAGAAATCTAATATATTTTTTACCTTCAACATTCATTCAAATATGGATGTTTATTACATAAAATATAAGAACTACTTGAATGTTTATAGAATTTTAATTTATAATTAATTATAACTTCTTTTGGATCTTTAGATTTAAAATCCTCCTGATGCCACTTCTTAGGATTTGACTTGAATGAATCACTGAGAGGGGGTGTTGAATTAGTGGTCCTCTTTTTATTTTACAAGTTTCTCATCTTCAAACTAATCCTCTTGAACCAATGAAGGTTCTGAATCCACAAATTATAAACTTTAAACCTTTACTCATATTTATAAGTGAAAGATAAAGTATAACGAATGATATTTACAAGTTTTTACACCCATTCATATTCCTTTCAACACTGGTTAGTCCCCCCAACATGGATTCATTAATTACTTCACAAATTTATTACAACACAGGGTTATAATTAATTCTATACAACACTTAAAGAATCTACTAGATGATAAAATATATTTACAATATATGATCTAAAGAGGATAGAAAACACCTAGTTATCACTTCACCTTGGTGATCACTTCAGATTTATGTTATCTTCTTTTATGAACAGATGGTTCAATATATATGTAAGTGTACACCTTGTTTAAGATCTATAATAGCCATTGATGAGTGTTTGATGGTCTTTAGACATTATATAGTCTCTATGATAACTAGATCTTCTCACCTTGAAATAAATATTACCAGGTTCTCTCTCAAAGTTATTCTATATGAAGAAACTTTTTCACACTTTGAACACTCTTATTGTGCACTCTTATTGAGTATAACCCACCTTATTCAAATAAGTAGGTCATATGAAAATATAAGTGGAAACATTTTATCACCATAATGATATATCAAAACCAATCATTATCTTCTCAATTACTCCCATGAACTTCCTTCATAACTACAACAATGTAACTAATCCATGTCTTCCTCACTCTCCATGTTGTGTGGAATAATTCAAAATTTATTCCACCAAATGTAATGCTGAAAACCACTCTAAATTATTATAGATTCGTGAAATAAAACCAAATAAAATGATTATAGAAGCATTGAAGATCAGTTCATTCATTTTTATATTCAATTTGATGAATTTCCATCGATCACATCACAACATGCCTTTCACCATGACCTCTCTTGGATATTTTTCCCTCAAAACACTAAAGACCAAAAGTGTAGTCCTATTAATTCTATCCATTTTTTAATCTTATCTGCCTTTAGTTAATTAATTCCTTCACCACAGGTGTGTGTATCTATTTTTGACTCTATTGAATTTCATGTCACCACCTGTCAACCACTGACTCCTTTAATTCTCAACATCTCTTTTGGGAATCTCATTTCTCAAACGTAGTTTTTGCAAGCACCAAAACATGTATCATTGGTCTAGTTAAGTTTGTTTTATCTATCCATAAACTATGAAGTTCAACTCCTAGACGATGAATTTCATTATTCCCATTTTGAGCATGACTGTGTTGCACAGGTAAACCAAGTGTTCACCATGGGGACCACCATGGGCATGGGGCCTATATATATATATATATATATATAAATATATATCAATTTTGGGACATTTCTTCTTATCCCACCTTATGAAATACTCTTAGACTACTCTTGGATTCTTTTTCATCTTTAGCATTGACACCTCATGGGTGCGACCCTACCCGTGTTATGATATATTCAACATAACATTCCTTGTTCTAAGGCATCGAATTCTTCTACATTCTCCAATATGCCTTAAACCTTATTTGTCCATCACTATGTCTATCTTTAATCATGATATATCAACAATTGTATTGTAAAAATTTCTAAATTAATTTATTAAGATTCTAAAACTAATCTTTTAATCATGATCCTAGTTAATGAATCACTCCTTATTGTAAAAAAATATAACTCAATACATTAGGATTTCTAATAATATAATATATATTTCGGTGGATATGTTCTTATGGAGATACTATTATGTTTGATCAATATATAACTAGACCCCTTTTTAGATTGAGTATTACTAATTAATATATTGTGGTTGCACTTTTCTTCCAACTATGAACTCAATATTTCATATTTTCTTTTACTGCTATAATGGACTATAGGATCACATAGGGCCATGGGGTGTTAGCCAAGTAATAACTGCTGGTTGTACCCCTCGCTCTCCATGGGAACTAGCGTAGGCTCGAGTCACGAAAAACTTGGACACTATGCATATTGTGAACATGGTGATTCAAAGTCATTTTCCAAGATATGGAATGTGCATCACACTCTAGGCTTGGAGGGGCCCCCGGTGGGAGGTGATCGTTACCCTAACACATGTTTTAAGGCTCTTCGGAGCTCATATCTATAGAGTGCCCCCATATAGGGTTTCTCTTCTATACACTTGGTGTGGTGGAGATCCTTTTATGAGATTTATGGATATTCCCTGTAAAGACCTAGAAATTCCGTGGAAATGTTTTTCTCAAATATGTGGGATTTTTATGAGTCTGAAAAATTTTACAGTGCTTGATTCTGAGGCTCGGTGTGCCCGGAATCAATTTCTGAAGTTTTGTTTAGGTACATTCAGTAAACATACGAGCGGGATTTTATAGCTTTTGAACCGATGCTTGGAACTAAAATATGAGGGCACCGTTGAACTCGTAGTACCAGTATTCACTTAAGAATACTTTTACCTCCACGGTAGTTGGTCGTGAATAAAAGTTAGTTTTTGGTTTTTTATAAAAAAATAATAAAATAAAGTGTACAACACTTTATTTTATTTTAAGCTACCATGTAAGTGTGTTAGTGAAAACCTCCACTTGGGAGTTGGAAGTTGGACCGCCACACCCTAACCTCCCATGAGAGGTTATGGTGGTGGGGCCCACCCGAGCATAACCTCCTGTGAGAGGTTATAGTGGAGGGGGCCACATGAGCATAACCTCATGTGAGAGGTTATGATGTGGGGACCGCATGAGGATTAACCCCCTATTAATGGAGGAGTATAAAACCTACTCAAATATCCATTAAATGGGGAGAAACCCCTTGACCTTCCCCTTTAATTAAATAGAGCCAACCACTTTATTTAATATGCCAACCTCTGGTGGATTAATTAGAGGAGCCTATGTAATTAATTAACCTTTTTGAAATTTGTGACAACGATTAAAATAATAAACAAACTATTATTTTGGGCACTTTTTTTTGGTGGAGCTTGGGAGGAAAGATATTTCTCTCCAATGAATAATTCTCTCCAATGAAGAATTCTCTTCAGGCGAAAAATGCTCTCCCGATGAAGAATGCCGACTAGGGATGCCTTCCACTATGAAGAACGACCTCCTCTTACCTTCTTCCTCGGACTCCTTTGACGTGGGACATGTTTTTCTACCACGTATTGACAACCATCTTTTTGCGACGTAAATGAATGACGACCGGAGAATCAAAGGTAGGGGTTTAGTTTCATTTAAGCTTCATGTTATTTCTTTATTTTAAAAACGAAGAACGATGATGTTTATCTTTGTGTGTGGAATGTTGTGCTTCATTCTTGAGAACCAATTGCTATCACCTTAATCACGGAGGGTGAGGGACAAACTAACATGGCCTGACATCCACCGTCGATCTATCTTCTTGTGATGTTATATGACATGGCGTTAAGGCAATGGAGATAAAGGTGGCAACGACGAAGGTCACGCTACCTACGGCCTCCAAAAATCGCGCCGCCCTCGCGGCGTACCGATGCACCCGGCTGAACACTGCTGGCCCGGGCGCCCGACCCACCTACTCACAGCCTTCCGGCACACGGCCCCCCTACCCGTGGCCTCTTGGTGCCCTGCCGGAGTGCGGTACGCCTGCCCGCGGCCTACCTGGTCGCTGCTGCTCCCTTCGTGGCACCCCCATGCCCTGACCGGCGCACCGCAGGCACCCAATGCCCTGCTCAGCGCGGTCGCGCCCAACCTGGTGACCCTGCGCCCTGTCGGACGCCCCCGAGTCAGCCTCCGCACGTGCTACCCAGAACCGACCACCCCAAGCTAGAATCTTCACCCCCCGTGTGCTCCTGGCCGAGCCGAAGACCCATCTCCCTCGCGCCCTCCGGGTTGCGCCCTCACAACGCTCCAGGCCAAACTAGCCCCGAGCCCGGGACGAACCGCCCTCGCAGTCCGTTGGGCCAGGCCCAGCGGACCAGGACAAACCTAGCAAGCTGACCCACCCAATGGGCCAGGTGAGACCCAGCATGTCTGTCTGGGTCAACCCAAACTGGGTCGGCCCAGTTAGGGTTGGGCAGAGACTGTCTGACCAGGTCGGATCGGGCCCATGCCCCTTACCGACCCCTTTGCTTTATGTTGAACATATCTTTGGCACCGAAAGACCGTTTGACAAACCGTTAACGGCGCCGGTATTCTTAGAATTAAGTCGTCCCTTTGAGAATACCCCACTGGAGTTTGAGGTATATTTGAGTTACAGTCAGGTTGGGTCATACACGAATCCAACAAGGCCCCTGGGACTAAACGGTTAATAAGTAACAGACCGGGCATCTGATTGACTTGTCTTCTGTTGCGTTGAGACCCCTATGACATGTCGGAACATTGAGATACTTCTTTGTAGAACTTAGTCATAGTTGAATTATTTCCTAGTAGCTCGTGGAGTGGATCCTTCTAGTGATGAGCAGACAGAGTGCGGAGACCTAGTAGCTGGAAGACCTGACGACTGCTTGACTGATTCAAATCAGAGTGATTCGACTAGCCCAGTGGGGAGATCCTAGTAGTTTGCGGTAGACCCACGGTGGAGGAGCACCTGGTAGTTGGCAGTAGACCCACAACAATGGAGCACCTGGTAGTTGGCAGCAGACCCGTGGTACTCGACAGGAGCAGTACCTCAGTAGTCCAAGGTTAGTGAGAAGTGCCTTGGTGTCGCGACATGCCCACTGGACCCGACAGAGGAGTTTTCCAGCAGCCGCGGTTTTGATAATGAAAATCCTGGTTTGAGCTGAGTCTTTTAATTTTTTGCTTTCTTTATGATTGAGATGGGTTACTAGATAACTTAGGTATATGTATGGGCATATACCTATGTAATGGTTATCTGTTGTTTTCATACTTTGTGGTTTATCCTTGTTAGATTTTGTGAGACCTTGAGGGTCTTGGGGTCCCTACTGAGTATCGTTATACTCTCCCCTGCACAGGCTATGCCTGCACCTTGTTGTTTTGGTTACAAACAACGGACATCATTGATTGAGGAAGAGAGTAGCAGGACTGGATGGTACCCGGAGGTGGACCACTCGGTGTGACGATACACGGAGGAGACGGATGGACGTGGAGTGCTGAGGAGGCCATTTGTACCTACCCTTTAGGTAAGAACCCCTGAGGACGACACAATAGCTACTTTATATTTCTTCAGTTGTACTTGCTTTTCAGTTGTACTTGTACTTTCATATTGGGCTTGTATTTCTATCCCTTTTAACTTTCCATCACTTCTTTTGTATACAGTTTTACTTAGTTTTTTTCTTCCAGTTGTATACTCTGATGTGTTAGTTTATAGTTATAAAAGTCAATGCCTTCCCAGTTTAGGGATTTACGTCTTTGGTGCTAGTCTCCGACCCCTGTCCTATGGAAGGCAGGCTTGGGGTAGTCACAATACGGGCCCTGGGGGCCGGGTAGTGACATTCCATGACATGAACCTATTTTCAAAGCGTCATCTGGTGCTTCGGTGGATGATGAATTTGTGATGAAATGCAGATCTGGGTTTTCTAATTTCGGGTTCAAGATGAAGCTCCTCAAGATCTCTGGGAAGGTTGTTCTTGCGCAGTAGGTAATGATTTCCTCTAAGGGAGACCGGTACTTTCAGTGATTCTTAGGGATGCGCCGATGGCTATAGATAGTGATAAAGAATGGTTTTGGGATGGAAATTTACCTACAATAGTTATCTTTGACAGCAGCGACACTAGACAACTAGGTGTGTGATGGAAATTTATGCAAATTTGGAATGAGATATGGTCGTGGGGGGCATCATTGGACTGTGTGGGGGAGGATGGTGCAATGTTAAAGGGACATTTCAGGTGGAATGGTGTTATTCAGCCTTTGTCATGGGTATTAGTGGCATCAGTTTCTACAATGGAGACACCAGGATGTGGGGCCAACATCTCGGTCGGACGGCTGGGATCAGGGTGAGTAGGTCGGGAACATGATGGTGGACGACGAATGGTGGAGCACAAATCGTGGTGGAGGAAAGGCTTTCTAACATAAATTGGTCCTTTGGTATGGTTATTTTGGATATTTTTTATGGGTTTACATGTAATGGTATTTGATTCAATGGGATTTTGGGCCATTCAAATCCATGGATGCATACATACGGGCCTTCATACTAGTAATGAGTTCTCCCTTAACCCAGTCCAAAAGGGATTCATGTCTATTTTTCTATATATTTTTTATAAAGTAGCTGGTCCACAACCTATTTTAGTATAGGTTCACATAGTTAGGCCTTGGGATAATGGTTAGATTTTAGACAAAGTGTTTACTCTAAAATGAAGAGAGTTTGATAACCTATATCCAAAAATATTGAGATGGATTCTTAATGATTTGTAATGTTTTTTCTAAATTCCTTATGGGATTTTAGGGAATCCTATATTTTTTTTGATATGTACTAAAATAGGGAATATAGTATTGTATGATATACAATGATTCATAGTTTTTTATTTTCATGTGATACATATCTTATATAATAATATGTCTATATCATAAGAGGGATGAGGATACCACATTCAGCTATTATCGTTAATAATAATGGGCTTACAAAATTGGATATGTGTATAATTCCATTACCATATCATCTAATAAGTATATCATGAGATATAAATCAACATGTTGATTCATTTAAGGAATGAAAATTAATTTTAAATGCTCAAATGAATAAAACTCAAATGGGTATGAGTTTTGGGTAACACATGATGACTAAAAAGTGGTGGCAGATAATGCTTGACTCCCTTAATTGAATGAAGGTAACCTATATAAATGGATATGATTCCCCTATTGGATATATGTTATTACAACTATCCATATCCAAATATCTTTCTTATTCCATGAAAATTTATTTTTATTTTAGTAAAAGGTTATATGAAACCTTTTGATTTAATGGGTCATATCATAGCGTATGATGATCCTAATGGCCATTGTTCCACTTGCAGAGGTGAGAGTACTTTTGTTTTCACTATTTAATCATAATAATTCATACTTCATCGATGATAAAAAAGAAAAATTTCATTGATTTTTTGGTACACCCTTTTGTATTTACATATCTTTTCCAATGAAATTGTTTATGAGAATTATACATGGATTTATTCAACTCTATATACAAATCTAGTGTATTTATTAATTCCTAGAGTATAAAAAAAATAAGCATCCCAAATATCATGAATGGACATGTATTTTTTCAATCTGACTCAATCAAATATCATGATGTATAACCTATCCCACATGTGGAAAAATATTTTCTAGGTTTCATGAAATTTTTTAGAATAACTAGATATATAAATTGTGACTATATAATTTTCTCATTATTTAAAAAATGTATAAAATCCAATGCATGAATGTTCTCAAGACCATTATACCTGAAAATTTTAGTACAAAGATACACAAATAAAATCCATCTATAGAAAACAAAAATACATTAATAGGATCTTCTTTGTGGTGTATTTTAAATTTTTACACCAATTATGTAAAATCATCTTATAATCAGTGAAAATACTATATATTTCTAATTATAGACATGTACTTAACAAAATAACCACACATGACAACCCTTACCTCAATAAAGATTATTGAATAGAGATAAAAAATGGAATCCTAAGGAACTATGAGGGTTGTCATAAAAATAAAATGTATAAAATAATCATAAAATAATATAGTGGTAATGTAATAATTAATCATTATAAATTGATACATGAGACAAATATTTATCTGAAACCATCATCCTATAATTGGTTTCAAGGGTAAAAATTCTAATAGTGATTTCTTATATTGTTATTAACCAACTAAGAGTGATTTGAAACAATTTATGGAGTTGTAATATAGGTACTTGATATTAATCCATTCTTCTAAATTTAAAATTTACAGTTTAGCCTCTAAATTCTGTCAAACCATGAACAGAAATAAGTTTCTCTATTTTATCTCCCTATATATTTTGTATAGAGGTAAATTATTACAAAATTTTTTTCTTCTATCACTTCCACTATGTTCTCTATTTCCTTGAATATATATAAAATGGAGTGAATAATTATTTTCATTCTTTGTAAATTTTATTTAGTAATTAGTAATTTATACTCTATTCATATTTTGAATATTTTAAAATATACATTTAAAAGATAGAATTTTATATTCTATTTTTTAACCAAGTTAATGTATATTTGTTAGCTAACATGGAAAAATTGCATTGTAATCATCATAAATTTTCATTCATAATAGTAATCGATTAATTCTATAGTACTATATTACTAGTCGAAAAATAATTGTATTGCTCAAGACACAGTGAGACATGGTATCAAACATTCCTTCCCAACCACAAGATTCCAATTAAAATTATTGAGGGTTATTGATAGACCAAAAAAAGTTTTTTCTATAAATAATAAAAAATATAAAATTTAATAAAAAAATAATGAAATTAATACAATCCCTTCTCAAAGATAATTATAATAATCTAAAAGAAAACTATAAAAAAATTCTTACATTAGAAATGTATACATTTAATGTGTCAGGAGATACATATACAAAATAAAATAGGATCATCCTCAAGGGAATCATATATATAAATAGAACATAAACAAATATGAAAAAATTTATGGAAATCGAAATTATAAAAAATTTAAAATTTTATCAAAATTATTCTTTCTCTCTAGGCTCATAGATATAAAACTTGTGACCAAACTATCAATATTCCCTTAAAAAAAGTTGAAACTATATAAATTAAAACTTATATTTTGGTGTTTTAATAAATTCATCTATATATTTTGTTAGTGCAATGTAATTTTCCAAGATAGAGAGTGCTGGAAATAAACAACATAATAAAAAAAATTATTTCAATCACTGAAACTAAAAATAATGTAAAAATAATCCTATAAAGTATAAAATCTCATATGAGAACCAATTACCAAAAACCATAAATTTACATACTTATATCCCTAATAAGAATATTAAAGATGCTCATGCGATCTTCATGAGCTGATATAAAAGGTAAAAGAATAATGTAGCATCCTCATGTGACCGGTTCATAAGGGAAATGATCTAGGTAAAATCCTTACATAACCAAATTGAGTGGGAAAATATCCAGGTTACATCCTTGTATTGTTAAGATACAAGGGATTAGAATATGGCTACATTCTCTCATGATCTATCTTAGAGGGAAATGAAATTCAATTTTCCATGTAACATATCCTAAATAACATTATGATAATATCATTATATTACTAATCATCAGAAACCTAAATATGTATAATTTTTTTATTTCTAGTTGTATTAAAAAATGAATAATTCTCAAGATAATGAAAAACAAATATTGGAAAAGATTTTCACTTTATTTTAACCAAAAATCACCAATGAAATTATTATAGGAATGGACATATAGAAAAAACCAGCAATTCATGATGTAATTCACTACATAAAATATCTATATAGTTATATGACATATTTATAATAAAATTCTATAAAATATTTATTTTATTAGTTGTTTCCATTCCAAATAACTACAGGAGAATAAAATTATAAATTTTAAACCATGGAAATAAATCCCCCCATAACATGTATTATAATAAATAATAAAAAATTTAGTACTTAAATTTCTATATCAATTTTGGTCTCATGAATTCACTCAAAGATGCTTATGACCAATTCCCACACATAGTTTCACTCCCTCACCGAGACATGGTAAAACATAAAAACATGGGAGAAGGATATGGTCACATATTTTCTATTATAACAGTATTCTTTTTGAAAAAGATCGTAAACATTCATTAGAAGATAAGAGATATCTTAAAACATAAATAATGTAAATAAAATAATACATTAACCATCACCCAACTAAGAACATGATAAGTAAGGAATTAACTTAGTTCATACATTATCTTCAACATTATGTAAAATATGAAAAATACATTATGTAAAAAAACATATATTAGAGAGATTTGGTGGGTGAAGAATAATAAAAAAAAGTGAGAAATTAAAAGGAGGGGGTTACTACTCTAATCAGATGAGGAAGGAGGGTGGTGAACTTATTAAAATATTTAGATAAAAAAACCTACCTCAGAAAAATTTTCAGGACATGAGTAGATTCTAAGTGGACCATTATATTTTTGATGGTTAGTTAAAAAGTGTCAAGTTTAAGAAGTCAATGGTCATATAAATTTTTTTCTAAACATAATCCCTATGAGCCCCCATAAAAACAAGAAGGTATTTAATATTTAACATCAAATCTATTTTCTTACACCTTATTCATATATTTATCATGAGATCCTCTAATCCATTTTTTATCAATTTATGAAATTATAAATATTAATAAAACATAAAATTAAGTACATATATGAAAATTTCTTGTCATTATGACCCCCAATTTAAATTTCATCCTAAAGAATAAAAATCATTTTTGATGAATAAAATTGGTCATTGAACCATTAACTATGTCTCCCACTCCCAAATATTCTCTTGAGTCCTATCATGTTTCTATAAAATGAACACTATGAGTACCTTCATAATCTATAAGGACTTTTACCTATGATTTATAATATACACAGGTGTCTATAAATGATTCATTTCTCTCTAGATAGACTTGAGCTAGAATTCCATAAAAAATACCACCAGAAACCAATAACTGCAAAACCTCAGACCAACATAACAAGATTAACTATAATGTAAGAATTGTCATTGAATCAGTATAAAAAATAAAATCTTGATAAGAAATACGACCACAAAAGACCAAAAAAACCCTGAATTTATGAGGAACTCACTCACTATATACTTTTCCAAAGTTCCCACCATAGAACCTAAACCACCATGAATACCGACATACCTGAATAAAGATGGGGACTTGCTTATAGGGTTAAGAAGATAAAGTTAGGAGAATCAATGTAAGAGAAGACCATTCTAGGGAGAAGTAGATACTACCACTATATTTTATAGGGTAACATATTAACATAGGGGTACTCTCTGGATCAGAAACATTCACCATCATCTTCGCAAGCCATTCACCACACCATCACGCTTGACCACGGTTGGGTCAAAGAATAGTGGGTTGGGGTGAAATGGAAGAAGTAAAACATCCTTTGACTATGGGCTCCAAGACATGAAATATCATCCATGATTGGTGGATGCAACCAATCCAAGATAAAAATAAAAATATGAAGGAGTGAGGAAAATTTGGGGGATAAAGCCTTCTTCACTTATTTCAGTGTTAATGGAGATTTTCATATTCCTTTCAGTCTTTAATCTATTTCTCCCACATATAAGTAAATTTATAAGGGTTAAGGAAGAGATAATTTTATAGGGCCAAGAGATTGTGGTTATATTCCTCTCTATATCAATTATACACAACCTATTGTTTCTTAAGAGAAACATTACCTAATAAGGGATGTATCACCCACATCTATCCAACATAACAGTGATAAATATGATCTCATATATAAATACTTGAAGGAATCCATTTCAATGGATTACCAAAATTTATTACTTTATAAAAACCCAACTAGGGATAAATGATCTTCAATGTATTTTCAAAATATAGAGTATTTTCTTGAATTATATCTATTAATATTTAGATTAAGTGATTTAATTTTATTTTTTAAGTATATGACATGTTGTGATCAATTTCACTTATGTTCTAAGGTCCCGATTGTAACATCTCTAGGTTTAGTTCTTGCCCAAATAGAATGAGTTGAAAGCCTCTATGGAACCTTAGGCTCACCTCCCCATATTCCAAAGGCCTCTTACTAGTGAATAATGTCTAGTAAATTTTATGAGACGAAAAAAACTTTTATCTGATACCCATAAATAACAATAATTAAATAAACAACTATAAATCAAAACATCACATTAACCATTTGCAATATTATTATAAATTCATACATACCATAATTATACTACTATAAAACAATATATATGAAACCTATGTCATTTCATATTTTTTATAAACCAAATGAATGATCAACTAATGGTTCTATCAAATAGTTTTCATAAATGAAAGAAGAATATTTAAATACAGGGATAATTTATTCTTAAAGACCACATCATAACCTTGTTACCATAATAATAAGACCAAAATGTACTATGAATTATATGAAAGACCGTACTCATAATTATATACATATCATGGGGGTTAATGAGACATGATATGACCCCTATCATACTTATGGTCCACATTATGATGAACCACGAAATATGAACCAATCCTTTTTTTATAGTAATATCTGACACCATGGGGTTCTATGATATATGTGTCAACATCCTTTTCATTATTACGTCCAAACTGTAGGGTCCAAGGAATAAATATAGATCGTCCTTTTATATTCACTGACTACACCATGGGGTTCCATGATATACATGCTAGACCACATATTAAACATACATCATACATCACATCAGAGACATAATAAATAAAAAAATCACATGGAATTAAACAACCTAATATCCTAGCCCTCTACTATCAACAAGTATATATCACATGTCACATATCATAATAAACTATTCTTAGATATTTCTATTTTAGTTATAACTCATTTTACTCTATGATCATTAATTAAATGATCAATATTTCATTTATATATCACACTCCATCTCCTCACCCTAACTATAAAGTCAAATAATGTTGAATCATAAACTAGGTATCCAATCCTTGGTAGGTAAACTTGATTAGTAACATAAAACTATATTTAATCTCCCACTATCTATATTATCACCTCTAATGTAGTTATTTGTCCTGAAAATAACTTTTTTTACTTCTCATGAACTAAGTATTCAGACGTGAAGCTTGTTTCTCAGTATCATGACTCTTTTCAGCATATGGCTAGCTGAAGAAATGTTGAATAAGTAATATATAGTATGAAGGATAATTTTATGGGTTATGTATAGAGATTTTATAAAGGAGTAGATGTAATCAATTGGTGTTGTTTTAGATTATATAGTATTAATATGTATTTTAGTGGAACCATGAGTTGTAATTACAAATAATGATTCAGTATTTTTTGAATATTCAATCCATGAGTTGAATGGTGATTTAATGAATGATTCAAGGCTTTCTTATGAAAATTAAGTCCCCATCAGGATGATTAAAATATTTTTTTTAATTTTATTATTGATGAGTGAGATTAGTCTTAACTCAAGATTTTGTCTCACCTCTCCCTTTAGTGGATTATTGTACTTCTCTTTAGACCTAGTATATATCTAGAATGATGTAAAATTCCTTTTTTTGGTATTGTATTTGGATCTTATGTTATTTAATTATTATTAGTCCAACGATTTTTTAAGACTTTTTTAAGTCAATGAGGAGAATTTTGAGAGTCTTTTTTCTCACATTCTCTATTATCAAGTGCCTTTGATTATCCAATATTTATTTTTTGTGTTTAACTCTAAATGTTAGACCTAAGTTTCAATAAAAATAAATATTTTTAGATCTCTATTACTGATCTTTTAGGATTGAATATTTCATCTATGTTTTCTTTATTTAAATCCAAATTTTCATTCAGGGGTTTATTTAATGGATATCACATTAGAAATAGAAAAGTCGTGGATTAATATGTTTATCATGATAGTTTTTGGTTTCTAGTAGATTTAAATTGAGGAACATTTATATTAGTTAGATATGAAAGCACAATTCTTCAGTTTCATGCTATAAATAAGGGATAATAATAAATGATTGAAGAATAAATAACATACGTATAGAGATACCAAGATGGAGTCAGTGTAAAATATTTATTTTAATATCTAAGTGATTATAACCATTAATATATTAATTTCCACACTTGTAAAAATATATGAAAGATATTCCATAATAAATAAAGTTTTTATGATGTATAGAGTCCTTAATCTAGAGATCCTTGAAGGAAATTTTGGATCATGTGAAGGAATTAAACATGATCTGAAAACATTTGGAGTTTTTGAAAGAAAATTTCTATAATGTTGTGTCGGTATTGATCCAATTATCATCATTTTTAGAATCATGATATGGAATAGAAATCACTATGAGTATCTCAAGAGGTAAGGATGAATTTTTGTTTGTTGATATCTATGATCTAGTTTAAAATTAATTTATTAGTTAGAAATCATCATAAAAGTATACAAGAACTATATACATTATAGAGGGTTGAGGATGGAAAACACAGAAGATAATTACAAATGAGAAAATTTGATTGAGAGAAAGGATCAAAGTTGAACCAGTAGGTCTATATACTTTATGTTGGTAGTGTACTAAAAAAGTAAAAATGAATAAAGTTTTCAAGGACTGGATGTTAAATTTTAGGTGATCATTTATAAATACCTTAGTTGAGAAATTTTATGAATTCTTGGCATTAGGTATTAATAGTCCTTTGAATTCATGGGACATTAACTCTAGAGAATTGTGACACTTTATATTAGAGAGAGTATTCATAGAATATTATATGTATAAAAGGTTTTTTATTGTCCATCCTTCTTATAATTATTGGAATACATGATATTTTTTTATAATAGGCAAATACAATACCCCTAAAAATACTTCACAACACATATTCTTATACCTCATCATTATAGTAAAAAATGAATTTTATTCATGAATATATTTAAAATATATATTTATAATTTTTATAAAATGGAATCCATTTTTGGATTTCTAATATCAAAATTGGATTAACATGAATTTTTTATATTATTTATTTTCATCTAAATGTAATAAATTTTTATATTTTAAACAATGACTCCAATATGATATTTAATCATATAAAAATAAATATTAACTCTCATTTAATTGATACTTCTTCCCCCATGAAATTTTGTTCCCATTTTTCATTCATTGAATTATATTATTCAATTTTCTGTTCTCCAATCATTTAATTTGTAATTAACATGAAATATGAATAAAAACAATTAATGTATAAAAATACAATTTTCTTTAAAAAAATCCATTCATACATCATGTATTTTAATTTTAATGTTAATTTTATTATATTTTAAAATTTAATTTGGTTAATTATATTCCAAATTCATATTTATCACTTCATGATTTTATATCAGGTTCATCTTATAATTGTGGAAAAAAACTATTATCTTGGTAAAAAAATAATCAAGGTTAATAAGGGTAAAAAGTGAAATGAATTTTGATAAAGTAACATTAAAATTAGACCCTATAGAATACCTTTGTTAAGATGAAATGTTATAACCACATTTCTCACCACCCTTATATCACCTAACACTCATGTTATTCCATCTTTAACCTGGACCTAACTTATGTTTCTTAGGAAATGCCCCTCATTTAATTTTATTACACTTTTTGAAACTTATGATCCCCCGAAGAAGCTCCAAATCTGCTATTTCGATGAAGTCCTTCAATATAAGGTTCATGTTCTCAACTTAAGTACTATCAACTACCTAAACATTTCTTATCTTTATTTCTCATACAAATATGTTATAACCTTACTAATATAATAAAATTAGTATCATTAATATAATTAAATTTTTATGTATTAATTGAATAACTAATATTTATCTCCTTCCTAACTATTGGGAAATGATAATATTAACCATGTTATGTGCAGACCACCGCCTCCCTGGATGACGTATTTCATTTTTCAACACCTCCTTATATAGAGGGTTCTAAGAATGAATTTAATGAATATAAATGATATTTATGATATTATTAATTGTATTTAAAGATACATTATTCATTATATTATATTATTATTGATAAATGTAACCGCTTAAACTAAATACAACAAGAGGAAAAACAATTTATTCCTTATAAGTAATAACTTATTTTCATTATTTTTCATTTATATTATAATTATAACTCTTAAAAATTAGGATTTATCAACTTAATAAAATATAAAAAATACAATATAATTATTTTATACTAATATTATAATAAACTAATCACTTTCATAAGCATACTTACCCATTGATTATGGCATGTTCTTGTTTATGTTGGTTTAACCACCAACATGAATGATGATATAAATGTATATAATGTATGACTATAAAAATAAAATTAATTGTATTATTAGATACTAATGAGTAAATAATTATTATTTTTTATGGAAAGGTAAAATTATTTTTTAAACTCATTACTTATATACTATATTTTATTTTTAAAAATTTACCATAAATTACCTCATCACAAATTTCAACTTCAAAAATTGTAAATAAAAATATCATGGAATGAAATTAGTAATTTAAAAACAATTAGGGAAATTATATTCTAGTAACTTGCATAATATAGGAATGATGAACTTAGTATCAATGAATTTGGGTTAGCATTGACATTACAAAACCTATAAAAACAGTCTTTTTTGCTAACATTTGATGATGAAAATACACAATAAGAAGCACATTATTGTATAATTAATGGTCATAATTAAATAACATAAATGTTTTTAAATATGAGTAAGGTTATAAAATGTTTTATTAATATGTTATTGTTTTTTATATAGGATCTTTAAGCTCTTTCTGGAATGTCAAAAGTTAAGGTAAGGGTTCCTCATCTCAATTTTCTTTCCTTGAAACATATGCCATATTCACCACTTGTTTTGTTTTATGTTATGTATATACTACAAAATGAATACATTTTATTATAACATTATTTAACTTCATGGTATTTAAAAATCTATGTCATGTTCTATCTTTCAATTCATTTTGATTAAAAAGTCCCTAAATCTATAAGGGTTTTCATCTTAATTCCCCTTCATTAAAGCATGTTTTTATATTATACATTTATTGTTATATTATATAGATTAATTACTTCCCCATTGGATTATATTATTATTTTTAAATATTCTTTGTGATATTCAAAGGTTTTTTCATAAATCCCTCCAACATATTATGTTGTTTCAATGATTAATAAATTTATAAGGGTTTATAACCTTTTATCTTCCTTTGTTTTTTCTATCCTCTAAATTTATATTTCTTTACAATAAGAAATATAATTATACTTCATTTTTATAAATTAATTTTTATGTTGTCAATGATATATCGCCATTCCATTACATTATAATACCTCTATAATCTGTTATAATTCCCAGAAATTCTCATAGACATAAACATCCAAGAATTTTGGTAATGTAAAGAGGGTGTGGCTTCCTAGAAATGAAATCCATATGTACATGAAAACAAATGGATGTATGACCTATCTAATATGGACCTTGGGGTGATAAACTTTAAAAATTTTGGTTGATAAATACATTTATCTTAACTTTGTTCAAAATTAGTAGTCTTAACTACATACCTGGTTTGACACTCTTAGGGGATAGGCTTTTGATATTTCTCATGATATTTTCCAAACCATGACGAAGTATCATTTCCTATTACTATAACTACACCATGAAATAACTCCTATTTACTAAATTTTTATCCTTATTTTCATTAGGATACTTCCAATTTCATTATGAATATTCCTAGGGTAGGGTATTCACCCAGTTATCAACATTATTCCATTGAATTATGAAATATTAATACTCTGTATATCTAATATTTCAATAAAAATAACAATTGATTACTGAGACATTATTATGTAGGAGGTTCCTTAACATGCTTTAAGATTTGTGTTGTTTATAAATTCTTTCATATGATTAATGCTTCAGTGGGTCTTATGAGACAAACTAGTTTAGATATTTAGTGTATTCCTGCTGATTTATAAATAATGACTTTGTTGGGGCCTTGATGGTATGTAGGATGTCTTATCTGAGTCCTTGATGATATGTAGGGTCCCTTGAGATAAGGTATTGGTGTAATTTTTAATACTCTCTTTCTTATAATTTGTATCACTATGAGATTAATTATTGATATGCATGAGTTTATTTATTTTCATGTTATCCATGGATATATTATGCTCATAGATTAATTATTGTCGATTTTTTTTGATTTATTTATTCCCTCCATATTTAATTATGCCATGATTTTTCTATGATATATTCTATTGTAAACTAACCCTTATTAATAATCTTATATCACCCCTTTATATTGTTTTACATATCCTTAAGAAACTAGTAATGCTACTATGTATAATACATGTATTTTAAAATAAATATAATAAATATTCATGTATTTAGTTGATGTCTCTTAAGTATTTATAATAATTTTGTTCTCATTTATATATCTAGTTACTCATACTCCTAAACTACTAGATACTATGAATTGTTATCTATTTATTATGTACCATTGTAATAAAATTTCCTCGAGCTCTAAGATACTGAATTTAGGGTGTTATAGTTTGTATTAGAGAAAGTTTAGTAGAAACCTTAGAAACTAGATTTAGAAGAACAAAGTTAAATAACATAACCCTTTGACAATAACTAAAGATATTTTTGAAATATTTATAGATTCAAAGAAATGTATTTGTAAAAAATTCATAGGAATTATATAATTGATGTTTTATTCCAAAACTAATTAATTATATTCCATTATCTAGAAATGACCCCTAATGTAAGTAATGGAATCAATGTCAACATCCGTAATTAATGTTGGGACTTCCCTGATGATCAAATCAGTGGATTTGGTGTTGTATATGAGTAGATTGTAACTATTTTAGGGAACTGAACTCAAATATTTACAAATAATATTTATTGTATGGAATAACCTATTGCTCTACAATATGGGGTAATTATGTTGGAAAACTTCATGAGGTAGTAAAATCCATCCTTCAATGGAACTATGAATCCATTATAAGTTAAAAAATGGTTCAAATTCTTAGGTAAGTTATTCACTGCCTTGGTATTTAGTTAAAGGAGATGGTTATTATGGCTACATATCTTATATAGGGAGAAGCAGATAAATGGAGGTCTTTAATTAAAATTCTAATAAGGAAGATGAAATACAGGGAGGGGAACTGAAGTTCCTTTAATGTGATATTATTTTACAAGTATTGTATTCATGAGAGATGATATTACATGAAAATATTGTTTCCAAATTTAAGATAAAAGGAAGTAGAATCTGTTTTTGACTATGAGTCTATATTTAAAAGTTTTAAAGATATTCTATAGATTATGTATACAATACTAAAATTTGGATCAATTTATTATTTAATAGATTAAAACCAATAATTAGATTGGAATTTGTATCTTAATCATTTTTATCTTATGTGTAGATTTTAAAATTTTCAAAAAATACTAAGAAGTAGTTTTCAATGATTTATACTTCTGTAGGGATGTAAGAAAAGAAAAGTTTATCTAAGCACCAGATTAAATGGAATTTCACAAATAATAATAGTTGAAGGTTAGTATTACAACTATGAAATAACTATGTTATGAAACACCTTACTAATTTATTGAATTTAATGGGATTTTGATTCAAGTATGGAAATAAAGTCCATAAATCTCATGTGTGGAAGGTAAAAAAGAATCCATAGATTTTCAATAATTTATTTGAAAGGATATGGATGACTATTTAAATAAGTGTCCCAATCCTAAATGGAATCCTCCCCACAAGAATAAAAATGATAAAGACCAGGCTTATGAAATGAAAATAACCAAAGTTGAGGTCTTGAATGATATTTTATTAGGTATATTGATCAAAAACACAAATTTAGATAATATTTTCTTGGATTATGGATTTACAAAATCTTTTATATATCTTATATTTTCTAATAATATTTAATCGTCCACTTATTGAAGGATTTTTTAATTGAAATTCCTTATGAAAATCTTATAGAAACAAAATTATATTTCTCCATACCTATTAAAATTAATAGTGGTGCCCTAATTTTAAATGGATATTTTATATGAGTGGTTGAATTTGATATAATCCTTAGGATGGATTGAATTTAAAATTATAATCAGAGAATTTATTGATATGAAAATTAAATTATAATATCCGAGGGTAGAAAATAATCCATTACTTTTAAAAGAGATATATCGTTTAATTATTCATGTTTTTGACCACCTAAACTAGATCATATTATTGAAATTATATGAGAATATAAATCAAAAAATGAGAAGGATATCCTTAGAAAAGATGATGTATCCATAATGAGGGATTATACTGATGTATTTCTTGTAGAATTACCTAAACATCTACTTGAATTTGAGGTTGTATTATCTATTGTTATTGTATTAGATGTGAAGACCATATCTAATCCTCCCAATACAAAGATATTTGGGGAATTGGCGGATAAAAGAAACAAAGAACAAATTTTTTTGATAAGTGATTCGTACACCCTAGTGTTTCACCATGGGGATCAATTATTTTACTTGTAAAGAAGAAGGTTGGGTGTATGATATTATACATTGATTACAGGGAAAATAATTCCATTACTATTGAGACCAAGTTTCCATTTCCTCGCATTTAGGAACTATTTGATCACCTATGAGGATATCAATACTTCTCTAATATTTATCTTCATTTTGAGTGCCATTAATTAAAATTTAGTAAGGATGGTATAAATATGAAGACTTAACTCATAAGTTATGGGTATTATGAGTTCACAATAATGTATTTTGGGTTAAATAATGCACCCATTTCATTCATGGATTTGATAAATAGAGTATTTAAGGAATATCTTGATAATATTTTTTTTGGTTTTCATCGATGATATTTTGATATACTATTAGAGTTATGAAGAGAATGAATACCATTTATGAATCATTATTGACACTCTAAGGAAGAAGGATCTATGTGGGAAATTAATAAGTATGAATTTTTGATTAAAAATTCTCTTTTCTTGGACATATTATTTCTATGGATGTAATATCCACTAACCCTAAAAAGATAGGAATTATTAAGGAATGTCCCAGACTAATGAATATAATTGAGATACATAGTTTACTTCGATTTACTAGTTAATATCAATGATTTTTTGATTGTTTTTTCCATTTAGATAATATGTAAAATATGTAGACATATAAAGATGTCAAATTTATATGGTCGAAGGAATTTGAACAAATATTTTTGAAACCAAAGAGGATATTAATTAGTGCACCGGTATTGTCCTTACCATCATAAATGAAATGATTTATTATATATACATATGCATAAAAGAAATGAATAATATGTGTCCTTATAAAAATGAGAGAGTTATTGATTATATATCAAAGTAATTGATGTTCCTTGATAAAATATATCTAACTCATTATCCAGAGATGGAATTAATAATATTTTTATTTAATATATGGAGGAACTATATTTAAGTTGATATATTTGGAATATAAACCAATTTAAAAAAATTGATGTTTATATTGACTCAGAAATACCTCAATAAGAGACAATATAGATGCCTAGAACTACTCAAGGACTGTGACTATACAATAAACTAAAACCGTGGGAAGGAAAATGAAGTGGAATATGCATTGAGTAGGAATGATCATGGAGACCTCCATATGTTGAGGATAAGAAAAGATCCAATACTCATGGTTTTAGTAACGTTAGATATGAATATTTTTAAGGAAGGAAAAACTAATTTATTTTCCATGTAATTTCCCAACTATAATTAATGGAGAAGGTAAATAAGTCTAAAAAGGATGATTAGGAATTAAAAAACTAAGATTATATATTTAGAAAATGGGATATCAGCATAATTCATTTATGAAGATTGTATTTTGATGTTTGGAAGTAGACTATTTTTACCATCAGTACTTGTGTTGAAGAGGGAATTTATAGATGAATTTAATATCTAAAAATTCCCAATAAACCTAAAAAATTAAAACATTTATAGGTATATTATAGTTAATTTATTATGGTAAAACAATAATTAGAAAATTGTTGACTACGTGTCAAGATACTTGGTATACCACCAAGTAAAATCTGAGAGACAACTCTTGAAGGGTGTAATGTAAACCCTACCATAATTGATGTAGAAGTGGGAAAATATCAGAATGAAATTTTTTACTAAACTTCCTGGGACATATAAAAATAATAATTCTATATAGGCTATTTTGGATCGACTCACTAATTCTATGCAGTTTCTTGAAATAAGGGAGGTTCTACCTCTTGAATATCTTCCAAGACTCTATATCAATGAAGTTGTGAGGCATAATTTTGAACCTATATCTATTTTATATGATCATGAGCCTTGAATAAAATTAAAATTATATAGGATAATTTAAAAGGATTTAAACACTAAGGTGTATTTGAGCACCACCTGTCATCCTCAAATAAATGTGCAGTTTTAAAGGACTATCCAAACCTTATAAGACATGCTGAAGCCATGATCCGTTGACTTTAATAGAATGTGGGACCAATACCTACATATGGTGCAATTTATATATAATATTATCCTAAATTAATATATAAAAATATTAATTTATCATTCCATGAATGGGAAAATATTTCATACTCCAACCGCCTAGGATAAAGCTGAGTAAAGGTGGCTAGTTTGTCCAAAACTCATTGAGGGGACAACTTAGAAGGTGTGAGATAGCCCAAATCATATCAATATAGCTCATTGTAAAAAAAATTATTGTATAGAACTAATATAAGTACTAGTAATTTTATGTGGGGGATCATGTCTTCTTGAAACTGCCACCATTTAAGGGGGTTATAAGGTTTGGTAAGGAAGAAAAGCTAATTCCTAGGTAAATCAAGCCTTTTGAAAATTTTAAGAGAATCATATTTGTGTCTAAATTTTTTTTGATACCTCCCATACCTTATAAAGATCATGATATCTTCCATGTTTTATTCAAGGTTCATGATCATATAAAATATATAAAGGTTCAAAATTATTCCACACAACTTCATTGATATAGGGTCATGGAAGATATTCAAGAGGTTGAACCTCCCTTATTTCAAGAAACTGCATAGAATTAGAGAGTCGATCCAAAATAACCTATATAGAATAATTATTTTTATATGTCCCAGGAAGTCTAGTAACAAATTTCATTATGATATTGTCCCACTTCTATATCAATAATGGTAGGGTTTACATTACACCCTTCAAGAGTTGTCTCTCAGATTTTACTTGGTGGTATACCAAGTATCTGGACACGTAGTCAGTAATTTTCTAATTCATGTTTTCCCATAATAAATTAACTATCATATACCTATCCATGTGATTACATTTTTACCCCTTATGAAACTATTGTTAAAACGGAAATGTCACTTATTCATCTATAAAAGGATCAAAATTTGACCCACATCATGAAACACTTACACCTATATTTTCTTTTGAAATTCTACCCATTTTAACTATACTAAAACTATATTACACAATTTAAAACATATGGTGCTAATGATAAAAATATCCTCTATTTATATGAATTCATCCATGAGAATTTTTAAGTTCTCAACACGTGTAATATCCAATCCCTAACATTATCTTCTCTATAATTACCCTATAAACATATTCTAATCAAAGTGATAAAATAAAATAAGTATCATTATTATACTTAAATGTTTTTCTATTTCTGTAAAAACCATTATCTATCACCCTCTTATCTATTAGTAAATAAAAACATCGCCCATGTTATTTTTGGACCATCACCTCTATGGAAGACGTATATTATTTGACGTCACTACCATATATGGATAATTTTAATAATGTTTTCAATAAATGAGAATTATATTTATGATATGATTAATATTCAATATAAATAAATTAGGAATTATATTAATAATATCAATAATAAATTTTCCCACTTAAACCAAGGTCTCCAAGAGGAGAAATTAGTTCGTCCTTGTAAGTAATAAATTCATATCATTATTTTCCTATTATATATTACTTTAAAATATTCCCAATTATTCTTTATAACCTTAGTAAAATATAAATCATACCATTGTATTTTTTATACTAATATTATAATTATATAACCACTTTCATAACCTCACTCACCCATTGATTCTAACATGTTCTTCATTAGGTTTTTTTAACCACCTATATGAAGGATTCTTTAAATTTCAATCATTGATGACTAGGAAAACTTACTTTACTATTATATTATATACTAATGAGTAAATATTTTTTTTAATTTTTTTAAGAAATTAATATTAATTTATAAATATATTATTAATATACAACATTTTATTCATTAAAATTTATCAATAGTAGATCATCACCAATTTCATCCTCACGAATCAATATTAAAACTCTCATGGAATGAAATTATTAATTTATAAATAATCAGGTAAATTATATTCCATTATATGTAATAATATAGGAATTGTAAAATTATTATCAAAGAACTAGGATCAACATAAACATTTTGAAATTTGAATGAAATAAATAAGTGTACTAACATCTGATGATGAAAATAAATATAAACTAATAAATTAATATATAATGAACGATTATAATTAATGGATTGAAAAATAAATAAATTATGAAAATGGATAAGAAATGTGTTATTAATATGGTAATGTTTATTTTACATGAGGTTAAATTGATTTCTTGGAAGTTGAAAGTTAATGTAAGGGTTTCTCATCTCAATTTTCATTCCTCGGGATATATTCCATATTACCCACTTGTTTTTTATGGTGTATTAATTGAACTATGAAACCATTTTATCATACCATTAATGAAATTCACTATATTTAGAAATCCATATCAATTTCACTCCATCATAGTAGTTTTATTCAAAATTTACTAATGTCAAAATGGGTTTCATCTCAATTCAACTTAATTGAGTCTTGTTTTAATATTATACACCGATTCGAATTTTATATGATGTATTTACTACACCATTGTATTCTACCCTTATTATCTTATTTTAATTCATATTATTTAAGAGACTTTCATAAATCCCACCTTTATATTCTTTTTATTCAATGATTACAAAATTCATAAGAGTTATTAACCTTTTCTCTTCCTTTTTTGAAACCCTTTGCATTTCCATTTCTTTATATTGGTAAATGACATTATAATTCAATTTCTTTAAATTACTTATTATGTAATTAGTGACACATCAGTAATAAATCTCATTATTCCACAATAATATTATATAATGCTAAAAAATTCTCATCTCGGTAAACATTATATAATTTTGGTAAAGAAAATACAGTGTGGTTTCCTAGAAATGACATCCCAATATGGATATAATAAATTGAGTACATACTCTAAAGAAGTTTCACATATGGGTGATAAAAATAATTTTTTTGGTTTGGTAATAACTTGGTCTTTACTTAGTGAAAAACTAATAGTAATATCAATACACTTAGTTTGAAACTCTTGGGGGATATTATTTAGATATTTTATATGCTTGTTTATGAAAAACAATTAAGGATCATTTACTATCAATATTAATATACCATTAAAGTACTTTTATTTACTACATTTTTATTATTTATTTGATAAGGGTTCTTTCCATTACATTGGGAATATTCCTCGGGTAGGATATTCACTTGGTGGGCCACATTTTTCTGTTGAATAATTAAATATTTATAATCCATTGGTACATTATTTCTATAGAGATAACTATTTATGACTTAGGCATGATTATGTATGTGTATCCTGAAGATACATTAATATATGTATTATTTATCATTCTATAATATGATAAATTAATAGTAATTAATTATTGATAGATGTGGCCCATAATTATATAGCCCCTAGATTCATCAATACATCTCATGGTATAAACTAGTTTGGGTATTTGGTGTATGCCTACCCATTTATTAAAAATTTATTGGATGATTCATTGATAGTAAGTAATATGTATTGGATGTGGCTTCGACTATAAGAATTATTTCTCAGAACAATACCTTGATCGTATGTTTACAATGTATAGGATTATGAATTACATCACCATGAGATTAATTATTGGTATCCATTTGTTTATTTATTAGCATGTTATCCATGTATATATTAATCACATAGTTTATTTTAAATGGTATTATTAAAATTATTTAAACCTTATATATTTATGTATTCCATGCTGATGAAATGTTAGATTCTATCGTATGGTTCCCCTTACTGAGCATATGAGTTCACCTCTTTATATTGTTTCCCATTCCCCCAGAAAACTATGAACATTACTATGTATGAAATATTTATTTGTGAGGATAAATAATAAATATTCATGTATTTTGTTGATGTATCTTAAGTATTACATGTAATATTATGTTTCTTTATATATATAGTTCTTTAAAATGCTAAAATGTTCGATCCAAGGAAATGTGATCTATAAATTTTATACCATTATAATAAAATAGCATCTATCTATGGGTAATAGAGATAAGTTATTGCAATTAATCTCACAATATTATTGGAAAAACTAATGTGGATGTTTAAAAAAATTACAGATACTTAATAATGTAACAAGGGGATAGAAACATATTGGGATTAAATAATATTTTTATTTTGGTAGGTTAACTAGATGATATGGGAATCTATAAAAAAATTAATGGGTAAAGAACGATCACCACAAATATCATGGTGGTATCCAAAGGTATGGATGATAGATCATTATATAGGGGAGGGATATCCGACAGGATAATGGTTTTATATAAATCTAAAGATGATTCCTAGTTGTGGAATTACAACCTTGGTAAGATGAGTAAAAAGGAAATGAGATTCTTAGCAGTTCAAGGTATACTAAAAAACAAGGACATGGAGTATAAATATTGTGAATAGTGTATCCTTGGGAATAATAATAAAGTGTCTTTTTCTATATAAGGGAAAACAACCAAGTATCTTAATCAAAAACACTTATATACCAACGTATAGGGGAAATCTATGTTCTAATAGAGGTTTAATATACTATGCAACCATTATCAATAATGCTACATATAAATTAGGATCATACTTTATGAAGTGTATGCCAATTGTATTTGTAAAATTCATCAGATGGAGAGCAAAGGTGGAAAATGAAAATTTTTTAAATATGAAATGATTCAGGTACTAAAATAGTGATGAGAGAAAAATAACTAATTAATGAAATTCTTATAGATAAAAGGATTAATGTTAGAGAGGATAGTATCCTGGTCAACGTAGTATAGTTGCATATTAAATTTGATGAACTATACATAGAATAAGAGAGACCCAAGAATATAGATAAATTATAATTTTCTAAAGGATTTTTGGGATAAGGTAATCAACATAATCGATAACCTAATCAAAAATATTATACCCATATATATAGAAAATGATTTCTTATAATGAATTTTATATACCTAAATAGTCTATGCCTCATACCTAAAATATTTTAAAAGTATCTCTTATATGTTTATTGACGAAAGTAAAAGGGATGATAACCAAAAAAAGTTCATTATATGTTTAAATGTTATATTTAATGAATAAATCCTATTTAAGGATTGAAATAGGTCATAAGATGTTTTTGAGAAAAAATATTCAATATTTATTGACTTGGTTTGATTGAACAGAATTCACAAAAAAATTGGTTATTTCATTAAGTTATTAGTTTCTTAAATTATTAAAAAGTTTAGAAATACCTAAAGGTGGTAAAATTTTATATTTAATTAGAATAAAAAAGGTTTAAAATGTTTAAATATTGTTGAATGGTGTATGAAATTTATGGAAAGAGAAGTTTATCCATAGGTTTATTTGAGGATATATTCTATGCTTAAATTGCTGATTTAGAGTTAAGAATAAATAATTATCATTATTCTCCTAATAGATAGTTGTGAGCCCTAAATCCTATAATAGGTGGAATGTATTGGGGACATGAAATAGTGTGAATAAACAATAATTGAAGATATAAATTCCTCATATGTGAACAAAATAAGAGAGATAATGGGTTTGACATTGGGGAAGTGAGTAATTCAGAAAAAATATGTCTACTAGTTGAAGGAATAATCATATGTTTGAAAATGGTACAAAGTATATATTGGTTGAAGATAGATATCCATTAAAGTTGGGATTATTTTTAGAGAAATATTTACTTTAGTGATTATGTATACAACTATTTATATGTTCTTGAAATGGTTTCATCAAATGTTCAATTACTTATGAATTTTTTGTTTGAAGATGACAGTCCTTAATAGATGTTTAGAATAAGAAATCTATATGCAGTAACCAAAAGGTTTGAAAGAAATAAAAAATTAGTATATGATGTATATTCATAAATAGAGTTTGTGTGGTATAAAATAGGCACCCATGTAATGAAATAATAGATTTAATACTTTCATAAAAGATAAATATTTCATTGAGTTGATTGTTAATCATTTTTATCACTTCATGATGTTTGATGATGTAGATTTAAATATATTTCTCATGTATGAAGATTATATGCTCATAGAAGAACCATAGATGATAAAATAATATATTTTAAGTTAGGTTCTCTTAGATTTTTCAAGATGAATGATCTTGGAGTAGAAAAGATAATTTTGTGGATAAGGATCTGTAGTGACTAAAATATGGGAATAACGTTTTTCCTTAGTTTGGTTATATGAAAAAAGTTTTTAAAAGGTTAAAAATGTTAGGATTAAAAACATTTAAAATAAATTAGTAATTTAATTCATGAAATCCAATGTAAAGGAACTCAAAATATATATTTAAACATAGAATATATAAAATGTACTATATACATCAGTGATAATAAGATTATTTTATTTCATGGTGTGTATGATGCTTGACATTTCTCACTTAGTAGTAATTGTTAGTAGATACAGGTTGAATCCCTGAAAGGAGCACCAATAATTCATTAAGTGGACACTACAACATCTAAAATAGAAAATTTAACTATATATGTGATTTTAAATGGATGAATAATTTTAAGAATATATGGATATAGACTTTAAATGAGATGTATAAACCCAAAAGATCACCGTAATCTTTAAATTTACTTATAGAAGAGTGAATATTATCTATATGTAATGACTATAACTAGAAGTGTAAATTTCAACAAAAAATGTTGAGTATGTGTAATTAATTGAAGTTGTTAAGGTGATAATTTGATTAAGTGTTTATTGAAGGAAATTAGAAATATTAAAGTGAATTAAATGATATTCTATGATAGTTAGAGAACAATATGAAAATTTAAAAACCTAGTGTTTTATTCAAAGGGAAGGTACCTTTTTATGAACTATAATTTTTGTTTTGGTCATCGTAAACAAGATCATATTTTTATAAATTTATAAAACCATAGCCCATAATGATTAGGTAGTATCATGGGATTTTGGAGTTAGACCATAGTGAATAGGTACACAGAAAGTATACAAGGAATTAGATTACCTAAAATATAAATTTTTATATTCAATTTTGTGTCACATCGATGAATTATTTTAATGTTATTTTTCATGAAATTTATATTATTAATTGGGGAGGGGGGGTTCCCATGGAGTTTTGGAGGAAATGGTGGGTTTTCATGATTTGGGCCCAACCATAATCCCATTTCCAGATTTAAAAACAAATTTTGTTTCTTTTATAACTCCTTTGTTTTTCAACATTTATCATCCATTCTGATTCCTACTTTTCTTCACATAACCTATAAAACCCACCATATCAATTTTGACCCCTTAAGAACTCCTTATCATTTTTGATTTGGTGATTTAGTTAGGCATTGGTCCAACACATGATCCCATTTCCTGCTTAAAAAAAATTAATTCTCTAATATGTCATTCATTTTTAACTTTTTTTCGGTGATTCCAACTCCCACTGGAATCCAACACACCTAGGAGCATCCCACATGTTCTTTTCTCCCTATTTAGAGCTAATTTTCATCGTGGATTAGGGCGAAATTTCTCATGGTTTCTCAAATAATCCAAATTTGAGAAGATAATTTGTTTCATCCATAAATCATTAAATTTTCACTCTTTTTCAGCATTTCAGTCCCCACTGAACCTCCTCAACCATATTCTATCCTCTCTATCAGTTTTGGTTTCTTGTAGATTCAACCTTTGGTGGATTTGGGGCGATTGTTTCAAGATTTCTCAAGTAAGTGGGTTTCCTTCCTTCCTCCTCCCATTTTCTTGTGGTTTCTTCCATTTTCATAGGGTTTCTTCCATTATTCTAAAATTTCCTAATTTCCATCATGTAGGGCTTAGAACATAGGGTTTTATTGTGAGTTTATTGGTCCAATCATGTGGTTTTAGGTTATTTTTTCAGTCCATTGTGGTGTGACGTTGGTGCGGTTGAAGTTTCGCACAAGGATATGAGAATTTTGAAATATATGGTAGGGGATTCCATGTGTAAGAATTGTATAATGAGTTCACATGCTGTATTTATATTTATTTTATGTTCTTTTATCATTATTTTTAGTGAAAAAATTCTTTTTGGTAGCATTTGTTAAGTAGTTGATTTTAAGTGCCACTTTTGTGTGAAAATTGGTGTTTTTACTTGTGCATTCCATGCTATACCAATTGGTGTTGTTTTATAATCCATTGAATGGATTTATAAAAATGTTTTAGAACTAAAAAATCAGGTTTTTTGTAATATTGGTATTCATTTTTTGTTAAAATAGGGATTTTAAATGGATTTTATGTGCAAAGTTTTTTTATAACTTGTGTAATTGTTTTATGAAATTCTAAGCATTTGATTGAATTATACAAATAGTGAAAAGCATTTTCAGCCATTTTTTTGAGTGTGTATGAATAGAAGTGTTATTTTTATCTGTAAATGGAATTGGTATCATTTGGAACTTGTTTGAGCACAAAGAGGGACACCTGGGTATCTAGGTGGGCGGACGTTTACTAGAATGCTAGTGATTCGGAGTGGTTTTGTTCGTATTTTCACATAGAAAGTTTGATGCTGGAAACAATAAAATAATATGACAATGATGATGTTTGGGAACACTAGTTTATGGGTTATTTCACTACTAGTGGATCATTCTTGATAATATATATTGTTATGGTTACTTTCACACCTAGATGTGAGGTACCTGGGGCTCACAGCTAACTAGTGTCTAGGGGTGTTCCTGTGTCGAGTGCTCATTGAAAATTTGGAATTTATCTTTTTATTATGGTGTGTTTGGAAGGAAAATTTAGAAGCTTAAATGTTTTATTTAAATGTACATATTCTTTAAAGTTACCCTCTTTGAAAAATATTTTCATTTAAAAGAGTAACCTTTGGAAATTATTACTACCATTCTTTGTTTATAACAATTTCAAGCCTTTAACAGTTCTGGTTGCTAGTTGATTCCGTTGTGTAGTGTTGTGGAGATGTCTCATGGGTGATGAAACCTTGTCATGTGGTGGTCATTGGTTTATCATTTCTTCTACTTTTGTAGTTTGGGGCCCATTTTTTCATGTTAAAAACCTTGTATTTAGTTCGGAATTTTTAATTAAGGCTTGTTTGGCATGAATTTCCAAATTCATTTTATTTATTCTTTTTGGTTGTCTTATGTATCCTAATTCTGGTAAATTGTTCCCAAACCATTATTTATGATACTCAAGTAATTATTCCAAACTAAGGGGATAGGGAAATCCCTTCGGGACTTTTCATAGACCGGGTCGGGTGCTGGTTTTAATGGAGACCAAATTCAGTTCGTGACAAAATGATATTAGAGGCAGGTTAATTTTTTTGGGTTATATTATTATTTTTGGGGTGAGTCTGGCTTGACAGGAGCTAAGACTATTGGGGCTTGGACCTTTGGTTATGATTAGGGTTCCTCTACTGCTCTTCTCATGTTAGACCTTGAGTCACCATGGGACATTGGAAATGTTTATTTGACTTCACTACTCAGTGAGACGAGTGGGCTGGAGACTGCATGTGGAAATCAAGTGGGGGTGAAGTTGTTGTTTATTTTATTGTTGTAATGTATTTGTATTATTTATATTTGATTTTATTTAGGAAATTTTTCATAACTCTTGTCCTGATTTTTTTTCTATTGTGACTATTGTGTTTTGTTGCAACATGCCTCCCGAGAAAGCTCCCATGCACCCACATGAGGAAGCTGGAGAGAGTTCTCCCTTACCGCTTGATCATAATCTATTAGAGGTTATGGTTTGGGTTGTCCAAGTTCTAGGACATGGAAAAAATCTTATTTCATCTCTTGGTAGATAAAAAATATATCGGTCCTAGGAAGGATAAAGCCCAAGAGTTTTTAAAAAACAGGCCTCCTACATTCTGAGGTAGCACAGAACCCCATGAAGCAAATGAGTGGATTGAAAAGTTTGAGCACATGTTTGAGTTCCCAGACATGCATGAGGATATCAGGGTGAAGTATTCCTCTTTTCTATTAGAGGGTCCTGGCCACAGGTGGTGGGAATCAATGCTTCAAGCTGGCTTGCAACAGCAAATGGGATGGAAGGACTTCAAGGTTATCTTTAATGACCAGTACTTCCCTAAAGTTTTGGCATATGCTCGATCTTGAGTGTTTATGGAACTTGTTCAGGAGGATATTTAAATTATGGAATATTCCAACCATTTTCCAAGTTGGACCGGTTTTCTTTGGAAGTGGTCTTTAATGAGAAGATGAAGGTCCTGAAGTTTGAGAGGGTTTTTCGACTAGAGATCTATTATCTGGTCTTATTGTTTAGCTGAAAACCAAATCTTAAGTGGTTAATAGAGATTGTATGGTAGAGTTCGACTAGAATGGGGTGTTGGTTTCTCTGGGACGGTGTCAGTAATGGGTAGTGGAAACACTTTTGAGAAGAAAAATGAAGCAGGAGGAGTAGGGAAAGAAGGGAGGTGCCAGCTCAGGCCAACCTTCCACGCATTTTTCCCTGATGGATTCTGATGCAAGGTTATTTGTGTGCCACCAATTTGGGAGGAAATGGCACATCCGACCAGCATAAACGTTTCCTCCAAATCCTTCTTATCATTGTGGTGGTATGAGACACTTTTAGTGCTTTTACAGGATGGCATGTCCACTACAAAGTGGGGCAGGATCAGTGGCCTATAGGGGAGTTCTAGCTCATTTAGAGTCATCGAGGATAGGGGGAACTCGTTTTGGTGGCTATGTTGGCATGGCCGAATAATTTTCTGGTCAGACCCAGTTCAGGGTAGAGCCACAGGCGATCGAAAATTCTCCGGAAGAGGTTATGCATCTTCATGCGGTTGATCAGGCACTAGCGGGATCATATGTGGGACCATCGAATGTTTGAGGTACCATTCTTATTGCATATTCTATAACTATTGATCTTTTTTATACTTGTGCTTTTTTCATTCATCTCTGATCATACAATGAACGTGATGAATTTTTTAACCGAGTTGTTGTCCATTGTGATGGAGTTGGTGACGCCTCTGGGAAGTAAGGAGCAGGGTCTCAGGTGTCCATTGTGTGCACTTTCCACGTTAGTGGTTGTGATGGAGTGGGAATTCCTGGTCTTAGATATAGATTTATTTGAAATGAAACTTTTCATGGATTGACTGGTACACTTTTAGGCATACATCAATTTATATAGGCGACAGGTCAATTTCACGACATATGACGGTAGTCTGCAGGTTTTTTGTGGGGAATGATATCCTTTTCCGGGTCTTGTGGGATTTACACTCCAAGATTTTGGGAATATTATATTCTAGTTAACATAGCTCATGCTAGAGGAAGATGGTCATGCTCCATAGGGTGGGTTACCTCATGTAGTGGATGGGTTTCTAGAGATATTCTTAGATAATTTATCAGGATTACCCCTAGAGCAGGACATGGATTTCTCGATCAATTTAGCACCAAGAACATGAATGATATCACTTCCCTCATATTGTATGGCCCCCACTGAATTGAGGGAATTAATGATTCATCTAGATGATTTAGAATCCAAAGGATTCATTCACACAATCGTCTCTTCTTGGGCCGCTCTTATTCTCTTCGTGAAGAAGTCTGATGGGTCCCTCAAGTTGTGTATTTATTACCGAAATATGAACAAGGAAACTATCTAGAAAAAATATCATTTTCCCCTAATAGATGACTTGTTTGATTAGTTTAAGGGGTAAAGTGGTTTTCATAAATAGATTTGTGCTCAGATTACCATCAACTCATGGTGAAAGAGTCAGATATTCTGAAGACAGCCGTCCGAAGTAGGTACAACCACATTGAGTACTTGATCTTGCCCTTCAGATTGACCAATGCATCAGTGGTCTTTAGGGAACTCATGAATAGGTTGTTACACCAATATCTTGACTCCTTTGTTGTGGTATTCTTGGATGACATCTTGGTTTACTCTAGATCCGAGGAAGAGCATGATAATCTTTTGTGGATCGTGTTGGTAACTTTCTGGGATCACCGCCTTTTTGAAAAGTTGTCCAAATAACCCTTTTGGATCAGGGATGTGAATTTTATGGGGCATGTGATCTCAGAGAAGGGAGTTTTGGTGGACCCTAAGAAGATCAGTGCAGTTATTTTATGAGTAGTCGAAGAACTTGATCAAGATTAGAAGTTTCCTCATCCTAGCTAGTTACTACTGGCGGTTAGTTCTAGATTTCTCTTCGCTTTCTTCTCCCATGACCGCGCTGACCTAGAAAGTGGTGAAGTTTGTTTGGGGCCAAGAATGTCAAGAATCTTTTGGGGAGATGAAGTGGTGGTTGAATACCACTACCGTGTTGATATTTCCAAAATAAGGAAAGGTCTATGTGGTGTATTGTGATGCTTCAGGTATGGGTTTCGGGTGTGTGCTTATATAGGATGATCTTGTGGTGGTGTATGGCTCCCAAAAACTCTGACAACACAAAAAATAGTTACCCAACCTAAGACTTGGATTTAGCAGCTGTGTTGCATGCTTTGAAAACATGGAGTCACTACCTCTATGGGGAGATGTTTGGGGTCTATTATGATCACAAAATCTTTACCTACATCTTCTCTTTGAAGGATCTCAATTTGAGGCAGCGCCGCTGGATCGAGTACTTGTAGGGGTTAGACTTTGACATTATCAATGCCCCAGGATAGATAAATGTGGTGGTAGATTCTTTGAGTAGAAAAGTACCAATGCAATCCTTGAAGAAGTCCAGTTATGAGTGTACTCTAATGGGGCTCTTTTCTTATATGCATGTGGAGACCAAAGAGCACATTGGAGGTGCGTTTTGGTCAGAATTCCATTGACTCCTTCTCTCACGGTGTTGATTCAATGAGAACAGTCCAATGAAGAGATTTTTCAGTGGTTGAGGATATTTCTTCATGGTTTGGAGACATTTCATGATTGTTCATCATCTCCTAAGGTCATCTTGTGCTTCAATGGTCGTTCAGTAGTGATATCGTCTCTAAGGAAGGCGGTGATGCATGATAGCCGCTAATCTCATTGGGTTTTCCATCCAGGTTCCACCAATATGTATTATGATGTGTGACGACAGTTTGGGGGGCCAGGTATGATACGCGACATAGCTGACGTCGTGTAGAGATGTTACACATGTCAGTAGGTAAAAGAGGAGAACCAAAGGCCCTCCCATTTGCTCTAGCCATTACCCATTCCTACCAGGAAGCTGGACGAGGTCTCTGTGGACTTCATTATTGTCCTACCTCATACACATTAGAGTAAGAAAGCCAAATTGGGTGGTGATTGATCATCTGACCAAATAAACCCACTTCATTCTAATCATAGATATAGCTAAAGTGGATGAGTTGGGCAGATTGTATCTTCAGGTGGTGGTAAGGATTCATGGTGTGCCATATATATATGTCTCGAATAAAGACTCATGTTTCACTTATCTATTTTGAGAAATATTTCATAAGTCCTTGGGGACTCAGATTAAAATGAACACAACATACCATCCTCAAACGGATGGTCAGACAGAGTGGACAAATCATATTTTAGAGGACATGCTCTGGTCATGTGTTTTAAACTTTTTAGGTTTCTGGGATATCCATTTCGCATTGGGTGATTCTCTTATAAAAACATTTTACAATACTCAATCTGAGTGGCTCCCTTTGGGGCGCTCTGTGGTCGGCCCTGTCGGTCACCCCTGTGTTGGGATGAGGTAGGTGAGGCATCACTGTTGTGGTCGATTTCTGTGTAGAAGACTTCTGAGAAGATCATGTTGATTAGGATGAATTTATTGATATATCAAAATTTCCAAAAATCAAATACTAACCAGAGGTGTCAAGACCTAGAGTTTTTGGTGGGTGATCATGTGTTTTTGAATATGGCCACTCGTTTGGGTCATCGCTATTTGGGAAAGTAGGGAAAGCTAGCACTAAGGTATATTGGAACTTTTGAGATTACTGAGAGTATTGTAAAGGTGGAATATATTTTATCTTTTCCTTCTTAGTTTACATTTATCCATTACATCTTACATGTCTCAAAACTAAAGAAGTACAACCCGGATCTGTCTCAAGTGCTGAATTGGGAGGAGTTGGATATAGAGATCGATCTATTTGTCGTTGTGTGACCCGTGCATATTGTGGACTCTCGAGAACAAGTTATTTGAGGGAAGACTATTCCTCTAGTTTGATTCCTCTAGAAACATGGGATTGATGATGATGAGACATGGGAGCAGATGTGTTGGGTCAAAGAGCAGTTTCCATTTCACTTATCTAATCATGCTTCAAGCTGACTTTCCAAGGGGGGAAATTTTTAATGGTGGGGAGAATTCTCACATATATGAATTATTTTAAAGTTATTTTTCATCTAATTTATATTTTTTCTTTTTTTGAGGGGTTTCCCATTCATTTTTTGAGTAAATGGTGGGTTTTCATGGTTTGGGCCCAATCGTAAGCCCATTTCCAGATTTAAAAAAAAGTTTTTTTTTCTTTTATAACTCCTTCACTTTCCCAAATTTTGATCCATTCTAATTACTAATTGGTCTTCCCTGACCTATTAAAACCACAATATTCATTCAGACCCCTTAATAACTCATTATCATTTTGGATTTTGGAGATTTAAGTAGGCATTGGGCCAACCTGTTAGCCCATTACCTATTTTTTAAAAAATAATTCTTCAATATCTCATTCATTTTTAAAAAATATTTTGGTGATTATACCTCCCACTCAAAGACAACAGACCTTGGAGGGCCTCAATCGTTGTGTATCCCTCTTCGGATATCATTTTCATCGAGAATTAGGGAGAAATTTCTCAGGGTTTCTCAAATTATCCAGATTTGAGAAGGAAATTAGTTTCATCCATAAATCATTCAATTTTCACTCATTTCCCCAAATTTTAGTCCCCACGGGACCTCCTAAACCTCATTTGATCCTCCCTATCAGATTTGTTTTATTTGAGATTGAACTTTTAGTGGATTTAGGAGATTTCTTCAAGATCTATCAAATAATTGGGTGTCCTTCCTTCCTCCTCCCATTTTGAAAGGGTTTCTTCCATTTTCTTAGGGTTTGTTCCATTATTATTGATTTTTATAATGTTTAAAATGTAGGTCATTGAACCTAGGGTTTTATTTTGACTTTCTTGGTCCAATCGTGTGGTTTTAGGTTCTTTTTCACTCCCTTGTGGTGTGACGGTGGTGCGGTTGAAGTTCCACCCAAGGATTTGATGGTTTGGAAATATATGGTAGGTGATTCCATTTTTTAAGAATTTTAGAGTTAGTTCACTTGCTAGATTTATATTTATTATATTTTCATATCTCATTATTTTTAGTGAGGCAATTGTTTTTGGTAGCATTTGTTAAGCGGTTGATTTTTAAGTTCCAATTTTGTGGGAAAATGGTTGTTTTTACTTGTGCATTCCATGTTGTACAAATTTGTTTTGTTTTATAATTCATGGATTGGATTTATAAAAATGTTTTTGTGCAGAAAATTATGGTTTTTTGTAATATTTGGATTAATTTTTTGTTACAAGAGGGATTTTAAATGGATTTTCTATGCAAAGTTTTGTAATATATTATGTAACTATTTTATGGAAATTCTAAGAATTTTTTTGAATTATAAAATTGGTGAAAAGAATGTTTAGATACTTTTTTGAGTGTGTATGACCAGGAATGTTTTTTTATGTGTAAATGGAATTGGTGGCATGTGGAAATTATTTGAGCACAAAGAGGGAAATTTGAGTATCTAGGTGGGTGGACATGTACCAGTATGCTAGTGATCCAGAGTGGTTTTGTCCATATTTTCAATTGGCATGTTTTACATTGACAACACTAACAAAAATATGATTATTATGATGATGTGGAACACTAGATTATGGGTGATTTCCCTAATAATTGATCATAAACTAGAAAGGATATTATTATGGTTATTTTCACACTGAGATGCGAGGTACCTGGGGATCATAATTAACTAGTGAATAGGGGTGTTTCCGTGTTGAGTTCTCATTGACTATTTGGAATTTTTTGTTGGATTATGGTGTACTTGGATGTAAAATCAATCATTTTACTTGTTTTAGTTAAATTTAACCATTCTATAAAGTTACCCTCTTTGAAAACTAATCTCATTTAAAAGATGCACCTTTAAAATAATTACTACCATTATTCGTTTATAACACTTGCAAGATTTTTATCTTATAATGATTGTCACATGGAATATTTGGGTATAATCCTATTGAGATTTAGATCACACCCCACATTCACCTTTGGGTGTAAGTAGACTTGGTTATGTTTGACACAGGTAAGGGCAGGGCTTTTAGAGAAGGCGGTTTGGGTTGCTAGTGGCTTCCATTGTGTGGTGTTGTGGATACGGATCATGGGTGATGACACACTATTGTGTGGTGGTATTTGGGTTTTCTTTTATACTACTTTTGTGGTTTGGGACCCCTTGTGTCATGTTAAAAACCATTTATTTAGATCTGAATTTTTAATTATGGCTTGTTTGGCATGCATTTTCAGATTTTTTTTTTATTGATTGTTTTTTGTTTCCTTATGTATCCTAATTTGGGTAAAACATTCCCAAACCATTATTTTTGATACTAGAGAACTTGTTCTGTCCAGTGGGGATAGGGAATTCCCTTTGGGACTTACCAAAAATCGGGTCAAGTGCTGGTTTTAATGGAGACTAGATTTAGTTCATGACATTTTGGGAATAAGAAAATAGGAAGTAAGAAAATTAAAGATAAATAATTTAGGTTATAAGAATATGCACACTCTTATAACTCAATATGTTATAAAAAATGAATTTTATTCTGAAAATCAAAGTTATATCTAGGTAAAGAGAGTAGTTTGAATGATTACCACTTCACTAAAGAGTCATGATCAACTAAAATTAGTTTCAAAGTATTTGTATGAACTATAATTTGGAATTATTGAATATAGAATTTAATTTTGGAAAACACTTTTAATCCTAAAATAGACCTCTTTTTCTAAGTATTTCTCAAGTGGGTAAAATCAAGCTCTAATTTAAAAAATTTATTTTCATTAAATTTAAATGTGAAAAATACTCAATCTAAATTTTATAAAATCATTTTAATATTTATATAATATTTACAATTAACCATATAAGGGATATTCATATGGGTTTTATTCTATATTTAACATCAACTTTATTAGCCAACTGATAATAAGTCCAAGAGAAAAAAACCTAGGAGAAATGAAAATTCACATCCCCAATACTCTGATGTCAATATTATATGATTAAATCATCTCCTTTGTGATGTTTATCATTCCTCATTCCATGAAAAATCCTCATATTTTAGTTTCACACCTCCCCCTTTAATGGATGATTCCCAACAATTATAAATTTTATTATGACTTAATGATTTTTTCATTGTGTTGTGAGAATATAGGCTGTATCTAAGTCATATTTCATAAATTTTCTCAAATTAATCTTCTAATTAATTATAAATGATCAAATATTTATCTTAAATTGAATGGTCATATGAAGAATGGAATGATACCTATTAATCTTTTTTATGTTTCTAATAAACATCACCTTCAAAAAGGTTGGGTTTTAAAACAACACGAAGGCCCTATATCTTTATAATTTATTGTTATCTAGGTAATAAAATATGGTCAATTCATGAATCTTCTCAATTTATTTAATTAACATATCTGTCAGTATTAGTAATTTGAAAATCATTTTCTATCTAAATATTAGAACTTATAAAAGGAGTGATCCTAAATTTCTAATTTTTAAAACCGAATGATAGATGGTGCTATGGCGTGATGATTTTTTAGAATACTAGAATAAAGTAGAAAAAAAGTATTGAAAATAGGAACAAGATAACTAAATTAAATTGATGATTTTATAAAGTCAATGTTCATATATGAAAAGTATTTTATAAAGGATTCTTCTGAGGATAGATAATGTTTTCTCCATATATTATAGAAATGTTTGCTCTTAGAGTTTTCAAAAGTGCACATTGTTCACTAGAAGGAGAAGTTAAGGTAGTGGAACATTTGACCAAGCGAAGGTATTCCCATAATGATAATATCCATGTAGACATACACTACATATATTTTGTAATATGGTGGCATGGTTTTCACCAATGGGGATATAATATATTTTTATTATTAAGTCATATGTTATAGATAACTGGAGATGAATGTTGTAATTATCTTACACATTACTGAATAAAACTATTACATCATTCCCATTTAGAGTAAAACTATTTATAGACCACCATAAAAAAAATTAATTTGTATTTATGTCTTTTAATCATTTCCTTTCATAAGTTCTTATTTTGTTTTTTTCTCATGGGTTGTGGTGTATATATGGGGTGACTTATCTTCCTTGTTCAAAATACATAAATGAACATGGGATTATTTTCTTTCAGTGGTAGCAATTATTATTTTTATATATTTTGGTAGGATAAATTTTGTTCTAGAGGATCTAAGGATCCAACAATTTATATTAGAGCTCATTTACAGAGTTTCAGACAACCAAACCCTAGCCAAGGCGTTTCAAAGCTCGATTCAGTGACATCATTTTACCATTATCCTTAGACGATACTCTTGGTTAGTAGTTTCTAACCCCTATTATTTTTTTTCTTAATTTATGTGTTGTTAATTAATTTTAAAAGTAAAAGTGATATATGAGGGAAATTTTCTAGTGGAGAAATATTTTAAAGAAATGATTTTGAATTCTAGAGAATATAAATTGATAATTTTCTTCTAAAAAAGTATCTTAATCTTCTATTAACTGCTACCATGATAAAAGCAATGAAGTATTAAGAATAGAAAATCCTGGATAATAAATCTCTAGAAATGATCTGGATTTCACTAGCCCAAAAACTAGATAATAACATCTATAATGTGAATAAAACTTCAAACTTATAAATACTCTTGCTAATATGTATGAGAAGAAACTTGAAATGAAAAATGTGTTCCTATTATGGATATTCTTTGGTATGTTACTATTATAAGTAAATATGATGGATAACAATGTTAATGATATATATATATATATAATTTATATTTAGTCGATGTTGATGAAGTTATGCTTCATCGATCCAGATTGGGCGCCTTTGTTATTGTTCTCACTCTTGTAATCATAGAATTTGATTATTATCATTTTAAGTAGCTCTATTAGAAATATAAAACTATTGTTTTTGGATTTTGGAGATATAATTATGAATAAATATATTAAATATATTGATATTAATAAATATACAAGGAATTCCTATAATTTGGAAGTTTTGGGACACTCAAAAATATAAGAGGGGAACATGGAAGGAAAATGAAGAAATAATAAGAGATTTTGTATCTTGGCTAAAGATTTTGTTCCTTTTTTTGGCATTTCAAGATAAAAGGGAACATAAAGAAATTTTATATTAAATGATGAGTCCATTACAGAAGATATGCTTCCAAAAGGGAAAATGAAAATCCCATTTTGGAAGATAAAATTGGTTTTCTTATAAGTATCACTTGTTAACATGAGGCACGTATTATAGACTTTAGGGATTCATTTAAATATATATTCTAGAGAATAATTAAGTGAATTATATTTTGGAAATTTTGGTAAAGGTAAATTTTATGGATTGAGAAACCCTCAAAAAAGTGGGAAATGGAGATATTTCTATTCAGATATATAATGAATCATTTTTAGAATTTCAAAAAGTGTGAAACATATTGAGATTAAGGAAGAATTATTTTAAGTGGGAAAACTAGATAATATAAGTTTCTATAAAACATTTTTATACGGATCATGGAACATTCAACATGGTTCCAAGGTGGCAGAAAAGGGATTTATAGATGGAACATTTTACCCAGGGGTAGTTTTGGAACGTGTAATACATACTGAACAGATAACTTCCACAGAGATATCGCATGAACAACTCACTCACTTAAGTGTTAAAGGGATGAAAAAAATGTTTCTAATGGAATGATTAATATTTGGATCATTTAATATAAAACAAATAAATATTATCTATTTGGTAATCAATAGAATGTGTTGGTCAAAACAGAAGTTATGACACCCAAGGGTTGAAAATTGGAGTTGGTTCATATGAATGTATGGGGAATTTCTCTGGTCTATTCTCAAAGTCTTTCATTGTACAATGTTACCACCACTAATGATGAAAACTAAAATATATTAGTTCTATTAATCAAGAAAAATTCAAATGTTTTTTGAACCTTAATTCTCTACAGAGTCATGGTGGAAAAGATATGAAAAATTAACTCAAATTATTGAGATTTCACAATGGCGGTTAATACAGATTCTGGGATTTTGTAGGTTCTAATGGTAGAAAGAAATATAGTTTGAGAAAACCATACCAGATACTCTGAAAAAAATGAATTAATGAATACAATAAACCATATTTTAGTTGAGAAGGAAGGAAATATGAGGACTCATGTGATTCACTAGACTTCCACTCCCAGATCTAGTGTTGACAACATATTCTTTATATATTGGATTTGAAATAAACTATAGTGACCCATTATTAACCTTTAAAAATTAAAAAATAAATAATAATTATTAAGTCACTTATATATTAAATACCATTTGATTTTAGAGATTTGTAGTGTTAGAAAAAAAATTAACAAAAAAATCCACATCTTTCACATATAATGGGAATTTTCCCCCCAAAACAAATGTATTTATTATTTTATAATATATCTTGATCATATCCCTCAAAAGTTTCCCCACATTAAACCAAAACAGATTTATCAAACATTATACACATCTTAATAACATGGGGATGATTAAAATATAATAATGGTGAGCTCGAACACCGAGATAGGGTTAGCATATAACCAAAGTGTTTAAGAAATAAACAAGGATTGAATAATGTAACACGAAAGGAGTAAATCCCAATAAAAGGGAAGGCATGGCCTTTATATAAGAAAAAAACACCACAGAGTACACAAGCTGAAGTAAACAATAAGTAAACCCAGTACAAAAGAAAGTGCTGGAAAGTAAACGGGCCAGTATATAAACCCAACTGAAAGTATAGTACAACTGAGAAAAGAAAGTACAACAGCTGAAAAGTAAATCAGCAACCACCAAATTGTCCTCCGGAATTCCCACCTAAAGGGTGGGTATAGATAGTCTCATTGGCTCCTCGGGTCCGGTTGTCCGCTCTGAGTACGTCCCATCAAGTGGTCCACCTCCAGGTACCGTCCCGCTCCAAAAGACTCCACCTCGATCAGTGCTGTTTGTTGTCTACATCCAACACAATGTAGTGCGGGCATAGCCCGTGCAGGGATGAGTATAATGTTACTCAGTAGGGATCCCGAGACCCTCAAGGTCTCACTAAATCAAATAATTATAACCAAAAATAAAATATACAAGCATGAAGTAATAACCAACTCTACTTAGGTATATGCCCATACATATACCTAAGTCATCAATTCCAGTTCATCTCCAACTCATGAGCCCAAGTACAACCCAGTCCACACAGGAAATCACAACCATTCCACACAGGAATTCACAACCTAATCCACATAGGAAATCACAACCAATCCACACAGGAAAACTCAACCCAGTCCAAACAGGAAAACACAACCAGTCCACACAGGAAAACACAACCCAATACACACAGGAAAACACAACCAGTCCACACAGGAAAATACAACCCAGTCCACATAGGAAATCAAGTCAATCACTTCGATGATAAAGATTGAAAGTCAAGACTCAGCTCACACAGGTATACTACTCATGAAGAGAGGTGGAGATAATTACTTGTAGCCTCTAAATCATCTCCTCGGCTGAACCCACATAGGATCCAAGTACAGAAGTCATCGCTGCCAAACCCACGTATGATTCAAGTACAATAACCATCACTGCCGAACCCACATAGGATGAAAGTATAGTCGTGATCGCTGCTGAACCCACGGAGGATCCAAGTACAGTCGTCATCACTGCCGAACCCACGGAGGATCCAAGTACAGTCGTCCTCGCTACCGAACCCACGTAGGATCTAAGTACAGTCGTCCTCGCTGCCGAACCCAAGTAGGATCCAAGTACATTCGTTAGCGTCGTCGCAGTCGCAGCCAGCTCTAGGGTTCCCACACATAGCACGCTCAATTCCAGGAGGGTCCTCTCCACGAGCCAAGGGGGTCGATACATCAACTATCACGAAGACTATATTTGATGTATCGCAAAGTTCTGTCTAGTTAATATGAACTCAACGTGACAGACGACGCGTCAATCGGATGCCTGGTCTAAGAGATATTGGCTTTTCCGTTCTAGGGGACTTGTTACGAATACACTCATTTCTAACTCGGCTAATATCCATAGTCATCCTAAACTCACTTAGAGTATCGCAAAAGAACCGTCTCGTCGAAGGGGTCTCAATGCAATAGACGGCATGTCAATCGGATGCCCGGTCTGTGAGTTATTAGCCTTTTAGTCCTGGGGTCCCGGTGGGCTTCGTGTACGAACCGAACCGACCGTATCTCAACTGTACCCCGAACTCTCATGGGGTATACTCAAAGGAACCGTTTCTCAATGTGATTACCAATGCCGCTGATGGTTCTTCAAACGGTCGTCCGGTCTGCGAGTTATTAGCTTTTTTGTTCCCAGGGCCCCATTGGATTTCGGGTACAATCCAACCCGGCCATACTCCAACTTCATCCAAACCTCATGTGAAGTATACCAAAAGAACCGTCTCCCCAATAGGAATACAACAAAGTCGACGGCACGTCAATCGAATGTCCGTAGCTCATGCTATAAGTGTTTCTACTCCGAGGGGCCGGTTGGTTTCGGGTTCGAACCAACCTGGACGTACCCAAAGTTCACCGAAACCTTGAGTTTAATATACCAAAACGACTATCTCGATCCACATAATCTTACGCAATTGACTGTCCATCGATCGGGTGTCCGTAGCTCAAGATATGTCTGTTTAACCGAAAACGATCCGAAAATATGGGGTTTGGGCCCGGTCTGACCCGGCCCAATACCCCCTGGGTCGGCCCGAACTGGGTCGACCTGTCCCGGGTCCGGCCCGATTGGGCGCAGCCCAGCCCGGCTCGGAAGTTGGCTGCGGCTCGGCGCTAGCGAGCGGGGCGCAAAGGGGGCGTCGCCCCCTGTTTTTGGAAACAGTGGACCCTGTGGGGTCCACCCTAAAAATTTGTCGGGGGGGGGGGGGTTATTCCCCCCCCCCCCACATTTCCTTCGAAACGGCCGGCCTTGATGGCCGGCTCTGTGTAACCACGTGACCCCCTCGGGTCCCGCCTCCAGATGACGCATGCGGCCGACACATCCAGCCACCCCTTGGGTGTCTACCATAGCCTTAGGCCGCGGCTCTTGTCCGACCGGCGCGAAGTGACGACATTGCGCCCCTCCGTCATGGCCCGCTCCAGTCATGGCCTTCCTCGACCTCTCCGGCACGGCGCGTCGGCGCCTCGCACCCCCACCGTAGCCTGCTTCGGTCGCGGTCCCTTTGGCCTCACCAGCACGGCGCCTCGGCGCTGTGCACCCCCGCCGTGGCACACTTCGGTTGCGGTCCATTTGGCCTCACCGGCGTGGCGCGTCGGTGCTGCGCACCATCGCCGCAGCCCGCTCTGGCCGCGGACCTCTTCGTCCCAGTGCGGTGCAATGGCACCGCGCCGCCTTCGCCTCAAACGTCAACAATGGTCAACAAGAAAAGGGGGAGGAGAATTGATTGTTTTTGTGTGGTTCGATCTCCTCCCATTACGAAGATAAGATTCGTCCAAAGTAATCGAGATGCGCAATGACAAAACAAGCACAATTTTAAATCTTTTAAATTGAACTTAACCCCTACCTCGATAAACTATGTTTTTTTCCGACATCGCGGAAGATGGAGTCGTGGGGTGAGGTTTCGAAGACGGTGTTGGTGTGCGTCCAAGGAGGGGACGGTGTCTCACACTAGCTGCGGAGAGAATAAGGAAAGGCACGTCGTCTCTCTTTGCGGTGATGGCGTTCTTCATCGAAGTGGAGACGTTCTTCACGGGAGGATGAAGTTATTCAAGTAAAGCTAGAGTTTCCCCCAAATCTCCTCACACAACAATTCCAAATCAAAATAAAATAAGGCTTCCTCTTATTTTATTTTATTTTTTCAAGCATTCAAAATTACAAAATTCAAACACTTTGTTAAATTAATTGAAGAGGTTTAATCAATTAATTAAGTGTGTGTTGGCATGAATTTAAGTGGGAGAGAGAGAGAAGGTGAAAGGGTTACACACTTAATTACAAGGGGGTTGAGGGGTTATTGAAAATGAAAAGGTTGGGGATTATGTGGGCCCCACCTTACATTTATCCTCACATGGGTAGTTAGGATGCTAGTGGGTCCCACCCTAACTCCCCCATGTAGGATATAACCACCTTAGAATTAGAAATAAAATTGTACCACAATTTTATTCACTTTTTATTTAATCCACAAATTTTAACAACTCCTCCCAAGCAAACGCATCTTTGGTAAATGTTCTCTTAAGCAATTACCAGCGCTTCGGTTTCATCGGTACCCTCTAATTTCAATTCCGAGCAACGGTTCAAAAAATAGAAAAACCCGCTCGTTCGTTCATTGAATGTACCCGAGCTAAACTTTGGAAAATTATTCCAGGCACACCGGGCCTCGGAATTAGGTTCCGTCAGAAACTGCGTACTCGTAAAATCCCAAAGAATTTAAGAAAACGTTTTCCATGAAATTTACGGGTCTTTACATTACTCCCACCTCAGGGATTTACGTCCTCGTAAAGCTACATCATAAACTAGAGAAACAAATGAGGGTACTGTGCAGGCATCTGAGCCTCTCACTCCCATGTGCTCTCCTGGAGGTTCACGTACTGCCAACGAATGCGAACTAGAGGAATCGACTGCCCATGTAGGACCTGCTCCTGTTGATTCTCGATCTCCACAGGGACCTCTGCAAAAGTCGCCCCGTCATCGATGTCCAGCTCCCTGCAGTTGATGATTACGGATAGGTCGTGCACACATCTCCTCAGATCAGATATGGGGATGACATCGTGCACCCAGTGCATCTGATGTGGAAAGGCCAGGTGGTAAGACGCCTTGCCTACTCTACTGGGGACCTGAAAAGGTCCGATGAAATGTGGAGATAACTTTCCACCCTGGCCAAATCTCCGTAGAGCCCGTTGAGGTGAGACCCCTAAGAAGACATGGTCCTCACCCTCTAACTCCAGTGTTCTCGTCTCTTATCAGTATAGGATTATTGTCTGCTCTGTGTAGTATTCATCTTCTCCTGGATGATTTTCACCTTCTCCATCGTAGACTAAAACGTCTCTGGTTCTACACGTGCTGACTCCATCACTATCCACAAAGGATACCAAAAAACGTGGCCAACTGCTGTCTTGCCACTCCTAACAGCTGAATATCAGTCCTCCTTCTAGGTGCTTCTACAAAAACGTTCCCCTTCCCAGAAGTATTGACAATCTCGAAGTCATAGTCCTGGAGGAACTGAAAACTCAAAATTCTACCTGTCTCGATGGTAAGGCTGGCGGACTCAAGAGTGATCAGCCGCACCCTCATAAGAATGAGTTTATCCTGTGATGCCTGGGTTTCCCTATTCACCGACCAGGGAATAACCCTATCCCAACATTATAGATAAACCACAACCATTTTTCCTAATACTGTCAATTTGTGTATGAACTGTGGTTGCCCAGTCCATACTCAAACAAACATCGTAAGGCCTCGACGCTTCCACTAAGAGGTTCCAACCGAAACTCTCGCCTCAAGGGTCAGATCACACCATCGGCATAAGTGTGATTATCGAGTCTCCTCCCAAAGTTATCTCCAGATGTGAGGATCAAGTCAATGGATTAACTGGAAACTCTTGGTCTGGGATAAGATTCGTGGAAGAAATGAATAATTGGTACCTAAGTCTATTGATACGGTAGCTCATAGTAGACACAGACCATACCTCAAATCATTCCTAGAGCCCTTGGGTCACACTCCTTGACCGAATGTAGCTAATCTCTTCCCCTGCCCTCCTGCTCCCTAAGCCTGGAGAGGACTGCAAAGGCGAGTGGTTGTAACATGTCGAAATGTTCACCACCTCATGCAGCACTCCTAGCTCTGCTTCCACGTCTACTGCTCTGCAGATTCATCTATCCTTAACACCTCTTCTTATTGAAACATTTTACACGCCCAAGTCTTTGAGACTGGCACCAGTTTCGTTCTCTTCCACTACTAACAATCTCTAGTTGTAACCAACCATCCAAAGAACATTCAACCACAAAGGTTACTTCTAGAATCCTATCATAGGTAGGAATGCATAGAGGATAAGGTGTTGGCTCAGATATCCTTAAACACACCATGCTCAGAAGTCTGAGATCTATAGCACTGATTGAATCGTAGTAATCGAGAACCAGGAATGGTTTGGTATGCCCTGATGAATACTCAGCCATCGACATGCCATCCTACCGAAGCTGTATAAGCTCTAGAAAACTCTCAACCACCTCCTCAAGCCAGTCCTCAGCCTCCTGTGAGTCGGGCTCACCTCGAAACCTGAGGGGTATCTGGTGATGAAACACAAGTAAGGCACTAAGACTAGATGTGTCATCTACCAGTACCATCGGTTGAAACCACTGACCAAGAGGTAATGATATAGCTAGCACACAACCCGAAAGTACTATCTCAGGCATCAATCCACATAATAAAGCCTCATCACTATATGGACCAACCTCGAGGTTTCTCACTTGAAAACACGAGTAGCTAAGATCACCATCTACTCTACTAGTGTCTAAACTAGGTGTATAACTCTAGCAATCGCCTCCATAAAATCCACTACTGCCTGGGAATCTGTCTCGCCTCATAACCTCGGAGTCCTCTGCTACTAGAACTCGTGCAACGCGCTCTTCCAGCGGGAACCATCCACTATTACAGATGGTAACATTTGCTGCCCAGCGGGGGGTGGTGTTACTGGTACACCACCCGAAGGTGCCAACATAGTAAGAGGGCCCTACACCAGAGCCTCATCGCTCGGTGGGCCGTCATCGTGTACTCTCTCTCGGTAACCCTAGCTGGTAGTATTCACAGCAGTATCCTGATAAGGAACAGGTGCTCCACTGTTAAAACAGTATACCTGGTAAGCTAACACAAAGTAATCACTAAGAAAACTTTTGAAACACACATGCAATCAATGTTTTCATGCAACGTGTCATAAATTAGTAGTCAGGGCCCCAGTGTATGGATACGTCAGCCACCGCACCAATAATGGACTCCCTGGACTAATAACCACACTCAACACTCTAAACATTATTGCTTTATAGAGAAGAAATTTTCAGAGTCCCGAGTTCTACGGTAGAACCGACTCCTCTGATACCAATTTTTCACGACCCGTCCTCGGGGCCTGTGTCGTGACTACCCCAAACCCGCCTTCCATAGGCCAGGGGCTGGTGACTAGCACCAAAGGCATAAATCCCAATAAAAGGGAAGGCATTGCCTTTATATAAGAAAACAAACACCATGGAGTATGCAAGATGAAGTAAACACTAAGTAAACCGAGTACAAAAGTATGTGCTGGAAAGTAAATGGGCCAGTATACAAACCCAACTGAAAGTACAGTACAACTGAGAAAAGAAATTACAACAGTTGAAAAGTAAAGCAGCAACCACCAAGTCATCCTCTGGAATTCCCACCTGAAGGGTGGGTACAGATAGTCTCATCGGCTCATCGGGTTCAGTCGTCCCCTCTGAGTACGTCCCGTCAAGTGGTCCACCTCCAGGTACCATCCCGCTCCACAATACTTCACCTCAATCAGTGATGTCTCTCGTCTGTATCCAACACAACGTAGTGTGGGCTTCACCCGTATAGGGGTGAGTATAATGTTACTCAGTAGGGATCCCAAGACCCTTAAGGTCTCACTAAATCCAAAAAGTCTAACCACAAAGAAAATATACAAACATGAAGTAACAACAAACTCTACTTAGGTATATGCCCATACATATACCTAAGTCATCAATTCTAGTTCGACTCCAACTCATGAGCCCAAGTACAACCCATTCCACACAGGAAAGCACAACCAGTCCATACAGGAATTCACAACCTAATCCACACAGGAAATCACAACCAGTCCACATAAGAAAAACTCAACCCAGTCCACAGAGGAAAACAAAACTAGTCCATACAGGAAAACACAACCCAGTACACACAGGAAAACACAACCATTCCACATAGGAAAACACAAATCATTCCACACAGGAAATCAAGTCAATCACTTCAATTATAAAGATTGAAAGTCAAGACTCAGCTCGCACAAGTATAATACTCACAATGAAGGGTGGAGAGGATTAGTTATAGACTCTGAATCATCTCCTCTACTGAACCCACGTAGGATACAAGTACAGAAGTCATCGCTGCCAAACCCACGTAGGATTCAAGTACAATAACCATCACTACCGAACCCACATAAGATCCAAGTACAGTTATCATCGCTGTTGAAACCACAAAGGATCCAAGTACAGTCGTCATCACTACAAAACCCACAGAGGATCCAAGTACAGTCATCCTCACTGCCGAACCCGCGTAGGATCCAAGTACAGTCATCCTCGCTGTCGAACCCACATAGGATCCAAGTATAGTCGTCATCGTCGTCACAATCGCAGCCAGCTCTAGGGCTCCTTCACACAACACGCTCAATTCTGGGAAGGTCCACTCCACGAACCAAGGGGGTCTATACATCTACTATCACGAAGTACAGAGTTGATTTATCACAAAGTTTCGTCTCTTCAATAGTAACTCAACACGACAGACGGTGCGTCAATCGGACTCCCAGTCTAAGAGATATTGGATTTTCCGTTCTAGGGGCCCGGTTATGAATAAACTCATTTATAACCCGGCCTATTTCCATAGTTTTCCAAAACTCACTTAGAGTATCACAAAAGAACCGTCTCGTCAAAGGGATCTCAACGCAACAGATGGCGTGTCAATCGGACGCTCGGTCTGTGAGTTATTAGCCTTTTAGTCCTGGGGGCCCGGTTGGTTTTGTGTACGAACCGAACTGACCGTATCTCAACTGTACCCCAGACTCTCATGGGGTATACTCAAAGGAACCATTTCTCAACGTGATTACCAATGCCGCTGACGGTTCGTCAAATGGACGTCCGGTCTGAGAGTTATTAACTTTTCTGTTCCCGGGACCCGGTCTGATTTCGGGTACAATCCAATCCGGCCATACTCTAACTGCATCCAAACCTCAGGTGAAGTATACCAAAAGAACCATCTCACCAAGAGGAATCCAAAAAAGTTGACAGCACATCAATCGGACGTCTGGAGCTCATGTTATAAGCGTTTTCACAACGAGGGCCTAGTTGATTTCATGTTCTAACCAACCTGGATGTACTCAAAGTTCACCCAAACCTTGAGTGTAATATACCAAAACGGTCGTCTCGATCCATGGAATCCAACACAACTGACGGTGCATTGATTGAGGGTCTTTATCTCAAGATATGTCTGTTTAACTGAAAACGGTCTGAAAATAAGGGGTCTGGGCCCAGTCTGACCCGGCCCAATACCCCATGGGTCGGTGCGAACCGGGTCGACCCGACCCGGGTCCGGGATCGGCCCGATTGGGCGCGGCCCGGCTCGGAAGCTAGTCGTGTCTCGGTGCTGGCCGACCAGGGCGCAAAGGGTGTGTTTCCCCCTGTTTGCTGAAACGGCGGACCTTGTGGGGTCCGCCGTAAAAATTTGTTCGGGGGAGTTACCCCCCCCCCCCCCCCCCCCGTTTCCTTCGAAATGTCCGGCCTTGATGATTGGCCGTGTATAACCGTGGGACCCCCTCAGGTCTAGCCTCCACGTGGCGCCTGCGGCCGACATAGCCGAACGCCCCTTGGGTGTCCGCCGTGGCCTTAGGCCGCACCTCTTGTCCGAACTGCGCAGTGCGACAGCACCGCGCCCCTCCGCCATGGCCCGCTCTGGCCGCGGCCTTCCTCGACTTCTCCGGCGCGGCACGACGGCGCCGCGCACCACCACTGCGGCCCGCTTCGGCTGCGGTCCCTTTGGGCTCCTAGGCGCAGCGCGTCGGTGTCGTGCACCACCGTCGCGGCATGCTTTAGTCGTGGTCCCTTTGGCCTCACTGGCGCGGTTCGTCGGCACTGCGCACCACCGCTGTGGCCCGCTTCGGGCGCGGTCCTCTTCGTCCCCGCGTGGTGCAACGGCACCGCGCCGCCTTCACCTCAAATGTCAACAATGGTCAACAAGCAAAATAGGAGTAGAATCATCCGTGTTTGTGCGGTCCGATCTCCTCCCATTACGACGATAACATGCAGCCAAAGTAAACGAGATTCCCAATGACAAAACATGCTCAATTTAAATTCATTAAAACTGAACTTAACCCATACCTCGATAAATGATGTTGTTTTCCAGCGTTGCGGAATATGGTGTCGCGGGGTGAGGTTTTGAAGACAGCGTTGGTATGCGTCCAAGGAGGGGACGACGTCTCACACTAGTTGCGGAGAGAAGAAGGAAAGGCACGTTGTCTCTCTTTGCGGTGATGGTGTTCTTCATCGAAGGGGATACGTTCTTCATGGGAGGATGATGTTTTTAAAATAAAGCTATAGTTTCCCCCAAATCTCCTCACACAACAATTCCAACTCAAAATAAAATTAGGCTTCCTCTTATTTTATTTTATTTTTCCATGAATTTAAAATTACAAAATTCAAACACTTAATTTAATTAATTGAAGAGGTTTAATCAATTAATTTAGTGTGTGTTGGCAATAATTTAAGTAGGAAATAGAGAGAAGGTGAAAGGGTTACACACTTAATTCCAAGGGGGTTGAGGGGTTATGGAGAATGAAAAGGTTGGGGCTCATACGGGCCCCACCTTACATTTATCCCCACATGGGTAGTTAGGATGCTAGTGGGTCCCACCCTAACTCCCCCATGTAGGATATAACCACCTTAGAATTAGAAATAAAATTGTACCACAATTTTATTCACTTTTTATTTAATCCAAAAATTTTAACAACTCCTCCCAAGAAAACGCATCTTCGGTAAATGTCCTCTTAAGAAATTATCGGCGCTTCGGTTTCATCGTTACCCTTGGATTTCAATTCCGACCACCGGTTCAAAAGATATAAAAACCCACTCATTCGTTCACTGAACGTACCCGATCTAAACATCGGAAAATTATTTTGGGAACACCGGGCCTTAGAATTAGGTGCCGTAAGAAACTGTGTACTCGTAAAATCCCAAAGAATTTAAGAAAAAAATTTCCTTGAAATTTTCTGGTCTTTACATTTTGGACATCCTAAACATACTTTAAAGGCCACTTTCCCAGACAACATTTATAAATACGTATGGTTTATACAAAATACCAAAGCTAATGTATCTCATGAGACCCATAAATGCAATGAGGGGATATAAAATTCCAGGATTCAATCATCACTAATTATGTCCAATGCATTCATTATATGAAGTAATGAACAAATACAATACATAACAAATATTCCTTAGTAATCAATTAAAATCTTCATTGAGATAACATTTATACAAAGTGTCAATATTTTCCCAATAAAAAATGTAATAAATTTCTATGTAAGAACCATTCAATTTGAAACTATATATATTAATAGATAAATGGGTAAGTCAATAATATAAAACATAATATTGAAATATTGGAAGTGATATAGAATATAACCATGAAAATTAAAATCTATACATGAAGGAGAAAAGTAAATTCAAGAGAAAGATGAAGATCAATAGAGAACATGACCCCTATGACAAGGTAAGGTAAGAAAATATAAATTCATAAGATAATTTATAGGTGAATACATAAAACTTAACCCCAAAGGTGAAATTAATTTTATAATTTTAGTGTAAAATGGAATCTAAATTATAAAAAGGAATATTCATAATGTTTTTATAACATGGATAAAAATGAAAACTTATAAGTCTCTTCAAAAATCCATTTCAAGAGGGTAAAATAAGGACATAGAAAACCTTAATCTTGAAATTATTCCAAATATTTAAGCATTAAAAATAAATTAATTTAAAGATAATAAATGTGGAGTGGAAGAAAAAAATATACATATGTGGAATGAAATACCTTTATTTATTCAACTAAAACATTAACCATATTTTTAATCAATTTTTTTAAAGAAATGGGAATAAAAATTACTTTAGAAAACCATGAAAAATTAATTAATAATATACATTATAAAAAATGGTTGTAAAATTGGTAAAATTGTCTAACTAGGTAAACATTAAAAATGATATTTTTTTTAAAATTTATATATAAAGTAAAAAAAGACTACTCTATGAAACATTAAAAAGGGTTCCTTCTCCAATAATTTATAGAAATTATAATATTTTGTGAAATGAACATAAATAAAATTTAAATATATTGAATAAAATTCATAAAACAATATCAAGAGTATGTGTATTTAAGATAAATATTCTCAACTGAAAATAAGTGATAAGGTTAGTTCCACTTACGGTAAACATTTCAATTGAATTGTGAATCAAAGATAAAGTCAAATTATAGGAATACATGTGTATCCCAAAAATAAACATATTGTAATAATATATATTATGTTTTAAATAGAAATGATTAATAATTTCTCCAAATATAAGTTTAACAAAAACAACGTCTATTTCAAAGTGTGATTGAAAAATTAACCCTAACGAATTTCATAACTTTTCATTCAAAAGAAATTTTATAATAGAACATGAAATGGAACATAAAATACCATCAATGAAAATATAAATATGATATAATATTTCAACAAGGTAGGATACACAAAACATATAATAAAATCATTTAGTATAATAATATAAAATTATATTTTTGATGTTTGAGAATAAAATTGGTAATTCAATGAAGGAAAATTAAGTTAACAATTACCAATATGGACTTTTTCAATATATGAATCAAAATCATGTAAAAAGGGATCAAGAAATAGAATTTTAAATAAAAATAATAAAACATTATTTATGATTGAATAATTCAATTGATATTAAGTTAATCATGTCAAATAATAATGGGCTCATAATTTGATATATGTCTTAAATACTAGAAATTGAGACAAAAAAACTCTCACCTTAAGATACATTTTATTTCATCATGATTGTTCCTGATATATACTGAACTTATTATTATTAAAACATGAGTATATAAGTGAATTAAATTAATTTTTAACTCATTATAGTTGATAATTCATGAAATTTATTTTTGAAAATGCTTTTAAATATAAAATGGCTTGAAGACATGTTTTCTTTTAAATTATCTCGTTTTGTTTTGATTTTAGGATCTTGAATATTTGTAATTTATCATTTTGTAAAATTATTTCAAGAATCATATAATAAATGAAAACAAATTTATATTACATAATATTCACTAACTAATAATTTATTCAGTTATAATTAAGGCATTAACAATATCCTACAAGGTGGATGAAGTCGACCATTGTTGAGGCATGTCAAAAGAAATTTTGAAAGGTATAAAAAAAATAAATTTATTATGATAGTTTAAATGAAAATAGATTGAAAACAATTAAAGAGAATATATGTTAACACTATGTTGAAGATTAAATCCTCTAAAAAATCCTTGAAGGGTTTGGATTATGGAAGTAAAAAAAATCTTGATGGTTATAAGAGACTTATGAGAGGGGCAATATATATATTGTTTTCTTTGATAGGTGAATGGGATGTTATTTTCCATGGGAAGGTAGGGGGTATTTGTACTTGAGGATGGATGTATTTTGGGTTAATATATTTATTATTTTATCATTTAGGCCAACAAATTCTTAATCATAATGGAACCAATGAAAGTATTTGGTTTACTATTAAACAAAGGAGTGTTATTTTTAACTTATTTCAAGTCAATATATTATGAAACCTTCCAACCACTCAATTAAATGAAAAGTAGAAAAAATAGTTTTTATTAGGATAAAATATAATTTAGTGTTAAAAATGATTATTTTTTGAAGCATTTTATTTTCTCTCTATATTACTTATTTTTATTCAATAAATTAAATTTAAAAATTTTAAATGATTATTTTCATTAAAATTTTCTATGTATAAAAAGTATATTGACTCTCATTTAATTATTAATTTATATTAAATAATATTAAAAACATTAAATGTTATAGAAGTTTTTTTATAAAATAAGTTTCAATGTATTTTTTTGTTCTCATTAAAAAATTATGTTATTTAATATTTTAAATTTTTTTATATAATTAATTTTAATATTTGGCCTCAATACATCAATATTACATAGGGAATAATTTTTGGGATTTTTTATAAAAAGGTTTATTTTTGGGTAAATTATAAAGATACAATTTTTAAAAAATACCAAATCTTTTATGAAATAATCATGATGCGATAAATTCATAAAAAGGTATTGAGCCTTTTTCATGACCAAAAATTTATTGATGGGGAAAAATAATGTTTTTAAAAAAATTAATGTTTAATTTATTTATATTTCAAATTGTAATTCTATGATGCATTAATTTTTATCATAAATTGTAGAATATATTGTGGTATATTTAATTTAGTGTTATGTTTGATAAAAGTTATTAAATATAGTATTTTTGTTAATGAAAGAAATAATATATTATCATAGTGTTACATTTAACCCCCCCCCCCCATATATTAATTGCGTACTCTCAATTTTAATTACTCTCATATATGAAAATTGGTGAATTTTTTCTCAATATGGTCATGAATCATAATATAAAAATTCATTTAAATCCTACATATTTGTTGAAAAATATTTTTTTAATTATCCAAATAATAACTCAAAAGAGTGTCAAACTAGGTGTGTAGTTAGGCCCTTTTATTGTGCATTGAGTGTAGATTGAGATAATACACAACCAAAAAATTTAGAGTTATTACCCCTAGGTGCATATAAGTTAGTGAATTTAACCACTTGTTTGTATCAAGATAAGTGTTTTATATCTATAAAACAACAGACACTTTACTTGAAAAAATCAGATGTTTTCTTATATATAAATTTATCCATAGGGTTTCCAATAATGTATTCTAGTCCTAATTACCAAAGATAATTAAATAAAAAAATTGATAACTATATTTCGAAAACAAGGTTCATGGAAACCTATACTCGTTGAATTAAATCTTAACCTCTATCCCAAAAATACATTATTTGAAATCTAATCAATACATAGCATATTCATATATTCTCCAAAAATATATTAATATTTTCCAGGATTAACCTGGATTTCCTTGATGTAAAATTACATACAAACCCTAAGGGATACCTATAAATTGATAATGTGTTCTTCATAAAACCCAATAAATTTCTTCTAAAATATCCTTAAGAATCTTAAAATACAGTCATATAAAACCTAAGAAGTTGTATAAATTCTTGTTAACTTATGATCAACCTTATACATATTAACCCATAGTAATTTACATAACTCATAAATTATACTCATGAAATTACAAACCAACCTATGAAGTTATCTAATCCAAGATTTTATAGGATATGTTATTCCCTCGACCCATAATGCTAGATCATATACTAAAACACATTCTTTAAATATTGTCCTTGAAATAGATTAAAGAAATCCAAACATAAAATTCCATAAATACATTATCAATAAATAATTTTAGGTCACACACATCCAACACAATTTTGTTATAGAGTTTTAAATAGTTGGGAAAAAACTTTATCTAATAGAACCATATCTTTGCCATTTAATGGTCAATTATACAATTCAACCAAGCATTAGATAATTTACAATAACCTTTCAATATCTCTCACGAAATTCTTCACACATGAAACCTCTCAATAAATATAATGAATAATAATATTATTTATAACTTTTTGAAAGAAGGGAAAATATGAAAAGTAATTTTAGACAGTTAGTAAGGGGTTTCATACAACAAAAGATATCATGTAATGAACAAGGCATGAATAATATGAAAGAAATGAATAATAATCAAACAGTGTCATAAAACAAATAACATGAGAAACTAATATATCCACGGATAATATTACAATGTAAAAATCACAATAGTAACTTTAAATTATTTCATATTTATTTAATAAACAATTCTATTAATCATAAAATTATCATCAAGGCTTTGTTCCAAGATATCATACAAAAACATGCAAGTTTTACATTAAATACCAAAGTTAGTTTTTCTCATGAGACCTAATGATACATTGAGGGGATATAAAATCCTAGGGACAACCCATAATTATTTTTTTTATAATTAATTAATCATATGAATCAATTAATAAATAATAAAAAAAATATCCCACTTGGCTTAGTTAAAAATAAACATCTATGTTGAAATTACATGTATACAAAATGTCGATATTCCCACAATCAACAAATAGAATATCATTCTTGGTAAACATACTTCAAACCGAATCCATATATAGAAATGGATTTAAAGTTAATTCAACATTATAAAACATAATAGATATAGATAGAGAGAGAGTAAGAGATATATAATATACCTATGAACTTAAACAACATTGACATGTAGGAGAAAGATAATTTATAGAGAGAGATGAATAGTGATAGAGAAGATAACTATTTTGAACATGGTTGGGTATTCAAGATAAATTAATAAGATAATTTATAGGGAAATATATGAAACAAAACACCAATAAAAATATAACATTTAGAGTTTTATAAGAAAATGGAATTTAAATTATAAATATAATTTTCAAAAGGATTTTGTAACATGAATAAAAAACAAAATTTTTAGTCACCTTCAAAATCCATTTCAACAGGGTGAAATTATAAAATTAATAAAAAAAATTAATATAAATATAAATATTGAAACCGTGAAAATAAATGAATTTGAATAGAATAAATGTTTATTCAAAGATTAAAATATACAAAAGTGGAATAAAATCCCTTTATTTAAAATAAAAATGTCAACCTTATTTTTTGATAAAACATTTTAAAAAATGGGAATAAAAATTACTTTATCAAATAATTAAAAAGGATTAATAATATTAATTAGGAAAAATGGTTATAAAAATTATATAATTCACTCACGTGTAAAACATTAAAAATTATATTTTTTTCATAGTTTTTAAAATAATGTCAATAATGAAATATGTGGACAATATTAAAAAGATTCCCTTATAATTTTTCTAAAGAAAGTAAAATATAGTGTAAAATTAAATTAATAAATAATTAAAATAAATATAACCACATTATTGAAACAATATAAAGAATATGGATATGGAAGATAAATATTATAAATACAAAAATAGATAAGGTTTATTCCACTTACTGGAAAACTTTTGGTTTGATTATGATTCCAAGGGAAAGTGAAATGGTAGGAAGAAAATTATACCCCATAAATAATTAGTTTATAACAATATATATGTAGTTTTATGGAGAATGTATACAAAATTTATCCTCATGGTTTTTTAATATAAAAAAATCATTATTTAAAAGTGAGATTTGAAAATAAACTCATACATATTTGGTCACTTTGGAATAAAAATACCTTTTAGAATAGAAATTTAACTAAAACATAAAATGTAATGAATAAAAATATATTTATGATATAATATCCTTCTAGGGTTTTTATATACAACTCATAAAATAAAACAAGTGCATAATGCAGAACATGTCTCAGAGAAGGAAATTCGAGAGGTGTAACCACTATAGACATCATATTTGTTGAAGTAAGAATCCATTAGAAAAGAGATTATGGGAATGTAATGTAAATCCATATAAAAATAATTTGAAATAAAATATAATAATATAACAGGGTGGAATAAATCAAAAATATAAGTTTTATGTTCATTAATAAATGTTATAACTTAATGTTGAAAAATTAAGTTAAAACCATCCTTACAGAACTCGGTAATATATGAATAAAAAGCACATGGGAAGATATCATGAAATAGAAATATAAATCACCTGAATAAAATTTTATTCATTATAAAAATATTTAACGGATTTTAATAACCTCAGGTAAAATAATAATTGGTGTAAATTAGTAATATGTCTTAAAGAATATAAATTGGAAAAAACGATTAAATTACTTCTCGTTTTATTTTGTCACATTTGAGCCTTCTACATAATAAAAATACTTTTATTAATACATGAATAAATAATTTAATTATATTCATTTTTTTAATTTTGTAGTAGTTATAATTTTGAAATTTTATTTTTCTATATTTCATTCAAAGAGAGAATGACTTAAAGACATGTTTTCTTTTAAATGATACCATTTTGTTTGGACTTCCTGATTTTGATTATTTATATTTTTTCATTTTTTAAAATTATTTTTAAAAGATTAGAATATATTAAAATAAATTTATATCAAATAATCTACACTAACCATAAGGCCCAAGACTTAAACATTACTTAATCTTGAGTTACTTCAAGAATACACATTGAGGATCTTTTCAGGTTTAGAGTTTTAGAGAATTAGATCATAAATCGTGCATTGCATTCCACATTTAAACAAAGTGGTTACATAAAAGATAGTATTCATTTTTTCCCCATAAATGGAAACATATTTAAAACAAAAAATGGATTCTTTCATGATGCTTCCTTGACCCTATCATCACATCATGTACCTTTCCCTTGACCTGTGAAAAACATTTCAAAAAACAGTGGATAAGCACAAAAAGCTCAGTAAGGGATATAAAAGTACGAAATGAAAACATTAGTCCATGTATGAAATCATACTTTACTCATAAAACATAAGCATTTTAACATACCTCATCAAATCATGAATAAATCATAAAAATCATAAGACATAAAGGTAACTTGAGGCATTCATAACATTCTTACGTGGGGAGTAACCCTCATGGTTACGTTTGGATTACCCATCACAGTATATTCCCTAAATCTCTTCGGATAAACCTTAACATTTAACCCCTTCGCGTTACCCAATGCATTGTAGAGCTATATCGGGCTCACCCTCCCTTAGTTTATCATGGAACCACCCGTCTTCATAACAATGCCCAAGAACCATAACATAATCGTATCACATAAAACTTGCATAAAGGAAACATAACATTTCCACTTTTCAATCACAAGATATCAATACAACACATTGATATAAAAAAATTATGAAAAACATTTTCAATACCAAAATAAAAGAAAAGTAAAACATGGTATTTATTTTTTTTCATTAAAAAAAAGTTATGGCTTGTAGAGGTATTCGAAGCTCAAATAATGGTCACGGCGGCGGAGAAGTCGTTGTCGCCGCATACGTACGAAAAAAAAACATTCCCTTTTGTCGTTTAGTAAACGCTTCATATGAAAAAGATTCATTTTGAATAAATGTAAAAGTCAAAGCGGTTTATACACCGTATAAAATAAAGTGGTTTATAAAACAAAATATGCCACAATGAAAGGAGATTGAGACGAAGTCCCTTACCTCGGGTCCGACTTGACTCGATCGTTCTTTAACGTCCTGAATAAAAAAATTGAGTTAATTTCTACTTTCTTAAGAACCTTTTTCAAGTTCATTATTCCTTTTATGTCACTTATTACCATGTAATGAACACTATGTAATTATTTAAGTTAATAATGGTCGTTTTGTCGACCATTGGTACTTGAGTCAAAAATAAACTCTTTATAATTACAAGTTGTTCATGTGGTAAGATATCCATTATATCAAGAATTATATTCATGATTTAGATATCATATATTTCATATATATCCAGTACATACATTCATTTACAATATTACATAACATTTAGAGGTAAGAAATGAAATGCACCATTCATGGAGACGGTAAGGCGTACGTACGCATGAACGCTACTTTCATTTCTATTTTGTATTTTATGGAATGTAATAATAATGATATAAAGGTATATTATACTTCCAGTATAATATCATATATAATATCATTAATTACATCCTTTATACATCCCATATATGGAATTAACGAATCAAATCACTTTGAGGGGGCGGTAGTCCGCACTTTCTAAAATGTAGATATCGCGTATACCCATAATGGAAGCCATAAAGGTATTCCATAAATGAAAAATACAGAACCTTAAGGAAAACATAAACATATTATATATCATATATAAATATAGTGACATCTTAATGGCCACCTTTGAAGGTGTTATAAGAATATTGAACAATCATCATTTCGTGAGGCAGTAATTCGCCATCCACAGAAACAGTATGTTCTTTAACCATTTGATGTAGGTGTGTGTAAGTGTAGCTCGAGTAATTATTATAACAACAGCCTAGAATATTTAACATACTAGTTTTGTTACAAAAGAAATGAATAAAAAGAGTTTAGGGGGTTGTAGAAGCAAGATAAAACAAAATAACATTAGAGAAGTCCTTACCTTTAAATCGGGTAACTCCTCTTGGTTAAAACCAAAAGGGTTTCTTGAAGAGATTTCTGCCTAAGTTAAGGCATCTAGGATGAATAGAGGGATGTGGAGAGATAAAATGAGTAGATCTTAGCCGAGCCAATGGCTTGAGAAATGTGGGTAATGAGGTAGATGTGGGGGTATTTTATAAGAGGAGAGGAGGGGCACTCTTGGAAAGGAATAAAATGTTACTTTATTTTCAAAAGAGTTTAGGATTTTAAAGGTCCCACATTGATGTGTTTGAGATGGATCTGGTATTTACTTCCTTAACATTCAAACATGAAAAACATTGTGTACCTGAGATAAACTCGGAGGTAAAGACACTCGGTATGCAACTGATCCAACTCTCTCCATAATTTCATATGGTCCAATGAACCTTGGACTTAGCTTTCCTTTCTTACCAAATCGCATCACACTTTTCCATGGTGAAACTTTGAGAAAAAAATGATCACCTACCTCAGAAGAGAGATCCTTCCTCCTGTTGTCCGCATAACTCTTCTGCCTACTCTGAGTTGTTCTCATGTGTTTCTGTATCAGCGGATCTTTTTCTGCCAACTCTTCTAAAAATTCTGGTCCCGTCAACTTCCTTTCACCTACTTCATCCCAAAAAGCTGGAGTTCGACACCGCTTCCCATATAATGCCTCAAAATGGTTCCATCTGTATACTGGAATGAAAACTGTTATTATAAGAAAACTCAACCAAAGAATGATGTTGGTCCCAACTTCCTTGATAATCCATCGAACAAGCACGTAGCATATCCTCCAAACTCTGAATCATTCGTTCTGACTACCCATCTGATTGAGGATGAAAAGCTGTACTAAAATTTAATTCAGTACCAAATGACTTCTGAAGGCCTTTCCAAAAGTTAGAAGTGAACCTGGGATCACGGTCAGATACAATGGAGAGAGGAACTCCATGTAACATGACTATCTCTTTAAGATACAAACGGGAAAGTTGATCTAGGGAAATAGTATCTCGTATAGAAAGGAAATGAGTAGATTTAGTGAAGAGATCAACAATAACCCAGATTTCATTATTACCACAAGGTGTCTTCGGCAATCCCACAATGAAGCCCATGGATATATTCTCCCATTTCCACTATGGCACTGGTAAAGGCAAAAGTATCCCTTTCGGTAACTGCCGCTCTGCTTTAACCTGTTAACAAGTCAAACACTTCACAGTAAAATCAGTAATGTCTCTTTTCATTCTGTCCCACTAGTAATACTCCCAATGATCTCTATACATCTTTGTAATGCCTGGATGAACTAAAAATGGAGAACTATGAGCTTCACATAATAACTCTATCTTCAAATGTGAATCTCACGGATCACACAATCTCTTCCCAAATCTCAAAACAAAATCATTATCAATTTTTAATTCAGGAAAATTACCCTTCGGAACCAGCTCTACCCTTTTCTACAACTCACTACCTTGCTTCTGTAATTGCTTAATTCTGTCTGATAGAGAATATTTCACTGATACCTGAGACAAAACAGAAGAACATTCTGCACCAACAACTTCTATGCTAAAGTTCATCAAATCCTTAACCAAAGGATCATGTTCTAAATGCAACATTGTTAATGAAGCGTTACATTTTCAACTCAAAGCATCAGCCACTTTATTTGCTTTTCTAGGATGGTAATGAATTGTACAATCATAATCCTTGATTAATTATAGCCATCTCCTCTGTCTAATGTTCAACTATTTCTGAGTGAATATATACTTTAAACTTTTTTGATCGGTATATATTTCACACTTTACTCTATACATATGATGCCTCCAAATTTTTAAAGTGAAAACAACAGCAACTCATTCCAAATCATGTGTAGGGTAATTTACCTCATGAGTTTTCAACTGTCGTGAAGCATAAGAAATTACCTGATCATTCTGCATTATGACGCAACCAAGTCCTTTCAATAAAGCATCACTGTAGATAACAAACTCACCATTCCTGGAAGGTAGTGCCAAAACTTGAGCATTCACCAATCTTCTTTTCAGTTCCTGAAAACAATCATCACATTCTTTTGTCCAGATAAACTTAACACCCTTCAGAGTTAGCTTAGTCATTGGACTAGATAACCGTGAAAAATTTCTAACAAACCTTCGGTAATAGCCTGCCAAACCAAGGAATCTACGAATTTTAGTTATATTTTTTGGTCTTGGCCATTCATCAACAACCATTGTTTTTGCAGGATCAACAGTTATCCCATCTTTAAAAACAATGTGACCAAGGAAAGAAATTTGTTGCAACCAAAACTCACACTTTCTGAATTTCCCATAAAATTTCTTTTCTTTTAAGGTTTTAAAAATAAACCTTATATGTCTTTCGTACTCCTATTTAATTTTAGAAAACACCAAAATATCATCAATGAAAACAACCACAAACTTATCCAAGAACTCATGAAAAATTCTATTCATAAGGTACATGAATACAGCAGGTGCATTGGTTAGCCCAAAAGGAATTTCTAAAAATTCATAATGGCCATTTCTTGTACGAAACGCGGTCTTTGGAATATCTGCTTCCTTTAACTTCAACTGATGGTACCCCGATCTCAGGTCAATCTTTGAAAAAAACTGAGCTCCCTGGAGATGATCAAACAAATCATCTATATGAGGCAAATGATATTTGTTCTTAATAGTTATGTTATTCAAGGCTTTATAATCAATGAAAAGTCTCATTGAACCATATTTCTTTTTAACAAATAAAACAGGAACACCCCATGGTGATGTGCTAGGTCACATGAAACCTTTCTCTAATAAATCTTGAAATTGATCCTTCAACTCTAAAAGTTCAATTTGAGACATTCGATAAGGGGGTTTTGAAATTGGCTTAGCACCAGGAACTAAGTCAACGGTAAATTCAACTTCCTGATCTAGTATTATTCCAGGAAACTCATCAAGAATGACATCATGATAATCATTTACCACTGGCACATCATTAATCTGAACAGTTCCCTTGTTTTCAACAATATGTGCAACGTAACATTCATTTCCATCTTTTACAAGTTTCACGGCCTCTTGATATGTTATCAACAGTAAGGGTTCATTCTTGTACACAAACTGAAAGAATTTCTGAAAAGAAACTTCTTTATCTCTACAGTAAATTTTAGCATGGTAAATAGTGATCCAATCCATACCCAGGATAACATCAAACTCTTCTAGACGTAAAACAATAAGGTTTTCAAGTAGGTTCTTTCCACGGATAAGGATAGCAAGATTCTTATAAATTCTTTTTGCCTCAACATTTCCCCCAGGTGTTTTTAGCACAATTTCAGGAGTCATTTCTTGAGATGGTATTCATATTTTACTAAAAATGTTTTTAGAGATGAAAGAATGTGTAGACCCCAAATAAAACAACACACTGGAATAATCTGAAAAAACAAACAAATTACCTGATACCACTTCATTTGATGGCCCGACATCTGCTGAAGTAGTTGCAAAGGATTTCACCACCCCTTTCTTCATGTAGTATAACTGCTTCCCATCACTCAAGCTCTTTGTCGGACACTCGTTTGCATAGTGACCCATCTCATTGCACTTAAAACATTTCACTAACTGTAAATCAAATTTGGTCTTACCATCACCCTGATCTTTTTCAGTGCAATCACGAGCCTTATGTCCCATCTTACCACATCGGTATCACTTTCCAGAATTCAGAATACATTCCCCAGTATGCCTTTTAACACATTTATCACAAACTGGAAACTTAGTTTTCTTACCGTCAGACCTTTTTGAAGAATTATTTCCTTTCCCCTGCCACCTCGGTCTCTTCTTCTGCTAGTTGTTATAGAACACTTGATCATTGACAAACTCCATTTACACCTTCTCACCATATCGGACAGGCTTTTCATAACTCTTGAACTCACGAGAAGCTAAATACCTTTGATATTTTTTCTTTAATCCTGAGTAAAAACGATGGATTTTAATATCAAGGTCTCGGATAAAATTTGGAACATACCTTGCCAATCGAGTGAACCTTTTTTCATAAGCAGCCACTGCGTCGTCCTCTTGCCTCAATTACAAGAATTTTTTTTCCATCCTATGTCGAACATCATTAGTAAAATACTTCTCAAGAAACATACCTTTGAATTCATCCTAGTCGAGAGAATCAATCTCATCAGCGTCCCTTATATTTTTAACCATCGACCACCACTGATCTGCTTCACCCTCCAAATGGTAAATAGAAAGAAAAACCTTTTGATTGTATGAACACCCCATGACATCAAAAATCCTCTCCAGTGCTTTAATCCACCATTCAGTTAGCACATGGTCAGATAATCCTCTGAATGATGGGGGATGTTGCCTCATGAAACGTTCCACCATTGACATGTTCCTATACGGTTGATCTGGCTGATCTCATGCATGGATACCACCACCATTTATCGCTTGAGTCAACTGCGCCATTACTACAACAAACTGTTCAGTTCCAATTATGACCATCTTAGGATGCTGATTCGAAAGGTTATTTCCTTCTGTATGCCTTTCTAGCACTTCTTCCCTATTTCCTCTATGTAAAATCATTCTGAACAAACATGTCTTAGATGAAGAAACATGGTAATCTTCAAATTCTATATCATTTCAATTTGACCATAAAAAAATATTTTTGGATAATCATTTAATAGAATTATAACTCCTAAAGTTATCTAAACTGACCTCTGATACCAACTACAAGGCCCCAGCCTTAAACATTACTTAATCTTGAGTTACTTCAAGAATACACATTAAGCATCTTTTCAGGTTTAGAGTTTTAGAGATTTAGATCATAAATCGTGCATTACATTCCACATTTAAACAAAGTGGTTACATAAAAGATAGTATTCATTTTTTTCCCATCAACGGAAACATATTTAAAACAAAACATGGATTATTTCATGAAACTTACTTGACCCTATCATCACATCATGTAACTTTCCCTTGACCTATGAAAAACATTTTCAAAAACTTGGTATGATCATAAAAAGCTCAGTAAGGGATATAAAAGTACGAAATGAAAACATTAGTCCATGTATGAAATCATACATTACTCATAAAACATAAGCATTTTAACATACCTCATCAAATCATCAATAAATCATAGAAATCATAAGACATAAAGTTAACTTGAGGCATTCATAACATTCTTACGTAGGGAGTAACCCTCATGGTTACGTTTGGAATACCCATCATAGTATATTCCCTAAATATCTTTGGAGAAACTTTAACGTTTAACCCATTCATGTTACCCAATGCATTGAAGAGATATATCCAGCTCACCCGCCCTTAGTTTACCACAGAACCACCCGTCTTCATAACAATGCCCAAGAACCATAACATAATCGTATCACATAAAACTTGCATAAAGGAAACATAACATTTCCACTTTTCAATCACAAGATATCAATACAACACATTGATATAAAAACATTATGAAAACCATTTTCAATACCAAAATAAAAGAAAAGTAAAACATGGTATTTATTTTTTCATTTTTAAAAAAACATTAAGGCTTGTAGAGGAAGCCAAAGCTCAAATAATGGTCACGGTGGTGGAGAAGTCATTGTCGCCACATACATACGAAAAAAAAACATTCCCTTTTGTCGTTTAGTAAACGCTTCGCATGAAAAAGATTCCTTTTGAATAAACATAAAAGTCAAAGGGGTTTATACACCGTATAAAATAAAGTGGTGTATAAAACAAAATATGCCTTAATGAAAGGAGATTGAGATGAAGTCCCTTCCCTCGGGTGCGACTTGACTCGATCGTTCTTTAACGTCCTAAATAATAAACTTGAGTTAATTTATACTTTCTTAAGAACCTTTTTAAATTTCATTATTCCTTTTATATCACTTATTACCATGTCATGAACACTGTAATTATTTAAGTTAATAATGGTCATTTTGTCGACCATTGGTACTTGAGTCAAAAATAAACTCTTTATAATTACAAGTTGTTCATGTGGTAAAATATCCATTATATCCAGAATTATATTCATGATTTATATATCATATATGTCATATATATCAATTATATACATGCATTTACAATATTACATAACATTTAAAGGTAAGAAATGAAATGCACCGTTCATGGAGACGGTAAGTCGTATGTACGCATGAACGCTACTTTCATTTCTATTTCGTATTTTATGGAATGGAATAATATTGATATAAAGTTATTTTATAATTCAAGTATAATATCATATATAATATCATTAATTCCATCCTTTATACATTCCATATATGGTATTAACGAATAATATCACTTTCAGGGGGCGGTAGTCCGCACTTCCTAAAATAAAGATATCACGTATACCCATAATGGAAGCCATAAAGGTATGTCATAGATGAAAAATACATAACCTTAAGGAAACCATAAACATATTATATATCATATATAAATCTATTTACATCTTAATGGCCACCTTTTAAGGTTTTATAATAATATTGAACAATCATCATTTTGTGAGGCAGAAATTCGTCATCCCCAAAAACAGTATGTTCTTTAACCATTAGATGTAGGTGTGTGTAAGTGTAGCTCGAATAATTATTATAAAAACATCCTAGTATATTTATCATACTGGTGTTGTTACAAAAGAAATGAATAATAAGATTTTATGGGTTGGAGAAGTAAAATAAAACAAAATAACATTAGAGAAGTCTTTAGCTTTAAATCGGGTAACTCCTCTTGGTTAGAACCAAAAGGGTTTCCTGAAGAGCTTTATGCCTAAGGTAAGGATTATAGGATGAATATAGGGATGTGGAGAGATAAAATGAGAAGATCTTGGCCGAGCCAAAGGCTTGAGAAGTGTGGGTAAGGAGGTATAGGTGGGTGCATTTTATAAGAGGAGAGGAGGGGCACACTTGGAAAGGTATAAAATGTTACTTTATTTTCTAAAGTGTTTCGGATTTTAAAGGTCCCACATTGATGTGTTTAGAGGATAATGTGATAATGGTTTGAAATATACTCATCCAATAGGTCTTTTACTAGTGTAAGTCTTGGATTTTACATTATCTTTTCAATTTATTTAAATCGTTCATTAATGAGGTAATCGCTGCATTATCATGATGTCATAAATAATTTAATTTATTTAATGTATAAAAATTATAAAAAAAATACTATGATGTAGGAAATATTTTTAGATTTCCAATGACTATTTATAGTCCAAAATATCATTCATTTAGACAAAATTAAAAGTGTTTTACTCAGATGTTACATTCTTTGTTATATTTAACTTTCTTTAAAAATAAAAAGATAAAAAGTCATTATCACAAAAAAGTGATTCCATGGGGTCCCCAAGTCTAGCACAAGGCATCCCATGGTTGTACATGACACAACCAGTAGCATTAGGACACATTTTGGGGTCATTTTTTATTATTATGATATTATTTTATTATCCTTAACTACCCGATTACTAATTAATCAAGATAATTAAAGATAATTACCGTCGTTACTAATCATAATGTACAAAAATAAAAGAGTCTTGATTACATAATTTGGACCTTATGATTCCAAATATGTAATCCATTTTACCAAATTCCAAACACATAAATTGAAATAATTAATTTAAAAATAATTCTCGTTGTCAAAACAAATAGCGGGTTTTTTTGGAAACAATATCTATGAAAAGTTTGGCACTTGTTTATGCCCAATTCCAAAAGTGAAATTAATACCAATGACCACAATTGGATTACATGGTAAAAATATATTCTATTTACACTTTAAAACCAATTAAAAATGTAACACCTCGACCCCAGCTACCCAGAGTCGGTGCATTACTTTGTAACATTGGCATGATCACAAAAGCTCAAGTCTCGAAAGACCGATTAGTTTAGTAGCCTTGGAAACACTAGATACATTCATAAACATTACATTACACCATAAAAATGAAAGCTACAATAACATGTTCTCCCTAGTCCACACTCATATCCTCACTGACTATTCTTGCAAGTCAGTCATAATACACTTCTTCACATCCTGGGAAAAATAAAACATTGAATGGGGTGAGCTCAAATGCTCCGTAAGGATAACAATATAGCGGAAACTTTCATAAGAAAACATAAGAATTTAAGGCAATGTATAAATAAAACAAAAGCCTTATTGAACTTGAACTTCAGCATAATATGGAAAAAGTAAAATAAAATAATGTCATTACTTACTCACATGGATATTCTACTAGACGAATAATCACATGAAATATCAATAACCACTTTCATAATGAGGGAATGTATAATGCCAGACATTCTGAAACATTTTGTCAAGGCCTCGGCCAAGACGTCTAAAATGATTAAGGCCTCGGCCAAAACCATAAATCGAATTGGGAAAGGGCCTCGGCCAATTCCACGTCTAGTTGTCTCATGAGACCTACCGATGCATTGAGGAGCTATAGCGGGCTCCACCCATCACATATTAAGTCCAATACATTCCTCATATGAATAGGTTTAAACATAACATAAATATTCATATTAAAACTAGCATACGAAATGTCAAAAATTTCTCCATAAACTATGTATGGTATAAAAATAACACATCCACAGTCAAATATTTCACAAAATGTTCAATGGAAGTTTTGTATCATAAATCAATTTCAATTAAACTTAAAACCCATCAAAGGATGTTGACATGGATGAAATCAAAGCTATTTGAGAGAAATATCTCTCCTTTTTGAAATCATTTAAAAGTCCCATAATTATAAAATAATACATTTACTTTGAAAATATTCTTATAAGCTTGTTAGGGAAGCTTCGACGAAGTTATAATGGCGGAAAATAGCCGCACCCGTCATATAAGTAAAAAAAAACATTCTTACCTTAAATTTGTCAAAAAGGTCAAAAAGTACATTGTTTGGAAAACGACGGTAAGATTCCTTTCAAAAACGTATAAGGGTATAAATGAATTTAACCCATTTTCCATTTAATAGTAAAAATGTTTTGAAAGACATTTTTAAGAAACATGGATGTGGATGATAACGAGGTCCCAGTAGATAATTATGTATAAACAACCTTGGATAATGAAGAGGTTGTGAAGTAAACCCTTAACTTGTACTTTTCCTTGGTTGGGGTAGGTTAAACTACTGTATAATGGTGAAATAATTGTTATTAAATTATACAATAATCATATACCTTCATATGATATCATATATGATCTTTTAACATTGCTTCGTTAACAATATCTTAGATTTATTGTTGTTCCGGGTGTTAACTTACTCGTTTTCTTTTATATGTTTTGTTACGTAAGTCATGTTTTTCATGGGTAGGTTGTATCTTATTCATATTCAGAATGATATCATGTCCTTAAACATTATTTTTAAATCATCAAATGATAATTATACTTGAATGGATACGACGGAGAATGAATCTCATCGCGTTCGTGGAGACGGTAGTCCGTACGTACGCACGAGCGACAATATCATTATTTTGATATTAAAATAATATATAATTGGATAGTATATCTTATATACAGAATAATTATCATGTTATATTTATTATTTACATGAATTAAATATCATTATTATACCCATCTAAATAATAATATATTGAATAACAATTACACCACGACGTGGAGACGGTAAGCCGTACGTACGCACGTATGGTGACATGTCATTCAAATGATGGTTAGAATACTGAATATGGTTGTTCCATATTTATAATAACATCATAGTATATAGAAGATACTGGAGTTATAATTTTATAATTGAAATAATAAACAAAGAGGGAGTGGAAGAAGAAATAAACTTGAAAGAGGGTGATGAAAATGTTACCTCTTCTTCGGGTTCTTCTTTTGATTTGATCAAAAGGACTCCTTAGGATGGCTTTCTGACTAAATTAAAGCATCTAGGATTAAGGGAGAGAATTTGGGAGAGTATTTGGGCAGAGGTTGGCCGAACCAAAAGGCTTGAAAGTGTGAATAAGGTGGTAGAGGTGGGGGCCTTTTATAAGAGGAGAGGAGGGGCTCTTTTGGAAAGATTGAAGTGTTACATTATTATACAATGCTTTTCGGATTATAAAGGTCCCACACTTATATAATTCATGTCTATGGTGATAAGGGTTCGAAATCTACAAATCCAATAGTCTTTGGACAAGTGTAAGCCTTGGATTTTACATTATCTTTTCATTTTATTAAAATCGTTAAATAATGAGGTCATCACTGCATCATAATGATGTCATAAATAATTTAATTTATTTAATGTCTAAAAATTATAAAAAAAATACTATGATGTATGAAATCTTTTTACCTTTCTAATGAATATTTATAGTCAAAATTTGGACTTCTGTAACCCCACTTAAAAACTGTTTTAGTAAAACAACTCATGTTTGTGTCAATTTAATTTTAACATTAAATAAATATATATTAATGTCATTTTCCAACCAAAGTGGCTCCATGGGGTCCCTAAGTTGACCCATTGGTTGTCTTGGTCGGCCATGACTCATCCAATAGGAGTAGGACAACTGTCAAGCTCATCTCATATTATTAAAACATTATTTTTACCTTAAACTACACTAATTACCTCTAATCGCGATTAAGAACTTAAAAGTTACTATTCACCAAAAAATTATTTTAATATCATTGAACCACATTTTACTTCTTAATGACAACCATTTATGTCAGATTTTTGAAAATCAAATCACAGAAGTGGTAATATTTCATTTTAACGAAAAATCAGTTTTTAACAACCACTTAGTGGTTTCACTATTCATCAAAAATTGAAGTTTTTCAGAATAAGGCAAAAATTTCACCCTAAGCTATAATTGATATTCCAAATTCAAAAATGATGTCTATTTTAAAAAATTACAAACATATAAGTTGCATTAATTAATTTTATAATTAATTCCCGCTGTTACAACAAATAGCGTGTTTTTAAAAACAATTTATATCAAAAGATTGGCAATTGTTTATGTCCAATTTCAATGTTAAATTAATTCTAATGACCACCACTGGATAAAATGGTAAAAATATATTCTAATTATACTTTAAAACCACTAAATATTATAATTTATCACTATAAATTATTTTGATTAAAAAAGTTGTTTTTAAGTATTTTTCACTATTCATAAAAATTTAGAAGTTCTCAGAAAAATACCAAAAATTCAACATAGGCTAATTTCGATATTCCGAATCCAAAAATGAAGTCCATTTTGATAAATAAACTTTATAAAATTTAAAAAAGTAGGTATTACTATTCAAAACGGCTAGTTTAATTAGTTGTGGTGTGTGTTAGAGCTCGAGGTTGCGTACAACACACGTTATTGCATTATTCGAAGGGAAACGTACCGTGGAAGCTCGGGGTGTTACATTCTCCCCTACTTCAAATAATTGCGTCCTCGCAATTTCTAGGGTATTACTGTATAAAAAGACTCGGGTGGTTCTTCATCATAAGTTCCTCAGGTTCCCACGTTGCCTCTTCCATTTTATGATTTCTCCACAAAACCTTTACCAGACGAGTCGTCCGGTTTCTCAGCACCTGCTCCCTCACATCAAGAATCCTGATGGGCTCTTCGCAATAAGATAGATCGGGTTCCAGTTCTAATTCCTCGTAGGTAAGTACATGTGTTGGGTCGGGCATGTATTTTCTCAATAGCGATATGTGGAAAACATCGTGAACTTTGGAGAGATTTGGCGGCATCGCCAAACGATAAGCTACAGCCCCAATACGATCTAGAATTTTGAAGGGTCCGATGTACCTGGGACTCAACTTACCCTTCTTACCAAAACGTATAACTCCCTTCCATGGAGATACCTTTAGGAAAACATGATCTCCTGCTTGAAATTCCAAAACTTTCTTCTGTTATCGGCATAGCTCTTCTGCCTACTTTGAGCTGATTTGATGTGGTTTTGGATTACCTTCACTTTTTCCATTATTTCTTCCACCAGTTCTGGTCCCACAAGTTTTCTTTCACCAACGTCATCCCAACAGGTTGGTGTACGACGTCTCTTTCCGTATAACGCTTCATAAGGTTCCATTTGAATGCTTTAATGGAAGCTATTGTTATAGGAAAATTCTACCAATGGTAAATATTGATCTCACATACCCTGAAAGTCAAGAGAGCATGATCTCAACATGTCTTCTAAGGTTTGAATAATCCGTTCTGATTGTCCATCTGCTTGAGGGTGATAGGTAGTACTCAAACGAAGTTCAGTATCCAAGGCCTTTTGAAGACTTTTCCAAAATCTTGAAGTAAAACGAGGATCACGATCAGAAACAATCGATATGGGTACTCCATGAAGTCTTACAACTTCATTAATATATAGTCTTGCTAGACGTTCAAGTGGTAGATCCTCTCGTATAGCCAGAAAATGTGCTGACATAGTAAGACGATCAACAATGACCCATATTGCATCATTCCTTCTAGGAGTCTTTGGTAGTCCCATGACAAAGTCCATCGTAATATTATCCCATTTCCACTCAAGTATGGGAAGAGGTTGCAATACTCCACCAGGATGTTGTCTTCCAGCTTTCACTTGTTGACAAACCATACACCTCGACACAAAATCAGCAATCTCCCTCTTCATATTGTCCCACCAAAAATGTTCCTTCAAATCTCTATACATTTTGGTGCTCCCAGGGTGTATAGAGAAATTGGAACTATGAGCATCATCTAGCAATTCCCTTTTTAGATCAGGTATATCAGGAACACAAAGTCTCTTCCCGAATTTCAAAATTCCATCCTTATACACAAAGTCCCTCAATCTTCCATCATTCACATCTTTAATCTTCTTCTGAAATTCTTCATCATTGGTCTGAGAACTCTTAATCCTTTCTAGTAATGATGGTTTGGCAACCATTTGAAAAAGTATTGATGTTTCACCTTCCCTAGTTATTCCCATGTCCATCTTCACTAGATCCATGAAAATTGGATCCCTTTCAATTCTCATCACATTCAAAACTCCATGGTCTTTTCTACTCAAAGCATCTTCCACCTTGTTTGCCTTCCCCGGGTGGTAATGTATCGTGCAATCATAATCCTTGAGTAGTTCAAGCCATCTCCTTTGCCTCATGTTGAGTTCTTTTTGTGAGAAAATATACTTCAAACTCTTGTGATCAGTATAAATCTCACATTTTTCACCATAGAGGTAATGTCTCCATATCTTTAAAGCAAAGATCACAGCTGCTAACTCAAGGTCATGAGAAGGATAGTTTTGCTCATGAATTTTTAGCTGTCGTGATGCATAGGCAATAACCTTATCATTCTGCATAAGGACACAACCAAGTCCTTTCTTCGATGCATCACTATAAATAACAAACCCATCATTCCCCGATGGTAGAGTCAATACAGGGGCTTTGACTAATCTTCTCTTCGGTTATTCAAAACATTCTTCACACTCTTTTGTCCAGATAAATTTAATCCCTTTATGTGTGAGCTTTGTCAATGGGTTAGCCAATCTAGCAAAATTCTGGACGAAACGTCGATAATAACCTGCTAAACCAATAAAACTGTGTACCTCAGTTATACTTGTCGGTGCTGGCCATTCTTGGATTGCCTTGGTTTTAGAAGGATCAACGGAAATTCCATCCTTAGAGAAAATATGGCCAAGAAAATAAATCTCCTGAAGCCAGAATTCACACTTGCTAAATTTCCCATATAATTCATGTCTTCTAAGAGTCTTCAGGATAATGCGTAAGTGATTTTCATGATCTTCGTGGCTTTTGGAGTATACCAAGATATCATCAATAAATACCACTACAAATTCATCAAGATATTCCTTGAAAACTCTACTCATTAGATCCATGAAAACAGAGGGTGCATTAGTCAATCCAAAAGGCATTACTGTAAACTCGTAATGCTCGTACCTTGTTCGAAATGATGTCTTTGGAACGTCTTCCTTCTTCACACACAACTTATGGTATCCAGACCGAAGGTTAATCTTTGAAAAGTATTGAGCTCCATGCAGTTGGTCAAACAAATCATCAATGCGAGGTAGGGGATACTTGTTCTTTATTGTTATAGCATTGATCTCCCTATAGTCGATGCACAACCTCATAGATCCATCTTTCTTCTTAACAAAAAGAACAGGGGCTCCCCAAGGAGAAACACTAGGGCGTATAAATCCCTTATTACTCAATTCCTCTAGTTGTTTCATTAGTTTAACTAATTTCATAGTGGCCATTCTATAAGGGGTCTTCGATATGGGCCTTGATCCAGGAATTAAATCAATGGAAAACTCAACTTTTCGTTCTAGAGGATGTCCAGGTAAATCTTCCGGAAACACATCAACATATTCTCTCACAATAGGTACATCATCTATTTGAATATTCCTTTCCTCACCCTCAGTAATTTCCTTCTCTTCCTCCCCAATAATTGAATTTAGTTGAGCTACTGGGGGTGGATCTAGATAAGAATTATGTGGCGACGATTCTACTCTAAAGATAAGTTGTTCCTTATCATCATCATCAAGAATCGTAACCTCTTTCCTCTTACAATAAATTTTTGCATCATGGTCCGAAAGCCAATCCATACCGAGGATTATATCAAATTCAATCATGGGTATGATGATGAGATCAGCAGGTAAAGAACATTTATGTGCTCTAATGGGAACTAATCGACAAAACTTTGTTGCAACAATACTTCCCTTAGGGGTTTTGACCGAAAACTCCCTTGTTAAATCAAATTGGAAATATCTAATTTTCTCAGCAAACTGGGAAGATATGAAACAATGCGATGATCTAGAATCAAATAATGCATTTGCTAAACTTGAGGAAACCATTAAATTACAAGCCACCATGTCTTTCAGAGCTTCCACCTCAGCAGTAGTGATAGCATAAGCCTGGCCTTGATCTCTTGGCCTCTTCTGAGGTAAGTTCCCCTGACGCTTAGGGAATTCATTTGCATAATGTTCCTTCTCTCTACAATTATAGCATTCCACGTTGACAACCGCTTTCTTTCCCTTGCATTCATGAGCTTGGTGGCCTTTTTCACCACACTTGTAACATACTCATTTTCCTTTTAAACAGGCACCAGGGTGCTTCCTACCACAATTATCACAGAGTGGAAATTCATTTCTACCCTTCTTCCTTGTTTCCTTATTTCCTTTCCCAGAGTTTTCAGTGGATCTCTTCTTATCTTTCTATGATTTAAAGTCATAAGACTTAGAGAATTCATTTTCCGTCTTGATAGCGCACGAGACGATACCTTCGTATGAAGAGAAGGTTTGTGATACTAAAGCTCGACAGAGAAATGGTTTTAACCCATCAAAGAAACGATCAGTCTTACTTATTGGGTTACGTATGTAATCTGCAGCATACCTCGCTAACCTTGTAAAGTTAGCCTCATACTTTGCGACATTCTCATCCTCCTTCTGCCTCAGACTCAGAAATTGTCTTTCCATATCCGCTCGATGGTCTCGAGGAAAGTATTTTTCTAAGAATAACTCTTTGAACTCCTCCCATTCCATGTTTGTTAATTCATCATCTTCCTTTGTGTTTTGAATTAGTGACCACCATTGATCGGCATCTCCAGTGAGGCGGTAAACTGCCATGACAACTTTCTCCCTTTCACTACTCCCCAAGGCTTGGAATATTTTCTCTAAGGAATTTATCCATTGCTCAGCTACAATAGGATTTGTACTCCCATTGAAGGTTGGTGGTTGTTGCCTCATGAAACGGTCTAGCATTGATCCTCCACGTTGCGGATCAGGGTGCTCCATACGAGTAAGGTTGTTATTCATAACCTGCGTGAGTTGTCCCAGTACGGTGAGAAGCTGATCAGCACCAGTTGTATCACTAGCTCCACCATAATTATCTTGAGCAGGAGGGCAATCCCTACACGGAGTGCGTGTATTGATATGGTTTCCATTCCTTCCACTAGGCGCCATTTCTAAATAATGGCATAAACCGGATTAGTTTATGAATCAAAATACATAATTCCAAACTTGTAAAACACTTAACATAAATTGAACTAATTATGGATATAATCCATAATTATAAAAATGTTTTCTTTGAGGAAGTATATACTCGTAACCCTTCATAGTGGTTTGTAAAGAAAATGGGAATTATCCTAAGCATATCCCCCAGCAGTGTCATAACCAAGAGTGCAGCAAGGCCCGTTGTCGTGCACCAGTTCCCGTTCGAGTCTATCTAAAAGCGGTGTTTTTGGGTTTTACCCCTAGGTACATCTGTGCCAGAGCCGCCTCTACCTGCTCGTATCCAGACAGGGATGTATTGCTTGGAAAACTCACAAAATCTCTACAATACCAAAATTTTCAGGAAGTTCTTCTATAATAATCCTCAAAGTTCATCTTAGGTCTACGTGCTCTAATCAGAGTTTGTCTAAATCTAGCTTCCAAGGTTAATACTAAACTGCCTCTGATACCAACTGTAACACCCCGACCCCAGCTACCCAGAGTCGGTGCATTACTTCGTAACATTGGCATGATCACAAAAGATCAAGTCTCGAAAGACCGATTAGTTTAGTAGCCTTGGAAACACTAGATACATTCATAAACATTACATTACATCATAAAAATGAAAACTACAATAACATGGTCTCCCTAGTCCACACTCATATCCTCACTGACTATTCTTGCAAGTCAGTCATAATACACTTCTTCACATCCTGGGAAAAATAAAACATTGAAAGGGGTGAGCTTAAATGCTCCGTAAGGATAACAATATAGCAGAAACTTTCATAAGAAAACATAAGCATTTAAGGCAATGTATAACTAAAACAAAAGCCTTATTGAACTTGAACTTCAGCATAATATGGCAAAAGTAAAATAAAATAATTCCATTACTTACTCACATAGATATTCTACTAGACGAATAATCACATGAAATATCAATAACCACTTTCATAATGAGGGAATGTATAATGCCAGACATTCTGAAACATTTTGTCAAGGCCTCGGCCAAGACGTCTAAAATGATTAAGGCCTCGGCCAAAACCATAAATCGAATTGAGAAAGGGCCTCGGCCAATTCCACGTCTAGTTGTCTTATGAGACCTATCGATGCATCGAGGAGCTATAGCGGGCTCCACCCGTCACATATTAAGTACAATACATTCCTCATATGAATAGGTTTAAACATAACATAAATATTTGTATTAAAACTAGCATACGAAATGTCAACAATTTCTCTATAAACTATGTATGGTATAAAAATAACACATCCACAGTCAAATATTTCACAAAATGTTCAATGGAAGTTTTGTATCACAAACCAATTTCAATTAAACTTAAAACCCATCAAAGGATGTTGACATGGATGAAATCAAAGCTATTTGAGAGAAATATCTCTCCTTTTTGAAATCATTTAAAAGTCCCATAATTATAAAATAATACATTTACTTTGAAAATATTCTTATAAGCTTGTTAGGGAAGCTTCGACGAAGTTATAATGGCGGAAAATAGCCGCACCCGCCGTATAAGTAAAAAAACATTCTTACCTTAAATTTGTCAAAAAGGTCAAAAACTACATTGTTTGGAAAACGACGGTAAGATTCCTTTCAAAAATGTATAAGGGTATAAATGACTTTAACCCATTTTCCATTTAATAGTAAAAATGTTTTGAAAGACATTTTTAAGAAACATGGATGTGGATGATAACGAGGTCCCAGTAGATAATTATATATAAACAACCTTGGATAATGAAGAGGTTGTGAAGTAAACCCTTACCTTTTACTTTTCCTTGTTTGGGGTAGGTTAACCTCCTGTATAATGGTGAAATAATTGTTATTAAATTATACAAGAATCATATACATTTGTATGATATCATATATGATCTTTTAACATTGCTTCGTTAACAATATCTAAGATTTATCGTTGTTTCAGGTGTTAACTTACTCGTTTTCTTTTATATGTTTTGTTACGTAAGTCGTGTTTTTCATGGTTAGGTTGTATCTTATTCATATCCAGAATTATATCATGTCCTTAAACATTATTTTTAAATCATCAAATGATAATTATACTTGAATGGATACGACGGAGAATGAATCTCATCGCGTTCATGGAGACGGTAGTCCGTACGTACGCACGAGCGACAATATCATTATTTTGATATTAAAATAATATATAATTGGATAGTATATCTTATATACAGAATCATTATCATGTTATATTTATTATTTACATGAATTACATATCATTATTATACCCATCTAAATAATAATATATTGAATAACAATTACACCACGACGTGGAGACGGTAAGTCGTACGTACGCACGTATGGTGACATGTCATTCAAATGATGGGTAGAATACTGAATATGGTTGTTAAATATTTATAATAACATCACAGTATATAGAATATACTGGAGTTATAATTTTATAATTGAAATAATAAACAAAGAGGGAGTGGAAGAAGAAAGAAACTTGAAAGAGGGTGATGAAAATGTTACCTCTTCTTCGGGTTCTTCTTTTGATTTGATCAAAAGGACTCCTTAGGATGGCTTTATGAATAAAGTAAAGCATATAGGATGAAGGGAGAGAATTTGGGAGAGTATTTGGGCAGAGTTTGGCCGAACCAAAAGGCTTGAAAGTGTGAATAAGGTGGTAGAGGTGGGGGCCTTTTATAAGAGGAGAGGAGGGGCTCTTTTGGAAAGATTGAAGTGTTACATTATTATACAATGCTTTTAGGATTCTAAAGGTCCCAAACTTATATAATTAATGGATAAGATGATAAGGGTTCTAAAGCTACCCATCCAATTGTCTTTGGACAAGTGTAAGCCTTGGATTTTACATTATCTTTTCATTTTATTAAAATCGTTAAATAATGAGGTCATCACTGCATCATAATTATGTCATAAATAATTTAATTTATTTAATGTCTAAAAATTATAAAAAAATACTATGATGTAGCAAATCTTTTTACCTTTCTAATGAATATTTATAGTCAAAATTTGGACTTGTGTAACCCCACTTAAAAACTGTTTTAGTAAAACAACTCATGTTTGTGTCAATTTAATTTTAACATTAAATAAATATATATTAATGTCATTTTCCAACCAAAGTGGCTCCATGGGGTCCCTAAGTTGACCCATTGGTTTTCTTGGTCGGCCATGACTCATCCAATAGGAGTAGGACAAGTTTCAAGCTCATCTCATATTATTAAAACATTATTTTTACCTTAAACTACACTAATTACCTCTAATCGCGATTAAGAACATAAAAGTTACTATTCACCAAAAAATTATTTTAATCTCATTGAACCACATTTTACTTCTTAATGACAACCATGTATTTCGTAATTTTGAAAATCAAATCACAGAAGTGGTAATATTTCATTTTAACGAAAAATCAGTTTTTAACTTCCACTTAGTGGTTTCACTATTCATCAAAAATTGAAGTTTTTCAGAATAAGGCCAAAATTTCACCCTAAGCTATAATTGATATTCCGAATTAAAAAATGATGTCTATTTTAAAAAATTCCAAACATATAAGTTGCATTAATTAATTTTATAATTAATTCCCGCTGTTACAACAAATAGCGTGTTTTTAAGAAACAATTTATATCAAAAGATTGGCAATTGTTTATGTCCAATTTCAATGTTAAATTAATTCTAATGACCACCATTGGATAAAATGGTAAAAATATATTCTAATTATACTTTAAAACCAATAAATAGTATAATTTATCACTATAAATTATTTTTATTAAAAAAGTTGTTTTTAAGTATTTTTCACTATTCATAAAAATTTAGAAGTTCTCAGAAAAATACCAAAAATTCAACATAGGCTAATTTCGATATTCCGAATTCAAAAATGAAGTCCATTTTGATAAATAAACTTTATAAAATTTCAAAAAGTAGGTATTACTATTCACAATGGCTAGTTTAATTAGTTTTGGTGTGTTTAAGAGCTCGAGGTTGCGTACAACACACGCTATTGCATTATTCGAAGGGAAACGTACCGTGGAAGCTTGGGGTGTTACAAAAAAAGATAAACAAACCATATAATTAAATTAGATGAAAATGCAGTTTTTATGTAAAATGCAGTATTTTTTCACTATTCATTGAAAAATGAACATTGTCGGAAAAATATCGAAAATTAACCCAAGGTTAATTTCAATGTCCCAGTCATAAAGAATGTTTTTATTTTGAAAAATATAGCCTATAAAATTGTCAAAAGTTTGATTTAAAAATGGTTTTCCAACAAAAGGCAGTAAAAAAATCTTTTAAAAATATTAGTGTATTCCATGCTTAAGATTGGATTTATTCTCATTTTAAGCCTCTAAAACACTATCTAATTCATAAATAGACATAGATAAAAATATATATTATTAATTACTTACTTGGTATGTTACACTAACCAACCATGTAGGAAATTATAATTAAAGCATTCATGGCGTCCTTATTGGTGGATGAAACCAACCATTTTTGGGATGTGTGAAAAGAGGGAGAGAGAGAGAGGTTATATGCTATAAATAGATTAAAATAGTTATATAAATATTATAATGACATTAATATGTTATATAATATTCTATTAAATAATTTTTAAAGGTATAAAATATAAAATTTATTAGGAGAGTAGAAATAAAAATAGTCATGAAATAATGAAAGGGATTCGAGGTTGCCTCTTCATCGAACATATACTCTTTTGATAATGAATTAAAGACCTGAGGTTGTGTAACTCTAGAAAACAAATAAGTATTATAAGATAATTAAGACAGGGTAAATAGGAATATCATGTTATTTTATAGGTGAATGAGAAGTAATTTTCCATGGTAAAGGAAATGGGGTATCTTTATTTCAATAGAGGAGTTTTTTTGGGTTAAAAAATTGATTATTTTATCATTTAAGCCAACTAATTTAAATTGTAATGGTTATAAATAAATTGGTTGGTTTATTATTAAAACAAGTGGTTTATTTTATATTTTGATAAATCCAAAACCAAATGAAACCTTAAAATCACTTAATTAGAATAAAATAATTAAAAATAGTTTTTTATTATGATAAAATATAATTTTGAATCCATAATTTCAAATATAAGTTTATAAACTCATCATAATATTTCTAAAATTATTATTTTACTCCTAAAATAAATTATTAGTTGATGAAATGGTTCTATTAAATTTTAAGTCATGATTACATCATGATGATGTCATAAAAGTTGCAGTGTTTGTAGATAATGCAATTTTATTATTTAAAAAAAATAATCCTTTTAGAAAAATAAAAACTATTCAATGTAAAATAATTATGAAATGATGATTCAAAAAAATGAAATTAATTTCTCAAAAATAATTTTATAAATTTAATAATTTAGCATTTAAATGAAAACATAAAATATAATGAAAAACAATTTTTTTAGAAAAATGAAATTTTAAACATTAAGTACATTTAATCTTATATCAAATCAATTACTAATTAAATGACTGTTAATATATTTTCCTGTAATTTTTTACTTTTAATATTACTTTAAAATTTATTAATTAACCTTATTATTATAAAAATAAAAAATATATTGAGAAAATATAATTTTCAAAAAAATATGCCTTTTGACACTAAATGATTTTAGTCAAATCCATTAGTTATTTATCTTGAACCAATGAAATTTCATAAACTAATTGGTATTTAAATATCTAAAATTAATCAATAAAAATATTAAAATGGAAAATATATCATTTAAATAATCTTTTTATACACATGTGGTTTTACTCTTCTTGAAAATTTCTTAATGATATTTCAGATTTTATTCATGTGATGTATTAATGTTTATATTTCATTGTAAAATTTATTGCAATTGATTTTAGTTTAGATTTTTGTATGATATATGTTATCAAATATAGTATTTATTCAAAGGAAAACACATACTAGCATCTTGATGGGTTACAATTGATACTAGTTTCGCAAATGTGTTTTGGTTTGATTCGATGAATTAGACTGACAATTTTGTGAGAAGAATTTCTTCTTATTTATTGACGAATGAACTTCTAGAATCATGTTGTTTTAAAAGTAAGATTAAATATCCCATCTCAAAGTATTTGGTTCTCCCAACTACGTCCACATTAATTCCAATGAAATGGATAGGTTAGATTCTAATCCCAGATAATGCTTTTTTTTGGGTATAACAATAAAGACTTCAGATTTAGGCACTACTGGAAAACTAACCTTTACCAACGGTTTGGAACCGTTGGTATAGGCCTCCAACCCGTTGGTATAGCCTATACCAACGGTTTGGATAACCGTAGCCAAGTAAGCCATTGGTATAGGTAATATGAAATCTATACCAACGGTAATGGAACCGTTGGTATATAAATTACAAAAATAAAACATCCACTGGGATTTGATCCCAGGACCCTCGTTTATAATCGAACAACTTAACCACTAAGCTAGCATCACTTTTGTAAACATAATTTCATAAATATATATACATGTATTATCATAATTATCTAAAATTTTGATTTATATAATGTTCTCGGTTAGTAGGTCTGGAAAACAATTAAAGAACCTATCCCAACGGTTTTCAAAACCGTTGGGATAGGTTAGGGGTGGGTTGAGTTTTTTTAAGCCGAAGGTTGGATTTTTGGGTGTTTTTTCCCAACGGTTTTGGTGAACCGTTGGGAAAGGTCACTCTTTCCCAATGGTTTTGGTGAACCGTTGGGAAAGAGGCTCAAAACACACCCTTTCCCAACGGTTTTGGTGAACCATTGGGAAAGGTCACTCTTTCCCAACGGTTTTGGTGAACCGTTGGGAAAGAGGCCCAAAACACACCCTTTCCCAACGGTTTGGCATAAACCATTGGGAAAGAGTGACCCTTTCCCAATGGTTTACCAAACCGTTGGGAAAGGTGGGGAAATCTATGGCTTTCCCAATGGTTTTGGTGAACCGTTGGGAAATGGTAGCTATACCAACGGTTTTTACAAACCGTTAGTATAGAAGTGTTGGGAAATATCATCTTTCCAGTAGTGAGGCTCTATGATAATAGTTTATAGATACCTTTCATAAGATGGAAAATTATATTTAATGAAGATAGTATGTAGAAATATTAAAACTGAGGATAAGTTATAGATGAAATAACATATTTATCAAAAATAGAAATATTAATGTTATGAATGTTCTATAAAGTTCAAAGAGTATGATAGTTACAAAAACACCAAACTATTAGGAAAAAATTACATATAATTGTCATGTTTTCATAGTGTTTCTAAGATCTAATGCGTCAGAAATATTGGGTTCTATAAAATCACAAGGGGGCTCTAAAATGTGAAGTTCTATAAATATTTCTAGATGGAGCTAAGTCACATGGTCAATTATAGTGGTTTACTCATAATCGAAACCAAGTGAAAATATATATAAGTGTAATAAACTGCTATATTCTCACGAAAAATTGAGAAATTAAAAGTTTCAAACTGGATATAAGTATAAAATACTCAATTTTGTTGGATTTATCCATGAATTATGAAATGGGTTACTTATAAGTTTCATTGAAATGGGAGCAAATAGAATGACCTAATGTGAGGATAGTTTTAAACAATAAATGGTTTTATGGACTGAATTAAAAAGTAGATGGTAGAAGGTGGTATAATGTGAGCCGTTTCATAATGGTCTCCCAAAAAATAGAAGTTCTATATGTTTTTTAGATCTTTTTTCCTATATTTAAACACATAACTATCTTGATGATGGTCTATATTATTTGCATGAAGGGTTTACATTTTGAAAAATTATATTTGAAAACTAGTTTTATTCATAGTGACTTGGATGAAGAGATATATATAGAGAAACTAAAAGTTTTTTGGATAAATGAAAAGTTAATATTTCTTAAAAAGTAAATACAAGCTTATATTTTTAGAAGAAATCACTAAGGTAGTGAAGATAGAATCCCAATTCCTTTATGGTGTAAAAGAAGTTTTTCCAAAGTAATGTATTAAATTTCTCTAACTAGATATTTTATAGTGATGGGAGTTTAGTCATTTTATTTATCTTTATGAATGGGATTTTTATTTCCAAACAGATAAAGGAAAGGATTGATGAGATTAATAATATCACCCTTGATTTCAAATATTTGACACTTTATTTATGTATTTTTAGTATACAAAGTAAATGGGTTAAGTTTTCGGAGAATTGGGTGGATTTTGGAATGTTTGGGGATTTTCTAGAGGCGAACAGTTTTACCACGATTATTAGAAACCATGCAACACCTACTATAAAACTATGCAAGTGAAATAATGGGAATTGAGTATGTGCACGGTTAGTGGCACAGTCTAGCCAAACCATATAGCCACCCAAAAGAAACTGTGAGAATATGGATAGTGGGGAATAGAAATGAGGGTGCACGATTTTCCAAACATTGTGAGCCAACTGTGTGAGTTGGGTTTGGAGGTAATGACAAGTGTATAGTTAGCACATGTTTTCCATAATAGCGGATCCTAACCATCCACCCTTAAAATTTAGATCATAAATTCATTGATCTCACTCGGTTTACCCCTAAGACTCAATATCTTCCACTAAATATATCATTAATTAAAATTTCACCCTCCCAAGGATGTGGAGATCATTCATTTTTATCCTATAATGATTACTTGGTGAAACTAAGTGCCTTGGATGATGGATTTGTTGGCTAGTGATTGTTATTCATCTTTTACTTAGATGTATTCTTCTTATTCCCTCTTTAGGAATCATGGATTTAATATGTTGGGGATAAATACATTATTTTTTATGTAAATCATGACGTAATGTGGTTTTTTTGGTTTAATAGAACAATATATAAGGTATAATATTGATTATTAAAGATGATTTTTTGGTGTTTGTTCTATTATTTGGTTTCAATAATATTGGTGATATACGAGACTTCACTCTTGACTACTTTTATTTAAACATGGGGTCTTGATTTCAAATTGATTGAATTTATTTAATTAAATAGAGAAACTGATGTGTAATTTTTTTTGGAAAACCTATTTACTTATGTATTTGGGGAATTATGGAAATTTTTTACATTTGTGAAATGTTTTTTTGGTTCATGATTTTATAATGACGATTTTAAAATTATATCTTGGTTTTCATGCCTGTAAAAATGTTTGTATAAATTTTACAATATTTTTTTTGAAAGGGGTTCATATGGTTGGTTTGGCATCGTATTTGGAATACATAGTTGGTTTGGGTTCATTTTCATTAATGTGATCTTGTGGAAAGGGCATGTGCCCTTGATAAACTTGTTAATGGTTACCTTGTGATGACATGGTAGATCTATTAGAGAACACTCCTAAGTGTGTAAATGTTACCTAGGAATGCATGTTTGGGTGTGTTGACATGAGGAAAAATGTATCAAGTATTCTAATTTATTTTATAAATCATTTAAAAGACTTGTTTGGTTACTTTCCTTGTGAAACTGTTGGTCTTGGAAAACTACTTGTCCTGGAAAACTATTTTAGATTTTATATAAACCTCTTTAAATTGTTTTAAACTGTTTTATATAAATGATCTAACATGTTCGGTCCTACAACTGTGAGTTGAGACGTCATTGGGGAAATCATATATAGTTTTATACTCATTCCCTTCTTTGGAAAATTGCTTCATTTTCAAATGTGATATATCAAGAAATACTTAAAGGATATGTATCGTAATTTATTAGTGATGCATCGTGATACTAGGGGCATGGATTATTGAGTTGGATCGTAGAGTGTGTTTGGAGACATGAATTTTATGTCTCGGTTGTCTTTGAGTTTTTTGCTTTTGGTTTCCAGATTGTACTCTAAAATAGTTTTGTTCGGTTTTGTTTTCTTTCAGTTGTTTTCTTACTCACTCATCATATAACAGTTATTTGGTTATGTTTATATTAATTTTTTGTTTTATTTTAAAAGATACAATAATTCCTCAATTGTTAATTTTGGTATAATCCTGGATTTAGATGTGTATAAAGTTGTAGGATCAACTAATATTGAAATATAGAGTATAAAGTGGAATAGCTAACCAATTTATACTGATCTTCAAGTTACAAGAGAGTTTGGTTACATAAGTGTTTTGAGACACCTCAAGGAGTTTTAACCTCATCAACATGGGTTTAGTTGACAAGAAGAGCATGACATGAATTGATATAAATGAATTCCCACTAGGTGTTCATAATTAATTTTGAGTAATGATTTATGATTTGATGAAAAAAGTTTGGATTATTGAAAATAGTGAAAATGGTTTGATTTTTAAAAGCATGGTAGAATTTACAAAAAATGTTTCGAAAGATGGTTTTTTTGAATTTTGGAGAGCCTTATTTTGATGTGTGTGATGTGGTAAATTTTAAATTTCTAAATGATAAGTTTTTTGAGAGAGAGAATTAATAGAGTTTTATTTTGGTTGTATAAAATAGCACTAGGTAGGTGCTGTAGAAACCAATTGAATCAGGATGCTGAAAATGTGGTTTCACCTGAGCCATAGGTAAACTAACAGTTGGTTTAGAGTATTCTAAAACTTTCCAACCTATGGAAAAAGAGAACATAAGGGATAAAAGAAGGAAAAAATATCATTCCATTCAGTTCTAAAATCAGAATACACCCATATTTTGGGGTGACTTAAACCATAAAAAGAAGAAGTGTGGATAAAAGAAAAGAATTTAATCTTTGATTTCCTAGGCACACCAGCTGAGATAAAAGTGATTTTGGATACATATATTTTTGAGGTTCAAGTATTCCCTTGGTGGGATTTAGTAGTTCATAGAAAATTAGACCAACGTATTTCATGGGAGTATTTTGATGACTTTCAACAAAAAATTCTATCCTCACACATTCAGAATTAATAGAACAATGAATTTCTCTAAAATGAAGCAACAGAACCTCACAGTAATAGAGTACATAGCTAAATTCATGAATTCTTTATTTTTTTAATCATAAGATATAGCTAGTGCATCCTTGAAGGAATTAATTTTTTAATCGGGGGTAGTGACTAGAGTGTTTATCAAATATTAAAATGCTTTGGAAATCAGATTATATATAGACGGTCAATAAAGAAATGGTGGAATAAAAGGGAAATCTCTTGTAATATTGGTGGAGAAAACATGTTGATACATATAGGAAATGGAGGAAATTATAATACTAAGAATAAGTAAAAGAGGGACACATATTTTCATGATGGTAGTATGGATCATATTTGTATAGAAATCACTATAAAAAAGGGCATTGGTTGTGGTTTTATCGTGGAATAGAGGTCAATTCAACCGTTTACTAATAAAATAATTTCAGTTATTAAAAATTCCACATACTTAAAAATCACGAGTCTTTTAATGGAGGTTTATTTAATTTTATGGAAGTTTTTATATGTGTAGTTTTTGGATAATTTAGTGATGATTTTTCTATTTAGAAAAAGTTTTTTTATAAAAACATATCTTGGGGGAATCTGAATAAAATGAGACTAACCACTGCTGAATATAATAGCAGTAGTTTATTTTAATAGCGGTTCAACATAACCACCACTAAACATAGTATTATTTATGTATTTAGGGGTGGTTACTAAAAACCACTGCTAAATTATATTTTTATTTAAATATATTTAATAAAAACTGTGAATATAAAAAAACAAACATGCAATAAACTAAAACATAAATTTATAATAAACCTGTCATACGTACGTCATACATCTATAGTCATCTATATAAACATCCACAGACATCATAATCTTAGTCTCAGTCAACCCATACATCTATCAACCAATACCTCATTCATCAAAATATACATATAAAAAATTCCATATAACAGCCCATGCTTAATATATGCCCAAATCATAACCTCTATTGCATATGTTTTCCTTTATATCTCATCAACTAAAACTGAACACACCATCTCATCAATTGTAAAAAAATAAAACAAAAATTAGAACTAAACATAATAAATCATAATTAAAATAGAATAATTTGATAAAATTTTACATTTCATGGAAACTAATAACCATCTCAACTATCTCATGAAGAATGTCACGGATCATAATGGTCAACCTTCTTCCTACTAACAGCAACTTCCACATACAATAAAAAAAATTAAGAAAAGAAATGCAAAAATGAAAATGCACTGAATATATTTAGGATGCTTCACATAATTACTTCTTTAAGCCAAAGTCTTTTTAACATAAAAAATTAAATATAATGAAAATCACTTTGAAAACATAAAGTAACATATTTAAGATATGATTCAACACTTGATACTGAAAAGGGATAATTAAATATTTTAACTAATTTTTAAATCAAAACGTGGTGTGCTTGAAATTTACTTATTAAATAAATTTTAAATACATTTATATCAAATAATATCATGTATTTCCAAAACAACTCAGTGCTGTTTTTTAAATGATTCCATGTCTAAGGTCATTTTTTATGGTTTTGACTGTTCTATGCACGTTTTAGTATTTTAAAACACTAGAAACCTATTTACAGCGATCTTAGGAAAACTATAATTTAGAATGACATGTCATTGGTTACAACATTTAACCATTAAATCTACAATCATTGCCTCGTGGTTTTAGGGAAATGAGATGTTGTTTTCCTGATTTTGTCCCATTGACATTTGTTTCTAAAGGCATTTGTACCTTTAATAATTGTTTACTAGCTAATTTCAACCACACTGTATGTTGGATTGAAATGTTTTCTATGTTTACATGTCAAAAAGAACTGAACGGTGTTCGTACCATAATTTAACATTAATATGAGGTCTTTCTATCTGGTTTTGAATGTTCTATGCAAAATTTAGGGTTTTAAAACACTAAAAACGCATTTACGGTTATCCTGAGCAAACCATAATACATTATGATGTGTCGTGAGTTCCTACATTTCACTATTTAATCTATAGTCATTTTCCCTATAATTCAGGGAAATACAATGTCATTTTTCCTATTTCTACGCCCTCACACATATTTTAAAAGGATTGTATACCTTTAAGAAGGGTTTAACAAGTAATTCTAACCCCACCGCACATTGGATTGACATTGTTTCTATACTTATAGGTCAAAAATAAATCAATGGTTGTTTCCCCATGATTTTAAATAAATATGAGGTTATTTTATGTGGTTTTTAAAGTTCAACACACATTTCATTGTTTTAAAACACTGAAATCACATTTACAGTCATCTTAGAAAAATTGTAATTTAGAATGATGTTTCATAAGTTCCAATATTTTAAAATTGAATCGATGGTAATTTTACTCTAATTTCATGTAAATCAAACGTTTTTTATGGTTTTCCCCCCGATAAATGTTTTAAAGGATTTTATATATTTAAATATTGTTTATTGAGTCATTCTAACAACACCACACCTCAGGTTGATGTGTTGTCTCTGTGTACATGTCATGAATAACTCACTGGTGGTTTTATCATGTCTTAACATCAATATGATGTTGTTTTCTACCATTTTGACCACTCTACACACATTTTAGTGTTTTAAAACACTAAAAACCCATTTATGGCCATCCAGGGAAAACAATAATTCAAAATGTTGTGTTGTAAGTTACTACATTTAAAAATCAATCTAAAGTAATTTTCCCCAGATTTTAGGGAAATCTGACAATGTTTTTCTAGTTTTCACCCCACTGATACATGTTTTTAAATGTTTTTGTACTATTAAGCGGTGTTTACCGAGTCATTCTAACCACACCGCATATATGATTGGCATTTTTTATATTATTACATTCCAAAAATTATTTATAAATGGTTTACCCATGATTTCACATGAAACTGAGGTCATTTTCTATCATTTTTACCATTCCACATACGTTTTAGTATTTGAAAACACTAAAAACACATTTATATCCATCCTAGAGAAACCATTATTCAAAATTGTGTGTTGTTAGCTCCTACATTTAAAAATTCAATCTATGGTGATTTCTTTGTTATTTCAGGGTAATCAGGTACCATTTTCTCGGTTTTAACCCCAAAAACATGTTTTTAAATTTTCTTATACCGTTAAGAAGTGTTAACTGAGTTATTCCAACCAAACCTCATAATTAATTGAATGTTTTTTTGCGCATACACCTAAAAATTACCCATCAGTTGTTTTCCCATAATTTCAATTCAATCTAAGTTTGTTTTCATCATCTGAACTGTTTCATGCACGCTTTAGTGTTTTAAAACACGGGAAACCTATTTATAGCCATCCCAATCCAACCATATTTCAGAATGATGTTCCATCTATTTATACAATTCACAATTCAATATGAGGTCACTTTCCACGAATTTCAGTATATTTTGATGTTGTTTTCTTAGTTTTCACCTAGAACACTTGTTTTTAAAGGCATTTACACCTTTAAAAAGTGTTTATATAGTAATTCTGACCACACCAAACATCTAATTTTCTTGTTTTCTAAAAATATATGTCCAAAATAACTCATTGGTGGTTTTAACATGATTATATATAAATATTAGGTGTTTTTCAATGTTTTTTTAACATTCCACAGATGTTTTAGTGTTTTAAAATAATAAAAACATGTTTATGGCCATCTTAGGTAAACCCTAATTTGAAAATATGTGTCATTAGTTCCTACATTTCAAAATAAAATCTATCATTTTTGTACTTTGTTTTTAGGGTAATCTAATAACATTTTCCTAGTTTGACCCCTGACACATCATTTTAAAGGATTTTTGTAACTTTAATAATGGTTTACTGAGTCATTCTGACCACACCACATGTTAAATTGACATGTTGTCTGCATGTACACAACAAAAAAATGGAGTTGTAGTTTTCTCATGATTTCATGTAAATTTGAGATCTATTTCTAGGGTTTTGAACTTTTCACTCATGTCTTAGTGTTTTAAAACAATCAAAATACATTTATGAACATCCTAAAAAACCCAGAATTCAGAATCAGGTTATGTTGTTTCCTATATTTCATATTTAAATATAAGGTCTTTATTCCTTAATTTTTGGGTAATACGATATTGTTTTCCTTATTTTGACCCCATGAAACTTGTTTTTAAAGGCTTATGTACCTTTATGAAGTGTTTACTAAGTTATTCTAACCAGATGACACATAAGATTGATGTGTTTTCTATATTCACATTTCAAAAATAACTCAAAAATTGGTTTCTCCATGATTTCACATCAATATGATCCTATTTTCTATGTTTTTTCCATTTCATGCATGTTTTGGTCATTTAAAATAATAAAAACATGTTTATAACCATCTCACATAAAAATTTATTTGGAAATATGTTTCCTTGATTCCTACATTTCAAAATTCAATCTATAGTTTCTATACCTTAATTTCAGGGAAATATGACATTGTTTCCCTGTTTTTGAGCCCCCATCACAATTTTTAAAGGGGTTTTTACCTTTAATAAGTGTTTAATAATTTAAAATTGACAAAACAAGCTCATCTTGTTTTCCAACTTATTGATAATGATCTATAATTTGTTTTTGATGTGTAGAAATCAACCACAACTTAATATAGATAATGATGTGATCATTATGACTTGAAATGTGTGTTTTCTATGTAAAAGTGTTATTTTAGTTTTATTTATAATTGTTTATGTGTTCAATAAAAACATGATTGGTTGTATAACTAACTGATGTGAATAACAGTAGAAAATTTGAACAAGATGTAAGAAAAAACCTTAAACCATAAGTAGAATCATTGAACCTTCTTGAGTTACAATATAAGGATTTGAAGGAAAAGAAATTAGGGTGGAGAAAGAAGAATAACTTGTCGAATGAAGTCCACTACTCTGATAGGTATGGTGAGACCCCCTTAGAGTTGAAACCACGTAGCTTCTACTAATAAGAAATCCAATAAATGATTTGCACCCCTCCAAAACCAGCACTAATATACTAATTTTCACCGACCACTTACTAACATCCCCTAACCCACTACAATAGAAGAATCCCAAACTACCCTTGACTGTAAATACCCTCCCCATTCATAGAATAGACATCACCCAACTAACATACACATTCCTAACAAAATGTGTGAATGATATATGGATTTTAGAATTTACCTCATTGGGATGAGCTACAAGGCTGTAAATTTCCTTGAGGATCATGTCAGTCATCCACAGAAATACAAAAACTAAAACATTTTCCTTTTGCAACTACCACTGATCATGTGTTTTCATATTAGATTATTTTCATGAACTTTTTCTTTCAAACTTTTAATTTCACTTTGTCACTCTCAGTCAATGGCACTACTCGAACCCCCACCAGGTGTAGCATTAATGGATGACTTCTACCTAACAAAGATAACTGATGGAGTAGGTCCAGAACCCATCCCACATACATATCCAGAATACTCCTTCCCTAAATGGGTTTGAAGCTTGTTATTTATTATAGTATATTTTTCATTATTATGTTTTTATAGTAAGGAAATAATATAAAATGGTAATGAAAAGTAATCACTCCAACATCTTTGGTAGATTCATTTACAAAAATGAAATCGGGTTTCCCATAAATTTTAAACCACATATCCATTAATCCAATAGAGTGGCCTAATTCATTATTATTTATAAAAATATATAAAAAAGAAGGAAAAAACATTGAGTAATAATAAAATGATATAAATAATAATGAATAAAATACAAACCAAGATTGTTATTTTTTCAAAAATAACTAGAAGACCCAGTGATGTGAGGAATGAATTACTTCTCATGATTGACAATATCTTTTTAGATAATTCATACAAAAAATATCAAAATTAATAAAAATTCGATTTTTATTATGTTTATGTTTCAAAGATACTGTAAAATATGAAGTTACCTCATGAGGCACGTCTCTATTAATATCGATAAATAGCTTCCATAACTCACAAGAAATGCCTTCAAACACGTTCTCATACATCTCTCATGTTCTCAGATAAGTTTCATTAAAATCATTCCATAATATCCGTTAAAAATATCTACATTTATTGACCAAAATTTTCAAAGTCCACTGGAATGAAATGGAGTAAGGTACATCAAATTAAAAATTCGTCTAGAAATAAAAAACATAACACTTAATAAGTATTTTAAAAAAATTACTTATGTAATTTAATTTAGTTTTTAATTAATATTAAATTAATATTACCTTTACTTCAGTATCAGAGACCTCTTTTTCAAAGATCTAAGAATATGCCTCCAATCTTTCTAATTTATGGGAAAAATCATCATCTCAGAAGAAATATGATTAATAATCTATGCATTGATTTTGGTAGCATCACCAGTAGGCACCCTGAACTCATTAAATGGAATTATAATCTTGAATTCCTTGAGGTCCCATACTTTATTCATTTTCATATTTTAATCCCTTATATAGTTTCCTTTATTTGTTTGAAAAATTAATTAAAAAAATAAAAAATATATATATTTTAAAAAAAATGATAGACATACTAGTAATAGTAACTCACCAATATCCCTTAGATGGAGGGGTGACTAACTGCTCCATCACCAGAGGTAAATATGGTGGTGGGTACTAATGAAATATGAGGAAACAATTTACTCTCTATAATTATTGAGTATAACAGAACCACTAGGATCCACAGAAGATGATGGCATTAGTGGCATATTCTAAGATGCTGATCAGATAGGATCGATGGTTTTTTTCTCAGCATTCCTACATTTCAAATTTTTAAGTTATATTAAATGTATAAAAACTGAAAAAAAAAATTACAAAAAAATACTAGAATAATGTTTATACATACCGAAAACAAATCAATGAGAAATTGTAATATTTTTTCATTACCAATTTATAAATTCAACTATCTTCATCTTAATTCTCTTCATTGTTATTAACCTCTATTTTTACGAGTCCTTCATTTTCATCATCTCTTATATTATCTACTATTTAGATATTTTTAGGAAAAAACTTTTCAATGTTTTCTGGTTTATGAGGTTCACTGTCAAAGATCACCAATTGATCTTCATTGACCATATCATATAGGTGTCTCCACTTTAAGTATACAACAACAATCAAACCTTCATGTATTTCATCATCCAAATAATAAACCATATTCATCTTTGAATCTAGATAAATGGATCATACTCCTCATACTCACCAATATACATCCAAAAAGAGAAGTTGACATAAGTAAAATGTAGCATACCTTTCATCATACCCATATCAATGTTGGACCACTTGCATTTTGATATGACAACTAAAAACATTCCATGATAGTTAAATTAAATTATATCATTCAACTTCCCATAGTATTTCATATCTGTAGATGTAAATAAAACACTATTTTGAGTTTTCAAGTCTTCATCATGAGAAATTCTATAAAACCTGATGCCATGAATATTTTAGGCATAAAATATCTTAACCTACCTTAGAGGAACTTAATAAAAAAATCAAATCATTCAATATTTCATATCGATTATCAACATTCATCTTCCATATAAAAATATATAAGGTGTTAATTTTTATAAATAAAAAATAACTACATGTTAATAATATGAATATGGTTATATACATACATGATGGGAGGACCATTCTACAATCTTCTAATTAACTAGTTTTGTTAATTCTATATCATTTTTATCCCAAACCCTTAGTTGCCTCTTTGTTTTCAGTCATAATTCTTTAGTAAATGGATATTCAATAACACTATTAAGTTTCAGATATCTATACTCTTGTATAAAATCCAATTCCTTCAGTGTAAAATTTGACCCCTTTCTAATGGGGCATCCAATAGTTGGAAATACAGATGACTGATTTTTTGAATGAGAATTAGTAGATATATTGTCAGCATGTCCAACACGATTGAATCTAGTCATAATACCATACAAATACCTAGAACATATGGTCAAACACTCTTTGGCTATGTAACCTTTAGTAATAGAGCCTTCTGGTTGACCTTTATTCCCCACATGTGATTTAAAATGACCTAAGTACCTGATGAAAAAAATAAAAAAACATATAAAAATATGGTATGAAATGATTTGATAAAATCAAATTCACCAATGAAAAGAAAAATAATATCATTTTACCTCTGAATTGGATACATCCATCGATTTTTTACCGGTCCACCACGTTTAGCTTAATCAAAAAAAATAACATTCAAATGAATCATGATTATGAAGAATTGAGGGGGAAGACATCTCTAAATGAAAAAGTAAAAAAATAATTCTTTCTTGAAGTTTATCAAGATCAGTTGGATTTAGAGTTTTTTCACAAATCTATTTGAAAAATTTATAATACTCAACATGAAACATAATGAATTTTTTAGGTAAATTATTATGCAATTAAAATGACAAAAACTTCTCTATTAGAATATGTGAGTCGTGACTTTTCAATCATGAAACTTTTGATGTTTTAAGTCAACACATATTGATATGTTAATGGAATATCCATCTGGAAATTTATATTCTTTAATGTTTGAAGGAATTTGTATTTCTCGTGATTTTTATTTTAAAAATTGCTAATGGATACTTTTCATTCACATTTTCCCACAAACCACGATTTATATTCATTGACTCTAAATCCTAATTAGAATTAATGTGATCCTTCAAATTACGCTTTTCATTAAAAAAATAAAAATTATATTATCAAAAATGATATTTTCAATATGAATTAAATAAATATTATTACATATAAATTTAATCTCCTAATAAAAAAGAATAAAAAATATACTATTCTTCTTCCATTATTGTGTTCTAGATTCTCCGAATACTATACCCTGTACCCTTTCCCCCCTTCTTTATACTCGTGACATTTTCCAAATACTTCAGTGGCCTTCATTAATTGTACCAAGAATTATAAGACATATGACACCTTCATTGACTTTATCATTTCAATATATTTGTTTAATCACATCTTGTTAAACCATATTTTTGTGAGAATAATCATGAAATTGACGATAACATATAAAACACCATTTTATTCTATGAGGTAATCATTGAGATTCGAAATCAAAATTACAAACTGGACATGCCAAACTAGTTTGAGTATTCAAACTAGATTAATTTTATAATCCCTTAAAGTATATAATTTTCCCCATTTAAGAAGCATGAATCTTAAATAGTTGTCTCATTGAAGAATCATATGTTTACACACCATCATCCCATAATTCTAACAATTATTTTACTAGTGGTTGAAGGAATAAATAAATTTCAGTTCCAAGAATTTTATTTCTAGGAATAATTATGGAAATAATGAAAGAAGTATTCTTCACAAAAATCCATGGAATTAGATTATAGGGGATCAAAAAAACTATCCAAATGCTATAATAAGTACTAAAAGTACCAAAATTTTTAAAACATCATAACCCAATCCCAAATGTACATTCCTAAGATATGAAAAAAATATAGATATAGGGAATTAAACAGCTTCCATGATATTGAGTTTTTTGGATGTCTTATCAAGCCAAAGTTACTATGCTGAACATGACAATTCATGTCATATGAAGTCTTAGATGACATGAATAATATTTTTAAGCATGGTTTCAGATAAAATTAACACAACACCATTGCATGAGTTTTCTTCTTCTGTTTCTTCCTGGGGTTGGATTGATTTATATTCACGTTGTTATTCATTGAATTACATCTTCTTATATGACATCTTATGCATTATTCTTTATCAATCTATTCTCCCTAGTAAATCATGAAATCATTAGGGAATTCATGTATCATTTAATAGTAAATTCCAAGTTTGTTGATTACATTCTTCATCTCATAGAATGATTCATGGATCATAGCTACACTAAATGCATCATGAAGCAAATATAAAATTATTGAAATTTCTTTTTAAGTAATTCCATAGAGAAACATGATATGATACAACTTATGTAGAATATGAAACTTCAAATTCTTGGCACACCATTCATATAGTTCTTCATATCCACCTTCAAAAAATCAAAAAACCTATTTTTTTCACTGAAGATCTAAGAAAGATTAACCTGTTCCAGATCAACTAAATGTTCTGTTGATCTATTAAAACCATAAATATTGTATTATATAAAACCAAATGCATCATTTAACAAATTCTGAACTGAATTCTTATTTATATGGTCACTTTGTTTTTCTTTGATACTATTGTCTTTGATTTTACTTTCCATAACATTTGATTCACCATGCCAAATACTACATACTTAACGATCATGAAATTGTTTAAATATCAAATGATCATATACTTTGTTACAATTTAATCATTTCTTGAATTTATAATCAGGAAACATATATTTTATTCTACCATCCATTGATCAATTTTCAATTGAATATTCTAAAAATTATTCCAAATCCTTGGTATATTGAGGTGTGTTTTGAGGTAAATTAATCAAACTTTTATCCCTAGGTATTGGATTTTATTCTCCCTATAAATTCAAATATAAATATCTAAATGGTTAATAAAATTGGTATAATCAAAATTAAATATCACCCAACTTCATCATTGACTCTTTCGTAACAACTATAAAGGAAAATGGAATGAATCAAATAATAAACATTTTATTAAGAAACTTCTAATATAAAATCATGAATCGAATAAATTTTTATTTCTACAAAATATAGATAAATAATGACATGAATTTGTTGAAAACCACATTTTTATCATCTAAGAGTAATTTAACCATAAATTAGATAATTTTCCTTCTTATAAAAATAGTGATATTTTTTCATTAAATAGATATCTGCCTCATTATTATCATCTAACATGTATCACTATGATAATTTTAAAACATCAAATTACTCAATATAATAGTTGAAACATTCCATGATATACATAACCTAAAATTTCATTTCAACCACGATGGATAAATAAATAAGTTTGTAATCCTCCTCATGCAAACTTCCATAGATGGATAATGAAATAAAAAAATCTCATTTCATTGAATATTTATACCTCATTTATGACCATCGTAAAACTAATTTTAAAAAGTTATTTTATTTTATCATGTAAATATTATATAAAAAATATATATATAACAAAAAATTAATTTAAATCATAATAAATTAACAATAAAATCAAGAAATAAAACATTAACTTCAAATAATAGAATAAATATTTCATTAAACTACACTAAAATCACAGAAATTTAATTTAATTTAGTTTAGTACATGAAAAAAATATCAAATTTGAGGATAAAAGTATATCATTAACTAAAAAAAGAGTAATTGAAGAGTGTTTTATAATCACACAACCTTATGGAGGTTAGGGTCCCGATTTTCACCGTTAGGGGGGTATGGGTCATAGTGGTCACTGACATCATAGTCAGGGTCATAGAAGTAGACGAAAGGGTTGAGGTCACTATGAAAAATGTCAGGGAGAGTCAGGGCCATCAGGGTCACTGGAAAGAGGGGTTGAGGTCAAGAGAGTATCCTTAAGAGGTGTGAGGTGATGGCGGTCACCAGTAGGGGAGTCAGGGTTAGGGTAGTTTCTATATAGGGGGTCACCATAGACAGGTGGAGAGGGAGAGGGAGGATAGAGGGGATTTGGGGTCCCTAAAAGGGGTCCGGGGAGAGGGAGGTTAGAGGGGGGGTTAGGGGTCACCCTTGAGCTGTGGGGGGGGGGTCTCAGGTCACTCCTGAGATGGGGGTGTTGGGGGGGGGGGGGTCGGCACCACCAATGTGTAGGGGATCCAAGATTGGGAGGGTAGGTCAGAGGGTGGGGTCGTGGGTCTCCATTAATGTTGGTGGTTGAGGTCATTTCCAAGGATAGAGGAGGTAGGTTAGAGGGGGGTCGGGTGTCGCTGAGAAGGTCGTGGTGTCAGGGTCACTTCCAGAGAGGGGAGAGAAGGATGTCAGAGGAGGGTGGGATCAGGGGAGGGGTCGTGCAGAGGGAGTGGGGGAGAAATATGAATTTATTGATTTAAAAAAAATATAGCAGAGGATTAATTGAAATTGTTTCTAATTTTTAAACTTAAAAAAATATGGCATCAGTTTGATTAAACCACTATTATAGTATATATACTGTTAATATGATTTATTTGTATCCGGTTATTAAAATAAATACTAATAAACTGTTGTTAACCAGTGTTTTTAGTGAGGATCATTTAATCTTCCTTCTAAAAAGAAGATTAATCTTATATTATTTTAGTGTGGTTGTTTTTCGAATTTCAAATGAGATTGTAATTCACCACCTAGATCATGTCGTAGCCGAAACTAGATGGGGAATTTTCAGTGATATTGTTGTAGTGTTCCAAGGTCGGTTATAGGGACACATCTCATGATTCTTAGGAATTTCATGTTTCGAAAGGATTAGGTAACCATAATAACTCTAATCAGAAAACAAAAAGTGGGGCATGGTGATTCTAGGAATACCATGACTCTGCAACCCGTGCAATATCCACAGAGAAATATAGAGTAAGGTGCAGTGAGAAAAGAATTGTATGGTTCTGAGAAACTGATTGTGGATGATAAATCTAGACATTTTATGGTGATATTTCTGATTATTTTCAATTTTACCATTATGAAAGATTTGTTTGATATGGGTGCATCCTATTTATTTATTGGTTCTCGTACTATTGATCTTATGGGTTTTCATGTTGAGATTATGTCCTCTTTTTTGAAACATTAAACTCCCCTTTTCCAAAGATAATATTGAGACCTTATGTGAAAATCATGTTTTATAACTATAAATTGGGCTGAATTGAGTTAGGATTATTTGTTAGTTGTGATGGATGTCTATGAATTAACCCTAGGTTTGGATTGATTGACAATGTTCAAAGCTCATATAGACTGTTATACCCAAAGGGTTAGTTTTACAACTGATGATGACATCAAGAATCACTTTAAAAGAGATAAAAAAGTAAAATTCTTGTGGAATGTGATTTTTTGCACTAGAGTTTGGAACTATATCATAATATTTTTTATCTTTGACCTTGGAATCAGTAGATGAGATCAATAATATTCAGTTTCTAACAGTTTTTATTTGTTTTCATATGTTTTTTCAAAAACAATTATCAGGGTTTCCACCTATTAGAGTAATGGAATTCATGATTGATCTCTTATGAGGGACTAGTACTATCTCAATTACATATTATCATATGACACAAATATAATTAATTGAATTGAAATTCTAATTGTAAGATATGGAAAGAAAAGGATCTAATCGTCCTAGTACATCTCTGTGGGCAGCACCAGTTTTGTTCTTAAAACAGAAATTTATAATGCTTTAGCTATGTGTGGATTATAGTAATATAAACCAGGTTATGATAAAGAATTGTTATCATATTCCATTCATTGATGATATATTTTATCATTTTAAGGGAGCCTAATGGTTCTTTAAAATTTACTTGTGATCAAAATATCACCAATTGCGGGTTTTGAAGGAGGATATTCTGAAGATAGCTTTCATAAGTAGATATGGCCATTATGAGTTTGTTGTTTTGCCTATCGGTCTAATTAATGCATCACAATTCTATATGGAATTGATTAAAATGGATGTGGTAATGTTTTTTGAGATGCCTTGCATGTCAGTAGGTTAAGGTAGAGCACCAATGTCTAGTGGGTATGCTACAGTCTTTATTGATTCCTATACCAAAATGGGAGTAGATAGCTATGGATTTTGTAACTATTTTACCAAGTATAGTTCAGAAACATGATTCCACATGTGTAATAATGGATTAGCTCACAAATTCATCTCATTTCACCCCTACTTTTGAACCTAATACTGTAGAGGAATTGTCCAAAATCTATATATGAGAAGTGGTAAAAAAGTATGGAATAATAGTTTCGATAGTATCCGACCATAACATTAAGATTACATCTCAGTTTTTAGAAATACATACCACAATCTCTTGGGAATATTTTTCTATCACTATGGATTATCATCCTCAAATGGATGAAAAAATATGGACGGACAATACAAACATTGGATGATATTCTTAGGTATCATGTAAGGGATTCTTGGTGGCTCATAGGAGGAGAATATACCGTTATTAGATTTCTCGTATAAAAATAGTTATCAGTATTGATATATATATATAGATACTTTTGAAGAATTTTATGGGTTTCATTTTCATTATACACTTTTTTGGGTGCAAACAGGTGTGAATTAAATTATTATACCAATCCTTATAAAAGAGACAAAAGAGAGTACTCAGTTGATCTGGGTGATATTGGAGATCTCTTAGAGTCATCAGAAATCAAATGAAGATCATCTTCAATGGCCATTTTCAATTGAAGTGAGTGATTGTGTGTTCTATATAATCTCTCTAGGTATAAATAATTATCATTTTTGGGAATAATGTAACGTTACCTCATTGATATATTTTCTCTTTTGAGATACTTGAATTGGTTGGTGTGGGGGAATATCAATTTTGTTTTCCACTAATGTCCAGTTTACGTCATAATGTGTTTCACATATATCAATTGAAGAATTATCATCTTGATCTTGACCATGTGATTTGATGGGATCACATTGACCTAGATTTTTATGCTACCTTGGTTCATGTTCCAAAGTAGATTGTGAAAAATCAAGAGAAAGTATCATATTGTAAAAAAATATCTAGTGCGGTTTTAACTGAATCATGGCTAGATTCAAGATGGAACATGGGAACATGATAAGAAAATGGTGGATAAATGGCCCAAAATCTTTCTCAAAAATGGTAGTTTTTAACTTTCTGGGGATAGAATGACTATTTTTGGGGTGAATTTATCACCCATGGATTTAGGTAATTAACCATTTATTTACGTATATTTATTATATATTGTGATTTAGCTAATTTTTAGGATGTTTGAAGGAGTTTTGTAATTTTATTGGGGATTTTTTAAGGTTCATGTTTTGAGAAATGTTAGTAAAAACCATGTATTACCTCCCAGGAAACCACGCAAGTGAAATAGTGGGAACTGGGATAGAACATGGTTTGGGAAAACAGTGCAGCCACCCAGGAGAAAAAATTTAAAGTTGTAAAGAGGGTAATAAAACGGTTGGTTCATGGTTTTCTAAACCATGTGATCGTCCATAGAGAAGTAGTTTCGGAGGTAGTGGCTAGTGAATGGTTAGCGTACAGTTTTCCTAAACTTTCACCCTAACCATGCACCATTAATATTTAGATCTTAAATTAGTAGATCTCACTCATTTTAACTTATAATCCTCTTATTTTCCCCTATATTGATCAATTCATCAATTATTCTACCACCTAAGGTTTTGGAGGTTATTACTTTTGATCCAGGAGTGACTCATAGGTGAATTCAAGTGGGATAGAGGCTGGATTTACTTGTAAGTGATCGTTCTTAATCATTTACCATATATTTATTCTTCTTTCCTCTATTGGAGTCATAGATTTAATTTTTTGGGGATAAATACATTCTTTTTTATGTGTATCATAATTAATTATGATTATTTTGGTTGAAGAGAATAAGATCTAAGGTCGAATCTTGATGTTTCAATCCGGGTTTTTTGTGTTTTCTACTATTCTTTAAATTTTACAATATTTGTGAGGTTAGTAGCTTCACTCTGGAATCCTATTATTATAACATGAAGGATTGATTTCAAATTTATGGATTTTATTGAATAAAATTTTGGAACTGATGTTTAATTTGGAGGAAAACCTCTTTAGTGATGGTTTTGTAGATTTTTTAAATTTTCTAGTTTTGTGAAATGTGTTTTTGGTTCATGATTTTAAAATGATGATTTTAAAATTATATATTAGTATTAATGCTTGTAAAATTTTTTGTAGAAATGTTTTTAATAAATTTTTTTTTATTTACATGACTTAGAATGGTAAGTATGGCACGGTATTTGGCATACATGGTTAGATTGGGTTCATTTGCATTGATGTGACCCAGTGTAATGGGTGTATTCCATTGGGTAAATTTATAATGGTTACCTTTTGAATATTTGGTATATTGATGAGAGATAACTCATGTGTTTGGAATCATTATCTAATCATCCATGTTTGGGTGTGTATATATGTAGAATCAGGAATCTTGTAATCCAATGGATTTGTGAAATGGTTTAAAAGACTTTTTTGGTTTCTTTCTGTGGAAAACTATTTGTCTTGGAAAATGTCTTGGTTTGGAAAACTATTATGGATGTTATATAAATTGCTTTAATCTATTTTAAAATAATTTATATAAATGTTATAACAAGTTCTAACCTAGTGGCCTGAATTGGGGAATAATTGGATAAATCCTTCTGATTTTTATACTCACCCCCTGGTTGGGCTTGTTGGTACATTTGCAGATGTGAAATATCGAGACACAGGTAAATGTATGGTATCACAGTTATTTAGTGGCACATCATGATGCTACTAGAATGAATTTATAAGTTGGATCTTGGATCATACTTTGTGCCTTGAATTTTATGTATTAGGTGTCTTTTAGTTTTTTTACTTTAAGTTTCTGTATTGTACTCTAATATAGTTTTGTTTGGTTTCTTTTTTTTTAATTGAATTTTTCACTCATGAATCATATAGAGGTTATTTATTTATGATTATATTGGTTTTTTTGTTTTATTTTCAATGGTAAAATCATCCCCCAATTTTTGTTGAATCTATTGGATTTTTTTAGACTTTAGTATCATTGGGATGTCACCTTAGGCCTAGTAATGTCCCACCTTAACTTACCAATCCAATGGGTAAGTGTAAGGACATTATATGAATTATGAACTATGCATAAGTTTTGAGACAAAGGATACCATTCCCACAAAATTGATCATGGGAATACGGATTATAAGGAACATAATTTATAAAAATTTGTTCTTGAGTTATCCTTTGAACATTTAAAAGGTGGTGGATTTCTTTAGAATTAGTCAAGAGAAACTAGTTACCTCTCTCTTGGAATATTATTCTTAGTTGAACAAGAATAAGGAATCTATAACAAAGCTGAGAATAAATACATGGAAAAGGTAACTTTTTCATCAATAATTAGAATCTTGAAATTTTACATGGTTCATACATAGGAAAACATTACACATGAAGTGATAATAGTTTTCAAGGTCATTACTAATTCTAAAATATAACAAAGGGAAGATATATAGTGGATAGTTCAGTACCTAAAACGTTTAAAAGGTTTCAAAATTTTATTTCTCTATTTCAATAAAGGAAAAATCATATTTAATTAAATTATTACTCTATCCAAAATTTGGTGTAGGATATAGTTTTTGATCTATAAAATGTGAATGGATTTTCATATTTTTATGATATCATGAAAACGATTATAGTATAGGTAATGGGGTTACTATGAAGATGTAAATGATTTTTTGGAATTGGAAAAGGTTTTATAGATATTGATGGAAGACTTAGTGGTGAATCATGAAAATGATTCTCAAGTGGAATATTTTAATGTTCATCAATGTAAAAATAATTTTCAAGTTATCTATTAGATCATTGGGAAGAATTGAATTTAAAAGTTTAATTTTTAAAATATAATGGAAGATTTTGGACTTGTGAAACCTTTATCTGAAAGACTAGACGTAAGAAAACTACAAATGGGGTAAATAAAATTAGTCCATTCAGAAGAAAGATTTGAGTTTGAAAAACTTGAATTTATATATAAAATTCTCCATTTAAATTAATTTTCATTTTATTTAATAATATGGTACAATATAAAATACATTAACTTTATGTTATGTAATAACATTAAATTTATTTCTTAGTAAAATAACTCATGTTTCAAAATGAATGATTTATTATATAAGCACATAGAAATATTATTACATTTCATAATAATATTACACATAATTTTATAACATTTAATACAATATAAAATAATAGTATAGGGAGATAAATGAAAAATAATAATGCAATAACTAATGTAAATTCCATAGGCCTAAATTCTCTTGTAAAGATCCATCTTGCCATAAAGATTTTAAAAAGAAATAGAGAAATTTGTAACATGATAGATATTATCAAGGGAAGTGTAGAACCTTTTTAACTGGTGGTGTTTTAATAAGGAACAAAGGGAAATATAACCATTAGGATATGTCTATTACCTGCCTGGTTCAATATGACAGTTATATAACCATTTAAATATTAATAATATCTAATATAATAGTGAAATACTTGTATAAAAGTTAATTAAAAATTATTACAATTATATTTTAATTAGGTGGCTATATATCTATATAATCATCATGAATGAAAATATATGATATTATAAAAATTATAATTCTTCAAAGTGAATAAATAATGTGTTTCCCTTAAAAATTATTATTTTATAATAAATATGTAATTTTTATTTAAAATAATTATTTTTATTCAATGGTAATTTATTTTGATAAAAAACATGATATTTTAAAAAAACACTTTGAAATTAGGTTAAGGGGAAGTTTTTTTAATTTTCTAAAATAATTTATTTTTTTTGTAATATAAAAAAATAGTTTTATGAATTCCATAGAATTTATGAATTCGTTAATATGTAATAATTATATAATAATTAATATAAGAGAATAACTAACAAATAATATGATATATTGTTAATATAATGTATTTTAATTAATTAAAATGATGTTCTAAACCTATAAATAACATTCAAATGTCTAAATTGGAAAGTATGTTTTTCAAAAATATTTTTTTTGGAATAATTACATTCTCATATCAAAAGTAATATTTAAAATTTTATTTTGGTTTCCCATTATTGAAATTAAAATACCATTCCCTAAAATTTCTAAATCATTAACTAAAACCATGGGTAAGACAATGGTTTTTCATTTTTCATATCCTAGATTTTGAAAGCCTATATTTAAGAATTAATAAACAATTCCCCTCATTTCTCTATAAATTACCACCTCTCCACCCTATTTCATTCACACAAAATCTCAATATCACATCGTATCCCATATTAGTCTTTAATTAATTCCTTTTATATACCCCCATAATCTAATTGAATCACCCCTCTTTGCATAATAATATATATTTAAGGTAATATATTATTTTTATCTCCTATTTCATTCATGATATTCCTTTTAAGTAATGTTTTAAATTTATAAATTACAATGTTTTAGAAATTTAATAAAAATCCATTACTATCTAAATGATTTCTTACCAATGATATACTTTCATTATCTCTCATTAACCCCATTCTATTATCCATTTTATATACCTATTGTGCTTCCAAAAATAATTCCTTGATTTTTCTTACAACATTATTTCATCATGAAAACATAATCCTATTTTTATTAAATGGTGTTCATATAAATTTAATTTTACTTCATTGATTGTGGATTTACTTTTATGAAACAAATATGATTTCACACCCCAAAATCAGCACTTCTCTATTATTTTATTTATTTTTTATCTTTCTTTTGTTTAGTGGTCTTCCTAGTTGTTTTCCTCTGAAATTTTACTTTTTAGAAGGGCATAGGGTTGTATATGGTTAGGGCATGGTTAGGTGAAAATACACACAAGCCTAGGGAAAACTATGCAACCTAGATAATGTCTATTTTTAGGCCACACAGTTATGAGAATGACCATGCTCCCAGCACAAAAAAACCTATGGCCTTCCAGATCTAAAAATATTGTTTTAATGTTATTAATATTAATAATAATATAGTCATCATAATCATTATCATCATCGTCTTTTACCCCTCTCCCCCTCCCATTCATGACCCAGTGCCAAGGGGATTCCTCCTCGGAGGTTCCATACCTTCTGATGACCACTGAAGGATCTTAGACCACCCTGAGAGGGGGTGAATCATGGTGTAAAATTTTTTATTCTTTATTGGATCTTGTTCTCATGTTGGTAGGAACTTATTTAAACCATTATGATGGATATGAGCAGTAATTAAAATATTCACATGTAGAAGGATAAAAGAGCACTTTTACTTGGATCACTACCAAGGACTAAGTCCAAGGATCATACACCAACAGGTTTACAGTTGTACCTAACTCCACTAATCTTCACTAGACAAGGATTCCAAAGGTTTGGGAACAATCACTTAGTCCCAAGAATATTGCCTAAAGGTTTAGGGATATCTCACTGCTTCCATCAGATCACTTGCATAAAATCCCCCTGGCACACTACCTTGGGAGAGTTGTCACTAAGTTTATCGACATGAAGTTTTCTTCAATAGACTGGCCTGAAATTATTTGTCTCTATTCATCACAAGACACTTATTGCATCGAAATACCAAATTTATGATCTTTTATATTCAGTTTTATCCTTTAGTCCAATTACTAAATGCACTAAAACATCTTCTTCTTTTTGATTGAATCAGAAACTCCCTTTATGATATTTCTACTACCGTGAATTGTCCCAGATTCTGCAGACTATCTTTGATATGTGTATCATGCCTACTCCTCATGCCGAACATGCTCCACATACCGAGTCTTCTCTTCATATTGTGCCTTCTTCATGTATCCCTACTTCTTTGCATATCGCGCCTGCTCCGCATATCACACCATCTCCGGATACCCCACCTACTCTGCATACCATCTCTACTCTGTGTACTTCTTTCGCATACCACCTCTTTGTAAATCCTATGCATAAAACCTCTGCTTACCACCTCTGCATACCTCCTCTCCATACCACCTCTGTGTAGCACCTCATTGTACTGCCTCTGTGTATCGTCTTCTCATACTGTTTCTACTTACAGCCTCCACTTCTGTAGAATTCATTCTTATGTGGGTTGTTTCTTCCTATTTGAAAAACCTCTTCTTCCTTCTACAGACTTCTTCTTCAAATTATGTTAACAATTTCGTCTCCCATATACCACTTTTTACTACACCAAATCTCTTATATGGAATGCTTCTTCCAATTCCGTGAACCATTTCGTCTTCTGCGTACCGCTTCGTCCTATACATAATCTCTCTTGCATACCACTTTTGGACCAATCCGAGTTCTTTCACAATAATGATATTTTCTAATTGAATTATCTCTCTATCTTAATGATTGGATTATCACTCCTTATATAGGAAAACAATTATGAAAATTTTTCTAATCTGATTTACGCACATTTTCAATGTGGGACAATCTTCACCGCATACGGAACTCCGACCGCATATTGTAAGCCTCTAATGCATACTAAAAACGATTGTTGTTTACTGTTGGCATTCCATGTAAAGTAAGCTTGTCGGTCCACATACTTCATCTCTTCCACCAATGACGATCCATCTCGCATAACAAAACTCCTTCCGCCACAAACCATTTTTGGTACTGAGCCCCATTCTACGAACCGTCCTGCATACCTTTCCCTCTACATGTTACATAGCTGCGAATTGTTCTCAAACTTGGTACGCAGTCCATGTTCTAAGGTACACAATTTTCTTCCTTTTCTAATTCCCTTATCCATTCTATATCTCGTTCATTCCTATGTATAAATCCATCCATTTACAAAGACCAAATCCCAATTTGGAGGTCCAAAAATATGGCACACTGGGAAATGGAACCACCTTAAATATCTTCTTCATAAAGAAAACCCATGCTTCTTCAATGTCAACTTTCTTCTTCAGAAACCAGATTTTTTCATCACAAAACTTATCTGTCATGATATATAATCTTTGATCAATTACCTTTACCATTGTCATATTTGCAATGGAAATTATTGAAAATTCAATGTCTTCCAACCACATCATTCTTTCCTATCAGAACTGAATATGATTTGCATCACCTTTTCTCCCCCTTTCCTTCATAAGGATTTCATCCCAAGTTCTCTAAAATTATGATATTTGGGGAATAAAAAATAGAAAAGCATCATCTAATTTACCACTCTCAATAACTTCATATTTCTTATTTATCTCCTTCTTTATTTTGATCTTCATTGACAACTGTTGATAACAAACACAATCTTATACAAATAATGGTCCCAAAAACCTCGACTCCCAAGAATTTTTCCTATAGTTTACTCTTATAATTATCACTGGTAATGGTTTCTATTCCTTCTATATCCTCTGTTTCATTCTTCTTATTCTTTCATTTTCTCTTCCCCTCTAATACTCACATGCTACAACTAAACCATAACCCATTTTTTGGGATTTTTTTTATTCTTGATATCTAAGTTTCATGGGTCCTGTTAAGGCCAGTTATTTATATGATCATTGAAAGTATCGGGTTCTCCATTAGTTTTGGGTATATAATGTCCCATTACCTTTTAGTCAGGTATGTTCTCATATTTTTCTTTGGTTTCCCTTTTTTTCTTGGGTGAGAATTTTCGGCCCCGAATTGGGGGGACACCTATAATGGTGAAGAAAGGATTTTTGTATTTTTATATTTTCTTTAGGATTTTTAGTATATTCTTTTGATATTTACACAATTTGAAGTCGGGTTTCCCTATGTGTAATGTTAGCTTGAATTATTCTGTGAGTTGAATTCACAATGTGAGATTTTATAGGTTGTGTATGGGTTATACACCATGTAATGTGAAATCTAGTTTTTAATAAAAAAAAGGTGACACATTTTTTGGGGTAACTCAAAATTAATGGAATTCACAACATGTAAAATATTTCACATTCTGTAATTCCCCAACATTAAATTTTTAGGGTGTCATGCGATTTTTTAGGGATCATTTGTTTTTTCAGCCTCTTCCACATGGCAAGAGCTCTTAACCTAGTCGATTTTGGGTATCTTCTTTCCATTCGGATTGATTCGTTCAGAGATTTATCCGCAAGGTTAGGCACTCTATCTCTTTATGAAAGGATTCCTCTCAATTTATATCTCATTTTTGGTTATGATATATTTTTCTATAGGTATTTTTGTATGGATTATTTTTTCTATGAATCCTTATTAGTCTTTGTTCATGCCATGTATTCTGGAGGTAGATCATGTGCTTTCAATTCCCCATTTTGAAAGACAGTTAGGTTTCATTTACTCTTGAGGTAGGTTCATCTATTTAATTTTTCTAATTTATTTATTTTATTATTATTATTATTGATTTTCTTTACATTTGAAATAGAATTTCATGTGTTGAAATAGAAAGGGGCACGGGTTAATGTTTTAAAGAGGGGTTTCCTTTAAAATTGAATTTCCTTGATTTGAAATCAAAAATGGATTTTTCAAACCTCGAAGTAGATTGGATTATATTTGAAATTGTTTTTTATATAAAAATATGATGATGGATTTTGAAATAGGTATTGAAAAACATTGAATAGTGGGAACCTTAGGTATTTTGAGATAGAAACATAGGTTGCCTTAGTATGTGTAACAACACTATGAGGCAAACCACTATATGTCGATGGTCTATGGTGGGCATTGATATTAGTTTAGATCCAACTTTATGTGTTGTTTATAATTTTGAGTATCTAGTACATATTTTCCCATAGGTAAGATCCCAACTGTTGGGTGCATATTTGTTTTTGGTTGTTTATTACAAGATAGTTTATTTTATGGATTTTGGATTACATGTATTTTTATTTATTTGTATCTTCACCAGATTTTTTAGGGATTTAGAAGTTATAGCATGTAATTTGTGAAAAAACTCAAGGATTGTTTGAAAATGGGATTCCAAATTGATTTGTATATAAAACTGCTTGTAAAACTATTTTTTAAAACTTGGAATTATGCATTCATGTTATTAGAGATTATATATATCCATTGTTGGTAACCTACTGGACACTGTTTTCACACCCTACTTCTTATTATGGGAGTCTCTGGACCTTATTTTTCAATATTTGGGTTAATAGAAGATCATTTTGTAGCATGAATTCTTCTCTTTATGTTGATGTTATGTTTTGGGATCATTTAGATATGAACCTTGGTCACATGGAGAATTGTTGTCTAGAATTATCATGTTATTAAGGTTTATCCGATTTAGATTAGTTTTATCATTCATTTGTTTCTTCATATTACTATGGTTGTATATATTGTTTTGATTATATTCAGACTTGTTTCTCTATCTCTGTTTTACCTCACCTCATAACGGGTAGACTCGGGTGACTAGTCTAGTTAGCTCGGGTTGGTCAGTTACAATTTTTTATCACATAGGATACTCTTCATGAAGTGTGATAGAACTGCCTATGTTTTTTCAGTGTCTTGGGTAGACAAGAGTAGGATCATTAGAATTTGGTTAATAGGTGCGGAAAAAGGGTCCAGATAGCTCACTCTCTTTACTGAATCTGATTTTCCACGGGTGGTCCGAAAATCTTCACTAAGTCTGAGATTGAGTGTTTAGGATCACTTGAATAAATTGAATGGTACGTTTATTTAAGTTATCCTATATATAATGTATTATGACTCTGTATGTGCAAGTTCATTTGAATAAACTACATAGGGATTTTCTTTAGATAGAACTATTCATTTCAAAAGGTGGTGGCCTTTTTTGTAGAATTCACAACTGATTAAAATTCTTATATTTCTAAATCATGTTTTGGATTATTTTTTTTTTTAGTTCAGTGATTTTGAAATTTTCTCAAGGAATATTGGCTATTTTATTGTGTCTAATAGACAATACTTCCAAGAAGGGATCTTCCAAATATAAGAGGGAAAGCTAGAAGGCATTTTTTGCAAGGAGATCCTCCTATCGACCCATCTTCAATTGAAGTAGTGATTTGTTCCATTTAGACTCTAATGTCTATGGACACAGTGAACCACGGAAGGTTAGTGGATCATGATTCAAAATTTACCAAGAAACATCCACCTATCTTCCATGGTGAAAAAGGGCCACAAGATTCAGAGGAGTTTCTTGAATGTATCAAGATGATCTTAAAATTTTTAAAGAATCCTGAGGATTATCTAGAGGGTTTCTCCACAAATATTCTTGAGTAATTAGGAATAATGTGGTACCACTAAATAATGTAAGAAAATATGAACTAATTTCTTACTTGGGTCTCCTATGAGAATATCTTCAATCATATGTTTTATCTAGAGACTTTACTTATCGAAAGGACCTATGATTTCTTGATGTTAGAGTAGTGGGTGTACTGTTCTGGAGAAATCCACCGACTTTACTAAGTAGGTTCTTCTGGAATCAGATATTTTTACCAATGATTATGAAAATTATCAAAGGTTTGAGATTAGTATGAGGGATGATATTTGGACAATGCATTTTATCGTATGCCTTTTGAACTTTATGGATGTATTAGATAAATAAGATTTAGCTGAGGTAGATATAGTTGGGAGGATAGGTTTAGGCGGAGCTATAGTTAGTGCAGTGGTTAACTAGGTCCATTATTCTAGTCAGAAAAGAAAGTGAAAGAGTGGGAAGCTTTCTATAGGACCAGTTTTAGGGGCTTTTATAGGAAAGGAAAAGGTAATTTTCTAAAAGTATGGGGGTATGATCTTACTAGGACTCAGTGTATATATGTGCCTAAAACATTTCATCATTTTGGGTGATCTATCCATTTGAAGAATTTCTGTGATAAGATGTCCCAAGGAAGTAAGGAAGGATCCACTTTCACTAAGGGGTCACAGGTTCAGGCTGATGCTTCCAAGGGTGGTGGGTCAAATTCTCAGACCAAGGGGAATGTTCAAGTGACTATGTCAAGATGACTTTATGCAGCATAGTGTGTGCTAGAGGAATCTAAAGTAAGGTCAGCTACTATAATATATACGATGTTTATTTCTTCTTATATGGTTATACATTTTTTTAATACAAGTTCTAAAAAATATTTTATATCTTCAATGTTGGTTGAAATCCTGGGATTTCATTCAGAGATTATATCTTTCTTATTGGATCCTTCCACACCCTTAGGAAAGAGGTTTGAACATGGTTTAAAACATCCCACATGTCGAGTGGTGGTCGGTGACTTTGAGGTGGTTTGGGAATTCATAGTTCTTGATCATGATATCTTTGAATTGATCATCTGTATGTATTGGATGATTAGCATAAAGGATCAGATAAACTATTATCCACATAGGGTACAGTTCTTATCTATTTATTGGGCCACTCATGTTTTCCAAGATGAGTTGGACTCAATATCAATAAGGGTAGGGTATGTTGTTCCTTATGTTATTTTAATATTTGGGTAGTTTTTATATTTGTTTCATGATATAGTTGTCCCATTATTAGGTGGTAAACTACCTAATGTTGTCTTTGTATACCCTAAGGTGTTTTTGGATGATTTTCTAGCTTATCACCACAGAGAGTGGTTGATTTTACTAAAGACCTATTACTTAGAATTATGCCCATTTCTATTCCATTCTATCAAATAGAAACAACTGAGTTAGTGGAAATCAAAGTCCATCTTGAGTTCCTAGAGGTGAAAGTATTTATTTGACCTATCATGTCACTATGGGATTTGAATGTACTATTTTCTAAGACGGAATATGGAAGTCAAAATTTTATATTGACTAATAAAAGTTGAATTAGTTGGCCATTATGAAAAAGTATCATTTACCCAAAATTGATGAACTCTTTGATCAGTTAAGAGGGGATCGTTGGTATTCTAATATTTTCATCTAGTTAGGGTACCACCAGTTGAGAGTCCAAGAAGAGGATATACCCAAGAGAGTGTTTCGGAGTTGATATTTGCATTTTGAGTTTCATATAATGTCACTCAAACTCGTGAAATCTCCTATGTTGTTCATATATTTAATGAACCAAATTTTTCATTATTTACAGGAAAAAAAATTTTTGTGTTCGCAGATGATATCTTGGTTTAGTCCAATACAGAGGACGAGTACAAATAGCCTTTGAATATCATTATTCAAACTTTGAGGGAACATCGTCTGTATGGTAATATTTCCGAGTGTGAGTTTCGGATTTGGTAAGTGATGTTTCTAGGGAATATGATATCTGACAGGGGAATTTTAGTTGATCTTGAAAAGGTGTAGGCATTTATTTGTTGGGAGTAGCCTATAAATTTGTTTGAGATATGATGATTTTTGGGTTTGGCATGTTATTATAGATGGTTTGTATAGGACTTCTCCAAGATCACATCTTTGATGATAAGTTTAACCAATAAGGGTTCAATGTTTTAATAGAACAATAAGAATTAGAGATCTTTTGTAAAGATTAAGATGAGGTTTACTTTAGCACATGTTTTGATACTTATAGAACTAGGTTTGAATTATGATGTTTTCTAGGATTATTCTGGTACAAGTTTGGTATGTGTCTTGATACAGGGGAAACATGTTGAGGCTTATTTCTCACTCTAGTTATGCTCTCATGAGAAGAACCATCCTACCCATTATCTTGAGTTGGAATATGTTATGTATGTGCTCAAAGTGTGGCATCACCATCTCTTTGGAGAGTAGTTTATAGTGTATTCTGATTACAAAATCATGATGTATATATTTACTCATAGAGATCATAAATTACTAAAGAGATGTTGTGTTGAGTATCTTCATAATATTGATTTTGATATCCTATATAGCCCTAGGAAAGGGAATGTGGTGTCTGATGTGTTGAGTAGAAAATTTATAAGGTAATCCCTGAAGGAATCCGTTCAGTAGTGGTATCTAATGAGTTTATTTGGTGAGATGAGATGGGGAACATAGAAGGTTGGTGGACATGTTCTCTTGGATTTGATAAAGGTGGACTCATCTTATGATGAGTGAGTTCGAATCGAGAAGATTATAGACATTGAGATACAATTCATAGGTTAAGCCCTAAATGGTGGGGACACCTCATTCGAGTTGTGTCAGTCTCCCAGTGGATCTTTGTTCTTCCATTGTAGATTGGTTTCTCCTTTTTTCTTGAGTCCATATTTTCTAGATAGTTGAAACTATTATTATTGGTCTAGGAAATCTAGGGCTACAAATATGTTTACTGATTTGAGAAATCAGTTTTTATTTTCTTGGATGAGGTAGTCAGTTTCAGATTTTCTATCATGGTGTCTCACTTATCAAAGATTTAAGGTGGAACACCAGGTATATGTCGGTTTTTTTCATGATTTACTGAGTACGGTATGAATGTGGGATGAGATTTCTAGGGATTTCATCATTATTTTACCATGGACTCCTATTCTAAAGTATGAAATTTTGTTGACTGTTTATAGACTCACTAAATCAACTCACTTATTTCTAATAAAGAAGGTGAATAAAGTGGAATAGCTTAGGGAGTCATATGTTTAGGAGATTGTGAAGCTTTAATGGGTTCCCTCTATAGTTTTTTCTGATAGGGACTCAAGTTTAATGTCTATATTATGGAAAGGTCTACATGGTTCAAAGGGTTCATAGTTGAAATTGATCATTACTTATTATTAAAAATGGATGGATAGAAATAGAGGACTATAAAATATCTTAAGGATATGCTTTAGGCTTGTGTTCTTGATTTTGGAGGATCATGGGAGAAACATTTCCCATTGGTTGAGTTTTCCTATAATAGTAGTTATCATTATTTGATATGGATGGTTCCCTTGGAGACTTTGTATGGGAGTCCATGTCGATCTCCCTTGTACAGGGCAGAGTTGGGAGAGCGTTCCTTAGTTGGGGGGAGTATTGTTCAAGATATGACATAGGTAGTGCAGTTGATCCAGAGTCATTTGATCATGACATAAAGTAATCAAAAATATTATTCATTCCATCATTATTGGTTACTGTAGTTTGAGGTCGGTGATTGTGTCTTTCTAAGAGTATCACCTTGCTCTGGACATCATCGGTTGGGTAAGGAGGGTAAGTTGGCACTAAGGTTTGTGGGACCCTTTGAGATAATTGAGCGAAGATGGGAGGGTTTCCTATCAGTTGTGGTTATCATCTTTCTTGATTTCTATACATGAAGTGTTTCATGTTTCCCAGTCGAGGATACATATAAAAGATCATTCCCATGTGATTAGATGGGAGGATGTAGTTCTTGATCCTGATACCACTTTGGTTGTGCTTCTAGTTTATATTAGAGATTTACAGGTTAATGTTCTGCATGGTAAAATGATTCCCCAAGTCGGGGTACTATGGTAGTGCAGAAAATATCACCATGAGATGTGGGAGAGTGATTTTTTTATGAGGCTATAGTGGCCTACTATTTTTTGGATCAAAGATCTTGAGCTCTTTCTGGGGTAAAAAGATTTTATGTTAGAGATATTTTAACACCCTGTTAAATTTAAATCATTAATGTCTTGATAGTTATATCTGATTTCTTATTTTCAATAGGTGAGTATTTTCATCCCTGAATATTGAGGATATCGATAATGGTGAAGTCAATGAGTTTCAAATTTTACCATGGGTTTGTCATATTTTCACTGGGTAGTTACATGATGTGTAGTTGGGTTTGATGATTTTTAAAGTCATCCCAAGTCATCCCATGAGTTGAATTCATTGTTTGAGTTTTTACACATCATGTATGGGTTACACATAATTTAATGTGAAATCAAGTTTTCAATTAAAAAAGGGAATATTTATTTTGGCGTAACTCAAAATTAAATGGATTCACGACATGGAAAAGATTACATGCCCTGTAATTCCCCTAGTACCAATTTTTAGTGTGTTGTGTGGGTGTTTGAGTTATCATTTGTTTTTTTATCCTCCTCTACTTGGATAGATCTCTTTACCTAGGTGATTTTGGGTGTCTTCCCTCCATTCTGATAGATTATTTCAGGGATTGATCAGTAGGGTTGGCACTTCATCTATTTGGGTAAACTATCCCCCTAATTTCTCTCTTGTTTGTGGTTTCAAAACTAGTTTTTGTATGTATTTATGACTATATTGTGTTTTATTTAAATCATTTTTAGTCTTCGTTCATGCATTGTCCTCCATAGGTAGATCCAGTGGTTTCCAAACCCCATTTTCAAAGGAAGTTAGGTTTTCTACACTCTTGAGGTTGGTGGATATGTTAAATTGTTCTAATTTATTGAATTGATTATAGTTCATATTAGTTTCATAGAGATTCAAAATGGGATTTCATGTCATTAAATTGAAAGAGGAATGGTTTCATGTTTTAAAGGCGGTTTTTTACTTGAAAACAGATTTTCCTTGATTTTAAATGGAAAATGAATTCTTCACACTCTAAATCATGTTGGATTGCCTTTGAAATTGTTTTTTATATAAAAATGTGATCATGGTTTTCAAAATAGAAATTGGAAAACATTTCACAATGGGATCCTTCGGTATGTTTAGATGGATACATTGGTAGTCTTACTATGTGTGTGACACCACTAAGAGGTAACCTCTTATATATCAATGGTCTAAGGAAGGCCTCCATATTAACTCAGATCCAACTTTATGCCTTGTCTGGTCTTGTGAGTATCAAGTATTTATTTTCCAATACGCTAGATCCCTTCTGGTAGGTGTATTTTTGTTTTTGGTTGTTTTTTATATTATATTTTATTTCATGGATGTTTTATCACATATATTTTCACTTTTTTGAATCGTTACATACTTTGTTAAAGGAATTGGAAGTTATAGAACGAAATTTGTGAATAACTCAAGGATTTTTTAAAAAATGTATTTCAAATTTATTTTGTTATAAAAATTCTTGTAAAACTATTTAATTTTAATGCTTGGAATTATGAATTCTTGTAATTAGATCTTGTACAGATCCTTTGGTGGTATCTTACTGAGTTTTTTTTCTCACACCATAATTAATCCTATGGGAGGTTTTAGACCTTATTTTACAGGATTTAGGTAAAGGGAAGAGTATTTGGTATCGTGAATGCTTCTCTTTATGTTTATATTTCATTTTTGGATAGTTTGGAGGTGAAACTTTGTTACATGGAGACATTTTGTCTACACTTGTCTTGTTATTCTAGTTATTTGGTTTGGGTTAGTTGTTTCATTATTTGTTTCTATATAATACTATATTTTTATGTCTTGTTTCAATCACATTTAAGACTTTTTTTTCTTATCTCTATTTTACCCCACCCTATAATGGGATAACTCGGGTGACTGATCTGGTTAGACCAGGTTGGTCTGTTATAAGGAAGGTTTTCTTAAATTCAAATTATTTGGCACAATTTTATTTAGGTATTTTGTAAACTATGGATTCCTTTTATTTTTATAGTATACCTTGTAACTCCTTGGGGGAGCTTTGGACCACCATTCTTGAAGTAAAAAACTCATGGATCCCCGAAGGTGACTTACACCCATATACATGGGTGAGGAATATAAATATATACCATATTTTTGCATATTACCTTGTTGGGAGGTGAATGTCTACATTTCATCTTATGGTACTTATATATATATACATCTGTGTGTGTGTGTGTGTGTTTGTGTGTGTGTGTGTTTGGCTGTTTGTATGTATAGGGGAAATTATGCACAAGTGTAAAAGAAGGGTTTTGTTTCACCAGGGTCATTTTTGGTCTTTCATTATTTTGTGGATCACTTTTAATTGAGTTCAAGTTTCCATCATCAGTGGTGACACGTTTTGAGGTATGTTCCCTATGTCTGAGACTTAAATTTGAATTCTTAATTTCTTAAGTCTTTTCAAATTTGTTTTATCATTATGTAGAATGTATATTATAGGAAAATTTGTTGTTGATACTATAAATTTTTTTACACTTGTTTTATATAATTTAACTAAGCTTCCAACATGGGTTTTTTTGTGAAAATATGATTTTGACCTTGTTACGGAAAATGGAAAGTATTTCCAATGTTAAATTGCTTCCCTAACAGGTGTTTCTTTAAAAGTGATAAGTCCCAGTCATTTCCTTCAATTTTTTAGGGAAATGGTAATCCCCCTCAAGGCATACCCCTTTAAATGAAACAACAACATTAGTGTGTTAAATGCATGGTGTGAAAAGTGTTCCTCGTGATTGGGTAGTGCCTTGTTTATTTGTGACTTGGAAACCAGATGTGCTTAAAGAGGGAGATCTGAGATGATAATGTGGATGGGTTTATGTGTAAATAATGTTAAGTTTATGTACATGATATCATTATAAAAACTCACCTACATTTTAATGAAAAACTTGGGAAACCTGAGTACCTAGGTATGTCAGTAAGGACTAGTACACTAGTTGAGTCAGAAAGTAACTAACTAAAGCTCCCTAGAAGGATTATTCTAGAACACTATAAAATAAAAATAATGATTCTTTTTTTATCAGAATAAATTTCAATTCATACTCTCTAAAATATCATGCAAGAAAATGAATTATATGGTTCTATCACTGAGGAAAGACAATCCTAGGACCTAGTTTACCTAACTGCTTAGGTATTTCCAATGGTTCTCTCAATCTTGTGCTCTTATTTTCTATTGTACTATTTATAAAATGATATTTTTTGTAATGTTCTCATACTATGACCCCAATTTTAACATTAATTTTATTTTTTAAGGACTTTTTTTGAATGTCCATTTAGGCGTTAAAAACTATTTTATAAAAAATAGTTTTCCTAAATATGGAATCTTGTTACTTGTTTTTCATAAATAATAGAAAATCCAATTTTTATATCTCTTATTTACAAATTATCATTGTTGGGTTTATTTTTAAAGGTAGTTCATAGGGAATTATTTCTCTTTTGGAATTATTATTGGTAATTTTAAATTCTCTTGCATATACTCATTATAATTTTTAATTTCTAGGACTCCTAGATCTGGTATGCTCTTGGAGTGACTATGGTTCCATAGTTGGTGGTGACATATGAGTTCACATAGTGGTATGTCTATTATTATTTCTCTTCAACTACTAATTCAGTTTTATTTTTTCTATTTTTATTTTTTATTTATTTATTTTTCATGTGATAAATCACTTCCAAATTGAGTTATGCTTGGTTCCTGACACTATTGACCAACATAATAGGATTGGTAATACCTCTTTAGCCTTGTTTTGGGATGACTTTGGTAACATTTTTAGGGTATACCCAAGTTGGTTCATGAAAAAAATGGTGGCATAGCCTTGTCCATTATTATTTTGGGATGTTTGTTAGTTAAGATCTTGGATTATCATAATTCTAGTGTCCAGTCACAGGAAGGTGATCGATCACCACCTATTTGAAAGGACACTTGAATTTCCAGGGAGTTCTAGGATATTTGTGCCTCAATATCAAAGTGTGGATCTTGGTTGTTTTGGGGTTTTTGGTTTTTTAGTTTTTCTAAGTGGTATCTAGTATTTATGAATCTTTTTAAGAAATTTAAAATGTTGGAGTGATTTTTTAGAGGTATTTAGAGGGTGAATGGTTACTTTGCATGTATTGAAAAACCATGCACTGACCGTGTAGCTGCCTATATTATCCTCCAGTGATCTTACAGGTGTGGTTCATAGACTTCCAAACTATGAGACCATGTTTTGTGTAGCATAAGTGTTTCTATGTTTTTATAAATTTGATCTATTAAGAGTTTGGTATTTTTTGTTTATTCTTGGTAGTGGTTTGAGTTGGCTTTGGGGTGCTTCCATTAGGCATTAAAATGATGATCATTTTTTATGAAATTGGATTTCCAAAATGAAAATTGTTGTTTCTTTAAAGATGAAATGGATTTTTCTTTGAAAAAAAGGAATGCATTTTGGGAAATTTTGGGGGACATTTTAATGTTTTAAAAAATGTTAATCATAAATGGTTTGGAAAATATTTCTGGCTTTTGGAAAGGTTTTTTGAAATGTAAAATGGGGCTTCATGGGAATTTAGAGATTTGTTTCTTTAATGATAAGAGGAAAATATTAATTTTTGGGGGGATTTTAAATATGGGTTTTAAGTGTTTTTTTAAATGTAAATGTCTTTTATTATCCTTTAGTATTCCTATGAATGTTTTATCTCTCTATATCTCTCTCTCACTCACATATATATATAGGTGTATGCATATGGTAAATGGATGGTTATTGGTATATGTATAAGGTTGATTGATCTTTCATAGGAATGTATATATGTGAGGTTTCATAGAATACCAATGGTGGCTATATTAATATCATAATTTTTTTTTCTAAAAATTGTTTTCAAAATGGGTGTTTTGAATTTTTAGAAAATATGGTTTGGTGTGCTTCTTCCTTTTTGTGTTTGGATATTTCATTTTTGGAATTTTGGTTTTGTTGTGTTGAATATGTTGTTGGAATGGTATTTTGTGTATGGATTTTCAATTTTTTAATTGAATTGTGGAGTTTTGGTTTATGATGCATTTTGATTCAACTTTGTGATTCTTGTTTTTTTATTTTACACTATAAAAGTACCAATAAAGTGTAGATGTTTGGTATTTTAGGTTCCTTCCATGGTTTTCTATTTAGAGGTGATATTTTGGAACTATTTATAGAAATTACTTAGTGGTTTGATCTTGTTAAATTTGAGGGTGTTGAGTCTTTGAGGAAATTATGAATAATAGTTTATTTGGGTTTTTTCATTGGCAACTCTACCCAAAATATGGATCAGGTGGTGGAGAAAAATACTTTCTAGACATTAGAACACACCCGTGTCTTCTTAGGTTGTTGTATACCATCATCATTTGAGAAAGAGGTGAATACCACATTTTTAGTGGGATTACAAAAATATGTACCATTAGGTGTGGTAGCTCGGGTCACCTAAAGGGGTTCTATATGTTTCACTATAAAAAGAGGATGTTTCTATTTAGTATAATCATCTACTAAATATGGGGCAACATAGGCTTCAATACATCAGGTATCCATCCATAAGCCTAGGTGTGAATCTTTACACATAGTAGATGAGCAGTCGGGTGTGGTGAATGTTGACCCAACTTTTTATATCTGAAGTTGCAGTGGAAACTATTTATGTTTCCCCATATAATGGATATTTATGTTTGACCTTATTGTTGGGATATCTTGGGTGCCCCATTTTGTTTTGATTTCTATGTCTGTGACTAATGTATTTGAACTCTTGAAATCTTATCATTCTTTTGGAGTGGATTTGTTTTTGGGTGGTTCCTATTTGGAGATTCTCTATATTGGGTAATTATTAATCTTGGTCTAGTTTGATCCCTAGTTTGATTTCCCTTATTTGGGTCATATTTGTGTTTAATGGTAGTTACTTTAGTATTCCACATATTTAAACTACCTTTTTAATCAGTTCCTTAAGGGTGTGAAAAACCCTGATGAGTCTCATTGATGTCTCCTCTTAAGCTGGTCAGGTGTGTCTTAGAGATTTAAGAGGTTTTACTAGTGTTAGAAATTATTTATAGATTTTAGAGTTTTATTTTCATGGGAAAATAAGGTTTGGAAAGAGTCCTAAAATGATGTGGAGAACACGTTGAAATATTCATCGGGTGAACCTATAATTTTAGTCCATGTGGTTTCAGTTTTGGAATTTGGAATTCAATTTTCCTAGTGTGAATCACTATTTCCAACATGACCACCCCTGATCATAGTATATGGTTGGATTGTATAGTGATTAATGTGATGGATGCTCATATAGATCCTGAATATAATGTGATAGGTTCATTTTTTGAATTATATGTTAGGTGTTGCGATGTTCCTTTTTTTAGAGTTTGTTTGAAGATGTGAGTCCTTCGCTTTGGCTCTTTCATTTGGTACTTTCAGTCTATTAGTATTGTTAGTTTCTTCTCAGAATTTTGAGATATTAATTATTGGGTAGTCTTATTAGATTATTTGGATTTCAAAATTTTTGGTTTCGGTAGAAAATATAGTTTTTATTTTTAGTCTTCAGGTGATAGTGGTTTCGTTTGGGGGGGGGGGGTTGTTCTTGATTCATGTCTCTGTCAATTGAATCTTTTTTAATTTTTGGGATAATAAAGTAAAAATGGTGGGGATAAATGTCACACATCAACCCAATAGTACTCTATTATTTTGTTTATTTATTTTATTGCTTTTTCATTTTCATTCCCCAGTGTTTTCCACCTAAAATTACAGTTTTTGTAAGGTTTGAGGGTGGTGCACGATTGGCGCATGACATGGGGAAACCATACCCAAACCAAGGTAAAATCATGCATCCCAGATAATGGATCTATCTAGGATACATGACTAGGATCATTTCCATGCATCAGTCCCTAGATACCATGTGGCATCCCCTCCCTCTTGGATAAAGGCACCACATAGTTGGTGAATGGTTTTGAAGATCGTGCAACAAAACTGTGTGGCATGAAAAGTCTAAAAAAATGTTTTGTTCTTATTATTATCATTATTATTATTATTATTATTATTATTATTATCTTATATTCCTATCCCATCCCATTTATGACCTATCCCCTATGGGATTCCCCATCGCATGTGTGACCCCTTCCAACGACCTCCTCTATTTGGTGTTTTTCCTCCTATTTCCATGTGCAGTCTTCATCGATAAGGGTTTCTTCTCCTCTTCTCTCTGATATTTCCTAGTTATTCAATTTTTTCAATTATCATATTCTTCTCTCACACTACCAATAAACCCTAACCCAATTTTCGCATTCCTTTTTGTTGATTCTTGCTGTCTAAGGTTCTCATGTCCCATTAAAGTAATTTCTTTCCCCATCTCTTGAATTCAGTGAGTTCGCCATCAGTTTTTGGTAGGTTTTATTCCATTAAATTTATTTTTTATAATTTACATATCCCTTTACATATATCATTACATGGATTTTATCATAATTTACCGTCAAAATACAACCAATAATTTTAAAGTCTAGTGTATTTGGAAGATTAGGTACATAATTAAATATCATTAGAAAAAAATAAGAAAACATATTTTATTTAATAATCATAATTAGATACTAACCCTTTTTGACCTCATATATCTACACAGGGTAACTTTGGGAATACAAGAACAAAAGGGATGAGCTAAAATCCTGGTAAGAGAATAATTATAGGAAATAAAAATAGAACATGTGTTAGAAGACATGACATGATGACATGAAAGGCATGGAACAAGAATAAACATAAGGAAGAATAACATGTATAACATGGGAACATATAATTGTGAAATAATTTTAATGTGGAAAAAACTTATAACATGACATAAACATGAGTCAAGGATAACTTCCAAGACATGGTGGACAAAGTCCCATAAAGGAATCAAGTTCACTCCTCCCAACATGACGTCTCATTGGAATAAAAATTACTTAATCCATTGGAACACTATCTGAGAACAAAAATCATAAAATGTTCATGAATATGTGTGACATGTGAATAATTATACCAAATGAATCTAACATAAACAAAATGGTTACCCATGTAATGCATTGGGTATCATAATCATATCAAAAGGCATAACATAAATGAGGTTATGCAAACTCGTACTTTAAATTCACTAAGGGTGTCAGATAGGGTGACCCTTTATCTGCCATTATCTTTGCTATTGCAGAGGATTACCTAAGAATATTACTCAGTCGTCTCGTGGATAAAAATAAGATTAAACCTATTCAGGCAGCTTGGAACTTAAATGTTCCTACACAACTTCTTTATGCCGATGACATTATCTTATTCTTACAAGGTGATAGAAAAAATATTCAAAATATAAAAAATTCCTTGTCTCACTATGAAGAAGTATTTGGAAAACATATAATTTGGAACAAATCTTATGTTTTCTTTGCAAAAAATTTCCCTTCTCCTAAAAATATTAGTATTATAAATAATTTAGGCATCAAAGGAGCAACTTTCCACTTCACCTATCTTAGAGTGCCTATCTTTTGGGGAAGACCTAAATCTATTTATTTTTTCTACATTGTTGATCAAGTCATAAAGCAATTATCCTCCTGGAAAGGAAAATCCCTTTCCATGGTTGGATGAATTTGTTTGGTAAAATCTACCATTGTCTCCAAAATGGCCTACTCAATGATGGTCTATAAATGGCACGCCGGTCTTCAAAAGAAAATTAATGCTTACATAAAGAATATTTTTGGACCAGTATTACTCTTGAAAGGAGGCTTGTGATAGTACCCTAGGCCACTTATTGGAAACCTTTAGAGAAAGGAGGTATTGGTATAAAAAATCTTAAAACATTAAACAATTCCCTTCAAACCAGACTCACATAGAGGTTGATTCATAGCAACTCTAACTCCATTGATTTTCATAAAAAAATATTCCTTACAAGGATAAAGAAAATAAATTTTAATTACATTAATTCATTGATCTGGCCTTCCATGAAGCAATCATTTTCCTATGTTATGGCTAATTCTAGATGGATGGTAAGCATGAATTATTCATTAAAGTTCTGGCTGGATAATTGGACTGATTGCCCCCTTATCTCTATGGTGTCTCATATTTCTCTTTCGAATAATACCAACTTCTCTATAAAGGAGGTTATGAAATCTCGTACTTCAAATGTTCTTGATAACATCATTCATGTTATTGATAATTACCCCTTTTCTAGCTCTGATGATTTCCTTATTTGGGAACCTGATCATAATGGTGTTCTTGATTCCAAAAGTTTTTACAACCACAATATTTCCAACTCTGATTCAATTTTTTTCTAGTTGAAATAATTCGATAAACTCTAGATTAAACCCACGAGACTTACTCTTATTTGGAACATTTCTCACAATCGTGTCCCCACAGAGGTTTTTCATCACTCTTTTGGGGTCCAACATTGCTCTGTGTGTCCTTTTTGTCACCAACACAGAGAAGATACTTACCATATATTCTTGTCTTCTGCTACAACTTATGCCCCTTATAATTTCATTTCTGTAATTTTTGACTGTAGATGGTTACTCCATGACACTATTAGCACTCAATTAAAACATTGTGTGCCTCTTGATACATCTCAACAGATCAAAAACCTTTTCCTAAGTGATGTTGCTGAACTCCTCCATGTGATCTGGTATGGTAGAAATGCTATTATCCACAAAAATATCTCATTTAATCTTAATTCAGGTTGGATTCCTATCCTAATTACTATTAGGGATGTTTCTATGAATTAAAAAGATCAATGTGATAACTCTGTTGGACACTTTGAGATTCTTCATTGACTTTAGATTGATGGGATCTACAAACAATCGCAACATACTTTTGAGGTCTTCTGGAAAGCTCCGCTTCTAGGATGGATTAAAGTGAATGTTAATGGTTCCTATAAAGTAAACCCAGGTCTTGTAGGTAGTGGATATATTTTTAGATACCATCATGGTCAGTTTCATGGAGGCTTCTTTGGCAGTTGTGGCACCACCTTGCCTTTGGAGGCTGAAATGATGGGTGTGATTCACGCTGTTAATTTTTCCCAGAAAAAGGGTCGGTGCAATGTTTGGATTGAAATTGATTCCACCACTATCATCCATGCTATTTGGGAGGGGTGGTTCATCTCACCTGGCCTTTGAATACCCATTGGATGAGCTACCTTGCTTTGCTTCAGGAGACCAACCACATTGTCACTCAAGATTTTCATGAAGCGAACATGATTATTGACGACCTTGCCAACAAGGGAATCAACTGTGCCATAACATGGATGGATAACCTGCCTTCTAACCTTATCCTTTTTTATAATAATTATTTAATAATATTCTTTACCTCAAACTCATGTAGTTTTCTTTTATCCTTTTATTTTAATAAATTTTGTCTCGAATTTTGTCTGAGGCACTACCTTCTCCAAAAAATGATTTTATTTAAAAATTAAATTTCACATATTTAGAAATTTATTTTGATAAAATGGGATTCATTTTTGGATCCCACATGTTATAAAATGGTTATGGTAAATTTTTTGTTATTTTTCTAAAAACTTCAATTTTAGGTGAATAGTAAAATATGATAATGTAGGATAAATAATAAATACATGATTTATTGAGGAATAGGATATGTAAGTATGATTTAAGACCACTTGGTTCGAACTCTCATGAACATATTACTATTCTTGGTCACAAGAATCAATAGTATTGGTTGTCTTGGGAAAAATCATAAAATAATGAGTAAAATAATGGGAAAACCATCCTCTCCTCCACTATAACCCCCCCCCCCCCTCACCCCCTCTTCTCTTCACTCCTCTCAAGCCTTGTGAATTTTTTAAATTCTACTCAAATATCCTCACAATATCCTACCCCAGGTCCAGATTACCTTGTTCTCATAAAAAGACAAAAACATCTCTCTTAAAGAGGCTCTCCAGGAAGATTACCTCAAGAGGTAAATTTCTCTTTTCATTTATTTTATTTCATGTTCCTTTTTTTTCTTTCCACTCCTCCTTTCATAAAAATGTTTTGATGACTCATGTATCTTAAATTTATTGTAATTTTTTATGATAATGGAATAATTATTCATCATCTCTCCATTATGCTTCTTTTATACAAGAAATTAAAACACCTTTCGAGATGTGTTAATTTATCACATTCAAGGACGATGGGTTTTCAATTTCTATTAACATATTCAATTTTGGTCATGAAACCATTTATATGGTTTAAAGAGACTATAATATATGTATTATAAATTATTTAAGGTCCAGGAATCCATTTTTACACATGATATTAATTTATAAATCAAAATGAGTTTGTTGTGATAAAAAACCGCCAATTAACCAAAACAATTGTCATTAAAGTTTTATATAATTATACATATTCACTCCCAATAACCAAACTAATTTTATAAACATAAAATATTCTGTATTTTCACTAATAAAATAAAATTTATATTCTGGAAAACCATTCTCATTCTACATGTTAATTCATACATGAATATAAGCAAACTAATCATGAAAACCAAGGATGAAAACACTCAAAAACAATGAAATTGAATATCTTAACCCATAAAAATTCCATGAATGAACCTAATAATGCAATAATAAATCAATTAAATGAAGATTATTTTCTTTAGTTATTAATTTAGGAACATAAATTTTATTATTCGGGACATTAAGATCAAGTAAGGAACACCTTGGGACCAAAGGTGTGGGTTTTCAACATGAACCTGTATTTTCATTCAGGTTACTCTAATTGTCTAATTAACTCAAATAAATTAATATTTATTAATATTTACTCATAATAAATTCTTTTAAAATTATATATATAAACCAACTAGAATCCAGCTTTCATTTATGGGAAGTTATATGTTTTAAAAGGATATTTCAAAAAGTCTTCCTAAAATACAAGCTAGATTCAAGGGAATTTCTCAAAATATTACTTATTTTCAAGGGAACCCTATAATCTATTTTCAACAACCATTATCATTATAAAAACAATAATTTTTTTTATTAAGATACTATCTTACTTCACTCCTGGTTTTATAAAAAGACTTTTCCAAAAGAACTCTTATTTTCAAAGTAAAAGAGTATTTATCTCAAAAATTACTTGATGATTTTATAAGAGTATCTTCACATGTCTTGACACTCCTGTTGTTTTTTATTTATTATTGGGATTAATATTTTATGATATAATCTAAAATATTTAATTTAATGGTTTATTATTAGTTTTTCTATGGATGTTATATCTTAAAACCATTCACAAATCTACTCTGAATGGTTAGTATTTATGCTTAATGTTTGGGAACATTATTGACATTTCATATGTTAGTTTCAATATGAATGTATATGTTGTTTATGTTTATCCACATTTATATGAGGAATTAATTGGACATATTAATTTATGGGTGGGTCCCTCTATAGCCCCTCGATGCATCAGTAGGTCTCATGAGACAAACTACGGTCTTAGCACAAGGCCTTGACAAAATAGATTATTTACGGTCTTAGCATGAGGCCTTGAAGGTATGGTTATGGTGTCCACCGTTATGAATTACCTCATTATAAAACTAGTAATTGAGAGTTCATGAGGTTATTAAACTAGTATTATACCCATTATTATGCTTTATTATGGAATTATTTATTCAGATCTTATTCCTTCTATCAAGTGTTCTTGTTCATTTTTAAAGGCATGTGTTTTTATTTATTAACCATGAATAATGTTTATTTTTATGATATACTCCACTGTATTTATTACCCTTACAAAGCATTTGAGTTCACCAATTTATTATGTTTCATTTTATTAGGACATGAAGAAGTTTATTACGAATGACTCACAAGGATAAACATAGAGTTGTGGATGTTCACAATAAAACGTATATGTTTTATTTCATTGAAATTTGTAATGTTGAACATAGGTATGTATATTTTTTCCAAATATAATAAAATAATTGGTCCTTTAGGATTAATATTCAATGTTTATATGCCAATGTAATAAAATAAGTCACTGGCTCTGGGCAACTGGGGTCGGTTCCTTACAGTTGGTATCAAAGTAATTTTAGTAGAAAAGTTGGAAACTAGATTTAGAAAATATAGATAAAGGAACAAAACCCTAAGGTTTTCATTGAGGATAAACCTACAAAAAAATCATAGAATTTTGGTATAGAATATATTATGTGGATCTTTCAAGAAAATACATCATTATATGGAAACTAAAAGTAGATGTGGTTCTTGCACAAAAGTACGAAGGAGTGAAAAATCTGATAAGGAGTTTCAGGATAGACCCTGGGTATCCTAGTACATGACAACATGACTTACTGCGCACCCGGTTTGACACTCTATGGGGATATTCTTAGGATAATTCACATTTTCGTTATAAGTAATTAGAAAGGGTTTAAATGTGGACTTTTCTTCAATGAAACCACGCGTGTGATTATGGGATTAACCATACATAGGATTTCAATTTATTTTATGAATTTTAAGTTGATATTATACATTATGATTCACAATCAAATCTAGTGCATTCCATTATTTATAAATAGATCCTAGTGGAAGGAATAGAAATTACATGAACACATGTATCCCGTGTAGGGATTTCCCTCCTATGAAAGATAATGATGTTGGATTTAGAGCTATGGAAGGTGATGAGAAACTTAAAGCTATATTGGGACAGCTTTTTAAAGTTATAAACAATAACCTTGCCCGAATGGAGCATCTGGATCCACGACATGGAGGACCTATGTAAGATTTCTTTATACAACAACAACCTTTATCAGTTAATGGGACAACAAACTCATTCATAGTAGAAAATTGGATAATTTCATTTGAGAAGATATTTCTTTCTTTGGGATGTCACAAAAGAGAGAAGGTTATCATGACAGTTTATCTTCTATTGGGAGATACAGATCAATGGTGGTCTTTAACTCAAAACACAAAGGAGGAGGAAGAAATATAAGAAATGTAATGGTGGGATTTTATGGAAATTATCTCAGAAAAATACTTCCCTCATGAGCAACGAGAAAATATGGAAAGGCAGTTACTGAATCTAAGGAAAAAAGAGGATGCTAATGTTGCAAAGTACGAAGCTAACTTAATAAGCTTAGCAATAGATGATTCAGAATACATACATAATCCAAGGAGAAATATTGATTGATTCTTTGATGGTTTAAACCCATTCCTCCAATGGGATATAGTCTCCCAATGTTTCCCATCATATGAAGATATAGTATCAAGTGCTATCAAGTGAGAAAAATAATTCTCTAAGCCTTATAATTTAAGGGAAATAAAAAGAAAAATAGGTCTTCTAAAAACTATGGAAAAGGAAATAAGGAAATTGGGAAGTAGGGAAGATTTGATTGTCCACCCTGTGATAATTATTGGAAGAGACACCTTGGTACTTTCTTGAAGGATATGGGTGTTTGCTAGAAGTGTGAAGAAAAATTCCCCCTATCCCAGGATTTTAAAGGGAAGAAAGAAGCTACCAATTTTCAATTATACTATTGATGGAAAGGGAAATTATGAAAATTATTGTTATAGGTATCAAGGAAACATTCCCCAAAGAAGGATATGGGAGCAAGGAAAAGCTTATACAGTCACAATTGTGAAGGTTGATGTTCCTAACAATGTAGTGGAAGGTACATTAATCGTTTCCTCAAACTTATCCAATGCTTTGTTTGATTTTGAATCATCGAATTATTTCATACATTCCTGGTTTTCCAAGAAAATTTGGTATTTCACATTTTATTTAATAATGGATTTGTCATACAAAACTTATAAGGGAAGTATCATTGTATTAATGATTTTTCATGCACTCCCCATTATGGAATATAAACATTCTTTATCTGCTGATTTTATTATCAAACTCATGATTGACTTTGATATAATTATCAGTATGGATCGTCTTTCGAACCATGAGGCAAAAATTTATTTCAATAAGATGTAGGATACAAATTTTTAGGATGATGTGGAATCCCTTATCTTTAGAGAAGAAACACCACCATCTGATTTTTATCAAGATCCACCCCTAGTAGCTCTACTAAATTCCATTATTGGGGAGGAAGGGAATGCAATAACTGTGGGTGAGGAATGAAATGTTCAAATAAAGAACATACCTATTATACAATAATATGTTGATGTGTTTCCATAGTATTTACCTAGACATCCTCTAGAGCGGGAAATTGAGTTTTCAATTGAAATAATTCCTAATTCAAAGCCCATATCAAATACCCATAGATAATGTTCATAGTGGAATTAGTGTGATTGAATAAATAACTAGAGGAATTCAGTGATAAAGTATTCCTTCTCCCTATTGTTTCTCAATTGGTATCCCTTGTTCTTTTTGTTAAGAAGAATGATTGATCTATGCGGTTGTGCATTTACTATAGAAATATCAATGCTATAAAAATAAAGAACAAGTATCCCCTACCTTGCATTGATGATTTATTTGATCAACTTCATGGATCCCAACATTTTTCAAAAATTGTTCCTCGATACAGATATCGTCAGTTGTGTGTGAGGAAGGAAGATATTCCAAAGATAGCATTTTGAACTTGGTATGGGCATTAAAGATTTATAGTAAAGCCTTTTGGACTGATGAATGCACCATATTTTTTCATTGATCTAATGAATAGAGTTTTCATGGAATATCTTGATTACATTGTGGTGGTATTTATTGATGTTTTATTAGTATACTCCAAAAGATATGAGGATCATGAAAATCACTTGTGCATTATTCTGAAGACTCCTAGAAGAAATGGATTATATAAGAAGTTTAGAAACTATGAATTTTGGATTCAATTAGTTTCTGTTCTTTTCCACATTGTCTCTAAGGATAGAATATATGTTGATCTTGTGAAGTAAAAGGCTATGCAAGAATGTCCTACTCCAACAAACATAATTGAGGTGCGTATTTCTATTGGTTTTGCAGGTTATTATCAGCATTTTGTTTAGAACTTCACCTGTTTAGTCAACCCAATGACCAAGAATACACGTCAATGGGTTAAGTCTGTATAGAAAAATAATATGAGGGACGATTCTAAGAATTTAATAGGAGATTAGTGACTGATTCGATCCTAACTCTTTCATCAGGGACTGATGGGTTATTCATCTATAGGGATGCATCAAAGAAAGGACTTGGTTGTGTCCTTATGTAGAATGATAGAGTTGTTAATGATGCATCAAGGTAGTAAAAAATTTGTGAAAAAAATTGTCCTTCTCATGATCTTGAGTTATCTTCTTTGATATTTTCACTAAAAATATGGAGACACTATCTCTATAGTGAAATATGTGAGATATATACAGATCATAAGAGTATAAATTATATCTTCTAATAGAAATAAATCCACATGAGGAAAAGGGGATGGCTCGAACTACTCAAGGATTATGATTTTCTCATACACTACCACCTAGGAAAGGAAAATAAGGTAGATGATTCATTGAGCAGGAAAGATCATGGAGTTTTAAACAAAATGAGAATTGAAAGGGATATTGTATTCATGGATCTAATAAGGATGGACATGGGAATTATCAAAGAATGTGAAACATCATTAGTTTTTCAATTGGTTTCCCAACCATCATTTTTAGAAAGGATTAAAAGCTCCCATCTTGATGATGAGAACCTTTAAAATAAAATTAATGTTGTGAAAGATGGGAAGTTGGATGACTTCATATGTGAAGATGAAATTATGAAAATTGAGAAAAGGCTATGTGTTCCCTCTATAACCCAACTAAAAAGGGAGTTATTGTATGATTCCCATAGCTCAAATTTCTCTATACACCTTGGTAGCACTAAAATGTATATAGATTTGATGGAACACTTCTTTTGGGATAACCTGAAGAGGGAAATCGCTGATTATGTATCAAGATGTTTAGTTTGTCAACAAGTAAAGGCCGAATGACAACATCTTAGAAGATTCAACAAATCTCTACCTATTCTTACATGGAAATGGGATGACATCACCACAAATTAGGTCATTGTATTACCCAAAACTCCAAGAAATAATAATGAAATATGGGTAATTGTTCATTGAATTACAAAATCAGCACATTTCCTCTTAATAACTGAGGATTTTCCATGAGATAAGATTGAATGAATCTATATCAATGAAGTTTTAAGACTTCATGGAGCACCTATTTAAATACTATCTGATCACGATCCTCAATTTACATTGAAATTCTGGAAAATTATTCATAAATCTTGGGATATTAATCTCAGTTTGAGTACTTCTTATCATCCTCAAACTGATGGGAAATCTGAAAGGTCAATCCAAACCTTAGAGGACATGTTGAGATCATGTTCACTTGACTTTAAAGGAATGTGGTATCAATATTTACCTTTAGTGGATTTTTTCTACAATAATAGTTTCCATTCAAGTATTCAAATGGCACTATATGAAGCATTGTACGAAAAGAGATGTTGTACACCAACTTGTTGGGACGAAGTTGGAGAAAGTAAGCTTGTGGGCCTAGAGCATGTGGAGAAAACAATAGAAAAGGTAATTACTATTCAAGTAAAAACCAAAGCAGCTCAAATTATACAAAAAATATAGGTTGATAATTGAAGGAAGGATTTGGAATTTCAAGTGGGAGATCATGTTGTCAAAAAAGTATCTCCATGGAAGGGTGTTATAAGATTTGGGAAGTAAGGGAAACTAAGCCTTAGTTACATAAGACCTTTTGAAATTATGGGTAGAATTGGAGATGTTTCATATAATTTCGATACTCCACCTAGTCTTTCTTAAGTATACAATGTGTTTCATGTCTCATTCTTGAGAAAGTACATGTCAAACCCAATGCATGTCCTCACTTCTAAAGGTCTAGGATTAGAACCTGACCTATTTTAATATGAAGATCCTATCCAGATTCTAGATAATAAAGAACAAGTGTTAAGGAATTGTAATACTATACTGGTAAAGATACTTTGGAAAAATCATAAAATCGAAGAGGAACCATGGGAGATTGAGGAGCTTATGATTAAGAACTACCCAAATCGTTTAGTGAGGTAACATTCTGGTAATTTCGAGAATGAATTTTTTTGAAGGGATAATGTAACACCCCATGTTTTTGAAAATAAATTTCATATTGAATTCATGAAACACTAAGTCTATAATAAATGCCACTTTGTTATAACCTAGCCAGTAAACATAATTTTTCATCCTCTATGATTTTAATTTCAAAAATCTGACATACATGGTTGCATTTAATAAGATATTTAGAGTCTAATAAGATCAAATTACAATTTTGGTGAATAGTAACATAACCCTTATGAATAGTAACATATCCTTATGAATAATAATATGACCCTTATGAAGAGTAACCACACCCATAAAAGTATAAATAAAATTTATATGACTTATAAATAAAATAGAGTATTTTAGAAATTAATAATTATGTGTTGGTATTTTTGTGAGTAATAAATATTTAATTAAAATTTTAAATTAATCAATTAATAAAATTAATTTTCATAAAAAATATTCCTAAGTAAATATTTTTTTGTCTTATGATTTTAGGATAATTTTATGTGACCTTAGTTAATTTTTTAACGAATTATAAAATTATTTTTAAATTTAGAATCTATATTTTTCATGTAAATAATGATTTAATTTAAAAACTAAATTTCACGTATTTAGAAAATTATTTTCACAAAATGTAATTCATTTTTGGATTCTACATGTCAAAAAATGGATATAGTAAATTTTTGGTATTTTTATAGAATACTTAAATTTTAGGTGAATAGTAAAATACAATAATATAAAATAAATACTAAATACATGATATATTGAGTCTTGGGTGATATAAGTATGATTTAAGACAACATGGTTCGAACTCACATGCACATATTACTATTATTTGTCACAAAAATCAATAATATTGGTTTTCTAATGCAAAATAATAAAATAATGAGTAAAATAATGGGAAAACCCTTCTATCCTCTCCTATAAAAAAACCCATCACTCTGTCTTCTCTTCACTCCTCTCAAGCCTTGTTCCTTTTCAAAATTATGATAAAATATCCTTCCATGATCCTCCCTCACATAAATCAACCCTTGGTATCATAAAAATACCAAAACCTCTCCCCTAAAGAGGCTCTCGAGGAAGAATACTTCAAGAGGCAAATTCCACATTTCATTTATTTTATTTCAAGTTCCTTTCTTTTCTTTTTCTTTCCTCACATATTTTCATCCAAGTGTTTTGATTAATCAAGTAACTGAAATTAAATATAATTTTTTTATGATAAATTAATAATTCTTCATCATCTCTCTATTACCCTTCTTTTATACAAGAAATGAAAACACCATCGGAGATGTGTTAATTTATCACAATTAAGGACAACAGATTTTCAATTTCTATTACCATATTCAATTCTGGTCATGAAACAATTTTTATGGTTTAAAAAGACTATAATATGTGTATTATAACGTATTTAAGTTCATGTAATCATTTTCACACATGATATTAATTTGCAAATGAAAATGAGTTTGTTGTGATCAAAATATGCCAATTAACCCAAACAAATGTCATTAAAGTTTTATATAATGATTCATCATCACTCCCATTAACCAAATTTTTTTTATAAAACTGTAATATTATTATTTCTGACAACTAACATAAAACTTATATTCAGGACAACCATTTTCATTCAACATTTTTATTCATACATGAATATAAGTAAACCAATCATGAAAACCCAGGAAGAAAACACTCCAAAACAATGAAATTTAATCTCTTAACCAATCAAAAGTCCATGAATGAACCCAATAAGGTTATAATAAATCAATTACATGAAGATTAGGTTCTGGAATTATTAATTTATGAACCTAAATTTGATTATTCATGTCATTAATATCAAGTGAGGAACTGTTTCAGACTTATTGTAAGGGTTTTCTACCCGAACCTCCATTTTCATTCAGGTTACTATTGTTGTCTACTTTCCTCAATTAAATTCTCATTTATTCATATACACTCCTTATAAATTATGTGATAATTATATATATATATATATATGAACAATCTAGAATCCTACTTTAATTTATGGGTAGTTATATGTTTTAATAGGATCCTTCAAAAATTCTTCCTGAAATACAAGCCAGATTCAAGGGAATTCCTCAAATTCTTACCTATTTTCAAGGGAAATATATAATCTGTTTTTAGAAACCATTTTCATTATAAAAAAACTCATTTTATTATTAAAATAATATCTTAATTCACTTATGGGTTTATACAAATACTTTTCAAAAAGAACTAGTGTTTTAAAAGTAAAAGTGTATTTATCTCAAGAATTACTCGATGATTTTATAAGAGTATCTTCACATATTTCAACACTATTATTGATTTTTATGTATTATTGGGATTACTATTTTATGATATCATTTAAAATATTTAATTTAATGTTTTATTATTAGTTTTATTGTGGATTCTATATCTTAAAACCACTCGCCAATTTACTCTTAATGGATAGTGTTTATGCTTAATGTTTGAGGAACATTATTAACATTTCATATTTTATTTTCAATATGAATGTATGTGTTGTTTATGTTTATCCTCATTCATATGAGGAATTCATTGGACTTAGTAAGAGATGGGTGGGGCCCTCTATAGCCCCTCAATTCATCGGTATGTGTCATGTGGCAAACTATGGTCTTGGCCCAAGGCCTTGACAAAAAGATTATTTATGGTCTTGGAATGAGGCCTTGATGGTATGGTTATATTGTCCAGAACTATGCATTCCCTCATTATGAAACTAGAAATTGAAAGTTCATGAGGTTATTCAACTACTATAATACCCATGATTATGATTTATTATGGAATTTTTAGTCAACTATTATTCCTTCCATAAAGTGATCAAGTTCATTTTTAAAGGCATGTGTTTTTAGTTATTCATCATGCCTAATGTTTATGTTTATGATATATTCCACTGTATTTATTAACCTTACTGAGAATTTGAGCTCACCCCTTTATTATATTTTATTTTCCTAAGACATGAAGAAGTATATTATGAATGACCTGTAGGGATAAACATATAGTTGTGAATGTTCCCAATAAAACTTATATGTTTTATTTAATTTCAAGTTGTAATGTTTAACTTATGTATGTATCTTTTTTCCGAAGATACTAAACTACTCAGTCCATTGGGACGCATATTCCTTGATTATATGCAAATGTAATAAAATAATGCACTGACTCCGGAAAACTGGAGTCCGGTTTTTACAGATATGATCTGGATAGATGATTTTGGAACATATACACAAGAGTTATAATAAGTACATAAAAATAAATAAGAATTAAATTTTGGTAAATAGGGATAATGTGTAACCTAAAAGAAAAAATAGAGGTTCGGAAGGAATCACTTACCTTGTGTCTGAAAGTATTCTAGACGTGATATTAATGTCATGGATAATCAAATTAAATAAATTAATTACTTAATTAAGAACCTTTTCTATATGTATTTTAATTATTATAATTTTATTAATTTAATTTTTGAAATTTTTGATGAGTTATAACATACAATTTCATCTTTTGGGAGTGTTTGTTTCCTTAGTTTTCATGATCAGTTCACTTGTATATATTTACATAAAATCATTAAAAATGAGAATGGTTGCATAGAATTGAAATTATATGTTATTAATAAAGTTAAAAAATATCAAATGGTATTATATATAATTTGGTTAAATGAGTATAAATCATTAGATAAAAGTATATGATAATTGTTTAGGTTAATTTGGCAGTTTTTCGATCACAATGAAATAATTTTGTTTTATCATTTATTATTATGTATATAAAATGGTTACATAGCATTAAATAGAATTTCATACATATATAATAATCTTATTGTACCATAAAAATGGTTTTATGAGAAGTCTTTTAGGAGTGAATGGAAATTTGAAGGTTTTTCTTCCTTGAATTTGATAAATTATCACATCCCGAACAATGTTTTCATTTTTTATACAAAAGAAGATGGGAAATAAATTATGATGGATTATTCCATTAGTATAATAACATTATAGTATATATAGGTTAATAGAATTATCATTCCACTTAGATGTGGGGATTTGAGTAGATAATAAGAAAAATAAAATACACTGAAATGAAATTAAAAGAAATGAAGAAGGATTTTACCTCTTGAATTTATACTCCTTAAGAACCCCCTTAGTGAAAATATTTTGGTCTTTTGATGAAACCAAGAGCTCCTGGAAGTGCGGGAGGGGCTTGAGAAAACATTTAGGCAAAATTTGTATAGGTCCCAATTATTGAGAGGTGTGAGGAGAAGAGGTGGTGAGGGCTTGTATTTACAGTGGAGGAGAGGGGTGTTTTTTAATTATTTTATTCATTAGTTTATTATCATGGGTCATGAAAATGAATAGTTTTATAATTATCTCTAATTATATTAAAATAATGAAGGATAGTTAGATATTTTTGGGTTACATAATCCATACATCATCTACAACTCCATAATTCTTGTATTTATCTTTTGTCATAAATTATTGTATTTTACTATTCAACAAAATTTTACGTATTTTAGAGAAATCCCAAAAATTTACACTGACCATTTTTTTATGTCTATAATTGAAAAATTAACTTCATTTTATGAAAATAGTTTAATAAGTATCATAAAATTAATTTTTAATTGAATTCATCATTTACTTTGAAAAATACTGATTTAAAAATTATAAATGATTTTATAACACTTCGAACAATTAATTAAGGTGTCATACTTTTATATTGTAATCATTAGAAAACAAAAAAATTAATTTATGAATACATTTTTAGAAAATAAATTTTATTTTATATTGTTATATTAAATATAAAATTGTAATTAAATATTTGTAACTTATAAAAACACCAACAATTAATTTAACATTTTTAAAACATCCATTTAATTACTCCATGAAATAAATAAATCATATATCCATTCATAAGATGAAAAAATTTTATTTATTCTTTCATAGGTGAGGTTACTATTCTATTTTTCAAATTTCTATTCCAAAGGGTCATACTACTATTCCAAAAGTGAGGTTACAATTTCATCAGTATAGGTTCCTTAAATTCTTGAAATACCTCTTATTTCATTCTTTTTTCATATATAATGTTTTTATTGTATTTTTAATGTGATTTCATGTGATTATACTATATGAAATAATTATAATAAGATAATTTCCAATGATAAAATTTTGGTTCATTACATTCTTCCCCCCTTTTGAAATTTCACCCTCGAAATTTTGTTTTACATATTAAGGTGAAAATGGGTGGGGGTGTACTTCCCCTTCATCACTTCCTCAAGTTCCCTTGTTACCTCTTAATACTTATGGTTCCAAAAAGGTAATTTCACAAGTATGGTAGTATTATTACTTAGTACTTTATATCTATGATCCAAGATCTTCACAGGCTGATCCTCATAAGAGTGATCATTATCCAACTATATAACCTCTGAATTTTGTACCTGTGAGGGATCTGGTATGTACTTCCACAATAGGGATATGTAGAATAGATCATGTATTTGATACATTTTAGGTGGAAGTGATAGTTGATAGGCTGAAAGAGCACTGTCGTGGGCACCCTCAAATGATAAATGTGATTTTGGGGTACTTAGGTGCAGCAGAGTGGCTGAACAAGGTAGTCTCTCAAAGGAGGAAGTGAATTTAACAACTTATTAAAGGTATTCTAAAAATAAAATAAAAACACTACTTTAAAGGATTGGGTTTTTTTATAGTTTATGAATCTAGAAGAAGATTTCTGGAAGAAGATTGTATATTTTTTTTGGTTTTTAGTTTTGAAATAAATTTCGATTAAAATGACACAACAAGAAGATGTTTTTTTAGAAATCTATTTTAAAAGGCGTAATAGATCTAACTCTACATCTTCATTAACTTATTAATAATTATAATTTAAATCAATATCCACTTAATTATGATCCCCTAATTTGTTATCCCTAAAACCCTAGGAGAGTTAACTTAACCACAAAGATGAAATTACTTAAACCCTAGGCTAGCTTCGGAACACGCAATCGCAGCACCCTGCTTTGATTGTTGTTCTAAGGATATCTTATGGTCAGTGGTTAATTAGAGCACATATCCATTCTGTAAATGAGAATGAATTGTGTTTAGGGATTATATTTTAACTTTACAAATTTATCCCGTGTGGTTTTGTATTACCGATTAAGATTACGATCTCACAATTTACACAAAATCCCGACCTCGTGTGTTTTTGTGTGAATTGTTCAATTGCTTTATTAGTTTCATTTAAATTAAAAACCAAATTAATAGATCATAATATGTGAATTATAGATGCTCATTTATTCAAAATAAATGAATGAAGAAGGATAGAGGTCGATCGATTACTAAAAAGAACTACTCTTCCATGGGTGGCGTAATCATCATAGAAGCGTTTTGCATGTGCAAAGGTTTATAATGGGTATAACCCAATAATGTTTCTACTCAAGAATTACAGCCCAAATAATAAGATTAAGAGAATAAATTTAAACAAAATAGAAGAAAATAGAAGAAATAAAATAAGAATAATGAAGTTTATTACACAAACAAAATCATTACAACACGAAGGAGAAGAAGAAGGCTTCGTCGAAGGGATCCTTGCTTCAAGAGCTACCCTTATTGAAATTGTAGTATAATTGGAGTGGATCCACTTCTCCTCTGCCCTAAAATTCTCAAAGCACATCCCAACCCCACTAAATTAGAAAAACACCAATTTATAGAGTGGTGGAGAGGCTAGGTTCCAAGTGGTTTCAAGTGTGAATGGGAAATCTCGTCCAAATATTTTATTCTAAATTAAACCGCCAATTTGACCACCAAAACACGTGAATTGACTGGCCTTCCAGAACGATCCAATGTGTGGATATGGGTCCTCTATCTCGTCTCCAAATTTGGGCTTAATCCAGGCCCATATGAAGGAGTTATGACCACAATACAGAAGCTTCTTCATTCGGCGAGTCCAGCCCAACTTTTAATTTATGGCCCATTTTCAACAACCAAATGCACTTTTTAGCTCTAGTGTCCTGAATAAAGGTTGTATATAATTAAGTTAGGAACACTGTTACAAAATTTCAAATTCAAATAATAAATATAAAAATATGTAGTTTCGAAATACTACAGTGAACTATAAAGGGTAGAACTGGAATTTTCATCAAATATTAAAATGAATGATCTAATCCCAAATACTTTCTAATTAAAAATATTTAACACAATGTGAGGAAATTATATAATTTATTATCAATAAAATGTTCAATAGAATAGTGTTTTATCAACTCCCCCACACTTACCCTTTTGCACTCCTGAGCAAAACCTCATATCAAGTAAACATTAATATCAAATCAAAACCAATTTTAAAAAACATATCCTTAAGATCAAAAAATTACACACCCAGAAAAAAAAAGATATCATGCCTCATAAAAAACAATTATTTCAAGATCTTCATTTATATCATTCAATATATTTCCACTTTATTTATCCTCCTATTCACAAAACACTTACCTCACTTGAATTTTCTGTCATCACTCAAATATCAATTTTTTTGCAATGTCTTTCTCATCAAAACTCATACAAGGGTCACCATAGGCTTGATAAATTCCTACATCACTACCCGATGTGAGTCAAGGACATATTTTTATCATGAGGAATTTTTAGGTTTGTTCTGTGGCTTTAGGTTGGTAGGATTAAGATGTGAAAAACTAGGAGGCTGAATGAGGAGGGCTTGACTCTTTTTTTTTTTGAAGCAAAATTGCATTAATCTAATTTTCACTTAAATATGGCCTTCTCCTCAATCCCCATAGTATCAATTCAGCTTCATCATCATGAAAAGTCATGAAAGGTTTACACCATTCATCATTTCACTATAAAAAATTTCAATCTTCTCAAACATGATTTTCTTGAAAGCTCCAGATGGGCACAACTTTCCACCTCAATTAGAAGCTCCAGAAAAGGCACAGCTTCACTTGTCATGAAAGCTCTAGAAAAGGAACAGCTTTCAATATAATTACTTTCTTCAGCATCAAACACATCTCTTAAGAATTTAATTTTCAACCCAAAGTGTCACAAAATATGGTGGCACAACACAAGATAGATTCCCCCACACTTAAGCTCAACTAGATTATGCAATTTCACTTCAAGGGTTGGTTGGATAGGGAAAATTGGCTTGTAATGTGGCTAACCTAACAGGCTGTGCATGGCTTCTAAGGGCTAAAAGGATTAAATATTCAAGGTAGGCCATTATAAAAAAAAGGATTCTTTGAAATAGGGGATTTAATACCAAACAAATGCCTCAATCATTTAAACATAAGTACCTCATACCCTCAAGTTTTGATAGGAATAAATCAAATTCTAGTTAAATCAAGCATGTTTTGGTTCTCTCAAGAAGTGAGGTGAATTTAAATAATATGAAAATAATGGTTCATAAGCCTCACAGGAAAGTGATTTCAAATATAGAGACAGTGAGATGTGGCATGGGATTCAAAATTCGGTGTACATTCCATGAAATTACTAAATATTTGAACTTGAAACAAAGTGATTTTTAGCATTCAGTTAAGCTCAGTTTCATGGGATAAATTGTTTCACTCATTGATATGCATTTCAAAATTGTGATGAGAATCATTTTAGCTCAAAAATTTCAAAAACCCAAAGAAAATTGAAAAAATAAACACAAAAAATTTGAAAAAACACACAATTTTTTTTTTAAACAGCAAAAAAATTGAAATTACTAAACTAAAAGGTTCCCTCCCCCACACTTAAAATATTGCATTGTCCTAAATGTGAACCCATGAGATGATATATGCACATGAAATGCAGAATTTTTAAATAGGACAAATAATATAAAAGTGAAAGGGTTAGGAACAGCCTGATGTGCTCAAGTGATGATGGGGTCATGCAGTGTGATAAAATCCACTACATCAGTAGAATGTCCCTCAATGTATCTCTTCAAACGTTTCCCATTGACTGTAAAGCTCCTTCTAGTGTCCTCTTGTGTGATATCCACTGCACCATAAGGAAAAACATTAGATACAATATAAGGACCTAACCATCTAGAACACAACTTACCAGGCATCAGCTTCAGTCGTGAACTATAGAGAAGGACTTTCTCTCCAACATGAAACTCCCTTTGTTGGATCATTTTGTCATGAGATGCTTTTGATCTTTCCTTGTAGATCCTTGAGTTCTTATATGATGACAGTCGAATCTCCTCAAGCTCTTGAATTTTCAACTTCAATTGAATTCCATCTTGGGCCAAATCCATGTTGCATTTCTTTATAGCCCAATATGCCCGATGCTCGACTTCTACTGGGAGATGACATGCTTTCCCAAAAACAATCTGAAATGGGGACATACCAATGGGGGTATTATATTCTTTCTTATAAGCCCACAATTCATCATCCAAGTGCTTGATCTAATCCTTCCTATTTGGCTGCACAGTTTTCTCCAAAATTTGTTTCAACTCACGATTTGAAACCTCATCCTCGCCATTTATTTGGGGGTGGTATGGTGTTGATGTTTTGTGTGTCACCCCATACTTTCGAAGGAGGGAAGAAAAATTCTTATTGAAAAAGTGTGTCCCTTGGTCACTGATGATATCCTTTGTTACTCCAAACCTGCAGAAAATTTGAGCCTTGACAAAATCCACTACAACATGAGAATCGTCAGTCCTGGTGGCCTTGGACTCCACTCATTTACTCACATAATCAACAGAAACCAAAATATACAAAAATACAAATGAACTAGGAAAAGGACCCATAAAATCAATGCCCCATACATCAAAAATATCATAGAATAATATGGGTTGTTGGGGAATCTCATGTCTCTTAGAAATGTTCCCAGTGTGTTGGAAACGAGAGCATGACTTACAAAACACATGGGCATCATGGAATAATCTAGGCCAATATAATCCAGAGTCCAAAACCTTCCTAGCTGTTTTTTGGGGTCCAAAGTGTCCACCACAAGCAAGTGTATGACAGAAATGAAAAACAGACTCAAACTCATGATCGGGAACACACCTCCTAATGACTTGGTCACTACACATGCGCCAGAGGTAAGGATCATCCCACACATAAAACATAGACTCACTTTTTAATTTTTGGACTTGATGATTCTTCAAATTTGCTGGGATTTCAGAGGAAACAATATACTTAACTAAATCAGCATACCAAGGATGTGTACCTAAGATGGTATAGAGAAATTCATTAGGGAAAGTTTCCAGAAGTGGTACCTGGTCCAAGGTGTCACCCTCTAGTGTGTGAGGAAGCCTACTCATGTGGTCCGCCACCATGTTTTATGACCCCTTTTTTTCCATAATATTAATATCAAATTCCTGAAGAAGGTGCATCCATCGGATCAGCCTAGGATTTGCATCTGGCTTCTTCAAGAGGGACCTCAGAGCTTCATGGTCAAAAAAACAACTACTTTAGAGCCCAATAAATATGAACGGAATTTATCTAAAGAAAATATGAGTGCAAGAAACTCCTTTTCCATGGTAGTGTAGTTTGATTAGGCTGAATCCAGTGTCCTCGATGCATAGGCGATCACATGTGAACGTCCCTCCACCCTCTGAGATAAGACAGCTCCAACCGCGAAGTTGGAGGTGTCACACATAAGCTCAAAAGGAAGGTCCCACCGTGGGGGATGTATGATTGGTGGAGTAGTCAGACACTTATTTATCTCATCAAATGATACCCTACATGAATCATCAAAATTGAAGTCAATATCTTTTTGAAGAAATCAAGATAAGGGTAGAGCGATCTTACTAAAATCTCTGATGAAGCGTCGATAAAATCCAGCAAGTCCAAGGAATGATCGAACATCACGCACACATGTAGGATATGGCAGGGATGAAATAATTTCTACCTTAGATTTATCATCTTCAATGCCATGTTGTGAGACTATATGACCTAAGACAATTCCATACTCTACCATAAAATGACACTTTTCAAAGTTCAGGACCAGATTCTTCTCAATACAATGATTCAACACCTTTCCCAAACTACTTAGACATTCATCAAATGAAGACCCATAAACTGTAAAATCATCCATAAATACCTCTATTAAAGTCTCAATAAAATCAGAAAAAATACTCACCATGCATCTCTGGAAGTTACCTGGGGCATTGCAAAGTCCAAATGGCATCCTTATGTAAGCAAAGGTACTGAAAGGGTAGGTGAATGTCGTCTTCTCTTGGTCCTCCGGAGCTATAGGTACCTAAAAATATCCAGAAAATCCATCCATGAAACAATAGTGTATCTTCCCAGCTAGTCTCTCAAGCAGATGATCAATAAACGGGAGGGGGAAATGGTCCTTGCGAGTGGAATAATTTAGTCTCCTATAATCAATACACACACACAAACTGTTTTGCACCCTCATTGGAACTAATTCATCTTTCACATTTTTAACAACAGTAACACCAGTTTTCTTAGGTAGAACCTGGACAGGGCTAACTCATTGTGAGTCAGAAATATGGTAAATTATACCTGCCTTGAGCAATTTTTCAACCTTATTTTTAACAACCACCAGAAGGGTTGGATTGAGTCTCCTTTGTGGTTGCCTCACCGGTTTAGCCCCATCCTCCAAGAGAATCCTATGCATGCAAATGGATGGGCTAATACATGATATGTCTGCCAATGTCCAACCAATTTCCCTAATGTTATCTCTCAAGTGATTCAAAAGTTTTTCTTCATGTTCAAAAGAGAGATTGTTAGCAATGATAACAGGTAATCTATCACCACTAATCAGGTATTCATATTTAATATTTGGGGGCAATGGCTTGAGTTCCAGTGTAGGGGGTGATGTATGGATGGAGAAATTGATGTAATAGACATATCTGCACAATGAACATCAGTATCAGAACAGAAATCATCATAATCAGAGAATAAAGCACCAAATCCATCATCATACTCAATATCCATGTCATAATCAGATTTCACATGATCAAGATCAGAATACAAATCCATTTCAAAATCAAATCTTAGAGAGTCTTGTTCATTAGAAACAGGTGTGGAAGTTCTCTTAGACATTAAACCAGAACCAATACTCATAATCTCCCTAAGCATAGGACAATCAAAATCCATGTAGTTTTTACTTGGTGGTTCAAAATGGGAGATAACAAAAGAAGAATGGTCCTCGGAGGGGTAATTCATGGAATCCATGACATTAAATATCACAACTTCATCCACAAATTCCATGGAAAGTGTACCCTCATTGACATTTATGATAGTTTTTGCAGTTTTGAGGAAGGGCCTACCTAAGATAATGGGGGCATGAGAACTTACCTGATCATCCTCCATGTTAGGAACATAGAAATCTGCTGGAAAGATCATATCTCTTTCCCGGACAAGTACATCCTCAAGAACTCCTACTGGATATGCCATAGCTCTATTCTCCAATTGCACCACTACTCTCGTTGGCTTCAACTCACCAACCTGTGAAGAAGAGAATACAGAGTGAGGCATCACATTTATTGAAGCTCCTAAATCACAAAGATCATCAGAGAAGTGAAAATCCCCTATGGTACATGGGATGGTGAATGTCCCGATATCCTTGCACTTTGTTGACATTGCTAGATTTGGTGTAATGAGTGCTAAGACATTCCTTCCAAGGTTGATCCTCTCATTTCCCTTGAGCCCTCTTTGATTGGTACAAAGTTCTTTTAAGAATTTCGCATACCTTGGAATTTTCATAATGGCTTCAAGTACAGGAATGTTGATCTCCACACGCTTGAATGTGTCCAAAACCTCCTTTTTCATTGCTTCATCATCCATCTTCTTGGTTTGAACAACCCTATTTGGAAAAGGAAGGGGTTTAGGAAGAACATCATCAATCTTTTTCTTACCATTATCTTTCTCCTTGGATTGCTCATCAGTTGGTATGGAATGCGGCTTCTCTGGAGTTGAGGTGAATCCCGGTGGAATGGTAGGTCCAGATGTATCATTCATTTTCTTCCCACTTCTCAATGTGATGGCACTAACATTCCCCTTTGGATTTGGAGTGGGTTGGGAAGGTAGATTTCCATAATTCTTACTCACAAGTTCATGGAGGGCGGTGGCAATCTGGATCATTTGAGTCTTCAACTCTCTCAGCTCCGAACCTTGACTCTTCAGCTCATTCTATTGATTAAGAACAATTTGTTTCAAAATATCATCAGTGTTAGAGTCTACCTTGTGTTGGAAATTCCCTTGTTGCTGACTCATTGATGTTTGAGCTTCGAATATCCTTTGGGGTTGTTGGAAACCCTATTGGTAAGTTGGAGGCTGTTAGAAGTTTGGTTGAAAAGGGGGCCTTTGTTATTGTCCAGATACATACCTCATGTCCGACTGATCTTTCCACCCTTGGTTGTATGCTGGATCAAACTTCTTTTGGGTATATGGTTGTTGTTGTTGCTGCTGATATGGTCTCCCAGGGAACAATGCTGCACAATCTTTTGTTTCTTGGAGTTGTGGGAAACAGTCAGTTGGGTGGATTGTCTCAGTGCAAATACCACAAGGCCTTGAAGGATGGGGTAGAGATGTCTTTTGTGCCAAAGCAATTTGCCTCACAATAGTGGTCAATTATTATAACTTGGTATCAGTAAAATGACTCTCAAGAGAAGAAGGACTTACCTGATGTACTCCCCTGATATGTGGTGTACCTCGATCACCAAATTGTTGGGAGTTTTCTTCCATCTTGTCGATCAATGCACGTGCAGCTACTGGTGTCTTGTCCACCAATTCCCCTCCTGCTGTAGAATCCACCATGCTCCTCTCCATAGGTGTGAGTCCTTCATAGAAGTACTGAATGAGGAGTTTCTCACTGATTTGGTGATGTGGACAGCATGCACACAACTTCTTGAATCTCTCCCAATACTCATACATTGACTCCCCTTGGGCTTGTTTGATCCCTGATATCTCCTTTCGAATGGATGTGGTCCTTGATGCTGAAAAAAATCTCTGCAAGAAAAGACGTTTTAAATCGTTCCAACAAGTTACAACCCCGGGTTGTAAATAATACATCCAATCTTTCACAGCTCCATCAAGTGAGAATGTGAATGCTCTTAGTTTAATTTGATCTTCAGATACATTTCTTGGTTTTAAGGTTGAGCAAAACACATTAAATTCTTTCAAATGTTTATTGGGATTCTCACCAGAGAGGCCATGAAACTTTGGAAATAAGTGAATTAACCCAGATTTCAGTTCAAAGTCTGATTCAAGATTTGGGTATGCAATACAATTTGGTTGATAGTTAATATCATGTGCAGCCAATTCTCGAATGGTTCTATTAAGTTCATTTCAATTATTTTCAGCCATTAATTATTCTTTTATGTTTGAATTTGAATAACTTCCAATTCCAATGTTTCCAGAAGAGAGGAATTCACCAACTGGTTTAAATCGTCCCCTAAGGCTGCATTCAATCTCACGGTCAAGATCTAAGAGATCTTCGGGATTAGTTCGTTTTATAAATCAAATGAAAATGAAAAGAAATAAAGTGGACCATAGTAAAATAAAAATTAGAAGTTTGAGTTGATGGTCCAAAAAGAAGTAGAAGAAAATAAAATAAGAGGAAGAAAAATCAGATTGGGTAAAGAAGGAAGAAAGAAGAGAGGAAGAGATTAAAATTTAAAATAAAATAAATACCTCTAATTGGTTGAAATAATTAATTTTCTCCCCGGCAACGACCCCAATTTGAAAGAGCACTATCGTGGGCGCCCTCAAATGATTAATGTGATTTTGGGGTACTTAGGTGCAGCAGAGTGGCTGACCAAGGTTGTCTCTCAAAGGAGGAAGTGAATTTAACAACTTATTAAAGGTATTATAAAAATAAAATGAAAGAGAATAAAATAAAAATACTACTTTAAAAGATTGAATTTTTTTTATAGTTTATGAATCTATAAGAAGTTTTCTGGAAGAAGATTGTTTATTTTTTTTGTTTTTAGTTTTGAAATAAATTTCGATTAAAATGACAAAATAAGAAGATGTTTTTTTAGAAATATATTTTAAAATAAGTATTCAATATAACTATACCTCTTCATTCACTTATTAATCATTATCATTTAAATAAATATCCACTTAACTATGATCCCCTAATTTGTTATCCCTCAAACCCTACGAGAGTTAACTTAACCACAAAGATGAAATTACTTAAACTCTAGGCCAGCTTTGGAACACACAATCGCAGCACCCTGCTTTGATTATTGTTCTAAGGATAGCTTATGGTCAGTGGTTAATTAGATCACATATTCATTCTGGAAATGAGGATGAATTGTGTTTAGGGATTATATTTGAACTCTACAAATTTTTCCCGTGTGGTCTTGTATTACCGATTAAGATTACGCTCTCACAATTTACACAAAATCCTAACCTCGGGTGTTTTTGTGTGAATTGTTCAATTGCTTGCTTAGTTTCATTTAAATTAAAAAATCAATTAATAGATCATAATATGTGAATTACAGTAGCTCATTCATTAAAAATAAATTAATGAGGAAGGATAGAGGTCAATCGATTACTAAAAAGAACTACTCTTCCATGGGTGGCGTAATCATCATAGAAGCGTTTTTCATGTGCAAAGGTTTATAATTGGTATAACACAATAACGTTTCTACTCAAGAATTCCAGCCAAAAGAGGAAGATTAAGAGAATAAATTTAAACAAAACAGAAGAAAGGAGAAGAAATAAAATAAGAACAATGAATTTTACTACACAAACAAAATCATTACAACACGAAGGAGAAGAAGAAGGCTTCGTCGAAGGGATCCTTGCTTCCAGAGCTACCCTTATTGAAATGGTTGGAGAATTGGAGTGGATCCACTTCTTCTCTGCCTTAAACTTCCTAAAGAACTTCCCAACCCCACCAAATGATAAAAAAACCAATTTATAGAGTGGTGGGGAGGCTAGGTTCAAAGTGGTTTCAAGTGTGAATGGGGAATCTCGCCCAAATATTTTATTCCAAATTAACCGCCCATTTGACCACAAAAAAGCGTGAATTGGCTGGCCTTCCAGAATGATAAACTGTGAGGATATGGGTCCTCTATCTTCTCTCCAAATTTGGGATTAATACAGGCCCATATGAAGGTGTTATGGCCGAAATACAAAAGCTTCTTCATTCTGTCGAGTCCAGCCCAACTTTCACTTCATGGCCCATGTTCAACAACCAAATGTACTTTTTAGCTCTAGTATCCTTAATAAAGGTTGTAGATAATTAAGTTAGGAACACGGTTACAAAAGTTAAAATTCAAATAATAAATATAAAAATATGTATCTTCGAAATACTACAGTGAACTGTAAAGGGTAAAACTAGAATTTTCATCAAATATTCAAATGAATGATCTAATCCCAAATAATTTCTAATTAAACATATTTAACACAATGTGAGGAAATTATATCATTTATTATCAATAAAATATTCAATAAAATAGTGTTTTATCATATTCCAAGACTCCAACAAAATCAAGGATCAAGAAGGGGCAGATGTAACTAGGACTTAGCTGTAATTTTTTCTTTAAATCTCATGATTCTCTCATATGAAGATATAAAAAGGAATACCATGTCTCCAACATTAAAATCTTGGTCTTTTGATGATTTTATTCATAACTCTTTTATTGAAATTGGGATTATTGGATATCAGGATGAATGGCTTTCACCTTTTCTACCATTTCTTCGACCATTTTAGGTCCTAGTATCTTACGTTCACTGAATTCAACCTAGCATGTTGGTGTTATGCATCTTTTAGCATAAAGGTCTTCATATGGATCTTGGTGGATACTCTAGTGAAAGATTTGTTTTAGGAGGACATATCCATAGGCAGTTGTTTCTCTCATTCTCTTTTAATTTCTATAGAACATGCTCTCAACATGTCTTCTAGTTTCTGAATAGTCTGTTATGATTGGCCATCAGTTTAAGGATGATAATCCATACTGATGTTCATATCAGTGTTTAGAAAATTTTGGAGACTTTTCTAGAACTTAGAGGTGAATCTCAAAGATTGTCCAGATACAATTGATAGTGGTACTCTATGAAGCCCTACCACTTATTTGATTTATATCCATTCCATTTTATCCAGTGAGAAGTCCTCTCTAATTGTGATAATGTGATCTATATTTGTGGGATGATCAACAACAACCCATATATAATTGTTTCCACTTTATGTATTTGGAAGTCTATTGGAAATTTCTAGGAAGATGTTTTCCCAATTCGATTTTGGAATGAGTAATGGTTGCATCATCCCCTTATACTTTTTCCTTCTAGACTTCACTTGTTGACACACTAGGAAACTTGATGTATATTAAGTGATCTCATTTTTCATATTGCCCCACCAATAGTTCTCCTAGAGATCTTGACACATCTGCATGCTCCCTGGCTGAATATAAAAGGTTAAGCTATGTGCGTCATTTAGAATATTCTTCTTTTTCTCTGTATTGGATGATACACATAATAATGACCCAAATTTCATGACTCCTTCCTCATCTATTTTGAACTCTGAGGAATTTTCATTTCTGAGGTATTCCTCCTTCTTCTGAATTTCCACGTCACTTCTTTGAGCATCCATTAGTTTACCCATAAGGGATAGTTGAGAAATAATTTGAGAAAGGGTTTTTGTTGTTCCTTCCTTAATTATTACTAGGTCTATTCATATCATTTCTAATAATATTGGATCCTTCTCAATTTTCAATATTGATAAAGATGTAGGATCCTTTCTACTTAGAGAATCCACTGCCTTATGTTCTTTACCAAGATGGTAGTTGAATCAGTAATTGTAATCTTTGATGAGCTATAACCATCTTCGATGGTTCATACTAAACTCTTTCTATGTGTATATATATTGTATAATCTTTTTATCAGTATATATCTCACACTTCTCCCCAAAGATTTAATGACACCATATTTTCAATGCAAAGATCACACATGCCAACAACAGATCATGTGTATTATAGTTTTGATTTTGAATTTTCATGTGTCTTGAGGCATAGTCTATCAAATAATAATTTTTAATTAGTATGCAGCCTAATAACATCTTTAAAGAATCATTTCACACCAAAAAGAGTTCCCCTCTTGTTGGTAGTATGAGAACAAGTGTAGTGATAATCCTCTTTTTCAACTATTTAAATAAGTCTTCGCATTCGCTAGTCCTTAAAAACTTCATCCCCTGCCAAGTCATCTTAGTAATTGGTTTTTAAAACCGGGATTAGTTCTTCAAAAATATATAGTAATACCTATCTTGAATAAGGAAGTTGTAGATCTATGTTACAAATATTGGACTCAACCACTCTTTAATTACCTTTGTCTTCGGATGGTCCACATATACATCTTTACTGGTAATAAAACTCCCCAATATTGATACATCCTCCATTTAGAACACACATTTATTGTACTTTTCATATAGATAATCCCTTCTCAAAGTATTTACCATAGTATTCAAATTCTCCTCGTGTTCCTCCATTCTCTTGGAATATATCATAATATCATTAATAAAGACTATCACAAATTTTTCAAAGTAATATCTAAAGCCTCTATTCATTAAATCCATGAAAAATGATAGAGTATTAGAGAGTCTAAAGGGAATCAATAGAAACTCATAGTGTATATACCTCATTTGAAAGGTAGTCTTGGGAATATCTTCCTTCTACCTATTAAATTGGCGGTAACCCAACTGAAGGTCCACCTTATAGAAATAGTTGGCCCCACATAGCAGACCTAACAAGTCATCTATCCAAGGTAGGGGATAATTGTTCTTTATAGTTATTTTTTTGAGATCATGATAACATTCATTAATCCACCCATCTTCTCTATGAAGAGGACTGGCACACCCAATGGCAAAGCACTCTGGCATATAAAACCATTTTCAATATTTTCTTGTAACTGCATCTTTAGTTCTTCCTATTAAATAGTTTCAATTATATAATGTTTATTTTATATAGGTAGAGATCCAAGAATAAGTTCAATTTATAACTCAACCTCTCGATTAGGAGGATGACCAGGAAACTCTTTAGGGAACACATTAGTGTAGTCCCTCACAATGGAAATCTATTTGAGATTGGTTGTCTCCTTTTTCTTGATCATTTTAGCTAGATATGATTTCTCATAAGTAAAAACTATCCACACTTGAGATGATGATTCTAAAGTAGTTTCATCATCCTCCTTAGACTTGTACAGAATTGGAGAATTCTTCAAGATGTAAAGAGTGATCTCCCTTTCCTGATAGTCTATGTTATATTTGTATAAAGATATCCAATAGATGCCAAATATAACATCAAACTCTACCAAAGGGAGTATGAAAAGATTTTCTAGGAGGTTCACTCTAAAAACATTAACTGAGAATGAGTTATAAACTTTGGATGCAATAATTTACCCATTTTTTCTTCTCACAGTTAACTCAACCTCCAAATTCTGATTTGGTTGTTGAATAATTATACTAAACTTGAAATATATGAAAGAATTCATAGAACCAGGATCAAATACTATGTTCTCTACTCTTGAATAATAACCACTGTACTTATAACCAGATCATTTTCAGGTTCCACCTCAGCATTAGTGAGAGAATATGCTCTTCCTTGTTTCTTTTTTGGTTTTTGTAGTTGATTGTTTCCAGCCACCCTTGGCTAAGGTAAATAGATCACCTAATTCTCTTGTTCCTTGCAGTTTAATAGTTTCAATATAGTTTGAGTTTTGATTTGAACCATCATTTCTTCTGCCAAATTAGTGGCATTTTTTATATACCATTAGAAGTTGTTTTCTATATTCCCTTATCTTCTACATTTTAAGCATCTATTAGTTACCTTTTTATAGTTTCCTGGATGATTCATCCCACAGTTTTGACATGTGGTATGTTGGGTCTTACTTCCATCGTGGAATTTATCTATTGATCCACCCATATTAAACTCTATTTTCTTCATTTTGTCCCTGATCCCCCAAGACAACTGAGAGTCTCTATTCTCTATTTCAACCTTAAGGTAACAACAAACAATATCCTTATAACTGTAGAATTATCAAATCACAAATGGTTTTCGTAGACTCAGCTTGTCCTATAAATAAGTGACAAACCTTGATTTTAGTGTTTGTGACAAAGCCAAAAGTGTATCGTGCAATCCTTATGAAGTTTTCCTCATGTGAACTTATAGATTATTCTTGAAATATTCCCATTCTATGGAATCAATTTATTCATTGGAATTTGTGTTCTTGATCAGTTTCCACCATTGATTTGATTTCCCATCTAAAATATAAACTATCAGCAAAACAATTTCTTCTTCTGAACAATGGAGGACATTGAATATCCTCTCAATAGAGTTAATCCATTATTCTATGGTGATGGGATCATATGACCCACTAAAAATGGGAGGCCTTTAGAGAATAAAGTATTCTACTACAACTTTCTCTCTCTTAGGTGATGGAGGGAGTTCCACACAATTCTTGTTATTATTCATAACATTGACCCAGCTAAGAAAGTACAATCATGAGGTTTTGAGCACTCATTCCTATCATATTTGGAATATGATTAGGGAAATCATCACATTTCATATCACGTTGAATATTGGAACTTGTTCTTATATTTCCATCCATTATTTAAGAAAAATAAAGTACAATTAGGGTGCTTGAATACTAATCTAACAATAATATAAAAAATAAAATAATGAACATGGAAGTACAAACAGGTAAATTCATGTCAAACCGTATGTTTTAATATAGGTTATCCATGGTAATAGAATTGTCTATAGGGTTATTACTAAAGTCCCCTAGTCTAAATATTCAAAAATAAATAGACCATACCCTGATAACAACTATAATGGACCCCAACTTTTACATATATCATTACATGGTTTTAATCATAATTAACCATCAAAATACAACTAAGGATCATAAAATCTAGTGTGTTTGTAATATTAGATACAAAACCAAATATTATTAGACCAAATTAAAAAATATATTTTATTTAATCTTCATAATATTCTACTAACTCTATTTGATCCCTTATATATACATAGTTTAACCCATGGAATACAAGAACAAAATATATTTTCTAAAAGCTGAGTAAGAGAATATGCGTAGGAATAAACACAACACATGGGTTAGATGACATAATAAGATGACATTAAATTCATAAAACATGAATGATCATAAGAATGGATAACATGAATAACATGGTAACATATAAACATGACATCATAGTAATGTGGAAACAACATATAACATGATATAAATACTAATCAAGGCTAACTGCCAAAAAAAGGTGGACAAATTTCCATAAAGAAATCAGGTTCACTCCCTGTCCCAAACAGACATCTCATGAGACTAAACATTACCCAATTCATTATAGTTATATATTGGTTAAATCATAATAACATTTTCATGACTATTTTTTCCACTTAAATAATCATATTTAAGGAATCGAACATAAACAAAAGGGTTACCCATGGAAAGAATTCGGTATCATAATCATGTCAAAAGAAATAACATATAAGAATATCATAATGGTGTCCATAAAAGAAATAATTTAAATCATAATTGGAAAATTGAGAGGAATAAATATGCATACAGAATGATAATTTATTTAAAACTTAAGTGAATACAAGTAAAAATAGTGTTTATGAACCTTTGAAAATAAAATATTTTAGTGTGGTTCAAGGAAAGTATTAAAGATGATTTAAAAACAATAAGGAATAATTGTTTGAATAAAACCAGAAATTAACCAATATATTTTTTCCTAATAAAATCATTTATTATTGGAAAATAAGTGTGGATTAAAAAAATTATATATATCACATTAAAATTGGTAAGAAATTGGGAAGTTCCCTTGAATCGGGTTTTTTTATTAGAAACAATTGAGAAGGGAACCTTTCTAAAACATGAATTTCCTCATCTACAAAAGATGATATTATTTAGATACATGAGTTTTAAGAATATAAAAAATATTTATAAGAATTTAATAAAAATAAAAAAATAATTACATTAGGGTAAAATAGATAAATCATAACCCGAAGGAAAAAATAGTGGTTCAGAAAGAATCTTCTACCTTATGTCGGAAAGTGTTCTGCACTTGATCTTTATGTCATGGATAATAAAATTAAATCCATTAATTAATTAATTAAGAACATTTTAAAAATTTATTTTATTTATTATAATTTTATTATGTTCATTTATGTCCTTTTCTATGAGTAATAATATATAGTTTCATCATTTAGTAATGTTCATTTCCTTGGTTTTCATAATTGGTTCACTTGTATATTTGTACAGATAGTCTTGTAAAATGAGAATGGTTTTCCACAATTAAAATTATATATTATTAATTAACTTCCATAATATCAAATGGAATTATATATAATTTCATTAAATGATATGAGATTGAATAATTAGTCAAAATTCTATGATAATCGTTTAGGTTAATTTGGCAGTTTTTCGATCACAACGAACTCATTTGGTTTTGTCATTACTAATATGTATATAAAGTGGTTGAAAACATTTAATAGGGTTTAATACATATATTATAATCAATTTTAACCATAAAAATGGTTCTATGAGAAATATTTAAGGAGGAAATGTAAATTTAAAATCTTTTCATCCTTGAATGTGATAAATGAACACAACACAAACTATGTTTTCATTTTTAATAAAAATGAGAGTGGAAAGAAATGATAATGTATTATTATATTATCATAATAAAATTATAGTATATATAAGTTACTATAGTTATAATGGAACTTTGATGTGGGTATGTGAATATAGAATAAGAAAAATAAAATAACATGAAAATAAATTAGAAGAAAATAATGGGAATTTTACCTCTTGAATTCCTCCTCATTGAGAACCTCCTTAGGGAAATAGTTTTGGTGTTTTGATGAAACCAAGAGCTATTATAAATTTGGTATGTTACTGGAGATATATTTCAATTGAATTTGGATAAGTCTCTAATCTTGAGAGGTTTGAGGCGAAGAGGTGGTGAAGGTGGTATTTATAATGGAGGAGGGGGTGTTTTCTCCTTATATTATACATTATTTTATTATTCCGGCTCAAGAATATTAATAGTTTGATTATTATCACTAAATATATTAAAATAATGAATGTTAGTTCAAGATTATGTGCTTAAATAATCCATACATCTTCTACGAATCCATAATTCAGGCATTTAGCTTCTATCAAAAATTATTATACTTTACTATTCACCAAAATTTCAAGTATTTTAGAAATATCCTAAAAAATCACCCTAAAATTTTTTCAACATGTAGAATTAAAAAATGAACTAAATTTTATGAATTTTTTTTTATAAATATGATAAACTTAATTTTTAATTAAAATCATCAATTACTTGTAAAAATACTCATTTTAAAATTATAACTCTTTTTATAACACTTTAAAAAATTAATTAAAGGCTCATAAAGTAATCTTATAATAATAAGACCAAAAAATATTAACTTATGAATAAATTTTATGAAAATAAATTTTCTTCTTAATCATTATATTAATTATAAAATTTGAATTCTATATGTATAACTTACAAAAATACCAATAATTAATTTTTTATTTTTAAAACATTTATTTACATACTCTAGGAAATTAATACATCATATATTCATTCAAAAAATAACAAAAATTTATTTATACTTTCATAGGTGAGGTTACTATTCTATTGGTTGGATTTTTATTCCTAAGTTCCATATTACTATTACAAAGGTGAAGTTACTATTTCATTGGTATAGGTTTCTTAACTTCTAGAAATACCTCTTATTTCATTCATTATTCATTTAGAAAGTTTTTATTGTGTTTCAATGTGATTTTATCATATTATAATATATGATATAATTATAAGAAGGGAATTTACAAGGATAAGGTTTTGGGTCTTTACATTTGTTATAACATTATTTGGGGTTTTTGTAACATTTGGATCTGTTTTATTTTCCTATTATACCATGGACCTCCTTGGGGTAGATTTAGACCACCATTTGTCAATGTTATAAATCATGGCTCCCTAAAGGAAACTTACACACATATATATGGGTATGGAATATATATATATATACCCTCTTTTTATATATTCTCTCATATTTAGTGGAATATCTACATTGTAGCTAGGGGTACTTATATATATGTATAGGACCAATTGTGTGTAAATTTAAAAGGAGGGGTTGGCATTTCAAGTAATTCTTGGTCTTTATTTCTTCCCTGGACCTCTTTTAAGTGGATTCAGGTTCCCAACATCAAAGGTGATGTTTTTTTCAGTTGTTTCCCTATTTTAAGCCTTAAATTTGAATTCATTTATTTTTTGAGTTTTTTAAAATATGTTTTATTATTATGTATTATTTATATGCTATTCAAACTAGTTGTAGTTCTTAGAAATCATTCTACATATTTTTTACATAATTTTCCTAATATTGAAACATTGGTTTTTCCTATCCAAATATGTTTTCAACCATGTTTTGGAAAATGTAAAGTATTTTTAATGTTCAATCAGTTTCATAAATGATGTTTATTAAAAAGTGGTATGGCCCAGTTGGAACCTTCCATTTTTTATAGAAATGTAAAATCCTCATAAGTCATTCCACTTGAAATAAAAATGTGACTTTTTTTTGTTAAATGTGTAGTGAACAAGTCTTCCCAATGATGGGATAGTGACTTATTTATGTGTGGCTTGGAAATGGGATGCACTTAATGGGGGAGATTAGAGGTTTGGAGTTGGATGGGTTTTTGTGTAATTAATGTGATGTGTATGTATATGATAGTTTGAAAAAAAACTCATCTCTATTTAACTTGGGAACCCTGGTTTCCTATTTGGGCAGTTAAGGACTTGCACAATGGTTTAGTCAACAGGGCACTATCCCAAGCTCCCTAACAATATTAAAGGAAGTGTTAATATCATTATTCAGTCCTTAGCATTTTTAACCTTAACTACCCAATTTACACTTTACCAAGCAAACAAAATGATTAATATTAATATTCATAACGTCCAAAAATAAATGGTACCTTTTTACCAAATATTCTCCACCTCATTCAAAATATGGAATTTATTTTTCAAGATTCAATTTCTATAAGTTGTAGAAGTTACTTTTAATATAAATTCATAAAACAAAATGAAATAATGATTTTGGGAAAATCCATTTTTGGCCCAAAAATGCACTTATACCAAAATTGGGTATATTGATGATTCAAATGAAGTAAATTAGATTTTTATTGGAATCAAAAATTCCAGCGACACACTTTTCAACAAACTGATGATACAATTATTACTTAGACAATTAATGTAGAGTTTGAGTAAAAATGTGTCTACATGCCAAAAGAAGAAACAGAATGGATTTCCATGTGCCATAATAATTCTCCAATATATAAGGATGGATATTATTCATAAACATTTCCCTAACTGGTTTCATAGTGGTGAGAAACAGCCTCCACAATCGGGATATGTATTTCAAAAATTGTAAATAAAAAGGAATTTCTTCCTTAAAACCCATTTTAAGGTGATTATGAGAAATTTTTGTAATCATAAAATACAAAAATTGGATATATATATATATATATATACCATAATTAGGGGTATAGTTCACTTATCAAGCTTAAAGTTCATTAATATTAGGGCCCAAATGGACTTATAGATCCCAATTTGTGGTTTTTGTAAGTCAGGTAAATTTTATAATGTAATTTGAGTTCCTATAACCGCCATTAATACATATCCCTCACACAAGTCCCTTTTACTTTTCCCTCAGTCAAGTCCCTCATGATATTTCTTCATGTAGCTTCTTCACACAGATCCCTTACACAATTACATCTCCCAAGTCCACCATCCAGTCTGTAAATAGACTCATCTTCCCCCAATTTTTAGATAATGAATTAACTTATGGATAATGAGACAAGGTAAGAGCTCTAATCATGATACATTCTTGCTCGACTAGTTCACCCTAACATGGTAGGACCACCATTTTTGGCCCTCTAGTAGGATAAGTCCCCCAATTTTCCCTCATTTGGTCTAACCACTTGGGTGAGGGACTCGAAACCTCCTAAGTATCACTTGGGTGAGGGAATCCAACCTCTACAAGTATAAGTTGGGTGAGTTACCCCAATCCTCCCAATTATCACTTGGGTGAGGTACTCTAATGTTCCCAATTATCTCTTGGTAAAGGTACATAAATACTCCCAAGTATCACTTTGGTGAGTTACTCCAATCCTCCCAAGTATCACTTGGGAGAGGATCTCCATTGCACCCAAGTATCACTCTCTAATCCATCCAAGTATCACATGGGTGAGGTACTTCTAATTCACCAAAGTACAAATTTTGTAACCCACATCTAGGCGAACCTCACACGGGTGACCCATACATGAGCGACCCACACATGGGCAAACCACGCTTGTGAAACCCTTTTCTTGAGTCACTCTACTTGGGAGACGCTTCTCCCAAGGCACCCCACTTGGGAGAACTTTAAACCAAAGGTCCCTATACTTGGAGAAAACGTTTTAATGATGATCCTAGGACTAGGGTTAAGTACCTTAACTAACCCTCACTTGGGTTAATAATCAATTCACCATGGTCTCATACATGAAAATCAATTCAATCTATATAAACATAGAGTTGATATACTCCTCTAGGTGTGGGCGTCATCCTAGGCGTAAACCCCAACAAAACCCAAATCTATTTGATTTGGGATTCCCCCCATAGTTCCAAAAATATTGGAATCCTCATAAGTGTATGTCTAAACCAAAAATTAGTCTCCTTGAGTTGAAATTTTCCTCATGGTTCTAGAAATATGGGTATTGTCCTATGAGTAAGCCCCAACCAAACCTAAATATCCATGAGTTGAGATTATCTTTTTGGTTCTAAAAATATATTCATCCTCTAACGTGCAATCCCAAAACAAATACCAATCTCCATAAGTCAATATTATCCTCAAGGTCTCAGAATTATGGGCATCCTCTTAGGTGTAATCCCCAACCAAACCTCAATATAAATGAGTTGAGATTATCCTAACAGTTCCAAAAATATAGGAGTCTCCAAGGTATAATCCCAAAAATAATCCTTAATATCAATGAGTTGATAATATCCTAATGGTTTCAAAAATGTATGCGTTCTCTTAGGTGTAATTTGGAACCAAACCTTAATCTTCATGACTTGATACTCTCAGCTTCATGGTTCAAGAAATATGGGAATATTCCAAGGTATAATCCCCCAAAAAATCTTAATCTCTGTGAGTTTAGAATATCCTCATGATTCTAGAAATATGGGAATAATCCTAGTTGTAATCCCCAACCAAACCTTAATATTACGGATTTTGGATTCTCTTCTTGGTTCTAGAAATATCATCCTCCACCTGGGTGTAAGACCCAACCAAACCTTAATCTAAATGTGTTGATATTATCCTCATAGTTTCAAAAATATTGGAACCCTTCAAGGTGTAAGCCTCAACTAAACCTTAATCTCTATTTATTTATATTCTCCCCACAATTCTAGAAATATGGGAAACCTTCTAGTTGTAAGCCCCAACCAAACCTTAATCTACATGAGTTTAAATTCTTCTCAGGGTTCCATAAATATGGGAATCCTCTTATGTGTTATCCCCAATAAATCCTTTATATCCATGAGTTTATATTACCCTCAGGGCACCAAAAACATGGGATTCTTCCTGGGTGTAATCCCCAAACCATATTCTCCCATGACGTATCTGTTAGGTTTGGTATCTTAGGTAAGTCCCAGAATAATCCCCACCTTATATCCCATTTCCACCCCTTTCAAAATGCACAAATCTTCTAAATGTAGAATTAGTGTGTAATAACTTATTTAAAATCTAATGGTATTCCCTCAGTAAATGTGATTAATCCTCTATTGTCTCTTGGTTTTAAAACCAATCATGAATCACATAGGCTTAGTTATCTTTTATGATCATTGCATCAACATAATTAAAGTTCCTCAATAGTGAGCCTCTTATTGAGGTGTAATCCTTGATAATTCCATCAAACTATGTGGGATATGATTCTAGTTTTCATCAGGATATGTAGGAAACCTCTTTGAGGTTTGAACCCTATATCACTTCCACTTTACCCATTTCATTGATATACATGGGTTTTGATTCTTATTTTCATAGGACACATAGGAAACCTCCTTAAGGTTTAATCCCAAATCCAAATCACTAACCTCCCCCTATATGGAAATAGACTCCAAAGATCCCAACTAGAAAGCAACAAACCAATGAATCATAAAATTAATACTATAATTATGGGGAATCTAAAGAGGTTTACATTGGACACATGGTCTCAATAAGATCACAGACACAAGGGTAATGAATCCCACACTGGGATTTGGAAATGATTTCTGAATACATATTAAATATATAAGATAGTCCCAAAGTAGGGAATAATTCCCCCAAAAGGGTTTGATGATCTCTACCTCCCATTATCTTTACCAACCAGTTTTCTAATATGTAACTAGAAAATTCCCAATAGACGTTGTCCTTTGGATAGACGGTCCTCATTAAATTTAAATAAGTACAGGAGCTAAAATTGTTAGATTTTCCATCAGAAAAAAAATATTTAATTAAATAATACTTATGTCACTTTGAGATAAGATTCAATGCATAATGATGTTCTTTAATGAAAATAAAATGATATTTTTACAAAAATTGTTATTTTCACTATTTATTGATAACATAATCGTTTCAAAAAAATACCAAAATGTCACCCAAAGATAATTTTAATTTTATTATTTAAAAAATGGAATCATTTTAATCAAATAAAATTTCTAAAATTTGTTGAAATTAATTATAATTATTTTCCCACAAAAAGCACTAAACCCCATTTTTGTAGAATTTTTTTTAAGAATAAAATGGTTTTAAGAAAAATTGAGTTCGTTTTTCCCAAGAATTATTCAATATATTTATATTGATCATATATTTATATATATTACATATATCAGTTAATTATATTCACGCCATTCAATTTAACAAACAGGTTATAACATTCATATAAAATAAAAATATTTCATTATTTGTTTAGGTTTGATGTTCTGTATCTTATGTATTATCAAACATAGTGTTTTTTTAATATAAGGGTGTTACATTCTCCCCATTTAATAAATTATATCCCCACAATTTGAACTTTCTCTCGGTAATCAAGGGTTTGATATTTTTAAATTATTTTATTGAAAACCTACATAAAAAAGGTTAACAAAATATCCTCTTGAAAAAAGGGATGGGAAAATATGAAGATACACTAAAATAACACATAAAGAGGTTAGAAATAAGGGAAAATTATTGTGATGTAAAAATATGGACATGGAAGAGAAAATTAATGCCCAAGGAATAATAGAGAGTAATAGAGAACATGGTTAGGAGAATGTTATCAACCATAAAACCAAGAATCAGAGTGGGGTTAAAAGATCATCAATTTATCAAAATTTAAGGTTATAGGAATTTTTTCTTGAGATACTTTTCCTATATTTTATGCATTACATTACCATATAGAGTAAAAAATTTAAGGAAATTTAATTACTTTATAAGTAGAATTTCACAATTTAGTCATTTTCCAGAGCAATATAAACAGTTGATATAAATGATTAGTATATTGGATGATTGTTTTTCATTCTTAAAGAACTAATATCAACTTATAATGGATCAAAAAAGTATATAAATATATTTCTATTATCATTAAGAATTATCCAACACTAATAAATGGATAGCATAATATAATTCTCAAAATTAATAAACCATCATATAAATAAATAAAAAATAAATCTTAAAAGAATTAATTACCTTAATCACCTCAACATTAAAGAATATTTTAATATAAAAAGCTATACCATTCAGTTTACATATTTAAAATTTTAATTCCATTATTCAAAAATAAATAATTCATGTATAATATTACGTTAATTCTAAGGGTTACATTAAACTCAAAACATTGAAACATCTCCCAAATATCATAAATCATCATGATAAATCACTACATAGTCCTGTAATATAGTGAAAATCATGAAAATATCATGAATTAAATTTAGACACTAAATTAAAATTTAATCCTTAACTTGAACATAAAAATCTCTAAATATATCAACTTTTCATTTAATCACTTTTTAACCATCAAGATCATCAATATCCCACTATCCAGTAGTCTATATTTAACTTAACACAAAATCTTAGACTAGTAACAAAGGGTATTTAAACCTCAATAGAGTATTTTCTTAAAACCTAGTAAAAGTTTTATATCACATCGATATCTGATCACTTAAAACATTAAAAGGGGGAGTGTAGATTCCATTGAAATTATGATCAACCAAAAACTTATAAACCCATTATGGTATCCATAAATTATATATATATATATATATATATGATTCTAATAAAACTAAAATCCTTATTATTTAAATAAGTTCACTAATTATTAAATATATTCCATAAATCCAAAAATTACCTAAACATTATCAAAGATAGACTAAATCACTTTTTCATTAAAAAATAATTTTCAATGTCACCAATACTATCATTCCAATTTGAATAATCAATTTATCCTAACAAAACATATGTTTTAAAATTATACTGTGGAATAATCCTTAGATGTTTCATGATCTTTATATCCAAAATATCATTGATATAACACTTCAAAAACATAAATATCAAATTATAATAAATAAAAAATTAAATATTTATTGAAAATTACACTCTCGGGGATTACCTTTCAAAAAGATTTAATTTCACATCATTGGTGTTTCCTTGGTCTAGGATTTAGAATCTAGAATGGGAATTGACTCTAACAATTCCCAGGTTTACCATATATAAGATATCTAATTCCTTATAAATTCATTTCTCTACGCCATTTAATTACTCATTGAAAACATATTCCACTACTTTTGAAATATTATCCAAGGTGATTATTCTAAAATTCATGATAAGAATAAAATTTAACTTTCCTACCAACATGATCATTTCCATCTGAACTTCCATGAAAGTCATTTTTATCTGATTTCACTTTATATGAATCTTATATATTTTTATGTTGTTAATATATATCATGATAGATGATTAGTAATGATAACAAGGTTTTTCCTTCCAATTCTCATATCATTAATTTTATCAGGAGGATAATAATTTCATTTTCCCTCACATTCATTGTTAGCATGACGTCTTCTGGTTCCATCCATTGACTAAAACGAAATGGAAAATTATAAGTGTAAAACTATAATAATCAGTGAAATCCATTAAATAATGATGAAATGTCATTCAAAGGACTTATAAATCATGAACAATTATTCTCAACATGTGGAAAATCAGGTCTAGCCTAGTTTTTTCAATGTTCATTACTAAATCTTTAGGATATTATCCCATACTTAGACTTATCCATGGGGTTATCACTAATGTTTTCTCATACTAGTTTCCAAAGGTTAAAAACCATTTCTCTGGTACCAACTATATTGACCGATAGTTTATGTACATTGATATTTCATCTTTTTAGATGATTATTCAATATATAACATAATTATCTATTATATAATTCTATAGGTATAGTATCTTGGGAAACATGGACACATAAACAACTGGTTCATAAGATATATGCATCACCTCTCACTTAGTTATTCATAACTGAAACCCTTATTAGGTGTGCCATACCTAAATCCTTTCTTCATTATCTAGGGAAATGAAACATAATAAGGGGTGAGATTAGTTGCTTGGTAAGGCTAAAAATGGGATATAACAATATAAAATTAGATTAAGGGTATGAAAAAATGAGTTTACGATTTGAAAATAATAACCACTATATCAAATATCATAATATTGAGCCATAGAATAATGTCTGGATGTTTATAAGAAAAAAATAATAAAGTAACCAAAGAACATAGTCTATATAAGCATAACATATTTGTTAGAATGTAGAAAAAAATATTTCTTATAACATTGATAAAATTTATAAATAGAAACAAGTTCACTCATTAAGTTAAGGACATGAAATCATGCCCTCACATAAACTTATAGACATGAAACCAGGTCCATGCATACTCTTATGGATATAAAATACATGTTTATTCTTAATCTTATTGACATTAATTTTAGGTTTATTCTCAATCTTATGATTATGAAAACCATGTCCACACAAGAAATTATGAACATGAAATCAAGATCACACACAACATATTTACCCAAATGGATCAGAGGCATATATTGGTCTCATAAATCAAATAATTAAAATCATACTTAAGTGTTCCACAATATTAAAAAATATTCCTTATATCATAAACATTAAAAAGAAATGGGTTTTATAAACATTTCATCTTTTCATCATAGCATAACTCGTGGGAAAGTAATTAGTTTCATTAACATCTTATCATCATAAAAATAAACCATATAAAGAAATAATAAGGATGGTATCCTTGGATAAAATTCCTAGTAAATCATAATTGAAATTAAGGGTTTTTATCTTTGATGAATAGAAATACCATTATAATATCATTAGAACAATATTGAGGAAAATACCCTTTCCATTTTGAAATCATTTTTTTTAAATCTGAACCTTTCCAAAATATTATGGAAAATTTTTTCATTAAAAATTAAAATGGAAACTTGTAATGTCATATTTAAATCATTGATCAATCATGATGGTGACAAATTTTTTTCATGCTGCGTGAGTTAAAATAAAATATTCATTTGACAATTTGTGAAAATTCAAAAATGACTTTGTTCGGAAAATGAAAAGACTATTCATTTTAAACCATGTTGTAAAAACTAAAAAATGGATAAAAAATATTATATAAAATAATATGGTAATATTAAAAACCATATTTAAAACATTTTTTGGAAAATGAGGATATGAAAAAAAAGGCTTTTCAATCAAAGTAAGAAATAAACTCGATTTTCTTTAAAAACATATTATCATTATCTTGAGTACATAAAGTGAGGAAAATGAATAGAAAAAAAATATTTTAAATAAATAACTAAATTATTATAAAATTAATTAGTTTATTGGGTTGTATATCATAATATTTCATCAATGGAAACTTAACCATAAATAATCCTGATAAATAGTGACATTATAACATAAAACTCTTTACAACTTTGGTAACATTTGAATTGTAAGACACATAAAAAATATAACCATATATGGATATGTATATCCCAGAATTTTCATGATATTAATAATAAAATAAATTCATGGTAGGTATATTCACCAAACAAAAGAAACCAATGGTGAATATGGCTTGTTTCCCATAAAATTAAAAGTGAGATGAAAATACCTTACATCAAGTATCACTTACTTATTACATGTTGGAAACACCTATATAATAAATATAATTCTATTATAAATTTATTAAATTACCATAATCATATATAATACCATATATTATTTAATCATAACCTTATCACAATTTTATAATCAATTATTTATTAAAATCACTATTTTGGGTGATATTTGATTCGTTTTTCATGTATGTTTGTTTTGGTTGTTTTGTTCCCTATACATTGATCATGGTTACATCATATATATAATTTTAATATTTATATAAATGTAATATATATCCATTATATACATATTTTTTATCATTCATAAAATATATAGATAGAAAATTGAATTATACCATCCATGGAGACAGTAGGTCGTACGTATGCATGAACGTTGTTTTAACTTTTTAAAAAATTGAATGAAATAAATAAAAATAATATTTAGGATTTAAAAAAATATTAATTTATCATATATATGTTATATATTTATTAAAACTACCCTTATTACCATCTATATAAAGTTTAAATGAAAAACGAATCACATGGCTTTGTCAAGGGGGCAGTCCATATGTAAGTACAAGCGACACTATCATATTTTAATATATTGGAAGGTATAAAGGAATATGTGGTATCATTATTATATAAGAACAATAATATCATAAATATAATATATAAAATTTAAACCAATCATAATAACCATCTTTGAAATATGGAAATGGAAAATGAATTGCATCGCTACGTGGAGACGGTAAGTCATACGCACACATGAACGATACTTTCACTTACAATTTGATGCAAAAGGAAGTGGATATTAGGAATAAAATGGTGTGAATAAGGGAAAAGAGAGGAACCCTTTTATAATTGAGATAAAGGGTGCTCTTGGAATTTCATAAAATCTTATATTAATATAAATTGATTTTGAAGTCTAAATGGATCTATATTGACACTATTCGAATCTAATATGATGATGAGTTGAAATACTCTCATAAAATAATATCTTGAAAATTTTGGATCATATTTTTACCCTTGTCATTTTTTTTAACCCTTCATTAATCCTTTTTACAATTACAATGACACCAATGTTTTTTTATTCATAAAGAGTTAATATAGTTACTATAAAAATAAAAATGAGTCAAAATCGACAATGGTTTACCTTGACAACCTTATTATATTAAACTATACTTGTATAATATTTTGATGAATTTTAAATCAATTAATAAATTATAATTTATTATAAAATAAAATAAATGTCAATTTTAGAACTATTCACTTAATTTGAACTTTAATATAAAAATAAAATAATAGAATTAAAATAAAATTTATCCAAACATATATAATTTTTTATTTTTAGATAAAAATAAAATAACATAATTATTCATTCAAATTAAATTATTTTTCACATTTTTAAAATCATTTATTTTATTTTTCTTGTTAATTGAATAATTATTGCTTCGGCATAGATTAATAATTTAAGGTAATTATTTATTCATTGAATAATGAAAATAAATTACCATGATAAATGAAATATATTTATATTTCAAATTATTATTTTTAACCAGACATATCATATGTTTATCCCTATATTATAAATATTGTAGTTATTAAAAGGAAGAGTGTGACATTTTTTGGATTTATATTCACTTAAATATTATAATGGTCAAAATCATGTTCAAATTGAAATATAAGGCCATATATTTTACGTTTTAATGATTATTTATGATATATAATCATCTAATAAAATTAAATTATGTGTTAGGGTCATTATTTAGTCCTTATCTTTTTATTTTTAACTTTAATTACTCAATTTACCAGTTACCTTGAAAACAAAATTACTAATGTTAATAATCATAATTTCCAAAAATAAAAGGGTCATATTTAGAAAATTTGTACCCCGTGATTTAAAAAATGGATACCATTTTTCAATATTTAATTTCTATAAGTAGTATAAATTACTTTTAATATAAATACATGAAACACAACAAAGAAACAGTTTTTGGATAAATCTGTTTTTAAGACCAAACGTTTTCTTATCAAAAATAAGGTATAATTATAATTAAAATGAATTTAATCATATCATATCAAATTAAATAATAAATATTTTACTTTTAGATCAAATTCAATTCATAATGAAACTTTTAATGAAAATAAAATGGAACTTTTATAAGAATCACAATATTATCTCTTAATCTTCTTCAGAAGAAAATTCACCCAACTTCAACCATGGAACTTTAGATGACCTAATCAGCCATGGAAAATCTCTTGAACCCTCACCCTATGATAGGGGAGGGGATATGTTCCACTTTTCCGACTCCATTTTGGCATGCTAATTCATATTGGAATTTGTTTCCCAATCTTCACCTATATCCCATGGTTTTAGGTTTTAATAATAGATCTTCACTTTACTAATTTCTACCACAAAATTTGTTGAAACCTATTATTTCCTTAACTACACCTTGGTGGACCTTTTTAGTAGTCATCTTCCAATGGTAGGTTCTTTTTACTGCTTAATCAATGGATCTTGAAGTTTTTGAGTTAGGAGGTTATAAGTTTTCTTAACTCATGACACATCCTCATTCTCTTTAGGGATGAAAATGATGTGGATAGAATGTGGTCCATGGCTCTATGATCTTTTAATTTCTTGTTTTTCTACCTCTTTTGTTTTTTGATGCATTTTTACCTCCATTATCATCATCCCTCTTTCTCTGTTTGGGAATGTCTTCCTAGCTTACCCATCCCCTTTCAAATTCTCTCCATCCTAATCCTGATAGGAAATGCTCTCATGAATATTATTTTTATGGACTACTTAAATCAATCTCTTTTCCATCCCATTACACCTCATATTTTTGTGGATATCAATGTCGTGAAAGCACTAGTGTATTTATTATGTATTGACAAAGAAGGGTAATAATGCTTTAGTGAAATGTTTTTCTATGAATCATGGACCAATTTCAATGTGAATTACTACCATTTGGGTATTCTGGCCCAACATTGATGGGGTATAAGTGGAGATCTTTGTGCTGGTTTCCCTATAGATTTAAATACAAGTTCACTAGGATGAATTGAGGAAAAAAAAAAGATTAGTGGTGTTGGTATTTTCATGGAAGATGGTGAGTCTCAGCCTTCAAGGGATCTTTAAGTTACCAATCATATAACTATATTTATTGAGGATATTGAGGGAAACTAATTTGGAGATTTTAACAAACTAATGGATATTAGAGTTCTTAAACCCAATTTAGTGTTGAGATCTATATACAAGGCATACATGACAATGCCTGCAAAAATTATTCATGTTTATTATGTTCAAAAAATGAATTAGGAAACTCTAGAGGCCCCTGTGAAGCTTCGGGACAGGGACAGAAAATCATTTAACTGATCAGGTGCTAGGATTATCTAGCTCCCAACATGCCTATAGCGAGATCAGGTAGGACAATGTTAATTTTGAAATAAGGGTGTCCCTACATATGCATAATCATCTTTTTTTACTTGGGTGATATCTCTAACATTCCATTAAATTAAGGAGTGTAGAAAAAAATTGGGACGATGAAGAAAAATAAATTTGATAAAGCTTTTAATAAGAATACATATTGTGATAAAATAGTGATAGTATCACCACAAGCCACTTTACAAGTAAAAAAACCAAATAGAATGATAGTTTAGAGCTATAGGAGTCCTACTACTTATAATAATGAGAAATGAGAGTATATCCATATTTCTCCAGAACTTTATGTTCTTCATGAAGGAAATGATTACCTTATAATGGGTAAATATAGAGGCAAGAAGAGGCTCCATGAATTAAGGTATTTCGTAGTGTCACTTTGGAAGAAAATTATCCCTCAAAAGATTTCCCATATCTTCCAAATCCAATGACCACTAGATCTTCAAGGAGGATCCAAGACTCATGAAGGATCCCCTAAATATGAAGAAGGGATATAGAAAGTGAATTATTCCACTATTGGAGAAACTCATGATATTATTGAATTACATATATCTTTTCTGAATTAATTCAAGTTTGGCCTAACACAAAAAACTGATATTGAAGGTCTGGACCCAGATTCTACTTTTATTATTGTGCCACCAACCCTATATATAAATAGGACTTAGTGTTTCTTGAAGGAATTTATATATGAAAATTCTCATTCCACCCTCATTTTTATGAGTTAATGAAGAATGATATTATAAATATTAATTTTAAATGGAAATTTTGATGCACACACTTGGGCAAGAGTCCAGGTATTTCTTAATAATCGTTCTTTATATGGTTTTGATTCTTTTTTCTAAGATATCATGTTTGTGGTTCCCACTCATCCCAAAGTGTTCTTTATCAAAATCTTTAAAAATGGATTAAAATCTAGGAAGATACTTTCAATATTAACTAAAGAATCCATCTTTTCATCAAGGTAAAAACATTTCACCCAATGATAATTTGTATATGTGGATTTCAAAATTTATATAATTTTTATCAAATAAAATTTCTACAAGCTCAGTAAATAAATAATATTTATTTTCTCAAAAAACCAAATAAAAACTATTTTTCAGGAAAATGTTTTTTTCAATTGTAGAATGGCTTTAATAAAAATTGAGATATTATTTACTAATCATTAATCAAACAATTTATATTGAATATGGCCTTATATATTTTTTATAAAGTAATTAATTCTATTCATACCTATAAATTTAATAGCTAGGTTATAATGTTCATATTTAAATAATAATATTTTTTTTGTTCATTTAGTCTGAGTGTTTTGTATCTTACATGCTATAAAACATAGTATTTTTTCAAACATTGACATGTAACAACAAGCATATTGGTAAATATCATAGGGTTACAATTAAGTGTTTCAAGTGTGGAGGGGAAAGACATAAGACTAATAAATACTAGAAGGAGATAAATAATCCCACTAATGAGATAGAGGAAAATAAGGTTATGATCAATCCTTAGACTATGGTAGAATGTTTCCACTCTAAAGAATACAGATAGAATAAAATCCATTTCCCAAAGATAGGGGTTTTGGAAGAAAACTGATGACAAAAACCTCCATGAAAATGGGATCATGGATGATAATATACCACCACTACTGCTGGGGTGGATCTTGAAAATGAAGTGGCGATAAGTAAATTGGTTATTTAAATAATAATGAATGTATTTTTTGATTTAGGTTTTATAAATTCCTTCATATCATGAATATTTACTGTAATTATTCAAACAAAACCACAAAACATAGAGGTTGAACTATCAGTGAAAATAGTAAATGGGGAAATTATTACATATCAAGAATATAACACATCCCTAGTCAATATTTGTATACTATATCTCCCTTTAAACACCATGATCCTCTATTTAGTCAAATTAAATACTATACATTCCATGGATTGTTTGTCTTTATATAGATCCCATATCAATTTTCATAAAAATTATATTACTTTCCATGTATGGAATAATCCTCATATTCTATACAAATGTAAATTGGAAGATGACTCTACTTTGGAAACTTATTATCACACATGTATATTAAATTATTTTGAGAAGGAATATGTAGTTAAAATGATAGAGGTAAAGTATAGACCTCTCTTGATTACATGACAATTATAGATGAATATACTAATGTTTTCCCTGAATAGTTTCTCGTTATTCCTCCTAACCTTGAGGTTGATCTCTCAATTTAACTCATACATATAGTTCTATGGATATCCAATAATCCCTATATAATATCCACCATTGAAATTTAAGAACTAAAGAAATAAATAAAACACAATCTGAACAAGGTTTTCATATGTTCAAGTGCTTCATAATGGGGTGAACCAATTATCTTTGTTTAGAAGAAGGATGGTTTAATGTTTTTTTAAATTGATTATTGTGAAATCAATAAGATCATGATATAGAACAAGTATCCCCTACCATATATTTTTGAAATTTTTGATAAACTATATAGATCCCATTACATCTCTAAAGTGGACCTTTGGTCAATGTGTCTTCAAATAAATTCAAGAAGGCGGATATACCCAAGTCTACCTTTTGTATATGGTATGAAAACAATTAGTTCATAATTATTCCATTTGGACTCATTAATTATCTAACAATATTCAAAAATAGGAATAATAGAGTCTTTATAGGTATCACTAATAAATTTTTATAATCCTTTGTAGATGATATTCTCATATACTTCAAAATAAAGGAGGAACTTTTGGGGAATTTGAATGATATAAAAATATATAAATAAAGGATAAATTGTATCCCATATTCAACAAGTGTGAATTTTGGATAAAAAAGTGTTTTTATTGGGTTATGTAATCATAGGTGAGGGTATATCTATCGATCCTTCAAAAATATAGGAGAATTTGGAATGACATAGACTAAAATCTATAATAAAGATCTATAGTTTCTGATGATTAGATGGGTGATATTGGTGATTTATGATAAAATTTTCCAGATTTTAAAACCCACTAACCAATCTAGATGTGAAGGGTGTAAAGTTTATACAGACTGATTAATGTGAATATGGAATCATGGAGTTGAAGAAAAGGTTAATCACTACACCTATACTCAAACAACTCAATTGTGGGGATGGGTTTTTGATATATTATGATGACTCATAGAAGGTATTAGGTTGTGTCCTCATGTAAAATGATAAATTTATATCCCATGTTTCTCTATAGTTGAAGGTGTAGGAGTAAAAATATACAATTCTTGATATAGAGTTAGCAGCAATAATCTTTTCATTAATGATTTGGTGGAATTATCTCTATGGAGGGAATTTTGTCATATATATGAAACATAAAAGCTACTAGTATATATTCAAAAAGAATAAGATCAACATAAACCAAAAACAATTTTTATAACTAATCAAGGATTGTGATTTTTCAATCCACTACAATCCCAAGAAATAGAATAATGTAAAATACGCAATAAGTAGAAAGGATCCTATATATTATCCATGATAAACATCATTAAAGATCCAATATTATTTTAAATTTAAAGGATAGATAAGGGAATCATAAATGTAGGAACCAAATAATACCTTACATAAAATATTTCTCAACTATCTGTTATAGAGAATCCAAAATAATCTTAATGTAATGATATAGAGATATAGAATATGGTGGCTTCTATAAGGAATGGAAAATCTTTAGCATTCAGCATTGTTGATAAATAAAGTTGTTATATTTGGGTCATGACTATATGTACCATCATACTCTAAGATAATGAAGGGTATATTGAATAGTTATCACAATTCAACATGCTCTATCCACCTAGGGAACACAAAGATTTATAAATATATATAAGAAAACTATTAGTGGGACAATTTGAAGAAGGTTATTGATAAATATATATCAAAGTGATTGGTATGTCTACAAGAGAATGTAGAAATGTAAAATCCTAAGGGGATGATGAAAGAATTACCCATACATTCTTAGAAATGGGAGAAAATCACCGTGGTTTATTTCATGAGTATTCTGAAGACAACCTAAAAGAACAATGTCGTATATGTTGTGGAAGGATATCTTTCAAAGACTTCTCATTGTATTTCCATTCGAGATGAATTATCACTCAATAAATTTTAAATAAAATTCATTAGAAAAGTGTTGAGGATGAATCAAACACCATTATCAATTATATATGATTGAGATCTAAGATTAACCTCAAAATCTATATTGAACATTTTGATGATGCCTTTTGAGGCCAACAATGGGAATAAATTTAGAGTTCCAACATATTGGGATGAAGTTGCAGTGCATAATCTATTAGGACCAGAACCGGTAGCATAAATGACTGAGAAGGTAAAGTTTATTAAATAAAACATCATATTAGTACATAGTTGGTAGAAGAATTATACAAATAACTATTAATGATCCCTATAGTTTGAGTTTGAAGAAAATTTGTTCCAATTTATATCCCCTTAGAATAGATTCATGAGTTTTGGTAAAAGGGAAAGATGAGTTCAATATAAATTAGAAACATTGAGATTCCTGATCTAAATATAGATATAGACTATCAAATAGATCGCTCACCAAATTTATCTCAAGTACATTATGTGTTACATGTACCTCTCTTAAGTAAGTGCAAACAATATCCCTCACATTTATTAATTCCATAGATGCTACTATCGGAGAATTATATTTCATATGAGTAGTAGATGAATAAGATCTTGACCATAGAAAAAAATTATTAGCAAAAAGGTAAATCACTTGGTCAAATTTCTTTGTAATAACCCTAAGTATATGGAAGCAACATGGGAACCATAAGAAATAAGGAAACAAAACTTCAATCAATTTTTTTCACCTTATTGTGTGTAATGAAATTCTAAGGTTTAAATTTATTAAGGGGGGGTAATTTCATGACCTATACTTTTATATATGGAATCCAACTTTTAAATTAATTTTCATCACATTTAATAATATATTATAGTATAAAATGCATGCATTATATGACATGTAACAACACAAAATTTATTTCATAGTTAAATAACTCATGCTACACAATTAATGTTTTATTATAGAAGAGCAATTAAAGACTATTAAATTTCATAAGAATGTTAAACATCATGAAATTATAATTTCTATAATAGAAAATGATAGTATATGGAGATAAATAAAATAGAATAATACACACATAAATTTAAAATCCATAGCCCTGAATTCTCCCATGAAGATCACTCATGTCATGAAGACTATAAAAAGAAATATAAACATCAAAAACATGGTAGAAATTATCATGGGAAATTTATAACAGTTATATTACAAGTAGTGAATCATGAGGTATGAGAATGTTGCAGTATATATTGGTTATAAAGGGAAATATAATAGATAAGATATGACTGTTGTAATGTGGTCATTATATTATCAACTGAATAGTAATAATATCCAATATAATAATAAAATAATAGTTCAAAAGTAAAATCAAATTTATTATAATTATATATTAAGTATTTCATGATATTTTCATTTACTAGTTATGAATAAATTCATATGATATTATAAAATCCTTAATTCTATAATGTGAATACATAATATGTTTCAGTTTAAAAATAGAATTTTATAGTAAATATGTAATTTTTTAAAAAAAATTATTCCTCATAATTAGAAATTAATTTTGATAAAATAAATATGATATTTGAAATCAACACATCAAAATTAGGTTATGGAAAATTTTTAAGAATTTTCCAGAATATTTTAATTCTAAGTGAATATTAAAAATTGTCATTTTATGAACTTGGTATGTTTTATAACTTCATAAATATTCAATAATGATTTAATAATTAATATAAGAGAATAAAAGACCAAAAATAATATATTTTGTTAAAATAATGTATTTGGATTAATTAAAATTATTTTTCAAACCTATAAATAACTTTTCAAAGTCTAAAATGTAAATTATGTTTTATAATGTTTTGTGGAATTGTCAATATCTCATGTCCAAGGATATATTAAAAAAGGATTTCGGACCTCTCATGAAATATATTTAAATAACATGCCATAAATATCCAAAATCATAAACTGAAACCATGGTTAAACCAATGGTTTTTCATTTTCCATAACCTATATTTCTAAGACTTGTATTTAGAAATTAATAAACAATTATCATCATTTTTCTAAATACTTCCTCCTCTATTCCCCTTTTCATTCACTCCCAATATCATTTGCATGTCCCATGATCTATATGTATCTCAATAATTCTTTTAGTGAAGTCCCAAATCTCTCAAGTAATAAACCCACTTTGTATAGAGAGTAATGTTTATAGTAAGGGATTATTTTCCACTTCCTTTTCATACAAGTACTTTATTTTTAAAAAGATGTCATGTCTTAAAATTACTATTTTTTCATAAATTTAATTTATTCAATTATTATCCATGTAATGTTTTAACAATAATATACTTATATTATCTCTTATAAACTCCATTCCATTATCCATTTTGTATACATGTTATGCTACCAAAATAATTCTTTAATTTTCTATGCCACACTATTTAGTTTGGAATACCCATTCCAATTTTCATTCAAAGGTATTTATATAAATATAATTATATTTTATTTGTTAGATATTTCCATTTATAAAACTTTCATTCCCTCAAATGGTTCTAAAAGGATAAAATTCTGGTGCCTTTAAGATCATATGAACTCAATTATTATACGAAACTTGTTCTTATTATCCATGGTCTATCAATGAAATTATTTATTATGATATATTACCAATGTGGAATAAATAAAATTATAAAAATAAATGATCCATTGTGATAGCCCTTAAATTCATTAGATTATGTTCTCATCTCATGTGATATTATGTATGGTGCATAGGTGGTTATCCAAAGAAAAGTATGTGGTAATATCTTCATAGTGGTGAATGCTAGATGATGATGCATTATTTCTTATCAATACTTGTTTATTCTAAAGATTGAAAATTTATATTCATTTGAAATACATGTTAAATTTATGTATAAGTACTGTCTATAACAGATAACAGAATTTATAAGTTTCTCAACATGTGAAAAAGATAGATGAGGAATACATGTTCAGTTATTTTTTGCATCACAAAGTAGTTTCTGAACATAGGTAGTAATAAAATGTTGGTTCAAATTTTGAAGTGATTGAGAAGGGATTTATTTATTTAAATAATTCTCAAATTCATCTAAAAAATTTCTTCAACTTGGAGAAAAAAGTAGAAAAATTGAAAATTCATTGATCTTAACTATTTGATAATGAATGTAGGGCCTCAAAGTAATGATTTGAGGGACCATAAGGCTTTTTACTGAGGTTTGAAAAATGTCACATACATGATTGTATTAATTTTTAAATGGATCATTAAGTTTCATCATAAAATTTTGAAAAGATATTATGTCCTTGATTGTAATGATTCCTCATTGTAAATCTTTATTGTATGTTTTTAAGTTCCACTTTAAAAGTTTTTGTGGATTTCATGACTATAAAAGTGTTCCAAAAAAATTACAAAGGCATGAGCATAAGTATTTGACTATGAACATAATAATTTTTAGAATAATCTTTTCCATTGAATTTAAGCCTTTGTTCTTACTGTAATACTTCAATATTTAGATATATTTCTAAGGGTTCTTCTAGAAGAAAAGTATATATTCAAAAAGTCATATTATGCTGAAATAATAAAATAAATAAATTATATGATTGAAGTGATATTTTTCATGATTTAAACATGATGATTATTTATATGATCATAATTATTTTTGAAATCAAAGGAGTGAAAAAAGATAAGAATTTTAGGGTGCTAAGGTGAGCTCTATTCTACAGAATGAGATGTCAAATCACCTTACCTACATGCAGATATCAAGTAAAATAGAAGAAATGAATTTCAAAGGGAATTTTAATATTGAGAAAGAAAATAATAATTCAAATATTTTTCCCAACAATATATGAGTCTTCATCCAAACAATAGGGAGGTTTTGAAATAACATTTTCTTCAAAGATTATGCGTCTGATTGAGTCAATCCAAGCCACTAAAAATCAAGGAAGGTTTCCATAACTAAATATGGAAATAAAATTTATGTATGATTCAGTGAATATAAATAATTATAAATGAAGTGTAATAAAATTTTGATAATTTGATCCTACAAAATGTTATATTGAAGGCAAAAAAGTACATTTGAGAATAGTGGCTAGATATTTCTATGAAATGAAGAGTAATATGATCATTTGGAGTTCATGTGGAAGCTCACATACTCATCTTAAAATACTATTCATAAGGTCTCTTTTCTAATATGATGATATGAGATTGTAACCAGTTAGTTCTAACGTACTGTATGAGTCCATTTTCATACCCTCACTCAGGTTCCCTTTGATAATTAGAATGGGATTATGTGTGTGATATAATAACCATATGATATCAGGGATATAGTCATCTGAAATGAGATGAACCTCCTTAAAAAATCAATGGTTTCATTTTTTTCAACATAAATACGTATATTCGGAGAGGTTCTAAAATAATCTCAAGAGAGAAAGTGATTTAAAATTGGTATATAAATTGATTCACCCCCCCCCCCCTCCTTTGAGTATGCAACACACATCATGCAATCAATAAACATTAATCAAAGACTTGGATTACTATATTATCACTCAAGTATCTGATATGGATTAACATAATTAAATTAATAGTAAATACATCCCAATGTTTTATAGTAAAGGGTTTACCTCTTGGAAATGGCTAATTTTTCTTACATTTTTTCTCTAGGGCATGATGTTTTAGATTTCATTTATTTGGTTTTACTTTACTAGAAAAAAAATATATCATGGTCTCTAAATGATAGAAGAAATATTGAAAATGATGGGAAGACTATAAAATATTATTATAATCTCTACCAAAAAAGGTTATGACCTATATAATAGGTTATAGAACTTTGAATGTTGTGTGGATGAAACATCATAACATTTATGAGGGAAAAATAGTTGAAATAAGAAAATATACAAATTTGTGAAATAATATTACAGATATAAGAATAATGGAGGTTGAAACTATTGATGAATTATTCACGATATTTTGTCTTATTATAATCATTATTAGAGGATATATAGAAGAACTTTAAGACCCTACTATAGTACAAAATATGACGAGAACACTATCATATAAATTTGATAAAAATATTTTAGATCTAGAATATATATATCTCGATTACTTCACCATTGATGAGCTCCAAATTAATCTCATTAACTATGAAATGAGAGGATGACATGTTCTTAAAAGAAAAGGAAAGAAATGATAAACTAAATTTTATTTCAAAGCACTCAAATATTTTATGAATGGAGAAAAATAGTAAGATTTAAATAAAGTATATAACATATAATATTTTCATAAAAAAATTCTCTCATGACATGAAATTTACCAAGAGTTGGAAGAGGTGTGTATAGTGGTAAACCACATCTAAAATTTGGTAATCACTAACTGGTTTGACATTTTTTGGTAATTTCCCTATGAAATCTTGGAAGAGAAAAATATTATGAGGAAGCTTCCAGGAATACCACAACTAAAGATCCAACTTATTCTCATCCAAAAAGAAAAAAGAAGTTCTAACATAGTTCCTTCATAAAGAAACTTTTTTAGTTGAAGAAGGTGTGTTTGATAGTGCAGAATGAGGTGACTAGAAAGTTTCCAGAGATTTCTCTCAATGAGTTTATATGGTTCAAGTGGAAAAAGAAGTTAATCAATCAGAAGATGAGGAAAATGGAGATAATTCCAATAAGGAAGGATAAACTACTAAGTAATGTACCATGGTAACAGAGATCAAGATGTGTCTAAAATAAATTCTTACACTATAAAAATAAAATACTCAGATAACAATATAATCATATAAAAAAAGTAAACTTTAGTTAATAAATACGGCATTGTAAAATAAATTGAGATATTGAATATCGATATTATTAATATGGAAAAAATCAGTGAAGAAATGACCTCCACCATTATCTTAGGTTATAAAAAAATGATAAACTCAATAGGAAGATTGATGAAACCAAGAATATGTATAAGCAAATTAAATAAAATAATAATAAGGCTTTTGGATAATGATAAGAATGTTCTAAGTAGCCTTAAAAAGGATACTATATAAAATATAATATATATAAAATGTAAAAAAACTAAATAATTTGTCATGAATTGGAATACTACGTCTATATCAGAAATACAAGATAGATTAAAATTTGGATTTTTGAATACGCTAAATAAAAAAATATTGTTAAATTTTAAAATATGGAAAATTAAAAAAACATTCATTCGTTGAAAATATTTATGGATGGACTCCAAAAAAAAGGCTTTGAGAGATCTATTTATTCATGGGATAAAAATATAAAACAACATCAACCTAATCACCAGTTTAATTTATTCTAGAATAGAATATTTTAGGGACATTATTAGTGTTATGGATGTCTTGGAAATAAGGCTAATAATTATTGATAAAATATGTCTCTTCCTAGATTGAGAGTAGTTAAATAATAAAAGGGGGGATATAAAACATAATTGTGAACTCAACTAAGGCATTATAAATTATAAAAGAAAGTTAATATTTGAAACAACTTTGAATTCTTACAAGAAATCTATGGAATATGTGATCAAGAATGAAAAACTTAAGATGTATGTATTTCTATTATTTTAACTCCACTGAATATATGTTATAATTTTTTAACAACCAGAATCTAATACAATTTTGGAAATAAGAAAATGTGGTGGAAGTTTCATTGATGGCTTCTAAATATGAAAATCCTTATATCATATATAGTGGGTGTTCATTCCATATGAAAATGAATATAAAACATCATAAAAATATAGATAAATATAAAAGAAGAGATGTGTCAGTTGGTAAGTAAAGTTCATTTAAAATTAAAGGTATTGGGACAAAAAAACATTGGTAAAAATTGAATGTAAAGACCTAACCATAAACATTACACATTCTAGTGACTTTAAACCTGAAATCACTTTCTTAAATTCCCAAAGATATTTTTGGTTTTAGTGTTTTAGATAATTTGGTTATGAACTATAAATTATATGTTGTATGCTTAAACATAGTATTCATTTTTCCCGCAATATATATTTTTAGAAAAACATGTTTTTTCATTAAAAATGTTCATAACTTTATACATGACTTTTTCTTTGACCTTACCCATCCTTAAACCCTGTGAAAATTATTTTAAATCATGGGATGTGAAAAAAAATATCAACAAGAGATATAAGAATAAATAAATCCATTAGTCTAGTGAAAAACATTAAAACCTATAAAATACTTAATTTTATCACATTAATCTTCAAAATTATGAAGTGTATAATTTCCATAAGAAAAAAATACACTTTTGGTATCAAATAAAGATTTTGAAAACCACAAAAGGGATAGATAACACATGTATGAAAATTAGGGAATCAATACCACATCAATCTTACATATGGAGTAACCCTAATGGTTACTCATAGAATAACCATCATATTTATACTAGGAATAACCATTGAATTATATTACCATAATATCATAGGAGAAACTTAATTGGTTAACTTCATCCCATAGTTGGAATAACCATAACATTATATTTCAATAATATCTTAGGATAAAAAAATAATTTTTCTCCATCACTTTACTCAAGTGATTAGAGAGGTATAACAGGCTCACATTCCCTCAGTTTATAATGTATCCACCCTTTATCATAAACAATTATTATGAACCATTACATAATATATAAAATATTTCTTCATAAAAACGTTTTTTCCACACATAATAAAACATTTTTGGATGTTGATATATCACTTTAGTTTAAAACGTATTTTTTCAATCTAAATTCTCCATAATAAACGGAAAGAGGGATTTTATTTGAATAAAACATGATATGTTATAAAATTATCCAAACATTAAATAATGGTTTTGTTAGTGAGAATAATCATTTTTGTGGTTGTATATGTTAAAATATAATATTTATTTTGTCTATTATAAAGATACTCAACACATTACATAAGAAGAATCCTTCTAAAAAACATTGAAAGATATTCAAAACTAACACAAAATTTATTTTATAAATCACTTATGTCCTTTTAAATACATCTATAAAATATTCTTTAAATAATGTGGACACAAAATAAATCATGTTTTAAGAGAAATTTTATAAAATTGTTTTTAGAAGAAAGTTACGTACCTTTAGACTGACTTGTCACATATTTTGTTTATCATTCCGAATAATAAATTTTTTAATTTTTTTCTTACTTAAGAAAATTTTTAATTTTTATTATTAATTTTATTTTTTCTCTTACAATACTATTTTTAATTATCTAATTAATTAAATTCATGTCTAATGTTTTGATGATAGTAATTTCATAAGTCTAAAATGGATTTATAAAGTTTACTATGATCAAATAGATCATTATTCTACCATATATATAATAATAATCATGAAATAATTATAAATTTTTTACCTAAATTTTACATTTAAAACCAATCATGAAATATGGTTTTGAAAAATGATATATGTTACAATCATGGAGATGGTAGGTCATACACACATATGAATAATGTTTCTATTTTTTGATGATCATTATAAAAGGAAGGTAAGTATAATTTTATCTTTCTAAAATGATCATCATACAATAAATATCATATTATTTATTTAATTATACTTATATATATCATCCATGTGATGTGGTGGTGAAAAATGAATCATATCACTTTATGAAGGTGGTAGTATACATGTACGCACAAACAGCATTATCATTTTTAAATGTTTGGAATGGTAATAAAATATATGCCATATTGTCCTTAAAAATGATAAATATTTCATTTATATCATATGTATAAATTAAATCTGTCATTTTAACAATCCATGAGAGATGGTGATGAAAAACAATTTACATCTATCTTTGAGGTGGTGGTCTGTCGTACACACGAATGATGAGTTATTTTGTTATTTGATAGAGGTTATAGATGGATATAGGTTGTGAAATTATCAAAATAACATCTCAAAATATGTAGGAAAATATTTTTTTATTTAATATGAGTTTTGTAATTATATTAATCTATGTTATTATATTAATCAAATGGTTTTTCAAGTGTGAATAAATTAAAATAGTTGGTTCCCTTTTATAAGAGAGGGGAGGGGCACTTTCGAAACTTCTTAAAATATTAAGTTATTATAAATTAATTTCGATATAAAAATAGATCCAATGTTTTATGATTTTAATATAATATTAGTATTAGTAGAAATAATATTTTATAATAAAATATTTACTTGTTTGGATGACATTTTTACCCATATCTTTTGGTTTTAAACACTGTTAATATTTTTCACGCTTACCATGACAACAATGTTTTTTACACTTTGAGGGTCATGAGAGTAACAATAAATGATAAAAATAGATAAATGGGCCTAGGTTGATATTTTTAACCATATAATAATCACATGAAAGAATATAAAATTTTTATATCAATTTTAAAAAAAAAATATTTTTATAAAATATCAATAAAGTCAATTATAGAACTATTCATTTACATTGATTTTAATAAAATAAAGACAACCAATGAATTAGAATCAAATAAATTTTTATATCCATAAAATTTTATTATTATCTAAAAACTTCATTTATTACATTAATTATTTAAAATTATAATATATTTATTATTATTTAATATCATTTATTTTATTTTCAACTAATTGTATAATTTTTGTGTCAATATTTTGTAAGCATTAAAGGTAATTACATGTTCTATATAAATTTGAAATAAATTACCATGATGAATAAAAATAGTTTTTTGTTAAAAATTATATTAATTAACCAACATAACCTCTAGTTATCCCAATATTAAAAATATTATATTTAATAAAAACAAGAGCGCGACATTTTTCACTTTTCATTACATAAAATACTACAAAGGTTATAATCACATAAAAATGGAAAAAATGTAATATAAATGAACCATTTATGATTATGTACTACATATCCTCATAAAATAAAATTAATGGAAGTTTTATGGTCATTTTCTAATTCTTATCATGTTATTTTTAACCCTGTATTACCTGATTTACCTTTACCGTGGTAACAAAATCTACTATTGTTACTATTAATAACATACAAAATACAAGGGATACATTTAAAAATTTAGACACACTGATTAAAAATAATATCCATTTTTTAATCCAATACACATAATTGGTTGAATTTAGTTTAATATCAAACCTATAAATCATAATGAAAAACAATTTTTTTCAGAAAAATGATATTTTTAAATATAAAATGTTTTCATAACAAATTTAAGTAAAAAATTAATTTCAAAAACCATAATTGGATTATTTGAAAAAAAAATGATCTAATGAAAAATTAAAACCAATAAAAAATAGAATTTTTATTTTTAAATACTTAAAAAATCATTATATTCACTATTCATTCAAATATCAACCCATTCAGAAAATTTTCAAAATATCACCATTGGATAATTTTGGTATCATTATTTCAAAAAATATATTAATTTTAGTTGATATAATATCTAAATAATATTATAATTAATTATATTATCTACTCAAAAAACTTAATAAAAAATATTTTTTAAGAAAACATATCTTTGAAGAATTAAATGGGTTTACTCAAAATTGTGTGATTATTTTCTAAGAATTGACAATAAATTTGTATTTATTAGAATATATATATATATATATAGCTTATTTAATCTCTTTCATACCTTCTAATTTGATAGTTTGGTTATAAAATTTGTATTTAAATAATAGTATTTCACAGTTTGATTACGATCAGTGTTGCATATTTTGTACACCATCAAATATAGTTGTTATTTTAAAATATATAGATGTTATATTCTCCCCCATTTAAGAAATTTTTTCCTCAAAATTCTGAACTCTATATTAGTAAAAAATGTATGAAATTTTAAATTACCATTATCAAAATCCCACTTCATAAAAAGGGTTTATAAAAACAACCTCTCGAAAAGGGAGAAAGGGAAGTACATTGGTCATTAAGGATAACACATGCTAGGTTTTCAAATAGGAAAACATAAATGGGAAGTGAAATGTCGACATGGAAGAGAATAATAACACTCAAGGATTAATAAATAGTGATATATAGAAAAGTAATCTTACAGTTAACCATAAAAAAGTTGTGAATCTGTGACGGGTTAAAAGACAGTTAATTTCTCAGTATGAAAAATTAAAAGATAACATTTTTGTATCAAGATCATTTTCTTAGAGTTAATGAATTCCATTGGCATATAGACTTAGAACATATGGACAAAAATATATTCCTATTGTATTTAGGAATTAATCATAACCAAAATAGTTATAACTAGGTAAGATAATTCTAAAACATGAATAATCTTTCAAATAAAGAAATAAAATATTAATATGAAAAATTAAACAGTAATACCTAAAGTTAAAACTAAATCATTCAATAAATAAATAACTATAAAGTTCATCAAAATATTCTAGTCTGATCTTGACAACAAAATATTATAATGATTTGATCCAATATACTTCAACTTTAAATTTAACATTTATCTCCAAATTTCATCAATCACTCATGAATTCGCGTACCAAAAATGTAAATGACATAGTCGTGATACCTACAAGATATTATAATTATTCCATAATTAACCTGAATATCCATAATTCCAACTTAAAAAATTATATCACTCCAAAATAAAATTTAATATTTAATTATAAAAAATCCCAAGATTATATTTACCATAATCTTGTTAAGTTCTCAAATATTGAACTTCTTCTAAAATAACATTAATCACCTAATCCACAAATAAATTTTCTTCCCTAAAATAAATATAATCAATATATATCAAATATTGTTTAGTAAAAATGATTTAATACTAAAAAATACTTCACAAAGGCCAATGATTTGTATTATACCCTTGTCTCCAATTGGTTGTGGGTTCAAGCCCCATATCCTTTCCAAATGCGATGGGTTATCTCCAGACCTTTGGGTTTCCATTTTACTAAAATTATTTCAATATTATTATAATAATATTCTTAAATATATGATAAAATCCCTAAAAAATAACCTTAATCATCAAAGATAATATCTACCCTAAAGTTTATTGATGCCTTTAAACTTATGTTCACAAAATGAAAATAGAAATCATCCTTAAATAGATATTTCACATGTTAAACTTAAGTGTTATATATACCTCAAGAATTTATAAAAACTAAATAAAGGCCTCTAAAAGTATTCCCATCACATAAATAATCAATAGGAGGTTTCAAATCCTTTTAACTCTTCATCAACCTTAAAAGTTACACTATATTATATCTCTAGAATCCCTATGGATAGAAACCCTAATCATTCAATATTCTTTATCAAATATGATTTTACATATTATTTCATAATATATACTTCCCAAAAAAATATTAATTGTATCCCGATATCCAAAAATGTCAATAAATAGGAAAAGATATAATCTATAACTTTCATATCTCATTTTAGTTACCTCATCATCAATTGTAATGTCATTGGGAACTTCTAAACATACTTCTGTATTATCCTGATGATCCAATTAATGAGATTTCCACCTAGGACCTCGATTTCAACAATTTTTATACTCCCACATTAAAAAAAATTAAATAAATTACATATTAATAACTTTATTCATATTCAGGGGGTTAATTTAATACTTAGTTTTTTCTTGGAATATTATTTATTTATTCCCTCACATCTTCTCATATTTTAATACATTATCCTAGGTGATTCTTTCTACATTCTTGACACATATTTATTTGAATATTTTGACCTTTATATCCTTTATCAACTAAACTTTTAAGAATGTTTATTTCTCTATAGTTTAATGAGTTGATAATCTCACATATGTTCATGTTGTTAATCATAACTTTTGATTGTTGGTTAACAATAACTATAAGTTTTTTCACCATAGATCCTATTTTTTTCAAATACTCAGTTAGAATATCACCTCATTTTCCTTCACATCCACTGTTAGTTTTATTCCTTATGGATCTCTAAATTTTATAAACTAAAAAATTTATTTTGAGAATATCAAAAAAACCCAATAAACCATCTTATGAGGGTGATAGACACTAATATATCCTTAACTATCATATGCTTAAATCCATTTTATTTATCGAAAATTACCATAATTATCCCAAAAATATTATCTTTTATGGTTATAGAGGTGTTTTTACATATGAAAAATAACATCTTAAACTCTAAATTTATCTAAATCCTTCTTTGATACCAATTATAAAGACCTGACCATAAACATTTCATATACAAGGGACTTTAATCTATAATTCACTTTTATACATTCACCAATATATTTTGGGTTAAAAGTTTTATATAATTAGGAAATAACCTATAAATTATAAATTTTACACTTCAACTCACTATCCATTTTTTCCACAATATAAAACTCCTAAAATAAAAAATGTCTTCTATTCAGTGTAAATCTTCATGACATTCAACTTGAGTTCTTGTTTTCTCTTAACCATCCTCAAACTCCATGAATAAAATTTAAAATGTGGGATGGGAACAAGAAGCTCAATAATAGATAAAAAAAGAAAGAAATTTGTTTGTATATTAAGAAACATGAAAAATCATAAAATACTTACATTTATAACATTATTTTTTAATATTATGAAATATATAATTTCCACATGAAAAACACAAAACATTTTACTTAAAGGAAACTTTTAAAACCCATAAAATTCATAGATAAAACATGTAAGAAACTTTTAGAATCAATTTCATATCAATATTACATATAGAGTAACCCTAATGGTTGCACATGGAATGGACATAATTTTTATACCTAGAATAAACACCATACTATATTCCCATAATTTCTTAGTATAAACCCAATTTATTAACTCTATCATGTATTTAGAATCACAACATAGTATATTACAAAAATATCTTAAGAGAAACCAAATCAGTTAAATCTGTACCCTTACCCAATGCATTGGAGAGCTATAGTGTGATAACTCACCCAATATTTATTATGGAACCACAAATCATTATAAAAAATCCCAAAAAACATAACAAAATACATAAATCATGCATCATAAAAACATTCTTTTCACCCATAAGAAAACTTTTTTGGATATTGGTATATCCCATTCAGTTAAAACGCATTTTCCAAAACTAAAATTCCAAAAATAAAGGGAAATGTGGTTTTTTATTTTGATAAAACATGAGATATTATAAATTAATTCAAACATCAAATAATAATTATGGCGCATAGAAACTTTGTTCTCACTATATGCATTAAAATAGAACATTCCTATTTTCTTTTATAAATAAAGTGAAAACATTCTATAAAAATATTGCTTTTAAAAACATTTGAATAAAAGTAAAAAAACAAACATAATTTTTTCTTATTAATAATTTATTTCCATATAAATACATCCAAAAAATAATTTTAAAAAAATGTTGAAATGGATGAAAAATAATTTTAAGGTAAAATTTAAAATATGTTTTTAAAAAAAAGTCTCTTAGCTTATGTCAAAATCTCATGTACATTATTTATCTTACCAGATAATAAACATAGGTTAATTATTTTTATTTTTAAATAAACTTTCTAATTTTTATTATTCTTTTTATTTTTTATCTTATTGTACTATATTTAATTAATTAATTAATTAAATTCATGTCATTTTTTTATGATATTTTTTTCACAAGCCCAAAATGGATTGGGTAACTTTACTATGGTCAAAGTGTAAACTATTTCACCATTAATTGAATAATAAAAATTATATAATTACCATTTATATATAAAAATTTTAATTTTAAAACCAATAATGAAATATGGCTAAAAAAAATGAACAATGTTACAATCATGAAGTTGGTAGGTATTATGCACACAAGAGTAAGGTTGTCATTTTTTAAAAATCAACATGGAAAAGTAGTAAGTACCATCTTTTCCTTTCAAGAATGATTAAAAATATAATAAATATAATATTATTCCTTAAATTTTACATATATATATAAAATCCATGTGATATGGTGATAAAAAAATTCACATTCCTTTGTGGATGTGGTAGTCCACACATTACCATGAATGAAGTTATCATTTTTTAGTGTATGAAATGGTAAGAAAACATGTGTTATATTATCTTTATAGAATGATAAATATCTAATTAATATTATATATATATAACTTAAATCAATCATTATAACAATCCATGATGGACTATGATGGAAATTTAATTACATCTATTCATGAGGTGGTACTTTGTCGTACACATAAACGATGGATTCTTTTCCCATTTGATAGAGGTTGGAGATTAATATAGGTTATAAAATTAACATTATAACATGTTATTTTATTTATTAAACTTATTTTATTATTTTATCATGGTTTATTAATAATTTAGGGATGTGGAGGAAGAAATAACACTAAAATATGTGGTTAAAAACTATACCTCTAGCTTGAAAAGTCTCATTTTCTTAATACCTTAAGCCCTTTAAGGTTGTAATTCTAAATAAAAAAGACCAATAGAATGAGTTTATGGATTATATTAATTTATTTTACGTATTTTCTAAACCAAATAGGTTTTTATGTGTCATGAAATGAGAATAATGGGTGCGCTTATATGAGAGAGTGGACAAACATTTTTTTTTAAAACAAAATTCATAAAATATGAAATTAATATAAATTAATTGTGATGTAAAAATGGATTGTGATTGACAATATTAGAATATAATATTATTATGAGTCTAAATAATCTCATAAAATAAAATTTATACTTATTTAGATCACATTTTTACCCTTATCATTTGGCTTCATCCCCTCATTATTCTTCTTCACATTTACCGCAAACAAATGTTTTTTAATCTTTGAAGGTCGTGATAGTTAAAATAAATAGAAATATTTCCCATAAATGGAATGATTTTATAGATTCAACTATAAACAAATCATTTGTCATAGAATATAATTTTTAGTTATTTTATATCATTTTATAAAAGATTATTTTCATAAAATATCGTTAATGTCAATTTTAGAACTATTTATTTAGTTTAACTTCTATAACATCACAAAAACAAATGGATTTGAATATGACAACTTAAAATATCATAAAAATGTTATAGTTATCTAAAAATTTAATGGATCACATCATTTATTTAAAATTATATTATCTTTTAACATTTTGAATATCATTTGTTTAATTTATCCATTAATTGGATAAATACTGCATCAACATTGTGTAAGAATTTAAGGAAAGTATTATTTATATAAAAATTAAAAATAAATTACCATTATTAATATAAATAATTTGTATTTAAAAATTCTATTTATAATGGAATATATCCATTATTTATCCCCATGTTAAAAATACTATAGTTATTAAAAAAGTGTCATTTTTATCTTCTCATTATATAAAATATTATAAAGGTTATAATCAAATCCAAAAGGAAATAAGGTCATATAAACTAATATTAGATGATTATTTTTGAAATGTACTCATCCAATAAAATTGAGTCACGTGTTAGGGTCATTTTCTAGTCCTTATCGTATTATTGTCACCATTCATTACCATATTGACCCTTACCATGGTAACAAAAATTACTAATATTATTATTCATAATGTCCCAAAATAAAAAGGGAACGATGTTATAATTTCTAACCAATTATTAAAAATATTACATCCATTTTTTTAAGTTAAAAACATAGAAATAGTTTATTTTAGTTAAAATCAAATCTGCAAATCATGATAAAAATGAGTTTTTCAAAAAAAATATATTTTGAAATATAAAATCTTTTTACTCTAAATTAAAGTTAAAAATTAATTTCAAAATCCATATTTTTATTATTTTAAATAAAAATTTACTAATTAAGTTTTAAAAAAATACATAATATAAATACACATTTTAGATAATTTATAAAATTAGTATATTAACAATTCATTGAAAAATCAAACTTTTTCAAAATATTTAAATATTTTACCACAAGAAAAAAATATTATTATTATTTAAAAATTTATATTTATATCATAAAATAAAATTTCTAAATTTTTTTGAAGTTAGTTATATTATTCATTGATAAAAATAAATAAAAACCCTTCTTGAGGAAAACATATCTTTGATGAATAAAATGGATTTACTAAAAAGTAAGTATTTATTTTCTAAGTATTAATCAATATATTTGTATTGATTATAACCTCTATATATAAATATATATATATATATATATATCAGAATTTATTTAATCATATTCATAATCTCCAATTTAACGGTTATGTTATAATGATCATATTTAAATAATGATATTTCATTTTTTTATTATTCTTAGTGTGTATTTTTTGTATTCTATAGAACATAGTCATTATTTTAAAATCGTGGAATATTACATAGAATAAATATAGATAGTGTTTTTATGGTATAAAGTATAAATTTTTGTGTGTATCAAAATTCCATGATTCTGGAAATGAGGCCACCTTCAGGAAAAATGGGTGCACAGTCAAAAGAATGAAATATGGTGATATAATCACAAGGGGAACATGAAACCAAAGAAATTTGTTTCTAATTGGGGATAAAAGTGAAGATTTTTACTTAATCAATGAAGATGAAAATTAGTTTTGGAACATAAGGTTTGGTCACCTTTTCCAAAATAATTTGAAAAAATCGACCCTAGTTGAAAATGTGAGGAACCAACCCTTACTAAAATTGTCACCGTAACTATTTTTAAAATATGACTAATAAGGAAAATGGTGAATGTGACACATAAGGGAGTTTAAATTTAAACACAAAATCCTCTTGAATTGATTTAATCTGGTGTATCATATCTTATTATAGATAAGTGAACAAATAGATAAATATATTTTTCACTTTCATAGATAAAATCATTAGGATGACATGCATCATGTTAAGGTAATCCAAATAAAATTAATCTAAAACATTTATGAGTTTTAGGAGACTTATATAAAAATAGGATTTATTTTACTTAAATATTTTAAATGAGATAATGGGAGTGAGTATACAAACAAAAATTTCCTAGAGTACAATGAACAACATGATAGAAGACATGAATACATCACTCCATATACACCTTAATAAAATGGAGTGGATGAAAGGAAGAATAAAACTCTATATGATATAGATAAAACTATTCTAATAGAATATGAAACCTCAATGTATTACTTGTTACATGACATCATAACACCAATAATAATTCATAATAGATATTTATTAAGGAAAAACACATCCTTTTGATATTTGGTTTATAAGGAATCCAAATGTCAAAAAATTAGGGTGTTTTAAATTCCATGCATGACCAAGAAAAGGATATAAGTGGAGGAATGTTTTATGATAATTTTGAAGATGGAATCTTTCTTGGGAAAACACAAAATGAAAAATATTATAGGAGTTACAACAAGAAGTATGAAATAATTATTGAAAGTCATGAAGTGATAGTTTAATAGAATAAATATGAAATGTGTTTTAATGTTATTTTGATTTATAAGTATGATTTTATCAATTCATAAAATAGTGAAAAAATTATAGAAAACTCACAGGTTCAGACAGAGGATGTAGATTCTACATTTTCAAGTGATGAAAATGGAGAAGTAAAGTCTAAAATGGACAATAAAAGGCTAAAAAACATATTGATGCTAACAAAACAATCAGGGACCAAAATCATGGTGTGTAGATAAGGAATAAGATAATAAAAATTGCTCATACATTCCTTTTTTCAAAATTTAAACCCTTGATATTTCAAGAATCTTTAGAACATAAGGAATGAATTCGAACCATCAATTAAGAACTATACTAGATTAAAAAGAATTAAAATTAGTAACTTGTTATGAGACCCACATAAATGAAAGATTCTACTTATTTTTTAGAAAAAGTATTGATAAGGATGGGAATGTATATATAAACAAAGACAGTCCTGTATTTAAGTGATACTCATAAATTGAAGGGGTTGGATTTCATAGAAATTCATCTATAGTGGAAAAATATAAGTTGAAAAAGAGTATTCCTTACCTTTATGGATCAATGAAACTTCAATATATTTCAAACGTATGTTATATTTTATTTGTGGAATAGTGATATTAATAATGTAGTGTACATAGAATATCCTAAAGGCATCATTCTTGATTCAGATATAAGTAGAGTATACAAGTTGAAGGAATCTCTCTATGTATTGATGTAGGATCCAAGAACTTAGTATTTCAAGATTGATGAATATATTAAAGGAAGGAGTATTAAGAAATGGTAGGTAGATAAAAACTTGTTTGTAAATAATTCATGAACAATAACTTTTATGTAAATAAGACATAAACCACATCACTTTTTATGATTGTTTATGTTGATGACATAATTTTGTATAGAAATGATGAAATCTCCTATTTGGAGTTCTCAAGACACATGAAGGAAATATTTTATATGTTAATGACTATAGAAATATGGGTTTTCTTGCGATTAAAAATTTACCAAGAATAAAATTTCATATTTATATTTAAATAGAAATATGAATAAGAAATATTGAAGAAGTTTAACATGAATTAATATTCAAGGGTGTCCTTATCCATTAATTTAGTGACAAAGATGAATAGTTATGATGTAGGGATGAATGTTAGTGATAAATTAATCAGAAGCTTGATTTATGGTATCATGTATTTGATATACACTATACAAAATATTGTGTATGTCATCACACCTTGTTCTTGGTTCCAATGAAATCATAAAGAATAAAAAAATTTATCAGCAAAGTGGATCTTGAGATATATTCCCAATAAATTCAATTATTGGTTAGTGCATAAGAATATATCTGAGCTTGATGTATGGATATTTACTAATACAGACTTGGAGGGATCTATATATGATTGGAAATACATATTTGGGGGAGTATTTTTTATTGGAAAAAATTGTGTTTCATAGAATTTTAGAAATAAAACCTTAGTTAAAATAAACTCTCTAAAATATGAGTACATGACTTAATCATAGGAAACCAAAAAAATTATATGGATAAAGACAAAAATATAAGACTTGAATGTTTAATATGGTAATCCTATGATAGGGAGTTGTGACAACCAAAGTTCTATTTATCCATCCAAGAAACCAGTACCACACTACCGGTCAATATACATTGAGATTAAGTATCATTTTCTAAATGTGAAGGTTGAAGATAAAGTTCTAAGATTGTATTTTTTACCTTCAAATAAAAATTTGGTATATATTCTTAAAAAACCTCTCTCGGTATTCCACAACCTGATAAAATGATGCTCAATACACAACTACCCTATGCCTGCCTCCATAGGCCAGGGGCTAACCACAAGAACCTAAAAACATAACTAGTATGGGAGGAATTCCCCTAAGTACATATGTACACACACCCATCCATATCTATGTGTAGGTTCATAGGAATAATAATAAAATATGAAACATCTATAGAATAAAAAATTTATGTAAAACCTATAGGGAATACAAGAGTGTGATAGTGTACTCTGAAGAAATGAAAGGATCAAATACACGCTCAACTAGAAATATATCCCAACCTAAAAACAACTATAAAAGTAAATGTTGAGAGAGCTTGGCTCCAGATCCTTAAGCCCTAACCACCATACATTGTCAAAAGCACCATGGTCTCCCTCTACTCCTTTGTAATCACTATTGACCTATTCGTCATCTGAATAAGACACAACACATGTGGGCTAAACCCATGTAGGGGTGAGTTATACATACACAAAAAGACACCCCAAAATTTGAAGGGGGTAGTAAGGTATATGATATAAGTAAACAACACGGCCCATATAAATAGAGAAATAAAGAATAATCAACAAGGATATATTCTCATAAAAAACCCATATGTGAGAGAAAGAGGACCTCTATATCATATCCCACGAAAGAAAAATAGTATGTCATCATTTATAATAGGTCCATCAATGATTCCCATCATCTTTAATGTTTGTATAATGAATCATCCATATCAAGATGGACCACACCAATATGATGCACATTCTAGGGCACACAATCTCTAGGTAGGGGATATTTGAACTTGTAAAATATGAGGGTTCCACTCTATAGATAGATAGAGGATCCATGAGATGTTATTATAGCAGGGTTCCACTCTAAATATAAATTGAGGACATGTTCCCTAGTCTATCAGGGGGTTCCAATCTTTGGGGAGAGTACCCATGCCACGTCCTAATAGGCAGGTTCCACTCTAAAGATAAATAGAGTACCCATTCTCTAGTCTATTATGGGGGTTTCACTCTATAGGTAAAAGACCCATTCTCTATCCCAATAGGAGGGTTTCACAAACTAGATAGATATAAGAACCACTCAATAGTTCATCATGGAGGTTCCACTCTATAGGTAGAGGAAAAATGCCATGTCCGGCAGGAAGGGTTTCACTCTAGTGATCCTTTCATATCACTGTCTTCATCGAGCACTGCCGAAATAAGTGTTACACTCAGAACACCTTAAATCATATCTAAAATTCTACCATTATGGCCACTATCAAATTCTATATGAAAAAAACACTCAGGATATGCTACTCATGAGCCAAAATCTAAGACAAAATGAAGGAGAAACGAGAGCTAGAAGTTTCCTCAAAGAGGAAGGTACATGACATGTAAAGGAACCCACATGAAGTGTGGTTCTACTCCACTGTCTATATTTTTCATCCCAAGTAAATGGATCACTAACCATGTAGCCCCACACAGTGTTCCTTAGTCACTCAATGTTCTTTTCATGCTCTCGACCATATCCATATACCAAAGTCGTGTTTGTATATACTGGTCTTATTCCTAGTTGTTCCCATGTTTGTGTACTCCCTGAGTACACGTCAGGTTTCTATCACCACATTACAAAACATATAAGGTTATTTCACATTATGTTATATTTATCTCACTTAAAATCCAAATATCCACTATTAGGAGCTACACACCATGTGATCTTCATACAACTCATCGTGTAGTCAGGTTTTTTTTTGGAATCTAAAATATGCTCTTCACTTCTTATATTGAGGTTCCCCACCACAAATTCATCCTATTGACCACCTATAATTGGAATTAATAACCTCCAAACATTGTTTTCATTATTTTATTGGCTGGAAAATGAAATATGGCTCACTTGTTCAAATTCTCCTCGCACCGCCATTGTTAATGGTTCCTCTTACTACCACACCATATCTCTTAGTCCTTGGTGGATTCAACTACATCAATCAACACTCCCAAATCCATTTTAAGACCATAAAACCTTCCATTTCATTTGAATATTCCATGAATTCTGGGGTACAATCACACTCGATACCCCCCAGAAATAGTCAAATCATGACCCTCTTGTCTAATAATGAAGAATGGGAACAACGGGTGGGGGAAAAGAATAAGAAACAAAGGAGAAATAATCATTAACCATGGATAATTAGTCAAATAATTATATTATTGATTTAAATGGTGATAAATTATGGCATAATGGGGTTAAATCAAATAAATAATTAAATAGGATATATGGGTGAATGAAAAGGCTCAAATCAGATATAGATAAAAGAAATTGATTTTATTCTACTCAATATTTTTATTATAAGGGAAAAAATCAAAAAATGATGAGTCTTAACTCAATTAAGGCTGATCATTGGTGAAAGATGTCCCTCCCAATGAAACAGAAAGATACGCTTCATTTTCCACACCTTGATTCACCTTTATTATATTATTAATTGTATCTTGATCTCATTCTGCCAAAGAAGAACGGTGGTTCCACCTATTAATGGTCCCATGGTTATATGTCTATCCTTGGAGAATCTCCACTATGAGGTATTTATAGAGTGAATTAGGTTTTTAGTTTGTTAATTAATTAATTAATTAATTAATTAATTAATCCCCTAAATGCACCCACCAGCAGTTGTTTTATCCGAATTTCCCATACCAACCAACTTTAGTTCATGCATAGGGTAAACATTGAATTCCAAATTCAATTGTGGTCTCATATTTCTAATCAAAAATATATTTAAAATTCATCCATTTTCCATAAAAAATTTCGCATGCATAATATAAATATATTTAATATTTCTATAAAAATAATTTCGGGAACACCAGGCCTTAGAATCATGCATAATCTCATGATACTAAGCACGTGTCTATAAATCCAACTCTAGGGAGCTCTCCTACATAATCACATGATGCCACAACACATGAATCAAGGGAATGGTCCATCCATGCAGGATCCTCTCCTAAATATGATCCATATCCATTGTGTTCTTCTTGAAAGTGCCCCAATCATTGATTTATATATCACCCTATTAATAACATGTGAGGGGTCATACAGGTATCTCCTTAGCTATGATACATGGAATATGTTGTGCACCCGCTTCAACTTCGGGGGTATGACAAGGTGGTAGGAAACCTCTCCAATCATCTTTAATATCTAAAATGGCCCAATGAACCTCAGGGATATCTTACCAACATCGCTAGACCTCTTCAATACTCATCATATGGTTACTCTTTGGAAAAGTAGTCTCCCAACTCGAAATCCAAGGGCATACAACATCGGTATGTATAAGATTTTTTTCAACTCTGAGAAGTCCTCAAATACGCATGAATCACTTGGACCTTCTCCGCTATCACCTGCACCATCCCCAACTCCATAAGAGATGTCCTACTGACCTCATTCTAGCAAATGGGTGGCCTAAAGGGTCTCTCATATAAGGCCTCAAAATGTTTCATACTTATAGTTGAGTGGAAGCTATTACTCTAAGAAAACTCTGTTAGGGGAAACTGAACCTCCCAACTCCATCCAAAGCCGAATATGCAAGCCCTCAGTACATCCAATAGAACTTTGATATTTCACTTGATATAACCATTTATCTAGGGGTGAAAATGTATACTCATCCCCATCTAGAACCTGAATGCCTCCTGGTGGCCTCTCCAAAATTGTGATGTAAACCATACATCAGAGTTGGAGACTATCATCAAGGGCATACCATGAAGGTGGATGATACCCTACACACAAAACTATGCTAAACTCTCTACCAAACTACCCTTCCTAAAAGTAAGGAAGTGTGCATACTTCATATGTTTTTTAACTATAAAACTGATGGAATCAATGACTCTCGATGTCAGTGGAAGCCCTATCATTGTCACATCTATATTGTTGTTTTAATCTATTGTTTTATTTATTTTTTCTAGTATTTATCCCTTGGGTTCCCCTTGGGTTTTTTTGAAAAATGGAGATTTCAGTCTTGACATCAGGTGTTGTAAGGTCGGCTCATAATTTGGGGAAACCATCAACCCTCACCTAGTAAATAGTGTTTAAAATGTTTATTTGGGATAGTGGAGACCACACGGTTGGAAAAAACTGTTTTTAAAACCATGGAGGATAACCTTGTGGTTTGGTTTAATTAAATAGTGAGGGATTCATGGTTTCCACACAGTTAAGAAAATTGTGTGGGAAAACAATGTGAATCGTATAGGTCATTGAAAAGTAGAAATTTACCATTTTTACCTCATTAATTTTAACCTTAAATCACCTCCAATCCACCCCATATGGGATTTTCAAACATTAGAGATTTTTTTGGGCTTATCAAACTTCTTAAGAATCAATCTATGGGTAGTTTTCACTGTGGTTCTTCAAGGAATCATCAAGTAAGTCTCTTTTCTCTTGATTACTCCCTTCTTCCAAAATTTCAATTCCCTCCTTCATGAGTTCTTTTCCAGTGAGTTTTTTGACCAAATAAGGGTATGATCTTGAGATATTAAGTGAAATTATGAGGGTTATTGTTCAATATTGCATTTATGGGGTCTTTTGGTGGTGTCGTGGTGGTTTTCTATATATTTACAGATGATTCCAAGTGTGAGGTAGATTTTTCCATGATTTTAAATTATTATATGAGTTTCGCTTGCTTTATTAATTGTTTAAATGTGTTCTATGAATTATTTTTGTGGTGTAAAACATGTTTTAGAAATCTTTCTAGATGAACGTGTGATGAAAATGAGTTTTCTAATGGGAAGTGGTTATGTTTCATGTGTGCATCATTGTGGTGTCTCTTAAATATGTTTTATTCCTTGTGTGAAGGGTGTGAAGGGTGTTTTTGAAGTGATTTAAAGGTGTGAATGATTTGAAAATGTATTTTATGAGAGAAATGTGTCTTTTATACATGTTGGATTATTTTTTGTGCACTTTAAATTTGTCTTTGAAATTTTAAAGTGAGGTGAAATATGTTATAAAATGATTTTCATGTGAGTATGAGTTTGAAAGGGTCTTTTCCCGTGGAAATAGTTGGATTCCATATTATTTATTCTTTTTTTGTTTCCAAATAGGTTTCATAAATTGTAAAAGAGCTTAGAAATGTGTTTCTAAATGTTTTCTGGTGTGCATGTGAAATAGAAAATGGTGGTTTCCATGTGATTTTGGTCATTTGATCAATTTGAAATTGTGAAAGTGGTGATTTTTTAATGTGATTATGATTATTGGACGGTGTATCTGAAAGTGACGATTTATGTGATATGTGAAATGTAATTTTATTAGAAAGGTAATCCCTGGTATCTAGGTGGGTGAACTGGAACTACTACTCTAGTGGAATCAATTCTATTAAGGTCCAGATTCATCAAAAAGGATTGATGATTACAATGCTAACTAAGCAGCTGAAATGATCAGGGACCACTAGAACTTTATGATGGGAACCCCTGTAGTGTCATTTTTATGGGAGATTTGTCAGTATTGGCTTGTTATTTTGAGACCAATGGACCTTGAGATGAAATCCCCTCCAGTGGATCATTCATGGTAACACTGTTGGTAGTTTAGTTAGAGGATTTTGATCACTAAGGTACGAGGTTCATAAGGTCTCACTTATGCTATTTTCCTATAGGTATTTCCCAAGGTTATCTATTGTGACATGATGCTTATGTTATATAGTACTAGTCATTGGAATACAATAGAAATTATGTACATTTTTATTACAATAATTCTTATTTGTGTAAAATGTTTTCCTTAAAAACTGTTTCTGGAAAAAGTTTTCTTAAAAAAGATTTCTTAGAAATGTTTAAAATATTATTATAGAAATCCGAATGTTAATTTTTCGAACAATGTTATAGAGTGGAATATTTTTTTTGGGTGGCATCCTACTAGTTTTTGTATCACATACTATATACACCTTTTGGTGCATGTAGACTTTGTTATGTATGACCTAAGAAAGGGTATGATGTATAATGGTAGTGATGGTGGATCAGGTTTCTAGTGTTCCACTTCATGTAGGTGTGGATGGTGGTAGTCTAAGGGTGATGTCTCTCTTATTTCATAGAGTTTTTTTGTGATTGTTTTACCCCATTCCATTATAGTACTCTTGGTTTTAGTTAATGTTGTAAAACATTGAATCTAAGAATTGTTGTACCACATTTGGCTTTGATTATCAATTACTATGATTATTATTCTATTTGGTTATTATGATTATATAAATGGGTGAAATCATACACAATGTGTTGTTTTTATACCCAAGAAGTAGTTTCGATCCCTTAGAGATCAAGAACTTCATTCGGTCTATGCCATGGTTCAGGCTGGGCGTCGGGTTGGATGGAACCCCGACTTGGTTTGTGAAAAAATTGTATCAGAGAAGGTCACACTCTTTTGGGTCAAGTAATTTGGGAAAGAGCCTGGATAGACCGAAGCTAGTATTTTCATCGATTGAGGTTATGGTTACATGTAAGGTGTCTAGCTAACAAAAATTGTGACAGGACTCGAGTTTCAATGGGATTTTGGGATTTGGTTTAACTCCTCCTCCAGGTGAGACATACATTCTACAGACATTAAATGGAAAGTGCCTGGTGGTATAGTGGTTTGTTTTGTCCTATTGTTTGGTCGTATTTAGTAATTTTTTGATTTATGGAAGTGCTGGTATTTGTTTTTTTTTGCTGGAAATTTTAAGAATGGTTGTATTGATGGTTTTCCTTATGTTAATTCTATTTTCAGTAAGATGACTCCTCAGAGACTTCCTGTTCAACCACAAGAAGATATTAGAGAGACTTATCCTCCACCAATCAATCATAGATTAGTTGAAGTAATAGTTCAGGATATCCAATCTTTGGGTCAAGGAGAGGGATATAATCTTTCTCATGTTAGAGAACTTGATCCAAGTCCTAGAAAGGAAAAAGATCAGAAGTTCCTCATGGACAACACTCCTTCTTTATGAGGTGCCATGAAACCCCAATAATAAGAGGAGTGTCATGATATGATAGAGAAGATATTTGAGTTTCTTGATACTCCTGATGCAGTTATAGAGAAATTTGATTCGTTCATGCTGGAAGGACCTTGTCGTATGTGATGTGACTCCATGGTGCAAGGTGAAAAGAATGAGAATATGGGTTGGAAATATTTCAATGTTGTCTTCAAAAAGAAGTATTTTCTTGATATTTTCAAATTCTATAGATCCCATGAGTATTTTGGATATTAGGTAGGGAGACTGGATAGTGATGGAGTACGCTAACCTTTTTGCTGAGCTATTTTAGTATGCACTTGATATCATTTCTAACAAGAAGCAAAAGGCTCCAAAGTTTGAGATGGTTTTGTGACCAAAAATCTAATCATAAGTCTTCTTGTTTAAGTTGAAGACTTTTTTATGAGGTGGATGATCATTCCATGATGGTAGAAATTAATTTTAAAGGAAATTTTGGTTTCTCTAGTGTAGTGTCAATAGTGGGTAGTAGCAGTTCATCTAAGAAGAATGGGAAGTAGGAAAAATAGGTGGAGAAAGGAGGTGGTAGTTCAGGTCATCCTTCGTGGTTGTCTTTGTTGGTGGCTTCCTATTCCAGGTCAGTCATGTTCCATCCATGTAGGATGGTAGGTGAAATGTGATCTGTGTTTTCATCTCCACCTAGACCTTTTCAACAATGTAGAGTTATGGTTAACTTTCAATGACTCTACCAGGTGGTACAACCATATTAGAGTTGTGCAGCATCTGTAGATTTTAAGGGGATGTCAGCATATAAAGAATTGTCCATGAACTTAGGCTCTTGGTTTAGAGGCCATGGTGGAAGGGTTGGATCATCCTCTATGAAGAGTCTGTTCAAGGAAGATCCACAGTCAAGTGGTCATTCTCAGTCTCAGTTTGTGATGAGGAAACTTCATGCGGTGGGTTGAGCACCAATCGAATTAGATGTAGGACCAGCCACAGTTCTAGATACAATTCTCATTACATTTTATTTACCTATTTTTTCTTCTTGATATTTATCCCTCCATTTATTTTATTTTTTCCTATCTTGTGAATTTGTTAATATTTCCAATAGAGTTCTTTCTCTATGTGATGGGGTTGGTGATACTTCTTGGAAAGAATCACGGGCAGGGTTACTGGTGTTCTTCATGTTCACTCATCTTGTCTGGGGTCAAACTAGAATGTTATTTTTTTAGTTTTAGATATGGACCACTTTTACATGATCCTTGGTATGGTTTTTATGTTATTTTTTTAGGTTTACATCAATTAATATCGGTGTAGAGTGAGTTTTTTGGCACTAGATGGTAGTACCTAGGTTTTCCAAGGAGAATGGGATCCTTGGATGTGAAGTGATGGACCTCCACTTTTGGAATTGGGAAATATTGTTTATGATATCTCATCACTCACATTGGAGGAAGATGATGGTTCTCTTGAGGGTGGATTACCACATATGGTGGATGAGTTCCAAGAGGTTTGTCTATAGGTTTTCTCAAGTTTTCCTCTGAAGTGGGATATAGAGTTATCCATTTATTTGGCACAGGGAACACAGGTGATATCTCTTCCCCCATACCATATGTACCCCCACTGACTTGAGGGAATTAAAAGTATAGTTGGACTATTTTGAATCTAAAGGATTCATTCTCCCAAGAATCTCACCTTGGGTTTCCCCTGTTCTATTTTTGAAAAATGTTGATGGATCTCTTTAGTTGTGTATTGATTACCAAAATTTGAAAAAGGTAAGTATCAATAACAAGTACAATTTTCCCCATATTGATTAACATTTTAATAATCTTAAGGGGAAATGTGGTTATCCATGATCAATTTATATCTGGGTATCATCATTTCAATGTTAGAAAGACATATGTTCTGAAAACATCCTTCTGAAGTATGTACAACCATTTTAGTATCTGGTCATGCCTTTCCAGTTGATGAATACTCCAACAGTATCGATGGAACTTATGAATAGGGTGTTTTATCATTATCTTAACTTGTATGTCATCATATTTTTGGATGACATCCTGGTCTATTTCGGGAATGGATAGGAGCATGAACGATATTTTAGGATTGTTCTTGACACCCTTCATGATCATCATCTCTATGGGAAGATTTCTAAGTGAGCCTTCTGAATCAAGGAGGTGAAGTTTCTAGGTTGTTTGATCTTAGAACAAAGGGTTTCAGTGGACCTTGAGAAGATCAGTTTAGTGATTTCATGGGAACAGTTGAATAATGTTTTTGAAATCCGAATATTTTTAGGCCATACATGGTATTACAGGTAGTTGTTTCAGTATTTCTCATTACTTCATTCATCAATTACAATGCTCACCCATAATGGGGTAATGTTTGAATAGATTCTGGAATGTTAAGTGTCCAATGGGGAGATTAATCTGTGGTTGACAATGGCCCATGTTTTGATCATCACAGAGTCTTGAAAGAGATATGTTGTCTACTGAGATTCCTTAGGTGTGAGTCTTGGGTGTGTGATGATATAGGATGACCATGTTTTGGTGTATGGTTCACACCAAATCTGTCCATATTAAAATAATTATCCAACCCATGAATGGGAGTTAGCAGTGGTGATGCACGATTTGAAGATGTTCCACCAATATCATTTTGGGGAGAAGTTTGTAGTTTATTTAGATCATAAGAGTATATCCAATAGTTTCTCCTAGAAGTATTTGAATTTAAGGTAGTTTCAATAGGTTGAATACCATTAGGGGTTCCATTTTGTTATAGTATATACCCCATTTAATGGTAATGTTGTAGCTGATTCTTTGAGAAATAAAGTTCCAGTGCAAGCACTGAAAGATTCTAGTGATGAGAGGAATTCGATGGGGATTTTTTCTTATATTCATATGAAAACCACAGAGCATAGTGAATGTATGTCCTTGGAAATTATTCAACTAAAACATTCTCTTCTGGAGTTGGCTTGGAACGAGCATCCAAGCAATGAGTTGTTCTAGTGTTCCATGTAGTTTCACTTTGTGGTGTGGTTGTCGTTGAGGAAGTAGGTGGTGCAGGATAGATAGCAGTCTTGGTGGGACATTCATACCAGTTCGACCAAGATGTTTTATGATGTGATTCAGTAGTTTTGGTGTCTAGGGATGAGGTGAGATATGGATAGATCTGTATCGTGGTGTTATATATGTTATCAGGTTAAATAAGAGGACCAAATTCCCTCTAGTTTTCTTCAACCACTATTTTTTCCTTCCTAGAAGTGGGATGATATTTCCATGAATTTTAGTGTTTTCATGACTCATATATCCCAAGGGAGTAATACCATTTGGGTAGTGACTGATCGTCGGACCAAATCATCCATTTTCATTCTCATCATGGATTCATCTAAGGTGGATGAGCTGGCTCGGTTATATGGAATGGAGGTAGTGATGTTTCTTGGTTTTCCATCAATAATTGTTTTATAAAGGGACCCATGTTTTATCTCAAGTATTTGGGAAGGACTTTAGAAGGTTATGTGGTCAAAGGTCATGTTGAGTATGACAAACCACCCGAAAATGGATGGTCAGATGGAGTGGGTGAATCAGGTCTTGGAAGACATGCTTCCGGCATGTAGGATAGATTTCGATGGTTCGTGGGATAGCCATTTGGTATTGGTTGAATTTTCATATAATAATAGTTACCAGCCCTCAAATTGAGTGGCTTCTTTTGAGGCACTTTATATTCAGTCGTGTCCACCACCCTTTTATTGGGATGAGATCGGTGAGACCTCATTTTTGTGACTGATCCTTGTACAAGAAACTTCTAATAATGATAATTTAATCAAGGATAATTTGTATATGGTATAGAGTTATCACAATTATTGTACTAATTAGAGGCTCTGATCAATGGAGTTTACTGTGGGAGACTAGGTCTTCCTGAAATAGGTACCCCTCTTGGGTCACTGTCATTTGGGTAAAGAAGTGAAGCTAACACTGAGGTATGTCAAACCTTTTGAGATTAAAGAGAATGTTGGTAAGGTGTCATAAAATTTATCTTTTCCCTATCATTTGACATCAATTCATGATGTGTTCCTATATCTCAGCTAAAAAAGTACAACCCAAATTCATCTCCTGTCTTATATTGGGAAGATTTCAAATTGGAATCTAATTTGTCTATGTTTGAGCGGTCAATGTGGATTATAGATTCTTGTGAGAAAGTGATTCATGAGAAGTCTTTTATGTGAGTCTGAGTTCTTTTTCATAATGGTAGTGATGATCATGAGACTTGGGATTGGTATCTTGTGTACATTTTTATTTCAATCAAGCATATTTTTCTAAAAGGTTTTTCTTAAGAAGTTTTTCTAGAGAACTTTTTCATAAAAATGTTTTCCTAGAAATGTTACAAATATTATTATGGAAATGTGCATATTGATTTGTCTTATAATGTTATAGTGTGGAATATTTCTTTTGTGTGTCATCCTACTAGGCTTTTTCTTACTCCCTATATACATATTTGGGTGTATGTAGACTTTGTTATGTATGACCCAGCTAAAGGAAAGATGTATCATAGTGGTGGTGGTGGATCTGGTTGCTAGTGTTCCACTTCTGGTAGGTGTTGATAGTGGTGGCTTGAGGGTGATTTCACTCTTGTTCCATTGAGGTTTTTGGGATATTATTTTTCATTCCCATTCTATTTTAGTACTTTTAACTTTGGTTAAATTTGTAAAACTTTGAATATGAAAATTTTCATTACTTTTTTGGTTGTGATTATTAGTTATTATGATTCTTATTCTTGTTAGTTTTTAATGATTATATAAATGGGTGAAATCATTCCCAATGTTCATTGTTGATGTGAAAGAACTATTTTTGAGCCCATAGATAATGGTAACACATTTTAGGCCATTCCATGGATCAGGATGGGTATCGGGTTAGATGGATCCCCAACTTGGTTTGTGATAGTCACAATTTCCATGGATATACTACCCTTTTTCCACTATAGGATCTCAAGAGGCTGTAACAAACCTACTATAACATAGTGTTCATCCTTAACCTTATGACATGGTAGTCACTGAGAGATGAACTTTTCCATGCTCTTCCTCATTCTATCCTAGAAAAACTATTGATAAAGGTCTCTTTTCATATCACATACATCATGATTTACACCCAAAGTAGGGTGTGAAACTCCCTTATAAAATACTCTCAAAACATGATTGGGATAATCATCTATCCATAGAAAAGAATTATGTGATTCCATCCTTCAAAAAATACATCTGGTGAATCTTCTATAGATATCTGGTCATGTAAGACCTCATGGTCAATGTATCCCTACTAGTATTCTCTGAAATGCTGGAGAATTCGAAGATTCAACACTAACAAATGAACAAAATATATACCCTTCTCCTCGACCAGGGTTTTCTATCTCAAATTCATAGTCTTGTAGGAGTTCCAACAAATTCCTCTGTATTAGGTTTAGGTCTCTTTTCATGAAGACATACCTAAGACTCTGATTTCCTAAGTAAACAAAAAAAAATTCTCCCAGACACTAGTTAATCCACATCCTAAGAGTGAAGACTATCGTTGCCATCTCAAAGTCGTGAGTCCTATTTTTTTCCATGATTTATCAACTAACCTAACCAATATGTGATACATGATACACTCTACATAAACATGAATATAAACCAAGATCCAAAGGCATAAAAATATACTACGTACTCCACACCCACCTCTGGTAGTCTGAAAATGGGATCACTCATTAGCCTCAGCATCAACTCCTTGAAGAATCTCTAGCACTACTCAGTCTAGGTTAATGGATTACCATTATATACCTAGGCAGTAAAAGGGTCTATAATCTTATAGAATAATAACATAAATCCCTTGTAGTACCCTCCCAATCCAAATATATATATGCACCTCTCACACACTCTTGTGTGGATCCTAAGAAATCAATACATCAATCCTTACTGGGTTCATAGCTAGTCCTTTCTTAGAAATTTCACACCCCAAAAATTTATATTTTTAACCATAAGTGTCACTTCGAGAGAATACCATAATTCTAGTTCTCCCAAAGAAAGTCTAGGACCATCCTCAAGTGCTCTGAATGCTCCTATGATACAAAGTATATAAGTATGTCATCAATAAAGACAATAAAAAAATTTCTAAGGATAGCTAGAAGATCTGGTTCATCAAATCCATAAAAATAGTGGTTATATTTATCACATTCAAAGGTATCGTTGGGAAATCATAGTATTTGTAGAATCATCGGAATTCCATTTTCAAAATATCATCCTCACAAAATCTCAACTAGTGGTAGCCAAACTGGAGATCAGTCTTAGAGAACCATCTCACACATCGCAACTGAACAAAGATGTAATTAATACTTTACAAGGGGTAATTTTTATTTATCATGGCTTGGTCTAGGAAATGATAATACACAAAGTGTTTCAATATCCCATCCACTTTTTTCATGAACAACACTAGAATAGCCCATGGGGACACACTAGGTTTGATAAAACCCTTCTCTCAAAGGTCCTCCAACTGAAACTATAACTACATGAGCTCGGTATGGCCCACATGATATTCCATAGAAGATATGATAATAGTATTGCGGTGAAATTCGATGAAAAACTCTATCTCCCATCATGGAGGTGGTCTAAGAACATCCTCGAGAAAGACGTTCATAAAATCCAATGTGACTAAAGGAATCTAGATGCCTAAAAAGCTTGTTGTACCAGAGGATACACTCTCTAACTGATGGGTTATGGGTTACAACCTACTTCTTATAAAATCCACTCACTCTTCCATAAGATCTATCATTCTCACAAAGGATAATCTCATCCCATCAGTGTAATGGAATCTGACTCATATGTGGTGATAGTCAATCTGGGCTCATATAATGGAAAACTAGTCTATACCCAAGATGAAATTATGATGTATCATCGTGAAGAATACAGGGTCCCATGATAATCTTAGTCCACTAAGAGATGTCTTTCACTGATGATAGATAAATTATATTGAATAAGCGTTCCCAGTGAGAACCTCAAGGCAAAGCTACTTGGTTAAATCCTCAACTTGGAGGAACATATATCACACTAGGAGTAAAGAGACAAAGGAATGATTCACACCTATGTATAATAGTACTAATTTTAGAGTATAATAAATTATCATTTCACCTATAATTATCTTTCGAGCCTTCAGGCTATATGCCTCCATAGCCTGTATCTACCCACAACCATGCCCTCTAGCTCCTTGATCCTGTTGTGGGTTGTCATGTGTTTGTGGTGGAATAAGATCATAAAATCATTCACTACCAAATGCTTCTCTCCCTTAATCCCTACATCCTCCTCCTCCTATAGCTTTTCCTCTATTGGGACCACCATACCCTAGCTTGGGAGATCTGTGATAATGGTATTGTATCTCTCATAGTAGTTTATCCACTATTTATCTTCCCTCCTCAACACATCTTGTTGGGAAATCAAATTCCATGAGACCTCGCCCATAAAATTCATAGCACCTCCCCACTCTGGGATACCCTGGTCCTCTACACTATCCCAATGATGTATGACTATGTCTCTTAGTCTAGTGTTGAAAAGATCTCATGCGATGAGATCCTACCGTCAGGCTCCTGCTAGTTGCTGCAAATGTCTCTTATCCATGTCGTCCACTACCATCTACAGTTGTGTGGAACCCAATAGATAAGATTTTCACAATCACCAGTTACCCCTTCGACACTCCTGCATAAGTGGGAATGCATAGGTGTAACAAACTGTCATGGATGTCTCTGTACAGACCCTTAAAATAATTCTACATCAAAAATTATCCATCCCAAAGCATATCGAGGTAGTATCTCGTAAGGTCTACGAACCTTGAAAAATACTCAGAAACTATCATACATCCCTCCTGAAGCTCTATAAGCTCCTCAATATGAAATAAGTGCAAGAATTAGGGGTAGTAATCCTCATGAAATATCCATTTTAAGTGATCCCATGAAATATTCGACTCATCATGTATATGCATAACTAGACTCCACCAGCGTCGTGATGTTCTGTGGAAAATGTTGGATTCCAGAGAAACCACCTAATTTTTTTGTGTTTGTGTAACCTTGAACACTTGGATCACAAAATCTAGATGATCCTCAGCCACCTGGGGATCTTGATCACTATATAACCTTAGTGGCCTCAGGCTATAGAACTTTCATAGTGCACTAATCCTGCATGCATCCTCAGTCAGATCTGCTAGTACAATATGATACTAAAAAGGTAGGGGTTCTTTCACTTATCCTTATAGAGGAAAAATCTCACAAGATAAATGATAAACTAAGGCCACATCAGTCATCGAATAATTTCCATGATCCTGAATTGATAACATGGCTGGCTATCTTCACAGAGGCATCCTGAAAGTTTAATCAAGATATACCATAGTCATAGAGAATATATTTATGGGAAGTTAACTCAAGATGGACATATAAAGACTCAATACTATATGATGCATGTACCAAAGTTCCTTGCAAACAATGTCTTAATATAATGAGTTGAAAATAAGGTCATTAGAGTCTTTATGTATAGATATGTTGGCTTTTATACCAATAATGGGTTCCCTAGCATGAAACATGTACTCAATACGCTTTTACATTGTTTCCCTAAATCCAAACCAAATACTAGTAAAGGAGAAAATCCAAAAAAATTCCCAAGGAATGAACCACCTAAGATTAAAATCTTTTATGAGCTAACCCAATAGGGATAAATCTGTGACTACCCCAGGCCAACCTCTTTATTTCATGGTTTGACGACAATCACTGAAAGAGATAACTAACATGGGAGGACTTTTCTTAATGTGCCTATATTTACACACCCAAACATATCCATGAAGAAATGAAGAGGAATAAAAGAAAGGACAATAACATATTTAGTAATAATCATTCATTTAACAACTACTGTGGAATACAAGATTAAGATAACTTAATATGAAATGAAAATAGGAAAAAATACACACCCAACTATAATGATTTTCTAGATAGACAATAAGAGGAAAAGTAAAATACCAAGAGAGCCTAGATCTAGATCTCAAATCCCTAACCACCATACAAGGTCAAATTCACCTAGGTATCCCTATGATCCTTCATAGTCACCACTAAACTATATTTATCTACATAAGACATGAGATGTGCAAGAAAATACCATGTATGGGTGAGTATATACATACCCAATAGGACACCCTAAAAGTTGATGATGAAGAAATAGAAGACATGATAGAGTTAAAAATATCAACCCATAGCTAGAAAAGTGTACAACAACGTGGATACATACACATATATATATATATACTCATAAAATAAACCTAGATGAGCGAGAAGGGGGGTCTCCATCTCACAGCCCAAGCTAGGAAAAGAGTGTTCCATTAGTTCCAAGAGGTTTATCAATGATGCCCATCATCTCGTGTGTCTTTCCAATGAAACATACATATCAAACCAAACCATTGCACTATGATGAATATTTTTGGGGACACAATCTCTAATTGTAGAATCCATGACCGAGTATAAGAGGATGGCTCCACTGTGTAGATAGAAAGTGTGGAACCCTCAAGACATAATAGGTCATGGGTCCTCTATCTATATAAAGAGTGGAACCCTCCTATTATACTATGGAATTTATACCCCACCTAGATATGTTTTCCCCTTTACTATGTGGCATAGTGGTATGGTGTGTCTTAACATGGATGCTTCTTTGGAAAGACACATTAGATATTGGCCACTGTGAATCAACCAATTATAACAGATGGCATAATCTTTTACTGGGCTAGTATGTGAGATGAAGATGACATTTATCTCTAATATGGGGATATATTATGATAATATATATGTATCATTGTTTTGTTATTTCATTTCTAGCTATGGGTTGAGTTGTTTGCTTCTGTTGTTTCTCCTATTACCTCCCCCTCAACTTTTGAGTCATCCTACTTAGCATGTATATACTCACCCCTACATGGGATTTTCTTATGTGTGTCATATCATGTGAAACAACTTATAGGTCATCATTATTTACATATGAGTATATGAATACCCTGGTTCATTTGACCATGAAAGGTGGTTGGGGGTTGGAGATTTTGAGTCGAGATCTCCCAATATTTTAATTTTCCAATTAATTTCTCGTTGGGATCACTTTATAGTTGGGCATGTATTTTTTTTACTTTTATTTTAACATTATTCATTTATAGTAATGTATTAACTAGAGGTTTTTACATTAATTATTATTAATAGTGATTTTAATGACTTTTATTTTATTCCTTTTCACCTCTATATAGAGATGTTTGGGTACGTTCATATAAGAACATTAGGAAAAGTACTCCCATATTAGTTATCACTTTCAGTGCACATTTTCAACCCCTGATCTATAGAGTTAGTATGGGGTAGTTTCATATTGAGCCACATTGGGTTGGGTCATGACACAACTTAATTTTTCAATAATATCACGCTTAAAATGGGAATACAGCCCACAACCCCCTAAGATTTAATGATATATTTATCTTTAAATTAATTTAATGTTTTTTATATATTTATTTAATGGAAACACTTAAATTATTTAACAAAGTTATTGAGGAAAATTATATGGTATTTAAATAACATATAGTTATGAAAAATAATTTATCATTCACTTAGGAAATAATATTCATCCTAAACAATTGTTTGGAAATATTTTTTTATAACTATTATTTTAACTTGTAAGTTTATTTAAAGGATATTTTTTTATTATTATTAAAATTATTTCAGAATATAAAAATTATAAAAAAATATTTTTTGTAGATTTAAAAAATAAATTAAATTGTTATTAATTGGTTAGAACTAAAAATAAAACCATTCAAATGTAAAAATAGATGTTTGTCTGAAAAAAAAACTTTTATGAGAACTATGATTTTTTATCTTAATAAAAAAATCAACCACTAATGACGAATTATTTTAAGAAAATTTATATATTATATATTAATTAAATTTTATTAACAATCATATAAATTGTTTTACAAGAAAAGGTACGAGAATAAATTCAGTTTTAGGTATAAAAATCATTTTTCAATAAATAGTTTTCACTATGTCTTTCATGATTATTTTAAATATATCTTCTACCACATATATAGATTGAATTTTAAAAAAAAAATGTGTTAAATTATTTTAACCAGTATTAAAAATGTTCTTAATTAGGATACATTCATTTACGGTAATAATGTATAATAAAAATTTGATACCATGATTATTGTTAAAAGGGTTTACGGGGGGATAAACTAAGATATAATTGTAAAAGTTCCAAATAAAATTTTTTAAATACAATTTTTTTAATATATTATAATTAAATATTATCTTTAATTATATTTATTTATATTTATTTCCACTTTCAATAGAAAATGTTTTATATTATTTAAATATTTTAAGTAATTCCATGTGTTTCCCTCCCCTTATTTATAAAATGGAACCAATTTTACTCCATAATTCACAAACATTGAGAACTATACATTAGAAAAGACCTAACTGAAAACCTTAATATATTATTTACCTTAATTCTTGAGATTTTTGTCTTCTCCTAAGACCATCTCAAGAAGGCATAAGGTGCAAGCCAATGGGGGTCTCTTAGAGAATACATAATCATCTTACTCAACTCTTTCAATGTTTTTTTCTTCTACTACCCAATCTTAATCTATTGTATTCATACTAAAATAATTAAACTAGTATAATAAATATATTAATATTTTATTATTATAATACAATAACCATTTTCGAACTCCTTTTCATCAAATGTTAAAATAAATTATCTCTCTTGCATATACGGGGATTACCTTCTCTATAGGGAGATGTGATTAATTTTCCATCCCTACCTCTCATAGATGGTTATAATGATTGATTTAATAAAAATATATGATATCTATGATTTAATAATTATTATTTATTGATCATATTTTGTCTAATGTTTTCCATTTTTCCCATTATAAAATGGAATTATCATTTATGCGTATGTACATACTATCATCTCCATGAGAGATACATTTAATTTTCAATATCCTCCTTTTATAGATGATTCTATATATATATATATTATTATGATATGAATAACATTTTTTAAATGTTATATTTTGATTATATAACTGAATTTTCTTAATCATTCAGTCTTTATAACATGCTCTTGTTTTGTTTGGTTTTACCACCTACATGAGTGCTATTATAAAGTTTATAGAATGAATTATTAAGGAATATTAAATAATTGTGAGATTATATAATAATATTATATACATTAAACGATTAAAATTATATAGATTATGAATCCTAGATAAAATTCCAAGTAACGGAACCACTGAACCAAAACATGGTAGAAAAAAGAAATTGTTATCACCTGAAATAGTTTTTTTAATAAATAATTAATAATGATTGGGTGATAATATGTTACAATAAACTATGTATGGTATTATAAGTATGAATATAGAAATTTTTTATATGTAAAGTAGATATTAATTTATTATACATGTGTTTGTAGATCTTATGAAGTATTCCCGATATGAGGCAAGGGTTTAATGTTACAATCTCAATATTTATCAAGATTATTTAATATAATATTCATAACGATGAAATTATATGATATATATATCATAATAATCATTTAAATTCATCAAATACATATATTTTTATATATTACATGTTTTATTTTTATTTTCCTCTCTCTATGTAGACACCATATCAAAATATATTTTTTAAGGAAAACTGAATTTATTTTCTCATCAGTTGGGAATATTTTGTCTTCTATGTACATGTTTTCTAAAAAAAATTCAATAATGTTTTTACTATTTTTCAATGATTGAATAATGTTATTTTAACCTATATTTGAATTTATATGAAAAGGTTTAAAAAGAATACTTTTTTAAATGATGTACTTTTTACCATAGGTGTTAATGAAATATTTGTTTTAATATTTACTATGGGAATAAATTTTCCCAATGTAATAAATATTATTTTAATTTAAATATATTTTAGAATTTTCCATGTTTCTTTTCAATGAAAAATTGTTTCCTAATATTTTGGAAGAATTTATATTTTAAACAACTTATTTTAAAATGAAAATGGTATTTTCCATAAGAAATATTCTAGAGATACTTTAAGGGTAATATATTCTATAACAATATCCTTTTATGTTATTTAATATTTTTAGGGTATGTGATCTAATGTTACCATATTTATAATTCTGCAAGATGGTTATTAATTACGATGAAATCTTGATGAAACTCGTTTTCTTTTTCATGGGTCAAGTTATAACAAAAGAATAAATGGTTTCATGATATTATGGAATATATATAATTGTATTTTGATTATATAATGTGTGGGTATGTTATATACCTCTAATTAATTGGGAAATTATTAATGTTTTATTAGCTAAAAGGTTACACAAATAGTTATCCCAAGCCCAAAATAGGTATACGGTTGTTATCCCGGGCCTAATATTTGATGAATGTCTTGGTGAATCAACCTTGACATAAGATTTTTATGGTTATGATTATGCCACACAATTTATTCAGCTCTTTATAACGTGTTCTTATTCTTCAGATATGATATCATGTCTTATAATCTTTTATTATTCTATGAGTGAAGTCTTATGAACTACCAAAGACCCATTTCATGATTATGATCGATGGATTATTGTGTATGATTTCCAAATGTTAATATCTTATTTTTATACCCTTATACTCATGATATTATTATATATGATCATTGATTGATATATATCATCTTTACTTTTAATGTTCAAATGATCTCACCATTTATTATGATTTATTTTTCCTAATATATGCAGAAAGGTTTTAAGTCTGACATTTCTGAGAATGGTTCTATGTGTGAAGAATATATTGGGAGACACTTTTATGTACCAATTGGTTATTTATCCATGTTTCCAAAGAAACTAAATAGATACAATTCTCATTGTGGATCATTATGATGTGCAATAAATACTCATAAAATATATATAATATTTATTTATGTCATGAATGGGTCATATCTACTAGTATCAGATAATGATTTTGTTATTTTTTGGAAATTAGGATGATAAAAAAGTAGTAGGAACCCTTAGGGTAACTATAATCATGGTTGAATATCCTAGGTTATTATAATGAAAGAAGTATTAATTTTCCAAAAAATAAATCCATATATATATATTGGAAAGTATATGCGGTTAAAAAAATAAACCTAGGAATAACTACAAAAAAATGAGAAGATTGAGTATTAACTTGATCATCATTAGTGCATGATGAGTGAACCTAACCATACACACTTATTTAGATAAAACTGATGGATATTATTTGGTCAATTAATTGTCTCTTTATGAACTATTAAGATGTAATTCAATAGATTAAGATAATGGATTACCAAGGTTAAACCTAAAGTGTCATAGTTTGATAAGCATGTTTCATAGTTTAGAATATCATCCAAATTATTTTCATGATTATATGATTTCTCACTCAAATTAGTGTAACTTTATGCTTACACTATGTTTTTTTGTTTCATTCAATGGTTGGAACTAGACCGAATCATGCTAATAATAAACTTCATGTATAATTTACTAAAAAACTAAATGACATGGGGGATATAATGACAAATATTTTTACTATTCTCACAAAGCTCTCTCATCCCACGAATAATTTTGAGCTTATAAATGAGTAAAGGGGGGATAAACACACTATTTAATACTTCATAAGACAACCACTACATTCTTTTCATGGGATCATTAATTCACTAATTTCCAACCTATAGATCAGTAGTGCTGAAAAGATATTTTCTATCCTATAGTACTAAGAGCTTGAGAAATTTATTCAGGTTTTTTATCTTTTGGAAGTAAAAACAGATAAATGGTGGACCCTTATCAAAAATAATATCCAAAAATAATAAATTGACTCTAAGGAAGGTGATGGTCATTGGATTTTATTTTTCAATAAGTTCTTCACTTTTATTCTTCATAGACAAATTGAGAAAGAACTCATTGTTATGAAACAAAAGGATACTGCATCCATTAGTACTTATGTTGAAAATTTTACAAGACTTGTGAGTTATTCTTATGGTATTATCATGTAACCTAAAGGTAAGATTTATTGATTATTTGTTGTACTAAAAGTAAATCATAAAAGGTAATTATTCATAAGATACTTTGGTAGTTATTAAGAAATTATTCAATTTGAACTGAATGTTGAAATGAAAATTGGAGTCACCCATCAGTCTCATAGCATTGATAAGAAAATAAAGATGGAATTCAAAGAAAATTATAATAATAAAAACCACAGAGGGAAGAATATGAGTCTTCGTTTATTATAGATATATGGAAAGTTCCATGGAGGAAATATTCTTATTGGGATGAGTAAATTATTTATGTTTTGAAAAGAAACTCATAAACAAATGAATTACGAAAGGGATTGGAAGAGGTTAAATAATGATATAAATTGATAGAAACATCCATTGAAAACACCAAACACGCTCTATTATTTGAAATCAATAGAATATGGGGATTATGCTAACTAGTGACTGAATCTGAGGGTTAATGATTATGATCAATTACATTAACCTCTTAATCCCAGAGACAAAAGAAAATATCATCCAATCAATATTGCTAATGTGGGTTATGAGAAAAAACAACTGAAATGTGCACATATCATACACTTTATAAATTCTAATGTCTTGTTTGATTATGGATATACCCACACTTTTTTATGTGAGTAATTTTCTAAGGGTATCACATCACCACCATAATTATTAGATGTTGTGTTAGTATAAAAATCTCAAAATGTCACAATGATCGCATCATAATTCTATAGATCCTATATAATAGAATATTTTAAGAATTTTCTTCCTAAAATTATCATTATCATACCTCTAGTTTAATTTTATGCATTTTTTGGGATTTGATTGGATCACTTTTTATAGTTCCCGTATCAATTTACAATGAAGGGAAGTCACATTTTATATTTAGAATCAACCTATGATCATATATCATTTTAAGGATAAACCTAAAAATTAAATAGAAACTGTAAGGGTATAAATTCTTATTCAGGTAGAGTATTTTTCTCAAATGACTAGGGGATAAACTCAACATTGAAAATATTACAATTGTATGAGAGTATGAGAGCGTTTTTCATGAATATTTCCCCTGTCTCCCTCTGAATCATGATGTTGAATTTTTAATACAACTCAAACATTTTTCTACACATATTTTAATAACTCCTTATAAGATGGCCTTGATTGAGATAAAACAATTAAAGAAGAAACTTCTATAGAATATTGATATGGGATTCATATGGACTAGTACTTCACCATGAGTTGCACATATACATTTTGTAAAGAAGAAAGTTAGGTCATTGTGTCTTTGCATTGATTATCAAGAACATAACAAAACAATATTAATAAAAAGCATCCACTACCATGTAATGATGATTTCATTGATCAATTATGAGGGGCTAAATATTCTTCCAAGATTGACCTTTGATTTGGATATCATTAGTTGAGGGTCATAAGGGAAGATATACCCAAGGGAGCCTTTAGTACGAGGAGTGTACACTGAATTTATATTGATTCTATTTGGTTATACAAATACCACCATTGTCATCATTGATATCATGAATATATTCTTTAAATGTTACCTTGATCAGTTTTTGGTAGCCCCCATATATGATATTCTCATATATTCTAATTTAAAGGAAGAGTATGAAGATCACTAGAGGATTGTATTAAAGAACCTAATGAAGGAGAAGTTTTATGCGAAATTTAATAAGTGCTAATTTCGGTTACTAAAAGTTTTATTTATGGGTCATATAATCTCAACTGTGGGTATATCCATGCATCCATAAAACAAAAAAGTTATTGGACATTTTCAAAAACCAAACCACATAGACTGGGAACCCTGGTTTTTTTATATTAGATGAATATTTTAACCCACCAAAAATTCTAAAAAGAATAACGTTTCATTTGATAACATGTATGACAAGCAACACCAAGCGTGGAAAGGAATATAACCAATCAAGAATTTATGATATATTCACTATTTTATATAAATTAAATCTAATATATATCTTGTAATTCACACAATAGTGATTTATCTTGCAACGCGCACAACAATAAGTTTCTTTGATAGCTTGCTTTATAAACAAGACTAAGTTTTATCGAATACTATTAATATTATTATTTAAAATAAAAATTATCCTATAGAAATTAGATTCGATATTATTAATAGTATTAACTAACTTATGAAAATATATGGTTGAATTAATTGGTTACTAATTAATTAGTAATGAATATAGAAACCAACTGAATATAAAGGAGCTTTTTTTTAATAAAAAAACTTTTACCCACCAAAGGTGTTTTATCTTAGTAAATTAAATTAATAACTATTATTCAATGGTCATAATTAATTTATATATTATATATTAAATCAATTTTTTAAAATTCATCAATTTTATTTTATGGGAATATGATAAGAAAAAATCTAATTTTATGAATAAAATTTTATATTTGTTCTAAAAGAAATTTTTTCTCCTTTTAATTGTGCACTTATTTAAATACAAAATTTAAAAAAAATTACAAATTTTAATTGATAAAATAAAGATAATTTTTGAATTATGAATGTAAAAATTATCTTAGGGTTAGTTTTTGGTATTTTTCTAAGAAGTTTTATTTTTTTAATGAATAATGAAAAATACTGGATTTTAATTCAAAACTACCTTTTTGTATAAATGATTTATAATGGTAAATTATATTTTTAATTGGTATAATTTTAAAAATTGAAAAATTATAAATCTATTAATCCAATTTATGTTATTTTAACTATTTATATTTAATTTCAATATAAAAACACAAGAAACCTTTAAACATTTTCACTTTAAAATCCCACTTTCTCATCCCATCCGCGGGATTAATTTTAAATTAATTTATTCCACTTCATTGGTTTGAATTTGGAAAATGGATTAAATATTTAGAATAAAAAATATATATAATTTATAATAAATCCAACTTAATTTTTTACCAAAGTGATTGGTTAAAGCAGTTAAAATTAATTAGAGCGATTAAGAGAAAAATGAGTTTACTAAGGGACTAAAATTTTAACATAATGGACCAAATGACCTATAAACTAGTAAAAACACATTTTATGGAAATATTTAGTCCTTATACCGTCTATTATAAAGCTTTTTAAATTATTTTAGAAACTTTACATGTAAAATATTTGGGTGAAATTTCCTCTTTCTAAACTTTAAAAGTTTTCCACTCACCCCACTTATAAGAAGCCTCCCCCTATCCTCCTCTCTTCACACCTACAAATCTCTTTGGATCGGCCAATCCCTGCCAAAATCACTTCTACACTTCACTACTTTAATCCTAGAATCCTTATAATTGTCATAAATTCAACTTATGATGGAATTATGGCAATCCTAAGGAAGATATGTGAAGAAACGTTATTGTTTTCCTAAAAGAGATTTTATTTTATTTCCATCTCAACCTCCTAAAATTATTATTATATAATGATTATATAATAACCTCAATATCATAAATATTATGATATTTGGTTATTTTATTTTTATTATCTAAAACTACACACACTTCAATCGAATGGGTTATAAAATCATCATTTTTCTGTACAGTGCACTTCCTCCTCACGAAATGATGTTGTTCCTTTTTCCATTACCACCTTTCAAGGTTGGTCATAATGATAGAAATACTATTTATATAATATATTTATTATATTTATGGTGTATTTATGATATTTTTATTATAATATAACACATAACTTTATTCTTTTTATTTTTTTGTGAATACGATAATGACACTCTTGTGTACGGAGGACAACAGCCTTGCGAAGAGATGTGATTCCTTCATGATTTAAATTGAATGTATTAAGGGTGGGTTTAAAATAAATAGGATTGATATTACATAAAAATTATATTGGATTAATATATATATATATATATATAATTTATTTTTCTTTCTCTGAATACAACAAGAAAATTGAAATGTTGTTCATGCATACGTATGACCTACCATCTCCATGAACGGTGTATTTCATTTTCTATCACTACATTTTCTGGATTACACTAAAAAAATATATAATGAATATATATTATATCTGCATAATGTTTTACATTATGAAGATGATCAAATTATGATTTATGTAATAGGAACAAAAAAATAAAAAGTAAAAACATACTTGAAAAACAAAGAAAGTTATTACCCAAAATGATGAAAATAAGGAATGATTAATAACAAAAGTGTAATAATATTCTACAAAAAGATAATATATGGTATAATAAATCTTAATATGGTTCTAAAATAAGTTAATAACATGATTAAAATCACTATATATGAATTTAATGAAATTACAGCAAAAAGGAAAATGTGAGGCAAGGGATTTTGTCTAAATTTCACCTCATTGTGGTATATTATAATATTTCACACCTAGTTTCTTTTATATAGTGTATATAATACCACATTAAATTTAATTTCATGAATAATTAATCATTATGGTATTTTATTTTAAAATTTTAATTATTTTTTATAGGGGGTTTTTAATTAAAAGTTAACAAGTTATGGAGAATTTCATTACTTGATTCCTTTTCATTAAGTTATATTACTTCATTATTGTTGTTAATATTATAATATTATGTATATATTGAATTTTTAATATATATTGTTGTATTTAAAAAAATTTATGAGGGTTTATATTTGATACAAATAATCTATTCATTGGATGATTCTCACTTCAACTTTGTGATCTTTTCAAGGGTTTACTTCACAATCTCGTTTTATTCGGGATTTTTTACAATTGAATTTAAATTGAAGGAAATTATTTGATAATTGTTTAATAAACCCTTTAATTTTATTATCCTCTGTTTATTCATGATTAATTTCATTTAATAGTACCATTTTTACAATTTTGGGTGCTTAAATTGTTTTACAATATATTTTTAAGAAAGCCAGACTTCATTTGTCTCCTTTGTCCGAAATCCATTTTCTCCCAAAACCATGTTTTCTTAAAAAAAATTCAAAAGTATTTTTAAACTGTTCAAATTGTTTTATTAAATAAATTTTTATCCATTTTCTATTTTATAATTTTTTTAAAAGGAATCTTCTAGTCACTTTTCAAAGAAGGCATAATTGAAACCTTTTTATAATGCAAAAGGAATGTTATTTTACCATGTACGACATGTAAAAAATTACCCACAATCGTTTATTTGAATCTACATTTAAAATCTCATAAATATATTTTTAGATAATTTTTTTATAGTGATATTAAAATAAAATTATTATAAAAAATTTCAAAAGGAAATGGATGTTTTTCTCAAGAATGTTTTCAAAGAACATTTTATTTCATCGGTGAAAACCACCCTAATTCTTAATCCAAGGGGTATAAATCATATTGATACCATAATTACTCTTCCTATGGATGTATTATGATTATTTCGAATAATGAGACTATTGAAAATCACTTTATTTTATCATTTTTTTGTAGTCATTAACTTCCCCTTGAGTTTTTAACTTTCTAGTGACCATTAAACATTAAATTTAACCTAAATATCTGTATTATATATCTTTGATATGATTATTTCCTAAAATTTATACCATTTTAACCTAATGTGTTTATAGTGATAGTTATTTTATTTTCAAGAGAAATATTGATAAATATTTATTCTTTACTAAATACAATTATTTGATAGGTCACATTATTTATGGATTAAACTGATTATCCAGTATATAATGATATCTTTGGAATAGTATGACATGGGTTGGCGACCATTTAAAGTAATACCCTTGATACATCAATAGTCTATGTGATCAATCAGTTGTCCTGCCTCAGCTAAATGGGTGTATACCCATCCGTTTTAAACTGTATTATGAATGGTATTTATGGAAAAGGTTCTGTGTGCCTGGGAAACATGGCATCTAATAATTAAGCATTGTTTCATTTTGATTCAGTAATTAGTATCCATGATATTTTCACTATTAAAATATATATGGATGCATTTAATTCTTATTTTATTGATTAATTAGAATTTTTTTCAGTTATTTACCTTTCCATATTTATTATTCCTTATCTAGATATTTAAATAGAGACTGTTTTTAGTTATTTACCTTCCCTATGATTATGCCTGATTCAGTTATTTAAATGGTATTCATTTTTAGTTATTTACCTTTATATATTGATTATACCTTATCCAATTATTAAAATGGAATGTGTATTCAGTTATTTACCTTTCCATATTGATTGTCTATTATTAATTCATGATATCTTATGTTGTACTTAACCCTACTGAGCATTTGAGCCCACCATTATTTTGTTTCCTTTAAAATGAATCTAATAATTTTACTATGATTGATATGCAGGTTTATTCTTGATGGAATAAATTTATTATTGAAAAAAATTAAGTTTTAATTTTTGTATTCAAATATAATGTAAAACTACTTTATGTATCTTTTTTACCAAGAATAATAAACTATTTAGTCCTTTGAGATGGATTTCCTTACATCGGATGCCAAATTAATGGTATAAGGCACCAAATAAAATCTTAATGAGGTTGGATCACTATAATTGGTATTAAAGGGAGGTTTAGTAGAAACCTTGGAAACTATATTTCGGAAAACATATATTATCAAAAAAAACCTATAATAGACTTTGAGGATAAGTTTGGAAGAACACATTAATATTTTGGTATGGTTGATATTATGTGGTATTTCAAAGGAATGCATCCCTATTTTGATATTATCATTGGATTTTTATTTTAATTTTTAAGATAAGTTCAAATAATTAAACACCTATTTTAGGTATTATGTGATGGTAGTCTACCAATTTTAGGGATATTTTTGAGAAATTAGGGGAAGTATACATTTTAGTGGAGAATTATTTTTGAGGAATAATGCCTTAAGATTTTAAAGACATAGTTTAAAGGTATTTACATCCTTTAAGGATAATAGGATCATTAATTAAATAGTAATAATAATAAAATAAGATTATTCACCTTTGTAAAAAATCAATTTAGAATACTTATTTTCTGGAATAAGCTATGAATTTGAAATTGATTGAATTGTAAAAAAATTATTAAATTGTTCTTATAAAATAAAAATATATCAAGTAAGTATATTTCCTTATATTCTTATATAATAAAATAATTCCTAAACTTTATAAAAGAATCATGAAATAAAATTTCATCATATTGTTATCATCTCTAATAATATCAATGTCATTTTCACACCTATTATATTTAAGGTTTTGAGCCCATTGAATTTCTATGGATAATTCACTTATTAGTGATAAATTACATCAATCAATCACTAACAATATTTATTCTTTTCCAACATGTCAATATCTTCACTTTCCATCGATGTTATCCAACTTAGAGATAAATTTATGTGTTATTTCTTGTGACCTTTGTACTTCCCCTTCTATCTTATTAAGAGGATATTTTTCTAACTCTTTTATGATGTGGGATTTTAAAATTTTCATAATCCAATTTCAAACCCTTGGTTTCCAAGATCAACTTTATATTTCTAAGAAACAATTTATTTAAGTTGGGTATAATGTAACACCCAAAAAATTCTAAAATAATAACATTTTATTTGATAGTGTGTATCACATGCAACACTAAGTGTAGAAAGGAATATAAACACTTGATACTTTATCTTATATTTACTATTTTAAATAAATTAAATCAATTCGATATCTTTTAATTAATACAATTTTGATTCTTCTTGTGTTGCATTCAACATTTAGTTTCTTGGATAGCTTGCAATATAAGCAATAACGAGTTTTACCGAATACTAATATTATTATAATTTAAAATGTATTTCTTTCACGTAAAATAAATTAGTGTTTATAAATAGGATTAAATAACTTTAGAAAATATATGTTTTAATTAATTGGTTAACAATTAATTATAAATGAATATATAAACCAATTTAATATAATGGAAATGTTTCTATAAAAAACTATTTTTATGCGTCAAAGGCATTTTATATTAATAAATTAAATTAATTACTATTATTGAATGATATTAATGGAATATATAAATTATATGTTCAATAAAAATGTTTTTAAATTTATATAATTTATTTTATAGGCATAAGATAATAACAAATCCAATTTTATGCATAAAAAGATATATTTTTTTTGAAAGGAAGTTTTGCAGCCTTTTAATAGCGCACTTTTTTTAAAACCAAATTTCAAAAAATTTATAAATTTCATTTGAAAATATGAAATTAATTTTTTATATATGAATTTGAAAAATATCTTAGGCTTAATTTTTGGTATTTTTCTGAAAAGATTCATTTTTAATGGATACTAAAAAATTCAAGATTTTATTTGGAGAAAATCATTTTTATTAAAATAATTTATAATGTTAAATTATATTTTGAATTTGGTTTAAAGTAAAAATAGGCCAATTATACATATACTAATAAAATTCAAGTAATTATAATCATTTTTATATTTAATTTATATATTAAATCGTAGTAAACTTTTGAACGTTTAAACTTTAAAAATAGTTTTCTCATCTCGTCTGTAGGATAACTTTTAAATTAATTATTTTGACTTATATGAATTTAAAATGGAAAAAATGGATTCCATATTTTAAAACAAAATAACTTATAATTTATAATAAGTTAAAATTAATTTTTTACCAAAGTTACTAGTTAAATTAGTAAAAATTAATTACATCTATTAAGAGAAAAACAAGTTTACTAAGGGACTAAACTTTGAAATTAAGGGGAACAATAACCTATAAAATTCTATAAAACAAATTATATGGGAATATTTAGACCTTATCACTTATATTATCTATATTTATTCATTATTGGATCCAATTTACATGTAAAAAACATGGTTGGAATTAAATATTCCAAAACATTATAGGTTTTCCACTCACCCAACTTATAAAAGGCCTCCCATTATCCTCCATGATTCACAACTCTCAATCCTTTTAGCTAAGAAAAATAATTCCAAAGTAACTTCTATACTTATCTAACCTCATCCTAGAATAATTATATTTTTCATAAATCCAACTAAGGAAAGAATTGGTACAAACTTAAGGAGGATGCCTAAAGAAGAGGTAATGTTTTCGAAAAAGTATTTTAATTTTATTTCCTTATACTACTCCTTTAATTATTATTATATCATGATTATATAATAACCCTGGTATCTTTAATATACATATATTTTGTTATGATTTGGTAAATACCTAAAATAACACACAATTCCATCAAATGGGTAACAAAATCACCATTCATGTGTACGGCAAACTATCGCCTCACGAACAGATGTAGTTCGTTTTTCCATTACCACCTTTAAAGGAAGGGAATAATGATAGACATACTATTTAAATATGGTATTTATTATATTTATTATGTCTTTATGCTTCTTTAATTATTAAATAACACATTACATTTTGCTATATATTTTGTGGGAATATGATAAAGTCGCTCGTGTGTAAGGTGGACTACCGCATCACGAAGCGATGTGATTCGTTCAGGCTTTACATGGAATTTATTAAGGATAGATTTAATAAAAATATGTGATTTATATGACATAAAAACTATTGTTTAATTATAATATATATATATTTTTAATTTTTCTTTCTTCTAATATGATAAGAAAATGGAAATAGTGTTCATGCATACGTAAAACCTACCATATCCATGAACGGTGTATTTTATTTCCCATAACTAAACTTCATGGATTAATATAAAAATATATACTGAATATATATGATATTTAAATAATATTTTACATTATTTAGAAGATTAAATTGTAATAAAATCAATAGGAACAAAAAATAACAATTCCAAACATGCTCAAAAAACAAAGGAAGTTATTACTTGAAATGATGAACATAATGAAAGAGTATTGACAAACACGAAATGATATGTTATAAAAGGATCATATATGGTATAATAAAAATTAATATGGTTCTATTATAAGTTAGTAACATGTTTAATACCACTATAAAAGAGCATAAAGTAATTACGACCAAAATAAAAATGTGAGGTAAGGGATTATGTCTCAATTTCATTTCATTGAGAAATAGTGTAATGTTTTGCACCAAGTTTCTTTTTTACAGTGTATATACGGAACCATGACATGTAATATCATAAATAATTAATTATTCATTTTATTTTAATTTTCAATTTGAATTATTTTATCTAAGTGGGTTTGAATTAAAAGTTACTGGGTGGTAAAAAATTTCATAACTCAATTAATTTTCATTGGGTTATATTATTAACTAGTTATCATTAATATTCTAACATTATGTGTGTAATGACTTTTGACAATCTATTTTTATATTCTAAATTATTTTATGTTTATTTATATTTGATACACATAATCATTAATTTTTTTATTCTCACTTTAACTTTATGATCTTTGTAAGGATTTACTTCATAATCTCATTTTATTCGGGGTTGTTTACACATGAATTTACATTGAGGGATATTTTTTGAATAATTGTTTAATAAACCCTTTATTTTCTTCTAATTTTCTTATTCATGATTATTTTCAATTAATAGTACCATTTTTTAATTCTTTGTTACTAAAAATGTTTTAGAAAAATATTTAATAAAACCCGAATTAATTCTCACTTTGGTCATAAATTTGTTTTCTCTCAATACCATGTTTTTCTAAAAATGTTTTCAAAATAATTTTTAACCATTTAAAAATTATATATTAAATAAATTTTTCCCCATTTTTTTCTTTGAATTTTTTAGAGGAATCTTCTTGTATATTTCCAAATAAGGAACTTCTATAACTTTTTACAATGCAAAAGTAATGTTCATTTTCCTTTTATGACATGTACATAATTACCCATCGTCATTTATTTGAAGCTTCATTTTCAATTTCATGAAGATATTCTTTTAAAAAAAAATTTAAAAGTTATTTTCAAGGAAGATTAGTTTCAAAATGTTTTTTAATATGAAAATGAAACTTTCCTCAAGAATATTTTAAAGATATTTTTATTTCATCAATAACAAAAAACAATATTCTTTCTCCAATGGGTGTATATCATATTGATATCATATTTATTATTCCTCTAGATGGCTTATGATTATTTAGGGAAAGTATAGTATTAAAATTTAATTCCTTGAATATTTTTTTGTAGTAATTAACTTCCCTTTAAGTTATTCACTTTCCAGTGACCATTCAACATTAAAATTCCCCTAAATATCAACATTATTTATCATGGATATGATTATTTCCAAAACCCAATGCCAATTTTACATACAGTGTTTATATTGATAGTTATTTAATTATCTAAGGTAATATTGATAAATTTATATTCTTTACTCTACAAATATATTTGATATGTTACATTATTTATGAATTAAATTGATTAAAAGATATATGATCAATGCTTTGGATAGGAATTAAATGGGTTAGGGTCATTTAAAGTAATCCCCTCAATGCATCAGTAGTATCATGGGACTAATCAGCTAGATATCCTCAAATAAATGGGTTTTGGTCATTACTTTTAAACCATCTTTTGAAAGGTCTTTACGGTAAAGGTTTTGTGTACCTTGAAAACATGGTGTCCAATAATTAAGCATTCCTTCATTCAAATTCAGTTATTATTATCCATGAAATTTCCACTATGAAAAAAATATATGGATGCATTTAATTCTCTATTTTTTTATTAAATATAATGCGTTTTTAGTTATTTACCTTTCCATATTGATTGTTCGTTATTTAGTTTTTAAAATAGTAACTGTTTTTAGTTATTTACCTTACCATATTGATTATGACTTATCTAATAATTTAAATGAAATGTGTTTCTATTTATTTACGTTTCAATGTTGATTATTCCCTATCTAGTTATTTAAATGGAATGTTTTTTTAGTTATTTACCTTTATATATAGATTATATATTTTTTATTCAAGATAGTATCCACTGTACTTAACCCTTACTAATCATTTGGGCACCCCTTATTTTGGTTCCCTTTCTTCAAAATCCAAGATATTTACTATGACTGATATACAGGGTTATGGTAGATGGGATAATGTTTTTATCATAAAAATATTATTTTGTAATTTTTTTGAATTTAATATAAAACTCATGTATGTATCTCTTATACCAGGTCTAAAAAACTATTCAGTCCTTTGGGTTGTCTCTCCTTATAACTTTTTCCAATGTAATGGTAGTAGGTAAAAACTTTATGCTTACTAGGGATGGGTCACTATAAATATTATCAATGTTTTTTGAGTAATTTTTTATGGATATCTAATCCAATCATGAAGTTAACTCAGAATGGATCCAAGTTCCTTTAGAATGATAAATGTGAATAAAATTTCAAGGAACTAAAGAGAAGGTTTGTTAGTGCACACATACTCACACCACTCAACTCGTGATTTGGATTTAGCAATAGTAATTTTTTATTAAAGATATGGAAAAAATATCTATATGGTGATAAGTGTGATGTGTATCCTGATCATTAAATTTTAATGTATATATTCACATAAAAAAAAGATGAATATGTTCCATAGGAGATGGTAATAATTGATTAAGATTATTATATCTCAATACATTACTACACATAGAAGGAAAAAATCTGGATTTTTAATAAATTGATACTGCATATACATTTTGTATTTATTTAATCAAATATTATTAATGTTCTAATAGATAATGTACCAGGTATGGGTTGATTATTCTTGAGAATATACTGCCGATATTCAAAAATAAAATCTTTAAAATTGTCCAAAAGTGAACATTACATGTCATGAATCACTTTCATGACGTGAATTAATCATTCACATCATGTCACATGTCATGAAAAAATTGTATTCCATGAAAATATTACACAATGTGAATCTCCAATACATGTCGTATAATATTCAAATTCCACTTCCCAATTAAAGTTCAAGTCAAGAGAAGAATCAAGTCGTGAGTTCTATCAACAAGTCATGAGATGATTCAAATATCTAATAACTAAAGATTTAGGCCAAGATTTTGTCCAAATCCAAGATTTTTAGAGAAAAATTTGGATTGAGATTACATAATGTGATAAGTTTAAACTTCATGTAATATCCTAACTATTTACATTCTAGTAATCCTACAAATACCAATGGTTTTATTTATTCTAATTTTTTTTTCATTATCTCTCATTTTGTATATTCTTTTGTCTCCTAACACAACACTAAAAAAATCCTTTTAATGTTCTGATTGAATCCAAGTGTCATTTATTGCTTTACACATGTTCTTCATTTCTTTTATTGTTGTTTACCATTTCATCATCTGTCTACCATTACTGTTTCTGTTAAATAGTGTTGATTCATCAAATTTATGTTTTTTTACAATTAAAAGTATGTTTTTTATTGATTTATTTCTTAATGTCTTTTTTAACTACTTAATTCTTGAACCATTGATTGAAAAATGTCATATTTCAACTATTTGATTATTCTACAAGGCATGTCTGCAATAGTTTATTTGACCCTGATTATTACCGTTATGAGTGGATAAACCACTTAGGATAAGGGTCAAGAGTATAGGTGTTTTGAACTTAATTAATCTCTAAATCATGACTTGGTAACCCTAAGGCTAGTAATTGTGTAATAAAATAATTTTTTACCAATTTATTTTTTGCAACCCAGACCACGTGAATTTTAAATGAATGAACCTGACCTGATTATAGTTGAGTAGGATATGACCATTAGCATGAGAGAATTTATACCAAATAATATAGCCTTGATGAATATAGGTTTTTAAATATATCCAGAATAAGGAATAGTTTCATCTTAAATAGATCTAGTTGGTTTGACCATGATCAACTACGGTTCCTTGACCACTTCACATCCTTAGCCCTAGGACTACTCCAAGTTAGGACAGAGATTATACTTTTTACCTAAACCATGAAATTAACAATGATCAATACCTTCTTCCTAAATCATAAATCAACTCAATTGAATTAACGAAATCCCAATCCCATACAAATTCATCAAGAATTCTACACAAAGGGTTTAAGTCTTGGTTCCTTATCTTTCAAAACATTCCTCATGGGATCAACCTTTCATTTTCACTATACTATGTCGTTATAGAAAGTGTAGTTTTAGATAAAAATAAATTTTAATCTAGATGTAGCTCATGATAATTAAACGACGCATATGGGTGTGTCATATTTTGGTTTCTTTTCTGTGGATGTTTTTTACTGTTCTTAGGCACAAGAACCTTTGGCATGAACCCTGGATTACCTCACCCTTCCCCATTTCTCCTTTATTTATTTCTTTTTTTTTATTTTGGACTCCACTGTGTCCTTGTACTTTCTAGCCAATTGCATTTGTTTGGTACCCCTAACTCATTCAAAGATACTTGATTCCCAATAACCACATACCTTCATACCTAAAATCAAAATGCTCCTTTATGAATGTCATTATTCAAGCGTGGTAGAACATAGAAATCATGCAGGTCCCAACCCACCCAATATGTAGTATGTGGCACCCCTACATCAAGAAGATTCACCCAACATGCAACTGGAGCAAACTATAATGGATTATTGTTTTCTGTCAATCAATGGTGCAGCACCCAGTATTCTGCGCCCTCATTTCTAGGAACATATTCTCGAAATCAAACTTGGAATCATCAGTATAATCTAAAACATGGGTTAGTTCCACCGACTTTATATTGAGGATCCTCATTAACACATATCCAACTTCCTGGAAGTCTTTTGTACCTTTGGAAACTAGTTATTATCCTCTGATGAAATATAATTATGGGTATATTTTTTCTCCTTGTGCGATTAATCCAAGGATTGGCTAAATAGTCAATATCCTGAGTCGATCACGACTTGGGAAAAACTATCCATGAAATTTCTAGAGAAATATTTTCCACCAATAAGGGCTTGGAAACATTGAAATGATATAAAAATATTTTCTACAACATATTTAGAATTATCCTGGGAAGCCAGGGATCGATTTAAGAAACTTACTAGAAAATTCCGACATCATGTACTTGATGTGTGTCTCCAACTATAGACCTTCAATAATGGTCTCCAACCCACCACTCGAACAATAGTGGATCTTACTGCTGATCATTGACTAATGATAAAAACACTTGAATACGTCCAGCACTACTAGATGAGTTCTTTCACAATTCCAGTCTGTGGAAGAGTGATCATGAGCCACCTCGGTGCAGAATCCACCAAGTTGATGAAAACATCAGTCTATTTACACATGTAGAGGCCTCAACTAAGAAGTTGGAATCCTTTCAGCTACTTATTGAACCACCTCCCCCTCCTAATCCAATAATGGAGATTTAATCCTATGAAATGTTCAGAGGCCCACACTTATATCAAGACTGAAGGGCAGGATTCAATTAAAAACAAATCCAAGATTATAATTGCATTAATTCTAATAAAAACCCAATAATACCACCAACCAAAACAATATTATCAATAGTGGTCACCTCAAGATCCATAGAAAAAATAAAGGCTACTAAAAGTAGATAAGTGGTCAAGAACCACTTAGGAACCAATAAAACCCTAGATATCCACCTTTTAATCATGTTCCTAGGCCACCCCTAAAAAGTTCCCCAATATTTATTCCCTCCTAGAGGCCAGAAAAAATTTCAACGTACTCCATAAATACCAACATAGTAGGCCACACCTATTCAATCAAAATTTAGAGAATATTCTCACAACCATCATTCAAAACGAAGATCATAGGATGACCACCCAAGAAATAGAAATGGAAAATCAAAGGAATTCCCTCTAAAATCTCAAACATAAAATGGTTTAAATCTCAAATAGATTGACTGATAGATTATCATCATGATGCATGATAATACTAAGACATATCCAGATAAATAGGAAGAGTTAGTGGTACTAAAAAGTTGAAAAGTTCTGGATATTTAGTATCCATATGGAGGATTAGGAAAAAATATAAGGAACCTAAGAAACCTAAAACAATAATTGAAAAGTTTGACTATGAGAGAGTGAATAAATTTGATAAAGAGAAACCTCTAGAATAAACCCCTCTTATAAAAGTGCTGACACAAGAGAAACCCAAAGAGGATATCTACATTTCGCCACAAGCTAATAAAAAACCTTTCCCATTTCTGGAAAGAATGAGACAAAGAAGGATTAAATGGGACCCAAAGAGGATATTAGTATCCCATTTGTTGAAGATATTACTCAAATGCATGCTTATAAAAACTTTATCAAGGAACTGCTTTCCAACAAGAGAAACATGGAAGAACTTGGATTCATTTTCCTAAATAAATAATTATCTTCTGTTGTTCAATAAAAAATTTCACCAAAGGTGAGAGATCCTTGAAGTTTCTCAATTCTATACACCATGTGAGAATGCAACATTGAACAACCCATGTGAAACTTAGGATATAGAATCAATCTTATGTCAATGAGTTTACTTCTAAAAATGGGATTCAAGGAATTAAGATAAATAGAGCATCTCTCCAATTAGCTGACTGATCAGTTAAGTATCCTCAAGGACTTTTCGAGGATGTTCTAGTAAAAATTGGTTAATTCATTTTCCCATCAGACTTCCTTATTTTGGATATGGAAGAAGAGGGATATGTTCCCATTATCCTAGACCAACCATTTCTAGCCACTAGAAAGGCACTAATTGATATGAATTAAGAGATACATATATTTTTAGTATGTGATGACCAAGTAGTGTTTGACCTAGTGAAAACATCAAAAAAACAAATTATTCTTTTAAAAACCAAGATATCTTTCTCACTAAAGAAAATAATGACTACATGGCCCTAAAGGATAGTTGTGATGAACTATATCCTATAAAAATGGAAGAGTATGACCTTGAGGAAAAAAATATATATATATTCACCTACAAATGACATGATTTTACCTTTCATACAGTCATTCATTCATACACCAATGATGGAGACAAATCCTCTCCAAAGAACACTCAACGATTATCTTCAAGAGACTATAACTACACTACCAATCATCATTAACTCTTCATTTAGATGGACATAAGAGGAAAAGTTGATAAAAGTCCTAAAAATGAAGAAATTCTCAATTCCCTGGGGGTGGATGACATTAAAGGGATCATCCCCACAGTATGCACTAACAAATTTTATTAGAAGAAAATGTCAACCCCAAATTCAAGCCCAATATATGACTCAACCCACCAATAAAGGAGGTAGTTAGGAAATAAGTACTAGAACTTCTAGATGCTGGAATAATTTTTTCAATCTCTGATAGTGAGTGGGTGAGTCCACAATAAGTAATCAGAAATAAAGGTGATATCACATTTGTCAATAATGATGAAAATGAATTGATATCAACTTACACCATCACTGGATAGAGAGTAAGTGTGGATTATAGGAACATAAATACAAAAAATCAAAAAGATCATTTATCCTTTCCTTTCATGGATCAAATGCTGGAAGGACTCATAGGATATTAATTTTATAGTTTCCGAGATGGATATTCAGGATACAATAAGATTGCAGTTTACCCAAATGATTACTCCAAAACAACATTCACATATCCATTGTGTACCTTAGACAATAGATAAATTTCATTATATATGTGTAATTCATTTAATAACTTTAAAAGGTGTATGACCCATATGTTCCATTATATAGCGTAGGAATTATTAGAAGTTTTTATGGATGATTTTTTAGTATATAGAATATGATTCGATATATGCCTCAAAATTCATGAAATAGTCCTATAATACTATGAATTGAAGTGTTTATTTTTAAGTTCGGAAAAAGTAAACTTTATGGTTAAAGGAGACACAGTCCTCAGGAACAAAATCACCAAGGGTGAAATGGAGGTTTATCCCAAAAAAATCATGCTGATCAAAGATTTTTCTGATCTCTCAAATGTTAATTACATAAGGTTCTTTCTAGGACACGGAGTATCCTACCATCACCTCGTGGAATATTTTGTGAAATTTTCCCACCCTCTGAAAAAAAAATTAGTAATGTATACCCCATTTTAAGTAAATAGTGAGTTTTGGTATTCATTCAACATTTTATAGAAAATACTAGTGGTCCCTCTTATTATCATTCCATGAGATTGGGACAAAAACATCAAGTTAATGTGTGATGTAAGAAACTTTTCTATAGGCACTATCTTAGGGAAGCACATCAACCATATTTTATGTCCCATATACTATTAAAGTCACACTATGGATAATGATTAGTTAAATTGTACAACCATCAAAAAAGAACATCTGGTAGTTATCTTTGCTTTTGAAAATTTTCTCTCCTACTTAGTGTTGTCAAAGGAGGTTGTTTACACTGATCATGCTACCTTGAAATATTTGATGAGAAAAAAAATTCAAACCAATATTGATATGGTTGATCCTATTGCTAAAAGAATTTGAAATTTTTATCAAAGACACCAAAGCAATAGAAAATGGCATTGAGGATTATCTCTCCTAACTCCCACTACCACTCATTAAGGAAAATAATAATCTGAACAACGAGGAAGACTTCCCCAATGAAACTATATTAAGCCTAAAAAAATGTTATAACCCTAGTATTATGAAGTTAAAAACTATCTCTCCATAGTATCCGTTTACCCATTTCTCTCCTACTAGTAAAGGAGGGGATTTCTAGGTGAGACTTCAAACTACTACTGGGATGAGCCACTATTTTGTAAGAATTACACTAATGTATTAATGTGATGTTTTATCCTAGGATATGAGTTCCAAAGTCTGTTATAAATGTCTCACATATCACCAATTGGATGGAACAATGGACCATAATGAAAAATAGAAAACAAATCCTACAAATTGATATCTTTTATCCCACACTTCACCAAGATGCACGAAATTATTTTTAAATTTGTGATCAATGCCAATGAACTGGAACCATTAGGAAAAGAAATGAAATTCCTCCTAACCCAATCATGGAAGTCAAAATAATAAATATTTTTTGGAATATATTTCATGGTTCAATTCATAATTCACATTGAAAATTCAATATCCTTGTTGGTGTTGACAATATCTCAAAATAGGTAGAAGCCAAAGAAACCAATCATGACACAACAAAGCTGGTCATGAATTTCCTAAATAAAAAATAATAATTTTCAAGATTTAGATTTCCCAAAATAATCTATAATAATCGGGGAACACAATATTCCAATATTACTATTATAGTACTACCGGGGAAATACAAAATCTGACATAACACGGGTACTTCCTACCACCCACAAACAAGTAGGAAGCTGAATTGTCAAATAGGGAAATAAAACAAATCCTTGAAAACACCATAAACACGAATAGAATATATTGGATCCTAAAGTTATATGATTCAATTTGGATGTACCACACTATGAAAAAACACCCATCAGCACCACCCCCTTCTAATAAGTGTATGATAACCCTTTCCATTTTCACATAGAATTAGAGAATCACTAATATTGGGAAATTAAGTAGTTGAATCTATATTTTCAAAAACATAGGTAAGTTAGTATAATATATATGTATAAAATAAAGGAGATAATAATGTATTCCTATTAAAATGACAAAATTTATTAATAGAAAACCAAGAAATGTCACGATCATCACATCACGTTATGATTTTTTGTACTGGGAAATAAGGTATTATTTTTCAAATCCTAATTAAAACTATTCCATGGAAATATGAAATCAAGATGGTCAAGACCCTTCATATTTATGAAAGTATTATATTATAGGACTATCAAATTTAAAAAAGGATGATACCCCCATTCAAAGTCAATGGTTAAAGATTGAAGTTTTATCAGGAACCATTCCGTGAGGGGTGTGTTATAATATTAAAATTCACCTGGGCACCACTGATTCATGATCTCGACGTTCAAAGAAGTACAAACTAGGAGGACACCAATTATAGGTCACTATAGGTTCGAACAATATAGAATGGATTAAAGGGTGGATTTGGGAATTCTAAGAGTAAAGAACAAAGCTATGGTTCATAAATGTTCAAAAAGACCCAATTACACTTCATGTAATCAAATACATGATGTGTCTGGTCCATGGACCACAACATTTTAATTCATGAATTACATTTCATGTACTAGAATATAAGTCATGTAATTTACTGACTCATTTATGTTGTGCCTCTCCCTCTCCTTCCATTCCCCACAACCTCCTTCTTCACCCCTCTCGCACCCATCCCTCTCATACTCTCACTATTCTCTAATCTTCCATTCCTACAATGGAATGCATGAATATGGTGAACACTCTTCCTATAGATCTCATGCATGAATGCGATGGTCCACCTCCATTCAAGTACTGAAGGGTTTCCATGCCTCTATCACCCCTACATCATCCTCTTCCACCTCTACTTTAGCCTCTATGGCACCATCGGCCACTAGGGACTCCCAATGCATGACCAACAACTCATAGGACACTTCTCTCCCCCACCTACACCCTATCCTTCATTTATCCATCCCAAAGAACTATGTTGTATTGATCCATTTGAAAGAGAAGCCCATGTGGACCAACAAAATGTTGGATTTGGGGGTTATTTCCCACCTAGACATCATCCAATAGGTCCTCCAGATCCTTGACCACTTTCACATCACTTCCATTGTTGATGTTTATGATGAGAAGTACCAGGAGTTATTCCTAGATTTCTTGGCCACTTTAGAAGTATCTATAATTCACCTCCACATCCAGCTAGGCAGAATACAACATGAGCACTCATTTTCAGAGTTTGGCATCAGGCTCGATATTTATTCTTCTGACTTGACCTCCTTCGATGTTTTCACAAATTTACAGCTTGAACCATACAATTCGGATGAAAAGAGACTCTAGAGGATGATTTCTTGGGACACTCAGAGTGAGAAGGATCCCCATATTACCAAATCCACACAACACATAGGAGAAACGATCCATATCTTTCAATGGGAATTGATATATGCTTGGTCCTCTCATGCAATATATCCTGATAGCTTCAAAAAGTTGGACAACCTTATCATTTTTGCTACCATGGGTAGACCTATAGTTAACATGGAACCTAAGTTGTAATTTTACTTCATAGTGAAGGAATAGCAGACATGAGGTACATTAATGGGCGGGTCCTTTATTACTCGTTTTTTCATACATCTCAGTGTATTCAATGTTTCCCTTTCCCTCAACTATCACAGTCACAAGAAGTCAATCGACATCCTCCAATTGAAAAAGATATAACTATAGAAAAAGGACATTAACATTTACCAATGGGTGTTATGATGATTTGAGGGCACTAAGGAGGAACCCAGTGATCATGTTGTTGACCCAGCACCTTCTCCATCTATATATGATCCTTCCCATATAACAACATCTATTTCATCAAATCCATACACTGCCACCATTCTAGCTCCCATACTTGACCCTACTTTCACCCTCTTCACATCCCCATCCCCTACTACCATACCCACACCACCTATCCATACTGACCTCTGGATTTCTAACCAGTTTTTTCTGGTGAAGCTTCAATATATTTTATATCATCTATGAATCTCATTCAAATCCCTTCCATCATTTACCACATTGTCACCCCCATCAGTCCCTATGGATACTTAGCCTCCATCCCTAGCAGTTCCTTCATCTTACACTTTTCTTTCACCCACCAGAACCTCTAAAAACAGACCACTTGATCTCCCTAATTCTGTTCCCCAGTTGGATTTCTATGTAAATTAAACCCATAGAGGCAAGAGAACTACTATACCATCACCTTTTGAGGTACCATTAATTGATCTAGATGTTAGATCCACAACCACACTCAAGATCGATACCGCACCACTACTAGACACTAAGACAACTACTAACACCATGACACCCCCTCAAGTTGTTGATCCACCATCTCCTTTATACACTACTACTATTGATCTGGAAGGCCAGAAATATGCACCCTCTGTTCAGAAGAGGACTTTATATTAGCAGCTGGATGATTTTGATTACTCGTAACATATCCCAATCCCCACCCCTATTTTTTTACTCTTTATGAGTGATCATATTTCTATATTATCTATATTCTATATCACTGAAGTATCATGACACATATTATATATAAGGGATACTAATTTTTCCTAACTATTTCTTGGATTGTTTTTCATTCCATTACTATATTATTTTGTCCATGTCTATATCTTCTTCTTATTCTATAGCCATCGATGCACCTATTCTATCACCATATTCCCTTGTATATTGTGTAACTCAGTATTTGGTTGATATCAAGTGCCATATTGAGGAGATATCACTATAGATCCATGTTTAGTATCCATCAACACTATAATGATCATGAATTATATTCCTTATACACCATATTCATGATTAGAAACCTCATATGGTGATTAATCCCACCAAGAGACCATGTCATCTTGATGACACAAACACCAGTTCTTGTAGTTGAAAAATGACTTCTGAGCAGATGGGTGACACTAATTTATTATTATTTTTTTCATTTTTCTAGATGAAAATGTCTTTTTTAGTTATTTGTGGGAGGCAACCAATATTTTATTCAATTTCTTTTCCTTAGTCTTGTACTTGGGATTTTTTATGTGTTTCTTTGTGTAGCATATTATATCACATGTCACATTTAAATTTATTGTGCCCATATATCTACATGTATTTGAGATATATATAATTGAAATTCATTGTATGTGCCTCCTTATATTACCACTTCCAAAATATATAAACCCCATGGAATAATTTTTTATCTAGTGCTATATTTGTCTTTATAAACCATTATGTTGGTCTCCCAAATAGACATCAATATTCAACAAGTTTCCCCATGGCATAAAACTCAATGTAGGGAGCTATCGATTCTCTAACATTGATTTCCATTTCATTTTCTCTATACTATATATGTCATATATCTCCAATAGTACTTTCTAGGATAGTGAAGACATTGTCTCACTTTAAGTGTGGGGGAGTCTTCATTGAGCTTCACTGTTGATACACCTGGATTTTTACTTGTTTTCATTTTTCTTAGAGACTTCTTTCTTTGGAATCATGTTTTAAAATTGAAAAAAAAATCACACATTCAAATTAAAGATAATTTTAGGTTTTCAGTTGTTTAAATCTATGTTTTAATCCAATTTATATTTTTTTAAATGATGGTTGTGTTTAGTAATTTAATTCAAATTTAAAAAAAATTAATTTCCTTTTGATGACTTATTTCATGAGTTTATACACTGAGTGGTTTCATGTTTTTATTTTATACTACCATTCCTGAAAGGATTCTGAGCGTATGATTTCATTTTCTTTTTTGATAACATTTCTTGAGTGACACCTAGGACTTGTAAACCTATCAAAACATGCATTGAGATCTTATTAAATCTATTATTGAACAAATATAATTTTAATATAATTAAGGGAATCATTGTGGATTCACTTTTTTCTGAGACCCACTTTACATTTTTCTTTTATTTAGCTTATAGTTTCTATAAATGACCTATTTAGGATATATCTATTCCAAGTCGATTATCCCTTCGCACACTACTCTTGGTTTTATGTGTGATTATACTTTGAATAAGTTGGGGGGAATTTTTAGTCGATCGACATGAGATGTTCTGATTGATAATATGTATTGCAGTCCTTACATGACTGATTTTTTAGGATCAATGTGTTATTTTTTATCATTTTGCGCTTATTATGTTCCATAAAGAAATATAAAAAGAAAAATAAAAAGATTTTGGGTTGTGTGTTAGACAGGTCACAAAACACCATTTCTGGACTGATGAATCCTCTGATGGATCATTAGTGTTTAGGGGATAGATGTGGGATCTATCTTAAACATGAATTTTGAAAAGTAAATAAAAAACAAAAGAAAAATAAAGTAACATGGTAAATTTTTTATACATACTTGATAAACTTATGAATCAATTTTGAGATATTTAGATAATTAAAATTGTTTGATCCAAAAGGAGCCACACAACTTCATTTTTTGCATTCATTATATGTTAAAATTTTAATATCTTCCTTATTTTAATCCTAATTTTCAATTTTTACCCACCTAGCCTTAGTCTCATTATCCTTTGAAACCTATTTTCTGAAGCCCTTATGATTAATTTTGTATTTGTATATATGAATTAGAGATGATAGAACTAATAAAAACTTTTGGTTTGGAACATTCATTTAGGGTATGAGGATAACTCTAGTTATATTTAACCCTGAGTGATGAGAGAAAATTCATTATGAGATAAATTGAAAAATGGGTTTAGAATTTAAAAAATAATTTTGAGATTATAATTAAAAGATTGAGAATCGGAATAAATAACTGAACTATGAGGCACGACTAATTTTCTATGCATGATTGATTATGAAAGACTTACTTTTTCCTCTTTCACTTAGTTATATTTTCCTGGTTGAAATTAATCTTTATTTTTTAAAAATTGTTTCTTTTAAAATCCCTTTTAATATGATTATTTCTTAAAGATAAGAAATTGTTCAAGTGTGAGGGAATTTGATAAAATGAAATCGTATATACATTTTGGAGTGATTTAATTACTGATTATTCATGTTTTACGATATAAGTCACCTGGTATATGTTTATTATTTTAGAGAATAGGCTTCCAAGATGCCAAAGGAAAAGACATGAAAACTGCCCAAAAGTGAACATTTCACATCATGAATCACATACACGATGTGTAGTAATAATTAATAGTATGTCACAAGTAATGAAAAATTCATGAATAAATTAAAAGTTAGGAAATTATTACACAATTTGAATCTCTGGTACATGTTTTTTATGGTTCAAAGTCTACTTTCAGCTTATAGTTCAAGTTGTGAGAAGAATCATGTCATGATTTCCAGCTACACGTCATGAGATGAGTAGAATCTATGAAAATCGATGATATAGTTTAATATTTGTTCCATATCCAAGATACATAGAGAAAACCGTGGATAAATATTACACAATGTGATAAGATTACACATCGTGTAATATCCCAACTATTTATTTTTCCTAGACGGGTACAATAGAAAATAATTTTCTTCTCAATTTTCTCTCGTTTTATCTACTTTTTCTCCTATATTTTCTCTATTGAATCAATTATAAATAAATCCTTCTACTATTTTAATTTAATCTATGTTCTTTTCATTTTTTACAAGAATTCTACATTTTTTTCATTGTCATTTACAATTTCAACATCTGTCTACCAATACCATTTCTGTTCAATAGTGGTTCTGCACCATATTCTTTCTTGTTTACTATTTAAGGTAAGTTTTTTATTAATTTATTTCTTAATTTAATTGAAAACTACTTAATTCTTGAACCATTGATTGTAAAATTTCATATTTCAAAAAATTTATTAATCTACAAAGCATGTCTGTAATTGTTTCTGTGATCTTGATTATTACCATCATGAACAGCTAAACCGATTAGGGTATGGTTTGAGGGTAGTGGTGTTTTAAACTTAATGAATATATAAATAATATATTTTTAACCCTAAGGCTAGTAATAAAGTTATATAATAATTTTTTTCCCAATTCTATTAGGAAACCATGGCCATAGGAAGTATAAAAGAATGGATATGATGTGATTGGAGGAGAGTAGGCTATAACCATTAGCCTGTGACACTTTCTACCATAGAATCTAGTTTTAATGCATATGGATTGTTATATATATTTTTCGACCAAGTAATAGTTCTATATTAGATATATCTGGTGGGTTTAACCATGATCAAATAGTGGCCCTTTCACCGCTTCACAACCTAAGTCCTAGGACTATTCCAAGTTAGGACCAAGATTAACCTTTTTTTCCTGAACCCTGAAATAGACCCTGACCACTGCCTTCTTCCTTAATCTTAAATAAACTCAATTAAATTAACCAAATACCAAACCCAAATGAATTCTGGATGAATCCTATACAAAGGGTTGGAATTCTTGGTTATCAATTCTTTTAACCGAAACCCAAAAATTTTATTAGTTATTTTCTAAAAAATAAAATGCTAGATGATTTGTTTTTTAGGGAATGGTATCCATGAGTTTTCATACTTTCCCCAAAATTCTTATGATTTTTAATTTTCCTTTTTGATTTCAAATGACATTATCCATAAAGATATTGACTATTTAATTTGATTTCAAGTAAAATTAAATGTTTATTCGAGCTCAAATGTTAATTATGAAAAAGGAAAATATTGTTATGGATTTTTTAGGTTTCAAAATTTTCTAATGAGTTTTTTTCTTTTATCTACCATAATATGTTTTTTCACATCTCATGATTAATTTTTTTTCATAGGGATTAATTATGAGTATGGATGTTAATAATGTCTGAGTTCTTATTGTGGTAGTTACCTTGAATGATAAAAGTGTATATTTATAATGAACCTATTTTGTGGAAAAACGGATAGTATATTAAGGTTTCCACTTTGTAATATAACATATTTCATAATTATCCAAAATGGTAAATTTAAAAATCTTTTTGAGATAGAAATGGGGGAATATACACAAAATATCATATAATTTATGGGATATTTATTTGTCAGTTTTTATATATAAGGGAATGTTTACATCATTGTTGAGTTATAAAGAATTATATTCTTTATATATATGTTTTAGAGGCAGCTATACACATAGAGAGATCATGGATAAAGCTATATTTACACTCGAATATTCTCCTCCTATCTATAGCAAGATAAATGGTGGGTAATTATTGTGAGGGATCTACACAATTGTCAAGGGATTTAGGACACACATATTAGAAACTAGTTAGATTTAATTTGGGTTTTAAAACATTTAATTTTGTTATATATTTCATTATCTCATATTTAAATTCTTATTTTTATGCATTTTAATTAAATTTTATTTATTTTTAGTTGACTTGTGTAAGATTTTGAGTGAGTGACTTGTGTGTTTTCTTTTTGGAAAACATATGAATTCTTTTCCTTCTAACCTTATTAAGTTATCAATCTAATTTAAAATCTAGTAAAATACGAATATAGGATCAACCTTAGCTATATAAATTTTATATTATGTTTTGGTCCTATACACATCAATATAAAGTCATAGAGGTTAATCGGGTTCCAGTTAACCTCAACTAAAGACTTACTCTAAACCTAAATAAACTTTAAGAAACAATGAGCTTGACAAGATTTGTAGTGAACTTATACTGATCACCTCTTTTTTATTTCACTCAAAATCAACTTATATTAATCAAACATGAAAATGATTAATAAAGTTTTTTACTTAAAACCATTTTCAAAATCACCACCATATTTTAGTTTCTTATTTAAAAATAACGATATAAACCCTTCAGCACCCTTTATGAGATAAGCTAGGTTCTTACCTAGACTATAAAATAACTAATAAAAATTAATGTTTCTTGACTACAAGATCATATTTTGGTATAGTTTCTTAGGATTTATTTTTATTTTAATGTACATATTTAATAAGAACATAGAATATTTTTTAAATATTTGTGAATTTAATTAATTCCTAAAATTTTAATATATATAATTGTGTTATAATATAATTTTAAGGCCTTGTGCAAGACACTTTCTTCATATAACTAAAAACCTCCTTTAAAAAATAAACTGAAGAGGATCTTAATTTATTGGCACCAAGAAGCACTGATTGATCCTCTGAAGGAGGTGACACTAGACATTGAAACACTTTTCAACCCTTATTCTTCTTCTGAAACCAATTTCAAGTATTAAATGAACATGAATAATGTGGATAAAGATAACCAGACATTAAAAATCTTAAATAACTCAATGTTGAAATTCAACCAACATTTATTCATACATAATTTGAAGAACTAAACATCAAATTTAAATCCAATATAATTTGACTTATTTGAAAATTCCATGGAATATCTAGATTAGACACACAAAAACACTTAAAATAATCCCATGTCATGTACTCAATATTAAAACCAACATATTTTGATGAAGAATAAGTAAAACTTATGTATTTTCTATTTTACACAGAAGATAATATGAACTATTGGTTTTACAATTTTAACTCAACAATTAGTGGTCGAGAGAACACAAATTTCCTTTTTTAGGAAAAATACTTCCCATCCTAAGCTACGATGATAGGGAAATACATTTTTTAGAATAAAACAATTTAATGTAGAATCAAATCATGAATACTTGGATAGCTTAAAACACATTTCTCATGTTTTTTACATCACCATATAAGAAAAAAAAATTAATACAATGTTTTTATGAAGATTAATATAACCCTTAACTCTAGTAACTTAGAGTTGATGGTATTTTGACTACATTATAACAAGATAAAAGTAATTTCATAAAAAATTATAGAATATTATATAAATCTTAGGAGACTGCATACATTCATGATTGTAACATTACATTTGAAAACATGAAATACAACTTAAAATTACAGAGATAAATTTAATATTTTTTTGTATTATATCCCCAAAATAATTTATAGATCCTTTATTAATATCATGGGTAAAGGAAAACATAATAAAGGGTGACATGAAATTCCTAATAAAGGAAAATGTGAAATAAAATCTATCATAGAATAAATAAAGCATAAATAAATTACAGAAATAAAAAATAATCAAATATTCTATATAAAAATTGTCTTAAAATCATAAAATATCGATGGATGAAATAAAAATATAAATAATCCCATGGATAATAATAAATTTTTATAAAATTTATAGTGATTAATTTTAGTAATCATAATCTTTCCATCAAGGCCTCATTCCAATATATAATGCATAAATAAGTATGGAATATGCCAAATAATAAAACTATTTTGTATAATAAGACCTACTGATGAATCAATAGCCTATAATAATCCCCTTACATCACTTACTAATTCTAATTCATTTGTCATGTGAAATAACTAAAGAAAAATTAAACACATGATCAAAATTATCATTCCTATTAAAAAACTAGCATGTGAAATGTTATTATTTCTCCCAGATAATAAATAGAAAAATAAAATCATAAGACATTAAAATAAATTTGGTGGATGGTATCATTATATTATATCCCCTGTAATGTATAGAAAACATCAAATTTAACTGACATAGAATAAAATACTTTTAAAATAACATTAAATCCTTCTTTGAAAACTTGAGTAGTATATTATTTTCCTGTGAGAAAACTTTAGTTAAAATTTTATAGAATATTAATAAAAAATATTTTAAAATTACAATGAAAAAATGTAAATAAGTTTTTAAATCAAATTATAGCTATGAATGTGAGAAAAATCGTTCATCTCGTAAACATTAAAATAAATAATTCTTTCACACTTTTGGTAAAAACTCAAAAACACCTCCTTTGGGAAATGAAATATAAATTCACTATAAAACATTAAAAATAAACTCAAATTAATTTTTAAATGTATTTAAATAGTTATTTTATCATATTAAAAACATTAATTAAAACATTATAGTGAACATGAATATATAGGGGAAAGATTCCAGACAAAAATGAGAAATAATGTTAGTTTTCCTAAAAAACATTCTAAACTATTTTATGCCCCAAAGAGAAGAAATTGAAGGTAAATAATATATAATCCATAGATAAATAGAGTATAAAAAAATATATTTATTTTAAAATATAATGATCTTATAATTTCAATTAATGGAAATTTAAACCTAAACAATCCAGAATAAAATTGAGATCATAGAATAGACCCTTGATATTTTTACTAGACCAAACACATTCTATCCTCATAAATAATCAATTTAAATTTATTAAATAATTTATTAAAAAACTTTTTTAGACTATAAATTGTTTTTACAATCCTTAAATAAACATTTTAGGTTCAATCATTGAATAGTTCTTGTTAACATTGGCTACAAAGGGTTTTTTGGTCAATTTATCGAAAATCATTTTGGTATATTGACCATGGTAAAACTATTTTGAAATGGTTCAATTAGGTAAATATTGTTAATAATTTCATAAATATAATTATATAAAAAAATTTAATCATTTTTTCATGTTGATAAGATAAAAACAATTCACATTGCTTTATAGAGGTGGTAGTCCATAGTTACGTGAGAATGGAATTATCATTCACAAAAGAAAGAAGGGTAAGAGTGCAGAAGATATATTATATTTAAAGAATAATAATTATTTATTTAATACCATATATACTCATTAATTACATATTTATTACTATCTAAGTAAATTGGAGATGAAAAAAATTAAATCACTACTTGGGGATGGTATGTTGCACACATGTACGGGTGATGTTTTCATTTTCCATTGGATATAAAATAGACAGAAAATGGTTACACCATTAACATAATAATATATTAGTATGTTGGATATAATTATTTAATTATTATAATAATTTTAATTATGATTTGGATGAGTTTTCACCTCAAAGGAACTTTAAAAACTTCATAAGAACACATACTACTTCTTTTGGAAACTTCCTTTGGTTTACACCTTAAGCCTTTATGAAGTGATTTTATGTGATACCAATAAATATAGTATTTTTTTAGGCACGAAAGGAAGGTATTTTTTAGGTATGGGTTAATATATGTTTTTTAAGTAGTATAGATAAGAGAATAGCAGGAGTTCCCTTTTATAAGTGAGGTGGGTGGTAAACTTGTAAATACTTAAAACTTATTATCTAATATTTGTGTAACTAAATTAAATTGGATCAAAATTGTAATATATTATAAGATGATAAGTGTAAGGAAAATTTAAAACTGTAAAATGATGTTTAATAAAAAAATTCAAAATATTAAGGCCTTACACCTTTATTTTAACCCTTTCAACTCATTTTACCCTTAACCGAATAGATAAATATTTAAATTTGTTATTATTAATTATAACCAAAAATTAAGTTGAATTTATTAACAATAAATAATTATGATGATTCAAAATATGGAACCCATTTTATATGTTTTAATTTCTATTATTTTTAAAATTAATTTTAATATATTCTCATAAAATGTAATGAAAACTCTGTTTTGAAAATTATTTGTACTCTAAATAAAAATGATTTTTTAGAAAAATAAAGTTTCAAGATGATTATAATGGAATTGATTAGATTATGTTAAATAAAATGATACTTATATTCCTTTAAAACAAAATCAAAAAAATAACATTTTTAGTACCAGATTAAGTGATAAAATTATAAATTAATTTTTATTTGAATTAAAACATTAATTTGATTTCCAAAATGATATGAATAGATTTATATATTAAAAATTATATTTTTTGTATTACTTATATAACTTATTGAATATATATTTGGTCTATAAAGTTTTTTTCTTAAATATTCAATTTATTCTTATATCATTATATCTTATAAAAGTTGTGGTATTTGTAAAATCAGTATTTTTCACTATTTACCCCAAAAATAAATTATTATTAAAACAATATCACAAAATCTACCTAATAAAAGTATGAAATGATGAATTCAAAAATAACCTAAATTTCATCAAATTATATTGATAAAATATTGTAATTTTGGTTTTAATCACATTCTAAAATAATGATATGTGCATTTTTATAAAGTTTCTTTAGAAAAAAATATTTATTCAGCATAATTGAAGTTAAGGTGTCACACTCTCCCCCCATTTAAAAATTTTGTCTTTGAAATTTAATAAATTTCACATCATTAGTATGTATGGGTATTTTTTTCATCATAACTAATTCAAGTTCACATATCGACTCTTCTATATTTTGATTTCTCTAATGTACCTTTACCAGAAGAGTCATCTGATTCCTCAACACATGTTATTTAATGTCAAGAATTGGTATATTCTCTTCATAGTAAGTCAAATAAGGTACCAATTTTACTTTCTCTAAGGTGAAAACATGCAATGTTTCGAGCATGTACTTCCTCAATAATGAGATATAGAACACATCAAAACATTTTGGTGGCTAGGTGGAAATGATAATCAATAATATAAAACTCCATTTATTTATAAAATTTCAAACAGCTTGATGTACCTAAGACATAGTTTCCATTTCTCACCAACCCTTATAACACCCTTCTATATAGATTACTTCAATAAAACATGATCCCCCAATTGAAATTCTAAATCCTTCCTTTAGTTATAGATATATATTTTTTCTACTTTAAACAACGTTAATATTAATTTGAATAGTTTTCAATTTCACCATTATCTTCTAAATATGTTTTGTGATTAAAATATTCCTTTTAACAACATTTCCCCAAAAATTTGGTGTATAAAATATGTTCCCATACAATGCTTCATATAGTTCCATTTGAATGATTGAATGGAAGTTATTATTATATGTGAATTATACCAAAAGTAAGTAATAATCCCATATACCTTGAAAGCTAAGTGGAATGACTTCAATATGACTTAAAATAACTGAATATTAATTATATTCTTGACATGAGTTTGGGGATAATAAGTGGTGCTAAAATGTAGATTGATATCAAGAGCCTTCTGAAGAATCTTTCTAAATTTCTATTTAAACTATGGTTCATAGTCATATATTATCAAAAAAGGTTCACCATGAAGTCTCACAACTTCATTAATATAGATTTGTTCTAGGTGTTCAAGAGGTATATCTTACTTTATAGAGAGGAAATGTATAGACATGGTATGGTGATCAATAATAACCCATGTTACATAATTCATTTTAGGTGTTTTTTGGTAATCTAGTGATAATTTACAAAGTAATATCATCACATTTCCATAAAAGAATAGAGATAGGTTTCATAACTACGTAAGAAATTTGTATCTTATCCTTTACCTTCTAGAAACCAAGCATCCTGATACATAGTTTCTATCTTCCCATTTCATATTATCCCACAAAAACTATACCTTCAAATATTGAAATATTTTATTACTACCAAGGTGTATATAGAAACTTCTTGTATGGTAATCATTTAATAATTTTATTTTCATCTTATTCACATATGGATCATATAGCATATTTTCATGTTTTGGTATACCATTTTTATAGAGAAATATTAGCAAATTCCCATCATTCACGACATTGATTTTTTTTAATATTATTACCATCAATATGAGAAATCTATATTTTATACAATAAGGATGGAGTAGAAATCATTTGGAATATATGTGATGTTTACCACTCTTCAATAATTCTTGTATCCATATTCAATAAATCCATTTCAACCATCATTTAAGTCAAAATTTCATTATCTTTCACATCCAGTGCATTATCCATCTTATTTTCCTTCCCAGGGAGGTAGTTTATGGAGCAATCACAATCCTTGAGTAGTTCTAACCATCACCTTTTATTATTACTGGGATATTTTTGTGAGAATAAGTATTTAAAACTTTGTTGATCTGTACATATTTCTCATCTCCAACGTAATGGTAATTCCTACATATATTCAATGAAATGATTATGGATGCCAACTCAAGATCATGGGTTCGACAATTCTATTCATGGATCCTCAATTTCATGAATGCATAAGCAACAACTCCATCATTCTATATAAGGACACATCATGTCCCTTATTGGTTGAATCAATATATGTCACAAATCCATCCCTTCCCAATAATAGAATCTGATCAATATCATTTCATTGGATAATATTCTATTTATTTATTTAAAAAAATATTAATATTTTTTGGTCAATATGAACTTAACCCATTCACATTTGAAGTTGGTTAATGGGTTAGCTAGTTGAGAAATTTTTTGAGTAAATCATTTACAGTATCCTGCTAATCATAGGGTACTACATACCTCAGTTATATTTATTGGTGTTTTATATTCCATCTCTACTATCTTATTTGAAGGATCAACTGATATTTTAACCTCAGTGAAAATATGACTATAAAAAGAAACTTTCTAAATATTGAATTTTCATTTTCTAAATATTCCATATAAATTATTTTTTGTAGGAGTCTCCCGAATGATTCACAAATGACTCGTATTCTGATTATAACTTTTTGGGTAAATCAAGATATCTCTAATAAATCCTATAATAAAATTATTAAGACTATTCTTAAATACCCTACTCATCATATACATAAAAATAGACGGTGAATTGCTCAATATAAAGAAAATTAATATAAATTTATAATGTCAATACCTCATAAAAAATGTTGTCTTTGAAATATTCTCCATATATAGTCATATTTTATGATATCTAGAATGAATATTTGTAACTTAAAAATATTGATCTCATTAACGTTGATCAAATAAGTCATCACTGTGGGGAAGATAATATTTATTCTTTATAGTAATTCCATTTATTTTTTTATAATTGATTCATAACCTCATATTCCCATATTTATTCTCAATAAAAAGTAAAAGGACTCCCCATGGTGAAAAAATAGTCCTATAAAATCCCTTATCACACATATCATGTAGTTGTTTTTTAGTTTTAACAATTCCACTATGTACATCCTTTAAGTAGTCTAAGATATATTTTTTCATTAGGGATGATAACAACGGAAAACACAACTTCGTGCTTAGGAGGTTGTTCATATAGTTCTTAGAAAGAACATCTATTTATTCCTATAGAAAAGGTATATCACTATACCAAATTAAGAATTTAGTAGTGATTTTTGTGTCGTAGTTCTGAAAACAACCGCTAAATGTTTTTCTGAAAAAAAAAATAGTGGTAGTTTCAAAATCCACCTCTAAATGTTTTTTAAATTTATTTCACAAAAAAAATGAATTTTTTCAAAAAAATGATTTTTTTAAAATAAAATTGATTTTTTTAAAAAAAAATAGTGGATGTTTTAAAAAAAACTCCTTTAAATTAATAAGTTGAAACTTAAAACAAATCTTCAACAAATTGAAAATGGAATTTCGGCATCAATTGACCATGACTTTTGATCCAGAAGTCTATTCTAGCTCCACAACCAGTCAAATAGAATCTTATGAAATGAATTAAAATAAATTTATATTTCAATTTTTTAGAATTTAAAAAAATAAAATTTATTATGGTCTTAAAAAAAGTGAGAAATCGAACATTAACTCCAAATGGCCATAACTTTTCATCTTTGGGTCTGTTTAGGGATTACCACATATCCAATCGAATCCTGCAATGGGATCTATGACATTATGACCGAGGGAACCCCATTCAGTATTTTTTGGAAGTAAAAAGAGGTCCTGAAGGCCTCCCAATATGAGTTATTATTCATGGAATCTCAATGTTTTAACATCCGATGAAATTTTATCCTCATTTAAGGGGATATTTATATCTCTTTTCAGTGGGGAAGGAATTTATTCTCATGGATTTCATTCATATTGATATTATGGTTTTGAATTTTTATCATTTTAGATAATTTAATTTTATTTATAATTAAATATATTCATATTTACTTATATTTACTTATAAAAAATCACTTTTATAAATACATATTTACATAGAAATTTATTTTTAAACATATAAACCATATGAAAATAAATAGTTTTTATACATTTTATTGAAAATAAATAAATTTCTATTTTATTCACCTTATAAAAATAAATTAAATAGTATATATATACCTATACAATTAATTTTTATATTTTAACATGTGTGTCAATAAAAAAATCTATATTCATGTGTATATTCTAATATATGTAAATAAATGCATATATATGTAACCATTTATGTGCTTATTTGATAAATACAAATATATACTTGTGTGTCAAATATATGGTCTGTATACATCATATGTAAATATATTTTTATATAAATATATCATTATCATTAATTATAGTATATAAATTAATTTACAGTAAAACTATATTCATATATATATATATATATATATACACATATATAAATAATATTCAAATGTACATATGTGAGTGTATTGATAAATAGATATATATTTATATTTATATTATAATAAAAGAAAATAAATAATAATATATAATATATTTAAATAAATTTTAGTATGTATATATATATCATACACACTAGATGAGATTACATATTCATTTAAGATTGTCTTTATATGATTTTTATGTCATTTATGATTTTATTCCATTGACTTTCATTCCTATTGATTTGATGGTTTTGAAATCACTGTGTTTTCCCCTATTTTGGTAATTTATTATTAAATATATATATCTCTGTATATGAATTTATAAATATTTGTGTATATTTATATATCAAAACATCTAACCAGAAACAGATCTCTTAGCTATTTATTAAAAAACAAAAAAAAATAAGGTAAGTGTATAGGGTCCAACAAAAAGACATTCCCTCAACCATAAAGCCAGGTTAGTAACCATAATAATAAGGATCATTCCTATATTCAAAATCAGATTCATTAGTGGTTTCCCACTCTTATTATGAGTTACCTTTGATGAGAATCCTAAGGATTCCTACCTTGGACCTTTCCTGCTCAGGGTTAAGATTGACCATTGAAGCCTTGAAAGACAATCTAGTAGAAACATTCCTTTGCTAATTGGAGTAATCCTGTAGTGGCCTTATTTTAGGGGGTTCACCCTTTCCTCCAATGAAAACATCCTTAAAAGATGCACCACCACCAAAAAGACTGAGACAAACAGTTCCCAATAAAACCATCATAAGCTCTTTATCACTACCGTCATCTGAAACAATACCCCACTTCCCAATTCCTAAGAAGCAAAATATATTCTTTCCTGAGGAAAATTCATATCTTTCTAAATACCATATTTCATGGACCCATCATCATGTTCTAAGAAATACATTTCTAATGGTTTCACCATGCATCCTTTTCCTTTAGACTATGAAGGGCCATTCTTTGATGTGGCACACTGCACGAGAGCCTCAGTCAACTCTCATAGCTCCAGACCTTGTTGAGTGTCAGTCATTGAATGAAGCTCTTATAGATCCATTCAAGTAAAGAAACCATTTCAGTCTGAGGTAGAGAAAATCTCAAAATAATAACCCTATGTTTTATACTTATCTTCCCTATTATTCACACCCATAACATTTTTCCTATCAAGCTCTGAGTGAAAAGACTGAGAAGGAGTGTCTCTTCATGTATCAACACCCTGGCTCATGCCAGGAAACTTAACACCATCAATGGAAAATCCCAGAAAGGTAGAAGTTTCAGTAGCTAAGCCCTACTTTCCTTGCATCAGCATCTTTGAAGAACCTAGTTATAGCTGATATGGACCCTTCTAAGCATGCTTTTCATCTCCTAATTGAGACTTCTTACCTTTTCCTTTCCTGCAAATAGATGCATTATTCCCTCTAATGCAGTGTGTTGAGCAAAAAATGGATCTCTTACAAGTGTCCAGTGAATGTCCAATTGTCTTGCAATCATAAAAATAATAAGGAATTTTTTCATATTTAACCTAAAGATTCAATTCATCCTTCTCAGTGGACACAAGAACCTTTTTTTGATGTTGAACTTAAATCAACTTCCATAAGTACCCTTGCAAAATATCCAAACATAACTTGATTTGTTTTCTTTTCCATCTTAATTGGGACACTAATTATAGAAGCAATATCAAACAAATTTTTTGAATGCCAAAGAATCCAGTTCAAACCAACAATTTTAACTCAAAATTGTGCAAAAGAGTTTCCAGGCTCATAAGGGCTAGATCGAAAGTTCCACTCCTGGAGCATAAGAGTACCAACCTTTCTGGTATCTATGTGTACGGTGTGTGTGTGTTTATTGTAATTGTAACCTCAAACACCCAATATATATTATTGATTTATTTTTATTATTAAATAATTATTAAATAACTATTTATTATTTATTTATTTATTATTAATTATTATTCATTATTTATTCATTAGTTATTTATTATTCATTTATTATTCATTTATTATTCATTTATTATTCATTTATTATTTATTTATTTTTCATTTATTGTTTATTTATTATTTATTATTTATTTATTTATTATTGATTTATTTATTCATTATTTATTATTTATTATTCATTATTTATTACTTTTATAATTCATTATTAATTGATTATTTATTCAATATTTATTTTTTATTTCTTTATTATTTATTAATAAATTTTTTATTATTTATTAATAAATTATTTATTATTTATTAATAAATTATTTATTATTTATTAATAAAATGTTTATTATTTATTAATAAATTATTTATTATTTATTAATAAATTATTTATTATTTATTAATAAATTATTTATTATTTATTAATAAATTATTTATTATTTATTAATAAATTATTTATTATTTATTAATAAATTATTTACTATTTATTAATAAATTATTTCTTAATAAATTATTTATTATTTATTAATAAATTATTTATTATTTATTAAAAAATTATTTATTATTTATTAATAAATTATTTATTATTTATTAATAAATTATTTATTATTTATTAATAAATTATTTATTATTTATTTATTATTTATTATTTATTTATTATTTATTATTTATTTATTTATTACTAATTTATTACTAATTTATTATTTATCTATTATCAATTTATTATTTATTTATTATTAATTTATTTATTTATTCATTACTTATTATCTATTTATTTATTATTTATTAATTATTTATTATTATTTATTTATTTATTAATTTATTATTTATTCATTTACTATTTATTATTTATTATTTATTATTTATTTATAATTTATTCTTTATTATTTATCTATTATTTATTTATATTTCATTATTATTATTTTATTTTTTTATTTTTTTATTATTTATTTACTTATTTATTATTTATTTATTTATTATTTACTTATTGTTTATACATTTATTTTTAATTAACTTTTAATTTACTATTATTTTATTATTGATTTATCATTAAAGAATTATTTATTATTTAGTTATTTATTAATTATTATTTATTATTTAATTATTATTTATTATTTATTATTTATTTATTTGTTTATTGTTTATTGTTTATTTTTATTTATTATTATATTTTTTATTTTTTATTTTTTATTTTTTATTTTTTATTTTTATATTCTATTTATTTGTTTATTTTTTATTTAATTTTTATTTAATTTTTATTTAATTTTTATTTGTATATTGTTTGTACATCAATATAAATATATAATTATATTAAATTTTATTCAATAACCACTTGAAGAGCCTATGGGGTGGTAAAGTCTTTCAAGAATAAGCAATAGGTAAGGGGTTTAAATCTCACCCCATGTAGAATTTCTATATATGGCATATGTATACATGTACATGTGCATATGCAAAGTAATAAATAAACATAAATAAATTTTGAAAATTCAAAAATTAAAAAAATATTAAAACAATGAAAAAATAATTATTAGAATAATGATATAATAATAATAATAATAAATTTATAATAATAATAATAAATAATAATTAATTAATTCTGAGAATAATAAAATAAGAAATTAATAATAAATAAATTACAATAAATAAATTAATATTATTGTTGTTATTAATTAAAATATATAATAATAATAAGTAATAATAAATAAATAATAAATTCATTACAAGAATTATAAATTATGAAAATAAAAAAATTGCGAAAATTTTAAAAAATAATTAAAAAATAAAGAAAAAATATTAAAAAATAATAATTTTTTAAAAAAAATTAAAAATTAAAAAAATAAAAAATAATTTAGTGTTGGTTTAAACAACCATTTAATAAATTTCGACGCACGATGTAGTGATGGTTTTTCAAAACCGTTGCAAAAAAATTTTGAGGTAGTTTAAATCACCGTTAAATGCCTATTTAGGTGTAGTGTATCCTTTATTCCTAAGATACCTATCCCATTTATAGGTCGTGACTGTTATTGTTCTCCAAGAATTTCATTGAGGGGAGATACTAGAGGTGAATCCTGAAAGGACATGGATAATGAAGTTTCCCCTCTAAATACAAGTGATTCAAAATCTCCTTCACAAATCATAATATCCTTCTCTTAGGAATAAAATTTTTCGTTATAATTTTATAGAAAATTCATAATGAGGATTATATCAAAATCATCCATTGGTATAATAACCAAGTTTACAAATAGGGTATGTTTATGTGTCTCAATGGGTGTTTAATGACATATCCTTGTTGTAGTAAGATTTCCACTCTGAGTCTTGACTGATAACTCCCTTCCTAAGGTTCTAGGGAAACATCTAATTTTTTTTCAAACATGGATGATATAAAATAGTTCGAAGATCCAAAATCAAATAAATCACTATCAAGATTTTAGTTTAGGATCAAAGTAATTTCCTCAATCAATTTTTCAACTTCAACCTCAACTGTAGTTATTGTATAAGCTTGGCTGAACTCCTTTCACCTTTTCTAAATAAAATTTCCTTAAATCTTGGGGAATTTGTTGAATTGTGTCCCATATCCTTACAGTTAAAACATTTGATATTAGTGCCTTATTTATTTCCTTTCAAATCACATGCTTGATTGAATTTCTCTCTAAAATTGGAGAAAACTACCATTCTTATCATGTACATTCTATGATATTTATATCAAAAATTATTACAACTTGAAATTTTCACCCTTCCCTTCTTAACTTTTTTCCATATTCCTTTTTTCAGACTACTTAGTCACTTGTTTCATTTCTTACTTTCCATATAAAACATAATACTTGGAGAATTTTTTTCTCTATCTTGATGTCACTTGATACTATATCCTCAAATATTGAAAATTTATGAGATATTAATTCCCTTTGAAGGCTAAGCTACATCCCATCAAATAAGTGATCAATCTTACTTCTTGGATTACGTAAATAATCTATAGAATAAGCTTCTAACCATATAAAGTTAACTTTATATTTGGTAACATTTTATTATTCCTTTTTCTTTATATTGGTAATTTTCTCTACATATCAGTTTATTGCTTATGTGGAAAGTATTTTTTGAAGAATTCATCCTCAAATTTATTTTAATCCATACAATATATTTTCTTTTATTCCTCACTATTTTGGATCAATGACAACCATTTATCAACGTCGTCCTTAAGATGATAAAATAACATGATAAATCTAATGATTTCACTACTTCCAATCATGTGAAATATATTCTCCTGAGATTTGAACCATTTTTAATCTACTAATGGATTAGTTTTCCCATTTATTTATGGAGGTTTCTATCAGTTTAGGGAGCCTAATGTTATTACACTAGGTTGGGGATTCATAGGCTAATCAATATGGGTAAGGTAATTGGTTATAACTTGGCTTAGTTTCCCCTATATAGTTATAATTTATTCATCTCCAACTCTAGCTCCATTTTCTTTCCCAGGAGAAAAATCCCTATATAGACTATATACATTGATACAGTTTTCATTATTTTTATTAGGAACTATTTCTAAATAATGGAATATACTTAATTGGATCATAACATTATAAATTTTAAATCATATTGGGAAATTATAAATTTTGTGTAATACATAACACAAATTGTAACTTTTTATATTTTTAATTTCATGATAATAATCTCAATATCATTGAGAATATATTCAAATAATAATAATAATTTCAAATATCTCTTAATAGTGTATAAAGTGCATGTGAATTTATCTAAATAATATCTTCTCGTGAGAGTCTATCCATATGTCTAGTCTTAGGCCCACTCATTATGAACTTAGTGAAGATTGAATTAGTACTCAACTAGAAATTTTCAAGGTGGTTACCGCTAGGTGAATTATTACACAACCACATCCACTTTCTAGTATCTAGATAGAGATATAATTTCTAGGATACCAAACATTTGAAACCTTACCAAAACTTCATGATATTATCTGATAATTTAATTTATCTCTAGAATCTTCCATAGTGTTATTTTATCTAATATATGATTTCCAAATTCTAGTTCCCAAGGTTTAAAATAAATTTAATTTGAAACCAACTATAACACCCTAACTCCATTAATCTAGAGTTAGTATCTATCATGCTATATTTTCAATACATACAACAGATCACATCCCGATGTATGAAATTATTCAACAGTCTTGGGAGACTAGATACAAACATGATTCTCGTGTTACATTTAAAAATAAGAAATACCAATTCAAATTCCTATGAAAACATTATTATTTATTCAATATATCCAAAAATAATAATTTTTTGATCTCTTCTTGGTATCATGTATAAAGGAAAACATTATAAAGGATGGGTTTAGATTCTATGAATGTGAATACATACAATATAAGCTATTATAAAACAAATAAAGCATAAATAACTTAAAAATTAAATAAGACTAATTAAATATTCTATATAAATGACATTTTAAAAGGGGAATATATCAAATAATGACATAAAAAATAAATAATCACTTAGATAATAATAAATAGTTTCTTAATGATATAATTCATAATGCTAAACATCATAATCTTACCTTCACGGAATTGTTTCAAAAAATAATTCATAAATAGGAAGGTGTATACCAAATACCAAAACTAGTTTTTCTCATTAGACATATTGATGTATTAAGGGTGTAATAATAGGACCCTTACATCACTTAATAAGTCCAATTTATTCATCATATAAAATAAATGAATAACAATTCAATACATAATCAAGAAAAACAATCATATTGAATAACTAAAATATGAAATGTTAATATTTTTCCTATTTAATACAAATAACAACATGATAATAATCCAACCATAGAAAAAATATGGATGGTATCATTAGATTATATCCCTATTAAATTATATGAATGATCAAAATATGTTGAGAGAGAAGAAAATTTATTTAAAAGAACAATCATTCCTTTTTAAAAAACATGATAAAATATATTTTTCTTTTGATAAAATTTTAAATAAAAATTTAGAGAATATCTAGAAAATGATTTACTATGAAAATAACAATTTAATATTGTAAATTAAGTTTCAAATAAAATAATATTTATTACTTTGGGAAACATCTTTCATTCAGTAAATGCTAAAAACAAAGATTTCTTTCACACTTTATGAAATGTTAAAATTACATAATTTGGAAAAAAAATAACAAGATTAATTTTAATCATTTGTATATAAATTAAAATATATTTTAAAATGACTTAAAATAATCCTTGGATCGTAGTAAAAACAACAATAACAACAACAATTTTATTAAAATGTGGGAGCAAGGTCACATAGAAAAAACCGCAAGAATTTTGAATGCAAGGGAACTAGGGAGGTCTAAAATAGTGCAAACCAAGAGCATCTTCCCGAACAAGATCAACACATTCTGAATTAAGACTTACCATATTAGAGAAAATAATCCAAGGATCATTTTGATTAACCTTGGAGGCTAAAAAGTCTTCCACTTTATTGCTTTCACGCCATGTATGTTGGACAACCACACCATTAGGAATGTATTGGATACACCTTCGAATGTAATAATCAATTGACCAAGGGGTATTTGTCTTGCATTGTATATAATTATAAATCACTATAGAGTCTATTTCAATCAAGGAAGGGGATAAATTAAATCCCATACAGATTTCTAGCCCCTCAAGAAGAGCCTAAGCCTCCGCTCTGATAGAGTCTCCTTGACCGAAGAAGCTACTGAATGCAGTGATAACAGAACCGTTGTTATCTCGGATGACTCCCCCTCCATGCATCATACCAAGAGTGCACGATCCATAAAAATTTAGCTTATATCCACTAGTAGGTGGGTTCCAACTTACCCATTTTCCATGCTTCAGTCTACCATGAGCTTCCTGAGTAGAATAAGATCTTCTAGAAGCAATGCTAAACAATGTCAGGATTTTACTTTCGTTCCCTGGATTTATCAGTGATCCCAACTCCACTACCAAAAATTTGAACCGAACCTACATGGAAAGAAGGGAGCTCTGATTACCTTCATGGTAGGATTTATTCCTATTGCTCCATAAAGTCTAGTAACCCACAACCATTAGCATAGACTGGGCCTTTTGCTCATGATCATTCAATCCAACACTGAGAGAGTTGTTCAGAAGGAAATCGAAACTAGCTTCATGATGAATATCAATATCAATGAGGCAACCTAGGTAGATCCACACCATGGTAGTCCATTCACCCGAAAAAAATAAATGCTCCACCATTTCAGATCTTGCGGACCTGCAACACCAACATTTCGACACAATCTGACCACCCCTCCTAAATACAAGGTCATCCATCGGAATACAGTTGTTGTAAATCCTCCACATAAGGAAATTGTATTTGACCGGAAAATCTTTACACCAATACACATTCATAACATTGTTTACACTATTTAAATCAGTCAGATTCATTCTGTAACTCTTAGATGAAAAGATCCCCGCGAGAGAATTTGTAAAAACCAGACGATCAACACTTAAAGTGAGGTTGATGCTATCCAAAATTTCCTGTTGTTGTTGATTAATAATGGAATGAATTAAATCTAGGTAAATACTTTCTTGTGAAAAATTTATATTAGGTGTAGTACAAGTTGAAAAGACGATGATCAAACCAGACCAATTACTATACCAAAAATTGATATCACCCCTTTCCACGATCCACCGGGAATGCAGATTGAGAGTTGGAATTTGATCAAAAAGCAACCTCCATAACAAAGAGATATTACCCCTTGGAATGTCCAGGTTAGTCCCATATTTCATTTTAATAAACTTACTCCACAAGGTATCACCTTCAAGGACTTCCCAGACTAGCTTACCTTGAAGTTAGTGCATAGAGCCTTCCACACTGAGGAAATTAATACCCCCATTATTCATCAACCTAGCCATTTTTTTCCAAGACGCCCAGTGGTATCTTCCTTCCCCATGAGAATCCCAGAAAAAAGATGTCAAAGTCCATTAAATATTTCTCAAAACCGCATTAGGAACATTGAGAACTAAAATAATGTGCATAGGGATTGAAGATAGAACACAATTAACCAGGGTAATACAACCACAAAAAGACATAAACAGTTCTTCCAATTGTTGAAGTTACTGAAAATTTTATTAACAATCCCTTCACAGTGTCTAATTCTCAATCTTCCCGGAGATAAGGGAGCTCCAAGATATTATGACACCTTAATTCCCTCAACTCGAGTGATAAACCTGCATTACTGGGATCGACATCATAGTAAAAACATTCTTTAAAACATTATATTGAACATGGATATAGAGAAGAAAGGTTCCCTAAAAAAAAGTAAAAATATGGTCAGTTTTATTTTTAAATTTTTTCTCATCATTTTTAAGTAACAAAGAGATGAAAATGAATGGAAAACATTTAAAATACATTGATAACCAGAGGAGAAGAAAATATATGGATTTTAAATGAGAAATATATTATAATTTCTTTTAATGGAAATATAAACATAAGTAATTTTGAATAAAAATTAGATTATAAAATAAAACCTTACATATGACATCTTCTTGGCCAGAAGAATTGTGTCCACCTGAATAATAAATTTAATTTTATTAAATATTTTAATAATACTATTTTCATATATATTTTATTTTTATGTTCCTTCTATAATAATTTAAAATACAATCATTGAGTATTTCTTGTTTATATAGATCACTTAAGGTTTTTCAGTCGATTTGTCTAAAATTATTTCTGTATATTGACCACGGTTAAAGGTGCTATAAAATAATTACATTATATCATGTATATTTTTTAAAATATTTTTATTCCTTGTCTAGAGTGACCAATGATCCACTATTGATAAAAATAAATGTTTACATGAGTCTAAAAGAAAGAATTTTATTCCAATATTTCTCAAAAATAAAAAACAGATTAGAAAGAAGACCATCCAGCCATGTGAGTGTAAGAAGGTAGATTCTATATTATATTTAAAGAATAATAATTATTTCATGAATAAAATATATATTCATTATTTCCATATTTATAACCATCCAAATAAAGTGGTGATGAAAAACTAATTACACTGTTATGTGGAGACGGTAGGTTATACGTACACACGAGCGGTGTTTTAATTTTCTATAGGATGGAAAGAAGATAGAAAAGGGAGGTACCATTAAAATTAACATATCTAAGTTTTATGAATATGCTAATGTAATCATGTTAATATGGTTATTTAATATTTAGGGGAGGTTTAAAAATAAAGGAACTTGAAAAATATCAGTAGGAACATATACTTCTTCTTTTGATAACCACCTTTGGATTACACATTATGTCTTTTTGGCATCCATGGAGGCTGGTTGACATTAAAGATCATATTTTTAAGGTTTTGGGTTTTGAATATTGTATTATAATTCTACTTGGTCATGGTTTTTTTCATATCCTTTTTCAGACTAATGATTTTAACTAGAGATATTGGGGGTTTGGTTTGTTTGGCTTATGTCAGGGTATGCTCTGCATACAAGATTGGGTTTCCAATTTTCATCTGTTATTTATTTTCAAAAAAATATCAATATTTTTGGTTCGTGTTTTTGGTTTTAAATAGGTCCTTTGTCATCGAAATATTTTGTTTTTGAAATCACCTCTATAATTAGTGTTCCTATCAAGATAAACAATGTGACTAAGGATGCTCAGTTTGGTCACTTTGCTTGGATTCTTATTGAAGTTGATTTCTCTTATATCCTTAATAAGAAAATTGTACTCTTGACTTAGGATTATGATCTTGATCTCAAGATCATTATTGAGAATCCTCATACCTTATGTATTGGTTGAAAATTCTTGGACACTTATAAGAGTAGTGTCAAAGAGAGGTAGTATGTTCTTCATGTTCTTTGAAAGGGCATAGTGTGGATAGATGCAAAAGACATGTTATGAGGTCTATTGAGGTTCTAGTATGTGTTAATGACAACAATGCTTCTGATTGAGTTGGTACATATAATGTAATGGAGGGTGCTCCTCTAGGTTCTGGGAATCAGGATATGGTTGATGGTGCTCCTCTAGGATCGGGTTTGTAGATTATGGATGATGATACTTATAATTTAATTTTGGTTGTTATCCGATGTTTTCAGTAACAACACATGGAAGCTTGCGTTCAGTAAGGTGAGGAGACAAAGGAGTCTACAGATGTGGCCCCTATCTAGACTGATGCACTTGAGGATGCTCCTTCACATCCAAAAGGACAATTCTATATTCTATATCCATTGGTAATGTATTTCTCAAGTAATGGTACACATGAAGATGAGAAATATGATTCTCACTAGAATTATTCTCAAGAGATTTTCAATTCCTACTGATCCACAGGAATTTGAAAATTGGGAAATGTATCTAGTGATACAAGTGAGGGGAATAATTTGGTTTTATTAGACACTAATTAGCTTAGTCTTTCAGGAAACAGTAGTGTTGTTACTTTTAAGGATGTTGTCATTAAAGTAAAAGGAAAGAGTGATGACGTAACTCTTGTCCTGTCAAAGAGAAGAACATGGAAGGATTATTCCGATCTGACAAGAAATGTGTATAATAGATCTTAATCCAATGCTTCAAATTCCAAACTCACCTCAGAGCAGGAAAATTCCAAATAGAGGATTCTTGGGTTTTTAAATTAAGGTAATTTACAATCGGAGTGGGAGACTACTGATGATGATGATGATTTTGACTATGACTATGTAAATGATCCTTCTTTTTTTGATTCAGAGTTTTCTCTTCTTAATGTGGGCATTTCTCCTTGTATGACCTCATTTTGTTTTCTTTCTTGGTTTTTATTATTTTCTTTTATATTTAATAAAAGGTCAAAATATTTAGCTTCTAGCTAGACCTTTTTTAATAAAAGTGACAGTATTAGTAAAATCAGTATGTCTCACTATTCACTCAAAAAATAAAATATTTTTGAACAAATTTAGAAATAAAATCTAATATAATTTTGACACACTAATTTCAAAAAAAAAATTACCAAATAATTTTTATAAAATTTGAGAATTTAGTATTAAATCCCATTCTGAATAAACCTATGTGCATTATGTTATAATTTCTTTAGAAAAGAAAGTTTACTAACTATAATTGGCACTCGGCTGTTAAATTTTAATACTTATATATAATATTAAAATTTCAAGTACTTATTTTAGTTCCATTATTGATAATACTTAAGTCACTATAAGTAATCTCATTGAAAACAAGGAACACAATACTCAACAATTTGGTTTGAGGTCAGGAATACCATTCAGTGGTGTCCACGAGGTGAAAATTTATGACTTTGAGAAATAAGTGGATACAAAGTTTGATGTGTTTTGTGCCCTACTCCCACAAATTTCTATTTTATATGGTAAAACCCAACCTCCTCCAATTTTTTATAATATCTATGCCAATAAAAATTACTATTCTGAGCAATTCCCTCATTTAAGAGAATACTTTGGGAGTGATGAAGTAATATTCCTTGGCCATCCATATAAGAAACCCATAAGTCATGAATCAACCTATCCATACAACTATAGATGGAAAAATAATAAAGCCTTTAGTAAACGGTTTATACAAACCAACCAAAAATAGAAATGGAAGCACCCAGTATAGGCTACTCATCCTACACCACCACCTAAAAATCCTTAACCACAACAAAGGCCTTTCCAAAAATCCCCTATAAAACTCAAGAATAGCCTAGAATACCTAAAATATAGATGGAAAAGAATAATATCCAATTAAAAAAATAATTTTCTTCATCAAATAACTAAAAACTCAATTAGGACAAATTCCCAACTTGGTGGGTGAAATACAAAGTTATGGGTTTTGTAAACAATTTTATTAACCAAACATTAATAAATTAAATCAATTTTGAAATGAATAAATCTTTTATTATGTAATGTAGTCAAAGAAAAAACATGCACTAGTTTGGTTATTTTGGACCCTTACAAGTTATATAATGTCATATTTAAAAGAACATTAATAATTATAACTATTGAAAATATAGCTATTTCATAGTGACTGTTGTGATTAAGATATATTTTGGGTTATAATAAAATCCAATTAACACCGAAAAAAGAAGTGATAGCCTAAACCAGTAGGATCATGCCTTATGAAGCCAATTTATTAATGATTCCATGGGATATGGAATCATTGGGATTTTCCATTGATCAAGACCAAGCCGATATTTAACAACTGAACCCCAAATGAAAGCAATTATAGGAGAAGTTTAAGCTTATCAAGATCACAATCCAAACCATGTTCTCTGGACTACCATAAGAAAGTGTCACCAACTCACACCTTACCCTCAAATAATTAATTGGTGTAATAAGGGGTTTTGTATATAGACCATAGTAGTATGAATTCTTACATTTTCTTTTAAAATAAATAATAATTTTATTTCTTTCTTTTTATTATTTCTTTATAAATTATTAATGAGTTTGATACAAATTAGGTTTTTATACGAATAAATAAAAATTATATTTTTGGGGATATATATATATATATATTCAATTACAATAATCCTTTTGATAATTTATATAATTTTTATAAAAAAAATTATTTTAATAAAATATTATTATTAAATAATATTTTTTAAATATAAATGAATAAAAAAACATTTTTTATTATCAAAAAACTTTTAAGGAAAAAAAGTGAGAAACCACAAGTATCGAGTAGAGCAAGCGTCAAAGGAAATATAATAATTACTGAACGAAAAATTAAACCTATTGGGACTATTTAGCCTAAATAGTTTCTAGGAAATATTGGTTACCTACAGATCTGGATCATCCTTTATAAGGTCCTAAAAGTGATTCGCTAACTTGTCCCATGTTTGCATGTAATCTTTTCTTCTCATCTTCCTTTCATTGAATCCTCTAAGCAATATTAGGTTTTGTTTATCAATCCATGCACTCTTCTCCTTATTGGTGTCCACCAAAATACATCTCTCTATCATCCTGTCAACTTCTTCATGAAAGGCTTTAATCACAAGGAATTCATCCACCATTTATTCCTTTTTATGAAAAAAATCAACTTTAAGTCCATAGACGCCTCTACACCTGCCAGAATTGGATTAGAGGTCTCCAATGGGTCCCATTCTTCTCCATACAGATCACTAATAAAAAGATCCTCCACCACTAGGTCGGCTGGTAACCAGATGGGGTCTCCCATCACTCCACCAAGAATCACATTTTCCCAGGAAAATTTACCTCTAGGTTCTTTCACATTAGAAATGCAGACCCTATCATTCTCTTTGGCCCACAACTTGGATGCATATCTTGTCTCCGTTAGTTTTGGGAGGAAATAATAATCTTTCATCCTTTAGATTATTTACCTTTAATAAGGATGTAGTTCCATAAGTCCATGTCTCACTTCCTTCCTTTCTTCCTCCTCGGGCCATAAAGTCCTCTATGGAGTTATCCCCCAAGAAAAACATCAGAAAGGTATCTGGACTCTTCATCACTTGACTCAGCTTCAGAACGACCTAGTCTAGCTTCCAAGGATTCAGTAGGCTCACTTTGATCTAAGACCTGCTCACTAGCATCCATCCCAGCGAATTGATTAAACATCCTTAAACAAGATGACAACTTCCTTGGATTAGACCCTTTTGTAACCTTCTACCAACCATTATAACTATGTAAATGATTCACCCGACCCTTACACCCTATTGAACTAGCCATGAAGCCTTATTTTCTTACCCATTCAGGGCAGTCTCCACTACCAGAGCACATCACCTCATTATAGGAACACATAGTCACCACATCGGTTCCCCATGTCTACCTAATAGTCTGATAAAATGGCTTGACAATGACTCCAGTGCCAGCACAAACCACTTCATTATTTGGGGAATGGGAGCCAAATTCGCACAGACCTTCTAACCCCCCTGACCCAGAAGCGTCCTACACACCTGGAACACCCAAATCACGTTTCGATCTGGTGAACACATTTACAACCTTCAGGTTCATCTCTCTTGAGCGCACCTCTTTCAGGACTGGGATTTTCTTGCTCAACTCCAACTAACCAGCTACTTCCAAAAAATAAGAGGGTCAAGGTTCAGTACCTGGAACCTCCTTGTTTTTCCTTTAAGCATGGTTCCCACACCTATACATTTCCTCCCGACGACCCAGACACAAGCACAAGGAGCAGTAGTCGACCTACTGCTCAAAATAAAATGATTGTATGTATCTATGTTCTTCCCCTACTGATATCCTCACAAACTCAATAGGCTTCCGAGCAACATTAACTTCAATGTAGATTCTTGGGTAAATAGGATGACACACTGGCCTAGTTCTACTATCCAAACAAAAGTACTGACCCACTAAATTCCAAAACATTCAAAGTGTTGAGGCGTTTTGAAAATGATGGGTGAGATCAAAAAATCGTACCCAAATTGCTATCATGGAAGGATCTTGGAGCAAATGGAAGTCATAAGACCTTCCTAACAAGAAGAATTGAAGACTGTTGCAAGCCCAGGGTGTAATGGACCACACCGTAATCAGATCCTCCTCATAAGAAAACTGAATCATGGTATGCCTATTATCCAAGAATCCGACATTTTCTCGTTCATGTAAACCCTAGAAATCGAAGATAAATATGTCAAACAGATCGGCCGATGGGCATCGGTAGGTCATCTATCGGTTGGTGTTACAATATTTCTAGATATCATTAGGTTATCTATCATTAGGGGATACCAAGTTTCCATCTGTGTGTAGGTCATCTATCGATATGTCCTATAGTGTTTCCAGCTATTGGTAGGTCATCTATCTATAGGTTCTACAGTGTTTCCTTCTATCGGATAGTCAGATATTGGTAAGTTCTATAGTGTTTCCAGTTGTTGGTAGGTCATCTGTCGGTAGGTCATATATCGATAGGTACTATAGTGTTTCCAACTTCTAGTAGGTCATTTATCAGTTGGTGCTATAATGTTTCCAGTTATCAGTAGGTTATCTATCGGTATGTGCTATAGTGTTCCTAGTTGTTGGTAGGTCATCTATCAGTAGGTGATATAGTGTTTCCATCTTCCTATAGTTTCATGCCTATTTAATATTATATTTGACCTAAAACACATTCAAATCCTTTTTTAAGGGATTTAAGGCCAATCCAAATCCCATAGATTCAATCTTAATATTCCTAAGTATATGGGAGCCCTTACTTGGTCAAACTGGATATTCTTGATAGATCCTCTTTTAATGGAAAATCTAAATCATATCTAAACCACTACTATACTTTTTTTTCAAAATTCCAAGATACCTTCCACCTTTTTCTTCCTTCTTGTTTTTCCCTGTTATAAGATGCTTGAAACTTTATTCCCAAAGTATTCATGTTATCGAACTGTAATCCTTGGATCGGGTTCCCCTTGGAGTTTTTCAACTACATGTGCACCCCTATTTTGGTGCAACCATGAAGTGTCGATCAGTCTTTGATATAAGGTATTTTATGCCACCATATTCAAGTTTCCTTGATAATTCCTCTCATTCTCCTTTCCATGTTTTGTAATGTGATCTCCATGTTTCTAACAGAGATTTCTTGGTTGTTGGTTGATGTGGTTGTGTCACGGCATCCTCGAGTAGATACAGTCATTGTGGGAGAGGTGACCATGATCCATTATGTTGGCCCGTTATCATTAAAATAACATAAAAAAACTTTTCATTTAGGGGACTCATATCTTCTCTATTATTTTTACCTGAATTTATAGAGTTATCATGTTTTATCTCGCTGGATCATAATGAAATTGAGATAATAAATATTTGAACCAGATTAAAGAATTGGTATCAATTTTTTAGCGATGTATTTGGATCTTGATTTTCTAGATAGTGTGATATATATGCTTTGCTTGTTTAGAATGTTATTCTTAATGTAAATTGGTAAATAATGTAAAGTCAGGATTAATTGTAAATTAATTTTTCCAAGATAAAGAGTCATGTTTAATGAATCTAGTTGTTTTTGTTGTGATTTGATAATAATCAATTGGATGTAGTTATGCGTGATGAAATGAATTAGTTAACTCAATATAGAATAAAAAACATGTTGTGTGTTAATATATAATTCCCCATAGGGTTCTGAGTTTCATGTTTTCTTATAAAGTCCAAGCACCTTATGCTTTGGAGTTTCGAGTGATTATTATGTGAGAAGGTTAAATGTGTTGTTTAGGGCCAAGAGCCCAGTTTCTATGTTGTTTGTTTCATACTGCTTGCGTTACAGTGTGATCCAAGGATGGATGATCCTGGAAAGCTATTTTGGTATGTAGGGGTAGGGAGACCCAGTGGTTGTGGTAGATATTGATGCCTAGAGTGGTAGATTCATTGGTTTATGCATGTGGGTGTTAGGGAGGACCCAAAGGATGATGGAATGGGTTGAATCTAGGATTACTAGTTGATATGAAAGTGGTTATTGTTGAATCTGATGATTATTTATCTGCTTTAATTTTCCCCACTTATTGAGGTAAATTTTCTCGCTTATCCTCCTTCCAAAATATGTGAAGACGCATGGGGTATGCCACATGCATTCTATGTTTAGATGATCGAGGATGTGTGGTCCTACACTCCTACTATATGTGTAAAAGACTCAACAAGTAGTTCATCTACTAACCGTGTTGAGCCTCTTGTGTTTAGTAGCTAATAATGCTTTTCTAGAATGCATGTAATTATGGAAATTTACAATTTTATTAATAAATGATTGAATAAATGATGTTAACCCATGGGGTTGGAGCTTGCTGGGATGCAATGATGAGGTTGTGACTTTGAGAATCCATGGAATTTGTTTGGTTATTTCTAGAGGGCATGGATATTGGTTGGAATGATAATGAAAGGTAAAGTGGAATTTTTTATAATGGTTAATTAATGGTTAAAAAATTAATAAACTAATGTGTAGTTGATGAAAATGGATAAAGTAACTTAATATATATCTTTATATGGTTGTGTGCTTATAGGATGTCTAGTCTTAGTTGTGGTAGCCAGGAATTAGTGAGACGTTAGCTATAGTTGACTCTTAGACTAGGTTATACCCATAGTTTGGTTGTAGGAAATATTATATTTTGTAATTTTGTGTTTCTATATGCTACTCCACCTTGTCGGTTAGGGAGACTGAAACCATGTGGATTCTAGGCCATGGGGGTGTTTTCAGTAACATCCCAGTGGGAGGATGGATGGATGACTGCCCCTTTAACCCTTCTGTCTTCTCTTGGTAGTTACTTCTGCTGGTATACACAATCGTTATTTCCCCCATATATGTTTGTAGAGGGATATAATGGCTTGTGGTTATTTCACACACATATCTTCTAGATATAGTTTCTTATGAACTACAATAGGTGTAATGGGTATAGGCTGTGATGGATTGAGGATCCTTACTCGGTGTATGGGATGAAATGGTTTGAGTAATAATACTTAATGTATGATACATGTTATACGAGCTGTGATGGCTCTCAAAAACTACCTTTCTTCTTTTGGTTTGTGTTTTTAGTGGTGAGTTTCACTAGGTGCATGTTGTGGTGCTTCGGCTAGGTGTCTGTGAGCAAGACTTTTTGGAGAGAGATGCTCAGGACATGCGATGTTGGGGAAAAGTGGAAAACTAGTGGGGAAGTGGTGGTGGGGTGCCCTTGATATTATTTATTAAATTATATTCTCATTTATGCAATACTTGGTGAGAGTACCCATGGTAAGGCTAGGAATTTAGTATACCTAGTTAGGTGACTAGTTAGTTTCACTTGTTGCACAGTGTGATTTAGCATACTTTCTTTACTTTTTCATGAGAGGCTCTAGGTAGGATCTTATTGAGTATACTATTATACTCACCCTATGTTATATAAACTTTTTTTAGGTCACATGGAGGAGGTTGGATATCAGGCCGGTTACTACTAGCTGGCGAGTTTTGCATGAGCAGTTTGGACTTTGTGGTCACAGTCATTTTACTTTATTTTGGTACTTGTAGTTTTTCCTTTATGTTTTAGTAGTCTTTTCATGACATTATATATACGTAATTGGGTTTTTTTTATATTTTACTCTGAGCAAGATTTGGTTGGTGTATATCTTATCTCTCTCTTCCTCTTGTGTTCTCTTAGAAAGTAATGTCTCCCATTTGTGTGTTTATTATATCCTCGGGGCCAGTCATTAACCTAGGGACTACTGCAGGTGTGGCTCAGGGGTCATTATCTCTCTTATCACATTTTTGTCCTAGTAGGGGTAAACTTTATGGGGAGCGGGTCATGACAGTCCAAAACTTATATCATATTTCAATATTTTAAAATCAAATTTTTATAATCATGACTCACTTCCACATCATCAAAGGTATCGTTTCAAGGATTTGGATTCTTATCATTATAAAATATTGAAATACACTCCTATTTGGTATAAAACATGGACAAAAATCATGGTATGGTTTTTTTTTATTATTATTTTTTCATGTAGAGTCCAAAACCTAGGTTTTTAAATTAATAAATAATTCACTCCTCTTGTTCTATATAGTCCCACCCATGCTGCCTCTCTGATTCAATAAAAACCAATTAATAATAAATTTACTCTCCCTATCCCTCAATAAATCCCTCCCATGGTGTTATAATTCTATTAAGAAGATCCTCCAAATCTTTTAGAAGCACCCTCTCAAAGCAAGGGACTCTCTCATCTTATTTTTATTTCAAGTAATTTATTTGTACAAATACATTTGGATTTAAAATTTTCCATGTGGTAATGTCTTTTTTACATATACCATTATTATCCTTATGATTCATGTGTAATGATATAACACCTTTCAATATCATTACCTTCTTCCATAAAACCTTATGTACACTCGTTATGCTTCCAAAATTATCTAGTGATTTTCTATCCCTAACATTTATGTAGGGAATACCCACCCCCATTTAAACTCAAGGGTATTCACCTAGATTTAACTACCCTTAATTGATTTCATAATTCAATTTATGTAACCCACACTCATTAATCATGTTATTGAAAGTGAATAAAGACATCCTTATGTGGGATGATCTTTGTGTCACACTTATGCATGTACCTGATATGAATGTGACAGTTGGGACAATAATTATATATCCCTTAAATGCATTGGGTAATGTTTTTATCTCATAAGATACCATGTATAGATCATGTGAGTTTACCCTAATCATACTATGTTTTGATGTCTCAATTATTATCATTTAATTATTCGTATGATGTCTTATTTTATGTTGTTTCCACATTCCAATGTTGCCTTGATGTTATCATCTTATATCATGAATTAATGTTCATTTTTATGATTATCACCTCTTTTATGACACCATTATATTCCCCTTGACAAAAATGTGTTTCATTCATCATGTAATTCATTTATTATTACCTTAATAGGCTTTATATCTCACCCCTTATGTATGTCCCCAGATTATTCAGTTTAGTTTTAGAATATGAGGGGATATTAAAAAAATGTTGTATAGTTTTTAAATAAAATTTTTTATCAATGTTTCATGTTATTTTTTAATGATTCTAATTTCCAATAGACTCTAGGACCTATTATATTTCAATATTGTATTATGTTAGTCCTTATGTAATAAATATGAATTAAGGTGTATTAAAGATATTGGTTATCATAGTTGTTATCAGAGGAAAGTCCAGTTATTTTATGGAATTAGGATTAAAAACCATAGTGAAAGCCTTATAAATAAGCGTAAACATAGGAAAGAATCCCTAAATTTTGGTAAAGTATAGATTAAGTAGTTTCCAATAAACCAAATTCCTATCTGGATACTACAGGTGGATCTGGATCGGAAACAGTTGTACCTAGGGGTAATAACCCCAAAAAGGGTTAATTGTGATTTGACTTGATCATCACCTAGTTCAGGATAAAGAGGCTTTATCACACACATGTTTTGATAATTTCAGGGGATATTATTTGGTAAATTCACAAGTTCCTTATGAAACATTTTTTAGCGAACAAAAATTCTCATCAGATTTCAAGTTAGGAAATATATTGTGGATATCTTATATTGAAAACTATAAATTCATAGGTCAAGTAATTTATGGAATTTATGAGTTACCCCTTTAATGTTCATAGTTTTCATTTTATGTGTTTATTAACTTTAAAATTATCACACTTAATATTCCTTTATTTTAATCAATGTATTAGAATAGGTTGAACCGAGTCAATAGTCAATGTGACGAGAAATGTATTTTCCAAACGATTTCCCATCACGATGTGAGTAGGATTTGACAAATTCATGAAAATACTTTACCAATTAACACTAGTTATAAATAAATACTTGAATCAAGGGAAAACCCAAATCCTCCTAATAAATGGAATGTTTTAATTGAGGCCTTTATTTAAAAAAGGCCTCCATAATTTTATTGTATCTTTTAATCCCTTATTTATAGAATAATGAATCAACTTCATTAAAAAGTTATTCTCTATCCTTCAATTATCTATTCAAGAGAGGGTTGTGTTAACTATTTATCATATGAAAGGAGAATCTGATCAATGATGGATTTCAATCCAAGATACATTATTTGAGGAATATAGTGAAGCGATGGAGTGGAAATAATTCTAGAAAATGTTTTTCAATAAATATTTACCTTACAAAATTTGACTAAAAATTGATATTGATTTCATTAACCTTAAGAAAAGAATTATGAATCAATCAGGGCGTATAATGTGAACTTCAAGGGACTTTAGAAATATGCATCCAGTATTTTTATCTCCCCAAAAAGTAAATTTAACCACTTATTTGGTGTGTTAAATCCATGTCTATAAAAATATTTTTTGATTTGAGACTTTCATAGATATAAGTAAATCAACTGATGTGACCTCAAAGTCAAAAAAATAGATTAGTGAATATAAATAGTCTCATAGGTATAGATATATAATGAAAATAATGGATCTTGATTATGGGGTTGTGATGGATAAATATCTTGGGGAAAAAAGTCCAACATCCCACTATCAAAATGACTATGAATAAGATTTTTGAAAATTTCATAAAGGGGACAAAGATATTATTTAGGTGGAGAAAGGAAGGGAATATTTCAAGATAATACCAATGGGAGAAACCCACCAATGTTATGGAAGAAATGAATGCACCAATCAACCCCCAAGAAATAGTCCAATGATTCAAGTGTAATGAACAAGGGAACTATACAAATGAATGCACTATGCCAAGGTTTGTTGATAATAAGTGATTCCAATAACATCCAAAGCCTATAGAGTAAGAGTGAGCTTATGTTATCAAAACTGTGGAGTTAAATCCCAATAATGATGTGAATATAGGTATATTGGTTACTCATTCAAGAATAGAGAATGTTATGTTTGAATCTGGTTCTAGGTATTACTTCATATAAAACAAGTTTAGAATAACTATTCAAAAACCACCTAAAAACACGAAAGTGGGACTATAAATGAAAATAAAAAATGGGAAAATCATCAAATCCAAAATATATAACTTATCTAATATAAATATATTCAAATTGAACATGATAAAAAAATTATGAAACCCACTTTAGTAGAATTTGGTGGAATTTTCTATATGGATTAGCTTTCCTTATATAGATCCAAATTAAATTTCCAAGGTAAGTAAACCACCCATTGTATCATTAATAACAATACAATTCTATATAATTATAAGAATGAGGATGAATCTTCATTAGTATCATCATCTCAAGTATGGATATTGTTGATTTATGATAAAACATTTAAATATCAAATGATTGATATTTTTTTAAGATCATCCTTGATGGAATCCCATTGTAAGGGAATATGTTGACATGTTTCTCAAAGAATTTTTTAGTCCTCCTCTAAAACATGTGGTTGATATCTCAATTGAGATAATACCAAGATATTTTCAAATATTTGAGAATCCATATTTAATTTATTTTCATTAAATTTAAGAGATGAATATGAAACTGTAGGAGAATTTGGAAAACTTTCTTATACTCCCCTATGCTTCACTATGGGTTGTATCGGTCCTTTTGATCAAGAAGAAAGGTGGGTCAATAAACCTCTGTATTGATTATTGGGATCTTTGAAAGATCACAATAATGAAAAAGTGTCATCTACCTTGTATTGATGACTTTTTCGATTAGCTACATAGAGAACATTACATTTCATAGGTGGATCTTTAGTTAGGATATCATCAAGTAAAGGTGAATTAGTTTGATATCCCCATGACTTATTTTTGTATACATTACTTGCACTATGATTTCATAGTGAATACATTTGGGCTCAATAATTCTATAATGATCATTATAGACATAGAGAATAGAGTCTTTAGGGATTAAATCAATAAATTTTGGGTATTATTTACAAAATATATTCTTATTTACTAAAAAATCAAGGAGAAAAATGTGGAGAATTTTAACATTGTACTGAAGATATTAATAATGGAAAATTTGTATGAAATTTATAGTAAATTAGTGTTTCTAAAGGATAAAGTAACATTCTTAGAAAATTCTATCACTGGTAAATGGATATCTCTATAACCTTCAATAATATTGGCAATTGAAGGATGGGTCGAACCAAAATCTATGACTAAAATCCATAGTTTACCTGGATTAGATAGGCACTATCATCAATTTTTAAAAAAATTCTTATGATTTTTAGTTATACTAACCAAGATAACACAAAAGCAACTTCATTTTTCTATACTCAAGAATGTAAGGAGATATTTGAAGAGTTAAAGAAGAGGATAATCAAGTCACCTACAGTCTCACTACCCAGAATTGGGGAAGGATTTGTAATCTAAAATGATATGTCTTCAAAGGACTTAAATTATGTAATCATGCAATATGAAAAAGTGATATCCTATGCATCCCAGAAATTAATGAACTATAAGAAGAACTTCCCAACATATGATCTAGATTTGGCTATACTAATCTTTATGTTGAAATAGTTTCAACATTATCTCTATGGATAAAAGTGTGATGTATATACAGATCGTAAAAGCTTGAATTATTTATTCACATAAAAGGAGATCAATATAAACCAATAATGGAGGTTATATCAGATTAATTATTATTATTGTTCAATAAATTATCATCCTGGGAAGGAAAATGAAGTGGTAGATTCTCTAAGTAGAAAGGATCATGAAACCTTATCCATTATGAGGATAGAAAGGGTTGAAATCTTCTTGGACATGAAATGGATAGCGATGGGAATAATAAATGGATTTTAATACCTCCTTTCTCAAATAAATTCTAAACCATCTATTCTTGAGAGGATCAAAGAGGCCCAAAATTATGATATGGAGCAACAGAAAAAGTTAGAAAATATTCCAAAGTTTAACTTTTCTAAAAAGAGAGTTATAATGTTTTCTACCTAGATATGTGACCCATCAAAACCAGAACCAATTAGGGAACTTATAGATGATGCACATATCTTATCCATAACTATTCATCTAGTAATTACTATGATTTATAGGGATCTAATGAAATAATTTTAGTTGGATATCATAAATATATAGATTTTAGAATTTGTATCCCAACGCTCGATATGTTAATAAGTTAAGGTGAAATGAAATAATTCTAAGGTTGTGATGAAACCATATCCAATACTAGTATAAAAATAGAAAAACAAAGAACATGGATTTCTCCAAAATACTACCAATAATATATTAAAGAAATAACGCCATCTTGATGGTAGTAAATTCTATAAAAAGTCAACATATTTCATTGATATAATTGAATATATCTCTGTTGACTAACTTAGTCAGATATATATAAGGTAAGTGCTTATAATATATGGAATTCCACTCTCTGTTATGTCTAGTAAAGATATGAGGTTTACCTAAAGGTTTTTGAGAAGTATTAAACAATAGTTGGATATAGAGTAGAGTTTTGGTACTTCTTATCACCCTCATTGGGATGGTTAGTCTAAAAGAACCATTTAAACTCTATAGGATATGATGAGATTATGTTCAATGGATTTCCAATGATGTTGGGATCAACACCTTCTCCTAGTGTAGTTCCCATATAACAACAGTTTCTATTATATCATTGAAATTGAACCTTACAAGGCTATGTATGGGAAGAGGTGTCATAATTCAACATGTTGTGATGATTTTGGATAATATAATCATTTGGGAACTAATATTATCTAAGATAAGACAATTAATGTTAAAATTATTAAACTTCATATGAAATAATAAAAAATATGACCAAAAAGATGTGAAGATAATCATCGATGATACATGGAGTATGATTTTATAGATAAGTTTATCCTTTATATATATCTATGGAGTAAATTAATTGGGTTTGAGAAGAAGGGAAAGCTTAGTCAAATATACTTTATCCCCTTTGAGACACTGGATCACATCAGAGTTGTGGCTTATTGACTATCATTCCCACTTAAAAAATTAAGTACATGATGTGTTCCATGTATCCCTCTTGAAGAAGTACATACCAGTACCCACACGTGTAATAAATCCATAATTTTTACCCTGGGAGAGTGATCTATCAAATGAGGGGATAACAGAGAAGATCATAGAGAAAATGTTCTATAAAACAAGATAGATCACCTAGTAAAAGTGATATTGTGGAATAAGAATTTTGGGGAAGAGACGTGGGAAGTAGAACAAGTAATGAAACATAAGTACCCCAATATTTTTTAGTGTATTAAATAAACTTTCAATGAAAAAAATAGAAGGGGGTGAATTTATTGACCCAAACACCTATCATGAAATGATAATTTAAATGAATAAATTTCTTATTAAGTAATGTAGTTATAGAAAAAACATGAACTACATGGGTTATATTGGACTGTTATAATTTATATCCTATCATATTTTAAAGTCCATTAATATTCAGAAACATTGAAAATACAGGCATTCTATAATGACCAATTATATTTAGATATATTAAGGGTTTTTATAGAATCCTATTGACACAAATGAAAGTAATGATGGCCTCGATCGGTAGGATCATAACATATAAACCCCACTTATCAAAGTATCTTAGGGAGATGGAATCACTAATATTTTCCCTTGACTATTCCCAATATAATATTCAACAACTAAAGCATAAATGGAACTATTTACAGGAGAAGTTCAAGAATATCAAGATCAAGGCTCAAACCATGGTTGATGAATTACCCAAATAAAGTGTCATGATAATACACCTTACCCTTAGGTCATACGCAGGTGTAATAAGGGGTTGTATATCTTGACCCTATTAGTATGAATTCCTATGTATATTTTTAAATTAAATAATGATTTTATTTATTTCTTTTTATTATTACTTTGTAAATTATAAATGAGTTTGATAAAAATTAGATTTTGATACAAAGAAATCAAAATTTTATTTTTTGGAAAGTATATATATATATATATATATTCAATTAAAACACTATTTTTAATCATTTTGAGAATATTTAAAATAATTTTTATTATAATAAAATATTTTTCTTGTTAAATTTATTTAAAAAAATTATAATATAATTTATTAAGCTTCAATGTAATTTTTATAAGTGTGAGAAAGTTTTTAGTGTTGTAAAAACTAATATTTTTAAGAAAATAAGGATTTTTCTAAAATTGAAAATAATCTTATTTAGAAGATCATTTTTATAAAATAAATATTATTTTTCAAATCAGCATGTCAAATTTTTCTAATGGGAACTTTTTTATAATTTTTGGAGACAATCGATTTTTCAGGGAAAAACTAAATATGTTTTAAGTATACGGTTTATATTATGAAATTATAATGGTCCAAAAGTGATAAAATAAATTCTATAAAAGGAATCAATGAGAAAATATATATTTTTAAATTAAAATAATGTTTTTTCGAAGTTATTTTTAAATTTTATAAATCCTTAATAAATCATAAAAACCCTATATTTTATTTTAAGGTGTTAAAATCAATTGTTTATTAACATGACTAAATTATACATCACCATGGGAATTATTTTAAGGATTTAGGTTCACTCGCTTATGAAATATTGAAAACCACTCCTCCTTAGTAGAAAACATTGGAAAAAACCTGGGGAATATTTGTGTTTTTATTCTTTTATCATATAGATTCTAAAACCTAAGTTTAGAAATTAATAAATAATTCCACACACTTTGGATATAAATACCCTCCCAACCTCCCACTCTACACTAAAACCCCATTGGGAAAGGTTTTACTCTCTATATCACTCTCTAATGTTTTCCTAGTTTAAATGTGTTTTTATATATCCCTTTACTTTAATGTGATTACCATGTAATGAGAGACCACCTTTCACTCTTATTCACCCCTTCCATAAACCCTTATGTACACCCGTTATGCTACTTAAATTATTCAGAGATTTTTCAAGATAATCATTTTTATAGGGAATAACTATCCCTATTTACACTTAAGGTCATTCCCCTAGTTATATATATCCTTTATTGATTTTAAAATCTCATGTATATAAACCACACATCATAATTATGGGATTAGAATAGATAAAATACATCCTTATGTTGTATGATCTATGTGTAAGAGTAATGCATGTACATGAAAATAATGTAATGAGTGGTCCATTAATAATATATCACTCAAATGAATTGGTTTTTTTTTCTCATGGGATACCATGTATGGTTCATGAGAGGTTATCCTAATCGCACTATGTTATGAGGAATATATGGTTAGAGTTGACTGGTGTCATGTTGTATGTTGTTTTTACATTCCTATATTTCCTCAATGTTATCATCTTATATCATGAATCAATGTTTATGTTCATGATTCTCACCCATTTTATATTATATTGATATTCCTCTTGAATGAAATTTATTACTTTCACCATTTTATTATTTTATTTCTCCCTTATTGGGATTTACATCTCACCCCTTTCATATGTACATCCCCAAGTTACACAAGTAGAAATTTTGGCTATAGGCATGGTCAAAAACCCTGGATATAAGGCTCAAAACGACGGTTATAAGATATATCTACAGTTCCAGAATGTTTTGCCATGTATTGGCATGGCTGTAGCTAAAAGATAGAGCCATTTTTTCTTGGGATATAGAGACGGTTGTCCACTATGGAAACAGAGCTATTGCCACCATTTTACAAACCATGGCTATATCCCCCATAGTTGTCCATCATGGCACTTGGGTTGTAGCCACAGTTTTCCACCATGGAAATTGGGCTATAGCCAAGGTTTCCAATGGTGGATATAGTTCATGTAAACCATGGCTATAGCCCAAAAATAAAGTGCTCTCGGTTAAATTCAATCTATGTACATCCGCTATATACACCTACTGCAATACCACTACACCACAGCCACCTTTGGGTATATATTTATATATATTTTATATATATTATTAAAAACTATGGCTATAGAATATAAACCATGGGTATTTCCATTCCCTTTATTTTTTCATGGGTTAATTGTTTTTCTCACGTAAGGGAGGGAGACCTATAACCACAATTTTGAAGAAACATGACTATAAAAAATAAAAAAAAAACTCTATAGCCATGATTTAGGAAAATCATGACTAAATTCCTTGAAATAAAACTCTATAGCCATATTTTTACACAAACTATGTCTATATCCCTAGGAAAAAATCTCTTTAGCCACTGTTTTACACAAACTGTGGCTATATCCCATGGTAAAAACTTTATAACCACGATTTTATAGAAACTGTGGCTATATGTCTTAGAAAAATACTCTATAGCCATTTTTTAACACAAACTGTAGCTATATCCCCCATAGAAACATTCTATAGCCACATTTCTACAGAACTGTGGCTATAGTTGTCAAAAAAACTCTAAATCCATGGTTTCAAAAAACTGTGGCTATAGCCTTCGAAAATATACCCTATAGCCTTAGTTTTATGTAAAACAATGGATATATCCTTGGAATAAATAAATATATCCATGGTTTTAGAAATCCGTGGCTATAACCCAATTTTTTAGTAGTGTTATTCTATGCATTTTTAGAAGATCAATGCATATTAAGGGCACGTGGTAGAGATTTTAAATAATTTTGTAGTTTCCTTGTTTTAGGTTGTAGTGTAATTTATCTAATTATAAATTGTAACTAGGCCTATTGATATTTTAGGATTGTATTATTTGTTTTCTTATGTAAAAAATCTTAAATTAAAGTGTATTAAAGATATTGGTTTTTATAAACTATATTCTAAACCACTAGTCAACGCTAAGGAAAAGGGAAATGTTAGTGACATCACCCTTCATAATGAAACACGACTTAAAATCTAAATAACCCCTCCATTAGAGTCATCCCATCCTGAGGAAAATAGATTTCTAACCCGCTTTAAGAATATTTATAAGGAAAATCCTTTCCTAGATAGAAGTCACACTAAATAATAGAGAGTGTCTATTAATGAAAATCATAGCCTAAAAAATCCTCTCTAACTTCCCTAATGGTTGACCCAACCAAGGAAGTAAAAAGAAATTGAACATGAAAATGAAATCTTGGGAAAAAAATCAAAAGATGACAAGTTAACATTATTTTGATTGATGTCATGAACCAAATTCCATGATGCACCATGTTTCTAAAGAAGATTTGTATACATCAAATGTGACTTCATCCATCAAAATTTAAATTTTTATTATGCCATTTTAAGGAAAAATGGAAAACTAAAGTTCGCACACAAGATACTACTACGTGCTGAAAGAACTCACAAAATGATTAAGGACTAGACTAAGATTACATGAATCAGCTACTCTATAAAGTTCCCATTGCAACATACTAACCTGCATATCTGGATCCTCTCTGATAATCTCTTCAATGTGAGTGATCATCCTTTCCATTGTCGTAATGAATTCCTCTGAGTTGATTTTTCTCTGGTTGAAGCCCCGGGCTAGAATTCGATCTTTTTTATCTATCCACACTTTTTTCTCCTCATTGGCATCAACTTGAAATCTTCTTGCATAAATTCTTTTAATCTCCTCTTCTGATACATTGGTCCAGATAGCATTGTCTAGCATTACTTCCAGGGAGTGCAGGATATGTTTCAAGCACTATCCATGCTCTTCCTCCCTGTCTATTGTTTTCCTGCTTGATTCTTCACTTTCCCCATTCTGAAGGCCTTTTCTTTGCTTATTTCTTTCCTTCTTGACCGACCTCGTCTCCATCGATATTGGAAAGTGGGAGTAACCCTTACATCCCTTAAATTTTTTCCTTTAGAGCACTATGCACTTCCCTGAGTCTCGAATTTCTTTTTTCACTTTCTTCTTTCTAAGGCTATGAGGTTTCCCTTGAAGTCGGTCCATGCTATCTACTGAGAATTGATTATAGTTGTCATCACCTAAAGTATCTGCCTCTTAAGTTAAGGGTGGATCGTGAACATCAAGACTTTCAAATCGGTTCCCCAACTTGAATGTTAGGCCTTCTCCTACTTTATTCTCCAAACCATTTTTCTTCCCCCCAGTCCAAGCCTTCTGGTAAATTCCAGATGTATCACTGAGGGTGTTTCGGTATGAGGGTCCTAAGACACCCCCAAACTTCACCTTCTCATCATAAAACTTCCTTACCAGCAAGACCAGCACTGGCATCTCTGGGCCACTTGGCTGCTCATATCTGTCACCCATAAATTGGACCTGAGCATTTGAATTCTCCAAGACCAACCATTGAGGATCCTTACAAGTGGGAAGATCAACATAGACTTCTCCCAGCACTGCATCTCTAATTATTTGAGTTTATGGAGCCAGATTCATATCTTTTCCAGCCCCTGCACTTCCTGTTAGTGTTCCACAGATTGGAATTGCAGCATTTAAGTGGTCAAAACTGCTACATAGAGGCACAGCATCCCCTGTCTCCTCTGCCTAAGACAGACCATCAACTCCCAGATCACATTTCAGTCTTATAAAGATGTCCGAGACTTTTGGTTCTAGCCACTAGGACATTGAAGATTTCTGAACAGCCTGTGCACCGCCACTAAGGACCACAAGACCAGCAGAGGTCTACTCAGGCCCATACACCCTTCGACTTTCAATAGTATCATAACAGTCCTCATTCAACCTGCATCCACGATCTGGGGGGCCTATAGACACCGGGTTGAGGGATCCACTATCGCCCACAGGAATATTGTCATGGCGACCCTTACTACCATTCTGAGACCCACTACAGCATACAGAATCCAGATGCCCAAGCCGGTCACTGGATTCACAGTAATCATGCCACGATTCATAAAGAACAACCTGCTTCCACTTATGTTCCTCACCTACTGTAATCCAGACCTAGTACATCGGTGCCTTCGAAACGTCAACCTCAATGCATATATGGGGGAATATAGGGTGGCAGACAACTTCTGTTCGACTGTCTGAGGACAAGAATCTCCCGACGAGGTTTCCAATTACCTTCAGGATAGCAGAGTTTTGAAAGGGGAGAGTAAGTCCTGGAAGACTTACCCATATTGTTGTCTTTGGATCATCCTTATTCATGTGCAAATAAAAGGACCAATGAAAGACATATAAGGATCATTCGTTGCATCTACAGAGGGGCACTGGACCACGCAATAGAGAGATCCTCCACAGAAGCGAACCTCACCATGACGTGTTTGCGGTCGAGAAGCCCCACCACCACGCGATGCTTTAAACCGCAAGATTCAAAAATGAACTGATTAAACTCGTTGATTGACGGCCAACATTACTAGAATCTAGAAACTAGTGTTAGGTTGAAGAAGCTTGAGCCATTAGGGAACTCTGAGAGCGAGATTGGAAGCTGAGGAGAACCGTCAAACAGATCATGGACCTTCGGGTCGTGCAAAATTTCTGGAAGCATCGGAAGAGATTCAAGGTCGGAGAAAGGAAATAAAGGGAGAAGACGAGAAGGGGATGGTGAGACGGAGGATCTCCCCCCTCCAAAGAGGATAGGGGAACCGGGAGCGCCATCATTGGTTCCTAGGGCATCGACGGCGAGAGGGGATCCGCGAGCGTCGTCCACTCAAATGTGACTTTAAAGTGATGAAAGGGTGATATTAAAGAGTAATATCTTAGTATTTATAAAACCATCCCTTCTTACTAAATATAATTATCTTGTAATATTATCAATTCCTTGCAACATAGGGGTGTATTTATTTTCTGATATTATACTTGATTTGGGTGCTTTTATAAATCTTATTCCTCGCTATATTTTATTTTCACTACATATTGGGGAACTAGATCCCACATGAATAATAATTAAACTCCAAAATTCAAGTACTACACACCCTTTAGGTGTTATATAATGTTTTTATGAGGCTTATAAATTTAATTTTCATGTAGATTTATATTCACCTAAAAAGGAATATGATAAGATAAATGGACATTACTGATTATGTTGGGGTGACATTCTATAAAAACCCACAAGACTATAATTAATATACATAATGGTATGATATTGATGATGTTTTTTGGATACATTTTACACTTTAACATCTTTGATTCCATTAATCACCCCTTATTTGAGTATTACTCTCCCTCAGTTAATTTAATTAATGTACTAAATTTCCCCAAATAAAATTCTATTCGTTCCCCTGAAACCCTTTTTGAGTTTTCATCATTGATATACATGATATATAATGATTTATTTATTGATTGTATTAATTTTATAGAAAATTTTCATACATGTACTTTAATTGATTATTTAAAATTCAAAGATCACATAATGAACATGGATGACAATGTTCATCTTGTAAAATCTTATTATGAATATGAGGATGTTACCACTGAGTAGTTAGATAAGCTCAAACACCTATTTATTTTTCAACCCTATCATTTATAAAAAATCCCTCATAATTAGAACTTAAACCACTACCTTAAAACTTAAAATATTAATATCCTGGTAATTGAAATAAGTTTCTTGACATCAATTCTAGTTAACTCCCTCCAAATCATCAATTACGATTTCATAACCTTTTGATGTTTTATAAATGATTAATGGGGTAGAAACTTGATAACATTCCTGGTATTATCCCATCTATTTTCATACATCATATATTAATAAATTATGGGGATAAACCAGTGTGGCCAGAGCAATGTCAACTAAACCCAAACTTCCTAGGTGTCTTTAAAAAGTAGCAAACCAAATTATTGTCTACTGAAATTATTTATCCGATCTTTTATAGCCAATGGATAAGTCCGTTGTAGGTTATTCCTAATAAAACTATTCTAAATGAAATAAAAAATGAAAACATTAAATTAGTACCAACCAGTGTACAGAACAGCTAGCAAGTTTATATAGACCGTCATTGACTAAATCAACACACTAGGAAGAACCATTTCCCATTACCATTTATTGATGGGGTTGTTGAGATGTTTTTAGGGAATTATAATTAATATTTCCTATATATGTATTTTAGGTATTTTCATATCGGTATTTCCCCCTTAGATATGGAAAAAATTATTTCATTTTCCTATTTGGATCATTTGTAGATGGGATGATTCCATTTGGTCTGTGAAATGATCCATGAACATTAAAACAATTTATGGTTTGTAATTTTTAGTATTATATATATAATTTAATGGAATTATTAATGGATTATTTCTCTATATATGGTTCTTATTTGTATGAGTGTTTGAGTTGTATTGGTGTTATCCTTCATGTAATTTTTGGGGATGGTATAAATGTTTATACATGAAAATTTAATGTAATTTCATGAATACAATTCTCTAAAAAAGGTGATATGTGAATTCATTCTTAGTTCATGTGGGATTTTGTCATCGTTTCATTCCCCACATTATTAAGATTGCACTTCCCATATCTTGGTTACTCCAAAATGAAAAATAACTATTCTTAACACAAACTATATGTATGATTTTAAAAAAATGAAATAGATCCTCACATCACCATCGATAATAAAACTACCATGGTTGGATTTACCATTTGATCTCATGTGTGATTTTTTCAAATATGCAGTTCGGTAAGTCTCATCAAAATGTGGAGATCGATCCCCACATTTCATTGTAAATATCTCACAAACACTGTAACCTACCCAAGAATATTATAACACAACTGAAAAAAATCCTTGTCATTATGATTACTAAGGAAGTATTTTGGTCAAACATTTTAGGATTGAAATTAATTGTGTTCTCCAACTATGTTGTCCTCAAAAAGATCTCTAAGAAACCAAAAACCAGGCCATGAATCATTTATTAGTTGCTCCACCTTCAGGAATTCAATTTAGAAACTATGGATAAAAAGGGGGTTGGGAATGTGATGTATAACTATATCACTTGGTTCCTTTCATCCCTGAATATTGATTTATCCCTATATATTCCAAGAAATGGCATGTTTCTTAATGAGAAACTATATTGAGTGAAATATTATATTCCCTAGTATGATAAAATTGTAAATTATTTGGTATCATATATCATTCCTAACAGTTTCAATAAAAACCATGTTGGTCATCGAAAAAATGACTCTCATTGGAATATTTTGGATGAACCTTACCTTTAGCGCAAATGTAGTTATCATTTCAGAAGGATTTGGGTTCACAATAGTGGTTTTTAGTTTATCCATGGGTTTTATCACACTCTTTCAGGTTAGAGACACTTTTTTATCCAATAATCTATTCACAAGGTCCACAATTAAGATTTATTTTGGAGAACACTATTTCAGGATGCCCATTGTTTTTAGAGATCTTAACCTCATTGCCAAAGGATTCTAAAGGCATCCAAAAGATATAAAATACCATAACCCATTCCCATTCATGAATTTTTTTATGATTATGGTATTAACTATATGGGGTTGTTTCTTAAATAATTTGAAATTATATAAAATCTTCTAGCATAGGATTATGTGTCTAAATGGTTAGAAACACATACCATATAGACTAATTAAACAAATGTAGTTATGAAATTAATATGTGACCAAATATTATATAGGTTTGGATTTACTAGCTTCATCACAAGTGACTGGGGTTCCCATTTCTTTAAGCATATAATATATTCACTTTTTTTTCGGTATGGGTTTGTGCATTAAGTTTACAAAGATTATCATCCCCAAACTAATACTAAATATGAAGAGACAAATGAATATGTTCTCAAAGGAAGTTGTAAAATCAATATTTGGAGGAAATAAAAAGATATTAATATGAGAACTCTATGATCTATGTTAAAAAAAATCAGGATTCCCATGAGAATATCAACCTTAATCAATAGTACTAAATTAGAAAAAAGTTCCTCCTTTACAATGAAATGCTTAATTTAGACCCAGATAAGCTTTTTTCCCATATGTTTGATCCATATACTGTACTTAATTCCTATCCTTTTGTGTCTTTAAATTTAAAATATTATCAAAACCAATAAACATTCACCGTCAAGGGGAAATTCCTAAAACACTTCCACAAAACCCTTCTAGAGTATCTTACAGAGGAACTCCACCTTCAAGAATAAATCTATCAGTGACACTAACCATGTTTTATGTTTCCTTCTTGATTTATATAATTTCAATGAGTACATATTAAATTCTAGGTGTGTTTGGGGGATTCATTCATGACATCATTAGGATCATTTTTATCATATTTCTTCTTTTTTAACCTTTTTTCTTACTGAATGGTATTTTTACTTTTTTACACTTCTTTGAGTTCCTTATAACTTGTTGTTATCTTTTTTATTTTTTATTTTTTATTTTTTTATTATTGAACATTATTTTTTACTTAACTCCTCTCGTTTTCAATTTTTTACTCTTATATGCTCGAATACTCATATTAAATGACCATAAAATTTGGAATTTATTTAAAATTCTTGTGGAATTTTCTTTTTTCACCTTATTTTAGCATTTTAAAAAACTTATTTCACTAATGGAATTTCATTTTGAGAATAAAATTAACATTGATCGATTATTTTAAGTAAAATCTATAATTTATCATTGATATGAACGATTATATCTATATAAAGCCTTTGCGATACTAATACTTTTTGGGTAAGTAATTTATGTTAAAAAATCATGAGATTTAATATCTCCATGCCTCATTGCACACAATTAGTAAATTTGTATCTTTTTTACATAATTTAATGTATATATAAGTTATAATTAATGTTATTTAACTTTCAAAAATGATTTTTCTATACATTAATTACTTTTTGGATCAATTTAATTATAGTATATGATTAACCTATGTTTGATATCCAACGATGTTATAGATTTTTTTTTGAAAAAAAATAAAAAATAAAAAATAAAAAATTATAATAATAAAACAACACAACATATATGAAAAAAATGTTTGAATTTTTATAATTATTAATTGAGTGAGTTTTGAAAATTTCCATTGCAAGGGGTGTAGTTAAGTTTCAGTAGAAAGATCAAATAAGTTGTAATTTTTTAAAATAACTTATATTTACTTTATAGAAAGTGTAAATTATAGCATCAAATAGTTATCACACACACAAGTGGGAATTTAATGGCATGGGTAGCTCATGTATTTTAATTATATGAATATTATCATGAATATCCTTGAATATTAGTTTGATACATTTTATAAGACCCTAATTTCTATGAATACTGAGATTAACTATTTATAATAGTTCTTTCTTTTCTCACATTTCTTCCATGATGGAATTTTTTTTAAATTTAAAATAATCATGAACTAAGAAATATCGGAATGAATCATTTTTTGTGATGTTAAATTTCCCAATAGGAAAAATTTTAATATTTGGCGGTGTGATCCCACTATGGTTCACTATTTATTTCCACCCTTATAGATATTCTTTTAAAGTATTTTGGGTTAAATTATATCTACTCTAGAATAAAATTTAATCTCTATGTAATTCATTTAATTTCTATCAAAGTTTTATTTGGAAATAAGCTTAATTTTTTGTTTATTACATTATAGGTGGCAGTAATTCAGAGAGTCCATGATGAAGTTGAAGAAAAATGGACCAAATTACATAGAATCCTAGAAACATATGTCCACTGATTCACATATTATGAGGTATCTTCCAATGAATGTTTTTTTGAAAATTTTTTTGTTAGTCAAGAACTTTGTTCCATATATCTTTATTGAATAAATACAATTCCAATTCATCTATCTATTATCCGAACTCAACTGATCTATTCTGAAAACAAAATCTCCTCAAATTAAGAGTAAATATTATAATTTTGATTATATCTCCCATTATAGACATTCTATGGAATACAAAGTTTATGGTGTGAAATTTAAGAGGCCATAAAATAACTCACAAATTTTTTTTATTCAAAATTAGGTCATTTACTCGTCCAAATCTAAAGCACAATTAGTATTACCAAAAAAGGGTGTCTAAAACCTCTTTCCACATTTCCTATACAAGAGCACATTGGGCACCAGATTTTTATGTTTTAATAGGAGGAAAATTTCTAGAATTTTGGAGCTATAAAAGAGTCTTATATTTATCCAAAACTTTTTAGAGTCCCCTTTCCACATTGGGAGATCAAGGATGAAGTAAGTGTCCTACATGAACATTCTCATCCTATCATTAGCATTTTGAACAATGGGAATTCATTTTATTGAAGATATACACATTGTAAGGGACTTTGGACACATATAGTGGCTACTAGTTTGTTTTAATTTGGGTTTTAAAGTATTGAATTCATTTATATGATTCATTATCTCATATTTGAATGCGTTTTTTAAGTTGTGAATGAAATTCACGTTATTTAAAACTAACTAGAATGAGATATTGAGTGAGTGAGTTCTACTATTTTGATTGAATATAATAATTATTTTATTTCCCACATATCTAAGATATTAATAAACCTTTTATTCACTTATAGGACACACAAGTGAAGGACATTGGTTGTAGGATTTTTATGTCAATGATTGTGTAATGACCTGGAATACTAGACCTTATAAAACTGATATTATATTTGATAACTTGCATTACATGCTATACACAATGTAAAAAACTAAAAATAATAACAACATTATTAATAAATGTATAATAAACACTAATATCGTAAACCATTACATGATATTATCTTTGGAAGATAAATAATTAATATATTTTAAAATTTAAAAAGCATATTTTTAATAAAATTCATTTACTCAATATTATTATTATATTTTAAAAAAAATTAAAAACTAAAAAAATTAAATATAATAAAATCAAATTAATTCTTTAATTCCTCTCATAAATATTTTTTAGTATGTTTTATTTCAGAAAAGGTTTATTTTTAGTTTAAAAATACAGATTTTTTAAAATTATAATTTTCATGAATTTATCATTATGTAAGCATATCTAAAAATATTTCAAAAAAATTATGAAATAATATATATATTTAAAGAAAAAATTATTAATTTTAAAATATTATTTGAACTTATAAGTCACATGTTCAGTATTTTTAGAACTAAATTTAAGTGGTACTTTAATAAAAAAATAGTTTTGTATTTTCATCTAATTAAGTGTTTTATTGTAAAATTTAGTTTTTTTCTTTGAAATCCACTTAATATTTATTTTTTATAATAAAAAAATTATGTCATAAAAATATGTATCTATAATAATTTTATCGTGTACATAAAATTTTATTCTTAATAATGAACTTTTCCTTAAAAACTTTACGTTTTATGTGAGTTTATTTTAAAATTAACATTTAAAAATATTTAAAATTTTATTTTGTAAAATGATGTAAAATTTTTAATTCACATGGTTCCAATTACATAAAATTTACAATTTTATTTTTTCATTGACATTAATTATAAAAGCTAAAACATTTATTACCATAGTAAAAGTAAATTAGAATAAATGTTAAAAGGTGAAAATAAAATTCCTTAGAACACTCTAGGTAGTTGAAAAATGATTATAGGAGGTGAATATAAAACCACACACAATTCCACTCCACCATTTCCCATTTTGGTTCCATTTAACTTTTAATAGTAACATTACATTATTGAAAATGTAATGGGTTCTTCAAAAACTACCAATCTCTTCACTTATAAAAATGTAACTCTTACATCAATTAAAGACTCATGAATCATTAAAATTATCCCTTGAAAATATTAATATTATCCCTTACTATAACCCTATCCCACATCTAAAATCTTCTTTTCACCATTATTTTGTTCAAGTCCTTCACTTCCAAGCATTTTTCTAGGAGAAAACACAAGTTTCCAATGTGAGTATTAATTTCACTTACTATATTATCTTACTAAAATAATTTATAAATAATCTAAAACTATATTAATATAAATAAATAGTAATAAATATTATACATAAATTAAATTATAATAATATAAAAATAATTATTCATTACCTTACATCCACTAAGGAAGACCAAAAAATTGATCATGCATACGAGCGAACTACCGCCTCCACAACTCGATATGGTCCATTTTTATCACCTTTGAAAAAATATGTTATCAAAGATATATTTTATGAATAAATATTTTTTTATTTCACAAATAAAATTCTTAAATGATACATTTTCATTTACCATTATTCTATCTATTCACTGATAAATGTTGTCGTTAATTGTGTGTAAGATGGACAAGTGCCTCCACGAATAAAGAATTTTTCATTCACCACCACCCATAATTGATGGTTCCTATAATTTATTTAATGAGGAAATATTATGTTTATGAAATTCATAACATTATTTATATGTCACATTTTAATTATCTAAACACATCCCCCTACTCAATAAATTAATATAACATGTTATCGTTCAGGTAGATTTAATTGCCTATATAAACAATGTTATAATTAATATATCTTAAATGATTATGTGATTTCATATAATTCTAATATTATTTAATAATGACTTATTTAATATTTCTTAAATATTTTTGGAAATTTTTTGTTAATATTTAAAATATTTTTTAATATATCACATTTCTATTGTTAAACACATCAAAACTAGTTCATCATGATTTCTATTTTTGAAATTCATATAGATGTCTTCTACCTAATGAAAATGAGAATTAAGAAATAATTTTTTTTATAATATAATTAATGATCTAAGAATTTTTAAGACATCAAGTTCATGAAAATTGTATGTAATAATATACTGAAGGCTCTCACACTGGATAATGAGAAAAACTATCCTTGTTTAATATATTTGTAAAATAGTGTTTTAAAATAATTATAAAAACAATATTATGATAATATTAAGTTTATGAGATAATTTATTAAGATAGTTATGTCCATTATAATTTATTTTAGATAACATTTGAACAATGTAGAAATATGGGTATTCTTTTTTTCTTCTCAAAATCCTCTCTTTGAGACATGTTTTTTATTATGAACCTAAATTCTTTTAAGCGGTGTCTGTAATTTCCAATTGAGGTGTATATCATGAAATATAATTTATTCAGTGTAATTTGTGTTCTATTTAAACCAATGTCACTTTAAAAAGGTTTTGAGTTTAATTCCCCTCAAATTGTAATGTGTTCTTTGTCTCAAAATTGAATTCCCTGACACATGTTTACATTACATACCATGTTTTCTTTTTCTTGGTCAAAATAAAGCCACGTTAACATTTTGTATCATGGTTCCCTTATATTTCATTATTTTATATTTTATCATTTGAGTGAGAATGTCTCTTTTGATTAAAATATTCCTATTTGATTGTTCTCTTGCCAATAAGTATAATGTTATCCAGAACAAACCACCATATCTTAATTGGATCATTATTTCTCGTCTATATTTTCCTTCCCACTAATATTCTTCTCTATTTTTTGAAAGCTAATATATATTATTTTTTATGACTTTAATAATTCTATTTACACCTTTTAAAATGGAAAATATAATTATATTTTTATGATGTGCATTTTCTTACAATGGTATTTCAAAATATTTTCCACATCAAGTTTCTTTTGATAAACATTATAATTTTTCAAGGAATAATATATTGAATATTCCTTATCAAAGTTAAATTTTTTCCAATGTTTTCACTTAACTTTTTAAAAATAGATTTTTAATGTTACCCATAACTTCATAATTTTACAAATATGTTCAAAATTACATATTTTAACATTTTACGTGGGAACACATATTTACCACCTTTGGAATTTTATTTTAATATTTATCTCAATATTTTCATGGTTTCTAAAAGAAAAGTATTTTTCTACGTGATTTAAAAAAATATCTATTTATAAATGATTTCAAAATGTCATGGATATTGATTATTTCTAAATTTATTTTTTAAAAACTCCTTAAAATTATATTTCATCTAACTCATTATCCTTTGAAATGTATTATTCTTGATCAAGGATGTTTTCTCAAACATAACCATCCAAGTTTTTTTCTATATAGATTATGTAATGTCCATCCATTTTGGTGAAATGATCCATCGCTGCCTTTTTCATGTCAAATCATCTTCGGTGTATAATCAAAATTCATATTCTAAATACTTTAATATGTGAATACCCTATTTTTATTTCTTTGATTAAATGGTTTTCACCAAGATTCCATACATCGATTGATCAAGAAAATTATTGAATTTACCATATACCCTTTATTTATATAGGGTAAATTCCATATTCTCTATTGTCTTAACAAAATTATACTTACCTAGAACTTTGTTGAATATCTTTAGATACCTATTTCTTTTCTAATCTCAAATAATTTTTGGATTTTTGATATAATTATTAATTTTTTTGTTATATGATTACATTTGAAAAGGATGTGAAAACCATTTTCTTTACATGGTTTTTTATGATATAATGATGACTTATTATTTTATCATGCATATATATGGATATTGATGTGTGGGGTCCTATATCTCCCTCTAATTATTTGGTTTAAAGTTCATATCTGATGAGATAGTTAATCATGTGTTTAATTTAGTTGGTCAAACCATGTACACTGATGGTGTGGCTCTTGAAAATAATGTTACCTGTACTATTTTTTGTTCCGCATTTATAAGATATCTTGATATTATTCCCTCATGAATCACTTATATTATCTAATTATTCTTCACTCTTTTTATTCTAGAATTTTTCCTTATGTTATGATTTATTACCTAGGATTGTTTGGCTACACATTTATTTTATATCATGGTTATACCCATATTCTCATCTTATGATTGCATAGGATATTTTATTTTTATCACTTATGTTTACCCTTATTGATAATCTGATCTCAAGAATTTCTTATGTTTCTTTTCCCCCATGTTACATAATCTGTTTCTAGAAGGTTATCTTATGCGAAGAATTTGTGTGATATGTTAAATAGTAATAAATTGTTTATATAGAGCAAAAAATGTTTATTAGTTAAAAGGAACAAGAGTTCTTTTAGTTACTATTTTTTATAATTCTATAAAACTCTATAACTAAAAATTCATGGGAATGCATTAAAATGAAATATTTTATTTATGTCATGTAATTTTTATGGTCATGTTTGTTGGCTACTATAGTTGGTATCCAAGTAAGTTTTATATAACTTTGAAGATTATAATGTATCAGTTGAGGAAAATTTAAGAGTTAGAAATGTTATAAATGGTTGATAAGTTAGAGTTGATTATAATTTCAATGGTATACACAACCCTTTAAGTGAGTTGAGTTTATATTATGGGTATTATTATAAGATATCTTTAGAGAACACCCTAAGAATAAGGATAATTATAGGATTATATCTTGAAATTTTTAAAAAGAAATGATTCTTTGGTTTTCCTAGAAATGAAATCCATATCTAGATATTACAAATGGATGCATGATCTAGAACATATGTACCTCAGGGTAATAATGTTGAGAAGGGAATGTTGGGTATTAACTCAATCTACACCTGGTACACAATAAAGAGGTATAATTACAAAATAAATTAACACTCATGAGAGATATTTTTGTTCAAACTCATTCTCTTTAATGATCAAATAAAAATGATTTAATTATGATGATAACTGATTAGGTTAGAGAACCTCAAGGTGAATGACCATGGATAGCCAAGGATTAAACAAATAGAGTTATAGGTTGAATACAAAGTATCATATGATAAATATAAATATTTCATGGGGGAATATATATTCAGAATGAAATTTTCACCTCAATATTTTAGATATTATCACATCCTTTTTGGTTTTAGTATATTCTTGAAACATGATCAAGTAAATGAAGTTAAGTAAAGTTTGTATCTAGAAAAAAACTATATCTTATAAATGGAGAAGGGGGAATACTTAAATTTTTAATAATCCTTATATATGATGATTATGATGGAAAATGTTCATTTTATAGTTTTACCAAAGGTTGTGTTTTTGATATCTTAATAGAAATTTATTATTTATACTCCTAGTTATTTTCATTAGTGACTGATATTTATCAATGATATTATTACATATTCTAAAATTTATGAGGATTATGTAAAACATCTAAGGAATTTTATTCAATATTTTTTCATAAAGGTTTTAAAATATATATTAAATTGTATCAATTATAATGTTAAGTGATTGTTGAATAGGGTTATATTTTTCCGAACACTATTAAATAACACATTATTGGTATAGGGATAACTCTTTGGTTTAACATATTCTTAATGTTGAGATAATAAAGGGTTGATTTATTTTTAAAAATTATGTTACATAGTATTGATAAATTTGGGAATAAAAATTGATTCATGATATTTTTATTGAAGTTCATCACATTTTTTGGATTATTGTATATATTGACTGGTGTGTGACTTTATATTATTTGACAGATAAATATTTTGTTAAATTTTTGAAGTATATATGGTTTTTCTATAATATAATTTCTTGTATTTTAAAATGGTTTTGGGGAAAATATTTTATTGCTAATATATGCCTATGGTATATATATATATATATTGGGGTATATGATTCTATGGATGGATAATGTTTTTTGAAGAATGATAAGTAACTTGATATAACCTAAGAGAGTAATATATATTTCATATTATAATTTATACCAAAATGATAAATATGTTAATAATAACCTAATAAACTTTGAGGAGATGGCGAGACGGGAGGCGAACCGAGTGACGACACGGAGTGATGGCGCCTGTTAGGGTTTTCTACTGAAATGGTGCTTCCTCACTTCCTTGGATTCAATCTCCTCGACATGTGATTGATGGGAAAGGATCCAGTTCTGAGTGGTATTTCCTCTGCGCTGAGTTCCGTTTTCATAAAGCCAGTGGTTTCCTCTGCTGATTTGCTCGTGTCGGCTGGTGGTGTCGTCTCCTCCGGCGAGCGACGGTCTTCTGGGAAGGATGCGGACCCGAGCGGCTTCAAAAACCTGGAGGCTTCCTCTGCTGATGTCGCATCGGCTGGCGGTGTGAAGGTCCTTTCCAGTGAGATTGTTCTGCTGAGATCGGAGGATAGTGCGGCGAGGGTGGACCGGTTGAATCGCGTCGCTGCGAAACCTCCGCCCTGCAAATCCCTTAACCAGTGTGCTTGGGATTCTTCGAGGTCCATGTTAAAGGATGTTTTGAAGATTTCCTCTTCCGATGTCAATATTGGCCATTTTCAGGAATCTGTGAGGGTTCCTACTGGTGCTGCATCATGTGGTCAGCGTTCCTTTGTTGATGTGATGAAGGATTCTTTATCGGATCAGAAAAAGATTGAGGATTCCTGCTATAGAAGTATTCTCCGAAAGGGATATTTGGCTCACGTTGAGGCAAACCCCGGTGTGATTGCTTAAAGGTTGGCATTGGGTGAGAACTCATTGATTGCTCGCATTGGTCTTCCTAAAGGTGTGCAACCCTGGAAATGTGAAGATTTATTCCGTAGAATTTCGATGTTGTGGGGCTTTGCTAGCTGGAAATGTGTCTCCCTTGGGCATGGATTCTTTCACTGTTTGTTTCCATCGGCGGATCTCAAGATTAGGGCATGGATTTCTGGTTCCATGTTTCTAAAACCGGGATGGATTCATCTGCATGAATGGTCACTTGACTTTAATGTCTCGAATTGCAAAAATGACTTCGCTCAGGTATGGGTGGGTCTTCGTGGGCTTAATTGGGTTCTTTGGCATCCAGAGATCCTGCATGATATTGGAACGGCAATTGGAACTCCCATCCACATTGATAAGGAGACGACTGATGTCAGATTTGGGCACTTCGCTAGAATGCTGGTGGAAGTCGATCTCAGATCCACTCTCATTGATATGGTAACACTTTCTATTCCGTCTGATCAAATTCTGATTGATGTTGAATATGAAAAGAAACCTCTTTTTTGCACTAAATGCATGACTGTGGGGCACTCTTTGGAGTTGTGTCGTAAAAACATCACTTGTAAGGAGTGTGGGATGTGAGGACACCCCTCCAATCTCTGTCGAAAAAAGGATATTTTGAAGGAATCGTCCTCACCAAAGCATGTCATCAAGGACAGCGACCCTCCTATGAAGGCAGCCCCTGATGTGTTGACTCCTTCAAAGGGAAAAGAGTTGATTGTTGATTCTACTCCGACAAGATCTTATAGTGGCCCTTATAGAGATCATGAGGTTATCACTTCTGATAATTTGAGTCATGCGTCAGCATTGGTGGTGAATGACTCTTCACAGCTGAATATTCAGAAGCAATCTTTTGCAAAACGGAAGAACAACTCTGATGATGGGAAGGAAGGGGCCGAGGTCTCCACTCCAGGAAATGGAGTTTCCATCCCCTGCAAGTGGGGGGACACTCATGATTATGATGAGGAAAGTGATAGGAATATGATTAAAACCTCATACAGTGATATTGTTCAAGGAGAAAAGACCAGAATCTCTGACAGTGAGGGTGTTTTGCCTACCCCTGTTAAAAGGAAACCAAGGAAAGATTACTCTGCAGTTCCGAGGACGGTGACCACCAGGTCATCCTCCATGAAGGCTAAGGAGAAGCTATCTATAGAGCAATTGGAGCGAAGGAAGGAGTATATCAAGTTGCTCAAACAATATGAGCCCCAATCAGAATGGGAATCAGCCGATACGGATGATATGACCAGGTATGAATGTGATGCTTATGACTATTCCGACATGCAATCTCATCCTCTTTTTCTTGTTTGTCTCTGCACTTTTCTTTTTATTAATAAATTTACGGTCCAAGCGTGCTTGGATCTGACTTCTGGGGTAACCTAATAAACTTTCTTAAATGGGGATTAATTAAAATTTTGAGGACATAGTTTATTTAATGGGAGGAGAATGTAACTATCTGAAATTATAGACCATGTAAAATTGATGTTATGTTAGATTTCATACATTACATGCTACACCCAATGTAAAAAAACCACAAAAAATTATAATAATATTATTAATAAATCTATAATAAACACTAATATTACAATCTGTAGATACTACCGTTAAAAGATAAATAGTTAATTTGTGTCAATATTGAGAAAGATTAATTTCAATAAAGTCTTTTTTCTTTATATTATAAATTTTATTTTAAAAAATAAATTATGAAATTAAAAAAATTATTTAATAAAATAAAAAAGTATTTTTTAATTCCTCACATCAAAATTTATATAGTTTTAATTTTTCAACTTTTTGCAAAATGGATGGTTTTTATATTGAAAAACACAGTTTTTGAAAAAATTATAATTTTAATGATAGTATCATTTTATTAAATATAGTAGAAGATTAAAAAACCATTTAAGTAATAATATTTATATTTATGAAATAAAATTATTCATTTTAAAATATTCCTTTGACTTATAAATCCCATGTCCAATATTTTTTGAACTAGAATAAAATGTTACTGTAAAAAATAAATCGATTTCTATCTTCTCCCCAAAATAAGTGTTTTGATGGGAAAATTTGATTTTGGCATACTTTTAGATATAACTACAATTTAGTTTTTCTATAATAAACCAAGTTATGTTATAAAAATAAGTATCAATAATAATTGTGTCATATAACTAAATATTTAAATATAATAATGCACTTTACATAAAAAATTGTTCATACACATTATGTTCATTTTTTTAAAATCTGTATTTCAAACCCTTGAAAAATTATATGTTAAAATGATTTAAAAAATTTAAATCATAAGTTTCAAATTAGTTAAAAGGCCCAGTATTAATTTTTACATTAATATTATAAACTAAGGTTAAAAAATAAATTACCAAGGTAAAAGTGATATTGGGTAAAAGTTAAAAAGTTAAAAGAAAAGGCCTAAAACATTATAGGTTTTTTTCAAAAATTATTGGATGGGGAAAATCTCCACAAAAAATAACTTTCCATCAGCTTTTTTCCATTTTTGAGTAATTTACCTATGAATAGTGATATTACATTTTTGAATATGCAATGGTTGCTTATAAAACAACCCTTTTAGATTTTAAAAAGGTCACACTTACACCACTTAAAGTCTCAACTACTATTGGAATATCTCCTTGAAAATATACCAATTTAGACCTAATATAACCCTATCCCACATATATAATCTTATAGGTCCCTTTAGTTTTCTTAAGACCTTCATTTCAAAGGAGTTTTTCAAGAGAAAACTAAAGCTTCCAGCATGTGTATTACATTCAATTACTCTTTTATTCCACTCTAATCCTTCCTAAATTATCTCCAACCATTTTAATTTGTTTAAATAAGTATCATTAATATACTTAAATTTCATTATATTAATTTAAAAATAATTATTCATCAATTTTGATCAAATAAGAGAGACCAAAGCATCGATCATATATATATGTGGATTAACACCTCAACAACATGGTATAGTTCATTTTTCAACATCACATCCCAAGGATAGTATCAAGGTTGAATTTGATAAATAAATATGGTATCTATGCCACAAATAAAATTATAAAATTATCATTTTTAATATACCACCATTTCATCCATTAATTGAGAAATTAGATCGTTAATCATGCTTATAATAGACTACCACCTCTATGAATGACGGATTTCATTTTTCATCTTCACCCATTATTTATAGTTCCTAGAATGGTTTTAATGAGGATATATAATGTTTATGACATGTTTAATATTCTATACATTTCACATTTTTATTATCTAAATACATCCCCTTACTCATAAAATCATTATAACCTGTTACGATTTATGTTATTTGGACTGCATATGTAAATGGGGTTATAACAATTAAATCAAAAAGATTATAGGATTTCATATAATGGTAATATCAATTCATAATGATGTATTTAAGATATTTTAATGATTATGTAAAGTTGTTTTTGAAATTTAATATAATTATTAATATATCACCTATTGATTTCTAAACATGTAAAAACTAGTTCATTATAATTTCCATTTTCAAAAGCCATACTTGTATCAAAACAACCCAGGATATCCATCTTATGGATTCACAAACTATCTTAACACTAGTCTAAAGGGTATTCCTCAGCCCATGGGCAGGAAACTAATGTCTGGTCCTCACATGAACGCACTTGGGAATGATTTCACCTAATAATTAGAGTAAATTGAACAATAGAAATATAACAAAATTATAGAATGACCCATATTTATTTCAGGTGTCTTCACTGAAATAAAAAAACATAAGAAAAAAATAGAGAATAAAAAAGTAAAGTAATGTAAATATATAATCCATCTGCTTATCCCCAATCTCCCACCCCTATTAAGAATACCATATCCGCCTCCAGTGCCCTAGGCGCCTCATGTAGATACATCTACCCTTCATACATAGAAATTAATATATGCCTAAATAGACAAATAACTAAGGGAACTAATAAAAAATGATAACCACAAATGCAAAACCAATCAATTAACCAAGAATGGTCATAGAAGATACTAAACATGCAATTGAAACATATATATATGTGTTAACACATAAGCAGTTAGTATTCCACTGCACTCCTCACTACATGAAAAACCTATAATTAAATATACATTTCAATATAGGTTGAAATTCATAAAAAAAATAAAGTTTTTCATAGGCGTTTACATAAAGAAAAAATATAACAAATCCATATCATATCAAACCTCTTTTCATTATTTTAATAAAATGAAACAATGACCTAAAAACTATTAAAAACAGATAAATCCTATGTAGAAAAAACATCCATTTGAATCCATTAATTTATTTTAAACATATTTTAAAGAACCTTTTTGAACATTTAAAATCACACAATCCATGGATGGAATGTAAACGATATGATAGATCACTACATCACCAATGACATTAGCAAGTAAAATTTGCACAGTGCTTTAGTTTTCAAGAAAGAAAGGGGACATAAGGGACATATCCAATATAAAATCAACTAGAATCATGGGCATCAATCCAAGTCATATATAATGGTTATACTAGACTTTATTGAATGAGGACTAACCTATCATCACACTCAAGAAACGTGACTATATTGTATCTGGATGCATCATGAGCATGACAACTAAACCTCCCTCACAAAGAATAATAATAATCATGTCATACATGTTACATGTATATCAAGATCCAATTATAGAAAATTATATTAAAAACACACATTTGAGCCTCCAATGTTATCAAGTACAAAAATCATGGGTTCAAGAGGGACACACCCCATCACATCATCAATACAACATAGTATAAAGCATCCCCCTAAGTCCATTAACAATGTTAATCACATCCATTAAAAGGATAAACATGCATTCTATAAAAATAGACTAATTTTAATAGGTAACACATAACACAAGGGGAAAATAGTGAATCTCACATAAAATGGATAATTTCAAAAGGTTAAAACCACCCATATAGGGTAACAACTAGGGATTACAAATATCTTTATAAAAAATATAATTGTTTACACCTTTTTAAAGAATATTATATTTTAAGCCACTTTAAAACATAATTTAGGTAAACAGTTATCTTTCATGAAACCCCTTTTTGACTTAAAACATTATTTCATTAATTTTCATATAACCTAACAAGGTTGAATAATTTTTTAAAAAAAAAATTAATCCCAGAAACACCTTAAATATTATTTAGATACTTGGTATTTCAAGTTACACTTGAAATTCCATGTAAAATTATTTATCATTTGACTACAAAAAATCTAAAATACCTTCATTTACTCTAATATTAATTTTAAAGGGTCTCTTTGGAAATTTAAAAAGAAAATGGAGCATGAAAAAATTTAGAACATATTTAGAACAATACATTAAAATAATAAATACCATTGTACTTGTTAAAAATAAAGGCAAAAGCCAATTTTCATTTTACAAATTCAATAATTATAATTAATACCACTATAAACTAATAAAAAAATGAATTTAGAAATACAATCCATTAATTATTCTCAAATTAAAGTTAGGTGAATGAGAAAACCTACCTAAATCAGGTGATACTCAAGCTAGGGAATCAAAATCATGATTAAGGGAACCTAAAGAACCCATCACATGCCCTAATATTAAGACCCTCAATAAAATCAAGAGCTGAAACATGTTATTTTCATCTAAGGGGTGTGTGAAATAAGGGAATAAGAAGAAGAATAAGGATAAAAGAAGAAATAATAATGGGGGGACAGATAAGGGTTTACCTATACTCACAGAGGTAGAGGGGAAATGGGATCTATAGGGGATAGACCTTGGGTGCCTCTGTGTGAAAGTGGTCATAAGGGGGATGGGGAACCATGTTGAGAGGCTGATGGGGGATGTCATGTGAAAAGATGGTTTATCCCCCTTTCCTTTTATTTTTTCCATATTATTATTATTATTATAAAATTTATTTCCTTTTGTGAAAAACCTAAAAGTAAAAAAAATAATAAACCCTCCTAAGATCTAAAATACCAGGCTTGATGTTATTTATTGATTTTTTTATCATCCTAAAATTATTATTAAATAAAAAAAAATTAACAATACAATACAGTGTTCTGAAATATCTCCAATATAACACTTATCATCCCTGATAAGTTTATAGTCAAAGTAGAAGGCAACCAACAAGGGTGATCATTTCAATCCTAAGAGGGGAGGAAAGTTTATCTCGACTCTTCCCACTATTTAGAAACATATTAAATAGTGAGATGAGAAACTAAATACTAGGAAAATAGAATAACCACAAAACATCAAACATCCAAAAAAATTTCCCATCAAACTCTACCAATAAGGGATGATGAAAATAAAAAAAATACCAAAGAAAAAAAGGTACATAAATCATACATGATGAGTGTTAAACAAAGCACCAAGAATCCCTTCTTTACCTACTTTGGATAGATCCTAGTGTCTCTAAGCATATAGTAAAGACTGTGTCACCACTAGTAACTAGCTTCTCCACAATCACAAGTCATCTGAGGTAATATGACAATCCTAGAACAATGTTGATCCTTAGGTCTATAAACCTGTTTGACCATACCTACATGGACAAGTTCCAAGTGTCTCTGAGCATGCCCGGTAAACCATTCTAATATATTATGATGTAGGATCCAGATCTATATCTTCACGAGCTTATCCTAACAAATCCAAGGACCCATCCCACGAAATTTCAATCAATTAAGCACTTAATTCAAGGCATTTATTATCAATACCCACATGAATTTTAGGATGAAACCTATGATAATCTTATCTACTGAGCTCTAAATCCATGATAGTTCCCAAAATATCCTTATGGTATCATGGATTTGACTTGCGACTATACTATCCTTCAAGATCTAAATCCATGGAATTTTATATAAATATCCTCATGAATTTGGTGATGTAACCCATGATAATCCTATTAACCAAGCTCTAAATACATGGAATCTCTCTCAATATCCACCCGACTCCATGGATGTAACTCATGAAAGTCTAATCAACTAAGAATCTAATCCAAGGTATCTCTTTCACTGAGATCCAACTCTTTGGTAGCTCCCACCCATATACTATACATGGAATTCATTCTGTATTCTCATTCCAAAAAATAGTTCCAACCACCAAAGGTTTCTTTCATTTCTTTTAAAACTTTAAAAATATAAAATAAATTTTTTATCATGATAATCCTCAAGTCTATAAATCAATTTCACATTAAAATCTATTATTTTAATAAAACACATAGCAAGGCATCTTAAATTTCTAGTCAACACATTATAGTTCATCTCATAAAATCACACCTCAACATGTAAAAAACACATAATAAAAAGTAAAATCAAACATATAAGTTTTAGAAAATGGTATGTCACCCAAATGAATTCAAATGGACCAAAACTGATTTCTAACCTAAGCCCCTTAGGATTTTCACAAAACTATGTTAAAATATTATTTATAAAATACTAAAAAAGGAAATAATTTTAATTTTAAAAATACTTGGACCTTATCCAAAAAAATAAAAATAAAAATTCCTTATAAACATCACTTTTCATTTTAAATTCCATTTTGAAACTAATTTATTAAATTATAATTTTCTATTTGAAAATTAAAACCAACACATTAAAATAATTGAACCCATAAAGAGAGACACCAATAATCATTTGACCAATGCACCACCATCAAACAATTTATCAAGATATATGGTCCATAATGACTATTAGGAAATATCGAGTATATTCCAACCTTATGGAGGAATCACACATGTTAAAGAAATATGTAGATAGATATAATAGTGATGAAACACAAGCATTAGAACTAAATGAACATGATCTCAAAGAAGGTCAAGGCCACCTAAACCATGACCAACTAAAATGGAAGGGTCTATAACTCTCCCCAGACACTAACTTGGGTCAGGTACCTGACTATTAATCCCAAATCAATTAATAAATTAGTTCATATTTTGATAACAAAACTCAATAAAAAACACTGGTTAGATTATGGATACAGGTTTCTAAACTTCAACATCCCAACCACCTCATCCATTCTCTGATGCACTCCCGAGAAACCAAGTCACCAACTGAGCCTCACTCTATGTCTGAAACTATCATTCTAATATGTTCCAAATCTTGTAATTATAATACGATGTTCAATTATCATAAGGAACCCCTGGAATAAAATGGTTTCCACATAAACCCCCATACCAATTTATAAATTCCTATATTTTTTGAAAGCACCATCCCCATGAGCCATATCAATTAAAACCACCCTTTAAAAAAATTCTCATGATTCTTACCACAATTAAATCTTTATCTTCTAAAAACCTAGTTCTATCTAAAATCATCCATTTTTAATAACATTTCTTTGTAGAATCTAAGAAAAACATCACAAAGAATCAATCAATAAAAATATGAAACAAAATTACCCATGGATCTAATATTACTATAATCATTAATTATAATATATATATATGGGTAAATATATTTATATTATATATTTATTCAATTAATATTGGATTCAGAGAAGGAATCATCAAAATACAAACTAATTTCATCATCATATCAAAATACTATGCTTGGTTCTCTTCCCATTTCCATTTCCACCTGAGTTAATACAAGAACTATTGGGGATAAATATAAAAACCAAAAAGTATTTGGAATAATTCCCAAGTTAGTGAAATGGTGGTGAGCCATGTTCCAATCTTGCATTGGTTCTCAAGGGGGGTCCATGATCAAGTGTGTGGTTGTTTAATGGTTCGTTAATCTATGCAAGTTAACCTCACACACTTGATTTAGTCTTTATTTCTAAACCAAAATATAAAATTATCCTCAAGAAAACTCATCATGACAATAAGTAATAAAGAAAAATACCATATCAAATCTCAATCAGTAATTAAAATTAAAAAAACAATTCCCAACCTCCCCTAGTAACATGAGGTTCATATTGGAAAAGATCTATCTAGACCCTCCTTCCAAAAATACCACTCATGAAAGTCTAAATCCTATAATATCATTATTTCCAAAGTAAGAAAAAGGTTACGAAGCTATTTTTAATGAACTGGACCAAGCTACTGGTAAAGACCCAAACTTATCATACATAAATATTACATCTTAATAGATGAATATTCATTTCATAACATAATGATCCATGCTATAATAATTTATGTATTATGACTATGTAAACATGGATCATAAACAACTAGTTCATAGGTTAACTACATAAACTTGCACTAAGTTCATTATAATAAGAATCCTTCTTAGTTATATCATACATAATAAATTTCTTCATAACCTATGGAAATGAAATGTAAGAAATGGTGAGCTTAGATACTCAATAAGGGTAAATATGACAGATATAAACATAACATGAGTATACGGAAATTAGAATAAGAGAAAACATTTGAAAATCATACCATGTATATCATAGATCATAAAAATGAATCATGGAATAAATATTGGTAGTTCATAAGGGATGAATCATAATATAATTAAAAAACATGATCCATGAGAGTATAATTATAGGAAAAAAACATAAATATGTGGCATAAAAAATCATAGAAAATCATTTCCTTAGTATTCAAGGCTCGTTTACAATAAATCATAATGGAATGGGTTCACTCCCAAAAATAATGTATTAGTCAAGGTTCACACCCAATACTATCACAGTGGAAAAAGTCCCTTACTGAACTGGGTTCACTCCCCAATCCAGTCCTTTTTATCAGATGAGATATAGATATTTACACAATGCATTGGAGAGAGATAAATTTACCACCTATAAAATAATGAAATAATAAATATGTGTGTCACAAGATCATAAAAAAATAATCATATCAGAACCCATGAAAAAATGGGGTAAATAAAAATTTCATCATAGCATAACTCATGGAAAAGAAATGAGTTTCGTTAATATTTCATCATTTCATCATTTCATAGCCCCTGGAAAAAGTAAGGGGTTTCATAAAAAAACATTCATCATAAAAATAAACAATCTAGATAAATAATAAGGATGGTATCATTGGATTATATCCCTCATAATTATTAGGTGACATAAACAGATGTTATCTTATATGAAAAATGATTTTGAATGATCACTTAGGACATTTCTTGATAAAAATGTCACTTCCATTTATAAATCAATTTATTAAAATATAAATATTTATGAAATTTTAAAGAAAATATTTTCATTGAAAGTAAACTTGGAAACATTAAAATGAATAATAAAATAATTTAGTGTTCGTGACATTTTGATATTTCATTCATTTCATATACGTTAAAAAAGATTATTTTTACATTTTTGGTAAAAATTCAAAAGTACCTCATTCAGAAAATGAAAATAAGTCTCCTTTAAAACCATTTTTAAAAATTAAAAATTAGGTAAAATTTATTTAAACAATAATTTAAGAATATAAAACTTTATTTAAAAAAATTATAGAACAAGCACATGGAATAAAATGGATTTTCGACTTAAGAGAGAAATAAAGTCGAATTTTTTTAAAGATAATATTTTGAACTCTTGAGTATATAAAGAAAGGAAAATGAATGCAATGCATGTATTTTCATTAAATAAAAATATGATAATAAAATTTATGATTATATTGGGATATAGTTTATAATATATCATAATAAAAAACTTAATCATAAACAATCCTGAAAAACAATGTGATTATAACATAAAACTTTTACCACTTTGGTATCTTTTGAATTGTAAGAACCACAAAATAAATAAAATTATTGTCACGACCCGCCCTCGGGGTCCGTGCCGTGACTACCCCAAGCCTGCCTTCCATAGGCCAGGGGCTGGCGACTAGCACCAAGGCGTAAATCCCGGTAAAAAGGGAAGGAATTGCCTTTGTAAAGTAAACAAACACCACAGAGTAAGCAAGCGGAAAGTAGACACTAAGCAAAAGCAGAGTACAACTGAAAGTGCGGAAAAGTAAATGGGCCAGTATACAAACCCAAACTGAAAGTAAAGTACAACTCGAAAGGGAAAACAGCAACTGAAAAGTAAAAGCCGCTACACCGAGCTGTCCACTGGAAATCCCACCTGAAGGGTGGGTACAGATAGCTCCACTGCTCCACGGGTCCCGTCGTCCGCTCCGAGCACGTCCCGCCCAGTGGTCCACCTCCAGGTACCGTCCTGCTCTGCAAGCCTCAGCTAAGATCAACGATGTCCGTCGTCTGCAACCAACACAATGTAGTGCAGGCAAAGCCCGTGCAGGGGTGAGTATAAGCTACTCATTAGAGACCCCGAGACCCCTGAAGGTCTCTCAAATCCACAAAGGATAAACCACGAAAAAAGGTACAATCACGAAGTAACAACCGACATTGCTTAGGTATATGCCCATACATATACCTAAGTCATCAATTTCAAATACGCTCCAACCTCCGAGCCCAAGTACTACTCAGTCCACACAGGAAAGTAAACGTATTCCACACAGGAAAGCAAAACGTAATCCACACAGGATAGCACAACACAATCCACACAAGAAAGCAACAGGATTCAGCTCACACAGGTATACTTCTTCAAAGGATGATAAAGATGATCTCTGATCCATCTAAGTCGTCGAACCCACGAAGGATCGATAGGTAACTAACCCCCTCAAAAGACCCACACAGGATCGGGCCCACATAGGACCTGTAGGCGCTGGTTCACAGAGGACCGCTGAGCGCAAGGACCCACACAGGATCGGACCCACACAGGATCGGGCCCACACAGGACCTATAGCACTGATCCACGTAGGATCGCTGAGTGATATAGTCGTCGTCGTCGAATCCACACAGGATCTCTGTAATGTCGTCGTCGCAGTCACAGTAGCAGTAGTAGCAGTAGTAGTCACAGTAACAGTCGCAGTAACAGTCGCAGCCAGCACTAGGGTTCTCGCACACAGCAAGCTCGTTCGGAGGGTCCGCTCCACGAGCCGAGAAACTGATACATCAACTGTCACAAAGTCCAGAGTTGTTGTATCCAAAAGTTCCGTATCACCAACAGGAACTCAACGCAACAGACGGCGCGTCGATCGGACGCCCGGTTTGAGAGTTATTGGCTTTTTCGTCTCCGGGGCCCGGTTGGTTTTTAAGGCAAAACCAACCCGACCATACTCCACCTGCGTCCAAACCTCGGGCGGAGTATGCCAAAAGATCCGTCTCACTAAGAGGAACACAACAAAGCTGACGGCACATCAATCGGACGTCCGTAGCTCAAGATATGAGCGTTTCCGCTCCGAAGGTCCGGTTGGTTTCGTGAACGAACCAACCCGGCCGAACTCAAAGTGTTCCGAAACTTTGAGTGCGATATACCGAAACGACCGTCTCGATCCAAGGATCGCGTTGCCGCAGACGGTTCGTCGATCGGAGGTCCGTGGCTCAAGTTATGTCCAAAAGACCGAAACCGTCTCGAAAACGGGGGGTCCGGGTCCGGGCCGACCCGGCCCGACCCCCCCACCCCCTGGGTTGGCCCGAACCGGGTCGACCCGACCCGGGTCCAACCCGGCCCAGCCGGCAGCGCGGCGGCCTGGCGCCGCACGGATGCAGCGCGCGCGGGGGGCATGGCCCCCGCTTGTTTCAAAAAAAAACGGTGCGGCTTATAGCCGCGCCTTAGAGAACCCCCCCCCCCCCCTCGTGGGGGCCTGCTTGAGGAGAACCGGGGGCCGCCTGCCCCTTCAAGAAACCGCCCCCCATCATAAATGGGGGGGGGTTTAGAGAGTTGACCGGGGGAATTTATTCGCCCGGTCTTTGACCTTCCGGCCGGCCACCTGGCCGGCCGGTTTTTCTCCAACAGGACCGGCAAGCCGGTCCCCTTCCGGTTTCCGACGCCGGCGGCCCGGCGTGCCGCCGGTCTTCCCGTCTCGCCGCGGCCCGGAACCGGCCGCGGTGTTTGTCGTCCGGCGCCGTGCGACGGCACCGCGCCCCTCCGTCGCGCCTTCGATTCCCTTCAACGCGGCGCGACGGCGTCGCGTTCTTGATGATCCTTCCACGGTGCCGCGCAATATAACCGTGCGAATAACCGCGTGGTGCGACGGCACCACGCCATCTTGTTTCATCCGCAAGATTAATCAACAAGAACAAAGGAGGGGGTTCGGTCGTGTTCATGCGGTCCGGTCCCCTCACGTTAAACAATAACACATATTTAAAATCCTCACGTTAGTCATGCTAGAACCACGAACAAGGATAAATAAATAAACAATTAACAACAACCCCTACCTTGGGTATAGGTTCGAAGATTTGTCAACGTCCCGCGGAAGACAACGTCGCGGAGGTCGGGCGTCGCGGTAATCGTTCATCAAATCCGATGACGAAGAGGTACGTCCGAAGAGATACGTCGTTGGCGAATCTTCGTATGCCGACAAAGGAAGTCCGAGGAGGAAGCGGCGTTCCCTTTCGTTGACACGGAAGACGAAGAAGAGAGGTGTGGCGTTCTTCGTCGGAGCTTGAGCGTTCTTTGTCGGAGCTTGAGCGTTCTTCGTCAAAGTTTGAAGAAGAAGGAGAAGAACCCAAAAGCTCTCAAGATGGCTAAACAATTCTAACCAAATAAAATAAGATAGAGTCTTATTTTATTCACAAACTTATCAAATTGAATTTCAAAGGTTTGAAATTCAAATAAGATAACTCCAAAATTAAATAACAATTTGTCATGTCATTTAAAGAGGGGTTAAAGGGAGTTTGAGAGAAGATGGAAGGTTTAGGTTCGTGTGGGTCCCACCACACTTAATCCTCTCAAGGGAGGTTAAGTGGGTGTGGGTCCCACCCCTAACTTCCTTTGAGAGAAGTTAACCAACAAAAGATAAAAATAAAAAGTGTTCCACATTTTTATTCAACTTTTTATAATTCTCCCAAAAACTAACTTTCGTCCCGCATTAAACGCAACTTCGGAAAAGGTCTCCTTAAGCGAATATCGGTGTTGCGAGTTCATCGGTGTCCTCGGATTTCAATTCCGAGCATCGGATCAAAAGTTATAAATTCCCGCTCGTTCGTTCACTGAACGTACCCGAGCCAAACTTCGGAAAATGATTCCGGGCACTCCGGGCCTCGGAATCATGTGCCGTCTGAAACCGCGCTCTTTTAAAATTCCAAAGAAAATTAAGAAAAAATTTCCCTTGAATTTTACGGGTCTTTACATTACTCCCACCTCAGGGCTTTATGTCCCCGTAAAGATACATCAAGAACTAGGGAAACAAATGAGGGTACTGAGCACGCATCTGAGCCTCCCGCTCCCATGTGCTCTCCTGGAGATTCCCATGTTGCCATCTGATGCGCACAAGAGGAATCGATCACCCACGTAGGACCCACTCCTGTCGATCTTCTATCTCCACCGGGACGTCCGTAAAAGTCTCCACATCGTCAACGTCAAGCTCCCCATGGTCAATGATGTGCGTTGGGTCGTGCACGTATCTCCTCAGCTGGGATACGTGGAAGACGTCGTGCACCCGGTGCAACTGAGGTGGCAGAGCCAGGAGATAGGCCACCTCGCCAACCCTGCTGAGGACCTGGAAGGGTCCGATGAAGCGCGGAGATAACTTGCCGCCTCGGCCAAATCTCCGAATACCACGTCGAGGTGAGACCCGCAAGAAGACGTGGTCGCCATCCTCGAACTCTAGTGGCCTCCACCTCCTGTCAGCGTATGACTTCTGCCGGCTCTGTGCTGTCCTCATCCGCTCCTGGATGACCTGGACCTTCTCTGTCGTGGCCTGGACTATCTCTGGTCCCACAAGTGCTGACTCCCCAGGGTCTGTCCAGCACAAAGGAGATCTACAAGGTTGGTCGTATAATGCCTCGTATGGTTCCATCCCGATGGTGGAGTGGTAGCTGTTGTTGTACGCAAACTCCACCAAGGGTAGGTGGTCCTCCCAGCTACGACCAAAGTCGAGGACACAGGCCCGGAGCATGTCCTCGAGAGTCTGAATGGTCCTCTCTGTCTGACCATCCGTCTGAGGGTGAAAGGCTGTGCTTAGACGTAGCTGCGTCCCGAACGCCTACTGTAACCCCTTCCAAATCCGGGAAGTAAAGCGAGCATCTCGATCGGAGACGATAGATGATGGCACACCGTGAAGCTGCACAATCTCCTGAACATAGAGATGCCCCAAGCTCTCCACTGAGCCCTGCTTTCTAATGGGTAAGAAGTGTGCCGACTTGGTGAGTCGATCAACAATCACCCAGATGGAGTCGTGACCTCTGGAAGTGCATGGAAGTCCAGTCACGAAGTCCATAGATATGTCGTCCCACTTCCACTCCGGAACCTCCAAGGGTTGTACCAAGCCTGCTGGTACCTGATGCTCTACCTTCACCTGCTGACAGGTGAGGCATTGAGAAACGAACTCTGCCACTGCCTTCTTCATGCCCGGCCACCAGTGCTGTCGCCTGAGGTCCTGGTACATCTTTGCCACTCCAGGATGTATTGCCAAAGGAGAAGTGTGAAACTCTCTCAGCACTTCCTCTCGCAAAGCGACTGGTACCATGGTACGTCCTCTAAAAAGGTTGTCGTGCTCTGCTCCAAGGGAGAAACCATCAGGTGCCTGTCCCGAGGATATTTGCACATGCCGTGTCTCACAGTCAGCGTCCTCACGCTGTGCCTCTCTGACCCGCTGCAGTAGTGGAGGGGTGACTGTGAGAGACTGGAGGAAGGCTGCTCCATCTCTGTCCACGAAGGATATCTGCAAAGAGGCTAGCTGCTTCGTCGCCTCCTCAAGTAGCTGAATGCCCGTCCTCCTGCTGAGGGCATCGGATACTACGTTCCCCTTCCCAGGAGTATAGACTATCTCAAAGTCATAGTCCTGGAGGAACTCGAGCCATCGCCGCTGTCTCAGGTTCAAGTCCTTCTGCGAGAAGATATACCTGAGACTCTGATGATCGGAAAAGACTGTAAAGCGCTCGCCCATCAGATAGTGTCGCCATGTCTTCAGAGCGAAGACCACTGCTGGTAACTCTAGGTCATGGGTAGCGTAGTTCTGCTCATGCGGCCTCAACTGACGTGATCCATAGGCGATCACTGCCCGCTCCTGCATCAGAACACATCCGAGTCCGGTCCTTGATGCATTGCAGTAGACTACGTACCCTACTCCCTCCTCAGGCAACCTCAAGATAGGTGCGCTAGTCAATCTCTGTCTCAGCTTTTGGAAGCTCTGCTGACATCTGTTTGACCACACGAAGGGTTTCCCCTTCTTCGTCAAAGCTGTGAGTGGTGCCGCAACTCTAGAGAAGTCCGGCACGAATCTCCGATAGTATCCAGCTAGTCTCAAGAAACTCCGAACTTCAGTCACGCTCCTGGGTGGCTCCCATGCTAACACAGCCTCAATCTTCGCAGGATCCACTACAACTCCCGCCTCAGAGATAACGTGTCCCAAGAAATGGACCTCACGTATCCAGAACTGGCACTTCGAGAGCTTACCATAAAGCTGGTGCTCTCGGAGTGTGTCTAGTACAACTCGCAAGTGATAGGCGTGCTCCTCCTCAGTCGTAGAGTAAATCAGAATGTCGTCGATGAAGACCACGACAAACCGATTGAGGTATGGCTGAAAGATCCTGTTCATGAGAGCCATGAACACTTATGGAGCATTGGTTACACCGAAAGGAATAACCAAGAACTCATAGTGGTCATACCAACATCTGAAGGCCGTCTTCTGCACATCCTCGTCTCTGAATCTGAGCTGATGATAGCCTGACCTGAGGTCTATCTTTGAGAACCACCGTGCTCCCTTGAGCTGATCAAAGAGGTCATAAATCCTCGGTAGCGGATACTTGTTCCTCACCGTCACCTGGTTCAGGCGACGATAGTCAACACAAAGCTGCAGGCTCCCTTTCTCCTTCTTGGCGAACAATATCGGGGAAGCCTAGGGTGAAACACTGGGTCGGATGAACCTCTTGCCCTGCAAGTCCTCCAACTGTACCCGTAGCTCTCGAAGCTCGGCGGGGGCCATCCGATATGCTGGAGTGGATATCGGGGCTGTCCCGGGGTACAAGTCATTATAAAAGTCTACCTCTCTACGAGGAGGTATCCTTGGAACGTCGTCGGGAAAAACGTCCGCAAACTGATCCACCACTGCAGGAAAACCAGGACTCCGCACGTCAACTGCTCCAAGGATGAGGCTAGCCAACTGATGACTGATGGGTTGTCCTCTCCTCCGCGGAAGTCCATCCTGTGCTGCTAAGGCTCCCTTCTCGCTGGTGAAGGTGAACCTGCTCCCGTCGGTGCGTACACATCGCACCTTGCGCCTAAAACAGTCAATCTGTGCATGGACCGTAGATAGCCAATTCATGCCCAAGATGACGTCGTAAGGCCTCGACGCTGCTACAAGAAGATCCCAGCCGAAGCTCTCACCTCCTAGAGTAAGCTCACACTACCGTCACCAGTGCATAATCGTCGAGTCTGCTCCCGTAGGAGTCTCTAGCCGTAAGGATCGAGCCAACGGCTCTGTCGGAATCTCCGAGCTCCGAACAAGTGCAGCGGCTATGAAAGAGTGACTCGCTCCTGTGTCTATAAGAACTGCAGCAAGGGTGGAATAGACACAGATAGTACCTCGAATCATCTCGGGTGTGCCGTGGTCATAGGCCTCTGCTGCCTGGAGCTGTGCCTGTCTCTGCCCGCCAACTCCCTGTGGTCGGGGTGGACCTCCTGGTGGTGGTGGTGGCAGAGCCTCAAAGCGTCGCCCACCACTGGCTGCTCGTCCAGCTCCTCTGCCTCGTCCGCCTCCTCCCTGCGGACCTCCACGGTCGACCCTATGCCTCTGCCTTGGTGGTCCCTCAACTGTCTGCTGCTCCTCGGCACGGCGGGTCGGGCAGTCATGAGCCATGTGGCCCTGCCCGCCGCACGAGTAGCATTGTCTGCCTCTCGAAAGACTGGCTCCGCGCTGTGTGCCCCGCACTGCTGAGCCAGTGTCCTGAGGTCGTCTGCCCGAAGGTCTGGTCTACCTGGACCCCTGAGTCATCCGTCGACTGCCTGCTGCAGATGACTCTGCCACGTGCCGCCCTGCGGTGGGTCGCTGCGCTGGTGTAGACTCAGCAAGGAAGCTCTCGATCAGAAGGGCCCGCTCCAGTACTCCTGTCTGAGTCGGTATGCTGAGGGAGATCAGTGATGCCCTGATATCATGTCTCAAACCCTGCTCGAAGGTCCGGGCCCGGAAGAATGGGTCCCGTACCATGTCGGTCGAGTAGCGCGAGAGATCAGTAAATCTCGCCGAGTACTGAGCGACCATCATGCTGCCCTGCCGTAGCTGAAGAAGCTCCTGGATACGCACCGCACGAAGGGTGGCTGGGACGAACTCCGAGCGGAAGAGGCTCTCAAAGTTCGTCCAAAGTAGAGATGCCTCATCGTGCACCTGGAGCATCAAGCTCCACAATCGTCCTACTGCTGCGTGTAGTAGGCCCGCAGGGAGGATCACCATGAGGTCTGCTGGTGTCCTCACTAGACTAAACACACGTACCACTGCCTCCAGACAGTCCTCGGCTGCCTGGGGATCCATCTCCCCGCGAAACCTGGGCGGTCGTTGGCGCTGAAACTCATGCAGTGCGCTGAGGCGACGTGCATCGTCAGCAGCTGGTGCTGGAAGCATCAGGGGCTCGGTGGGTAGTGCTACCGCTGGTTCCACTGCTGACAAAGGGCCCTGCACCGAGGCCTCGTCGCTCGGTGGGCTGTCGTCACACTCGACTCTCGGAACCCTAGCTAGCTGTCGTCGTGGGGCCATCCTGAAAAGAAAACAGGTGCGCCACGGTCAGAACAGTATACCTGGTGAGCTGATATAAAGTAATCACAAAGAAAACTTTGAAACACACACGCAATCAATGTTTTCGTGCATTAAGTCGGAAATCAGAAGTCAGGGTCCTGGTGTACGGATACGTCGGCCGCAGCACCAACACTGAACTCCCTGGACTGATAACCACACTCAATACGCTAAACATTATTGCTTCACATAGAAAAGATCAGAGTTCGCGGTAGAACCAAACTCCTCTGATACCAATTTGTCACGACCCGCCCTCGGGGTCCGTGCCGTGACTACCCCAAGCCCGCCTTCCATAGGCCAGGGGCTGGCGACTAGCACCAAGGCGTAAATCCCAGTAAAAAGAGAAGGCATTGCCTTTGTAAAGTAAACAAACACCACAGAGTAAGCAAGCGGAAAGTAGACACTAAGCAAAAGCAGAGTACAACTGAAAGTGCGGAAAAGTAAATGGGCCAGTATACAAACCCAAACTGAAAGTAAAGTACAACTCGAAAGGGAAAACAGCAACTGAAAGGTAAAAGCCGCTACACCGAGCTGTCCACTGGAAATCCCACCTGAAGGGTGGGTACAGATAGCTCCACTGCTCCACGGGTCCCGCCGTCCGCTCCGAGCACGTCCCGCCCAGTGGTCCACCTCCAGGTACCGTCCTGCTCTGCAAGCCTCAGCTAAGATCAACGCTGTCCGTTGTCTGCAACCAACACAACGTAGTGCGGGCAAAGCCCGTGCAGGGGTGAGTATAAGCTACTCAGTAGAGACCCCGAGACCCCTGAAGGTCTCTCAAATCCACAAAGGATAAACCACGAAGAAAGGTACAATCACGAAGTAACAACCGACATTGCTTAGGTATATGCCCATACATATACCTAAGTCATCAATTTCAAATACGCTCCAACCTCCGAGCCCAAGTACTACTCAGTCCACACAGGAAAGTAAACGTATTCCACACAGGAAAGCAAAATGTAATCCACACAGGATAGCACAACACAATCCACACAGGAAAGCAACAGGATTTAGTTCACACAGGTATACTTCTTCAAAGGACGATAAAGATGATCTCTGATCCATCTAAGTCGTCGGACCCACGAAGGATCGATAGGTAACAAACCCCCGCAAAAGACCCACACAGGATCGGGCCCACATAGGACTTGTAGGCGCTGGTTCACACAGGACCGCTGAGCGTAAGGACCCACACAGGATCGGACCCACACAGGATCGGGCCCACACAGGACCTGTAGCACTGATCCACATAGGATCGCTGAGTGTTGTAGTCGTCGTCGTCGAATCCACATAGGATCTTTGTACTGTCGTCGTCGCAGTCATAGTAGTAGTAGTAGCAGTAGTAGTCACAGTAACAGTCGCAGTAACAGTCGCAGCCAGCACTAGGGTTCCCGCACACAGCAAGCTCGTTCGGAGGGTCCGCTCCACGAGCCGAGAGACTGATACATCAACTGTCACAAAGTCCAGAGTTGATGTATCCAAAAGTTCCGTATCGCCAACAGGAACTCAACGCAACAGACGGCGCGTCGATCGGACGCCCGGTTTGAGAGTAATTGGCTTTTTCGTCTCCGGGGCCCGGTTGGTTTTTAAGGCAAAACCAACCCGACCGTACTCCACCTGCATCCAAACCACGGTCGGAGTATGCCAAAAGATCCGCCTCACTAAGAGGAACACAACAAAGCTGACGGCACGTCAATCGGACGTCCGTAGCTCAAGATATGAGTGTTTCCGCTCCGAAGGCCCGGTTGGTTTCGTGAACGAACCAAACCGGCCGAACTCAAAGTGTTCCGAAACATTGAGTGCGATATACCGAAACGCCCGTCTCGATCCAAGGATCGCGTTGCCGCAGACGGTTCGTCGATCGGAGGTCTGTGGCTCATGTTATGGCCAAAAGACCGAAACCGTCTCGAAAACGGGGGGTCCGGGTCCGGGCCGACCCGGCCCGACCCCCCCCCCCCCCCCCCGGGTCGGCCCGAACGGGTTCGACCCGACCCGGGTCCGACCCGGCCCGGCCGGCCGGCCGGCGGCGCGGCGGCCTGGCGCCGCACGGATGCAGCGCGCGCGGGGGGCATGGCCCCCGCTTGTTTCAAAAAAAAAAACGGCGCGGCTTATTGCCGCGCCTTGGAGAACCCCCCCCCCCCCCTCGTGGGGGCCTACTTGAGGAGAACCGGGGGCCGCCTGCCCCCTTCAAGAAACCCCCCCCCCCCCCCTCATAAATGGGGGGGGTTTAGAGAGTTGACTGGGGGAATTTTTTCCCCCGGTCTTTGACCTTCCGGCCGGCCAGCTGGCCGGCCGATTTTTCTCCAACAGGACCGGCAAGCCGGTCCCCTTCCGGTTTCCGACGCCGGCGGCCCGGCGTGCCGCCGGTCTTCCCGTCTCGCCGCGGCCCGGAACCGACCGCGGTGTTCTTCGTCCGGCGCGGTGCGACGGCACCGCGCCCCTCCGCCGCGCCTTCGATTCACTTCAACGCGGCGCGACGGCGTCGGGTTCTTGATGATCCTTCCACGGCGCGGCGCGACGACGCCGCGCAATATAAGCGTGCGAATAACCGCGTGGTGCGACGGCACCATGCCATCTTGTTTCATCCGCAAGATTAATCAACAAGAACAAAGGAGGGGGTTCCGCCGTGTTCATGCGGTCCGGCCCCCTCACGTTAAACAATAACACATATTTAAAATCCTCACGTTAGTCATGCTAGAACCACGAACAAGGATAAATAAATAAACAATTAACAACAACCCCTACCTTGGGTATAGGGTCGAAGATTTGTCAACGTCCCGCGGAAGACAACGTCGCGGAGGTCGGGCGTCGCGGTAATCGTTCGTCAAATCCGATGACGAAGAGGTACGTCCGAAGAGATACGTCGTTGGCGAATCTTCGTATGCCGACGAAGGAAGTCCGAGGAGGAAGCGGCGTTCCCTTTTGTTGACACGGAAGACGAAGAAGAGAGGTGTGGCATTCTTCGTCGGAGCTTGAGCGTTCTTTGTCGGAGCTTGAGCGTTCTTCGTCAAAGTTTGAAGAAGAAGGAGAAGAACCCAAAAGCTCTCAAGATGGCTAAACAATTCTAACCAAATAAAATAAGATAGAGTCTTATTTTATTCACAAACTTATCAAATTTAATTTCAAAGGTTTGAAATTTAAATAAGATAACTCCAAAATTAAATAACAATTTGTCATGTCATTTAAAGAGGGGTTAAAGGGAGTTTGAGAGAAGATGGAAGGTTTAGGTTCGTGTGGGTCCCACCACACTTAATCCTCTCAAGGGAGGTTAAGTGGGTGTGGGTCCCACCCCTAACTTCCTTTTAGAGAAGTTAACCAACAAAAGATAAAAATAAAAAGTGTTCCACATTTTTATTCAACTTTTTATAATTCGCCCAAAAACTAACTTTCGTCCCGCATTAAACGCAACTTCGGAAAAGGTCTTCTTAAGCGAATATCGGTGTTGCGAGTTCATCGGTGTCCTCAGATTTCAATTCCGAGCACCGGATCAAAAGTTAGAAATTCCCGCTCGTTCATTCACTGAACGTACCCGAGCCAAACTTCGGAAAATGATTCCGGGCACTCCGGGCCTCGGAATCAGGTGTCGTCTGAAACCGCACTCTTGTAAAATTTCAAAGAAAATTAAGAAAAAATTTCCCTTGAATTTTACAGGTCTTTACAATTATATAGATATTTTATTCCCTTAATTTAATAATAATAATCCTAAATCACATTCATGTGTATTATATACCCCACACAAAATAAATGAGTAGTGAGTATGGCATGTGTCCTCTAGAAGTAAAAGTGAGATGAAAATCTCATACCAATTTGTAAGATTTTTAATCGTAAGAACAATTAAAGAATAAAATAAAATGTTACTTTAAATATCATAAAAATAATTATATTCATGATATAACATGATAATATTCAGTATATTCCCCGCACATTATAAACAAGTGGGGTATATGGTATATGTATCCCAAAAACAAAAAGAGACTAGAAATCAATTACTTATGTCTTGACTTCCTTGCACAAATTAAAGACACCAATAACATAAATATAGTATTATTATAAATATATTAAATAAACATAATAATATATATACTAATTTATATTATTTACCAATAACCTTTTATTACCCATTTATTAACAATTCCAAGTTAAAATCATGTTTTGGGTAGAAACTACTTCATTTTTCATGCATGTTTGGGTTTGTTATTTTTTATTCCTTTTAATTTCATCATGGTTATATAATATACATAATTTTTTAGATTATATAGTTATAATATATATTGACTATATATTTATTTATAGTAATCCATAAAATTTAGAAATACAAAATTCATTACATTGTTCATAGAGACGGTATGTTGTATGTTTGCCTGAAAGATGTTTCCATCTTCTCAACAGGGGGAATGGAAGGAAGGTAAATAATATATCACCTATATTGAGTTATTATTATTTCATATATATCACATATATTAATTAAATTTTACCATATTAATATACATTTAAATCCTAAGTTAAAAACGAATCACATCATTTCGGGAGGCGGCAGTTTGTCGTACACACAAGCGATGTTATCTCATTCCCACGTAAAGGAAATTAGGAAGTTATATGTGATATTACAATTATAGAAGTATAATTATATCCTAAATATAACTTAAATATTTTAAATATTTTATCATATCCATCAATGAGAGATGATGATGGAAAATGAATTACATCGGTTTGCGAGGCGGTAATCCACTGTACACACGATCGATAGTTTCATTTCCCGGATGATATAAGAAATGATAGATATTGGTCATTAAGTTAAAAAATAATAAAAAAATCAGTATAATGGATATAAGGATGTTATTATATCGTTATATTTAAATAATAATTTAAGGATGTGGAATTATAAATATAATAAAAAAACAATTTTCTTATACATATTCTTTAGAGAACCACTTTATTATTTTACCTAAAGCCTTACTAAGAGGTTTTATTAATAAATATATGGACTATAAGGTTTGGTGAGGGATTTAAGTAATATATTTGGATATATATTGGATGAAAAATGGGTTTGTAAGTGTTAATAGGGGAGGATAGGGGGTTACTGGTTATAAGTGGAGGAGAGACCACACCTGGAATAATAGAAATGAAAAATGTGTACCCTCATTTTAAATAGAATAAATGGATTCATAATAGTTAATTATAAAAAATTATATGAGATAAGGTTCAAATTTATCCATCGAATAGTAATTTTACAAGCATTAAGGTAATTTTAGCCCATATCATTTTAGTTTAACCCCCACTAAACGAATTTTAACAGTGACCTCGGTAATTAATTTTTACTATTTTTATTATTCATTTTGACTAAAAATTAATTTTAAATTAATATAATATTAATTATTATGATTCCAAATATGGAATAAATTTTTAAAAATTCCATTCATATAAGTGTAAATTTTTTATTTTAAAATTCAAACCACAGATGCGGTGAAAAATTGGTTTTCTAAAGAGGAATTTTTCATACGTATATAATGATTTAATATAAAAAGTAAATATGAAATTGATTAAAATAAACTAAATTGGTTTAATAATAAAATAATTAAACTAATATTATTTTTAAATAATTTATTAACTATATGAAATTTTGTAAGTTATTTAAATGAGATGGTAGTTTTTAATAAAAATAATTATTTTTCATTATTCACTAAAAATTTAACCTTTTTAGAAAATTATCAAAAATTTACTCTAGGATAATTTTGAAATTACGACTCAAAAAATAATTTTATTTTTTAATTTAAATTTTATAAAATTTTCAACAATTAATTTTATATTTTTTTCCAAAAAAAATAATTCCAAATCTTTTTTTGAGAAAAAATAATTTTAAAGCATATAAAGACTTCACTAAAAAATAAGTAATTATTTATAAATATATTTTACTTATCTAAAACCTTTATAATTAATTATAAAAATATTGTAATTCTAATTTATACTAACAATTTTAATGGATAGGTTATAAAATTTATAATAATATTAATAGTATAATGTGGTTTGTTAAAACTTGGTGTTGAATGTGATGCATGCTGCCGAAGACATTAAATTTATTTAAAAAAAATATTTCATAAAATATTATATTGTTGCATTATAACCACATTAAAATTAATTATAGCCTCAAAATTCTATCACATTGGTATAAATAAAGGAGGATACTTATGCCTTAATACATTATTAGGTTCATACGTAGATTCTTTAAGTTGGTGGTTCCACCAAAAAACTTTGACCAAGTGAGTGGTCTTATTTATAAACACTTTCTATGTATGATCAAAACTCTCCACCTATTTTTCTCATAGGAAAGATCATTATCCAGTGGTTTGACATTTTTTTTTAATACATGTGATGGATCAATTACGTACATCCTCTAGAGAGATACATGGAATGAATCATGAACCTTAGAGAGGTTTGGTGGAAGTTCCATGTGATAAGTTATGGTCCTGATATGATCAATAATTTAAATGTTGCTGACTTAACTTGGTATTAGTTTTTTCTTCTCTCCAAATATCATTACCTTATTCAAATGATATAAACAACTTTTTTCCAACTTCAAATTCTAGATCATTTTGATGATTATCAACATAACTTTTCTTTTGACTTTGTGTTTCCATTATGTATTTTTGAATTAATAAAAACTTATCTACCTTTTATTCCACTCAATATGGTCCCAATATAATTATTCTCTTAAATTAAGCATATCATGTTGTAGTTATACACTAATTTCCATAGATGTCTTCATAAAGAGCCATTTGAATGCTCTATTTAAAGCTATTTTTGTAAAAAAAACTCAACTAGAGGAAGGTGTTGATCCAAAACACATTTTAAATACATTTAAAAGGATATCAGTATATCCTATAGGGTTTTAATTGTTCTCTCATACTATTCCCATGTATAAGGATGTTACACAGTGCTAAAACTCAACTCGGTGTCATGTTTTTTCTGAAGATATCTCTAGAAATTTGAGGTAAACCATGAATCCCAATCAGATAGAATGGAATGTGGTACTCCAAGAAACCTTAACACTTTTGTAATGTATATCCTTATAATCTAATCCAAGGTGGAATCTTCTTTTATAGTGATTATGTGTGATGCCTTTATAAGGAGATCAAATATAACCAATAAATCATTGTTCCCTTTAGAAGTTTTCAGAAGTATGATAGAAAAATCCATGGTGATTTTTCCCACTTCTATTCTGGTATGGGTAATGGATGTTACATCCTCTTATAATTTTGTCTCCCAACCTCAACATTCTAACATACCAAGCACCGGGATATAAACTTTGCTATAACTCTTTATATATTTTCCCACTATAAATACTCTTTTAAATATCTACACATATTCATATTTTAGGATTAATAGAGAATGAAGAACTATGAGAATACCCTAATATATCATTCCAAAATATAATTAATGGTAAAACACTATTCTTGAACCATATTAATCTATAAAAATTAAGATTAAATTCAAGAACATTTCTAACATTATTTTTCATCTATACTTCATCCTTCTGTAACTATTTAATCTTTAATTATAGAGATGGTTGAACACTCATTTGAGAATGATAATATTTTTCAACTTCCTTTAGGATTTCCAAATCTATACTTTTATAATCCATAAATATTGGATCTTTTTTTATCCTCATCATGGATAATATAGCAAGATCTTTTTTAATCAAAGCATCGAGCACCTTTTTCTCTTTCACATTGTGGTAATGTATTGAGGAATCATAATATTTTATCAATTATAATCATCTTCCACATCACATGTTCAACTAATTCTATTTTAATGTATACTTTTAAATTTTTTGATTAGTTTATATATCATATTTTTCTCTATAAAGATATTACCTCAATATATTTGATGAAAAAAATCAGCACCACTAACTCCAAATCAAGAGTTTGGAAATTTTTTTCATGAACCTTCAAGTACTATGAGGTATAATCTATAACCATGTAATTATTATTTATAATTCATCCCAATAACTTCTTTGATGCTTCTCAATACCTTATGAGTTAAATTGGTGAGTGGGTTAGATAGTCATAACAAAATATCCACAAACCATCGATAATATATATCCAAAACAAGAAAACCATATATCTCATTTACCATGGTTACTCTAGGACAACATTTAATAGCATATATATTATGTGGATCGATTGATATACCATCACTTGATATCATATGACTCAAAAATGAAACCTTTTGTTGGAATAATTTACACTTTGAAAATTTTCATACAGTTTCTCCTTCCTTATGGTCTTTAGTAAAATTCTTAATATACTTTAATACGTGTACTTTCTCTTTGAATATATAAAAATATAATCTGTACAGACTACCGCAAACTAATCAAGGTAATCTCTAAAGAATCTATTCATTAAATCCATGAAGATAATAGGGGAATTATTAAGGTAAAATTGCATCACTACATACTCATAGTGTCCATACCTTATAGAGAACATTATCTTGGGTATATCCTATTTCATAACCCTCAATTAAGGATATAATGAATGAAGGATAATCATAGAAAATTATTGAGCTATGTGAATTTGATCAAATAAGTCATTAATACAGGGTATAGGACACCTGTTCTTGTTTGTGATAATGTTCAGTTCATTTTATTCAATGTAGAGTCTCATGGACCCATATTTCTTCTTAAACAATATTATAGGTTCATCCTATGGTGATACACATGTATGAATGAATCTATTTTCATGGTTCCTATAGTTTTTATTCATTAATTCCTAAAACTCAATTAAGTTAATTCTAAAGGGGTAATTTGAAATTTTTGTGGCACTATGTATGAGTTCTATTGAGAACTAAACTTCATATTTTGGTGGAAGACTTGGAAACTCTACTAGAATAACATCAAAAACCTCACACACAATATGCATAAATGTGATCTTGAGTTTCTCCCCAACAATATGAGATAAAATCCCCCTTTGAATGGGGATCAAGACCCATAAAATGGATGTGATATCCATCAAAAGTTCATATCAAGTGTCGCACTAATAGATAGTCATAGGTTGGCCTGGAATATTAAATTTGACTTCTCTTCCTTGTAAATTGATATGGGATTTGTAGAGAGAAATTCAATACATGACAAAGATGACTTCAAATTCAACCAGAGGGAGAATAACAAGATTTTCATGAAGCACATTCCCACAAACTTTAACCAGTGAAGAATCATATATTTGATATGTAATCATCGTACCATTAGGGTTTTTCGGTAATAATTCAATATATAATCTTTAATGATTGAAATTCACATTCTTAGAAAGTTTTCCAAATATAAGGCAATTTATATAACTATTCTCAAATAATATACTTCAATATTAGATCATACCCATCACCACCCCATCTTTATTATACTATATTTAATGCCATACTAAAACAAAAATGGACTTCATTCCCATCAAACATTATTAATTAGGGTGATCAATCATGAAAAATAACTCAAAGTATCTAAATCATGACATGATCTTTTTAATCTTTGACACCTTAGGTTTTACCAAGTTCATTCATGATTGTGATATTTTCAAATACTTAATGATGGTTTATAAAGGGTTTGTGGATTTATGAACTATATCCCCCAATATTGTTGAATGAAGTTTGTATAAAGGCCCATTTTTGTGCACCATGTGATGATCGAGTATAGAAAAATACGGTCTTTTCAGAATTATTACCTCTAGATATGACTATTATAGATCCATGTGAACTTCTAGTATCCATAAATACATTTTTTATAGGAAAACCACACTCCATTGTATAGAATAACTTTGTAATTTCTCTTATAATTAGGATTTTCCTTAAGGTTATCACTAAGGTTTTCTCATCCTAGATTCCAAATATTTAACTAAACATTTCTATGATACCAACTATAAAGACCTAAACATATAATATATAAATATTTAATATTAATAGATAAATAAACATTATATAACATAAATATCCACTCTATTATCATTTATATATAGTGATTTTAGAAACTTGGATACATAAACAACTACTTCATAGGTGAACTACATCATCTCCCACTAATTTCATTATAATTAGAACCATTCTAAGAAATATCATACGTAATACCTTTCTTCATAAAAAGGTGAAGGGAAACATAATAAAAGGTTATAAAATATTTATAGAAAGGGTAAACAATGTATATATCAATATAATGTGAAAATAAGGGTAAGAGAACAAGAGAATAACTTTTTAAAACCATACCCTGCAATTCATGGACCAAAAACATGAGTCATGGAAAAAATCATTGCAGTTCATAAGACATGAATCAAAGTGGAATAAATGAACATGAGACATGACAACATAGAATTGTAATAAGACATATATTTTATTCACACACATAATAATAGAAAATAATTTCCTTATTATTTGAGTATTATTTCACAAAAAATAATATTTGAATGGTTTCACACTCTAAACCATCATAGTAGTCAAGGTTTACTCCCAAGACTATTATAGTGGAAAAATTCCATTACTGAATTGGGTTCACTTCAAATTTTAGTATTGTTTATCTCAATATATTTCAATATTAATTCAACACATTGGAGGGAGATATAGGTCCCACCCATCACATAATGAAGATCATACATGATTTTTCCATAAGATCATAAAACATTTATCATATGATAAACCAAGAAAAGAAATGGGTTTTAAAAACATTTCATCATAGAAAAAATATTGGAAGAGAAATGATATCATAAACATTTCATCATATCAGAACCTATGGAAAAAGGAATATGTTTCATTAAAAACTGTTTATCGTAACGATAAACCATCCAAAAATAATAATAAGTATGGTATAATTGGATTATATCCTCAGTAAATCCCAAGAAACATAAAATTATTTCATCTTAAATTGAAAATTATTTTCATATATCACTAAGAACATTTCTTAAGGAAAAAATAGTATTCATTTTGAAATCACTTATTTAAAATCTAAAACTTTTTTTAATTGTAAAGAAAACATTTTCTTAAAAAAATGGAATCTGTTAAAGGAATATTCGAATAATTGAGTGGTCAGGGTGTCATAAAATTCCATTCATGTTGTGTATGTATAAGAAAATATTTATTTTATATTTTTTCAAATAACTAAAAAGTGCCTCGTTTAGAAAAAAAACATAAGATTCTTTTAATAACATTTTATAAAGATTAAAACATGGTTAAAATGAATTTAAATAATCATTTTATAATAGTAAAAAATTTCTTTGAAGATTTTTTAAAAAACATGGGCATGGATGAAAAATACTTTTTGACCTAAAATAGAAATAAAAATGATTTTTATTACAAAAAAAATTATAATTATTGAGTATATAAGGAGTGTAAAATTTAACTAGAATATGTATTTTCATGACAAAACTAGAGGAGAATAGAATTTATAGTGAATCAGGCTTAACATAAAGGGATATAATAATAATTTTATATTAATATTCATCACATTGCAAAATTCTATACCTAAGGGTCATTCTAGTTTAGTGTCTTTGGAAACATGGAAACACAATATTCTAACTTGGTTAAATATATTCAATATATCCCATAAATATCTTACCCTTTAGTACTCTTCACAGGTATACCCTACATAAAACATTTCTTAGTAACCTAAGGAAATCAAAAATAAGAAAGGGTGAGCTCAAATGCCCAATAAGGGTAAACAATGAAGATACGTAAGCATGACAAAGGCATATGGTTATGAGAAAATGATCATAAAATTGTAAAATCATACCCTACATATCAAATATTATAAACATGAATCATTTAATAAATATTGGTTGTTCATTAGACATTAATCTTAAATAAAACTGTAGAACATGACTCATGAGAGGATAACATTAGTATAAGACATAGAATTTGTGGAGTAACATAAGCATATAAAATCATTCCCTATAATTCAAAGATAATTTCCAAAAATTATTAGAGAACTTCACAAGGGATACACCTACTAGATGGGACACACCGCTCTAGCCACTACCGCTCCAACTGTTGTACGCCTCTCCAGCCACTACCGCCTTTCCTCACTGTTATCGCAATCGTGCCTCATCGGTTCACCGCACCAGTAGTCCCTTCTACAGACCACCAAGGATCCTTTGATGCCCAGAATTTGGCGCAATCATAGATATGGATTCCTAATGATAGGATCTACCCTATTTCGGTCTATGTTGTTGGTTCGCCTTGAATTTGGGGGTCTGTTCGTGCTCATAAACACTTGAAAATATTGAGGTGGGAATCACAGGGTTCCAACGGCAAATAAATCGAAGAACGGAGGGAGAGATGCACATAAAAAGGGTTTAACATCATTGGTCAAGCATTATTTTCAAACTATCAAGATATAGGGGATTTGGGATAGAAAATAGATTAAATTGAATCTTTCTAACCCACAAAAAATCGCTCCCACAACATATGATCAATCTATGTGATAATATGTTCATGGATCAGTCTACGCTCATCGTAGAAATTGATAATGGAGAAATCACAAAAAAATAACCGCCATACCTATAGTTAGGATAATTTGTTGATGAAGAATGGAGGTTGCATCATCATCGATCCTTAATTCCCTAAAATTCATTAGAGAGGTCCCATTCTCCTCCGTTTAGAGGAATTCCAGGGTTATAATGATAACGAAGAATTCTATAACAAGGTTTATTAAAAAGATTTTTTTTTTGTGTTGTCGCATTACATTAAATAAAATAAAACTTCATTTATTTTATTTCTTAAAACTTACAAATATTACTTTACATAATCAATAATCACATAGTACCTGTAGTACCAGTGGATGAGGAGTTCATAATGAGTGCACCTCATGAGTTTTAGTGATAGAGACCCCTCAAGTTCCAAGGTGAGCCTAACACACAAGCGGTTGAGGAATGGCTTGAGATGGTGGTTTCAGTTTTCCATCTAGTCAGGATACCAGAAGATCATATGGTGGTCCTAGAAGTAGGTCTTCTACATGGATTAGTAGGGAGATGGTGGGGTTTAGATACTCAATCTTGTGATGAGGTTAATTTTCCATGAATAGGGTTTTAGAGCTTTTTTAGAGAGGTATTTTCACCTTATAAGCTAAGGGATATGCATTACTAGGAACTTCTATAGCTCTGAAAAGACTACATGTTAGTATCTGACTATTAATCAAGGTATACCAGCCTTTCAAGGTACTATATAGATGTGATATATAACCAATACTTTAGGGCTCAGACCTTTGAGTGAGGTCTACAAAGGGACATTCGAGAAAATATTAACCCCATGTGCGTTCCTACCTATGAATGGGTACTAAAGTGAACCTTTGTGGTTGAGAGTTACCTGACTAGGAAGATACAACTAGTGGTAATCAGTACTGGAAAAACATAAGAAATCAGGTCCTCAGGGTGGCAGATGTGGTAGAGGAGCTATAAGAGTAGCATGATGTGGTAGACATTTCAATATGTTACCACCACCACCCTTAAGTGGTCCACACCAATTTTAATGATCTAGAGTAAATGGGAGGGTACAACTACATGTGGTTGAGGCTCATGACCCAGGGGCTCCATGAATGATTTGTGGTATGATATGTATCTATTCTAATTTATCTTTCATATTGATAGATGCAGGTACAAGTCATTCTTTTCTTTCCATGAATCTTGTTCGAGACTTGGAGATTTCAGTTGAACCATTGACTCGACCCTCCCTCTTGGAGACTCCTACTAGAGGAGACCCCAAGATCACAAACTAGTGTCGACAGTGTTTCCTAACACTTTGAGACGAGAGTTTCGGTTGGGATCTCTTGGTAGAGGTGTTGAGGCCTTACAATTTCGATCTTGGTATGGACTAGTTACCTAAAGCTCATGCTCAGATTGACTATTTTAGGAAAAGATTGTGGTGTGTCCGCATTTTTGGAATGAAGTTTTCCTTGTTGGTGAAAAGTAAACTGAGGCATCTCATAATGGACTCACACAAAAGATCATGTAGCAGATTACTTATCAGTTGGCTAGCCTAACCCTCAATGTGGTGTGCGTTATGAGTCCTTAATTTCCTGTAGTGGTGGAAAAGTTTTAGTGGATCTAGCAAAGTTTGTGATAGAGGTGTCAGCTAGAGTTCCTCTAGGATTATGATTTTGAGAATGTTTGTACTCTTGGAAAGGGGATCGTGGTCACATATCCTCTCAGTAGGAGATCCAGTTTGTAGTTGTTGAGCAAGGCATCTAAGTAGTTGGCCTCATTGTAGATATCCTTTGTGGGTATAAATGGAACAAATTACCTCCATTCAATGGTTTCCACCCCTCCACTCTTACAGCAAGTCAGGGAGGCATAGCTCGAAGATAACAACTGTGAGACTTTACATGCTCAGATGTCCACAGGGCATGCCCCTAATGGATATTCGAGCGGTGGGGAGCATGTAGTTATTTCAGAGTATACACAGTGGTACCATAGGCATTATGGGAGGAGTTCTTGAGATAGTTCCATACATCCCCTTTGGGGGTAAATTCTAGTGTTGAAAATATATACTAGGACCTCCAACATCATTTATGGTGTTCAAGGATGAAGAAGGCAGTGGAAGAGTTTGTTTCTAAATACCTCACTTCTTAGCAAGTGAAGGCTGAGCACCAGGTTCCAGCAGGTTTGACTCAACCCCTTGAGGTGCTAGAATAGAAGTGGGATGGGATATTGATGGACTTTGTGAAAAATTTTCCACATATGTATGGGGGAAACGATACCATTTGGGTAATCGTTGATCAGCTCACCAAGTTGGCCCACTTCCAATCTTTTCAGGAGAAGAGTCCAGTAAAGAGCTTGGGATGCCTCTACATGCAGGAGATAGTTCGACTCCATGGATTCCCTTTGATGATAGTTTCAGATCATGATGCTTGCCTTAAATCCCGGTTGAGGAAGGGATTGCGGGAGGTATTTGGGAATTAGTTACACTTGATCACCTAGAGGAGATCAAGGATCGGTAGGAGAGGATTATTTATGGGTGGTTGATTCCTTTGATGTGTATCTGGTGGAAACATAGGAATCTTCAAGAGAGCACTTGGGAGTGGGAGGCTTATATTCATGCTTAGTACCCTCTTTTGTTTGAGAAGCCTTTGTTTTGGCTTTGGTGAATGTAAATCCCTAAGGTGGGGAGATTGTAATGACTCTTATTTTCCCAAATTTATTTTTAGAAATTATTTTGGAAAATTTAGAGATTAAGAGCTGATATGGAACATGATTCTGAGGCACATTGTTCTTGGAAAAATTCATTGAAAAATGTTCAGTTTTTAATAAAGTGTATGAGAATTTTTCCTAAAAAATTCAAATAACTCTTAAAAGAGTGAATGGATGAAACATCTGAGGGCATAGTGGTTTTCATAGCAGTGTATTTACCTTATTTGAGGCTTAACATTGGTCGTCGCGAGTTGAATATGAAATATAGTTTTTGTATGTAACCGTAAATAAAATAAATAAAAATTATTTTATTTTAACATCCTAATAACTCATGAATAGGGAATATGATTGGAAATATAAGACCACAACTGAGTTTTTAATGTGGTATTTTCTCTAGGCATGACTTAATTTAGTCGGTGCGGATCTTCTGTGGAAAAACCCAAAAAGGACATAATCATCATTAAATAATTTAAAGATAAATTGTTTTGTTGACGCAATGACGATTTCCTTTTAAAAGGATCCTTATGTAGAAATCCTAGGGTCAACTTCATAACCCTGGGAATGTTGGAGAATCTATATGGAGATCTTGGAGGATTTTCCCTTGGATAATGATGAATGGATCGTGGATCGATGGTCGACACGCGACGAAATCAAAGGATCACGCCAACGATCACGGCACAACTTCTTTCTTTGTCGGTCATTGAACCCAACGATGTAGTGTGTTTATTTCATTGTGATTTTCCCAATTATTTATTTCTATGATGAACACGGACTAATCCACAAATATATTCTCCCACGAATCAATTGTATGTTGCGGGACAGATTTGTGACGGGTTAGTGGGATTCCATTTAATCTGTTTTCTAACCCAATCCCTCAAATCTTGATTGTTGGCCAAAAACACTTGTTCAAAGATCTTAAAACCTTTACTATGTGCATATCTCCATATTTTCTATGTGTTATTTTCTGTTGGACCCTTGTATCCATGGTTCAACTTACTGGGAGGTTCCGAACAAGATCAGACCCTCGAAATGGTTGCAAACCAGCAGTAAAGGAAGGATCTTGGTAGATTGGTTCCCAAGAACCCTGAATCTACAACCACTTCGCTATATGAACACTAGGGGTGGCCCGATGGTTCGTGAAAGATACCACCAATGTGGGTCTGGCGTAGCAGTCCTATGAGGTGAGGCGACGGTGGTTCAGCGACATTGGTGGCTGGAGGCGACAATGTTGGTTGTAGGTGGCAGTGACTGGATGTGACGGTGCGGTGAGTAGAGTCGATGGGCCATGTGGATAGAGCGTGGATACACGTGGAGGTCGCGGGATGTGGAGGCTGGACCAGAGTAGAGTTGTGGGCAGTAGTCGCAGAGCGCGGGGGAGCCGAGGACAGTAGAGGTGGTGAACACGTGGGAGCCAAGGGCCAGCGGGGTGTGGTGAAATGTGGAGGGACAATAGAGCTAAGATAGAGTAGATAGGGCCACCATGTGGGATGTGGTCCAGTAGATCTAGATGGGGTGGGTTGGCCAGAGTGGGACAATCAGAGTAGGCCTGTTGGGGTGGACTGAGCTGAGCGGGTCAGATCAGACCCGTCGGGTTGGGTCGGACCCTGTAACCCCCTTTAAAACATCAAAGTTACATAACTTTCAAATATATTTTTTCTTTATTTACCATCAGTGGAGATCGAACCCTTGTGATAAGAAGGTCCATTAGATATATCTTAAGTGGGTTTTTGTGTAAGTATGCATACAACCTAGTAGATTGAGGAGTAGGTTCTCACAGAATAAGTGTGCTACGAGCGGAATCCTATGGTTGGATCTGACTTTGAGACTATTTGAATTTGATACTATGTGACTTTGAGACTACGTGTCTTATCGGGGCTGAATGTCTCATTGGGACTTTGTGTCTTATTGATATTGGGTGTTTTTTGGATTACGTCTAATAATCTGATTTTTTCATAGTATAGACTTATACTTATGTGAGATGACTATACTATTTATTTATGGTATACTTCAAATATTTATTTTTGGTATACTTCATGTATTTCACTGTGGTTTACTTCATGTATTTATTTGTGGTACACTTCATGTATTACTTCATGGAGTTCCTTCATGGTGTTCTTTCATGGTGTTCCTTAGTGGTGTTCCTTCATGGTGTCCCATAGTGGTGTTCCTTCATAGTGATCCTTCATGGTGTTCCTTCATGGTGTTCCTTCATGGTGTTCCTTCATGGTGTTCCTTAGTGGTTTTCCTTCATGGTGTTCTTTTGTGGTGTTCCTTCGTGGTGTTCCTTCGTGGTGTTCCTTCATTGTGTTCCTTCGTGGTGTTCCTTCTGGTGTTCCTTAATGGTGTTCATTAATGGTGTTTCTTAGTATTGTTCATTCATGGTGTTCCTTCTTAGTGTTCCTTCATGGTGTTTCTTCATGGTGTTCCTTCATGGTGTTCCTTCGTGGTGTTCCTTAGTGGTGTTCCTTTGTGGTGTTCCTTAGTGGTGTTCCTTCATGGTGTTCCTTTATCATGTTTCTTCGTGGTGTTCCTTAGTGGTGTTCCTTCGTGGTGTCTGTTACTAGTGTTCCTTAGTGTTTTTCCTTCATGGTATTCCTTAGTGGTGTTCCTTCATGGTGTTCCTTCTCGGTGTTCCTTCATGGTGTTCCTTAGTGGTGTTCCTTCATGATGTTTTTTCATGGTATTCCTTCATGGAATTCATTAGTGGTGTCCCTTTGTGGTGTGCTATAGTGGTGATCCTTCATGTTGTTCCTTCATGGGGTTCCTTAGTGGTGTTCCTTCGTTTTGTTCCATAGTGGTGTTCTTTCATGGTGCTCATTCATGGTGTTCCTTAGTGGTCTTCCTTTTTAGTCTTCCTTCATGGTATTCCTTTCTAATTTCCTATGTAGTATATTTTCCTTTTGGTTTTGTGGTGTCCAACTGGGTACTTTTATACTCACCCCTGCATAGGCTTTGACCGAATGTGGCGTGTCTTTTGAAAATGATTGATGATTTAACAGAGTCCAAGGTGGACCAGGACCAGGTGGTGCTTAGAGATACCAGACAGCCGAGGTGTGCTCCTACAGCTTTAGACAGTTGTCTAGTACCTTTCCTTTCTGGTATTATTTTCTACGGATGAGTTTTATGAACATGTTCATTTACTTTTATAGAATCTTTCTTTTGGTGGGATTGTATTCTAGCCCTGTTTACCTTCCAATTTTCTATTTTCTGACATTGTGGTTGGTATCCTAGTGTATGAATGCATTGTTTACTTAGTGTTTTTACATTTCAGCATTTTGGGATTGGAAATTTGTGCACTTTTCCTAAAAAAATTGGAATACCTTCTAAACAGGTGCCCGAATCAAAAATCTGAGTGTATCATTGTGTTCAAAGCGGCGTTTTTACCTTAGGCGGGGCCTAACATAGATTGTCGTGGGTCGACTGTGAAAAGTAATTTTTTGGACATTTAAATAAATAAAATAAATGAAGTTTTCTTTTATTTAACATTATGCAGTGACACAGTAATGGTTTTATTTTTAATAAAACTTATCAGAGAATTTAGGGTTATCTTCATAACCTTGGACTTCCTCTGAAAGGCAAAGAAAAAGCTATATATAACGACCACTGGTAGATCGAGGATCGATGACGATGTGACCTACGTTCTTCGTCAACAAAGGATCCAAACTCTAATTAGGGAGGTTATTTCTTTGTGATTTCTCCATTCTTTACTTCTATGAAGAATATGGACTAATCCATGAATATATTAGCCCATATATTGATCGTATGTTGTGGGAGGGATTTTTTATTGGTTATCGGGATTCAATTTAATCTGTTTTCCAACCCAAATCCTCTGGATCTTGATTGTTGTCTAGGAATTCTTGTGCAATGATGTTAAACCTTTTTTATGTGTATATCTCCCTCTATTCTTTTCATTCTTTTCCATTGGAACCCTACAGTTCCCAGATCGACATTGTCAGGTGGTTTTGAGAACGATTGGACCAATGGATTCGTGGTGAAATAAAAGTAGAGGTTGTGGTAGGGTAGATCGGGTCACGGGGAACACGGATCAATAATCATGACAAATTATAGGCATTGGAGGATCCCTCAGTGGTCTGTCGAAGGGAACACTAGTGTAGGTCTGGCATGGCAGTCTGGCGAGGCACAGCGGTGGTGCCAACGAGGAGAGGCGGTGGCATGCGGCGGCTGGAGTGGCAGTTGCCAGAGGCAGTAGTGTACGGCGGTTAGTAGAGGTCGAGCGAGATGCGGAAGGGGCTGCGTGGGAGTCTACAGAGGTGGAAAGGTCGTGGGAAGGTGGAGCTTGCAGACGAAGTGTCATCAACAAGGGGATGTAGCGAGGCCATGAGGGGGACACAGTGTGGCAGCCTCCTAGGCGGTGGAGCGGCCGCGTGGAGCACAGAGAGCGGTGAGGCTAAGGGGCAGGCGGAGACAGCGGGCTGATCGCATGGGATGTGTTGTGGAACCACGTAGAGAAGAGGGGAACATGGTTGGGGTGGATATTTGGATCTTTTGGTAGCGACGAGGCTATGGGTAGGTGGAGACAGCAGGCCGACCATGTGGGATGTGGTACGACACGACATGGGATATGGTGCGGCACTGTGTAGAGTATAGGGGCATGTGGTTAGGGCAGACCGTGTGTGGTGGTTTAGTTGACCCATGTGTCATCAGGTCGGACCAGAGTATTTTGGCTACTACAGTGGGCCAGCGGGATGGCCTGGTGGGTCGGGCGGGTCCAACGGATCAAATCAAACCCGGACCAGACCTGGGTTGGACAATTTTACAAAAACAATCATAACTTTCAAACCGTGTGTCCGTTTGTTGATCTGTTTGCAGTGTTGGGACCCTTAAAATGATGTGGTCATTTTTTGATATTTTAATTGAGTTTTTTTTTTAATTTTTCATACGACCTAATGGCTTGAGTAATATTTTCTCCCAAAATGAGTGCACTATGAGCGGAATCCTATGGCTAGATGTGACTTTGAGACTACGTGACTTACTAAGACTACATGAATTCCTAAGACTATGTGACTTACCGAGACCATGTGTCTTAACAAGACTACATTTCTTACTGAGACTACATTTCTTATCAAGACTGAGTGTATCATAAAGACTATGTGTCTTATCTATACTAGTTGTTTTTTGGATTATGTCTGATAATCTTGTTTTTCATACTATAGACATATACCAATGTGAGCTGACTATGTATTTTCTTAGTGGTATAATTCATGTATTTCTTGGTGGTATACTTCATGTATTTATTAGTGGTATACTTCATGTATTTATTTTTGGTATACTTCTTGTATTTATTTTTGGTATACTTCATGTATTTATTTGTGGTACACTTCGTGTACTTCTTTGTGGTATACATTGTGTATTTCTTGGTGGTATTTTCTTTTTCTTTTCAGGGTGTTCTACTGAGTATCGTTTTAATCACCCCTGCACGGGCTTTTCCCACACATGTTGTGTCTTGTGAATATGATCAATGATTTAACGGAGTCCTAGGTGGACCAAGACCAAGTGGTGCTTAGTGAGACCAGACAATTGAGGTGTGCTCCTACGACTTCAAACAATTATCCAGTACCTTTCTCTTTAGGTAAGGTTTTATACGGGTGAGTTTTAGGAACTTGTGTATTCACTTTTCCAGACTCCTTTTTGAGTGGTCTTGTATTATGGCCCAATTTAATTTCCATTTTCTACCACCGTACTTTATTGTTGGTATCTTAGTAGTATGCATGTTTGTTTACTTAGTGTTTTACATTTCAGTATTTTGGGCTTGGAGATGTGGGCGTGTGTACAGGTACTTAGGAAAATGCCTCCCATTTGTGAGATATTACTACTCAGTACTTGTTTCCAGACCCTAGACTATTGTAGGTGGGATTGGGATAGTCGCGGCATGGGCCCCTCCAGGATGATTCATGACATAAACTTTTTACCATGGAAAACTATCTAATTTTTTTTGGGATTATGTACCGAACATCCTCAAAATGTACCATATAAACTTAATTAATTTAGTAACTATATAAGATATGATAATAAATGAAATAAAAAGAATAATAATAAGGTAATAAACATAAAAAATTATTTTTAACAATTAAATATTAAATACAAGTTTATTATATATGAGTTAAAGTATGTTTGTGGTGATTCAAACTTGAGGTAATGGATTTTTCTTTAAAATATTATTTTAAAAGTTTTAATGTTTTTATTATATGTAAATCCATATTTATGTTTCATAAAATGTTCCAATAATGTTATTATTATACTCAAATGGTTGTTCAATTTCATTTTAAACTATCTTTTAATTTTCTTATAGTTGTTATAAAATTTATCTTTTTAAAGTTTTCTATATGGGGTATTTTTTAAAATGTATGAAAAAAATATTTTTTTGTACTTGGTATGAATAAAATTTCCCATGGCCCTAACTATTATTATTTAGAAATATTTGTGTAAAATTTTATGGTATTTTTTAGTGATTATAAAATTTTTCAAATATTATAGAAAAATTTCATTTTAAATTTTCTCAAAGAAAATTGATCTTTGTCATTGTTTTTATGTGAAGCCCAAAAATCCTTTAGCATGTGTGTTAAACGGAATAATTTATGAGATTTTATGGTGGAAATATAAGATTCCATGTATTTTATGTATATTATTGACCTTATAATTTTTTTATGGTTATGGGTGAGACTAATAGATCTCTCAACATCATTAGGTAATGATTTTTTTCTCCAGGGAATATATGTTAGAATGGATTTATTAGGTTATTCCCATTATCATAGTTCTTGTAAGAGTGGTATAAAGAGGAAGTCCCAAGGTAGCTATATGAATTTTATATTCTTGTAAATTAGTTTTCATTTAATTGATTTGATTTCATAAGGTATTCTAGGGAGGTTATTATTAAAGAAATGTTTATACCCATTTTAGGGGATGAAATTTATGTTTTTCAAGAAAATGGTTTATTGAGTATGCTTGTTTTATAAGAAAACCTCACAATTATTATTTTCAATTTAAGATTGCATATGATATGTTATATGAAAAGTTTTGGGAAGTTATGTTTATTTCATGAGTAATTAAATTATTATTTTTATCTCAAGGTTAGTTATACAAAATGTAAATTTTCTATGGGATTTCATGATTTTAAAAAAATGGACAAACATGTTTCAATATTTTTTCATCCCTTACTAAAATTTTTGTTCTTATATAATGTTTTCAAATGTTTTTCATAGGTCCTAGTTATGATTTTTAGTTATATCAAGGTCTATCATAACACATTGTAAGATCATTTTTAAATTAACAAAAAGAGGATTGAATAAAAAATAAGTTTAAATTTAAGAATCCAATTTTTGTGGGAAAATCGATATTGAGTGGAAATGTACAATTTGTATTATATGGGTTTTATATGTAAGGGTTTAAAAAACTCACTAAATTTATCAATATAAAAGATCATTATAATGTATAAAATTAGAATATTTTCTATAAAATTCATAATTTGGGGTTGTTAATAGAATAGGAATTTATAGTTTCAATCATAGTCATGAACCAGATCAGGCTAACATGTGAGGTTACCTGACCCAACTCATCACTGAGCCCAAAGGCTATTCCCAATCCCCATAGGTAGGAAAATAGATCCTAATAATTAAGGAAATCACTTTTGGTAATTGTTTCACCCTCAAATTAGAGTTAATATTTGTGGGATATTTTTATTTGGAAAAACATAGATAATTTAGATATAGGATGCCTATGAAAAATAGAAAACAGTAGAACCCAAAAATAAATAACAAATGAATCATAAAAAATTAATATTATTCAAAAAAATTATATCATTAAGAAACATTATCAATGTATAAATATAAAATAACGTCTGATAAGAATAAACTAAATATAGATAAAATAGGAGTCGTGTTAGCCAAACCATCACATCCCAAAATAAATAAACCTGAACACCTCCACGCACCCCAAAACTACTCACAACATCAAAAATGATCCATGAAATATCTAATAAATAGATAAAAAAATATTAAATGGAACCTAGAACATATATAAAACATGGGTAATGCATAAACTCACACACACAAAAATTATAGTGTTTATGTTGGGTGTGAATGAACATGCCCAGTGGGATCTCGCCAAAAAGTCTATTAAATTCCATTAAATAAATAGATAATTAATGTTTGGTTGAAATAAAATATAAAAATTTAATTTCTATTTTAATGAATAAACTATTGAACAAAATAAAATGATTATATTTATAGTTAAAAAATCTTCTCTTTTAATATCAAACTACGTGAAATTGTTTTAAGATCCAAAATGTGAACCATGGAGTTTTTTATGAAAACCAACCCACACTTTAAAACACTTCAAAAACCTATCATAAATGGTATTTTATAGAGTGGGAATCTCAATTTCAATTAAAAAGAGATCCTAAAACCATTTTCCAAAAACCCTTTTCAAACCATTTACAAAAACTAGTCCAAACATAGATAAACAAGGCACAATAGGAGCAGACACCACTATATTGATAAAATTCCAAAAACAATGCATGGAATTATCGTACTACCATTAATGAGAATAAGGGGATATGATAAAAAAATAATGTAAATCTCATAAATGGACCATGAATAAAGGATCAATAATCATGGGATATATCCTACATTCTAATGTGATACTATCCTAATATCATAATAACAAAATGGAGTAATAAATGACATACATTGCATATAACCATACTATAAACATGATTATCCCACACTAGAATCATCATAATATAAATCCCCCAAAATCCATGGTCCAAGAACAATTAGGGATACCCTAGCAGTGTGTGTACTAACAAGGGTATCAAGAATCCCAATCTCCCACATAGAAACTTGGATTCCCATGACCAAAAATATGTGGATATGAATAAGAAATATAGATAAATAAATAAAAGAAAAAATGTTATATTACATTATCTTTACAACCCTCACATAGAAAAACCCCTTTCCACATAATATATTTATCATATAATGATAATGAACCCATTTTCAATAAAACAAATTCAAGGAGAAAATGTGAGGGTCTCACTAGAAATGAACCCCATATTTTAAAAAGTTCCAAATGAGCCTTCACATTAAAATAGACATGATATGGTGAGTCTTTTTATTTTATTTAAAATTTGACCATTTCAAACCATCTTGAAAACAGTAGGGTACACACCCCTCTTAAAGTAAAATTTAATTATTTGGAAATATAACAACCTTATTTGAAATTAAAAAATGGATCAAGGTCTACATTTTTCATTCCAAAACAATTTAAAATAACCCCATTATATTTTCAAAAATTCTAGGCACATGAAATATTTTAATTCAAAAATGATACATGGAATCCATAGGGAAAAAATTTATATAAATACATAATTCACTAAAAACCATTTAAATTTTATTTTGAAGAATCATATATATATATATATATATATATATTAATTCAAAATAAATTTCTAACACTCAATAAACTGATGAATTATATAAAAATATAATAACATAGAAACATATACCAAAAATGGATGAAATCAAGTGGGAATGTGTCTTCTTCCTTGGTGATCATTTGAATGGGCGAGGAAATTCCCTTTAGAGGCCTTAAAAAATATAAATTCAAGGTTGTAACTATCCCAGAAAAACCAGAGTGTGCATAGAAATTTAGACTTCTAGGAGAAGGAAGAACCGAAGAGAAATAAAAGAGGAAATAAAGGTGAACAGAAAGGAGAAGAAAGAGGGAAATATTTACAACAATGCATCTTGGAAACTGGTGGAATGTCTCCAAAATAAAAGGAGGATAAAAATGAAGATCTTCCACAAGATCTAAGGGGTCGACTAAATGAGATGGAAGGGCTAGGAGTGGAGAAACAAAAAAAATGGGGGAAATTTTATAAATTCAAATTTTAAATAAAAAATGGGAAGCCCACATGTTTTGGACATATAGTTTAGTAAACCCTATTAAAATTGTTCTAATTCCACTATAAAATATTGGAAACCCACATGGATTGGCCACATGGTTTACCAAACCAAATAAACACTGAAAAATATTTCTACAACCACTACAGACACCCTCACACACTAATCTCATAGTCTCTAATAATCACGTACAATCCATGTGACACCCATAAACTTATAGAATATCAAAATAAAGATACAATAATTCTTGAAAGATAAAATTAACAAAAAAATAAACAATATTAAAATCATAATAGAAACATGAGGTGTTATAATCTCCCCACCATACCACTTTATACACTTATAAATTCCCTAGTTAAAATAGAAGTCAAAGGTAAATTGAAACCTCCGCACCTCATGGATTGAGGTGGGTGGGTTAGGAAAAAACTAGAGAGGGTCCCATATAGAAATGAGACATATCTTGTGTCTCTTAACCATTTATAACTTATCCAAAATAGTGTATTGAATGGGAAATTTTCTATATGTGAATAAATACTCCATACAATACCTAAGAAGAGGAAACCTTCCACTAAACATGAAAACCTTCTAAAAAAAGAACTAACAAAAACCCAAGAGAAACATCCTTAAAATCCAAAAAAAAGATGATATCATTAATTTCATTATAGAAACCACTAACATCAGCCCCACTAAAGGATAAATAAATAACCACAACCATCCATATAAATAAAAAAACATAGTATCCCATCTTATATAATGATAATACACAAGGATAAAGTCAGTCCTCAACCATGAAACATCATCACACAGTGAACCCAAAAAGATTAAATTAGTACCCACATGTGCATACTACAAAAGAAACACTAGTCCTAATCACTTGATCATGGAAATAGAGGTATCATATGTTTAACTCATTAAGAAACCATCCTCAAAATGACCAACACCACACATCCCAACCTCGAGAAACAAGATCCCATCAACAAATCATCCACACAACCATAAAATAGTTAATACCCAACAAGATTTCTAAAATATAACAAAGGAAAAAAATCTAGATAACCTATATTAAAAGATCAAATAAAATATTTAATCAAACAAAAATCCCCAAAAATAAACTACCAAAATAGGTAAACAAAAAATATATAAGTATACTAATGAAAACTATACCCAATACTTCTTTCCCAAAATCAAATTACAAAACCTCTAAAGGTTACACAAATAAACATAATATATACATGTCCTCAAATCATTCCAAAAAAGAGGGCATAGTGTTCCAAAATCCCCCAAACTGAAATAAAAAGAGAGGTATATTCTTAAAATGAGGGACAATGTGGCCCATATAAGACTAAGAATAAGCCACTTTCACTTTCAATTTATTCTCACTTAGCTTTTTATCCACACTTTATGGGTTTAATTTTGTAAAAACATGTAAAACTAAGGTTCCATACACCAATGGATTCCTAAAATACTATACTTATGTCCACATAGACATCTCAATTTCTTGTTCACAGTATGTCAAGAAATAACCAAGATTAGGTGATCTATTATTTGTGTGAATACCTTTACTAAAGAGATGTGCTTTCTTAGAGTTGTTGGTGAATATATTAAGAAATAATATTTCCAATTCCACAAAATAATAAGCATACTTATTAATTAACCATAAACACTAATAAAGGCTAATGAACACAATATCATTATCTAAAATCACACTCTCAGGATATAACCACTTAATGAACATCTGTCTTGAAAAAATCCTAAAAAAATCCCCACAAAATTGACAAGAGGCCATCAAATCCCACCACACTTAGCATAGTACATCTAAAAAATAACAATATCTCTCATCCTTGAATCCTCAAGATTCTTTATAGAATTTTTGATTTCCTTAATCTATTATAGACACTCCACTGCTTTAGATTAACCTTGATCTCAGAAAACATTAATTTGTGAATTATGGGACATGGTTTATGGTCAATTAACGTTCCAATTACACAACCCTATTTGAAGTTTGGGTAGATTGTCGAGAATATGGGATCTACATTAATTCACAAGTGGATTCAGTGAGAGGATCATATTTAGAGAAAATCCTTCTTGTTTATTTCTTGACAAATATAGGAATCATGCACAAAATAACACATTCCATGAACCCATCAAATTCATGCCTTATAATTCAAAGTAATAGAGACTCGTTGTCAACCAAGGGATAAATGTAAAACATAAAAACTTTTAAAAAATAATTCTAATCACACATCATAAAAATTTATTTTCATTAAAATTACCAACTTCCATTTAAATTTTTCAAATTCATTTCATGAATTCACTCCTTCGAAAAATAAATCACCCAATTTTTAAATCAAAATATCCTTGGAAAAACATCCATTTTACATTTAAGATTAAATAAATTCATTTCACAAAGTAGAAATCATTCCTTTAAAATTACAAGCATTTAAAAATACTTAAAAAATTGAGGTATCCTCTAATTTAAGTTTCTGTTCAAAACACTATAATAAAATTATCTACCATATAAAGCATTTCACAAGATACTAAAACAAAATTATTTTTAAAAAAAAATCCACTAAAATTGGTTTTGAAGTCAAAATTTTATGATATTTCCTATTTTCATCCAAAATAATCCCTAAAACATAAATCATAAACAAAACATAACACCAAAATCCATATGAAAACCACTTCAATATTATCAAAATTTCATCAAAACATTTCTTAGACACATCTCTAATAAGTAGAAACATTCTTCAGAGTAATATGGATCCAATATAAGTCAAAAAAATAATAATAATAATGGATATAGAACTATAAATAGCTTGGTCACACAGCCTTTTAGGACATGCACTTATTGTGTGACGAACTTTCATAGAACCATCTGCACGACCTCCGAGTAATTTTAGAGACCATGCATGATAATTGTGTAGCCCCATTTCTTCTTTTATTTTCATCTAAAAATTATTGGGTCCCCCAAAATCACTCTCCAAACTTGTACAGAATCCATATATCTTCATCCCATATCAAAATAAACCAATCAATAGAGGAAAAAATAAAAAAAGAATCAAATCCCAACTGCCCAGGGGAATTTAAGGTTTTTCATGAAGTAGAGTGTGATAAAAATTTCCTCACACACTCTTCACAATCCCCAATATCCATATCTCAATACTACCACAAAACATCCCAAATAACAAGAGGGAACTCTCTTGTAATTTTTTAGAACCTAGAATCTGATACCATTTCTCATAAACCTGCCCAGGTTTTCTAACCACATCACCCAACCCAACTCATAAATTGTCCTAAAGGTTGTTTCTGGTCCCCTTGGGTGGCATTTCATTGTATGAGTATCAAGTAAATCACCTTTGGGAATAATTCCACCCTCGAATCAATTTTAATAGGAAGAAGACCATTTTACTAAAAATATGACATGTAGAATTCAAATATCATAAGTCTATGAAAAATATAAATAATAAAAACTAAATAATATAGAAAGAATTTGTCATAACCAATAAATATTATTTAACTTAAGATGTCCTAGACCCACACACCTTAATTTGGTTCTAATACCATTCTTCTTTAGATACTAGAATTGATTCCAACTTAAGTGACCCTAAAATAATCTTACATAATTAAATGTTTAATAACAAATATTGATTCACTTACATGCCTAAGACCATTTTAGGTTTAGAGTTTTATATAATTAAGGAAACTCTTTAGATAAAAAACCCATGTATTTCACATCAAATAGTAATTTATCCCATTATACCACGAACTCGTTATTTTATAATAAGTATTATATATCTCTTAAAAAATTATCCAAACATGATACCCCTCTAAACATATCTTACATATTATCATTATTAAAAACCATGGGAAATAGAAACATAAAAATGGTTAGCTCAAATGATTAGTAAGGATAAACATAAGAATTATCAATCTAATATCATAAGTTTGTTTCATAAATGTGTGGAATAAAATTAAGCATAGAAATGACACATCAAAGCTTCAAAATATGAGGTTAATCATGTAGTACGAATGGGATGACCACCTGTGTACCTTCTTAGGCTTGTACCAACCACTCATGTACTAAATTGGTCTTGGTTTAATCCCTTATGTACCCTATTTGGATTTATAAAACCTCTCGTGTACCCTCTTGGTATTAGGATAATCACCCCTATACCATGTTATCACTTGAGATATAAAACATTACCCAATATAATCTAGAACAAACCCACATATCACATAATAATAAACCATTCATATATAGTTTATTTAACCCATGATAAAGAAAACGGTTTCATGAAACAACATTAAAACAATGTTATCAAATTCTATCTAGAGAAAGTATTTTGATGGTATCATAAGATAATATCCCCATTAAAGTATAAAAATCCTTAATGGATGCATATATTGATGAAAAATACTTTAATAAATGTGTTAAAAAAAGTTGTTTTTTAAATAATAATAATAATTAACCTCTTTTTTTAGCTATTAATATCTAAAAATTACTAGAATTATGGAAGGTGAATTTTATTTGTAAAAAATATGGAAACATGTAACAAAATATTTTTAATATAAAAAAAACATTATAGTGGGAAAATTCATTCATTTAGAAAATTTTAAAAAAGATTCTTTTCACACTTTCACTAAAAGTTGAATATAAACTTTATAGAAAACATAGTAAATATTCTATTTTAAACCATTGAAAGGAAAGTAAAATAAAATTGAAAATGACTTTATAATATCATAATAATATATAAATGAATATTCCTAAAACATTTTAAAGAGCATGAATTTGTTAGAAGAATAATCCCGAACAATGACGAAAAATATGGTCGATTTTTTTTAAAAACATCATTTTGGTCTTTTTGAGTGACAAAGAGGAGGAGAATGGAAAGGATGCCTGAAAATACTAAAACTAAATGTGATATAAGTAAGAATTTTAGTTTTAAGATATAAATAACATATAATTCCTCTGATGAAAATTAAAACATAAATAATTCTGATAAAAAGTGTGATTCTAACATGAACACTAAAAGCTTTGGTAACCATTGAAATAAAACCCCATAAAGGGGATAAAGTTAGATATATTTGTAAATCGAAATATTTTTTGTCAAATTTATCATAAAATACATTCATGTTCATTTTATACACTATGAAAAATAAAGAACTTTTTGAATATAGAACATATCTCAATTAAGGGAAATTTCGATGAGGAAGAACCCTTAAAACATTGGTATTTTTTGAAACAAAATTGCATGAAAGATTAAAATTTAAATGGATTTATAAATCAATTTAATTTTATGAATGTATGATAAAAAACCCATAGGGATGTATATACACCACACCATATAAAAAACTGGTGAATATGGAATATTTATGAAACAAAAAAATGATATGAGAAACCCTTATGAAGATAGTAAAATGTGAAATAAGAATCCATTTATGAAATGATTATGTGGAAAAAAATTAAATCCATATAAAACAAGTGTAAATAAAAAATAAACAATTATAGGTCATAAAACACATAATATAGGAATACCATATAGAATGAATAAGTGATATAGCCTAATAAAAGGTAATTTAGTTAAAAATCTCATTACCTTAAACCTCTTCTTAGTAGAACACGTTTTAATATCATATATAATAAATGTAGAAAAATTATAAATATATAATATAAGCATATAAATATTTTTCAAAAAATGTATCATTTCCTTATAATTTCTTATTACCCATTTAATTGTATGTATTTTTTAAAATCAATATTTATATGATGACCATTCAGTTTTCCATGGATGTTTTGATTTGATGGTTTTGGTATTTTCCCCTTAGTCATGGTTTCATTGTCTCTATAATTTTCATTAATATCTAAATCATGATTTTGTCATAGTTCTATAGTTTCATGATCAATTTGTGGAACTTATTTTAATTGACCTCTTGGAATATATAAAAATTCCATTTTTTGTTGATTATTGAATTTAACAAAAAAATTAAACTTATAGGTAAATAATCTTTTGAATATTACTACTCTAGAATTTTCAAAACATTACAAATTAATGATTGTTATATTATATCACTAGTATATAAAATTCTATAATAATTCATTATATAAATTTGATAACAATGGTCATATAGGTGTTAAAACTGAAAAATACAAGAACATGTTATAATGGTTGAATGAGTAAGAATGTGTTATTGTATAATGAGAAAGGAATTACATCATTCATAGAGGCGGTAGTCCACATGTACAAATGATCATCATTTCCATTTTACAAATAATGTTATGGTAAGAAAAAAGATGTTTTATTATCATTATAGAATAAGAATTATGTCCTTAATATAATAAATATACACTAAATCCATTTTTATACCCATCTATGTGAGGTGGTGATGAAAAAGAAAATATATCTCTTCATAGAGGTGATAATCAATACGTACGCACAAGAGGAATTTTCATATTCCCCTAGATGGATAAGATAAATAATTTTTTTACATAAACATAATAACATCGATGTAAATTAAATATATTTATTTAACTATTTTATGTTATTAAGAGTATATTTTAAAGATGTCAAAGAAGAAATAAGCTATAAGGAATTTAGTGAATACTTATACCTTCTTCTTGGATATCTTCTTTTGGATTACACCTTAAGACTTCTAGGATTAGTCTTTTGGGAGGAAAAATACCTATATGAAATAGGTAGTAATTTTTATAAGAGATTTTTTTATGGTTTGATCAATCTAGGGTGCTCATTGTGTGTAGAGGAATGTGGGGAGTAGGTTCCCTATTATAAGTGAGGGGATTGGCACCTTTCTGAATATTAAGAAATTTTACGTATAATAAATATATTTTTATGGAAAGTGAATCAAATTTATTCTCATTTCAAATATAGTATATTTTATGGTCTAAATAAACTCATAAAATTATATTTAGAAAAGTTTAAGTGGTATCTGAATCCTTATATCTAAGTTTAACTCCTCTATAAAACCTTTTAACTCTTACCATGGTAATTATTCATTATGACCAAAAAATAAATGGTCCTTAATAAATAATTTAAATATTATGATCCTAAATATGGAATCCATTTTACAAGATTCATATTCCTTAATTTATAACAAATAATTTTAAAATAAGTATATGTAATTAAAAAATAGTTTTAAGGGATATGCCCATTTTAAGTATAAAAATAATTTTATTCAAAAATATTGTATAATATTGATTCCCATGGAATTAATTTTATTGTGTTTAATTAAAATATAATTATTTTAATATAAAATCTAACCAATACCAAAATTAACCTAGTGAATACTTGACTAAAATATGAGAACCCAAATTAATTTTCCTTTTAATAAAAACATTACTTATATGTTTGTAATGTCCATTATAGATCTCTATGTTCAATGTTATATTTATAAATGAAATATTTTAATTCTTAAAAAAAATTATTTAGGGAAAAAAATTCATACACTTTCAATTCATCTTTATATAATTTTAATTTTATAAAAGTGGTAGTATTTACAAAATTATTAATTTTCACTATTCACTAAAACATCAAATATATATATAAAAATATAAAAAAAATAACCCAAAACTAATTTTGAAATTATTAATTTAAAAAATAATTTTATTTATTAAAATTAATAAAATTATAATTTAAATTAAAATGAAATATATAAATAAAAATAACTCTTATATAAAAATGATCTTTTCAAACTCTATGTGTTCTTAAATTTATTCCATATCATTTACCAATGAGCGTAACTTTATTTGTATAAAAATATTATTTTAATACTAAAATGATGTTTAGAATAAATTTTAATAAAGTGTTATTTAATTTAGTTTGGTGTTGAATATATCAGAGGATATTTAATAAGATATTTAATTAAAGTAACACATAATAAAATATTGATGTGTTTTTCAAACCATCTATATCATCACGTAACATTATTCACTAATTAATTTATAACAAAGTATGATAAAAAGTAATTGAATAAAGATAAAAGAGGTGTAGTATTTTCTAAAACATCAAATCCCAAAATAAACAAACTCGAACACCTCCATGCAACCCATAGTGTTCACCACATCCAAAATCACTTATTGGTAACCCAAGAAAGTCATAACCAATCTGAAATGGAATCTGGAACCTGTATAAATCATGGTAAATTGATAAAAACATAGTATTGCATATAAATGTTTTAAAAAAACAAGCCAAGTTGGATATCACCATGATGCCTATCCAATTCCTTTAAATAGATAAGTCATGAATTCAAATTTGATGTACTATATAATAAAATGTTTTCTATGTTAATAAATAAAACATGAAAACAAAGAACAAGATCATATTTATAAATAATAAATATTATATTTTAATAATAAACAAAGTGAGGCATCCTTAAAACCAAAAACATGATACATTTTTTAATAAAAACCAAATGGAACCTTCCTTTAAAACATTTCTAAATCTAAATGTATTTTATTTTTTAAAGTAGTTGTCTCGCTTTAATTTTAAAAAACATCCCAAATATAAATTTTTAAAATCAATTTTCAAACCATTTTTTGAAACCAATCAAACCATATAAAATCTAGGAAAAATAGAAGCATGCACCACTAATTTAATAAAATTCAAAAAAACAAGAATAAAATTATAGTCCCACTAAGAATGGGAATATAGAGAAATTATAAAAAAATAGTATAAATCCCATAAAAGGACCACCAATAAAGAAAAAAAGTGTCATGGGATAGACCCTAGGTTCAAAAGTGGGATAATCCAAATAGGTATATTAAAACACATAAAAATAGTTGGTGTATGTTTCATCCAACCATATACAAGATAATAGATTGGCCCATATTAGCCTCAACTAAATAGCACTTCCCCACTACCCCTAGACTAATAATAACTAGGGGGATTATAAGTGTGTATACCAACTAGGGTTTCATGAATCAAGATCTCCCACATAGAAAATAAAGTTCCCATGACCAATATAATATAGAGGTGACAAAGAAAAATTAGATAATTGCCTCAATGAAGCATAAGTAGTGTCTCTAACCTCACCTCCAACACCCTCGCATTAAAAAACTTATTTATACATCATACATCCATATCATAATGATATGTAACCCATTTGTGGGTAAAACAATACATGGGAAAATTTTGATCAACTCAATAGTAATGAACCAATTATTTTAAAATGTGCTAAGAAGGATATCAAATTAAAAATGACCAAGGATTATGAGCCTTTTACTTTCCTTAAAATCTTCTAATTTCAAACAACTTTGAAAACACTATAGTATGGACACATCTTAATGTCCAAATGAATTCTTTGAAAACATTAATAAATTCTTTGAAAATCAAAAATTAAGGTTTTAGGCACATATGTTTTCCCCAAAATAAATTTAATGTAACCCAAAAAAAATTCAATGATTTTTGACCCATGGGACCATTAAATTCCAAAATGATAATTGAAATTTTTATGAAAATCATTCAATGAAAAACCCTAATTTCCATATAAACTACTTATGTTTTCATTCAAGGAATCATATATAGACATACATGAATTTAAAATATATGTTTAACTCTCAATAATCCCATGAATTTTATAATAAAGGAAGTATATAGAAACACCTACCTCAAAATAAAAGGAATAAAGTTGAAACATGTGTAATTCCTTAGATAACAAATTAACAATCATAGAAAAACTCTATACAGGTTCTAAAAAATAAAATCCCTTTGTTATAAACATCAGGAACCTCAATTCTAGTGTGTAAAATGATTTAGTTTTCAAGGATAAGGAATATCCTAGGAGAAAGAAAATACGAATAGAAGGAGAATAGAAAAGAGGATAGAGATGGAGAGATTTGCCTCAAAATTTCTTGAAAACTATTGGGATCCAACCAAAATTAAAGGAGGAACAAGGATGATCTCTCTATTAGGATTCATGAGTTTGGTTAAATGAGAGGTTTGAGATAGGATATGAGAAACATAAAAAAATTGAAGGGATTTATTTATTATTTTCACTTTTAAATAAAAATCGAGTAGCTCACACGGTTTGGATGCACGTTTTGGTATACCATACGCCAATTTTGTAGCTTCCACTAGACATTACATAAAAGATACATGGTATGGATATATGGTTTAATAAACCATGAACCAACCATGAATAATGCCTCTGTAATCTCTGCAACACCCCACACAAGATTATCATATGGTCTCTCCTAACTTTGTGTAAGATGTGCGGCCCCTAGAAACATCCAAAATTTAAAAATAAAGACCCAAAAATTATTTACAACTCAAATAATAATAAAATTATATAATATTAAAATCAAAATAATTATAATGTGTGTTACAATCTCACTCTTTTACTTCCTACATGATCACCTCACTTCAATTTCTATTTATGTTGATTCCTTGATTCTCACCTAAGAATAGGGTTGTGAATGTATCAGGATATAGTGAACAAGCACAACCACAATAATGGTTTTCATTCATTTATTATGTATTCCCTATATTTCCTTTATAATCGATAGGCCTTTAACTTGGATCACCAACTCTTTCAACACTACCATATGCTAAAATAAATTCTATGATTCACCAAAATTGAGACCCAACTTGATATTATCATCCACCAATGGTAGTGTTGTAACACCCCAAGCTTCTACAGTATGTTTCCCTTTGAATAATGCAATATCTTGCATTGTACGCAACTTCAAAATTCTAACACACCGCAACCAATCAAACTAGTAGTTGTGAATAGTAATATCCACATTTTGAAATTTTCTAAATTTCATATTTCAAAATGGACTTCATTTTTGGATTCTTAATATTGAAAATAGATTAGGGTGATTTTTGGTATTTTTTTAAAAACTTTTAATTTTTGATGAATAGTGAAAAAACACTACGTTATTGGTTAAAACCGACTTTTTATTTAAATAATTAATTATTTTATTTAAATTTATTTTAGGTCAAAATAGATACATAATACCTATATATGTTCAGTGTAATTAATTGGAGTCATTTTGTAATAATATTAGATATATAAAATGTTATCGAACTATTTACCGTCTTTTACCCACCTAGGAGCATTTGCAAATTTGCATAAAACTTAATTTTACCACTTCTGTGAGTTGAATTTCAAAAATCCAAGAGACACAGTTGGTATCAGTTTAAAATGTGGTTCAATGAGATGAAAATATTTTTTTTTTGAATAGTAACTTTTGACTTTTATTTACCACGGTTAAAAGTAAATAGGGTAATTAAAGGTAAAAATGATATTATTATTACCCTAAAACATGTTCTAATTTTATTGGATAAGTGTAATTCGACCAGAAACAACCTTAGGAATAAAATATTATCCTTTAGTACCACTTGGATTAGATTAGGACATTTATTATTATTTTATTCAAAGAAGAGTTAAAAGTATTAAATTCAAAGTTTACTAACTAAACCATTTTTCATATATGGTCATACATAATATAAATTAAAATATAAATATTCATTAGAAAGATAAAAATATTTTCTACAAAATTGTATTTTATTTGTAATTTTTAGAAATTAAATAATTAAATTTATTTATGACACAATGATGATGCAGTAATTACCTTATTAATGAAAAATTAAAATAATTGATATTATAAATATTAAAATAAATGTAATTTGTGAATTTTAATGAATTAAACTAATTTTATAGGTTAATATGACATGTTAGGGTTTATTAAAAAAATTCTTGAAGTAATAATGCTATTATAAATTTGACAAAAACAAAATACCAAATAGTGTCAAAATTGACATAAAAGATTTTTTAAAACAAATATTATATTATTAATAGATATTATATTCCTAAAAATATAAGGTTCAGAAAAAGGGCTTAAATAATATTATATATGTCATTAATTAACTACTTTAGGTTCTCTTGGAATTTTATAGTAAGTTTATTAACCATATAATATAAAAATCAAAGAGATATGGAAAATGTCAAACTATTTAACTAAGAGTTAAATATAAATGAAAAGGTTAATATGGGGACATAAACCTATCTAAAACCCATTGGTTTAGGGTATTTGTACCCATACCCACCTTATACTAGAAATAAATTATTTTGGAGCCATTATAAACCGAATATAAATTTATTATAAAATATTATTTCAATCTTTTCCTAAGGTGCCCCTCACCCCTCTTATAAAAGGGCACTTCCCCTTCTCTCAAATTCACACCTTAAAAGCCATTTGGATCGGCCCACCCATGCCCAAATATCCTCCCAACTATACTCCATTCATCTTATAGGCCTTCATTTATTCATAAAGCCAACCTAAGGATCCCTTTTGATCAAATCAAAAGGAAGAACCCGAAGAAGAGGTAAATATTTCATCACCTCTTTCAATATGTTTTCTTCTTACACTTCCTCTTTCTTTATTTTTTCCATTATAAAATAATAACTCCAGTACATTATATATACTATTATGTTATTATAAAAATGGTACAACCATATTTTTTATTCTATCCATCCTATAAATGACAAAGTCACCATACGTGCGTACGTACGGATTACCGTCTCCACGTCGTGGTGTAGTTTGTCATTCAACACTTCGTTGTTTGGATGGGTATAAGAATGATGTACAATTTATGTAAATAATGAATATAACATGTTAATTATTATTTATATATGATATACCATCCAATTATATACTATTTTAATTTCAAAATAATGATATTATCTCTCGTGCGTACGTATGGATTACCGTCTTCATGACGCGATGAAATTAATTTCCATGTTCACCATTCAACAATGATTATAAAAATATATATCATTAATAAGTATGTAATATATGACAAAATAATTATACTAGAGATATATTTATATATATTTATGTACTTATATATATCTTATTCACTTAGTTCTGTTCAATACAATACGAAAACGGAAACAGCATTTATGCGTACGTACGGAATTCCGTCTCCATAAACAGTGTTTTCCATTTCATATATATGTCTATTATACATATTTATATTCTAAATATATATGATATATAAATCATGTTTTATATTATCTAAGTATTTAAATCATTATCTAAGTGATACAATCAAGAGTAACAAGTTAAAACACATACGATAAAGAAAGTGATTATTACCCAAAATGTTAATTTAACATGGAAATTATTATTAAATGGGTACTATAAAGTCATAAATGAATAATGTATGATATCATAAATATTAATATGGTTCTAGTATAATTTAATAACATACTATGGTCTTTACATTGGAGGTTAAACATACCTTCTACTAAAGGAAAGTACAAGGTAAGGGGTTTTCATCTCACTTCTTACTCCCGTGAGATTCATGCTATATTGCCACTATTTCCTTTTGTGTGGTGTATGTACTTCCCATAATTGTATTCTTTTTGTAATACACTTTAATTTATTTGTATTTACATCTTCATTGTATGATACTTCTTTCATGGGGTGTATGTTTCGTAAGTTACCAAATTGGTAAGGGTTAATTTCACAATCTCTTTATTATCTGAGGTTGTTTTTATGTAAGTAGCTATTGGGACCACTTTATCATCCACATCTGTGTTCTCTTAAAAATGTATTTCAAAAAAAATAATATTTACTAGACAATGGGTTAAATTTATTTATACCCTTATTTTACCATATATGTTTCAAAAGGAATCTTTGCGTCATTTTCCAAACAAGGTACCTTATGATCTTTTTGAAAAAATAAATCTAAGAATTTTTTTTTAACTTATATGGCAGGTGCGGCTATTTTATACCGTTTTAATATCGTCGAAGCTTCCCTTAAAATCTTATAAGAATATTTTCAAAATAAATTTTTTATTTTTAATAATGTGACTCTTAAATGATTTCAAAATATAAAGATATATTTCTCTCAAATAGTTTTGATTTCATCTATGTCAACAACCTTTGATAAATTTTACTGTTGTTTGAAGTTGATTAATTATGATACAAATCTTCCATATTGTATTTAAGTTTTTGTGATATTTTTTATAGTGGATGAGTTATTTTTATTCCATTCATGGTTTATGGTTAAATTATTGACATTTCATATGCTAGTTTTAATACGAATGTTTATGTTATATTTCAACCTTTTCTAAAGATGAATGCATTGGCCTAGTATGTTCCGGGTTAGGGATCGGTAAAAGTAATCCCTCCAGGTTGGGGTCCGATTAAAGAAGACCCCCTAGGTTGGATTCCAGTTATAGAGGCTCTCTGGGTTGGAGTCTGGTTATAAAGGCTCTCCGGGTTGGAGTCCGGTTACAGAGGCTCTCCAGGTTGGGGTCCGGTTACAGTTAGCCCCTAGGTCCTGGCACGAGGCCTTGACACAGAAATTAAAGTCTGGTACTATACATTCCGTCATTATTAAATTGGATATTGATGTTGCTTATGATTATTCTACTAGTAGAATATCCATGTGAAAATGTAAATGGAATTATTTGATTTATATTTTCCATATTATGCTGAAGTTTATGTTTAAAAGGCTTAGTTTTTGTCTTATACATTGCCTTAAAATGTTTAAGAATATTTATGAAAGTTTTGACTATATTCTTATCCTTACTGAGAATCTAAGCTCACCCCTTTCTATGTTTTATATTTTCCCAAGATGCGAAGAAGTCTATTATGAATGACCTACAGGGATAGTATAAGAGATATGAATGTGTCATATAGAGACTATGTTGTTGTAATTTTTCATTTTATAATGTAATGTAAAACCTAATAATGTATCTAGTATTTCCAAGGCAACTAAACTAATCTGTGTTTTGAGACTTGATCTTTTGTGATCATGCCAGTTTTATATAATAATGCACCAACTCTGGGTAACTAGGGTTGGGGTGTTACAGTTGGTATGAGAGGAAGTTTAGTACAAACCCTGGAAACTAGATTTAGATAAACTCTGATTAGAGCTTGTTACCCTAAGACAGACTTTGAGGATTAATATAGAAGAACTTCCTATAATTTTGGTGATGTAGAGATTTTCTGAGTTTTCCAAGAAATACATCCCTATCTGGATACGTGTAGGTAGAGGCGTCTTTGGCATAGATGTACCTAGGGGTAAAACCAAAAAACACCACTTTGAGCTAGACTCAAACGGAAACTGGTGTATGACAATGGGCCTTGCTGCACTCTTGGTTACGACACTCCTGGGGGATATGCTTAGGATAATTCTAATTTTCTTTATAAACCATTATGAAGGATTTATGAGTATATACTTCCACAAAGAAATCATTTTTATGATTATGGATTATATCCATAAACTGTTCAATTTATTTTAACTATTTTACGAGTTTGGAATTATGTATTTCGATTCATAAACTAATCTAGTGTATGCCATTGTTTAGAAATGGGGCCCAGTAGAAGGAATGAGAACTCTAGCAATATGCATGATCTAAAGAGTAAGAAGGATCATATCTTTCATGATCTTAAGCCAAAATTTAGAAGGGAAATATTCTCCCACATACTCTCATCCGGCAAACCATTTTTTTTCATTTTCAAATATCCGGTTTGAGGGTAACTGGTTCCTATTTTCAAACAAATCCAAATTTCAAATTCAAAATTAAAATCCAAGCATCATCATACCAAATCTCTGACATAAGTCGTATGCCACGCGCCTCGTGACATACCACAACCTCGAACCTTTCAACCATCTATCAAGCTTCCCACCGAAGTAGAGAGTCGGTGAAACCAACCACCGAGGAACCCTGCCCTCGCGTCACGCACCTACCATCGAATCCATCATCTTCAACTTCAAGCCTTCGTTGATCTTCATTGGTGAGAACCCCCTATCGTCACCGCCGCAGAATCAGAGACCCATCCACAAAAATCATCACCCGCTCCACAAGAAAAATAAACAACATCACGGTATTCAAACAGGACCAAACAAACCACCAGATGAAACCATCTCAAAATCTATCCAAAATAGAAAACAGAAACGAAAACCTTCATCCTTACCAGAATCACCAAGAAAGCAACCCAACAGAACCAAAAACCATAAAATCGTTGCCTTTATCACTTCACACCAAATTATTAAAAACATTTATCATCGGAAATAACGATGTCGCCCAAAGAAGTACCCAGTCTGTTGCCAAACCACCAAATCAGAACCACTAAACTAAGAGAAATCACCACCTCAACGATAAAAACCCTTCAGAATTCAAGAAACAGGCCCCACCGCTGCCTTCAGAACCGCGCCCGAGCACCAGATCTACCAAAAGAACTCTCAGAAATAGTGAAAAGTAATGACACCTCTAAGTCGCTACATCTGAAACCTGCACCCTGGTCCACATCACGCTTCCTTCAGAAACCCTAGACAAAACCTCAGGCTAGAGTGGGATGGAGGCCAAGAGATGATGTTGTACACCGAGGATGAAAATGAGTCTTTGCGACACCGCCAATAGGCGAAACCGCATTGCAAGAGCACTGAGAGGATTTTCAATGGAAAGAAGGATTTTCCCATATGTGATAATTGTGGAAAGAATCACCTTGATAAATTCTTTAAAGGAATGGAAGTTTGTTATAAGTGTGTAGAAAAAGGACACCAAGTACGTGATTGCAAGGGTAAGAAAAAGGTTTCAAATGTGCAATGCTTCATCTAGAAGGAGTTGGGACACTATGCGAATCAATGTCCAAATCATTAGAGTGTTCCCCAAAGGATGCTATTGGATAATAATCAAGTTATGATACTAATGTAGATGAAGATAAATGACTAGTGTTCTTATGTTGTTATTAAATAATAATGTCATTTGAGTGTTGTATCAACGATGTACTGGTTATATGAATTGTGGAAATAAATAAGTATTTTACTGCAGTACTATTTCATTGGGGATTTGAGATTATATGGTTCTATGAAAAGTGACTCAATAACAAGTTAAACTTTTTGGAAAATACATGGTCAAAGGAAATATAAACTTTAATATGGTTCTGATACTAAGCTGGTGATTTTGGAATAAGATATGATTGATTTGGATAAATTATATTGGATATTGTTGACTACCTTGAAACTAATTAATTGTTTTTTTATTCTATCATTGTTAGAGTTTACAACATTTTTTTATATAAGGATTATATCTTTTATTCTATAAGGAAGAAAGGATCATGGAGTTTTGAACAAGATGAGAGTTGAAAGGGATCTTATTTTCATGGATCTAGTGAAAATGGATATGGGAATAACCATAGAATGTGAAACATCAATTATTTTTCAAATGGTTGAAAACGCATCTTTACTAGAAAGGATAAAGATTTCTCGGAATGATGATGAGGAATTTCAAAAGAAGATTAAAGCTGTGAATGATGGGAGATTGAGTGACTTCGTATATGAAGATCAGATTTTAAAATTTGGGAAGAGACTTTGTGTTCCCAATATACCTGATCTAAAAATGGAATTATTGGATGATGCCCATAGCTCCAATTTCTCTATACACCCTGGTAGCACCAAGATGTATAGAGATTTGAAGGAACATTTTTTGTGGGACAACATGAAGAGAGAGATTTCTAATATTGTGTTGAGGTGTACGGTTTGTCAACAAGTGAAACCTAGAAGACAACATCCTAGAGGATTCATGCAACCTATTCTCATACCTGAGTGGAAATGGGATGATATTATAATGGATTTTTTCATGGGCCTACCAAAGACTCCTAGAATAAATGACTCAATATGGGTCATTATTGATCATCTTACCAAGTCAGCACATTTTCTTGATATAAGAGAAGATTTACCACTTGAACATCTAGCAAGAATATATATTAATCAAGTTGTAAGACTTCATGGAGTAACCTTATTGATTGTTTCTGATTTTGATCCTCGTTTTACATCAAGATTCTAAAAAAGTCTTCAGAAATCCCTGGATACTGAACTTTGTTTGAGCACTGCCTACCACCCTCAAACTGATGGAAAATCAGAACTAACTATTCAAACCTTATAAGACATGTTGAGATCTTACTCACTTGACTTTCAAGGTATTTGGGATCAATATTTACCTTTGGTAGAATTTTCCTATAACAATAGCTTCCATTCAAGTATTCATATGGCACCATATGAAGCGTTATATGGAAAGAGATTTCACACACCAACGCGTTGGGATGATGTTGGTGAAAGAAAACTCATTGTCCTAGAACTTTTTGAGGAAATGATGGAAAAGTTGAAGGTTATCTAAACCCACATCAAAGAAACACAAAGTAAACAGAAGAACTATACCAATAACTGAAGAAAGGATTTGGAATTTTAGGTAGGAGATCATGTTTTCTTGAAGGTATCTCCATGGAAGGGATTTATACGATTTGGTAAGAAGGGTAAATTGAGTCCCAGGTACATCGGACCTTTCGAAATTCTAGAATGAATTGGGGTTGTAGCTTACCATTTGGTAATGCCTCCACGTCTCTCCAAAGTTCATGATGTGTTCCATGTATCACTATTGAGAAAATACATGCCTGACCCAATGCATGTACTCACCTATGAGGAATTATAACTGGAACCTGATCTATCTTATTGCGAAGAGCCTGTCAAGATTTTTGATACCAGATAGCAAGTGTTGAGAAACCATATAACTCATCTGGTAAAATTCTTATGGAGAAACCATAAGATGGAAGAGGCAACGTGGGAACCTAAGGAACTTATGATGAAGAACCATCAGAATATTTTTATGCAGTAGTATTCGAGAAATTTTGAGGATGAAATTATTTGAAGGATGGGAGAATATAACACTCCAAACTCCCATGGTATGTTTCCCTTTGAATAATGCAACAACTTGCATTGTACGTAACTTCAAGATTCTAACACACCGCAACCAATCAAACTAGCTGTAATGAATAGTAATACCCACTTTTTGAAATTTTATAAATTTTATATTTCAAAATGGACTTCATTTTTGGATTTGGAATATCGAAATTAGCTTAGGGTGAATTTTTGGTATTTTTCTGAAAACTTTCAATTTTTAATGAATAGTGAAAAAACACTGCGTTATTGGTTAAAACCGACTTTTTATTTAAATAATTATTTATTTTATTTAAATTTATTTTAGGTAAAAATAGATACAAAATACCTATATATGTTTAATATAATTCATTGGAGTCATTTTGTAATAATATAAGATATAAAAAATTTTATAGAACTATTTATCGTCTTTTACCCACCTCCTTGGAGAATTTGCAAATTCGCATAAAACTAAATTTTACTACTTCTATAAGTTAAATTTCAAAAATCCAAAAGACATGGTTGATATCAGTAATTAAAATTTGGTTCAATGATATGAAAATATTTTTTGGTGAATAGTAACTTTTGACTTTTATTTACCACGGTTAAAAGTAAATAGGATAATTGAAGGTAAAAATGATATTATTATTACCCTAAAACATATACTAATTCTATTGTATAAGTGTAATTAGACCAAAAACAACCTTATGAATAAAATATGATCCTTTAGGATCACTTGTATTAGATTAGGACATTTATTATTATTTTATTTAAAGAAGAGTTAAAAGAGTTAAATTCAAAGTTTAATAACTAAAAAAATTTTAATATAGGGTTACACACAATATAAATTCGACTATAAATATTCATTAGAAATATAAAATTATTTCCTACATAATGGTATTTTATTTATAATTTTTAGATATTAAATAATTAAATTTATTTATGACACAATGATGATGCAGTAATTACCTTATTAATGAAAGATTGAAATAATTGATATTATAAATATTTAAATAAATGTAATTTGAGATTTTTAATGAATTGCACTAATTTCATAGGTTAATATGACATGTTAGGGTTAATTAAATGAATTTTTTTCTAATTAATAATTCTTTTATGAATTTAAAAAAAAATACCAAATAGTGTCAAAATTGATAAAAAAGAGTTTTTAAAACAAATATTATATTATTAATTGATATTATATTCCTAAAAATCTACAGTTTATCCAAAGTGATTAAATAATATTATATATGTCCTTAATGAACCACTTGAGGTTCACTTAAAAGTTTATAGTACGTTTATTAACCATATAATAAAAAAATACAAAGAGACATGGTAAATGTCAAACTATTTAACTAAGAGTTAAATCTAAATGATAAGGTTAATATGGTGACCTAAACCTGTATAAAACCCATTGATTGAGATTATTTCGACCCATCCCCACATTATCCTCTAAATAAATTATTTTTGAGCCGTTATAAACTGAATATAAATTTATTATAAAATATTATTTCAATATTTTCCAAAGGTGCCCCTCACCACTCTTATAAAAGGGAACTTCCCCTTCTCTCAAATTCACACCATAAAATCCATTTGGATCGAAAAACCCCAGCCCAAATATCCTCCCAACTATCCTCCCTTAATCCTAGAGGAATTCTTTTAGTCATAAATCCAACCTAAGGATCCATTTTAATCAAATCAAAAGGAAGAACCTGAAGAAGAGGTAAATATTTCATCACCTCTTTCAGGTTCTTTTCTTCTTACACTTCCTCTTTCTTTGTTGTTTCCATTATAAAATAATAACTCCAGTATCTTCTATATAATTTGATGTTATTATAAAAATGGTACAACCATATTCGTTTTTCTATCCATCCTATAAATGAGAAAGTCACCATATGTGTGTATGTACGGCTTACCGTCTCCACGTCGTGGTGTAGTTTTTCATTCAACACTTCACTGTTTGGATGGGTATAATAATGAGGTATAATTGATTTAAATAATTAATATAACATGTTAATGATTCTATACGGGCCAAATTGCTGATGGATCGCTGTGACGAACCATCGTTGTCGGGCCGTTACCCTCCGGGATGCTCTGCCATCTCGGCTGGCAACGGCTCCTTCCCCGACTGGGGAGTTGCCTTCGGGTACTACCCCTTCGTGGGGAAGGGGGGTTCCTCTGTGTGGAGGGTTCGAAAAGGACACACTAGGGAAGTCCCTTTTTGAAAAAATAAAAATGTTAATGATTCTGTATATATGATATACCTTCCAATTATATACTATTTTAATATCAAAAGAATGATATTGTCGCTCGTGCGTACGTACGGATTACCATCTCCACGACGCAATGAGATTCATTTCCACGTTCACTATTCAACAATGATTATAAAAATATATATCATTAATAAGTATGTAATATATGATATAATAATTCTACTGGAGATATATTTATATATATTTATGTACTTACATATATCTTATTCACTTAGTTCCGTTCAATATAATATGAAAACGGAAACATCGTTTATGCATACGTACGGTCTATCGACTCCATAAATGGTGTTTTGAATTTAATATATATGTCTATTATACATATTTATATTCTAAATATATAAGATATATAAATAATGTTTTATATTCTGGAAGTATATAAATAATGATCTAAGTGATACAATCAAGAGTAACAAGTTAAAACACGTACAATAAAGAAAGCAATTATTACCCAAAATGTTATTTTAACATGGAAATTATTATTAAATGGGTAGTATAAAGTCATAAATGAATCATATATGATATCATAAATATTAATATGGTTCTGGAATAATTTAATAACATATTACGGTCTTTATATGGAAGGTTAAATGTACCCTCGACTAAAGTAAAGTGCAAGGTAAGGGGTTTTCATCTCACTTCTTACTACTGTGAGATTCATGCTATATTGCCACTATTTCATTTTGTGTGGTGTATGTACTTCCCATAATTGTATTATTTGTGTAATAAACTTTAACTTATGTGTATTTACTTCTTCATTGTATGATACTTCTTTCAGGGGGTATATGTTTCGTAAGTTACCAAATTGGTAATGGTTAATTTCACAATCTCTTTATTATCCGAGGTTGTTTTTACATAAGTATCTACTGGGACCTCTTTATCATCCACATACATGTTTTCTTAAAAATGTATTTCAAAAAAAATTACCATTTACTAGAAAATGGTTTAAAGTCATTTATACCCTTATTTGAGCTTATATGTTTTGAAAGGAATCTTTACGTCGTTTTCCAAACAATGTACCTTATGACCTTTTCGACAAAATTAAGGTAAGAATGTTTTTTTTAACTTATACAGTGGGTGAAGATATTTTCTACCATTATAACATCATCAAAGATTCCCTTACAAGCTTATAAAAATATTTTCAAAATAAATTTTTTATTTATAATAATGTGACTCTTAAATGATTTCAAATTTGAAAGAGATATTTCTCTCAAGTAGTTTTGATTTCATCTATGTCAACATCCTTTGATAAATTTTACAGTTTTTTGAAGTTGATTAATTATGATACAGATATTCCATATTGTATTTAATGTTTTGTGATATGTTTGTCTCTGGATGAGTTATTTTTATTCCATTCATGGTTTATGGTTAAAGTATTGACATTTCGTATGCTAGTTTTAATACGAATGTTTATGTTATATTTCAACCTTTTCTTAAGATGAATGTATTGGAATAGTATGTTCCGGGTTGGGGACCGGTAAAACTAAGCCCTCCAGGTTGGGTTCCAGTTACAACAGACCCTCCAGATTGGAGTCTAGTTATAGAGTCTCTCCAGGTTAGAGTCCGGTTATAGAGACTCTCCTTGTTGGAGTCTAGTTCCAAAGGCTCTCCGGGTTGGGGTCTGGTTATAGTTAGCCCCTAGGTCCTGGCACGAGGCCTTGACATGGAAATTAAAGTCTGGTACTACACATTCTATCATTATGAAAGTGGCTATTGATGTTTCGTGTGATTATTCAACTAGTAGAATATCCATGTGAATAAGTAAATGGCATTATTTGATTTATATTTTCCATATTATATAGAAGTTTATGTTTAAAGGGCTTATGTTTTAGTCTTATACTGACTGAAAATTAAATTTTTTATTATGCAAACACTTTTTTGGAAAAAGTGAGAAACCAAACATGACTTCATTGCGACACCACTACATCAGACCACCACTTCATCATTTAATCACTTCAACACTTACAAACAACAAACTCAAGGCCAAGAAACCATGAACCAAGCCACAAACATCAGACAAGCAGACCAATCCTCAGACCCAGCCTCCTCAAACGTCCACCGGTGCAACCATCAACACCAGCCCAAATCCTCCCTTCAGCAAACTCCAGACGAAGTTCACCCAACCTAACAGTGACGTGAGATGAACCTCCAGGAATAATCCATCCACAAAAGGACGTTGAAGAAACCAGAACAAAGATCAGGCCGCCCTGATGTCGCACCCTGCTCCACATACAACTCGGTCGTTCCTCCTTCACCCTTAAAATGTTTAAGCATTTTTATGAATATTTCCGCCATATTTTTATCCTTACTAGGCATCTGAGCTCACCCATTTCTATGTTTTATTTTTTCCCAGGATCCTAAGAAATTTTTTATGTTTGAGATGAAGGGTTAATCTAAGAGACTAATGGAGTCCTCAAAGAACTATTTATGTTGTATTTTATGTTTGAAATTTTAATGTGAAGTTCATATATGTAATCTGTTTTCCAAGAATGGTAAATTGATCGGTCCTTTGAGACTTGATTTCTTGTAATCATGCCAATTTATTAAAATAATGCACCGACTCTGGGTAACTAGGGTCGGGGCATTACAAGTATAAAAAATATGAAAGTATCATCAAAAATCAATATAAACCATAGTTTTAATTCACTATTATTTTATTCTCTAAAATTTTATTAATAAACAAGGATAGGATTTTACTCTTAACACATTGTAATTTATAGAAAAATTAGTAATGAACATAAGCCTCAAAAATTATATCATAGTTACAGGACCATATTTTCATTCCATAGTGCCACCATATATGATGACTCAACATAATACCTACATCCATAATCTATAATCAAATAAAAATAAAAAATATTGCATGGTAGGAAACCAAATTGGTAATACATCCATGGGTCCTTGATAATGTCTTGAATATCCATTGAAAACAAAAAAATAATAAAAATATTTCAAATTTAAATTTATGAATCACTAAAAAAATTTGAAATTCATATGTGGTAAAATGTTCATCATATTATCCTTAGAAAACATTAAATTACCATGATATATGAAAAATATCTTATCCTTGATAAAAATGAAATATAGAACAGTATATTTTGTCCAGCAAAGGATTGACTGGGATTATGAAACTTTCTACTCTAACTGCACCACCATTACAAATGTAATTGGTATCACTCTATTATGTGAATAAAAGAAATAGCTAAAATAACCCTCTTAACCTCATAATGATAACTTTTCATAGATGAAGTGAAGGTTTTACAACTAGAATTATTCACCCGTAATAATTATTATATTAACCCTTTTCTTTGTTAGACCTTCAAGTACTAATATATCCCCTAATATGAAGGTCAGGGTGTCACATATTATAGTTAAACATTTCCTCAAAATGTGATTATTCAAAAATATATTCATCCACAGTTAAAAATTTATATTAGTTCTCATCTGTGGCTCCATCCTCATATCATTTGGAACTTCCCTCAATTGTGAGTGTGCTAATGGTAGTGTCCAAAGAGAATCATCTCAATCACTCATTAGTGAATAAAATTTATGATACGCATTCCTTTTAATTAGATCCGATTTGATATAATATTCTTTCCAATATAAAGAACCTATCATCCCCTTAAAATAGGTTGAATATATTTTTCTATTACCTTCAATTTCTAAGAAGACTAGGTTGAAAATATGAGAGTTTGTCGATATATGTATAAGATACCCCAGGTCATTTATAATTAAATGTAGCCTTTATCTATTTTTCAAACATATCATAGTTATATCTACCCAAGTATTCCCACATCCAGTAGCATTGCATCTTCCCCGAGGGTGTAAGTCTATACTCGTACACCGACCATGAAACTAGTCAACTGGTGGCATGAATTATATGAATAAGTTTGTATCATTAACTTTTATGTATATTGATATTCTTATAGGGAAGAAGTCATATACCACATAAGATAAATTGGTTTAGTAAGGGATACCAAAATATAAGACCTAAACATTGAGATATTCTCCCATTTAGACCATTATACATAAAAGAAATAAGTTAAAGGGAAGTTATGCGTTGATAGTGGAATGGATGCATTAATGGGTAGACCAAATCCATAAAGAGGTATATGAATTAACATTGGTAAATTCTACAGAAAGACCATATAAGATTCTAAACATGAGGCTTATAATTACATATCTATTGGGGATCAATATCAATAATCATTTCCCTAATTCACATCTCTCTGGTATTAATAGGAGAAAAATCGGAAGTAAAAAAATGATATTTCTAAAGGTAATAAACTAAAATATTTATTTATATATAATAAATGGTTGAAATTTTCTTAATATGGAATAAATTTTAGAATGGATTTAAAAAGTGCGATACTTTGAAAAAGTATAATGTTTCTTATATAAGACCTACTATTCTATATAGGATATTGAGAGACTAATATTTATTCAAACTTACCTATAACATGACTTATGTTATGGTTGAAAATTTGTAAACAGAGATACATTCATCTATAGGATTCATTGAGGTGAGTAGAGATCTATTTAGTTGTTGTTCCCCCTATTTATAGGGAGAAAAATGAACTTTCACCTACAACATTAGTATAAAATAGATAAAACGTTCCCAATTCCATTTTATTTCCTCATAAATAAAATCTTTTCATCATAAATGGATCCAATGATTATATGGTTCATTAATAGGTGCTCAAAAAATCAAAAATAATATAAAATGGAAAAGGAAATGTTTAAACAAATTGGGCATAATAAAAATGGAAAAATAAGGATGAGGTTGATTGCATGCCAAGATTAATGCTGAGTTAATTTTATAATATAAGTTGAGTCTCCTACATGCATGAGGTTGAGTATATTACAAGGTTAATCCAAGGTTACATAATCACCTCTACTTATAAACAGACCCGTTGGTCCCATTATTTTGTATAAAGACACACAAAGAAAAATGGATAACCCAAAGGAGAGATAATCCCAATTATTATAATTAAAACCTCTATGAACACCAAAATTCTATTTTTTGAATGAATATACATGGGAAAATTATAATATAGTATAATTTGTATTATCGAAAGTTTTTATATATGATATTGTCTGGAATGATCACTTTTCCAAGGTATAAAATTTGTAAAAGATAAATGGTTATACTTTGAAGAATATCTTGAAGTAGGTTGAATGAGTAATGTTCTATATAGTGAACCTAACCTAACATAAATGATTATTTCATTATTATTAAGATAAACATACACAATATTGAAACTCTTAAAATACATAGGTTTAGTGTATTGGGAAAAATATGTTTATACAACATAAAATCATATAAAACCTAAAAAATATTTAAAATCCTTTATCATGGTCCTATTATTTGAATTCATATTCCACTTAATAAAAGTAATCATATGGTGATATTCTTAAAAGAAAGTGTGATGTGAGAACCTAGTAGTGAGAGAAATAATAAAGATAAATTTGGGACCAGAATCAACATGAGTTGATGGTTGAGAAAGATAATAATCATCATATCATAAGAATATGATCAAAATTATAGGAATCATATGAATAAGTCTTATAAAGTGTCACCTGAAAAAAATGAAACATCATAAACATAATTCAAGGATTGCCTCCAAGACATAATAACATTATTGATAAAACTAACTTCACTATATCCACACAGAAAATTATAGAGAAAGCTAATTGCATAATATCTATGTATAATGATATCATGAGACATAATACCTTACCCAATATATTATAAGTATATATCATTTTCAGATCATTCATTACATCATAATATGCTTATATTCACGTATTCCATGTAGAAACAAAACATACATAGAGAATAAATAAGAAATAAACCCATATGAAGGGAATGAGTTTCATAATAATTTCATAAAGCATAAATTTATGAGTAAACATATAGCATGTGCATAGTAAAATAAACAATATTAAAAGATTAAATATGAGGATTCAAAAATAAAGACTTTATGAACATAGTTAGAGGTGACTAAGAATTTATCTAAAAGAAATTAAAACTAGAATATACCTAGAAGAAAAAGAGTTAAATTAATATAAAACAAACATATATTGTAATTATATAATATTTTGAAGAATCATTTGAGAAATATAAAGGGAAAGATAGGATAAACCCAAAATAAAATGCAAGAGTTTTAGAGTCCCCGTACCTTAAGTCCCAATTTGTTTCTTAATGTTTACGCCACCTGTATAACCAAATTAGGCTTATTAAATCATTAATAAACAAGTATATTCAATTAATATGTCATATTGTTGATCAATTGTATTTATTCGAATTTATTTTTTAATATTTTATATAATAAAAAATGGTTTGATGAAATGTATGTTTGAATTAATCAGTTTTCATTTTAATTTCGATATTTTTATTCAATGATATTTATACATTAATTAAATTAACTATAAAAGAATAAAAATATATAAAACTATATATATATATATAATATTGGCTTGCCTAACTATCCATGAGTGCTATGATATTTAATGAATTGAAAACATCTTTTTTGTGTGGTAAAATGGCCATTTATAGGATGTGTCAAAAGGGGGAGAAATATAATATAAAAATTATAAATAGTTTATAAAACTCCCTAGTATTATAATAAAAATTATTTCATATTTATATACTAATTAATAAATATATAAATTATTCTTTTAGAAGTGGTTCTTTTAGTAGAAGAAAAAATTAAAGGAAAAGTGGTAATTTTTACTTCTTCCTTGTAGTCGTTCCTTTGTTAAGAACCTTAATGCCTTAAAGGATTTGAGTTTGTTGAAGCCAAAAGTATCTAATAATCATAGTTTGATTAATAAGAGTGATTTTATAAAATATTGGGAAATTATAAGTATATGGGAATTGATTTTATCTAGGGGTAAGCATGGGAATTTATACCTGAAAGGTGGGGTATTTTGGATGAAAAAAAATTAATGAAATTTTATTCTAAGACCAAGGTAGGAATTAATAGTATTATTTGAGAATATGAACACTATTAAATTAAAAATAAATTATTTTATGACAATTATACCCTTATATAACTATATTTATAAGTTTATACAAAATATATAATGAAACAAAAATAGTTTTAAAATATAACACATAATATTTTTAGAAAAAGGAAATTATTTATTAGGTTTGTAAATTAAATTTTTTTAATGAATAATATATTTAGATTATTAATCTCATATTATGTTGATAAAACCAATTCATAATTTTTTAAGTCATTATTACGTCTATATTTTTTTCATAAAACATATGATAGTTGAAAAAATTGTATTTTCTATTATTCACTTAAAAATTCAAGTTATTCAAAAAATTACTGAATAAATAATCTTATATAATTTTTAATGATGGATTATAAAATGAAATTAATTTTATGAAAGTAAATTTTAAATTTATTTAATTATATTATTTAAATATTTACATAAATTTTAAGGTTCTTAAAAATCCATTAAAATACACTTTATTAAAAATATATACTGATACTTTTTTAGAGTTTCCTAATTTAAAATCTTTTTTTAGAAATTCATATTTACATATTTAATTCACATTAAAAATCATTTACAATCAATTATACTAATATAATGATAAAATTACTATTTTAATAGATATGTTACTTTTATAACGGATAAGTTACTATTCGAATAATCATATTACTATTCCAACAGTCATATTGGGTTTGTCATTACTATAAATAAATATTATCTTCTTCATCCATTATTCACTTATTTTTCTCTAAAATTTTGCTCTTCAAAATTCCAATCATATTTCCAGTTTTTTTTTCTTTTTAGAGTGTTGTTCATGGATGTGATATTTTTATGAGACCGTGATATATAGATGTTCAAATTCTACTTATGTGATTTATTTATTTTCTAATTTTACTATTTTTAATTTTATGCAGTGAATTTATATGTCATATGTAATTTTTTACTTTAATAAACTATAGTAGTTTTTTTATTACATCGTTCTTGTGTTTTATTTTATACCTTATAGCTAAATATGTCACACATATCTACAAAAATGACCTATTTCTTGTAGAAAAATATTAGTTATTACATTATTCTATAATATATAAATTTTTCTCTGAAATTTAAAATCATATCTTAAATCAAGAATATATGGGGGTACTTCTGTTTCACTACATCCTCAGTTTCACATATTACCTCTTTATACTTTTGGGTTTGGGAAAATCATTTTTAAAAGGTGAGTTGTCTTGTATTTTAGAACTTTATCTCTATGATTCATTGTCATCATGGGATCTTTCCCATAAGGGAGGAAACAATCCAATTGTCCCATATCCATATTTAGTACATGTGATAGATCATGTATATACTTTCTTAAGAGAGATATGTTGAACACATTATGTACTTGAGCTAGATTTTAAGGAAGTTCTAGTAGATATGCCACATCTCCCATGCGACCAAATATCTTAAAGAGTCCAATGTACCTAGGTATGAGATTTACCTTCATTCCAAACATCATGACTCGCCTCTAGGGAGATATTTGAAGGAATAATTTATCATCGGCATCAACCTCAAAGTTTCATTCATGATTATCAGTATAGATATTCTATAGAACTTGAATTTATTTAATTTATTGCTTAATGGTTTAAACTATTTTTTCATCTCTTGATTAATTTTAGGTTATAATGTCTTTCATTCACTGACTTCATCCTAAAATATTAGAGTTCGAGATCTCTTCCCAAACCATTATTTATATTTTTTAATTTTAATACTTGAGTGTAAAATATTATTGTTTTGGAATGCAACCAAAGGAATCTATTAATTTTATCTAGAATTAAAGTCTAATGGGAAGGATCGTAGCATGTATTCAATATTTTTTATTGTACTTTTAGAATGACCATCTGTTTATGGATGATATTTCATTGAAAATTTCAAGTATTTACCCAAGGCATGTTGAAGACTCCTATATAACATAGATTTCAACCATAGATCTCGATCAAATGTGATCAAAACTAGTGTCCCATGATTCCTAATCACTTCCTTATCATATACCTTTTCATGTTGATCTAGAGAGAAATATTCTAGGATAGTTATTAATTGAAAATCTTTGTATTTTGATCAAATATATTCTTTATGTATTTTTTCTCCATATATGTCCTTAAAAGACTTGTGAAAACTTTTATGGTGATGTTCTCCCATTTAAATATTATTATAGGTAATGGTTTCATAGTACACACTGATTTATAATACATTTCCTAAATATAATAGAATACCAAGAAAATAAAGGTGGACTCAAAAATTTCATTATTTTCCTTGAACCATTGGAAGTGATCTCTAAGATCTCAGTTTATCTTGGTACATCCAAGGTAGATACAGAAATATGAGTTATGTGAATAATTTATAACTTTCTTTATATTTGGAGATTATGGAACAAATATTCCATCTATAAAATAAATAAATCCTTATTTTTCAAGGTTTAATTAATGAAGCTTACTTTACATTATTTTTGTGAACTTATTTTGAATATCTTGATTAGTCCTTTGCACCTCCTCAATTTTCACTTTGATAGATGGTTAGAAAATATTTTGGGAAAAGAAATATGTCTTCCCTAGCTTTATGATTTCTAAATCCATGATATTCATATCCATGAATATTTTGGGATTTCTCAAGCCCCATCATGGATAGGGTAACATATTCTTATATACTAAGATAATAATATACCATAGTTTCCTTTTCAAGGATGGCAATGTATTAAAATTTCATAGTCGATGATTAACACCAACCATACTCATTGGAACATATTTTGAAATTTATGTACGAATATATACATAAAAGTATTCCGATTAGTAATTATGTCACACTTCTCTCAGTAGTGATAATTCCTCTAAATACTCAATTCAAAGGACATAACTTCTAACTTTATATCATGATTCGGGTAGTTCTATTTATGAATCATCATTTTCATGAGTCGTAGCCTATTAATTTATCATTTTTCTATATTATGAAACCCAAGAACTTATTTGAAGAATCACTATGTTTCAAAAACCATTCTCGAATTGAGTTTAGGATGATAATAGGTTATGTCTATCCACTTATTGATATTCTTAAATAACTATTCAAAATTCTTTCATCTAGACATACTTTACTCCCTTTTATGTAAACATGGTTATTTGTCAATAAAAACATGAGAAATTTCTCACAAGTCATTTATAGTACCCATCCAATACAAAAAATAAATATTTTTTAACACTTATTTATATAAGACATAAATAAATTGAAAATATATTTTAAATATCTATATAAATCCCTTAACTTTTGATTACCATCCTAAAAAATGTTACATTCAGAATCCATAAGTTATAATTTTTAAACATAATGTATAACATCTCCTTCGCTAAAGTATTCAAAAAATACTTAAAAATTCTTAATGTTATTATTTTTCCTTATAGTATATGATAATTTCAACATTAAATATTACCATACATTTTTTTAGGTATTCTCTAAAGAATCTATTAATCAAGTCAATGAAGATTATTATTGATTGTGTGTGTCCAAATGGAATCACTATAAACTAATATTATTTATATCTTATAAAAAATTTCTTTTGAATTTATTATTTTTTTATCTATAGTTACTGATATCCAAAATAAATATATAATTTCGATATGCATTGATATCCTAAAAGTTGATCAAACAAGTCATCAATCCATGGTAGTGGATACTTGTTCATTAGTGTGATCATTGTGAGCTCTTAGTAATCAATGAAAAGCTACATTGAACTCTCCTTATTCTTGTCAAAGAGCACATATTCACCCCACAGTGATTCACTAGGGAGTATAAACCCTCTGTAAAAATTATCATACACATTATTCCTTAATTACTATAGTACTATAGGGTAAATTTTATTAGGGTACAAGTATATATTTTCGTATTGAGTATAAGTTCTATTGAGACTTCTACCTCGTGATACAAGGAGGATTAGGATACTCTTTTGGGAATAAATCATTATATTCCCTTACAGTGGTAATTTATTCATATTTTAGAATTTCCTTTATCATGATTATTTGAGAATGTTTTGGTTCTTAATTAGTTATCAAACCCCATACTTTTAAGTGTTTGTTAGTGGAGATTCATAATTTTCCTTGAATTTATATAGGAGCTTGGGACAGTTTGAGATATAGAAAGAGATTCTATTTTAAAAAAATGATAAGATCACTCTATAATGAGATCCAATCCCCTATCAATATAGAATAAAATTAAACCAATGTAATAATTATGAGATCTTATTGAAGAATTTTCTGACGGGTGATAATTAGGGAAGATTCCAACAATTTCTTTTAAATGATTCCACCACTATGTGTTTTCATTGATGTATCTACTACAAGGAAACAAAGATGATATTTAATATTTCTATAAAAGTTATTTTATATTGAGGAATGAATTGAATCAAAATTATAAATAATTTTACCATTATTGAGTGAATAATAAGTTTACCTTTCACTGAATCATTTTGTTATTTATCCCCAATAGTGGTGATGGGGTAAGCCTTTCCTATATCCCTTGGATTAGTTATATATTGACAGTGAGTACCCTAAAATAACCTTATATTGGTGAATTGGATTGAATAATGATAATGTTATTTATAATTAATTCATTATACCATATGTGGGATATTGAGTAGTGCATTCTTTTTGTCTATTGTTTTTAGTGTGAATTTCATGTCTCTTTGGTATATGTGATCGTGATTCACTTATTTTCCACATATAATAAATTTCCTCATTCCTTATGTGGTTATTTGGTTTATTATTTTGATATACTTAGCCTATAGGTATTTTTATTATCTTACCTATATGTACTTTTTCATGGTGTTATTACTGATTGGGGGGTTGAATTCACTACTGAATTACTTCCAGAATCTAAATCAATTTCAAAATCCCTTTATAGAATGGCTCTATTAGAGTTACCATAATTAAAAAAAGTAGTTAAAAGAGTTACTTGATAATAGTTTTATTCATCATGGTACTTCATCTTGGGGTGATCATATTTTATTTGTTAACAAGAAGGGTGGTTCTATGAGGATTTTGATTAATTATAGAGCACTCAATAACATTACTATTAAGAGAAAGTATTAATTTACTTATTAGAAGACTTGTTTGATTTGCTTTAGGGAGAATGTTATTTTTCAAAAATTGATCTCAGTTTTAAATATCATCAATTGAAAGTGGAGGAGGAAGAAATTTTGAAGATGACATTTCATACTAGGTATAGGAATTATGAGTTGTTGGTTGTACCTATTTGGTTAACTAATGCACCCACTACATTTAAGGATCTTATGAGTAGAGTTTTCCATGAGAGTTTGGATAAATTTTTGGTTATCTTTATTGATGACATTCTAGTTTATTATTAATGTTATGAGAAACATGAGAAACATCTAAGGATTGTATTTGTGAACTTTAAAAGAGAATAGGTTTTATGGAAAATTTAGTAAATGTGAATTTTTATTACATCTGATTTATTTCCTTGGGTACATCATTCATAAATATAGAATAACTATTGATCCGGATAAAACTAGGGTGGTGGAAGAGTGTACAAGACCTATAAATTTCACTATGATTCAAAATTTTCTTGGATTAGTGGGTTACTATTGATGATTTGTTGAAAACATTTCTCATTTATCTAGCCCAATAACTAAGTTAGCTTTAAAAGGAGTGAAATTCATCTAGATAAAGGAATATGATGAATGTTTTAGGAATTTAAAAGAAGATTGATTAATACCCCCAATGTTATCCATTATTTCTAGAAATTGTGAGTTTGTTATTTATATGGATTCTTCTTTGAAGGGATTTGGTTGTGTCTTGATGCAAGATGATCGGGTAATTATATTTGATTCATGAAAATTGGTACTCCATTAACATAATTACCCTATGTATAATCTTGAACTATCTGAAGTAGTTTTTACTTTAAAAATATGAAGAAATATTTTATACGGGGTAAAATATGAAATATATTCTCACCATAAAAGTTTAATGTATATATTCTCTCAAAGAGTTTATTACTACAAAACAATCATTTGGCAATGCTTTCCTTTATCAGCGCTTATCTTTAGCGCTAATAAAAGGTTTCATTTATCAGTGTTATATTTTTAGTGCTGATAAAGGATACATTTATCATCAGTTTATTTTTAAAGCTGGTAAAGGGGGCCTTTATCAGCACTTTTTTAGTGTTGATAAAGGTCAAAATAAAATTAAATAATTAAATAAATAAATAAAATTAAAATGTGTTTCTTAAAAAAATATTAAAATTTTTATTAACTAAATAATTATTGATAAAAATGTATAAATCGATTGTACTGTATAAAAATTATAAATACTAATAAATAGTATATATTAAATATATATCTATGTAAAATAAAAAATAAAAAAATAAAAAATAAAAATAAGAAAATTAAGAAAAATATTAAACATTTTATTAATTAAATAATTACTGATAATATTAATTAATAGTATATATTAAATATATAGATATATATGAATTTACATAAATATGATTTATATAATACAAAATATTTATGCTTTATAAATAGTCATATATTAAATGAAGAATGGTTTATAATTAAAATTTAGTATGAATTAAAAATATTGACTAATTGTTTCGAGTAATGGAAAAAATTGAATGTCGTTCGATTTTTCAATATAACAAATATCAAACATGTGTTATATTTATTTCACATACATATACATAATTAATTCATTTTTATATACAATGTAGACAGACAAATATTTACATAATTAATGAAATCTTATATAAAAACACATACATCTAATATTTATATAATTTATTCAAATTAGTATTCAATTTATAATTTAATTATAACATGATACATTTAATACATAATGTATTTAATTATTAAATTTTATTTTTTTATTTTAATTTTATTATAATTAGGTATTAATTCATTTTTAATATTTTTAATTTTTTGGGGAATTTAATCAATTTCTATTATTTATTTATATTTATTTATTTAATTTATTTTAATATTTTTAATATGTATTCATCTTTATTTCTATATATATCCATATTTTTTAATAATTTATATTTAATTAATAAAACTTATCTATTTTTTTCGATATTGTTAAAGTGTACTCATATTTAATTTTCCAATTTCACTGATTTTTAACATGCACGCACTTAAGATTAAATATTCCTTAATAATGTTTAAAATATATTTGTAAATAAATATTTATAAATAAATATATTTATAAATGTAAATTTACTATATTTATACATTTATATATTTATAATTATGAATAAAAATATTATTTTTTAAAATATTATTTAAATAATTATAAATAAATAATTATATATATTTAAACAATTTTAAAATTACTTTAAGTTTATTTAAATAATGAATATATTTACTATATTTATATTTATATATATTTAATAATATATATATATAATTATATAAATGTATATAATGATATAAATATATAAATATATAAATATTATTTTTTTAAAAAGTATTTATATAATTATAAATAAATAATTACATATTTAAATAATTATAAAATTATAATAAATATATTTAAATAATGAATATATTTACTAAATTTATGTTTATATATATATATATATTAAATATATATATAATTATATATATATTTATAAAAAAATATTTATAATTATAATTATAAATCATTTATCAATGCTTATAAATTTAGCACTCATAAAAGGAATCTTTATTAGCACTTTTTTGGAAGTGCTAATAAAAGTGTCATGATCTATTTTAAGAACCATAACTAGTTGTGATACCCAGAACTTTCTTCAGAAGCCACTTACTGACGACGCTCCTCCTCATCGAATCCAAGCTCGAATCAAGGCTTGAATCAAGTATCCAACTATTCCAAGGCTTGAATATAAGGCTCAAACGATTCAAGGATTAAACGAATCCAAGACTCGAACGAATTCTAGGTTTGGTGATATCTTTAATTTCTTTGAGATGATTCAAAGCTTTAATCCAAGGTATGTTATTTTCTCCTCCTCCTCACTCATTGATTGCTTGTTTGGAGACATATATTTGTTTTTTTTATCATCATTATTTCTTTTATTCATTACACAACTATTTCTTCTCACACAATAGTTTGATAAATGATTCCCTTCCAAATTTATCTTGAATACGATCGATAATGGTGACAATATAAGGAATTACTCAGAGACCAATGGACATGTACAACGGGGTTCTCTTCATTCATTCAGTATGATGGATGTGGAAGCCAAGGGTTATTCTACTCAATTATGGGATTCCTCTTCCCATTGGACTTATGAAATACTAGTCCTGATGCATATGTGATAGTAATGCATTAGTTACTTACATGGGATAAACAGTCTAACACAGTTAGGTGAATGATATTGATTATTTCTATAGAGTGATAATTAAGTTGGGAAAACATATTAAGAAAAAACTAAAACACATATATGGTAAATCCACTAAGGATTGAATTTTGTTTTTGATAATATAGTATTCATAATCTTATATTTTCATTATTGTGGTTATTTTTTTGTATCAATTTTTAAAATCCCCAATATTTTTAATTTTTTCAAAATATATATAAAATATGATAAATATAATAATATGTAAGGAATAGTGAGTGATCCAAAATAAAATCTTTAAGGGACTGAACATGGAAAACAACTTTGTTGTACTAATAAAGAATATAAATGTTATTTTTTACCACCCCATAATAGGCGTGTCATATACTCAATCTCATACTCTAATATAGACTTCTTTACCACATAATGAAACTCATTCTTAATACCACTTCTTAAAATTGTAATCCCATTTATAGAATTATATATATGACTAAAACATAATACATTTTATGTGAGTATAATTATAAATGGTTGAAATTAAATACTTATCAAAATTCATTGATTTATACTTTGAGGGTCTATATTTATCACAGTGAATAAACTTCAAGGTTTTTTTCATTTAAATCTCTAATTTATTATTTTAATTATGAACAATCCCCCCTTCTAATTACTAAACAATATTTATCAATTTTATTTGTTCATCATAAAAAAATATTAACCCATCCTTTTTAAGTCAATATTTAAATTTCTTATTGTCTAAAATGAACAATTTTTTACTACCACAAATCAATTTTCTCTCTCAAACATAATTACTATAAATTTTTTCTGACCCCAAATTATAATATGGTTCGGCTAGTTTTTTTATACCTTTGTAAAAATATGTCCATCTTTGAAATGATAACCCACTCATAAATACTTCTTAAAAATCACTTCATTTCCTTTATCACACATCTAATAAACACTATATATGTTTTACTTTAATCCATCTAAAAACAGATCATTATTTAAAATTGCCTTTTATTTCCAACATCTTTTAAATGAAAACAATTTATCTTAAGAGATCCACCGTTTCTAAAATAATAAGTATCATTTTAACTTGTAAAAAATATTTAATTACATTAATTTACCTATCATGTGAGATGAACAACCAATATCTAATATGAAAGGATGTTTATTTTGTAAATATTTTAGTGTGACATCAATAATAAATTCCTCTTACATTCTATTCTTTTTTATATAATAAATTTCTAATTATTTCTTCACATTCATCTATGTTTTTATAAAATCTTGATGATCCTTTATACAACCATTTAATTTGTCATATGTTCAATAGAGTTCATTTAATGGTTGAAATTCATCATCCAATTTTACTTATTAAGATTCGTCTCAGGTCGAAACAATTTTTGTAAGAGTGGTTCATCTCCCCTTTAACTTATACCCTCTATATTTTCCATAATTACTATTATTTATCTCTTTATGACTAAAATTTTATTCTATGTTCTGAAAATCACCATAGTACTCATAATGGCCATGAAAATGAAATTTTCTTATCAATCCTACTCTTCGTCTACTTGAAAATAATTCTTATTTTCAACCTATATAAAAATAATTCTTGAATAAATTTATCAATTAATAATTTTGAGATGTTTGAAACTTTTATCGTTATTGGGTATATTATTTTCTAAAAATTATTTTTTTCATTCCTTATCAATTTTTAATTTAAATTTAAATTGTCATTTTGAGATGTTTTCAAATATTTGATATACCATTAATATTAAATGTAATAATTCCTTAGGTTGTTAAATGAAATGGTCCATACCTCTTCAGTCCATTACTTTATGAAAATCCAGTGGTTGAAGTGTTCTGGGAGGTCATGGTGACTTATTTCAACACTTTGGGAAATTTCTAGTTTTTCAAGTTCTCCAAAGGAAGGTCATGATGGTGAGTTGTGATGGTGCACCATGATGGTGGGTCATGATGGAGAGTCATGATAGTGGGTTGTGACGGTGACTCGTGATGGTGGGTCGCGACAGTGACTCGCGATGATGCGTCTTAACGGTGAGTCATGATGGTGGGTCGCAATGATGGGTCACGACGGTGGGTCCTGACGGTGGGTTGCGACGGTGAGTCACAAATGATAAGCTATGAATGGGGAGTCACGATGATGAGTCTCTATGGTGACTCACGATGGTAGATCACCAAATGGTAGCTCATCCAATGGTAAATCATCCAGCAGTGAGTCATCCAACAGTGGGTCATCCAATGATAGTTCACCGAATGGTAGCTCGCCCAATGGTAGCTCATCCAGCGGTGAGTCATCCTACGATGAGTTTTCCAACGGTGAGTCTCCCAATAGTGACTCATCCAATGATAAGTCATTATGATGGTGATTCATGAATATTATTTCTATCTTCTTATAGTTTCACCCCATTAATGTTTTCTTTGACGTAAAATGACTTTAATACCATATTTAATGGTTTTTAGAGCCATTTTGAATCATATCTATCTTCTAAAAACCTGAAGCTTCCTTTGACTTCCAAACAGCATGGTCTTGGTCAATATCCTCTATTAATGGATTTTAAAAATAATTTCTCTCATTGATTTAGGATCTAGCCTTTCTAAAGACAAGATATTCTCTTCCTTGTTTGCTTCCCTTTCTCTTAGTGCAATACACCCCAAACCTTTCTCTCCCCTCCACCCTCCTCAAGGAGTCATGAAATTGTGATATAGCCTTTGGACCATGTTTTCCCAGGAGGCTCTTCCTACTACATTCACTCCCCCTTCTTTGACACAATAAGGAAGTGTTGATCACTTCTTCTTCCAAGTGGGCTTTACTTCATCTCTCTCAATTGTGAATCATGTGAGGTGGGCGTATGAATCTCTCCTTGAGATTAAGTTGATTCCAAATTAAATAAATATAATCGAATCAGTTTTAAATCAATAAATAGGGTTGGGTAAAGTGACGTATGATCGTACTGTTTTATTTATATTTTGAAAAAACTTGTAAACCGTATGGGATAACTACCCACAGAAAATCATGTCTGTTGTGGGTCTTTGTTTGTGGACTGAATATATTGTGGGTTACATGTTGATTATTTCCTATTGAACTATTGTTATGAAAAATATGTTAACCACGTACACTCATCTAATAAATGGATTCCCTAGGATCAAAATTTTTTTTTGATAACCCCTCAATTAATAAGTGGAAATTTAATGATGAATTCCTTGTTAAATATGAATATATCTTTCTTTGGTTTATGTGGCGGTGTGTTGTGTGATGGTTTTTTCTGACTTGGGTTGTAGTAGGGTTGTCGGCATGACTGTGTGATGTGGGTTGGTTCAGGTGGTGTAATGGAATCTCAGGTTGAGAGATTGATTCATTATGTAATGGATGGGAATTGTTGTATAATAGGGTTATGATCGGGTTGTGTGGTGATGTGTTATTGGGTGCGGCAGTCAGTTTGGGGTTTTCTCTATTGATAGGATGTATTGGGAAGGATGACTTTGAAGAATTATTATGGCAGTGGTTTTTGTGAGTGTTAATCAGAGATGAGTGTGACGTGGGTCAATTTATCATGGTTCTTCTTCCTCTGTGTGACTTTTTTGTGTGGCTTATTGTATATTGTTCCTAGTAGTTTCTTGGGTAGTGATGGAATGAATACATTAATTGTTTAATAAATAATGATAATGGGTTAAAAAAACTGGCTGGGGAAATTATTTGAGTTTGTGTCTGGTTGTGTGGTTGCGCATTTAGAGGTAACAGTGAAGTTGGCAGTATTGTGAGATGGTTGTTTGTTTGAGAACCCATAGGTTGGGTAGGAGTGTTTGGTATTATATCTATATATACATGTATTTTAATTTCCTTCTTCCATACACACCCCACCCTAGTTGAGAACTATGTGCCGAACACCCCCATCGTCATAGGGAAGGGTGTATTTCCCAAACATTCTGGTGAGAGGATGGCTGGTTGTCCACCTGCTCTTCCCTACTCCCTCTTCAAGGTGGTGATAGCATAAGATTCTTTGGGAAGGTTTTAGTTTGTGGGGCCTATGTGTGTGCAGGCGAGTTGTGTTTTCCCATGTGTCTTTAGGATGATATGTGTTGTGTTTTCCCAAGGGTCTTCGGGATGGGACGTGTTGTGATTTCCTGGGTGTTTTTAGGATGTGATGTGGTATGTGGATCATGTGTCTATAGTTGGTATGGGATGCGGTATGTGGCCCAGGTTTCTGTGGGAAGGATGTGATTTGGTATATGGCCCAAGTGTTTTTGGGAGGGATGTGATGTGGCTCAAGGCCCAGGTGATTGGATGAGATGTGGTTTGTGGGGCCCAGTTGTGTATGGGTGGGTTGTGATGTGGTTCTTTTAGAGGATGTGGGAATGTGAGGACTTTTTCTATTAGGAAATAGTGGCTAAACTACTGGGAAGTGGTGCGAGGTACCCAAGTCATCAATTTATTTATTATATTACTTTACTTGACTTGTGTTACTTGGTGAGTGTGCCTTGGTGAGGTTGGGATGGCTAGTATACCTTATTATGTGTTATTGGGTTTTGTTGTTTTATCACATGATCATTAGTATGCTTCTCTCATTTCTTCATGACAGACTTTGATTTTCCTATTGAGTATACTTGTATACTCACCCTATGTATATAAACTACTTTCAAGTTTCTAGGAGGATTATGTGGACCGTGTTGGACCTTACTAGCTCGGTCCCTTGGACAGTTTCTACATCACTTCTTATTTTACTTTAGGTACTTACTTTGGAGTTTTATTGTATTGTAATAGTTTTATTTTAATTATGGATGTGTGATGGATTTTTCTTTATTTTTTATATGTCTTGGATTTTTTTTTTGAGGTTGATACATATTATCTCTCGATCTTGTTTCTTTACAAATGGAAATGCCTCCCATTTTGTAAAATTGTATACCCTTGGTGTTGGTCACCATCCTGGGGCCTACTGAAGGTGGGACTCAGGGGTCATTATCTCCCTTTCTTTATTTCCATCCTAGGAGGAGCATCTTTGGAGGTAGGGGTCATGACAGAATGGTATCAAAGGCGATGGTTGAGAGATAGGATGGAGTTTAGATTTAGGCATAGTGAAGATTTCATGGGTTGTTAGGGCAACGATGTTATGTGACCTTGGTGTGTGACATAGGATAGGGAAGTCCAGCTAGGAAATGGGATTTTAGGGCCACCCATTATTTGATGCAAGGACTCTAGGTCTACTAAACGACCAAGTGAGGATACACCATTTTCAAGGTATAGACCCTAAGAAAAGTACATGAATCAAAATTACTTTTGTTCTTGTGTCAATTGGGTTGTTTTGGGGAAATTCGAATGGATAACAAAATGAGTTAAATGAGTTAATATGAATCTTAAATAAAATTACATGCTACTTGAGCTTAGGAATTCCTTATTTATCTTTTTTTCAGCTATGAAACTCAGTCATCGTCCGTATGTGGCTTGGGAATTTAAGGCTTAGTAGGCTAATCTAGCTAATCAGTAGAGGGTTGATCCAGTGGAGGAGGATGACCATTGGCAGAGAACGTTATGTGCTTTCTAGTTGCAGGCCTTGGGAAAGTACGAGAGTAGTGCTTCAGACATGGATATGGAGAGTTGGATCAAGGAGCTTGAGATCACCTTCATTTTGATCCAGGCTCCAATAGAGTACTGGGTTACTTTGGTAGTGATCCAGATGTGGGGAGTTGTGCATATGTGGTGGTCATTGTACCTGGGGGAGAGGAAGGAGGCTAACATTCTGTGGGTCAATTTTGAGAAGGAGTTTCGAGAGGAATTTCTTTCATCAACCATGAAGGCTGGGAATAGGTGGGAGTTGATCTCCCAATAGTAGGGGAGTATGTTGGTACTGGGTTTGGGGATTAAAATTAAGGATATCCTTTTTTCGGATCATTTTTCAGATGAGGAGTCTCATGCGAGATGCCTAGAGGATACAGTTCATCCTTCTATCTAATACCCGACTACTCCCTTTACGTTGTTGATGTACTTTGTGGTTCAGAAGAAGGTGGGATTAATTGAGCATATACACTCGTGAGGAGGTCTACTGTAATAGGGGAGCTATCAAAGCTATCCAAGATGAAGGGTTACCGGTAGTAGGTCTCAGGAACTAAGGACTTCAATGTTTCGACCAGTGGGGAGTTGACCTCAGCAGTTTCTGTTTCGACCTTCTAGTCATCATCCCTTTCCCATGAACTTGGGACCGATTTGTTTCATCTATGGAGTCTATGGTAATATTTATAACTAGTTACCAATGCATGTTCGAGCTTAGTATGGTGGAGGTGGGTGGGTTCAATGCCATCCTTTGTAGTAGTTACCAGCTATTCCATTTAAGAAATAGGGACAGCAGGCTCATGCTCTACCGAGGGGAAATGGAATGGCTAGAGTTCGGCCATAGGGTGTTTCTCAGGGACGTCAACTTGGGCGTGGTTGTGGAGTAAATTGTTAGCAGAGGGGTAGAGGATCTGGGCATGGTTAGTTGCAAGCCACAGAAGTGGTAGTTCCATTAGGGATAGATATCATTAGGGGTATGATTGGTTTGTTTAATACCCTTTCTTGTGCTTTGTTTGATTCATGAGATTTTCATTCCTTTGTTGCACCCACTCTATCCCATGCTCTAGGACTAAACGTAGTGAGGATTACAGTGCACCTGGTATTGAGTACGCCATTCGTAGGCCAAACCATCTTTTTTGATGTGTGCTAGGGATGTAGACTAGTGATGGGTCACATCATTCCCATGGGGATATCTTCTTGCTATAAATGCAACCATATGATGTGATTATCGACATCAACTCATTTTATTTTGTGTGTGCTATTATCAATTGCTTCTGAAGAAGAGTTTTTTCTTCAGACGTGGATGGTCTGTGTGTGGATTTTGTTGGTGAGAAGAGTTTTTAGGTGGGCAGTCGATGTGTACATCCCCTTCTCTCTTTATTGGTTGAGATATCAGTGGAATCAGTGGATGTTGAGATGGTGGAGACTCCTAGGGTAGTTGAGTAATTCTTTTATGTTTTCCCAGAGGAGGTTGGGACTCTACCCCCTCGATGTGAAATTGATTTAATGATAGACTTACGACATGGTTCTTATCTGATTTTGATGGATCCTTATTAGATGGATCCTTCTAAGTTATGGGAGTTGAGGATTCATATTGATGACCTAATGAATAAGGGCTTTATTTGGCCCAGTGTGTTGTCTTGGGGTGCTCTAGTGTTGTTCAAAAATAAGGAAGATGGTCGTCTAAGGTTGTGCCCAGACTACAGGAGGCTAAATCGGGAAATAGTCAAAAACTATTACCCTCTTTCAAGGATAGAAAATCTTTTTGACTAGATGATAGGGGAAAGTTGGTTTTCTAAGATCAATTTGTGTTCTAGATATCACCAGTTGAGGGTGAATAAGGGTGATATCCTGAAGAGTGCTTTCAGATACAGGTATGGGAACCTCGAGTTTGTAGTCAGGATGTTTGGTGTAATGAATGCACCATCCATGTTCATGGGGCTTATGAACTCTGTATTTCATGAGTTCTTGGACCGGTTCATCATTTTATTCATTGATGACATCCTGGTCTACTCAAAGTTAGTGGATGAGCATGTTGAGCATCTCAGAACCATCATGTAGGTTCTTCGACACCACCATCTCTACATAAATGTTTCCAAGTGTATGTTTTTAACATGGGATGTATATTTCCTTAGAGATTTTTTGTCTCAACATGGTGTACCAATGGACCCTTCGAAGGTTGAAGTAGTTGTTTCTTGGGCATCACCCATGAATGTGGTATAGGTTTGTAGTTTTCTCAGTCTAGTATGCTATTACCAGAGGTTTGTACCTGATTTCTCTCGATTTGCAACTCTATTGATAGTTATGACCAGAAAAGACCAATATTTTTTGTGGAGAAATCAGTACCAGGAAGCGTTCAGCTATCTGAAGGGGAAGTTGGTTAGTTCTCTAGTGCTCTAGTTTCCAGTGGAAGGGGTTATGTTTGAGGTATTTTGTGATTCTTTCCATCTGGTCTTGGAATGTGACTTGATGTAGCAATGTGCAGTGATCTCTTATAGGTCTAGGAAGTTACATACCAATAGATGTAACTATGCCACCCATGATCTGGAGTTATAACTGGTCATGTTTGTGTTGAATTTGGGGCGGAATTACCTCATTGGGGAGCGCTTTGTGGTCTTTATAGATCACAATAGTTTGAAGTATTTCTTTCCCAGCGAGATATGAACTTGCGATAGTGGATGTGGATGGAGTTTCTTCAAGAATATGATTTTGGGATCTCATACACCTCATGAAAGAGGAATTTCATGGCTGATGATTTGAGTAGTAAGTCCCAAAAGGTGGTTTTTTGGGAATCTACAGACACTTGGAAGATAATGGAGGAGTTGGAAGCCTTGTAGTTGGATGCAATGGTGGAAAATGATAGAGGCTATTTATTTCAGATGACGGTACAGTATTATCTGATGCATTAGGTGGAAGAATCTTAGTGGGGAGACTCAGAGGTAGAGGTGATGTGCGATCATGTTAGCCATAGTGATTCTCCAGAGGGATGGTCAGAGGATAGTTAGAAACAGATATTGTTCCATGGAAGGTTTTTTGTTCCAGTGAAGGTGTGTGAGGCAGTCCTCTGTGAGTTTCATAACTCACCCTTAGTGGTATACCTAGGAATTTCCAATATGTACCATTTTCTGAAGATTAATTTTTGGCGTCCTGGGATGAAATGGGTACTAGAGGAGTTTGTGGACAAATGATTAGTGTTCCAGCAGGTAAAGGCTGAGCACTATGTTCCTAGTGGTTTTTTGCAGCCCCTAGATGTCCCCAAGTGAAATTTGGTTGACATATCAATGGATTTTTTTCATAGGGTTACCTAGAGCTAAGGGAGGTTGCGATGTCATTTGGGAAGTAGTGAATTAGCTAACAAAATTAGTTAACTTCTTAGAGATCAAGGAGTCGGGCATAGTGGATGTCTTGGAAAAGTGTCATATGGATGAAGTGGTGTGACTACATGGAGTTATGATATCTATTGTCTTTGATCGGGATAAATGTTTTACCTCACAAGTCTGGAGGGGATTGCAGCATAATTTTTCCACACAATTACACCTTAGTACTTCCTTCCACCCTCAGACAGATGGGCAGACAGAACGGACTATCCAGATGCTGGAAGATATGTTGTGAGCATGAATCTTAGACTTTGGAAGATCTTAGGTGCGATACCGAACCTTGGTATATTTTTCTTATAATAAAAGATACCACTCTTCCATTGTCATGGATCCATTCAAATCTTTGTACATAAATTCATTTCATTCACCTTTGTGTTGGACAGAGGTTGGAGAGACAATTATTCATGGTCCCAAGGTAGTACAGATCATGATAGATTGGTTTATCTTGTTCATGAGAGGATGAAAGTGGCACAAGACCAAAAGAACTCGTATGTCGATCGTAGGAGAATACCCTTAGAGTTTGAGGTTGGGGACCATGTGTTCTTTAAAGTTTCCCCCCGACATGGGTAGCAGAGGTTTGTTGGGGGGTGTAAGATTTCTCCCATGTTCATCAGACCCTTCGAGGTGTTGGGATGAGTTAGCGAAGTGGAATGTTAGTTTGAATTTTCACCATATTTGGAGAGGATCCATGACATATTCCACATCTCTCAACTTCATCGGTATATTTACGATGAATCTCATGTCCTTGAAAAAGGGGAGTTGGATATCAAGGATGACATGAAATACATGGAACGATTGATAGAGATCTAGGATCATCAGGATAAGTTGTTTTGTGGACAGACCATTCCCTTGTTTCATGTTTTTTGGAGGCATGGTGGCCTAGAAGAGATTACTTGGGAGCAAGAAACATAGATGCATTACCAGTACCTAGAGTTTTTTTGATTTTTTACTTGTGATATTTTGTTTTAAAATGTAATGTTTAAACTTTGTTTTATGAAATAATTTGTTTTCCATTGGGTTGACATGTGTGTGGTACAATGTGTGACGAATTCCTGGCATGTGAATAGAACAGGACCATATTCCTAATCGATATTCAGTAACTGTGATGCAATTAAACCCATGAGGGTGAGTCAGCACCGCCCAGAGCGAATAGTATCTGGACATGGAAAATAAAATTCCCTATTTTGTGTGTTTGTAATGGAATTGTTGTTATGATTGTGTGGTGTTTCTTATAGTTAGTTGGGTTAGCGTATGTTGGAGGGGGTTTTCTTAGATGTTAAGGTTTCACTCTATCTTTCAAACAAAATAGGGTGGTTTATCATTGAACTTTGATGTTTGTAGTAGTGTTTCAAGCATAGTGGGATCCTTGAGAGGTATCTCATGGGGTAGTTTTTTGGACCCCTATTTTTCTTATGGGTTTGGTTTTGAATTATTGAGGGTGATAATAGTTTGAGAGGTATTTTATGTAATGTCTTGGACCTCTCGGGTCCATTACTTTGTTAAAATTCAGGGGTTGAAGTGTTCTGAGAGGTCACAGTGACTTATTTCAACACTTTGAAAAAAAATTAGCTTTTTAGGTTCTCCAATAGTATGTCGTGACGGTGAGTCGCAATGGTATGTTGTGATGGTGGGTCGCGATGGTAGGTCATGATGATGGGTTGTGATTGTGTGTCGCAAACAGTTAGTCGCGATAGTGACTCATGATGATAGCTCATCAAACGGTATTGTCACGACCCGTCCCCCAGGGTCCGTGTTGTGACTACCCCAAGTCTACTTTCCATAGGTGAGGGGTTGGTGACTAGCATTGTAAAGGCATATCCTTAAAATTGGGAAGGCATTGCCTTTAATTATGCAAACACACAGACCAGGTACACAATAAGAACAACCACATAATATAACTGTAGAAAGTAAAAGTGTGAACTAGAGCAGAATAGGCCAGAATACAAACCCAACTAAAATAAAATACCGTAGAAAGGAAAAATATCTCTTGAGGTCATCCACCAAGGATCCTACATGAAGGGTATCTATAGATCATCATTGCGGCTCTCCACGTCAACTGGTCACCTTTGTGCACCGTCTATTCCTTTCTCCCAAATCTCAATAAAAGTTGTCTATCATCTGCACAATACACAACAATGTGCGAGAAAATTCCATGCAGGGGTGAGTATAACAATACCCAGTAGGGACCCCGAGACCCCTTAAGGTCTCCCAAAATTCCACAAAGGAAAAATCACAAAGTATGATCTCAATCACAAAGTCTAAGTAAAATACTCAACTCACACAAGGTATATAACTTAAATAACATGAATAATTATGATTAGTTATAAAGAAAAATCAATATTATTCTATTGAGAAGTTCCACTACTGGACCACAAAGAAGTCATTCTATTTATGATCCATACAGGGTCGTAAGTCACCGATCTACACAGGGTAATAATTCATTGATCCACATAGGGTCATAAGTCATCGATCCACATAGAGTTGTAAGTCACTGATCCACGATGGGATGCTATAAGGCTGCTCCTCATCGAGTCTCACTACTACTGATCCACACAGGGTCGTAAGTTGTCGATCCACATAGGTTCGTAAGTCGTTGATCCACGACGGGCTACTCTAAGGCCAGCCCTCATCGGGTTATGCTACTACTGATCCACACAGGGTCGTAAGTCATCGATCCACATAGGGTTGTAAGTCATTGATCCACAGAGGGTTGTAAGTCATCGATCCACACAGGGTCGTATGTCACTGGACATCCAGCCATAGGATTCCCGCACTTGGTGTGCTTGAGTTTCGTAGATTCTTCTCCTCAATCAATAAGTCATACCTCAACTACCATGAAGACCCGTGAAGAAGTAACTCAAAGAATCGCTATGTCATAAGGGTTCCAATTCAATAGATGGTGCATTAATCGGATGTCCGGTCTGTAAGTCGTAGGCACTTTAGTACTGAGGGCCCGGTTGGATTCAAGTCCTATCCAACCCATCTATACATAAAATTTCTCCAAAACCCAAGTGGATCATCTCAAAAGTACTACATCTTTCTAAGGGTTATAGCATTGTAGACGGTTCATCAAACAGACATCTGGTTTAGGAGATATGGCCCTCTAAACGAAATTGGGGTCAAAATGGTTCTGGGTCCATCCCGACCAGGTTGGATCGACCCAACCCATCCAGGCCCAGTCTGGCTGGGTCTGGTCCAGCCCGCTGGGCTGCGGGCTCAGCCCGGCCCACCTGGCTCGGCATGTCCTGCCAGGCCGCGGAACCAGCCCAGCCCACTCGCTGGGTGCAGCCTGCTAGCTGAGCACTGTCCAACTTCCTCGAATGGACTAAGTCTGTTTGGGTTCTTCAATCAGTGGCGCCATCCTGGCACCGTTCCATCTAAAAGTTCCACATAGACCAGTCAAAGGCGGGACCCACGGGAGAGGGTCTGCCCACCGTCGCGGCTCAGAGCCATGGCGCCTCCTCTACGGCAGCCCATTGGCTGTAACCACCTCCTCCATGGCGTGGCGCCCTCCATCAACATGGTCGGCGTCGGCCAGTCGTCGGCGCTGCCGCACCGGTGGTGCCGCACCGGCGGCACTTCCGCGGGCCATCGGTGAAGCTCTTATGGTCTAATTTTCTTCCTGTATGCACCTACAGGCCTCCTAGGAAGTCACCTACACTGCACAGCCCTTGGTTTCGCATTGTCGTCAAGTTGAACATTCTCCCGTGAAGAATGCATCAAAACCAAGAGCAGTGGTGGGTCTGGACCTTTTCTGTTGTCCCACGCCTTCCACGTTAGTGTTTTAACAAGGGAAAGTAATTAAATCGTTACCCAGATTAATTTCCCAAAATTTAAAATGATTCATGGATCAACCTGTTAGTTGGTTTATCCGCCTTCATCATATAATTCAAGAATGGGTTAGGTTGAAACAATAATTCACTTTGAATAAACAAAACCCCTACCTAAACACGTTGGATTAACTGAAGATGAATTATGAGAATCCATTGTTTGAATATTTTCGTCGTCGCTGGTCGATGTCCGGTTTAAATCCTCAATGGCGTCATCAAATCTCTCTTCATTTTTGAAGAAAGATGTCGTCAATGTTTCATCATAGATTCCCCTCGTAGCTCTCCTAAAACCCATGCCAAAGGTTTGATTAAATAAAATAAAAGGGAACCACCAATGATGTGCTCATTAATTTGGTTCATTAATAAACCTCAATTAATATTCCATTTATCATACGAGTATTGTGGTACGCAACCAAACGATCATATTAATCAATGGCTCTCAATCAAATCCTGACATTATGCTACGGTCTCGCCACCGTCTCTCAAAAGTTTCAAAAAGAATAAAATAACTTCTTTAGTTATTTTATTATTATTTTTCTGAAAGTCCGAAAAATAACTTTTATGTCTGACTTTTTTCAAACAAAGTTAGTCTTCACCTAAGAGAATCCTATAGCTGAAAATTCAACGGTTCCCTCAGATTTTTAATCCAAGAACTAGTTCAAAAGATATGAATTCTCACCCGCACATTTATAGAATGTACCTAAAAAAAGTTCAAATTTTCATTCTATGCTCTCTGGCCCTCGGAATCAAGTGCTGTAAATTTTTGCAGTTTCGTAATAATTCCATATAATTAAAAAAATATGCAATTTCTAGGTCTTTACATTCTCCCCACCATAGGGATTTACATCCCCAAAATCCACAACAAAGTCTAAGAAAGCAAATGGGGATACTAAGCACGAATCTGAGCCTCCCCCTCCTATATGCTCTCCTCGAGGTTCCTGTGCTGCCACCAAACTCACACTAAAGGAATTGACCATCCAGGAAGAACCTGGTCCTATTGATCCACTATCTCCACTGCGAACTCCGCAAACATCGCCCTATCATTAATTCCTAGCTCGCCCCAGTCGATGACCTGCGATGGATCATGCACGTATCTCCTTAGTTGAGACACATGGAAAATGGTGTGCACCCTATGCATCTATGGGGAAGATCTAGGTGGTATTCCACCACTCCAACTTTGATGAGACTATGGAAAGGTTCAATGAACCTTAGAGATAGCTTGTCACTCCGGACAAATCTCCTCAAACCTCATCGAGGTAAGACCCGTGGTAAGACATGGTCTCCCTCCTGAAACTCCAAGGGTATCCATCTTCTATCAACATAAGACTTCTGCCTACTCTGTGCAGTCTTCATCTACTCCTAGATGATCTTTACCTTCTCAGTGGTAGCCCGTACCAACTCTGGACCCATAAGTGATGAGTCCCCTGGGTCTGTCCAGCATAGAGGTGATCTGTATGGTCGTCCATTCAAGGCCTCAAATGGTGTCATGCCGATGGTGGAGTGATATATGTTGTTGTATGCGAACTCCACTAAGGTAAATTGATCATCCCAACTATGGCCAAAATCAAGGACGTAAGCACGGAGCATGCCCTCAAGCGTCTATATGGTCTACTCTATCTGACCATCTGTCTGAGGATGAAAGGCGGTGCTCAAACGTAGCAGAGTCCTGAACTCCTCCTACAATCCCTTCCACAATCAGGATGTAAAACGAGCATCATGATATGAGACGATCGTCAATGGAACCCTGTGAAGCTATACTATCTCCTAGACATAGAGGCGTTTAAATCCCTCTACTGATCCCTGCTCTTGGATTGGTAGGAATTGGGATGACTTGGTGAGTTGTCCAACAATCACCCAGATGGAATCATTGTAAATAACCGGATTTTCCATGTAAATTTTTTTAATTATATGGAACTATTACGAGTCTGCGAAAATTTATGGCATGTGATTTTGAGGCTCGATGTGCCCGGAATAAATTTCTGAACTTTGTTTAAGGTGTGTTCAGTAAACGTTTGGGCGGCGTTTTCTATCTTTTGAAATCGTGCTTAGATTAAAAAAATCTGAGGGCACCATTGAATCTGCAACACCGGGATTCTCTTATGGAAGGCTTCATTTCAACTGCAGTAAGTCTGGAGAAAAAGTTAGATTTTGGGATTTTAAAAATAATAATAAAATAAATTTGTTATTTTATTTCCTTCTTTCTTTTTCTCCAACGTTTAAGCGGCAGTTGTGGGACCAATGATGTGTCAAGCCATTAAATGGCTTGACTCCCAAATCCTTTGTAACAGCACCATTGGAATTAGGAAGGTTACTATTAAATGAACCCCCATTAATTACACGGGCATTACTCATCCTCCCCCTCTCCTATTTATATGGAGCTTGGGGGGAGGTATTGGCACGGATTCACCAAGAAATTAAGCTCTGGAAAAGTACTGCGACACCTTTCACTTGGAGGATAGAGCCGGTCCCAGCAGGTGGTGACGAGCGACACCGAATCACGAACCAAAGGATGACATTTGAGGGGAAATGTTGGTGGATTATTGTGGGGACGACGAACGCTGACTCTTCCTCAATCGTGGGCATTCTACAACGATCTTGAGGTAGGGATTTATTTTGTTATAATTTCAATTGATTGTTGAATCCTATTCCTCCCTCCTGTTTTCAAGCTAACGCGGAGGGCACGGGCCAAACGAACATGGCCCGGACCCTCCGCTACCTTGTTTACCCTTGCCTTATCTATGAAAGACCTCCAGTGTGGCAGCACCAGCCAGCCACGATGGAGGCGGCGCACCATTGGTTTCCATAGGAGGAGGTCATGGCACTATGTCGCAGCTGTTTGCAAATGGATGGCACAGGTCAGCCACGGAGGAGGTGCGGCGGGCAGTTGCGAGCCACCGGTGGGAAAGGGTCGCGGCCGGAGCCGCAGTGGGTGAAGAAGGCGGAGGTGGAGTGGCACGTCATCACGCGCCGCTGGAGGAGGTCGCGACCCGAAGCCGCGGCAGGTGGATAGTGGCATGGCCCCGTGCCGTGCCGAGTTTTCAGACCCCCGATCAGCCAAAATGGCTAACCGTTATGCAGGGGGGCAGCGCCCCACCGACTAGCCCAAACGACCCCTCACCCATGGGGCCAACTGGGAATATTGGACCTCCTTCTAGCAGACCCGGACAAACACGGGTCGGCCGAGTGGGCTGGACCCACCCAGCGAGTCGGGCCGAACCTGCGACCTAGTGGTCCAATGCTGGTGGGTCGAGCCCCACCCAACGGCTCGGGCCAAGCGTGGCTCGGGCCCGCGAACCGAACTAGGCCGACCCAAACGAGATGGAACCAGTAAACTGGGCCACTTTTAGCAGGATAGACCCGAGTGGGGTCACGTAGACCTCAGGACCCATTGCGTCGGGCCGGTCTGACCGAGTCGGACCGGGCCCAGACCCAACCAGTCCCCGAATAAAGAAACGCCCGTAACTGACAAACCGGGTGTCTGATTGACATGCTGTCAGTGGCATTGGGATCCCTTTTCGAAATCCATCCCTTTAATGAATTTTGGTAGGCCTGACCAAGCTGGGCCGGACCAAGGTGCGGTCACCCCCATTTCACGGAAAGGGGTGTAACTAGTAGATCGGGTTCCCATTTGACGAACCGTCTGTGGCGCCGGAACCCTTAGGACGTGGCAGTCCTTTTGGTATACTCCACTTGAGTTTTGAAGAAAGTTTTAGTGTGTCCGGGTTGGATCGAACACAAATTCAACTGGGCCCTCGAAACTAAAACGCTTATAAGTCACGGATCGGGCGTCTGATTGACGCACCATCTGTCGCGTTGGAACCCCTATGAAATGTTAGTCCTTTGGGATACTTATTTGTAGAGTTTAATGGTGTTTGAGGTATGATCAGTGACTTGAGGAGTGGTTCTCTCTGAATCAAGTGTGCTATGAGGGAGAATCTAGTGTTTGGTAGTGAGGCAGAGGTTGGAGATAGATCATACGGAGGTTAGTACTGAGCGATCCTGTGTGGGTTAGAACCGATCCTATGTGGGTTAGATCCTTTGTGGGTCAGTGCTCCGCGATCCTATATGGGTCAGTGCATATCGATCTTGTGTGGTTCAGATCCTGTGTGGGCCAGTGCTCAGTGGTCCTGTGTGGGTTAGTGCATATCGATCCAGTGTGAGTAAGATCATTGGTGGGTCATTGCGGGGGATAGTACCTATCGATCCTATGTGGGTAAGACTTAGTATGGTCAGTAGAAGTGCCTCTTGACAGAAGAAGATGATCTAGATTCATGACTGATCATGTTTACTTCTATACTTCACTAATACCTGGTGTGAGTGGAGTCTTTTACCTTCAAGGTGTTACCTCTGTGGTACCTTCACCTTCGTGGTGTTATTTTTGTGGTGATATCTATGTGGTACTTTTACCTTTGTGGTGTTATCTTCATAGAGATAACTATGTGGTACTTTTACCTTTGTGGTGTTATCTTCGTGGTGTTACCTATGTGGCACTTTTACCTTCGTGGTGTTTCCTTCATGGTGTTACCTTCATGGTGTTACCTTTTTTTATTCTTCCCTCATGTATGAGAAAAATATATCTTGATAACTTAGGTATATTTTTGGGAATATACCTAAGTATATTTTTTGACTGCTCCATACTCTGTGGTTGAGGTATTGCTTTGTGGTTTTTTCTTTGAGGAACTATGGGAGACCTTCACGGGTCTTGGGGTCCCTAATGAGTATCAATATACTCACCCCTGCAAGGGATATTCCTTCACCTTATTGTGTCTTGTACAGATGATGGACAACATTGATCGAGGCAGAGGGAGCCAGGATTGGATGGCGTTCAGAGGTGGACCATTTGACGTGATGTGACGCAGGACTACTGATTGTGAGTCATACCTACCCTTCAGGTGGGATCCTTGGTGGATGATCCAAGATCTTTTTTCCTCTTTTCAGTTGTACTTTTACTTTCTAGTTGGGCTTGTATTCTGGCCCCTTTAATTTCATCACACTTTTTACTATAGCAGTTTACTTTGTGGTTGCCTCTTGTTTTAATCTTGGTTTTGTGTGTTTATGCAGTTTTAATGTCAATGCCTTCCCATTATAAGGATACGCCTTTCTAATGCTAGTCTCTAGGCCCTGGCCTATGGAAGGTGGGATTTGGGTAGTCCCAGTATAGGCCCTGGGGGATAGGTCGTGATAAAGTGGTATCAGATGAGTCGGTTCTACCGAAGAACTAGGACTCTGATCTTTTCTATGTGGAAATAGTGTAAGTGTTATGAGTGTCATTTTTAGTTTGGTGAATTCAGTATTGGTGTGGTGGATGATGTATCCATACACCAGGACCCTGAATTCTGATTACCGGCACAGTGTATGAAAACATTGTTTACGTGTGTTTTGAAAAGTTTTTCTTATGATTTCTTTGAGTCAGCTCGCCAGGTATAACTTATTGACTATGGCGCACCTGTTTTATTTCAGGATACCACCACGTAGACATATATATAGGATTCCTGATAGAGTACATGATCACAGACCACCAAGCGATGAGGCTTCATTGTAGGGCCCTCTTACAACGATAGTACCATCAGGTGGTGCACCAGTAGCACCACCACCCATTGGGAAGTAGATGCCACCATCCCCACCAGCTGAGAGTGCACGCCGACTAAGAAAATTTCACAAGTTTAAACAGCAGATATCTCCAAGGTTTCGAGGCAAGATAGATCTGCAGGCGGCTGAGGACTGGCTGGAGGCTATAGTCAGAGTTTTTCACTTAGTTGGGACACCAACTGATCTGATGGTGATCCTAGTTGTTAGTCTCTTCTAGGGATAAGATGGTAGATGGTGGAGTCTAACACTCTAGCTACATGACGAGGTGACCCTCACCTCGGTAGACTTCAAGGGACTTTTCAGGGCATAGTTCATCCCAGATACTCTGCTCTTGGTGCGTATACTAGAGCTGATGCACTTACAGCAGGGCAGCATGACCATGGACCAGTACTCGGCAAGGTTCATTGATCTCTCCTGCTACTCCACCGACATGATACGAGATCCTTTCTTTAGTGCTTGGACCTTTTATCAGGGTCTTAGATGGGATATTAGAGCATCGATGGTATTTCTCAGCATTCCGACACAGTCTGGGGTGCTAGAGAGATTTCTTTTGGTGGAGAGCTTCCTAGATGAGCAGGCACCGATAGAGAGAGCCACCACCGAACATTAGGTAGCGGAGTCATCCGCAGCAGGCAGTAGATGGATGATGCAGGGGACCAAGCGGTATATAACTTCTGGTGGATGACCTCAGGATATAGGGTTAGTGGTGAGGGGATCACGGGATAGAGGAGGACAACTGAGGATCAGGCAGTTCTACTCATGCGGCGGGCAGGATCACATGGATTGTGATTTCTCGACCCGTCGTATGGGCAAACAGTTGATGGTCGAGGGACCCCCGAGGTAGAGGTATAGGTTTGATCTAGGATTTTCGTAGGGTGGTGGATGTGGTAGAGGAGTTGTCTATGCAGTAGGTGGTCAGCGGCGATTCGAGGTTCTACCGCCACCACCTCTAGGTGGTCCACCATGACCACAGGGAGCAGGAGGACAGGGATGATCTCAGCTCTAAGTAGCTGAGGCCTATGACCATGGTTCTCAGAAGATGATTAGAGGTACAATCTATGTTTATTACACCCTATATATAGTACTTATAGAAACAGGTACCAGTCACTCTTTTATTTCCATGGCCCTCGTTCGGAGCTCGAAGATTCTGATGGAGTCGTTGGCTCGATCCTTACGGTTAGAGACTCCTACGAGAGAAGATTCGATGATTACACACTGGTGATAGCAGTGTGAGATAACTCTTGGAGGCGAGATCTTTGGCTGGGATCTTCTAGTAGCGGTGTCGAGGCCTTACGACATCATCTTGGGTATGGACTATTTATCCACATTCCATGCTCATATTAACTGTATTAGGTGCAAAGTGCGTTGTGTCTGTGAGGATGGGACCAGGTTTTCCTTCACCTATGATAAGGGAACATTTGTATCATAGGATGGACCTACCCAAAAGAGGGTGCATCTGATCACACGTCATTTGGATAGCATTACCCTTAGAGCAGTTGATGTTTAGAGTCTGAGCTATCCTGTAGTGGCGAACTAGTATGTCGATGTCTTCCCTGATGATGTTCCGATACTACCTCCTCACAGAGAGGTGGACTTCTATATCAACATGTACCCTAGGATGGCACTGATATCTACTTCATCATATCGGATGGCTCTTGTGGAGCTTCATGAGTTATGGGTATAGTTGGAGGACTTGCAGAGGAAGGGGTTCATAAGGCCTAGTGTGTCTCCATGGGTAGCCCTGATTTTGTTTTCCAAGAAGGCATATGAGATTTTGAGACTCTGTGTGGACTATCGGCGCTTGAACCAGGTGACCATGAAGAACAAGTATCCACTTCCGAGGATTGATTATCTTTTCGATCAGTTGAAGGGAGCTCGTTGGTTTTTCAAAGATAGACCTCATATTAGGATATCATCAGCTCGGGGTACGAGATGAGGATGTGCAGAAGAAAGACTTTATATGTCAGTATGGAAACTATGATTACTTGGTTATTCCTTTCGGCATGACCAACGCCCCTGCAGTGTTCATGGGACTCATGAACAGGATCTTCCAGCCATACCTCGATCGCTTTGTGGTGGTCTTCATCGATGACATCTTGGTGTACTCAGCAATGGATGAGGAGCATGCCTATCATCTGCAGATAGTTCTGGATACACTCTGAGAGAATCATCTTTATGGTAAGCTCTCAAAGTTCTAGTTCTGGATATGAGAGGTTCACTTTCTGGGACACATTATCTCAGAGGATGGATTTTCAGTAGATCTGGAAAAGATAGAGGTTATACTATCTTGGTAGCCACCCAAGAGTGTGACCGAGGTGCAGAGTTTCCTGGGGTTGGCTGGGTACTATGGAAGATTTGTACCCAACTTTTCTAGTGTTATGGCACCTTTGTCAGCGCTGGCGAAGAAGGGAAATCCCTTTGTGTGGATGGAGAGATGCCAGTAGATTTTTCAAGAGTTGAGGCTGAGATTGACGAGTGCCCCCATCTTGAGGCTACCAGAAGAGGGTGTTGGGTATGTTGTCTACTGTGACATGTTAGGGGCCAGACTTGGATGTGTCCTGATATAGGAGTGATCAGTGATCGCATATGGATCTCGGAAGTTGAGGCAGTATGATTAGAACTATGCTACCTATGACCTGGAGTTAGCAGCAGTGGTCTTCGCCTTGAAGATGTGGTGACATTACTTGATGGGAGAATGTTTTACATTCTAATCTAATCACAATAGTATCAGGTTTATCTTCTCATAGAAGTACATGAACTTGAGATAGCGACGATGGCTAGAGTTCCTCCAAGACTATGACTTTGGGAAATTTTATACTCATGGGAAGGGGAACATAGTGGTAGACGCACTTAGCAGAAGGTCTGGTCTACAGTTGTTGAGTGAGGCGATGGAGAAGCTATCCACATTGTAGATATCCTTTGTGGATAGAGATGGAGCAGCTTACCTTCAGTATATGACTGTCACTCCCCCACTTCTTCAGCGAGTGCGGGAGGCATAGCATGGGGACATTGACTATGAGGTACGACGTGCTTAGATATCCACAATAAAGGAACCTGATGGATTTTTTGAATGTGGGGAGCACTTCATCCACATCAAATGACACACCATGGTTCTAGTGGTGCTATGAGAGGATTTTTTATGACATACCACCTTTTTATGACATAAACTTTCATTACATTATACAAAACCGAGGATCTTTAAGGTTTAGTGTCTTGGAAACCAGGAACTCAAAACATGAAAACATAAAACATTCTTCTTAAACACTTGAAAGGATTCTCCTTATGTTCATCCTAGGTTCATTACTACATCTCATACCCCGGGGACATACATCAAAAGAAAGGGTGAGCAGAAGGCCCAATAAGGGAAACAAGGGAAACATTTAACATGTGAACTTGAGATACATCAATAAAGTCATGAAAAATAACTTTAAGGAATGAGAAATAAATCATGAGGCATATCATAATAAAAATAACATATTTCATAACTTTAATATGTGGCTACAACATTTAACTTAGACAATCATTTCTGTTTCACCAAGGTTATTCACCAAGATATCGTTAAAAATGGTCATCTCTAGAGATTAAGTCTTTACCCAATGCATTGGAGCGCTATCAGGGTGCACCCTTAAATTTGCCTTTTTTATCATGTGAAACACATATATCATCATCAAACATTTCATAAATAACCCGTATAGCATAAAAGAAATGGGTTTCATTTCATAATCATAATGTTTTAAAAACTGCTTTAAAGACATGATCTTTATGTCACTTTAAACCCATGGAAAAGGAAAGTGGGTATCATGTATGTAAATCCCAGAATTTAAAATAGAAAATTTTGGTATATATGTGAATACCCCTTTATAATAAATAGATTTGAGTATTCACTTAATAAAATAAAAGAATTTGAGAAAAAGAGAGAGACATTTTGAGACGGAAATTCAGCAGCATAACGGCTATGTTGTAGGGTTTTAGAAAACATTGAAAAGAGAGGGGACATGGGTAAACCACTCATAAATGATCTATAAAACAGTAGGGGGACAGAATATAAAGGATTTAAGAACATGGTAATGAAATTTGAAAGATATACCATATGAAATGAAGAACATGAAAGGAAAGCAAAAATAAGATTTCTTTATGAAAATTCAGCAGCCTAATGGCGTCACTTAAAATTCAAAAAAAATGAATTGATGAGATTAAATAGGGTATATAATCATATGAACATAAAATATCAGTATGATAGATATAGAGATCATACCCCAACATAATAAAAAGGAACTTGAAATACTTGACATGAAAATAGAACTTGAAAATGAGAAGGGTGAAAGAATCCGTTACAAATATTTTGGCAGCCTAACGGCGCCACTTAAACATTCATAAAACGAAATGATGAGAGTAAGAGGGGATCTCTCATCATATTAAAATGAAAAAGGAAGTAAGAGGAATATAAAAGAACATCCTCCAACATAATAACATGGAGCATAAAAGAAATGACTTAAAAGAGAGTATTTGAAAAGAAAGAGAGAGGTTGGATCCCTTACCTTAAAACGTAACTCTTAAAACTCAAAGGTTGGGACCTTGAAGGCTTGGAGGAACATTGGGAGGACTCTTTGGGAGGTAATGAGACCATAGCTTTGTTGGGGGAGATTTGGGAGTGAAAACTAGAGGAAAGGGTGGGTATTTATAAGGAAAGGGAGGTGATACTTTAATAATTTCAAGGGACACCTCACTAGTGGTTTTGGAAAAACCATGGGCTTGCCCATGGTATTTGCCCATGGTTTTGGCCACATGGGACCCCTCATACAATAATTCATCCCCTTTAGTTGACAATCACTTAAAATATCTCATGACATCATCATGATGCAGTCATGATGTCATTAAACATACCGAAACCCTAAAACTGTATTTTTACTATTCACTTAAAGTTCAACTTTTCCTGAAAACTCCCAAAAATTTATCTTAACATAATATCAATGCTCTAAATTCAAAAATAAAATCCATTTTATAAAAATAATTTTCTAAATATTTTTAATTTAATTTTTAAATAAAAACACTATTCACCGAAAATTCATTTTTTCAGAAAAAAAACCCCAAAAATTACCTTAACATAATATCGATGCTATAAGTTCAAAAATAAAGTCCATTTTATAAAAATAATTTTCTAAATATTTTAATTTAATTTTTAATTAAAAAACACTATTCTCCCGAAAAAACTAATACTTGACTAATAATTAATGAAACATTTATTTACCTATTTTATTGAATCACACTACTTAATCAAGGTGCCTAAATTATATTAATACTTTATTTAAGTGAGATAAATAATCCATTTGGTCGCATTACTAATTCTAAGCATAAAATCACTATTCATAATTTACTATTCATCAAAAATTAAGTTGATCTTATTAGACTCTAAATTTCTTACTGAACACATTTGCAGAAGACCATTTTTTGAAAATCATTACACATCATTAATTATTTAAGGTTTACATAAATATTTTAAAATATCCTTTTTTCGAAATACATCAATAAAATACATCCAATATTCATTCGAACATTTGAAAGCTCCCAAACTTCACCATAAGAAGAAAACAAAATTTTATTTATAACAAAGGATTATGGTCTCCTTACATAGCCTCTAATAACCCCAGCATAGGACCTAAGTGTAAGGTGTGCTAAGGTGACAGAATCTGAGGGTGGATCGGCCAACATCGCACGAGTTGTAATTTCTATTAGTTTGAACTTCTCGTGAAGGCGATTCCGTTCTAGCTTTACATGATGAAGTTTGGCTTGGGTTTGGTCCAGAGAAAAGCCCAGTGGTGCTACCTCCTTCCCAAGTTTTGTTATATGGGCTTTGATCGGTCCAAGACTACCGCATGAGGCCATCGAATCTTCTTTCTATATTAATTAACCAAGATCACTTGTGTTTAGAGACAATGGTCGCAACATTCAGTTTCCAACGGTCGTACTGACTAATGGTCATATAATAGTCAAAACCCAATAGTCTCATTTTAATTATACTCATGTTATCAAATGAAACAGTTTTGTTGAGTATGAAAAATAAAATAACACACAAAATTAGGAAACAATATTTATTCAAAATTTCGGGTCATTACATTCTTCCCCACTTAAGAAATTGCATCCTCGCAATTTTTAAAATTAGGATTGGAAATTTCATTGAAAGTCCCACATCGTAAATAGATTCAGTAACACTATTACTTTAAAAGAAAGAAAAGGAAGTACAAAGGCCACCTGAGTTAACCCATACTGGGATTCCATGTAGTAAAACATGGACATGGAAGAGAAAACAAAGGGTCATGTTCTGAGGGAGAGTGATAGAAAAAAAGATTAGTAGAAAGTTAAAAACAAGAAAATCACAAACTTATGATGGGTTAAACGGTATTTGATTTCCCAGTAGGAAATGTTAACAGACAATGTTTTTTGTTTTACGTTCCTTTTCATAGTTTTGAGGAATTCATTTACTACATTGAATAAAAACACAAGGAAATATATTTACCTTCAAGTAGAGTTTCATCCCTTAATAATTTTCTACTAAAACTAATCTTTTCTCTAAACGATGAGCATTAAAAAAAACACTTGGTCTCATCAAAAGCACAGGAATCATCTTCTAGAGAATCACATAATCCACCAAAGATTAACTATCTATTTCTTCTATCTTTAAACATTATCCTAAAAACAGAAAGGGTGAGATAAAACAACTCTTCCAAAATAAAGAACCCCATAGGAAGAGAAACTACTTTTAAATCTTCAAAATTTCACGGTACTACCCAAAGTTCTTCATAGACCATTCCATAAATAACTGTCCTTAAAATTACTCAAAATAAACCAAACTAAGATTGAAACCCAAATACAAGAAGGATTTGATAACATAGTCTTCCAAAATAAACTTCATTGTTCATCTCCAAACAACATCAACCACTCCTAACATCTTATAACAAAAGTATTTAACCTAAACATTTTTTCCCCAAGATAGGTTAATCATTTCCATAAGTAACCTATATTACCATAATTTCACCTTAAATTCTTCGATTCTTCAAAATATAAGTCAACCTTTATTCCTTAAAGAAAATACCATAGTAATCTATTTACCTCGATCATATAGGGTTCCCAAAATAGTGAACGTCTTTCAAAATAATAATCATCTTTCAATCCCCTAATCATCTTTTTTTTTCATGAAGAACAGCTTCACAACATCAACATGTGGTACATAACAATAGATGTTTTCCTTAATGATATAAAACCATCTTAGGTAGTGAATCTATGTTCTTAGAAAACATTAAAGATATGCTCATAGGGCATGAAATAAAAACAACATGACATAGACAATTATTGCGAATAAGTCACATGTACTTTAGTCATCAAGATACATCTCAGCATAGGACTTGCATTGTTCCCTTGTCCTTGAAGATTGTTGATGCTCATCATGCTTCTCTTCCCTTCCAAGAGATTATTGCCTTGGATAATGTCTAACTTCTCCACATTTACTACATTTAAAAGTATAAGGTACATTAGATCGAACCTTATCTCTATTCATCACATTATCCATTTTTTTAAAGCAATTAGCTACTTTATTCCCTATCACCCCACACTTAAAACATCTCCCGGTTCCTTTGTGACATTCCCCTTGGTTCCTCTTTCCACACTTTTTGCACAAAGGAAATTGGGTCTTCTTTCCCATATCAACTTTATCAGATGAACATCCTTGAGACTTCGTCTTCTTTTTCCTTGATGAATTTGGGCATTCAACTAGGTACCAATTATTAATTGTGATTTTTGATAGCTGGTTTGGCATAATCACAATATGTTCAACGTGATCTCTCATCATCTATATCACATTAATAGGGTAATCGTCACATTTCCTATCACATTGGTTTTTGGGACATGTTCTTCCATTTCCCACCATTAACTAAGAAAAGAAAGTATAATTAGGGGGCTTAAATACTTATCCAATAATCATGAAAAGGAAACTTAAATAATAGAAGGATAAACTTGTAGAAGAAAAGTATACCCTAACTTGTGATCCCCTAGGTTCCAATCTAGGTTATCCATGATCATATATTCTTATATGAATCTTTATTTTATTTTATCTTTTTTCCTTTAATAATGGTTCATACTAAGCTTATGAATTTACCAAAGCATATCCCCCGGGAGTGTCGTAACCAAGAGTACAACGAGGGCCGTTTCCGTGTACTAGTTCATGTTCGAGTCTAGCTCAAAACGGTGTTTTTGGGTTTTACCCCTATGTACATTTGTGCCAAAGCCACCTCTACCTGCTCATATCCAGATAGGGATGTATTTGCTTGATAAACCACTTACTCAATACTCACCAAAATACTAGGAAGATTTCCTATATTTAAACTTTTATATAGGGTTCTTCCTATAGTTTTCATATCCTAATTTCCACAAATAACTAAACCATCCTCTGATACCAACTATGACATCCCATATTTTATCACATAAACTTTCATTACATTATACAAAACCGAGGATCTTTAAGGTTTAGTTTCTTGGAAACCAGGAACTCAAAACATAAAAACATAAAACATTATTCTTAAACACTTCAAAGGATTCTCCTTATGTTCATCCTAGGTTCATTACTACATCTCATAACCTGGGGACATACATCAAAAAAAAGGGTGAGCAGAAGGCCCAGTAAGGGAAACAAGGGAAACATTTAACATGTGAACTTGAGATACATCAACAAAGTCATGAAAAAGAACTTTAAGGCATGAGAAAGAAATAATGAGGCATATCATAATAAAAATAACGTATTTCATAACTTGAAGATGTGGCTACAACATTTAACTTAGACAATCATTTATGTTTCACCAAGGTCCATCCCCAAGGTTTCATTAAAAATTACCAAGGTTATTCACCAAGATATCGTTAAAAATGGTCATCTCTAGAGATTAAGTCTTTACCCAATGCATTGGAGCGCTATCAGGGTGCACCCTTAAATTTGTCTTTGTTATCATGTGAAACACATATATCATCATCAAACATTTCATAAATAACCCATATAGCATAAAATAAATGGGTTTCATTTCATAATCATAACGTTTTAAAAACTACTTTAAAGACATGATCTTTATGTCACTTTAAACTCATGGAAAAGGAAAGCGGGTCTCATGTATGTAAATCCCAGAATTTAAATTAGAACATTTTGGTATATATGTTAATACCCATTTATAAGAAATAGCTTTGAGTATTCACTTAATAAAATAAAAAAAATTGAGAAAAAGAGAGAGACATTTTGAGACGGAAATTTGGGAGCATAACGGCTATGTTGTAGGGTTTTAGAAAACATTGAAAAGAGAGGGGACATGGGTAACCCACTCATAAATGATCCATAAAATAGTATAGGGACAGAATATAAAGGATTTAATAACATGGTAATGAAATTTTAAAGATATACTATATGAAATGAAGAACATGAAAGGAAGACAAAAATAAGATTTCTCTTATGAAAATTCGGCAGCCTAACGGCATCACTTAAACATCAAAAAAATGAATTGACAAGATTAAATAGGGTCTCTCATCATATGAACATAAAAGATAAGTATTATAGATATAGATAACATACCCCAACATAATATAAAGTAACTTGAAAGACTTGACAAGAAAATAGAACTTGAAAATGAGAAGGGTGAAAGAATCTGTTACAAAAATTTCAGCAGCCTAACGGCGCCACTTAAACATTCATAAAAAGAAATGATGAGAGTACGAGGGGATATCTCATCATATGAACATAAAAAGGGAATTAAGAGGAATATAAAAGAACATCCTCCAACATAAGAACATGGATCATAAAAGAAATGGATTAAAAGTGAGTATTTGAAAAGAAAGAGAGAGGTAGGATCCCTTACCTTAAAACGTAACTCTTAAAACTCGAAGGTTGGGACCTTGAGGGCTTGGGGGAACCTTGTGAGGACTCTTTGGGAGGTAATGATACCATAGATTTGTTGGGGGAGAGTTGGGAGTGAAAACTAAAGGAGTAAAGGGTGGGTATTTATAGGGAAAGGGAGGTGATACTTTAATAATTTCAAGGGACACCTCACTAGTGGCTTTGGCAAAACCATGGGCTTGCCCATGGTATTTGCCCATGGTTTTGGCCACATGGGACCCCTTATAAAATAATTCATCCCATTTAGTCGACCATCCCTTAAAATATCTCATGACATCGTCATGATGCAGTCATGATGTCATTAAACATACCGAAACCCTAAAACTGTATTTTTACTATTCACTGAAAATTCAACTTTTTTCGAAAACTCCCAAAAATTTATCTTAACATAATATCAATGCTATGAATTCAAAAATAAACTCCATTTTATAAAAATAATTTTCTAAATATTTTTAATTTAAATTTTAAATAAAAACACTATTCACTAAAAATTCATTTTTTTAGAAAAAACCCCCAAAATTACCTTAACATAATATCGATGCTATAAGTTCAAAAATAAAGTCCATTTTATAAAAAAAAAATTCTAAATATTTTTAATTTAATTTTTAATTAAAAACACTATTCACCTGAAAAAACTAATAATTGACTAATAATTAATGAAACATTTATTTACCTATTTTATTGAATCGCACTACTTAATCAAGGTGCCTAAATTATATTAATACTTTCTTTAAGTGAGATTACTAATCCATTTGGTCACATTACTAATCCTAAGCATAAAATCACTATTCATAATTTACTATTCATCAAAAATTAAGTTGATCTTATTAGACTATAAATTTCTTACTGAACACATTTGCAGAAGATCATTTTTTGAAAATCATTACACATCATTAATTATTTAAGGTTTACATAAATATTTTAAAATATCCTTTTTTTCAAAATACATCAATAAAATACATCATATATTCATTAGAACATTTGAAAACTCCCAAACTTCACCATAAGAAGAAAACACAATTTTATTTATAACAAAGGATTATGGTATCCTTACATAGCCCCTTATAACCCCAGCATAGGACCTAAGTGTAAGTTGTGCTAAGGTGAGAGAATCTGAGGGCGGCTTGGCCAAGATCGAACGAGTAGTAATTTCTATCCATTTGAACTTCTCATGAAGGCGATTCCGTTCTAGCTTTACACTATGAAGTTCAGCTTGGGTTTGGTCCAGAGCAAATCCCAGTGGTACTACCTCCTTCTCAAGTTCTGTTAGATGGGATTCGATCGGTCCAAGACTACTGGATGAGGCCATCAAATCTTCTATCTATATTAATTAACCAAGATCACTTGTATATAGAGACAATGGTCGCAACATTCAGTTTCCAACGGTCATACTGACTAACGGTCATATAATAGTCAAAACCCAACAGTCTCATTTTAATTATACTCATGTTATCAAATGAAACAATTTTGTGGAGTATGAAAAATAAAATAACACACAAAATTAGGAAACAAGATTTATTCAAAATTTCTGGTCATTACAAGGTGTTGTGGGAGTTCCATACATCCCCTTTAGCGGTACATCCTAGAGAGGAGAAGATGTACCAGGACCTCCGGCGTCAGTACTGGTGGCTAGGGATGAAGAAGGAAGTAACGGATTTTGTTTCACGATGCCTTATTTGTTAGTAAGTGAAGATCGAACATCAGGTTCCAGCAGGCTTAGCGCATCCACTAGAGGTGTCGGAGTGGGAGTGGGATTGTATCTCCATGGACTTTCTGACAGGGCTTCCATGTATGTCCAGGGGACATGATTCTATCTGGGTGATCATTGACCTACTCACCAAGTCGGCCCACTTCCTACCCATCTGAGAGTAGGGATCAATAGAGGGTTTGGGATGCCTCTACGTACAGGATATTGTTCCACTTCATGGGGTTCCATCGACGATCGTCTCCGAATGGGATGCTTGTTTTACATCCTGGTTGTGGAAGGGATTATAGGAGGAATTTGGGACTCATCTACATTTGAGAACCACCTTTCATCCACAGATGGATGGTCAGACGGATCAGACCATTCAGACACTGGAGGACATTCTACGTTCTTGCATCCTAGATTTTGGTTGTAGTTAGGAGGATCACTTGCCCTTGGTGAATTTCACATACAACAACAGATATCACTCCCCCATCGGTATGGAAATATTCGAAGCCTTATACGATCGAACTTGCAGATCACCTCTATATTGGATAGACCAAGGAGAGTCAGCACTTATGGGTCCAGAGTTGGTACGGCATACCACTAAGAAGGTGCAGATCATCCAGGAGGGAATGAAGACTACAAAGAGCAAACATAAGTCTTATACTAACAAGAGACGGAGACCTCTGGAGTTCCAGGAGGAGGACCACGTATTCTTGCGAGTCTCCCCTCGATGGGGACTACAGAGATTTGGACAAGGTGGAAAACTTTCACTGAGGTTTATCAGACCATTTCTGATACTTCGGAGGATTGGCGAGGTGGCATACCGATTTCCACTACCACTGTAGTTAGAGAGGGTGCACGACGTATTCCACCTATCTCAGCTGAGGAGATGCGTGCATGACCCATCTCACTTCATCGACCATAGAGAACTGGACTTTGATGATGGGGAGACATTTACGGTGGTTCTAGTGGAGATTTTGGATCGACAGGAGTGGGCCATTCGTGGATGGTCGATACCTCTGGTGCACGTTTTTTGGAAGCACAGGAACCTCCAGAAGAGCACATGAGAGCGGGAGGCTCAGATTCGTGCTCAGTACCCCCTTTTTCCTTTGTATATGTTGTGGATTTAGGGGAAGAAAATCCCTAATGTGGAGAGAATTTAAAGACCCGGATTTTCCATGTAATTTTTTTTTAAATTATATGGAATTATTACGAGTCTGAAAAAAATGACGGCGTGAGATTCCGAGCCCTGGTGTGCCCAGAATAAATTTCTGAACTTTTTTTAAGGTGTGTTCACTAAACGTGAGGGTGGCATTTTCTATCTTTTGAACCGGTGCTCGGATTAAAATATCTGAGGGTACCATTGAATTCGTAGTGTCGGGATTCTCTTAAGAGAGGCTTCACTTCAACCACAGTAAGTTTGGAAAAAAAGTTGGATTTTGGACTTTTTAAAAGAATAAAAAAAAATTTGTTATTTTATTTCCTTCTTTATTTTCCTCCAACGGACAAGCGACAGTGGTGGGACCAACGATGTGTCAATCTATTAAATGTATTGTCTCCTCAAATCCTTTGTAATAGCACCGTTGGAATTAGGAAGGTTCCTATTAAATGAACCCCCATTAATTCTATGGGCATTACTCGCCCCCCCCCCCCCCCCCTCTTCTATTTATATAGAGCTTGGGGAGAGGTATTGGCATGGATTCACCAAGCAACGAAGCTCTGGAAAAGTACCGTGATGCCTTTCACTTAGAGGACGGAGCCGATTCTAGCGGGCGGTGACGAGCGACAACAAATCATGAACCGAAGGACGACATTTGAGTAGAAACATTGGCATCTTTATGAGGGGACGAAGAACACTGACTCTTCCTCAATTGCAGGAGTTCTCCAATGATCTTGAGGTAGGGATTTATTTTGTTATAATTTCAAGTGATTGTTGAATCCTATCCATCCCTCATGTTTTCAAGCTAACGCGGATCCCAGACCCTTCGCTACCTTGTTTACCCTTACCTTATCTGTGAAAGACCACTCACGCGGTGGAACTGGCTAGCCATGATGGAGGCGGCGCACTGTCATGCACCGTAGGAGGAGGTCTCAGAACTATGTCGCAGTGGTTTACAGAATGACCGGTACTGGATGGTCGTGGAGGTGGTGCCACGCACCGTCGTGCGGTGCCGGTGGGCAAGGGCCATAGACGAAGCCGCGATGGGTGAAGAAGGTGACTGGCTCGAGCCGGCCACGGAAGGTAGAGACGGAGCGGCGCGCCATTGCGCACCATTGGAGGAGGCCGCGGTACGAAGCCGCGGTAGGTGGAGAGAAGTGCGGCCCCATGCCGCACCAGGTTTCCAGACCCTCAGTCGACCAGAACGGCCGACTGTTACGCGGTGGGGCAGCACCCCACCGGCTGGCTTAAATGGCCCCACACCCATGGGTTCAGTTGGGAAGACTGGTCCGTCTTCTAGTGGATCGGGCCGAACACGGGCCGGCCAAGCAGGTCAGACCTGCCTAGCGGACCGGACCCGCCCAGTGGGTCGGGCCGAACCTGCGGCCCGATGGGCCAACGTGGGTGGTCCAAACCCCACCCGACGGTCCAGCCCAACTGAATCCTGGGCCCGCAAACCGAACCGGGCCGACCCTGACGGGATGGACCCCGTAAAACGGGCCAACCCTTAGTGGGTCGGACCCAAGAGGGGTCAGGTAGACCCTGAGACCCATTGCGTCTGGCCGGTCAGACCGAGTCGGACTGGGCCCAGACCCAACCGGTCCTGGACTAATGAAATGACTGTAATTGACATACTGGGTGTCTGATTGATAGGCCATTAGTGGCATTGGGATCCCTTTTTGGAAGCAGTCCCTTTGACGTATTTCGGCAAGCCCGACCGAGTCGGGCCAGACCAAGGTGTGATCAGCCCCATTTCACATAAAGGGATGTAACTAACAGACCGAGCATCCATTTGACGAACCGTTTATAGAGTTAGAACCCTTAGGAAGAGTCGGTCCTTTTGGTATAATCCACTTGAGTTTTGGAGAAATTTGGAGTGTGGTCGGGTTGGATTTAACCTGAATCCAATTAGGCCCTTAGAACTAAAATGCTTATAAGTCAAAGACCGAGCGTCTGATTGACGCGTCGTCGGTCGCGTTAGAACCCTTACTACATTTAAGTCCTTTGGGATACTTATTCATGTAGTTTCTTGGTGGTTAAGTTATGACCTATGTCTTGAGGAGCGGTTCTCCTAGAATCAAGCGTGTTATGAGTGGGAATATAGTGGCTGGTAGTGAGGTAGAGGTTGGAGATAGATCATACGAAGGTTAGTACCGAGCGATTCTATGTGAGTCAGCACCAATCCTGTGTGTTTTAGATCCTATGTGGGTTATCTCTCAATGATCCTATGTGGGTCAGTGCATACTGATCCTGTGTGGGTCATATCCTATGTGGGTTAGTGCTCAGCGATCCTGTGTGGGTCAGCGCATACCAATCCTGTGTGGGTCAGATCATGTGTGGTTCATTGAGGGGGTTAGTACCTGTCAATCCTATGTGGGTCAGACTCCATATAGTTATTAGTAGTGCCTCTTGACAAAAGAAGATGATCTAGCTTCGCGGCTGGTCATCTGTACTTCTATACTTCACTAATACCTGGTGTGAGTTAATCCTTTTACCTTCGAGGTGTTACCTTTGTGGTACCTTCACCTTCGTGGTGTTATCTTAATGGTGATATGTGTATGGTACTTTTACCTTCGTGGTGTTATCTTTGTGGTGATACCTGTGTGGTTCTTTTACCTTCTTGGTGTTATCTTCTTGGTGTTGCCTCTGTGGTAATTTTACCTTTGTGGTTTTACCTTTCTGGTGTTACCTTTTTGGTATTCTTCCCTCGTGTATGAAACAAGTATATCGTGATAACTTAGGTATATGTATGGGTATATACCTAAGTAGAGCTGTTGACTGCTTCGTGCTCTGTGGTTGAGGTCTTTATTTTTGTTTTTTCCTTTGTGGAACTCTGGGAGACCTTCAGGGGTCTCAGGATCCCTAATGAGTATCATTATACTCACCCCTGTACAGGCAATGCCCACACCTTGTTGTGTCTTGTGTAGATGATGAACAGCGTTGATCGAGGTTGAGGGAGCTAGAACTGGACTGCGTTTAGAGGTGGACCATTTGATGTGACAAGATGTAGGACTACTGATCGTGAGTTGTACCTACCCTTCAGGTAGGATCCTTGTTGGATGATCCAGTAGCTGTTTTTCCTCTTTTCAGTTGTACTTGTGCTTTCCAGTTGGTCTTGTATTTCAGCCCCTTTACTTTTAGCACACTCTTTACTACAAAGGTTTACTTCATGGTTTCCTATTTTTGTACTCTTGGTTTTGTGTGTTTGTACAGGTTTAAAGGCAATGCCTTTCTGTTATAGGGATACGCCTTTCCAGTGCTGGTCTCCAGCCCCTGGCCTATGGAAGGCGGGCTTGGGGTAGTCACGGCACGGGCCCTGGGGGATGGGTCGTGACATTCATGGCCCCTGGACGTATGTGTTAGCCCTATAACAAAGTCCATGGAGATTTCATCCCACTTCCATTCTGGTACCTCAAGTGGTTGTGCTAATACTACTAGAACCTGATGTTCAGCCTTCACTTTCTGATAGGTGAGGCATTGTAAAATGAACTCTGCTACTAATTTCTTCATCCCTGGCCACCAGTACTGATGCTGGAGATCCTGGTACATCTTTTCCACACCAGGATGTACCACCAAAGGGGATTTGTGGAACTCCCTCAACACCTCCTCTCGTAGTGTCACTAATACCATGATGTGTCCTCTGAAAAGGATGATGTGCTCCCCACCTTCAGAAAATCCTTCAGGAGCCTGTCCTAAGGATATCTGAGCACGTCAGGCCTCTTAGTCAATGTCCCCAAGTTGTTCCTCCCATACTCGCTGAAGTAGTGGGGGAGTGATAGTCATGGACTGGAGGTATGTTTCTCTATCACTATCCATGAAGGATAACTGCAACGTGGCTAGCTACTCTATCACCTCACTCAACAACTGTAAACCAGACCTCCTACTAAGTGTGTTTTCCACCACATTCCCCTTCCCAAGAGTGTAGACTATCTCAAAGTCATATTCATGGAGGAAATCCATCCATCTCCATTGTCTCAGGTTCAGGTCCTTTTATGATAATATATACCTAAGACTCTTGTAATCAGATTAGATAGTAAACTGTTCACCCATCAAGTAGTGTCGTCACATCTTCAATGAAAATACCACTAATTCTAACTCTAGGTCATGGGTCATGTAGTTCTTCTCATGTTGCCTCAGTTTTTGTGAGCCTTAGGTGATCACCACTCGCTCTTGCATCAGGAAACATCCTAGTTTGGACCCTGATGCGTCGTAGTAGACTACATACCCAATGACCTCTTCTGGTAACCTCAAGATGGGGGCACACATCAGTCTCTGCCTCATCTCCTAGAAAATTTGATGGAATCTCTCTATCCACAAGAAAGTATATCCCTTCTTTTTCAAAGTTGAAAAGGGTGCTACTACTCTGGAAAAGTTAAGTACAAATATCTGGTAGTACCCATCCAACCCTAGAAAACTATGCACCATGGTCAAACTTTTGGGTTGCTCCCAATCAAGAACTGCCTCTATCTTCGCCGAATCCATTGAAATTCCTACCTCTGGAATAACATGTCCCAGAAAGTGGACCTCTTATATCTAGAACTAGAACTTTGAGAGCTTACCATAAATTTATTGCTCTCAGAGTGTATCCAGAACTCTCTACAGATGAGTGGTGTTCTCCTCCTCTGATGCTAAGTACACCAAGATATCATCAATGAAGACCGACAAGAAGAGATCAAGGTAAGGCTGGAAGATCCTATTCATGAGTCCCATGAACACTGATGGAGCATTGGTCGTACCGAAGGGAACCACCAAGAACTCATAGTGGCCATATCGGCATCTGAATGCTATCTTAGATACATTCTCATCTCGTACCCTGAGCTAATGATAGCTGGATCTGAGGTCTATCTTTGAAAACCATCAAGCTCCCTTAAACTGATCGAAGATATCATCAATCCTCAGGAGTGGATACTTATTCTTCACATTTATCTTATTTAGGAACCGATAGTCCATGTAAATATTCAAACTCTCGTCTACCTTCTTGGTGAAGAAAATCAAGGATGTCCATGGAGAAACACTAGGCCTTATAAACCCCTTCCCCTGTAAGTCCTTCAGTTATACCCTCAACTCACAAAGCTCAGTGGAATCCATCCTATATGATGGTGTAGATATCGATATCTTCCCAGGGTACAGGTCGATGTATAATTATACCTCTCTATGAGGAGGTAGTCCCAGAACATCCTTAGAAAATACATCAGCATATTGGTCCACCACTACAAGATATCTTGGACCCCTCTCGTCAACTTCTCCCAGGGTAAGTCTAGAAAACTGATGAGTGATTGGCTCCACCCTCCTCTGAAAAATTCCATCCTAAGCTAAAAATTTTCCCTTTACACCGGTGAAGGAAAACCCGGTCCCATACTTGCAGACACACCACACTTTGTTCCTAAAACAGTCAATTTGAGCATGGACTGTAGATAGCCAGTCCATACCCAAGATGACGTCAAAATGCCTCGATGCTGATACTAAGAGATCCCAGCCGAAGCTCTCATCTCCTAGAGTGATCTCACACTACCTGCAACAATGTTTAATCATTTAATCCTCTCTTGTAGGAGTCTCTAAATGTAAGGATCGAGACAACGGATCTATTAGAGTCTCCAAGCTCCGAACAAGAGTCGTGGAAATAAAAGAGTGACTAGAATCTATGTCTACAAGAACTGCAGCTAGGGTGGAGTAGACACATATCATACCTCATATCATCTCTGGAGTGTCGTGGTCATATGCCTTAGCTGCCTGAAGTTGAGATCCTCTCTATCCATCTACTCCCTGAGGTCGGGGTGGACAACCTAGGGGTGGTGGTGCTAGAACCTCAAATCGCCGCCCACTAGCTACTGCACAGCCAGCTCCTCTGCCTCATCCACCGCCCTAAGGACCTCCCTATTCGAATCTCTGCCTCTACCTTGGTAGTCCCTCAACCGTTTTTTGATCATCGGTGTGGCGGGTTGGGAAGTCGCGAGCCATGTGACCACGCCAATCACACGAGTAGCATAGTATTCTCCTCCACTGACCTCCTCTATCCCATGAGCTCTGAACCTCTGACCCTACATCCTGGGGTAATCCACCAGATGGTCTGGACCGCTTAGACCTCTACGTCATCTTCCTACTGTCTACTGTAGATTTCTCAGCCACCTGTCGTCTGGTGTTGGCTATCGTTGTCGGTGCCTGCACAGCTATGAAGCCCTCCACCATAAGTGCTCACTCATGCACTCCATATTACGTTGGTATGTTGAGAAATATCACCAATACTCTAATCTCCCATCGGAGACCCTGCTCAAAGGTTCAGGCCCTAAATAAAGTGTCTTATACCATGTCGGTGGAGTAGCGGTAGGGGTCAGTGAATATCGCCGAGTATTAGGCTACTGTTAGGCTTCCCTGCTGTAAGTGCAGGAGATCCTAAATACGCACAGAGCATAGTGTTGCTGGAATGAACTCTACACTGAAGAGGCTCTCAAAGTCTAACCAGGTGAGGGTCTCCTCATCATGCAATTGGATCATCAGGTTGCACCATCTCCCTGTTGTTCCTTAAAAGAGGCTAGCAGCTAGGATCACCATCTGGTTTGCAGGTGTCCCCACTAGGCGGAAAACTCTAGCCACAGCCTCCAGTGAGTCCTCAGCCGCCAGCGAATCCATCTCACCTCAAAACCTCAAAGGCCTCTCGCGCTGGAACTCGTGTAATGCGCTAAGTCGGCGTGCACTATCTGTTAGTGGGGTTGGTGGAAATGATACCCTATGGCTAGTGGTGTTGTTGGTACACCACCCGAAGGTACCATCATTGTAATAGGGCCCTGCACCGAAGCATCATCACTCAGTGGGCTATCATCCTAAACTCTCTTTGGAATCCTAGATGGCTGCCTACCTGGTGACATCCTATAAAGAAACAGATGTTCCACGATCAATAATTTATAAATGGTGAGCTGACTCAAAATAGATCAAAGAAAAAACATTTCAAAAACACATGCAATTAGTATTTTCGTGTATTGAGTCAGAAATCAGAACTCAGGGCCTTTGTGTATGGATACTTCGGACACCGCACTAACACTGGACTCCCTTAACTAAAAATCATACTCAAAACACTTAACACTATTCCCCCATTGGAAAGTTCAGAGTCTTATTTCTTTGGTAGAACCAACATCCTCTAATACCACTTTGTCACAACCCGTCCCCCAGGGCCCATGTCCTTACTACCCTAACCCCACCTTTCATAGGCTAGGGGTTGGTGACTAGCACCAGAAAGGCATATCCCTAAAATTGGTAAGGCAGTTCCTTTAATCTTTTAAACACACAGACTAGGTACACAACAAGAACAACCACGTAGTATAACTACTAAAAGTAAAAGTGTTAACTAAAGTAGAATGAGCCAAAATACAAACCCAACTACAAATAAAATATAGCAAAAAGGAAAAAAACTCCTAAGGTCGTCCACCAAGGATCCTACCTGAAGGGTAGGTACAGCTCATCATTGTGGCTCTCCACATCAACCAGCCACCTTCGTGCACTAGCTATTCCTAGCTACCAAATCTCGTTCAAATCTGTCTCTCATGTGCACAAGACACAACAAGGTTCGAGCGAAGCCCATGAAGGGGTGAGTATAACAATACCCAATAGGGAACCCAAGACCCCCGAAGTTCTCCCGAAATTCCACAAAAAAAACCACAAAGTATGATCTCAATCACAAAGAAAAAGTAAAAGACTAATCTCACACCAGGTATATAACTTAAAGAACATGAATAATAATGATTAATCATAAAGCTAAGTAAACATTATTCCATTTAGAATTTCTACTACTAGACCACAAATAATTAATTCTATTGCTGATACACATAGGGTCGTAAGTCACCGATATACACATGGTCGTAAGTCACTAATCCACACAAGGTCATAAGTTGTTGATCCATACAGGGTCATAAGTCGCTGATCCACGACGGGATGCTCTAAGTTTAGTCCTCATCAGGTCGCGCTAATGTTGATCCACATAGGGTCGTAAGTTGTCGATCCACACAGGGTCGTGAGTCGAAAATCCACAATGGGCCACTCTAAGGTTGTTACTTGTCGGGTTGTGCTACTGTTGATCCACACAGGGTCATAAGTTTCCAATCCACATAGTGTCCTAAGTCGTATATCCACACAGGGTCGTAAGTCGTCAATCCACATAGGGTCGTAAGTCATTGGAAAAACAACCACAGGATTCCCTCACTTGGGGCGCTTTAGTTCCGTAGATTATACTCCTCAATCCATCATTCATACCTAAACTGCCACGAATTACTATGAGGAATTAACCTGAAGAACACCCATGTCATAAGGGTTCCAACATAACAGACGGTACGTCAATCGGACACCCGGTCTGTAAGTTATAGGCACTTTAGTACAGAGGGTCGGTTGGATTCGAGTCCGATCCAACCCGACCATACTTCAATTTTCTCCAAAACTAAAGTGGATTATCTCAAAAGGACCACCTCATCCTAAGGGTTCTAGAACCGCGGACGGTTCATCAAACGAACGTCTGCTCTAGAAGATATAGCCCTTTAAACGAAACTGGGGTCGATATGGGTTTGGGTCCAGACTGACCCAGCCTAGCCCGCTAGGCCACAAGCTCATCTCGGCCCACCCAACTGGGCGCGTTCCAGCTTCCCCAAATAGACTAATTCCATTTGGGTTCTTCAATAAACGGTTCCATCCTGGTGCCACTCTAGTTGACCGGTCTGCATGGACTGGTCAAAGGCGGGACCCGTGGGAATAGGTCTGCCCACCAATGTGGTTCAAAGCCACGACACCTCCTCCACGACAGCCTGTTGTCTCCCACCACCTCCTATATGGTGCGCCACCTGCCATCAATGCAGCTGTTGTAGGCTGGCTGCCCCTATCCTCCACAGCACCTTTGTGTGCTGCCACCTTCTTGCGATCGGCGAGAGCTGGTCATCGGCATCTCCGCACTAGAGGCACTTTTTCAGGCCACCAGTGAAGCTCTGGTGGTCCTATTTTCTTCCTGTCTACGCCTATGGGCCTCCTCAGACACCATCTACACTACGCGGCCCTTGGATTTACATTTCCTTAAAGTTGAACATTCGCCCATGAAGAATGCATCAAAACCAAGAGTGGTGGAGGGTTTGGGCCTTGTTCGTTGGCCCGCTCCCTCCAAGTTAGTGTTTTAACATGGGAAAGTAATTAAATCATTACCCAAATTAATTTCCCACAAATTCAAATGAGTCGCGGATCAACCCGTTAGTTGATTGATCCATTTTCGTCATATAATTCAAGAATTGGGTTGGTTGAAACAATAATTCACTTTGAATAAACAAAACCCCTACTTGAACACATTGGATTTATTGAAGATGAAGGAGGAGAATTTATTGTTCAAAGATGTTCATCAGCATTCACTGTCTCTCATTGATTCATTCTCAAATTTACCCAAAAAAAGAAGGTAGGACGGTCCTTGTAGTCTAGCTTGGGTTGTCGAATCCTCAGAGACCTAAGAAGTAACCTATAGACACGTACATTCTATGGATTGTTTCTGGATATGAATTGGCCAACTTGGGTTGACTTTATATGGGTTTAATTGAACTCTAAGAGACTTAAGTGAATTCAATTTAAAAGAGTGAGTTGATCCTAGGTTATCACTTGGGGTGGATTGGACGTATTTCCTTTTCAAAGATTTCAATTTCTTACATTTGAGATGGGTTCATTTAAGAAGATAAAACAACATCATCACTTACTGGTTTAATACCGACACCCTTTAATACTAATCACCTATACACTTGAAGGATAAAAGTTTTGATCACTTCAAGGTAAAGGTTCGTATTAGCACATGAAGTGTGTGGCCTTAAATTCAACAAGGACGATGGAGTTTAAAAATCATCAAATAAAAATCTCAATTAAAGAAGTGATTATACATTAATTAAGTGATAAATAACATCCAATCCAGCCCCTTGCTACTCCCTTGGATCAACCCAAAAGTGGGTTATCCCTCCATTGATGTTATGGTTTCAATGGAAGCGGAAAGTAGACTCATGAGGGGGGAATTAAAGAAGTAAATAAAACAAATAAAAGAAAATGATCACTCCACCATTGTGTGAATAATTTCACAAGGTTTAGTGTGAATAATTCACACCTTGAACCAACGGTATCAAATTGATATTAAGAACAACAGAATAAGAGTAAAAGAAGAGATTTTATTAAGAAACTAAATTGAATTGAACAACTTACATGTAAAAGACAAACTTGAGACAACAAAACCGCAGCATAACATTACAATTGAACAAAGCATCCAAGATCATTAAATACTCCAACACCACTGCCTTAAATAGAAATTTTTGAGCCCTTGGGTCGAGCCTCCAACAGTACAAGTCATCTCACTTGATTATGGTAGGTCTAGGGTGGTGGAAAGTTTGTGGAAAGAAGACTTTCCACCCTTGACCCAAAAAGGCATCCAGCTTGCATCCACCAAACAGAGGTGCATGAAACACCTTTTAGATGGACGAATTTGGGTGGGACATATAAGACTTAAATTTCACGAATTTTGGGCTTCATTGGGCCTGTATGGTGGGCCCCACATTCTCATCAGTGGGTTGGAGTCCAATCTGCCTTCTCCAGAATTGTTTCTTTTCATCGCCAAATATCTCCATCATCCTTTATGAATCATCCATTGATCCCTCAATGAAAAATGTTTAAATTTAAGTACATATCCATTTCAAAAAATATCAAATTAAAATATGGACAATTACATTCCTTAGAATCAGATGACTCATTGGGCCTAAATTGGTGTACATTAGGCATGAAGTGCACAAATGATGAGAATGGATGTTCAAAATCAAAATCCACTAACTCAGGCCCATAAGATCAAAAATTAACATTTAATACCATTAAAATGTAATTAAAATATGTTTTTTTATTGGTTAATCACACCCCCCCAACTTGATATTTGCTAGTCCCGAGCAAATAATTCAATGATTTTATTTGAATTCCTTTCTTCAAACACATTATAACAAACAGTGCTCACAATGTAAACTGCACACAAATATATCTTTATAACCTATCAAAATAATTTAAAACAAGATAAATTTAAAATCATATCTCAATCCCATGCCCATTCCTTTGATCAAATCCATTATCATAATTCATCCAACTCAATTAGGTGTAATGATGTGTTGTGAATCACAATAGATATGGGGGTTCATTTTTATTCAAGGGGAAATCATGAAAGCGCTAGGTGGAATCACATTTAATCCTAATATGAGTATTCATTCTTTTTTCCTTTTTTCTTTTTTTTTTGGTTTTTTTTTTTGATTTTGCAATGTTGCCATGGTAATTGAGATTGCAGTTAATCAAATTAACCCATGTAGCGAGACTTTACTGATGACTCCCGGGCTCAAAGGCCTTAGGGCACCAAGTGAAGCCCGCATACTCGGGCATCATCTCGAGTTAACTTGATCAAAAACAAAATCATATTACCATAAATAGAGATAGAGTGAAAAACTCAGGGCGAGATAACTCTGGAGTCACGATCCCCAAGTGCCGAAAGCCTCGCATTTTATCAATCCATTTCTCTACACGCAAATTTTTATTTTATTTTATTTTATTTTATTTAGTTTTTTTTTAATACTCATATTATTCATATAAATAAAACCATACTATGCTATTTATTATGGGACCTTGAGAATTCAAATTATTACCCCACGATCTAGAGGACGTGCATTGTGGCATTTTGATTTAATAGATGAAAAATAAAAATGATGAAAATTCTCATTGGACAACCAAACTTCTAAAATCAATGCTTTTAAACTTAATCATGAATTAAATTAAGAGTCAAGGAAATAAAAATTATTTTCTATGTACTTTTAATGTGAGAAAAGATGTTATTATATGAATGATAAAGGAATTTTACTTCTTTTTTATCATTGTTTTTTTAACAAACATTTTGTTTCCACACCCCCCAACTTAGAATGAAATTGTCCCTAGTTTCGTAATTTAGAATGGGGTAGAGGAATAAAAGGGGAGTTCAATAAGGAAATTGAAATATTAGGATCATGGAATGAAGTCACCTGGTGGTTGTATTTGAAGTTTTTGCCGCTCCAATTTAGTCCTTTGATATCCATGTCGCTAGTAGAGTTCCCTAGTGGAAAAAGGAAAACAAACCAAAAAAACAAAACAGTATATATATATAAGTAAAATATAAGTATATATATAAAATAAAATAAAATGATGACACGTTATCTTTTTTTTAAATTTCTGGGTAAGGTATTACTCAAGGATCACACCACATGACACGGATGAATATGGTGTTCCCCTTTCGTACCCATCCATACTCATAATAGAAGAACAGGTCAAAAGTCTATTTTTTTTTTATTTTTTTTTTTTATTTTTTTTATTTTTTTTAAATATCAAAATGATTAATTAATCTTATTTGAAAAATAAATATGATTCAGAAAAATTAGAAACATAAAAACCACGGGTTGCCTCCCATGCAGCGCTTTTGTTTAACGTCGTTAGCCCGACATGGATCCTAAATCTATCAATTTTTTTCTGGTTCATAGGTTGGATCAGTTAACTCAACCTCTATTTCCTATTTATTGAATGAATCAATGAATGCTTTTAAACTATGACCATTGACCTTGAAAATGTGACCACTAGTGGGATCTTGAATCTCTACTGCCCCATGGGGGTACACATGATGCGCTATGAAAGGACCTGACCATCTAGACCTTAACTTTCCCGGGTGTAAATGAAGTTTTTAACTATATAAGAGCACAAATTTTCCCGGTTCAAAATGTTTGACTTTGATATTCCTAGATTGGTAGGCTTTAACTCTAGATTTATTTATCCTTGAATTTTCATAAGCCTCCATCCTAAGTTCATCAATTTCATTAAGATCTAATTTCCTCTTTTCTTTGGCTAAAGAAATATCGAAATTCATTTTTTTGATTTCCCAAAATGCCTTATGCTCAATTTCAACAGGTAAATGGCATGCTTTTCCATAAACCAACCTATTTGGAGACATTCCTAAAATGGTTTTATATGCGGTTCGATAGGCCCAAAGAGCATCTAAGAGTTTATCAGACCAATCTTTCCTAGAGTGGTTGACAGTTTTTTCAAGAATTTGCTTAATCTCCCTATTCGCTAACTCAGATTGACCATTGGTTTGAGGATGGTATGCAGTGGAAACTTTATAAGAAATACCATACTTAGACATGAGTGAAGAGAATGGGTGGTTGCAAAAATGGGTTCCTCGATCACTGATTATAGACCTAGGAATTCCAAATCGAAAAAATATGTTCTCTTTCAGAAATCGAATCACAACTTGATGATCATTGGAATTAGTGGGAATGGCCTCAACCTATTTTGAGACATAATCAACAGCTAATAGTATGTAGAGGTATCCCCTAGATTTTGGGAAGGGACCCATGAAATCAATTCCCCAACAGTAAAATATTTCAACCACTAAGATGGGAGTGAGTGGAATTTGATTCCTTTTTGTGATGGACCCTACTTGTTGACACCTAGGACAACTTTGACAAAATGTGTAAGAGTCCCTTGAGAGGTTGGTCCAGAAGAGACCACACTGAATAATCTTAGTAGATGTTTTCTTAGAGGAAAAGTGACCTCCACATGCCTCACTATGACAGAATTTAAGGATGGACTCTTGTTCAGATTCTGGGACACACCTCCTAATGACTTAGTCAGGGAAGAACTTATAGAGGTATGGATCATCAAAAACATAGTTCCTAACATCAGAAAGGAATTTCCTTCGAGATTGAGTCCCTAAGAATTTTGGAATTACTCCTGTAACTAAGAAGTTGTCTATGTCATCATACCAAGGGCAGTCACTCACAGAGTATAGGTGTTCATCAGGAAATGAATCAGACACAGAAAGGTGATTTGAGTTGTCTTTTAATTACATCCTAGAGAGGTGACCAGCTACAACATTTTCAACACCCTTTTTATCCTTAATTGTGAGGTTAAATTATTGTAATAGAAAGACCCACCTAAACAGTCTAGCCTTAGCATCTTGTTTTTGGAAGAGGTATTTTAGTGTAGAATGGTCAGTGAACACAGTGATGGGGGATCCTAAGAGGTAGGACCTAAACTTCTCTAAGGCAAACACAATAGCAAGTAACTCCTTTTTAGTGGTTGTGTAGTGATTTGGGCATCATTTAAGGATTTTATTGCATAAGAAATGACATAAGGATTTTTATCACAATGTTGTCCTAACACAGATCCTACAGAAAAGTCACTGGCATCACACATAAGTTTGAAAGGAAGGTTCCAATTTGGAGATTTCATAATGGGAGGAGAGGTGAGATAGGATTTTAGGGTTGAGAATGATCCCTCGTAGTTTTCTGTCCAAAAAAATGGAGCATCCTTTACTAAGAGAGCACAAAGGGGATGGAAGATTGAACTAATGTCCTTGATGAATCTTCTATAGAAACCATCATGTCCTAAGAAAGACCTCACTTCCTTGACAGTTTTGGGTGGTGGAAGGTGACGAATGATGTCAACCTTGGCTTTATCAACTTCAATTCCCCTACCTGAGACCAGATGGCCTAGAAATAGTCCCTCTTTAACCATGAAATGGCATTTTTTCCAGTTTAGGACCAGATTTTTTTCTTCACATCTTGACAAGACTCTCTCCACATTCCTCAAACATCCCTAAAATGTATCCCCAAACACAGAGAAGTCATCCATGAAGACCTCTAGAAAATCCCCTACCTTGTCTGAGAAGATTCCCATCATGCACCGCTGGAAGGTTCTAGGGGCATTGCATAACCCGAAGGGCTTGCGTTTGAATGCAAAGGTGCCAAATGGACATGTGAATGTAGTCTTCCCTTGATCCTCTAGGGATACCTCAATCTGATTGTACCCCGAGTACCCATCTAAGAAACAGTAGAAGGAATGACCTTCCACTCTCTTAAGGACTTAGTCAATGAATAGTAAGGGGAAATGGTCCTTCTTGGTGAATGAGTTTAGCTTCTTATAGTCAATGCATACCCTCCATCCACTACTCACCCTTGTTGGAATAATCTCTCCATCCTCATTGGTTATCACTGTGATTCCATCCTTTTTTGGAACCACTTGGATTGGGATCACCCACTCACACTTATCTATGGGATAGATGATACCATCTTTTAACAATTTTAGAAGTTCCTTCCTTACTACCTCCATGAGATTAGGATTGAGTCATCGTTGAGGTTGACGACATGGATTTGAATCGGATTCTAGAACTATCCTATGAGTCCCGATAAGTGGGCTAATCCCAGGAATATCAGATAGGGTCCAACCAATGGCTTTCTTATGTTTCCTAAGGACATCTAGAAGCATCCTCTCATGATTGGATTCAAGAGAAGAATAAATGACAATAGGATGTGTTTGATTTTACCCTAGAAAGGCATACTTGAGTGCAGCAGGATGTTCCTTCAATTCAAGATCAGGTTGGTTCAGAATTTCAGCAAAAGATTGGGACATTGGATCAAGATCAATTTTATTTCCTAAAGTTTTAGATAGGATTGATTCCCCACATGTAGAAGTTTTAGATACTAGATTGGCCTGATCAGATTTAGGGAAGGAAGTTTGAAAGGTTTCACTGATTGTTGGACCTAAGACTTCATCATAAGAGCAATTTAAAAATGATTCAAGACAAGGAGATAAACTTCCTTCATGTGAACAAAGGAAATCAATCTCATCCTGACTTAAACATCCATAAAATATTCCTTGATGTTCTATGGATTCATTAGCAATGCTTCTTATCATGTTTACTTCATGAATGTCTTCATCATCCCCTATTTCTGAGCTTGCATTATAGATGTTCAAGTCTAGACTCATGTTCCCAAAGGTGATGGTCATGTTCCCATTTCAGACTCGGATAACAGAGTTGATTGTTGCAAGGAAAGGTTGACCAAGTATTATTGGGGTTTATTCTTTATTTCCTAAGTTTTGATGGTTGTCAAGGACAATGAAGTCAGGATGGTAGATGAAGTTTTCAACCTTTACCAGAACGTCCTTTAAAATCCCCTTTGGAACCCTAATGCTTAGGTCAGCAAGTTGAAGTGTGATAGATGTGGTTCGGAGCACTTCTAGGCCTAACTGGCAGTACACAGCATATGGGATGATATTGACACTAGAACCTAGGTCACATAAGGCCTTGACAACTTTTCTCTCTCCCAGTTCAACATTGATGTAAGGGCAACCCGGGTCTTTTAACTTAGGAGGAATGGTTCCTTGAATGGTGGTACTCACATTAGCATCCAAAAGGAATTGGTTTCTATGTGAAAATTCTCTTTTAAAAGTGCACAAGTCCTTAAGGTACTTTGAGTAGGTAGGTATGTTTTGGATTGCATCAAGAAGGGGAATGTTCAACTTGACTTGTGAGAATATTTCCCTCAATGTTTCACTCAGTTCAGGTTTGGTTTTCCCCCTCATGCGTTGAGGAAATGGTGCAGGTTGTGGGGTTTTTTGTTGAAGAGTTGTTTCTTTGACAATGTTATCATGTTTTTCAGTTTGATCATTTGGTTCATTTGAATTTTCATCCAAGTTTTAATCTTCAAGTGGGTTTTGAATTATTTGTTCAGGTTTCTCAATTGATTTCCCACTTCTTAAAATAGTCACAGCCTTTAGTTGTTCATGAGTTGTTTGAGTGCAACTTGACTCTCCCCTTGAAGTTGAGGATGGAACCGCCTGAGTAGGCATGGTTACCTGTCTAGTTTTGATGGTTTGAAGTTTTTTTTTAGGGAAGAGACTTCCGAGTTCATCCTCTCCATTTGTTTGCACAATTTTTCTAGTAGGCTTTGTGGAACAGTTTGGGTTGGTGCTTGAGTATATTGGTTTATCCTAGGGGGATATTTTTGAGGTGGGATGGTTAGTTGAAAATGGACCGGTGGATGTTGGTATTGGATAGGTTGGGTTTGGAACTGGTTATGTGTTTGGTAGTTCTGATGGGGGTAAGGATTTTGTCCATGTGGTTGGCTAGGTTGTTGGTTATCTTTCCAGCAGAAGCCTGGGTGGTCATTATACCTTGGGTTAAAGTTGTTTTGGTATTGAGGCTTTTGAAAGTTCAAGGCATTTACTTCCACTGGGGGTCCTCCTAAAAGAACATACTTTATAGATGGAATGGTTGGGAAGTTGTCTGTCTTATTGTCATGTTTGTCACAAATTGTGCAAACAGGGTTAACAGTTTGGATTTCATGGACTTTCCTAAGGTCTATCTCTTCAACCTTCCTGGAGAGTGCTGCGAGTTTAGCCCTAAGGATTTCCTCTTCTCTAAGTGTATGAATTCCAGTAGTTCTTTGTGGCTTTTCAGAATAAGGTGAAGTTCATCATGTTTGGTTTTGTTCAGAAAGGCTTTCTAGATACTCGTAATAATTATTTGGGGCTTTGTTTTTAAAGGTACCATTACACATCAGGTCAATGAATTGTTTGTTCCCTGGACCCAACCCTTCATAGAAAATTATCACTTGTTCAGGTATAGAAAAACCATTTTGTGGAACCATGTTTAGAGTGTCTTTGAACCTCTCCCATGTTTCATAGAATGACTCTCCCTCTTTTTCAAAAAAAAATTGGATACTCTTTTTAAGTGAAATTGTTTTGTGGTGGGGAAAGTATTTTTTGTAAAATTCTCTTTGTAGTTGATACCAAGAGTTTATGGATGATGGTATCAAATTTTTTAGCCAATTTTTAGCTCGATCCTTTAAATAAAAAGTAAATATCCTCATTTTAGCCGATTTTAGTTGATGTGGGGGACACATGGTTTCTACAATGTCATTGAACTCCTTAATGTGAAGGTAGGGCATCTAGGACTCTATTCCATGGAATGTGGGAAGATGGTTTAGGACATGGGGTTTAAAGATGTAGTTAGAATCTCCTAGGTAATTGTGTCTAATGCATGAGGGGGCATTGTTCCAGGAAGGTGTGAGGTAGTCATTCATGGTTTGATCAATTTCATTCCCCAAGTTTGGGGCTGCCTCATTTGGGTTTCCATTTTGGTTCCCACCCGGGTTTATGAGTTGGTTTCTTTGAAGACCTTATATTGAAATGGGCTCAATTTTTGACTCTGTATTATTAGGAATATTAGGATCTAATGGAAAGAGTTCCCTTGTTGTACTTGAATCCCCAACCCCAAGACTATCCACCCTAACTATACGGTTTGATTGATAGCGGGTGTAGGCGGACATGTGCCAAAAGAAAAAAAATGAGAAAGGGACAAGAGAAGAGATATTGGGTGAGAATAGAAGAATGGAGGTGAGGAAAGAAGTTTGTTGGTCTATGGTACTTACTTGGTCCCCAGAAACAGCTCCAAAATTTGATTCGCGCTCAAATTTACCCAAAAGAAGAAGGTAGGATGGTCCTTGTAGTCTAGCTTGGGTTGTCGAATCCTCAGAGACCTAAGAAGTAACCTATAGACACGTACATTCTATGGATTTTTTTTGGCTATGAAGTGTCCAACTTGGGTTTATTTTATATGGGTTTAAGTGAACTCTAAGAGACTTAAGTGAATTCAATTTAAAAGAGTGATTTGACCCTAGGTTATCACTTGGGGTGGATTGGACGTATTTCCTTTTCAAAGATTTCAATTTCTTACATTTGAGATGGGTTCATTTAAGAAGATAAAACAACATCATCACTTAATGGTTTAATACCTACACCCTTTAATACTAATAACCTATACACTTGAAGGATCAAAGTTTTGATGACTTCAAGGTAAAGGTTCGTATTAGTACATGAAGTGTGTGGCCTTAAATTCAACAAGGACGATGGAGTTTAAAAATCATCAAATAAAAATCTCAATTAAAGAAGTGATTATACATTAATTAGGTGATAAATAACATCCAATCCAGCCCCTTAATACTCCCTTGGATCAACCCATAAGTGTGTTATCCCTCTATTGATGTTATGGTTTCAATGGAAGCGGAAAGTAGACTCATGAGGGAGGAATTGAAGAAGTAAAGAAAACAAATAAAAGAAAATGATCACTCCACCGTTGTCTGAATAATTTCACAAGGTTTAGTGTGAATAAATTCACACCTTGAACCAAAGGTATCAAAGTGATATTAATAAAAACATAATAAGAGTAAAAGAAGAGATTTTATTAAGAAACTAAAGTGAATTGAACAACATACATGTAAAAGACAAACTTGAGACAACAAAATCGCAGCATAACATTACAATTGAACAAAGCATCCAAGATCATTAAATTCTCCAACACCAATACCTTAAATAGGCATTTTTGAGCCCTTGGGTCGATCCTCCAACAGTACAAGTCATCTCACTTGAGTATGGTAGGTCTAGGGTGGTGGAAAGTTTGTGGAAAGAAGACTTTCCACCCTTGACCCAAAAAGGCATCCAGCTTGCATCTACCAAACATAGGCGCATGAAACACCTTCTAGATGGATGAATTTGGGTGGTCCATAGAAGACTTAAATTAAGATCATGATTCCTATAACATCCTGTAAAATTTCAGCTCAAAATGAGTTATTGTTTTAGAGATATGCTTTAATTGGTGGGCTGTTCTTCTAGGCCGCAGATTCTGGGCCAGATTTTGATATACTATTTGGACCGCCTAAATAAAAATCATGGAGGCCAAATTAGCATTGGATAATGAATAATTATTTGTTACTCTATATGTCTTATAGAATCCCATGAATTTTGGGCTTCATTGGGCCTGTATGGTGGGTCCCACATTCTCATCAGTGGGCTAGTGTCCAATCTGTCTTCTAGAGAATTGTTTCTTTTCATCACCAAATATCTCCATCATCATTTATGAATAATCCATTGATCCATGAATAAAAAATGTTTAAATTTAAGTGAAGATCCATTTTAAAAAATATCAAATTAAAATATGGACAATTACATTCCTTATAATCAGATGACTCATTGGGCCTAAATTGGTGTACATTAGGCATGAAGTGCACAAATGATGAGAATGGATGTTCAAAATCAAAATCCACTAACTCAGGACCATAAGATAAAAAATGAACACTTAATACCATTAAAATGTAATTAAAATATGTGTTTTTATTGGTTAATCACTCGTCGATGTTTGGTTTGAATACTCAATGGCGTCGTCGAATCTCCTTTCTTTGTTGGAGGAAGACGTCGGCGGCGTTTCATCAGAGATTCCCCTCATAGCTCTCCCAAAACCCATGCCAATGGTTTGATTAAATAAAAGAAAAGGGAAACACGTACAATGTGTTCATTAATGTGGTTCATTAATTAACCACAATTAATGTTCCATTAATCCTACGAGCATCACGGTTACACAACCAATGAATCATGTTAATAAATGTCTCTAAATCAAAGTCTGATGTAACGATGTGATCTCGCCACCGTCACTCAACGTTCACAAAAAGAATAAAATAACTTCTTTAGTTTTTTTTTAAATTCCAAAAAATAACTTTTCCATTTAACTTTTTCCAAACAAAGTTAAGCTTCGCCTAAGAGAATCTCAGTGTTGCGAATTCAACGATGCCCTCGGATTTTTAATCTGAGCACCGGTTCAAATGATATAAATTCTCACCTGCACGTTTACTGAACATACCTAAAAAAAAGTTCAAATTTCTGTTTCGGGATCTCCGGGCCTTGGAATCATGTTCCATAAATTTTCATATTCTCGTAATAATTCCATATAATTAAAAAAAATATATGGAATTTTCGGGTCTTTACAGGTGTCTCATCCAACAGTATCTTGTCCAGTAGTGAGTCATCCAGTAATGAGTTATCCAACAGTAGCTCACCCAATGGTATCTCATCCAATGGTGAATTGTCCAGTGGTGAGTCGTCCAACGGTGAGTCTTCCAACGGTGAGTCATCCAATAGTGACTCATCCAACGGTAGGTCATTCCAATAGTGAGTCATGAACCATGTTTCCAACTTCCTATAGTTTCTCCCCTTTAACATTTTCTTTGACGTAAAATGAGTTTAATACCATATATAATGGTTTTTTCAGCTATTTTGAATCATATCTATCATTTAAAAACCTAAAGCTTCCTTTGACTTCCAAACAGCGTGGTCTTAGTCAAGATCCACCTTTAATGTATTTTAAAAACTGTTTCTCCCATTGATTTAGGATCTAGCCTTTCTAAAGGCAATATCTTCTCTTCCTTATACACTTCCCTTTAATCTTGGTGTGAGACGCCCTGAACCTTTCTCCCCCCCCCCAAGGAGTTTTACAATTGTGATGCAACCTTTAGAACATGTTTTCCATAGAGGCTCTTCATATTGCATGCACACCCCCTGCTTTGTCGCAATAAGGAAGTGTTGATCGCTTCTTCTTCCAAGTAGGTTTTCCTTTCTCACTTGTGCATCATGAAGAGTGGGCATACGAATGTATCCTTGTGATTAAGTTGAATCCAAATTAAATAAATATAATCAAATCAGTTTCAAATCAATAAATAGGGGTTGGGGAAAGTGATGTATGGTCATACTATTTTATTGATATTTTTATCAAAATTATAAATTGTATGGGCTAACTACCTAACAAAAATCATGGTCATTGTAGGTCTTTGTTTGTGCACTAAGTAGATTGTGGGTTACATGTTATTTTTTTTCTTTTAAACCACTATTATAAAAAAATTAACCACATACACTTGGCTAATAAATAGATTCCCTATGATCAAATTGTTTCTATGATAACCGTTGAATTAAAAAGTGGAAATTGATTGAGGAATGCCTTGTTAAATCTAAATATGTATTGATTTGATTCATGTGGTGGTGTGTTGTGTGTGGGTTTATTATGAATTTTGTTGTAATATGGTTTTGTGAATGACTATGTGATGTGGGGTGGTTTGGGTGGTGTAATAGAATCTCAGGTTGAGAGATTGGTTGATTATGGAATGGATGGGAAGTGTTGTACAGTAGGGATGTGATCAGGTTTTGTGGTGATGTTTTGTTGGGTGAGGCTATGATTTGGGGGTTTTCTCTATTGAGAGGATGGATTGGGAAGGATGACTTTGAATAATGATGATGGTATTGGTTGATGTTGGTGTTAATAGGAGAGTAATGTGAAGTGGGTTAATTTACCAAGGTTTTTCTTCCTCTATGTGACTTTGTTGTATGGATTGTTGTGTATTGTTCCTAGTAGTTTCCTAGGTAGTGATGGAATGAATAAATGAATTTTATAATAAATAATGAGAATGGGTTAAATGAATTGGATAGGGTAATGATTTGAGTTTGTGGTTGGTTGTGTGGTTGTGCATTTAGAGGTAGTATCGAAGTTGGTAGTATTGTGAGATGGTTTTTTTTTTGAGAACCCATAGGTTGGAAAGCAGTGTTTGGTATGATATATATATATATACATGTATTTTCCTTTGTGATTTCTATATTCACCCCACCCTAGTTGAGAACTATGTGTCGAACACCCCCATCGTCATGGGGGAGGGTGTCTTTCCCAAACATCCCGATGGGAGGATGGATGGATGGCCACCCACTCTTCCCTACTCCCTCTTCCAGGTGGTGATAGCCCAAGATTCTTCAGGTAGGTTTTGGTTTGTGGGGCCCAGGTTTTTGCGGGTGATTTGTGTTTTTACCTGGTGTCTTCAGGATGAGATGTGTTATTTTTTCCCAGGTGTCTTGAAGATGAGACATATTGTGATTTCCTAAGTGTTTTCTGGATGTGACGTGGTATATGGACCAAGTGTATACAAGTGGTATGGGATGTGGTATGTGGCATAGGTGTCTTTGGGTGGGATTTGATATGGCTCGGGGCCCAGATGATGGGATAAGATATGGTTTCTGGGGCCAGGTGTGTATGTGCGGGTTGTGATGCGGTTCTTTTAGAGGAAGTGTGAGTGAAAGGACATTTGTCGTTAGGTAAGAGTGGATAAACCAATGGGAAGTGGAGCAGGGTACCTAAATCATTGATGTGTTTACTATATTACTTTATGTTAGGACCAATAGGGGCCTATATACCCTGAAAAGGGGGGGTGAATCAGGGTATGGATATTCTTTTTTAAAGTTCTTCCTACCCCACTGGATCTTGACCTCTTTATTACAAGGGTCACTTTGTTTGCTCTTGTGTGTAAACTATGATCACTTCTTTATCTAATGATGATGCTTTGAATGCAATGCAGGGAAGAAAACAGGCAGACATAGAGATTTTTACTTGGTTCACCCTCACTGGGCTACGTCCAAGGAGCATACGCAGACAAGTTGCTGGTCGTACCAAATTCCACTATTCTTCACTAGATGTGGATACAAAGTTCGGGATAGATCACTTCTATGCCCAGGCTCACTGCCTTTACAAAGTTTAGGGTCATCTCACTGCTTTCCCAAGGGTCACTCCATGTTTCTCTCTCTCTGGCTCACTGCCGGTGGAGAGGATCACCTTCTTCCTCTTCCTAAGCTCACTGCTCTAGAAGGGAATCCACTCACAGTTTATAGACCTGTAGGTCTCTTCATTTTCATGAAATAATGCATCTTCAACTGTTTATAGATGCTCTATTGAAGTCCAACTTTCATCCACTGATGAATACCTCTTTGCCTCTGAACACTGGGAAATTCCTTTTGGAAACACCTTCGCAAAGCACCCTACTTCGCGAAGCTCCCAATTTCACAAAGCTCAAACAAGCCTTCGCAAAGCTCCTGCCTTTTCATGAAGCACTTTCATGAAGCTCAAGCCGTGGCAAAGAAACGTCCCTCACGAAGATTACTAAGCCAATGCGGAGCTCGCAGGTTTCGCGGAGCTACAATAGCCGCTGCGAAGCTCCTCTTTCGCGAAGCACACTGGCTCCGCAAACCACCTTCACAATACGAGAGAAAAATATTTTCTCTGAAAATTATCTCTACTTCACTCGAGGGGGTCGGCCTCTATTTATAGGCGATTCCACCGACCCTCGAACTTTCCACGTGAATTCAACGCCACGTCATCTCAAATCGCGAAGCTCCAAAGTTTCCGCCGGAATTCTGTCCAAATCGCAAAGCACCACGGCAATTTTCCGTTCATGGAGCTCGTCGTAATCACGGAGCATCCCGTCAATTCCTTCGCACCTTCACAGAGAATCTCCCTCACAATGCCCTTCATCGCCGCGAAGCTCCCTTGCAAATCCCTTCACCACCGCGATGCGCTTCAGCCTCTGCCGTTCGCGAAGCTTGTCGTAATCGCGAAGACTCACCACCTCCATTCTTCTGGTCTTCGCGATTTCCAAACCATGCATCCTATCTTTGCGAAATTCATGCCTTTTCCATATTAAATTATGATCTTCATGGAAATTCTATTTTCGCAATGCTCACCAAACTCCGAATTTTGGACCCCAAAAATTTGGCAAACACTGGGAAATGGAACCACCTTGTACTGCTCTTTTGTACCGCCTCCAGATCATCCTTTCCTTTGTCATCGTTCTTTGTCAATAAGGATTGTCAACAAATTCTCAGGAACTCGACAATTCTCCATGGAAACCTGCTTTTTCAACAAACACAATCAACCCAAAAATAATGCAATGTTACCTTGAGGGATTTTTTCCCAACACTTTACTTGACTTCTTTTAATTAGTGAGTGTGATTTGGTGAGGTTGGGATGGCTAGTATACCTTGTTAGGTATTGTTGGGTTCTGTTGTTTTCTCACGAGAGAATTAGTATGATTCTCTCACTTGTGCATGAGGGACTTTGGTTTTCCTAATAAGTATACTTGTATCATCACCCTACGTATATAAATTGATTTTAGGTTTCCAATAGGATTACATGACCATGATGGACCTTACTATCTCAGACTTGTGGACAGTTGTTGTGTCACTACTTAGTTTACTTTGGGTACTTACTTTGGAGTTTTATTGCATTCTAACGGTTTTATTTTAAACATTCATGCGGAATTGATTTTGTATTTCTTTTATGTATGTCTTGGAGTTGTTTTGAGTTTGATACATCTTATATCTCGATCTTGTTTCTTTAAAAATGTAAATTCCTCCAATTTCATGAGATTTTATAACCTTGGTATTGTTCTCCACCCCAGGGCCTACTGGAGGTGGGACTTGGGGGTCATTATCTCCCTTTATTCATTATCAGCCTAGGATGGGCATCTTTGGAGGGAGGGGTTGTGACATTACATCACTTGTTCCAAAAAAATAAAATGGAAGTTATCAAACTCTATATATGTTTGAATAATTATTAGAAATTATTTTTAGGTATTCATCATTTCAAGTCTACATGTATAGGTTCCATCCCTAAGAATATGTGATTACGAACCATGCATATGAAATATCTCTTTATTTATTAAAAGTGGTATTTATCTTATAAATATAGAATTCATAGTGGCCCCAAGGATTCATATATCATAACATGTCCCAGTCGAGGCCCCTTAAATCATATATAAGAACGTGTATTCCCCCCAAATCTCACCTTCAATAGACCACAAGTTAATAACTAGTTCCAATGGTGTAACTCTCACAAATGGGAGGCATTGTCTCTTTTAGCGAACACAATAGTGTAAAATTTTCATCCTCGTCAACTTCATTTCCTCAATAGTTAGTATTTCAATTTTTTATTTAAGACTCATCCCCCATCTATTTTATATTTCTTGTACTACTCTAATAATTAGTAATACTATGCATGACTACTACTTAGATTATTTCAAGAAACATAGTTTCATGTCCACGTGATATGGAGGATGAGTGACAAACAACAAAATGTAATGATAGTTGTTTGGGAGATGAGCTGATGGGGAAGATAGTTGTTTATAACTTTCATCTTTGGATGAATTCATAGGATAACACATACCATAGTGGAGTAATTATTTTTTGAAATTCAATAACCCATTTTCTTCAAAGAATATTTAAATTCTTTAAAATAATAAAATTTTGGGTTTCCCTTATTAGAATTATCTATAACTTTCACCTTTAATAGAGAATATCTTATATGTATTTATTTATTTATTATAAAAAATAAATATTTTACGAACCCAATAGGATGGATATGAATCAAAAATGAATTCATACTAATCATTTGAAAAAAAGTGTATGAATATGGAGTTAAATATTTCATCAAGTTTTCAATATAGCATGCATACGACCCATCTGAAATCCTTTATTCATATTTACATTATTTTTATTCAAGACAAATTATTCTAGAAGAGTTGGAAGAATATTTGATTTTTCATGGAATATATCAGGTCTATAAATGTTGTACTAAACATGGGGAAAATGAACGTGCACACTAATTGGGAAGAATTCACACACACAGTTCGGTTGAAACATTCCTAGAATACTATATTTTTAGGATATTGGAAATTTTTACCAAGACATAATAAATATCGATCCTGGATGAAATCATTCGATGGGAATATAGAACAAGGTACAACACTATCTCCACTAATATGTGATCAACTATTTGATAACATAAAAGATATTGATAATATTTTCAGTAAACCATTTTTAAAAAACCTTACAAAATCAGGTTGGAAGAAGAGGTCAATTTTATTTGAATTATCATATTGGAATTGTTTGTATGTCATACATTTTCTTGATTTCCTACATATTGAAAAAAAGTGATAGTGTTATTGGCATGTTATAAAATGTTCCTAAAAAAATGAAATATGACATCAAGGCTAGGTTGGACGTGATTGACATGGAAATAAGGGAAGAGTTGGCACAGATGAAGGGTAAAGGGAAGAATTTTCTTCCTATGTTAGCTTACACTTTATCCAGATAGAAAAAAATTATAATTTTTACTTTACCTTAATAGAATAAAAGTTTCATAGGGGTATTCATCAAATATCAATAATGTCGTATCAATGACTAATTTGAAGTTATAAGGAATAAAATCACACAACTATTATCTTTTTATTCAAGATTTGATGTCTTTTTATTTCCATTTCATTCTGACTAAAAATGTATGATATACATTAACCAAACTCTACTTCTTTTTCAAATCCATATTCATTAAATTTATAGACCCAATGAAGTTTCCAATTATGAATAAGGAGTTTGCGGTCATATTATGTGAATTAGAGATGTTCTTATCACCATAATAATTTGATATAATGGTCCAACTAATGGGTCACTTGGTTAGAGAGGTTCAACTATGTTGTATATTATATTACAGATGGTTATACCCCATTGAATGGTATATGAATATTTTGAAAGTGTATGTCAAGAATCGAAGTCAGACAGAATTTTGTATTGTATAATGATATATTTTTGAATAAGTTATTGAATTCTATACCAATTACCTATCATATGTTGGCAGAATCAGTCTCCTAATGTCTATTCATAGAGAATGCCTTATGGGTGAAGGGATTTTTGGAAGTTATGTTGTTACAATTACATTGATAGAACGGGAGTAAGCATACCTTTATATTTTACATAATAGTGAATATGTTGATCCATACGTTGAAGACCACAAATAAATTCTTATATATTTGAATTACTCAAGGGATTAAGGATGGATATCAAATACACATAATCAATAGTTTATCAGATGGTTTCAAGATTAAATTTATAAGGAGTTATCTGAAAATATGAATTCAATTGTCGAAAGACTTCAATAGCTAGCCAGGGGACCAAATGAAAATGTTATATCTTACACTGGTTTTATAATCAATGGTTATATGTTCAATAAAAATGATGATGACTGTAGTAAGACGCAAAACAGTGATATTACACTTATGGAGAAAGCGATTCACATATCTGGTTTAAGGATAAAAATCCAATTTATGCGGATATGTCATATTTTGGCATTATAAAATAGATAAATGAGGTGTATTATACAACATTTCAAGTGTTGATTTTCCATTTAAAATGGGTTGAAAATATGATTGTAGTGAAAATTGATGATATGGAATTAATGAAGGTGAATTTTAGTGTAGAATGGGAAAAAGATTAGCCTTTAGTATTGGAATCACAAGCAGTGCAAGTATTTTATGTCTCAGGTCCAGTAAATATGAATTGTTTGATTTTCCTACTATAGAATAAAACAAATGTCAGCTCAGATGAAGATTTAATCGAGGATGAACCTTTCACTGGGAGATCATAATTAGTTCATGTCGGTCCCAATGTAGAGAATGTCTTGTATATTATAAGGGACCATAAAAAGTGGATTTTAATTCTCAATAGAGGAACCAAATCCCTAAAAACTTTAAAAAAAGAAAGAGATTTCAATGAGAAGGTGAAAGTGTTTTTTAATATACTATGTTTTTCATCATAATATTATTTGTTCTCTACTACATTAACATAATCTAAATTAAATGTTTGACTACTTATGCAAAAAAATTCTTCTACACAATATGATGTTACTAATCCTGTAGAATAATAGACTATAATGAAGGAAACCCTTTGGGAAGTTGTAAAGTTAATGTTATGATATACTTTCTCTATTTTATCAAAAAATTATATAACAAAACATTGATTTAATTTTCATTATTACTTGAAGATTTAATTTATTTTAGAATATTTATGTATTATATTTCATGTATTTCTACACTAAAACTTCCACATAATACTTCTCCCTCAAAATCTTTTCACCCTTATAGTATTGGAATTTATTAATTTTCTTCAAGTTCCCTTCACTGCCTTTATAGGAAGAGAAATGATGTTGCCTCTTCTCAAATATAGAGGTAATCTTGGTGTTTTCATTGTAAAATAATTATCTATAGAATTAATGTATTTTTTCATATTTATGTTTAATTTATTTCTTTTTAGTATTACTCACATAAGAATTGTTTTCTTATACAAATGTATGCTTTAGTTTTAGTTGGGGTGGTTTGTTTGAAGCTGTTCATGATCATGAGATATTGGACTAAGAGGCTGCAACTGAGATAATCAAAATAAGGAAATTGGTCAAGAATGTATACAAACATCTTGAAAAGTTTAATTCCTAATACTTATTTAATTAATTTTGTCATAATTTTATCTATTATTTGTAAGTTAATTTCCTTGTTATTTTTATATAATACTTATTTTTTTTTCAAAAATATTTTAGGAACTCATATTTTTATAGTCTGTTTATTTTAGAAGATTCTTTTCTATATTTTATTCCTTTATTCCCCAAAACATCCTCATAATTATTCTATCTTAAAACCTTTTTACCCCTGTAGTGTTATCATTTATCACTTTCATTCAAGTTCCCTCCACTGTCTTTGTGGTAAGAGCAAAGGCATTGTCTGTACTCAATCACAGGGGTAATCTTGATGTTTTCATAGTAAAATCATTGTCCATAAAATTAATGTATTGTTTCATATTTATGTTTAATTTATTTCTTTTTAGTATTAACCATATAATAAATATTTTCTTATATAGGTGGATTCTTTTGTTCAAGTTAGGGTGGTTGTTCAAAGATGCTCATGCTCATGAGATATTGGACTTCAAGACTACAACTGAGATAATGAAAACAAGGAAATGGGTCAAGAATGTATATAAACATCATTAAAATGTGAATTTCTACTAATTATTTAATTAATTTTTTCTTCATTTTATCTATTATTTGTAAGTTAATTTCCTTATCATTTTTATCTAATAATTTTTTTCATAGATATTTTGGGAATTTATATTTTTCTTTCAAATATCTGAAACAAGAAACAAAAGAGATAACACTTTCCTTTCTATCAGTGTTACTATGATTTCCATTTTCCTTCTTTATCAAACTACAACACTAAATATTGAGTTGATGTTATTATCTGAAAAACTTTTTTTGACTAAGAACATCGACTCAATATGCAGTGTTGGTAGTTAAAAAAATAAATCCAATGGAAATCATGGTAAAATTGGAAGTTGTGATTGTTTTGAGACTTTGGGATGTGTATAAATTGGTCACACCTCAATCTAACACGCGGTGTGACCGGTGTGACTCCAAATTCTTCTTTTTATTTAAAATTAACATTAATTTTAGTAAAAAAGACAACTAACATACTCAAAACTAGGAAAACACATTCATATTGTTTTGATGCTTTATTAAAATCATCCAAAAGTCATTTTTTATGTATAGGAATCATCTTAACCTCAATCTAATACAGGATGTGCCCGTTATGAATCAAAGTGTCTATTATTAGTTTAAAATCAATTTTTAATTCAAAAAGAGTTACTCACTGGAAACTAATAAAATTCACTCATATTGTCATGATAATTTAAGAAAATGATTCGTAAGTTGTTTTTTATGTGTAGGAATCATTCTCATGTCAAACCAATACACGATGTGGCTGATATGACTCAAAGTGTGTGTTTATAGTTTAAAATGACATTTTAGTAAAAAAAGATAAGTGACATAATCAAAACCAATCAAAATTATTATGATCTTTTATGCTTCATTAAAACTATTTATAAGTCATTTGGGACATGTAGAAATCATTTTCACCTTAATTCGATGCACGGTGGGACTGGTATTACACCAAGTGCATCTTTTTATTTAAAATTGACATTAATTTTAGTAAAAAAGACAAATGACATACTCAAAACTGAGGAAACACATTTTGATTGTATTTATACCTTAACAAAATGATCCATAAGTCTTTTTTTACATGAAGGAATCAATCGCACCTCAATCTGATACACGATGTGCCTGATATGATTCAAAAGTGTCTGTTATTAGTTTAAAATTGGCATTTTACTTCAAAATTTGTCACTCTCTAAAAACCAAGAAAACTCAATTGGATTATATTGATAATTTTGAAAAATGATTCATAAGTCATTTTTTATGTGTAGGAATTAGTCTCATCTCAAACCAACACATGATGTGACCGTTATGACTCAAAGTGCGTGTTTCCAATTTAAAATGAAATTTTAGTAAAAAAAACAAGTGACGTACTCAAAATTGAGAAAACACATTTTTATTGTTTTTATACTTTATGAAAACTATACATAAGTAATTTAGTACATTTATGAATTATCCACACCTCAATATGATGCACGGTGTGACCGGTATGACTCCAAGTGTGTCTTTTTATTTAAAATTGACATTAGTTTTAGTAAAAAAGACAACTGACATACTCAAAACTGATAAAAAAACATTTGGATTATTTTGATACTTTATTTAAATAATCCACAAGCTTTTTTTTGACATGTATTAATTATATTCACCTTAATCTGATACACGATGCGACCAGTATAACTCTAAGTGTCTGTTATCATTTTAAAATCAACATTTTAGTTTAAAATGTGTCACTCACTAAAAACAAAAAAAATGATCATATTGTCTTGATAATTTATGAAAATGATTCATAAGTCATTTTTTATGTGTATGAATAAGTCTCATAAAAAACTAATACATGATGTGACCGTTATGACTCAAAATGCATTTTTCCAGTTTAAAATGACATTTTAGTAAAAAGGGAAAGTGATGCATTCAAAAATAATAAACCACATTTTTATTGTTTTAATACTTTATTAAAATGATCCATATGTCATTTTATACATTTAGGAATCACCGTCACCTCAATATGACACACAGTGTGACCGGTAGGACTCCAAGTGTGTCTTTTTATTTAAAATTGACATTAATTTTTTATAAAAAAGACAACTGACATACTCAAAACCAATAAAATGAATTTGTATTGTTTTGATACTTTTTTAAAACAATTAAAAATTCATTTTTTACATGTAGGAATCAGAATCACCTCAATCTGATACACGATGTTCCTGATACGACACAAAGTTTCCGTTATCAATTTAAAATTGACATTTTAGTTCAAAAAGTCTCACTAACTGAAAACCAAGAAAATGTGCTTGTATTTTCTTTATAATTTACTAAAAAGATTCATAATTCATTTTTTATATGTATGAATTATTCTCATATCAATACAATACACAATTTTACCAATATGACTCAAAGTACGTGTTTCTAGTTTAAAATGAAATTTTAGTAAAAAAGAAAAGTGACATACTCAAAACTGAGAAAATGAATTAGGATTATTTTTATACTTAATGAAAATTATCCATAAGTAATTAGGTATATTAATTAATCTTCCTCTCCTCAATCTGATTCATAGTGTGACCGGTATGACTCCAAGTGCGTCTTTTTATTTAAAATTGACATTAATTTTAGTAAAAAAGACAACTGACATAATCAAAATCGAGAAATGAATTCAGATTATTTTGATACTTTAGGAAAATAATATGTAATTCATTTATTATTTTTAGTAATCATCCTCACCTCAATCTAATACATGATGTTCCAGGTATGAGTCAAAGTGTCTGTTATCAGTTTAAAATTGACATTTTAGTTCAAAAAGTGTCACTCACTAAAAACCAAGACAACACACTCATATTTTATTGATAATTTAAGAAAATGATTCACAAATTATTTTTGACATGTAGGAATTAGTCTCACATCAACCCGACACATGATGTGATAGTTATGACTCAAATTTTGTGTTTCTAGTTTAAAATGACATTTTAGTAAAAAAGACAAGTGACGTACTAAAAACTGAGAAAACACATTCATATTGTTTTGATAATTTAGGAAAGTGATACATAAGTCATTTGGTAAGTATAGGAATCATTTTCACCTCAATTTGATGCATGGTGTGACCGTTATTACTAAAATTGTGTCTTTTTAATATATATAAATTTCATTTTAGTTTAAAACGTGCATAATGTCGCCAAAACCTAGAAAACGGGCCTAGATTATTTTCTCATAATTCTATCTATTGTAACTTAATTAATTTCCTTATCATTTTTATCCTATATTTATTTTGTTAATTTTCATAGATATAATGTTTGAAGACAAATAATAAATAGTTTGATGTGTAATAATTAATTGTAACTCAATATGACACACAATGTTCCTGGTATGACTCAAATATTAGTTTAAAATTAATACTTTGTTAATTTATTTATTTATATTATTACTAACATAAGAATTGTTTTATTATAAAGGTGTTTTATTTTTCTCAAGAAAGGTAGGTTTATTCGGTAATATCATGAGTCAGGTTTAGGATCAAAAGACAAAGGAACATTGATGTTTTTGAATGTGTGTAATAATTTATACTTATGTAATTTCTATAAACCAATGTTTTAAATGTATATAATATGGTCTTTTATAGTTTTTTTTTTGTAAATTTTATTTCATTTAAATTTTATATTGACACTTGATTTTTTCTAATTTATGGTGTTGTTTCGGGTGCTGTAGTGTGCTATTATAGCACACTACACTGGTGTTGCAGTGTGTTGTTATATCACTCTACAGTATAAACCTTTATCAGTGCTTTTAAAAGTATTGATAAAGGACCCCTTTAATGGGACTTTTTTAGCACTAATAAAAGCCTAGGTCTTTTGATCTCGCTCCAGTAGTTAGCACTTCTCTAGCACTGATAAAGGATGTTTTTAGTGTTGTTAAAGGCCTATTTTGTAGTAGTGGTTGACCATGAGGCAGAGAATATGGTTGGAACTAATAAAGGATTATGATTACACAAGTCACTATCATCTATGTAAATCTAAAAAGGTTATTGGTTCCTTGATTCAAAAAATATAATGCCTCATCAGTTATTCTATTTTTGGAACACTATCCTTTGGTTAATGATTTAATTAATGTTTACCAAGAAATTTTTCAAGCTGGAACTCCCTGTCTTTTGGTTCGGGTGTCACTATAGTTATCTTTGTTAGACATAATTAAGAATAATAAAAAGGAATATAATGGATTTCAAGAAATAATATGGTTTGTTAAGAAGGGTAGGTTTCCAAAATTTAACATTGAAAAAGAAGTAATTATAAGATTTGAAAGAGGTTTTGTGTGTCAAGTGATCCCCGGTTGAAGAAGTATTTTTTTAGGAAAGCTCATAGCTCTCTATTTTTGGTTTATCCTAGTATAAATAATATGGATAGAGGCATTTGAAAATATGATTGTTGAAAAGGAATAAATAAGGATATTTCTTATTTTACTATGAAATTTTTAACTTTTCAACAAGTTAAAGTTGATTGAAAACTACTGAAGGGGATGCTTTAACCTTTTCTAGTGTATAAATGGAATGGGAGAATATATCTATGGATTTCATGGTAGGATTACCAAATAAATCTTGAGGTAATAATTCAATTTGGTTTATTATTAATCTATTGACTAAATCAGCACATTTTATTCATATTAAAGATAGTATGTATTCAGATTAGATTTTATGACTCTACCTTAAAGAGATATTTAGATTAAATGGAGTCCATATCTGTATTATATCTGATTGTGATCCTAGATTTAACTCTAATTTTTGGAAATGGATTCAGAATTCTATGGGTACTAAATTAAATTTTATCACAACATTTCATCCATAATCTAATGGATAGTTAGAGTGTATTATTCATACTTTTAAAGATATGCTTTAAACGTTTTTAGTATATTATCAAGTAAATTTCTCTCAATATCTTTAATTTGTTAAATTTTCTTATAATAATAGCTTTAATTTTATTATGTAGGTGGAACCTTTTGAAGCATTATATAGAAAGCGATACCAAACCCCATAATGTTAAAATGAAGTTGGTGAGAGGAAGTTTTTGGGACTAGAATTACTAAAAGAAATAGTTGATAAGGTAAAGTTCATTCAGCAACACATGAGGGAATCTTAGAGAAACTAGAAGAGTTATGCAGATAATAGGAGGAAAGAGATTTCGTTTGAGGTTAGATATTATGTTTTATTAAAATATATCCTTAGAAAGGTGTTATGAATTTTTTTAAGAAATGAAATTTAAGCACATGGTTTGTCCGTATGAAATTTTAGAAAAAGAGGGATTTATTTATTACTAAGTATCCTTACCTCCGAGCCTATATTAGATATATTATGTGTTTCATATTTTTTTGTTCAGGAAATATATACTTGATGCATCTCATGTCTTGATCCCTATAGTGGTATAGTTTGAAGAGAATATTTTCTATGAGGAAAATATATTATAAATTCTATATTAAAGAGAGATTCTATTATGAAATAAGGTAACTCACCTTGTTAAAGTTTCTTTTAATAACCACATGATTGAGGAAGAAACATGGAAATCTGAAAGGGCTATAAGGGAAAAATATCCCTACCTATTTAAGTGGCGAATAAAATTGTGAGGATATAATTCCTTTAAGGGGAAAGAATGTGAAAACTCAATTAATGTTAAAAATAAATCAATTTCATGGGTTATTAATATTATTTATTATTTATTATAGATTCATATTCATTACAATAATTTTATATGATTTTTTATATAGAAAAAGAAATAGTATTATTCTAACTAAAGTATTTTCCATGTATTATATGGTTTTATTTAAAAGTTAAATTTATAAATTTTAGAAATTTAATTTGATAATTGGAATTCATTTTTTGTATCATTATGTCAAATATATATTAGGGTGAATTTTTGGTAGTTTTCTGAAAAGATTGATTTTTGGGTGAATGCTGAAATGTACAAATTTTTATAAAAACTTTCATTTCTCTTCGAGTATTTAAAAAGAATCATTATATTTTTCATCAGTTTTAAATTAAAATTATTCTATTTTGAATAAAAATAATCTAATTAATTATATAGGATCATAATTGAACTTTATTTTTTTATAAATTCATTTTAGGTTTAAAAACGAATTTCTCTAAAAAAATTTGTTTTGTGTTCTTATATTAAAATTAATTTTTGACACTTTTACAAATTCAATATTTAAAAATTTATTTCATATTTATAATTAGAAGGTTCAAATTTATTAATTATTTCAATTTCATTTTTGGTCATTATGAATAGTAATCTTGGTAAAATTTTGTCACCATAGAAAAAAGGGTAAAAGGGGTTAATTATGGTTAAAACATTGTGATAAGGTCAAAAAAATATCATCTTAATTCTTATTGGATGATTGGATTTAGAACCTTATCACCTTATATTATATATTGGATGTATTTTCTGCCACTTTTCCATGAGTAATATATTTATAATTTCTAAAATTTATGAATAATTACAAGAGTGACACTCCCCTCACTTATAAAAGGGAACCTCTACTCCTCACTTATTCAAAAACTTTTTGAACTCTATATCAGCCAATATCTACCCAAAATACCTTAAACAATCTTCTACCCTCATATTAAATGTTCTTGTATCTCTAAAATACCAACCATGAAGGCTTAAGTTGTAATCTAAAGAAGGCTTTCCAAAGAATAGGTCCAACTCTTAACCAATTTTTTCATGTTTATTTATTCTTATACATCATTCAAACCTATCATAACCATGATGATATAATAACATAATTACATATAATATACTTAAATTTTATTATATTTATGTTACAACCCTTTTTCATCTCTTTTTCTATTATATGGGAAATGAAAACTTTGCACATGTGTACATGTGGACTACCGCCTCCACGAAGCTATGTATTTTGTTTTTCATCACCACCCTAAATTTATAATTATTATAATGGATTTGATTAATATAAATTATATTCATGAAATAATTAGTATTCTGAAAAATCAAGATATTACGTACCTTCTCTCCCTTCTATCCATTGTATAATGATAACGTTGCTCATGTGTATGTGTTGACTACCACATACACATAGCGTTGTGATTCATTTTTCATTTCCAAATTTCATGGATGGTTATAAAATTGTATTTAATATAAAAAAATTACAACTATTTCATGATTATAATTATTTAAATGATGTAATAATATCCCATTTGACCATGGTCAACCTACCGAAGTTGTTTTGAGATTATGAATAGAATGTCCTCAAAACATCCAACTTGAAATTAACTGATTTAGTAACTATATAAGACAAGTTAATAAATTAAATAAAAGGGATATTATGAGTGAATAAATCTAAAAAAAGTTCTTAAACAAGTAAATAATTAATATGAGCTTATTATATAAGATTTAAAGTTTGTTTGTGGTGAGTCGGACTCAAGGTAAGGGATTTTTCGTCTCAATTTCCTTTTTTTGAGACTTATGTCATTTTCACCGCATATTTTACTTGGTGTGGTGGATATAATACCAAATGGATATATTTTATCATTAATTTATTGAAATTAAATTGGTTTACGAATCCTTTTCATGTTCTCTTCTTTGATGTTCTTTTGATTAAAAAGTTGATAGTCAAAATAGGTTTTCTTTAAAACCTTATTCAAAATGTTTTAAAGTTTTTCCAATAATTTTTTTTCCATGTCCATGTTTCTTATAATGTTTCAAGAATGTCATTATTATACTCAAAATGTTTTTTAAAGTCATTTTAATCTATATTTTAAATTCCTTATAGTTGTTTAAAAGGTATATTTTTTACATTTTTCCTATGGGTTATTTTTTAAAAAGTGTTAAAGAACTGTTTTTTAAAATACATGGAATGAACAGAATTTCCCACTGTTATTACAATTATTCTTTAATAATATTACTCTATGAGTTTATATGATTTTTCAAAGAGTATTCAATTTCCTATTCTTTTAGGAATTTTTTATTTTTAGAGTTTTCAAATAAAAAATGATTTTAATCCTTGATTTTACATTAAGCCTAAAAGTGATTCTACATGTTTATTAAACAGAATATTTTATGATATTTTATCATGGAAATGAAATCATAAATCTATTTATTTATATTTTGGTCCTTTTACATTGTTAATGATTAAGGGTGAGCTCGATATATCTCTCCAATGCATTAATTGATGATTTTTTCCTTCAGAGAATATATATTGGAATTAATCAAGTTGGTTGTTCCATTTGTAAGAGTGATATAAAGATGATGTATCAAGGTACCTTAAGTAATTTTATATACTTAAAAATTATTTTTCATGGAATTATTTTTATTTCATAAGTTAATCTAATGAAATTATGTTTAGAGGAAAATGTATGCTCCTTTTAAGGCTAGATAGTATGTTTTTCAAGAAAATGTTTTTATAAGTTCTCATGTTTTACAAGAAACCCTCATGATTATGATTTTTAATTTAATATTAATTATGTGATGTTTTATGATAGTGTTTCTGAATTGAAGTTTATTTCTTAATCAAATGATTATTTTGATCTCAAGGTTATATAAAAGGAAAATTTTCTATGAGATTTCACAATTTTTAAAATGGACTAATGGGTTTATTTCTTTTTTTCACCTTACTGAGATTTTTGTGCTCATCCCAAATTTTCAAATAGTTTTTATAGGGATTAAGGTTAAGTAGAAACTATATCAATATCTATCTTTCCACTATAAGGATTCATCTTAAAATAAGATAATGTGTTTTGAATGAAATAATAATTTTAATTTAAGAATTTGGTTTTTGAGGAAAATATTGATATTTATTGAAATTTTCCACTTCATATTATAAGGGTTTGATATGTAATAGTTTTTTCTAATTCCCTAAAACTCTAAACCAAAAATATCATGGAAATGTAATAAAATTCAATTTTTTTATTAAACTCGTAATTATAGGTTGATTAAGGTACAGGTTGTTATAATGGTTTTATGTGATTCATAAAGATCTCATGAGATATGGATTTATCATAGATAATAATGATAAATTAATGGTTATATGAGATGAAACAAATACTTAACAAGAGGCCATAGTGATTTCTAATTTTGAGAGTGGGTAAAAAGACATTGAGTCTGAATTGGACTCCATGTACACTGACCAAGTTTAGAACATGGTGGATGCATCTAAAGGGTTCAGACCCATAGGGTGAAAGTGGGTTTCTTATAAGAAAAATATCATGGATTATATAGTGGCTAATTATAAATAATTATTGGTTCAAAATGGTTATAAGTAAATTATTATTATTGACTATGAATAATCCTTTTCACCTATAATGATGATAAAGTCCATTTGAATATTTATCATCCTAGAAACATAGATTTTGAGATATATCAAATAGAGGTTAAATTAACCTTCCTTAATGATAATTTAGTATAGAAAATATATATGATATTTTTCAAAAGTTTTTAAGTGGTAAATTTGACTACTGTGGTTTTCAAACTACAACAGACCATTTATAGATTAAAGCAAGATTCTCAGAGTTGGAATATTCATTTTGGTAATACATTAAATGAGTTTGGTTTCATCAAGAACATGGATGATTCATGTGTATAGAATTGGATTATTGGGAGTGTAATAGTGTTTCTAATATTGTATATATATTATAGAAAACTTATCAAAAATGATATCCCAACTCTTCACTCTATGAAGAGTTGGTTGGATAAATTATTCTTAATGAAAGATGTGGGATTGTAGTAGTGTTTCTAATATTTTAAGGAAGGAATATTATGAGGATTTTGGATCCTTAAAATGAATTTGAAAGGATGGAAAAAATACCTTGTGCATCCACCATAGGATATATAATGTACGGCATGTTTTGTACTCAGAGTGATGTTTCTTATTATCTAATTATAACCAATAAATACCAATACAATACTAGTGAGAGACATTGGATTTATGTGAATAATATTCATAAGTATTTCAGAAATTAAAAGAATAGTTCTTGGTATTTGGAGGAGAGAATGATCTATGTGTAAAAGGTTACAAGGATTTCAGTTTCTAATCAGACATAGATGATATGAAATCTCAATCTAGTTCATGTTTTTCTTTAATGGTGGATTAAAAAATTATAATAGTTCCAAGAAAGAACCAATAGTTTATTCCACAATAGAGGTAGGGTACATCGTTGTATCAGATGTTGTGAAGGAGGTAATTTGGATCTAGAAGTTCATCTTTGAAATATAGGTTTTTCCTAACATCAAGGGATAAATCAATCTATACTATGAAAATAATGGATATATTTCTCAAGCTAAGGAATATTGGTCTCATCAAAGGACTAAATGAATCCTTTGCAAATATTATCTTATATGAGGGATCATTAATAGGAGATATTTTAAGATTTATTGAGAAACTACAAATGATAATTTAATTGATCTATTGGTGAAATTGTTGTCATAGAAAAATATTTAGGGTCATGTAAAGTCTCTTGGTATACAATACTTAAGAGATTGATTTAAGGGTTTAATAATGTATCATGTTATTTTAATTAAGGCAATCTCTATTTATCATTCATTCATGAATTCTGAATTTACTTTATATATACAGTTTAATTATATTATCCCCTCAAAGTATGGCATTTATTTTTCCCTAATAGATGATCATCATGGAGTAGTATGGGTTATGATGATATATCAAGATTAGAATTGGTAGTGTACTCATGATATAATAATAAGAGAATTATTATTTGGATTGACCAGCCAAGTATATCCTATGGAATTTCATATAGTCATATATATAATTAGTGGTGTTTGATTATAATAAATCCTTAATTATTGGGGTTAGAGATATACCTAGCATTTTAACCTTTATACTTTTATACTTTTATTATTCAATTCATTTCAACTTAGCTAATCTGAGGGTGGTTGGGTATATCTCTAATCATGTAATTGGTTGATTCATGTCCAAGATAGGATTTTTCCACTCATATTATGAGTAAATACATTTGTCACTTAATTTAATTAGACTAAGTAAATTCATGAACATTCTTAGTTGAGTCGCATGAGATGTTTTCAAATCTTGTATATGGGTAATGTGATGTGATCATTCTCTAGATGAATTACATGTGATGTATTCATCAACCTAGTTATTCATTTTCAATGAATCAAGAAAAATGAGATAGCCTATACTATAATGGAATTATTCTATGTCAGTGGTCACTTAATTTCAGAGGAAATGGATTATATAGGTATAAATATGATGTATATGATACATATTTTGGTGTAAATTTTCATATAGAGATATGAGTTTGTTTTATCAAGATCGCACCAGACCCCTTTAGAGTTTGAGTAGCACTGATATTTTACCAAAGGCCACCGTTTTCTTACATCTATGAAATGGGGATTTTATATTTTCTTTCAACACTATTAAGGCCTATAAGGCCACATTGTTAGGCCTTTTGATAAGTATTAAGTTTTTGACAAATTTTTTATTCTAAAATGAATAGATTTTTAAGAATCGTATGCAAAATGAGTTTTTGTATTGATTCACAAAGAATTGTGAAGTTTTATATATAAGCCCTTATGGGATTTTAGTGTCAGTGGGGATTGGTGGATGTAAATTAAATTAATATGCATATGATTCATTTGACTTAAGGATATATTGTATCCCTAAAACCAAAACTAATCATACATTAGTGAAAATGAAGTCCGGTATGCATGTGTTGTAACCTGAGACTATATTGTGCCCAACATAATGTGTGCATTCAGCTGGAACTGCCACTACATCATCTCCCGCATGGTTCATCAGTTATAATCCATTATGAATGGATTGAAAATTTCATGTGTTCATATTAAAGGAATTCAATTGATACACCAATAGGAGTAACACACGAGTACCATGAATTGGAACCCAATATGTTTTATATGGCCGACACACTTTATTAATGTGAACAAAATTGATAATGGATATATAAGGGAATGTGATCCTTCATTTTTTAATGATTATTAGTTTCATCAAATGATTTTTAAATAACTATTCCTTCTTTTAGCATCGCATATCACAATTATTGGGGGTGAAACCGCCCCTTTCAGTGTACCATAATCCTTACAATATGATCGGGGGTCAAAAAATCAGTGTACTGCCTCTGAGGCTAGAAGAATTTGTTTTCTTATTTATAGATATTGGTTGAGTGTACAAATAAGATTAAAATATGTATTTCTCAATGCTAAATGTACATTTTGTTCTTCACTTTTCATGCGTTTTTAATCATTAAAGATAGATTAAGCATGCATGAGTTTGATTTCACTATCAAAGGTCATTTAATGATATCCTAAAACCCATCAACAAAAATATATAATTAATGAGTTAATAATAATAAATTTAATTGTATTTATATTTATAATTAATTGATAAGTGTAATATAAAATTAAATCAAAATGAATAAATATATTTTATAATTTTACTATGATTTAAAAATTCAAGGTTAATAAATTAATAACAATTTATTTACTTGGGTTCATTTTTATATTATTCTAAGACCATTACCCAAACTCTATCCAGATATAAATTGAGTATTTAATTCACCAGTATATCCTAATAAGAATTTTATTAGTGTAATTCTAACCCTAGTTAATTTTATCTGATAGTGTTGAGTGTTTTTTTCATCCCTGAACTCAGAGTAGGGTACATGAATTAATTTACTTACATATATTCAGGGAGTGCTTGCAAAATTAAATGACCCATTTCATTCACCTTTTAGTATTATACTATTAAATAAAAATATATCTAATATATTTTTAGAACCTCGTTATATAATAAAAAAATATAATCATTTCAATAAATGAGGAGAAAATGGCGGCCAAATAAAAAAGAGTTTCAGAAGAAGAACCGATTCAAGCCACATAAGAACCTCAAAGGTCCATAGGGATTCATCAAGATCTCATAAGATATGGATTTATAAGAGGTAATGATGATGAGGTAATGTTTTTAGGATATTATCATACTACCTATCAAGATTCAATTGATATTTTTTATTCTGATAAATGGTTGAAATCCAGGAATCAGAATTGGACTCCATGTACACTAACAACATTTTGAACTTGGGGAATCTCCTGAAGGATTAAGACCCATATGGAGAAATTGGGTTTTTCACAAGAAAAATTATGTGGATGTTATATTTTCTACCTATAAATCACACCTAGTTTCAAAAGGTTAAAAAATAGTGTTATTGGCTATGAAGAAACCTTGTCCCCTATTGTGATGATAAATTCCATTTGAATATTTCCTACCATAACAACTTTGATTATAAGATATATCAAATGGATTTAAAAACCACCTTCATTAATTAGAATTTATTTGATAAATAATATATAATATAAATCAAAGTTTTTTAAGTGTAAAATGATACTGCTAAGGTATGCAAGTTGTAGTGGTCTATTTGTGGATTGAAGAAATCTTCTTGAAGTTAGAATATTCAGTTTGATAATGAAATCAATGAGTTTTGTTTCATCAAGAATGTGGGTTATCAATGTTTATATAGTTATATTAGTGGGATTTTAGTAGTGTTTCTGATATTGTATGTATATGACATAATACTTATCAAAAATGATATCCCAACTCTTTACTCCATAAATATGTGGTTGGGTAAATGCTTCTCGATGAAAGACATGGGAGTGTGGTATTATTTCTAATATTTCATGGAACAAATCTTAGATTCAGGATCCTTCTAAAGAGATATAAAGTATAGATAGAATAACTTATGCATCCTACATAGGATCTATCATGTATGTCATGTTTTTTAATCAAACTAATATCTCCTATACTCTAGGTATAAGAAACAGATATCATTCCAATCTTGGTGAGAGTCATTGGATTATGGTGAATAACATTCTTAAGTACTTGAGATGGAATAAGGATATGTTCTTGATCTTTGTAGAGGATGAGATCTATTAAAAGGGTTACAAATATCCTAGATTCCAATTTGATGGAAATATATGAAATCTCAATCTAGTTTCATGTTTTTCCTTATTGGTGGAGCAATATATTAGAATAGTTACAAACAAGGCACCATAGTGGATTCCACAATAAAGGAAGAGTGAATCGATGCATCAAATGTTGTGAAAGAAGTTGTTTGGATCAAAAGGTTAATCTTTAAACTATAGTTGGCTCCTAGAATTTATGGAGTAATTGAGATATAATGTAACAAAAATGGAGTTATTTCTCAGGCTTGTGAACCTTGGTATCACCAAAGTACCAAAAACATACTACAAAAATACCATCTTATGCGAGAGATATTTGAGAGGGTTGATGTTAGGATTTGTTTGGTGGCTACAAATGAAAATGTAGTAGATAAGTTGGTGAAATATTTATCATAATAGAAGCATGAGAGTAATTTAGATTCTCTTGGTATATGATACTTAAGAGATTAATGTAATGGTTTCATAATTTATCATGTTATTTTATTAAAGGAGATCTGTATTTATCATTCATTCATGTGTGATTTAATTTAATTTACATGTATGGTGGAATGATATAATCACATAAAATATAACTTTGAGTTTTATATAATCAATGAGCATCATGAAGTGGTATGGGTTGTGATAATATGTCAAGATTAGCATGAGTAGTGGAATCATGAGATAATAAGTGGAGACTTATTAATTTTACTGGCTTTCCAAGTATATCTTATGGAATGTCATACAATAATCAATATACTTAGGAGTTTATGGTTATAATAAATCCTTCCTACTAGAGGATAGTGAGATACCTAGAATCAGAACCCTTGTACATTGATGAGGGGCATGTTATGAGGTTCATGTGATGGGCTCATCCACTAGATAAATGACATGTGATGTATTCATCGATCTAGTTAGTCTTTTTCAAATACTGAAGAAAACATGAGATAACATATACTATATTATCATTGTTCCATATCTAGTGGTCACTTGATGTCATGGGAAAATGTATTATATAGGTATATATATTTTGTATATGGTACATATTTTTATGTACATGTTCATAAATATATGTGAGTATGTTTGATCCATATCACACCAGACACTTTTATAGATTGTATAGCACTAATTTTTTATCAGAGGTCACTCTTTACTTATATCTATGAAATAGAGATTCCATATTTTTTATCAACACTATAGAAGCTCACAGGTCCATATAGTTAGGACTTTGGAAAAGTATGAAGTTTTTGACAAATGTTTTGTTCCAAAATAAATAGAATTTGAAGAATTGTATCCAAAATGAGTTTTAGATCAATTCAAAAATAGATGTAAAGTTTTTCATAAAGTCCTTATAGGATTTTAGTGCAAGTGGGAAAATGTTGGATTTGAACTAAAGTAATATGAATATGATGCATATGACTTAAGGAAATATCAGTGTCAACATATCTATAAGCTTGGACCCAAGAATATGTTAGTGCCAACATAGTCTAGTGTGCATGTAATGTAATGTAACATCTGATTACCTTCTTTCAGGTATTACTTGACCCTTGTTTTGATCTCCTTTAAGTCGAGTCTTATTTTGGGATTTTTTTGGGAGAATTTGGAGAATTTTGGAAGACCAAGGGGTTGTACATGGTCGGTGTATGGTTAGGGAAAAAATTTCATTTTTTCCTAGAAAACTGTGCGGCCTGTTATGAGCCACTAGAATGAGGTGTATGGTTTGTCCAAACCATGCATCCACTTCTAAAAATTGTGAACCCAATGGAAAGTGGGAAATACATGTTTGGTGCATAGTTAGTTTAACCGTTCATCCAAACCATGCACCCTAAATAGAATACCAGTAGGGTTGCATGGTTAGGCGGCATGATTTTTCTAACCATGTGCCCCCCCTCCATCTAACCATGCATGAGGGATTTAATTCCCCTGAAATTTTAATTAAAAATATTAAACCCCTTGTTTAAGATTCCTAATATTCCCATTAAACCTAACATGAATTTTTGGCTCTTAGAGGCTCTCAAGAGGTAATTTTTACTCCTATAAACCCTTTTCTTGGCAGATTGAAGCAGTTTTGATCTCATTTGATCTCCTTAGGGTAATTGGATCTCCTCTTATGTGGTTTTTTCCAAGAACTATTTATCTCATCCTCATATTTTGATAGATCAACATGTAATTTATGGATCTAAACTCTATTTTTTGCATCTTGATTCTAGGTTGTGTTTATATATCTCTTTCACATCATTCTTCATTGGTGTTACCCATTTCGAGTGTTCTATGTTGTGACCCCTTAATTTAAAGGTAGTTGGTTCCATAATTCTTTGCTATTAAATTGAAAACCTATATTACTTGATTTATTTGGAAAAAGTTTTTAAATTATTTAAAAACATGTTTTTTAGATTATTTTATCTTTTATTTGAAATGGGTATGTAAATTGAGAAAAATGCCAATTTCAATGGAATTAAAATTGTGAGGTGAATTTTTGAAAAATTATGGCTTCATCTTGAAATAGTTTTGATGATATTATTTGATTTTGATATTGATAAAATGAATTAAATTGAAATTTTATTTTAAATGGAATAAATTATAAAAACCTATGATTTGGTTTTGAAATGAGAAAGGAATATTTAAAATTGAAATTTGGAAATTATATTTTGAAATTATTTGAAATGATTAATTTTCAATTTTATTGATTGTTTGTTTGATTGATGAAGCACATGTAATCCTAGGTATTTATTAGGTAATGAGGATAAGCACACTAGGATCTTGATCCACTAGATAATAAACTTATGATTACAACAGTAATTGAACCAAGATGGACTTTATTTTCTATAGTGTCTCCCCTAAGGGGTATAGACTGATTTCCCATAGTGGCTCCATAAATGGGTTGATGATTTGAGTGTGCACACATATTTAAAAAAATAGATAAATGAGAAGCATGAGGATCCTATCACCAAGATTTATATAAATTGTTTTATATAAAATGATCATTTAAGCCTGTTTGAAAGTTTTTTATATATTTTCCAACTATTTGAATGAAAACATGGTTTGGTTTAAAATATGAAAATGTAATGCCATGCCGTGTTTTTATTTAAATTGATAGAATAAATAGTAAATTTTTATGATATTTATTATAGAACACTTGGTGAGACCCTACTGGGATTTATAGCTCACACCTTACCTTTTCCTTTGGGTGTTTGTAGATTATCTTTTGATGGGACCAAGCAAAGGGAAAGTTCCACTTGGAGGTGGTGTATTTTTTTAATTATTAGGACCCGGAGTCTTGGAGGTGACCGGTGGATATTTCCTACACTTTATTCATGGGATGTTTTAGTTTTTCATATTTTTAGATGCCAAGCACTTTGATGATGTACCACTTTGGGTTTTTGTTATACCTTTTTTTTGTACTTTCTTCTTTTGGAGAGTTGAGAATACTGACTTGTAATATTTCATCTTCCACTATTTTTTGGAAAATTAGTTCCCTCTTTGATATTGTATGATTCTAGGTGTTAGTCTCCAACCCATGGGGGTTGGGAACACCCTTTGGCTTTGTCAATGTCATCTTAGGTATCAGGGTAATAGGGTATCCAAGTTGGTTTGTGGAAAAGTGGAATCATGGGTGTAGGTTTAACATATTTTCTTAATGTTAGTATGTGTTTTGGGATGTCCTGATGGGACTTAGAAGGTATTTGTCAGTGAGTGTCTATCTATCTCTCACCTTAATGAGATTTAAGTCACCATGGGTATTTGAAAAAATTGTCTTTGAGGAATGTTTTGATATGATTCTAGTCTTTTCCATGATTTTGATTTGGGTATGGTGAATTCCAAATGTTGGAATCTTATTTGATGTGATTGATATACCCATTTTTCTTTTTTAATTTGTTGATATCAGTAATCTTATGATGTTTTAGTGTTGTTTCTTAATGTTGTGTAGCATCATACCTCTAAGAAGACGTTGGAATGGGGCCTAGGAAGAAGATTTTGGTGAACCATGGTGATCGAATCCTCCTATGTACTAGAATCTTGTTGAGATTTTTGTGTGTGTTGTCCAAGATCTGGGATAGGCACCTATACCCATTCATGTTTAGGCACCAGTTGTGAAACCTAAAAGGTATGAATCTCATAATCGTTCTTAATAGTTTCTTCACTAAAAGAAACTTACTTTCCAAGGAACTAATAATATTCTAGAGGTTAAGGATTAGTTGAACATGATAGATCCCCTTTTTGAACTCTTGGATATTCCTCATTTGATTAAGGTGAAATGTGCTACATTTAATCTAGAAGGTCCTAGTAGGAGATAGTTGGATTCGATAGTAATGGTGAAGAAGTAAGAGGGTTTTGAGTGAAAGTAATTTGGATTTATTTTCACTCATCAGTTATATCCAGAATATATGGTGCAGGCTAAGGCTATGGATTTTTTCAACCTCCAGCAGGCTAATAGGATCGTGACATGGTATGTGAAGTTTTCACTAATCAGTTTTATCCAGAATATATGGTACCGAGCTTGTGCAGTTTTCACCTGATATTATATCGAATGAGAAGATTAAGGGTCGAAGGTTTTAGATGGGTCTATAACCTAATATCTATTCATATGATTTCTTATTGAATCTCACTTCATATACTAATGTATTAGATAGGGTATTAATGTTTGAGCTTGATTTGGTTGGTAAGCCAGAGTTGATGGGAGTTTCTTTTTCTCCCAATGGCAGTTCGGTGATTTCCTTTAAATAAAAGAGAAAGATTGATGAGACGCATGGTGTATCTAGATAGAAGGTGACTTCCAGAACATCTAAAGTTCCAGGTAGAGTCCCTTTGACTTGATTCCAGTGTGGAAATGTTGTTCATTCAAAAAAAAATATCTAAGGCACCTAAGATATATAGTTTGTGTGGTTTCTCAAGCCATCTAAAGAAGTTCTTACCTATGTTTTCCACTCCACAAAGTGTAACGGGATCATAACTTATTAAAATTATTATGGTGAAACCAAATTCTTTTCAAAAAAAATGGGTTCTAGGAACAAGAATCCATAATAAATCTTCTTCATGTAGTGGAAGATTCTCCGGAGGAAAATGATATTGGTTCAGCGACTGTGAGAGGTACCATCACTATAGCTTCATCTTTAGTAACTGATTTATTTGATACTAGTGTATCTCACTCATTTATATTGACACATATTTTGGACCTTCTAAATATTTATATGGATTTTTTATCTTATGTGATAGATATTATTACACCCCTCGAAATTAAGATAGGTCAAGGATTTCATTATCATATTTATGTCTTATATTTATCAAAGATTGAACTTGTCCAAAATTTTCTAGTTCTTAACATTAATATTCATAATTTCATTATTGGGATGGATTTACTCATCACTAATAAGTCTTGAATTGACTATTATATTTGGCAGGTATCCTTTACTATGCATGATAGGGTGTTTCATGTTTTTTAGGGATAATGGGACCTGAGGTTGAAAAAATATGAACCTTCTAATCTAGAGTTGGAGAAATTAATATCAGTTTTTTATTTTGATCTAGAGTTTGAATTATTGAGTGATGATATCCCTCTAGTTTTTATCAATTTTCTTAACGTGTTTTCTTCTGATTTCTTTAGTTTTCCACCAGTAAGAGATGTGGAGTCTTCTATTTATTTAGTGTCTCGTACTCAACTAGTGTGTATTCTTTTTTATTGTATGGAACTAAATGAACTTAAAGGGTTGAATACTCTATTGTATGAACTCTTGGGGAAAGGCCTCATTCGCTCAAGTGTGTCACCCTAGTCAGAACCTGTTCACTTTGCTAAGAAAGATGATGGAAAACTTCACCTATGTCTTGATTACTGGAAACTCAATTGATTTACAGTGAAGAACAAGTATCTATTACCATGGATTGATGATCTGTTTGACTAGTTGAAAGAGGTGAAGTGGTTCTAGAAGATTGATATTCAATATGGTTATCACTAGTTGAGAATAAAATAATTTTATATTCATAAGACCACCTTCTGGAGCACATATGGCTATTATGAGTATATTGTTATTTTGTTTTCTCTAATTAATTCTCTTTTAGTCTTTATGGTGTTTATAAATAAAATATTCCATGAGTATCTTGATATCTTCATGGTGGACTTTGTGGATTACATCCTAGTTTTCTCTTAGTATGAGGAGGATCATGTGTTTCATCTGAGATCAGTTATAGAAATGTTGATAAATCACCAACTTTATACCAAGCTATGGAAATGTGATTTCTAGATTTGGGAGGTGAAGTTATTGGGACACGTGGTCTCTGAACATGGTATTTCAGTTGATCTTGAAAATATGAAAACCATTATGACATGGGGGAAACTACGAAATGTTTTTAAGATTCGAAGCTTCTTGGGTTTAGTGGAGTATTATCATCAGTTTGCAAAGGATTTCTCAAATTTGGATTCTTCGATGACCGCTCTCACTTAGAAGGGGTTTCATTTTTTTTAGGATGAAAAATGTTAGAGTTTTTTTATTTAGTTGAAATGTATTTTCACTTCTACATCAGTGTTAACTCTTTCAAAGTTTGGGTAGGACTATGTGGTATTTTTCATGCATCAGGTTCAGGTTTGGGTTGCGTTATTATGCAAGTTGATCACATGGTAGCCTATGGTTCTCAATAGATTAGGCCACATGAGAAGACTTATCTAACCCATGAACTTGAACTCGTAGTCATGATGCAGGTAATTAAGATTTGATTTGTAATGTCTCATATTTTCAATATATTGTTTATAAATATTATATGAATTAATTTTGACACTAGGCGCTAAGATGATGTGTGATTTTGAGACTTGGTGTATCTGGAATAAATTCTTGAAATATATTAAATATATTTAATAGCACGTGCACACGGTTTTACTAAAAAAATAAAATAACTTCTAAATGGGTGCTCAAATCAGAAATATGAGGGCATCGTTGAGTTTAGAATGGTGGTTTTACCCTAGGCATGACTTAACATTAGTCATCATGGTTCGTTTGTGAAAAAATCATCACTAGCACAGAAGTGGATAAAATAATTAGAATATATTATTTTATTCCAATTTTTTTGACATAGCAGTTGAAAGTTTTTAAATAGATCCTTATGTTGGGAATCCAAGGTTATCTGCATGACCCTAAAACCTTTGAAGAGTCATTGGAGACAACCTCGGTATAATCCTCTCAAAAGAACGATGATAGAGTTGTGAATCAAGGATCAACACACCTCGGATTCAACAAATCTTGTCTATGATAACAATGATGAATCATTCTTAATTATTGGTCAAACGGAATCGAGGTAGGGTGTGTGTTTTGAATTTTTTCTTTTCCCCTTTCCTGATTTCTATGATGAATATAGACCAATCAACGAACAAATTTTCCCACAGATTGATCACTATATGGGTTGGGATTATTTTGTGAGGATATTTACTTTGGTAGTTATTTAATTGATTGTTTATTCATTCATCATTCTAGTGGAAATTAATTGAGTCTAACTAAACATGACCAAGATTTGTTCCTATTTTCATGTTTTTTTATTTTTATCACATATTTCTCTATTCATTGTGGGTATTATTTATTTGGACTGTAGTTCGATGAACTCCGATGAATAGATCATTGTTCACATGATTATTGGCGCAACTATCTGAGATTATAGATCCGAAATTGGTATGATACAACTGAGGTCTGACGGTGGTAGTAATGAACGGGTCGAATTGGTTTGGAAAGCCCCATTGTTCAAACGAGGTGCTTGGAAGATGATTCAAATGAACAGAATTCATTTTCCAAATTGATTCGAACCTCATATTTTGGCGAATAGTCGTAGCGGAGTTCATCTAGAGTATATCCATGAGTTTCAACATAATTGAATCTGGATTTCAAGGTGACGGCCACGCATGCGTGAGCAGGAGGAAGTAGAAGGGTTTCTGAAAAAACATGATACACATGGTGGGTAGTACTTGGCTATACGGCATGTAGTCCCCTTGTATGAACTTGTCATTTACTTCAGACAGTACACGGACATGGGTTGCCTACATAGCGTGTACTCCCCCACACGACACGGTCTGGACCATGTACATGGATTACCCCATGTATTGGTACATGGGCATGGATACATGAGATGACATTGTGTACTGGAACATGGTTGGGGTACATGGACGGGACCCCGAATACAAGGAAACAGTGTGTAACCCTTTTACATGTTATGTACTCCTCTTTTACACGAACATGGTTTGAATGACATGGGTTGTTCACACGGGCAGAACTCAGGGTCAAGGGACATGGTGTGTAACCCTTCTACATGTCATGTACTTCTTCTTACATGGATTAGATCTATTTTCCTCCATATCTTGGACAAGTTTCATTAGGTTTTGTTCCCCTTATCGTTTCCCTGAAGGTTGGTAAGAATCCTTCCAAGATACCTAAAGTGAGATCCTCTATTCATATTTGTTCCCTAGGTGGAGTTCTTGGTATCGATGTGAAAAACACTACCCAGGCGCTGATCCTCTACTTAGAAAGGTTAATCCAAATTGAGTTGTTGGTATCACCCCATGGACTTGGTAGTGATCATCATCTATGTGTTGTATTCTCTTTGGACTATCAGTGTATCTTCCTCATGATGAGATCCGAAGAGCAGTACCTCTTAGATGGACATCATCAATGCTATCGGAATCAGGAGTGTGTTCTCCCAAATGAGTGCTTTGTGGAATCTTTGAACTGGAATCCCAGGGCTAGTATACTATGGTTGTGTCTTACCTTAAGACTGTGTGTTTTTTTTATATTTGGATATTATTATTATATGTGTTGTAGACATATACTTGTTTAGAGTTCATTTTACTTTCCTTTTTTATATTTCTTCGTGGTTTTCATGGTTTCTTACTAAGTATTTTTATACTCACCCCTACACGGGATTTTCCCGCACATGTCGTGTCTTGTGCAGACACTTGACCTTTTGATGGATTCCTAGGCAGACCAGGACCAGACACTGCTTAGTTAGACTAGACAAACCGAGATGCGTTCCTACGACTTTCAGAAAGATCTCAGTACCTTTACTTTCATGTTGGACTTGTGTTACATACTTCTTATGGTGGTCTTGTATTTTTCCATGTTTACTTTCTTTACTTCCAGTTGTACTTTGGTTATGGGATATAGATGTATGAATGCATTTTTTGTTTAGTTGTTTTTACATTTCAGTATTTTTTGGGATTATGTGTGTGTGTGTACAGGTACTTAGGAAATGCCTCCTGTGTTAGTATAATGCCTACTCGGTGCTAGTCACCAACCCCTGGCCTAATGTAGGTGGGCATGTGGAGTCACAGCATGGACCCCACTGGTATGGGTCATAATAGAGTGGTATCAGCTTTTTTTTGTTCTACTTTAGGATCATAAGTCTATGAAATTGGTTTAGGGCAATAGTGTTAAGTGTTTCAAGTTCATCTTTCAGGATAGGGACTTTAGTGTTGGTGCAGCGGCTGACGTATCCATACGTTAGGACTCTGATCACCTTTTTTTCGACTCGGTACATGAGAACATTAGTTGCAGGGAAAAAAATGATGCATGCATCATATAGTAATGGGTTGGGATTCTCATGTCCTTCTTGAGTAAACTCTCCAAATATACTTATTGATTTTAGTACATCTTGTTTACTTTCATGATGCTTCTATGATTTATTCCATCTAGGATTAAATAGGTTGATTGTGAGGATAATCCCATTAGTGATAAGGACTCGATATAGGAACCAATTCCTGAAATATTACCTCCAGGTGTTGCACCAGCCATACCACCTTTAGAGAATCATGTGGTACCCGCAGTACTAGCAGTGGATGTGCACAGGCTGAGTGTGCTTCATGAGTTTCAGTAACAAAGACCCCTCAAGTTCTGAGGCAATCCCGAACCATAGGTGGCTGAGGACTGGCTTGAGGTAGTGACCTTCTTTTTTCGTCTAGTCAGGACACCGACAAATCATATGGTGGTCCTGGAAGCAATCCTTATTTATGGCTCAGTATGACAATGGTGGAGTTTAGTTACTCTATCTTATGAAGAGGCGACTCTTTCATTTACTAAATTTAATAATATATTCAGAGAGGATTTATCACCAACTATGTTGAGAGTTGTGCGTATCCTGAAGCTTATTTATCTCCAGAAGGGCAACATGATAGTGGATGAGTATTCATCGAGGTTTACCAACCTTTACAGGTACTCAATGTATATGGTTCAAGATCAGTTCTTTAGGTATCTAACCTTCAAGTGAGGTCTACATAGAGACATCTGGGTCAATTTTATCCCTCTATGTATTCCTACCTATGTTGGGGTTCTAGAGAAAGATTTAGTGGTTGAAAGATTCTTGGCTGAGCAGATACGGCCAGTGATAGTTATTAGTGGGAAATCAATAGTAGATACCTTGGTAGTATAGAGCCAACACCAGTCCTAAAGACCTAAACATGTGATACATTTCAGGTGGAGGTCTTAGGATAGAGTATCTGTAATTTAGGGCTCACAAGGTGTGTCTAGTCATACTAGAGAGAGGTGGTGCTACTAATGTGATGACAAGGGACATCTCGCTCAAGATTGTCTGACCCGCCATACAGCTGACAGAGAGACTATGGATGGACCACCAAGGAAAAGAAAGTGATAGGAGTAGGTAGGTACGCATGATGGCAGACATGGAAAAGGATATGGGAGAGCATGAGGAGGTGGTTGGCGTTTCAACTTATTACCACCACCACCCCTAGGTGGTCCATACTAGGCTTAGGGAGCTGGAGGACAGGGGCGGGGACAACTACATGTGGTCAAGGATTATGACCTATAGGCTCTATGAATAATTCAAGGTGTGATTTGTTTCTTTTATAATTTAGCCATAATACTGATAGTCACAGGTGCTAGTCATTCCTTTCTTACCACATACCATGTACGAGACTTAGAGAATTTAGTTGAACTGTTGACTCGAACCTTATGCTTGGAGACTCCTACTAGATAAGATTCAATGATCACACACATATGCTGATAGTTTGACCTAACCCTTGTAGGAAAGATTTTCCATTTTAATCTCATGGTAGTAGCATCAAGGCCTTATGACGTCATTCTTGATATGGACTGGTTATCCACAATTCATGCCCAGATTGAATGTTTTAGTTGAAGGGTGCATCATGTCCACTGTAACAAAACCCAATTTTCCTTTATTGTTGAAAAGTAAACTCAGACAGTGTAGGATGTACTCATTCATAGGAGGGTGAATACAATTACTCACCAATTGTCTAGCCTAACCCTTGGTGCAGTGGATGTTATAAGTTCCCAATTTCCTACAGTGGTGGAGGAGTACGAGGATGTATTTCTTAAAAATGTTCCAGGTTTACCTCCCTACTAAGAGATAGACTTTTGCATTAATCTGCACCTTGGGATGGCACTGATATCTACACTAGCATATTGAATGGATCCTATAGAGCTCCGCGAGCTGAGGGTGTATTTGGAGGATTTGTAGAGGATGGGCTTCATAAGACCCGGTATTTCACCATGAGAAGCCCCAGTTTTGTTTACCAAAAAGGCGAACAGGAGCTTGAGGTTGTGTGTGGACCACCAGCACTTGGACTAGGTGACCTTTAAGAATAACTATATACTACTGATAATCAATGACCTCTTTGATCATTTGAGAGGGGTGTGATGTTATGGAAGGTTGACCTTAGATCAGGATATCACTAACTGTGAGTGCAAGATGAGGATATATTGAAGACGACATTCTGATGTTTCTACAGTCATTATGAGTACTTGATGATGCCCTTTGGCATGAAAAATGCCCCAAAAATATTCATGGTACTCATGAACCAAATCTTCCAGCCTTACTTAGACCGGTTCTTGGTGGTCTTTATTGACGATATCCTTATATACTCAGTGTCCTAGGAGGAGCATGTAAGACACTTAAGGATAGTTATGGACATATTTTGGAAGCACCAACTTTAAGGAAATCTCTCTAAGTGTCAATTTTGGATTCAAGAAGTCCACTTTCTAGGACACGTTATATTAATGGATGGAGTGGCAGTGGAACTAGCCAAGGTCGAGGTAGTGTTAGCATGGGAGCCACCTAAGAGCGTAATTAAGGTGAGGATCTTCCTTGGGTTGGAAGGCTATTACCGGAGATTCATACTTTATTTCTCTAGGATATCAAAACCTATGATATCTTTGACTTGAAAGGGGCAGCCTTTCATGTGGACAGAGAAGTGCCAGTAGGATTTTTAGCAGTTGAGGTAAAGTTTGATGAGCACTTCAATATGGAGATTTTTAGAGGAGGGTGTTGAGTAGGTAATGTTTTATGATCCATCCAGAACTGGGTTTGGTTGTGTTCTGATGCAGTGGAAATTAGTGATTGCCTATGGTTTTCAACAATTGAGACTACATGAGAAGAACTACGCGACCCATGATATTGAGTTAGCATCGATAGTCTTCTCTTTGAAGATGTGGTGACACTACATGATGGGTGAGTTGTTTATCGTTTACTTTGATCATAAGAGTCTCAAGTATATTTTCTCTTAGAAGGATCTCAACTTGAGATAGAGTCAATGGCTATAGTTCCTCTAGGATTATGACTTTAAAATTGGGAAGGGTAACATGGTAGCAGATGCTCTCAGTAGTAAATTGTGTTTGCAGTTGTTGAATGAGGTGTCGAAGTAGTTGGCCTCATTTTAGTTATCCTTTTTAGGTGGAGATAGAGCAGCGTACCTTCAGTCAATGGTCGTTACCCCTCCACTCTTAGAGATATTCAAGGAGGAACAGCCTGAGGATACCAACTACAAGACCCTACATGCTTAGATATCCATAGGGAATGCTTCTTATGGATATTCTAAAGATGGGGAGAATGTTGTTCGTTTTAGAGGATGCATAGTGGTACCAATGACGTTGCGAGAGGAGGTTCTGAGAGAGTTTCACACATCTCCTTTGGTGGTACATTCAGGTGTGGAAAAATGTACCAAGACCTATGACATTAGTTTTGGTGGCCAGGGATAAAGAAAGGAGTTGTAGAGTTTGTCTCTCAATGTATTGCTTGTCAGCAAATGACGGCTGAGCACCAAGTTCCAGTGGGTTTAGCTCAACCCCTTGAGCTGCTAGAATGAAATTGGGATGGGATATCTATGGAATTTGTGATGGGATTACCACGTATGTCCATAGAACATGATTCCATCTGAGTGATCATTGACTGACTCACCAAGTCTGACCACTTCCTAGCTATACAAGAGTAGAGTTCAGTAGAGAGGTTGGGACACCTCTATGTATAGAAGATAGTCTGACTCCATGGAGTTCCATCAAATATTGTTTTTTATCATGATGCTCAATTTAAATTTTGGTTGTGGATTACATGAGGCGTTTGGGACCCAGTTACACTTGAGCACAGTGTTTCACCCACAAACTGACGGTCATACTGAGCGGACCATTCAGGTTCTAGAGGACATGTTGTGAGATTTCATGTTAGACTTTGGTCGTGGTTGGGATGATCACCTATCACTGGTGGAGTTTTCGTACAAAAAAATCGTTATTCCACCATCAGTATGGCACCATTCGAGGCTTTTTACGGGTGACCCTCCATGTCACCATTTTGTTGGAATGATCCAATCGAGTCGACACTCATGGGCCCGAAGTTGGTGATAGCTACAGCAGAGAAGGTTCAGATCATCTAGGAGCAGATGAGGACTGCACATATCCATCATAAGTCCTATTCTGACCATCAATGGAGGCCTTTTTAGTTTGAGTAAGGGGACCATGTGTTCCTATGGGTTTCACCTCTATGTGGATTATAAAGATTTGGTTGGGGTAGAAAGATATCTCAGAGGTTTATCAGCCCTTTCCAGATACTATGAAGAGTTGGATAGGTGGCATACCACTTAACTCTACCATTTTATTCAGATCGGATACATGAAATCTTCCGCATGTCGCAGCTAAGGAAGTATGTACATGAATCATCACACGTTATAGACTAGGATGAGATAGACATTGAGGATGGAGAGGATTTTCTTGAGTATCCAGTGGAGATCAAGGATTGATAGGATAGGATCCTTCATGGGAAATCAATTACCTTGGTTCATGTCCTTTGGTAGAATTGGAATCTCCAGGAGAGAACATGGGAGCGAGAGACTCAAATTTGTGCTCAGTACCCACATCTCCTTGAGTAGCCATTGTTTTGGATTTTTGGGATGTAAAGCCCCAAGGTGGGGAGAATTTAATGTCTCTTATTTTTCATGTATTATTTTTAATTATTATATGGATTGATTTTGAGACCAGGAACTAAGATGGCATGTGATTTTGAGACCCAGTGTTTTTGGAATAAATTTTTGAAATATATTTAATACCACACGCATGAATTTTTCCTAAAAAAGTGGAAAAATTTCTAAACAGATTATTGTATTATAAATATGAGAGAACCATTGAGTTCAGAATGGAAATTTTACCCTAGGTGTGACTTAACATTAGTCTTTGTAGTTCATTTGTGGAAAAATCATCATGGGTGCAAAATTGGATAAAATAATTGGAATAAATTATTTTATTCCAATTGTTTTGATGCAATGGTATAAATTTTTGAAATAGATCCTTATGTTGGAAATCCAAGGTTAGCTGCATGACCCTAGAACCCCAAAAAGGTCATTAGAGAGAACCACAGGAGAATCCTATCGAATGAACGACAACGTAGTTGTGAATCAAGGATTGACGCACCTTGGATTAGATGGATCTTGTCAATTATGACGACAACGGATCATTCTTCATCATCGATCGAACCAAATCGAGGTAGGTCATGTGTTTTGAATTTTTTCTTTTACCTGTTCTTGATTTCTATGACGAACGTGGACCAATCAACAAAGAGATTGGCCCACAAATCTATCATTTTGTGGGTTGGGATTTTTTTTTATGGATATTTACTTTGAGAGTTGTTTAATTTATTTTTTCTTAGTTCATCATTCTAATGGAAACAAAACAATACTAACCAAACATAGCCAAGGTTCATTCCTATTTATGTGTTTTGTAATTTTTCTCTCATCTTTCTCCATTCATCGCATTCATTCTTTGTTTTTCCCATGGTTTGATGAACTCTGATGAATCAATCATTGTGTACATGATTCTTGGTGAAATGATCTAAGATTATAGATCTGGGATCATTGTGATGCAACATAGGTGTGATGGTGGTAACGAAAAACGGATTAGATCAGTTTGGAAACCCCTGATCTTCAAACGAGGTGCGTGGAATATGATTTAGATGAATGGAATCTATTTTCCAAATGGATTCAAACCTCAGATTATGGTGAACGGCTGTATTGAAGTTTTTCCAGAGTAGATCTATGAGTTTCAGTACAATTGAAGTTATATTTCAAGGCAACAGCGGCGCAGGCACGAGCAGGAGGAAGAAGAAGGGTTTCTAGAAAACCCCGATACACGCGGTGTGTAGTCCTTGGATACATGACATACAGTCCCCTTGGATAAATTCATTGTGTAATTCAAAAAGTACATGGACATGGGGTAGAGTACACAAGTTGCCTACATGGCATGTACTCTCCCACACGACACGGCCTGGACCATGTACACGGGTTACCCCATGTATTGGTACATGGGTTACCCTGTGTCCTGGTACATAGGTATGGATACACAGGATGACACAGTGTACTGGAACATGGATGGGGTACACAGGTGGAACCCCAGATACAAGGACACGGCGTGTAACTATTCTACATGTCATGTACTCCTCTTTTACACGGACATGGTTTGAATGACATGGGTCATTCACAAGGACAGAGCTCTAGGTTAAGGGAAACGATGTGTAACCCTTCTACACGCCATGTACTCCTTATTAAATGGCTTAGATCTATTTTTTTCTATATCTTGGACAAGTTTCATTGGGGTCAATTTCCCTTATAGTTTCCTTAAAGGTTGGTATGAATTGTTTCCTACTCTTGGGACTAAGATCCCTTCAGTGGGACTTTCTCTATAGAGTTGTCAGAATCCCTCTAAGAGGCTCAAAGTGAGATCCTATATTCATCTTCATGCCCTAGGTGGAGTTATTAGTATCAAAGTGACCAACACTACCTGTTCATCGATCCTCTACTTAGCAGGGTTAATTTAGATTGAGTTATTTCTATCACCCCATGGACTTGGAAGTGATCCTCATCTGTGTATCATATTCTCTTCAGACTATCAACATATCTTCTTCATGGAGAGACCCAACGAGCAGTACCTCTCGGATGGATGTCATCAGTTCTATCAGACTCAGGAGTGTGTTCTCTTAGATGAGTACTTTGTGGAATCTTCGGTTTGGAATCCTAGGGCTGGTATACTATGTTTGTGGCTTACCTTAAGAGTGTGTGTCTTTTTTTGACTATATCTGGATATTCTTATTATATGTGTTATAGAAATATACCTATGTAGATCTGATCATACTTTTTTTGTTATATTTCTTCATGGTTTTTAGGGTGTCCTACTGAGTGTTAGTATACTCACCCTTACATGGGCATTGCCCACATGTGTCATGTCTTGTGTAGACACTCGACCTTTTGACAGATTCCTAGGAACACCAATACTAGATGGTGCTTAATGAGACCAGACAGACCGAGGTGTGTTCCTACAGATTTCAGATATCAGTCTTGGTACCTTTACATTTATGTTGGACTTATGTTATAGACTCCTTGTGGTGGGATTATATTTGTCCCTCTTTACTTTCTTTATTTCTTTTTGTACTCTAGTTGTGAGATATAGATGTATTCATGCATTTTTTGTTTATTTGTTTTTACATTTCAGCATTTTGTGGGATTAGAGGTGTGTGTGTGTGTGTGTGTGTGTGTGTGTGTGTGTACAAGTACTTAGGAAATGACTCCCATGTTAGTGATATGTCTACTTGGTGCTAGTCACCATCCCTTGACCTATTTGAGGTGGTATTTGGGATTCGTGGCATGATCCCCATTAGGACGGATCATGACATGGTGTCATTACCTTTTCAGAGAAAGGATTGCCATGTTTTTTGACCAAAAGATCCTATGTTATATCTTCTCTGAAAAATATTTGAACCTCCAGCATAGGTTTTGGGTGGATTACCTACATTCTTTTGAATTTGACATTTCCTAAACCCCAAGGGATGGAAATGTCATTGTTGATGCTCTGAGTAGGAAACTTCCAACACAGGCTATGAAAGAATCATCAGAAGAGTGTAACTTGCTGGATCTTTTTTCATAGTTGCATTTATGAGTTTGAGAGTAAGAGGATGAGGTTGTCTTGACAAGTGTTCAATTGACCTCCACTGTAACGACCCAATGTTTTATCAGTGGAAATTCCCTTCTTATAATTATGTCATATAATCACATGAAATCACAACACAATGAACTACTAAGTACATTGAGACCTTTAATCGTAATATTTTCACTTCGGTGATTTGAATTTCAAAAATATGACATACACTGTTGCGATCAGTAAGATGTTTGGAGTCCAATAATACAAACTTAATTTTTAGTGAATAGTAACCTACCCTTATTAATAGTAGTATGACTCTTATGAATAATAACCTCGCCCATGAATGTATAAATAAAATTTAGACATATTATAAGTGATAATATGACCATAGTAAAATTATTGGTAATTTTTTAAGTAATAAATAATTAATTAAAATTAATTAATTAATTTAAAAGAAAATGTATTTTCCTAAAAGGTGTTCGTAAATTTTCAATTTTATGTCTTATGGTTTTAATATAATTGATAAAACACTATTTTGTTGAATATTTTATTGATAATAAATGATATAATTTCCTCACATTGTGTTAAATATGTTTATTTATAAAATATTTGGGATTTGATCATTCATTTGAAAATTTGGTGAAATTCTAGTTTTACCCTTTATAGAGCACTGTAGTATTTCGAAGATAAATATTTTTATATTTATTATTTGAATTTGATATTTTGTAACCGTGTTACTAACTTAATTTTCTATAACTTTTATTCAGGACACTAGAGCTAAAGAGTGCATTTAGTTGTTGAAAATGGGCCATGAAGTCAAAGTTGGGCTGGACTCGGCAGAATGGACATGGGTTATATATTTGGGTCATATAGTATCCATAAGGGATTGGATTGAGCCCAAATTTTGAGTAACGCTCTTCGACATGATTTGGAATAAATCATCCTTCTATAAGGCCTACCAATTAACGCGTTTTGGAGTTCAAATGGACGGTGCAAGTTGCATTAAAATATTTGTCCGAGATTTCCCATTCGCACTTTAAACCTCTTTAAACCTAGCCTCCCCTCCACTCTATAAATTAGTTTTTTTCTCATTTGGAGGGGTTGGGACGTGCATTAGGAGATTGGAGGCAGAGTAGAATTTGTTTCACCCAAATTCTCCAACCATTGTAAGAGGGGTAGCTCTTGAAGCAAGGATCCCCTCATCGAAGCCTCTTTCTCTTCTTCATTTTGTAATGTTTTCATTTGTGTAATAAAATTCTTTGATCTTCTTTTATTCCTCATCTTTTCTTATGTTTTGTTTAAATATCTTCTTCTATTAATCTTCCTAATTGGTTTGGAATTCTTGAGTAGAAGCGTTATTGGGTTATACCCATTATAAACCTTTGCACATGCAAAACACTTCTACGATGATTACGCCACCCATGGAAGAGTAGTCTTTTAGTAATTGATATATCTTCTACCCTCTTCATTTAATTATTTTTAATCATTGAGCTACTTTAATTCACTTAATATGATCCATAAATTTTGTTTGTATATTGTAAGGAACTAAGCAAGCAATTGAACAATTAACACAAAAACACGCGAGGTCGGGATTTTGTGTAAATTGTGAGAGCGCGATCTTAATCGGTAATACAAGACCATACGAGATAAATTTGTAGAGTTAAAATATAATACCTAAACACAATTCATACTCATTTCCAGAATTTATATGTGCCTTAATTTACCACTGACCATAATCTATCCTTAGAACATCAATTAAAGTAGGGTGCTGCGATTACATGTTCCGAAGATAACCTAGGGTTTAATTAACTTCATCTTTTTGGTAAGGTTAATTCTTGTAGGGTTCGGGGGTTAAAAAGTTAAGGGGTCATAATTAAGTGGATGTTAATTTAAATTATAATGATAAATAATTTATTTAATAGGTAGAGTTAGATCTATTACGTCTTTTAAAATATTTTCTAAAAAATATCTTCTTGTTGTGTCTTTTTAATCAAACTTCATTTTAAATATCTTGTTGTGTATTTTTATTCCTCATATTTTCTTCTATTTTTTTAAATATATTATTCTATTAATCTTCCTAATTGGGTTGGAATTCTTGACTAGAAGCGTTATTGGGTTATACCCATTATAAACCTTTGCACATGCAAAACACTTCTACGATGATTACGCCACCCATGGAAGAGTAGTCTTTTAGTAATCGATCTATCTTCTACCCTCTTCATTTAATTATTTTGAATCATTGAGCTATTGTAATTAACTTAATATGATCCATGAATTGTGTTTTAAAATTGTAAGAAACTAAGCAATCAATTTAACAATTAACAAGAAAACACATGAGGTCGGGATTTTGTGTAAATTGTGAGAGCGCGATCTTAAAAGGTAATACATGACCATAAGAGATAAATTTGTAGAGTTAAAATATAATCCCTAAATACAATTCATCCTCATTTACAGAATGGATATGTGCCTTAATTTACCACTGATCATAATCTATCCTTAGAACATCAATCAAAGTAGGGTGTTGCGATTACATGTTCTGAAGATTACCTAGGGTTTAATTAACTTCATCTTTGTGGTAAGGTTAATTCTCGTAGGGTTAGGGGGTTAACAAGTTAAGGGGTAATAATTAAGTGTATGTTAATTTAAATTATAATGATAAATAATTTATTTAATAGGTATAGTTAGATCGATTACATCTTTTAAAATATTTTCTAAAAAAACATCTTCTTGTTGTGCCTTTTTAATCAAACTTCATTTTAAAACTAAAAACAAAAAAAAATACAATCTTTTTCCAGAAAACTTATTCTAGATTTATAAACTATAAACAACCCACATCCTTTAAACTGATGTTTTAATTATATTTTATTGTATTTTTAAAATACCTTTAATAAGTTTTTAAATTCACTTCCTCCTTTGAGAAACGACCTTGGTCAGCTACTCTATTGCACCTAAGTAACCTAAAAATGAATATCATTTGGGAGCGCCCATGACAGTGCTCTATCAAATTGGAGCCATTTCCAGGGAGGCAATTAATTTATTCAACCAATTATAGGTATTTATTTTATTTTCATTTAATTATTTTCTTCTCCTCTTTCTTTCTTCTTTCCCCTTTCTCAAGTTTTTTTTTCCTCTTACTCTCTTCTTTTATTTTTATCGGACCAACTCAAACTTCTTTTATTTTTATTATGGTCCACTTTTATTTATTTCCTTTTCATCTTTCATTGATTTATGACATGAGCTAATCCCGAAGATATCTTAGATATTGACCCTGAGATTGAACGCAGCTTTAGGGAACGAATCAGACATTCTCAATCTACGGGAAGTTTTAACATTCAACCAGTTGAAGAATTACTCCAATATCATAACATTGAAATTGGAAGAAATTCAAATTCAACCATAAAACAAGAACCAATGGCTGACAATAATGGAAATTAACTTAATATAACCACTCGAGAATTGGCTGCACTTGATATTAACTATCAACCAAATTGTATTGCATACCCAAATCTCGAATCGGACTTTGAACTAAAATCTGGGTTAATTCATTTACTTCCAAAGTTTCATAGCCTCTATGGTGAGGATACCAATAAACATTTGAAATAATTTAATGTGGTTTTCTCAACCCTAAAACCTAAAAATGTCTCTGAAGATCAAATCAAATTAAGAGCATTCCCATTTTCACTTGATGGAGCTGCAAAGGATTGGATGTACTATTTACAACCTGAAGATGTAACATGTTGGAACGATTTGAAACATCTTTTCTTGCAGAGATTTTTTCTAGTATTGAGGACTACTTCCATTCATAAGGAGATCTTGGGGATCAAGTAAGCATAATGGGAGTCAATGTATGAGTATTGGGAGCGATTCAAGAAGTTGTGTGCAAGCTTCCCACATCACCAAATCAGTGAGCAATTACTCATCCAATACTTCTATGAATGACTCACACCTATAGAGAGAAGCATGGTGGATGTTGCGGCTGGAGGAGCATTGGTGGAAAAGACACCAGTAGCTGCACGTGCATTGATTGACAAGATGGCCCAAAACTCCCAACAATTTGGCGATAGAGGTACACCACATATCAGGGGAGTACATCAGGTAAGTCCTTATTCTCTTGAAAGTCGTTTGATTGATACCAAGTTAGAAGAACAGAAAACTATGGTGAGACAGATTGCTTTGGCTCAAAAGACATCCCAACCCCCTCCTTCAAGGCCTTGTGGTATTTTCACTGAGACAAGCCACCCAACTGACTGTTTCCCACAACTCCAAGAAATGGAATATTGTGCAGCAGTGTTCCCTGGGAGACCATATCAACAACAACAACCACATCCCCAAAAGAAGTATGACTCCTTTGCACCAACATTCAACCAAGGGTGGAAGGATCAATCAGACATGAGGTGGCTCTGGGCAACAACAAAGGCCCCCTTTTCAGCCAAACTTCCAATAGCCTCCACCTTACCAATAGGGTTTCCAACAACCCCAAAGGAGATTTGAAGCTCAAACATCAACAAGTCAGCAATAAGGGAATCTCCAACACAAGGTAGACTCTAACACTGATGATATTTTGAAACAAATTGTTTTTAATCAACAGAATGAGCTGAAGAGTCAAGGTTCATAGTTGAGGGAGTTGAAGACTCAAATGAGCCAGATTTCCACCGCCCTCCATGAACTTGTGAGTAAGAATTCAGGAAATCTACCTTCCCAACCCACTCCAAATCCAAAGGGGAATGTTAGTTCCATCACATTGAGAAGTGGGAAGCAAATGAACGATACATTTTCACATACCATTCCACCAGGATTCACCTCAAATCCAGAGAAGTCGCATTCCATACCAACTGATGATTAATCCAAGGAGAAAGATAAAGGTAAGAAAAAGATTGATGATGTTCCTCCTAAACATCTTCCCTTTCCAAATAGGGTTGTTCAAACCAAGAATATGGCTGAAGAAGTAATGAAAAAAAGAGGTTTTAGACATATTCAAGCATGTTGAGATCAACATCCCTCTACTTGAAGCCATCAAACAAATCCCAAGGTATGCTAAATTCTTAAAATAACTCTGCACCAATCGAAGAGGGCTCAAGGGAAATGAGAGGATAAACCTTGGAAGGAATGTCTCCACACTCATTACACCAACTCTAGCAATGCCAAAAAAGTGCAAGGATCCTGGTACATTAACCATCCCATGCACCATAGGGGAGTTGCACTTTTCTGATGCTCTTTTTGATTTAGGAGCTTCCATAAATGTGATGCCTCACTCTGTATTCTCTTCCTTGCAGGTTGGTGAGCTAAAGCCAACGAGAGTAGTGGTGCAATTGGCGAATAGAGCTACGGAATATCCATCAGGAGTTCTTGACGATGTACTTGTCTGGATAAGAGACATGATCTTTCCAGCAGATTTCTACGTGCTTAACATGGAGGATGATCAGGTAAGTTCTCATGCCCCCATTATCTTAGGTAGACCCTTCCTCAAAACTGCCAAAACTATCATAAATGTCAATGAGGGTAAACCTTCCATGGAACTTGGGGATGAAGTTGTGATATTTAATGTTATGGATTCCATGAAGTACCCCTCAGAGGATCATTCTATATTTTTTATCTCCCATTTTGAACCACCAAGTAAAAACAACATGGAATAGGATTGTACTATGCTTAGGGAGATTATGAGTATTGGTTCTAGTTTGATGTCTAAGAGTACTTTCACACCTGTTTCTAAGGAATAAGACTCTCTAAGATTTGATTTTGAAATGGAGTCATATTCTGATTTTGATCATGTGAACTTTGATTATGACATGGTTGTAGAGTATGCTTATGGATTTGATGCTTTATTCTCTGATTTTGATGATGTATATTCTGATACTGATGCTCTTTGTGCACATATTTCAGTTCCTTCTATGTCTCCATCCATACACCACCCCCCTACATTGGAACTCAAGCCATTTCCACCAAATCTCAAATACTCATACTTGTTGAGTGGTGATAAATTACCTTTTATCATTTCTAACAATCTCCCTTTTGAACATGAAGAAAAACTTTTGAATCTTTTGAGGGAGAACATCAGGGAAATCGGGTGGACCTTGGATGATATATCAGGTATTAGCCCCTCCATTTGCATGTGTATGATTCTTTTGGATGATGGGGATAAACCGGTGAGGCAACCACAAAGGAGACTCAATCCAACCCTTCTGGAGGTTGTTAAAAAAGAGGTTGAAAAATTGCTCGAGGCAGGTATCATTTACCCTATTTCTGACTCACAATGGGTTAGCCCTGTCCAGGTTGTACCAAAGAAAACTGGTTTCACTGTTATAAAAAATGAAAATGATGAGTTAGTTCCTGTGATAGTACAAAACAGTTGGCGTGTGTGTATTGATTATAGGAAACTAAATCATTCCACTCGCAAAGACCATTTCCCCCTCCCATTTATTGATTAGATGCTTGAGAGACTGGCTGGGAAGACACACTATTGTTTCTTGGATGGATTTTATGGATATTTTCAGGTTCCTATAGCTCTGGAGGATCAGGAGAAGACTACATTCACCTATCCCTTTGGCGCATTTGCCTACCAGAGGATGCCATTTGGACTTTTCAACACCCCAGGTACCTTCCAAAGATGCATGGTGAGTATTTTTTTTGATTTTATTAAGACCTGCATGGAGGTATTTATGGATGATTTTACAGTGTATGTATCCTCATTTGATGAATGTCTAAATAGTTTGGGAAAGGTATTGAATCGTTGTATTGATAAGAATCTAGTCCTGAACTTTGAAAAGTGTCATTTCATGGTAGAGCATGGCATTGTCTTAGGGCATGTAGTGTAAAAACATGGGATAGAGGTTGATAGATCTAAGATAGACATTATTTCATCCTTACCCTATCCTTTATGTGTGTGTGATGTTAGATCTTTCCTAGGGCATGCAGTATTTTATCGACGCTTCATCAAAGATTTTAGTAAGATCGCTCTTCCTATGTCACGATTACTTCAAAAGGATTCTGATTTTGTGTTTGATGTTTCTTGCAGGAATTCCTTTGATGAGCTAAAACAATGTCTGATCACTCCACCTATCATACATCCCCCACGGTGGGAGATTCCTTTTGAGCTTATGTGTGACGCCTCCAACTTCGTGGTTGGAGTTGTCTTATCTCAGAGGGTGGAGGGATGTTCACATGTGATCGCCTATGCATCGAGGACATTGGATTCAGCCCAATAAAACTACACAACCACGGAAAAGGAGTTTCTTGCTGTCATGTTTGCATTAGATAAATTCCGTTCATATTTATTGGGCTCTAAAGTAGTTGTTTTTTCTGACCATGAAGCTTTGAGGTACCTCTTGAAGAAGCCAGATGCAAAGCCTAGGCTGATCCGATGGATGCACCTTCTTCAGGAATTTGATATTGAGATAAAGGAAAAAAAGGGGTCAGAAAAATTGGTGGCGGACCACATGAGTAGGCTTACTCACACACTAGAGGGTGACACCTTGGACCAGGTACCACTTCGGGACACTTTCCCCAATGAACATCTCTATACCATCTCAGGTATGCATCCTTGGTATGCTGATTTAGTTAATTACATTGTTTCCTCTGAAATCCCAGCAAATTTGAAGAAGCATCAAGTCCAAAAATTAAAAAGTGAGTCTAGGTTTTATGTGTGGGATGATCCTTACCTCTGGCGCATGTGTAGTGACCAAGTCATTAGGAGTTGTGTTCTCGATCATGAGTTTGAGTCTGTTTTGCATTTTTGTCATACACTTTCTTGTGGTGGACACTTTGGACCCCAACAGACAGCTAGGAAAGTTTTGGACTCTGGATTATATTGGCCTAGATTATTCCATGATGCCCATGTGTTTTGTAAGTCATGCTCTCGTTGCCAACACACTGGGAACATTTCTAGGAGACATGAGATTTCCCAACAACCCATACTATTCTGTCAAATTTTTTATGTATGTGGCATTGATTTTATGGTTCCTTTTTCTAGTTCATTTGGATTTTTTTATATTTTGGTTATTGTTGATTATGTGAGTAAATGGGTGGAGGCCAAGGACACCAGGACTGACGATTCTCATGTTGTAGTGGATTTTGTCAAGGCTCAAATTTTCTGCAAGTTTGTTGTACCAAAGGCCATCATCAGTGAACAAGGGACACACTTTTTTAATAGGAATTTTGCTTCCCTCCTTCGAAAGTATGGGGTGACACACAAAACATCAACACCATACCACCCTCAAACAAATGGTCAGGCTGAGGTTTCAAATCGTGAGTTGAAACAAATATTGGAGAAAACAGTGCCTCCAAATAGGAAGGATTGGAGCAAGAACTTGGATGATGCATTGTGGGCTTATAGGACAGCATACAAGACACCCATTGGTATGTCCCCAATTTGGATTGTTTTTGGGAAAGCGTTTCATCTCTCCGTGGAAGTTGAGCATCAGGCTTATTGGGCTATAAAGAAATGAAACATGGATTTGGCCCAAGCTGGAATCCAAAGGAAGCTACAAATTCAAGAGCTTGAGGAGATTCGACTGTCTTCATATGAGAACTCAAGGCTCTACAAGGAAAGATCAAAAGCAACTCATGACAAAATGATCCAACAAAGGGAGTTTCATGTTGGAGAGAAAGTTCTTCTCTATAGTTCACGACTGAAGTTGATGCCTTGTAAGTTGCATTCCAGATGGTTAGGTTCTTATGTTGTGACTAATGTTTTTCCTTATGGTGTAGTGGAGATCACACAAGAGCACACAGGAAGGATATTTACAGTCAATGGGAAACGTTTGAAGAGATACATTGAGGGACTTCCTACTAATGTGGTGGATTTTATCACACTGCATGACCCCATCATCACTTGAGCACATCAGGCTGTTCCTAACCCTTTCACTTTTATATTATCTGTCCTATTTAAAAATTATGCATTTCATGTGCATATATTATCTCATGGGTTCACATTGAGGACAATGCAATATTTTAAGTGTGGGGTAGGGAACCTTTTAGTTTAGTAATTTCAATTGTTTTCCTGTTTAAAAAAACAAAAAAACAAAAAAACAATTGTGTGTTTTTTAAATTTTGTGTGTTTATTTTTCAATTTTCTTTGTGTTTTTGAAATTTTTGAGCTGAAATGATTCTCATCACAATTTTGAAATGCATATCAATGAGTGAAACAATTTATCCCTTGAAACTAAGCTTAAATGAATGTTGAAATGACTTTGTTTCAAGTTCAAATATTTAGTAATTTCATGAAAAGTACATTGAATTTTGAATCCCATGACACATCTCACTTTCTTTATATTTGAAATCACTTTCCTGTGAGGATTCTAAACCATTATTTTCATATTCTTTAATTTCACCTCACTTCTTGAGAGAACCAAACCATGCTTTATTTAACTATAATTTGATCTCTTCCTGTCAAAACTTGAGGGTTTTAGGTACTTATGTTTAAATGATTGAGGTATTTGTTTGGTATTAAAGCCCCTATTTCAAAGAATATTTTTTTATACTGTCCTAACTTGAACATTTAATCCTTGTATCCCTTAGAATCCATGCACACCCTGTTAGGTTAGCCACATTACGAGCCAATTTTCCCTATCCAACCAACTCTTGAAGTAAAATTGCATAATCTATTTGAGATTAAGTGTGGGGAAATCTATCTTGTGTTGTGCTACCACATTATGTGATACTTTGGGTGGAAAATTAAATTCTGAAGAGATGTGTTTGCTGCTGAAGAAAGTCATTATATTGAAAGTTGTGCCTTTTTTGGAGCTTTCATGACAAGTGAAGTTGTGCCTTTTCTGGAGCTTCTAATTGAGGTGGAAAGTTGTGCCTATCTGGAGCTTTCAAGAAAATCATGTTTGAGAAGATTGAAATTGTTGATGCTGAAATGATGAATGGTGTAAACTTTACATGACTTTTCATGATGATGGAGCTGAATTGATACTATGGGGATTGAGGATAAGACCATATTTAAGTGAAAATTAGATTAATGCAATTTTGCTTCAAAAAGAGTCAAGCCCTCCTCATTCAGCCTCAGAGTTTTTCACATCTTAATCCTACCAACTGAAAGCCACAGAACAACCCTGAAAAGTCCTCATGATAAACATATGTCCTTGACTCACATCAGGTAGCAATATAGGAATTTATCAAGCCTATTGTGACCCTTGTATGAGTTTGGATGAGAAAGACATTGCAAAAAAAATTAACATTTGTGTGATGAGAGAAAATTCAAGCGAGGTAAATGTTTTGTGCATGGGAGGATAAATAAAGTGGAAATATATTGAATGGTATAAATTAAGAACTTGAAATAATGGTTTTTTATGAGGCATGATATCTTTTGTTTCTTGGTGTGTAATTGTTTGATCTCAAATATAAGTGTTTTAAAATTGGTTTTGATTTGATATTGATGTTTACTTGACATGAGGTTTTGCCCATGAGTGCAAAAGGGTAAGTGTGGGGGAGTTGATAAAACACTATTTTGTTGAATATTTTATTGATAATAAATGATATAATTTCCTCACATTGTGTTAAATATGTTTATTTATAAAATATTTGGGATTTGATCCTTCATTTGAAAATTTGGTGAAAATTCCTGTTTTACTCTTTATAGTGCACTGTAGTATTTCGAAGATAAATATTTTTATATTTATTATTTAAATTTGATATTTTTTAACAGTGTTCCTAACTTAATTTTATACAACTTTTATTCAGGACACTAGAGCTAAATAGTGCATTTAGTTGTTGAAAATGGGCCAATGAAGTCAAAGTTGGGCTGGACTCGGCAGAATGGACATGGGTTCTGTATTTGGGTCATATCTTCTCTATAATGGCTTGGATTGAGCCCAAATTTTGAGGAGAGCTCTGAGAAATGATTTGGAAAAAATAATCCTTCTATCAGGATGGAAAATTCACGCATTTTAGAGGTCAAATGGGCGGTAAAATTTTCATTAAAATATTTGGCCAAGATTTCCCATTCGCACTTTAAACCTCTTTAAACCTAGCCTCCCCTCCACTCTATAAATTAGTGTTTTTCTCATTTAGAGGGTTTGGTACATGCATTATGAGATTGGAGGCAGAGTAGAATTTGTTTCACCCAAATTCTCCAACCATTGTAAGATGGGTAGCTCTTGAAGCAAGGATCCCCTCATCGAAGCCTCTTTCTCTTCTTCATTTTGTAATGTTTTCATTTGTGTAATAAACATCTTTGATATTCTTTTATTCCTAATATTTTCTTCTATTTTGTTTAAATATCTTCTTCTGTTAATCTTACTAATTGGTTTGGAATTCTTCAGTAGAAGCGTTATTGGGTTATACCCATTATAAACCGTTGCACATGCAAAACACTTCTATGATGATTACGCCACCCATGGAAGAGTAGTCTTTTAGTAATCGATATATATTCTACCCTATTCATTTAATTATTTTGAATCATTGAGCTACTATAATTCACTTAATATGATCCATGAATTGTGTTTTAAAATTGTAAGAAACTAAGCAAGCAATTGAACAATTAACACAAAAACACGCGAGGTCGGGATTTTGTGTAAATTGTGAGAGCGCGATCTTAATCAGTAATACAAGACCATAAGAGATAAATTTGTAGAGTTCAATTATAATGCCTAAACACAATTCATCCTCATTTCAAGAATGAATATGTGCCTTAATTTACCACTGACCATAATCTATCCTTAGAACATCAATCAAAGTAGGGTGCTGCGATTACAGGTTCTGAAGATAACCTAGGGTTTAATTAACTTCATCTTTGTGGTAAGGTTAATTCTCGTACGGTTCGGGGGTTAACAAGTTAAGGGTTCATAATTAAGTGGATGCTAATTTAAATGATAATGATAAATAATTTATTGTAGAGGTAGAGTTAGATCGATTACGTCTTTTAAAATATTTTCTAAAAAAACATCTTCTTGTTGTGTCTTTTTAATCAAACTTCATTTTAAAACTAAAAACAAAAAAAAAATACAATCTTCTTCCAGCAAACTTCTTCTAGATTTATAAACTATAAACAACCCCCATTCTTTAAACTAGTATTTTAATTCTATTCTATTTTATTTTTAGAATATCTTTAATAAGTTGTTAAATTCACTTCCTCCTTTGAGAAACGACTTTGGTCAGCCACTCTGCTGCACCTAAGTAACCTAAAACTGAATATAATTCAGGAGCACCCATGACAGTGCTCTATCAATAATTTTATAAGACCTTATGTAATTTTTGGAAACATTATAAAATCAGTTATTGTTTTAAAATATGTATTTTTCAAGTAAATTATGATTTTAATTAAAAAATAAATTAATTAATTTTAGAAAATTATTTTTGAAAAATGGAGGACATTTTTGGATTCTACACGTCAAAAAATGGTTAGGGTGAATTTTTGGTATTTTTCTAAAAAACTTGAATTTTTTATGAATAGTAAAATACGATAATTCACAATAAATGTTAAAACCTAAATTTCTACATCATGATTGAGTCATGGATGATGTAAATGGACTTTGTTTCAAACTCAAATTCATATATTACTATTTTTTTCACAATAATCGTTACTATTTCTTGTCTTATGGGAAAATAGTAAACTAATGATTAAAATATTAAGAAAACCCTCCTCCCCTCCACTATAAAAATCACCCATACTCCCCTCTTCTCTTCACTCCTCTCAATAATTGTGACTTACCTAAATTATGTCCAAATCTATCCCCAATATCCTCTCCAATGTTCATAATCCCTTGGTCTCCTCAAAAGACCAAATCCTCTACCCTTAAGAGGCTCTCAAAGGAGATAAACTCAAGAGGTAAATTCCTCTTTTCGGTTCTTTTATTTTCTTTCAAGTTCTTTTATTTTCTTTTTTATTTCCTCACCTCCCTTCACCCAAATGGTATGATAAATCTAGTAACATACATTTACTGGAATTATATTATGCTAATGGGATAATTTATCATAATCTCTACTTCCCCTTTCTTTTATACTATAAATGAAAACACCATCTGAGATGTGTTGATTTATCACATTCAAAGATGATGGGTTTTCAATTTACATTACCATCTTCTAGACTGGTTATGAAACCATTTTAATGGTTTAACCAGATCATAATATATGTATTTTATCTTATTTAATTTTCTTTAATACTTATAAATTTATGATTGAAAATAATAATACAAAACAAGTTAATTGTGAGAAAAATCTCCAAGTTAATCCAAACGTTTATCATTAATGTTTTATATAATGATTCACCTTCACTCCAAATAACCAAATGAATTTTAAAACCATGTAACCTTCTGTATGTTCAATAATAAAATATAACTTCAATTATAGACAACCACTCTCATCATACATGTGTATCTAAACATAAATATAAGTGAACCGATCATTAAAACCAAGGAAACAAACAGACCCAGACAATGAAATTGAACCTCATAACCAATCAAAAAGGTTATGAATGAAATCAAAAAGGTTATAATAAATCATTTACATGTAAATAGTTTTTGTAATTATTAATTAATGAACCTAATTTGATTATTTAGGTCATTAATATCAAGTGGATAACACCATTGGACTTAAGGTAAGGGATCCTCTCTATTTCACTTTTATTCAAAAATGTCCTCTATGTTATGCCATTTTATGTGTAATACCTAATGATGGGGTATGATTTATCACCTCCCCCATACTTCCTTCATGATTTATAAGTGATTTAAAACCCCCTTTCTCTCTCATTAATCCCTCTTAATTACACCTGATACCATATTGATAATCTGTAAGGGATTTGACCCGAACCTCCTTTGTTCCTTTGGGTTGCCTTATATTAATTTTACCAAAATATAGTTATATTATATTTTTATGTGAATCTTAAAAATATTGTGTACATGTACCAAATTTATTTATCATTACCCTGTCATCATTCTATTTCGAGGATATACATGTTTTTAAGTGATTCCCTCCTCAATACTTCCCGATAAGCAAATCTATTTTGAGGGAACTTCCCTAATTCTTATCTGATTTCAAGTGAACTCTATCTTCTATTTTAATCCACCACCATCATCATAAGATAAAATTTTATTCAAAAAATAAATTAAAGCATACATGGCTCACAGGTGTGGGAAAGGGGAAATAGAATACGGGGGTCTAAAATGATGGAGACCTAGAGCGTCCCCTCTCAGGATATTAATCCTTATTGGCTTCAGACTCAGGAAGTTGTGAAAAAACAAGCTCTCTGATCCTAGAATGTCAATTAAGGCCAATTATTCCACTACCTTGTTACCTTCCTTCCAGGTATGGGACACTTTGTTGTAGGTGCTGAGAAGACCACGACACTTACAGGAAATGTATTCAATCAGCCAGGGAGTAGCTCTAAGACCTTGGAGATAATTGTGAACCACTATTGAGTCAGTTTCAGGTTCCATGAGATCTAATCCTCTCTGTCAGAACACTGAAAGACCAGTGAGCATGGCCTTGGATTTATCCAAAATTGAGGTACCCTGCCCCATCCGAATAGAGAAAAACAGTATGACCGAGTTGGTATAGTCACGAACAAGCCCCCCTCCACTCATGACTCTAGAAATGCATGAACCATCTGTATTAAGATTTAACCCCTAAGGAGGAGGATACCACCTTACCCATTTATCGGTGTTATTGTAACTAGTGGAAGGGGCGTTACGAGGGATGAGGTTTAGCTACTGTAGAGTAGGGGCCTCCCTGCAGATGCTGAGATCCCTGGCCATGTCGAGAAGTAGAGCTTTGATTCTGGAAATGATCACTCAACCGAACGAAACAAACCCATCATGGATGTAATTATTCTACACTTTCCATAGACACCAACATCCTTTATGTAGTACGAGAGTACGCGCCTTTCTCTCCAGACCCGCCTTGCCCAAGCCATGGAACCAATGGACCATGAAGGGCTCCTCCACCATGGTTGAAATGGAAACTGTAGTAAAATCACCAAAAAATGCCCAAACCGCTTGGCCCCATTCGCTCTCGAAGAATAGATGAATTGAAGTCTCCTCCTACCTCCTCCTATAACAGACGCATCTAGAATCCATGCTCACACCACATCATCTAACATTTTCACCAGTGGGAAGCACTCTGTTACAAACTCTTCATAAGATAAAATTATATTTAGTGGGGATAGACCTATCCCGTAGCACCTCATTCCATGCATCTCCTCCAGACTGCAAGGGAAGGACACAGTGATAATCTTTGGTGTAAAATGATCCCAAGGGAGATAGGATGAACACACATTTATTAGGGTCTATAGAGGACTCAATGTGATGGAAAACCTCCAACTGGTTCCTGTCCATAATTGCATTGATGAAGGATGGATAACGGACGGCCTCACTAAAGGAGATATCAGTAACAGGGCATCCCAAGTAGTCGATGGCCTCACCACACTAGTTTTCATTCCAGAAGAAGATAGTGTCGGCACCAACGATCCATTGGATGTGGGGTTTGAGAGAGGTAACCCACAGAGAAATCACTTTCCAAAGAGAGGAGGTTTGTCCAGCAAGAACAGCCACGTCCCCAACATAGGAGGCATGCATGGACTTCCCCCACAACGTGAACTGCTCCATCACTTCCCAAACCAGTTTTTCATGCATGCATGAAAGGGTATCATGAATATTGCGGATGTTAATACCCCCTTCACTACTAGACCGCACCATTTTAGACCAAGAGACCCAATGTTGTTTTCCCTCGAATAGGGGATCCCATATAAAACCTACGATAACCCTATCTAGGTTTCTGATGATGCCCTTGGAGACTTTAATGGTGGAAATAGCATGGACTGGGGTAGTTAGGATAATGTTGTTAACCAGGGTGATCCTACCCCCAAAGGATAGGTACCTATTTTTATATTTTAACACCCGCTCTGTGATTCTGCTAACAAGGGGATCGAAGTCATAGATCTACAGATATTTCAAAGATAGGGGATCTCTAAGTTAAACCATAGGAAGATCATCATTTTTCATACCTAAAGAGTTACTCACTGAAAGGATATGATTTTCCAAACACCTATTGGATATAAAGAAACTTCTCTTGTTTTTATTGATGACTTTCTCACTCTAGTGGTAGTAGGCCTCCAAGACCCTGTTCAAATCCCTCGCCGACCTATTAGATGCATTGATGAAGACAATGGAATCGTCCGCAAACATGAGGTGCGACGCCGATGGAAGACACATTCTTCTATGGAACAAAATAATCTCACCACTAATGATGCTTTGATGAATGAGGCAACTAAGAACATCCTATGTAATTATAAAGATGCTTGGAGAGATGGGGTCTCCCTAGCGAAGACCCCGTGATGCCTTGAAGAAGCCAAAATATTTTCCCATGAAGATAATAAACATCCAGTATGAGCTAAAACAACAAAATATAATATCGATATTCCACAGAGACAAACCCATAATTGTGAGAACTTTGTTGATGAATTCCCATTTGACGTGATCATAAGCCTTGCTCATATCGATCTCGATTTCAATGTTAGAACCACGAGCTTTGAAGTTAATGTCTTTGATCATTTCCTGGGACATAGCAATCACCCCCTGGATTGAACATCTGCTCACAAAACCATGTTGTTCCAATGAAATGAAATTAAGAAGATAGAGGGACATTCGGGTGTTAATGATGCTGGTGAGGATCTTGTAGGGGACATTGCACATGTTGATCAGGAAGAAATGCTCAATAAAATAGGGGGATCTAGACTTGGGTATGATCACAGCATAGGTAGTGCATGAAACGCGGGGTATCCGACCACCTTGGAAGAAGTCTTGTATAGCCTCAATGATATCACCTTTCACCGTCTCCCATGAAGCTCTATAAAAAGCTCTAGGGAATCCATTCGAACCAACCGCACTATCAGGATCCAAATTCTGTATGGCCTCACGAATTTCTTCCTCTTGGGGAATGACGCTCAGGTTTGCATTATCACGATTAGTGAAAGTGGATTAAATAACATCAAAAAAGTTAGAAGCATCCTCCGGGTACCCCAGGAGATAAGTGTATGAGAGGGTCAGCAATCATGCTTTGAAAATGAGAGCTTGTTAACTCCCATATCACCTCCATGTTTTCAGAAAAAGATCCATCATCCATATCAATTCTCATATAGGACCACCTTTTCCTTTCCTTAATACACGCATGGAAGTAAGTAGTGTTGTTATCATCCTCTATAAGCCACTAAATTCTTGCATCCTATATGGCCCGACGTTCATGTCTAAGAAGCATACCCATCAGATCCTCCTTTCTGATGGAAAGATCCACGAAGATTCGTTCATCCCAATCCTCTTTAAGTTTTCTTTCAAGCTAATAGAAATCCTGCATATCCATATCCATAGCTCTATCGGATAAGTGATTATCCTCCGACCACACCAGGAGCCTTGCTTTAAGCCGAAAGAGTTTGAAGTGGAAGGCTGGCCATGTGTGCCCGTAGATAGGGTCATTCCAGGAGGCTCTCGCCAATTCTTTATAACTAGGGAGGCATGCCCAGTGAGGATAGAAACGAAAACAAGTGGGATGATCATTCCCAAAAGAAAGAGAAATCAGGAGTGGGGAATGATCCTAGATTATGCATGCCAAATGCGTCACCCAAGTATTTGGGTACATAAATAAGGCATGCACGTTGGCCAAGCCTCAATTATGTAAGATTGATTATGTATGATTCTTTATGTGGAAAACATATTCTTGAAAAGTTAAGATGGGTGCACCTAGATATCACTCCAATGCATTGGGTAAAGTTGAGTCTCATGAGACTTTATGTGTGATGGTCTTAGCAGTTAACCTTGGCTTGTGCTACCATGTGCGACAGTCTTGGCAGTTAGCCTTGGCTTTTGCTACTATGTGCAATAGTCTTGGTGGTTGGAATTGATTCATGCTAAAGTCATATTTTATGTTTCTTCTACATTATTATGACCCATTTTTATATGATTCTATGTTTATATGTTATGATTCCAGATGTTACATGCCTTTTTATATCATCATGTCATGCCTTCTATCTCATGTGTTAATGCTTTGTTCTTATGGTTATTCTCTTACTGGGATTTTAGCTCATCCCTTTGTTCATGTTATCCCTAGTTTATCCTATGCAAATGTATGAGCACAATGGGAGATAGAATCTCATTATAGAGATTAAATAAAAAAATATTTATAATGTTTGATTATGTACCTAGTCTTCCAAGACACTAGACTTTACGATACTTAGCTTGTAATATGATGTATAATTATACGTAAAATCATTTAATGTTATGTGTAAAAGGTTAGGGTTATTATAGTTAGTATTAGAGGATGGTCTAGTTATTTTTGGAGATCAGAAATAGATAACTTTAGTAAGAACCTTAAGGATGAGACTAAGTATAAGAAAACACCCTTAAATTTTGGTAAGTATAGAGTAAGTGGTTTATCAATAAAATTCATCTTTTTCTGGATACAAACATGTATAGGTGGATCTGGCATAAATTTATCTAGGGGTAAAACCTAAAAACACCACTTTGAGCTAGAATTGAATGGGAACTGGTGCATGACAATGGGCCTTGCTGCACTCTTGGTTTGACACTCCCGTGGGATATGATTTGGTAAATTCATGATCTTAGTACAAACCATTATTAAGGGAATGAAAAAAATCCCATAAGAATATAAGTTAAGAAATAGATTAAGGATAACCTATATTGAAATATAGGGAATCACAAGTTAGGATATACTTCTCCTTTACAAGTTTATCCTCTTATGTTCAATGTTTCCTTTTTATGCTCAATAGTTAAGTATTCAAGCCCTCTAATTGTATATTCTTTTTCTTAGTAAATGTTGGGAAATATAATAACACATGCCAATAATCAATTTATAGGCAATGTGATTATTGCCCTAATGATATGCCTGATATGATGGGAATGGGTGCTCAAAACTTCATGATAGTAATTGATCAGCTGTCTCAAGTTATGAATAATAACTTTAATCATGTGGAACACCTTCCTCCTCTAAGGAAAGAGTAAGTTTTCATTTAATCCTTCATGCGGAAAAGGCCTCCCATGTTTAGTGGATCTTCTGATCACCTCCTCACGGAACAGTGGATTAACTCTATTGAAAAGATATTTTATGTCCTCCAATGCTCAGAAGAAGAGAAAGTCATACTGGAGGTCTATCATTTTGATAGTGAAGTTAATCAGTGGTGGACACTGATCAAGAATATAAATCCCCATGAGGAAATTGATTCCATGGATTGGGATGAATTCAAGAGAATGTTTTTCAATAAATATTTTCCCTAAACCTTCTGTCTCAAGATAGAAAGAGAGTTCCTCAAACTCAAGTAGAAGGAAGATGATTCCATCAGGGCATATGAAGAAAACTTTACAAGGCTTGTAAGGTATGCCTCTGGATTTTTCATGAACACTGAAAGAAAGTTGGATCGCTTCTTTAGCAGACTAAAGTCGATTCTATGAAAATCATTGGTAATTAGAGACTTTGACAGCTATGAGGAGATTGTTCTTTGTGCCCTCAAGGTTGAAATGGAGATCGGAGACTCTCGGTGGTATTGTGGGCCTGATTACAAGAAGAGAAAAATGGAATCTACTATGGGCAGTCCCGCAAATAAATTCCATGATGGATAGAAGTTTGATCATCCCATGTGTAAAAATTGTGGGAAGAAGCATCTGGGGCGCTATCTAAAGGGAACCAGGAATTACTTCAAATGTGGAAAGTTAGGAAATTTAGATAAAAATTGATGATGGTATATAAAGAATCCTGCTAATGTGGAAGAAGAAAGGAAGGTTAGATCAACACTCAACCTGTAGTGCATTGTTACAACTGCAAGGATCATAGGCATTATGCGAACAATTTCCCTAAGATGAGGGTTGTCGAAGGCAATCAACAACAATCTCCAAGGAAACAAGGAAGGGATTATGCAATCACTACTACTGATGTGGATCCAAACAATTATGTGGTAATAGGTACGCTAGTTATTCATTCAAGAATAGCAAACTTACTATTTTATTCTGGTTCTATGCATTCTTTAATATCTTGAAAGTTTAGTAGAACTATTCAAACACCACCTCAAAATTTGGAGGATAAGTTATCTCTGAGAACAGTGATTGGGGAAATTATTGTATCCATGGTTTATAACTCCTCTCCGGTTAATTTTTGTGGACTGAACCTCCCATAAAATCTTGTCATACTTCCTTTAGTGGATTTTGACGCTATCTTGGGTATGGATTTTCTATCTTTATACAAATCTAAAATCAACTATCAGGAAAGGGAGATCACTCTTCAGATCTTGAAGCATCTTTAAATTCCTTATAAGTGTAAGGAGAAAGATAAATCTCCTTTAGAATCATTGTCTCAAGTGTGGATATTAATTCCTTCTAAGCAAGCATGTCTAGCTCAAATGATTGATACAAAGGAGAGAATCATGCTTGAAGACATGCCCATCGTGAGGGATTACACTGATGTATTTCCTGAAGAGTTTCCTAGTATTCCACCTGATTGAGAGGTTGAGTTCTCAATTGAACTTATTCCTTCATCTTTGCATATATCAAAGAAACCTTATAGAATGGCCACCGTAGATATGAGGATATGAATAAGCAGTTACAGGAGAATCTGAAGAAGGGTTTTATATGCCCGAGTGCTTCGCCATGGGGCGTGCTGGTCTTCTTTGTCAAGAAGAAGGATGGATCAATGAACCTATACATTGATTATTATGAGCTCAATAAAATCATGATAAAGAACAAGTATCTCCTACCACGGATAGATGAATTTCTCGATCAGCTTCGTGGGGCCAGTTATTTCTCTAAGGTGGACCTTTGTTTGGGATATCACCAATTAAAGGCGGGGAAGGAAGATATTCCCAAGACTGCCTTTAAAACGAGGTGTGGACACTATGAGTTCATAGTGATTCCATTTGGACTCACTAAAGCTCCATCAATTTTCATGGACTTAATGAATAGAGTTTTTATAGATTACCTCGACAAATTTTTGGTAGTCTTTATCGACAATATTTTGATATACTCCAAGAGTAAGGAGGAACATGAGAATCATTTGAATACTGTGATGAAGACTTTATAAAGGGAGAAGTTATATGAAAAGTATAGTAAATGTGAGTTTTGGATGGAGGAAGTATCATTCTTGGGGAATTTTATCACCAGCAAAGGGATGTTTGTGGACCCTTACAAGATAAAGGTAATTAAAGAGTGTCCTAGGATAACATCTGTAATGGAGATCCGTAGATTTCTAGGTCTATTCGGGTATTACCAAAGATTTGTGAAGAACTTTTCAAGATTTTCAAACTCAATGACCAAGATGACATGGAAGGGAGTAAAGATTTTCTAGACTCAAGAATGTGAAGAGTGTTTTAAGGAGTTAAAAAATAGACTAATCACTGTGCCAGTACTCACACTCCCAATATATGGAGAACTCTTTGGGGTGTACAATGATGCTTCAAAGAAGGTCTTAGGCTATGTGATGATGCAAAATGAAAAAGTGATAGCCTACGCCTCAAGGCAGCTGAAAATCCATGAGCAAAACTATCCTACGCATGACCTGGAGTTGGCAGTTGCGATCAATGTATTAAAAATCTGGAGGCATTATCTCTATGGGAAGAATTTTGAGATATATACTGATTCTAAGAGTCTAAAATATATATTCACACAGAAAGAGATTAATATGAACTAGAAAAGATGGATAAATCTCATCAAGGATTATGAATTCTCAATCCACTACCATCCCAGTATGGCAAACAAGGTGGCAGATGCTCTAAGTAGAAAGGATCTTGCATCTCTATCAATGATGAGAATTGAAAAGGATTTAATCATCTTATATTTTTAAATGATGGACATGGGAATAATTAAGGGAGGAACATCATAAATACTTTCTCAAATGATTGGTCAACCATCCCTCATGGAGAAAATAAAGGATGATCAAATAAAAGATGTGGAAATTTATAAAAGGGTGGAAGACATTAAAAATGGGAAATCCTATGAGTTCATGATTGATGAAGGAGTTGCAAGATTTGGGTCACGATTATGTGTACCATCTGATCCATAGATAAAGAAGGAGCTTTTGAATTATGCACATAGCTAAACCTTCTCTATTCACCCAAGGTGCACAAAGATGTATCGAGATCTCTGAGAGAACTTTTGGTGGGAAAATATGAAGAAGGAGATTGCTGAGTATACATCAAAGTGCTTGGAATGTCAGCAAGTGAAGGATGAAAATAAAAAGTCTAAGGGGATGATGAAACCACTACTCATACCAACATGGAATTGGGAGAAAATAACCATAAACTTTTTCACTGGACTTACAAGGACATATAGAGGAAACAATGCTATATGGGTCATTGTGGATCATCTTACAAAGACAACTCACTTTATCACGATTCGAGATGACTTCACATTGGATTAAATTTCAAGGATATATATCAAATAATTGGTAAGGATTCATGGATTACCCTTATCTACTGTATTTGATATAGATCTGAGATTCACCTCAATGTTCTGGAAAAGTCTCCAACATGCTCTAAGCACTGAATTGAACTTCAGTACAGCCTATCATCCTCAAACTGATGGTTAATCTGAGAAAACTATTCAGACATTGGAAAATATGTTGATAGCATTTTTTATGGACTTAAAAGGAGGATGGGACCAATATCTTCCACTGGTTGAATTTTTTTACAATAATAGTTTCCACTCGAGCATTCGAATGGCACCATACAAAGCCCTTTATGGGAAAAGTTGCAGAACACCAGTGTGTTGGGATGAAGTCGGTGAGCATAAGCTTCTAGGACCATAAATGGTCGAATAAATGATAGAGAAGGTGAAAACCATTCAACAGCACATCATGGTAGCCCAAAGTTGAAAAAAGAGTTATGTAGACAATCTTCGATGAGACCTAGAGTTCAAAGTTGGAGACATGGTATTTATCTACATATCTCCATGGAAGAAGGTCATGAGATTTGAGAAGAAATGAAATCTAAGTCCCAGGTTCATCAGCCCCTTAGAGATCCTTGATCGAGTCGGAGTTGTGGCCTATCGACTAGCAATTCCACCTACCATGTCTAAATTACACAATTTCTTCCACATATACCTCTTAAGGAAGTACATACCAGATCCTTCACATGTACTCTCTTTAGAGGTGGTATAGTTGGAGGATGATCTTTCTTACGAGGAGTAGCCAGTGAAGATCTTGGATCGTAAAGATAAAGTTATATGTCACAAGACTACTCACCTGGTCAAAGTACGGTGGAGGAACCATAAGTATGAAGAGGAAACATGGGAATTGGAAGAGACAATGAAGGAAAATTACCCGCACTTGTTTATGGCTTAGAATGTAAAACGAAATTTTGAGGGTGAAATTTCATAAGGGGGGAATAATGTAACTACCCATTGTTTTATCAATGGAAATTCCATTCTTATAATTATGTCATATAATTACATGAAATCACAATACAATGAAATACTAATTACTATGAGACCTTTAATCATAATATTTTCACTTATGTGATTTGAATTATGAAAATCTGACATATACTGTTGAGATCAGTAAGATGTTTGGAGTCCGATAAGACAAACTTAATTTTTGTTGAATAGTAACCTACCATTATGAATAGAAACCTACTCTTATGAATAGTAATACGACCCTTATGAATAGTAACTTCACCCATGAATGTATAAATAAAATTTAGGCATCTTATAAGTGATAATATGACCATAGTAAAAGTATTGGTATTTTTGTAAGTCATAAATAAATAATTAAAATTAATTAATTTATTTAAAAGAAAATGTATTTTCCTAAAAGTTGTTTATAAATTATCAATTTTATGTCTTTTAGTTTTAAGATAATTTTATAAGAGCTTATGTAATTTTTGAAAACATTATAAAATCAGTTATAGTTTTAAAATATGAATTTTTTAAGTAAATTATGATTTTAATTAAAAATTAAATTAATTATATTTAGAAAATTGTTTTTGAAAAATGGAGTTCATTTTTGGATTATACACATTGAAAAATGGTTAGGGTGAATTTTTTGAAATTTTCTAAAATACTTGAATTTTTATGAATAGTAAAATACGATAATTCACAATAAATGCTAAAATCTGAATTTCTGCATCATGCTTGAGTCATGGATGATGTAAATGGACTTTGGTTTGACCTCACATGCACATATTACAATTTTTTGTCATAATAATCATTGTTATTTCTTGTCTTATGGAAAATAGTAAATTAATTATTAAAATATTAAGAAAACCCTCCTCCCCTTCGCTATAAAAACCACCCACACTCCCCTCTTCTCTTCACTCCTCTATAGCCTTGTTCCTTCCATAAATTCTTCCCAAATCTCTCTTCAAGATCATACCCCATGTCCAAAAGCCCTTGGTCTCCTCAAAAGACCAAATCCTCTACCCCTAGGAGGCTCTCAAAGGAGATAAACTCAAGAGGTAAATTCCTCTTTCTGGTTCTTTTATTTTCTTTCAAGTTCTTTTCATTTCTTTTTTCTTTCATCACCTCCATTCACCCAAATTGGTATGATAACTCCAGTAAAATACATGTAATGTAATTATATTATGCTAATGTGATAATTTATCATAATCTCTCCTTCCCCCTCCTTTTATACTATAAATTAAAACACCACCTGAGATGTGTTGATTTATCACATTCAAGGACGACGGGTTTTCAAATTGAATTATCATCTTCTATACTAGTCATGAAATCATTTGAATGGTTGAACCAGATCATAATATATGTATTTTATCTTATTTAATGTTCTATAATCCTTATAAATTCATGATGTAAAATAATAATACAAAACAAGTTAATTGTTAGAAAAATCGCCAAGTTAATCCAAATGTTTATCATTAATGCTTTATATAATGATTAACCTTAATTAAAAATAAAAAAATTAATTTTAAAACCATGTAAACTTAAGGATTTTCAATAATAAAATATAACTTCAATTATAGACAGCCACTCTCATCATAAATGGGTATCCGAACATGAATATAAGTGAATTGATCATTAAAACCAAGGAAACAAACGGACCCAAACAATGAAATTGAACTTCATAACCAATCAAAAAGGTTATGAATGAACTCAAAAAGGTTATAATAAATCATTTACATGTAAAATATGTTCTTTAATTATTAATTAATGAACCTAATTTTATTATTCAGGTCATTAATATCAAGTGGAGAACACCATCAGACTTAAGGTAAGGGATCCTCTCTATTTCACTTTTATTCAAGAATGTCATTCATGTTATGCCATTTTATGTGTAATAAAAAATGATGGGGTATGATTTTTAAAACCTCTCCCATACTTCCATAATGATTTATAAGTGATGATAAACCCATTTCTTTCTCATTAGGCCATCTTAAGTACACCTGATACCATGTCAATAATCCGTAAGGGATTCTACCTGAACATCTTTTGTTACTTCGGGTTGCCTTATCTTCCTTTTACCAAAATGAAGTTATCTTATATTTTTATGTGAATATTAAAAAATTTGTTTAAATGTACCAAATTAATTTATCATGACCCTTTAATCATTCTCTTTCAGGTATATACATGTTTTTAAGTGATTCCTTTTCTCAATACTTCCCAATAAGCAAACCTGTTTTGAGGGAACTTCCCGAATTATTACCTAATTTCAAGTGAACTCTATATTATATTTTAATCCAAAATTGTATTTATAAAATTAGTCTTTTTTATTATTAAAACCTTCTTGGTTCACTTCTGGTTTTATATAAATGATTGCTCCCTTTTCTATTTTAAAGGCTCTGTAGTATTTTCCTTAAAACCGCCCAAAAATGTTTTAATGCTAAAATTTCTTAAATACTTTTCTTAAATGTTTTCAATTCTACTTGAAATAACTTAACATGATATATGACTATTTTACCTTATGAATTTTCATGTATATTTTAGTTCCTTTATTTCATGGACACTTTTTTGATACACTCAATTGTTATTCATTATGACATGATTGTGGTACCCAATTCTTTCCATGGGTAACTCTTATATTTATGTAAGATTGATTATGTATGATTCTTTATGTGGAAAAAATATTCATGAAAAGTTAAGATGGTTTCACCCATATAGTTCTCTAATTGATTGGGTAAAGTTGAGTCTCATGAGAGGTTATGTGTGACGGTCTTGGCAGTTAGCCTTGGCTTGTGCTACTATGTGTGACGGTCTTTGAGGTTAGCCTTGGCTTGTGCTACCATGTGCAATGGTCTTAGCGGTTAGCCTTGATTTGTGTTAAATCCATGTTTTATGTTTCTGACACATTATTATGACCCATGTTTATATGATTCCATGTTTATATGTTATTATTCCATATGTTACATGCCTTTTTATATCATCATGTCAGGCCTTCTATCTCATGTGATAATGCTTTGTTCTTATGGTTATTCCCTTACTGGGATTTTAGATCATCCCTTTGTTCATTTTATCCCTATTTTATCCTATGCATATGTATGAGCATAATGGAAGATAGAATCTCATTATAGAGATTAAATAAAAAGTTATTATTTATAATGTTTGATTATGTACCTAGTCTTTCGAGACACTAGACTTTACGATCCTTGGCTTGTACTCTGATGTATAATTATGCTTAAAATCATGTAATGTTATGCGTAAAAGTCTAGGGTTGTTATATCCTCTCTTATGGAGATGATTCTTTATGAATAGATGTTTGATGATGAATTCTGTAGCACTAGGGACTCTCTTTATGGTGGGGAGACCGTTGATTATTGGACATTCTCTTCTGAGATAATCCTATGTTTTCGGAATCAGTTGGTTGGCCCTTTGTCCGTAAGGAAGGCCATAATGGGAGATTTTCATAATTCCCAGTGGGAAGTGCACCCTGGAACCACAAAGATGTTTTATGAAATGTGGAGATGATTCTGGTAGCCAGTTATACCTTTCGACAGGTCAAAGTCAAGCACCAGAAACCTTAGTGTTTTCTTCAACCACTTTCAGTATCAACTTGAAAGTGGGATAAGATCTATATGGACTTTGTGGTTGGGTTGTTACATACCCCTCAAAAAAAGAATTTGATATGGGTTTTGATTGATCATCTAAAGAAATTGTCTCACTTTTTACCCATTCATGATACAACTGAAGTTGAGGACTTAGGATGTCTATATTGTAACGACCCAAACTTTTATTAATGAAAATTCCTCTTAATCTGATTAATGTATTATTATGTAAAATGTTTATATAAAACATGTGCACTTCTTTGGTTTTATTTTTTTGGATTTTAAAATACCGTTAAATATTTTTATCGTTGCTAATATATTTTTTGAACAGTGATCATGTGATTAGTATAAATATAAGGCTTTAAAAAAATCAATTTACTCAAACAAAGGAAGTGATGGCCTCATCCAGTAGAATTTCTCCATATGAAGTCTATTTTTTGGAGCTTGGAAAGGAGGTAGTGTCATTGGGATTTTCTCTTGACCAATCCCAAGCTGAGCTTCAACACGTTAAGCTTGAACAGAACTGCCTACGGGATAAGTGGAAGTTAATAGAGATTATCACCTGAGCGATGTTATCTGAGCCTCCCCAAGAGTCTGTCACCATCGCACACCTTACCCTTAGGTCTTATGCGAGTGTTATGAGGGTTTATGTAACAAGACCATAGCACTATGATCATGTTCATTATTTTTTGTATAAAGAATATACATTTATTTTATCATTGTTACTTTGTAAGTGATTTTTAAAGCACAAATATTATTTTTAGTTATATTCAAATTCAATTAATAAATATATTTTGATGAGTTAATGGATTTTTTAATTAAAAAATATTTTAAATATTATTATTACTAATTTAATTTTTATTAAATATAAATTATTGTATAATTTTTATGAATATAATTGTAATTTTTATTAAGGTTTGAAAACTATTTTTGTCAAAACCCAAGAATTTTCAATAAATATCGGTTTTATTTTAAAAGTGAAAATGCACATATTTAGAAAATTATTTAGATAAAATTAATATTATTTTTGGAATCAGGATGTCAAAATTATCCAATGGTGAATTTTTCATAATTTTCTGAGACAGTTGAATTTTTCATAATTTTCCGAGACAATCGAATTTTTGGGTAAAAATTAAATACCGTTTAAATATATAATGTGTTTTATGACATCATAATGACCCAATAGTGATGTAATAAAATACTATAAAAGATATATTCAGACAACATATGTTTTACCTTTAAAATAATGTGATTTTAGATTTTTTTTGATTTAATTTACAATGCCTTAGTGGACCCTCCAAGACTTATAAAATATTTTAACTTTTTAAAATGATTTACATAAGAGTGCGACTCACCTCCACATAAGCAAGATTAATATTTTAATAAGTTTTTCCATTGTCCTTATAAAATAATGTTTTCCAATCCACTTTGGAAAAAACCATAGGCAAAAACCATGGGCAAAAACCATGGGATGGTTTGTGGTTTTGATTAGTTTAATGTATAGTGTCCAAAACCTAAATAATAAAAAATTCCCTCCCTTTTCCTATATAAAATCACCCAATCTCTCACTTATCTTCACTCAAAACCCTTGTAGCACGTCCCTACTCTGCCCTCCTCTCTCTATAATCCTCTCAAGGCACCCCAAGCTCCCTAGAAGCATCTCTCAAGCCTCTCCCAAGCCTTTGGGATCACACTTCCAAGTAAGGGATTTCTTCCTTTCTCATTTTTGTCCAAATTTCTTTATGTTGTTATACCCTTTTATTTTCAATTACAAATGTTGGGGTATGATTTCTAACCTCCCCCATACTATCCTCCTTATGTTTTAATGATGAGATACCTCTTTCTCTCTCATTAACGCCTCCCATGTACACCTGTTACCATACCGAAATTCCGTAAGGGATTTCTCTCTTCTCATTTACATTCAAGAAATTATTTTATATTATGCATCTAAATTACATTACATATGTTGGTATATTATTTTCCATGACCCCCTTACTGTCCATTTCATGTATAAATGATGATATACCCCCTCCTCTCTCATCAACCCATTTTACGATTTCTTTTTGATGTCATTATGCTGTCGAAGTTACACCAAAATTTCTCATGCCAAAATCATCGTGTAAGTGAATATCATACACATTTCTATATCAAGGGTGTTTACCTTTATTCACATGTACTTTTTGATTTAGGATTTACATTTATGTATTCCACGTCTCTTATTTGGGGAATAAATTATGATGTTTAATGAATCAATGTTGTATGATCCATGTGGCACACTTATGCGTGAAATGAAATGTTTATGAAGGGTGTGCCCTGATAGCGCTCCAATAAACTGGGTAAAGATTAGTATCATGATAATTAAAGTGCAATGAGGGATTAATCATGCTAATTCAAGTTCAATGAGGTTTTAATCATGCTAATTCAAGTGTAATGAGGGTTTACTCATGCTCCATGTGCAATGAACCTTGTCTCATGCTAATATCATGTTAAATGTTGTTGCCACATTTCCATGTTATAATAATCATGTTATATCATGACTTTATGTTCATGTTTCTCTTTTAGTCCATTGATATTCCTATTGCCTAATATGTATTATATTCTTCATGTTATGCCTTATTTACTCCCTTACTGGGCTTTATAGCTCACCCTTTTCTTATGCATGTCCTTAGGTTATCCCATAAAATGATAAGTATGAATGAATGTTGTGGTCATGTAAAAGAATTTTTAAATAAAGATGTTTTGTTTTATGTCCTAAGTTGTTATGTAATGTTCCTAATTTCCCAAGACACTAGACATCTCGATCCTCAGAGTTGTCTTAAGTGAAAGTTTATGTAATAAATCATGTTTATGTGTGTAATAAAGAGAAGGGTTTTTATATATATATACAAGAGATTTTTAGATTTCATGGTGTCCCTTCTACTATAGTGTCTGGTAGGGATACCTATTTTACCTCTCATTTTTTGTGAGGCCTTCAGGAGGTGATGGGATCTCAAGTGCATTTGAGCATGAAATATCATCCATAGATGAATGGTCATATGGAACGAGTTACAAAAATTCTTGAGGACATGTTATGTTCTTATGTTCTCAATTTTGGTGGAGCTTAGGACATCCATTTGTGACTGGTTGAGTTTTCTTATAATAACATTTACCAATTTGCAATTTGGATGGCTCCTTTTGAAGCCTTGTATGGTCAGCCTTGTAAATCTCTATTATGTTGGTCGGAGATTGGTGAGAGTTCTTTGGTTGGACTAAGTTTGGTCCAAGAGACGACTGCAAAGATTCATTTGGTTTGTTAGAGGATGTTGATGGCACAAATCCAGTACAAATCTTATGTTGATCGTCGCAGGATACCGTTAGAGTTTTTAGTCGGTGACCAGGTGTTTTTGAGAGTTTCACCTTGTTTGGGTCATTGACGGCTTTGGAAACAGGAGAAGATTCCACCATAGTTTGTGGGACCTTTTGAGGTTGTTGAACATGTGGGGAAAGTGGCTTACCATTTAGCACTTCCACCACAATTGAGGTCGATACATAGTGTGTTCCATGTATCACAGCTTCGGAAGTATATTTCTGGCCCATCTCATGTCTTGAGCTTGGAGGATCTTGATGTTGAGCCTGATTTATCCATTACTTAGCACCTGGTTAGGATTTTTGATTTAGAGACAAAGGTACTTCATGGGAGGATGATACATTTGGTCCGTGTGTTATGGAAACATGGTTATGATTCACATGAGACATGGGAGCGTGAGGCACTGATGAGAGAGCATTGGCCTCATCTCTTTAATATGGAGCTTTCATGATAGACATTCTAGGGACAAAAATTTTTTATGGTGGGGTGGTTATAACATCCCATTACCTTCTTTCAGGTATTCCTTGACCCTTTTTTATCTCCTTTAAATTCGGGTCAAGTTTTGGGATAATTTAGAGAATTTTGGAAGCCCATGGGGCTATGCCTGGTTGGTGCACGGTTAGGGAAAATCATGCGGTTTGGCCCAGCAAACCATGCGGCCTATTGCGGGCTACTGGAAGAAGGTGCACGGTTTTCCCAAACTGTGTAGCCACCCCTCAAAACTATACGCCCTATGGATAGTGGGAAGTGCATGGTTGGTGCACGGTTAGTTTAACCGTGCATCCAAACCATACACCCCAAATAGAAGACCGGTAGGGGCGCACAGTTAGGGTGCATGATTTTTCTAACCATGCATCTCCCCTTCAGCTAATTGTGCACGTGGGATTTAATTCCCCTGAAAATTTGATTAAAAATATCGAACCCCTCATTTAAGATGCCTAATCCCCCCAATCGACCCTAACGTAATTTTTTGGATCTTGGAGGCTCTTAAGAAGCAATTTTTGACTCCTTTATACCCTTTTCTTAGCATATCAAAGCAACGTTGATCACGTTCGATCTCCTTTGGGTAGGTGGATCTCTTATCGTGTGGTTTCTTACGATCTCTCTTTCTCTCCTCCTTAGAGTTCGATAGATCATCATGTAATTGATGGATCTAAACTTTGTTTTGTTGGATCTTGATTTTAGGTTGTGCTCCTAGATCTCCTTCGCCTCATTCTTCGTTGGTGTTCCCCGTTGAGGGTGTTGTGCATTGTGATCTCTTGATGTAAAGATAGGTGGTTTCATAAGTCATTGTCGTTCAATTGAAAACCTATATTGCTTGATTGATTTTGAAAGAGTTTTTAAATTATTTAAAAATATGGATTTGAGGTTATTCGATCTTTGATTTGAAATGGGTATGGAATTTGAGAAAAACCCCCAGTTTCAATGGAATTGAAATTGTGGGGTGAATTTATGAAAAACGATGGCTTGATTTTGAAATCATTTTGATGAAATGATTTGATGTAGATCTTGATAAAATGGATTAAATTGAAAGATGATTTGAAATGGTATGAAATGATGAAAACCTGTTATTTGGTTTTGAAATGAGAACGACATGTTGAAAAATGAAATTAAACAATTATATTTTGAAATGATTTGAAATGATTAATTTCCAATTTGACTGATTGACTGGTTGATTGATGAAGCGCATGCAAGTTTGGGTAGTTAGTAGGTAATGAGGACAATCACACTAGGATCTTGATCCCCTAACAAATGGACCTACGATGACAACACAAACTGAACCAAGATCGGATCGATGCCTTTAGTGGCTCCCTTAATGGGGTGTAGACTGATTTCCCGTAGTGGCTCCCTGAATGGGGTGATGATTTGAATGTGCACGCATATTTAGAGTTGTGTTGATAAATGATAAGTGTGAGGATCTTGTTACCAAGAAACTAACTTACCGCAGGGCTCTTTTTCATAGTGCTTTCCTTACTTGAATTGATTATACATTCTATTGATTTATTGATTTGTTTTATCCATGTAAAATGATTTATATAAACTGATTTATATAAAATGTTCATTTAAGCCTATTTGAAAGTTGCTTTGGCATATCTGTCATCTATTTGAATAAAAGCATGTTTTGGTTTAAAATATGCAAATGTGATGTCATGCCTTGTTTTTATTTAAATTGATAGCAAAAATGGTTAATTATTATGGTATTGATTATGAAACACTTGGTGAGACCCTACTAGGCTTTATAACTCACACTCTACCTTTGCCTTTCAGGCGTTTGTAGATTATCTTTTTCCAGATCCGAGCAAAGGGAAAGCGTCACTTGGAGGTGCACTACTACAAATATGTTTTTTATCAATGCTAGAAAAGGGCATTAACAGCGCTAAAAAAGCGCTGTTAATTGAGGCGTAGATAAAAGGGAGGGTCCCTTTTATCAGCACTTTTGTGAGTGCTGATAAAAGTCAAAAAAATAAAAAAATAAAAAATAATATATAATTCGGGGGGGAGCTTTTAACATCACTTGACCCCCTTTATCAGCGCTAGGTGGACCACTCTAGTGCACTGCCCTTGCCCGTGCGTCATCACATGTCTCCCGCACGCACCTCCTTGCTTCCACTAGAACTTGAACCCACAACCCCCCCCCCTTGCGCGCCTGCACCTTTACCACTATATCATTTCGTTTTTTTTTCTATTTAATGATATATCTATTTATTTATATATATATATAGTTATATTTATTCATATATTAATATAGATTCATGTTAATATAAATATATTTAGTTATATTAATACATATATATTTATTCATATATTAATATTAATATTTATTTATTTATATATATATATAGTTATATTTATTCGTATAATAATATAGATTCATATTAATATAAATATATTTAGTTATATTAATACATATATATTTATTCATATATTAGTATATATATATATTTATTCGTATATTAATTTATATTTATATTTATTTATATATATATATTTAGTTATAATTTTTATCCATATATTTATTTGTATAATAATATACATTTATAAGATTAGTTTTAAATACATTTATAAAATATGTTTTTTATGTGTGTTTATAAATAAATAAATAAATACATACATACATACATATATACAACACACACAAAGACACACACACACACACAGAGACACATATATATTTACGAATAAATACATATATATGTGTATTTGAAAAGCCATAGAATGTTAAAATGATCATAACTTATAATCCAGAAGCCTGTTTTAACTCCACAAACAGTCAAATCGAAGAAAATGAAACAATCTTCGATATGATATGTGGTACAGGCCTAAAGGACATCCGGATCAGAAGTTATACTTGTTTGAATGTTAACAAATCGGGGTATCCCGACTAAAAACTCCATTTTGGAAGCCTTCTGGGCCTTTTTTAGCCTCAAAAAATGTGACAGAAGCTTTGACTTACTTATTAGCGCGTAGAGATCGTCGCAGGCTTCGATTTGATATGTTGTAGAGCTCAAATGGACACACGGATCAAAAGTTATGGACGTTTGAAGTTTGAGTTACATTTTCAACTTATTTTAGATCTTTTATTATTTTTTTGATTTTTTGTGTCTTAAAATTGTTATTAAATGATTTTTAATTGATGATAATTAGCAAATTATTAATTAATTATATTTTTTAAAATATTTTAAAGTCATTTTTACTAAACTTCTTATATATTAAAATCTAATAGTCTATTTATACTTATCTAAAACATATTTAAAAATATATATATTATATTTATATCAATATAAATATACTTATATAACAATATATTATTTTTCATAAAAAATTATTTTTTTTGAAACATAAAATTTATCAGCGCTAGGAAAAGCGCTGATAAAGCCCCTCTATCAGCGTTACTAAAAAAACGCTGATAAAGGGGTCCTCTTTAACAGCGCTAAAAAAACGCGCTGATAAAGGGTCACCTTTAACAGCGCTTTTTTTAGCGCTGTTAAAGGCCCCCCCTTTATCAGCGCCTTTTTTTAGCGCTGATAAAGGCCCCCTTTATCAGCGCTTTTTTTAGCGCTGATAAAAGGGTAACGCTTCCCTTATCCGTTTTTTGTAGTAGTGGGGGTGGATGTTCTTGATCCTTGGGACTTGGAGTCTTGGAGGTGACTGGTGGAGATTTCATCCACTTGTTGCATGGAATGTTTGAGTTTTTATTTTGTTCGATGTCGAGCACTTTGATGATGTACTGCTTTGGGTTTTTGTTATACATGTTTGTTTTTTGTATTTTCTCCTTTTGGAGTGTTAATCGTCCGACTTGTAATCTTTTATCTTCTGTTGTTTTGTGGCAAATTCATTCCCTCTTTGATCTTGTATGATGTCAGGTGATAGTCGTCAACCCATGGTGATCAAGAACGCTCTTTGGGCTATGTCGGTGTCGGCTCGGGTATCAGGGTATCAGGGTATCCGAGCTGGTTTGTGACATGCAACTCAAGACTACGTTGCACCCAACGTAATGTGTGCATTCGGCTGCCACTGTCACCGCATCATCACCTGCATGGTTCATCGATTATAATCCATTGTGAATGGGTGAAATATGGCATGTGTATTCATTGAAGGAATTCAATGGATTCTCCAACAGGAGTAACGTGTGAGTGTCATGAATTGGCACCTAATATGTTTCATATGGTCGATGTGCTTCGTTAATGTGAACAATGTCGAGGATGGCTACATAATGAGATGTGATCCATCCTGTTGTAATAATTATCAATTACATGCAAAGCTTTTTGAATCTCTATTCTTTCCTGTAGCATCGTCCATCGCAAATAGTGAAGGCGCTAGCACCACTCTAGGTGTATCGGAATCCTCACTATACGATCGTGGATCCAAACGTCGGTGTACCAAAGGCAAGAAGCATTTATTTGCTACTTTGGTGATCTTAGTCGAGTGTACAACGAAGAGTAAAATATGGATTACTCAACACTAAATGTATGATGTGTTCTTCGTTTTTCATGGACTGAATCGTTAAAGATAGATCGGGGTTTGCATCCCTTGTCAAAGGTCATCCGATGATCTCCTAAAACCCATCAATAACAATATATAGTTAATGAATTAATAATAATTAATTTAATTGGGTTTGGGTTTATATAATTTTAAGATCACTACCCGAACTCTATCCAAATATTAATTGTGTATTTAATTCACCACCATCCTAATAAAAATCTAGTTAGTTGTAATTCTAACCCTTGTTAATTGGATTTCATAGTGTTTGGTATTCATTGTCATCATGTACTTTGGGTAGGAGACATGAATTAATTATGTGCTTGCACAATTACATGCCTCATTTCATGCCCTTTTTAGGACTATACTGTTAAATAAAAAAACATCCAATATTATTTGATTCCTTTTCTATTGGCAAGACTTGGTCAAACACCTCTAATAGAGGATAAATATGATACTTATGGCAGTTTATACAATAAATGACAAATGTCAACATTTGATGATATTACCCATTATTATATAATTATTTATATAATTTTTTAAATGATATCATGTGATTTAACCTAACAACATGTAATAAATACATATTTCCGAAAACCAATTTTCAAATTTATGAAAATTTGGATGATCATTTACATAAATAACAGCCCAGCCGGGCCATACCGGGTCGGGTAGCAAAGGGTCCAGTTTGCACGTGGAATGGAATGTGGTAACTCCGTCTGACAGTCCGGACCGAGAACCGGGTGATCCGTGAGGGGAGATCCGCTTTTTTAATTTTTTAATTTTTTTAATTTCATTAAAAACCTTTGGTATTATTTTATTTTATTTTAAAAAATTAAAACAAATCCGACCCTGCCGGATTTACGCTGTTACCCAAGGAAGTGGGTGGGCCACGTCAAAAACGCGTCGAGAAATGAAGAATGAAATGAAATCAGGGTTTTTATTATTTGTTAAATAAAAAGAAAAAGCAAACACATCAGCCAATCAGAAATAGCCACGCGGCAGAAGAAGAGGGTTATGCGATAACGGTCGGTGGGTATGACGTTGCTTTGGTTGTAATTTTCAAACCTCAAAATCATGGCTACTTTATTATTTATTAATCCTTTTTTATTGTTTTTAAATGGGATGGACTTGGTCATGCAGCAATAAATAAGTCCATTGATAAAAATAAATAAAATATTCTCTAAACAAAACATTTATGTTTTGAATACCCCTCAACCTGGTACCCAAACCTATCCAATCTGATTAAATAGGGTTACGGTAGTGGTTAAATGGGTATTTATTGGCTCAGAGTATCAAATTGAAAACTTGATTAATAAACCGGTAGAGTTAGGGTAGTAATCTTAGGGTATTATAAACTCAACCTGATTATAAAAATTATTATTAATTAATCAATGATAAATTTTTAAATGACATTGCTATTATAAAAATTATTTATTTATTTTGAATTTTGTTCGTGTTTTATTTATAAGTAAATGTTTTATTTATAAGTAAATTTTAAATTTGAGTTGGTTGAATATGTTATTAAATAAATTACAGTCATAAAATATATTTAATTAATTTTTTGATATGTTTATTCTAGATTTATAAATAAAACTTAAATATTTGAATTTTTAATTGGGTAATTAAAATGGTTACAGTAGCTAAATGAGTACTTAAAAATATTATAGATTGGGGTTAGGGTAGTGAATCTAAAAAATAAATGGGTTGGGATTAGGGTTATAGAGTGAGGTTAGGGTTTGAGTATCCTAAATTCCATTGTCCTGTTGTCATCCATGTTTATGGGATGATAATGCATAGTGATAATAGGATACTCGGCCCTACCTGACTCAATAAAATTAAGCCTGGGTACTTGGAGTCGGGTTCAAGTACCTATTATAGGGTACCTAAAACCCGGATATATATATAAATCATTATTTTTTATTAATATTGTAAAAAATATTATATTTGGCTCAAGTTCCTGTTTTTAATGGGTTTTATCCTAATATTGATCCTTAAATTTTAAAATGTTTAGTTTTGAACAGTAATTAAATATCTAAAGCGATAGAAGCTAAATTAATAATTTAATTAATTTCAAATTTAAGTACTCCGTGAAATCGGGTGGCAGGAGAGTTAATTTGATGAGGGTTTGTCGTTATTGTTATTGTTATTGTTATTATTATCATTTGAATATATTTTTAAATATTTTATAATCAATTTGCATTACAAATTTAATTAATGGATTGGATGCAATCAAACTTTGTATGTACACATACAATGATCATGCATCCATTTGATATGAACTTGACAATACATTACACAACTATTCTTCTAAAATTCAACTTATATCGATTACTATAAATAATCTAATTGCCTCATGGTGTTTCACCGAGTGGTTTCATCCCTTGGGCCTTGGTGGTGGTGAGGGGAGGTCACGGGCCCTAGCGTCTACTAATGCATGTATGTGTAGATTTTTGTTGTATTTATCCCCTCTCCAAATCCATGTAAATAAATAACAGTAAAATATATATTTTCACGTCTTATTTAGACGGTCCACGTCACACGATTAGTGATGTGCATAACCACCATCTACTGAGTCAAACTCAAAAACAAAAATGGATGTCAAGCATATATCATCTCATGTCAGAGATCTACTTAATCTCAAACACAATGCACAATGACAAAATATTATAATAATATTAAATTGATGATATACAACAATTGGGACTGAACTTATTGACACATTGGTGTGGTGGAAATACTAGATAAAATATATGGGAAAATGATGGGGATGATGAATTGATGCTGAAATGCCGAGGGAAGTCCCTTTCTATTGGCACCTTGTGAAGGTTTCGAGCATAGTGGAAGCCAACCGGGTCCATGCCTAATGATGGGTTTTCGTTGAATCCAATGAACAAATCAAAAGAATATAACGAAAAATGAAAGGTCTCGAGATTATATCTAAAGAACCATAATGAAAGAATCCCAAAACCATGCGAGAAAATCTTTCACATTAAATTTATAATTAATTTAATAACAATAAATTACCTTGGTCTTGAGTACTTCCTTCGACATAGGTGTTGGTCGATCAAATCTCTGTTCGAGTAGCACCGTCGTTGCGTCGAGAGGATTCAAAATAGAATCCATCTAGCTGTGATCCACACACGCTCCTTGATCTCAAAGTGTCATCGATGGTAGTCCAGGTTCTTGTGTGGTGGTGTCATGTTGAAGTTGGTGCCCTAAAACTAACTTCAGTGTACTTTATGATAACATGTATTCATAGTTTTGAATATTAATAAACTTCTTATCACATCATGATCGTTCTTCTGCGTAACATAGTATGTCACGACCCATCCCAATGGGGCCCGCGCCGTGACTCCCAAAGCCCGTCTTCGATAGGCCAGGGGCTGGTGACTAGCACCGAGTAGACATATTACTACATGGGAGACATTGCCTAAGAACCTGTACACACACACATCTCCAAACCCACAAATGCTGAAATGTAAAAACTATCAAGGAACAAAAATGCATGCATACAACTAAACTCAACCGACAAAGTACGACGGAAGGTAAAGTACTGAAAGTAAACTGGGTCAGAATACAAGCCACCAAAAACAAGAGTTTGAGAACTGTAAAGTCCAACCTGTAAACATGAGGGGTACTGGGACTGCTGCTTGTAGCCGAAGGAACGCCTCGGCCTGTAGGGAACTCAGAAAGCTCGGTCCTGTCCCGGTCCGCCCTGGACTATGTCAAAAGGTTGATCGTCTGCACAAAACACGACATGTGCGGGCAGAACCCGTGCAGGGGTGAGTATAACAATACTCAGTAGAGGACCCCGAAAAACCATGAAGCAATACACGAAGTAAAGGTACAGTCAGCTCTACACAGTATATGTCTACTTAACATATTATAGGTGAACACAATTCAGATATACCCAAACTCAGACCCATGGTCTAGAAACAAGTCACACGACCGCAAACCCCCGTTAGGGATTCAGTTCGAAGATTCCACGAAGCACTCGTTCCGGGAGAACACACTCCACGAGTCTGGTAGCTCTGATGACGTACGTCTAAGAAGTATTGTTCGTCGGTGTAACACTCCAAGCTTCTACGGTACGCTTCTCTTTAAATAATGCGATAGCGTGTGTTGTACGCAACATCGAATTCTAACACACTACAACCAATCAAACTAGCCGTTATGAATAGTAATACCTACTTTTTGAAATTTTATAAATTCTATCTCTCAAAATGGACTTCATTTTTGGATTCGGAATAACAAAATTAGCATAGGGTAAAATTTTGGTACTTTTCGGATAACTTTCATATTTTGATGAATAGTGAAAATTACTAAATTTTTAATTAAAAACAACTTTTTTAATCAAAATAATTAATATTGATAAATTATGAATTTGAATGGTTTTAAAGTATATTTGGAATATATTTTTACCATTTAATTCAATGTTTGTCATTGGACATAATTTTACAATTAAACCGGACATAAAAAAGTGTCAATCTTTTGATAGTTATTATCTCATAAAAACACGCTTTTTGTTTTAACAACGGGAATTAATTTTAAATTAATTTCTGCCACTTCTGTGTTTTGAATTTGGAAAAATGGATTCCATATTTGGAATCAGGATGTTCAAATTGTGTAAATAGGTAACTTTTATTTTTAGACATTTTAAATAATTACTGCGGTGAATATTTTATTTACCATGGTTAAAGGTAAATCCGGTAAATAAGGGTTAAAAAAAATAATATTATAATAATACTAAATTATCCTAAAACGTGTCCTAACCTTATTGGTGGAGACATGTCCGACCATGGGCATCTTTGAGTCAATTTTGGGACCTCATGGAGCCACTTGTAGGTGATAGGGACACTATTTTAATTAAGTTAAAATGAATACAAAAATGACACAAGCATATATCTTTTAGAAAAACAATTTTTACATAGGGTTATATATGTTGGATTTTAGATTATAAATATTCATTAGAAATCTCAAAAGATTTCCTACATAATTATATTTTATTTATAATTTTTAGACATTAAATAAGTTAATTTATTTATGACACAATGATGATGCAGTAATTACTATAATAGTGAAAAATTAAAATAATTGATATTATAAATACCCAAATAAATATAATATGAAACTTTTAATGAATTAAACTAATTTTCTAGGATAATATGATATATTAGGATTAATTTAATTGACTTTGTTCGAAGTAATCGATCTGTTATGAGTTTCACAAAAATCAACTATTGAATAGTGTCAAAATTGACATAAAAGAGTTTTTAAAACAAATATTATATTATTAATTGGTATTAAATTCTTAAAAATCTAAGGTTCGGCCAAGAGACTTATATCATGATAGGTGTCTCATTAATGGACCACTTGGGGGTCGCTTGTATGTATATGGTAAGTTTATTAACCATATAATATAAAAATACAAAGAGACATTGTAAAAGTGAAACTAATTAACTTAGAGTTAATACTTAAAGATAAGGTTAATATAAGTACCCAAACCTGTCTAAATTCTATTGGTTGAATGGTTTTCGACCTATCCCCACCTTAACCTTTGAATAATCAACATTGGAGCCATTTGAAACCAAATATGAATTTATTATAAATTAATATTTCTAGCTTTTCCAAAGGTTCCCCTCACCCCTCTTATAAAAGGGCACTCCTCCTTCTCATTTCTTCACACCTTCAAAGCATTTTGGTTCCGCCAAACTCTGCCCAAATACTCTCCCAACTTCCCTCACTACAACCTAGAGGCCTTAGTTTGATCAGAAAGCCAACCTAAGGAGCCCTTTTGATCAAATCAAAAGGAAGAACCCGAAGAAGAGGTAATGATTTCACCACCCTTTTCCAAGTTCCTTTCTTCTTCCACTTCTTCTTTCTTTGTTATTACCATTCTAAAATAATAACTCCAGTATCTTATATATACTGTGATGTTATTATAAATATGGTACAACCATATTCAGTATTCTATCCACCCTTTGAATAACATGTCACCATACGTGCGTACGTACGACTTACCGTCTCCACGTCGTGGTGTAATTGTTATTCAATATATTATTATTTGGATGAGTATAATAATGATGTGTAACTCATGTAAATAATAAATATAACATGATAATGATTCTGTATATATGATATACTATCAACTTATATATTATTTTAATATCAAAAGAATGATATTGTCGCTCGTGCGTACGTACGGACTACCGTCTCCACGAACGCGATGAGATTCATTCTCCATCGTATCCATTCAAGTATAATTATCATTTGCTGATTTAAAAATGATGTTTAAGTACTTGATATCATTCTAGATATGAATAATATTCAACCTAACCATTACAAACATGGATTACGTAACAAAACATATAAAAGAAAACGAGTAAGTTAACACCCGAAACAACGATAATACTAAGATATTATTAACAAAGCAATGTTAAAAGATCATATATGATATCATATGAATGCATATGATTCTTGTATAATTTAATAACAATTATTTCACCATTATACAGGAGGTTAACCTACCCCAACCAAGGAAAAGTACAAGGTAAGGGTTATTTCACAATCTCTTCATTATCCGAGGTTGTTTATACGTAATAATCTACTGAGATCTCTTTATCATCCACATCCATGTTTCTTAAAAATAAATTTCAAAACATTTTTACTATTTACTAGAATATGGGATAAAGTCATTTATACCCTTGTTTGACTTTTTATAAGAGGTTTATAAGGGAATCTTTCAGTCGTTTTCCAAACAAGGTGCTTTTAACTTTTTCGACAAAATTAAGGTAAGAATTTTTTTTACCTTATACGGCTGGTGCGGTTATTTTCTGCCATTATAAAATTGTCAAAGCTTCCCTTACAAGCTTATAAGAATATTTTCAAAGAAAATGTTTTATTTTATAAATATATGACTCTTAAATTATTTCAAAATAGAAAGAGATATTTCTCTAAAAAGAGTTTTGATTTCATCTATGTCAACATCCTTTGATGGATTTTACGCTTATTTGAAGTTGATTTATTATGATACAAAACTTCTATATTGTACTGAAGGTTTTGTGATATGTTTGACTGTGGATGTGCTATTTTTATACCATTCATAGTTTATGGTGAAAGTATTGACATTTCATATGCTAGTTTTAATACGAATGTTTATGTTATGTTTAAACCTTTTCATATGGGAATGCATTGGACTTAATATGTGACGGGTGGAGCCCGCTATAGCTCCTCGATGCATCGGTAGGTCTCATAAGACAAACTAGTGTCTTGGCACAAGGCCTTGACAAAATATTATTTGTAGTCTTGGCACGAGGCCTTGGCTATGTGGTTATGATAGTCTGACATTATGCATTCCATCATTATGAAAGTGGTTATTGATATTGCATGTGATTATTCGATTAGTAGAATATCCATGTGAATAAGTAAATGACATTATTTAATTTTACTTTTGCCATACTATGTTGAAGTTCAAGTTTAAAAGGCTTTTGTTTTTGTTATAGATTGCCTTAAATGTTTATGCTTATTTTTGAAAGTTTTCGCTATATTGTTATCCTTACTGGGCATTTGAGCTCACCCCTTTTCTATGTTTTAATTTTCCCAGGATGTGAAGAAGTAAGTTATGAATGATCTGCAGGGATATTATGTGGGGATATGAGTGTGGAATATGGAGACTATGTTGTTGTAGTAGTTTTTCACTTTGTCATGTAATGTAAAACTTTATGAATATATCTAGTGTTTCCAAGGCTACTAAACCAATCGATCTTTCGAGATTTGATCTTTCTTGTGGTCATGCCAATGTTATGTAATAATGCACCGACTCTAGGTAACTAGGGTCGGGGCGTTATAGTTGGTATCAGAGGATGTTTAGTACAAACCTTGGAACCTAGATTTAGATAAACTCTGATTAGAGCACATAGACTTAAGATGGACTTTGAGGATTAGAATAGAAGAACTTCCTAGAATTTTGGTATTGTAGAGATTTTGTGAGTTTTCCAAGCAATACATCCCTGTCTGGATATGAGCAGGTAGAGGCGGCTCTGGCACAGATGTACCTAGAGGTAAAACCCAAAAACAACGCTTTGAGCTAGACTCGAACGGGAACTGGTGCACGACAACGGGCCTTGCTGCACTCTTGGTTACGACACTCCCGGGGGATATGCTTAGGATAACTCTCATTTTCTTTACAAATCATTATGAAGGGTTTATGAGTATATACTTCCTCAAATAAAACATTTTTATGATTATGGATTATATCCATAAATAGTTCAATTTATGTTAAGTGTTTCATAAGTATGGGATTATGTATTTTGATTCATAAACTGATCTAGTTTATGCCATTGTTTAGAAATGGCGCCTAGTGGAAGAAATGGAAACCGAATTAATGCACGCACTCCATGTAGGGATTTCCCTCCTGCTCAAGATAATTATAGTGGAGATGGTGATGCAACTGGTGCCGATCAGCTAATCACCATACTGGGACAACTCACTCAGGTTATGAATAATAACCTTACTCGTATGGAGCACCCTGATCCGCAGCGTGGAGGATCAATGTTAGATCGATTCATGAGGCAACAACCACCAACGTTCAATTGGAGTACAAATCCCTTAGTAGCTGAGCAATGGATATTTTCCCTAGAGAAAATATTTCAGGCTTTGGGGAGTAGTGAAAGGGAAAAAGTTATCATGACAGTTTACCGACTCACTGGAGATGCTGATCAATGGTGGTCATTGATTCAAAATACGAAGGAAGATGATGAAGTATCAAATATGGAATGGAGAGAGTTCAAAGATCTTTTTTAGAAAAATACTTTCCTCGCGACCATCGAGCAGATATGGAAAGACAATTTCTGAGTCTGAGACAAAAGGAGGATGAGAATGTCACAAAGTATGAGGCTAACTTTACAAGGTTAGCAAGGTATGCTGGAGATTATATACGTAACCCAAGAAGTAAGATTGATCGTTTCTTTGATGGGTTAAAACCATTTCTCCATCGAGCATTAGTCTCACAATCCTTTTCATCGTACGAAGACATTGTCTCATGTGCTATCAAGACCGAAAAGGAATTCTCTAAGTCTTATGACTTTAAAGCAAAGCAAGAGAAGAAGAGACCTTCTGAACAGTCTGGGAATGGAAATAAGGGGAAGAAGGGAATGGTTGAATATCCATCTTGTGGTAAATGTGGGAAGAAACACCCCAGTACTTGCTTGAAGGGAACGAGAGTCTATTACAAGTGTGGTGAAAAAGTCCACCAAGCTCGTGATTGCAAGGGGAAGAAGGAAGCTACCAATGTTCAGTGCTACAATTGCATGGAGATGGGGAATTATGCAAATGAATGTCCTAAGAGTCAGGAGAACTTACCTCAGAAAAGGACAAGGGATCAAGGCCAAGCTTATGCTACCACTACTGCTAAGGTAGAAGCTCCGAAAGACGTGGTGGCAGGTAATTTAATGGTTTCCTCAAGTCGAGAAAATGCCTTATTTGATTCTGTATCATCGCATTGTTTCATATCTTCCCAGTTTGCTAAGAAAATTAGATATTTCCAATTTGATTTAACAAGGGAGTTGTTAGTTAAAACTCTTAAGGGAAGTATCATTGCAACAAAGTTTTGTGAATCAGTCCCTATTAGAGCACATAAATGTTCTTTATCTACTGATCTCATCGTCATACCTATGATTGAGTTTGATATAATCCTCGGTATGGACTGTCTTTCGGACTATGATGCGAAGATTTATTGTAAGAAGAAAGAGGTTACGATTCTTGATGATAATGATAAGGAACACCTTATCTTTAGAGCAGAATCGTCACCACCTAATTCTTATTTAGATCCACCCTCAGTAGCTCATCTAAATTCAATTATTGGGGAGGAAGAGAATGAAATGGCTGTGGGTGAGGAAAGAAATGTTCAAATAGAGGATGTACCTGTTGTGAAAGAATTTGTAGATGTATTTCCGGAAGATTTACCTGGAAATCCTATAGAACGAGAAGTTGAGTTTTCCATTTATTTAATTCCTGGATCAAGGCCTATATCAAAGACCCCTTATAGAATGGCCACTGTAGAATTAGTTGAACTAAAGAAACAACTAGAGGAATTGAGTAATAAGGGATTTATTCGCCCTAGTGTTTCTCCATGGGGAGCCCCTGTTCTTTTTGTTAAAAAGAAAGATGGATCTATGAGGTTATGTATCGACTACAGGGAGATCAATGCTATAACAATAAAGAACAAGTATCCCCTACCTCGAATTGATGATTTATTTGACCAACTGCATGGAGATCAATACTTTTCAAAGATTGACCTTCGATCTGGATCCCATCAGTTGTGTGTGAAGAAGGAAGACATTCCGAAGACAGCATTTCGAACCAGGTACGGGCATTACGAGTTTACTGTAATGCCTTTTGGATTGACTAATGCACCCTATATATTCATGGATCTGATGAATAGAGTTTTCAAGGAGTATCTCGATGAATTTGTGGTGGTATTTATTGATGATATCTTGGTATACTCCAAAAGCTACGAAGATCATGAAAATCACTTGCGCATTATCCTGAAGACTCTAAGAAGACATGAATTATATGGGAAGTTTTGCAAGTGTGAATTCTGGCTTCAGGAGATTTCTTTTCCTGGCCATATTGTCTCTAAAGATGGAATCCCTGTTTATCCTTCTTAGACCAAGGCAATCCAAGAATGGCCAGCACCGACGAATATAACTGAGGTACGTAGTTTTATTGGTTTAGCAGGTTATTATCGACGTTTCGTCCAGAATTTTGCCCGATTGGCTAACCCATTAACGAAGCTCACACGTAAAGGGGTTAAATTTGTTTGGACAAAAGAATGTGAAGAATGTTTCGAAGAACTGAAGAGAAGATTAGTCAATGATCCTATATTGACTCTACCATCGGGGAATGATGGGTTCATTATTTATAGTGATGCATCGAAGAAAGGACTTGGTTGTGTCCTTATGCAGAATGATAGGGTTATTGCCTATGCATCACGTCAGTTGAAAATTCATGAACAAAACTATCTTACTCATGATCTCGAGTTAGCAGCTGTGATCTTTGCTTTGAAGATATGGAGGCACTACCTCTATGGTGAAAAATGTGAGATTTATACTGATCACAAGAGTTTGAAGTATATTTTCTCACAAAAAGAACTCAACATGAGGCAAAGGAGATGACTTGAATTACTCAAGGATTATGATTGCACGATACACTACCACTCGGGGAAGGCAAACAGGGTGGCAGATGCTTTGAGCAGAAAAGACCATGGAGTTTTGAACAATATGAGAATTGAAAGGGATCCAATTTTCATGGATCTAGTGAAGATGGACATGGGAATAACCATAGAAGGCGAAACATCAATTCTTTTTCAAATGGTTTCCAAACCATCTTTACTAGAAAGGATTAAGAGTTCTCATACCGATGATGAAGAATTTAAAAAGAAGATTAAAGCTGTGAATGATGGGAGATTGAGAGACTTTGTGTATGAAGATGGAATTTTGAAATTCGGGAAGAGACTTTGTGTTACCGATTTACCTGATCTAAGAAGGGAATTTTTAGATGATGCTCATAGTTCCAATTTCTCTATACATCCTGGGAGCACCAAAATGTATAGAGATTTGAAGGAACATTTTTGGTGGGACAACATGAAGAGGGAGATTGCTGATTTTGTGTCAAGATGTATGGTTTGTCAACAAGTGAAAGCTAGGAGGCAACAGCCTGGAGGAGTCATGCAACCTCTTCCCATACCAGAGTGGAAATGGGACAATATTACGATGGACTTTGTCATGGGACTACCAAAGACTCCTAGAAGGAATGATGCAATATGGGTGATTGTTGATCGTCTTACCAAGTCAGCACATTTTCTTGCTATAAGAGAAGTTCTACCACTGGAACGTCTAGCAAGACTATATATTAATGAAGTTGTGAGACTTCATGGAGTACCCCTATCGATTGTTTCTGATCGTGATCCCCATTTTACTTCATGATTCTGGAAGAGTCTTCAGAAATCCATGGATACTGAACTTCATTTGAGCACTGCCTACCACCCTCAAACGGATGGACAATCAGAACGAACTATTCAAACCTTAGAAGACATGTTGAGATCCTGCTCACTTGACTTTCAGGGTATGTGGGATCAATATTTACCTCTGGTAGAATTTTCCTATAACAATAGCTTCCATTCGAGTATTCAGATGGCACCATATGAAGCGTTATACGGAAAGAGATGTCGTACACCAACCTGTTGGGATGACGTTGGTGAAAGAAAACTTTTAGGCCCAGAACTGGTGGAGGAAATGATGGAAAAGGTGAAGGTAATCCAAAATCACATCAAAGAATCTCAATGTAGGCAGAAGAGCTATGCTGATAATCGAAGGAAGGATTTGGAATTTCAAGTCGGTGATCATGTTTTCCTGAAGGTATCTCCATGGAAGGGAGTCATACATTTTGGTAAGAAAGGGAAATTGAGTCCCAGGTACATCGTACCTTTAGAAATTCTAGAACGAATTGGGGCTGTAGCTTACCGATTGGAAATGTCGCCAAGTCTCTCCAAAGTTCACGATGTGTTTCACGTATCTCTATTGAGGAAATACATGCCTGACCCAACGCATGTACTCACCTATGAGGAGTTAGAATTGGAACCCGATCTGTCTTATTGCGAAGATCCCGTCAGGATTCTTGATACGAGATAACAAGTACTGAGAAACCGAACGACTCGTCTGGTAAAAGTTTTGTGGAGAAACCATAAGATGGAAGAGGCAACGTGGAAACCCGAAGAACTTATGATGAAGAACCACCTGAGTCTTTTCATGCAGTAGTATTCTAGAAATTTCGGGGACAAAATTATTTGAAGGAGGGGAGAATGTAACACCCCAAGCTTCTACGGTACGCTTCTCTTTGAATAATGCGATAGCGTGTGTTGTACGCAACATCGAATTCAAACACACCACAACCAATCAAACTAGCCGTTATGAATAGTAATACCTAATTTTTGAAATTTTATAAATTCTATCTCTCAAAATGGACTTCATTTTTGGATTCGGAATATCGAAATTAGCCTAGGGTAAAATTTTGGTACTTTTCGGATAACTTTCATATTTTGATGAATAGTGAAAATTACTAACTTTTTAATTAAAAACAACTTTTTTAATCAAAATAATTAATATTGATAAATTATGAATTTGAATGGTTTTAAAGTATATTTAGAATAAATTTTTACCATTTAATTCAATGTTTTTCATTGGACATAATTTTACAATTAAACCGGACATAAACAAGTGTCAATCTTTTGATAGTTATTATCTCTTAAAAACACGCTTTTTGTTTTAACAACGGGAATTAATTTTAAATTAATTTCTGCCACTTCTGTGTTTTGAATTTGGAAAAATGGATTCCATATTTGGAATCAGGATGTTCAAATTGTGTAAATAGGTAACTTTTATTTTTAGACATTTTAAATAATTACTGCGGTAAATATTTTATTTACCATGGTTATGGGTAAATCCGGTAAATAAGGGTTAAAAAAATAATATTATAATAATACTAAATTACCCTAAAACGTGTCCTAACCTTATTGGTGGATACATGTCCGACCATGGGCATCTTTGGGTCAATTTTGGGACCTCATGGAGCCACTTGTAGGTGATAGGGACACTTTATTTTAATTAAGTTAAAATGAATACAAAAATGACACAAGCATATATCTTTTAGAAAAAATTTTTTTACATAGGGTTATATATGTTGGATTTTAGATTATAAATATTCATTATAAATATAAAAATATTTCCTACATAATTATATTTTATTTATAATTTTTAAACATTAAAAAATTTAATTTATTTATGACACAATGATGATGCAATAATTACTATAATAGTGAAAAATTAAAATAATTGATATTATAATACCCAAATAAATATAATATGAAACTTTTAATGAATTAAACTAATTTTCTAGGATAATATGATATATTAGGATTGATTTAATTGACTTTTTTTGAAGTAATAATTCTGTTATGAGTTTCACAAAAATCAACTATTGAATAGTGTCAAAATTGACATAAAAGAGTTTTTAAAACAAATATTATATTATTAATTGGTATTAAATTCCTAAAAATCTAAGGTTTGGCCAAGAGACTTATATCATGATAGGTATCTCATTAATGGACCACTTGGGGGTCTCTTGTATGTATATGGTAAGTTTATTAACCATATAATATAAAAATACAAAGAGACATTGTAAAAGTGAAACTAATTAACTTAGAGTTAATACTTAAAGATAAGGTTAATATAACTACCCAAACCTATCTAAATTCTATTTGTTGAATGGTTTTAGACCTATCCCCACCTTAACTTTTGAATAATCAACATTGGAGCCATTTGAAACCGAATATGAATTTATAATAAATTAATATTTCTAGCTTTTCCAAAGGTTCCCCTCACCCCTCTTATAAAAGGGCACTCCTCCTTCTCATTTCTTCACACCTTCAAAGCATTTTGGTTCAGCCAAAATTGGACTAAATACTCTCCCAACTTCCCTCACTACAACCTAGAGTCCTTAGTTTGATCAGAAAGCCAACCTAAGGATCCCTTTTGATCAAATCAAAAGGAAGAACCCGAAGAAGAGGTAATGATTTCACCACCCTTTTCCAAGTTCCTTTCTTCTTCCACTTCTTCTTTATTTGTTATTACCATTCTAAAATAATAACTCCAGTATCTTATATATACTGTGATGTTATTATAAATATGGTTCAACCATATTCAGTATTCTATCCACCCTTTGAATAACATGTCACCATACGTGCGTACGTACGGCTTACCGTCTCCACGTCGTGGTGTAATTGTTATTCAATATATTTTTATTTGGATGGGTATAACAATGATGTGTAACTCATGTAAATAATAAATATAACATGATAATTATTCTATATATATGATATACTATCAACTTATATATTATTTTAATATCAAAAAAATGATATTGTCGCTCGTGCGTACGTATGGACTACCGTCTCCATGAACGCGATGAGATTCATTCTCCATCGTATCCATTCAAGTATAATTATCATTTTATGATTTAAAAATGATGTTTAAGGACTTGATATCATTCTGTATATGAATAATATACAACCTATCCATTACAAACATGGCTTACGTAACAAAACATATAAAAGAAAATGAGTAAGTTAACACCCGAAACAACGATAATACTAAGATATTATTAACAAAGCAATGTTAAAATATCATATATGATATCATATGAATGCATATGATTCTTATATAATTTAATAACAATTATTTCACCATTATACAGGAGGTTAACCTACCCCAACCAAGGAAAATTACAAGGTAAGGGTTATTTCACAATCTTTTCATTATCCGAGGTTGTTTATACGTAATAATCTACTGGGATCTCTTTATCATCCACATCCATGTTTCTTGAAAATAAATTTCAAAACATTTTTACTATTTACTAGAATATGGGATAAAGTCATTTATACCATTTTTTGACTTTTTATAAGAGGTTTATAAGGGAATCTTTCCGTCGTTTTCCAAACAAGGTGCTTTTAACCTTTTTGACAGAATTAAGGTAAGAATGTTTTTTAACTTATACGGTGGGTGCGATTATTTTCCGCCGTTATAAAATCATCGAAGCTTCCCTTACAAGCTTATAAGAATATTTTCAAATAAAATGTTTTATTTTATAAATATATGACTCTTAAATGATTTCAAAATAGAAAGAGATATTTCTCTAAAAAGAGTTTTGATTTCATCTATGTCAACATCCTTTTATGGATTTTACGCTTATTTGAAGTTGATTTATTATGATACAAAACTTCTATATTTTATTTAAGGTTTTGTGATATGTTTGACTGTGGATGTGCTATTTTTATACCATTCATAGTTTATGGTGAAAGTATTGACATTTCGTATGCTAGTTTTAATACGAATGTTTATGTTATGTTTAAACCTTTTCATATGGGAATGCATTGGACTTAATATGTGACGGGTGGAGCCCGCTATAGCTCCTCGATGCATCGGTAGGTGTCATGAGACAAACTAGTGTCTTGGCACAAGGCCTTGACAAAATCTTATTTGTAGTCTTGGCATGAGGCCTTGGCTATGTGGTTATGATAGTCTGGCATTATGCATTCCATCATTATGAAAGTGGTTATTGATATTGCATGTGATTATTCGATTAGTAGAATATCCATGTAAATAATTAAATGGAATTATTTCATTTTACTTTTTCCATACTATGTTGAAGTTCAAGTTTAAAAGGCTTTTGTTTTAGTTATACATTGTCTTAAATGTTTATTCTTATTTTTGAAAGTTTCTGCTATATTGTTATCCTTACTAGGCATTTGATCTCACCCCTTTTCTATGTTTTAATTTTCCCAGGATCTGAAGTAGTAAGTTATGAATGACCTGTAGGGATAATATGTGGGGATATGAGTGTGGAATATGGATACTATGTTGTTGTAGTAGTTTTTCACTTTGTGATGTAATGTAAAACTTTTTGAATATATCTAGTGTTTCCAAGGCTACTAAACCAATCGGTCTTTCGAGATTTGATCTTTCTTGTGATCATGCCAATGTTATGTAATAATGCACTGACTCTAGGTAACTAGGGTCGGGGCGTTATAGTTGGTATCAGAGGAAGTTTAGTACAAACCTTGGAACCTAGATTTAGATAAACTCTGATTAGAGCACATAGACTTAAGATGGAATTTGAGGATTAGTATAGAAGAACTTCCTAGAATTTTGGTATTGTAGAGATTTTGTGAGTTTTCCAAGCAATACATCCCTATCTGGATACGAGCAGGTAGAGGCGGCTCTGGCACAGATGTACTTAGAGGTAAAACCCGAAAACACCGCTTTGAGCTAGACTCGAACGGGAACTGGTGCACGACAACGGGCCTTGTTGCACTCTTGGTTACGACACTCCCGGGGGATATGCTTAGGATAACTCTCATTTTCTTTAAAAATAATTATGAAGGGTTTATGAGTATATACTTCCTCAAAGAAAACATTTTTATGATTATGGATTATATCCATAAATAGTTCAACTTATGTTAAGTGTTTTATAAGTATGGGATTATGTATTTTGATCCATAAACTGATCTAGTTTATGCCATTGTTTAGAAATGGAACCTAGTGGAAGAAATGGAAACCGAATCAATGCACACACTCCATATAGGGATTGCCCTCCTGCTCAAGATAATTATAGTGGAGCTGGTGATGCAACTGGTGCCGATCAGCTAATCACCATACTGGGACAACTCACTCAGGTTATGAATAATAAGCTTACCCGTATGGAGCACCCTGATCCGAAGCGTGGAGGATCAATGTTAGATCGATTCATGAGGTAACAACCACCAATGTTCAGTGGGAGTACAAATCCCTTAGTAGCTGAGCAATGGATATTTTCCCTAGAGAAAATATTTCAGGATTTGGGGAGTAGTGAAAGGGAAAAAGTTATCATGGCAGTTTACCGAATCACTGGAGATGCTAATCAATGGTGGTCATTGATTCAAAACATGAAGGAAGATGATTAAGTATCAAATATGGAATGGAGAGAGTTCAAAGATCTGTTTTTAGAAAAATACTTTCCTCGCGACCATCGAGCAGATATGGAAAGGCAATTTCTGAGTCTGAGACAAAAAGAGGATGAGAATGTCACAAAGTATGAGGCTAACTTTACAAGGTTAGCAAGGTATGCTGGAGATTATATATGTAACCCAAGAAGCAAGATTGATCGTTTCTTTGATGGGTTAAAACCATTTCTCCGTCGAGCATTAGTCTCACAATCCTTTTCATCGTACGAAGACATTGTCTCATGTGCTATCAAGGCCGAAAAGGAATTCTCTAAGTCTTATGACTTTAAAGAAAAGCAAGAGAAGAAGAGACCTTCTGATCAGTCTGGGAATGGAAATAAGGGGAAGAAGGGAAAGGTTGAATATCCATCTTGTGGTAAATGTGGGAAGAAACACCCCGGTACTTGCTTGAAGGGAACGAGAGTCTGTTACATGTGTGGTGAAAAAGGCCACCAAACTCGTGATTGCAAGGGGAAGAAGGAAGCTACCAATGTTCAGTGCTACAATTGCAGGGATATGGGGCATTATGCAAATGAATGTCCTAAGCGTCAGGAGAACTTACCTCAGAAAAGGCCAAGGGATCAAGGCCAAGCTTATGCTAGCACTACTGCTGAGGTAGAAGCTCCGAAAGACGTGGTGGCAGGTAATTTAATGGTTTCCTCAAGTTTAGCAAATGCGTTATTTGATTCTGGATCATCTCATTGTTTCATATCTTCCCAATTTGCTAAGAAAATTAGATGTTTTCAATTTGATTTAACAAGGGAGTTGTCAGTTAAAACTCCTAAGGGAAGTATCATTGCAACAAAGTTTTGTGAATCAGTCCCCATTAGAGAACATAAATGTTCTTTATCTGCCGATCTCATCATCATACCTATGATTGAGTTTGATATAATCCTCGGTATGGACTGGCTTTCAGACTGTGATGCGAAGATTTATTGTAAGAAGAAAGAGGTTAAGATTCTTGATGATAATGATAAGGAACACCTTATCTTTAGAGCAGAATCGTCACCACCTAATTCTTATTTAGATCTACCCTCAATAGCTCAACTAAATTCAATTATTGGGGAGGAAGAGAATGAAATGACTGTGGGTGAGGAAAGGAATGTTAAATAGAGCATGTACCTGTTGTGAAAGAATTTGTAGATGTATTTCCGGAAGATTTACCTGGACATCCTCCAGAACAAGAAGTTGAGTTTTCCATTGATTTAATTCCTGGATCAAGGCCTATATCAAACACCCCTTATAGAATGGCCACTATAGAATTAGTTGAACTAAATAAATAACTAGAGGAATTGAGTAATAAGGGATTTATTTTCCCTAGTGTTTCTCCATGGGGAACCCCTATTCTTTTTGTTAAAAAGAAAGAAGGATCTATGAGGTTATGTATCGACTACAGGGAGATCAATGATATAACAATAAAGAACAAGTATCCCCTACCTCGAATTGATGATTTATTTGTCCAACTACATGGAGCTCAATACTTTTCAAAGATTGAACTTCGATCTGGATACCATCAGTTGTGTGTGAAGAAGGAAGACATTCCGAAGACAACATTTCGAACTAGGTACAGGCATTACGAATTTACTGTAATTTCTTTTGGATTGACTAATGCACCCTATGTATTCATGGATCTGATGAATAGAGTTTTCAAGGAGTATCTCGATGAATTTGTGGTGGTATTTATTGATGATATCTTGATATACTCCAAAAGCTACAAAGATCATGAAAATCACTTGCGCATTATCCTGAAGACTCTAAGAAGACATGAATTATATGGGAAGTTTAGCAAGTGTGAATTCTGGCTTCAGGAGATTTCTTTTCCTGGCCATATTGTCTCTAAAGATGGAATCTTTGTTGATCCTTTTAAGACCAAGGCAATCCAAGAATGGCCAGAACCGACGAATATAACTGAGGTACGTAGTTTTATTGGTTTAGAAGGTTATTATCGACGTTTCGTCCAGAATTTTGCCCGATTGGCTAACCCATTAACGAATCTCACACGTAAAGGGGTTAAATTTGTTTGGACAAAAGAATGTGAAGAATGTTTCGAAGAACTGAAGAGAAGATTAGTCAATGCTCCCATATTGACTCTACCATTGGGGAATGATGGGTTCGTTATTTATAGTGATGCATCTAAGAAAGGACTTGGTTGTGTCCTTATGCAGAATGATAAGGTTATTGCCTATGCATCATGACAGTTGAAAATTCATGAACAAAACTATCCTACTCATGATCTCGAGTTAGCAGCTGTGATCTTTGCTTTGAAGATATGAAGGCACTACCTCTATGGTGAAAAATGTGATATTTATACTGATCACAAGATTTTGAAGTATATTTTCTCACAAAAAGAACTCAACATGAGGAAAAGGAGATGGATCGAATTACTCAAGGATTATGATTGCACGATACACTACCATCCAGGGAAGGCAAACAGGGTGGCAGATGCTTTGAGCAGAAAAGACCATGGTGTTTTGAACAATATGAGAATTGAAAGGGATCCAATTTTCATGGATCTAGTGAAGATGAACATGGGAATAACTAGGGAAGGCGAAACATCAATTATTTTTCAAATGGTTGCCAAACCATCTTTACTAGAAAGGATTAAGAGTTCTCTGACCGATGATGAAGAATTTAAAAAGAAGATTAAAGCTGTGAATGACGGGAGATTGATAGACTTTGTGTATGAATATGGAATTTTGAAATTTGGGAAGAGTCTTTGTGTTCCCGATTTACCTGATCTAAAAAGGGAATTGTTGGATGATGCTCATAGTTCCAATTTCTCTATACATCCTGGGAGCACCAAAATGTATATAGATTTGAAGGAACATTTTTGGTGGGACAACATGAAGAGGGAGATTTCTGATTTTGTGTCAAGATGTATGGTTTGTCAACAAGTGAAAGCTGGGAGGCAACAACCTGGAGGAGTCATACAACCTATTCCCATACCAGAGTGGAAATGGGACAATATTACGATGGACTTTGTCATGGGACTACCAAAGACTCCTAGAAGGAATGATGAAATATGGGTTATTGTTGATCGTCTTACCAAGTCAGCACATTTTCTTGCTATAAGAGAAGATCTACCACTGGAACGTCTAGCAAGACTATATATTAATGAAGTTGTGAGACTTCATGGAGTACCCCTATCGATTGTTTCTGATCGTGATCCCCGTTTTACTTCAAGATTCTGGAAGAGTCTTCAGAAATCCCTGGATACTGAACTTCATTTGAGCACTACCTACCACCCTCAAACGGATGAACAATCAGAACGAACTATTCAAACCTTATAAGACATGTTGAGATCCTGCTCACTTGACTTTCAGGGTATGTGGGATCAATATTTACCTCTGGTAGAATTTTCCTATAACAATAGCTTCCATTCGAGTATTCAGATGGCACCATATGAAGCGTTATACGGAAAGATATGTCGTACACCAACCTGTAGGGATTACGTTGGTGAAAGAAAACTTGTAGGCCCAGAACTGGTGGAGGAAACGATGGAAAAGGTGAAGGTAATCCAAAATCACATCAAAGAATCTCAATGTAGGCAGAAGAGCTATGCCGATAATCGAAGGAAAGATTTGGAATTTCAAGTCGGTGATCATGTTTTCCTGAAGGTATCTCCATGGAAGGGAGTCATACGTTTTGGTAAGAAAGGGAAATTGAGTCCCAGGTACATCGGACCTTTTGAAATTCTAGAACGAATTGGGGCTGTAGCTTACCGATTGGCAATGCCGCCAAGTCTCTCCAAAGTTCACGATGTGTTCCACGTATCTCTATTGAGGAAATACATGCCTGACCCAACGCATGTACTCACCTATGAGGAGTTAGAATTGGAACCCGATCTGTCTTATTGCGAAGAGCCCGTCAGGATTCTTGATATGAGAGAACAAGTACTGAGAAACCGGACGACTCATCTGGTAAAAGTTTTGTGGAGAAACCATAAGATGGAAGAGGCAACGTGGGAACCCGAGGAACTTATGATGAAGAACCACCCAAGTCTTTTCATGCGGTAGTATTATAGAAATTTCGAGGAAGAAATTATTTGAAGGAGGGTAGAATGTAACACCCCAAGCTTCTACGATATGCTTCTCTTTGAATAATGCGATAGCGTGTGTTGTACGCAACGTCGAATTCTAACACACCACAACCAATCAAACTAGCCGTTATGAATAGTAATACCTACTTTTTGAAATTTTATAAATTCTATCTCTCAAAATGGACTTCATTTTTGGATTCGGAATATTGAAATTAGCCTAGGGAAAAATTTTGGTACTTTTCGGATGACTTTCATATTTTGATGAATAGTGAAAATTACTAAATTTTTAATTAAAAACAACTTTTTTAATCAAAATAATTAATATTTATAAATTATGAATTTGAATGGTTTTAAAGTATATTTAGAATATATTTTTACCATTTAATTCAATGTTTTTCATTGGACATAATTTTACAATTAAACCGGACATAAACAAGTGTCAATATTTTGATAGTTATTATCTCTTAAAAACGCGCTTTTTGTTTTAACAACGGGAATTAATTTTAAATTAATTTCTGCCACTTATATGTTTTGAATTTGGAAAAATGGATTCCATATTTGGAGTCAGGATGTTCAAATTGTGTAAATAGGTAACTTTTATTTTTAGACATTTTAAATAATTACTGCGGTAAATATTTTATTTACCATGGTTAAGGGTAAATCCGGTAAATAAGGGTTAAAAAAAATAATATTATAATAATACTAAATTATCCTAAAATGTGTCCTAACCTTATTGGTGGATACATGTCCGACCATGGGAATCTTTGGGTCAATTTTGGGACCTCATGGAGCCACTTGTAGGTGATAGGGACACTTTATTTTAATTAAGTTAAAATGAATACAAAAATGACACAAGCATATATCTTTTAGAAAAACAATTTTTAAATAGGGTTATATATGTTGGATTTTAGATTATAAATATTCATTATAAAGATAAAAATATTTCCTACATAATTTGTTTTTATTTATAATTTTTAGACATTAAATAATTTAATTTATTTATGACACAATGATGATGCAATAATTACTATAATAGTGAAAAATTAAAATAATTGATATTATAAATACCCAAATAAATATAATATGAAACTTTTAATGAATTAAACTAATTTTCTAGGATAATATGATATATTAGGATTGATTTAATTGAGTTTGTTTTAAGTAATCAATCTGTTATGAGTTTCAAAAAAATCAACTATTGAATAGTGTCAAAATTGACATAAAAGAGTTTTTAAAACAAATATTATATTATTAATTGGTATTAAATTCCTAAAAATCTAAGGTTTGTCCAAGATACTTATATCATGATATGTGTCTCATTAATGGACCACTTGGGGGTCTCCTGTATGTATATGGTAAGTTTATTAACCATATAATATAAAAATACAAAGAGACATTGTAAAAGTGAAACTAATTAACTTAGAGTTAATACTTAAACATAAAGTTAATATAAGTACCCAAACCTGTATAAATTATATTGGTTGAATGGTTTTCGACCTATCCCCACCTTAACATTTGAATAATCAACATTTGAGCCATTTGAAACCGAATATGAATTTATTATAAATTAATATTTCTAGCTTTTCCAAAGGTTCCCCTCACCCCTCTTATAAAAGGGCACTCCTCCTTCTCATTTCTTCACACCTTCAAAGCGTTTTGGTTCGGCCAAACTCTGCCCAAATACTCTCCCAAATTCCATCACTACAACCTAGAGGCCTTAGTTTGATCAGAAAGCCAACCTAAGGAGCCCTTTTGATCAAATCAAAAGGAAGAACCCGAAGAAGAGGTAATGATTTCACCACCCTTTTCCAAGTTCCTTTCTTCTTCCACTTCTTCTTTCTCTATTATTACCATTCTAAAATAATAACTCTGGTATCTTATATATACTGTGATGTTATTATAAATATGGTACAATCATATTCAGTATTCTATCCACCCTTTGAATAACATGTCACCTTACGTGCGTACGTACGGCTTACCGTCTCCACGTCGTGGTGTAATTGTTATTCAATATATTATTATTTGGATGGGTATAATAATGATGTGTAACTCATGTAAATAATAAATATAACATGATAATTATTCTGTATATATGATATAATATCAACTTATATATTATTTTAATATCAAAAGAATGATATTGTCGCTCGTGCGTACGTACGGACTACCGTCTCCACGAACGCGATGAGATTCATTCTCCATTGTATCCATTCAAGTATAATTATCATTTGCTGATTTAAAAATGATGTTTAAGGACTTGATATCATTCTGGATATTAATAATATACAACCTATCCATTACAAACATGGCTTACGTAACAAAACATATAAAAGAAAATGAGTAAGTTAACACCCGAAACAACAATAATACTAAGATATTATTAACAAAGCAATGTTAAAAGATCATATATGATATCATATGAATGCATATGATTCTTGTATAATTTAATAAAAATTATTTCACCATTATACAAGAGTTTAACCTACCCCAACCAAGGAAAAGTACAAGGTAAGGGTTATTTCACAATCTCTTCATTATCTGAGGTTGTTTATATATAATAATCTACTGAGATCTCTTTATCATCCACATCCATGTTTCTTAAAAATAAATTTCAAAACATTTTTACTATTTACTAGAATATGGGATAAAGTCATTTATACCCTTGTTTGACTTTTTATAATAGGTTTATAAGGGAATCTTTCCGTCGTTTTCCAAACAAGGTGCTTTTAACCTTTTCGACAGAATTAAGGTAAGATTTTTTTTAACTTATACGGTGGGTGTAGTTATTTTCCACCGTTATAAAATCGTCAAAGCTTCCCTTACAATCTTATAAGAATATTTTCAAATAAAATGTTTTATTTTATAAATATATGACTCTTAAATGATTTCAAAATAGAAAGAGATATTTCTCTAAAAAGAGTTTTGATTTCATCTATGTCAACATCCTTTGATGGATTTTACGCTTATTTGAAGTTGATTTATTATGATACAAAACTTCTATATTGTATTGAAGGTTTTGTGATATGTTTGACTGTGGATGTGCTATTTTTATACCATTCATAGTTTATGGTGAAAGTATTGACATTTCGTATGCTAGTTTTAATACGAATGTTTATGTTATGTTTAAACCTTTTCATATGGGAATGCATTGGACTTAATATGTGACGGGTGGAGCCCTCTATAGCTCCTCGATGCATCGGTAGGTCTCATGAGACAAACTAGTGTCTTGGGACAAGGCCTTGACAAAATCTTATTTTTAGTCTTGGCATGAGGCCTTGGCTATGTGGTTATGATAGTCTGGAATTATGCATTCCATCATTATGAAAGTGGTTATTGATATTGCATGTGATTATTCGATTAGTAGAATATCCATGTGAGTAAGTAAATGGCATTATTTCATTTTACTTTTGCCATACTATGTTGAAGTTCAAGTTTAAAAGGCTTTTGTTATAGTTATACATTGCCTTAAATTTTTATGCTTATTTTTGAAAGTTTCCGCTATATTGTTATCCTTACCAGGCATTTGAGCTCACCCCTTTTCTATGTTTTAATTTTCCCAGGATGTGAAGAAGTAAGTTATGAATGACCTGTAGGGATAGTATGTGGGGATATGAGTGTGGAATATGGAGACTATGTTGTAGTAGTTTTTCACTTTGTCATGTAATGTAAAACTTTATGAATATATCCAGTGTTTCCAAGGATACTAAACCAATCGGTCTTTCGAGATTTGATCTTTCTTGTGATCATGCCAATGTTATGTAATAATGAACCGACTCTAGGTAACTAGGGTCGGGGCGTTACAGTCGGGAAACGTCACGAGAGGTAGTTACACTCATTACGGGAGACACACTCCTGAGTGGGGAAGATCACGATAAATAGATGCACTCATTACGGGAGACACACTCCTGAGTGGGAAAGATTACGATACACAGATGATCATCAAAGTCAGGGCCATGGCGGATACCGCGACTCATCCGGATTCACCTGCTAGGTAGAGGATCAACGCCTGGTAGATTTCGTCACGTCGATGCCTGACTCTACCTAGGGTCAAGAATGGATAGAGGATCTCGATCTGGGCCTCTCGGATGGATGTCTGACTCTATCACAGAAAGTCCTGCTGAAGGGATCATACTCCTGTAGAAGGAAACAATGTCTGAAATTCAGGGGAACGAGAAAAATGAGCACTAACCCAAACAAAACATGTCCAAGATCCGGTGGACAAGAGGACCATGACATTTTCCAAAAAGTACACGACATGTAGAAAAGTTAAACATCGTGTCGTCTAACCCCGGGTACTGTCCGTGTACAATGGCCTGTGTCGTAAGGCTGGTCATGTAGAAAAAGTGAGTACACGACATGTAGTACGGTGTACATGCCGTGTCCGAGTGACTGGGGTCGGCTCTGTGCATACTGGTCGTGTGCCCGTACACGGTCCTCAACCCGTGTACTCCAACCCGTGTAATCGGTACACGGTGTGACTTGCGTTACTGGCCTCACCTAGCCGTGTGATGGAATACACGGTCGTGTACTCCATCCCGTGTCCGTGTATCCCCTGGATACACGCTGAGTCCCGGGTAACCGCCTCTGCCATGCTGCGTAGAGAGTAAATGCCGTGTTCTGAAGCCATGTAGTCCATCCCATGTCTGTGTACTTCCCAAAATACACGTCGAGCTTCGGGGAAAGTCCAACACGCCGTGTGACCAGGGTCAGACGCCGTGTGACCAGGGTCAGACGCCGTGTGACCAGGGTCAGACGCTGTGTGACCAGGGTCACACGCCGTGTGATTCCTCTCTGACCCCTGGAACCCTAGCCGCTGCCTCCAGTTCTACACGACTTGTTCTTCGAAAGTACACGCCGTGTATTCTGGAAATTTCCAGAATCGCGGACTTCCGCCACCGCGCCTCCGTGATCCCCCGTTCGTCGTTCCGGCCGTCCGATCGCCATGAAATTCCGGAATCCAAGTCACCCCGACGTCCCGAGGTCGTCTCTGTTGTTTTCGGGCCTCCGATCGACTCCGAAAATGCGTTTCGATCCTCCCGCATGAAGAATGATCGAAGAATGGTCTTTTCTGATCCGAGCCGATTTGTCGTCCACTATCGTTGTAACACCTCCGCAAGGTTGTTGTGGTGTTGGATCTTCAGTTTGGGATTGTTGTGTCACAAAACGGATGCACAACGATCCTTTGTTCCTCTCCCCGTGAAGAACGCGAAGAACACACGGAGAAAAGAAAGGGGGAAGAAATCCAACCAGAAAATCGAGGAACGAACCTCTGCCGTCGTTCGTCACGGCGTTGATCTGCTCCCATTAGTAGCCTTAAACGAAGCAGAATCAAACAACAATTAAACATGAATCAATTCCACGAAATCATCCCATCAAAAACCCTCCCCACAAAAATATACGAATCCACATATCAACATGTTCATGGTTGATCCGCGTTCGTCGTTGAAAATCAAAAATGGGAAAAGGAGAATTGAAATAACAACCCTTACCTCAAGAAGGGATCGATCGCTGATGAAGGGTTGTGCTGCCGCCGTCGTTGAGATCCTTCAACTTCATTGGCGCAGCGATTCGCAGCTTCGATCCATCGTCGTTCGTCACCGAGAGTTTTCTCCAAAGTGCCACGGATTCCCCAGAGTTTCTCTCCAGCTTCTGCCAACGAGCAACATTTGATTAACCCATTAAAAAGAGGGAACGTGATTGAGATTCCATCACGCTGCGACGTTAATGAGTCAGCGTTGCTGTTTCAAAGTCATTATGACGTGACATTTATTATTGAAACAACTACCCTATCTTTGCGCTGCAGTGAATGTTTCAAAAATAAAAAAATAAAAAAAATAAACTTTGCAATTTATTTTATTTTATTTTACTGAAAACGTCCGATAATTAACTTTTTCCCTCGACCCGCTCCGGTCGAGGTTAGACCCATTCTCAAGTAAAGTCATCCTCTCGGACGCAATGGTGCCCTCAGATTTTTAATCCAGGCATCCGTTTGGAAACTTCCACAACCACGCACAAGTGCCGACCCACTTAACTTAAAAAAAGTTCAAACCACCATTACAGGCTCACTGGGCCTCATAATGATGTGCCGTCTCTGCGCCGGGTCTCGTAATAATTCCATATAATATTTAAAAATAATACACAGAAAATCTGAGACATTACATTCTCCCCACCTTGGGGATTTACGTCCCCGAAAAGCGAAAACAAAGGCTACTCAAAAAGATGTGGGTACTGGGAACAGATTTGGGCCTCCCGCTCCCACGTGCTCTCCTGAAGATTCCTGTACTTCCACCGGACACGCACTAGGGGAATCGATCACCCACGAAGGATCCTCTCATGCCGATCCTCGATCTCCACCGAGTACTCAGCAAAGGTCACTCCATCCTCAATGTCCAGCTCGCCCCAGTTGATGACGTGCGATGGGCCATGCACGTACCTCCTCAGCTGTGACACGTGGAAGACATCATGTACCTGATGTAATTGTGGCAGTAGAGTTAGGCAGTACACCACCTCGCCAACTCTGCATAGTATCTGGAAAGGTCCGATGGACCTCGGAGATAGCTTGCCGCCCCAACCAACTCTCTGTAACCCTCGTCGAGGTGAGACCTGAAGAAAGACGTGGTCTCCCTCTTCGAACTCCAGAGGTCTCCGTCGTCTGTCAGCATAAGAATTTTGCCAACTCTGTGCAGCCTTCATCCACTCCCGGATGATCTGAACTTCTCAGCGGTAGCTCGCACCAACTCTGGACCCATGAGTGCTGACTCTCCAGGGTCGGTCCAGCAAAGCGGTGACTGGTAGGGTCTCTCATACAAGTCCTCAAACAGTGCCATGCCAATGATGGAGTGGTATCTATTGTTGTACGCAAACTCCACCAGTGGTAGGTGGTCCTCCCAACTGCGACCAAAGTCCAAGATACAGGCTCTCAACATATCCTCCAGAACCTGAATGGTCCTCTCCATATGACCATCTGTCTGGGGATGAAACGCTATGCTCAAGCGTAGCTGAGTCCCGGAAGTCTCCTTCAATCCCTTCCACAACTGGGATGTGAAACATGTGTCTCTTTCTGAGACTATTGTCAAGGGGATTCCATGTAGTCAAACTATCTCCTGCACGTAGAGGCGTCCCAAGCTCCTTATGGAATTCTGCTCCCTGATAGCTAGGAAGTTGTCCGACTTGGTGAGTCGATCAATGATCACCCAGATGGAATCATGCCCCTTAGACATCTGTGGTAACCCTGTCATGAATTCCATCGATATTCCATCCCATTTTCACTATGGAACTTCTAGGGGGTGAGATAATCCCGCTGGAACCTGGTGCTCAGCCTTCACCTGTTGGCATGTGAGGCATCGAGAGACGAACTCTGCTACTGCCTTATTCACGCCTGACCACTAGAACTGTTGTCAGAGATCTTGGTACATCTTTTACACTCCCAGATGTACCGCCAAGGGGGATGTATGAAACTCCCTCAGGACTTCCTCCTGTAACGTCACAGGTACAATAGTGCGTCCTCTGAAAAGAAGTACGTGCTCCCCACCTTACGAATATCCATCAGGAGCATGCCCTGCGGATAACTGAGCACGTAAAGTCTCACAGTCGACATCCCCAAGCTGCACTTCCCTAACTAATTTTAAGAGTGTAGGGGTGACAACCATCGACTGCAGGTAAGCTGCATCCTCTCCATCCATGAAGGATAACTGCAACATAGCTAACTGCTCCGTCGCCTCACTCAACAGTTGCGATCTCGACCTTCTTCTAAGAGCATCCGCCACCTTGTTCCACTTCCTAGGAGTATAGATGTTCTCAAAATCATAATCCTGGAGGAACTCTAGCCAACACCTCTGCCTCAGATTCATATTCTTCTATGAGAAGATGTACTTGAGGCTCTTGTGGTCAGAGTAGATGATGAACTGCTCGCCCATAAGGTAGTGTCGCCACATCTTCAATGCAAATACTACTGCAACCAACTCGATATCATGAGTCGCATAGTTCTTCTCATGTGGCCTAAGCTGGCACAAACCATAAGCAATCACTGCCTGCCTCTGCATCAGGACACATCCAAGCCCGGTCCCTGATGTGTCACAGAAAACTATGTACTCGACACCCTCATCCGACAATCTCAAGATTGGGGCGCTCTTCAAACTCTGTCTCAACTGCTCGAAAGCCTGCTTTCACTTCTCCATCCACATGAAGGGTTTCCCCTTCCTAGTCAAGGCTGTCATCAGTGCTGATATTCGGGAGAAATCAGAAATGAATCTCCGGTAATATCCTGCCAACCCAAGGAAGCTTCGCACCTCTGTCACGCTCTGAGGTGTCTCCCATGCTAACACTGCCTCCACCTTGGATGGGTCCACCGCAACTCCATCTTCTGAGATGACATGTCCCAGAAAGTAAAACTCTTGAATCCAAAAGTGGCACTTCGAGAGCTTCCCATAAATCTAGTGCTCCCGGAGTACGTCTAGAACTATCCACATGTGTCTCGCGTGCTCCTCCTTTGACACCGAGTACACAAGGATGTAGTTGATGAAGACCACTATGAACTAGTCCAAGTACAGTTGGAAAATCCGGTTCATTAGTCCCATGAACACTATGGGGGTGTTTTTCATGCCGAATGGAATCACCAAGTACTCATAGTGACCGTAGCAGCATCTGAAGGCTGTCTTCGGTATATCCTCATCCTGTACTTGTAACTGGTGATAACCTGATCGAAGGTAAACCTTTGAGAACCAATTTTCCCCTATCATCTAATCGAATAGGTCGTCGATCCTTGGTAGTGGATACTTGTTCTTCACTATTACCTGATTCGGGTGCCGGTAATCCATGCACAACCTCAGACTCCCGTCTGCCTTCTTGGAAAACAAGACTAGGGTCGCCCAGGGTGAAACGCTGGGTCTCACGAAACCCTTGCTCTGTAAATCCTCCAACTGCACCCTCAGCTCGCGAAGCTCTGCGGGAGCCATCTGATATGATGGTGAGAAAATTGGTGCTGTTCTAGGGTGTAAGTCGATGCAGAAGTCGATTTACCGACGGGGAGGTAATCCCGAAACGTCTCGTACTCTTCCACTACTACTGGGAACTGAGAGATTACAACATCTACTGCTCCGAGGGTAAGTCTAGCCAACTCATGAGTGATTGGATACACCCTCCTATGCATAAGTCCATTCTGTGCTGCGTGGGTTTCCCTTTCTCCGACAAAGGAAAACCTCGTCCCATCACTACAGACACACCCCACTCTTTGCCTAAAACAGTCAATCTGGGCATAGACCGAAGATAACCAATCCATACTGAGAATGATGTCATAAGGCCTCGACGCTACCACCAAGAGGTTCCAAATGAAACTCTCACCTCTAAGGGTAATATCACACTATCTGCAAAGATGTGTGATTGTCGAGTCTCCTTCCGTAGGTGTCTCCAAGTGTAAGGATCGAATCAACGGTTCTACCGGAATCTCAAGGTTTCTCACAAGACATGTGGATATGAAGGAATGACTGGAACCTGTGTCTATAAGTACAACATCTAAGTTATAAAAGACATAGATCGTACCTTGAATCATCCCTAGAGTCCCTGGGTCGTACGCCTCGACCGCATGCAGTTGTCCCCATCCCTGTCCCCCAGCTCCCTGAGCCTGGTGCGAACCTCCTGGGGGTGGTGGTAGAAGTAAGTCGAAGCACCTGCCACCACCCGTAGCTCTCCCTACTCCTCTACCACGTTCTCTACCTGGCGGGTCTGTCTGCTCCACTCTCTGCCTCTGCCTCGGTGGTCCATCCATCTCTTCCCTGTTAGCAACTCGATGAGTCGGACAATCTCTAGCGAGATGTCCCCTACCATCGCACACATAACATCGTTTCTCCCTAGGCTGAATGGATCCATCCTGAGAGCCCTAGACTATCGATCCTCTATCCTGGATCCTCCTATGATGTTTCCCACATCCAGATCCCTGTTCCTGATGTCGGATCCCTGCTGCCGGGGTCTCCGCACCTGTCTGCCTGCTGCTGACTGCCGTCGGTTGTCTCTAATCTACCAAGAAGTTCTCGATCACCAAGGCCTGCTCAAGCACTCCAGCATAAGTCAAAATGCATAGAGGCACGATTCTAGCTTAGATGTATCATTGTAGACCTCACTCGAAGGTTCGAGATCTGAAGTAATGATCCCTGACTATATCCATCGAGTACCGGGCGAGGTTGGTGAACCTCGATGAATAGCCAGCTATTGTCAAACTGCCCTGCTAGAGCTGAAGAATCTCCTAGATGCGCACTTCTCTTAGCATAAACAGAGAGAACTCCTCCCTGAAGAGTCTCTCAAACTCGGTCCATGAAAGAGTCTCCTCGTCGTGAGTCTGTGTGGTCAGACTCCACTATCGTCCCGCCGAACCCCGAAGAAGGATCGCTCCTAGGATCACCATCTGGTCTGCTGGTGTCCTCACTAGATGAAAAAATCTGGTCACCACCTCAAGCCAGTCCTCAACCGCCTGAGGGTCAGGCTCACCTCGGAACCTGAGGGGTCTCTATCTCTGGAACTCATTGAGCGTGCTAAGCCTGCACTCCTCGTCGGTCGGTACTGCACAAACCACGGGCTGCTCCACTAGTGGTGGTACAACAGGTGCACCACCCGGAGGCAACGCCTGGGGAACTGGTCCCTGAATCGAAGCCTCGTCACAGAGGGGGTCATCCTTGTGATCGTGCTGTTGAATCCTAATGGGTATGTGTCGCAGAGGCATTCTCTAAAGAAACAAGATATACCATGAGTATATCTGGATAACTGACTCGAAGGACATGGAAAACAAAATCCATTCCTATATAATGCATGTACATTTCTTTTATTCCCCCTGCAACCTGCGTTTTCATGAACCGAGCAAAAATCAGGTTATCAGAGTCCTGGTGTATGGATACGTCGGCCGTCACACCAACACAAGAGTCTCTGGCCTGAAATCCAAACTCAAAACACTTAACACTGTTGCCCCAAACCAATCTCACTGACTCTTAGTCCTAAGGTAGAACCGACCGCCTCTGATACCACTCTGTCACGACCCATCCTAGTGGGGCCCGCACCGTGACTCCCCAAGCTTGCCTCCGATAGGCCAGGGGCTGGTGACTAGCACCGAGCAGGCATATTGCTACATGAGAGGCATTGCCTAAGAACCTGTACATACGCACACATCTCCAAGCCCACAAATGCTAAAATGTAAAAACTACTAAGGAACAAAAATGCATGCATACAACTAAACCCAACCATTAGAGTCCGACGGAAGGTAAAGTACTGAAAGTAAACTAGGCCAGAATACAAGACCACCAAAAACAAGAGTCTGAAAACTACAAAGTCCAACCTATAAACACAAGGGGTACTGAGACTGCTGCTCGTAGCCGAAGGAACGCCTCGGCCTGTAGGGAACTCAGAAAGCTCGGTCCTATCCCAGTCCGCCCTGGACTCTATCAAAAGGCTGCTCGTCTGCAAAAGACACGAAACATGCGAGCAGAGCCCGTGCGGGGGTGAGTATAACAATACTTAGTAGAGGACCTCGAAAACCCACGAAGCAATACACGAAATAAAGGTAAAATCATCTCTACACAGTATATGTCTACTTAACATATAATAGGTGAACACAATCTAGATATACCCAAACTCAGACCTGTGGTCTAGAAACAAGTCACATGACCAAAAACCCCCATTAGGGATTCAGTTTGAAGATTCCACGAATCACTCATTTTTGGAGAAACACTCCACGAGTCTGCCAGATCTGATGACGTCCGTCCGAGAAGTACTGTTTGTCGGGAAACTTCATGAGAGGTAGTTACACTAATTATGGGAGACACACTCTTGAGTGGAGAAGATCATGATATATAGATGCACTCATTATGGGAGACACACTCCTGAGTGGGAAAGATCACAATACATAGATGATGATCACTATCAGGGCCATGGAGGATACCGCGACTCATCCGGATTCTCCTTCTAGGTAGAGGATCAGTTCCCGGTAGATTTGGTCACGTCGATACCTGACTCTACCTAGGTTCAAGAATGGATAGAGGATCTCGATCCGGACCTCTCGGATGGATGCCTGAATCTATCACAGAAATTCCTGCTGAAGGGATCATACTATTGTAGAAGGAAACGATGCCTGACCTTCAGGGGAACAATAAGAAGGGGGAACTAACCCAAAAGAAACATTTCCAAGATATGGTGGACAAGAGGACCATGCCATTTTCCAAAAAGTACACGACATGTAGAAAAGTTACACGCCATGTCGTCTGACCCCGGGTACTGCCCGTGTACAATAACACGTGTCATAAGGCTGGTCGTGTAGAAAAAGTGAGTACACTGTGTGTATTACGGTGTACACGCTGTGTTTGAGTGACTGGGGTTGGCTCCGTGTACGCTGTCCGTGTACCCGTACACGGTCCTCAACCCGTGTACTCCAACCCTTGTAATCGGTACACGGGGTGACCCGCGTTATTGGCCTCACCTGGCCGTGTGATGAAGTACACAGTCGTATACTACATCCCGTGCCCGTGTACCCCCTGGATACACACCGATTCCCACGTAGCTGCCTCTGCCATGCTGCGTAGAGAGTACACGCAGTGTTCTGAAGCCATGTAGTCCATCCCGTGTCCGTGTACTTCCCAAAATACACATCGAGCTTCGGGGAAAGTCCAACACGCCGTGTGACCAGGTTCACACGCTGTGTGATTCCTCTTCTACCCCCAAAACCCTAGCCTCCACCACCAGTACTACACGGCGTGTTCTTCGGAAGTACACACCGTGTATTCTGGAAATTTCTAGAATCGCAGACTTCCACCGCCGTGCCTTTGTGCTCCCCCGTTCATCATTCTGGTCGTCCAATCACCACGAAACTACAGAATCCAAGTCACCCCGATGTCCCGAGGTCATCTTCGTTGTTTTCAGGCCTCCAATAGACTCGAAAAACGCGTTTCGATCCTCTCGTGCAAAGAATGCTCGAAGAATGGTCTTTTTCGATCCGAGCCAATTTGTCATCCACTATCATTGTCACAACTCCGCAAGGTTGTTGTGGTGTCGAATCTTCAATTTTGGATCGTTGCGTCGCAAAACGGATCTGCAACAATCCTTTGTTCCTCGCCCCACGAAGAACGTGAAGAACGCATGGAGAAAAGAAAGGGGGAATAAATCCAACCAGAAAATCAAGGAATGAACCTCCGATGTTGTTCATCATGGCGTTAATCCACTCCTGTTAGTAGGCTTAAATGAAGTAGAATCAAACAACAATTAATCATGGATAAATTCCCCGAAATCATCCCATTAAAAAACCCTCCCCATAAAAATGTACGAATCCGCGGATCAACATGTTCGTGGTTGATCCACGTTCGTCGTTCAAAATCAAAAATGGAGAAAGTAGAATTGAAATAACAACCCCTACCTCAAGAAGGGATCAATCATTGATGAAGGGTTGTGCTGCCGTCATTGTCGAGATCCTTCAACTTTTTTGGTGCAACGATTCGCAGCTTCGATCTGTCGTCGTTCTTCGCTGAGAGTTTTCTCCAAAGTGCCATGGATTCCCCATAGTTTCTCTCCAACTTCTGCCAATGAGAAACGTTTGATTAACCCATTAAAAAGAGGGAACGTGATTGGGATTCCATCACGTTGCGACATTAATGAGTTAGCATTGCTGTTTGAGAGTCATTATGACGTGGAATTTATTATTGAAACAACTGCCCCGTTGTTGCGCTACATCGAATATTTCAAAAAAATAAAAATAAATAAACTTTTCCATTTATTTTATTTTATTTTACTGAAATTGTACGATAAATAACTTTTTCCCTCGACCCGCACTAGTTGAGGTTAGACCCATTCTTAGGTAAATTCTTCATCCCGGACGCAACAGTGCCCTCAGATTTTTAATCCGGGCATCCGTTTGGAAACTGCCACAACCGCGCACAAGTGCTGACTCACTTAACTTAAAAAAAGTTCAAACCACCATTCCGGGCTCACTAGGCCTCGGAATGATGTGCCGTCTTTGCACCAAGTCTCGTAATAATTCCATATAATATTTAAAAATAATACACGAAAAATTCTAGACATTACATAGTATGTGATAATGTATCAAGAGTAACTGTCACACTAAAAGGTTACAACAGTTCACCGCTATGATGATACTCGAAAGTGATATGACATTATTCTTAAATAAATGTTCTATAGTCGGATGATATCATTTGAAGAACACAAATTATATAGGCTATCATGGGTGGAGACTCATAGGATTTTGATGCATCTTATTATGGTGTATGCCCTTTGTAATATTCAGTGTAGGATATTATGAGAACGAGAACCCCAGTAGAAAATACACATTTATATGTGTCATTGGGTGTTCTTATCTATGGATATGTGTATTGATTTTTCGACTTTAAGATTATTATTAATGAGTATTATTATTTGTATACTTTGATGTATTGACAAAAACTATGACGACATATATTTGCGGTGGGGTAGGATATGTTGACTGCATCATGAATAATATTGAATTAAAGAACAATATGAGAAATGATTCCCCCCTTGTTCTTTAATGAAAGTTGATATCTCATTCCCTTTGATGGAAATTATATAGCCAAAATAAATCCATAATCATGGTGTTCTATAGACAAGTTCAATTTTTGGGAAGTCAAAGAAAGAGACATCGAGCACATAGGTTGATGACACCAACATGCAACCTGCTTGATTAGAGATATCATGATAAAAATATTATATTACATAGTAAGCATCTGTATGAGGTATTATGTTGTTTCGACATTAAATTCTTTCACTATAGGTGCCTTACCATGTTTCTATGTCATGAACCATCCCAGAGGGGCCCGTGGCATGACTACCCCAAGCCCACATCCGATAGGTCAGGGGCTGTAGACTAGCACCAAGTAGGCATATTCCACAAATGAGAGGTATTTGCCTAAGTACCTTTACACACACACACATCTCCAAGCCCAAAATGTGGAAATGTAAAAACACTAAGTAAACAAGCATGCATACCACTAAGATACCAACAACATAGTATGACAGTAGGAAAATTGGAAAGTAAACAAGGCCAGAATACAAGCCCTCCAAAAGTAAAGTCTGCCAAAGTGAGTGCACAAGTTCCTGGAACTCATATGTAGAAAACCCTACTTGAAGGGTAGGTACAAAAATAGCTATCTGAAGTCGCTGAAGCACACCTCGTCTGTCAGGCCTCTCTCTAAGCACCACCTAACCCCGGTCCACCAAGGACTCCGTCAAAGTGTCGATCATCTGTACAAGACACGAAACGTGCAAGCATAGCCCATGCAGGGGTGAGTAAAACAATATTCAGTAGGGATCCTGAAACCACAAAGGAAAATACCACATAGGAAAATACCACTAAGAAATACATGAAGTATACCACAAAAGAAACACACAAAGTACACCCCAAAGGAAACACATGAAGTACACCACAAATGAAACACATGCAATACAGCAAAAAGAAAACACACGAAGTATAGTCGATACGGTCAACTCACACAGGTATAAGTCTAAACTATGAAGAGAAGGATTTTTAGTTGTAGTCCACAGATCTCCAAGTCCCCATGACACTAGAAGTGTCAATGGTGCACGGAGCGTTGATGATGCACGAGGCATCAGTTGCGCCTGGAGTGGCGATGGCAGCCAGGGCATCGATGGATCACAACGCATCAATGACACACAGAGCGCCGATATCCCACAAAGAGTCAATGGGTCATACAAACCCCAAGTCACATAGTCACCAAGATCACATAGTCATAGCTAGCCGCAGGATTTTTCTCGTAGCATGCTTGTTCTGGGATAACATACTCTTCAAGCCATTAGGTCATAAACCAACTTCAACAAAAACACATTTAGAGTATCTCAAAAGTACCTTCTTGTCGCTAGGGTCCCAATGCTGTAAACAAACCATCAAACAGACACACAGTTTGAAAGATATGAAAAATTTAGTAAAAAGGGTTCGGTTTGGTCTGGGTTCGATTCGACCCGGTCCGGTCGACCTGAACTAACTCGGTTAGTCTGGGATATCCCAACCCGAACTGACCTGGCCCGTTGGGCCGCCGGACCGCCAGAGCAGCCCGATTCTCCAGCCCGGCCTGCGTCGCATGGGTTGACCTTGCTCCGCCAGAAGTGGCCCACCCTGGCCACACCCCCCTGATCCATGTGGTCGCTCGACTGCATGGCCAGTCAGCCCCCTCGGTCCACACGGTGCCATACCGCGTTTCACGTGGCTGGCCCGCCTCGTCCCATGACCCCACCGCTACGGGGTCCTCTGTCCGACGCGACACCAGGGCGTCATGTCCTAGTTGTTGCCGCCACAACCTCCTTCTGCGATCCCTATTCGCCACCCGTGGCCTTTGCCGCCACATGCCTCCTTCGATGCGGTCCTTCCTAGACCGCATCTCACTACTGCCACTATCGGCCACTACCGCTGCCGCCCACCCTGCTGATGGCCCATTCCTACCGCGCCCCACCTGGCCTGATTGCTCTTATCAGGCCGATGTTTCCTCCTCCTTGCACCGCCATGGTTTTGGATCCCTATCCCGAATCGTTGTGTCACGAATCAAAGTCACAATGAACCTTTGATCGTAAATCATGAGGAATGAGGAATGTTGGGGGAAAGAGACAAATCAAACGAACATCAAAATGGACATATCTTGGTCTTGTTTATGTCGGTCTTGATCCATTCATGTTAGAAGGTTTAACAGATAACAATCAACCAATATTCACAAAGATCCAACACCCCCGTAAAAATTACCCATCTCACAAGAACGATCGAACCACGAATCAATCTGTTCGTGGATTGGTCCGCACTAGTCATTGAATCTAAGAAGGGGGAAAATCATGAAGAGATTGACACCCTACCTTGAGATTGGATTAGTCGTTGATGAAGAACGGAAGTTTGTGTCATTGTCGATCCTTGATCTGCCAACGTTCGTCGATCCACCGTGCTCCGGTCAGATTTTCGATCTTGGTTTGCTAAATCACTGGGAGAGCCTTCTTATCTCTGCATCCGGGAAAATACAAGGTTATGGTGATAGCCCTACATTTATGACAAAAGGATTTAATTAAAAGAAACCAATGCAACATCAAATAGAATATTTTTATTAAAATATTTTAATGACGGTTAAGTCCAATTTCTAACTTTCACAACCGACCCACGTCGGTCGTTGTTAGGACTCGCCTATGGAAACATCCCCTTACAAACTCAGTAGTGATATCAGATTTCCAATTTGAGTTACCATTTATGAGTTATTAGGATTTTAAAAATAAAATAATTTTATTTAATTATTTTATTTACGATTATCCCCTTTTTGGATTTTTCCATTGAAGACCTGTGCCGACTAAAGTTAAGTCACACCTAAGGTAAATCCACTGCTCTGAGCTCAACGGTGCCCTCATATTTCTGATCTAAGAACCCATTAAAAATTTATTACCATTTTAAAGAAAACCCGCCTACACACTTTATTACAGACTTAACATTTTTCACCGTATCATTCCGGGCACACCGGGCCTTGGAATCTCACACCGTCTCAGAGCTTGATATTAGAATTTTTCCAATTAATTTATAAAAATAAAACTAAATAAAATCTGAGTCATTAAATTCTCCCCACCTTAGAGATTTACGTCCCTGAAATCCAAACCCTAAAAAAGATTAGGGTACTGAGCACAAATTTGAGCCTCCCACTCTTAAGTGATCTCCTGAAGATTCTCGTGCTGTTAACGAATGCACACCAAAGGAATTAACCACCCATGAAGGATCCGATCATGTCGATCCTTGATCTCTACTGGGTACTCCGAAAAAGTGGTCCCATCATCAATTTCCAGCTCACTCCAGTCGATGACGTGTGATGGATCATGGACGTACCTCCTCAACTGTGACATGTGGAATAAATTATGCACCCAGTGCAATTGTGGGGGTAGAGCTAGATGGTATGCCACCTTGCCAACTCTACTCAGAATCTAAATTGGGATGATGTATCTCAAAGATAACATGCCGCCCTGGCCAAATATTAATAATCCCCGTCGAGGTGAGACCATAAAGAACACATGGTCTCCCTCCTTGAACTCCATAGGCCTTCATCTCCTATTATCATATGATTTCTACCATCTCTGTATATTCCTCATCCATTCTTCGATGATCTATACCTTCTCAGTGGTAGCTCGTACCAACTCTGGGCCCATGAGTGCTAACTCTCCTAGGTATGTCCAGCAAAGTGGTGACCTACAGGGTCGCTTGTACAAGGTCTCGAATAGTGCCATACCGATGGTGGAGTGATAACTATTGTTGTACGAAAACTCCACCAACGGTAGATGATCCTCCCAATTACGACCAAAGTCTAGGATGTAAGCACGTAACATGTCCTCAAGAACCCAGATGGTCCTCTCTGTAACCCCCCGACCCTAGTTACCTAGATTTAGTGCATTATTACATAACATTGGCATGATCACAAGAGATCAAGTCTCAAAATATCGATTAGTTTAGTAGCCTTGGAAGTACTAGATACAAACATAAGTTTTACATTACATTATGAAATAAAAAACAACAACATTGTGTCTTCTTTGAACACATTCATCTCCCTTAGACTATCCCTAAAGGTCAGTCATAATATACTTCTTCGCATCCTGGGAAAAATAAAACATAGAAAGGGGTGAGCTCAGGTGCTCAGTAAGGATAACAATATAGTGGAAACTTTCATAAATAAGTATAAAAATTTAAGGCAACGTATAAGACTAAAACAAAAGACTTTTAAACATAAAACATCAGCATAATATGGAAAAGATAAATCAATTAATTCCATTTACTTATTCACATGGATATTCTACTAGTTGAATAATCACATGTAATATCAATAACCAATTTCATAATGATGGAATGCATAATGCTGGACATCATAACCACATAGTCAAGGTATCATTCCAAGACTACAAATAAGATTTTGTCAAGGCCTTATTCCAAGACACTAGTTTATCTCATGAGACCTACTGATGAATCGAAGAACTATAGTGGGCTCCACCCGTCAATTACTAAGTTCAATGCATTCCTCATATGAAAATGTTGAAACATAACATAAACATTGATATAAAAACTAGCATACAAAATGTTAATACTTTAACCATAAAATATGAATGGTATAAAAATAACTTATCCACATTCAAACATATCACAAAAACTTCAATACAATATGGAATATTGTATCATAATAAATCAACTTCAAACAAGTGTAAAATCCATCAAAGGATATTGACATAGATGAAATCCAAACTATTTGAGAGAAATATATTTTTCTATTTTTAAATCATTTAAAAGTAACATAATTATAAAAGAAAACATTTATTTTGAAAATATTCTTATAATCTTGTAAAGGAAGCTTCAAAGGTGTTAAAATGGCAAAAAATATCCACACTCGCTATATAAGTTAAAAAAACATTCTTTCTTTAATTTTGTCAAAAAGGTCGTAAATAATTTTGTTTGGAAAACGACGAAAAAATTCCTTTATAAACATTTTATAAAAATTCATACAAGGGTATAAATGACTTTAACCCATAGTATAAGAAATAGTAAAAATGTTTTGAAATACATTTTTAAGAAACACAGATGTGGATGATAAAGAGGTCCCAGTATATACTCACGTATAAACAACCTCGGATAATGAAGAAATTGTAGAATTAACCCTTACCTTGTACTTTTCATTAGTCGAGGGTATTCTAAACTCATGTATAATAGTTAAATCATTTTTAATAAATTTTAAAAGAATCACATACATAAATATGATATCATATATGATCTTCTAATATTGCTTTGTTAATAATATTTTAGTAGTATCATTGTTTCAGGTGTTAACTGATTCATTTTCCTTTATATGTTTTGTAATGTAAGTCATGTTTGATATAGATAGGATGTATTATATTCATATCCATAATGATATTAAGTTTTTAAACATTATTTTTAATCATAAAATAAAAATTATTCTTGAATGGTTACGATGAGGAATGAATCTCATCGCGTTCGTGGAGACGATAATCCGTACATACGCAAGAGCGAAAAATTATTCTATTGATGGTGAAATTGTATGTAATTGGATGATATATCATATATAAAGAATAATTAACATTTTATATTTATTATTTACATAAATTATACTCATTATTATACCCATCCAAATAATTAAGTGTTGAAGAACAAACTACACCACGACATGGAGACGGTAAGCCGTACATACACACATATGGTGACTTTGTCATTCATAGGATGGATAAAATAATGAATATGATTGTACCATATTTATAATAACATCATAGTATGTATAAGGTACTATATTTATTATTTTGGTATGGAAATAACAAATAAAGAGGAAATGGAAGAAGAAAAGAACTTTAAAATAGGTGATGAAATTATTACCTCTTCTTCGGGTGCTTCCTTTTGATTTGATCAAAAGGGATCCTTAGGTTAGATTTTGATCAAATTAAAAACTCTAGGTTGAATTGAGGGTATTTGGGAGGATATTTGAGTAGGTTTTGGCCGATCCAAATGGATTTAGAGGTGTGATTTTGAGAGAAGGGGAAGTACCCTTTTATAAGAGAGGTGAGGGTCACTTTAGGAAAAGCTTGAAATATTATTTTATTATTCAATAATATTCAGTTTATAATGGCTCAAAAATTATTTATTTAGAGAATAATGTGGGGATAGGTTGAAAAACTCTCAAAAAATAGGTTTTAGATAGGTTTAGTTCACCATATTAACCTTATCTTTTAGATTTAACTCTTAGTTAAATAGTTTAACTTTTACCATGTATTCTTGTATTATTATAATAAATGGTTAATAAAATTACTATAAAAAGACAAGAGAACCCCAAGTGGTTAATTATTGATATATATAACCTTATATAAGTCCTTTGGACAAACATTATATTTTTAGGAATATTATATAAATTAATAATATAGTATTTATTTTAAAAACTCATTTATGTCAATTTTGACACTATTTAGTATTTGGTTTTTGTGAAAGTCATAACAACTTTATAACTTCGAAAAAAATTTATTTAATCAACCCTAACATGTCATATAAAACTATAAAATTTGTGGAATACTTAAAAAGTCTCAATTTATAATTATATTAATATTTATAATATCAATTATTTTAATCTTTAAATAATAAGGTAATTACTGCATCATCATTGTGTCATAAATAAATTTAATTATTTTATGTATAAAAATTATAAATAAAATACCATCATGTAGGAAATATTTTTATCTTTATAATGAATATTTATAGTCTAATTTATCTTATGTATAACCCTATACTAAAAATGGTTTAGTTATTAAACTTTGAATTTAACACTTTTAACTCTTCTTTAAATAAAATAATAATAAATGTACTAATCTAATCCAAGCAGTCCAAAAGGATCATATTTTATTCATAAGGTTGATTTTGGTCGAAATAAACTTATCAAATATAATTAGGACATGTCTTAGGGTAATTATAATACCATTTTTTACCTTTAATCACCTTATTTACTTTTAACAGTGGTAAATAAAAGTGAAAAGTTACTATTCACCAAAAAATATTTTTATCTTATTGAACCACATTTTACTTACTAATTTCAACCATGTCTCTCGGATTTTTAAAATTCAATTAACAGAAGTGGTGAAATTATGTTTTATGCAAATTTGAAAATGCGCCTAGAAGGTGGGTAAAAGACGCTAAAAAGTTCAATAAAATTTTATATATCTAATATTATTATAAAATGAATCAAATGAATTAAATTGAACATATATAGGTATTATGTATCTATTTTTACATAAAATAAATTTAAATAAAATAACTAATTATTTAAATAAAAAGTAGGTTTTAAACAATAACGCTGTGTTTTTCACTATTCATAAAAAATTGAAAGTTTTCAGAAAAATACCAAAAATTCACCCTAAGTTAATTTTGATAGTCTGAATCCCAAAATGAAGTCCATTTTGAAAAATAAAATTTATAAAATTTTAAAAAGTGGGTATTACTATCCATAATGGCTAGTTTGATTGGTCGTGGTGTGTTAGAACTCGAAGTTGCGTACAACGCAAGCTATTGTATTATTTAAAGAGAAGTGTACCGTGAAAGCTTGAGGTGTTACATTCTTCCCTCCTTCAAATAATTTAGTCCTCAAAATCTCTAGAATATTATTACATAAAAATATTCATGTGGTTCTTCATCATAAGTTCCTTGGGTTCCCACGTTGCCTCTTCCATCTTATGGTTTCTCTATAGAACTTTCACAGGACGAGTCATCTAGTTTCTCATCACTTGTTCTCTAGTACCAAGTATCTTGACAGACTCTTCAAAATAAGACAAATTAGGTTCTAGTTATATTTCTTCAAAGGTGATTAAATGCGTTGGGTCAGGCATGTATTTTCTCAACAGTGATACGTGGAACATATCATGAACTTTGGAGAGACTTGGAGGCATTTCCAAACAGTAAGCTACAACTCCAATTAATTATAGAATTTTGAAAGGTCCAATGTACCTGAGACTTAATTTACCATTCTTACTGAATAGTATAACACCCTTCCATGGAGATACCTTCAAGAAAACATGATCTCCTACTTGAAATTCCAAATCCTTCCTTTGGTTATTGGCATAGATCTTTTTCCTACTTTGAGCTAATTTGATGTGGGTTTGGATAATCTTTACCTTTTCCATTGTTTCCTTAACAAGTTCTGGGCCTACGAGTTCTCTTTCACCAACATCATCCCAACAAGCTAGTGTGTGACATCTCTTTCCATATAACGCTTTATATGGTGCCATCTGAATACTTGAATGAAAGTTATCATTATAGTAAAATTCTACCAGAGGTAAATATTGATCCCACATACCTTGAAAGTCAAGTGAGCAAGATCAAAACATGTCTTCTAAGGTTTGAATAGTCCATTCTGATTGTCCATCAGTTTGAGGGCGGTAGGAAGTGCTCAAACAAAGTTCAGTATCTAGGGAATTCTGAAGACTTTTTTTGAATCTTGATGTAAAGTGGAGATCATGATCATAAACGATTGATTGGGGTACTCCATGAAGTCTTACAACTTCATTAATATATAGTCTTGCTAGACGTTCAAGTGTTAAATCTTCTCTTATAGCAAGAAAATGTGCTGACTTGGTAAGACGATCAACAATGATCCATATTGCATCATTCCTTCTAGGAGTCTTTGGTATCCCCATGACAAAGTCCATCATAATATCATCCAATTTCCACTCAGGTATGAGAAGAGGTTGCATGACTCCTCTTGGATGTTGTCTTCCAGCCTTCACCTATTGACAAACCATACATCTTGACACATAATCATCAATCTCCCTCTTCATGTTGTCCCACCAAAAACGTTCCTGCAAATATCTATACATCTTAGTGCTACCAAGGTGTATAGATAAATTGGAGCTATGAGCATCATCCAACAAATCTCTTTTTAGATCGGGTATGTCAGGAACATAAAGTCTCTTCCCAAATTTCAAAATTACATCTTCATATACGAATTCAATCAATCTACCATCATTCACAGCTTTAATTTTCTTTTGAAACTTCTCATCATCAGTTTGAGAACTTTTTATCCTTTCTAGTAAATATAGTTTATAAACCATTTGAAAAGTATTGATATTTCACTTTCCATGGTTATTCCCGTATCCTTTTTTACTATATCCATGAACATAGGATCCCTTTGAACTCTCATCTTGTTCAAAAATCCATGCTCCTTTCTGATCAAAGCATCTGTCACCTTATTTATCTTCCTCGTGTGGTAGTGTATAGTGCAATCATAATCCTTGAGTAGTTAAATCCATATTATTTGACTCATGTTGAGTTATTTCAATGAAAAAATATACTTCAAACTCTTGTGATCAATATATATCTCACATTTTTCACCATAAAGATAGCATCTCCATACCTTCAAAGCAAAGATTACAGATTCTAACTCAAGATCATGAGTGAGATAGTTTTATTCATGAATTTTTAGCTGTCGTGATGCATAGGAAATAACTCTATCATTCTACATAAGGACACAACCAAGTACTTTATTTGAAGTATCACAATAAATAACAAACCCATCATTCCCCTATGGTAGAGTCAATACAGGATCATTGACTAATATTCTATTCAGTTCTTCAAAACATTCTTCATACTCTTTTTTCCAAAAAAAAATCAACCCCTTTACATGTGAGATTGGTTAATGGGTTATCCAATCAAGAAAAATCTTGGATGAAACGTCGATAATAACCTGCTAAACCAACAAAACTGCGTACCTTAGTTATACTCATCAGCACTGGCCATTCTTGTATTTCTCTTTTCTTAGAAGGATTAATATAAATTCCATCCTTAGAGACAATATGGCCAAGAAAAGAAATTTCCTGAAGCTAGAATTCAAATTTTCTAAACTTCCCATATAATTCATTTCTTCTAAGAGACTTTAGAAAAGTGCGCAAGTGATTTTCATGATCTTTGTAGATTTTTGAGTATACCAAGATATCATCAATAAATACCACTACAAAGTCATCAAGATATTCCTTGAAAAATATATCCATTAGATCCATGAAGACAAAGGGTTCATTAGTCAGTCCAAAAGGCATTACTGTAAACTCGTAATGCCCATAACTAGTATAGAATGTTGTCTTCGGAATGTCTTCCTTCTTCACACACAACTAATGATATCCATATCATAGGTTAGTCTTTAAAAAATATAGAGCTCCATGAAGTTGATCGAATAAATCATCAATGTGAGGTAGGAGATACTTTTTCTTTATTGTTATAACATTGATCTCCCAGTAGTTAATGCACAACCTCATAGATCCATATTTCTTCTTAACAAAAACAATAGGGGCTCCCCATGGAGAAACACTAGGGCGAATAAATCCTTTATTACTCAATTACTATAATTGTTTCTTTAGTTACACTAATTCCACAGTGGAAATTCTATAAGGGATCTTCGATATGGTCCTTGAACCAGTAATTAAATCAATGGAAAACTCAATTTCTCATTCTGGAGGATGTCTAGGTAAATCCTCCGGAAACACATCAACATATTCTTGAACAATAGGTACATCCTCTATTTGAACATTCATTTCCTTACCCACAGTTATTTCATTATCTTCCTCCCCAATAATTGAATTTAGTAGAGCTACTGGGGGTGGGTCTAGATAAGAATCAGATGGTGACATTTCTTCTCTAAAGATAAGGTACTCCTTATCATCATAAAAAATTGTAACCTCCTTCTTCTTACAATAAATTTTCACATCATGATCTAAAATCCAATCCATACCGAGGATTATATTAAATTAAATCTTGGGTATGACTATGAGATCAGAAGGTAAAGCACATTTATATGCCCTAATAAGAACTGATTCACAAAACTTTGTTGCAATGATAATTCCCTTAGGAGTTTTGACTGACAACTACCTTGTTAAATCAAATTGGAAATATCTAATTTTCTTAGCAAAACAGGAAGATATGAAATAATGTGATGATCCAAAATCAAATAAATCATTTACTAAACTTGAGGAAACCATTAAATTACCTGCCACCATGTCATTCGGAGCTTTAGCCTCAGTAGTAGTGATCGTATAAGCTTGGCCTTGATCCCTTATCCTTTTCTGAGGTAATTTTCCTTGGTGTTTAAGACATTAATTTTCATAATGACCCATTTATATACAATTATATCATTCAACATTGACAGAATATTTCTTTCCCTTGCAATCACGAGCTTGGTGGCGTTTTTCACCGCACTTGTAACAGACTATCATTCCCTTCAAAAAAGTACCAGGGTGTTTCTTCCCACATTTACTACAGGATGGAAATTCAACTTTTCCCTTCTTCACATTATTTCTATTTCCAAAGTGTTCAAAATATCTCTTCTTCTCTTGCTTTGCTTTAAATTCGTAAGACTTAGAGAATTCATTTTCTATCTTGATAGCACATGAGACAATATCTTCGTACGATGAGAAGGATTGTGAGACTAATGATCGATGGAGAAATGGTTTTAACCCATCAAATAATTGATCAATATTACTCCTTGGGTTATGTATATAATCTACTGCATACCTTGATAACCTTGTAAAGTTATCCTCATACTTAGTGAAATTATCATCCTCCTTTTTCCTCAGACTCAGAAATTGCCTTTCCATATCTGCTCGATGGTCATGAGGAAAGTATTTTTATAAGAAAATATCTTTAAACTCCCTCCATTCAATACTTGACACTTCATCATCTTCCTTTGTGTTTTGAATCAATGACTACCACTGATTTTCATCTCCTCTGAGGCGATAAACTACCATGAAAACTTTGTCCCTTTCACTACTGCCCAAAGCATGAAATATTTTCTCTAAGGAACTTATCCATTTCTCAGCTACAAATGTATTTTTATTCCCATTGAATGTTGGTGGTTGTTGCCTTATGAAGTGGTCTAACATTGATCCTCCACGTTGTGGATCAGGGTGCTCCATATGGGTAAGGTTATTATTCATAACCTGAGTAAGTTGTCCCAGTATGGTAATAAGTTGTTCATCACCAGTTGCATCACTAGCTCCAATATAATTCACTTGAGTAGGAGGTAAATCCCTACATGGATTACGTGCATTGATACAGTTTCCATTCCTTCAAATAGGCGTCATTTATAAACAATGACATACAATAGATTAGTTTATGAATGTCAATACATAATTACAAACTTGTAAAATACTTAACATAAATTGAACAGTTTATGCATATAATCAATAATCATAAAAAATGTTTTCTTTGAGGAGGTATTTACTCATAAATCCTTCATAATGGTTTTTAAATAAAATGTGAATTATCCTAAGAATATCCCCCAGGAGTGTTGTAACCAAGAGTGCAGCAAGACCCATTGTCATGTACCAAGATACCCCGGGTCAAGCCCGAAACTCCTTGTCAGACTTTTCACTCCTAGGTACATCTATTCCAGAGCTGCCTCTACCTGCTCATATCCAGACATGGATGTATTTCTTGGAAAACTCAAAAAATCTCTACATTACCAAAATTCTAGGAAGTTATTCTATACTAATCCTCAAAGTCTATCTTAGGGTAATGTTCTCTAATAAGAGTTTTTATAAATCTATCTTTTAAGGTTTATACTAAACTTCCTTTGATACCAACCGTAACGCCCTGACCCTAGTTACCCAGAGTAGGTGCATTATTACATAACATTGGCATAATCACAAGAGATTAAGTCTTGAAAGACCAATTAGTTTAGTATCCTTGGAAGTAATAGATATAAACATAAGTTTTACATTACATTATGAAATGAAACACAACAACATTGCATCTCCTTTGAACATATTCATCTCTCTTAGACTATACCTACAGGTTAGTCATAATATAATTCTTCGCATCCTGGGAAAAATAAAACATAGAAAGAGGTGAGCTCAGGTACTGAGTAAGGATAACAATATAGTGGAAACTTTCATAAATAAACATAAAAATTTAAGGCAATGTATAAGACTAAAACAAAAACATTTTAAACATAAAACTTCAGCATAATATGGAAAATATAAATCAAATAATTCCATTTACTTATTCACATAGATATTCTACTAGTCGAATAATCACATGTAATTTCAATAGCTAATTTCATAATGATGGAATGCATAATGCTGTATTTCATAACCACATAGTCAAGGCCTCATACCAAGACTACAAATAAGATTTTTTCAAGGCCTTCTTCCAAGACACTATTTTGTCTCATGAGACTTACCGATGCATCGAAGAGCTATAGAAGACTCCACCCGTCACTTACTAAGTCCAATGCATTCCTCATTTGAAAATGTTGAAACATAACATAAAAATTCGTATTAAAACTAGCATACAAAATGTTAATACTTTAAACATAAACTATGAATGATATAAAAATAACTCATACACAGTAAAAAATATCATAAAACCTTCAATAAAATATGGAATATTGTATCATAATAAATCCACTTCAAACAAGTGTAAAATCCATCAAAGGATGTTGACATAGATGAAATCAAAACTATTTGAGATAAATATATATTTTTATTTTGAAATAATTTAAAAGTCACATAATCATAAAAGAAAACATGTATTTTGAAAATATTCTTATAATCTTGTAAGGGAAGCTTTAAAGGTTTTATAATGGAAGAAAATAGCCGCACTCCCCGTATAAGTTAAAAAAACATTCTTTCCTTAATTTTGTCAAAAAGGTCGTAAAAGACCTTGTTTGGAAAATGACGGAAATATTCCTTTATAAAATTTTTATAAAAAGTAAGAAAAGGGTATAAATGACTTTAACCCATTGTCTATGAAATAGTAAAAATGTTTTGAAATACATTTTTAAGAAACATAGATGTGGATGATAAAGAGGTCCCAATATATACTCACGTATAAACAATCTCGGATAATGAAGAGATTGTAGAATTAACCCTTAACTTATACCTTTTCCTTGGTAGAGGGTACGTTAAAATCTTGTATAATAGTTAAATTATTGTTATTAAATTATAAAATAACCACATACCTAAATATGATATTATATATGATCTTCTAATATTGCTTTGTTAATAATATTTTAGTAGTATCATTGTTTCAGGTGTTAACTGATTCATTTTCCTTTATATGTTTTGTCACGTAAGTCATGTTTGATATGGATAGGATGTATTCGATTCATATCCAAAATGATATTAAGTTCTTAAATAGTATTTTTAATCATAAAATGAAAATTATTCTTGAATGGTTACGATGGGAAATGAATCTCATCGTGTTCGTGGAGATGGTAATCCGTACGTACGCACGAGCGAAAATATCATTCTATTGATAGTGAAATCGTATGTAATTGGATATTATATCATATATAAAGAATAATTAAAATGTTATATTTATTATTTACATCAATTATACTCATTATTATACACATCCAAATAATGAAGTGTTGAACAACAAACTACACCATGACGTGGAGACGGTAAGCCGTACGTATGCATGTATGGTGACTTTGTCATTAATAGGATGGATAGAATAATGAATATGGTTGTACCATATTTATAATAAAATCATATTATGTAGAAGGTACTGGATTTATTATTTTGGTATGGAAACAAAAAAGAAAGAGGAAGTGGAAGAAGAAAAAAACTTTGAAATAGGTGATGAAATTATTACCTCTTATTCGGGTGCTTCCTTTTGATTTGATCAAAAGGGATCCTTAGGTTGAATTATGATCAAATTAAGGGATCTAGGTTTAAGTGAGGGTAGTTGGGAGGATATTTTAGAAGGGGTTGGTTGATCCAAATGGATTTGGAGGTGTGATTTTGAGAGAAGTGGAAGTACCCTTTTATAAGAGAGGTGAGGGTCACTTTAGGAAAATCTTGAAATATTATTTTATTATTCAATCATATTCAGTTTATAATAGCTACAAAAGGATTTATTTTAAGAATAAGGTGGTTCAGGGTCAAAAAAATCTCAACCAATAGGTTTTAGACAGGTTTAGGTCACCATATTAATCTTATCTTTTAGATTTAACTCTTAGTTAAATAGTTTAACTTTTACCATGTATTCTTGTATTATTATAATAAATGGTTAATAAACTTACTATAAAAAGACAAGAGAACACCAAGTGGTTCATTATTGATATATATAACCTTATCCAATCCCTTTTTTGAACCTTATATTTTTAGGAATATTATATCAATTAATAATATAGTATTTGTTTCAATAACTCATTTATGTCAATTTTGACACTATTTAGTATTTGGTTTTTGTGAAAGTCATAACAACTTTATCACTTCGAAAAAAATTTATTTAATAAAACCTAAAATGTCATATTATCCTAGAAAATTCTTAGAATACATAAAAAGTCTCAATTTACAATTATATTAATATTTATAATATCAATTATTTTAATCTTTCAATAATAAGGTAATTAATGCATCATCATTATGTCATAAATAAATTTAATTATTTTATGTCTAAAAATTATAAATAAAATACCCTTATGTATGAAATATTTTTATCTTTATAATTAATATTTATAGTTGAATTTATATTATGTATAACCCTATATTAAAAATGGTTTAGTTATTAAACTTTGAATTTAACACTTTTAACTCTTCTTTAAATAAAATAATAATAAATGTCCTAATCTAATACAAGTGGACCAAAAGGATCATATTTTATTCATAAGGTTAATTTTTCTCGAAATACAGTTATCCAATAGAATTAGGACATATTTTGGGGTAATTATAATATCATATTTTACCTTTAATTACCACATTTACTTTTAACCATGTTAAATAAAAGCCAAAAGTTACTATTCACTAAATATTATTTAATCTTATTAAAACAAATTTTACTTACTGATGTCAACTTTGGCTCTTGGATTTTTGAAATTCAATTCACAGAAGTGGTAAAACTATGTTTTATGCAAATTTGCAAATGCGCCTAGAAGGTGGGTAAACGACGGTAGAAAGTTCAATAAAATTTTATATATCTAATATTATTATAAAATGACTCCAATGAATTACATTGAACATATATAGGTATTATGTATCTATTTTTACCTAAAATAAATTTAAATAAAATAACTAATTATTTAAATAAAAAGTAGGTTTGAAATAATAACGCAATGTTTTTCACTATTCATCAAAAAATTGAAATTTTTCAGAAAAATAAAAAAAATTTACCCTAAGCTAATTTTGATATTCTGAATCCAAAAATGAAGTCGATTTTAAAAAATAAAATTTATAAAATTTCAAAAAGTGGGTATTACTATTCATAACGGCTAGTTTGATTGGTCGTGGTGTGTTAGAACTCAAAGTTGCGTTCAACGCAAGCTATTGTATTATTCAAAGAGAAGTGTACCGTGGAAGCTTGGTGTGTTAAACTCTCCGTTTGGCCATCCATATGGGGATAAAACACTGTGCTCAAGAGCAGCTGAGTTCCAAACACCTCATGCAATCCCTTCCACAACCGGGATGTAAAGCGAGCATCGCGATCTGAGACTATCGTCGATGAGACTCCATGGAGTCGAATTATCTCCTACATGTAGAGGTTTACCAAGCTCTCTATTGAGCTCTGCTCACGGATCGGTAGGAAGTGGGATGACTTGGTGAGTTGGTCAACGATCACCCAAATGGTATCATGTCCCCTATAAATGTATGGTAAACCCATCATGAAGTCCATCGATAACCCATCCCACTTCCACTCTGGCACTTCAAATGGGTGGGTCAAGCTCGCTGGAACCTGGTGCTCTGCCTTCATTTGCTGACAAGTGAGGCACCGAGAAACAAACCCTGTGTAGCGACTCGGGTTTTTGGTCCTGTCAGACTTTGGAATATTTCTACGAATAATTTCAGAGCTAGGCGCGAAGACGACGTGCGATTCCGAGGCCCGGTGTGCCCAGAATTAATTTTATAAAAATATTAAGTATTTTTATACTATGCACGTGGCGGGGGTGTGATATCTCCTAAACGGTAGCTCAGAATGGGAATATGAGGGCACGGTTGTGTCTGGAACGTGCCGTTTACCCTAGGCGGGGTGTAAAATTTGCGGGCGCGGGCCTGCAGTGAGAAACGCCACCAGGGGCGTTTCTGTAAATTAGTAGAAAAGTTAGTGTACGAGCGTCGGCTCAAATAACTTCTGAACGGAGTCTGGGATGGAAAATCTGAGTCCGCCGTTGCGTTCAGAACGACGCGTTTACCCTAGGGGTGACCTTACTTTTGTTCGCATCGGGCGTCGGGTCCGAGGCGGGTTTGGCGCCGGCGGGCGGCTGATATAAATATCGGCGCCCCCCCTATCGTTCCTCTCGACGTTCTTCACCACCGCTCCACCGAATCGAGAAAATGAAGCGCCCACGAGCTCGGAATTCGACGGCGGACGTTCCAGGAGCGCGCAACGGAAGCTCTGGAGCGCGGATCTGAGGCAGAACGTTGGCGTTTCGCCCGCGAGGTAGGCGGTTTGAGTTTTGAAATCCCGGACCCCGTTTATTTGTTGTTTTTCTTCAAATCGTTATAAGGGTTGTATAGTTTGGGTCCCGAGGTTTCCGAAATATGTTTCGGATATGTTTTTGGAGCATCGGGGTGCTCCCGGGGGTCCCCGGAAGTTTTCCGGCGGAAATCCCGGATTCCGGCGGCGGCCATGGCGGAATCCGGCAAGGCAGGGCGGCAGCGCGGCGGCGGCGCGGCGGTTTCCGGCGGCGGTGGCGGCGGCGCGGTGGAATCCGGCGGCGGCGCGGTGGTTTCTGGCGAGGCTGGCGGTGGTCCGGCCAGGATTTTTCGGGGGTTCTTTAAACCCCCGTAACTCGCAAACCAAAACTCCAATTTGCGAGCCGTTTGCGGCGACGCGCTCCTTGCGTCGAGACGGACCTTTTGAACTCACTTTGAGGGTTTAAAGGTTCGGGATCGTGGCCCGAAAGCTATAAACGTCGTAAAAAATAATATTATTTTATTATTTTACGACTACGGGCGTTGTAACTTCTACCCGGAGCGTCCGATTGACGTGCCGTCAGTGGCGTTGAGACCCTGATGGTACGATGGACTTTTTGAGATGGTTTCCGGTTGTTGTGACTGAGAACGGGGTGCGGGCCCCATGAGGCCGGGTTTTGGCGTTTGCGGGGAAACACAACTTTTGCACCAGGAGTCCGATTTTGGCGGATGAATAGTCGATCCTGTGTGCTTTTCCGAGAGGAACGCAATGGTGCGTTCCATTCGATGATTTTCAGAATCCAGGCGTGGGCCCCACCCGAGCTGGCCTTCGGTGAATAGTACCTTTTTCACTGGGTGTCCGTTTTGGACGAGCGAGTAGTCGATTCCGCTTGTTTTTCCGAGGGGATCGTCGTGGTACGGTCCACTCGATGAGTTTTGGGATCGTTGTGTGGGCCCCACACGAGCTAGCTATGATGAATAGTGACTTTTTCACCGTTGCTTCGTTTCGGGCGAGTAAACAGCCTATCCTGCGTGTTTTTCTACGTGGAACGCGATGGTAGCCTCGGTTTTGGCCTAGGAGATGCGCAGTGTGGTGTTGTGGCGGGTCGCTCGGGTTAGAGACGTTTGGACCAGCAGTGGTTGAGGGTTCTCCCTTGGTTCGTTCCTACGAGGGTTCGTGTGGCATCACAACCTTCGTATGGGTTTGTGATCCTCTCGATGGGATGTTTAAACTGTTAGAGTTGTGGTATCCCTCCGATGGGCCCGGAGTGGATCCTCTAGCATCTTTACCTAGATCAGGTTCTTGGTATCGCTGTGACCGCTTAATTACGGGTGGAGATCCCCTATCTAGCAGGCTAACCCCGTAGGGTTTGTGGCATCATCAGAAATATGATCCCCTATGCGGTGGGCCATGCTCAGTAGGGTTGTGGCATCGTCGAGTATACGATCCCCTACTCAGCATGTGATTTATAGTAGGGTTATGGTATCGTTGGTTATGCAATCCCCTACTCAGCGCGTGGTTTCGGTAGGGTTGCGACATCGTCGGTTGGATACCCTACATCGCGAGTTATACCAGATAGGGTTCCGGTATCGTCATGACCATATTTATATGGATGATGATCCTCTATCTGAGTGTGGAGCTACTGTCGAGCGCCAGATCGGGTTGTGGTATCCCCCAGCGGATCCTGGGTGTGATCCCCTATCTGTGAGAACTACGTATGCCAGATCGGGTCGTGGTATCCCCCAGAGGACCCTGGGAGTGATCCCCTGTCTGTGAGCTACGTATACCGGAGTGGGTCTTGGTATCCCCTAGCGGACCCTAGCGGCGATCCCCTATCCGAGGAGTTTGGTGGTTATGGTGTTTTAGCGATGTTTCCTCACTGATGTTATCCGACGAGTGTGGTCTCTCGGGTGAGCATCTGAGATGTTTGTTTGGGACCCGATGGAGTGTGTCTCTCAGATGAGTGTCATATGGTATGACAATGTTCGTGTGGTGTACTCTCCTAGTTGTGGACAGTTTCTGGTGATGAGGTCGGTTCCTCTTGTGGCTTTGTGGCGTGAGCTGAGTATATCTGGATTGTTCAAGGTGTATGTATGGGCATACACCTGAGCTGAGCTGACTAGTTATGTTTAGCCGAGGATGGTCACGAGATGGAGTTTCTCTCTCGTCTGGGTTCCCTCTGGCTGGGTTGAGCGGACTGTTGCCTTTCAGTTGCTCCCTTGGGTTTTGGGTTTTTGGGGTGCCTACTGAGTATGTTTATACTCACCCCTGCACGGGCTTTGCCCGCACATGTTTGTGTCTTGTGCAGACCACAGGTCTTTTGACGGAGTCCCAGGAGGACCCAGAGCAGGCGGAGCTTAGTGAGCGAGTTGACCAGGGTGTTTACCAGAGCTGTGCCGAGGGAGATTTCTGGAGGGTGTTTGTGGAAGCGTTCCCCTTCTTCAGAGCAGGTTGGGCGCGCTTTGTAGTTTTCTTTTGCTGGGCCCTGTTTTGCCCTTGTACTTTTGCTGTTGCTCTCTGGTTGTGGGATAGTGTATGCATGCATTTACTTTCCAGTTTATATATCTCTGCACTGTAGCATGGAGGTGTTTGTGGGTGCGTGTGTACAGGTACCTTAGGCTAATGCCTCCCATGTGTGTGATAGCCTACTCGGCGCTGGTCGCCAGCCCCTGGCCTATTGGAGGTGGGCTTGGGGAGTCGTGGCTCGAGCCCCGTTGGGTCGGGTCGTGACACCCTGCCACAACCTTCTTCATCCCTGGCCACCAGAACTTATGTCGAAGGTCCTGATACATATTTACCACTCCTAGATGTATCACCAAATGGGAAGTATAGAACTCCCTCAAGACCTCCTCCCACAACGTTAGTGGTACTACTGTGCGTCCTCTGAAGATAACGATGTGCTCCCCATCTTTCAAATATCCATCAGGGGCATGCCTTGTGGACATATGAGCATGTAAAGTCTCACAGTCAGCATCTCTGAGCTGTCCCTCCCCAACTCACTATAAGAGTGGAGGGGTGAAAACCATCGAATGGAGGTAAGCTACTCCATCTCCATCCACAAAGAATATCTGTAATGTGACCAATCGCTTCGATGCCTCACTCAGCAACTATAAGATGGATCTCTTGTAGAGAGCATCTACCACTATGTTCCCATTCCCAGGAGTATAGAAAATCTCAAAGTCCTAGTTCTAGAGGAACTCTATCGAACACCTCTATCTCAAGTTTAAATCCGTCTGATAGAAGATATACTTGAGACTTTTGTGGTTTGAGTAGACGATAAACCGCTCACCCATAATGTAGTGTTGCCACATCTTCAATGCGAAGACTACCACTTCTAGATCAAGATTATGGGACACATAGTTTTGCTCATGTTTCCTCAACTAGAGTGAACCATAGGCAGTCACTACTTTCCCCTACATCAAGAAACAACTAAGCTTAACCCCTGATGCATCACAGAACACCACATAATCAACACCCTCCTCTGGTAATCTCAAGATGGGGGTGCTTGTCAATCTCTACCTCAGCTCCTGAAAGCACTATTGGCACTTCTCTGTCCACATGAAAGGCTACCCCTTTCGTGTCAAGGCCATAAAGGGTGATGCTACTCTCAAAAAGTTGGGTACAAATATCTGATAGTACCCAGCCAAACCTAGGAAACTCCGCACCTCAGTAACACTCCTGGGTGGATCTCAAGAAAGCACCGCTTCAATCTTCGCTGGATTTAATGCAACTCCACCCTCTAAAATGACGTGTCCTAGAAAGTGGACCTCTCGAATCCAAAAATGACACTTCAAGATACTCCCATAAAGTTGGTTCTCTCAGAGTGTGTCCAGGACCATCCTCAAGTGTATCACGTGCTCCTCCTCAGACGTTGAGTACACCAGGCTGTCATCAATGAAGACCACAATGAACCGGTTTAAGTAAGGCCAGAAGATCCTGTTCATGAGTCCCATGAACACTTTTGGGGCATTCATCATTCCAAACAACATCAATAAGTACTCGTAGTGCCCGTACCTACATCTAAAGACTATCTTCAGGATTTCCTCATCCCATACATGAAGCTAGTGATAGCCAGATCTGAGGTCCATCTTCGAGAACCACCTTGCTCCCTTCAGCTGATCGAAGAGGTCGTCAATCCTCAGTAGTGGATAATTATTCTTCACGGTCACCTGGTTCAGGCACCATAAGTTCACACATAATCTCAAGCTCCCGTCTGCCTTTTTGGAAAACAAAACTGGGGCCACCCAAGGTGAAACACTGGGTCACAAGAAGCCCTTCCTCTACAAGTCCTCCAACTAGACCTTTAACTCATAAATCTTTGTGGGAGCCATCCAATATGAAGGTTTAGCACTACGGGAAAAGTGGTTTTTTGCGACGGGTCAATTGCGACGGGAATATATACCGTCGCGAAAGGCCCGACAAAATACGTATTTGTGACGAGAGTATTTCCCCGTCGCAAATAGTAGGTTAATTGCGACTGGAATAGGCGACCCGTCGCAATAGGTTTGGCGTGGTTTTCGCGCCAAAACGCGGGAAGGGTATTTGCGACGGGGACGCACCCCCCATCGCAAAAGCCCGACGACGGTAAATACCATTTGCGACGGGCAAATCCGCCCGTCGCAAAAAGTATGTCGGCAGGTGTGTATTTGCGACGGGACCCGTCGCAAATACCCTTTTAACTGCCGACTGTAATTAATGCGGGTGAGGGTATTTGCGACGGGCTTCGTCACAAATAACCCCGCCACAACTAATCTAACCTATATATACCCCACCCGTTTTTTTCCAAATCACTCAGATCTTCCTCTCCCTCTCTCTTCATTCTCCAGTTTTAAGGAAAAAATTTCTTTTAGTCAAATTTTTTTATACGAGAGCAATTGGAAGGCGCAAATACCTTCAGAATATCAAAGTTTAAGCAATTTATATTTTATTTTTTTATATTTATTTTATTTTTTAATATTAATTTTAATTTTTGTTTATTAGTTGTAATTAAATTAGATTTAAATTGATTTTTATTTTTATTTATTTTTATTAAGAAATTGATATTGTTAGTGATAATTATAAATAATTAGTGTTAATTTGCAATAGTTAGAGATTATTATAGATAATTAGCGGAATTTAGTCATAATTAGATATAATTAGATATATTAGATATAATTAGTAATAATTAGATATAATTAGTAATAATTAGATATAATTAGATATAATTAGTAATAATTAGATGTAATTAGTAATAATTAGTAATAATTAGATATAATTAGTAATAATAAGATATAATTAGTAATAATTAGTTATAATTAGATATAATTAGTAATAATTAGATATAATTAGTAATAATTAGTAATAATTAGATATAATTAGTAATAATTAGTAATAATTGGTAATAATTAGATATAATTGGTAATAATTGGTAATAATTGGTAATAATTGGTAATAATTTGTAATAATTGGTAATAATTAGTAATAATTGGTAATAATTAGTAATAATTAGTAATAATTGGTAATAATTCGTAATAATTGGTAATAATTATTAATAATTGGTAATAATTAGATATAATTGGTAATAATTAGATATAATTGGTAATAATTAGATATAATTGGTAATAATTAGATATAATTGGTAATAATTAGATATAATTGGTAATAATTAGATATAATTGGTAATACTTAGATATAATTCGTAATAATTAGATATAATTGGTAATAATTAGATATAATTCGTAATAATTAGATATAATTCGTAATAATTAGTAATAATTAGATATAATTAGCTATAATTAGATATAATTAGCTATAATTAGATATAATTATATATAATTAGATATAATTAGCTATAATTAGCTATAATTAGCTATAATTAGATATAATTAGCTATAATTAGCTATAATTAGTAATAATTAGCTATAATTAAGAATAATTAGCTATAATTAGGAATAATTAGCTATAATTAGGAATAATTAGGAATAATTAAGAATAATTAGGAATAATTAGGAATAATTAGGAATAATTAGGAATAATTAGGAATAATTAGGAATAATTAGGAATAATTAGGAATAATTAGCTATAATTAGCTATAATTATCTATAATTAGCTATAATTAGCTATAATTAGCTATAATTAGATATAATTAGCTATAATTAGATATAATTAGCTATAATTAGCTATAATTAGCTATAATTAGATATAATTAGATATAATTAGGAATAATTAGTAATAATTAGTAATAATTAGTAATAATTAGTAATAATTAGATATAATTAGTAATAATTAGTAATAATTAGTAATAATTAGATATAATTAGTAATAATTAGATATAATTAGATATAATTAGTAATAATTAACAATAATTAGATATAATTAGATATAATTAGATATAATTTGATACAGTTAGATATAATTAGATATAATTAGATATAATTGTCCTTGCTTGGTTGATCACCTTGCAAGTAGCATTGCAATAAGACAACCCAACTCATGCCCTTTTCATCTATAAGAATTATCTAACATGACCCTTTACATAGACCATTCTTCCTTGAACATTTAAGGGAAATATACTGATGTCCCCTCAAATTTTTAAGGAAGAATGATCTATGTAAAGGGAGCGAGATGATTCTTAGAGACGAGAACGACATTACTTTGGTCGTCCTATTGCAACACTACTTGCGAGGTGATCAACCATGCAAGGAAAATTATAGAGTTTACATTGGACATGGTTGACACAAAATTTTTATTGCTGATGACCTGACAATTAGCGACCCTTTGAGATTTGAACATGTTAAGAATAATTAGTAATAAATTATAATAATTAGTAATAATTTGTAATAATTAGAAATAATTTGTAATAATTAGTAATAATTTACAATAATTAGTAATAATTAGTAATAATTAGTAATAATTAGTAATAGTTAGTAATAATTAGTAATAATTAGTAATAATTAGTAATAAATCGTAATAATTAGTAATAAATAGTAATAAATTCTAATAATTAGTAATAAATCGTAATAATTAGTAATAATTCGTAATAATTAGTAATAATTAGTAACAATTAGTAATAATTTGTAAGAATTTGTAACAATTAGTAATAATTAGTAATAATTAGTAATAATTAGTAATAATTAGTAATAATTAGTAATAAATTGTAATAATTAGTAATAATTAGTAATAATTAGTAATAATTAGTAATAAATTGTAATAATTAGTAATAATTAGTAATAAATTGTAATAATTAGTAATAAATTGTAATAATTAGTAATAAATTGGAATAATTAGTAATAATTAGTTATAATTTGTAATAATTAGTAATAATTAGTAATAATTAGGAATAATTATCCATAATTAGGAATAATTATCAATAATTAGGAATAATTAGAAATAATTAGGAATAATTAGCAATAATTAGGAATAATTAGCAATAATTAGGAATAATTAGCAATAAATTGTAATAATTAGCAATAAATTGTAATAATTAGCAATAAATTGTAATAATTAGCAATAAATTGTAATAATTAGCAATAAATTGTAATAATTAGAAATAATTAGAAATAATTAGCAATAATTTGTAATAATTAGAAATAATTAGTAATAATTAGAAATATATAGTAATAAATAGGAATATATAGGAATAAATAGGAATAAATAGGATTAATTAGTAATAATTAGTAATAATTAGTTAGGAATAATTAGGAACAGTTAGGAAGAAATTTTAATAAATTTTAATAAATTTTAATAAATTTTAATAAATTTTAATAAATTTTAATAAATTTTAAGAACTTGGCATAATTTTCAGTGGATTGACGACACTCCTTTTACTCGATGACTTTTCTCCTTTCAACTCTCACTGACTCAAAACATTATAAAAAATGTGCTGCTACGTAGACATATTCAATCTTGTATGCACAAGATTGGATATGCATTCGTAGGATCATATTTTTTATAATGTTTTTAGGCGGTGACAGTTGGAAGAAGACGATTCATCGACTAAAAGGGGGATCTTTTGTCCGACACCTCATTTACTTGCATCTTTCTCACACTAAAATCACAATGAAGAATCTGGTCGGAGGTACACATATTCATTCTCGTGTATATGAGAATGAATATGCATACCTCGAACTAGATTCTTCATTGTGATTTCAGTGTGATAAAGATGCAAGTAAATAAGCCATCAGAAAAAAAGGAGCCGTCAATCCACTGGAAATTGTGTCGCCCTTAATTAATGGTAATTATTAAGAAGTAGTTTTAATTATTTATCTTCTTTTTTTAGATAGTGTTTTTATAATTTCAAATTATTTAAAAATAGTGATGATTTTATATTTTATGTAGAAAAATATGGAACAAGGAAGTTGACATCAGTCATTATTAGATGATCGTGCTTGGATAAATCAGCGCAGAAATCCAAATGGTTCTGGTTTAAATCCTTTATATATTGAGGGTGTTGAAGCTTTCTTAGAGTTTTCATCATTAAAACCAGAATATGTTTCAGAAGGTACAATTAAATATCCTTGTAAAAATGTTCTCTGAGAACATTTGACACATTTGAAAAGGTTGGGGGACATATCTTGCGATTTGGTTTTCAACCAGATTATGTTTTTTGGTATCAACACGGTGAACGTAGTTCCAGAGAAGATTCTAATAACTTGATTCTGGATCCATCACAGTTTCAAAATTTAGCACATGATGTTGTAGGTCCATCTGTGCAACAAACTGAAACTCACGATGATATTGATTTAACTCCTGAGTTGGCACCATCCGAATTTTATGAGTTGTTGAGGTCTGCTGAGGGTGCATTATATCCTGGTTTCAAGATAATAAAATTAGAAGTAGTTACAAAATTTATGACTATTAAATCAGATAATGCAATGTCAAACAACTGTTTTGATCAGATATTTTATTTGGTTAAAACATTGTTAACAGAAGGAAATGTGTTGCCTGCAAATTACTATGAGAGCAAAAGGCTGGTTCGTAATATGGGCCTTAGTTATCAGAAGATTCATGCATGTCCAAATGATTACATCTTATATTCTGGCGAAAATGATTCATTGGATAGTTGTCCCACATGTGGACAATAGAGGTATAAAGAAGCTCAACCAGAGAAGTCTAGATCGATTCCAGTAAAATAGTTGAGATATTTCCCCCTTACACCCAGGTTGCAACATTTATTTATGTATCAGAACACAGCTTCAATGATGTCATGGCACAAAACCAAGATTTCAACTAATAAAATCTTGAATCATCCATCTGATGGTGATTCATGGAAACATTTTGACCGTCTGCATCCATCTTTTGCTATAGAATCCTAAAACATGCGATTGAGTATTTCTACTGACGGTTTCTGTCCATTTGGTTCTTATGGTAGTCAGTATTCATATTGGATTATCTTTATAACTTTGTACAATTTTCCTCCATGGATGTTGATGAAGGAGCCTTATATCTTTTTGACTCTATTAATCCCAGGACATCTGAAAAAGAATATTGATGTTTATTTGAAACCATTGCTTGATGAGTTAAATGCATTGTGGAGTGATGGTGTTAATACATATGATGTTGCTGTGAAATAAAATTTCATATTAAAAGTTGCATTGATGTGGACGATTAATGACTTTTTGGCATATGGCATGTTATCTGGTTGGAGTGCACATGGTCCAAAATCATTTCCTTACTGTATGAAAGACAACAAAGCCTTTATGCTCATCAATGGAAAAAAACCTTTCTATTTTGATTGTCACTGTATATTTCTTCCAACCGATCATCCTTTTTGGAGGAACAAATCTCATTTCAAAAAAGGTATAATTGAAAGGGATGAACCTCTAAAGATGATCTCAGGTAAAAAGTTAAAATCAGTTGTATTTTCATTACCTCCCATAACATTTGGACCAACAATAAACTAACAGAAAATTCATGGCTTTGGGAAAGAACATAATTGGATAAAATGGAGCATTTTTTGGGATCTTCCGTATTGGTATGATTTGTTGGTCCGCCACATGTTGGATGTTATGAATATTGAGAATAAATATTTTTATAATTTATTTCATACAGTTTTGGATACACCAGGTAAGACCAAAGATACTGTAAAGGCATGATTAGATCTTGCCCAAATTTGCAGGCGACAAGAACTTAAACTATTTGAAAATGTCAGATCACAGAGGTTAATGAAGCCAAAATCAGCTTATACACTGTCCAAAGAGAGTCTCTTATTATTTTGTCATTCGATTGTAGATTTGAGACTTCTAGATGGTTATGCTTCCAATTTGTCAGATATTTTGAGAATGGTTATATTACTGGATTAAAAAGTCATGATTGTCATGTTATAATGGAAAGACTTATGCCGATTGTATTCAGAGGTTTGTTGAATTATATGATTTGGGATTTGATAACAGACATATCATATTTTTTTGAGACATTTGTGCAGTGACAACATACTACGATGCGCTAAGAAAACTAGAAGAATATTTTTCTGTAATTATATGTAAACTGGAAAAAATATTTCTACCGGCTTTCTTTGACTCAATGGAACATATGATATTACATTTTCCACATGAAGCTAAATGTGGAGGTCCATTACAGTTTCGATGGATGTACCCAATCAAAATATGAATATAGAAATTGAATAAAAAAGTACGTAACAAAGCATCAGTTGAAGGGTCAATTGCTAAAGCTTATTTGCGAGAGGAAATTTCTTTTTTCTACTCTCATTATTTTGAATCTCAATATCCCTCAAAACACAATCTCATGGGACAAAATGAGGGGAATGTTAATGACTAAATGGAAAATAAATTAACAGTTTTTAATCATCCAAATCTTGGTTTTGGTAGAGTTCATGAACGATGGCTTTCAGATGATGAACATCACAGAGCTCATACATATGTTCTACTCAACTGTGAAGAAATGAAATCATTTGTCCTGTGAGTGATTCTATCACTTATTCTATAATTTATGTTACAATATTTAAACTTATTTTATTTGTAGGTTATATGATAATCATATCAAGAAACAACTTCCACAAATTACAACAGCTTCTCTTGAAGAACGCAGACAATTTTTTTTCCTCAATGGTTTCAAAAACTGGTAACATAAATTATTGATGGTTTAATATCAATTCTGTTTATTATTTATTATATTGATAATTGTTTTACAAATTTTTAGGTGTCTTAATATGCTGATAAAATTGATAAGTGACTGTGTATATTGAGTAACCCACCATCCAAAATGGTTAAATCTTATAATGCATATATGGTGAATGGTTTTCGATTTCATACACATGCATACGGGGAATCAAAAAAAAAACAATGAACAGTGGAGTTTTCTTGATATGATCACATCACAGATAAACTGAAGTTGACTTTTATGGAATTTTGGATGAAATTATTGAGCTGTGTTATCTAGGAAAGAATTACATAACAATGTTTAAATATCGGTGGTTGGATACTGATAGAGGCTTGCGTGTTCATCTGACTCATGGAATCATCGATATTAAATATAAAAGTCTTCTTGTAGTAAATGAACCATTTTTACTGGCTTAACAGGCACATCAAATTTATTATACAAAGTACTGTGCTACTTTAAGATACTTGAGCGATTGGTGAAGCATAATAAAAATAAAATCTTGGAAAAATCAGTTTACTCAAACTGAATTTGGTTTCGCTGAAGTGGAAGGAATTGAAATTTTTCAAGTGACTGCTGAAAATTCATCTGATTCACAAAGAGACATGAATATCGATGGTGATGAAGATATTAATGATGGTACAAATGAATTTGAAATGATGAGAGATGCTGAAACTGAAACTCATATGGTTATTAATGATCCTGAGGAGGAAGATGAATACATTGACATTGAAAGCTATGGAGAAGAGGATGAAGATGAACATTGACACAGTTAAATGCTGGTTATAATCATAACTAATATATATCTATATATAATAGTTATTTTCAACTATCTGCCAACAACAATCATTTTGTGTTTCAGATGGACCCTGATCTATATCGTGAGTTGCAGGAGGCTGACCTACCGTTGGATGAGGGGGATTTTGGATCATCTGTCCCTCAACCTACTGGCGGTTCAGGGGGTACGTGGAGGGGGCACAGTCTTGCATGACTGATGATTTCTGACCCTATCCCCGAGCGACGTCCATATCTTGGTTTTGATCCATGCACACAGAGGTATGGTAACCTGTATATTTTAGTTAGCTTTTATTAGTTTATTTATATTCTAATTGTTTTATTATTTATTCCTTTTTCGAAGTTTTGCGCATGTAGCTATTGGACAAGGGAGTGCTATCTTGTGCAATTATTTTTCTCAGTCAAGGATCACATGGGAACAGATTCCCATTGATGTACGACGCGACATGTTCCATCATTGGCTGGTATGTAAATAAATAATATTTATTTTGAAATTTATTTTATTAATAACTTGATATTATAAATTATTTGTAGGTTTTATGGTATCCTATCGATGATAGCATGCGTGACGCTATCCACGCGGCATGGCAGGCTTCTATGCGTGACCGTTTCTGTCAGTTTTTGCACAATTTGAGAAGGAAAACCATTAAGAAAGTAGGAGTGATAGAATTTGATGAGTCGTGTAGATCCCATTGACCAGAGTACATTTCATCCCACTTTTGGGATGGATTATGTTTACACTGGTTGGGTGGTGGGTTTTATAGGAGATCTTTAGTGGGATGGTAGAACCGGGGGAGACAGGAGGTGACACATCGAGCTGGTAGCTGTACATTCATTTCTCATAGAGAGCATCTGGTAAGTATATTTTTTAAATATTTTATATAACTTTAAATATAAATAGTTTATTTTATATTTATGTAGGAAATTGAGCATCCTGATATTACGGAGTACGACATTTATCAGAGGATGTACAATGATCTAGCCACTAGAGAGATTAGAGGTGATCACCAGCGTCAGATTGTGGTTAGTATTATTTTTTCAGTTTGACAATTAACTGCATATAATATTTTCAAAATTTTAATTTTAAATTGGAATTGAAGGAGTCATATGAGGCTACGACCTATCAGACACAGGATGAGAGTCAGGTCGAGATGATTGAGCAGACCGGTGCTCACCATTTCGATGAGGCGACATGGATGCAAGCGAATCAGTATGGCTTTGAGAAGGGCTGAGTAGTTGGTATCAACTCTCATTTGACTCCTGGTACTTATTATGGTACTGCTATGATGTCGGCGTCCAGCTCGAGAGGATCTCTTAGAGAGACATCATCTTTTGGCTCATAGTATCAGGAGCAGTTGCGAACTCAGGCTGTGATTATAGAGACTTTGCAGAAGCAGCCTGAAGAGATGTGTTAGCGACAACAGCAGTAGGAGCAGCATCACAAGGAGCAGCATCGATTGGATCAGCAGTGACAGCAGGAGTATCACAAGCAGATGGAGTACATGCGCCATCTGACTCGTAGTTTAGGGATGGAGTTTCCTCCACCTCCTCCAGACAACCCCCAGTGATTTTTTTTATGTTAAAAATATTTGAATTCATGTTTTGTAATAATATGAACTATTTATAGTTTCTATCTTTTATATTGGTGGAAATATTGCATAATTTTTTTTAATATTTTATTATTTATTATTAGTATTATATTTTTTAATATTTGTTTATTTTACTAATAATAATAATATTTTAAGATTTTTTTATATTTTTTTGAAAATATTGAAACTTTTAATAATTTTTTATTTTTTATATTATTTTAATAATAATAATATTAATTTTTTATTAATCATAAATTTATTAAATATTTTTTTTAGTATTATATTTTTTAGTGTTTTTTTATTTTACTAATAATAATAATATTTTTTTTATTTTTTTATTATTTTTATAATAATAATATAATTTTTTCATTAATCATAATTTTATTAATTTTTTATTATGTTTAGTATTTGTGACGGGGTCTTTTGCGACGGGGCCCCGTCACAAATAAGTGAAATATATTTTTTAAGATTAGTATTTGCGATGGGACAACGGGTCCGTCACAATTAGTATTTACGACGGGCCCGTCACAAAAGGTTTATGGGTATATAATGTATATAATCGGAAGGATATTTGTGACGGGTAAGTTCCCCGTCGCAAAAAGTAATTATGAAGGGCCCGTCGCAAAATGGTTTTTGGGTATATAATGTATATAATCGGGATCTGTTGTGACACTATTTTCTACAACAGGATATTTGCGAAGGGGGCCCATCACAAAAGGCTATTTGCGACGGGATCCTGTTGCAAATAGCACGTTGCAAAAAACGGTAATTCTAGTAGTGTAGATATCAGTGCCGTCCTAGAGTAAATATCAATACAGAAGTCTACCTCCCTACGGGGAGGTAATCGAGGGACATCCTTAGGAAAGATGTCCTAATACTCCGCTACCACTGCAGGAAACTGAGGACTCATCTCATCTACTATGCCGAGGGTCAGGCTATCCAACTGACGTGTAATTGGCTGCACCCTCTGATGCGTAATTCCATCCTGCGCTGCATGAATTTACTTTTCTCCAATAAAGTAAAACCCACTCCCATATCCATGGAAACACCACACTCTATGCCTAAAACAATCGATCTGGGCATGCACTGCGGATAACCAGTCCATACCAAGAATGACATTGTAAGACCTTGATGCTACCACTAAGAGACCCCAACCAAAACTCTCACCCCCTAGAGTAAGGGAACACCAGTGGAACCGGTGTGTGATAATCGAATCTCCCATCATAGGAGTTTCTAAGCGTAGGGATCGAGTCAAAGGTTCCATTAGAATCTCTGTGTCTCGAACAAGGGTTGTGGCGAGAAAAGAGTGACTGGCACCTATTTCTATCAAAAATGTAGCTAGGGTGTAAAAAAATCAGATCATACCTCTAATAATCTCTGGAGCACTAGGGTTATATGCCTCCATTACCTAAATATAGACTCTTCTCTACCCACCAGATCCCTGAGCCCATGGTGGACCACCTGGGGGTGATGGTGGTAGTACCTTGAACCTCCACCCACCTCTTGCTTCTCGTCTAGCTCCTCTACCACATCCACTGCTTGCCGGACCACCCTGTTCCTGCCCTCACCTCTACCTCGACAGTCCCTAGACTACCTCCTGATTGGTCGTATGACAGGTTAGACAATCTCTATCCAGATATCCCTGATCGTCTCATGAGTAACACAACCCACCCTTCGACTGACTCGCTCTACCCGAGGAGCCTTGCACCACTAACCCCATATCCTGGGATCGTCCTTTGAACTGTTTGATCCAATGGGATCCCTACGTCAGCTATCAACTACCTGCTACCAAAGATTTAACTACCTGGCACCCGGTGGTAGCTCCCACTGCCGGTGTCTTCTCCGCCAGAAATCTCTCTACTAGTAGAGATCGCTCTAGTACCCAAGAATATATAGGGATGCTAAGGGATATAATGGATGCCCTGATATCCTAGTGTATCCCCTTCTTGAAGATATTATCCCTAAATAAGGAGTCTCACACCATATCCATGGAGTATCGAGAAAGATTTGTAAAGATCACTGAGTACTCCGCTACTGTCTGGCTACCCTGCTGCAGATGTAGTAGCTCCTGTATATACATAGAGTGTAATGTCACCAAAAAGAACTCCTCCCTGAAGAGGTTTTCAAAGTCTTCCCAAAAGAGAGTCATCTCATCATGCATATGGATCACTAAGCTCCACCATTTCCCCACTGAGTCCTGTATATGACTCACGGATAGGACTACCATCTGGTAGAGAGGTGTCCTCACTAGGAAGAAGACACATGTAACCGACTCCATCCAATACTTAGCTGCCTGTGGGTATGGATCACCCCTAAACCTGGGAGGTCGCTGCCTCTTGAACTCATGAAATGCACTCAGCCTACGCGTATCCTCTACCAGTAATGCTGGTAGTAACTACTTCTCTCTAGGTAGTGGTATCACCATTATACTGTGCGAGGGTGATATCTATGATACTAGTCCCTATACCGATGCCTCATCGCTAGACAGATCATTCTTGGGATCACACATTAGAATCCTAACTGGCTATTTGCGTGGAGGCATCCTGAAATAGATCAAGATGTACCACAATCAATAGAGTATACCTGGTGAGCTGACACTGACTCAAGAAGGACATGAGAACACCCTCAAAATCCTATATGATGTATATACCATTTATTTTCCCTGAAACTAGTGTTTTCATGTACTGAGTCGAAAATAAAAATTCAGAATCTTGGTGTATGGATACGTCGATCATCACACCAACACTAGAGTCCCTGGTCTAAAAGATGAACTCGAAACACTTAACACTATTTCCCCAAACCAATCTCATATACTCTTGGTTCTTTAGGTAGAACTGACCAACTTTGATACTACTATGTCACGACATGTCCCAGAGGGGCCCATGTCGTGACTACCCCAAACCCGCCTTCAATAGGCTAGGGGATGGCAACTAGCACCGAGTAGGCATATCCCACAAATGGGAGGCATTTTCCTAAGTACCTACACACACACACACACACATCTCCAAGCCCAAAATAAGGAAATGTAAAAACACTAAGTAAAAAAGCATTCATAACACTAACATACCAACAATAGAGTATGATAGTAGGAAAACTGGAAAGTAAACAGGGCCAGAATACAATCCCACCAAAAGTAAAGTCTAACAAAGTGAATGCACAAGCTCCTAAAACTAATCTGCATAAAACCCCACCTGAAGTGTAGGTACATAAACAATTATATGAAGTCACTGAAGCATGCCTCGTCGGTCAGGCCTCTATTTAAGCACCACTTGGCCCCAGTACACTAAGGACTCCATCAAAGCATCGATCGTCTGCACAAGACATGACACATGCAGGCATAGACCATGTAGAGGCAAGTAAAACAATACTCAGTAGGGACCTCGAAACTATAAAGGAAAATACCACTAAGAAATAAAAAAAGTATACCACAAAGGAAAAAAATTAAGTACACCCCAAAGGAAACACACGAAGTACACCACAAAAGAAACACATGAAGTACACCACAAAGGAAACACATAAAGTACAGTCGATACAGTTAGCTCACATAGGTATAAGTCTAAAGTATGAAGAGAAGGATTTCTAGTTGTAGTCCATAGATCTACCAGTCTCCATGACACTATAAGTGTTGACAATGCACGAAGCATCGATGGCGCACGAAGAATCCATGACACATGGAGCATCGATGGCACACAAAGCGTCAACTGACGCCTAGACATTGATGGCATACAAAGCATCGATGGAACACGAAGCGTCGATGGAACACAGAGCATTAGTGGATCCTGGAGTAGCGATGGCGGTCAGGGTGTTGATGGTGTATGGAGTGTCGATGGAACATGGAGCATCAATGGAACATAGAGCATATATGGAACACAGAGTGTCGATTGTGCACAGATCATGAATGAGTCATACAACCCCCAAGTCACATAGTCACCAAGATCACATAGTCACAACCAGCTGCAGGATTTCACTCATATCACACTTATTCTGGAGAACCTACTCCTCAATCCATTAGGTTGTAAACCAAATTCCACGAAAACTCACGTAGAGTATCTCAAAAGGATTGTATCATTGCAAGGGTACCAATGCCACAAATGGACCGTCAAATGGAAAAATGGTGTTTGTCCCATCCCAAAAAGTATGTCCTTCTTAAGAATCACTACTCTCGGGTGGTTTCCATTAGATTTATTTATGGAACCGAAAACATCTAATGGTTATGTATCCAAAGGGACCTGATTTGCAAAGGAAAGTGTTCATTAGGTTTGGAACTACGATACTTAAGAACTCACATTGGTCAAGAAGATGGGAGGTTAGACTCATCACACCCTTTTGGGGGGAATTATTACCTACTCTAGGAATCTCTTATAGATTTAAGACATTTTCATGAATCCTTATTAATTTACCAAGTATAATGTATGTTTCCCTTGGAATTTTCAATCAATTATTAGCATGAGTGAAATTTAGAATCATCCGTATGTATTATAGGTTCTTCATTAATGGAGATATCCATATGTATTAGAGGTTCTCCATCAATGTTATCCTCTTATATACTATTTATAGATTTTTTAACCGTTGTTATGATAATATTGGGTTTTAAGCCACTCAGTGGGGAAATCTAGAATTTATTATCATCCAGGGAGATGAAAGTTTGTTTTGATATTGGGATTATACCCATAAATGGGCTACCTACATATCCTTGTGAAAGGAATCAGAACCCTCATAGTTCAGTGCTGCTTAATGGGAAACATTATACCTTTTAAGGTCATGTGATAAGGACCTAACCATACAGTTTAATGTAATGTGGAAATGACATCTAAGTGGAAGGTGTTTAGTCAAATCTTGGTGTGATATTTGTTCCTAATAATACCAAGGAACTTAGAAAGGATATGAATTTACAAGTTGGATTAGAACCTGTAGGGAATATGGCCTAGGAAGAACATGGTTGATTTGGAGTGTTGTGTTTGAACCTCAGGGAGGCTTCCTACGTATCCCACTTAGATGGGAATCAAAGCCTTTGAAATTTGGTAAGTCTCACAGGGTTGTACGACCCTTTGAGAAATATAGGTTGGGGATTACTCTTAAATAGGATTCCCTGATTAAGGTAATTGGGGTTGGATTCCTGAAGAGGATATCTAGTGAGCTTGGTCCTTGAGTGAAGGTTTCCTACATATCCTAATTATGGTGGGAATCAGAGTTCTCATAGTTCAAAATATGAGGTTGATTGTGTGGATGTTGTGATAAAAACAAATCTATAAGCTCACGTGAGTCATGATTGGTGTGAGAAACAAGAGGATGTGAAAGATTCAATAAACCACACACTTTCTCTTTCGCTGATGGAAGAGGGTGGGCCTATAGCGAAAAAAGCTGAGGCGATGGTGGGCGAGGGTGCGGAGCAATGAACCTTTTAATGTGAAATGAAAGTAAAGGTCATTGGTTCTGACCCAAAATACTAGGGGATTACTCCATGAGAGATTCCCTTAGTGGATCCCAGGAGATAAGGGAGGCTTTTCCTTTTTTGAATAGAAAAGAAAGTGTGACCCTCACTCTCCCTATTGGGAACTGGAGGCTCTGAGTCTTAGAGACGAAAAGGGGAGGATAGAGTCCAATACTAAAAATCCAAGACTGGGAACTTCCCAACACCATCTATAGGGTAAGAATCCATGTGACTGTAGATATAAAAACCTACAAACATCCCAAGGATCCTGACTTCCTTAGAAGATGAATGTGGGAAACCTTTGACTGTAGATATACAAACCCAAATGGGAGACACACTAATGTGCCCTTCCTAAAGGTTTGATAATTCATGAGGTTTTGGTGGAGGATTAAACTTAGTCCCTTTTAGATAAGGGAACCAGGGAAGGAGATAACCTACCATGAGTATATTTGAAGAGGGTTTATAAGGTGATATGCATAGGTCCTAGGCGCAGCTATGCAGTGTAACTCTACCGTGTAGGTATGTCACGTAGGTGTGCTATGTAGGTGTGCCGCATAGGTCCTAGTAATGACCCACAAATGCTTAAAATAGTAGGAATAAGACTATGAAAGTTAAAATAAGGACTACCAAGGATAAAACACTTGAGTGATATTTAAATCTAAACACCTCGGGTCTCCTTTGGTGTCTTTTGAAGAGCCCTGTGTAGGTCCTTAAGAAATAGGCCTTGCACATGGAGATTGCTCTTTATAGAAGAAGGGTATTTAATCAGATTTTTTTTGTTTCAAAACTCTAAAAGGATTTCAAACTTATTTATCCCATATAATTATCTCTTCTTCCATGTTTTGGAGAGCTACCCGAGAAAATTTAGGGTATCTGGGTGAAAGAGCTATGGAATGGGACCTTCAAGAGTTCTTCCAACTTTTTTCAGTTTTTAAAGGTGGAGCCCAGGGGTACTATTTATAGGAAAAAAGGGGGGCTGGTGAAAAGGAGTTTGTCAGCGTAGGTCGGCCACGTAGCTCTTTTGCGTAGATCCTCAGTGTAGGGGTACTGAAATCATATTGTTGCGTAGTTCTTATGTGTAGCTCCTCTGTATAGTTCTGTCACGTAGGGGCTGTGCATTGGGCTATATGAGCAGTATGTGTGGTGGTTTTCTAGATACAGAGGTATTCCACATAGGTTTTTAGTATAGATCCTCCGTGTAGGTCCCTTGCAATTTATGTCTTTTACTTTATTTAGTTTCTTCTTGATATTTTGAAATATCCAAAGGAATTATTCATAATCTTTTTGTCTTCCTAAGGAATGTTAACAAAATCACCCCCTCATAATTGGATCTGATTGAAAAGAGGGTCGAGTCCTAAGGCATGATTATGGGGAAAATATTTTGGAGAGTAAATTCCGAAATGCACAGGTCTGTGGTGTACCTATGCCACATAGGTCTGTGATATAGCTATGTCACATAGGTCTGTGGCATAACTATATCGCGCAGGTCTATAGTGTAGCTATTTCACGTAGGTTTGCAATGTCTATAAATAGCCCCATTCCTTTGCATTTTCCTTCACTCGGTATCTCATATTTATCTCTCTCATTTCATAGCTCGCTCACCCAGCTTTACCGTGTCGTGCTCTCGTTTAGGTCCCTTGAAAATTTATCAAGGTAAAACCATTTGAGAGATGGAGTTACGTGGAAGGATTTCATCGAAGGACTTACTCTAGGAGCCTTGTTGAAGGACCTACGTGGATGACCTCATCGAAGGAGCTACAGAGAGATTTTCCTTTTCCAAATTCTTAAATTCCTTTAAGTTAAAATTCAAACTTTATTAAGTCAAAATTCCAACTTTATTAAGTCAAAATTCCAACTTAATGGGGAAAATTTGGTAATTCTTTTGCAGGAAATGGATCACTTGATGATTGCAACTAAGGAATCTAATGTTCGTTAAAAAGAAATGATGAAAATTTTTAGACCAGAATATTATGACATTGTTGAGAGTACCCTCCCTAGGTTGTTGAAAGGCTTGATTCCATACCAACATAAATATCCATGAAGCCATTATCTGCCTCTGTACAGACATGGGATTTTGCAAGATTCCCACATTCCAGCTTATAAGAGATACTTTCCAAAGACTTGGTTTTTCTAACACTCTAACTATCATTTCATGAATATCACTGAAAATGGTATTCCTGTTAATGAGGGAACAATCCCTATTGGATGCATCCTACACCATAGTGGTTGTACCCTTGATATGAAAGATCATGTTGTAGAGACAAAGCTACATTTTTATGATTCAAACTTTTTTTCTTCACAAAAAGATCAGTTTAATGGTTGGAAGAAAGATTTGGATCTTCGTTCTGGAGGAGGAGTTAAACCTAAATGTATGTGGGTACTTTGGGTACACCAGACTTGTGCAGAATTCAGAAAAGAACTATCAGATGTTCACATTTATGAAGCTATCTGGATAGGAAAAACTTATGTTTAAAAAAATGACTTCATTCCTGAATTACTGAGCTGATGAAGTCTGCAAAAAAAAAACTTTCTACTTAACTTATGTTGAGGTTGGCATCAGTTTATGGGATATCTACCAAATATATGGGATTCTTATTCTCAGGGTGATATATGATGAATTCATTCCACTAGTAACAACATGGGGTGACGTTACCAGGACACTACCTTTGGTTCATGAATTATTCAAAATAACAAATGAATTTTCAAAATAAAATAAAGATATTCATGAAAGAGTGTGGATGGAAGCTTTTTTAAAACCAAAGAAAGAGAAAGGTCCCACTTGTGGACATCCTAAAGTTTTCCCAGCTACAGATAATCAGGGTATTTCAAGCACATACTGGCCCATATTAGAGAGATGTGACTATAATAATTGGGGTTATAAAGTTAAATATGATATTGATGCAAAGTTACTATTATCCTACTTCTTTTCCATGTGTCTAAGCATTCACTTGCTTCCATTCTATGAGTCTGGTGGCGGTGTAAGTCCATATACTTTTGTTGTTGTGGCCAAATTGGTAGAGTGTAAATATATTAGGTTGGGAACCCCTGTATTAGAAATAATATATCATTCCATGCTTCATTTATACAATGGGAAGGCTCTATTTAGACTTATAGGACCATTTCAAGTGTTGTGGGGATGGATTGTGGAACATTTTTCTTCATATTTGGTGTTGAATTCAGTTAGAGTCCCTAATGGTCAATTTACCCCATTTTTACATAAAGTCTCCAGGATTTAGCCTTTGAACCTAAAACTTGATGTATTTATAAGGGAAATGAATGAATTGGGAGAATTCAGCTTCTTCTCTTTTGGTAACCCACCAACTAGAACATTTGTTGATGATGGTAAGGAAGAAAATTACGAGCTGAGGGCCTATATGATGGCATTCAAGGATAGCGTGCTATCAACCCAGATTAATGATGAAATTATTTGTGAGGCTTATGTCCCTTATAGGTTTTATCTCTAGTTAAAATGTCTTCAACAATCAAGTACTTTTCCTCCCATGTATGTTAGGCATGATAAACATCCAATGGTAGCCAGCCAATTGTAGATTCTGATGAATTTAGAGACATCCAAATTATCAATTACATTACTTCCGTTAGATGCATCAATTGAATTAGAGGATGGATATGCCAAAGCTTGTTCTTCTTCATACCCTGAGGGGACTTTAACAAAAGGAATATATTAGGTAGCAGCCATGAAAACTGTTTTTTGTAGCAACCATGGTAAAAGTTCTAAAGCCAAAGATGATACAGAGGATTCAGATGCTTCAGAACCTTCAAAAGCTTCAGAATCTTCAAAACATCTCTGTAGAAGATCCACTAGAAGACTAAGGATAAGGAAGAAATACCTTCATCACTGAGGTGATCTAGTCACAGTCATCAGAAATATATTACCATCCCATTTTTTGATCATTATAAAGAATAAGGGAGGCCTAAAGAGGCCTTCCAATCAGAGGGTGTTGAGTTTTCTCCATAGCTAACCACATCAAAACCGAATTATGTGTGGCCTTCATCTATTAAATACTAGGAAAGATTAACTCGTAATCTCAGGGATACATGGGAATTCCTCCTAATTGGAATTAAAATACCGGATGTGGTTGATATTAATTCACCTTTTGATTGTCATCCAGATAATAATCTAGGTGAAGTACGGGAGCATATTACAGAGTTGGAGGCCTTTATATATGCAACCGATGACCAAGTCTCAGCCTAAAAATGATTATATGATATGATGGATTGAGGGATATGTGAAGGGGTAATTGTTTACCCTGAAGAGGAATGATACATTTATGTTAATACTAAAAATTTATTTTCCTTTTCTTTTGTTTCAATTTTGATTCATCTTTCACCATCATTAATCTTGATGAGATTTCATTTTTCTGCTTTAAATTAGGGAAGGAACCTCATGATAGGTTCTCGAGTCACCAAGGTATGGACCTACAAGTTCTCCTGTTAACACATTAGACGATCTCCTCAAGTCTCAGAACTTTCTCCAGGCATGAAAATAATGACTGGGGTAATGGCGAAAAAAAATTCTTATCCACTACCTCAAGTTTATACTTCCAAGAGGATCATTTAAATCTCTCCACTATCTTATGAAAATAAATGAAATAGAGCATTGAGATTGGTCTAAAGTATACATAAAAAAAGTAAGTATTCATGTTGTCTTATAGTATTTTGACTTTCTTGATACAATTTGGTGACCATGTTCATATTCTCACAGGATCTACCTCTCTTTCTTCACTTAATGGATTAAAAAATGATCCTTCAAGAATGGAGAAGGAAACCCCAGGAGAATCATAGGTTCATATTGATGAATCTATTTTTTTGACGGATGAGAAATCAAAAAGTGTAGCTGCATCTACTCCTATTTCTATAGAGAGTGAGAGAGAATGATCATGGTTATATCAGATACATTTCTTCTGAGTATCACATATTGTTTATAACATTATTTTCTCTTCATAAAATCTTATATCAGTTTCCCATTCCAATGGATCTTGTGATAATAAATACTGATATTCCTATTACTCTAGAAGGAAGGAACGAGGATCCTAGGCAATCTGAAGTAGACACCGATGCTGATTCTGAATTGAAAAGACCTGATGACATTACACTAATTGAAGGAATTTATGGAAAAAAATTTCAGTGGAGCCAATTTGGGAATCAACCAACATTTTTTGGATACCTTAAATGGTGAGTATGCTATAACATTAAAATCTGAATATACTAAAATGATGGATGCCCTTAATCCAAACATTGATATTCTAGGTTCTATCAAGGAGTCTGGGGACTTCCATGAAGAATTGAAAGGACATAAGTTCTCATTATTTCATTTTCCATACATAATTTTTCTTCTTTTACTTCGCACTTCACATAAAAGTTCAACTTATGTAGATTTTTCGACATAGAATTTTGCAAAGGCCCTTCAAGAATGAGGAATTCCACTCTATCCATATTATTATGAGGTTAGAGAAATACGAACTGAGAATCCCATGTTGGGAGACTCTCCAGGGACTTTGATTATGGAAACTGGTCAAACTCAGAAGAATACCCCTCCCCAATAAACACTTTCTCAAACTACTGAAGCTGAGAAAACTGGGGATGAATCTAATCAAACAACCAAATTATTATTGGGTAAATGTTATTGACTATCTAGATCATTCTACATTTCTTCCATTCCTTTGAAACTAACAATGATTCTATTTCACCATTTAGAGCTATCGTCTCTCACTGCTAGATTTGAAGGTGAAACCACTGTGTTGGCTCAAACATCTATGGAAGGTGAAGTATCTTCTATTCTGAAAGGAGTAGAGCCAAAAACCTCTCTAAGTGATTTGATTCTAGAGTATATTCTTCCCCATGGTAGTGACTTAGATTCCGATTTAGAGATGCAAGTTACTCTTGGGATGGATTTTAAGAATACATGACAACAAAATTGGAAGATAATTTCCAAGAAGCATTTGGATGAGCTACCCTCCCATCTTGGAAAAGTCACAACACTATTTGACATATTGGGATTTGGTGGATTTAATTACCACCTAGTCTATAATGCAATGAAAGAGAACATTTTCGGATGGGAGCAAGAACATAAGTTGTGTAAATATCTTGAAAAGTCCAAACTACTTATTAATGTTGAGAGTTTCTAAGCTTCATTATCTGAGGAAGAGGCCGACCATAGCAAGTGGTTGATAAAAATTGGCCAACAAATTAAGGAGGTGATGAAGGAGATGATACATATTCAATAGAAAATGGATTCTATTCACAACAAGCTTGAGAAATTTAACCAAAAATTGGGAGAAACCCAATTGTAAGGGATAAATTCCATTTCAACTTCCAAAGAATCACTTCGTCGAGCCGAGGAGGCTGAAGTTTCTCAATTTTCTCAGCTTTAGCAAGTGGCTGATAAATCCCATGAAGCCGTTCAACAGATGAAGAGTCATACTGAGAGTTTCTTTTAATACAAGATAGAGAGGCTCCATTCTATGGATGTTCCTATGATTTGACCATACGAATAAAAATAATTTTGTATCCAATCATATATGTCTTTATTCTTGATTTCTTTATGTAATCTCAATATCAAAGGTAATTTTTATGACATCAAACCTTTATGTCAAATAATCATAATTACAAAAAAAGGAATGGGGGTACTCAATTTTTTTCCTAAGACAATGGGCCTAGTGAGTATAGTTTTATTTTTACTATGGTTATATAGAAAAAACCAAAAAATTTATATCTTTTGACTTATTATTTCTCAATATTTCCTAAACCATACAAAATGTAGGTATAGTGAGCTGAGACTCGACCTTTGTCCAAGGTGTCCTTTGAGGGTTTTCAACCTGGTGAGTACTATGTCTCTTTTTATTAGCAGTTTAAATTCATGCATGTTGGACTAATAATTCTAGTGTTTTAGGTCTAATATATTTTACCATGGATTTTCATATTAGAACCCAAACAAGGCTTTGATGGTTGGGAAGGTCCCAATATTTTTTTTGGATACTTCCAAGGGGAATCTTGAGTCATGTTTTTTTTATGTTCACCAAATCCAAAATTTGAAGTATAGAAATAGAGGAGGTATCTTTCAAGAACAAAGTTACCATTGTTTGAAAAACCCATTATAGGGGCTGTATTATCTAGGGAAAACTATGGTATGTGATGTATAGCCAAAAAATGAAATCCTTTGACTGATAGTCCTGTTATATAGAAAAATTTTATACAATGCTAACTGGGGAATATGCTACATAGTCAGGTAAAGGAGCTCTTAATAATTCTGACATTCCATTGCTAATAGACAAAGGGATTTAGGATTTAGACGTATTAAGGCCACAATGGATGGATTAGCCAAGGAATGATACCTGAGAATAAATGGGCCATCTATGCTAACATAGGCTATGAATGGGGAAAATCATTCCCACATGAATTTTATATATATGAAGAATGATTAAAATTGTCCAGAAAGGGGGATTTCTGACATTGCGATGTGCAGTTTAGAGTCATGCAGCAAGGACATTATGTTGTTCAGTTTCAAGTCATACAGTAAGGACATTAGAGGTCTTTAATTTAAGGTTTTTATCTATGAACAAAGGTTTATGAGTCTCCAATTTCTTGATAATTTGTCTAGAAGAATACTACCTTGTTCCGGTATGGAAATAAAGAATTGTAAAATGTGATTTGGGAATTTCTGGATCTAGAGAATGACATGAGAAAAGGGATAAAGGAATTAGAGGAAGCCTCTTCCAAGAACGAAGTTACCATTATTCGACGAACCCATTAGGGGTGCTGTATTATGCAAGGACAACTAGGGCATATGCTGCATATCTAAACAATGACATCTTTTGACTGACATGCCTATCATGTAGGCGAATTATGCAAGGCCACCTAAGGGAACATACTATATAGTTAGGAAAAAGATCTCTTGGGTATCAAACATTATATTTCTAAAAATTGAGGAATGTTTATGGAGATTCATATTTTCCAAATCATAGAGTCTAGTTTATGGATAAAAGTACCTAAATACAGAAAGAGTGTTTCTAATCATGATTTCTAAATAATCAGAGGAATATGATTTCTACGAAGGTCTGACCCAAACATAGAAAGTATGGTGTATGTAGTTTTATGTCATATTACTAGGAAAAAAATATAATGGGAACAACGAATGATATGTGATCAAATGATCCAAGGTTATTTCAATATTCTTTGAACACATGGAGTGATAAAATGTGTAAACCATGGTCTTAGAGGCTTTCAGGTTAAGAGAAAGGTAATGGGACAAATATACAACAGATAGCCACTATAAGATACGAGTTCCTGTATATTGTCATCAAATTTTGAAGGAGACAGATAAGGCTTCTACCAAGAAATAAATTACCATTATTTGAAAAACTCATTATGGGGGCTTTATTATATAGGGAAAACTAGGGAATATTCTACATAGACAAACAATTACATACTTTGACTGACATTCCCATTATATAGGTGAATTTTATGCAAGGCCACTGGGGGCACATACTACATAGTCAGGAAAAAGAGTTCTCAAGTATCATAAATTCTACCACTAGAAACTGAAGAAAGATTAAGAAGATCTAAAAGTATCCAATACTAAGAGTGTAAAATGTGTGATTTTAAAGGCATAAGAATAAATATTTGAATCAATATTGGCCATGAGTTTGGATTCCCCTACATAGATCTGACTCATATGTAAAATGGGGACATTTCTTGTTTCCTTGGTGGGATCTCTAAGGAGAGGGCCCAAAATGAAGACTCCTGCATAGATTGTTAATTATATATGGAAGGGAGGTAAATTTTTTTATCCCATGTTTGGGGATAGAAGCTATGGACTAGTTCTCACTTCATATCTCAATGGGATGTGAATCAAGATATATGTAGTTCTTTGGGTACTTTGCAGTTTAATTTCGTGCAATAAGGATATTATGCTGTTCAGTTTAAAGTCATGCAGTGAGAAAATTATGCTGTGTAGTTTAAATTCATGCAGTGAATACATGAAGTGATTCTGATGTAAAAATGAATATTATGACTGTACCAGAGGATAGGACCCAGGTGTCACTAAGTATCTCATATGGATGAGAATCAAGCCACACATAGTTCTTAAAAAATTCCCTATGTAGGTTTGATTCATACACATAGGGAATAAAGTGTTTTTTATCATGGATGGGGCCAAGATTGGAGATCTAGGAATATATATATATCTCATATGGAATGAGAATCAAGAAAACATAGTTCTTGATATTTTTCCCCATATCAATCATGTTTTGATGTGGGGAAGAGGGACTTTTATTTTTGTTGTGGTGGCTGGGACCAAGATTGGAGATCTAGGCGTCTCTACATATCCCATTTTAATGAGAATCAAGCCAAATGTAGTTATTAATAAAATCATTCCCCACACCAATTGAGTTTGATGTGAGAGACTAGGGATTTTAACACATTCTGGAAGAATGGTTAAACTTAAGACACAATATGGTATGAAGATAAAACCATGTATCTTGGAAGAGTAATCTGCAAAGATTTGGTTCACATATAAGAGAAAAAAGGGAAATAAATTTCTTTATGGTTGTGGCTGGGCCCAATATTGGAGGTCTAGGCATCTCTATGTATCCCATTGGAATAAGAATCAATCCACATGTAGTTATTGAAATCAGATCTCTATGCAAATATAATTCAAACATAGGGAGAAATGGAACTCATGTGCCACTAAGGAGTAGCAATGATGTGAGTAATGCTTGTGCATGGAATCCACTCATCATTTTTTTAAAGAACCAAAAGGAATTCCAATTTGTGTTATCTTAGGGTATTTCTTAACATCAAATGAAGAAGATGTTAACCATACAGTTTAATGTTATATAGAAAATACAAATGATATCATGAAATTTAATATCATGTGATAAGGAAAAAGATGCTACACATTTTAATGTCGTGCAACATAGACATATATGGTTGTTATGTAGTTTAATCTATTGAAACTAGACATTACTCTGCGTGATTACACAAAGTTCTTCTTTAAGAATCTTGTATTGGTTGGATTTGCAATAAGTTATCCATAAATTGATATTAAGGAATAATATTCATTAGAGTAGACCTTATGTATGGAATAAGGTCCTTCCCACTTTGGGTCAATCTTTGGAGGCATCTTTCCTAGTATCATCGGAGTCTTGAGGGCTAATACCAATTCTCCTTAAAGAAATGAGTGGAGGTGATCTTTATTATTAAAATATCATATTATTATATTCTAATAGATTTCCAAATGATGGAAATTATGCAATTTCTTTTCATCTAATCGTTCCAGATCATCAAATTTCTTCTGAGACTGCTCATCTGTAGATAACTGATCACATATGACAACTCAGAGTGAAGACAATCAAATTTTAATAGGCAAAACTGCTTCTGTTCTATACACCAATGAGTATAGAGTTTCCCAAGTGGCAGTATGGGTAGTAGTCTGATAATCCCATAAATCATGAAAAAGTTTATCAGGCTAAGATTTCTTGTCTTTATCCACCATTTTCTGGAGTACATTTGATAGGGTCTTATTGAAAGCCTCTATCTGTCCATTGGCTGCTGCATGATAACGATATTAATGGTTAGATTTGATATTGTGCTCCTGATATAACTTCTTTACCTCAACAAAATAGAAATTGGAGCCATTATTTTTCAATATAGTATGAGGGACACAAAATATGGTAATGATATTAGCTTTGAAAAATCTAACAATGATTTTTTCCCTAACTTCTTTGAGAGGTATTGCCTCAGCCCATTTGAAGAATAAATCAGTAGTAGTAAGAATATACTTAAACTTCTTATCTGTAGTTGGAGGATAAGGTCCTACTACATCTATTCCCCTTGTAGAAAATGGCCAAGAGTATTTAGCTGTATGTAGAAACTATGGGGGATGATGAATGAAGTTATCATACACTTGGCAGGGATGACACTTCTTGGTGAAATCTGTGCAATCCTGCATTATTGAAGGCCAAAAGTATCCAAGCTTTTAGATTTGATTATAAATCCTATGACAAGACTAATTAGCACTATAAACTCTTACACGTACTTCTTTTATAATAGTTTTATTTTCTTCTCCATCAATACAACTAAATAGGACTTCATCACAACCTCATATATAAAGGACATTCAGATGATCTGGACCATAGTAATGAGTGAAATTAACTACTCATCATCAGATCTATTCTCTTTCAAATCTATCTAGTGCAAGTAATCCATTTTGAAGATATTCCATGACAGGTGTCTTCAATCCTATGGTATAAACATAGGTCTTGGAAATAGGTCTGATTTCATTAATTTCCTCCATTCTAATTTGAAAAAAATGTGAAACCATACGACGATGGGAAATAATGATGATTTTCTCATCTTGATTTGGATCTTCCAGGACTGTGGATGCATTAGACAATGCTTCAGCTTGGAAATTTTGTGATCATGGGATATAAAACAAAGTTGGATCTACGGGAAATTCAGCCATTAACCCTTAGATATAATCACATATAGGGATTAGTTCTTCTTTTCTAATGGAATAATCCCCATTGATCTGTTTGATTATTAATTCTGAATAAATTTTCACTTTCAGGTGGTTCACTTGTACTTGGAGTGCCAATTACAGGTCTATAATGAGATCTTGGTATTCTGCCTCATTATTGGTACCACCATTTGATAATAGAAAGTAATATAGGAACACTACTTTTTCTGGGGAGATAAGCATAATTCCTAACCCAATTTTGTTGAGTTTAGTGTTTTCCATTATCTTCCCCGTTGGACTTCTGGAATCCCCATCAAAGTACATTTACAATGATTGGGGATTATCTTGAATAGAGAATATTTTTTCATCAGTAAGTTTAGTATTCAAAGATGTATATTTTACAGATGGATGTTCAGCAAGGAAGTCTTCCAAGGCATGTCCTTTTACTGCTTTCTAAGGTACAAACTATATATCAAACTGTTGCAAAATAACGACCCACTATTCCAGACATCCTTTAAGAATAGGATGAATGAGGATAAATTTGAGCGGGTTATTATGAGATACCAAGTAAACCTCATGATGCTGCAAATAGTGTCTCATTTTTTTAACAGAAAATATTAATGCTAGAAATTTTTTTCTCAATATTTGAATATCAAATCTATGTGTCGAGCATGGTTCAAATGAGATAGTAAAGGCTATTTTCATTCCCATAATCATTCTTTTGTGTAGGTAAGGCACCCATTTATTGCTCTAAAGTTTTCACATAGAGAAGAAGATCCTTTCCTTCAACATATGACATTAATACTAGTGGAATAAAGAGGTATTTCTTGAGGGTATCTATAAGGACCCGACCTTAAACATTACATAATCATGAATTAAGTTAATAATTTACATTGAGGATCTTTTCAGGTTTAGATCTTTAGATAATTAGTTCATAACATATACATAACAATTTGAATATTACATATAGACACTTCTACTCACTATCCATTTTTTTTCATAAAATAAAAACTCTTAAAATAAAATAAACATGTTTAATTCCATGTTTTAATCATCATGACTTTTCCTTGATCCTATCATTGACCCTATTCCACTTTAAGTCTTGTGAAAAACATTTCAAAAACTTGGAATGAGCATAAAAATCTCAGTAAGGGATACAAAAAGAAGGAAAACTGTTAGTTTTTCAAAACAACAGGTAAACCATGAATACTTTATCATGAGTAATAATTTTCACCTTTATGCAGTAGTAAATACTATTAAATGAATAAAAGATCATTGATTACCCTTTTTTAACCAAAATATTACTATAAAACCCATAAAAAGAACACATAACATATAAATTGAACTTTGGACATAAACATACTTAAATGGAATAACCATATGGTCGACTTCCACACATATCACTAAATGGAATAGCCATACGGCCAAATTCCATACCCAATAAATTAGAGGTTATAACATAACTACCCATCCTGGTTTATCACGGCACCACCCGTCATTTGGTTTATCACGTAACCACTCATCAAATTTCCAAGTATCATTATAAAATCATAACACATAAAATATTTCAAATATAAACATTTCACTAATAACATTTCATTTGAAATCATAAGAAATAATTTCAAGATATTGAAATAATAAATCCATTTCAAAAACCATTTTCAATACCAAAATAACCAAAAATAGAATAAATGGTTTCTTTTTCATTTTTTTAAAAACATTAAGGCTTATAAAGGAAGCCAAATAACGATTACGGCGGCAGAGAGGTCATTGTCACCGCAAACGTTAAAAAAATCCTTTTGTAATTTAGTAAAAAGCTTCATAGAAAAAATATTCCCTTTGAATGAAATTGAAAGTCAAAGGGGTGTATTATACAACATATAAAATAAGGAGGTGTATATTATCAAAACACACATCAATGAAAGGAGATTGAGACAAAGTCCCTTACCTCATGTCCAACTTGACTCGTTCATTTTTTAATTTCCTGAATAATAAACTTAAGTTAATTTATACTTTCTTTAGAAAATTTTTCAATTTTATTATTCCTTTTATATCACTTGTTACCTTTATATAACAATTAGTTAATTATTTGAGTTCATATCGGACATTTTGTCAATTTTCAGAACTCGAGTAAAAAAAATGAACTTGTTATAATTACAAATTGTCCAAGTGGTCAAAATTACATTATATACAGAATGATATTCATGATTTAGATATTATATATATCATATATATCTAGTATATACGTATTTATAATAGTCCATAGCATTTAGATATAAGAAATGAAATGCACCATTCATGGAGACGGTAAGCCGTGCGTACACATGAATGCTACTTTCAATTCTTTTTCATATTTAAAGGAATGAAAAATAAATGATACATAGGTATATTATAATTACAATATAATTTCTATATTATATATGTTACATAAGTTCATTAATTCCATCCTGTATACGTTCCATGTATAACATGAACGAGTTATATCACTTTGAGGGGGCGGTAGTCCGCACTTCCTCAAATGAAATTATTGTATATATACAACATGAAAAGCATAAAGGTATGTTATAAAATAGAATTAAATAAGAATAGAGATAAAATAAATTTAATATATATCATATATAATTATAGTTCCATCATAATGGTCACTATAAGAGGTGGTAGGATAATATTGAACAATCATTGTTTCGTGAGGCAGTAGTTCGCCGTCCACATAAACAATATGTTCTATACCCATTAGATGGAGGTGTGTGTAAGTGTAGTTAGAATCATTCTGATAAAAACATCCTAGTATATTTAAGATACTTATTTTGTTATAAAATAATAGAATAAAGAGAGTTTAGGGGTTTGGAGAAGGAAAATAAAAGAAAAGAACTTGAGAGAAGACGTTACCTTTAAATTATGAAACTCCCTTTAGTTTGAAGCAAAATGCTTTTTTGAAATGACTTCTGCCTAGAGTAAGGATTATAGGTAAAATATAGGGATTTTTGAGCTTATTGGAGCAGATTTTGGACGAGACAGTGGGCTTGAGAGGTGTGAGTAATGGGTTAGAGGTGATGGCCTTTTATAAGAGGGAGGATGGGCTCTTAAGGAAAGTTTGAAAGTATTATTTTATTATAAAATGATTTTTGGTTTCAAAAGATCCAAAACTCATTAAATTAAAATATAAGATGAATATAAGTCGAAATAAAATCCTCCAATAATAATTGGATAGGTTTTCGATATATTTTTAATCCTTATCTTTTTTATTTAACCGTTTGTTAACTTATTTAACATTTACCATGTCTTCTTGTATATTCATACCAAATGGTTAATATATTTACTATAAAATTACAAGAGAACCAAAATATATCATTAATGAAATTTTTAAAATTATACATGTCATTTGGATGAATATTATATTTTTAGGATTATTTTATCATTTAATAAAATAGTATTCATTTTAAAAACTCATTTATGTCAATTTATAAACTATTCATATCAAGACATTTAAAAGATTCAAACAAACTTTATTCTTTCAAAAAACCTTCATTAATTAAAAGATAAAAAGTCATAATTATTTCTAAAATTAGTGGATGTCATAAAAATTTTCATACTAAATTTATTTTAATATTTATAATCTCATTTATTTAAAACATTCATTAATGATGTAATCATTACATCATCATTGTGTCATAAATAAATAAATTTATTTAATGTATAAAAATTATAAATAAAATATAATGATGTAGGAAATATTTTTAGATTTCTAAGGACTATTTTTAATCTAAAATATCAATTATATAACTCTATATAATTTTTTTTACTAAAAGATATATGTTTATGTTACATTTTCCTTAACTTTAAATTAATTTTTATAAAGTGTCATTTTCACTTACAAGTGGCTCCATGGGGTCCCAAAATTGACCCAAGGATTCCCATGATTGGACATGTGTCATCCAATAGGATTAGGATATGTGTTAGGGTAATTTAATATTGTTATAATATAATTTTTTACCCTTATTTACCATATTTACCCTTTAACCATGGTAAATAAAATATTTACTGAAGTTACTATTCATAATGTCTAAAAATAAAAGTTACCTATTTACACAATTTGTACCTCCTGATTACAAATATTTAATTCATTTTTTCAAATTCAAAACACAGAAGTTTCAGAAATTAATTTAAAATTAATTCCTATTTTCAAAACTAAAAAGTGTGTTTTAAAGATTGACACTTATTTATATCCAATTAAAAAGTAAAATTACTTACAATTACAAAAATTGGATTAAATGGTAAAAATATAATCCAATTACACTTTAAAACCAATTAAAAAGATAATCTAACCATATAAATAAATTAGATTAAAATGCAGTTTTGAATTAAAATGCAGTATTTTTCACTATTCATTAAAAAATGAACATTATCAGAAAAATACCAAAATTTCATCCAAAGTAAATTTTGATGTACCAATTATAAATAAGAAGTTTATTTTGTCAAATGGAATATATAGAAGTTACAAAAACTATATTTAAAAAGGGTTCACCATCAAAAGGTGGTATATCAACCTTTTAAAATCACTAGAGTATTTATGCTTAAAATTGGATTTATTCTCATTTTAAGCCTATAAATTTTATTGGATAAATGTAAAAAAATTTAAAAAACATTTATAATCATATATTAGTTAGTTATGTTAATTCCCTCCAATAAAACAACTAGTCTTTAACTATCATTTAAAATAACAATAATATTATATTATTGTTCAGTATAACTCAACGTTGTGTGCAATGTAAGATTTCATAGAAATCCGTTGTTGCGTGTTGAGTACGCTATCGGACATAGAATCCCATTTAAAGTAAAATTAATATTTAATTAAAAAATATTAATAAATATGAAAATTTCATATTATTTATTTAACTGGTATGTTACAGTATCAAATGCCTCTTGACAGTCTTCGGTCTGTTGATAAGTAATTCCCTTCTTCATTAATCTGGTGAAGGGTAAACAATTACCTTCCAAATTGTCTCTGAAGAACGAGATATAGGCCAAGTTTCCTTGAATTCCTCTTAATTCCTTCAAATTTCTAGGAGGTTACATGTCAAGGATTTATTTTGTCTTCTCAGGATCAACTTCGATGCCACAATGACATACAATGAAGCTAAGGAATTTTCCCATGGTAACTCCAAAAGCACATTTTAAGGGGTTCATATTCAAATTATGCTACCAAAGCTTATTGAATATGGTCTCCAAATTAGTCATGTGATCATAACATTGTATATATTTAACCACTAGATCATCCACATAACATTCGACAAATTTTCCCAGGAAGGGTTTGAAGATATAGTGCATGACATGTTAATACGTCGCACCAACATTCTTTAAGCCAAAGGGAATTACTCGGTTGAAAAATATGCCTTGAGGGGCTCTAAAGGCTATGGAATCCTAATATTTTGGGTCCATCAAAATTTTATTGTACCCAAATTAGCCATTCATGAAGGAGAGTGCTTCATAACCATCCGTTGCATCAATCAAAAGTTCTGTGATTGGAACCAGAAAGTCATCCTTGGGACAATTTCAATTAAGATATCTAAAATCAATGAAAAAAAATATGATTTTACTATTCTTATTTTTCCCTGGGACAATGTTTTCCAGCCATTTGGGATATTTCACCTCCCTAAAAAATTTAGGTTTGATAATATTTTTGACTTTAGCTTTAATTTTAGAGGTGTGAGTTGGGTACATTATTCTTGCTGCCTACTTAAATCCTTGATGATCTTCTGGTAAACTCAAATTATGGGTGTCCACTTTGGAATCATGGCCTTAAATTTTTGTATAGTTCCAACCAAACACATCTCAAAGCCTCTTCAGAAATGAAGTTTACACCTCTTTCTCTTTATAGGTCATGGCCGCACTAATCAGAGTGGGAAGTGTATTTTTTTCTGTACCCAGATTTATTTCTATGAGCTCATCCACAGTGGTAGAGACAACTTCCTTAAATTTTTGAGGGGCCTCCTTAAGATCTTCTTATTCTTCTTCCTCACATGTCATTTCTTCTATTTCTTCTTGAAGGGTAGGTGATGAATCAAGTCTTTTAGAGATAGAGGAGGAGTCAGTATTTGGAAATCCTAAAGAAGAGGAAACCGTTTCTGACCCTACTGATGATGAAGGGTCTTATTGGAGTATTGAAGAGAGAATGATGGGTTGGGAATCAAAATTATTGTCTTCCTCTATTAATGCAACAATTTATTCTATCCTTATTGATGAAGCAAATACTTTTTGAATTTTGATGGATGAAATGAATACATCTCCATTTAGGCTTTCACTACTGCTTGATAGATCAACAATTTCTCCCATACCGTCAGGATCAATTTCCACAACTGAAATTATGGAAGTCACTGGACGAGTGCTTGTATTTGGGTATATCCTTTCAATTTGATTGATATGAAACACATAATATATACTTAAATGTTTTAATGGGTTAGCTGGGACCTTTTCTAGACTATTTAGAGCATTGATTCTTATTCTATATTTTTTCACGGACTATGTTCCCATTGTGTGATAGAAATTTTCCTCAATATAATGATATTAACATGTTTTTAATGGGGCCTTGTCTCCATGTAATGTCCCAATTTGACCATTGAAGAAATACTTGAGACATTGGTGATATGATGAAGGAATGACCGTATATTGATGTAACCAAGGCCATCCAAGCAGAATATTGAAAGCTCTATCCTGTCAGACAACTATAAAATCTGAATTAGATAAAAGATCTCCAAACTGAGTTCTGAGTGTAATCTCTCATAGAGGTTCTTGTTAATTATTTTCATAACCTTGAAACATCAAAGTGGAGGGAGATAAGTCAGATTCACTGAGACCCAATTGATAAAGTGTACAGATAGGAATTTGGTTGACTACTGAGCCATTATCAATGAAGGCTCGTCCGATGTCTGTATCATTAAACTTGATAGAAAAATACAAGGGCTTGATGTGTCCATATACAACATCATCCTCATCTTGATTCGTGAAAGATATAACTCCATGAAATTTTGCAGGATCATTCTCTATACGATAAACCTTAGCTGCATCATCCTCGATTTCAAACTCTAGAGGACTTGACAAAGCCTAAATAAGCACTTTTCAAAGATGTTTTGATAGATTCAAAGCATCTAGGATTGATAACTTGGCTGGTAATTAGGATAGTTATTTCAAAACATCATAATTTTGGTCCAAAGGCCTGAATTTTCCATCACAGAGATGTGGGTTTTTAGGTTCCTTGGAAGTTGATGCTCTTGATGTAAATATACCACGTGTTGAGGCAGAAGCTAGAAATACTTCTGTTCTTGATAGATTAGACTAACTAGGTCTGTATACCTATTGAGAGAGTGGTGGTATATCCTATAATCAATATTCTAATATGATCATGTCAGGGCTGGTCCTTTCATGTGTGTGAGAGTCCCCTTGTTCTTGCTGAGCCCACTGAAGGGATCTCCCATGAGTTTCTACTGCATAAATGGTTTGAGTAGAGGTATAGTTAAAATAGTGGCCTCTAACATATCCACATCTTCCTTTGTATACTCTACTTTGAATTATTCCCCTAGTTCCTTAATCAGGTATAGGGAATTCAGTTTCATAACCAGAATCATCATCTTCATAGGGGTCCATTAAGTGGATAACATTAACAAAACTGAAGATCAATTCCTTATTTGATGAAGATTCTTCTTGACAGGTCGGTTCTTATTGTTCCATTTGGTAGGGTAGTTCCCATTATTTTAAGATAGTTGGCATGAAATCTATCAAAGTTAAGGACAAATTTGGACTTGACATGAGCTCATCTTCTCTTGAATCCTATTTATCCTTATGACTATGTTACTTCTCTAAGGATTTTCCTTTGGAGGACTGATCTTTTGATGAAGATGGATTCTCTATAGAAGAAGTGGAAGGAGGCATAATTTGCTGTATCAGCCATGTTCTTTGAATGGAATGATTTAGATTGATTATTTTCCTGAACATCCAATCATCATACTTCTGTGAAATTTTTATTTTGACTTCCTGCCATCAGTCTTCTTCCTTTGGATCGGTAGTAGTAACACATGCTACTTGGGCTGATGAACTTTTTAATTTCACTTGTCTAGAGTCTACCATTTTTTGTAAGAGATATTTGGAAAGAAAATACTTCTGAATGAGATGCCCCAAGATTTTATGAAAGGGGAAATAAATTGGGAGATCTTCATCTCCTTATTTATTCAGTTTCTTAATCCTTGGAAAATGAATTAAATTGTTTTCCAAAGCTAAAATTAAGTAACGAAGAACATGTTCATTCCGAAAAGAATAAAATTTGTTCTTTAATTCCTCAAACTATCACTAACTTTTATTTTTTTGATCGTATTGATGAGGCAGTCATTTCTACTGACACTCGGGAGGTGGAGCCTTATGGTATAATTAAGGTTTTGAAGTAGAAGTAGGTACATCTGCTTGTTTGAGTGTAACTACAACAACCTTTGATTTCTCTATTCTCCTTCTCATAACTGATGGGATTACACGAGACTTAGCTTTGGTTTCCACAATGGAATCCTCCATTTTTTTGGAAATTGAAGCAAGGTCCTGAAATTCTCCTATGTATTTCATAGGGATTAGTGGTTTGCATAACTAATAACACATATTTTCCACACAGATTTGTAGTAACTCTTCTTGAGGGACTGGTAGATTTAAGGAATATGTTAATCCTTTCCATCAAGTAATGAAATCTAAAACTCTTTCATTATCCCTTTGTTTGCAATTTGTAATATAAAAAACTATTGTCTTCGATAACATTGAGCTGAATTGGAAAAGGAATTTCTGACAGATCTCTTCCCATCTAGCAATTGATTGAAACTACAAACTTTTATACCAGACAAAGGCTGACCCCTATAGCGATTTCACAAAATATCTGATCTTTACTACATCTTGTTGTTGAGGTCTCCCCATAATGGGATCCAAACAAGAAACTAAATGTGTTAAGTGCTTCTCCAGATCTCCCAAACCATTAAATATTTGAAATGTGATATTCAAAAATTTTGGTGGGAGAGGGATCAGATCTACCCATTCGGGGTAAGATTTATTTTCTGGTTATACTGGTGTGAACCATTCTTCTATAGGTTCCAATAGAGTTTTTAATTCCTCAATTGTATTCATAATCATTTGGGGAATATCTGGATGAGCTGGGACCTATACAGGTACAACAGATGGAGCTTAAACTATAGCGATGATTGGAAAAACCACTGGTGGTGGCGCTGTTGGTATTTGTCTTGGATAATCCATAAGGAAAGGCCTGTAATGATGTGTTTGATCCTGTTCTGGCTATGTACCCAATGGAGAGAATTCATTATCCACATATATAGTTGCAACAAACCCTATTTTCTAGGGAGTTCCTACTGGATGTGAAAGCTGAGGATCTGCTTGTGGAGGATTTATGGTAGGAATTCTGCTTCGGAGTAACTCTACATTGAGACTTTTCAGCTCCTTCATCTCTTCCTCTTTCTAGGAAAATCATTCTTCAAGAGAAATATATTGTCCTTATCTAGTGGAAAAGTGAGACATGATACGACCTTTAACTTTACCCTTATTAGATGCCTTTCAAATAGGTGGGAATTAGTTACTTGAGGGAATACCTAAATTTCGGGTAAGCCTCTGATTTTAGGTACACATACCTCCTTAATTTGCTTCGATGTGTACCGTATTATGAATAAGAACTTCATCTTCTGAATCCCCTGAATTGGACTCATTTTGTGGAGGATCTTCCATAATGGTATTAATGAAATTCACCGACGCATAATGCATTGATGAAATTATATCAGTATCTTTGTAAGATCGTCTCCTTCTATGCCCTCCATGATAATTTTTTCTCCTATATGCTGATTTCCTGAGAACTGTTTGACAGATATTAACCTGAATGGAATCCTTAGATAGTTCAGTTGTGTTTTCACTTTGCGGCTTCTTCCCTAGTCGAGAGAAAACTGACTTTCTCTAAGTAGGGGATTGTGGATGTGAAAAATCCCCCAGCCCTGTAGGTTGGGGCTATTCCTGTTCTTCTTCTTCAAACCTTCAAAAACTATTTTTTGTATCTGAAAGTTGATTTAAAAAATCCCCCAGCCCTGTAAGTTGGGGTGATTCCTAAACTGCCATGGATGATATTAGCGCAGATGCTCTTCTAATTTTATGAATTCTGGTCTGAACATTGGTTGGGTTCATTATCCAAAAACCACTTAAATTGCCCGTTTCTAAAGTGCATTGTGCTATTTCAGAAATTTTCACAATCTAATGGCTTCCATCCTCTAATCAGAATGCATACTTAATGTTCTTAGATTCTTTATGTAAAATTATCTTAACATGTTTCTCTCTTTGGGCCTACCTTTGGTGAAAACCGATCGAGGCATGTTCTCATTGATCATTTCTTCAGTTATAAACATAATTTCTTTGTTATAGCTAGCATGGGGCAATAACATTTCATGAGACCACTTTCAATGGGATTTTATGATTTTAGAGTGTAGTAAAATGTAATGCTCCATGTGCACCCCATCCTCTGATATGAACACTAGATGGGGTTTTTGCAATCAATTTTCACAACTTATTTAATGCATTGAGGCATGTACATTGAATATATACTTATTGATTCTCGACCTTTGGATGTCGTGAAACTTGGAGAGATGCCAAGTCTATTTGGAACTACAACTCTTTTATTACCTTAAAATGAATTTGATTTTTATCATATGGTAATACTTTGTCTTTCAGATGATGAAGAGTCTTCTATATGTTGAGGTGAATATTATGAATTCAATCTTCTACCATCAATTCTGGAATGCTGTATTGAGAGGTTTCCAAAGGTCAGAACATGACTGATATTTCACCCTTAGCTAATTGTTTTCTCATATTCAACATATACTCTTCATATTTTTCTAGAGGTTTCTCAACTTGGTTCGACTAGAGTGGACACTTATCAATTGTTCTATCACAAACAATAGGATCAATTGTTTTTTCCTCTGCCATATCAGAAGGAAAATGACCCAAGGGAGGTTTGGAGAATAACCATCTCCTTGGGCTATCTTCTTGTTGAGAAAGTTTTTCACCTGTTAGTAACAAGGCATTAGAAATGAATAGCCTTATATTGGTAAGTGCCTCAAGATAAGTGGGCTTTCTCATTATTACCTTATCAATTGGATAATTATCTTGAAAATGAAAAACACTACTGTGGAGAGAACCTTTGTAGAAAATTCCATCATGGGGAGGATCACCATGGTGGATTAAAACAAGGGATAAATCCTTTTTCTCCTTGGTCTTATGGCCACACGGATGGTTTCCATAGATCTCATCTAGGGATAGATTCTCTATATTGATTTAATTTTTATGAACCAAGCCTTCATGATGAAGTATCTGATGAGTAACTTCAAAATTATTGTTACTACTCCCATAATTTGGAAATGGGAGGGTAGGATATTGAGTTTCAATAGATAAATGTCTAAGGGATTCAAGAAATCCAACATTAAGAGAAGATAGATTGCAGATTGACTCTTGATTTTACAACTATGTTTGGAAATACTTCTTTTTAAATGCACTTTTATACATAGTTGGGGACACTTGTTGGGAGAAGTGGTTATCATGGACAGGTGTATGTGTCTGCCTTGGAGTGGTCATCAAAATAGGCTGATTATCTCCAATTGGAAAGGGTGTATGTTCCCGATCCAGTTGTCCGTATGATATGGGGTAGTATGCCCCATAACACTCTTGGATTGGAATAGAGGTATGTATCTACTCTGGGATGGAATGCTAACAAGTCATCCCAGGTGTGGGGACAAAATTATGTGTTTGTACTTATGGTACTGCTGAAGTTTCCATTATGATATTCTGGCAGGCTTCTAGAATATTAGAAGGGATTTGTGTCTTCCCTTTCACCATTGTTAAAATGTGTTTTGTGACTTCAGCAACCAGAACAGGAATATATATCCATTACGTATCTAGAGTAGGTGTATGTAACTTCTCCTGTCCTCCCTTTCAATACTCACAATACTCATGTGTGGGGGAAGAGAATTAAGTTTGCCCCAAATTTGTCCTCAGAGCTTTTCGAATCACTTCTCTGGGTGCTTCCAAATGAGACTATTGGAAGGCTTGGTGGATGATGGTAGGTGTATGTGCCTGCTGGCTATTTTCCACCAAGAATGGTCAATGGAATTATTTCAATGATGACAGGAGAGACTGCTGGCAGGATTGGTGAGTGCAGACAGGTGTATGTTCCTGCTTACAAGTTGCCACCATATTTGATTATGGGGCTTCCTTGAATGCAGCCAGATGAGTCTATTGACTGAATGATAATTTTTAAGTAGGTGTCTATGCCTACTCACGATACTCCACTAGATTTAAATGGTGTTATTGGTTGGGCATTGCCAGATGAGTTTACTGGCTAGCAGAATTAAGGTGGATGGGTGTATGTGCTCGTTCGTTGTTTTCCATTAAGTTAGGTTGATGGACTTCTCCGAAGGGGTAAAAGGTAAGAACTAGCTCCCCATTGTCCAAATGTTGTCCTCAGTGTTTTGTCTTGCATGCTCGGGTCTGAGGGACCTGGACTGGACAACCTAAGGCAACACCCCCATCATGCCGGGGGTTCACTGCCGCACGATTCTATTAGCGGTGATTGTTGGTGGGATCCTTCGGGAAGGACTCCTGTGTATTTGATTTGAGGCCATGAGTTACCTCATGATCAACCTACCTATAGTATGAGAGGTATTGTTTATTACATTCTAGGTATAAGGACTCGAAACAGTTGAAGATGGTGGTTGGCACAATCTGCTTCTTGACCACCAGTCATCCCTGGTCGGACAATCAGGGGTTGTTATTAACTTGGAGATCATGTCGGGATGCCTCTAGGGTTGTGATATTACCGTGTTGATGGTATTACCAAACCAATAATTTGAGACCCAGCGTTAAATATTCTTATTAGGTGATGATTTCCTTCCAGGGGATGCAGATCCAGCTTGAGCAGCAGCCGAGGCATTCACAGGTGCAAACCTGAAGGAAGCCATTTGGAATGAAGGGAGTTCTGAGAAAATTTGAAAAATAAAAACAATGAACTCCATTAAAGAAACATATTTTAGATGGAAACATACATGATTTATTCTCTTGTCTTTCTCTACTTTATCAATTGATAGGGGCTTGACAGATGGGTAACACTATCAACTTGGTTAAGGATTCACATTAGGTTCACTATTTTTGTTCGTCCCCTCTCGAAACATGTGTCTTTCTTAAGAATCACTAATTCCAGATGGTTTCTATTGGATTTATTTATGGACTCAAAATAATCCAATGGTTCTGTATCCAAAGGGACCTTCTTTCCAAAGGTAGGTGTTCATTAGGTTTGGACCTATGATACTTAAGAACTCACATTGGCCGAGAGGATGGGATATCGGTCTCATCACACCATTTTGGGGGGAATTATTTCACACTCCAAGACTCTCTTATATATTTAAGATATTTTCATGAATCTTTATTAATTTACCAAGTATAATTTATGTTTCCATTAGAATTTTCAATCAATTATTATCATGTTTGAAATTTAGAATCATCCGTATGTATTCAAGGTTCTTCATTAATGGAGATATCCATATGTATTTGAGGTTCTCCATCAATGGTATCCTCTTATATACTATTTAGATATTCTTTTAATTGTTGTTACAATAATACTGGTTTTTAAGCTACTAAGTGAGGTACTCTAGGATTTATTTTTTTCTAGGGAGACAAAATTTTGTTTTGATGTTGGGATCATACCCATAAATAGGCTACCTACATATCCTTGTGAAAGGAATCAGAACCCTCATAGTTCGGTTCCACTCAATGGAAAAAATCATACCTTTTAATGTTGTGTAATAAGGACTTAACCGTATAGTTTAATGTCATGTGGTAAGGACATCTAAGAACAAGGATCTTAGTCAAATATTGGTGTGGGATTTATGCCTAAGCATCCCAAGAAACTTGGAAAGGATATGAATTTCCAAGTTAGATTAGACCCTGTTGGGAATATAGACTAGGAAGAAAAGGGTTGATTTGGAGTGATGGGTTTGAACCTTAAGGAGGATTCCTACGTATCCCACTTAGATGGGAATCAAAGCCCACGTAGTTCGGTATGTCTTGCAGGGGTGTATAACCCTTTGACATAGATAGTTTGGGGATTAATCATAAATAGTATTCCTTGATTAAGGGAATTAGGGTTGGATTCCTGAAGAGGATATTTGGTGAGCTCAGGCCTTGGGGTGAAGTCTTCTTACGTATCCCAATTATGGTGGGAATCAGAGTTCATGTAGTTTAAAATATGATGTGGATTGTGTGGATGTTATGATCATCACAAATCTCTACGCCCACATGAGTTATGCTCGGTGTGAGAAACAAGAGGATTTGAAAGATTCAACAAACCCCACACTTTCTCTTCCACTGATGGAAGAGGGTAGGCCTATGGTGAAAGAAGTTGAGGCGACGGTGGGTGAGGGCATGGAGAAATGAACCTTTTAATGTGAAATGAAAGTAAAGGTCATTAGGTCTGGCCTGAAATACTAGGGAATTACTCCATGAGGGATTCTCTTTGTGGATCCTAGGATAGGAGGGAGACATTTTCTTTATTGAATGGAAAAGTAAGTGTGACCCTCACTCTCCCTATTGGGAACCAGAGGCTCAGAGTCTTAGAGATGAAATGGGGAGGACAAAGTCCCATCCCCAAAATCCAAGACTGGGAACTTCCAAACACTATATCTAGGGTAAGGATCCATGTGACTGTATATATACAAACCTGAAAACATTCCAAGCATCCTGAATACCTTAGAAGACAAATGTGGGAAACCTCTGACTGTAGATATACAAACCCAAATAGGAGACATGTTGATGTGACCTTCCCAAAGGTTTGATAAGTTATGAGGTTTTGGTGGAGGCTTCAACTTAGTCCCTTTCAGATAAGGGAACCAAGTAAGGAGATACACTTCCATGAGTGTCTTTGAAGTGGGTTTACAAGGTGATATGCATAGGTCCTGGGCACAAAAATGCATTATAGTTCTACTGTGTAGGTATGTCATGTAGGTGTGCCACATAGGTGTGCCGTGAAGGTCCTAGTAATGACTAAAAAATGATTAACACGAGAGGAATAAGCCTTTTAAATCTTAAAAGAAGGAATGCCATGGAGATAACAATTGGGTGTGATTTAAATCTAAACACCCAGGTCTCTTTTGGTGTCTTTGGAAGAGCCTCGCGTAGGTCCTTAAGGAATAGGTCTTGTATAGGAATATTCTTATTTATGGAAGAAGGCTCCTTAATCAGATGTTTTGTATTTCAAAACTCTACAAGGATTTCAAACTTGCTTATCCCATATAATTCTATATTCTATTGTGTTTTGGAGAGATACCTAAGAAAATTTAGGGGATCTGGGTGAAAGATCTATGCAATGGTAGATTTAATATTTCCTTCAACTTTTTTTAGTTTTTAAATGTGGATCCCAAGGGTATTATTTATAGGCAAGGAGGTGGTATGGTCAAAAGGATTTATTTAGCGTAGGTCGGACGTGTAGCTCTTTCACGTAGCTCTTCCACGCAGGGGCACTGAAATCATATTGCCACATAGTTCTTCTATTTAGATCCTCCACATAGGTATGTCATGTAGGGGCTACACACTAGGCTATATGAGTAGTATGTGCACTGGTTTTCTAGATGCGGAGGTATGCCACATAGGTTTTTATCATAGATCCTCTATGCAGGTCCCTTTCACTTTATGTCTTGTACCTTTTTAAGATTCTTCTTGATACTTTGAAATATCTGAAGGACTTATTCATAATATTTTTGTCTTCTTAAGGAATGTCAACACATAGTTTTAAAGATATGAAAAATTTATTAAAAAGGGTCCGGTATGGGTCCAACCCGACCCGGGCCAGCCGACCCAACCCATTCGGTCTAGATCGGCCCAAACCGGTCCGACCCACTAGACCGTGTGGTCCATCCCACTGGGCCGCTGAAGCATCCCATTTATCCACCTCATCTTGCATCATGTGGGGTCGGCCTTGCTCTGCCAAATGTGACCCACCCTGGCCATGTCCCCTTGATCCATGCAGTCGCCCGACCTTGCGGCCAACTAGCTCCCCTGGTCAACACGATGCCGAACTATGTTTCACGTGGTCGACCTTCCTCATATGCTTGGTCCCAGGGCCCCGTCGCCATGGGGTCCTCCATTTGATGTGGATCCAAGTCGCATCCTAGCTACCGCTGCCACGACCTCCTGTTGTGACCCCTGTTCGCTGCCCGCGACCTCTGCCGCTGCGGGCCTCCTCCGACATTGTCCCGCCTGGACCGCATCATGCCGATGTCAGATGCCCTATTGGAGGCCCATTTCTACCACAACCTGCCTGGACCAGCTACCCCTATCGGGCCGATGCTACCTCTACCTTGCACCACTGCAGTTTTGGATCCCCATCCCAGATCATTGCACCACATATCGAAGCTACAAAGATCCTTTGATTTTAAATCATGAGGAATGAGGAACTTTTGGGGGAAGATAAAAATCACATGAACAACCAAATGGATGGATCTTGGCCTTGTTCATGTTGTAATTGATCCATTTATGTTAAAAGTTTTACTGAAGAACAATCAATCGATATTCACAAATATCTAACATCCCTTTAGTCCTTGTAAAAATTATCCATCCCGTAAGAATGATTGAACCCTAGATTTACCTGTTCATGGGTTGGTCCACATTTGTCATTCAATCTAATAAGGGGAAAGAAATCACGAAGATATTGACACCCTACCTCAAGGTTGGATCATTCATTGATGAATAACGGAAGTCCGTGTCATCATCAATCCTTGATCCGCCGATGTTGGTCGATCCGCCGTACTTTGATCAGATTTCTGATCTTTGTTCACAAAATCACTAGAGAGCCTTCTTCTCTCTAACTCAGGGAAACTCTAGTGTTATGGTGATAACCCTGGATTTATGAAAAACGTTTTAATTAAAAGAAACCAACACAACATCAAATAGAATATTTTTATTAAAATATTTTAATGACGGTTACGTTCAATTTCTAACTTTCATAGTCAACTCGCGCCGGTCGATGTTAGGTCTCACTTAAGGAAAAAACCCCTTAGAAACTCAATGGTGGTCTCAGATTTCTAATCCGAGTTACCATTTATGAGATATTATGATTTTAAAAATAAAATAATTTTATTTATGGTTATGCCCTTTTTGGGTTTTTCCACTGAAGACCCGCACCGACTAAAGTTAAGTCACACATAGGGTAAACCTACTGATCTGAGATCAACGATGCCATTAGATTTTTGATCCAGAGACTTGTTCAAAAGTTATTCCCATTTTAAATAAAAACCACCCACATTCTTTATTAAAAACTTAACATTTTTCACCATATCATTTCAGGAACACCGGGCCTCGAAATCTCACACCGTCTCAGCGCTTGGTCTCAGAATCTTCCCAATTAATTTATAAAAATAAAAATGAAGAAAATATATGTTATTAAATGCTAGAATCTAACCTTTAAATTTAGGCTACTTTACTTAATTCCACTAATAATTATTCCTAGAGGGTCACACACTAAGTGGATCTAGAATCTTAGTTAAATAATATATTATTATTTAACAAGTTGAATATATTTTATTCCCACATTTTGTTTAATAATTATTCATTTTTTCTTAATAACATATATTACTTCACCAGTTATTTGAGAGAATATAATGTGAGAAGAATATTTAATAAATATTTATTTGGTATTTAGTGAATATAATATTTATTTATTTATTGATGAATAATGAAGTGATATTTATTTAATAAATAAATTATCATTATTCAAGGCCTGATAAATATTATGGAGGAATGACATACTGAGTTTAATAGTCCAGTAGAGAAATAATAAATATTGAATATTATTTTATTACATAATATATAATTTAATTCTCTAGTTAAGCACATGATGAGAAATAATAATAATAATAATATTATTTTTCATGGGGTTCTATTGGGATTAAATAAATAATAAAGGGTACTTGTGCATTTAATTTATTTTAACCCTTACATTATATAAACCCAATTATATTATTTTATTTGAGATCCAATTTCTTTTTTTTGGTTGTGCACAACAGATTTGGATAGTCCTCTTAAGCCCCAGAGAGATCCCTTATCCAAAAATGATCATAAGAATAGAGAATGATATTCCTCTACGGTGATGTTCAGAGATTTGTGGAACACATGTGGATCACCGCTAGTGGGAATTTGCTCTTGATTTCTACAATGAAACGATGATACAACATAGATATGTTGTTAGATATATCAAGGAAGAAAGAATTCCAACAAGGTAATTCTTTAATTAATTAAATTGATTATAAATAATATGTGATGACCCTATCTCAAGTTATAACATTTTATCTCTTCTATGTTTTCTTTGATTCAATTCCATAGATCATGACGTTTATAACTATGTAAATCTCAGATTGATCACCAATCATGACAAAAGGAAAAGTAGGGCTTGACCCATCGCACGCATTCGCTGCACCTGAAACCTACATATCGATCATCTTGCAGCAATCACCCTTGATCACCGCTCAATCCTTGAGGCTTGGAGGATTGATTCTTGTTCTCTCATTCTTGATATCATAGAAGGAGGTGGAATAATTCTATCAATATTGAAAGGAAACCCTATAAATGTTCTTCATTGAGTGATAATTCTCTTGAAAGGGAGTGTGATGTGCACATCACAAATTATTTTGCTGCACACATAAGAAATGATATAATTAGATATATAAAGAGCTAGGTTAGAGAATTGATAATTGCACATAGGTTATCACGGCTCAACACAAAATAGGACTTGAGCTGCGACTAACCCAAGGCCGCCTCCATAGGCCAAAAGGCAGTGAAAATCACTGAAAGGAATATCCTAAATAGGATAAATTTGGATAATGTACATGTACGCACACATTTAACCATCTCAATACATAAGTATAAAGAAATAATTCCTATAAAACACCTCAGACAAGAAAGTGACTATCACTAGAAAATCCTTCTTTCTTGAGAGGGATCACATCCTAAAAAAGATAGTGGGGGAAAGATTGAATTTGATGAATATGATTCACAAGATACACAAGAGTTGGTACATGAACAAGTTCCATAGGTCCTTGTAGGAGAAATAATTCCTGAAACACAAGTACTATGTAGGAGTACAATAGAGGCAAGAGAATAAGAGAGATATGGTTTTCTAGTCACTAAAGATGGTGACTCATTACCGGTTGAAAATGACAAACCTATCTCCTATAAAGAGGAAATAGAGGGCTTAGAAGTTGCAATATGGTAAGAATAAATGAATTCTGAAATTGATTCCATGTATCAAAACCAAGTTCGGGTTCTGGTCGATATGAAATTTTTTGTAAAGCCCATTTGGTGAAAATGAGTATTCAAGAGGAAACTATACATGGAAGGTAAAGTGAATACCTATAAAGCAAGGCTAGTGGATAAAGGTTTTAAAAAACATCAAGGAATTAAATACGATGAAACATTTTTCACCAGTTTCCATGTTTAAATCCACCAAAATTCTACTTGTTATTACAGCTTACCACGACAATGAGATTTGGTAGATGGATGTCAAAATTGCATTACTTAATGGGAACCTTTAGGAAAATTTCTATATGATACAAACAGAAGTGTTTTTGACTCTAGGTGATGCCAAAAGGATTTGTAAGTTGCATAGATCCATTTATGGATTAATGCAAGCATCCAGGTTATGGAACATTCACATGCCAAAATCCAAGTCCAAACGAAGGAGATATGAGAGATTGAAGTTTCCTTAAGAGGAACCAATGGGTAAATGACATGTGAGGGGACCCACATAACATGTGGTCTTTCTCTAACACCTCACCCTGTCCCTATAGGTACATGAATCATCAACCATATAGAACTAAACAATGTGTAGGGGATCTACACGGTGTGCACATACCACTCGGGTTCCTACCAATGTGCTTGGCTATGTCAGTGTATCCATACTGTGCCCATGTACTCAATCCATGTCTGTGTACTCCAGTACATGGTGTGCCTCTATTCGTGTCTTCCCATACAAGGTCCTACCAGTGTGCTCTTCCACACATCTAATCCTCCTAGGGAAGTGGTACATGATGTGTAGGAGGAATACACGCCATTACATTGTTATAAATTTCCAAAACTCTAACCACCATAGCATAGGGGTTACACACCATGTGTTAATTATGGTACATAGAGTGAAGTCGCATTTTTCATAGATGCTAAAATATTTTTTCGCGATTCTAGATCTATCCTTCGAGGCTTCATATCTTTCCTCCACACCTCCCAAAATCAAAGGGGAATTCCTCAATTATTTGTTTCAGGTCACTATTTCCTATAAATTGGTTCTTGATTCATCCCGCACATAGCTCAGGCACTTCAAATGTCATTGGTTCTTCTGATGTTTTGTATTTCATTTCCAATCATCAAAATGACCACCCCCAACCCGCAATCTATCAAAAATAATTTCTAGTTATTAGATCTATCCCTTGCACATGAATCTGAGGGTTTGACCGGGTTTGGTACTGCCTGAAAATGTAGAACTGGGACTGTGGGGTCCAATCAGTGAAAATTGAAAAGAAACAAGGGAGAAATTCACAACTGAAAAAGTTTTATCAATCTTTGTCCAGGAATTATTGGTCAACGAATAGAATTGGAATATCCGAGTTAGAAACCAAGAATAACCCATTAATCTTCAATTCATGGGTGCATGCAAAGGGCACAATTGACACAGATCAAAAGTGAGAAGATGATTTTTCTCAATCAACTTAATCAATAAGGGAATAAACCATTAATTTATGAGTCCTACATGGATATTATATTGTTTTTCATCAAATAATGTACCCTCCAATGAATGGAATAAGTCATTGTGTTTACTACGTTCCGATCTACCTTGATCCAGAGATTCATCATTTCTGGAAGTGATTCTCCAATGGAAAGAGAAATAATACTCTAGAATTCTCCCAGGGTTTATTCGTACAACCTTATAGAATTATATATAGTGATTTATTTATAGGAAAAGATCAAATGAATGAATGATTTAATTAATTAATCCACCAAATGTACATCCAATGACTGTTTTATCTAAACACCCCGCGCAAACATCTTTTAGGTCACGCTTAGGGTAAACATCATGTTCTAGACTCAATTGTGGTATTTTATTTCTGATAGGTTATCCATTTTAAGAGTTATCACATTTTATTTAAGAAAATTCACATGTTTAATATAAAATTTATTTAATATTTTTATAAAATTAATTCTAGGAACATCAGTCCTTAGAATCTCACACCGTCTCCGCACTTAGCTCTGAAAATATATATAGAAATATTTTAAAGTCTTACAAGGAAAAACTAGTTCTCTACATCATTCTATTATTGAATATTTTTTCCCTAAAAAGAAAAATTACACAAAGAACTATGGATACTAAGTCTACATCTGGCTCTCGCGCTCCCATGAGCTCTCCTACATGTTCCCGTATTCCCACAACATGAGAACTAAGGGGATAGTCCATCCACATAGATACCTCTCCTATTGATCCTCAATCTCCACCAAGTGATCTACAAAGGTGGATCCATCCTCAATGTCCATCTTGCTCCAGTCGATGACGTGCATGAGGTCATGCACATATATCCTCAGATGCGACACATGGAAGAATTAATACACCCACTCTAACTATGGGGGTTGGGCGGGGCAATAAGTAATCTCACCAAACCTCTGCACGATCTCAAATAGCCTGATAAACCTTGGGGATAACTTTCCTCCCCGACTAAAACTCTACAATCTTCTTTGTGGGGAGACTCAGAAAAAAGTGATCTCCTTATTCGAACTCCAAGGGACTATAATATTGATTTGTGTAAGAATTTTGTCTGCTTTGGTCCATCCTTATCCTTTAATGGATGAACTGGACCTTCTCCGTCATCACTTTCACAAACTATGGACCCATAAGAGACGTCTCACCAATCTCTATCTAGCACAAGGGGGACCTGCAAGGTCTCTCGTACAAGGCCTCAAAAGGTTCCATGCCAATAGTAGAATGGTAGCTATTGTTGTATGCTTACTCTACCAAGGGTAAGTGATCCTACCAGCTCCAGACGAGGTCTAACATGAAAGCCCTTAGTATATCCTCCAAAACCTAGATAGTGCGCTTGGTATGCACATATTTTTAGAGGTGAAAGGCTATACTCATCCTCATATGGGTCTCAAATGACTCTTGCAGGCCTATCTACAATCGTGATGTGAACCATGCATCACGAGTAGATACAATTTTCGAGGGAACCCCATAAAGGCTGACAATCTCCCATATTTACATCTTCCCGAAACTCTCCACCGAACTATGCTCCATGATAATAAGGAAGTGTTTTAGCTTCATGAGTCAGTCAATTAATAACTAGATAGTGTTATAGCCCTTCACTATTCATGGAAGACCTATCACAAAGTGCCTGGATATGACATCCCACTTCCACTCTGGGATCTCAATGGGCTGCAAAAAATTAGCCAGAACCTGGTGCTCAACTTTCACCTGCTGACATGTGAGGCACTCAGATATGAACTCAGAAACACTCCGTCTCATGTCGGACCACCAAAAATGTTGTTAAAGGTCTGTGTACATATTCCCCAAACTGGGATGTACAACTAAACGATAAGTATTAAACTCTCGCATCACCTACTCTCACATCATGTCTAGAACTGCCGTCCATCCCTAGAAAAAGATAGCGCAATTCCCTCTTTCAAAATATCCATCTAGTGAATCCCCTATAGATATCATATCACAGAAAATATCAAAATTGATGTCTCCCATCTAGGACTCTCTCACATGCTCGAGAAGTGGAGGATTCAACACCATCGACTGAAGAAAAGATGTACCCTCTTGCTCTACTAAGGTCAGCTACAAGGAAGATGACTACTCAGAAGCCTCCTGCACTAAGAAAGCCCGAGACTTCATACTAAGGGAATCTATTACTGTGTTTCCCATCCATAGAGTATATACTATCTAGAATTCATAGTCCTATAGGAACTCCAACCAGTTACATTGTCTTAGGTTTAAGTCTATCTATGTGAAGACGTACCTGAGAACCTGATGGTCTTAGTAAACCAAAAAGAGCTCCCCCAAAAGGTAGTGCCTCTACATCCTCAGGGTGAAGAATACCCCTGTTAGATCTAGGTCATGATTCATGTAGTTTTACTCATGGAGTCTCAACTACCTCAACCCGTACGTGATAATTTCCTGCCACTACATCAATATGAAATCAAGACCATCTCTTGAGGCATCGTAATATAATATGTAATCCATGCCATCCTATGGTAGTATCAACACAAGATCAATCATTAGAATTAGCCTCAACTCCTCGAAGTCCCTCTTACTTCTCAATCCAGGTAAAAGTCTACCCTTTCTATGTTAGGACGGTCAAAGTGACTTAAATCCTAGAGAAGTATACCACAAACATTTTGTAGTACCACTCTAAACCAAGAAAGCTCCGCACCTTTAACACACTCTTGGGTGGATTCCAATCAAGCACTATATCAATATTTTCTAGGTCCAAGTATAAACCATGCTCATAGATGACATGCCACAAAAAGTGAACCTCATGAATCAAGAACTGGCACTTTGATATCTTATCAGAAATATTGTGCTCCCAAAGAAAATCTAGAACCATCCTCAAGTGATCTACAAGCTCCTATGATACTGAGTAGATGAGAATGTCATAAAAAAATACAACAGAAAAGTCCAAGTATGGATGGAAGATCTAGTTCATCAAGGCCCTAAACACGGTAGAGGTATTCATCACACTAAAGGGTATCACTAGGAACTCATAGTGTCCATAGTGACATCAGAATTCCATATTTGGAATATCAGCATCGTGAACCCTCAACTTGTGGTAGCTGGACTGAATATCGATATTTAAGAACCATATTTTACTCACAACTGGTCAAAGATATCATTAATCCTTGGAATGGGGTACTTGTTCCTTATTGTGGCATGGTTCATGCGATGATAATCCACACAAATCCATAAGTTCTCATCCAATTTTTTCACGAACAACACTGGAGCTGCCTAGGGGGACACACTTGGCCTAATAAATCCATTCTCTCAAAGGTCCCCCAATAGAAACCACAACTACCAGAGCTCGTTAAGGGTCATAAGATATGCTACAGAAGATATTAAAGCTATCCTAGGATACAAGTCAATACAAAACTCTATCTCTTGCCTTAGAGGTAGTCCTAGAATTTCCTCATGGAAGACATCCATATAATTCTTCATGATTAAAGGAATCCAGATGCCTAAAGAGACTGCTACACCAAGTTATATACTTGTTAATTGATGGGTGATGGGCTGTAACATCCTTCTCAAAGAACCCACTCTTTCCTCCATGAGATCTCTCTCACCCATAATGGTGAATCTCATCCCATAAGTGAGAAGGAATCTAAATCATCTACGGTGATAGTCAATCTAGGCTCGGGCCATGGATAACTAATCCATACACAAGATGATGACATAAGGTTTCATCATAATGACCACAAATTCGTACATGAACCTCTCTCTAATAAGAGATAGATCACACTACTGGAAGATAAAATATACTGAATAAGCATTCCCTGTAGGAACCTCAAGATGAAACTGTCAAGATAAATACTCAACTAGGAGCTTCATATCTCACACCAGGAGTATAAATATGTAGTAATGTTTGGAAAAAATTTCTAATAATACTAAATCAAGAGTATAAAATACATAGATCGTACCTCAAATCATCTATTGTGCCGCTGGGTCATACATCTTTAAAGCCTGCAGCTATACGCGACCCCAACTGTGAGCCCCCTGAGCCTGACGTGGGTCGCATGGTGGTGGTGGTAGAAGGATCTCACAGTGTCATCAACCACCCACAACTTATCCTTCTCATATTCTACATCAGTCTCCTTGGGGGCCTCCCTGACCTCTCCTAGAAGATTCCTGCTCATGATGCTGTCTCTTCCGTGGATGTCCGTCAGCTATTTGTATGTGATCCTCAACACGTCTAGTCGGGCAGTTTCATTCTATATTACCTCACCCTTCACAAGAAAAGAACCACCCCTCTTTAGGATTCTCGGGTCCTATGCACTTTCCCTGTGCCACATGACCACATGTATGAGCCTGATCACGATAAGATCTCCTGCACTGAGATCCTGCCGACTGGCGCCTTCTAGTTGCTACAAATGGCTCATCTCTATGAAAACCACTTCCAGCTTCAGATTCCTGGTGTCCCTCTGAAAGGAATATCTCTGTCACTAGTTCCCACTCCAACACCCTAACATAGGTGGGAATGCACAAGGGCACCACACTGGTACAAATCTCTTTGCAGAGTCCCTGCTTAAACTTTCATACTTGGAAGTATCCATCTTGAATCATGTCAAGGGAGTTCCATGAAAGGTTTTTGAAACTCAAAATGTACTAATACACTGTCATCCCTCCCTTTTTATAGCTCCATAATCTCTTTAATCCAAACTAAGCACAAATAGGAGGGGTAGTTCTCTTCACGGAATAAGAGTTGGAATTCAGGACATGAGAGTGTCGACTCACCATGCATCTGGGTAACAAGACTCCACCAGTGCTCAGCTACTCTGTGGAAAAGTCTAACTTCCAAAATAACCACCCAATTCATCATTTTCCAAATGATCCTAAAAACATGGACCACCGAATCTAGCCAATCCTCTGCTGCCCAAGGATCTGGATCACCACAGAACCTTAGTGGCCTCTAGTGTTGGAACTCATGAAGTGCGCTAAGCCTACTCACATCCTTATTCAATTTGTATGGTATGATGTGATTATCAACAGGTGGTGGTGATGATACCTATCCACCTAGAGGACGAATCTCATGGGATGGACCCTGAACTAAGGCCTTGTTTCTCATCATATCATCGTCACGATCCAGAACTGGTATCCTGGATGTCTGTCGTCCAGGAGGTATCCTGCAATTTTAATCAAGACACACCATATTCAGGTGATCATATATATATATATATAATAATAATGGGGAGATTACTTAATAATAAAATTCAAAGAATAAATCCTATATGATTCTTGTACCATTAATCCCTACAACCAATTTCTTGGTATGTCAATTTGATAAGAAGGTAGTCAATGACTTGGTGAATGGATACATCGACTACCCATACCATCACTAGATTACATGGTATGAGAGACTACTAAAAATATGGAATTTAATAGTTCTGGTAAAAGGTCTTTATCAGTGCTTTAAAAGTGATGATAATGCAAGAGATATTAAAGGGTTGGCTTTAATAGCACTTGAAAAAAGTGATGATAAAGGCCCCACCGAGAAAGGGTGATAATTTTTTTTATTAGAACCTCTTCCTACCCCACATTTTATTAGCACTTACCACCCCCTTTATCATCACTTCCCATCCAATTTATTAGTGATTTGGATAATTCCACCCTCTCGTGCATGCCCCTGCTTCCAACTAGTTTCAAACCCAAGACCTCTTGCTCATATCACAATGCCTCTTCCACTCCCCTATGTTTTTTTGACTTCCATTTATGATATATATATATATATATTTCATTACATTTTTTAATACAAATATTTATATGTATGTTTATATATATGTTTATATATATATATATTTATATATATATTTTTAAGTACATATATAAAATATGTTTTTGTGTGTGTGTATATGTGAATATATAAAAAATATGTATATATTGTTGTATATTATATTATAAATAATAGTAAATTGTGAAAAATGATAAAAATTAAAAACCATAATATCAATATGAATGTAATCCCTGGAAATAAATTCAATACTCACTGAAAAAGGTAATAATACCCCCTTAAAGGAGTCTGAAATTCCATTGAATGTTAAAAAATTGTGGTATCTCAACTAAAAACTCAGTTTTGGAGGCCTTTTGGTCCTCTTTTGACATTTAAAAATAGTTATCAAGGCCCCCTTGGTCAAAAAAGTGTATAGATCATTGTAGGATTTGATATGATATATGGTAGAGCTGAAACAGATACCCGGATCAAAAGTTATGACCGTTTGAAGTTTAAGTTACGTTTTCAAATTATTTTTGATATTTATTATTATTTTTTGGTTTTTTATCTTAAAATTGTTATGAAATGACTATTACATGATAATAATATGGAAATTATAATTAAAAATGTTTTTTAATTATTTTATAAGCCATTTTCACTAAATATCATATATATTAAGTGTAAATTCCTATTTAGCCTTATCTAAAACATATTTAAAAAATATATAACATATTTATATAAATATAAATATATTTTTATATTAATATATTATTTTGAATTATTTTTTAATTATACCCTTTATCAATGTTTTTTTACAAGCACTGATAAAGGCCCCCCTATCAACGCTTTTTTACAAGCGCTGCTAAAGGGCCTCCTTTAACAACACTTTTTTAGCACTGACAAAGGGGATCTTTAACAGTGCTTTTAGCTAGCACTGTTAAAGCCCTAATGCTGAATAAACCCATTTTTGTAGTAGTGAGAGCCGTACTCAAGATACTATGACACTGTTTCTCTAAATACCAACCGAACCCTTGTAAGGGGACTACTCCAAATAACATCCCAAGGAATTAACTACTTTGACACCAATCTGTCACGACCTGAACCAAACTAAGGCTTGAGTCATAACTAACCCAATCCCACCTCCACAGGATAGGGGGTGGTGAAAAGTTTCAAAATTAATATCCTAAATAGAAGGCCTTTTCTTAATGTACTTATATGTACAAACCCAAACATCTCAAAGAAGAAGTGTAGAGGAATAATAATAAAATGATTCAACTTCTAGAAAGTGAACCAAACATGAAAAACCTCTATGGTGTACAAGATTATGATAGTGAAAACTGAAGATTAAAGGGGGAAAATACACACCCAACTAGAAAGACATCACAGCCTGAAAAAACTAGAAAATAAACTTATGAGAGATCCCAACTCCTGATATTCAAGCTATGACCACCGTATATGGTCCAAAGAACCTATTATCCCTAAGCTCCTATGAAGTCACTGCCAACCTATCCATCATTTTCATAAGACACGACATGTGTGGGAAAATACCATGTAGGGGTGAGTATATTCATACCCATAAGGACCCCCCAAAAGCTGAAAAGGGGAGAAATAAGAGACACAATTGGAATATAAAGGAAATAGATAGTAAAATGAATGCAACCCAACCCAAATCAAGAGAAATAGAAACCTCATCCAAGCATAAGGGGATCAACAGGGTGTGTAGATAGACTACACATTGGGTCTTTTCCACCCATAATAGAGAGTAACCTCATTTAACCATAAGAATCTAAAAATAGAAATCATGTGTCATACCCTATATGTATTCCCTACCCATGGAAGGAGAGTAACCAAATCCAAAGGTATAAATATAAATGTATATATATGATTAGTAAAAGAATCCCAAATGAGAGAGTAAGGGGATATCAATCTCATATCCTGACCTGAGAAAAGAGTCTTCAACAGTTCTAAAAGTCCAAAAATGATTCCCATCATCTTGTGTATCTACCTTGTTTAAAAGATCCAAGTCAAGCCATGCCTCATCACTATGTCATATAGTCAAGGGGACACAATGTCTAGATAGAGGACCCATATCCTAGTAAAACAGGAGGGTTCTAATCAGTGAATAGATAGAGGACCCATACCCTGTTATAATAGTAGTGTTCATCTCTAATAGTTGATAAAAGACCCATGAACTACCTAGTAGGAGGGTTCCACTCTGGTGGTAGATGACCCATGCCCAGCCCAGATGGAGGGCTACACTCTAGAATTTGATAGAAGCCCCATTCTCTATGCCAATAAGAGGGTTCCAATCTGATGGAAGATGAACCAAACCTATCCCAGCTAGAGGGTTCAACTCTATAAGTATATAAAAGACCCATAACTATACCAATTAGAGGGTTCCACTCTAGTCATCAAGGACCCATGCCCAACCTAGCTGGAGGGTTCCAATCAGAATGCCTCTGGTGATCTTGCATGATCAGTACCATCACCGAGTATTTCCTAACCAATCTCCATGAAAAAAATATCTCGCATCATATCCCAAAATCCTCAACTAAGGGAAATATCGCATTCTACATAGAAACACATTCCGTATAAGCTACTCTCGGGCCAAAATCTGAGTCCAAATGAAGGAGGTACAAGAGATTGAAGTTTTCTTAAGAATAACTAAGGGGTACATGACATATGAGAGGGACCACACGACATGTGGTCCTACTCCAACACCTATCAGTGTCCATAGAGGTACAGGAATCTCCAACCATGTAAAATAATATGACATTTAATGGATCTACACGGTGTGAACATGCCACTCGGGGTCCCACCCCTGTGCTTGGTTGTGCCCGTGTATCCATCTCGTGTCCATGTACTCAAGTCGTGTCCATGTAATACAGTACACAGCATGCCTTTGGCTGTGTATTCCCACATGGGGCCCTACCCGTGTACTCCTTCACACATCTTTTTTACCTAGGGAAGTGGTACACAACATATTGGAGGACTATATATTTGGCTATCCTTATAAATTTTCAAAACCCAAGCTTCCACAACATAGGGGATACATGTTGTGTGTTCATCACGGTACAATACGTGTAGTTTTATTTTTCATAGATTCTCAGATCTATTTCCATGATTCTAGATTTAGCCTATGAGGCTTTGGATATCACCTCTACGACTCCAAAAATCAAAGAGTAAGCCCTCAATTCGTTGTTTTTGGTCATTTTTTCTTGGAAATTGATTCATCCCGCACGTAGCCCATGAACCTCACACATCATTGGTTATTCTTCCATTTTGAATTTGATTTCTGATCATAAAAATGATCATCGACAACCTGAAATCTATCTGAAATCATTCTCGGTTTGTCGATCCATCCCTTGAATGTGAATCCGTTATGAATCTGAGGGTCCGACCGGGCTCGGTACCACCCGAAAATGTCGAACCGGGACCACAAGTCCAATCTGTTAAGAACATCAAGAAGAAAGTAATAAATTAAAAAATAGAAAAGGTTTATCAATCATTGGACAAGTGTTCTTGGCCAACAAAGACAATTGGGATATTCGGGTTAGAAATCAAGATTAACCAATTAAATTTTAATTCATGGGTGCATACAAAGGATACAACTGGCACATATCAAAAGTAAGAAGATGATTTTTCTCAATAAATTTATTCAATGAGGATGTAAACCATGAATTGATGAGTCATATCGTGATATTGGATCATTTTTCATCAAAGAACACAACCTCCAGTGAATGAAAGAATTCATCACATTCTCTACATTCTGATCTACCCCGATCCAAATATTCATCATCACCAGAAGTGATTTTACAATGGAATTAGGAAGAATGATATAGAATCATCCTAGGGTTTATATGGATGAACTTGGAAGGTTATCTATAGTGGTGTATTTTTTGGATAGATAGTTTAGGTCAAATGAATGAATTAATCCACTAAATGTACCTCCAATGTCTGTTTTATCAAAACACCCTGTGCCGACTTATTTTAGGTCGCAATTAGGGTAAATATCACATTCCAGATTCAACCACGGTCTTAGATTTATGACCCTAGATAACATTTAATATTTATCCCATTTTCTTTAAGAAATCACACGTTCATAATTTTAAATATATTCAATATTTTTATAAAATTAATTCTCGGCACAATGTGGCACGAAATCACATGCCGTCTCAGTTCCTAGCTCCAAAAATATATATAGAAATATTTAAAATTCTTACATGCCAAAAATGGGTCTCTAAATAGGGCCTTATCCAATCTCATAATCCTTAGTGAATCTCACATATAATAATAATAATATTGATGATGATGATGATGATGATGATGATGATGATGATGATGATGATAATAATAATAATAATAATAATAATATTTTTATTATTCCTTTGACACTCACATGACTCACGAATAATATAAATATCAATAAATTAATTTATATATAGTCAAATGATATTTAATATATCATTTCTATTATTGGGCATATAACTCATCCCATCCACCTTCATCGACATTTACAGAACCTCAAATAATAAATGTTATTAATTTGATAAATAAATAAATAAATATTTTATTCATGGTCTTGTGGATAAATATTTATTTAATATTCAACATAAATAAATATATTGACTTAATATTTATGATCAATAAATCCTGAATAAATACTATTCATTGGTCATGAGAATAAAATTTATTCCAATAATTTAATTCAAATATAATTTAACTGAGATCAGTGAAAACACTAAGTGTGTGACCCTATAGGAATATTACTCAGTGACATTAGGAATACTTTCCTAAAGTCCAATAGATGAGACTAACAATAGATAATGAAAACCATATAGGAAGAAGTTTTTTCTTTAATGATGAAAACCACATATGAATGTTAACTACGTAATACAACCCACTTTTCTCAATATCTCATCAAGATGGTTTCAAACTCATGTAATCAACCTATATGCTTGATATTTATTTCTTTAACCATCTGAAATGAACCCATCAATACACCATGATAATGGAATTTAGTTCAATGGTTTCATTCCAATCAAAGGCCCGAGATATCATATTCCATAAGGTTGGAAGAAAAAAATGCTTTCTCAACTTATTCATTTATAACATATCATTTTAAATGCACCTAATGTGCCCTACTTCCAGTAAACATATGATATCACGATTTTGATTAGTATATAAAATTACATGAGTCATGATATTGATTAATAATAATATTAAAGTCTAAGGATCATTAAACATGTTTGTATATAGGAATATCCAATGAAACATAAACACGAAAAATTACTAGTTATGGGTCTTTCCTCATAACCTCCCTTCTTGGAGCTTATCAAGGGAACATTTCCTGAGATAAAGCCTCATCTGCTTATGAGAATCCCACACCTTATAGGCTGCATCATATGTGTCCCATTAAATGATGTCATACGACCATATGAATTATGTTCTAGAATACTGTCATGACACATTAAAGTTTTCATCACAGTGAAGAACAACTATGACCTTTTAAAACAAAAAATACTCTAAAGACATTATCACATTAAAGTTACACAGTGAAACAATTGATATGTGATAAGGAATTTATTAATATTAAGGTCTTTGAATATATAGGTAATTTAAAGTATAAAGTAGTTAGTTATAGAGAACCAACTATAACACCCAACTCGTCCTCTATTGTGTCTCGTGAGGTTTGAACACCCACCCATCTACCACTATCTACCTCCATTTCCATTTGAATATGGGTAGCTACCAATTGTGTAAAATATGGAGGCAGTAGCTGTCCTACTAAGAAAAGTTAAGTGGCTATTATCATTCAAGGAAAACTGGCTGTCGACATATCTCATACTTGGAGATTTTATTAAGAACCTATCACACGTCAACACATAACTTTTTAGCTTCTGAACATGTTAATCATGTATCTGGAAGGTTTCTATAGGATCTTTATCATATGAACTTATCAGAGTCAATCATTTTTTTCAGGAAATCCATCACATTTTTCTTTATGTGAATGTTTTTCAAGTCCATACTTTCTTCTCCCACCATGGCTCGAATAAAGTGATATTATACTCCAATGTGATTTATCCTAAAATGAAAAGATCAATTCCTTATAATATGAAAGGATTAATGACTATAAAAAAATAAATGAACATTCTACTACATTCCCAAGATCCTTTAATAGACTTATCATCCAAATAATCTCTTTACAAGCATGTGCGGCTACTATGTATTCTTCATCAGTCATGGATAGATCCAAAATTGAATACACCTTTTAAATCCAACTCACAACTCCTCCCGTGACGGTAAACACATAACCAGTAGTGGAAATCCATCTATCAGAATCATATGAAAATATAAATAAATGTATCCTATGATTATATAAACTTAACCCTATAACATAATGTAACATATAAGGTATCAATGATGTATTTCAAGATCCTCTTCATTATGTCCCACTACTCCCGTACTAGATTATCTATGTACTAAAAAACTACTCCAACTATATACACAATGTCTAGTTTTGTAAAAATTATAATGATCATTAGACACCCCATTATTTATTCATATGATATTCAAGATATCTCTATCCCATCCATTTTTCTTCTAAGACACATCATAGAGGATAATTTGAAATTAATGAAAAGAGGGAAATAGATTGGATCAAAATATTGTATCTTGAAGTGTTTCAAGACTCTCCTCAAGAAAATATCCCATGATATCCAAATATTCCCATTATTTATGTCTTGATAAATATATTTCCCAAGAATCTTATTTATTGGTCTCAATTCATTCATTTCAAAATCCCTAGCCAACAACACCTTTCTCTTTTTAGATCTGATCATTGTTGGGTCCTATAACCAACATGTCATCCAAATAAAATAAAAGAATGATAAAATCATTACCATCATAACCCTTGAAATATAAAAAAGGATATGAATTAATACTGTAATATCTAATACTCATTATATAATAATCAAATATCCTGTTCCAACATCTTGGCATCTTCTTAAGAACGTAAAAATATTTTTTCAACCTATAAACTAGGTTATCATTTTCTTATTCTACAAAACCTTCTAGATAAATCATATATATTTGTTTATCAAGATCTCCATAGAGAAAAATTTCCTCTATATCTAAATATTCTAGATGTAAGCTTCATGTTTCACATATCACTAGAACCACCTGAACAATCATCAGTTTAACAAAAAGAGATAATATTTTATTGTAACAAATACCTTAATTGTAGGAACATCCTTTGAACATCAATCACACATGACATCATTCTACTTGGTCTTTTCCATCCTATTATTTTTCTTAAAAAGGGAATCTATAAGAGTGGCCTTTTCGAGCCCTCTACACTCGAGGTCATCTGGAGAATCCCCAACTAGGAAGGAGCCATTTCCATCCAAGATGGAAGATCATACCATGAGGTAATAGTCCAATCAGCGATGGTTCGACACAAAAATATGTTATCTAGGTGGTTTTGACCCTTATACCCACCTGGTGAGACACCAGGTGACCTGACAAGGTGAATGGAGCATGGGAGGTAGAAATTCCCCCAAGAGTGGGCTCCAAGGAATCAAACCATATACCTAACCGAACACCATTTCTATGGCCCTCTACCTTGAACCACTAGACCACCACTGAAGCGAATCCATCCTATTATTATTAAATACCTATTTACTATTGATGATCTTCCTCCCATGAGGTAATGGAACAAGATCCCATGTCTTGTTCTTATGTAGGGATGCAGGTTCTTTCTACATCACTGTCATCAATGAGGATACATATGGACTCTAGTTTACCTCAAAAAATGATGATGAATCACTATCCTATGTCAATAAGAAGTCCATAATATTACTCTTAGTAACATATTTTGAGTTCTATATTGGTGCTATTTTCTCCTGAGTTAATCGATGTTATAAGTACCCAACCTTAATCATTACATAATATTTAGTTTTAAGTCAATAATTTATTATCTTACATTTGATAATATTTTTAGGTTTAGAGTTTTTTAGAATTAGGTCATAACTCATACATAATATAAAGTGTACACTTATATTCAGTATCTATTTCCCTATAATATAAAACTTTTAAAATAAACCATGATTTATTTTTCATGGAAAATCTTTATGACATTCAACATGAATTTTTTTTATTCCTTAACTATCCTTACATCATGTGATTTTTTCAAAAACATGGGATGATCACAAAAAGCTCAGTAAGGGATATAAAAGAAATAAATCCATTAGTCCAGTGAAAACATGAAAACCCATGAAAAAACTTTTCTTAAAAAACATAATTTTTTACCCATAAAGATAACTATTAATCTTTTAAAAGGATTATTTATTTTAACTTTTAAAAACAAATTATTTCCATGAAAACTCATTAGAAAGAAAAGAAAATTCAAGTTGGTACCATGGGACATCATATCATTGAACACTTATAGAACCCTTAAAAATTAGAATAACCATATGAACAACTTACAATACAATTATTCAGAGGAAATAATCATTACCCAAATCATTAGAGCTCTATTTGGACACAATCATAATATAAGTTATAATGGGATTACCTGGAGCTATCTAGGTACACCCATCATATATAATGTACAAGAAACACAAAATAAATAAAATGTTTTATAATTTCACCTTTCATCATAAAATATATGAAAAATTCTTTTAAACTCATATGCAAATCACTTTCATATATCAAAATACCATATTCATTTAAAAACCCATTTTTAATACAAAAATACCCAAAAAAAGGGAAAAATGTTTTTTCATTGAAGAAAAACATGAAATATCACAAAGTAATCCATAAATCAAATAATTTCCACAACATAAAAAAATTCATTTTTTCTGTGCATGTTAAGAATAAAACTTTCCATTTTTATTTGTCGAAACGTTCAATTTAAAAATGTAAAAAGGTTCCTTTTAAAAATTTTTAAAAAAAAGTACATGAAATTTTTAAATATTTTATGTCCATATAAAAGCATTTAAAAAATCATATTAAAAACATGAACATGGAAGAGAAAGAGGGTTTGAATTAAAACTTTAAAATAATATTTATTTATAAAAAAATTACTTATTTTTACAGAAATATTTGAATCATACTCCCCATGAAAGAATAAAATTTAAAAAAACATTAAATACCATGAGAATAGGTAAATTAGTTATATAACATTTAAAGAGGGATGTATGTACACCTCATAAAATAATATAGGTGCATAACATCAAAATATATCTCAATGATAGAAAATTGAGATGAAGTCCCTTACCTTGAGTCCAACTTGTCACGTGTGTGTTCATATTCATGAATAATAAACTTATGTTATTTATTTAATTTCTTGAGAAATTTTTTATATTTTATTATTAATTTTATTTTACTTATTAAATTTTTGTTTACAATTACTTAATTAGTTAAGTTTACATCGGATGTTTTGACCATATTTTCCTTACGTTTCAAAATGACTTTGGTAGGTTACCTATGGTCGAATATTGAATTATTTAAGCATATAAGGAATAATAATAATAATAACATATTTATCATATTTATACATAAATTATAATTTTAAAATCAATCATAAAATATGGTTTTGAGAAATTAGTTATGTTCCAATCATGGAGATGGTAGGCTGTACGTACGCATGAGTAATGTTTCCATTTTTCAATTTTCATTATGGAAAGGAGGTGAGTGATATTTTATATTTAAATAATTATAATAATATCATATATAACATATTATTTCTTTAAATATACTTATATATATCATCCATGTGGTGTGGTGAAGAAAAGAGAGTCACATCGCTTCATGAAGGTGGTAATCCACACATTCACAAACAACATTATCATTTCTCATTAAGTGAAAATTAAAGAAAGAAAATGATATTTTATATTTTTGGAAATATAAATATGTCATTAATATCATATTTATTTCATGTATAACACATATATTCATTATCTTTACCCTTATTACCTTCCATGTAAAGCGCTAGTGAAAAACGAATAACATCGCTTCACGATCCGATAGTCCACCATACACACGAATGGCATTATTGTATCCCATAGGGAATGAGAATTAAAAATATATATTTGATATATTTAATAAATAGGTATAATTATGTTATAAATATTACATATATAATTTATATCTGTCATCATACCCAACCGTGAGAGGTGGTAATAGAAAAATAAATGACATTAGTTCGCGAGGTAGTAATCCGCTGTACACACGAATAATGATTTCATAACCCATTGTTGAAAGAAGAGAATGATTTAGGTTATGAAACTAAAATAATAACATATTATCATATTTAATATACTTATTTTATTATATAATTATGTTTTAAGAATAATTTAAGGGGGTGGTGGAAGAAATAAAATAAAAATGCTCGTTGAAGAACGTTACCTCTTATTCACGTAACTTCTTTTAGTTTTAACCAAAGTACTTGATTGGTTGGATTTATGTCCAAATTAAGGATTATATTATGATATGAGGGAATAATATAAGGTATTTGGTTAGGTCTTGGATGAACCAAAGAGTTTTTAAGGTGTGTGTAACACTCGTATGTTTTTATGAAATATTTTCTTTAAATATTCTTGTCTTCAGTAGCTTGCTTTGCAAAAAATCTTGAGTTTAAACGAACCACGATATGAAATTAATATAAAATTACCATTATATAATAGCTTTTAGGTTATCAGGAATAATTATAACTAAATTATGAAAATGAATTTTGAATTCATTGGCTATTAATTATTTATAAAAAATATAAATCAATTAGATATTTGTATTTTTGAGTGAATTACATTTGGTAATTAATTTAATGAGATATATGTATTATATACTTAATAAAATATTTTTTATATTCATACAATGGATATTTTAGTCATAGGGTATGAATAAAACTATATTTTATGTATAAGAACCTATTTTTTAAAAGGTTAATTTTACACCATTAAATGGAGAACCCATTTTAAATTAAGATTTTGACACATTAATAATTTATATATGAAAACATAAACATGTTATTTTTAAGTGATATATAAATATTTACTTTGGATAAATTTCTGATAAATTTCTGATAACTTTCATGTTTTGATGAATAGTGGAAATACGCTAAATTTAATTAAAAACAACTTTTTTTATAGAGATAATTTATATAGTTAAATTGTAATATTGAATGGTTTTAAACTATAAATAGAATAAATTTTTAAAATTTAATATAATTTATTCCATTATCATTAATTTTACATTGAATTCATAGGTAAAAACATTTTAATCTTTTGCACTGTTTTAACTTTTAAAACCCATTTTCTCATTTCAACAACGCGATTAATTTTAAATTATTTACCACAACTTATGTTTTTGGAATTTAGAAAAATGGATTTAATATTTGGAATTAGAAGTTTAAAATTTTGTAAATAGTTACCTTTTATTTTTGGACATTATGAATAGTAACTTCAGTAATTATTTTATTTACCATGGTTGAAGGGTAAATCTGGTAAATTAGGGTAAAAAATAAAAATAAATTAATAATATAAAACTACCCTAAAATGAGTACTAATCCTATTGGATGAGATATTTTCTACCATGGGAATCCTTGGGTCGATTTTGGGACCCCATGGATTCACATGGATATGAAAAAGACATTTTATAAGAATTAATTTAAAGTAAAGATAATTATAACCTAAACACATATCCTTTATTAAATTGATTTTAATATATGATTATATAACTGATATCCATGTCTATAAATATTCATTATAAATATAAAAATATTTTCTACATCATGGTATTTTATTTATAATTTTTAGACATTAGATAAATATATTTATTTATGACACAATTATGATCTAGTGATTGCCTCATTATTGAAAGATTCAAATAAATGAATTTATAAATATTAAAACAAATATAATTTGTTTATTTTTATGTTATTTACAAATTTTATGGATGATATTGACATATTATCATTTATTTAATTCATTATTTTAGAAAGAATCAGGTTGTTATGAATTTTTTAAAAAAGTCAATTATGAATAGTGTCTAAAATTGACACAATTCATAACTTAAAACATAAAATAGTTTATTAAATGATACTAAATTCCAAAAAAATATAATATTCGTCAAAATGGTTAATATAAGTCCAAATATTTCATAAATAACTTTTTTGGGTCATTTGACATGATGTGGTAATTACATTAACCCACATTGTGTAAATAACATGATATCACCGTAAGATTAAAAAGGGTAAAATAAGGGTTAAACAAAAAAGATAAGGATAAAAAATATATTCTAAAACTGTCTAAAAATAATCTTATGATGGGTATTAGAACCAAAATCACCTTATATTTGAATTAAATAAGTTTTGGACCATATTTAGTCAAAATTGAATTTAGAATAAACTGATATTTTGTGAGTTTCCTAAAGTGCCCCTATCCTCTCTTATAAAAGGAACCTCCTCCCTCTCATATTAACTCCATTTTGAGACTTCAATATCAGCTAAAACCTTCCTATTTATCTTCTCAACTTTTGTAGTTACATTTTAGAGGTTTTGGTCTTCTCAAAAGACCAACTCTAGCGCCCTAATATAAAATCTAAAGGAGTCACATCGAGGAAGAGGTAATCTCTTCTATCGATTTTTTTCAAATTTATTTCTTCTTATACTTAATCTTATTTAGTTGTTTCATTATAAAGTAATAGCATAAGTATCAATAATATTCTGATATGTTATTATAAATATGAAACAACCCTATTTCACCTTATATCCATCCTATGAAAAATGAAATCACCGCACGTGCGTACGTATGACATACCGTCTCACCACTGTGGTGTAATATGTTTTTCAACACTACCTTACATGGATGGGTATAATGGTGGAAATAATAACTATATATTATTATTATAACATGATACTAATTCTGAGATTCTATATACCATCCAATTCAATAACCTTCAACAATTATAGGAATTATATCATCGCTCGTGCGTACGTACGAGCTTACCATCCCACGGTGCGATGTGATTCGTTCTACATAATATTCATTAAATAATTATTATATAAATGAATTGAATGAATAAATATGACTTATATTATACTAATACAATTATTTAAATGGTATAACCACAACCTAAAAAGATTAATAAGAACTTATCCGACAAAACATACATAAAAACATAAAGAAGTTAATACCCGAATAATGAGTAACAATGAAATGTTACTAACAAATGGATGAAAATATGATCATAAATGTTATCATAAAAATTATTTTGATTTTTTCATAAATAATAAATGTTATTTAAATCATAATATAGGAGGTTCAGATATAGATGAAGTATATCGAACCTAAGGCAAGGGATAACTTTGTAAATCTTGTTTTTGTGAGAGATTGTTTATTCGTAAATATTTACTGGAGTATATTTATCATCCACATCCATGTTTCATAAATATGTATTTAGAAATATTATTTATATCCTTTCATATTATTTAAAGTCAACTTTACCCATTGGTGAATTTTTACTAAACGGTATGAATAAAATCTTTTGTCGTTCTTGGTATGAGGTACTTTTTGACCTTTCCGACAAAATTCCGAGAATAATATTTTTTTAACTTATATGAAATGAATGTATTTTTATAGGTTCATGACCTATTATTTACATTAATATCACTATACAACATTTCAATATTATTTTCAACTAAATTATTTTCTTTTAAATTGCGTGGAATTTTTGAGAAAAGAATTTTTTTTTGGAAAAAGAAAGGATATTTTCCTTAGGAAATAATTTCAAGTGTTTTCTCAAAATTATTTTCCATATAATATGTCACTATTTAGATAGGGTTATATTTATATCCCTTTTATTACCATTATTTGATATTTTTTTTATGATGGAATTTTATTTAAGAAATCCATTTGTATTATATCTATTATGATAGAATGATGTTTAAGAAACCCATTTTATTGCATGGGTTATACTATGGTAAATGTTTTTATGTTTTTGTGGTACATGTAAGAATGGTTTCATTTTGAGATGGGTGTTACCTATATCTACCTCCAATAATTGGGTAAAGATTTATATCTCATGAGAGACATGGTCGGAATGAGAATTTAATCCAGTTCAGTGATACATGCATGGAACGGGGAGAGAACTTGGTTTAGTAATGGACTTTTTCTGCTATGATGGTCTTGGAAATGAGCCTTGACTAATATGAAATAGTTTTCTATACTTATTTTTGTATTCCAAAAAATTTCATTTCTTCTATTATGACTATTGGGATTACATTTCATTTTATGATTTATCCCATGACATGATGTTGTGATATTTTATATGCAGGATAAGATTTTCAAATGTTCTATTGTTATGAATACGATATGATTATTATTTAATTTGTTTACCATTACTGATCATTTAATCTCACACTTTTATATGTTTCTTTTCCCCAGTACATGAAGAAGGGTATTAAGTATGATATTCCAAAAGGAGTCTAGTTATGATGAAATAATCAGGATACAATGTAGATGTTTTATGAACCAGTTGTTTATGTTTCCCAGTTTCTAAAGACACTATACCAATACGGACCTGTCATGGTTTTTTTATATGTTGTAATAAATATACTTAAATTCTGAATTAATATCAATGTATGTAAAGAATGGGTCACTATAGTTGGTATCAGAGGAAAGGTATAGTTAACCTTTGTAAACTAGGATGAGAAAGACTTAATGATATGTCTAAGTATAGGATACAATCCTAGTGTTTTAGAAATGACCATGAATAACCTACGATAAAACCTAAAGCGTCCTAAATTGAAATTTTATTTTTGATTATGTTGTTTTCCTGTTATGATTAGTGTTTCTCACACTATGTATCTTGGATTTAGTTAATTATTGGAACCCAAAGGAACCACATTAATGCTAAATGCGATGGGAAATGAAATGATTGTACCCCTAAGAAACCAAATGTTATGGGAGGTAAAATAAAAAATCTTGTATCCATACTCACAAAACTTTCTCAAGCTATGAATCATGTCGGAATTCCAAACGAACAAAGGAGGGAGCAACATTCTATTGAATCCTTCATGAGGTAGCATCCACCTTCATTCATCAGGTCTTCTGATCCATTAGTGGCTGAACAATGGATCATTACCACTGAAAAGATATTTTTAGTTCTATAATGTTCTAAACATGATAAAGTCATCTTAGCAGTATATAGTTTGGAAGTTGAAGCTGATCAGTGGTGGAATCTTATCAAGAATACGAGGAAAAGAGATGAAATTGAGTCCATGGAATGGGATGAGTTAAAGAACTTATTTTTCAATAAGTAATTTTCTACAATTATTAAAATGAATATGGAGAATGATTTCCATGAACTTAAGAAAAAGGATGATGAATTCGTTGGTACCTATGAAGAAAATTTTACAAGACTTGTAAGGTACACTTCTAAAATTATTATCCAACCTGTGAGTAAGATTGATCGATTCTTTAGTGTCTTAAAACCAAGTCTTAGAAGGGCATTATCCATAAGGGACTTCAATAAATATGAGTAAATTGTTCGATGTTATCTCAAGGTTGAGATGGAGATCGGAGTAACCCATCAGTCAAATGGGTTTGATAAGAAGAGAAAAATGGAAATCAAAGGAAAATCTAAAGACCACACTGAAAATAATATGAGTTTTACCTTATGCACAAAGTGTGTAAAGAAACATGAAGGGAATTGTCTTAAAGGGACTATTAATTTTTTTAAGTGTAGAAAATAAGGTCATAGGGAAATTGAATGCCGAAGTGATGGAAAAAATGTCTAATGATGCGAACAAGGAAAAGGTTACACAGAATGCACCTCCTACACTTTAATGTTTCAAGTGCAAGGAAATGGGGAATTATGTCAATCAATTCCATAATAAAAGGGTTATTGATGATTATCTACATCAACAAACTCTTAAGGCCAAAGACAAAGGAAAGTCACATACAATTACTATCGGCGATGTGGAGTAAGATAATGAAGTGGTGAAAGGTACACTTACCATTCACTCTTAAGTAGAAAGTGTTTTATTTGATTATAGATCCATACACTATTTTATTTATAAATAATTTTATAAGGGTATTTCCATATTACCTGAACAATTAGATATTGATTTAGCTGTGAAAACTCCTAATGTCACAACGGTCACATCAAAAGTTTACAATTCTTCTCCAATTGAAGTTTGTGGGAAAGTTCTTCCTAAAAATCTTGTGATCCTTCCTACAGTGAAATTTGATGTGATTCTTGGCATGGATACGCTTTATTTATATTTAGATCATATCAATATCAAAATAAGGGAAGTCAAATTTCATATTCTATATCAATATATGATTATCTATCGATGCAAGGATTAATATAACCTTATAGTAGAAATTTCTTCCATATTATGGGTCTTGATTCCAATAAATGAATGTTATTTATCTCAAATGGTTGGGAAGAAACTCATGATTAGGAATACTCCCATTGTATAGGAGTTTGAAGATATCTTCCTAGAGGAATTTCCATGTCTTCCACTAAATCATGAAGTTGAGTTTTCAATAGAACTCATACCGGGTGCTATGCCTATTTCAAAGACACCTTATAGAATGGACCCAATTGAGTTGTAGGAATTTAAGAAGAAACTTTAAGAGAATCTTGATAAGGGATTCATACGCTCTAGTACATCACCTTGGGGAGAACCTATGTTGTTTAATAAGAAGAAATATGGATCAATGAGACTCTGCATTGATTATTGAGAACTTAACAAGAATACTATCAAGAAAAATATCATCTCTCGCACATTTATAACTTATTTGACTAACTATGTGGATATCAATACTTTTACAAGATTTATCTCCATTCAAGGTATCTTCAATTAATGTTCAAAAAGGAGGATATACCAAAGATGACATTCCATACAAGGTATGGACACTATTAATTTATAGTGATGCCTTTTGGTCTTACTAATGCCCCTGCTATCTTCATGGATCTAACGAATAGAGTCTTTAAAGAATATATTGATTATTTTGTGGTAGTATTTATAGATGATATTCTTTTCTATTAAAATATAAATGAAGAACATTAGGATCAATTTAAAATTGTACAGAATACCCTGATAAAGGAGAAGCTTTATACCAAATTTACCAAGTGTAAATTTGGGCTTCAAAAAGTATCATTTTTGGGTCACATAATCTCAAGGGAGGGGATATCTGTAACACCCTAAGGTTTTTAAAATAAATATTGAATGCATGAAACAATGTATCCCTAAAAAACAAAACATTTTATAATCTATATGTTATATATAACTTTTCCTCTACAATGTTTTGAATTTTGAAAAACGGTCATCTAGAGTTGTGATTAGTAAGTCATTTGGAGTCTGATAGGACAAACTTGATTTTTGGTGAATAGTAACATACCCTTATGAATAGTAATATGAATATTAGTATGACCCTTATGAATAGTAAATAATTATATTATTTTATTTTATTAAGGTAATAAGATAATGAGATCTAAATTAATTTTTTATGTGATATAAAACTAATTATACCTTTAAAATTGTTATTTTTCGAATTTACTATGATTTTATTTAAAAATTAAATTAGTAATATTTAGTAAAATATTTTTTAAAAATTGAGTTCATTTTTGAAATATAAATTTCAAAAAACAGTTAGGGTGAATTTTTGGTATTTTTTATAAGATACTTGAATTTTACGTGAATAGTAAAAAAATAATTTTGAGTTTTCGGTATGTTTATTGACATCATAATGATGTAATAATTAAAATAAAATTCTAGTAGACTTTTTTACAGTAAAATAAGATATTAGGTGTCCCAAGTGGCTAATACCATGGGAAAATACCATATAAAAGTCCATAGTTTTACAAAAACCACTAATGAGGTGTCCTTTTAAATTAATAAAAAAACTCCTTCTCATTTACTATAACTACCCACTCATTCCTTTGTTTTCATTCATTATAAACTCATTATCCTAAAATATCTGGTTGTTTTACCTCCATAGCAGTCCTCAAAAGGTGTCCTCAAGCTCCCAAGGTTCCAACCTTTAAATCCTAGGAGTTACTCTACAAGGTAAGATAATTCTCAACCTCTTTTTTCCATTCAAGTTATCTTTTATGTGGTATGTATTTCAAATTTTCACAACATGTTATTATTTCCATATTATTATGTCCCTATAATATTTTATGGGTATTTTATTAATGGGTGACTTCTATCCCTTCTTTTTTTTTCTAAAACATGTTTCATAGCCGTTATGCAGCAAAATTTTCACAAGGCATCTCTCAACTTTTATTTTATTTTCAAGTTCCTTTATTTTCTTTCTTTCATCACCTCCTTTTATAAAAATGTTATGATATATGAAGTACCTTAAATTTACTAGATTTTTTTGTGATAATTGAATAATTCATCATCTCTTTTTTCCATTATTTTATACTATAAATGAAAACACCATCCGAGATGTGATAATTTATCACATTCAAGGACGACAGGTTTTCAATTTCTATCACCATATTAAATTATGGTCATGAAAACATTTTTATGGTTGAAACAGACTATAATATATGTATTATAACCTAATTAATATTCAGGAACCAGTATACATACATATTATTAAATTCTATGACCAAAGTAGTCCCTAATAATCAAAATACTGCTAAAATAATCTAAGTGTATATCATTAATAATTAATCGAATGATTTATCATATTTCCATGTAACCAAATGATATAAATGACCATTAAAAATTGTGTATGTTCATAAATAATATTTAATTTTAATTCTATATATTTACATCCATTACACATGATCTCCATTACTTAAAAACAAGTGAACCGACTTTGGAAATCAAGAAAACAAACACTCCAGAACGACAGAAATCTATATAATAACTTATCAATAAGGATATAAATGAACTAAAAAGAATTATTATGAACTAAAATAATGTTTAATAAGTTATTAAATAATTTATTAATAATTATAATTTCATATTCTAGGACCTTAAGTTCAAGAGTGGAACACATTCGGACTTAAGGTAAGGGGTTTTCCACCCAAACCTTCATTTTCATTTGGGTTATTTTTATTGTCTAATTTCCTCAATGAAATTATTGTGTATTATTATGTACTACTCATAAATTATATGTGAGTGTTATATATATTTTTACCAACTCTAATACTACTTTCATTTAATGGGAGTTATATGTTCTAAAAGGATCCTTTAAAAATCCTTTCCTAAATACAAGTCCGATTCAAGGGAATTTCTCAAATTCTTACCTATTTTCAAGGGAACCCTATAATATATTTTTGGAAACCATTACCTTTATAAAATCACGCATTTTATTATGAAAATATTATATTACTTCACCTCTAGTTTTATACAAATATTTTTCCAAAAGAACTCTTCTTTTTAAAGTAAAAGGGTGTTTCTTTCAGGAATTACTCGAAGATTTTATAAGAGTATCTTCATCTATTTCCACACTCTTATTGATTATTATGTATTATTGTGATTAATATTTCATGGTATCATCTACCATATTTAATTTAATGGTTTATTATTATTTTTTCTGTGGATGTTCTATCTTAAAACCATTTACCAATTTACTCTGAATGGTTAGTGTTTATGCTTAATGTTCAGGGAAAATTATTTAGATTTCATATATTTTTTTCAATATGAATGTACATGTTGTTTATATTTATCCCTGTTCATATGAGGATTGCATTTTACACAGAATGTGTTAGGTGGTTCCCACTATATCCCTCCGTGCATTGATAGGTCTCGTGAGACAAACTACTGTCTTAACAAAATGATTATTTATGGTCTTGGCATGAGGCCTGGACGGTATGGAGATGATGTCCTAAATTATAAATTACCTCATTATGAAAATAGTATTGATAGTTCATGTGGTTATTTTACTAGTATAATACCCATGATTATGTTTTATTATGGCATTAGTTACTTATCTCTTATTCCTAGAAAAATGTGTTCAAGTTTTTGTTAAAGGCATATGATTTTAGTTATTCATCTTGCCTAATGTTTATTTATATTCCACTGTATTTCTTACCATTACTGAGAATTTGAGATCACCCCTTTCTTATGTTCTATTTTCTTAGTACATGAAGAATTTTATTATGAATGACATGCGGAAATAACCCAGGAGTTATGGAAGCTGTTTAAGGAGTTTCTATGTTGTTTTTCTTTTCAAGTTGTAATATTAAACTTATATATGTATCTTGTTTCCAATAATAATAAACTTCTCGGTACTTAAATATGCTTATTTCTTGTTTATATACCAATATAATAAAATAAGGCATCGACTCCAGGCAACTGGGGTCGGGTCCTTATAGTTGGTATCAGAGGAAGTTTAGTAGCAAACTTGGAAACTAGATTTGAAAATAGAGATTAGCAAACATAGACCTAAGGTAGTATTTGAGGAAAAACATACAAGAACATCCTATAATCTTGTTAAGGAATATATTATGTAAATATTTCTAGAAAATACATCCCTGTCTGGATAAAAACAGGTTGAGTTGGCTCTGGCACAGATGTACCTAGGAGTGAAAACTTTGACAAGAAGTTTCAAGCTTGACTTGGGGTATCCTGGCACACAAAAGATATAATTGTTGCACTATTGGTATTGAAAATCCCAGGGGATATGCTTTGGATAATTCACATTTTATTTACAAGCCATTATGAAGGATTTAAATGTAAATTTTTCCTTAAATATACCATGTTTTTGATTAAGAGATTATCTATGAATAGAATTTCGATTTATGCTAAGTATTTTTTCTAAATTGAGATTATAAATTATGATTTATACCCTAATATACTGTATTCCATTATTTATAGGTGGTGCCTAGTGTAAGGAATGAAAACCGCATAAACGTGCATGTCCTAGGTAGGGATTTCCCTCCGATGCAAGATAATGATGTTGTCTATGGTGCTGTGATTGGTGCTGAGCAACTTATAACTATACTGGGAAAAATTACTCAGGTTATGAATAATAACATTACCCGTATAGAGAATCCAGATCCACCACGTGGAGGCGCTATGTTAGGTCGCTTTATGTGATAACAACCTCCATCATTCAATGAAACTACAAACCTGTTTATGGTAGAGAAGTGGATATATTCCCTAGAGAATATATTTCTCACTTTGGGATGTAACGAAAGAGAGAAGATTTTCATGATAATTTATCATCTCTAAGGAGATGTGGATCAATTTTGGTTGTTAATCCAAAACACAAAGTAGGATGAAGAAATAAAAGAGATGGAATGGAGGTATTTTAAGGAAATATTCCTAGAAAAATATTTCCCTCGTGAACAGTGAGCTGATATGGAGAGGAAATTCTTGAATCTGAGGCAGTAGGAGGATGAAAATGTTTCCAAGTATGAAGCAAACTTTACAAGGATTGAAAGGCATTCTTCAGACTACATTCATAATCCAAGGAGAAAAATTTGATCTATTCTTTAATGGTTTAAAACCATTCCTATGAAGGGATCTAGTCTCCCAAAGTTTCTCATCATATGAAGATATAGTCTCAAGTGCTATCAAGACTGAAAATGAATTTTCTAAGTCTTATGAATTTAAAGGAAAACAAGAGAATAAGAGGGCTAACAAAAACTATGGAAAAGGAAATAAAGAAATGTATTATAAGGGAAGAGTTGAACTTCTATCCAGTAGTAATTTTAGGAAGAAACACCCTAGCACTTGCCTGAAGGGAATGAGAGTCTGTTACAAGTGAATAGAAAAGGCCAACTATCTTATAATTTTAAGGGGAAGAAATAAGCTACCAATGTTCAATGCTAAAATTGCAGGGATATGGGACATTATGCACATGAATGTCCTAAGCGTGAGGGAAATGTTCCCCAAAGAAGGACAAGGGAGAATGGCAAAGCTTATATGGTCACAAATGAAGAGGTTGAAGTTTCTGACAAAGTGGTGGCAGGTACATTAATCATTTCATCAAGCTTAACCAATTCTTTATTTGATTATGGATCATTGCATTCTTTCATATCTTCCCTATTTTCCAAGAAAATAAGATATTTCAAATTTTATTTAATAAGGGAGTTTTCAGTCAAAAATCCTAAGGGAAGTATCATTGCAACAAAGTTGTGTTAGGAATTCCCCATTATGGCGTATAAAATTACTTTATCTACTGATTTTATTTTCATACCCATGATTGAATTTGATATAATCCTTGTTATGGATTGGATTTCAAATCATTATGCAAAAATTTATTGCAAGAGGAAGTAGGTTACAATTTTTGAGGATGATGTGGAATCCATTATATTTTGGGTAGAAATATCACCATCTGATTCTCATCTAGATCCACCCCCAGTAGCTCTACTAAATTAAATTATTAGGGATGAAGAGAATGAAATAACTATGGGTGGGGAGAAGAATGTACAGATAGAGGAAATACCTATTGTGCAAGAATATGCTAACGTCTTTATAGGTGATTTACCTAGACATCCTTCCGAGCGGGAAATTGAGTTTTCCATTGACTTAATTCCTGGTTCAAGGCCCATATCAAAGACCCCTTATAGAATGGACACTATAGAGTTAGTGGAACTAAAGAAACAACTAGAGGAATTGAGTGATAAAGGATTTATTTACCCTAGTGTTTCTCTATGGGGAGCCCCTGTTCTTTTTGTTAAGAAGAAAGATGGGTCTATGAGATTGTTCATTGACTACAAGGAGATCAATTGTATAAAAATAAAGAACAAGTATGCCATACCTTTCATTGATGATTTATTTGATGAACTTCATAGACCCCGATATTTTTCAAAGATTGATCTTTGATATGGATATCATTAGTTGCTTTTGAGGAAGGAATACATTCCAAAAATATTATTTTAGACCAGGTACGAGCATTACAAGTTTATAGTAATTCCTTTTGGGCTGACTAATGAACCATCTATTTTCATGGATATAATGAATAGAGTTTTCGAGGAGTATCTTGATGACTTTGTGGTGGTTTTTATTGATGATATCTTGGTATACATTAAAAGCTATGAAGATTATGAAAATCACTTGCACACCATTCTAAAGACTCTTAAAAGAAATGAATTATATGGGAAGTTCAAAAAGTGTGAATTTTGGCTTCAATCAGTTTCCTTCCTTGACCACATTATCTCTAAAGATGCAATATCTATTGATCCTGCAAAGACAAAGGCTGTTCAAGAATGGAATACTCCAATGAACATAACTAAGGTACATAGTTTTATTAGTTTAGCAGGTTATTATCATCATTTTGTTCATAACATCACCCATTTATCCAACCCAATGACCATGATCACACAAAAAAGGTGTTAAATTATTATGGATAAAGGAATGTGAAGAATTTTTTAAATAATTGAATAAGAGATTATTGAATGTTCCAATCTTGACTCTACCATCAGGGAATGATGAATTTGTGATCTATAGTGATGCATCAAAGAAAGGACTAACATATGTCCTTATCCAGAATGATAGAGTGATTGCCTATGCATCTAGGATGTTGAAAATTCATGACAAAACTATCCAACTCATGATCTTGAGTTAGAAGTAGTAATCTTTGATCTAAATATTTGGATACATTACCTCTATGGTGAAAAATGTGAGATATATACTGATCATAAAAGTTCAAAATATATTTTTTCATAGAAATAACTCAACATGAGACAAAGGAGATGTATTAAGTTACTCAATAATTATGATTGCACAATAAACTACCACCTGAGGAAGGAAAATAAGGTGGAAGACGCTTTGAGTAGAAAAGACCATGAAATTCTGAACAAGATGAGAGTTGAAAGGGATCCTATGTTCATGGATCTAGTAAAGATGAATATGGGAATTATCATAGAAGGTAACACATAACTACTTTTTAAAATGGTTTCCAAACCTTCTTTACTAGAAAGGATAAAAAGTTCTTAGGCTGATGATGAGGAGTTTCAAAAGAGAATTAACACTGTAAATGATGGGAAGTTGATTGACTTCTTATATGAAGGTGGCATTTTGAAATTCAGAAAGAAGCTTTGTGTTCCCGCTATTCCTGAGATAAAGAGGGAACCATTGGATGATGTTCATAACTATAATTTCTCTATACACATTAGTATCAAAAATATGTATAGTGATATAAAAGAACATTATTCGTGGGAAAATATGAAGATGGAGATTGCTAATTATGTGTCGAGATGTTTGTTTTGTCAACAGGTGAATGCTGGAAGACAACATCCTAGAGGAGTCATGAAACCCCTTACTATTACCTTGTGGAAATGGTATGATATTACTATGGACTTTGTCATGGGGATACCAAAGACTTTAAGAAATAATTATGTGATATGGGTCATTATTGAATGTCTTAAAAAATCAGCACATTTTCTTATTATAAGTGAATATTTACCACTTGAACATTTTAAAGACTATATATTAATGAAGTTGTAAGACTTCATGGTGTACCCTTATCAATTGTTTCTGATCATGATCCCTGTTTTACATCAAAATTCTGGAAAAGTCTTCATATGGCCCTTGATACTGATCTTCATTTGAGCACTGCCTACCACCCACAAACTGATGGACAATCAGAACAGACTATTCAAACTTTGGGAGACCTGTTGAGGTATTTTAAACTTGAATTTCAAGGTATGTGAGATTAGTATTTAACTCTCATAGACTTTTCCTATAACAATAACTTCCATTCAAGTATTTAGATGGCACTATATGAAGCGTTATTTGGAAAGAGATACCACACACCAACTTGCTGGGATGATGTTGGTGAAAGAAAGCTTGTAGGACCATAACTTGTTGAGGAAACAATAGAAAAGGTGAAGATTATCCAAACCCATATCAGAATGGCTCAAAGTAGGCAAAAGATCTATATTGATAACTGAATGAAGGATTTGGAATTTTAAGAAGGAGATCATGTTTTCTTAAAGGAATCTCAATGGAAGGGTATTATAAGATTCAGTAATAAGGGAAAATTAATCCCCAGGTACATCACAACTTTTGTAGTTGTGGATAAAATTGGAGCCGTAACTTACCATTTGGAAATGACACTAAGTCTCTCCAAAGTTCACAATGTGTTCCATGCATCAATGTTAAGGAAATACATGCCAGACCCAACACATGTACTCACCTATATAGAAATATAACTTGATCCTGATTTTTCTTATTATGTAGATCCTATCAAAATTATTTATACCAGAGAACAAGTATTGAGAAATCAGATGACTCATCTGGTAAAGGTTCTTTTGAGGAACCACAAGATAGAGGAAGAAACATGGGATCCTGAGGAGCATATGTTGAAGATATACCTGATTCTTTTTTGGTAACATTTTGTGAATTTCAAGGATGAATTTTTTATAAGGAGGAGAGAATGTAACACCCCAAGGTTTTGAAAATTAATATTGAATTCTTGAAACAATGTGTCCCTACAAAACAAAACATTTTATAATCTAGCCATTATATAAAACTTTTCCTCTACTATGTTTTGAATTTCAAAAAATGGTCATATAGAGTTTTGATCAGTAAGTCATTTGGAGTCTGATAGAACAAACTCGATTTTAGGTGAATAGTAACATACTCTTATGAATAGTAATATGAATAGTAATATGACCCTTATAAATAGTAAATAATGATATTATTTTATTTTATAGGTAATAAGATATTTAGATCTTAATTAATTTTTCAATGTGATATAAAATAAATTATACCTTTAAAAATGTTATTTTTTGAATTAAAAATGATTTTTTTAAAAATTAAATTAATAATATTTAGAAAAATATTTTTGAAAAATGGAGTTCATTTTTGAAATATAGACATCGAAAAATGGTTAGGGTGAATTTTTTGTATTTTTTCTAAGGTACTTGAGTTTTTCGTGAATAGTTAAAATACAGTTTGGAGTTTTCGGTATGTTTAATGACATCGTATTGATGTAATAATTTAAATAAAATTCTGGTAAAATTTTGTATAATAAAATAAGATATTAGGTTTTCCAAGTGGATAATATCATGGGAAAATACCATGGTCAAGCCTATGGTTTTACAAAACCACTAATGAGGTGTCCTTTTAAATTAATAAAAAAAATCCCTCTCATTTACTATAAATACCCACTCATTACTTTGTTTTCCTTAATTATAAACTCATCATCCTTGAATATATGGTTGTTTTACCTCCATAGGAATACTACCAAGGTGTCCTCAAGCTCCCAAGGTCCCAATCTTAAAATCTTAGGAGTTACTCTACAAGGTAAGAGAATTCTCAACTTCTCTTTTCCATTCAAGTTATCTTTTATGTGGTTTATATTTCAAGTTTTTACACCTTGTTATTATTTACATATTATTATATCCATATAATATTTTATGGTTCTTTTATGAATGGGTGACCCCTATCCCCTCTCTTTTTAATTTTTTCTAAAAACATGTTGCAAAGCCATTATGCTGCAAAATTTTCGTAAGAGATCTCTCAACTTTTCTTTTATTTTCAAGTTCCTTTATTTTGTTTCTTTACTCACCTCCTTTCATCCAAATTTTATGATAGATATAGTACCTTACATGTACTGTATTTTTGTTTTGATAATGTAATAATTCACCATCATCTTTCTTTTCCCATTATTTTATACAATAAATGAAAACACCATCTAAGATATGATCATTTATCACATTCAAGGACGATGGGTTTTCAATTTCTATCACCATATTAAATTCTGGTCATGAAACCATTTTTAGGATTTCAAAAGACTATAATATATGTATTATAACCTAATTAATATTAATTAACCAGTATATGTACATATTTTTAAATCATATGACCAAACTAGTTCCTAATAATCAAAATACTGCTAAAATAATCTAAGTGTATGTCATTAATAATTCATCAAATGATTAATCATATTTCCATGTAACCAAATGATATAAATGACCATTAAAAATTCTGTATGTTCATAAATAATATTTAATTTCAATTCTAGAGATTTACATCCATTCCACATGAACTCCATTACTTAAAAACAAGTGAACCGATTATGGAAATCAAGAAAATGAACACTCCTGAATGACGGATTTCAATATAATAACTTATCAATAAGGAAATAAATGAACTAAAAAGAATTATGATAAACTAAAATCATGTCTAATAGGTTCTCAAATAAGTTATTAATAATTCTAATTTCATATTCTAGGACCTTAAGTTCAAGAGAATAACACATTTATACTTGAGGTAAAGTTTTTTCCACCGAACCTCCATTTTCATTCGGGTTATTTTTATTGTCTAATTACCTCAAATAAATTCTTGTTTATTATTATGTACTCCTCATAAATTCTGTGTGATGTTTATATATATGTTTAAAAACCATAATTCTACTTTCATTTAATGGGAGTTATATTTTTTAAAAGGATCTTTTAAAAATCCTTCCCGAAATACAAGCCCGATTCAAGGGAATTTCTCAAATTCTTACCTATTTTCAAGGGCACCCTTTAATCTGTTTTTGGAAACCATTACCTTTATAAAATCACACATTTTATTATGAAAATATTATATTACTTCAATTCTGGTTTTATAAAAATATTTTTCCAAAATAACTCTTCTTTTCAAAGTAAAAGGGTGTTTATCTCAAGAATTACTCGAAGATTTTAGAAGAGTATCTTCATCTATTTAAACACTCTTGTTGATTATTATATATTATTGGGATTAATATCTCATGGTATCATCTACCATATTTAATTTAATGGTTTATGATTATTTTGGTTGTGAATGTACTATCTTAAAACCATTCACCAATTTACTCCAAATGGTTAGTCTTTATGCTTAATATTCGGGAGAAGTTATTTATATTTCATATATTAGTTTCAATATTAATGTATTTTTTGTTTATATTTATCCCCATTCATATGAGTAATGCATTAAACAAAAAATGTGTTGGGTGGGGCCTTAAATAGACCTCGGTGCATCGACAGGTCTCATGAGACAAACTACGGTCTTGACACAAGGCCTTGAAAAAATGACTATTTATGGTCTTAGCACGAGGCCTTGACGTTATGGTTATGATGTCCCACATTATTCATTCCCTCATTATGAAAATAGTATTGATGGTTCATGTGGTTATTTTACTAGTAGAATACCCATTATTATGTTTTATTATGGAATTACTTACTCAGCTCTTATTCATGCCATAATGTGTTCAAGTTTTTGTTAAAGGCATATGATTTTAGTTATTCAACTTGCCTAATGTTTATATATATTCTATTGTATTTCTTACCCTTACTGAGCATTTGAGATTATTCCTTTCTTATGTTTCATTTCTCAGGGTATGAATAATTTTATTATGAATGACATGTTGAAATAACCTAGGATTTATGGAAGTTATCCAAGAAGTTTCTATGTTGTTTTTCTTTTCAAATTATAATGTTGAACTTATGTATGTATCTTGTTTCAAATAATACTAAAATACTCAGTTATTTGGGATGATTATTCCTTTTTTATATTCCAATTTAATCAAATAAGTCACCGTCTCCGAGAAACGAGGGCCAGGTCCTTACAATATCTGTGGATCCAGCAAAAACAGAGGTTATTGAAAGATGGTCGAGACCAACAACAGTAACTAAGATATGATGTTTTCTTGGTTTGGATGGATATTATCGACTTTTTTGTGAAAGAGTTTTCATGATTATCTAATACACTCATCAATTTGACTCTAAAACGAGTTATGTTCATTTGTATAGAGGAATGTGAATAGAATTTCACATAGCTAAAAATAATGTTATCCAGTGCACCCGTGCTCACACTACCTTGTAGTGGAGAAAGGTTTTTGATCTATAGTGATTCATCCAAGAAGGGCATGGGGTGTGTTCTCATGAAAAATGATATGGTGATAGCTTATGTATCATGATAGTTGAAAATGCATGAGCAAAATTACCCAACTCATGATTTGGGGTTTTCTGTGGTAATCTTTGCATTAAAAACATGGTGGCATTATCTTTTTGGTGAAAGGTGTGATATTTATACCAATCATAAAAGTTTGAAGCATATTTTCACACAAAAGGAGTTAGATATATACCAAATAATATGGTTGTATTTGATTAAATATTACGACTTCTCAATACATTACCACCCTGGGAAAGCGAACAATGTGGCAGATGCTTTGAGTCGAAAAGAGAATGATAGCTAATCCATGATAAGGATCACAAAAGATCCAATATTTATGGATTTGAAAAGGATGGATCTTGAAATTTTATTGGAATGGGAGAAATTTTATATTTTTCAAATGAATGTTCAACCATCTATACAAGTGAAGATTAAAGAGGAACATAAGGAAGATGTAGAGTTATAAAAGAATGTGAGAAACATTACTAAATTCAACCTTGATTGTGATGAAATTATAAGGTCCAAGAACTTGGTTTTTATCCATCCTATGCCATAATTAAAGAAGGATCTATTGTATTAGGCTCATATTTATTCATTATCTGTTCACCTTGGAAGCACAAAGATGTATAGGGACCTGAAAGATTACTTTTTATGGGATGGAATGAAAAAATATGTCGCTAAATATTTCTCTTAATGCTTGAATTTTTCATTAAGTTAAGGATGAGAGACAAAAGTATAAGGGGATGTTACAACCATTACCCATACCAGAATGGAAATTGGAAAACATCACTATGGAATTTTTCATCGGACTTCCAAAAACATACAAAGGCAATAATGATATCTGGGTTATAGTTGATCGCCTTACAAAGTCGGAACACTCTATTGCTATTAGAGGGGTTTTATCTCTTGATTAGCTTGCCCAGATATATGTAAATGAAGTTCTAATATTGAATGGAGTACCACTTTCCATTGTATCTGATTGGTATCCAAGGTTTAACTCAAAGTTATAATGAAGTCTTCAGCATGATCTAGATACAGAGTTAAGTTTTAGCACTGATTATTGTCCTCAGATAGACAACCTGTTTGAGATTACAATTCAAACTCTGGAAGACATGTTGAGATCTTGCTCTATGGATTTCAAATGTGGTTGGGATCAAAACCTACCATTGGTGGAATTTTATTACAATAATAACTTTCACTCTAGTATTCATATGGATCCTTATAAATCCCTTTATGGAAATAAGTGCATAACTCAAACTTGTTGGGATGAAGTTGGGGATAAAAAGATATTAGGACCTAATCTTGTTGATGAAATGACAGAAAATGTAAAATCTATTCAACAACACACAAGAGAAGCTCAGAGTTGAAAAAAATGTTATGATAACAATTTAAGAAAAGACTTAGTGTTTTAAGTGGGTGATGAGGTGTTCTTATGAATATCTCCCTAGAAGAGAGTAATGATATTTAGAAAGAAGGGAAAGGTGAGCCCTAGGTATATCGGTCCTTTTGAAATAATGGATCGTGTTGGGAAGGTAGCTTACTGATTGGAGATTCCACTAAATCTCTATTAAGTTCATGATGTTTTCAATGTATATCTCCTAAGAATTTATATACCTAATTCTTCACTTGTACTAAGCTCAGACGTCGTACCACTAGAACAAGATGTTTCTTATGAAGAACAACAGATAGAGATTCAAGATCATATCGAAAAAGTTCTACGAAACAAGACCACTTGCTTGGTTAAAGTTTTATGGAGGAACCAACAATTTGAATAATCTACATGGGAACTTGAGGATATGATTAGGGAGAGGTATCATCATCTTTTTATTTCCATGTGATATATTTAGAGGGTGAAATTCATTTTAAAGGGGGTAGAATGTAACACATAGGCGTTTTTATGAAATATTTTCTTTAAATAATTTTTTCTTCAGTATCTTTCTTTTCACGAAATCTGGAGTTTAAACGAACCTCAATATGACCTTAATATAAAATTACCATTATATCCTAACCATTAGGTTAGGGGGAATAATTATAACTAACAAATGAAAATGCATTTTGAATTCATTGGCTATTAATTATTTATGAAAAATATAAATCAATTAGATATTTTTATTTTGGAGTTAATTACATTTGGTAATGAAATTAGTGAGATATATGTGTTATAAAATTAATAAAATATATTTTATATTCATCCAACAAATATTTTATTCATAGGGTATGAATAAAACCCTATTTTATTTATAAGAACCTATTTTTTTAAAAGGTTAATTTTACACCTTTGAAAGGAGAACCCATTTTAAATTAAGATTTTTACACATTAATAATTTATATATGAAAAACTAAACATGTTATTTTTAAGCATGATATAAATATTTACTTTGGATAAATTTCTGATAACTTTTATGTCATGATGAATAGTAAAAATACGCTAAATTTTAATAAAAAACAACTTTTTTCATCGAGATAATTTATATGGTTAAATTATAATTTTGAATGGTTTAAAAGTATAAATATAATATATTGTTACCATTTAATATAATTTATTCCATTATAATTAATTTTACATTGAATTCATGGGTAAACACATTTCAATATTTTTCAATGTTTTAACTTTTAAAACCTATTTTCTCATTTCAACAACGGGATTCATTTTAAATTAATTACTAAAACTTCTGTGTTTTAAATTTGGAAAAAATGGATTCCATATTTGGAATCATAAGGTCCAAATTGTGTGAATATGCACCTTTTATTTTTGGACATTATGAATAGTAATTTCATTAATTATTTTATTTACTATGATTAAAGGGTAAATATGGTAAATAACGGTAAAACAATAATAATTTAATAATATAAACTACCCTAAAACATGTCCTAATCCAATTGGATGAGATATTTCCAACCATGGTCATCGTTGGGTTGATTTTGGGATCCCATGGATTCAATTGGATGTGAAAATGACATTTTATAAGAATTAATTTAAAGTAAAGATAATTATAACCTAAACACATATCATTTACTAAATTGATTTTAATATAGGGTTATATAACTGATATCCATGTCTATAAATAGTCATTATAAAGATAAAAATATATCCTACATCATGGTATTTTATTTATAATTTTTAGACATTAGATAAATATATTTATTGATGACACAATTATGATGTAGTGATTGCCTCATTAATGAAAGATTCAAATAAATGAATTTATAAATATTAAAATTAATGTAATTTGGTTACTTTGATATCATCCAAGAATTTTATGGATTATATTAAAATATTATATTTGAGTTAATGCCTTATTTTTAAAGGAATCACGTTGTTATGAATTTTTAAAAAAAGTCAATTATGAATAGTGCCTAGAATTGACACAATTCATAACTTAAAACATAAAATAGTTTATTAAATGATATTAAATTCAAAAAAATATAATATTCATAAAAATGGTTAATATAACTCTAAATATGTCATAAACAACCTTTTTTGGGTTTTTTGACATAATATGGTAATTACATTAACCCACAATGTGTAAATAACATGATATCACGATAAGATTAAAAATGGTAAAATAAGGGTTAAACCAAAAAGATAAGGATAAAAAAATATTTTAAGCTTGTCTAAAAATTATTGGATGATGGGTATTCAAACCAACATCATATTATCTTTGAATTAAATAAGTTTTGACCATTTTTAGTCAAAATTGAATTTATAATAAACTAATATTTTGAGAGTTTCTTAAATTGCCCCTCTCATATTCACTCCATTTTAAGCCTTCAAGCTCGGTCAGACCCAGTCCATTTCTCTTCTGAACATTTCTAGTTACATTATAGAGGTTCCATTCTTCTTAAAAGATCAACTCTAGTGCCCTAAGAGTAAATTTAAAGGAGGCATGTCGGGGAAGAGGTAATCTCTTCTACCAATTATTTCAAATTTATTTCTTCTTATACTTCCTCTTATTTAGTTGTTTCATTATAAAGTAATAACATCATTATCACTAATATACTGATATGTTATTATAAATATGAAACAACCCTATTTCACCTTTTGTAATGACCAAAAGTTTTATCAATGGAATTCCCTTCTTATAATCATACCTTATTGTATAATAACATTAGGAAGCACAATGACATATCATGACACTAAATACTATGTTATCACTAAACATAATTTTGCCACTTCTATGTTTTGAATTTCAAAAATTTGACACACACGACTGTGTTCAAGGTGATTTTTGGAGTCTAATATAACAAATTGGATTTTTGGTGAATAGTAACATACCCTTATGAATAGTAATGTCACCCTTATGAATAGTGATATACCCTTATGAATATTAACCTCACCTATGATAGTATATATATAGGATTTAAGTGGAAGAATTATGAATCTATGTTTTTGAATAAGTAAACAAATGTTTTTAAAGAATGTATTTTTCAAGTAAAATATAATTTTAATTAGAAATTAAATTAATCATATATAGAAAATAATTTTTGAAAAATGGACTACATTTTTTGATTCTACATGTCAAAAAACAGTTAGGGTAAATTTTTGGGATTTTTCAAAAATACTTGAATTTTTGGTGAATAGTAAAATATGATAATTCACGATAAATGCTAAATACATAAATTATGACGCCATAAGATGATGTATGGATGATGTAAGGCCATTATCTTGAACTCACTACACACATTACTATTCTTGGTCATGGAATCATCACTATTACTTATATTATGGAGAAATAATAAATTAATGATTTTGATATTGAGAAATCCACTCTCCCCTCAACTATAAATACCACCATTCACACCCTCTTTTCCTCACACCTCTTAAGCTTCAAGCCTTGTCTAAAATCTACCCAAGAATATTACCTATCCCCACACATCCAATATATTATGGTCTCATCAAAAGACAAATCCTAGGTTCCTTAAGGAGGATCTCAAGAGGAGGATTCAAGAGGTAATTTCCCTCTATCTCTTTTCCTTTAATTTCCTTTCAATTTCAAGTTCTTTTCTTAATATCTACCCAAATGGTATGGTAACTACAATATCTCACATATAATTTAATGTTATGATACTAATGGGGTAATATATCATCCAACCCCTCCTCATCTTCTTTTTGTTTTAGAAAAGAAAACTTTGTTCATGAGGTGTTAATTTATTACATTCAAGAACGACATGTTTTCATTTTTCCTTTACCACATCCATATCAGGTCATAAAACCGTTTTTACGGTTTAAATAGATTATATTATATGTATTATTTCCTATTTAATGTTCTAGAACTAACTTATGTACATATTACTAAATGATTAAACAAAACAAGTTCATTATGGTAAAAAAAACCGCTCAAATTAACCCAAACGATCATCATTAAATTCTTAACTAATGATTCATCCAAATGGTATATAACATAATTAATTATAAGATAATTTAAAATCTTAAAATATCATTAATAACATTTAATATTTGTTCTGGATGTTTACCCATGTTCTACACGAACTTCCATTCATGAATACAAGTGGATCATTCAAGAAAACCATAAAAACAGACATTCCTGAACAATGGATTTAAAAATTATAACTCATAAAAATGCCCAAAAAATAACTTAATGAAACCATAATAAAATATATTCATGTAAAAAAGGTTCTTTAATTGTTAATTAATTAATATAATGTGTTTATACAGGCCATTAAAGTGAAGAAAGCGTTCAGATACAATGTAAGGGGAAGTTCTCGAACCCAACTTTCTTTCTTTAGGTTCTACCTCTTTCACTCCATTTTTGGTATAGTCACTCATTAAAAATTATTTATTCATCATTATCTTACTTTTTATGGGATATAAATGTTTTCCAATAGAGTTTATGTGAAATAAATATTTTCCAAAAGAACTCTTCTTTCAAAAAAACACCTTTTACTTCTCACTCAAGGTTAATGGTTATTGCATCAAGTATGTTATTCCCACTTTATTTTAGGAACCCAAAGTTTATGAATGTGTTATTATGAAATGAGAACCATTCCTTTACATGGGTTTTTTATGTTCTTTTTTGATATATGTTTTATGTGTCATGCATGATAATGATAATGTTATGATGTGACAGGTGCACCCGGAATTATACAGCGCTCCAATACATTGGGTAGAGTGAAGAATATCATGAGTTAAAGTGAAATGATGTGTGGAAAAGATGGTAGATTTGTTCACAAGTATGTATGGTAGTTAACTACTAAGACATGATGTTTCATTTTTATGCATTTCCACATTTCAATTCTTCTATTAATGATTCCTCTCATGTTCATGATCCTTTTCCTATGTTATAATTATGCTCACCCATTGTTATATTGTTCATATCCATCCTCTTACTGGGATTTTAGCAAAACCCTTTTTTATATATATCCTCTGGTGACTACATGTACTAAGGATAGGTCAAGTTCCAATAAGAATCTAGAGAAGGAGGAATTAAATAAATGTTTATGTTTGATGCTGTAAATGTTATGTATGGTCATAGTTTTTCCAAGAAACTAAAACTCTAGATCCTCATGGAGTAATACTATTATGTTGTTTATCTTTATAATAATTTAATATTAATGTAAGAGAAGTAAGGTTTGGTATAGTTGGTTTCAGAGTAAATGTTTAGTTAATTTGGAATTAGGATTAGTGAACCCTATAGAGAACCTCTAGCATGAGACTAAGTACAAATATGCACACAAGAAGATTTATATAGGGATCCCATAAGTTATGATTTTAGTGTAGATTGTAAAAATGAATAAGTTATTAATGACTTGTTGACTTTTGTTTTGTTCTAACATTTTCTATTTTAGAGAATGGTGGGAACCAAGAGAAACCAGGCCAATAACTCGTGTGAGGTCCAATGGAACGATTGCCCGAATTAAATCCCAAATGATTTGGGAGGCGGAGTTCAAAACTTCATGGCAATGATTACCGAACAATCTCAGGTTATGAACAATAACCAAAATATTTGGGAACGTCCTCCTTCACCAAAGAGGGAGAAACTGGATATCAAGTGTTTTACATGACAACAACCACCAATGTTTAGTGGGTCTTCTGATCCACTAGTTGTGGAACAATGGGTTAAATCCATAGAGAAGATCTTTTATGGGATTCACTGTTCTAAGATGGAGAAGGTGACACTAGCCATTTATCATCTAGATGGAGAGGATGATCAATGGTGAGATTTGATTAAGAACACCAATCCAAGGGTGGAAATTGAAGAGATTGAATTGTAAGACTTTAAGATCACATTTCTTAATAAGTATTTCCCACGAACTCTTCATATGAAGATGGAGAGAGAATTCATAGAGCACAAGAAAAAAGAAGGAGAATCAGTCACAACCTATTAAGAGAGTTTCCAAAGGCTTTCAAGGTACGATTTGGATTTTGTTATTGAAAATGATAGAAAAATTGATAGATTCTTCATTGGATTAAAACCACACCTTCGAAAGGATCTTGAAATTTGAGACATTGGGAGTTATAAAGAAGTTGTTCGGTGTGATCTCAAAGTGGAGATGGAGTTTGGAGAATGGTCCCATGGCTATGGTGATAAGAAATGAAATATGGAGTTTTAAGTCGGAGGATCTAATGATAAAGGTGGGAAGAAAAATCATTGACCCACATGCCAAAAATGTGGGAAGTTGCATCATGGGAACTACCTCAAAGGGACGAGGAAATGCTTTAAGTGTGGGAAATATGGACACTATGCTCAAGAGTGTTGGAAAGACATGAGAAGGAAGGAGAATGTGGTGGAAGAAAGGAGAGAACCAGTCATGGTTCATTGCTATAACTATAGGTAGCAAGGTCACTGTACAATAGAGTTCACTAAACCTCGAGTCCTAGAGGGTAATCAACGTCAATAGCGACCAAATCCAAAAGAACAAGGGAAGTATTATTCCATCACGAGTATGGAAGTAGAAAATGATAATGAAGTCATACGAGGTACACTTCCTATTCATTCAAGAATTATAAAAGTCTTATTTAATTATGGTTCTACTTATTCCTTTATATCTTTCAATTTTTCTAGAACTATAGAATCGAAGCCCCAAAACCTTGAAGTAGATATATCTGTAAAATCACCAAGTGGTGAAATCATTGCAACCCAAGTGTTTGACTCTTCTCTTGTTGGTGTATATGGGAATATTCTTCCAGCAAATCTTGTAATACTTCCCTTAGTGGAATTCGACACTATAATGGCAATGGATTGGATCTTGTTATATAGAGCACATATCAACTGTCAAGAAAAGGAAATATATTTTCATATTATGAACCATCCCATACTCATCTAGAAATGAAAGAAGATCATGAATCTCCTTTGAAAAATACTTCAACAGTGTGTGTGTTGATACCCTATGAATAATCATACCTCGCCCAAATGGCTGAGTTAAAGGAATGTACAAACCTTATAGAAATTCCCATTATGAGGGAATATAGTGACATATTTATTGAATAGTTACCCAGAATTTCCCCATATCGTGATGTATAGTTCTCCATATAATTAATATCTAGAGATACTCCTATCTCAAAGTGTCCCTATAGTATAGCTCTTATCGAACTAGAGGAGTTAAAGAAGCAGCTACAAGAGCATCTTAAAAAGGGTTCATATTCCCTAGTGCGTCACCATGGGGTGCGTCAGTGCTCTTTGTGAAGAAGAATGATGGAACAGTGTGGATGTGTATAGATTATTGAGAACTAAACAAGATCACCATAATGAACAAGTATCATATTCAAAGGGTTGATAACTTGTTTGATCAGTTAAGAGGAGATCAATATTTCTCAAAGGTGGATCTTCATTCTGAATATCATCATCTAAAGGTGAAGAAGGAATATATTTAGAATACTGCCTTTTGTATAAGGTATGAGCACTATGAGCTTCTGGTGATGCCCTTCAGACTTACTAATTCCCCTAAAATCTTCATGGATTGGATGAATAGAGTCTTTATACATTACCTCAAAAAATTTTTGGTAGTGTTTATTGATGATATTCTCATATACTCCATGATCAAGGGGGAACATGAAGAACACCTAAGACTTGTGTTGGAGACATTGAGAAAGGATAAGTTGTACGCCAAGTTCAGCAAGTGTGACTTTTGGATATAGAAAGTCACATTCTTGGGACATGTGATCACAAGTGAGGGAATTTATATGGACCCTTCAAAAACAAAGGTGATTGAAGAATGGCCCAGACCCTCTAGTTTCACAGAAATCCATAGTTTTCTTGGATTATTTGGGTACTACCAAAGTTTTGTAAGAAATTTCTCATGATTGTCAAGCCCACTAACTACGTTAATAAGGAAAGGGGTAAAGTATGTGTGGATGGAATAATTTGAGGGAAGCCTCAAGGAGCTAAAGAGAAGGCTGATCACTGCACCTGTACTCACATTATAGAAAATTGGAGAAATTTTTGTGATATAAAGTGATGATTTAAAGAAAGTCTTGGGTTGCGTACTCATGAAAAATGATAATGTGATAGTCTAAAAATCATAGAAGTTGAATATTCATGATCATAACTACCAGATTCATGATCTAGAGCTAGCAGCTGTGATTTTTTCATTGAAAATCTGGAGGCACTACCTTTATGGTGAGAAGTGTGTCATATACACCAACCAAAAGAGATTAAAGTATATATTCACACAAATGGAGATCAACATGCATCAAAGGATATGGTTAGAGCTAATTAAAGATTATGATTTCTCTATTCACTATCATCCTAGAAAGGTGAACAAGGTAGCTGATGCTCTAAGAAGAAAATAACCTACTACTCTATCAATTTTATGGATTGAGAAAGACCCCATATTCTTGGATATGAAAAGGATGGATTTGGAAATCATAAGTCCAGGGGATACATCCTACCTTACCAAAATGATTGCACAAACATCAATCCAATAGATGATTAAGGAGGCCCAAAGGGATGATCTGGAGTTACAAAAGAAGGTGAATGTAGTAAAGGAAGGGAAGATTCAAGAGTTCCATATCAACGATGAAGGTGTGATTCGGTTTGGAACGTGGCTTTATGTGCCTTCATCACCCAAGATAAAGAAGGAGCTATTGGACAATGCACATAGCTCAACATTCTCTATCCATCCTGGTAGCACCAAGATGTACCGAGATCTTTGCGAACACTTCTGGCGGGATGACATGAAAAAGGAGATTGTGGAATATATCTCAATATGCTTCGTATATCAGCAAGTTAAAGCGAAGAAAAAATGTCCAAAGGGATGATACAACCATTGCCTATACCCATGTGGAAATGGGAGAATGTCACTATGGCTTTGTCACAGGTCTCCTGAAGACATCGAAGGGAAATAATTCGATATGGGTTGTGGTTGATCGACTCACCAAGACTGCCCATTTTATCGCTATTCGGGAGGATCTATCGCTTGAAATATTTTCAAAGATATATGTTAAGGAAGTGGTAAGACTGCACGGTGTTCCAATCTCGATTGTCTCTGACCATGATCTAAAGTTCACATCTAAATTCTAGAGGAGCCTTCAACATGATTTGAGTACTAAATTAAATTTCAGCATGAACTATCACCCCCAAACTGTTGTTCAATATGAAAGGACTATTCAGATGCTTGAAGATATACTAAGAGATTGCTCTTTAGAATTCAAAGGTGGATGGGATCAGCATCTTCCATTGGATGAGTTCTCATACAAGAATAGTTTCCACTCGAGTATTCATATGGCTCTATATGAAGCTCTGTATGGAAAGTGATGTAGAACTCCAACTTGTTGGGATGATGTTGGGGAAAAAAACCTACTTGGACCTGACATTTTGAAAGAGATGACAGAGAAGGTTTAAGTCATCCAGAAACACATCAAAGATGCTCAAAATTAGAAAAAGAGCTATGCTGACAACCATCAAATGTTTTTGGAGTTTGACGTTGGAGATAAAGTCTTCCTTAGAATATCACCATGGAAGAGAGTCATGCGGTTTGGAAAGAAAGAGAAGTTAATCTGAAGGTATATTGGCCCCTTTGAGATCCTTAACAACATAAGATCCTTTTACTATCGACTTTCACCTCCATCAAATATGGATAAAGTTCATGATGTGTTTCATGTATCACTCCTGAGTAAGTACATACTAGACCCCTCACATGTACTGAACTTAGAGGTGGTACAACTGGAAGATGATCTCTCTTATGAGGAGAAGCCAGTGAAGATTCTGGACTGGAGAGATAAGGTTCTACGCAACAAGACAACCCACCTTGTAAAAGTGTTGTGTAGGAACCATAAGTTTTAATAAACTACTTGGGAACCAAAGGAGGTGATAAAGGAGAAGTGCCCTCACCTGTTTTTGTAAAATGAAATTTCGAGGGTGAAATTTGGTAAGGGGGAAGAATGTAACGACCCAAAGTTCTATCAATGGAATTCCCTTATTGTAATTATTCCTTATAGTATAATCACATTATGAAGCACAATGAAATATCATGATACTAAATACTATGTGATCACTAAACATAATTTTTCCACTTCTATGTTTTGAATTTGAAAAATATGACATACAATGTTGTGTTCAGGGTGATTTTTTGAGTTTAATAGAACAAACTTGATTTTTGGTGAATAGTAACATACCCTTATGAATAGTAATTTTACCCTTATGAATTGTGATATATCCTTATTAATAGTAACCTAAGCTATGATAATATATATATTGGATTTTAGTTAAAGCATGATGTACCTATGTTTTGGAATAAGTAAACAAATGTTTTAAAAACTGTATTTTTTAAGTAAATTATGATTTTAATTAAAAATTAAATTAATCATATATAGAAAATTATTTTTGAAACATGGAATTCATTTTTCTATTCTACCCATCGAAAAATGGTTAGGGTGAATTTTTGGGATTTTTATGAAATACTTGAATTTTTGGTGAATTGTAAAATATGATAATTCATGATAAATGCTAGATACATAAATTATGATGTCATAAGATAATGTATGGCTAATATAAGGCCATTATCTCTAAATCACATGAACAAATTACTATTCTTGGTAATGTAATAATCACTATTACTTGTCTGGTGGAGAAATAATAAATTAATGAACTTAATATTGAGAAATCCCCTCTCCCCTCAACTATAAATACCACCCTTCACACCCTCATTTCCTCAAACCTCTCAAGCTTCAATACTTATATAAAATCTGCCCAAGATTATTCCTTAGCCCTTACCCCACATCCAAGATCTTCTGGTCTCATCAAAAGACCTAGCCTAGGTTCTTTAAGGAGGATCTCAAGAGGAGGATTCAAGAGGTAATTTCCCCCACTATTTTCCTTTAATTTCATTTCAATTTAAAGTTATTTTCTTAATATCTACCTACATGGTATGGTAACTATAGTATCTCACATATAATATAATTTTATGATACTAATGGGGCAATATATGATCCACCCCCTTCTTCTCTTCTTTTTTAAGAAAAGAAAACGTTGTTCGTGAGGTGTTAATTTATCACCTTCAAGAATGACATGTTTTCTTTTTTCCTTAACCGCCTTCAGATCTAGTAATGAAACCATTTTGATGGTTGAAATAGATTATATTAGATTTATTATGTACTATTTAATGTTCTGGAATTAACTTATGTACATATTATTAAATTATTAAACAAAACAAGTTCGTTGTGGTCAAAAAACCGCCCAAATTAACCAAAACTATCCTTATTAAATTCTTAACTAATGATTCATCGACATGGTATATAAAATAATTAATTATAATATAATTTAAAATACTAAAATATCATTAATAACATGTAATATCAGTTTGGAATGTTTACCCATGTTCTACATGAACTTCCAATCATGAATTCAAGTGAATCGTTCAAGAAAACCATAAAAACAGACATTCCTGAACAATGGATTTAAACCCCATAACTCATCCAAAGGCCCAAAAAATATCTTAATGAAATCATAATTAACTATATTCCAGTAAAAAAGGTTCTGGAATTGTTAATTAATGAATCTAATGTGGTTATACAAGACATTAAAGTGAATAAAATGTTCGGATACAATGTAAGGGGAATTTCTCAAACCCAACTTTCTTTCTTCAGGTTCTCCCTCTTTCACTACATTTTTGGTATGGTCACTCCTTAAAAATAATTTATTCATAATTATCTTAAATTTTTTGGGATATAAATATTTTCCATTGAATTTTATCTCAATTTTTTTTTCCAAAATAACTCTTCTTTAAAAAACACACCTTTTACTTCTCACTCAAAGTTAATGGTTATTGTATCAAGTATGTTATTACCACTTTATTTTGGGAACCCAAAGTTTATAAATGTGTTATTATGAGATGAAAAGCATTCCTTTACATGGGATCTTTATGTTAATTTTTTATATATGTTCTATGTGGAATTCATGGTAATGATATTTTTATGATGTGATGGGTGCACCTAGAATTATATAGCGCAATATGAATGTTTGAATGTGACGGGTGCATACAGAATTATACAGTGCTCTAATGCATTGGGTAAAGTGAGGAATATCATGAGTTAAAGTGAAATTATGTGTGAACATGATTTTATATTTTTTCATAAGTATTTTGGGTATTTAACCACTAAGACATGATGTTTCATTTTTATGCATTGCCACATTTCAGGTCTTTTATTAATGATTGCTATCATGTTCATGATCCTTTGCCTATGTTATGATTATGATCACCCATTGTTATATTGTTCATATCCATCATCTTACTGGTATTTTAGCATACCCATTTTTTATGTATATCCTCAGGTGACTACATGTACTAAGGTGAGGTCAAGTTCCAATAAGAAGCTAGAGAAGAAGAAATTAAATAAATGTTTATGTTTGATGTTGTAAATGTTATGTATGGTCCTAGTTTGACCAAGACACTAAAAATATAGATCCTCTTGGTGTAATAATATTATGTTTTTTTATCTTTATAATTATTTAATAGTAATGTAAGAAAATTCATGGTCTTTATACCTTCTATCCATCCTACAAAAAATGAAATCACCGTGCCTGCGTATGTACGGCTTACTGTCTCCACACTGTGGTGTAATATGTTTTTCACCCCCACCTTACATGTATGAGTATAATGGTGGAAATAATAACTATATAATATTATTATGAAATTATACTAATTATGAGATACTATACACCATCCACTTCAATACCATTCCAAAATTATGGGAACAATATCGTCGTTTGTGCATATGTACGGCTTACCGTATCCCCGATGCAATGTGATTCATTATACATAATATTCATTAAACCATGATTATATAAATGAATCAAATGAATAAATATGATATATATTATACTAATAACATTTTTTAAATTATATAAATATAATCTAAAAATAGGAATAAGAACTTATCTGACAAAACATACATAAGAACATAAAGCAGTTAATACCCGAATAACAAGTAACAATGAAATGTTCTTAACAAACAAATGAAAATATGAACATAAATGTTATAATAAAAATTATTATTATTCTTTAATAAATAATTAACATTATTTAAATCATCATATAGGAGGTTCAGATACATACGAAGGATATCTGACCTAAGATAAGTGATAACTTTAAAAATATTGTTTTAACCGAGATTTTTTATTCGTAAGTATTTACTGGGGTATATTTATCATCCACATCCATGTTTCCTAAATATGTATTTTAAAATATTATTTATATACTTTTATAATTTTTTAAAGTCAATTTTACCCATTGGTGAATTTTTAATAAACGGTATGAATGGAATCTTTTTCCGTTCTCGGTATGAGGTACTTTTTGACCTTTCCTAAAAAAGTACGAGAAGAATGTTTTTTAACTTATATGAAATGAATGGATTTTTATGGTTTCATGAAATCTTATTTCCATGAATCTTACTCTAAAATATTTCAAGATTATTTTAAACTAAATTTTTTTCTTTTAAATTGTGTGGCATTTTGAGAAAAGAAAATGTTTTTAGAAAAAGAAAGGATATTTTCCTTAGGAATTAATTTCAAGTGTTTTCTCAAAATTATTTTCCATATAGGATGTCACTTTATATTTACATCCCTATTATTACCATGATTTCATTTTTTATGTTGTAATGTTATTTAGGAGATCCATTTGTTTTATACCAATTGTGATGGAATGATGTTTAAGAAACTCATTTTATTGCATGGGTTATGCTATGGTAAATGTTTTTATGTTTCTGGGGAACACATAAGAATGGTTTAATTATGATATAGGTGGGACCTATATATCCCTCAAATGCATTGGGTAAATATTTATATCTCATGAGATAAATATGGCTGGAATTATAATTTAATACAATTTAGTGATACATGGCTAGAACGGAGAGAGAACTCGGTTTATTAATGGGCTTTGTCCGCTATGATGATCTTGGAAATGAGCCTAGAATAATATGAAATTATATTGTATTATTATGTGTGTATTCCAAAAAAATTCATGTCTTATTTTATGAATACTGGGATTACATTTCACTTTTATGATTTATCCCATGACATGATATTGTGATCTTTTATATGGAGGATAAGATTTTCAAATGTTATGTTCTTATGAATATGATATGATTTATATTTCATTTTTTTACCCTTAATAAGAATTTGAGATCAACCTTTTATATTTTTCTCTTCCCCAAGACATGAATAAGGTTATTAAGTATGATATTCCAAAAAGGAGTGTAGTTATGATGAAATAAACGAAAGACAATGCAGATGTTTTATGAAACAATTGTTTATGTTTCACAATTTCTAACACCACTATAACTATACAGTCCTATCATGGTTTTTTATATGTTGTAATAAATATAATTAAATTCTGAAGTAATACCAATTTATGTAAATAATGGTTCACTATAGTTTGAAGAAGAGAAAAGAGAGAGTTCCCTTTTATAATTGAGGAGGGGTAGAATTTTTGTAAATACTCAAAAGTATTGACTATTGGGAGGTCAATCTTACCTCATGTTCCTCCAAAATAGATCAATATTAGAGGGGAGGTTTTATTTATTCAATAAACACTTCCACCACATAAAAATAAACATATTTATATTTTTTTATTCCTTAGTCTTTAAGTTTACTCAATCTTACTCTTTTAGTTTTTACCACAACAACTTGTATCTTTTATTTACCTTGGTAATTTATCCTTTAAGAATAAAATTAAATGAGATTTATTAGATAATTTATACCTTATTATTCTAAATATTAAATCCAATTTATTAAATAAAAATCCTATGTGTGTGGAAAATTAATTTCAACACAAATACACGTAACATGAAAAAATACCGTTTTAACCTTAACCATGCTAACACAGTTTTTACTATTTAGTAGTCAATATAGTAATTATAAAAGAGAAATTGATCCATGAATGGAAAATATTTTATATTTATTAAAATTTAAAAATAAATTTTAATAATATACGTTTTTTAGTAAATTTAAATAATTTAATAAAATATCTTTTATTATAAAATAACATTAATTTCAATTTTGAAATCATTCATTTAATTCGAATTTAAAAATTTCAATACAATGATGAAATTAAAATATATTATGTTCAAACCTGTTTAAGATGATATATTAATCTAAAAAATTATTATAATATAATAATTCATTTAATTCACTTTACTTTTAATATTTTTAGTATCATTTATTTTATTTAATGATTAACTAAATTTTTTTTGTATTGTCATTTATTAAGCATTTAAAGTAATTATTTCATCACTAAAAAATTAAAATAAATTATCATGATAAAAAAACCATTTATTTTTAAAAATAATATTAATAATTTAGTATATTATTCTTTTTTCGTATCCAAAATCATTATAGATTTTACTGGCAATAAATGTTCCTTTTTTTTTTCTTTTTTCACTTAACCTGTCATATAGGTCACTTTTATGGAAAAGTGTACCAGAACCCATTACAATTTAGAATAATACAATAAGGATATAAATATGTCCATAAAATGGGTTTGGGATAAGTTGTTAGGTTATTTTATCGCTTATCTATTAAGTTTAACCCTTGGTAAACTTACTTTTACCTTAATCACGATAATTAATTTTAACTGTTTTCACTAATCATTTTCGTAAAAAACTAAGTTGAACTTATTAGATAATATAAATTATTCGGATTCTAAATACAGAATATATTTTCCAAATTAAATTCATTTTATTGGTAGAATTTAATTTAAAATTAATCCTGCAGACATGATGAGAAAACATGTTTTCAAAAAGAAAAATGTTCAAAAGTTTCCAATGTTTTTATATCAAAATTCAATATAAAAAAGATTTAAATGACCTAAATTGGATTAATAAATACATAAATGAACAAATTTTACTTTAAAACCAATTTAAAATATAATTTAAATTTATAAATAAATTAAACGTAAATGTAGTTTTTCAATTAAAATTTAGTATTTTTTTTACTATTCATAAAAAAAGAAGCTCTTCAAAAAAATACCAAAAATTCACCCTAAGATAATTTTTATATGATGATTTAAAAAATGAATTTAATTTTATAAAATAAATTTTATAAAGTTTCCATAAAATTATTATAAAATTTCCTTACAAAAATCAATAAAAACCATTTTTGATTAAAACCTATTTTTGAAGAATAAGATAACTTTACTAAAGATTGATTGATTATTTACTAAAAATTTATCAATTTTTTATACTAAGTAGGACATATATATATATTTAATAGATTAGTTAATACTATTATTATCCTCTAATTTAATGGCTAGGTTATGACGATTATATATTTTTCATATTGAACATATTTTTCTTCTTTTAAAATATTGGGTGTCACATCCTACCCCCATTTAATAAATCTCATCCTTCCAATTTGAATTTTTTCTCATTAATCAAAGTATGTACAATTTAAAATACCTTCATTAGAAACCCACATCATAAAAAAGGTTAACAAAAAATCCTCTTGATAAGAGATAAAGGGAACTACGGTGGTTATCTAGAATACCACATAACTGGGTTTGCAATTAGGATAAAATAGGTGGTAACTGAAGATTTTGACATGGAATAAAAGTGTAAATAATTATAGAGTTTGATTGAGGTCATTTATCACAAGCAAGTGAATGATCAATGGAAAGTTAAAGGCCCCAAAACCATAAATATGGGATGATTTAAAATACCATTTAATTCATCACAAATAAACATAATAGTATAAAATTTTCATTTTAAATATTTGTTTCTTAGATTTGATGAATTAATTAACCATATTGACTAATAAATTAGGAAATATACTTAATTGTCTAGTATAATTTTATCAATTAATAAATTTCCACCACACTCCCATCTTTTGTCCAACGATGAGTATCCAAAATGATTTTTTATGCCTAAATCACTAAAATAAAATTATAACGGATTACATAATCTCCAAAATGATAACAATATATTACTCATATATTTAGACATTAACTATAACCAAAATGGTTAACATAAGGTAATATGTTTCCTAAAATTTATAGTGATACTCTTTCAAAACAACATTAATCACCTAATCATAAAATAACTCTTTTATCCCATAATAAACCATATGTTCTAAAAATTAACTTCATTGTTATATTTGAAACTATTTAATTTAAAATAATGATTTCATACTAACAAGGACATAACATAGGCCAGTGATAGGCCTTGCACCCTTCTCACTCTTTGGTTTTAGGTTCAAGTCCCGCAGCCTTGGTAGTTGTGATGGGTTGTTGTACGACCTTAGATCTATCCTTTTTTCATAAAATTTCATCCTTATAATGTTACTATAAATATGATGAAAATACTTAAAATTTAACTTAATCATAAAATATCATATAAACCTTAAAGGTTATTAATATCTTAAAAATCATGTCCAAAAAATTAATGGCATACCTCACATTAAACTAAAGCCTTACTTAGACATAAAACCAAAAACAACTCTCCCAACATTTCATTAATCACTTTATCTCTTCACTTAAAACCTCAAAATGAGTGTCTAAAACATTGAAATTAGAGTTAAAATTCGAAAAATACTAATCTCCCGGAAGCTTCCACCACATCACCAAATGACCCAACGTCAACTGAAGTAGTATCAAATGATTTTTATTCACATTTCTATTTCTGATCATGATGATTTCCATGATGAGTAAGAAACTTTAGACACACATTAGTTTAGTGAAACAAATCATTGAAGCTAAAAAATATCACCGTTGACTCGATAATTATTATATTGTTCTTTGATTGCTCATGTCTTATTTCTTTACAATCAAGAACCGTGTGATCGAATATACCACACCAATCACACTTTCTAGATCCTAAAACAATTCACTAAAATGTGTTTTACCATAATTGGAACAATTTTTGGGATTAACTCAAGAATTCTTAGTTGGTTGCTTCTCCATTTACTGCATCCTTGAAAATTTCTTAATCTTGCCATCTCATGTAACATAAGTGTTAGAAAAATCCATCTCAGATTTACCATCACAACAAACCAATTTCTCATAAATTTTAAATTCTCATGATTCCAAATCTATTCATAGACTTGGTTTCAATCCCGAGTAAAACCAATTAATTTTACTATTAGTGTCACGAATAAAATCTCAAACATACCTAACAATTCTTGTGAAGTTTTATTAGTATGATGCCACTGAATCTTCATTATTTTTCTTAAATTACAAGAATTGTTTCTCCATAATACCCCAAATAACTTTATAGAAATATTTCTCAAGGAAATATTCTTAAATGTTTTCCATTCCATGGAATAACTATAATCTTTATCTCTATTATTATAAACCAAATACCACTATAATTCAGTTTTCACTTCAAAAAAATATATATAAAGGGTTAAATTTTGTTGTTCCAAACATCCCATGACTTCAAATATCTTCTCCAAGGAATTGATCCACCCTTTAACTATCACAAAGTTAGATGATCCACCAAATGATGGGGGATGTTGCCTCATGAAATTATCCACTATAGAAATTTTCCTTCTTGGTATATTAGGTTCCTCTCTAGTATCGATCAAACCACCATTTATAGCTTGTTTCAACTGATCCATCACTATAACAACCTATTTTGTTCCAATTCTAACAATCTCAGGATGCTGATTTGGAATGAAATTTTCCCCTTGATGCCTTCCCACTAAAGCTCCCATATTTTATCTTTGGAAAACCATTATGAATAGAAATATTATAGATGATTAAATAAGGTAATATTAAAATTCTATATAATTTATGTAACACCATATGTTTTTAAAAGAGGAAAACTATGTTCAATAGCATATGTGATATGTAAGACCGTACCCAAACAAACAATGATTATTTAAATATGAATGTTATAACCTAACCATTAAACATTTGAGTGTTAATAGGATTAAATAATTTATGATATATATATATATATATATTTATTAATCAAAATTAACTTATTGATAAATTCTTAGTAAAAAATTAATCAATTTTTGGAAATGTCTTTTTGTTCTTCAAAATATGTTTTCATAAAAAATGATTTTTTATTTCTTTTTATTATAATCAAACATTTAAAAAATTTATTTGATAAAGTATATTTCTTTTTTTATATAATAATATCAAGATTAACTTAGGGTAAACATTTTTTATTTTTCATTAAATATTGGGTTTTCAGCGAATAGTGAAAAATACCCATTTTTTGTAAAACTGTCATTTTTTGATAAATTAAGTAATTTAAATGTCAAATTTATTATTTTAATATTATTTTATATTAAAATAATAATAATTTAGTTATATTTAACCCAACTAATTACATTTAAAACATATTTATACCATATTTTAGAATAAGTTTATTTTTAGGATTAAGAAATTATTTTTCTAAAAAATTATTTTAAAATGAATAATGATTATATAATATAGTTAATTAAAATAAAATATAATGATTAATTATTTAAATTAAATATCTATCAAAAGTAATGGAAATTCATATAATGAATATTACTAGTTATAGAGTTAAAATAAAATCATATTTTCCTTGAAAAAGTGCATTTTTTTTTCCAGAAAAACCGTTGTCCACCACGGTCACGAGTTTTATTTTAAATTAAATTATTCCTCATATATGAATTGATTTTTATAAAATGGATTCAATATTTGTAATAGTCCTAATTAATATTAGTTAATAAGTTTAACATAATTTTTAGATAATATGAATTGTAACTGTAGTAAATATTTATTCCCACGGTAAAAGGAAAATCGGTTAATTAAGGGTAAAAATATTTTAAATGACTAGAACCAATGTAACCATAATAGTATTAATATTTATATTTTCATTTAAATATAATATTTAGTATAATTTTTTTATAAATAATTAAGAAATGATGTTGGAAAAAATTAGATTTTTTATACGATAAAACAAAAATTGTATTTTGGTGTAATAATTAATTTCAATTAAGAAATTACTTTTTGATAAATTCATTATTTTTTTAAAAAAATTATATTTTAAAAAAATAATACTATTAAATAATTTATATTAAATTTAAATGATAAGATAAATTTTATAAAGTAAATGTGATTGTTATAAGTGTTCGAAAACAATTATTGTTGAAGAAACTAGTATTTCTCAATAAATGACGATTATTATTTTAAAAGTGAAAATTCATATATTTATAAAATTATTATGATAAAATAAATATTATTTTGGGAATCATCATGTTGAAATTATCAAATGGTGAATTTTTCATAATTTCCTAAGAGTCAAATTTTGGGTATAAATTAAATACGGTATATATTTACGATGTGTATTATGACATCATAATGACCCAAAAGTGATGTAATAAAGTCTATAAAGTGTATGAAAGACCAAATATATGTTTCCCCTTTAAAATAATGTGATTTTTAGGTTATTTGAATAATTTTATAAATCCATTATGAAACCTCAAAATCCTAAATTATACTTTATGGTTTTAAAATCATTTCTTTATGAACTTAAATCACTTATACATCACCAAAGATAATATTTTAATGAGTTTTAACCATGGAATTATAAAATAATTAAAAAAAGTCCCATTTTTCAAAAAACTTGGGCATAAAACGTTGGATATTTTTTGTTTTTGATTATTTTACTGAATAGAGTCCAAAACCTAATTTTGAAAAATAATAAAAAACTCCCCTATATTTTTCTATCTAAACCCACCCAAGATCGCATTATTATTTACTAAAAATCCATATATAACGTCATTACACTACCCTACCATCTCTAGAGTCCTAACAAGGTGTTCCAAGCTCTCAATAATCTCCTACCAAGCTTTTGGAATCACTCTATCAAGGTAAGGGATCTCCATCTCTTCTTTTTATTCAAGCACCTCTTTTATGTTATGCCTCTTAATTTACAATTTTTCTTATTCGAGTATGTTTTTATAAATCCCTATTTTTTCCCTTTTAATGTAAATGTAATGAGATATCCATTTAACTCTTATTAATCTCTCCCATAAACCTTTATGTACACCTGTTATGCTACCGAAATTGTCCTGATATTTTCTATACCAAAAGTGAGGGACCAATGTAAGTGTTTGAAAGATATTAAATATTTTATAACTTTTTATTTTGTTTTGATAAATTAATATTTAGTAATATTTTATTAAATTATCAAATCTATTAATTTTCAAGTGTTTTTAATTAATACTTATTTTAATTATATTTTAAATAAGTGTTAATTTTTATTCTTATGGATTTAATATTACTTCATATTATTATTTTTTATTAATTAAGTTTATTTGTGTAACAAATTTGGCCATTCTATATGATGAAATTTTATAGTTGTCAACCACATAGGTCCCTGTGTTTAAGGCCCATGTAGCGCACCTATAGAGCACATGAAATGGGATTGGTAACCCATTGGGCTATGACCATTGTGTGAGCTTGTGTTTTATTTTTAAATGAGGACCAGTGCAAGATGACTGATATAACACTCGACCACCCTATATCTGTTTTGATGTGGGATGCTCTTTTGAGTATTACTATTCACCTAAGTATAAAAAATCAGATGTAACCTGGCCATAGGATCATTTCGCCATAAGAAGTTTGATCCATATTCTTATAACTCTCCTTTATTTTTTGAACTCCCATGATGTGTTTCTTCCTCCTGTGCATCACAATTATTTTTCCATAGTCTTCTTCTGGGGTCCATTCGAACTCTGACGAACCAATGTGCTATACACTTTTCATTCAAACTTTCTGGATTTCACCCTTTATTATTCTTCAATTTCAATTGATCATTTGGTTTAAAAATTTCTATTCTATTTTTCATGGGTTATATATCAATATTTTCCCCACTGTTCAATAGTGGATAATCTTATCCACCGGTTATTCTTTTTATCAGCTTCGTATTCTTCTTTGATGATCCCCAATTTTTATAATGGATGCTCTTTGATGACACCATTGAAAACCAACGATGAGTCACGATTCACCATTGGATACCAAAAATTATTCATGAGCCACCATGGGAACCCAACTGTGGGTCAATAACCTACCATTGGACATCAATGGTGAGTTATATTTTACCCACACATTGCGTCTTCCTTATTCTGTTCAGAACTTAGTAGGAGCACCATCGAGATCCTTTTCATATTAATTAAATTTCTATAGTTTTCTTGATCTATTTTTCATTATTTTCATCATCATTTTCTTCAGGTGATAGTTTTTCAGTCTTCCACCCCTTTCAGATGAAAATAGGAATGACATAATCCTTTTTCTCTTATTTAGTTCGTTTTTCTTACTATTTCATGTTATTATTAGTTTGTTTCATTATTCTTATCTATTTATTATTTATTTTTTATTATTCTATTGTTTCATTATAATGTTTGGAAATTAATTTCAATGATCCACTATAGGAACCCAACAATTGGTCATGAGTCACTACAGGACTTCAAATGATAGGAAACTTTTTATTGCTTCATATGAAGACTTTGACTACCTAGTTGTAAGGATTTTTTTTAGTTTGGTTAGTCATTTTTATTTTTTCTTAAAATTGGGATGGTATGTCATTCTATATTTAGCCATCATTGAACTTTTCCAGTGGTAGTATATGAGACATCACTATCTGTTTTCATTGGTGGGTCATGAGTCAACACTAACAAAAATAAACCATCTTTTGTTAATTTTTTATTTATAAAATTTTTATTTATTATTCCAATTAATGTTATTTTTAAAATAATTATTATTCTAAATAATTTATTATTTTATGTTGAATTATATTTGTAGAGTGTTAAAAAATAATTGAACCATTATTTTATTATTATTTATACTTGTTGATTAAATTTCATGAAATGCTCTATTTTTTTGCAGTTTTGCTGCATGAATAATACAAATGATTATATTTGTTTTTCCATTGTTTTATAATTTTTATTTGTTTAAAAATTATTTACTTAACATTTTAATTGTTTTATATAAATATTTCATGAATAAATGTAAAGGCCAAATGTATTTTATGTTTTTTAAGTGTGGATTTAACAAAAAAGAACAATCATATTATTATATTGTTGTGAACTAACAAGTTTCATGCATATATTGGACATGGACCGGCTTCGATAGGATATTATTTTAATCATTCATGAGATCTATTAAATATATAAAATATTTCACTATATTTATCATTAAATAGATATTACTGGTGATACATCTTCGAAATTATACTTCTCTCCAAAAATTTTCATGCTCTTCTGTGACTTCTGCACTCTTGCTATGATCACCGAAAGACTCCATATTTGAAATTTGTTCCTTCCAAGTGATCAATGATCATTGAGCTTAAATTTATTCAAAATTTTTATTATATGTTCCATTTATTGTATTTTTTTATTTTTGTAATATAATTTCTTTCTATTTGTAATTTATTCATTTTTGGATTATGCTTTTCCCATGAAAAGAAAGTATTTCTATTTATTTGTTTACTCTACCTCCTAAAAAGAAATTCAGGGTTGTGACTCCTGATCAAAATTTAGGTCTAATATACTAGGTTGGTCTCTTATATCAAGATCACGTTGTAACTATAGGTTTTTTAAAAGGCAGGTTCTGTAAATAAGGCTCTCACTCATTTAAAAGTAGTTTTCTTAGTGGGAAGCAGTCTCCTTGAGGAGTAGAGGAGATTTGAGGAGTGGACTATGATCTTTGTGATCTAATAAATTATAAATATTATTTTATATAATTTTTCTTTCCACTAAAACTCAACTAAATAACACAACACTCACTAAAGTTTAATATTTTATAAACTCTTATTTTTTGTCTTTAAATTTTAATACAACTATTCACCCCCTCTAGTCATATTTTCGATCAATAACTATTCAAAAATTGGTATCTGAGATATTGATATAATCAATTAGAATCTTTATCTATATTAATATTTAAGAATATTATTTTTACTACTTATTTTTAACTCTATGCTAATATGATATCCTATACCCAACAGTCTAAGGAGAAAAAGAAAATTTTTCTTTTAAGATGATAGGTGTTAATGCCAATGATCGTTGGATACCATAGAAACACCCAATTATTTGTTGGGTGTGACTATGGATACTAACAAGATATAATGGAATTATACTTGAAACAAATTAGTTTGGATCACAGAACCATTATAGAAAATCCATATGAGCTACCCAAGGTTTATTCTGAAACTCTAGTTGGTAACGACATGGTAAAATAGGCTTTGAATTACAAAGTTAAAAGTATTTTGTATTGTTCTATAAGTAGGACTGTCTATATCCATGTTTCATCTTGTAATATAGGCCATGAAACATAAAGGATACTATAATAGAAAAATTATAGTACTGAAAATTTGAATAGAACCAAGCTAGGAATGTTTCGAGAAGAATACCGTGACTTCAAGATGGGAGATGAAGAATTTCTAAATAAAATGTTTCATCGGTTCACCGGTATCACCAATGGTATGAGTGATCTTGGAGAGGTCTTGGAAAACACTAATCAAGAGGAAAGAGTACTGAGATATCTTCTAGATAGATGGAATGCAAAGAAGGTGTCCATCGATGAGAGTAATAATTTCAAGGAGTATACTTTAGATGAACTCATATGATCCTTACTGCATTATAAGTTAGATATAAAGAATATTACTGATGAGGAGTCTAATAAAAGAAAAGTTGTTGATTTTAAATCTAATATTTTTGATACCTATAATGACTATGAATCCAAGTGTTATAAAATTCACAGGAAGATGAATCACTTCAATAAGAAGTTTTTCAAGTTCATGAAAAACAAAGGTGGAAAGAGGCAGTTCAAGAGGAAGTCCAGGAAGGACCATAAGAAAGGTAATCCTAATAACAACATTGATGTTTCAGAATTAACCTATTATTAGTGAAGTAATAAAGGTCACATAGGGACTAATTTTCCTAAACTAAAACATCCAAAGAAAGGCAAAGATAAAAGGATAAATGAAAAACAATATTTTTTTAGAGGTTGGTACTTCTCAGACAGTTCTGACTCTAGCAGTGATTCTAGAAGTGAAGAGGAGACATGAAATATTTCCCTAATGGGTATTACTTATGAGATAAATGATTCTCTCTTTAATTAGTTAATAAATCATATAAATTTTGATCTTAATGGTTTATCTAGAAATGAAACTAAAATTGTTTCCGATTCTTATTCTGATTATGATTTTGTAAATTCTAAACTTAATAAACTGCTCAAAGAAAATGAATAATTGAAGAATTATAGAGTCAAAATAATTGAAAAGTATACTAAATTTAAAATAAAAAATAATAATACGATCAAAGAAAATGATAAATTGATAAGTTAATTTGATAATATAAAAATATTTATTTCTCAAAATGATAAATATAAAGAGGATTACAACTATGAATTGTTAAAAATAAAAGTTGAAAATGAAAGGATTAAAATTTTTTTGTCTATAAATGATAAAGATAAACATAATAGATTTAATTTAGTTATTTATTGTAATGGACCAGACCTCTCCAGGACATTACTTAGTAAAAATTTGATGTGGTCAAACACGACGCGTATTATAATAATAATTTTTGATAATAATAATTGATAATGGTGGTCGGACATAGTAAATGCAGTGAACGTAAATAATAATAATAATTATTATTAATAATTGGTGATGAGTTAATAAATTTTAACTGGGGATTTTTCATTATTATTATACTAAATAATTATAATAATAATGTTGGCTTAAATTTTAAAAGATCAGTTCATAAAGATTTAATGAGATTTAAATTTTGAATTCAATGCATTGAGGTTTGAGATATGAGGATAGATGAGAGATGTTATTATTATGATAATTGTGTTAAAAAAATAATTATAAAGGTTTAAAATGAAGGTTGGGGCGTGCCACATGGAGTAAAGGAAGGGGAGGCGCCACTTTTGGGGAGTGAGTAAAAATCGTGGAAGAATTAATGATATTGGAGAGAGAATAGGAAGATAAGAGGAAATAAAAATTAAATAAATAAAGGGAGAATAGAGGGTGTGAATATTGGGGGTAGAATATTTGAAAGATATTGGAGAGAGAGTGTGAGAATTAAATGGGGGAGTAATAAAAGAAAATAAATGGAAATCAATTAAGGTGAAAGGGAGTGAGGCACACCAAATTGGAGAGAGGGTGGTGTGTGGATTTGGGTATTAGAAATAAATCAATTAAAAATAATAATATAATAATCATGTTATTTTTTTTGTTGATAAAACACTTTTTCGACCATAACTTATTCGTACGACCTCAGTTTCATGAACCATCTGCAGCAGTGCGACCCAGATTCCGAGATAGACATTTAAAGTCTAATATTGGATGTATTTTTGGGTTTTTTGGATTGGGTACCTGAAGCGCTCAGAAAATAATAGATTTAATAATATTATTAGATCTTTGAGCCACCATAACTCCCGCGTGCAACGTCTGATTGGATTCTTGTCAGTGGCGATGTGATACTATAATTAATACGATCGATTCAAGTGTAATGTGGAATATTAAATTATGGTTCGTGGATTGGGTCCATGAAACACCCAATAATAATAATAATATAATTATTATTATGAGATCTTGCACCCAACATATCTCCCTCATATGGTATCAGTTTGACAAACCGTCAGCGACATTGTAACCCTGAAATTATAATGGTCATTTTAAGAACAATGATGAATACCGTTTCTTGACTCATATCTCAGGTCAATAAAACACCTATTATTAATTGAAGTTATTATTATTATTAAATGGATGTAAAATGCGTGACGTGTCATGTGTTGACCAGTCAAACAACGTAATAGTTATACGATCACGTCGTGTATTCATTAATACACGCTACGTACTGTTTTAACTTTTCGTTGCCTATATAAGAGAGGGTCACATGTTATTTACGGACCCCTCTTCTTCTCTGCACGACGACACTCCCAGATGACCCAGAAGCCTTCCTCCTATCTTCTTCATCTGGACTCCGATCATCGATCTGTCAGTGGATGCGGGATCGTGTAGATGAGGTAAACATCATGCACCTTGTTCCTTTCCCTCTTCTTCGACTTCCTCTTCGCATTTTCCTACCGATGATATTTCTGATATTTGATGGGAATGACGCTCTTCGACGAACATCATCTTAATGGTATGTTCCACCCCATTCTTATTCCTTCCTCGATATCCTATTTCTGTTCCTCCTTGACATTCTATGACAAGTGACACCTTAAAACTTAATGGAGTATCTCATGGTTGTTAGTGCGGTTGTGCCACAACATCCACGAGAGGGCGTAGTCTTCGGGAGGAGTTATCGAAATCCTCATGGTGGTTGTTCTCAAAGAAGGACATCAAAACCTATTCAGGTAGGGATCTTACATTCGTCTCTCTCTCTTTTGTGCATCATGCGGGGTGGGTATCCTCTTGTTTTCATGAGATATGGTTGAACCAGTAAATAAAGATAATAACTGGTTAAAGAAAGGGTTTGGGGAATTTTTGTTGATATTGTTGTTTTATTTCCATCAATGATTATCTGTTGATTATATTGTGAATTGAATGGGATTATGCCTACTAAAAATCATGGTCATTGGAGGCCTTTGCTTGTGCAATTAAATGTTGCCCTATTTTTCTAGATTGTTTTGTAGTTGGAGTTTCATAGAATGTGGAAATTGGTTAATCATGTAAAGTTGTCTGATTAAATGAATACCTGGAACCCTTTTATGATCACCCCGGTTAAACTAAATAAAGAATGGATTTTGTGGGTGCGGGTTGGGTTTAATTATGTGAAGGGGTGTTTCATGGGTTGTTATGAAACAGGTGAGCATCGGGGATGCGGTTGTCTTGGTTGTGGGTTGGCGTGTATGATGTGGTTGTGATGGGAAATGGAGATGTGGTAAATGGTATCAAAGGGATAATGATGTGGTATGGGTATTTTTTCTGATGTGTTTGTGGTTATGGTGGTTGGGAGAAGGGATGCATGGATGGGTTGTGCATATGAATAAAAGTGGAAGAGTTAACTAATGAATTATGGGGCATGGTAGTTGTTTAAATATGAAATGGAATTGCTTGTATGATAAAAGAAAATGGTTTTGTGTTGCTTGTGTTTTCCCTAACTTTATTTGTGGTTGGCAAGGATATATTTTACGAACGATTGTTCTGGTATAGTTGTTGTTAGTTTCTCGGTATTTAAGGAACTGATAAACTAAAACTGTTGAAACATGAAAATCTTAATAGGGTTTGGGTCTGTTTATTTCGTGCATACTTTCAAGGTAGCAGTTTCGAGGCATGTTCTCAGATATTTTGTGTAGAAGCCTTAGGATAGGATGAGTGGTTGATATAATTATATAAATCTGTATGTTTTATGTTTATTTATACACCCCACCCATGTTGATCACTACGTGCCAAACACCCGTGGGATGTGGGGTGATATTCTCAAACATCTAAAGGATGGCTGGTTACTATTGTTCCCTGTGCTCACTCTTCTAGGTTCTATAGCCCAAGATCCTTCAGGCAGGTTACGACAGATGTTTCCCAAGAGTCTTTGGGGGGAGGATGTGATATGTTCCCAGGTGTCTTCGGGATGAGATGTGATGTGGTTCCTAGGTGTCTTTAGGATGAGATGTGGTTATGGATGAGGATTGAGTTCCATTAGGATACTATGATGGCTGGGGATTGAGTGCCAGTAGGATATTATGAGCTTCGTATGGCCAGGTTGAGGCACTAGCTCGAGCTTCGTATGGCCAGGTTGCGGCACTAGCTCTGGAAGAGGGGGAAGCATCAGAGCATTAGGTGTGAGGGATTGAGTAGTATTCAGTGGGAATGTGGTGTGGGGTACCCTTAATTTGATAATATTACTATAATACTCTATTGACTTACGGTATTTGGTGAGTGTGTCTTGTATGGTTGGGTGGATAGATTCATTTCTAGGCTTTGGTTATTTCTATTTTCTCACGAGGCACTAGGATGTCTCCACACCTGTGAACGAGATCTTTAGGTTTTCCTACTGAGTATACTTGTATGGTCACCCTACCTTTACTTTCAGGTTTTTAGGAGGACTTCAGGGACTATGCGGGACCTTACTAGTTGGGCGTTGGAGTTTTTCTAGTTTCAGTTTTTGCTTTCTTTTTTTTGGTATCTTACTTTGGTTCTTCTCTTGAACTTGTACTTTTGTTTCAGTATTGTATAAAACATGCATATGGGTTTGGTTTTGGGTTTAGTTTCATTTACTTGTTCCTTTTTATTTTGGTGTTTGACTCATCCTATTTCCCGATCTTAAATAATAAAAGGGTAATGCCCCCCCATATTTGTGAAAACTCATTCCCTTGGTGCTAGTCGCCACTTTGGGGCATACTGGGGGCGGGACTCGGGGGTCATTATCTCCCTTTCACCATTGCCAGCTCAGGAGGGGCATCTTTGGTGGGAGGGGGTTGTGACAGAATGGTATTAGAGGCTGATTTTTGAGAGATAGGATGGAGTCTGGAGTTAGGCATGGTGAGGATTGCATTGGATGGTAGGGCAACAGTGTTTGCTGATCTTGGTGCGTGACATAGGCTAGGGAAGACAGGCTATGACACGAGATTTTAGGCCCCCTGTGATCCGATGCAAGGACTTTGAGCTTACTGAAGAACCAAGTAACACTCCATTGATTGCAGGGTAGAGACCCTAGGAAAGGTACATGTATCATCATGATTTGTGTTTTACTTTATTTGGATGTTTTGGGAATAAAATCGAAATAAAATGATAAAATGAAATTTTGAGAAAATTTCTTTTCTACATAGTCTTAGGCGTTCTTTGTTTACCGTACAGCTGTGGCACCTGGACGTCAACAGAGAGGCAGAGGAGTGGGATGCGGACAGTTTCACGCAACATAGGTGAAAACCCTAGCAAGGCTAGAGATCGAGATATATGTTTTTAGTTTTACTTAAATTCTCTCATTTATGTTTTGTTTAAATTCAGGAGCATCACAATCCTTTGTTGAAACTCATTTTCTCCCATGCTTTGGGACTGGACCTTATTTTTCATGAGTCTATAGTGCTATGTTTTTTCCCTATTTCCTTTAAATATGTGTGAAGAGTCCTAACATATGGGGAGAGGAGGACCCGATCCCTAATCAAGACGCATTAATGTGGATGCGATTACACCTGTGTGGGCGAGTCAGTGCCGCCCAAAGTGGATAGTATCTTGACATGGGAGAAGGAATTCCCCAATCCATGTGTTGGGGAAGCATGTTTCTTGTTTTTTGTGGTGTTTTGAGCAGTGGGTGTATGAGAAATTCTAAATATGGGGGTGGGAGGACCTAATCCCTAATCGAGACGCATTAATGTGGATGCGATTAAACCCCTGCAGGCGAGTCAGTGCTGCCTAAAGTGGATAATATCTCGACATGGGGGAAGGAATTCCCTGAATTATATAATTAGGGTAGTGGTTGGATTCCTGTTATGAAAAAAGCCCTGAGAGGTATCTTATGGGGTGGTTGTTCTGACCTTTCCCCCTTTTTATGGGTTGGTTTTTAATTCTCAAGGACGAGAATGTTTTGAGAGGTATCTGATGTAATGGACCAGACCTCTCCGGACCATTACTTTGTAAAAATTTGATGTGGTCAAACAAGACACGTGTTATAATAATAATTTTTGATAATAATAATTGATAATGGTGGTCGAAGATAGTCAACGTGGTGAACGTCGACAATAATAATTATTAACAATAATAATTGGTGACGAGTTAAGAAATTTTAATTGGGGATTTATCATTATTATTATAATAAATAATAATAATAATAATGTTGGATTAAATTTTGAAAGTTCCGTTAATAAAGATTGAATGTGATTTAAATTTTGAATTCAATGAAATGAGATTTGAGATATGAAGATAGATGAGAGATGTTATTATTTATGATAATTATGTTAAAAAAAATAATGATAAAGGTTTAAAATGAAGGTTGGGGCGTGCCACACGGAGTAAAGGAAGGGCAGGCGCCACTTTTTGGGAGTGAGTGAAAATCGTGGAAGAATTAATGAGATTGGAGAGATAATAGGAAGATAAGAGGAATTAAAAATTAAACAAATAAAGGGAGAATAGATGGCGTGAATATTGGGGGTAGAATATTGGAAAGAGATTGGAGAGAGAGTGTGAGAATTAAATGGAGGAGTAACAAAAGAAAAGAAATGGAAATCAATTAAGGTGAAAGGGAGTGTGGCGCACCAAATTGGAGAGAGGGTGGTGCGTGGCTTTGGGTATTTGAAATAAATCAATTAAAAATAATAATATAATAATCATTTTATTGTTTTTGTTGATGAAACACTTTTTCGACCGTAACTTATTCGTGCGACCTCGGTTTCATGAACTGTCTACGGCAGTGCAACCCAGATTCTGAGACGGACATTTCAAGTCCAATATTGGATGTCTTTTTGGATTTTTTGGATCAGGTACCCAAAGCGCTTGGAAAATAATAGATTTAATATTATTATTAAATCTTTTACCTGCCATAACTCCCGCGTGCGACGTCCGATTGGCTTCTCGTCAGTGGCGATGTGATCCTGTAATTAATACAATCGATTCATGTATATTGTGGAATATTAAATTATGGTTCAAGGCTTGGGTCCACAAAACACCCAAAAAGAATAATAATATTATTATTACGAGATCTTGCACCCAACATATCTCCCTTATAAAATATCATATTGACGAGCCATCCACGACAGCATAACCCTGAAATTATGACAGTCATTTTAAGACCAATGATGAATACCTTTTTATGAATCACGTCTCTGGTCAATAAAACACCTATTATTAATAGAAGTTTTTATTATTATTATTAAATGCATGGAAATCGCGTGACGTGTCATGTGTTGACCAGTCAAATAGCGTAACAGTTGTATGGTCACGTCATGTATTTATTAGTACACACTGTGTAAAGTTTTACCTTTTTATTGCCTATATAAGAGAGGGTCACATGTTATTTACAGACCCATCTTCTTCTCTACACGGTGATGCTCTCAGATGACCCAGAATCCTTCCTCCTATCTTCTTCATCCGGACTCTGATCGTTGATCTGTCGGTGGCTGTGGGATCGTGTTGATGTGGAGAACATCATGCACCTCTTTCCTTTCCTTGTTCTTAGACTTCCTCTTCACAGTTTCCTACTGAGGCGACTGCTGATATTTGACGGGAACGACGCTATTCGACGAACGTCATCTTAATGGTACATTGTACCCCATTCTTATTCCTTCCTCGGTCTCCTATTTATGTTCCTCCTTGCCATTATATGACAGGTGACACCTTAAAGCTTAATGGAGTCTCTCTTGGTTGTTAGTGCGGTTGTGCCGCAGCGTCCACGGGAGGGCGTAGTTATTGGGAGGAGTGATCAAAATCCTCTTGGTGGTTGTTCTCACAGAAGGACATCAAAACCTATTCAGGTAGGGATCTTACCTTCGTCTCTCTCTCTTTTGTGCATCATGCAGGGTGGGTATCCTCTTGTTTTCATGAGATACAGTTGAACCAGTAAATAAAGATAATAACTGGTTAAAGAACAGGTTTGGGGAATTTTTGTTGATATTGTTGTTTTATTTACATCAATGATTATCCTTTTATTATGTTGTGAATTGAATGGTCTTATGCCTACTGAAAATCACAGTTGTTGGGGGCCTTTTCTTGCGTAATTAAATGTTGCCCTGTTTTTCTGGATTGTTTTGTTGATTGAGTTTCATAGAATGTAGAAATTGGTTAATCATGTAAAGTTGGCTAACTAAATTAATCCCTGGAACCCTTGTATGATCACCCCGGTTAAACTAAATGAAAGAATGAATTTTGTGGGTGTGGGTTGGGGTTTAATTATGTTAAGGGGTGTTTCGTGGGTTGTTATGGAACGGGTGAGCAGTGGGGATGCAATTGGCTTAGTTGTGGGTTGGCGTGTATGATATGGTTGTAAGGGGAAGCAGAGCTGTGGTAAATGGTATCAAATGGATGATGATGTGGTACAAGTATTGTTTCCGATGTGTTTATGGTTATGGTGGTTGGCAGTAGGGATGCAGGGATGGGTTGTGAATATGAATAAAAGTGGAAGAGTTAACTAATAAATTATGGGGAATGGTAGTTGTTTAAATACGGAAAATCAATGGAGTTGTTTGGCTGATAAAAGAAAATGTTTTTGTGTTTCTTGGGTTTTCCCTAACTTTATTTGTGATTGGTAGGGATATATTTTATGAATGATTGATCTGGTTTGGTTGTTGTTAGTTTCTTAGTAGTTAAGGAACTGATAGACTAAAACTTTTGAAACATGAAAAGCTTAATGGGGTTTTGGGATGTTTATTGCGTGCATAATTTCATGGTAGCAGTGTCGAGGCATGTGCTCAGATCTTTTGTGTAGAAGCCTTTGGATGGGCTGAGTGGTTGATATAATTATATAAATTTGTACATTTTATGTTTATTTACGCACCCGAACCATGTTGAGTACTACGTGCCGAACACCCGTGGGATGGGGGGTGAGGTTCTCAAACATCTAAAGGATGGCTGGTTACTGTTCTTCCCTATGCTCCCTCTTCCAGGTTCTATATCCCAAGATCCTTTGGGCAAGTTACGACAGATGTTTGCTAAGAGTCTTCGAGATGAGGATGTGATATGTTCCCATGTGTCTTCGGGATGAGATGTGATGTGGTTCCCAGGTGTCTTTGGGATGATATGTGGTTATGGATGAGGATTGAGTGCCGACGAGATACTATGATGGCTGTGGATTGAGTGCCGGTAGGATATTATGAGCTTCGTATAGCTAGGTTGCGGCACTAGCTCTAGCTTCTTATGGACAGGTTGCAGCACTAGCTCAGGAAGAGGGGGAAGCATTAGAGCGTTAGGAGTGAGGGCTTGAGAAGTATTCAGTGGGAAGGTGGTGCAGGGTACCCATACTTTATTAATATTACTATACTACTCTATTGACTTGTGATATTTGGTGAGTGTGGATTGGAATGTTGGGTGGATAGATTCCTTGCTGGGATTTGGTTCCTTATGTTTTCTCACGGGGCATTAGGATGTCTCCCCACCTGTGCACGAGAGCTTTAGGTTTTCCTACTGAGTATACTTGTATGCTCACCCTACGTTTACTTTCAGATTTTCAGGAGGAGTTCAAGGACCATGCAGGACCTTTCTAGTTGGGCGTTGGAGTTTTGGTGGTTGCAGTTTTTTCTTTCTTTTTTTGTATTGTACTTTGGAGCTTCTCTTGTACTTTTGTTTCAGTATTGTATAAAAAATGCATATGGGTTTGGTTTTGGGTTTATTTTCATTTACTTGTTCCTTTTTCTTTTGGTGGTTGACTCATCCTATTTCATGATCTTAAATAATAAAAAGGTTAATGCCCCCCATATTTGTGAAAACTCATACCATTGGTGCTAATCACCACTCCGGGGCTTATTGGGGGCGGGACTCGGGGGTCATTATCTCCCTTCCACCATTTCGAGATCAGGAGGGGCATATTTGGTGGGAGGGGGTCATGACATTGATGATCTAACTAAATTAGAAAATGAATGTAAGAAATTAAATTAAGAAAATAAAAAATTAAGAAACACACCTTCTGGATCAAATGAAAAGGTATTTGCAGATTTAGAAACTGTAAAAAAGGAAAATATGGATTTGAAAACTGAAGCTGTTAATATTAAATAGGGATTATCTAATTTTGTAAAAGGTAACAAAAAATATGATACGATTATTTATTTAATGAAACTAAAAACAAATAAAAATGGGTTTGGATACAACAATACAACTCTAATTTTAAATAAATTAAACTGTATCAAAAGCTCAAAGGGAAGCATTTCAAGTGTAACATGTTTTAAATGCAGAATAAAAGGGAATTATTCTAATGAGTTATCAATTATATTTACAAATTATTTTAGGCATAATATAACTTTAATTACTAGTGATTTAATTTTTAAAAATACCACTAATAAATTATTTAGATCTATTTGGGTGCCTAAGTTCTCTACTATTAATCTAGTTGAACTTAGTTGGCATGGGTACCAAAACAGATTGTTTAATTTTTTAATTTCTGGAAATATGACTTAGAAGTTTCAATGAATCTTGGTACCTAGAAAATAGTAGCTCTAGACACATTATAGGTGATATTTCAAAGTTTCTATCATTTAACTCATGTGATGGTGGCTATGTCACTTTTGGAGACAACTCTATAGGACAGATTAAAGGTAAAGGTGAAGTTATTTTTTCTAAAATAGTTATTATTTATAAAGTATTATATATACATGGTTTAAAACATAATATTATAATTATATCATAGTTATCTAACGATGGATTAAATTTTATTTTTGAAATGATAAATATACTATCCTGAAAAATAAATTAATTTTATTTTCTACAAATATAAAATAAAATGTATATACTATTGATTTTCTCGGATCTAACCAAAGAAAAGGTTAAGTGTCTGAATTATATAGAATTAGATGAAATTCTATATTATAGGAGGCTTGGTTATGAAAATTTAGGATTTTTTTACAAACTTTAAAAGCATGAACGTGTTCCGTAACTTCCCAAGTTACATAGAAGTAAGCACTTCATGTGTGATTCTTATTTTAAAAGGTAAACAACACAAAGAAAGATGTAAGTATATTAATGATGTAATTACTACTAGATTATTAAAATTATTTCTTGTTGAATTATTTAGACCTATGAAACTAGATAGTTTTGGTGGTAAAAAATATGTTTCTATAATTATAAATGATTATAGTAGATTCTTATGGATTTATTTATTATCATATAAAAATGAATCTTTATCCAAATTTTGTGATTTCTGTAAGCTTATTCAAAATTTAAAAAATACATCAATCATCTCCATTAGAAGTGATAAAGGTGGTGAATTTTTAAATTTATAATTTGATAAATTTTTCGAATCAAATGCTTATAAACATTATTTCTCATCTCCCAGGACACTATAATAGAATGATGTGGTAACAAGAAAGAAGAAATCAATTCAAGAAATGGCTAGGTATATGCTCATGGAATTTAGTGTTCCTAAATAATTTTTGAAAGTCACTATAAATAAATATTTCCATGATTTAAATAGATTATCTATTAGAACTTTCCTTAATAAGACCCCTTATGAACTTTTCAAAGGTTTTAAACCTAAAGTTTGTTATTTTAGGGTCCTTAGATGTAAAGTTTTCATCTTAAATACTAAAAATAATTTAGAAAATTTTAATCTAAGTTAGATGAAGGGATATTCTTAGGATATTAAAATGATAGTAAATATTATAAAGTTTTCAATAAGAAATTTTTTTAGTTGAGGAATCTATGCATGTTATGTTTAATGAAAACAATTCTAATAAGTAGGATTCTGAATCTTTCAAAGATGACGAGTTTAGAGAATTTAGCTTTGGGGAATATAATAACCAACATAATGATAATGAATCAGTTGAGGGGGGGATATATATTCTCAAACAAATCCAAAGGAATGGAAAACTTTTAAAGATCACCATATTAAGAAAGTAATTGGTAATTTAGAATCTGGAATTGAAACTAGAAAATTTGTATTTCTTTACCAAGAAAATTCGAATTTTGTTGTTGACTTTGTTCCTATTATTATTGAAAATTAATTAATTGATTCAAATTGGATTAATTCTATACATGATATATTAAATTAATTTGTAAGGAAGAAAGTGCGGGACTTAGTTTCTTTTCAAAAAGATAAACCTATTATAGGAACTAAATGGATTTTTCAAAATAAACTTTATGAAGCTAGAAACATAGTTAAAAATAAAGCAACACTAGCAACTTAAGGTTATTCCCAAGAAGAAGGAATTGACTTATAAGATTATTTTTATCATGTTTTTATGATAAAATCTATTATAATTATATTATCCTTATGTATTTTTTAAAATATCAAATTATTTTAAGTGGATGTAAAAATTGACTTTTTGAATGGAATTATTTCAAAGGAAGTCTATGTAAGATATTCCCATGGATTTAAAAATGATAATTTCCTAGATATTTTTTTAAACCTAATAAAGATTTATATGGTCTTAAACAAGATCCAAAATCTTGGTATGAAATACTTACACAACTTTTTATTACAAAATGATTTTTGAAAGGTAATGTTGATCCAGATTTGTTTATAAAAAATGTTTCAAATGATATACTAGTTAAAAAATATATGATGATGATATAATATTTATCTCAAAAAATTATTATATGTGTAATAATTTTTATACAATTGTGAAAAGTTAATTTGACATGAGATTAATGGGAGAACTAAAATTTTTCCTTGGTTTATAAATTAATCAAAGAAAATATGTGTAACAGCCCGAGATTTTATGAAAAATATTCTTTTTTAATTTCACTAATGTCTTGTGTTGTACGCTACACCAAAAGGATCTTGCACAACACGTATCCTTGACTTGCCTTGCATTACATGCAATCACGACCTTCCTCGATAGCGTGTGTAGTACGCAATAACGAGTTTCACTAAACAACAATATGCTATTAAAATATTATTAAAACTAGCCGTTATGAATAGTAATAACCACTTTTTGAAATTTTTTAAATTTTATTTTTCAAAATGGAATTCATTTTTGGATTCGTAATATCGAAGTTAGCTTAGGGTGAAATTTTGGTACTTTTCGGATAACTTTCATTTTCTGATGAATAGTGAAAATTACTAAATTTTAATTAAAAACAACTTTTTTAATCGAAAATAATTAATAGTGATAAATTATTAATTTGAGTGGTTTTAAAGTATATCTAGAATATATTTTTACAATTCAATACAATGTTGGTCATTGGATGTAATTTCACATTTACACCAGACATAAACAAGTGTTAATCTTTTGATAGTTATTATCTCTTAAAAACACGCTATTTGTTGTGACAGTGGAAATTAATTATAAAATTAATTAATGAAACTTATATGTTGGGAATTTTGTAAAATAGAAATCATTTTTGAACTTGGAATATCAATTATAGCTTAGGGTGAAATTTTGACATTTTTCTGAAAAACTTCAATTTTTGATGAATAGTGAAACTACTAAGTGGTAGTTAAAAAAATTAATTTTTTCATAAATCTTAATTTTACCGCTTCTGTGAATGGAATTTTAAAAATCTGAGAGAAACGGTTGATTTCAGTAAGTAAAATGTGGTTCAATGAGATGAAAATAATTTTTGGTGAATAGTAACTTTTTACTTTTATTTACCACGGTTAAAAGTAAATAGGGTAATTAAGGGTAAAAATGATATTATTATTACCCTAAAACATGTCCTAATCCTATTGGACAAGTCAATATCGACCAAAAACAACCTTAAGTGCAAAATATTATCATTTAGGCCCACTTAGATTAGATTAGGACATTTATTATTATTTAATTCAAAGAAGAGTTAAAAGAGTTAAACTCAAAGTTTATTTACTAAAACATTTTTAATATAGGGTTATACATAATATAATTTCAACTATAAATATTCATTAGAAATCTAAAAAGATTTTCTAAATAATTGTATTTTATTTGTAATTTTTATACTTTAAATAATTTAATTTATTTATGACACAACGATGATGCAGTAATTACCTTTTTAAGAAAATATTAACATAATTGATGTTATAAATGCCCAAATAAATGTAATTTGAGACTTTTTATGACTTACACTAATTTTATAGGTTAATATGACATGTTATTGTTGATTTAAGTAACTTGGTTTGAACTTATCATTCTGTTAGAAATTTCATAAAAATCATGTACCAAATAGTGTCAAAATTGACATAAATTAGGTTTTAAAACAAATATTTTATTATTAATTGTTATTTAATTCCTAAAAATCTAAGGTTCGGACAAATGACTTAGATAAGGATATATATATTAATAATAAACAACTTTGGGTTCTTTTGTCTTGATATAGTAAGTTTATTAACCATATAGTGTAAGAAAACAAAAAGACACGGTAAGAGTTAAATTATTTAACTTAGAGTTAAATATAATTGATAAGGTTAAAATAATAACCTAAACTTGTCTAAATCATATTGGATGAGAGGATTTCGACCCATCCCCACTTTATCTTCGAAAAAAGACCATTTGGAACCATTATAAACCGAATTTGACCTTAATATAAAATAATATTTTGAGATTTTCCTAAGATGCCCCTCTCCTCCCTTATAAAAGGGCACCTCCTCCCTCTCCTCCTCACACCAATTTGAGCATTAAAGATCGGCCAAACCCTGCAAAAATCTCTTCTCCACTTCCATAGTATCATCCTAGAGGTCCTGGTCTTCTTCAAAGACCATCCTTTGTTCTTTAAGTGGAGGTTAAGAAAAGGCTCGTCAAAAAGAGGTAATATCCATTACCGATCTTTTTCAATTTCTTTCTTCTTCAACTTCTTCTTCTTTAGTTGTTTCATTATAAAGTAATAACATCAGTATTCCTTATATACTGATATGTTATTATAAATATGAAACAACTCTAATTAACCTTCTATCCATCCTACAGAAAAAGGAAATCACCGCGCGTGCGTACGTACGGAATACCGTCTCCACGCCGTGGTGTAATCTATTTTCCACCACCACCTTAATTGGATGGGTATAAAGATGTAATGAGTAACTATATATGATTATTATAAAGTGATATTGATACTGAAATAGTATACATACACTTCAACACAATCCCACGACCATGGGAACGATATCATCGCTCGTGCGTACGTACGGACTACCGTCTCCACGACGCGATGAGATTCATTCTCAATGATTAACCATTCATGAATGATTATAAAGTATATATAATAAGTACTAATGAAATATATGACATAATAATGATACTGGATTTATTTATATGTATGTCATCTACTTAATTCCATTCAATTCAATAAGGAAACGAAAACAACGTTCATGCGTACGTACGGACTACCGTCTTCATGAACGGTGAATTTCTTTCCATTTACTGATTTTATATATATGTATATTCTGAATATATATATATAAATCATGTTTTATATTCTGGAATTAAGTAATCATGATCTAATTAATCATATGAATAATTACAAGTCAAAACAGGGACGACAAATGAAACAATTTTACCCAAAATGCTACTTTAACATGAATTTACAAAAGAACGGGTAATATAAAGTCATAAGTGGACCATATATGATATAATAACAACGAATATGATTCTAGAATAAGTAAATAACATGATTTAAATCATTATACAGGAGGTTTGGACACTTAAAAAGAAAGTCGGACCTAAGGTAAGGGAAATATCACAATCTCATTTCTATCCGAGATTGTTTATACTTTGTAATTTACTGGGGTGTATTTTATCATCCACATCCAAGTTTCCTCAATATGTAATATTATTTTCATCCACCTACAATTGTTTAAATCCAATTTTACCCTTCGGTGAGTTTTTAGTAAAAGATATGAAAGGAATCTTTTGTCGTTTTTCATATGAGGTACTTTTTGACTTTTCCGACAAAAGTACGAAGAATGTTTTTTTTAACTTATACAACATGAATGGATTTTTAAAAAATTATTACCAAGAAGCTTCCTTTACAAGTTTTCTAGTTTATTTTTAATCAACTTCTTTTATTTTAAAGTCGTATGACATGTTATGAAATGAAAAATGTTTTTGAAGAAGAAAGGTTATTTTCCTCAAGAATGGAGTTCAAGTGTTTTATCAAAATTATTTTCCATCTAAGATAATAAAGGGTTCTGTTTTTACCTATTATTAAATTGATTTGATCATATTGTGATGGAATTATTTTTATGAATCCTTTATCTTATATGAATTGATTTATGATGTCATGATGTTTAAGATTCCCATTTGTATTACATGGGTTATGCAATGATGTATGATTTATGATTTTGTGGCACACATAAGAATGGTATCATTATGAGATGGGTGGGACCTATATCTCCCTCCAATGCATTGGGTAAAGATTTTATATCTCATGAGATAGACATGGCTGGAACAGTAGGTTATACCGGTTCAGTGAAATAGGACTGGAACGAGGGTGACTCGGTTCAGAAAGGGACTTTGTCCACTAAGATAGTCTTGGAAATGAGTCTTGACTAACAAGAAATGATTCTCTATGATTATGTGTGTATGCCACAAAGTTTCATGTTTTATGTTATGATTATTTTGATTACATTTTACTGCCATGATTTATCCCATGTTATGAAATTATGATCTCTTTTGCAGGTTAAGATTTCCAAAAGTTATGTGCTTATGTATATGATGTGATTGATATTTCCTTTTTTACCCTTACTGAGCATTTGAGCTCACCCTTTTATGTTTTCTTTTCCCCAGGATATAAAGAAAGGTTTTAGGTATAAAAAAAAAGAAGATCTTTATGGGAGATGTTGAAGATCTTTCACCAGGATTAGAAGATTTTATTCCGAGTTTCCAAAGACACTAAACTATTACAATCCTTGTGTGTGTGTTTTTTTATGTACTAAGTATTCCAAAAAAGTAATGTAATGTTCATGTACGTTAAGCTTCGGGTCTCTACAGTTGGTATCAGATGCAAAGGAAGTAGGAATGTATCCGATCCTTGGGAACTCTCACATGTGAGCGTTGGACGAAGCATGGCTCTCCGCCCGAGGGCTTCATGAGGAAATGGCTGCCACTAGGGATGGTGGTGTGTCCCGCCCAGGGGGTGTAGCCGCCCATGGAGTGCCCTGATAGGTATCAACTATAGTCCACTGGAAGTAATTCCAGACCGTTACAGTTGGTATCAGAGGAAAGGTTTAGTCAACCTTTGGAAACTAGGATGCGAGAACTTTAGTGAGGTCCCTAGAGATATTTATAAGGTATGTCTTGGGATGTCCCTAAGGATAAGTATACATATAGGATACAGTCCTAGAACTACAGTAACGATCATAGAATTTAACCTAAGATGTTAGATATTGAGGATACTCCCCCTTTATTATGTTGTTTTCCCTAGCATGATTTTTGCCTCTCACACTATTCTTTTTGGGTTTTAGAAAATGGCTGGAAACAAGATGATTCACGATAATGGAGGATATGATGGACAATGGAATGATATTCTTCATGAGAAACCAAATGAAATGGGATTTGGAAGTACAAACATCATTATTATGCTGAATCAGCAATCTCATAATATGATCAATAAATTAAAATTTGGTATGTTTCCTGACTCGGCTAATAAGAGAAAGAAGGAGTTTCATGATGATCATAGAGGAAAGAAAGTTCAATTTTCCCTATGTAAATCATGTGGGAAGAGGCATCAAGGATAATGTTTCAAAGGAACTGGAAGATGCTTTGGGTGTGGAAAATAAGGACATAAAGCCAGTAAGTGCAAAGGAAAAGGTTCAGTTAACACCAGGGATGAGGATAATGGTACTGCTACGACATCAAAAATGGTTAAATGTTTTAAATGTGGAATGTACGAGCATTATGCAAACCAATGACCTAAGGGAAAGTCTCATGAAGAGAATCAGTATGGTCGTATGGGTAGTATTTATGTTGATGATGATTAAGAGACTACAAATGATATGTGAAATGAAAGAATTGTTGAAGCTCGGTCAATGGTTTAAGAATGTAGTGGAATGATGACATGTTTATCATGTGTAATGTTGTATAAGTAATCTCATGGTACTATGGAATAAAGAGACATCTAAGGATTGTTACACTGTTGTCTTTCCTTGAGTTTTGAAAGTGTATGATTAATAGTACCAGTATCCATGAAAGGTTATTCAGATATTTTTGGAATGTAGATGATATGCGCATAATGAAGGGATACGACGATAATGAGATGCTTGATTGTATTCATGAGCTCATGATTGATATAAGGACTAAGTGATATAATGGTTTGAGTATAAATAATTTTGAGGATTTTGGTTTGTGGAAAGTGTTAACTTTTAACTGCATTCATGTTTTCACTAAGGTTCAATGGGTATTCATTCTTTAAGAGAATACATGATTAAGGCCTTTGAATGTTTGGAATGTGACCAACAAGACATATCTTATGATATATGGGGGATAAATGATGGAATTCACGTGATTGTTCTGTGACATTTCAAGTAATCATTTTCTTTATACTATGAGCTTGGACCGAAGTATTTTAGATAATCCTAAAGAATAGAATGGATTATGTTGGACATAAGTTAGTATTGTTTAAGGATAGAAGTTTTTTCGATATTATTGATGGGATGTTATAGTAATATAGTTTTAGAAAAAGGACAACCTGCAGGACGGGCGGCAGCCCATCACGTCGGACAAGGCTGTGGAAATCGAACCCACAACCGAAGTGCGACTGGCCTTTATCGCCTGCCACTGGCCTACAGGAAGTCCCTGTTTAGTAGAAACTAGTTTTATTATATTAAGCAGTATGATATATGAAGTATAAAGTCCATTTTAGAAACCATATATGATTAATCTCACTATAGAATGACTTATGTATATTTAATAACTTTTGCCAACCTTTTGTTTGAGACAGATGGAATGACCCGTCATTCTATCACATGATTTGCTAACACTTCACGAATAAAAAATTCACCTTTATTTATTTAAGAGATGAAGTGGAAATTGTTCAAGGCATGAACAACAGTGAGATTGTACCAAAATAAAGTAAGTATTTATTCTAATTCAAATTCTTCAACTTTAGGGAAACGATCTTGAAAACCAAAAATGTTGTCCTAGTGCTCTTATATCTGATTAATCAGATGGTACCTTAGATCGTCACAAATTTATGGATTTGTGATTGCTGGCTTTTCCATAGCCATGTTCTCTGCTACTCTCCATCAGAACATGATGGTTAGATTTTTCTTCCATATCCATATTTTCACCTATGTGGAAACCCAGTGATTAGTTTATTTGGGTAACCATTACGTTTCATACTTTCGTTTTTAAAGATTGGTTTTGGTATTCCTTTTTACGATGTGGGTTTCTATTAAAGAAATTTTCGAATAGTAAACCATTTATAACCCCGACGAATTTCGAGGGTGAAATTCATTTTAAGAGGGGTAGAATGTAACATCCCGAGATTTTATGAAAAATATTCTTTTTAATTTCACCAATGTATTGTGTTGTACGCTACACCAAAAGGATCTTTCACAACACGCATCCTTGACTTGCCTTGCAGTACATGCAATCGCGACCTTCCTCGATAGCGTGTGTAGTACGCAATAACGAGTTTCACTAAACAACAATATGCTATTAAAATATTATTAAAACTAGCCGTTATGAATAGTAATAACCACTTTTTGAAATTTTGTAAATTTTATTTTTCAAAATGGAATTCATTTTTGGATTCGTAATATCGAAATTAGCTTAAGGTGAAATTTTGGTACTTTTCGGATAACTTTCATTTTCTGATGAATAGTGAAAATTACTAAATTTTAATTAAAAACAACTTTTTTAATCGAAATAATTAATAGTGATAAATTATTAATTTGAGTGGTTTTATAGTATATCTAGAATATATTTTTACAATTCAATACAATGTTGGTCATTGGATGTAATTTCACATTTACACCAGACATAAACAAGTGTTAATCTTTTGATAGTTATTATCTCTTAAAAACACACTATTTGTTGTGACAGCGGAAATTAAATATAAAATTAATTAATGCAACTTATATGTTGGGAATTTTGTAAAATAGAAATCATTTTTGAACTTGGAATATCAATTATAGCTTAGGGTGAAATTTTGGCATTTTTCTGAAAAACTTCAATTTTTGATGAATAGTGAAACTATTAAGTGGTAGTTAAAAAAATTAATTTTTTCATAAATATTAATTTTACCACTTCTGGGAATGGAATTTCAAAAATCCGAGAGACACGGTTGATGTCAGTAAGTAAAATGTGGTTCAATGAGATGAAAATAATTTTTGGTGAATAGTAACTTTTTACTTTTATTTACCACGGTTAAAAGTAAATAGGGTAATTAAGGGTAAAAATGATATTATTATTACCCTAACACATGTCCTAATCCTATTGGACAAGTGTATCTCGACCAAAAACAACCTTAAGTGTAAAATATTATCATTTAGGTCCACTTGGATTAGATTAGGACATTTATTATTATTTAATTCAAAGAAGAGTTAAAAGAGTTAAAATCAAAGTTTATTTACTAAAACATTTTTAATATAGGGTTATACATAATATAATTTCGACTATAAATATTCATTATAAATATAAAGAGATTTCCTACATAATGGTATTTTATTTGTAATTTTTATACTTTAAATAATTTAATTTATTTATGACACAACGATGATGTAGTAATTACCTTTTTAAGAAAATATTAACATAATTGATGTTATAAATGCCCAAATAAATGTAATTTGAGACTTTTTATGACTTACACTAATTTTATAGGTTAATATGACATGTTATTGTTGATTTAAGTAACTTGTTTCTAACTTATCATTCTGTTAGAAATTTCATAAAAATCATGTACCAAATAGTGTCAAAATTAACATAAATTAGTTTTTAAAAACAATATTTTATTATTAATTGTTATTTAATTCCTAAAAATATAAGGTTCGGCCAAATGACTTAGATAAGGATATATATATTAATAATAAAAAACTTGGGGTTCGTTTGGCTTGATATAGTAAGTTTATTAACCATATAGTGTAAGAAAACAAAAAGACACGGTAAGAGTTAAATTATTTAACTTAGAGTTAAATATAATTGATAAGGTTAAAATAATAACTTAAACTTGTCTAAATCCTATTGGATGAGAGTATTTAGACCCATACCCACTTTATCTTTGAAATAAGACCATTTGGAACCATTATAAACCGAATTTGACCTTAATATAAAATAATATTTTGAGATTTTCCTAAGATGCCCCTCTCCTCCCTTATAAAAGGGCACCTCCTCCCTCTCCTCCTCACACCAATTTGAGCATTCAAGCTCGGCCAACCCCTGAAAAAATCTCTTCTACACTTCCCTAGTATCATCCTAGAGGTCCTGGTCTTCTTCAAAGACCATCCTTAGTTCTTTAAGTGGAGGTTAAGAAAAGGCGCGTCAAAAAGAGGTAATATCCATTACCGATCTTTTTCAATTTCTTTCTTCTTCAAATTCTTCTTCTTTAGTTGTTTCATTATAAAGTAATAACATAAGTATTTCTTATATACCGATATGTTATTATAAATATGAAACAACTCTAATTAACCTTCTATCCATCCTACAGAAAAAGGAAATCACCGCGCGTGCGTACGTACGGAATACCGTCTCCACGCCGTGGTGTAATCTATTTTCCGCCACCACCTTAATTGGATGAGTATAAAGGTGTAATGAGTAACTATATATGATTATTATAAAGTTATATTGATACTGAAATAGTATACATACACTTCAACACAATTCAACGACCATGGGAACGATATCATCGCTCGTGCGTATGTACAGACTACCGTCTCCACGACGCGATGAGATTCATTCTCAATGATTAACCATTCATGAATGATTATAAAGTATATACAATAAGTACTAATGAAATATATGACATAATAATGATACTAGATTTATTTATATGTATGTTATCTACTTAATTCCATTCAATTCAATAAGGAAACGAAAACAACGTTCATGCGTACGTACGGACTACCGTCTCCATGAACGGTGTATTTATTTCCATTTACTGATTTATTATATATGTATATTCTGAATATATATATATATAAATCATGTTTTATATTCTGTAATTAAGTAATCATGATCTAATTAATCATATGAATAATTACAAGTCAAAACACGAACGACAAATGAAACAATTTTACCCAAAACGCTACTTTAACATGAATTTACAAAAGAACGGGTAATATAAAGTCATAAGTGGACAATATATGATATAATAACAATGAATATGATTCTAGAATAAGTCAATAACATGATTTAAATCATTATATAGGAGGTTCGGACACTTACAAAGCAAGTCGGACCTAAGGTAAGAGAAATATCACAATCTCATTTCTATCCGAGATTGTTTATACTTTGTAATTTACTGGGGTGTATTTTATCATCCACATCCATGTTTCCTCAATATGTAATATTATTTTCATCCACCTAATATTGTTTAAATCCAATTTTACCCTTCGGTGAGTTTTTAGTAAAAGATATGAAAGGAATCTTTTGTCATTTTTTGTACGAGGTACTTTTTGACTTTTCCGACAAAAGTACGAAGAATGTTTTTTTTAACTTATACGACATGAATGGATTTTTAAAACATTATTTCCAAGAAGCTTCCTTTACAAGTTTTCAAGTTTATTTTTAATCAACATCTTTTATTTTAAAGTCGTATGAAATGTTATGAAAGGAAAAATGTTTTTGAAGAAGAAAGGATATTTTCCTCAAGAATGGAGTACAAGTGTTTTATCAAAATTATTTTCCATATAAGATAATAAAGGGTTCTGTTTTATCCATATTATTACATTGATTTGATCATGTTGTGATGGAATTATTTTTATGAATTCCTTTATCTTATATGAATTGATTTATGATGTCATGATGTTTAAGATTCCCATTTGTATTACATGGGTTATGCAATGATGTATGATTTATGATTTTGTGGCACACATAAGAATGGTATCATTATGAGATGGGTGGGACCTATATCTCCCTCCAATGCATTGGGTAAAGATTTTATATCTCATGAGATAGACATGGCTGGAACGGTAGGTTATACCGGTTCAGTGAAACAGGACTGGAACGAGGGTGACTCGGTTCAGAAAGGGACTTTGTACACTAAGATAGTCTTGGCAATGAGTCTTGACTAACAAGAAATGATTCTCTATGATTATGTGTGTATGCCACAAAGTTTCATGTTTTATGTTATGATTATTGTGATTACATTTCACTGCCATGATTTATCCCATGTTATGAAATTATGATCTCTTTTTCAGGTTAAGATTTCCAAAAGTTATGTGCTTATGTATATGATGTGATTGATATTTCTTTTTTTACCCTTACTGAGAATTTGAGCTCACCCTTTTATTTTTTCATTTCCCCAGGATATAAAGAAAGGTTTTAGGTATAAAAAAAAGAAGATATTTATGGGAGATGTTAAAGATCTTTCACCAGGATTAGAAGATTTTATTCCGAGTTTCCAAAGACACTAAACTATTACGATCCTTGTGTGTGTGTTTTGTTATGTACTAAGTATTCTGCAAAAGTAATGTAATTTTCATGTACGTTAAGCTTCGGGTATCTACAATATGGTATTTCCTTAAATCAATCCAAGTATAAAAAAGAAATTATAAATATATTTGGACTTGATTCTAGTAAAACTATGAAAAAAACTATGAGAACTAATTCTAAACTAGACTTAGATGAATCTGGTAAGTTAGTTGATATTAAATTATATAAAGGCATGATAGGAGGCCTTTTGCATATCACTACTTCAATAAGAGACAACATGTTATCATCTTTTTATGGGCTAGGTTTTAATCAAACCCCAAAGAAAATCACCTTAAATATATTAAAAGAGAAATTAAATATATCAAGAATAATATTTTTACTAAACTATTCTATTCTAATGAGAACTATTTTGATTCACCGTCTTACTCTAATTCTGACTTTGGAGGTTATAGACTTGACCAAAAAAGCTCTACAGGTATATGTCACTTTTTAGGAAAACGTTTAATTTCATGGAGCTATAAGGAAGAACTTTTAGTATAACTTTCAATAGTTGAGGCTAAATATGTTTATAATACTATTTTTTGTTCTCCGAGAATTTGGATAAAACAAACACGGTATGATTTCAATACCAGTTTTTATAAAATCTCTATTTACTATGATAACTCAAGTGCTATTTCAATTTCTTAAAACCCTATTCCAAATTATAGAAATAAAAAAAAGATGTAAGATTTAAATTCTTAAGGGATCTTGTTAATTAAGGTGATATATGATTATAATTTTTCCCACTGAGAAACATCTAATCTAAAACCTTTATAAAACCCTCAGATTCAATTAATTTTGAAAAGATGAAATTTGAATTGGGTATATTATAAGCTTAAAATATTTTTTAGTATGATCACTATTCTTAAATATATTTTTATATTGATTCTATACTTGAATATCATTTTCTACCATGAACAAATGATAATTAGTTCATACTATATAAAAAATTGACTTATTTAACTATAACACTATCTTAATTATACTTTCTTTGAATAGTGTATCTATCTATCTATTATCATGATATTGAACTATTATATTTCAATTAAAGTGGGTTTTTATAATAAAAAATTGGTGTTTATTTTCTATAATAATTTTTTAATGTACTTTTTTATAAATTTAAAAAAGGGGGATATTTTTTTGAAAATTTAATAAATGTTTTTTTATAATTTACAAAAGGGAGAGTTTTATAGTGTCTGCATGTTCTTAAATATTTCATCACTTTTTTTTTTTTTTTAGGTTACTATTTATGAAAATTTTGTTAAATTATCTAATCTATTAATTTTCAAGTGTTTTTTAATTAATACTTATTTTAGTTATATGTTTAGTAAGTGTTAATTGTTATTATTATTGATTTAATATTACTTCATATTTTTTTGTTACTTAAGTTTATTTGTGTGAAAATTTTTTCCATCCTATATGAATACCTTGGTTTCCCCTCAACCACATAGGGGACCCTTATGGTCAACCCCATGGCTAGGATAACCTGTGGTAGCCCCATAAGGAGTCTAGTTTATGGTGTGAATATTGTATATAGATTGCATATGGGGACCATGCATAAGGCCCAAGGAGAATTATAGTAGAGCGCATTGAAAGGGATTAGTCGTATGCTGGGTTGTGGCCCCCCATGCGTGATTGTTTTTATTCTGAATCGAGGATCAGTGTAAGATGACAGATATACCGCTTGACTTCTCTGTATTGGTTTCTAGGTGTGGCACTCTTTTGAGTGTTACTGTTCACCTGAGTTTAAAAACTCGGAAATAACATAGTCTTAGGATCATTTTTCCAAGGTCCGTTTGATCTATATTCTTATCCCACTCCTTTATTATTTGAACTCCCGTCCTGCGTTTCTTCCTCCCACACCTCACTATTATTTTTTATATAATCTTATTCTATTTTCCATTTGAACTCCCATGAACCAATGTTATGTACACATATGATTCAACCCAGATTTCTTTCATATTTTATTCTTCTTCAAGTTCAACCACTCATTTGGTTAAAAAAGTTGCTGTTTTTTTCATGGTTTTTAGTTCAACAGTTTCTCCATTGTTCAATGGTAGATAATTTTATCCGGAGGTTATTATTTTTCTTGAATCAGTCTTCTTCTTCGGAAATCCCCTATTTTTCTAATGGTTTTTCTTCCGTGCCACCGTTGGGAACCAATGGCGAGTGACAAGTCACTACAGGATACCAATGGTGCATCATGAGCCATCGTTGGAACCTAATGGTTGGTCTGTGACATACCATTGGACATCAATGATGGGTCAAATTTCCCACCATTGGACATAAATAGTGGGTTATCGTTTACTCAATGGTTGTGTCTTCCTTCTTCTATTAAGACATTGTATGTAGCTCCATTGATATCCTTTTCATATTAATTATATTTTTATAGTTTTCTTGATCTGGTTTTAATTTTGTTCATCAAAATTTTCTTCTGGTGATCATTTTTTTCTCCGCCACCCATTTTAGATGCAAAGAGAAATATAATAAACCTTTTTCTTCTATTTAGTTTTTTTTCTTACCATTTCATGTTATTATTAATTTGTTTTTCTTATTCTTATTAGTTTACTATTAATATGGTATTATTCTATTATTTTATTGTATTATTTGAAAATGAATTTCAATGACCCACTGTTGGAACACAGTGGTAGGTCATGAGTCACCATTGGACTTCCAATGATATTAAAATATTTATTGCTTCATATGAAGCCTTTGACTTCCTAGTTTCATGTTTTTTTAATTTGGTTGGTTTTTTTTATTTTTACTTAAAATTAAAACTATAAGTCATGATCTGTTTAGCCACCATTGAACTTTTCCAGTAGTAGGTAATGAGTCACCACTCACTATTTTCAATGGCGGGTCATGAGTCACCACCAACAAAAATAAGCCACCATTAGTTAAATATTTGTTTTTAAAAATTTTATTTCTTATTTAAATTGATGTTAATATTAAAATAATTTTTTTTTAAATATTTTATTAATTTATATTGAAACTTATTTGTAGAGTGTTAAAAAATAATTGTATATTCATTTTTTGATCTTTTATACATGCAGATTAAATTTAATGACATTCCCTATTTTTCTGTAGTTTTTGCTATATGAATAATCCAAATGATTATATATTTTTCCAATTGTTTTATAATTCTGATTTTTTTACAAATGATTTACTTACCATTTTAATTGTTTTATATTAATATTTCATGAAAAAATGTAAATATATAATGTATTCTTTGTTATTCAAGTTTAAATTTAACAAACCAATTCAACAGTAATATTATTATATTGTTATGTACTGACAATTATTTTGCAAACATTGAACACAAATATGCTCCTATAGGATCATGTTTTAATGATATAAGAGATCTGTTCAAGATATAAAACATATACCTATGCAGATTATTAAAGATCGATTACTGGTGATACATCTTCGATATTCTGTTGCTCTTAAAATATTTCACGATCTTTAGTGACATTTGTACTCTTTCTGCGATCACTAAAGTAATCCATGTTTGAAATTTTTCCTTCCAAGTCATCAACGATCATCTACCTTAAACTTCTAAGACATTTTGATCATTTTATACATTTTTTTAATATTTTTATGCACGTAATCTTGTTTATTTATATTTGTAATTTATTCATGTTTGGTCTATGATTTTCCCGTCAAAATAAAGTCTTTCTCTTTCTATGGTTATTCTACCTCCATACAGGAACCCAGGCTTGTGACTCCCAATAAAAAGGCAGGTCTAAAAAACTAAAATGGCATCCTTTATCAAGACTAGGTTATACCTCTTGGTTATTGAAAGGAAGGGTCTATAAAATTGATTATCACTCCTTTAAAATTGAGTTTCTTAGTTTGTACCGGTCTCCCTAAGAAGTTGATGAGATTTAGGAGTGGACTATAATCTTTTTGTTATAAACCACTATAAATCTTATGTTATTTAAATTTTATTTCCACTGTAACTGAAATCATGAATACTACACTCAATAAAATTTAATATTTTATTAAATATGATTTTTTTTCATTAAATTTTAAACTGACCATTGACCCCCTCTAGTCTTATTTTCCATTAATAATGATCCAACAACCTCTCCCTCTTCTTTTCAATTCCATAACCTTCATTATATTTATCCCTTTTAATATACAATTGGTTATGTTTTCATATCCTTATAAATATTACTCTACTATCCAATTATTTTTCTAATAATGATAGATCATTTATCCCCTCTCATTAAAGTGTTTACCTAAGCTGTTACTATGCCAATATCCTCTCCTTATCCTCTTTATTCAAGAATATTAATTATATTATGACTTTAATCTCTAATTACTAACATTGGGATATGTTATTCTATATCACCCTTTCTTCAATTATGATTTATTAATGATTAAATACCATCTTAAATCCCATTAGTCACTCCCATGAACATTTATGTGCCCCTGTTATGATTCTAAAATTTCATTGAAATTTTCCATACCAAATAATTATGTATTGAATACCTATACCAATTTATTATCAAAGGTGTTAAACTTTATTCAATTATACTTCTTTTACTGGGGACTTACATGTATGTAATTAACACTCTATTATCATGGGATTAAATGTGGTGAAATATGTCCTTATTTATATGATCTATGTGGAACACTTATGCATATACATTATATGATTATCATAGGTGAGCCCAGATAGTGATCCAATGCATTGGGTAATGTTTTAGTCTCATGAGATACCATATTTAGTGTATGGGAGGTAATCCTAAGCACATTATGTAATGATATCTTGGTGGTTAACCTTGAACTATGTTTATAATGTCACGTTTAAAGTTATTTGAACATTTCCCATGTTGCCTTTACGTTACCATGCTATATCATGCCTTATTGTACATGTTTATGATTCTAACCCCTTTTATGTCCCATTGAAATTCCTATTGTCTAACATGTGATACTTTCTTCATGTTATTTGTTTATTCCCTTACTTGGATTTATAGATCACCCCTTTCTTATGCATGTCCCCAAGTTATCCAATGAAGTTTTAAAAGATATATAATTTTATAAGAATGTTAAGAAAGTTTCAAATAATGTTTTTGTATCTATGTATCATGTAGTTGTGTTATATACCTAATTACCCAAAGACACTAGAATTAAAAATCTTTTGGGTTGTATTAAGTGTATTCATATGTAATAAATCATGAATGTATGTGTAATAATGACACAAATTGTCACATTTGGTATCAAAGGAAAGTTTAGTTATTTTTTGGGATTAATATTAGGAAACTCTAGCAAAAGACTTATGAAAAGAACCCAACCCTAATAGCTTGGAGTCGATGCCTTAATTTATTACATCACTATTAAGTACAAGCGATCACGTTCTAAAATACTGAATAGTTTAGTAGCTTTGGAAAACAAAATACAAACAGAAGTATTACATTACAACTTGAAATGAAATACAACATAGAAAATCTATTGGAAACATTAAATATTCTCTTATATTATTCCAACATGTCAATTATAATATACATCTTAGCATCTTGTGAAAAAATAAAGCATAAGAAAGGTGTGATATCTAATACTCAATAAGGGTAATAATACATCAGGAGATATCAAAAATAAACATAAACAATATGGTAATATGAATAACTAAAAACAATTTCCATTAAAACATAATCTTTATCATAATATGACATGAATACAATCTAATCAAATAATGACATATAAATAATCACATGATAATGAAGCATAACCAAAAATATTCTACAAGTTGAATAATCACATGGATTATCAATAAATAATCTCATAATGAGGGAATTCATAATATGGGAAATCATAAACATACCACCAATGCCTCATCTAATAAGTCTATATAAATGGGTAAGGCCTCAACCAAAACCAGGTCTAGTTTGCTCATGAGACCTACCGATGCATCAAGGGGCAATAGAGGGCCCTTCCTGACACTTACTAAGTTCAATGTATTCCTCATATGAAAAGGGTTAAACACAATATACATATATATTAATATTGAAACTATCTTATGAAATCTAAATAATTTCCTTAATTTGTAAATATAATCATAAACTATACAGAGTAATATGGAGTATGGTATCGAGACAGTACATCCCTAGTCAAAATGATCATAAAAAATTCAATAAAATTTGGTAGATGGTATCATAAGAGAACAAACTCAATTAATTATAAGATCAAAAAAAGGGTGTTGAAATAGATGAAAAAGTCTAATAAAATCATTGAGATATTCTTGAGATAAATACAACTTTACTTTGAAATCATTTATTTAAAAAGATGTGAAATTATAAAATAATATATTTTATTTGAAAATAACCTTGTAAACTTGTAAATTATTACTTAAGGCATTAATGAATCATTAAATTGGGAAAAGACAATCATGATTTACAAGTTAAAAAAACATTAATTTTAAATTATGAAAAAAAGAATCATTTAAAAATTATTTTTAAAATAAAGTGTAAGTGGGAACCAAATGAATCAATTATGTGTATGAGCTATAAATAAACATAAAAAAGTGGAAAGACAACTTAGTATAATCAAAATTGATTTAAAAAATAATCATATCATGACATAATCAATGGAGTAGTAGTTTAACGTAATGAATGAAAATTGAGTTAAGAATTCCCTTAACACTTTGTAATCAATCGAACCGTATGCCCCATAAAATTAATGATCATAAAATGAAACATTTAATACGATGAGGATAAAGGGATTCATAATATTATATATAAAAGGGAAGTATATAAACACCACACACAATGAATAAGTGGTGAATAAGTAACATCTCATAGAAATAAAAGTGAATTGAGAAAACCCTTACCTTATGTCCGGAAGCATTATTCACTCATGCTTAATATCCAGGATAATCAAATTAGATTCATTAATTACTTAATTAAGAACCTATTAAAAATATATTTGATTTATTATAATTTTATTAAGTTATTTTATGGTCATTTCAATGGGTTATGATGTTTAATTTTTTGGTTCTAGGTGCATTCGTTTTCTTGTTTTCATGACCGGTTCACTTGTATACAATTATGGAAGTTCATGTAAAATGAGAAAAATACTCTAAAATTGAAATTATATTTTATTAATGAACTTACATAAGTGAAAATATTCTTATATATCATTTTTTTATATGGTATGAGGATGATTAATTAGATAAAATGTTAATGAAATTGATTTAATTTACTTTGGTGGTTTTTTTCGACCATAATGAATTAATACCATTTTATTTAATAATATGTTTATATAATAGTTCCAAAACATTAAATAAGTTTTAATAAACATATTATAATATTTTTTAACCTTAAAAATGGTTTTATAACCATCCTTGAGTGTGGTAATGAAAAACAAAATCTCATCATCCATGAAGGCCATGAAGCGACACCTCACGAATGATGTTTTCATTTAAAAAATGAAAGGAAAAGAGATTTGATGACATATATTCCATTAAAAAAAATAAATTCTACTATATATATTATAATGGATTTATCATGTTACTTTGGATTGGATAGGTGAGGGAAGGATAATATAAGAAAAAAATCCAAAGAGAAAGAGGGAGGGTTTTACTTCTTGAGTGTCGTCTCCTTGAGAACCTCCATAAGGCACTTGGAAGTGGTATTTTGGTGATAAAAGCAAGACCATAATTTCGAGAAGATATTTACGAGAGTAATTGGGCAGAATAAAATCCTGATTAAAATCTTATAATGAGTGAGGAGAATGGGAGGTGATGGGTGGTATTTATATTGGAGGAGAGTGATGTTTTTTTTGATTATTTTATTCATTAGTATATTATTTTATCTAAAGACTATAAATATTATATATTCTTGTGAATATGTATAGTAACTAGTTCATGTGGGTAATAAATAATGGTTTTTACATTCAACATGACTCACAAATTCATGTATTTGATTTAAAATGTTAAATACCATAAATTACTGTATTTCGTTATTCACAAAAAGTTCAGCTATTTGAGAAAAATCCCAAAAATTCACCCTAACCATTTTTTGATGTGTAGATTTTAAAAATAAACTCCATTTTATGAAAATAATTTTATAAATATGATAAATTAAATTTTAAATTAAAACCACCATTTATTCGAAAAATACTGATTTTAAAATTATAACTAATTTAAGACACTTTGAAAAATCAATTAAGGTCTCCAAAAATTATATTATAAATATAAGACAAAAAATATTAATTTATGAATATATTTTATGGAAAAAAATTCTTTTACATCATTATATTAATTATAAAATTGAAAATAAACATGTTTATTTCACAAAAATACCAATACTTAATTTATCATTTTCAAAAACATTTATTTACTTATTCTATGAATATAAATATATCATATCTTCATTTATAAGATACCTAAATTTTATTTATACTTTTATAGGTGAGGTTATTATTCTAATTTCCATACTACTATTCCTAATAGCCATATTACTATTCCAATAGTGATGCTAATATTTTATAGTATATCACTATTTTAAACTCGGTGTTGCGTGCAAAATAAGATATAAAAGATGTTAAATTTAAAAGAGATATGCCATTAAATCTTAGGGTATTACACCTTAGAGATAAGAATAAACATAAAAAGAAATCACTAATGTTTATAAAGTTTAGAGTTAGTGGTTTCCTAGAAAATATATCCCTATCTGGATACTATAAGTTGATGTGACACTGACACAGATGTACCTAGTGGTAACACCCGAAAACACCGCATTGAACTAGACTCAATCGAGAACTGGGGAATGAAAATGGGTCTTACTATACACCTAGTTTTACACTCTCTAGGGATATCTTTTGGTAAATTCACATGCTCATTATGAACCATTATTAATGGAAAAAATTACATGTTAGGAAATAGATCATGGATAACTTAGATTGAAGCTTATAAATTCATAAGTTAATGGAATACATGTCTTTTATAAGCTATCCCTTTAATGTTATTTTATTCCCACTTATGTGTTTAACGATTTAAAATTATTCATCCATAATTTCCCCTTTATTCTAGTCAATGGATAGAAATAATAAGAACCATGCCAATAACCATTGTGATGGAAAATATGATGATTTCTCAAATGAGATCCCTAACATGATGAGATCTCAAGTAAGACATATTGTGATTATTCCAAACCAAATATCAAAAATAAAAATTAAAAAATGGCACATAGTTGAATGTACAAATACAACAAAGAAGAGGAGGATAACATATCAAGTAAGTTTATCTGATAAAGGTGATAAAGTAAAGAAGATAAATTTCATACATATCAAAAATGTGGAAAGTAGTGCTAAGGGAAATTACACAAAGAAACTCGAAGGTGTTTTATGTGTGGAAAAAATAGGCCATAAAATAGCCATTTTCCATAAAAAAATGGAGATAATGATGGATGAGAATAAAATAAATCCTACTACAAACTTTTTTGTTCAATTTATTATGTGTGGAAAACATGGTAATTATTCCAGTAAATTCCATAATCCAAGGGTAAAATACTAGACTAAGGAAGGACCTATGCCCTAGAAATCGTTGAAGTGTAAGGATTGAAGCATTTATGTATTAGTATTTGAGAATTATTTTGTAGAATTAGTATATCAAAAAAATTATATAAATAAGAATCATGAAACATATATGATTTGTTCGAAAGTAGTTTTACTTAAGGATTTGAAACATATGTTGAATGGTACAAATAACATATAAAAGTGATAAGGTGATATTTTGGAAAACACATGATTGATGGGATGATAACCCTTAATATGTGTTTGATATTGGGATAAACCTAAAGAATATTGGGATGATATTTCAATATCTATTATTATGTTTAAAATCATTGATATCACTTTTGGAGATTTATGTGATAGAATATAATCAGATTAAGGATATTTTAGGAAACATACTATAATATCATATCTTTTTAATTTTTAGGTGATTTATGATATTTCAGGAGAATCTTTTTATTTGGGTTGAGGTATATATAACCATTAGTTCTAATATAAATGATCATATAAGAATAACGATATTATGTTTTTGGTGGTGTAATATGATAATAATGAGTAAACCTTTGAGGATAAAATATTTCTTAATGTTGAGGTTATTAGCGTTATTTGGGATATTGAGGTATTTATTTAAGGAATAATCTATTTTAAACCATTGTTTTTTTTTTGGATATTAATATATTAAAGTTTATTCATTTTTTTTTATTATCATACTTTATTCTAACCATTTTGGATTTAGTGAAGACTAGAGGAATAAATTGTTATTATTTGGTGTATTATGTGATTTGTTAGAATCTTATTCTAGTAATTCATGCATAAAAACTTTCATAATGAGTACTCATCATTTAGAGAAAAATATGATATTGTAGTATAAATTTAGTAAAGGATGAAATTATACTTGTCAATAAATTATATTTATTTTTGTTCTTAGTCTATATGGTAAAATAATTATTTAACTCTAAGAAAAGAATATTGAAACAGAGATGTTTTCATATTATGATTTTTGTGATGAATTGATGGTATTTTCACCCATCATAGATTTATAGTTTTGTGGTAATTGACTTCCTCATAACCATGTTTTCTATAAATATATATAATTCCTTTGGTGTTACTTGTTTTTCTTCCATTTCTGTGTTTCTACTTCCCACTAATGTTCTCTTACTTGGAAACCTAATTATGTGATGACCTTTGTACTTCCCCTTATCTCTTTTTAAGTGGATGTTTTATTAACCCTTTTTATGATGTTAGTTTTAAGTAAATTTATTTTGAAGTGTTAAAACATTGCTTAAAAAAATAAAGTTCAAATTTTTAGGATCTAATTTATTAAATAGGGTATAATGTAAAACCCTGAGTTTTTAAAAGAGGAAAACTATGTTCGATAACATATGCGATATGCAAACTCAAACCCAAACAAACAATTATTATTTAAATATGAAATTTATAACCTATATATTAAAATTTTGATTATGAATAGGATTAAATAATTTATGAAATATATATATATATATATATATATATATTTAATACTCAACATAAACGTATTGACAAATACTTAGTAAATAATCTCTCTATTTTTGGTAATGCATTTTTGTTCTTTAAAATATTTTTCTTCAAAAATTATTATTTATTAATTTTTATTATAATAGAAAATTTATAAAATTAATATGATGAAATTAAATTCATTTTTATATCATAATATAAAGATTAACTTATGGTGAAATTTTGATATTTTTTTGTAAAATATTGATTTTTTCAGTGAATAGTGAAAAATACCCATTGTTTTTGTGAAACCGTCATTTATTTTGATAAATTAAGTAATTTAAATGAACCATTGTTATTTTAATATGATTTAAAATTAACATAATAATTCTTGAATTATATTTAAACTATCTTTATACCAGATTTTAGAATAAGTTTTTTTAGGCTTAAAATTGCATGTTTTTCTGAAAAACTATTTTAAAATGCATAATTTTCATATGATATAATTAATAAAAATAAAAACAAATGGATTATTATTTAAATTAATTATATTTAATTAGTAATTTAAATTAATTTAGTGAATATTACTAGTTATGAAGTTAAAGTAAAGTAATATTTTCCATGAAAAATGCATTTTTTCTCGAAAAACCAGTTTCCATTGTGCTTGAAGTTTTATTTTAAAATTAATTATTCCAAAATTGTGAATTGATTTTTATAAAATTTATTCCATATTTGGAATAATCCTAATTAATATTACCTAATAAGTTTAGATTAATTTTTGGACAATAAGAATAGTAACTGTAGTAAATATTTATCACCACGGTAAAAGGAAAATATGTTAATTAAGGGTAAAAAAAATTTAAAGGGTCATAAAAAAAGTAACCTCAATAGCGTGGATATTTATTTTTTCATTTAAATATAATAATTATTATATATATTTTTATTTATTTATAAAAGCTTAAGAAATTATGATGATAAAAATTATATTTTTTATACGATAAAACCCAAATTGTATTTTTGTGTAATAAGAAATTTCAATTATTACATTAATTTTTAATGAATTCATGAATTTTAAAAAAATTATATTTTAATAAAATAACACTATTAAATAATTTTTATTAAATTTAATTGATAATATAAATTTTATGATTCAAATATGATTGTTATAAGGGTTTAAAAACTATTATAATTGAAGAAACCAAAATTTATCAATAAATGTAAATTCTTGTTTTAAAAGTGGAAATTAATATATTTATAAAATTATTTTTTAAATAAATATTATTTTTGTAATTATCACGTCGAAATTATCTAATAAATATTTTTTCTTAATGTTCTATAATAGTCAAATTTTCAAGTTGAAATTAAATAAGGTATAAATTTACGGTGTGTATTATAACATCATAATGACCCAAAATTGATGTAATAAATTATAAAAAGAGTATAATTAAAAAATATAAGTTTCCTCTTTAAAATAAAATGATTTTATAAATCCTTTATTAAACCCCCCAAACCGAAATTATATTTTAATGTTTTAAAATCATTTCTCTACGAACATGAATCACTTACACATCACCAAGTGTATTATTTTAATGATTTATGCCCCTGGAATTATAAAATAATTAAAAACACTTCACTTTGACAGAAAACATGGGAAAAAACCATGGTATAATTTGTGGTTTTGATTATTTTATTATATAGAGTTCAAAACCTATGGCTGGGAAATAATAAATAACTCCCCTCTCTTTTCCCATCTAAAACCAAAAAAAGATCCAATTACGCTTCAAAAAAAACCTTGTATCATGTCATTACTCTTCCCTACCATCTCTATAGTCCTTCCATGGTACCTCCAAGCTCTCAAGAATCTCATCCCAAGCTTTTGTTATCACCCTATAAAGGTAAAAGATCTCCCTCTCTTCTTTTTACTCAAACACCTATTTTATGTCATGCCTTATAATTTATATTTTTTATTGTTTGAGAATGATTTTATAAATTAATTTTACTTAAATTTTTATTTCTGTATATTTATATAACCCTTTAACTCTCATTAATCCCTTCCTTTAACCTTTATGTACACCCATTATGCTGCTGAAATTGTCCTACGATTTTCCATACCAAAAGTGAGGGATCTCTCCCTCTTCTTTTCAATTCAAGACCCATCATTATATTTATACTTTTGAATATAAAATGGGTTATATTTTAATGAAATTATAAATATCCCTCTACTCTCTAATTTATTTCCTAACAATGAGATATCATTTATCCCCTCTCATAATAGTGTTTATTTAAGCCGTTACTATGCCAAAATCCTCTCCTTCTCCTCTTTATTCAACCATAGTCATTATCTTATACCTTTTATCTCTAATTAATAATGTTGGTATATGTTATTACATATCCCAATTACTACCCTTATTATTTGTAAATGATGAGATACCCCTTTCACTCTCATTAATACTTCCCATGAACATTTATGCGCCTCCGTTATGCTGCCGAAATTTCATTACAATTTTCCATGCCAAACAATTTTATAGTGAATACCCGTACCCATTTTCTATCAAGGGTATTAAACGTTATGAACTTATAATTATTTTATTGTGAAATTACATGTATATAATACATATTCAATTATATAGTTATTAAATGTTATGAAATGTGTTCTTATATATACGATCTATGTGACACACTTATGCATGTACATGATATGATTACGATGGGTTCACAAAAATAGTGCTCAAATGAATTTGGTAATGTTTTAGTCTCATGAGACACCATGCTTAGCGCATTAGTGGTTATCCTAAGAATATTATGTTATTATTTCTTGTTGTTTAACCTTGACCTATGTTTATAATTTCATGTTTAAATTTGTTTCCATATTTCCCATGTTTCTTTTATATTACCTTGATATATCATTCTTTATTATTCATGTTTAGGATTATAACCCCTTTTATATCCCATTTAAATTATATTTTTCTAACACGTGATACTTTTTTTCATGTTATTCTTTGTTTATTCCCTTACTAGGCTTTACAGATCACCCCTTTCTCGTGTATGTTCCCAGGTTATCCTGTGTAGTTTTAAAAGAGATGGAATTTTAGAAGCATGTTAATGAAGATTTAAATATTTTTTTTATATCCATGTATCAAGTTTTTGTGTTATGCACCTAATTACCCAAATATACTAGACTTATTGGTCTTTTGGGTCGAATTAAGTGTATTCATATGTAATAAATCATGAATTAATGTGTAATAAAGACACAAGTTGTCACAATTTCAACTTATCCATAAGGTAGAATCATTCAAGAGCATGATATTAAAGTTATCCTAACCTCTAATTTTATCAAAACCATCATATGATATGAACTATAAGAACCCGACCTTAAACATTACACAATATTGAGTTTTAAGTCAAGAATTCATTCTCTTACATTTGAGGATCTTTTTAGGTGTATAGTTTTAGAGAATTATGTCATAACTCATACATAAAAAAACATGTAATCCCAAGTGGACACTTCAGACCAGTATCCATTTTTCTCATAATATAAAACTTTTAAAATAAATCATGATTACTTTTTTATGTAAAATCTTCAAAAATTTCACATTGACTTCTTCCTTTCCCTCATCCACCCTTTAATCATATGATTTTTTAAAAAAAATATGTAATGGGAACAAAAAGATCAACAATGAATATAATTGAAAGAAAAATGTTAGTCCAGTGAAAATATGAAAACCCATGCAAAAAGTTTTCTTAAAAAGCATAAAATTTTACTCAGAAAAGTAATTACAATTACTTTAAAATTATAATTTTTTTTTAATTTGAAAAAAAATTATTTCCATAAAAACTTATTATAACTAATATAAAATTAATGTTGGTAACTTGAGAAATCATCTCATATAACCCTTGCATAACCCTGATATAATCCTTACAAATTAGAATAACCATACGACTAACTTCTAATATAGTTCTTCGGAGAACATAATCCTTACCCAATACATTGGAGTGCTATATAGGTACACCCATAGTATAATATAGGATGGGATTACTCAATTTTATTTAGGTTAACCAATAATATATTATTTCCAAGAACTAAAATATGAATAAAACATTTTATGCTTTCACTTTTCATCATGAAATGTATGAAAAAATATTTTAAACATGTATAAAAATTACTTTTAGATATCAAAATACCATTTTCATTTAAAAACTAATTTTAAATAACAAAATACGTAGAAAAAAAGAAATATGAGTTTTCATTTGATAAAACCTAAAACATTTCAAAGGAATATAGAAATCGAATAATGGTCATGGTGGTGGAACAATTCATTGTCACCGTGCACGTTAAGAATAAAACATTTCATTTATCCTTTGCCAAAATATTCTGTTTAAAAAACATAAAAATATTTATTTTAAAAACCATTTAAATAAAGTAAAATTAACTTTATATATACTTTATTTCCATATAATAACATTTCAAAAATAATTTCAAAAACATGAACTTGGAAGAGAATGAGTGTTTGAAGGAAAACTTTTAAAGATGATTTATTTAGAAGAAAAGTCCCTTATTACATTGGAAATGTTTGAATCATAATCCCCATAAAAGAGTAAAATGAAAAATCATTAAATGACAAGATAGTAGATAAATTATTGATATAAAATTTCAAGGGTTCTGTATATACGACTCATAAAAGAATATAGGTGTATAACATCAAAATATACCTCAACGAAAAGAAATTGAGATAGATACCCTTACCATGAGTCTGACTTATCACGTGTTCTTTATCTCCAAGAATAATAAACTTATGTTAATTATTTACTTTATTTAGAAAATTTTTAAATTTTATTATTACTTTTATTTTTTTTATTATAATGTTTTATATAATTACTTAGTCAATTAAGTTTACGTCGAATGTTTTGTCAATATTCAACTTATGTGTCAAAATGACTATGGTAAGTTGACCATGGTCAAAGTGGGCATTATTTAAACATATATAGAATAATTTTCATGAAATATTTATCATATTTATACATAAATTATACTTTTAATACCAATCATGAAATAGTTGTTTGATAAATTAATTATGTTACAATCACAGAGATGGTAATTCGTATGTACACACGAGTAATGTTTCCATTTTTCAATGATCATTATTGAAAAGTGGTAAGTAATATTTTATATTTATATAATGATAATAATATAATATATAACATATAATTTATTTAAATATACTTATATATATCATTCATATGGTGTGGTGAAGAAAATAAATCCACATAGATTCGTAAAGGTAGTAGTCCACACGTTCATGAATGACGTTATTATTTATCACTAAGTGAAAAGGTTAGAAATAGATGATATTTTATTGTTTAATAATGATAAATATGTATTTAATATTATAAATATTTTATTTATATCACATATATTCATTATATTTACCCTTATTACCTTCCATGTAAAGTGTTAGTGAAAAAAAAATCATATCGCTTCGTGAGGCGGTAATCCGCCGCACACACAAATGACATTACTGAATCCATTATAGAATGGAAAGTAAAAAATTATATATGATATAATGAATAAATTAGTATAATTATTTTACAAATATCACAAATATACTTTATATCCATCATCATACCCAATCACGATATGTGGTAATGGAAAAACGAATGACATCAGTTTGTGAGACTATAATCTGTTGTACACACGGATGATGATTTCATAGCCCATTTGATGGAAGAGGAGAAGAATTTAGGTTTTACAATTAATATAATAAAATATAATATATTTATTATAACTATGTTATTATATAATCATAGATTGAGATAAGTTTAATGGGGTCGTTTAAGAAATAAAATACAAATGATTGTTTAATAACATCACCTCTTCTTTTGGTAACTTATTTTGGTTTTCACCAAAGGAATTTATTGGTTGACTTTATACCAAAAAATAAGGCTCATACTATGATAAGATGGAATTATATAAGGGATTTGGGTAGGTATTTTTTGAACCAAATGGGTTTGAAGGTGTGATGAAGATAAGAGAGGAGTGACCTTTTATAATTGAGGAGGGGTACCATTTTTGTAAATACCCAAAAGTATTCACTATTGGGAGGTCACTCTTACCTAATGTTACCCAAAAATAAATAATAATGGATCGGATGTTTTATTGTTTCTATAAATACCTACAAAACACAAAAAAACCTATTTTTATCATTTTATTTATTAGTCCTTAAATTTACTCAATTTTACCCATTTAGCTTTTACCACAACAACTTGTATTTTTTATTTACCTAGGTAATTTATAATTTAAGACTAAAATTAAATAATATTATTAGAAAATTTATAGATAGTAAATATAAATATTAAAACAAATTTATTAAATAAAAATATCATGTTTTTTTGAAAATCAATTTCAACACAAACGCATGTAACATTGAAAAATACCGTTTTAACCTTTACCACAATAGTAGAGTTTTTAGTATTTAGAGGTCAATATAGTAATTATAACAAAAAAAACTATCTATGAATATAACATAGTTGATATTTATTAACATTTAAAAATAAATTTGTTGAATATAGTATTTTTAGTAAATTTAAATCATTTAATAATATATCATTTATTATAAAATAACATTAATGTCAACTTTGACATCATTCATTTAATTTGAATTTAAAAACATCAAGAAAATAAAGAAATTAAAATATATTATGTTAATACCTATATAAAATGATATATTAATCTAAAAAATTAATGCAACACAATAATCAATTCAATTCACTTCACTTTTTATATTTTTAGTATTATTTATTTTATCTAATTATTAACTAAATAATTCATGTGTCGGCATTTTTTAAGTATTTAAAGTCATTATTTCATCTCTAAAAAATTCTAATAAATTATCATGATATAAAAATATCATTTATATTTAAAAATAATATTTATAAATTTAAATATGAAGTTTTTTCCTATCCTAAATCTTTATAGATATTGAATGTAAAGAATATTCCTTTTTTTCATTTTATTTACTTAACTTGTTATATTAGTCAATTTCATTGAAAATTATTTCAAAAGAATTATAAAAATAGAGAATAAGGTGATATGGGTTTAAATATGGCCATAAAATGTGTGTAGGTCAAGTTGATAGGTCATTTTACCCCTTATCTGTTAAGTTTAACCCATAGTAAACTTGTTTTTGCATTAATTAGAGTAATTAATTTTAACTATTTTCACCAATTATTATGGTTAAACATTAAGTTGAATATATTTTATAATAAAAACATGATGATTAAAAATATTGAATTAATTTTTATAAATTCAATTCATATAAGTGGAATAATTTAATTTAAATTTAATTTCAAATACATGATGAGAAAATATATTTTCAAAGTGAAAAATGTTCAAAATTTTGAAATGTTTTTATATCAAAATTAAATATGAAAAAGGTTAAAATGACCTAAATTGGATCAATAGATATATAATTGGAATAATATTACTTTAAAATCAATTTGAAATATAATTTAACTTTATAAATAAATTAAAGAAAAGGATGTTTTCAATTAAAATTCAGTATTTTTCACTATTTATTAAAAAAAAAACTTTTTAGAAAAATAAAAAAATTCACCCTAAGATAAATTTGATATTCAGATTTAAAAACTGAAGATAATTTTATAATATATATTTTTATAGGTTCTAAAAATTTATTATAATATTTCCTTACAAAAAGTAATAAAAACCATTTTTGAAGAAAAGTTATTTTTGAAGAATAAAATAACTTTACTAAAACTTGATTGATTATTTAATAATATTTCATCAATAATTTATATTGAGTAGGATATATATATATATATATATATATATATTTAATAAAGTAGTTAATACTATTCATACCCATGAATTTAACAAAAAGTTTATAACGTCTATATATTCTGCGTGCTATTTAAACTTAGGGTTGCATCTCTTGCATGCTATCAAAAATATTTTTATTATTTTGAAGTCTTAGGGTTTTACAGTTATTTTCAAGAAACAATAATTTCATGATCATTATGATCTAATAATTATTTGGAGGAAAAATGTTTTTCCTTCAGTTTATCATTTACTTTGACTGTTATGTGTTTTTGTATTCTCTTTCTTCATATCACCTTCAATAATCACTTTCACCTTATCTTCTATAAAAAAATGTCCTTTTTGACTGATAAGTTTTTGGGTAGTGGGGTACCAAAAATTATACCCCTTGACCCCATCAATCTCTCCCAATAAGATACATTTTCTAGATCTCAAATCTAACTTTAATCTTTATTTATCATTAAATAGTGCATATACCCAAAATTAGGTAGCCAAGAATAGCCAACGAGTTTACCATTCCATATCCATATTAGTGTTTTTAGAACATTCACCACTAAAGAAGATGAATTGATTACATAATAGGCAGTCTTCATTATTTCTTCCCAAAATGTCTTGAAAACTCATAAAGTCTCAATATTTACCTTTTGTTTCCAATCAAGTTTATTTTCATAGGCTTTTCTACTCCATTCAACTAATAAATAAATGGAGTCATAATACACCTCTTAATTCCTTCATATTGATAAAAATTATCAAAATACCCACTTGTATATTCTCCATTTTTGTTAATCCTATAACACTTGATATTCTTTCCTAATTCAATCTCATTTTACACTTTAAATTTTTTGAATACTTTAAAAACATCTTGTTTTCTCATGATTTAATACACCCAATATCTTCTTGAATAATAACCAATAAATAAATCAAATTATCTTTCTATTCTAAGAGATATGATAAAAAAAAATTATACATACATTTTTAAATATTTAATTTAATTAATTTGTGAATTTAATTGATAAATTTTCCCAAATATTTATTGATTATTTTATTTATGGGTAATTAATTTTTTAAATGAATTTTGGAAAAATAAATGAAAATGAATGAATTTTTTATCTTTTTAAAGAAGGATTTTACTAAGTAAAACTATTTATTTTTAGGTATACATAGAGGGTAAAAATAATGAAAGAAAAATGATGAAGGATTGGCTAAAAAATATGACCAGCACCCAACTATCCCTTAACCAAGAACCAAACCCTTGTGTTGGTTGGTGCATGTGATCCCAAGTTTGTGAAGGAGTTGATGGGAGCACAGATGGAAATGAGCACATTCAGGGGAACCATGGTGATTAACCTCGCTTTTACGGGGTGGCACAAAGGTTGATGAGAGATTACTAAAACCCATTCAGACTTATTTTGGTAGATATATTCCACGAAATCTTTTATTCAGGGGAACCAAAATATGTAGAAGATCTATGTGGGATATCATTATTAGAAGTCACTATTATTCATTAACTAAAATGGTGGCACTTTTCTTGGAGCCCACTTCTTATCCCTTAAAAATAAATTACCACCATCACGACCTCATTGACTGCTCTACACCACTGCTACCACCACCAAATAACACCACTTTTACTACTGAAAATATTAGGATCAAGATAAACCTGAACTGTGTGGATGGAAAACAATTTTGATGTACTCTAGGAGGTTAGACAACCAAAATAGAGGACCAGGAGAGGATGAAGATTCCATACATGTAAGGAGGGATCCACCACTGAGGATGAAGAAAAATATGGTTGACTCTGTGGCCTGATTTCCCTATACACACTGTGAATTGTTCAAATGAAGATAGATAGGAAGGAAAAGGTGTGGTTCATGCCTTTAATGGGAACATATAATGTGAGAAGTGTGTTCCTCATACATGCAGAGATAAATTATTAGGCTTCATGTCCAGAATTAAGTTTCAACCATGAATGAATAGTCAATAGAAAAAATAAATGTTATGATCTACAAATATTTTTTGAAGATTTGAGGTGTGTTTGAATGTGAGTATTTAGGAACATTATAGATGAATTGAAGAGGAAATTTCGAAGATAATTATTTTATACTAAGGTTTTTTTGGAAGGCTTATAAATAAGAGGGTTTTCCTGACCATGACGGGGACTCGAACCTGAAGAATCTGGAACCTAGAGCTACTAGAGTTCTGCTACGAAGATGCTACTATGATACCTAGATTCTCTTTTAGAATTCATGTCCCATCATGAATATCATTACAAGGTAACTATATTATGTCAAAAAAAGTAATTAAATGGTGAGTGCGTTAGTGGAACTTATTTTTTATTTTAGTCCATTGTTGGTTTATGAATTAATACTTACTTTCTAAATATCTTCCATCTTTCTTTCCCAATAATCATTGAAATTGAATTTGGGAAGTGTTTTTAAATGAATGACTAATCATTTTGATTTTTTCATTACCATTACATGATTCAGAATGATTATATTTAAATATGGTTTCAAGACACCAAACCTATTAATGAAACCAAGTATTAGACCGTGATAATAGAGAAATTATTAAGTTAGAGAGGAAGTATCAAGAACAAGAACTTTTTTCATCTTAAATCTGAAAATAACATGTCCAAAATATTCATCACTTCACTCAACTAGAACAGAAACCTAAAAATTAAAAATCTTGGAATGTTTTCTTAATTTTATTTCTCTAAACTCAATTTTCCTTTATTTCTCAATCTAACTAAAATAAATTAATTTCTTAAACTATACTTAAAAAATATAATGGGTTAAACCTTGAACTTCCATATATTATGTTCATTTAGTTAGTAATTGTTTGTTTTTGTATTTTTATAAATTTATAAATTTGATAGCCCCATTTGAATTAATGACTCCCTTTAAGAAGTGTCAAGATATAACTGGTGCTTTCCAAACATCAGAACATATCATGTATAAGATCTCATTTTTATTTATAATTGATGTTCCAAACATTCATATGTGTTACTTACTCAAAACCCAATGCTCCCAAAATTGTAAAAATACCTTTGTGAGTTCGGGAAGCAACTTATGATCAATAATAATATTCAATCCTTGTTTGTATATATTGCCAAGATTTTGATGCCATAACACTATTAATTCTTCCATTTAGTTATTTGATGCCAAAACTATCTCTTCCTCCTTGAATGTTCCATTGAGAATCACATACATATTTTTCAATATCTTATATTACTTAATCACTACAAGAACACCCTTCACAATTCCCATCACTTCTCCTTCAAACCCTTTATATGGAATAATCCATGGATGGTTGATACCTTACCAATATGTATCTTCAATTTGATGATAGCAAATTAATTTATCTTCAAGGTGTGATTATTTCACACACACACAAGTCCTTATGGGACAGATTTTTACTGATCAAACTATTCCCTTCAAGATGTTTGTAAGGATTACTTTAATGGATGATGAATAATGTGGGGGGGGGATCAATGTTGATAATTTTTTCTCTTTCAAACAAAGTTTCTCTCATGTTTTTTAACAATAATATCTTAAATCACTTTGATTATGAAAATAAACGGACAACATGATAGATTAAGCAAGGTTCATATCTAATATGGATGACTACATCCCCGATGTATGGTGGTCATTATCCCCCACAGATTTCCTTTTATTATCAAGATAAATCCATGAACAAGGGTATATCCTTGAATTTGGTATTTTTTTGGCACTAAACAGTCCAAACAAGAACTAAATTTTTATAAATAGTTAATAATAAAAATTTCTTAAATAATGGTCACCAGGGAAGTACATGTCACCAACTAACTTAGAAAAATATGATCTTCTTTTATCTCCTCAACATAGAAAACTCCTTGGGTTGTATCTCTCATAATATTTTTGAAACGGACTCTATTTTACCCTATTTACTATCTCTATTATATTTTTAAATCTTATAATTATTCACATGATTATTTTAGAATATTTTTTTTAAATCTCCATGAAAATTGCTCGTGTGAGCTTCAATTTAAAAACTGGTTAAATATTCCCTGAAAAATCATCTTACTTCAAATATAAAAAATAAGAAAAAAACCTCCCTTATTTAATCCTAATAATTTTCATTCAATGATACTTTTCAAATCACCACTATCTTTTTATTTAATTATTTGAAATCTTAGTCAATGATCTCTTTATTTAAAATTAGTAAGGGTATTATCTTTAACTCTCCAGAAATCTCATCTCCTTCATTATTTCAAGATTTCACAACTTCTTTTACATATCTGAATGATCACATGTACTTGATCAATCACATGTAATAATCCTTTTAAAATAATGTATACATGTCATATTGAATAAAAAAAACCATTAGGTAATCATGATGTTTAACACATGTAGATAAACATAGGTCCATCATATTGAATATTAAATTTCACTAGAGAAATCCTATTTAATCTTGTGTGACCTCCAAAGAGATCTTACATACCCTTGAAACCTCATTTTATTCTAAAAAATACTCAAATTTAATAATAAATATATTCTAAAACTTCATATTTACTCTCACATATCACCTATTTAATCTTACGCATGCTCTTAATTAATATTATATAACATAGTGTAAACTCAAAGTTACTCTTACATGAATAGAAAAATTCCCCGACTACTCTTAAATTTCAAATCAAACCTTCATAACTCAAATATATCTATCTGAAATTATGTACAAACATCCTTAGTATCCTCAATAAAATTCTCAAATACTTAAAATACTAATAAATTATATTTAAGCTCATATAATATATTGAAAAAAATACATAACCATCATTCTTGAGACTAATAATCCCCCTCGTCTAGATTTTTTTCAGTATTCAATACATTTTAGTTCCATATCATATTCAATGTTCTCCTATTGAGTAACTAAAATCTTCTCTTCTCCCATTTAATCAATACATCCCTATGTATTGAAATGAAATGTCGTATTTTCTCCCACTTATTGAAAATAAGGATAAAGTTTTTTAGAAAAATATATTATCAATTTTTTCAAAGCAATGATCCATGAATCAATAAACTCTAAGTATATATGGGAAATTATTGATATAAAAAACAATAGATATTAACCGAGACATAAAATTTTTCTATAAACTATTTATACATGTGATACAAACTCAGAAGGTTAATTTTATTAATTTTCTAGCATATTTTCAAGCTATTTCATGTTCTAATCTCAAAAAAGAAGATTAAAAACATTCACACTCAAACCATGTTTCTCCTCCTATAGTTCATATGTCCATTTTTTATCAAATAAAACATAATTAAAAACATGGTTAAATATTAGAGACACACTTCAATGATGTTGATGAATGAGGTGCACTCCAATTTGTAGTCTTATCTTATTGTAAGTCTTAGTTAGGAGAGATTTTGTAATAATATCAAAAAATTTCTACTTGGATGGAAAAAATTCCATTTTTAAAATTTCTCAACAACCTTCCTCTTAAAGAAATGATATTTTATATCTACGTTATTTTATCTTTTATATTTTAATATATTCTAGAAAATATTTATTTTATTTTGGTTAATCACAACATATTACTAGTGGATAATTTTTAATAACATTCATTTATTCAAGTTGAGTCTTCATACTAATAATTTATGTTACTGCTTGTGATACAAATATTTACTCATCCTCAATGGAACTTAATGTGATATAAGTTTTATTCTTGGAATTATATTCCACACATCATCTACTAATAAATAATGTTACTTCTAATGTGAAATTTCTATCATCAACATGAACATCCCAGTCAAAATCTATAAATCATAGAAATTAAAACCTATGTTTCTTCTCATAAAAACTCTGATAATAATATAAATTCTTGACATTCCTCATAATACTATTGGTTTCCATTAATTGAAAATATTTAATTTTATTGATATCTTGCATATAGTGTGATAAAAAAAATATCTGGCCCTCAGGTAGTAAAATGGATTAGACTACTAATATGTTTTCTAAATCCTTTCTCTTTAAACGCTTACCCTTCATCATATTTACTCAATTTTGTTCCAAATTGAATTAGTATCGAGAATCTTATTGATTATTCCATGCCAAATATTTTCACTAAATCCCCAGCATATGCTTTTTGAGAGATAAAAATATGGAAAACACTTTGGGTAATTTTAAAGTCCAAGAAAAAATTCATCTCAACAATTAATGAAATCTTAAATATTCTATTCATTTGTGTGGAAAACTCCTCACACAATGTTTCTTCATCACCTAAAATATAATATCATCAATATATATAATTATAATGAGTGATGTGGTGTTGGTAATTTTCCCATAAAATTTATTGTCCACTTTCCCTCTTGTATTTAAAGATCATTATGTACTCATCCAGATTGAAATACCAAGCTCATAGAGAATGTTTTTACCGATAAAGTCCCTTTTTAAATTTTAATACCTTAATAAAATCTTCATCAAACATAAAAAATTTATGTTTCTCAATGTACACTTACTCATTCGTCTCAATATTAAAAAATATAGAATTCACATCTTTTTGATGAAATTTTTAATTTCTCTATGTTTTATTTGAAGAAAAGATCCTAATGGTCTCAAATTTTTCAAAAAGGGAAATTTTTTAGTCAAATTCTGTTAATTCAATTTATTTATAACCCTTGAAAACAAGTTTATCATTATTTCAGCAGACTCACATTGCCCATTTAATATGTTCATGTAAACCCATTTTTTTCCAAATATATTCTTCGATTTAGGCCTGGGTATAAGGTCCCATGTATCATTATTTTCAATATAATTTTGATCTTCCCTCATAACGTCAATCAATTCCTTATGATTAAAATCCTCATCAGTAGTTTGTTTCTTAACTTTTGAAAATATACTAGCTTGATTAACTATTTTAAATTTTCTTCTTGTTTTTATCCCTTGATTCTAATAAATTTTCAACATCAACATTATTTCTTAATATTTTATTTTACCTTTTCAGCATGAATCCTTCAACCTCATCACTTTTATAAGTGTAATCTACTTTAATATCATGATTATTTTTATTTTATTCAATTTTTACCAGAGGTTTAGTAGTTTTAACATCATCCTAATCATTCTCCATGACTAATTATTTTTTTCTCGTAATTATTTTCAATGACTATAACATCATCATGGTCAATTATTTTCTCATTTTTTTGTTTTTGCGTCAATAAGAACTTCCATTTGGAGTGTATATAAGAAATATCCTATCTCCATATTTCTGATCAAACATTCCACCACATTTTCCTTTCTTCTTAATTAATCATGGAATCCTAAGCACTCTAAAGTGTTTTAAATTTTGATTCTTCTTGAACCACATTTCAAATTGAGTCATATATAAATTTATACTCAATTAACACCCATTTTGAATAATTACATTAGTTTTGGTTTGTATAGAAAAATACCTCAAAGTACCAAGGTCAATTAATATAGTTATAGAAATATCAACAAGACTATTACTATTAATTTCAGCTACTCTATTTTTTATTGAGTGTATGGAATGTTGAAATCATGTATTATGCAATTTTTGACTAGATATTTTGTAAATCTTTTGTTGGTGGACTCACTATAACTATCATATCTCGGAATCTTTAACTCATAGTTAGTTTTATTCTTATAAATTCAACTAAAAATTATCAAATTTTTTACTTTTTTCTCAAGAGTCCACAAACATCATAATAAACCAACTTCAATGCCCTTTGAGTTAGAATTTATACCCCAAAGGGTTTTATTTACTATATTTCCTTTATAACATGTTTAATAGATGGTGGTTGTCTCTTTCCTTAATAATGGAATATTTTTGACACCATCATAATTAATCTCTATTCTCATGGTCTTTTGGCCATAGTGAACAATTCTTCTATTCCATTGTTTGTTTTCAGTCTTCACACTCATGTAACAATCAATTTTATATTCTATAATATAAAATAAGTTACCTTGAGTTATCATCCCTTTAGATATCACTAATCTATATTTAAACCACTTCACAATACAACAATTTTATCTCAATATCACCTCCTTTACATAATCACAGTGATATGATACACTTAATAAATTTTTCTTCAGTCCATCAATACAAAATTTATTTTGAGGGTTTAATTGTTTCTCACAAATATTTTCCAATCTAATGCCCATGAATTTTAATGATCTATAATGGGAAAAAGTTACATATTCAACCTCATACATTTTAACATTTTTTGGTTATCTAAATAACCGATCTTGTGTAATGGTAAACCACTATCCATAATCTATGGATTTGGAGTTTTTCATGCCTTAAAAGTAACTTTAACAATATTGTATATTTTTTAAAATTTATTATTATTCTAAATGTCCTAAAATATAAAATTTTATTTTAATTGATATATTAGGATAGTACGAAACTCATTTTTGGTGTTCCCTTCTCACCTTATAAAAAATTCCTTCATTTTCTTAAAAACTATTTTCAACTCAATATTTGTGTTAGGATGTTGAAGATTTTTATTTATCTTTTGATATGTCAGTATTCCCCTATTCTTATTCTCTAAAATTTGTCTTTATAGATAAATATTATACCAAAAACTATAATATTTGAGAAAAAATATTCCATAACATCAATAATAACCTTGAAATCTAGTTCTTCAACAAAAATTTTCCATCTGCATGGGTTTCCATATAACCTCATTTTCAATACACTGATATAATGGTGTTACCAAATAATTTTATAGGAGTATTCCTTTTAAATTTATTCATGTACTTATCAAATTCAACAATTATCATTTTAAATATATAAATATATTCATCTCTATAATGAAATTATAAGTCATATCATCAATAATCTTTCTTTTATCAATATTTTCCATCTTTAACCTTTTAATTCCTTTGACCAAATATGATTGTTCAATTAGGATTTATTTTCCCCCATAAAATTTTCCTTTGAGATGAAATTTTAATCTATTAGAATTACAATATATTTTAATAACATCTTGATCTCAATTCTCATGGTTTACTACATGGATAATTCATATTCTTCAATATAAAAGTCATTATCAAGCTGAACATCATCCATTGAGGATGTATTTTCTTCATCTTTATGAGCCATAAAGACTTTTTGAGTAGTGTATCTAGTGTTTTCTGAAGGATTTAGTGATAGTGTAAGATCATTGTTAGACTACCATTTTTTTTTCCGGAATATCAAATCTCAAATTGTTAGATTAATACACTATGGTATCGAATTATAGAACTTTATCTATGCATCAGTGAATAATTAAATTAAATAATTGTAAAAGAAATTACTTGGATTCAATAGATTCCCTCTCATTGTTATTGTTCATCCCTAACACAATATTTGAAATTAAATCCCTCTAGTGATATCCACACATGAATCCATGAAGCTCAAGATGCCGATCTTCATGTATATGATGATAGAATGATATATCTATATTAGTTTAATCATTTTATGCCAATCATACACACAAATCTCATGTGTGACCTCTTTTGATTTTTATAGAATTGGGTGAGCTATAATCGTTGTGAAAAATACCATTGATGTATACTAGTAAATTATATATTGGTGTATTTAAACCATGTTCTAATAAATAGAAACTAAAAAAAGATACCAAAAACGTTTTACCTTTCCAAAACAAACCTATTGAAACCATTAACCATTTATCTAATACATAAATAAATGTTCATGATAGATTATTATTTAATATATTACTTAATAAATAAATAATAAAATTCATTTAATCAATATATTAAATAAAATTTCCACATGATTAAATAACTAAAATATTAATTAATCACATGTAATTGAATCATAACTCGATCTTAATTATCTTATAAATAAATATTCACTTATTCATTAACTAGATTAACTTTTAAATATTAATGAAATATAACCGAACCCCCTCTTCTAGATTAATACTAACTTGGGAATGAATTATGATAGACACAAATTGAATTTACATCAAACCATTAACTTTGACTAATTCCATTCTCATGATTAGATTTGTATGAATCTGATCTGAATCTGAATCCACTTAGTGTTTGTCCCTTAAGGACCCTTTATTGATGACATTTGGTCCAATCTACAGACTAAGAGTGGTGTCTAGTAAAACATCATGGCCACAAAATTGAATGAGATAATTCATATAAATGACAAACTCTTATGATTGTTACCATATAATATAATCCATTTTTCAATTATTATTTCATCAAGTGGGATGCATACCCATGTCATCGTCCCTTAATGCTTGATATATATTCCATTGAATTTACAAGATGAATTTTACTTTAACTACTATGATCATGAATTTAACTAAATATCTTTAAACCTATTAAAATGGATATAGATATCTTTCTCTATAACTTAGTGGGAAAAAATACTCTATTTATTATTCAATCAATCGTCATACCATTCACAATGTACCCAACAAAAGATAATTCTCTAAGTGCATACACACCTATGTTTTCATCCTATACAATTATTCCCTTCATGATATAATTTGATAATGAACTCAATTCCAAAGACCAATAAATAGGATTATATATAGGAATATCCAATGACACTCATGATATTTGGAATTATTATGGAGGGTTTGTCCTCAAGACCTCTCAACATAAAGATCACTAGGTGAGAAATTTAGGTGAATAAGTCTCAATGTTTATGAGCCACCAACACCAGATAGTAAAAAATCATCCATGCCATGTTAGAATTATGTGTCTACATAATATGACATATTTTAAGAATATTATCATAGTATAACTAGGTTCTCATAATAGAGGGGAACTGCTATGATCTATTGATGTGAAAAATATCCTATAGAAATTATTACATAAGGAATGTATATGTATAAGTAATATGTGATTATAATAATCATAAAAAATATATCATATTGTATACCTGAAATGGAAATCAAAATCACATAAGATAAAAATAGTTATAGAGAATAAACTCTGACAATCTACCACTTTCACTTAAGTTAATTGATATTATTTCTCAACATTCTAGAACAAACATGATATTTATGCTTCTATTGAGATATGGATTTAGTCCATGGTTACACCACATTATTTTTTGTGGAAACCTTACTAACCACAACTTCACCCCTATGAGTAAAATCACTCAAGTGATGATACTTCTGAGGTATATGCATTGTTATTTGATGTGATTTGAGATCTATGGCCAAAACTAATACAATAGTGTTATCACAATATACAATGATAAGATTCACACTATTTGAAATCACACCAAGACCTGAGACAAAAATTCATATCCAAAATTCATTTTTAGCTACATATGAAGTCATAGTATACTTGGATTGTGTTGTAGAATCAGTTACCACTTATTTTTTGAGATCTTACCGCTAATTACACTACTATTTAAGCTAAATTCCTAGAATTACTAGGAATTTATATGATCATTATCTATTTGGAAACAAGAATTAGTGAACTCCATCATGATTTTTTATTTTTCTCTTCCATATAATAGGAATGGATCATTTGTATGCCTCAGGTACTTTAGGATTGTTTTAACAACTAATCAGTGAAAATATCCTTGATATCCTTGATATCTTATTACCATGATCAAGGTATATGAAATATAAAGTGTAGTAAATTGACTTAAATACATTATAGACCCTATCATAAACCGGCCCAAGATTTTACTAGAACCGACACTCGACCTGGGTGACCACTGGCTTGGTTGGCATCCCTGATCCCCCCAGGATGATAACAAGTACCATAAGCATCAAAAGTAATCTTTGGCGATGATTTAAACTAGATAAATAATATTTAAATTGAAAGGTAATTTTAATGAAATATTGATATAACCCATATTTAAGTCATGTGTTCATTCAAAAATATGAAGATATAACAATTGCAAAATAAATCCCTCAGCTCACCCTATAACACTAGCCACAGAAACCCCCCTTTTATTATAATTCCAAAATCCACATTTATAGTATTTCTAAAATAACCACAATAGAAATAAATAATGGAATATTTTTCTAAAAATTCCAAATCATTAATAAAAATAAACATTTACATACCCAAATAAACAATCCCTAGTGACCCGAGGTCACTATGTATCCAAACTTGGATCCCCTTCTAAGAATAAAATTTAAAACCTATAAAAGGCCATTAAGTCTATAGACACTGAGTGGTGTGGCACAAATAAACTAGTAGGTAAACCCTCTAGATTCCATGGGTTTCATTTCCAAAAACATTCTAGAGAATATTGTTTGAGAATAAACTATAAAAAATAAGCGTTAACTTTTAATAAAATTAAAAAAAACAACTTACTTTAACATGCTATTTTTAAAATAATTTTTCAAGGAAAAAATTATCTTAAAAATTTAAAATAAATGAACAAATAGTCAAAAGTAATTAATTAAAAATGAATCACCACATGCATCCCTGAGGTGTAAGTTTAGGCCTCATCCTAGTATCCCCATACTCTTAGTGATCAAACCATATGTAAACTTTACTATTCATGAGCCGCTAGAGATGATATATCCAAAGTTCTAGTAGTAACCACAACCATGTATTCTTGTTGTCTTGTTAGTGTTATATCATAGAAGAAAGGATAGAGAGGGAAGAATTTTTTCGAACACAATTTTCATTATCACCCACCTAGGTACTCAATATTCCCATGTGCTATCCCCTATTTAATCATATTACATTTCATTTAAAAATAATTATTTCATCAACCCATCATAATCATTTCAAGTTATCAAATACGAGATTACTATTTAAACTAATTTATTTCTTAATAAAAATAAAACACTTAAAGTACCCAAGATAAATATAATAGATCATAAAAACTAACATAACATGGACTTCATAAATTGAAACATTATTTAAAAAAAACCACAATAAATAAAAATCCTACTAACTAGGACTTTATAATTTAATTTGTAAATTCACTTAAAACATTGTTTGAACACCATGTTTGAGTATCACATTTAAATTCTCACGTTTCTCTTTTACCATTATCCCTATATACATTTACACACACACAAAAAATCTAATTGCAAAAATTCACATATTCTCATGTGAATTTGTGTGTATATATATATGTTTATAATTATGTATCTATGTATTACCACCAATTATGAATAACATGAGGTTGGAACATTTAAATTTGATAAAATTTTACAACAAATAAATCCCATTAAAACAACTAAATTTTTTAAAACCATTTATCTATGTATATGATTTTATAAAAAATTTCAAACAACACAAAAACACTCACCTTTTATATAAAAATTACCCTAAAAGTTTTATAAGTAAAAAATAATATTCTTGAAGTGAAAATAATTTATGGAGGAGAAAATATAAATAATATTTTAGAAATCAGGTTTGTTAACTTAAATACCTTAATTTATATACATATAGAAATCTATTTGAACTCAGAAAACATGTATAAATTTAAGAAAGTGATTTGAAACTCCCAAGTATTGATAACATGACATTAGAAAGAAAAATCAGAGAGAAACCTACTTAGGGAAAGGACATATAATGAAAATACTCTAAGAATAGAGAGAGAAAGGTCCTAAGAGAATAATGTACACCCTAAAAACCAAATCCACAATGTTTTAGAGAGCTCGATTGTCTGATGCTAGAGAAGAGGTTGAGGGAGAGGGGTTGAAATTTATTCGTAAATTAGAAGGGAAGTTATTTTTTTTATAATTTTACATTTTTTATAATTATAGGAATATCAAAAGATTTTTTCATAGTTTACCCATACTGCAAACCAACCCCACAAAATGAATTTATCACTCTATAAATTCCCTTCACACAGTCTCCCATGGTTAGCACTAACTGTAAAGTAGACCAATTTACTTAAATTGTCAAAAAATATGAAGTGCCAAGCTCAAAACTCAAGGTAAAAAATAAAATTCAATAAATAAATGAAAATAATAAAAGGAATTAGGGTAGAGGTATAATATAACTCTCCACTATATAACTTTCTACCCCAAAAAATCCACTAAAATAGAGGGGATACTCAAAGAAGAATCTAAAATTGAAAATAAGGAATGATATGACATGATCTCCATGCTATCCAAAATCAAATTCAACCAAATGCACTAAAAAATATCTAAAAGATCTAGGAATCTATAAATACATAAGGAATAAATCACACCTGACCATTAATAGATAAACCAAGAAATGGGGATCTATATTGGGTCTCATCACCATTTAAGTAATCAAGTAGAATATTGGTTCAAGAATAATAAAATCATTCCCAAAGATTTCTATGAGACAAAATATAAACCCTAAACCGAAGATTTTAACCTAAAAACTCCTAAAAATATGGATTCTAATATCAAAGGAGTGATAATTTACTATCCCACATAGACATCATAGAATAACCCAAATGAATCAACCCAAATATAGAAAACTGATCATTGATAGGAAAAGTAAAAGAGGAATAAATACCTAAAAATTTCCATCGAACCACTCTCAAAGAATATCGTAGTCTTAATAACAATCTAAAAATCTTGAAACAAGGATAGTCTTACAACCCACTAACTAGGAAAAAAGGGAAGAAGTCATAAACCCATGAACATGCCTCTTTCAACATCATGTGTTTGAACCTCAATTCAAGAATAAATAAATGGTAACTCAGGACCTCATACTTGGGACACTAACCATGGTGATCCCATCAAACTAAATAGATATTAGTCAGTGCCTAATCTCAATTGGTTCAATATATTTCTTAGATACCCAAAGAATATCCAAGGTCTTCCCCCAAAATCAAGGAATAAGAATCAAACCACAACATAACCATAACTTCACTTAAAACTCCAAAGGACCTGACCACTCCAATGAAACATGAGGAATCCAAAAAGAATTTAATTAACTATAAACAACCAAAAAGGATCCCAAATAAATTATAACGAAAAATAATTTACTCAAAAACTTGATTGACTACACCCCTTAATTATATGATCACCCAAACTTGACAATGCTCGATACTATTCTAGAAGGAATACTTCAATAACAGGGAGTAACAAAGGATCCAATCCAATCATTTTGAAAATATCAATCACCCTCATCCAAAATCAAATCCCAATAAAAAAATACCCATTTAATTAAAATCAACAAATAAAACCATTGAAAAGAGACACACCATTAAACAATTCAAAACTATTCCTTTTAAAAATTTCAAAACCACAACTTCAGAATTAGTAATATTAAAACCCCATTTTATAACCCATTTTAAACCTCACAGTTGCACTATTGAAAACTTTTCTAAATCCCCAAACTCTGACTTTATTCCAATTTATTTATAAAACCTCCATATTAGTTTCAAAACCAATTCCTTTATTTAAAAAAATATTTCTAATATAAATGGACAAAAAACTCACTCATAAAACACTTATCAGTCTCAACACTCCTTAATAAATTCAAAACCAACCATAAAAACTTTAAATCAAATAATATTTTAAAAATATTTTCAAAACCATTTCAAAATACACATTTTCATTTTAAAATATTTAAACTTCACCTAAAAACAATTTTAAATTTTAAAAAATATTTATCAGACATTAACCAAAACCCAATTGATAAATATTTTACAATAATAAATCAAGATAAATGATACTAGTAACCATGCATGAATTGTCCACATGTCATAGTGGACCATGTTCCAACCACAAAAAAATCATTGAGGGAAATAAAGAACCATGTACATGGGATCCATATGGGTTAACATGATTTATTAGCTTAATGAGTACCAGCAAATAAACTCCCATTTTATCCCAAAACATGATAGATACAAATAACACCAATATAAACTAAAATTCCATCAACATAAAATATATCGTAAAAAAAAAACCACAAATCAAGAATCAAAACCAAACTTTCAACGGAAATTCTAGGTTCCGAATGGGTAAGATGTCACAAAATTATTCCATATCCTACCTCTAAAGTCCCAATAATCTTATCTCCATTCTACCAAACATCCAAAAATAATAAAGGGTGAATATTTAACCATAGACCTCTTAGGAAACTTAGATTTTATATGATTTTTCAACAATCCTCCTGGGCTTCCACCTAAAACACACTCTATCTAACTCTCCATTGACTCGAGGGGTGTCTATGATATCACCAGGTTTATGAGAAGTGTCATAAGCCTCAAAATAAATAATTTAGGATCATTTAACCTAGGTAAATAATATTTTAAAAGAAGAAAATTTTATGGAAATTCTTGAATTACTTATCCATATCCCGTAAGTCCATATAAAAAACAAATAATCATATATGAAAAATGAAAAGTAAACACCTCAAATAACCCTTCAACACCCACTATAGAATCATCCCCTTATATTCTACTTCCAAACCCCATATATATAGTGCACCAAAAATAACCAAAATTGAAACCTAGAAAGGCCTATTTGGTTAAAAATATTAAATCAACAAGAAAGATAAACACTAACATACTATAAAAAATGACTCCGTATGACCTGAGGTCACACTCTATCAAAACTCAGATCCTATTACAAGAATTAAAGTTAGAACCTATGAATGAGCACTCAGTCTACAAACATAAATTTGTGTGAGTAGGGTGAAAGAATAAACGACCTAGTTAGTAATCACCACATATTCCATGAATTTATTTTCCAAAAACATTCCATAGATTCTAGTTTGAAAATAAATTATAAAAAATAAACATTAAATTTTAAAGTTAGGAAAGAAAGAAAAATACTTTAACATGATATTTTAAAAATAATTTTTGAATGAAAACATGCTTTTAACAATTTAAAATAAATTAATAAAGGATCCAAAGTAATAAGTCAAAACCAAGCACTATAGGTAGACCTAGGGTGTCTAAGGTTAGGCTTCATCCTATAATTCTCTACTCTCAGTGATAAAACCATATGTAACCTTTCTTACACATGATCTACTAGAGATGGTGAAGTTAAAGTTCCAGCAGTAACCACAACCATATAATCATAATGTTTAGTAAGTGTTATGTCATTGACTAAAGGCTAGGTTGGGAGGACCTTTGCATAACATACTTTTTCTATTTATACCACTTAGGTACCTAGGGTTCCCATGTGTTATCCCCATTTTAATCATGAAACATTTCATTTAACAAAAACCCTTTCTCTAACCCCTCAAAATTATTTCGAGTTATAAAATACCACATGCTACTTTAAACCACTTTATTTATCAATAAAGGGAAAACACTTGAAGTAACAAATAGATATATAATAAAAAATAAAAATAATATAACATGTCCGTAATTAGATAAAACATAATTTTAAAATCATTACAAGAGATGAAAATCAGGTTAGATCGGCCTTTATAATTTACTTTATAAATTCACTTATTAAATTGTTTGAAGACTGTGTTTGAGTATCAAATTTAAATTCCTAAGTCTCTCTTTGATCGGTATGCCCATATACATTTACACACATATATATAACTATAGAAACAAAAATTTACATATTCTCATATGAATTTGTATATACATATACATGTATATATATATATGTATATATATGTATAACAATTTATCTATGTCTCACCACCAATTATGAATGACATAATTTTGGAGTAAGTAAACATTATAAAATTATACAATAATGAAATAAGAGTCAAATAAACCCAGTTTAAACACATATATCAAACCATATGATTTTAAAAATAATTTCAAACAACACAAAATATTGAGGTTTTATATAAAAACCACCCTAGAAATTTTATAAATAAAAAATATAATTATTCCTCTGGTGTAGACTTTTAAGAGAGGTGAATCTATAAAAACACAATTAGAAATCATATTCACTCACTTAAAAACCTTGATTTATATACATATATAAATCCATTTTAACTTATAAATTATGTGTAAATTTAAGAAATGTAATTTGAACACCTAAGAAAGCATAACATATTATCGATAAGTAAAATCACAAAGATACCTTTATAGGGAAATAATTTAAGATGCAGATCCTCTAAGAAAAGAGAGTGAAACGTACCAAGAGAATATCACACCACCTAAAAACTAAAGATACAACTTTTACGATCCTAAAACCCCATTTTGGGGTTTTACAAGTAGCACACAACCAAAGAGGGAGAAGAAAAATTGAGAGGAAAGGATATGAAGAAGAAGGAGGATGGAAAATAAGAAAACTTAGACTGATTTATTCTTAAAATTACATGAATAAAAACACAAGATCTAGAGGAGGAATGAAGAAGGGATACCCTTGGGAGGGGGATCAACCATGTGACATGAGGGAGGAGGGTGAGGGAGATTGGGCACAACCTAGGCATAAATCAGGAGAGAGGGGTTTTTCTAATTTGATAATGTTATAATTTTTATGATTATAGGTATATCATATAGTTTTTCTATGGTTTACCCAAATCATGAACTAACCATGCAACCTTCACTAGGCATATAGGTAACCCAAATGGTTGGATCACGTGGTTAGGCAAACTGTGTAAAATAGATCTATCACACCACATAACCCCTTAAAACAATTTCACACGGTTAGTACTAACTGTGCAATAACCAATCATTAGGTCAAATTCCTTAAATTTTTGAAAGTTTTAAAGAGTCAGGCATTGAATTAAATGGAAGAAAATAAAATCCAATAAATAAATATAAATAATAATGGAATTAGGGTTAGAGTGTGTTAGATCTAATTACAGAGGCATATGGAATTATAACCATTCTTTCTTTCTCATTTTGGGTTTGAGAAAACATCCTCATGGAGAGATTAATGGCATGTGAAATAAGAAATAATCCCCACTTTTATTATTCTATCTTATAACTTTTAAGTATTCTATTAGTCCAAGTTTCCTTTTTGTATATATCTATAGATCTTGATCCATATAAAATAGGCTACTTAACAAAAGTACTTAATGGGGAAGCACTCATTTAACTAGCTATTAACTGATTGTAATACTTGTAAATCATTTCCAATTAATTATATGTCACTGAAATATATTATAGGGAAAATAATGGAAATCATACTAGTGTTCTTTTTTACATAAGGCACACTTTCATTTTTAATAAAAATAAATTCTGTTATTCCCTTATCAAAATAAACCTTCTATGACCTTGATTCTTGAATCAATATATAAAGGGACCATTGAATCTTGAATACTTTTATTAGCCTCCTATAGTGTTATAAAACTTTTTTGTTGAGTTATATAGACATCTTATAAAATTTTTCCATTTAGGAAATATAGTTTGACATTCATATTATAAATATCATGATCATAGTATACTACATTGGCAATTATATTTATTATGGATTTTAATATAAATATTAGTGATTTTTTTCACAGTTAGTGCCTTGTTGTATTATAAAACCTTTAGTGACTAAATTTTCCATATGGATATTTATTTTACCATCCATGTATATTTTATTATTGAATACCCATTTACATCTAATATAATTCACTCTAAACTATGGTTATACCAAATTCTAAAATTAATTTTGGTATATGAAATCCATTTCTAAAATCATGAATTTTTTCTGTCTAGAAGCTTCTAGACAATTCAAAGATTCTTTACTGGATACAGGTTCATCATTCTTAAGGAATAACATGTAACATTCCTCAATGACAATAAAACCATATCCTATACTGCACTTGTGTATTTGGAAGGACTTCTTCCCAAGGATATTATACTAGAATAAAAATAGGTTTTAACATATGTTTTTTGTGTTTTTAAAATAATTTTTTTATGATTCATCATTATAAGCGATGAGGTAAATGTATTTTATTGTTAGTTACTAAAATTTACATAAAAATATTTTATTTTGATAAAAAATTAAAGACTCTCAATGTTGTTTATTTTTTTTAACCATTGTGGAGAATCACTTATAACTTTAGTTATAAGAAAAATGATGTTATAAGTTACCTTCAACATTGGTTATTTTTACAACTGAAATTAAAAGTGACTATTTTTTTAAATTTCAATGTAGATTAATTTCATGGTAGAAAATATAAGATAGATAATCAAAAAATTTCAGAAACTAAATTAATTCTTGAAAAAAATTTAAATCTTCAACTTCAACTCCTTGATTGTTGCAGTTTACTGTAATCTAAAATATCGATTATTGATATTTATTTTCCCTTGAGGAAATAACTCATGAGGAATCCTAAGCTATGATGGGTAAATAATTTAAAACTTTAGTAAGTTAATATCACATGGAAGCTTTATAATTTTAGCTCAATTGGAAAAATTATTCTTCATCATAGGAAAATAAATTATTAAAAATCATATTGATTAAGAAAAATTAGCATAAATAAATAAATAATGTGATCATAATTATAAATACCATGGTGAAATAATTTAAATAAGAATTGGAAAAATGATGATACAGAAAGGTGGAGTAGATAAAAAATACAGAAATTGGGCGCATGGAAAATTATATACGGTTCTTGAAAAAGTGTTCCACATCATAATAATTTTTAAGTGGGATTTTAAAATTTGAAGGGAATACAATGATTTTTTAAAAAATCACTTTCATGTGATGTGAAATTTTACTTTTAACATTAGTTATTTAAATAACCATTGTTAACAATATTTACAAGGGTGGGTTTTACCTTGGTTATTAAATAAAAAACACTAAAACATAAGTTTTAACATCATTTGTATAATAAATAAACTTAATTTTTTAAATGTAAGCTGTTAAATAACTAATGTTACAATCCACCAGGAAAGTGATTTAATATAATTTATTTAAATAACTAATATTAAAAAATTTATGTGAGAGATATGTTTTGTATTGGTGCTGTGGAACTTATTGCTTTTCTAACTCTTATGTATATCGAGCCTTGAATTTATCAAAGAATATCTTTCTTCAACTATATATCTTGGAGATGTGATACATTTCAAGGAATATAGCCCACCTCATAATTATAACTTTTTTATATGAATGTTTGAATAGGTAATTTACATTAATATCTTTAGGATATCCTATAAAGGTGAAATTCAAGACTCTTGATATAATTTTTTAAATAGTATTAGCCTTAAAAAACACTCAGTATCCCTATACATGAATATGTGATAAGGATGAATTCTTGGCATACCATAACTCATATGGGATTTCTCTTTCCACCTTAGTTGTAATTTTGTTGATTGTGTATACCACTATCGATAATGAATATCCACAAAAGGATAGGGAAATTTTTATATGACTCATCATTGATCTAACCATGTCCAATAGGGTGTGATTCTATAACAACCTAGCTCAAATCACTATAAAACAAGTAGCCGATCCAGTAACCACATGGACTCAATCATGCCTCCCCAGACACCAAAGGATACAAACTAGTAGTGAGGATCCAATGATGGTATAGTGTGGGAGACTGTATCCTCATGATCAGAGTAGCAAAATGGTATATATAGATAAAATGACAGTGGAAATAGAAATAAATGAATAAGTAGAAGAAGATAATAATAACTAATAAAATGGCCAATTCCAAATATAATGCAACCAAATATGTCCATGAGATGATTCAATATACAAATTAAAAAAAAATACAATAGGTAATACATAAAAAAACAAAAAAAAGGAAAAATAATCAAAGGCTATATACTTGAGAATAATGAGTTCCAAATCACTCTTGTGCTCATAGTATTCCATGTTAAAATATCACAGGACTTGCAGAAACCATGAACCTGAACTTATAACCACGAGGTCTATTTCGATAACCTAGTGTAATAGAGACCTGGACAAGGTGTGATATATACTCAATAGGCCACCACCAATGATGTATAATTCTATCCAGTATGTGAGTATAAAATAGTATAGTGTTCATTTATAATAATAAAGTAGTGGAAATAAAATAATATAACAAGTTGGACTCGGGTCCATCAGGAGACACCCAAACAACAATACCTACTTCATCCTAATCCAAAATATCTCTGAACTTGTGTCACCACACACACACACAGATATATATATATACATATATATATAAGTATATAGATATGTATATATATATGAACGATATATGTGGGAATATATATGACCATATATGAATATATAAATATATATATACATAGTACTAGTTAGGACCAGAGGCGCAACTCAAGCATCCTGTATAACTATAAGAGTCTCATATGCTCTAATAAGGGATGTCATGCTCATTAATATCATGGAATAAAAAGGGGGTCCATACTCGGTTATCATATTCATTATAGGACATCGTTCCAGTATCATAATTAATATACACTTCCATGCCAAGTATCAAAAATAATAATATAGTACACCATTCCAAGTATCATGAACAATAAGAAGAAAGGTCATTCTCAACATCCGAATCGAGGGGGCATGGAATGTCATGCCCAAAAAACCAAGTAATGTGAAATGCCATTTCCAATATCATTGAACAAGGGGGTTTGAAACAATATGTCCACAACCCCAACCAAGGTCCCTCTATAATAGCCTAGCATAAGGTAACCCCACTTTCCCTATGATACCTTAGCCTATACGTTCCATAAAGAGGAACCCAACATTGCTCAAGGCATATTGGACCTTCATTAATATATTACATTTATTATATTTAAAGAGGCCATGATAATTAAATCATACCATTAAAATAGGGCTCATCAAGATTATTCTATTTTTAAATAAATTAAATATAATTAAGATGACCATGTAGTCATCCATGCCATGAAAGCACTTTTAAAAATTGGGTTATCAAATGTGACAGGTCAAGCATTACATTTATCAAGAAGGTCTGTTTCATTTATAGGGGGATTTAGAATAAAATTATTAATAGTAAATATCTAAGTGTGTCATCCTCACAACTTACAATTCATATAATTCCATTTAACAATTTCATTCAAATTAAGGAAAGTTAACAGGCCTTAATTGGTGGTTTTAATTCCAAATCTATGCATAAGGGTTATGGAATATAAGCGGCTCACCCCAAATGGTGGTTCAAACTGAGGTATATGACCACCAATGGTGCATTCTAATGTACAAGGGATAATTAATTTAAGGTAGTGACATTTTTATAATTAATTTTACATTTAAGAGGAAACACATGGAAAATCCACTGTGTAGTACAATGACATATTTTATAAACGATCAATACATTAAGAAAAAATACATAGTCTACCTAGCCCTTGCTTAGGATTATTCATATGTCAATTATCAAGCATTTATTTTAGTTTGATTGAGAGAAATCAAAGAATAATACTATCAACCTAAAAGTAGGGAATATGATACCTCCTTGAAATAACATTAAACATGGAAAGAGAAAATGATAAAAGAGGGAATATGGGTTGTAGATTCACCGAGGGAATTCAAATGAATTAGATTACGAGAAATTGTAATACTAAATAAGGAAGAACCATAGATTCCTCTAGGATAGCCGCTGGGAGGGGTTGAACATATGGCGTGCATGTGAGAAGAGGGAAATAAAATAGGGTTAGAATAATTAAGGAAGTAGGGGAGAAATTATAATTTCACCCCACTTCAATGGTCCTCATGGTTTGGAAGCACGGTTTGGAAAACATCACACCAACCGTGTGGGATCACTACCTATGTGGAACTGAGATTACATGATAACACACAATTTTCCAAACCATGTGAAAACCATATAGATCCCCCATTAATTTTTCTATAAAACAACTTAATGCTCATGTGGCCTCAGGTGCACTATTTGAAAAATAGTGTGACCCTCTATATACCCACCAGGCCCCGCTTGATTGAGGTGCATGGTTAACACTAACTATGTTATAACCATATACCTACTTTAGACTTTCCAAAAGCTGGTATTTTGTGTCCTAATTCTCCTAAAACTCAATGAAACACCCGAGAAACCTCTTATACCTTAAAAATAATCTAGAAACAACATTTTTAAGTGCTCTAATTCTAAATCTTAGTTAAAAAATGGCCCATCCACCAAATTTAAATTTCAAATTCCTTTGTAAATTTCCATGGTTTAAAAACATGGTATGTTACAGCCTCCTTACCTTAGAACTTTTTTCCCAAAGAAGCATTGGGTAACAAAAAAACATCATCCAAACTACCTGGGTCATGAAAATTTTGCTAAAATATCCACATTTCATTTTAAAATCCAATCATGCCTACAATCATCACCTTTAAACATATGATACATAAGACATTAAAACTTGATCCAATGACCATATTTAGAAATGAAACATCAAGATAATTCTTATGTGATCCCATATAACCAGAGAGACGTTCATGCAATAGTCTCTTCCATCAACCATCCTATGGATCTCACCACAATAGGTTCTAATTAGCACATAAAATTCTGATTTGTGGTGGCTCCACTATTATAATTTCCTATTTAAGAACGCCCTCAACTCTCTATGTTGAACTTCGACATATTTTAGAACATAAATGAATTGTTCATTCCCAATAGACCAAATTTATCCTATTCATTTTCAATTTTCCATGAAAAGCATTGGCCTACCTTATACTTCACTCTCCGAACCCGACATCATCCTTGAATCAGTTCCTCACTAACTTTATTGCAACCAAACAATAGAAAGAAATTAGGGATACTACCAACCAAATATTTCTGAAAACTTTTAGATTCAGTATCCGATGAATCTAAAGACTAATTACAACACCTTTATCCAAGGTACATTGAGATTGTTTTGAGTACGCTCACTGAAACCTCTAATTGACCTTTAGGGACATCCATTACTGAAACGTTCATTTTTCTTCATGACACAACAAAAATGTATGTACATATTTGACCCAACACCGTTGGATCATCACATCAAAACATATCAACTAAGCCTGACTATAAGTTTGGGGTAACCTCAGAATCTACAATTAAATTCCAAGGAGATCATCCAAGGTATTCCATTATCAGAAGTTTTCAGGTGAAACATCATTATATAGAAAATATTTCTATATATAAATAAAAATTATTGAGACAAAAAATGGTATATCAACTAGATATTGAGTCAAATAATTGGAGGTTTTTCATGAATCTATCCAAGGCCTTTATATACAAGAATACTAGTATAACTCAGAAAATTTTAAACCTCTAATATTATCCGTTATCATAGAGTGAAACTCCCATGGATTATATTTATTGATCAATCAAGGAATTTAATTTATTTATTTAGCTTGGTGTATAACTGATGCTCTCTTAGTGTACCCTAGACAATATCAAGATATGGAACATGATCATCTTGGAAACAGGTGTTCTCTAATATGATAGAAATAGTTATAAATAATACCTAAGACACTCTCATCATATCAAGATGAAGTGACTGGTGTGGTTTTCAACCAACAATATCCCACTATGAAAAGTAAAGAGCAGTCAAAACCCCTTTGGAAAAATTATTCTAGAAGAGATTGTCTATATCTATCGATACATCATCACACACTTACCATGGTTCCCTCTCTACCGAGGAATTTTTCGATTGTTTAATCATACCCACCAAAGCTTAATCTTGACTGATGGTGTATCCAAAAGTCATTCTCACCATGTCCAAATATCCTTTTTTATTTTTACTCCCTATACTTGGGAGTATTCACTAAAACATGACTAACATGACACTCCCCACCGTATGAGTGTCTTAGTCATTGTTTACTGATAATGGGAACTCATCCCACGACACTCATTCTTTCCACCATGAACATAAGTTATAGATTTAGAAAAAATTCTTTTACCAAGAAACAAAATGATAAGATATGAAGAATAGATAATTAAAATTGATCTAGGTTAGATTCTATATAGACATACATGTGATGATCCTCTGAACCATTCTCACGCATGTCACTAGCAGAAGGTATGAAATCTAAAACTGTTATGGCTGGTGTGTCATAACTCTCGACCATCTTTGCAATATCACCCCCAATAATGATATAATTCAAATTATATATACATATAGGTCATTATTCTCTAGATATGATCCAAGAAGGTAGTATGAAATCTCAAGGATTTAATAAATTATCCCAAACTCATATGGTTCTCCATGCCATTTTATTAATTCGGTAGGTTCCTCATGTATCAATGCATACTACCCTCATATTTTATCAAAATATTGACACACCCTTTAATACTATCCAAAGATATATTATCCCTATGAATACCAGTATTCGGTGTACTATAAAAAATATTTATATCCAGATTCCTATTACCCTATATGAATATTAACCTAGATGATGACTTAGTATGTCTTCCATCACTATAGACATACCCTAGGCATGTCTAACCCATTGAAATCAATAATTACACGATGCTACCATCCTTAACAAGGGTTAATTTACTACATGACCACCCATTCCATCCAGGTATTGTTTTATAAACTAAGATTCCTACTCAGGACTACAACTCCTGAACAATACCTATCATATAAAAAATCATCAAAACATTTAGAAATTCATTATGTTCTGAGGGAGCTACCTCAATCAATCTAGCCCCTTACTTTTCAACACAATCATTCGATCCTGAAACTAGAGTAATGTAAAAAAATATCACTAGGCTATACTAGCTATCATTTAGCTTCAAGTGATAGAAGAAGAAGATTATAGGATATTCTTATGCCCTCATTAAAGGAAAAACCTAGGGAAAGATTTTAACTATCCTTATAGAAGTTTCAATCTATAAATAACATTAAGGGTTCATTTAATATATTATGTTAATCCACATTTGATAACATCAATTACTAGTCATAAGGAAAAATCAATTTTTACTTTATTTAGCTAACACGCCAAGGTACACAGGTAAGTCATTTTAAAATTCCTTTTAAGCATTCTTATTTAGCTGACATCCTATCATAATTAGGAAATTTATCTTATAAATTACTTTTTTACATTTTATTAATCCATATAGATTCTTATATCTTTCTTAGTTAAAGAAATGTAAATTCCAAGATATAAAGGAAAACAACCTTTAGGTTTTAAGTGGAATTTTAATTAACTAAATAATCACATAATAAAGATTAAAATCAGACTACAAGGTCTTTATAATTTTAATGGAATTGGTTCAGTAAGGTGCCACCATAAATTTATATATTACATAATATAAGTGGTTACTAAAACCTTAAATAACTATCCCTATAAGGCATGAGTATACCTCCATGGTTTAATCACTAAAGTATAAAATAAATAAATGTGACCTATAAGGGTTCCATCATGAAAATACAAGTCCATTTAAGTGAAACCCCAAACAAATCTAATTTATTTAATAACTTTGAAATACAATTAGTGGGTTCATCTGATAAGAATTAAGCACTATGACCGACCTAATTGGGTTGAGTCATGTCTATCTCATAACTATAATAGGTCAAGACCGACTTACTTGGGTCGAATCAAGTATTTAACCCATAAGTAATTACAACATTTACAGTTTAGAGATTAAAGTTTTTTATATTTATTCAATGGTCTAATTAAATGAATCACCTCTTACAAATTATAAAGGCACATAACATTATAATTTACAATTGAAATTCATGTAACTATAACCCATAATTTATAATGGTTAAATTATAAGGATTTCCACTACCAATTTATAAAGTTCCCATACATTCTATAAATTGAAAAATTGACACCCATTTAATTGTAACCATTCACGTTTTTGTCTATGTGAACAATGATCCAAGAATCAAACATGTCATAATTGGACAGTGAAATTGAATGCCATTATCAAGTTATATAGGGAAACACCATTTAGTTCAATGAAAACATTTATTTCACCAAACATATACCATAACTATCTCAAGGAATGGTATCTCATAGAAATAATTACATGTAAACCTGGAAATTTATCACACAAAATTTTATACACTCATGGAACATATCAAAAATTTCAACAAGTCTAGGAGTGAAACCTACGTGGCGTGGAAAATGAATGGCATGCGAATCTCTATGTTTTTATAATGATGCATGTAATGATACTTCCTTTCCAAACTGATCCAAGGGTAAAAGTTTATAAACCAAATAAACTAGTGAGTAGCAGAAAGTAAAAACATCAATCAAGGAGAAATAATAATCAATTATAATAATGAACAACACGAATAATAGTCCCATACCTGGACACTTGGTCTTTTCCCTATGCATGTTTCCATCACTCCCAGACACAACTATTTATTGAGTGTTGAAACATTCCTATTATGCTATCTACCCGCCCAAAATATTAATACAATGAAAAATAAGCCCTATGATACCTCTTTGTAACATCCCGACTCAAATCACTCTAAAATCAGCACCTAAAATAGTCACTACATGGACTTAGGAATGCCTCCTCGTATGCCATAGGTTGTCAACTAGCATTGAGAGTCCAATGATGGTATAGTGGGGAGAATATACCCTCATGATAAGAGTATAAAAATGGTATATACCTATGGAATGATAAAAAATGATAAATAAATGAAGAAGTGGTGGAAGATAATAATGACTGAGAAAATGGCCAACACCAAATATAATACAACCATGCATGGCCATGTGATACTACAGTATATAAAGTAAAAAAATACAATAGGTAATTCATAAAAAATAAACAAAAAATAAAATAAAAAATCCTCAAAGACTATCTCTATTAGCATCTTGGGATTTAGATCAATCCTGTGCTCCAAGCGCCCATGTAAAAATGTCATATCACAAGCAGAAATCGTAAACTTGAACCTACAACCACAAGGTCTATTCGAGTACCCCAGTGCAATAGAGACCCGAACATGGTGTGAGATATACTCTGTAGGCCACCACCAATGGTGTCTATTGATTTATAGTATATGAGTATAAAATAAATTAGTTTATATGTGTGATAATAAATTCGTTTAAATAAAAGAATATAACAATTCATACTCAGGTTCCTTAGGATACACCCGACCGATGATACCTGCTTCAGCCTCAACTGAAATATCTTTAAACATGTGTTACTATATATTTATATAAGTATAATTATATAGATATGTATGTATATATACACAGTATATATTTGAGGACATATATATCCATATATATAGATACGTAATAATAACCTGGACCTCAGGTGTAACTCAAGAATTCTGTATAATTATAAGAGTCTCTTAGGCTCTAAAAGGGGACTTTATACCTATTTATTTCAAGGAATAATAAAGGACGACATTAATTGGTATCATAATCATTATAGGATCCCATTTTGAGTATCATAATTAATACATCCCTCCATTTCAGTAATCACAAATAATAATATAGTATTCCATGTTGCGTATCATGAATAATAAGGAGAAAGTTTATGCCCAAAATTATAATTTAGGTTGTGTGGAACATTATTCCCAAAAACCCAAGTGATGTGAAACACCATGTCCAACATCCTCAACCAGAGGGGTTTGAAACACCATGTCCACAACCCTAACCAGGGTCCCTCTATAATATACCAACATATGGTAACCCCACTTACCCTATGATCCCTTATCCTATAAATTCCATAAAGAGGAACCCAACATCTCTTAAGGCGTAATATACCTTCATTAACACATTACATTCCTTTTTTAAAAAATTTCCATGAGAATTCAATAATACCTTTTAAATCTGGTTCATCAAGATTATTTAATTAGTAAATAAATTACTAATAATTAACTTGGGCATGTATTCATCCATTCAATGGAACACTTTTAAAAATTGGTTTATCAAGTGCGATGAATCAAGAATTACATTTATCAAGAAGGTTTGTTTCATTTATAATGGGATCTAGTATAAAATGATTAATGATAAATATCTATGTAGTTTATACACACCACTTTTAATTCATATAACTCTATTAAATCATTTTATTCAAAGGAAAAAAAGTTAACAAACACTAAAGGGTGGTTTTAATTCCAAATCTAAGCATAAGGTTTATAGAATATATGTGACTCACCCAAAAGGGTGGTTCAAACTGAGGTAGACATCCTCCAATAGTGTATTATAATGTACATGAGCTACCTAATTTAAGTTAGTGACATTTATATAATTAATTTTACATTTAAGTGGAGACTCAGGATTATTCTGGCACACAACAAGAATTAAGTAGGTAGGAAAAAAGTTAGAATTTCTCAAAACTTTAATGAAAAACTTGATTTGTCCACATAGTTTTAAAAGCTGTGTACCACCCATGAGGGATCACTTCCTATGTGGTACTATACATGTGGGCTAGGCACATGATTTTTAAAATCATATGTAACACATGTAGATAAACCTTGAATTTTTCTATATTAAAACTTCACAGTCATGTGGACTTAGGTTAATGGTTTAAAATACAGTGTGACACCCTCTAAAAACCCTCTAGTCTCCACATGGTTGAGGTTTGTGATTGGAATTGACTGTGCACTAATAGTGTGCCTCCCTTTGACTTTCCAAAAAGATGGTATTTGGTAGCTCGACACTACCAAAAGTAAATAGAATACTTGAGGAACCTCTTAGGCCTTAAAACTATCTAAAAAATACTTGTAAGTATTCTAAATATAATATTTATTTTTAGAAGTAAATTTAAGAAAAACAGACCATCCACCAAATGGAAATTTCAAATTCCTTTTGAAATTTTCATGGTTAAAGAACTTACGATGTTACAGATTCCTTATTTCAATCACATTATTCCACTATGGTGTATAAAAAGGTGTGACATGTGATATAATATGGTACTATTTGATATGATCAATGAATTGTTTTCTAAGATATTCTCCACCTCGATCTATCTGGAGTTTCTTTTTTATTCTTTCCAAGTTGATTCTCTAATTTAATTTTTTATTTATTAAATTTATCAAAGGAAACTTACTTATACCTCAACAGGTTGATATATCCATATCTAATTATGTTATTAATAAAAGTGATAAAAAGTTAGAATCCTCTTTTTGATTCAACTAAAAATGGTATGCATACATATATATGCACCAATTCTAGAATCTCTATGCAACATTTACATTTACCAATAAATTATGACTGGGTCATATTTCCTTATAAACCAAAATTACCCACATCTAAGGTCTTCAACTCAAAAAGAGTTTAAGTACCCATCTTCGTGTAGTTTTGTAAAATGATTCCAGTTTACATGACCGAGTTGAAAGCACAAAAAATGAGGAAAAAATGAGTTGTGTGTGTTTTTTTCATAATTGATTTAAAATACATAATTTTTAAATTCAAGTAGTAGGTACTATAGTAGTCTGGGTATTGTAGAAGTACTTTTCACCAGATGGGAATTGAGGCAAAAAATACGGGCCTTCTGGTCATATAATGGTCCTTTATTCCCTCTTGTTCAATAATCCATATAGCGGATCCATTTACACAAAAAGGAGGTCATTTTTTCAATAAAAATAGGCTTCAATATGAACTTTAAAAACAAATACATTATATTTTATAAAAGAAAAAATCCTTGTTTCCAAAGATAAAATAAAAACAACTTGTGTCTAAAATCAACACAAATATTATGTTCTTGGTAATACTCAGCATATAATAACCATGTTTGAATACTCAAATAATTCCACTTAGAATATTGAGATGGTATTATTATATAGTTCATGTAACAAGACTAGATCCATTAGTATCTCAAACATCCACCTTGCCACATTTTATATTCCTTAATCTTCTTGGTTCCTATATTTGGATACAAATGCATGAGCCACAAAATGAATCCAATAACCAAGATATAGAATATAGAATATTATAATCAATTATAAATGTTCCCTTTTCCCATTTTTCGAAAGGGAATATCTTTTTTATGGTTAATTAAGGGGGGTTGACTCTCAACCTTTTAAAAAAAAATTGAATTTGACAAGATCCTACTCATTTCCCTCCTTAACAATCATTGGATTATGGGAAGGATGTTGTGTCTATGGCTTTGGATGATATCCAACCTTTAGCCTTTTTTCCTTGACCTTTTTATTATTCCCCATAAATATAAATGGTTTAAGCCTCTTCATATCCTTATCCTTAAAAAGAACCATTTCCAACCGATTTGTTAGAAATTTATCCACACTTTTCATGTTAAAGTGGACCATGAAACTAGAGAAATTGAACAATAAGTAAGAAATTATAAGCAACATGGATAATTATTTATCCAAATTGAATCCAATATTAGAGAGTCTATAAATATAGCCAATTATCTTGAGTACATGTGGACTATATTGGACTCCATATCATAATTTTTACATAAAAATTTCACTTCAGATCTCATATATTTATTTCCTAGAATTTCTTATTAAAAATATTTAACCATATAAAACATGGTGTATGCATACTTATCCTTGAAGTGCTTATACATCTAACTTGACACTGATGATAACATGATGTACTAGATATCTAGTGCATCATCTAAATTCCTATTATAATTATATATTTTTTGATTACCTTTTATATACATTATTAATTATTTTAATATGTCACCAAATACATTATCAAATACTAACATCCCTAATCACTGGATTTAGAAAATCCAATCATTGGTAATTATAGTGGAAATTATCCAAATTTTATTTATCATAGTATAGAGTATAAACATGCTACAATTTTAAGGTATTTAGGTAAGAAACTCTTTGGACAATTGAATTGACTCGTATCTCCTTGATCAGTTGGGTGAACTCCCTAATCCTTAAATCTTGGACTCATATTTATTCAATTCTTTCATTCAACTTGTACCATATAATACAAGACCACTTCTTTTGACCCCAATTTGGTTAAATGAACACATTAATTTATTTATAACTCCAATATTACTATAAAAAATAATTACTATATCTAGGAAAAAACCTTGATCCATGGTTTTATCTCATCCAAATGATGTAAGGAATCATAATTAATATTATATTTAAGGGATTTTTTTGAGCGTAAGAAATGTTGTTTTATAATTGAGCGCGATCATTAACTATTCTATGTATTCTATTATATGAATAATTAAACATAAAAAATATAAAAAATCTTACATACTATCCCTTTTTATCCAAGAATTATTGTTAATTAATCTATTCTATATGATCACATAAATATAAAATTAACCATGCATCAATAAAAAATAAATCTGGAATGATCATGATATGTAAACTAGTGGATGGTTTACCAAATGTTAATAAACTAGTCAAGGACCTAAGGTAAATAACTCCTTTATTTTGTTTGGAATCGAGCTACAACATCATCTCTTATATTATGGTTCCTTATATTTGGTTCTCTTTCAACTTGCCTCTTGAAACACCACCTCAAGGGATCTCATCTTTAATAGTAATAATCACACATGGGTGAGGGGTACCATGGGTAAGGGGTTTCATAACAATAACCATAGACACAGTTCTATACATAAAAAGGATGAGATATTAGACACATAAATATTAATTTATTTAATAAATGATCATTTCATAAAAATAATATAATAATTAAATTAAATAAACACACTAATCTTACACCAGTTGTTCTAAGAACATAATCATCACTACCATTTTCTTATAACTAAGAATTCGATGAGTATGAAGTAACAATCATAGATTTAAATGTGATGATTTTTTATCATTATTCTCATCATCTTAAATATTATTACGTTCTAATTAATATTTCAATGGAGAACCAATAAGTTCATCAAGAATATACTCCTTAAAATTCTTTCTCTTATATATAAAAACCTCCTTAGTATTCCATTTTTTGGTAAAGACCCAAGAACTATTTCAAAAAGAATACTATTATTTAAGTCTTCTACTTAGGAAATAATCCCATTTATGATACTAATAATTATATGAAACATTTTATAAATAATTTCTTCTTCACCCATTTTTAAATATTGATATATAGCTCTTCACATCCCAAGTTTAGTTGTTTTAAAATTATCAGTTCCATAATGAGTAACTTGAAATATTTTCCAAATATCATGTGTAGTTTTATATATTGAGATACAACTAAATACATTTCATCTAATTTCATATTAGAAAATACTCATTAGCTTGTTGTTTAAACCATAAGAAAGAACATCATTACCATTTATGGTTTTTGGATCAATTTTGGGTAACTTTTAAGGTTTAACCATTGGGGTCCGATGATCATTTATAATATGCTTAAGGAAGGATTATATATGATATTTCCAGTATTTATAATTATTTAAATCAATATATGGTGGTCTATAAGGAATCCATCCATCATTTCAACTTGTTCTCATCATTTTAAATAGAGCTTTTCCCTTAAATGATTATGTCTAGGATAAAATTTAGCGAAAATATATATATATGAAAAATATAATGATAATTTTAAGGTTCAATATTTAATTATAATTGTTTTTCCTGGATATAAATATATGATAAAGGTCAATAGGGAGAGGGGTGGGTTAAGTTACCAATTTATAAATTTTAAATAAATTATCAAAGTTATGATAATTAAGTAGCATAACTTAAACATAAAGATAACCCATACTTTTTTTAGAAGTTTATATCAAAGTGATCCAATATATAAACTTTAAAATATCAATTTGAGTGTGTGAAACCCACTATAAAGTGTCTTGACTTTTTAAAGGGATTAAAATCCCATTTTAACTAACCTTTTCACACCTAGAGTCACAACCCACACAACTCAGTATTTTCTACCTAGAGGAACGACCCAAACAGTTATTTCCTTTTTTGATATAGTGGAACAACCCAAGACTTTACTTTTTTCTCACGAGGTTGTATAACCCATGACACACCATTGGTAGGGGTAGTATAACCAGACACCAAGGTCATTATTTTTAATATAAACACATAAAAAAAATCCTGAAATCAAAAAAGATACAAAAATAAAGAATTAAAGAAACCAAAAATTAGATAAATAAATTATTAATGTTGAGATGGACTAAATCACGCTTTGAGATTAGTAGAGAATTGAACAATGATATCCAATAAAAAGGATCACAACAATAATGATGAAAAAAATGTACAATGATTCCTTCAGATTTTTCACACAATAATGCTTGTGTGATCATTTATGGTTCGTATATTATCTACTTGGATACATTGCACCATTTTTTCTTGACTCTAGATATAGAGTTTTCTTCATGCCCATTATATTAATTTTTTAGGCTTGCATAACAACTTCAAATATTCTAGACATTGTAGTTCCTCTTTTTTTGAAGCCCAATTGCACATGTGAAACCAATGAACAACTTTAGAGTTATTCCCTGCCATTTTCCTAGAAATTTTTTCATGTGTTTTCTCCATTTAATGTGAATTCATGACTCAATTAATCTCCTTGAAAATTAATCTCGCATCACTATAATCACAAAAAAATTCAAAATATATAGAAAAAAATTCCACAATTAAAGTGATAAGATAAATAGAAAAAATAAAAATTCAAACATCATATTTCCAAAAAAAATCCAAGTTTAAAACATACGGATTTATATTTTTTTAATATTATAATTTTCATAAGATACCATGAGTTCATAAAATATGTAAACCATAAGATACAATTTTCATAAGATATATAATTTTCATAAGATATAGATGGTTTCCATAAGATATATACATATACTTCATAATATACATTAAATGTGTAGGATATGAATATATATCACAAGAATAGAATCATGTAAGATATAAATTTCGTATGGTAGAAATTATCCTAATATAAAAAAACCCTTAGGATAGAGAATCTAATATCATAGGACTTTCATATGATATAGTTAACATGTAAGATATAAAAAACAATGCAAGATAATAAAAATTTATAATATATCATATCCTATATGATATAAAACATATCCTGAATAAGATATAAAAACACATGATAGATATTTTTATATGATAGGGAAATTCATAATATATAGGTTATTCATAAGGTACATCCTATATTATGTAAGATATAGAAATTATTTTTTTTAGAATTAATATCATTTAATGCATTAGTCATTCCTCAAAATCATACTAATTCGGTTTTCTCTGAAATTAGTTCATAAAATACATAAAAACATAAAGAATAATTAAAGAATATTTAATCAATAAATAAAAATTCAACATCAATTCGACATCATTGTTTTCTTCTACAAGAAGTGCTTGATTCAAAATTCTTGTTAGAGGGAATAAATAAGATTTTTTAATTATAAGAATATAATTAAGTAAATTATAAAGGTTATAATCAACAATATACCACATTTTGATAATTATGAAATTGAATATAATTTCAAAAACTTCTACCCCCTTTTGAAATTATCAAAAAGAAATTTCCCCATTTTTTAAAATAAGTTTGTAACAAAAAATTTATGGTTTTCCCATATTAGGAAATAATTTCAAAATAGTTTATTATCAATTATAATATAAAATATAACCACATAATGAAAAATAATATTAATTTGAGAGTAAAAAATTTAAAATAGGTTTAGAAACCTAAAATTTTGAAATCTTAGAAAAGAAAAATTGATTTAAAATAGATTTGAAAAATTTGAAGTAACATAATTTATATAAACTAAATAATTATATAAAAACATTAATATTAGGAGATAGATAATAAAATTAGATATACCCTACCCTTAATACAAGGTTTTATAACTTCTTTAAATAGTAACATCTTTTAAAATTGGTATATAGAATTTAAAACCACTGTGTGCATAATTTAAAAATTACTTGTATAAATTAGTGAAAAATACTCCTAAAAAATTCTCTAAAATCCATATAGATCCATGAAAAGAATCTTATATATTTAAAAAATTATTAAAAATATATTCAATGAATTAAATAGGTATCCAATAGTGATTAAAAATTAAAATAAACAACAAAATACAAATAGTTTACAATTTTACTATTGTGAAATCCCAAAAAAAATTAATTTCATATCAGTAAACCATAAAATAAAAAAATATTAATTATATGTACTGAACAATGCTATTATCATGTGAAAAAAATGATTAATTTTAAACAAATATATATTACATAAAGTGGCATTTAAATAAAAAATTATTTTAGCCTTCAAGAAGGATCATGAACTCTGTATAAACACATTCTAGAAACATTTGTTTTTCAAAAGATCCTAGAAGACTATTAATAATTTAATACTTACCTTGAATAAAATTATATTTACAATATATCAAGTTCAAACTTGAATTTCTAAAAATTTTCTACATCCAAATGTTTATTAAAAATGTCTACTAGTTGATCATCAGTTGGAACATGTTCCAAACATATTTCTCCCATTTTAACATGATACCTAATAACATGATATATATCTTCAATATGTTTAGTTATAGAATATTTCAAAGTATTCCTAGATATATATGTATTAGGTGAATTATTTTATAAAATATAAAAATTATTAAAATAATAAATAAATAAATGTTAATGTTTGTTTAATCTATAAAGATTGAGCACAACTTGAAGAAACTACATACTCTACTTTAGCAATAGATGAAGAAACAAAGAGTTATTTATTTGAAAAAAATAGAATAATATTTTACCCCAAAAGTGAAACATTCCACTTTTTCCCTTTTCAATTAATTTCACAACAATAAAATTCCTAATTTCAATATCTATATAATTCAAAATAAGTTTTCTAGGATAAAATAAACCAATATTTAAAGAAGATTTTACATATTTTATGGTTATTTTCATATATTTTAAGTGATTATTTTATGTTCACATTGAAATCTTGCACATATATAATTTAAAACAATAAATCTGGATAAGGAGTAGTTAAATATAATGAACCCCAAATCATACCACTAAAAACTTTATTATCCATCGATTTAAAAATTTATTAATATTGAATTTACAAGAGGTAATCAAAGGATTATTTGAGATTTTAAAAATATCAAGACCTAATATTTTAAACAAATATTTATCATACTTAGACTGATTTAATAAAATTGCAGAATTCCTTTGAATAATATTGAGTCCAAGAAAAAAAAATTAATTCTCCTGTATTTAAAATATCAAATTCACTTGTAAATAAGTCTTAAAAATATTTAAAAAGTTTTTCACTTAAAGATCCAAAAATAATATCATGAATATATATTTGAATAATAAAAATATCATTATAAGTTTTATTGATTAAAAAATTGTGATCCAATTTTTCTTTAACAAAACTATTTTTCAAAATAAATTGAAATAACCTTTCATGCCATGCTCTAGAGGTTTTTATGTACAAAAATAGTTTTCTAAATTTTTGAAAATTGATTAGGATATTTTTTATGTTCAAATACAAAATGATATCTTACAAATAGTTCTTAAAAAATAATACCATTTAGAAAAAAACTTTTCACATCCATAAATCCATGAAAATTTATATAAGATAATAGGATTATTATAGATTCTAACCTAGAAACCAGAGTAAAACTTTCATCATAATCATTGAATTATTCTTATTAATAACATTGTGATATTAATCTTGCCTTATTTTTTATAATTTATCCAAATTCATATTCAATATTTATATATTTAATTTTGGTTCCAATAACTTGTGAATCATTTTAAGGTTTTACTAAATCCAAAAATTTATTTCTATAAAATTAGATAAAATCTTATTCTATAACTAATATCCAATTAGAACTAGTTAAATATTCAAAAATATATTTTGGAACAAAATCATAAAAAAATTCATGATAATTTAAAAACTTGTTAAAGAATTTATGGTTTGAAATTATGATTCTATATTTCAAATTACTCTAAAATATCCAATTTTAGGCCATAATCCCATCCATAACTCATAAAGTGTCATATTTAGAATATGTATTCAAATAATTTTATTGGAAACATAGAAATTAGTAAATATAGATTCTCACCAAAAATATATTTGTGTTTTAAATTCATTTAACATGGTTCTACTAATTTCTTAGGAGATCATATTTTTACCTTTCAACAAATTCCTTTTTTTAGGTGCACTAGGGGATATAAAATTATAGAAATATCTATTTTCCTTATAATTTTTTTAAAATTTTGAATTCTAAACACTCTAACCCTATCACTTCTTATTAATAAAAGTAGATATGATTGAAATTTTAAAAATAATTTACAATAATCAATAAACTTAGATAAGGTTTTAGGTTTATGAGAAATAAAGTAAATATATGTAAATATATTAAAGTCATCCTCTATTAAAAATAAAACACCTTTTACCAAAAATACTAGAGGTTTTTATAGTCCAAATAAATCAATATGAATAATTTTTATAGGTATTATATTTTTAACTTCCTTTATGAATATAAAACTATCATAATTATGTTTACCGAAAGTCCGCGAGGAATTGTTAATTCCTATGGGGATAAAAGCATTTAGTATTTATTAAAACTATGAAAACCTAACTAAATATGTAGTATCAAGCAAGTCCGAGTGTTGAACCCACAAGGACAGATTTTTTGTTCAAAATTAATTAAGAAACCAAAATTAACAATGTTTGGTTTGGTTTGAGAGAAAAAAAATAGAAAGATTTATTAGGTTGAATATCAAGATATGAGTCATTCCAAGTTCAGTGATTTTTAGGTTTGTGTGCTAGGGATTTAATTGATGATTTATTTACACAGTTTTGGTGTTGGAATTGGGTTAGCATGGAACCTTGGTGTTAGTTTCTTGACCTAATTTAATGATTGCACTATTGGAATGATCATCAACCAAATGAAATCACAAAACTAGGTGACCCAAATTCATATTTAAACATAATCAGTCTATATTGGATAATGGTCATACACAAACATAAGGTTATTAATTTATGAAATTAATTAAAAATCCTAAATTCAAAATTAATGTCCATGAAATTAAAAAATAATGATATTTGGAATTGATAAATTTAGTTTTAGTAATCTAAAACATGAATAATAAAACAAAATTAATCTCTAAGTATCACATCCCCTTACAATCACATCAATCGACACAAATAGAACTACTTACTCATGCTAGGCATGTTGAGAACAAGAAACATGGGAACCTGAAGAAGAAAGGTAGCTAAGAATAGTGGTGAATCTGGGCTCCAAATCATCACTCCATTATCTTATAACATTTTTTAGTGTCGGTTGGCCTCAACTGGTCCTAGAGTATATTGGAAGGGTGGCTGAGGGGATCCTTTTATATCCAATCAATCAAAATCCTCATCCGTGGTGTCTTTATTTTTTTTAGCACGTTGAAACTTACACAACATGTAATTTAATTTCGCATCGTGTAATCCCAATCTATGTTTGCTCCAAAATTTTTAAATCCACGTGAATCTCGTGTGAAATTTGAATCCTTTCAAAAAATATAATTGGGTCTCACAATGTGTAACTTCTCTTCACAACATGAAATCTCATCACAAATTGTCCTACGCAGATAATTCTTATAGAAAAAGTCACAATGTGTAATTTAATTACACGGCGTGTAATCATTCCACTTCAGTTTTTCAGCCTCATTGTTCGTTAAAAATCCGGTGTCGCTCCGCTTCTCTTTACTCATGGCGTGAAGTGTCTTTAAGATTGTAATTTTACTCTTTCTTGTTCCTTTTACAAATATTGGTTGAATCCTACCATTAATCATAAAACAATTCAATTTTTTCCAAAATTAGAAATATTAATCATTTAAATAAACAATTTAAACATTAAAACACTCTAAAATATATACATGAAATACACTTATCAAATACCCCCACACATGAATTCATACTTGTCATAAGGATGGAATCTCAATATGCTATTAAGGACATTCACCTTACCATGGTTTAAATTCAATTTTAATAAAAACCATTGATCAAATAGAAGATAAAAATATTCAAGCATCATGTGGGGAAATTATTTAGCGACGCACTTTTTAAAGAAAACAAGTCAACCAAGTATTTTACTTTTCATATTTTGATATATCAAAGTTTCTTCATTCATCTGTTTTCATTTTTCAATTTATTATTAGTATGCATGAAACTTTAAATTTACCTCACATGATTTTTTCCACTCATTATCTGGGTATAATTACAACAGTTCGGGGGAGGGGATAAATACAATAAAAATTCTACACTAAACCAACCAGAAATAAATCGACCAGACTCAAACCCAAGACATTTCCGAGATCCCACAGAGCCACTAACAACCAAGATAGACCCTGCAGGAACTTATTGTATAGGTATAAATGTATATAGAATTCAACACATACCTCAATAATCATGTAACTTACCAAAGGATTGCAAGGCTTCTAACATCTCCACCGCGTAAAGACATAAATCACAATCAATAAAGAGGGATTCACTATTAAGGTTCAAATTAATCCGAGGCTTCAGGGTATGTGGGTAAATTATATAGAAAGTAAATATCAAAAAGGATGTTTGATTATAAATCATTTTACATGATAATCAAAAAATAAGCTTGATGAATATCTCTTTTTATAAATGTCATTTATCTTTCCCCCCAAAATCTCAAAGTAGGATCATGATACATGTAAGCATAATGATGTAATCACCATATTTTAATCTTTTATAGTTATATATATATATGTTTTTTATTTTTTTCAATTTATTTTCAAATTTTTTTTAGCAAGAATGCTGAATAATGAAATACAATGAAAGATACATGGCCTTCCCCCAAATCACAATTTAAACCCCCCTACAAAATATCCACAACGAAGTAAATCCTATTACACCCTATAATGTTACTCCCCCACAATATTATTTTAAATATCTTGAAAAAAATTATATTAAGGTAGGAATGGATAAAATAGGCCTGTAACATGCCTCATTTCCAAACAATACTGTTCATGGATTCTACGGGCTTAAAAAGGATTAATGAATGGTGGGTCTCAGGATGAGGGATTAACAAAAATAATGCGTCAATCATTTTAAATGTGATGTTTTTTAGTAATTTATTTGATAAGATACAAATAAATTTCTATATGAAAACATGTTCGAGTTTCACATGAAATATAATATAGATTTAATGGGAAATACTGTCTTAGTGGATTTCTCAGGAATGCGTTGAATGGTTGGGAAAATTTCTCATAGAAATGCATATTAATAATTAAATCTATTTATGAAAATATCATAAATTGGAAACATGGACAAATATCAGAAAAATACCATTTACAATGATCAACATGCTCCTCAAATTAAGATTTTTTAAATCCTAGTCCACATGCTTTTCTCTATAAATTCTTTTCCCTATTTTCTCATTCAAATTTATTGAAAAATAAATCTAAATTCATGGAATGATAGTTATCCTATGTAGTTTATATATCCTTGTTCATTTGAGTAAATAATATATCAAAGGTGGGCTTGAAATTTCTAATTAAATCCCTAAAACATTTAAAAATGTGGGAAATACAGTGGAATAATAAATAATTGAAAGTCTTACCCCCTTTTAAATTGATGCTTCAAACTTGGGATGTATAGGTTTTGGTTAAACCCTTTCACAATGTGTAAATTCCCTTCATGATGTGTAATCTCTCTATAATCACTTCTCTTACTGATTGTTGCCTAAATTAATGGTCCTTCAAAAATAAAGATACACAAGTGAGATAAAATTCCATAAAAATTAAATTTAAAATATTTAGGGTTGATTGATTCCTAAAAAAATAGAAAATAAATAAATAAAAACACTAAAAACTCAAGTTACCTCTAAATAATGCTTTTTTACCATAATTAACTCGACCTTACTACCTTTAGATCTAGGTAGTTTATGGTAGGAAATAGGTTATCTAATTTGGATATAAAAAATTTCAAATATGAGATTCAATAGTGTAGATTGGTCCTCTCCCTTTTTCTAAAATTAACTTTAGTCTTTCATTATTAAAAACATTGTCTATCTCCATGGGCCTAATCCAGTGGTTCTTAGCCCTTTATGAATAATAAAACAAAAATTCAATAACAACCCAAACTTGTTCTACTTGTTTGAAATCTTCTTGAATTAATGGCCTCCATAATGTTCATATTTTTCTAAATCTTTCTTATATTTCATTAGATTATTCTTACTTTCTTTTTCAATTTCCATAGAAGATACTTCATCTCTTCTTCCATGGACTATATTTTCCTCTTCTTTCAGCAAATTATTTTCTGAAAATTCATATACTATTTCATCTAACTTCTATATTGCCCAGTGGAAATTGAATTTAACCTATAATCCTCTAAATATTAAACTGATCTCTCCATTTTGAACATCAATCACTTCCATTCCTGTATCAAGGAACAGTCTTCCCAAGATTATTGGGAGTTTTTCTTCAACCAAGTCCATCACCAGAAAATTTTCCGGAAAATAAAACTTGTGTACTTTGATGATGAAATCTTCAAGTATTCCTCGAGAAATTCTCACTTTTATATCATCTAGTTAAATCATAACTTGAGTTGGTTTCATCTCCTTCAATATCGGGATTTTGAAAGTTTTATATGACTTCATGTTTACAATGGAATCTAAATAACATAAAGCACTACCAAAATCATTAGTACCAATAGTATTCGGTATTGAAAATCTACCAGGATAAGACCAATTCCTTAATGAACTTATCATAGTCACGCATGTTTTTCATTGCCTTAACGAATGGGATTTGGATGTGTATTTTCTTGAACATATCTAAAAACTTTCATTTTTTCTCAGCAATATTCAATTGTTTTTTTCAATATTGAAATGGTTGGGGTGGTTGGTATGGGGGTGGTGATTCTTATTTATTATGTTCCTTAGATTCTTGATGTTTTTATTTAACTTATTTTGCTAGTTTTTGTACTTTATTTCCTACAAATTCTATACCAATCCCTTGTGTCTTCCTTCCACTTCTAAGAAATTTGGATTTCACATCTCCACCAAGGTGTTTTTTTGGGAATCCTGGAAGCTCTCCTCTTTTTCTTCCTCTGAGTTACTTGGTAATATGGATGACTTGACCTTCTAAGTTTCTTACTATATCTTGTTGGTTTTGTAATTCAATTATCAATTTTATGATTTTATTTTCTTAATCTCTTGAATATGATGTCATCTATTTAAGTGAAGCTCCTATTGCGGTCATAAAAGTTTCAATGGTTTTCTCCAGTGAATGGACTTGACTGGTCATAGTGAGGCCTTATTGTTGAGATTTAAACCCTTGTTTCCTTGGCTAAAATCCTTCAACTTTATTTTGATTCTACTATAATGGTTATTTTTTCTGTTTTGGATTCCATTCCTGCACAAAATTTTTATGATTATAATCTAAATAATTTTCATCTTCACAGTACATACCATGGGGATTTTGATTAGTCATCATTGCACCCATTGACCACGTTGTCATGACACCTAAAATTTATTATGATTTTAAGGTTGATTTATAGTATAGGGAATACCCTAGGTCATCTCTCAAGGAGCATTGATAGGTTTAGAGTATGCATGCTTAATAAAAAGTACTGAAAATGGGGGTGATTTTGAAAATAGTTTTAAGAAAATAACTTAACTTAAAGAGTTTAATAGTATATAGATTAAGGTGGTGTTTTAAGAATTTACATATAAGGATATCATTTCAATTTCACTATAAATCTTTTACATTTCATTGTTTTGAAATAATATACATGGTATTTTTAATTCCTTAGTTGAGGGTTGTCAAGATATTGCTTCCCCTCTTTCCTCTTAAACTGTTGCACAAAGTACCAAACCTTGATAACACAATCATGTTATCAAGGATTGTACCTCAATACTAGAAAAAGGGATACCAAATAATATTGAAATATCATGATTGTGTGTGAGAAAATGGATTCTTGTGTTGTCCAATTGGAACAACCTAATATTCCCACTTGAAATCTCAACCCAATTGGTGTTGAGATAAAAAGTGTTTCACTTAATTATAACAAAAGAAATTAATTCAACGGATAATAACATAAATATTAATCCTAAGTGAAATATTTAACACAAAAATTACGCAAAACCAATAGAATGAAAAGTTTTGGAAATCCCTCCCATGTCTGTGTAGCTCCCTCGAAATGATCGTCCGCCGTTTAGCTCACCATCAAAAGGAGGAGAAGGCTCGGGTGGAACTTCACCTTCATCCTTGCCCCATATGATGATAAGGGACTCTAGAACTTCTAGGATGATGAGACAACTCCTTTGGAACTCCAAATTTTCATCACTTAACTCCTTGTTCGAACTTATAAATGAGGTTCCCGAGGTATCATTTTATAGGCAAAGTGAAAGGTGATTTTGAGAACACAGACTGTGTAAATCCAAGTAGCCCAATATTTTCAGTGGGTAAACAAATTTATCTTGATTTGAGAAAAACTAAAAATTTGTATCCCCACCTCATTAATATCTTCACAGAAATTTTGGTATTATTTGGACACCTATATCTTGAGATATGGAAAAATCCCAACACACCACTTTTGACATCATGTAGATTGGGTGTGATGGACAGATTGGTTTGGATGGGAATATAAGTGTACTAATTTGGAATGGGTTCCTTTTTATGAAATGAATAAAAATGAATTTTGGACCATACCACAAAATTTCATCAAATTTGGATGCATATTTCAGTATAAGTATTTGGTTGAGTCCACTGGTCTGAATGAATGCTATGCAGTTTGACCCATTTTTCTTTGACATTATCATGGGCCCTCCAAACCACCTTCACAATGAGGAGTTATTCTCAGTGATCATGAAAAAATACGTCTCAAAAATTGTATTAGAATGAAATTCAAAGATATTCATGATACTAATCAGAGAAAATAATTCAAAAGTTAATAATGTCACTAATTCTCTATGTGTGTGTTTTTGACAACCATTTAATGATATTATTTACACTTTCTATCAATTAAATATAAGTTATTTAAAAAATTGTTTAATTCCATGATCTTTTCCGTCGAACCTTCCCCACATCCTTTTCAATAAAATTTCAAGACCCACTCACATTGGAATTACCATAAGTCAAACCATAAGCTCCCAACCTAGATATACCAATATTTTTTACATTTCATCACCTCCCTCATTTATTATTTTTTTAAAAGTTTCACTTGGAACAAATCCAATACTGTTCTCTCAACCCTTGTTTGATCTCTTCATGACACTAATTGTAATAGTTAGAAAAAGATCAAAAGTTGAGGAAGGGTAGTTTTTGACCTGCCAATACACAATATTTTTTTTTTGTTTTTTGAGGGCGTTCAATAGTCAGATAATTGGTACAAACACATATTCCAATCTGGTAGAGTAATGAAATAGATTGGATAAGGAATGAACGTATGAATAATTGATATTGTAAAGTAGAGAAAAATCAACCTAACTTATATTTACCTTCTATTAATATAGAAAAAAATTATTTACATACATTTATATTACTTCATAATTAAAGTATAATTATTATAACATATAAAAAAACTATGATAAGACCATATAGGTGTAGTGTCTTTAGAAATCGTGAAACATAAAAAACTATTTCATAAAAAATCTACATTATCTCCCATTTATTTCATCATTACTAGAATGATTTTTGGAATATCATATTTAATACCATTATTCATGTCCTAAGAAAATGAAACATATAAAAGGGCGAGCACAAATTCTCAGTATTGGTAAACAAATGAAATAATAATCATATCATATTCATAAGAACATAACATTTTAAAATCTTATCCTGCATATAAAAGATCATAATATCATGTCATGGGATAAATCATAAAGGTGAAATATAATCCCTATAGTTATAACATAAGACATTATTATTTTTTTCATAAACACATAATCATAGAAAATCATTTCATATTAGTCAAGGATAATTGCCAAGAACATTATAATGTACAAAGTCCATTACTGAACCGAGTACTCTCCTCATTCCAGCCCTGTATCACTAAACCAGATTAACTTTCCATTCCATCCATGTCTATCTCATGAGATATAAATCTTTACATAATTCATTTTGGGAGATATAGGTCCCACCCATCTCATAATGAAACCATTATTACGTGTGTCACAAAAAAAATAATAACATTACCATAGCATAATCCATGCAATAAAATGGGTTTCTTAAAAAAAATTCCATCATAATTGATATAAAACAAATGGATTTACTAAATAAAATTACATAACAAAAAAATAAAATCATGGTAACAACAGGGAAAGAAATATGAACCTATTTAAATAGTTACATCTTATATGAAAAATAATTTTGAGAAAACAGTTGAAATGAATTCATGAGGAAAATATACTTTATTTTTCCAAAAATGTTTTATTTTCTTAAAATTCCATACAATTTATAAGAAAATAATTTAGTTAAAAATAATCTTGAAATCTTATAGAGTAATATTCATGGAAATAAGATGTCATGAAACCGTAAAAGTTGATTCATTCCATATAAGTTAATGAAACCTTCTTCTCATACTTTTTCTGGAAAGGTCAAAAAGTACCTCGTACCAAGAAAAACAAAATATTCCATTCATACCATTTAGTAAAAATTCACCAGTGGGTAAAATTGATTTGAAAAAATTATATAAGGATATAAATAATATTTTGAAATATATATTTAGAAACATGAATGTGGATGATAAATATAAAGAATATTTTTTGAAGACCGTAGTTTGTCTCATGAGACCTATCAATGCACATAGGGCTATAGTGTGACCCACCTAACAAATTATGTGTCCAATGAATTCCTAATATGAATGAGGATAAATATAAACAACATATACATTCATATTGAAACTAATATATGAAATGTACATAATTTTCCCCGAACATTAATCATAAACACTAACCATTTAGAGTAAATTGGTGAATGGTTTTAAGATAGAATATCCACAGCCAAAATAATCATAAAATATTAAATTAAATATGGTAGATGAAACCATGAAATATTAATCACAATAATACATAATAATCAATAAGAGTGTGGAAATAGATGAAGATACTCTTATAAAATCTTTGAGTAATATTTGAGATAAACACCCTTTTACTTTGAAAAGAAGAGTTCTTTTGGAAAAATATTTGTATAAAACCAGAAGTGAAGTAACATAATATTTTCAAAATAAAATTATTGATTTTATAATGGTAATGGTTTCCAAAAACAGATTATAGGGTTCCCTTAAAAATATGTAAGAATTTGAGAAATTCCCTTGAATCAGACTTGTATTTCGGAAAGGATTTTTAAAAGAACCTTTTAGAACATATAACTCCCATTATATTAAACTAGTATTATAGTTGGTAAAAATATATAGAACACTCACACATAATTTATTAGTAGTACATAATAATACACAATAATTTAATTGAGGAAATTATACAATAAAAATAACGCGAATGAAAATAAAGGTTTGGGTGGAAAACCCCTTACATTAAGTCCGAATGTCTTCCGCTCTTGAACTTAAGGTTCGGGAATATGAAACTAGAATTATTAATAAATTATTTCAGAACTTATTAGACATGATTTTAGTTTATAATAATTCTTTTTAGTTCATTTATATCTTTATTGATAAGTTATTATATTGAATTCCTTTGTTCTGGATTGTTTGTTTTCTTGATTTCCAAAGTCAGTTCACTTGTTTTTAAGTAATCGAGTTCATGTGGAATAGATGTAAATCTATAGAATTAAAATTAAATTTTATTTATGAACATACATAATTTTTAATGTTCATTTCTATCATTTGGTTACATGGAAATATGATGAATAATTTGATGAATTATTAATGACATACACTTAAATTATTTTTGCAGTATTTTGATTTTTAGGAACTACTTTGGTCATATAATTTAATAATATGCAAGTATACTGGTTTCTGAATATTAATTAGGTTATAATACATATATTATAGTTTGGTTCAACCGTCAAAATTGTTTCATGAACAGAATTTAATATTGTGATAGAAATTGAAAACCCATCGTCCTTGAATGTGATAAATTATCACATCTCGGATGGTGTTTTCATTTATAGTATAAAATAACAGGAAAAGAGGGATGATGATGAATTATTAAATTATCAAATAAAAAATATAGTACATGTAAGGTACTGGATCTATCATAACATTTGTATAAAAGGAGGTGATCAAGGAAAGAAAATAAAGGAACTTGAAAATAAAATAAAAGTTGAGACATGCCTTATGAAAAGTTTGCTGCATAACGGCTATGCAACATGTTTTATAAAAAAATAAAAAGAAAATGGATAGGGGTAAACCATTAATAAAATATCCATAAAATAGTATAGGGACAGAATAATATGGAAATAATAACATGGTGTGAAAACTTTAAATACATACCACATAAAAGATAACTTCAATGGAAAAGAGAAGTTGAAAATTCTCTTACCTTGTAGAGTAACTCCTAGGATTTCAAGGTTGGAACCTTGGGAGCTTAAGGATACCTTGGTAGGACTAATATGGAGGTAAAAAAATCAGATATTCAAGGATGATGAGTTTAGAATAAAGGAAAATAAAGGAATGAGTCGGTAGTTATAATAAATGAGAGGGAGTTTTTTTATTAATTTAAAAGGACACCTCATTAGTTGGTTTTGTAAAACCATGGGATTTTATATGGTATTTTCCCATGGTATTAGCCACTTGGGACACCTAATATTTTATTTTACTGTACACAGGTCGACCATAATTTTGTTTTAATTATTATATCATTATGATATCATTAAACATACCGAAAACTCAAAACTGTTTTTTACTATTCATAGAAAATTCAAGTATCTTATAAAAAATACAAAAAATTCACCCAAACTATTTTTTGACATGTAGATTTCAAAAATGAAATACATTTTTCAAAAATATTTTTCTAAACATTATTAATTTAATTTTTAAATAAAATCATAGTCAGTTCAAAAAATGACAATTTTAAAGGTAAAACTAGTTTTATATCACATTAAAAAATTAATTAATATTTCATTATATTTTTACTTAATAAAATAAAACAATATCATTATTCACTATTCATAGGGGTAATATTACTATTCATATTACTATTCATAAGGGTATGTTACTATTCACCACAAATCAAGTTTGTTATATCAAACTCTAAATGACTTACCGATCACAACTCTAGATGACCGTTTTTTGAAATTCAAAACATAGTAGAGGAAAAGTTCTGTATAATAGATAGATTATACATTTTTTTATAGGGATACAGTGTGTCATGCATTCAATATTTATTTTCAAAACTTTGGGGTGTTATAAATATCCCCTCTCCTAAGATTATGTGACCCAAAGACGAAACTTTTTGAAGCCAAAATTCGTACTTGGTAAATTTGGCATAAAGGTTCTCCTTTCTCAGGGTCTTCTGTACAATTCTCAAGTGATCTTCATGTTCTTAATTTCTATTTGAATATAAAATAATATCATCTATAATGACTACAAAAAACTAATCAATATATTCTTTAAATACTATATTCGTTAGATTCATAAAAGAACCATGAAATAGTATATGGATATAATAATATGTAAATAATAAAATGGTGTGAAAACTTGAAATATAAACCACATAAAAGATAACTTGAATAGAAAAGAGAAGTTGAGAATTCTCTTACCTTGTAGAGTAACTCCTAAGATTTTAAGATTGGGACATTGGGAGCTTGAGGACACCTTGGGAGTATTCCTATGGAGGTAAAACAACCAGAGATTCAAGGATGATGAGTTTATAATTAAGGAAAACAAAGTAATGAGTGGGTATTTATAGTAAATGAGAGGGAGTTTTTTTATTAATTTAAAAGGACACCGCATTAGTGGTTTTGTAAAACCATGGGCTTGACCATGGTATTTTCCCATGATATTATCCACTTGGAAAACCTAATATCTTATTTTATTATACAAAAGTTTACAAGAATTTTATTTAAATTATTATATCAATACGATGTCATTAAACATACCAAAAACTCAAAATTGTATTTTTACTATTCACGAAAAATTCAAGTATCTTAGAAAAAATCCCAAAAATTCACCCAAACCATTTTTTGATGTCTATATTTCAAAAATGAACTCCATTTTTCAAAAGTATTTTTTTAAATATTATTAATTTAATTTAAAAAAAATCATTTTTAATTCAAAAAATAACATTTTTAAAGGTATAATTTATTTTATATCACATTGAAAAATTAATTAAGTTCTCAATATCTTATTACCTTAATAAAATAAAATAATATCATTATTTACTATTTATAAGGGTCATATTACTATTGATAAGAGTATGTTACTATTCACCTAAAATCAAGTTTGTTCTATCAGACTCCAAAAGACTTACTGATCAAAACTCTAGACGACGATTTTTTGAAATTCAAAACATAGTAGAGGAAAAGTTTTGTATAATGGATAAATTATAAAATGTTTTATTTTATAGGGACACATTGTTTCAAGCATTCAATATTTCTTTTCAAAACCTTGGGGTGTTACATTCTCCCCTCCTTAAAAAAAATTCATCCTTGAAATTCACAAAATGTTACCAAAAAAGAATCATGTATATCTTCAACATATCCTCCTCAGGCTCCCATGTTTCTTCCACTATCTTATGGTTCCTCAAAAGAACCTTTACCAGATGAGTCATCTGATTTCTCAATAGTTGTTCTCTAGTATAAAGAATTTTTATAGGCTCTACACAATAAGAAAAATCAGGATCAAGTTATACTTTTGTATAGGTGAGTACATGTGTTGGGTCTGGCATGTATTTACTTAACATTGATGCATGGAACACATTGTGAACTTTGGAGAGACTTGGTGTCATTTCCAAATAGTAAGTTAGGGCTCCAATTTGATCCAGAACTACAAAATGTGTGATGTACCTGGGGATTAATTTTCCCTTATTACTGAATCTTATAATACCCTTCCATAGAGATTCCTTTAAGAAAACATGATCTCCTTCTTAAAATTACAAATCCTTCCTTCCGTTATCAATATAGCTCTTTTGACTAATTTGAGCCGTTTTGATATGGGTTTGGATAATCTTCACCTTTTCTATTGTTTCCTCAACAAGTTATGGGCCTACAAGCTTTCTTTCACCAACATCATCCCAACAAGTTGGTGTGTGGTATCTCTTTCCAAATAACGCTTCATATGGTGCCATCTAAATACTTGAATGGAAGTTATTGTTATACTAAAATTCTATGAGAGTTAAATACTAATCTCACATACCTTGAAAGTCAAGTTTAAAATACCTCAACGGGTCTCCCAAAGTTTTAATAGTCCGTTCTGATTGTCCATCAGTTTGTGGGTGGTAGGCGGTGCTCAAATGAAGATCAGTATCGAGGGACGTCTGAAGAATTTTCCATAATTTTTATGTAAAATGGGGATCATGATCAGAAACAATTGATAAGGGTACACCATTAAGTCTTACAACTTCATTAATATATAGTCTTTAAAAATGGTCAAGTGATAAATATTCACTTATAATAAGAAAATGTGCTGATTTTTTAAGACGTTCAGCAATGACCCATATCACATCATTCTTTCATAAAGTCTTTGGTATCCCAATGAAAAAGTCTATAGTAATATCATACCATTTACAAAAGAGAATGGGAAGGGATTTCATGACTCCTCTAGGATGTTGTCTTCCAACATTCACTTGTTGACAAACCAAACATCTCGACACATAATTAGCAATCTCCATCTTCATATTTTCCAACCAATAATGTTCTTTTATATCACTATACATATTTGTTCTACCAATGTGTATAGAGAAATTATAGTTATAAGCATCATCCAATGGTTCCCTCTTTATCTCAGAAATAGCGGGAACACAAATCTTCTTTCTGAATTTCAAAATACCACCTTCATATAAGAAGTCAATCAACTTACCATAATTTACAACTTTAATTCTCTTTTGAAACTCCTCACCATCAGCCTAAGAACCTTTTATCCTTTCTAGTAAAGAAGGTTTGGAAACCATTTTAAAAAGTAGTTATGTGTTACCTTCTATGATAATTCCCATATTCATCTTTACTAGATCCATGAACATAAGATCCCTTTAAACTCCCATCTTGTTCAGAATTTCGTGGTCCTTTATACTCAAAGAGTCTTCCACTTTATTTTCCTTCCTCGGGTGGTAGTGTATTGTGAAATCATAATTCTTGATTAACTTAATACATATCCTTTGTCTCATGTTGAGTTATTTCTGTGAAAAAATATATTTCGAACTTTTATGATCAGTATATATCTCACATTCTTCGCCATAGAGGTAATGTATCCAAATATTTAGATCAAAGATTACTACTTCTAACTCAAGATCATGAGTTTGATAGTTTTGTTCATGAATTTTAAGCATCCTAGATACATAGGAAATCACTATATCATTCTGGATAAGGACATATCTAAGTCCTTTCTTTGATGCATCACTATAGATCGCAAATTTATCATTCCCTGATGGTAGAGTCAAGATTGGAGCATTCAATAATCTCTTATTCAATTATTTAAAAAATTCTTCACATTCCTTTATCCATATGAATTTAACACCTTTTCGTGTGATCATGGTCATTGGGTTGGATAAATGGGTGATGTTCTGAAAAAAATGCCAATAATAACCTGCTAAACTTATAAAACTATGTACCTTAGTTATGTTCATTGGAGTAGTCCATTCTTGAACAGCCTTTGTCTTTGCAGGATCAATAGATATTACATCCTTAGAGATAATGTGGCCAAGGAAGGAAACTTATTGAATCCAAAATTCACGCTTTTTGAACTTCCCATATAATTCATTTCTTCTAAGAGTCTTTAGAATAGTGTGCAAGTGATTTTCATAATCTTCATAGCTTTTAGTGTATACCATGATATCATCAATAAAAACCACCACAAAGTCATCAAGATATTACTTGAAAACTCTATTCATTATATTCATGAAAATAGATGGTTTATTAGTTAGCCCAAAAGGCATTACTATAAACTCGTAATGCACGTACCTGGTCTGAAATACTGTTTTTGGAATGTATTCCTTCCTCAAAAGCAACTAATGATATCCATATCGAAGATCAATATTTGAAAAATATCGGGGTCTATGAAGTTCATCAAATAAATCATCAATGCAAGGTATGGAACACTTGTTCTTTATTTTTATACAATTGATCTCCTTGTAGTCAATAAACAATCTCATAGACCCATATTTCTTTTTAACAAAAAGAACAGGGGCTCCCCATAGAGAAACACTAGGGTAAATAAATCCTTTATCACTTAATTCCTCTAGTTGTTTATTTAGTTCCACTAACTCTATAATTTCCATTCTATAAGGCGTATTTGATATGGGCCTTGAACCAGGAATTAAGTCAATGGAAAACTCAATTTCCCACTCGGGAGGATGTCTAGGTAAATCACCTATAAAGACGTTAGCATATTATTGCACAATAGATATTTCCTCTATCTGTACATTCTTCTCCTGACCCATAGTTATTTAATTACCTTCCTCCCTAATAATTTAATTTAGTAGAGCTACTGGGGGTGGATCTAGATGATAATCAGATGGTGATGTTTCTACCCAAAAGATAATGGATTCCACATCATCCTCAAAAATTGCAACCTCCTTCCACTTGCAATAAATTTTTGCATCATGATTTGAAATCCAATCCAAAACAAGGATTATATCAAACTCAATCATGGGTATGAAAATAAAATCAGTAGATAAAGTACGTTTATACTCCATAAGGGGGACTTCTTGACACAACTTTGTTGCATTGATACTTCCTTTAGGATTTTGACTGAAAACTCCCTTATTAAATAAAATTTGAAATATATTATCTTCTGGGAAAATAGGGAAGATATGAAAGAATGAAATGATCCATAATCAAATAAAGAATTGGCTAAGCTTGATGAAATGATTAATGTACCTGCCACCACTTTGTCAGAAACTTCAACCTCTGCATTTGTGACCATATAAGATTGGACATTCTCCCTTGTCCTTCTTTGGGGAACATTTCCCTCACTCTTAGGACATTCATGTGCATAATGTCCCATCTCCCTGCAATTGTAGCATTGAACATTGGTAGCTTCTTTCTTCCCCTTAAAATTCTAAGATAGGTGGCCTTTTTGTCCTCACTTGTAACATACTCCCATTCCCTTCAGGAAAGTGCTAGGGTGTTTCTTCGTACAATTACTATTGGATAGAAGTTCAACTCTTCCCTTCTTATACATTTCTTTATTTCCTTTTCCAGAGTTTTTGGCAGCCCTCTTACTTTCTTGTTTTCATTTAAATTCAAAATACTTAGAAAATTTATTTTCTATCTTGATAGCACTTGAGACTATATCTTCATATGATGAGAAACTTTGGGAGAGTAGATCCCTTCAGAGGAATGGTTTTAAACCATTAAATAATCGATCAATTTTTCTCCTTGGATTATGAATGTAGTCTGAAGAATGCCTTTCCATCCTTGTAAAGTTGGCTTCATACTTGGCAACATTTTCATCCTCCTTCTGCCTCAGATTCAAGAATTTCCTCTCCATATCATCTCACTATTCACGAGGGAAATATTTTTCTAGGAATATTTCCTTAAAATCCCTCCATTGCATCTCATTTATTTCTTCATCCTACTTTGTGTTTTGGATTAACAACCACCATTGATCCACATCTCCTGAGAGATGATAAGTTATCATAACAATCTTCTCTCTTTCATTACATCCCAAAGTGAGAAATATCTTCTCTAGGGAATATATCCACTTCTCTACTATAAACAGGTTTGTAGTTCCATTGAATGATGGAGGTTGTTATCGCATAAAGTGATCTAACATAGCTCCTCCACGTGGTGGATCCAGATACTCTATACGGGTAAGGTTATTATTCATAACCCGAGTAATTTTTCCCAGTATAGTTATAAGTTGCTCAGCACCAATCGTAACACCATAGCCAACATCATTATCTTGCATCGGAGGGAAATCCCTACCTGGGACATGCACGTTTATGCGGTTTTCATTCCTTACACTAGGAACCACTTCTAAATAATGTAATACAATATATTAGGGTATAAAGCATAATGTATAATCTCAATTTATAAAAAAAACTTATCATAAATTTAAATTCTATGCATAGCTAATCTCTTAATAAAAAATATGGTATCTTTAAGGAAAAATTTACATTTAAATCCCTCATAATGGATTGTAAATAAAATTTGTATTATACAAATCATATCCCCTGGGATTTTCAATACCAAGAGTGCAGCAAGGCCATCTTTTGTGTGCCAGGATACCCCAAGTACAGCTCGAAACTTCTTGTCAGAGTTTTCACTCCTAGGTACATCTGTGCTAGAGCCAACTCAACCTGTTTGTATCCAGACATGGATGTATTTTCAAAAAATATTTACATAATATATTCCTTACCAGGATTCTAGGATGTTGTTGTATGTTTGTCCTCAAATACTACCTTACGTCTATGTTCCCTAATCTATATTTTCTAATCTAGTTTCCAAGTTTGCTACTAAACTTCCTTTGATACCAACTATAAGGACCCGACCCCAGTTGCCTGGATTCGATGCCTTATTTTATTATATTGGTATATAAACAAGAAATATGCATATTGAAGTACCAATAAGTTTAGTATTATTGAAAACAAGATACATATATAAGTTCAATATTACAACTTGAAAAGAAAAACAACATAGAAACTCCTTAAACAGCTTCCATAACTCCAGGGTTATTTCCGTATGTCATTCATAATAAAATTCTTCATGTACTGAGAAAATAGAACATAAGAAAGGGGTGAGATCAAATGCCCAGTAATGGTAAGAAATACAGTGGAATATAAATAAACATTAGGCAAGATGAATAACTAAAATCATATGCCTTTAACAAAAACTTGAACACAGTTTTCCAGGAATAAGAGATAAGTAAGTAATGCCATAATAAAACATAATCATGGGTATTATACTAGTAAAATAACCACATGAACTATCAATACTATTTTCATAATGAGGTAATGCATAATTTAGGACATCATCTCCATACTGTCAATGCTACATGCCAAGACCATAAATAATCATTTTGTCAAAATAGTAGTTTGTCTCACGAGACCTATCAATTCACGGAGGGATATAGTGGGACCCAACTAACACATTCTGTGTAAACTGCAATCCTCATATGAAAAGGGATAAATATAAACAACATGTACATTCATATTGAAAAAAATATATGAAATGTAAATAATTTTCCCTGAACATTAAGCATAAACACTAACCATTTAGAGTAAATTGGTGAATGGTTTTAAGATAGAACATCCACAGACAAAATAATAATAAACCATTAAATTAAATATGGTAGATGATACCATGAAATATTAATCACAATAATACATAATAATGAACAAGATTGTGGAAATAGATGAAGATACTCTTATAAGATCTTCGAGTAATTCCTGAAAGAAACACCCTTTTACTTTAAAAAGAAGAGTTCTTTTGGAAAAATATTTGTATAAAACTAGAGGTGAAGTAATATAATATTTTCATAATAAAATGAATGATTTTATAAAGGTAATGGTTTCCAAAAACATATTATAGGGTTCCCTTGAAAATAGGTAATAATTTGAGAAATTCCCTTGAATCGGACTTGTATTTAGGGAAGGATTTTTAAAAGATTCTTTTAGAACATATAACTCCCATTAAATGAAAGTAGTATTTGAGTTGGTAAAAATATATATAACACTCACATATAATTTATGAGTAGTACATAATAATACACAATAATTTCATTGAGGAAATTAGACAATAAAAATAACCCAAATGAAAATGAAGGTTTGGGTGGAAAACCCCTTACCTTAAGTCCGAATGTGTTCCACTCTTGAACTTAAGTTCCTAGAATATGAAATTATAATTATTAATAACTTATTTCAGAACATATTAAACATTATTTTAGTTCATAATAATTCTTTTTAGTTTATTTATATCCTTATTGATAAGTTATTATATAGATTTATGTCGTTCTGGAGTGTTTGTTTTCTTGATTTCCAAAGTCGGTTCACTTGTTTTTAAGTAATGGAGATCATGTGTAATGGATGTAAATATATAGAATTAAAAGTAAATATTATTTATGAACATACATAATTTTTAATGGTTATTTATATCATTTGTTTACATGGAAATATGATTAATCATTCGATGAATTATTAATGATATACACTTAGATTATTTTAGAAGTATTTTGATTATTAGGGACTACTTTGGTCATAGAATTTAATAATATGTATGTATACTGGTTCCTGAATATTAATTAGGTTATAATACATATATTATAGTCTGTTTCAACCATCAAAATGGTTTCATGACCATAATTTAATATGGTGATATAAATTGAAAACCTTTCGTCCTTGAATGTGATAAATTATCACATCTCGGATGGTGTTTTCATTTATAGTATAAAATAATGGAAACAAGAGATGATGATGAATTATTCAATTATCACAAAAAGAATCTATTAAATTTAAGGTACTGTATATATCATAACATTTGTATAAAAGGAGGTGATGAAAGAAAGAAAAGAAAGGAACTTGAAAAAAAAATAAAAGTTGAGAGATGCCTTGTAAAATTTTTGATGCATAACGGCTATGCAACATATTTTTAAAAAAAAAGAGAAGGGATAGGGGTCACCCATTAATAAAATACCCATAAAATATTATATGGACATAATAATATGGAAATAACAACATGGTGTTAAAATTTGAAATACATACCACATAAAATATAACTTGAATGGAAAAAAGAAGTTGAGAATTCTCTTACCTTGTAGAGTAACTCCTAGGATTTAAAGGTTGGAACCTTGGGAGCTTGAGGAAACCTTGTGAGGACTACTATGGAGGTAAACAACCAGATATTTTAAGATGATGAGTTTATAATGAATGAAAACAAAGTGATGAGTGGGTAGTTATAGTAAATGAGAGGGAGTTGTTTTATTAATTTAAAAGGACACCTCATTAGTGGTTTTTGTAAAACTATGGACTTTTATATGGTAGTTTCCCATGGTATTAGCCACTTGGGACACCTAATATCTTATTTTACTGTACAAAAGTCTACTAGAATTTTATTTTAATTATTACATCATTATGATGTCATTAAACATACCGAAAACTGAAAACTGTTTTTTTACTATTCACGTAAAATTCAAGTATCTTATAAAAAATACCAAAAATTCACCCTAACTGTTTTTCAACATGTATATTTCAAAAATGAACTCGATTTTTCAAAAATATTTTTTTTAATATTTTTAATTTAATTTTTAAATAAAATCATAATAAATTCAAAAAATAACAATTTTAAAGGTATAATTAGTTTTATATCACATTAAAAAATTAATTTAGATCTCATTATCTTATTACCTTAATAAAATAAAATAATATCATTATTTACTATTCATAAGGTTCATATTAATATTCATATTACTATTCATAAGGGTATGTTACTATTCACCAAAAATCAAGTTTGTCCTATCAGGCTCCAAATGACTTACTGATCACAACTCTAGATGACCATTTTTCAAAATTCAAAACATTGTAGAGGAAAAGTTATATATAACAGATAGATTTTAAAATGTTTTGTTTTGTAGGGATACATTGTTTCATGAATTCAATATTTATTTTAAAAACCTTGGGGTGTTACAGATATCCCCTCTCTTGAGATTATGTGACCCAAAAATGAATCTTTTTGAAGCCCAAATTCACACTTGGTAAATTTGGTATAAAGCTTCTCCTTTCTCAGGGTATTATTTACAATTTTAAATTGATCCTCATGTTATTAATTTATATTTTAATAGAAAAGAATATCATCTATAAATACTACCACAAACTAATCAATATAGTCTTTAAAGACTCTATTCATTAGATCCATGAATATAGCTGGGGCATTAGTAAGACCAAAAGGCATCACTATAAATTAATAGTGTCCATACCTTGTATGGAATTCCATCTTTGTTATATCCTCCTTTTTGACCCTTAATTGATGATACCTTGAATGGAGATCAATCTTGTAAAAGTATTGAGATCCGCATAGTTAGTCAAATAAGTTATAAATGTGCAAGAGAGGATATGTTTCTTGATAGTATTCTTGTTAAGTTCTCTATAATTAATTTTGAGTCTCCTTGATCCATATTTCTTCTTAATAAACAACATAGGTTCTCCCCAAGGTGATGCATTAGAGTGTATGAATCCCTTATCAAGATTCTCTTAAAGTTTCTTCTTCAATTACTACAACTCAATTGGGTCCATTATATATGGTGTCTTTGAAATAGGCATAGCACCCGGTATGATTTCTATTGAAAACTCAACTTCATGATTTAGTGGAAGACCTGGAAATTCCTCTAGGAAGACATCTTAAAACTCCTATACAATGGGATTATTCTTAATCATGAGTTTCTTCCCAACCATTTGATATAAATAACCTTCATTTATTGGAATCCAGACCCATAATATGGAAGAAATTTCTACTATATGGTTATATTCATCCTTGCATCGATCGATGATCATAAATTGATATGGAATATGAAATGTGACTTCCCTTATTTGGAAATTGATATTATTTCCATATAAATAAAGGTTATCCATGACAATAATTACATCAAATTTCACTGTAGGAAGGATCATAATATTTTTAGGAAGAACTTTCCCACAAACTTCAATTGGAGAAGAATTGTAAAATTTTGATGCGACCGTTGTGACATAAGGAGTTTTTACAACTAAATCAACATCTAATTGTTAAGGTAATACGACAATACCCTTAGAAAATTATTTAGAAATAAAATATCAGGTTGATACATAATCAAATAAAACATTTGCTACTTTAGAGTGGATGATAAGTGTACCTTTCACCAATTCATTATCATACTCCACGTCGCCAATAGTAATTGCATGTGACTTTCCTTTGTATTTGGAATTAAGAGTTTGTTGGTGTCTATAATCATGAATAACTATTTTATTAAGGAATTTATTGAAATAATTCCCTATTTTATTTCACTTGTAACATTGAAGTGTAGTAGGTGGATTTTGTGTATCCTTTTCTTTGTTCGCATCATTAGAATTTTTTTTCCATCACTTCAGTATTCGATTTCCCTATGAACATATTTTATAAACTTAAAAAATTAAATATTCCCTTTTATATAATTCCCTACATGTTTATTTACACACATTTTACATAAGGGAAAACTCATATTCTTTTTAGTGTGGTCTTTAGATTTTCCTTTGAATTCCAATTTTCTTTTCTTATCAAACCCATTTGACTGATGGGTTACTCCAATCTCCATATCAAACTTGAGAGAAAATTGAACAATTTAATCATATTTATTGAAGTCCCTTATGGCTAATTCCCTTCTAAGAATTGGTTTTAAGCCACTAAAGAATCGATCAATCTGACTCTCAGGTTGGATAATAATTCCATAAGCGTACCTTGCTAGTCATGTAAAATTTTCTTCGTTGGTACCAACGAATTCATCATTCTTTTTCTTAAGTTCATGGAAATAATTCTCCAACTTTTTTTAAATAATAGGAGGAAATTAATTTTTGAAAAATAAGTTCTTTAAATCGTCCCATTTCATGGACTCAATTTCATCTCTTTGCCTCGTATTCTTGATAAGATTCCACCATTGATTAGCTTCAACTTTCAAACTATATACTGCTAAGATGACTTTATCATGTTTAGAACATTATAGAACTAAAAATATCTTTTTAGTGGTACTGATCCATTGTTAAGCCACTAATGGATCTAAAGACCCAATGAATGAAGGTGGATGCTGCCTCATAAAGGATTCAACAAAATGTTGCTCCCTCATTTGTTCATTTAGAATCTCGGCATGATTCATAGCTTGATAAAGCTTTGTGAGTATGGCTATAAGATTTCGTATTCTATCTCCCATAACATTTTGTTGCTCAGGGGTACAATCATTTCATTTCCCGTCGCATTCATCGTTAACGCGGTTCCTTCAGGTTCCAAAAAATCGACTAAATCGAAGAAGCATAGTGTGAGAAACACTAATCATAACAGGAAAACTACAAAATAAAGAATAAAATTTCAATTTAGGACACTTTAGGTTTCATATTAGGTTATTTATGGTCATTTCTAAAACACTAGGATTTTATCCTATACATAGACATATCCTTAAGGATTTCTGATCATAGTTTAGAAAGGTTAACTATACCTTTCCTCTGATACCAACTATAGCGACCCATTTTTTACCTAAATTTATATTAAATCATAATTTAAGTATATTTATTACAACATATAAGAAAACCATGACACGACCATATTGGTATAGTCTCTTTAGAAACTGGGAAGCATAAACAACTGGTTCATAAAACATCTACATTGTCTCCTGTTTATTTCATCATAACAAGACTCCTTTTAGAATATCATACTTGATACCCTTCTTCATGTACTGGGGAAAGGAAACATGTAAAAGTGTGATATCAAATTATTATTAAGGGTAAACAAATTAAATAAAAATCATATCATATTCATAAGAACATAACATTTAAAAATCTTAACCTACATATAAAATATCACAACATCATGTCATGGGATAAATTATAAAAGTGAAATGTAATCCCAATAGTCATAAAATAATACATGAAATTTTTTGGCAGATAAACATAATCATAAAAAACCATTTCATATTATTCAAGGCTCATTTCCAAGACCATCATACCAGATAAGGTCTATTACTAAACTGAGTTCTCTCCCCGTTCCAGGCCCGTATCACCGAACCAGATTAACTTCTCATTCAATCCATGTATCTCATGAGATACAAATATTTACCCAATGAATTGGAGGTAGATATAAGTCCCACCAATATCATAATAAAACCATTCTTACATGTACCACAAAAACATAAAAACATTTACCACAACATAACCCATGTAATAAAATGGGTTTCTTAAACATCATTCCATCATAATTGATATAAAACAAATGGATTTCCTAAATAAAATTCCATCATAAAAAAATAAAATCATGGTAATAAAAGGGATATAAATATAAACTTATTTAAATAGTGATATCTTATATGGAAAATAATTTTTTAAAAAAACACTTGAAATTAATTCCTAAGGAAAATATCCTTTCTTTTTCCAAAAACATTTTCTTTTCTAAAAAGTGCCACACAATTTAAAATAAAATAATTTAGTTTAAAATAATCTTGAAATTATGTAGAGTAAGCTTAATTTAAATAATAGGTCATGAAACCATAAAAATCCATTCATGTCGTATAAGTTAAAAAAAATATTATTCTCGCACTTTTGCTGGAAAGGTCAAAAAGTACCTCATACCGAGAATGACAAAAGACTCTATTCATAACATTTAATAAAAAATCACCAATGGATAAAATTGAATTTAAATAATATGGAAGGATATAAAGAATATTTTTAAATACATATTTATTAAATATGTATGTGGATCATAAATATACTCCAGCAAATACTTACGAATAAACAATATCTGATAAAAACAAGATTTATAAAGTTATCCCTTACCTTAGGTCCAATATCCTTCATATGTATTCAATCATATTGTATGATGATTTAAATAATGTTAATAATTTATTCCAAAATCATAATTATTTTTATGATAACTTTTATGATCATATTTTCATCCTTTTGTTAGTAACATTTCATTGTTACTCGATATTTGGGTATTATCTGCTTTATGTTCTTATGTAAGTTTTGTCAGATAAGTTCTTATTACACATTTTTAGGTTATAGTTATATCATTTAAATCATGGTATTAGTATAATATATATCATATTTATTCATTATATTCATTTATATAATAATGTTTTAATGAAGATTAGGTAGAACGAATCACATCCCACCATGGAGACGGTAAGCCGTACGTACGCACAAGCGACGATATCGTTCCCATAATTGTTGAATGGTATTGAATTGGATGATGTATAATATCTAAGAATTAGTATAATTTTATAATAATCATATATAGTTATTATTTACACCATTATACCCATCCATGTAATATGATGGTGAAAAACAGATTACACCACAATGTGGAGATGATAAGCCGTACGTACGCACACGCGATGATTTTGTTTTTCATAGGATGGATAGAAGGTGAAATAGGGTTGTTTAATATTTATAATAAATTATCAGTATATTATTGATATTTATTTTATTACTTTATAATTAAAATAAATAATAGTAAGTATAAGAGGAAATAAATTTGAAAGAATCGGTAGAAGAGATTACCTCTTTCTCCACCTGCCTCTTTTAAATTTCCTCTTAGGGCACTAGAGTTGGTATTTTGAGAAGACCATAACCTCTAGAATGTAAATAGGGAATTTTATAAGAGAAATGGTCAGGTATTATAAGATCTTGAAGGCTAAAAATAGAGTGAAGAGGAGAGGGGGAGGTGCCCTTTTATAAGAGAGAAGATTGGTACTTTAGGAAACTCTCAAAATATTAGTTTATTATAAATTAAATTTTGAGTAAAAATGGTAAAAAATTATTTATTTCAAAGATAATATGATTTTTTTTTTCGAATAACCATAATCCAATAATTTTTAGACAATTTTATAATTTTTTTTTATCCTTGTCGTTTTGGTTTAACCATTATTTTACCCTTTTTAATCTTACCGTGGTATGAGGTTATTTACACATTGTGGGTTAATATAATTACCATATCAAATAAAAAAACCCAAAAAAGTTATTTATGACATATTTTGACTTATATTTACCATTTTTCCTAATATTATATTTTTTTGAATTTAATATCATTTAATAAAATATTTTATGTTTTAAGTTATGAATTGTGTCAATTTTAGACACTATTCATAATTGATTTTTTTAAAAAATTCACAACCTTATTCACTCGAAAATAAGACATTAAATCGAAGATAATATGTCAATTTCATCCAAAAAATTTATTTATGACATCAAAATAACCAAATTACATTTTTTAATATTTATAAATTCACTTATTTGAATCTTTCATTAATGAGGTAATCACTACATCATAATTGTGTCATAAATAAATATATTTATCTAATGTATAAAAATTATAAATAAAATACCATGATTTAGTAAATATTTTTATATTTATAATGAATATTTATACACATGGACATCAGTTATATAACCCAATATTAAAATTGATTTAGTAAAAGATATGTGTTTAGATTATAATTATATTTACTTTAAATTAATTCTTATAAAATTTCATTTTCATATCCAAGTGAATCCATGGGGTCCCAAGTCGACCCAAGGTTGTAAATGGTCGTAAATATCTCATCTAATTGGATTAGGACACATTTTGGGGTAGTTTTATATTATTAAATTATTATTTGTTTACCCTTATTTATCAGATTTACCCTTTAACCATGGTAAATAAAGTAATTATTAAATTTACTATTCATAATGTCCAAGAATAGAAGGTTCCTATTTACACAATTTGTAACTTATTATTCCAAATATGGAATCCATTTTTCCACATTCAAAACACAGAATTTGCATTAATTAATTTAAAATCATTCCCATTGTTGAAATGAGAAAACATGTTTTAAAAGTTAAAACATTCAAAAAGATTGAAATGTTTTTACATATGAATTCAATGTAAAATTAATTATAATGTCATAAATTATATTAAATGATAAATATATATTCTACTTATACTTTAAAAACCTTAAATATTATAATTTAACAATATAAATTATTTCGATGAAGAAAGTTGTTTTTAATTAAAATTAAGCATATTTTTACTATTCATCAAAACATGAAAGTTATCATAAAAATATCAAAAATTTATCAAAAGTATATATTTATATACCAATTCAAAATAACATGTTAATGTTATAATATATAAATTATTAATGTGTCAAAATATTAATTTAAAATGGGTGCGCCATTCAAAGGTGTAAAATTAACCTAAAAAAATAGGTTCTTATACACAAAATAGGGTTTTATTCATACCCTATGAATAAAATATCCATTGTATGAATATAAAAAATATTTTATTAAGTATATGACACATCTATATCATTAATTTAATTACCAAATTTAATTCACTCCAAAATACAAATATCTAATTGATTTATATTTTTCATATATAATTAATAGCCAATGAATTCATAATGCATTTTCATAAGTTAGTTATAATTATTCCCTCTAACCTATTAACTAGTCTATAAAAATAATTTTATAATAACAACATCTCGCAGTTCTTCTAATCTCAAGATTTCATGCAAAACATGCTACTGAAGAAGAAATTATTTAAAGAAAATATTTCATAAAAACATCCAAGCATTACAATTAATTAAGAAATTTTCACACTTCATGGTTGGGTGCAAAGATGTGTGGAGAAATTATTTGACATAATTTTTGTTTAAAATATTCAAAAAAAGGCACCATTCTTCTCAAAGGTTTCAAAATGATACAACCATTTATATCATTCACAAACAACCAAATTTCAAAAGAAAGTCACTCCATAGTAATGAATTATTCCTGAAATTCACATTTAATAGAATGTGGGAAGGAATGATAAAACATGGTGGGTGTCATTCATAGAATACTTCATTCACTCAGAGTTCCTCCATCTGGGAATCCAGAATGGATTCGTGGAAGTGCTTGTGCTGCTGACCATTTATAGTGAAGTTTTGCTCAGTTTATTCATTTTGAACCTGAACAAAACCAAATTTATAAACATTAGTAACAATTTACGTCCCAAACTAGTGGGAATGAGATGATGAAGGACGATATGGTCGTGGGATGACTTGGTTCTTTCCTTATAAATCCTGGAGTTCTCATATTTATCTCTTATTATTTACTCTAGCTTCGGAATCTCCAACTTCCTTTGAGAACCCATGATAGAAATATTATAATTACATTGTTTAATGTCCAAGTAGGCCCATTACTTAATCTCAACAGGGAGGTAGAAACTCTTTCCAAACACAAGCTGATATAGTGGCATTCCAATGGGAGTTTTAAAGGTAGTATAGTAAGACCATAATGAATCATCTAGTATTAGACTCCAATATTTCCTTTCATGTCGAACAATTTTTCAAGAATAGTTTTTACCTCCCTATTTGACTCCTGATATTTACCATTAGTTTGTGGGTGATAAGCAGTAGAAACTCGATGCTCAACCCCATACCGACACAAAAGATATTTCATTGTTTAGTTTCAGAAATGAAAACCCTGGATACTGATGATGAATCTAATAATCCAAACCTATAGAGGATTTGGTTTCTCAATAATTCTACAACTGCCTTAGAATAATCAGTCCTTGTAGATCATGCATCTACCCATTTTGAAACATAATCCACTTCCAGAAGAATGTAATGGTTCCCAAATGAATTTGGGAATGGTCCCATATATTCAATTCCCCAAACATTGAAAATATCTTGTAAGAGCAAGGTTTTTTGTGGCATTTCATTTCTTTTAGATACATTCCCCATTCTTTGACAGCAATGACAAGATTTACAGAAATCATGGGCATCGCAAAATAATGTTGGACAAAATAGAACAGAAACAATGACTTTACGAGCAGTCTGCTGGGGACCAAAGTGGACACCATAAGCAAGAGTGTGACAAAACCTAAGGATAGACTGAAACTCTCTATTATGAAAACAATGCCTAAGTACTTGATCACTATATATACGCCAAAGGTAGGAGTCATCCCAAATGTACCAATAAGACTCATGTTTTAGATGGTTGGCTTGGTTTTTATTGAAATCAACAAGAATACAGGATTCTATAAAATAATTTACAATTTCATAATACTAAGTAATAACATATTTCTATCTATACAATTTCTCATCATGAAACACGTCATTTATGGGAATACATGGGGATGAGTCAACGTCTGAGGATGGGTGGATCCTAATGATATGGTCAGCCACCACATTCTCTGCTCCTTTTTATCTATAATTTATAAATTGAATTCCTAAAGGAGAAGCATACAGATAATGAGACATAGTTTTGATTCTAGTTTCTTATGGAGATACTAGAGGGATTCATGGTCTGAGAACACAATGACTTTGAACCCTAAAAGATACGACCTGAATTTTCCACGAAAAATAGAATTTCAATAAATTATTTTTCAGTAGTGGTGTAGTTTTCTTGGGAAGGTTCCAGTGTACATGAGGCATAAGCCATGACATGTAGATCTCTATCAACTCTTTGGGATAAAAATTCCCCAACTACATTGTTAGAGGCATCACACATGAGATCAAATGGTAAATCCCATCGAGGTGGTTGGATTATTGAGGGAGAGGTGTGACTCCATTTTAACTTATTAAAATATTCCTCACATTATTTATAAAAAAATCCTTTTCTTTTTGGAGTAGTCAGGAGTGGGGGTGAAATTTTACTAAAGTCACGAATGATATGACGGTAAAATCTAGTATGAACTAGGAAAGACCACACATACCATAAATTTTTAGGGAATGTTAAGGAAGAAATGATATTCAATTTTGATTTATCAACTTGGATAACATCCCCAAAAATGACATATCCCAATAATATACCTTGTCACACCATGGAATGACATTTCACATAATTTAATATGATATTCTTTTCAATACAACGATGTAGGCCTGAACCAAGACTACTCAAAAATTCTTCAAAAGAAGATCCATAAAAAGTGAAATGTTCCATGAATACTTCCCTGAAAATCTCCAGGTAATCCAAAAAAATACCAACCATGCATCGCTGGAAATTACCTAGAGCATTGCACAGAACAAATGACATCCTCCTATATGAAAATGTGACAAAGGGATAAGTAAATGAGGTCTTTTCGTGATCCTTGGGGGAAATATAGATATGAAAGTATCTAGAAGGCCCATCAATAAACCAGTAACAGGAATTCCCTACTAGGATCTCAAAACTTTGGTTAATTAATGGAACTAAGAAATGGTCCTTCCTTGTGTTTTGGTTTAATCTTGGATAGTCTATATAGACACACTAACTATTCTGCACACGAGTTGGAACCAATTCATTATTTTCATTTTTAATTACAGTAAGACCAGTTTTTTAGGAACCAATTGTACTAGACTAACCCACTGGATATCAAAGATGGGTTAAATGATTCTAGCATCTAATAATTTTGTTGCCTCCTTTTTTACAACAATTAAAACATTTGGGTTCAGTCGACGTTGTGACTGCCTCATAGGTTTAGCCTCATCATTTAACAATATATGATGTGTGAAAATTTATGGAATAACACTAAGAATGACTGAAAGTGTCTATACCAAATCTTGTTTATAGTCACTCAAAATTTCAAGAAGTTTCAGTTCAAGATCAGGAGGGAGTGAACTAGCAATGATGGCAGACAACTTGTTTCCAATATCAAGATATGAATATTTTAAATCTTGAGGAAGTTGTTTTAGTTCTAGTTTAGGGGGATTTTAGATTGATGGGAGTGTGTGTAAAAGTGGTAGGCCACTAATATCATCTAACTTCTTAATGGAATCATCCTCAGACTAGTAATGAGATTTTAGAAGATTATCAATATCTTCGATGGTCATGTGATCCTCATTGTTAAAGAAATTATTAATTAACAAACACACATGACATTTTTCTATATTGGTAAAACATTAAATGAATGATTCATTAACAAACATTTCAATCAATTATGAAAATATAGAAAAAGGATTAGGGGAATGAAAATCTGTTTTCTAGGGGATGGGAGTACATCAATTGAATTAACAGAGAGAGAGGAATGTTCTTCTGAGGTGTGATTCATGGCATCAAGGGTGTTGAAGTGGACAATTTCACCACCAAACTCCATATATAATGTACCATTGTGAACATTAATTATAGTTTTGGTGGTTTTCAGGAAAGGTGTCCCCAATATAATTGGGGCATGTCCATTCATCCTATCATCTTCTATTTTTATCACATAAAAATCGGTAGAAAAAATTAAATTTTACACCCTCATAAGAACATCATATAACACACTAGTGAGGTTTGTAGTACTCGGATTTACTAGTTTCTCAAAAATTCTAGTGGTATTGAGTTCTATGAACTGAAATGAAGATTAAATTGAGTATGGCATCACATTTATAGAAGCACCCAAATCAAGCATAACATTGTAAAAGGAATAATTCCCTATGGTGCATGGAATTGAGAATGTTCCCTGATCATTTAATTTTTTGGGAAGTGATAGATCTATCAATGTTGAGATATTTCTCCCCAAGATCACCTTCTCATCACCTCAAATCCACCTTCGGTGTGTACATATCTCCTTCAAAAATTTAGAATATCTTGGAATTTAATTCATGACATCAATTAGTGGAATGTTAACCTGCATTTTTTTGAAAGTTTCCAATATTTACTTATCTATTTTAGTTTCCTTTTGTTATCTTGGTTGGTTTTCCATTTGGGGGAATGGAAGAGGAATGGTTAGGATAGGGGACTCATCAATAGACACACTCTTTCCTTTGGAAGGGATTCTCTTTGGAGAAGGGTTTTTAACATTTGAACTGATTTCACTAGTTGGGATGGTGTTTTCCTCAAGAGGGGATGCATCTAAAAGGGTGGTCATTTTTATTTTAAGTTGAGTTCCAATCGTAAGGTTGATGGTACTAAGATTTCCCTTATCCTTAGGGTTGAAAAGTGGTTGGTAGTATAGTTTACCCCACCCATGAATTTATATTTCCCCCACTGAGTTAGCTGGTTGCCATAATTGGGTTTTTTGGTCTTGTATGATATCTTGGGTGGTTTTTTTGAATTGGAGATTATTGGAAGCCTTTGGTTTCATCATATCTTCTAGGTTAGGCTTAGTTTTTGGAGGGTCTTGTTGTAAAGTCCTTTGTTGTGGTTGAGGATTTTTGGGTGGTGGTGGATTACTACTCTGCCCCATTTGTTTCCATGTCTATTGAGATTGTTTTGAATACCCATTTTCCTATAATCTTGTTTTTTATTTCCACCAAAGATTATATGGATAGTAAGGTTTTTTCATAAAGAATTTGTTATAGGGGAGTATGGAAATATTGCCTCATAACTCTTAGAAGTTTATCTTAATTGAGGGAATTGGTCAGAGTAGCGGGTGTTAGAAGAATATATACCATAATGGATGGTAGGAGGAGATTGAGATTTCTATTATGAAAGATAAAGTTTTCTTATAAGGGTACTTACTTCTTCAAAAATTGTGTCTACCTTCTTCTCAAATTTGGTAGATTTCACCTCATGGACACCTTGAATGGGTACACTGGGCTGTGAACCGAATTGCTGAGTGATTTGTTCCATGTTCTCAATTAGGGTTCTTATAGAAATTGGGGTTTTATCAACTAGCACACCACCTACAGTAGCATCAATCATGTTTCTATCAATATTAATTAAACCTTCATAACAATACTAAATTAAAATTTGATCACTTATTTGGTGGTGTGGACAACTTGAACATAACATTTTAAAGAGTTTCCAATATTCATGTACTATTTCCCCTTGTGATTGTCTTATACCACATATATTTCTCCATATTTTTGTAGTTATAGATATTGGGAATTATTTTTCAAGAAAAAGGTGTTTCATGTCCACCCATCCTCTAATTGGTGAATTAACATGATACAACCAATCTTTTGAAGTGTCTTATAATGAAAATGAGAATGCTCTAATGTTAACTTTCTTTTCATCCAAATTAGTAGGTTTTAAGGTTGAACACATACTATGAAATTATTTTAAGTGTTTATGTGGATATTATTCATCATGTCCATTAAATCTTGTCAATAAGTGAATTAGATGAGATTTTAGTTCAAAATTGGGTGCCTCACCTTTCATTTGAATATACGTGGGTTGGATATCAGCATCAGGAGAGTTAGTTATTTTTGTTTTCAATTGTTTTCATCCATGTTATACATATTAATTTCATGTTATAATTTGGTTCTAGAATAATTGGGGTTTATAAAAGTCTCATGTTGTGGTGCGTCCTCCTTCAAAGAGGTGTCTTGTTTGTCTCGGGGTCGCTGACGTAGGATCCTCTCAGGTTTGATTTCAAAATGTGGTAAGTCTCCCAAAGTATAACATATCATGAAAAGAACATACATAAGAAAGAAATTATAAAACAAAAATATATGAAAAGTTATAAGATAAAACAAATAAGTATTCACAAAATTTACAATATTTTTTTATCAAAAACACACACTAAAAACGAAAGCGCTCCCCGGAAACGATGTAAAAATTTGACCACTTTGTTATGAAACATAAAATTGATTATGATTATAAGTTTTATTTATAGTATAAGGAATACCCTAGGTTATCTCTCAAGGATCATTGATAGGTTTAGAGTATTCATTTTTAGTAAAAAGTGCTAAAAAGTGGGGTGATTTTGAAAATAGTTTTAAGAAATTAACATAACTTAAAGATTTTAATAATTGATAGATTAAGGTGATGTTTTAATAGTAATGAGAGAATAAGATCATTTAAATTTCACTATACATCTTGTATAGTTCATTGTTCTAAAATAATACAAATGGTTTTGTTTATTTCCTTGATTGAGGGTTGTAAAGATCTTGCTTCCCCTGTTTCCTCTTAAATCGTTGCACAAAGTACCAAACCTTGACACAAAAATAATGTTTTCAAGGATTGGATCTCAAAAATAGAACAAGGGATACCAAAGAGTACTGAAATATCATGATTTTGTGTGATTAAAAGGATTCTTTGTTTGTCCAATCGAAACATCCCAAGATCCCCACTTGAAATCTCAACCTAATCTCTGTTGAGATAAAGTGTTTCACTTAATTATAAAAAAAGAAATAAATTTAGATGAGAATAATATAAAGATTAATCATATGTGAAATATTTAATAGAAAAATTACACAAAACTAATAGAATAACAAGTTCTGAAACTCCCTCCCAAGTATGTGTAGCTCCCTTGAAATGATTGTCCACCATTTAGCTTTCCATAGAGAGGAGGAGAAGGCTTGGGTGGAACTTCACATTCAACCTTGATCCCCTATGAGGATAGGGGCCTATATAACTTATAGGTTGAGGATAGGACTCCTATAGAACTCCAAATTAGTATAACTTAACTCCTTGTCCGAACTTACAAATGAGGTGACCTAGGTATCATTTTATAGGCAAAGTGGAAGGTGGTTTTGGGCCCAAAAACTGTGTAAAACCAATTAGACTATTTTTTTCGATTGGTACATAATATTATCTCACTTTTAAAAAATTTAAAAAGTTTTTTCCCACCTTATGACTATCTTAAAATAAATCTTAGATTCATTTGGACACCTACATTCTGAGATATGGACAAATCACAACACACCACTTTTGACTTCGTGCAGATTTGGTGTGCTGGACAGATTGGTTCGGATGTGAAACTTAGTGGAAGAATTTGGATTGGGTTCCTTTTGATGAAATGTATCGAACTGAAGTTTGGACCATCCCACAAAATATAATTCCATTTGAAAGATTGTTTTAGTATCAGTATACAGTTGAGTCCACTGGTGTGCATGAATCCTGTCCAATTTGGCCTATTTTTCTTGGACATCATAATGGTCCCTCTAAATCCCCTCCACCTACAATTTAATTATCAAAAAAAGAAATATTTAACTTATTAAAATCAATTAAAACAAAATAATTGAATCAAACACGAAATGATTTTTTTATTATTTTTATAATTTTCAATACAAAACTAGTTCAATATAGTGGTGTAAGGGTAGAAATGAAACAGTGAATCACGGTGCGATCACACCCCCACACCTAAACTTTTTCACTTCTAGGAAAAGTATTATTTCAAAAAATTATTCATGTAGATATTTCCAACTTCATAGATATTTAACATTCAATGAAAATTTAATTCCTGATAGTAATGTGATCAAATAAAAAATCACATCGAGGAGTTATTCTCAGTCAGTATGGAAAAAGACGTCTTAAAAATTGTATGAGAAATAAATTCCAAGATATTCATGATATCAATAGAAGAAAATAATTCAAAAGTCAATCATGCCACTAATTCTCCACGTGTGTGTGTGACAACCATTTAATGTAATTCTTTCCACTTTTTTTCGAGTAAATATAAGTTATTTTAAAAATTGTCTACTTAGATGATCTTTTATACCAAACCTTCCACAAATACTTTGTTATAAAATTTCATGAACCACTCACTTAATAATTCCTAAAAGTCAAATCATAATATCATAACATAGATATCACCTTATATTTTACATTTCATCACTCCCCTCATTTATTATTTGTTTTTCAAAATTTTCACATGGAAAAAATCTCACAATCTTCTCTCAACCCATGTTTGATATCCTCACGACACTAATTATAATAGTTATAACAAGATTAAAACTCAAGGAAGGGTGTTTTTTGACATGAAAATATACAAACCTTTTTTTTATTTTTGTTTCTTAGGGAATACAACAATCAGAAAACAGTTACACACACATAGGTCAATCTGGTGTAGTAATGAAATAGTTCAGATAAGGAACAAATGTATAGAAAAATGATTTTTAATGTATAGAAAAATCAACCTAACTTATATTTACCTTCTATTAAGTAAGAAAATTTTACACTTCATGGTTGGGTGCAAATATATGTGGAGAAATCAAGTGACACAATTTTCTTTAAACTATTTACAAAAAGGGCACCATTCTTCTCAAATGTTTTAAAATGATACAATCATTTATATCATTGAAAAAAAACCAAATTTCAAAAGAATGTCACACCAAAGTATTTAATTCTTATTGAAATTCACATTTCATCATTTTTTGAATGTTAAAACAATATGAAAAATGGAAATTTCTCGTGCATTTTCAATAACTTCCATGATTAAGTGGGAACCATTTTCCATGATAAATTGGGAATCAAAAAATAACATCATGGAACAAAAGTAAGGGGGAAATGGTCTAAAGTAACAATATTATTCAATAATCTAAAAATAGAAAATAAAAGAAAAATGATGATTTTTTTTAACAAAACCAGGAATGTACCTATCCACCCCACACCTAAAGTATGTAGTTTCCTCACTATAATAAAAGATAATGTGGGAAGGAATGATAAAACCTGATGGGTATCATTCATATAATGCTTCTTGAACTTCGAGTTCCTCCATCAGGGACTCCAGAATGGTTTCCTGGAAGTTCTTCGACTTTTGCCCGTTGACAATGATGTTTTTCTTGGTTTCTTCATTTTGAACCTGAAAAACACCAAATGTATAAAAATTAGTAACTGTGTATGGGAAAAACCAATGGGAATGGAACTTACTTGGATGCAACTTCAGCCTTGCATTATAGAGGAGGAGCTTATACCCAATGTAGAATTGACAATAAAGGATGAGACAGTTGTGGGTAACCTTGGTTTTCTCCTTATAAATCGTGAAGTCTCATATGCATCTCTTCTCCTTTCCTCCAGCTGGTGAATCTGTAAATTATTTTGAGAACCTATAGTATAAAGATTATAATTGAATTTTTTGGTGGGCCATTAGGTGTAGTGCTCAATATCAATATGGAGGTGACAAATATTTCCAAACAGAAGCAGATAGGGTGACATTCCAATAGGAATTTTAAAGGTAGTACGGTAATCCAATAATGAATCATTGAGTTTAAGACTCCAATATTTTATTTTAGGTTCAAATATTTTTTCAAGAATTTGTTTTACCTCCCTATTTAACACCTAATCTTAACCATTTTTTTCTGGGTTATAAGAAAAAGACACTCAATGCCCGACCCCATACTGACGTAAAAGAAATAGATTTTTTCAGTTGCAGAAATGAGAATTATGGTCACTGATGACCAACCTTGGTAGTCCAAACCTACAGAAGATTTGGGCAATCAATAATTCTAAAACTTCCTTAGAATCATTAGTTCTTGTAGCCCGTGCCTCTACCCATTTTGAAACATAATCCACTACCAGAAGAATGTAAAGGTACCCAAATGAATTGGTGAATGGTCCCATAATGTCAATGCCCCAAACATTGAAAATGTCATGGAAGATCAGGGGTTGTTGTGGAATTTTATTTATTTTAGACAAATTCCCTATTCTTTGATAGTGTGGACGAGACTTAAAGAAATCATGGGAATCTTGAAATAATGTTGGCCAAAAGAGACCAGAATTAATGACCTTGCAAGCAGTACATTGGGGACCAAAGTTCCCCCCACAAGCAAGAGTGTGACTGAAACTAAGGACAGACTGAAACTCACTGTCGAGAAAAAAACGCCTGAGGAGTCGATCACTACATGTACCCCAAAGGTATGGGTCATCACAAATGTACCAACATGGATGATATTTTATATGTTCAGATTGGTTTTTATTGAAATCATAAAGAATACAAGATTCTACAAAATAATTTCCAATGTTGGAATACCAAGGAATAACATCTTGAACTTGGTATAACTTATCATTTGGAAATATTTCATTTATGGTAATACAGGGGGATGAGTCAAGGTATGAGGATGGGTGGATCCTACTGATATGGTTGGCCACCAAATTCTATGATTTTGTTATCTCTAATTTCTAAATTGAATTCCTGATGGAGGATAATCCAGTGAATGATAAGTGGTCTGGCTTTCGGTTTCTTAAGGAGATATCATAGGGCTGCATGGCTTGAGAACACAATGAATTTGGACCCTAAAAGATACGACCTGAATTTATCCATGGAAAACACAATGGAAAGACATTATTTTTCATTTGTGGTGTAGTTTTTTTGGGATGAGTGCAGTGTACGTGAGTCATAGAAAATTACATGTGAAGATTGAATGACCCTTTGTGATAATACTTCCCCAATTATATAGTTAGAGTCATCACACATGAGCTCAAATGGTAAATCCCACTGAGATGGTTGGATTATTTGGAGAGAGGTGAGACTCTATTTTAACTTATTAAAAAATCCTCTTATTATTTATCAAAAAAATTCCTTTTCTTTTTGGAGTAGTCAGGGGAGGGGGTGAAATTTTACTAATGTCACGAATGAAACAACAGTAAAATAAAGCATGACCTAGAAAATACCACACATCACATAAATTTTTAGGTAATGTTAAGGAAGAAATGACATCCACTTATGATTTATCAACATGGATTCCATCCCCATAAATTACATGTCCCAATACTATACCTTGTTGCACCATGAAATGAAATTTATCATAATTTAATGTGAGATTATTTTCAATACATCCATGTAGGACTAAACCAAGAATACTCAAACATTTATCAAAAGAAGATCCATAAATAGTGAAATAATCCATGAATACTTCCATGAAATTATTCAGGTAATCCAAAAAAATAATAACCACGAATCATTATAAATTACCCAGAGTTTTTCACAGGCCAAATGGAATCCTCCTATATGAAAATGTGACAAAGGGGTAAGTAATGGTTGTATTTTCCTGATCATTGGGGGAAATATGGATCCAAAAGTATCTAGAATTCCCATCAATAAAATAGTAATGGGACTTCCCAGCTAGCCTCTCAAGCATTTGGTTGATGAATGAAATAAGAAATGGTCCTTACTAATGTTTTGGTTTAATTGGAAATAGTCTATAATGGCACACCAACTATTCTGCACACGAGTTGGAACTAATTCCTTATTTTCATTTTTAATTATATTAAAACCAATTTTTTTGGAACCGCTTGTACTAGAATAACCCATTGGCTATCAGATATGGGGTAAATGATTCCAGTAGCCAATAATTTTGTTAACTTCTTTTTAAAAAAATATAGTAGGTTTGGGTTTAGTCAATGTTGTGACTGCCTCACTAGTTTAGCCTTGTCATTTAACAATATATTATGTGTTCAAATTGATGGGATAATATGAGGAATGTTAGCAAGTTTCCATAAAAAATCTTGTTTATACTCCCTAAAAAGTTCAAGCAGTTGTAATTCATGCCCATGAAGGAGTGAACTAGCAGTGATGACATACAACTTGTTTCCATTCCCAAGATATGAATATTTTAAATCATGAGGCAGTTGTTTTAGTTCCAGTTTAGGGGGATTTTGGATTGATGGGAGTGTGTGTGAAAGTGAGAGGTCACCAATATCCTCTAACGGCTCAATGGAATCATCCTCAGATGAGGAATGAGCTTTTACAAGATGAGAAATATCATTAATGGTTGTGTTATCATTAGTGTTCAAGAAATCATCAATTAACAAAAATTCATGACATTTTTCTAAAATAGTACAAAATTCAATTCAGGATTCATTACCTAACATTTTTATCAATGAAAAAAACTTAGAAAGGTGATCACGATAAGGAAAAGAAGTTTTTTTAGGGGATGGGAGTACATCAATTGAATTAATAGAGAGATAGGAATGTTCTTCCAATGGGTGATTTATGACATCAATGATGTTAAAGTGGAAAATGTCACCACCAAAATCCTTAGATAATGTGCCATTATGGACATTAATTATGGTTTTGGATTTTTTCCGGAATGGTCTCCCAATGTAATTTGGGCATGTCCATTTATCATATCATCTTCCATTTTTATCACATAAAAATTAGTAGGAAAAATTAAAATTTGAACCATCACAAGAACATCCTCTAACACACCAGAGGGGTGTGTGGTACTCCAGTTTTCTAGTTGCACAACAATTCCAGCGGGCTTCAGTTCCTAGACCTATAATGAATAGTAAATAGAGTGAGCCATGACATTTATAGAAGCACCCAAATCAAGCATAACAATGGAAAAGGAATACTCCCATATGGTGCAAGGAATTGAGAATATTCCTAGATGATTGTATTTGGTAGAAATTTATGGCTCTATCAATGATGAGACATTACTTCCCAAGCTCACCTTCTCATCACCTTGAAGTCGCATTTGGTGTGTACACATCTCCTTAAAAAACATGGCATATCTTGGAATTTTCTTCACGAAATCAATGGAATATTAACCTATAATTTTTTGAAAGTTTCTAATATTTCACTATCCAGTTCTATTTCCTTTTATTTTCTTGGTTGGTTTTCCCTTTTGGGGAATGGAAGAGGAATGGTTGGTCTAGGTGACTCATCAACACACAGACACAAACACTATTTCCTTTGGAATGGATTTTTCTAAACATGGTTTTTCAACATTTGGATTGATTTCAATAGTTGGGATGATGTTTTCCTCAAGAAGGGATGATTCTAAAAGAGGGGTCATTTGTATTTTATGTTTAGTTCCACTCCTAAGGGTGATGGAACTGACATTTCCATTACACCTAGGACTGACAAGTGCTTGAGAGGGTAGTTTACCCGACCCATGACTTTGTATTTCCCCCACCAAGTTAGCTAGTTGGCCTAATTGGATTTTTAGGTCTTTTATGGTAGCTTGGGGGGTTTGTTAGAATTGAATATTGTTTGATTCCATTTGTTTAATCATATCTTCTTGGGTAGGATCTAGTTTTGGAGGTGGTTGTTGGAAAGTACTTTGTTTTGGTTAAGGATTTATAGGTGGTGGTGGATTACTACATTGACCCAGTTGGTTCCATAGATGTTGAGTTTTTTTAATACTCCTTCCCTATAATCTTGGTTTTCTTTCCACCCAGGGTTGGATGGATAGTATGGTTATTTCCTAAAGTCTTGATTATAGTGGAACCCTAGAAATATTACCTCACCACTCTTAGAAGTTTCTCTCAAATGAAGACATTGGTCAAAGTAGCGGGTGTAAGAAAAATATTTACCACAATGGATTATAAGAGGAGATTGGGATTTCCCTTAGGAAAGAACAAGTTGTCTTAGAAGGGTACTTACCACTTCGAACTTTGGGTCCAACTTCTTCTCAAATTCGGTATATTGAAACTCATGGACACTTTGAATTGGTACACTAGACCATGAACCAAATTGATAACTATTTTGTGCCATGTATTCAATTAAGATTATTGCAGAAATTGGTTTCTTATCATCTAGTGCACCACCTGTAGTAATATCAATCATATTTCTCTCAATAGGAATTAAATCTTCCTAAAAATACTGAATTAAAAATTGATCACTTATTTGGTGGTGTGGATAACTTGAACATAAAATTTTAAATCATTCCCAATATTCATGTAATGTTTTCCATTGTTATTGTATTATCCCATATATTTCTTTCTGTACTGTTGCTGGACGTCTCATCTATCACATCTATGATTTATTTTTTAGGTATTTCTCTATTTTATTTTTTTCTATGTTTTCCTTGGGTTTCTAATTGAAATTTTAGAAGAAAATTGAGAAATTTGGGAAGGTAGGACCATGAACACAGTTAGCTGTAACCATGAACAAGCCCATGACACTGCGTGGTAGGATAAATTACCTACCACATGGATTCTGCACTACCGTGCTCCATTTCTCAGGTAACCGTGTGAAGTTCTGTGGTTTGAAAGAATGTTCTGTATTATTACTAATACTTGTATTTCATGAATATATTTCAAGAAACTAGATTTTTGATGGAGTATACAAGCTGTGAAATCCTAGTACACATCGTGAATCATCAGCACATGACATGTAGGACCAATTAGTGACATGCCATAGACCGCGAAGCTAAGTCATAGTAGGACAAGTCGTGACGACTAGACACACTTTTAATGACCAGTACATGTCGTGTAACTCAAGTAAATGACATAAAAATCATAAGAAAAGTTTTTGGAGAGGATTATTCTGAAATTCGAGGTGACTGAAGGCTAAAGGAGTACACGTCATGAACCTTCACGTCACATCATGACGGGAGTTAGAAATTCAAAGCAACATCCACAGATTCAACACATATGAGGAAAAACCAGATCTATAGTACACGTCATGTACCCCAAGTACACGTCGTGATGATGGCGACGTGTAGAAAAAAAACACAGGTGACACGGGCCACGAGTTTGGATAGTATTCACCTATAAAAATGACCCCTAGGCACACCATTTGAGATACTATGGGACATGTATAAGGCTAATAGACACCACAAAATGAACGAGTGATAATCTAGAGACGTCTTTCTCCGACTTTCTTCCTCGGGTGACCAAGATGCTTACTCGCAACATGAACAAGTAGTATCTCTAGTGCCGAGTGACGTGATTTTTTGGGGGAGTTCTGCTTAGGGATTATTTTATTTATTTTATTCATGTTTTGGATTATTTTGACCATCAATTATCATTTCTAATCTCTTTCTTTTTAAATTGCATGACCATTGCTTGTGATTTGATGAGATTTATTTCATTGCTTTATTAATTAGCTTAATTTTCCCATGACCATTATGCAATCTAGGATTGTTAGGTTTAAAAGAATGGTTTTTGGATGCCTATTTTTTTTGTGTTTACACCAAGTAGATGATTATTCCAAAGGCACAACCACATTAGTTGGGTGGGATACCAATACCAAGGATCCTCACAGACCATATTCTGACACCAAACATGAATAGATCCATTTCAATTGAATCTCTATCACACGAACTAAAAATCACTGAACCCAACATGTCCCCCATATTGATTTCAACCCCAATCCCTGGTGTATTATTTATCTTTCTCCAATGAACCAAAAAATTTCAATTTCAAGTTCCTAATTAATTTAGAATATACATATCGTCTCTGTGGGTTCAACACTCTGACTTTCTAGATACTACACTTTCAGTAAGGATTTTATGAGTTTTGTACATTTTTTTTATAGAAACATAGGGAACCAACTATGCCTTGTGGGGATGTCAGTTATCACATGGTTTTCCAAACCATGCAGACTAACTGTGCGGACCTGCCAATACCTTAAAAATTTCTCTCACTTCTCTCTCATCTTGAGTTTAATACATTTTTTCCCATTTTCACACCCACTCAGGCTCCCTAACCCTAGTTGTTCCTCTCCCTCTTCCCACAACCCTTGGGACTAATTTTTTTCCATATTTGGTGTGGATCCTCTTAGAATCTCTAAGTAAGTGTATCCTTCTCTAAATTCCTCCTCCAATCTAGGGTTTCTTTCTTTATTTTTAGGTTTTTAATCTTATCCAGCCCTAGGGTTGCATTTTTAGTGTTCTTACTCGACATTTATGCACCGATCTCTAGATTTAGGGTTTGATATTCCTACCTCATGGTGAAGTTGTGGTGCGGCGAGGTTTTCACACCGGATTTTGGGGTTTCGCCACAAACAGTAGGTGGATCCACACTAAAATGTTTTTAATGAATTTATTTGGATTTATTAAGTTACTTGGAATATTTTATAAATTATAAATATTGTGAGTATGTGGTTTTTTAAGAGTTTGAATATTCAATTGTTTAAAATGGGATTTGCAAGTGAAATATGCAAATTCTTGAAGTGTGGTTTTGTTGCATGCGTTTGAAATGTTACATAAATTGAGGAAAGAATTTTTTTAAATTGGGAATGAGGTGAGAACCATATTTTTAAAGGAATTGGTGTGCATCTGGTTTTAAAAAAGGATTTTGGGTATGAAAATGGAAACCTTGGTGTGTGTTGTGCCTTGTTTGTTTATGGAATATAAATGTGATATCATGCATTTTGTGTGGAAATTTGTACGATCACTTAATGGTAAGCCCGAGTATCTAGGAGGGTGGACTAGGACTAGTGGTCTAATTATTCAGAAGTGGACATGACCTAATTTCACTTATAGGGTTTGATGTTGAAAACACTAAATAAACATATTGATGAATGGAGACCACTAGAATATTGGATGCTTAGTCTCTTTAGTGGATCGTGAATGAGAATGTGGATGGTTGTGGTTCCTATACCTCTTTACACTGAGACACAAGGTTATATGGTCCCTTTAACTAGCTAACAACCATAAATCATCTCTCACGTTTGGTGCTCCAAGACCATCACACACTCAACTTCAACATACAATGGGGAATTTGTATTACTCTAAAGGAAAATGTGTTTTGAGTTGAAATTTCATTTATTTAAAAGAATTTTTTTTCTGAAGTTGTCTTCTTTAAATTATTTTGGAACACCCTTTATTATAATAAAACATGAAAATTAATTTTCCATTCTAACATCTAGTGCATGGAATTTCTTTTGGATGGAATCCTACTGAGAAATAGATCTCACCCTTCTTACACCTTTGGGTGTAAGAAGACTTGATCATGTTTGATATAGGTAAGGGTAAAGTCTTTGGTAAAGGTGGATAAGGATGTTAGTGATTTTCTTGGGTGGTGTTGTGGATAAAGCTCAGATGAGATTCTCTCTTTACCTGTGGTGGTCCTTGGCTCTTGATTTATTTGGTTCTTTATGTAGTATCCCTATTGTTTGATTTTGTATTAAACTTGTGAACTTAAACATGAAATATCTTAAGATATTGTTTGGTTGTACTTTACAGCATTGTTTTATCTTATGTGGTTGTTTATTTATGTTGTATCTTTAGGTAAAATCCATCCCCCCTTGCTTGTATAGATACTAAGAAACTTTTTCTTGTCTCTGGGGATTGAGAATTCCCTTCTGGACTTGCTGCAGACTGGGTCAGGCACCGGGTTAGATGGCGACTTGGATTAGTTCCTAAAAAATGGTATCATAGGAGGTTTTATCTCTTTGGGCCATTTGACTTGAGATGATTCTAGATAGACATGATCTAGGACTACCGAGGCTAATATATTTAGTTGTGAGTTGGGGGCCTGGTCAGCACACCTCATGACAATCCTTGAGTTGCCATGGAATATCGGGATGCTTAATTGCATTCTCCTCCAGGTGGGACGTGCAAGATGAAAACTATATGTGGAAAATTGGTGGGGGTGTAGTGGTTGGGTCATTGTGTTTCCATGGGATGCTTGATTTATTTGTTGTATGATGTTGCTGTAATTTTATTATACTTGGTATATTGATGATTTTCTGATGTGACTGTTGCTTCTTGTAGAAACATGCCTCCCCAGAAAGTTTCCCATCAACTAAGGGAAGGAGATAGAGAGATTTATCCCTCTCCACTTGATCAATGGATAGTAGATGCTACAGTTCGAATAGTTTAGGATCTAGGACCGGGAGCAGGTCTTGCTCCTACTCCAGTCAGGGAAGATGAGCTTTGATCATAAAGGGATAAGGCTCAGGAATTCATGAATAATAAGACTCCTACATTATGAGGTTGCTCAGAGCCTCAAGAGGTGGAGGAATAGCTCGAGAAGGTAGAGAATATGTTTGAGTTCCTAGGACCCCTTGAAAAGGTTAGGGTGAAATGTGATTTATTTCTATTAGAGGGTACCAGTCAGAGGTGGTGGGACTCCATGATTCTAGCCGGGAAGCATGAACAGATGTCTTGGAAAAAATTCAATGTGGTTGTCAATGATCAATAATTCCCTGAGGTCATAGAATATGCTCGATCCCAAGAGTTTATGGATCTTGTCTAGGGGGACCTAACAATGATGGAGTATTCAAACCGTTTCACTGAGCTAATTCGGTTTTATCTTCCAATAGTCTTCAATGAAAAAATTAAAGATCATAGGATTGAGATGGTCTTGAGGCCATTGATCTACTCTCAGGTCTGCTTGTTTAAACTGAAGACCTATGCTGAAGTGGTTGACTGAGCATATATGGTGGAGATTAACCACAAGGGCAGGTCAGGTGCCTTTTGGACCATTTCAGCAATGGGCAGCTGTTGTTCATCAAAAAATAAGAGGAAGCACGAGGAGAAAGTGAAGAAGGGTGGACTTAGCTCAGACCAACCCTCAAGGTAGCCTACCTTTATGGATTCTGATGCAGGTCCGTGGTATACCACCGGTGTGAGAAGGTGGCACACACTCGAATAGCTTGTGTGGCCTCTCCCAAAGCCTTTCATCATTGTGGAGCATTGGGGAAGTTGTTGTGATTCTTTAGAACTATAAATTATTATCAGTGTAGTGCAGGATTGATGGCTTCTAGGGGTATGAAAGCTCAGTCAGAACCATCCAGAACAGCAGGGTCTTGGTTTGGTGTTTGAGGTGGTTGGGCTAGATCTTCTTCTAGTCAGAGTTGGCTTAGAGTAGATCCTCAGACCAGTGGTCACAGTCAGACTCAGTCCGATACCAAGAACCTTCATGTTGTGGAGTAGGTACCAGTAGGGAAAGATGTGGGGCCCTCAAATTTTCGAGGTACCATTCTGATTTCATCCTCTATAGCTTCGTTATTTTTGATACTGGTGAATCTATCACCTTTATATCTACTCGTCTTGTGAACCTGTTGAATCTACCAATTGAGATTTTATCTTTTGATATGGAGTTGGTGAAGCTACTAGGTAAGAGGAAGTAGCAAAGCCTCAGGTGTCCATCATGTTCACTTTCTATGTTAGGGGTCAGGACAGAGTGTGATTTATTTTTCCTGGATATGGGATTATTTTATGTGATCCTTGGCATGGATTGGATGGTGCGTTTTCAAGTGCATGTTTATTATTATCTATGGTGAGTTAGTTTCATGGCACCTGATGGAAGTGATCAAGTTTTCCATAGAGAATGGGATCCTCGGTCAGGTCGAGAAGGACCTCCACCCCCAAATCTATGTAGTGTTGATTTTTATTTATCATCACTTGTGCTAGAGGAAAATGGTAGTGATCCTGAGGATGGGTTTCCAAATGTGGTGGAGGATTTCCCGAAGGTGTTCCCAGATGATTTTGTAGGGCTACCCCCAGAGCGGGATGTGGAGTTCCCAATCGATTTGGCTCTAGGAACACAACTAATATCTCTCTGGTTGTGCATCGATTGCCGGAATCTTAATAAGGTAACCATCAAGAACAAATTCCCTTTACCCCAGATTGAATATTTGTTTGACCTTCTAAAAGGGGAAAAGTTGTTTTCCAATATTAACTTGTGTTTGAGTTACCACCAAGTCAGGGTGAAAGAGGAGAATATACAAAAACTACTTTTCGTTGTAGGTATGGACACTTCGAGTACTTGGTCATGCTTTTCGGCTTGACAAATGCTCTAGAATTCTTTATAGAACTCATGAATAGAGTGTTCCACTAGTAACTAGACTCCTTAGTGGTGTTTATGTATGACATCCTAGTCTATTCCAAATCTGAAGAACATGAGAATAATATGCAGATTGTGATGGGAATCTGGTAGGATCATCGTCTTCATGCTAAGATCTCAGAATTTACTTTCTGGATCAAGGAAGTGAAGTTTCTAGGATATGTCATCTCAGAGAAAGGGTTTTCAGTGGATGCTGATAAGATCAGTGCAATTATTTAATTGGAACATCCGAATAATGTGCTTGAGATCATGAGTTTTCTCATCCTGGTGGGGTATTACATGCAGTTCGTTTGGGATTTATCACATCTAGATTCTCCTATGACTGAAACCAGTCGTAATAGGGTGAAGTTTGATTAGATCCTGGAATGTCAGGTGTATTTTGAGGAGTTAAAGCGATGGTTGAACACCATACCCATGTTGATCTTTCTAGATTCAGGAAAGGGGTATGTGGTTTACTATAAAACTTTAGGTATGGGTCTCAGGTGTGTGCTTATGCAGGATGATCTCGTGGTGGTGTATGGATCATGCCATCTCTGACCACATAAGAAGAATTACCCAACCCGTGACTTGGAGATAGTAGCAGTGATGAATGACTTGAAGGAATGGTGTTACTACCTATTTGGGGAGAATATTGTGGTTTGTTATGATCATAATATCTTTCCCTACATATTCTCTCTTAAGGATATCAATTTGAATAATCATCGCTGGATCAAATATCTACAAGTTTTTGACTTTTATATTATCTATACCCTAGGAAAGGGTAATGTGGTACCTTATGCGTTAAGTAGAAAAAAAACAGTGTAAGCTTTGAGTAATTCTAGTGATGAGTGGTCTTTGATAAGGATCTTGGTCCAAATTCACTTAGAGACCAAGGAGAGAAGTGAATACACATTTATGAAAAGTGTACAGTTGGATCCGTCTCTTCTATAGATAGTTTAGATGGAACAAACTGGTGATGAGGTGTGCTAGTGATCATTGTAGTTTCCTCATAGTGGGGATATGTCCTCTGATTAGTCATTATCTTATGAAGGAATTATGTGTTTCAAGGGTTGGATCATGGTGCCGTTAGCTATGAGGATGGTGGTGATATAGGATAGCCACTAGTCTCAGTGGGTTGTTCATCCTGGTACTACCAAAATATTTTATGATGTGTGTTAGTAGTTCTGGTGTCTAGGTATGAGATAGGATATAAATTAATTCATATCAAGATTCTAGACTTATTAGCAGGTGAAAACAGAGAATCAAAGGCCCTCTAGTTGGCTCCATCTATTACTCATTCCTACCTAGAAGTGGGATGAGGTCACCATGGATTTTATCATTGTATTACCTTGTAATCCTTTAGGGAAGAACTCTATTTGGGTAGTGATTTACTACTAGACTAAATATATCAACTTCATCCTAATCATGGATTTAGTGATAGTGGATGAGTTGGCCCAGTTGTATATTCAGGAAGAGGTTATAATTCATGGTGTTCCAACTTATATTGTTTCTCATAGAGACCCTTGTTTTACCTCTCGATTCTAGGAGGGTATTCAGAAGGCTTTGGGGTCACAAGTCAAACTAAGCAAGACATACCATCCTCAAACAGATGGAAAAATGGAGTGAGAAAATCAGGTTTTGAAATATATGCGTCATGCATGTGTGTTGAACTTTAGATGTTCATGGGATATCCATTTGGGATTGGTTGAATTTTCTTATAAAAAATGTTACCAATCTTATATTTAAATGGATACCTTTGCGAAACTCTATGGTCAGCCTTGTTGTTCTCTGATATGTTGGGATGTGGTGGGTGAGACCTCACTTATGGGACTAAGTCTTGTGAAAGAGACATTTGAGAAGTTCAAACTAATCAGGTAGCAGTTGTTGACATCTCAAAGTTTCCACATGTCTTATGCCGATCAGAAGCATCAAGATATATAGTTTTCTATGGGCAACTGAGTGTTCTTGAATGTGGAACCTTGTTTTTGTTTTCGTCACTTAGGGAAGTAGGGTAAGTTGATTCCAAGGTATGTCGGAACCTTTTAAATCACCAAGTAGATTGGCAGGGTGGCATACATGTTGTATTTTCCATATTAGCTGACATTAGCTCACATCATGTTTCATGACTCCAAATTGAAGAAGTATAACCCAGATCCATCTCATGTGCTAAATTGGGAAGAGTTGGAGTTGTATGATGAATTTTCAGTGTTTGAATGGATAGTGTGGATAGTGGACTCCCAAGAGAAGGTTCTTTGTGGGAAATATATCCCATTGGTCTATGTCCTCTGAAAGAATGGAAATGAAACACATTAGAGGTTGGAGTAAAAGTCTTAGGTTAAGAAAGAGTACCCATTTATGTATTATGATCAAGTTACCAGTTAAATTTATGAGTGTGGAAAGTTTCCATGGTGGGAAGAATTATCACATCCTTGATTTATTTTTCAAGAATTTTCATATTTTATTTTACTCTATCTTTTTCCTTGGGTTTCCATTTAATTTTTTTGAAGAAAATGGAGAAATTTGGGAAGGTAGGCCCATTCATATGGTTTGCACATGGTTAGTAGTAACCATGCACTACCCCATGACACCATACAGGAGGAGATAGTTCCTACCAGATGGATTCCGAAGATCCATGCTCCATTTCCCTGGTAACTGAGTGAAATACTTTAGTCGAACAAAATGGTCCGCACTGTTGCTACATGGTTTCCCAAACCCTGCAGACCAACCATGCGGACCTTCCAATACATTAAAAATTGACCTCTTTTATCTCTCATATTAGGTTTAACACCTTTTTCCCATTTTGGCATCCCAATCGAGCTCTCTCACCCTAGGCACACCTCTCCCTCTTCCCACCTCCCTTGGGACTCAAATTTTATATTGGATTTGGTGTGGATCGTCCTCGAATCTCCAAGTAAGTGTCTCATTCTCTCGATTCCTCCTATAATCTAGGTTTTCTTCCTTTATTTTTTGGGTTTTCATCTTCTATAGCCCAATGGTTTCATTTTTAGGTTTCTTCCTTGAAATTTATGGGTCGATATCTTGATTTATGGTTCGATCTTTGTCCCCCGTGGTGCGGCAAGGATTTCACATCGGATTTTGGAGTTTTTCCAAAAATGGTAGGTGGTTCCATGCTTAAACATTTCTTGATGTATTTGTTTGGTTTGTTTGAGTTCCTTGGAATGTTTTATAAATTATAAATGTTTTTTGAATGTGGGTTTTGAAGATTTTTAATATGATATTTTTTTAAAATGACATTTTCATGTGAAATTGGTAAATTCTTGAAGTGTGGTTTTGTTGTGTGCATTTTAAATGTTACCTAAATTGAAGAAATGATTTATTAAATTGGGAATGAGGAGAGAACCATATTTTTTTAAAGGAATTGGTGTGTTTTTGTTTAAAAAAAGGATTTTGGGAATGAAAATGGTAGCCTTGGTGTGTGTTGTGCCTTGTTTGGTTTTGGAATAGAAATGTGATGTCATGTTTGTTGTGTGGAAACTTGTCTGAGCACTTAACGTGAAGATCGGGTAGTTAGGAGGGTGTACTTGGACTAGAAGGCTAGTGATTAAGAAGTGTCTATGATCCTATTTAACTTATAAAGTTTGAATATGACAACACTAACTAGACATATTGATGAATAAAGATCACTAGAATGTTGGATGCTTCTCCACTCTAGTGGCTCGTGCATGATAATGTGGATGGATATTGTTCCAATACCACCTTACACTGAGACATTATGTTCTAGGTTTCCTTTAGCTAGATAACACCCAGAGGGACTCTCCCTTGTTTGGTTCTTCTTGACCATCACACTCTCACCATCGACATACGGTGGGAAATTTGTACTACTCCAAAAGAAAATGTGTTTTTAGTTGATATTAGCTTTATTTAAGATCCTTTTTAATAAAGTTGTTTTGTTTAAATTTTTTTTGTACCCTTTATTTTTCAAAAACTTTCAAATTTATTTGTCATTCTAACATTTAAGGCATGGAATCTCTTTTGGTTGGAATCCTACTGGGAAATAGCTCACAACCTTCTTACTCCTTTGGGTGTTAGAAGACTTGATCATGTTTGATATAAGTAAGGGTAAAGGTCTTTAGTGAAGGTGGATCTAGATGTAAGTAATATTCTTGGGTGGTGTTGTAGAGATTCCTCGAGAGAGATGATCTCCTTTCCTAAGGTGGTACTTGGATCTTGGTTTTTTAGTTATTTTTGTAGTATCCCTCTTTTTGGATTTTGTATTAAAATTGTGAACTTAAACTTGAAATCTCGTATGGGCTTGTTTGGTTGTATTTTTCAGATTTGGTTTATTTATGTGGTTGTTTATTTATGTTGTATCTTTCGGTAAACATTGTTACCACTTGGTTATATAGATACTCGGGCACTTGTACCAGACCCTGGGGATCTGGATTGCCTATCAGGCCTTGCCGCATACTGGGTTGAGCACCGGGTTTTATGGAGACCTGACTTGGTTCACAACATCATCCAACAAATCATAACACTCCTCTAGTGATTTTCTCATCATAGAACCTCCTGAAGTAGTATATACTATCGAATTATTCCTCTATGATATACCTTTTTAGAAGGTTTTAATTAATAACCACATTACGATGCCATGTCGAGGACATCTTGTTAAACCTTTAAATATCTCCCATGACCTATATAATGAATCTTTATTTAAGTGATCAAAATTTAAAATAATACCCCTTAGATCCATTTATTTTGAGGGAAGGAAAAACATTATTAAAAACTTCCTTACCAGATCTTCCAATGTTGTAATTGCATACATAGGCAAACTTTGGATCCACTCCTGTGATTTTTTCCTTCAACAAGAATCTAACCAAGAACAATATTATAGCATCATTTGGGATGTTATAAGATTACAACATTTCACATATCTCTAAGAAAATTATGATGTGAGAGTTGGGGTCTTTATTAGGTAGTCCAGTGAACTGTAGTGAATGAATGATTATCTGGATGATCACCGAATTGATATCAAAGTGTTGAGAAGTGACAGGTCATATCATAATGCTCAGATTGACTCCCCTATTCGAGGGTTACCTTTAGTTGATAGGCGCTTACCCCTTGGAATTATTCCATGGATTTGTGGTCATGCTGGTTGTCCCATATCATTTTTGGATACATGAAATTGATCTCTCAATATTAGTTTAAATCCTCTAGTGTATGAGAAGGAATACCTGAGATCAAATTTCTCCCTCTAGTTCAGAGCCATTCGAGTTAAATGAGCCAAATAAGCATTAAAAAACCACACCTATGTAAAAATTTTGATTTTAATTTATGTATAATATCTTGGTATTGGATAATAATGAATTAATGGTTTGGTATTTCCTATAGATATCCATATAAATAAGATCAAGTAGATTGGCCATATTTCGAAGCTGAAATCTAAAGAGTCCCATGGTTATGTGAAATGATCATATTATTACTATGAGAAAAATGATCCAATACCATCATAATTGATGTATTTATCTATATATAGTATATAGATATGTTATTATTATATGAGGGTATTGTCAAGATATAATGGAGTTTTCAAGATCATCAAATATATTTATGTATGTTGTTGAGATTTTAATGATATGAGGGTATTGTCATGATGTCATTATTTTAACATCGATATTTATTAAACTTTATAAATTCTTTACTTTAGATTATATTTTAATTACTTTTTGATTTTTCCAAGAGGAGAGTATACATTAATTTATTTAATCTTAGTTTTTTTGGGAAATTTTTATTTAGGTTGTTGAGATAAATTTCAACTCTAAAATATTTTTACCCAGTTTCACTTTTTCCCAAATAACGAATCCTTATTTAGTATTTTTTCTAATTTTTTTGATCATGAGGGAATAATAAGCCTAAAGGGTGGACATTTAGTAGGAGGATGATGTGTGTTACTGTTTTATAATCCTGTTCACTACTTGTTTCCCCCGAAATGTATTTTCTGGTTAGGAATCACTACTTCCAGACTGTTTCCATTAGATTTATTTATGGAACCAGAAACACCCAACAGTTCTATATCCATAGGGACATGCTTTCCAAAGGCATGTGTTCATTAGGTTTAGTGAAATATGACCCTTAAGATCTCACATTGGTTGAGAGGATGGAAGGTTAGGCTCATCACACCCCTTTTGGGGAAATTATTTCCTACTCAGGGAATCTATTATAGTTTTAAGATATGTTCATGAATCCTTGTTAATTTACCAAGTGTAATGTAGGTTTCCCTATAAATTTTCAATAAATTTTTAGCATGTATAGAAATTAAAATCATATGTATGTATTTGAGGTTCTTCATCATTGGAGATATCTTTATGTATTTGAGGTTCTCCATCAATGGTATCCTCTCATATACTCATTAAAGATTATTTGGTCATTATTAAGACAATTATAATTTTTAAGACACTCTGTGGGGAACTCTAGAATTTATCATCACCCAGGGAGACATAAGTTGTTTTGATGTTGGGATCTAACCCATATATGAGCTTCCTACATATTATTATAAAAGGAATCAGAAACCACATAGTTCAGTTCCACTTAATGGGACACATAATTCCTTTTAAGGTTGTGTGATAAGGACCCAACCATATAGTTTCACATCATGTGGAAAGGACAACTATGAAGAAGGTTCCTAGTTAATGTTTGGTGTGGGGATCATACCGAAGCATCCCAAGGAAACGGTAAAGGGTATTAGTTTCCAATTTTGATTAGATCCTACTGGGAATATGGCCCAGAAAGGAAAGTATCTATTTGGATTGTTGGGTTTAAACCATGGGGAGGCTTCTTATGTATCCCACTTGGATGGGAATCAAAGCGCACACAATTTGGTAAGTTTCTCAGTAGAGTATATCCCTTTGAGAGAAATAGGTTTTGTCTTACTCTTAAAGAGGATTCCCTTGTAATAGGGTCCACGAGAGATGTTTCAACTCATGGTGATTCAAGGTGGACTTAATTTGGGTATTACTTCTAAGGAGGATGCACAGATTAAGAAAATTAGGGTTTGACTCCGGAGGAGGTTATCCATTGAGCTCGGGCCCTATGTGAAGGCTTCCTACATAGCCCAGATATGGTGGGAATCAGATTTCTCCTGGTTTATGAATATGAGGTAGATTTTATGGATGTTGTGATCATCACAAATCTCTAATCCCACATGATTCATTCTCAATGTGAGAAACAAGAGTATGTGAAAGATTCAACAAACCAAAAACTTTATCCTCTGTTGATGGAAGAGGTCGGGCCTATGGAGAAAGAAGCCACGAGGAAGGTGGATGAGGGCACATAGAAATGAAACTTTCAATGTGAAATGAAGATAAAGGTCATTGTGTCCTTCTGGAAAGACTAAAAGCTTACTATATGAGGGATGCCCTAGAATGGGTCCCATACTGGAAGGAAGATATAATTCCCTATGGAAGGGAAAAGTAAGTGTGATCCTCATTATTCCTATTGGGGACCAGAGGATCTAGGTCTTAGAGATGAGGAGGGGAATACATAGTCCTATCCCTAAAACCGATACTGGGAACTCCCCAACATTGTGTTTAGGGTAAGGGTTCATGTGACCATGGATATCCAAATCCATAGACACTTCAAGGATTCCTACTGTTTATTAAGACAAGTTTGATAAAACCCTGACCATAGATATCCAAATACAAATGGGGGACATACTGATGTGCCTTTACCAAAGGTTTAATAAATCTGGAGGACTTGGTGAAGGTTTCAACTTGGTCCCTTTTAGATAAGGGAGACAAGGAAGGAGAGGCCCTTCCATGGGTGGATTATAAGAGGCCTTCAATGATGTCTCACGTAGGTGGTCCATGTAGGTCTTCACTTAGGTATGCCACATAGGTGTACTGTGTAGGTGTACTACGTAAGTGTACCACACAGGTCCTAGGAGGAATTGAACATTTCTTAACAAAGGAAAGATAAACTTGTGAAAGATTGATATGCCTTGGGAAATGAATTATAATGAGAACAACACTTGGGTGAGGTTTTAAATTAATCACGCTTTGTGTCCCTTTATGTACTTGGAAGTATCCATCGCCGGTATTTTCTTAAGGAAATGAACTTGCATAGATGAATTCTCCTAATGGAAAGAGGTTCCTTAACCACGTATTTTTTTAAAAACTAAAAAAGGCCCTTGATATTTCCTATCTCATATAATTATCTATTCTATCGTGTTTTAGAGAGATACCTGATAAAATTTGGGGGACTTGGGATATAGCATCCCGCCTTTTTATCACATAAACTTTCATTACATTACACAAAACTGAGGATCTTTAAGGTTTAGTGTCTTGGAAACCAGGAACATAATAAATGAAAAAAATATAAAACATTCTTATTAAACACTTGAAAGGATTATCATTAAGTTCATCATAGGTTCATTACTTCATCTCATAACCTAGGGAAATACATCAAAAGAAAGGGTGAGCGTAAGGCCCAGTAAGGGAAACAAGAGAAACATTTTACATGTGAACTTGAGATACTTCAATAAGGCCATGAAAAGAACTTTAAGGCATGAGAAAGAAATCATGAGATATATCATAATAAAAATAACATTTTTCATAACTTGAAGATGTGGCTACAACATTTAATATTGACAATCATTTCGTTTCACCAAGGTCCATCCCCAAGGTGTCATTAAAAATTACCAAGGTTATTCACCAAGGTATCAGTCTAAAAAGTCATCTCTAGAGATTAAGTCTTTACCCAATGCATTGGATCGCTATCTGGGCGCACCCTTGACATGTCTTTGTTATCATGTGATACACATATATCATCATCAATAATTTCATAAAAAACCCATATAGTATAAAAGAAATGTGTTTCATTTCATAATCATAACGTTTTAAAAACTGCTTTAAAGACATGATTTTTATGTCACTTTAAACCCATGGAAAAGGGAAAGCGGGTTTCATGTATGTAAATCCCAGAATTTAAAATAGAACAATTATATATATATGTGAATAACACTTTAGAAATAATATCTTTGAGTATTCACTTAATAACATAAAAAAAATTTGAGATAAAGAGGGAGGCATTTTGAGACGAAAACTATGCAGCATAATGTCTACGATACATGGTTTTAGAAAACATTGAAAAGAGAGGGGGCATGGGTCACCCACTCAAAAATGAAACATAAAACAGTAGGGGAACATAATATATAGTATGGTAATGAAATTGGAATGATATACCATATGAAATGAAGAACATGAAAGGAAAAAAATAAGATTTCTCTTATGAGAATTCGGCAGCCTAACGACGTCACTTAAAACTTCCAAAAATGGATTGACGAGATCAAATAGGGTCTCTCATCATATGAACATAAATGATCAGTATGATAGATATAGATATCATACCCAAACATAATAAAAAGGAACTTGAAAGACTTGACATGAAAGTAGATCTTGAAAACGAGAAGGGTGAAAGACCCCTTAGAAATTCGACAGCCTAACGACGCCACTTAAACTTCAAAAAAAATGAATTGATGAGATAAAATAGGGTCTCTAATCATATGAGCATAAAAGAACAGTATGATAGATTTATAGATAATACCCCAACATAATAAAAAGGAACATGAAAGACTTGACATGAAAGTAGATCTTGAAAATGAGAAGGGTGAAAGAACCCCTTAGAAATTCGGCAGCCTAACGGCGCCACTTAAACTTCAAAAAAATGAATTGATGAGATCAAATAGGGTACCTCATCATATGAACATAAAATATCAGTATTATAGATTTAGAGATCATACCCCAACATAATAAAAAGAAACTTTCAATACTTGACATGGAATTAGAACTTTGAAAAAGGAGAAAGGTGAAAGAACCACTTAAAAATTCGGCAGCCTAACGACGCCACTTAAAACTTCAAAATACTGAATTGAAGATATAAAATGGGGTCTCTCATCATATGATAATAAAAGATCAGTATGATAGATTTAGAGATAATACCCCAACATAATAAAAAATAACTTTCAAGACTTGACATGGAATTAGAACTTTGAAAAAGGAGAAAGGTGAAAGAACCACTTAAAAATTCGGCAGCCTAACGACGAAACTTAAAACTTAAAAATACTGAATTGAAGAGATAAAATAGGGTCTCTCATCATATGATCATAAAAGATCATTATGATAAATTTATAGATCATACCCCAACATAATAAAAAGGAACTTTAAATACTTTACATGAAAATAGATCTTGAAAAATGAGTAGGGTGAAAGAATCCGTTACAAAAATTTCAGCAGCCTAACGACGCCACTTAAAACTTCATAAAACGAAATAATGAGAGTAAGAGGGGACCTATAATTATATAAACATGAAAAGGGAAGTAATAGGAGTATAAAAGAACATCCTTTAACATAAGAACATGGATCATAAAATAAATTACATAAAAGAGATTTCTTGAAAAGAAAGAGAGAGGTCAGACCACTTACCTTAAAACGTAACTCTTAAAACTGAAAGGTTGGGACCTTGAGGGCGGCTTGGGAGGAATCCGTGGGAGGAAAGGGGACCAGAAATTAGTTGGGGGAGAGTTGGGAGTGAAAAATAAAGGAGGAAAGGGTGGGTATTTATAGGGAAAGTGCGGGGACAAGGCATTAATGGCGAAGGGACACCTCACAAGTGCTTTTCTCAAAACCATGTGCTCTCTCATGGAATTTAGCAAGGATTTAGGCCAAATGGGGCCCCCAATACAATAATTCATCACCTTTGGCCGGCCAAACCTTAAAATATCTCATGAAATCATCATGGAACAGTTATTATGTCATTAAACATACCGAAACCCTAAAACTGTATTTTAACTATTCACTGAAAAATTCATCTTTCTCAGAAAAATCCCAAAATTTCACCTTAACCAAAAATCGTTGCTCTAATTACATTTATGAACTCCATTTTATAAAAATAATTTTCTAAATATTTTTAATTTAATTTTTAAATAAAAACACTATTCATCGAGAATTTATTTTTTTCAGAAAAAACCCCAAAAATTACCATAACATAATATCGATGCTCTGAGCTCAAAAATAAAGTTTATTTTATGAAAATAATTTTCTAAATTTTTTAATTAAAATTTTAATTAAATAACTCTATTCACCCAAAAAAAACTAATACTTGAATAATAATTTATGAAACTGTTATTTAACCATTTTATTGAATCACATTACTTAATCAAGGTGCCTAGATTATATTAAAACTTTCTTTGAGTGAAATTACTAATACATTTGGTCACATTACTATTCCTAAGCATAAAATCACTATTCATAATTTACTATTCATCAAAAATTAAGTTGATCTTATTAGACTCTAAATTTTGTACTGAACATAATTATAGAAGACCATTTTTTTAAAATCATTACACATTTTTAATTATTCAAGGTTTACATAAACATTTTTTTTAAAATATATTTTCTCTAAAATTTACCAAAAATATGCATACTATATTTATCCAGACATTTGAAATGTCATAAACATTATCATAAGAAGAAATCCCAATTTTTATTTAAAACAAAGTTTTACACAAGGCAGTTACGGTCTCCTTAAATAGCCCCTTATCACCCCATCATAGGACCTAAGTGTAAGGTGTGCTAAGGTGAGAGAATTTGAGGGAGGCTCGACCAACATCGCATGAGTATTAATTTCTATAATGTTGAACTTCTCGTGAAGGAGATTTCATTATAAATTCACACGTGAAGTTCGGCATGGGTTTGGTCTAGAGCAAAGCCCAGTGGTGCTACCTCCTTCCCAAGTTCTGTTAGATGGGCTTTGATCGGTCCAAGACTACTGGGTGAGGCCATCGAATATTCTTTGTATAATAATTAACCAAGATTACTTGTATTTAGAGACAAAAATCAAAACGTTTAGTTTACAGCGGTCATATTGACCAATGGTCATATAACAGTCAAAACCCAACGGTCTCATTTTAATTATACTCAGGTTATCAAATGAAACATTTTTTTGAGTATAAAAATAAAATAAAATAACACATAAAATTAGGAAACAAGATTTATTCAAAATATCGGGTCATTACAATCTTCCTCCCTTAAGAAATTGCGTCCTCGCAATTTTTAAAATTGGGTTTTGAAATTTCATTGAATGTCCCACATCGGAAAAGGAGTCAGTAAAACTATTACTTTAAAGGAAAGAAAGGGAAGTACAAAGGTCACCCGAGTTAACCCACACTAGGATTCCATGTAGGAAAACATGGACATGGAAGAGAAAACAAAGGGTCAAGTTCTGAGGGAGAGTGATAGAAAACATGATTAGGAGAAAGTTAACCATAAGAAAATCCCAAACTTATGATGTGTGTAAACGGTCTTTGATTACCGAGTAGGAAACGTAAACCAACAATGTTTTTGTTTTACGTTCCTTTTCATAATTTTGAGGAAATCATTTACTACATAGAACAAAAACATAAGAAAATATACCTACCTTCATGTAGAGTTTCATCCTTTAATAAGTTTCTACCAAAACGAATATTTTCTCCAAATGATGAGCATTCAAAACTACTTGGTCTAATCAAAACACAAGAATCATCTTCTAGAGAATCAAATAATCCACAAAAGATTAATTATCTATTTCTTCTATCTTTAAACATTTTACGAAAAATAGAAAGGGTAAGGTAAAACAACTCTTCAAAAAGAAATAATCCCATAGTAATGAATACTACTTTTAAATCTTCAAACTTCCATGGTACAACCCAAAGTTCATCATAGACCATTCCATAAATAACGGTCCTTAAAATTCCTCAAAATAAACCAAACTAAGATTTAAACCCAAATACAAGAAGGATTTGGTAACATAGTCTTCCAAAATAAACTTCATTGTTCATCTCCAAACAACATCAACCACTCCTAACATCTTATAGCAAAATTAGATAACCTAAACATATTTTAGCCAAGATAGGTTAATCATTCCCATAAGTAACCTAAATTACTATAAGTCCACCTTAAATTCATAAATTCTTCATAGAATAAGTCAACCTTACTCCTCAATGAAAATACCGTAGTAATCTATTTACCTCGATCATATAGGGTCCCCAAAATAGTGAACGTATTCAAAAATAATAATCATGTTTTAATCCCCTAATAATCTCTGTCATATTAATATAGAAATCGTCACATTTCCGATCACATTGGTTGTTGGGACATGTTCTTCCATTTCCCACTATTAACTACGAAAACAAAGTACAATTAGGGGCTTGAATACTTAGCCAATAATCATGAAAAGGAACTTAATGCATCTAAGGATAAGTTATAGAAGAAAAGTATACCCTAACTTGTGATACCCTAGGTTCCCATCTAGGTTATCCATGATCATATATTCTTATGTGAATCTTTATTTTATTTTATCTTTTTTCCTTTAATAATGGTTCATACTAAGCTTATGAATTTACCAAAGCATATCCCCTGGGAGTGTCGTAACCAAGAGTGCAGCAAGGCCCGTTGTCATGTACCAGTCCCCGTTCGAGTCTATCTCAAAGTGGTGTTTTAGGGTTTTACCCCTATGTACATCTGTGCCAGAGCCACCTCTATCTGCTCGTATCCAGATAGGGATGTATTTTCTTGGAAAACCCTTACTCAATACTCACCAAAATACTAGGAATAATTAATATATTTAAACTTTTCAATAGTTTTGTTCCTAAAGTTTTCATATCCTAATTTCTACAAATAAATAAACCATCCTTTGATACCAACTATAGCATCCCGCCTTTTTATCACATAAACATTCATTACATTAAACAAAACTGAGGATCTTTTAGGTTTATTGTCTTGGAAACCAGGAACATAATACATGAAAAAAATATAAAACATTCTTCTTAAACACTTGAAAGGCTTCTCCTTAAGTTCATCCTAGGTTCATTACTTCATCTTGTAACCTGGGGACATACATCAAAAGAAAGGGTGAGCAGAAGGCCCAGTAAGGGAAACAAGAGAAATATTTTACATGTGAACTTGAGATACTTCAATAAGGTCATGAAAAGAACTTTAAGGCATGATAAATAAATCATGAGATATATCATAATAAAAATAACATTTTTCATAACTTGAAGATGTGGCTACAATATTTAATATTGACAATCATTTCATTTCACCAAGGTCCATCCCCAAGGTGTCATTAAAAATTACCAAGGTTATTCACCAAGGTATCTGTCTAAAAAGTCATCTCTAGAGATTAAGTCTTTACCCAATTCATTAGAGCGCTATCTGGGATCACCCTTGAAATATATTTATTATCATGTGAGACACATATATCATCATCAATAATTTCATAAACAACCCATATATCATAAAAGAAATGGGTTTCATTTCATAATCATAACATTTTAAAAACTACTTTAAAGACATGATTTTTATGTCACTTTAAACCCACAGAAAAGGGAAATCGGGTTTCATGTATGTAAATACCAGAATTTAAAATAGAACATTTTGATATATATTTTAATATCCCTGTATAAATAAGAGCTTTGAGTATTCACTTAATAACATAAAAAAATTGTGATAAAGAGGGAGGCATTTTGAGACGAAAACTATGCAGCATAACGTCTACGATACATGGTTTTAGAAAACATTGAAAAGAGAGGGGACATTGGTCACCCACTCAAAAATGATACATAAAACAGTAGGGGAACCTAATATATAGTATGGTAATGAAATTTTAATGATATACCATATGAAACTAAGAACTTGAAAGGAAGAAATAAGATTTCTCTTATGAGAATTCGGCAGCCTAACAGCGTCACTTAAAACTTTCAAAAATGGATTGACGAGATCAAATAGGGTCTCTCATCATATGAAAATAAATAATAATTATGATATATATAGATATCATACCCTAAAATAATAAAAAGTAACTTGAAAGACTTGACATGAAAGTAGATCTTGAAAACGAGAAGGGTGAAAGAACCGCTTAGAAATTCGACAGCCTAACATCGCCACTTAAACTTCAAAAAAAAATGAATTGATGAGATCAAATAGGGTCTCTAATCATATGAACATAAAATATCAGTATGATAGATTTATATATGATACCCCATCATAATTAAAATGGACATTAAATACTTGACATGAAAGTAGATCTTGAAAACGAGAAGGGTGAAAGAACCCCTTAGAAATTCGGCATCCTAACAGCGCCACTTAAACTTCAACAAAAATGAATTGATGAGATAAAATAGGGTCTCTCATCATATGAACATGAAATATCAGTAAGATAGATTTAGATATCATACCCCAACATAATAAAAAGTAACTTTCAAGACTTGACATGGAATTACAACTTTGAAAAAGGAGAAAGGTGAAAGAACCACTTAAAAATTCGGCAGCCTAACGATGCCACTTAAAACTTCAAAATACTAAATTGAAGAGATCAAATGGGGTCTCTCATAATATGATCATACAATATCAGTATGATATATTTATAGATCATACCCCAACATAATAAAAAGGAACTTTCGAGACTTGACATGGAATTAGAACTTTGAAAAAGGAGAAATGTGAAAGAACCACTTAAAAATTCGGTAGCCTAACAGCGCCATTTAAAACTTCAAAATACTGAATTGAAGTGATAAAATGGGGTCTCTAATCATATGATAATAAAATATCAGTATGATAAATTTAGATATAATTCCCCAAAATAGTAAAAAAGGAACTTGAAATACTTTACATGAAAATAGATCTTGAAAAATGAGAAGGGTGAAAGAATCCGTTACAATATTTCAGCAGCCTAACGGCGCCACTTAAAACTTCATAAAACGAAATAATGAGAGTAAGAGGGGATATATCATTATATGAACATGAAAAGGGCAGTAAAAGGAGTATAAAATAACATCCTTTAACATAAGAACATGGAGCATAAAATAAATTACATAAAAGAGATTTCTTGAAAAGAAAGAGAGAGGTCAGATCCCTTACCTTAAAATGTAACTCTTAAAACTCAAAGGTTGGGACCTTGAGGGCACCTTGGGAGGACTACTTGGGAGGTAAGGAGACCAGAACTTAGTTGTGGGAGAGTTGGGAGTGAAAAATAAAGGAGGAAAGGGTGGGTATTTATAGGGAAAGTGGGGGGACAAGGCATTAATGGCCAAGGGACACCTCACAAGTGCTTTTCTCAAAACCATGTGCTCTCTCATGGAATTTACCATGGAGTTAGGCCACATGGGACCCCCAATACAATAATTCATCACCTTTGGCCGGAAAACCCTTAAAATATCTCATGACATCATCATGGCACAATAATGATGTCATTAAACATACCGAAACCCCAAAACTGCATTTTTACTATTCACTGAAAAATTCATCTTTCTCAGAAAAATCCCAAAATTTCACCTTAACCAAAAATCGATGCTCTAATTACATTTATGAACTCCATTTTATAAAAATAATTTTATAAATAATTTTAATTTAATTTTTAATTAAAAACACTATTCATCGAGAATTTATTTTTTTCAGAAAACCCCCAAAAATTACCATAACATAATATCGATGCTCTGAGTTAAAAAATAAAGTCCATTTTATAAAAATAATTTTCTAAATATTTTTAATTAAATTTTTAATTAAAAAACTCTATTCACCTGAAAAAACTAATACTTGAATAATAATTTATGAAACCGTTATTTAACCATTTTATTGAATCACATTACTTAATCAAGGTGCCTAGATTATATTAAAACTTTCTTTGAGTGAAATTACTAATCCATTTGGTCACATTACTAATCCTTAGCGTAAAATCAGTATTCATAATTTAATATTCATCAAAAATTAAGTTGATCTTATTAGACTCTAAATTTTGTACTGAACATAGTTGTAGAAGACCATTTTTTTAAAATCATTACACATTTTTAATTATTTAAGGTTTACGTAAACATTTTTTTTAAAATATATTTTCTCTAAAATTCACAAAAAATATGCATACTATATTTATCCAGACAATTGAAAAGTCATAAACATTATCATAAGAAGAAATCCCAATTTTTATTTAAAACAATTTATTACACAAGGTAGTTACGGTCTCCTTAAATAGCCCCTTATCACACCAGCATAGGACCTAAGTGTAAGGTGTGCTAAGGTGAGAGAATCTGAGGGAGGCTCGGCCAACATCGTACGAGTAGTAATTTCTATCAGGTTGAACTTCTCGCGAAGGCGATTCCGTTCTAGCTTCACACGATGAAGTTCGGCTTGGGTTTGGTCCAGAGCAAAGCCCAGTGGTGCTACCTCCTTCCCAAGTTCTGTTAGATGGGCTTCGATCGGTCCAAGACTACTGGGTGAGGCCATCAAATCTTCTTTCTATAATAATTAAGCAAGATTACTTGTATTTAGATACAAAAATCAAAATGTTTAGTTTACAGCGGTCATATTGACCAATGGTCATATAACAGTCAAAACCCAACGGTCTCATTTTAATTATACTCATGTTATCAAATGAAACCTTTTTTTGAGTATAAAAATAAAATAAAATAACACATAAAATTAGGAAGTAAGATTTATTCAAAATTTCAGGTCATTACGGTCTTCCCCCTTAAGAAATTGCGTCCTCGCAATTTTTAAAATTGGGTTTTGAAATTTCATTGAAAGTCCCACATCGGAAAAGGAGTCAGTAAAACAATTACTTTAAAGGAAAGAAAGGTAAGTACAATGGTCACCCGAGTTAACCCACACTAGGATTCCATGTAGGAAAACATGGACATGGAGGAGAAAAAAAGGGTCAAGTTCTGAGGGAGAGTGATAGAAAACATGATTAGGAGAAAGTTAACAATAAGAAAATCCAAAACATATGATGTGTGTAAATGGTATTTAATTACCCAGTAGGAAATGTAAACCATAAACGTTTTTGTTTTACGTTCCTTTTCATAATTTTGAGGAATTCATTTACTACATAGAACAAAAACATAAGAAAATATACCTACCTTCATGTAGAGTTTCATCCTTTAATAAGTTTCTACCAAAACTAATCTTTTCTCTAAACGATGAGCATTCAAAACTACTTGGTCTCATCAAAACACAAGAATCATCTTCTAGAGAACCACATAATGCACAAAAGATTAACTATCTATTTCTTCTATCTTTAAACATTTTCCCAAAAACAAAAATGGTAAGGTAAAATAACTCTTCAAAAAGAAATAATCCCATATGAATGGAAACTACTTTTAAATCTTCAAAGTTCCATGGTACTACCCAAAGTTCATCATAGACCATTCCATAAATAACGGTCCTTAAAATTCCTCAAAATAAACCAAACTAAGATTGAAACCCAAATACAAGAAGGATTTGATAACATAGTCTTCCAAAATAAAATTAATTAGTTATCTCCAAACAACATCAACCACTCCTAACATCTTATAACAAAATTAGCTAACCAAAACATATTTTATCCAAGATAGGTTAATCATTCCCATAAGTAACCTAAATTTCTATAAGTCCACCTTAAATTCATAAATTATTCAAAATATAAGTCAACCTTACTCCTCAATGAAAATATCGTAGTAATCTATTTACCTCGATCATATAGGGTCCCCAAAATAGTGAACGTCTTCCAAAATAATAATCATCTTTTAATCCCCTAATCATCTCTGTCATATTAATATGGCAATCATCACATTTCCGATCACATTGGTCGTTGGGACATGTTCTTCCATTTCCCACCATTAACTACGAAAACAAAGTACAATTAGGGGCTTGAATACTTAGCCAATAATCATGAAAAGGAAATTTAAGCATATAAGGATAACTTGTATAAGAAAAGTATACCCTAACTTGTGATCCCCTAGGTTCCCATCTTGGTTATCCATGATCATATATTCTTATGTGAATCTTTATTTTATTTTATCTTTGTTCCTTTAATAATGGTTCATACTAAGCTTATGAATTTACCAAAGCATATCCCCTAGAAGTGTCGTAACCAAGAGTGTAGCAAGACCCGTTGTCATGTACCAGTTCCCATTCGAGTCTAGATCAAAGCGGTGTTTTCGGGTTTTACCTCTATGTACATCTGTGCCAGAGCCACCTCTCCCTGCTCGTATCCAGATAGGGATGTATTTTCTTGGCAACCCCTTACTCAATACTCACGAAAATACCAGGAAGAATTCCTATATTTAAACTTTTCTATAGGTTTCCTCTTAAAGTTTTCATATCCTAATTTCTACAAATAAATAAACCATCCTTTGATACCAACTATAGCATCCCGCCTTTTATCACATAAACTATCATTACATTGCACAAAACTGAGGATCTTTAAGGTTTAGTGTCTTGGAAACTAGGAACATAATACATGAAAACAATATAAAACATTCTTCTTAAACACTTGAAAATATTATCCTTAAGTTCATCCTAGGTTCATTACTTCATCTCGTAACCTGGGGACATACATAAAAAGAAAGGGTGAGCAGAAGGCCCAGTAAGGGAAACAAGAGGAACATTTTACATGTGAACTTGAGATACTTCAATAAGGTCTTGAAAAGAACTTTAAGGAATAAGAAAGAAATCATGAGATATATCATAATAAAAATAACATTTTTCATAGCTTGAATATGTTGCTAAAACATTTAATATTGACAATCATTTCGTTTCACCAAGGTCCATCCCCAAGGTGTCATTAAAAATTACCAAGGTTATTCACCAAGGTATCAGTCTAAAAAGTCATCTCTAGAGATTAAGTCTTTACCCAATGCATTGGAGCGCTATCTGGGCACAACCTTGAAATGTATTTATTATCATGTGAGCCACATATGTCATAATAAATCATTTAATAAACAACCCATATACCATAAAAGAAATGGGTTTCATTTCATAATCATAACGTTTTAAAAACTGCTTTAAAGACATGATTTTTATGTCACTTTAAACCACAGAAAAGGGAAAGCGGGTTTCATGTATGTAAATCCCAGAATTTAAAATAGAACATTTTGATATATATGTGAATATACCTGTAGAAATAAGATCTTTGAGTATTCACTTAATAACATAAAAAAATTTTGAGATAAAGAGGGAGGCATTTTGAGATGAAAACTATGCAGCATAACGTCTACGATACATGGTTTTAGAAAACATTGAAAAGAGAGGGGACATGGGTCACCCACTCAAAATGGATACATAAAACAGTAGGGGAACAGAATATATACTATGGTAATGAAATTTGAATGATATACCATATGAAACGAATAACTTGAAAGGAAAAAATAAGATTTCTCTTATGAGAATTCGACAACCTAACGACGTCACTTAAAACTTCTAAAAATGGATTGACGAGATCAAATAGGGTCTCTCATAATATGAAAATAAATGATCAGTATGATAGATATAGAGATCATACCCCAAAATAATAAAAAGGGACTTGAAATACTTTACATGAAAGTAGATCTTGAAAACGAGAAGGGTGAAAGAACCCCTTAGAAATTCGGCAGCCTAACGACACCACTTAAACTTCAACAAAAATGAATTGATGAGATCAAATAGATTCTCTCATCATATGAACATAAAAGATAAGTATGATATATTTAGATATCATAACCCAACATAATAAAAAATAACATGAAATAGTTGACATGAAAAATAGATCTCGAAAACAAGAAGGGTGAAAGAACCCCTTAGAAATTCGGCAGCCTAACAAGGCCACTTAAACTTCAACAAAAATGAATTGATGAGATAAAATAGGGTCTCTCATCATATTAAAATAAAATATCAGTATGATATATTTAGATATCATACTCCAAAATAATAAAAAGGAACTTTCAAGACTTGACATGGAATTAGAACTTTGAAAAAGGAGAAAGTTGAAAGAACCACTTAAAAATTCAGCAGCCTAACGGCGCCACTTAAAACATCAAAATGATGAATTGAAGAGATCAAATGGGATCTATGATCATAAGATAATAAAAGATAATTATTATAGAATTAGATATCATACCTCAACATAATAAAAAGGAACTTTCAAGACTTGACATGGAATTAGAACTTTGAAAAAGGAGAAAGGTGAAAGAACCACTTAAAAATTCGGCAGCCTCACGGCGCCACTAAAAACTTCAAAATACTGAATTAAAGAGATCAAATGGGGTCTCTCATAATATGATCATAAAAGATAATTATGATAAATTTAGATATCATACCCCAACAAAATAAAAAGGAACATTAAATACTTTACAAGAAAATAGATCTTGAAAAATGAGAAGGGTGAAAGAATCTGTTACAAAAATTTGGGTAGCCTAACGACGCCACTTAAAACATCATAAAACGAAATAATGAGAGTAAGAGGGGATCTCTAATTATATAAACATAAAAAGGGAAGTAAGAGGAGTATAAAATAACATCCTTTAACATAAGAAGATGGATCATAAAAGAAATTACATAAAAGAGATTTCTTGAAAAGAAAGAGAGAGGTCGAATCCCTTACCTTAAAACATATCTCTTAAAACTCAAAGGTTGGGACCTTGAGGGTGCCTTGGGAGGACTACTTGGTAGGTAAGGAGACCAAAACATTGTTGGGGGAGAGTTGGGAGTGAAAAATAAATGAGTAAAGGGTGGGTATTTATAGGGAAAGTGAGGGGACAAAGCATTAATGGCCAAGGGACACCTCACAAGTGCTTTTCTCAAAACCATGTGCTCTCTCATGGAATTTACCATGGAGTTAGGAAACATGGGGCCCCCAATACAATAACGCATCACCTTTGGCCGGAAAAACCTTAAAATATCTCATGACATCATCATGGAACAGTTATGATGTCATTAAACATACCAAAACCCTAAAACTGCATTTTTACTATTCACTGAAAAATTCATCTTTCTCAGAAAAATCCCAAAATTTCACCTTAACCAGAAATAGATGCTCTAATTATATTTATGAACTCCATTTTATAAAAATAATTTTCTAAATATTTTTAATTTTATTTTTAAATAAAAACACTATTCATCGAGAATTCATTTTTTTCTTAAAAAACCCCAAAAATTACCATAAAATAATATCGTTGCTCTGAGTTCAAAAATAAAGTCCATTTTATAAAAATATTTTTCTAAATATTTTTAATTAAATTTTTAATTAAAAAACTCTATTCACCCAAAAAAAAACTAATACTTGAATAATAATTTATGAAACCATTATTTAACCATTTTATTGAATCACATTACTTAATCAAGGTGCCTAGATTATATTAAAACTTTCTTTGAGTGAAATTACTAATCCATTCGGTCACATTACTAATCCTAAGCGTAAAATCACTATTCATAATTTACTATTCATCAATAATTAAGTTGATCTTATTATACTCTAAATTTTGTACTGAACATAATTGTAGAAGACGATTTTTTGAAAATCATTACACATTTCTAATTATTTAAGGTTTATATAAACACTTTTTTTAAATATATTTTCTCTAAAATTCAGCAAAAATATGCAAACTATTTTTATCCGGACGTTTGAGAAGTCATAAACATTATCATAAGAAGAAACCCCAATTTTTATTTAAAACAAAGTATTACACAAGGCAGTTATGGTCTCCTTAAATAGCCCCTTATCACGCCAGCATATGACCTAAGTGTAAGGTGTGCTAAGGTGAGAGAATCTGAGGGAGGCTCGGCCAATATCGCACGAGTAGTATTTTCTATTAGGTTGAACTTCTCGCGAAGGAGATTCCGTTCTAGATTCACACGATGAAGTTCGGCTTGGGTTTGGTTCAGAGAAAAGCCCAGTGGTGCTACCTCCTTCCCAAGTTCTGTTAGATGGGCTTCGATCGGTCCAAGACTACTAGGTGAGGCCATCGAATCTTCTTTCAATAATAATTAACCAAGATTACTTGTATTTAGAGAAAAAAATAAAAATGTTTAGTTTACAACGGTCATATTGACCAATGGTCATATAACAGTCAAAACCCAACAGTCTCATTTTAATTATTGTCATATTATCAAATGAAACATTTTTTTGAGTATAAAAATAAAATAAAATAACACATAAAATTAGGAAACAAGATTTATTCAAAATTTCAGGTCATTACATGGGAAGAGGAGCTATGTAGTGGGAGCTTCAAAAGGTCTTCAAAATTTTTTATTTATCAAAATGGAGATTCTAGAGGTCCTATATATTGGTAAAGAGGGGACCTGGTCGAATGGAGGTTGTCTGCGTAGGTCTTCAACATAACTTCATAATGTAGCTCTTCCACGTAGGGGCATGAAAATTTGGCTGCCTCATAGGTCTGCGGTTTAGGTCCTCACCATAAGTCCTTAGCATTGGGGGATATGCATTGGGATGCACGGGTAGGACTTGTGCTGGCCAATTGATGCGTAGATGTTCCACATAGGTACCTGTGCCTTTTTTCTGAAAGGGAAAGAGATAAACTTTTTTTTATTATGCATAAGTATACTACGTAGATCCCTTGAACTATATTTCTTTACTTCCTTTAAATTTATTTAATACTTTAAGATATCTAACATGATTCTTACTAATCGTTTTCTTTAATTTATAAAAAAAAGTATTGTCAAGACCCCCCCCCCCCTCAGGATTAGATTCGACCGAAAAGAGGGTCGAGTCTTGAGGAAATATTATGGGGAAATGATTATGGAGAATTAATTATGGACTGCACTGGTCTGTTTCATAGCAGTAACACCCTGAGATTTTATAAGATAGGTTCCTTTTAATTTATTTGATGTATTATTTTACGATACACTAATATTAGATTGTGCTATATGAAACACCATATTAGCTTTCATTATATGCAACGCTATTATTGGCTTGTGTTACACACAATTTCATGTTCTCTTGATAGAATTCATTTCATGAAACACTGAGTATAGATTTTGTTTAATGTATAAAAGAAATATGTTTGTATTATGTTATACGCAACACCAAAGGAATCTTTCAATACACACAACAATTACTTGTCTTGCGTTAAACGCAAGAGTGACCTTCCTTGATAGCTTGCGTTATACACAATACCGAGTTTTACTAAACAACGATATATTATTAAAATATTATTATTTAATGGGATATAAACTATACATTATGAATAATATTAACCAAATTTTTAATTCTATATCATAATAAAATTAATCTTATATATTTTATAGAACATGATATAAGAACAAAATCATTTTTTTGGATAAAAGAATTATTTTTTCAAAAAAATTATGTTTTACCGCCTTTTGATGGCGCACCCATTTTAAATATAGTTTTTAAAAATTTTATATATTATATTCGACAAAATAAACTTTTTCTTTGAAAGTAGGATATAAAAATTTACTTTTGTTTAATTTTTTGTAATTTTCTGATAAAGTTCTACTTTTAATGAATTGTGAAAAATACCGCATTTTATGTCAAAACTGTCTTTTTCATCTAATTTATTTAAGTTGTTAGATTTTATTTTAATTTGTTTTAAAGTGTAATTGGATTATATTTTTATCATTTAATATAATTTTGTTCATTTTAAGTAATTTCAAATTTAAATTGGACCTAAACACATGTCATTCTTTTTATAGTTATTACTTCTTAAAAACCCACTTTTTGATTTTAACAATGAGAATTAATTTTAAATTAATTACTAGAAATTATTTGTTTTTACTTTGAAAAAATTTATTCGATATTTTGAATTAGAAATTACAATTTTTTTTAAATCAATACCTTTTATTTTTGGACATTGTGAATAGTAACTTCACTAATTGTTTTATTTACCATGGTTAATGGGTAAATCTGGTAAATAAGGGTAAAAAATAATATTATAATAATACTAACTACCCTAACACATGTCATAATCATATTGGATGAGATATTTATAACCATGGGAATCCTTGGGTTGATTTTGGGACCCTGTGGAACCACTTGGATGTGAAAATGATATTTTATAAGAATTAATTTAAAGTTAAGAGAAATATGACATAAACTTGTGTCTTCTTAATAAAACAATTTTAATATGGGATTATATATAATATAAATTTGACTAAAAATATTCATTGTAAAGATAAAAATATTTCCTACATCATGGAAGTTTATTTTTAATTTTTATAGAAAAAAAAATAAACTTATTTATGAAACAATGATGATGTAGTGATTACCTTATTAATGAATTATTTAAGTAAATGAGATTATAAATATTAAAATAATTTTTTTTGAAACTTTGTATTCCATAAAATAATTTTATGGATGAGTATGATTTGTTATATTTGAATTAATGGAGTTTTTTTTCAAAATAATCTAGTTCTTATGGATTTTAAAAAAGTCACGATATTAATAGTACAAAAATTTACATAAATGAGATTTTAAAACAAATACTATATTATTAAATGATATAATAGTCCTAAAAATCTATTATTTGTCCAAATGACTTATATAATGTTTAATATGTCATTAATGAACCACTTTAGGTTCTTTTGGCATTTTATTGTAATTTTATTAACTATATAGTATGAATATACAAGAAGATATGGTAAGAGTTAAATTTGTTAAGTAAGGGTTAAAGCTAAAAGATAAGGTTAAATTTGAGACCTAAACTTGTATAAAACCTATTTGTTGAAAGTATTTAGAAAAATAAACATCTTATCTTCGAAATAAATGAGTTTTGGTCCTTTTAAAACTAAAAATAATTTTATAATAAAATAAAATTTCAGTACCTTCCTAAAGTGATTCTCCTCATATATTATAAAAAGATATCTCCTCCCACATTTCCACACACCACCTTTAACCATCTAGCTCTACCAAACCCCACCCAATTATCCTATAAACATTCTTAGTTAAATTTTTGAGGTCTTGGTTTTCCAAAAACTCCAACCCTTGTGTCCTTAAGAAGAGATCCAAAGGAAGTCCAATAAAGAAGAGGAGGTGACCACACCCTCGACTAATGAAAAGTACTAGGATATAAAGAAAGGTTTAGGTAGGAAAAAAGGGAAGGTATTTATGGGATATGTTTAATATATTTTAAAATGTTAGAAAATTATATTCCATGTTACTAAAGACACTAAATTAAAATGGTCTTTGGATGTCTTTTTGTGTCTTGTTTTAAGTATTCTATAAAAGTAATATAATGTACATGTACATCAAGCTTGGTTCGTTATTGTTGGTATTAGAGTGAAGGTTTAGTTAAACTTTGGAAACTTGGATGGGAAAACCTTAGTGAGATTACTAGAGTTATTTATAAGGTATGCCTATGGATGTCCTTAAGTTTAAGTATAAGTATAGGTTATAGTCTTAGAATTATGATAACAGTCGTGAATAACCTAGGATTAAACCTTAGATATTAGAGATTGAAAGTACTCCCCTATGATTCTGTTGTTTTCCTAGTATGATTTTTTCCTCCCACACTATTATTTTTGGGTTTTAGACAATGGCTATAACCCGAAGGAACTGTGTTAATGATCAATGCACTGGTCAATACAATGATTATCCTCCTAAACAACCAAATGTTATGTGAGATGGAATGAAAAATATTATTTCTATACTTGCAGAGAACAAGGATCATTATAGACACCCAAATGAGAGGAGAAGGGAACAAAATTCTATTGAGTCCTTCATGAGGCAACGTACACATTATTTCAGTGGGTATTTTGGTCCTCTTGTTGCTGAACAATGGATCAGTATCATTGAAAATGTATTTTCCATCCTTCGTTCTTCAGAACATGAAAAAATAATTTTGTTTGTTTATTGTTTAGAAGGTGAAGCAGAATAGTGGTGGACTCTAATTAAGAATAGAAGTATGCAAGATGAAATTGAACCCATGGAATGAGATGAGTTGCAGAACTTAATTTTCAATAATTACTACCCTCGTATTTTTCGAACAAAGATGGAAAAGTAGTTCCATGTGCTTAAACAAAAGGATTATGAATCTATTGATACATACGAGGTGAATTTTAAAATACTTGCAAGGTATTCTTCTTGATTTATCGTCCAAACTGAAAGTAAAGTTGATCGATTCTTTAGTGTCTTAAAACCAAGTCTTTTAAGGGAATTATCTTTAAGATACTTTAGCAGCTATGAAGAGATTGTGCATTGCGATATCATGGTATAACTGTAAGTTTGTGTTACATATCCATCTCATGGTTTTGAAAATAAACAAAATATGGAGTTCGAGGGAATATCTCAAAACAATGGTAAAAGGATATGAATGTTTCCTTATGCTAAAAGTGTGGAAAGAAGCATGGTGGAGATTTTTTTAAAGGGACTAGCAATTTTTCAAAGTGTAGAAAAGAAGGACATCAAGTGGTTGAGTACTGAAGTAATGGAAAAAAGGTTTCTAATGATGTGAATAAAGAAAAGACTACAGAGAATGAACCACTAAAACATCAATGCTACAAGTGCAAGGAAATGGGGCATTATGCTAACCAATGCCCAAATCAAAGGGTTAATGATGATGATCAATGTCAAAAACCTCTTAAACCCAAAGAAAAAGTCAAATCACATGAAATCACTATTGGGTATGTTGAGTATGACCATGAAGTGGTGGAATGATTAAGTGTTTATGAAATGAAATTCCAAAATTGTGTTGTTGAATCTCATTTATAGTATTATGGAATATTGGAATGTCTATGTATGGGTCCATTGTGGTTTTCCAAAATTATACGATACCGGTGACCATGAACAATGATTGAAATATTTTTGGAAATCACATGATATGCGCATAATGAAGGGATAAAGAGATTGTGAGATGTTTGATAGTGATATCATGGTTTGAGTATATAGAATTTTTGGTATTTTTGGTGTGTGGAATGAGTTAGTTTTGATAAAATGCATATTTTAACTAAGTTTCTAGGGTAATTCATGTTATTATCATGAGAATAAATGATTAAGGTATTCATATGTTTGGAATGTGACAACCAAGAACTTCCAAATGAGATATGGTAGAAAAATGTTATGTCGATTTAGTTCACCTCTTTTTAAAGTTTTATATTTTCATTTTTTTGGAAGTATTGTAATGTTATCAATTTATGGATAGTATAAGATATATTTCAGTTGATGTTTTTATCTCATTATAGGTGGACTTATACATATTTGATGACCTATTGTAACCATTTTTCGAGATAGATGTAATGACCTGTCATTATATCGCATGATCTGCTAACACTTCAAGAATGAAAAATTCAAATTCATTTCTTTAAATAATAGATGAAGTGGAAATTTTTTAGGGAATAATCAATGATGAGATTTTACTAAAATCAAGTAATCATTTCTCTCATGCGAAAAAATTAATCAACATTAGAAAAAAGGATCTTGAAAAAAAATGTTATTTGAGTACCTTCTTATCCGATGAACCAGATGGTCCCTTAAATCATCCCAAATTTATGGATCTATAGTACTTAACTTTCTCCAAACCTTATTCTCTATCACTATCCATCAGATCTTAATGATTAGATTTCTCTTCCATATCCATGTTTTCACTTCTAACCTATGTTCTCTTATGTGGATACCCAGTGATGAGTTAATTTGGGCAGAACTTATGTTTCTATCATTCCTTCTTAAAATTAAGTTTTGGTATTACTTTTTACAATGTGGGTTTCCATGAAAGAAACTTTCGTGTTGTAAACCATTTATAACAACGATGAATTTCGAGGGAGAAATTCATTTTAAGGGGGTAGAATGTAACTCCCTGATATTTTATGAGATAGATTATTTTTAATTTCTTTGCTGTCTTGTGTTTTACGTTACACCAATTTTATGTTGTGCTATACGCTACACCGTATTAGCTTAAAGTATACGCAACACTCTTCTAGGTTTGTGTTACACACAAGTTCAAGTTCTCTTGATAGAATTCATTTCACGCAATGTTGCATATAGATTTTGTTCGTTGTATAAAATTACTATGTTTTAATTTTTTTATACACAACACCAAAGTATGATTTCATGACAGACAACATTGACTTGGCTTGTGTTACATGGAAGAGGGACCTTCCTCGATAGCTTGTGTTGTACGCAATATCGAGTTTCACTAAACAATGATATGTTGTTAAAATATTATTATTTAATGGGATATAAACTATATGTTATGAATAATATTAAAAATATTTTGAATTTTATATAACATCAAAATTCATATTATATATTATCTAGAACATGATAAAAGAACAAAATCAATTTTTTCAGATTAAAGAAGTACTTAAAAAAATGATGATTTTCTACCTTTTGATGGATACCCATTTTAAATCTAGTTTTTAACAAATTTATATATTGTTTTTGAAAAAAATAAAATTCTTCTTTGGAATTAGGACATAAAATTTTACTTATCTTTAATTTTTTTGTAATTTTCTGATAAAGTTCATTTTTAATGAATAGTGAAAAATACCGCATTTTAAGTTAAAACTGCCTTTTAATATTATTTATTTATATTATTATATTGTACTTTTAATTGGTTTTAAAGTTAAATTGGATTATGTTTTTATCATTTAATACTATTTTGGTCATTTTAAGTAATTTAACTTTTAAATTGGACATAAAAACATGTAAATCTTTTGAAAGTTATTACTTCTTAAAAACCTGCTTTTTGGTTTTTATAACGGGAATTAATTTTAAATTAATTAATGAAACTTATGTGGTTTGAATTTTAAAAAATGGATTCCATATTTTGAATCATAAGGTTCAAATTGTGTAAATAGTTTCCTTTTATTTTTGGACATTATGAATAATAACTGTAGTAATTATTTTATTTACCGTGGTTAAACGGTAAATCTGATAAATAATGGTAAAAAATAATATTATTATAATATTAAAATACCCTAACACATGTCCTAATCCTATTGGATGAGATATTTCCAACAATGGGCATCCTTGGGTCGATTTTGGTACCCCATGGAACCACTTTTATATGAAAATGACATTTTATAAGAATTAATTTAAAGTAAAGAGAAATATGACATAAACTTGTATCTTCTTAATAAAAAAATTTTAATATGATGTTATACATAAGATAAATTCGACTATAAATATTAATTAGAAAGATAAAAATATTTAATACATCATATTATTTTATTTATAATTTTTAGACACCAAAAAAATAAATTTATTTATGACACAATGATGATGTAGTGATTACTTTATTAATGAATGATTTATATAAATGGGATTATAAATATTAAAATAAATTTATTTTGAAACTTTTTATGCCATCCAAGAATTTTATGGATGAATATGACTTGTTATATTTTCATTAATGATGTTTGTTTTGGAAAAACCAAGTTGTTATGGATTTTTAAAAAGCCATGAAATGAATAGTATAAAAATTGACATAAATGAGTTTAAAAAAATACTATTTTATTAAAAGATATAATAGTCCTAAAAATATAATATTTCCGTAAAATGACTTATATAATGTTTAACATTACATTAATGAACCACTTGAGGTTCTATTGGCATTTTATAGTAACTATATTAACCATATAGTATGAATATACAAGAAGACATTGTAAGAGTTAAATTAGTTAACTAAGGGCTAAAGCTAAAATATAAGGTTAAATTTGAGACCTAAAATTATCTAAAACATATTGGTTGAGTGTATTTTGAGCAATACTCATATTGTCTTTGAAATAAATGAGTTTTGGAAATTTTGAAACTGAAACTCATTTTATAATAAAATAATATTTCAATACCTTCTTAAAGTGACCCTCCTCCTCTATTATAAAAAAGAATCTCCTCCCACATTTCCAAACACCACCTTGAGAATTATGCCTTAAAAAACCCCTACCCAATTCTCCTATCAACATTCTTAGTTAACTTATAGAGGTCCTGGTTTTTTCAAAAAGTCCACCTCTAGTGTCGCTAAGAAGAGATCCAAAGGAAGTCCAACTAAGAAGTGGAGGTGACTGCACCCTCGACTAACAAAATGTAAAAGGATATAAAGATAGGTTTGAGGTAGGAAAACAAAAGGGGAAGATACTTATGGGATATTTTAAAGATATTCTAAAAAGTTATAAGATTATATTCCAAGTTTCCAACGACACTAAACTAATACGGTCTTTGGGAATCTTTTTGTGTCTTGTTTTAAGTATTCCGAAAAAGTAATGTAATGTACATGTACATAAATATTGGGTAATTATAGTATCTTTTTCATCTAATTCAATGGCGTAGGTCCGTAAAATATGCTAACAGTGCCTATAAATTCCCCTGTTTATTTGTTATTATCTTCACTCGCATTCTTGGATTTCTGATCTTGGTGTGTAGCTCGTTCGTTCAGCTGTCTCGCATTGCGATGTTGCATAGGTCCCTTAAAAATTTTTCCAAGTATATCCATTACGATGATGATTCTATTCATAGTTAATTTATCAAAGGATTTGCGTAGAAGGACTTTGTCGAAGGACATATGATGGGTACCTTATTAATGCACCTACGCGGGTGACCTCATCGGAGGAGCTGTGTGGAACTTTTCCTTTTCCAAATTATTGAATTACTTTATGTTAGAATTTGAACTTTCTTAATTAAATATTACAATTAAATGAGGAAAATTTGAAAATTATATTATAGTAAATGACTAATTTGATTACTTCAACTGAGGAATATAGAGTTCACCAAACTGAAATGATGATTTTTTTAGGACCGGACTATTGAGACATTTTTGAGAGTACCCTTCCTGAGTTGGTGAAAGGTTTGATTCCGTACCAACATGAATATCCATGACTCCATTATCTATCTCTGTATGGGCATGGGATTTTAGAAGATTCCTACCTTCTGGCTTATAATAAATATTTTACAAAAACCTGGTTTTTTCAATGCCTCAACTGTCAGTGTATAAATATTATTGTGAAGGGTATTCCTATTAATGAGGTAACAATCTCTATTGGTTTAATCCTACATCATAGTGGCTATACTATTGATACGAAAAATCATGTTTTATAGACTAGGATGCATTTATACAATTCATAATTTTGTGCTTAAAAAAATCAATCTAACGGCTAGAAGGAAGACTGGGAGCCTCGTTCTAGATAAGGAGTCAAGCCTGAATGGATGTGGGTGTTTTGGGTACACGAGACTTGTGAAGAGTTCCAGAAAGAGATGATGGATGTTCACATTTATGAAGCTGTCTGGATAGGAAATAATTAATTTTAAAAAAATGACATCATTTCAGAATTATTGAGCTAATGGAGTCCACAAACAAATTATTTCCACTTGATGCATGGTGATGTTGCGATCAGTTTATGGGATATCTACCAAATATATAGGGATACCATTCTCAGGGATATATAAGATGAATTTTTTCCACCAATAAAAACATGGGGTAATGCTAAGAGGACACCACCATTGGATTGTGAACTATTCTAAATAGCAAATAAATTACCGAACGAAAAAAAGATCTTTTCATTAAGGCTGATATTGATATAATAGTGTGGATGAAATACTTTTTAGAACCAAAGAAAGAGAAGGGTCCTACTTTCATACATCCTACCATTTTATCAAATGTGGATAATCAGGGTGCTTCAGGCACATACTGGCCCACATTGGGGAAAGGTGACTATAATCATTGGGGTTACAAGGTTAATTCTGAGATTGATGCAAAGGTATGCTTAGCCGGCTTCCTTGCTGTGTGGATAAACATTTATTTACTTATAGTCCGTGAGTCTAGTGGTGGTGCAAGACTAGGGAAATTTGTTATTGTATCCAAGTTGGTGGAGGGGAAATATATTGGGTTGACTACCACTATATTAGCAAGAATATATCATGTACTGTTGAATTTATACAATGGGAAGGCCCCATTTATAATTGCAGGACCATTTAAAGTATTTTGGGGCTAGATTTCAGCACATTTTTGTTCACATTCAGTGTTAAAGTCCGTTAGAGTCCACAATGTTAAATTTACTCAATTTTTGAAGAAAGTTTACGGGATTCATTCTTTGAACCTGAAGCCTAATGTAGTGATGAGGGAACTAAATTCATTAGGATAATTAATCTTCTTTCCTTTTTTAACCCACCAATTGAATCATTTTTTGATGATGGAAAGGAAGAAAATTATGAGCCGTGGGCTTATATGATGGAATTAAGTGATAGTGTACTATCAAACATGATTGGTGTAAAAATAATCTACGAGGCTTACATCCATTATAGATTTTCTCTCCAGTTAAAATGTCTTCAACAATCGATCTCTTTTCCTCCTACATAGGTTATGCACAAGAATCACCCAATGGTTGCTCAATAATCATGAATTTTTATGGATTTAGAGACATAAAATATTTCTATTATGCTACCTCCATCAGATGAATCAATTTAATTTGAGGCTGAATATGCTAAATCTTTGGTTTCTTCCTACTATTAGGGGGATTTAACGAAAGGCATACATCAGGTAGAGGCCACAATAGCTATTGTAAGTAGTAATCATGGTAAAAGGTCTAAATACAAAGATAATGTAGAGTCTTCAGAAGCTTCAGAACCTTCAAAACATTCTCATAGAAAATCCACTAAGAAGACCAAGTCCAAGGAGACAACTTTTGGGCAAAAATCCCTCAAGGTATCATTCAATCATTTTTGAGGTGACTGTGTTTGTTGACAAAGTGGACATCTGAGTGGTGATTGTTGACAAAGCAAAACAATGACATAAAAATTTGTTGACAAAGAGGATTTCATGATGGAATGTCGAGTTCAAGAGCTGAGGTCAACGATCCATGTTTGATTCAAGAATGTGGATAAAGGAATGAATGATCTGGAGGCGGCATAAAAAGAACAGATACAAGGTGGCGCCGCTTTCCAGTGTTTGCCAAATTTTTGCATGCCAATAGTTTTTCAGGATCAGAAGATCAAAATATGGCAATGGAAAGAGGTTCGTGCAAGTTTGGAAGTGTGTCGCACAAGTGACTTTCATGGGAAGAGACTTGCGTGTCGAGACTTGCGCGCCGAGGGTTGACTTGGGCGCCGTCACGTAGGGTGGTCAAATTGCCTATAAATACTGGACCAACCCTCTTCATTCCTCACCGAAGTTCAACACTTTGAAGATTCAGAGCTCCCGTCACACAGGTGTGGTGGTCGAGCAGGTGGTGGTGTGTCGCGCAAGTGGGACTTGTGCGACAGTATTGGAAGTTGCATGCAAAGTGTTAGTTGCGCGCCTGAGGTGGTTTAGGTGAGGAAGAAAGTGAGTCGCGTAGGTTTTGAGTTAAAGAAGCTTGAGTCATGTAAGTAGTTGAGGAAGACTTGCGCGCCAGTTGTGACTTGCGCGCCAAGATTGACTTTCACGCCAAGTAAGGTTTATTTCCAGTAGTGATTTTCGGGCTGTGTGGGAGTTGGAAGTTTTCCTGATACCATCGATGCAAAGAGATATTTATCTACGGGTGAAAGTTTTACTTCAACAAAGCATCTACATACAGAAGAAAATTCATTCTTTCCTGAAAATGAAGATACCTAAAGGTCTATAAACTGTGAGTGGATCTTTTCCAGAGCAGTGAGGGAATAAACAGGAAGAAGGTGATCCTCTCCACCGGTAGTGAGCCAGAGAGAGAGAGAGATAGGGAGTGACCCTTGGGAAAACAGTGAGCTGACCCAAAAAATTTTAAAGGCAGTGAGCCTAGGCATAGAAGTGATCTATCCTGAATCTTGTAATCCATAGCTAGTGAAGTTTACTGGAATTTGGTACGACCGGAAACTTGTCGGCATATGCTCCTTGGATGTAGCCCAGTGCAGGTGAACCAAGTAAAAATCATTGTGTCCTGTGCATGCTTTACTTTCTGCTTACATTGTGAAATAGGAAAGAGAGAGAAGAGTGTTTTACTTAACAGTGAAAGAAGATTGGAACGGGGTTTAATTTTTAATTTTTCATACCCTGATTTACCCCCCTCTTAGGGTATTCATCCTTATGGACCTAACAATAACACCTCTAGCACCAAGGCAATCTAGTTTCCATCATTAAAAAAAGGTTACTATCTCATCTGCTGATTCTTTTGAAGAGGAAGGGAGGTTTGATGATGGATTCCAATAATAGGGTTTTGAGTTTTCTCTATATCCATTTGTTTCAAAGACGGATTATGTGAAACTTTTAGCAATCAAGTACAGGGAAATCATGACTCGTGAAATTAGGGACACATGGGAGTTTCTCCAATCTGGCCTTCGAATACCGGATGTGGGTGATATTAGTGCACCTTCTTATTTTCATCTGGGAAATAATATTTCTGAATTATAGGATCATATCACAGATATGGAAATCCTTATATATACAATCTATGACCATGTCCCAACCTCAAATTGAATATCCAACATAATGAATCAAGGGTTACATGAAGGGGTAATTGTTTACCCTGAATAGGAATGGGAAATTTAAGTTAATAATGATAATGTATTTACCTTTTCTTTTGTTTCAATTTTTCTCCATTATCAACCATCATTAATCATGATGGTATTGCATTTTACAGCTTGAAATTAGAGAAGGAACATCAGGAAAGGTTCCCAATTCACCAAAATACGAACCTATGGGAACCCCCATTGACACATTAGATGAAATACTTGGGTCTATAGGACATTCTTTAGGAGGGAAATCCATTATGGAGGTAATGGTGATAGAAAATCCCCATATTTTACCTCAAGTATCTGCTTCCAAGAGAAGTAGTAAAATCTCTCCCCTATCTTATGAAAGGAAACACAAAAAATAATTGATATTGATCTAAAGTGTACGTCAAAAAAGTGATTATTTTCACTATCATATAGTATTATGGATTGGTTGATACACCTTGGTGACCATGTTCATATTTTCACAGAATCTACATCCCTTTCTTCTCTTAAGGGATTAAAATATGTTCCTTCACGGATTGAGAAGGAAACTCTAGGAGAAGTAAAAATTCTTTTTGATGAATCTATTAATTTAACAGATGAAGTGTCAAGGGATGTGGAAATATATCATCCTATTTATATATAGAGGGAAAAAGGTCATGGTAATATTTTATGCATTACTTTTTTTTATCATATGTTGTTTCTAACATTAGTTTCTCCAAAATATTATAGATCTGTTGTATGTGCCGAAGGATCCTGCGACAATAAATTCTGATATTCTTGTTTCTCCAGAAGGAAGGAGCAAGGATCCTGGGAAATCTAAGGTAGGTACTAGTGCTGATCCTGATTCAGTGAGGCCTAATAACATTGCAGTAGTTGAAGATATGACAGATGAAAATGTCAACAGAGCCAATTTGGAAATCAATAAACATTGTTTGGATACCTTTGATGGTTTGAATGTTATAAAATAAAACACTATGTACACAGAAATTAAGGATTATCTTAATCTTGATATTGATATACGAGGTTCTATTAAGGAGTTTGGGGATTTCAATGAAGAACTGAAAGGTTGTAAGTTCTCATTATTGAATTTTCCATACATAATTTTTCAATTATTTGACATTTCATATCAAAGTCCAATTTATGTAGCTTTGTCTGTAGAGAATGTTGAAAATACCTTTCAAGAATCGGGAATCCCACTCTATCTTGCTTCCACTGATGTTGAGTAGATTCCAAATGAAAATCCAACATTGGGAGATGCTCCATAGCCTATGGTTGTGGTGACTAGGAAATACCAGGAGAGTGACCTCCCCAAGAAGTACTTACTCAAACTACTGAAGATGAGAATTCTGGGGAGGAATCTACTCAAGAAACTGACATATTACTAGGTAAATGTCATTGACTATCTTGATCCTTCTTTGGTTGTTGCTACAAACATAGAGCTAAAAATTATTTTAAATTTTCATTTAGGGTTATAGGCTCCCACAGTTAGGTTTAAAGATGAAGCCCCTATGTTGGATCAACCAACAATGGAAGATAAAGCACCTAATTATTTGAAAGGAGTAGATCCAAGCACCTCCTTAAGTGACTCATTTCGGAATATGTCCCGCCTCATGGAAGTGATTCTGATTTAGACTTACAAATATAGTTTTCTCTCAGTATTATGTGGAAGTAAACATGGAATAATTGTTGGGATATAATCTCTGAAAATAATTTGGATGACCTACCTTTATATTTTGGCTGACTTCCAGCACTATGTAGAATACTGGGATTTTGTGGATTTGATTATCATATATTTTACAATGTGGTTAAAGAGATCGTTTTCTGACAGAACAAGGACACAAAATATAGAAAGATATTATAAAGTCCAAAATGCTCACCAATGTTGAGGGATTTTGAGCTATAGTATCTGAGGTAGAATCCAATCATAGAAAAAAGTTGATGGAATTTGACCATCAAATTAAGGAGACAATGAGGTAAATGGTTGAGAAACTTAACCAATCATTGGGATAAGCCCAATTAGAAGGGGTAACTGCCATTTAAACTCCCAAAGATGCACTTTTTTAGGTTGAAGAGGCTGAAGCTGCTCAACTGATCAAGCTTCAACAAGAAGTTGATTGGAAAAGGATTCAATCTCAAATCATATATACATCTTCATCCCTACTTTCTTTCTATAATTACAATATCAAACCAGGTTTTCAAAACATGACATCTTTATGTGAGATAATCATAATTAAACTGATAGGGATTAGATAATTTTAACTTTTACATAAGCCAATGGGCCTAGTGAGTGTAGTTTTACTTTTACTATGGTCATATAGACAACCCAACAATCTTTGTATTATCATTTTTTTCTTAATTTTTCCTTTTCTGGTTTTCAACCAAACAATATTTGTGCCTTTTATCTTTTAATTGGTCAATATTTCTTAGACCATAGTGTATAGATCTAGCAAGTGTGACTCAACTTTTATGTAGAATTCCCTTTATAGGTTTTAAATCTAGTGAGAATCATGTCTCTTTTTAGGGGTAGTTTAAATTCATTCATAATGGACTAAAAATGCTAATGATTAAGGTCAAAATAGAGTTAACCATGAATTTTGAAATTAGAACCCAAACAAAGATTTATGTCTAGGAAGGACCCGATATTCCTTAGATATTTTTAATGGGAATATTGAATCATGATTTTTTATGGTTACCAAATATAAAACTTGAAGTATGAGAATAGAGGAGGTCTCTTCCAAGAATGAAGTTATCGCTATTTTAAAACCCCATTATGGGGTGTTTATTATGTAGGGCCAACTAGGGCATATGCTGTATAACCAAATAGTGGAATCCTTTGGATGACAATCTTGTATGTAAGAAAATGATGCAAGGCCAATTGGGGCATATACTGTATAGTTAGATAAAGGATCTCTCAAGAATTATAAAATTCTATTTTCTAAAAACTGATGAATGTTGATGGAAATTTGGATATTATAAAGCACAAAGTTTTGTTTATGGAGAAAAGTACCTAAACACAGAAAGAGTATTTCCATTAACGATTTCCAAGGAAACATAAGACTAGAATTTCTATGAAGTTCTTACCAAAACATAAGAAATATGGTGTCTGAAGTGTTTAGGTCATACGACTAGGACCAAAGAATTATGGAAACAATGGATGACATTTAATAAAATGATCCAAGGTTATTTTAGCATTATTTGAACAAGTAAATGAGAAAAGCATAAACCATAGTCTTAGATATATTTATGTTGTAAGGAAGGATACATGAAAAATATGCAACAGATGAACGCTTTAAAATATGGGTTCCTATATATTGTCATCAAACTTTAAGGGGTCAGAAGAGGATTCTACCAAGAATGAAGTTACCATTCTTTTACAAACCCATTATGGGGGTTGTATATACATGGATAACTAGGGCATGTGATGAATATAAAAATAGTGGAATCTTTTGGATGATAGACCTGTTATGTGGGAAACTTATGAAAGACCACCTAGGGGAATGTACTACATAGTTAGAAAAATAGATATTAGGTATAATATATTCCCTCACCAAAAACCAAATAAATATTATAAATATCTCAAAGTATTCAAGATTAGGAGTATAAAATTTGGAAGGGGTAATTTCTGATGCACAAGAGAAATATTTGGATCAATATTGTCTATGAGTTTAGAGTCCCTTACATAGATCTCACTCATATGTATAATGAGGATATCTTTTGTTTCCTTAGTGGGATCTCTAAGGAGAGGACCCAAAATAAAGGTATCTTACATAAATTTTTAAATATATGTGGGAGATGGGGAATTTTCTTTTATCCTATGGTGGGGACTAAGATTTAAATCATAGTTTTCACCAAATATCTCAATGGGATGAGAATCAAGCCACACATAGTTCTTGTAGGTCCATGCAGTTTATTGTTATGCGGTGAGGACATAAAGTGATTACAACTTGAAACGAAATATTGTAGATCGACTAGGGGGTAGGTCCTAAGTGTCACTATGTATCTTACCAGGGAAAGAATCTAGACACACGTAGTTCTTTTTATATTTTCTTATGCAGGTTTGATCCATACATAGGGATTGGGGAATTTTAATATTGAAGCTAAACCTAGGATAGAGGATCCAGGTGTCACTACATATCTCAATTAAATTAGAATCATTCCGCACATTGTTCTTGTACTTCCGTTCAGTTTAACTTCATTCAGTAAGGATGAAGGTGAATTGACATGAAATGAATACATATCTCATGAAAACAAGAATTGAATCACACATAGTTTTTTTAGAAGTTCGTGCCGTTTATCGTAATGCGATGGGGACATATGTTGTGTCTTTTAAGGTCATATAGCAAGGAACTTTGATAACCCCAAGTAGGAACAGATATTCCTTATTTATATAGAGAATCTTTTTACCCAACTTCTATGCCCACATGAGCTATGATTAGTGTGAGAATCAAGGGGTGGAAAAATATTCCTCTGCAACACAAAGGTACAACAAGTAAAAGATAAGGGTATAATGATTAAGTGGTGGATGAACCATGGTATAGAGTCCAGACATCACTATATATATTTATAATGAGAAGAATCAAGCCACACATAGTTCTTGAAAATTTTTCCCACATCATCAGGTTTTGATGTAGGAAAGACACCTCTTTATAATTTCTAGGATGATGATTAGGATGAAAGCAGAAATCATGGGCATCACCATGTATCTCATTAAACTTAGAATCAATTTACTAGCCTTGGAAAAGGTCCATATGAAAATTTTATTTTTTAATGGGTAAAATAAATTGGGTTTTCTATTATAAAATTATGGCTGGGCCCAAGATTAGAGATCTTGGTGTCACTATGTATCTCAATAAAATGAAAATCAAGCCAAACATAGTTCTTGAATTCTCATGCAGTTTAACATCTTGCAGTATGGAAGAAGATAAACCGATGTAAAAAATATAGAGATATTTTGGTTGGGATAGGGATAAAACCCAGGCATCACTACATATCTTGTTGAAGTAAGAATCAAGCCATACGTAGTTATTAAAACATTACCTATGTAGGTTTGATTAATACACACAAGGAGTGAAGGGTATTTTTTATTTTTTTTTGTGGTTGGGCCCAAGATTTGAGATCTGAGTGTCTCTACATATCCCATTGAAATGAGAATCAATCCATACATAGTTCTTGAAAATGGTCCTCATACAGATCTGATTTAAACACAGGGACAAATGGGGCTCATGTGCCACTTGGGAATAGAAATTATCTGAGTATTTATTGTATATGGATGCTACTAATTTTTTTAAAGAACTATAAGAAATGAAAATTTATGGTATATTGGGGAATTTATTAATGTCAAATGAAGTATACATTAACTATAGAGTTTAATATCTTGTAGTGAGGACAAATAATTCCAGGCAATTTCACGTCACGCGACAAGGACAAAAATGTTGTGTAGTTTAACATCATGCAACTAGGAAATGGTTTCTATACAATTTAATATCATGTAGTTAGTACATGGTTTCTATGCAGTTTACATCATGTAGATAGGTTGTGGTTGCTATGCCATTTAATGTAATGCAGCTTGGACATGGTTTCAAATAGATTAATTTCATGTAGCTAGGACATGGTTTCTATGTGGTTTAACATCACACAACTAGGACATGGTTCTATATGATTACAAAAAGTACTTATTAGAGGATCTTGCATTTATTAGAGTTTTAACAAGTTATCAATTCATTGAAATTAGGGAATAGGCTCCATTAGAGTGGACCTTATGTATGGAATATGGTCCTTCCCACTTTGGCTTAATCTTTGAAGGATTCATTCCTGGTATCATTGGAGTCCTGAGGATTATTACCAATTCTCATTGAAGAAATGAGGGGAGGTGAACTTTATTATTAAAATAATATACTATTAGGTTATGATATACTTCCAAGTGATGTAAGGTATGTAACCTATTTTAATTTAATTATTATAGCACATCAAATTACTTATGAGATTGTTCATCTATAGATAATTGGTCAGAGATGGACACTCGAAGTGAAGTCAATTGAACTTCAATAGACAGAACTGCTTCTATCTTGTACACCAATGAATATGGGGTTGACTGTGTTCCAGTATGATTAGTAGTTTGATAATCCCATAAAGTGTGCAATATCTTATCATGCCAAGAATTTTTATATTTATCCACCATATTTTGGAGTGTATTCGATCAGGTCTTGTTGAAGGCCTCTATCTATCCATTTTCCATTGCATGGTAGGGAGATGAATGGTTGGATTTGATATTGTTCTCCTGATATAGCTTATTTAACTCAATAGAATAGAAATTAGTGCCGACTCTGTCAAAATGGTATAAGGTACACTAAATATTGTAATGATATTAGCTTTGAAAAATATTAAAATTCTTTTTGGCCAGAATTCCTTGATAGGTATTGCCTCATCCCATTTAGATAAGAAATCAATAGTAGTAAGTATATAATTGAACTACTTATTCATAGCTAGAGGATGGGGTCCCACTACATCCATTCCACATGTAGCAAATGTTCAGGAGTATTTAGCTGCATATAGAAACTCCAGAGGTTGAATAAAGCTGGAACACATCTGGTAGAAAAGACACTAATTTGTGAAATCTGTGCAATCTTGTGTCATGAAAGGCAAAAAGTATCCAATTCTTCATATTTGATAAAAAAAGGCTATTCCCAGAATGGTGATCACCATGGGATCCAAAATGTACTTCTTTAATGATATCCATAATTTCATCCCCATCAATGCATCTTTGAAGAATTTTTTCAAAGCCTTGTCTATTAAGGATCTTATGGTGATCTGGGCCATCATGAAAAGTAAAATTAACTACTTTTCACCGAATCTATTCTATTTTAATTGTATATGGTGGAAGTACCCCATTTTGGAGATATTAAACAACAGGTGTCATCCATCCCATGTTATGACCATATGGATCAGAAATGGGACTTATTTCACTGATTTCCTCTATTTTGATTTGGAAAAAAGTTAAAAACACTTGAAAATGAGAAATTACAAGATTATTTCATCCCAATTTGAATGTTCCAAGGCTGTGGATGCATTTTCCAACGCATTAGATTGGGAATTTTGTGACAGCAGGACGTAATATAATGTTGGATATGAGGGAAATTATACCATTAACCCCTGAAAATAATCACACAGTGGAATTATTTATTCTTTCCTAATTCAATAAACCCCATTTATTTGTTTGATTATCAATTCGGAATCACCTTTCACCTATGGGAAATTCAATGGTACACGGAGTGATAATTCCATTCCTACAATTAGAACTTGATATTCTATCTCATTTTTGGTACGACCATATAATAATAAAAATGAATATGGAAACACTACCCTCTATTGGGAGATAATAATAATTCCTAAACTAACTTCATTGAGTTTAGGGTCTTCCATTATCTTCCCCGTTGGACTTCTAGAAGCACCATAAAAGTACACCTCTCATATTTAGGGACTTTATTGAATAAAGAATAATTCTTCATTATGAAATCCATTATTCAATGATTTCTATTTGGAATATGGGTTCTTAGCAGTGAATTCTTCTAAATCTTGACCTTTTACTACTTTTTGAGGCACAAACTGTATATCAAACTATTGCGGAATAACTGCCCGCCGTTCTAGACATCCTATAAGAATAAAGAGACTGATGATTAATTTGAGTAATCTATTGAGAGATACCAATTATAACTTATGATGCTACAAGTAGTGTCTTAATTTATAAACTACAAAGATTAATTCTAGGAAGATTTTCTCAATATTTGAGTATCGAGTCTCAACATTGACCATGGTTCGAATGAGATAGTAAAGGTTCTTTTCATTCCAAAAATCATTATTTTGTGCAAGGAAGGTGCCCAATGATCGCTCCAAGGATATCACATAAAGAATGAGTGGTTTTATTTCAACAGGTGGCATCAATAATGGTGGGTTCAAGGGGCATTTCTTGAGGGTATCAAATGCTTCTTGGTAGTTATTGGTCCACTGATATGTGATCCCATTCTTCATAAATTTGGTGAAGGGAAATACTTGCTTTCCAAATTGGATATGATGCACAAAATTTAGTCCAAGTGTCCCTGAATTACTCTCAAAATTTTCAAGTTTCTATGAGGTAACATTCCACAGATATCCTTTTTCTTCTCGTGATTTGCTTTGATTCCATGACGACACACCAAAAAACCAAGAAATTTCCCCGAGGTTACCCCAAAATCACATTTCAAGGGGTTAATCTTCAAATTATATTTCCAAATCTTTATAAATATGGTTTCCAAATTATTCAAATTATCATAATGTTTTATGAACTTATCCACAAGATAATCCACATAGAATTCAATGAATTTACTAAAGAATAGGTTGAAAATGTGGTGAATTTTACATTGATATGTCGCACTAGTGTTATTCATGCCAAAGGGCATTAACGATAGTAAAAAATGCCTTGAGGGGATCTGAAAGATGTAGATTCCTCATCCTATGGGGCCATTCATATTTGGTTATACCTAGAGTATCCATCTATGAAGGAGAGATCTTTTTCGCCAGCTATTTCATTAATTAGAAGTTCCATGATTGGAAACAGAAAGTCATATTTGGGATAATGCACATTTAGATATCTGAAATCAATATAAAATATTATTTTACCATTCTTATTTCACCAAGAAAATATTAGATAGATATTTTTGATATTTAACCTCCCTAATAAAGTCATATTTGATAAGATTTTTTACTTTATCCTCAATTTTGGAGGCATGAGTTGGGTTCGTTCTTCTTGCCTCTAACTAAAATCCACAATTCTATTCTGGAAAACCCAAATAATGAATGGAAACATTGGGATAAAGGCCTAGAAATTTTGTATAGTTCCAAGTAAAGGCTTCTCAATGTTTCTTTAGAAATGAAGTATACACCTTCTTCTATTTGTAATTCATGTGCACACTAATTAAAGTGGGACATGGATCTTCCTATGTACCCAAATTTATTTCTCTGAGCTCATCCATTGTAGTAGAGAGACCTTATATAAATTATGGCGGGGCATCCCTGAGGTCTTACTCTTTTTTTATCCCTCATGAATCACTTTCTCTATCCCTACTTAAATGGTAGGTGATGAAGCAAAACATTCAAATCTTGGGTAGGAATCAGTATTTGGACATCCAGAAGAAGAGGAAACCATTTCTTACCATACTAATGATGAAGGGTCTCCTTGAATAATTGAAAGGGAAATGATGGGTTGGAAATCAACATCTCTATATTTCTATATTAATGAAAAAACATCTTCTTTCCTGGATTATGAATCATTGAATTTCTGAAGTTCAATAGATGGAATGATGAAATCTCTATTTAGGATTCTATCCCCATTTGATAAATAAATAATTTCCCCTATGCTATTAGGATCAATTTCCACAATTGAAATTATATAATCCACTAAAAAAGTACTTGGATTTGGGTTTACTCTTTCAATTTTATTGATAGGGATCACATAATCTACACCAAGATACTTGAATGGGTTAGCTGGGATCTTTTTCATAACATTTAGAGCATTTATTCTTGTTATATCTTTTTCCACATACCATATTAACTTTTTGTGATAGAACTCTGCACCAATATACTAATATTAAAAAGTTTTGAATGGGGAATTATCACCATGAAATATCCCAATTTTACCATTGAAGAAATACTTGAGACATTTGTGGTATGACGAAGGAATGAATGTATGTTTATGAAGCCAAGTCCTTCCAAACAAAATGCTGAAATCTATTTCTTACTGAAAACCCCCGAAATCTGAATTAGATACAAGGTATCCAAACTAAGTTATGAGTGTAATCTCACATAGAGGTTCTTGTTCATTATAGTCAAAACCTTGCAGCATCAGAGTGGAGGGAGACAAGTCAGATTTAGTGAGACCCAATCGACAAAGTGTACATATGGGAATGAGGTTGAATCCTAATCCATTATCAATGAAGGATTTTCGAATGTAAGTATCATTTACCTTTCCAGATAAAAAGAAGGTCTTGATGTGTCTATGTACAACATCATCCTCATCCTAGTCTGGGAAAGACATATCTCCATGTCATTCTACAGGATCATTCTCTATACGGTAGACCTCATCAACAACAACCTCAGTTTAAAAATATTGATGACCTGAAAAAGCCTCAATAAGTGATTCCCAAAGATAATTTGAAATAATCTGAGAATATAGGATTGATAACATGGTTTGTACATGGGATAATTGCTTCAAAACATCATACTTTTGGTGAAAAGGTCTTTATTTTCTATCATGGAGATGTAGTTTTGCAGGTGGCATGGAAGTTGATGCTCGAGATGTAGATGGAACATGTGTGGGGGTAGAAGCTAGAAATATTTCTACTCTTGGTGGATTAGGTTGAATAGTTATACTAATCTATCGATAAAGTGGTGGTATAGTCTCTAATAGGTCTTCTAAGATAATCATATTAGGGACAATCCTATCATGTATGGAAGAATCTCCTTGTTCTTTATGAGCCTGTTGAAGGGATTTACCCCGAGTTTCTTCTATAAAAATAGTTTGAGTAGGGGTGTAAATAAAATATTGGATTATAGAATAACCATTTCTTTCCCTATATCCTCAACCTTGATGAATTCTTCCCCTAATTCTCCAATCAAGTACAGGGAATTCTGGTTCATATTCAGAATCATCTTTTTCATAGGGGCCCATTAAGTGGATAATGTAAATGGAATTGAAGATCAACTCCTCATCCAATGAATAATTTTTCTGTCAGGTCAATTATTTTTGTGCCATTTGGAATGGTGGTGCCTATGCTTTTGAGACAGATGGAATGAAATATACTAATGTCAAGGACAACATTGGCCTTTACACGAGCTTATATTTTTCTAACTACTCATTATCCTTCTGATCATGTCACTTTCTTGAGGATTGACCTTTAGAGGACTGATCTTTTGATGAATATGGATTGGTTGCAATGGAATTGATTGGCATAACAGTTGGATGTTTTAACTGTGTTTATAGAATGAAACGAGTTTGATTGATTGTTTTCTTGGCTGTCCAATCATCAAACTTGTGCACATTCTTTCTTTTGAATTTCTTCCATTTGCCTTCTTCCTCCGGATCAGTAATAGTGACTCATTATACCTATGCTGATGATCTTCTTAGTTTCATTTGTTCAGATTCCACCATATTTTTCAAGAGATATTTGAAAAAAAAAACACTCTTGGATGTGGGGTCCAAACATTTTATGGAAAAGACAATAGTTTTGGAGGCCCTCATATATTTATTTATTAGGTTTCTTTGGCCTTGAAAATTGGACTAAGTTGTTTTCCAAATCTAAGATGAAGTATCTAGGGACTTGGTTATTTATAAAAGAATAGACCTTATTTTGTATCCCCTCAAACTGTCTCCACCTTTGATATTTTTGATCATCTTGATGTGGTGGTCATTGCTGCTGATTCTCAGGAGGTGGAGCCCTATGTTATGATGAGGTATTTGAAGTATAAATAGGTGCATGTTCTTTCTTGAGGGTAACGAAAACAACATATGCTTTTCCTATTCTCCTTCCCGAAGCTGTTGGGATTACTCGAGATTTGGCTCAAGTCTCTATTATGAAGTTTTCCACTTTTTGAGAAATTGAGGCCAAATATTGAAACCTTATTATATATTTCACAGGGATTAAAGGTGTGTACAACTCATCATGGAGGTTTTTAATAAAAATGGGAACAATTCTTCTAGAGGGAGTGGTATATTTAAGGAATATGTTAATCCTTTCCACCGAGCAATGAAATATGAAACTCTTTTGTTATCTCTTTGTTTAAAGTTTGTAAGATTGAGGGATATTTTTTTCTACAATATTGAGATTACTTGGAAAGGGAATTTATGATGAAGGAATTCCCATCTAGTAATCGATCGAGACTACAATCTTGTATACCATAAAAGGCTGACCCCTATAGTGATTGCACAAAACATATGGGTTTTACTGCTTATTGTTGTTAAGGGGTCCCCATTATGGGATCAAAATGAGAAATAAAATTCATCAAGAGCTACTTTGGATCTATTGAATAGTTAATGGTTGGAAATTTGGTATTCACAAAGTTTGGTGGGGGAGGAAGAAGATCTAACCATTCGAGGTAAGCCTTATTTTTGTTTGTATCGGTGCATACCATCCTTCCATAGATTCTAATAGAGTATTTAATGACTCAATGTTATTAATAAGCATTTGAGGAATATTTGGTTGAGTTGGAACCAATATAGGTACGACAACTAGAGCCTAAACTGGTGCGGAAACTGGTAGGACCATCGGTGGTGGTGCTGCTGGTATTTGTCTTAGATAACCCATAGGGATAGAAGTATAAGGATGTGATTAACACTATTATTGATATGTACCCAATAAATAGAAATAATTATTCACATCAGTTTTTGAAACAAACCCTCTTTTATGGGGAGCTCCTACTAGAAGTGCAAGATGAGAATCTTACTATGAAGCATGTCTGGTAGGAATGCTGCTTCAGAGTAACTCTATATTGACTTTTCTCAATTCATTCATCTCCTCTTCTTGATGGGAAAATATTTCCTAAAAATAAATTGATTGAACTTCTATAGGGGGAAGGTGAAAAATGGTGTGACCTTTACCTTTCTCCCTGTTAGACACCTTTTTGAAATATGTAAGTGGATAATTTGAGGGAACCCATTGATTATTGGAAATCCTTTGAATTATGGTACGCACACCTCCTTTATTTTTATCATTATAGATCATATCAAGAACATGAACTTCAAATTCTGATTTCCTTGAAATAGACTCATTTTCTAGAGGATCTTATATAATGAATGAAAAGAGTGACTGATTTTCTCCTATCGACTGGTCAAATTTCTGATGCTCTGCTAATGTTTATAGTATCACTCAGGTCGAATCCTCAGCGATGATACTTTTTAATAGTCGTTTATTTTTAGTTAATTGTATTTTGTTTAGGTGGGTTTATTTGTAGAGAATAATTTAAATGATTGATTGATATAAAAATTTAATAAATATTGGGGTGAGTTCATAATTAGGTAGTTAAGCTTGTGAAATAATTGAGCATTGCTTTATATTGTATTAAATTAACACTCACTTCACAAGATAACATTGATTGGAATTCCTAAGTGTTAAGGCTTTAATCCAAGCCTTAACTTAACTTAAGGTTCTAATATCAATTAGAGCTTATTGATGGTGGTGTAATTATGGTTCCAATAATCCATGAAAAAAACATGTTAAATAAAACAATTCATTAATCCATGACATGTTAAGTCCAACATACACAATGTTAATTCAAAGAATATTCATCGAGAAAAAGCTCTCAATCACTTAACGTACCTAAATTATAACTCACCCAAATGATATATTTACTCAGCCATTTGGGTGTTTAATAATCTGGTTATAATGATTATGATGATAATTTAAGAATAGAAGAAAAATAAAGGGATAAGAAAAGAGTGGTGTGTCGAACACACACACACGAACAATGATGATAATTAAAAACGGACATTCGATTGAATGAGGAAGAAAAATAAGGCAAGGGGATTTAAATATATTTAAAATATTTTAAGACCACTAATATTATTTAACATAAGGTGGATGTGAATAATATATGATGAAGAAGAAACATGCATTAAAATAGAATTACAAAAAAAAGACTTACAAGATTACAAAAATGAAGAAAACAAAAGTAATTGAAAACAAAGAGAGGAGGAAAGGTATCTCAAGTGAAAAATTGAGTATGTAAGTCCTCCCAAGCCCTTGGAAGGGATTTGTTCATGCCAATATGTGCTCCACTCTTCTGAAATGACAACTCCTTTGAAAGAGGGTAGGGGGATGAATTTATAGCCCAAGGAAGTGGACTGTTGGCACTCCCAATACGTCCCTCTATTTGGATCGACAATTTGGACATACAGACATCCGAATATCTGGATATATCCTTATTTAACATTGTATATAATAATTTTTTCCAACCTCTACCAAAATTTTGAGTCATTTGGACCCATGGATCCAAAGTTATTGCAGTTTGTGTAAACAACGTTAAATTGTCCATTTCAATCCATGCTTTTTCGATGGCCAAAATTTTAATGGATTTTTGAATAGGAAGATGCCTTCAAATATGAAATATTTATATAACACAGTCGGCCACCTATATATCCTATTTTACACTGAAAAATATCAACTTGATTTGATGACAAGATCAACAGACATGTCATGAATACTGTACTAATTTTAATTCCTGGCTAGAATGATGGGATGAGTTTAAATGAATACTTTGGGCCCCTTTTCTTTGGAGTTGGGCCTTGAAATTTTTATCCAAGTCTCCTTACATTGTCCCCCGGACTTTGGAGGAGAATAAAAGAATTTGGACTTTCTGACTGAGCCCAACAATTAAATATTCATGGCTAGTCTAGTTTCTTCATAGATTCTATAGGCCTTCTTGTGTGGTCCATATGGGCCTTCAGATATCAGAATTCGCCGATTATCCATTCTAATGAAATGTTTTATATTGAATAAGAAAACCAAAAAAATAGGAACCACAAAATTTCTATCATTAGGAGGAAAGTTATAAATAAAATAGTAAACTGACTCAATTGGACAACTTCTAAAAATGCTCAAAAATTATAATTAGTATTAAAACATTAATATTTCACAAAAATTATGCACATTTCATAAAATATAAGTAAATGGAGTATATAATAAGTCATGAAAATATTAATAACATCAACTCCCCAACACTTAGTCTTGTTCATGTCCTCTTGTGCAACAAATATAAAACATAAAAAAATCATTTTCACTCACCAAAAAATATTAAAATTTTGTCTTCCCCAATCTGGGAGGCTTAGACAATTTCACTCATCCATATTGAATTCCACCACATGTTGTTATAGAAGAAATGTTACAAAAACAATTTATTTTTTCATGATCAAATTTAGAAATGGAAAATGGTGGCATAAAAAACTTACTCCTCTCAAGATGATAACATTAATTTATGGAGGTTCACTCATTCACCAAGAAAATTGAAAATCTTATAGTTTGAAAGAGATATCATCTTCCATTCCCTATCCTAATGTGCTCAAAAATCAAGTGGTATTTTTAGGGGTTTTTCTATGGATATGGGATGGTAGGAAGATGATATCCAAAAGATAGGAAAAAGGGGTAAAACAACAAGATAGAAAAATAAATGCACATTTTTTGAAATGAAACATGAAAGGAAATGAAAACACATATTTACAAGGGAATGATTGTGTGAAAAAAGACACAAGATATGAAGAAAATTTGAAGGGTATGAGAAGATGAAATATTTACAAACCACAAAACTTCTCCCAATAATATAAGAATATAATGAAAGTGTTCGTTTTTTTTATTTTTTTCTCTTTTTTTCAAAAGTTGAACTTGAAACAGATCTCACACTCATATCCCAACCCATGATTGATCTCCTAAAGACACTAATTGTAATATTTATAAAAAGATAAAAGGTGGAGAAATTGTTATTTTTGATCCACCCAAGACACAACCCATTTCATTTTTATTTTTTTTCATTTTTTAAAATTTTTTTTCTTGAACACTTGTCAATAAAATTTTACCAATATGCCATAATCATATATAAATTCCAAAAAACACACTGAAAGAAAACCTCTACCTCAAACTTAAATGGATGCTTTCCCTCAATCATATGATAACATGGTGAAATCAAAAAAGGGTACCCAAAATGAAATCCATTCCCCCACACTTATATTTCAAAAAAAAAATACAATGAAAAATCCATGCTGATAATGGGTGGGATAAGGTATTAGGCTTGTAATATAGCTATCAAAGAAAATGTTTTCATAGGATTTAAGGGGCTTTCAAAATGAGGATTAATGCAAGGGAAATGTTTGGATCTTGTGATTCTCATGTGGTTCATAAAATGCCTTTATCATGTTAATGTACACTAAAGTAAGAAATTCAGCTCGAAGGTCTACAAACTCAAGACTCACAAATTGGGGAGAAAACACACATTTTGAAAATATGGCCATAGGTAGCGTTGGTATAAAAGTAAATGTTGTTTATCACAGGTGGGGAAATCATTTTCTAAATCAAAAAGTGAGCATTAAAAATTTATTGGTTTTGACACAATATTCTTTATCCAAATATATGATGAAAACAAAATATTTTGGAGATGAAACCATGTATTTTGAATCCCAAAATGGTTGGAAAAAATTTGAAAATTAGAAGTTGAGTAATCATGACTCTTGTTTTTCTATATTTGTTAAGTGATTTTTTTTGTTTTCTTGTTTTTAGATTTTTTTTTAGTTTTTTATAAAGACACACCCACACAAAAGAGAAAGAGTAAATAAAAAGGTTTGATAAGTAAAGTGGTAAAAAATGAAAGAGAGGGGAAGAAGAAGAAAGAGTGAGAGAGAGGAAGAGATAGAGAGAGAGTTAAAGGGAAATAGGTGCCCCCTGGTTTGGATTAGGTGGGTTTCCATCTCTATCCAATGGTGGGTCGACTGCAGAAGTTGGGGATTCGATGGAAGTTTATGTGGTTCTAGGATTGTGTGTCCTATCATGGTGAAGCTTTAACCGATGTCCATTAACCGTGAATTTACTTTTCGAAGAGGGGTCTAGTACTTGCACTGAACCAAATTTTTAAACATTAGTAATAACAAAAGGACCTTCCTATTTAGAATTAAGCTGACCTGGGTGAAGCTGAAATCAAGAATTGAAGAGAATTACCTTTTCACCTTCATGAAATACCTTTATTAGGATGTTTTTATCATGTAGGGACTTGGATTTTTATTTGTGTAGATTATAATTATCATAAGAATCAATTAGAAGATCATCTATTTCAGCCAATTGCAACAATATTTCTTATACAGATTTTTCAAGATCAAAATTATAGGTTTACATAGCCCAAAATAACTTATGTTGGATTTCAACTGGAAAATGACATGCTTTACCAAAAACTAGCCTAAAAGGATACATCCCAATGGGTGTTTTATAGGCAGTTTGATAAGCCCAAAGTGCTTCACCAAGTCTTTTAGGCCAGTCTTTTCTGTTGGGTTTTATAATTTTCTCAAACAATCTTTTCACTTATCTATTAGAAAGTTCAGCCATGCCATTTGTTTGGGGGTGATATGTAGTTGAAATTTTATGTACAACACCATTCTTTTTCAAAATAGATTCCAAGGGTTTATTACAAAAATGGGTTCCTAAGTCACTGATCAAGGCATGTGGTGTGCCAAATCTGTAGAAGATGTGTGTCTTTACGAACTCACTAATAGTATGGGAAACAACCTTTATAGTGGGTTTGGCCTCGATCCACCTAGAAACAAAATCAACCAGAAGAAAAATGTATGAGAATCCATTGGAATGGGAAAATGGTCCCATGAAATTGATACCCCAAACATCGAAGATCTCACAGAAAACTAAAGGCTTTTGGGGAATTTCATTTCACTTTGAAATTGTGCCAAACTTTTGGCAAGTGGGACATGATTGACAGAACTCATGTGAGTCCTTGAAGAGTGAAGGTTAGAAGAATCTAGGGTCTAGGACCTTTTGGGAGGTCCTTTGTGGTCCAAAGTGGCCACCACCAGTCATTGAGTGACAGAATTATAAGATGGAATAATGTTCATTTTCATCAACACATCTCCTTTCTACCATGTCAGCCCCAGTTTTCCAAAGTTTATTTTCTTCCCAAAAATTGTATTTTGAATCACTTTTCCACTTCATTTTTTGTTATTTTGAAAAATTCTCATGAAAAAACACCAGAAACCAAGTAATTTACAATTGAGGCATACCATGGTATTTTTGGAGTGAGAGATGAAAGGTTCTCATTTGGAAATTCTAGATAAATTATTTTAGAATGAGAATAATTAAGAATTCTACTCAAGTGATCAGCCACAAGGTTTTATTTTCTTGGTCTATCTTTTATTTCAAGGTCAAACTCTTAGAGCATTAGGATCCACCTTATTATCCTTGGTTTGGAATCACTTTTCTTGAGCAATAACTTTATAGCAGAATGGCCTGTGAAGATAATGATTTTGCAACCTAAAAGATAGGGCCTAAATTTATCTAAGGAAAAAACAACTGCTAAATGTTCTTTTTCAGTGATAGTGTAGTGATATTGAGTTTCATACAATGTTATTGCAGCATAATAGATGACATGAGGAGTGTTTTCTCTTCTTTGAATAAGAACAGCCCCACCGGCTCTATTAGAAGCATCACACATGAACTCAAAGGGTAAGGACCAATCTGGGGCTTGGATTATCGGGGAAGATGCAAGAGTAGTTTTGAGTTCAATGAAGGCTTTCTTGAAAACATCATCAAAATGGAAAGTGACATCATTTTGGAGAAATCGAGTTAGTTGGAGGGAAATTTTACTGAAGTTATGGATGAATCTCTGATAGAAACCAGCATGACCGAGGAATGACCGGATGTATCAAACAAAGTTGGGTTCAGGATGTGATTGGATCATTTCAATTTTGGTAGGATCAACTTCAATTCACTATTTTTAAACTATGTGCCCAAGTGCAATCCCATTTGCAACTATGAAGTGACATTTTTTGAAATTTAACACAAGGTTATTCTTGACACACTTTTAAAGGACTAGAGAGAGTGAATTCAAGCAAGATTCAAATGAATTGCCATAAATGGTAAAGTAATCCATGAATACCTCCAGGAAATGTTCACTGAATTCAGAATAGATACTCATCATACACCTACATAATGTTGCAGGAGAATTGAAAAGGCCAAAAGGAATTCTTCTATATGCATATATTCCAAAGGGGAAAGTGAAAGTAGTCTTTTCTTGGTCCTGTAATGCGATTGGGATTTGGAATTAGCCAGTGTTTCCATCAAGAAAGCAATAGTGTGACTTTCCGGCTAATTGTTCCAGCATTTGTTCAAGGAATGAAACTTGGTGGTGATATTTTCGTGTTTCAACATTCAATATTTGGTAGTCGATGCACACATTCCATTTGTTCTTTACTCAAGTTATGACTATCTATCCATGATCATTTATGACAACAGTTATCCCAACCTTATGAATTACAACTTTAATTAGATTAAACCATTCACTATCAGAAATTGGGTAGATAATACCATCTTGAAGAAGCTTGGTTATCTCTTCCCTAACTATCTCAAGGATGAGTGGATTGAGTCTTCTTTGTGGTTGTTTAATTGGTTTGGATGATTAATTAAGATGGATGTGATGCATGCAAAGAGAAGGGTTGATTCCTAGTTTTTCATCTAGGGTCCAACCCAAGGCCTTTTTGTTTTCCTCTAACACGTGAACAAGTTTGGACTCCTCAGTTTCGGTAAGTGAAGTAGAGATAATGATAGGATAAGAGTGAGCATGGAAAATGAATGCATAGTTCAGGTGTTCAGGAAGAGGTTTCAGATCAGTCTCATCTTTCATTTGTGGGTTAGAAAACTCAGGAATGGTGGAAGGGACTTCAGTTGCTTCAGATTTATTTTTCTTAATGCTATCCAAGGTGGCCTAGTAGAGATCAGAGTTTATGTGGGATTCAAGAGAGTATTCAAGTTCCTCTAGATTGACGGAGTCTATGAATGAGAGGTACACATCAACTTCACCATTTATAACTTGGTTAATTATGGTTCATATTTCACAAGATCCTTTATCATCAGAATAGGATGAACATGATGGAATGGGGTTCAACTGACTCTTAGAAGTGTCCTCAGAAGCATGGATTAAGAATGCAGAGTGATCCTCAGATGGGTATCACATGGCTTGGAAAATGATGAACTTGACCAGTTGGTCACCAAATTCCATGGATAAGATGCCTAAATAGACATCAATCTCGGTTCTCAATGTCATTAGGAATGGTCTTCCTAGAATTAAGGGAGATCGATAAGAGTTCATCTCACCTTCCATGTCAAGGACATAGAAATCAGAAGGGAAGATAAGTTCATTCACATGAACAATGAAATCCTCAATTATTCCCTCCGGACTATCTATGCTTCGATTGGCTAACAGAATGACAACCCTCGTTGGATGTAAGGGACCTAGACCAAGGTTGTAGAAGATAGATTTGGGAATGAAATTAATTGAGGCTCTTAGGTCTATGAGTGCATCATCAAAGTTGGAACTTCCAATTTGGCATGGAACCGTAAAGGTCCCTGGATCCTTGCACTTTATGGGAATAGACTACTGGGTGGAAACATTTTCAAAGGTCCTAATTTGCCTCTTGTGGGTGCACAATTCCTTAATAAACTTGGCATACTTAAGAATTGTTTTATGGAATCTAAGAGTGAAATTTTGACTTCAACACATCTATACATGTCGAGCATTTCGGGATCGGGTTCAAAGGACTTATTTGGCTTAGAAACAGCTTGAGGAAAATGAATTGGGTTCCTAAGTGGAATAGAAGGAGGTGAGGGAATGGTTTCCAATTCATTTTCAAGTTTATTTTTCTTTTCATTTTCCAGGTCAACATTTAATGGGTTGTTGGAGGACTCAACAAGAGGCATAACAATTTTCTTTCCCAATCTAAGTGCAATTTCACTTACATTACCCTTGGGGTTTGGTAATGGTTGAGCTGGGAGTTGGGAAAAATTTGATTGTTGTTGCTGGCTCAGGTGGGATACAAGTTGACCGATTTGGGTTTCAATATTCTTAATACTAGAACGGGTGAAAGAGGCAAGATCTTCCACTGCACTTTCCCATGGTTTATTAGAAGAAGAGGCTTGTACCGAATGGGTATTACCTTGATTTTGGTTCTTGGGAAAGCGATTGTATTGGTTTGGGAATTTGGAAGGCTTACTAGGATATTGGAATCCAGGAGGAGGATTGATCCTTTGAGGTTGAGGAACAAAAGGGTAAGGTTGTTGGAAGTTACCAACACCTTGACCATATTGGAATTGGTTTGGGTTTTGATGAGGGTATTGAGGGGGATGAGAAATGGGATTCCCATATCTCAAGTTAGGGTTATATGTAGAAGAGAAAGGCTCAAAATGGGGTTGGTTGAAGTTTCTAACAAACTGACCTGATTGTTGAGGGTTGGTTTTCCTTGGAGCATATACTGCATTGAGCTCCATTGTTCTAGATTAATCAGATTGATCCTCTTGAATTTGTAGACATGTGTTAGTTGGATGAGATAGAGAGTTGCAGATTCCACAGTTTTTGACAGGTCCAGGAAACATTGATTGTGGGGAAGATGAAGTTGGGGATTTGGTTTCCACAACTAGTTATCGCACAAGACCTGTAAGTTCACTCATCCACTCTGTCATCTTGTTCAACTCTATCGACTGACTATTTTGGTCTTTTTTGACTTGAGTATGTGCTCAAGTATGGAATTGTTGTGTGTTCGTAGCTGTGTTTCTTATGAGATCTCTTGCAAATATAGGAGTTTTATCAACAAGAGCATCGCTACTTTCCGCATCAGTGAGGGTTCTCTCCATAGACAATAACCCCTCATAAAAGTATTGGATCAAGAGTTGGTAGGGATTTGGTGGTGTGGGCTGGTTGCAATAAGATTTTTAAACCTCTCCCAGTACTCATGGAGTTATTTATTTGAGAATTTACGAATACCACTTATTTCTTTTGGATAGAAGCAGTACGAGAAGCAGGAAAGAATTTCTCTAAGAAGAGCTGCTTCATGTCAATCCATGTAGTTATGGAACCAGGAGAGAGGTTTTAAAGCCATGACATGGCAGTGTCAGCTAGGGATAAAGGGATTTCTTGGAGTTTGATTTATTCCTCAGAAACCCCTTGGGGTTTCATGGTAGAGCACACTACTTGGAACTCTATAAGGTGGAGATGTGGATCCTCACTTGCTAGCCCGTGGAAATGAGGAAGAAGATGAATCAAACCCGATTTGAGTTCAAAGTCAGCCTCTATGTTTGGATATTTAATACCAAGAGGTTGGTAATTCATATCAAGGGCAGAAATTTCTTTAAGTGTTTGTTCCCTAGGATTAGCCATATCTAATTCAACAGGTTGAAAAAGGACTGGTTCTTGAATGAGTTGATTATCTCTTAATTTTATCCTAAGTTGGCAATGAGTTCGCTCAATTTCAGGGTCAAACAAATCCAAGGGATTTTTTTGGGAGGATACATGGAATTAGGAATGTATTTGGAAGAAAGTGGAAAATAGGTTTTTCTTTGTTTTTTTCAGTTTATTATTTTTATGAGAATGCATGTTTTTCTTTGTGTTTTTTTTTTCAATTTTTATTAATTTTTTTTGTTTTTTTGGGTTTTTTCACAATAACCAGAAACTAATGACTACATAAAGAACCATCCCCAGAAACAACGCCATTTTAAAATCATGGCCAATTGTCACCTATCACCCGGTCAAAGTTTTGATGCTCTGCTAATGTGTATTGCATCACTCAGGTTGAATCCTCTGTGATGATACTTTTTAATAGTCATTTGTTTTTTGTTGATTTTATTTTTTAGGGGGGTTTGTTTGTAGAGATTAATTAAAATGATTGATTGATGTAACAATTTAATAAATATTGTGGTGAGTTCATAATTAGGTAGTTAATCTTGTGAAATCATTGAGCCTTGCTTTATATTGCATTAAATTAACACCCACTTCACAAGAAAACGTTGATTGGAATTCCTAAGTGTTAAGGATTTAATCCCTGCATTAACTTAACTTAAGGTTATAATCTCAATCATATATTGTTGATGGTGGTGTATTTATGGTTCCAATAATCCATGGAAACCACATGTTAAACAAAAGAAGTCATTAATCCATGACATGTTAAGTCCAACCTAGACAATGTTAATTCAAAGAATACTCATTGAGCAAAAGCTCTCAATCACTTAATATACCTAAATTATAACTCACCCCAATGAGAGATTTACTCATCCATTTTGGTGTTTAATAATCTGGTTATAATGATTATGATGATAATTTAATAATAGAAGAAAAATAAAGGGATAAGAAAAGTGTGGTGCGTCGAACACACACACATGAACAATGATGAGAATTAAAAATGGAGTTTCGATTGAATGATGAAGCAAAAGAAAGGAAGGGGATTGAAATATATTTAAACTATTTTAAGAGAACTAATATTATTTAAAATAATTTGGATGAGAATAATAGATGAAGAAGAAGAAACATGCATTAAAATATAATTACAAAAAAAGACTTACAAGATTACAAAAAATGAAGAACACAAAATTAAATGAAAACAAAGAGAGAAGGAAAGGTATCTCAATTGAAAACATGAGTATAGAAGGTCCTCCCAATCCATTGTAAAGTCTTAGGTCGTTCCAATATGTTCTCCTATCTTCTGAAATGACAACTCCTTTTAAGGAGAGGAGGGGGATGAATTTATAGCCTAATGAAGTGGATTGTTGGAAATTCGAATCTGTCCCACCAATTGGATTGATGATTTGGACATACAGACAGCCTAATATCGAGATATTTCCTTTTTCAAAGTTGTAGATAATACTATTTTCCGACCTATCACAACATTTGGAGTCATTTTTACCTATGGATCCAATGTTATGACGTTTTTCTTAAACAAAGTTAAACTGTCTATTTCAATCCATTCTTTTTCGATGGCCAAAATGTGAATGCATTTTGGAATAGGAAGATGCCTTCAAATACAAATTACTTATTCAACAAATTCGGCTGCCTATATCATCTTTCACACTGCAAAATATCATCTTGATTTGAGGACAAGATCAGGATACGTGTCATGAATACTGTACTAATTTTAATTTCCTTCCAGAATGATGGGATGAGATTAAAGGAATCATTTGGGACCCTTGTCTTTGGAGTTGGGACTTGAAATTTTTATCCAAGACTCCTTAAATTGTCCTTCAAACTTTGGAGGAGAATAAAGGAATTTTGAATTCTTGATTGAGACCCGAAATTAAATCTTCATGGCTGATCAAGTTTCTTTATAGATTCTGTAGGCCTTCTTGTGTGGTCCATATGGGCCTTCAAATGGAAACATTGGCCCATGATCCATTCTAATGAAATGTTGTATATTGAATAAGGAAACCTAATAAATAGGAACCACAAAATTTTTATTAGTTGGCTGAGAGTTATAAATATAATAGTAAACTAACTCAATTGGACTACTTCTAAAAATGATCAAAAATTATACTTAGTATTGAAAAATTAATATTTCACAAAAAATTATGAAAATTTCATATAAAATTAGTAAAGGGTGTATATAATAAATCATGAAAATATTAATAACATCAATATAATTAATTACATTTATAGACGTATAGTGCATTGATGACATTCTATCAGTATATTTGTGAAATTTCCTTCTTCTTCGTCCTCCACGAGACTTTATTCTTCTATTTTTTTGGTTCCCCAGGAACATTTTGATGGGAAATGATATGAAAGGAATCATTAGATAGTTAATATGTGTGTTTACTTTGTGGTTTCTTTCCTAATCAGGATAAAATTGACTTCTACTGAGGAGGGGATTGGGGATGTGAAAAATCCTCGAGCCGTGCAGGCTAAGGCTGTTCCTATTCTTCTTCCTCAACCCTTCGAGCTCCGTTTGTTGACTCCAAATGTTGGGTAAAAACATCCTCCAACCCAATGAGCTGGGTTGGTTCTTGAACTGCTATGGCTGATATGAGTGCATCTGGGCTTTCAATTTTACAAATTCTAGTTTGAACATTTTCTGGTTGCATTATCAAATATTCAATTAAATCTCTTATTTCAGAAGACCATTTCAATATTTAATAAATTTGTGGGATATAATGGATAACATCCTCTAATAGAGAATCCTTCTCAATGTTTTCAAACACTTGATGCAAAAAAATCTCAGTAGATTTATCTATTTCGGTCTGACTTTGGTGAAAACTAATCACAGTTTGTTCTTGATATGCATATCTTCAGTCATGACCATTTTTTATTATAGCTGACCTAGAGAAATAAAATTTCATGATACCACTTTCAATGAACTTTGATGATTTTGGAGCATAGTAAAATTCAATCCTCCATATGCACCCCATCCTCTGATATGAACACCAGATGAGGTTTCTAAAATTAATTATCGTAACTACTTTAATACATTGAGGCATGTATGTTGAAGGGACTCAAGTTGCTTCTTGATCCTTGGATATCAGAAAACCTGGAGAGATTCCTAGTCAATTTAAAATTTAAAACCTTCTATTACCTTGACATGACTTTGATATTTATCATATGGTAATACTTTAGATTTCATATGAATAAGAGTCATCCATATGTTTAGGAAGATATAATTAAATCAATTTTCGGCCAACATCTCTAGAATTTTGTATTGAGAGGCTTCCAAAGGCCAGAACATGACTGGTATTTCACCCTTATCCAATTGTTTTCTCATATTCAATGTATCCCATTCATATTTTTCTAGATGTTTCTCAACTTGGTTTGACCATATTGGACGATTCCTATTGCTTTATCATAAGCAATGAAATTAGTTGGTGTTTCCTTTGCTATATTAGAAGACAAATGACACAAGGGAGGTTCGGAGAATGACTGTCTCCTTGGTCTGTTTTCTAGATGATAAAGTATTTCAATTTTTAGTAAAAAGGCATCAGACATGAATGGAATTATGTTTGAAAGTGCTTCAAGATATGAGGGCTTTCTCATCACTACATTTTCAGTTGGAGAATTTTCTTGAAAATGTGAAACAGTAATGTAGAGATAACTTTTACAACAAATTCCATCATTGGGAGGACCACCATGGTGGATTATAGAAAGGGATAAATCCTCTTAATCATAGTTTTTTTCCACATGGATCATTTTCGTGGCTCTCCTCTAGAGATTGGTTATCGATATTGACTGAATTTTCATGAAGCAGGCCTTCCTGATGATGTTTCTGATGAGGAACTTCATAATTAGTGCTACTACTCCAATAATTTGATAATAGGAGGGTGGGATCTTGAGCTGCAATAGAAAAATATCTAAGGGCTTCAAGAACTCCATCATTAAGAGGAGCCATATCACATATCGACTCTTGATTCTCCAACTGTGATTTGTTAGACTTATTCTTAGATACTCTTTTACACTTAGTTAGGGCTACTTGTTGCGAAAAGAGGTTATCATGAGTCGGTGTATGTGCCTGCTTTGGATTGGATATCAAAATAGAATGATGATCTCTAATTGGAATTAGTGTATGTGCCCAATCTGGTTGTCCATATGATTTGAGGGAGTATGCACATAACCCCATGAACTGGAACATATGTGTGTATCTTCTCCTAGATGGATGGTGAGGAGTCATCCTAGGTATGGAAATATAATTATGTATCCATCCCTCTAGTACTGTTGATGTTTCCATCATGATATCCTAACAAGTTTCCAAAATATGGGAAGAAATTTGTGTATGCACTTTCACCCTTGAAAAAATGTGTTTGGTGTCTTCAACCGATAAAATGAGAATATACGTCCATTCTATATCTAGAGTATTTGTATGTACCTACTCTTGTCCTCACTTTCTAATTAGTGGACACCAAAAGTACTCACTTATGGAGGTAGATAGTTGAGTCTTCCCCAGGATTATCATCGAGGCTTTCTAACTGAATTCTCAAGGTGCGGTCAAACGAGTCTTTTGGCAGGCTTGATGGATGCTGGTAGGTGTATGTGCCTATTAACTAATTACCACCTCATTTGGTTGGTGGGTTTCATTAAATAAATCCAGACGAGTCTGCTGACAAGATTCTAAATTGTAAGTAGGTTTATATTCCTGATCACAGTACTCCACCAGATTTGAATGATGGGATGGGTTAGTCACTGTCAGATGAGTCTGCTGGCTGGTAGAGTTAAGGTGGATGGGTGTATGTGTCTGCTCTCTATTTTCCACAAATCTAGGTTGATGGACTTATCCAGGGGGGAAAAGTCAGGAAAATTCTCCTAGTTGGATAGCTGCTATCCATGTTGGTTCATCTTTCTTTCTTGCGTCTGAGGGACCTAGGACAGAAAAACAAAGATAACAACCTCATCCTATTGAGTGTTTTCTACTTGATGGTTTTTGTGGCTGTGATTATTGGAAGGATTCCTTGGGAAGGACCCATATGAATTTGAAATAAGGCAATGAGTGGCCCCTTGGTCTACCTCTTTAGAGAAGGGGAGTTATTGGTGATTGTGTTTTGGGGATAAACTCCCAAAATGGCCAAGGCTGGTGTTTGGCACGATCTGCTTCTGGACCACCGAACATCATTGACCATATGACTGAGGCTTATTCTTGATTTGGAGTTCCTTTATGGTAGCCTCTAAGGTTAGGATAGTATCATTATTATGTTAACCTCATTCCAATGCATTGGAGACCCAACATTGAAGACGATGAGTCCGTGATGTCACCCTTCGAATAGATGAGGATTCAGCTTGAGCAGCAGTTGGGGTATTCAAGGGTAAAAACTTGAAGGAATCCATTTGTAATGAAGGGAGTTCCTAGACATAAAGTGTTTGTATATATGAAAAATAAAAACAATGAACTCCAACAATGAAGCATCACTTTATATGAACACATGAGTGATTTATTCCCTTGTTTAGACCTCTTTTATCAATTGATAGGGGCCTAAAAAATCGGGTAACTTATTAACTTGGTTAATGATTCACTTCGGTTTCACCATTTCCCCCCCGGAACATGTGTTCTTGTTAATAATCCGTAATTCAAGAGAGTTTCCATCAGATTTATTTATGGATACAGAACCATTGGTGTTTTCAGTTCTATAAATAAATCCAATAAAAACTGTCTAGAATTACGGATTCCTAACTAGAACACATGTTTTGGGGGAAAAAATGGTGAACCTGATGTGAATACTTAACAAAGTTAATAAATTACCTGATCCATTAGGCCCCTATAAATTAATAAAAGAGGTCCCAAAAAGGGAATCAATCACACATGTGTTCATATAAAAAGCTGCTACTTTGCTGGAGTTCATTGTTTGTATTTTTCATATATACATGCATTTTTTGTCCAAAAACTCCATTCATTACAAATGACTTCCTTCAAGTTGGCACCCATGAATTCCCCAACTACTGCTCAATCCAAATCCTCATATACATGAAGAACATCATCACTGAATCATCATCTTCAATACTGGGTCTCTAATGCATTGGTCTATGATTACCATCAACATGGTACTATCCTGACCTTGGAGGCTACCCGAAAGGACCTAAAAATCAAGAACAAGACCCGGTAATCCAATCAAGGATGATCTGTGGTCCAAAAGCTGATGGTTCCAACCACCATCCTCATCCATTTCAGGAGTTTATTCCCAGAATGAAATCACCAATCACTCCCCTATTCTAAGGAGGTAGACCAAGGGGCCACCCATAGACTTGTTTCAAAGGCATAAGGGTCCTTCCCAATAGTTTTTTCCAACAATAATAACCTCCAAAAAAGCGTAGTAGAAAACCCAAAACATGATTAGGGCATTATCTTTGTATTTATGGGCCAAATCCCTCAGACTCGGGCTTGCAAGACGAACGGAAGAGGACAACAACTAGACAACTGGGAGCAGGTACCTACATTTTCTCCCTTTGGAGAAGTCCATCAACCCATATTTGTGGAAAATAGAGGACAAAAAAATACACATGTCCACATTAACTCTACCAACCAGCAGAATCATCTGACAACGCCCAACCAATCCCATCATTCTAATCTGGTAGAGTACTGTGATCAAGGCACATACACCTACTTACAATTTATTAGCCAGTCATCAGACTTTTCTGGATTCATTTAAAGAAACCCACCAACCAAATGTGGAAACAATTAGCTAGCAGGCACATACACCTACCGACATCCATCTAGCCTTCCAATAGTATAATTTGACAGCACCTTGAGAATTCAGTTGGAAATCTTCGATGATAAGCCTGGGGCATACTCAACTCTCTACCTACATACATGAGTACTATCAGTTTCCACTAATAGAAAAGGGATGACTGGATTAGGTATATATAACTACTCTAGATATAGAATGGAATTATATTCTAATTCCATATGCTGAAGTCACCAAACACATATGAAATGTGTATGTGCCTTCCTTGGAGTGGCTGTCAAAACGGACTGATTATCTACAATTTGAATGAGTGCATGTGACCAATCTGGTTATCCATATGATATGGGATATTATGCCCGATAACCCACTTGACTGGAACAGATGTGTGTATATTCTTATGGATGGATGATGAGGAGTCATCATAGGTATGGGGATGGAATTATGTGTCTATCCCTCGGGTACTGTTGATGTTTCCATTATGATATACTGTCTTCCCTTTCACCATTGAAAAAAAGTGTTTGGTGAATTCAATGGATGAAATGGGAATATATGTCCATTCTATATCGAGAGTAGGTATAGGTATCTACTCCTGTCCTCCCTTTCTTATTAGTGGATACTGACATTAATCATGTATGGAGGTAGAGAGTTGAGTTTTCCCTAGGCTTATCATCGAATATTTCCAAATGAATTCTCAAGGTGCTGTCAAACGAGACTATTGGGAGGCTTGATGGATGTCGGTAGGTGTATGTGCCTGCTGGCTAATTTCCCCCACATTTGGTTGGTGGGTTTCTTCAAATGAAGCCATATGAGTCTGCTAACTGGCTGATAAATTTTAAGTAAGTGTATGTGCCCAATCATGGTACTCCACCAGATTTCAATGATGGGATTAGTTGTGTGTTGTTCGATGAGTGTGCTGGCTGGTAGAGTTTAGGTGGATGTGTGTATGTTCCTGTTATCTATTTTCCACAAAGCTGGATTGATGGAATTTTTCATAGGGGGGAAAGGTAGGAACCTGCTCCCAGTTGGCTCGCTATTGTCCCTGTTGGTTCATCTTTCATGCCTAGTTTTGAGGGACCTGGGCCAGACAGACCAAGATAACACCCTCATCATGTTGAGGGTTTTATAACATGCAGTGTTGGAATCTATGATTGTTTGAAGGATCCCTTGGGAAGGACCCTTATGCCTCTGAAATGAGGCCTTGTGTGGCCCCTTGGTCTACCTTCCTAGAATAGGGGAGTGATTGGTGATTTCGTTCCCAGGATAAACTCCCAAAACGGATGAGGAAGGTGGTTGGAACCATCTGCTTCTGGACCAATGATCATCATTGACCTGATGACTGGGTCTTATTATTGATTTAGAGGTCCTTTCAGGAATCCTCTAAAGTCAGGATAGTACTTTATTGATGGTAATCTTGGACCAATGCATTATAGACCTAGTGTTGAAGACGATGAGTCGGTGATGACATCCTTTGAGTAGATAAGGATTCAGTTTGAGCAGCAGAGGGGAATTCACAGGTGAAAACCAAAAGAAATCCATTTGTAATGAAGGGAGTTCCTGGACATAAAGTGCCTATATATATTAAAAATACAAACAATGAACTCCAGCAAAGAATCATCTTTTTTTATGAAAACATGCGTGATTGAATCCCTTATCTAGAACTCTTTTATCAATTGATAGGGGCCTAACAGATCGGGTAACATATTAACTTGTTTAAGGATTCACGTCAGGTTCACCATTTTTTTATTTCCCCTAAAACAAGCATTCTAGCCAGGAATCCGTACTTCCAGACAGTTTCCATCTAATTTATTTGGGGATATGGAACCGTTGGGTGTTTTCATGTTTATATTTACATTTTTTAAATAAATTATCTTAAGAAAAAATTTAAAACCATTTATAAAGTTTCATGGGATCTTTGAGGATACAAAATCTATTTAAGTGTGACAAATATTTATATTTTTTTTTGTAGCGTTTTCATCATAGAATATACCATGAAGTTTTATTTTAGAGTATTTGAATGATTTTTAACTATTATGACATAAGATCTCATTGTATAATCAATTATAAAAATCACGAGTGATTGAAAAATATATATGGAACTTCAGATTGCATAAGATGTTAATTGTGAAAATAACACAAAACTCTCAGATGGTTATTTTAATATAATAGAAATTATTCAAATAAAACACATTCAAGAGCATTTTATTATTTTCACAGCTGACATATTATCCAATCTATTACTCGATATCTTTTCAGCAATCACCAATGGTTTATATAATCAATGATTTAATTATCTCTCCTATCACATTATTTGAAAAAAACATTTTGACTGGAGATATATAAAACATTATTGAAACTTTGAGGCTACAAAATATATATAAAAAATACTGATCACACTAATTTATAGTTAATCTTCTCATAGATTTCATGGAAATTTATAAATGGTATTTCACTTATAATATTATAACTTATTTTATGAAAATATTTATCAAATATATGCATATCTCAATGAGAAATTTTCATTTTTGAGAATAATTTTGTTTTACTTGTTAGTATTAAATTGAAAGTTAATACTAAATTGTGTTATTTTTTTGTTCAACCATTGATATTCATCTACTTGATGTGGGATTTTATGTCATGATACCGAAGTTAGAGTGTATTATAAACGTGTAATGGCCTAGATCTCCACATACCGTTCCTTTATCATTTATCAAGTGTATTTAATGTAAAAGAAGGTTATCTAATAGTGCTGATGGTTGGGGGAAAGTTTGAAATAATTATTGAATCAATTGTTAATTACATTTTTGATTCGTGGGAACTAAAAGGATTTTTGGTTATGTCTGGTTTTACCTTTATGTAATCCCCTGGCCATATAATTTACCTTCAAACACATAAATTTTTCTAGAGATGACCTTTACATAGTGCTCTAGGTCATGGAATGAACTTTACGTACTACTTTGTCACTTGAAATGACCATTATATGACATTTTGAAGACCTTCACATAGATATTTAAGTTTGGAGGTAACCCTTATACAAGTTTTTCCTTCTTTTGTTGTGTAAGTGTAACGTTCCGGATCCGAGTGCCACTCAACAGGTGCCCCGAACCCGGTTGGTCACATGACCTCAAATGCATTTCCCCAAAAGCCAGAGGCTGTGGACTAGCAGTGAGGGCCCAGGTCTGATAGTGTGGAAACAATGCCCTCATTTGTCAAAGTGTATTACAACGGAATAAAATATAACCATACATCAACATAAACAACTGCAGTAAAAATTACCAACCAGTTATATAGATATGATGAAACATGTCTCATGTTCTATGAAAAGATCCATAACATGTTACATAGTAGTACAATACAATACAGAGTATAAAAAGCAAAACAAAACAGCCAGTAGCATCGCGAGACTAAGCCCACTCCCATGCTTCCCTACTCCTCAGCAGTAATCAAGTACCTGTATAGGGACACTTGACCTTATCAACACCTGTAGAAACGTAATCTGTTTGGGCCAAAAAGCATGACCCAAACAGGGTGTGAGAAATAATCTCAGTAAGCACTCACCAAAGGCCCGTGCTCAACTGTGCGTAAACATGAAACAACAATGTGTAGAAGTAAAATGAAATAAAATAAGCATTACTGAAAGGTAACTAACTTTACCAGTTATATTGCCATTTTAAATGTTCATTTTTAACCATTTAATATAAAGAAATCACCACAGTGAGTTTCTAAGTAACCAGTTAGTGTCCTCAGATTCTCAAACCCTTACCCTTAGGTAATTAAAATCCAACCTGTAGGTAATTTCCCATAGGCATAAAAGGTATTTCCCTTAGGCGTATGAAGTGTCGCCCTCCGGCATAGAGTCTATTTCCCATAGACACGAAAACGATCCCTCAGGACGAAATAAATACTACCCTCAGGCTAAAAGAAACACTACCCTCAGGCTAAAAAAGTATCTGGGTCATGCCCAACATATAAACAAACAATTCACATAAAATTCCTCTCAAGGAAAAATTAATGTGCAAAATAAACATGGCATACCCTCGGGTATCCTGGCCAAATGGCTAAACAGAGGAACACACCCCCGGGGTGGTCTTGGATCCAAGCAATGATCCCAAAAAACAATTTATTATCACATTTAATTAATTATACAATTCTAGGTACTAAAAATAGCCAAGGCCTCAGCCACACGACACCCCAACATGGGTCCGTAGCACAAAAATACACAACAGACATAATAGTTGGAAAATTTAAACACCAAGCCACCTACCTTAAACACCCAAGAATGGTATACGCGAACGTCGATTCCAAAAATGCACAAAGACGATGTAGATCTGGGTTAGAAGAAAACCTGTTAAAACGTAAATAACATTATCTTGGGAAAGAATTGGTAATAATGGCTTAATGAGAGCGGAGGTCTTACCCGTGCAGTTTCAACAAGATCCTTTGTTGAAGAATCCGATTCTCGACGTGCGCTTGACAGATCCCTAAAGCTCCAGCCTCTTCTCTTGCTCCAAAACGAACCCAAATGCCTCCTCTGCCAAATGAGGAGGCTACTGCCCATTTTATGAGAAAAAAAACTATATGACGTGTACTTCCAAGTACACGGTGTGTACTTTTCCTTTAACTGTTCCTATGGAGGAACTGCCAAAATGTTCATCCGTCGACATGAGTACACGACGTGTATTACTGTTTACACGGCGTGTACTGTCGCGCAGCTGGAGGCTACTTCCATCACCTTACTATTTTCCTGCCGACTGACTACACGGAATGTAAATACCACTACATGGTGTGTAGTCGGTTTTCACACCCTTCGTCGCCGACATGGGATGAAAGACGTGAGATGGGTCTGAATGATAGCGGTGCAACTGAGACACATGGAAGACGTCTTTCATGGCCCAATACCTCTGTGGTAACTGCAACTGATAGACAACCAGCCCGACTCTATCCAGAATCTCAAATGGCCCCACATACCTCGGTGAAAGTTTACCCTATCTCCTGATCCACCTATGTCCCATCCTCAGAGAAACACGCAAAAAGACCTGATCCCCGACCATGAACTCCAAAGGTCATCTACGATAATCATCATATGATTTCTGATGAGACTGTGTGGTAGCCATCCGCTTCCGAATCAAATGGACCTGCTCAGAAGTCTCCTGCACGAGACGTGGTCCAAGTAAAGATGCCTCAACTACCTCTAACCCACACAAAGGTGATCGGCATGACCAAACATATAAAGCCTCGTATGGTTCCATTTCAATAGTCACCTGAAAACTGTTATTATAAGAAAACTCAACTAGGGGTATGTGCTTCTCCCAAGATCCCCCAAAGTCTAGGATAATTGCATGCAACATGTCCTCAAGCAGCTGTATCGTATGCTCTGACTGACCATTGATCTAATGGTGGTAAGCTGTGCTTAGAAGAACCTGTGTACTCAGTGCCCTTTGAAAAATCTTCCAGAAACGAGATGTAAAATAGGAATCCATATATGAAATGATAGAATAAGGAACCCCATGAAGGTGCATGATCTCTCAGAGATACAACTTCCTGAGCTCGTCAACACAGAAGGTCTCCTTGATCGGAAAAAAGTGAGATACCTTCATGAGTCTGTCCACAACAACCCACATGGCATCATTGCCTCTAGGTGACCTCGGCAACCTAGTCACAAAGTCCATCGCCACATCATCCCATTTCCACTCCGGGATGGGTAACTGCTGTAACAGTCCGACTGGCCTTTGGTGCTCCGCCTTCACCTACTGACAAGTGGAACATCTCCTATCAAATCTATCTATATCTCTCTTCAAACCCAACCACCAGTACTGACATCTCAAGTCATGGTACATCTTGGTAACCATGGGATGAACTACCCAAGATGAAGCATGAACGTCCCACCTCAACTCCTCGCGTATATCCCCTAGAACCCACACCCGTCCATGGAAACGCAGAATCTCATCATCTCCTATCGTCCAACCAGGGGGAGGGTCCTCACTTGCCACAGAATCTCGTAGAACTAGGCCATCTGAATCAGATAGCTATCTCATATTGACTCTATCCAGGAGGGTAGAAGTCACAGCTAAAGAAGAAAGATATGTCTGCCCTTGACTTTCACGCACTTCCCAATGCATCTCAGAGAACAAATCCATGAGCTTCCACTCGCAACTGGACTCTTGTACCGCCTGTATCTGAGTCCTCCTGCTCAGTGCATCGGCTACGACATTAACTTTACCAGGTGTATAGGCAAGATCAAAGTCGATGGACTGAAAGTATTCGACCCACCTTCGCTATCTCATATTGAAGTCACGCTGGGTAAAGATATATTTGAGGCTTTTGTGGTCGGTGAAAACCACAAAATGCTCTCCCAATAGATAATGTCTCCAACAACGTAACACATGAACAACTGCAGCCAAATCGAGATCATGCCTCGGGTAATTCCTCTCATGTGGCCTCAACTACCGAGACCGGTACGCAACAACTCAATCGCCCTGCATCAACAAAACCCCCATCCCAACACTTGATGCATCACAGTAAACTTTATAACTCTTTCCCTGCTCTGGGAGTATCAGGATTGGTGATGATGTCAACCTTCCCTTCAGGTCCTGAAAGGCTGTCTCGAAAGCTTCCAACCAAACAAACTTCACACCCTTCTTATTAAACCCCGTTAGCGGCGATGCTAAGTGGGAGAAGTCCTGGATGAAGCGTCTGTAGGAACTGGCCAGCCCCAAGAAACTCCGTATCTAAAACACATTCTTAGGCTGATCCCTGGAAACTACTGCTCTCACCTTCTCTGGGTCTACTGAAACTCCGGCCTCTAAGATGATATGACCCAGGAAGTGTATCTGGTCTATCCAAAAGTGGCACTTTGAGATCTTAGCATATATATGATGCTCTCTTAGTGTACTCAATACGATCTCAATATGGGTGGAATGGTCATGTCGAGTGTGAGAGTACCCCAAGATGTTGTCCATGAATACCACCACAAAAGAATCCAGGTAAGGATAGAACACACGATTCATCAGAGTCATGAAAACTGTTGGTGCGTTTGTGAGTCCAAACGACATAACCAAGTACTCATACCAACCATATCTTCTCTGAAAAGCTGTAAGCAGTATATCCGATGGTCTAACGCATGGATAATTATATCCTGATCTCAAGTCAATCTTCGAGAACAATCATGATCCACAAAGTTGATCAAAAAGATCATCAATCCTCAGTAAGGGATATCAGTTTTTAACCGTCAACTAGTTCAACTTATGATAATCCACACAGAGTCTGAGGGTACCATCTGCCTTCTTCGCAAAGAGGACCGATGAACCCCATGGAGAAGTACTAGGTCGGATGAAACCCTTTGCCTGTAACTCCTCTAACTACCTCTTGAGCTCCTGAAACTCTAGTGTAGCCATCCTATAAGGAGGAATGGACACCTGTGTTGCTCCTGGCATAAGATAAATAGAGAAATCCACCCCTCGCTCTGGAGGTAGACCTGAAAATTAGTCCGAGAAGACATCCCTGAAACGATCAACCACTGGAGGGAAATCCTGCTGACAAGGCCCCTGATCATCTAGATATAAACTCACAATCTAGGCTATGACTCCACCTCTCCCATGATGCTCTGGTCTAGCTCGACTCTCCTGAACATCTCACTCACCCTTTTAAAGAAACTCTTCACCCTCTGGTGATGTGAAACTCACCCTGCAATGATAAAAATATACAAAGGCTCGAAAGGGAACCAACTAGTACATCCTGAGAATGATGTCATAAGATATCATCTCTAAGACATAAAGGTCCCAAAGAAAGTGACACCCTTCAACCTCAAGGGGGAACTCCTTGCACTGACACACACTAGCCTTTCTAGTCCCCAAAGGAGTGTCTAGGGTCTTGATATCAGAAGAAGAAGAAACACCGAGCCCCAAGCTCTCCACAATGGGCACATATACGGAACTATGTGTAGAACCCATTTCAAAAAGTACTGAAGATAAGATAGAAGCTCCGAGAATAGTACCTATGACTATAGAAGGTTCGAGATCCTGCTCCTGTTGGGTCTACTGCACTGTATATGCCTACCTAGTTCCACGACCCTGCGACATAGCCTGGATACCCTGAGCTGTCCCGCCCTGGTGCCTCTGAGATCCTGGTGTCTGGCTACCATGTCCATGACCACCATTTCTTCCTGCACGCCCTGATGTATTCCAGTTTCCCAACTGGTAATAAGCTGCTTGTCCTGCTCCTGCATGCAAAGTCTACACAGAACCCCTCTCACTAGCCATTGGTTGAAATACCTTGCAAAAGTGCTGCAGATGTCCCATCTTGCCGCAAGATCGGCACTCCAATGGATCACATGGACACTGTGGTATCTTGTTCCCCTATTTACCACATTGGTAGCACCTGGCATGACCACCTGAAACATCCTTCTGGCTGGTACTGCCACCCTGAGAAAAGTCCATCTGTCTCTTCCTCTTGCCAATAGAAATAGTACCAGAAACTGGTGTTGAACCGCCCTGGCCCATACCATTAGCTTCCCGAAGGTTCCTCTCTATAATCAGTGCCTGGTTTACAATAACATGTACTGAAGGAAACCTAGAAACATTCACCAATGCTCGGATTTCATATCAAAGACCATCCTCAAAGCATCTGGCTCTCAACGTCTCATCACCAACCAAAACTAGTGCAAAACGCTGAAGATCGGTGAAATGAGAAGAATAATCCATTACCGACATAGCACCCTACTGCAGGTTCATGAACTCTCGAGCTCCATATGCCCTCAATGTCTCTGGAAAGAAGAAGTCATAGAATATTTCCTGAAAATCTTCCCAAACCAAGTCTCTGTGATGCTCTGACTGGGTGGTAATGTCCCACCACCTCTTGGCGTAATCACGTAGCATATACTTTGCGATCTTGACCCTCCACACTGGAGTCATCTCAAGATGCTTTAAAATAGTCTGCATAGACCCCATCCAAGACTCTACAGCCTATGGTCCTCCTCTCTTGCTCTAAAATGAACCTAAACACCTTGTATGCCTAATGAAGAGGCTACTACTCGTTTTAAGAAAAAAAAACAAACTACACGGCATGTACTTTTTCATTTAACTGTTCCTCTGGCGGCACCACCAAACTGTTCGTCCGTCGACATGAGTACACAGCGTGTAATATCGCGAAGCTGGCGGCTACTTCCACTTGCTTACTATTTTCCTTCTAACTGACTACACGACATGTAAATACCACTACACGATGTGTAGTCGGTTTTCACACCCTTCGTCGCCGACATGGCTAAACACCCTGTGTTCTTATCCCACACGGTCAAAGTACACGACATGTAGAATAGTACACGGTGTGTAGTACCAATTTTTTAGGATTTTCCCCATTTTCCTTATTTTCTTAAAAACACCTAAGGGAAAGAGAAAAGAAGAAATCCGTACCCCAAAAATAAGAACCGAGTTCTTACAGTAAGGGTAAATTTGACATACCTTTATGCTGGTCTGGATTTGCAATTCTTTTTAAGGGTAGTTCAAATTACTCTTTTGAAGGCATTTTATTTTAAGTTCTATGAATTTGTAATGTGAACTTATATTATATGGGACTTCTATTTCTAGAATTAAGTAAGGGTAAAATGGGAGTACCCTTATACAGGACCTCTCTAAGCATTTCATGAAGGTAACTCCTATATATAATTTCACAAGTTTAGTTTTTGGCACTGTGTAAGGGTAACTATGATGTTCCTTTACATAAGAGCCCCTTTCTTCATGTAGGTAGTACTTTTTAAAGAAAACTATTATTTTCTACTACCTCCCACTTGTAACTTGATTTTAAAGGAAAAGTTTTGTATTTTTAAGTTAGAAACCATTGTAAATAAATAATTAAAACCATGAAGTAAAAATTTTATGATCTTAATAATTAAAATGCACCAAATAAAGGATGTTTTTTGCTGTAACATCCGATATAAAATTCTATAAAATATATGTATATTTTGTAACAGAAATTTATGACTTAATTAGGATTTTAAATGGGGAATAAGGTGAATATGATTTTTTTCATCATATTTAATATTAAATTTTATTTATAACATATTTATATTATGTATATTAACTATTATTAACTGGTAGAATGTAATACATTAATTACATGGAAACACAAAGAGTTATAGTTTCCATGTGAGGTGTTGGTGTAGTTACATAGTTTCTTGTTGAGTGAACATTCATTTCCTTCTGTTCATTTTTTTGTAATACATTATCTATCCAATAAATGTATTTAAATGAGGAATATGTGTATCTATATTTTTAATATTCGGGGTGGTTTTCAAAATACAGTGAATTTCTGGAATTAAATATTTCATATTTCATCCTTCACTATTTCAACTTTCCACATTCCATTAGAGTGATACATGACTAGAGATAACATATGGAGCATTCTGATCATAATTGGGTGTTCTATTCCCTTGACCTCAAAAATTGTTTACAAGTTCTAAGTGGTGTGAATTCTCTCTTCCTTACATAGTGCTGCACTAGTACAACCCCAAACTTCTCACTGTGTAGGGGATTTCCTACCTTATTTTTCTTTTGAAACATATAATTCTTGATATGTCAATAAAACTTATAAGTGACCTTGTTAAAAACATAATTACTATGATTATAATCCCCTAGAACCGAATGAAAAGAAATATTTTCATTATATTTTCTTAATATCCCCATGAAATAAGTGTAGAAAGACCACCTCATTTTCTTATTTTAAAAAATCCAATTAAATCCTTAAGAATAGACTTTCTGGAAGGATTCCAAAATTTATTTTTCTACGTTGGATGAACCTTAGAGAGATAGGTAAGTTATACTCTCCCCTCATGCTCGGTGGTTAATCTGAGTAATGTATAGTTAAATTATGTGTCATTTGTTTCCATTTATTCCTACTTCCTTTAAACATACTTATATTAGGCTTAATATTCTTATGTAATAATGTTATATTGAATAAGATGTTTTATACTATACTAGTTTAATATGTTATTCTACATGGGGAAGTGGTATAATTATGAAAATGAGTGGGAAGGAGGAATCTTTGAATGGATACAAAGAGTTAAATATAGAATGATGGGGATGTATATGGAAAGATGAGAATTATTTTTAATTGTTTAGTTATTATATGTTTCTCATTCGTTGCTTCTTAAATTAATGATTTCATGTAAGGTATCTTATAAAATGATGAGTTTATGTTTAGTTTTGAATGTGAATGTTTGTTTATGGTGTTAATTAAGCTATTATAATTTGTATAAATTTTTTTATACAACATATTATATTAATTTAATTTTGATATGCTAAATTACCAAATCCTATACTATAATAGTATTTTTTAAAGGCTATGATGAAATAATAAGTGTTAATGGGAAGTTAGACACAGATAAATTTGTTATATAAATCTATTAATTAACTTAATAAATATAATGTTTCATTATAATAAGTATGAATAAAAGAGGAAAATGGGTTTAAGAAATTTAAAATTTGTGATGGTTTTAATAGAGTAATTTTTAAGATTAGAGTATATTACATCTTTTGGAAGAGTAACCTTTAAAATTATTATAATGGTTTTCATTTAGGATATATTTGGGTGTCATGTTGGATAGAATTCTAGTGCCTTTATTTTTTTTCTTAAATGTTAGTTTGGGTAATTTATGGAAGAATAATTTAAAGCATAGGTTGTGACCTAGAATTTTAGGTTAATTATTAGATAAATAAAAAAATGTAGTGTGTGAATTCAATAAAATAAGGTAATAATTATTATTTATTTTCTAGTTGTTAAAATATATATTTAAATAATTATTTGGGAGATATTTTATTGTAAATTATGGTTCTGTAGTGAGCTCTAATGGGAAAATTGTTTGAATATGGAATGAGGGAACAACTTTCTTGATGATGAAATTTGGGTCCCTATCTTTATGTACTATATCAAAAAATTTATTTAGTAATTTTTGATTGTCTTATTTTAATGAATAAATTTTTTCTTATTGGATTGTTATTATGAGTTTCCTTCTTTGAATGATTTCTTACATGACTATTGTTTTGTCTCATTGTTTGTACATGATGTTTATATGATATCATGTTTATAGGCTGCAATGGCTCACAAATATGAAAAGTGCATATTTTGTCAGATATAATGTCTTAAGGTTAACATATACACATATAATATGGTTGTGATGTCTTGAAGTTTATGTCATTATTTGGGATATAATGGCTCATGATTTAGAGCACACCAAAGAAGTGATGATGTGGCTAGATAGGCTAAAGGGATGTAATTATGTGGCTGCTTGGGGTATAGTCATGTAAGGATTGGATAGTTAGAGAATTTTGAAAAATGTGATTTCCTAAAATGATGATATGATGATATGGCTTTATAGGGTGTATGGATGTGATGATTTGTAATAATTTCATGAATGTTGGTAATTATGTGACTGTATGGGGTGCATGGATGTAATGATTGGATGAGTGGTGTAGGATGAGAGCTGGGCTTTTCTGCTTGTTTGGATATTTTTTATGGATGTGATATTACTGAAATATATGTGATATGTCATGTTTATTTATTATTTATGTTATATTCTATAATCCTATTTCATTATTATAAATCCCTAGAATTGAGATTTCCTGTTCCCACTTATGATAAGTCTTTCTATAATATGATAAGATATATATAGGTGATGTCGTTAAGAATGAAAGTTATGTGAGTATTACTCTACTTATTACCACTTTCCTATATATTTTATTTCTCTGATTTTTCAACACATTTCTATCATGACAACTTATTTCTTATGGATAGAGAATTATATAGAAAGATGAACCTACTGTGTACTCTCAAGTGATCACCACCTCCACCGGTGGCTAAGTGTCTTGAAAGATTATTTGAAGGATATTTGAGTCACTACTAATGTATATTAGATGGATTCATATGGGTATTTAGAGTTTCAATGCCACTGTTTCATGTATTTATTTTATTTCGATAAATGTATTACATGTAGATTGGATTGGATTTTGGGAATCAATTTATCTCACTATAAAAAATTTATAGGTTATTGTTTGGTGGTATTATTTTTTTATCCTCAAAATTAAGAGGGTAAGTGCTCCCATTCTTATGGCATATTCCCTCAGTTCTAGTTTCTAAACCATGACCTACTATTGGTATGCATCATTTTTCACACTCATCATATATCCCATCCCATAAGGGGTTTTGGTGGAGGAGGGTCATAAAAATTGGTATTAAAGAATTTGGTTGAAATATTGGATAATGTTTTTTTGTTAGGAACAAGTGAGTCTTGCAGGGGTTTGGTTGGGAAATTATGTCATTTAACAAAACCATCATGGAATGCAGGGGACTAGGTAGAACAAAAAAATTTTGGGATCCATATGAACTACACCAGAACCCTAGTCTCTTGGAGACTAGATAATATCTAGGTATCATTCCCACTATGATCCGATGCAAGGACCTTGATAATCGAATAAGATTTTTTAGGTGATAATTCACTAATTATCAGGCAGAAAGTATGATATGGATTAATTCATTATTTTCATAGATTATATCTTTCCTTATATATTTATTTGTGAATATTCTTGTGAGTTTATTTATGTTAACCAAATTTTATATGATTCACCCTTAATAATTACATCACATTTAATTATAAATAATTAATTCATGATAGTGAAACATGATATCTAAAAACTTATGAAATGAATATATGTTTATTTTTCTTTACTATTTTTCCATGATAAATTTAATCTTTTGAATTGATTCATTTCAATTCATAAACTCATAATGATATGTTACAAATTAAAAAGTAACATTTTGATGATTTGATTGTTGTAAAATCATGTCTAATGGGTTTTATATGCTATGTTAATATTCATGGTTGAAGGGTTTGTGTGTGATAACTAACAATCTTACAAGTCTGTTTGAATTTAAAAGTTCAATTTTAAGAGTAAATTCTCATATATTTCCCTGAACAGTGAATCATGTATAAATGATTGGTTTCCTTTGAAAATTCCCAAAGGGTTTATTATTTAATAATTCTCTTATAAACTATTGATTATGTTGATATATATTTGAAAAGAAATGTTATACTTTTATGTTTAAATTCAACTATTACTAAAACTGTAATGTTATTTATTATTATAAAATTATTTGAAAATTTAATGAGTTTTAGGATTAATAGTATACAGTAATCATGATTTCCTTTAATTAATTATCAAACTATGTTTTTTTAATTATTCTTACTTTGAATGAAGAAAATGTTATAAAATATTCATAGAAAAAGTTTTTTCTTAAAAATGGTAAAGGAATTATTCATGATATTAATTATAAGGGGAACTAACAAAACATGATTTTGATCAAAAGGTAATGTGATAATCATGAACTTTTTATCCTAAATAATATTATAATCCTCAAAGTTATAACATGGTTAGAAATTCATTACATGATTATATTACGCAAGATTTAAATTTTCTACATGATTTATTTTTTTATGCTTGATTTATTGTGAATAAAGGGAGGAAAATGTGTAAAACATATGTAATGAATGGAAGGAAATAATAAATATTAATGAATTAATTAATATAGTGTAAACTATATTCTATAAAGGCATGTAATAATTTAAAAAAAATTGAAAAGGAATATTCCATGTTTATGAAATGTTTTCTTAAAGATCTAAGAAAGATTTCATAGATTTTGATTTATCATCATTATATAATTCTTTATGAGGAAAATAATTACGGAATGTTGATACTATTTTTGAGAAGACGTGGTATGGTATTATCTAGAAATAATGGTTGGGCTTGATATATGTGGGAATGAAGTGATGGTTGCCTTGAGGTGGAGGAAATTTATGTGGTTAGCCATTGATGTCTTGTTTGATAGTCACTATATCTATTAATTTTGAGCTATTAGTTGATTTTTTAGATGATATTTATTTTTTTACAAACCAGTTATTATTATATTACATTAGATGATAGAATTATACTTGAGCATGTTTATTTAATGTTTATTAATACTATAAGATACTATTAAATTGGTTTGATTCTTTCTAAAAACTACTTATAGAAGATTTAAATGAATTAAAATGTAAATAAAAGGATGATGTTTCTAGATTTTATGATTATGATCAGCAGATTCTGTGCCATGATTATTTAAGGCATGTATGCTTTCATAATATCAATGTTTTAGATTATTGATGTTCTTTTATACTGGTGTTATGAATATATAACCCTATATTTTAAGATAACAATAACTTATTGTGAATATAAATTGGAAACCCAAATTGGGATGATTGATTTGATTTGTAGGATATTCTCTAACCTTGTTTATTTCCCTAGGAATATATTGAGAATGTTGGATGATATGAAATATATACTCATATATAGATGGTACACTAAATTTTGACCTAGTTATTATATTCTTCTCTATTGGGTTTGGTTTGGGGTGTTGTCAGTAATGATAAATTAGGATCCGTGAGTCTTTTCCTTTGGTGGATAATGTATTCGAGGGAGGTGTGTTATTTGTTGATTTCTTTACCCATTATAAAACTTCAAAATGATTTTGGAATTCGATTTAAAATTTGTTTGAAAGAGATAGGATTGTAATTATTTATATAAATTTAAATGGAAAAAATTACCTTATTAAAGTTGTAAGGATTAAACTAAATATTTTAATATTAAAGGAAGATGGTGTGTATTGATTATTAAATTTTATTCCTACTATAAATAATTGTAGCACCTTAAAAGTTTTAAAAGTTTTTTCATTTTTAATAATGAATGTTTTTAAACCAATTAAAGAATATTATAAATTAGTATATCTTATGGAACTATTCTTAATGTTTTTACTTAACATAAAGAGTTACACATTTATTTAAGTTAGATAAATGAATTTTATCTTCATTGGAATTGGTTTTCTGAACTCTGAAAAGTTTTAAAGGAATTTGTTTTCAAATATTTCAACGAATTTTTGAAACATTTATGGTTTATGTTTTATTCATAGGTGTATCCATTTTATAACCATTGTTTTTTATGTCTTTCAGTTTCTATCATTATTTAGGATCCTATTTGAGAGGTATTATAATAAACTAATCATTTTAAACATATAATTACATAATTATTAATATAAATATTCAATAAATACAACCCAAATATCGATATTCCTAGTGTATTTGGAATACTAGGTTGATAATAAATAAAAGTGAAACTAAAATATAAGGTCTATTTAAATATCCATAATTATATCTTAAATCCCATTGAGATCCTAAAACTACATAGGATTACCTAGGGAATTCATAAATAAAAGGGCTGAGATAAAAATCATAGTAAATGAATAAACATGATAACGAAGCATATAATATGAGTAAAAGGGCATGACATGGTACCATAAAATACATAGATCATGAATAATAATTTTAGATATTAATATAAAGAATATGGAGTCATTATATCATGTCAATATATAAATGTGACAACAACATAAAACATGAAATAAGTATAAGTCAAGGATAACTACCAAGACAACATCACATGGTGGATAAAGTCCTATAATTGATTAGGTTTAATCCACAATACCAAACATAACATCTCATAATACATCATAATTACCAAATTTGTAACACCCCAAGCTTCTATGGTACGCTTCTCTTTGAATAATGTGATAGCGTGTGTTGTATGCAACATCGAGTTCTAACACACCATAACTAATCAAACTAGCCGTTATGAATAGTAATACCTACTTTTTGAAAAAATATATATATTTTATATTTAAAAATGGACTTCATTTTTGGATTCAAAATATCTAATATAGCCTAAGGTGAAATTTTGGTACTTTTTGGATAACTTTAATATTTTGATGAATAGTGAAAATTACTAAATTTTAATTAAAAACAACTTTTTTAATCGAAATAATTTATATTGATAAATTATGAATTTGAGTGATTTTAAAGTATATTTAGAATATATTTTTACCATTTAATAAAATGTTGGTCATTGGACATAATTTCACAATTAAACCGAACATAAACAAGTATCAATCTTTTGATAGTTATTATATCCTGAAAACACCCTTTTTGTTTTGACAGCGGGAATTAATTTTAATTTAATTTTTGCCACTTCTATGTGTTGAATTAAGAAAAATGGATTCCATATTTGGAATAAGTATGTTCAAATTGTGTAAATTGGTAACTTTTATTTTTAGACATTTTGAATAATTACTTCGGTAAATATCTTATTTACCATGGTTAAAGGGTAAATCCGGTAAATAAGGGTTAAAAACTAATATTATAATAATACTAAATTACCCTAAAACGTGTCCTAGTCTTATTGGTTGATACATGTTCGACCATAGGTATCCTTGGGTCGATTTTGGGACCTCCTGGATCCACTTGTAGGTGATAGGGACACTTAATTTTAATTAAGTTAAAATAAGTACAAAAATGACATAAGCATATATCTTTTAGAATTTTTTTTTACATAGGGTTATATATATTGGAGTTTCGACTATAAATATTCGTTAGAAAGATAAAACTATTTCCTACATAATTATATTTTATTTATAATTTTTAGAGATTATATAATTTAATTTATTTATGACACAATAATGATGCAGTAATTACCATAATAGTAAAAATTTAAAATAATTGATATTATAAATACCCAAATAAATATAATTTGAGACTTTTAATGAATTAAAATAATTTTATAGGATAATATGACATATTAGTATTGATTTAATTAACCTTTTTCGAAGTAAACATTCTGTTATGAGTTTCACAAAAATCAACTATTGAATAGTGTCAAAATTGGAATAAAAGAGTTTTTAAAACAAATATTATATTATTAAATGATATTAAATTCCTAAAAATCTAAGGTTCGTCCAAGAGACTTATATCATGATAATTATATCATTAATGGACCACTTGGGGGTCTCTTGTATGTATATCGTAAGTTTATTAACCATATAATACAAAAATACAAAGAGACATTGTAAAAGTGAAACTAATTAACTTAGAGTTAATACTTAAAGATAAGGTTAATATAAGTACCCAAACCTGTCTAAATTCTATTTGTTGAGTGGTTTTAGACCCATCCCCACCTTAAAATTTAAATAATACACTTTGGAGCCTTTAGAAACTGAATATAAATTTATTATAAATTAATATTTCTAGCTTTTCCAAAGGTGCCCCTCACCCCTCTTATAAAAGGGCACTCCTCCTTCTCATTTCTTCACACCATTAAAGCCTTTTGGTTCAGGAAAAATCTGCCCAAATACTCTCCCAAAATCCCTCACTACAACCTAGAAGTCTTAGTTTGATCAGAAAGCCATCCTAAGGAGCCCTTTTGATCAAATCAAAAGGAAGAACCTGAAGAAGAGGTAATGATTTCACCACCCTTTTCCAAGTTCCTTTCTTCTTCCACTTCTTCTTACTTTATTGTTACCATTCTAAAATAATAACTCCAGTATCATATATATACTGTGATATTATTATAAACATGGTACAACCATATTCAGTATTCTATCCACCCTTTGAATAACATGTCACCATATGTGCGTACGTACGGCTTACCGTCTCCACATCGTGGTGTAATTGTTATTCAATATATTATTATTTGGATGGGTATAATAATGATGTGTAACTCATGTAAATAATAAATATAACATGTTAATTATTCTGTATATATTATATACCATCCATTTATATATTATTTTAATATCAAAAGAATGATATTGTCGCTCGTGCGTACGTACGGACTACCGTCTCCACGAACGCGATGAGATTCATTCTCCATCGTATCCATTCAAGTATAATTATCACTTGATGATTTAAAAATGATTTTTAAGGACTTGATATCTTCCTTTATATGAATAATATACAACCTATCCATGAAAAACATGGCTTATCTAACAAAACATATAAAAGAAAATGATTAAGTTAACACCTGAAATGACGATAATACTATGATATTATTAACAAAGCAATGTTAAAAGATCATATATGATATCATATGAATTTATATGATTCTTGTATAATTTAATAACAATTATTTCACCATTATACAGGATGTTAACCTACCCCAACCAAGGAAAAGTACAAGGTAGGGGTTTATTTCAAAATCTCGTCATTATCCGAGGTTGTTTATACGTAATAATCTACTAGGATATCTTTATCATCCACATCCATGTTTCTTAAAAATGTACTTCAAAACATTTTTAATATTTAAAAGAATATGGGTTAAAGTCATTTATACCCTTGTTTGACTTTTTATAAGAGTTTTATAAAGGAATCTTTCTATCGTTTTCCAAACAAGGTGCTTTTTAACCTTTTCGACAGAATTAAGGTAAGAATGTTTTTTTAACTTATACGGCGGGTGCGGTTATTTTCCGCCAAATCTTCCCTTACAAGCTTATAAGAATATTTTCAAAGAAAATGTTTTATTTCATAAATATACGACTCTTAAATGATTTCAAAATATAAAGATATATTTCTCTAAAAAGAGTTTTGATTTCATCTATGTCAGCATCCTTTGATGGATTTTACTCTTATTTGAAGTTGATTTATTATGATACAAAACTTATATGTTGTATTGAAGGTTTTGTGATATGTTTGACTATGGATGTGCTATTTTTATACCGTTTATAGTTTATGGTGAAAGTATTGACATTTAGTATGATAGTTTTAATACGAATGTTTATGTTATGTTTAAACCTTATCATATGGGAATGCATTGGACTTAATATGTGACGGGTGGATCCCGCTATAGCTCCTCGATGCATTGGTAGGTCTCATGAGAGAAACTAGTGTCTTGGAACAAGGCCTTGAAAAAATCTTATTTGTAGTCTTGGAACGAGGCCTTGGCTATGTGGTTATGATAGTCTGGAATTATGCATTCTATCATTATGAAAGTGGTTATTGATATTGCAGGTGATTATTCGATTAGTAGAATATCCATGTGAATAAGTAAATGGAATTATTTCATTTTACTTTTTCCATACAATGTTGAAGTTCAAGTTTAAAAGGCTTTTGTTTTAGTTATACATTGCCTTAAATATTTATTCTTATTTATTAAAGTTTCCGCTATATTGTTATCCTTACTGGGCATTTGAGCTCACCCCTTTTCTATGTTTTATTTTTCCCAGGAAGTGAAGAAGTAAATTATAAATGACCTGCAGGGATATTATGTAAGGATATGAATGTGGGATATGGAGACAATATGTTGTTGTAGTAGTTTTTCACTTCATGATGTAATGTAAAACATTATGAATATATCTATTGTTTCCAAGGCTACTAAACCAATCGGTCTTTCAAGATTTGATCTTTCTTGTGATCATGCCAATGTTTTGTAATAATGCACCGACTCTAGGTAACTGGGGTCAGGGCGTTACAAAATTAATTAGAGTTCTATCCAGGTTAAACCATCATAACATGTACATGATTATGTGTTACAAAAATGGAAATCAAATTTAAGGCATAAATATAAGAATTACCCATGGAAAGAAATTAATTTCACAATCTTACATCATATCACATTCAAAGGATATTTCATAAATATTCTAAAGAGAAGAAGGAATTTATATTTTGATACATTAATATATAAATAAATATTCATTGATCTATTTTTTTGTTTATTTAAAATACAACACATGAAAGTATAGATAATTGGGTATAGAAATGAACTTTCAAAACAATGTTTTTATGTATTAGTTTAACACTTTTGAAGAAGAATAAACAAGGAGTTTTCATTGAAAACTAGAGGTAAGAAAGAATGGTTATCCCTAAAATATTTTTTATTTAATTAAATACTAAATGGTAATTTTTACTTTAAAATATTATTGCCAAAAAAAATTTAAGTGATAGACAATATCCTTTTAATTCGGTTCGATTTTAGAGAAGGAATTGAGAAATGCACTTAAGATTTGTATATCACCTGAAGAGGAAGGGATAATTATCTAGGTATATATGTGATTGAAATATATAAATAATTTATAAGAATTTAATAATTTAAAATAGATAGGTAAATTGATTTATAGGGGAAAAGTTCACAACAAAAGGAAAATAGGGTGGTTCGGAGTGATCCCCAACCTTATGTCCAGAATCATTTTTCACTTGTACTTAACATCCTAAATAATATAGTTAGATTAGTTTATTACATAACTAAAATTCTTTTAAATTTAATTTGAACTAATATAATTATTTTATGTTCAATTAAAAACATTTCAAAGAGATATAAGATTTAATTTTTCTTTTCTAAGGATGTTCATTTCCTGGTTTTAAGGAAAATTCACTTGTGGATAATTACGGGAGTTCTTGTAAAATTGGACTAAAAATAAATAAGTGAAGTTAAATGATATTCATTTATATATAGAAATTGAAATGGTACCAAATACCCATATTTTCTTCTATCACATGTATGATACATTTAGTAAAAATGTTAGAATTATGCAATTTTTTCATTTAGACTATTTTACCGACCATCAAGAACTAGATTTGTTTAATTTAATATTATGTAAATACATTCATTCAATAATGTGAATAAATATATAATTTTAATATTTAGGAAATTTTAAATTATTATAAATGAATTTAAACCTTCCATGATGCTAGTAATTGAAAAAAACTCATCATCCATAGAGGCTCGACTTACAAAATATGGATGATGTTTTTATTTTTTAAAATAAGAGGAGAAGATATGAGGATGGATGATGGATATTTCATTAACTCAATAAAATTATTATATATATATATGTTATAGGAGTAATTATTCCATGTTTTATGGATTATTTTGGAAGATAATGAAAAATAAAAATTAATAGACTTTGTTGATGATTTTACCTCCCCCTTTGGATGTCTCCTCTAAGTATTCCCCTCAAGGAACCTAGGATTGTGAAATTACTATTCGAGTGGTAAGATTACTATTCTGATGGAGAAATTACTATTCGAGCAGTCATATTTTTAACAGTTATATGGGTTCCCTAAGTTCTATAAATACCACATATTTGTCTAATTCTTCATTTAATTATTTTTTATCTCATTTTATATATACTTTCATTTTTAGGATGAATATTTCATTACTAAAATTCTATTTCATTTGTACAATGTTGTTCTTGAGTTTGATTACTCTGGGGGATTGAGAAGATCAAAATTTTAAAATTTTAGTTATCTTATTTTCTATTATTTATCCCATTATAATATTTTCAACTATTATGGTTATATTTATTCTCTTAATTTAATGTTGAAATTGATATAATAAAATTCTTTTGGTTTTATCATGTGGTGTATGCGCTTTATATAATACTACATTACTAAATATTACTCAATTATATAAGAAGGGATTTAAATTGATAATTTTTTTTTGTGGCTAAATTCTTACCCCCATAAGAAATTCCACCATCAAAATTTTATTTTACATACAAAGGTGAAAACAGATAAAATTTCATTTTACTTGGTGATATTTCTTATTTTGTAGAAATTTGTCTCTATATTCAAAGATTTTAACTAATTTATCCTCTTTAGAGATATCATTTTATATATGTACCACCTCTAAATTCAGTACCTGTGATGGATCTATTATCTAATTCCTCAAGAGGGATACATGAAACATTTCATGTATTGTAGACAAGGTAGAAGATAGTGCTGGTCGATAATCCACAACACTAATGCGTTTTAGAATCTAAAAGGTACTGATGTACCTAGGACTTAGCTTTCCCTTCTCCCCAAATCTCATGACTGTATTCTATGGACATATGTGGAGGAAAAATTTATCAATAAACTCAAACTCTAGGTCTATATGAAGTTTAGGATCATAGTTAGTTTTTCGACTCTAAGTTTCCTTGATGTGCAACTGAATTGTCTGGAACTTTTCTACCATTTTCTTGACTATTTGAGGTCGCAAAAACTTTTTTTCACTAATTTTTTCCTAAAACATAGGTATAATACTTGTCTTCCCATAAAGGTATTTATATATAGATATTTAGATGCTCGAGTGAAAGCTGTTATGATATGAGTACTTGAATAGAGTAAGTTGATGATCATATCCTCCTTTGAAGTCAATCTAGCAAGATCTCAACATATCCTAAAGTGTTTTTATAGTATGGTCATATTGGACAGAAATTTGTGGGGTGATAATCCATATGTAAGTTTAAGTCAGCGTTTAGGGAATGTTGTAGACTTGTCTAAAGAATATAGGTAAATATTTGATCTTGGTTGGATACAATCTATGGTGGTGTTTTATAAATCCTTACAACCTCCCTATAGTATCTCCTTTATAGTTGATTAAGTGTGATGTCTTCTCAAATAACAATTAAATAAGTATTACTTATAAGAGGATCCACCATAATCTATGTAGAATTATTTCATTTGTATTTATTTATAAGACCTATGAAAAATCCATAGTGATGTTCTCCCATTTCCATGGGGTGTGGGTAATGGATGCATCACCCCCTTGGACTTTTTCCTTTTATCCTTCACCTACAGACATACAAGTCACATTGATGTATATTATAAAATCTTTTTCTTCCTACTATCCCACCAATAATGGTCTCATAGATCTCAATACATCTTCATGCTCCCAGGGTGGATGGAGAAGGTTGAGCTACATTTATCATTCAATAACTCACTCTTTATATCAGGATTTTATGGTAAACATTGACAAGATCCCAATCTTATAACTCCTTCTTAATTTATTTTTAACTATTTAGATTTTCCTTTTCTTGTTTCTTTTAACTTATTCTTTAGTTCCATATCATCTCTTTGAGAATCCTTTATCTTCTTCAGAAGGGATAGATGATCAATCATTAAAGAAATGAATGATGATGTTCATTCCTTTATGACTTTCATGTCCATCCTTTGTATATATAAGATGATAAAACCCTTCTAAATTCATATTGTGGATAATATTGAAGGATTATTTTTTACATAGATCATCTACCAATTTGTTTTAATTCCCTGTATGGATGTGTATTGAGAATTCATAGTTATTGATTAGCTCTAACAATCTTTTCTAGAATATATTAATATCATTCTGTGCGAATATATATTTAAGGCTCTTATAATCCGTATATATTTCAAAATTATCCCCAAAGAGCTAATGCCTCTAAATATTCAATTCAAAGATTACTAAACCTAATTCTAGATCAAGAATTATATATTTTTTTCTCATGAAATTTCAATTTCCTTGAGGCATATGACTTTTCTTTATATTTTTTCCATTAGTAAACTACCTAATATCTTCTTTGAAGAATCATTGTATACCACGAAAATTTCCTCACATGTGGTTAGTGTGAGTACTAGAATAGGGATATAAATCCTTTTCAGTTTCTTGAATCTCTCTTCATATTCATTGGTTCATAAAACATTTACTCCCTTCTAAGTCATATTGGTTGATAGTTTTGATAGTTGTGAGAATTTTCTAACAAATCATAGGTACTATCCAGATAATCTAGGGAAACTACAGATCTACATTATAGATATTGGTCTAGGTTATTCCTCAATCACCTTTTTCTTAGAATAATCCACATGTATCATTTTTTTGGGGATAACATTATTTAGAAATTATTATTCCTATATTTAGAACTCAAATTTACTATAATTTTTATGTAGATTATTTTTTTATAAATTCTTCAGCATAGTATTCGAATGCTCATCATGCCCTCCCTTGATTTCTGAATATATCTGAGTCTCATCTATAAAGACTATGATCGATTTTTTAGGTAATCTATAAAGACTATATTAATTAAGTCTTTGAGAATTTCTAGAAAATTATTAAGACCGAAGGGAATCACTATGAACTTATAGTGTCCATATTTTATTTGAAAGGTTGTTTTGGAAATATATTCCCTTTTACCTTTAATTGGTGATATCCCAATCAAAGGTCCACCTTAGAGATGTATCAGTACTCATATAGATTATTGAAGAAGTCATCAATACGTGGCAGGGGGTAATTTTTATTTATTATTATTTTATTGAGTTCACAATAATAAATGTCATAGAACATTGACCCATCCTTATTCTTGACTAAATAGGGTTGGTGCACTCTATGGCGAAGCAATCAGCTGTATAAAACCATTTTCCAGATTCTCTTGTAACTTCTTCTTTAATTATTCCAACTCAATGGTTACTATTATGTAGGGAGTATTAGATATGAGTTGAGATCCAAGTATATGTTCAATTGAGAATATGATTTCTTGGTAATGAGGAAGACGAAACAACTCTTTAGAAAATGCATCAATATAGTCCCTCATAATGGTCAGGTCTTCAAGCATGATAATCTCATTTTTATCAATCATTTGATATAGATATAGTTACTTATAAAGAAAATAATATCCATGCTTGATAAGAATATCCCAAAGGGTATTCTTTCTCCTCCTTAAACATGTACAAAATTGGAGGATTACTCTGGATGTTAAAGGTGATGTCCCACTCCCAAAAGTTATTGCTGGCTTTATATATGGACATCAAATACATGCCCAATATAGCATCAAATTCCTCTAAAGGATGTATAAAATGATTTTCTGGGAGGTTCAACCCCCAAACATTGACTGGGGAGGAATTATATACATGGTATGAAATCATTTCTCTATAAAATACTGTCAAAAAATAGATCAACTCACATCATTTGAGGTAGCGTTTGAATAGTTTTACTAAAATTTCATAATACAAAAGAATGTGTAGAACTAGAATGAAATAGTACATTCACTATTCCTGAATGAACCACTAGTTTACTTATCACCACATTATTGTTGGGATCCACATCAAAATTAGTGATAATAGATTCCTTTCCACGATCTCTTGTCCATGGATGTTTTTTTGTTGATTGTCTCTAGTAACCCTTGGATTATTGAATTATCTTGCATAGAGGGCATGTTACTTGTAGTTAAAACACTTTACCATAGGCTGAGTGTTGATTTGAACCCTATTTTATTCCATCTCATTAGTGCAATTCTTTATCTCACATCATATTTTATTAGTTTGATGCCATTATTTTCCATACTTAAAGCATCTTCCGGTTCCCTTGAGATAGTTTCTAGGATGCTTCTTCCCAAATTTCTGACATGTGGGTTGTTGAGTTTTCTTTTCTCCATGGGATTTACCTAGGGATCCTCATGAATTAAAATCAATTTTATGCATTTTATCTCTAACCCACAAAGACCACGTAGAGTAAAAAATATACATCTCAACCTTAAGAGAATAATGAGAAATCCCTTAATGTATTTAAAAGTATCAATTTTCTAGTTATTTTCATAGAATTGACTTTATTCTAATGAATAAGTAGTCCACCTTAATTTTGGTGTTGATAAAAAAGATGGAGGTAACAGTGAAATCGTTTTGAATATTTCTTAAAAAAACCCGATAAAATCATATTCATTTTTCATCAGTCTGAGGAACACCCTCTTCATTTTAATATAAAGAGTTTAGGGAATTTATTTATTGAAAAATATTTTCTTGAATTCTTCTCATTCCATAGAATTAATTTCCTATTTATAATTAATGTTCTTTATCACTATCCACCACTGAAAAAATCCCCCTCCATGTGATAATTAGCTAGTCCGAGCTTCTATTGATCCGAGCATTGGAAGAAAAAGAATATATTCTCAATGAAGTTAATCCATTTTTTCATGATGGGGGAATCAGAATATCCACTATATATAAGAGTCCTTTTTCACATAAAGGACTCAACTGCAAATTTCTCTTTCTTAAGAGGAGGGTGTTCCACATGATTTAAGTTATTATTCATAACATGAATCATTTTATCTATTAATTACATGAAGTTATGAAATCCTACACATATAATATTAGACATCACATTAGGGAAATCATCACATTTCCTATTACATTGGTTTTTGGTACGGTTACTCATATTTCATTCCGTTAAATAAAATAAAGGAAAATAAAACTAGTGATGAGAATAATCAAAATAAAAATCATATATAAATATATATGAAATTATAAGTAATAACTTATAAATGAAAATAATATCCCAACTTTTAAGCCTCTAGGTCTTCATCTTGGTTATCCAGGGTAATTTTCCAATTATGTTTTCTTAGCTAACAATCTATTCAAGTCCTTCACAATGTTTTGTAAATAGTTTTTAAGTTTTCTAAATAATATCCCATGGGAGAGTCAAACCTGGTGTGAAACAATGAATCTTTTTAACACATTGGGTGTTGGTAGAGTTAATACCCAAAGATCCTTTTTAGGGTTATTACCACTTGGTACATATTTTCCCAAGACATTTCCATTTCTAGCTTCTAAAAATTAATGTATTTTTATGGAACCACCCACTCTATACTTCACTAAAAATTAAGGATATTTTACTATACTTATTCAAATCCATAGGGTTCTCACTAAATTATTCTTTTCATAATCCACAAAATAAATAGACCTTAATCTAATATAGATTATAATTACCCAATCCATTTATACATATCATTACATAATTTTTAACATAAATATCCAATAAATACAACCTAAATCCTGAGAGGCATAATTTCTTTGGAAGAATAGGTTCATAATACATCAATGTGAAAATAAAATAAAAATACTATTTTAATCTCCATAATGAGATCTTAAATTCCTTTGTGATTCTAAATATACTTAGGATAACCTTTGGAATATATAAATATTAGGGTTGAGAAAAAATCCAACTAAGTGAATAAACATAATAAAAAAATAATGACATTTGAGTCAAAATGAATAACATGGTACCATAAAAAACATGGATCATGAATAATAATATCGGAGAATAACATAAAAAATATTTAATCATAATATCATAAAAAGATAAAAATGTGGAAACAACCTGAAACATGACATAAGCATAAGTCAAGGCTAAATACCAAGACAACATCACATGGTGGATAGAGTCCTATAATGGATTAGGCTTAATCCCTAATCCCATACATATCATATTATGAGACATAAAATTTCACAAATAATTGGAGAAGTATCTCTGTGCACCCTCCATAACATGAAAATTCTTATGCTTTCCACAAATTTAAATAAACTGTAAGGCATAAATATAATAATTACCCAGAGAAAGAAATGTGTTTTATAATCTTACCTTATATCATAATAAAAATATATTTCATAAATATTCCTAAGAGAGGAAGAAATTAAATATTTTTTATATTCATATATGAATATATAATAATAGGTCTCAAATTTGGTGTTCATTTAAAAAAATTGCAAGAAATGATATAGAATTGGGTGTAAAAATGACCCTTCAAATAAATATTTTAAGGAATCGGTTTTAGACTTCTTAAGAAAGAATGAACATTGAATTTTCATTAAATAACATAGGTAAACCAAAATAGTTATCCCAAAAATATTCCTTTATTTAATGAAATCTTGAATGGTAATGATGACTTTTAAAGAGTGTTACATGAAAGGATTTAGGGATTGAAAATTTCCCCTTAATCATGTTTGATTTTAAAGAAGTCCTTGGGAAATAAACTTAAGGAATATATATCCCCATAGAAGGAATGGAGAATAATCTAGGAATATATTGGAGTGTATCCTTGATACACCAATTATTTATTATTTTAATAATTATAAATTTTATTGTTTTTATTTATAAGAATAATTTTGTTGAATTTAGTTGTTTATTAATTATTTTTTCATTTATTTTAATTATTTGGGTTATTATTTATATTTATTTTTGTGTAAATATTATGTAAAATTAATTATAGAAGATTATTTTTTACCCTTAAAAATGATGTGTTAATAATTCATTACTTGTATGTGAGTTTTTAAGTCATCCTTTACCCTTATGTAGCATTCCATTAACTTTACACTTCATTTGTTAACTTCTATTTACCATTATGTGACTTCTCTTGTACCCTTATGAGAGGTTTTGAATTTATTTTTTACCATTCCATAAGTTAATTTTACCTTTACACAATATTTTTACCTTTAGTTTTACCCTTACATGACTTCCATCTTACCCTTACATAAGTATTTCACTGATATTTTTACCTTTACACAAAGTTATTTTGACTCTTATGCGAGCCATTAAATTTACAAGTTACCTTTACTAAAAATTTTTATTACCAACATGCAGCCTATTTAAAATTCTAGTTACCCTTACTCAAGTGTTAATATACCTTTATGTAACAATTTTTTAATACAATATTACACAATTATTGAAAAACCTTTACTTAGCATATGAGATTTGTTAATTACCTTTACATATTCTATTCAAAATTAATCTCACCCATACATAACATTTGAAATATTTTTTTACCTTTATGAAACCTTAAAAAAATCCTTCTTATATTTAAACATGTTATGTAAATGTCCTATACATTAGAAAAAAATCTAGTTTTCTCTATATTATTCTATTTTGTGACATTTATGGTATTTTGAGTGGATACATATCATTTTTAAGTGTTTTATATTTTTTTAATCATTCTATAAATTATTAGTAGTCATATATAAACTATGTGAAGTATTTATATATTATTTAAAACCCATTTATATAATTTTTAATTCCATTATTCATTCTTGAATATATTTACAGAGTAAAACTTTGAATATTATGGATTTATTATTATGAGTTGATTGGTTTGATTTTATTGTTTCTAAACTCTTATTAGATATATTAATGATATTTAAATTTGTTTTGTTATGTAGTAAAATATATTTAGTGTTTGATATTATCATATGTATAATATGAAAATAATTTTAAAATTTAATTTTTTATTTTTACAATTTGAATCTATGTGTGATTCTTGGATATTCTTTGACAAATTTGTATGGAATTGTTTTTAACTCTACATTTGAATAATTTAAATTGATATTAGACTTTTAAAATGATTTTAAATTTGAATGATAATCCATTTCTCTCTTCCTCTCTCCCTCTCATGGATAATTCTTGAATATTATTATTATGAATTTCCTAACAGATCTCTTTGATTTGTTAAATTATTATTATTTAATGGGATCAAGGAATGAATATAGAAGTACCAATAGTGTGGATGTTATAATTGTGAAATATATCCTATTCCAAACTATTTTATCTATTAAAGAACTCTTAAGGTGAATATAAATCATCATCAACATAATTCACCTTAGGGAGACAAAATAAACCTTTACTGGAACACATGAAGTATATTTTATACGTAATTCAGAAGTGTATGCATCAACTGTTTCATTCACAACATAATTTCTACAACTCTCTAACATTTCTTTCATTGTTGTATTTATTTCTTCGAGTCTGGGTAGAGATGTCTATCCATAAATATTTTCTCACAATAGGTTATACCATATATAAAAAATAGTCCTTGGGTGATAAATTATAAAAAGGTAGTTTCTTGGTTATACTTAATTGACATAAAGGCAGTACACTTAGGTTGGGGTTACTCCTTATATAAAATTATGAGCCTTTCCTTCTCCTGAAAAATGCTAGTTAGGTTTGAATATTCTCCTGTGTAAAAGTCCTGGGCTGGGATTTATCCCATTTTAAAAGTATAGGTTTTGATTGACCCGATATAAACTTCTCTCTCATATCTTAGAGGGTGACATAATTTATCAGTTGAGTTGTGAATAATAGATTCTATCATTTATACTAAACCAATATTGTTTTCTGTTAATCTATTTATTTTTCTTTATACACACTCCACACATACAGTATTGTTATTATTTTAATAAGTAATTATTTGATTTTTTTAAATCACCAAATTTTACAATTAATATTAATAAATATGAAAATTTTATTAATTTAGAATTCACCCCCATATTTTCTATTTTTATCAACATTTAAGACAACATAATTGGTATCAAATCCTAAACGAACTTAAGGATTTTTTATCTCTCTTATTATTTTACCTGGTGAAAACATAATTGGTATAAAATCCCATCTCTTTTGGATTTGTGATCACTTTCTCATTATTTTTTTTGATTTAACTTGTATCCAATTATATTTAAAGACTAAGGGAAAGATCTACTTTAGTGATGATTGGATGGTGAAAAAAATATTTTAGGAAGAAGAAATTAAATTAGGTGTGTGAGCCAAACTATATTTATGTAAAGGATTATTCTTGTAATTTATGTAATAAAGTTGAATTAACTAAGGTTTGTGATTTTGAATCTTGTATTTTTAATAAAAAAAATTTAGATGATACACATGAGAAATATCAAGAAAAAAATCATAAAATGATGGATTTACATTTATCTCCTGATTTAGATTATAAGAAACTTGTTGATGAAAATAAAGTTTTATCTTTAGAAATTAAACGGTTGAGAAAATTTTATCTTGAAACATTGAATCTTAATGATTAGAAATAAATGTTCAAGGATTTTATTTCTAAAAATAATGAGGCGGAATAAAGGAAATTTATTTTTCTGTTAGATTATTACTCTAAAATTGATGAAAGTTGTTAGAAGTTTAAGGAAGAAAATTAAAAATTAAGAAATTATACTTCTTGTATTAATTTTAATGATTTTTTTGATATTAAATTAAAAGATGAATTGGGTAATTTTTTAAAAGGGTGAAATTATTTGAAAAATACTATGTTTTCTTCCAAATATTACCATGATCATCCTTCTCATTCTAAGAATTGTGATTTTGAAATTAACATTGGTTATTCTTTTTTTATTTGATATAAATGTGGTTTGAATGGAAATTATTCTAATAATTATGGTGAAAGGTTTACACTACCATTTGAGAACACAAATATAAATACTTATTCTTATCAGATTAGTTCTAATGTTCCAATAATTAAAAAATTCTGGGTTCTTAAAGGTACTATTTTAAATCCAATTGGACCATAGATAGTCTAGGTTCCCAAGAATGTTTTTATTATTTTATGGACAATATAAATATTCATGTTATTCTATCACATTATATATTGTAATGTTCTTTAAAATTTATTTCATTTTGGCCAGTGATCATGTATACTGTGTTTTTTAATTTTCAGTTTACTGCCTTGTGTTATATATTGTTTTCTAAAATTATTTTCATATCATTTAAAAATTACTTGAATATAATATTCTGTATTTTCATGGATCATATTTAATTTTTTGAAAATCATTTATTTAGGGGGAGTTATCTATTATTGATAAATAATTATTTAATTTTTGGGGAGTTTATTCATATGATTCAATTATTTTATTTTAGGGAGAAAATGTGTTTTAAAAAAATGATAATTTTTCCATATTTGTTTGGAAAATGGGAGAAAATGTTTTTTTCATTTTTTTAAAAATTCTTTTGATCAATTAAAAAATGGGGAGAAATTCATAAATTGATATTTTCTTTTTTAATTTTAAACAAGGGAGAGATTTTTGGAGTGTATCCTTTCTACTTTAATTATTTACTATTTTGATAATTAAAAGTTTTATTTTTTATTTTATAATAATAATATTTTTGAATTTAATTATTTGTTAATTATTTCTTCATTTATTTTTATTATTACAATTATTATTTATATTTATTTTCTGTAAAATAATATCAACATGTAATTTTATTGTTTATTTATTACCCTTAAGCTTGATGTATTAATTATTATTTATCTTTATGTGAGTTTTGTAAATCATTCTTTACCCTTACAAAGATTTCCAATACCCTTAAACATCACATGTTAACTTCTGTTCACCTTTATATGACTTCTCTTTTACCCCTATGTGATCTATTTAATTTTTTTTACCTTTACATATACGAATGTTACATTTATGTGAAGTTTAGATTTTTAGTTTAACCCTTACATGACTTATAGATTACCCTTATATGATCAATTTACCCATATATTTACCCATTTTTAACTTATATCTACCCTTATGTGAGCCAAAAAATTTATGTGTTACCTGTATGCAACATTTTTATTACCCTTACAAAGCCTGTTTAAAATTCTTGTCACCTTTATGAAAGTGTTAATTTAAGGACCCAACCTTATTACATTACATAATCATGAATTTTAGTCAAAAATCACTTATTTTCATATTCATGATCTTTTATGTTTTATATTTTTAGATAATTGGGATATAATACATACATTACATTCCATATTCAAATAGATAAGATACCACAAAAATAGTATCCATTTCTTCCAAAATATAATTTTATTAAATAAAACATGTTTCCTTTGAAAATTATTCATGAAATTTAGCTTGGATTCCTTCTATGTCTCACACATCCTTATAACATGTGAAAAAATTTAAAAACTTGGCATGACTACAAAATTCTCAGTAAGTGATATGAAAATAAAGAACGAACACATTAGTCCAGAAATACATGTAACATATGAAATCTTTTTCAAAAAGTCATACTTATCACCCATATAAACTTACCTTGTGAAACATGGGATTTCCATGAGATTTCCACAAAAAACATATAACATAAATATAACCATAAAGGTATATTGTGTCATTACTTACATAATCTTGTAACCCTCTCCACTACCTTATAATTTGTACCCCTCACAACTACCTTACAATTTGTATAACCATCGTAGTTACACTTGGAGTAACCATACAACCAACCGCAAACTTACAAATACCCAATTAGTTGGAGGGAGATATAGGATCCACAATTCATCATAAAAAATACCCAATAACAATAAAATAATCGTACAAAGTGAAAAATTTCATAAAAATATTGCTTTTGAATTTTGTAAAATAGAATTTTAAAAGGGGATTTAAAAGAAAATCCACTTATATATATATCATATAATTGAATAGGGACTTAATAGAGTGGATTTAATATGTATATAATTTGTAAATAAAAATAATTCAATATAATATAAACAAAATTCAGCACACAAACAATTTTAATACCACATAAATAATGAAGTATAATGTTAACCAAAAGAATGTAAACTGGGTTAAGAATTCCCTTACATTGGGTTTGTCTTAATTCAAAATCATTTAAACATCCTGTATAATTGTTAAAAGAGTGTTATTAATATCTTACAGAAACATATTCATCTTAATAATACCTTATATGATCATTTCATTACATAATTTTACCCTTTAATTCTTAGTATTTTGTTTCTTCAATGTTTTGGGTGTGTACTTTACATGATTTCCATGATCGGTTCATGATGGATATTCATGTCGATTGGAAGTGAAAATACAGAATTAGAATGGAGTGGTATTTAAATATTTATAGAAACATAAATTATACCATTTATCATTTTTAATTCTTACATGAGGATGACTCATAAGTTAAAACACTATTGATATTTGTTTAGGTCATTTTGGCAATTCTTTGATCGTAAAGAACTCATTTTGTTTTATAAATTAATAACATGTATAAAGAATAATTCCATAACATTATATAAGATATAATACATTAATTATAATCTGTCTCAACCATAAATATGTTTTAATGACCAGTATTTATGGTTGTAAAATAAATTTAAATCACATCATCCATGATGTCGGTAAATCGACACTTTACGAATGATGTTTTAATTTCTTGAATATGTGGGAGATGATAAGAAGTATAATGGTGAGTCTTCCATAAACATGATAAAATCTAGAATATGTAAGATACTGGATTATTCATTCCTCTTGGATAATGGGAAGTGAGGAAAGAAGAATAATATTAAAGAAAATGGAAAGAAATGAAAGGAAACAAAAGATGATGTTTACCTCTTGATCTCTTCTCCTTGAGATCCTCTATAAGGCCTTTGGCTTTGGACATATGGTGAGACCAGAAGGTCTTGGACGTGGAGAAGGGTCTTTGGAGGAATATTGGGCAAAATATAGGCAAGGATAAAGGCTTCATAGGTGTGGTAGGTAGAGGGGAATGAGGGTGATATTTATAGTGGAGGAGAGGAGGTATTTTTCCTTATTTTAATCATTATTATAATATTTTTCTCAAGAATATGAATAGTTTTAATTCATGTGATCCCAAATAGTAATAATGGAATGTGGATTTAGAACATGTTGGGTTAAATCACTTATTATTTCATAAATAGTGTATTTAACTAATAATTTGAATATAAGGTATTTTACCATATTTCACTATTCATAATTTTTTTTAGAATTTCAGAAATATCCCAAAAATTCACCCTAACCATTTTTTTATGTTTAGAATTCAAAAATGAACTCCATTTTTTGAAAATAATTTTCTAAATACTATTAATTTATTTTTTAAATAAAATTATTATTTATTCAAAAATAACAATTTTGAATCTATAAGTCATTTTTTTACACCTTGAAAAATTAATCAAGTTTACATTATCTTAAATACTTAAGAAAATAAAATAATCATACAATTTATGATTTATTAGGGTCATATTAATATTCAGGATGGTATGTAACTATTCACCAAAAATCTAGTTGGTTCCATTAGACTCCAAATAACTTACTGATCAAAATTTTAGATGACCGTTATTCAAAATCCAAAACATAAAAGTGAAAAAATTATGTTTAAAGGATGGTTATAAATTTCTACTTAAACAAAGATTCATGAATTACAATTTATTTTTAGAAACTTGTGGTGTTATATTGTCCCCACATTCTAGAAATTGTGTCCTCACAATTTTATTTACTTATTAAACAGGTGAGGGTACCTTTCCCTCATAGCATTTTCATACTCCCATGCTTCTTATTCAAAGATGTGGTTTCTACACAAAAACTTTTCCTGATAGATTATCTTATTCCTCAATTCCTGTTCCCTTTGATAAATAATATTAATTGTTTTATCTTTATAAGAAAGGTTCTCTTATAGCTGAACTGCTTCTGGGTTCAAGACATGAGATGAATCTGGCACAAACTTTCTCAACATCGAAATATGAAAAAAATTGTATACCTAAGAAAAACTTAGAGGAAAAGACACTCTATAAGAGACTGGTCCAACCTTCTCTAAAATTTCATAAGGTCCAATGAACCATAGACTTAGATTTCCTTTTTTTACCAAAACACATAACACTTTTCCATGGTGATATTATAAGAAAAACATGATCGCTTACCATAAAAGAAAATTATTTCCTTCTATTTTCTACATAACATTTCTACCTACTCTGAGTTATCCTCATGTGTAGCTAGACCATCTTCACTTTCTCAGCCACTTCCTCTACTAATTTTGGTCCCATTAACTTTCTTTCCCTGACTTCTTCCCAAAAAGATGGAGTTCTACACTGCTTCCAATAAAATGCCTAAAATTGTTCCATCATTATACTAAAAGGAAAACTGTTATTATAGGAGAACACAATAAAACAAAGATGTTGATCCAAACTTCCCTTGTAGTCCATTTAAGAAGATTGAAGCATATCCTCCAATATCTGAATCATTTGTTCTAATTGTCAATCTGATTGAGGATGAAAAGTTGCACTAGAATTTAATTATGTGCCCGACGACTTTTGAAGGAACTTAGAAAAGTTATAAGTGAACCTAGGATCCTATTCAGATACAATGGATAGATAAACTCTATGTAACCTAAAAATCCCTTTGAGGTACAATAGAGAAAGTTGATCCAAAGAAATTGTATCTCGAATAGAAAGATAATGTGCATATTTAGTCTGTTGATCAACAACAACCGAAATAGCATTGTTTCCTCAAGAATTCTTAGGTAGTACCACCACAAAATCCATGGATACATTCTCCCATTTCCACTCTGGCACTAGAAAAGGCTGAGTCACCCCCTTTGTTAACTTCCACTCTGCTTTAACCTGTTGACATGTCAAACATTTCGTGGTAAAATCATAAATATATCTTCTCATTCTGTCCAACTAATAATACTCTAGAAGGTCGTTGTACATCTTAGTACTGCCAGGATGAACTGAAAATGGAGAATTATGAGCTTCACACAACAAATATTTCTTCAACTGGGAATCAAAAGAAACACACAACCTTTTACCAAAACTTAAAACACAATCTTTATAAAGGTTAAATTCTGGAAACTTACCCATTTTAACCAATTATACATTTTTCTTTAGCTCACGGTCCTCCTTTTGTGCTTGATTAATTCTTTCTAATAATTATGACTAGACTAAAACCTAAAATAAAATATAATTATTTCTTGAACCATCAAATTTTGAGCTAAAATTCATCAAATCATTGATAAAGGGATCATGTTACAAATGTGACATGGTTAATGATGCATGATGTTTTCGACTCAAGGAATCTACCACTTTGTTCACTTTTCCTAGATGGTTATTGATTGTATAATCATAATCTTTTGTCAGTTCAAGCCATCTTTTTGGCCCCATTTTTAATTACTGCTTAGTGCATATATACTTCATAATTTTACGGTCAGTATATATTTGATATTTTCCTCTATATAAATGATGCCTCAAAATTTTCAACGCAAAAGCCACAACTGCCAATTCCAAATCATGTGTGGATAATTTAACCCATGAGGTTTTAGTTTTCTTGAAGAATAAGAAATTACCTAATCATTTTACATCAGAACACAACCAAGCCCCTTCAATGAATCATCACTATAGATGAAAAACCCACCATTTTGGGAAGGAAAGACCAAAATCGGAGCATTCAAAAATCTCTTCTTCAGTTCCTGAAAAAAAATCCCATTCTTCTATCCAAATAAATTTAACCCCTTTTTTCATTAACTTAGTTAGTAGGATATATAACTGTGAAAACATTTTTATGGAAATGTCGGTAATAACTTGTTTATACAATAAAACAACGAATATATATAACATTTTTAGGTCTTGGACATTCATCAACCACTTTTTTTTGGAAGGGTCAACTATTATTCCATTCTTATTTAAAATGTTCCCATAAAAAGAAATCAGTCGCAACCAAAAATAACAATTGATGAAATTTCTATACAGTTTATTTTCCTTTAAGGTTTGCAAAATAACCCTTATATGTTTTTCATGCTCCTCTTTACTCTTAGAAAATACCAGAATGTCATGAATCGACACATCCAAAAATTTATCCAAGAACACATGAAATATTCTATTCATAAGATTTATAAATACAATAGGTGCATTAGTTAACCCAAATGACATAAAGAAAATTCATAATGCCCATATCTAGTACAAAAAATTTGTTTTTGGGATGTTATCCTCCTTCACCATTAGCTGATGGTATTCAGATCTCAATTCAATCATGGAAAAGTATTGAGCTCCCTGGATCTGATCAAACAAGTCATCGATATGTGGAAGAGAATAATTGTTTTTAACTGTGATGTTATTCAAGGACCTATAATCAATGCAAATTCTCATGGATCCATCTTTCTTTTTAAGGAACAAAATAGGAGCACCCTGTGGTGAAGTGATAAGACAAATGAAGCCTTTATCAAGTGACTCCTACAACTGATTTTTCAAATCAATACGTTCCATTTGATTCATTCAATATGGGGGATTTTAAATTTTCTTAAATTCAGGAACTAAGTAAATTGTGAATTTAACTTCCCAATTTGGTATGACACTGGGTAACTCGTCAGAAAAAAAATCAAGGTATTCATTTATGTCTGGCACATCACTAATTTGAATAGTTCCGTTCTTTTCAACAATATAAGAAAGATAAATTTAATTTTCATTTTTCAATAGTTTCTCACCTTTCTAATATGTTATCAATTGTTTGGGTTCATTCTTGTATAAAAACTAAAAATATTTTTGGAAAATAACTTCTTTAGCTCTACAATCAATCTTAGCATGATAAACAGAAAGAAAATCCCTTCCCGAAATGACATCAAACTCCACTAAGAGAAAAATAACAAGGTTTGTAGGTAATTTATTTCCAGAGATCACAATAGAAATATTATTATAAATCCTCTTTGCTATAATATTTCCCCTAATGTTTTAACAATAAGTTTTTGTCTCATTTGTTGAGGTGATGTTTCGAATTTACCATAAAATTCCTCAGAAATAAAGGAAGGTGTAAACCCCTTATCAAAAGTTTTTTTAGGAAAATCTGAGTAAACAAACAAGGTACCTGATAAAACTTCATTGGACGGATTGATATCTGCTGACGTAGTAGAAACAAATCTCACCAAACTTTTCTATTTATATTTTGGCTTCTTTTCATCCTTTAGAGCTCTCTTTGGGTAGAAATTTTTATAAAGACCCATATCTCCACAGTTAAAGCACATTAGAGTTTGATTATTTGGATTAGTCTTAGGATCATTTTCATTACAATATTGATCCATATGTAAAAACTTACCTCATCAAAAACACTTCCCAGTTTTCATAATGCATTCCCCTGGGTGCTTCTTGCCCCACTTTTCACAAACTGGAAACTATATTTTCTTACCATCATATTTCTCTGATTGATTCTTACTCATCACTTACCATTTGTACCAATTCATTTATATGTTTTTAAAGTTATTATGATCATCTGTGAATACCATATTACCCTCTTATCATATTAGACAAGTTTCTCATATCCTTTAAATTCACGGGAGACCAACGACCTTCGATACCATGGATTCAATCCTGAGTAAAAGTAGTTGATTTTTCTGTCAAGATATAGAATAAGATTTGGAGCATAACTATCTACTCGGGTGAAGTTCACCTCACACACATCCACTAAAACTTCCTCCTTATTCTTCAATTAAATGATTTTATTCTCCATCCTAAGTCAAACTACATTTGGAAAATATTTTTCACAGAAAATACTTTTAAATTTATTCCACTCTAAGGAATCAACATGCTCTCTATCGTTGATATTCTTAACCATTGAACACCACTGATAATATTCACCACAAAAATGATAAATGGAAAGACTTACCTTTTGATTATCTAAACAACCCATAACATCAAATATCTTTTCAACATCCTTAATCCATACTTCGGCTGCTACTAGATCATAAGATTCATTGGAAGAATGAGGTTTTATCTCATAAAATGTTCCATTATCATCAGGTTCTATCATGGTACCTATGGTTGTTCTCTTGCATAGATACCACCACCATTTATTTCCTGCGTTATCGATCCGTTAAAGTCACAAACTACTCGGTTCCAATCCATACAATTCTGAGCTGCAAATTCGGATGGATATCGTTCTATCCGTGCCTTTTCTCTTCAGATTCCCTGTCTCTTATGCAGAAAACCATTCCAAACAAGCATATCTTAGTTGAAGCAGCATTGTAATAATTAAATAATATATTATTTCAAATTAACCACAAAGTAAAAATAATTTATGGTATTCTATTCACATCATCCTAACCCCTAAAGTTATCCAAACCATCATCTGTTACCAACTATAAGGACCTGACCTTATTACATTACATAATCATGATTTTTAGTCAAAACTCACTTCCTTTCATATTGAATATTTTTTTGGTTTATATTTTTTATATAATTTGTATATAATACATACATTATATTCCATACTAATGTATGAAAGATTAAAAAAAACAATATCTATTTCCTCCAAAATATAAAACTTTTCAAATAAAACATGTTTTCTTTGACAATTATTAATGAAATTTAACGTGGATTAATTCTATGTCTGACACATCCTTATAACCTGCTAATAATATTTAAAAACTTGGTATTATCACAAAATATCAATAATGGATATAAAAATAAGGAAAGAACACATTAGTCCTTGAATACTTTTAACTTATGAATTCATTTTCAAAAAGTAATAATTTTCACCCATATAAAATTACTTTCTGAAACTTATGATTTACATGAGATTTTACCAAACATATATAACATAAATAGAACTATAAAGTAATCTTCAATAATTACTTACATATCCTTGTAACCCTCTCAACTACCATATAATTTATAACCCTCACGGCTACCTTACAATTTGTGTAACCATCACAGTTACAATTGGAGTAACCACATGACCACCCTCCAAATTACACATAACCAATGAATTGGAGGAAGATATAGGTCCCATTTTTCATCATAAAAAATTTCCAAGAACCAGAAAAAAATCATACAACATGAAAATGTTCATAAAACACTTCTTTTGAATTTTGTAAAACAGAATTTTAAAAGAGGATTTAAAAATAAAATCCCCTTATAAATAGCATATAATTGAAGAGAGACTTAATAGAGTGTATGGAATATGTATATAAAATGTAAATAAACACAATTAAACATAAAATATACAAAAATACATCACAAAAACAATTTTAATACCACATAAATAATGAAGTAGAATGTGAAACCAAAGAATGGATATAGGGTTAAGAATTCCCTTACCTCAAGTTTCACTTTTTTAAAAATCATTTAAACCTCTTATATAATGGTTAAAAGAGTGTTATTAATATATTACAGAAATAAATTCACCTTTATAATACCTTATATTATCATTTCATTATATCATTTAACCCTTTAATTGTCAGTATTTTGTTCCTTGTATTTTTTGGGTGTGTTCTTTACATGATTTCCATGATCGATTCATGATGGATATTATTTTCGATTAGAAGTGAAACTAAAGAATTGTAATGAAGTGGTATTTAAATATTTATAGAACCATAAATTATACCATTTATCATTTTTAATTACTACATGAGAATAACTCATAAGTTAAACCATTATTGATATTTGTTTCGACCATTTTGGCGATTCTTCGATCGTGAAGAACTCATTTTGTTTTCTAAATTAATAACATGTGTAAAAAATGATACCTAAACATTACATAATATATAATAAAGAAATTATAATCTGGTTTAACCATACAAACGGTTTCATGACCAGAATTGGATGAATTAAAATAAATTGAAATGACATCGTCCATGATGTCGGTAAATCGACACATCACAAATAGTGTTTTAATTTGCTGAATATGTGGGAGAGGAGAGGAAGTATAATGGTGATTCTTCCATAAACAAGATGAAATAAAGAATATGTGTGATACTATATCATTCATTCATATTTTATTATGGAAAGTGAGGAAAGAAGAAAAATAGGAAAGAAAAGGGAAAGAAAAGAAAGAAAACAGAAGAGGATGTTTACCTCTTGATCTATTATCCTTGAGATCCTCCTTAAGGCCCTTGGTTTAGGACTTTTGGTGTGACCCACATGTATTGGAAGTGGGTAAGGGTATTGGGAGGATTATCGGGTAGAACTTAGTCAAGGATCAAGGTTTGAGAGGTGTGAGAGGAAGATGGGAATGAGGGTGGTATTTATATTGGAGGAGAGGAGGTATTTTTCATTATTTTAATCATTATTATAATATTTTTTCTCAAGACTATGAAATTTTTTAATTTATGTGACCCCAAACAGTAATAATGGAATGTTTGTTCGAACCAAGTGGGCTTTAATAAATTATTATATCATAAGCAGTGTATTTAAAAGATAATTTGAATATACGGTATTTTATCATATTTCACTATTCATAAAAAATTCAAGAATTTCAATAATTCCCCAAAAATTCACCATAACCATTTTTGAATGTGTAGAATTCAAAAACGAAATCCAATTTTGAAAATAATTTTCGTAATTTTAGTAATTTAATTTTTAAATAAAATCATAATTTATTCAAAAATAACAATTTTAAATCTATAGCTCATTTTTTAACATCTTGAAAAATTAATCAAGTTTCCATTATCTTAAAGCTTTAAGAAAATAAAATAATCATTCAATTTACTATTCATTAGGTTTATATTACTATTCATAAAACTATTTACAAGGGTATGTTACTATTCACCAACACTCAAGTTGGTTCGATTAGATTCCAAATAACTTAGTGATCACAATTGTAGATGACCGTTATTCATAATTCAAAGCATATAAGTGAAAAAATTATGTTTAAAGGCTAGTTATAAATATCTAATTAATCAAAGTTTCATGAATTTCAATTTATTTTAAAAAATTTGGGGTTTTATAGTTAAGCTACCTTTACACCACTATTGTTAAGCTACCCTTACACAGCTATTGAGCTACCTTTATATATGGCATGAGATTTTTTAGTTACCTTTACACAGATTATTCAAAATGAAGCTTACCCTTACATAACATAAAAATTATTATGTTACCTTTATGCATACTATGAAAAATCCTTATTACCATTATGTATGGAATATAAATTACCCTTTTATAGGTATAAAAATATTGTAGTCTCTAGATTTCTCCTTTACATGATATTTATGGTATTTTATGTTTTTGTATAATATTTTTAATTATTTTAATTTTTTTAATCATTCTTTAAATTATTATTAATCATATAAAAACAATGAGAAATATTTTTATATTGTTTTAAACACATTTTTATGAAGTTTGATTTTGTTATTCATTGATGAATATATTTATATCATGGAACCTAAAATATTTAGAATTTCGTATTATGAGTTGATTGTTTTGACAATATTATTTCTAAAATCATATTAGATATTATAAAATTGATTCATTTTTTTTATTTTTTTATAGTAATATATTTAATGTTTGATATTATCATATATTTAATATGAAAAAAATATGAAATTCAAAATTATAATTTTATAGTTTAAATATTTTTGATATTATTTGATATTGTATGAACTATTACTTTGGATGTGTTTTTGAACACATAAATTGAGTAATTTAAAAAGAGTTAGATTTTTTCAAATGGTTTCAAATTCAAATGATAATATATCTATATCTCACTCCTAGATAATTCTCGAATATTATTATCTTTAATTTCTTAATGGATCTCTTGGATTTATTAAGTTAGTATTATTTAAAGGCATTAAGAAATTCATAAAAAAGTAATGATATTGTAAATTTTACAATTGTGTAAGATATACGTTTTGAAACTATTTCATATATTGAAAAAAATATCAAGTAGGGGATAAATAAACATAGAAACTATTAAATTGAAAGAGAAAAACTATACCTTCACTGGAATGTCCAATATGCATCAACTACATCATTCATATTGGTTCTGTGTAAAATTCTTTCTCATATCTTAGGGGATGCCATACTTCCTCAGTTGGGGTGTGAAGAGTGGACTAATTAATTTATAATGAACCACTATAAGATTACTTGTATTCATATGTTTATTTTTCAATATAAAATCATCACACATACACCATCCTTTTTTTATTTTAATATAAAATTTTATAATCTTTTTAAATTACAAAATTACACAATTAATTTTAATAACTCTGATAATTTTAAGAAAAGGCAATTCAACCCCACACTTATCTATTTCCAAAAACATGTGGGACCATGTAGTTTATATGTGAGATAAATATATAAATAATTTATAAGCATTTAATAACATAAAATTGGTATATAAAGTTATTTATATAGATAAAGGTCATAATTGAAAGATAATTGGGTGGTTTGGAGAGACCCCTTATCTTATGTTTAGAATCGCTCTGCACTTGAAATTAAAACACTAAATAGTCAAATTAGATTCATGAATTACTTACTTAAAAACATTTCCATAAAAATTTTATTTAATATGATTATATTATGTTCATTTTCATCCATTTCAAAGAGATATAAAGTTTAATTTGTTTTTTCTTACTGTGTTAATTTCATTGTTCCAAGGTCAGATAACATGTGGACAATTATTGAAGTTCATGTAAAATGTAAAAATAACTCCATATGTGAAATGAAATGATATTTCAATACTTTATAAAAATAAAACGGTCCCAAATAAACATTTACCTTCCTTTATAGGTACAATTCATTTAGTAAACACCTTAACATTTTGTTGTTTTTTCATTTAGACAGTTTTACCAACAATCATGAACTAGAATAATTTTATTTAATATTATGGATATATATTCTTTCCAAAAAGTGATAAATATATAATATACATATTTAGGTAATTTTAAATCATTAAAAATTAATTTAAACCTTCTATGAATGTGGTAATGGGAAACAAAATCTCATTTTCGATGGAGGTGGTGAATCAACATAATATGGATAATGTTTTCATTTTTTAGAATAACAGGAGAAGAGAAGAGGATGGATGATAGATATTCTATTAAAAAAATGTCACTATATTATATATATATATATATTATACTATAATCATTATTCCATGTTGGATGTTATGTTCATTATAGGATTAGGAGGAAGAAAAATTAAGACTTAGTTGAGGGTTTTACCTCCCCTTTTGGATGTTTCCTCTTATTATTCCCCTTAAAGAAACATGTATTATCATTTTGATAATACAAAGGCTTATAAGGATGTCGTGGATAGATAATGAGTGAGTTTTATGGGGTTTTGGGTAAGCTCAAGGGCTTATAAGGTATGGGGATAGGGGGTGGTATTTATAGGGGGAGGAGAGGGGTGTTTTTGAATATTATATTTATTAGTTTGTTATTTTGGCTCTTGAATAACAATAGTGATAAATCTTGTGACCATATACGGTAAATTATGTTTCAAAATTTGAAATAATAGGTGATTAATTCATCAATGACTCATAAATTCATGTATTTAGCTTATAATGTTAAATATCATATTTTGTTGTATTTCACTATTCATAAAAATTCATATATTTTAGAAAAGTAAAAAAATACACCATGAACATTTTACAATATATAGATTCAAAAAATAAATTCCATTTTATGACAATATTTTTCTAAATATGATAAATTTAATTTTTAATTAACATATTTATTTATTTTAAAAATAGAAATTTTTATATTATGATCAATTTTCTCACCCATTGATTTTTTATGGTCACATAAAATTATATTTTAATTGTAATGAAACAGAATATTTTTTTATAATACAATTTTATGAAAATAAAATTTATTTTAAAAATTTATATTTTTTTTAAAAATGAAAATAAAATATGTATTTTTTACAAAACTAAACACTCATTTTATCATTTTTAAACATTTATTTATTTATAAGATGATTTAAATATATAATTTTTTTATTTTATAAGATAAATAAATATTATTTTACACATCAATAAGTTTGGATACTATTATAACTATTTGGTTACCATTCTTAACAATCAAATTACTATTCTGATGGTTATATTACAATTCTAATTCTTAGATTTATAATGGTATTATGGGTTACATACATTATATAAATACCACATATTTCATTAATTATTCATTTGTTCATATTTTCTATCAAGGATACAAATATTTTAATTTTCATGATGATTAATTCATTAATAATATTTTTCTTCATTTCTATAATGTTGTTCGTTAGTGTGATTATTTTTGGGGGATCGAGTAGATCCAATTTTTCATGTTTTATATTTTTATTGGATTACAATATTTTTAATTCTTATGAATATATTTATTATCAAAATTTAATTTTTAAATTAATATGATAAAATTTTGTTGGTTTTATGATATGGTGCATGTGATTTATATAATAATAGTTTACTAAAATGACTAAATTTTATAATAAGGGGAATTCTATTGATAAAATTCTAGTACGATACATGTATATTCCCATGGTTATTAATATTTTGTTTTTTATTTGGATTTAGTTTTAAATTCTTTAGGCAAAAAATTATTTTATAAGTATCTAATTTAAGGGCCTAAATGTTTCTACAAATCCTTTATCCTTTCTCAGGTTCTATGCACGTTGAGGGATTTTATCTAGTATTCTTAGTGATTGGGGGAAGGTTTGGAATAATTATTAAATGAATCATTAATTAATTATTTTTATTCTTGTTATCTAATTTGATTTTTTAAGTTCAGTTTTACCTTTATATAAACCACTAACCCTAGAAGTTACCTTTATTCATTTCCATTTCCCTAGAGCTAACCTTTACATAGTTATCTAGGTCATGGGATGACCCTTACGTATTACTTTTCCTCTTGAAATGATATTTACATGATATCGTGGTGAAATTTACATAATTATTTAATTTTTAAGGACACACTTATGTGTGTTTTCCCTCCCATGCTATGTAAGGTTAAATTCAAAATAACTTTACATAGCTCCCTATTTTTAGTGTTGTGTTGGTTTAATGAAAAGTAACATTATGCATATCTTTTTTTCTAGAGTTATGTATGTGTAAAATGGGAATACTCTTAAATGAGGCATTTGTTATAACTACATGAGTGTAACTTTGATGTACCCTTATTCATGTTTAGTGTTTGTTATTTCTTAAGTGTAACTTCAATTTACCCTTACAGAAGAGACCCTTGTTACATACATGTAGCATTTTTATAGAAAAATAAAGTTTTATTATTTTTATCACATTTAATAGAATTTTTACGGAAAAAAATGTGTATTTTTAAATCAAAAACCATTGGAAATAAATATTTAAAACACTAAAATTTAAATTTTATCATCTTAATAATTTAAACACATGAAAGAAATGATATTTTTTTGTGTAACTCTTTATTTTAAATACTGTAATTTATTTTTTAAGTTTTTATTATAATTTTATGACTTAAATGGAATTTTTATGGGGAATTTGGGGAATATGAATGTCTTGTATCATGTAATATTCCCTTTGATCTGAAATGTATTTATTTCAAATAAATTAACCATTATTAAGTGATATAAAGTCAAGCATGAATTAGATAGAAACCTGAAGAGTTACAGTGTCTGGGTGAGGGAGTAGTGGCGGTACACTACCGTATGGAAAATTAATATACAAAAAATACCTTTAGTTTGGAACTCATTAGAAGATCATTATATGTGTTTAAATGAGGAATATTTGTATCTCCATATTTAATAGTTTTAGTGGTTGATAAAATGAAGTTCATTTACAACATTTAATATTTCAAACTTCTTTCATCTCTCTGTACACTTTCTATGCTCTATTCAAGTGATGCATGGAGAAAGATGATCCAAGGAGAATTTAGATAAAATTTGTGTGGTCTAGGACCTTGTTCTTAATACTTTATTGTGAGTAATATGTGGTTTCAAATCTATATTATTTTCATAGTTCAACACCTGCACTGCACACAGCTACACTCTAGGAATGGGATTTCCATATTTCTTTATATTTTGAAATACAACATGCATTATTTGTAGATAATACATAAAAAACCCTATTTAAATATTTAAATAATTTGATTATTATCCCCTAGTATAGAATGAATAGAATCATCATTATTCAATTTTCTTAATAACCCTATGAAATAAGTGTAGGTAGGAATCTTAATTGAAACTCAGTCATTAATTTCTTAATCCAAGACATTTTGAAAATCTTTCTCAAATTTTTATCAACCCAGGCCTAACCTCATAGAGTGTGGTATCATAAAATCTCATACCAGGCTTAGTGGTGATGATATAGTCAAAGGGTAGGGGTTCCAATTTACTTAATTCAATTTACTACTGTACTATTCTCTTGTGTCCTTATTTTGTCTTGGGTAAGAGTTCTTGATGTTATTTTTAATTATAGAAATGTATATCGAAATTATGTTTTTTGTGTTTTGGTTTATGATTTATTCCTTTAATTATGTTTATATTGGACTGTAAATTATTATGTAATGATATTATGTTAGATAATTCAATTGATACTCTACTATACAATACATGATTTCCCCTGGGGAAGAGGAATTATTTTGGTAATGAGCAGGAAGGAGGAATCTTGGAATGGATATAAAGTGGGAAATATGAAATTATGGGGATATATATGGAAAGATGAGTATGATTCTTAATTAATTAATTATTATAAATTCTGTACGAGATGCTTCTTAAATTCATTATTTCATATAAGTCACTAAATTGAATGATGATTTTATATTTAGTTATCAATGTTGTTGTTTTTGTATAGTGTTGAATAATTTATGCTAATATATATAAATTTTTGAATACAACCCATTGTGTTAATTTAATATTTATATTAAAAATTACCTAATCATGTGAAACAATAATATTTTTTAAAGGCTTTGATGAAATAATTTGTGTAAATAGGAAGTTAGACATAGAAAACATTATTATGTATATATGGAAATTATATCAAGTGATAAAAATTATCTCTAAAATGAGTGTGAATGGAAGAGGTAAACTGGGTTTAAGAAATTGAAAATGAGCAAGGGTTATAGTGGAGTAATTTTGAGGCTTATATTATATTATATTACTTAGAAATGTATCCTTTTTAATTATTTTAATGGTTGTAATTTAGGATAGATTTGGGTCTTATGTTGTCTATAAGGCTAGTTCCTCTATTTTATTACTAATGTTTAGTTTTGGGAATTAGTGTTAGTATAATTTAAAGCTTATTTTGTGACCTATAATTATAGTTTAATTACTTTATAAATAAAAGAAGTAGTATATGAATTCACTAATAGAAGGTAATAAATAATATTTTTATTGTAGTAAAAATATATAACATTACATAATTATTTGGGATAAAATTTATTATTAAGGATGGTTAAGTCAAGAACCCTGATGAGAAAATTGTTTTATCATGGAATGGGTGAATGGTTTTCTTGATACTACAATATGTGTTCCTATTTTTTAGGTACTATGTAAAAACAATTATTTAGTTATTTTTAATTATTATATTCTTATTTATGAATGTTTTCTTACTGTATTTTTCCTATGAGTTTCCTTTAGCGAATGACTACTTGAATTATTATTTATTTGCTACTAGTTTGTATAAGTTTTGTATTTTATATCATTATTATAGGCTATAAAGGATTTTATATACAACACATGCATATTTTTTATGTTATAATGGCTTAAGGTTAGCACGTACACGTACACTTTGATTATGATGGATTGATGGCTGTTTCATTTTTTTGATCTATAATAGATTGAGTTTTATCGTGTGTTGAATTAGTGATTATGTGGCTACTCGGCATGTAGGGATGAAATTATTTGGTTTCACGGGTGTAGGGATGCGATGATGTGATGATTAGAGAAGGTTAAGATTTGGGAATGCTTTTTATGAGGATATGAGGATGTGGTTTCATGGGGTTTAAATATGTGATGATGTGGCTAAATGGGGTGAAAGGATGTATTATGTGTGTGTATGGGGTGTAGGGATGTGATATTTGATGACTTGTTCATGTTGAGAGCTAGGATTTCCTGCCTATTTAGACAATTTTTTTGGTTGTGATATTAAGAAGCATTTGTGATATGACATATTTATTCATTATTTATGCTATATTATAGACTTTCTGTTTTATTATTATAAATCCATATAAATTGATATTTCATATGATCACTTTTTATAAGTTGATAGAATAATATTATAAGATATCTATAGGCAATGCTGCTTATAATGAACAGTATGTGGGTATTACTCTACTAATTATCTCTTTCCTCACTCTCGTCTTGCTTATATATTTAAAAACACGTTTGTCCTGAAATTTCATTTCTTATAGATAAATAATTTCTTTTAAAGATGAACCTAATGAGTACTCCCAAGTGGTCACCCATATTTAGATTTATAAGTGTTTTTAGTAATGTTTAATGGTGACTGGATGTAACACCCCAAGCTTCCACAATACACTTCTCTTTGATTAATACAGTAGCATGTGTTGTATGCAACATCGAGTTATAACAGACACCACAACCAATCAAACTAGCCATTATGAATAGTAATACCCACTTTTTGAAATTTTATAATTATTATATTTCAAAATGGACTTCATTTTTGGATTCGGAATATCGAAATTATCTTAGGGTGAATTTTTGGTATTTTTCTTAAAACTTTCAATTTTTGATAAATAGTGAAAAACACTGTGTTATAGTTTAAAACTGAATTTATATTTAAAAAATTATTTATTTTATTTAAATTAATTTTTGGTAAAAGTAGATACATAATACCTATATAAGTTCAATGTAATTAATTAGAGTTAGTTTAGAATAATTTTAGATATATAAAACTTTTATTTAACTTTTCACTGTCTTTTACCCACCTCCTAAGAGAATTTGCAAATTTACATAAAACGTAACTTTACCGCTTCTGTGAGTGGAACGGTTAATATTAATGAGTAAAATGTGGTTCTATAAGATAATTTTTTTTGAAGAATGTTAACTTTTTTACTTTTATTTACCACAGTTAAAATTAAATAGGGTAATTAAGGGTAAAAATGATATTATTATTACCCTAACACATGTCCTAATTCTATTTGATAAGTATAATTCGACCAAATGAACTTTAGGAATAAAATATGTACCTATTTGGTCCACTTGGATTAGATTAGGACATTTATTATTATTTAATTCAAAGAAGAGTTAAAAGAGTTAAAATCAAAGTTTAATAACTAAAACATTTTTAATATAGGTTTATAAATAATATAAATTATATTATAAATATTCATTATAAAGATAAATTTATTTCCTACATAATAATATTTTATTTATAATTTTTACACATTAAATAATTTAATTTATTTATGACACAATGATGATGCAGTAATTACCATATTAGTAAAATATTAAAATAATTGATATTATAAATACAAAAATAAATATAATTTGAGACTTTTAATGAATTCCAAGAATTTTATAGGTTAACATGACATGTTAGGGTTGATTAAATTAATTAATTTAGAAGTAATAATGCTATTATAAATTTAGCAAACACAAAATACTAAATAGTGTCAAAATTGACATAAAAGAGTTTTTAAAACAAATATTATATTATTAATTGATATTTAATTCTTAAAAATCTATGGTTCGGCCAAGAGACTTATATAATTATAGTTGTATCATTAATGAACCACTTGGGGTTCTATTGTAAGTTTATAGTAAGTTTACTAACCATATAATTTAAAAATACAAAGAGACATGGTAAATGTGAAACTAATTAACTAAGAGTTAAAACTAAAAGATATGGTTAATATAGTGACCCAAACCTATCTAAAACCTATTGTTTGAGTGGTTTTAGACATATAACCACCTTATACTATAAATAAGTCACTTTGGAGCCATTATAAATCGAATATGAATATATTATAAAAAAATTTCAAGTTTTTACTAAGGTGCCCCTCACCCCTCTTAGAAAAGGGTACTCACCCTTCTCTCACTTTCACACCTACAAAGCCATTTGGATCGGCCAACCCCAGCCCAAATATCCTCCCAACTTCCCTCAATTCAACCTAGAATATTTATTTTGATCAAAAAGCCATCCTAAGGATCCCTTTTGATCAAATAAAAAGGAAGAACCCGAAGAAGAGGTAGTGATTTCACCACCCTCTTTCAAGTTCCTTTCTTCTTCCAATTATTATTTCTTTGATATTTCCATTCTAAAATAACAACTCTAGTATATTAAATATACTATGATTTTATTATAAATATGGTACAACCATATTCAGTCTTCTATCCATCCTTCGAATGACATGTCACCAAACGTGCGTACGTACGACTTACCGTCTCCACGTCATGGTGTAATTGTTATTCAATACATTATTATTTGAATGGGTATAATAATGATGTTTAATTCATGTAAATAATAAATTTAACATGATAATTGTTTTTATATATGATACACCATCCAATTATATATTATTTTGATATCAAAGGAATGATATTGTCGCCCGTGCGTACGTACGGACTACCGTCTCCACGAACGTGATGAGATTCATTCCCCGTCGTATCCATTCAAGAATAATTTTCATTTGATGATTAAAAATAATATTTAAGGACTTTATATCATTATTTATATGAATAATATACAACCTATGGATAACAAAACATATAAAATAAAACGAGTATGTGAACACCTGGAAACGACAATAATAGTAAATATTATTAACGAAAAAATATTAAAAGATCATAAATGATATCATATTTATGTATATGATTATTGTCTAATTTAATAAAAATGATTTAACTATTATATAGGAGGTTAACCTAACCTCGACCAAGGAAAAGTACAAGGTAAGGGTTTATTTTACAATGTCTTCATTATCTGAGGTTGTTTATACGTAATTATCTACTAGGACCTCTTTATCATCCACATCCATGTTTCTTAAAAATGTATTTCAAAAAATTATTACTATTTTATAGAATATGGGTTAAAGTAATTTATACCCTTTTTTGAATTTTTATAAGATGTTTATAAAGTAATCTTTCTGTCGTTTTCCAAACAAGGTCCTTTTAAACCGTTTCGACATAATTAAGGTAAAAATGTCTTTTTTTAACTTATACGACAGGTGCGCCTGTTTTCGGCCGTTATAAAATTGTTGAAGCTTCCCTATCAATCTTATAAGAAAATTATCAAAATAAATGTTTTCTTTATAATTATTATTTCAAAATAGAAAGAGATATTTCTCTAAAAAGGGATTTGATTTCATCTATGTTAAGATCCTTTGATGGATTTTAAGTTTATTTGAAGTTGATTTATTAATATACAAAACTTCCATCTTGTATTTAAGATTTTGTGATATGTTTGACTTTAGATGTGATATTTTTATACCATTCATGGTTTATGGTTAATGTATTGACATTTCGTATGCTGGTTTTAATACGAATGTTTATGATATGTTTAAACGTTTTCATATGAGGAATGTATTGGACTTAGTAAGTGACGGGAGGGGCCCACTATAGCTCCTCGATGCATCGGTAGGTCTCATGAGACAAATAGACGTGGAATTGGCTGAGAGCCTTTCCAAATTTGATATATGGTTTTGGCCGAGGCCTTAATCATTTTTATACGTCTTGGCCGAGGCCTTGACAAAATGTTTTAGAATGTCCGACATTATACATTCCCTCATTATGGAAATAATGATGACGGTTCATGTGGTCATTCGACTAGTATAATACCCATGATTATGTTTTATTATGGAATTATTTACTCAGCTCATATTCTTTTCATAAAAATATTCATGTTTATTATTGGTAAAGGCATGTGGTTTAAATTATTCACCATGCGTAATATTTATGTCATTTTTCACTGTATTACTTACCCTTAATGAGCGTTTAAGCTCACCACTTTCTTATGTTTCATTTTACCAGGATATGAAGAAGTTAGTTATGAGTGACCTACAGGCATAATCTAAGAGGATTGGATGTTTCTAATGAAATATATTTGTGTTGTATTTCTCTTCAAACTATAAAGTTGAAATTATGTATGAATATTGTTTCCAATAATACTAAACTGATCGGTCTTTTGAGACATGATTTACTTGTGATCATACCAATTTTATGTAATAATGCACCGACTCTGGGTAACTGGGGTTGCGGCGTTAAAGTTGTTATCAGAGTAAGTTTAGTAAAAACCTTGGAAACTAGATTTAGATAAACTCTGATTAGATCACATAGCCCTAAGATAGACTTTGAGGATTAGTACAAAAGAACTTCCTAGAGTGTTGGTATTGTAGAGATTTTGTGGCTTTTCCAACCAATAAATCATTGTCTGGATACGAGCAAGTAGAGGGGGCTCTGGAATAGATTTACCTAGGGGTAAAACACAAAAATACCGCTTTGAGCTGGACTCGAATGGGAAATGGTGCACGAAAACGGGCCTCGCTGCACTCTTGGTTACGACACTCCCAGGGGATATACTTAGGATAATTATCATTTTATTTACAAAGCATTAAGAAGGATTTATGAGTATATACTTCCTCAAAGAAAACATTTTTATGATTACGAATTATATCCATAAACTGTTCAATTTATTTTAAGCATTTTAGAAGATTGGAATGATATATTTCGATTCATAGACTAATCTAGTTTATTACATTGTTTAGAAATGGTTCCTAGTGGAAGGAATCAAAACCGTATCAATAAAAGCACTCCATGCAGGGATTTCTCTCGTGCTATAGATAATTATAGTGGAGCTGGTGATGAAACCAGTGCTGATCATCTTATCACCATAATGGGACAACTCACTCAGGTTATGAGTGATAAACTTACCCATATAGAGCACCCATATCCACCACATAGAGTGTCAATTTTAGATCGATTCATGAGGCAACAACCACATACATTAAAGGGGAGTACAAATCCATTAGTGGATGAGCAATGGATAAATTTGTTAGAGAAAATATTCCAAGCCTTGGGGAGTAGTGAAAGGGAGAAAGTTATCATGGAAGTTTACCACCTCACTGGAGATGCTGATCAATGGTGGTCATTGATTCAAAACACAAAGGAAGATGATGAAGTATCAAATATTGAATGGAGGGAGTTCAAAGAGCTTTTCTTAGAAAAATACTTTCCTCGTGACCATCGAGCAGATATGGAAAGGAAAATTATGAGTCTGAGGAAAAAGGAAGATGAGAATGTCGCAAAGTATGAGGCTTACTTTACAAGGTTTGTGAGGCATGCTGGATATTATATACGTAACCCAAGAAGTAAGATTAATCATTTCTTTGATGGGTTAAAACCATTTTTCCATAGAGAATTAGTATCACAATCCTTCTCATTATACGAAGATATTATCTCGTGTGCTATCAAGACATAAAAGGAATTCTCTAAGTCTTATGAATTTAAATAAATGCAATAGAAGAATAGATCTGCTGAACACTATGGGAAAGGAAATAAGAAAACATAGAAGAAGGAAAGAATTGAATTTCCACCCTGTGATAATTGTGGAAGGAATCACCCAGGTGCCTGTCTAAAAGGAAAAGGAGTATGCAACAAATGTGGACAGAAAGGCCATCTAGCTGGTGATTGTAAAGGAATGAAATATGCAACCAATGTTCAATGCTACAATTACAGGTAGATGGGACATTATGCAAATGAATTTCCTAAGCGTTAGGGAAACTTACCTTAGGAAAGGCCTTGGGACCAAGTACAAGATTATGCAATCACTACTGCTGAGGTTGAAGCCCCAAAATACATGGTGGAAGGTAATTTTATGGTTTCCTCAAGTTTAGAAAATTCTTTATTACATTCTGGATCATCGCATTGTTTCATATCTTCCCAGTTTGCTAAGAAAATTAGATATTTCCAATTTGATTTAACAAGGGAGTTATTAGTCAAAACTCCTAAGGGAAGTATCACTGCTACAATGTTTTGTGAATCAGTTCCCATTAGAGAATATAAATGTTCTTTATCTCATGATATCATCATTATATCCATGATTGAATTTGATATAATCCTCAGTTTGGATTGGCTTTCAGACCATGATGACAAGATTTATTGTAAGAAGAAGGAGGATACAATTTTTGATGATGATGATAAAGAACACCATATCTTTAGAGCAGAATCGTAACCACATTATTCTTATCTAGATCCACCCCCAATATCTGAACTAAATTCAATTATCAGGAATTAAGAGAATGAAATAAATGTGAGTGAGTAAAGTAATGTTCAAATATAGGATTTACCTATTGTTAAAGAATATGTAGATGTGTTTCTGGAAGATTTACCTGGACAACCTCCAAAATGAGAAATTGAGTTTTCCATTGATTTAATTCCTGGTTCAAGGCCTATATCGAAGACCCCTTATAGAATGACCACTGTGGAATTAGTTGAAATAAACAAATAACAGGAGGAATTGAGTAATAAAGGATTTATTCTCCCTAGTGTTTTCTCCATGGGGATCCCTGGTCCTTTTTGTTTAGAAGAAAGATGGATCTATGAGGTTCTGTTTCAACTACAGGGAAATCAATGATATAATAATAAAGAACAAGTATCCCCTACTTCGCATTGAGGATTTATTTGACCATCTTCATGGAGCTCAATAATTTTCAAAGATTGACCTTTGATCTGGATACCATCCGTTGTGTGTGAAGAAGGAAGACATTATGAAGACAACATTTCGAACCAGGTATGAGCATTACGAGTTTATAGTAATTCTTTTTGGATTGACTAATGAACCCTCTGTATTTATGGATCTAATGAATAGATTTTTCAAGGAATGTCTCGATGATTTTGTGGTTGTATTTATTGATGATATCTTGGTATACTCCAAAATCTACGAAGATCATGAAAATCACTTGAGCATTATCCTGAGGACTCTTAGAAGACATGAATTATATAGGAAGTTTAGAAAATGTGAATTCTGGATTCAAGAGATTTCTTTTCTTGGCCATATTGTCTCTAAGGAAGGAATATCAACTGATCCTTCTATGACCAAGGATATCCCAGAATGGCCAGCACCGATGAGTATAACTGAGGTACATAGTTTTATTGGTTTAGCAGGTTATTATCGGCGTTTCGTCTAGAACTTTGCCCGATTGGCTATCCCATTAACGAAACTCACACGTAAAGGGGATAAATTTTTTTGTACAAAAGAGTGTGAAGAATGTTTTGATGAACTGAAGAGAAGATTAGTCAATGATCCTATATTTACTCTACCATCGGGGAATGATGGGATTGTTCTTTATAGTGATGCATTGAAGAAAGGACTTGGTTGTGTCATTATGCATAATGATAGGGTTATTGCCTATGTATCACAACAACTGAAAATTCATGTGAAAAACTATCCTACTCATGATCTAGAGTTAGCAGCTGTAATATTTTCTATGAAGATTTGGGGACACTACCTCTATAGTGAAAAATGTGAGATTTATACTGATCACAAGAGTTTGAAGTATATTTTCTCACAGTAAGAACTCAACATGGGGCAAAGGAGATGGCTTTAACCACTCAAGGATTATGATTAAACTATACACTACCACCCAGGGAAGGCAAATAAGGTGGTAGATGCTTTGAGTAGAAATGATCATGGAGTTTTAAAAAATATGAGAGTTGAAAAAGATCCTATATATATGGATCTAGTAAAGATGGATATGGGAATAACCATGGAAGGTGAAACATCAATGAATTTTCAAATGGTTTCCAAACTATCTTTACTTGAAAAGATAAATAGTTCTCATACCGGTGATGAAGAGTTTCAAAAGTATATTAAAGCTATGAATGATGGGAGATTGAGAGAATATGTGTATGAAGATGGAATTTTGATGTTTGGGAAGAGGCTTTGTGTTCTCAATATACCTGATCTAAAAAGGGAATTGTTGGATTATGCTCATAGTTCCAATTTCTCAATACACCCTGGGAGCAACAAAATGTATAGAGATTTGAAGAAACATTTTTTGTGGGACAAAATGAAGAGGGAGATTTTGGATTTTGTGTCAAGATGTATGGTTTTCGAACAAGTGAAAGATGGAAGGCAACATCCTGGAAGAGTCATGAAACCTCTTCCCATACCGGAGTGGAAATGGGATAATATCACGATGGAATTTTTCATGGGACTACCAAATAATCCTAGAAATAATGATGTAATATGGGTCATTGTTGATCTTCTTACCAAATTAGCACATTTACTTGCTATAATAGAAGATCTACCACTTGAACGTCTAGCAAGGCTATATAATAATGAAGTTGTGAGACTTCATGGAGTACCCGTATCTATTGTTTCTGATCGTGATCCCCATTTTACTTCAAGATTATAGAAAAGTCTTTAGAAAGCCCTGAATACTAAACTTCATTTGAGCACTGCCTACCACCCCCAAACTGATGGACAATAAGAACAGACTATTCAAACATTAGAAGACTTGTTGAGATATTTCTCACTTGAGTTTCAAGGTATGTGGGATCAATAGTTACCTCTAGTAGAATTTTCCTATAATAATAGCTTCCATTCAAGTATTAGAATGGCACCATATGAAGCGTTATACAGAAAGAGATGTTTCACACCAACCTGTAGGGATGACGTCAGAGAGAGAAAACTCGTAGGCCAAGAACTAGTGGAAGAAACAATGGAAAAGGTATAGGTAATCCAAAACCACATCAAAGTAGCTCAAAGTAGGGAGAAGAGCTATGCCGATAACTGAAGGAAGGATTTGGAATTTCAGGTAGGAGATAATTTTTTTTTAAAGGTATCACCATGGAAGGGAATTATACATTTCGGTAAGAAAGGTAAATTAAGTCCGAGGTACATCAGACCTTTCGAAATACTAGAACGAATTGGGGCTGTAGCTTACCGTTTGTTAAAGTCGCCAAATCTCTCCAAAGTTCACGATGTGTTCCACATATCACTATTGAGAAAATAAATGCCTGAACCAACGCATGTAATCACCTATGAGTAATTAGTACTGGAACCCGATTTATCTTATTGTGAAGATCCGGTTAGGATTCTTGATACCAGAGAATAGGTGTTGAGAAACCGGATAACTCGTCTGGTAAAAGTTCTATGGAGAAACCATAAGATGGAAGAGGCAACATGGGAACCTGAGGAACTTATGATGAAGAACCACCTGAGTCTTTTTATGTAGAATATTCTAGAAATTTCGAGGATGAAATTATTTGAAGGATGGGATAATGTAACACCCCAATCTTCCATGGTACGCTTCTCTTTGAATTATACAGTAGCGTGTGTTGTATGCAACTTCGAGTTCTAACACACACCACAACCAATCAAACTAGCCGTTATGAATAGTAATACCCACTTTTTGAAATTTTATAAATATTATCTTTCAAAATGGACTTCATTTTTCATTTTGGAATATCTAAATTATCTGAGAGTGAATTTTTGGTATTTTTCTTTAAACTTTCAATTTTTGATGAATAGTGAAAAACACTGAGATATAGTTTAAAACCGAATTTTTATTTAAATAATTATTACGAATGTAGTCTACCAAAGACTCCTAGAAGGAACTATGCAATATGGGTCATTTTTGATCGTCTTACCAAATCAATAGATTTTCTTTCTATAAGAGAAGATATACCACTTGAATGTCTAGAATGGCTATATATTAATGATGTTATCAGACTTCATTTATAATTATCATGATGGACCTTGTCATGGGACTACCAAAGACTCCTAGAAGGAACGATGCAATATGGGTCATTGTTGATCCTCTTACCAAATCAGTAAATTTTCTTTCTATAAGAGAAGATATACCACTTGAATGTCTAGAAAGGGTATATATTAATGAAGTCATGAGACTTCATTAATAATTATCATGATGGACTTTGTCATGGGACTACCAAAGACTCGTAGAAGGAACGATGCAATATGGGTCATTGTTGATCATCTTACCAAATCAGTAAATTTTCTTTCTATAAGAGAAGATATACCACCTGAATGTCTAGAAAGGTTATATATTAATGAAGTTATGAGACTTCATGGAGTACCTCAATCGATTGTTTCTGATCGTGATCCCCGTTTTACTTCATGATTCTTGAAAAGTCTTCAGAAATCCCTGGATATTGAACTTCATTTGAGCACAACCATAATGGACTATTAAAACCTTAGAAGACATGTTGATATCTTGCTCACTTGACTTTCAGGGTATGTGAGATCAATATTTACCTATGGTGGAATTTTCCTATAACAATAGCTTCCATTCAAGTATTAGGATCACACCATATGAAGCGTTATAAGGAAAGAGATATCGCACACCAACCTGTTGGGATGACGTTGGTGAGAGAAAAATCATAGTCCCATAAATGGTGGAGGAAATGATGGAAAATGTGAAGGTAATCCAAAACCACATCAAAGCAGCCTAAAGTAGCCAGAAGAGCTAGGCCGATAACTGAAGGAAGGATTTTGAATTTCAGAAAGGAGATCATATTTTCATGAAGGTATCTCCATGTATGGGAGTTATACGTTTTTGGTAATAAAGGTAAATTGAGTCCCAGGTAAATTAGATGTTTTGAAATTCTAGAACGAATTGGGGCTGTAGCTTACCGTTTGGCAATGCCACCAAATCTCTCCAAAGTTCACGATGTGTTCCACGTGTCACTGTTTAGAGAATACACTCCTGACCCAACGCATGTATTCACTTATGAATAATTAGAATTAGAACCCGATCTATCTTATTGTGAAGAGCCCGTCAGGATTATTGATACCAGAGAACAAGTGTTGAGAAACTGGACGACTCACCTGGTAAAAGTTCTATGGAGAAACCATAAGATGGAAGAGGTAACGTGGGAACCCTAGGAACTTATGATGAAGAACCACCCAAGTCTTTTTATGCCGTAATATTTTATAAATTTTTAGGATGAAATTATTTTAAGGAGTTAAGAATGTAACACCCCAAGCATCCATGGTACGCTTCCCTTTAAATAATACAGTAGCGTGTGTTGTATGCATCTTTGAGTTCTAACACACACCACAACCAATCAAACTATCCATTATGAATTTTAATAACCACTTTTTGAAATTTTATAAATATTATCTTTCACAATGGACTTCATTTTTGGATTAGAAATATCGAAATTAGTGAATTTTTTGTATTTTTCTAAAAACTTTCTATTTTTGATGAATAGTGAAAATACTGAGTTATAGTTTAAAACCGAATTTTTATTTAAATAATTATTTATTTTATTTAAATTATTTTAGGTCAAAATAGATACATAATACCTATTTAATTTCAATGTAATTTATTGGAGTTAGTTTAGAATAATTTTAGATATATAAAAATTTTATAGACCTTTTCACCGTCTTTTATCCACCTCCTAAAAGAATTTGCAAATTTACATGAAACTTAACTTTACCACTTCTGTGAGCGGAATTTCTAAAATCCGAGAGACACAGTTATTATAAAGGAGTAAAATGTGGTTCAATAAGATAAAAATAATTTTTGGTGAATAGCAACTTTTTACTTTTATTTAACATGGTTAAAAGTAAATAGGGTAATTAAGGGTAAAAATGATATTATTATTACCCTAAAACATGTCCTAATTATATTGGATAAGTATAATTCTTCCAGAAACAACCTTAGGAATAAAATAAGAACCTCTATGGTCCACTTGGATTAGATTAGGACATTTATTATTATTTAATTCAAAGAAGAGTTAAAAGAGTTAAAATCAAAGTTTAATAATTAAAACATTTTTAATATAAATATATACATGAGATAAATTGGATTATAAATATTCATTAGAATTATAAAACGATTTCATACATAATGGTATTTTATTTATAATTTTTATACTTTAAATAATTTAATTTATTTATGACACAATGATGATGCATTAATTACCTTATTAGTAAAATATTAAAATAATTGATATTACAAATACCCAAATAAATAAACTTTGAGAATTTTAATGAATTACACGAATTTTATAGGTTAACATGACATGTTAGGGTTGATTAAATGAATAAATTTCAAAGTAGTAAAGCTGTTATAAATTTAGAAAAAACAAAATACCAAATAGTGTCAAAATTGACATAAAAGAGTTTTTAAAACAAATATTATATTATTAATTGATATTCAATTTTCAAAAATATAAGGTTTGGGCAAAAGATTTATATAATGATAGGTGTACCATTAATGAACCACTTGGGTTTCTATTGGAAGTTTATAGTGAGTTTATTTACCATATAATATAAAAATACAAAGAGACATGGTTAGTGTGAAACTAATTACCTAAGAGTTAAAACTAAAAGATAAGGTTAATATAGTGACCCAAACCTATCTAAAACTTATTGGTTGGGTCTTTTTTAACCTATCCACAACTTATACTAGAAATAAGTCACTTTGGTGCCATTATAAACCGAATATGAATTTATTATAAAATAATATTTTAAGTTTTCCCTAAGGTGCCCCTCACCCCTCTTATAAAAGGGAACTCACCCTTCTCTCAATTTTACACCTTCAAAGCCATTTGGCTCGGCCAAAACCAGACAAAATATCCTCCACAATTCCATAAATTCAACCTATAGGCCTTAGTTTTATCATAAATCCATCCTAAGGATCCCTTTTGATCAAATCAAAAAGAAGAACCCGAAGAAGAGGTAATGATTTCACCACCCTCTTTCAAGTTCCTTTCTTCTTCCACTTCTTATTTATTTGATATTTCCTTTATAAAATAATAACTCCAGTATATTATATATATTTTGATGTTATTATAATTATGGTACAACTATATTCAGTATTATATCCATCCTTTGAATGACATGTCACCATACGTGCGTACGTACGACTTACCATCTCCACGTCGTGGTGTAATTGTTATTCAATACATAATTATTTGGATGAGTACAATAATGATGTGTAATTCATGTAAATAATAAATATAACATGATAATTATTTTTTATATATTATACAACATCCAATAATATATTATTTTAATATCAAAGGAATGATATTGTCGCTCGTGCGTATGTGCGGACTACCGTCTCCACGAACGCGATGAGATTCATTCCCCATCATATCCATTCAAGAATAATTTTCATTTGATGATTAAAAATAGTATTTAAGGACTTTATATCATTCAGGATATGAATAAGATACAACCTATGAATAACAAACACAACTTATGTAACAAAACATATAAAAGAAAATGAGTAAGTGAACACCCAAAAACGACGATAATACTAAAATATCATTAACGAAACAATATTAAAAGATAATATATGATATCATATTTATGTATATGATTATTTTATAATTTAATAACCATGATTAAACTATTATACATGAGGTTAATCTAACCTCGACCAAGGAAAAGTACAAGGTAAGGGTTTATTTCACAATCTCTTCATTATCTGAGGTTGTTTATACGTAATTATCTACTGAGACCTCTTTATCATCCACATCCATGTTTCTTAAAAATGTATTTAAAAAAATTATTAATATTTTATAGAATATGGGTTAAATTCATTTATACTCTTTTTTGACTTTTTATAAGATGTTTATAAAGGAATATTTCTGTCATTTTCCAAAAAAAGGTCATGTTTAACCTTTTGGACAGAATTAAGGTAAGAATGCCTTTTTTTTAACTTATAAGGCGGGTGCGGATATTTTCCGTTATTAGAAAATAGGAAAATATTACCTTAAAATCTTATAAGAATATTTTTAAAATAAATGTTTTCTTTATAATTATGATTTCATAATAGAAAGAGATATTTTTCTAAAAAGGGTTTTGATTTCATCTATGTCAACAACTTTTGATGGATTTTAAGTTTATTTGAAGTTGATTTATTATGATAAAAAACTTCCATATTGTATTGAAGTTTTTGTGATATGTTTGGCTATGGATCTGATATTTTTATACAATTCATGGTTTATGTTTAAAGTATTGACATTTCGTATGCTAGTTTTAATACGAATGTTTATGATATGTTTAAACCTTTTCATATGAGGAATGTATTGGACTTAGTAAGTGATGGGTGGAGCCCGCTATAGCTCCTCAATGCATCAGTAGGTCTCATGAGACAACTCGACGTGGAATTGGAAAAGGCCCTTTCCCAATTTTATATATGGTTTTGGCAGAGGCCTTAATCATTTTTAGATGTCTTAGCCGAGACCTTGACAAAATGTTTCAAAATGTCCGTCATTATACATTCCCTCATTATGGAAATAATATTGATGGTTCATGTGATCATTCGACTAGTAGAATACCCATGATTATGTTTTATTAGGGCATTATTTACTCAGCTCATATTATTTCCATAAAAGTATTCATGTTTATTATTGGTAAAGGCACGTGGTTTCAATTATTCACCATGCTTAATTTTTATGTCATTTTCCACTGTATTACTAACCCTTAGTAAGCATTTGAGCTCACCCATTTATTATGTTTCATTTTCCTAGGATATTAAGAAGTTATTTATGAGTGACCTCAAGGAATAATCTAGGAGTCTTGGATGTTTCTAATGAAATATATTTGTGTCGTATTTCTCTTCAAGATGTAAAGTTGAACTTATGTATGAATCTTGTTTCCAATAATACTAAACTGATCGGTCTTTCGAGAGATGATTTCCTTGTGATCATGCCAATGTTATGCAATAATGCACAGACTCTGGGTAACTGGGGTTGGGGCGTTACACTGGAATAACTCTTCTTATAGCTTGGATGGATTCAGAGGGGGTTTTAGAGTTTTAGTGATACTGTTTTATGTATTTATATTACGTTGATAATTTTATGAAATATAGATAAAATTGGGTTTTTAGAATCATCTTATCTCTCTATAGAGAATACTGGTGTGTTTTTTGGTTCACTTATTCTTTTCTATTGGGGATTAAGAGTGTAATTCCTTCCATTCATTTGAAAAATTCCATCAGTGCTAGTCGCCAACTCAGGGCCTATTGGTGGAAGGCCTCGAGGGTCAATCCCATTCCATCTACGGACCCACGCATGTTTACTTTAGGGGAATTTCATGTGAACATGTTTACGATAATGTTAAAGAATTAGAAAAACATTGAGTTGATTTTTACACATGTAGAGTTTTGTTGTAGTCTAATGGATAGAAATATTGGTATAACATATATATAATCAATCTATGATAATGTGTTATAATGAGAGTATGGAGAGGAACTAGGGAGTAAACCTTGGGAGGTAGTGAACCACCTTGAAACACTTATAAAAGGAGTGTCCCTTGGCTTCTAGTGAGCAAGATCAAACTCACTTCAAAAAAAATTTTAATGGATTTTTGTATATCAACAAATTGTCATCGTATTCTATTTTGACATAACCTAGTACAAGGGAACCAATTAAATACTTGTGACTTATGTGAATTATTTATAAAAAATATGGATTGCATAAAATTTTGTGTTGTTTAACTGATCATTGTATAAATTGGATCTAGCTAGAGATAAATGGGAATATCCATTATATCATCGTCGTAATTAGAGATTAAAAGTGACCCTACTAATTGGAAGGTCAATATGATTTTGGGTAGTGAGAGTTTATAGGATATATTGGTTTGAATTAGAATAAGTTATTATACCCTAATTCATCCCCTATCTCGGCATCTCTCACATAATATGATTATTGACCTAACATCACCTAATGGCGCTGAAGCAAGTTTATTTTTTCCCTTGAAAGTTTATCTTCTACCTTAGGATTAATTTATTGAATCATGGAATTAAAATATATATGAATTTAGTTTTACTAACACTAGTTAATATAGTTTAATGGTTATAAAATATATTATTTTAATTACCAAAATACATTAATACAAAAAAACATATTTGTTAATAGATATTACATTTCAATTGTTCATTTAGAAATGGAAGATTTATATATAGTTTATTGTAAAATGTGCATTAATATAAGAAAAATTTTCATAATTTTTTCTTTTTAATTTATTACTATTTAATTAAAAAATAATAAAGATTTGTGTGTTTATTATAAACATTCATTTTTAAAATATAATTTATTTATATTCAACTACAGGCATATGAGACTTTATGACATCGATTTATTATTCAAATTTTTAAATGAATGTTATAATCATTCAGAGATAAACTAATATATATATATATATATATATATATATCTCCTAATATATATGTAATTAATATTTTGGTACATCTGAAAATTAAATTATTTCATCTATTTTTAATTCTCATATATTTTTATTAATTACAACAACAGAAAACATTTTATTTCCATATGTTTGGAGATATTGAATCCAATGATGTCATGAAGAGTGGTGCTAAGGTGTCCTCTTTTTATGGGTTTCCCAAATGAATGGCATACTTTTTATAACACACATTGTGATTTATATTGTTGATCATTTTTATTTCATTTTTTTATTTGGTATAAATAAGTTTTTATAATTTTTTTATATATTTTATTGTGAATATGTTAGTATTATTACTTCTAGGTTTAAACCCCCACAAAAAATAGGGGTTTGTGGGTTTATACCAATTATTATGAAATAGTAATGTTTTGTTTCATTTTATGATTTAGTAAAAAATTATAACATGAAAATGAATTATGTAAGTTCAAAAAAATTATTTATATATGTTTTTTGATGAGGTTTCATGTTTTATTTTATATGTTATTGTTCTTAGGATACTGTACAAAGTTTGAAGATTTATTTATATAGTATTAGAGTGAAAAGAATTAATTTATAATTATGTAAAGTTATTCTATATTAATTTTAAGATATATATGGATGAAAAAGGGAGGGATCGTGGTGGTTCTATGCATGGTGAGACGGTCTCTTCGAAGGATCTTTTGGTTAGGGAATCAGATTTGGTTCCCCCTCAAGATCATATAGGGCATAGGGATATATTTTCTCTTTACGATCCACAGTCTTAGAAACCCTTGAATCAGGCTTCTTATTTAGTGCTTCCTAATGTGAAAAAGATTTTCACAGATGTTGTTAGATATGCAGGGAATCCCTATTTCTCTGATTTTATCTCCCCCTCTCTAGGAAGGGTGATTAAAAAAGGTAGGGTTGCACATGTTGTGGCTAATCAGAATGTGGTGGAAGAAAGAGTCAGCCTATTTAGGTTCTCTATTATTTCTCGAGTTATCACACCCAAAGGTGAGAGAATGTGGAGGTTTGATGAGCTTAACAAGAATATTTTCACTGCTTGGGGATTTGAGGATTGGAAGATGACAACAATGGGTAGAGGTTTCTTTCACATTGTTTTTCCAACTGATGAACCAAGATAAGGTAATGGGGAGTTGGATTAGTTTCTCTCAAACCAGGAATTCTTTTTATTCAGAAAAGTGATCATAACATTGACCCATTCAATGTTTCCAACACTCATGTGCAGGTATGGGTTAGAATTTACAAACTCAATTGGCTGTATTAGAATCCACATATTTTATGGGATGTTACTTCTTCTATGGGAAACCCAATCAGAATGGATCATCAAACTAAAAATCCTATATTTGGTCACTTTTCTCATGTGTTGGTTGAAATTGATATAGAAAGTACGCTTGCTGAGGAAGTGATTCTTACAACTAGGGATGACATTATTACTCTGGATATCTTTTATGAAAGTAAGATGAAGTTTTGCAGGGAATGTAATTTCTTTGGTCATCTATCTAAGGATTGAAGAAGGGCGTCCATATATGCTTTCTGTAAGTCTAAAGGTTATGATGAAGTTGGATGTAGGAAGGTAGCCAATTTGAGGCAGAAATAGGCTTCTTCCTCCTCTGATCTAAAAGGGTTCGAATAGGAGGTTATACAGGACAATCTGATCCATCTTGCTGGTATTGTGAAGATTAATAAGAGTGCTCATGATCTTATTTCTGATGATTATTTCAACTTAATAGGACCATCTATGGCCTTTTTTTGATGTAACTTAATCCTCCTAGGGGATTGGTTGTTCCTCCCCATCATTGTGTCTGCCTGCTGTTTGTGAGACGCATGGTAAGGAAGATCAGGCCCTTGAATGATGTGTCCCTGCGGATACTGTCTAGGGCCTTTTGGTTAGTGGTTAGAATGATATTATTGGGAATGCTTTTGTTTCACAGTTGATTCCCAATGGTGAGGATGGTTTGCCTCAACCCTTGGAGTTCACTTTCATGAGTTATGCTGCTGATCTTCCATCAAAGGGGTAGGAGGAGCATGCAGTTTCTCACCCCTCTGTGCTTATACCTATTATTTCTGTTGTTTATGAGTTTGTGAAGCAGGTCCCTCCTCAGGTCCATGGAGGACCTGTTGGTTCTATTAAAATCATTGAATCACATCCCCATTATATTGTCCTCTAGGGTACTTCTGGGCCTTTGGTTTTTGACAGAGCTATCTAGGACAACCAGTGTGTGCTGTCAGGACAAATTCCAGTGCAAATTTCACATGGGTGTGAGTTAGGAATGATTTCTTTTCCTTCTAATGAACCTATTTGTGTTCGGCCAGTGGACAAGAACTTGCATGATACAGGTAACTCGTAGGTTTTTGATGGGGATGGGTCATTTACCCAAGTCCCTCGTAGTAAGGTTTCCAAGAGGAAGCTTGCGAATGATACAGTTTTGGGAATTTCCAAATCCCATAATAAATTCATCCCACTCTCTCGAGTGTTTTGGTCAGATTATATTGGGGATGAAAAATATGTTGATGGTTCTGAGGAGGTACCAGATATTGAGGTTGGCATTAATAAATCAGATTCGGTACATGAAATAAATTGTAATAATGGGAAGGGAATGGCCAGAGGAGAACCTGTTAGGGGTGGGGCTCAAACAAGGGCAATGTCAGCCCTACATAAATGAAGATTTTATTCAGGAATCGTCAATGGATTGGGAATTCTCCCACGGTCAATGCCCTTAGACATATTTTTATGACCAACAAGCTGTTGATCATTCGTATTGCTAATCCAAGGATGGGTTTTTCCAATTGGAAAGCTTTAAAATGGGAATCCCTTGGTTACTCCGTAGTTAATCACAATTTTAATGAGGATAATGTTGAGAGCCTTTGGTTCCTCAAACATGACTCGATAAAATTTATTTCTTGTATCCAAGGAAACCAAATTGTTTATGTCGCTATTGAAATGAATGGGGCACCTTTATAGTGTCTTTTGTCTATGTTGTGAACTATTATTTGAAAAGGAGGGAATTATAGAGTGACATTTTTTCCATCTCCTCTCAATTGCCTCTTAATTGGATAATTCTTGGTGATTTCAACACAATTATATGACCTGATGAAAAAACTGAACTCAATTTCAACCAAGTTGAGGCCAAGGACTTTTATCAATGTATTGATAATTGCAACCCCATTGAATTGTCAATAGTTGGTGCATATTTTACCTAGGGAAGGTACACTCTCAATGGGAGGCAGGCGAGTATATTGGATAGATGCCTCTTTCAGGTTGAGGACAAATATGATTCCCTCGGTGCCTCTGGTCTTCTGCTTCCCAAAAACCACTCTGATCATAATCCTTCGGTGGTGGATATTTACATTGGTGGTCCACGGATGGATCCTATTCCTTTCAAATTCAATAATTCTTGGCTTGTGTCTAAAGGGTGTCGGGAGAATGTTATTACTGCCTAGAGCTCTTGGAGCCTGGGATCTGCTTCTTAGATTCTATCTTCAAAGCTGAAAATTACTAAGATGAGGTTGAGGGAATGGAGTAAGCTTTCTTTATATAAGCTGGATGAAGTTATCAAGGCTGCTGGAAGTCACCTTTCTAGTTTTTAGAATTTAAATAAATTAAATTATATTCCTTCATGTGATGAAATACAAGCATTATCAAAGTCGGATGTGTTCCTCAACACTAAGGAAAATTTGGCCAGATCTGTTTACAATAACAGGTGGTTAAAGGAAGGTGATTGGAACTCTGGTTTTTTCCATCACCATCACAAGGAAAGAAAACTTATATGGGGAGTCACTACCATAAACATTAATGGACGAACTATCACTTTGGAGAATGATATTGCAAATGCGGTTGTGAGTTTTTTTTGACCTCTATTCTGAAAATGGGATTGAAAGATCAAATATGATTATGAAAAAAATCATCACAAGTATTGATGATCAGGAAAATGAAAAACTTGTAGAGGTACCTAGGGGAATGGTGGTTCAAGAAGCCTTGTTCTCAGTGAATATTGATATTATTTTAGGGCCAGATGGTTTCACCAATACGTTTTTCATGTTTAACTAGGAAATTGTTCATGATGAGGTTATCAATGCAGTTAGAGAGTTCTTTGCTACTACTTCCATGAATTATGGTGCTAATTATAATTTCATTTCTCTTTTAACCAAGAAGGAGAATGCAATGGATATTAATGATTTTAGACCGATTGATATCGACAATACTATCCCTATGATCATCAGCAAGAAACTTGCCATGAGGATGGGAAATGTTGTTAAGGGAATCATAACTCTGAATCAATTTGGTTTTGTTCCAGGAATGAGTATTCAAACGTGTATTTTCACTACCTCTGAATGCATTAATGCATTAATTCATTAATAAGAAAGGTGAAACAAGGTAGTCTTGTGGTGAAAATTGATATCTCTAAGGTCTTTGACATAGTGAAATGGAGATTTCTTCTATATATTCTTAGAATGCATGGATTTTGTACATGGTTTATCAATCTTATTCACTCCATTATTAAGAGTGTCAGGTTATCTATTCTAGTCAATGGTTCGCCCAGGGGTTTCTTTCAGTGCTTCAGGTGTTTTCAACAAGGGGACCATATCTCTGGTATTTTGTTTGTGCTTGCTGAGTATTATTTGAGTTTATGCCTTAATGGCCTCGTTCAAGCTAGTTTGTACAATCTGATTAATGTTTGTAGGGATCTTTTTCCCCCACCCACCTGTTTTATGCTGATGATATTCTTTTATTTGGTAATGATGACACAAGGACTATGCCTTCAATCAAAAATATTTGCAATCATTATGAGGATGTGGCTGGGCAGTCCATTAGTTTTTATAAATATTTTGTGGTTTTTGGGGAGTGAATTTCCATCAGAAAGAAAAAAAATCACAAGATCTCTTGGGGTTAAAAAGGTCTCATTGCCTTTTACTTATCTTGGTGTACCTATTTTTTGGGGACATGTGAAAAGGTTCCATCTTGAGTCTACCTTCTCTTGTATTATTTCTTAGATGGAAACTTGGAAGGGGAAATCTATGTCTCAAGCTGGGAGAATCTATCTTGTCAACTCGGTGATTACCTCAATGTTTGTTTATGTGTTTCCCATTTAAAGGTGGCCAAAGAATCTTATCAAGGAACTACAAAGGCTCATCAGAAATTTCTTATGGACTGGTTCCATCTATGAAAGGAATTTGGTTGTTGTGGTGTGGAAAGACTGCATTAAATCAGTTGAGATGTGGGGTCTTGGCATTAAAGACTTGAGCCTATTTAATGAGGCACTGCTCAGTAAATTCACCAGGTGTCTTATCAATTCTCAAGATAGTTCTATGGAATTTATTTCAGCCTATATCACCACACGGATTTGGGATGGTTATTCTCATTATCTTTCTTCTTCTATATGGTCTGCGTTGAGATCATATTTAAAAGAGATCATGTACTGCTCAAAGTGGATTGTTTGTAGGGAGTCTAGTATTGATTCGTGGAGAACTCTTTGGTTGTAAAAACCAATTCAAGAGGTTTCTTTCATTCCATCAGATTGGTTGTAGTGATCGATTTCTTATTTGTAGGATGAAAGTTCATGAATCTGTGAGTTCATTCCTTCTCAGATATTAACTGAAATTCACAGATACATCTTCACTGATAAATACACTCTTGTCTGGAAACCAAGTTCAAATGGTAATCTTACTACTCAGGGAGTTTATCAGATGATGTGCAATGGGCAGTGTCCAACTCCCCAGTGGCTTTCTGTATCCGATACATTCTTCATTCCCCCTTTTAAGTACTTGCTTTTATGGAGGATATAGATGTGAAGGCTCCTGGTGCAATGTCTTCTTTAGCGGACTAGCATCCAGCTTGCATCGGCCTATCCAATTTTTTTTGTTGCTACGGAATCCATTGATCATATATTCTTGCATTACACTCTTATATACAGTCTCTGGAAATACATTCAAGATATGGTGGGGTGTTTTTTGGAGATGAGATCACGAGAGGGACTTTTCTCCTCAGCTGTTGCTGCACACTGCAGTGACCAGGTCTGAAATATTCTCATAGTTTCTGTTGCAGCAACTGTTGGATTTATTTGGATGGCTCATACTGCTCAGGTCTTTGAGGGTATAATGCCCACTTTCTGGTTAGGAGTTAGGGATATTCACAAGGAAGTTTTTACAACCTCCAGAGTGTAGGTTGGCTGTATGAATAATGAGTTTAATGATCTTGTTATTTTGTGGAATTTTGGTGTCACTAGAAGGATGAGAAACCCATTGGTGTTGAAGTCAATTAGATGGATTCCTACGATTCCTTATTGGGTGAAGTTCATTTTTGATGGGGCGGCCTCAGGTGCACCCAGACTGTCTGAATGTGGTGCTGTATTCTGTACCTATTGGGGCTTCATTAAGGGCTACTTTTATCATTACATCGGGCAGGGCTCTGCCAATGAGGCTAAGCTGTGGGCTATGATTAAAGCTATCAGATTTGTAGTTTTTTATGGTTGATGATTTCTTTGGATGGAGTCCGACTAAACGGTGGCTATTGATATCCTTCAGAGACGGTTGAGTAATGTCCCATGGAGGATGTTACCCTCCTGGATTGAGTGTCTCTGACTTCTTGATGGTGTTATTTTTGATGTGACACATGCTTATAGGGAGGCTAATCAGGTTGCTGATGCTTTATCAAAGAAGGATATTGTGGAGTCCGGTTCAGAATTGTCTTTTTATTTCTTCTGATTATTGGGTGCCTTTTATTGAGGCTGATGCATGGGGAAAGTCATTTACTAGGCTTTGTAAACCTCCCTTTTGATGTTCTATCCTTGCATTTACTTTTTTTAAAAAAAATTGGTAGGGGTGAGTCTGACTCGCTTCTGGGACTTTTGAGTAATTTTAAGATATATATTTTGAATATGATTCATGGTATATTTATATATAATTATCAAAAAAATGTAATCAATATTTAATAAATAAATATTTTAGATAAAATTTAGATTATTGGTGAATCATATTGGGAATTACTTTGGAATTATGATTGGTTTCATTGGAAAAATCATTGATACATTGAGTAAAATTGAAAAAGAACATAGTTTTATTAAAAAAAGGTTGAGTTACCAGATACACATCATTCTATATTAAATAAATGAGAGTTTCTTTTTGTTTTATGTATTTAATCTAAAAATTAAAATTATGTATTCTACTTGCGCAAGATAGATGTTTTAATTAATGATTTAACTAATATCTATTTTAATTAATAAATTTATTTTAATTAAAACATAAAATAGCTGATGAGACACTACTTTGCTGCTTAAAAATCCCACTCAACATTTAGTAGTTTTTCCTCCTTTTGATTATGGCTAGATCTCTGATGAAGATCTATATCTAAAAAAATACCTCCCACATACAAATGACATGATGATGATGCTAGAGATCCTCTCAAGAAAATGCGGCAAAAACCCCGAAGCCTCCTATAAATATAAATACACGAAGATTCCCAAAATCATTGTATTTAATGTTATTTGATCTCATGTATTGTGCCAAATCCCAAAAATGAAAATAATAAATAAGCCTCTACCACACTTTTTTTAAAAAAAAAACCACAACATAAAAAACCATGGAACAAATAAATAACTATTTAAAAATACACATTTTTTGGGGATATTTGTGGGTAATGTTATGGAATTTTATTTTATGGTAGTAGATGGATCTCGTAGAGGAATTTTATGATGTCGATATCCTTAACCTAAGATTATCAGTATCCAAATTGGTAGTACAATTGGTTTGGGAGAATCTTATTTTAGATGATATAGTGGAATAATACTCTACATGTCAAGAACCAACATGGGTCACCCCAGAATTGGGCACCCAATCCAGTCCGCGCCAAGGCAGGAAGGGAATTCCTGATCCCCAAAGGATAACAACAAGTTCCTAAGAATCAATGAATGACATTTCAGAATGGTTTTTCCTGATAAAAATAATAAAACATTCAATGGAAACTCATTGAAAATCCATTGTGACTCATCTGTAAGAAAAATATATATGAAAAGAAAATAAGAAGATCAAAAACAAGGGACCACTAAACAAGGTATATATAAAATTAACATCCTAGAAGTATAAAAATATGATAAAAAAGTAAATAAAACCCAAATGAATAAAGATGTATGAATAAAAGGAAACTGAGTTGGATGGTACATCCATGATACAATAAAAACTAAAATCTAAAATAAAAAAGGGATAATGATCTCATCATGACCCATGGTCATACTCAAACATCATCGCAAAGATATAACCGTGAGACACTATATAAACTAAAAAGCACATAAGGATCTACTCAAGATACAATCCTAAATAAAACCTAAAATATGTATAGACATGAGCACAAAGTTGAGTAAGTGTCCTCTCTATCCCCATGCATAATCTTTACAAGAAAAATCCTCCAAATCAAGTTTTAAAAATACATCCATAAAAGTTAGATTTATATTTTTAAATTGAAACAAAACACAGTCAACCATATTATAAATTTAATTTATTTACAAATAAATTTTTTCCCTTTTACACCAAAATTAATATTTAAAAATTTCCTAAGAGGGATTGGACATTCATGAAGGGAAATTATTTCAATAAAGAATCCATTTTTAAATCAGTTAAAATCATCACTAAAAAATAAACTATAAATTTTAATATACACACATATATGGGAGACTATAAGTAAATATGGATCACAATATCCTAATAAGAGAAAACAAAAAACTATATATAGGCATAAATAACAGCTAAAGTGAAATGAACACAAAAAATATAAATAGAAACTAAATTTTGTAATAAATAAAATAAATAAAAGAAAACAATACCATTAGAGTAGAATTAGGGAAACTAAGGTCAAGGAAATACATAACCCTATACTATCTCAATGAATGAACCATCATCATAAATTTTGCATAATCTCTAGGGAGAGTAATTATAATTCATAGAGGAAGAGGACACCCCAATGTGACTTTATAACCATATTATTGAAATATTTTATTAGTGTTTTAACAATGTCCAAAGCTTTGAATGACACACCAAGACTAGAAGTACTTTTAATAGTGTTCCAAAACCATGTTCTTGAGTTACCATGATTAGTTTAAAGGTTAGTGACTATATAAACTAAAATAAATCACATAAAATAACATTAACATATAAAACACCCCTCACCTCCTCTCTAATCCTTCCTTTAAAAAAACTCCCTTTTAGTCAATACGCTTCACATTTAGTAAAACTTCCAAGTTCACACATCATAATAAGAATGGGTTAATCAATACTCTTTTGATAAAGTGCCAACCAAGACTTGATACCTCTTTGAGAAACCAAAACCATAAAACCCATTTAATGTTTTTCCAAATGGGCCTTAAATCTTATTCCATAGTATAAAGCCAGAAGCCCCATTTTAAAAACCCAATATAATTCAATACATCAAAATAAATATTTTTATCCAAAATGATACCAAATTTTCAAGATAAATTTAAAACCCCAATATTTTATGAAATTTATTTTTTCAAATAAATTTAATTTCTTTCATATCTTACATTATACACACCACCGAGTTTAAATGAACCACGATATACTATTAGAACATTATTATATGAAATTAATATCCTAGCCAATGAATTGGTGGGTGTGAAAAGGACTAAATAAATTATGAAAAAAATATGGCTTATATGTGTTTAAAATTAATTCATTGGTTATGAATTAATTATAAATGAAAAAAAGACTTATTGAAAATAAAAGAGATGTTTTTATGAAAACTATTTTTATGCACACAATGTGTCTTTATATTAATCAAATAAATTTATTATTATTGGTAACTAATTTTAATGAAATTTATAAATTATACATTCAATGAATATTTTATCATTCATCAAATATTTTTTCTAGGAATTGGAAAAGAATAAATCCAACTTTGTGCTTAAAAACTGTATTGTTCTAAAAAACTATTTCATTGTGTTTTGTGTACGTATTTTAAAATTATTTTTTCACACTTTTATAAAATTTATTTTAAAAATGTAATTAATTTTGAAAATTTAATTTCAAAATCATCTTATGGTTATTTTTTTTATTTTTTTCAAAGATTAATATTTCAATGAATAGTGAATATATTGATTTTTTTAAAAATTACCTTTTCATTTAAATAATTTACAAAGTTATTTATTTTTTTAAAAATATTTTAAAATTAAAATTAATTTATTATCTTATTATTAATCCAATTTAATTCACTATAATTAGTTTTATGTTTACTTTTGATATAATAAATTTTCACACTTAGGAAAACTTTTTCTTTAGAAAATCATTTTTTGTTGCATTTGTGGTTTTAATTTTAAATTAAATTAATCCAATTCTATGAATTAGATTATAAAAAATTTATTCCTTATTTGGAATCATGATAATTAATATTAGTTAATATGTTTAACTAATTTTTTCTATAATTAATAGTAAAAATAGTAAAATTTAATTTATGCGTTTAAGGTTAAAATAGGGTTTTGCATGTTACATGTGATTATTTTAAAATTAATTTTTCACCCACATAGGATTTTAATATGATGATTTTTTTTCATATTTATAATCATTGGGTAAAAATTATCTAATAATTCCAATTTTATTCAGATGCTTAAAGGATAAATTACCTAGGTAAAAAAACTAGTTACGATGCCAAAGACTGGAATGGTAAAAGTGAGTAACCTTAGAGATAAAGGGAATAAAATATTTAAAAAATGTTTATTTTTTAGTGTTTAAGGTGTTAATTGACCTTATATTATTTATAATATATCAATTATTAATTTTTTAGGCACTTGTTTTGAGATTGATTTCCCATTATTGAATAGTTTTGACTTTTTACAAAAGTTACTCTCCTCAATTATGAAAGGCTCTCTTTTTTTAAACACACTTAAAAATAAATTTGGTCCAAAAAACCACTACCAGATCCATTTATTACTTCCTTTACAATATTTTATAGTACTTGGTTTGATTATAAAACCTTCCTAAGAAGGATTTTTGTGAAAACCAAAAGAGGTTGTCCAAAGAAGAGGTATCATTATTTACTAATAATTTTTTATATATTGTTAAACCTACTTAAAATATTTATCTACCATGGTGAAATAATAATAATAGTATCCTTTATATAATAATATGTTATTATGTTAATTTCATAACCTATATACATCTCATCTTCCATAAAACTAGAAACAAAACTATCGATTATGTGTGCGGAAGACTACCACCTCACAAACTGATGTAATTAATTTTCTATCACCACCTATCATTACTGAATATAATGATTGATTATATATATATATTATAATTCTTTAATTATAATATCACATATACCTTATTACCTTCCAATATGTTGGACAATGACAACATCACTCATGAATACGTGTGGACTACATCCTCCATAAAGAGATCTGATATATTGTATGATATAATAATGATTATGTAAAGGTTAACAAAAATTTACCTTTATTTCAATCCATCTTTCAAAAAATTAAAACAATGATCATGCCTATATACAACCTACCATATCCATGAACGATCTAATTAATTTTTCTATCTATAAATTTTATGGACAACTATTAATATGTATATAATGATTATATATGATATTTATATCATGATTACCATTATGTAGATCATGTAACCATGATAAAAATACAAGAACCAAAGCATACATGAAACACTAAGCAGTTGTCTCCTGAAATATTGATTTGAATAAAGAATGGTTAATAAATGGGTGATAAAAGGTTATGTATAAATATTTTATGGTATGATATGTATATGATTATGGTTCTAGAATATATTTTTACTAATAAATATTTATGGTACAGGAGGTTCGAACACGTATGAATAAATTCGAGACTTGATGTAAGGGATTTTCATCTCTATTTTATTCCCATTAGACACATTAATTTTTCACAACTTATTTATTATATATGGTGTATATATTTCCCATGAATTTATTTTATAATGATTATCATGAAAATAATGGGGATATAAATATGCATCTAAGATTCTCTTTTTCATGAGGTTTTACTTTAAAAGTAACCAAAGTGGTAAGTTATTTTGTTTTATTTGTGATATTTAATGTTTCATTTTTATGTTGTTATTTAATGGGTATTATGATTGAGCAGTTAAAAAAGTGGCAATATTTTTATATTACAATCTCATTGGTTATTGGGATCATTTATGAATATGCTTATAATGATGAAATTTCATGACCGACCTCTCAAGAATATCATTAATTTTCTTCTCCACTAGTTATTTATAGAGATTACTTATTTTCCTTTCATTTTCCTCTATTTAAGTAATGAAGCGACCCAAATAATATTTTTATGGGAAATCAACTTTATTTATCTCTCCAGTCAAAAATAAATTCTATTCCATGTTTATTTTCTATAAAAATAATTTCAAGAATGATTTTACTACTCTTTAATGATTGGTTAAAGACATTTTTATTCATGTTTTAATTTTTTAAATATGCTTTAAACGGTAACTTCTTTTCATTTTTCAAATGAGAAACTTTTTGAACTTTGTAATAAAAATTTGGATGGAATCTTTGTTTTATTGAACACAACACAAACTAAATTTACCACCATCATGACTATTCAATTATTTGAAGCTTCCTTTACAATTATCTAAGGTTATTTTCGATGAAAATGATTTCCTTAATATTTTGTCAATTTTTATATTTTAAATAATTGAATTCAATTAGAAAAGGGTATTTTCCTAGAGAAATGTTCCATGTAATATTTTAGAATAATTTTCATCCATGATGACATCCTTTATTGTTACTTAAGATATGATCTAATGATACCATCCATATTATTTCTATGCATGGTTTATGATTATGGTGAGGATATTTTTATGAAAATCATTCCTTTTTACATGGATTATGTTATGATGAAAGTTTTTAATGATTATGAAACCAATTTATTTTCTATAGGTTATGACATGATGAAATGTTTATGAAAACCATTTCTTTTTCATGATTAATGATACAGTGAATATTTTATGATCTAGTGGAACAAATCTATATAATTTTCATTATGTGTTATGTGGGCCTAGAATTATATATCTCTCCCTTGCATTGGGTAAATATTGATGTCTCTAAAGATAAAAAAGGATTGGAATTAAGAGTGAACCCTATTAAATAAGGTCCTCTATCCACTATGATAGTCTTGGGAGTAAACCTTGACTACTATAATGGTTTGGGGAGTGAACACAATCCATTATGATAGTATCATTATTAATCCTTGCCTACTAAGTAAATGATTTTATATTCTTATGTGTATAATAAAATATCATGTATTATGTCTATGTTATTCTCTCATGACCCATGATCTTTGATTCCATTATAACTCAGGTCTTTTGAAATTCTATGATTTATTCGATGGATCAAGATTATGATATAATATATACTGGATATGGTTTTCAAATGTCATGCTTAAGTTCTCATATCCTTATCCTCATGTTATTTTTAAGTTATTATTAATATCTCCCTTGTTTACCCTTACTGTGTATCTGAGTTCACCCTATCCTATGTTTCATTTCCATAGGTTATAAAGATATCTATAAAGTATGATATGTTTAATATGGGTTCTTGTTACAAAATACTTAGTGAGAGATGATGTATTAAACTTATGAACAAGTTGTCGATGTATCAATGTTTCCTAAGATACTAGATCTATACAGTTATGTTGTGGATCATTATATTTTTTAAAAAATATTCACTAATAAGAAGTAATATTTTTGCATGGAATGTATGGGTTAATATAAGTTATACAATATAAAAGAACAATTAACTTTGTAAGCATGAATGATAACACTTTAGTAAAAAACATTAGGATAGTCCTATATATATGAGAATGTCCGAAGTAATTGTAAATAAAAGCATGTTGTTTTCATAGAAAAATATCACTGTATCGTTACTACATATGGAAATTATTTTCGCATAGATGAATCTAGGGGTAATAACCATGAAAATAGTTGATCAAGTATAACTTGTCCATCATTTTGGTATACAATGAGTGTTCCCTTACCATAAACCGAGTTTTAGACTCCTGGGAAATATGCTTGGATAACTCAAATTTCCATTATAAACCATTATGATGGATTTGAATAGATGAATTCCATGAATGACATTTTTTAAACATAAGGTGTAATATATAGAACATAAGGTGTCGTGATTTAGACATACTATGATTTATTTTCATGATTATGCAGTTTCCCACTACGATTATTGTTGTTCACACTATACTTTTTGGTTTTACTCAATGGATGGAACGTGAAGAAACTATGTTAATGATGGATGAAATAAAAAATTCAATTATTTTCTTCCCAATATACCATTTTTAATGATATTCGTAATGAATAATATTATTTATATTATTACACAATTTTCTTAAGTTATGAAATATGCTGAGCTTAAAAATAGAAAAAGGAGGAAACCATATTCTATTGCGTCCTTCATTAGGAAACATACATCTTTTTTTAGTGTGTATACTAATCCAGTAGTCACTAAATAATGGATCAGTACCACTATAAATATATTTTCTATTCTTTAGTGTTTGGAAATTGAAAATTTATTTTGGATGTCTATAGTTGGAAAGGAGAAGCAGACCACAGGTGTAATCTTATCAAGAATATGAGTGAACTTGAATAAATTGAGTCCACATATTATGATGAGTTTAAAAGATTATTTTTTAATATGTACTTCATTTTTATTCTTTGTTCAAAAATAGAGAAGTAATTTGTTGAGATAAATCGTAAGGATGATGAATCCATTGGTACCCCTGAGTCAAATTTTAGAGGACTTGTGAGGTATGTTTCTTTTATTATCATCCAACTTGAATGTAAGGTTGATCGATTATTCAGCGGCTTTGAACCAAGTCAATAAATGGAATTATACATAAAATAATTCAATTGCTATTAAGAAATCATTCATTGTGCTATCAAGGTGGAAATAGAGGTTGGAGTTACCAATAATCTCAGGTTTTGATAAGAAAAGAAAGATGAGATTCAAAGGAAATTCTAAAAACCATTGAGAGAATAATATTAACATTTATTTATTCTTAATGTTTGGAAGGAAACATCGTGTAAATTATCTTAAGGGTATTGGAATTTTTTTAAGTGTGGAAAAGAAGTTCATCGAGCAATCAAATGTTGATGTCATTGGTAGAAGTTTTCTAATGAAGTGAATAGAGAAAAATATCCACAGAATTAACCACACAAACTCTAGTGTTTCAAATTTCTAGAGTATGGACATTATGATAAAAAATGGTAAAATACTAAGGTTATAGAAGATTATTGATGTAAAAAATCCCTTAATATGGGAGATGGAGGGGAATATCATGCTATCACTATTTATAATGGGAGGTATATTAATGACATGGTAAAATGTACACTTACCATACACTATAGAACAACTAATTTCTTAATTGACTATGGATATTACAATTATTTTATATCTAAGGAATTTTATAAGGGTATAATAATTCAACACCAATGATTAGAAGTTGAATTATCTTTGAAAAACCCTAAAGGTATGACAACATTATCTCAAGTTATTCTCCGATTGAAGTTTTTGGTAATGTGCTTCTTGTAGATATTATTATTCTCCATCTGGTTGAATGTGATGTTATCTTAGGCATGCATTTGATTTCTCTATATAAATACAACATTAAGTTAAGAGGAAAAAAAGTAAAATTTCATATTCTATAACAACATATGATCTTATATTAGTGAAATGAAAAATATGACATTTATAAGGAAATAACATCTATTATATGGGTATTGATTTATATTTAAAAGAGGTATTTATATTATATGGTTGGGGAGGAATTCAATATCAATTAAATACCTATTATGTGGTATTTTTTTTGATGACTTTAAAGAATATTTTCCTAGTCTTACACTGAATCATGAAGTTGAATTTTCAATAGAACTCAAAACTAGTTGTACACCTATTTCAAAGACTCTATATAGAATAACCCCAATTCAGTTGTTGGAATTAAAGAAACAACTATAAGAGAATATTTAAAATATATTTATTCATAAAAATTTTTCACCATGGGGAACATTTATTCTTTTCAATAAGATGAAATATTGATCAATGCGACTGTACATTGATTAATGGGAACTGAATAAAATCACAATAGAGAAAAAGTATTCTATACCCCATATTGATTAATTTTTTTATCAAGAAAATTTAGATAGATAATTTTATAAGATCTAACTTCATTTTGTATATCATCAATTGATGGTTAATATAGAGGATATACCCAATAATTTTTTTACAAGCTATGGAAACTATGAATATGTAGTGATTCCTTTTTTTCATTCAAATTCCCCCACAATCTTCACGGATTTAATAGATAGAGTCCTTAGAGATTATATTATTCAGTTTGTGGTAGTATTTATAGATGATATTTTTATATATTCAATGATAAAATAAGATAATAGAGATCACTTTAGGATTTTACTGAAGATCCTAATAAAAGAAAGTCTTTATGAAGAATATATAAAGTGTGAGTTTTGGCAACAAAGTAGTGTCAGTTTTGGGTCATATAATCTCTAGAGAGGGTATACCTTTGGATCCATCAAATATTAAAATTATTGTATTATGTCTTAGACCAAATACCATGTTTTAGATCCATATTTTTCTTGGTTTAACTTTATATTATCATCTCTTTGCGGTGAAATTTTTATGATTATCTAATCAACTCACCAAGTTAACTCAAAAGTTATCCCTGTTACTTTGGGCTGATGAATGTGAATAAAACTTCAAGGAATAAAAGAGAGGTTTTTAGTGCACTTGTTCAAAAATTTACCTATAGTGAAGAAGGGTTTTTAATATACAATGATTCATTTAAGAAGGTATTGGGATTAATTATCATATATAATGATATGGTGATAGCTTATACCTCATTATAATTGAAGAATCAAGATCAAAATTACCCAAATAATTTTTTGAAGTTCGATGCAGTAAATTTTCATTAAATAAATGGATGTATTTTATTTATTTATAATGGTGTAATATATATAATGATCATAAAAGTTTAAAGTTCATATTCACATATAAATATTTGAATATGCACAAGAGGAGATGGTTGCAGTAGATTAAGGATTATGAATTATCAAAACATTACCACCTTAGGAAATTTAACAGGGTGGCCAATGATTTGAGTCAAAAGGATCATGATAGATTATATTTGATGAGGATTAAAAAAGAACTAATATTTATGTATTGTAAAAGTATGGGTATGTAAATTTTAAAGGAAGGAGAGAAATATTTCCTTTATCAAATGAATGTTCAATAACATATCCATGTGAGAATTAAATAGGAACATAATGACGATGTGGAACTATAAAAGAATATAAAAAATGTTCCTAAATTAAACCTTTATAGTGATGGAATGATAAGGTTCATGAACTATGTATGTGTTCTGTCCATGCCATATTTTAAGCAGTTATTAGAGGTGGATCATAGTACTTCATTCTCTATTTATCCTAAATGTATGAAGATGTATAGATATTTTAAAGAGTATTTTTGGTGGGGCAACACTAAGTGAGATATTTTAGAGTATGTATCTAAATTATTGGTGTATAAAAAAGTTAATGTTGAGAGGTATAATATTGAGGGGATGTTATAACCATTATAGATGCCATAATGGAAATGGGAAAACCTCACCATCAATTTTGTCGCTGGACTCCCCAAAACATCTAAAGCCACAATGATATTTCGGTTATAGTTAACCAACTTAAATATTAAAAAAATTCATTTATATAATAAAATAATTATATATTGATCTGATTTATTGGATATATATTAAAGAATTGGTAAGGTTTCATGCAGTACTACATTCTATTATATCTGATCAGGATTCAACGTTTACCTTGAAGTTCTGGAAAAGTCTTAAGTATGATCTAGGTACAAAGTTAAGTTTAATCATTGTTTATCATCCGCATATATATGGTGAGTCTGAGATAACCATTTAAACCATAGATGTATGTTATTAGACCTTGTCTTATGAAATTCAACGGTGGTTGGGAATAACACCTTCCTCTACTTGAGTTTCCTTACAACAATAGCTTCCCCTAAAGAATTTAGATGGATCCTTATGAATAATTCCATGGAAATAATTGAAGAAACACAATATCATGGAATGAAGTTAGATAAAGAAAACCATTGAAAACTTAGGAAGTTGAGTAAATGTCAGAAAAAGTAAAATCCATTCAGCATCACATCAAGGCATATTAGAGTTGACAAAAAAGTTGTGAAGAAAATTATCAATGTGGAATATAATTTAATGTTGGAGATAACTATTTTATTTGAATTTATACATGGAATAAGGTTATGAGATTCATAAAAAAGGGAAACAAAATAACTTGGTATATTTTCACTTATGATATTACTAATGAAGTATGGATAATAGATTATCATTTGGCACTTCCATTGAACCTCTCTTAAGTTCATAATTTGTTCCATATATCTCTCTTGAGGGAGATCATACCTTATCCTTCACATTTTATGAACTCAAAATTCATACCAATAATAAAAAAATATATCTTATGAGTAATAATTAGTGGAGTTTCTAGACAGTATATATAATTTAATAAGAAACAAGACCACTCACTTGGCCAATTTTTTGGGCGAAAACCCCAATTTGAGAAAGCTATATGGGAACCTAAAGATATGATGGCGCAGAAGTATCCTTAGTTGGTTTTATCAACATGATGAAATTTAAAGTTAAAAATTATTTAAAAGGGGGTATAATTTTACATCTTGGGATTTCATGAAATATTGTTTTCAAATAAATTTAATTTCTTTGATATGTTGCGTTACATGCAACACCGAGTTTAAATGAACCACAATATACAATTAAAATATTATCATGTGATAGTTATCACATTTCCATTAGATATGGGTGTATGAAGAAGACTCAATAAATTAGATTTTTTTGTTTACATACGTATAAAATAAATTCTTTGGTTATAAATTAATTATAAATGAAAATAAAAACAAATAGAAAATAAAGGAGGTGTTTTTCGGAAAAATTATTTTACTACACAGAATGCGTGTTTGTATTAAAAAATTTATTGTCAAATATTTTTGAATTAATTTAATAAAATTTATATATTATATATTCAATATTTTCTTTATCATTCATCTAATATTTTTCTATCAATTAGATAAATCTAGTTCTCTTCTTAAAAATGTATTTTTCTAACAAGTGGTTTCATCAAGTTTTCACACTTATTTTAATTTCCCTCCCAATTTTAGAGTATTTATTTGAAAAAATTAAATTAACTTTTGAACTAGAAATTTAAAAATTATCTTAGTGTGAATTTTTAAGAATTTTCTCAAAAGATTAATTTTTCGATGAATAGTGAAAAACAAAGATTTTTATTGAAATTGTCTTTTCGTTTAAAGAATTTAAAAGTTATATTTTGTTTTAAAATGTGTTTTAAAATAAAATTAGTTAAATTATATTATTATTAATTAAATATAGGTCATTGTAATTAATTTTATGTTTAATTCTGATATAAAAACCTTTTATACTCAAGAAAAAATTTTCTTTGGAAAGATGCTTTTCATCGTGTTTATGAGTTTACTTTTAAATTAAACTCTACCTATTATATGAATTTAATTTGAAAAAATTAGTTAAATACTTTTCATAATAATTATTAATTTTATCCAATTAGTTAAAATAATTTTTTGGTAATAATTAATAGTAAAAAAATTAAAAATTAATTACCATGGTTAAATAAAAATGGGGGTTTTCTCATCCCATGTGCTTTTGCTAAAATTAATATTCCATAAAAATAGGATTTTTATTTGATAAATTGGATATAATATTTATAATTAATGGGTACAAATTATCTAATAAGTCCCATTTTATTTTTAGTCTTAAAGGATAAATAAAATAGGTAAAAAAACTTGTTACCGTAGTGAAAACTAAAATTGTAAAAGTGATTAAACTTAGAGGTAAAGGGAATAAAATGTTTTAATAATGTTTCCTTTTTAGTTTTTGATGTTTTTAAATACCTTATATTCTATATATTACATTATTTATCAATTTTGGAGGTACACTTTTTGAGAGTGGATTTCCATTGTTGAATAGGTTTGGGTATTTAAAAAATGTCACTTCTTACTTATAAAAGTGAACCTCCTATCCTATTTTCTTCACACATCAAAATCCTTTTGGTTTATAAAATCCCTGACCAATTATTTTTTTTACTTCCCTTAACGCTTATTATAATCATTATTTTGATTATAAAACCCTCCTAGTAAGTAGTTTGGTGTAAAGCTCAAGTGGTTTTCCGTTGATGAGGTATTGTTCTTAACCCAGCGTTTTGGTTTTATTTCTTCTCCAAACTCATTAAAATATTATTCTAACATGATAAAATAATAAAACCAATATATTAAATATAATAATATTTTACTATTTTATTGTAATAACCTATATCCCTCTAATATTTTTCTAAATGGGAAAGTAAACTGTTGATTTCTTGTATGATAAAATACCGCCTCACGAACCGATGTAATTCGTTTTTACTATATTGTCAAAAATGAATCTTCTTTTCCTTTTCCAAATGTGGTATATTGGAATTTTTCAAAAAAATGGGAATGGAAGATGTTTTTTACATACACAGCCCAAATAGAATTTCCTATTAATATAACCATTCAATGATTTAAATACTCCTTTATAAGTCTCCATGGTTATTTGTAAAGAAAATTTTCTTTAATATTTAGGGAATTTTTACATTTTAAAAAAGTGATTTCAAACTGTTTAGGGTATTTTCCTCATGAAATGTTCCAAGTGATATTTTAAAGGAATTTTTATATGTGATGAAATACTTTGTTCTTACATAATATATGATCAAATAATATCATATATATTCATTATTTGAATGTTTTATGAGTTTTTGATGATATTTTTATGAAACATGATCCCTTTTTCCATTTGTTATGTTATGATGAAATGTTTTAATGATTATGAATCTCATTTATTTTCCATGGGTTATGACATAGTGAAATGTTTATGAAACCAAATAAATTTTCAGGGGTTATGATATGATGGATGTTTTATGTTCTTGTGGTACACTTCTGTATGATTTTATTTATTTTAATGTCGGGTCAGATATTATATATCCCTCCAATGCATTGGATAAAGATGGATATCTCATGAGATAAAAAAGAATGGAATGGGTGGTGACTACTATTCAATAAGGGACTATATCCAATGTGGCATTATTCGATGTAAACCTTGACTACTATGATAATTTTTGGGAGTAAAACCAATCTACTATTATTGGTAGTAATCATGGACAATGATGGATTTGATTATCTATACTTATGTGTATACCAAAAACTCACATATTATGCCTATGTTATGCTATATTTACTCATGATCTTTGATCCTTTGTGATTCATGTCTTATGAACTACCATGATTTATTTTAGGACTCAATATTTTTATCTATGATATGCATGGTATGGTTTTCAAATGTTATGATCATGTTCTCATACACTTATGATAATGTTATGTTTATGCGATCATTGATATCTCAAGTTTTTACCCTTATAGAGCATCTAAGCTCACCCTTTATTATGTTTCATTGTAACAGCCCGAGATTTTATGAAAAATATTCTTTTTTATTTCACTAATGTCTTGTGTTGTACGCTACACCAAAAGGAGCTTGCACAACACGCATCCTTGACTTGCCTTGCATTACACGCAATCGCAACCTTCCTCGATAGCGTGTGTGGTACGTAATACTGAGTTTCACGAAACAATGATATGCTATTAAAATATTATTGAAACTAGCCGTTATGAATAGTAATAACTACTTTTTAAATTTTAGAAATTTTAACTCTCAAAATGGACTTCATTTTTGGATTCGGAGTATCGAATTTAGCCTAAGGTGAAATTTTGGTACTTTTCGGATAACTTTCATATTCTGATGAATAGTGAAAATTTCTAAATTATAATTAAAAACAACTTTTTTTTAATCGAAATAATTAATAGTGATAAATCATTAATTTGAGTGGTTTTAAAGTATATTTAGAATATATTTTTACAATTTAATACAATGTTGGTCATTGGATGTAATTTCACATTTAAACTAGACATAAACAAGTGTGAATCTTTTGATAGATTTTGTTTCTTAAAAACACGCTATTTGTTTTAATAGCAGGATTTAATTATAAAATTAATTAATGCAACTTATATTTTGGGAATTTGGTAAAATAGAAATCATTTTTGAATTCAGAATATCAATTATAGCTTAGGGTGAAATTTTGGCATTTTTCTGAAAAACTTCAATTTTTGATGAATAGTGAAACCACTAAGTGGTAGGTTAAAAACTGAATTTTGCATAAAACTTAATTTTACCGCTTCTGTGAATGGAATTTCGAAAATCCGAGAGACACGGTTAATATCAAGGACTAAAATGTGGTTCAATGAGATGAAAATAATTTTTGGTGAATAGTAACTTTTTACCTTTTTTTACCGCGGTTAATAGTAAATAGGGTAACTAAGGGTAAATATGATATTAATATTACCCTAACACATGTCCTAATTCTATTGGACAAGTGTAATTCGAACAAAAACAAACTTAGGAATAAAATATGACCATTTAGGCCCACTTGGATTAGATTAGGACATTTATTATTAATTTATTTAAAGAAGGGTTAAAATAGTTAAAATCAAAGTTTAATAAGTAAATAATTTTTAATATGGGGTTATACATAAGATAAATTCGATTGTAAATATTAATTAGAAAGCTAAAAATATTTACTACATGATGGTATTTTATTTGTAATTTTTAGACATCAAATAAATTAATTTATTTATGACACAAAGATGATGCAGTAATTATCTTGTTAATGAAATATTGACATAATTGATGTTATAAACACCAAAATAAATTTAATTTGAGACTTTTTATGAATTAAACTAATTTTCTAGGTTACTATGATAAATTAGTGTTGATTTAACCAACTTGGTTCGAACATATAATTTTGTTATGACTTTCACAAAAATCATGTATCAAATAGTGTCAAAATTGACACAAAATAGTTTTTAAATCAAATATTATATTATTAATTGTTATTTTATTCCTAAAAATCTAAGGTTCGGCCAAATGACTTAGATAAGGATATATGTATTAATAATATACAATTTGGGGTTCGTTTGGCATGTTATAGTAAGTGTATTTACCATATAGTGAAAGAAAACAAAAAGACACGGTAAAAGTTAAATTATTTAACTTAGAGTTAAATCTAATTGATAAGGTTAAAATAATACCCTAAACTTGTCTAAATCTTATTGGTTGATAGGATTTCGACCCATCCCCACATTATCTTCGAAAGAAGACCCTTTGGAACCATTATAAACCGATTTTGACTTTAATATAAAATAATATTTTGAGGTATTCCTAAGGTGCCCCTCTCCTCCCTTATAAAAGGACACCTCCTCCCCCTCCTCCTCACACCAATTTGAGCACTCAAGCTCGGCCAACCCCTGCCAAAATCTCTTCTAAACTTCCCTAGAAACATCCTAGAGGTTCTGTTCTTACTCAAAGACCAATTTTAGTTCCCTAAGAGGAGGTCTCCAAAAGGCGCTTCAAAGAAGAGGTAATTACCGTTACCAATTATTTCATCTTTATTTCTTCTTACACTTCTTCTTCTTAGGTTGTTTCATTATGAAGTAATAACATCAGTATTACTCATATACTGATATGTTATTATAAGTATGAAACAACCCTATTTCACCATCTATCCATCCTACGGAAAAAGAAATCACTGCGCGTGCATACGTACGGAATACCGTCTCCACGCCGTGGTGTAATCTATTTTCCACCACCACCTTACATGGATGGGTATAATGGTGTAAAGAATAACTATACATAGTTATTACAACATCATATTGATTCTTATATATTGTATAATCCACTTCAATTCAATTCAATATTTATAGAAATGATATCATCGCTCGTGCGTACGTACGGACTACCGTCTCCACGACGCGATGAGATTCATTCTCCATGTTAACCATTTAAGAATGATTATAATGTATATATAAGAAATAATAATGAAATATATGACATTATAAAGCTACTGGATTTATGTATATATATACATATGTATGTCATCTACTTACTTCCATTTCAAGACAATAAGGAAAGGAAAACAGCGTTCATGCGTACGTACGGACTACCGTCTCCATGAACGGTGTTTTTCATTTTATTTATCTACCTATTATATATATATATACTGAATATATATGATATATAAATCATATTTTATATTCTGGAAGTGAGTAAATCATGATATAAGTAATAATGATGTCAAGAACAACAAGTCAAAACACCTACGATAAATGGAACGATTTTACCCAAAACGCTTCTTTAACATGGAATTTACAAAAGAACGGGTAATATAATGTCATAAGTGAACCATATATGATATCATAACAATGAATATTATTCTGTAATAAGTCAATAACATGATTTAAATCATTATACAGGAGGTTCGGACACATACAAGCATGTCGGACCTAAGGTAAGGGAAATATCACAATCTCATTTTTATCTGAGATTGTTTATTCGTAAGTATTTACTGGGCTGTATTTTATCATCCACATCCATGTTCCCTCAATATGTAATATTATTTCCATCCACCTACAATTGTTTAAATCCAATTTTACCCTTCTATGAGTTTTTAGTAAAGGATATGAAAGGAATCTTTCTTCGTTTTTCGTACGAGGTACTTTTTGACTTTTCCGACAAAAGTACGAAGAATGTTTTTTTAACTTATACGGCACGAACGGATTTATACTGTTTTATAAAGCCTTATTTTCATGAAGATTCCTCTAAAAGATTTCATGACTATTTTCAATAAAATCTCTTTCTTTTAAAATTGCATGATGTTTTGTGAAAAGAAATTGATTTTGAAGAAGAAAGGATATTTTCCTCAAGAATTCAATTCAAGTGTTTTATCAAAATTATTTTCCATATAAGATAATAAAGGGTTCTGTTTCTATCCATATTTTTACATTGATTTGACTATGTTGTGATGGAATTATGTTTATGAATTCCTTTATCTTATATGAATGGTTTTATGATGTCATGTTGTTTAAGAATCCCATTTTTATTACATGGGTTATGCAATGATGTATGATTTATGATTTTGTGGCACACATAAGAAAGGATTCATTAAGAGATGGGTGGGACCTATATCTCCCTCCAATGCATTGGGTAAAGATTTTATATCTCATGAGATAGACATGGCTGGAATGGTAGGTTATACCGGTTCAGTGAAACAGGACTGAAACGAGGGTTACTCAATTCAGAAAGGGACTTTGTCCACTAAGATAGTCTTGGAAATGAGTCTTGACTAACAAGAAATGATTCTCTATGATTATGTGTGTATGCCACAATGTTTCATGTTTTAAGTTATGATTATTGGGATTTCATTTCACTACTATGATTTATCCCATGTTATGAAATTATGCTCTCTTTTGCAGGTTAAGATTTCCAAAAGTTATGTTCTTATGAATATGATGTGATTGATTTTTCTTTTGTATACCCTTACTGAGCATTTGAGCTCACCCTTTTATGTTTTCTTTTTCCCATGATATAAAGAAAGGTTTTTAGGTAAAAAAAAGGGAAGATATTTATGGGAGATGTTGAAGATCTTTCCCCACGATTAGAAGATTTTATTCCGAGTTTCCAAAGACACTAAACTATTACGATCCTTGTGTGTGTGTTTTTGTTATGTACTAAGTATTCCGCAAAAGTAATGTAATGTCAATGTATGATAAGCTTCGGGTCTCTACAGTTGGTATCAGAGGAAAGTTTTAGTCAACCTTTGGAAACTAGGATGCGAAAACGTTAGTGAGATCCCTAGAGATATTTCTAAGGTATGTCTAGGGATGTCCCTAGGGATAAGTATACGTATAGGTTATAGTAATAGAATTACGCTAACGATCATAGAATTAAACCTAAGATGTTGGATATTGAAGGTAATCCCCCTTTATTATGTTGTTTTCCTTAGCATGATTTTTGCCTCTCACACTATTCTTTTTGGGTTTTAGACGATGGCTGGAACCCGAAGGAACCGTGTTGATCAATGCAATGGACAATGCAATGATTGACCTCCTGAACAAACAAATGTTATGGGAGATGGAGTGCAAAATCTTATTGCTATACTTACACAAGCTATGAATCATTCTGGACTTCCAAATGAGCAGAGAAGGGAACAATATTCTATTGAGTTCTTCATGAGGCAACGTCCACCTTCTTTCAGTGGGTCTACTGATCCATTAGTTGCTGAACAATGGATTAGTACTACTGAAAAGATATTTTCAGTTCTTCAATGTTCTGAACATGATAAAGTCATCTTAGCAGTATATCGTTTGGAAGGTGAAGCTGATCAATGGTGGAATCTTATCAAGAATACGAGGCCAAGAGATGAAATTGAGTCCATGGAATGGGACGAGTTCAAGAACATGTTTTTCAGTAAGTACTTCCCTCGTATTCTTCGAACAAAGATGGAGAAAGAGTTTCTTGAACTGAAGCAAAGGGACGATGAATCTGTTGGTACCTATGAAGCAAATTTTACAAGACTTGCAAGGTATTCTTCTGGAATTATCATTCAACCTGAAAGTAAAGTTGATCGATTTTTCAGTGGCTTAAAACCAAGTCTTCGAAGGGCATTAGCTATAAGAGACTTCAGTAGCTATGAAGAAATTGTGCGTTGTGCTATCAAGGTAGAAATGGAAGTTGGTGTTACATATCCATCTCATGGTTTTGACAAGAAACGAAAGATGGAGTTCAAGGAGAAATCTCAGAATAATGATGAAAAGAAGATGAATGTTTCCTTATGCACAAAGTGTGGGAAGAAGCATGGTGGAGATTGTCTTAAAGGGACTAGAAAATGTTTTAAGTGTGGAAAAGAAGGTCATCGAGCAGCTGAGTGTCGAAGTAATGGAAAAAGGGTTTCTAATGATGTGAATAAAGCAAACACTGCAGAGAACGCACCGCCAACACTTCAATGCTTCAAGTGCAAGGAAATGGGGCATTATGCTAATAATTTCCCTAATCCAAGGGTTAGTGATGATCAACATGAGAAACCACTGAAGGCAAAGGACAAAGGGAAATCACATGTGATCACTATTGGCAATGTTGAATATGACAACAATGTGGTGGAATGATTAAGTGTTTATGTAATGGGATTCCAAAATAATGTTGTATCATTGAGTATTGCAATATTTATTGATGTGGTATTCAAAGTTATTGAGATATTTTTTGGAAATAAGATGATATGCGAGAAAATGAAATGTTTAATAGTATTCATGAGCTCATGATTAATATAAGGACTAAGTGATATCATGGTTTGAGTATATAGAATTTTGAGGATTTTGGTATGTGGAAAGTGTTAACTTTTAACTGCACTCATGTTTTCACTAAGGTATTCAAGAGAATACACGATTAAGGACTTTGAGTGTTTGGAATGTGACCAACAAGACATATCTTATGATATGTGGGGATCAACGACAGTATTAAATCTCTGGTAATCGTTGTCACTATATTATGAGAGTGGACTGCAGTATTATGTATAAGCCTAAAGATTAGACTGGATTATGTTGGACATAAGTTAGTATTGTTTAAGGATAGAAGATTTTCGATATTATTGATGGGATGTTATAGTAACGTAGTTTTAGAAAAAGGGACAACCTGTAGGATGGGCGACAGCCCATCGCTTCGGACAAGGCTGTAGGAATCGAACCCACAACCGAAGTGCGACTGGCCTTTATCGCCTACCACTAGCCTACAGGAAGTCCCTGTTTAGTAGAAACTAGTTTTATTATATTAATCAGTATGATATATGAAGTATAAGTCCATTTTAGGAACCATATGTGATTAATCTCACTATAGAATGACTTATGTATATTTAATAACTTTTTCTAACCTTTTGTTTGAGACAGATGGAATGACCCATCATTATATCACATAATCTGCTAACACTTCACAAATAACAAATTCAACTTCATTTATTTAAGAGATGAAGTAGAAATTGTTCAAGGCACGAACAAAAGTGAAATTGTACCAACATAAAGTAAGTATTTATTTTAAGAAAATTTTCAACTTTAGGGAAATGATCTTGAAAACCAAAAATGTTTTCCTAGTGATCTTATACCTGATGAATCAGATGGTACCTTATATCATCACAAATCTATGGATTTGTGATTACTGGCTTTTCCATAGCCATGTTCTCTACCACTCTCCATCAGAACATGATGGTTAGATTTCTCTTCCATATCCATATTTTCACCTATGTGGAAACCCAGTGATTAGTTTATTTGGGTAATCGTTACATTTCATACTTTAGTTTTTAAAGCCAAGTTTTGGTATTCCCTTTTACGATGTGGGTTTCTATTAAAGAAACTTTCGAATAGTAAACCATTTATAACCCCGACGAATTTCGAGGGCGAAATTCATTTTAAGGGGGGTAGAATGTAACAGCCCGAGATTTTATGAAAAATATTCTTTTTTATTTCACTAATGTCTTGTGTTGTACGCTACACCAAAAGGAGCTTGCACAACACGCATCCTTGACTTGCCTTGCATTACACGCAATCGCAACCTTCCTCGATAGCGTGTGTGGTACGTAATACTGAGTTTCACGAAACAATGATATGCTATTAAAATATTATTGAAACTAGCCGTTATGAATAGTAATAACTACTTTTTAAATTTTAGAAATTTTAACTCTCAAAATGGACTTCATTTTTGGATTCGGAGTATCGAATTTGGTAAAATAGAAATCATTTTTGAATTCGGAATATCAATTATAGCTTAGGGTGAAATTTTGGCATTTTTCTGAAAAACTTCAATTTTTGATGAATAGTGAAACCACTAAGTGGTAGGTTAAAAACTGAATTTTGCATAAAACTTAATTTTACCGCTTCTGTGAATGGAATTTCGAAAATCTGAGAGACACGGTTAATATCAAGGACTAAAATGTGGTTCAATGAGATGAAAATAATTTTTGGTGAATAGTAACTTTTTACCTTTTTTTACCGCGGTTAATAGTAAATAGGGTAACTAAGGGTAAATATGATATTAATATTACCCTAACACATGTCCTAATTCTATTGGACAAGTGTAATTCGAACAAAAACAAACTTAGGAATAAAATATGACCATTTAGGCCCACTTGGATTAGATTAGGACATTTATTATTAATTTATTTAAAGAAGGGTTAAAATAGTTAAAATCAAAGTTTAATAAGTAAATAATTTTTAATATGGGGTTATACATAAGATAAATTCGATTGTAAATATTCATTAGAAAGATAAAAATATTTACTACATGATGGTATTTTATTTGTAATTTTTAGACATCAAATAAATTAATTAATTTATGACACAAAGATGATGCAGTAATTATCTTGTTAATGAAATATTGACATAATTGATGTTATAAACACCAAAATAAATTTAATTTGAGACTTTTTATGAATTAAACTAATTTTCTAGGTTAATATGATAAATTAGTGTTGATTTAACCAACTTGGTTCGAACATATAATTTTGTTATGACTTTCACAAAAATCATGTATCAAATAGTGTCAAAATTGACACAAAATAGTTTTTAAATCAAATATTATATTATTAATTGTAATTTTATTCCTAAAAATCTAAGGTTCGGCCAAATGACTTAGATAAGGATATATGTATTAATAATATACAATTTGGGGTTCGTTTGGCATGTTATAGTAAGTGTATTTACCATATAGTGAAAGAAAACAAAAAGACACGGTAAAAGTTAAATTATTTAACTTAGAGTTAAATCTAATTGATAAGGTTAAAATAATACCCTAAACTTGTCTAAATCTTATTGGTTGATAGGATTTCGACCCATCCCCACTTTATCTTCGAAATAAGACCCTTTGGAACCATTATAAACCGATTTTGACTTTAATATAAAATAATTTTTTGAGGTATTCCTAAGGTGCCCCTCTCCTCCCTTATAAAAGGACACCTCCTCCCCCTCCTCCTCACACCAATTTGAGCACTCAAGCTCGGCCAACCCCTGCCAAAATCTCTTCTCCACTTCCCTAGAAACATCCTAGAGGTTCTGTTCTTACTCAAAGACCAATTTTAGTTCCCTAAGAGGAGGTCTCCAAAAGGCGCTTCAAAGAAGAGGTAATTACCGTTACCAATTCTTTCATCTTTATTTCTTCTTACACTTCTTCTTCTTAGGTTGTTTCATTATGAAGTAATAACATCAGTATTACTCATATACTGATATGTTATTATAAGTATGAAACAACCCTATTTCACCATCTATCCATCCTACGGAAAAAGAAATCACTGCGCGTGCGTACGTACGGAATACCGTCTCCACGCCGTGGTGTAATCTATTTTCCACCACCACCTTACATGGATGGGTATAATGGTGTAAAGAATAACTATACATAGTTATTACAACATCATATTGATTCTGATATATTGTATAATCCACTTCAATTCAATTCAATATTTATAGAAATGATATCATCGCTCGTGCGTACGTACGGACTACCGTCTCCACGACGCGATGAGATTCATTCTCCATGTTAACCATTTAAGAATGATTATAATGTATATATAAGAAATAATAATGAAATATATGACATTATAAAGCTACTGGATTTATGTATATATATACATATGTATGTCATCTACTTACTTCCATTTCAAGACAATAAGGAAAGGAAAACAGCGTTCATGCGTACGTACGGACTACCGTCTCCATGAACGGTGTTTTTCATTTTATTTATCTACCTATTATATATATATATATACTGAATATATATGATATATAAATCATATTTTATATTCTGGAAGTGAGTAAATCATGATATAAGTAATAATGATGTCAAGAACAACAAGTCAAAACACCTACGATAAATGGAACGATTTTACCCAAAACGCTTCTTTAACATGGAATTTACAAAAGAACGGGTAATATAATGTCATAAGTGAACCATATATGATATCATAACAATGAATATTATTCTGTAATAAGTCAATAACATGATTTAAATCATTATACAGGAGGTTCGGACACATACAAGCATGTCGGACCTAAGGTAAGGGAAATATCACAATCTCATTTTTATCCGAGATTGTTTATTCGTAAGTATTTACTGGGGTGTATTTTATCATCCACATCCATGTTCCCTCAATATGTAATATTATTTCCATCCACCTACAATTGTTTAAATCCAATTTTACCCTTCTATGAGTTTTTAGTAAAGGATATGAAAGGAATCTTTCTTCGTTTTTCGTACGAGGTACTTTTTGACTTTTCCGACAAAAGTACGAAGAATGTTTTTTTTAACTTATACGGCACGAACGGATTTATACTGTTTTATAAAGCCTTATTTTCATGAAGATTCCTCTAAAATATTTCATGACTATTTTCAATAAAATCTCTTTCTTTTAAAATTGCATGATGTTTTGTGAAAAGAAATTGATTTTGAAGAAGAAAGGATATTTTCCTCAAGAATTCAATTCAAGTGTTTTATCAAAATTATTTTCCATATAAGATAATAAAGGGTTCTGTTTCTATCCATATTTTTACATTGATTTTACTATGTTGTGATGGAATTATGTTTATGAATTCCTTTATCTTATATGAATGGTTTTATGATGTCATGTTGTTTAAGAATCCCATTTTTATTACATGGGTTATGCAATGATGTATGATTTATGATTTTGTGGCACACATAAGAAAGGATTCATTAAGAGATGGGTGGGACCTATATCTCCATCCAATGCATTGGGTAAAGATTTTATATCTCATGAGATAGACATGGCTGGAATGGTAGGTTATACCGGTTCAGTGAAACAGGACTGAAACGAGGGTTACTCGATTCAGAAAGGGACTTTGTCCACTAAGATAGTCTTGGCAATGAGTCTTGACTAACAAGAAATGATTCTCTATGATTATGTGTGTATGCCACAATGTTTCATGTTTTAAGTTATGATTATTGGGATTTTATTTCACTACTATGATTTATCCCATGTTATGAAATTATGCTCTCTTTTGCAGGTTAAGATTTCCAAAAGTTATGTTCTTATGAATATGATGTGATTGATTTTTCTTTTGTATACCCTTACTGAGCATTTGAGCTCACCCTTTTATGTTTTCTTTTCCCCAGGATATAAAGAAAGGTTTTTAGGTAAAAAAAAGGGAAGATATTTATGGGAGATGTTGAAGATCTTTCCCCACGATTAGAAGATTTTATTCCGAGTTTCCAAAGACACTAAACTATTACGATCCTTGTGTGTGTGTTTTTGTTATGTACTAAGTATTCCGCAAAAGTAATGTAATGTCAATGTACGATAAGCTTCGGGTCTCTACATTCATTTTCCCATGTTATGAAGAGTGTTATTAGGTTTTTTATTTCTAAGAAGGGTTCTAGTTTTGAATAACTTAATGGGAGATTATGTAGTTTAATTATGTGCCTGTTTTTTATGCACCCATGTTTCCAAATATACCAGACCTATACAATTCTATCACGGATCATTATTTTATGTAATGAATATTCATATAATATGATGTAATATCTATTTATGAAAATTAGTGGCGACTTTAGTAAATTTTTTTAACACTCTTAATATAAAACTAAAACATCATTTAAAATATGGCTACACTTTATAAGAGTCAAAACAAAGAGTACAAACCAAAAATGCTAACCAAAGGACCCCCAAGATAAACAATGAACAAAACCCATTTAAAAGAATACATTTAATTTTAAAACCATGTAGTTTTCTTATGTTAATTCATTTATAAAATATTTCAAATTTATTTAATATGTTGGTTCCTTTTAAAACTAAAATCTACATGTGGAAATCCTTGAATAATTTTATCAAACACCTATAAGGAATCCAAAATGCGGTTTGGATTTACACACCCAAAGTGACAATAAAAATCAAATTTGAACGAATTTATAACCACTAGATAAAGGAAAAATAATTTATTCATGTAAAACTAGAACCATGTAAGAATATTTAAATAAATAAAATATATAAAAGTTATAAAAAATAAGGGTCTTTATGTTTAAATTTATATTCATTAGAAAACCTATTGTAAACCTATGACAACCTAACCCAAACTATAGAGTCTGAGATGAAGAATAATGAGACCTCACGCATGCCTCCCCATACAGAAGAGGATGTATAATAATAGTGAGGGTTCCAAAATTTGTAGTGGGGAGACTATACCCTCATTATCACGTCAAATCCATACAAAATAATCATAATAATAAATAATAAATTATAATAATTAGAGTAATCATGCATAAAATATATAGATGGCACTCAACTCATAAAAATAAGTAAAAATGGATCCCAATATGGAAAGACAGACCCAAGTATAAGTGAAAGCAGAAAAATAAATAAAATATTATGGAGTCCCTATGGAGCCTATCCCTATTATCTACTAGCTCCATGCTTAACTGCTTATCTATAATCCATGATCCCCTTTCCATTAGCTAGATCTCTATACATGAAGGATTCACACACATCAAGATTCTCGTGCTGGGTGTGAGTAATAAAACCTAGATGGACACCACTAATTAGTCCTTAAAAACTTTTCACAATTATAACAGATGTATCCCATGATAACAAAAAATGTGAAATAAAGAATAAAAATCACACCCCGAGCACCAATTTGATAACCAAGCCACCACAATCCCCGAACATAACTTGTTTAGATCCTTTCTAGAATAATTATCCAATATGTTAAATGTAATTAGAAAATACCCACAAGTATGTCAATATGGTACTTTTTATCCTAAAGGAATAATGTAGTGTGTCTTCCCACATGGAAAACTAGTGAACATTTACTCGGTATCCATGAGGCATCGAGTTTCAACTTGTATGTTTGGTATACAAAATGCATCAAGTTTTTGGATGGGCCAAAATGCTATTATACTATTACCCTATGTAAGGGTCCACCTTCATTGTCTCTGTATATCGTTCACACTCCTCCTATAAGTGGTAAACTTACGAATATAGTCACTTATCATGAATACTAAAAACAACCACCAATGAAATTTTAATGCACAAAAAATGGAAATGATTATAAGAAAAACATTTCAAATCATCATGAGTATATAGTTGGAAACATATAAAAATATGTGATCAATATCAATCATGATAACAAGCTACTATAGAAATACCCATGGAAACAAGGATTATATTTGGGTATCATGACAACACACACACAAAGCTAAAAGAATAACCATCAATCAAGAAATACAAGTTACTTTAGTACCTCATGAATTAAGGAAGCAAGAGATTACATGGAACTCCAAATGGAAAGGGACTTCCAACTTTGATTTTGTTGGTGACATACTCCTATGTTTTTCAAGGAGTGAAGAACAAATAGGTCACACACCCATGCAGAGGTGGGGTCTACCATCTCTATTCGAATAATATGTCAACTTGATTGATTTTTGAGGCCTCAATTTGTTCAAATACTATTTTGGATCAAAATAAAAAGTTGAATAAAATAAATTAAATAATCCTAATTAAAAATAATCACTCAAATTAAGATAATAATTTTAAAGTTATTCCCAAAATAACAAAGTGATTAAAATATGCTAAAATTACCGAATTAACCAATGTTTGAATTTTAGCTCAAAACACACCATTAATAAAAAAATATTTTAAATATACTCAAATTGAAAAAAATTTAGGGTTTAAATAATTGAAATACATACAAAAATGAGTAAAATATTAGCTCTATCAATGATCTTTAAGATACAACAAAATTACTCTTGGCATATTTTAACAATATTATATAGATATTTGCCTAAATAATTCCCATTTTTTTCATTGAATATATTAATAAAAAAATTCCAACAATACATACATACATACATATATATATATATATATATTTATTTAAATTCATTTTTTGGTTTATGGTCTTAATTTATACATATTTTGATATGATTATATTAAAAAATAGATCTAGTCACTTGTGAATTGAAATAATTTTTTTCGAATTATAATTATCATAAAAATATTATGAAGTTATTGTATCATATTAAATTATAGAAATTAAAATCATGATGTTCAGAAATCATAATATAAATGGAAATAAGGAAAAAATATCTTTTATTAGTTCTAAAATGCATTTCTCAACAAATAAAAACACAAAGATTTATTATTATGAGATAATGAGGGTACCTTTCTTAGTGCTTGTTTAGTACTGGGATTGAGTTCTCCTTTCAGAGTATATTTTTAGTAGTACAAATTGTGGTCTTTCATAGTGTTTTATTATCATTGAAAAATCCCCTGCTTGAATTTTGTAGCTACTATTCAGTGATATAATATCTAAAATACATGTAAAGTTGAAAAAACTTCCAAAATTAAAACCACAATTTCAAACTCAACACCTACAAAAGTAGTATAATGAAAATAATAAATAAATTACATTATATAATTGTAAATATTTTTAAAATATTTATTATTGTTAGAATAATTATAAAAAAACTAGTCATATATTTCAAAATGAGAAGAATAACAAGATAGATATATTGACTAAAGTATAATTTGAATATGATACATGTTATGTTATTTCATTATTTACAAAATATGGTTACTATATGAGATGATATCCATATTTCCAATGTATGTTATATTCCTTGTAAAATAATACCATAAGGAACAACATAGGGATACCATGGTTCCTTGTCCATCGATAATCAGTGTATAATTTAGATGTAACATAGTGTGGGTTAATTGTATATTACAATTAACATAACAACTAATTATTAATAAAAGTAAGTTGAAAATTATGTTTTTATATTTAGATCTCTCACACCCAAAGGATATCATTGATTATGATTGTTTCATGTGATGAAATGTTTAGGATAATGTAGTTTGGCCACGAGTTATAAAGGCTGTAAATATCGAATTACTCATATGTTATGTTATGTATGAGTAAGTTCCATGAAGGATCAAGAGAGTACCAAGGACTATATAAAAAGGTCAGAATTATTTATCTGGGTCATCATCCAATTTATTCACTCTTTAAAATCTATTTTCTTCCCTCTTTATTTCTCGTTAAAAATAATTTTCTAACACAGTTTTAAGAATTCCCGTTCCAAAATGCTGGGTGATTCAATCGCCCTATGGATATAACCTAGAGGAAAGAACCCAATGATTATTTTCTTTGGGTACTCAAGAATTTGATTGAATACATCAACAAAAACCATCTTCTGTATAATGGACATGATCTTTATTTATAGTTACATGATTTCATCTCTTTATAGTTTGGTTATTACGGAAATTTTTGGTTTTTATTATCCTTTGTATCTTTGAATAAGAGTTATTAAATCCTTAGAAACCCATTAGTAGTATTAGATATGTAACATACATGATCTCATTTTCAATAATTCTTCAATTTTATTTTTCTTCTATCTTTTTCCCTTGGGTTCCATTTTAATTTCTGGAGAAAAATGAAGGATTTTGGTTGGATAGGACCCTACGCATGGCTGGCGCACAGTTAGTAGTAACCGTGAACTCACCCAGGAAACCCTGTGGTAGGAGGAAGAACCTTCCAAATGGCCTCCACATGGCCATGCGTCTCAGCCCAAATAATCATGAAGAGGTCTCTGTCTGTATAGAATGGTATGCATTGTTACCTCACAGTTTTCCAAACTTTGTAGACTAACAGTGCAGGTCTGCTTGCACAATAAATTTTTAATTTTTTCTCTATCATATCATGTTTAACCCCCGAAACACCCCATTTCTCTCCTCCTTAGGGATCTCTCAACCAAGGAAAACCTCTACCTCATTCCACCTTCATTGAAGCTCCATTTGTTTCTAGATTGAATGCGATTCATCATTGATTCTTCAAGTAAGTGTATCCTCTCCTTCATTTATCCTCTAATATAGTGGTTTCCCTCTTCTTTTTGGCAGTTTCCTCTTTTCCATCCCTAGGGTTACAATTTTAGGGTTTTATCTTGATCATTGGGGTTCTATATCTTGGTTTAGGTCTTGATCTTACTTCCTCGTGGTGCGGTTCAGTTGCGGTGGGAGTTTCACACCATATTTTGGGGATTTCTACACCCAATGTAGGTGATTCCATGATTAAAAATTGTTTGATGAATTTATTTTGCTTAATTTTGTTCTTTATGATGTTTAATGAATTATAAGTATGGTGCTAAAGTAGTTTTTAAATGTATTTGATATGAAATTTATTCCTAAATGGATTTTACATGTGAAAATGGTGTATTCTTGAGGTAAGAACTTGTTTCATTCTTTTAAAGTGTTTTATTATTTGAGTAAATTTTTTATTAAATAGTTTTTGTATTTTTAATTATGGTTGGAAAGCTTTTGGCATGAGTATGATTTTTAAAAGAGGTTTTGGGTGTGAAAACAATGTCTTTTGGTGTGTGTGGTGCCTCTTTTGTCTTGTGTGTGTTAATGTGGTGTGTCTTGTGGTAAAAAATCTTGATTAATCACTAATAGAGGGCCGAGTATTTTGGAGGGTGCATTAATACTAGTGTTATAGTGATATAGACGTTGCTATGGCAGAGTTTCACTTAGCAGTATTGATGATAAAAACACTAACTAAACATATTGATGTTGATCAGAGACCAATAGAATATTGGATGCTTATCCTCTCTATTGGATCATGGATGAGAATTTGGATGGTTGTGGTTACTATACCACTTTACATTGAGACATGGGGATCTAGGGTCCCAATACTAGTTAGTACCCATAGGGCCTCTCTCATGTTTGGTGATCTTGACTATGATGTGCTCACCATTGACATACAATGTGACATTTGAGTTACTCTAAAGTTAAGTGTATTTTTATTTAAAATTACATTCCTTTAAAATTTGTTTTCATTAAAATTTTATTCTTTTAAATCTTTCTATAATTTTATTTTTATTAATTAATCTTGAATTTTTATTCATCAATTAACATTTATGGCTTGTAATCCTTTTTTTTGGCATCTTTCTAGGCAATAGCTCACACCCTGCTTAGAGATTTTGGTGCAAGAAGAATAGGTTATATTTTATACAGGTAAGGGTAAAGCTTTTGGTGATGGTGTTTCATGATGCTAGTGGTCCTATTGAGATTATTTTCAGTGATGAATTGAGGGAGATGTTCTCTTTACCTTGTGGTGGTTTTTGGAGATGGTCTTGGTTCCCTTTTATAGTATATCTCTTTCAGTTTTTATAAACTTGTAGGCTTAAATATGGAACATTTTAAAGGTTTGTCTATTTTGGTTTTTCTACATTTCATTTATTTTATATTTTTCGGGGTTTTATACTCATACAATCAGGTAAATCATTCCTACTTTTTGGTATTGATACCTAGGCACTAATGCCAGCCCGTGGGGATTGAGAACACCCTTTGGGCCTTGCCACCGACTAGGTCGGGCACCGGTTCGGATGAAGATCCAGCTTGATTCATTAGAAAATGGTATCATAGGAAGGTAAATCTCTTTGGGTCATGTTACTAGTGATGAGTTGGGATAGAAATGAGTTAGGACTATCATGGCTCAAAGTTCTAGTTGGGGGTTAGGTTCTTGGATAGCACACCGTGCGATAGAGCTTGAGTCACCATGGGATATCAGTACTATTTCCTTACTTCTCTTCCAGGTGGGACATGTAATCAGAAGACTATACTTGGAAACCGGGTGGGCGTGAAGTGGTTTGGTCATTGCGTTGCGTTAACATGTTTGGTTTATTGATGTTTATTGTTCTTGCTGAATTTTTTTATATCTGTTGTGTTGATGATGTTCTTATGTTACTATTTCTTCTTGTAGAAACATTTCTCCCAGGAATGTTCCCCTGCAACCAAGGGAAATATAAGGAGAGAGTTCTCCCTCACCACTTGATAAGAGGTTGGTAGATTCTGTGGTTCTAGCTGTTCCAGATCAGGGAAAGGGACCAGGTCCTACTTCTTCTCTAGTTAGGGAATATGACCCAGGAGCTTGGAAGGATAAATCCCAGGAATTCATAAATAATAAACCTCATTCTTTACAAGGTATTTTAGAGCCTCTGGAATTTGGGGAGTGTATTGAGAATATAGAGTGTATTTTCGAGTTCCTGGACACTCCTTAAGAGGTTAGGGTGAAGTGTTCTTCATTTGTGCTTGAGGGTCCTAATCGAAAGTGGTGGGACTCATCAATTCAAGTTGGAAAGATTGAGAAAATGATCTGGAAAGACTTCAAGGTGGTCTTCAATGACCAATATTTCCTCAATGTATTAGCATATAATAGATCCCAGAAGTTGATGGATCTTGTTCGGGGGGAGAAGTTTTTGATGGAGTATGCCAACCGTTTTGATAATTTAGTTCTCTATTCCCCCAAGATAGTCTCCAATGAGCATATGAAAGATCAAAGGGTTGAGAAAGGTTTATGACCTGAGATCTATTCTCAGGTCTTCCTATTCAAGATTAAGACTTACTTTGAAGTGTTTGAAAGAGGTTTTATGGTTGAGATTGACCATAAGGGTAGGTCAAGAACATGTAGAGCGATGTCAGTTATGGGTAGTGGCGGTTTATCGAAAAAGAAGAGGAAGCGTGATGAGTAATGGAAGAAGGGATGTGGTAGCTCAGTCTATCCTTCTATACAACCCTCCTCTATGGATTTTGATGTCGAGTCTATCATTTACCACCAATGTGTTAATGTGGGACACACTCAACCTACTTGTACGTCCCCTACCAAGACAAATCATTGATGCGGAGAGTTGGGGGACTTATTGCGATTCTACAAAGCCACAAATTCTTATATGGGAGGTGAAAGATCACTGGATTCTAGGGGAATGAAAGATCATTCAGAACCATCTAGGATGGTGGGATCTCAATTATGTGGTCAAGGTGGAAGGACCAGATCTTCTTATAGTCAGAGTTATCTCCAGATAGAGCAATATTCCAGTGGTCATGGTCAGAGTTAAACAGATATAAGGAATCTTTATGTAGTGGATCAGGAACCAATGGGACAGGAGGTTGGGTCCCAGATGGCACGAGGTACCATTATGATTGCATCTTCATTAAATGATGTTCAATTTGATACTGGTGCATTTGTGTCTTTTATATCTACCTTTCTTGTGAACCTGTTGAATTTTCCAACTGAGTTGTTGTATTTTATGATGGAGTTGGTGAGGCTGTTTAGTAAGAAGATGGATTAGGGCCTTAGGTGCCTATTGGGCATGCTTTCCATGTTAGGGGTTGAGATGGAATGGGACTTATTGGTCTTGGATATGGGCCTAATTTATTTTATACTTGGAATATAATGAAGAGTGTGATTCCTAGAGAAAATTGATTATTATTGTTGGAGAGTTAGTTTCATGGCATTGAATGGGAGTGCTCATGTTCTTCTCAATGAATGGGTTCCTCAGTGGGGTTGTTCCTGACCTCCACTATCCGAGTTGGGAAATCAAACATTTCAATTATCATCGCTCGTGTTGGAGGATGATGGTGGTGCTCCTAAGGACAGATTACCTCATGTGGGGGATGAGTTCCCTGAGGCATTTCCTATTGATTTTTTAGGTTTACCCCCATAGAGGGATGTGGTGTTTCGATTTAATTAGTGTCAGGAACATATCCTATATCTCTCCCCTCATATCACATGGACCCAACCAAATTTAGAGAATTAAGTTTTCAGCTAGATGATTTGGAATCCAAAGGATTCATTCACCAGACCGTCTTTCCTTAGGCCACTCCAGTTTTGTTCACGAAGAAGGCCGAATGATCTCTCCTATTGTGTGTTGATGACCAAAATATTAATAAGGTAACCATCAAGTATAAATACCCTTTTCCCATGATTGATGATTTGTTTAACTAGCTGAAAGGGTAAAAGTGGTTTGCCGAGATTGACTTGTGTTTGGGTTACCACCAAGTTAGGGTGAAAGAGACAGATATCCTAAAAACAGATTTTCAAAGAAGTTATGACCACTTTGAGTTTTTGGTCATGAATTTTGGAATGAAAAATTCCCTAAAGTTCCTTATGTACCTCATGAATAGGTTTTTCAACTAATATATTAACTCCTTCATTATAGTATTTGTGGATGACATCCTATTATACATAATATCTAAATAAGATCATGAAAACCAATTCCAGATTGTGCGGGACAATTTGTGTGATCATCTTCTTTATGATAAGTTATCAAACTGAATTTTTTGGATAATGGAAGTGACGTTTCTAGGCCATGTCATCTCAGATAAAGGGGTTTCAGTGGACCCTGAGAAAATCAGTGTGGTTATGTCGCGGGACCAGACAAAGAATATGTTTGGGATCAAGAGTTTTGTCATCCTAGAGGGTTATTACAAGTGGTTCATTAAGAATATCTCATGGCTTGAATCTTATATGACCAAACTCAACTGGAAATGGGGGAGGGTTGAATGGAGACCATAATGTATGGATTCCTATGAGGAGATGAAGCAGTGGTTGACTACTGCACCCATGTTGATCATTTTGGAACTAGGAAAGGGGTATGTGGTTTATTGTGATGCTTCAAGTATGGGTCTTGGGTGTGTTATTATGCAAGATGAGTTTTTGTTGGTGTATGGTTCTTTCCAAATATTACAACATTAAAATAATTTCCCAAACCATGACTTAGAGTTATCAAATGCGATGCATTATTTCAAGTCATGACGTCACAACCTATTTTGGGAGAAGTTTTTGGTTTACTCTTATCATAATAGATTGGCCTATATCTTCTCACAGAAGGATCTTAATCAAAGGCAGCACCATTAGATCAAAATTTTGTAGGGGTTTGATGTTGATATCTTCTACAGCCTGAGAAAGTGTAATGTGGTGGCTGATGCCTTGATCAAGAAAGTGCTAGTCCAGGAATTGAGTAATTCTAGCGATGAGTGGATATATATGGGGATCAATGCTCAAATGCACTAAGAGACCAAGGATCATAGTGGAGTTGCATTCCTGGTGAGTGTGCAGTTGGATCCATCTCTTAATGAGCTAGTTCAGAAGGAGAATCCTGGTGATTAGCTGTGTCAAAGGTATTTTAATTTTCTCCATTGTGGGGAGATGTCGTCTGATTGGTCATTGTCTCTCGAGGGAACTCTGTGTTTCAAGGGCCGTTTCGTGGCATCATTATCTCTAATAAATTCGGTGATGCATGATAGCCACTAGTCTCAATAAGCCATTCATCCTGGTTCTACGAAGATGTATTATGATGCGCGTTAATAGTTCTTGTGTCAAAGCATGAGATGAGAGATATCCAACTTCATCTCAATATGCTATAGTTGTCAGTATGTGAAAGAAGTTCATCAAAGTCTCATTGGTTTGGTTCAACAATTACCCATTACTACCTCGAAGTGGGACAAGGTCGCCATGTATTTAATCATTGGATTGCATCGTAAACCTCGAGGAAGGAACACTGTTTTGGTAGTAAATGGACACTTGACCAAATCATCCCACATCATTCCGAACAAATATTTAGTGAAAGTTGACGAGATATGACAGTTGTATGTTCAGGAAGTGGTTTGGATTCATGGTGTGTAATCAGAGATTGTTTCTAATAGAGAGCCCCATTTAACCTCTCTGTTATGGGAAGTACTTAAAAGGGAAATGAGTTCACAGATAAAAATGAGTACTACATATCATTCTTAGACGGATGGTCAGATGGTGCGGGAAAATCAGATTCTAGAAGATATGCTCTGTGCATGTGTTTTTGATTTTGTAGGTTCATGGGATTTCCATTTGGGATTTATTAAATTTTCTTATAATAAGAGTTTCCAATCCTCTATCCGAATGGATTCATTTGAGGAGATCTATGCTCGACCTTGTTGGTCTCTATTATATTGTGAGGAGGTTGGTGAGACCTCACTATTGGGACCAAGCCTTGTGCAAGTGACATTTGAGAAAATCAATATGATCAGTCTGTATTTATCGACAGATCATATTTTCCATAAATATCATACTGATCAAAGGCATATAGATATTGAATTCTTTATGGGTGATTGGGTGTTATCGAGAGTCTCACCTTTTTTGGGTCATCTTCCCTTGGGAAATTAAGGAAAACTAACACTAAGGAAGGTTAGACCTTCCAAAATTTCTGATCAGATTGGAAAGGTGGAATATCAGTTAGCCTTTCCTTCTCAGTTGATGTCGATTCATGATGTTTTTCATGTCTCCCGATTGAAGAAGTATAATCCAGACTTGTATCATGTGTTGAATTGGGAAGATTTGAAGATAGATCCCGATTTATCAATGTTTGAATGGACAATACAAATAGTGGATTCCCAAAATAAGGTGATTTAGGGGAAGTCTATCTCATTGGTCCATGTAATTTTGTGGAATGGTAATGATACATAGTAAACAAGGGAGTGGAATTCTTGGCATGAGTACAGGAACCCATTTTTGTTTTCTGCTCAATCATTAGGTTGACTTTCTAAGGGAAGAAAGTTTTCATGGTGGGGTGAATTCTCACATCCATGATCTCATTTTTAGTTATTCTTATATTTTATTTTTTTTCTGTCTTTTTTCTTTAGTTTCCCTTTAGTTTTTTTGAAACAAATGGAGTATATTGGGTGGACAGGACCTTACACATGGTTGGCGCATGGGTAGTAGTAATCATGCCGCCACCCAGAAAACCATGCAGTAGGAGGTAGAACATACCACACATCCTCCACATGGCCATGCATCTCAGAATAGGTAATCATGATAATGTATCTATCTAGACAGAATAGTCTTCATGATTATCATATGGTTTTCCAAACCGTGCAGACTAAAAGTGCGGATCTGCCAACACATTAATATTTTCCTTTTTTCCATCCTCTTCGGTTTAACCCCCAAAAAATCCCATTTCTCTCCTCCTTAGGTATCTCTCACCCTTTTCACACCTCACCCTCCTTCCACCACCCTTGGAGATCCATTTTATTTCTTGATTTGGTGCAATTAATCCTCAGTTATTCATGTAAGTGTCTCCTCTCCTTGATCCATCCTCTAATCTAGGTTTTTCCCTCTTCTTTATGGGGTTTTCCTCTTCTTCTTCCCTAGGGTTCTAATTTTAGGGTTTAATCTTGATCTTTGGTGTTAGATATCTTTTTTTAGGTCCCAATATTTCTTCCTCATGGCATGGTTAAAGTGCGGTGGGTGTTTTGAACTAGATTTTGGGGAGTTTTACACCAAAGGTTGGCGATTCCATGCTTAAACATTGGTGGATAGATTTGTTTGGCTTGATTGTGTTCTTTAGCATGTTTAATGAATTATAATTATGGTGTGAAATTAATTTTTAAGGTAATTGATATGCAATTAATTTTTAAATGGATTTTAAATGTGAAAATGGTGTATTCTTGATGAAAACCCTAGTTGTGTTCTTTTAGGTGTTTTATTAATTTATTTAATGTTTTATTAAGTAGTTTTTGTAATGAAAATTATGGTTGGAATGGTTTTGGCATGTTTTTAATTTTTGAAATAGGTTTTGGGTGTGCAATTAGTGGATTTTGGTGCACATGGGGCCTCGTTTGGCTTGTGTGTGTGTGTTAATGTGGTGTGTATTTTGGTAAAATAAACTTTATTAGTCACTAAGGGAAGCCCAATTAGCTATGAGGGTGGACTATGACTAGTGTTATAGTGACACATAAGTGGATATGAACCGAGTTCACTTAGAATGATTGACGATAACAACAATAACAAAACATATTAATGTTGATCAGAGACCACTAGAATATTAGATGCTTCTCCTCTCTAGTGGCTTTTGCATGAGAACGTGGATGGTTTTTGTTCCTATACCACATTACATGGATACATGAGGTTATAGTGTACCATTTTTAGCTAGTAACCATATAGCCTATCATATGTTTAGTGATATAGACCATGTTGTGATCATTATCGGAATACGGCGTGTCATTTGAGTTACTCTTATGGTAAGTAAGTTTTTATTTAAAATTTCATTCCTTTAAAAGTTGTTTTTATTTGAAACTACTTTCCATTAAATTATTCTGAAATTTCATTTTTATTTACTAATCTTTCTAGTTTATTTGTCAATTAATGTTTATATAATGGAATCCTTTTCGATTGAATCATTCTAGGAAATAGCTCACACCCTTCTTACACATTCGAGTGCAAGCAGAGTTGGTCATGTTTGATATAGGTAAGGTTAAAGCTTTTCGTGATGGCGGTTTGGGATGCTAGTTATCCTTTTGGTGGTGTTGTGGATATGACTTGAGGGAGATGTTCCACATGCCTTGTCGTTGTTTTTTTGATATGGTTTTGGTTCCCTTTTGTAGTATCTCTCTTTCAATCTTTTATAAACTTGTAGACTTAAATCTAGAACCTTATAAAGGTTTGTTTGGTTTGGTTTTTCCAGTATTGGTTTATTTTATATTTTTAATGTTTTTATACTTGTACTATGGGGTAAATCGTTCCTAGTTCCTTGTATTAATGCTCGGGCACTTGTTCCAGCTTATGGGGATTGGGAATGCCCTTCGGGTCTTGCCATGGATCGGGTTAGGGGCCTGTTCGGATGATGATTCGTCTTGGTTCATGACAAGATCAATGCCATGTTTTTTTATTCTTGAAATAATATTGAAAATAAATAAATTAGAAATAAATTTTCATATTTCATTACATATCATAAACTATGACATATAATTATTTTTATAAATTGGATATCATAATTGATATCATCAAATATAATATATAAATTGAACTATGTCTCCTTCTATGAGATGTGATGTCATAAGTAGAGATACGATCACGTAAAATGATATGGGATATCAAAACATATGATACAATAGAAAAAATTTAGTTTTTGGTATACTGTCACATATGATATAGTTAAATTATATACTATGACAGTACTAAAATTAATCCCTAAAATTGGGAACCATATTGCTAAAGTGATATTGAGCTCGTCGTAGGTGATGATTGACAGCCGTAGTATAAAATATATATGATATTATAAAATATGATAGATAATGTGAGACTATTTATTGTAATCCATTACACCCAAGTCGTAATAGGTGATATCATTTATATAAATACAATATCTATTATATCATAAAATATGATATATAAGAAAAAATATATTTTTTGAAAATTCTTAACAACCTTCATCACCATGGTCCCAAAGGGCCCATGTTGAATTCAAATGGGGCGTTGAAACCATATCAAAAATGTTTTAAGAGATTTTATCTTGGTTTATAATTGAATTTACATATTTAATAGTTTATTAAGTGTTTATAAATTTTAAAATAAAGTAAAATTTAAAAGTTTTTACATTTATTTACGGGTAGTTCATAAATTTATATACAAAATTTTTAGGTTAGAGATTTATTTGATATTTTCTCTAATAAATTTGAAAATGTATTTTGGTTGATTTGATAAAAAGGTTTAATAAAATACAGTATGAGGTATTTAATATATTTTATTTTTTACATAATATATGAAATGTTTATTATTTGATAATTTTTTATTGAAAATTATCAAATACATTTGAATATAATGAAATTCATGCTAAAGGTATATAAATCATAATATGAAAATTCATATTGGGAAAAGTGAATTATTCATGTAAGTTGGGATCTTTTCATCCCCATAATCCCCAAGGCATTATGTTGTTTGAGATAATTCTTATAAGATATTTCCTAGAATTATACTCCTTGAAGTAACCTCAAAGAACATCATTCATGAAATCATCCTATTTATTAGGAACAACATTATCCAAAATATAACATATTAATCGCCATTACTGGAAGAAAAATTCTAATAAATAATTTCTACAAATATTTTAGTAATTAAGTGGATAAATTTTCTCTTTATTTTTTTTCTACAGGGTGTTTCTTTTCTCTTTTTGGTTCTATAGTTTTGTTTTTTTTGTGTTTCATGGGTCTATCTATGGTTAGGTTTTAGTCTCTATGTTTCTTATATAACCATTTTTTTAGTATAAATTTCTAATGGCCTAAATTAATTTCACACTCATCATACTTGATGTTTGTGAGGCCCCCCTTGTTTGATCAATTATTTGTAGAATTGGTGTGAGGGGAGTTTATTTAATTTTTTTGTTTTGGTTTTTCAGATTTGGGAGTTTGTTACAACCCATTATATTTGTCTCTGGTCCTTATTATTTTATTTCATATATGAAATGAATTTGATTTTTTTCCAAAATTGAATTGTTCATTTTTATCTACACTGAAAGTCTAATGTGTTTATAATTTATTTATGAATTAGTCATAATTTTTTCTCATATCTAAATTTATGAATTATGAATTTTTCAATTTTATTCATTTAATTATTCATAAATATAATTTTTATGTTATGAATTGATGTATAATTTATTTTAAAGTGTTTAAAGTGCTTATTTAAATTATGATACATGCATTTAAGGAGTTACATTCGAGGTATAATGATTGATTTAATATTATTTTACCTTAAATATGGGTTTTTAATGTGTTGTTTAAAGAGTCACACTATAGTTTGAATATATTTATTTTAGTGAAAGAATAGGTATAAGAAACTTAATCAAACGAATCATGCATACCATTGGACCCACTTTTTGTTTAGTCATATTTTTCATCAATAAGCATTAATCCCATAAAAATGATGTTAATATATAATGAAGGATACTATCTTGGAAGTATTTCGGAGTTCCCCATCATGTTGAAGTGGGGGATATTTGAGTTTCTATGATAGGGTGCCAATATTGGGTGTTATTATTAAATAAGGACTAGAGAATACTCATTTGGAACACGAAAGTGAGTTCCTTCTATTAATCATATGGAAAAAGAGATTTATTGGGAGTTTATCCATTGTATATTTTTAAATGTATATTCACATGGAAAATGTTGAATATGTATTTGTGTTTTTATCCAATAATAACATCACATAAAGAATACTAATTCTTAAAATCTAGTTAAATATAGTGTGGATATTGTTGGTTTGAGAATAAAGTTATTTTGTATACTTTTAATTCTAAATTAATGTGGTAGATTGTTGAACTAATTAAGAATGATAAACTTATAATTTTATATGAGTTCCATGTATTATAGTGATTGATGATATCATATCTCTATGTAGAGGCTAAAAAGGGGGTTGATAATAAAAGTTAATAGAACGTTTTGATAGAGATACATCCTTTTAAGTATTATGAATGAAGAATTATATTTTTATGTAAATATAGTTGGATGAAGTTAAAAAAATTTAGTTGAAACTAAAATTTGTGCTTCTACATTTTGGAATCATTCTGGTGATTTTTTAAATTTATTCAAAATTATTCTAGATTCATTTGATGTGTTTTGATAAGTTTAGAATTCTTTCATATTATATCTAAGATTATAGAAAAAGTGGAAAATGCATTAAGGGTTATGGATTATGTAATAGGGATTCCAATAGTCAAGTGAAATAAATGGAAAAGACAATGTATATATATTATTATTTTGTGAACAAATTTTTTGAAAAATGGCATTGGTTTAAGATACATTTGAATAAATATTTCCTACGTATGAGTCATTACACCCGTAGAGGTGAGAATTTAGCTAAGTCAGAAACTTATACAATATATAAGCATAAATATTTATTATATAAGGGTCATCATCCATAGAGATGAAGAATATGGAAAATACAAGGTATACATAATATTTTATGCTATGTATTATAATGATACATAAGATTCCTCCAAATCATGCAAAGTAGCAAAATGGAAAAGTATGGAGAATCATTGAAATATTTTAGATATATATTTCTTATGTAAAGGTCAGTTATTTATCCAAATTTTCAAAAGGATATAAGATACCATTAAAAAACAACCCATTATCTGTGTTTTATTAAAATTTGGAAATATTTTAATATCTCAACTTTTTATTAAAACACGACTAATTTACTTATATTTTAAAATATTTTTTATTTTTAAATTAGACACGTTTTCTTAAAAACTTTTCTAACTTAGATTATTTTTCTAGTTGAATTTTAAAACATGACTAATTTATAATATATATATATATATATATATATTTACATTTCAAAACTCAATTTAAACATCACTACAATTAATATATATATATATATGTATATTTTAATTCTTTTAACATTATAAAAATTAACACACACAAATTATATATAATTTAATAAATATAAATTCATAATAAATTTCAATTTTAATTAAAATTTTGATTTAAATAAATATATGTGTTTTATTAATGTGTGTTTAATATATAATTTAACAATTAAATTTAATATATATATATATATATATATATATATATATATGCAAGCACATATGTGCACACACACACACGAATACATACATATGTGTATACAAACATGAATACATATAAATACAAATACACACACGTCTATATAGTAATATATATAAATATGTGAATATATATGTAATAATATAACAAATATATATATATATATATAAGCATGCATGTGTGTATGCATATATGTATGTATATTAACTTATACATTTATATATAAATTAATATATAAATACAAAAACATTAGACACACACACACACACATCTATGCACTAATTTTTTAAAAGATGTGAATATGTATAAAATAATATTAAAAATAAAAAATTATTTGTATGTATGTTAGTGTATTATATATATATAAATTTATATAAATATATATAAATATATATTAGTATATTATATATATATATAAATTTATTTTAGAATAGTAATTTATATATAAATTTGTAAATATATATAAATATTATTTTATATAATTATATTCCAATACATTTATTGACAAGGAAAGACACTCGAAATTTAGTCGTAATCCCCACTTCTCGGGTTTGAGTCTCATGAATGGGCTATTTCATCATGTGTCTATGAACGGACTAGGAAGGCGGTGGCTTTGCAAACGAAAATCTCATTTATAAGTCTTAAGGACCACCAAGACAATGAAATAATAATTTCTTTATGTAAAGCTAGCACTATTTGATAGAATATAAATAAATAAACTATTTAAAAGTCTTAAGAAATCATGATTTTGAAGATTAAAGATCTATGCTTAGAGAAATGTACCTTAGACCAAAAGAAATGCGCCACCTTTAATAAAGGTCACTGGAATGGGTCACAAGATGAGCTTTATAATCACTGGACACAAATAATGGGAAGATTCGACAAACCCCAAGAAAAGATCCACTTTGAACATAAACAGAATCCATGTAATCCAGAGGTGATAAGAATATAGAGACACCCAAGGATCATATTTGGATGCATAATTTGAATATGGGAGAAAGAAGGTTGGGGGGTGTTATAATTAAGGATTGGTATAATATGAATTTTAATATTGTTAAATCCTAGACATATCACACAATTTACCAAACCACACACTAATTGTGCACCATCACTAGATACACCTAGGAAGTTTCATGGTTGGGCCACACAATTATGTGAATCGAGTACTAACTGTTCAAATTTACATTGATAAGGAGTTTCATGTTTTTTACTAGTAAGGCACATGGTCAGCGCTAACCATGTACAAACAATGAGCCTAGCATTGTAACCTCTAATTTTAAAAATCTAAGCGAATTCAACCCAAGACTCAAATAAAATGTTACAAATCTATAAATAAATAATTTAATAATGTAAAATAAGGTTGTGGTGTGACAATAAACTTTTACAAAGTGGAGAGTATCCCTTGAAGTCGAATTAGGACTAAGAGACTAATGAATGGTTTTTCTTATTGCACACAAACAAGTAAAAATTGATGCTTTTAAAATACTTAAGAGTAATACCTATTTTTAGAGGGTATGGAGTTATTTAGATTTATTTTTTTGATTAAATTTAATTTAATTTCCATCTAATGGAGAATCCATTTTATAGTAATTTGAGTACCCCTTAAAATAAGGTATCCTACACCTTGTAAATATCCATGCACCTATTCTGTAAAAGCATATATTATCCAAATTAATGAAGTATATTTGATCACACTTGTATGAATAGGTTTTCAAAATCAGACCTATTATTTAATGCATGTGTATGTTAGATTATTACTAATACTTTCAATAGCCTATATTACACATGTTCAGTGAAATGGGTCGACCCACCGAGTTGTTCAATGCACCATCCCACATTGGATTTTGACTCATCACTTTATCATTTTAATAATGATTAAAGAGGTACCCATTATTAATAATACCACACACCAGATAGATTTTCAACATAGGATTCAAAAAACTCTTTCCCATTTAAAGACCAAAATAAAAACCATTTTTATTTCTTTTAAATCAATTAAAAAATTGAACACATTTCTTCAAAGTTATAATTAAAAAGACACCTCAAAATGTTTCACATTAATTCTATTTGAGTTAGTTTTTTTGAACTACCATGAAATTATTTAAATATATTTTAAAAAGACATAAAATATAAAAATCTAATGGGATGCCTCTAAATTTTTATAGTGACATAATCCTGGAGGATGGAATCTATGATATAATAGTCAAGAACTCTAATCAACAATAACCTTTAAATACTTATCCATAATAAAAAAGGATGACATCAATGTTATATGATTTACCTTTGGTTATTATAGAAACCATGAGTATCATTAGACTACTTATACAATAAAATAACTTTGATATCAAGTAGTATAGAATACAAATTATTCAAAATACAGTTCATTTTAGTGGGTTGAATCATGATGAACCTTATTCATTCTTGTAATTATTTTAAAGTTTAATACACACTCAAGTATTATTTTATCTCAAGTTATGATATTTTATTGAGGTAATTTCTTTCTCATTGAGAGACAAAGAAAAAGAGTTGTATTAAAGTTTATAACTTTTATTAATTGATACACCAAACACCATTTCAAATAAAATCTGTTTTAAATACTTTTCCCTTTAAAAAGTTTTATAACAAGGAAATTAATTTTGAGATTTCATTTAACATGATAGAAAATTTACTTATGGGCCATATTAAATGATCAAGGAGTTCTTACCAAGGTTATCACATCATGATTTAAACCTTTGTATTCAAATCCTAGATTTTTTTCACAATCTTGAAATAGAAAAATGTCATTGTTAATGCTTTAGTGGAAAAAGGAATGATCATGAATACTCACCAAAAATCATTTTTACTCTGAAAAAGTATTAGGAAATGATTATCAGTGTAAAAGTAATGGAGTTCAAAATGGATAATAATTCATTAGTTGAAATAAATTACTGAGGAAAATTCTGGTGGTATGAATTCATGTAATAAACTAATGACCATTGATGTTGAGAAATCAATGTTGAGAATAAGAATAAAAAAATCAGAAATTATTTCAAAATCCATGAACAGAAAACAAAACAATAAAAGGACACAAAGATATATCTTAGTTTGGACTAGTTTGGTCCTATATCCATAGTAAGAATACGACCTTATCCAAGATATTATTAATGCTTAAACAAAGTATATGATGAAAGAGACTATAAATGAAAAAAAATATGGAGATAAAACAAGATAGAAAGATAATTTATGAATGAATCTAAAAGAAATTGGAAACAATTACATGAAAGTGAGATTTACCAATTTAATAACACTTTTACCCACTCATTGAAGAAGTTATCCACTAACATTCTAGCAACATAGACAACACATGATTAGGGAGGTCCTCATGTGTAGTATCCCATAATATCTATATAACTATATCTATAAAATTATCTATATACTAAAATGATAAGGACAAAGGAGAAAACTCATTCAATGGTTGGTGAACTCCGACTCTGATGATTATATTATCTTTTTTGAGATATTTTTATCACTCTAACTTACACAGGATGACATGATCTTGAGTTAGGAGAAAAAATATTCTAAATTTAGGTGAAATAAAAATCATGTGTGATTAAATGAAATAATTCATATGTCATATTTGATTCAAATACTCTCATATAAGCTAATATTACCCAATAAAAGATTCTTTTAAGGTGAGATCAAACTAAAAAATCCCAACATATGATTATGCATAGTAGTGTATCTCATGTGATAATTGATAACACTGATATATAATGATAATAATAAATATAATGAAACCATAGTAATGTTTCATAATAGATTATAAAAATGGGAAACATGAAAATACTAATAGTAAACTAATAAAGCAATGAGTTTAATTTATAAATAAAATATGATAAGAAAATTTAATAGAAACTCAAAAGTTGTGGGTTTAATAGACATTAAAAATGTATAAATATAATAGATAAACACAACATTTTTCTCATAATTAATAGACTAATACTAAGAAAAAACCATATATTTAAACCAAATGAAGAATGTGCATTACTATCCTTTTCCACTTAATTCCACGATTAAGATTAATGATTAAAATTAAGATATAAATTATTACTCTTGGAATAATTTAATAGTATTAGATAGATATTTGTATAAGTAAATCTCATTTTTTCGATGAAATTATTAATAAAAAACTTCAACTAATTAATTTATTTATAAATATATTTATATTTATTTCTCTTTATGTTATTAATGTATAGAGAGGTATATATGATTAGATAAAAAAATAAATCTTTTCAAATGGGAATTGAAGTATTTTTTTTAGAATTATATTTATTATAAAAATATTAAAATTTTATTATAATTTAAAAAATTATAGAAATTAAAATCATGATGTTTAGAAATTATAAACTATTGGGAAATAGGGTGGAAATAATTTTTATTAGTGATAAAAAAAATCCATTCTCACCAATAGAAAACATTGCTATTTATAGTGATAAAAAATATTGGTTCCTTTTTTAGTGGTAGTTTAGTTCTGGGAATGACTTTTTCTTTCACAATGCATTTTTAGTAGTAAGAAATTTGATATTTCATAGTGATTTTTTAGCATTGAGAACTCCCTCACTTGAGTTATTTAGTTAATATTTAGTGGTGCGACAACTAAAAACCAAGGAAAACTGACAAAAAAAAGGGAAAACAATTAAAACTCAATACCTACAGAATAAGTATAATGAAAATAATAAATAAATTTCATTATTTAAAAATATGTATATTTAAAATATTTTTAATTTTTAACAATTATAAAAAAAACCTATCACTTATTACAACATGAGATAAAGAGAATAATAAAGATATTCACTGAAGTATAATGTCTATATGATACATATTAAATAATTTCATAATTTACAAAATGTGGTTATCATATGGGATGATACCCATATTACCAAGGTAAGTTATATTACTTGGAAAATAATACCATAAGGCATTATATGGGAATATGATATTTAATTTTCCATAGATAATCAGTATATGATTTGGATGTTTCATAGTGTGGGTTAATTGTATTTTATAATTAACATAACAACCAATGATTTATAAATGTAAGTTGAAATTTAAGCATTAAGGTTTAGATCTATTCTATATAAATGCTAACATTAATTTTGAGTGTTTCATGAGATGAAATGATTAGGAGAATGTATTTAGGCCTTGAGTTACAGTGGTTGTAATTGATGCATTATTCATATGTTATGTTATGTATGAGGAGGCGTGTTATCAAACAAAATCTGGCTCTGGAAGATAGAACTTTCCCAAATTACAGAGAGGTGGTTGGGGTTTTTGCTCTATCGTTACTTTAATGATCATCTTCTTAGTCCATCCACGACCATGGTTTAGGGGTACCCCTCCAGGGAAGCCTTTTTGTGGGAGTGGATTCCAAGACTTGTGTCTACCCAGGAAAAAGATCTATTGGAAGGTATCCCCATAGAGAAAGAGATTCAAGAGTCCATGTTGAACCTAGATCCAGAGAGCGCTGCGGGTCCCAATGGTTTCCCTGGTTCCTTTTACAAGGGATCTTGGGAGGTTGTGAGGAGTGATATCATTCACTCCATCCAAGATTTCTTCTTTGGGGGAGGCCTTCCTTATATCACCTTAGCTACGAATCTTGTGATTTTTCCAAAGATCAAATTTCCTTCTTCCATTCATCATTATCTTCCTATAAGAATGTGTAATTTTCCATAAAAATTATTGTTGAGTTTCATCAATAGGAAGATTTCTAGACTCCTTCTTCGATGGATTTCTATAGAGGAACATGGTTTTGTGAAGGATATCTCCATTCAGGGTGCTATTAATGTGGAACAGAAAATTCTAAAGGACCTTAACATTAAATATTGAGGTTCCAACATGGTTATTAAGCTGGACATGATCTAGGCATACTATAATATGGAGTTTGGATTTATCAATAGGGTCCTTACAAAGATGGGTTTTTCTTCTTGGGATTGCGAACTCATCTTCAGATGTGTTAGCTCATCATGGCAGGATAAATCATTCCTGGGGAGAAATCATGTCTTCTTTTAGGCTATCTGATGACTTTGTAAAGGTGAACCAATGTCCCTGAGAATATTTATTATCATGCAATATACTCTCAATGTACTGATCAAAAAGTGTATTTCCAATGTGGAAATACTACCTTTTCGTAGGAATTTAAGGCTCTCTTCCACATCGCACTTGATGTTTTCCAATGATACAATTATTTTTATGAATGCGAGGAAGAGATATGTCCATGGAATTAAAAAAATCATAGAGTAATATTTCCATTGGAGTGGTCAGATCATCATTAGGGTGAAGAGAAACTTCTATGCACCTGATTAATGCATTGAAATAAGTCTACTTGATCTGGGTATGAGTTCGAACATGCGGCATGCAGTCTTTCCCATGGAGTATCTTGGTTCCACTATTTATCTTGGAATATTTCAAAATAGGGACTTGGAAAAAGTGGTGAATGAGATTATGGGTCGAATTATAAATTGGAAAAATCAATTCCTTTCCTTTGGTGGGTGCATATCTCTTGTCAATAGTGTTCTATCAGAAATACCAATGCATTCTTTTTCTTCCTCTAGTGTGGTAATGGGTTTCATAAGGTCTATTAATAGGATCCTCTCTTGTTTTATATGATATACATAATCTAAGGGGAAGAGACATTGGTTATCATGGAAGAAGATGGAGAGGCCCATTAGTGAGGGAGGGATCAGTGTTAAAAGTATGTCGGTCTCAATTCATTCCATGCATGGGAGGCTCACATGGGAAAGTTTTGATGAGTATACACTGTGGGGAAATGTTATGTCCCAAAATTACTAGACAAGTTCTGCATCTCCTCCAAAAAATGGGTTAACCTTATGGTCCTATATGTGTAGCATCATCTCGAACATCCTTCCACACTCGCAATGGATCATTGGTGAAGGAAACATCATCTTATGGTTTCATAATTGGTTGAGAAGCACGCTCACCTATCTTGGGTATCCAGATCCCATGATATATTTCAAGGAATCGAGCCAAAATCTATGGTTTTTAGATCAGTTCTAAACACGTCTCAGTAAGAGTTGTTTGACTCCATTATCATTACCTCAGATTAGGACATGTGTGTTTTCAATCTTTTTACCTCAGGGAAATTTAAATTGAAAGTCTATCGAAAGATGAATGAATCTTAGGAGAATTTAAATAGATGGAATGAAACAGTCTGGTGCAACAAAATTCCAACATAACTTAACTTTATTACCTAGATAATTTGGAATAATTATTTTCCTTTTGATATCAACGTCAAATGCCTTATCATTAGAATGGATTCCTATTACCACTGTTGTATAGAAAAAAGTGAAGAGAGAATAAGTCATATTTTTTTTAAAGGGGACTGACATCGCATGATGTGGAATACCTTTGGGGAGTTTATAGATTACTCAACCCAATCATCTAGCAATTAGATGTATATGGAGAGATGGTTTCAGGGGTCCGATATTTTAGAGGTGGAAAAAGTGGTGCATTCCAAAATATTTAATGTGGGATGTTGGTGATTATAGAAAGATATAAACCAAGCCAGGTTAGAGGGTTTCAATTCCATTGGTAGGTTTATAGTGTCCATATATCAGTGCATGTTGGTTGATCTAATTTTCCATTTTGGAAGATGTAAGGAGGCACCTTCTCTTCATTTGATTTGTGCTCCTTTGGTTGCGGTTCATCACATCAACTCCAAGGGGTGATGAATTAGGTAGGTTCATCCATGGGATGGATTGGATCTCAACATGGATGGGTCTTATGTCCTGGGTGAGATGCGCATAGGTGGGGTTGTTCATGATTCTAGGGGGAGTGTAGTTCGGGCATTCACAGCTCACTTCGGGAGTGGCAGTTCTGTCCGGGTGGACACCAAAGCTGTTCTATCCGGGTTTTCCATTTGTAGACAGAGGGAAATTCATATTTCCTTGGTTGTGATAGATTCTATGATTAACCATGATTAATTACTTGGTAAAGGCTCCATACCTTGGTCAATCTATTACATAATTAGGCAATGCAAGGTCCTTCTGAGAAACAACATTATTGTCACCCACACATGGAGGGAGGGGAACAAAGTGGTATACTACATCGCTGTCCTATTGGTCCCTGGTACCATGTTTAGATTTCCTTATGATGTTTTCTTAGTTAAACCTTAAGGGGTGAACTTTATTTGGGATAATTACCTTGGTATGGACTACTTTCTTCCTCCATTGGCTTGGGTGTTTTCTTTCCCTATAGCTCTCATTGCCAATAATAAAAATTATAATGTTATGTATGAGTAATTTCCTTAAAGGATAAAGAGTGTCCTAAGGCCTATATAAGTAGGTCATAACCATTGATATTGTTTCTTATCCAATTTATTCTCTCTATAAAATCAATTTCCTTCATTATTCATTTCGTATTAAAAATAATATCATTCCATGGTTGTAATAAGGATCCTACACAAACACTGGGTTATTCAGTCTCCCTATGGATATAACACATAGAAAGGAACCCGATGATTACTTCTTAGGCATATTCATCAAGAATGTGATTGAATACATCTAGAGAAACCATATTTGGTGTAAGGTAATTGACCTTTATTTATACAACAGACGGTTTCATCTATTCATATCATGGTAATATTTGGAATTTTGGTTACTGTTATATTTTATAGATTTGATTAAGAGTTATTCAGTCCTTAGAAACCCTTTAGTAGTATCATATCCATGCCTTTCTTCTTGATTCTTGAAATAATGTTTAAAATGAAACAAGTTATAAATAAGTTTTAGTTTCTCATTCTATATCATAAAATATGATATATAATTATTTTTAGAAATTGGAAATCATAATTGATATCATCAAATAAAGTATATAAATTGAACTATGACTCTTTCTTTGATATGTGATATCATAAGTAGTGATATGATAACCTAAAATGATATGGGATATCATAATTTATGATATAACAGAAAAAATTTAGTATTTTTAATATTGAAATATATGATATAGTTCAATCATAGATTATGATGGAGATGAAATTAACCCATAAATTTGGGCATCATATTTTTAAAGTGATATTTATATCGTCATAATGGATGATTGACAGCTATAGTATACAATAAATATGATATAATAAAATATGATTAATAATGTGAGATTATTTGTAGTAAACCATGACACCCTGATCATAAGAGGTGATACAATTTCAACAAATATAATATCTATTATATCATAAATTAACATATATAAAAAAATTATATTTTTGTGATAATTCTTAAAAACCTTCATCACCATGTGCCTGAAGGACCCATGTAGAATTCAAATGGAGAATTTAAACCATATCAAAAAATATTTTATGACATTTGAACTAGGTTTAAAATATAATTTACATATTTAGTAATTTATGAATAGTTTATAAATTTTAAAATAATATAAAATGTATTTTTTTATATTTATTTATGGAGAGTTCATAAATTTAAATACAAAATGTTAATATTAAGTCCTTATTTTAATATTTTTATAATCCATTACCAAAGGAGTTTTGGTTGATTTGATCAAAATATTTAATAAAATCTAATATGAGGTATTTTATTTATGTTAATTTTTTACATAATATATGCTATGTTATGTAGTTTATAGTAAAAGTGTTTTTAAATTATCACATATTTTATAATATATATATATTTATATTAAAGGTATATAAATGATAATATGAAAAGTCTATATTGATTAAAAATTATTTTTTCATATAAGGTGGTAAATTTCATCCACCACATGCACTAAGCTGTTATGTTTTCTAAGATACCTTTTTTATGAAAAATTCCTAGAATTACACTCCTTGAAGTGACCTCAGAGAACATTATTCATGAAATCAACCACATTATCCGGAACAACATTATCCAAAAAAAAAGATTTTAATACCTTATGTTGGAAATATACCTTTACTTTATATTAATTGGAATTAATGTGAGAATTAAGGGGATTCCTTTACTATATCTTGTTTTGTTTTATACATGGTGTTTGTTTTCATTTTTGGGCTTCGTAGTTTAGTTATTTGGTGTGGCTTGGATCTATATATAAGCAGGTTTTGGCCTCTAAATTTCTTCTCTACCTGTTTTTTTATAGAACAAACTATTGGGATGAAGTAATTTCATACTCTTCAAACTTTATGTTTGTGTGGTCCCCCTTTTTTGGAAAATTTTGTATAATATTGGTGTGAGGGGTGGTTTTTTGGACTCGTAGGTCTCTAAGCGAATCTATTAAGAATGTTGTTAATATGTGTTGAAAGAGAATAACTTAGAAGTATTCGGGAGTTCCCCAGAATGTTGAAGTGATAGAGATTGGAGGTCCCAAGACAAGGTGTCTTATTGAATGTTATTATCATGTAATGACTAGAGAATACTCATTTTGATCTTGGAAGTGAGTTTAAGATGTTAATCATATATAAAAAAAGATTTATTGGGAGTTTAACCATTGGATATTTTTTAATATCTATTCAATTTGAAAAGGTTGAAGATGTGTTTCAGTTTTCATCCAATAAAAACATTGCATAGAGAATAATTATTTTGAAAAGCTAGTTGAAGATAGTGTGTATATTACTAGTTTGAGTAGGAAGTTATTCTGTTTACTTTTAGTGATAAATTAATATGGTAGATTGTTTCATTCATTAAAAATGAGAAGCTTATAAATTTATACGTGTTCCGTTTATTATGATGATTTTTTATATAATATTTATATGGGGAGGGGGGATAAAAATATGGCTGAGAATAAAATATAGTAGGTATTTTTTGATGGATACACTTCCTTGTAAGTATTTTGAATGAAGAATACTATTTTTATTGAAATAATGTTGGATAAAGTTTAAAACATCGAGTTAAATATAAAATAGGTTTTTATATGTTTTGAAATCTTTCTGGCGATGTTTGAAGTTTATTTGAAGTTAGTTTAGAATCATCTGAAGTACTTAGATAAATTTTGAATTCATTCATATAATATTTGACATTCCCTGAAAAATGGAAAAGGAATAAGTCTCAGGGATTATGTAAGAGTCATTAAAATAGTTGATTGAAAAAAATGGAAAAGGCACTACATATCTTGGATTCTTTTATGAAGAAGAATTTTGAAAAATGGACTAGGCTTGAGATATTTGGGAATACATACTTCCTACATATGATTCACTAAACGTAGATAAGAGATAATTCAACTAAGTCGAAAATATACACAATACATAAGGATAAATATTTCTCATATAAGGGTCATCATCTATAGAGAATAATAAGTATGGAAAAGACAACAGATACCTACTATTTTATGTCTAGGATTATAATGATACATAAGAATCTTCTCAATCAAGAAAAGTAGGAAATTGAAAAATTATGCATAATCATTGCGATATTTAAAATAAATATTTATTATGCAAAGTTCCACTAGTTATCCAAATTTTGAGAAATAGATCAAATACCATTAAAAAGATATCCAATTATTCATGTTTTCTTAAAATGGGGCCAAATTTTAATATCTACACATTTTCCTAAAACGTGGATAATTTGTTTGAATTTTAAAATATTTCTAAATTTTAATTTATATGTATTTGGTTATTTTTTTTTAATTTAGTTTCATTTTTTAGTTTCATTTTAAAAAATGAAAAATTTATAATTTTTTTTTATTTTTTCCACATTATTAAACTTAATTTAAAAATGAATAAATTTGAAAAAAATATTAAAAAATATTAAAAAATATTTATTTATTTTTCAACACTATAAAAATTAACAAACACACATTATATATAATTTAATATATATAAATTGATAATGTATCTAAATTTTAATTAAAAAATTGAATTAAATAATATATATTCATTATATGTATGTGTGTGTAATATATCATTTAACAATTACTTTTAATATATATATATATATATTTATATATATATATATATAGTCAAACACACATATGTGCACACACACACACAACCATATAGAAGTATGTGTCTACATATATAAATACATCTAAACACACACACATACACATGTAGATACTCAATATTTATTTATAGTATAAATGGTTTCATATATTTATAACACGATGATCTTGGGAATTTTGGTTTTTGTTTTCTATTGCAGCTTTGAAGAAGATTTATTCAATCATTAGAAACCCTTCAATAGTATTAGAGACATTTGATGCTTCAAGATTCTTAAAATAATATTAGAAATGAATAAATTAGAAATAATTTTTGATATTTCATTACATATCATATGCTTTGATATTTAATTTTTTCTAGAAATTTGATATCACAATAGATATCATCCAATACCATATATAAATTGAAGTATGTCTCCTTCTATGATATGTCATATCATAACTAGTGATATAATCACATCAAATGATGTGGGATATCAAAGATTATGATATAGTAAAAATCATTTATTTATTTTTTGTGTATTATAAAAAATTATTTCTTCCAATCCCAGATCATGACGGAATCAATGTTAACCTATAAAATAGGGAATTGTATTGATAAAGTGATACTGATCTCGTCGTAAGTTATGATTGGTAGCCATAGTATATGACATCATAAAATATAATAGGTATTGTGAGATTATTTATCGTAAAATCTAGTTCCCTGGTTGTAAGAGGCGATACCATTTCATGGAATATGATGTCAATTATATCATGAAATAAGATATATATATGTGAAATTATATATTTTTTGAAAAAATTATCAATAACCATCATCAGAGTGGGCCCAAAGGGCCCACGTTGAATTCAAATGGAAAATTTGAACTATATTAAAATTTTTTTAAGATATTTATTATAGGTTTAAAATAAAATCTAAATATTGAATAATTTATGAAGTGTTTATAAATTATAAAATAAGAAAAATGTAAAAGTTTTTTATATTTATTCATGAATAGTTAATAAATTTATATATAAAAAATTTATATTAAGGCCCTATTTTAATGTTTTTTAATCCATTCCCGAAGGAGTTTTGGTTGATATGATCAAAAGATTTCATAAAATACAATATAAGGTATTTAATTTTTGTGAATTATTTACATAATATAAGAAATATTAATTATTTTATTATAAAAGTGTTTGTAAATTATCACATATTTTAGAATATAAAAAAATTCATGTTAAATCTATATAAATGATAACATGAAATGTTCATATTGAGTAAAAGTCAATTTTCCACATAAGGATGAAACATTTCATCAACCATAAGAACCGAGACATTATGTTATTTTTTTTTCTTTTAATAAGAATTCCCAGAATTATACTCCTTGAAGTAACCTCAAAGAAAATCATTCATGACATAAATCTATGTATCTCAAAATAAATTATAAAAAAAGGTTTTATCCCTAATACTGGCAGTATTATTTAATATCATATTTGCTGGAAGTCATGAAGAAATTTTAGAATTTACTATACTATATCTTGTTTAATTTTCTTCATGGTGTTTTTTTGGTTTCTATAGTTTTGTTTTTTAGTGTTTACTAGGTTTTAAAATGTTTAGTTTTTGGAATCTATGTCTCCACTCTACCCATTTTGTGTATAACTGGATATTGGTCAAAGATTATTAAAAACTTGTCATACTTGATTTTTTTGAGGCCACCTGTCATTATCCCCTCCCTCAAAAGATTCCTTTCCAAAGCTCGCAATGAAGGAAGAGAGATAATGACCCCCTAGTCTGGCCTACAGTAGGCCTTGGGGTGGAAACCAACACCAAGGGTATATAAATCTCAAAAAATAGGAGGCATCACCCTTTTTATAGTAACTAGGATCAGGAAATAAAATGTATCAACATGAAATAAAATCTAAGATATATATATATAGATATATATAGAAGAAACAAAAATCCATTCCACATGCATGTTTAAAATAAAATATCTAGATTTACAAAAAAAAAATACAATGTAAATATCAAAACAACAATGTTAAACAATGACATATAAAATTTTCCAATGCCCGAGCTAGTAGGGTACAACATGGTCCATGTAATCTCCTTGGAAACATGAAAACAGTTTTATATTTGTAAGGTGAGCATAAACTTATACTTAGTAGGAAAACCCGAAGTCACTCATGTATAGGTTGGGGAACATACTATTTCCCCAATGAGAAAACATAATAAATCCAAAATAATCTATCAATGTATTCTATTCACCCCAACCTCACTAAGGAACACTCACCAAAAAGCACAAGTAAAGTAAATTAAATTAGTAAGCACATTGATGATAGGGTACCCCACACCAATTCCCCCTGGTTAGCTGCTCATCCCTAATGGAGAACTTATTGATGCTACCATGCTCATCAACAATCCCCACTTCCACAACTTTCCTATATAATTCTGGCCCACATTCCACATCCTTCCTAAAAAAACATGGGACACAACCACATCACATCCTACCAACAGATACCTAGGTCACAAAACAAAAACCTCATCCTGAAGACAAATGGGAAAGCACAACACATCTCATCCTAAAGACACTTATGAAAACACACCTCACCAGCAGACACCTGGGCCTCAAAACCACACCACAACCTGCCTGAGGAGTCATGGGATACCAATTACTAGAAGAGGGAGGAGAGAAGATCCAACAACTATCCATCCATCCTCCAACTGGGATGTTGGGAAAGGACACCCTCCCCCATATTAATGGGGGTGTTCAGCATGTAGTGCTCAACACAGGTGGGATGTGTATGGAAAACACAATGAACTAAATGCATATATATAGGTAAAAAACACTCAGCCCAAACTATGGGTTTTCTAAACAAACAACTAGCCCACAAAAAACATCTCTTGCTGCCACCTCTAATGCATAACCACATATCCATCAATAGATATAATTAATAACCCAACCATTTCATTTAACAAGTTATCTTTTTTCATTAAAAAGAATTATTTTATTTATTTATTCCATCCCTTCCTGGGTGACTACTAATCACAAAACACAACAAGTAACATCATAACCCACACAAACACTTCATAAAAGTCCCTAGATACTCCGGGCTAAATTCCCACGCAAGGTAACACTATGCTTCTTCAAAATCACCCCTCTCAAACCATCCTCGGCTACCTCACTGCATGAAAAGTACCACATCCTACAATAACAACAAAACACAACCAGGTTGCAGTCCCACTGCACAAACAGACCATTCCCAACAACCATGACACAACCCAGATGCAAACCCACTATTCAATAAGTTCATCCATTCCATAATCAATCAATCTCTCAACCTGAGATACAATTTCCCCATCAAACCATCCTCACACACCTCTGTGGTCTCAACAGCATCACCATACAACCCATACGAAGCATAATACATAAATTATTCACACAAAACACATAGAATCACCAAACAAAGAAAAGGGTATACTTATTTGACACACTCATTCTTTAATTCCTCTTTGATAAAAAATGGGTTATCACAGAACAAGTTTGATCATGGGGTATCCATTTATTTATCTAGGTATATGTGTTTAAACAATTTTATAATTATAGGGTTTAACAGGGGATATGTAACAAGCATAAATCATCACCCATGTGCAAACAAAGACCACCAACGACCATGATTTTCAGAAGGCATACAACTCTCAATATGAATCAAATATTACAAATAAAACAAAACAAGCATCATCATAATATTCCAAGCCCCTCATTTATTACTAATTTATCCAAACTAATTATTATAAAATATTCCCTCATCATAAAAACACCCTTAATTATGATTTGTATTTGACCATATTCTCAAAGATACACGAGTTTACACACCCTTCATGATACACAACTAAAGGAAATAAAATGAAATTCATACCTCTAGAACATATGACCATCAACTCTTCCTTGAACCAAAATAGGGGGTCACACAAACAACAAGAGACTCCAAGGAAGTCTGAATTCGAAGGCCACAACACAATAGAAGAATGGATCTAAGAACATCAAGAGAAAAAGAAAACACACTCGGAAGAGAAGATCTTGGATTAGAAGAGCCAGATACCATATCAACAGAAGCGAATTAGTTTCAAGGGCCATTAAAGTTGGATCATGGTCAATACTTTGTGGTTTGACTATTTCAAATCCCTAGGAGTTTTAGGATATTTAATATATAATTAATATCCTTTTAAATGACTTTAGTAACACTTAAATTAGGTTTTAAACTTGATTTTCCTCAAATAAAATGTAACAAGGGTGAAAATGGAAAAACATGAAAAAGCTAGAAATGACTCACCGATGGGTTAGTCAATGATAGGAGTCATTGAAAGTGAGTCAATGATGCCTGATTCACCACCACGAGTCCCCAACACAACTCACCACCACGATTCACCGATATGACCCATCGAAAGTAAGTCACCGACACGATCCACCGACACAACCCACCAACGCCACTCACTAACACCCGAACTATTGACGTCCTGGAATACCGACATCCCAACCAACCGACTCCTTGACCTACTGATGCCGTTACATACATATAAAGGAAAAACCACCCTGTATTCAAAAGATAAATTTAAACCTCCACATTTTAGAACTTCACTTCCCATATATGCTAACCCAAATATCTATAAGATACCCCACACACACACCAACTGTCCAGAAACATGAATTTGGGAATTCCTTCCTCCAGGTGAAGATATTATCTACTCTAGTTGATAATGACTTTCTCACATGATTTTAATCGTATCTCAATTAATGTGTCTTGATTAGGGATCAGGTCCTCCCCACTCTACATGTTAGGAATTAATTAGAAATTATGAAACAAGTAAGCAACTCATCTCATAGAAAACAAGGTTCTATCACTACATCAAAAAGAAAGAAAAACAAGGAAAACTAAATACAACTCTAGGTACTCGGAACGCATCTGCATCTCCCTTTCTCAAGTAATTTCATTTAGGACACCATACCTCCACAAAACATGAACCAAAGGAATGTTCCATCAATTTATCACATTCTCCCAATGATCCTAGATATCCACTAGATCCTCCACGAATTTTGTGTCATCCCTGATATCCAACTATCCGTAGTTAATGACATGGGAGTCATCGTGAAGATACCGATGAAGCTGGGAGACATTAAAGACATCATAGATCCACTCCAACTGTAGTGGAAATTACAACCGGTATAAAACCTCATTCACTCGTCCCAACACCTTGAAAGGTCCAATGAACCTGTGAGAAAGCTTGCTCCCTCGGCCAAACCTCCGCAGACCATTTTGAGGGGAAAAATTACGGAACATGTGGTCTCCAACCGTGAACTCAAAGAGCCTCCTACTACAATCAGAATACAACTTCTACCAGTCCTGGGATTCCTTAATCCTCTCACACACTAGTTAAACCTTCTTGGTTGTGCTCTACTCCATGTACAAACCAAAAATAGCTACATCCCAAATATTTTTCCATCAAAAGAGTGAATGACACAGTCTTCCATAAAAATCCTCGAACAGAGCCATACTAATGGAAGAGTGATATATATTATTATAAGAAAACTCTTCCAAGGGAAAGTGTCATACCCATGATTAACAAAAATCCAAGACGCATGCCAAAAAAAATGTCCTCCAACGTATGGACTGTCTGTTCTGTCTACCCATCTATCTAAGGGCGGAAATAAGTGTTGAGGTGTAACTTTGTGCGACAAGAATGATGAAATACCCTCCAAAATTTCTAGGTAAAATGAGTATCTTGATATGAGATGATGGATATTGGAAACCCATGTAGCCACACCACCTCATCCACATACTTCTTTTCTAAGCTATCGACTTTGCCGGATTCCTTAATTTCAAAAAAGTGATATGGTTTCATCCGCTAATCCACTACTACCCAGAATGCGTTATATCCTCTCTAAGACCTCTCTAATCCTATGGTGAAATCCATAGAGATTTCACCCCACTTCAACTCAGGGACTTACAAGGGATACAAAAAACCATTAAGAACATGGTACCCATCCCTCACCTACTAGCACACCAAGAACTTTACCACAAAATCCGCCACATCCCACTTCATCCCAGGCCACCAAAGATGTTCTCTCAAGACATTGTACATCTTCAAAACTCATGGATATAATGATGAGGGTGATATATGAAACTCAAGGAGAAATCCATAATGCATCACCACTAGAACAAATAGCTTCTCAGAGAACAAAATCCAATTTTGACAATCCTCCGACAATCCCTCCAAAGCATCACCCTAGTAAAAGCGGTCTTGACTCACCTTTACCTCCGAGTCTCCCCACTGTGACTCCTACACTCGCTGCCTCATAGATGAATTCACTATCATCTGAAACAAATAGCCTATGCTTCCATTCAATTATACATCTAATTCAAAGGATTCCAACTACTCTATCTCCTTCCAGGAATTCGAAGATTCCCAAAAAATCTCATTCTGTGATTTCCTTCTCATTGCATTGACCAAAATATTCCCATTTCCTAATATGTTGAAGATATTAAAATCACAGACCTGAATAAACTCCATCCACCTCCACTATATCAATTTCATATGTCCCAGGGAAAGGATATACCTCAAGATGTTGTGATCTTTGAGCATCACTAAGTGATCCCTGATGAGGTAATGTATTGAAAAATTCAGCACGAACACGACCACGATTAGCTCCATATCTTGTGTTTCATAGTTACATTCATGGGGACATAACTGGATAGACCCATAAAATATCACTCCCCATTGATGCATCTTCCCGCACTCCAAGCCTAGACAGGAAATATCAAAAATCATTTTGAACATCACCCCTTCCTCTGGAAACCAGAGCATTAGAGCACCCCACTAAATTCCCTTCAGGTAGATAAAAGCTACCTAACAATTCTAACTCCACACAAAGGCCTGGTAATTTTTGGTCAGAGCCATCAACAGGGCTGTTACTTGAATTTTTTTTGTAAAAATATTCCGTAATAGACCACTAGATTGAGAAAAATGCGAACCTCTACCACATTCTTGGGTGATTCCCAAGAAAAAACTACCTCAACCTTTGATATATCCACTACTATACCTTGATGAGACACTACATTTCGAAGGAAGTGGACTTCCTATGTAGAAAACTTACACTTGGAAATATTTTTGTAGAGCTGGTGGTATCGAAGTACATCCTAGATAGTGATGAGATGCACGGTATGTACCTCCTTTGACTTTGAGTAGAACAGAAGGTCATTGATAAATACAATGACAAAATGGTCCAAGATCTCATGAAGGAAGGAGTTAATAGGTTCTATAAACATGACCGATGTGTTCATAACACTGAACAACATAACCACGAACTCGAAGTTCCCATACCTACATCTGAAAGCAGTCTCTAGGAAGTGACCCTACTTCACCCTCAACTAGTGATTCCTAGACCATAGATCGATCTTAGAGAACCAATTTACTCCCCTTAGCTAGTCGAAACGATCGTCTATCCTCAGGAGAGGGTAACTGCTCTTTAGAATAACCTGATTCAATCTCGGGTAGTATATTCATATCCACAGACCACCATATTCCTTATTTTCTAACAAGAATGGAGCACCCCACAAGTACACAATAGTTTAGATCAGTCCCTTCTTCATCATAAAATCAATCTAAATCCTTATCTCCCATAGCTCAGAAGGTTTCATCTGATAAGGATCCATCCAAATTGGAGAATCACTAGGCTACAATTCTATCCAAAACTCAACATCACATCGATTGGGTAGAGTAAAAAAATCATTGTAAAAAACATCCAAGAAATCACCAACAACACTAGGAACCCCCACCATCTCATCATCCACCAATTTCACTAACAGATTAGCCAACAAGAAAATAAGACTCTCTATATAACTGCTACCCACCTAACAACTCCTCTCACCAACAAAAGCTACATGATGGATTTCCAAATCTGAAAACATGAAATTCCTCTAGAATTATTTGATGAACGAATGCCTTGAAAACAACCAGTAGATTACAAGGATGACATCATGTGGCTGCATCTGTAGCAAGAATACATCCCCCTAGATTGATGTAGTCCCAACATCAGTCTACATCCCTGGAAAATATCAATCAAGCAGTTCTGACCTTGAATTGGTGTATTAAACACAAAGGGAACAAAAATCCTCTCTATGTCTTATCCTAGATAATTGGATTGACTGGTTGAAACAAAGGAGTATGAAGCTCCTAAATCAAACCAGGCACACATAAGGATACTAAACAATTTAATCATACCTCGAACGATCTCTATAACCATTGGAATTTTTACCTATGTAGCATGCAACTGACCAAACCCAGCTCATCTTCCCCTCTACTATCGACCACATACCTAACCACGCATAGGTCGATGTCCCTGAGGAACACCCTGAGGTCATCCTCCACCTATTCTATCTCCCCTTAGAGTAGGAGGATCCTGTTGTCCCTACTACTAAAATGGCCTGGCTGGAAAATGCTGCTAGGGTAGGTGCTGAACCTACCCACCTCGACCATACGATGCTCGAACTAGGCACTAAATATGAAGGTTCCCTTATTCTCCATAAGAAAAATTCCTCAGACCCATGACTATGGGAAAATTACAAGGACCATAAGGTCGAAACTAAAACTAATGAGGTCTAATCCTCACAAGACAAAACCTAAAAGGACTTAGAACCTAAGAGCTACTACTGGAAGTCTTTCCCTTCATTGGACCCCATTGAATCCCCTCTCATAGTAGACCTTCTCAGGAGTGCATCCCATGAACCACTTCTTCATTATTATAGACCTATAGGTATATCCACAAGGTGGAGGGAGTAAATGCATACTGGAGGGAAGGACAGAGTGACTCCTCTAAGCATCTCTCATGAGAATCCTCATCTAAAAAGAGACCCAGAAGAAAGAGAATAAGATCCTTGAACTTGATCCCGAGTTCCCATACTGATATAATCCCCTACTAGAGGGAAAGTATCTCCGGTTTCTTCTCACCCTTTGTGGTCAATGAAAGTAATTCTTCCCAGAGCTCCTTCTCAAAATCGACCCTGAGAACATCATCCTCCTTCCTCTTCCCCATGTAGAGAATACACCACTCACTCGTATTACCCCACATATATCTCTCTGCCATAGGAAGTTAGTACTATGTCTGAGACCAAATCATGCGGAAAGTGATCACTAGATCCTCAATAGAACTCGCCATATCTGTATTCGAGATGCTGCCTTCATACTTTACCAGATTCTACTACTAGAGAGAAGAAAGAATATTCTATAACAGATCATCCTCCCCAACCGGGTCTACCCTCTGTCGGTCGGCCATATTGGCATGCTGAGCATGCACTGCCTAAGTAACTTGTGAATGAGGACCAAGTTCCATAGGTTAAAGGTAAACAAGGAACTCCTAAGCCTAAGTAGTATGGAATTTTATTTAAGGAACATTTTAACTTTTTATTATTTAATTTCATTGAAATGACCAAATCAAATAAGAAAACAAGTCATCATGATTCATATACCATTCATAGGGTATATACCTCGCAAATGGTGTAGAATCACTTGATTGTTCGACAAGCTCAGAGTCCTTGCATCCGATCATGGGGGCCCTAAAATCCCATGTCCTAGCTGGTATTCCGTATCCTATGTCACACACCAAGATTACCTAACACTATTTCCCTATCATCCCATGTATCCCTCAATATTCCTAGCTCTAAACTCCATCTGATCTCTCAAATGTCACCCCTATGATATCATTTTTCACGACCCCTCCTTCCAAAGATTCCCCTCCTAAGTTGGAAAAGATTGAAGAGAGATAATGACCCCCATGAGTCCTTCCCCTAGTAGACCCTGAGGTGGCGACCAACACCAAGGGTATAGAAATATCACAAAATGGGAGGCATTACCCTTTTTATAGTAACCAAGATCAGAAGATAATATTTATCAACCTTGAAACAAATCGAATATATATATATATATATATATATATATTAAGAAAACCAAAATCCACCCCACAATAATTTTTAAATTAAAACTACTAGAAATAAATTGAAAAAATTCATTGTAAATACCAAAAGAAAAAGGCTAAGCAGCGACACAAAAACTTTCTTGATGCCCGAGCTAGTAGGGTCCATCATGGTCCCCGTAATGTCCATGGAAACCTGAAAATAGTTTTTTATATTTAGAGTGATCATACAAGTATACTCAGTAGGAAAATCTAAATTAACTTGTGGAAAAGTGGGGGAACATACTAATGCCCCTTATAGAAAATAGTAGATACTCAAAAGAACCAATCAAGGTATACAATACACCTCAAGTCCATAAGGGCACACTCACAAAATAACACAAGTAAAGTAAATTAATGTAGTAAGAACATCAATGATAGGGTACCCCACACCACTTTCCACTGGTTAACTTCTCATCCTTAACTGAGAATGCCCTGATGCTACCACACGCTTCTATAAGCCCCACTACCTCAACCTACTCGAACACTTCTAGTCCACATAACACATCCTACATGCCAACACCGAGTCCACAACAACATTTAATCCTCCTCGTAAACACCTAGGAAAAAAACCACAACCAAATCCCAAAGAAACTTGGTAAAGAAAAAAAATATCAACCCAAAGACACGTGGGAAAAAACACCTCACTTGCAGACACTTGTGCCTCAAAACCACACCAAAAATTGCCTCAAGAGTCTTGGGATACCTATGCCTTAATGTGGGAGAAGAGAAGACCCAATAACCAACCTTCCATCCTCCCACCAAGATGTTGGGAAAGGACAAACTTCTCCATAACAATGGGGGTGTATGGCACATAGTTCTCAACACGGGTGGCATGCGTATGCAAAACACAAGGAACTGCATGTGTGTGTGTGCATATATATATATATATATATAGGTAAAAAACACATAGCCAAACCTCAGGGTTTTCAAAAAAAACTAGTCAAAACAAGACTTCACTTGCTACCCCCTGTAATGCATAACCACACATCCATCCATGGAATTAATTCATATCCACAACCATTTAATTTTACGAATTATAATTATATATTCAAAATTATATTATTTATTTACTCCATCACTACTCGGGCAACGACCAAACAAAACAGACCACACAAAAAATCATAACCCACCCACACTCTTCAAAAAATCTCAAGAAACTTTGAGCGAAATACCCATGCAAGGTAACACCATCCTTGTGGAAGATAATATCTCTAAAAACATCCTCAGCAGCCCTGCTACACTGAAAGCACCACATCCCACAAAAACAAAAAAACTCAACCATATTGTAGTCTGACTACACAAATAGGACATGACCAACAACCATGACACAACCCAAATGTAAATCAATTATTTAACAAGTTCATCCATTACACAATTAATAAATTTGTCAACCTGAGATACCATTTCACCCTTAATCAATATGCACACATCACTGTTCTCTCTACAGAAGCACCAAAAAAACTATAAGAAGTATATGACATAAAATATCCACATATAACATACAACCACACCAAACAAGGACATCAATATTCAAATTTAACACACATGTTCTTTTATTCCACTTTGATAAAATACGTGTTATCACAGAACATGTTTGGTTTTGGGGAATCCATTTATTTAACCATGTGTACGTGGTTAATCAATTTCATCTTTCTGGAGTTCAATAGTGGGTACATAACATGTGTAAATCATCACCTGTGCACAAACAAAGACCACCAACAACCATTATTTTTAGAATTCATAAATATAAAAATAGGGATCAAATATAATAGATAAAATAACACAGGAATCATCATCATCTCCCAACCCCTCATTTATTACTAAGGTAGCTATACCCATTATTATAACCTGTTTGTTCATATTTATAACACAGTTAATTAAGATTTGGATTTGACCATATTCTCAAAGAGACATGAGTTTACCTACCCCACATGGTACACAATTAAAAGAGGGATAAATTAATTCCTAACTCGTAGAACTAGTGTCCAAAATATCCTATTTGTACCAATATAGGGGGTCACGAAATAGTAGTAGACTCCAAGGAAGGATAAATATGAATGCCACAACACAACAGAAGAATGACATTGGAAACACCAAGAGAAAAAGAAACCACACTAGGAAGAGAATATCTCATCTTAGAATAGATAGATCCAATATTAATGGAAGTGTAACAGTTTCAAGGGACATTAAAGTCGAATCATGGTCAAGACCATGAATTTTGACAATTTAGAATCCATGGGAGTGTTAGAATATTAATGATATAATTAATTTCCTTTGAAATGCCTTTAGAAATGCTCAAACTAGGTTTTAAACTCGATTTACATCAAATAAAATGTAATAGGGGAAAAACTTGAAAAATAAGAAAAAGTTGGAAATGACTGACCGATGGGTGAGTCATCGACACGAGTCATCGATAGTGATTCACTATTACCTGACACATTGACGTGAGCCACCAAAATGAATCACTAACACATGTCACCGACATGACCCAATGACATAGAGTCACCGACGTGACCCACCGACCCCAGTCACCGATGCCCATCCTATAGAAATCCTAACCTACCGACATGCTAGACTACCGACGCCCTGACCTACCGATGCCCTGACCTAATGACACTCGGACCTACTGAATCCCAGATCTACCGAAAACCTGACCTACCGACACCCTGACCTACTGACGCACTGACCTACCAATGCCCTGACCTACCAATGCCCTGACCTGCCAATTAAAAACTAGAATTTTGGAAAACTCTTGAAACGAGCTACCATTGCCTCCTAGAGTACAACAAACATTATATTTTAATAAAGTAGTAGATCGAAGAGGTTCGGTCCATTGCACCACCCTTGTTTGGTGAATTCTGTGTAGAATTGGTGTGCATGTAGGTTGTTTGGTTTTTTGGTTTTGGGGTTTGGGAGTATGTTCCAACCCCTTCACTTTGCCTCGGGGTCCTTATTTTTTATATATGAATTAAATTAAATTTTATCCATAAGTGAATTGTTCATGTTTATCTATTCTAAAATTATTAAATTTTTTATAATTTATTTATGAATTATTCATAAATTTTTTATCTCAAATATAAAGTTAGGAATCATTTATTTATTTATTTTATTCCTTTACTTATTCATAAATATAATTTTTATGTTTTTAATAAATGAATTATTTTTTTAAACTGTCTAAAATGATTCTTTAAATTACCATTCATGCATCCGAGGAGTTACATGCTAGGTATAATGGTTAATTTAATATTAGTTTATCATAACTATTGATCTTTGTTGAGTTGTGTAAAGAGTGAAACTATAGTTTGAATATATTGATTTGGTGGAAAGAATGGGGATTGAAAAATAAATCATTATAAGATTGCAAACAATTGTTCCCACTTTGTGTTTTGTTGTAATTTATATCATTAAGCATGAAGAAAATAAAAATGATGTCAATATTTATTGAAGGAGAATATCTTGAAAGTATTTTGGAGTTCCAGCACATGTTGATGTTAAGGATATTGGAGTTCCCAAGACATGGTTTCATTATTGGGTTTTATTTTTACCTAAGGACTACTGAATAGTCATTTGGAACTTAAAAGTGAGTTACTTTTATTACTGATATGAAAAAGGTGATTCATATAGAGTTCATCTATTAGACATTTTTTGATAACCATTAAAATGTAAATGGTTAAATATGTGTTTTAGATTTTGGGCAATAATAACATCACATGGAGAATAATTATTTTGAAAAATCTAGTTGAATATAGTGTGGATGTTTTTGGATTTCGTACGAAGAAATTTTGTATACTTATAGTGCTTAATTAATGTGGTAGGTTTTTCAAAATTAAAAATGAGAAGATTATATGTTGATATGAGTTCCATGGATTATAGTGATTTCTGATATTATATCTACATGGGAAGGCTAAAATTCATGATGAGAGTAAAATATGGAAGAATTTGTTTGATATTGATACATCATTGTAAGTATTATGAATAAAGAATAATGTTTGTATAGAAATACACTTGGATGAAGTAAAAAAATTGATTTGAAGATAAAATATGTTATTCTACATTTTTTAATTTTTATAGTGATGTTTAATGTCCATTCATAGCTATTCCAGAGTTATATAAAGTGTTTTGAGATGTTTGGGATTCATTCATATAATATATGAGATCATAGAAAAAATGGAAAATATAGTAAGGCTTAGGGATTACATAAGAGTTACTCTAATATTCAATTGAAAAAAAACAGAAAAGTCACTACATATATATGTTTATTTTTGATGTATAATTTTGAAAAATGCCCAAGGTTTGAGATACATAAGAATAAATATTTCTTATATATGATTCACAACATGCAGAGAAGCTAGAATTAGGATAAATCAAAAAATTACACTATACATGTAGATAAGTTTTTATTATATAATTGTAATTATCCAAAGAGAAGAAGAAATATGGAAAATACTACAGATGCATAATATTTTATGCTAAGGATTTTAATGATTTATAAGATTCTTCCAAACCACACAAATTCTAAAAATAGAAAATTATGGATAATCTCCTCAATATATAAGATAAATATTTCTTATGTAATGGTATATCTTTTATAAAAAAATTGAGAAGGATATCGGATACCATTAAAAACATCCAATTATCCGTGCTTTCTTAAAAATAGGGTAATTTTTAATATCTATACATTTTCTGAAAACATGGATAATTTATTTTTAATTTAAAATATTTATAATTTATAATTTTAACAACATTTCCAAATAACGTCGATATTTTAGCACCATTTGTAGTTTAATTTAAAAATATGAATAATTTATAATATATATATTTATTTTCTTCACATTATAAAACATAATTTAAACAAGTCTAAATTTGATAAAATATTAGAAAAAAATTTATTTAATTTTTTTTTAAATTATAAAACATTAACACACACACATTTTGCATAATTTTATATATATAAAATATTAATGAATTTAAATTTCACTTAAAAAATTTATTTAAATAGATTATATGTGTTTTATATATGTGCATGTAACAAATCATTTAACAATTTAATTTACACACAGACACCCATACATATATGCGCGCACACACACCTATATGCATGCACACACAAGCCCATACATACATATGTGTATAAATACATAAATTAATATAAACACACACACATCTATAGACTAATATATATAAATATTTGAATAAATATGTAATAAAATAATTAATTACTAAATATATATACATGATTTCATGTATTCATGTGTGTATGAATGTATATTAATTTATAAATTTATTTATAAATTAATATATCAACATAAATATATATTTATATGTAACAATATTCAAATAAAAAATATTAGACACACATACACGTACACACACCTACATACTAATATTTATAAAGATATGAATGTATATGAAATAACATTAAAAATTAATATATATATATATATATGTATGTATGTATATTTGAATATTATATATATATATAGAATTTATTTTTGAATGTTGGGTAAGTATTGGATCATTTATTAGAGTTTCTATGGGTAAATAAAACTAAAAATGTAGCTAATTTAGGAACATTGTGTTGGCCACATTTTCATAAAATATGAGAAATTAGGTTTCCCATTCTTATAAAAAAATCTAATTAAAATAGAGACATGGATAAATTATTTTGTTACCACATTTTCAATTAAGATGATGCTTGATCTTCTCTTCTGTGAATAAAATATTAGGAATAAGGTTATAATCATGATTTAAGCCAAAATATATGGATATGAAAATATAACACTACTTTACCGTTATTTAAATTTTAAATACCAAGATATTTTGGTAATTTATCCATGATTCAAGGAATGATATTTGGTGATGAAGGATGAAGTAGAAAGTATGGGTTTCCAATATGTAGAGAGAAAGCTCACACCATGATTGGATGACCTTCATATTTTAGTATATATTTTACATGAAAAACCAAATTGTATAGATTTTATAACACTTGACACTGAACTAAAACAAATCATGATATATTTTATTACTAAAAAATATAATCATTATTACATTATGATAATACAATCTGGAACATCATTAGAAAAAATAAAAGTGGAATAAATTCTCAACTAAATAAAATGACAGTAAATAATTAAAATTATTTAATTCCTTAAATATTATTATCAACAATTTTAAAGAGTGATTTTATTTGTTATAATACTAATTAATTAATAAAAATTTAATCATTATAATAGAACTAATTAATGAAATGTGATTAAAATCAATTAATGTTTATATGAGATATTCCTCAAAGAACTATTTGTTGAAAGTGTCTTATATTTTTATCTTAAATTCAATTTTTCAATTTTAAAAGAATATTATAAAAAAAGGTTTCAATATAAAAATTAATTGATCAAAACTTATTTAATTAATAATTTGTATGAAATAATATTAAGAACACATATAATTTAAAAATTCATTTTTCTTTAAAATTAGTTTTCCATTATATTTCATGTTATCATTTAAAAGTTAAATTAAACAATTATATAATTTTAATTTGATAAAAATTTATTTTTTTCATTAAAATTTTAAAAATTATTTTAGGGATAAATACTTGGGATTTTTTTGGAAAAGATGATTTTTTTTTGGTGTATAGTAAAAATACCAGTTTTTAAAAATACCATAATTTTTTTGACATCAACATGATATAAAAATGAATTAGAATTTTAAAAAACCCTTTGATTGAAAAAATATTTATTTTAGGAGTTAAATAATTCATTTAAAAACAATATGATGAATTTAGAGACACATATTTGACATTTTAGAATCTATGTTATATTTTATTATAATAGAAAACTAATTTTGGTACTTTTCTTGTATCTTGTATTCAAAATATTTCATTCAGTGTTTTCTTATATTTAATATAAAATAAAACTCATTTTATTAATCATAAACCAATAATTTTCAGGGGAATCAATACTATTTTCCCTAAAAAGTATTAATTATTTTTTATTCTTAAAATTCATTTTTTTCTAATTTTTTTATTTTGTTATTCATGCTTATATTGAAATTAATTTTATTAATATTATAAAATGAATAAAAAAATGTATTTTATGTTTGGTGAAATCATTTCCAATTTAATTAAAAAATTAAATTTTATTTTTAGCCATAAAAATAAGTTAGCATTTCAAAAGTTAATTGTCGGGGCAAATATAAAAATAAGGGTGAAGTGTTAAATCAAAGGGTAAATACCTAAAGTACCATGAAACATTATCTTTACACGTGTATATGAGGGATTTTTCAACATATAATCTTCTTATATTCATTATTTCTCAAATTTTTATTTACATTCCTTGAATGTGACATTCTTTTAATATTAATAAATTAATATTTTTAAAATCTCACTCCTCTTGCTTATAAAAGGACCCTTCCACCACCCCTTAATGTACAAATGTAAAATTAGAATTACTACCTTTAATATATCATATTTCATTCCCTAAGAATACTATCCCACTTTGGGTAGCTTTTGGTCTGTATATATTTCCCAAAATTTAACAAAACCAAGAAGGTTTCCAAGATGAGATATGATTTCTTCTTCATAAGTGATAATTTTTTTATTATTCTTTTTCATTTATATTCTTCATCCAAATATTCTCAATTATAATTTATCTCTTTAGTGGAATCTGTATAATATCATTATGTTTCTGGAATGATAATATTATAATTAAATTGCAATAAACTAGCTTAGGATACCTCTAAACTGATACTCAATTAAGCACACCACAAAGCTCAATGGGAGTTCTGCATCCCCACATGCTATAGATAAGCACCAGGGGTATCAATATGAACTAATAATAAAAATTAAAACACATATAAAAATATAACTAAATGATAGAAACATCAAAAAACCCTCCGTGACCTATATAGATGTTTGACGTCTATTCCAACAGAATAAACATAAAAAATAAATAAACCAACGAAACATGGAACACAAAATTACCATCCAAAATAAAAAATTTGATACACTGGTTAACATAATTGTAGGTATATAATATAAAAATACTCTAGGACAAACTAGCTGATACACTGTCCCAAAAGAAATATAATCTGAACGAATCCAACAACTCCACCATGTGTCCTATGACCACTCACCATATTTCAACACTTCTCATCCCTTAACCATATGAAAAGGAAAAACACAAGATCAAATACTGGGCACCTCAGAGAAATAAAAGAGCATCATATAAACACAAAACATTGATCTATATATAGGATGGGATCTAATCATGCCATGTAGTTTATTTATTAAATAGTCTATGTATTTTATTTCATAATATAATACATAAATTCTTGTTTAGACAAACTTTATAAAAATTGGTTTTCTACGTGATCAAGAACAAACAAAACTAATACCATTCTTTAATAATTTCTTTCCTAAACTAAAATAAAAACTTATTTACGAACAAAAAAACCCAACTATCCTTATACCATAGTTTAAAACCAATTTATAAAAATCATGTTTTAGTTAAAAATCACTTTAAACCACAAAATAAGACATTTCAAATCCTAAACAATACAACCATTTCTTCAAATTTTCCTAAATACTTTATCAATTACATTTCATTAAAATAGACATAACTTTACTTTTTAAAACCAATATTTCTAAACCATTTATAAATGAATTTGAAATTAAACCAAAAATAATAAAAAAACAAGGAATACAAAAAATGGTATCAAGATATCAATGTATCTAAATAAAGAAAATAATAATCAAACCATGGTTCTATGTAATCAAAATATCAAGGATAAAATAAATGAACTCATAAGGATCAATTATATAATCTTAAAAAGGATCTATAATCATGTAATTTTTTTTTAGGATTTGACATGAATGATACCAGACATTGTTCATTATATCACTATCTATAGGGGACCATTATAAGAAAACAGAGGATCCCATTCAATGTCATTACGAGTCATTGATTTCAAAATCAACCCATTAGAGGGTTTAACTTTACTAGGGATCTAGATAGACTATTCACACTAAGATAGTGTAAAACACATCCATACCTTATACTTAGGATCCTAGGTTTCCCATGGTTTTAACAAAATGTTGTGAGCAACAACAAAAAATGTGATCATCACGAAAATTAACATTTAAAACAAAAGTAATAAAAATAATATCACTTCCAAAATCCTCACATGAAATTACCCTATTTTTAACTATTCATAAGCATAACAAACAATATACAACATCCCCCTTGAGGCCATAATCCATATGTAATATGTTATAAATAAGGGGCTTAATATTAATGGAAAACGTTTCTCAAATTAACTCCTTTTAATTAAGGGACAAATGGGCCTTTTGAATAATTCTTGGAATTCCATTCCACATTATCCATATAAAAAAAATTTCATAAAACAAATTTTGAAATCAATCGGTTCCAATCACACTTTGGTACTCATCCTGTTGTCTTTTTAAAAACATTTCAAAAATATCAATGTGGCCTAATGGGCTCAAAAAAAATTAAAACAAGTGGAACACCCACATTTTTATAAAATATACCTTTAAAAGACCAAAAGATTCCTTTAAAAATGAAACTGGTGCCAAAAACCCTTTTAATATAGTTTAATTCATTTAAAAGAACAAATCAATCATTTCCATAAACACTTTTCATCCAATAAGTCTGTGCCCAATCATGAAACCATTTAAAACCCATTTTAAACTCCATGTGGGTAATATATAGTCATACATTGAAAATAAAACCCTTTTAAAATATTCAATCTTCTCATGTTATGTAATATAATGGAATGAACTCAAAATGAGAAATTCTATCAAAACAGAAACAAGTAACTAAACGTCACTTAAAATGATGGGATCTAAACCAAAAAATCAATCCATCCTCATCATACCATAACAAAATAAAAATCCCCATGACTATAACTCACATGAATCAAAAAATTGACCTATAAAAAAATTAAGTTTCTCAGGATAAAGAGTAAGTCTTGGGGAAGGAGGAGGAAAGGAGATGAGAAGGGGAAAGTGAGAAATTACCTTGATAAACCTCTTGAAATCGATAAATAAGGGACCAAACACTTATATATAAATAAGTTGGGAGAGAATAATATCTAAGAGATCTCTTCCGATTTGTATACATGAGAGAGAGAGATAGAGAGAAGACAAAGGGGCTGAAATTCCCAAAAATCTAGTCAGGGAAAAAACTAGAAATTCGAAAATATTTAATCTTGGTAGACAAAAAATACATCAAAATATTTTCCTTATGATAAAATGACTCTTTCTCAGAAACCATTATAGAACAATCCCAAGGGTTGTGGCATGGGGTAACTCTAAAAGGTAGTGCCTCCACCACAAGGCACCTGATCCACTGTGGTATGGCCCTCTATACTACGATGTGAATTCCCTATCCAAACACCCATTACACTGTAGACTCTTAGGATTGCATTGTAGTTCCCCTAAAAAGGACCTCCTTCATATAGAACCGACCTATAGTGCAGATGAATATATTCAAGAATAACAGCCCCAAATCCCAATCTAAATTTTCTATGGTGTATCCTCTATTCCATCGCATAGAACACCTCTTCTAACAAAAACAAAGTACTTTTCATATGATATACATTCATGAAACAACTTAGGTTCTATGGTGCAGTCTCCAAGTAATAAACTGCACCATTATGAAGCCCATGGTCCCTGTTTCAACCACCCTTATACCTTGAAAATTCACAAAATTTAGGAGATCGTTTATAACATGGTCTTTTAGGGCTATGACATGGCCTGGTATAGAACCATCCGGTAATTGCTCAAATCTTCTTGAGACATCCAGAAAACATTGGGATCACCCAGGAAAATTCATATAACCCAAAATAAAATTAAATAAATATAATAATGATATGGGTGAGTCACATTTCTCTCCACTATGCCACTTTGTACACCCAAAAATCCATTTAAAAAGGTAGAACTAATGGAAATACCAAAAAGTCCACACCCGAACATAATTTATGGGAATGTGGGGAAAAATTAAAGACAAATTTTATAAATAGGGAACACCACTCACAAAATAATTACTCAAAAACCATAAACTGAATCCAAAAATATCACAGAAAAACCTCAATCATATCCTGAATCAAAACATTACATACAAAGATCTTAAAAGATGGAAACCAAGAATAGGCCTCTCCATAATTTGGAATCCTTCTAAAATGGTGAAACAACTGATGGGAAAACCTAAGTGAATGAAAATCACAAAAATATACATTTTTAAAAAAATATTATAATAAAATAAAAATAGTACACCAACCATAACCAACAAAAATGACTATATCCAACAGCACAAGAGAGTACAACCCCCAAATGGATATCTAAAAGACCAAAACACTGGTCCACCCACCCAACACATCTCATAAGAACTGGAGAAACTTACCAATCATGAACATAACTCAATATGTAATAACATGGATTATAAATCATGGAATTAAACTAAACATATGGTAAATTGGGGTAAAACTCATGAGCACTTACTCATAGTGACCCTTAAAGAAAATCCCAACTGATAGCTCCAACGATCTAATAACAAATAAACTAATCATCCACATTACCCCATCCTAAACCTATATAATCCCCATTTTATCCATGAAAAACATCATTTCAAGGAAGAAATCATGAAAAAATGGAAACAAACATCATAAAACAATGAGTCATTAACATCCTGAAAATAACCACCACTCACTTATGAGTAATGTAAATAACTCCCAAAGGATACCCCAAAGGTCACTTAAAAACATCAAAGATTGAACAACTGTAAGCTCTATGAGAAAGAATCCCAAAATAAATCATAACCCAAGTTTTAAAAATGTATAATAATATTCCCACAACATCTATACATGATAAAAATTATAGTGACCGGAATGACCTCCTCCAACAAGTTCCAAGATCTCACAATCATCAGGGATTAAATGCCTGAGGTCACACTCCTAAAAAAAATAATATATCCAAGGTCTGGGTGGGGGACTCCTTCAAAGAAACAAAAAGAAATAATCATGGATCTTCACCACTTGTTCACTCCAAAAGAATTCTCAATAACTCAATGGATTCTCCACCTACATGGTCTCAAGAAAATTCCACCAAACAAGCATCATCTTGAATAGGTTTCCAACTTGTACTGATACACACCAAGAGATGGAGTAAAGTATCTTCTACTATATCTAGATCTGGGGAAGTGCCTAGCCATAATATGGATATAACTAAGCAATGATAGGATACAACACAAAGGGTTTATCCCAAAATAGTTTCCCTATAAATTTCACCAAAACCTTTCTTTGAGGCATACTATTAATAATAAAAATGAATTAAACCCATTCTTGATTCCCAAATCAAAAAAACCTTTCCCAAACCACATAATGGGAGGAAATATAAAATCTACTAACTCCAAGTCAAAAAGAATTATAAAAACAATTATTTTAAAAACCACCACATTATATAAGACAACCTCTCAAGATTTAAAATACTTTATTTACTTGAAATTTACTTCTAAAAAACCCACTTTTCATTTCAATACACCCCTTGTTTTTTATATTAAAATTGAACACTCTTCAAAACACACTAAGAGTGTCAAAAATTCTTTACAAATAACCAAATTTAATTGTTTTATACTCTCAAAATAATTTTTGGATTTAATCCTCAAAGATTTTTTTAAAAAAAATAAATTCAGGAAATCCATGTCCATTTTTTGATAATCCTTATATATTTATTTCAAATGAATTTTTTTAATGAAATTTCCAATTTTTCCTACACCAGTTTTTGAATCAATTAAAAATCAAAATAAAATCTACTATAAACAATAAAAAATTCAAAAAACACCCTTGAATCTACCCTATCATTGTGTATTAATCATGTTAAGGCCAAATATTAAGCCAAAACATGATGAAAAATCATGCATGAGTTAGTCACCAGGTGTGACAAACCATACACGAATCATGTCGTAGCCTCTAAAATGGTTTCTGAATCACGTTCCTGGGAACTACATAGTTTTTAGATATGTGACCTAACTGTGTGAAACTTTTTATTCCTCTATTGTATTCTAAAAACTCAAAATTAACTCCACAATAACTAAAACAATTACAATGAGGATAAAAAACATAATTATTAATCAAAATTGAATGCAATTCCATACTACCCATGATAAATCAAGCATCATCCAGAAAGGTGGTGATTTGTAACCTACTAATGACCAACCTCATGAATCCCAACAACTATCATAATCTTTATCCTACTATGGAACGAGAAAATAACAGGACGATGTTTGAAGAACCGATGTTGTTTTGTGAAACCTAGTCTACAATATTATTTTGTAATGATCCGACTCAGGATACAATTTATTGAGTAGATAAATTGGATCACTATAAAGACCGAAGGGAATTTCTAATCTCCATGGTCTAGAGATAAGCACCAACAATATCAATATCCATCGATGGGAATGATTTATCCTTAGAAATTTAAATAAATACCAGAAGCCAAAAAAAATTCAACATGGCCAATGTAGACATTGGATATCCATTCCAAAAAAATAAATATAAACAAATAAATACACCCAAAAAACATAGAATTTAAAATAAAAATCTGGATACACTAATTAAAAGCAAAGAGGGTATATAATATAAAATTACACCAAGAATAACTGGATGACACAATATACCAAAAAAATAAAATATGAACATCTCCAATGAACCCACAACATTTAACATGGTCACTAAGCATATCCCAACATTTATAGCCCCAAGAATCGATGTAATAAAAACAAATGTAAAGAAATACTATACAATTAAGTGAAAAATTAAGATTTACACGCACACACTAGTGTATATGCAAGGTGTGGGTAAAGAAGTCCTATTAGGATTTAACCAAATATTCTATAAAATTCCATTCATAATATAATCCATAAATTCCAATTTTAAAATAATTTATAAAATTGGTCTTCCATATAAGAAATCATAAATAAAAGAAAAGTCACCAACTATTAATTTATTTCCAAAACTAGAATAAAAACATTTTTTTGTAAAAAAAACATGATCAAAATGACCAAAAACCATTTTTCTAAATCCAACCAATAAATCAATTGTATTCTTTCAAAATTATTTGAAATAAAAATAGAGGACATTCTAATTCATAAACAAAATATGAATTTCTTACTACTTCCCAAAAAAAAATTCAATTATATTTTTCAAAACAAACATCAGTTTTATTTTTTAAAATGATTCTTTCCAAACCATTTATAAATTAGTTTGAAAGAAAACCAAAAATCATAACCAAATAATTCATAAAACTAATGGCATCAAGATATTAGGGGACCTACGTAAAATAAATAAGAATCAAACAAAGGTTCCATGCTAACAAAAGTATCAAGAAATAATAAATGTATGCATTTGATCCAAAATTATTCCTAAAAATGATATAGTATCATTGGAAACTTAATAGGATATAACATAAATGATCAAATACTTGGTTTATCAGATAACTATCTATATGGATCGCCTATATAAAACTGAAACATCATATCTTATTCCCTATTGGGTTACTGAGTACAAAATCAACTCTTAGGAGGGTGAAACTTTCTTAGGGTATTAGCTAGCCTAAACACACTAATATAGAATAACACACACCCATACCATATACTTAGTAACCTTGTATTCCCATGATGTCATAAAAAAGAGGACAGTAACAAAAAAACATTACAATTACACCAATCTATATTTAAGAAAAAACTACATATATCCTTCAACACCCTCACATGAATAAACCCCTTATCATCTATCCATAACTATCAATAAAATAATATACAACATCCCTATTAAGAATACTATACATATAGTAATTGTTAAAAAAAATGGTCTCAGTAACAATGGAAAACAAATTATAGAATCAAATCCTTTTAACAAAGTTCCAAAAAATAAATTTAAATGCATGCTTGGAATTCTAATCCACTTTATCTAAATTTAAAACGATTTTATAAAGAACTCTTTAAATTCAATCAATTCCAATAACCCTTTCTAAATTCACATAATTCCCTGTATTGAAAACGTTTTAAAAATAACATCTAGTCCAAATAGTCTCAAAGAAACTAAAATATGGGACAAACCCCATATTTTTATAAAATTCCCCTTTAAAACACCATAAATCTCCATTAAATTGAAAATGCTGTCAAAAAACCTTTCAAAATCATTTAATTCTTTTAATATACCCACTCATCCATACAATCACATGGAATGAGAGAAGTCTACTAAAATTCTCAAAAATATTTTAAATCATTTTTAAACCCCTCATGCGTAACATATAAACTCATACTTTTGAAATATAGTTTTTAAAACCTTTAAGCCTTACATGTTATTTAATATAATGGAACGACCTAAAAACAACATCTTAAATCCAAGAGAGAACAAGATGTATCACATTTTCAATAAACAAAATATAATATAAGAAATAAGATATCCTCTTCAAACCCTAATAACCTAAATTCCCATGAATAGAACTGAGTAGACCATAAAATCCACCTGCACAATGATTGAAGTTTTTGGGAGAAATAGAAAAATGCAGGGAAGTAAAAGGGAATTAGATGAGAAAAGGAAAGAGGCAAATTACAATGGAGGACTAATTAAAATAATTTTAGAAAGACCTAAAAACAAAGAGAGGATGGATGATGGAGAGGATAAACTCTAAGGGAACTCCTATATTTTGTACACATGAGGCAGAGAGTGATTGAGAGGGGAAAGTGGACAGAATACCTAAAAACAAATCATGGGAAAAAATTTATATCCCCAAAATTTTAACCCAGGGTGAAAAAAAACATGGAAAACACCTACCTTATGGCGCAATGAACTCTCCCTAAGAAATTTTTTGTTATAGACCCTAGGTTTGAGGCATGGATAACCTATAGAGGGTAGTTCCACCACCACTATACTCTTGATCCACTATGGTATAACCCTATATGTTATGGTGTAGAGTCTCATGCCAAACACCAACTATTTCATAGCCTAAAAGGCATTCGATTTAGTGCCCCTACCAAAATGACTCCACTAATTAGCCCACACCTATGACATGGATCATCTTGATAAGGTAAGAAACCTCATAATTCCCAAGCATAGGTCTCCACAGTGCAATCTCACTTCCACGATGCAAAGTTCCTCCTCCAAAAACAACTTAGTCCCTACTATATAAGACCCCTCCATGACGTAGATCAGATACAGATGTGTCTTAAATTCATCACAAATATCCCAATGACATAACCAATTATGAATATAAAAACCTCTATTTAACCATGAAAATTCATTAAGGCTAGGAGGTAGGTTGCAGTGTGGTTTCCTAGGGTTATGATGTGGCATGTTGCAGAACAATCCAGCAACTCCCTAAAACTTCTTAAAACACCCAATAAAAATCAGGAACAGCTAGAAACACCAGTATAACCCACGAATAAATAAAATAAACATAACAAATACATGACAGTGCCATAAAAATCACTTCATAATTATAATCATACTTTGATTTTAAGATGTTAATGGTTGGGTAAGTTTAACCACTTATATGAATGCTGCTGTAAATTTGTATCATTGATGGTTGTGGAAACTTAATTAATGTTATGATATGATATAAATATGTGAATAATATATTGTTCTAGATTCTATAATAGTAATATTAATAATAAAATTATTATTAATATTTCACTATTTTTTTTGTTAAAGATTAATGAAACAAGCGAATTTTGTATTTGTCTTAGAGAACTATACCAAAAATTCATAGGTAATGAAACTATAACATAATAATTCATTATATAACTTATAAAAAAAGACATAGACTATTATGGAGATGATGAACATGTGAACATTTAAGGATTACTGAAACTATTATACTGTATCAAATATGGAACCATTGAAAAAAACCAATGATCTATATTAACTAAAAATATCCAATAACAATGTAATATATAAATATAAAAGGTAATAAACATGAATTATGTTATTAAAAATATGATTAATGGGTATTTTTTATATAGGGAGTTAAAGTATGTCCTAACAAGTGGGAATCCATGTTAATGGTTATTTGTCTTAATTTCCATTCCTTGATTAAAAATTTAAATTATGTACTTATTCTTATTTAACATGATGTAATTACTATCCATTGAATTATTTTACAAAAATAACCTTTTATTAAAGTTTTTTTAAATTCTATTTTATGATCACTTTCCTTGTTCTTTTTATTATTATATTACCAAACCCATAAGAGGATTCATGACCCAATTTACTTTCATTGATTTATATCCTTCCTTCATTGATTATGTTATTATAAGATTAGGTAAATTATAACCTAGGATTATTTTAGATTTTATAAGATTTTTTATGTGGATTTATTTTTTTACATAATCCATTCCTTCATATATTCTTACTTCATTATGATCTCAGTAATAGTTTCCTCTCTATGTCTCTAAAATTTCAATTATTATCCTAAAATTTATAATTTTATCTTATATGACTCAAATTATAGTTAATAAATGTTTATCTTACTATTTTACTATCATTTTTGATGAATTTATGGTCTCCTTTCCTCCATTTTGGATTTATAGTTTATACCTTACATTGTTCGTAATGGTTTATTTTCTAATATATCTTTGAAATCAAGATTGTTTATTTCAAATCCTAATTGAGGTAATTGTATGTTATTTCTCTATAAATCCATATTTATTTCCTTCTCCTCTAGTTATATTTTGGATTTACATGTTTTATTAACTTTTTTACTTCCCTTTGGCTCATAATTTGACCCAAAGGATGTTTGGAAGTGGAGTTTAACTTATCTTTTCTTTATGATCCACAATATTTCACCTTTATGTACATATTATTTAAATTGTTTCAAGAATTTATTCTATATAATTAAATTATTTATTAAGGTCTTTCCCACCTAATTTTTTTACATTATTTAAAAATAATTAAATGAAATATTTTTAACATTTTTTACAAGGTTCATTTATGAATTTCTTTTCAAATGCATAAAAAGAATGTACTTTTCCACATTTTATAAACAAACGCCTTTCATTTATTTTATGAATATTTTAGTTAATGAATATTACTCGTTAATTTTTCATGATTTTTTAATATAACTTATATTCTTTTTTTGTAATTTAGTTTTTTTAAAATTTAATTTTATGGTGTTATAAAAATAAATAAATTGATTTCATTCCAACAATGACTATTTTTATCTGGCACTAAAATTTTTTTATCTTTAACTTCATATATTTCCATTAGTTTAACATTTTTAATTCGTTTAAATTTTTTTTTTAAATTTAATCTTTTTATTCTCTTAAAATGAATTTTTAAAGTAACGTATAACTTTGTTTTTTCATCTATGTTACAAAATATTTATGGAAATTATTTAACATATGTTTTTCACTATATATATAAATGATCTAAATTTTATGGAGTAATGTTCATGATTATAATATAAATTTTCTTTACTCCATTTTTTGAGATTGAAGTTTTGGTATCAACTGATCGACTCTTGATGTCTTCTTATGTGAAACCATTTGGAAGTAATATGAAATCCATTTTCCTTCAAAGGGTTTTTCCATGTAATATTTTATGATTTATTTGATATGGCACATGTTTGTAAGATATATCATTATGAGATGGGTGGGTCAATTATAGCCCTCTAATGCATTGGTCAAATTTTTATATATCATTGATAATATTGTTTTTTAAACCTATTTAAATGATAAATAATATATTTATAGACGCAATTTCATGTTCCTAACTTTATTCAAGAACCTATTTGTGTTTATCCATGTTCATAATTTTTTTCATTAATATAACTACATGTCACAACCTTATACATAAACATCATCGCGAGTATAATTTTCTACAATGTTATGATATTCAATGCTTATGTTTGGGCCACATTTCCATGTCATGTGAAATTTATATATTATGCAACATGGCTGCAATATTAATCTAAATCTCATGATTGTTGACTAATGTTTCCACATCTCGATTACTCTTATTTATTTTATTCAAAATATTTATTCCATGAATCAGTATTTATGATCTATGTCTTATTGTTTATTATTATCTTATATTATTCACAAGATCATTGATATGTGATCATTATAATAAAATCATCTTATTCTCATTTATAATATTCAATTGTTGTCCCTTATTTTTACACAGACTAAGAATTTCAGATCACTATTATTATGTATCCAATTTCCACAATTATGAAGAGAAAAATTATATATGATATGTTTATATGGGTATCTTTTTTGGACATGTGAAAGACTTATTATAAGATAATGAATCCATGGTTTTGGGCCATTATAGTTGGTATAATAGATAATATGTGAATGATATTTTTTTAGAACTAGATCTAGGTGAATGAGCCTGAGGTGTCTTAGTTGTTATCTGAGTATGTTTTAGATAACTTTAATGCATAAGATATTATCATATGAGGATATTTTAGGAGGTTTGGATACTATAAAGGGTTAAAAATTTTAATTATAATTGTAATTTCAAAGGAATACATAACCTATAAGGTTTTATACTATTAAAAATATTTTAGAAAAATTTAATTCGGTTTTAGAAAGATTACTTGATTGAGTTATACAAAACCCTTAGAGTTGATATGTGATTCGATATTGAGGTAATTATGGTTTATTGATACAATTGTTTATTTCATTTTAGGACAATAAGTTGAGAAGTATATATAACCTTGGGATTTGAAAATTGATTTGTAGATTAGGAGACTCTGATTATTTTGGGAAAAGGTAAGTATTATTTTTGGGAGTATTTATGATTAATTTTATATAGATTGGTATGTGATTTTATGTTATTTTTGGAAAAAATAGAGTTTCATTTTTGGGAGTATAGGTTTCCATGATATTCAGGTTTAATGTATACTAAGAAAGACCATGGTAAATTTAGGTTTATTAATTCCTAGGGAATAAATTAATGGTACTAAGAGGATATAAATTATGGAAATATAATTTAAACAGAATGAATTATAGTTTGACCCAATAGTGTCAAAGTTAAACCAAATATGTTATGGGTTAAAGGTGTAATTAGATAAGGAATCTTAAAATAGATATTTCATAATAAAAATTTTATTTGCCAAAATTTTAAGACATTATGATAAATTGTTTTGTTTTAGTATTTGGTTGAGTATGGGATCCTGAAAATTAAGCATTAAAAGCCATTTCTATATAAAATCCTATGTCTCAGAAAAACATTAGGGGGTATATTTTGTATAATCAGTTGAGACTGATTAAAGTATAAATATATGTCTATTATACGGTTAAAGATGAAATTACTAGTATCTACGATAGTGAGGTTGGTATATTAGTATAAAATAAATATTGGGTAATTTCTCTCTTACGAATAGCTTATATTTTTTTTATTGAGTAATAATTAAAATCACGAGGATGCAATTTAATTAAGGAGGAAGAATGTTACACCCTAATATTTTAGTGTAATTTTTTATTTAAAAAAACAATATTGAATAACTAATAACATCTAAAACACTAAACTTAAATGAACCATGATTTTTTTATTAAAAAGAAATATAATCATTAATGCATTAAGATAATACAATATGAAATATAATTAAGAAAAACACAAGTGGAATAAATCATCGAGTAAATAAAAAGACACTAAAAATTTAAAATTCTTTATTTCCATTCATATTTTTTACAATTTTTTAAGGAAATATTTTTTTTATAATACAAATGAATTGATGAAAATTTAATGGTTATAAGATAAATAATTTGTGGGATGTTATTGAAGTCAATTAATTTTAGAAATAGGTATACTTCATAGAACTGTTTTTAAAGTGTTGTGTATGTTTATATTAAATTAAATTAAAACTTTTTGAAGGATTATTAAAATAAAATGTTTTAATTTAAAAAAAATACTAACACTCATTTAATTATTAATCGATATTATATCTCATAAGAACACCTAATATTTAAATTCATTTTTCTATAATTTTTTTCATTATGTGTCATGTTTACATTTAGAAACTAAATTTAAATATTATAAAATATAAATCATATAAAATTAAGTTCAGTTTTTGTATTTTTAATTATAAAATTGTCTTAGGTATTTTTTTTGTTTTTTATTAAAAAGATAATTCTTAGTGAATAGTAAAAATACACTCTTTACAAATATCATAAATTTTATGACAACAGCATAATATATGAATGAATAAAAATTTTTAGAAACCTTTTTCTGGACCGATTGATATAATAATGAATAAAATAACGAATTTTAAAATTATATGTTTAATTTATGTACATATTTTTTACATTGTGGAACATAATTTATATTTTATTCCAATAAAAAACTATTTTTAGTCTTTTCCATTAATTAAGTATTCAAAATATTACAGTTATATTTGGGTTGTATTTAAAGTAAAATAAACATTTTTTTAAATAAGAAACCTATATGACATTAATTTTATTTTAATAAATTCACATTTTAAAATATTTTCATGAATATGAAATTCATTTTATATTAAGAAATTTAAAATTTAAAAAATACCTCCCTTCTCTGTTGTAAAAATACACATCTACATTATCTTTAAATCTATACCTAAAATTAGACTTAAATTATTCAATATTAAAATTTTCATTACCTAATAATCTAATCCCATTCTAGGTAGCTTACCATCCTTATATATTTCCCTTATTATTTCAAAACCAAGATAGTTTCCAAAAAGAGATACGATTTATTCTCCGTAAGTGATAACTTATTATATATTTTTTCTTTTATTTTCATTATAAAAATCTTATCAATTATGACTTATCTATGTATTAAAATCTATATAATATTATTATACTTATTTAATGATGACATTATAATAAAATCATTTCACAATCATACTCATCTATTGATTGTAACATGTTTTTGTTTGGGTCAGTTTAACCACCTGCATAAATAATGATCTGAATTTTTATCATGTAAGGTTATGGAATATTAATTATTGGAATAAAATGATATAGAAAACAAAAAAATATTTTTTTATTTATATAATATTTATAATAATATTTAACTCATTATCAATATAACACCTTTTATTAGTTAAAATTTACCAAAATAAGCACTTTATATATTTCATCTTAGAGAACCATACTTGAAAATCCCATGGAATAAATTAGGAACTTAATAACTCATTGTGAATATTATATTATAGTACCTTGAATATTTTGGAGATTATGAACAAATAAACATGATATGATGACCAAAACTGATACATCAAAACAAATCAGGATTTATTAAAAGTACTAATAATTGATGATTGATATTAACTAAAAATATGTAATAAATATCTAATATATAAAGATTGAAAATTAATAAAAAAGTAATACACACGAATAAGGTCTTGGGAAATATGATTATTGAGTGTTATTATTTTAGACAGGATGTTAAAGTATGTTCAAGAAAGTGATAATCCAAGCTAAGGGTTCTTTGTAACAATTTCCATTACTTGAAAAATATTTCAGTTATGTTCATATTAATATTTGATATGATGTAATTAATATAATTTGAATTATTTGATCATAAATAAACTTTTACTAATTTAATTTGAAATTCTATTTGTTGATCTATTTCCTTTTTCTTTTTTATTCATATATTACCAACCCCATAAGGGGATTCTTACCTCAATTTCCTTTTATTTAGTTATATTTTTCATTTATTGATTATGTTATCATAATATAATTTAAATTATAGAATATTTTTTTTATGATTTCTTCATAATTTTTTTATTTTTATTTTCATTTATTTTGCATAATAAATTTAATGATATATTCTCCCTTAACATATTATATTCTTGGTAAGGGTTTCCTTTAAAAATCCCCACTCATTTCAAGTATTGTCCTTTGATTGTATATTTTATTATCTATAACTAAAATTCAAGTTATAGAATGTTTAAATTTTTATTTATGTTTGATTTCTTATAAATTTTTTGTCTCAGTTTTTCCCTTATAGATTTATGTATTATACCTTAATTTGTTCAGAATGGTTTCTTTTCTAGTATCACTTTTAATTCAAGATAGTTTCCATAAAATTACTACTTTATGGAATTGTTTATTATTTATCTCTAAAACCCATGTTATTTTATTATCTACTAGTTATTTCAAAGAAATACATGTTTTATTTCCATTTCCCTTCCCTTTGGTTCAAAATTGTTTCTGAAAGGATGATCATAATTGGATACGACCTTATCTCTTCTTTTTTAGTTGGAAATATTTCTCCTTTAGGTCCATATTATTTATATTATTTAAACTATGTTCTTACCTATACTTCAATGATTTTTAAGCTAATTTTACACTATATATGACATTATATAATGTTTTTTGAAGAAATGTTTTAAATGTTTCTTGCATAGATTATTTATGAATTTCTTTTAAAAATTATGAAAAAAATATCATTTTTAATATTTTTTAAATGAACACATTTTCTCTTTTCTATATATTTTTTTTCATAATTAAGATTCATCTTCATGTTTCCAAGGATTTCCATTTTAATTTATGTCACATTTGTTATGTGACATTTTTATTTTAAAAATAATGCTTAATTTTTTTAAATAATAAATAAAGGGATTTACTTAAAATGATGTATATATTTATCTGTCACTCCCCATTTCTTATCCTTCAATGAATTTATTTTCAAGGGTTTAATATTTGTAATTTTTTTATATTATTGTTTTTAATTTTCACTTTTCATCTTGTTGATTTTTTTTAATTTAACTTATAATTTTTTTTCACACGTGTTACAATATATTTATAAAAATTGTTTTGATTTTATTTTCCTCACTAACTCTAAAGGATCTACCTCTTATGGGGTATTTTTCATTATCATCCTATAAATGATTTTATACTTTTTTATGATATTGAATTTTGGGTATCAATCGATCAAATCATGATGTCATGTTATGAAATACCATTTGAAAATGATATGAAACCCATTTTCTTTTCGTTTTATTTCATGATATGTGGTATGATGAATTTCATATAAAATAGACATGTATAATTTATCACTATGATATATGTGGGCCCATTATATCTATCCAATGTATTGGGTAAATTGATATAACTCATGAGATAATGATGTTATGCGTGAATCTGTCTACATGTCCACAAATCAATAAAAGGACTTGATTTCGTGTTCACAACTTTGTATATGGAGTTATTTTAATTTAATCATGTTCACAATTTTATATCTAAACTGGACTACATGTACCAAACTTATATATGGAAATGGTTTTGGTTAGAATCTTCCTCAATTTTATGATTTAATATGTATATTTTTTAGAAAAGTTCTATTTTATTTAGAATTTATATTTTATTCCACATGCCTATCTTATTCATCAATGGATTATGATTATTGAAGCAAGTTTTCTAACCCTACTTATTATTATTTATATTATTACATACCATTATTACATGAATCTAGATTTATGGTCTATATTTTATTGAGTATGATTCTCTTATGTTATGTCTGAGATATTTGATTATGTACCATAAAAATATGATCATATTTTGATAACTTATAATAATATATTATTATCACTTATGTTTACCTTAATTGAGAATTTGAGACCACCCTTCTTATTTTTCTACTTTCCCAGGTTATCAGGAAGAGTATAACGTATGATATGTATATATGGGTATCATATATGGATAATGTTTTTGGATATTTTGATGGATTATTGTGAAATAAAGAATCCTTAGTTTATTAGGTAAAATGTCTGTTTTATGGGAGAGATATGAGTTTTTTTAGTTAATTTTTCCCTAATTCTCTAAAACTCTATTCATAGATGGTCATGAGTATATAAGTGACTTAATATTAGTTATTTGTATTTTTATTGAAGATGGTTGTGCTTGGGTTTCTATATTTTTCATCAAATCTATTGTGTAAAGGATATATTTTTAGCCTTAGATATGTGTGTATGGGTTTGGGAAATCTCAATGATTCTATATGAGAAATAAGAAAATCCAAAAATTGTTTAGTTTAGATGCTTTCATTCCATGTATAATACTAACATATTTTAATGAGATTGAGATGGTGAAGAATACAGATTATAGGTTTTATTCATTACATATTTGAATATTCCATGATGGAACCATGTCTATATCTAATAAATCCTACACCATGAGTAAGTCCTTTATGATTGTGATATACATGTACGCATGTTATTATGAATATTTAGGATTTAAAGGTATAGGTTTTCTGAATAATTAACGAAAGAATTAATCCAAGTGTAAAGGAGAAAATTTGGAGTTGATTAATTAAAGTGAAGAAATAAATATTAATGAGATTATTAATATGATATTTATATAAATTTTTGACCAACATTGAATTGGAAAGATATTTGAAGTGACAAATATTATAGAGATAATAATCATTTGGTTCTGTGAATATATTTGAAGAGGATAAGAACAATATATTATAGAGAACCGACACTATGATTATCTTATATATTCTTTGAGTTAAAGAAAGGAAGATAGTAAACCAATAATAAATTCCATGATAATATCAAAAGTATCAAAGAGAGAGAACTAATGCAGTGATTACCCAATATATTACAATTATTTATGCTATAATGATCACATAATTCTTATAATATGATCATCCTTAAGTATTGGAGAATAATAATAAGAAAGAGACCATCCTTTCTTCTACTGAAGATATTTTATGGAAAAGAAGAAGAATTTAATATTCCAACCTATAATTTTATTATATCATAAGGTCTAAGGATGTTCAAGGCAGACCTGGGGATCACTATATTTCACTGAATTATATTAGAAACATATTATCTAAGAGGTACATAAGACTTTACTACTATTGATCATACTTGAAGGTGGTACAATCCAAATATTTTATTCTAAAAGGATTCCATAGTTGGGTCTGGAGTCTTAAAGAAAATATTTAGTGCTTTCATTATAAATGGTTTGTGCCAATAATATTGGTCTGATGATATAACAAGGCTCAATCTATGTATTAATAAAAAAATATGAGTTATGTGGGAGTGGGATAATAACCACCCTATTTGAGAAACATAGTCATCCATCCTAGTGGTTAAACTCACTAACAATTCTTGGTGTTATGTTTTTGTGATTTCTTATTTATATTTCTTGAATGAAAAATAAAGGTAAGTAGAGAAAATGATAGGTAGATCCATTCATTGAATCAGTGTGGAGGTAAGAGAGTCAAAATATATATTAATTAGTAACAATCCACACACACTAATTCACGTGCCACTTAGTGTTGTGAGATTACAAAAAATGGTTTTACTAATGGGTATTGGTGCCTTGATTCGAACTTAGATTGAATTCCCAAAAATGTCAAGATTTTAGTTTTTGTATTTTCACTCCCAAATGGTTTATAATGTAAAAATATGGATAATCCTATGATTTCATTTTCATATAAACCATATAAGTTATATTCGGTAATTGTTTTAAGAATTCGAAGAAAAAGATAAAATGAAATTGGGAAAGGCCTCATAAAATAAATAATATTACAGTGACTCTCTATAAGTTGAATGCAATCAAATTAGAGTTCATTATTGTATATATTATCATTAAATTTATCTTCATGAAACATATATTTAGATGCATAGATATTGTGTAAATAGTTTCTCCTTGTTTTATTCAAGATGAAGATAAATCTAACATGAATAAAAAAAATCTGGTAAAAAAATCCATTTTTGAGAAGATATACAACACTTTAAACTCAAACTATACATGCAATTAATGTGATATTTTTTAAATTTAATTCTCCTTAAAAAATATTATTCTATAGATGATCCAATAATGAGTGAGATATATCATATTTTTTAGGATTCAAAAGATGATTCAATTGTTATTTTAAAATAAATTCTACATAATTTTCCCAAATAAATTGTCACTTTTATTTATGCCCATTAAAAAATTATTTTGGAATAAAACTCTCAAATTGAATATGGACTTGAAGGTATGATGAAGGCATTGGAAAAAATGTATTAAAATGTTTAAATCTCTCTGAACAGGTTGGAGACATAAATCTCATGAATGACGATCTTAAATAATGGTAATCCTTTTATGATATTGGGTGACTGAATAAAAATAGTGGGAGACAGTCCAATAAAATTAATAATGAAAAGATACATGCATTAAAATAGGAAATTTTTGTTAATGATTATCATCTGAGAATACAAAAAAAAGATAAGAGAGTTTGGAAACGAATTATATGGAACAGAAATAATTAATAATGTATTTCGAGGATAAAAAGGGAATGTGGTGAAATAGTGAAGGTCATTGAAGATAATAAGAACACACTTAAATTGGAGTGTCTAGAGGCTGAAGTAAAATTGATAAATATAGAAATGAAACAAATTGAGTCTTCATACCAAGCTAAGAGCATAGTTGTTTCCACACTCAGTTCTGAGGAGGATTTTTGCCCCAAAATTCCTTTATTTGGTGTAAATAAGTTCATGATATAATTCTATCAAAAACCATTTGCTTTCTTAATAAAAAATTAACCATCTTCTCTCAAAATATATGATTACACTATGGATTTTCTCATATATAAAGAAAGTTATAAATCAAAATATATGAAAATTGGATAAATAAAATCAAGGAGGAACACACCACAATTTCAGTGGTGGATATGAGAAAGTAAAATAGAAAATATTTCCCAAAATAATCCCAACTAGAGGTTAAAATAAAACAAAAATTAAAAACTATAAAAACTGTCCAGATTTGTTTTTAATGAAAAGGATAATTGTTTATGGGATACCAATGATGCTATGAAAGGTTCTAGTAAAAAGAACATGATTATTATAAAAATATTTGAACTTATTAAAGTCAATGAGATCCTATATCAAGGTGGAGAATATCCAATTTAATTAAATTTGGATAAAAATGGAAGAATATCTCGATATTTAATTTTTTGGAAGGTTTTGAAAATATATGTTTTATTTTTAATTAATGTTTTCATAGTAGTGGAGCATTATAGCCCAAAAAAATAAGAATATCTCAAAAATAAATTTAATAATTGATACCACAAAATATGTGGTAGAAATAAGTGAAAGAGGATGGTGAGAAGGATTTGGTAAATAAATAAAATAAAAATGCCTCCCAAAAAATACTCAATAAGATAAATAAAGGTGATACACCCAAAAAGATAATCTCCTTCTATTTTGAAGGAATAGTACATGACATGGACTCATGAAAGAGATACATTATTTTTAATGTCTATGGAGGTAATAATAATGAATAAAAAAATAAATCTAAAAATGAAATAGATGGATTGGTTTGGTGGAGGATATTCTTGGTAAACCATGTGGATGTTCCAGGAAGGATAACTATGCTACTAAGTAATACTTGATCATTTTTCAAGACTAATTAGAAATGAAATTTAGTAAAAAGGAATAATCATAATGTTGAATTGAAGTTGATAGACTATATATTTTATAATAAGAAGACAAATTTCATGAGATGGTTTAAAAATGTGACAATATAAAAGCTCATGAAATACTATATGGGTGTGGCAAGAACGATTCTATGAAGTAAGAACCCAATGAAACCAAAATTTATACGTAGAAAATTAGAAGTGGAAGTGTCATGAACCAACCCAAGTCATCCCAAATCCAGTCACCTGAGCCGATCCATGGCAAGGCCCGAAGGGCATTCCCTATCCCTATAGGCTGGTAACTAGTGCCAACATCAATAGTGTACACAAAGGGAATGATTTATGTCAATAATAAATAAGTAAATTGAATATTAAAATGATAAATAGGAAGCCCAATATATATACATTATAACAAATAAACATCTTTTATACACAATAATAAATACAACAACAAAATAAAAAAATCAAACTACACTTAAGGATCACACTTCTCCATGTGACCCTGAGGATCACTCTCCAATACCATGGAAAACCATCACCCATGGTGATAAATATCAATATGAACCTACACCATAGGCTAAAAACAATAATGAACTATAGGTGTGAATATTGAAACTCAATAGGCATTCACAACAATCTATTTCCAATGTAATTTCTTTAAAATAGAAGAAACATTAATCTCATGTTTGAAATTCAATAAATGAAAGTAAGCTTTTACATAAAATAACCATTTTTAAACAAAACAAGATCTATTTCCCAATATATAATTTAAAACCATACTTTATTATAAAAAATGAACCATATGCATTTTTTTAAAAGGAATGATGACATTTCATTTATATGTGAGGGAAGGAGTGAAAGAAATTTATAATTATTTTTTCCATAAACACTTAAAAATAAGTTTCCATTTTGACAAAAAGCCACACTACTGAAGGATTAATCAAAATAATCACACAAAAGTGGAAATGGAAATAAAAATACATGAGTAACCAACCAACAATGAATCAAAACCATTTTCTATAAAAAACTATGTACTAATATACATTGGTGAACCTCAGTGATCATGAATAATTGAGAACATACTAATACATGAGACCCATTATTTAAAGCATACCTCACTTGATGAAATAAAGAGTTCCCTAAATACACCACGCCAACCTAACTTAAAAAAGAACAAGGGATAAATCCCACAGTATTAAACCCAATATATCAACCTACTATGGGCCACCAACTAGTGAAAATTATAGCCACTATAGTAATTGTTCTCAAAAAATTCACTCACACTGAGAATTTCCCATGAATGACTTATAAATGTGGTGATCCAAAACTTATAACCAAGCATCAAATCACATACACATATGTAATAGTTAACACAACATGCATTAATAGAATCACCCCAAGTATCCATATCTTTCCTTAAAACCCATAGGTTGCAAAGGAGTCCACACTGAGGATCTACAATTCCATATAAAGTAAGTAGGTCACAAGTATTCTCCAATGAGGAAATCTCACCCATTCAATATGTGAATAAATATGTTAAAAAAATTGTCTGAAGAGAGTGTTAATGATAAACACTCCCACCATTTTTACAAAAAATCCAAAGAGGCCTTTAAAAATTCTTCACAAAACCATCACGCTTAAAGAACCAACACCACCTTTCAAAAAAGGTAAAAGTACATCATTTTACATTTAAAAATCATTTGGAAAGCAATACCATTTAAACAATTCACATCACATTTTCAGGTGAAATATATTTTCATTAAATTGCCAAACGGACCATTAACCGCTAGCACGTGTCAAACCATTTTTAAAGCCAAATACACATTTACTTTAAATATAATTTTTTTTGAACCTATTCAAGGAACCAAAATCATCATTTCACCCATAAAAAATATACTTACAAATATAAAACATGGTTTAGATATGAAAAATCATATGCAAAATCAAACCGGCCATTTAATCAAACACTTGGTGTGAAATCATTAACTAAAAAAATTTATTTATCACACTATAAGACCTAAAACACCACTCTTCACACAAAATAAAAAATATTAAAAGGGACAAACATCAATATTTAACATATAATGGATATTATAAAATTATGAAATCAAATATTCTAAAATTAAAAACCATGTGAAAAGGGAAACCTTCCAAAAACTCATAGCACTTGAATAACACACACCAAAAACAACTCCACGAACTTCTAAAGGAGCAAGAACATCCAATGGAAACCATAAGAAGGAAAACCCCTGTTTTTTGACCAGAATGAGTATGAAAATTGGAAAAAATTTCACAAAAGTGTTAGAAGAGAAATTTAAAATGGAAGAAAGGAAAGAAGAAAGTGAGGGGATCCATAACGTTTAAAACATGTAGAAATTTCCAAAATAAACCACCTTGAAATCCAATGGGGGAGATTAGAGGAGGAAAAAACGACCATGGGAGGTGTGTTGGTCCTATTGATTTAATGGGGGAGGATAAGGGAAGAAAACCTAGTTAAAAAGAAGTATAAAATCCAAAAATACTATTTTTAGAGTAGGTTATAGGGTTTTCTTGTACAATTTGACAAACTGTGATAAAACCATGTGATTCCCCTCTATCTAGTACTGCACGAGCTGCACACTAATGTTGAATGTTTATTTCAACCATGTGGCCAAAACATGTGACCAAACCGTGTGACCCACACACACTTAGTTGCATGACTAAACTAACAGTATGCCTTAACTGTGTGACTTGGAAAATGTCCCCGAAAATCACCATTTTCATCCGAATACTCATCTTGTTCAAGGGGATAAACCATCCAAAAAATATAACCCATAAAATTGTGACCCTAAGGGTATTTAAAATGAATTTTTAGGTGACATCCTTCTCATACATTTAATGCAGACCAATAATAGGTCCCAAAACCATAAAACCTCCAAAACATAGAATTTAATTCTGGAACAGTAAGAACTAGGGGGAAAGGGCATGAGATAGAAGATAAGACAGAACAATAGATGAATAGAAACCTAGGTGTGAAAATTCTCCCCACCATAATGCATTTGACCCCCAAAAATAAAAAGTATTTTCCAACTGATAGATAATGATAAAGGATTTCCACAACCACATGATTGAAACCTCTAATATCAAGAACACCTTAACAACTACCAAATGAAACTTGTACCTATTACATGAACTAAACAAAAGAACAAAAACCATATCTTGAGATATTTCATTAAAATCAAACTACAACCCACAAAACCTAGCTACATAAGAAACTGTTGGGTGTTCCCCAAAAGCCCAATGTTTCCCAAAATATAGAGGAACTTGAGATTAGGTAACCTTAAATGAAACTACACATTATCAAGTCAATATCAAACACTATATTTGATTAATAATGTGGCATACTGGAATAGACTCCCCACCATAGGAAACCAATTGAAACTGATCAAATTCAAATAAAAATCAATGAGACCCATGGTGGGTGTCCCCACAATTGTAAAATGTCAGCAGATTTTCCAAACAATAAACACCCAACAAACACCAACACTCTAGACTGGGATGAACACAGTCTAATATGAAAAATTATCATATCAACCAACAACCCTCAACACAATGGGTAAGAATTCGATGAAGGAAAAACCATTCCCAGGATAGGATAAGACCAAAACCAATTGACGTATTCTAATCATATAAGGGAAACCAAATAAAAAATTTCACATAAAAAGACACACCACTGAAATTTTTGGAAAATAGAATCACCAAACCTATTTATAGACAAGGAGGAACTATTCCATCCATAAGGACTGCAAAAAGGAAATGAGGTATCTAAAAGGGACCTTTATAAGGTGAAATAGCTACAAAAAAAAAATATTTGACTATCTAGAATTCCCATAATGCAGACAAAATATAAACCAAGGTCCCTCAAACCCATGACTCTAGACTACATGACAACATCAATCCATGACCTATAACTGAAGCCCTCATACTTAAAGCATATAATGCCTCACAGTCATGAGTTAAAGATTCCCAAATGGAACTCCTTATTTCCAAAAAAATAAAGATCCTAAGATACTAACTCACCATCCTCTTCCACTTCATCTGAGAAACTGAAAAAATTTAACCAACAACCCATCACACCTAAACTCATGAGGGAAATTTTTTTAACCTCCGACAAATCAGGAAACTCAAGAAGATAAAAACTACTTTCTATTATTAGGATCCACACTTCCACTTCTAAATGATCCATTTGACTATAAAATAGAGATGGATTAAAAAATTTAAACTCAATAAGGAAATCCTTATGAAGATCTACAGGAGGGTATTCAAATTGTATACCACCCATGGACGCACTTAGAATATCCCTCGAATATATAAGGTGGATAAATTTAAGCAACATGAAAACCCAAACCTCAGTCAAAACCAACTCATAAAAAAGAGTTATCAAGCTCAAAAAACGTATAAGAAAAATTCATAAAAAATATGAGAACAAGACTAAAAAATAATGGATATCAAAATATATCTATTTTTCTTATTCTTAAAACACTTTTGAAAGAAGATAAACTTAGAGGTTTTCACACTCATTAATGGCATTCCATGCACCCTTACACAAGCACATTCCCATGCCACCCCGAACATTGATCAACTCATTCCAATCGAGGAACTCATCCACCCATCACCATCCATCCGCTTTCCTACACATATCAGTGCATGTGATCACACATGGAAATACCATAAGTCAAAACCACAAATTTCTGTTTTTCAAAACAAAACATTCCAGCCAATTTTTCACTCTCTCAATCCAGATCCCATTAAAACATTAAATTTTTGTTTCAAAATACCATTATCCACCAATAAAAAACCATTTTCAAACACTATGATTCATTCCATTTATTTTCATTCAAAAAATTTTTAGAAGCTTAACAAGCTCCAGTTCATTAAAGTCATTTGGTTAAAAACCTGTTCATTCTCATTCAATTTTTTCCCAAACACTGTTTAAGAATAAATTCCTGATTTCAAAATAAAATATTTCAATAATATCTAGTTTTTTTTATAAAAACCCACCCTCGATAAACCAATTCCTATTTTAACCAAAAAACACCAAATAGAAATCCATTTTCCAAATCTTCCTTCAAAATGATTCTGAAAATTCAATTTTTATCATTCCAAAATGAAATAAATTTCCCATCAAAATCTAATTTTCAAAATTCCAAAATAAGGTTTCTCAAAAAAAATTCAGAATCACAAGGAAGACCTAATACAACTAATAAGAGAAATAAGTGTTGAATGGTGCTTGGGAATATGGTTGGAGACCACCCGCCAATCACACAACCATCACATAGAGAATTATAGGACTTTCATCCTTGCTCCACATGGATTTCCAGGACCTACAAGCTCACTAAGACTAGGATTATAAATCACTTTTTATATCCCAAATACCAAACAAACCACAATAACCAATAGAAAAAAAATCATATTTCCCATGGAAACACATTATTTGGTCCAAAAAAGTGTTTTCCAGAACCCCCTTAAACATTAACCCTAATATCTGATAGTTCTAATCCATATAACTTGACATCGACATGTAAAAAATGTAGATACACAATCTTTTCATACATGGAAATTACATTTATTTTACAGAATCTTAGTACATGACAAAAAGAGACTCCCAAAGACCATATTATTTTAGTTTCTTTGGAAACTCAGATCATAATATTTTAATCAAGGTGAAAGATCCTCAACATCTCCCATAAATATCTTCCCCTTTTGATTTTCCTACCTAAAACCTTTTTTATATCCTGGGAAAAAGAAAACATAAAAAGGGTGATCTCAAATGATCAGTAAGGGTAGACATGGAGAATATAAAATAATTAATAAATATTTGAACGTAAAAACAAGAATATAAAGTTTAAACACCCAAATATTGAGAAATGACATAAATCTTGGAAGTATGTAAGGCATAGATAATAAATAAACATTAACCATGATAGAAAAACATTGGCATAAAACATGTAATTGTGGCTGATAGTTAATCATAAAATATTATTTCCATCTTAGCCAAGGAATTTCTGCCAAGACCATCATAGTGGATGATGTCCATTACTGAACTGAGTTTACTTGCTGTTCTAGCCCTGTATTACTGAACCAGATTTACTTTCTGTTCTATCCATGTCTATATCATGAGATATAAATCTTTACCCAATGCATTGGAGGGAATTATAGGTCCCAAAAATCTAATAATGAAATCATTCTTACATGTTCTACAAAACATAAATCATTAATCATAGCATAATCCATGAATTAAAATGGGATTCTTAACATCATTTCATCATAACAAAATCCATATATGATAAGTGGACTTCATAAAACAAATTAAATCATAAAAATAATAAAATTAAAGTAATAATAGGGATAGAAACATAACCCTATGTCATCTTGTTGGGGAAATAATTTTGATAAAACACTTGAACTTAATTCTTGAGGAAAATAGCATTTCTTATTTAAAAACGTTCCCCTTTCTCAAAATGCCAAGAAATTTTAAAATAATGGAAATTAGTTGAAAATAAACATGAAATATAATAGAGTAATCTTCGTGTAAATAAGGCTTTATGAAACCATAAAAATTCATTCATTTTGTATAAGCTAAACAAAAACTTTTGCCACGTACTTTTTTCAGAAAAGTCAAAAAAGTACCTTGTATGGTAAACAGAAGAAAGATTCCTTCCATACCATAAAGTAAAATTCAAAAAGGGGTAAAAATGACTTTAAACATACATAGAATAATAATAAACATTTTATGAATTTTTTTTAGAAAACAAGGACATGGATGATAAATATGACACTAGTAGATACTTACATATAAACACTCTTGAATAAAAATGAGATTGCACAATTATCCATTACCTTTAGTTCAATTTCTTCCGTATGTGTGAAAAAATACCCTATAGTGGGTTTAAAAATATTATTAATTGGTAATAATAATATTTATGATATCATATATGATTCACTTACAACTTTATATTACCCATTCATTTTTCAATTTCATGTTAAAGAAACGTTTTGGGTAGTAATATTTTCATTTATCTTTCTTGTTTGGACTAGTATTTCTTGAAATGATTACTTAGATCATGATTTAATTACTTCCATAATGTAAAAAATGATTTATATATCATATATATCTAGTAGATAAATATATATAATAGATATATAAAAGGAATGTAATACACTGTTCATGGAGACGGTAGGCTGAACATATGCATGATCGATGTTTTCATTTCCTTATCAAATTGAAGGGAAGTAAGTAAATGATATATATATATACATAAATCCAGTAGAATTATTGTAACACACCAAGATTTTCTGAAAGATATTATTATTAATTTTATTGATGTCTTGTCTTATATGCTACACCAAAAGGAGATTGCACAACACGCATCCCTGACTTGGCTTGCATTACACGCAATCACGACCTTCCACGATAGCGTGTGTTATACGCAATACCGAGTTTCACTAAACAACGATATGTTATATAAACTAGTCGTTATGAATAGTAATACCCACTTTTTGAAATTTTATAAATTTTATCTTTCAAAATAGACTTCATTTTTGGATTCGTAACATCGAAATTAGCCTAGGGTGAATTTTTGGTATTTTTCTAAAAACTTTCAATTTTTGATGAATAGTGAAAACGCAGGGTTACTATTTAAAAACCGACATTTTATTTAAATAATTATTTATTTTATTTAAAATTATTTTAGGTAAAAATTGATACATAATAACTATATAAGTTCAATGTTATTCATTTGAGTCATTTTATAATAATTTTAGATATATAAAAATTTTATTGAACTTTTCACCGTCTTTTACCCACCTCCTAGGAGAATTTGGAAATTCACATAAAACTTAATTTTACCGCTTCTCTGAGTGGAATTTTGAAAATACGAGAGACAAGTTTAATATCAATGACTAAAATGTGGTTCCATGAGATGAAAATAATTTTTGGTGAATAGTAATTTTTTACTTTTATTTACCACGGTTAAAAGTAAATAGGGTAATTAAGGGTAAAAATGATATTATTATTACCTAACACATGTTCTAATTCTATTGGATAAGTGTAATTCGACCAAAAACAACCTTAGGCATAAAATATGACCATTTAGGCCCACTTGGATTAGATTAGGACATTTAATATTATTTTATTTAAAGAATAGTTAAAATATTTAAAATAAAAGTTTAATAACTAAATAATTTTTAATATAGGGTTATATATAAGATAAATTCGACTATAAATATTCATTAGAAAGCTAAAACGATTTCCTACATAATGGTATTTTATTTATAATTTTTAGACATTAAATAATTTTATTTATTTACGACACAATGATGATGCAATAATTATCTTATTAATGAAATATTAACATAATTGATGTTATATATACTCAAATAAATGCAATTTCAGACTTTTTATGAATTCCACTAATTTTATAGGTTAATATGACATATTCTTATTGACTTAATTAACTTTGTTTGAACTAATCATGCTGTTATAGTTTTCAAAAAAATCAAGTATGAAATAGTGTCAAAATTGACATAAAATAGTTTTTAAAATAAATATTATATTATTAATTGTTATTTTATTCTTAAAAATCTAATGTTAGACCAAATTACTTAGATACAGTTATATATATTAATAATAAACAACTTGGGGTTCGTTTGGCTTGTTATAGTACGTTTATTAACCTTATAGTGTAAGAAAACAAGAAGACAAGGTAAAAGTAAAATTATTTAACTTAAAGTTAAATATAAATGATAAGGTTAATATAGGAACATAAACTTGTCTAAACTCTATTGGATGAGAGGATTTCGACAAATCCCCACCTTAGATTCTAAATTAATCAATTTTGAGCTATCAAAAATTGAATATGACTTTATAATAAAATAATATTTTCAATTTTTCCAAAGGTGCCCCTCTCATCCCTTATAAAAGGACACATCCTCCCTCTCTTCCTCACACCACTTTTATCCTTCAAGCTCCTCCAAACCCTACCAATTTCTCTTCTACACTTCCCTAGAAAAATCCTAGAGGTCCTGGTCTTCTTCAAAGACCATCTTTAGTGCCCTAAGAGGAGGTTAAGAAGAGGTGCTTCAAAGAAGAGGTAATGTCCGTTACTGATTCTTTCAACTTTATTTATTCTTCTACTTCTTATTATTTAGTTGTTTCATTATGAAGTAATAAAATCAGTATCAATAATATATGGATATGTTATTATAAGTATGAAGCAACCCAATTTCACAAACTATCCATGCTACGGAAAATGAAATCACCGCGCATGTGTACGTACAGAATACCGTCTCCACGCTGTGGTGTAATCTATTTTCCACCACCACATTACTTGGATGGGTAAAATGGTTTAAATAATAACTATATATGATTATTGTAAAGTGATGTTGATTCTGAAATAGTATACATACACTTCAATTCAATTCCATGATCATGGGAACGATATCATCGCTCGTGCGTACGTACGGCCTACCGTCTCCACGATGTGATGCGACTCGTTCTACATGATATTCATTGCATAATGATTATATAAATGAATTGAATGAATAAATATGATATATATTACACTAATATCATTATGGAAATGAGGTATCTATAACCTAAAAATAATAATAAGAATTTATTCTACAAAACATGCATAAGAACAAAAAGCAATAAACACCCGAATAACAAGTAGCAATGAAATATTAATAATAAAAGCTAAGAATCTAAGAATATGACCATATATGATATCATAACAATGGTTATGATTATGGAAAAAGTTAATGACATTATTTAAATCATTATACAGGAGGTTCAGACACGTACGAAGCAAATTGGACCTAAGGTAAGGGAAAATCTTGCAATCTCAATTTTTATCCGAGATTGTTTTTACTTCAGAATTTACTGGGGAATATTTATCATCCAAATCCATGTTTCATCAATATTTAATATTATTTTTATCCTCTAAAAATTTTTTAAATCCAATTTTACTTTTCGGTGAGTTTATAGTAAAAGAGATGAAAGGAATCTTTTTCCGTTTTTCGTACGAGGTACTTTTTGACTTTTCCAGCCAAAGTACAAGAAGAATGTTTTCTTAACATATACGGCAAGAATGGATTTTTAGAAAATTATTTCCATGAAGATTAATTTACATGTTTTCATGTTTATTTTTAATCAACTTATTTTAGTTTTAAATTATATGACATGTTAAGAAGGGAAAATATTTTTGAAGTAGAAAGGATATTTTCATCCAGAATGGAGTTCAAGTGTTTTATCAAAATTATTTTCCATCTAAAATAATATTGGGTTCTGTTTCTATCCATATTTTTACATTGTTCTGATTATGTTATGATGGAATTCTTTTTATGAAGACCTTTTATCTTATATGGATTATGTTATGGTGTCATGATGATTAAGAATCGCATTTTTATTACATGGGTTATGCTATGACGTATGATTTATGATTTTGTGGCACACATAAGATTGGTATCATTATGAGATGGGTGGGACCTATATCTCCCTCAAATGCATTGGGTAAAGATTTATATCTCATGAGATAGACATGGATGGAACAGAAGGTTAATCTGGTTCAGTGAAATAGGACTGAAACTGGGAGTGAACTCAGTTCAAAAATGGACTTTCTCTGCTTAGATAGTCTTGGAAATGAGTCTTGACTACTAAGAAATGATTCTCTATGATTATGTGTGAATGCCACAAAATATTATTAAGATGTTTTTGGTTCGAACACCCATCATACAATAATTTAGGGAATTTATAAAATATTAATTTATTATAAATTAAATTTCGATTTAAAAGGGTCCAAAACTTATTTAATTTTAATATAAGATGGTTTTGGTTCGAACACCCATAATAAAATAATTTTTTTACAGGTTTAGAATATTTTTTATGCTTATCTTTTTTGTTTTAACCTTATTTTACCCTTTTGAATGTTACTATGATATCATGTTATTTACACATTGTGGGTTAATGTAATTACCATATCATGTCAAACGACCCAAAAAGAGTTATCTATGAAATATTTGGACATATATTAACTATTTATATGAATATTATAATATTATGAATATGATATCATTAAAAAAACTTTTTTATGTTTCAAGTTATGAATTGTGTCAATTTTGGACACTATTCATACTTGAATTTTTAAAAAATTGATAACAACATGATTAATCCAAAAATAAGGCATTAACTTGAAGTAATATGTCAAAATAATCCATAAAATTCGTGGATGAAATCAAAATAACCAAATTAATTTTGTTTTAATATTTATAAATTCATTTATTTGAATCCTTTATTAATTAAGCAATCACTTCATCATCCTTGTGTCATAATTACATTTATTTATTTAATGTATAAATATTAGAAATAAAATATCATGATGTAGAAAATATGTTTAGATCTATAATTACTATTTATAGTTTAAGAGATCACTTATATAACCCCATATAAAGATTGTTTTAGTAAAAGATATTTGTTTAGGAAATATTTTCATTAACATTAAATAAAAAGCAATCAAATTTTATTTTCACTTACATATGGATCCATGGGGTTCCAAAATTTACCCAAGGATGGCCATGGTTAGAACTGTATCATAAAATAGTGTTTGGACATGTGTTAGGGTAATTATAATATTATTTTTACCCTTATTTAAATGATTTACCCTTTAACTATGGTAAATAAAATATTTATTGAAGTTACTCTTCATAATGTCTAAAAAGAAAAGTTAACTATTTAAAAAATTTGGACCTCCGGATTAAAAATATGGAATCCATTTTTCCAAATTAAGAAAACATAATTGGAAGAAATTAATTTAAAATTAATTCTCATTGTCCAATCCAAAAAGCGTGTTTTTGAGAAGTAAGAACTACGAAAATATTGACCTGTGTTTTTGTCCAATTTAGGCGTGAAATTAATTCCAATAAACAAAATTGAATTATATTGTAAAAATATAATCCAATTAAACTTTTAAAAATATTAAAAATATAATCTAACTATATAAATCAATAAGATGAAAAGACAGTTTTTAATTAAAATGCAGTATTTTTCACAATTCATTAAAATTTGAATTTTATCAGAAAAATACAAAAATTTCCACAAAAATAAATTCCTTTGTCCCTATTTAAAAGAATTTTATTTTGTAAAATTTAAATTATAATAGTTTCAAAAATTATATTTAAATTGGTGCTCGATCAAAAGGTTGTAAAACTGCATTTTTTGAAAAATAGTCTTTTATCTAAAAAAATCATTTTGTTCTCATACTATATTCTAGAAAATGTGTAAGATGAATGATAATTTTAAAAAATTCAATTTATGATTAATACTATTAATAAAGTCTTGTTCATAATGATATCATAATAATATATCATTGTTTAATGAAACTCGGTATCACGTACAACATAAGCTATCGAGGAAGGACGATCTTGTGTGTAATGCAAGCCAACTCAGTGTTTCCTATAGTGAAATATTCCTTTGGTGTTTTGTATAAAATAACTAAAAATCAGTTCATTTATACGTTGAAAAAAATCTATACTCAGTGTTGCGTGAAATCAATTCTATCAAAAGAACTTGAAATTGTGTGTAACACAAGCTAAGAATAATGTTGCGTATACTGCAAGCTAATACGGTGTTGCATATATGCAAGATAATCTTGGTGTAGTGTATAACACAAGACGACAAAGAAATTAAAAATAATATATCTCATAAATCTCACGGGGTTACACTCTACCCCCTTAAAATGAATTTTTCCATCAAAAATCATCAGGCTTATAAATGGTTTTCTACTTGAAAGTTTCTTTCATGGAAACACACAAAGAAAAAAAACCTAAAACATCATTTTAAAAAATAAAGTTAAAAACATAACAGTTACCCAATTTAAATTATCCCAAGGTTTCCACAAAGAAGAACATAGGTGGGAAGTGATAATATGTATATGAAAGAGAAATGTAACCATCAAGTTTTTATGGATAGTGATAGAGAATAAGGTTGGGAGAATGTTAACAACCAGAAAGAAACAAATCTATGATGTTTTAAGGGACCATTTAATTCATCAGATAATAAGGAACTAGGATAATTTTTTTGGTTTTCATGATCCTTTCCCTAAAGTTGATGAATTTTTCAAGAGAATAACTACTTACATGATTTTGGTACAATTTAACTATTGTTATTTCCTTGAACAATTTCCACTTCATCTCTTATTAAAATAAATGAAATCAAATTTCTCATTTGTGAAGTGTTATCAGATCATGTGATAGAATGATAGGTCATTCCATCCGTCTCTATCACAAAAAAGTTAGTACAAGTTATTAAATATACATAAGTGCATCTGTGGTGAGATTAATCGTATATGGTTCAAAAAATGGACTTATACATCATATATCATACCCCTTAATAAAATAAAACTAATTTTTACTAACCAGGGACTTCCTATAGGCCAATGGTAGGTGATGAAGTCCTATCGAACTTAGGTTGTGTGTTCGAATCCCGCAGAATTTTCCAAAACGACGGGTTTTCACCCTTCCTGTGGTTTAACTTTTTTCTAAAATTATACTATTAAAACATTCTCGAAATAATAAAAAAAGTTCTAGACTTTAAAAATACTATATCATGTCCAAATTAATCCATTCCAACCATTAGGATTTTCCAAAATACTTCTATCTAATCTCACTGTACAAAGAAAACAATTACCAGAATGGTTATATAACAAGCATGTGAATACCATCATTTATCCTACATATATCACAAGATATATATTGTTGGTCACATTCAAAACATTTGAAGGACTTCAACATGCATTCTCTTGAAATATTATAATAACAAAAATTATCGTAGTAGCTTAGTGACAACATGTATTCTATCAAAATTAACTCTTTCCATACAACAAAAACTCTATATACACAAACCATGATATAACTTTTTCTTTTTTTCAATCATAATCTCATTAATACTATCAAACATATTATTTTCTCCTTATCCCTTCATTATGTTCATATCATGTACTTTAAAAAAAATTCAATCACTTTTCATGGTTATAAGTACCATATAATTATGGAAAACTTTAATAGACCAATACAAAGATATTCTAATATTCCATAATACAATAAATGAGATTCCACAACACTATATTGAAATCCCATTGCATAAACACTTAATCATTCCACTACTTGGTTTTCATACTCAATATCACCAATAGTGATAGCATGTGACTTCCCGTTTTCTTTTTTCCTTAAGAGGTTTTTGATGTCGATCATTGTTAACCCTTGGATTAGGGTATTGGTTAGCATAATGCCCCATTTCTTTGCACTTATAGCGTTGAAGTGTTGGTGGTGTGTTCTCTGGAGTCTTTTCTCTATTCACATCATTAAAAACCTTTTTCCAATTACTTAAACACTCAACTGCCCGATGAACTTAGTTTCCACACTTGAAACATTTTCAACTCCCTTTATGATAATCTCCATCAAGATTCCTTCCACACTTTGAGCATAAGGAAAAATTTATCTTCTTTTCACAATTTTTTTGAGATTTTTCCTAAACTCCATCTTTTTGTTTCTTGTAAAAACCATGAGATGGATATATAAATCAAACATTCAGTTATACCTAAATAGAACAATACAGGATCTCTTCATAGATATTGAATTCTCATATATATAATTCCCATAAAATACTTGGTTTTTATACATTCATGAATCGATCAACTTTACGTTCAGGTTGGATGATAAATCCAAAATCATTCTACGAAAGTCATGTAAAATTATCCTCATATGTACCAAAAGATTCATCATCCGTTTTCTTAAGATCAAGGAACTTATTTTCAATATTTTTTCTAAGAATATGAGGGATATAATTATTGAAAAATAAGTTCTTGAACTCGTTAGATTCCATGGATTCAATTTTGTATTGCGTCCTTGTATTCTTAATTAGAGTCCAACATTGGTATGCTTCACCTTATAAATGATAGATAACCAAAATGAACTTTTCATGTTCTGAACAGAGAAGGATGGAAAATATATTTTCAGTGGTACTGATCCATTTTCAGCAACAAGTGGATCAGAAGACCCACTAAAAGTAAGTGTACATTTCCACATGAAGGACTCAATTGAATATTGTTCCCTCCTCTGCTCATTTGGAAGTCTAGAATGGTTCATAGATTGTGTAAGTATAGAAATGAAATTTTTCACTCAATATCCCATATCATTTGGTTTCTTAGGAAGAAAATCATTGCATTTCCTGATGCATTGATCATTAACATGGTTCTTTTGGGTTCTAGCCATTGTCTAAAACCCAAAAAGAATAGCGTGAGAGGAAAAAATAATAATAGGAAAACAACATAATCAAGGGGGAGTGCTTTAAATCTATGAAATATTAGGTTTAATCCTAGGTTATTCATGATATTTATCATAATTCTAGGGTTGTAACCTATACTTATCATTAACCTTAGGGACATCCCTAGGCATACTATAAAAATATCTCCAGAGATCTCACTAAAGTTTTGGAATTCTAGTTTCCAAAGGTGGACTAAACCTTCGATATGATACCAAACATAGAGACCCAAGGTTGAAGTACATGTAAATTACATTTATTTTATGGAATACATAGTACATCACAAAAAGAAACATGAAAAGGCCATATTAGTTTAGTGTCTTTGGAAAATCGGAACATTCGCATTTAATCCTGGTGAAATATTTTCAATATCTCCACAAAGGTCTTCCCCTTTTTTTTCCTACCTAAAACATTTATTAATATCCTGGGGAAATGAAAACATAAAAAGGTTGAGCTCAAATGGTTAGTATGGGTAAACATGGGGAATATAAAACAATCTATAAACTTTTGAACGTAAAAACATGAACATAAAGTTTATACATCAAAATATTGAGCAATGACATAAATCTTGGCAGTACGTAAGGCGTATATCATAAAGGAACATTAACCATTATATAAAAACATTGGAATACAACCTGTAATTAAGGAAAACAATTAATCACAAAATATTATTTCCATCGTAGCTAAGGCATTGCTGCCAAGACCATCATAGTGGACAAAGTCCATTACTGAACCGAGTTTACTTTCCATTCCAACCCTGTATTACTCAACAAGATTTACTTTCCATTCTAGAAATACATATCTAATTATATATAAATATTTACACAATTCATTGGAGGGATATATAGGTCCCACCCATCTCATAATGAAATCATCCTTACATGTGCCGCAAAAACATAAATCATTCATCATAGCATAAGTTATGAAATAAAATGGGATTATTAAACATCATTTCATCATAAAAAACCCATATTAGATAAATCTTATTCATACAAATAATTTCATCATAAAAAAAAAATTAATAATAGGGGTAAAACATTACCCTATTCCATCTTAGATGGAAAATAATTTTGATAAAACACTTGAACTTAATTCCTTGATAAAATATCCTTTCTTCTTTAAAAATATTTTCTTTTCTCAAAATTCCAGGAAATTTTTAAAAAAAAATTAGTTGAAAATAAACTTGAAATAGTTTATAGGAATATTTTTGGAAATAAGGCATTGTGAAACCGTAAAAATTCATTCATTCCACATAAGTTAAAAAATATTATCCTCGTACTTTTGCTGGGAAAGTCAAAAAAGTAACTCGTACGGTTAGCAGAAGAAATATTCCTTCCATACCATGTAGTAAAAATCAAAAAGGGGTAAATATGAATTAAAAAAAATGATAACAGTAAACATTTTATGAAATCATTTTTTGAAAACAGGGACATGGATGATAAATATAACCCCAGTATAAACATTCTCAGATAAAAACGAGATTGCAAAATTATCCCTTACCTTAGATTCAATTTATTCCATACGTATATGAAACTCCTATATAGTTGGTTTAAACATATTATTAACTTCTAATAATAATATTTATGATATCATATAAGATTCATTTATGACTTTATATTACTCGTTCATTTTTCAATTCCATGTTAAAGCAACATTTTGGGTAGTTATCGTTTCATTTATCAGAGGTGTCTGGACTTGTTATTCTTCATATGATTAATTAAATCATGATTTACTTATTTATAGAATGTAGAAAATTATTTATATATGATATATATCCATTATATAAATATATATATAATATCGATAAATTGATTGGAATAAACTGTTCGTGGAGACGGTAGGCGTACGTACGCATGAACACTGTTTTTGTTTCTTTATCAAATTGAATGTAAGTAAGTAATTGACACAAACACACACATATATACACACAAATAAATTCAGTATCATTATTATGAGATATATTTCAAGATTATTTATTATATATATTTATAATCATTCTTGAATGGTTAACAAGGAGAATGAATCTCATCACATCGTGGAGACAATAAGCCGTACAAACGCACGAGCGACGATATCGTTCCCCTAGTTGTTGAATGACATTGAAGTGGATTGTGTATAATATATCATAATTTGTATCATGTTATAATAATATTATATAGTTATTATTTACACTATTAAACTCATCCATGTAAGGTGGTGGTGAAAAATAGATTACACCATGACATGGAGACGGTAATATTTTCGTACGCACGCGCGATGATTTTGTTTTTCATAGGATGCATAGAAGGTGAAATAGGATTGTATCATATTTATAATGACATATAATTATATGGGCGATACTTATGTTTTTTCTTTATAATTAAAAAAATAAATAAGATAAAGTATAAGAAGAAATAAATTTGAAATAATCTATGGAAGATATTACCTCTTCCTCGACGTGCCTCCATTAAAATTCCTCTTAGGGTACTAGGGGTCTTTTGAAAATACCATCACCTATAGAATGTAACTAGAGAATTGTATAAGATACATCATTAGGGGCTGTCTGAGCATGAAGTCTTAAAATGGAGTGAAGAGGAGAGGGAGGAGGTTCCCTTTTTTAAGAGAGGAGAGGGGCACTTTAGGAAAGTTCCAAAATATTAATTTATTATAAATTAAATTAAGATTTAAAAGTGTCCAAAACATATTTAATTATAAGATAAGATGATTTTGGTTAAAATTACCATCATCCAATACTTTTTTGGACATGTTTAGAATATTTTTTTATCATTATCTTTTTGGTTTTACCCTTATTTTACCCTTTTTAATCTTACCTTGATATCATGTTATTTAAACATTGTGGGTTAATGTAATTATAATATCATGTAAAACAACCCAAATAAGTTATTTATGAGATATTTTTACTTATTTTAACCATTTCAACAAATATTATATTTTTAGAAATTTAATATCATTTAATAAACTATTTTTTATTTTATGTTATGAATTGTGTCGAATTTGGACACTATTAATACTTGACTTTTTTTAAAAATTCATAAAAACCCGTTTCTTTTGAAAATCAGATATTTAACCAAATATAATAATTTAATAACATACAAAAATTTCTTGGATGACATAAAAATAACCAAATTACATTTTATTATTATTTATAAATTCATTTATTTGAATCCTTTATTAATGAAGCAATCACTGCATCATCATTGTGTCATAATTAAATTTTTGAATTTAATGTATAAAAATTAAAAATAAAATATCATGATGTAGAAAAACTTTTTATATTTATAATTACTATTTTTATTCTAAGAGATAACTTATATAAACCCATATAAAAACTGTTTTGGTAAAAGATATTTGTTTAGGTTATATTTTCCTTAACATTAAATTTGAAGTAATTAAATGAATTTTCAATTAAAAGTAGCTCCATGGGGTCCCAAAATCGACCCAAGTATGACCATGGTCGGACATGCATAATATAATAGGGATAGGACATTTTTTAGGGTAGTTATAATATTATTTTCCACCATTATTTACCAGATTTATCCTTTAACCATGGTAGATAAAATATTTACTGAAGTTAATATTCATAATATCTAAAAATAAAATTTACCTATTTAAAAAATCTAAACCTCTTGATTACAAATATGGAATCAATTTTTGAAATTCAAAAAATAGAATTGGAAAAAATTAATTTAAAATTATTTGCCCGTTGGAAAACCAAAAAGCATGTTTTTAAGAAGTAAAAACTACCAAAAGATTAACAAGTGTTTATGTCCAATTTAAGAATAAGATTATTTCAAATTACAAAAATTTAATTAAAGGTTAAAAATATAATCCAATTTTAATTTTAAACTAATTTAAAATATAATCTATCAATATAAATATATTATATGAAAAGGTAGTTTTTAATTAAAATTCAATATTTTCATTATTCATTAAAATTTGAATTTTATCAGAAAAATAATTTTTTTTAAAAAAATTAAACATTTTATGTCCCAATACCAAAGAAGAAGTTTATTTTGTCAAATTTAACTTAAAAAAGAACCTAAAATAGATTTAAAATGGGTGATCCATTAAAATGCAGTGAAACTGCATTTTTTGAAAAATACTTCTTTTATCTGAAGAATTCATTCTGTTCTCATACCATGTTCAAGAAAATGTGTAAGATTAATGAAAATGTTATAAAATTAAATATGTGGTTAATAATATTCGTAACTTCATGTTCATAATAATATTATAAAAATATATCATTGTTTAGTAAAACTCGTTATCGCGAACAATGCAAGCTGTCGAGGAAGGTCGCTCTTGCCTGTAACGTAATCAAAGTCAGTTTTGTGTATAGTAAAAGCTTCCTTTGGTGGTTTCTATTACATAATAAAAACATAGTTCATTTTTACATTGAAAAAAATCCATACTCAGTGTTGCGTGAAATCAATTCTATCGAAATAACTTGAAATTGTGTGTAACAAGAGCCAAGAATAGTGTTGCATATACTATAATATAATATGGGTTTCTTATACCACAAGATAATATTGGTGTAGAATAAAAAAAATACATAAAATAAATTAAAAATAATATATCTCATAAAATATTAGGGTGTTACAAAAAAAGGGAACTCTGAAAAGCAAGGTCCTCTGAAGAACCGACCTAGCTCTAATACCATTTTATCATGAACTAACCCAGGTGTACCCCGAACCGGAGACTTGAGTTGATCCTTGTTAAGGCCCAAAGGGGATTCTAGATCCCCAAAGGATGGAAACTAGTTCCATGCAAAAACAAAGTACATAAAGGGAATGATTTTTCCCAACAATAAATAAGTAAACCAAACAGTGGAAAGATAAACAAGAATCCCAATATATATACATTATCCTAAGTGAACAGCTTTTATAAAATGTAGGAAATACAACAATGGAACAAAAAAATAAACTACACCTGATGACCACACTTCTCTTTGTGACCCCGAGTGTCACTATTTGATACCAAGAATAACCATTTATCATGGTGATTTATATCAATCTGAACACTCACCACAAGGTAAAAAGAAGAAATAACTATAGGCATGAGTATTAAAAATCAGTAGGTGTGCTCAATAAATATTTACCCAATGCTCTTACTTTAAGATTAAAGAAACATTAATCTCAAGTTTGAAATATAATACATAAAATTAACCTTTTTCCACACACTAACCATTAATAAATCCCAACATGGTCCATTTCCCTATCGACCATTTAAAACCACAATTTATTGTCAAGAATGAAACATATGATTTTTTAAAAGGGAATAACGACATTTTATTTATATGGGAGGGAGGAAGTGAAAGAAATTTCCAAAACCTTTTTCCATAAAACTAGAAAACAAAATTCCATTTTAACAAATAGACACAGTTGTTAGTGAGTTGGAACAATAATCACCTAATATTGGAAATGGAAATAAACATACATTAGTAACAAACCAATAATGAATCATAGTCATTTTCTACAACCAACTAACTACCAATATATATGGGTGAACCTAGAATATTATTAATAATATAGAATATAATAATACATGAGACCCATCCCCAGTAGCTTGTCTCACATGATGAAATCAATATTTCCCTAAATACTTCCGGCCACCCTAACTCAAGATAGGCTGAGGGGAAAATACCATAGAAATAAACCCAATATATCCACATACTATGGGCTATTAGATAGAGAATAATATAGTCATTACAGCAATTGTTATTAGAAAATTCTCTCCATATGTGGGTTCCCATGTCTCACATATTAATGGGGTGATCCAGCAGATTCCAACCAAGAATCAAATCACGTACACCTATTTAATTTATAACACAAAATGCATAACCCAAATCACCTCAAGGATCCATCTATTTCCTTGAATCCCATAGGTCAGAAAGGGATCCAAACTGAGGATCTCCCATTCCATATAAAGTAAATGGGTAATAGGTATTGCAAATCCTGATAATCCCACCCATTCAATATGTGCATAAATATGTAAATATGATTATCCAAGGAGAGTTTTCATGTAAAATACTCCCACCATTTTCACAAATTTCCCAAATGGGCATTTGAGAACTCTTCACAAAACAATCAATTTTAATGAACAAACACCACCTTTCCCAAAAGGTAAAAATATAGCATTTACCATTTCAAAATAATTTGAAATGCAATACCATTTAAAAACTTCACATTAAATTTTCAAGAAATATACATTTTCATTAAAGTGAAAAATGGTCCATTAACCGCTACCACATATTAAACAATTTTTAAAGCGAAATACACTTTCCTTTAAATCCAAAACCACTTTGGGAATACATTAAAGGAACCAAAATCATCATTCATCACATAAAAAATATACTTACATAGACAAAACATGCTTTATATATCTCAAAACATATGAAAAAGCAAACTAGGAATTAAATTGAACACTTGGTGTGAATCTTTAACTAAAAAAAATATATGTATCACACAATAAGAAATAAAACACCAATTATCATGCCAATTTCTTTTTTAAAAATCAAAAATCAATATTTATCATATAATGGAGGTTTGGGAGGAATTAAAGCAAAAATTATCAAATTAAAAATGAATATTAAATGGAAAACCTAACTCAAACTCACGACACTTCAACAACAAAAACCCAAAACAACTCCACAAAGGTCTACAAGAGAATAGAAATCCAAGGGAAACCATAAGAATGAAAGCCCTAGTTTTTCACCGCCCTAGGTATGAAAATTGTCCAAACATGGATACTAAGGTTATACGAGAAAGGGAAAATAGAATAAAATCAAAGGATAAAGAGATTTGATCCATAAATTTTCAAGCTGGGTAAAGATTCACCAAGAAACCACCTTAAAATCCACATGGTGGGGATTGTAAGTATTGAAAAGAACCATGGGGGGAATTTTGGTCATAAGGTTAAAATGAGTGAGGATAAGAGAATAAACCCTAATTAAAAAGAAGGAGAAAATCCCAAAATACCCTTTCCTGAGTGGTTTACACGACTTTCTCGCATGGTTTAACAAACCGCGCACAAACCATGCGGTTGGCCACTGTGTAGTGCCACACGAGCTTCAATATTTGGCTAACTAGTTCTTATAAATGTTCAAAACAACGGTGTGACCCTTAGACACTTATCTGTATGATTAAACTAACCATGTTCCATAACCATGCAGCCTATAAAAAGTCCCCAAAAATCATTTTTTGCACCCCAAAACTCATCTAACTCAAGAGGATAAACCATCCAAAAAACATATTCTATAAAAATGTTCCATTATTGGTGTTAAAAACGCATTTTAAAATTCACTTCCTCATCATAGCATTCACTCTAACCATGAATAGGTCCAAAAACCACCCAATACCTCCAAAACATAGCGTTTAAATTTAGAACACCTAGAACTTGGGATAAATACCAAGAGGTGAAATATAGGACTAAACAAAGGACCAAAAAAATCCAGGTGTGAAAGGAACTTTGAATTGTTCACCAAAATTTGGAGGTTAAAAATAAAAAATATATTGGTTAATAAGGAACTATCAACCTTATTTCTCTCATTTAGAATAAAAGGAGGTCAGAATTATTTTTGTACAGGTTGTGTTTATTATTTATACATAGGGAATTGAAGGTGATGCATGGTTATGGGGGATAACATAAGAGATAAGTATACTATCAAAGATACAATTTATACTTTAAGACACCATATTTTATGTGATCTAACAATTATAATCTTGAACCATATCCTTGATGAATAAATCAACCATCATGAAGTGAATATGGAGTTTCTTCTTTGAAGGTACTAATATTGATGAGATGTTAGGAGGTAATATTCTATGAGAATATGAATTTATTTGAGGTTATTAGAAATATGTCATTTAAGGGGCACAAATAATCTATAATTTTGGTTTTTATAATATAAAATCTAGTGTTATGGGGGAGAATTTGATTTATCTTTAGAAGGAAAATATAAAAAGAAGTTGGCCAATTTATAAAACTCAACCCAAAAGTTTATTTTGAATGACTTTTAATCTATGCGTTAGGATGAGTTCATGAATTTAGGTTAGTAAAACTCATGTTGATATCTAGAAAAAAATAGGTATCATCCTAAATTGTTTTAACAACACCAACAAAAGTAATTTTGAGTTTTTATCATAATTTCATTTGGTTTAGGGAAAAATTATTTTTATAAATTAAACCATATTTTTTTCTACAGTAAGTAGAGAACAAATAGTCCCACAATGGAATAATTAATGGCACATTGATTTGAGTTAATTAACACCACTATCTCTCTAGATCCTTTTTATTTTTAATCAATATGTGGAGCGAATAAATTGATAGAAAATATATTAAAAATAATTTTTTTCATAGAGACTCAAGTCTCTTATAAATAATATAACATGATTTTTAACATTAATATACAATAAATATGACTGAAATATCAGGAGTCTTACTTAGAATAATAGGTTCATAATAAATAAAAGTGTACCTAAAATAAAAAACTTTATATTAATCTCCATAATGAGATAAATCTCATTGACTCCTAAAATTTCAAAGGATAACATAGAGAATACATATAAAAAAGGGGTGATCTAAATATCTCAGTAAGGGAGTAAAAATGATAAAAAAACATGTCATACGAGTCAAAAAACCATGATACCATAAAACACATTATTAATGAATTATAATGTGGGATAATGACATAATGAAAATTTAATCATAATATCATGGAAACCTAGGAATGTGGAAACCACATGAAGTATGACATAAACATAAGTCAAATCTAACTTCCATGACAACATAACATGTTGAATAGAGTCCCATCACAAATTAGGTTTACTCCATAATCCCATTTATATCATCTAATGAGACATAGACATCACTTAATGCCTTAGAGTGTTATATGGGTGCACCCATTATAACATGTACATGCTTATGTGTACCAAAAATGGAAATAAAATGTAGGGCATAAACATAAGAATTTCCCATGGTATGAAATGGGTTGCATAATATTACCTCATATCACAATTAAATGAGGTTTCATAAATATTCCAAATAGAATAAGGAATTAAATATTTTGGACATTAATATCTGAATAAATAATCATATCTATCCAATTTCGTATTCATTTTAAAAACATCATTGGAAAGGGTATATAATTGGGTAGAGAAATAAACTTTCAAAATACCAGTTTAAGGAATTAGTTTAAGACATTTGAGTAAATAATTAACATGTAATTATCATTGAAAAGTAGAGTAAAATTGTAATGGATATCCCTATAATATAACTTTATTTAATTAAATATTTGATGAGAATAAGTACATTGAAGAGTGTTATGTAAATGATTAAAGGATATATAATTTCCCCTTAATTGGATTTGATTTTATGGAAGAAATGGAGAAATAATGTTAAGGAATGTATATCCCCATCAAAGGAAGAGTAAATAATATAATTATATATGTAATAGAAATATATACATAATTTAGAATTATTTCACAATATCAAATAGAGCGATAAAGTGAGTTAGATAGAGAATGGTCATAACTCAAAGAAAATAGATTATTTTGGAGGGATCTCTTAACTTATATCCAGAATCATTATGAACTAGCACATACCATGACGAATAATAAAATTATATTATCTAATTACTTAAATGAGATAAATTTCAACATGAAATTTAATAAATATAATTATGTTATGTTCATTTACAACTATTTCAATGATATAGAAAGTTTAATTTCAATTTTATGAGGGAAATCCTTTCTGGGTTACAAGGTCATATCACTTGTGGAGAATTATTAAAGTGCTTATAAATTGGGGATATAACTTTAGATGTGAAATTAAAAGATATTATTGTCCTTTTAGGTATTTACAATTTCCTAAACACCTATATGTGTTCCATCATAGGGACGATTCATTTAGTAAAAATGTTAATGTTATGCGATTTTTTCAATAATGTGGTATTACTAACCATCATGAACTGGATTTATTTTATTTAATATTATGGTTATATATACATTCAAGAATGATAAAAATATATATATTATAAATATTTTGGTAATTTTAAACCACCATAACTGAATTTAAATCTTCCATGAAGGCGGCAATAGAAAATTAATACTCATCGTCCATAGAGGTAGTGAAATGATATAATTTGGGTGATGTTTTCCCATTATATAATAAAATGAGAAGAGAAGATGATTGATAATAGATATCAAATTAAAATAAATAACATTACCACACACACACACATCATATCTGAGTCTATGTTGCATGGAATTTATTTTGAAGGATGTGGAGAAATCCTTTGGATGTCTCTTATTAGGATTATTTCTAAAGAACCTTGGATTGGTATTTTTATGAAGCCAATTCTTCTAGGTATGTAGAGGATATATGAGGAGAGTTTTTGGTAGAGTTTGTGAAAATTCCAAGGCTTAAAAGGTGTGAGGAGATGTGTTATTTATAAGTACAAGAGAGATGCGTTTTTGAATATAATATTCATTAGTTTATTATAGTGAATGAATACTACTAATAGTGTTGAATATTATGAAAATATACAATAAATGAAACATGTTATTTTAAACTAATGTGTGCTCAAATAATCTAAGATTCATGTATTTGGATTATAATGTTAAATGTCAAATTTCACAATTGACCAAAAATTCAATTATTTTAGGAAAATTAACAACATTAAACCTAACAATTTTTTGATGTTTATATTCCAAAAATGATATCCATTTTGTGTAAATAATATCTAATTAAAACATATTTAATTTTGAAATTAATTTTTTATTTATTTGAAAATACCAATTTTAATATAATGATCAATTTTCTGACCCTTTGAAAAATTAGATATGTTCACATGAAATTTGATCATAATTATAATGAAACATAATATTTTTTATAAGAACAATTTATGAAAATAAATTCTATTTTATATTTTTATATTTTTTTATATAAAAATTAAAATAAATGTTTATGTTTTATGAAAAATAAAAAAAAATTATTTTTTCAAATTTAAAACATTTATCTACGTCTATCATGATATAAATATGTCATATTTTTATTTTATAAGATAGATAAATATTAATTTACACTTACACAAGTGAAGATACTATTCTAACAGTGTGTTTACTATTACTAATGGTCATATTACTATTCTAATGGTCATATTTTTAATGATCATATGGGTTCCCTAAATTATATAAATTCCCCATATTTAATTAATTCTTCATTCAATTCTATTTTATCTCAAGGTTATATATATTTTAATTTTAAAGATTAATATTTCATTACTAATACCTAGATTCATTTGTAAAATGTTCTTCTTGTGTCTATTTATTTTAGGGGAATGAGCAGATCCAAATGTTTATATTTTACTTATTTAATTTTATATTTTTATCCCATTGTAATATTTTATATTCTTTAGGATTTATTTATTCTCTAAATGTAAAATGAAAATTAATATAAAAAATTTGTTTATTTTATCATGTAGCTCATTTTATTTATATAATTATACATTATTAAATATGACACAATTATACAAGAATAGAAATTCTATTGATAAAATTATAGGTCGTTACATTCTTCCCCCATAAGAAATGTATCCCTGGAAATTTAATTTTATATACTAAAGTGGTAAAATGTGAGGGAACTTATTGTTCATTTCTTCCACCGATTCTCATGTCGTCTCCTCATACATATGGTTTTTATATAGTAATTTGACAAGGTGAGTTTTGTTGTTGTGTATAAAATTGTCTCTATAGTCTAGGTTGTCCACTAGTTTGTATTCATCAAAGATATCATTTTACATCTATAACACCTATGAATAAGAGATATAGTATATATTTCTTGAATAGGGATACATGGAACACATCCTGTACTTGGGATAGTGTTGGTGGTAGTTCTTGTTGATAATACACACCTCCAATGTGATCAGGAATATCTAGAGGAAAATGTACATGGGAGATAACTTTAATATATTCCAAAATAACATGACACTATTCCATGAAGATATATATAGGGACACATTATCTCCAACATAACACTCCAAGCCTCTTCAATGATTATATTTATAAAATACTTTTCAGCTCTTAGTCTCCCTGATGTACTGCTGAATAGTATTGACCTTTTATACCATTTATTCAATTATTTGAAGTCTGAATAGCTTGCATTCCCCATATTCATCCAAACATAATGGTGCTCTACATATCTTCCATTAAATGTATTCATATGGATCCATTTGTATGATTTATTGAAATCTGTTATTGTATGAGTACTATACTATAAGAATATATAAATCCCATCCTCCTTTGAAGTCCATCGATCATGCTAAAAACATTTACTCAATTGCATGGATAGTCTTCATAGACTGACCATTAATTTATGGGTGATAATCCATACTGAAGTTTAAATTAGTGTTTAGATCATGTTGGAGACTTTTATTGAACTTAGAGTTATACCTTAGATATCGTTTAGATACAATCGATAGTGGCGTTCCATGAAATCTCACCAATTCATTGATGTATATACTTTCATGTTAATTTAGCGAGAAGAATTCTTAAATAGTAATGAAATGCAAAATCATTATAATATGATCCAACAAAACCCATATAGAATTATTTGTTTTGGATATATTTGGATGACTGGTGACAATATCTATAATGAAATTGTTACATTTTCATGTGGGTATGGTTAATTATTGAATAATCCCATTGGAACTTTTCCTTTTATCCTTCACCTATTGACATACAAGACACTTTAATGCATATTATACAATATAATTATTTCATATTATCCCTAAAATAGTTCTATTGGAGATCTCAATATATCTTCATGCTCACTAGGTGGATTGAATATGGTCAAGCATTGTAAATCATTCAATAGATCATTATTTATATTTGGATATGATGGTTCACATAGTTTTGAATTGAATCTTACAACTCTTTCTTCATTAATTTTTTACTCTAAGGATTTTCATTTTCTTATAGATTCCATATTATCTTGTATTTCTATATCATATCTTTGAGAATGCATTGTCTTCTCTAGAAGGAATGGATGATAAATAATTTTAGAATGGAATGATGATGTTTATTCCTTTATGACTTCCATGTCCATTCTTTTCTTTTATGAGATGATCAGATCCTTCTCAATTATGATCATAAAAAGGTTACATGAACCTGGAATGTAGAAAATATTTTACTTTATTTTCCTTCCCTAGATGGTAGTTGATTATATAGTCATATTCCTTGATCATATATAACCAATTTTTAGAACATATTAATCCCCTTATGTGTTAATTTATATTTTAGCCTCTTATAATCATTATATATTGTACAATTCTCCTCATAGAGATACTTCCACCAAATATTCCTTGTGAATATTTCTACACATGACTCGAAATAATGAAGTGAATAGTTTTTCCATGAAATTTTACCTACTTTGTGTGTTTTAGGCTATAACTTTATCACTATTTCAGTACACAACTCAAACCATTGTTTGAATAATCATTGTATACCACAAAAATTTCTCCACTTGTAGGTATTGTGAGTATTGGTGTCGTTATATGTCTATTTTTAAATTCCTTAAATCTATATTCGCATTTATTGATCTAGAAATAATTTAATCCCTTCCATTTAATCTTGGTTAATGGGTTTTAGAATCACAATAAGTTTCTCACAAATCTTCAGTAGTGCCTAGCTAGTCAAAGGAAACTATATATCTCCATTATAAAAGCTAGTATAAGACATTCCTTAATTTTCATTTTCTTATAAGGACTATATATATATATATCCCATTTTTGGTGATAACATGAGCCAAAAATTAATTTACCATTATATATAACTCACATTTACTATAATTTTTATAATACAAATCCTTTTTCGAAGTCTTTATCAGAGAATTAAAATACTCTATATACTAATACTTTATTTTGAATTGTGTTAGAATATTTTCTATAAATAATAACAAAAATATACTGAATTAATCTCTAAATACTATATTAATTATGTCTATGAGGACATTTAGAGAATTAGTGAGTTTTAAGGGAATCACTATGAACTCATAGTGTCCATAACTTTCTCAAAAGGCATCCTTGGGAATATACACATCTTCCACCTTTAATGGGTGATATTCTGTCCAAAGGTATAACCTATAAAAGTATTGGGACCCATGTTAGTTATTAAGAAAGTCACTAAACCATGGCATGGTATACTTGTTATTTATCTGGAATTTTTTCATGTTCATGATAATCATTGCAGTGGTGGATTAACCCATACATCACCTTATAGAAAAGGACAAGTGCACCCCCCCGGTGAGGGACTTAGCCTTATAAAACCCCAGTCTATATTATCTTATAATTGACACTTCAGTTCATCCAAAACAATATTATTCATTCTAGAAGGATTCATAGAAATATGTATAGATATTTTTATAAGTTTAATTTACAAATAAACTTTTCTATTATTAGGTATATTGGGAAAAGAATAAATATGAAATGTCACTCTCTTGACTTTAATATGACTAAATTTTTTACATAAGGATAAAAAAAGAAAATGTTTAGTTATAAATGATTATTTTAAACATGAATCTACTTTTTTATCGCAATTTATTGTTAATTTTTAGTGAATGATTAATTACATTAAATGCATATGCAACATTGGTATGATATTTTTTTCAACTAATAGAAAAATAAAAAAATAAAAAAAATACTAAAAGTAATATAATTTAAAAGAATTATTATGTTCCATAAATTTAATTGATAAATATAACATATCTGGGATATGTGAAAGGATTATACTCCAATTTCATTGTCTTCATGATTTTTTCAAATTCAAATTTAATGAATAGTTCCAAAAATGACATTGAAGATATTTTATAGTAAGTAATATTTTATTAAAAGATTTAAAATTCATAAAAATCCTAAATTCTTACAATTTAATGGGATATGTTTTATGATATCAACCATTTTTTATTTAAGGGTCCTTTTTCCTTTTATGGTAACAATCTTAATCCTTAAAAGCTGAAAAGTTTGACATTACGGTAATTTTCAAAAGGGTTAACTTGGGATAAAACTATGAGGTATGTGTAAAAAAATCTCTTATAACAATCAAAATATTATCTAATGATATTATTTTGAATTATCATGACCGTATATTTGAAATATTTAAATTTTGAGTCACTTGATTTTAAAAACTAATTTATATTAATTTAATACTTTACATAATTCAAAGAGTGAACATCCCCTCACTTTTAAAATGACACTTCTTATACTCTATTAATCACACATATTTATTCTTCTATATTATAAAATACCTGAAATAATACGTTCCTAGATCCCTTTACCATGTCCTTGATATTATGGTATTTCCAAAATACCATATCTTTATGTCTTATGATGCAAGCCTAAAGAGGTTATTCAATGAAGAAGTATAACTCCTAACCGAGAGTGTTCTATTTTATTTATTCTTCTAACTCATATGAATCAATGCTATCAAATATAAAATATATAAATAAATATCTTATATATACTGAATTTTTATAATTATTATGTAATAACCATTATCCACATTCTTTATTTCTTACAGAAAGTAAAAACATCACCTCTGCGTACGTACGACATACCATATCCATGTTGCGCTGTAATTCATCTTTCATAACCAATTTAATTGTATGGTTATAATTATGTTTTTAATGATTATATTTTACATATTTGATATAATAGTGTCTCTGATAAGGGGTTTTATGACTTACCTTTCTTTCATTACATCTTTAAAAGATGGAAACAACGTTTATGCATACGTAAAACCTACCATCTCCATGAACGGTGTTATTAATATTTATATCTCTAAATTATATATATATAATAAATATATAATATATTAATATCATTATTAACATTATGGAGATAATGGAACCATGATGAAAGTATAAGGGCCTAAATTATCGAATTGAAATTCTCCTAAAAAATGAAACAATTAACAATTAGAAACAATGATTTTAATAAGAAATTGTAAATGAATGGGTGTTGAAATGTTATAAGTGTACCATATGAGATATTATTAGTGGGTAAATTATTTTGGTATTGAATTATACTAAATTTAATTTTATTATATAGGATGTTAAATAAATTTTGAATTGAGTTGAACTTGAGGTAAGAGACTTTCATCAGAATTTTATTTCTATGAGATACTTGCATATTCCCCACTTGTTTATTTTATATAATGTATATAATACACATGAATTTAATTTATGGTATTTTCATTCAAATTATTGCGATATATATATGTATATATCTTTATTATATTCTCTCTTTCATGATATTTTTATTTGAAAATTACCAAAGTGGTAATGGATTTATCTCACAGTCTAATTCTTTATTGGGATTATTTATTATTATGTTTCCAAAAATGAAATTTCATGATATATATTTTAATAATATTGTAATTTTTTACTTTATATTATTATTTATAGATGATACATGTTTTAATTTAATGTTATACTACTTAAGAACTCAAGATAAATATTTTTTTTAAAATAATCAACTTTATTTCTCCCTTCAGTCACAAATACTTTTTCATCCATGTCCATGTTTCCAAAAAATGTTTTCAAAAATTTTTTATATTTTATCCAATAAATTTTTTTGTAATTTCAAATGATGTTGTAATTTTAAATAATATTGGTTAAAATAATTTTTATTTTCATTTTCTGAATGTGGTATTTCTGACTTTTTATCATAAATGCAAAAGGAATATTCATTTTAATATATACACCATGAACATAATTTATCACCTTCATGAACAATAAATGTTTTGAAAATTCCTTTATAGTTTTCCAAGGTTATTTTTAATTAAAACTATTTTCAAGATATTATTTGATATTTTAGATTTTTAAAATGGGATTAAAAAGTGAAAAGGTTATTTTCCTCATGCATTGTTTTGTGTCATATTTTAATGGTGTTTTTATCTAAGATGATATCCTATAATGCTACTTATGCATTACTGGGGATATGATCCAATGATACCATATTTATTTCTTATATGGATGGTTAATGATATATGTTGAATTATTTATGATATTTGGTGTAACTCTCCAACCCCAGTTACCCAGATTCGGTGCATTATTACATAACATTGGCATAATCACCAAAGATAAAGTCTCAAAATATCGATTAGTTTAGTGGCCTTGGATGTACTAGATACATTCATAAGGTTTACATTATATCATAAAATTGAAAACTAAAACAACATTGTTTCAATATAAAACACTATGATCCCAAAGACTATCCCTGTAGGTTAGTCATAGTATACTTCTTCGCATCCTAGGAAAAATAAAACATAGAAATGGGTGAGCTAAGATGCTCAGTAAAGATAACAATATAGCAGAAACTTTCATAAATAAGCATAAACATTTAAGGTAATGTATAAAACTAAAACAAAATCCTTTTCAACATAAACATCATCAAAATATGGAAAATATAAATCAAAATAATTCCATTTACTTACTCAGATGGATATTCTACTAGTATAATAATCACATGAAATATCAATAGCCACTTTCATAATGATGGAATGCATAATGTCAGACTGCATAATCACATAGTCAAGGCCTTGTGCCAAGACTACAAATAAGATTTTGTCAAGGCCTTGTTCCAAGACACTAGATTGTCTCGTGAGATGTACCGATGCATCAAGGAGCTATATCGGGCTCCACCCGTCACTTACTAATTCCAATGCATTCCACACATGAAAAGGTTTAAACATAACATAAATATTCATATTAAAACGAGAATACAAAATGTGAATAATTTATCCCTAAAACATGAATGGTATAAAAATAACACATCCACTATCATAAAAATCACAAAACCTTCAATAAAATATGAATGTTTTGTGTCATAATAAATCAATTTCAAATAAGCTCACAATCCATCAAAGGATGTTGACATAGAGGAAATCAAAACTTTTTTTTAAAAAATTTATCTTTATATTTTGAAATCATTTAAAATTCAAATAATTATAAAATAAAACATTTATATTTAGAAATATTCTTATAATATTGTAAGGGAAGTTTCGACGTTGTTATAATGGCGTAATATATCCCCACCCACCATATAAGTTAAAAAAACATTCTTACCTTAATTTTGTCGAAATGGTCATAAAGTACCTTGTTTGGAAAACGACGGAAATATTCCATTAAAAACATATAATGTCAAATGATGGTATAAACGGATTTAACCCATTTTTTGGTAAAGAGTAAAAATGTTTTGAAATAAATTTCTTAAAAGCATGGATGTGGATGATAAAGAGGTCCCAGTAGATAAATATGTACAAACAACATTGGATAATGAAGAGATTGTGAAATTAACCCTTACCTTATACTTTTCCTTGGCCGAGGGTAGGTTAACGTCCTGTATAGTGGGGAAATAATTGCTATTAAATTATACATGAATCATATACATTAATATGATATCATATATGATCTTTTAACATTTATTTGTTAATAATATCTTAGTATTATCATCGTTTTGTGGGTTAACTGATTCGTTTTCTTTTATATGATTTGTTACGTAAGTAATTTTTCTTATAGAAAGGATTTATCTTATTCATATTCAGGATGATTTTAAGTATTTAAACATGATTTTTATCATCTAATGAAAATTATTCTTGAATGGATACGATGGGGAATGAATCTCATCGCGTGCATGGAGACGTTAATCTGTACGTACACACGAGTGACAATATCATTCTTTTGATATTAAAATAATATATAATTGGATGGTATATCATATATATAGAATCATTATATTGTCATATGTAAGAACCCCGGTTTTTAGAATGGGTCAGAATACCAACCCTGTTTGAATTTTTGACTTGTTTCAGAGGAAACAGGAGAAAATGGGATGTTTCTGGAAATTGACATACTACACGCCGTGTACTTTAAGTACACCCTGTGTATATGTTAAGAGAGGGACTAGCCATGTTCTCACCGAGTACATGCTGTGTGATGACTATGTAGAAAATTTCTTTCTACACAGTGTGTAGTTATAGACACGCCATCTACCTGTGACTGTGTGGCGGCTATACATGGCATGTAGGCCTGTTGGTCGGGTAGAATCATTGAAATGGGATAGACACCATGTTCTCATTGGATATGCCGTGTATTCTATCCGTGTATGAGGGATATAAATGGTGTGTGGGTAAGTCAGTGAGGAAGAGAAGGGAAACCATGTACACGCCATGTACCTATAGGTACACGCCGTGTACTCATGTTGGCAAGTTCTGGAAAGTAAGTTGGCGAAATTCCAGCCACCAAATGAACAGTTAAATTATATACATTGCATGTAGTCCTAAAGTACATGTCGTGTAGTTTTTTTTGTGTTAAAATGTGTAGTATCATCGTTTTTTAGGCAGAACACATATTTTGGCCGGGTTTCGCGAACCAAGTCAGCCGAAACATAATTCCTCTCCTGGTTCTTCATCCGATGTATGATCTGATCACAGTTAGATGCATTGAAACCCCCTCAGTAAGGCCTCGATTCCTCTTGAGCTGTTTTTTATTTCTGTTCTAGAATGAGTTATAAGGGTTTGAGAAGTTTCCACTCTTTGGTAGATCTTTTGTGTTTTAGCCCAGATTGGAGTCTGTTATCAGAGGAGTAGCATCGTACAAGTCTTAGGTAGGTGGTGCATACTTATTTTGTTTTCATGGTCATTTGGGTAACACGACCTTCAACACGTTTTTGGGTATTTTGAGCGGGACCCGTTTTATCTTCCGTTTCATAATGAATTGATTGTAGGACCTTTGGGATGCCTTTGGGTATGCCCTACTACCATTTTTTCTTCAGCATGGCTGAGCGAGGGGTTGTAGCTCAGTAGGGTATTTTGTCTAGGGAATGAAAAAATGGTTATATTTGACTTATATTGTTATAAACTGTTGAGTTTAACTTCTTAAAGCCTGATATAAATTGTTAGATACATTCAATACCTCAGTGATGGTATGGGACAACACGTTGTGTAGGAAAATTCAACTGTTTAGAATGTTTTTCCTATTTGTGTTTTCTGTTTAAATATATTATATATTTAATTGGTGAATTTCATCTGCTGGACCCTTTGGGTGGTTTTGGGAATGACCCATATGTTCTTGAGTGATGGTGATCACAGGTTGGGCTTATCTTGAGTTACGTTGGGTGGTTTTGACGATGGGATTGGACGTCATAGAAGTTGGTTTGAGATAAGATGAATGTTAGGTTGGGCATGGATTGGGTTACTAGGATAGAGATGCCATACGAACAGAGAGACATGGTCACAAGGACACAAGGTGTCATAGATGTGGTGGATTGGGTACTATTTTTGGAAATTACCACTCACCAAGACATTAAGTAGTGTGCACACAGATATACTCCATAATGAGGTGGTGTTGACCACTCATGTGGGTAGAGGCCCCCATTAGTTACGGTTAGGTACTATCGGTTTGGGGGTGATTTCTGTATATAGCCACGTGGGAGGTGATGAGCCTTCAGGGGATAATGATGAGGATATCGGGTTGGGGGATAAGGCTCACCATTATTTGAGGGCAGATATCGTTGTCCCTCTGAATACATTATTTGAGGGCATACATCACTATCCTTCCGAATATCTATTTTGAGGGCAGACACCACTGTCCATCTGATTACTTATTTATGATAGACATCGCTGCTCTTCCGGGTTACTACTGTTGGGCGTGCCTTCGGGAAGTCGGTACTTGGTACACGAGGTGTCAAGGGGAACATGGTTCTAGGCTACATGACAGAGATTCCGGCGTTGGCCGAAGCAGGTGGTACTCCATGGTGGCTGTAGAGCACCAGTGCAGTTAGTGTTTATTGTGCATTGTTCTATTTACTTCTTTCCTTATAAATGCATTCCTACTTAAACACTTATATTTGGTATGCACCATTGGATGGTATCCTACTGAGATTTGTCTCACACCCGGCATGGGCCCTTCGGGATGCATGCAGACATTATGGATTTTCATGTAGGAAAGAGGACAACCTCAGGAGTTGAGCTGTTTTAGCTGTTGCATGGATATGGTAAGGACATTGAGGTCTTACCTATCTAGGGTTTACTTTTTTTTGTTTTCTTTCCTGTATCAGTATGCTTTGTTATTGAAGCTACTTTTGGTTCGCCATTGGCACCCTTACATGTGGATATGTCTGACCTGTTTTGGATGCTTGTGATATTGTTCAGTAGTTGTAACAAGTGGTCAGTATTCTTTTGTGTTTATTTCTACTACTGTTGTTTATATTTACGTCTTCTTCTATTTATCTATATTGATTATGCTTTAGCTCTGCGAGTATCATTCGAGTCTATTGAGTCTCTTATTCCGCTACATTTTTATTATTATACTCGGACCAACACCCTTATTATTATCCTCCAAAACCGTTTAGCCTCCCCACTATAACTGAAAAACCCTATCTGCTAGTTGATAGTCTTTGGCGTTCAGGGATGTGTGCCTAAGGTCATCACACCAGACCCGTTTAGCACTGTTCGGGTGGCTACTCAGATCCGGGTCATTACAAAAATGGTACCAGAGGAGTTCTTGATAGGGATTTAGTAGTAGTGTTTTTCTGGATACTAATGAGATTGAGACTTGTCTCCTTATTTTTGAAAGTTTTACTATTTGGTATATGGTAGACTAGAGATATTTTGTTAATGGAACTGGGTTTCTAGCTTGTGATTGGGTACCTACATCCCCAGGTACGAGGGATGGACCAAGTTACCTTGGGTGGGAATTTATGTTTTCTTTTTTCTCAGATTATAGTTTATATGATTTCCACCTCGGTGGTTCACATGGTGTGGAGGTTATTGATTATGATATGTGACCCTTGACCCTGTGCAGTAACGGAGAATTGGATCTTGGCTCGGTATGGCAAGGCTTGTGGTTTGGCTTTTGATATGCACATTTTTAGGTTATTTCAATTTCATAAATACACGTATGCTTTGAGAAGTGATAATACCATGTGAATAAAATCAATTTCAATCCTTTATATGCTTTGAAAAGTAAAAAGGGGAAATTATGGATAGAATTGGTTATTGTTGCAATGTGTCTGCCATGCTTTATTTTTGTTGAATTGCTTATGGCATGATATTTTGGTCTGACTCTTATGAGAGAAGGCATGTTCTATCGGTTGAGGTGATTTTGATCACCAGGATTGGGTGACACAGTCATTTGTTTAAGGTAATGTTGGTTGTTAGGACAGGCATGTCCTGAGGTACTTTTGATACTTGGCTCTGTTAAGGGCGGGTAAGTAGGCCATGAGGCCGGGATGCCATGGGGCATGGGTTGCAGTGTGGGAGAGTAAGGGTAGTAGTTATTCACTTCCTTTTAAAGATTTCTTATATGCATTGAATATATACAAATATATATATATGTATGGGATGTCTCATTTATGGTATTCAGCGGGTTCCTTTTTGGGTGACTCAGATGGAGCATTAAACGGAAGATGATACAATGCCACAGGTGCAGAATCAGGTTCAGGATCCGGTGCAGGAAGAGCAGGAGCCGCAGGTACAGGCTCAGAGATAGGATTAGGTTCAGGATCTAGTGCAGGCAGGACAACAGCTGTGTTTGGTATCGTTCGGGCCGTGGCTCGACGAGTAGCTCTGAGTAAGCCTGTTACGCGTCTTGCATGGGATCGACAGAGGCACGCAGGGTATAGATCCATCCATGGAATATCTGATGCGGGAGTCCTAGTTGCATTACCCACTACTTTTTTAGGGTGAGGGTGGACCACAGGCGGCTGAGAACTGGATCGAGAGCATGCAGATGATCTTCGAGCAGCTCGAGACGCCTCTAGGGCGGAGGTTCAAGCTGGCGATGTACATGCTAAGAGGACTAGCAAAGAATTAGTGGGATGTGCAAGTTCAGGCTCATAGCCACGAGGGACTGGAATAGAAGTACTTCGAGAACAGGTTCATTGAGAACCTCTACCTCGAGACACTGAGAGTAGAGAGAGCTTGGGAGTTCTTGAGTCTTCAACAGGGAGACTTGTCCATCATGGAATATGCAACTACCTTCAATGAGTAGTCTTTCTTTGCACCTGGTATGGTAAGAGATGACGCAACTAGGGTGAGGAACATTGAGGATGTCTTACGACACCCCATTTTGGTCCTAGTGAATATCTTCAGGCTGGGTTCCTTCTCAGAGGCTGTGAACTAGGCCCTCATAGCGGAGGGCAACTAGAGGGATATGACCCAGGCTGGCCGGCTGACAACTTCAGGTGAAGTTTCGGACAATAGGAACAAAAGACAGGATGAGTTCTAGCCGGGCACTCAGGCCAGTGATTCAGCTAGACCACCACATGTAAGTTTATCATTGATTTTTTTCAGTGTGTACAACCAGTAAATTTTCGGACTCAGTACGATAAGCCTTTAAAACATTTCCGGGCATGTGGACAGGTCGGGCACCTTGAGAGGTTTTTCAGGCATCCTTCTTAGATAGCCGACAGACAGGGACCATGACAGACGGTGGAATCCGGAGTTGGTTCGGGTTTGGTACCAAGATAGGGTAGCCAAGGTTTAGCTGCACGTGGGGGACGTGACAGAGATAGCATGATCCAATTTAGGGGTCAGTGGCCGGTGACTGAAGCATTACCACAAAGAGTTCAGGCATCAGGCAATCATGCATCAGGCCAAGTGCACATCGTGGATTTTCCAGAGGCGGAGCAGGCGGGTGAGCCGACAATGGTTAGGGGTACACCGCGGTGTGGCCGTGATTCCCATGTTTCCTTTTTCGCATGACTTGTAGAGGCATGTCTGTTATGAGTGAACATGGTAAACAAGATCTATGTGGACTGACTACATGCTAGTCAGTGGGATTGGCACCATATCAGGTGAGTGATATATTATATATATATTTGTATGGGATGCATAGAATTCGGGGAATCGAGGATGCGGGTTACATGAGGTGCTGTGGGCATCAGGGCGTCGAGGATGCAGGTTACCTGAGGTGCCGTGGGAATCAGGGCATTGAGGATGAGGGTTACATGAGGTCTCGTGGGCATTGGGGAATCGATGATGCGGGTTACTTGAGGTTCTAGGCACTAGGACCTCATGGAAGTGGACACCGATGCGATGTAGAATATGTTGGGTGTTTCGAATGACATAGGAGAGCCAATGAGGTGTAGAGGTAATGATACATCACAGAAGGACTATGAGTCCGGAAACAGGTTAGTAAACCCTTGTTTGTTTTGAGTTTTTTCATGTTGAGACCGATTTAATCAATTCATAAGGTGGGGACCCCTTGTGGAATTTCACTGGGACCTTCAAGACCGAGGAAGCCCGGGTTACTTTGATCAGGGTGGTGTGTTTCGTGCCATCTTCGGGTTTCGTTTGATAGCTTGGGGACGATCTATGTTATGGTGGGGAGATTGTAAGAACCCATGTTTTTAAAATGGGTCAAAATCCTAACGCTGTTTGAATTTTTGACTTGTTTCTGAGGAAACAAGAGGAAATGGGAAATTTATAGAAATTTCCAAACTACACGCCATGTAATTTAAGTACACACTGTTTATATGTTAAGAGAGGGACCAACCATGTGCTCACTGATTACATGACATGTGATGACCATGTAGAAACATTCTTACTACACGACATGTAGATATAGACATGCCATGTACCTGTGACCATGTGGTGCCTATACATGGTGTGTAGGCATGTTGGCCGGGGAGAATCGTTGAAACCGGATACACGTAGGGTTCTCCTTGGACACATCGTGTAGTCTATCCGTGTATGAGGGATATACGTGGTGTGTGGGTATGTTGGAGAGGAAGAGAAGGGAAACCATGTAAACGCCCTGTACCCATAGGTACATGCCGTGTAATCATGTCAGCAGGTTCTGAAAAGTATGTCGGTGTAATTCCAGCCGCCAAATCAATAGTCAAATGATATACATGGCATGTAGTCCTAAAGTACATGTCGTGTAGTTTTTTTTATTAAAATAAGAAGTAGCCTCATTTTTTATGCAGAACACATATTTTGGATGGGTTTCGCGAACCAAGCCGGTCGAAACTTAATTCCTCTCCAGGTTCTTCATATGAAGTCAGATCTGATCAGGTTTAAATGTGTTGGAACCCCCTTAGTAAGGCTTCGATTCCTCTTGATCGATTTTGTTTGATTTATATTCTACAATGAGTTATAGGGGTTTGAGTGGTTTTGAATCTTTTGTAGATCTACCGCGTTTTAGCCCAAATTGGAGGCTATTTTCAATAGAGTAGCATTGTATGACTCTCAGGTAGGTGGTGTATACTTTTTTCTGTGTTTTCATAGTCATTTGGGTAACGCGGCCTTCGGCATGTGTTCAGTTATTTTGACCGGGACCTATTTTATCCGCCTTTTCATATTGAATTGATTGTTAGAACTATGGGATGCCTTTGGGTATACACTGTTACTAGTTTTTCTTTAGCGGGGATGGGCAAGGGGCCCTAGATCTGTGGGGAATTTTGGACGGGGAATGCCAAAATGGTTATATTTGAATTATATTGTTATAAACTGTTGAGTTTAACTTCTTAAATCCAGATATAAATTTTTAGAGGCATTCAAGACCTTAGTGCTGGTATGGGAAAACGCCTTGTGGTGGGAAATTCAACTATCTAGAATGTTATGCCTATTTGTGTTTTCTGTTTAAACAAGTTATATTTTTAATTGCTAAATTCCATCTACTGGACCCTTTGGGTGGTGTTGGGCATGGCTCAGATGTTCTTGAGTGATGCAGATCAAAGGTTGGGCATGACCCGAGTTACGTTGGGTGGTTTTGACCATGAGATTTGGCGTTATGGACGTTGGTTTGAGGCAGGATGACTATCAGGTTAGGCATGGCCTGAGTTACTAGGATGGTGATGCCAGTATGGTCGCAGGGACACGGGGTGTCAGAGATGTGGTGGCCTTGTTACTATTTTTGGTGATTACCGCTCACCCTGACTTTGAGTAGTGTGAACATAGAGATACTCCATGATGAGGTGGTTTTGACCACTCATGTGGGTAGAGGCCCCCGTTAGTTGCGGTTAGGTACTATCAGTTTGGGGGTGCTTGCCGTAGGAAGCCACCTGGGAGGTGATGAGCCTTCAGGGGATGGCACTGAGGCTATCGGGTTGGGGGCCGAGGCTCGCTGTTATTTGAGGGAAGATATCGATGTCCCTCCGGATACATTACTTGAGTGTAGACATCGTTTTCCCTGTGACTATCTATTTTGAGGGAAGACTGCACTGTCCCTCCAGTTACTTATCGAGGACAGGCATCACTGCTCTTACGGGTTACTACTATTGGGCTTGCCTTTGGGACGTTGGTACTTGAGACATGAGGTGTCAGGGGGAACATGGTGCCGGGCTACATGACAGAGATTTTGGCATTGGCTGAAGCAGGTGACACTCCATGGTGGCTGCTGAGCACCAATGGAGTTAGTATTTATTGTGCATTGTTCTATTTACTACTTTCCTTATAAATGCATGCCTTCTTAAACACTTATATTAGGTACGCACCGTTGGGTGGTATACTTCTGAGATTTGTCTCACACCCTACAAGGGCCCTTCGGGACACCTGTAGACTTTATGGATTTATGTGCAGGAAAGAGGCCATCCTCATGAGGTGAGCTGTTTTAGATATTTCATAGAGATGGTATGGACCTTGAGGTCTTACCTAGCTGAGGTTTATTTTATTTTTTTCCTTCCTATATCAGCATTCTTGCTTGTTGTACCTACTTATGGTTAGCCATTGGTTCCCTTACATCTGGATATGTATGACCTATTTTGGATTCATGTTCTATTGTTTATTAGTTGTTACAAGTGCTCAGTATGCAATTGTGTTTATTTTCGTTGTTGTTGATTATATTTACTGCTTCCGCTGTTATCTATATTGATTATGTTTCTGCCCTGTGGGTCTGGTTCCAGTCTACCAATTCAATTATTCTAATTCATTTTTATTATTATTCTTGGACCAGTACCTTTATTATTATCCTCTGAGAGGGTTTAGAGTCCACACTATACCTAAAATACCCTCACTTCTAGTCGACAACCTTTGGTGTTCGAGGAGGTGTGCCTAAGGTCGTAACACCCGACCCATTTAGCACTGTTCAGGTGGCTGCTTGAGTCTGGTTCGTTACATTATATTTATTATTTATATCAATTACACATCATTATTATACCCATCCAAATAATTATGTATTGAACAACTATTACACCACAACATGGAGACGGTAAGACATACGTACGCACGTATGGTGACATGTCATTCAAAGGATGGATAGAATAATGAATATGGTTGTACCATATTAATAATAACATCACAGTATATAAAAGATAATGGTTTTATTATTTTATAATGGAAACAACAAAGAAAGAGGAAGTGGAAGAATAGAATAACTTGAGAGAGGTGATGGAATATTTACCTCTTTTGCGGGTTATTCATTTTGATTTGATAAAAAGGGCTCCTTGGGTTGAATTTATGACTAAAGGAAGGACTCTAGGATGAAGGGAGGAAAGTTTAATGGGTATTTGGGTAGGGGGTGGCCGATCCAAATGGCTTTGAAGGTGTGAATTAGATAGAAGGGGGAGTTCCCTTTTATAAGAGGGGTGAGGGGCAACTTAGGAAAAGTTAGAAATATTATTTTATAATTTAATAATTTTTGGTTTAAAATAGCTAAAAAATAAATTATTTTAAGGATAAGGTGTGGATTGGTCGAAAACCACTCAACCAATAGGGTTTTGATAGGTTTGGGTTGCTATATTAACTTTATCGTTTAGATTTAACTCTTAGTTAAATAGTTTGACATTTACCATGTCTCTTTGTATTTTTATATTATATGGTTAATAAACATACTATAAACTTCCAAGAGAACCTGAAGTGGTTCATTAATGACATATATAAAATTATTTAAGTCCTTTTAGTGAACCATAGATTTTTTGTAGTAGAATATCAGTTAATAATATACTATTTGTTTTAGAAACACTTTTATGTCAATTTTGATAATATTTGGTATTTTGTTTTGCTAAATTCATAATCGCATTATTACTTCTAAAACATTAATCTATCCAACCCTAAAATGTCATATTAATCTATAAAATTAGAGGAATTCATAAAAAGTCTCAAATTACATTTACTTGGATATTTATAATATCAATTAGTTTAATATTACATTAATTATGAAATTACTGTATCTTTATTGTGTCATAAATAAATTAAATTATTTAATGTCTAGAAATTATAAATAAAATACCATTATGTAGGAAATATTTTTATCTTTATAATTAATTTTTATAATCTAATTTTTCTATTGTATAAACCTATATTAAAAATGGTTTAGTTATTAAACATTGAATTTAACAATTTTAACTATTCTTTGAATTAAATAATAATAAATGTTATAATATATTCCAAGTGGACCCCAGAGGTTCATATTTTATTAATAAGGTTGTTTTTTGTCTAATTATACTCATCAAATATAATTAGGACACGTGTTAGGGTAATAATAATATCATTTTTACCCTTAATAACCCTATTTATTTTTAACCATGGTAAATAAAAGTAAAAAGTTATTATCCCTCAATTTTTTTTTCATCTTATTGAACCATATTTTACTTACTGATATTAGCCATGTCTCTCGTATTTTTTCAATTGCACTCACAGAAGCAATAAAATTATGTTTTATGTGAATTTGAAAATTATCCTCGGAGGTGGTTAAAAGACGGTGAAAAGTTCAATAAAATATTCCTATATCTAAAATTATTATAAACTGACTCCAATGAATTGCATTGAACTTATATAGGCATTATGTATATATTTTGACCTAAAATAAATTTAAATAAAATAAAAAATTATTTAAATAAAAATTTGATTTTAAACTATAACTAAGTGTTTTTCACTATTTATCAAAAATTGAATGTTTTCAGAAAAATACCAAAAATTCACCCTAAGCTAAGTTCGATATTCTGAATCCAAAAAATGAAGTCCATTTTGAAAGATAAAATTTGTAAAATTTCAAAAAGTGGGTATTACTATTCATAATGGCTAGTTTGATTGGTTGTGGTGTGTTAGAACATGAAGTTGCGTACAACACACGCTATTTTTTTATTCAAAGAGAAGAGTACCATGGAAGATTAGTGTGTTACATTCTCCCTTTCTTCAAATAATTTCATCCTCAAAATTTATAGAATATTACTGCATAAAAAAATACTCGGGTGGTTCTTCATCATAAGTTCCTCAGGTTCCCACATTGCCTCTTCCATCTTATGGTTTCTCCATAAAATTTTTACCAGACGCGTTGTCCGGTTTCTCAACACTTGTTCTTTTGTATCAAGAACCTTGAATGGATCTTCGCAATAAGACTGATCGGGTTCCAGTTCTAATTTCTCATAGGTGAGTACAGGAATTGGGTCAAGTATGTATTTTCTCAATAGTGATACATGGAACACCTCATTAAATTTGGAGAGACTTGGTGGAATTTCCAAACTATAAGCTACAACCCTAATTAATTCTAGAATTTCAAAGGTCCGATGTACCTGGGACTCAATTTACCCTTATTAATAAAACGTATAACACCCTTCCAGGGAGATACCTTCAAGAAAAAATGATCTCCTACCTGAAATTCCAAATCCTTCCTTCGATTATCGGCATAGCTCTTCTGCCTAATTTGAGCTGCTTGGATGTGGTTTGGGATTACCTTCACCTTTTCCATCATTTCCTCCACAAGTTCTTGGCATACGAGTTTTCTTTCAACAACATCATCCAAATAGGTTTGTGTGCGACATCTCTTTCCGTATAACGCTTCATACGGTGCCATCTAAATACTTGAATGGAAGCTATTATTATAGAAAAATTATACCAGAGGTAAATATTGATCCCACATACCTTGAAAGTCAAGTGAGCATGATCTCAACATGCCTTCCAAGGTTTTAATAGTCCGTTCGAATTGTCCATCAGTTTGGGGGTGGTAGGAAGTCCTCAAACGAAGTTCAGTTTCAACGGATTTTGGAAGAATTTTCATGGATCTTGATGTAAAACATGGATCATGATCAGAAACAATCGATAGTTGTACTCCATAAAGTCTTAAAACTTCATTAATATATAGTCTTTCTAGACGTTCAAGTGGTAAATCTTCTCTTATAGCAAGAAAATGTGCTGACTAAGTACGACGATCAACAATGACCCATATTGCATCGTCCCTTCTAGGAGACTTTGGTAGTTCCAGGAAAAATTCCATCATAATTTTATCCCATTTTCACTCAGGTATGGGAAGAGGTTGCAAAACTCCTCCAGGATGTTTCTTTCCAGCTTTCACTTGTTGAAAAACCATACATCTTGCCACAAAATCAGCAATCATCCTCATCATGTTGTCCCACCAAAATGGTTCCTTCAAATTTCTATACATCATAGTGCTACCATAGTGTATAGAGAAATAGGAACTATGAGAATCTTCCAACAATTCCCTTTTTAGATCAGGTATATTGGGAACACAATGTATCTTCCCAAATTTCAAAATTCCATCTTCATACAGAAAGTTACTCAATCTCCCATCATTCACAACTTCAATCTTCTTTTGAAATTCTTCATCACCAGTCTGAGAACTCTTTATCATTTCTAGTAAAGATGTTTTGGAAACCGTCTGAAAAATTATTGATGTTTAACCTTCTATGGTGATTCCCATATTCATCTTTTCTAGATCCATGTATATAGGATCCTTTTCAACTCTCATCTTGTTCAAAACTCAATGATCCTTTCTACTCAAAGCATCTGCCACCTTATTATCATTCCCTGGGTGGTAGTGTATAGTGCAATCAGAAGCCTTGAGTAGTTCAAGCTATATCCTTTGCCGCATGTTGAGTTATTTTGATGAGAAAATATATTTCAAACTCTTGTGATCAGTATATATCTCACATTTTCACCATAGAGATAGTGTCTCTAAATATTCAAAGCAAATATTACAGATGCTAACTCAAGATAATGAGTAGGATAGTTTTTCTCATGAATTTTTACCTATTGTGATGCATAGGCAATAACCCTATCATTCTGCATAAGGAAACAACCGAGACCTTTCTTTGAAGCATCACTATAAATTACAAACCCATCATTCCCCAATGGTAGAGTCAATATATAAGCATTGACTAATATTCTCTTAAATTCTTCAAAACATTATTCACACTATTTTCTCCAAACAAATTTAACCCATTTCATGTGATCTTTGTTAATGGGTTATCCAATTAGACAAAATTATAGATGAAATGTCGATAATAACCTACTAAACCAATAAAACTTCATACCTCAGTTATAATCATTGGTGCGGGCCATTCTTGGATTGCCTTGGTCTTAGAAGGATCAACATAGATTCCATCCTTAGAGACAATATGGACAAGAAAAGAAATCTCTTGATGTTAGAATTGATGCTTGCTAAACTTACCATAAAATTCGTGTCTTCTAAGAGTCATTGGGATAATACGCAAGTGATTTTTATGATTTTCGTAGCTTTTGGAGTATACCCAGATATCATCAATAAATACCACTAAAAAGTCATTAAGATATTACTTGAAATCTCTATTCATTAGATACATCAAGACAGAGGGCACATTAGTAAATCCAAAAGGAATTACTATAAACACGCAATGCCCATACCTGGTTCGAAATGTTGTTTTCAGAATGTCTTCCTTCTTCACACACAACTGATGATATCCAGATCGAAGTTCAATCTTTGAAAATTATTAGGCTCCATGAATTTGGTCAAATAAATCATCAATGTGAGGTAGGGGATACTTATTCTTTATTATTATAGCATTGATCTCATTGTAGTCAATTCACAACCACATAGATCCATATTTATTCTTGACAAAAAGAACAGGGGATCCTAATGGAGAAACACTAGGGTGAATAAATTCCTTATTGCTCAATTCCTCTAGTTGTTTCTTTATTTCCACTAATTACATAGTGGTAATTCTATAAGGGGTCTTCAATATGGGCATTTAACTAGGAATAAAATCAATGGAAAACTCTATTTCTCGTTTTGGAGGATGTCCAGGTAAATCTTCTAGAAACACATCAACATATTCTTGCACAATAGGTATGTTATCTATTTGAACATTACTTTCCTCACCCATAGTTATTTGATTCTCTTCCCCCCCACTAATTGAATTTAGTTGAGCTACTAGGGGTGGATCTAGATAAGAATTAGGTGGTGACGTTTCTACTCTAAAGATATGGTACTCCTTACCATAATAAAAAATTATAACCTCCTTATTTTTACAATAAATTTTATCCTCATGGTCAAAAATACAATCTATACCAAGGATTATATCAAATTCAATCATGGGTATGACAATGAGATCAGAAAATAAAGAATATTTACATGCCCTAACGGGGATTGATTCACAAAACGTTGTTGCAATGATACATCCCTTATGAGTTTTGACCAAAAAATACCTTGTTAAATCAAATTGGAAATAGATAATTTTCTTAGAAAACTAGGAAGATATGAAACAATGCGATGATCCAGAATCAAATAAAACATTTTTCTGAACATGAAGAAAAAAATAAATTACTTAACAATACATCTTTCAGAGGTTCAACCACAATAGTAGTGATAAAATAAGATTGGCCTTGATCCCTTGGACTTTTATGAGGTACGTTCCCCTGATGATTAGTAAATTCATTCGCATAATTCCCCCTTTCTCCACAATTGTAGCATTAAACATCAACAACTTCTTTCTTCTCCTTGGAATCACGTGTTTGGTGGACTTTTTCACCACAATTGTAAGAGACTCCCTTTCCCTTCAGGAAAGTACCCGGATTTTTCTTCCCACATTTACTACAGGATGGACATTCAACTTTTCCCTTCTACCCCTTATTTACATTTCTAGAGTGTTTAGCAGATCTATTCTTCTCTTGATTTTATTTAAAGCTATAAGACTAAGAGAATTCTTTTTGTTTCTTAATAGCACTTGAGACAATATCTTAGTATGATGAGAAGGATTATGAGATTAATTCTCGATGAAGAAATGGTTTTAACCCATCAAAGGAACGATCAATATTACTTCTTGGGTTATGTATATAATCTACATCATGCCTCGCAAAATTTGTAAAGTTAGGTTCAAACTTTGAAACATTCTCATGCTCCTTTTTCCTCATACTCAAAAATTTTCTTTCCATATCCGCTCGATAGTCACGAGGAAAGTATTTTTCTAAGAAAATTTCTTTAAACTCCCTCCATTCCATATTTGTTACTTCATAATCTTCCTCTATGTTTTGAATCAATGACCACCATGGATCAGCGTCTTCAGTGAGGTGGTAAACTTCCATGAAAACTTTTTCCCTATCCCTACTCCCCAAGGCGTGAAATAGTTTCTCTAAGAAATTTATGCATTGCTCAGCTACTAGTGAATTTGTACCCCCATTTAATGTTGGTGGTTGTTGCCTCATGAAGCGATCTAACATTGATCCTCCAAGCTGCGGATCAGGGTGCTCCATATGGGTAAGGTTCTTATTCATAACATCAGTGAGTTGTCCCAATATGGTGATTAGCTGGTCAACAACAGTTTCCTCACTAGCTCCACTATAATTATCTTGAGTAGGAGGGAAATCCCTACAGGGAGTTCGTTCATTGATAAAGTTTCCATTCCATCCACTAGGTTCCATTTCTAAACAATGGCATAAATTAGATTAGTTAATGAATCGCAATATATAAATCCATACTTGTAAAACACTAAACATAAATTGAACAGTTTATGGATATAATCCATAATCATAAAAAAAATTATTTGAGGAATTATATACTCATAAACCCTTCATGAAGGTTTGTAATGAAAATGAGAATTATCCTAAGCATATCCCCCGAGAGTTTCCTAACCAAGAGTACAACATGACCCGTTGTTCTGCACGAGTTAACATTCAAGTCTTGCTCAAAGCGGTGTTTCCGGGTTTTACCCCTAGGTACATCTGTGCTAGAGCCGCCTTTACCTACTCATATATAGATCAGGTTTTATTTCTTGGAAAACTCACAAAATCTCAAAAATACCAAAACTCTAGGAAGTTCTTCTATACTAATACTCCAAGTCTATCTTAGGGTAATGTGTTCTAATCAGAGTTTATCTAAATCTATATTCCAAGGATTGTACTAAACATCCTCTAATACCAATTGTATCACCCTGACCTAGTTACCCAAAGTCAGTGCATTATTATATAACATTGGCATAATCACAAAAGCTCAAGTCTCAAAAATCCTATTAGTTTAGTACCTTTAGATGTAATAGAAACATTCATAAGGTTTATGTTATATCATAAAATGGAAAACTACAACAACATTGTTTCCATAGAAAAAACTGATATCCCATAGACTATCCCTACATGTCAGTCATAATATACTTCTTTACATCCTGGGAAAAATAAAACATAGAAAGGGGTGAGGTCAGATGCTCAGTAAGGATTACAATATAGAAGAAACTTTCATAAATAAGCATAAACATTTAAGGAAGTGTATAAAACTAAAACAAAAGCCTTTTCAATATAAATTTCATCATAATATGGAAAATATAAATCAAAATAATTCCATTTACTTATTCACAAGGATATTCTACTAGTCGAATAATCACATGAAATATCAATAGCCGCTTTCATCATGATGTAATGCATAATGCCAGACTGTATAATCACATAGTCAAGGCCTTGTTCCAAGACTACGAATAATATTTTTTCAAGGCCTTATTCCAAGACACTAGTTTGGATTTGGAGACCTACCGATGCATCGAGGGGCTATAGCGGGCTCCACCCGTCACTTACTAAGTCCAATTCATTCCTCATATGACAAGGTTTAAACATAAAATAAACATTCTTATTAAAACTAGAAAATGAAATGTCAATACTTTTTCCATAAACCATGAATGGTATAAAAATAACACATCAACAGTCAAACATATCATGAAACATTCAATACAATATGGAAGTTTTGTATCATAATAAATCAACTTCAAATAAGCTCACAATCCATCAAAGGATGTTGACATAGATGAAATCAAATTTTTTGTAGAGAAATATCTCTTTATATTTTGGAATAATTTAAAAGTCATATAATTATAATAGAAAACATTTATATTTGAAAATATTCTTATAAGATTATAAGGGAAGCTTCTTCATTTTTATAATGGCGTAATATATCCCCACCCGCCGTATAAGTTAAAAAAACATTTTTACCTTAATTTTATCGAAAAGGTGAAAAAGTACCTTGTTTGGAAAATGACGGAAAGAATCCATTAAAAACATATAAGGTCAAATAAGGGTATAAATTAATTTAACCCATTTTCTATTAAATAGTAAAAAAAATTTGAAATACATTTTTAAGAAGCGTGGATGTGGATGATAAAGAGGTCTGAGTAGATAATTACTTATAAACAACCTAGGATAATGTAGAGATTGTGAAAACAACCCTTACCTTGTACTTTTCTTTGGTTGAGGGTAGTTTAACCTCCTGTATGATGGTAAAATAATTGTTATTAAATTATTAAATAATCATATACATTAATATGATATCAGATATTATCTTTTAACATTTCTTTGTTAATAATATCTTAGTATTATCGTCGTTTCGGGTGTTAACTGATCAGTTTTCCCTTATATGATTTGTTACGTAGGTAATGTTTGTTATGAATAGGATGTATCTTATTCCTATTCATAATTATATTATGTATTTAAACATTATTTTTAAACATCTAATGAAAATTAGTCTTGAATGGATACGATGGGGAATGAATCCTTCGCGTTCGTGGAGACAGTAATCCTTACATACACACGAGCGACAATATCATTATTTTAATTTTAAAATAATATATAATTGGATGGTATATCATATATAAATGGTCCGTATAATTCTATATTTATTATTTACATCAATTACACATCATTATTATACCCATCCAAAAAATAATGTATTGAAGAACAATTACACCACGACGTGGAGACGGTAAGCCGTACGTACGCACATGTGGTGACAGGTCATTCAAAGGATTGATATAATAATGAATATGGTTGTACCATATTTATAATAACATCAAATTATATAGAAGATATAGGAGTTATTATTTTAGAATAGAAACAACACAGAAAGGGATAGTGGAAGAAGAAAGGAACTTGAAAAAGGTGTTGAAATATTTACCTCTTCTTTGGGTTCTTCCTTTTTATTTGTTCAAAAGGGATCCTTAGATTGGATTTTTGACTAAAGGAAGGCCTCTAAGATGCATGGAGGACCTTTTTGAGGGAATTTAGGCCAGGTTTTTCCAAGAAAAATGGCTTTTAAGGTATACATTATGGAGAAGGGGTAATTCCCTTTTATAAGAGGCATGAGGGGCACATTAGGAAAAGCTAGAAATATTATTTTATAATAAACTCATTTTCGGTTTATAATGGCTCAAAAATAAATTATTTAAAGGATATGGTGGGTATGGGTATAATACCACTCATCCAATAGGTTTTAGACAGGTTTGTGTCACTATATTAACTCATCATTTAGATTTAACTCTTAGTTAAATAGTTTGACATTTACCATGTCTCTTTGTATTTTTATATTATATAGTTAATAAACTTACTATAAACATTCAAGAGAACCTCAAGAGGTTCATTAATGACATATATAATATTCTTTAATACCTTTTTCCAAACCATAGATTTTTAGTAATTGAATATCAATTAATAATATAATATTTGTTCTAAAAACTCTTTTATGTCAATTTTGACACTATTTGGTATTTTGTTTTTGCTAAATTAATAATAGCATTATTGCTTCAAAAAAATTCATCTAACCTACCCTAAAATGTCATATTAAGATATAAAATTACATTAATTCATAAAAAGTATCAAATTACATTTATTTTGATATTTATAATATCAATTATTTTAATATTTCATTAATTAGGTAATTACAACATCATCATTGTGTCATAAATAAATTAAATTATTTAATGTATAAAAATTATAAATAAAATACCATTATGTAAGAACTATTTTTTTATTTCTAATGAATATTTATAGTCTAATTTATCTTATATATAACCCTATAATAAAAATGTTTTTGTTATTAAACTTTGAATTTAACAATTTTAACTCTTCTTTGAATTAAATAATAATAAATGTCTTAATCTAATCCAAGCGGAACAAACAGGTTCATATTTTATTCATAAGGTTGTTTTTGGTTGAATTATACTTATCCAATAGAATTAAGACATGTTTTAGGGAAATAATAATATCATTTTTACCCTTAATTAACATATTTACTTTTAACCGTGGTAAATAAAAATAAAAAGTTACTATTCACCAAAAATTATTTTCATCTTATTGAACAACATATTACTTAATGATATCAACCATGCCTATAGGATTTTTTAAATTCCACTCACAGAAGTGGTAAAATTATGTTTTATGTGAATTTAGAAATTCTCATAGGAGGTGGGTAAAAGACGGTGAAAAGTTCAATAAAATTTTTATATATCTAAAATTATTACAAACTAACTCCAATGTATTACATTGAACTTATATAGAGATTATTTATCTATTTTGACCTAAAATAAATTTAAATAAAATAAATAATTATTTTAAAAAAATTCGGTTTTAAACTATAACTTAGTGTTTTCAACTATTCATAAAAAATTGAACGTTTTGATAAAAATACCAAAACTTTACCCTAATCTAATTTCGATATTCCGAATCCAAAAATGATGTCCATTTTGAAAGATAAAATTTATAAAATTTAAAAAGTGGGTATTACTATTCATAACGGCTAGTTTGATTGGTTGTGGTGTGTTAGAACTCGAAGTTGCGTACAACACACTCTATTGTATTATTCAAAGAGAAGTGCACCGTAGAAGCTTGGGGTATTAAATTTGTGAACATGTAGGAATGGATTTTTAATATGTAATGCGGGGTCCTTAAATTATATAGCCCTCCAATGTATTATGTAAATGTGGATAACTCATGAGATATATATGTAATTCATTAATCAAATTTCATGTTCAAAATTTTATGCGTGGACCTAATTTTCATGTCCATAATTTGATGCATTGACCTAGTTTTCTTGTCAATAAAATTATTTGGGGACTTTGTTGCATCTCAATGAGTTTACGGGAGGGCTGGATTTCATGTTATTAACTTAATGAGTGAACATGTTTCTATTTATACAGGTCCACAATGTTATAATATTATGTTTATTAAACGTTAATATGTCTTTCCAATTCTATCATAGATCAAGAATGATTATTTATGTTTCAAAACTCAAATGAATATTGTATATTATTATGATAATTTTTTATACAATAACTCATTATTATGATCTATGATAAATTTGGAATGAACTTTATAATTTATGATCATGATCTATTACCCTTATTATTATATTATAAACATTGATTGATATATCTAATGTTTACACGTAATCAACATATGAGGTCTCCCTTTCATATATTTTCCATCCCTAGGATTAGAAGAAATTTTTTTGTAGGGTATACCTAAAAATCATTCTATATAAGAAATATTGAATATCTTTCATTAAATAAAATATTATGTATCTATTTTAAAAATTCACCAAACCATTATGGTTTTGGTGTAGATCATAATGTTATGTGTTGAACATTAATCTAAAATGATGTGATATTTATATATGAAAAGTATGGGATGATATAGTTGGTATCAGAGTGGGGTTTAGTTAATCATTATAGACTAGGGTGAGATAACCTTGGTGAAAACCCTAGGGAAAATTATATGTATGGGTTACCACCCTATAGTTTTTTAAGGTAGAGAATATATGGATTTTCTTAACATACATTCCTTTTTGGATACTATAAGTGGGTATGCTTTTAGAACTGATTCATTTCATGGTAATAATCCTAAAAAGAGTTGGTTGAGTATATATTGACCATGATTATAGTGTATGGTTAGTTTTACTATGCTAGAAACCTAGTATGACACTCCCAGGGAATAATTGTGGAACAATTCACATATCTTGTGAACTATTATTCAGGATTTGAATAGATGATGTCCACGAATACCCTAGGTTAAACATAATGTGTCATATATTTAAAATAAGGTTTCAATATTTAGACATCCCACAAATTATTTTTTATCATTATGTAGTTTGAAACTATGATTATGGGTTTGAGTAAATGGTTGGAACTAGGAAGAATTACAATAATGCTAAATGTGAAGGAAAATGGACTGTTTTTTCTCATGATAAAGAAACTTAAATAGGATATGGAATGTAAAAACTTGTGATTATTCCTAATATATTATATCATTAGATGATTAATAATCCAAATATGATTGAGGTTCCTTACACAATTAATTTGAGAAAAGTGGAGTTTTTTTGACGAAAATTGAGGTATGAAGATTAAATTTCCTACATGTCAACTATATGAGAAGAATCAATTAGGATAATTTCTCAAGGGAATGATAAGATGTTTTATTTGAGGAAAAGAAGGGCATAGGGAAAGTAATTATAGAGGAAAAATTAAGAGTTCAAAAGAGGTATATGAGGTTCATCCTAAGGTACCATTTATAGTTAAATTTCTTATATTTGGGGAAAATGGGAATGATCAAATTCATTGTCTTAATCCACTGGTTGAATCCTAGAAAAAGGAAAGAACCATAAAATAAAAATATTCAAAGTGGAATAATTGAAGTGTTTTGGTATTGTTATTTGAGAATTATGTTGTTGAAGTGTTATATTAACAATATTATGCCCATAATACTCACAAAACATCTTAATATTGTCCCAAAATAACAATTCTTTAACGGGTATAAATCATATGTGGAGTGGTGTCGATAACCAAGATATGTGATTTAGTGGTAAGATGATATTTTTGAAGAACACATTATTAAAAGAATTATAACAATTATTATGTGCCTGATGTTGAGTTAATAATTCTCAGTTGGTAGAAATATATGAGTAACGTTGATAAAGAAATTTGATAATATTGATTTCTTTATAATTTATTAGTGATTTAATGACAAAGTTGTTTATTGAAATTTTAGATTTATGAAATATATAAAATAACCTATGATTTTATTTTAGGAATAAGGATTGAGATAATATTTGGAATATTTTTTTATTAAATTTATTTTTATTGTAATTAAAATCACTTTAGGAAAGGAATATCATGTTTTATGAGAATTTATAATTAATATTTTCAGATGTTTTTTATGTGATGTTATGATCTAATTTTTGTCATTAAGGATAAATTATAAAGTAGATCCTAGGAAAAAATTATATGATAAAATATTTCATTTTTTTGTGTTTTTGAATTTGGTTTGGATTTTTTGGAGGTTTCTTAAGTTTAACCATTTTTGGAACAGAAAAAATTAAACTTTGGATGTTATTATTAATGTTTTATTAGATAATGTATTATATTTATTGATATTGGCTATATTAGGCTAACCATTGGTTTTAGTAAATATTTAGAGATAGAAGGAATGAATTTTCATTATATTTTGGATTTTATTATCCATGAAATATTACTTTTTGTGCTTTAGTAATGAAAAATTCATCTTGAATATTCATTTCCTGGAATCAGTGATAAAGTAAAAATTGATCAAAGAACATCCAAAGGATAAAATTATGATTACGAAAAGGAAATAAATATAGGGAGTAAAAGTTTCATTTTATCTTTATCTTGAAAGTTAAATAATCCTCTAGCTTTAGGAAAATGATGTTAAAATAAAAATGATATTATTTTACCTTTATTTCTAATGAATTGATGGTCTTTTCAAACCACAATGATTTATGGTTTTGTGTTCATTTAGTTTCTCATGACCATTTTCTCTATCACTCACTATTATACCTTAGATGTTAGTTTTTTACACCATGTATATATTTTTACTTACCACTAATGTTTTCTTTATATGGGAACCTGAATTTGTGATATTTCAAGTAACCCTTATGTTTATAACTTTCCATTTCAAAGGAAGTTTTATTATCCCTATGTATGATGTGGGTTTTCTAAAATTGTATCTTCAAATATTAAACCACTAATTAAAATGATAGATTTTGGTGGGAATAATTTATTTATGGAGGGTATAATTTAAGTACTTTATATTTTATTATATATTTCTCCTTAAATAAGTTTAGTTTCTTTGATAGATCAAGTTACATGAAAACCAAGTTTAAGAGAACCATTATATACTGTTAAAATATTATTATTTAAATGTTAAAATTATAACATAACTATTAAAATTGATTTTATGAATATAAATAGCCACATTTAAATAAATTTAAAATGTATTTAGGTGAATCAAGTTTTTTGTTTTTTTAAATTCACTATATTCTCTAAAAATACTTTTTTCTGCAAAAAATGGTTTTTATAAAGTGTGTTTTATTAAATAATAGAATTAATTTATTCCACTTTTAGAAATTGTATTTTGAAAAAAATAACTTCATTTTTTAAATAATAATATAATAATTATCTTAGTGTGAGTATTTATAATTTTATAAGAAGATTTACTTTTTGATGATTAGGGAAAAATACTAATTTTCATTGAAAACTATATTTTCATTTAATGGATTTGAAAAGCTAATTTTCTAAATATATTTAAAATTAATATTATCTCATTTATAATATTAATAATAAAATTAAGCCCATTTTAATCTTTTTTAGGATTTATTTTGGTATAAAATAATTTTACACTTAATAAGACATTGTCTTTTTTGGAAAAATGGCTTTCATCATGATTTGTGGGTTTAATTTTAAATTAATTTCTACCAATTTTATGAATTTAATTTTATAAAATAGATTATATATTTTAAATCATCATAATTAATATATTTTAACAGGGAAAAATTATTTTATGTTCATTATGAATAGTTACCATGGTGAAGATATCTCACCTCTGTAAAAGAGGTAAAACTGGGTTGAAACTAAGGGGTAAAACATTAAAATCTATCTAACTATTTCCTTGTTACTATTGGATGAATGTATTTTCACCAAATATATTTATGAGGAGTCAAATAAATTATTCTAAATCCTTATTTTTATTTTGATAATCGTAGATTGACTTTTTTGAAGTTACGTTATATTTTATTCAAATTAAAGACTATTTGTGGGTCTTTCCATTCGACGACAAGGTTAGAAGATCAAATTTAGTTTTTCCCAATATAAAAGTATAAAAAACCTTAATTATTTAACTATTTAACCAAAAAAATCATTTAAACTGATTTATTATTATATTTTAAGGTTAAATGATTTTTACCCTTAACTCAGGTATTTTTCTAAATAAAATTTCATTTGTTTTGAGTTCTTATATTAAATTTAATCTCCACAAATAGAGAAATAAAATATTATAAAATGGAATAAAAATTTTAGATCATAAATTTAAATTTTTTTAGAATTACACTTTTATTTTTGGTTCTATAATTAACTTATCACGGTAAAAATTTAAATTATTATAATTAAAGTTAAAATGGGTTTAAAGATGTTTAACTTGAAGATATAGATTAAATTTTTTTTCAAAATTTTTGAAAATTTGATGGGTTAGTTTTATTTATACCCTATAACATATTATATTTTAATTTTGAGTGAATTTGTGCGATTATTTATTTGATTATGACCTTTATATTATTTTATGAAAGGAATAAATAAAAAATCCCACTCTTGTGACTATAATCACAATAATTTTTTTATATTTGGGAAAATAGACGAAAAATGAAGTTCTAAATGATTATTTTAAAGATGAACTATTTTTTTATATTAGTAATTTATTTATAATTTTTAGTGATTTAATAATTACCATAAATACAAATATAGCGCTTGCACAATATTTATTTAATTAGTAGAATATTAAAATAAATGATTTCAAATATGATAAAAGCAACAAATTTTGGCTGAATTATTTATTTCCATGAATTTTATTGATTAATATAACATATTATGAATGTTTGAAATGTTTATATTTGAGTTAATTTGTTTTCATGTTGTTTTAAAATTAATGTTGAATGGATAGTTCTTAAAATGACATTAATGGAATTTTATAATAAATAATATATTATTAAATGATTTAAAAATAAAAAAAACTAAATTAGTACAAGTGAACGATATATGGTTGAAAATTCCATCCATTTTATATTTATGTATCACTAGTTCTTTTATTTTAACATTAATCACACCTAAAGAGTAGAAAAGTATGATATTGTAGTAATGGTGAAAAGGGTAAACTAGGTGTTAAAACTCAGAGATAAGGGGTAAAACATCACTTATACATATATAAATAATTTTGGATGAGATTATATAGATGTATCCTCATTATATATTCCAAATATATAAATTTATATCCACTTTATTATAAAAAATAATTTTTATTAATTTATTACTTTAAGTAATTCCAAGAGTGCCCCTCCCTCACTTATAAAATGATACTTCTTCAACTTTATTCCTCACAAATTTTTAAATTTATGTCATAGATAATTCCAAAAATAATACCTTTATACATTCTTTAAAATCATCCTAGAGATTATGTTATTTCAAAACAACCATCCCTTCAAGGATTAATGTGTAATCCAAAATAGGTTTCTCGACAATGAGGTATAACTCTTTACAGAGCATTTTCAATTTTGTATCTTCTTATACCTCATATAAATACATGATATCAATTCTAAAATAATTAATTATGTATCTTAAATATATTTAATAATTATTATGATTTTTTAACAACTATTATCCACTTTATTTTAATCTTAGGGAATGTAAAAGTATTGTTCGTGCGTACGTTCGACTTGTTATCTCCATGTTGTGGTGTAATTATTTTTTCAACACCACTTTAAATAAATGGTTATAATGATAGATTTAATTAAAATCTATGATATATTTTATATAATCATTATTCAAGGCAGGTTATTTATTATTTACCTTCATTTCTTTCCATTCGTCAAAAAGTAATAACGACATTCATGCATACGTATGACATACCGTCTCCATGAATGATGTATTTTAATTTTTTTATCTATATGTTATATATTATTATAAATAAGTATATATTGAATCTATATTATATTAATATCATTATAAAAAAAAATTATATGATAGATCCATGATTAAAGTAAAAGGAATAGAATTACCGAACTGAAATTCTCATGAAAAACAAAATTTTTTACACACGTAAATGATGATTTTGACAAAGAATTCTTAATAAATGGATATTTCTATATTATAAGTGGAAAATATATGATATTATAAGTATTTAAATAATTATAATATAGAATTATAATACATTTAATTATAATTCACCACATGTTTCATTCATGTGGTGTATAAAATTACAATAAATTCATTTTATCATGATTATAATTAAAATTACAGGGATATTAATATCCATGTAATTTTATCTATTTTTTAATATTTTGTTTCTAATTTTACCAAAGTGTTAAGGGATTTATGTTATAATCTCATTGTTTATCCGGATTGTTTATGATTAAGTTTCCAAAGATAAACTTTCATGATCTATATCATAATAATACCATTAATATTTTTTTCTTTGGATTTATATTAAGATTAAATTTTTTTATTTAATTTTCCTCTCTTTTAGAACTCAATAGGCCGAAAAAACATTTTTAATAAAAATTAACTTTATTTCTCTCTCAAAACAAAAAATATTTTTTATTTCATGGCCATATTTTATATAAATGTTTTCAATAATGTTTTTACTTTTCTATAATTATTTTTAAAGTCATTTTCATCAATTTTTTACATTTAAATTTTTATAAAAGGTATCTTCATAATGTTTTCAGAACGAGATACTTTAGACTTTTTACCATAATGCGAAGGGAATATCAATTTTAAAGTATACGAAATGATTATAATTTGATTCCATTACAAAAACATAGTGTTTTTAAGCATAATTTACCAGTTCATAAGATTATTTTTAAAGAAAATAATTTTTATAATATTTTGGTATTTTGTATATTTTAAATATGTGATTTCAAAGTGAAAAGTTTATTTTCCTCAAGAAATATATCAAGTGACATTTTAAATGAATTTTCATATAAAATGACACCCTTCGATTCAAATTATTCTATATTGTGAATATGATCCAACGATACAATCCATTTTATTTCCTTATATGGTTAATGATTATGACTATGAGATATTTATAATACTTTTAACTTTTCCACAGGTTATGATATATGATAAAGGATTTATAATCATGTGGAAGACAAATTAATTAATTATGATTATTTTATGGGTGGGATAAGAATTAGGCACCCCTTTAATGAATTGGGTAAATATGGATAACTCATGAGATAAATATGTAATGTTAGAAAATGATTTCAAGTTCATAATTTTATGTATGGACATAATCTCCATGTCTATAAGACCATACATAGATCTGGTTTTATTGTCTATAATATTATGTGTGGACTTAGTTTCTTATCCATAAGTTTATATGAGGGTTTGATTTCATGTCCTTAACTTAATGAATAAATCGATTTCCATTTATACTTTTTTAAAATGTAATAATCTTATTTTTTCCCAAATTTATATTTCTATGATATGCTCTCATCGATCATGACAAAATATTGATGACTCCATAATCTTATAAATATTGTCTTGTTTTATAATAAACTTTTATGTTATGAGTCATGTTTATGATTAATGACATATTGGGTATGAAATTTATAATTTATGATCCCAATCTATTTCCCCTATGCTTATCTTATTCTTATTGATTTATATATCATATTTTACCCGTATTGATCATCTGAGATCATAATTTCTTATATTTTTCCTTCCATTGGTTAAGAAGAAAGGTTTTATATATGGTATACATTAGAAGCATTTTATATGTGAAACATGTGATATTTTCATTAAATAAGAAGATTTTGTTTCTACTATCAAAAGACAACAAGACTTTATGGTTCTAACACATATTGTAATGTTATATGTTGAATATTAATCTAAAATGATGTGATTTTTACATTTGTAATCTGTTGTTTTCTACAGATACTTTAGAAATTTCAGATTGATCGGGAGGATGCTTTGATGGAATTTTAACATCAAATAAATATATACCACTAAAAAATATCAATTGTTTGAAAAATGATTTTGGAGTTGGTATAATAATTAAAGCCTGTATGGAAAAGGATTAACAATACCTATTGGTAGTGATTGTTGAAAAACAAGGAGGTTCATGAATGTAGGAAGTTGGTGTAGATGAATGACTAAATGGAATCCAATATATAGAAGGGATGGAGACACCTTCTAATTTATAATGTATTTACTTAATTAGAGTGATAATTTTAGGTTAATAGTCACCTATTTTAGTATTTATAATTACATATAAATATACTTGTGTATTTTCCTCCCCTAAACATATGATAAGATTACATACCCTATAATAAAAATTGTACTTTACTTTACTGAATTTATTGATTTGTTTGTATACCTATGTATATATTTTTCAGAATGATTTGTGTTTGGTGATTTAGGGTATATTTAAGATTCCTATATTATGAATCTCTTAGTATGTAAGGTTTTCTTATTCTATGCATGAAATCACAAGGTCTAATATCCAGTGGATTCAAGATATTGTTTTCGTTGGTTTAACAGACATTGATTTCAATGTTTTCACCTATAAGATTTTTTTATTTTCCCTAAATAGTATTATGAGATCTATATTCAATAAATACTAATTATAATTAGTTATATTATGTTTATTTCTTCCTTTATGTTATTTTATTTTGTGGGAGTTACTACATCCATGTAATTTTTTCCGAAGATGGTGAGATAATGGTTGGTGAGTTTTATGGAAATGACTTTGGTTTCTAGAGGATGTAGATATAATATTATATCATCATAAATTAAGAGGATATTCCATTAAATCGATTCAACCTAGAGATGATGGATAAAGTATAATCTTAATGAATTAATCATTAGGCATTCATATTGATTCAATGTTTTTGGAAATTCATATTTATTTCCATATATAAGAGAGTAAAAAAATTGCAAAATCAGTGATATCCCTAAAAATATGTCTGAGGATCTAATTACTTTAAATAAAGTATTTATGATTGACATGTTTTTCTACATGATATGTTTTGAAGTAATTCAATCTACAAAACATGTTAATTATTTTATCAAGATCTGAAGTCATCTCCAGTTAATGAAATTCATTTTCATGGACGTTGTTTGGGAATTTATTTTACTATAATAGCTACCAAATAGTTGGGAGGTGACAGTTACTATGGTTAGTAATTATATTATAAAATTAGACACAGTGTTTAAGGATTTTAGGAACTTAATCCTAAATAAATATCTTAGGAAAAGGGAAGTCCATGCACCTATCAAAAATGAATTGAATATAGATACTAGAGGACGATCACTAAATTGAATGTTGAGTTAGAACAAATAAAATAAATCCAGATATAGTTGAACAAATAAATCTATCAAAACCGAACATACATGTTCGTGTTATGGTAAGTGGGGGAATCCCTATAAATATAGAAAAGGCTATAGAGTGAGTTGTTGAAGAATAAATTCTTTAAGTTCCAATTCATTAAATTTTACGGAAGAATGTAGTAAATATATATTAAATAATAACATTTTGGTGGAATAATGGGTGTTTGATTCTTGACTATAATTGAATAATACATTAGGGTTAGGGTTCATGAAGAATTATGGAAGATTCGTTAAGGTACACTTGACAGATGAAAAGGATCTTGACGTAATTGGGAAAGGGTAATATGAATATTTGGACACCGAGTGGGAACATACATAAGTTGAACATAGAAATACATATCATGGGTTTTTTCAAATAATATTATTTCTATGGTACATATGTATTAAAAATAACATGTAACAAGAATCACTAATATTTTATAGAATGTTACCTAAGGATCAATGTTTTTAAAAAAATTCATTTTCTCATTTATGGGGATTTGGTTTATTGACAATTACATGTAGAGGCTATATGGAAGTCTCCTAAAGGAATTTTTTTCAATAATTGTATTGAAAAAGGTCTTAAAATGCTGGAGAAAAAGCTTACTGGTAGACAAAAACAAAACCACAATAACTCAAGGTATTCGATGGAATGTACTAGGTAAAGTTTTGTATATTCTATTTTCAGGGTGTCAACCCCACATTACATCATAGTGCACCATGAATCTTAATGATATTGTGGATGATGTTAAATTTATAAGGTTCATTCCTATTTTTTTGGATAAATGTACTCTTTTTACCATGTCTAATGAATCACACCATAGAACGAGTTCAAGTAAATGAAAAAATTTCAGTCTCTGATGCTAGGTCCATTGAAGCAATCGATAAATTTATAAGAAAAAAGCTCAAATATATCCCTTTCTATGGAACTGCATATGTGTAGGTGAGAAGGCTATAATGTCATGGAATAAGGAATCTCTATGCTAAAAAGCTCCATGTGGTAGGGGGAGTGACCCATCATGTATGTCTTCTATAAGGTACTTGAACTATAATTTCTGGAAATTGACTATATTAAATTGGTTTTAAACTATTAGTTTTTTCCTTGGAACCATTGTTATTGGATACACTAATGGTTTATTAAACTGTTAATATGTCTGTTTTGGTTATTTCCCTATACCAATGTTTCTTATAAAAATACTAGGATAAGATATGTAGAATTACCCTATACCAACGGTTACATGTGAACCATTGGTATATATGTATTCTAATAGTTTTAGAAATATGGATATAATATTTTGTCCTGTATAACTGTACACCAATAGTTTACAAAACTATTGGTATATCCTTCTCTCCCTGCCAGGAATAAAAATACATTTTAAAAGCTCTTCCAAAACCTATAAAAAACAAACCACACTACATAATTAGAGTTAATTTTCAGATTCAATCAGTAAAAAAACATGGAAATAATTTATACTTAATTTAACAAATTTAATCCTTTACCAATACATGAAACATGCTTTGAATTAAGTTTAAAAACATAAAATTCAACAAACATGTTTTGATATCCATATGTTTATATTGGATCTACATTTTCTGTATTTTGAATACCATGATGCTATTACATTAGTGAATGTTAGTATCCAAGTATGTCTATCATTATTTGTTAAAGATAATAATGGTTGATTTTTTTATAGAATGGTTGTTGCTCTGATATTTGATAAATATGATATAGATGTGGTGTATGTGTTTATTTATTACTACCATATAATTATTTTAAGTATGTACATCTTGTAATATAAGATGATAATGGGATAGTCACTCAATTCTATATCTCTTTATATCCCTTCCCCTATTCCATGGGATGGTACAAGGTCCTTAATTTGTATACCCCTTCCCATTTTGATGGGATGGTATTTAGACCCATCTCTAGATGTTCTCAGGGATGTGATATGAAATAATTCTTACCAAACCCCAACATGGATATGAAAGGCTACATGTATCCTTACCTACAGCCTGATATCAATACCAATAATTCCCAAAGTAAAAAAACCCTAGGTAACATTAGGTGAGGATCCTCTCAGTATAAATGGTAATTTATTATTCCTTCTAATTAATATTTTGAATTATTTTTTTCTAATTTATAAAATATATTTTCTTAAATATGTTTTATTTTATATATAACTAAATGATTAGACGTGTTTACACATACACATTATTATTTATTACTATGTCGAGGCTAGTTTTTGGTGCCCTTTTGAGAATGTATCTACTCACACCCCACATGAACACTATGCTAGAAATTAATATGTTCTTATGATGATTTTTATGTACCTAACAAGGTGTGGAGTGTTCATGGTTCTTCTAGATATGTGAATCTATTGATTCAAAACCCCATTTTGTCTAGGGAGCAGGTGGAGTCTCTTGGAGTTGTAGAAAAATGTGTGGAGTTGATGAATATCGTTTTCAAATGGGAAATCTACTATTTTAATCATGGAGAATCCACGTATTGAACCTACCATTTTTACCCTAAGTTGACATTTGGTTTTCTTTTTTTATTTATAGTGAATTTATGGTCTGTTTAGTTCATTTTTTATCATTGAATGTCATTTTGGGACTTGTTTGATTGTTAACATGTGTCATATAACTATTGTATCACATTTTTCTATCCATTTGTATATACACCAATAGAAGATGATAGGGGTTTCTCCTTAGGTCCCACGATTCCTATTGTCAAAGAGAGTTTTTAGTAGGACTTGTGTTCTGTTTCTTTTATATTCAAATAGGGAAAATCGACTCCCATCTATTAGGTGTTATATAATTATTTAATTTCACTCTGAAACCTTTTTGATTCTGATTATGATATTTATTATCTATTTATGTTTTCTATTTGAGCATGTTATCTATTCCTCAATGTATTTTCTATTTGTTAAATATATTTTATAAATAAGAATGATTCCCTAATTACTATTTAGTGTCTTGCTTAAGATTATTTTAATCAGAAAACCATTTCTAGATCCATGATTATTTTTTATTATGGAACATATTATGATTTGAGTACCTAGTTATTTTACCTTTTCATTTTTATAAATGTATTTATAGGATGACTCTAAAAATATTTTTCCTCTCCATGTTGGTTATTATTTATATGCTATACCTTTCCAGTATGCAATTATTCCTCTATGATTTATAGGGTTTTCAAAAGTAATAAATTTATTTCTACTTAAAACATAAAATAAGGGAATTGGTTGTACACTATTCTATTTTAAATGGGATATGGTTTTAAAAGTGATGGTGTTTTTTAGAAGGAACTTTCTTATAAAGTGAATTTAGGGAAACAATATTTTTTGAAATAAGATTATGAAACATGTTTATTCTGAAAAAAATTGTATTTTTGAAAATTGATTTGATTGATGATTTTAAAATAAAAATTTGGTTTCTCTAATTTTTTTGTCTGGGAGGTTTTTTAATGAATTTGAAATTCATTGAATATTCATGTATAGGAGACCCTATTTTACATTTATAGTGGTGATTAATATAAGATAAAGGGTGGTTTAGTAGTAGTATTTTTGGATTTAAAGTATTATAGAGCTTCTCTTGGGTAATAGGATTTATTGATATTAGAGAATTATTTTGTTTTTGATGTGACAAATCAGAATAATGGTTGTTATTTTGGATGAGTGATAACATTTTACTATAAATGTATCATATGGATACTAAATGAATTTTTGAAGAAGAATATTATCAGATAGTTATAAAGGTACTGTTTTCTTTAAAAAATACATATGAAGCCTTATTTTCCTCATTGAAGACAATAATAGTAATCTAGATTTAAACTCTTATGGTTTCATAATCTATTAGAGAAACTATTTCATAAACATCCATCACAACAACCAAGATGAAACTCTTATGGAAGAATCAAAACACATCTCAATCATATACCATAATTCAAGTTCATATTTATAAATTTTATCCAAAACACTATATATAATATAATTCTAACATCCTTTACTATTACACTAATTCACATCCCAATATAGATTTATGATTCCAATAGATAACTTATAAAATGAACACTAACCACTAATGGACACAAGGTATCATACCAAAATATGTATATAAAACTTTATGATTCCAATAACACCACCAACTTGTTTGAACACCAGCTATGGTGTTCCTAAAAATTAGATTATAATAGGGTTTACCAATTCTTAACCAGCCTTTCAATTCAAATTTATTAAATACATTATCATATCATATATATTACATAAAATTATTATTTATTTAAAATATCAAATACTAAATTCATTTTGAGGAAATACCCCATTTTTTCAAAAAAATCTCTTTATAACAAATTAGATAGAGGCAACGTTCTATAAATTATAATTTAATGCCCTTGGTACTTTAATAGATAAATTATAAAGTAACATATAATAAATTTAATTTATTTTTCAAATCAAATATGAATTGAATTTTAAAAGAAATGTACCATTCCATTTTTAAAATAAACCATTACCAGTCAAAACCATCTTTTAAATTAGAACAATTTTATTATTAAAATAATTTTCACCACCCCCATTATATTTCAAAAATTTAAACTTAATTTATTCTATTTAAAACATCATGTTTTTACCTAATAAGAAATAGTATAAAATACCATATTTTTGGGAACACAACCAAATTTGACAATACCTCTCCAAATCTTATATCCATTTCAAATATACAGTGGGGTTCTTTATTGATTCTCCACTCTCAATGGTTGTGATTATGGGGTTTCTTTAGTTCTCTAAATTACAATGGAGGTTGTAAGGATGTTTTGACGTGGTTAAGTATTTTGATGCAAGCTTTTTATTTTTGGGGTTCTTAATCAATTTTTATCCATACATTTTTATTATATTCCTCAATGATATAGTTGATATAAGAAACTCAAATTTCTTTTTAATTTATTATCTCAAACATGGATTAATACGTGTCTATCATTAAATGTATTAATAGTTGTAATTATCCCAAAAAGATAATAAACTAGACCCGAATAAAATAAAGGGGGTACATTGTTCGAGCATATTGTAATCATTTTCATTTTTATTTCCATAATTCCATTATTAGTTTAAATGTTTTGATAATATAATGTTTTTTTTTATTATTGATGTGTTTAATTTTTTTATGTTCTATTGATTATTTTTATAACTTGTTTTTTATATATAGAAGTAAATTGAAGAGGTAATATAGAAATTTAAAAAAATTTACCAATAAATTTAAGAAAAAGGTTAATTTATTAATTAGGAATCCAGATTAATTGGATAAATGACTATTATTTATAACTATAAATATATTTTTGATATATATTAACGATAGATTGTTGTTTTTGTGTATGTTTTTTTTTAATTAGAGGATAATTTTGTTTTTTTGTGTGTTATATTCCAATATATGGAATGAATTAAATAAAAAAGTAATTGGTTGAATATGAAATTGTAATGGGTAAATTTTTTGAATGAAAATTGGTGGGTATTGGCTTGTGGTAATTTAAATAGAAGTGGAAAGAACAAGATAATGGATGACGAAAACTAAAGGAATGGTAACATAGATTGTAATGTGAACTTTATAACAATGAATTAAATGGGAAAATGAATAAAATTTTGTCACTATTTTATGAGGATAGATATAGATTTGGTAAAAAAACACCACCCCCCATTCCATTTTAAAATTTAAAACACAATTTATTCTCCTTAAAACGTTCAACTTTTCCATGGTAGAAAATAGTATAAAACCCATCTTCAGGGGAAACCAAAAAAACATATCATCATTTAAATTATAAAATTCTTTTCACATATCTAATCAAATTCTAATAAAATTAATGATTACTAGAACAAAAAATAATAATAACAATTTAATTAATACAATCCATGAGTTTTAGTACTAATTGTTGTTCAATGAATCCAAAGGAATATTGCAGTAAAATATTTATGTTAGTTATTTTTATTGAGTAAAAAATTAAAGTTATTTTTGTTAGAAGATATGGTGGATCTGAAATGCACCAATTTTATGTTTAATAGAAACCTAATGGAAATAAAAATAGATGATAGATCACCACAGCTAGGATGAAAAAGGAATTCACTCATAGGGTTCTCAACATGAGTCAAAAACAAAGAGGGTAGGCCACATGAATGGATTTTTACTAAACTCTATACCAACAGATTTAAAAATATCTATTATAGAAATCCAATAGTAATGTTTTCTAAAATTGTTGGCATATCTTACATAAAAATGACACTATAAAAAATATTTTCACAAACCGTTGGTATAAGTCCATTGGTATGGCGTTAAATTCTAGTAGTGTATGATTTTTTGAGAATATTGGTTAATAAAAAATATGGTGATACAATTGAATTTTTGATATTTTAATGTAGACGATTCTTGGACAAACTCAATAAAGGTTACCACACAACATAGAATGGTTGAGATGAATTTCAATATCACTATAATTTTTGAGGCACTTCAGACATGCAGATAATGTTACACAATAGAGATGTTGGAGTTGGGATGACCACCATGCATTATGTGTTTATGACATAAAGGACACAATTTTTACTATTCTAAAAAAATTCATTGTAAGTCCACATGATACCATGTTAGAGGATGATAGACCATTCAAAAACTTGTCAACAGATGGAGAATTCTCAAAAGAGATTACACCATGACTCTAAGAAGTTAATAAGGGAGTTATTTCAACCAATAATTTTATATTTTATTAAGTATATAAAGACACAATATAGTGAAGAAGATAAAAATATTAATTTGGTGATGATTGGCTTATACCATTCTATAAGAGGGGATATTATTCTTGGGTAGATCCATTCTATAAAACTGGGAAGAATCATATTGAAATTTAATTATGGTGTAACATATCACGATTTAAAGTCTTAAAATGGATTTAATGACACTTGATGACCATTATAAAACTATGTAATATACTTTGTTAAAAAATTAATTTCTTAGAGGAGGTGAATTTATCTAAATCATTGTATTAAATGATAAGGGATTGGATGTTTATAAAATGCTTTTACACAGAAAATCTGAAGGGGGACTCTATTCATATCCAATAATATATTTAAACATAGAGGAGAAGGATATGTATTCATATTTTTTTTGGAAATAAAGAGAATGAGATTCCACGAGGCTTCATTTTTTTAAATTATTTATATTGGGGACGAAGAGATAAACTATTCTAGGTGTACTTTCATATTTATATGTTACCTAAGGTAATATGATAAGAAGAATAACTTTGTGTTCCTCAATATAAAGAAGCACAATGTGTTCTTCATAAGTGGAGTGTGAATCTAGAGGGTTGGAATAGATACTTCATATTGTAATAAAACGTAAAGCAATGTGGTTAGTGTTATAGGTACACCAGTACACTACCAATTTCATGCTCATTAGGTTATCCAATTTTGGGTGAAAAATGTCAAAATGAATGTGTTCGTTATCTACAATTTTAATTTCCTAGAGTTACTGAGAGGGAGAGAGAAGAGTTCCTCAAATAGAGAGAAAAAGATCAAATCAATGATAAAATACAATACTATAATACCACAATTCACCCCTTATTAGGGTACGTTCCTTGATTGGAAATAACAATGAACATTATAAAATTATTTTAACATGTATAATTTTATCTCTACGATTGGAAATGGCTATAAACCCCAAATTAATACCTATTTTTAAAGGAAGTTATTTTCAACTATTGAAAACCCATATACAATACTACCATCATTCATTAGGGACAAATGTGCACATAGATTCCATTTGTGTAATATCACCCAATATGGAAATTGGATCACTCTATAAAATGGGTCATAAGGAATATGATGAAGATGATAACGAAATCTATTCTTTAGGAGGAGATTCAGATAACCAAAACAATGGTAAGGTAATTTCCTGAAAAATATTTCATGCAATGTGGTAAAATATTCTTAACATATATGAAAGAGATTCCATGTTGTGATAGGTGAAGTTACAAGCAAAGTGATATAAATATGAAAACATGAGGATGATTACAAATGAGATTGTTGATTCATTCTTAATCAACTAAATATTCTTATAGAATAAATTTATGGACTTATAGAAGATCTTGATGATGTATCAATTATTAAGAGGATCTTAAGAAGAATACCTATGAATTTTAATAAAAAGGTATTTATTCTTGATGATAAATAATTAAAAGAGGTTTCAATATATTTTATCTATATTATTATTGTCACATATGATATAAGAAACAACAAAAATCAATATATACCAAAGGATAATTATCTATATATAGTTTTCAAAGATATGAAGAATATGATGTGAAGGAAGATATTAAAGATCAAGAAATTGATTATATAATGGATTTTCATTACATTGATTTGAAGTTTTTTGTAGAAACAAAATTCAAATTAAAGTTACCACTTTATTTATTTATAGTTAGAAAAGATGGAAATATTTTGGTTAGGCATCCCATGATGTTTTAAGTAAAATAGGAAGACAGAATTCCAATAAAGAATTCACAAAATGACGTGATAGGTAAAAGGAAGTCAACGTTATCCAAAAGAAGAGTCTCTCTTGAAGTCCAACACAGGAAAAACATTAAAAAACGTTAAATATAGAGTTGAAAAGATAATAAATCTAATGAAGTTTTACATTAATCCAAGATGTATATGTAACATACATAGTAGATAAGTAAAAATTGAAAGCTGAAACTGGAAGGATAAAATTATGAAATTTCGGAAACTCAATGGAAATTTTTGAACATAGATTATAAATTGACCATGAAGAAGGTTTACATGATATATATTAGAAGGAGGTTTTTATTATAATAGTTCACTTATATAATAAGGATTTTTTATGTCCAATAAGTACAAAAATATCCTTTAATTCTGATTTGCAAAGAAACCAACACAGAAATACTTTAGAGTCTCCAAAAGTATGTATTTTAGTCTATATAGATAATTTTTTTATGCTCATGGATATGATTTCATTTTCCTTATAAATTTAACAAAATTAATTCCTTATTGGTTCTATAATAAAAGGCATAGTAAAAAATTATAAATATAATATTTAAAAATGGGTGGAAATGAGTAGTTGTAGAAAATATGAAAGTGGATTTTGGAAACTGGTGGAATGATCCTCACAATGAAAAACAAATTTTTAAGAAGTAATTGAAGATAACATGTCTGGATTTGGTGGATATCAATGGGATTTGTAAGGCTCATATGAATATTTTGAATGTTAATATAATAAATCAATAATAATATCTCCTAATAATAAATTCAACGTATTTGAAATAAGTGAGAATAATATTTTTAGGTACTAGAAAGCCACGGTTCAAATAAAAAGGATGAGAGACTAGGAAAAAGCAAATTTTTATCTTAGGTAGAACATAAATAATTTTAATAGGCCCCTAAGGTTGATAATTAGGTCAAGTTAATGATTTAACATCTTGACCAAATCTAAAATAATGAGACTTGGGAAGTTTGTTTTGAATTAGGAAAATGAAAATTTAATTGGAATAATGTGTGTTTTATGAAGAAGTTCATTAAATAAGGAATGGTGACTAGGAAAAAAGACACATTTAGTGTGAAAACGCTAATCCAAAATTAAAGGAATTAATGTGGATGTTACCTTTTCACTAGTGGGTTAGCTTAAGACTATATGATTTTTTCTATTATTGGAAAAATAAGTTTTAATGTATATAAAATGGATTTCAAATCAATATTCCTCAATGGATTTCTCAGAGATGATGAGTATATTAAGAAAATAGACAGTTTTATAAAACAAGTCTGAGTTATTAGAATTGTTGTGGAATATTATATTCCAATCAGTTGTGATAACCTAAGTGCTATAAATCATAAAAAAAAGAATATTCATCATTAAAGGACTATGAGTATTGAAATTAAAAATCATTTCATAATTGATAATGTTGAGAAACAATTTTTTATATTGGAGTATGAATCTAATGATTATCAAGTAGATTATTTCATGACTAAGGAATTCCCCAAGATGGATTTTGTAGGGTAACTATTGTCTGTTCAAGTCCAACATAATCCATTTGACTTGATGGTTTTGAAGTGGAAATGACACTACAATGTAGGATTTTTTTCCATAGAAAAGTCATGATAATTCTATCTTACATTCCAATCTTAAATATCTAAATATCTTTTTTTGGACATTGAGAGATTTGTGCATTGGGTTTATTGTAAAAGGTTGAAATATAGATTACATGTATAGGGGGTGAATAATGTTTTATATGAAAAGAAGTGTTAAATATACCTTGGAATTACAAGAAAACCCAAATGGGGATATTCTTGGTAAAAATACATTTAGTGTTTTGTGGGGATTTAGTTTCTTAATAATTTCATATGGATGATATTTATAAGTCTCCCAAAACAACCATTAAAGTAAATAGGGGAATTAAAAAAGGATAGAAACTATGGGAGAAAAATCTATCTAAATGGTAGAAACCACATCGTAGTATCTTAGGCTATGCCATGGAATATTCTAGGTGGAGTTTTGCATCAACGATTTTTAGGTTTCCAGGCTATGGTATACGAGGTTAAATCATGAAGTACAAAGTTTATAATGATTAATGAAACTTTTCCACTTTTATTCATTTTTCATTTTTGAAGAAATGAACACTTCACGCTATAGTACATTCAATCACATATTAGAAGGGGTTTTATTAAAAGAAACAAATGTCCATCTCTAAAGCTAGGTTAGTTTGAATAGTTTTATTCAATGGGGGAAGTCTTCCAAACTCAAATATAGCTATATCCATGTAAGTGGAGAAGTGTAGGTAATTTGGTGGTAAAACCACAATATAGGGAGAAATCATGGAGTAAATAACTATGAAGAGTGACACTATGAAATGATGGGAAGTTATCTGCTAAGGGAGTTAATAAATGATTTTTAGATCACATTAGTTAATAAATTATGTGAAAATATAGATAAATTTTCCTCATGGTATAAATGTAGATGTGGGAAAATCTACATGATAGGTAACCAGGATGTAGATAAATTTTGAAATGAATTTTGGTGACAATATAATTTTTGAGACACTTATATTGTGGGGAGATGTTTGCAACACACAGATGTTGGAGATGGAGATGACCACCCCATATTATGGGTTTTTACTAAGAAGGATTAAATTTTTATAGAACTAAAAAATTAAGTCATCATAAGTTTTTAGGAGGCCATGTCATGGGATGATGGATCATACCACAACATGTCAATAGATGGGGAATTGGTAAAGGCGATTACATTGTGACTATAATAAGTTTTGAGGGGGTTATATCAACTATGAAATGTTAATATTATAAAGTGTATAAGATTATTCCATAGTCAAGAATGAAACACTATATTATGGAGAATTTTGACTCACACCATACTATAAGACATGAGATTACGCCTTCGTGGATCCATTTCTAGATAATTTGGTAGAATCATTTTGAAATTAAAATAAGAGTAATAAATTGAGATTTAAAGACTTAACATGGATTTAATGACATTTTATGGACATTTTAAAACCAATTAATTTACTTTGTAAAGGATTATTATTATTCCAAAACAATATATTAACGTCCTAGAGATTGAAAATTTTTTAAATTTTTTTTTCCATGTAGATATTAAGAGGAAATATATGAATATTCAAGATGAAATTTTAATCATGAGGATAAGAAGAGGTATTATTTTCACAATATATAAAGATAATTAGATTCTAGGAGGTTTTTTTTGAAATTCATCAAACTAGTGCTAATGTGGTACACTATTACAGGTGTATTTTCATATTCACATTTTATGAATGTGAAGATGTTTTCAATAAGAGAAGTGCGGTCCTAATTATGAATAAGAGTGTTGGATTATTCTATATGTTGAGTGAATAATGAGTCTAGGGAGTTTATATGATTTATATACTCCATAATAGGACTTTATGAAATGTTCTTAGTGTATCTGGTGTACCGATACACTGTCAATTTTAAAATCTATGGATTGGATGAGTTTTGGAGAACCATATAAAAGTGTTTGTATTTATACTTTAATACATCATTTGAATATAGTTCTTATGAGGGATATATAATATTTAATCAACTATAAATAACAATATCAAATCAAGGATAATATTTTTCATAAAAATAATATGATTCTCGCCCCATCTCAGGGACGATTCCCTAGACCAACACAATAGATGCATAAAGGGGAGTTAAGTTTGTGACCTTATATCTGATTTTAAGATTGTATGGGTGTTTGATGGTAGTAATGATAAAATTTGTATGTATGTAGTTATGGAAATATTATATTAGTCAACTAAATAATAAGAATATATAGGTTTTGGTGGAAAATGGTGTTCTAAAGCTCGATCAAACTGATGTTGGAACTTGTGAAAGTTGTCTACTCACAAAATAATGGAATGTTTTATTTAATATCAATATAAGGAAACCTTACTCCTAGAAGCATAATATTGTTAATTATTATGACTAGGGTCCAACAACAGTTTCTTCACATAGGGATCTCTATACTTTATTAAAATTTGTGATCAATAAATAGGAAAAGTGCGGGTATTTTCCCTGAAGAAAAAGTCATAATTTTTTGGTGCATTAATTCAATTGATCCATGGTTGAATGAGAGAATAGAAGTTGGGTTAAATAAATTAGGTTAAATATTTATAGTGAATAAAGTTAACAGTACATTAAACATTACAACTAGAATAAAAGAATAAGGAATGAAAAAAATGTACTAGGAACACTGAAACAAAATTGTGTGGCTAAAAGGATGAATAGAATTTTGAAGGATAAGACACAATTTATGAGATTGAAGACCAAAATGTATATATAAATTTTGGTGGAAGAACTAAACTTTCTTTTGTAACTTGTCAACTGATGTCCATTGACACCAGTGAGGTAGGGTATTCCTAAGTAAGATTAGTCTGTAACACAGTAGAAATTCATTATCTAAAAGTTTTAAAAAGTCTTGGAAATGATTAAAATGATTTTAAGTACATGGAAACGTTTGAGGATGAGTATTAGTTTAATTTCATTATGGGATACTATATAGATATCTCTGGTTACCAAATTTGGGATGGTGATCATTAGAAGATAGTCATACCGCAAATCTTTCTCCTTAAATAAATGGTCTTAGACAAAGACTAGAAAATAACAGTTGTATAAGTTGAGTTCCAAAAATCAATATTCTATATTCTATTTGATCTAGATAAATATACTATAGTTAAACCAATTCTTATATGTTCAAATATTGGAATATGTTATTTAGATGACAATCTAGTAGAAGATATACATAAATTCCTATAGTCTGTAGAGGCATGATGTAGATCCCCAAATGTTAAAACTCTAAAAGTCAGGGAACTATAATATTTAGTACCATAAATATCACAATTTCATGTCTAATTATGAAGGACTTATATAATTATATGATAAATATAAATTTTTGGTCATATTTTTCACTACTAACTTCTAACAGATGGAGGAGTTCCTGAGATCCTAGAATATGTGGCATCACTAAGTGATTCCAAAATGTGCATGTAATCTATGAAATAGGAAATCGATTCATTTTTTTCCCAATGAGACATGGGAACAAACATATTTACCATATAAAATGAAATTTCTTGATAATAATTGGGTTTTTTGGTTGAAAGATGAGTTTTATGGTATAAATAGGTATATGTCTACGCTGATAGTAAAACTCTTTCAATATAAAGAGGGAGTGGATTTATCTAACAAAATTTATATTTAATAAAACATATCGACATTTAGTGGATATTAATCTTGGTTTTTATGATTATTTTAATTTATAACAAATATATGTTAATATAGATTTACATCATAGTTATTAGGAGGAATAAATTTAAATGATGAAATAAATTGGTTTTGAGGTTGGCTGGAACAAGGAATTTGGTTATAAATAAAATTTTAGCCACTTTGACTTGAAACAAGAACCAAAGAAATAGAGCACAAAATTTTCTTATTCATGGTTCTAGAGTGTTTAATGGGAAGAAATACATATCATTGTTTCAAGTGTAAGGTATTTTCTATGATTTATTTATCATCACACTTCATTACATTGATGATATATTTCTGGGAGTCTTTAACCTTTAGAAGTTATAATAATTTATCTACGATTTATTAAGGGATTTCTAAATAAATAATATCTATTTTGAAAAAATATACTTGGGATGAGGATTGGAAGTGAAAATAGATCTGGAAGTCTAGTGTTGTTTTAAAGGGTGCATATCTAGATGGCCATTGAGTGGTTTACAATGACTGGAAATAAGTAAATTTTAAATCTTATGGCCAATGACCATAAATGTTAAAGGGATAAGCACAAAGATCAAAAGATAAGTATTATACATGGTAAAAGGTCTTTCTAAATTATCAGTTGGTAGTTTAATATATTATATTTTATGCAATCACCCTAATATTACTTATGTTGTGGGAGTCATTAGCCGACATAAGGTAAATTTTGTAAAAGAGCACTTGGAAGTTGACAAAATAATTATCCACTATCTAAAATATATAAAATACTGTGCCTTATTTTTGGGTTATATGAACCTTTTCAATGGTATTCATGCACATATTTTGGGGGTGATTATTATTCCTACAGGAGTACAAAAGGTTTTGTCTATACTTTTTAAGGGATGAGAATTAGCCTAATGTCTAGGTTTTAGTTATTATTTGCACTATATACTAAATATGTATAATATGTGGCCATAATAGAACCAAAAAAGGAGTTTTTTTATTAATTTTTTTTCATGGGGCATAGATGAAATAAGAGAGGTGGTTTACTTTACTTTCATAGTTAATGTTTAATTCACTTAGAAAAAATCCCATGTTTCATTCAAGGAAAAAACATATAAAACTCAAATACCACTATATTTAAAAGTTTTTTTATGATGAATATTTAGAGATATAAATTATTATTAGAAGAAAAAATTAGACAGTCATGTACACTAATATAGAAAACCAATTAAGATGTAACATAAATAATACACCAGTATAATGATTTAATTAAAACATCTTACAATCACTCATATAACCCAAAGAACAAGAGGTTTAGTTTCATGGACATTATGTAAATAAATAACTTAATCTAAAATATTCTCTCTAAAATATAACTCCTATAGTCTCTGTTCTTGACTTCCCCTAAAATTATACTTATCATAATAACCCAGTTAAAGAAAAGAAATAAAGGGTTGATATCAAAATCACATTAATGGACAGGTTATAAACTTTTCAGAAAGTGTTAGATCATAATAATATGAGAATACATTGGAATTATAGAAATTTATTATTAAAAATAACATTTAACAATAAGAGTTGTTTGTAAATCATGATATTAATACATGTAATCTCAAATGGAAAAGGCATATTCCATGGAAAAAAGAGTTCGGAATCTTGAGATAATAAGAAAGAGAAGCATATGCATATAGAAATATGGCAGTCATGTAATAATGAATTATGACAAAAAACATAATTCCATGGGAATTATAGCATTTTGAACAAACAAATGTCCCATACTTATTTTTGAGACCAAACAAAATATCCAAATTTCATGTAGTAATAAAATGACCATGATTCTTGTAGTGAACAAAAAATGCCCATGATTTTTTTGGGAACAAAAAATTTTCCACACATCAATTGGTGCAAAAAACTCCATCACATCATTTTGAAGACAAAAACAATTCCCACACATCATATTGTGAACAAACAAATTTCCCAGGATTCTTTTTGCGAACCAAGAAATTATTTCACCCAATATTCTTTTCTCATGATATTAAAATACATAAATAATGTATTAGAGGGTGATATAGGACCTCACCCATCATCATCCATACATATTTCGGCCACTTAAAATCAATTATTATCATATCTTAAGTAACCCATGGACTAAGAATGTGTTTTGTAAGCCTTTCAAAAAAAACCACATATCATGAAATTAAGAAATAATAATATATAAAATATAATATCTTAAAAATTGAATCATATCATAATTGATATATATATATATATATATATAAACATCACTTCATGAATGAAAAACCATATAGGGTAAATTGATGTGAAAATATAAAAGTTTTCAAAAAACCTTGTAAATCATTGAAGAATAAATTATATTCATATTTTTTTACATAGGGATAAAGAATAATTTTTAAAACCTTAAATCCAAATAAAATTTCCTTAAACATATATGGTCTTTCAAAAAGTAGAAGTGAAAATATTTTCAAAACTTTTACTTTTAGAAGAATATTTTATAATAGTGACTTGAAAAATGTATAATGTTATAAAAAATTATCTTTTAAAAATAATATTTACTATTGGAGACGTGAAAAATACATAAATTTTATCAAATTAAAGTGTTGGGTGGATAATAGAAAAATTTATTTTGAAAACATGGAAGAAAGTTTTGAACATTATGAATAACCTTTATCAAAACCCACATAATTAAAAATATGGTGAATAATTTATATTAATGTTAATTAAGGTGAATGAAATGTTTATTAGTGATATTATTTTTCAGTAGGTAAATGAGATCATTGGTGGGATGTAAAAATATTTACATGGAAGAAAAATCCATTAAAATTTATTGGAATTATTCTTAATGAAAATTAATTTTAATTAAAAAATAGAATTATAAAACAAGAATACTTTAGTGTGGATCATGATCATCCCAAGAAAATATAGTTGGAATAAAATATGAAATAATAATATTTTTAATGGATCAGTGTTGAAGGATTATATTCAAATAATAATTATTATGACCAAATAAAAAGATTTGAGTAGTGAAAACCCCTTAATTTTTTTCAAAATTTTAACCAAAACCAAATTAGAGGTATATAATTAAAATTAACATTGAAAATAACTAAACAGAATATAATAATGATAAAAAATTACAATAGGTGAGTATTTACACTATTTAAAATCAAACATGGTCTATAACCTAGACATGTCTTAGGGGATTTAAATTTGAGACAGGGAATCCCTTACAAATATCACTATATTTGAAGCAATGATGATTTAGAAAAGAATTAATGGGAATTAATTGTAGATAAATATAAATTAAAATTGAAATAAAATTTTATACAAACATAGGATAAAATAATTCAACTTATAAGAAGGGCAATAAAGAATGACCACTATATCTGAAAGATAGGAGAATGGGTTATGAAAAACCCTTACCTAATTTTCTTCCTTAGATAATGGATCTATAAATTATTATAATAACAAATAAATAACATAATATCCTATTAGATAAAATTTACAATAATTATTAACCTTTTATAATCATTTTTTTATTTTTATATCATGACTATATTAATTAGTTATAACGTATTATGACTATCATAGGTTAATAACATTAACTATTTTGCGTATTTTTTTTAGTAATTTCAATATTATTTCCCATAATTTCATATTATGTTAATTAATGATATATTATTTAATATATGTTAATATAATTATTATAATTATCTATAAATATATCATATAATTCTCTTTGTGTTTTAGTTACACTATGTGAACATGGAATAAATTTTGGCTTATTTCATTGATTTTTTCGAATAAAGAATGATAATTTAATAATAAGTTAAATAATAAATATAATATTTCCTAAAACATATAATAATCAATATTTTATTAATATATTATAATAATATACGTTTTTATTTTCCCTTATTCCTGTATAATTGGATTTTAATGTATCGTTCATGCAGGTTAAATCAACCCAAACATGAACACACATTAACTTAATTTGAGTGCATGATCAACAAGGTTATTATATTGAAATAATTTTTTTATAAATTGATAATAGTGTTATTATTTTTATTTTGTGTGATATTAAACTATATTTGAGTATGTTTCAGTATATAATTAAAAACTAGAAGAAAAATGGAAAAATGATTTTTCATGGAGTCGTAGCCTGTCCACCCGTAGGGCTAACGTTCCATTGATTTTATAAGTGGATGGAAAGGAAAAAATAATTGTTTTAATAGTAATATAAAAATATATATATTTAATTATGTTACTTAATTCATTATTTTTATTTTTTGATAAGATATTTTTATGATAAAGACTAAGAAGAAAAACTTACGATGGAGATAAAACTTATGTTGGAGACTTAACGTTACCATGAAAGTTTCCTTGAAATTCAGGGAATTAGGAAAAATATGAGTTATTAGTACCCTATTATTGTTTTATAGGGTTCTAGTTATATTATAATCATATATTTTAAAGGATTAATATTTAGGATATGTGTGTTTCTGAATGTGTGTAAGTGATCCCATTTGATAAGATAGGGAAACGATCTCTTTGAAACACCCTTTATATTTTAATAATGCCATGAAAATATTCAAATAAAAATGGATACAAAGTTTATAAATAATTGATTTTGGTGTATTTTTTGTTCTATTAGGGTGAAAAAAATTTCCCAACTAATTTTAAACATGTTATATGGTATTTACTATTATGTTTTTTATATTTTACTCTTTTACTTTTAAGGTAGTAATCTAGTTTTCAACTAAGTGATTTTATGTTTTATTAAGCATATAAGGTAACCCATATGACAAACATAGAGTTTTAGGGATCTATATTTAACATCTTTTAAATATAATTCAACTAATATATATTATAAAATTACATTTTAAAATAAAATAGATAATGTGTAAAATAAAAGTTTTAGTTTAAAAATGAAATTTTTACCATTATGGATTCTTAATTTTATTCATAATTGTTTACAGAACGAGTTAGTGTAAATATATTTATTTATGGGTTTATAAATCATATTTGTTTTATTATTTATATTATTTTAATTTATATTATTTTATAAAATTTCATGGATATTAATTAAAAAATAATATTAAAATAATTGTTTCACCATTATCGTCGTGTTTAACAGTAATCAAAACAATCTAATTTCATAAATAAAAACTAAATTTGTAATATTAACTAATATGAAAGTTATTTTATAAAATATAATAATAATTTAATCAAATTAACTTTCTATGTGTGGTTAAAATAAATTTATATACAAGCATATGTAACGGACAAAGCTCTATTATTTTGAAAACATTTATTTTTACGAAAAATGATTTTTGATTAAGAAAGAGTTATATATAGAAATTTTTAAAATGAATTTAAAACAATTTTTATTATTGAAATGTTATTTATTTTATAAGAAATTAAATTTAAAACTTCATTCCATCATGTTAAATTAATTAAACAAAATATTCGAAAAACAGTTTCAAGAAAATGTTGCATAAAATTTAAAAATTTTGTGTACGTGTTTATAAAATCCAAAAATTAATTTAAAATTAATTATTAAAATTAATAATATATAATATTATTGATATTCTTTTAAAACCTATATATCAAATAAAATTGGTGGTATAAAAAAAATCAATATTTTCAATACTCTCCTAAAAATAAATTATTTTTAAAAAATCCCAAATATATACCCCAAATTAATTTTGTTGTTAAGAATTAAAAAATAAATTATAATTTATCAAATTTAAATTATAAAAATATAAAATTTATTTTTTTAAAATAAAATATATTATATAAATAAAAAGTCTTTTATTGAGAATTACCTTTTCAATATTAACTCATATTTGTTATTTTACTTCTAAAATTAATACCAATTAATGGTTTGCTATAATAGTGTTGTTTATATCTTTATCATTATTTCATTCTTAAAAATTTGGATTTTTTATTATTGGTGTAGAGTTTGACACATGTTATGGAACATATCATATATTTAAATGATCTAAAATCTTAGGTCATTATGCTCTACCCCTTAAATAAATTACATCGTCCTAATTTTTATTATTGTTTTCTAAATAAATAATCTAAGAGATCCATTTTAAGTTAAATATATATCTCATACTGATATTTCCAACTAATTATCCATGATAACACTAGGAAAATAATTATCGCTAATATGAACATTAAGAGTTCCTTGGGACATACAATTTAAAGATTTATTTTCATGGTCTTGATTAAAAAAAATACTAAAACCAAAGATGGTATGATAATATAAAAAATAATTAATGTATGTGAATATGAAAGTTCAATCCTAATATTTCTTTAATTATGGAAAACTTATTTCAACTTAAAATACTTTCGTTACAAATATTTCAATCTTGGTTAGTCCTATTCCTCTCTTAGTTCTACCTTTGATACTTTAAGTTGGGATATATTGTACTACTCTTCATAATATCTCAATTTCATTAATAAATAATTCATTCCTTGAGGTTAGTGAGTAAAATATGATCGACCAAAGAATATCCCCTAGGAGTATCAAACTAGGTGTGTAGCCATAGGCCCACTCATCATGAATCAAGGTGAGGATCAAGTAAATTCTTGACAAACCCGTTCTTGGTGATTAACCTTAGGAGAATATGTTCCACAACCACATCCACTCATAATATTTATATATGGATGTATTTATTCAAAAAACTATCTAATTAGGATTTCACTAATATTTCAAGATATCTGTCTATACCTAGACTAATGTCAAGGGGTTTCTGTAATGCCCCGACCCCAGTTACCTAGAGTCGGTGCATTATTACATAACATTGGCATGATCACAAGAAAGATCAAATCTCGAAAGACCGATTGGTTTAGTAGCCTTGGAAACACTAGATATATTAATAATGTTTTACATTACATCATAAAGTGAAAAACTACTACAACAACATATTGTCTTCATATTCCACATTCATATCCCCACATTATATCTCTGCAGGTCATTCATAATTATTTCTTCAATTCCTTGGAAAAATAAAACATATAAAAGGGGTGAGCTCAAATGCCCAGTAAGGATGACAATATAGCGGAAACTTTCATAAATAAGAATAAATATTTAATGCAATGTATAACTAAAACAAAAGCCTTTTAAACTTGAACTTCAACATAGTATGGAAAAAGTAAAATGAAATAATTCCATTTACTTATGCACATGGATATTCTACTAATCGAATAATCACATTCAATATCAATAACCACTTTCATAAAGATGGAATGCATAATGCCAGACTATCATAACCACATAGCCAAGGCCTCATGCCAAGACTACAAATAAGATTTTTTTAAGGCCCTGTGCCAACACACTAGGTTTTCTCATGAGACCTATCGATGCATCGAGGAGCTATAGCGGGCTCCATCCGTCACATATTAAGTCCAATGCATTCCCATATGAAAAGGTTTAAACATAACATAAACATTCGTATTAAAACTAGCATACGAAATGTCAATACTTTCACCATAAACTATGAATGGTATAAAAATAGCACATCTATAGTCAAACATATCAAAAAACCTTCAATAAAATATAGAAGTTTTGTATCATAATAAATCAACTTCAAATAAGCGTAAAATCCATCAAAGGATGTTGACACAGATGAAATCAAAACTCTTTTTAGAGAAATATCTCTTTCTATTTTGAAATCATTTAAGAGTCATATATTTATGAAATAAAACATTTTATTTGAAAATATTCTAATAAGCTTGTAAGGGAATCTTCGGCGGAAAATAACCGCACCCGCCGTATATGTTAAAAAAACATTCTTACCTTAATTCTGTCGAAAAGGTTAAAAAGCACCTTGTTTGGAAAACGATGGAAAGATTCCTTTATAAAACTCTTATAAATAGTCAATAAAGGGTATAAATGACTTTAACCCATATTCTTTTAAATAGTAAAAAATGTTTTGAAATACATTTTTAAGAAACATGGATGTGGATGATAAAGAGATCCCAGTAGATTATTATGTATAAATAACCTCGGATAATGTAGAGATTGTGAAATAAACCCTTACCTTGAACTTTTCCTTGGTTGGGGTAGGTTAACATCCTTTATAATGGTGAAATTATTTTTATTAAATTATACAAGAATCATATACATTCATATGATATGATATATGATCTTTTAACATTGCTTTGTTAATAATATCTTAGTATTATCGTCATTTCGGGTGTTAACTTACTCATTTTCTTTTATATGTTTTGTTACATAATCCATGTTTGTCATGGATAGTTTGTATATTATTCATATACAAAATGATATCAAGTTCTCAAACATCATTTTTAAATCATCAAATGATAATTATACTTCAATGGATACGATAGAGAATGAATCTCATCGCGTTCGTGGAGACCGTAGTCCGTACATACGCACGAGCGACAATATCATTCTTTTGATATTAAAATAATATATAAATGGATGGTATATCATATATAAATAATAATTAACATGTTATATTTATTATTTACATGAGTTACAAATCATTATTAAACACATCCAAATAATAATATATTGAATAACAATTACATCACGACGTGGAGACGGTAAGCCGTACGTACGCACGTATGGTGACATGTTATTCAAAGGGTGGATAGAATACTGAATATGGTTGTAAAATATTTATAATAATATCACAGTATATATATGATACTGGAGTTATTATTTTAGAATGGTAACAACAAAGTAAGAAGAAGTGGAAGAAAAAAGGAACTTGGAAAAGGGTGGTGAAATCATTACCTCTTCTTCAGGTTCTTCCTTTTGATTTGATCAAAAGGGTTCCATAGGTTGGATTTATGATCAAACTAAGGCCTCTAGGTTGTAGTGAGGGATGTTGGGAGAGTATTTAGGCATATTTTGGAAGAACCAAAAGGCTTTGAAGGTGTGAAGAAATGAGAAGGAGGAGTGCCCTTTTATAAGAGGGGTGAGGGTCACCTTTGTAAAAGCTAGAAATATTAATTTATAATAAATTCATATTCGGTTTCTAAAGGCTCCAAAGTAGATTATGTAAATTTTAAGGTGGCAATGGGTCGAAAACAACTCAACCAATAGAATTTATACAGTTTTGGGTACTTATATTAACCTTATCTTTAAGTATTAACTCTATGTTAATTAGGTTCACTTTTACAATGTCTCTTTGTATTTTTATATTATAAGGTTAATAAACATTATATATAAATCCAAGAGACCCCCAAGTGGTACATTAATGATATAAATATCATTATATAAGTCTCTTGGACGAACCTTGGATTTTTATGAATTTAATATCAATTAATAATATAATATTTTTTTTAAAAACTCATTTATGTCAATTTTGACACTATTCAATAGTTGATTTTTGTGAAACTCATAACAGAATGATTACTTAGAACAAAGTGAATTAAATCAATCCCAATATGTCATATTATCCTATAAAATTATTTTAATTCATTAAAAGTCTGAAATTATATTTATTTGGGTTTTTATAATATCAATTATTTTAAATTTTCACTATTATGGGAATTACTGCATCATCATTGTGTCATAAATAAATTACATTATGTAATCTATAAAAATTATAAATAAAATATCATCATTTATAAAATTTTTTTATTTTCTAACTAATATTTATAGTCGAAAATCCAATATATATAACCCTATGTAAAAATTGTTTTTCTAAAAGATATATGCTTATGTCATTTTTGTACTTATTTTAACTTAGTTAAAATTAAGTGTCCCTATCACCTACAAGTGGCTCCATGGGGTCCCAAAATCGACCCAAATATGCCTATGGTTGAACATGTTTCAAAAAATAAGGCTATGACACGTTTTAGGGTAATTTAGTATTATTATAATATTATTTTTTAACCCCTATTTTCCGGATTTACCTTTTAACCATGGTAAATAAAATATTTACCCAAGTAATTATTCAAAATGTCTAAAAATAAAAGTTACATATTTTCACAATTTGAACATCCTGATTCCAAATATGGAATCCATTTTTCCAAATTCAACACACAGAAGTGGCGGAAATTAATTTAAAATTAATTCCCGTTGTCAAAACAAAAAGCGTGTTTTTAAGATATAATAACTATCAAAAGATTGATACTTGTTTATGTTCGATTTAATTGTGATATTATGTCCAATGAAAAAAATTGTATTAAATGGTAAAAATATTTTCTAAATATACTTTAAAATCACTCAAATTCATAATTTATCAATATACATTATTTCGATTAAAAAATTTGTTTTTAATTAAAATTTAGTAATTTTTCACTATTCATCAAAATATTAAAGTTGTCCAAAAAGTACCAAAATTTCATCTTAGGCTAAATTTGATATTTCGAATCCAAAAGTGAAGTCTATTTTGAAATATAAAATATATATAATTTCAAAAAGTAGGTATTACTATTCATAACGGCTAGTTTGATTAGTTATGGTGTGTTAGAACTCGATGTTGCGTACAATACACGCTATCACATTATTCAAAGAGAAGCGTACCGTAGAAGCTTAGGGTATTACAGTTTCACTAAGGTTATCTAAAATAATACAATAATTAAGTAAAAAAATATCCAATAATAAGAAAACCCTTCACTTATAATAATTATATAAAATCATTATAAACATAACATAAATAACACATTAATCTCATGGTTTAAATAAAACATCTCAGATACAGTTCCACAACCCAAATATCCAAGGGTTTTTGTCCTAGAGTTTCATTTTATAAACTTATTAATATAAAATACTTTCTCCATAGTTTAACTCATCTAGAATAACTTATTTACTTCCAAAAAAATTATACTTTTCATTATAACCTTTGGAAAGTAAGACATAAGAAATTAGTGAGCTCAAATGCTTAATAATAGAAAACTAATCAACATTTCATCAAGGGTTATATCATAATAATATGAGAAAAAATTTTAAGAGGAATAACTTATTTTAAAAAATATCATTAAAAAACTTGAGATTTTCAGAAATTATGATAGAAGGATACGCAATCCCAAATGAAAAAACATGCACCTTGGAAAAAGTGTATGAAGTCTTTATAAAATAGGAGACATAATCATAAGAATATAAAAATATATCATTCCATATATAATTTAATTATTGAAGAAAGATGAAAAATATAGAAATTATATCTATTTGAATAAAAAATTCCCACAGTTCATGTTGTGAACCAACAAAATTCCCACAATTCATGTTGTGAGTAAACAAATTCAAATGCTTCAAGTTGTGAACAAAGAAAACCCCATGCTTCATGTTGCAAACAAGAAAACAAATTATTATGCATAACATATATATCTCATGATATATAAATCCTTAACCAATGTATTATAGGATTATATAGGACCCCAACACATCATCATCCACACATATTTATTCCACTTAAAACAAAATTTTATCATATCTTATATAAATCGTGGAAAAAATAATAATTTACTTAAACCGTTCAAAAAAATCCCATATCCTGAACATAAGAAATCATAATATATAAAAAATCAAATTTTCAAATATAAATTATATAATAATAACATATATAGAGTGATAAAAACATCACTCCATGATTGATATACCTCAAAGTGTAAATAGATATAAAAAAACAAATGTTTTACAATACCTTTTAAAAAATTATAGTACAAATTACATTAAAAAATGTCTTTATGATGTGGAATAAAATAATTTTAAAAAGAAATTTACAAATAAAATATCATTGAAAATACATAAGGCATCAAAAAGGAAAAGTTAAAATACTTTAAAATATTATAATTTTGAAATAATATTTAACAACGGTGACTTGAAAAATGAAAAAGAATTAAAAATGGGAAGTGAAAATACTTTGATAACATTTACTGTTGAATAAAATATTTACTAATGGAAACATGAAAAGGAAATAAAATTTAAAAAAGGTAAGTGAAAATATATTGAAATCTTTTACATATAAAATTAATAATTAATTATGTAAAAATGAAAAATAAGTAAATGTTATTAAAATAAAATATGGGGTGGATGACAAAACTATTAATTTTAACATATGGAAAAACCTTTTAAATTTTTTTAAATAACGATTTTCATAACCCACAACATTAAATAGAAAAGGAATAATTTGTTTTAAAATGAGTAAATAGAAATAAAAGGATCAATGGAGATTAAGAAAATTAAGCTTATATTAGGGAAAGGGGAAAACAAGTGGGATATACAAACTTGGACATGGAAGAAAAATTTATTAGATTAAATAAGAACTATTTAAATAAATGTATTTTAAATAAAATAATCATTTCCTCAAGGAATAATACTTTTGTTTATATCATTTTTTTCTGAAAAGATAATTTGTAAATATAATATACATCATTATAGATTATAATAGACCAATTGTGAATGATTATAAACAAATAATAGTGACTATGACCCAAGAATAGTATTTGAGTCATAAAACCCCTAATTACTTTTGAAACATTTGAGAAAAAAACAAATAAGAGGTATATATAAAAATGAAATATTATATATAATGAAATATAATAGAATAATGATACAAAATTAAAATATAGTAGTATTTAGACCAATAAAAAGGAAACATGGTCTTCATCTTAATCATGACTCATAGGATTTAAATTTGAGACAAAAATCTATTATAAATATCAAAATATTTGAAGAAATGATCATTTTGAGATGAATTGATGGGAAATAATTTAAAATATATATCCATTAAAGTGTAGAAAAATTATACAATCATGGGATTAAATAATTCAAATAATTATTTTTTGGTTCAATAAAAACCATTATAACTGCAAGAAAGAAAATGAGTTATAAAAATACATTACCTAATTTCCTTTCATAGGGGATGACACTCTAAATTCCTATAAAAAATAATAACTAAATTAATATACTTTTACATAACATTAATCATTAAATTTACATTTTATAATACTTACTATATGTTTTTCTAACAAGTACATTAATTTGTTATAGCGTATTATAACCATCAGCTACTAATAACATTAACAGTTTCACACATGTTTAATAATTATTATAACATTTCACATAATATGATACCAATTTTATTATTTTATATTGAATAATATACTTCTAATAATGTTTTATAAAGATATTATATCATTACCTAATTTGTTTAGTTATACTGCGTGAAAATGGATTAGTGTTGGCGTATTTTTTCTATTTTAGCGAAAAAATGATACATTAATAATAAGATAAATGGTCAATAAAATATATAAAAAAGAATATAATATTAATGATATTACTAATATATTACAATAATATTATTATTAATGATTCCATATACATCTATAATTATATTATAAAGCATTGTTCATGTTGGTGGTTAAACCAACCCAAACTCGAACACACTTTATCTCGATTGAGAGTATGGTTAATGAATTGTTTATTTTTACATAATATCATTATAATATAATAATAATGATATTTTTTATGTTTTAATTATATCAAAACATATTATAGAATGTTATTATAAATAATTAAAAACAAAAAATGAAAAAATTATTCTACGCGGAGGCGGTAGTCTGCGTACACGTATGATTGATATGAATTTTCTTTCAAAGTTGATTGAAATGAATAAATAAGGGCTTTAAAATTAGTATTAAAATATATTTGTATAATAATGATACTGAATTAATCATATTATTTGGGTTATATGATATTTGGAAGAGTAAGATAAAGAATAAAAACTTAGGAAATAAATAATAATTATAATGAAGACTTGATTTTTCCTTTGCAGTTCACTTGAAATTGAGGTAAATTTTTTTCAATGAGTGAACACAGATTTTATTTATAGGAAATGGTTGTATGGAGAGAAAATTTTAATTTTTAAGGGGTAACTTGATACATATTTTTGTGCTACAAATTCTATATGTCATACCCTTTTATAAGAGACGAAAATGGTAATCTTGGAAACACCCTTTATATTTTAATAATTCAATGACACTGATCCAAGTTCATTGGATCCAAATTCTATAAATAATGGTGTGTTCTTTAATGGTTTTGTATATAATGTTTTAAAAAAGTGTTTCCTCACATGTTTTAAACATGTTTTTGGGTTTTTACTATTATATTTTTTACATTTTACTCTTTTACTTTAAAAAGTGGAGACTAGTTGCTAACTATGTAATTTTATGTGTTATTAAGAATATAACATAACCCATATAAATATTTTAGGTTTTTATGGAAAATAATTTAATATCTATTTAGTCCAATTAAATTTCTAAATATTAAGAAATCAATTATTATATTGATACAGATAACGTGTATAAAAGGTGTTATAGTAGAAAAATAACATTTTGATCATCACGAGTCCTTAATATTTTTTTGTGTTGAGTACAAAATAGATGTTTATTAATATATTTATTTGTTATTTTAAAAATAATATTATATTTATTATTAAATTTATTCAAATTTAACTTGGTTTATCTAAATTCCTTGATATTTATAAACCATTAATACTAAAATTAGGGTTCCACCATTATCATTGTAATTAATATTAATCCGAAAAATCAAATTTGATTCCTAAAAATGAAATTGGAAACATTAAATAATATTAAAATTATTTTTTCAAATATAAGAATAATTTTATGAAATTAAATTTCTATGTTTAGATAAAATTAATTTTAACACAAGTTCATTTAACACAGAACCCTATTTTTTGAAAATGTTTAATTTTAAGAAAAATGATTTATGATTATAATTTTTTTATGACTGAATGTGATTAAAATGATTTTAGTATAATTATTATTGTTCAAATCTTAATTATAAAATAATAAATTAAATAAGGAAAATTCTTTAATCCTGTTATAATTAATTAAACAAAATAATTTTCAATGAACCATTACATAAATTTTCCAAATGTTAAGCATGAGTATATAAATTCAAAATAGCATTAGAAAATATTTTATTATAATTTATTATTTAAAATATTATAAGAAATGTTTTTAACAATTCTAATTCATATAAAAGTAGTGGTATTAGAAAAATAAATATTTTCACTATACGCCAAAAACCTATTATTTTAGAAAAATACAAAAATACATACTATGATAGTCTTATTTTAAGGAATTAAAAAATTAAGTTTACTTTATCAAATTTAAATCATAATATTTAAAAATTTAGTATTATAATGGATAATAATTTAAATAAATAAAATGTCTTTTATTGAAAATAAATTTTTTGAAACTGACTAAATTTATTTAATTAACTTATAAAGGAAATAAATAATAATAGTTTTCTATATTCTTATTTATTATAGATTTATTAATAAAGAATTCTTAAATTGTTTTTCTTTTTTTTTAAATTTGGTGTGGCTTATGACATAAGTTTTCAAATATATTACATATTATAAAGGATTTAAAATATTGGGTCATTAATACTAAGGTTAATGTATTAGTAAATTTGAGTAAACACTTTTCTATAATAGTATTTGGGTGTTCAGAAGGTTGAAAAGAGAACTAAAAATAAGTAAAAGGAGTATGGGTGTTTTGAATCTGTCTAATTGTGGAATATTTCCTATGTATCCTTGAGGTATTCTACAAGAGGAATATTTCTATGATTATGAAGAATTTTTAAGGATCTACATTAAGTTTACTAGAATGAGGTAGTGGTAGTGAGAATTAATTAGTGACAGGTTGGTCGGGTGGAAGTTTTGGTGGAATTGTTAATATGGATCAATCACTGATGTTGATTGTAGACAATATGAAGATGTGGTTGGAATTCCAGTTGTTGTAATGACCTAAAATTTTATCAATGATATTTTTAGTCTTATAATTATGTTATATAGTATAAGTCATAGAAAATCATATATAGAACACAATAAATGTATTAAAAATGAGGAATGAATGAAGTAAGATATATATTTCTAGAATTTTAGAAACCTATACCGATGGAATAATAACTTGACCATTGGAATAGTAATGTGACCATTAGGAATAGCAATATAAAAAATAGAATATTAAACTCACCTATTAAATTTTAAATAAAATTTAGGCATCTTATAAATAAAAATATGATATAATTATATTATAGTATTAGTAACTGGATTTTCTAAAAATTTAAAAATTAAGTGTTAGTATTTTTTTAATAAATAAAATTTTCTTCACAATATTATAATTAATATAATTATTTAAAATAAAAACTATTTAATAAAATTGATCCATAAATTAATATGCTTTTCACATGATTGAATGATAATTTTATGCGACCTTATTAAAATTTTAAGTATTATAAAAAGAGTTATAAAATTAATATTAATATTTTTTAAATAAATTATGATTCTATTTAAAAATTAATATTCTCATAATTATAAAATTATTTTCAAAAAATGAATTTTATTCCTTAATTCTACATGTTGAAAATGAACCATGAATTATTGAGTCTTGGATGATTTTTGGATGATGTATGAATCATTATTTCTAACTAAAATGAACCAAATTCCATATTTATTAACATAAATGAAAACTATTCATTGACATGAACCTAAATTATAATCAATTGAAAAAAATATTCCAAAAACACCCGTATGCCCCTCAATAAATACATCCCCACACCACCTCATCTACTCGCACTTCCAAAACATTAATCTTTCTAATATTATACAAATTTACTCTCCAAAACATATACCTCACATTAGTTTCTTGACATTATCAAAAAAATGGAATTACAAAGGTCTTTAAGTATTCTCTTAAGGAGAAGAATCCAAGAGGTAAATGATTTTTCATTCTCCTTCTATTTATTTAAATTTATTTTATTCTTATTCTATCCTTTTCTTTTATTTCCAAACATGAATTATAACTTTAGTATCATATATATACTTTTATTTTATTATGTTAATGTAATATCAATCACTTAAATACTTATACTTTCCCATTTTAATCTAAAAATGAAAACATTGTCCGCGGTGTGTCGATTCATCACCATCCTAGATGATGCGACTTCATTTTCCCTTACCAAATTCAGGTATGGTTTTAAAACCAAATTAGGGTTAAAAAATATTTTATTATACACACAATTATTCATTTATTATTCTATTTCCAGTATTTTTACATGATATTAATTAATTGTACAAATCTAGTTCGTGATGATCGAAGAACCGCCAAAATAATCTGAATGACTATCATCAATGTTTTATCTCATGAATCGTCCTCATATCTAGGGAAAAATATAATACCATTCAATCTTATGTATGTTAATTAATAATATATAACTTCAATTCTAAATATGTATTCCCATTTTATAAGATCTTTAATAAATGTATACAACTGAACCATTCGTGAAAACCAAGGAAATTAACACTTCTGATAAATGAAATTGAATCCTATAACTCATTAAAAGGCCGTAAATTAAGTTAATAAAATTATAAAAAATCAAATAAATGTATAAAATATTCTGAATTAATTAATTAATGTATTTAATTTTATTATTCATGATGTTTGTTAAAAGTTCATAACACTTTCATACATGACATAAGAGTTTCATCCTAATCCTCCATTTTTCATACGAGTTACGTTATTTGTCTCTTTACTCCAATTTAATTTTTAATAATTTTTTATATAATTCTTATAAATTATTTTCTATGTTATAAAATCATATATTTAGACCATTGAGAATTTATTTGATGGTAGAATACACATTTTATATGGTTATCTTCTCAATTCATCCCGATAAAAAAGCTTGATTTAAGAAAACATTCAAGTTTCATAACCATTTTCAAGTGCACACCATAATATCTATTACGAAACTATTATTATTATAAAATCACTCATTTAATCATGATAAAACATATTATTTTATTTCTGGTATTATGTAAACAATTAATCCTTTGTTCGTTTTAAGAACTGTTATATTTTCTCTAAAACCGTACAGAAGTGACCCATTTATAGAGTTTCTTTAAAATTATTTTCACTTTCTTTCACTTTAGTTAGTCATAATTTGGCAGTGTGTGTGCTATCTTGATACCATTCACCATATTACTCAAAATGGTCAGTGACTGTGTTTACTGATTGGGGAAAGTGATTTAAATATCATATGTCTATGTTTTTTATGTTTCAACCCATTCATATGATTAATAAATTGGACTTTGAAAATGCTTATCAGGGCCTACTATGTCCCCTCAAATATTTTGTAGGTCTTATGAGTCCAAAAATAAGGACACGACCGATGCCTTTCCCATTTGTGTTTCCACATATGTATCTGGTTGAGGCCTTAACCATTTATTTTCATAGGTCTTGGTATAGGACACAATGGCATGCTTCAGATGTCTAAAATTAGTAATTCCCTCATTATTATACAATTAATTCACAGTCAATGTGATTACTAGGTTAATAGAATATTAATGGTTATGTTTAATTCTCATGTTATTATTTTAATGGAATTATTTTGATATTATTTTCTTCCTAAAAAATTATGTTCAAGATTAGAAATTTTTTGTCATATATAAACCGTGCCTTATGTTTTTATTTTTATAGTTTCTACAATATTTTTAACACTTATTGGGATTCTAAACTATCCTCTTTATTATGTTTTATTTTTCCTCAATATATAAAAATCTGTATTAAGAATGAATTTCATGGATAATCTAAGAGATTAGGATAGTTTCAATTGGATTAACTATGTTTAATTTATTTTCAAGTTATAATTTAAAACTTTTGTTTTTATCTATATTTTCAAAGATACTAAAATTTTCGGTCCTTTAGGATGGTAATACTTCTTTATAGTACCAATGTAATAATGTTAGGCACCGACTCTCAGCTTCTAGGGTTTTTGTCTTTATAGTTTGTATTAGATAATGTTTTTTAGAAACATTGGAAACTCAATTTAGACAACATGGATTCAGGAACATAACCCTAATATAGACTTTGAGGATATGTATATAATAATATCCTTCAGTTTTTTATGGTAGAGATTATATGGGTCTTCATTGAAATACATCTATGTTTGGATACTACATATGGAAATGGTTCTAGGATAGATGAACCTAAGGGTAAAAACTCTGAGAAGGTGCATCGGGACACCCTGGGTATAGCCTAGTACTTGACAGGGTTCTGTATTGTGCTCTTGGTTTGACACTCCTATTGGATATTCTTTAGATAATTCACATTTTATTTATAAAGTATTATAAATGATTTAAAAATAAATATGTCCCCAAAGAAAAAATGTTTATTATTATAAGATTAGTTATGCATAAAGTTTTAATTTATGTTAAGTGTTTTTCTAGTTATAAATTATAAATTATGGATTCATAACCAAATTTAGTGAAATCTATTTTTTTAGTAATTATACCATGTATAGGGAATGGAAACTGTATCAACACACATATTACACATTGGGATTTACCTAACATGAAAGATAATAATATTGAAAGTGTAGTAACATCTGATGCTGAACAAATTATTACTATACTGGTAAAACTAATTGAGGTTTTGAACAATAACTTTACCCATATGTATAATTTTGATCCAGAAATAGAGGAATAATGTTAGACTGCTTAATGAGACAATAAACGCCATCATTCAATGGTACTACAAAACCATTTGTATCTATGGAGTGGATATGTTCTTTAAAGATGATATTTCTCACTTTGGGGAGTAAAGGAAGTGGGAAGGTAATCATGGATGTTTTTCAGTTCTCGTGATATGCAGATTAATGGTGTTAATTGATTTAAAACACAAATTAGGAGGAAAAAATATAAAACATGAAATGGAAGGATTTTAAGGTACTTTTCATTAAAAAATATTTCCCTCGCGAATAGTGAGTGGATATAGAGATAACATTCTTAAATATAAATAAAACTGAGTATGAAAATTTTTCTAAGTATGAATCAAACTTTTCAACATTATCAACTCATGTCATGGAATACATATCTAATCTATGTAGAAGGATTGATCGATTCTTTGATGGGTTAAAACCATTCCAATGAAGGGATGTGGTCTCCCAAACTTTGTCATCAGATGATGATATAGTCACATGTGATATCAAGATAGATAAATAATTCTATAATTATTATGAATTTAATAGAAAACAATAGAAGAAGAGGGTGGCATAGAAAGTCTTGGATAAAGAGAAGAGAAAAAGGGATTTTCCAATTTGTTATACTTGTGGAAGGAGACACCCTGGTGCCTACTTAAAAGAAAAAGGAATTTTTATATGTGTGGTGAAAAAAATTTATCATGCTCATGATTTTATGGGATATAAAAAACTACCAATGTTCAATACAATAATGTTTGGGAGATGGGAAATTATGAAAATGATTTTCCAAAGCATCAAAGAAACTTGCCTCAGAAATGGTCACAGGAGCGAGGATAAGATCACGTGATCACAACTACTGATGTTTATGTTCATAATGATGAGGTGTAAGGTGCTTTAATGGTTTCTTAAAAATTATCCAATGATTTATTTGATCTTGAATCATCACATTCTTTTATATATTATTTGTTTTCCATGAAAATTATACATTTACCATTTTATTTAATAAAAGTTTTGTAACTCTAAACACCTAAGGGAAATCTCATTGCAACAAATATGTGTCGATAAATAACATTTATGAAACAAAAATATGCTAATTTCTGACCTTGTAATTATACGTATAATTTAGTTTGATATAATCCTAGGTATGTACGTGTTTTCAAAATAATATGTGAAAATTTATTTCCAATAGGAGGAAATTATGATTGTAGATGAAGATGTAGAATCCCATATATTCAGAGAAGAGACCTCATAATCTAATTCTAATTTGGATCCACCCACACTAACTATGCTGAATAAAATTCTTATGGAGGAAGATAAAACATCATATATGGGTGAGAAAATAAATATTCAAATTGAGGATGTACCTATTTTATAAGAATAAATTGATATATTTCTAGAAGATTTACCCAAAAAGACACAAGAATGGGAAGTTGAGTTTTTTATATAATTAATCCCTAATGCAAGGGAAATATCAAATAAAACCTATAGTATGGACACTATGGAATTAGTAGAGATGAAAAAAACTAGAATATTTGATTAATAAGGTATTTATTCTCCCTATTGTTTCCCCATGGTGGCCCCTATTTTATTTGTTAAGAAGAAAGATGGATCCATGAGGCTTTGCATTGACTACAGAGAAATCAATGCTATTACAATAAAGAAAAATTCTCATCTTCCTCTAATTTGTGATTTATTTGATCCAATTCTCGGAGCATACTATTTTTAGAATATATAAATTTGATATAATTATCATTAATTAAATATAAAGAAGGAATATATTCTAAAAATAACATTTCGAATAAGGAATGGACATTACGGGTTTACAGTAATTCCATTTGGACTGACTAATGTACCCTATATTGTTATGGATCAAATAAATAGAGCGTTCAAATAATATATTGATGATTGTTTTGTGGTATTTATTGATTATATATTGATATTTTAAAAAATATTCATGTAAGATGAGAAACAATTGTAGTTTTTTCTGAAGACTCAAAGAAGAAAAGTGTTATATGTAGATTTTACCAAGTGTGAATTCTGGATTTAAATAGTTTCTTTTTTGGAAACATTATCTATAAGGATAGAATCTCAGTTGGTCCTATAAAGATATAGGCAGTACAGAAATTTATTACACCTAGAAACTTAACTGAGGTATGTCATTTCAATGGTTTAGCAGGTTTCTATTGGTGTTTGGTTCATAATATTTTTTTATTAGCTAAAGCGTTAACCAATATTACTATTAAAATGGTTAAGTTAATATGAAAAACGACTGTGATGAATGATTTTAGGACATAGAGAGAAGATTCTTGAATTCTATTATCTTGAATCTACCATTTGGAAATGGTGGATTTGCGATTTATAATGATGCATCAAATAAATAAATTGGTTATGTCCTTATAAAAAATGATAATGTTATTTTCTATACATCAAGGTAGTTAAAAACTAATGAATAGAACTATCAAACTCATGATACTGAGTTAACATCCATAATAATTTCTCTGAAGATATATAGACACTATCTCTATGGAGAATGATGTGAGATATATAAATATCCCAAGATATTGAAATATATCATCTCACCAAAAGAACTAAACCTAAGGAAAAGGCGATGGCCCGAGCTACTCAAAGACTATGATTGTTCAATACACTACCACCCGAGGATGTTGAATAAGGTAATAGATGCATTGATCAAGATGGATCATGAAGTTATTAAAAAAATGAGGATTGAGAATGATCATAAGCTCATTGATTTAGTAAAGATGGATATGAAAATTATCAAGGGATGGGAATCAATTTTTTTTCAAATTTGTTTTCCAGCCATATGTATTGTAAAGGATTAAAAGTTCTCAGTATGATGTTGAGAATTTTCAAAATATATTTAAAGCTATGAATGATAGAAAGTTAGAAGACTTTGTGTATGTGGATGGGATTATGAAAGTTTTGAAGGGGATTTGTGTTCCCTCTATACCAAAGATAAAAAGGTAGTTATTTGATGATACCCATAGCTAAAAGTTTTATATAAACCCTCATATCACTAATATGTATATAGATTTGAAGGAAAATTTATAGTGGGATAACATGAAGTAAAAAATTACTGATTATGTATCAAGATGTTTAGTCTATCAATAGGTGAAGGATGAAATACAATATCCCAGAGGAGTCACACAACTTCTGACAATTCCTACATAGAAATTAGATGAAATTACTATGGATTTATTCAATATATTAGCATAAAATCCAAGAAATAATGATGCAATATGGGTAATTATTGATTGAATTACCAAATATACACATTTCCATGCTATAAGGAAAGATTTTCCCATGGAGAGACTTACATGACTCTATATTAATGAAGTTATAAGACTTAATGGAGCAGTTATTTCAATAATTTATGATTGTGATCCATGATTTATATCAACATTAAAGAAAAGTATTCAAAAATATTTAGATACTAATCTTAATTTGAGTGCTTCCTATCACCCTTAAACTAATGGGCCGCCTAGAAAGACAATTAATACATTATAAAATATATTTAGATAATTCTCACTTGGCATTCAATGTATGTGGGATTAGTATTTAACATTGGTAGAGTTTTCCTACAATAATAGTTTCAATTAATGTGTTCTAAAGGCACCATATGAAGCATTATATAGAAACAGGTGTCATACAACAGCTTGTTGGGATGATGTTGGTGAAGGGAAGGTTTTAGGAATATTTCTTTTAGAGGAAACAACAAAAAAAGTAACTATTATTCAAACCCATATAAAATTCACAAAAATTAAGAAAAAAAGTTATGCCGATAAGTGGAAAAATGATTTAGAGTTTCAAGTATGAGATCATGTCATCTTGAAGGTATCTTTATGTAAGGGTGTAATAAGATTTTGAAAGAAAGGGAAACTAAGCCCTAGGTACATTAGACCTTCTATAATCCTAGAGATAATTTTATTTTTGTTTTATCATTTGGTTGTGAATCTTAGACTTTCTAATGTATAAAATGTGTCCCACAGATCTCTACTATGGAAATACATGCTTGACCTAATGAATTTATTCACTTACGAAGGAATATAATTGGAACCTATTTTATCTTACAATGAAGAGCCTATTCAGATTATGGACACTAGAGAACAAGTGTTGTGGAATTGGAGGACTCGACTAGAAATGTTACTCTATAAAAATCATAAAATTGAAGATCCTATGTGGGAGATTGAAGAAATTATGATGAAGAACTGCCCAAATATTTTTATGAGGTGAAATTCAGGAAATTTCGTGGATAAAACTTTTGTAGGAGGGGAGAATGAAACTTTCCAAAATTTTATAAATTAGGTTTTTCCCTTTATAATTTCCTTATATAATATAAGTTAAAGAAAATCACATAGAAAACACAGTTAAAGACTTATGAATGAAGAATGAATGAATTAAGATATATCTCTAGATTTTAAAGAACCTGTATTGAGGAAATAATTACTTGATCATTGGAATAGTAATGTGACCATTGTCACGACCCGACCCAATGGGGCTCGAGCCGCGACTCCCCAAGCCCGCCTCCAATAGGCCAGGGGCTGGCGACCAGCGCCGAGTAGGCTATCACACACATGGGAGGCATTAGCCTAAGGTACCTGTACACACGTACCCACAAACACCTCCATGCAACAGTGTAGAGATAAAGAAACTGAAAAGTAAATGCTTGCATACAATCTATCCCAAACCAGAGTGCAACAGCAAAAGTACAAGGGCAAAACAGGTCCCACCAAAAGAAAACTACAAGCGCGTCCAACCTTCTCTGAAGAAGGGAAACGCTGCCACAAACACCCGCCGGAAAGCTCCCTCGGCACAGCTCCGGTAAACACCCCGGTCAACTCGTTCACTCAGCTCCACCTGCTCCGGGTCCTCCTGGGACTCCGTCAAAAGGCCTATGGTTTGCACAAGACACAAACATGTGCGGGAAAAACCCGTGCAGGGGTGAGTATAAACATACTCAGTAGGCGCCCCAAAAACCCAAAACCCAAGGGAGAAACTAAAAGGAAACAGTCCGCTCAACCCAGCCAGAGGGAACCCAGACGAGAGAGGAACTCCATCTCGTGACCATCCTCGGCTAAACATGACTAGTCAGCTCAGCTCAGCTCAGGTGTATGCCCATACATACACCTTGAACAATCCAGATATACACAGCTCATGCCACAAAGCCACAAGAGGTACCGACCTCATCACCAGAAACTGTCCACAACCAGGAGAGTACACCACGAACACTGTCATACCAGATGAAACTCATCCGAGAGATACACTCCATCGGGATACTCGCAAACATCACAGACGCTCACCCGAGAGACCACGCTTGTCGGATAGCATCTCTGAGGAAACATCGCTGAAACAACATAACCACCAAACTCCTCGGAGAGGGGATCGCTGCTAGGGTCCGCTAGGGGATACCAAGACCCACTCCAGTATACGTAGCTCACAGATAGGGGATCACTCCCAGGGTCCGTTGGGGGATACCACGACCCGATCTGGCATACGTAGTTCTCACAGATGGGGGATAACACCCAGGATCCGCTGGGGGATACCACAACCCGATCTGCACTCGACAGAAGCTTCACACTCAGATAGAGGATCATCGTCCATAAAAAGATGGTCACGACGATACCAGAACCCTATCTGGTATAACTCGCGATGTAGGGGATCGAACCGACGATGCCACAACCCTACCGAAACCACGCGCTGAGTAGGGGATCACATAACCAACGATACCACAACCCTACCGACACCAAGCGCTGAGTAGGGGATCGTATAACCAACGATGCCGCAACCCTACTATAAACATCATGCTGAGTAGGGGATCGTAAACCCGACGATGCCACAACCCTACTATGCACGACCCACCGCGTAGGGGATCATATTCCCGATGATGCCACAAACCCTACTGGGTTAACCTGCTAGATAGGGGATCGCTGCCCGTGAATAAGCGGTCACAGCGATACCAAGAACCCGATCTAGGGTAAAGATGCTAGAGGATCCACTCCGGGCCCACATGAGGGATACCACAACTCTAACAGTTTAAACATCCCATCGAGAGGATCACAAACCCATACGGAGGTTGTGATACCACACGAACCCTCATAGGAATGAACCAAGGGAGAACCCTCAACCACTGCTGGTCCAAACGTTGCTACCTGAGCGACTTGCCTCAAAGCCACACTGCGTACCTCCGAAGCCAAAACCGAGGCCACCATCGCGTTCCACGCGAAAAAACACGCAGGATAGGCTGTTTACTAGCCCAGAACGAAGCACCGGTGAAAAAGACACTATTCACCGTAGCTAGCTCGCGCGGGGCCCATGCTACGATCCCGAAACCCATCGAGCGGATCACACCACGACGATCCCCTTGGAAAAACAAGCGGAATCGACTACTCGCTCGCCCAAAACAGACACCCGGTGAAAAAGGTACTATTCACCGAAGGCCGGCTCAGGTGGGGCCCACGCTTGGATTCCGAACTCATCGAACGGATCGAACCATTGCGATCCTCTCGGAAAAACACACAGGATCGACTATTCAACCGCCAAAATAGGACTCCTGGTGCAAAGCTGCGTTTCTCCGCAAACGCCCAAACCCGGCCTCATGGGGCCCGCACCCCATTCGCAGACCCAACACCCGGAAACTATCTCAAAACATCCATCGTACCATCAGGGTCTCAACGCCACTGACGGCACGTCAATCGGACGCTCCAGGTAGAAGTTACAAAGGCCCGAAGTCATAAAATAATAAAATAATATTATTTTATACGACGTTTTTAGCTCCCGGGCCACGATCCCGAACCTTTAAACCCTCGAACCCACACCGGAGGGTTCGCCTCGTCGTCAGGGTCACGTCACCGCAAACGGCGCGCGAATCCGACTCTTGGAGTGCATGATACGGGGGTTTAAAGACCCCCCGTATGCGAAGAGTGGCCGGACCGGCCGCTGCCGCCGGCCCGCCGGGCCGGCGGAGCTCCGCCGCGCTGGGCGGCCGGCCGCCGCGGCTCCGCCGCGCGCCGCCGCACCGGTGCCGCGCCGGCGGAACTTCCGCGGACCGCCGGGGGCACCCCGGCGGTCCGTTTTGCGATCCGGAGGCATCTATACGACCCTCGGGACCCGATCTATACTGCAACGGCTTCAAATTACAGAAAAATGCAGTAAAAACGAGATCGGGGGTTAAAACTCAAAACCGCCTACCTCGCGGGCGAAACGCCGACGTTCTGCCTCAGATCCGCGCTCCAGAGCTTCCGTTGCGCGCTCCTGGAACGTCCGCCGTCGAATTCTGAGCTCGTGGGCGCTCCGTTTGCTCGATTCGGTGGAGTGGCGGCGAAGAACGACGAAGAACGACGAAGAACGATAAAGGGAGGGGGGGGGGGGGCTGATATTTATAGTAGCGGCCCGCCGACGCCAAACCCGCCTCGGACCCGACGCCCGATGCGAACAAAAGTAAGGTCACCCCTAGGGTAAACGCGCCATTCTGAATGCAACGGAGGTCTCAGATTTTCCATCCGAGACTCCGTTCAGAAGTTATTTGAGCCGACGCTCGCACACAAACTTGCCACTTATTTACGGAAACGCCCCTGGTGGCGTTTCTCACCGCAGGCCCGCGCCCGCAAAGATTACACCCCGCCAAGGGTAAACGGCTCGTTCCGGACGCAACCGTGCCCTCAGATTCCCATTCTGAGCTACCGTTTAGGAGATATCACACCCCCGCCACGTGCATAGTATAAAAAAACTTAATATTTTTATAAAATTAATTTCGGGCACACCGGGCCTCAGAATCGCACGCCGTCTTCGCGCCTAGCTCTGGAATTATTCATAGAAATATTCCAAAGTCTGACAGGGCCAAAAAACCGAGTCTCTACATCCTCCCCCCCTTAGAACTTTTCGTCCTCGAAAATCCCTAAGCACAAGGAAAGCGACTGGACGCTCAACTGGGTCTCACACACCAGCGAGATCACCAACAAACAACCACTCAGGGTCTTACCAACGCCCTGAACAAAACTTGAGCAAGAAACAAAAGGAAAGAGTACCGCTAAACAGTGTCTGAAAAACTACTACAGTATGTAGAAAGGACACAAGGCTTACCTCTATCCATCCGCGGTGCCTCTAGGTCAACAGCCTCCAGGGCATGCAACTGTCCTCGCCCTCGACCACCAGCTCCCTGAGCTTGGCGTGCACCACCTGGGGGTGGGGGTGGTGGAAACTGGTACTGTCGACCACCGCCTCCCGCTGCACCAGCTCCGACGCCCCGTCCGCCGCCATGCGGACCTCCTTGCTCGAGACGCTGCCTATGCCAAGGCGGCCCATCGACCGGCTCCCTCTCAGCAGCACGTCGGGTCGGACAATCTCTAGCAAGATGTCCCCAACCATCGCAAGTGTAACACCGCCTCTCCTGAGGCTGACCAAAACCGGCCTGCGAGCCCTGTGAGCTCCGAGGCTCAGATCCCCTATCCTGGGGTCACCTCCTGAAACGTCGGCCACGTCCAGACCCCTGAGTCTGACGTCGGCTACCATATGCCGATCCGACCGACGAAGTCTCAGCTCTCGAGTGCCCAGCACTAACAGGGGGAAACTGCTCAGCCAGAAAACTCACCACCACCAACGCTCGCTCCAACACTCTATCATAGGTGGGCAGGCACAAGGAAACCACACCTGCTCGGATATCCCTGCGTAAGCCCTGCTCGAAGGTCCGAGCCCTAAATAACGGGTCTCGAACCATATCCAGGGAGTAGCGTGATAGGTCTGTAAACCTCGTTGAGTACTCCGACACAGTCATGCTCTCCTGTCGAAGCTGCAGAAGCTCCTGGATCCGCACTGACCTCAGCATCACCGGATAGAACTCCTCCCTGAAGAGCCGGTCAAACTCTACCCACGTGAGTGTCTCCTCGTCATGGGACTGCGTCAGAAAACTCCACCATCGCCCGGCCGAACCATGCAGAAGGCTCGCTGCTAGGACCACCATCTGATCAGGAGGTGTCCTCACTAGGCGGAAAACTCGAGTAACTGCCTCGAGCCAGTCATCAGCTGCCTGGGGGTCTGGATCACCCCGAAACCTCAGAGGTCACTGCCTCTGGAACTCGTGCAACGCACTCAGCCTGCGTGCAACCTCGTCCTGCACCGCCGGCACAACCAGCTGCTCGACAGGTGGTGGCTCAACTGGCAGACCACCTGGAGGTGCAACCTTAGAACCTGCGCCCTGCTCCACGACCACTACACGGGGCGGGTCATCAGCACAATCCTGCTGTGGAACCCTCGCTGGCTGTCGTCGTGGAGGCATCCTGAAATACATTCAAGACACACCACAGTCAAAGAGTATATCTGGAGAGCTGACTCAAGAAGGACAAGGAAAAATCCAAAAACCCAGTCCTATATGATGCATGTACCATGATGTCCCCGCGACCAGTGTACGAATGTCCCGAGTCGAAAGGCAGGTTATCAGAGTCCTGGTGTATGGATACGTCGGCCGCCGCACCAACACTGGAGTCCCTGACCTGAAATCCGAACTCGAAACACCCTAACACTGCCGCTATGCAACCCAAACCAAACTCACAGCTAGACCAGCTACGCTCTGAGATCCCAAAGGTGGAACCTCCTCTGATACCACTCTGTCACAACCCGACCAAACGGGGCTCGAGCCGCGACTCCCCAAGCCCGCCTCCAATAGGCCAGGGGCTGGCGACCAGCGCCAAGTAGGCTATCACACACATGGGAGGAATTAGCCTAAGGTACCTGTACACACGCACCCACAAACACCTCCATGCAACAGTGCAGAGATAAATAAACTGAAAAGTAAATGCATGCATACAATCTATCCCAAACCAGAGTGCAACAACAAAAGTACAAGGGAAAAACAGGGCCCACCAAAAGAAAACTACAAGCACGTCCAACCTGCTCTGATGAAGGGAAACGCTGCCACAAACACCCGCCGGAAAGCTCCCTCGACACAGCTCCGGTAAACACCCCGGTCAACTCGCTCACTCAGCTCCGCCTGCTCCGGGTCCTCCTGGGACTCCGTCAAAAGGCATGTGGTCTGCACAAGACACAAACATGTGCGGGAAAAACCCGTGCAGGGGTGAGTATAAACATACTTAGTAGGCGCCCCAAAAACCCAAAACCCAAGGGAGCAACTGAAAGGAAACAGTCCGCTCAACCCAGCCAGAGGGAACCCAGACGAGAGAGGAACTCCATCTCGTGACCATCCTCGGCTAAACACGACTAGTCAGCTCAGCTCAGCTCAGGTGTATGCCCATACATACACCTTGAACAATCCAGATATACACAGCTCACGCCACAAAGCCACAAGAGGTACCGACCTCATCACCAGCAACTGTCTACAACCAGGAGAGTACACCACGAACACTGTCATACCAGATGAAACTCATCCGAGAGATACACTCCATCGGGATACTCGCAAACATCACAGACGCTCACCCGAGAGACCACGCTTGTCGGATAGCATCTCTGAGGAAACATCGCTGAAACAACATAACCACCAAACTCCTCTGAAAGGGGATCGCCGCTAGGGTCCGCTAGGGGATACCAAGACCCACTACGGTATACGTAGCTCACAGATAGGGGATCACTCCCAGGGTCCGCTGGGGGATACCACGACCCGATCTGGCATACGTAGTTCTCACAGATGGGGGATCACACCCAGGATCCGCTGGGGGATACCACAACCCGATTTGCACTCGACAGAAGCTTCACACTCAGATAGAGGATCATCGTCCATAAAAAGATGGTCACGACAATACCGGAACCCTATCTGGTATAACTCGCGATGTAGGGGATCGAACCGACGATGCCACAACCCTACCTAAACCACACGCTGAGTAGGGGATCGCATAACCAACGATACCGCAACCCTACCGACACCAAGCACTGAGTAGGGGATCATATAACCAACGATGCCGCAACCCTACTATAAACATCATGCTGAGTAGGGGATCGTAAACCCGACGATGCCACAACCCTACTATGCACGACCCACCGCGTAGGGGATCATATTCCCGATGATGCCACAAACTCTACGGGGTTAACCTTCTAGATAGGGGATCGCTGCCCGTGAATAAGCGGTCACAGCGATACCAAGAACCCGATCTAGGGTAAAGATGCCAGAGGATCCACTCTGGGCCCACCGGAGGGATACCACAACTCTAACAGTTTAAACATTCCATCGAGAGGACCACAAACCCATACGAAGGTTGTGATACCACACGAATCCTCGTAGGAATGAACCAAAGGAGAACCCTCAACCACTGCTGGTCCAAACGTCGCTACCCGAGCGAATTGCCCCAAATCCACACTGCGCACCTCCGAAGCCAAAACCGAGGACACCATCGCATTCGACGCGGAAAAACACTTAGGATAGGCTGTTTACTCGCCCAGAACGGAGCACCGGTGAAAAAGGCACTATTCACCCTAGCTAGCTCGCGCGGGGCCCACGCTACGATCCCTAAACCCATCGAGCGGATCACACCACAACGATCCCCTCGGAAAAACAAGCGGAATCGACTACTCGGTCACCCAAAACAGGCTCCCGGTGAAAAAGGTACTATTCACCGAAGGCCGGCTCGGGTGGGGCCCACGCCTGGATTCAGAACTCATCGAACGGATCGCACCATTGCGATCCTCTCGGAAAAACACACAGGATCGACTATTCAACCGTCAAAATCGGACTCCTGGTGTAAAAGCTGCGTTTCTCCGCAAACGCCAAAACCCGGCCTCGTGGGGCCCGCACCCCATTCGCAGACCCAACACCCGGAAACTATCTCAAAACGTCCGTCGTACCATCAGGGTCTCAACGCCACTGACGGCACGTCAATCGGACGCTCCAGGTAGAAGTTACAAAGGCCCGAAGTCGTAAAATAATAAAATAATATTATTTTATACGACGTTTCTAGCTCCCGAGCCACAATCCCGAACCTTTAAAACCTCGAACCCACACCGGAGGGTTCGCCTCGTCGTCAGGGTCACGTCGCCGCAAACGGCGCGTGAATCCGACTTCCGGAGTGCAAGATACGGGGGTTTAAAGACCCCCGTATGCGAAGAGTGGCCGGACCGGCCCGGACGCCGCCGCCGCGCTGGGCGGCCGGCCGCCGCGGCTCCGCCGCGCGCCGCCGCCCTGGGCGGCCAGCAACCACGGCTCCGCCGCGGGCCGCCGGAATCCGCCGGCGCCGGCGCCGCCCGCGCCGGTGCCGCGCCGGCGGAACTTCTGCCGACCGCCGGGGGCACCCCGGGGGTCCGTTTTGCGATCCGGAGGCATCTATACGACCCTCGGGACCCGATCTATACTGCAACGGCTTCAAATTACAGAAAAATGCAGTAAAAACGGGATCGGGGGTTAAAACTCAAAACCGCCTACCTCGCGGGCGAAACGCCGACGTTCTGCCTCAGATCCGCGCTCCAAAGCTTCCGCTGCGCGCTCCTGGAACGTCCGCCGTCGAATTCTGAGCTCGTGGGCGCTCCGTTTTCTCGATTCGGCGGACTGGCGGCGAAGAACGGCGAAGAACGATGAAGAACGATAAAAGGGGGGGGGGGGGGGCTGATATTTATAGCAGCGGCCCGCCGACGCCAAACCCGCCTCGGACCCGACGCCCGATGCGAACAAAAGTAAGGTCACCCCCTAGGGTAAACACACCGTTCTGAACGCAACGGCGGTCTCAGATTTTCCATCCGAGACTCCGTTCAGAAGTTATTTAAGACGACGCTTGCACACAAACTTGCCACTTATTTACGGAAACGCCCCTGGTGGCGTTTCTCACCGCAGGCCCGCGCCCGCAAAGATTACACCCCGCCTAGGGTAAACAGATCGTTCCGGACGCAACCGTTCCCTCAGATTCCCGTTCTGAGCTACCGTTTAGGAGATATCACACCCCCTCCACGTGCATAGTATAAAAAAACTTAATATTTTTATAAAATTAATTCTGGGCACACCGGGCCTCGGAATCGCACGCCGTCTTCGCGCCTAGCTCTGGAATTATTCATAGAAATATTCCAAAGTCTGACAGGGCCAAAAACCCGAGTCGTTACAACCATTAGGAACAGTAATAAGACCAATATAATTTTAAACTCTCCTATGAACGTATAAATAAAATTTAGGCATCTTATGAATAAAAATATGATGTAATTATATCATATAAGTAGTTTAATGTTTTAAAAATGAAGAATTAAGTGTTAATATTTTTGTAAAAAAATATGTTTTTATTAATAATTTTATAATTAATATATAGATTTTAAAGAAAATATATTTTAATAAAATATATTCATAAATTAATATTTTTTTGTCAGGATCATATGATAATTTATGAGACCTTAATATTTTTTTCATATTGTTATAAAGATAGTTATAATATAAAAATCAGCATTTTTTGAGTAAATGATCATTTTATTTAAAAATTAATATTCTCATAAATATAAAATTATTTTCCCAAAATGGAGTTCATTTTTGGATTCTATATTTCATAGAATGTTTAGGGTGAATTTTTGAGATTTTTCTAAAATACTATATTTTTTTGGTGAATAGTGAAATTCGGTAATGTATGATATTAGACAAATACATGAGTTATTGATTCATGGATGATGTATGGATGATTTAAGAATCATTAGTTAGAAATAAAATTCACCCATTACTTTATTTGATCACAATAATGAAAACCATTCATAGTCTTGAGCTAAAATAATAAATCATTGAATAAATTATTCAAAAAACAGCCATCTCATCCACTATATATACGACCCATCACCACCTCTTATCCTCACACTTCAAAAGCCTAAAATATTGATTATATTCTCCAAATTTTCTCTAATAAATCTCTATCCAACGTTTTAGTCTCTCTGTTATCACCAAAAATCATTTTAATGTTCTTTAAGGATATTATCAAGTAGAAGAATTCAAGTGGTAGATCATTTTTTATTCACTTCCAATTTATTTGAATTTATTTTCTTCTTATTATATTATTTACCAATTATATTAAAACATGTATGGTAACTCAGGTATCTTATATATACTGGTATATTTCTATATTAATCAAATATCCATCATAAAACCCCTCCTCCTGTTACTTTTATTCTAAAAATGAAAACGTCATCCATGATGTGTCGATTTACCGCCATCGTGTATGATGTGACTTCATTTTATGTTAATTATTATAGGGATGGTTATGAAACCATAATTATGTATAAAAGATATTTTATTATACATATTACATGTCATTTTGTGTTCTATAAGCAGTATATATATATGATATTAATTAATAAGACAAAACTAGTTCGTGATGATAGAAAAAACGCCCAGATAATCTAAAATTTTTTCATTAATGGTTTGTCAAATAAATCATCCTAATATTTTGAAAAATATTATATATAAGACCAATAAATATTATTATTTTTAATTAATAACATATAACTTCAATTATGGATATCTATTCTTATTTCTCATGATCTTCCATACATGTATACAAGTGAACCAATCGTGAAAACCGAGGAAAAGAACACTTCCGTATAACTAAATAGAATCCTATAACTCATTAAAAATGCCATAAATGAACCTAATAAAATTATAATGAATCAACTGAAAGAATAAAAGTTTCTTAATTAATAAATTAATTAATGTATTTAATTTTATTAACAAGGACATCAAGTACCAGTTTAGAATGCATTTTGACATAAGGTAAGGGTTTCTTCCTGAACCTCTATTTTTCAATTGGGTTACACTATATCTCCATTTACCCAAATTTAATTCTTTATTATTTTTATATAATTATACTAAATTGTTTTTATATTTTACAAACTCATATATAAATATCATTTCAACTTTATTTTATGGGATAATACATGTTTTATAAGGTTCCCTTCTCAATTATTCTCCACAAGCAAGCTCGATTTAAGGGAACATTCTAGTTTCTTACAAATTTTCAAGTGTACACCATAATATGTTTTAAGACACCATTATTATTAAAAAATAACATATTTTATCTTGTAAAAATATCTTAGTTTATTTCTAGTTTTATTTAAATAATGGATCCCTTGTCCTCTTTAAGGTCTCTAATATTTTCCCTTAAACTACAAAGAATTGACCAATTTCTAAAGTTTTTTTAAAACTCTTTTAACTTGTTTTCACTTTAGTTGGAAATAAATTGTTCCTAAAAATAATTTAATTTTCCTTATATTTTATTTTCTAGGATATAAATATTTAAAATATGATTTTTTGATAAATGAAAATTATTTTTCCAAAAGAAAGCTTCTTTTAAAAATAAAAGGGTATTTATCTCAAGAATTTCTTAATGATTCTCATCTATTTCAACATGATTTGTAGAATATTATTCTTAATTTGGGTTTATATAATATGATATGATCTAAAATATTTTTTTAAATGGTTTATGTTCAGTTTGACTGTGGATGTGCTATCTTGATTCCAATCACCATATTACTCAGAATGGTTAGTGACTATATTTACTGATTGGAGAAATTTATTTACATATCATATGTGTATGTTGTTTGTTTTTCAACCCATTCCCATAAGGAATGAATTGGGCTTATTAAGTGATGGTTGGGGCCTGCTATAGACCCTTAATGTATCTGTACGTCTCATGATATAAAATATATATAGACTTGACCGAGGCCTTGCCCATTTATTTTCATATATGTATTTGGATGATGCCTTAAACATTTATTTTCATATTTTTTAGCCGATGAATCGGAGATATGTTTCCAATATCATAAATTATTCATTATTTAATTATGGTTCTATTAATTTATAGTCCATGTGATTGTTCGACTAGTAAAATATCTATGGTCATGTTTTATTCTCATGTGATTATTTATATGAAATTATTTTGACAACAATTTATTCATGCCTTATTTTGTTCAAGATTATGACATGTGTTGTTAGATATTCTATATACCTTATTGTTTATGTTTATTGCTTCCACTGTATTTATTACAAATAGTGATAATTTAATATCACCTCTTTCTTATGTTTTATTTCTTCCTAGAATACGAAGATATATATTATGAATGTATTACAATGTTAATTCAGTAGATTATGAGAGTTTCAATTAGAGTAAATATTTTGTATTTATTTTCAAGTTGTAATGTAAAATTTATATTTGTATTTGGTTTTCCAAAGCTACTAACACATTCGGTTCTTTTGAATATGAACACTTATTCATAGTACTAATGTAATAAATCAAGCCACCTACTCCAGGCTATTGGGGTTTGGGCCCTTATATTTGATATCAGAGCAATATTAGTATAGACATTGGAAAAATAGATTTATAAAACATAGATTAGGGAACATAACCCTAAGATAGACTTTGAGGACAATCATAAAAGAATATCCCCGATTTTTTATGGTATAGATTAGGTGGGTATTCCTAGAAATATATCCCTGTATGAATATTACAAGTGGACGTGGTTCTAGTATAGATGTACCTAGGGGTAAAAACTTTGACAAGGTGCGTTGGGCGTGACTCAACATAACATGTTACATGAAAATGTGCCTTAAAACACATCTAGATTTACAATACCATTGGATATGATTAGGATAATTCACATTTTATTTACATACCATTATAAAAGAATTTAAAAGTAAATAGGTACCCAAAGAATCCTTGTTTATGATTATGAGATTAACTATTCATAAATTTTAAATTTATGTTTTGTAATTTTATAGTTAGAAATTATAAATTTTGGTTTCATAACCAAATTTAGTGTATTACATTATTTAGAAGTAGTGCCTAGTGGAAGCAATGGAAACCATATAAACATACATATTCTATTTAGGTATTTCCATCCCAGAAAAGATAATAATGTTGCAACTAGAGCTACAACTAGTGATGAGAAACTTATATTCATACAGGGAAAACTATATTAAGTTAGGTACAATAAATATGCCCCTATAGATTATGATAATCTATAACATGGAGGAATAATGTTAGACCTCTTCACGAGACAGAAACCAACATCATTAAAAGGGACTACAAACCCAGTGGTAGTTGAGTAGAGGATAAGTTCCTTAGAGATTATATTTCTCACATTGGGAAGTAATGAAAGGGAGAAGGTTATCATTATAGTTAATTATATATCTAGCGATACAGATCAATGGTGTTCATTTATTCAAAACACGAAGGAGGAAGAATAAATATCAAACATCGAATGAAATGATTTTAAGGAACTCTTCTTGGAAAAATATTTCACCCAAGAATAAAAATTAGATATTGAGAGACAATTATTGAATCTAAGGTAAAAAGAGTATGAGAATGTTTCTTAGTATTAATTCAAATTTAAAAAGTTATGAAGTCATGATGTGGAATATATACGTAATATAAGGAGTAATATTGATTTATTTCGTGATGGGTTATTACAATTCATCCATAGGGTAATGGTCTCTAAAAATTGATCATATATGAAAATATATCCCCATGGGCAGTAAAGGGAGAGAAAGAATTGTCAATGTATTTTAATTTAAGTTAAAAAAATAGAAAAAGTGGGTGGGAAAAACATAATGGATAAAGTTAAGGATAAATAAGGTACTTTTACATCATTCAATACTTGTGGAAGGAAACACGCTAGTGCCTGCTAAAAAGAATATGAGTATTCTAAAAGTGTGGTTAGAACGGAAATAATGTCATGACATCAAGGGAAATAAAGGAACTACCAATTTCAAAAGCTAAAATTACATGGAGATGATACACTATGAAAATTATTTTCAAAATCCTCAAGAAAACTTTCCATAGAAAGGCCACTAGATAAAGTACAAGCTTATGCAATCATAACTGCTGAGGTTGAAGTTACTGATGATGTGGTGGAAGTTAATTTAATAGTCTCTGAAAACTTATCAATGTGTTATTTGGTTATGGATATTCACATTATTTTATATCTTTCCAATTTTCAAAGAAAATTATACATTTCGCATTTGATTTAATAAATTATTTTTTAGTCAAAACATATAAGGGAAGTCTCAGTTAAACAAAGATTTAGTGGGCATCCCCCTTTATGTCACATAAATTTTATTTAGTTATTGACCTTTTCATCATACATATGATTGAATTTTATATAATACATCATATTGAATGACATTCAAAATAAGATGGAAAATCAATTTCAAAAAGAAGGAAATCATGATTTGTGGGTAAGATGTAGAATCCCTAATGTTTAAAGAAGAAACGTAATCATCTAATTCATATTTGGACCCCTTGCAACAACTCTTATAAATAAAATTTTAGGGAGTAATAGAAAACCTCATCTATGGGTGATGAAATAAATCTTAAAATTGAGGATGTACCAGTTTTTCCAGAATACATTTATGTATTTTCCAAAAATTTACTTCGCAATCCTCTAGAATGGAAAGTTGAGTTTTATATTGATTTAATCCCTGACACAAGGCTTGTACAAATGAGTCCCTAGAGAATGGCCGTTGTGGAATTAGTGGAGCTGAATATAAAACTAGAAGTGTTTAGTAATAAGGGATTTATTCACCCTATTATTTCTCCATGGGGATCCCCTGTTGTTTTTGTTATGATAAAATATGGATTCATAACCCTGTGAATTAACTATATAGAAATCAATGCTATTATAATAATTAACAAGTTTTCCATGGTTTACATTAATGATTAATTTGATCCACTTCACGTAGCTTAGTATTTCTCAAACATTGAACTTCAAACTGGATATCATAAATTTCTTAAAAAGAAGTAAGATATCTCAAAGAAAACATTTCGAACCAGGTATAGACATTACGAGTTTACAGTAAAGAAAATTGGACTGACTAATTAACCCTATATTTTCTGGATATAATGAACATAGTGTTATAGAAATATCTTAATGATTTTATTGTGATATTTATTGATAATATATTGGTATATTAAAAAATATATGAGGAACAAGAGAGCCACTTTCTGGTTGTGTTAGGGACTCTTAGAAGAAAATATTTATATGGTATGTTTAAGAAGTGTGAATTCTAGTTTCAAACAGTTTCTCTTCTTGGAAACATTATATGTAAGGGTGAAATATAAATTTATCTTGTGAAGAAAAATGTATAATAGGAATGTAATACACCATTAAATATAACCCAGGTACGTAGATTCATTTCTGAAGAAGGTTACTATTGGCATTTCGTTCAGAATTTGATTCGATTAGATAACCCATTAACCAATTTTACTCTTAAAGGGGAAAAGATCATTTGAAAAAGTAATGTGATGAATGCATTGAATGATTTTTATAATATTAGTGATTTATATTAACTTGAATATATTAATATGAAATGTAAGATTTTTTATTTATTGTGATGTATAAAAGAAAAAACATGAATGTGTCCTTATACCAAATGATAGAGTCATTGCCTATGCATCAAGGGGGTTAAAAAACTGAACAGAACTATCCTATTCTTGATCTTGAGTTAGAACCCTTAATATTTAATCTTTATATATGGAGACCATATCTCTGGAGAAACATGTGAGATATATACAAATCATAAGGGCATACAAAATATATCTTATCACATAAATAACTCAAAAAGAGAAAAATGAGATGGATAAAGATATTCGTGGAATATGATTCTTCAATACAATACCACCCAAGAAAGGTAAAAAATATTGAAAATTCATTGATCAAGAAGGATTATGGAGTTCAAAACAAAATTAGGATTTGAAAGGATAATGTTTTTGTGGATATAGTAAAGATAGATATGGGAATTATCAATGGAGGTGAAACAACATTAATTTTTCAATTGGTTTCCCAACCATATTTATTTGAAAGGATTAAAAAGTTCTCAGAATAATGATGAGAATTGTTAAAATGAAATTAAAGCTTTGAATTACAGGAAGTTGGAAGACTTCATGTATGTGAATTGAATTCTAAAATTTTGCTGAGAGTCTTTGTATTCACTCTATTTCAGAGGCAAAAAGTTTGTTATTCGATTATTTCCATAGCTCTAATTTCTATATAAACTCTTGTAGCACTAAGAAATATAAAGATTTGAAGTAATATTTCTGTTAAGATAACATGAAGTGGGAAATTTTTGATTACATATCAAGATGTTTAGATTTTTAATAGGTGGAGGGTAAAAGACATTATCTTGGAGGAATCATGTAGCCTATGACTATTCTTTCATTGAAATGAGAGGAAATTACTATGGGTTTTTCACTAGATTACCAAAAACATCAAGAATGTATGATTATATAAGGGTAATTGTTGATCGACTTACCAAATATTCACATTTCTTTTCTCTAAGGGAGGATTTTCTTTTGGAGTGCCTTGCATGACTCCATATTAATAATGTTTTTACGAATTTTTGGAGAACCTATTACAATCATGTCTCTCATCATCAATGATTTACATAAAAATTCTAGAAAAGTCTTTAGAAATCATTTCATACTAAGCTTTATTTGAGTATTTCATATCACCCTCAAACTAATATTCAATCTGAAAGGACCATTCATACATTAGAATACATGTTAAGATCATGGACATTGACATTCAATGAATGTGGGATTATTATTTACCTTTGGTAATGTTCTCTTTCTATAATATTTTCTAATAAATTATTCTAGTGGCACTACGTGAAGCATTATATGGAAAGAGGTTTCATACACGATCTTATTGGGATAAAATTGGTGAAAGGAAGTTTATAAGACCAGAGATTGTGGAGGAAAAATCATTATAGTTAAAGACTATTTAAACCCATATCAAGGTAGCTCAATATAGAAAAAATAGTTACATAGATAATTGGAGGAAGGATTTTTAGTTTCAATTCAGAGGTCCAGTCTTCTTTAAGGAATATCGATGGAAGGTTGTTGTATTATTTGGAAATAAAAGGAACTTAATCCCCAAGTACATTGGAACTTTAGAAATCCTAGAGAAAATTAGAGATATGGATTATCTTATGGTGATACCACCTAGTGTTTCTAAAGTATATAATGTGTTCCACGTCCCTTCACTATGGAAGTACATGCCAGACCCAAACTAAGTCCTCACTTCTCATGGAATATAATTGGAACATGATTTATAGTACTATGAAGATCCTATTAATATTATGGACACTAGAGAATAAGTGTTGAGTAATTAGATGACTCAGTTGGTAAAGGTTCCTTGGAAAAAATTATAGAATTGAAGAGGCCTTGATGGAATTGGAGGAAATTATTATGAAGAACTAGCCAAATATTTTTATGTGGTGACATTTTAGAAATTTTTAAGGATGATATTTTTGTAGGATGGGATAATTTAACAACCAAATTTTTTTCCGATGAAGTATCCCTTATTATAATTATGTTATATATTAAATGTCACATAAAATGACATAGATAACACAATACACGCCTTGTAAATAAATAATGAATGAAATAAGATGTATTTCAATAATTTAAGGAACCCATGACGATGTAATAGTAACTTGAATGTTGGAATAGTAGTGTGACCATTAGAAATAGTAATTTGGAAAATAGAATAGTAAATTCACATTAAATGTATAAATAAAATTTGGAATCTTATAAATAATAGTATTATGTAATTATATCATAGTATAAGTAATTGATTTTTTCTAAAATAAAATATTTGGCGTTAGTATGTTTGTAAAACACAAATTTTTATTTCTAATTTTATAATTAAAATAATGATTTAAAATAAAAAATAATTTTTAATAAAATAGAATCATAAATTAATATTTTGTTTTCTCATGATTATATTATAATTTTATGAGACATTAATTATTTTTCAATGTGTTATAAAAACAGTTATAATATTAAAATTGGTGTTTTTTGATTAAATGATGATTTTATTTAAAAATTAAAATCCAAATTAATTGAAAATTATTTTCATAAACTGGAGTTCATTTTTTAATTATACAAATCAAAAAATATTTTGTGTTATTTTTTGTGATTTTCTAAAATACATGAATTTTCCGAGAAAAGTGTAATACGATAATTTACAATATTAGATAAATACTTGAATTATTGAGTCATGGATGATGTATGGAAATTGTAGGCATCATTAGTTTTAATTAACCTAAAATTATTACTATATTTATTCAAAAAAATAAAAATATTCATATTTTTGAATAAAAATGATAAACAATAGAATTTAATATTCAAAAAACACGGATCTCCTCCACTAGAAATACCACCGCCACCACCTCTTCTTCTCACACTTCAAAAGCTGTGAAGATTCCATATATTCTACCCATTTAATCTCCTATACCTTTTACCAATTTATTGTCTTGATTGTTTTACAAAAATCCCATTTAAATTCTCCTTAAGTAAGTTCCCATGGAGAAGAATTCAAGAGGATAATCCTTTTTTGTTATCTTTTAATTTCATTAAATTTATTTTCTTCTTATTCTATAATTACATCTTCTATAAAAAAATGCAGGATTACTACAATATATTTTATGTACATGTATTTTACTATGTTAATGGAGGATCTAACAACAAACCCTTTATTATACCCCCCTTTTATTCTAAAATTTAAAACACCGTCCATGATTTGACGATTTACCACCGTTGTAGACGATGCGAATTCATTTTACATTTCCACCTTTAGGGATGGATATAAAACCATAGTTATGGTAAAAAAATATTTTATTATACATATTATAATTTATTTAGTGTTCTAGAAACATTATATATACAAGATATTTATTTATAATATAAAAATAGTTTGTGACAATCAAAAAACCTCTAAAATAATATAAACAATAATCATTAAAGATCTATCTAATGAATCATCCTCATATTTGGAAAAAAATACATAAGACCATTCAATAATCTTTATGTTGATTAATAACATGTAACTTAAATTATGGATATCAATTCTCATTCCAAATTATATTTCATATATATATACAAGTGAACTAATCGTGAAAATGAAGGAAATAAACACTTCGAATAGTCGAAATTGAATTTTATAACTCCTTAAAAAATTCATAATTGAACATAATAAAATTATAAAAAATAAGGTACATGTACAAAATGTTCTAAATTAACTAATTAATGGATTTAAATTTATTATCTTGGATGTTCGGTACAAGTTCATAATTCTTTCATAAACAAGGTTAGGGTTTCTTCTCGAACCTCCATTTTTCATTCTGGTTACCTTGGCTCTCTCTTTACCCCAACGAAATTATTCATTATTTTTGTATAATAACTCTTGTATATGTTACAATATCATATATCCTGACCCTTTAATCATTTTTTATGGGATAATACATATTTTATAAGGATCAATTCTCAATTCTTCTTGATAAGTAAGTCCGATTTAAGGGAACATTCCAGTTCCTACCCATTATCAAGTGCACTCCATAATCTGTTTAAGAAAAAATTATTCTTCTAAAATGAATAATATTATCACAACAAAACAAATTATTTTATTTCTATTTTTATGTAAACAATTAATCCTTCTCAGCTATAAGGATTCTTATATTTTCCATTAAATTTCCTAGAAGTGGCCCATTTCCAAAGTATCTTTAACACACATTTTACTTATTTTCACTTAATTTGTGGATAATTTGTTCCTAAAAAATTATTCCGTTGTCCTTAACTATTAGTTTTTGGGAAATAAATATTTAAATTATAATTTTATGAAAAATAAAAAAGTTTTTTAAAAAATAACTCATCTTTGCAAAGTAAAAAGGGTATTTCTCTTTCGATTTTCTCAAGGATTTTCATCATTTTCAACACCCTCTATTAATTAGTTTTATTAATTGGGATTTATATTTTATGATATCATAAAATATATTTTATTAGATGATTTAAGATCAATTTGAATATGGATGTTCTATATTTATAGTGATCACCAAATTACTCGGAATGGTAATGATTATGTTTACTGGTTGGGGAAAGTTATTTACATATCATATATATAAGTTTCTTATATTTAAATACATTAATATATGGAATTAATTGGAATTAGTAAGTGATGGTTCGGTCCCTCTATATAACCTTGATGCATCGTTAGGTCTATTGAGATAAAACAAATGTGGATTTGGCTGAGGCGTTGCCCATTAATTTTCATATTCGGATTTGGCTGAGGCCTTAACAATTTATTTTCAGATGTCATAGCCGAGGCATGAATGGTATGTTTCATCTATTCAGAATTATTTATTTCCTAATTATGAAACTTTTAACTCATAGTCCATGGGATTATTTTACAAGTATAAAATCCATGGTTAAGTTTTACTCTCATGTGATTATTTACATGAGATGTTTTGAAAAGATTTTATTTCTTTCGTATTATGTTCAAGATTATGGAATGTGTTGTAATATATTCACCATAAATTATTGTTTATTTTTATAAATTTTAAAAAATTTCTTACACTTACTGAATATCTATTCCCACCTTTTTATTATGTTTTATTATTTCACAGGAGACGAAGGTGTATATTATTATTGACTTGTAGGGATAATCAGTGAGATTATGAGTGTTTCAATTGGAGTTACTATGTTGTATTTTATTTAATTATCTAATGTAAAACAAATGTTTTTATCTCTTTTGACAATGATACTAAAGTATTCGGTCCTTTGGGATGCGATCCCATGATCACGGTACAAATGTAATAAAGTAATACACCGACTCTATGCTACTGGAGTTTGGGTCTTTATAGTTATAGATAGTTAGGATGAGAAGTTTTTTATGATATTGATGGTGACTATTGAAAATGGATAGATACTCATAAAATTAAGTGGTCAATTCTACCAGATGATCAATATGACTCTACTATATATATGCGGTGGGACCACCTATTGATGTGTAATGCGATTACTTGTTAAGAGTGATTAACATGGTTAAATAATCCCTTGTTTTACTATTTTCACATCCTTAGTAATATAAATTTTTTTGTGTTCTCATGTGGACATAAGAATAATTTAAAAACCATATAAATCCATAGTGTTATTTAATTTTTCACATTTCTTTGATTGTTCATATGCTTGTGTATGTACTTCTCACAAGACTTTTTCATAATTATTTTGGAAGATTTCAAGCATCCAATGTTATTGAGATATTAGTTTGGGAGTTTTGGCATATTCATAGTGGATTACATCTGGAGGATGAATTTTTGATGGATTCAAGATCTCAGTTCTTGTTGTTTTATAGATGGTGATCTCATGGTTCACACATATTAGTTTTTCTACTTCTCCCCAAAAAGATATTTATAAAAAAATGAGTGGTGATATTGTTTCAACCAATGTGTTGGGTTGTTATCCTGTGAATGTATATGGGAAGATTATTCTAGAGAATCTCATAATCCTCCCTTTTATATAATTTCATTCTATACTGTGCTTGGATTTAGTCTCTTTATATAAATCTTACTTTAACTATCACTAAAAGGAAATATCATTCTAAATCATGAATAATTATATTCTTATGTAAACATGAAAGGATGATTATGTATCCGTTTTATGAAATACCTTAATGGTTTTTATATAAATAAACCATGAAGTAACATATATTTCTCAAATTATTGAGTTAAATGAAAGAATCATCCTTTAGGTTTTTCCCATTGTATCGGTGTATACTATTGCATTTCCTAAAGAATTTATTTTCCTTCACACGGATTTTGTGGTATAGTTCTCAAAAGAACATATACATATATCCAAACCGATATCCAAGAATCCCTATAAAATGGACATGATGGCATTGTTGGAGATAAAGAATTAAATACAACAAAATTTGAAAATAGGGTCCACACGCACCATTTTATCACCTTGAGGTGAACCAGTTCGATTTTTCATGAAGAAGAATGATTCAATTTAGTTGTGATTTGATTTACGAGAACTCATCAACATCACCATAAATAAGAAGTATCCAGTTTTATGGATTGATGGCTTGTGTAATCAACTTCAAGGAGCGCATTACTTGTCAAAATTGGATCTTCTCAAAAGATGTAATTATCTTAAGGTGAAGAGTGAATATATCCAAAATTACCTTCGATATGAGATAACGAAACTATGAGATAATTTCATAATATTATGGATTACAAATTCCCCTACAATATTCATGGAATTGAGGAATAATGTATTGAAAAACTACATAGAAAACATTTTCAGTGTATTTATTCAATATATTCTCATATACTCTATATTAAAGGAGGACTATAAAGGGAATCTAAGGATTTTTCTATGGAATTTATGTAAGGAGAAGTTATACACTATGTTTGGAAATTTTGCATTTGGATATTGAAATTCATATTATAGAGAGTTATGATTATGAATGATGGAAATTTTTTTATGCTTTAAAGAAAATGGAAATTGAGGAATGAACCTAACCCCCAATTATCATAGAAATCCAAAGTATTCTTAGAAAATTTTGGTACTTCCAATGGTTTTTAAAACACTTATCACAATAGTCTTGCCTATTAATTATGTTAACTAAAAAAGGATAAATTATATATTTATAGGAGAATGTGATGAATATTCTAAGGAGATAAATAATAGGCTAGTCATTACACATATAATAATATTACCCTCAAATGGAGACGTTTTTGTGAAAAAAATGATGCTTCAAAGAATGTATTATGTTTTTGACTCATGAAAAATATAAATTAATAGCCCATGCCTCTTGAAAATTGAAGATCTGTGAGCAGGACTGCCCGAAACATGATTTGGAGTTAGAAGTTGTATTATTTTCATTAATAATTTAGACACACAACCTATTTGACTAAAAGTGAGATATATATTCCTATCATGAGTGTTTAAATTATATATTCACCCATAAATATATAAATATACAACAATGAAGATGGTTAGAGTTAACAACGAACAATGATTTCCGAGTTAACTTCTATTATGGAGAGGTGAATAAAATAGCTATTTATATTACAAAAAAAACTAACTACCCCATCAATGATGGGGATTTTGAAATACTCTATCTTTATGGATATTAAAAAGGATGGATTTTGAAATCATAAGGGTAGGTAAGAAATCCAATCTTGGAAAAATTATTACCCAAACATCCATATTAGAGAAGATCATTGAGGCATAAAGAAAATATTTAGAGCTTCAATGTAATGGGCCAGGTATTTATAGAATAACATGTTTTCTTTTATATTAATACTAATGAATAATATATTTATTTTACATTAAAGTGGAATTTTTTTTATTGTGTACTCGACACAGAACAACGTGTTTTTCTGAAATCATACGTTGCACATATCTTTGAGTTGTACTGAAAAATAATAAAATAATATTATTATTAATTTTAATGGTAGTTAAGACCTATCCATTGTAATGGACTGAATGAATAGTATCAACTAAATTTTCAAATATGGTTTACATATGTTTAAATAATGATTCATTGGTTTCCAAATTTTTTATAAATGGAAATAAAAAAAATTGAATATAAGGGATGTGTTTTTATGAAAACCTATTTAAAACGAGAATAATTAAGGTTATAAAATCACATCACTATTTATGGTTTTTTATTTTATAAAAAATATGTGTAATATATTCAATTCAATGTTTTAAATTCAACTCATATGTTTTTTAGATATGATAAAAGAATAAATTTATTTTTTGGATTAAAAAGTATTTTTCTAAAAATGAATTTTTACCGCCTTTTGATGGAAAACCCTTTTTAAATTTATTTTTGTCAATTTTATATCTTATATTTGAAAACCTAAAAAACTTTTTTAGAATGGGGACTGAAAAATTTACTTTGGTTAAATGATTTCTAATTTTCAGCTAAAGATTATTTTTTAATGAATAGCAAAACATACACATTTTTAATTCAAAACTGCCTTTTTATCTAATTTATTTATAAAATTAGATAGTCATTTTAATTGGTTTTAAATTATACTTGGATTATGTTTTTATAATTTAATAAAATTATGGTAATTATATGTAATTCCAAATTTTAATTGGACATAAACACATGTCAATATTTTGGTAGTTTCTACTTTTGAAAAGCACATTTTTTTATTTTGGAAATAAAAATTAATTTGAAATTAATTTATGAAAATTCGTTGTTTTGAATTTGGAAAATTGGATTCCATATTTGGAATCAGAAGGTCAAAATTTTGTAAATAGGTAGATTTTATTTTTGGACATTATGAATAGTTACTTGAATAATTATTTTATTTAGCATGGTTAAATGGTAAATATGATAAATAAGGGTAAAAAAATAATATTATAATAAAATAAAAGTCTTATAAAATGTGTAGTAATATTATTTAATTATATATTTACAACACTGAGCAACATTAAGCAGAAAAGTTTCTTTTGGGGTGCCACTTTGGTGTGAAAATGACATTTTATAAGAATTAATTTAAAGTAAAGTGAAATATAACATAAACTTGTATCTTTTACTAAAACGATTTTAATATTGAGTAATATAACTGATATCTTCAACTATAAATGTTAATTATAAATAAACAAATATGAAATACATCATGATATTTTATTTATAATTTTTATACGTTAAAAAGAAAAATTTAATTATGAAACAATGATGAAGGAGTGATTGTTTCATTTCTAAAGGATTCAAATAAATTATATTATAAATATTAAAATAAATATAATTTGAATATTTTGATGCCATAAAAGAATTTTATGGATGTTATTGACATATTTTCTTTTGGGTAAGTCCTTTTTTAAGGAATCATGTTTTTATGACTATAATAAAAATCATGTACTTTATAGGGTCAAATTTGACGGAAATGAATTTTTAAACAAAATAAAATTTTATTAAATGATACAACAATCCTAAAAATATAATATTCTTAAAACTTAATTATATAATGTATAAAATGTCATTAATGATCCACTTATGGTTCCCTTGTAATTTTATAGTAAATATAGTTACCATATATTATTAAAATGCAAGAAGACATGGTAAGCATTAATGTTTTTAACTAAGTGTTAATGCTAAAATATAAGGATAATTTTGTGACCTAAACATATCTAAAACCTATTGGTTGAGATTTTATTGACCCAAAATAATCATATATATTAAATTAAAGTGTTTGGGAAAATTTGAAACTGAAATTAAATTTTCAATAAAATAATATTTCAATACCATCCAAAAGTGCCCCTCCTCCATCTTATAAAAGGCCACCAACTCTACCCACTTACTCACACATTTCAAGCCCCTTAACTCATCCAAATTCTACTCACATAAGCTCCAATAACCCTCCCTTCCACCTATATGACAAAAATTGTCCAGAAGGCAATTCAAGAAATCCTTTTGGCTTAAATCAAATGAATTTACCCGATTTATAGGTAACATCTTCTCTCATGTTCTTTTCTTTTATTTTCCTCCACCACTCCCATTGATCATGTTATTTTTTTTAATTAAATAAAAAAAACCATATCCAAAATACACTATTATTTTGTTATGATATGGATTATAACTACAATTACAAAAACCTACATCTAATGGATATTAGCAATCTGTTTCTGTGGATGAGAAACTACTACCTTATAAAATGATGATTGTTCAATTTTTCCCTACCACATATGAAGGTTTCTATTATGATGAAACTATATTTATAAATGATATATATTATATTTCTATTGTCTCTATGATTCTGTTACTTTAATTTACAACTTACCTTTATGCTTTCCATAATGTGTAAATACGATAATTTCATTTGTGGAAGTGAGGACTACCGCCCCCTCAAAGTGATATGACTCGTTAGTGCTATAAATAGAACGTATAAATAATAGAGTTAATGAACATATTCATCATATAAAAATTAATATATTATAATGGGATTATAATATATCTATGTATCGTTGTGTTTTCATTCCTTTAAATATGAAAAGGAAAGGAAAGTAGCGTTCATGAAACTGTACGAATTATCGTCTCCATAAACAGTGAATTTCATTTCTTATCTCCAAATGTTATGGAATATTATAAATAAATACATACAGGATATAAATACATATATACTATATATATGATATATAAATCATTCTTAATAATATGGTGATGATGTAATTTTGACTACATGGAGAATTTATATTAAAAAAGTTCATTCTCGACTCAAGTACCGAATATCGACAAAACAGAAGATGTGAACTTAAATAATTATGTGATTATTAATACATGGTGATAAGTAATATAAAATGAATAATAAACTTTAAAAAGTTTCTGAGGAATGTATAAATTAACCAAATATTATTATTCCAGAATATAAAGAACGAACGATCCAAGTCGAACTAAAGGTAAGGGACTTCATATCAATCTACTTTCATTTAGCCATATTTTGGTTTATAAATGAACTTATTTTATAGGGTGTATAATTATACCATTTATTTTAATTTAGTTTAATTATTTTCAAAATGAATCTTTCTCTATGAATCATTTTACTAAATGACCAAAGGAATGTTTCTTTTTAACGTACGTGGTGACATTGACCTTTCTGCCGCTGCAAGGATTTTTTGATATTTGGATTCCTTAACAAGTCATATTTTTTTAGAAGAAAAATAAATACCATATACCGTTTTTATGTATTTTGGTATTGAAAATGTTTTTGAGAAAGTATTTATTATGTCAATATCTTGAAATGATATATTATGATTGCAATGTGGAAATGTTATCTTTCTTTTATGCTTGTTTTTTGTGTTTTGAATATGTTATGGTTCTTGGACATTGTTTACGTATATGGGTGCTTTCATGACAAACCAAGGGTGGGTGAGCCCAAGATAGGTCTCCAATGCATTGGGTAACATGATGGTGGTAAACGTTAATGTTTTTACTAAGATATTTTGGCAATATACTGTGATAGATATTTCGACCATATATCCCTATATAGCAGTGAAGGTTACAATGTAAGTATGTTATATATGAAACAAGTAACCTTTTTGATTTATAATTTCCTTGTGTTATTAAAAAATGATATTATTTTAGGAGGAATTTTAAAAAGATTATGTTTTATGATTGAAAAGTATGATTTCTTTTATTTGTATGTTTTTATGGACTAATGTTTTCTTCCCTTATTTTATATCCCTTATATAGATTTTCTATTCTCTTCCCATGTTTTTGAAATGTTTTTCACAGGTTATAAGAAAGGTTAAGATAAAGGAATAATTCAATAGGCCTTTCATTATGAAAAATAATTCTTATTTTTATTTAAGGGGTTTTATTATTGTTAAAAAAATTGGATAGAGTAAAAGTGTCTACTTTTTAATATTTGAGATGAAATTTAATATTTATGGACTTATTATTTAAAACTATACACCTAAAAATATCCTCAATGTGAATTCTTGACTTGGATCAATATTATGTAATGTTGATCGATGGGGCCTTATAGTTGGAATCAAAGGAAATGTTTATAAAACATTACAGATTATGAGTTTTCGTTAAACACATAGTTACACTCTATGTCTATTATTTCAATTAAATCCTTACTTTATAACTTTTCATAAAAAGTAAAGTAAGTTACAAATGGAAGGAGGAGGATCTAAAAAAACATTCCTATTTCTTCTGGATGACTTTATTTTAATAATTATTACAAAGTCATGTTTGGATGATTTTGAGATTTTTTCTAACAAATAAATCACTAGAAAGTAGTTGTTTTAGATATCAAACACCTCCACTATACCTAGATACCATCTTGGATCATGGGTTGTATTTAATCAAATTCTATTTTCTTAATATTCACATATTTTCAAGAAAGGTTAATATTATCAAGACATTTTCAAATATTTTATATTTTTACTTGATTTTAAAGAAAATTATTATTTTGAAAAAGGTGAAGATGAAGGAGACCGTTGTACAACCTATTTATATTTTCCTTTAAAATATAGTCTTTCAGAACATACTTATTTTATTTTTAAAGGACCATTTATTTAATTTTTTAACTCAAACACGGTTTGACTATTTTATAAAAACAATGTTTTATTAGATGTTAGAATTATATGTCATACAATATAATTTTCTAGAACTATTTTCATTGAAAACCTATATGACCTAAGTTATGCAAGATTTATTTGGATAAATGAAGAAAATTATTTTTAAGAATCTATAAATCATTCTTGCAAAACATGGACTTTCTACCTACGTGAACAAGATAAAATAAAACCAGGTGGACACCATGAGAAAGGCAAAAAGTTATTTCTTTTGAGAATATTTTTATTTTATCATACATAGGTGAAATAATAAAATTTCAATATATATAATACTTCATGAATTAATATGTTGAGGTCATTATGAGTTGGGATGAAAATGAGAATCATAAGACACCCATTGAGGTTAAAACATGTTAGGGTTATTTTTGACATTTATAAAAGTGACAACCCTGAATATGAGTGCCAAACCATTGTGTCTAGCAAGGTTTTGGGAATTGAACCCACAACTGAAGGGTGATAAGGGCATATCACCTACCACAAGTTTATGAGAAGTCCCTGGTTAATATGACTTATTCTTTTTAGTCAAGTGATATTTTAGATAAAGAATAATTTTCTTTCGGGAAATTATATTTTATCAAATTGAAATTCTTAGTATATGAAAATTATTTTGTGATTAAGTTATAAATTTTATTTTGGAAGACATTTTCTATTTTGGGAAGACTATATGCCTAAGTAAAATATAATACAATGGGATTTCATTGAGGAATATTGGATGAATTTTATTTTGGAAGAATAAATGATTTTATTATGGACATATGGAGATTTGGGTAATTTATAGAAATAATTAACCTATCATGGATAACATTTTATTTGGTTAATTACTTTTAAGTACCAGACTTTAAAAACAGTCGATGTTATTTGGAGATAAATGTTAAGATTTATCATAGAAGACTATGTGATCAAATCAATATAAAATTTGTTTTTCAATATTAGTTTGGATTATTTTGAGGAATTTTAAGGGAAATTGTTTATTGAATGGTCTTTTTTGAACTTTGGGTATTTCTTGTTGAATTTTATATATTAATAGTAGTATTTATTTTTATAAAGTATTCTTATTTTTTTTGGGATTATCAGATCTTGTACTAACCATTTTGGTTTTGGTTAATGTTTCAAGATAGGATGAATATATATTTAAACTTTTGGGGTTTAAGTGATTATATTGACGTTGATTCTAGTGCATCAAGTGTGACAAAGTCATCTTGAATATTCTCTGTTTAGAGAATATATTGATTTGTGGTAGAAATTTATAAAAGGATGAAAGTCTACATGACAAGTAATTATGTTTAATTATTTTCTTAGTAAGGCTCATAAATAAATTCCTCAACTTTAGGAAATTTATATTAAAATAAAAATCTTGTTTTTTTACTTTTCCTAGTTAGAAATCAGAGACCGTTTAACCCGCCACAAGTATTTGGTTTTCTGGTGGATAACTTTCTCCTAATCAGGTTTTCTATCACTCTCCATTAGAACAAGATCGTTAGTTTTTCTTCCATATCCATGTTTTACTAAATGGAATCCTTGTATGTACTATCTCTGGTGACATTTTTACTTCAATTTATTTCTTTTAATGTGATCATTTTATTGACTCTTTTTCTGATGTGGTATTTTTAATGATGTTCCTGAACCATATTTTAAAATTATGAGGATGCAATTTCCCAAATTAGGAATGAAGAAATGGCCCTGATATTTATTGAACAATAATTTTTTTTTCTATTAATATTTTTGAATATGATAGTAATCTCATTTATAAAGGGGAACTTTTTCCGATAGCGTACTTGACACACAACAATGGGTTTCTCTAAAATCATACGTTGCACAAAACATTGAGTAATACTGAAAAACAATACAATAATAATATTATTTTTTTAAATGGAAGTTAAAACCTCGCTATTGGAATGGAGGGAATGAATAGTATCAAATAAAATATTAAATATGGTTACATATGTTTAAATAATTTTTCATTGGTTACCAAATTTTTTATAAATGGAAATAAAACTAGTTCAATATAAAGGATGTGTTTTTATGAAAACCTACTTAAAAAGAGAATAATTGTATTTATACAAACATATCACTCTTTATAGATTTTTATTTAACATAAAATATATTTTATATATTAAATTAAATGTTTTAAATTAATCTTATATATTTTATAGAGATAATATAAGAATAAAATAAAATTTTCTCTTAAAAGAAGTTTTTTTGTAAAAATACAGTTGTACCACTTTTTAATGGAGAACCCTTTTTAAATTTTGTTTTGTAAGTTTTATAAATTAAATTTTAGTAAATAAAATTCTTCTATAGAAGTGGGACACCAAAATTTATTTTGGTTAATGTATGGGTAAATTTTTGAGAAAGTTCATTTTTTAATGAATAGTGAAAATACTACATTTTAATTCAAAACATCATTTTTATCTATTTATTTATACAGTTCAATTATTATTTCAATATATTTTATTATATAATTGAATTTTTTTATTTAATCCAATTATGGAAATTATATGTAATTTTACATTTTAATTGGATATTAACACATGTCAATCTTTTGGTAGTTTTTATTTCTCAAAAACACGTTTTTTGGTTTTGATAACAAGAATTAATTTTAAATTAATTTCTAAAAAACCGGGGTTTTAAATTTATAAAAATGGATTCCATATTTGGAATTCAAATGTAAAAATTGTTTAAATAGGAAACTTTTATTTTTTGACATTATGAATAGTAACTTTAATAGTTATTTTATTTATCATGGTTAAATGATAAATATAGTAAATAAGGAGAAAAATAATATTATAATAATATAAAACTATCTTAAAACATGTCCTAATACTATTTGATGATATAATTACGACCATGAGCATCCTTAGGCCGAATGTTTGGCATTTGGGAGCTACTTGGGTGTCAAAATGACATTTTATAAGAATTAATTTAAACTAAAGAGATAAATAATTTAAATTTGTATCTTTTAATAAAACAATTTTTGTATGGGGCTATATAAAAAATATATTCAACTATAAATATAAATTAGAAAGATAAATATTTACTCAATTAGGATATTTTATTTATAATTTTTAAAAGTAAATAAATAAATTTAGTTATGACCCAATGTTGATGCATTGATTGTTTCATTAATAAACGATTAAAATAAATTATATTATAAGTATTAAAATAAAATTATTTTTAATATTTTTATTACATCCATAGATTTTATGTATTATATTGACATATTATATTTTATTTAATTCCTTTTTTGAAGGAATCATGTTTTTATGACATAAAAAAATCAATTACATTATAGTCTCAAAATTGACATAAATGTGATTTTAAACAAAATAATATTTTTATTAAATGATATAGTTTTCCTAAAAATATAATATTTGAAAAACTAACTTATATAATGTAAAAACTGTCATTAATGATCCACTTATTGTTCTCTTGGAATTTTATAGTAAATATAGTTACAATATATTATGAAAATTCCAGAAGGCATGGTAAGAGTTAATGTTTTTAACTAAGGGATAAAGATAAAATATAAGGTTAATTTTTAAACTAAACTTATATAAAGTGTATTGGTTGTGACATTTTTTACCCAAAAACATCTTATATTTTAAATAAATTAGTTTGGGGCCATTTAAAACTGAAAATCAAATTATAATAAAATAATAATTCAATATCATCCTAAAGTGTCCCTCCTCCCTCTTATAAAAGGCCACCACCTATACTCACATACTCACACATCCCATGCCCCTTATCTCGTAAAACTTCTACTCAAATAATCTCCCAACATCCCACATATATTCATATAAGCCTTACCTTGGTTATAAAGAAATTAAAGAAAGCTTTTTGGATCCAATCAAAAGAAGTTACCCAATTTAGAGGTAACTTCTTCTCTTAGGTTCTTTTCATTTATTTTCCATATCCACTCCCTATTGTTTTATTATTATTTTATTACATAAATACACTTGTATCCTAAATATACTAGGATATTGTTATGGGATGTATTCAAACTACACTTACAAACACCTTTATCTAATGGATATTAACACACTGTTTCTGGGGACGTCGAACTACTACACCATGGAACAATGATTGTTCAATTTACCCCAACCACATCTCATGGTGGCCATTATGATGGAACTATATTTATATATGATATATATTATATTTATATTTTCTCTATGATTCTGAAATTTTTATTTATGTTATACTATTATACTTTCCATAATGTGTAAATATGATAATTTTATTTGATGAAGTGCGGACAACCACCCCCTCAAAGTGATATGACTCGTTAAAGACGTACGTGGAATGTATAAAGGATTGTATTAAGAAACTTATGTAATGAATATAAAATCTAATATTATATTGTAATTATAATATAAATATTTTTCATCTAGTAGTCATTCTTTTAAATATGAAAAAAATGAATGTAGCGTTCATGCGTAATTACGGGTTACCATCTCAACTAACGGTTCATTTCATTTATTATCTACAAATGTTATGGTTTATTAAAAACTAATATATACTGGATCTAAATACACATATACTAGATATATAATAGACCTAAATCATGAATAATATTCTATTGACAATGGACTTTTGACTACATGGACAATTTACATCAAAAAAAGATTATTTTTTACTCAAGTACCGAATATTGAAAAAATGATAGATATGAACATAAATAATTATTAAATTTTTATAGCATGATAATAATTACTATAAAATTAATAATAAACTCGAAAAAGGTTCTGAATCAAGTATAAATTAACAAATGTTTATTATTCAGAAATATAAAGAATGAATGAGATAAGTCTAACTCAAGGTAAGAGACTTCATCTCAATCTCCATTCATCGAGAAATATTTTAGTTTATATAAAACCTTGTTTTATAAGGTGTATAATTATACCCTTTTTATTTTATACTAATTCAATTATTTTCAATAGTAATATTTTTCTACCCAGCATTTTACTAAATGAAAAAATGAATGTTTCTTTTTAACACATGTGGCGACAATAACCTTTCCTCCTCTGTGGGATTTATTTGATATTTTTATTCCTTAACAAGCAATAGTGTTTTCAAAAGGAAAATAAATACCATATAACCCTTTTACGTATTCTATTATTGAAAATGGTTTTGATAAAACATTGATTATGTTAATATCTTGAAATGATATATTGTGATTTTAATATGAAAATGTTATCTTTCCTTTATGCTTGTTTTATGTGTTATGAATATGTTATGATTATTGATAATTGTTTATATATACGGTTGGTTCCATGATAAACCAAGGGTGTGTGAGCCCGAGATAACTCTCAAATACATTTGGTAACGTAATAGAGGTAAATGTTAATATTTTTCCTAAGAGATTTAGGGAATATATTGTGATGGGTATTACGGACGTAAGTGCCTGTGTAGCTATGAAAGATAAAATTTATGTATGTTATTGATGACACAAGTTATTTTTATGATTTATGATTTCTATATGTCATTGATAAATATTTTGATTTCAGGAGGTATGTTCAAGAGTTTATGTTTTATAAGTGAAAATTATGATTTCAATTATTTTTATATATTCTTGGACTAATGTTTTCTTCACTTATTTTTAATTCATTACTGAGTTTTTTATGTTTATCCCATGTCTCTGAAATATTTTTCATTGGGTATAAATAAGTGTATGAGAAAACAAGAATTCAAGAAAATTTTTATCATGAAAAATAATTCTTGTTGTTATTTAAGGAGTATTATTATTGTGAAAAAATGGATAGAGTAGAATTGTCTACTTTGTAATATCTGAGATGTAATGTAAACGTTGTGGCCTAATTCTCTAATACTCATAAACTGAAAGGATACTTAGTCTGAATTCTTGACTTAACTTTAGATTATGTAATGGTGAAGGAAGGGACCTTATATTCAAAGGAATATAAGAGAAAAAATTGAATGGAAAAATAATGAATTTAACCTTAATAAACATGGAGAAATTATATTTGGAACTAGATATTTTAAGACATTTAAAGAATGATATGTTGTATGATCAAATATATTATCTTTCTATAACCACCATGGATGTACCAATATGTAATAAGATATTCTAATCACCTGTGATTCCCTACACATCCTAGGTAGAATATCTTTTTAAGATTGGTTTATATCGGAAGTAATTTTAGAGTCTTATGGGAAGTGGTATTTAAAAATTTGGATATATGGAGAAAATAGTATAGTCCCATGGTTTGTATGAACTATTCAGTAACCATGTAACATATCAATGCGATCTATATTTTTATTTTGAATGGTTTGATCATAGATAGTCAAACAATGCATCTCACTAAAAAAATCGGGTAGGTGTCTAGGGGCTTTTACAAAGGATTAAAATGACATGATAATGGATTTTCAAATAGTATAGCTCTCCCTAGGAAGCCATACACCTCTATTTTTTATAGGAAATATCATATTTCAACCATAAATTCTAATACAAACCTCTTAGAAGTGGGATTTTATCCCGATTCCTTGGTCATTTATATATCTAATCAGCTCCTAATCTTTCATAGGACTAAACTAACCTCTCCATAGTTATCAAGAGAATATTATACACGGATCCTTGGAGAATTACCTTTTTTATGGTGGATCTCTTCAAGGTATGTTCTATTTTTCATCAAATTTTTTCTACTACCCAAGATATTATATTTATCTCTCTTTCTATTATTCAATTAGAACCCAATTGATTTTTTATTCCTAGATCAAGTATGGTTTATGGGGAATTGATGATGTTTTTTAGGGATCAAGGCTTGTGAGGAATTGATCTCTTCAATTCCAATCTTCCGTCTCAAAAGAGACATGTTTTATACCATTAGTGTGGTGGGTGTCTCTATAAAAGGCTCTAACTCATGAAATACATGATTTTATGTTAAATTAATTTGGTTTGTTTTATGAAATTTAATTATTTTATATCAAATATCCTGGGTGTCATGAAAAAGGGGTTTTAAATGGTTTATTTCTTTAAAAATAGTTTTTAAACATTATGTGTCTGATGAAATTACTCTATTATGATATTTACTCAGAAATAGATTTTCAAGAATTGAAGATGTGATGGTTTGATATGAAAATGTTTTAAAAATTTTTGATAATGGGTTTTCAAATTATTTTGATGAACATATCACATTGGGGACCTTGGGTGGGTTGGGTTATGTCCATGTGAAACTAAGTGAGTATTGAACCAGTAGTGATTATTTTTGTGATATTGATAGACTATGGTAGGAATCTATTTCTGTATTATTCATAGTATGAATATATTAGAATTTCTTCGCTGTTTTGATTATGTATTCCTATAGGATAGAGACCAAATTTTTATTGGTTTTATACTTTATGGTCTTACTTCAAGCTAGATTTCCCACATGTTTCCGTTCTATAATATTAATTATACTTATATTTATTCATAAAGGCTATATTTCATATACTTTACATATTTCCAGTATATGTGAATATGAAATGATTTTCTTAAAAATAAATGATGTTTTAATAAAACGATTAATAGATAAAATTACATTTTAAACCAGTTTTTTAAAAAGCTAGCATATACAATTTCAAGGAGTTAGACATGGTATAGATTCTTTGATTGTATCCTATTGGACATAAGTTCTCATATCCAAATTTTCCCTTTGGGAATTTTTTGATGTAGTTTTAAAGGATTTATTTAGGTAGAATGTTTTCAATTAGTTCATTGATTTCTCTTTTATTTCATTGTCTTCGTAGTGGGATGTGAAAGTAGCAGGGGATTGTCACATAGAGACTTGGTTTTAATATTATCTTATTTTATTTCAAGGTTTAACCTTTTTATCTTTGAATTTTATATATCATGGTTATGAAATCTACTTGCACACTGTAATTTTTTTATCTGTCTATTTATTATTACTCATGTGACATGTTTTCGGTTTTTTTCATGATGTCCACCTTAGGGATGAATATCTCACATGATATGTTATGTTGACCCCAGTTTTTTACTACAAAATAGTTTCAAATCAAATACCCTACCAAATTTATGATGAAATTTATTGGGTTTGGTTTAGGGTCTATGTTATACATGATTTAAAACTATTAAAATTGGAGTTGTAAGTCTGGGATGGAGCTCGGCTAGCTCAATTCCATGTCTGACATCAAGTTACCATCAGTGTTTATAGATTTTAATCATGCTTGACCCTTATTTTTTAGTAATTTAAAAGAAATTGTTTGAGAGTTTATTTATATATACCTATTCATCATCTAATTTTTTTGTCTCATGTTCATTAGATCCATTATTTATTCAATTTATTATTGTTTAAAATCTTCAATATGTATTGTGGAATTTATTTTTAATTAAGAGGATAAGATAATTTAATTTTGTATTTTGTATTTTGTGATTATTATAAATATCTTCATGAAGATCTCTTCCAAATCCAGGATTGAAGTGATACAATTTCTATAGGTGAATCATTCGGTAGAGCCCTCATTGGTGGAATTTTTTATCAACAAAAAAAAAATCGGTTGGGGGGTGCCCCAGAGTAGGGATGAGTGGTGGATCATGGATTATAATTTAGTAATACGTATTATTCTATATTATGTGTTGGAAAGGTATCACAAGAATCATAATAGTGGGTCAAGAAAATTTAGAGGATCTTTCATTTTCTAAAAACACAAGAAGATTATATGGTGGCTTTTTTCACCTACAATATTGAAGGAGTTGGATGGAAATGGTGGTAACCCATTGTGTAAGATAAGTTACAAGAGGATCTCACTTGGACTTCTTTCAAGTGGATGTTCAACCAACAAATTTGTCCTGAAATCTTTCATATGGTAAATTATCAAGAATTTATTAAATTTGAGTGAGTGTAGAATTAAATTATTGAACGTGGCACCCATTTACCTCAGTTTTTCCACCTTTTACCGTAGCTTGTTTCTAATAATTACCTCATAGATCAGAATTTCAAGATGGGTTTTTTGGAAAATAGTTGGTCAATACTAATTCAATTATATCTAATGACCATTTTTGAGGTGTTTTACAAGGAAACGGTGGATGAGATAAACATATTTTGGAAAATGGAATTAGTTGTATTAGATGTTGTGAGAGTGTGTCATATATCCAGAAAAGAAAGTGTAACAGTGCCCAGTTTACAAGAGGAATAATTTTTAATGATTTTATGAGACAACATCAACTAGTATTCTATCTGCATGGGAGGCCTAGTCAATCCGATCCAAACTACATATAATCACTTAGGAATTATAATAATTGGTGAAAATATAGTCATATTAATCATTTTTTATGGAATAATTTCCCAAATTATTAGAGTTTGATCAACTATAACCAAGGTATTTCAGATTCCTATTTACATGGAAAAGAGTGTTGGATCTCATTATCATTCTAATGGGGACTATTTAGCAATGGAAAATGAATATGGAGTATCTGAGACCAAAATACTTTATATAGTAGAGTATGCACGAGAGGAATTTAATGATGGGTCAACTATCATGAAGGTGAGGTGTTCAATTCATCCTCTAAAGTTCTAGATTTTTTTGATATAGGTTTATTTTGTTCTTTTATATCATATATGTATATTAACATGTTGGGATTAAGTTTTGAGTTTATTTTATTCATGTTGGATTTTCAAAATCACTGGGAAAGAGGTCAGAATGAGGTTTTAAATGTATCGAGTATCAGATGATCATTTATGAACTTGAAGTTGTGTGGGATTTCATTGTCTTCCAACATGAAATATTTGAATTGATTATTAGACTATGTTGGATGATCAATGTTAAGTCCAAGATCAAGTGTTACCATCATCATTTTCAGTTTCTAATTCCTAATGGAACCTCTCATGTCTTTATAGGTGGGTGGGATTCTAGATCTTAGAGAGTGGGGCATGTTGTTATTTATACTATAATGGTCTCATCCTGTTGTTAGAGATGTTTTTTTGTATTTTATTTTATCATTTCAGTAGTCCACTTCCCTTAAGGGTGTTTGTGTTCCTCAAGGTATTTCCTATTTATTTTTCTAGGTTACCTCCCTATGGAGGGTTCAAGTTTAATATTTACCTTCTCATTGAAAAGTTTCCTATATTTATGTCAAAAATATCACATTAGAAATTCCATGTTAAGGGAGTTCAATGTTTATCCTAAATATCTTGAGGCATATAGATTTTTTTCAATGTTTTTTACCTAATAATTTTTTACTTTTCTTTGCAAATAATGAAGACGAATGCCTCATAATTTACATTAATTCTCAAAAACAAAATCATGTGTCCATTATGAAAAAATATTCCATAACCAGGATTATGAAACATATATATAGAATTGATAAAACATATCTTTCATCAGTTCTTGGACCCTTTAATTTTAATTTTTTTGGACGATATTTTGGTGTAACCCAATTAGGAGGAGGAGCACATAGATGTTTTGTGTATCATATTTAGAATCTTAAAGGAACATTATCTATACAATAACATTTTAAAATTTAGAATCATTGATTTAATAAGTGTTTTTTCTATAGAATATTATATATAAAAGGGTAATATCAGTGTATCCTGAAACAATTTATGTGGTAATTCATTTGTAATAACCCATAAATGTGTTTAGGATTTATAGATTTATGGTCTTACTTTATTAATATCAGTGGTTTGTTTAAGACTCTTACAAGATTTCAACTTTGATGAAAATTTTACCTATAAGGTAGTTTAGTTTGAGTGTAATGAATAATTTTTGGGGTCTTTAGAGGAACTAAAAACGAGGTTTACTTTATATCCAATTTTGATTATTCTAGATCTGGGTTGGAGCTATGATGTTTTCCGTGATTCATTAGGTATGGATTAGGGTTTATATCAATGTAGGGAGAAAAAGTGATGGCCTATGGATCTCACTACTTAATCCCTCATGAGAATATCTATTCTACCTGGAATATAATTTTACAATAGTGATGAACACTCCCAAAAATTTGGGCCACTATATCTTTTGGGAGCGATTAATATTATATTAATATCATATGAGTTTGAAGAATATTTTTACATTGTGGGATCTCATGATGTGACAGAGATACTAGGTTGAATATCTTTTTAATTTCAATTTTGAAAACTCTTATACTCTTAGAAAAGGGAATGTAGTTTCCGATGCATTAATAATGAAGTTACCAACTAAATCCCTAATGGAATATGTGGACGAGTGGTCACTGATGAGTCTGTTTTCAAAGATGATATTCAGAGTGGAAGTTGATTTTGGATTAGTGTTCTTAGATTTAGTGGAGTGTGACTCATAGTTTGATGATTATATTTTCCTCAAACAAGTATGAGACTCCAATTTACATTTTTTTAAAATAATTATTTGTGGGGATACATTTGATGGTTTGTCTTTGTCTCTTGTTTGGGATTTGTGTTTCTACGGAAGTTTGGTCACTCTTTTATCTTCTAGGTAAGAGTTTATGGATAAAATAAACCAATCTAGTTGGTCTGTACACCGTCGAAATAACAAATATGTATCATGATATGAAACATCAATGTTGGTGGTTGGGGATTATGTGGATGATTAAAAAATTCTTTCAAAAGTTCCTAACTTACCAAAAGATAATGGTAGAGCACTAGAGAACTGGAGGTTTGGAGAAACCATTACATACTACGATGATGAAGTAGGATGATATTTATATAGACTTTATCCTTAGTATTCGCAATATTCTATCAGGTTGTATTTTATTTGTCTGATAATTGATATATTTTTGAAATATTCTCATTTAATTCCTATTGAGGAGGCACCAAATGTTATAGATCTTAGGAACTTCTATGTTAGAGAAATCTTGAAGTTTCATATTTTCCATTTTGGTATAGATTTTGATAGTCACCCATGGTTTATATCAAGGTTTTGTAAAGGATTTCAAGATGTGATGGGTACAAAAATAAAGGTAATACTGACATACCATCCACATATTGATGGGTTGACCGAGCAACCTTTCAACTTCCTAGGGATATTCTTTGAGAATTCATGACTCCTTTCATGGTTCATGGGAATTAAATATGCCCTTGGTTAAATTTTCCTATTATAATATTAATTAGGATTCAATTGAAATTGTAAATTTTAAATAATTTTATGAGTTTCAATATCAATCTACTTTTCTTTTGGGGGAATTGAGAGAACAATCCTCAGTTTTACCAAGCCTTGTTCAGGATATGGTGGAAAAGTTACAGTTGATCTAGAAGAAGTTAATGACTAATCATATTAATTAAAAATTTTATATACACCATTATAATTTTACATTGGAGTTTGATGTTTGTGATATGATCTTTGTTAGAGTTTCAACATAAAAGTGACATCCTCGATTGGGTAAGTAAGGAATGTTGGGAATGCGGGTTTTTATCCACTTTAATATTTTTTAACATCTTGGAAAGGCGGATTATTATTTAAATTTCTATAAGAATTAAAATTTATTCATGATGTGTTTCACATTTTCAAATCAAGGCATCTAACAGATCCATTACATGTTATTGAATGGGAAGATGTTGATCCTGATCCTGACACCTCTATGGTTAAGCAGATAGTTCAGGTTATGGATTTCCAAGAAAATGTTCTACATGTTAAAACAATTTTTTGGTCAGTTTACTATGGTAGGGTGGAATGGATATCCAAGAGACATGGGAGTGTTAATCATTGATGAGGTAGTATTTCCTTATCTCTTTGTGAGTTCAGAATCTTTTGTGCTTTTTGGTGGTAGAAATATTTTTTAGTGGGGTGAATTATGATGCCCTAGGGTAACATGTACATTCTCTTTAGAGCTCGATTTATCTCTTGATAGGTTTTAGAGTAAAAAAGGAAGTAGGGTTTCAAAATTGATATATTTAGAGAAGTCATTCTAGGCCCACCATTTAGTATAATAGATAGTACAAACTGTTTGGTAACCTTGTTACATGGCATTGAGAGTTCTAGTGAATTTTTTTTAGTTTGATCATGGTTATGAAAACCTCTCTAAGAAAACCATATAGGTGTCTCAGTATTTTTCTAGAGGTGTATCATGGCTAGATCACCAGTTTATAAACTATGAGGATCTCCCACAATTAGTTGTGATTGTCTATTTTTACGGAATATAGGCCATGTATTGTAAGAACATGGTTTATTAAACCATGCGACCTAACCATACAACCTGACCTAAACCTCTTGAAAATTAAAATTATCCAACTCCCTTCGTTGTTTTTATATCTAATAACCTTTTAATATCTCTTATTGTTGAACTATCTTATCCATAACCCTCAATAGATTCTTCTATTTTAATCCTGGTGAATTTCCTTAATTCGTGGTGGATCTCTTCAAGGTATGTTTCATTTTTAATCTGATTTCTTCTCCTTTCACTAGATCTTATCTTGATAACTATTTCCATTCTTCTGTTGGAACAATATTGGGTAATTATTTACTAATGTAGTTATATTGAAGGTGAATTGATTACTTTTTCTTATAGATATTGGATTTTGAGGACCAGATCTCTTCTATTCCTATATCCGTTCTTGAAGGTGAGTAGTTTTATACATTTATTATGGTTGGTGTCTCTATACAAATATTTCAACTCCAGAAATACCTATGGTTTTTTTAAATTCCTTTAGTTTAGTTTTTAAAATGGAATTATTTGATATAAAAAATCACGGGTGGCATGAAAAAGGTGGTATTAAAGGGTTATTTCTTTAAAAACAATTTTTATAGTCTATGTGTGCGATGAAATTACTTAAAGACAATTCATAATATAAAATTTATTTTTAAGAATTAGAGTGGCGATTCTCTACTAATTTTTTTAAAAATTGTTCCCATTATTTTTCAATTGAGTTTGATCAACATAGAGAATTGGGAACATGGAGTTCACTGGGTTATATGTAACAACTCAGACTTTTATCAAAGTAATTTCTCACTTCTTATACTAATGTAACATAGTATAAATGGCATAAAATCACTAATAGAGAATAGGAAAAGCTTTATAAATGATTTATTAATGAAATAAGATGTATTACTAGATGTTAATGATCCAATACTAATGATAAAATTACTTTACATTAGGAATAGTAATATGACCCTTAGGAATAGTAAACCAGAAAAATGAATAGTACAAAACCCATAAAAGTATAAATAAAATTTATTCATATTATTAGTAAAATTATGGTATAACTATATCATATTTAAAGTAAATAAATGTTTTAAAAATTATTAATTATGTTTTGGTATTTTTATATTTCATAAAAATTAATTAAAATTTTATGATTAATTAAATAATTTAAAAGAACTTGTATTTTTAAAAAATTTATTCAAATATTAATATTTTTATATCTTATTATTTTAAGATAATTTAAGGATACTTTTAGTAATTTTTCAATGTGATATAAAATCAGTTATAATTTTAAAATCTATATTTTCCAAGTAAATGATGTTTTTAATTAAAAATTCAATTACTCATATATAAAAAATTATATTCATAAAATGGATTTCATTTTTGAATTCTACATGTAAAAAAACATTTAGGTTTATTTTGGGTATTTTTCTGAAATAATTGAATATTTTATGAATAGAAAAATACAATAATTTTTTATAAATTCTGAATACCAATTTTTTTGAGTCATTGTTGTTTTAAGGATTATGTAAGAACTGTAATGTCAAACCATACTTCATTATTTTAATATATTTAGATATAATACACTAAATATTCATAGTCTTGGGAAAAAATAATAAACTAATTAATATAATATTGAGAAAACACCCATCTCCTTCACTATAAATTCCACCCCTCACACCCTCCTCTCCTCACACCTCTCAAGCATTGATCCTTTACTAAATTATTCTCAATACATTTCCCTAGATTCCCCCCAAGTACATTAGCTCTTGGTCTCATCAAAATACCATGCCTAGGTTCTTTGAGCTGGATCTCAAGGGGAGAATTCAAGAGGTAAATCCCCTCTCTTTTTCTTTTTTACTTCCTTTCAATTTCAATTTGTTTTATTATTACATACTAATATACCTTCATATAAATGGAGTGAAAACTAAATAACATTAAATATATGGTATTTATATCATGTTAATGGAAGATCCAATGTTAAAAGTTTTTGTCTCTCTCTTTTATCTTAAAAACAGAGTCGTTGAATGTGATGAGTCTATTTAGCAACATTGTGGGAAATGCACTTTCATTTTCATTAAAAAACTTCAAGGATTTTAATAATACCATTAAATCATTTAAAAAATATTTTAATGTATATTTTCTAACCCTTTTTATGTCCTAAAAAGAACTTATACTCATAATACAAAATGATAAAATGACATGAGTTTGTAGTGTTCAGAAAACCACCAAAATTAACCTAAAACGATCATCATTAAATTATATCTTAGAAATCATCCTCATGGTCTATAAAAAATCATTTATAAGATAATTTTGGATTTTTAAGGGTCCTTAATAAAATATAAAAATAATTTTGGATGTTCATCCTCATTATAAATGAACTTCCATTTATGAATACAGGTGAACGGATCATGAAAACCATAAAAATGAATGTTCCTAAATGATGAAATTAAACTCTATAATTCATCAAAAAGCCCATAAAAGAACATAATAAAACCATAAATAATAATATTAATTTATAAATGGTTTTGGAATTTATAATTTTTTATTTTAATGTGTTTATATTGGATATTAACTTGAAGGAAGATTTTTGAAAAAAATAAGGAGATTTCTCACACCCAACTCTCTTTCTTTGGGGTATCCCTATTTCACTACATATTCAGTATGGCTATTCCTTAATATCCATTTCTTCCTCATTATCATACCTTTCTAGGATATAAATGTTTTTACTTGAGTTTATATCAATCACTATGTTTTTCAAAATAACTATTATTTCAAAAAAAAGTACACACCTTTTACTTATCAAGATTTTTCCTTCACTCAAGGTTTATGATTCTTGTATCATGTATGTTATTACCTCCTTTATTTGGGAAACCAAAATTTATGAAGATATTATTATTAAATGAAACTCATTAATTTCAATGGGTTATTATATGTTCATGATTGATATATTATCTATGTAACATGCATCAGAATGTAAATGTTGTGATGTGATGGGTGCACCTGAAATTATATAGCACAATGTAAATGTTATGATGCGATGGGTGAAACTGGAATTATATAGTTCTCCAATGAATTGGGTAATGTGAAAAACCTCATGAGTAAAGTTCATATTCATGAACATGATGCTATTTTTTTTCAAAACTATGTGTCGTAGTAAACCAATAATACATGATGTTTAATTTTTATCCATTGACAAATTTCATGCCTTTATCTAATATTTCTTATAATGATTACGATCCTTTTCTAATGTTATTATGATATTGATTATACTCACCCTAGTCTTTTATTATTCCATGTTCTTATCTATTCTCTTACTGGGATTTTAGCTAACCCCCTTTTGGTTTATATCCTTAGGTGACTACATGCATTAAAGAGAATTCGAGGGCCAATAAAAATCTAGAGAAGAAAAAATTAAATAAAATATTATGTTTTATTTTGTAAATTAATTGTATGTATGTAATTTCCCAAAGACACTAAACTTTTTGATCCCTTTTTTAATGATTTATTTTGTTTTTATTTAAAATGATGTAATAAGATATGTAATAAAAATCATGGTCTCTATAGTTGGAATCAAAGGAAAATTTATCTAACTTGGGAATTAAGATTAGAGAACCATAGTGAAAACCCATAGTACGAGACTCTGTATAAGTTAATACCCATGAATACTTTCTTTTATAATAAACATAGGGATCCCACAAGATATTCCTTTAAATTAAATGCAGAAATGAATAAATTCTTTTTTAATGACTTGTTGAATTATGTTTGTTCTAGGATTTTATATTTTTGAAAATGATGGGAACTATGAGAAACCAGGAAAAATTGTGAGGTACAATGAAGTGAGTGACCAAATGACATAGCCAATGATTTGGGAGGTGGAGTTCTAAATTTCATAGAGATACTTACCAAGCTGCCTCAGGTTATTAACAATAACCTCAATAATGTGGAATGACCTCCTTCACCAAATAGACAGAAACTGGATATCTAATGTTTTATGCCGGAAAAACCACCAACATTGAGTAGATATTTTGAACCAATATTCATAGAGAAATGGGTAAACTCAAGGGATTATTTCTTTTATGTGCTTCACTATTTTGAGATGTAGAAGGTGATTCTGGTCGTTTATCTTCTAGAAGGAGAGGCCAATCATTGGTGGGATTTGATTAAGAAAACCAAGAAGAAGGATAAAATTGATGAGATATAGTGGGAAAAATTTATGTTAATATTTATCAACACGCATTTACCTCACACTCTTCAGAGAAAGGTGGAGATAGAATTCATTGAGATAAAGAAAAAATAAGGAGAATCTGTCACATCCTACTAAGAAAATTTCACAAGGCTTGCAAGGTACACATCGGGGTTTGTTATCAACAATGATAAAAAAATTTATAGATTCTTTAGTTGTTTAAAACCACACATTAAAAATTATTTTTAAATTTTAGATATTGGGTGTTATGAATAAGTCGTTCAATGTGCTCTCAAAGTGGACAAAGATTTTGGAGAATGGTCCCATGGCTATGGTGATAAGAAACTAAAGATAGAGTTTCATGTCGTAGGATCTAATTAGAAAGGTGGAAAGAAAAATTAACCACCCACATGTCAAAAATGTGGGAAGAATCATCATGGGTACTGCCAAAAATTAATATGGAAATGCTTCTAGTGTGGGAGAGAAGGCCACAAAGAACATCAATGTCGAAAAGACATGAAAATGTAGGAAAATATGGTGGAGTAAAGAAGAGCACCACCCATGGTCCAATGATATAAATATTGGGAGTAAGGGATATATGTAATATAGTGAACTAAAAATTGATTTCTTGAGGTAAATCATCATTGTAATTTACCAAAGCCAAAGGAGTAAGTGAAGGATTATTCCATCACTAATGCAGAAGTAGAGAAAGAAAATAAAGTCGTACAAGGTACACTTGCAATTCAATCAATAATAGAAAATGTATTATTTGATTCTGGTTCTATGAATTCTATTATATCATCCATGATTGCTAGAAATTTTGAGTCAGATCCCTAAAACCTTGAAGTAGAGATATCTATAAAAACACAAATTGGGGAAATAATTGCAACCCAAGTGTTGGAATCTTCTCCTATTGGTGTATGCGGAAGGATTAATCCAGTGAATCTCATGATACTCACCTTGGTGGAATTAAATACTATAATGGGAATGGATTTTCACTCATTATATAGATCAAATATCAACATTAAGAAAAAGGAAATATCTTTTCATTTTCTAAACCATCCCATGATCCTATAAAAACGAAAGGAAGATCATGAATCTTCTATTGAAAATCCTTTAATTGTGTGGGTGTTGATTCCTTGTGAAGAAGAAAGACTCAAACTTATGGTTTAGTCAAGGGAAGGTATCATCCAAGTGTCAATGACCACTGTAATGGAATACAGTGATGTATTTCTTGAATAGTTACACAGATTACCCCTATGTCATGAGGTAGAGTTATCAATAGAACTAATAGATGTAACTAATCCTATGTCAATGTGTACCTATAATATTGCTCTAATATAACTGAACAATTTAAAGAAGTAGATTCAAGAGAATTTCGATAAAGGTTTCATATTCCCTAGTTTATTACCATGGGGTGAGATAGTGATCATTATCAAGAATAATGATGGATCAATGTGTCTATGAATCCATTATCAGGAACTCAAAAAGATAACCATAAAGAGTATGTATACTCTTCCAAGGATTAAAGACTTGTTCGATCAGTTGAGAGGATCACGATACTTCTTAAAGGTGGATCTCCATTAAAGATATAGTGATCTAAATGTAAATGAGGATGGTATTTATAAGACTTCAATTTGAACAATGTATGGGAACTATGAATTTCAGGTGATGTGCTTTGGACATACTATTGCCCCTACGATATTCATGGATTTGATAAATGAAGTCATTATATATTACCTGAAAAAATCTGTTGTAGTTTTTATTGATGACATTCTCATCAATTCCACAATCAAAGAGGAACATGAAGAACATATAAGACTTGTGTTCATGACCTTAATGTAGGATAATTTTTATTACAGGTTCATCAAGTGTGACTTTTGGATGCGAAAAGTCTCATTCTTGGGACACGTGATCAAAAGTGAGGGAATTTATATGGACCCCTAAAAAATAAATTCAATTAAAGAATTATCCAAGTCTTTTAGTGTCACAGAAATCCGCATTTTTCATGACTTGGTAGGGTTTTATCGATGTTTTGTGCGAAAATTCTAATGATATTCCTGATTTCTAACTAAGTTAACATGGAATGTAGTAAAGTATTTCGGGACGAAAGAATGTGAGGAAAGCATCAAGGAGCTAAAGAGAAGGCTTATCACTACAACTGTTTTCATATTACGGAAAAGTGGAAAACGTTTTGTGATAAATATGGATGCTTCAATGAAAGGCTTGGGTTATATACTCATGGAAAATGATAATTTGATATCATATACCTTACGACAGTTGAATATCCATGAGAATAACTACCCAAAAAATCATTTGGATCCAGTAGCTGTGATTTTTTCCTTGAAAATATGGCGTCACTACCCCTATGTTGAGAAGTGTGACATATATTATGAACAAAAGATCCTAATGTATATATTCACACAAAATGAAAAAAACATGCATCAAATGAAATGGTTATAGCTAATGAAATACTATTATTTGTCTATTCACTATCATCCTCGAAAGGTGACCAAGGTAGTTGATGCCCTTATAAGAAAATAAACTTATACTCTGTCTGTGTTCTGTATTGATAAATATCATATTTTCATGGATATAAAAAGGATGGGTTTGAATATCATAACAGTAGGGAAGAAATCATACCTTAACCAAATGATTTCCTAACAATCTATCCAAGAGATGATTAAGGAGGTCGAAAGAGATGATCTATAGCTAAAAAACATGGTGAATGTAGTAATGGATGGGAAGATACAAGAGTTCTATATCGATGATGATGGTGTAATTATGTTTGGAACAAGGATTTTTGTGCCATAAAAACCTAAGATAAAGAAGGAGCTACTGGAAAATTAACATATCTTAACTCTCTCTATCCATCCCAAGAGTACCAAGACGTACAGTGCTATTCGAGAACACTTATGGTGGGAAAACATGAATAATGATATTACAGAGTATATCTCAAGGAGCCTGATATGTCAGAAAGTTAAAGTTGAGCGACTGAAGTACAATGGGATGATGCAACCATTTCTTATAACCTTGTGGAAATGGGAGATTGTCACTATGTACATCGTCACTAGTCTCCCAAAGACATCCAATGGAAACAAAATGATATGGGTTGTAGTGGACCAACTCACGAAGACTCCCCACCTTATTTCTATTTGGGAAGATCTCTTCACATTAAAAGCATGCAAAGATATATATGAAAAAAGTGATGATATTTCTTGGAGTTCCACTATCAACTGTCTCTAATCATGATCCCAGGTTCACATCTAAATTCAAGACTCTTCAACATGCCTTCAGTATAGAATTGAATTTCAACCGGTCCTATCACCCCCAAACTGATGGCCAGACTAAAAGGGCTATTCAAGAACTTGAAGATATGCTAAGATCATACTCTTTAGAATTATAGGGTTGATGGGATCAATATCTCCCATTATTTGAGTTATCATACAACAATAGATTCCTCTCATGTATTTAGATGGATCCATATGGATCTCTGTAGGGAATGTTATGTAGAACTCCAACCTGTTGGGATAAAGTTAGAGAATGAAATCTACTTGGACATAAAATTGTGAAAGAGATGAATGAAAAGTTTCAGGCCATACAGAAACATGTCAACTCTCCTTATAGTTAGAAAAAGATATATGATGAATACTGTCCAAGGGACTTGAAGTTTGACATTAGAGATATTTTATTCCTTCGAATATCTCTATGATTGAGAGTAATGCAGTTTGGAATCAAAGGGAAGCTATGTCCATGGTACATTGGCCTCTTTGAGATCCTTGATCACATAGAAGTTGTGGCCTATCATCTTTCACTTCCACAGAATATGGCTCAAGTACATGATGTTCAATATGAATCACTCCCAAAGAAGTATATTCCGGATCCCTCACAATTACTGAACTCCAAGGTGGTAAAGCTGGAAGAAGATCTCTCTTATGAAGAGCAGCCAGTAAATATTCTAGATAGGTGAGATAATGTTCTATTCAATATGAAAATCCAAATTTTCAACGTTTTATGGAGGAAACATTAGTATAAAGAAGAAACATGGGAACCAGAAGGGGTGATGAAGGAGATGTACCATCACCCATTTGAGTAAAACAAAATTTTTAGGGTGAAATTTCAATAGGGGTGAAGAATGTAACAACTCAAACATCTATTAAAGGAATTTATTTCTTATAATAATAATTTAACATAGTATATATCTCATAAAATCACTTATATAACCTAGTATAAGATTTACAGATGAATAATTAATGAAACAATATGTATTTGTAGAATTTACGGAACCAATGCCAATGAAATAATGACCTGAGCTTAGGAATAGTAATCTGAACCTTATGAATAGTAAAGCGGACAGATGAATAGTAACCACATCCATGAAAGTATAAATAAAATTTAGTCATCTTATAAGAAATATTATGATATAATTATATCACAATTTAAATAAATAAATGTTTTAAAAAATATTAATTAAGTGTTGGTATTTTTATAAGTCATAAAAATTAATTAAAATTTTATGATAAATTTAATAATTTAAAAGAAATTGTATTTTAATAAAATTTATTCATAAGTATATATTTGTTTGTGTTATTTTTTAAGAAAATTTTAGGAGACCATATGTATTTTTTCAATGTTTTATAAAATCAGTTATAACTTTCAAATCTGTATTTTCCAAGTAAATGATGATTAAAATTAAAAATTTAAATAATCATATTTAGAAAATTATTTTCATAAAAATTATTTCATTTCATAATTCTACACTTCAAGAAATTATTCAGGTGAATTTCTGGGATTTGTTTTTTGAAATACATGAATTTTTTAAGAATAGTAAAATACGATAATTTTTGAGAAATGCTAACTACATGATTTTTTGAGTCATTAATATTGTAAGGATGATGTGTGAACCTTAATATCAATACATCATAAATTATTTTAATATAATAAGAGATAATTCTAAAACACATCATATTCTTAATCCAAAATAAAAAACTAATGAATATAATATTGAGAAAACACCCCTCTCCTCCACTATAAATACCACCCCTCAGCCCCTCTTCTCCTCACACCTGTGAATCTCTTACCCTCACCTAAATTCTTCCCAATAGTCTTACCTAGGACCGTCCCCATGTAAATTATATCTTTGTATCATCAAAAGACAAATACTAGGTTCCTTCAGGTGGATCTGAAGGGATGAATTCAATTGGCATATCCTCTCACATTTCTTTTAATTTCCTTTCAATTTCAATTTTTTTTATTATTTGATCATAAAATTCCTTCGTCCAAATTGAATTATAACTAAGGTTATTAAAATATACTGTAATTATATTATTTTAATGGAATATCTAATATTAAAATCTTTCCTATATCTCTTTTATCTAAAAAAATTGAATTGTCTCCTGTGATGTGTCAATTTACCGACATCGTGGGTGATGCACATTCATTTTAATTGAACACATTCATAAATGTTCATAAGAAGATTAAATGGTTTCAACCTATTTTAATTTTTATTTTAATACCCTTTTTTTGTTTTGTAAATAACTTATTCTCTTAATAATGAATAGTAAAATGAAACGAGTTTTTTGTGTTTGAAAAACATCCAAAATTAACCTTAAATGATCATCATTAACTTATATATAATGAATCATCCTTATGGTGTTTACAAAATCCTTTTTAAAATCATTTATGATTCTGGTGGATCATTAATAACATATAATAAAAATTATGGATGATCATACTCATTATAAATGAACTTTTATTCACGAATACATGTGGACCGATCATGAAAACCATAAAAATGAATGTTCTCAAACGATGAAGTTAAACTTTATAACTCATAAAAAGGCCTATAAAATAACATAATAAAACCATAATGAATCATATTCATGTTTAAAAGTTTTTTTAATTTCTAATTAATGAATCTAATGTTAGTATATAGGATATTAACATTAAGGAAGCTTTCAGAAAAAAGGTATGTGGATTTCTCAAACCCAACTCCCTTTCATTGGGGTTTCAATCTTTCACCAGATATTAAGTATGGTTATTATTTAAAAATAATTTATTCATAATTATATTACCTTTTCTGGGAAATACATGTTTTCTACCTAATTTTATGACAATCACAATGTTTTCCAAAATAACTCTTCTTAAAAAACATAAGAACACACCTTTTACTTTCAAGATTGTTCCCTTCAATCATGGTTGATTATTATTATATCAATATTGTTATTACCTATTTAATTTGGAAACAAAATTTTTATGAAGGCATTCTTTTGAAATGAAACCCATTCCTTTCCACTGGTTATTATATGTTAAATATTGATATATTTTCTATATGGAATGGATGATAATGGAAATGTTCTGATGTGATAGGTGAGCCTATAATTATATATCACAATGTAAATGTTTCGATGTGATGGATGCACCCAAAATTATATAGTGATCCAATGGATTGGGTAATATGAAAAACCTCATGATTAAAGTGAAATATTGAGGAAAATGCTTATATCTTTGTTCACAACTATATGTTGTAGTTAACCACTAAGACACGATGTTTTATTTTTATGAATTTTCATATTTCATGCATTTTTCTAATGTTTCCTCCCATGATTAAGAACCTTTAACTATGTTATGATGATGTTAGTTCTTCGCACAAAATATTGTGTTGTTTAATATTCTTATAAATCCCCTTTATGGATTTTATCTTGCCCCTTTTTGGTGGATATCCTTTGGTGATTTCATGTACTACAGAGAATTCAATGGACAATAAGAAGCTAGAGAAGAATAATTAAATAAAAGTTTATGTTTTATTTTTTAAATATTCTGTACGGTCCTAATTTCTTTAAGACTCTAATTCTTTGGATCGTTGATGTAATGATTTTATGTATTTTTTAATTAAAATTATGTAATATGATATGTAAGAAAAATAACGGTCTCTATACTCTATATATAATATATACTGAGCAAGGAACCCCAAGGGGTAATTATTATGATATCAATATAATATGGAATTACAAGATATTATTATGATTCATTATATCCCTGGATTAGTTTTTCATCACATGTTTGATCACTTATTACTATAGTCTTGAGACCAGTTTTTTCTTGGGTTTATACTAGATGAAATTACTCCATGCTTGGCTGATAACATGTTTTTATAATGTTATTCCATGTATACTTTTGTTTATTCCATCAGGTTTAATTTCAAAAAAATTTAGTATTTTTTGTATATGTGATTATAATGTTTTTTATGGTAAGAAAATTAATTTTTTTGAAAAAGGTTATACAAATGATTTTTTATAAATTGGTTTTGTTTAAAAGTTATTAATAATGATTTTCTGAATTTAGAATTTTAATAGATTTTTTAGCGATATCCTACAAGGATTTGGTACTCACACCCTACTGTTCCCTTTGGGAATTTTTAGATCATGTTTTTCAGGTCTCATGGAAAGGTAATGATTCTAAGTAGTTCATTGAATTCTCTATGATATCATCATTTTTGAAGTTGGTTGTGATGGTGGTGAAACATTGTCACATGAAAAAATGGTTTTCTTCTTGTCATGATTTATTTTTAGTTTTATCATTTTTTTTAAAGACCTGGAAATTCAATGTAATTGTTTTTAATTATATGGAATTTTATGAGACCAAAAAAATTGACGGCACCAGATTCCAAGGCCTGGAGTGCCCGAAATGAATATTTGAAATTTTTTCAAGTATGTTCAGTAAACGTTCGAGAAGGTTTTTGTAACTTTTGAACCAATGATTTGAATTGAAATCGGAGGACATCGTTGAACTCACATCGACGATATTCTATTAGGGGTACTTTCACCTAGACGATAGTTTGTCGAGGGTTAATGTTAGTTTTCATGTTTTTTGTGGAATAAAAATAAAATTATAGAATAACTTTTATTTAGTTTTTATTCTCCCAATTTAATGTTCTATGGTGCGAACCACCCGAACCCCTCTTAATGTAGGGAAAACCTCCCAACTTTAAATAATTAATTATTCCATATCTCCAATAAATTATTTGCGCCATTTAATTTTTTCTCAAAGTAATTTAAATGTATAAACCTACATTAATTTATGTTGGATCCTCATTTTATCATTGGGGGAAGATTTTTGGAAAATGGGAGAGTGGAGAGAACTTTGGAGAAACATTCTCCAATGAAGAACTTATCCTGAAAATGAAGAACACACCATCCCCATCGAAGAACGTTCTTTGCAATCAAGAAAGATGACGACACATGAGCCGACATCGGAAGAGTGATTGCTGAAGCGACGATCGTTGGCACCCTCTTCGCCTTCACCATTTTTCATCGTCCGAAACATCAACGAACCATCGAGGTAGGGGTGTGTTTTCAATTGATCATTGATAATTTTTCTTTTATGTTGAATCTTATCACATAAGCTTCTTGCTACCACTCTAACGTGGATGGTATGGGCCAAATGAACATGGCCCGATCTATCCGCAAATATTATGGTTCTTATTGTGTTCTTCTCAGTAGAGGAGGATGGAGACCGACGTCACTGAGGAATGAGAACGGAGGCTAGTACCACAATCGACTGTGAAGACGGCAGCGGTGCAATCGTGCTGCTAGAGAAGGGATGTGGCCCGTCAGCCGCGGCAGAGCATGTTAGGTGGCCATCAGAGTCTGGCCACATGACGGGGCGACTCCACACGTCTGCATTTCCTGATGAGAAAGTTTCGCGGCTTTGTGCCACCGCAGTAAAGGGAGGGTGGTCGGTATTCGGCCGACCGCTGAGGGGAAGAACACGACGCGCAGCTTGGAGGACCAAGGGCTGACTGTTTCGGCCGGCCGAGCTGGACCGACCGGGCCCCAAGACGAGTCCCGCGTACTACTGGTGACTGAACGACTTCGGTCTTGCGGTGTTCGAGGGAGAGGGGGGGGGTGCGCAAATCCACCCCAAATGCAGCCAGGATGGACCCAGTTGGCTAGTTCGAACCCCGCGGGTTGGGTCTGACCTAGGATCCGACCGGGGTCGGGCTGGGTCGGGCGGGGTCGGTCCGACTGGGTGGGATCGAACCCGGACCAGTTATGACCATATACATTCTTTCGTCCATATATTGAGCTATGACTGTCCGTTTGAAGAACCGTCTATGGCTTCATAATCCTTAGAGTGATAAGGTCCTTTAGGTATACCCCACTTGTGATTTGAATAAAGTTGTGGTACGGTCGGGTTGGATCAAGGAAAAATCCAACCGAGCCCTCGAGAGTAAAAGGCTAATAACATACAGACTAGACGTCCGATTGACACACCATCCATTGCCTTGATACCCCTATGAAATGGCGGTCCATTGGGATAATCCTTCGTGGGACTTCATGGCCATTGGAGTATCGACCAGTGGCTTTAGGAGTAGACCCTCCTGAAGAAAAGTGAGCTTAGTGCAGGAACCCTGTAGCTGGCAGTAACATGAGAAAGGGATCCTTCGTAGGTCTGTGCTTGAGTATCCCACATGGATCCACTCTACGAATCCATGTGGGACTACTATTGGATCTAGTGTGGGTCTGATGATGTACAGGGATCTAGTGTGGGTCTGATGATGTACTAGGATCCTGTGCAGGTCTAACTATGTACTAGGATCCTGTGTGGGTCTGACGATGTATTAGGATACTGTGTGGTTTAGATGATGTACTAGGATCCTGTGGGGGTCTAACGATGTACTAGGATCCTCTATGGGTATGACTATGTACTAGGATCTTGTGTCGGTCTGACGATGTACTAGGATCCTCTATGGGTCTTATGATGTACAAGTATCCAATGTGGGTCTGACGATGTACTAGGATCTTGTGTGGGTCTGACGATATGATAGGATCCTATGTGGGTTTGACGATGAACTAGGATCTTGTGTGGGTCTAACAATGTACTAGGATCCTCTGTGGGTTTGATGAAGTACTTGGATCCTGTGTGGCTATAACGATGTACTTGGATCCTGTGTGAGTCTTTAATTTAGGATCCTACATGGGTCTTCTTCTTAATGGAGTAAGATGATTCAGTAGTTATATCTAATAATCTCTACTATAGTACCTATGTTATTCATGGTGTGAGCTGAGCCTTTACCTTTGTGGTATTCCTATCTATGGCATATCTGTGTGGTACTTACCTTTGTGGTAATATTTCCTTCGTGGAATAGTTTTACATTGGCTAAGGAGTTTGGCCTTGTGTTTCCTCATGAATGAGATGGGTAATATTTGATAACTTAGGTATATTTTTGGGCATATTCCTAAGTAGGGCTGTCACTGGTTTACTTGTTTTTTGGTTTATCCTTTGTAGATTTTATGAGACCTTGAGGGTTTTGAGGTCCCTACTGAGTATCGTTATACTCACCCTTGCATGGGATTCACCTGCACCATGCTGTGTGTGGTGCAGACTACGAACAACACTGATCAAGGTTGAGGGTACCAGGATGGGTCGGTGCCCAGAGGTGAACCATATGACGTGTCGGTATGCAAAGGAGACGTGGGGAAGTGGAGTCTTGAGGAGGCGATATGTACCTAACCTACAGGTAGGAACCTTGGAGGAGGACCTAGTAAAGGTCTTTCTCTTTCATCAGTTGTATTGTATTTTTAGTTGTAGTTGTACCTTTATAGTTGTTCTTGTATTCTATCCCCTCTTACATTGAGCACGCCTTTTCTATATAGTTTACTTGTGTTCGTATCTTGCTATGTGATTGGTTGTGTGTGTTTACAAGATATAAAGGCAATGCCTTCCCAGTTTTAGGAGATACGCCTTTCGGTGCTAGTTGCCAGCCCCTAGCCTATGAAAGGTGGGCTTGGGGTAGTCACGACACGTGCCCCGGGGTAAGGGTCATAAAAAATTGGTATCAGAGGAGTTGGTTCTAACTTAGAACATTGGAATCTGATCTTTTTTAATGGAAATAGTGTTAAGTGTAGTGATTGTGGTTATCAGTTATGGGAATCATGTGTTGGTACAACGGCCGACGTATCCATACAGTAGGACCCTGACATCTGATTTCTGACTCAGGGCACGAAAAACCGGATTGCGTGTGTGTTTTCAAGAGTTTTTTTATGATCTCTTTGAGTCATATCACCATGTATAACTTATTGAACATGGTACACCTGTTTATTTTTTGTATGCCTATATGAGGACAACCAGCTAGGGTTCTGAGTATAGTACACACTGATAGCCCACTGAGCGACGAGGCCTCTATGCAGGGACCTCTTCCAGTAGAGGCACCAGTGTAGGCACCAAAGGTACCATTAAACATTGGTCCATCAATTCCACAAGCCCCATCAGCAGTGAGTGCACGTCACTTGAGTGCGTTTCACGTGTTCCTACGCTAGAGGCTACCCAAGTTCAGGGGAGAGATGGACCCACAGGCGGCTGAGGATTGGATGGAGGCCATAGTGAGAGTTTTTCGACTAGTAGGGACACCAGTTGATCTCATGGTGGTCCTTGACGCTAGTCTTATATAAGAAGCAACATGGAGATGGTATAGCTTGATGATCCTTGTTCACAATGAGGTGACACTTCTCTGGGAACACTTTGAGACCCTGTTTTGGGTAGAGTATGTCCCAGTGACTCTTCGCATAGTGATCATTTAGGAGCATAATCATCTATAGGAAGGAAACATGACTATGGATCAGTACAAATAAAGGTTCACCAACGTCTCATTCTATTCCACTGATATGGTGCGGGACCCATTCTTTAGGGCTCGGACATTTAACGAGGGACTCAGGTTGGAGATCGGTGTTTCGATGATTTCACTCATCATCCCTACACAGGTGGGGGTGTTAGAGAGATCCCTATTAGTGGAGAGTTATCTTGATGAGTATTTACCCATAGTGAGACCCACCACCAGTCGTCAAGTAGCGAAGTCATCTGTAGCTGGCAGAAGACAGATTTCACAGAGGTAAAAGAGGATAAGACCTACAGGTGGACGACCGCAGGATTTAGGGTCAGTTGTGTGGGGTATCAGAGACAGCGCTAGTAATGCGAGGAACATGTAGTGTTTCACATGCAGTGGACATGGTCACATGGCTCGTGACTATCTGACCTGACATACGGATGATCAACACATGGTTGAAGGACCTCCCAGTTAGAGATAGAGGTTCGACTGAGGAGGTCCGCAGGGAGAAAATAGACGTGGAAAAGGAATAGGTCATGCATCTGGCAGTGGGTGACGATTTGAGATGTTACCTCCACCACCACTAGGAGTTCCACCCCGACCACCGAGTGTAGGTGGATAGGGGAGAGCTCAGCTCTTGGCATCTGAGGCCTACGATCATGGTGCTCCGGAGATGATACGTGGTTTGATCAGTGTCTACTCCACCTTAGAAGTAGTACTTATAGACACCGGTTACAATCATTCTTTAATTTCCACTCCCCTAGTTTGGAGCTCAGACATTCCGATGGAGCCGTTGGCTTGATCCTTATGGCTAGAGACTCCTATGGGAGAGGATTCGATGATTACGAACTAGTGTCGGTAGTGAGAGCTTACTCTGGGAGGTGAGAGATTTAGTAGGGATATCCTAGTAGTGGCGTCGAGGCCTTACAACATCATCTTAGGTTTGGATTGGTTATCTACATTCCATGCTCAGATTGAATGTATTAGCCACAAAGTGTGGTGTGTCTACATGGATGTGAACAATTTTACCTTCATCGGCGATAAGGGATCCTTTGAAACAAAGGATGGACCTACCTGGAAGAGATTTCAAACGATCACTCAATAGTTAGATTTCCATATCCTCAGAGCATTTTATGTGAAAAGTCTGAGATATCTTGTAGTGGTGGAACAATACGCAGATGTCTTCCCTGATGATGTTCTGGGTCTACCTCCTCAGATAGAGGTGGAATTTTACGTTGGTTTGTAACCCGGGACGACACCGATATCAACACCAGCATATCGGATGGCTCCTACAGACCTTTGTGAGATGTGTGTACAGTTGGAGGGCTTACATGGGAAAGGGTTCTTCCGGACCAATGTTTCTCCTTGGGAAGCAGCAATTTTGTTTGAAAAGAAAGAATATGAGAGCTTGAGACATCGTGTTGACTATTGGTGCCTGAACCTAGTGACCGTGAAGAATAAGTACCCACCCCTGAGGATTGAATACCTCTTTGATTAGCTGAAGGGAGTATGGTGGTTCTCGAAGATAGACCTCAGATCAGGCTATCACCAGCTCAGAATACGAGACGAGTATGTGCAGAAGAAGGATTTGAGATGTCAGTATGGCGATTATGATTTCCTGGTTATACATTTTGGCATGAACAACACTCCAGCAGTTTTCATGGGACTCATAAATAGGATCTTCCAGCCATATCTAGACCACTTTGTGATGGTCTTCATTGATGACATTCTAATCCACTCAACTACTGATAAGGATCATGCATATCACTTGTCAGTAGTTCTAGACACACATTGAGAGCTCCAGATTTATGGTAAGCTCTCGATGTGCCAGTTATGGATATGAGAGGTTTACTTTCTGTGACATGTCATCTCGGAGGCTGGAGTTTTGGTGGATCTAGTGAAGGCTGAGGAGGTACTTGTTGGGGAGACACCAAGGATGGTGATGAAGGTACAAAGTTTCCTGGGTTTGGCTAGATACTACCATAGATTTGTGCCTGCTGTCTCCAGAGTTTCAGGACCTTTATCATCATTGACAAAGACGGGGAAACCCTTCATGTGGTCAGAGAGATGCCAGGGGAGTTTTCAGGATCTCATGAATAGGCTGACTAGTGCCCCCATATTGAGGTTTCTGGAGGAGGGTGTTGAGTGTGTAGTCTACTGCAATGTATCAGGGACCAGACATGGATGTGTCATGATGCATGAGAGAGTATTAATCGCGTATGATTCCTGACAGATGAGAAAGCAGGACCAGAACTACCCTACCCATGACATGGAGTTATAAGTAGTGGTCTTTTCCTTGAATATGTGGTGACATTACTTTATGGTAGAACGTTTTACAGTCTACTCGGATCACAAGAGTATCAGGTATATCTTCTCATAGGAGGACCTGAACCTGAGACAACGATGTTGGATTGAGTTCCTCCAGGACTATGACTTCGAGATAGTCTATACTCTTGGGAAGGGGAACATTGTAGAAGATTCACTCAGTCAGAAATCTAGTATACAGCTTCTAGGTTAGGCGATAGAGCACCTGGCTGTTTGCCGATATCCTTTGAGGATCGGGATAGAGCAGCTTTTCTTTAGTCTATTATAGTCACTCTCCCAATTCCTCAGCGGGTCAGGGAGGCATAGTGCGGGGACACTGACTGCAAGTCTCAACATTCTTATATATCCACAGGACAAGAACCTGATGGATTTTCTAATGGTGGGGAGCACATCATTCTTTTCAGAGGATGTACCATGGTACCGGTGTCGCATCAGGAGGAAGTGTTGAGAGAGTTCCACACATCCAATCTAGTGGTACATCCAGGAGTGGAGAAGATGTACCAGGACCTCAGACGATAGCACTGGTGTCCAGGAATGAGGAGAGCACTAGCAGAGTATGTCTCTCGGTTCCTCACTTGTCAACAAGTGAAGGCGGAGAAACAAGTACCAGTAGGCATAGTTCAGCATTTAGATGTCCTAGAGTGGAAGTGGGATTAGACATCTATGGACTTTTTGACAGGACATACATGTACATCCAGGGGTCATGATTCTATCTGGGTGATTGTTGACTGACTCAAAAAGTTGGCCCCTTCCTACCAATCATAGATTAGGGTTCAGTAGAGAGCTTGAGACGCCTCTATGTGTAAGGGATTGTCCGGCTACAAGGAGTACCCTCGATGATTGTCTCTAATCAAGATGCATATTTCACTTCCCTGCTATGGAAGGGGTTAAAGGAGGCTTTAGGGATTCAGCTTTGTTTGAGCACCGGATTCTAACCTCAGAAAGATGGCCAGACTGAGCGGACCATTCAGACTCTCGAGGACATGCTGCGTGCTTCCGTCCTCGACTACAGTCATAGCTGGGATGATCACTTTCCCTTGGAAGAGTTTGCATACAACAATAGCTATCACACCACCATTTAGGAAGGAATATTTTGTGTAATTTTACAACCGAACATGAAAATTTTCTTTGTGTTGCACTATCTGAGGGGAGTCAGCACTCATAGGTCTAGATATGGTACAGGATACCACCAAGAAGGTGCAGATCATCCATGAGTGGATGAAGAATACAGATTTTAGGAATAAGTCTTATGCTGACAGGAGATGGAGACCTCTAGAGTTTGAGGTTGGAGACCACATCATTCTATGTGTCTCAGCCTGACGAGGTTTGCATAGATTTGTCTGGGGCGACAAGTTATCTCAAAGATTCATCGAACCCTTTCAGGTCCTCATCAGAGTTGGCGAGGTGGCTTACCACTTAGCTCTTCCACATCAGTTGAACTGGGGGAAAGATGTCTTCCACGTGTCCCAGCTGAGGAGATATATGCACGACTGATCTCATGTCATCTACCACGAAGAGCAGGACATCAACGATGGGGCGACGTTTACGGAGGCTTCATTAGAGATTGAGGATCAACAGGAGCGGTTCCTCTGTGGTCGGTCGAAACCTCTGGTGTGTGTTCTCTTGTAGCACAGGAACCTCCAGGAGAGAACAAGGGAGAGGAGGCCCGAATTCATCATCAGTACCCGCAATTGTTTTCTTATTTTCTGTGATGTGGCTTTTTGGGATTCAAATCCCTGAGGTCGGGAGTTTGTAAAGACCTGGAAATTCTTTGTAAAATGTTTTTTTAATTATATGGAATTTTACGAGACAACAAAAATTGACGGCGTGTGATTTCGAGGCCTAGAGTGCACATAATGAATTTCTGAAATTTTTTTTAGGTACGTTCGATAAACATGTGAGTAGGTTTTTGTAACTTCTGAACTGGTGCTCGGAATTGAAATCCGAGGAAACTGTTGAACTCGTAACACTAGTATTCGCTTAAGGAGACTTTCACCTCAATGACAGTTCGTCGAGGGTGAAAGTTAGTTTTCATGTTTTTCACGGAATAAAAATAAAATTATAGAAAATTATATTTTATTTTTATCCTACCAATTGAATGATCTATGGTGGGGAGAACTCTAACCCCTCTTAATGTAGGGACAACCTACCAACGTCAAATAATTAATTATGCCAACTCTATAATTAATTATTTTATACATTTAATTTGGTGCCAACACAAATTAAATGTATAACATACTTTAATTTATGTTGGATCCTCATTTTATTGTTGGTGGAAATTGTTGGAAAATGGGAGATTAGGGAGAACTTTTTAGAAAAATTGTCCAATGAAGAACTTCCCCTCCAAACAAAAAACATGCCATCTACATCGAAGAACATTTTTCTGAATCAATAAAGAGGACGACACATGAGACGACTTCAGAAGTGTGATTGTAGAAGCAATGATCATTGGAACCCTCTTTGCCTTCAATATTTTTTATCATTAGACACACTAATGAACCTTCGAGGTAGTGGTTTATTTTCGATTCATCATCGATATTTTTTCTTTCATGTTGAAACTTCTCCCTTGATCCGCTTGCTACCGCTCTAATGCAGAGGGTACGGGCCAAACGAATATGGCCCGAATCCTACGCAAATATAGTGGTTCTTATTGTGTTCATCCTGGTGGGGGAGGATGGAGACATACACTGGTGGGGCACAGGAATGGTGGCTCGCACCATGGCCGGCCGCAAAGATGGCGGCCGCGCAATTGCGCCGCCTGATGAGCAAGGGCCGTGACTTTGTGCCACATTGATGAAGGGAGGGCGACAGACGTTCGGCCATCTGCGGAGGGGCAGTGCATGACATGCCTCCAAGAGGACCAAGGGACCTTGGTTTTGGCTGACCGAGCTGGACAGAGTGGGAACCATGGTGGGTACCGCGTTCTGTTGGAGATCGAATGCCTTTGGCCGTTCGGTGTTCGAGGGCGGGGGGTGCGCGACTCCCCCTGCATGCGGCCAGGCTGGGCCGCCCAGCTCTGGTCGGGCTAGACCCAAGGGTTTGTATCGTACCCCGCGGGTCGGGTCTGACCTAGGATCAGACCTGGGCCAGGCTGGGTCATCCCAAACCTGGTCGGGTCGGGCCGGGTCGGTCGGGCCGGGTCGGACCGGTCCAGGACCAGAGGCGACCACATATGTTCTTTCGACATTATCTTGAGCTATGTGCGTCTGTATGAAGAACCATCTTCAGTGCAAGAATCCTCGGAGTGAGACATACCTTTTGGTATACCCCACTAGAGATTTAGATAAGGTTGGGGTACATTCAAGTTGGATCGAGTATGAATCCCACCAGGCCCTTGGGACTAAAAGACTAACAACTTACTGGCCAGGCATTCGATTGACACAAAATCTATTGCGCTGAGACCCCTATGACATAGAAGTCCATTGGGATACTTATTCATGGGACTTCATGGAAGTTGGAGTATCAAACAATGGATTGAGGAGCGGTCCCCCCCGGAGACAAGCGAGCTTAGTGTGAGAACCTTGTAGCTGGATGTAACATGAGAAAGGGATTCTTCCTAGCTTTGTGCTCGGGGATCCCACATGGATCCACTCTAAGAATTCATGTGGGACTACTCTAGGATCTATTATGGGTCTGATGATGTACTAGGATTTTGTGTGGGTCAGATGATGTACTGGGATTCTGTGTGGGTCTGACGATTTACTAGGATCTAGTGTGGGTCTGACGATGGACTAGGATCCTGTTTGGGTCAGACGATGCACTAGGATTCTGTGTGGGTCTGACGGTGTACTAGGATCCTGTGGGGGTCTAACGATGTACTAGGATCCTGTGTGGGTCTAATGATGTACTAGGATCCTCTGTGGGTTTGACGATGTACTAGGATCCTGTGTGGGTCTGATGATTTACTTGGATACTGTGTGTGTCTGACGATGTACTAGGATCTTGTGTGGGTCTGGTTATGTACTAGGATCCTGTGGGAATCTGATGATGTTCTAGGATCTTGTGTGGGTTTGACGAAGTACTAGGATCTTGTGTGGGTCTGAAAATGTACTAGGATCCTGTGTGGGTTTGTAATTTAGGATCCTATGTGGGTCTACCTCTTAACAGAGTAAGATGATTCAGTAGTTATATATAATCATCTCATTTACTATACCTATGTTATACCTGGTGTGAGATGAGCTTTTTGCTTTGTGGTATCCTTCTATGTGGCATACTTGTGTGGTACTTACCATTGTGGTAATCTTTCCTTTGTGGAACATTTGTATATTGGATAAGGAGTTAGGCCTTGTCTTTCCTCATGAATGAGATGGGTAATATCTACTAACTTAGGTATATGTATTGGAATATACGTATGTAGGGTTGTCACTGGTTTAAATAATTTTTAGATTACCCATTGTGGAATTTCTAAGACCTTGAGGGTCTCTGGGTCCCTACTGAATACCGTTATACTCACCCCTGCATGGGCTTCGCCCGCACCTTGTTGTGTTTGGTGCAAACGATGGACAACGATGATCGATGCTGAGGGTACCAGGATGGGGTAGTTCCTAGATGTGGGCCATACAACATGTTAGTATGCATAAGAGATGGAAAACGAGGAGTGATGAAGAGGTGATATGTACCTTCCCTACAGGTTGGAACCTCGAAGGACGACCTAGTAGCTATCTTTCTCTTTCAATTGTTGTCTTGTATTTTTAGTGGTACTTGTACATTTACTGTTGGGATTGTATTCTAACCCCTCTTACTTTCAGCACTCTTTTTTCTATACAGTTTACTAGTGTTCGTATCTTGCTGTGTGCTTTGTTTTGTGTGTTTACAGGATATAAAGGCAATTCATTCCTGGTTTTAGAGGATATTCCTTTCGGTTCTAGTCACCAGCCCCTGGCCTATGGAAGGAGGGCTTGGGGTAGCCATGACATGGGCCTCGAGGGATGGGTCATGACATTCTTCTTGACACTGTATATCTCATGGTTGTATATTCTACATTCATATTGTAATTCTTTTATCTATCTCTTTACAATTACCCACAAGAATTTTTTTGGTTGTTTTTTGATCTCCACCTTGTGTTGTTCTATTTTTGGTGATGTGTTATTTAAACTTGGGTTGTTTTTTTATAAAACCTCTTGTGGGAAAAATTAATGAAATATATTTCTGATTACAACTCAATGTTAATGTTTTTCTAAAAATTCAAATCATAGTGTTAAAATTTGAAAGGGATGATGAAACCATTACCCAAAAAATATGGAAATGGGGAACAGTCACACGGACTTTGTGAAGGGACTCTAGAGCACATATAAAGGAAAGAACACCATATACATTTTTGTGGATCAAATCACCGTGATTTACCATTTGATCACTATTCAGGAATATTTTTCACATAATCAACCTTCCAAGTTATACATAAAGTATGTGGTGAGGATTCAAGGAGAACCACTTTTGTTCATATCTGATTGAGATACCAAATTCACCCCCAAATTCTAGAGGGGTTTTTAAAATAAAAAGAATACTGATTTGAACTTCAATATGACTTATCATCCTCACCCTAATTAAAAATATGAATTGACCATTAAGAATCTCAAAGAAATGTTAGAATCTTTTTCGATGGACATCAACGATGGATAAGATCAATATATTCCATCGGTTCAGTTCCTATATATTAAAATTGTTCACATAAATATTCAGATGGATCCATATGATGCTCTATATGTGAAGATATATAGAACTCCATCATTTTGGAATGAAGTTAGTGAACAGAAGCTTCTTAGACATGAATTTTTGAAATAGATAAAAGATAAGGTAAAATCCATTTAGCTATATATTAAAGCTACTACGATTCGATAGAAGCGATACAATTAAAATCATTAATCATTCCTCAAGTTTGAAAAGGGAGAAAAACTATTCCTTCAAATATCACCCAAGTGGATATTTATGAGTTTTGAAAATATGAGAAACCTCATCCCTTGGTACATCGTACCTTTTGAGATCCTTGATTTCATAGTCATTATGAAATATCTACTAACACTTCCACCAATCCCGACTCAAATTTACGATGTGTTCTACATATGTCTCATGAGGAAAAACAAACATGGTTCTTCACATGTACCAAATCTAAAAGTGGAATAACTGGATCATGACCTCTCTTATGAAGAGTGACCAATAAATATCTTGAACCATAGTGAAAAATTTATATGAAACAAGATGACTCACCATGTAAAAGTAATTTAAAATATAACATAAGTATGAATAGGCCGCATGAGAGCTTGAGGATGAAATGAGGTAGAAATAACCTAATCTATTCTCAACCAAGTTCATGTGTTGAGTTTTTTTGGATGAAATTTCTAAAGTGGGGAAGAATTTAATGACTTAGAAATTTATATACAAAATCTTCTTTTTTCATAATATTTCGTGTCATATCTTGGAATATAGTATAATATTAAAAACATACACATTATAATAAAATCAACAGTATATTATTAATTTCCACCATAAATTTTTGAGGTCAAATATACCTAATAAATTTAGAAGAATTAAAATGGAACAAAAAAATCAAAAATAAAATCAAATAACTGGAATAGGAAAACATTGATGTTTTTTTATCTCCAAAAATATCACACTCATGAATAATAGTTTAAAAAATAAATAAAAAATTTATAATGAAATCAAAATTTTGAAAATGAATAATATATAACCTTAGGGTTATTTAAATGAATGTCAAATGGAGTCACTTATAGGTATTTATAAGAATTATAAAACCAATATGACCATTGAGTAAAAATATGATAGTCAAAATAATAATATAACTGTTGGAATAGTTACCTAACTAAGAAATTATTAAAATGAAATATAATTAATAATTACCATAAATTGTTTTATGTAAATATAAATATTTTAATTCTACAAAATAAATATTTATTTTAGAAACTCCAAGAACGTATAAGGGATTTTTTTTGAAAAAGCGTATTTAATAAAAACCATATTTTTTTGTTAATAATTAAAATTTTCTATTTTAAAAAGTTATTTTGATTAAATTAAATTCATTTTTCAAATCAAAATTTCTATATTATTTAATTATGAATTTTGAGTAATTTTTTTTGAAAGAACTCGAATTGTTAAGTGAATAGTAAAAAACAATTGTTATGTAAATGATATGTTTTAATTAAGTCATTCATCATGTAATAATTAGACAATAAACTCTATTATAGTCCAATAAAATAATAATATATTTTATTATATAAATTATTCATTTGAAAATAATATTTTTTCTAACCTAAATCGTAATTTACAATGTCTATAAATGTAAAGTATTCAATTAAAAAACAACTTTTTATTTTTTATTCATTCCTTTTCAATAAAAATAAATAAATTCAGTGGTGTAATGGTTTAAAAGTATTAAAATCAAGTTATTTTATTCATACATGATTCATAATATCAAAAATATCACTATTAAAAGCATTAATTTTAAAATAATAACTAATTTAACATTTTTAACCCAATAATACCGCTATTTCAAAGTATAAATACCCCCTCTTCCTTCCCTTGGAATACCACTTCCCATAAGATTCTTAAATCTCATTCTGATCCAAATTACATATTTATCACTATGGTTATAACATTATGTATTCTATTGTTCCACTCATCCCCAATAATTCATAGAGTTTGGGATCATAACGAAGGAACACCATCAAGAAGGTGGTAAGGTTCTCTCATGTTTTATTTTTATTTTCCTCTTCGACTCTTTTATCATTTATTCCATTCTAACCCAAACCTTTTAAAATTAATTAAAGAAAAATTTAACATTAAACTGATGATATTAATCTATTTTTAAAATATTATATATAATATATATATGGTACATATCTCTCTCCCACTGTTTTGTCATGTCCTATCAATGGTCAGTTTCATCCACATATAAGGACATTGTTAATTATTTACTTATCACTACCCTTAAAAATGAATTGAACAGATTATATATTATGTGTAGAAGATTATTTTTAATATATTCTATATTTATGGAATTAATTTGATAAAAAATATATTACAATGTATGAAAATAATGAAAAAGAAATGAAAAAGAGATAATTTAGAGAATCTTGTCAACCATGAAATTTCATATTTAACTGAAAAAATAAACAAATAAATTTTGATGGTTATATTTGATTATGAATAATATAAATTAATTGGATAAAAATTGGTATTTGTGTTTTAATAAACTAAATTTTATTACACTGGGAGTAAAATACGATGAAACAAAATAATTCTGAAAGTCTGGGGACTCTCAAATCCAACACCTTTATGATTATCCCATTTTCCTATATCTATTTCAATGATTCTTCTCAGATACACTATAAATTACACTTTAATTTTATTTCCCTATTTTTTTTCAAGGGATTCGGATGTTTCCACTTTATTAGGATAATTTATAATATACTTATAATGATTTTTTAAAGAAGAAATTATTTTCCAAACAACTCATTGATTCCTATCGAGTTTTCCCTCTTCACTATATAAACTATGAATTTTCATGATAATATTTAATTTCATAAAAATATAATTTTACTTAATTTTATAAAAACTATAATATTAATAATTATCATATTATTTACAACATATTTTAGAAACTCTTTATTTTATCACATAATTTGTTCATGTTTTTTATTGATACATGGTCCCTTTCTCTATGGCATTAAATATTATGAGAATTTTATGATGTGAACAGTGGATCCAAAATTATGAATCCATAAAATTCACTAGTAAATGGGATATATCTCATGAGATTATTTGTATTATGTGTGAACATGACGATTTTTATGCCCTACGTAAAGTGATGTCACGAAAATAGGGGGGTTAGTGAATTATCAATCTTAAAAATTAGAGTTACTTAAAAATTAATTCTTTAAATTTTTAGACTATAAATTTTAAGTGTTCAATATTATATAATTAAGCATAGTTAATGTGAGAAAAATGTATGGAGAAAAGATAAAATAGATGGTATAAGAATTTAGTTGCAGATCAGATCTAAATGATTTTGTGATTACTCTTCACAATCCAACCTTTTAGTGTCCAAATCTACTATAGAAGAACGAATTTTATAGGTTAAATAAAAGCCTTGAATTTAAGAAAAATAATAATCTCTAACCGAACCTTTTTTAGGATCAGAACCAATCCAAAAATTTCTTGTAGGAGCAGTCCCAAATATAACTCAGCCTTTTAAATAGGTAGTGGTAGAACATGACACATCTATAAGATTAGCCTATCCTAGTGATTCTTATAAGATATATAATAAAATCATTCACAAACTTTTTTCCTGGTGAGAAAAATGATTCATCACATTTAATGGTGGAATAACATCTATAGTGGTGCAATACAACACAGAAAACACTATACAAAAATTAAAATAAGAAACCCACTGGAATTTTCAATAAAGGTTTTGAGTGTAAGTATAGTATTTTCAACCATTCATGAATTTAAAAACTGTGATTCTTATGTGTTATATCTATGAATCAATAAAATATAGTAAATATGAATCTTCAAGTCTCTTTTTCTAACTATACAACATGTTTTTAGAAAAATAGAGTCACATCCCATCTCCTATTGAATGTGTTTTCTTTAGTCTTATAATATAGAAATGAAAAATTACTATTTTCCTCTTCAAAGTCCTTGATCCTCCATCATTAATAAATTATTCACATTGATGCGTTTTCAAATTTATTTGGTACTTTAAGAAATTAAATAAAATCAAGAAAAATATAACACATAATAGATTAATAATTTATAAATACTATAATTAATATTCTATATAATCATCCATATAATCACATTGAAATTCCCTATAATCCACATGTAACAAAACATATTTAATATTAGAAACAATTTTAATTTTATTTTAAAATCCCATAATATAATCTATAACAAATATAATATTGAAATACTAAAGTTAAAGATATTCAAATATGGAAAATTTGTTAGTGAAAATTTTCTAATTTTTTTTCCAGATTATCCGTTTTTTGTTTTGTATCATTCATTAAAATGAATAAGTCCCCATGTTCTGCATTAGAGATACTTAATCCCTATATATGTGTCATTTAATCAATGTACGATTCATATAATATACATAAAAATCACTTCCTTTGTGAACATGTTATATACATTCAACATATGATTCATTTTGTGCATATGTTTTATTTCTTATGCATCATTCAATGATTAAAAAAGTTTCATTAGATAGTCTACATATGAGTGGTTTTTATAGTTTTTATATGAGTTATTTTCTATATCTGATTCATTTACATTAACATAAGTGTTGTTTTTTAACTTAGAAAAATTAATTAAAAAACTAAAATCATTATATTTTACCATACTAAATAATAAAAACTAAATTAATAGAATTAATAGCAATAAAAAACCAATTAACCCTAAATATAAATACCTATATAAAGATAAATAATAATAATAATAAATAATAATAAATAATTAAAAAATTAATTAGATAATAAAAAAACTATTAGTCATTATTTTCTTCTACAAGAATAACCTGATTCAATTTAAAAAATCTTTTATTCTTTTCTTAACTCATGTTATCGTGAATAAAATTGGAATATTTGGTTTTTTAATTGTCATAACACAAACAAATAAATTTTCAATAATACACTCTAAATCTAACTTTGTTCACAATTTATGAAATGATGATTTGTATACATATATTATATGTGAAAATTATTTTATATTTTTTCAGAGTTTATGTGTGGGATTTGATAATAATGTTTTGATGTTTTGTTATTTATATTCCAAATTCCATGTCTCTTGCAAATGATTCCTACATGTTTATAATGAGGAACCTTTAATTATGATATGATGATTATTATTATGTTGACTCATGTATTATATTGATTCATATCTTTTGATCCCTTCCAATTATTTATCCCTTTAAAAGTATTTTTACTCACCCATTACATAATGTTTTTTCTTTGGTGATTACGGGTACTAAAAAGAATATAAAATCTAACATAAGGATAATTTTGAAGGTATTAAATAAATTTTAATTTTTCATGTATGATTTTTTTATGTGAACCACATTTTATCTGGATAAAAAAACTAAATCCTAGATTATATTATTATTATGTAGTTAATTTTAAAAACATTTTAATAATAATTGATGAGATATGTGGTGTTATGTATAAAATGTAGAAAAAATATTATACCATTGATTATTATGGAATGATGAGTCAATTCAAAAAGGTTACATCAAGAGAAATCAAGACATGAAAGATTAAAATATTCTAATACTCTCTTTCATGGTTAGAAGAATGATGGTACTTATGACTCTACTCATGTACTCAATATGGTTGGGAATATCAATTAATTTGAGAACCTGAGGTCATCACTCAGGTTTTATATGGAAAAATAATTCTTTTGATAACCACCATCAATGCGTTTATGATAATTCAGTATAAATTAATATATTAATGAGTTAAACAAAAGTTTACATGATATTTTAAAAAAGTTTATTATTTCTAATTATGAAAGTGGAAGCACAAGATTATGTTCTATAATAATGGTATAAAGAATAAAGGGTATATTTTTTGACCAGAAACAAAATAAGATATTACATAGATAGTCCACACCATCTTCTAAACCGAAGAGAGTGGTTTTGTAAGGTAGGGAGATTTTCCCATTATAAGAAATATAGTAATTAGAGATTGAGTTTACAAAAATACCTAAAGGTATAGAAGAAACTCCTTAAAACAAATACATAGACTGTTAATCTTAAAAAATAAATTTTTTATTTGGAAGGGTATATGATACAAAAAACACATTATAAAATAATTTTGAATGTGTGTATGAGTTCAAAGTTAACGACGGATGGATTCATGATGATTAATTCATGAATTCAATGGATAGAGAAAGGGTTTTTATATTAAGGACTTGAATGAATTAGAAAATCTAAAAAATATTTTCCATCAAAATAAAGATCTTGTATTGTTTTATATTTTATTCCTATTATATGATAATAAGTCTTATAGTAAAAAATGTTTTTTATCAATAATTGAGAGAGTTATTCTAATACACACGGTTATCAAAGAAAAATTCTATAACATGTTTGAAAATATGATTATAATTTTTTTATAATGAATATTATAGTCTATTTTTTATATTTTGAAATATTAGTGAAAGGGTTCCCACTACCTTCAGTGGAATTTTATATAAAAACAATATTTTTCAGTACATAGATCTAAACATATAAAATATGATATATGATATAGTTTTTAATAGTTTATTTAATAAATATTACCACTAATATGAAATAATTATAATTTCCTAAAAATGGTTTCTGTATATTATAACAATATTTTGAAGAGAATATCGTTTCTATGACTATAGTGGGACTATGTTTCTACTTAGAGATCTTCAAATTTAAAAAATAATGGATTATAATTTCCAAAATACTAGGTGAAAGGATCTTTATATCCAATAATAGATTGTGATTTATTATTAATTAAGTACTTTAAATAGTTACTTGTGTTTCCAAATTGATCTCATGAATTTTTTTGATGGAGAATTTCCAAGAATGATGATGATGATATTGAATATAGAAAATATTATAAGTAAAAAATTGTAGTTCTTAACATCATAACATTGGATAATGTGATTTAAAGGATTTTAAATACTATTCTCAAAGAGTTCAACATTATGAATATGATTTTTATGTTTCACAACTAGTCAAACATATTTTATCAAATATATTTCACCCATTAAAGAGGTTTAGGTGGATCTTTTATCAAATAATCACATTGAGACATGGAAAAAATTAGATAGAGATGTAATAAGTTTATCAAAGCTCAAAAAATTTAGCATAAATAAGGACTATCTGGTGGTATATCATATGTGATATGATTATATGGGAAATTATTTGTGGGTTTTCAAGTGTTATAAAACATATTTTAGAATATAAAATTCAATATACTATACAAATATAAACTCCACTTTATTGTTATTTTAAATTGGTTGTATATGTTACGTGAAGTGAAATGATAATTTTACTAAATAATTACTACATCGAGTTATCCATTACCAACGTACATAATTTGTTATTATAGTTTTTCAGGAAATATTAATGTTATTATTGGTAAAATTTTGTATAATGATATAAAATTTACTCACGAGACACAAAAGTAGTTTCACGCGATGGATGTCCAAGCAAGTATACAACATGGAGTTTCACACACTATGTGAATAGTATACCTGGGGTGAATATTTCATTTTGAATCCCAATACAAGAGGTTGAAAATAATCCTAGAATTAGAATCTTCATACATTGTTACCTTTTTTATGAAATCCTAGAGACTTTGCTAATGAGATATTGATTAGGAATATTTTTTGTAATGTCATTGTTTAAGGATTAGCCAAGATGAAATCATTCCTATAATTTGAATAATATGAAATATTGACCCTCAATTGAGATATAATGAAGACGTTTATGGATATAACTTAATAAGGTGTACATAATGTACTTATATATTTGGATGAGAGGCAGTAAATGGGATTATCTACTTAGATGAATGACTGATGATGTATTCATCAACATGTAAAGTATATATCTAGATAATTGAGAATGTATGAGCATACTATATAAGATTTATTTACTTCATTCCCCATGGTAATTCAATATCTTAGAAAATGATATTATTTTATTATGAATAATTTTATATGATACATTTTGTGGACACAGGTATTGAGATACATTTTATTGATGTATACAATGAAAGATACATTTATAGTTTGAGTAAAACCTATGATTTTATATGTGCCAATTTTTCTTCAATTTATGAATTTATAAATTTATATTTATTTTCAACACTACAAAGGACTATAGGTTCATACCTTTTGGCTGAATAAATTTGTATTTAAATTCAATAAAATCAAACAGATTCCATAAAAATTATTTTTGAGTTTATCCAAAAGGATATTTGGATGGATACTAATAAGGTATTTCATATGATGTGACACAATTTGAATTGATGATATCCTTCAAAATATGTTTTGTAAATAACAAAAATATGTTTCAGATATTGTTTTAAGTGTTATTTTATATGATACAATATAAAGGTGAAATATATTCCGATGTTCACATTAAGGGGATGTCATATTTTAATACATTCCCACTTTCATATCTAGTGAAACACATATGATGAAAATTAGGACTAAGGATATATTTATTACCAATAAAACATCAAGTAGAATCTTTAGTCTAAGTTATCACTAGTGTAGTATGTATATCAGACCCGATCTTATAGATTTTAGTGAATAGACCTTCCACATCACCCAACATGGTTTTTCTTGGAGATGAATTAATAATATTGATTCATTAAATGAATAAAATTACATAATTGGTTGAATATTTTAAAATTTATGAATATTAATTAAAGTGTTCAATGAATGGAACCTCCAATGGGCACTGTTGTAATTCTTGGTATTTGCGATGGGATCCCGTCACAAATAGGCTTTAGCAATGGGGTCCCGTCGCAAATACAATTATTTGCGACGGGAAACATCGCCATCACAAATAAGTCTCCGATTATTTGTATTATATATACATAATCTTTTCCGCAATGGGCCCGTCGCAAATTTTGTTTGCGATGGGCCCTTGTCCCGTCTCAATATATATATATATATATATATATATATATATATATAACTTTCTATGATGGGCCAGTCATAAGAAATTATTTGCGATGGGCATGTAGTCCCGTCCCAATTATGTTTTTAAAAATATTTAGTTAGACTATTTGCGACGGGGTGCCATCGCAAAAGGTCGTGTTGCAAAATGATAAATTAATCTAAAAAAATAAAATTTAACAAAATTATGATTAGTGAAAAAATAATATTAATATTGTTAATATAATAAAATAATAAAAAATATTAAAATTCTCAATATTAACAAAAAAATATAAAAAATAATGTTAAAAAATGAATTTTGTAATATTTTCACCGATATAAAGAACAGAAAATGTAAATAATTCAAATTTTTGTAACATAAACAAAATAAATTGGGGTCATCTTCTGGAGGTAGTAGAGGAGTTGAAGGAGATGGTGGAAGAAACTCCATCCGTAAACTACAAGTCAGACGACACATGTACTCCATCTGCTCGTGATGCTGCTGCTGCCATCGATGCGTCTCCTCCTCAGGCTGCTACTGCTACTACTGCCATCAACGCCTCTGCTCCTCATAATGCTACTGCTACTGCTACTGCCGCTGACACATCTCTTCTTGATGCTTCTGCAAAGTCTCTATAAGCTCAGTCTGAGCTCACAACTGCTCATGATACTATGATCAACAAGATGATCCCCTCTCCACGAGCTCCTCTCGAGCTGGACGTTGACATCACAATAGTACCATAATAAGTACCAGGAGTCAAATGAGAACTAATACCAACTACTCTTCCCTTCTCAAAGCCATACTGAGTCGCCTGCATCCATGCTGCCTCATTGAAATGGTGAGCACTGGTCTGCTCAGTCATCTTGTCCTGACCCTCAGCCTGTGTTTGAGAGGTCGCAGCCTCATATGACTCTTTGAATTCAAATTTAGAAAAATAAAATTGTGAAAATTTTATATGCAGTTAATTTTCAAACTGAAAATAACAATACTAACCACAATCTGATGCTGGGGATCACCTCTAATCTCTCCAGTGGCTGGATCAATGTACATCCTCCAATAAATGTCGAACTTCATAATATCGGGATGCTCGACTGCCTACAGAAATATAAAATAAACCGTTTATATTTAAAGTTATATAAAATATTTAAACAATATACTTACCAGATGCTCTATATTACTAATTATATCTATTTATTATTAATTATTACTAATTATCTATTTATTACTCATTATTAATAATTATTACAATTTATTAATAATTATTACTAATTATTACAAATTATTAAAAATTACTTATAATTATTACTATTTATTACTAATTATATCTATTTATTACTAATTATTACGATTTATTACTAATTACATCTATTTATTAATAATTATATATATTTATTACTAATTATATCTATTTATTACAGATTATATCTATTTATTAGAAATTATATATATTTATTACAAATTATATCTATTTATTACGAATTATATCTATTTATTACAAATTATATCTATGTATTACAAATTATATCTATTTATTACAACTTATATCTATTTATTACTAATTAGATATAATTAGTACTAATTATATCTAATTATTATTAATTATATCTAATTATTACTAATTACATCTAATTATTACTGATTATATCTATTTATTACTAATTATACCTATTTATTAATAATTATATCTATTTATTACTAATTATATCTATTTATTACTAATTATATATAATTATTACTAATTATATCTAATTATTACTAATTATTACTAATTATATATAATTATTACTAATTATATCTAATTATTACTAATTATATCTAATTATTACTAATTATTAATAATTATATCTATTTATTAATAATTTTATCTAATTATATCTATTTATTACTAATTATATCTATTTATTACTTATTATATCTATTTATTTCTAATTATATCTATTTATTTCTAATTATATCTATTTATTTCTAATTATATCTATTTATTCCTAATTATATCTATTTATTACTAATTATATCTAATTATATCTAATTAATACTAATTATGACTAATTATTTTTAATTATGCCTAACAATATCAATATCTAAGTAAAAATAAATATAAATAGAAATCAATTGAAATCTAATTTAATTACAACTAATAAAAAACAATAAAAATTAACATAAAAAATAGAATATAAATACCTTAAACATTGATATTCTGAAGGTATTGGCATCTTCCAATTGTTCTCTCCTGAAAAATATGAACTAAAGTAAATTTTTTCCTTGAAACTAAAAAATAAAGAGAGATGGAGATGAAGATATGAGTAATTCGATAAAAAAACGGGCGGGAGTATATATAAGTTAGATTAGTTGCGATGGGGTTATTTGCAACGGGTATCCCGTCGCAAATAGTGGTATTTGTATCGAGCCCCATCACAAATACCCTCACCCGCATTAATTACTGTCAGCAGTTAAAAGGGTATTTCCGACGGGGCCCTTCACAAATTGTCCCTACCGACACTCTTTTTGCGACAGGATGACATCCCCCCATCGAAAATATGGGTACCATCGCAAATACTTTTGTGCGGTTTGGCGCGCAAGTTGCGCCAAACTATATTCTACGGCAGACATCGTCCTGTCACAAATAATATTCGCGTAGTTTGGCGTGCAAGCCGCGCCAAACTATTTGCGACGGGAAACGAAATTCCATCACAAATATTGATTTTTCCCATAGTGGGGTATTAACACATTGTATACCATGATATCTTTTCTGATTATCCAATAGTTTAAAATATCTTCATTAACTGTAGAGGGTATATAAAAGAATTCTTTTACCTCCCATAGTGATAACCCTTTATTGATTACAATCTATAAGACAATTCTATCTTCATTATTAATCACCATTTTTATAGATATGGTGATATCAACCCTTTGATGGTTTGAAATAATCTAACTATGAATGATAATCCATTAGTTATTGTAATCTATTCAAGGTAGAAAACATTCAGTTTTTACTATCAAGATCTCCATCAAGTGTACTCTATCAAAGAGTAATATATAGATATTTCTTATATCAACATGAAATGTTTTATGTTCTTTATATTATTATATCTTGAAATGGTTGGAGATATATTGAGAATTTAATTTGATTATTTTGATGCTAAAGTTTATTAGATGAACCCCGAATACCCATTAATGGTATTAAATCCTTTTTAATGGATTAACATTCTCTTGTCATTATTTTTTCAGATAAAGTATATATCTTAATGTGTTTTATTCCATTTCGTAAAATACAAAACAAAAAATTTATTCTATATTGTTTATTAATTGAATAAGAATACCTTATATCATAGCTTACAAAATAAGAGAATTCCAAAAATTTTAACTATTCCATTGGATATGATATATTCTGTTGTAAAATATAATTCATTCCCAGATTTTATCAAAATAGAGCAGTACAATGTATTTTTCATATCATGAATATCATTAAATATGATTAGAGCATTATGATATTACCAATCACAATCAGATATATCAACCATTGTTTATTGTTGGGTTATATTATAATATATTATTGATAGCATTGTTACCTTTATATATAAATAATATATTATGACTAATAATCTTATCACTAATCATAAACTACGACATAGGTATGAAGGTTAATTTTTTTTAACATTTTACAATTTTTTCATGTGGGTTTTAATATTATATAAATGATAAGTCTCAGGATATGTAAAATGAGATTTTTCATTACTAAATTATATATTAAAAGTTTATGTGTGTATATATATATGTATCAAATTTTGGAAAATAAAAGATATGTTTATTTATTTGAGAAATACTTTAGATTAATCATGTTTATAAAATTTTTAGGAAATTTGAATATTTTTTATGCTTATTTAATGTGATAAATTACTTATTATGTATCATTATTCCATATATTTCATGCTAGGTATGATAATATAAGATTTATTTTTCATCTACACTAACCTCAGTTTGTAATTAAATTTATTATCTTGAATTTATATGTTAAATATATTTTATGCATATTTGGTTTTAATGTTATTATGAATTTGATTATATCTTGAGTAAAGTCTCCACGAGGACTTATTTGTTGGGTAACACTTACCATTAACATGTATTATCATTCCATGTTCAAGAATGGTGGGGTTTGTTATCTATTGATTTATGCTTACCCATGAGGATATTTTTAGTATAATATAATTCTAATATTTTATATAAATAATTTATATACCTTATGTATCAGAGAAATTTTGTTATTTATGAATTATTTGTAATTCTATGTTTTTATGAATAGCACAATCTCTGGGTTGTGAAAATAGTTACATATTTATATAGTGGGGAAAAAATAATTTGGTGGATGAAATAGGGATTCAAAAAAAAAAATAGAAGCTTTTATACATAAAATAATAAAAAATAGATAATAAATATTTCATATTTTGCAATTGTTATGAGTTTAATATATATGTGTCATATAATAAATTTGAGAAACTTATAAAAAAATTACCACAAATAGAAATTGTGATATTCCTTCTAATGTAGTACTTATCAAGACCTTGATAACCAACTGGGTAGTTCATGATAAATTTTAGTTCCCCAACATTGTCTTATGAATGGAAATAAAGTAATCCACAACCCTAACAGTATTAGGTTCCCATTAAAGGAATTTTATTTGGGTTATACTAGATAGGAGACCATAACAGGATAACATTATGAGAGTAGTAATGTTTGGTGAATCCATATGTTGGATTTGGATAAAGAGTTATCCTTTCATATTTTCAATAATAATGACTATTATGGTGGGTATTAATACCCACCTGAATAGATTAGTGATGGGATAAATGAAAAATAACACCCAATCATTGTGATATATTCTTCTTGTCTCACTAAATAGATATGATATATGGGGTTATCATTTTTTACTAGGATTAATTTCAATAAAAGTCGTTTTTGAAAGGGTATAAAACAGGATACTCAACTATTGATATTTCTTTGTTGTAGATTGTGGCATACATAAATTTAATAATTTTGAAATTTCTTATAGGTATAACCCATACAACAAGTTAAAATTCATATTTAAGGTTGAGAAGTGTTATAAGGAATCATAACTCCAAGAATCTAAATGTGAATGTTATAGAGGCGAATTTTATCGACTCTAACTCATTGGTATTAGATACCAAGTTTACATCACCCAGTGGTTCCAATAAACACATACTTAGTTAAAAGAGGTAATTGAAGAATTGTTAATTATATCTTCTTTTCAGAAATGGATAAATGTTTTTTTCATTCAATGTTAAAACTTATGATCTATGGTTACCTAGTGGATTTGTTCTAGAATTGGAGAACTGTTTTATTTTCCCACAGTAAATAGATATTTTATTTATGTAATTTGTTTAGATAAGAAGTTAATTTCATTCGTTAGAAAGAACAAGAGTTGTTTTATATAAAATAATGTATTTTTTATGGATTTGGTAATATGGTAAATGGTTTATATAATCTATATATGAAAAATTCTTTCAATTAAATTTTATACAAGACGATTTTTTTTAATTCTAATCCCACCCACCATTATAATTTTCATCTTGGAAAAATAAATTAGAAACATCTCCAAATTCTATAGAGAGATAGTTTATTATACTAAACATTTACTGAATCATTTGATACATGTGAATATTTTTTATTTGGTGTGATGACCAAAACACATTTAATAGAAAATTTGAAAGGTCTAGTGGATTGTTTCATCTCATACATATGAATGTTTTTGGACTAATCAGTACATAAACAAGTTATAGTTTGAGGAAATTCATTAATTTTACCAATAATTTTTTTGTAAAGTTATGTTATTCTTATGAGACATATTATAAAACTTTTCAATAGTTGAAAGAGTTTTAGAATGAAATACAAAATCAACCAGTCAATTTTTTTGATATTCTCTATTTGGACTGTGATGCTGGATACTTAATCTAGTTATTAAGTAATCACGTGATTGATTGTGAAATTATTCTAAAACTCACTCTTTATGGAACACCACAGTGTAATGGATATCCAAATATTAGTAATCATACAACATTTGATATTGTTTTATTGGGGATGAATTCATGTGACCTTCATATTTCATTTTTAGGTTATTATATGATGATTACTACATTACTAAAAAACCACATATCCTTTAAATAATTCATAAAAAACCATATGAGATATAAATTAATAAACATCCCAAAAATTATTTTGTTATGATTTAGGGTTTTATATAACTCATGGTATTATTTTATTTTGATAAATAGTTCCAGATGTCAAATAAATTCTTAATTTTTTTATCATAAGGAAAATATGGTAGATTTCTTCTATAAACATATTAAAAAAATGTTCTTGTGGAGAAGTTCAAGACCAAGAAATATGATGCGTTCCTGAGATGAATGTTGATCCATTTATATGAAGAGTAACAAAAGAAGAACTGACTCATGTCACAAAAGAACCACTATGGATTGGTAGAATTCATCAGGAACATGAGTGATATGGATTTATTTTGGTAAAATTGTAATGAATTAACATTTATAATAGATGAACTGACTATATGTTGTGTTTCCATCAAGTGTTTCGATTCTGAGAAATGTTTTAAATATAAGGAATATAATAAGTACTCCATGTACACTAACTGAATTTTGAACATGGAAGAATAAATTTAAGGGATGATACCAATAAGGTTCTTGTATATTTTTCACACAAAATATGAAATGGATTGATACGTATCTAGTTATAATACACTCTTGGTGGAAAGGGTTACAAAATTACTATCGTAATATAATATTAAGGAACCCCCACACCTATTTCAATGATAAAATATATTTAAATATTTATTGACATAAAAACTCATTTTGATTATAATATATATTAAATTTTTGTCAAAAAAAAATTCCCTTAATGGAACATTATTCATGGATGAATATATGATATAACCCAATTGTTTTTCAATACCAAATGATTACAGTATGGTATGGAAGTTGCAAAACGAAATCTTATTGGAGTCAAAATATTTTGTTTGATTATGAAATCAAATAGCTTGTTTTATAAAAAACAAAAATGATTTATGTGTATAAAAGTGAATTAGTGGGGTTTTCTCAGTGTTTTTGATATTGTTTGTTGATGAGAAAAATACTTATCAAAAATGATATCCCAACATTACCCTCTATAGATATGTGGTTTGGAAAGTTATTCCCTATGAAATACATGCGTAAAGTGTCCTACATACTGAGTACAAAGATATATAGAGATAATTCTTGGATTATTCAGGGACTCAGTAAAGACATATACATTGGTAAAGTTCTAATGACGTTTTTTCTTAAAGAACTCCAAAAAGGGTTCTTCACCAGTGTTTCATGGCATGGATATTCGGAAGATTCAGGTTCCTTATAAAGAGTTATAAAGGATTGATAAAATTCCCCATGATACCACATTAGGTTTCATCATGTATGCTATATTGTGAACTAGACCATATGTCACCTATTTTCTTATAATAACTAGTATTTACTAATATAATTCTAGTGAGAGTCACTAGATTTCAATGAAGACTATCCTGTACTACTAATGAACTATGAATATGTACATAGTATTTAAAGGAGAAGATGAGCTATATTTTAAGTGTTACACTGATAAAATTTGTTAATTTAATAGATTTTACAAGAGATATCAATATGGTTATATGTTGTTTCTTGAATTATGAAGCTATTACAAGGAATATTTCCACAAAATCTATATCAGGGGACTCAATGATAAAGGAGAAGTACATCACTGTATCACATGGTACGAAGGAAGTTATTTAAAAGAAGGAATTTATTTTTCTCGGTGGGTTGTTCTTATAATTGAGGGAGATATCTTGATTCATTGTAAAAAAGATAGATCGATTTCTAATAAATTTAACCCTGATCTCACAAAATAACCAAAAATGTAACATTTTGGGGTTTGGAAATGGGTTGAAATCCTCAAAACCATTTTACTTTTTGTAGTTTAGTTGTCAGTCCAACTATTTTTTATTATCATAACATAATTATTAGATTTTCTTTTACCAATGTCAGTTATTTTATATAAGTTTCAATGATGGGTCTTTTCCTTGGGTTTTCGATTGGGCTTGTGTCTATTAGAGGCTGAACACCCGAATTTCTAGGGCACGTAGACTCGGGCGCACAGTTTGGAAAACCTATGTGAAAGCTAGGTGAAACTGTGTGACCTTCTGTTGGATCTATTCTGGATTTTCAAACCATTTGGTAGGGGGAGAATATATATGCTTTTGACTATACTATTTTTTTGAAGAGGCTCACACATGGTTTGGAAAACTGTACGGGCTAACCGTGTGTGGGGTTGTTCCTAAGCAGTGAGAGCTGTATGATTGACACATGGTTAGCCAAATCATGTGGGACACTAAATGTTGATAATTGTCCATTTTTATATCCACTATTTTATGTTTCTTTCCCCCTTTATGCATCTCCACCTTTATGAATATAATAGCATGGACCTCCATGCCTCCGTCCATTGGCTTTGGCTATTCTCCTCTATCCGAGTTCCGATTTGATCACAATCAGGTGTGTTGGAATGGCATCTGTAGGGGATTTGATCCACTTGCTTCTCTTTTACATTTTTCATTACATAAAAATTGATAAATATCTATCATCCATTTTACTATATTTTTAGGGTTTTGGTCTAAAATGATGATTTATTTTGAACTATATCATTTTAGAGGATGATATCAGATGAGTGGATGTCTACCAAGATGAATTTGGTGGTTACTAACATTATATTGACTTTGATTTTGTTTTGGGGTGTGGACTTGAGAACTTCGTTGGGTTGTTCGAGAGAGACACTACAAATTTAATTATTTAATTTTAATTAATTAATTAAACCCATGAGAAATTCTTATGGGATGGCTCAAAAAAGACTACACATGTTATGAAATTTTTTAGAGGCTTCAAAACTTAGGTATATTAGGGTGGGGTGTTTGGTTGTTTCATTTAAACTGAATTATATATATTTCATATGATGGTTCTTTGGGAACCAGATGATATTGACCTAAGGATTTAGATGTTGATGACCATCTAGCTTGAGGTGATGTTTTTATTCATATTGGACTTGTCCTGGATTCTTTGGGTGATGTTGATGACTGGTTGGGTAGCAAAATTTTTGGATTGAGGCAACGAGGTCATCAGGTTATGGGAAATGATCAGTTGATATTGGATAATGTTGACCATCATTTTTGGTGGTAGGGTTTCATGGGAACAATGTGACAGGATGACGTATATTAGGTACTTGGTTGGTGATTTCCACTCACCATGTTTGGTCGATGTGATGCTGGAGTCATGTGCACACAGATAAGTTTCAAATTATGAATTGGGGATGAACACTTTTATGGGTAAAGGTGATGTGGATTAGGGTGGTGTTGATACCTAGTATGGTTTATGTTTCTTACCTTATAAATCGACATGGGTTGTGAGGATATATCATTTTATGGTTTTGAGTCCATTGGTTGGTGGATGAGTTTCACCATATACTGAGGATATTGTGCCTAGATTATTTAGGAGGATGGATATCAATGTTTGTTGGGACAACAATTGTTGAGACGATAATGTTATTATTTAGAGGATATACAACACTATGCCTCAGACATTGGTCCTTGAGCTAACATGGATTCTATGAGCTAAGGTATGAGGGAACTTTTACATGATTGATAATTCATTTAGGATGTCAAATAATCTATTGTACAGGAGGTGTTGAACGACACAAGTTCATGGATGATACAATTAGAGGTGGAACCCAAGGGTTCACCTGGATAGTTTGTCATTAGGGGATGGATTGAGACTTATGTTAAGGATCCTCTCTACTATAGTTATACTGGCATTAGCTGAAGCAGGTGACTGATTCCTTATGGCTACTAAGAAAAAGGGAAGAAAGCTATTATATGATATGTGTATGCTACATTATATTTACTTTATATACACATTCATTTCCATAGATGTATGTTAGGCACACGTTGGTGGAGACCTACTGAGATTATTCTAACAACATACATGGTCCCTTCAGTACACGTGTAGGCTTGATGATATTATAATCAGGTAAGGGACTTAGATCAGAAGCTAGAGTATAGTGATTATCTCATACAACATAGAATGGGAAGTAAGGAAAGGACCATGAGTTCCTATATCAGCAATAGTTTATCTTTTTTGTATTACTTTTTGTATGAAAAATTATATTATATGTATATACCGATGTTAGCCACGGGTGACCCTTTTTTCTTATTTATTTATATGATTTTACTTTTATTAATTTTTGGATACAAAAGATATCTAGTGATGTTTATTTATAAAAATAATGTGTTAGTATTTATTATTCTGTTGCTACTGTAGTTTATTCATTCGCTATTTCTTGTTACTTCTTCTACAATAACAGGTTACTGGTATCACTATTTATGTAATTTTTTTCCTTTACTTATATATATAGACCATTATTAATATTCACCTCCCGAAGGTATAGTCTCCCCACTACCACCTCTTCACACCCTATCTTATAGTCAATATCCTTTTGCGTTTGGAGAGGTGCAGTTAAGGCCGAGTGGCATATCGGCCCTGAGCACTGTTAGGGTGGAAAGATAGGTCAGCGCACTAAACATGGTATCATAGGTGTTCATTTTACTTTTTTTGGTATTATTATTTTGGATATGGTAGACCAAAGACTAGTATTCTTTTGGAAATAGAATTATAGGTCATGTTTAGGTTCCTGTATTCCCTTGCATGGAGGACGTGCCTTGTTTCCATTAGTGGGAAATTTCTGTTATGTGTTTATATTTTTACAATTGATATGATTTCCACCTTGAGTGGTGAACTTGGGTATGATCATTATCTGTTATGATCTATGACCCTTTTATTGGTTTCATAAGGGATGAGATATTAGAACCTTGGAATGATATAGAAAGATACATATGTTTATCCTTTCTTGATGGGCACATTGGAATTTATATATACACATATGTTCCATGGTATGTTTCTTGTGATTTTCATTGGGAACCCGGATTGCACAAAGAGGGGTTGGGTTGTTTAAAGTGTCAACAAGTGAAGCAAAACAATGTTTTCCTGTTTAGCCTTCTTTGGTTGGATTATAGTCTTCCAAACTAGAAATGTGGTTATGATGAGATATTTATGTGATATGCTATGTGATATATGTATTAGTGGTCATGGATCTGATTGGAGTAGGTACGGATGCCGATAGTCGTGAGATAATTAAAATATCAATAAATGAAGCTAAAACGTGTTTTCTTGCATAGTGTTCTTTGGTGGAATATTAATTAGAAACCTTAAATTGACACAAGACACATGATACTGATATGGGTAGACATGGGGAAATGATGTCAGATTTATATGTGACATCTTGCTCTAATATTGGCGGGTAAGGGTCCAATTGGTCATATGTAATGAGGAATGGTTGCGATGGGGAAGAGTAAGGGTTGTGGGATTCCAATTCCTATTATTTGTTCCCTATCTGTGTTATATATATTATTATGGTTGTCTATCCATTTTATTCATATTCAAAATTTTTCCATTTAGTTGGCTTCTCATGGAGCGTCAGCATTGCAGTGATTTGGTGTTGTATGAGCAAGCACATGTTGAGGCCCCTGAGGGTCTGGTTAAGGATTCAGTGGGGCAGGATGCACTAAATCAAAATAATCCTTTAACTATGAAAAAATGTACTTTATTAGTTCTAGAGGATAACTGTCTAACATAGTGAGATTAAAATTCCCAGTCTTTTGTCAATGCTAAAAAGCACTGATAGAGGGATACTTTATCTCCGCTAAAAAATAACCAATAAAGGACAACATTTAAAAGTGATATTATTTAGCACTGATAATGGGGACCTAAGTCGACCCTAGTAGGAGAATTGGTAAATGGTACATTTATATATTTTTTAAAATAGTTGAAAAATGGTCCATTATGATCACTCATAATGGAACGATTTATCAATGTTTTTAAAATCACTGATAAAGGGGAATACTATAGTGTGCTGTAATAGAATAATACAACATTTGTGCATTATGTTGTAACAACACAACAAAACACTATAAATCAAACCAGATAAAAAAATCAATTATAAATATATAATTTAAATAAAATAAAATTAACAACACAAATACAGGAAAAAACACTATATTATAGATATTTAAAAACATTGGTTAATAGAATTACATAACTAAAAATTATTGCATACATTCAAAACATCAATTTTTTTCTTTTGATAATAATACCACCTCATTATATTAGTAAAAAACAACCCTTGATCAAGAAAAATACCGCACCCATATAAGAAATAAATTATAATTTTAGTTATAATATAAATTAATTAATTAATAGAATGTTTTAATTTTAAACTAAACTTTGAATCATACTAGGAACACTATATATCAGATTGTTTTTTGATTTATTCTTACACTTCACATCTTTTCATTTTATTGTTCATGATTTATATCTATAAAAATTAATAAAATGAGTATAAGATAAATCCCCATTGTCACATCCTAGTGGCTGTTTCTAGGGGTGGTGTTTGAGAGGTCTCTGTTTTTAGAATCCTCCTACGCATTTAGTTATATTTTCATTTATTTATTCCTCTACTAAAACCTATTTAATAAAAATAATTATAGGAAAACAATAATAAGGAAATAAATTATGTAATACTAGATATAATTATGAGAAAATAATATTGGTTTGTTTGCTCAGTTTTGGTGATGTGATGCATGTTTTAAACTAAAATAACACTTATATATTGAAAAGACAATCTTAGAGTCATACTAGTCACACCATGCATTGGATTGAGGCGAGCCTAATTATTTATAGATCTTATATGAATTATCTATATTTTTTCCTAAATTATCAAATCAATATGAACACGTTATATCATTTTTGAGTACGTCACATGTCATTTTTCCGAAAATACCACTTTAAAATGGAATCAATAATTTTGACTCATATTGTCACTTTGAGAGTTGAATTTAAATGATACTTATGCATACACATAAAATATGACTTATGAATTTTTTTCCTAAATTAGCAAGACAATACATGATTTTTTTCTCAGTCTTCATTGAGTGTCAGTTTTTGAACAAAAATGATGATTTTAAACTGATAACAGAAACTTTGAGTCATACTGGGGACATCATGTATCATATTGAGGGGAGGATTATTCCTACATGTCACAAATAAATTATGGATTGTTTTCCTAATGCATGAAAACATTAAAATTTCTTTTTATTGGTTTTGAGTCTGTCAAATGTCCTTTTCACTAAAATTGATGTCAATTTTTTAATATAAAGACACACTTGGAGTCATACCGGTCACATCGTGTGTCAGATTGAGGTGAATATGATTCCTACACATATCAAATTATTTATGGATCTTTTTGATAAATTATTAAATAAATTGGAATGTGTTTTCTTGGTTTTCAGTATGTCACTTCTCTTATTTACTAAAATGTAATTTTATACTAGAAAAATGAACATGGACACATTATGATAACATCATGTATCAGTTTGATGTGAGATTCAATCCTACATATCAAAAAATGAATTATTAACCATTTTAAGACATTATAAAAAAACAAGAGTGTGATTGATCTATTTTTAGTGAGTGTTATTTTTGAATGAAAATGTCAATTTTAAAATGATAACAAACACACTAAGTCATACTAGGAGAATCATGTTTTGGATTGATGTGTGGGTGATTTCTATTTTTCAAAAATTCCTTATGGATCATTTTTTTTAAAATTGATGTAAATTTTAAATAAAAAGACACACCTAGAGTCAAACCATTAATACCGTTCTTCAAATTGAGGTATGACTAAATCCTACAAAACTAAAACTTCTTATGGATCATTTTACAAAAGTATAAAAACAATCCGAAGGTGTTTTCTCAGTTATGATTATGTCACTTTTCTTTTTTTACTTACATTTTAAATTAAATTGGAAACACGCACTTTGACTCATACTAATTAAATCTTGTATCAGTTCAACGTAAGACCAATTCTTACACATAATAAATTACTTCCGAATCATTTTGTAAACTATAAAAAACATATGATTTTGTTCACTCAGTTTTCAGTGAGTGATAATTTTTGAAAAAAATTGTCAATTTTAAACTAATAAAAGACACAATGATCCATAAAAGGAACATGTTGTGTAGGATTGAGGTGAGGAAAATTTATACACATCAAAAAATTCTTATGAAACTTTTTCTTAAAGTTTAAAAATAATATGAATGCTTTTTATCAGTTTTGAGTTGGTCAATTGTCCTTTTTACTAAAATTGATGTCAATTTTAAATAAAAAGACATACATGGAGTCACACCCATTCACACTGTGCATCAGATTGTGGTGTTGAAGATTCTTACATCTTTTAAATGATTTATTAATCATTTTAATGAAGTACCAAAATAATATGAATATGTTTTATCGGTTTTGAGTAGGTCCATTGTCTTTTTTAATGAAGTGGCATCTGAAACCGGAAACGTGCATTTTGAATCATACTAATAACATAATGTTCTATTTTTATGTGAGATTGATTCCTACATTTCAAAAAATACTTATGAATTATTTTTATAAATTATTAGAAAAATATTATCATGTTTTATTGTTTTTCAGTGAGTGACACTTCTTGAACTAAAATGTTGATTTTAAACTGATAATAGACACATTGAGTCATACTGGGAACATCATGTATCATATTGAGGTTCAGTTGATTCCCATACTTCAATAATTACTTATAGGTCATTTTCCTAAGGAATAAAAACAATCCAAATACATTTTCTTAGTTTTCGGGTAGGTCAGTTATCCATTTTACTAAAATTGTTGTCAATTTTAAATAAAAATACCTAGTTTAAGTCATATTAGGAACTCTGTAAATTATATTGAGGTGAGTCTAATTTTTTACACATCCCAAATTAATTATTGATCATTTTCTTGAAGTATCAAAATAGTATGAAAGTGTTTTCTTAATTATGAGTACGTCACAAGGCGTTTTTTTTGAAAATGTCATTTTAAACTGGAAACACGCATGTTGGATCATACCGATAAAATCATGTATCATTTTGACATGAGAAAATTTATTGTACATAAGAAAATGTCTTATGAATTGTTTTACTAAATTATCAAAAAAAATACGAGCACATTTTCTTGATTTTTATTTAGTGGCATGTTTTGAACTAAAATGTTGATTTTAAACTAATAATGGACGCTTTGAGTCATACCCAATGTATTTTTTATTAGATTGAGGTGTAGATAATTCTTAAATTTCATAAATGACGTAATTATTGTTTCTTAATTTTTCAAAACAATATGAATGTTTTTATCGGTTTTGAGTCGGTCAATTATCATTTTTACTAAAATTATTGTCAATTTTAAATAAAAGACACACTTGGAGTTATACCAGTCACACCGTGTATCATATTGTGGTTCATATGATTACTATACATCTAAAAGTCACAAAAAATTCTAAATTTTAATGTTACCATGATTTCAATTACATTTATTTTTCAAACTGCCAAAACTGTATATTGAATCAGTGTTCTTTGCCAAAAAAACCATTCTCATTGTTGAAATACAGAAGAGTAGAGGAAGCTAAATTGATCATTATATCATGATAATTCTCCACAATGGGAAGATGAGGTTCCTATAATATTCTATCTTACAACAATGAGGAACTTTTTTTATCTAATAACAACAACTCAATATGCAGTGTTGGTAGTTTGACAAAGAAAGGAAATGGAAAGCGTGGTAAAAATTTTTTGATTGTTGATTCATTTAATTATTATCATTAATTATGTTGCAGACTAAAAGTCAAATATCTCATGAGTATGAGTAGATTCAAACCAACCACCCCAAATTGAACAAAATAATCCACCTGTATATGAAAAAATTATTATATGAGTAATACTAAAAATTAATAAATTAAAGATAAATATGAAACAATACAATAATTATTTGGACAATTATTTTAATATGAAAATATGAAGATTACCTCTGTGATTGAGACATGTAGGGAAATTGAAGTAAATTGATAGATTAAACCATTTTAGGGATGAAAAGGCGTTGAGGGAGAGTAAGTATGTGGATGATTTGGTGTAGAAAAGTATGAAATATGAACAAACAACCACATATTGAACAAAATAATTCACCTGTATGTGAAGAAAATTATTCTATGAGTATTACTAAAATAAAATAAATTAATAATATATGAAATAATAAATTAATTCTATGGATAAGGATTTTACTGTTCAAAATTCATTATTACCTCTATGATTGAGCAGAGGAAACATCGTTTCTCTTCATGCAAAGGTAGTGGAGGGGAATTTTACGGAATTTGGTAAATGAAAAAAAGTTGGTGGGAAATGGGTTTGAGGTAGAATAAGTCTGTAGAGGTTTTTGTGTAGAGAATCATGAAATATGGAAAAAAATATTCTCAAATAAAATAACATTACCACATATAACAAAATTAAAATCTACATTTCATTACATAGGTTTTCTGTAAAATAGAGAAAGTACATCATAAAATTTCCTCTACATTTTCCCAAATAGTTTCCTTAGTTATAGAGTGTTCTTGTGAGGGATTGGTAACTTCATCATGTAGAGAAGAAATTACTTTCCTTACTATTCAAGAAATTAATTTAAATTATGTTAATGAAGTAGACAATATTTTAAATTAAGAAAAAAGATAGTCTATTAAAAAACTAATTATACTTTATCATTGATCTCTATTTCGTTTTTAAGGGTGTTTGGTATTTGGTTCCTCAATCATGACTCAAAAATCTCTTCTTCATGCTCCCCTATAACGTACATGACATTGTATACATTGGGAATGATATGAACTGATTGTGATCCCTCATGGAATGTTTCATCATGGACTACATATTAATCTGACCCGACATTTTCTTGGCTTTCATTAGGAAAATCGACCAATTCTTGTTTTATGGAACCGAGACATAAAAAATTAAATTATTGCAATTACATTATGAATGACTCATATGTTTTTCCCTTCAACACTGAAATTAACCTTCATAAAGCCTATTTCATAAACATTCACTGCACTTATATAGAGAAACCATTTGCACTGAAAATTTGTCACCTGAAATGTTTTATATTCCAATTCCTATATTTGGTCAATTACACCAAAATATAACATATTTTCATGAATTACACTTCTGTCCTTGGAACATGATATGCTCATCACTTCCATCACAAGAGTAACACTACTGTTTTGAATCATATTGTAGTCATCATGTTATTTTTCATAGAATGTATAACTATTTTTTAGAAAACCATCGTAATATAATAAATTTTCATTTGGTCCCCTGGGATTCCATTGAAGTAATTTTGAAATTGAATTTGGATCTTCAGATAACTCCTTATAAATTTTATCTCAGAACCATTCTATGAGATATTTATTTTGTGTTTTTATATCCTTCCTTTATCCCTTGAAGGATTTAATCTTATAAGAATTTCATTTTGAGATTCAATATACGGATCAACATATTTACTATTATGTAAAATGTAAATGTGTTCTTTGTACCAATTTGTCAAGGTTATTATAACAATATATCTTCTAGAAATACCTTCACCCATAAGGTGTTCTCTTTGAAAAGAATTTGGTAGAACTATTCTTTCAACATATGATATGTAATAGGTGTAGAATTGAATATCTTCTACAACAATACATCGTTCCTCAATACAACATCCTGACTGACTTTGATTCTTTATATACCATTTAAAATCATCATTTTCTGATCAATGGGGTATATCCATCTATAATGGACTGTATGATATTGTTCAACATCTCTAACCATGATAACTATTGGGTGGAATATTATATAAAATAATTATGGTGGGAATATCATCTCCAATTCATTTGATATGACTAAAAACTCGTTAGTTAGGATTTAATAGTTAATCAAGTCTATAAGTTTACTGTATATGGATTTCAAAATGAATCATATTCTGGTTGTTTTATGTCATGCATTTTGAGTCAGAATGCAATGGAAAGAAACATGTTTAAAATCTTGCATCAAAAAATGACATTAGGGTGATTTTATCCCTTGTAACATAAAATTAGTCACTGTAACAACATTCTTGGTAATTGATTAATACCCCTTTATAAATATTACCCTATATGGAAAAGAAAAAATTTCAATTTTTCCTGTACGGATAGAGTGTAAGCTGCTGGAGGAAGAAAAGTGCACCCTTTTCCCTTCACCACTGCCGAATATTCCCTTATCCCCATGTCGATCATGTCCAACCTAGCCATAATTCCCTCATTCATTTTTCTAGGAACATATATTAATGTTCCAATAACCAAATCAAATACATTTTTTTTCTATATGCGTGAAATCAAAAAAATTCTGATATAAAAAAATTCCCATATGGAAATTTAGAGAAAATTGATCTCTCTATCCAACCACATTTTGTAATCTTTTTCAAATACCAATTACCAAAATTAGTGTGAATATATTTTACATTATCAAATATTTGACCACCCAGAATTTGATATAGTGTTGTACCTTATTTGATATTCCAATAGAATATTCTCATATAATATTAGTATTTATTTCATCAAGGTAAAACGTTATGATGTCTTAAAAGTACACTCTTCATGAAATGTTTCAACCAAACTGAGTGTGGGATTTTTTCAAAAAATGGGACTCCCCAACATTCCTTTAATACTATATCCTGATAAATTTCCTTAAGTGGGGATGTAATTTTTCATACCATACAACATGAACCTCAATGTGAATTTACTTTTATGTGTATCATACATCATACAGTTATATCCCACACCAAATTTAGATCTTCAATCAATGGATCCCAATAGACACAAAAATCATTATCAGGTTTATTTGATCCAGATATAAACAGAGAAAACAAAATATATTTCTTCTTCATGAATAACCATGGAGGTTTTCCAACTTGATTGTCCATGTACTGTGAGTAATACACTATACCCCGAATGGAGTTATTCCATCTATATATAACATAAGATGAATGTTTCTCAACTCATTAACAAATCCATGATAATAATAATCCATTTTATTATATTGAGAAGAATATGATGGATGATGTAAGTTTCCATATTTAATTCTTGTATCTTTATGCGATGCCAATTTTCTAGTGGTTTTATAGCATACATATAGTCTTCTAAACCATGGGAAGGTAGGAATGTACCATACTTATTTTGAAGAACTAGATCTCTTTTTCTTATACGATCTGTGCCTCACATTTGGAATTTATGAGTGACTCATGGCCTCTGAGAAACAATATGAAATCATTTAGAAAAAAATGTATTTATTAGTGATCATACCCATTGAATGTATCAATCATTTAGAGTCTTATGATTGACATGGTAGTTCATTTTAATATTGTATCATATCATTTATGATACCAAGTAGTTCTATAAATATGCTTCCACTCTATCCTTTTCTAGATTTCCAATTATATGACTTCAATACAGCTGAAAATGTTGTGTATTTAGTAAAACTGACATATAGTGGTCTCTTAGAACAACTATTAAATTTCTTAAACAACTTTGGGAAATCATGAATGCAATCTTCAATTTCCAATTTTATTTCTTCCATGCAATATCCATCATCTTTTACACTGTTATTCATTTTAAATGATCCATAAACCATAGTATCATGCCAATTATTGTTCACGTTCAGTTTTTTCCAATATTTAGTCCAAAATTTATAGATCTGATTTATTTTACATCAAAATAATTTTTTTCCAAATCATTTAGGCTATTTTTTCTTGGATAAAAAAATTTAAACACAAACAAAGGATTTGAGAAGGGTCTTATGCAGGATCTATTTAAAAATATTTGAATTATCTAACTCTATATTCATAATATTTCATCCAATTATTAGTGTGAATCATTTTTCGATTCATATCTATTCTATTGGGTGAATAAAATATTATATTTTTATAATAAATAAATATATACACATAAGATATTCATTATCAAAGTAAAAGTTATAAATAATTCTAATATAGGAAAACCAACATTTAATTTTTTCCAAGAATTTTAATATACATTGAAGAAAATGGGAAATTTTATTTAAGAAAATAATTTCTCCACCATGGTCTGTGTTATAGTCTAAATTTATTCAAAGGTGAATGCTATAAATATCTTCTATCCTAATTAGCTCATATCCTGACCATTTATCATGGCATTTTTTTATTTAACACTAATTCTCCGTCCTCTGTGGGCATGAACTAATGTTTATTGAAATACTCTACGAAGTATTAATCCATGGAATGAATAATTCTCATATTAGAATAAAAAAATATAAAAGAGAAGGTGGAAAATTATCATACAACACATTACAATAAGAACTATTTGGGATATAAAACTGATAAAGATGATTCTTGTGTTGCATTATGTTCTCTAAAAGGGGTAATGCCTCATATTTATGATAATTAAACCATCAACACTAGTTAATAACTCATTCCCTATTGATGTTTATAATTTTGAATAAAACCATTCGTGTCTATGATTAAATGGGTCTCAATGGGGTCATATTATGGTATGTGAATCTTTGGGGTCTCTATGAATTCTATATTTATAGGCGTAATTCCACTATTAATTCATTTAATCATCTAACTAAAAATATTCTTACCGCTATTTAAATGGGTCTTCAGGTATATCTGAAATCCCAACAAATTAAAAATTAATATAGGAAATTAATAAGTAATAAGAAACAAAAATATGAGAAACAAAAATAATAAAGAATCATCCATCAACTAGAAGATTACAAAATTCCTTGGTAAAAATTTTATTAAATAAAGTGTTATTTCAAATACATGGATGATAATCAGAGATTCATAAGGGTGGAACCAATACATATTTACCAAAAATTATGAATACATAAAAAATATCTAATAATTATTACAACATATATTCAATTTTATAACCTCCATTTTATTTTTTGGAATATGTGATGTAACAACCCAAGATATTTTTACATTTAACATTAATTGTATAATAAATATTTGAAAACATCTAAAAATTATTATTTCAATTAAAAATAAATAATGAATAGGAAATTTGTTTTACAGAAATAGTACACCTAATAAGAACAGAAGTTATAAACACCTCAATATTCATCGTTGATCAATTGATACAAGAATTATGTCCAGATAGGATGAAAATGAAAATTATTTTCAAGTAAAAAAATAGTATGATTTATAAAAAAAATTCATTTTCATGGACATTATGGGTATTATGCTTACTTTGGGTATATAGTATAAAATTTTCATCATAATGAAGTAAATAATAGTAAATATGTAAGATATGGAGGTTTTATATTAAATGGGAGATTCCACAATCTTTCAAAAATAATATCGAAGTGAGAGGAATATTCATAATTAAAATGGGATGATGAATTTAAACCATTAAATAAACTAAATTTAACATGTAACAAATTAAATGGTTGATTTAAGGATTGTCAAAATTTTCTAGAAACATAGTTGAATGTGAAGAGAGAAATAAGAATGTAATATATGTATTTATAATTAACGTTATAAGAACTTATTTACAAAGGAAACATCCATTCATATTATATATTAGTTGTTCATATCACCCGATATGTAAATTGATGCAATTAAAGTTTTTTGATAAGTTTATAGGGTACATTATATTTTAGAAATGAAGGCTCTATAAAGATAAATTTTTTGGATTTAAAAAATGTCCGAAATAAAAGGCAATATTAAAGAATGATCTATTTGTAGATGGATTAGAGTAAAACATATATAGTGTTTATTGGATGTGTGATGAAGGAAATAAAGTTATTATTATGTTGTATTAATGAGTGTGTTATCATTTGAAAGATGGCTATATTTTTACAGAGGGATATGAAGCTACAAGAACCATATTATATTTTGGGTTAAGTAAGAATTTATGGTAATTTTTTAAAGTGTAAATTGATTTATTGTATTGAAAAATTGATTATATTAGATAATGAGACATTTAAGTACCGACATAAAAAGGGTGGGTTGAGATATGTTTATAATGATAAGATAAAATTGGTAGATATTTTTTTACTAAATAGATTATAGAGATTAGTAATAATTAAAAAAATAAATTATAGATTTAAATGAAATAACCCCTGGGATTCCCCTTGTGAGGTTTCCTCTTGGTACACTCTATTTGGTTGATGTTGAAATTTGATGAAACTTGCAATCTTCAAATGCAAGTTCTCCATCAAGATACTCGAAAGTTTTAATTGGAATATCTGGATGGCATATTATAAGGTTTGAAGGAATATGGGCCTTCCCAAAAGTAATCATTCATATCTAGATTTTCATTTTATTTAACTTGGGCCATCATTTCACATAATTTTTGGATATGCCATTCATGTATAAAAGGAACACATTTCACCATAATCAATGGAAGAATATTTAGGGTTTTAAAGATCCTATCAATTTTCTCCACCTAATCCATTATCTATTTTGGATCCTATTCCCATGAAAAGATGGAGTCTTACGGTGAAGAAACTATTGACGAGGGTCCTTATCTTCATAAAATGTTCAATTAAATTAAAATAAAATTGATATAAAAATGCAACTCACTCTATAAATAAAATTAATGTTCATAGTCCATAGCCCATCATAAATAGAAGGAAAAAATAATCAGTAATAAAAATATTGTTCCTAACATTACATGGAAACTCAATAGAGGAGGCGAATTGTTTTGGATAAACACTCATTCACACATATTACTCAAGATCTGATAGACCTATCTCCTTACGACCAAACATCGATAATAATAATTATTGACTGTAGGGATATGCCAACGGTAAAGAAAGAATGATGATAAAGACACACAAATAGATATCGCCAGATAATAAATCAACGAGTGAGGAGGAGGAAGAGAAAATAATATACCTTGTATTGATTCTTTGAATCATTCATGTGAATGTAGAGATATTGAAACCCTTGAAAATTTTTGAGACTTGGATTTATTCGATCCTCGAATCACTCAAGCCTTCGATTTTTCCTCGAAATTGTTCGAGCCCCAACTTGTGATTCGATTCACCGAGGAGGATCCCCAATAGAGGGTGGCTTCCGTAGAAAGCTTCAGATTGTAAAAATTTCCTAAATGGTTAGGGTTATTTAAATATATCAGTATAGTTTTATCGGTGCCTCCAAAAAATTGCTGATAAAAATCCCTTTTATCAGCACTTAAGTAAGCAGTAATAAAGGATTTATAATTATAATTATAATTAATTTTTTTATAAACATATTTATATACTTATATATATTTTTAATGAATATATATAAATATAAGTAAAGAAAATATATTAATTACTAAAATATATTTATTATAACTTTTTATTAAAATATTAAATTATTTACTTATAATGATATAATTTTAAAAAAAATAATATTTTCACAATTATATATATATATATGTTTAATAAATAAAAAAATCAAAAAATATTAAATATATTCATTTTTTAAATATATTTATTATAGGTTTATTAGCATTTAAATATATAAAATTATAAAATTATTAATATATAAATAATTTTAAAAAATAATCCTTATTTAATTATATTTACAAATATATAAATATATAAATATAATAAATATAAATATATTAATATTGTTTATAAATATATTTTTAACATGATTAATTAATATTTAATCTTATGTGCATGCATGTTAAAAATGAGTGAAATCAAATTACTAAAAATGAGTACACAAATATTGAAAAAATAGATAATGTTTTTTTTAATTAAATATATATTATTAAAAAAAATAAGGAGATATATTGAAATAAAAATGAATACATATTTAAAATATTAAAACATATTAAATATATATAAATAAAATAAATAATTGAAATTGGTTAAATTCAAAAAAAAAATAAAAAAAAAACATATTAAAAATGAATTAATACCTAACTGTTATAAAATTAAAAATAAATACCAAAAATTAACCATGATTAAAGTCATAATATATTATATTTATCATGTTATAATGAAATTATAATATGAACACTAAAATTTGAACAGATAACTAAATATTAGGTGTATTTGTCTCTATATAAGATTTCATTAATTAAAAAAATCTTTTTGTGTGTGAATTGCATATAAAATTTCATTAATTTAATATATGTGAAATCAATATCATCCACATTTGGTCAACATCAAATTGAAAAATCAAACAACATTCTATTATGTCTATTACTTGATGCAATTATTGAATATTTTTAATTCATAATAATTTTTAATTATAAATCGTTATTCACTAAATATATCACTATTTAATGTAAAGAATAATTATTTGGTACTATATAAACCATATTTAAATAAATTAATATATATATATATATGATAAATACTATTTATTAACATTATCAATAATTCTTTAATTAATAAAATGCTTACTATTTTTCTCAATTTACATATTTTTAATTTTTATGTATTCAATTTTAATTGTAAATATATCTATATTTTTAACATATACTATTTATTATCAATAATTTATATATAGTATTATCTATTTATTCATCTTTATCAAATATTAGTTATTTTATAATTTTTTTCATTTTTTAATAAAATAATTAATAAAATTTTTTATTTAATTATTTCATTTTATTCGCACCTTTATCAATAAAAAAAATTCACGGATAATGGATCTCATTACGGGATATTAAAATAAAGTGAAAATAAATGGTACCTTTTATTAGCACGTAAAATAAATTGTTTGTAAATGGTACCTTTTATCAGGGTAAAAAAAACACTGATAAATGGAGTCTTTTATATGTGCTATAAAAAAGAACTGAAAGAGGTAACCATTACTAGTGCTAATAAAGAATGATGATGTTAATGGACTATTTTGTAGTAGTGAACGTCATGATCCACAAGTACTGGCGCTGGTGCAGGAAACTATGCAGGTGGGATAACCACATGATTTGACAGATTTTTGGTCATAGATTGACGAGCAGCTTCGAGTGAGCCTGGTATGTGTCATATAGGGGTTGGATATGGGAGCTTAGAATGAAAATAATTCAATTGAATACTAGATTTTGGAGTTTTAGTCAAAACACACACAACTATTTTAGGGTGAGGGCGGACCGCAGATGGCCGAGAATTAGATAGAGTTAGTTCAGACTATTTTTGAGTAGCTTGAGGCACCCACGATTTGGAGGACGAAGCTAGCGATGTATATACTCATAGGGTTGGAAAAGTGATGGTGGGATGTGTAGGTTTAGGCCTGTAGACAAAAGGGGATATCCTGAAAGGGTTTTGAGTTTAGGTTATTTGAGAAATTCTTCCAAGAGATGATGAGGGAAGAGAGAGTTGGGGAGTTCTTAAGCATACAACCAGAGGAAAATCCCTACATGGACTACGTGAAAAAATTCTCAGGATTTTCTTGGTTTATACCCAATATGGTGGGTGATGAAACCTCAAGGGTGAGGTATATAAAGGATGGATTATGAAAATTCGTTCAAGAGTTTGTAAAACTCTTCAAGTTAGACTCATTCTCAGAAGACGTGAATCAGGTGCAGATTGCCGAGTGAAATTTGGTGGACTTGTCTTCTTTGATTCAGGTGACAACTATAAGTGATTTTTTCCTAGAGGAAATATATTTAAGGATGTGAGGATTTGACTAGTGTCAATACTGTAGTCATGACAGGGAATTTTCCAGACAATCTAGGGGTGGGTCTTCAACAGTGTGATTCTAATGCAGGTAGTCGGGGAATGCAGTGAGATTGGACACCAAAGGAATCTAGAGCATGAATCTGGGATGGGAATCTTGATTGGTTTTATTGGATGCCTTCTCAAATTACTGTAATATAGGGATTATGGCAGACTCAGGGTTTTAAAGTCTAAGTGGGAGTGGCACTAGAAGCTGGTAGCTCAGATACATATGCACGTAGAAGTCGTAGCAGAGATAGAAAGACCCAACATCGAGGTCAATGGTTGGAGATTGGTGAAGCATGTTATTTTAAAAAATTCTATAGGTAGTTAGGATTCATGGAAGGTGCACACATGGGAGATGCAAGGTTCAGAGATGTTCAGGGACCCGACTACAGTCAGAGGTATTTAATGGGTATGACCATGGTATTTTTGCTTTGGCATGGTCCATTTTTTTTATAGGAATGACCATTTTTAGGTGAACCAGGTGCCCAATACACATGTTATAAAGTAACCAGGTGCTGGTTAGTAGTTTTTAATTTGATAAAATTTCCTATATATAAATATATATGAGGTTTATAGAACCATGATTTATAATGGGAATCGATGTGATGGGGAAATTATTTGAGGTGCATTGGTATCTTGGAATCAACGTGGTACCGATTCTATTTTGGTGATTTTTTATTTTTAAATTGGTGTGATTGGGTATATATGTTAGTTATGAAGAACTATGACATATTTTCCACATCTGATGAGATGTTGGACCTCATAGGTTCCTTGTGTGACTAGGGCATGAGCCGGGCATCTGAGGAGATATATGATTTATTGGGTGTCAAATGTCACACTGATATGATTTGAGAACCTGATAATGTGTTGTATTGATGATGTGTAATGAGAGGATCTTTATTCTTGGTATAGTTGGTGGAAAATCATTTTATTTTAGTTTTGGGTTGAGAAGAAACCAGAGTTGGTAACTCATAAGATGGGAATCACGTAGAGAGAGTTGACCCGTGATTTGATGATTGGGGTGGACCGGGTTAATTTGAAATGAGATGGGTGTGTTTGGTACCATCTTTAGACATGTATTGATTGATTGAGGATAAGATATTTTAATTTGTGGAGACATTGATTTACCAGGGTTTTGAATCAGGTCAAAATCTTCAACCCGTTTGAATTTTTGGAGTTTAGTGGTCAGAACAACTCTTTTCCTGATTAGAAAAACCAAATTCTAAAAGATAATTTTACCTAAGGAATTGGTTTTGGATTATTTTCAATTCCAAGTATGTTCCTTGAGGTTTTAGTTAGGTTTCGAGTGAGTCATATTATGAACACCTTACCATAGAGGGTGCACAGACTAGGGCACATAGTTTGGAAAACCCATTAGATACATCGGTGAAGCCGTGTGGACCTCCCTTGGCTCTGTGCATGGTTTTTCAAACAACATGGGATGGGTGGCATGGACATGAATCCAAAATTTCCATTTTTTTTAAAATCTCATGCATGGTTTTCACATGGTTTGGAAAACAATGTAGGATAACTATTTGTGGTTTGGTTTCTATGAAATTAGAGATACACAGTTGGCATACAATAAGGTAAATAGTACATTCTAACCATGCGGGCCACATAAAGTTGTGAATTTATTATATTTATCCTTCTAAATTTTAATTTTGTTTCCACATTTTTCCATCTCCACCAGTGAAAATTGTAGTGGAGATCCCTCTCCTCCTCCGTCCCATGGATTTTGTTGTTCTCCTAAGTTTGATATCTGATTCGATCATCGTTGTGTGCATTGGAACCACATTGGTAATGGATTTGATCATATTTCTTATCTTATCTTTTTCTCTATCTATATAGAGATCAAAATACATGTGAAAATTTTTACCCTATTTTCAAATGATTTGTCTAAAATACCAATTTCTTCTAAACTAGCTTGAGTAGGATACTAATGTTGGATGAGAAGACATATACCTACACAATGTAGATGGTGCCTAGTTTTCCCTTGATTTCTCTTAGGTTTGGAGTTGTAACCTTGAATTATCTTTTGTGATATTCAAGATTCACCCTATAAATTTAATTATTGTATTTCCATTAATTAATTGAACCCATTGGAGATTCCTTTGGTTATTCTCGACCAATACTAATATTGATATAATATTGGCGAGAGGTTTGAGACATTGGGAATATTTGGCTAGGGTGCTTAATTATTTTATTTGAATTCAATTATATATATTTCTTTTTATTTTTCTGTTGGAACGTTCTAGGATTGGCATGGGATTAAGATGGTGTGGACTATCTAGATTGAGGTGACGTTGGCCATTAGGTTGGGCTTGGACTAGGTAATTGTGTGATGTTGATCATTAGTTGGGTGACATGGTCGATGGATTGAGGCAATGATGTAGTCAAGTTACAGTCATAGCCCATGTGATATTGGATGGTGTGGACCATTAAATTGAGTAACACAGTCGTAAGGGAATGAGGTGCTAGAATGATGTGACTTATGTACTTGTTTGGTGATTTATGCTCACCATGTTTGGTCGACCCACTATTGGAGTCGTGCACACATAGATATGACTCAGATGATGAAGTGGTGTTGACCAAATGTGTGTGTAGAGGCCACTATTATATGCGGCTTAGGGTGGTGTTGATCACTAGTATGGTTGGAAGTACTTGTAACAGAAACCCATATGGATATGACGGATCCATTAGTTGATGGTGTTGATACGATCGTTAGGGGGCTGTTTCTTGCCATATTTGATGTCGTTAGGGAAAGATTATTTGGGAGGACTGATATCATAGTTCTTTTGGATCACGATTGTTGTGATAACAATGTTATTATATGTAGGATAGTCCTTGTTATGTCTCAGAAGTTGGGCATCGTACAAATAAGGATTTTATAAACAAAGGTATGTGGGACTAGGTACATAATTGGCTGTGGCTTTTAGAAATCATTTATTATGTTGGACATGAGGTGTCGGTAGGCACAAAGTGTTTTGTGATTCTATTTTAGTTGTAATCCAAGGGTTCAATGAGACACATTTTCATCAGGTAATTCCTGGGCCCATATTCTAAGAATCCTCTCTAATATAGTTATACCGACATTAGCCTAAGTAGTTGATTGGTTCCTTGTGGTTTTTGAGCATAATGGAACTGTTTTATTATATGGTAATCCTTTAGTTACATTTATATACTTTATATATTCTCTCTTTACCATAAATTTAGGTTAGGAACACATTGGTGTTGGCCTACTGAGATTATTCTCACACCCTACATGGGCACTTTATGATTTGTGTAGACTTTATGCTCTTATAATCAGTTAAGGGAACAGGAATATGAGATCGACCTTAGTGGTCAAGTATTTATTCTCATCTTTGGATAAATGGAAAATTAGACGGTTTTAAGAACTGACTAGAGTTTATCTTTTATTTCATCATTTTTGTATTAGCGTGCCAATTGTATGCATGTACTAAGACCAGCCATGGGAAACCATTTTTTCTTATTTCTTTGTATGACAAGAATTGTATGTATTCTTATCTAAAAATGGTATCTAGGGATTTTAATTCTAGAATATGATGTTTTAGTATTTATTATCCTTCTTTTGTTGGGGTTTATACTTATGTTGTTTCTTATTGCTGCTTCTGCTACGGAGTGTTTCTGGTATCATTATCTACATTATTTTTTTTCCAATGCATATATATACATTAACCATTATTATTATTCACCTTCAGAGGGTATATTATCCTCACTATAACCTTTTTACACTGTCACTAATTTTCTGAAGCCCTTGACGTAAGGAGGATGCATTCATAAGGCCCAATGACACATCAACTTGAAGAACTGTTCGGGTGGAAAGATGGTTCGTGGTGCTACGAATCAAATCCTTTCAGAATACCATCTCATGAGATAGATTATTAAGAGGAGAGATGTTATGATCTATTGGGTGTATATAGGGGATAATGTATCAAATACATTGATGAAGTCGTTATTATAGAAACAACATGAGGGTTATACTAAAGATGTTGGATTATGACACAAAATAAATTGAATATAATGGTTTTATTATTTATCATATTTTTATAAAAATAAAAAAATATATTTTGTATCATATATTCATGTTTTCTTTAATCTATTTTACATGAATAATGGAATTATTATATATCCTCAAATTATGAATTTTAGTTTTTGAAAATTAATGATCCACATGAATCATTTTGGTTTGTGATGACATGTAATGATTAACATTACGTGAGTCTTTTAATTGGTACAAAACTTTTATCCAAGATATGAAGTATAGAATAATAAGGTAAAAATTCATGTCTTGTTACTTGTAATGACCCAAAAAAATATATCTCATGGAACTTCATATGATGGTTGACATACATAGGGGTATATGATCAACATAAATCTCTATTTCCTAAGGTTTGTGAGATACCTAGCCAAAAAATCATTATACTTGTACATTTAGATTACATAAGCATTGAAGATTATTTAATTAGGGGCGGGTTGTTATGTTTTTGATCATGTCATTGTTTGTAGCTCAACCAAGTGTGACTTTTCACTTATATAATGAGTAAATACTTCAAGGACCTTTAATTAATTAGACTAAGGAAAATGATGAGTTTTCATAGTTGAGTAACATAGGATGTTTTTTTGACTTGGATGACAGACATGTGATGTGCTCATTTACTAGATGAATGACATGTGATATACTCATCAACTTGGTCAGTCTAGATCAAATAATCATGAATGGATGATATAGATTATATTAGAATGGTATGTGTTATAGATAATAGTCACTGGAAAAGGGGTTATATTGGAATAGATATGATGTATATGGTACATATTATGGTAGAAATGTTCATATAGATATATTACTGTGTTTGATTAAGATTATAATGTCCCCTTTGGATCGGGACTGGTGTGTTTTATTTTATAGAGAATGATATTTTCTTACTTTATGAAATTAGAATTTCATATTTTCTTCCAATGCTACGAATGGTATCTTGTTTTTAGTGAAATTTTAAAATTTTAATTGTTTAGTTTATTATGATTATAATTGAGAACACACATATTATAGTTTGGAAAAAACCATTTTGGGAATTAATTTATTTAAATAACCATGGTGAAAAAATAAATAAAGAGAATGAAAAATATTTATTTTACATTGTTTTATTATTTTGAGTATATTTATGTTTATATTTTTAATAGGAATTGAAAAAGGGAATTTTACAAAAAAATAGGTTCAGTGGTCTAGCCCTTAAGATGTAGGTTATCCCACCACATAAGAGGCCTAATAATGGGCTAACCGTCTAACCCACTCTATAAGAAGATACCAACCATGACATAGGATAAGGGCATCTAGCATAATATAGGCACATGAGTGCATCGATATGTGGGGAATGGGTCCACACAGTGACACTGGTTTGTGGGGATTGGGTCTACATGGTGGTGGGAGGAGGGTCTCACTGGCACATGATGGTAAACGGTGGGGAAGTTGGCCCATTGGCACCCATATCTTTTGTCAGGATTTTGGAGCCTTAGAATTAGATATTAAAAGTTGAACAACAGATTTCTTGTTTGATGTGGGATGGAGGATTGGGAACCAATATTTTGCACTTACATAAAGGATGTTGTACCGACCCAGCTTCACATCGTCCTCATTATAGATTTAGACTTCATCACTTTCTCTGCTCGAAACCACCATACCACCATTGGAGCCACTAGAGAACACCAAGGGAGCACTAGGGAAGCACGAGCTGGGTCAAGGATCCATTTCTATAGCCTGAAACCCCAATGTATCACCTACAGAGCTTTGGGTGACCACAATGAACAACAAAATTAATCAATAAGATCCATTCATGGTCAGAGGAGAAGAAATAAATTCCAACATGAATATAAAGACTACAATTCCCTAATATTTTTCCTTGAAACATACTCAATAGAGAATCCTAAAATGAAGAGGTAGTCTTCACCATGGTTCCACAAACATTACCACGAATAGTTTGAAGAAAAATAAGAATAAAAGGACTAAATTGTAGATGAAGAACTACAACATGGGTGACCCTCAATTGTTAATAGTCTTGTTTTGAGTGAAGATGAGTATTGTTAGCTTAGAATAATCATATGAAAAATCTAGGAATTATAAGAACCCATGAGCCATGTTTTATACCTAGTAGGATGAATTTCCCCATTGAGGGTTCTCAAATTGTAGAACCACTATTGTCTAAGGGATGAGTCTTTATTTCAAGGTAGTTCGGCTTTATTATGTTATATAAAGATCCCATGAATTATATACATGGGATGTGTTGTGGTTACTTCTTCCATGATATAAGGGGTTGACCTCTATTATATTTTAAAAACCCAATCCTTTCAAGTAATCAATGGGATTCATAGCTTCTCTCAGCATCTTTAAATGAATACATGTATGCGGACCTCCCCTAATAAATACGAAGTCAATCACCTCCCTAAATACAAGTGGGATACATACAACCAAATTCAACTAAAAGGAATCATTCAATTTCCCATAAAACTCTCTTAGATATGGAATAAAATTCAAAAAAAGAGAGGGAAGGTTTATTTTTGGTAGAGAGAAAAATATAGGAGGTTTAAAGTATTAAATAATATAAATGATAATTGAGAAATAATAAATTAAAATTTTAAAATAAAGAGTTTTTATCTCCATTAATAGAGTAATTACTATGAAATCAAAGGAGAGAGGAAAGTGTTGAATATGTAGGAACAACAGATATTTTACAACGTAAGGTTAGAGAGTTTTACACTACTAAATTTGATTTCTGTTGGTTAATCAAAACCTAACATATAATGGGAGAGTGTAGGAACATAATATTGATCAACTAATAGGTATATTAATTTTGGATTTGTTTTTTATCTTTTTTAATTGTAATTTGGAATTTTTTTATCTGTTATGAGAGTAATTCACTTTATTCCCCATTTTTAGACTATAAATTTAATTTACAAATATTTATATATTCTATTTTTTTAATTCTTAGTTCATTCATGTTGGTTTAGAGGCTCTCTATGGATAGAAAAATATTAAAGGTGAGGGCGATTTCGATAAAAATTATTATTCCATTTTTTTTAAAATAATGTCAAATTGAATTAATCATAATCATATCCCATAAATATATAGTGAAACTGATGAAATTCTGGGGATGGACCTCAAAGTGATATTGGGAAGTGGGATATAAAGTTCTAAATATAAATTTTCCTTTTTTTTTTCAAGACAATCCATCACGCATCTATGTTGTTTAGGAAATCTTGAAATAAGAGCCAACTGATTTAGATAAATCTATCCAATTTAGAGAGACAAGACTAGATATTCCATGAAATATCAGAGTTAATGAATTATAAAAAAACCACCCATCAATATAGAACTCACTTATCTTTATCCTATTTTTTTAATTCTGTCAAAATAATCTCTCAAAGAGTTTAGTAATTTAGTTTAGATAAATTGTAACAACCCGACAAAATTAAAGATTCATTATTACACTTTTCTTTGTGGGGTTAACCCTATATCATCAGTATTATAAGATTTAATAGGATGTAAATTCGATTGATTATAAGTTTTAATTTTTATATTTTCTATGTGAAGTAAAGATGATATTAGTTGATTCGAAAATTGGTGTTTTCAATAAGGAATACGTGTTTATTAATTTAATAGATAGAAAAGTAATTTTCTTCCACTATTCTATTTTTTTATTTTAATTTAGGTTTCTTTTTTATTTTTATTACTTTTATGCGATGGGTGTTTTTTTAATATTAAGAAAAAATAGGAAATGATGAAATACCACATTTGTCTAGACATCAAGCTATCAATACTCTCAAAGAAATTAAATAGGTTAAGATGAAAATTTAATAATGATGTGATATTTAAGAAAAATCAAGAGGACCACAACCACACCCAAGTCAGAAAAAATACCTCTAAGCATGGAATTATAGTTCAAAAATGGATTTTTACCCTTGGAATCCATGGATAAATAATCTGAAGGATTTGATAATGAAACCGAATAGGAAGCCCAATTTGAAGATTCACATGGAATCACAACTGATTCTGAGGCCGATTTTGAGGAAAGTAAATTTTTGGTCTCTCATTATAACTTTTCCATGGAGGAAGACTCATATAATACTAAGGAGAAAAGAGAAGAACAAGATTAAGAACCATCATATTCAGAAACAGGATAGAAAAAGGAGAATGAAGATAGGGGATCTTCCAATATTTGTAATGACTTGTTTCATATCTTGTAAATGAAGCACTTTTATAATGAGGAAGAAATATTGGCTGCCTAAATTATGAATTTTGGTGAAAAAATTGATTCCTAATTACCACTAAAAGGTAAAAAATATGTATGGTATATGTTTTGGAAAGACCTTGATCTTTTACTCTAAGAATTAGGTTTTTAAACCATTAATGGGTAACTTCTTCCACAATAATTAGAAGATATTTCAAAAAGAAGGAAGAGAAGTAGAGCTACCATGTAATTCCATAAAAAAATTATTTCAGTTTGAGATGGTTGGATCTACACCCTACTCCTATTACAGAACCCAAGAGGAAAGTTTTAGCTTAATGATTTTAATAAAAGATCTTTTTGGAAGCTAACCTGGGTGTTTATTTCTTTCTTTCTTAGTTTAGGATTTTTTTAGAATCAATGGAATCCCTCCCATGATTTTTGAAATTTTAAAGGATAGTCCATTCGATTTCACTGTATTTAATTAATTTTATAGCCCAAAAAGATACTAAGAACATTTAGCTAACATAACAGAGAAGATAATGAAGCACTTTAAAGTGAATGGGTGGTTTAATTTAAATTTTGAGTACATTTTATCCCCTTTATTTTCAAGATCTCTTTTTGAGATATATAAAAAAATATGCAAGCCCAAACTTATATTATTGTTTTATTTATGAAAAATGAAATTAAAGATTGGTTAGTAACTCTATGATTACATGTTTTAATTTTAAAATTGATAGGATTTGAACATGTAAGATGTGGAAATTTAATTATTAGTGTGAAAGATAGGAATTTGAAATAAAAAAATCATGATTTTTATTTATATACAAAGGATGATAAAATTTTGGTTCCATATTTTATTCTTTTATTTCCATAAATTCATGTTGATTGAATAATTTTGTTAAAAAATTACATGAGTTATTTTCTTTTATTAAATGATCTTATTACCAATATGTCTCTAATGTATCTTTTTTCTATCTTTATTATAAAATATCTGGAGAAAACTTGGGAGATGGGCCCTCCCAAGATTTTATTTCTAATATAGTAAAAACTGATGATTCCTCAAATTCAACTATAATGTTTACGATATTATTTTTTGATTTATTAATTATCATTGGAAACCATGATATTTTTATCATCCTTTTATACCTTTGAGTTAATGAGTTTCCTTTGATAAGAATATACAGTTTGCAAAATTATTTATCCATTCATTCCCTTACTCTAATGTCTTGCATGATTTTCAAAGTACATGTGTGGGGGAAGAGGAATTTCATAAAAGTAGAGTTAAAAAAGGGACATTAATTTTGAGAGAATAAGTTGTTTCTTGTTTCATTTGATTTTGGGATTTAGGTTCATGTAATCATTCACTATTTTTATTCTTTACCCCTATAGAAATGAAGGAAAACCAAAACAATAAAAAAATAAAAATTTTAGATGAGTTATAAAGGGATGAAAATTAACATCACCTGAAAAATGATTTTTTTATTATTTGGGATAGGGTGATAGAAGAGAGAATTATACTAACTCATTCTATGACAAATAAAAAAAATGAAAAATAAAGAAAAAATACTAGGGTAAATCATTCATTAGGATTATTTTTATCATGGATTTATTTTAACAAGAAAAATGGGGGAAGATGTCAATTTTTTAGAAGGGAAATATCATTGTGTTTAAAATATCTTACAATATTAACCCTCAGAGATCAGTATAATTTTTAAGACTTACTTGTTTCATTCATTAATTTTATACCATCACTTTAACCTCAAAATCATTTGATCCCTTTTTCAAATAATTTTTGGATTTGAAGTGATATTTGTCTCTACTATGTGGGGAAAGTTGAACATTTTCAAATTCATTTGCTTGTTACAAGTACTCAATGTATAGATAATTATTCGCATTCATAATTTTACCTTGATTAAAGAGGGAATAATATTTTTGGATGTGGATCACAACATGTAATATTAATTATAATGAATCCAAAGGCTAATTTGAAAGAGATAAGATTCCTTATTATTTTTATTTTAGAAATTCATATTCATTGTGTCTAGTTTGAAGTTGAAATCATTATCTTGATGTGACCCTTGGAAATTATTTCCACCATTTATAATTTTAATGATTCATTGATATTTAATTTTAAATACTGGAAGAATGGAATTTCTTTTTAAATTTAGAGTTTACTTATATTCTTTATGATACACATGATTTAAATATTTGCGACTTTATGTGCTTTTATTTTTCATTAAATTTTAAAGTTTTAATTGTTTAATTTCTTATGTTTTTAAGTGATATTAATTATATAATAATTATTAAAACTCATTTTTTGGAATTAATTTATTTAAATAAAATGTTTGAAAAATAAAAAAAGAGAAACGAATATAAATATTTTATGTTGTTTTTAAATTTTGGGTATTTTTAGGTTTTATATTGTAGGTGGAATTATAAAGGGGGGTTGGCCAAAAAATATAATTAGTGGGATTTACCTCATCTTTCTAGACAACATGCCACAATGCTAGCCCAATGAAGGGAATTTCGACCAAGAAACCTCATAGAGAGATCCCACCCATGACATAGGAGGAGCATTGCTAGCACAATACAAGGATAGGAACACACCGATGTGTGGGATATAGCTCCAAAAAGTGGAGGAGGAGAGTATTATTGTATGGGGTGGTGAAAAATGGTGTAAAGGGTCCTTCAATCCCCATACAGCTTTTATGGCCACTGGATCCATCAAATAATATATTAAGCAGAGAACATATTCTCTCTTTTTCGATGTGGGATGAATGATTTTTTATGGGTTTCATGAACTTACATAAATGGAATCATCACAGATCAATCATGCATCATACTCATCGTACATTTTACCACTACCACCTATGATAATTGACACTACCACAACACTATTGGACCCACTCTAAGGGATCATGGTAGTAATTGGTAAGATTAGGCTTCAGAAAGGAGTCATTTCTGAGGCTTGAATATAATGTGGGTCACCTTCAGATCATGGAGTGACCACCATCAATACATAAATAGATGAAGAAGAACCATGAAACAATGGGGAAGAGGAGCTCAATCCCCAATTTAATTTTGAGACTACTATACTATAGGATTTACGCATGTGGCATAGTCAACAAAGGAGTCCAAATTGAAGAGGTAGTCTATACCATAGTTCAATGCAATGACCAATGACCAATTTAAAGAAAGAGAAAAATAAAAAGGCTACCTCTTGGAAGATATATATGTTGCACTGTGGGTGACCCAAAAATAGTTGTTTCTTAGTTTATAGTGAAGATGAGTGGTGTAATGTGAAATTAAGACAACGTCGAAGCTATGAAGAATAAGAACTTTTGAACCATGTGCTGCACTATAGAGGAGGCATTTAAACATTAAGGGTTAATAAGTGATAGAACCACTGTTATTGATGGGATGAGCCACTCTTTCTGGGTAATTGGGATTCACGATGGTCCATGATGATCCCATTTATTCCATTCTAGGCATGTGCTATGGTTACTTCTTTTAAAAAATAGGGGTTCGATCTCATATAGATTTTAAACTCTCAATCCTTTAATTTTATCTATGGGATTATCATCTATCCATGGTAGTTTTAAAGGAAAACATGTCTCTGGGTCTCACATACAAAAGAAGAAGTTAATAGTAATGAACTGGTCTAGGATTACACAGAACACGGCACCCAACCCGATTTTCCACAAGGCTTGAAGAGCATTCCTTATCCCTAATGTTGGGTGAAGAGAGCCTAGGCATCATAGAAATCTTTGTAGGAATGGTTTCTCCAAAATTTGAGATAAATTAATTGGAGTAAATATATATTGGATCTAGATTAAAAAAGAATAGAGAATAGGTTGTAATAAATTACCATGATCCAAACCTAGGTCTTCCTTATTTGAAAATACAAAACATGGCCAACATAATTAATTTCTATCAAACACTTCATAAAAACACTTAAAACCTTTTAATAGTTTAAAAAAAATACTATTTTCTTTTAACACATTTCAAAAGTACCCTTCAATACGGGTCTTCCTCGTCGAAAATAAAAACCTAGACCAAAGTCCAACCATTTAGCAAAAAAATATTTAAAGCAATCCACCATGGAATTATAAATGGTTTAAACCACATATAAATTTCAAACCACCATTTTAAATTCAACACATTTCCTCTTTTCTAACTATTTTGATGTTACCACCTCAATTCAAAACCAAATTCCAATTTAAATATTCTTTCTCTTGATAAAAACCAAGACTGAGTCAAATATCATTCAAAAACATGAAAAAAATTTCAAAAAGACATAATACATTTAAAAATATTCTTATAATTATAAAATATTCCATTTTAGGCCTGAAAGTATGGAATAGAAAACCACCTTTTAAAAGTTTATGACACCAATAAATGGTTTAAAATGAAAAAAGTTTATCACATATAATTTGAATTTCAAAAAAATGAAATTTATAAGCCGAAATAATAATAATATTAAAAATTGAAACAATTACATAGTAACACATACCTCAAATAAGTTAAAACAAAGTTGATGAAACTCGGAACTTATCACATTTAATAGATACTACACCCACATGATAAAAAGTAGTTCCAAAAACCTCTATACAATATAATCTCTATCATTTTACCCACATGGAACCCTGAAATTATGCCACATGATAATTGGGGTCATGGGGACTCAAGAACCAAAAGGAAAGAGAGGGAAATGAAAGAAGAAAGTAAAGAGAAGAAGAAATCACCTTAAAATTCATTGAAATCATTAACGGAAGGATGTAAATCAAGGGAGGAGGGAGGAGGAACTCATCAAAGGGAATGCAAGGGTTGATAAAATTTTTTGGAGGATAAGAGGGGTGAAATCCTCGTAAAATAGAGGAGGAAAAGTTTGGAAAACACAAATTTTTAAACACTTGGACATAAACCATATACCAGTCCTTTGGGTGAAACTACCTCCCAATTATTTCAAGCTACACAGTTAGTCTTGAGAGGGCACACTATTAGAAAAACTAGTTTACCTCCCTCCAGTACCACCCCACGCCACATATCAAATTCCAGGTTTCCCTCCATAGTTTGAAAAACTATGTGGAATCTTTGAAAATGAATCTATTAAAATTAATAGAGCCAACTTCATGGTTTCCACAATTTTTAAAAAGACGAGAAAAGGTTATGAACCATAGAATAGACACACCAAGTATCCCTTTCTATTTCTCCTAAGGACTCGATGATTTGAACATAACTGGGTGCAACCTATACTGAAAAACAATATATAGTACCAAATGAACTAAAAAGGATCCTCTTCAACGGAGACCATGTTGTATGCCTCTAATTGTTCACCTTAACCATAAAATGAAGTAAATATATAAAATAATTCGATTTTCTAAGACAAAACTCCATGGAAATTGAAACTCTGCCCCAATTTATGAAATAACATAAAAGATAAACATCATTACATGAGTGGTGTCACAAAACCTCTTCCATTCCACTTTCTACCCCCATAAATTAAAAGATTAAATGAGAGATAATTGGAAAAAGGTCCCAAAAAGGACCCAACAAAATAAACTACTGAACATGGCTCCACCTTGAATATAACATTTTAGATCTTAAGACTAATCAAGATGATCAACCTTAATATAAAACACATATACAAGATCAAACAAGATGGGAACCTCTAACATTAATCCCTATGAATCTCAGGAGACCTAACATGGTCTCCTAACCATTTAAAATTCCTATAAAATAGTCAAACCCCTATTTAACCAATGGTTAACACAAGATCTCCCACACATGGTGTATCCCTAAAAATCCAATATCTTGATAATAGTTAGTATACCATAGTCAATAAAGTTTCACACACCTTGGTTACTTAATTGTGCACCCAAATACCTCTTAAATTCTAAACAATGAGCACCATAAGGCTCAACCAATGAAAGGGAATGACCAAAACTCTTAAAGAAGGACTACCCAAACAATAAAGGTCAACAAAAACACTCACGAGTAACCAGAATGAATGAGGAAAACATATGTTACCTCAAATATCCCTGAAAAAGGAAAAAGATAGTACACAAAAAAAGAAGATATTTCGAATACATCATTAAAACCATCTATAAAAACATTCCAAAATGAAATAATCCGTATGAAACATTCTATAAATGAAAAAATATCTATAAAAACTAGCCATAACAACTATTTATTATGAAACTAAGGTCATAACCACCAAAGGAAAAGTCCCATAACAACCAACTCAAACATAGAAGAATCGAACAAGAGAACTCTTCCCAAAAACCATTATTACAAAACAAACATTTCACAATAGAGGAAAAACCAAAAACTCTTAGTCTGTTGGATAAAATAACCAATAAGCTCTTGACAATTCTCACTCAAGAATCTTGTGGTGTACCAAGAGAATTTAGGGCCACCACATTCTCTTCCAACCACATATTTTCTTCTAATCTCATTGAAGGTTCAACATCCACCACTCTCCTTGGATTATGGGCAGGAATTAAGACCATTGAAATTTATTAAACCATTTCAAGGGGAAACTACAACATTTAAATGAACTATCTCAAGTAATGTAAAAAAGAAAAAACTACAATTACTCTATCACAAGCAATGAATCAAAACCAAAATAGCAATCCCTCATGTGAGGTATAACATTTTCATATCAAAATAAGATTTTATATTGAAATCCACCCTTTTATAAAGGATATTTGAAATCAAACTCCACCGAGGTGTCACCAAAATTCCAAACCACCACATATAATAAAATATAATAACATTTGTGGAACACCAAAAATAACTATACAAGGTTGAGACAAAATTCCTTTCAAAATATCATTTTCATTTGAAATTCATTCTTCCCAAAAATGATTAAAAAACCATTTACCTTTTCCAAAACACTATACTAACTTTCTTAAAAAAACATCCAATTAAAACATTTTAAATACCACAGGGGAAACCACAAATTTACAACCCATACTAAAAACTGTGGGAATTAAATTTAACCACCCATTCTTAAACCATGTTAGAAAATGTTTTCACACAACCCTTTTAATTTAGTAAAACAATGTTTTAAAAGGTAAGAAAACAAAAATAAATACACAAGTATCTGAACAAGGATCTCAATATCCACATCCCATAAGGGAAAATAAAAAATATTTATTTCACCTCAAACTAGGGAGAGCCACTATTGGAGAAATCTAGAATCAAAGGGATCCCAAAAAAGATAATTGGGGATAAAAGTGTTATGAATACCATGAAAAAAATGTTTTGGGTGATTGGGTGTCAACCATGAAAATCACGTTTTAAGGATTGATAATTTGATAACATGAGCACCACATAGTTTTCTAGGACATATGGGATATCTATGAAACTTGAGTTCCTTTACACTTTACATCGAGAACTCTGAGCGATCACCAATATTAAAGAAGATCTTAATAATATAAAAAAAATAAAAATAAACTATAAATAGCAAAAAGAAACTCAAATTTAAAATTTTAAACCCAATAACCCTTGGTATATTGAGGCTCATGATAATAGAGAGATAACTAAACTATCCCCACCCTCACATACTATGATCTAATTACCTAAAAATCATTCCTCCCAAGAAATCCCCAAATAACAGTGTCTGTTCAAGAATATTTGGTTCCTACTAATGTAAAAACCTAATATGTAATTCTATTTTTCATGATCTAGCCTGGTCTACTGCTGGACATGGCACTTGGCCTGATTTACCACAAGTCCCTAAGAAAGTTATCAATCCCTAATTTTTGTTGAAACATTAATTGGAGTCATATAAATCCATATGGGAATAGAATATTCTAGATTATTGATAAAGGCAGAGAACTGAATACATGAAAGATCTTGAATAAAAAAACAACATGTCAAAAATGTTATATCTAATTACTATGACCCAAATCATTTTCATAAATAAGAACAAAATCCACGAAAAAAAAGATACAAACATGAATGAATAAGTCCAACTAGAAATAAAACGTCCACAAACCAACTAACTCTATCCATGCGCAAAAACAACCCCAAACAACCTTTAATTTCACAAAACTACCCAAATCACCCCACTTCATCCAAGATGAAAATGAAGGATCCAACTGAGAACATGGAAAGTAAAATTTTGTATGCGCGATATAAAAAGTCTAATAGGTCACCAAACCCACCAAAAATTTGCAATATATTTCCTAAAGAAATTCATAAATTCTATTTTAAAAATAAATCTATAAAGTATGATATACATAAATACACCATGCCTGGAAAAAAAAAAATTCCATAACCATACACCAAAAAAAATCCCTGGATTTCCAAAACTATACAAGCATGTTTTGAAAAACCAAACTAGTGGGATAATCCATTTCAAAACCACAGATGCTATTAAAATTTCCCAAAACTACATACAATTATTTTATATAAATGAAAACCATTTTTTTTTAAAAACTTCACGAACCTAAGCCCTATATGAACCCAAAACCATTTTAAAACCACTTAAAAGAACTCACACACGGTTACATAAAAAATATAAATAGGTTTTAACAAACATATTTGAAAATTCATTTTCAAAGGAAAAAACCCATCTCCAACAAGTGGAATATATCAATCATTCACCAAAACATTATCTCAACGCATATAAAAATGAAATAAAAACTATACATGAAGATTTTCTATATTAATGAATGTTTGGGAAATGACACAAAGAAGCACTATATCAAACTACAATCGATGAATAGCTCACCTAGAAAATAAATTTTAAAGGGTCCTCCCCAATGTCACTAACATACCATGAATATTATTGTATATTGGTATAACCGCCCATACTAGCTTCCAAAAATTCAATGTCTCCAAACTATCATCCAATTATCCCACACAACCATCATTTTGATGAACACCTCAACCAATACTTAAGGTCGAGCATGAATGGTGGGAAACTAGTGTCATGTGGAACAACGAGAGGAACCAATTTGATCTCCCACTTAGTACCATGTTTCTGCTGACCAATAGAAGAGTGTGAGGTGTAGTGTAAATTATCTCAGTAAAACCTCAAAGAACAACCATAACTACCCTCACACCTAAAACCTAATAATGAAATTACACATCCACATAACATGAACTCAGTGCATAAAAAGATAATTCCCACACAAGTGGAACAAATAAGAATCAAATATTGATAAAAACACAACAAAAGGGGTAAATAATAAATGGGAAGTAATGGGTTCCATACACATACACTATTCAGAACCAAATTCTAAAATGATCTGCTTACACCAAAAGAAATATTAAAATTACATTCCTTTAAAATTTAATTAAATAAATTCCAAACATCATTTAGAAAACAATGGAAACACTCATAATTTTAACCATTCAAAAATCACTATTTTATAAGGTATCTATTCATTTAAAATCCAAAACATGGACAAGGGCACTCATTTCCACCACATAGTTTATAAAAAACAACTAAAACAATTTAATAGGCTAAAAAATCTATCAGTTATTTAAAACTGTTTTAAAGGTAACCTTGAACAAGGGTATTCCTCTTTGAAAACCAAAACATAGACTAAAGGGAAAACATTTCCCAAAAATTCATTTTAAAAATTCCAGCATGGTATTCCACAAACAATAAAACACACACACACACTAAAAATCACCATTTGAAATATATTAATGCCCCATTTTCAATAAATTTGAAGTTCAACACCTAAAGTTAAAACCATATTCTCTTTAAAAACTTATTTTTACTTGTTGAAAACCAAAACTAGATAAAACCAATTTTACATCATGAAAACCATTTTAATAATCCATAAGGTATTTTAGAAGAAACTTAGCGTATAAAAAATTAAATTTTAGGAAATAAAAAATGGAATTTATATGTGAAACCACCTATTACAAGATTAAAACACCAATAAATGGTTTTAAACCACCATGTAGATGACACAAATATTTCGACATAAAAAATGAATTTATAAGGAATAAGAATATTGGAATTCAAAAGTGAAACTATTTCCTAGAAACACCTACCTCAAAGAAGTATAAAACAATTTAAATAACAGAAGAACATGTCACCTTCAATGGAGACTACCCAAATAAGAATGAAATAGTTTCTATAACTATTTTACATGAAAATTACTATCATTATACTGACATGGTACCCTAATATTGGGCCACATTAAAACTTCATCTTACATGGGAATAAAAATAAGGTGAGAAGAGAGTGATATGGAAGTAGAAATGAAATATATGGTTATATCACCTAAAAACTCTTGGAAGTAACCAATGGAAGAGAAATAATTAAGGGAGGAGGGAGGTGAAACTCCTACAAAGGGTCCTAAGGGTTAGTTGACTCATCTGTGTTAGAATAGTGGTAGAAAACCATTAAAAATGAAGAGACAAATTTGGTAAATCTTCAAATTTTAAACACCATGTAAACTTTTATGTTTTGGCAGAAAAAATATTCAAACTATTTACCAAATATTAGAGTTCAACTAACTTACAATGATTTTAATCCACATGGTACCCCATGGGAGGTAGCATGGTTAGAAATAACATTGTGCCTCACTCCAGAACAACCCCAAGCCTCACACAACCTCTTGGGGTTCCAGAAATAGTTTCAAAACTATTTAACATTTATGAAAATGGATATCTCAAAAATAACAGAGCTTATATTATTCCTTTTATATAGTTTAACAAGCTGTGTGAAAGTCATGCACCATACCACATACACAACTAGGATCCCACACCGTATCTCTTAGGGATAACATAGTTTGTAATTATCGACGCAACAATTTTGTTGATAAAATAGGAACTGTAAATAATTAATTCAAATGGATTGTGAGGAATGGATAGTCCAAGGATTCCCTCTAATCATGAAGAGAATAAAAATCCTAAATATTTTCTAATTTTCGATCTATAAATCCATAGATAGTCACACAAAGGCTCCAATTCTCCAATGATCACTAAAATTGTAACACTATGACATGGGGTGTGTCATAGAAATGGCCTCCCCTAAAACAATGGAGATATATCCAACCAAATTCGATTGAGAAGACTCAAACAATTTTGAATCCCACTCTCTTAGATATGGATAAAATAAAAACAAAATTGGGGGAATGTTTATTTTTGTCCAAGAGAAAAATATAGGAGGTTGAACAATTAAAATAAGTAAAATTTCATTGGAGAAAGAAAAAATTAAATATTAAAAATAAAGTGATATTTCTCTCTATAAATATAGAGGCGACTATGAAAAAAAGGATTGGCTAGAGCTAGATGAAGGGGAACCTAGAACATATTCCCACACATGGTCAGGAGGATTCCACTGCTAACATAGGGGGATAATGTGTGTTCTTATCTCGACATCCAAAGAGATAGTGTAGGAACACAATTTTTATCATCTATATGGATTCTAATTTTTGGGTTTTTTTTATTTTTTATCTTTTCACAATTGTAATCATGAATTCTTATGTTGGTTATGAGAGAAATGAACAGAACTATCCATTTTTATGCTGAACAATTATTATATCACTACTTATATAATCCATTTTCTATAATACTTTGTTCATTCATGTTAGATTAGGGACTCTCACTAGATGGATAAATATTAATGGGAAGGTAGGGTTTGATAAAAAATAATGCATGCCACTATTTTAAATTAATATATATTTAAATTAATGAAAATAATATCAACTAAATTCAAAACAAAAGTGATTAAATTTTGGGGACCAACCTCAAATTGATAAAGGGAAGTGGGAAAGAGGGATATAAACTTAACTAAAACATCGATTTCTAGATAGTCCATCATGTATCTAAGTTGGTTAGGAAACCTTGAAAGATGATCTAACCAATTTATATAATTTAATATAATGTTGAGAGGCTCGGCTAGAAACTCTATGAAATCTCATGGCTATTTAATTTTATTAAATCCAACCCTTCAATATCAAAATTTCTTCCCTTAATCATATTTTTTATTCTTTTTCAGTCAATCCAAATCAAATATCAATTTTTTTATTAAATTAGGATAGATAAATTTTAACATCCTTTCAAAACTATTAAATCATTATATCCATTTTCATCATTGTATTGACCCCATATCATAAAAATTATATGGTTTAGTAGATATTATATTTGTTTTATCATAATTTGTTTTGAGTTTTCCGGAGATAAGTAACGATGCTATTGAGAAACGTTAGTTATAAAGGCCAACATGGTTACTTATTTATTTATTGGGAAAAATATTTTGTTTTAAAAGAGAGTTTGTTCCAATATGAATAATTTTTTGATAAAACACTATTTCAAATAGTTTTGTATGTAGTCAATAAGATCTGTGTTTCAAATATTTCAAATATGTATTTAACTCTAATAAGATATCTCATGTATTTCATAGTTGTAGAAATGTATTATGGATCTATAAAAATGTAAAAATAAGTTCTATTGTTTTTTATTAAAAATGTGGGGAGATATTTTTTATATAAATAAAAAATTAAATCACTATAAGTTATGTTAACTTAATGAAATTTAAATTGAAGTTGAAATTTACAAATTTGGAAAAAAAATTACTACATGGATTCCAGGAGATCATCACCAATAAGAACAAACAATATTTCTTATATATTCTTAACATATATTATCTCTAATATATTCTATCAAACATTCAAGAGTCATAAAAATTTCGGACCATTAAATAATTCATTGATTATATTTTATCCCTTGGGAGACCAGATAAGTATATTAAGGTGATAGTTCCTGAATATTTTATTTCATCTTCAACAATTCTATAGATTTTAGAATTTATTATATAAAGTAAATGTAATAAATAAATAAAAGTAATTTCAAATTGAAATTAAAAATGAATTGTAAAAATAACACATACGTCATATGTCAATTCACAAACAAGGATAGTTAGATATTGTAAAACATCACCCATACACTTTTCAATTGTTGTTGTCTCCTCGGTAGACATTAAAAGAAGAGCAGTTAGAATAATAATATCATGAATAATTATCCTTATATAATTAAAATTTATAAAATAATGAATTTATATTACCCCTAGATTATATATGATTCCATACACTAAAATATATAACTAGGAATCCCAACAATACAAATAACAATACACTGTTAGTTCTGGAAAAGATGGTAGATGATCTAGATAGACAGGCTATGTAGGAAGTGTTCATTTCTCCATTTTTGAATACATAATATATATGAATGATTTAATTCACTCTTCTATAATCTGAATCATCTTTATATTTTCATCATTTGAGGAATTTATTTCTCTACTGTACTCAATTACCCTTGTTTCTATAATAGGAAATCTAAAAACGTTTTTAATATTATAACTAGATTCATATTCTCTTAAATGGCCTGAGTTTTCTTTCTTACCTAAAGTAGTCACAATAATTTTCATCCCACCCTCAGTGATAAAGTCCCTCAAAATCTCCTTCCCATGAAAAGTATCTTGAAATTATATATTTAAATGATATATTAGTGTGATAAATTAACAAAAACTAATACTTAGGGAAAATAATAATTAATTTCTTAAAAAATTATGAGTTAATTTTTTTGATGGATCAGTAAGAGAATTTCCTGTTTTTATCTTTCTTTCCCTTCCATTTTTCATGGATAATGGTGGGAGATGGAGGACCAAATTGAAGCTCTCCAATGTTCCCTCCATAATTTTCTCTTCATTAAACAATTTTCTTAGTAATAATTTCCTCCTTCAGTATATGGTACCCTCTATGTGACAATGAATGGGGCATACATTATACGACTGGATCTCTTGGTGAGAGATCCTTAGTGCCTAATATATAATAATAAATCAATATGTTATCTAGTAGTTAATAATTTTTTTAAAGATTAGTATTTTTAATACAACATTATCAAACCAGAGAGGATTCCTCATATCGTTTTGAAATTAACTCCTTCAATTTCACTATATCTAAATACCTATATTTGAGACATCTATTTTCAATCTATTTCTTTCCAAAAATATAAACTGACGTAAAATTTGATTTAAAATCCTACCATTTAATTTTTTATAAAATTCTTCCACCTCTTATTAACTTATTTTATGTCATTAAATACAGATTTCAACTATAATTGAATATATAAAATTTTAGTCCTATGAAATATATAATATTTGAACCATTTCAAAAATTAAATCTATTTATATATTTTACCATTACACAATCCCACAACTCATATTTCATCATCTGATCAACCCCTTCTCTGACCAAGATATACCTTTATAATCTTAACTCAACCCTATATGGCCATGAAACTCCTTAATTTCTCCACATTTGGGCCTATTGGGTTATTAAATTCATTAAATTAAATTAGAGACTTCTACTATCTTTCATGAAAAAGTGAATGTTTCTGTAATCATGTATTGAGAAATCTTATAAATTTGGGTATTGTCTTATCTAGAGAAGAAGAAGTCTCTATAATAGATGGCTCACAGGTAGTTCTAAAAATTATTTCAATAAATATATGTCCAATTTAAATAAATAATTTAATTATTATGGATATATTTATATGGTGATATGTGAAGATACCTCGGTAAATTTTCCTCTACCTCTGTCTCTATCATTGAAATAGATGTATGATACATTAAAAAAATTAACATTGTAGCCTTTGTTAAGAATTTAATTATTGTTAGAAAAAAACTATTTGATGTTTTATAATATAAATAATATTATATTAATACCTTTAACTAATATAGTTGTGGAAAAGTGGATACCTTAAAATGATGCTTCCATGAAATATTTATAGTAAACCCGTAGTGTTATGATGCTAAATCCAAAAAATATATAACTAAAATTGATCATTGGAAAATTGATATAAATATATGATAAATTATCAACATCTGTAGATTTAAATATTCAATATTTAAAATATTGTTTTTATATGTGTATGTAAAAAAAAATAAAAAGTATATATATACTTGAATAATTAATAGAGTACCAATGTGTTTTCCTCAATCTCGTCTACATTTTTCTTATATATATATAAACCTATAAATATTTTAATTTATTTAACATATAGAAGAAACTAAATTAATAAATAATTTGAAAAAATAAGATAGTAAAATTATAAATTCAACCTACATAACTATTTATTTTTAAACATATAACAAATATACTGAAGATAAAAGAATGTAAATATTTAAAATTAAACAATTTACATTCGAACAAAATAAAAAATTAGTTACACAACAAAAAGTAAAAAATTTGATCCACATTAGGATACATATACTAAATTGTTCTTCAAATGTAAAAAATGATGAAAAAAGGAAAGAGGTTGGCACTCACTAAAAATGAAGATAACCAGAATGATAGATGATGATGACATGACTAAAGGTATATGAATGTGTTAGAAGTTGTTGAGAGAACCATACGGGAGTTTAGTAAGGACGATCAAATATAAGGTCTCTAAAAAGAGGACTTTTCCAAGAAATATCACCATAGAGACTTATGGTGATTAGTGTTTCATGTTTTTTGGAGGAACAAATAGTGATGATGGTCAAACATACATGTGTTTTAATTTTTTTAAAAATAGGTTTTAACATCGGTTATAAAAAATAATCATAAAAACCTAAATTTTAATGTTTGTTTTCATAAAAATTATTGTTAAAATATTTCTCCTAAGGGATGTTTACATATGTTATATAATAATGAATTTTAAGTGGCATTTAAACACCAGTTATTAGATAATTGATGTGGAAAACCTTGATTCATACACAATCTATTCTAGAAGTGAGTTGGAATAGTTGATGTAGTATTGGTTTAAATTGAGAATTATCCAGATAGGATAGGTATTATTGGTATCTCTAAGTCCCTCTAACATTGAGGGTATGACGTTCAGAGGTTATTGTGGTAAATTATATCTCAAATATTTAACTCATATACTATATTTGATATAAACATACTATAATTGTAGATTTGTTCATATGAAACAACAACAGAATCGTTAAAAAATTCCTTCCTATAAATTAATTTCCCCAGTTTACTTAATAGAATATATATTCTATTCATATTAATGTTTGGGAATATTAAGTTTAGGATTAGGACCTCAAATTAAATATTTAGTTATACTGTTTTATATGAATTTCCTCTCATATATTTACTTTATCCTCTCTAACATTAATCTTATTTTATTTATTAATAATCTTGGTAGGCATTTATGTGAAAAACATAGTGTCCATTCCTTCTATTTGGTTTTTTTCCATTCAGATCATCTAGAAATAAAGTTTTACTTATTTGTGAAAATTGACCAGAGATGAATTTTTAATAAAATACCATATCTCTATTGTTTAATATATACTATATTTAGGTAAAAAGATGTAAACAGTTTTGTTATTAGAGGATTTAGGTGATCTCTAACTTTATTAATAACATATCCTTTAATTGTCACAAAATAAAATATATATTGAGGTGTATATTCCTAAAAAATAATGTGTGGGAATTGTCTCTTTGACCATTGCAATAATCATATCAAAATCAAATAAATATGAATCTTTTAAACGATTAAGTACAAGAACTAATGGAAATGTAGAGGCTATTCTAATGGGTAATGAAGTAGTTAGAGTATCCAATGGTCCTTAAAATTCAACTAATCATGGACTAATAATATTATTATTTTAATATAACAATGGTTTAATCTCTCTATTTATGGTATTTTTTTCTTATTTTAGTCCCTCATTCATACAATATAGTGTTTACTTTCATATTATTTATCACGAACATATATAAAATCAATTATCCCATGTTTTATTTCGCACATAACTATACTAGGAATGAAAGTAGTAATGAATGTGTCTGTGGCTGCGATGTGATGAATCATTAGATCTCATATTGGACAAAGTTAAAAATCATCACTTACTCAAACTAACACAAACAACAATGGAAAATTAGAGTGTAAGTGTAATTTTAATCCTATGAAGAATGCACAATCCCAAAGATCCCATATCATAAAAACATCTCAATGGTAAACTAAACCAATTTCAAATGTAAAATATTAAATAAATTAAATTTTTTACAAAAAATTAATTATATAAAAAACAAGAATAATAAATTAATTAAAAATGATGGTTTATATAAAAAATTTTGAGTAAGAATGATTCAATTATTTTGAAGATTAAACTTGTAATTTTTATCCATTAAATAAATTTCATCCAATAATATAACAACTATTTCAATTCTTCATGGATAAAATAACATCCCAATACTAGGATTCACTAATACCCAGTTTTTTATTCAAAATAAGTATTAAGTAATATATCAAAACTAATATACTATCTTACTATATTGGTGTTCCTCCCAATTTTTCAATTATATGCTAGAGTCATTGACTAGGGTTAAAATTAATTACCTAAAACTACTAAATAGTTATGAATAGGTTATCAAATCCATGTGGGAGGAAAGAGTGGATAAAAATAAAAGAATAGTGATTTAAAATAATTAAAGTAAACAAAACAAAATAAATTATAGTGATTATCATGATCTGAAAAAATAAAAAAAGTGGCAATGCATGCTGGATAGAGTATAATTAAGTATACAACATAGGTCAAATTTTTATTGTTCAGTTAATATTATTTTTACATGTTCATATTTTAATTGAATTAACCTTCATAAATATTTCATGAAAATATTGGTTGAGCGCATTGATCAGTAATCTGATGATTCTTTAGTTTTTCACTTTAAAAACTTATTAAATTTGATGAATGAAAATGTTAATAAAAAAACATAGACACACAAACTAGAATGGAAAATATAAACCGATTTAATATAATTTCCCCATGCTAAATATTTTTATCCAAAAATAAACATAAAACCCTTAAATGTATAATTATAAATCAACAACAATTAAAATCATATATAGACATCGAGTATCCCCTTTATTTTTATCTCCTCAAACCACAACGTCTCCTTGCTCTACACTATTTCCAGTCAAAGATGGAATTACTAGATCAATGGATGGTGATTGCCTAATGGTAGTCAAATTCTTCTGATGGAGTTTATGAATGGATGAATTCTATCTCAGAAATGATCAATATCCTTAGGAATTATATCTTAATATATTTATGGATCCCTCTTTTTTTGGAAGAATTCTCTGACACCCATATTCAATGAAATCTCACAATGACTACTTGTTGACTTATCCCTATCTTCCATGGGTCACAACATTCACTGTACTTAGTCCTCCTCAGGTGACATGAGTAAAGCTCCACTAAACAATCCCACTCTATCAATGTTAGAAGGAATCCAACGATTCCACAATATCTAGAAAATTATTGTATGATAAAAAAGATTCCATTGATTAGCACATGTTTAGAGGAATCTCTTTCTCAATATACCCCGACACTCTTCTAGCATATTCCAGATACTAATAATGAATTTTAAGCTATAGAAATAATCATTAACCACAAATTTTCTTTCTAATTTATCATTAGTAATGGTTTTTATTTTGAAAAAAAAAATTTCTTGCAGGTATTTCATTTCTGAGGCCCAGTGATGTGTGGCCCAAATGTAAACTGTCCCAATTTTGGATAACTAAAATACGAATAAAATAAAAAATCTGATCAATGTCCCTATTGAACCAAGATAATCAATATATAAATCCACCCACTATGGTGGATTTAATTTCTATAAATAAACTTAAAAAAATATCACCTGAAAAATTATAGGAAGTCGCAACCACAAAAAATGGGGTGTTCCAACTCTGAAAAACAATCCTTCAAAAATTAATTCAAACAAAAAAATCCAAATTGTTATGAACCATTTTTCTTATCCAAAAATTGTCAAAGATTCAATCAATAAAACTAGGAGAAATTTTTCATTCTTCAAAAATGAAAGTCTCATGTTTTTTATTCCTTTACACAATATTTTGAACCCATATTCTAATCCGTTATTCACGAGTAGAAATTGATTTTCTCTATCAGATAACACCCAACCGTGATATACATATATTTGAACTCACATATCAATTTGAATATTCACATTGATTAGTTATTTTATTGAATGAAACCTAGAGTAGAATAATCTTACCTAAAATTAAAAGGTGTCATAAACTCAAAATGATGTGGAAATCAGGTCCACCATCCTCTTCCGGGAAAGTGACCAAGTTCCAAAAGGGAACTTGAAAAACCTTCCAAAAAATTTTTGGTGATTTTGATGGATCTCAACCCTGTGTGAAATAATTGTTCTCTTATTCATTCAATTATTCAATTAATGATATATTAATGAGGCTCCCCATTAATACATCTCAAATAGTATGCTGAATTCTCTATTGGAATTAGATCTGATCATTATATGGATTTGCTTCTTCGATAGTGGTCGGCCATGTTTAGATCCTAATTGTCATCAATGTTTCAATTTATGGATCACAATGGTGCTTCACTGTGGTGATGTAAAATCCTACTTCCTTGGGATGGATTGACCTCAAAGTTAGGGTTTTGATAAAGAAATCAGTTCCAAAAATGTGGAGTGTTTGTTTTGAGGTTCTTTATCAATAATGGAGGTAATCAGGTATATAATTCTATACCCAATTTCATCTATATCCCATTAATGGTTGTTCACATTGGAGGTAGTGGGTTGTTGTTTTTGTGAGGGGAGCTCATTGTAGGTAGGATTTCACACTGTTAGTATAGTGACAATGAAAAGGGTATTGTTTTCTCATGATTGGGTGTTATGAGGAAATCACAATCAGTAGGATAACTGTGGTGTGATTAGTTTTTAGTGATGATAACACTAGTATCCCAAGTTTAGTGCCTTATTTATTACATTTTCATAAGATATATAGAATCACATCCTAGAAGAATGAACTGTTTATTTGTGTTGGTAAACTAGATATATTCATGACTCTAATATTATATTTGAAAACAAATGTTATAACAAGGTTTTTTTAGAATGCCATTATTACCTCTATAATATACATTATTATCAATTATAGTCTACATAATGAATTCTTTGAAAATTTTAAAAGTAAATGGTGAGATGAAATTCTTAGTAAGGGTTAATAAGAGTGGATGATGTCTTGAATCCATATAAACATTTAACATGGTAAGGTAAATAATTTCACACTTATTCAATTCAAGTATCCGAATAAGGAATAATAAATATATAAATCTAAATAACTAAAAACAAAATCTATTTAATCAATAAAATGAGAATGAAATGAATCTAGAGATAATATCATTTTGAAAATATCATGGATAATAAAAATTGGATTATTAACGAAGAAATTTTTTAATTAATGGACGTTATGATCTCAGGCCTCCGCATACCTCTACTATCTAGAAATTTCATAAGAAAATTTAAAACTATAGTTGAAAACCCTATTTTATTGTAGATATTTTTTCTCCTTATAAGGATACCATTTTCTCAAGGGAATATATAATTCTAGGTCCCACCGATCACTGAAATTCCAAATCATTACTCATATATCGAATTATCGATTTAATTCCTATGTCAATATAACATATTAAAAAATATCAATATTAAGTAGTGAATATTTATTTATAAGTATTTATTAGTTAATAAAATAACTTATAAAAGAAATTCCATATCCAGAAAAGGTATACGGTTCATAAAATAACATTATCCATTATAAAAATAATTTGGATATTTAATAGAAACACCGTATCCAAAAATGTTTTACGGTTTAGGAAATATTCATATCCATGATACAAAGAATATGGATATCCTTGAATTGAAATATTAACCATCTATAATCAATAGTTATTCTTGCTAAATAAATCGTCAGTTAGTATATACACCACATGAAAGAGAATAGAAGAATATTAACAATCTGTTTCCCAATGAAATGAAAATTGAGAAAAAATCCGTTACAATAATCATGACATGGAAGTGAGAATTTATCAATGAATATATTATGTGTATCAGATGTAAATCCATATAAAATACATAAAAAACATAATTTAATAAAATTAATTAGACATATAATTTTTGAATATCAATGACAAATCAAGATGTAATATAACCTAGTAAGAAGAAATTGAGTTATGTAATTCTTTACCGCATGGTAAATTTCAAGTCAAAATTAGATGAAATAATTTAAACTAAAGCATAAAAAACACGGGATTATTATAGAATCATGATATCAAAAGTCTATTAGAAATTATATACACCATATAAAATAAATTAGGTTCATAACATTACAATATTCCTTGATAAAGATAAATTGAGACATAGTCCCTTACAATGTGGTGACTTTCCTTTAAAATACCCTTGAATGAAATAATTAAAGTTGAATCTTAAAACACCAAGAATTATTTAGGAATCATAATATTACATTTCACATGTGTAGTGTATACAACATATAGAATAAATTAGGTGCGTAACATATAATATACCTCAATGGAGAGAAAGTAAGATGAATTCCATTACCACTTGGTATCATACTAGTAAAATACAAAGGATAGAAATAATTTAAGTTGGATAATAAAATACAATGGAATATTAATTAATTAAGATATTAAATGTAAAAGTGTAAGTATATATACATTATAAAACAAATTAGGTGTATAATATTATAATACCCTTCAATAGATAGAAATTAAATTAAGTCCTTTAACTTGAGTCTAAATCATCATATACATTCTTTATCTCCCCATTGGTCATATCGAGTTACTCATGATGTGGGTGAATTGAGTTACAAATAAAAAATTCTATTAAAAAAACATTAAAACAAAATCCCCCCATTTTAATTAAAATACCCAATACCTAAAAAAGTATAATTATATAAGTATAATATTTAAAAAGATTTATCAAAGAGGGATTAGAGATCAATTAAAGCAATATTTAAAATTAATTTGGCATTTGAAACTCATTTACATATTCAAATATTTTATATAAACATAGGTTAAGACTAACTATCGAAGTATAAGTTTTTATAGAATAAAAAACAAATGCATATGTAGATTTGAAATAAATAAAAATAGAATGGAACACACAACTAAATAAACTAGGGGTTTAGTCTCAACCCATGAAATAATCCCCTCTAATTAAAAATAGCCTCCTACCAAGAATATTATTAAACCAATAATATGATCCACATCCTGGATTAGGTTTATACAAAAAACTGGACATAGGCTCTTCAGGTTCAAGGAATCTTCCACAGTTATACATGGGAAAAACAATAAGAAAAGACATGGAAAAACTCTTTTAATGTTTTTGGGAGGTATACATGTGAATATATTAAGAGAATGTGTCTTGCACACTCAAGTTATAGAACATGAGACTATGTGTACAAAAAAAAACAAATTATCACAACACACTACTCAAATGTAAATTATAAACAAAAAGTTAAATTAAGAACACATAGATAGATTTCAAGTTTCTTTGTATTTATAGCTTCAAATGAAAGAAGGTCCTCATATCTGACAAGGAAATGAGTTTTAATATGTTTCTATAAAATGATTGTAAAATATCATAGACTGTATAAAACATTTAATATATTTAGTATATTGATGTTTGAAAAATATTCCACATAGATCTCTTGATTTTTTTCATTAATGGTTCTTGGTCATATAGATTTTATATACATTCCCAATAGCATGTATTCAACATATTAACAGCTAGATCTATAGGTTCATACAAGGAAAAGAGAGTTATTTGAGAATATATAGCTTTGTAGATCAAAATTATCCATTGAATAGTAATAATAAATATATCATAGACCCTCACACTGAGCTTCAAATCATGAAATGTCTAACATACTCTCGAATGTTTCCATGGAGTGTTTTGGGAATAATTGTTAATAAAACCACACGAGACTCTCTTTGTTAACTCCCATAAACTAGTCATAGTAAGAAGTAAATTAAAATGAGGCTTATAATAGAAATAATAAATGGATAATGGTAGGCCATATCTAGAGGTAGCATAGACCAATGGTATCAAAGTCCTGTAGTATCACAATCTAATGGTGACCCAAGTCTAGCGGTAGTAAATCTGGTGGTAGCATAACCTTTATTTGAGCACACCGGTTGGTAAAATATCTCGCGATAAAAGAACACTAAGAGCAATATAACTATTGTGGTTGAAGGTTTGGTGGTAGAATAATTGAATTGATATTAACATAATTAAACTAATGGTAGATATTTTCTGTTCTTAGAAAATTTTCTTTACAAAATAACAGGCTATCATAAAAAATTAATCTCATAAGAAATATTTTAATCATTGTTTTTATGCATTAAAATAATTAGGTTCCAACAATATCCCCCATTTTCAGGATCATAAATCATGATTTTTTTCATAAAAACTTATATTCATAATTAGATGAATTTTAAAATAAATTATATATTCTCAACCTTTAATATTTATAAAGAGATATATTGGGATGAAATTTTTAAATATGATTACATGAAATTGAATGAAACACTTATGATTAAATTTGTAAACATAAACCATAAAAAAATAAACTAAAATTCCCTAAAATATTCTCCTTATTTTTAGATTATAAAAATGTTAAGATAATATAGATAATGAAATAGAGAATAAAGGAATAGAAGAATAATTCTAGAAGAGATTCATGAAAATAAAAATGTTATTTGATCCCATAAAAAATGAAATACAACAGAATACATAATTCCTATCAAAGACTAATCCTATTTTGAATCAGTATCATGTCATTTGGATGAAGTCTTAACAGGTTTATTTCATTTTCTAGAGGAAGAGGCATATATATTGAGGATGTGGGTGCATATTTAGTCTAATGTGGATCACAAATCTCAACTGGTCTATGATCTCTAACTACATTATCTGGTGACATGATGATCTACTAAAACTAGGTAGGAAGAGGAGTAAAAGATAGTCTTGAGGTAAAGGAGAAAATATGAATGGACACTTGATCCACATCATTTCACCCAGATACATACAAAAAGGGATTCATGAGGATTACAAAGTCCATAATGATGTTCCCACATCTCTCCATATAAATTTAGAATTTTGTCCAATCTTCCATAGATTAGTTGAACAGAGTGACCAAGATATTAAACTTGTAAACTTGTTCCTTGAAGTCCCTTGTCATAGGTGTAATGTTTACGTTCTAATCTAGAAACATATAATACAAATTTGTATAATAATTTTTATATTATCTAGAAAGTTAATATTTTCTAGCCTCAGTGATAGTTTCTCTATCACTTCAATCATCATAAAAAACACTACATTACCATTATATATACGATCAACATGTTGTCAAATTTTCCAAATATAATCCTAATTATAAGAATGAATATCACCTATGATGGTATGTAACTCATCTCTAACTATACCTTTCATTATGTCCCCATCAAAGAGGAAGAAGGAGGGGGATCCGTGGATGTGGAAGCAACTTCTAGGGGTAAGGTCTCTAACCTATCAGAATGGTCATCCTATATAGTAGAAAAACAATTCCACATCACCTCTAAAACAAACTCCATTGACTTTATCTCATTAAAAAATCTTTTATTTTATATCTCAACCTCTTGAGTCATCAAAATAATTTGGGGCTGAATATTGTGGATGAATAGCTCAATGATTTTCCTTGTAGAGTGTTTATTAATCTATGTTACTAGAGGATCCTAGTATCTAATAATCTAATTCAAATTTGAAATTAACTTCACTATAAATTCTTGAAAATATTATCTATTAAAAATATAAATGAATAGAGGGAAAAATTTATATTATAAGGAAATATATCAAGACATGGAAGAATAAACTATTCATGCTCTTATCAAGTTAAAGATGGAGTATAAGTAAAATACATAAACTCTAGCACATCATAAATATTCCCCACTAGATATTCACTTATATCAATTTCAGAAACTATGATAGTGGGTCCACCATGCTTTTGTGGACTGCTGTGATTATCCTCACTATAATTCTTTCCATATGAATCTAGAAGAAAAATTCCATGAAAACATGGAACAAGGGGATTGATCCCTCTTGTACGTTTCTGCATCCTCAAATATTGAAGAAGAATCCGGTATATGAATATATTTCAAGTTTGAGGGATCTAGTGATTAATCCTCCTAAACACATTCCCTTGGATCACCTTTTATATAGGCAATGTCCTCATTTGGTTGAAAGGAACCAGGTCTCTCAGAAAACCTATTTGAAACTTATTCAATATTAAGAAGGATTATGTGACTGATCCATTTCAAAAACATCAATATTAGTATCATCATGATGACCTTCTGGATCAAAAGTTTCAATACAAGTACCATAATTTTTAGAACCATGTGATTCATTAAATATTTATTTATAGGATTCTAAATAACTCTAAATCTATTTTTATTCTGAAACATCGGCTTCCCCTTCTCTCCATCACTCAAGAGGCTCTCCCTAAAAGGGAGTGAAATAGGTGGACTTGAAGATACATATGACATAATTGGTCTTTATAAATTTATGGATCACTTTCATATTAAATATAAGATGATACTTTCTCTTGAAATCCATCTATATATTTGACTTACTCATCAGAATAATTAAAAATCTCATTTGAATCCAAGATAAGGTCAACAATATTATTCACCTTTTTGGATGCTCAACAGTATAAAATATTCATAGATATTTTCATTATCCTCAATTAATTTCATGTTCTATAGATTCCACATTTACATCATTAATTTATATGAATATTAATTAAAAACAACCTACTCATAGTACCTACACATCATATTCCTCATATACCAACCCCTTAATCTTCTAATATAGTTGAGATTAGTTTAGGGTAAATCAAGGAATTTTATCTGGAAGATGTCTTTCACATCGACATAATTATCACTATATTATATGTACAATTATTAATTTTATCATATATTTTTATTAGTAATAAAATATAGACATCCAGATATATCATTTTTCTCCGATCTCCTTTCCTGTGAAAAAGCATATGCTAGATGAATTTATATAGAAGTATTCACCCAAAATAAAGTTATTTAGAATTAGGTATTCTCACTGGAAAATTCCAAATTAGCTCTAAAAGTTCATCCTAATATATTAATAAATCACTATCACTAGGTTTAGAACCTTGATAGTCATCATAAAATCCTTTCTTTGTTACAAATTGGTAATTCTCCCATTACATTGAAGGAAATTTAACATATTCACTATTAACCACACGTGAAATGATATGTTTATTCTCACTAATAATTTACTCTATATATTAGTAAAACTATTGAAAAAGACTCAAATAAATTAGTTTTTCATTCCTTGAGAACCAATATAGCTATCCCTGGCCTACCATTGAATTTATCGACAGTAGGAATTTTGAATCTACTTCATTCTCTTCAACAACCAAACAATTTGAAATATTAAGGTTTCTTATTCGATTACATAACAACATCATTCTTCATGGGATTTCTTCACAGGATGTGATCCTCAAGAAGATGAAACTAAGGGGTACTTAACTCTCACCATTTAACTAGTTTGAATGTTGAAGGAAAATCACAATGTTGGTTAAAGGTTAAGAGAGAAGGGATGTTGAAACAGTTCAAAGGGTTGGAATGAGGAAGAATAACCCAAATTGGATTTATGTAAGATTTTATCTTTTAGGGATTTGAAATAAAAAATATAATATAATTTAAATGAGTAAATCAAATAAAAATTTTAATATAGAAAAGAGGACCAAGAGAAAAATATAAACAGAGGCTCGACAAGTAGATTTTCAATGCTAAGTCTTTCCAATGCTGGATCACCCAATAGTGTATCAATAATGGTGGATCACCGAATGGTGCATCACCCAATGGGGGATCACCAATGGTGGATCACTCAATGGGGGATCACCAACATTGGATCACCAATAGTGGATCACCCAACGGTGGATCACCAATTGTGGATCACCAAAGATGAAGTATCAACCCAAATATATAATTAAAAGTTTATGTATAAAATAGTTTATTCTATTAAAATTCAAGGGCTTTGAAAACATTTAAGCAAGATAATGCTAAGTTCCTATGAACTCAAGTGTTATATCACCCTTTTATAAAATGATATATCAAAAATTGTTATCTTACATTAATATGTTTTGACCTAAAATGAAACACAGGATCTATAGAAATATTTATCACCCTTGTCTTATTGCAGTTTACAAGGACAAACTTGAATTGATATCCATAGTCTAGTTATGCATGTTTCATCTAAAAAATATATGCACAAAAAATTAATATTTTATTGAAGGACAATATATATTTAAAAACCCATGATTTCAATATGAATCTTCCTTTTAATTTTACACTGAGCATAGTTATAACCCTTAAAAAAAGGGGGAAATTTGTAGTTGAACCTTATTGTATATTATTATCCATAATGATCTAAATATATAAATAATAGAAATTTATTATCTTTTAAAGGAAACTAATTCATATTTGAACTTATATATAAAAATATCACTTGATACTAACTGTTGGTCTGAATGAGTAACTCAAGAGGGGGTTCAAATGAGTTCCTAATAAAAATATCTCTTAAGAAAAATAAAACAATTCTCCAGGTAAATTAAAATTTCATAGTCAATCAAAATCATAAAAATATATAATTTTTATATTTCAAAATATTTCTCAAATTGGGATTAGGGATCACAAAAAATATATTCTAAATCACATTATATTTTGAAACCTTTTACTTAATAAAATTATTAATATAAAAAATGTTAATTATAACTAAAAAGGATATGTTTTTTATTTAAAAACAAATATATTTTTAAATTTTCAATAAATAAAAACAAACTGGAATACACGACTGAATAAACAAGTGGTTTATTCTCAAGAAGATACATAATCCCCTCCACCTGGAACTCACATACTACCCAGAATACTATTATAATAATAATAATATAATCCACAACTAGGATTGGGTTTTTACAAATAATAGCACACATGATATATAGGATCTATTCGAATTTTATTGTTAAGCTTTTGAAGAAAACATGTACATTATTGACATCTTTTACAATTCATATGGGTATACAAGTAATGAAAGTAGAAGAGTGTGTCTAGGGCACTCTATTTATGGAAACCAAGGTTGCGTGTACACATAAAATCGAGCAGTAAAACACACTACACGAATATAAATAATAAAGTGAGAGATAATGTAAGAAGAGATAGAAAGATGTAGCGATAATTTGTATTAATAGCTCCTAATTCTTGAATATGCTCGTATTTTATTTGGAGAGGAGCTCAAAAAATTTCCTCATAAAGTACATAAAAATAGAGTATCATAGAGTATTGAAAACATAATATATATTATGTATATTTATGTTTTGAAAAGATTATATAAAAATATATAGATAGAGTATATGAAAAAATAATCATCAACATATTTCACAATTTCACAGTCTCATGTATTCATTATATGAGGGGCCAACTCTCTAGGGTCGTACACACACAAGCGAGGTCATTGAGATTATATAGATCTACAGATCCAATTTATCCCCTGAAAAAAGTTATAAATATATCATGAATCCATATAATAGGTAGCAAATATGGAGACATCTAAACTAGAATTTAATGAATAAATATTTTTGTTTATGAATAATGATTAATAAATCCGAATGAGACACCCTTCATTATCTTTTATAAATTATCCATTCAAAGAAATAAATTCAAATGAGTCTTACAACATATTTTTTTCTCAAGATGATGGTGGATCATATATGGAGGTATAATAGACCATCATTATACTTATCCAAATATAGTATAATATAGGGGTTTCATACATTTTGTGGTAGCATAACTCTAGTGGAAGCACCCCCGGCAGTAGCATGCCTGACAGTAGCAGAACTGTGGTAGTGGTAGAACTATGGAAGTAGTCGGTCTGGAAGTAGCAGAATTAAACAATGGGTTGAAAAATTGAACTAATGTTAGATCTTTTATATACTTATCCATTTTTTTAAAAAATAGTTTTCTATAGTAAAAATAATTAATTTCATTATAAATATTATGATCATAATTTGTGAGAATTATATTAAAGAGGTGCCAACATTCCTAAATAATAAAATTATTTTAATTATTTAATTTTTTAATAAATTTTTTCATGTTTATTATTCCCCTAATTTTCCTTGTTACCATGTTATATATATTATTACTTAATCACATAATTTTACATCGGGTTCTTTTGATATGTGAACTATGGTACAATCATGGAGATTGTAAGCCATATGTATGCATGAGTAATGTTTCCATTTTTCAATGATCACTATGGAAAGGAGGTAAGTTATATTTTTTCTTAATATAATTTTATAAATATCATATATAACATTTATTTAAATTATATATACTCATATATATCATATATGTGGTGTGGTGATGAATGGAAAGTCACATCATTTCGTGAATCTTGTAGTGCACACATACATGAACGACATTATCATCATTTCGTTAGTGAAAAGAAAGGAAATAAATTATTAACTTTTTATAGAAATATAATTATATTATTAATTTAATAATTATTTTATTAAAATTACATATATTTATAAAATTTATCCTTATTTCCTTCCATATAAATATTAGTGAAAAACAACTCACATTACTTCACATGGCAGTAGTGCACCGAAAACATTAGTAACCTTCTCATATCCCCTACAGAAGGGAAATTAAATTCATATATACATGATATAATAACTCCATATGTATATTTATCTTATAAATAATATATATATATAAATGTTATCCATCATCATATAAAACCATGAACATTTCTAATGGGAAACACGTTACATCATTTCGAGAGACGGTAGACCAGTGCACACATGAGCGACGTTATTATTTCCCATTTTCATAAAGTGTAGATGGATATAGGTAATTAAATTAAAATTATAAAATATAATTATATTGGTGAAATCAGTGTTATTATATATGTATAAATCAAAAATATTTTATGGAGGTGGAAGAAGAGATAAAAAAAACACCTAGTTTGGAATTTTACCTCTTCTCAGAACACCTCTTTTGGATTACACCTAAAGTATTCCTATAATGGATCTATAAAAAATAAAAATAATCTAGTATGTTGGTATAAAATATGGGAATTTATTTTTTTATGTATTGTCTGATCCATGGATTTTTGATGTTATGAAGAAGAGAGTAGAAAGGTTGTCCTTTTATTGGTGTGGTGAGTGTCACACTTGTAGTTTTTGGAAGGATAAAGGTGCACCAACATTCTTCACAAGTCACAATGGTAAAAAATGTATTAGTTTAATGAATTATAAATTATAATGTCTAAATATTTCCATAAATTATATTTCATGTTATTTTTTGGTCATTTTAACTTTTAAATTCCTTGTTTAACCCTAAAGTAATATAGATATTATGATTTATAAAATTAATTTAATTTTATTAAATATATCATCTAAAAGTGGTGAAAATTAATTAAAAATTATGTGCACAAGGAATGACTAAACTGTTTTGATGGAAAATATGGTGTTTTATATTTTTTCATTTAAATGTGATTATTTTATTTCTAATCCATAAATAACCATAATATTTAAAATTTAAATAATAATATTCATATTAATAAATTTATTTTCTAGGTTATAATGGTATAATATATTATGGTTCATTTACACTCAGGGTAGTGCGTTCACCAAACCATCGAAGAGATTAAATAAAAATAAATATATTTTCCGGGTTATTTATGCTCTATGTTGTGTTTTTTATACACTATCGAATACAATGATCATATTTTAGAGTTTTGAGGTGTTACATTCATCTTCTTGTTTTTATTTGATCATTTTATACATCATTTCTTAATATAATAAATTAACATCCAAGATGAATTTTTTCTGACCTAAGAAACAAAATTACCATTTAATGGATCTTATAATCTATAAAAGTGTTACCGGTTATTCCTATTATCATTACTAAAAGAAAAATAGCTAGAGAATGTTATCGAATAACAAAAAATTTCCAACATAATCTATTCCATAAATAGTTTATCTTAATGATTGTAAAAAATATGTATTCCTAAATTTAGAAAGAAGTATACTAAATTTACATTAAATTCCCCAATAAATATGATGTTGATGGTAATGTCACAATCTAAATATTTTAATACCTTTATGACTATAAAAACATAAGGAAAATATGCATGCTTTCAAAAATAAAATCACAGGTTGTCGAATATATTCCACAAATCAATACTTATAGTACACTCCAATAGAAACCATCAAACCACCAACCGATTTTGTGGTAACCAATACTATCCCATAAATATCTATTTATTTTTTTATCTCATAATTGGGAATATATTTATAGTTATACTCCCTAAAAAATTTATTTTTTGAAATTATAAACTTATTATTGAGTCACTTTTATTGATCACCTGTACCATTTAATATATGCTTTCAAATCCTTTAAGATATATTTTTTCTTTACAAAAAGTATACATTTTATGGATATTAAAACCAAAATATCATTGATATAATACTAATATAAAATTATTATTGATTCAAAACACATGAACATAAATCATTACACTTTGTATATAGTAATAGGATAATATTTACCATGATGCCTTATATTTTTTGGTGTATATTCCCTTGACACATGGGAAATTAATTTTCATAGTTCCCAAACCCTTATAGTATAATCATTGAATGTTGAAAATTTATTTCATTAACTTTAAATAATGATAATTGTAGCCTTTATCTCCTCACATTTAGAAAACTCTCATTCCCTTAAAGAAAATACTACGGTGTTTCATTCCAAAATTGTCACATATGGAAAACCCTTCTTTCCCTTCCCATATGAAATATTTATTTCTATGTTTTCCTATTACTACATGTCTTAAATTAGAATACATAATTATTATATAACTAATTATATATCTTGGTATCACATGAAACCATGACTTCATATGATGAGGATTTCTATGAGACTAGTTCTCTGTGAAATACTTGCTTAATCCCCTCAAAGAGGGGACCATTCTTACCCTTTGGATTATATGAATTGATACTGATTCCATTCCTTCCACTACGTTCCATTTATATATAATAGAATCAAATATATTAGATAATAATATTATAAAATATAATGTGTAATCCCAAAACTAGTGATATATATCATAAATTTAAAATTTAATGTATAACTAGTATCATAATTATAAACATGGTATCTTTGGGATTTTTTTTGAAGTCATGAAAATATATTCAAATCGTTCATAATGTTTTGTAAAAAAAATGTGAATTACGACAAGCACATACCCCAGGAGTACCAAACCAGGTGCATTGTAAGGCCAATTTTCATGAAACAGGTGATGATCAGGTAAACCCTACTGATCCTTTTCGAAGTTATTACACCTACTACATCTGTTCCAGAACCATGGATACTTATAGTATCACTAAAGGGATACATATCTAGGAAAATCCACTTCTTAAATTACTTAAAAAAACATTAGGGTGTTCATATATACTTATCCTAAAATTCTATAATAATATTATGTTCCCTAATCTATGTTTTTTAATCTATTTCCAAAGATTTCTATAAACCCTCTTCTGATAAAAACTATAGTGACCCTAACCCAAAAAATTAAAGATAATTTTTTCTTTATTAAATAATCATAATATAAAAGGAATCACATCCTGAAGGAAGGAATAGTTTTGTAGTCTTGGTAAACTCGATACATTCATGGTTCCCATATTATATTTTGAAGCACAAATTACAACATATATTTTTCGAAGAATGTCATTATTCCCCCTTGTATGTCCTTTCTTATCAATCATAGAGAACTTCATAGATTCCTAGAAATGGAATCAAAATAATGGTGATTTTAAATAATTAGTTTGAGTTAATTAAAGAGGAAGGTATAATAAATCATTAGGAATAATCAACATTGAGAGGTAAATGACTAAACACTCATTCCATTTAAATAATTGGATGTAGAAAAATCAATATGTAAAGGTAAATAACTGAATGAAATTATATTTAATCAATAAATTAATAATTAAATGCATATATAAATAAAATTATTATGAAAATATAATGGGTATTAAACACTGAATTCACAAGGTAGAAAATTCTCAATTATTGGATTCTACGATCACAGGAATCATGATAAATCTACTCTCAAGAAAGTTAACAAGATATCTTTAAAATAGAAATAAATAATATTTTAATTATAGATTACTGATTCAACTCGGGAGAAAATCGATACATGAGGGGGATATATAAATCCAAGCCCCATCCATCACTATAGGTGAATATCATTCCTCATATATCTAATGATAAAATTAATTCATTAATAAATATGTATTGTAAAAAAATATCACTATTGGTTAAAGAATATAGATTTATCAATATATTCTAGATAATAAAATAAATATAAATTTAAACACCATAGGTAATGATGGTATATGGTGTATGAAATAATTGTAAATATTATAGAAATAATATGAATATTTATAAGAAAAAACATATGTAAAAATTATATACGGTTTTGGAAATAGTCATACCCATGATACAAAGAATATGTATAACCACGAATTGAATCATTAAAAAAAATGAATAAATAGGTATAAATTTTAAATACATAAAAGGGCAGTATATATATATCACATAAATTTGATTAGCTTTATACTAAAAAATATGTCTCAATGAAATATAAATTGAGAAAAAATCCTTTAAAATAACATTAACATTGATGTGAGAAATAATCAATGATTGGATTATGTGTATCAAATTTAAATCCATATAAAAGAAGTATAAATAAAAAATGTGATAATCAAAATTAATTATAAATAAAATCTTAAAATATAAAATTTCAATGAAGTGGTAATATAACATAATGTAAAGAAATTCTACTATGAAATGTTTTACCACTTGATAATTTTCAGGTGAAATACCCTTGAATGAAATAATTAAAATTTAAACATAAAATTCAAGAAATTAATTAGTAATAATGATATTAAATGTATATTGGGTAGTATATACACCTAATATTCTAATTTATGTTCATAATATTATATTATTCCTTAATGAAGAGAAATTAAGATGAAGTCAGTTACCACTTTGTAAATTTCAAGTAAAATAACCATGGTTGAAATAATTAAAGATAAAACTTTAAAAACATGAATTATGAAAGAATCATGATATTAAATGAAAAAGAGGGTAATATATAATCTATATAAAATAAATAATTTTCATAACAATATAATATTCCCCAAAAAAGAGAAATTGAGATGATTCCCCTTACTGCATGAGAACACTCAAGTAAACTACCCATTCGTGGAATAATTAATGTTGAGATAGAAAATAACAATAATTATTATGTAATAATGATATTAAATTTATAAGGGTATATATATTCCTCATATAAAATAAATTATGTACAAAAAATTACAAAGGGATTCAATGAAGATAAATTGTGACTGAGCCTCTTACCTAGAGTATTACTCATCACTTACATTTTTCATATTCTTGAATAAAAAAATTATGCTAATTATTTACATTATGAATAAATTTTTTTAGGTTTATTATTCATTTAATTAAACTTATTACCATGTTATATATTATTAGATAATAAATTAAATTTACATCAGGTGTTTCAATGATATGTTACTTATGTGTCAAAAGTTACTTATGTTGGATGAATATTGGTTTAAGGTGTCATTATTACCACATATAAATAATTTTAATCATAATATAATTAAAACTTATATATATATCAATTAGAATTTTATTTAAAATAAATAAATATGGTTTAGAGAAATGAATAATGTTTCAAACATGGAGACAGTAGGTTGTCCGTACACGTGAGTAATGCTTCCCGTTTCCAGTTATCATTATGGAAAGAAGGAAGGTAATACTTTATCATTATATAATGAAAATAATATCATATATATTATATTATTTAATTAAATATACTAATATATATCCTAAATATGGTGTGTTGATGAAAATAGAGTCACATCACTACATCAATGTTATAGTCCACATAGACACGAACGACATTATTAACTTTTAATGAGTGAAAAGCTATGAAAGAAATTATTATATTTTAAGAATGAAAAATATGTTATTAATATCCTAATTATTTCATTTATATAACATATATCTATACTATTTGAATGTATTTACATCCATGTAAATCATTAGTGAAAAATAAATCATATCCCTTCATGAGGAGGTAGTCTGCAGTACAAACAAGCGACGTTATCGTTTCCCCAACATCGAAAGTAAGAAGGTATATATGATATAATGACTATAGATTTATAATTATGTTATAAATATAATATATATATATATATATAAACACATTATATCCATCATCATAGCCATCCGTGAGAGGTGTTGATGGAAAATATATCACATCTGTTTGGGTGGCAGTAATCTACCGTACAGACGAGCAACATTATCGTTTCCCATTTCATCGAAGTGGATATGGATATATTTTACTATATAAACCTAATAAAATCTAATTAAATGGTAGATAATTGTTTTATTATATAATAATATATGAAAAATATTTCAAGTAGGTGGAATAAAAAATGAAACTAAAACACATAGTTAGGAATTTCTCATCATCTCAGATTTCCTCTTTAAGATTATAATGGATGTATTCCTATAATGGTTTTATAACAAAAATATGATTCTAGGATAAGGATATAAAAGTTTGAAAGATATTGGGATAGTTATTTTATAATAAATGAATGTTTACGGTGCGAATAATAGAGGATAGGTGGTGATCTTTTATAAGTGAGGTAAGTGATACAGATGTAATTTTTAAAAGGAAAAAAGGAATTCCACATTTATAATATCTAAAAAGGGTCAAAAATGGATTATTATCAGTCCAATTACATGATAAGGTCTATATATTTTCATTAAATTTATTTTATATAAGTTTTTAGGTCATCATAATCCTTTTGGTTGTAGTTTAAAGCACTGATAAACTTATTTTTCCCTCAAACATGGTAATTAATTTTTACATTTCTCACTATTCATTTTTTCCAAAATTTTTATTGAAATTATTCAATATATAAATTATTTAAATTCAAAATATTAAATAAAATTTTTCTAATTTTAATTCTCATATGTGGAAAATATTAATTTTAAATTAATCAACATATATGATAAGAAAGAGAGTTTTTAATGAGAAAATGTTCAAAAGTTTACAAAGGATTTGTATAAAAATTAAATATAAAAATTATTATAAGGGAATAAATTGGATTAATAGATATATTATTGAAATTATTTTTCTTTTCAACCAATTTATTATTATAATTTAACTTAATAAATAATTTAAATGAAAATGTGTTTTTGAATTAAAATTCAATATTCTTCACCATTCATAAAAAATGAAACATTTGAGAAAAATACCAAAAGATAAACCTAAGATAATTTTTAAGTTATAATTTAAAAAATTAGTTCAATTTTAGTAAATAAATTTTATTAATTTGGTAAAAATTAACTTTAATGTATGTTCGCAAATCTTCCCTATACCATATTCTCAAAAAAATACACTTTTTCAGAAAATAATCTTTTTCCTTTTAAATGATATTTTTTTATTTATAATAACTAGATAATTATAATTATAAAAATTTATTTATTAATATTCAAACCCTAAAATTTAATATCTAGTTTATATTAGCATACTGTATTTCAATTCATTTGGAATTAGTGTTGAGTGTTTTTAAGCTATCAAAGAGATTAAATTTAAATAAATATGTTTTGTGGGTTGATTAAGTCTGGTATTTCATGTCATATATGATATCAAACTCATTGTTAATATTATGTAACTTTAGGGTTTTTTTGAAATTTTCCTTAAGAAATAAATAATACTAATAATCTAAATTCAAATACAAATAAAATTCCTAAAATCAAATCAAATGTAAATTAATTATTTAAAAAAAATAATGAATGAATTTACAAATTGAAAATTTTAAATTTAAAACATTAAAACTTGTTTTTATAGTGAAATATAAAATAAAAATAAATTAATAACAAAAAAATGATTTAATAAAAATTGTACAGAAATAAAATAATGGTAATTAAAACACAACTAAATAATTAATTACATTAAAAATTCAAAGAAAAAGAGAAACAATTAGAAAATATTATGAATTAAAAAATTAAACTATTTAAGAATAACATTTATTATTTAAAATTAATATTATGATAAACATAAAATGAATAATAATTATAATAATGATGATTCATTCCAAATATATAATTAAATATTGTGGATTTAAAATATTGTTTGTTATTAATTTTAATGAATAACAATAAAACTAAAATAACTAATGAAATTAATATTTAAACCATAAATTTTGACATCTAATTCTTAAACAAAAATTTATTATCAATTAAACAAAATCATTTGAAATAATAAATTTAAAAATAAAAATATTATTTAATATAAAAGATATGGGAAGATGAAATGAAATAAAAACAACATCAAATTTCCCCAAACTTAATCAATTTCACTCTTGGGAAATTTGATGTATACTATTTAAATATAAATACTCCTAAAAATGTTAAATTATTATATTTAACTTGTTTTATTTCACATGACTCAGTTAAAGAAAATCATAAATTCCTTAATTTCTAGAAATTTCCAGGCCTCCCATGTGATTAAAACTCAATACCCACATAATTTTTTAATTATATTTTTAGGGGAACTTAAAAGTGTGATTTAAGTGAAATTAAATCTTTAAAAAAAGGAACCACCATCTTTAACTCCCCCTATGAATTTCAAGGCAAGTTTCAACTTCCCACACAATTGATACGACTTAAATTATTTTCTTTAAATTAGTTGTATCCTTTTTCATTTCGGTTCTATATTTCCCTAATCTCAATGATTTCATTTTTGACATGTCCTTTTATTAATTTTTCGCTACCAAATTTATTGTGAGAAGTATAATTCATAACACTTATTGTGTTTGGATTAATTTATTAATAAAAATATTCCTAGTTCCCTTATCTCAGATACAATCTATAGGTTCCCAATTTCCCATTTTAATCAAGTTAGAAAGAATTTATATTAATATTGTTTGTTTTGGCTCCCTAAAGTGTTGTGTTATACCAAGGCTATGTTATTGGGTTCACGTTCAATGTTCAATTTTGATGAAGTCATATTTTCAATTTCACAAAAATATATCCAATCACAATACCCTTTATAGTTTTCAAAAAATATTTCCATAAAAAAATAGATTACATAACTCCTTAATTAATCAATCCAAACAACAGATGAACTAGTGAAAAACCTTAAAACAAGATTGAAAATTTTCCTCGGAAGGAAACATTGAGTTCCTATTATTTTAACCGAGAGACAGGAAAATATTTTATTTATTTATTGAAATAAGAATTATTTACAAACACCTAATTTCATGCTTTAAACATAAGTATGTTGAAATTTTATTGATGGTATTTGATAGTAAATACATTGAAGTAATGTTTATCCCAATTATGACCCCTTACCCTCACTTAAAACTAAAAAATTATCCTTCTATATAATCTCAAAGTTGGTGACACATTTAGAAAATTATGATTCAAAAAATTTAAATAACCTATCACATAAAAGACACTATTTTTATGGGGGACAATATAGTTGGAAAAAAATTTAACTCACAACAGTCACAAAAATCACTTTATACAAAATAGAACTTTATTGGACACCACTATACCATCATGTATAGATGATGAATTTCAAAAATATTCATGCTCCAGTAAACTTCAAGAATTATTTTCAAAAGAGTAGAAAAATGATCAGGCAGTGACAACATTATTTCAGAGAGATTTTTATCCAAATATGGGTAGTGACATACTATAATTTGGTAATTTTTCATGAATATAATTTAAACAAACTAGAAAGAATTAAATGACAAATTAAGGCCATAAGTAATGTTAAAAGAATCAAAAAATTGTCCCTTATAATTTAGAGACCTTGACAAATGTTGTGAAATGCATGAATCCTCTCTCAAAGTAATTGAATTATGAATTTGGATAAAAATATTTTTATCAGACAAGAAAACATGTAACAATGAGTTTTATAATTTTAAATTTCCCACAATTTGAGAAGAGGGAAGATTTATCCATTGTAATCCACTAACAGTTTCTTCTAGTTTTGAAGTTCACAAAGCATCTGATCTGGGTGAAACCTTCTCCCAACCAATTATGACCTTTTAGTGTGGTCTCTTGAACAAACAGATGAGCACTTTTCAGAGTAACTACACCTATCGTTTAAAAACTATGGAAATAACTTGTCCTATAAAAAAAGAACTTAACATCACAATCAAGATAACAAACCACCCTTATATATAAAAAGAGAAGTTATATGATCCCATTTAAACATACCAGTTTTAGTATATCAACTCAATGATACATAAAATAGAAAAAGAATCATTTATTTAAATAGAAAACTAAAAATAACGGAAATCATGGGTTGCCTCCCATATAGTAGTAGGTTTATATTCCCCTTCCATACACAAATACTTGTCAATTTTTAATGAATTAAAAGGTAGAAAATCTATTTGGATACCCCTCAAAGTAATGTTTTATTATTTAACAATTAATAAAGAATAAATAGTTCTCTTCCCCTAAAAACTCAATAGATCCATTTATAATAACTAAAAAATTATGGAAAGGTTCATAACATCTAGTCTTCATATTTCCATGAAAAATCTATATTTGGAATCATAGGGAAAAACCATTTGAATATCATTAAAATATCTATTTTTGATGAAATAATCATTAAATCATTATTTCTATAGTTTTAAATCCTATATAATTGATAGGAAACTCTAAAAATATCCTCAATCACAATAATCACAAGCATTATTCTCTCTGCAACAATTTTAAAATTGAAATTCAAGGATTTCATGGCCCATTATTACTTATGTTTATACTCTATAAGAAATTGAAAAGTTTTAAATAAGAAAACTCTATATAGAGACATCCTAGTGGGAGTTTTAAATTATAATATATATACCCATAATTCCTCATAAATTATTATTTATGAGAAATTACCAGATATTGAAATAATTTTCTCTATGATTTTTTAATTTCCTATTAGTTATTTCTACATATCCACCCAATTGTGGATGATAAGAAGTTCATATTCTATGGGAAAACCCATACTTCTCCATCAATTATTTGAACATGAACATTTTAAAATCTACTACGTTGACTAATATGGAAGGCATTGACACTCCAAACCCCAAAAAGATGTTCTTTCTAATGAAATTAATGACTCTATAAGCTTGATTGTTGAGTGGTACAACTGCCTCATAACATTTGGACATATATTCAACATCAAATAATATATAGAAATTACCATGAGAATATTGTAATGGCCCCATGAAGTTTATTCCCCACATATTAAATATATCTACCTCTAAAATGAATTTCCGAGGATTCTTATACTTCCTTCTAATATTTATTTAACTCTGATACCCATCAGAGTCCACCAGTAAACTTCTGTCATCCTTTAATATTGTTGTATAATAAAATATAAATTGAATAATTTTTTTGGGAAATCCATTCACCCCCATGGTGACCTCTTTAAGGTGACAAGTGGAAACTCTTTAGAATTTTAAGAATTTCTATTTTGGGTTCACACTTCTGAAGAATACTATCCCCATGACTTTTAGAAATAAAAGGTTCATCTAACATATAGTAATTATGTTCAGAGATAAACCTAATCCTTTTATTATTGGAAAAATACTTAGGGATGTCACTTACTGAAATGAAATATGAAAAAGATGCATACCAAGAAGACTTCTTTAAAGAAGCATCTATCCTCAGAAAAAGAAGAATAAATCTAACATGGTTCTTTTCACTGGGTATAAGATAGCTAGGAAAGATAGTATACACCAACATTCTCAACCCCTGTATATATCTTATCTACTATTGAAACTCTTGAAAAAAAGTACCCACCTAATGAGTCTTGGTTTGGACTCCCTCTTTGAAAAAAATATTTCAAGGAAGTGTGGTTTTTAAAAACTATAAATCTTGAACCCCAAAGGTACTATCTAAACCTCCATAGAGAAAAGGAATAATTCAACGTCTCTTTATCAATAATGGTGTAATTCCTTTGACCATAATTAAGTTGTATGCTACCCTAATACACTTCATATAGTTTCAAATTATGTTTCATGATGGTGGGTAGTGACATGATATTTTCATTAAGAATGTTATAAGATGAAGAAAATGTTATTCAAAGAAAAAGGGTTCATATTTGTCCATAAGTTAACATAAGGTCTTTATAATTTGCGAAACATTATTAAAAAATATATGATAAAAAGGCATACCCATGATAACTTCTAACACATTTGACATTAACAGTATGGTGAATCATTTTAATTATATGTATCTCAAAATTATCAACCTCTAAACCGCTCTTAGACACATTATGTCCTAAAACTATTCCCAAAATTACCATAAACTAAAATTTCTCCTAGTTTAGAACTATTTTGGTTTCTAGGAATATTTATAAGACATGTTCTAGATATTTTAAACATCTCTCAAAATTGATTTCCATAACAGAAAAATCATCCATAAAAGCCCCAATGATTCTCTCAAGGATGTTAGTGAAATTTGCAATCATACACCTATAGAAAGTAGTCAGCATACCACAAAACTCAAAGGTCTTTCCCATTAAGAAAATGGAACAAATAGGCATGTTAAAGTGTCTTATATGGTTCATCTAGGGCAATTGAAATATTTTTATTACTAGAACAACCATTCAAAAAATAGAAAAATTTATTCCCTTCTATCAGCTCAAGAATTTGTTCTAAAAGTTTAATAGGAAAATGATCCTTCTTAGTGACAGAATTGAGGTTACTATAATCTATAAAAACTATCCACACATATTACTTTATGACATTAATTTTTCCAATTTTATCATTAGTTTCCATAGTGAATCCTCTAATCATTATGACTACATGGAAAAGACTAAATCACAAACTAACATAAATTTGTTTTATAATTCTTGTATCGAGTATTTTCATAACTTATTATCTCACAAAAATTGTAATGATATATTTAAATATCATTAGCTTGGTTTGTGGAGTAGTTTTATTGGTATGTTTTTCATGAAGAATTAGGTCTACATCACTTTTATTTTAGATATGGACCTACCAAATGATGTTTTTAATTTTTTTTCAAAAATCCAAAAATATTTTCTCATTACTTTTAATCCACTTAGTAAAAATTATAATATGAAGTGGTGAGTCTTCCCCTATTAATGAGTATATGAATTTATAATGGTGGGGTTTAAGCTCTATAAGTGTTCCTCCTTACTTTAAGGAAGAATAATGTGATTGGAAGGTCTATGATACTCAATATGTTTCATCAATTGAGTTTGAAAAGTAGATAGATTTTTAATTTCATATCCAGATTTACATTTTTCTTCACTAATTTCCAAGGTGGTAATCCTATTATAATGAATAAAAATAACAATATTTCAATAAATTAACTAATGAAAAATCATTAATTTGTTTCTATCAATCCCCCTGAACCTTTCTAATCTTTTCGATATTATTTTTAGAAGTGAAATTAATATCATTTTCTCATAGAAATGACCTAATTTCTATAATGAGGAATTATTCTTTATAACATCTCTCTAGATAAAGAATATAGATATTGTCTATATACGAATAATTACATAGATTTACATATTCTGAAAATTCAAAATGTTGTAAAAAATCTGTTTCAACTTCCACATGAGTTTCATTAGCTATAGACTATTTGGAAATTTATTCTTATCATTCTAATGAGTTCAACACTTACATAGATTTATCCACATCCAAATTTTGTTTCCCAAGATCATCTGAATGATCAACTGTATTTTTATAATATAACAAATCCATTCTTAAACAGTTTTCACCTGATGAGAAATATTTTTCATTTTTAAAGACTTTGAATTCCATATTTTTTATACAAAATTAAAAGACTATTAACCCTTATACACATCAATAACAGCTCCCCCAGTTTCTATGAAAGGCCATACCAAGATGATTGAGGCTTATTTTTCATATTCTATGTCTTGTATGAGAAACATAGAAGGAAAAAGACTCTCAAAATTGAACTAAAAGGTCTTTAACTCTTGTTATCGGATGTCTAAAAGATTGGTCAACCAATTTTATGATCATAGTTGTAGGTTTTTATTGTCCAAATGCCTACTCTTTGACAAGTTAGAATGTTTGTAGGTTGATTCTCACCATAAGATTATAAATAAAATTTATTTTACATTTTCCCCCAATGGTGAATGCTATGAAAAAAATCCATAGATCTTTAATCATGGTGGGATTTTCTTTTTAAGGACTATACAACAAACTTAAGTGAGGCTATAAGTTTCAAATTATTATATGTTTTCTTTTGTTTGGAATAATTTTATATAGTTATTTCATGTATCATGGAATATTAATTAAATACTAGATAAAAGGAATGTTCATTTTCAGCTCGTTCAAAATTCCAAGTAATTGATGAATATAAGGTTTGTTATTTATCAATTTCAACCATTGAGGGATGGGAATAGATGGGAAAAAATTCATAAGAACCGAAGGAATTTTCCAATTTTTCTGAACACGTTCATCTTTCACATTATTATTTTTCATTTTAGAGTGTTTTTATTCTTTATTTTCAGATAGAACCACTTGATTCTCTTATATTTTAGTACTGCTATCAAATTTTCCAGAATGAGTTTTTCTTAGATTTTGGGGTCCGAATTCTTTCTTATTTTTAGTTTTTGCACTCTTAAAACCTACTATAACATCATCTTATGTTTTTAAACCACTCAAAGTACCCTCAACCATGGATCTCTACCTAGTATATATCTTTTTGGAAATTAGTTGATTGTGTTAAACTCTTAATAAAACATCTATAGACAATTGAACTATATATAGTTTTAAATTATGAATTCTCACATCATATTTGTGAGTCAAGTTTCCTCATAAGCAATTAACACATCCACCTAACATCATCCTGAGAATTATAAGTTCAATACATTACCTTAATTTGAATTTTTTATTCATTTTTAGAAATAGAGGTATCAGGTTATTTTTTAACCATTAACTATTCTCTCATAGTCAATTTAGGGTGGTTCTTATAGTCAGGATTGTAGTTATTTGAAAATAGGTCATTTATAACATATTTTTGTAAGCAATATCTCACAAAACTAGCATCATATTATGTTTTGGATGACATGTTAATTTTTGGAAAGTAAGAAATTTTGTGTCAAAAAATTCCACCATGTCGCCTATATTATATAATTATATGCTATTGAATTTGAAATCCATCAAAGTTAGTAGTTTTTTTGAAATTATGATTCATTAAGGACTTGTATTGATCTTTTAATTTAGACAATTGAGCATTCATTTCCTACCCTTCACTAGTGTTATTCCATCCTCTATTCAATATTATTGTCATTGAATCTTGATGCTGGTACGTAAGTGCTAAAGTATTGAAAATTCATCTAATCACTTCATCACTTTTATTAGTGAAATTTTATCAAGTAAATTGTTCAACCAAGTACTGAACAGTAATGAAAAAACCATTATATAAGTAATAAAAAATTAGGGGCGAGTGGATTTGGTTACTAGGTCAATTCCTATATAGGTTCCTAAACCTACCATAAGCTTCATGAAAAGCCTCTTAATCTTCTCACCATAAAGTAATGGTTTGGTTTTTTAGTTATCCCTTAAGTATTATTGGATAAAAAATCACAATAAATAGGTTCTTTATTCGTTCCCAAGTTTCATATTTTTTTATCAAGTTCCAGAAACCAATTTACTTCATTTTACATTCTGCAGAAAAGGAAAATATCATTTTATCTCACTCTCTTGTATAACTTAATGTGGTAGTTATTGAATTGTGTTTTAGATATCCCTAATGAAGTATAATGAGCCCTCATTAATAATTCCATTGAACGCATATATTAGTGAAAGTTATTATTTATTCAGTGCATAGATACAAGCCCTTGGTGTAAGTATAATATAAAAAGGATTACTCGACACATAATGGAGTTGATACTCCATCATCCTGGGTTGTACAAAATTTTATTGGATTACATCATGCATATTATCTTCAGCATATCTCTCTCTCACTCAAATACTTCGTTATGAATTTTTCTTTTATTAGATATTTTAAATGTTTCCAAAATACTTGTTATTTGGGATCCAGATTCTTTGGCACAAATCTAGTGTCCACGCACTGATTAAATTTTTAGCAACATTTAAGAGATTCATATTTTTTATATTTTGATGATTTAGTACATAATTATATGTTTATTTGTTTTTTTATGTTTTTTTTGTTTTAATAATTTTTTGAAGTTGTATAAATGTTCCATGACTTCCCTAACAATGGTGTTAAAATTTTATGCACTATAGTTGTTGAGTAGAATTAAATTTAAATCGCTAAAAATATTCAATAGTAGTGAAAAGGGTAACAAATCCATAAGGATAGAAAAGGATGGTGCAACTCAAAGACAAATAACTAAAAATAGTTAAAACAAAAAAAGAAAACTATAATAAATTACTATCATTATTATGACCTTTAAAAAGAAGAAAATGAATAAATGAATGTAGGATAGAGTATGATTGAGAAGAAAGAGGAGGGGAAATTTTTATTTTCTAGTTAAAAATATACCAGTTTGTGAAAAGTTTAATTGAACAAAAATTCAGAATCAGGAAATAACAAGTTTAGTTTGAGAATATTGATAAAAAATTGGAAGATTATAAAGTTTTTTACTTATAATACTCATTAAATTTCCAGAAAAAAGAATTTTGTCACAAAAAATAATTGCACAATCAAGGATAGAAAATTTAATCCGGTTCAATCTAGTTTCCCGATGCTAAATATTTTTACCCTAATGTCAACATAAAATTCATAAATGAGGAATTATAAATCAAGAAAAAAGAAAAGAAGAAGTATATATCGAGTCTTTCCCTATTTTTCATCTCCTAAAAGTGCTACAACTCCTTAGTATGCTTTATCTCTAGTCAATGGAACAATCATTGGAGTGATGGATCTAGATAGCCTAAAGGCCACCCGATTTCCCCCCACCCATGTAATTTTTGAATGTATGATTTCTTGTTTATAGATGATTTGGGGACCCGATAATCATATATGAATTGTTGGATGGATCCTCTTACTTTAACGAATGCACCCCCACCCACCTCAAATGCCAGCTCATAGTCACTTCTCATTGACTTCTCCTTGTCGCCCACATGTTAGGACTTTCAATATACTTCATCCTCCTTGAGTGACTTGAGTTCTTTTTCATTAATGAATCTCACTTCATCCATGTGGTAATTTCTCTAATGATTCATGTGTTTCTAGAAAATTCATGTACAATAAAAAAAACACATGACCAGCATCAACATGGAGGAATCTCCCACTCAATGCACACCAACATCTTTCCAGTATCTTCAATAAATTTCCAGTGATTTTTTAGCATCAATAAAAAAATTTGACGTAATTTTTTTATAAATCATTATCAAGCCTACTATTAATTTTGTTAAAAATATCTTCCAACACGTATTTCATTTCTAAGGTTTAGTGGAGTGTGTCCCAAATGTGAATTGTCCCAATTCTGTAGAACAAAAATAACAAACCAATCACAAACCTAATGCAACTGAATGATTTTAAAATTTTATCAACATCTTAATACACCCATCATGGTGGCTTTAATTCATAAAAAAATCATCGAACATATCATGTGAACACTTTAATAATGCAACAACCACAATCATAAGAAATTTCAAAATCCCCAAAAACTCCTTTAAATAGTCTAACAAATAGAGAAATCCAAGTATCAAAACACCATTTTTATCATCTCATAACTTTAACTAACTCAATCGGTAAAACCACGTGAACCTCCTTAATACTCAACAATCAATGTTTCATGTTTATATGTCTATTACCCAATATTTGTAACCCAACATCATATCAGTTCTTTACATGTAGATTTCAATTCTATTAATCAAATATCCATGCAGAATGATATCCATTATTTCAAATTTAAGTCTCATAGAGAAGCTTTAAATTGATCGTAAATTTATAAAATGAATCCTCAACCAGTAGACTCTTACTAAGAATAAAAGGCGTCATCGGATTGAAATGTGGTGGCTTGCTGGAACATCATCTTCATCAAGGAAAAGTTGGGAACTTCAAACATCGTTACAAAACATGATTCGACGACGACTGCGGATCCGAAACTTAAATGGAACATGTTTTATATTCTTTAATAACATAGTTAAGGTATGCTATCAACCCATAAGTTACTCACAAATACAACTTGAATAGTTGGGTGACTTCTCCATCATAATCTGTTCTGAGCTTTGTATGGATTAACATCTTCAAAAGTGGTCGACATTTTTTATATCAAAATAAAACTCAGTGTTTCTACCTCTAGCTCGTAGTGGCATTTCACAGTGGTTCTTCTCGATGGAGCATCATTTGGGTGCTTATCAGTAGGCTGACCATGGTACTGTCAGTTGGTCCCAGAAAACAAATATAACTACTAAATTAAATTCAATAATAAAGAATTAAAATTATATAAAATTAAAATAAGTGTAAATTAATTATTTTAGATTATAATAAATAAATAAATAATTTGTTATTTATAAATTTAAAATTAATAACATTTACAATTCTTTTCAAATTTACATATAAAATAAAAATAAATGGATATCGAAAAAGAAAGAATGAAATAATAAAAGGTATGTAGAAAGAAAATAATGATAATTAAGAAACAAATAAAAATGTTAATTACATAAAAACAATTCAAAGACATGAAATAATCAAATTAAAAATATAATAAATTTAAAAATAAAATAAATTAAGAATAAAATGTATTATTCAAATTTTTTTTGACATAAAAAAATGAATAAAAACTTACAATAATGATGTTTCATACAAACAATAGAATAAAAAATGATGAATTTAAAATATTATAGATCATTAATTTTAAAAAAAAATTACAATACGATTAAAAAAATAATGGAATTATTATGTTAAAATTAAATTGAGAGTAAAAAAAACATAAAATTTTCTTCAATTAAAAATTATTCATTTGAAATCATTGATTTTATAAGACAATACAATTAATTAAAACAATATATGTTGAAAAATGAAATGAAATAAAGGCCACAATGAGAACATTTTTGGAAGGATTAATTGAGAATAATATATATAAATTTTTTTCAATGTTAAGATAGACCAAAGCATATCACTTTCAAGCCAATATAATCTTCCATTATACAGCTATACATATTCTTTTAATCCATATGACCCAAGGTGAAAATCTATTCATGATTTAAAGAGAGTTAATCTTCAATGTGTAGAACATCTTAATGCAATCATAAAAAATAAAAATGAAATGATTTAAAATGTTACTCAAATGAATCAAGAGACTCGAATTTTTTAAACATCAATCTAGGGATTTTTCTATATAATTCCAAACATCCTAGAATAATCTGAAAATAAAAAAGTGATAATGTATCTCTATTTTTGAAAAAATAATAAAGGATATAATAACTAGAAAATAAATACATAGCGTATAGTGTTATACAATAATGTGTGTATTTCATCAAATTCAATAATCTTTCCTCCACCAAACTCATCACATCTCTCATTTTGAAAACTCATTTGTATATTCTCCCCTATAATATTAAATCATTATAAACATTCAAATATATAGTAAGATCTATATAAGAATTGGACATATCCCACATTTCCAATCATATTTTTAGGAATCTTCTTTAAATGTTTCTATATCTAAATGGTTGCATTATTCTAGATGAGGCATTACAGTATTAATTTTATCTTATAACTCTATCCATTAACTAATTATATTCATCCTTGGTTATTTTATATATATTTTCATTAGCACTTTCACCTTTAATCTAACATGATATTCATACCCAAATCACTATTCTATTTTATTATAAGATGATTCTTCAAAATGTCATCTTATATCTCATGTGACAATTTATGACACGATTAATTATTCTTATACCTTAATTTTTTCCACAAAATTTCTTTTTTCAATATAATAATAATCATGTTATAATTATTTTTCAATGTGTTGTGGGATTCCAAACAACATTAAATTAATCTTTGAGTTCAATTTTACTATAATTTATTAAAAAAAATTTAATTCATTTTTAAAATTATGATATGTCAATGTAGATTGTAATGAAAATGTATTCAAAAAATTATGTCTTCAAATCACCCAAAACATTATCTTTGTTTCCCTCAAGTTGAAAAGATATGGGGTTTCATCTAAGACTAAACTTGTTTATTAATAAAATTAATTTATCACATCAAATTAAGGATTTGATTTGGATTCATTTTATTTATGGGCAGTATTTAATAAGGATTAGTTGAACTGAACTGATCATTTCATTAGAAATATTAATTTTAATTTTAAAATGTAAAAGGGTAAATCCTTCCTTAATGGATTTGAATATCAAGAAAAAAATATCTTTTTAGACTAGAGTGGGGTGGTTTCTTTAAGATGATATTTTAATAATTTTAATGACTTTTGTTGTTTTGATGGTAGATGTTTAGAAACAAATTAAATTTATTTAAAACCTTATTCAACATAAACTCTCCATTAATTCAATATTTGAATAATTTGGTGGGACTCTTAGTATTGGTGGATTATTTGGGGATTGAGGCTACTAATAGGGGGTGGAAAATCACTGAATAATGAGAACATGATGTTGTCAAGGTATGGTTAATTGATTCTAACTTGTGTGTTAAGATAAATTATGATTTTGAACCCATCTCTTCATGATATATGAATAAAAAAGTGATTAATCCCACAGATATTTAGTTTGTTAATATAGAAATAGATGTGAGAATATTAGGATTGGGTTAGTAAAAATATACAAAATAGTTTTCGAACAAAAATAGAGAGAAGTTCGACCTATCAAAAATACTCTCTAGATTTCAAAGGTACACAATATAAAATTATAGAGCATGATTCACATATATTTACCCTTATATAACTGTGTTACGAACAATGTATCTTGTTCTAAAAAATCGTATTTGTATTTCTAGTGATATTTTAGTTTTAAATTTTCATGTCAATTTCAAAAAAATTTATATTTGAAATAATTTAGGGAAGTTTAGTTTATAAATCATATATTTATCTATAGATATTATTGAAGAAAACCTAATTGTAAATGATTTATAAAAATATAGTGCATGGATTATGAGATATCATTGAGATAATTTTTAATATTCAAAATTTATTTCTTCAATTCAATAACCATATTTTTTTATAGAGTTCAAATAACTTTAGAAACATTATCTACATATTAAAAAAATATATAGAATATGAAAATTTGAAAATATTCTTCCTGGATTTCATAAAATTATATAGAGAATAATTTTGTCCTATTTTTACAAAATTGTAACAAATCCTTCAAAGAACGAGTGATGGTTCAATCCATATATCTTTATAAATACCTTTAATTGAAAAATATTATAGAAATAGAATAAAATCAATTAGGTTTTTGGTTTGAGTGAAATGTTATAGAGTAGTTACAGTTAATTATGAATTTCCCCTTTTAATTAACATCTCTAAAATGTGACTATTGAAAAAATAAGTTTAAATTTTGGAATTTTTTGGAAAATAAAATATCCTTAGGGAAATTCGATATGCATATTACAATTTCTCTTTTTAGGGTTGTACCGTGGATGAAATCAACATGAAAATCATATGACTCTACAATTAGTGTAACTAGTAGAAGAATCATATAACCACAACATCTCATGAAGATGTGGCCCTAGAATACTCGAGGCTATTTTAATACACAGATGAGATGAAATATTGTATTACCATATAAAAAAAATGGGGTTTTGTCTTGGTTGATGTTGAGGCAAAGAGATTGGATCATACAATCATCGATTTGGTCACCAAGAGGAACTAGCGTGCGGAGCATGATGTGGCTGAAGAAATCACATGAATGTTTCTATGTGGTACATATTAATTTTATGAGTGGAAATAAGATGTGAAGTGGTATATAGAGAATTGATTTTGGACACAATATGTTGTGTTTGATTTCTCTCAAGATTCCAGACCTAACGAATCCTAAGTTGGCTCATTTCGAAAATACTTTATAGGCCCATTATGCTAATAATATAAAATTAATTATATATAGTAATAATTAAGAATAAAAAAATACCTAAATTATAACTAAGTATTGATATGATAAAATTGTTCCCAATCATTGAGAATTAATTTAATAAGAGAGATGGTATTAATTTATATAATGAACATCAAAAAAATAGCATCAAAATAATTTTGATAATTATTAAATTTATTAATATTAATTAATAATACTATTATATATTATCATATTGTGGAAACCATATAAGGACCTTGATTTAATAATAAAAATTAATTTATTACTCAAGGAAGAATGAAAAGTAACCTATTTTGGAAATTTAAACATTTTGATAATATAATTAAATATTAGTTAAAGTAAAGTAAATAAATCATTAAAATTAATAATGTATTTTCCCAGTGATTTTTATACCACAAAAAGGACAGTTTTTATAAATCAATTTTATTAAATGAATTTTGGGTTAATTGTTTTTTTAAATGGGTGGGATATGAATAAATAATTAAGATATAAATATTTTTTAATGTGGATGAATATAATAGGAATTATAATAGGATATATGATATAGACAAATAATGTGGAAAATATTATCTAACAACTTAAATAAAAATTAATTTCAAAATATGTACCCATTAGTTATTTTTAATTTCATGTTAAGGTATGAAATATAGTGGAATTAATTAAATTGGAATGAATTTTTAATGCAATAAAATTTAATTTTTGAAGCTAATAATAAATAAAAATAATTTGAATTATAAATTATGTAGAAATAATGGGGATTGTAATGAAATTTAATGGGATTTAAATTTATATTTTTGGATGATAAATAAGAATAGTGATACTAACATTACAATTTAAATAATTGTAATATTTTTTATATAGGTTTTAAAAAAATATTGGAAAATTGGTATTATTATAATTTAAACTTTGAACCATTATGATACTATAGAATCTTTATTGAATAGAAAAATAAAAAATATTCATAGTTGTCTCATTGTGATGATTTAATTATATATAGAGTTTTCAATATTTATGTGATGGAATTATGTAGAGATATAATGATTATTGAACTATAAAATGTGATTAATTTTTCTGCTCATCTTCTTAATGTGTGATTCATCCCAGAAATTGGTAGATATTGATGTTGGAAACAAACTTCTACGGTTTTTTATTCTTACCCACCAAGTAGGGTTAGAATGGGATGAATCATACCGTTACCATTTTCCCCAATGATCACGGTGGAGAGTAGAAATGAATTATATTTGTATCATTTCTTACCCACCCATAGATCTGGATCAGAGGATATTGATGATTCTTGAGATTGTGATAGATGATTATTCACCCAATGTGTGGGAATTATTTAACTCACATAGCGCAGGGGTAAATTTAGATGAAGAATTATAATATCATAACATTTCACTTTCATGGTACAAGATTTGAGTAAAACTAGATATCAAACTATAGTCTCACCAACAACTCTAGGTTAACATATGTTGGAAATTTTTCTTTCACTCTAACATGATTTTGGTATAGATGTATTATCCTAATATCTTATGATATGGAATCTTGGGTGTATTATCATGTAATATGTGTTTTGAATTAGTGTGAGAAGGTATTATATTTTAGGATATATTATTTCCTTCATGAGTAGCATCTATATATGTGGTGGATGAGTCCAAACATATGACCAAAGATGTATGGTTAATCTTCAAAGCGAAAAAGTGTTAATAGAATTTTTACTCTAAGAAGTAGTATATCTCACCATGTGGGGTTTAACCTATGTTTAATATTACTCCACTTTTTGATTTCATGGACTTGATTATAGAACAATTGAATTGAGATCCTATGTATTTTTTTAACCTTAGTTTTGGATTAGTATATAAGTATTATTTTTTCATACTGTGATATTTTGGAAACCTAAAAATTATATATATATATATATATATATATATATAAGATATTATTTTGTGACAATGATGAATTTTATATATTGGTATTTTTATAACATTTCACTATAAAACTCCTTATGATCGATGATGATAAGTTGAAAAAATGATTCTTTATAGATTTTTTTATTATTCACATAGACATTAGTTATTTATGAGGTTGAATCACCATTTTGGATGAAAAAACGTAGTATTATTTCTCACCCATAGATTTTCATTCACGCATTGTATAATTCTATTTCTTTTAATATCAATAGTTTTTATGGTTTAAATATCATAGGATGTAGATGGAAGGTAGATATGGTAGCTAATTGCATGGACTAATCACTATGATAGCTACCATCATATCCCCAAAAGTCAAAAAATCACGTTTTTTAGAGATGTTTATTTATATATTATGATTTAAATATTATATTACATTGTAGTATAGAGACACTATTATACATGTATGTGTTATATTTATGGCTTAATAATTCATTTATATCTTTTTGGATGATGTTACATGATAATTTGTGATAGGTAGTATCTAGAGGTATTGTTTCTATTTTATTTTGCTTGGACACCTTAGCACTGACCTCTGGCCTCTGACCTATTAGACATGATATTTAGGATCTAACATATCTATATTCTAGGAAATCATATATGGGTATAAGAGATTTAGGTTGATTTCATGAGATAAGAATATGTGAGTTATGGTTGGGATAATTTAGAATGAAGTTAGTAAGGAACTTGATTTAATGTAGTCATAACATAGAACTTTGATAAGGTTGTGGGTGATCATTGTATTAAGGAGCATGAATATTATTTATTAAATATGAATGAGACCTTGTTATGTGAACTAAGGTTATAAATATAGAGAAAATTCCTTATAAATAATTATTGCATGATTATACTGATTTCTTTATTTGAAAAAATATGTGGATTGTCCCTGTAACACATAATGGAATAATTATTACTGATGTCCACAACTTATTCTATGATCATGAGCTTATAATATTTTCATAGGTGCTGTGGATAGTAATTGTAGGAATATATATAATACAATATTAATTATTATATTTTATTATGCACCGAGATAGTGTTAGAAGATAAGATATTTTTTAATATTTTAAGATATGCATTTATAAATTACCCAAATAGACTTTGATAATTGAATTACTAAGGGGATGTTTTCATTTATTTATAAATATAGGGAAATTTACTTTCATATATTAAATTTCACCCTCCATGTGTCATGAGTTGTTTGAATTTTTAATCCCTTATTTAATGGAATTTCTGATTCTATGAACATCTACTTGAATTTCAAAAAAAGACCCCACTAAATTCTCACTAGTTGGAGTGCTACCCATGGTTGATTTTGTCTCAATGGATATTTTACGATTAGGGATGCATAATGGTGTCTTTTTCTAAGTTGGGAAATTTTATTATAGTTTTTTTGAGAAATTAATTTCATAATAGAGTAACTCATAATATAAAATCATATGAACTTTATAAAGGATAACTATGTAGTAAATTTATTATCAGTTTCCAGAATGAGGGGACACCACATGAGTTGTAATTTGAGGATTTTCATTCAGTCCCTAATTATCATCTGATTTTGGATTATATAGTTATTTTAAATATACTATTATGATCAATGAAATGAGTGTTGTTGTATTGTTAGTATCTCTTTAATCACACTATGTGTTATTTTAATGTTAGGATCAAACTTTTTTTCTTTATTTATACATTGAAGTTATCATCTTTTTTAGATATGGTGATGTCAATCTATATATACTATCAACTATTTTGGTAAAATGGTTATAGGACACAAGAATTTAATGTGATAAATATTTTATAAAAATATTCAGAGAAGAGAAATAATAGATAGATCATACATTTTGTAGGCTTCTTGATGAAATTTTGACTGACGAAAGTCGGTGAAAATAAGATGGTACAGTGATTTTTAAAGATGAGACATGGTTAAATCATTACTCATAAGACAGTGAGTCTAATAATAGTTATCAAGGTGGTGGTTGGTGTTTCTCTTCTTTGGGACATCAAAGGTGTTTAGATGACTATCTTATGTGGTAAATGGACACTATAAGGTCATAGAAGATAAATTATATCATATTCAGTGACATGATGTGTTAATTATTCCATTATTAGATGGTGGAAGTAATTTTTTATGAACAAATATTATGGTTTTGTAATGTTATATTCATAATGATTCTTGAATATCATTATGAGTTTGTTAGATATTTTCCCTAGGCTCGTGAAAACACATGGATTAAGAAGATATATGTATGATGTATAGAGTAATTGTTAAAATATTAATTTCATCTACCCATTGGTATTTTACTAATCATATGCATCCAGAATTCTATTATTTTTATAGCTATATTTTTTATTTATGTTTGGTAAAATCCTATAACTAATCTCCAAATAATCCTTCTATTTGGTAAGATTGAAATTGAATTTGATATCATTTTTTGTGACTTCTCAGAACCATCCACTCATAATTGACCCAACTAAGTTCCCATATGGCCTCTAGCATTCCTCTATGTATGAAAAAGTAATCCACCTAGCCGCGATGGTCTATGGTGGTATGGTGCAGAGGTTATAACCTCATAATTAAAGAAAATCATATTGGTATTTAATGGATACATTAGTGGATGAAATATTGTAATAAAGAATTAATAATTAGATGGTAGTTTGAGTAAACATCCAGATAATGATAAATAAAAAAAATCCATAAGTGATATCATATATAACGTGTTGACCTTGTCCTCATGATCAATAAAAGTTACGTAATACAAGGAAAATAGGGTATCAAGAATAAAACAGGTAAATTCTACACAAAAATAAAAAGAGATAAAAAATATTTCCTATAGAATCATAAGAATATGTTTGGTTCCCTCCACTTGTAACCCATACTGGTAAATAAAACCTAGCTTCAATTTTTGGGTTCTTTACTTTGTCCCTAACTACATCCATGAAGTCTTTCTGAGTACCATTGAACATCTGAAACTATGTGTGACTTACACTTAGCAGGCCACTGCTAATTATATCTAGCACTATCTAGTCTGAATAGATAAAATGGGAAATTTTTAGGTATAATAAATAAGGTTAGAAAATAAATAAACCATATTAGTCTCGGTTCCTCTTTGGATACCCATCTAATGCAGCCCACTTTATCCTAATCCAGAAACGTGTCTTTGAATTATACATTTTCAGTAATATTTATAAGGAATGGAACTAAGTTATAAAACCAAGGAAAAAAAATATATTTATACTCATATAAGTTTATTTAATTATCATGGTAGTTTATTTATATTATATTGGTAATTTTATAGGGATATTCCCTTTGAGAATCACCCTAATGAGGATGTTTTACTCGTAGAATGGCTGAATTTCCTTGGTAGTCTCAGTGTGAGACTTAAAAGGAGGCCATTGTATAATCCAAGGTGGTCCATTATATCTAGATGGATCCAAGGAGAATCAACTAAGTAATTTTTTTAATTTAATTTTTAGGAATATATTTTTACCCTTAGTGCCAAATCATGACATTAATAACCATAGACAAAGAGCATATCGTAGTGTAGTCTCCCACTTAGAAGGTTCATGAATGAATTGGTTAGAATCCCATGAGTGTATCCAAGGAAATCCACAGTGATAATCCAAGTATCAAATATGGAAAATAATTCCTTTAAATAAAATTATTTTTATGACTGTAGTCAATCAGAATAAAAGCATTCACAATTATAATGATATCCATCATCATTTTTCATAATTAAAAACGTGATAGGTGACATTTTATTTTAATTCACCTTTCATTTTTAAACATTTATCCATTTCAATACTAATTTCAAGTCAACACACATTAAAAATGGATTAATTACATATCCAAGGCTAAGGGGACAAGAAAGGTATCACACCATTCCACTTAATTCCATTATTTCATTCATTTATGAGTCCCCAAACAACACACTACCACAATGGTATAATTAAACAGTAAGCCATAACATTTTAGGAATTTAAAATTTCACGAAAAAGGGGGGATTAATGTAAAGGTACACAACCTATGATATTTAAAAAGTAGGATGTATAGTAAAACAATTGAAGGGGATAAACTTTTACCAATTTTATTTAATATTCAAAAGGTGTTTCGTAGAATGAGATGTGATTTACAAGAAAACACATGATACATACATACAAAATTTCATTTAAAAGAGGTAAGAAATGCAACTATTTGTTCCATATGTAGAAAAAGGGTGTGGTGGTGGGAGATATATTAAAATATCTTTTAATATTTGAATACTCAAAACCAAGAGTGTGGATCTTTCACAAAAAATTTATAATTATTTTATTTAATATCATAAGAAATGATTTCCTCTTCTTAGGATCCTTTCTTCATCGATAATGTTGATCATCTTAAAATATCCTTTTATATTTCCTTCATTATGATTTTGAGTATCCATGGGTAGAATCCCTATTGCTATGATCTAAATGTGTTCAAATGATCTTCGTAATGCTACTCGATCTCTGGGGGTTAGAATAGAAAATCAAATGTATTTCATTATTTTTTATGGATCTCTCATTCCTCGGTATTGATGAAATATCCCATGTGTTCTTATTCTAGAGATAGATAGATATAGAGGAGTCAAAATATAATTATTTGTGCGTAGAAATTCTTCCTTTTTTATATTTTATAGAATATCCAATATAAATTACCATTTATTTATCAATACATGGTTTATGTTAAATTATTATTTAATTACATGATGACCATTAAATAACATTTAAAACCGTATATAATCCACATTCCACATAACAATAATGTTATTATTATAAACTTGGGGTGCACACCAACTTGCGAAATAAAAAATTTTATTTAACCGTTTTGTTAATAAATTTTTGTCACAAGAATGAGTCTTAGTCCATTTGAACTCCCCTATTATTTATTCAACACATGAATAAATATTTTATTCACAATCGAGAAAATTAATAATTATGAAAATATTGAATAAATAATGTAAAAATTTTATACACAATCCAATGAATAAATATTTTATATATATTCATATTAGAAAATAATTTACATATTAAAAAACAAATAATTATTTTTCACCTTGTAAATATATATGATAAATAAAACATAAATAAAATTATTATTTGGGTTTGGAAATAATATATATTCCCATAATTGAATTCAAATTGAATTTTATCGAGATCATGATAAACACATAGTGTGTGACCCTCTAGGATTATTTCTCCTTGAAATTATAAAAGTATGCATAGTGTCCAAGATTCCTATCTTTCAATGGGTCAAGACAACAAAGAGAAATAACTAAACGTCATAATGATAAAAACCATATATGAATTATCACCATGAAATAATATCCCTTTTTTATTAATATCTCATCATGTGGGATTCACATCCGTTTTACAAACCTATAAGTTTGATATGTAATAATTTGACTATATGAAATAAAAATTTGGTTTCACCATGACCTAGGAATTAATGTTGAGGGTTTTTTCCATTAAAAGTGATGAGATATTAACTTTCATAAAGATGGAAGGGACACATGCTTCCCTGACTTATCTATTAATGAAATTTCACCCATGATGCACCGAAAATGTCTAACTACTCCATGAACTATTATCATCATGATTTATGACATATATTTAGTTACTGATGTTCTAACAAGACATAATTATATGCTAAAAGTCTAAGGACCATCATACATGTTCAAATATAGGAATATCCAATGACTCCAGAACTTACAGAATTCATACTAGATGCTATTTTATAATAATATCCTATATTAGAGAATACCAAATTATAACTTCATGAGAATAATCCTTATCTTCATAAAAGAACTGACAAATTATTTTTTATGTAATATGTGTCCCATCATTGTACGTTATCTAATCAGAAGACATTATTCAAGAATATCATCAATGAAAACAAAATCAATAATCATTGTTGGGAACTAATGTATTCTTGTCAATAAGAAGTATACACTAGGAAATTATTATATTAGATTCACGAATAACAATGAAAAATATGTAATAAGGGATTTTATTAATATTAAATACATTTAATGGACCAATAATAACAGCAAAAAAATTGTTCCTAGTAAACAAAATCTAACAAACTCCCACTTTTACCAGAGAAAATTGCATTTGACATTTAGTCTGCTAGACTCCACATAATAGTCATGATTGTATTGAGTAAAGGTATTAGTCAAGGGGTCCTCCATATTGTATTCCATAGAATTGTTGATCACTATAACTTCACCTCTCTATGGGAAATACCTAAAGATATTATACTTTTGAAGTATGTACATCCTCTACTGATGTGACCATAGATTTTTTGCATGATCCACCACTGAATTAATATCATAATAAAGTGTGATAAGATATTTAATAATATCTACCACATAAAGATATTATAATTATTTTTGTACCTATAATACTTCTTTTGTTGTAACAGATGCCATGATATACTCAGAGTCTACTATAGAATCTATGAAGACACCCTACGTTGAGCTCTACAAACCCAAAATACCTCTATCGAAAGGGAATATTTTTCACTTTTTGTGACTTCATGCCATATTGATCAGTTTAAATACTAGAATATTCATATCCTTTTATGACTAGTTCTTCATATACACCAAAAAACGAGGAGCATATCCCTAATTAACCTCAAATAATTAATAATAGTTATGACTTACATTAAATGTAGGCCACCTAGTTTAGTGTGATACCTTTCCACCATAATAATTTTTTTAGTGAAATCTATCCTAGTACATATTATAAAATATATACTGAACGAATTTTTGATGTGTATGGAATCTTTTCTATTTTGTTTTGTCCCTCTTGTATCTACTGACACACTTTCCGAGAAATATAAATTCCATATGATCCTAGAAACAATCCCCTACTGGATTGTTCTATACAAAATCTATTTAGAAGCTTGTCAAAGTATGCACCTTTTCTTAGGATGAGAAACCTATTTGATCTATCATGGCAGATCAACATCTCAATAATATATTCCTCCTCACCCAATTCCTTTATGAAGAAGAATTTATTCAACCACACCATAATAGATAGGATGACTGGTAACTCATTTTATAATGGGTAATATATCTTCCACATATACATCTAAAAAAATGATTGTAGACCCAGTAGACCATTTATAGATACATGAGTCACATTTATTCTTTATAAAATGAAAATCCATCTTGGCGTCATGGAAATGAATATTCCATAACCTGATTACTTGATTTAATCCATAATTGATATTTTAAACTATGACACCATATAGGAATCCTTTGGAGTATAAAACCCTTTAGGTTATTCCATATAGAAATCTTCCTGATTGTTCTCGTTTAGGAAGGTTTTTTTGACATCCATTTTCCAAATCTCATAATCATCAGAATTTGAAATGCAAATTTGAATCTTATTGGATTTTAGAAATGAAAAATTGAAAGTATTTCATCATAGTCAATTACTTGATGTTGTTTAGACCCTTTTTTAATCAGTTGCACTTTATAGGTACTGAATTTTCCTTCCATTTCATTTTTCTTCCTGAATACCTATTTTCAACCTATGGAATTTACATATACTGGAGGGTAGACTAATAACCATACATGGTTTTCATACTGGAATCCATTTAATAATTTATTCCCTATTTCAAATTAGCATCATATGTTCCACATAATGGTTATTTTTTTAGGTTATAGGGTCATTATTATGATAAAATAACGAGTCAATGTACTCGATTCCTAGAAAACAAAACCATTCTAGTTCTTTAAACTCCCATATACTCATATGTTGTAATTGATTCTCTGAAAAAATTTCATCTTCCATGGGTGTTTATGGAATATTTTTATATTCTGAATCTTGTGTTTAATTAGACTAGACTTCATCAAAATCTATTTATATCCCACACTCTCTTTTAGAGATAAGTTCCTCTTATAGAAATGTGTGAAATTTTTCAACCAATTTTTTTTTTCTGAATGATTATATAGGTTATATAAATGTGTTTGTTTGGGATTTCCTATAAGGATACACTTTGTTCCATGGGTTGAAATATTTTTACCATAAAAAACCTTACCAAACACTTTTAAATCCCAAACAAGTAAATTAGACTGCACAAGTTTCTTTCCATTCCATAATTTGTATGGTATACCATCTTTTGCATTAGTTTTTTACTTAGATTATTATGTATGTTTCAATTTCTAACATGTATCCCCAAAAATATAATAGAAGACTAACAAGATTCATCTTTGATCTTACATTTTCCAATAAGAGTGGTTCCTCCTTTCCTTTACACCATTCAACTAAGGCGTATAAGGAGGATTGAGTTGAGATATTATCCTAAGCTCGAATAAATGGACAATGAGGTCTGGATTAAGATATAATCCACCATGATTTATGTGGTGTCTCTTAATACACTTACCAGGATGGTCCTTAAATTCATTCTTGTATTCATTGAATTTTTCAAAATAGTTTGACTTATACCCAATAATGTAGATATATCCAAATATATTAAAATCTTCAAAAAATGTTATGAAGTATGATCCCCACACCTACCCTCTATATGAAATTTTACATACACATCTGTAAGAACTAATTCATTAAAATATTTATCCCTTTCACCTTTCCCAAAAAGTGGGGTTTTGGTCATTTTTCCTTGTAAACATGTGTGACATTCATCAATCAATTTTTGTTCAAAATAATATAAATATCAATATTGATGAAATTTAGTAAATTATTTCTCATTTACCAGACTTTCCATTGATTCTAAAGTTATGTATGGTATGATTCATTTTATGTAACTACATTATCAATTTAAATTACTTTTTTGTGTAATCCAACACATAAAGATCATTATTTAAATGTACCTTACCATAAAAATATATCTTTATAAAAGAATCAACATTTATTCCCAAATTTTAAAATAAATTGCTATATTTCTTGTATAGAAATATAAATAATGGTTTGGTAATTAAGGAGCCAAATAATGACCCTTTATAACCAAGATCATCCTTGTTGGAAATGTGAGGTGGTAGTCCCTAATAGCTAAAAAAGAATTTTTTTCACCATTAGCTTTTTTTAAATCTACCTCACCTCCGTCGAGTTTTATAAATCAACATGGATGATGTATTTGAATAAAAAGTTTATAAATATAAGCTATATCTAATACTAAAATTTCACTTGTTAAAAAATTCACATGAATGTTCCTCTTACTTGTTTAGATTGGTGTATATTTTTCCCGTGACCCTTCTTTCTACATGTGAAATAGATAACTTCCTATTCCATTACTTTCCACTTGATATTCTTCTTCTTGGAAGGTATTGAAGTTGATTTTAGCATAAATAACTTTTATTTCACTTTATTTTGGTTCACTATAATAATAAATGTATTTTCAGGATTCTTATCCATATCTAATTAGTGATGGAGAGTAAGAAGATTTGGTAGAGGCATTTAATAATTTCTCATGTTACAATTTATGTAAAAGCTAGAAAATTTCCAAGGGAGTGATGCTAGAATGATATCAGTTCGTAGTTACTCATGGATCTTAAACCCTAGAACCTCTAGATGCTGAATGTAGCCAATGATCTTGACTAAACAAGCTCTAGATGGGGAACCACATCAAATAATTCACGGAAAGTGTAACAAGGATATCTCAAAATGTTCTTTTTTATCTCTCTCATGGTAAAGACCATAGAGGTGATCAATCTTGATATAAACATAAATGTTTTAATGAGACATCTATAGTTCACTAGACAGAGATAAAAGAATCAAACAATGATTTTCAACCACGCCACTCTAACATTTTTTGTAGATAAGGAATTCTTTATCACTTTCCTATTTAATGGTCGGATCATGCATTAAACATTCTAACCTATAATATTTATATTCATGGAGTAGCACAACAAGAAGGCATCTAACCCACTCTTTGAAGTTAGATATTTTTATGTGGTTTTCATTCTCCATTATTGATCATCGGGATAGTGTAAATGACAAACACACCATTTTATTCTAGAATTAAAAAAATCAGATTATTAGTACTTTGATTGATCACATATATTGTGAGAAATAATAAAATATTTGATTTTTATTAAATCTCCATCTATTTTTCACATCCTAGAATCCCTATCCATTGAAATTAGAATTTATATTTTCAATGATATTCTCAAATGAAAAACCCTTATTTAATTTCTTAATGCTACAAAGGTTGTCTTTAAAAACCATAAGAATGTAATTAGGAACAAGGTCATGCCAACTAGAGTCTTTAACCTCCTTGATATGTTTATTGGATTCCCCTATCCTGAAATCCCAAATATTATTTCCTCAAAAATTGCCTGCAAATTTATATTGAATAGACTCTGGATGTTAAACTCAGAACATGTTCAATTAATTCTAGCCAAAATTCTCTTGAGAACAATTTGATATATGTATGTTTCCAAACATTGGGCATGTACTACACAAAGTTATATGTTTTCATTCCCAATCAAGTAATGGAAGAATTAGTATGGATTAATTTTAGGTTGAGGTATTTTAATTAACTTATACATGAACTTTATCTTCTTTTGTACTTTACATTTCTTTTTAATATTATGTGGATGTTACTTAATAATTTGATAATGTTGGATAAAATATTTATGCACCACTAAATTAATTTAAATTATGTATTTTAATATTAATTAATTCATTTATGTATGTTTATTCTTGTATTCATAAAATAAATAATCCATATAAAAAATAAATAAATAATTTAAATGACCACATCATGAACGTAACTGATGGTTGATTTAATTGGTAAACATTAAATCAACCAATGACCTAGGGGAATAACACCCTTTTTTAACATGGAATGATTTATGATATTCCACCTATATATCTATGTATAAGTGAGTTGACCTCATCATGGTTCTTCCTTGAACCGACTCCATGAACCCTAGGGAGATCAATTAATTACAATTATTCATTACCAACACGTAGGTGAGGTGAACCAATGGATTTGTTAAAAAGGATTACATAAATTTCCATAGACAAACAAGTCCTACATAAAAATAGAGGGTCGTTCATACCATCATTTAATTTAATATTAAATAATTGAAAACACGGGAAATAAAACATATAAAATATATTTCACAAAATACATAGGTCTTGGTTTAGCATATTTTCTATCATGCATGCAATGAATATATAAAAAGTAACTGGCTAGAATTCATTTTTAATTAATTATTTATTATTATGATAAATATAATTGTATTAATTAATTAATTAATTCCCTTTCACCTTAATAATAATTTGAACTTAATTATAGATACCCATAATTAATGTAATTCATGTAAAATAAACATCATAACCAATAATAAATTTCTTTTTACAATAAATTAACTAAGAATTTAAAAATATTTAAATCCATTATTAAACTGCCAATCACACAATAGGTTTTAATTGATAAATTAATTGTTTAATTCTATAGTTTTTAGTAAAATGTAATTTGATTCTTCTATTAATTGGTATACTACACTATGTGTAAAATCCGACTACATGATGTTTAACTCGGTTGTCATGTATCTGAGACACACACATGGGGATTCAATGTGTTTACTCCACCATAAAAATGGAATGTATATTCATATTACATTCTATTTATCCACATGTTGTGTTCCATATTGACCAGGTCAAAACACGATGTGCACTAAATGTACAAGGGGTAATTTACTACTCATCACATCCATGTACAATGACTATGGGTACATGACTGGTACTCTGGCAATATGTTGTGTAACAATGTTTTCCCTCTAAAAGATTTGACACCTCATGATGGGAATATATGGTTATTTTTCATTTGTTCTTAAACCATTAATGAAATGAAACATATAAAGAACATGATTAGTATGTCAAAAATTCGTTAATTCAAATTTTATTAAACAATGGATAGCATCAAATGAAAATATAACAACAATTTCACAAAAATGAACTAATAAAATAAATAATTATATTATTAAACATGACCAATTTGATTCAACATATTGGTTCCAGGTATAGTGGATGAGTGTGGTGTAAAAAGATATATTAAACTTTATTTTATTATTTCAATACCCGATACCAAGATAATTGTTTTGGAAAATCAAATTTATTATTAATATAATTACTATTAGAAGAAATGATTACTTGAGATTATGGAATTTTTTTGATGTTGTTGATCATCTAAAAAGTACCTTTTGTATTTATTTCATTATGATTTTGAGGATGATATGGTAGAATACCTATTTTAGTGATACAAATATTCTCCAATGATCTTAATGAAATTTCAGTCGATCTCTGAGTGCTAGCATGGTGAATCAAATGTTTGGAATTGTTCATTCTTGATCAATCATTATTCCATCATGAATAAATATATATTGTATTATCATTCATGAGAGGGAGAGAGATGGATGAGTCAAAACAGAATTATTTTTGCCCAAAAATTCTCTCTATTCGATATTCGATACTAGATACAGTATTTTTAAATGTATATTTATCGAAAATTTAATTTTGTTTAAATTTTATTTAATTTCATGCTAACCATTAAATAACATTTTAAACCATTAATAATCAACATTCCATATAATATTATTGTTTTCATTATAATTATTTGTTTCTCACCAACTAATACAATAAAAAATATTATCTAACCATCTAGTTAATTAATATATGTCACCAGACTCGGTCCTGGTCCATTCGAACTCCTCTAGCCATTATTGTACACCAAAATAAATATTTTATTAATAAATAAATATTTTGTTCACAATTCAACAAAATACGTGTTTATTGAAATATTCAATAAACCAAATAAATATTTAATATAAAATCTAATGATTAAATATTTTATATTTATTCATGTAAATTTAAAAAATATTTATGAATAAAAAAATATTTATTACCTTGTAAATATCACCAATCGATAAAACATGAATTAAATTATTCCTCCATCTTGATAATGATATTTATTCTAATAATTAAATTCAAATAGAATTAATCATGATTAATTAAAACACTTAGTTGTGACCCTCTAGGATTTTATCTCATTGGTATCAGGTGGGTATGCTGAAAGCCTAAGATTACTATCTGGAAATGGGTCAAAGAACCATAGAGAAAGAACATAATTTTGCAATGATGAAAACCACATAAAAGTTCTGACTATATAATATTAACCATTTTACCTAGTATATCATCAATATGGTTTCATATCTATTTCACCAACTTATATTATCAATACATATTTCTCTGACTATCTAAAATAAACATGTTGTTACACCATATTCGTGTAATTTAAGGTGAAAGTTCTGTTCCAATCAAATGGTTGTGATATCAAAATCCATAAATATGGAAGGGACAAATCCTTCATTAAATTAACAATTAATGGCATGTTACTAATGATTATACGTAGGTATACAACATCTCCCCGAACCGATATCGTCATGGTTTACTAAATATATCCAAGTACAAGAGTTTTAATGCGAATTATTAATAATCATAAAACCTAATGAAAATCACCAATGCTCACAAACAATAATATTTGATGACCCACAAACATGTATAATTCATACTGACATGCCTATTCTCAAAATCTCCCAGCTTACATATTACAATGTAATAACTTCATGAGATGAAGTCTCATCTACTTACTAGTAATCACAACTAAGAGTCGATGTATTAAGTGTCCCATCATGCTATGTTATCCAACCCCATAAAATTATTTAAGAATATCATCATTGCGGGGAACTATTATGAACTTATCAAGGAAATTTATACTCAAATAAATTACTACATTAGAGTCACAAAAAACAATATATAATAATAGTTTTTATTAAAATTTGACACATCAATTATACACGTAACTAAATTAAAATCGGTTGGTCCTAGGATACCGACTACAACAATAACATATATCGGTAGAGGACTCCTCATATAGCACTGGACACTAATCTGGGCTAGTATGATCTAAATTAAATAAATAAAACCACCTGGGAAATATGCATTATTGTATCACATGAAGATAATGATGAAAATAGTGAGAGAAATAGATAAAAATAAATAAAGGGTGTAAAAGGCCTACTGATAGTGATCCGAAGTGAATTAGGATTCTTGAATTGGATACCATATTATATAAGAGGATCAAAGTCTATCTTGAGGGAGAATGGAGCTATCAATGAAAGGGGAAGACTTATTTGAGTGAAATTGGATATGGAAAAAAGTATTTAGTGTTTAATGGAATTCGGGATAAAAATGAAAAACCACCAATTTTAAGGGGATTATAGTTTGGATCCATTGTTGGATGAATTTTTCACCAACCATGAACCAAAAATTTACAAGTGGCACAAAGCCTCACACTACTAGAAACACAGGTTTCCAAACTGTGCATAACTTTTGGATGCTTACTGTCCATGCATCATACCACTATGCACATTTGGTGCACAATTATGAGAAATCATATGCCAAACAAGAAAATAATAAGTTAAAGTTGTGATATTCTTTTATGTCCATTGGCCTACCTTTCATTGTTTTTCAAATTATGATCGACATTTTTGGGGCTTCATGGTTGAGCAACACAGTTGGAACTTACCATACACCAAACATTTTCCTCTTCTTGACTCTTAAAAAACTATAGGTAAATGGTCTAAATATGACCCTGATGCTTCTGAACCATTCCCTAGTTACTTTAGAATTATTATTTAGATTACGAAAAAATATTAAAATAAAATTTATATGGAATATTCCTTTAAAAAAATGGAATATTACAACATCTTCTCCTTAAAGATATCATCCTAGAGATGTATTGAGCATCTTTGATAATTATATGAGAATAACTCTATCCACTAATCATGTAAATGGACCCCTCTCCCCCATGTCTTATCCTATATATGGTTTTTATCCCATAGCACCACAACAATAGTAACTGAACAACTTCATAGATAATTTATGCTTTGATGAACGATACATATAGGATTCTCCTCAAAAGAAGCATAAACATCCAACACAACCTCATCAGGATGGAGAACATGATATGTGTCCAAATGGTAATGATGTTCCTGAGAAGAACGATATAAATAATTCATACCCCTATCTCTATTAGGGGTACTATATGATTATCCATTGATCGAACCCTCTCCATGATATCTAAATGTCCAATAAAATTAGGATCTAGCTATCCCAACCTCCTAATTCAATGATTCTCCATCTTAGGGAAACAACACTGTTAGGCACAATCCCTAGATGTGAACTCTATAGTTCATCGATGAAAAAAAATTAAACATGTTCCTAGACCAATCAGTAGCCATTTAGTTTCTTATAATTTTTAATTTCTCTAATGTATCATAAATGAGATGATGTCATTATAGTGTCATATATCATGCCTCCAACCAGTACAGAGGTTATCAAAACTACCTACTATATAATGCCACATAAGGATCCATTTTTAAAGTATCTTGGTAGATATTTTTGTAAGTGAATTCTAAAATATTTAAATGTTTCTCCCAAAAACCTACAAAATCACAGACACATGATTCGAGCATATCCTATAACACCTCTACAGTGTACTCAGACTTCCCATAAGTCTATGGGATATAGGATGGGCACAAAATCACTTGTGAACCATGAGCCTTTTGTGACCCATTCTACAACTGTGATGCAAACATAACATCTCTATAAGATATTATAGTACACGACACCCTATTAAGGCATATAATCATATAAGCATATATTCTTACAAGATTATATTCTTAAAAGGTCTCTTTGATGGGAAACAATGTTGGGTATCTTGGTCAACCTATCCACAATTAACCACACTGCTTCACTCCATTGAGGTGACCATGAAAAACCCATCACAAAATCAAGCATGATGTCATACAATTTCCTGTCCAGGATAGGTAATAGCTATAATCTACAAAAAGGTCACTATTAATTCACGTTCACCAACCAATAGGTGGAACATCAATTAAAAGGACTTGTTACCTCTTTTTTCATTAACATCCATCAATATATGTGGTTCATGTCACAATACATCTTAGTAACACCAGGATGAACTGTCCACATGGAGGTATGAGATTCCCACATTAGAAGCTCCCAAATTTCTAAATGTTTCCAAACCCATCCTTGAATACACAAAACCTCAACCTTATTAGTGGCCTAATCGAAAAGTGGGTCCTCACCAAAAATGTGATCCTTCAGGACCATGCCTTAAGAATAAAAATGGTCTCATTATCACTGTATCAAAAAGTGAATAAGTTAGTTATAAAGTTGTGAGTATAGTATGATTGAGATATTCATGTAACTCTAAAAGAAACTAAAAAAGGGACCCATCAACAGCCACTAACTACTGGATTCTTGAACTACTTTTGTTTGAGTCTTCTATTTCTGAGCATTAGCCACTACATTGCATTTAACAAGAGTATAAGAATGTTTAATTTTAAAATATCAAAGGTATTCAACCCATATTTTCCACATCAGATTCAAATAATGATATTTGAATATAAATTTAAGGATTTTTTGATCCACATGAACAGAAAACCATTCACCCAAAAAATTATACCTCCAAACACAGAAGGTATGGAAAAATGTATCTAGCTCGAGATAGTGTATCAGTTAATTATGCTTGTGAGGCCTCAAATAGAGAGACTTGTATGCTACAACCCATTTAAAATGCATAAAATTTCTCCTAAAATGATACATAATGCATCAAAATAGACAATATATCTAGTACCTGGCTCATGCAGAATAAAGATATGTGCTGAAGTAAGTATTCTTTTCTACTCCTTAAATTCTTTTTCACAAGATTCAGACCACAGTAATTCAACAGCCATATGTTTTAACAATGTAATGGGTTATAGAAGGCATGATAAATTTCTAATAAAATACAAATAATAGCTATATAGTCCAATGAATATTTAAATATCAAATAAAATCTTTGGATAATGCTAAAAGATTGTGGACCTTGCCTTCTCTTAGTAAAGAGAAAACTCTAACTCCTTGACAATGTGACCAAGTAAGTGAACATTATCTATATAAAAATGGTATTTTGTGGTATTGGAATATAAAAAATACTATCTCAGTTTATTGAATTTTATGTTATGGTTATTGGCATGATCAAATCTGGAATAATAATACACCAAGAAAACATCAAAGATGACTATCAGAAAGGAATTCAATTATGGGTGAAAACAGGATTCATGAGGGCCATTAAAACATCCTGTGCATTTGTGAGATTGAATGATAAGGCCAAATAATCAAACAATACATATCTACTATGGAATTATGTACATGATATATCTAAAGGTATAAATCTTACCTGATGATAGTCCATCATGAAAATATTTTTTTAGAAGATTTGATCTCTTTAGAGCTAATAAAAAAGTACTCTATATGTGGTAAAGTAAAAAGGTTTTAAATTTTAAAATGTTTCAATTTAATTTATTCAACACAAAATATAAGGGTACCATCCACATTCTTAGAAAAATTAATGGTTCAACCCCAATGTGAAGTACTAGGTTGTATAAACCCACTGGATTGCAGGATGTCCAACAATTAATTGATTTCTATAAGCTCAATAAGAGACATCTTATAAGTATGAAAAATTATTGGTGTTTATATGTGAGATAGATCAATAGTAAAATACACCCCTATATCATGAATAAACCTAGAAATGTTTTGAAGGAAAAATTCCAGAAAATTGTCAACCAAAGGTGGGAAATATATCTGATGTGTTCCATAATCACTTAGAGAAGGACTAGACATTGACTCTATCACCCAACACCACCCATGATTCTATGGTTTATCCCAACTTTCATAGATTCCCCATTCTCCTTTGTGAATATATTTACCATTGTCAGGTGATGTGAAAGGCGCCCTCTATTAAAAAATTCAAATGAGTGTGATAATATACTATACAGCCCATTCCGAGAGTGATATAAAATACCATCATCTTGAGGATAAAAAGGTTACATAATAAATTTTAAACCTCAAATTGAAATGGGAAACTACCTACATTGGCATAAACTCTCTGATAAAATTCCCAATAGAGTTTCAAGAGTCATTACTCCACAAAAGTGTTCGATATCAAGACCAAGCCTTTTTATTATTGCCACAAATATAATTGAACTTAAAGAACCCATATCAAATAAAAATGGAACTAACAGAAGGGATACCAAAATCACACATTAGACCATATATAAAAAGTAACTCTTCTCTTATAGTGTACAACAATGTTCATATATCTGGCACAATATGTGGCCTTGAGTCATAACCTGAGTACCCTGAGCATGTCCACCCTATTGGCACTACATATCATAAGTATATATGATGATCATAAGACCACCTATTATTCTAATACTAGTCGTAGTTCTATATCTCCCTACCTATTGTAGATATACACATCTATCTTCAAAAGGTAGATCTAGTGAAGAACCTATCCCACAGGAAATAGTTAGGAAAGTATGAATAAATTACATAAAATGACCAATATTTCCATAAGATTGACACCTAATTAGGTATCTAATATAGTAGGTCTTCATTTGTCTTGGCCTCCCACACTAGTAGAATCCCATACTTCTACTAGTGTAGATACTATTATTTCTACCACCCTAAAAAATCTATAGATGATGCTTCCTACCACTAATTGAAGAACTACCAAGTCTAGATGTTAACGAACCCAGACCTACACCTTCAACTTCCCTCATATTTTACTCAATGATGATGTCCTTGTTCAATATATCTGATATAGTAATCAAACAAAAATTATGCACTGATGAACTAATTTCGTACCTGGGCCGATTCTAAAATCATATAGTAGTAGACAATCCATATCCACGTAGGAAATGAATGAAATAATCAATCTCTATAAAATGAGTAGGTGATTCCATAAACAACGTTCCTTAATGTAGGTTCATAAACACTACGGATCGGTCATCCCACACGGTTTTAAGGGAGAATGTATCAAATTAGGTAGTCTAGAAATCCCTCTAGACCATAACCTGATGATGATATTCAATGGTCAAAATATCCCACCACCTCTTCTTAGATTCTTTAAACATGTATGCTACGAGTTTCACTATACTATATAGAGTTGTATCTTGGTTATAAGAGGTTGATAACACAGCCTCTATACAAGATCATTATCTTGAAGACTAGCTTCCCCCAAAAAAGTTTGAGGATGCTACTACTAGAATACTCTCATCAACTCTGATAGTGTATATATAGGACCTGAATCTACCTACATGGTCTGCATGAATCACTGGAAACCCTTTAGAAACTAATCACCAGTTCCTATATGTTGTTTAATAGTATGTTCCATAGTTGGAACCACAAGTGGTAATACTAGTGGAGATGGTCCCACCACCTTTATATCATGGTCACTTCCACCTTTCTGGTGTTGAATCTAGGATATAATGGGGTCATATTTCTAAATTTCCAAATATGTGTCTCTGAATATGACATAATATCCAAATAGATCACAAATAAGCAATAGGTTAGGAAAAAATTCATTTCTACACAAGATTCAACACCGAACTACATATATATAAATCTAGGACTAGGAAATTTAGAACATTATTTAGGAAAATGAGAGACGTTCCCAACACACACTACTATGGTTAGTTTTGGGGAAAGTCCTCATATCTTATAGTAGAGGTTTGAGTAAATAAGGTGTAAATTAAAATTTATAGAGGAAAATACCATTTAATTTGGAATTTAAATCCCCATTTAATGAAACCATTTCATTGAAGAACTGAAATTTATAATTTTCTTATATGTATATCATGGTCATGATAGGTCTGTTTGTCGTTCCCATGTTATAAAGTCCAATAATTCATAAGTTACAATTGGTACATCATATGGATTCATCTAGTCTTTGATGATTGAATAATTATATGTTCACCATCCCCAATATATATAGGTCAACCCAAACATTAATCATTTCATGTAGTATCCAATTAATTTCAACCACTAATGATTCATCCCATGCGACCAAAGTTCAATGTCTCAAACATGCCTTAATTGGTTAGTTGAGGTTCCACCATTAATCTATGATGGATTTTTTTGGATGATTCTTACATTTTATGTGACCAATTATTTATTTCATTAAACTTGTACAAATTCTAGTCAAATAATAGAGATAGAATCCAAGGAATTATAGTATGTTGTAGACAATGCACATAATAAGTAAACATGGAATAGAATATTCATGACATGTAAATACTCAGGTCTATATAATGATTCATGCAAGAATACTTCATTTCTGTTACTTAACAAGGGTAAAACTGAATCCCATGAAACAATATCAAACACCACAAATGATGTGTAAAACCCAGTGGTAAAAATGATATAGTAATAGTAAAAATAATACAGAACAGAAATTAATATTCCGATAAAAACGGGTTTTCCCAATATGTGTGTTAGTTATTCAATAGGACAATAAAATTTCAAAATTAAAACAGATAATAGTATACTTTATATCTTCCAAATATATAAGATAATGACAGATATTCTCTTATGTCACTTTGTTATGTCTTGGGCTCGATCGACTCTTAAGTGACATGGCTATGTTTCCACATGGCCTCACGTGTGCCTACCCACATGCCAGAGGCTACTGATTAGTAGGGATGATCTAGGGTGGTATGGTGAGGAAAATATACCATATTAATCAGAGTGAATAGAAATGGTATATAATAGAAAAATTAGTTGAATCAAGATAGAAATGAAGAAGAAAAAATCATATGGCAGCAAAAATAAACATCTAAATAAGGATAAATAAATAAAATCCACAATAATTTTCTTATACAATGTGAATATAATTTCATGATTCTATAAAAAATGGAGAAATACCAGTGAAACATGGTAGAATTCATAAAAAAGTTTCATGCTTTAAAAATCATAGAAAAATTTCAACAACTATAATGAATAAATTTGTGAAAACAAGATCGGTCCTCTCGTCCTATACTCCAACTTAGTAAAAATATATAAGTGTCCTTTTTGGGATCATTCCTTTGTTCCATCACACATCAATTAAGTATTTCTAGGTACCAATTAGTGGCCTAAAATACTATGAATAATCTCTGTAGGAAACTACCAATAATGTCTAGCACTATCCAGTTTAAGTATATCAAACGAGTAGTGTTAATGTATAATAAATAAGGTTATTAAATAAATAAAACATATAAGTTAGGGCACCTCCTTGGATACACATATGATTCTACCCATTACAGCTTAATTTTGAAAATTCTATAATAATTTTAGAGTTTCATTGATATTTGTAAGAGTTATACTCATGGTATACAACCAAGGCGTAAATATATTGTGTCAGTCATGTAAGGTTTCATAATTTCTATGGAATTTTATTTTTATAAGAAATATGAATCCACATGGGTTTTACTTTAAAATCAATAAAATTAGGTGGTTAAGACCATTCCATAGTATTTTTTCATGGGCAACCATTGTGTGAGACTTGAGAAGAGCCCAAGGAATAATTCAGGAATGTCAGTAATATTAGGTCAAATCCAAGGAGAATCATCTAAAGAATTTTTTAAAATTTAATTTATAGAAATTTACGCAAACCCACAATTACAATCTAATAAATCAAAAACCATATAAACACACTATATCCAAGTGTTATATTCCTCTTAGAATGTTTATCAGTTAATTTTTTTGTGTCCTATGTGTCTATCCATGGAAATCCACAATGAGAATTAATGTATCACACATGGAATGTTGTATAATTAAATAAATTTTGGTCTATGACTGCAATAAAGAATGATACAATCATTAATTATTATAATGGTGTCTAGGATCATACCTCATAATTAAAAGAGGGATATGGCACATGACTCTTCCATTAACCTTTCATTTTCAACAGATTTTCCATTTCAATCTTATAGGAAAGTCAACACACCGTAGAAGGTGATTTATTTACATAGCCTTGAAATAGGGGATATAAAGCTATCAAACCATTATAAATTATTGAATTATGTAATTAATATATAAAAGGAAAAACAAATCACCTAAAACGTTGTTTAATTTCACAGTAATGCAGAACATTTAATCATTTATAACGAAAAACCGAAAGTGGTTTATCTTGTTGTGGTAGACAACCTATAACAATGAAAATTAGGTTGTAAGGGAAACCAAATCATGGATAAAATATTTTAGGAGTTAAACTTTTCATTTAAAATAAATTACATGGAGATTTTGACATAAAAAATGACAACACATGGTATAGACATCCAAACGTTTTGGGAAAAGTGCTAGATGGTCAACCATATACCAGTAGATGACACTCCGTCCAGTATGGGACTATACTCTGGGCTAGAATGGTACAAATAAAACAATTTGAAGAAATACATAAGATTATGTAATTTTATATTGCATGAATATATTTCTGCATGTGGAGATAGAAACATAGAAAAGATAAAAATTTAGTCAATGAAATAACGAGAGTGATCAGACATGATTGATGGAACTAGAGTCAGACATCATAGGTGGGAGGAGGATGAAAACATATCTTGAGGGAGAAAAGAGTTATCAAGGAAGTTTAAAGGCTATTATATGTTAACTAGAATAATAAAAATAGGGTTAATGGATAACATGAATTATGGGGAAGTAAGAAAAATCAACAGTTTATAAGAGGTGCACAATTTGTCTGCATAGTTGAAAAAAACAATGTGCTGACAATGTGCCACCACTATCAAAGTATAAAACTCACATTAATTTCTAGGTGATCATTTTTACAAATTGTTTGTATCCCATGCATGCTTACAATACAAGAGCCAATACCCCATTGCATTCATAGTGAAACGTAAATAGAAACCATTCACCAAATGTAAAAAATGCACATAAAATTTTGTATAGGTTTTAAATGACATTGTGGCCTCCCTCACACAATTACCCAAACCATTATCCACCTCTTTGGGACAACCTGATTTAGCTACACCGTTTTCACTAGCAGTATCCCAACCATTCTCCTATAATTTTCTTTCCAAAATCTCGATCTTCGGGATCTGAACAAGACCTAGAGGCTCTAGAACCCTTCGTTGGTGCCATAATAATTATTAGAAGGTTAATATAAGATATTTAAAAAAATTAAGTATATGTACCTTATAAAAAAATAATATCATATAGTTTTCTTCAAATTTATTGTCATTAGAGAGGTAATCCAAAATTTATGAGAGTTTTAAGTAATTAATTAATCATGATTAGAAATGAAGCTGATCCATTGTTTGAATATTTCGGAATTTAAATTAGATCCCAACCAATCCAAATGAAAATTGTGGATTATTATATGAATTAAATAGATTGACATGGTTATTTTAAATGTGTCTTTGTGGATGTGTTCAGATTGGTTTCACTAATAATTGATGATAATTGGATTGTATTATAATATTCTTTTAAAAGAGTAATGAGAATAAATTTTTATTGATATATTGATGATTGGGAAGTCTATAATTTATTTTCATTTCAAGGGAAAATATTTTAATGGTGGGGAAAATATAATAGTATGGGTTTTCATCTTAGAATGAATATTCATATACTAGGAATGAAATGTTTTTTTCAGTTATAAAGTATTATTTGGAACCATTTTAATTAAAATAATTCTTTTATTTGGCTCAATTTAACACCCATATCATTTCAGAAGAAATAATTTTTTTTGTTAAAATGGGTAAAATAATAAATTACTATTTAATATAATGTTAAATTAAGAAATGAACATCATTATTGTGTTAATAATGGTTTATTTCATTTAATATGATTTTATTTAATTTTCAATTGAATTTTTTTATTTTTAGCATTCGTTGATAAATTTTAAAAACATATAATATTTGATAAAAATATTTCTGACCATAATTTATATATATAAGTAATTCTTTTTATAATTTTGAGGGAGGACTAAGGTTCCAATATTATTTGGGGATATAGTCCACAACTGCAAGGATGAATGTCATCGATGAACAAGAACATGGTCTGGCCATGGTATGGTCCATTGATTTTTAAATTCCCCTTTAGATTCCTTAAAAATATTAGGATTTATCTTTATGGTCTATGTTTAAACCAATGATTGACACAATTTCATTTCTGTAAAATAATATAGAAATAAATATTAGAATATTGAGAATGGGTTTCAATAAATTTAATGAAATTTTTCTCAAAAAACATATAGATAATCTTGACAAATAAAAAAATACTATATAGAGTTCAATGGCCTAACCATATAGTTAAATTTCATGGTTCAAAAATATCAAAATTATATCATTATTTTTACAACTATATACATTTTTGAGACCCCAATTTCTTTTACAATGATATTATTGAGGTAATTTTTGATACCTATTTCAATAGTATTTATATTTAAAATAATATATGTATACTCATAAGACAAACCATAAATTTCTATACTGATTTCAATGAAATAAACAAAATAGTGAAAGAATTGTTAGAATTTGAAACACTTATTATGATATATAATGGAGAGATGTATAAATATTTGAATATTCTATCTTTTATTTGACAAAATCAATTTTTTAAGTAGAATTTACCCATTTATAAATATGTTTTACATAATGAGTAAAATAAATTTCATCTGGAAATTTTAAAATGATTCATGGATTTTATGGAATTTTAGACAAATATTTCAGGGAATGATTTGAAAAAAATAAAAAGAAAAGTATTTATATGAATGAATATTTTTCTCAAACTACGTATCTTTAAATCTATTGACTATATGAATATAATGTTGTTAGAATCCCATTTATTTGGTTTGTAGTTTCATATATAATTTAGATAGATTGTTTAGTTAGTTACATATAATCTATTCGATTGAACCAAAGTAATATATTATTTTTAGTAAACTATGAATATACTAAGTATCATCTGATTTAGTATAAGTTTTTAGTGAAATTTTGGGCACATTAGGAACATTCTATCTATAAGGTCACTCCATGGAAAAAAAATGAAAACTAACAATGGGGTAGTGTAAAATTTACAATTATTAATCCAACATTGGGAATTGTTCTATATAGACTAACCTAGAGCATATACCAAAATACCTTATGGTGTGGCATGTAACTAATGAGAGCGTCTAGTAAGTGTTATTGGATAGTGATCCAATGACCATATCATCTCATAGAAATGCAGAACTAAATACCAAGTGGACTTAAATCAGTCGGGGATATCTAGTCTGTTAGATTGGATCACATACCATGTGGCCACGTCACCACGAAAGGCTATGAATCAGTTGAGGTTGATCCATTGTGGTCAAGAAATCCAATTATCAACTCAAAATATATGATATATTGTCATAGAGAGTGCTACATGATTGAGGATATATGTTAACAAGATAGTGGTTTGTGTGTGTGGGGGGGTGTTCTATGTTACACCATTTGATTGGAAAAGAAGTGACTTGGCACTTGGGGGTGGGGTTATGAGCATAAAATTTAAACATGGTATGTCACATTAGACTACCCTTGAGAATATAAACCTAAATAAACCTACTTTTTTTCCATTTTGAAAATGCTATATAGGTTAATTTAAATCATGTGGTTAAATTAATTATTTAAATAATTATTTAGAATAACAATAATTTTTTAAGGTTTTAGCTTTGTGTTTAGATGAATAATTTTTTCATAGTAATTGAAAATTAAATTAATAAGATGGAAGAGAATTATTGATGGAATGATCTATTAAAAATGAGTCCAAAACTACTTTTGATAATTATGAAAAAATTTATTATTAATTATTTAGTATAATATATATTTTAATATAATGGAAATAAAATAAGGTGATTGAGTTAATAATAATAATGAATTAATTAATAAAGGAAGATTGTAAATCAATACATTGTGATAAAAAAATTTAGTGACATGATAACTAAATACTACTTGATGCAAACAAAATAAATGATTAATAATGATAATGATCTATGTTCTAGTTTCACCACAAAAAGTGTTTATGAAATTCATTATTATTTAATGAATTTCTTGAGTCAGTTTTATTAATTTTAATATGTTTAATACTAATTAGAAAAATATTTTCTTTAATTTAATAATATTTTTATGGTGAAATTTAATTTTTAATAGAATAATTTACATTTTATAATAATTTATCCAAATATTTAAAATCTTATCATTTAGTTAAATTTTTAAAGAAAATTTTAATTGCATTTTTTCAATTAATTTTTAGTTTATTGATTAAAATATTTTAACGCTTTTCTCTTTATTCTGTTATCATGATTTAATAATATATTTTCATTAAATTTTATTATTTATTTATTTAATTTTCTTTTTTATTTTAAAATAATATGGGACAGATAATTTTTTTATTTTATTAAATTGATTCTTTATTTCATTATTTTTTTATAATTAATTTGTTGTTTTTTATTTTAATTTTATTTCCTTTTTATCTTTTTTTTCTCTATTTTAATTTGTCTTTTTATGTTAGAGTTATTAGTTATTTTTATTATTTGAATTTATATTCATTTTATTTATATTTTAATTTCATATTTAATTCTAACTAGTTTATTAGTTATTTAAATTCATCCATGGTTTTTTGTAATTTAATATTTAAATTTGTATGACTCTACCAATTTTTATTAAATTTTATTTTCATGGAAATATTCAATTTAAGGATAACATTATTTAACATATTTTAAAATATTAATTTATTTTTGAAGTTTTTTATCTTGATTTTATGTATGTATTTGTTTAACATTAAATTACTCGATTTTAGTGTGTTGGAGAATACATGTAAGGGATTTTCTAATTAGTATCCACACAACCAAATTGTTACATAGAAAATTTCAAGAATGCGTCATGTCACCAAATAGTAGTCGCAAGTCACGTAGAAAAATTACTATTAGAACTTATGGTTCCAAATTATTGTGAAATCATATATTTGTTTCCAATTCAGAATCCACTTATTCTAATCTTAGAAATTCAAATATCTGATTCTTGATATGTCCATATCGATGTATCCATATATTTTGGGTGCAACAATATTCATTTATCTGATTCTCACCTAATCTTTCAGAAATTTTGAAGCCAAGAAAGTTCTCTGGGAATGATGAAACACTATCTTATCAATGAATAATAAAATCCATATGAGTCATTTCCTCCATGGAATTCACGAGGAAGAAGAAAAGTGGATTTCCTCACCACTGTCATTGAATACCAATAAAATAATCTCAATTAAGGTTATAATACTAAAGAATGATGGAATCGATCCATCGATCCAATGAAACCAGATTTGCGAAGATGATGTTGCGCCGAAGACAAGACAATAGACTTGTATTTTTATAGAAGCTTAATGAAGAATATTGGACCTAGAGGAGGATGACTTGAAAAAGAATTCTATCGACCATCAATGTTCACAAGAACCCAAAACAAAATATTCTGGATGGATCTTGTAACCCATTTGATTAGGGTTGCCACTATAAACCCATCTAAGTTCACTAGTTTATGAAGATTTATTAATAAATAAGAACACCTGATTCTACAACTGTATCTTTGATATTCCCAATATTATGATGAAGAAAAAAAATAAAGAAGATAAAATAATTTAATATTTTGTCAATAGGTGTTGACCAAACTAGATTAAACAAGAAATTCTTGTCATGTAAGATTTCTAATTATGTTTATCGAACCAAGTTTTTCACAACCACCAAGCTCATGATAAGATTTTGAAACTGAGTGAGCCATGATTAAGGAAGTCGAATCTAATAATGAATATGATGAAGAAGTATTTAAAATAAAATAACCAAACTTAGATTGATTTATTGATGAATAACCAGGATACCATCAAGTCTGTTGATGGAGGCCTAATGAGCGAGAAAATTCAAATAACCCATTCCTATTGAAATATCTCATCGAGATCCAATATTTTTTTTCTAGGAGTGATGGTATATTTGGTGTTTATAATTATTTTTAGGATGTAGGGTCATGGATTCGAATTAGTGATGCATCCAAATTCTATGAGCCATACATTCCCGTTTTCAAATTATCAATGTCTTAATTTTTACAGATGAGTATTGGCATTGATAAAAACCAGTTGAAGAATTGTGAGGAGTATGATGTCAAGAATACTGATGTGTTCGATCTCTCATAAATAAAGTAATGAGTGGTTATAAAATTTTTCTAACAGATTTTGATAATGTTACTACAATGATAACATAAGGTATGATTTTATTCTCCTTTTATTATTTCACTAATTCAAGGAAGTGATTTTTACACTAGAGGTAATTGGAAAAATTAAAGATATAAAAAAATTTATTCCATACGTGGAAAGAGAATTATTTAGGTTGGGAGAACAAGTTAACACATATTTCTGGATTGGATCAAGGTGATCCAGAAGAAGATGATCTTTTGTACATCTATTTCTATTTATACTTTTTATAAATATTAAAGGCCTTTCTTGATAAACAATTGATGAATATATTTTAATTCATTTGGTTTTCTCTCTTCCTTCTATTCTAAATCAGTTTAAACTTTGATCAGAGAGTGATGATTGAGGAATGATTCTAATTTAGTCAGGAAAATCAAGAAATTGATGTAATCAATATCTATTTAAATTTTCAATATTTAATCAAGGATGGTGAGTACAACCTCTAGTCCAATGTGTTTATACACTTGATAATGGTTGAGTGAATGAAACATTTCATACTGAATGGAGAATAACAAATAATATTTTAATTTTTTTCCTAAAAATTTATAGGTGAACAATTTTCATGTGTTTAGATTCTAATTCATGGATTGATAGAGATACAAGTTTTAATAAGTGCAATCAATTAAGAAACATTAAACTAGGAGATCTACTAGATTTTTTAACTTATCTATTTTCTGTTAAGAATATGGTTATTTCTTGACTTATTATTGCTTTTTATTCTATTTAAAAATTAGTTTAGTACATTTTTCTCATATAAATCCCCTTTATAATTTTAAAAATATTATGAAATAGTAGTGATAAATTTATGTCAATGTAATTCATAAAAGGAATATTCCTCGTGAGATAACCATGGGTGAAACTCTATTGTCATGTATAGGGACATAATCTTGGAGAATATTTATAACGACACACACATAAACTTGTATTCAATTTGAATCATTTTAAAGGAGGTTTCTTATGAGTGAAGAAAAAGATAAAAACTATAATCATTTTTTTGAAAAACATTTGTTTAAAAAAATGTCAAAGAATAAAAAATTCAGCTCTATTTCCAATAATAACCATAAATATTTTGAAACATATAATTCTTATAGTATGATAAACATTAAATCTTAAAACACATATAAGTCATTGAATTCTAAAATCTATAAAATAATGAAATATCACTAAAATAAACTGAAACAAATTTCACCAATTTTGAAAGGCATCAAAACATAAAAAATATGGCTTAATAGTGAAATATGAAAGAGTTTGGTGAACCAAATTTTAAAAACTGACAAAATTTATTCAAATATGATCATATAGTAATAGGTTTTGAAATTAGATCAGGATTGATCCAACATATTCTAAACTTCCATTGAATATCAGGTTATAAACCTCATCAACATATAAAATATTTTCACATGGCGTGTACGACAAAGAAAACATAAAAAGTGAGTGAGTATCAGATCAATATGTGTTGAACCTCCTTTTATCTACATGGAGTGGCTAAGGATTGATTCCAATAATCTCAATCCACCTTAATAGAGGGTTTTTATTAGTTGAAATATATTTTCTATAAAAAAATTTATCTACCTCTAGAACCGTCTCACTATGAAAAAATATATGTGGTATTAGTCAGTTAAAAGGGGTAACATTGCATGAGTATTTGGAGATATTAATGAAGTTATGTTATAGATTCTACAACCATAAGACATCTGACCACCTCCTTATTCAATATTTCTATAAGGGTGATGTATTCATGGATTTGATAATGATAGAAGTTAAAATGTGAGGAACGTTAGTATATAAGACTCTCATAGATTTTACGAATCTCATTTCAAACAAGGATTAAAATTTATAGAAATTTTGTAATAGGTAATTGATTCATGTCAAAACGTTTATGGAATTATCTATTTTCAATTCTAAAAATAGTCGATTAGAAAAAAAATTAAGTGACTACACAAGTATGATGAGATAGATGTTGACTAACTATATCCCTCCATAGTCACAACAAGTACATATATTTTTCGATTTATAATCATGACATAATTTTTTATTCTTGTGATCATTCCAATGATTAATGTACCATGCTTCAGTAAGTGCTCGAATCTTGAAATGAAATATTTCTTTGAAAACCATTCCAGAAAAACCCAAAAATCTAATTTTCTATTATGAACATTCAATTAAGGTCTTTTAAATCCAATAAAAAAATTCATACACATATGAAATTACTAATAAAATGATAAATTTATGCCTAAAGATCAACCAAATAATAAATTCCATCCCCAAATTTCAATAACTTTCCTTGGTTTGATCAAAATCAATATGAAATCTAAACAAGCACGAATTTCCCAAATATTCAGAATCAAGAAAACCAAAGATAGAAAAGGTAATCAAATAAATAAATCATACATTGAGAATATGGTTATACATTTCTGAAAAACAAAAAGTGTGGTTACAAAACATGTTTACTCAAATGAAATAGATAAAAACTGAAATTATTTGTTTCACAAATCAATATAGTGGTAATTTTCTATTACAATATGAAGTGAGCCCTAGAGGATGAGATAATATTAGTGTTATAATTATTAGATGTTCATGAACAATAACCTAAAAAGGATAGTTCTACTTTTTAAATAAATGGATATTCATTTAATGAAGTCAAAAAAATACATGAAAAAAATATCTTTTAACATACTGAATCTATACATGAACCAAATATCCCAATGCATTAAATAAGAAAAAACCAATAAAAAACAACAAATCAGTCATTAAATAACCTATCAGGATTTTAAAAACATTAAGGGCTATTAAAAAGGGATGGATAAAGTTTAATATGAAAAGAAAAATGTAGATAAAAACTTTGGATTACCAAATTTAACGTCCTCCTATTAAAAAAAATTTAAATTGAAAAAGATAATGAAGATATTGAAAATGTTAGGAAAGTACTGGTTAATATTCCTTTTCTAGATGCTAAGAAAAAAATAACATGATATGCTAAATTTCTTTTAGAAATGTGAAATAACAAGAAGATTTTCAAGTGAGGTGAGAAAGTCAATTTAGAATAAATTTTTCAGCAATGATCCAAAATTCCCTCCCTATAGAATGCAAGGATCACATTATGTTTTCTCTCCACTATGTTATTGGAAATCATAAGTTTGAATATGAAATGTAATTTTTAGGAGACAATGTAAATGAAATTAATCATTATATATTTTCATCTATGTTTGTTGGATTGGTAAAAAATTCTTGTATTGTCATATAGTAAGCTAATAAGAGGTTAGATAGGAAAACTGGAGTCGTCGATGTTTTTCTAGTATGGGTAAAATATCTTATTTTCCCTAATTATTTTTATATGTATGGTCTTAATGATGAAAAATATAGTTTACATGAACCATTAACATTAAGAAGACCATTCTTAAAAAATGGGAAATGTTTTATTAATGTGCATAATGGGACTATGTCCATTGTGTTCGGATGTGATATGTTTATTTTTAATATATTTGAACCAATGAAACACTCTATCAAATAACATTACATACACCATTTAAATATGATTAACTACTTTTATATAGATTTTTTCTTTATTTTATTCAAGATAGACAACCTATGAATTTTTTAGAAAATGAACATTCACATGGAAATGAGTTTGTTAAAACAATAAATTCTGAAATCCTTTGTAATGTTAAATACTAAACTAATTTTTTTGGAATAATTTCATGAAATGTTTTAATTTATAAACATGATGAGAATAATGTTTTTTTCTTCTGAAAATGATACTAAAAATGATGTGGAATTTCTGATTTTCATCGAATGGAAAATTCCGCTGAAAATTATTAATTTTTGGGAAAAACAATTAACTAAAAATTTATTAATATGATTTTATTTATACTAAAAATTAAAAAATATAGAAAATTATTTTTCCTATGACTATATTTCATGTTAATCTATTGTTTTTAACATAAAATATTACAAAACTCTATGATTTTAAGACATGAATATCATTTTTGATAGCGTATATGTCATAATATATCATGATTATAGGCATATATAACTCTTAGATACATTAAAATATATTTATTTAAATTAAATCACCCCAATATATTGATATTCACACAACACTGCATTTAAATGAAACATGATACTCTTTTAAAATGTTATTATTTTAGCACGACCATTATAACATAACCGTTAAACTAAAGGGTGTGAATAGTAATGAATAAATAATAAAAATATATTATTTAAAAATATATAATATAAATTAAATGGTTAACTAATTATTAAAAATAAAATATTAATCATTTGAAAAAAAGAAACGTTGTCTGAAAATCAATTTTTTTAAAAAAGAAATCACTTTTTTGCTTCTTTTACATAAATGATAGAATTAGTTTTTGAATCATGTATAAAATTTATTTCAAAAAATAAAATTCATATTCTAAAAACTAATATCAAAATAATCATATGTTCAATTATTGGTATTTTTCTCAGTTGTTTTATTCTTTGAAGAATAATGAAAATACAGATTTTTACTAAAAAATGCATTTTCATTTAAATTATTTACAATGTAAAACTATATTTTAAATTGGTTTTAAAGTAAAATAATTTAAATTATATATATATATACCAAATCTAGGTAATTGGAATAATTTATATATATACTTTTTATATAATAACTTTTTAAACTTTGGAAAATTTTTCCATTGATGAACAACTTTATCATCGTGTTTGTGGGAATAATTTTAAATTAACATCTTCCACTGTTGTGAATGTAATTTTGTAAAAATGTATTAAATATTTTTAAATAATCATAATTTATATTATATAATATGTTCAACTTATTTTTTAACCAAAATTAATAGTGATAGTATTAAAAAATAATTACCACACGTAAGGTAAAAATGTGTTTAACACTATTTAAAGTAGAAAGATAAGGGTTAAATTAATGTAAAAATTTCTTCAAATAGGTTTTAATAAAATATTTAGACCTTCAAATTTTTATATAATATAATAATCCATTTTTGATGCTTTTTTATAGTGAGAAATATTTTTACACAATTTTCTTTTCAAAAATTAAAAGTGTGCTAGTCACCTAACTTTTAAAATTCCACCCATATCCTCTGTTTTTCACACATGAAAACCATTTTGGGTAAGAAAATATATAATCAAATAACATCCCAATTTATATACCCTCATCCTAGATTCCTTTTTTCATAAATTCATTATAGGAATACATTATGTATAATCAGAAAGAGGATATCTGAGAAGAGGTAAAATTCTTAACTATATTTTTTTATTTCTTCTTCCACCTCCAAATATTTATAAATTATGATGATATAAAAATTATTTCTCTACTATATAATATTTTTTTTATTTTAAGGTAATTTCCTATACCTATATCCTCTTTGTTCAAATTGGAAACGATAATGTTGCTCGTTTGTACAACGAACTACCTCCTCAAGAACCGATGTGATACGTTTTACATCAAAACCTACCAATGTTGGGAATGATGATGAATATAAATTATATATATGATAATTATAACATAATTATACAGATTTATTCATTATATCATATATACCTATTTTAATTTAAATTCAGTAGGGGATACAATAACACTACTAGTGCATAGGACAGACTACCGCCTCGCGAAGCGATTTGACTTATTTTTCATGAACGCTTTATATGGGAGGTAATAATGACAAATTGAAGGAATATGTGTGATATTCATGAAATAATTGTTATATTAATGAAATTTTCTTCATTATTAAAAGATAATATATCATTTTATTTCTTACATTGAAAAATTATAATGTCGTTCATATATGTGTGGACTACCGCCATCACAAAGAAAAATGACTCTATTTTAAACAAAAACCCACATGGATGATATATTATAGTATATTTATAGAACTAATATGTTATTAATTATAATATTATAATTCTATAATATAAAATATTACCTACATAGTTTTCATAATTATCATTGAAAAACTGAAACAGTACCCATGTGTACGCACAACCTACTGTCTCCACGATGGTTTCACACATCATTTCAAAGAACCATATTTCATGATTGATATTAAATGTATAATTGATGTGTAAATATGATAACTATTTCATAACTTTTGTTATTTATATTTTTAAATAATAAACTCTTAGTCCAATATATAACTTACAATTTTTTTGATTGATAAGTCAAATATCATCAAAACACCTGATGTAAAATTAATTGATTAAGTAATTATATATGCCAGGATAATAAGTGAAGTAAGATTATTAATAAGCTAAATTAGGGTTATTAATAAATTAAATAAATAAAATATCTTTATTATTTTGGAATAAAAAAATATACATGATGAGTCATACTCAAGGTAAGGTATTTCATGTCAATTTATCTTCATTTAGGAATATTGCAATGTTTTACACATAATTAATATTATATGGTGTATATAATTCATCGTTGAAATGTAATATCATGATTCATTAATAGTTAATGTAATTTTAACTATTAATTTAAATTATTTTATCAATGGAGATTATACATGAATGTTACCATGTGGTAAAAAATTTCATAACACAATTTCATTTCACTAGGTCATATGGCTTCTTTGTTTGCCTTTAATATTATATGATTATATGTATAATGACATTTTATTACAGTATGTCGTTTCTCAAATAACATTATATGTATTTAAATTTTATATACATAATTTCTGCATTGTTTAATTATCACATCATTATTATGATCATTGTATGTCATATCATCTCAATTTTGATTTCATTGAGTCATTTTTATTAATATGCACTTAATCACTTTTACGTATTGTATATACATACCCTTTGATGTATTAAACATGAATAACTATTTATTAATGATGGTTAATGTTTCAATTTATGTTTATCTATATTCATTGTATCGAAGAAATAAGTATCTCTTAATCCATATAACAATCATACATATAGTGTTTTCTTTGAACCTTATTGGACTAACTTGGGAAATATTGATAAATACATATTCATTAATTAATGTAAATAACTATTGATATGGAATATTATTAATTAATTTAAAAAATAAATTGATATATAAGGAATTCTTTGTACATATTGTTACAGGTGGGGCCTGGTTATAGATAGTCCTTCAATGCATCGACAGGTATCATGAGACAAATATGTTGGCGAAACAAAACGGGTTTATAAATATAGTTTTATACAATTTTTTTAAATATCATGATACCAGAGGTGTAATTTCTCTGAGAAAATATCTTTCAATGATTAATAATTTTCTTCTACAATAATTTAGTTTTTATTATTCATACAATTATAGTAATGCCCCGACCCTAGTTACCCAGAGTCGGTGCATTATTACATTACATTGGCATGATCACAAGAAAGATCAAATCTCGAAAGACCGATTGGTTTAGTAGCCTTGGAAACACTAGATATATTCATAAAGTTTTACATTACATGACAAAGTGAAAAACTACTACAAAAACATAGTCTCCATATTACACACTCATATCCCCACATACTATCCCTTCAGGTCATTCATAACTTATTTCTTCACATCCTGGGAAAATTAAAACATAGAAAAGGGGTGAGCTCAAATGCCCAGAAAGGACAACAATATAGAGGAGACTTTCAAAAATAAGCATAAACATTTAAGGCAATGTATAACTAAAACAAAATCCTTTTAAACTCGAACTTCATCACAGTATGGCAAATGTAAAATGAAATAATGCCATTTACTTATTCACATGGATATTTTACTAATCGAATAATCAAATGCAATATCAATAACCACTTTCATAATGATGGAATGCATAATGCCAGACTATCATAACCAATAATCAAGGCCTATTGGCAAGACTACAAATATGATTTTGTCAAGGCCTTGTGCCAAGACACTAGTTTGTCTCATGAGACCTACCGATGCATCGAGGAGCTATAGAGGGCTCCACCCGTCACATATTAAGTCCAATGCATTACCATATGAAAAGGTTTAAACATAACATAAACATTCATATTAAAACTAGCATACGAAATGTCAATACTTTCACCATAAACTATGAATGTTATAAAAATAGCACATCCACAGTCAAACATATCACAAAACCTTCAATACAATATGGAAGTTTTGTATCATAATAAATTAACTTCAAATAAGCGTAAAATCTATCAAAGGATGTTGACATAGATGAAATCAAAACTCTTTTTAGAGAAATATCTCTTTTATTTTGAAATAATTTAAGAGTCATATAATTATAAAATAAAACATTTTCTTTGAAAATATTCTTATAATATTTTAAGGGATGCTTCGACGATTTTATAATGGTAGAAAATAACCGCACCCGCCGTATAAGTTAAAAAAATTCTTACCTTAATTCTGTCGAAAAGGCTAAAAGCACCTTGTTTGGAAAACGACGGAGAGATCCCTTTATAAACCTCTTATAAAAAGTCCAAAAAGGGTATAAATGAATTTAACCCATATTCTTGTAAATAGTAAAAATGTTTTGAAATAAATTTTTAAGAAACATGGATGTAGATGATAAAGAGATCCCAATAGATTATTACGTATAAACAACCTCAGATAATGAAGAGATTGTGAAATAACCATTACCTTGTACTTTTACATGGTTGAGGGTAGGTTAAACTCCTGTATAATGGTGAATTAATTGTTATTAAATTATACAAGGATCATATACATTCATATGATATCATATATGATCTTTTAATATTTCTTTGTTAATAATATCTTAGAATTATCATTGTTTCGGGTGTTAACTTACTCATTTTCTTTTATATGTTTTGTTAAGTAAGCCATGTTTGTCATGTATATGTTGAATATTATTCATATCCAGAATGTTATCAAGTCCTTAAACATTATTTTTAAATCATAAAATTATAATTATACTTGAATGGATGCGATGGAGAATGAATCTCATCGCGTTCGTGGAGACGGTAGTCCGTACGTACGCACGAGCGATAATATCATTCTGTTGATATTAAAATAATATATAACTTGATATTATATAATATATACAGAATCATTATCATGTTATATTTATTTTTTTCATGAGTTACACATCATTATTATACCCATCCAAATAATAATATATTGAATAACAATTACACCACGACGTGGAGACGGTAAGCCGTGCGTACGCATGTATGGTGACATGTTATCAAACGGTGGATAGAATACTGAATATGGTTGTACCATATTTATAACAACATCACATTATATATAAGATACTGGAGTTATTATTTTAGAATGGTAACAACAAAGAAAGAAGAAGTGGAAGAATAAAGGAACTTGGAAAAGTGTGGTGAAATCATTACCTCTTCTCCGGGTTCTTCCTTTTGATTTGATCAAAAGGGCTCCTTAGGATGACTTTCTGATAAAACTAAGGCCTCTAGGTTGTAGTGAGGGAAGTTGGGAGAGTATTTGGGCAGAGTTTGGCCTAACAAAAATGCTTTGAAGGTGTAAAGAAAAGAGAAGGATGAGTGCCCTTTTATAAGAGGGGTGAGGGGCACCTTTGGAAAAGCTAGAAATATTAGTTTATAATAAATTCATATTCGGTTTTTAATGGCTCCAATGTTGATAATTCAATGGTCAAGGTGGGGATAGGTCAAAAAAAATTCAACCAATATAATTTAGACAGGTTTGAATACTTATATTAACCTTATCTTTATGTATTAACTCTAAGTTAATTAGTTTCACTTTTACAATGTCTCTTTGTATTTTTATATTATATGGTTAATAAACTTACCATATACATCCAAGAGACCCCCAAGTGGTACATTAATGAGAAAACTATCATGATATAATCCACTTGGCCGAACCTTGGATTTTTAGGAATTTAATACCAATTAATAATATAATATTTGTTTTAAAAACTCTTTTATGTCAATTTTGACACTATTCAGGATTTGATTTTTGTGAAACTTGTAAAAGATTGATTACTTCAAAAAAATTCAATTAAATCAATAATAATATATCATATTATCCTAGAAAATTATTTTAATTCATTAAAAGTTTCATATTATATTTATTTTTGTATTTATAATATCAATTAGTTTAATTTTTCACTATTATAGTAATTACTAGATCATCATTGTGTCATAAATAAAAAAAATTATTTAATGTCTAAAAATTATAAATAAAATATAATTATGTAGGAAATATTTTTATATTTCTAATGAATATTTGTAATTGAAAATCCAACATTAATAACCCTATGTAAAAATTGTTTTACTAAAAGATATATGCTTGTGTCATTTTTGTATTCAATTTAACTTAATTAAAATTAAGTGTCCCTATCACCTACAAGTGGCACCATGGGGTCCCAAAATCGACCAAAAGATGAATATGGTCGAACATGTATCAACAAATAATGTTAGGACACGTTTTAGAGTAATTATGTATTATTATAATATTATTTTTTAACCCTTATTTACCGGATTTACCCTTAACCATGGTAAATAAAATATTTACCGGAGTAATTATTTAAAATGTCGAAAAATAAAAGTTACCTATTTACACAATTTGAACATTCTGATTCCAAATATGGAACCCATTTTTCCAAATTCAAAACATAGAAGGGGAAGAAATTAATTTAAAATTAATTCCCGTTGATAAAACAAAAAGCGTGTTTTTAATAGATAATAACTATCAAAAGATTGACACTTGTTTATGTCCGGTTTAATTGTAAAATTATGTCCAATGACCAAAATTATATTAAATGGTAAAAATATATACTAAATATACTTTAAAACCACTCAAATTCATAATTTATCACTATTAATTATTTTGATTAAAAAATTTGTTTTTAATTAAAATTTGGTAATTTTCACTTTTCATCAAAATATTAAAGTTATCCGAAAAGTACCAAAATTTCACCTTAGGCTAATTTCAATATTCTGAATCCAAAAATGAAGTCCATTTTGAGAGATAGAATTTATAAAATTTCAAAAAGTAGGTATTACTATTCATAACGTCTAGTTTGATTGGTTATGGTGTGTTAGAACTCGGTGTTGCGTAAAACACACGCTATCACATTATTCAAAGAGAAGCGTAGCGTAGAAGCTTGGGGTGTTACATTCTCCCCTCCTTCAAATAATTTCGTCCTCGAAATTTCTAGAATACTACCACATGAAAAGACTCGGGTGGTTCTTCATCATAAGTTCCTCGGGTTCCCACGTTGCCTCTTCCATCTTATGGTTTCTCCACAAAACTTTTACCAGACGAGTCGTCCGGTTTCTCAGTACTTGTTCTCTCGTATCAAGAATCCTGATGGGCTCTTCGCAATAAGACAGATCGGGTTCCAATTCTAACTCCTCATAGGTGAGTACATGTGTTGGGTCAGGCATGTATTTCTTCAATAGAGATACGTGGAACACATCATGAACTTTGGAGAGACTTGGAGGCATTGTCAATCAGTAAGATACAACCCCAATTTGTTCTAGAATTTCGAAAGGTCCGATGTACCTGGGACTCAATTTCCCTTTCTTACCAAAACGTATGACTCCCTTCCATAGAGATACCTTCAGGAAAACATGATCACCGAATTGAAATTCCAAATCCTTCCTTTGATTATCAGCATAGCTCTTCTGCCTACATTGAGCTGCTTTGATGTGATTTTGGATTACCTTCACCTTTTCCATCGTTTCCTCCACCAGTTCTGGGCCTACAAGTTTTCTTTCACCAACGTCATCCCAACAGGTTGGTGTACGACATCTCTTTCCATATAACGCTTAATATGGTGCCATCTGAATACTCGAATGGAAGCTATTATTATAGGAAAATTCTACCAGAGGTAAATATTGATCCCACATACCCTGAAAGTCAAGTGAGCAGGATCTGAACATGTATTCTAAGGATTGAATAGTTCGTTCTGATTGTCCATCCGTTTGAGGGTGGTAAGCAGTGCTCAAATGAAGTTCAGTATCCAGGGATTTCTGAAGACTCTTCCAGAATCTTGAAGTAAAACGGGGATCACGATCAGAAACAATCGATAGGGGTACTCCATGAAGTCTCACAACTTCATTAATATATAGTCTTGCTAGACGTTCCAGTGGTAGATCTTCTCTTATAGTAATAAAATTTGCTGACTTGGTAAGACGATCAACAATAACCAATATTTCATCGTTCCTTCTAGGAGTATTTGGTAGTCCCATGACAAAGTCCATCGTAATATTGTCCCATTTCCACTCTGGTATGGGAAGAGGTTGCATGACTCATCCAGGCTATTGCCTCCCAGCTTTCACTTGTTGACAAACCATAAATCTTGACACGAAATCAGCAATCTCCCTCTTCATGTTGTCCCACCAAAAATGTTCCTTCAAATATCTATACATTTTGGTTCTCTCAGGATGTATAGAGAAATTGGAACTATGATCATCATCCAACAATCCCCTTTTTAGATCAGGTAAATCCGGAACACAAAGTCTCTTCTCAAATTTCAAAATTCCATCTTCATACACAAAGTCTCTCAATCTCCCATCATTCACAGCTTTAATCTTCTTTTTAAATTCTTCATCATCAGTCTGGGAACTCTTAATCCTTTCTAGTAAAGATGGTTTGGAAACCATTTGAAAAATAATCGATGTTTCGCCTTCCCTGGTTATTCCCATGTCCATCTTCACTAGATCCATGAAAATTGGATCCCTTTCAATTCTCATATTGTTCAAAACTACATGGTCTTTTCTGCTCAAAGCATCTGCCACCCTATTTGCCTTCATCGGGTGGTAGTGTATTGTGAAATCATAATCCTTGAGTAATTCAAGACATCTCCTTTGCCTCATATTGAGTTATTTTTGTGAGAAAATATACTTCAAACTCTTGTGATCAGTATAAATCTTACATTTTTCACCATAGAGGTAGTGCCTCTATATCTTCAAAGAAAACATCACAGCTGCTAACTCAAAATCATGAGTAGGATAGTTTTTTTCATGAATTTTCAACTGCCGTGATACATAGGCAATAACCCTCTCATTCTGCAAAAGGACACAACCAAGTCCTTTCTTCGATGCATCACTATAAATAACAAACCCATCATTCCCTGATGGTAGAGTCAATATAGGAGCATTGACTAATCTTCTCTTCATTTCTTCGAAACATTCTTCACATTCTTTTGTCCAAACAAATTTAACCCCTTTACGTGTGAGCTTCGTTAATGGGTTAGCCAATCGGGCAAAATTCTGGACGAAACATCGATAATAGCCAACTAAACCAATAAAACTACGTACCTCAGTTATATTCATCGGTGCTGGCCATTCTTGGATTGTCTTGGTCTTAGAAGGATCAATAGAGATTCCATCTTTAAGGACAATATGGCCAAGAAAAGAAATCTCCTGAAGCCAGAATTCACACTTGCTAAACTTCCCATATAATTCATGTCTTCTTAGAGTCTTCAGGATAATGCGCAAGTGATTTTCATGATCTTCGTAGCTTTTGGAGTATACCAAGATATCATCAATAAATACCACCACAAATTCATCGAGATACTCCTTGAAAACTCTATTAATCATATCCATGAATACAGAGGGTGAATTAGTAAATCCAAAAGGCATTACAGTAAACTCGTAATGCTCGTACCTGGTTCGAAATACTGTCTTCGGAATGTCTTCCTTCTTCACACACAACTGATGGTATCCGGATTGAAGGTCAATCTTTGAAAAGTATTGAGCTTCATACAGTTGGTCAAATAAATCATCAATTCGAGGTAGGGGATACTTGTTCTTTATTTTTATAGCATTGATCTCCCTGTAGTCGATACATAACCTCATAGATCCATCTTTCTTTTTAACAAAAAGAACAGGGGCTCCCCATGGATAAACACTAGGGAGAATAAATACCTTATTACTCAATTCCACTAGTTGTTTCTTTAGTTCAACTAATTCTACAGTGGACATTCTATAAGGGGTCTTTGATATAGGCCTTGATCCAGGAATTAAATCAATGGAAAACTCAACTTCTCGTTCTAGAGGATTTCCAGGTAAATCTTCCGGAAATACATCTACAAATTCTTTCACAACAGGTACATTCTCTATTTGAACATTACTTTCCTCACCCATAGTTATTTCATTCTCTTCCTCCCCAATAATTTAATTTAGTTGAGCTACTGAGGGTGGATCTAAATAAGAATTAGGTGGTGACGATTCTGCTCTAAAGATAAGGTGTTCCTTATCATTATCATCAAGAATCGTAACCTCTTTCTTCTTACAATAAATCTTCGCATCATAGTCCGAAAGCCAGTCCATACCGAGGATTATATCAAACTCAATCATAGGTATGATGATGAGATCAGCAGATAAATAACATTTATGTGCTCTAATGGGGACTGATTCACAAAACTTTTTTGCAATGATACTTCCCTTAGGAGTTTTAACTGACAAATCCCTTGTTAAATAAAATTGGAAATATATAATTTTCTTAGAAAACTGGGAAGATATGAAACAATGCGATGATCCAGAAACAAATAACGCATTTTCTAAACTTGAGGAAACCATTAAATTACCTGCCACAACATCTTTCGGAGCTTCTACCTCAGCAGTAGTGATAGCATAAGCTTGGCCTTGATCCCTTGGCCTTTTCTGAGGTAATTTCTCCTGATGCTTAGGACATTTATTTTCATAATGCCCCATCTCCCTGCAATTTTAGCACTGAACATTGGTAGCTTCCTTCTTCCCCTTGCAATCACGAGCTTGGTGGCCTTTTTCACCACACTTGTAACAGACTCTCGTCCCCTTCAAGCAAGTACTGTGGTGTTTCTTCAAACATTTACCACAAGATGGATATTCAACCTTTCCCTTATTCCCATTATTTCCATTCCTAGACTGATCAGAAGGTCTCTTCTTCTCTTGCTTTGCTTTAAAGTCATAAGACTTAGAGAATTCCTTTTCGGTCTTGATAGCACATGATACAATGTCTTCGTACGAGGAAAAGGATTGTGAGACTAATGCTCGATGGAGAAATGGTTTTAACCCATCAAATAAATGATCAATCTTACTTCTTGGGTTACGTATATAATCTCCAGCATACCTTTCTAACCTTGCAAAGTTAGCCTCATACTTTGTGACATTCTCATCCTCCTTTTATCTCAGACTTAGAAATTGCCTTTCCATACCTGCTCGATGGTCGCGAGGAAAGTATTTTTCTAAAAAAAGATCTTTGAACTCTCTCAATTCTATATTTGATACTTCATCATCTTCCTTCGCGTTTTGAATCAATGAGCACCATTGATCAACATCTCCAGTGAGTTAGTAAATTGTCATGATAACTTTTTCCCTTTCACTACTCCCCAAAGCCTGAAACATTTTCTCTAGGGAAAATATCCATTGCTCAGCTACTAAGGGATTTGTACTCCCATTGAAAATTGGTGGTTTTTGCCTCATGAATCGATCTAAAATTGATCCTCCACACTGCGGATCAGGGTGCTCCATACGGTTGAGGTTATTATTCATAACCTGAGTGAGTTGTCCCAGTATAGTGATTAGATGATTGGCACCAGTTGCATCACCATATCTACTATAATTATCTTGAGCAGGAGGGAAATCCCTACATGGAGTGTGTGCCTTGATTCTGTTTCCATTTCTTCCACTATGCACCATTTCTAAATAATGGCATAAACGAGATCAGTTTATGAATCAAAATACATAATCTCATACTTATAAAACACTTAACATAAATTGAACTATTTATGGATATAATCCATAATCATAAAAATGTTTTCTTTGAGGAAGTATATACTCATAAACCCTTCATAATGATTTGTAATGAAAATGAGAGTTATCCTAAGCATATCCCCCAGGAGTGTCGTAACCAAGAGTGCAGCAAGGCCCGTTGTCGTGCACCAGTTCCCGTTCGAGTCTAGCTCAAAGCGGTGTTTTCGGGTTTTACCCCTAGGTACATCTGTGCCAGAGCTGCCTCTACCTGCTCGTATCCAGACAGGGATGTATTGCTCGGAAAACTCATAAAATCTCTACGATACAAAATTCTTGGAAGTTCTTCTATACTAATCCTCAAAGTCCATCTTATGTCTATGTGATCTAATCAGAGTTTATCTAAATCTAGGTTCCAAGGTTTGTACTAAACATCCTCTGATACCAACTGTAACGCCCCAACCCTATTTAACCAGAGTCGGTGCATTATTACATTACATTGTCATGATCACAAGAAAGATAAAATCTTGAAAGACCGATTGGTTTAGTAGCCTTGGAAACACTAGATATATTCATAAAGTTTTACATTACATGAAAAAGTGAAAAACTACTACAACAATATAGTCTCCATATTCCACACTCATATCCCCACATACTATCCCTGCGGGTCATTCATAAATTACTTATTCACATCCTAGGAAAATTAAAGCATAGAAAATGGGTGAGCTCAAATGCCCAGTATGGATAACAATATAGCAAAAACTTTCAAAAATAAGCATAAACATTTAAGGCAATGTATAAATAAAATAAAAGCCTTTTAAACTTGAACTTCAACAATGTATGGAAAAAGTAAAATAAAATAATGCCATTTACTTATTCACATGGATATTCTACTAATTGAATAATCACATGCAATATCAATAACCACTTTCATAATGATGGAATGCATAATTCCAGACTATCATAACCACATAGCCAAGGCCTCGTGCCAAGACTAAAAATAGGATTTTGTCAAGGCCTTGTGCCAAGACACTAGTTTGTCTCATGATACCTACCGATGCATTGATGAGCTATAGTGGGCTCCACCCGTCACATATTAAGTCCAATGCATTCCCATATGAAATGGTTTAAACATAACATAAACATTCGTATTAAAACTAGCATATGAAATATCAATACTTTCACCATAAACTATGAATGGTATAAAAATAGCACATCCACAGTCAAACATATCACAAAACCTTCAATAAAATATAGAAGTTTTGTATCATAATAAATCAACTTCAAATAAGCGTAATATCCATCAAAGGATGTTGACATAGATGAAATCAAAACACTGTTTAGAGAAATATCTCTTTCTATTTTGAAATCATTTAAGAGTCATATATTTATAAAATAGAACATTTTCTTTGAAAATATTCTTATAAGCTTGTAAGGGAGGCTTTGACAATTTTATAACGGCGGAAAATAACCGCACCCGCTGTATAAGTTAAAAAAAATTCTTACCTTAATTCAGTCGAAAAGGTTAAAAGCACCTTGTTTGGAAAACGACGGAAAGATTCCTTTATAAACCTCTTATAAAAAGTCCAACAAGGGTATAAATGACTTTAAACAATATTCTTGTAAATAGTAAAAATGTTTTCAAATACATTTTTAAGAAACATGGATGTGGATGATAAAGAGATCCGAGTAGATTATTACGTATAAACAACCTCGGATAATGAAGAGATTGTGAAATAAGCCTTACCTTGTGATTTTACTTGGTTGAGGTCAGGTTAAACTCCTGTATAATGGTGAAGTAATTGTTATTAAATTATAAAATAATCATATACATTCATATGATATCATATATGATCTTTTAATATTGCTTTGTTAATAATATCTTAGAATTATCGTTGTTTTGGGTGTTAACTTACTCGTTTTCTTTTATATGTTTTGTTAATTAAGCCATGTTTGTCATGTATATGTTGTATATTATTCTATCCAGAATGATATCAAGTCCTTAAACATTATTTTTAAATCATCAAATGATAATTATACTTGAATGGATACGATGGAGAATGAATCTCATCGAGTTCGTGGAGACGGTAGTCCGTACGTACGCACGAGCGACAATATCATTATTTTGATATTAAAATAATATATAAGTTGATAGTATATCATATATACAGAATCATTATCATGTTATATTTATTATTTGAATAAGTTACACATCATTATTATACCCATCCAAATAATAATATATTGAATAACAATTACACCACGACGTGGAGACGGTAAGCCGTACGTACGCACCTATGGTGACATGTTGTCAAAGGGTGGATAGAATACTGAATATGGTTGTACCATATTTATAATAACATCACAGAATATATAAGATACTGGATTTATTATTTTAGAATGGTAACAACATAGAAAGAATAAGTGGAAGAAGAAAGGAACTTGGAAAAGGGTGGTGAAATCATTACCTCTTTTTCAGGTTCTTCCTTTTGATTTGATCAAAAGGGCTCCTTAAGATGGCTTTCTGATCAAACTAAGGCCTCTATGTTGTAGTGAGGGAAGTTGAGAGAGTATTTGGGCAGAGTTTGGCCGAACAAAAAGGCTTTGAAGGTGTGAAGAAAAGAGAAGGAGGAGTTCCCTTTTATAAGAGGGGTGAGGGGGACCTTTGGAAAAGCTAGAAATATTATTTTATAATAAATTAATATTCGGTTTATAATGGCTCCAATATTGATTATTCAAAGGTTAAGGTGGGATAGGTCGAAAACCATTCAACCAATAGAATTTAGACAGGTTTGGGTACTTATATTAACCTTATCTTTAAGTATTAACTCTAAGTTAATTAGTTTCACTTTTAAAATGTCTCTTTGTATTTTTATATTATATGGTTAATAAACCTACCATATACATCCAAGCGACCCCAACTGGTCCATTAATGAGGCACCTATCATGATATAAGTCTCTTGGCCGAACCTTAGATTTTTAAGAATTTTATACTAATTAATAATATAATATTCTTTTTAAAAACTCTTTTATGTCAATTTTGACACTATTCAATAGTTGATTTTTGTGAAACTCATAACATATTGATTACTTCAAACAGAGTCAAATAATAAATCCTAATATGTCATATTATCCTATAAAATTAGTTTAATTAATTAAAAGTTTCATATTATATTTATTTGGGTATCTATAATATCAATTATTTTAATTTTTCACTATTATAGTAATTACTGCATCATCATTGTGTCATAAATAAATTAAATTATTTAATGTCTAAAAATTATAAATAAAATATAATTATGTAGAAAATCATTGTATATTTCTATTTAATATTTATAATTGAAAATACAACATATATATCCCTATGTAAAAATTGTTTTGCTAAAAGATATATGTTTGTGTCATTTTTGTATTAATTTTAACTTAATTAAAATTAAGTGTCCCTATCACCTACAAGTGGCACCATGGGGTCCCAAAATCGACAAAAAGATGCCTATGGTCTAAAACGTATCATCCAATAAGGTTATGACACGTTTTAGGGTAATTTTGTATTATTATAATATTATTTGTTAACCCTTATTTACCGGATTTACCCTTAACCATGGTAAATAAAATATTTACCGCAGAAATTATTTAAAATGTCTAAAAATAAAAGTTACCTATTTACACAATTTGAACATTCTGATTCCAAATATGGAACCCATTTTTCCAAATTCAAAACACAGAAGTGGATGAAATTAATTTAAAATTAATTCCTTTTGTTAAAACAAAAAGCTTGTTTTTAAGAGATAATAACTATCAAAAGATTGACACTTGTTTATGTCCGGTTTAATTGTAAAATTCTGTCCGATGACCAAAATTATATTAAATGGTAAAAATATATTCTAAATATACTTTAAAACCACTCAAATTCATAATTTATCACTATTAATTATTTTGATTAAAAAAGTTGTTTTTAATTAAAATTTAGTAATTTTCACTATTCATCAAAATATTAAAGTTATCCGAAAAGTACCAAAATTTCACCTTAGGCTAATTTCGATATTCCGAATCCAAAAATGAAGTCCATTTTGAGATATAGAATTTATAAAATTTTAAAAAGTATGTATTACTATTCATAACGTCTAGTTTGATTGGTTATGGTGTGTTAGAACTCGGTGTTGCGTACAACACATGCTATCACATTATTCAAAGAGAAGCATACCGTAGAAGATTGGGGTGTTACAATTATAACAATGATATTATCGTTAGATGCATTTCATTCCCAGTTTATTGAATTTATTAGAAAAACGGTGATATTAATTGGTCTCTTAATTCATTCCACCAATAAATTTCTTAAGAGAATCAAATGTTACAATAAAGAGATGATGTGTAAATAGTTTACACCAACAAGGTATTATGTTTGGAGGGGGGATTATATGTTAAAGTTTCCAAGAGATACATACAAAAAGTGTAAAAATCATAAACCATGTTTTAATTTTTTTTCCAAATATTCCACCTCCCAAAAGGAATGTTTTTATCCATTGAGGGAACCACAAGAACAAAAATTAACTAACACCCATACATTTTAGAAAATATGATTCAAAATATAGTGAGTCTAAATCCTTTTCTATAGGAAAAAGAACCATTTAGTCACTAAGAGATGAAACCACTAACGAAGCCTTCAATTTTTCAAATTATCAATTGTGAAACATCAATTGAGAATAATGATGAAACACTATTTTCTCATCCAAGAAATAATGAGAACTAAATCATCCATAATGAAGAATATTTTTTTTGGTCCATAATTAATAAATAAAGTATTAAAAGTCAACTCCCAAATGTAGATAATCAAGGAAAAGAGTCGTTAACATGGTTTGATTAAAAATCAACTGAGAAGTGAACCATGAAGAATGCTCAAGTAGTAGTAGGAGTTGAAAAATCAGGATAAACTAAACCTTCACTATACTTCTAAAAAGTGATTATTTCTTATTCATACATCCAAGAAATTACTTCTTCCCCTAAATCCTCCTCACTTTCTTGAAAGAGAAAATAGCGGAAACCGAAACCTCATTATCAAGAAAACCACAAAAAAGAAAAGTAGCTCCAAGAGATTGTAAAATCTAGAAATAAAGACTTAAAGGCATGATCATAATAACAAAAAACCTTATACTTAACTATAATAGTGTGTGAAAAAAAATTTAGACATGATTCTGGGATAAAATGAAATCTGTTGAGAGCTAGAAAAAAGGAGCATCGAAGAAAAGTAAAAGAGGTTCATTTTTTCTATAATAATTCATAGATAAACCTAAAAAGGAAGCTAAATTACAAATATGAAACTTAATTAAAAAATGAACCAACATCATCACAAGCTGGAGTTATTTCCGAGAGGACATGGTTCTAGATCAGAGGTATCTAGGGGTTATAACTCTTATAAATGTGCATTTGGATTAACCTGATAGTCACATGTTGAATAAAAATTGGCTACAATTAACACCTAGTTTGACACACCTTGTAGATATACATAGGATAATTCACATTTCCTATACAAGTATTTTTAAGTGGTTCAAAAATAACGATATCCATAAAGAAACATTGTTTATGATTATGAGATTACCTATGCATATATTTTCCAGTTTATGTAATGTGTTTCACTAGTGTTGAGATTATACATTATGTTTAATAATTTCATGATCATATATTGTGTACACCATCATTTAAAAAATGTGCCGAGAGGATGAAATGAGAACTGTAGAAATGTTTGTAATCAAAAGAGTAAGAATGATAATTAACCTGATGATATTAAGCCAATATTTTAAAGGAAATAAATCTCCCAAACATCCTAATTGTATGAGGATGTTTTATCTTATGCTATAAATATAGAGAAATAATTCTATAGGTGTTATTGATTCAATTGGATACTAGAGAAGAATAGAATAGAATAGAAAATTGAATAATAGTAAAAATGGGAATGTAGAGTTTCCCAATATGTGATAATTGTGGAAGTAAAGACCCTGGTACTTTATTGATGGGAATGGGAGTTCGTTAAAAGTGTAAGGATAAATACCAATATGATTATAATTTCATGGGAAATAAATAATTTTCCAATGTTTAATGCCTCATCATTATTTATGTTGGGAACTATGAAAGTGAATTTCAAAATCATCAGGGGAAAATAAATAAAAAGTAGCTTGGGTATCGTTGTAAAGCTTATGATATTACCAAATATGATGTATAATGATTAATTTTCTTGTGTTTTGATTTAAAAGTTATGTTATATTAGAATTTCTAAATGATAATATAGTTATAAGAAACATTAAATGTGTAAGAATTATACTAAAATAATATTTCTCAATGGATTTGAGAACACATGTTGAAGGGTACCGATTAACATGAAAAGTGATTCAGTGACAATTTGAACATAATTAAAAACAAATGATTGAGGGAGGATAACCCATAATATGTTCCCAATGTTGAAAATGAGATATTTATATAATAGTGTTTGTTACCTGGAAGCTGGTTAGAGGTTTGGTGTTTAATGTCATAATTACTAGATTTTAATAAAATTATTTATTATGGAATATACTCAACAACTTTTGATTTTATATTTGGAAGCATGCATGTTTTAATTATGAATTTATGATTATTAAGGTATTAAAATTTATGGAATATGACAGTAAGTGAAACACTATATTTTATGGGGTATATAATGTTTATTTTAGAACATTCTTAAAAGTCATTGAACTTTGAGTTTGGGAAAAAATTGGATGAGTCTATAGGTAAAATATTTATGGAATAGATTAATTTTAACTTTGGGTGTTAATGGATAAATTGTAGTAAAAATTTGGTTCATGGAAAATATATTGGGATATGATGAATTAATTTTCATTATTTTATTAAGATAATGATTTATTGCTTGTTAATTTTAGTTCTTTTAGAATAAATATTACTATTGGATATCCATTTCTTAGTGTAAAAGATGAAGTAGGAATTGATAAAACCGGATCAAAAGGATTAAATTGTTCCTATATAAATATATCAAGTAACTATATTTTATTCTATTATCAGTCAAGATGTTAAAGGAATTCCTCAAATATAGGAAATGGATATTGAGAAAAAAATGTTGTCCAAGTACTTTCATTTAAAATGAATCAAATTCTCCCTTGACATATAATAAATCTATGGTTTCGTGGTTGTTAACCATAATAGTATTACCCACTTTCTTATGATAAATGATATCTTTCACTCTATATTATTGGGAGTTATTTTTTTTTTCTAGGTCTATGTTTTCATTTCCCGCCAATGTTCCCTTTAATAGAAACCTAATAATGTGTTATTTTGGATTTACTTATTACTACCATTTTAATAATATCAAGATGAATTTTTAAAAAACATTTTTCTGTGATGGTTACCCCCAAATGTATTTTCTAATTTCAAATCCTTGATTACCAAGATCATAATTCAATTTTGAGGATGCAATTTATTTAAGGGAGTATAATGTTCCACCATAATATTTTAAAATAGTTACATAATGATTGGTATCATGTGTTAAACATAAAAAAATTAGAATGAAATATAACACCATAATAATTAAAATATATTTATTAAAATTCACTCTCTTAAATATCTTGAGATGCACACAAAACTAGGTTTAAATGAAACATGATACTCTGTTAAAATATAATTATTTAAACATGAACAATATAAAATAGTAATTAAATAGGTATGTATGAATAATAATAAATAAATTAAAAATTCACATGTTCTAAACATGTATAAAAAATTAAATGGACATCTATTTATTATAAGTGAAATAAGAATCATTTGATATAAAAATTAAGGCTTTCAGAAAAACAATTTTTTTAAAAAGAAAATAGTTTCATCTCTCCATGAACACTTATGATAAAATTAGTACTTAATAATTTTATAAAACATAATTTATAAAAATAAATTGATTTTTTAAATTATACTATGAAGGTTATCTCTGGGAGAATTATTGGGATTTTTTCGAAACATTTAATTTTTGATGAAAAATGGGAAGTACTGTTTTTTACTAAAAACTATTTTTTTTATTAAATAATTTCAAAGATAAATTTTATTTTATATTTATTTTGAATTAAAATTAGTTAAATTATATAATAAATATATATGATTTAGTTAATTTTAATCATTTTCATGTTGATTTTGTTTATAATTTATTTTAAACTAATGACCATTTTCTCTTTGAGAACCAGATTTCTCATCGTGGTCGAGAGATTAATTTTAATTTCAATTTTTCTAAATTTTTTAATTGAATTTGTAGAAATGAATTAAATATTTTTATTAATTATAATTTATATTATCAACTATGTTCATCTTAATTTTTCACCAAAATAAATAGTAAAAATAGTAAAACGTAATTTCCATAGTTATGGTAAAATGGTTTTGTCCAGGGTTAAAATACAAAGATAAGAGATAAGAAGTTGTAAAAACATGTATAAAATATATTTTATGGAAATATTTAGACCTTATAATGTATAAGTTATATAATACTAAATTTGGTAACCTTTTTAATGATTAAAATGCGGGTACACCAGTTTCTTTTCAAAAATTACAAGTGTTCCACTAATCTCACTTATAAAATACCACCCTAGATCATTACTTATTCGCACCATAAAACCATTTTGTATCCACCAATCCCATTCCAATTAATTTCCTTAATTCCATCACATTATCATAGAATACTTGGTATGGTCATAAATCCATTCTATGAATACTTTTGGTGTAATCCTAATGAGTTTGTCCGAGAAGAGGTAAAATTCTTAGTTATACGTTGTTGTTTTATTTTATATTACACATACGAAAAATATTATTACTTTATGATTATATAATAAAACAAATATAAAATATAAAATATTTTATTATTTTAAGGGAATAAACTATATCCATATCCTCTTTCCCCAAGTGGGAAACAATAACGTCGCTCGGGTGTACAGTGGACTACTGCCTCACGAAACGATGTGAAACTTTTTCCATCAACACCTCTCAATGTTGGTTATGATGATACAGATAAAGTATAAATATTATATTTATAACGTTATTATACCTATTTAGTAATTATATGATATAATTTTTTTTATATTCTATCTCTTGTGGGATATGATAATGTCTCTCATATGTACGGCGGACTACCACCACATGATGTTAGGTGATTCATTTTTAAATAATGATTTTATTAAAGGAAATAGAAAAAATTTCAATTAATATTTGTGAAATAAATTAAATAATAATCATATTAATTACATATATTACATTTATAAAATAGAACATATCATTTTCTTTCTTACTTAGAAAAATGATAACATTGTTTGTGTACGCATTGACTACCGGCCTTCACGAAGTGACGTGACTCTCTTTTTATCGCCAAAACATAAGGATAATATAAATAAATATATTTTAATAATTTTAAAGGTATTTATGATATTATTATAATTATGTAAAGATAAATTATTACTGAACACATTTTTATAACGTTCTTTGAAAAAAGTGAAACGTTACTGATGTGTACGTATGATCTACCTTCTCCGTAATTGTGAAAAAATAATTTTTTCAAAACCAATTATCATGATTGGTATTAAAATTATAATATATATATACATATATAAGATAATTATTTAATAATTATCATTTTTTAAATGTTGAAATAATGAACTCTTAGACCCATTTTATACTTACCGAAGCAATTTTTTACACATAATTCAAATATAATAAAATCACCCAACATAAAATAAATTGATTAATTTATTGTATATAATATGTATGTAAGTGAAATAAAATGAATAATACACATGAAAAAGTATCTTAAGATGTTAAATAATTCATATATGTTTACTATTCACATACATGATGTGTCATGCTCAAGGTAAGGTACTCTGTCTCAATTTCTATTCCTCGAGGCATATTGTAATGTTATACACAAATTTTGTCCTATGTAGTGTATATACTGACTAAAAATTAACTTTTTATTAATTAATTCACCTTTAAGGCAAAGTGAGAAACTGGTCCTAATCAATTTGGAGGTAAATCCTCATTGGATAAGGCAAATCCAATAAAGAAATGCACCAACCTATTGGTACTTTTCTCTCTATAAAGATTCCAGTTCATAAGCCATACCTTAGCATTAGAATCTTCGCCGATAACAACTTTGAAACGAGATTCCATTTTATCCCAGGTTCAAATATACTCTTCTTTTCTGATTTTCCTGTCATTGAAGCCTCTCATCAGGATTATATCTTGTTTATCAATTCAATCATCTTTCATTCTGTTCCCCTCCACTTGAATATGTCTTCCCATCAACTAGTTTTCATTGGGATATATTACTTCTTCATTTTCATTTAATATATTATTAGATAACTTTATAATGAATTTTGATTATATTATGTTGTATTCATGATTTTCATTTTTAGATTTAAATATGAAACACATAATATACTAATTGATTAATTATCACTTCATCATTATTACCATTGTAAGATCCTACTTCTCGATTTCCCTTTCATTGGAACATTTTTATGAATACAAAACTATTCACTTGTACATGGTGAATATAATATTACTTTTATATATTTAACTAGAATACCTATTTAATCTTTATGGTAAATATTTCAATTCATCGTTATCTATATTATTTATATCATGAATATATATGGCCAAAACTACATACCATTTATACATACAATGTTTACATTGAAAGTTATTGATTGACTAGGGAAATATTGATAAATTTGTTTTTATTACTAAATTTATATATTTTTTTGTAATTCACATTTTTCATGAATTAATTTATCATTAAATATATTAGTAATGATTTCGACACATAGTTATGGGTGGAACCCAATTATATACAGCCCCTCGATGCATCGAAATTTCTAATGAGATTAATATTTTTCCAAAATAACAGGTTTCTACCTGTAGATCTAAACCATATTGTGAAAGGTCATGATGGAGGAGGATTCATGTTACTAAGAACATGACATACAATGATTAAAAATTTCCTTTATTGAGATTTCATTTATCATTATCCATTATATTTTCACAACAATATTATCTCTGGAAGCATTTCATTCTCAGTTTATTTACTAAATGAAATGTGTTTTCAGTTATTAACCTTTCCATGTTGAATTATAATTAATTTAAAATAAAATTAAATTTATTTAAATGTAATTTTGGTTAATTTATTTACCTTTTAATGTTTATTATTAGTATTTGTTCATAATAGATTCGATTGTACTTAACCCTTAATGAGAATTTGAGATCACCAATTTTCTGTTTCTTTTCCCTAGGATTTGACGAATATTTCATGGAAAGAGTTCAAGGATTCCAAATTTCACCTATTAAAATTATTTTAATTTTATTTCCAAATGTAAAATGGGTATCAAGAATTTATTTTGATCTCCAAAAATTCAATAATGTTCGGACCTTCATGATTTGTAATGTTATATCTTTGTCAATGTAATATAGTAGGCACTGACTTTGAGTTATTGTAGTCTGGGTCACTAAAAATATTTTCAAAATTTTAGTCAATAGTCTTCTTATATTTGTGAACATTAATATGAAATTTATTTTGAGTATGAACTATATTACATGGTTTAATATATATGAACTACTAGTCTAGAAGTCTGTAATTATGATATTTTGGGGATGATTTAATAGTTGAATACTAAATTATGTAAATTTTGGAACAACTTTTTTATAAATGTGAAATCACACCCACACTTGAACTTAAACCTTTCTCAAAAATTTGAATTATCCCTATAGGGAATATATTTAAAAATTCCATGTAATAATTGTAAGTGGGTTATCCAATAAGAAAGAGAACAAAATTTATAATTATTTAGGGATAATATGATGGTCATATGATTTTCATTAGATGCTTTTCCTAGGTTTAGTCCATCTAGTTTCATTAAATGTATTCTTCAAAAATAAAATTTCAAAAATGTTAGAAAATTATAGATGATATTTAATCCCACCCATCGTGAAATGGTTAAAAAAATTGTGACAACCCTGTTGGTTATGGGTATAATTTACCCTAATATTGTTAGTGGATGGGTAAGTCCAGTTCATATTGTACCTAATAATGGAAAATATAAAATTTTTAAAAATTAATTTGGAGAGTTAGTTTATTCTTGGATAACCAATCATTAGAGGGAATGCATTGATTATAGGAGGATGAATATATTGAATAGAAGGACCACTCCCCCTTTAATTTTCATGATCAAAATGATGAAAGGATAGATAGTCAACCTCATTATTGTATCTTGATTTGGATTCATGGATATTTCCTGGTTCATATAGCTCCTTAGGACTATGATAAAAAAACGTTAACATGTAAATTTGGTACTTTTTCTTGTCATAGAATACCATTTGGACTATTTAATTTCCATACCTCAATGCATATATATACTCTTATAATTTGTAATGAGTTTCTTCAAGAATCTATGGAGGTGTTTAAATACTCTTCTATAGTGTATGGTCCATAATTTTAGAGTTTTTTTGACAATTTTAGGAGTTTTTATTAGAGGGTGTACTAAAAAGAACCCTATTTCAGGCTTTAATAAATGACATTTTATGGATGATTATGGAATTTTCCTTGGTCATGATGTGTCTAAGTATGTAATTTGTGCGAAAAAGTCCAAGGTTGACATAATATCATCAATACATTTTCATAAGATTTTGAATGATATGATATATTTTATAATGTATCTATGGTTTTATAAGACATTCGGAAAATACTTTACTTTAATTTATATGAACATTACTAGACTTATACCAAAATATATTCCATTTTTCTTTAGTGGGAACTATGAGTAAGCCTTTAATGAACTTAAACAGAACCATGTGACCCCACCAATAGTTCAACTACCAAATTGGGATATTCCTTTATAGAATATGGCTAATACATCATATTTTTTTTAGGGTATGCTCTTGATAAAATAGTATAGGGGAAGTCACATGTCACTACTTATGATTCTAGGACTCTAAATTCCACCCATTACAATTACTCCACAATAGATAACAAATTGATATCTATTTTTTCCTTGATAAGCATAAAATCCGTATTTTGAGAAATATAATTGTGGTTATCAGTAACCATTATTCTATTAAATATCTAACGAAGAACAAGAATAAAAACCAAGGTCAGTTAGATGGATCCTATTGATTTTTGAATTTGATATATAGATCCAAAATTGGAATGGGATTGAGAACACTATTGATGATAAATTGAGTAGGATACCTATTTATTTTTTATTTAAAATTCATCTGTTGACCATATTTGATACTTTTTGTATTGGGTGTAATTTTATTCTGGTATCATAAACAGTAGTCCATGGTTTTCATACATTATGGATTTCTTAGCGACTAAAACTATTCCACATTAGGTTTCCAAGAAGCAGCTTACTAAACTGATTAGTGAGTAAAGTAAATATATATGGGATGATCCTTAATAGTGTAATTTGGGAAGTTATCAAATTATTAGGATATGTATCATGAATTATTAGATTTCTTCAGTGATGATTTTTTCTATAAGTTGAGATATGGTTTCCACTTTAAGCCATAAAGGACTACTAGAATACTTAAATATTTAGTTAAATTTTAGCCTTCCATTTTCAAATAATCTAATATTTTTTGTATGACTTGTAATTACATTCAATTCCATGGAAATATTTCTCAATGACATTAGATTCCAAAAAACTTTTTGTTTTATGTTATGTTTTTGATTTTTTGGGAATGGAATTTATGGGAAATTTTCCTTATTCCTTTGGATATTTATACATCATACTTATGGTGGAGTATGTGTGCAAGTGGATTGAATTTTTTCCCTCTATGACTGATGATTCTATATTTGTGTCTAATATATTTCAATGGTAATTTTGTTTCTTAAATTTTGGATTCTAAGATATATTCTCACATACTATGGAAAAGGTTTTTTAATATAACATTGGATGATTTTCTATATTTTTTTGTAGTTAGTCATAATGTTTATAAAATCTAACATTCTAAAACAAATGGGAATGCTGAATTTTCAAGAAGGTGGATCAATCACACTATTACATAATAGTTAGCCGAAATATGGAATATAGTATATTAAGTCTTGTGGATGATTTGGTGGAGTATATAACATCTTATAAAACCCCAATAGGGATTTCAAATTATAGGATAGTTTTTTGAAAAGATATTCATGTAACCATAGTGTTAAATAATATTTTTATTTAGGCTTTCAAGACAAGAAATTTGATGTTTTTTGAATTTGGAAAAGTGATTATATCTTGTTTTCTAGAGTTATAATAAATAAGGAACAATACTGGTGAAAATGAGAGGATACTTATAGTGATTTCAAATTTCTTCATAAGAATGATCATTAACAAAGAATTTTAGATTGAAGATAAGGTGCTATTATATAAATCTACGCATAAAAAATTCCTAGGAAAATTTCATTTCATGTGGGATGTACCTTTTATTATAACTCACATTATTGATTTTGGTGCATTATATATCAGATATCCTAGGAAGTATGTTCCATTCATCGTAAATGGACATCATATTATACTTTTAAGGATGGTATTAAAGAAACTATGGGGGTGGATTTAATTTTCATTGAAGTTGAATGTCACTAAATAATCTAGTGAATTTCTTCCCTTTCAATTTGTTTTTTATAGAATATGTTTATGGGAGGTACTAGACTTTTGTAGTGTTAGAGTGTTTCATTGAAGATAATAAATTAATCCCGATGACGATGTTTTTTCTTCTAAAGTTCACTTTGAGAAATCTTCCTGGGGATGATCTCTACATTTTGGACGAGATAATTTCAATTTATATGATTAAGAGAAGCTAAAAGATAAATAATATTTAATCATACCAAACATATTTTCTTAAACTTTGGTTTAATTTAACTTTCTCTAAATTTTTGTAGACCAAAATGTTAACCTTTTTCATTATTATAAACATTGGTTTTAACTAGAGGGATATTTTCAATGAGAAGAGGTTGTATTTTTATGGATTAAAAAAAATAGAGAAGGTAATTCTAGAAAGTAATTAGTTTTCAATTATTATCATTTTTAGGAATTTAAATTCCATTTCAATAATGCAAATTCTTTAGAAATCCGTTGCATAAATGTAATGTAGAAATTGAGGAGTAATTTCATGCTGGAATTAGTTTTTAAACATGCTTGTTATTAATATTAAACTATTCATTTTAGAGTATATATTAATATAATTTCATTTTGTATATTCATTCTTTTTATGAAAATAATTTTACTTATATACTTGAACATGAAATAGTATAAACATTTTACTTTTCTGTTGAATTTCAAAATTGAGGACCTGTGGGGAATATTTTTTTCATTCTTGAGAGTTGTTGATTATTTGTGTTGTGTGGGTAAATACTTTAATATTTCATGTGAACCTTCATACATGATTATAATCAACTGAATTACTAAATCTTTTAAAATTGGGATTACATAATTCTACACATTAGATTCATCATTGCATAAAATTTTGATTTATATTGTGGGGTAAGGTTCTTTCAATGTGCTAAACAGTACCTTAATGTAATCATATAAAAAACCATATATTTTTTCATATTGGATTTTTTTCATGTTTTAGTAAATCATTGTTATTGCCATTATATTCTACTGATTTTTTCATGTTGGGTAACCACTTTGAGGAGGTTAATTATCTATTACCCCTTATATATAGTTGGGTAAACTATTTCTTATTGGTCTCTTGAAAAGTTGATGGATTTGGTTTAAGATTTTATGAATTCTAGGAAAACATCAGTACAATCTAATTCATTGATTTGGATTCAAACTCATAAAATATGAATTTAAATGAATTATGAAATGAAAATCTTGTCTAATTATTTAATCTCTTGTAATTTTAATTAAATATTTGTCAAATTATTTAGATTTATTTTTTGGTTAGATGTTACTTGAATGGTTAAAATATTTTAATCCGGTTATTTTTATTGTGTTTTTATACTTTAATCCTAAATAATAATTATTTTTTCTTATAAATTTATTTCATTTTCTTTTTTAAAATAATAATTACATACCTTTAAAATTAATCTATCTTTTTAAATAAATTTATTGTTTATTTGATTTTTTATAAATAATTATGAATTTAATTATTTTAATTTAATCTCACATGTTTTTATTTTTTATTTAATTTTTATTCTTAATGATAGAGTTTTTAATTGTTTTATTCTTTCAATTTATATTACTCTTATTTATATATATTATTTTGAGAGTTAATTTTATCTATTTATTTTAATTTTTTATATTTATCCTTTTTCTTGGAAATTTAATCCTTTAAATTAATTTATTAAACCAATTTTAATCGATTTTATTTGAATTTAAATCTTCATATTCTTCTTTCGAATATTTAATGTATTTTTATTTTTTAATTTGGAGGAAATGTTATTTTTAATATATAGTTAATTTTTTTTATTTTACCTTGATTTTATTTATCTATTAATTTTCAATTGAATCATATGGTTTTTGTAGGATAATCCACACAAGTTATTTTTGAAGTAGCATCCATGTATCCAAACGGCTACATATCCAATTTTGATCTTGCTTCACATAGCCAAATCGCATCATCAACTCATGTATCCAATCTCCTGGTGGTACATAAATAAAAAAATTACAATGTAATGACATATATATTGTTCAATTTTGATTCCATGTATCAAAATTTCAGTAGTTCACATCTCCAATTCCCAATTTTGGTAGTTCAGTGTTGGAATATATATGGGTATGATAATATTAAAAAAAATGATTCTCCCAAAACCATTGATAAATGTAAAATCCAACCAACCTCTATGGGAATGATGAAACCAAAGATTTCCAATGAATTTTGAGATCCATTCGAGTCTATACCACCACTGAGATCACAAGGATGATGGTGACCTGAGTTTTTTGCCGTCATCGTTAAGGCCTCTTGAAATAATCCTGACCGAGGTTGTCATCATAAGGAACAATGGAGTATATTCCTTGAGATGATGAAATGATATTTTAGAATATCACGTTGTGCCAAAGATATGACCGTAGATAAGGAATTTTTCTAACAAAATCATTACAAGTAAGCTTGATCCTAAAAAAGTATTTTATGACATAAAAGTCGAGCCACTATTTATTCTCTTAAGAACTAAAAATTAAATCTTCTTGAATAAATCTATAATCTATTTGACAAGAGACACCATTGCGACCTATTCAATGATTTTAGTTAATGAAGTGTCAAGAATGAAGAACAACACTCATTGTCGCCACCAGATCCATGATGATCATGAGATCATAAAATATATAACCCAAATTAAAAAGATGAAATTAGTTCATATTTTTTCAAGAGGTTTTGTCCAATCTAGTGTCAACTAAATTACTTCAATGTAGAATCTTTCTGAGTAAGATAATCGAACAGAGTTATTCATCACCACCGAACTCATGATAGGTTTTTTAAATTGAGAATGTGAAGATGATGGAAGTGTGGGGACACTACAATTATGGCGTTAATTGAGGAGGAAAATAATCTTTTGGAAACAATTTATTGTGGGTATTCCATTGTGGGAAGCTAACTCGTAGACCATGGATGAGAAGATGGAGCTGGAAATCCATCTATCCTGATCATTAAGTGCTTCGTTGATTTTTGGGGTTTTTAGCATCAGGTGACTATCTCCTCTCTCTACTAGCCTTCTTTCTGTTTAGTCATCACTTTAGAGAAAGATTTTTTTGTGCATGGTGAATTTTTCCTTGGTCCATTGGCCGATGGCTCTTCAACCATTCAAGTTAGTCGATGGAGGTCCATCGTGGAAAGAAGATACCCCGAGCTGTAGTCTGGGTTTTTCTCCTAGGACCCCCTACCCTTTCAGAATGAATCCCTTCTCAATGAAATTGGCGACTCTCTTGGAGGTTTGCTTTGCTCGAATGCCCGTACCCGTTACAAAGAGGATATGCTGGAAGCTCGGATCTATGGGGAGTTGGATATCTTCTTCCCCCTCAAGGATAGATTATCCTTGAATGTGAAAGGTTTAGTGGACTGGATGTAGGACCTTGTATTCTTGGTGTTTCTTAGGTTCTGTTCTTCTTTCTCTCTCTAAGGGCATTCAGTTCTGCTGTACAGGAACCGAAGGAAAGGTGGTAGAAGTCACACTTATCATCCACCTCCTAGCATTGTTCCCTCATCCTTATATGCTTCTGATAAGGGTACTTCCCAAGATGCTCCTCGAGATTCTGATGCTACTAGGACTGGTCTACCCAATAATGCCTACCGAGATCTGGTTAAGACTTATCGAGCTCCCTCTGTTCTGAAATACAAGATTTTTTCTCATTGCACGCCGGCTATTTCTAATTATAACTTCCCAGATATGGTGCATATGACATCAATTCCCCCATCCCTGTTAGTTTATACTTTCGATTGATATTTCTTCAACCCTAGACAGCTTCTATTAGGTGGGTGTTTTGTAGAAAAAAACCTGGGTCGCATTTTTTTTGGCTCCCAGTGCCCTAGGAGGAGTCACCCCTCATGAAAATAGGGTATCTAAGTGATCTCGTATGGCTGAAGGGTGTGTGTATTTTTTTGTTTATTCCATCCCTGGATGTTTTTAGAGTGTAGTTTGTGTCTCATGACTCCCATCCAGATGAACCATTACCTCAGGCCCTTGCGAGTCCAGAAACTCTTTCCATCCCCCCTAGCACAGTGAAAGGAAAAACCATCACAATGGATTTCACAGTAGCTTTTCCTTCACCTTATCACCCTACTTCTAGTCCTAAGGATTGTACCCATTTTAAACTATAGAATATAAGGGAGCACCTTCCCACCCATTTCAGAGTGTCTGAAGGTCCTGGGGCCAATTACAAGCCACATAATTTTTAAATGTTATGTTTTATTATATGGAACTCCCGGGGTCTCAGAGCCCGGGTGAAAAATGATTTAATTTATATAGAGATATGGAAGAACCAAGCAGATCTGGTCACTCTTCTAGGGTATATGTAGAATCCTTCTAATATTATATATTTTTTTGCAAGATCAAGCTACATGGTTCCATGCATTCGGATCCAGTGAACATTAAAATATAGTTTTTCTAGTCGAAGGGAATTATGGTTGATCTCCTCTATTTGGGTGACTAGATTATTATGATGAATTAGATGAAGGGAGAGGATAATGTGCCGATGTATTTTGTGTATGGTACCTGTGACGCCTAGTGTCATGAATGGTTGTTCCAAGTTCTCTTCTCTTTTTACCCTGGGTATTCTCTTTGGCCTATGTGTGGGGATTTCAACATAATTGTTGATACTGGGGAGAAGAAAGGTAGAGGGGTTTTTCATAGGAGGTTTAGCCTGGCCATCACTCATTTCATGGCTGAGAATGGTTTTCTTGACTTTGGCTACTCTGGAGACCCCTTCACGAGGTGTAATAATCAAAGAGGCAGCAGGAGGTGCTGGAGCCGGATTGACCATTGCCTTGCAAACATCAATTCCATCTATAAGTTCCTCATATCCCAACTTAAGCACCTTAATAGAGGTATCTAAGATCACTCTCCCATATTGATCTCCTTGTCTTATAGGCTAAAGACCTTATAGGTCTTTAGGTTCTATCATTACAGGATTCACATCCACAGATACAAATAGATCATCAACGAGTTGGGGGTGAGATAGTTAAAGGGCACTCGTATGTTATAGTTTATAACAAACTACGGCTACTGAAGTTGGGGTTGAAAGAGTGGTCCAAGGACCTTCCTCCACTTTAATAGAACTTGGAAGAGACGAAGAAAAAATTGAATGTCTGGATTCTAGTCTAGAAGCGAACATGAGTGACTTTATGTTTGAGGAGCACACAGATTGGAAGATCTCATGGGCAGAGATGATTTCTAAGAAGGAACATGTGGCATGTGAAATATTCAGGATAATGTTGTTGTAATAGGGTGATAGGAACTCAACCTTCATTCATGATTTCTTGAAAGAAAAAATGTGTCCCATGAAACCGAACATTCTGCTTGATGACAGTTCGTATACGGATGACAAAGACATGGTGGGGGTGTATGGATAATACGTTTTTCAGGAATCGCTTTCTCGACCATAATCAAAGTATTTAAATGGTGTACCCCAGTGGTAATGCATCCATTTGGGATGAAATTTCCACCCATGTATCTAACATGGACAATGAATTCTTAGAAATGACTCCTAAGGAGGACGAAAACCACTCATCCATGATGAATCTCACTGCAAAGAGCACCGCTGGCCCTAACAGCTTCCCTAGTTCTTTTTATAGGGATTCCTAAGAGGTTGTTATGGGTGATATAAATGTTACTATTCATGAATTCTTTCGGGGTGGTATCCTTCTGAGGGTTTCCTATGTTACAACCATAGCGCTCATTATAATGGTTAGAGACCCCTATTGTCTACCACACTACTGGCCGATGAGTATGTGTAACTTCCCCTATAAGATCCTAGCTAGTATCATCAACCTGAGGATATCCAAACTCCTTCCTCATTGGACTTCCATTTAACAACACAGGGTTTTCATAGGCCGATCTATTCAAGAGGCTATTAGTATGGCTCCAGATATTTTGAGATATATTAACTCAACAAAACCAAGGATCTAACATGGATATAAAATTGGATATGAATAAATCCTATGATAGAATGGAGTGGAGATTCATTAACAGTGTCTATACAATGATTGGGTTATATCATAAGGCTTTGGACCCCATCTTCAGATGTTTCAGCCCATCTTGGTTGGTTGTATCCTTCACGGGATAGACCTATGGATTTTTCAAGGCTACCTATTGGCTTTAGTAGGGGGACCAAATATCTCCCAGTATTTTCATTGTTGCAGAGGAAACAATTATCCATCTCCTTAACATGGGTCTATCTAATGGTGACTTACTTCCTTTCTGAAGGAAATTAAACCCTCATCTTCCTCTAATCGAATGTTCATGAATGATATGCTGATATTCATTTAAGGTTCTAGGATATCCATTAATGGAATTAAGAGAATTATTTCAGACTATTTCTTCTCAAGTGTATAGGTTATTAGTAATGAAAAAATCAGTTTGTATATCCCTAATAAGGGTCTTCTTGGTATGACTGCTTCTCTTTACAACATACATTGAATGTAACTCGGGTCATTTCACATGGATAACCTCAAAGCTCCTATACCTTTAAGGAGTCTCAGGATTTGTGACATTGATCACATTGTATAAAAGATCACAGATAGGGTTATCAACTGGTAGAACCGTTTCATTTTCTTTGTAAGGAGAACTACTCCGGTTAATAGTGTGTTGCCGGCTATCTCTATCTATGAAATGGCCTCCACTACTCTGCCTAAAAGTGTCATTAGAACTATTGATAGTCTCTTGGCTTCTTTTGTGTGGGATGATCTTTCTATAGGGAAGCATCACTAGGTCTAATGGTAATGAATGGAAAATCCAATATAATGGGGGGTGTTTATGTGAGGAGTTTAGACTCCACGCTTCATTGTGTGAATTACAAGATTTCATGGGAAGTGATTTATTGGAATACCATTTGGGGGAAGTCTATGTCAAGCTGTTGGGTGGGCGATGAGGAACACAGTGGGGGTACCACATCCCCATTCTGGTCCAGGATTTACCCCCTCATCAGCACCCTTGTATAGAACTCCCACTGGATTGTAGGGGAGGGAAGAATTATTTTGTAGAAACATAATTGGTCTGGCTCGGTTATTGGATTTCCATGTTTCCAAGCCCCCTTTCTATCATTTAAAGAAGATACTCTCCACCCTTCATATATCAATGCAGCACTGGATACAAAACAGTAGGAGATCTTCAAGTCCATTACTATTAACTCAAACCCTGACACTTGTTTCTTCACTGCGTCCTCCTCAGGGCGATTCTCTACCAAGGATTGTTGCAAGATCTCAGATGCGCCAAGCCATTATGACATCTCTAATACCACAGTTTGGTGTAAAAATCCATTCGTAATATAATGTTCTAACATAGAGGATCTGGAATAATATTGTGGCTGTGGATGAGCAGGTGAAAAACACGGGTATCGGTTTGGTCTCCAGATGCCTGTGTTGTTGTAGTCCTAAGGAGGAGAGCATAGTCCACTTATTTTTTGAAAGAAATTGGGCCCAATCTATTTGGTATTTATTTGGTAACTTCACAATGTTATCCTTCATATCATACGGGTATGCTTCTTTTTAGGTTATATGGTATCATGGGTTGGATCTTACAGACTTGGGGATGGTGGAGCGCTCTATAATATTATGTGGTGGGTGCTAGTGCATACGGAAATCTAGGAACTAGGCTCGCATCGACGGGGCTCTTCCTAGATCAAGAGCCATCATTGTGAGATCACAGAACCTGTTGGTGGACATGGTTATAGTTATCCCCAGATGGCATGAGGATCCTTTATTAATGCTGCTACATGTGAGTTATCTTCCGATTAAATCCTTAAGTAATAGGTCACAAGGAAAATGGATACGATGGAGGCCTCTGGTCTAAGGCTATAATCTAAACTCGTATGGTTCATAAATTCTAGGATAAATGAAAGGAATGGGTGTGGTTGGGCACATGTGCGGATGTTCTGTGATGTATTTCATAGCATGTGATGGGAATGGGTCTCTACTCCAGGCAGAGGCAAAAGAATTGTTATAGGGATGTCCCTTTGCAAGCATAGGAAAATCATGATCACCCAAGCTGAGACTGATTCTCTTATTCTTTATCACTCTCTTAATAGTAAGGGTCACATACTCTAGTCAATTTCATAAAAGGTTTGGAACTGTCTTTCCCTCCACCACAATATTAGGATGACACATAGATGTTGTGAGGGGAAAAAAGTTGTAGATCATCTTGCGTCTATTGCGAACCCGGGCCCAAACATCACTTTCCTTCCATTGGTTAATCTATTATAACTTGAGGGAGTTAACTTGATTAGATGAGATTCTATTGGATTACATTACATCTGGCATGCCAGTCCTATGGCCCTCATGTATATTGCTTGTGGCATGTCTGTTGTTTTGTTTTCTCATCTCCTTTGTTTGCACCTGTGTTTTTGTTCATGAATAAAAAACTTAATGTTGGATATATAGTGATTTTCTAACGGGTTTCCGTGCAACTATTCTAGTGATCCACGCATACACCACCTCATCTTTCAATCATGACCATTGAGACTGTTTTATCTCTTTATTAGCAAATCAATGTCCATTTTTAGTATTCTAGGAGTCGATTCATGCTATTTCAACTATTCTGGAGACATTGGTATGGTTATATTTTCAAAATTTTCACTATATCAATGAAATAAAACATTGGTAGCACGATTAAAGATATATCTATTAATTATTCCATCTATAAATCCAAAAAAAGGAATTTTACATATTAATGATTTAGAGAAATCGATATTAAAGTCATATAATCCCACTGTAGTGAAAGCAGAGGAATTTTAAACAAGAGTTCAAAAATAGCGGGAATGCTTGAATCAGTTCCCCACTAGTCGATACAAAGTGGGTTATACTTAACAAGAAATGCACCTCCCAAACTATTATATGGATTGAAAAGAGTATCGTCCATAATTTTGAAAACAAACACAATACTTATATTCATTGATGGATAATGGAAAATATGTATGCATGGAAAACCACACTAAACAAAGAAAACCCAATATGCCAACTCATCAACTAGAAGTAAAAAAGATGTTTCCAACATATCAGATCACATGAGTGGGTTCCAAGGTACTCATGATCAATTGAATTCCATGAAAATGATGATTTTCAAGAACTATTGATGTGTAGTTCATTAATAAAGATATAGGTGATAGTAGTTGGGTTAGTCAACAATTAAACTATAGATAGAACCCTCACTATGGATATGGTGAAATATGGAATGTAGAATGAATACTCCCAAAGGATAAATGAGTTATGTTCACCTAAATCAGAGGCTATTGTCACTGAATGTTAAGAAATGATGAAATGGTTGGGAAGGAGGAGAGGAGGTGAGCTCTAGGACCAAATTTGAAAAATAAGGAAGTCAGAAATGTCACAATAAATATATGACATGAAGTTCCACAACCACAGAAATCCTAGAAACATCATCCAAGAGTGTCGGAGGTTTAAGATATAGTAGAAGAATCAGTAAGGTAACCCACAAAATAATATTGTTTTAGTTTTCAATGAATATATCATTATTATTTATAAATATTTCTAGGTCACTATTGTAAGCCAGGACTCGACATTGGTGATTGATTGAGGAACGTAATACCATGTTAATTTTAGAAGATATATATTCTCAGCTTACACTACAAGGAGTTTTGGACATGTGAATAATTGAAATAATGTTTTAACAATCATCATTTGTATTAATAATATTTTTTTGGAGTCTGATATTCGATGTTGGTTACCCTAGAAGTATGTGATTCATGTTATGGATATTTGACTCAATTTGATATCCACAAGAATTTTTAAAGACACTAGATATATCAGTTCCTTCAGAGATGGTATGTAGAATTTAACCAAAGGTAACATGGTATTTTCAAAAGGAAAGAAAGATATTTCTCTTTGTCTCACAGTAGTAGGACCATTTGGAGGATAAGTTAATATGGATAAATAATGTGTTCATGCAGAATTTTGGGACAAGCGCTTTGTCAATTGTGCGATAAAGGAATCATAATTCATTCCTGGAGGGATCTATTACTAGGTCAAGATGGTAAACATTTGGAAACATATGTTGATTTTATCCTAGGAAAAACAAATTGCATCATTTTATGGTTATCTACAATCTAATAAAGAAAATGTTTTATATTTGATTCATCAAAATGTATATACAAAGAGAATTATGTGATGGGAGGTGATATTTTTTTAACCTTTAAAGATGTTTGATCAAGAAAATTGTGGGACTATTCGGTTAAAAATAAATATCAATTGAATGATGTTTTCAAACACATTTATTCCAGCGTGGAATGAAAAATAGGAAGAAAGATATTGTTTGTGGAAGAATACAATAGAGGAGTATACCAAGTTCTATTTCAAGAGAAATTTAGGATATTTAGAACCAGGATGGAGAAATCAAAACTATATAGACCTTATTATAATGATATTTTTGAGAGATTGAATGGGAAATGTTTTAGGGAGCCAGTTGTATGCTGTCAAATGAAAAGCTATGACACACCTTTAGGGGTGAGGTAATGAGGACAAAACATGATCTTATCAAACATTACATATCAGTTTCACAAAACTAAGACAATATAGAAATGATTTGGATAGATTAAATGTTTTATACAAACAATTGATAGAATTTTGTGGAAATACATTCTCTCACATCCAGAAAGATGATCTATAAAAACTAGACTGAAAATGAATGTAGTGTATTTTCGTGGGATATGCTCATGAGGAGTTTGGTTACCAACTCTTGGATACTATTACTTGGGGGTTCTTTATTAGAATAGTGGTGTTGTTTCTTTAGGATTATATAATTCATGTTTTTTAGAATCTAGAAAATAAAAAAAATTAAAGTATGAGGAAATTCCAGTCAATATGGAACTAGTCTCATCCACATCAGTTTTAGCAAGTGAGAAAGAGATGTGAAATTAATGATACATCACAACCAAGAAACTTGTCTCTATATGGTGACATGTATGCATCCTATTATATTCCACAACGGATCCACCCATATGAACATTGGTGGAAATCCACCAAAGAATAAAAATCTAGTAAAGGATACTCACTAAATGAGTATGTGATGCTCAATTTCAGGGGATATCATGAAATATATGATTGTGTAATGAAGAGTCATTATAATATGGAATGGAAAAAAGATAATTTTAGAGGATATGGGATCCTTTCACATGAACTAAACCTTTTATTTTACGGATTTACCATATGAATTGATGGAACTCAAGAACAAGTGGGTGTATATAATAAAGAAGAAGATGGAAGCTCACATACAAGTTACTGAGCTAGAATGGTTGTGAAAATATTCAGTAAAAGAAGGTATTGAATTTAATGAAATTTTTTGTGTTGTGGTTAAAATGTATTCTATTAAAGTAGTTCTTGGATATGCAGATAGTCTAAACCTATAGGTTCAACAACTCAAAGTTAAGATATAATTTTTAAATGGTAATATTGATGAAGATATTTACATGAAGAATCCCAAGGTATTTTAGGTGAATGGACAATAAAAGTTTGAATACAAAATCAGAAAAATATTACATGAATTGAAACAGGCACCGAATTAATACTACAAAAAATTAATCTCATTCATAAAGATGAATGAGTATTGGAGGATGATTGATAATCACTATGTCCTCGCCAAATAGTTTTTAATGGAGAATAAATTATCTTATTTCATTATGTTTATGATATGAATATTATTTGATGATATGTCATAATGATTGATTTTTCGAAGAACTATTTGAAAAATTGTTTTGAAATGACATACTTGGGAGATGCTACTCAGATTCATGGTATGGTGGTTACTCATAATAGGAGGAATCCTATGATTTAGATATCTAAAGAGTACTAAATTGAGACAGTTATTGAAAATTTCCACATGAACAAAGAGAAACCAATTAATACTCCGCATTCGAGTCATTTTAGGCTCACAATAAGTCATATTCAATCATCAGAGGAGGAGAAATAAGAAATAGAAAAAGATCCTTATCAGTCTATAGTTGGTAGTCTTATATATCCAATGGTGTGCAATATACTTGAGATTGATAGAGTTATTTGTGAACTCTGAAATGTGATTTCTAATATACTGACCTGTTTTGGAGGTATTTCTTTGTATAAAATATTTTTTAACTCAATTAAAATGGATAATGGAATGTTTCCTAAGAATATGAGGAGTTTTGGGAATGTCTTGAGGGTTTGTGATGTGAATGGAGAAGAAAATAGACCATATAGTTTATGTTTCATGGTTGTAACATGATTACTTCTAACCATGTGCTAGAAATTTGTACCCTATAGAGTGGTGGTGCACATTTGGTAAAACTGTTCATATAGGGGGACCAAACTGTGCAGTCTTGTATAGATCCATACTATGTAGCATCGACACGATTTTTTAAACCATGTGAGCTTCCCATGAGACTTTGTGACCTAGGACCCTTTGGATAGAGGGAGGGACATGATTTAGCCAACCATGTAGCCAAACCATGTTCCCCTTTAAAAGGGTGATTTTACCATTCTCTCTCTCATGGTTTATGAAGCTTCATCAAATTTTCCTCCCAGTTCTCTCTATATAAGAAATGGCTGTGACCCATTCTCCCCAAGATTCTAAGAGTTTATTCTCATTTAATTATTCACTATTTAATGTGCCATTGGGTGTGAATCAATGATATAGGTGGTTATAACTCTCTTATTACCTATATTTCTATTGAATGGGTCTTGTATAATAGTTATTCTTCCTCTAACTCCCTAAACACTCTTTTTTAGTACATTCTATGTTTGGGATTTAAAGGTTGTTTTAATCTGTATCGTGAAACAATATTAAGAAGAATTTGTCCACAAAGATGAGGTAGGTGGTACATAAGTTATATATTCTAGTCTTGCTGCTTGATTTATACATATTCGTTTTTTATTTGGTGTTGTTATGTAATCCATTTGGTATTATTTGTTGGAAATGATAATCATGTTAATTTAATGATGAATTGAACCCCTCATGGTTCTTATGGTGGCTATTGAGGTTCTGTAGACTGGGCTAGATCCCACCCATGGGGTTTTCTATAGCCTTTAACATGTAAATATTTTTTTAAATAAGGGATTTATGGGTTATTAGATGGAATACTTAATAGTACCTGTTATATGTTAACATGGTGTTATGAAATGAAACCAATGATAATTGTCGTCGTTGTTAACATGGAATTAGGGGGTGTTTGGTCCAACTTGAATGTGGATGTTGAATTATGGTATGTAAATGTTAAATATGTTTAATGTTTAAGGATGCATTCATGTGAATAATTGGTGTGTGTGGGGTATTTAACTGATGATCTACACCCATGTGTCAGGATAGATAGGGGCTCTACGTCCAGCATGGGTTAGGGTGTCATATTGAGGCTTTATGCCACTAATGAATTCACGTGATATGATAAACTAGACGAGGGATCCATGTTATGTTGGTATACATATTTATTTTCGAAATGATTGTCCTATGAAATAAGAAATTTGAACCCCCCCCCCCATTGCATAGTTATATAGAATGGAGTGGTCTAAAGCATGAATGGTGAATTTTGATAACCCGTGGAACTGATGATGAAAGTGTCTAATGTAAATCTTGTTAATTAATGGAACCTGATTTACCCTTTATTTAGCTTGTCGATTACCATAATTCGGCATACAACATTTTTTACTAGATATTTTTTAGACACTGTTGGTGGTGACCTACTAAGTATTACTAACACCCTCATTAAGACACAATTGAGTAACCTAACATACTTCCTGGTTACATTTCAGAAAAAGGGAAAGGGTTCTATTCTAAGTGATTGATTTGGCGATTAGGGATGTGAAAAAATAAGTGAAAATGATTTTTTGGGACCTGTTTGTTGGGATCTTTTCAATTTCTTTATTTTGGGTTTTCTTATACAATTGGAATTGTTTGAGATGACATGCCATATTTACTATTTGGATGTCAGCTTGTACCTTGTTTTGGTAAATAGATTGTGATGCATGTTTATTATTTATTTCATTTAATTATATTTAATTTAATCATATGTGGACTACTATAATTAAGAGTTTATAGTTTCCCCACCTATCTCATTATACCCTTAATAATAGTCTACATCTTATGGTCTACGCGAAGCTGTGCCTTAGGTTATCTGATGAATTGGCTCGGGGAACTGACTATTGTGGCACCTGGCACGGGGAATTACAAATTTGTAGTAGATCAATTTTATTTTATATTAATTATTTTATTTTAGACAGGTAGAAAAAATATTAGGTTTTTACACTTTTAAATTATCTTTTTTATGGGAGTAACTAACCTATTTATGAGGGAATACCCAAATATACCTTGTGGGATTATTGTTCATGATGTTAATTGTTACAATTTAATGTTATCTCAGCATTGGTGATGTACTTATTGTGTGATATTGTTACTTATTTATATTTTAACTCATGGAAAGACATGTTATGATGTTTGTATACATATTCATCATATTTGGAACTTAGAGACATATGTGATATGTATAAATTTCAGCAGAACAAGTAAAACATATTGTGGTCGGGTATAGAAATTATGTATGAATTTTGAATCTGTTTTATATTAAGGAAAAAGGATCATAATGAATATGTTTTAATAATATAAAAAATTGAAATATGTGTTTGAAATGGATAAACCAGTATATCAATTATAAAAATTTGTGTTTATAAATGTGAATTGTTTTAAGATTGTTTTTAACTAAAGGCATTCCAATATGTATGTTTTGGATTAATCTACGTTAACCACGGACTGGGATAGGGGTTATTGAGGACACTGATAAATATGTGATTATTTATTTTGGGAAAGTCTATGAACAATGTATTTTTATGCCTTTTTTTAGCACTATATTGTTTAAATTTTAGAATCATTGGTTTATGTGTTCTTAGACGTGCTTTTGGAATCATAGAGAGATGCCACCATGCTGATGACTACTAGTTTTTTGACAATAGTTTATCTCCAGGAATTATCCTCCAGTAGAGGTGCAGGACACTCAGATGGTTCTTGTTAATAATTGATTAGATAATTATCTTGAGAAAATTTCTCTGTTTATGTAAATGATAGATCCAGATCCAAGGTTGTTTATTCTGAGTATGTTTGATCTGACTAAAGAGTTTCAGTTGAAATATCCTCTGATGTTTTCTAGGGAATGTGGACCCGATGAAACTAATTTTTGGATAGATTCAATCTAGATGATTATGGACCACTTTGAGACCCATCTTAAGAAGAGAGTTAAGTGGGAAGCTTACATGTTGTAGGGAATAGAAAAGCATTGGTGGTAGATTGTAGTTCAGACATAGCATGTATATGGTATGTTGTGGAATGATTTTCAAGAAATGTTTTTGGAAAATTATAATATGGGGACTCTAAAACATGATATATTTGTGATATTCATGAGGTTAAGGTATTATGTATGTGAAGGATTATGATGTCCTCTTTACTAGAAGTCAACATTTTATTACAGTGTTGGTAGTAGAAGTGGTAGCTATAATAAAATGTTTTCAAGAGTCACATAGACATGTGATAAAGTCCTAGGTAACTATATTCCATTTAAATATGTTTGTTAAAGTATTGGAATAGGCTCTCATTTTTGAAGAGAACATGAGGGTGGATTCTGGTTGTCTACATATGGTTCCAATTGGAAATATTAGTGGTATGATATATGATAGAAGGATGTGTCATTTTTGGGGTTACAAATAGGGAAGTGGTAGATAGAGTTGACAAGGGATATGGTTGGAATATCGGGGTAGTCATTAGGTGTCCTTATATTAGTGCGGTAGGCCAGGACATATGCATGGTCTGTGTCCCCGAGCACTAGTTCATTGATGATAATGTAGTAGGATGGGACATATATAGAGGTTTTTAAAAAACCCTTTATAGGTGGGAAGTGATATAGTTTCAAGGATGATACAGAGTATAAGAAGAGGGTATACTCTCCCATACTAGGAAGGTGGTTTGAGTTTTATAGGCTCTACTGGTCGGGGTGGTAGATGTGATTCTTCAAGATAAGATAACAATTAACAGTAGGGTTGTGCTGAACAAAGGAATTAGACAGGAGACTAGTGGAGAGGGGGTAGTCATCTTCATTTAGGTCATCCCACACCTGGTAGTGGTGAGTCTAGGACATCATCTATTTCAGGTATAATCCATATAGCTTCCATATATTCTAGTTATTTATTTTCCTCAATATCCTCACATTCGTTTTATATTTTTAGTATGTGAAGGTGTTAGGTCTAGGATTGAATATACTTTTTTTGGTTTTTTATTGAAACACTGTTTGGAGTTTGAGAAGAATATATCTGATTCTGAAGGGTGTTTCCTATTATGTTTGGAGGGAACCAAATACTTTCGGTGTTTTTTGTGCTCTAGATGTCTGGTTTCAAACTGATATTGGGGATGGATTGGTTGGTGTTTTATCGATTCGACATTGGTCATTACTATAGAACAGTAAAGTATACATCACTAAAGGGAGAAACTTATTTTCACTGGGTGAATCTAATATCTTTACCAAGCCATTTCTTTAATATTTAGGTGTCACCCAAACCCAGGTGGTATGTCTCATTCTTGATTATGGGTTAATATAATAGCATGTGTTTCCCATTATGGTTGATCAATTTCAGTATATGATTTTTATGGACTTCTCAGGGCTTCCTCCTAAGATATATATATATATTGAGTTCCTAATTGAACTGATGACTCAAGCTATGCTCATATCCATTCTTCTATATACAATAGAAGAGAAATAAAAATAAGAAAATAAAACTCAATTAGTGGAATTGGTTCATAAAGGGTTTATTCATCCAAGCATGTCAACTTGGGGATCTCTAGTTTTTTTAGAAATGTTGATGGGACATTAGTTTTGTGTTTCAATTTTTGGAAGTTTAATTAGTTGAAAATGAAGAACTTATATCCTCTTCAATGTATCGACGATCATTTAAACTTGGTGAAAGGTGATTCTGCATTCTGAAATATTTATTGGAGGTCAGGGAGTCATCAGTTGAGGGTGAGACCTTCTAATATCACATAATTTCACTTTTAAAAGTTGGTGTGGCTTGTATGAGTTCATCATATAACCATTTAGATTAATGAATTCTCTAATAGTTTTTATGGCCTTACTGAACTAAGTGTTCCATCTATCAATTGATAACTTCCTGGTAGTTTTTGTGTAAAAAATCATGTTGTACCCCCAAACTCATGTTGATAATTTCAAATGACATGACATCATCTTGATTATATTGAGAGATTATAGGCTCTACGAAATGAAAAAATATGTTTTAGTTAAGGATTAATGAGTTGAATTTCTTGGGTCACATTATCTTAAAGTATGGTGTTTCAATGGACACATAGAAGGTTTCAGAAGTGGTTTCTTTATAGAATTTTATGAATGTTTCTGATATCAAAATCTGCATGGGATTGGTGGGATATTACTTAAGGTTAATCTGGTATTTTCTCTCATTGAAGCACCACTTTTAGGCGTAACCATTATTGGTCTTACATAAGAGTGGTCTGGAGCATGTTTGAATTATTTTTAGGAGTTGAAGAAGTGCTTGACCACTGCACCGATTTTTATCCTACCCGATATGGGTAAGAAGTATACTTGGTTGTGTGATGAATCATGTACTGGGATTGGGGTAGTGTGGATATGGGGAGTTAGATTTATGTCATAAGTATCACATAAGATGATTCCACATGAATATAACTACACAACACTTGATATTGAGTTGGCCACAATGGTTTATTCTCCAATGTTTTGGAGACATTACTTGTCTGGTGAAAGATTTATTATTTATAATAATTGTTAAATTATAAAGTACATATTATCTCAGAATTATTTTAAACATTAACTATAATTATGGATTGATAATATGTAGTATTTTTATTTTGGGTTATCTTATATTCTAGAAAAAGGAAATGGTATTGGTGATGTTTTGAGCAAGAATACACAAACTCTGTAACGTCCTAGATCCAGAAGCCACTCAACTGGTGTCCCGTTCATAGTTTTCCACATGGACTCAAGCACATTTACTCAAATTACATAGGTTGTTGACTAGTGGCGAGGGCCTAGGGTGTGACAGTTGTGAAACTATAACCTAATTGGCAGAGTGGAACACAATGGAATAAGTAATAACAAAATAACAAAATTAGTAAATATCATACAACTGAAATAAATACTATAACAGAGATAAGATAAATATCCTATAATATTTTCATACAAAAGATGATGCATCATGTTATATGTTCTATGAAATAATGCCAAAAAATTACAACACAACAATACACAATATGTGTCTTAAGAGAACAAAAGAAACAAAAAGAGACTAGGAATCATCACAAGCCTAGGATTGATCCAATTCTCTCCTCCACTTGATAATCACATTAATTACCTATAGTAGGGTTCTTTCCCAAATCAACACTAGCAATCATATAATCTGTTTGGGCCCAAAAGCATGACCAAACAGGGTGTGAGACTAAATCCATGTAGGGAACCACCAAATATCTCTACCGATCTGTCAGTGAATATATATATATATATATATATGGAAGTGTACCATAGGAACAACAGAAAATAGTAAGTACTCAAAATTCAGCACATTAGATGTCTTATAAGAAAAAATAATCGAGTATGGGTAAAGACTGAATCCAAGACTATGATTTTTCTTAGAAGACGCATCATTAGTTATTTCATTTCATTATTCAATTTGTAATTGAGTCTTATCTTGACATACTAAGTGGAAATCGTGTATCACTCATGATGTGTTTAACCCAATACATATAACCATTGTATTACATAACACCAAACCGGATCAAACACAACTATATAAGCATCTTAGTAGTCAATTAGGGTCAAAAAATGGGTTTGAAGCATTTTAGCATGTGATAGGGTCAAAAATTGGTATATAAACATTTCAAAATGTATCACGGGAAACCTAGATGTAGAAGCACTTCAACATAATGAAAACACATGTAACATACCCTATTACGTGGTTAACAACATAAAAACTCATGTGGGGAAAAAATTCAATTAACGACATATATTTTAATTAAAGCAAAAAGGAACTCAAAGTCCTTTCCATATACATCCTAGGCCAAACGACTAAATGTTGGTCATCCAATGGAGAATGAACCCAAGGGGTGGCCCTTAATCATGTCAAATTATATCAAACATTCTTCAGTTGAATTAATCAATTACCTAATCAATATTATCAAACAACATGAGTCAATTCGTTTCAAGAAGACAAATTAAACATGGATTAAAACACTCTTGAACATATAATCCACTTAACAATTCACGAAATTCACAAGACCATCTACCTCATACTTGAATGACTCTCCTCGTCTAGCATTAGGATTTGATTCAACCATAATAGAGTAGATCAACAAAAGAGTATAAACACTCAACTTTAATAACTAGATCGAGAGAATAAATCTTGAATAAAGCCTCAAGTTGAATTGAAAGCTCCCCCAAAGTATTCTATCAGATCTGATTTTGTTCAAATCGGAGATCTTACAATGAATCATGAGCCAGAGCGTCGTTCAGATTTTTGGGGCACGCCATATGTCGAAATGGAGTCGTTTATGTATGTGTGAAAAACGATGCTACTGTCTAACTTAATAATAAAAAAATTACATGGCATGTAATGGAAACTATATTCCGAGTCCATAAACCTCTTGGCCAGACTATTACATGGTGGTGTATAGGGATTACATGGAGTGTTTCCCTCCATACATGGTGTGTATATAAAATTATAATGTGTGTAGTCCCCCGTCACATCGTGAAACAGGAACAAAACCATCGCATGACCTCTTTCCCTCATTTTCATAAGTGGAAAAAGAAAAATAATGATCCATACTTTAAAAGAAGAACAAGGTTCTTACAACCTCCCCCCTTAAAGAAATTCGTCCTCAAATTCCCCTTTTAAGGGTGATAAAGACACATATGAGAACAAATGCATCCCCTATGATCATACATCAGCCTCCTTATCCCAAGTATTTTCTTGAAATCATTCATTCTTCCATATCACTCACACCAAAAGAACATACCGTCCATGTAGAACAATTATTATACGATTTACAATACGAATGGGATGCTTATAAAAGGACGCATCTTTCAGAAACTCCTCTTCCTTGGGCTAAAAGGTGTGATGATTGTCTGAAATGTAACTTCACAACAAAGAAATGTGGAAGATGTCATGCATAGCTCTGTACCTCTGAGGGAACTACAAATTGTAGGAAACCGGCCCAAACCTTTCAAAAATATCATACGGACCGATGTATCTTGGTGATTGTTTACCCTGTATTCTAATCCTCTTATTTCCCAATGCCAGTGTAACATATAAGAAAACCATATTCCTAACCTCGAACACCAAACGTTATAAAAAACGATTGGAATAGGATTTCTGTCATGACTGTGTTGTAGCCATCTACTTTGGAATCAACTGAACCTACTCAGTGGTCTCCTAGACAAGACGAGGTTCCAAAATAATTTCCTCTCCTACCTCTAGCCAACATGGGGGTGATTGGGAGGGCCTACCGTACATAGACTCACATAGCTCCTTGTAAATAGTATCATAGAAGATATTTTTTGTACAAAAAATAAATAAGGTGTATGTGTTCTTGAAGGAACTCCGAAAATCCAGAATTCATGCTTGAAGAATGTCCTCCATCACCTGAACCATTAAATTTAACTAGACATATGTCTGGGTTTGTATGTTATGCCCAGAAGAACCTATGTACACAAATCCCTCTATATCCCTTGATGGAACTGAGAAGTAAAATAGACATCCCTATCTGTAATGATAGAATGCGAAACCTTATCTAGACTTATACTCTCTTTTATATATTACCTCCCAAGATCATCAACATTGAAGGTTTCCTTGATTGGCATGAAATGTAAAACATTCATAAGCCTGTCAACCACAACCCATACTGTGTCATTTAATTGGGGTGACCTCAGAAAACCCCTCAAGAAATCCATCATGATTCCATTCCATTTCCACTATGTAATGAGTTGCTATTGTAAAATTACTATTGTTCTTTGGTGATTCGCCTTCACTTGCTAACATGTGGAAAATCTCAAGAAAAAACCGGCTACATCTCCCTTCATAACTGGCCACCAGTACATAAGATGTAAATCCCACCACATCATGGTGACACCAAGATTCACTACCCAAATTGATGGATAAAAATACCACATCATCTCCCCATGCATGTCAGATGACACCCATACACGGCCATGTAATGGTAGAGACTTATCCTCACATATAGTACAACCAGGAGGAGGGTCTTCACCTGACATACTCTCATGTAGAACTAGGCCTTTGGACTCTAATATCTGACTCATACACACCCTGTCCAGTATGGTTGATGTATCCTTTAAGGATCAAAAAAGGTGTTCCCCTTACATTGAGGCACCACCAAGTGCATATAAGAGAACAATTCCATCATTTTCCTCTCACTATTTGACTGTTGCACGACCTTTATATAAGTCTCCATGGTTAGTGAATTCCAATGTATTTCCTTTCTCATGTGTGTATGTATGCCCAAAATTAAAAGACTTAAGGTATTCCACCCACATTTTCCATCTCAAATTCAGGCCATGTTGATTAAAGATGTATTTGAGGATTTTGTGGTCTGTGTACACCACAAAACGCTCTCCAAGTAAATAGTGTATCCAACATTGCACCACAGGTACAATAATAACTAACACCAAATTGTGCATAGGGAAATTCCCCTCGGGAGGCCTAAAATACTGAGACCAGTATGCCATGATTTTATATCCATGCATTAGCACTTCCCCCTGACCAATACCTAAATCATCACAGAAGACTATATAACTACTTCCATGATCTAGAATAATTACAATTGATACTGATGTTTGTCACCCCTTCAGCTTCTAAAAGGATGTCATGTATGTATCTGACCATACATCAGAGACGTTCTTGGGATACTATCAGGTAACAAATAACCTCACTTTCTCTGGGCCCACTAATACTCCTATATCTGGGATTATATCCCCAAAGAAATGAATCTGATCCCTCTATAGGTGGTACTTTTTGGTCTTAGAATATAACATATACTCTCTTAGTTTATTCAGAACAATATCAGGATTGTTGGAATGGATGTGTCGATTGAATGAATACACCAAGATGTCATTCATGAAAACCACCACAAAAGAATCCATATAAGGATATAACACTTAGTTCATCCACACCTTGAAAACTGCTGGAACATTGATGAGACCGATCAACATAACTAGATACCCATATATCCCATTCCTACATTGAAAGGTTATATGAGGTATATCATTAGGTCGAACCCGCACCGAGTGATAACCGGATATAAAATCGATCGTAGAGAATACCTAGGATCCTTGGAGTTGATGAAAGAGATCATCTATTTTTGGTAGAGGGTATCTATTCTTAACCATCAAATGGTACAATTTTCGATAATCCACATATATCTATAGGTTACCATCCACCTTTTTCACCGAAAGGACCAGAGAATCCTAAGGAGAAGTACTAGGTCAAATAAACCCCTTTAATTAAAAATCCTCTATTTTCCACTCAAGATCTTGAAACTATGTTGTGGCAATACTATATAGAGTTATGGATATCAGTGTATCTTATGGTACTATATCAATAGAGAATTCTACCTCTATTATTAGAGGTAAACTTGAAATGATGTCTGAGAAAACATCCTTGAAACAATCAACCAATGGCAGAAATTCTATCTGAGGTGTCCCTTGGTCATAGAGATATAAACTGGCAATCTGTTATGTCAACCGACTCAACCCATGATGCTTGGATCCAGTTCGGCTCACCTAGACATCCCATTCAACCTTTTTTAGAAATGATCTTCCCTCGGGTGATGTAAAACTAACCCTACAATGATATAAATTGAAAAGGTACATAAAGGATATTATTTAGTCTATTCCAAGTATGACATCGAAGGATGACATATCTAATACATATAGATCCTGAATTAAGTGACACCCCCCAATTTCAAGGTGGAACTGCTTGCATGGTTGCACACCCATCATTCTAGTCCCAAATGGAGTGTCTAGTTTCACAACATAAGAATATGTAAAAACACAGAACCCTAGGCTCTCCATGAAGAGAACATATATGAAACTATGTGAAACCCCTTTACCAATAATGGTAGAAGATAAAAAAGAGGTGACTAGAATAGTACCTTAATCAGTAGAAGGTCTGGGAACCTCGACAATGGTATATAGAAGAGAGATCCTATAAGGGATTACCTAGAAATACATGTAAGCAAAGGAATTACTCATGGGATCCTTGGAAACATGATAAACGATAGAGAAATAGAAAATGGGATTATATATGTCGATATATAAGAAGAGGAATCCTACATGGAATCCTAGAAATAAACTTGTATCATGACCTCATAGTCCAGAAGGACATATCTTGCAATGGAAACGTCCAAAAAGCATAGGTCACCAGAGATAGATCACATCCCATATTAGATCATAGGTCTTAACTAGGTTGTTCCAAACACCCAACCGGTCATTCAATCCATGATAACTCTTAGGTGACAAATGAAAATGATAATTTGAGGAAGAAACTATCCATTTATAATTAATCTCCATGAAACATAATAGGATTCCTAATAAATTCTCTATGGTTTTCATGATTGTGATCTATGTTGAAAACTACTCATCAATTACTACTTACAGGCCAAAAATAGTTAAAGGGTGGAAAACATGTGAGGTACCTCAAAGGGTATCCAAAAATAAGTACACAGTATATAGAAACCTCACATGATGTGTACCCTTGAGCCCTTACATAGGTGTGTACTCCTCTGGCTAGACGTGTAAACATCCTAGGTACATGGTGTGTATATCCTAAAAATAGTGTTGCCCCCTTAAATTCCAACATAAATGTGTAACTCTACCTACGTTGGTCGTGTAAATGTTCTGGGTACCTGGCATATCAAGATTACACACTGCATGTACTCAAGCCTTCCATCCTGGACATGTACTTTTACATGGCCCGAGCCACATGAGATTGCCTGTATAAAAATACATGGGGTGTACATAAGGTGCATGACATGATCTGATCAAAACTCAACAACCCATGGTTTCTCTTACATGGATGGTGACATGGTCATATACTATAATATTTATACTCAGAGTACAGGGTGTGTACTTAAGACCATTCTTTTCTTACTGAACAAATGAACACATGGTGTGTGTTCATAGGACCACACATTGTGTTGTTTGGTTTTCTAGACAATAAGCCTCAGAAAGATCCACGTAACACCTATTTTTGAAAAATGAAGCAACAGTGTGAAAACATCTGATCCTTGGGGGCCATACTCCTAGAGAATCAAGGATGGGAATCCAATTTTAGCACATAACCACCCAATCTATATTAAATGTCTGAAAATAGATCCACCAATTCTGATCCAAGAGGGACTATACTCCTCAGGGACCAATATTGTCATCATTTGAATTCAACTATAACATGTACCAATACAATTTTCACAACAGTATGCATATCTATCATGGTACATATCAAAACAATGTGCATATCTAGCACAACATCTATCACAACAACATGCGAGCATTAATGCTCTCTAAATGGCATGGAAAGAATTCATGGCATGTGATATCTAACAAGTTCATATATGATGAATGATATGGAATACCCTCATATCAGTGAGATGTAAACAAAATAGAACCTCAATGATATCAATTTTAATATCAAAAAACTAGTTAGTTAGCCAACTTTGAAATATAATCAAATGTAATGTCTTATAATTCAAAATTAAAAATTTCATTCGAGGTAATTTAGATTTTCCCTATTCAGGAGGTTGAAAATCCAAGGCAATAGTAATTACCAAATTTGATATACTTTATATCAATGCCAAATAGTTAAGAAAATAAGGAGTGAAATTATCTAATACCACTTTTTAAATCCCTAAATCCAGAAGCCACTCATCTGGTGAACCGTAATTGGTTGGCCCCATAGCCTCAAGTACATTTATCCAAATGCCAGAGGCTACTGACTAGCAGTGAGGGCCTAAGGTGTGATAATGGGGAAATAATGCCATCATTAGTAGAGTGAAATATAGTGGAATAAATAATAATAAATAGTGGAAGCATTAATTAGTGTACATTTGAAATAAACAGTGGAAAACAGAAATGATAAATAACCAAGAATCGTTCCATATAAAAGATGATGTAGCATGTTATATGTTCAAAGAATGCATCCAAAACAAGTAAAATTAACCAATACACAATATTTGTTTCCAAAACACAAAAGAAACAAAAAAAACTAGTATTAATCGCAATCCTTGACTTGGTCACATGATCTCATACTGCTGATCAGCACATCATGTGCCTATAACAGAGCGCTTTCCCTGATCAACTCCTGCAATCATATAATCTGTTTGGGCCCAAAAGAAACACCCAAACAGAGAATGAGACTAAATCCTTATTGGAAACCACCGAAATATGTTCTAATTTGTTATTAAATATATATATATATATATGTAATAGATAGTGTAAAATATGAAAAACAGTAAACAGTACGTACTCAAAAGTAAACACATTAGATGTATCAGAAGTCAAAGTAATCGAGTTTGGGTAAAGACCTAATCCAAGGTTGTGATTTTCCTTGGAATATTCCTCACTATTCAATTAATTTAATTATTCAATTTGTAACTGAGTCTCGTCCTAACATACTAAGTGGAAATCAAGTATTACTTCTTGTCTATTTAACCCAAACCATTTAAACATGGAATAAAATAACACAAAAATGGATCAAAACCAACTATATAAGCATCTCAGTAGTCTACTAGGGTAGATAACTGGTATATAATAACTTCAGCATGTGCTAGGTTTAAAACTAGAATATAATAATTCTAGCATGTATCAGGGCCATGCCAAGCATATATGCATTTTAGCATAAAGACAACATATGTAACTTAACATATTACATGGTCAAAAAAATAATTACTCTTGTAGAATAAACATTAAATTAACCAAATACAATTTAATTCTCCCAAAAATGATATCAAAGGCATGTCTATATGCATCCTAGTCTAAACGGATAAACTGAAGTCATCCAAGGGATTTAGTACCCACGAGGTGGCCCTTAATCAAGTCAAATGGTCTAAAACCAGATTTAGTTCAACTAAAAAATTACCTAATCCACAATAGGAAATAAAATGATTCAATTCCATTCAAGGAGACACTACTATAAAATTGATCTATATCCACAGATCTATAGCCACAGTTTAAATGATCTGTGGCTATAGGTAAGATATAAGCACACCCAAATAGATGGTCATGGTAATAAATTGTCTTGGTTTTGTGATCTGGCTTTCCTCCCACACCTGAATACCTCTCCCTCCCTTAAATTCTCCCTCCCGCATTGAAATTCCACCTCCCCTCACCATCCTCAACATTCCTCCCCCACCTGAAGCCCTCCCCCTCCCCATCCTTGCTATTCCTCCTCCCATAGGGATTCTTCCTCCCCTCTTCCTCCCTCACAATTCCTCCTCCCCACATGATTCCTCCCCCCCTTTAGCTCCAACGCAGTTAGAAACCCTCCCCGCTAGCTCTAGGGTGGATCCAATGCCTCCCTGCTGACACAGATCTGGCACTTCCAGTCCACCTCATCACCGACACGACTTACCCATCTCCATGGGGTTACCTCACCTCCCTTTCGATGCTGCTCCAAGGCTTCCTCCCCACCTCCTCCTTCGGCGCACCTCATAGGCAGCAATTTTATTTAGGAATCATCATCTATTACTTTACTTATTACATTTATCTTATCCTCTATAATTTTAATGGTACCCATTAATGTTTTCAGTGACAATTCTACTATAAAATGATGAAATTGACAAGAAATCTTGGTTCTTTATTGTGGCTTAGAGATTAGATGCCTCGTGATGCAGAATGCATGCCGTCACTCATCATTTTGGAGATGGTATGAGGCCTAATGGATTTTCTTTTTGAATTTTCAGTTATATTGATTATAATTTCCTATTAATCAAGTGTTTCCTGTTAGGTATTTTTCCGAGATTAATTTATTGGGTATATTTTAGGCATATTTTAGGCAGTTGGTTGAGTTTTCAGAATGTGGAAGTACCTCAATAAACTTATAGGCATTTATTCATATTTGGTTGTTTTTAATAAATTAATTATATATTTTTATAATTAATTTTTTCTATTTCATGGCACGAGATAGGTTCCTAGGATTCTGTTTGACCATAGGTTCAGGTATTCATCTTCTGTGTTTTCATCATAAGGTAGTTTGGGTGTTCTATATTTGTTATATTTCTATATTAAATATTTCTTTATCAATTTATTTAGTTATTAAATGACTACTAATTTTATGGGAGCCCCATGAGAACCTTTGTGGGCCATTATTGGGAAGTGAGGGTGCGAGGTGTCTCATAGAGGGGTTTTGTTCATAAACTCTCACTCTTGGTTTTCGGTTCAAGAGAAAGCCTCATATTCTCTTAGGTGACACATAAGGGTATAAAATGGGGGAAACCTGGATATAATTCTTTCCTAGGGATTTGAGTTTGGACCTGTGATGGTCTATCCATGGTGCTTTCTATGAAGAGTGTGGTGATAGAACCCTCAAGTAGTAAGTGGCCATTTGTGAGATGCTTTGTTCTAATCTAGGATAGATGGGAGGTTCTACTCATGTTTTTGGATTTAGAACCCTTAAAGTGAGTAGTGTATAGAGAGGTTTTCCATGAAGGTTTTGATTTTAGAGTTCGTCAAATTGAGGTGTGGTGTGATACCCAAGTGGGGGATGTACATTTTTGTACAAATTTCTGTAGGTGATGCCAATGGGATTCTTTTTATGTTCATAGGATCTTTACTTGGTTAGTCCTAGGCGTATAGTATTAGGTGTTTTAAATCTCTTAGAAGGAAGTACAATGTTTTATTTTGGTGTTTCTTGGATTTTTGGACCAATTTCTTGGGGTTTAAGTTGTTAATGTTTTAGAACATCTTGTTGGAAGTTTAATCCAGGTGGAACCCTTATGTTGGGACGACATCATAGGGTGTTGTTTATGGCTCGGTGTCACTAAGATTAGGTTTCAGATTTGTCTAAGGAAACCTTTAGGACTTTCTTATGGGTGTGGTGTTTCTTGATGATTCCCTTTTGGGTGAGGTGATGATCGTGGATGGGTTAGTTTTTAGATATCTTGATGAGGATTCCCTATCTAGATTGGATCCTGATTTGATAGACGTGATCTAGGGGACCACAGGTGCCCCGTGTTTTATTATCCCTAAGAGGGTCAGTGATGATTTAATCATTGGTGTCTTTGGGTGTTACCTTAAAACCTAGATTTTGTAAATGTGAGCCTATTTTGGAAATTTTTGTAATTTTTTGTTCCTTAATTTTATATAATAGTGTTTTAAACCTTATACCAAAGATGGTTGGGGAAGTTCCTTGCTCAGGTACTAGAAATAGGATGATAACTTTGAGATATTACAAGATCTGGATTTTTCCCTGTGATTGATATGATTGTTTATTTTATTGGCCTGCTGGTTGTGTTAGACAAGTCCTAGAAAGCTAATGGGTGATCTGAATTAGTGCACCTTCCAATTTAGAGTTACAAATTGGATATAGGGTTAGTTGGACTGGATTTTTAGAACTCACAGATAGTGGTCCTGGATGATGATCACTCCCTTCATGAAATCATTGTATCTTACATATTCTCCTCCTTATATTTGAAGTTTCAATCATATCCACTTTTGAGAGAAGGATATAATTACATTATATTCTTGGAAAATAGGCTATAGATATTCAACTATAAGTCTATGAGGAAAAACAATTTATTGAAACAAGGGTTCAGAAACAAGTCATCAATGTAGTACATAAGTCATTGATTATGAGGTGTCAAAATAAAAATTAGTATTGGGGTTGTTCAACATAACCTCAATGACCAATTAGAATTATGTTGTCCAGATTTTGAGCTTCCATACAGTTTTTCATTATTAAAAACGTTAATTTATGCTTTTCACCCTTTGAGGGATGGTCTCACTTTCTTCATCATGGAAAATCTAACTTCAATGGTATTCAAGGAAGGATACTTCATTATTTTTCTAACCAAATAATATAATACTCATCCATCTCCTCAATTGTTTTCATTAATTCTCTATAGGAATGTATACATAAAATGAATGGGAATAAAGAGGCAATACCTTTCCAGTAGTTTTTTCTGGCTGTAATTTTTTTTACTAAGAGTAGTCCTACTTCTTATACAACTACTTCTATACTTCTCAGGTCTTCTCCAATTTTTTTCATCCATGTTCTAGTGATATGACATGTTGTACCAGTACTAAAAATATTTATACCAAATACATCTAAAAAATTATTAATAACCCTTGAAACACGATCTTCCATTATATTGAAGATTTAGTTTGTAAAATTATTCTTTTTTTCCAGGCATCCTACCACCTTTATTTTCCCATTTCCTTGGGGTTTTTCCATTATTAGTTCATCCATAGGAGGATACATTTTATACCATTCTTTATCCTAAAAATATTCAAATTATGTATCATAATATTTATAATGAATGGAAACAGATTTAGTATCACATGAGAATTTAGAAAAATGTTATACCATTTTTGTGGGGATAGTTTTCTCATCATCCATGGATGGTTCATCCTGAATTTCCACCACATTTTCATAGGATTATATCATATTTATAAGGGCTTTCCAGAATTAAGATACCTAGATTGTGCCTTAGGAAGTTCCTTTTATTTAGCAATCAATATTGTATTAAGAGATTCTAGTATCCTATCTTATTAAAAACATTTCGTAATTGAAATTTTTATCTCTTCTATGAGATCGTTCAACTTCAAATTTACACTTCTTTTATTCTTTTAAAATATTTTTAGTTTCTTATAATATATAGAATTATGGTCAAAGTAAGAAATAAAATCATCTCTTAGAGTATATTATGTATAACCATCTCCTTTTTATTCTTCATAACTACTTGTAATATTTATTCATATATTAATCATATAGGTATATATTTACACTAATGGAATATTATATTTTCTTAGTTTTTCATGGATATGCTTATGTTTTTTGATTTTTCCTATAGTTGAAGTTGGGTAGAAACTACACGGGGGGGGGGGGAGCTAGTGTAGGGGGTGTTTGGTGGGGGGTGGTGGTAGGAGGGTGTGGTGGGGGGATTAGTGGTTGGGGGGCTGATGTCAGGCTGGTGGGGGCAGGGGGTGGCTGGTGCAGGGTGGGGAGGGGGACTGGTGCTGGGTGGGTGGGGGGGAGGGTTGACATTCACATATAATATTATATTTGGCTCTTGCAGCTACTCATGTCATAGAGTGATATTGATTCAATGTGAGGGGGTGTTTGTGGGGTTATATTGATTGGATGGTTCATGTAGAGTGAAATTCAATATCTTTGAGGCATATTTTTTTCTTTTATGTAATCACACTGATGGATTGTAGGTAGAAAATATTAATATTTTATTCTTGTATATGAGTAGAATTGACTCTTTTAAGAGTTCATGAATTTTATAATATGAGAATTATTTTCTCTGGTTATGGTGGTAGATTGGTTATACGAGCATTATAATAGTTTACCCAACCACATAATCCTTATAGCACTGCATCTTGATTCAGGTATGATGCACCCAATTTTGGGATGCAATTTTGCTTATATATTTTTCATAGATTTAACCATACTAATTAGTTTTATGGAATATTTTAATTACTACCAGGTGAATATCGGTTTTGGAACTTCTTGTTACAGCAGTTGAGTTTTAAAACTCTTGAGTTCAGTTATGTAGACTGGATGGAACCCCTATGGCATACACTTGGACATTATACTTCATTCATTTATTCATAAAAAAATTTCATCATCACTTATTCCATTACTTCTTCTCTCACTAAATATTTTCCTCCCACTTCAATTTTAAGGTTAAATTAATGATGATTCATTAGATCACTAGCATATTGTTAAACTCACCCCGGGCATATTTCTGTGTGTTATGGCATCCGTTGCTGAAGGCGAAGCGGTTCCAGTTGTCGTCTCAAAAAGAAAATGAGCCTTGAGGTTGATATAAGATCCCAATCCTAGACTATTTAATTGAAGAATGTTTTAAATTTTATTTAGTTTCTTTATTAATTATACATATTTATATTAAATTGAAATTATTGAATAAGTGTTAGTTAAGATCAGTGTTTTTTTCGATAAACAAGTCATGGTTTTGTAAAAAACCCCTCCAACGGAGGTGTGCTGTCTATGAAAACTCATAGTGGTATACCTTTCTTGAAATTATTACATTGATGTTTTCCTTATACTTAATGTCATTGTTAGTCATAAAGTACACATTGTACTTGACCCTTTTTATATACCTTTATGGGGTTTCCCTTTTTTTATTAAAATAGTTGTCTGAACCAAAACACCCTTTTATCGTCGTTAGACTTTTATGATGGAATTGCCCAAGTCGGAAAGTGCTGTAATGACCAAGTAACCACTAAGTGAATAACATGATTTGGATGGAATGAATTGTCAGGGAGGAAATAGTTTCCTTGAGTGTTTAAATTGAGATGACCTTTTTAGAATAAAATGAATATTTATTCTTGTATAAAGTGACATGTCTCAGGGTGTTTTGCTTCGTTTTTCCTTGCATTAAGTGGTTGAAGTGGAATGAAATGTGGAGGGTGGAATGAGGGGTGCATGGGGTGGGTAAGGGGTGTGGGTTGGGAAGGGGGTGTGGAGGGCAGGGGGCATGGGGCATGGGTCAGGAAGGTGTGATGGGGGCAGGGGGAGGGTGGTGTGTTGGGGGTGTGCAGGGGGGTGTGTAGGCGGTGGCCCCTTTTTAATTAAAACAGCTGTTTGAACCAAAACACCCTTTACGTACTGTTAGACTTTTGTGATGGAATTTCCCAAGAAGGCAAGTTATGTAATAACCATGTCACCACTAAGTGACCCCCTTTGATATTATAAATAGAATTTATAGGTTTTAATGAATTGAATGAGTTAAATTGAACCAAACATGGTTAACTTGGCCCATGAGCGGTAATGCCTCATGTAGAGAATTATGTAATGGTTATGCCTACAGGGGGTGTGTAGGGGGTACATGGGGTGTGCATGGGGGTGTTTATAGGTGGGTTCCCTCTTTTTATAAAAACATTTGTTTGATCCAGAACACCCTTTAAGTGTCGTTATACTTTTAAGATGGAATTTCCCAAGATGGCAAGTGCTGTAATGACAAAGTCACCACTATGTGACCCCTTTGATCTTATAAAGAGGATATCTATGTTTCAATGAATTTAATGAGTTATATTGAACTGAACATGGTTAACTAGAAACATTATCGATAATGACTCATGTAGTGAATTATGTAACGGTCATGCTTACAGGGGTTGTGTAGGAGGTTTCCCTATTTTTATTAAAACGACTGTTTGAACCAGAACACCAATTAAGTGCGGTTATACTTTTAAGATGGAATTGAACAAGTAGGAAAGTGTTGTAATGACCAAGCCACCTATAAGTGACCCCCTTTGATCTTATAAATAGAATTGATATGTTTTATAGAATTGATTGAGTTAAATCGAACCGAACATGGTTAACTTTGCACATGAGATGTAATGCCTCGTGTAGTGAATTATGTAATAGTTATTCCTACAGGGGGGTGTGTGGGGGATGCATGGGGTGTTCATGGGGGGTGTGTATATGTTGTTTATATCTTTTTATTAAAATGGCTGTTTGAACCAGAACACCCTTTAAGTTTTGTTAGACTTTTAAGATGGAATTTCCCATGTAGGCTAGTGTTGTAATGACCAAGTCACCACTATGTGACCCCCCTTTTGATCTTATAAATAGAATTTCTTTTTTTTTAATAAATTGAAGGAGTTAAATTGAACCGTATGTGGTTAACTTTGAACATGAGTGGTAATGCCTCTTGTAGTGAATTATATAACGGTTATTCCCATAGGGGTGTGTGTAGGGGGTGCATGGGGTGTACTAGTGGTGTGTATAGGGGGTTGCCCTGTTTTTATTAAAACTATTTTTTGAACCAGAACACCCTTTAAGTTCCGTTAGACTTTTAAGATGGAATTTTCCATGTAGGAAAGTGTTGTAATGACCAAGTCAACACTAAGTGACCCCCTTATATCTTATAAATAGAATTTCTATGTTATAATGAATTGAATGAGTTAAATTGATCCGAACATGGTTAACTTAGCACATGAGTGGTAATGCCTCATGTAGTGCATTATGTAATAGTTATGCCTACAGGGGGAGCATGGGGAGTTTGGGGGGTAGGAGTAGGGGGTTACCCTATTTTTATTAAAATGTATTTTTGAACCAAAACAACCTTTAATTACCATTAGACTTTTACGATGGAATTTGCAAAGCAGGAAAGTGCTGTAATGACCAAGTCACCACTAAGTGACCCCCTATGATATTATAAATAGAATTTATATGTTTTAATGAATTGCATGAGTTAAATTGAACTGATCATGGTTAAATTGGAACATGAGTGGTAATTGCTCATGTAGTGAATTGTGCAATGGTTGTACCTATAGTGGGGTGTGTAGGGGGTTGACCTCTTTTTATTAAAACGTCTATTTGAACCAGAACACTCTTTAAGTACTGTTAGACTTTTAAGATTTAATTCCAAAGAAGTCAGGTGTTGTAATGACCAAGTCACCACTAAGTGACCCCTTTGATCATATAAATAGAATTTCTATGTTTTAATGAATTGAATTAGTTAAATTTATCTGAACATGGATAACATGGAACAAGAGTGGTAATGCCTAATGTAGTGAATTATGTAACGGTTATGCCTATAGTGGTGTGTGCAGGGGGTGCATGGGTTGTGCAGGGGGGGTGTGTAGGGGGTTTCCCTCTTTTAATTAAAACAACTGTTTGAACTAGAACACCCTTTAAGTGTCCTTAGACTTTTAAGATAAAATTTCCCAAGAAGGCAATTGCAGTAATGACTAAGTCACCACTAAGTGACCCCCCTTTGATATTATAAATAGAATTGCTATGTTTTAATGAATTGAATGAGTTAAATTTAATCCTACATAGTTATCTTGGCACATGAGTGGTAATTCCTCATGTAGTGAATTATGTAATGGTTATGCCTATAAGGGGTGCATGGGGTGTACATGGGGTGTGTGTAGGGGATTTACGTCTTTTTATTAAACCGTATCTTTGACCAAGTCACCACTAAGTGGAACTCCATAGATATTATAAATAGAATTGATCTATTTTAATGAATTGAATGAATAAAATTAAACCGAATATGGATAACTTGGCACATGAGAGGTAATTCCTCGTGTAGTGAATTATGTAACAGTTATGCCTACTTTCTAAAGTTTAATTGGATGTCATCAAATAAATAGAATGGCTTATTGATGGTAAATTTCACTCCAATTTTGAAATGTGGGGGGTGTGTGCAGGTGTGAAGGGGGTGTAAGGGCTGTGTAGGGGGTGCAGTGGGGGTGGGCAAGGGGTGTGTGTTGGTGTGCAGGGGGGTGAAAGGGCTATGTGGTGGGGGTGGGGGTTTCTTACACACGTTTAATCCACATTTATTGCAATAGTATGTACCAAAAATGTTTTTTTCAATATATTAAGTATAATCATTATTCATGTATGGTTTCGATACTACATATAAGGTGACATGGTGGACTAACTCTTGATTTTGGAGAAACACACCATCCTGAATGATTGGAGCAACAATATATTTTAAAAGTTGGTCATTTATTACAAAATTGATTTTTTATCATGTGAATTCATGTGAAAGAACCACTATGGGGGGGGGGTAGTCCAGGGATGGGGGTTATGCAATGGGGGGGAGTCTGTCTAGAGGGGGGAAGTGGAGGGGGGATTTTTATCAGGGAAGGGGTGCTGCAGGGGGGATCTATCGGGGTGGGGGTGTCCAGGGGGAGCTATGTAATGGGGGGGAGTGGGGGGATGTGCAATGGGGGGGGGGATTGGAGGGGGGATTTTAATGGGGGAAGTGGTGCTTTAGGGGTTCCTATCCCTGTGGGGTGGGGGGTTAGTATTCTGAGCTTCCCGATTTTCTCAAATGTAATGACATTAAAAGATTAGAGTTGAGACAATCAGGACTTATTTGTGTCCCTGATACTTGTTGTAATTCAGAAAGTATGGATAATCCCTTCTTTTCTTTCTTTCAAACAACCTTGAGTACATATATATTTGAGCTAACTTGTCACATTATGTTACCATTATGGTTTTAAGGAATCCTATAATGTATATTTATACTCAACCATGCATAGGAATTACACCTACATGTGTTGTGATTTAGTAGAAGATTCATGGGTTTGGAGATGGATTCGATAGACATAGAGTTGAGGTGGCTTCTTCAGAGAAAATGCTCGGGGATTCTAGGAGATTCATTATGGAGCGTGGGGATTTGTGATAGTAGTGGTCAACAATACAGATAATGAGTGATCCAATAGCATGTGAAATGTGGATGATCTTCTCAGTACTTCATGTTTTGTAGAATTTTCATATATATGTAGTTTTTCCTTGTATTTATCTCATGGGATATATATTTTTGTCTACTATATCAGGAATATATTATATAAAGTTCAACTGATTATATATATTCAACTGGTATTTTGGAATTATCTTCTATTAGGTTGATTATATATATTCTACTAGTATTTTGGATTTATCTTCTGTCTGGGGGGGGGTGCACAGGGATTGGGAAAGGGGGGAAATGGGGGGAGGGAAGACTGGTAGGGGGAAGGCTACAAAGGGGTAGGGGGCAGGGGGTCTGCAGGGGTGCAAGGAGGTATGTCCAAGGGTGCAAGTGGGTGCGGTAGGGGGGGGGGACTGGAATGTTGGGATGGAAAACTGGCAGGGGGTGCAGGAGGGGTGGGGGTGGGGGGTCTACAGGGTAGTGGGAAGGAGAGGGGGGGGGAGGGGGTTTATGTGTGTGTGTGGGAGGGGGGGGGGGTATCCAGGTCAATGGGAAGGGGTGTAGGGGGTGTATGAGAGTGGGGGGGGGGGGGGTGGGTCTGCATGGAATTGGGGAGGAGGGTAGTGGTGATTGTGGGGGTGTATGCCGAGAATAGGGGGAGTGTAAGGGGGGAGGGTGCAGGAGGGCGGGGGGGGGGGGGGGGTCTGCAGAGTAGTGGGGTGGGGTGCAAGGGGGAGGGTGCAGGAGGGAGTGGGGGGTGGGTATGTAGGGCCGGGGCAGGGGATGATACAGGAGGGCAGGTGGGTGTCTGTAGGGCAGCGGGGAAGAGGGTGGGTGGGTGGGGGGGGGGGGGGGTTCGACAAGGTGGTGGGGTGGAGGGCAGGGAGGAGGTCGTAGTGGGGGTCTTCCGGTCATAGGGGAGGGGTTCAAGGGGGAGGGTTCATGAGGGCATGGGGGTCTGTAGGGATGTAGGGAGGGGTGCAAGGGGATAGGGTGCATGAGGGCGCATGGGGTGGGGGGGGGGTGGGTCTGTAGGGTAGAGGGGAGGGGTGAAAGGGGGAGAGTCCAGGAGGGAGGGGGGTCTGCAGGGAAATGGGGAGGGGTGCAAGGGGGAGGTTTTAGAAGGGAGGGCGGTCTATATGTCCGTGGGGATGGGTGAAAGGCGGGAGGATGCATGAGGGAAGGGGGGCATAGGGGGTCTACAGGGCTACAAGGGTGGTCTCTCTAGGGCACAATGGGGTCTTTCCAAAGGTGCAAGGGGGTATAAAGGGGAGAAAGGGGGTCTTTCCAGGGGTGGGGGGGGGGGGGTCTTCAGGGTAGAGGGTCTGTAGGGGTGCAATGGGGGTTTGGAAGGGGAAGGGTGGGCAGGGGGGAGGGGGTGTGTCCAGGGGTGCAAGGGGGGTTTGTCCAGGGCTGTAATTGGGGTCTATCCAAGGGGAAAGGTGGTTCTGTCTAGGGTGAAATGGGGTCTGTACTGGGTGCAAGGGTGGGGTCAGTCCAGGGTGCAAGGGTGGGGTCTGTCCTGGGGTGCAAGGGTGGTGTCCTTCCAGGGTGCAAGGGTGGGGTATGTCTAGGGGTGCAAGGAGGTCTGTCCTAGGGTGCAAGGGTGGTTTGTCCAGGGGTGAAAGGGGGTCTATCTAGGGGTGAAAGGGGGGGGGGGGGTCTTCCAGGGGTGCATGGGGGGTCTGTCCAGGGGTGGTGGGGGGGGGATGTCCAGGTTGCAAGGGGGTCTGTCCAGGGTTGGGGTGGGGATGGTTTTTTTAATGAAATGATAATGGCTATAGAAAAGGTTTCAAACCGTGGATAAAGCCCTATAGCCACGTTTCATTGAACTGTGGATGGTATTTCATGGCTATAGGCCGAACCGTGTAGCCAAGGTTCAAACCGTGCCAATAGCCCTATACCCACCGTTTTCAACTGTGGCTATAGGGTTTGGCCTATAGCCATGCCAATACCAGCCATGGTTTTTGGGCTTATAGCCATGGTTCCAAACCGTGTCTATATACTAAATTTCTAGTAGTGGGACACCCTAAAGATGGGTGTATGTAACTCTATCACATATAAAGAACATCTCAATTCACAAAAGGCACAAGGCCACCTACCTTGTACTTGAACGACTCTCCTTTCCCAACATCAGGCTTTGATTCAACCTAGAGTGGAGTAGATCTACCAAACAGTATATATTCTCGACCTTGAATAATTAGATCGATAGAATAAATCATGAATAAAGGCTCAAGAGTAATCGAGAGCTCACAAAGTGGATTCCAACAGATCTGATGGTGTTCAAATCAGAGATTGTATGACGAATCAAGATAAAAACCCTCATTCAGATTTTCTGGGCATGTCAAACATCAAAATGGAGTCATTTATATCCATCTAAAAAATGAGGACACTATACAACTTATTAATTTAAAAAAATTACATTGTTTATACAGGAGACTACACGTTGTTTTTGAACAAATCCTGGACAGACCATTACCTGGATGTGTACAGGGATTACATGGTGTGTATCCTTCCATACACTATTTGTACATAAAAGTAGATGATTTTAGTCCCCATTCACGTTGTGTAATAGGACATCGGGCAGCCCTTGACCAATTTTTCTCCATTTTATTATGTATTAAAACAAAAGGAAAGACACGTACCTCAACGGATGAAATGGGTTCTTTTATAATTATTAAGTAAAACAGTCTAGTTGTGAGTGTAATATAATGGAATTTTTCTTTAATATGCATATAAAGGTTTACGAGGGCCAGATGATGGTGAAACATGTGTATTTTTCAATAGATTCCATGCTTATAAGTTGGATTTAGGAGAGTCTGTATGAGGATCTTGAGTGTCTGTCGTTGAGTTTATTCCTTGAAGGATGGGAGTCACATTCCAACTAATCTAACGATGATAATGATATGACTTAGGTGTGTGGATATGTGGTTGTGGCCACATGTGTGTGGGAACAATTAATGTGTGAATTTCATGCCTCAACTTCGGTGGTGCATCCATATTAAACAAAAATTTATCATGAACTTCAATGATGGTATTGGTGTCCATGGATGAAGAAATAGGATACAATTTTCATGACATGATGTTATTCCTTTTAGTAGGTGAAGGCCAAAAAAGGGTGATGGGGTGGTTTTCTAAAACCAGAGCCCAGTATAAAAATGAAATGGGATGATGTTACCATAGATTTTGTGATTTTTGCAACATGGAAGCTTCATAAGTATGATTTGATATGGGTAATTTTGGATCGATTGACCAAGGTATCAAATTTCTCAGTGATTCGAGATACATTCACCGCAGACTAGTTTGGTGACATGTATGTTTGGGAGATTGTATTTTTTCATAAGGTACAATAGAGTATTGTTTCAGACCATGTTCCATGTTTTTATTCATACTTCATGAAAGGTCTATAGGAAGTACATGGTAACCAAGTGTTTTTAAAAGAAATTTTCACCCACAGAATGAAGGGCAGTCAGAACATACTACTCAGGTACAAGAGGAAACATAAGATAATGTTTCATTGAATTTAGTGGATCTTAGAAAAAAACGTGAAACATGCTATGTTTTCCAGCTACAAAATTTACTAGGCGATCATTCTGATGGAACCATTTGAGGAACTCTATGATAGGCTGTGTATATATCCATTGTGTTGGATGGTAGCTGGGGAATCAAAGTAGTTGGGGTTGAGTTGTGTATATGAGATCTTAGATTGGGTCCAGTGGATTATGAAATGTATGGGCATGGATAAGAGTAGGAAAAAGTATAGATATACTCAATTTCATATGAATCTTGAGTTTATGGTGAGTGATGGTGTGTTCCTTCTGGTGTTGCAAAGGTCAGGTCACACTCAGATTAGAAAATATTTTTTTGGCAACCAGGTCTATGGGGCCATTTTTTGATTGTGGAGGGGATCATCTCGGTGTAATACTGATTGGATATTCCTCAATGGTATAGTGGTATTCTTGATGTTTTTCAATTGTCACAGATTTGTGTGTATCACCACAACCGACCTCATCTGATTTAGGATCGAGGCTGATGCATCCTTTAAATATAATCCTATTCATGTTGTGGATCACAATGAGAATATTTTACTTGGGTAAGTCTATGGGTTTTTTTCTAAGTGTGGTGGTTGTGTAGAAATGCTTATGAGGAAACCTAGGATAGAGAGATGTATTTTTAGGCATAGTGTCCTGACCCTTTTACCATGGAATCTGAGTGATTCTTCAGATTCCAGCTCATAAATGAGTCGTTATAAGGTGAGGAGGTTATAAAATCATGAGCTTTAATAGAGGAATTTATTTCTATAAATATTGGTTTATCTCAATTAAACTGGTTAATGAAATATTTCATGAGAATATGAGGAGTTTTGGGCTTTTACTAAGGGTTTGAGACGAAAAAGGGGAGGGAAAGAGGTCATCTAGTGCATGTTTCACTGTTTTCACATGATTTGGTCTTACAGTACCCCAAAACTATGGAACCTAAATGGGGTGGTTCATGGTTGGTAAAACTGTGCATGAAGGGAGACCTATTCATGTAGGATAGGATAGAGCCATCACACACATCCTTAACATGAGTTTTCATATGGTGTGGTCTTCCTAGGTGACAGTGTGACCTAGACCCCTTTGGATAGAGAGTGGCACACAATTTTTAATGACCTAGGTATTAGTAGAATAATTCATTTTCACATATATTAATATTTATGAATAAGATATTAATTTTCTATTAATGAGGTCACTATTTTCGATAGTTCACCTGACACAAAACAATAGGTTTCTCTAAAATCATACATTACATACAATGTTGAGTTATACCAAAAACTAATACATTAATATTATTAATATTTTAAGTGGTTTTTAATGCCTAGTTGTCTTATTTGTGGGAATTAATAGAATTAAATATATTATTATTTAACATATTTTTTAAATGGTTTTACATGAATCAAATAAAATTTTGAGGCTTATAATGAGAATGAATCAAATTTCAAACATAAAATACTCTAATATTTTCAAAAGGTAGGATTACCACCTTTAAAAGATGAACCATTTTTAAATCTAGTATTTATCAATTTTATGTGTTGTATTTTAAAAATTAATCTTCTTCTATAGAGGAAGGAAATCAAAATTTACTTTGGTTAAATTTTTGGTAATTTTCTCATAATGATAAATTTTTAATGAATAGTGAAAAATATTGCATTTTAATTTAAACCACCTTTTCATATAATTTATTTATATAGTTATTTTATGAATTTAATTGGTTTAAAAGTGTAATTGGATTATATTTACATCATTTAATCTAATTTTGGACATTGGAAGTAATTTTTATTATAAATTTGACATAAACATATGTCATTTGTTGATAGTTATTACTTCTTTAAAACCTGATTTTTGGTTTTGACAATGGGAAATAAATTTAAATAAATTTATAAAAATTATGGGTTTTGAATTTGGAAAAATTTATTCCATATTTGGAATCAAAAGGCTCATGTTGAGGCAGCGAAGGCACTGTAAGAGGGACTGTAGTGACAGAGGCACTGTATCGTGGACTGTAACGGTGGTGGTACTGTAGTAGGTACGGTAGTAGTACTATTCACGTAGGGGATCTTTGAGCCAAAAAAATCGGCTTTCAAGGCTTGTTTCAGGCCACTTGGCCTTAGGCCATCAGGATATGTAATCGGCCTCCCTCTACCCAGTCTAAAGGGGTATTTGCTTTAAGTAATAATATAAGGCTTCGGCCCCAACCTTTATAAAAAAGTTTAATAAGGGAAAAAAATAAGAATATAATAATACACAACTAAAATAACACATGTAATAATCCTATTGGATTACATATGTCTGACCATGAGCATCCATGGGTTTATTTTAGGACCCCATGGAGCAACTCGAGTGTGAAAATGATATTTTAAAATATTTAATTTAAAGTAAAGAATAATATAACATAAATAAGTATCTTTGTACTAAAATGATTTTATGGAGGAATTATATAATAAAACTCTTCAAATAAAAATAGTAGTCAAATATATCAAAATATTTCCTACATCATTTTATTTTATTTATAATTTTTAGACATTAAATAGATAAATTTATTTATGAGATAACGATGATGCAATGATTACTTTATTAATTAATGATTCAAATAAATTATATTATAAATATTTAAATAAATGAAAATTTGAACACTTTGATTCAATCAGATAATTTTATCGATGATTATGACTTATTATATTTTTATTTAGGCCATTTTTTGATATAATTGTGTTTTTATGAATTTAACAAAAATAAATTACTAAATAGTTCCAAAACTGACATAATTTATATCTTAAAATATAAAATAGTTTATTAAATGTTTTAAAACTCATAAAAATATAAGATTCATCCAAATGGTTATGAAATGTTCAAATATGTCCTAAATATCACTTTTTGGGTCATTTGACATTTTATCGTAATTAAATTAATTGACAATGTATAAATAATAAAATATCATAGTAAGAATATAAAGGGTAATTTAAAGGTTATAAAAAAATATAAGGGTTAAAAAAAAATTAAAAACATGTCAAATATTAATTGTATGATGGGTATATGACCCAAAATAATCATATATTTGAAATAAATGTTTTTGGGACTATTAGAAACCAAAAAACCAAATTGTAGAAAAACAATATTTGAAGCCTTTCCTGAAGATCCCTCCACATTCTTATAAAAGGCCACCACCTCTACCCACTTACTCCCACCTATTAATACCCTTGGATCATCCATATTTTGCTCAAATAATCTCCCAAAATCCCCCCTTCCTCTAAGAATACTTAACATGGGCATAAAGAAATTTAATAAAGCCTTTGGCTCAAATCCAAAGAAGTTACACGATTTATAAGTAACGTCTTCTCTCTAGTTCTTTTCTTTTATTTTTATTCTTAAATCCTGATGAACAACTTATTCCATTATAACATAACAACACCATTTTCCTCAATATACAATGATGTTTTTATGAGAATTATTATAACAACACTTACACAAACCACCATCTAATTGATAAAGACATATTGTTTCTGTCTACGACGAATTATTGCCTCACAAAACAATGATTATTCAATTTTCTCCAACCACCTCTATTGGTGGACATTATTATGACACTCTATTTATATATGATATTAATTATATTTATATTTTCTCTATTCTTATGTATTTTATATTTAAAATATACCTTTATTCTTTCCAAAATGTTCGAATATGATAATTTCATTTGAGGAAGTGTGGACTACCAACCCCTCAAAATGATATGACTCATACATAACATAAATGGAACACATAAAATATAGAGTATATGAACTTATGTAACATATATAACATATATATGATTCTATAATTATAATATACCTATGAATGATTTATTTTTTATTCCATTAATATGAAAATGAAATGATAGTAGCGTTCATGCTTACGTACAACCTAGCGTCTCCATGAATGACAAATTTCATTTATTTTTTCTAAATGTTATGGAATATTATAAATAAATATATAATTTATATATTTTTTATTTTTTTCATGAATAATATTCTTGATATAATTGAATTATTACCACGTGGATAGTTTTAATCAATACGTGTACATTTTTTACTCAAGTACTGAACAATGACAAAATGTCAGATATGAACTTAAATAAATAAATAATTGATATAACATGGTAATAAGTGATATAAAAAAATTGAAACATTTAAAAGGGTTTAAAGAAATTAAAAATTAACATATGTTTATAATTCAGGAAATTATAGAATGAACAGGACAAGTCAGAATCAAGGTTAGGGAATTTTAAACTCAATTTCCACTAATTGGGTTTTATGCATACATAGATGATTATATTATTCCATGATTATTTTTGGAATAACTATTTATTTATTTAAGTTTTAATTTTAATTTAAATTTCTATGTATATACTACTGCTACACATAATCACCCCATTGATAAATTGTTATATCATTTATACAAACATTGTAAGGAAAATCTTAACTCAATCTCCATTCATTGAGTTAAATATCCATGTCATTTGTTTTGTTTTTCCATGAAAATGTGTGAATGAGCTCTGATTTTTTTACACTAAACATCCACATATTTTGGGTTTATTTATATTTATCATACATATTTATTTCATTTAGTTTTTTTAATTTAATTATATAATCATTGTAAAAGAATGCTTTTGAATCTCTATTCATTGAGGTATATCTTGATATTTTTAACCTTTATTATTCTATAAGGTTTATATACAACCCTTTATATATTTCATATCTTGAATTTAAATATTCTTGTGATATTCAATGTTTTATTTGATTTTATTATTGGATAATTTTTATTCCAGTGTTTCTCAAGTGTTACTGGACTTTTAACTAAAATATAATTTTATATTATTCAAAAAAAGATTATTCTAAATAATTATCATTGATTTACAAGATTTCATAATGGTTTTAAAGATTTATTTATATGGAATTACATTTTTTACTTCATTAATTATTTTCGAATGAGTCAATGTGGTATGAGACTCTTTGATTCAATTTTATTCTTTTTAGAAGTTTTTAATGTGGTTCAGAATTGTATTTATTATTTCCATAACGTTGAATGTTTTTTTATATAAAAAAGGAATTAAATTTATCTCTTTTATGTCACTAAAATGTATTATTTTTTACATTACATTTATAATGTGTTTTTATTTATGAGTGTGCAGATTGTGAATATGATATGTGATTTTAAGGTGGAATGTTGTTTTTTCATTTATGCTTGGTAATGAGTTATGATTATGTTATGGTTCTTGGGAATGGATAAAGCATAGGGGTGGTTCTATTATAAACCAAGATCAGGTGAGACTATGATATCTCTCTACTGCATTAGTTTACATGATGGAGTTAAACAACAATGATTCTCCAAAGAGATTTTGGGAATATTCTGTGATGGGTATTCCAAATGTAACCATGAAGGTTACTACCTATGTATCTATGAAATATACAATGTCAGTATTATATGGATGCTACAGTTTACATTTATGTTTTATAATTTCTATTATGATTTGTAATATTCTTCTGATTACATGATGTAAGTTGTGTATTTTATGTTTTATGTGTGAAAATTATGATTTTGTGAAATTGTATTCCTAGGTTTTAAATATTCAGGGACCAAATGTTTTATTCTTTATTTTAGATTCATTAATAATATTTTTATGATCATTCCACATTTTTGAAACATTTTTCATTGGTTACAAGGATGGGTAAGAGAAATTAATAATCCTGAAAGATTTTTATCATGATTTTTTTTTATTTAAGGAGTTTTATTATTGTGAAATTCTTTCTATAGAGTAGAAGTGTCAACTTTGTAATATTTGAGATGTAATTTAATATTTATGACCTAATTATATACAACTATAAACCTGAAAATATCCTCAATGGGAAGTAAAGTAAATTCTTGATAAAAAATTATGATTATGTAATGTTTAAGGCTCGAGCCTTATAGTTGGTATCAAAGGATCATCTAGACAACTACTGAGAATGGGAATTATGGATAAACAAATGGTAATTATCTATGTCAATTATTTTAGTTAAATAAATGTTTTATAAATTTTCCAGATCAGGGAAATATGGTTACAAATGGAAGGAGGAGGAACTCAAACAACATTCATATCTCTTCATGATTAATTTCTTGCAATAATTATTACAAATTAATGTTTGGATGATTGTGAAACTGTTTCTAACATATGAATCACTTGAAAGTAGTTTTTTGAGATATCAAACACATCCACTATACCTTAATAGAATATTGGATATTGGGACATATTTTATCAAATCCTATATTCCCAATATTATCATATTTTCACGAGAGGTAAATATTATCAAGTCATTTTTAAATATTTTACCTTATCACAAGACATTGAAGCATATTATGATTTTGAAATAGGTATTGAAGAAGGAGACCCTTGTGGAAACTATTTATACGTTCTTTTAAAATATAGTCTTTTAGAACATATATTTGGTATTTTAAAAGTAAAATTGATTGAAATCATTAATCCAATCATGGTTCGACTATTTTATAATAATAAAGGATTATCATATGTTTTCAAATTATATCTCAAACATGATTATTTTACAAAACTATTTTTTTTCTGAAAACCAATATGACACAAGTTGTAAAGTGTGTAATTTGATAATTAAAGAAGATTATGTTGATGGGTATCTAAATCATTTCATCAATGCATTGATATTCTATTTACATGAAAAATAAGAATATGAACTCAAGTGGACACCATGATCAAGGTATTATGACTTTCTATTGGAATTTTTTATTCTATCATATGGAGGTAAAAAAATGTCAAAATATATAAGACTCTATGAATTAAGATGTTGAGGTAATAATGAGTTGAGATGAAAATGATAGGCATAATACAACCAATGAGTTTACATCATGTTAGGGTTATTTTATTGTTTTAAAAAAAGGTACATCCCACTATATGGGTAACAACTGGTCGCATCTGGAAAGGCTGTGGGAATTGAACCCAAAACTGAAGGGTGACAATGGTGCATCGCCTACCACTAGCCTACGTGAAGTCTCTGGGAAGTTGGATTTTTTCATTAGAGGTCTATGATTCTACAGATCAATAATAAGTTTATTTTTGGATCTTTTGTTTTATCAAATGGATATACATAGTATAAGAAAATGATTTAGATATTTAGTTATAATTTAAATTTTGGAAGACATTTCCTATTTTGGAAACCCAATATGCCTAATATATATAGAATACTAAGGGATTTTTTTGAGGAGTAAAAGTTGAGTTTTATTTTTCAATAATCTATGTTTTTATTATATAATTTTAGTGATTTGTGTTATTTATGGAAGTGTTTACCTATTTTGGATAATATTTTATAAGTTTAATAAATGTTAAGTATGAGAATTTAATAGTAGTCATTTTATTTAGAGATAAATGTTTCAATTTATCGTGGAAGACTATGTGATCAAATACTTCTTAATTTTGGGTTTCAATTTTAGTTTGAATTATTATTTCTCAGGAATTATGTTGAAAATTATTTGTTTAATGGTGTTTGTTGAAATTTTTTGTTTTATTTGTTGAATCTTGGAGATTAAGAGTAGTATTTTTTTTAAAAAAGGATTGTACTTTTTGGGGGATTTTCTGATTTTATACTAAACAATTTGGGTTAGGTTAATGTATAAAGACAAGGGAAATATATGGTTCATTTTTTTGGATTATTTTATTCTCTAGAAGCTGATTCTAGAAATTCATGTGTGACCAAGTCATCTTATATAGTCATTGGTTGGAGAAAATATGAGTTTTTGGAAGTTATTTTATATAGGATGAAACTCTACTAGACAAGTGAGTTTTTTTTCTTATGTTCTTACTCACGCTAAAAAATAAATTAATGAAATTTATGCAAATTATATTAAAAAGAGTTTCTGTTTTAATTTTTCTATTTGGAAATCGATGACCATATAACGCATCACAAGTTTGTGGTTTTTAGATTATTAACCTTCTCATGATCTTGTTTTCTATCACTCTCCATCATATTAAGATGTTTAGTTTTTCTTCTGTATCCATATTTTATAATAGGAATATTAGTATGTGTTATCTCATTTGACCTTTGTACTTATCTTTATTTCCATTATATTAATATTTTTGTTGACTATTTTCCAATGTGGGATTTTTAATGATGTTTCCGAGCCCAATTTTAAATTTGTGAGAACGCAATTTCCAATAGGGTGAATGATGTAACGACCAAAGTATTTATAGAATAATAAATTTTAATATCAATTAATATTTATGAATAAGACATTACTTTCATTTTAAATATGACACTTTTTTCGATAGCATACCCGAAACACAACAATGGGTTTCTCCAAAATCTTACGTTGCACACAACATTGAGTTATACCAAAAAATAATTCATTAGTATTTTATAAATGGTAGTTAATGCCTAGTCTTTGTAAGGGAAGGAATGAAAAAAATTTACTATATTATTATTCTATATATGTTTTTTAATTTATACCATAAATTTTTAGGGTTAAAACGAGAAATAATACAATTTTAATCATAAAATTCTCTAATAATTTTAAAAGGCATTTTTACCACCTTTTGAAGGAAAAAAATTTTTAATCCTATTTTTTTCACTTGTATATGTTATAATTGAAAATATAAATTTCTTATAAAGATTCAGGACTACATAATTTACTTTGGTTATATTTTTTTTAATTTTCTGAAGAGGTTAAATTTTAATTTATAGTGAAAAAATACTTTATTTTAATTAAAAACTTAATTTTCAAATATTTATATTATATATTAATATTTTATTTTTAATTGGTTTTTAAGTGTAAATGGATTAGGTTTTTATCATTTAATACAATTTTGGTCATTAGATGTAATTTCACTTTTAAATTGGACATAAACATAGGTCAATATTTTGATAGTTTTTTCTTCTCAAAATCCATGTTTTGGTCATGAACAAGGGAATTAATTTTAAATTATGTACTAAAAATTATATGTTTTGATTTTTGGAAAATGGATTCCATATTTGGAAATAGAATTTAGAAATTTTGTAAATTGGTACCTTTAATTTTTGGACAATATGAATAGTAACTTCAGTAAATTATTTTTATTTACCATGGTTATAGGGTTAATCGGGTAAATAAGGGTAATAAATAGTATTATAATAATATAAAACATTCATAAAACATGTTATAATCCTATTAGATTAAATATGTATGACCATGATCATCTTTGGGTTGATGTTAGAACCCCAAGGATCCACTTGGGAGTGAAAATGTTATTTTATAATATTTAATTTAAAAGTAAAGATAAATATAACATAAAAATGTATCTTTATTAAACAATTTTAAGGTGGGGTTATATAACAAAGCATTTCAACAATAAATAGTCACCAGAAATATGAAAATATTTCATACATTATGATATTTTATTTATAATATTTGGAAATTAAATAAACATATTTATAACACAATGATTATGTCGTGATTTCCTTATTAATGAAAAATTTAAATAAATGATATTAAAAATATTAAAATAAAGGAAATTTGAAAATTTTGAATCCATCAATGATTTTTTAGATGATTATGACTTATTAGATTTAATTTTATTCCTTTAATTTCAAGGAATTAATTTTTATTGGGTTTAACAGAAATCAATTACTAAATAGTGTCATAATTGACATAATTCATAACTTAATATATAAATTAGAATATTAAATGTTTTAAAATCCCTAAAAATGTAATATTAAAACAAATGGATATGATATTTATAAATATTTAATAAATGAAACTTTTTTGTTTTATTTGACATGTTATGGAAATTAAACTAACACACAAAGTGTAAATAATAAAATATCATGCTAATATTAAAAAGGGTAAAATAATAGATAAAAAAATATAAGGGTTAAAAAAATATTCAAATCATGATTATTTTAATTTTATGATGAGGATATGACCCCAAATAATATTATTTATTAAATAAATTTGTTTGGGAATATTATAAACTGAAAAATTAATTTAAAATAAAATAATATTTCAAGACATTCTTAAAGTGCCCCCCTCCATCTTATAAAGGGCCACCGCCTCTACCCACATTTTCACGCCACAAAATAATCTTGGGTCCTCTAAATTCTACAAAAATAATATCCAAACATCCCTCAATTCCTCCTATAATCCTTAACTAAGTCAGAAGTAAATTCAATAATTCCATTGGGTTCAAATCAACAGAAGTTACGTGATTTTGAGGTAATGTCTTCTCTCCAGTTCCTTTCTTATATTTTCCTTATTCACATGATATTATCTTATTATTATATTATTACACAATAAAAACTGAATCCAAAATATACTAGTATGTTAGTATGATATGGATTCAAACTACACATACACACTCTTCCATCTAATGGATATGAACACACTGTTTCGGTGTACAGTGAACTACTCCGTCACGAAATGATGATTGTTCAATTTTATCCTTCCACCTCTTGTGGTACCCATTATGATGTAACTATATTTTTATATAATATAATTTATATTTATATTTTTTCTATACTTCTCTAATTTTTATTGACAACACAACTTTATTCATTTCATAATGTGTATATATGATAATTTCATTTAAGGATGTGTTGACTATCGCCCCCTCAAAGTGACATGACTCGTTTATTCCATACATAGAACAAATAAAGGATAAAGAAAATGAAATTATGTAATATATATAACATATATATTATAAAATAATTATAATATATCTATGTATCATTTAGTTTTGATTCCTTTTGAATGACGAGGAATTTAAATTAGCGTTCATTCGTAAGTATGACCTACCGTCTCCATGAACAGTGCATTTCATTTATTATCTCCAAATGATATGGACTATTATAAATGAATATATACATGACATACATGATATTTAAATCATTACTAATATTCTGAATATAATGGACTTATGATGACATAGATAGCTTTCATCCCTACAATTTCATTTTTGACTCATGCAAGGAATATCAAGAAAACGACCGATATGAACTCCAATAATTAACTAATTTCTATAACATGTTAATAAGTAATATAAAAGGAAATATAAACTATAAAATGGTTCTAAATAAGTTATATTTTAACCTGAGTTTATTATTCATTAAATTAAATAATGAATGGGCCAAGTCAGATTCCAGGTAAGGGAATTTCTAAACTCAATTTCCACTCAATGGGTTTTACGCATAATTATATTATTATATATTGCCAATATTATTTTTGGAATAACTATTTATTTATTTATGTTTGAATTTATACTTCCCTATGTGTGTATATACTATTTAAACACATAATGACCCCATTGATAAATTCTTACATCATTTATATGAACTTTGTAAGGGAAATCTTAACTTAATCTCCATTTTTGGAGTTAAATATCCATGTCATTAGTTTTGTTTTTCCAAAAATATATGTGAATGAAATATGATTTTTTTACACTAAATACAAAATAATAATGGGTGTATTTATATTTTTCACACCTATTTATGTCATTTATTTGTCATTAATCTAATGATACAATCTTTTTAAGGGACTGCATCTCAATCTTCTATCACTGTGGCATATCATGATATTTTGAACCTTTATTATCCTATAAGGTGTATATACGACCCTTTACACATTTCAAATCAATAATTTCTATATTCTCATTATATTTAATTTTTTTATGTTATTCTTGAATGATGTGTATTCAAGTGTTTCTCATGTGTTATATGACACTTTAAGTAAAACATCATTTTAAATGATTTAAATGGTTTAAATAATCATTGTTCTAAATAATTATCATTTACATCAATGTTTTCAAAATGGTTTTATGGATTTATTTATATGGACATTAATGTTTTCAATTCTTAATTCCTTTAAAAAGATTAAATGTGTTGTGAGAAAATTTGATTAAAAAATATTCTTTGTAAATTTTTTAAATTTGTTTTAAAATTTGATTGATTATTTCAAGAATGTTGAATGTTTTTTATATACATCATGAATGAAATTTTATGATTTTATGTCTCTGTTATGTATTCATGTTTACCTAACAAGATTAATGTGTTTTTATTTACGAGTACATGTATTGTAAGGAAGAAATCAGATTTCAATGTGGAAATGTTATTTTTCATTTATTCTTGGATTATGTGTTATGATTATGTTATGGTTCTTGGGAATTTCATAAGTTTACAGGTGGTTCTGTGATAAACCAAGGGTGGGTGAGCCAATGATAGATCTCCAATGCAATGGGTAATGTGACAGAGGTAAATGATAATGTTTCTCCTATGAGATTTAGGGAATATATTAAGATGGGTGTTCCAATTGTAACCCTGAGTGTTACTCCATATATTGATATGAAAGGTACAATGTAAGTATGATACGGATTGAACAAGTTACCTTTATGTTTTATGATATCTATGAAGTTTTGAAGGAATCTTATAATTATATGATGTATTCTATGTAGTTTATGTTTTATGGATAAAAGGTATGATTTTTTGAAAATATTTTCATGGGTTTCAAATATTCATGGACTAACTATTTTATTCTTAATTTTATTTTCCTTATTGACCATTTTATACTAATCACATGCTTTTGATATGTTTTTTCAGAGGTTATAAGGATGTATAATAGAAAGGAATAATTGATGAATATTTTTATCATTAAATTAATTCTCATTTTATTTAAGGTATTTTATTGATGTCAAAAAATTTGATAGAGTAGAAGTGTATACATTGTAATATATGAGATGTAATGTAATAGATATAGCCTAAATCACTTATACTCTAAAAAAAGATTCCTAATGTGAAAGAAAGTTCATTATTAATCAAAAATCAAGATTATGTAGTGTTTAAAGCTGTGACCTTATACAGTTGGTTCCCTGTTTGGCGAACTGTACAACCAAACCATGCACCCTAATATAAAAAAATTATTTCCCAATTCCCCCCTCAAAATTTATGAAACTTTACCAAATTCTTCATCCATAACCCCTACATAATCAAGTCTTAAAAACCATTCTCACCATGATTATGTGATTTAATTCTCCATTGGTTCTTGGCTATTTCGAGAGGCGATGGGTGATAATCGATGATCCGTGTGAGTTTACACCTCTCTAACTAATTTTTCAATTAAAGCGGTTTTGTAAAACAATTATTATTATTTTAAATTCCAAAAACCCTCCTTTTTATCACATTATAAATTTGTGATTTAAAGTTTGTTTGAATCTAAATCAAAGGATGAGGTTAAGCGAGTGTCAATCCACAAACATGATGTAGGATATCTAAAAGTTATATCCAATAGTATTGATGTTTTATTTTTGTGTATTTGTTTGTGAATGGGTGTTGTTGTGCTGTGCATTTGGTGTCCATTGAAGGAATTCATTAATGAGTTAATTGAATTATTAATTGAACCCCTCATTATTTTTATGGGATCCATTGAGGTTGTTTATACTAGGATAAGGTACACCCATGGGTTGTTCTGCATCATTGAAGAGGGAATTGGGGTTTCAAATAAAAGATTAATGGGTTATGTGATAAAACATATGATAGTATGTTTAAATTGTTAACATGTGTTTATTAAGTGAATCCATTGATAATTATGTTAGTTTATAACATGGAATTAGGGGTGTTTGATTTAACATGATAGTGATACTTGAGTTATTGTTTGTAACTGGTAATTGTGTTTAATAGATAAATAAGAATGAATGTGAATAAGTGGTGTGTGTGCGGTATTGGAATAAGGCTATACTCTAATGGTTTGGGGGTAGAAAGAGGCTCTATTCCCCAACCTTGTATTTCAATGGTTATTGTGCTAGACCATGTGTCACGATTACTTGGTTTGATACTCTCAGGTATATTGATATACATTATTTTTTGTGATTTGATTGTCCCTATGAATTAGGGAACATTACTCCCCTTATTCATAGTAAAATTGAATAGCATGGGTTGAATCGTGAATGGATAATTTCAATAAAACATAAAACTAATAATAAAAGTGGATAATGCAATTCCAATTAATTAATGGAACACAGTTTACACTTATTTAATCATGTTGATTTCCTCATTTTATCATAAATTTTTCTATACTGGATATTTGGTATAAACCATCAGTGGTGGCCTCTGAGTTTCACTCAGAACCTACTAAGGCCATCATTAGGTACCTAAGTATACATCATGGTTTCAGGTCAATAGAAGAGAAAACCCACATGCTAGATGTCTGACTCGAGGATTAGGTATGTAAATGGATGAGGGAAACAATCATGGTGTGGGGACCTATTTTGAGTATTCATAAGCTATCAATTATTTTATGTTTTCTTTGACAATTGGAACTGTATGAAATTACATGGAATATTTTTTGTTTGTTTTGGGATTATACTAGGTTTTGTGAAACGAATTGTGAAGCTAGTTTATTATTTATAATGTTTCATTATTTATTATTTCATTAGATGTGGATTAAAAATTCTCAAAAAAATCCTTTAGAAGCGCTAGAAATGGCATTTATCAGTTGTATAGAAGCATTGAATACTTAAGAATGATTAAATCCCGTGTTATTTTAACATTACTAAAAAATAACTGATAAAGTTGTCCTTATCAGAGCTAAAAAACATTGATAAATGGGTCCTTTTTAAGTGCATGTATAAGTGATGATAATGGACCACATTTATCAGTGCTTATAGAAGAGCTGAGAATGGACCATACTGTAGTGAGCCACAATAGCAGAGTATAACACCCGTGAAATGTGTTGTAACAGAACATCCCAATACCAAAAACACACTAGATATCAACAAAAACAAGTACGAATACCTGATTTTAATAAAATGTAATTTAAAATGAAAATACATGAAAAAAATAATATATTATAGTCATTTAAAACTTTAGTTTATACAATGACATAAATTCAAATTATTAAAAACATTCACAGAAATCAATATTCCTTTGTCTTTTAATCCTAACCTCGACTCATGATAATGGCGAAGAAACCACCCTTAATAGAGAAAACGTGAAACTGTATAAGAAAGAAATCCTTTTTTAGTTATAATATTTACAAATATATTAACATAAATTGTTAGTATTCCTAAAATTGATGTCAATTTTTAATACAAATATTCACTTGGAGTCACTCTGGTTACACCATGCATCATATTTTGGTGCGGATGATTCCAACATGCCTCAAATAACATGCGGATCATTATACTACTGTATTAAATCAATATGAATGTGTTTTCATAGTTTTGAGTATTAGTTGTCTGTTTTACAAAAATGAAATTTTAACCTAGAAACACACACTAAAACTCATTACAATCACATCATGTATTTGTTTGATATGAAATCAATTCCTTCATATAAAAAATGTATTCTTAATAATTACCCTATATTATCAAGAAAATTCGATGGAATTAGACCAATTTTTAGTGAACGACACTTTTTGAACTAAAATATAGATTTTAAATAGATTAAAGATACATTGAGTCATACCTGGAACTTTATATTTAGAATTGAGTTAAAGTTGATTCCTGCATGTGAAAAATGACTTATGGATCATTTTAAAAATGTATAGAAATAATCTGAAAGTCTTTGATCTATTTTTAGTATTCCAATTGTCCATTTCACTAAAATTGATGTCAATTGTGAATAAATTTTTTGTACATTGAGTCATTATGATCCCAACATGGGTCATATTGAGGTGAGGCTTATTCATACATGTCTCAAAGGACTTATGGATTGTTTTATTGAAGTATAAAGACAGTACAAATTAATTTTTGTGGTTTTGAGTACATTAGTTTCCTTTTGTAACTAAAATTGAATTTTAAATTAGAAACATGCACTTTGACTCATTCCAATCACATCATGTATCAGTTTTTAGTGAGACATATTCCTACACATCACAAATGAAATATAAAACATTTTACTACATTATCATAAAAACATGATCACATTTGATAAATTTTTTATGACACTTTTTGAACTAAAATATCAAATTTTAATGTTAAAATAGGGACTTTGATTAATACCGGTCACATCATGTATCTGATTGAGGTGTGAATGATCCTACATGTTATAAATGGAATTTGGACCATTTCTTTAAATTATAAAAAAATATGAATGTCTTTTATTGGTTTTGAGTAGGTCAGTTGTACATTTTACTAAAATTGATGTATATTTAAAATAAAAAGATGGACTTGGAGTCATACCAGTCACACCATACATTGGATTAAGCTGCAGTTGATTCATACTCATCCTAAATTATTTATGAATTGTTTTCCTAAATTATCAAAATAATTTAATTGTTTTCTAAATTTTGTGTACGTTACTTTCTTTTTTTTACAAATATTTCATTGTATAACTGAAACCCACAAACTGAATCATACTGATAACATTGTGTATTATTTTGATTTGAGACTAATTCATACACATCAAAACTGACTTATGAATTGATTTCATTAAATATCAAGAAAATCCAAGAATGATTTCTCAGTTTTCATTATGTGATACGTTTTGAACTAAAATATCAATTTTTATATAATAACGGACATAATGAGTCATACAGGGAAAATCATTTATCATATCTAAATGAAAATTATTCCTACACATTTGAAACAACATATAGATCTTTGTACTAATGTATTTAAACAATCTAACTTTTCTTTCTTGGTTCTGAGTAGGCCAATTTTCCTTTTTTTACTGAAATTTATATCAATCTTAAATAAAAAGACACACTTAGAGTCATACCGGTCATACTATGTATCAGATTGTGGTGTGGAGGATTTCTACACATCATAAATGACATATAGAGAATTTTCTTAAATTATCTAAACAATATGACTATGTTTTTTCAGTTTTGAGATGTCCAATTTTCCTTTTTACTAAAATTGAAGTCAACATTAAATAAATACACATTTAATGTAATACCGATCATACTATGAAATATATTGAGGTTTGGATGATCCCTACACATCCCAAATAAATTATGGATATTTTTCATAAATTATTAAAACAATCTAAGAATGGTTGCTTGATTTTGAGTATTTTAGTTTTTTTACTAAAAATAATTTATATTATTAATTGAAAGATGTACATGGAGTCATAATAGTCACACCATGTGTTGTATTTGAGGTGAATCTATTTCTTACACATCCCAAAGTCTTATTTAATCCTAACTATTAATGTTACCATTATTTTCACTTAATTTGCTTCTCAAACATCCTACACTCCCTGATCAACCTTGAAAAAATTAACTCAACCGGAAAAAAGGAACCCACCTGTATAAGAAAACAATTGTTATATTAGTAATATTAAAAACAAATAAATTAAAACTAAATATTAAATAATACATTAATTCTATGGATGATAATTTTACTATCAATAAATCAATATTAACTCTGGGATTGAGATGTGGAAGGAACATTAGGGAATGTGATAAATTTCAACACTATAGGGGTGAAATTTTTGAGGGAGAAGATGTATGTGAATGTTTTGGTGCATAAAAGAATGAAATATGGATAGACCATCCAAACTTGAACAAAATAATCCACCTATGTAAGGAGACAATTATTATGTGAGTAATAATAAATATAAGTAAATTAAACATAAATATGAAAACTTCAATTAATTCTATGGAAAATGATTTTACTATGAAAACATCAATATTACCTTTGTTATTGATCATAAAAATATTCTCTTCTCTTCTTTAAAAGGAAGTGGATAGAACATAAACAAAATTGATAAATGTAACAATGTTTGGGCGAAAAGATTTTATGGGAGAAGAATTATTTTTATGTTTTGGTGCATAAAGGCTTGAAAGATGGGTAGACCTCCCCAACTCGTAAAAAATAATCCAACTGTACAAGAAAATAATTATTATTTGTGTAATTCTAAAAAGAAATAAGTTAAACATTAATATGAAACAATAAATTAATTCTAGGGAAAATTATTTTTCTACGAAAACATCAAGATTAGCTGTATTTTTAGCAGAGACTGCACCATTTATCTTCTAATAAAGGCATGAAATATGGATATAAATATTCTAAATTAAATAAAATCTACAAGAAATAATAAAAATTGAATAAATGTTCCTATAGATAATTTTTCGTTAAAATAGAGAAACTATATCATAACATTACCATCACATCATTCCAAAGGGTATTCGTAATTATTGTTTTTTATTAAGAGGGATTAGAAATATTATCATGTGGCTAAGACATTATCTAAATGAGTAGCCAAAAATTTCATTTACATAATTATAATGTAGTAGAGAACATATAATATTATGAGTAAAAACATATTATACTAAAAAATAACTTCTCATTGAACTATTTATTTTTTAAAGGTGTCAGGTATTTGGTTCCTCTTTTGAGAGTACAAATCCTCTATTTGTTGTCCCCTATAGCATACAATACATTGTTTACATTAGGGCCGACATGAACTGATTATGTTCTCCCAATGAAAGAGTATACTCGATTGAACTTTCATTTGACTCGACATCTGTTTAAGATTCTACCAGGAAAATCGACCAATTCTTGTTTTCGGGATTTGAGACATAAAATACATGAACCGCTATGATCCCAATATTAATGGATCATATTTTTCTTCTTCCACATTGGAATTCACCTTCATGAATCCCATCTCATATACTTTCACTACACTAAAATTTTCAACACATTTTCAATAGAAAATAGGAACTTGAAATGTTTTATAATCCAACAAATATATCTTTTATATAATTCCAAAATATGATATATTAGCATAAATTGAATTTTAATACTTAGAATTAGATATGTGAATCACTTCAACCACTAGTGTAACCCCAATGTTTTGAATCATATTGCATCCATCATGTTATTTTTTATGGAACATATAACCATTGATTATTAAACTAGCAAAAGATATAGAATTTTTATTTGTTCCCCTAGATATCTATTGAAGACCTTCAACAACTAAATTTGAATTATCAAATAACTCCTTACAAATCCAATGTTGGAACCATCCTATAAACTATTGATTATGTGTATTTTATATTCATCCTTTAACCCTTGATGGATTGAACTCTCTAATAATTCATTTGGGTGATTCAATTTAAGAATCAAAATATTCACTATAATGTAAAAGGTTAAGGGGTGGTTCCTCCCAATCTATCTGTGTAATTATAAGAACATAACATGTATATATTCCTTCACCTATAATACATTCATAATGATGATACATTGGGAGACTGATGTTGTCAACATATGATAGGTAATCAGTACAGATTTCAACAGCTTCTTCAGCAATATATCATTCTTCGATAAACAATACTGGACAATGTCGATTCTGGACATACCCTTTTAAAATGTTCATATACCGTTCAATGAGGAATATCCTTCTATAGTGGATATGACCACATAGTTGAAAATATCTAATAAAGTGAATTATCATTTTAATTATTATATAATATAATTATGGTGTAAGGAACATCTCTAGCTCTCGTAATAGGACTGCAACCTATTTCTTCATGATGTGTAACTTTAGCTGGTCAACAACATTAATGCATGTGGATTTGAAAGATAATAAGAGTTGGTTAATGTATGTCATACATTTTGATCCAGATTTCAATGGAATGAAACATGCATTAAATCATACATCAAAACATGACAGTCATGTTATTTTATTCCTTGTAACTTCAAATTACTCATTGACATGCCATTCATAATATTTTATGAATACCCATATAGAACATTTACACTATTAAAGAAAAGTATAAATTGTATTGTTTCTTATTTGGGTATAGTGTAAGCTGCTAGATGTGGAGAAGTACACCTTTTACCCTTCCCCAGTGCCAACTCTTCCATTATTACCATTTCAATCAAGTCCAACCTAGCCTTGATTCCTTATTTTGATTTTCTATGAACATATATTAATGTTCCAATAAAACTAAAAAATATTTTTTTTCTACATGAATGGTATCAAAAAATTCATGACATACAAATAAATAAATATGGTAATTCAACAAAAAGTTATCACTTCTTCAAACATGAATTTGTAAGCCTATTCAAAAAATGGTTAATAAAAAAGTGTCAATATATTTTTGCTTAATTGTACAGTTTATCATATATTATTGTAGATGGTGTTGTACCATGTTTGATATTCCCATTTAATGCTGTCATCCACTATCATTTTATATATCAACGATGTAAAAATTTCTGATGTCCTAAAAACATAGTATTTGAGGAATGTTTCAACAAAACTGAGTATGTGAAATTTTCACTTCTATGATAATCATACATTGTAACACATATATCCCACATAAATATCAGATCTCTAATCAGTGGATCCAAATATACATCAATAGCATTTCAGGGTTGTTATGGTCTGGATATAAAAAATGACAACATATTGTATTTCTGCTTCATGCATAACTATAGAAGAAAGTTATAATTTATCAACATGATGGTCCATGTATTGTGATTACTACTCTACGCACTAAAAGTATTCATTCCATATATATATAATTTAAGATAATATTTTCTCAGATCATTATCAAATTAAGGATACTCATAATCAATTTTATATCACTATGGAAATTTTTCAAGATTACAAAGTTTCCAATATTTTATTATTCTATCTACATTCCGTGTCAATTGTGTCATTGTTTCCTAACATCAATATAGTATTTCAAATCATGGAATGAAAGGAACGTACCATAAATATTATAGAGGTCATTATTTATTTCTCTAGGGTCAATCTTCACAACACTTAGGTCATTTTATAAGTGATTAATGGTCCTTGCAAAACAATATGCAATCATTTGGACACGAATAAAATTTTTAGAGATCATTCCCCTTGAATGTAACTCTTTTTTAGTGTCATATGTTGTAAATGAAAGTTTATTTTCTTCTAATATCATATCATTTAATAGACCATGTCATTTTGTAAAGCAAGAGTCACTCCATTCGTTGTCAGCTATCAAATTATATAACTTCAATATTTCTAAAAATGTTGTGTAATTAGTACCACTGGTATACAATGGTTTCTGGGGAAAATTATTCAACTCCTCAAACAAAAGTGGACTATCATCAATTTCATCTTCAATTTCCATTTTCATTTCTTCCATACAATCTGAGTCATTATTTACATTGGTATTCATAACAAATGATCCATAAACTATTTTATCATCCCAATTAGTGTCCACATTTACTTTTTCCCCGTGTTTAGTGCAAAATTTATAATTAGGATCTATTTATAGAAAAATAAAATGTTCTTACAACTCTTATGGACTAATTGGTCTTTAATAAAAACAAAGTAAACAAGAACTAAAGATTTTAGAAGGGTCATATGCATGATATATTGCAAACTTGATGAACTATTTAACTCCGGATTTATAATATTTTGTCAAAAATTATTATCATGTATCCATTTTCAATTAAAATCCATCCTATTGGGTACATAAAATATTAATTTTGAAAAATAAATAGTTAAATAAATAATATATATTCATTATCAAGGTTTAATGTTATAGAAAATTCTAATAAGGGTAACTCAACATTTGATTATTTAAAATGAAAATATAATATAGGAAATTAATTATTAACAAAAACCAAATATGATAAAAAAAATAATTCAAAAATCTCATTCATTCAACTAGAGGATATAAAAATTCATTGATAAATTATTTCAATAAATAATGAATTATTTCATGGATAATAATCAGTGATTTATAGGCGTGGAACTAATACATATAAGTAAAAAATGAGGAAGACCTAAAAATAATTTCTAATATTTAGAATTTGATAACTTCCATTATATTTTTTTAACAGCTGATATGGAAACCTAAGGAATTATTACATATAAATTTAATGGTATATCTAATATTTGAAAAAATCACAAGACTCTTGGGATGTCATATCACCTCACTGACCCATACCAGGAATTCTTAGGAGGAATTCACATTAGATGTACCCACCTAAAGGACTCTATGTAGGCCATTTAAAATATATTGACTCATTCTTTTGATTCTAGGAATATCCATAAAGGATTTCTCATAATGAAATAATACATATTAAGAAGATATATAAAAAAGGAATAAAAACACACCAACCCTTGAAACATCTTTCCCATACCCACTAGCCTATACTAAGATTGAATGCCTCCCGTGAGGTCACATTTTCATAGTAAAATTCCACTATTTCACTCAAAAATCATAGTGGAATACGAAAATGAATAGATCTATAAAACATAACTCCACATCCAAAGTCTCTACTATTAAAATATGTAAATAACTTGTTAGTTTAATAAGTTAGGATGCTGTCTCATAAGTTACCCAACAACCTTCATGGAAATTAATACATACAAAACTATATAGATGATAAAAATGGGATGGGAAATCTACCATATGGTTAATTGACTATTTATCCAACAAAAATAAAGCATGATCCATCCAAACGTTTCAGATAAAAAAAGTGTAGCTCTCAAATAACCTACATTAATTTATAGCTTCCATTGAAGAGGAAGGAGAAACTTATATGGTCCGAGAGGGAAGCTATGAAGGCTCACAATATATATTTTTTACACTCTAAAAATTTCAAGCATCAAAATTAATGATCTCCATGGCCCAGTTTCCAAAATTGCTAACTCACCACACTCACAGTTGCAAAACAGACCCCACCACGACCATAACCATCGATGTCTTACACCCATTCCCCAAGATAATATAGATAAATACATACAATTGAGATAAATTATAGAAAGGATTACATTCAAGCCTCAGATTCCTTCGATCCTTGAATCGTTTTAGCCTTTAATTCGAGCCTTGAATTTGTTTGAACCTTGATTCGAGTATTGATTTGATCTTTCATTCACTGGGGAGGAGTACCAACAGTGAGTGGCTTCCGTGGAATGATCTTGATATCACAATGGTTTTGCAACTCATTAGGTGCTTTTAAATAGATTGAGACACTTTTATCATCACTTCTAAAAAAGTGCTGAAAAAATGCCATTTATCAAAACCTTAGGAATAATTGTTGATAAATGGAATCTTTATCAGCGCTAAAAATAGAAGATAAAAAATCCACTTATCGACACATATTACTAAAGCACTAGAAAAGATTTATAATTATCATTATAAATTTAATATATATATATATATATAATCCATGTAAATATAAATATAGTAAATATATTTGTTATTTAACAATATTTTTAATAATTTTATATTTATTTAAATATATAATTATTTATTTATAATTATATAAATATTTTTTAGAAATAATAATTACATAATTAAATGTATTTAGATAATTATATATATATATATATATTTAATAAATACATCTAAATTTAAATATTGTATATATATTTATTATTTAAATAAATTTATTTTAAATTTATTAATTTTATAAATATATAAAATTATTTTTTTATAATTATTAAAATTTATCCAATAAATATTAATTTATTTATAATTATAAATATATAATCTTATAAATATATTCAATGTACATTTATTAATATATTCATTTATAAATATTTTTTATAAGACTATTTCTTACATTATTAATGAATATCTAATTTTACGTTCATGCATGTTAAAAACGAGTGAAATTTAAAAAATTAAAAATATGTTCACTTTAACAATATAGAAAAAATGGATAAGTTTTGTGTGTGTGCATTGTATAAAAAATTATATTAATTCCATATATTTCAAATAAATATAAAACAAATTTGATCTATGTTAAATTGAAAATTCAAATAATTTTAAATTATATGTCCATTACTCTATGCAATTTGTAAGTATTTTTAATTCATATTATTTTTTAATTTTGAACCATTATTTACTAAATATAAGACTATTAAATGTAAATGAGCATAAATATTTTATAATAGATATTTAATAATTATATACATTCATATATATATATATATATTTAATATATAATATTTATTAATATTATCAAAAAATATCTAACTAATAATTTTTTTGATATTTTTCTCAATATACTTATTTTTAATTTTTTGTTTTTTTAAATTTTAAATTTCATATATCTATATATTTAATACATTCTATATATTAGTATGTATAATTAATATATAGTGTATAATCAATTTAATCATATTTATCAATAATTATTTAATTGATAAATTTTTTAATATTTTTTAGCAAAATAATTTTTAGTTTTTATTAAATTATTTATTTCAATTTATTTATTAGGACCTTTATTAGCTCTAAAAACCACTAATAAATGATTCCTTTATGATCACTAAAAATAATGTGCTGATAAAGGGTACCCATTACAATTCTAAAAAGAGAATTGATAAAAGGTTAAATATATCTATGATTTTTTAGCACTTATAAATACCAGCACTGTTAAAGGCTGGTTTTATAGTAGTGTACTCTGATAAAGATGGTATATTATCCCTATGTGTCTCATTAGATCTGCACTATAAGTTTGAAACCACTACTATAAGGGGATGTTTTAATGAGTTCATGTGACGAACCCGCTTGGGAACCGACTATAGTGGAACCCAGGCTGGGATGTTACATGATTGGGGGAATAATAAGGTTACTAATGTGCGATACAACCCATAAATATGAATATGTTGATGGTGATGATGTAATTATATAATTTACTTTACAGTCACCCCCATGATTTTGTTTCAGTGAGATGACGATGATGTTACCCTTCTCACCCACTGATCATGGTAAAGACTAAAAATGAATTATACATGTACTAGTTATTACTCACCCATAGTTCTATTTTATTTCAAATTGACCATTGCTAAGATCAAGGTAGACGATGATTCACCTGATGAGTTTTCCCTCCTTGTTTCTGTAGCTTTAAGATTGAGGTGGATGGTGTCATATAATATCATTATATGTTTTTATACAAAGGACTAGGATTTTGGTAAACACGTCGTCCAATTTTGGATTCACACATAACCCTTAGATGAATTATACTCCAAATATAGCTTCAACTCTAGTATATGATGATTATATATGTATTCCCCTAGCATCCCAAGAGAGTGCATCATTGGTGAATCATTGGATTGGAAGGAATTTCTAGGGATGTGAGATGATATTATATGTTCAGAAAAGTTATTTCATAGGTTACTACAATCCATATGGGGGTGTATGATTCCCAGCATCCTATAAGAGGTGTATGGTTATTATTTAGATAGATAATGTGTTGCAATAATTACTCATCTCTAAAGGCATGACCTGTATCATGGAAGTTCTTAGCTCTAAGGTGTTATTACACTTATCTAGGATCCAGTGATCTTGGTAACAACAAAGTGGGGATAAGAAAATTGGTATCCAATAACCTATAGAAGGTCATAGTTTAAAGGATGACTTATTTTTATGTGGATATTTTAGAACCATGAATACTATATATATACATGTGAAAATGATGTTATTTGGGGATCATGATGATCTTTTTTTATTAATAGTATGAAATGGTTTTACGAGGAATAACCTTATCATCGATAATTAAATACGTTGGAATAATTTTTTGTATATAAATTATATATGGATGGTTCATTCAAACAATAATTATTCATGATGTAGTGAAAAACTCTATTTAATGTCAGTTATTTCTTATTTAGATATCAGCATTTAACCAACGTCTATAATGGAAATTTAGAAAATTTCCTTTTCGGTGTTAGCTTTTTTAAAAACTGATGAATTTTTTTTCTCGATTTGGTTTTTTGAATCTATTAAAAAAACCAGGTTTTTGGTGTCGAATGTTTTGATAACCAAAACCAAAATCCATGGGATTTTTCTAATTATTCAGCTTCAGTTTTTATTAAAATTGATGCCAAAAATTAGATTTTTTTTAGAATGATTTGAATATTACACTCACAAAATAATAAAATTCCCTATAACAAAAACTTAATGTACAATTGTCAAAATACATGTATTATTGACTATATATCTATAAAACATACATACTTTTATCAAGTTTAAAAATTATATATGCATTGGTGTTATATAGTAAAATTAAAAAACACATTCTTGAAATTTAAAAAATGGTCATTTTTTGTTATTAAAGATACAATTTTTTGATATATTTACATTCAAACACATATTGTAAAAAAGAAATAGTTATTTAGCTCATTTTTTATGTAAAATATAATATTAATCATAAACATTAGAATATACATGCCTAAATCATAATAATAATTAAAAATTAATTTCAAAACAAATATCAGAGATGGTCATGTTCATTTTTCATTAAGAACATGCCTCATTGAATCTGGACAATCACATTGAACGATACGATATTAACAAATTGAATACTAGGACATAAAATATAAAATTATTACTTTAACTAACCTTATCAAATTTTGTTTTTAACATAGTTGTGATTATCTCATACATGTATCATAGTACATAATAACCAAATTCAACATGTCGTTGTTGATGAAGATACTATAGTTATAAAACATTAACTTAATAATAAAAATTAATATATATAATATCAAAAATAAGAATAATATCTAATATATAAAATAATTATTATTACCATCACAAATTATATTACATTTGGGTTCATTATCGACATGTGATCTTGGTTAAAATTAATTGATGACTTTCGTTTTCGTATATATCAATTAACAATACATGTATATACAATAATAATTAAATATAATGAGGTTATAAAAAATAATAAAACATAATTTTTTAAATAGGTGGAAATTGTTTTACAAACACCACCTAGTAAAGAGAAGCCCAATATAAAGTGCATTCACATGGAAAGAATATGCATAACATCCAGTTCCCACTACAATACAAAATGTTCACTATTAATATCATTATAATTATCATTAGTTCATAATTATTTTTTTGCTATTACTTATCAATAAATGGAAGAAACCAAGACCCAATACCCGTCTATGATAATCTCTAACATATATATGAAATTCTATTAGGATTCTTCACATATTACACCTATGTGGAAATTAATTATGAATCTATAAAACCGTAAATTCATGTGGTGTCGTTTTTTATAAGAATTGGGTGTAGATACATAATTAAAAAATTAATATTGTTTTCCAATTTAAATCATGTTTAATTAATGAAATTAAAATTGAAACATCAATTTAATTACAGGAAAACAAATACAACATAGGCATTTTGAGCTCTTCAAAATCAATTAGATGCATGATATCTTTGCAGAATATTATAAATGGATAGTCTCTTTTGTATTTATCATATGTCATCTGAAACTCATAGATATAACTCAAGTAATAGGAATCCTGATATAATATTAGTATTTCATCATAAATATTAGAAGAATATTCAGTTGTTCTTTCCTGGCCATTTTGTTTTATTTTTCCATTTCTTTATCATCTAGATACTCCCATATAAGTTAAACGTCAAAAAATATTATATGTAATTTTCAATCTGATGTTATTAATATTTAAAAAAAATGCATATCTCATATGAAAGATAATAAATAAGGCCAGATAACCAATTTAAAAAGTGACCCTGACAATCCATAACACTAGTAACCACCTCAGTGGGAAATTGTAGTAGATTAGTGGGATCAATAATAACAAGTACTGATACTCTAACCAAACCTTTCATCATAGGCATGTGATGTACATAATTCCAAAAGAATGCATGAGTAATAATGCTACAATATGCATATAAGGATCTACAACAGAGAAATCACAGTATAAGGTAGCGTCCAAGAAAAGAGGTTGTCGATCTCAGTAGGCATGTTGGGTTGGGTGGACCGGAAGGGATGGCATAGGCTACATAACTAACTAGCTGGGTAGGACAGGAAGGATGTGCCGACTAGGACTATCTCATCAAATGTTCTGACATAACATGCTTTACAGGTGCTTGAATTTGAAAACCCTTGTACTATTTCATAACTTTTAGTTGAGCTATTAAGGATTCAGTTTATGGTTTTCTTGATTGATTACTATAATGTTAAAAAACATTCAAAATACTAACACATTCTTGACATCCCCTTATGCAGCTGGGTGTTCTGGATTTCCTAAAGCAGTGGCGAAGATGTCCATACTACCATCAGGGACAAAAGATACATGTGCCTCTTTATCTACAAGTTCATCCTGATATGAAAAATTGAATTGTTATATTATTGTTTTTAATTTATAAAATATTACAATTCATGAAAAATAAATAATATTTACTTATTAAATTTCCAATTACCTCATTAGATTTTTCTGAAAAATTCATTTCATTGTTTCTTCTTCTCTCACTTTTCCATTTTTCAAGGCATGTGGGTGGAGATGGAGGACCGAACTAGACCTCATCAGATTCACTATTTGAGTCTTCTCTTAGAACTTCAAACTTTTCCTCAATCATTTTTTTCTCTAATAAATGATATCCTCCATGTGATAAAGTATGAGGGTATAGATTCTTCAACTGGATGTCTAGATGGGATTTCATGGATTCCTTTTATACATAAAGTATACTATGAAGTAAATATATATATATATATATATATATATGAAATTTTACAATATAATATTATTATAATACTAGAAAGAATATATGACGTTGGATGGAAAAAAATTTCATCCATGTATCTGCATCAATAAACTCATACATGAGTAATGGGTTTTCAATTTTTCTCTTTACAAAACCATATTTTATTCAACATCATATTGAAATATCTTCATCAAATAGCTTCAAAAGTAATACATCTTTTCTTAATTTTGTTTGTTTCATTAAAATTTAAAGTCATATTTAATTGAATAAAATAAAAATTAGACATTTAAAATATATCATATTCATAAAATAAGATAAAATAATCAATTGAGATATTATAACATTATAGCCTCCCAAAAATGATCTTTCACCATCTTGTTATCTAAAATCCAACGAGGATATAAAATGGTAATCCTGCAATGACTCTGAATGGAGTTATAGCTGATAAATTAAGTTGCATGTGGTCTAGATGCATTATTTTTATCATAAAAAGTAATATGTAATATTTCATATCGAATAGAAAGTGAATTTTTTTATGAACATGTAATTCAATATTTACCAACTCAAGAACTCTATTTCATAAATGTAAAAGTAGAGGTATCCCCCACTGATGTCCCATCGATAGTCCTCCAATTATTTTTTGTAAATTAAAATCTTTTTTCTGAAATTTTTAAATTAATTCATAATTAATAATGAAAAAAGATAAATACCACAATACATATTGATTAGTCTCTGTATCAGTATCCATTATTGAAACAAGAAATTGTAATGAAATTCTTATGTTCTTGAAAATTATTAGCTAATTAAATAATTAGATACTAGGAAAAGTAAAAAATATAAGTAAAAAAGGGAAAAATGTGTATGTTAATAAAAAAAGTAATGATGTTATTATTATTAAGAAAAACAATATAGATGGTAAACTATTAAATTTGTACACTAATTCTAATTCAACAACAATATTTATAAATTTAAAAATCAAATAGTTATTAAACAATATATTTTTTACTCATGTAAATTTCAAAAAAGAAAAATAATCTAAATAATAAAAATATTAATTGGGAGTGTGATTTAGTTTTTTCCTTTATCCCTTCAACATGATCATTTTGCATTGCATGCTCTATGTTCGATTTGTAGTTATTGTTACTCGGATGTTGTGTAATAAACGAAGAAGTCTTTTATAAATCAATAACATCATCATCCTCATCCTCATCAGTCAGATGAACTCATTTTAATTTTATAACTATGGACTAGTAGTCATTCTATGGATCAACGACATAAAATATTTATTTTTTCATTTGTGCCCATGATAGATGGTTCTCATTACAAATAAATATTTTCAAATCAAACAGTTTAAGACCATATTAAACATTATTTATGCCAATATTACTTGAAACAAAATTACACTAAAACATAGTATCTAAAAATTTAATATAATCAATACCCAAAATTTATTAAAGTACTCTAAAATATGGCTTTGATGCAGAAATTGGGCTTTTATCTTGGGCACTAGAAAAATGAATTACTTCCGTGATGACTATTACACCACTATTTTGAACAGTACTCTTATCATCCATTTTATTTGTGTAAAATGTGTACTAATTAATATAAAAACCAATCCATGTGATGAAATAAAGATATGGTCCCCCTTCCGACCATTTAAATGTTTCTAATTTAGATATATATGTAATGAATTTCTCCCAAAACCATAAAAGAAATTTATTTTTATGTTGAATCATCTTCCAATTTTAATTTTTTTAGATATCATAACATTCATTCAGGATAATGTGATGAAAAATATTATTTAACCTCATATATCTTGTTCAAAATGTATAAATGTTCCTACATCACCTCATCATGTGGAATAAACATTAACATTAAGCCCTGAAACCCTCATCTTTCAACATAAACTGCCATATGTTGAGATATCTGGAGACCAATATGATCTATATCATACAAATAATCAGTATTGAACTCAATAACCTCTTCTGATACATATTTTTGAACAATAGAGGCCTCTGGTCGATAAATATTTTTTACATATCCCATCAAAAGACTCATATATATTTCAAAAGGACACATCCCACAATAATAAATAGTACCACATATTCTTATCACACACACCAAATGAATCTGCAGAATAATAATTATATCAAAAAACCATTAGTTGGAAATTATTACAACACATAATTTACATACATTGATATTACAAAAAGATGAAAAATATTCACTAAAAAATATAATAAATCCATGCTAGAACTGTATATGTATAATGTCTTTAGAAACTAGGAAACATAAACAATTGGTTCCTAAGTCATATTTATTGTCTCCCACTTATTTTGTCACTACTAGACCACTTTTGACATATATTACTAAATACACTTATTCATGACCTCGGTAAAAGAAACATATGAAATGGTGAGATTAGATTCTCAATAAAGATAAATAAAGGATATATATGTCACATCAAGAACATAAGGCATACGAATATAACATTTGAATATATTATCCTATATATGAAAGACTTTGATATCATGTTGTGGGATAAATCATAAATGTTCATAAGAATCAATGAATGTAAACCCAAAATTCATAACATAAGTAATTAATTATTGGGAAATAAAAATAAGCATATAAAATCATTTCATATTAGTCATGGTTCATTTCTATTTCCGTCATAGTGTAAAAATTACATTACTAAATTGAGTTCACTCCTCGTTCCAACTTTGTATTGTTGAACAAAGATCATTTCCCATTCCACCCATGTCTATCTTATTGGATATAAGTCATTTCATAATGTATCATAGGGAGATAAAGGTCCCACCCATATAATTATGAAATCATTCTTATAGGTTCCATAATAACATATATCATTCATCATACCCCATGAAATAAAATGGGTTTCTTTAAACATCAATCCACCATAACATAATCAATGTAAAACAAATGGATTTTACAAATACATGTCAATTATAAACACAATAAAATCACAGGAACAATAAGGATATAATAATTGAAACATAACCCTATTAAATAATTCCATCATAGATGGAAGATAATTTTTATATAGTACTTTAAATTAATTTTCATGGAAATTATACATTTTTCATTCAAAAATATTTTCTTTTATCAAAATGCTGCCCAATTTTAAAAGAAAATAATGTATTTGAAAATAAACATGAAATCATATAAGAGAATATTCATGGATATAACATGTTATGAAAACAAAAAAAATTCATTTATACCATATAAGTTAAAAAACATTCTCCTCATACATTTTCTAGAAAAGTTAAAAAGTAACTCGTGTCGAATAATAAAAAAAGATTCCTTTCATAAATTTTAAAAAAATTCTCACATTTGTAAAATTGGATTTAAAAAGTTTTGGAGGGATACTAATATTACCTATTTAAGAATAATTTAATTGGATGATAAATATACTTTAGTAAATACCTATGTATAAACAATATCATATCAGAATGAGATTACCAAATTATCCCTTACCTTTTAGGTATGATTTTATTTGTATGAATGTTATCCTCATGTATAAAAACTTAAATAATGTTATTTACTTAGTTCAGAATCATATATCTTTTTATGTTATCATATATGTTCATATTATCAAACATTTTTTAATATCATTTTATTGTGACTCATTATTTGGATATTAATTTCTTTTTGTTCACATACATGTTTCGTCGAATAAGTTTGGGTTCTCCTTCATAGGTAATATTTATATAATTATATAATTATATTAACATTATATATAAAATATTTATTCATTCGTTGCATTTTTATAATAAATCTTTAATGAAGACCATGTATAATGAATCCCATCAAATTGTGGAGATAGTTGGTCGTACACACGCATGTGTAAAAATATCAATCCCATATTTGTTTAAGGTTGTTGAATTTGATGGTGTAAAATATTTCATAATTAATATAATTTTATAATAATTATATATAGGTATTATTTCCATCATTATATCGATCTATGTCTGATGGTGGTGAAAAACTGATTACACCACGACGTGGAGATGGTTAGTCAAACATACGAACGCGTGGGGATTTCATTTTTCATCGGATGGATAGAAACTTGTATAATTTTTCTCAATAAGAATACTAAAATAATTGTATATTAGTGATAAAAGATTTATAACTTTATAATTTAAAATCTCAGGGAGAGGAATTTGTAGAATAATGATGTTGGAAATAATCAGTAGAGTAGATTACATTTTCTTCGATGTAATTCATAAAAATCTTATCTTAGAGCACTAGAGTCAGTATTTTAAGAATAAAAATACCACTAAATTGTAACTAGGAAAGTTGAGAAGGTAAATCGGCATGGTATAGCCATGATTTCAAGATCCTTGATAAGTTAAGAGGTTAGAGAGTTTGTGACTTTCTAAAATTGAGGTAAGGGGACCTTTTGGGATCTCCAAAAATATTAATATATAATACAAAATATCCCAATCAAAAACCTCTAAAATGTGACAATTTAGAATATGAAATGATATAGGGTGGAAATATTATCAACCAATATGTTTTATAATTGTTTTTATATCAATTTAAACCTTATTAATTTAATTATCACTTAGTTATTCTTTTTATTGTTTTACTAGGGAAACAAATATTTCTATATCAAAAGAGTGAAATATTTAAATAATTGATTCCAATTAGAACATAAATAAATAATTTTGAACATTTTACATCATATAATAATTATTATGTTGTATTTAAAAAATATTATGATTTTTATATAATTTAATAAATGATTGTTTTGATAAACAATCTATAGACACAATTTTGATACTATTCAATTCAATGAATTTTAAAAATAATAAGATACCAATTTAACATCCAAAAAAAATAGGATTAAAAGTAGGTCAAGGTAATATATAAAATTTATTATAAATATTAATTCTCTCATATTATATTTATTTTAATATTTTCAATAACATTTATTTTTATCACCATTAATAAAATAATTACTACATTAATTTTGTTTAATTATTCAATATATTTATTTATTGAATACAATTTGAAAATAAAATATTGTGATAAAGATTACTCTACTATCTTTAATAATAAGATTTTTACTGGATTTTATCTTATATAAAATCTAATATTTTAAATGTTATACTTATTAAATTATAAATGTGAAAACTTTAACACTACCTTAAATAAAATAATATAAGTGTCCCAATCTATTCTATATGGCTTAAAATGGTCACTAACTCGACCCTTAGATGGTTATGGTTTATATATACTCAAAAAAATAAGATTTGGTTATGTTTTTGGGTATCTTTATTATTATTACCATCTTAGTAAAAATTTTATTGTTGATTTCTCATCAATTAATTAATTTTTACGCCATCAAATTTTATGCTTTTAAGGTAATTATTTATTTCCAAAAAATTACAAATAAATTAACATGATAAAGAAAAACATTATATCTTTAAAATTATTATTATAATTTAATTTATACACTCTAAAAACTAATATAAAAATAGATATAGTTATTAAATTTGTGTGAGATGTATTCAACTTTTCTTTAAATAAAATAAATTAAATATCCTTATCTCATCTATGTGGATTCCAGAGGACACCAATTTAACTCAAAGATGATTTAAGTCTAAAAACCTAATAAAATTATATTAATAAATATTTTAGAGTCATTTTATAGTAGTATTTTCACCCTTAATTACATGATTTACCCATTTACATTATTAATAAAAATTACCGAAGAAACTATTCAAAATCCACAATGGTAAAATAAGTCTATTTTCGTAATTTGTACCTATTGATAAAAAATTTGGAATACATTTTTATAAATCCAAAACAAATAATTTACAGTAATTAATTTAAATTATTTCCATTATAGGATAGAGATAACAAGTTTTAAAAGTTAAATCATTTCAAAATAATGAAATGTTTTTACATATTAATTAAATGTCAATTTAATGATAATGATAATATTATACTAAATGATAAAAAAATATTTTATTTATACTTTAGAACCATTCAATATTATCATTTTATTATATAAATTATTTCAATTATTTTTTTTCAATTGATATTTAATATATTTTTAATATTAATCAAAATTTGAATGTTATTGGAAAAATATTAAAAACTCATCAAAAGTAAATATATTTATAACTATTCTAATGAACATGTTTATGATTTCATAAAAAAATTATTAATTTTTTGTAATACTAAATTAAATGTGGTTTTTCAAAAATCGATGGAAAATTACCCTTTTGAATAAATATAGGTCTTTATACATTAAATAGTGTTTATTCACACCCTATGACAAAAATATCTATTGTATGAATATAAAATATATTTTAATAATTAGTTAACATGTAAATTTAATTAAATTTGTTTACAAATAGTATATAAATAAATAAAAAAATCAAATATATAATTTATTTATACATTTTTTATAAATAATTGGTAGCGAATGACATCACCATACATTTTCATATGTTAATTATATTTTTTATTATTAACATTATGACTATGATGAAATGGTAATTTTATAACAAGGCCATATCTGGGTTTTCATAAACTCATTTTTGTGTGCAATTAATGATATTGAATAAATAAAAATATTTTAAGAAAATATTTCATAAAAAAGTACGAGTGCTACATTCTACCCCCTAAAAAAAATTTATCCCTTGTAATTCATTAATTGGATACAAATAGGTGAGGATATTTATACCTCATTGTATTCTAAAGATCCCATATAGCTTCCACAAATTAGTGGTTCCACCACAAAACATTAACCAGGTAAGTTGTCTGGTTTTGCAGAACATTTTTGTTACGATCCATAATCTCTATCACTTATTCTTCATAAGAAATATATTTCTCCCGCAGGTCGAATTCTGAGTTTATTAAATCTGAAGGATCATGTATGTACATTAATAAGAGAGATACATAGAACAAATCATTATATTGATAAAGAGTTGGTGGAATCATCCATCAGTAATCTACCTTCTTAACACAATACAGAGATTCAAAAGGAACGAATTATCTAGGGCTCAACATGTCCTTCATCCCAAATATCATTACTCTCTTCTTGGGAGATATTAGTAGAAACACATTCTTACACTCTACATGGTAAAGTTATTTTCTTTGGTTGTTAGCATAATCTTTTTTTTTGAATCTAAGATGCTCTTATGTGTTGTTGAATAGAGCTGACCATTTAAACCATTTCATCAACAAGATCGGATCCTAATTTCTTTCTTCCCCCAACTTCATCCCAGCAAGACAGAGTTCCGAACATATTTCCATAATGGGCTTCGTAAGGATCCATCTTAATACTGTATTGAGAGTTATTATTGTCAGAAAATTATACCAAAGGATAGTGTTGATCCCAAAAACCTTTGAAATCTACAGAGAAATCCCTCATCATGTCTTCTATATTTGGATTTAACCTCTCAGATTGAAAAACTATCAGAGGAAGATAACAAGTGATGAAATGTGACTTTGTATCTAGATCCTGCAGAAGACTTCACCATAATATCGAGGTAAACCAGAGATCCCAAATAGATATAATGGAATGTGGTACTCTATGAAATATTACTACTTTATTTATAGATAACATGCAAATCATTAAAGAGTGAAATCCTCTCTAATTTAAATTAAGTGTGCCAACTTCATAAGGAGATCAACTATAAACCACATAGAATTATGGTCTCTAGTTGTTTTGGGAAGTCTGATGAACAATTCCATATTTATATTTTCCTATTTCCATCTGTTATGGGCTATGGTTGTAACATCCCCTTAGACTTCTATCGCTCGTTCAGATCTTTCTGGAAAACCAAGTATTGAGAGACATATTCGGCAACATCTCATTTCATTCCATCCCACCAAAAACACTCTTTTAAGGACCGAGTACATTTTTGTGCTTTTAGGGTGAATAGAGAATGAAAAAATATGAGCCTTATCCAATAGATCCTTATTTAATTCGTGTATGGGGGAATACATACCCAATTCCTGAACCTTATTATTCAATCATAATCATGGTTGAATTCAAGAAAATTTCTCACACTCTTCTATAGATAAAAATATTTCTTCTACGCCTCCTTAATCTTCTACTGTATTTATTGTTGAAAATTTATTTCAGAAAGATTAAATTTATTCCTTTCCTTTAAAAGTTTAGGATACATCCTTTGAAAATTCATAAATAATGGATATTTTGTAGTCCTCGTCATGGATATGCTAGCATGAACCTTTTGACTCAAAGCATCTGCCACCCTATTTTCTTTCATTGGTTGGTAATTTATTGAGAATTTGTAATGATTAATTAACTCCAAAAATCTTCTTTGACACATATTCATATCCTTTTATGTGAAAACATACATTAAAATTTTATGATCAATATAAATATCAAACCATTCACCATAAAGATAATTCCTACACATAATTAATGTAATGATTATAACAATTATCTCCATATAATGAGTTTGGTAATTTTTCTCATGGATTTTTCAATTTTCCTAGGGAATAATCTATAACCAAATAATTTTTCAGGAGAACACATCCTACCCCCTTTTTAGTTGCATCACTATAGATCATAAAAATTCTTCTACTACAAGTTATTGTGAGCATAGGTGTAATGGCTAACCTCCAATTGAGCTATACAAAATTCTCTTCACATTCCTCCAGCCCTATGAACATTAATCCTTTTTGAGAAAATGTGGTGAGTGAATCATAAAATTATGAAACGTCTTTCAAAAAATGTCAACAATATCCTTCAAAACAAAGGAAACCTATGATCTCAGTTTCAGTTATGGGTCTCTTCAAACTTCAATAACATTTTTTTATGGATCCATATATATTCTATCTATTGATATTATGTGATTCAAAAATGAAACTTTCTGAAGAAAAAATTGAAACTTGGTAAATGTTTTATAAATGTATTTCTTTCTATAGTTCATTAGTACAATTTTCATGTGGCCTTCATGCTCTTAATTTCTTTAAAAAAGATAATAATACCTTTTATAATGACTAAAAAATGATCATGATATCCTCTAAAGGGTCTATTCATTTGAACCATGAATATATAAGTGTAATTACTATGACCAAAATTAATCACTATAAATTCATAGTTTCTAAATATTGTAAAGAATTTTTTCTTTGGTATAACCTCCTTCCCAACCCTTAGTTGATGATATCAGGAATGGTGATAAATCTTGAAAATGTATTTACCTCTATGTAGTTGGTCAAATAAATCTTCAATATAGGGATGATGATATTTGTTCTTGATAAGTTCATGATAACCAATGCAGGGTCTCATTGATCTATCTTTCTTCTCAAAAAACATAATAGGCCATCCTCAAGTTGCAGTAGCAGGGTGTATGAATCCCTTGTAAACATTATCTTGGAGTTTTTTCTTCAATTCCTACAACTCAATTGGGGAAATTTTATAAGGTGTCTTTAAAATAGTAATAACACTATGTGTGAGTTATATTGAAAATTCCATTTCACAATTTGGTGGAAGAGTTGGAAATTCTTCCAAAAAGACATCATCAAACTCCCGTAGAATGGGTGTATTCTTAATTGTGATTTTACATCCAACTGTTTGAGATATATAACCTTTATTTATAGGTATTGTGGCCCATAAGGTGGTATAAATGTCTATTAGAAGGTTATATTCATACTTATATTGATAGATGATTATATATTGATCTCAAAAATGAAATTTGACATCCATTATGTTGAAATTGATAGGTGATACATATAGATAAATTGAATCCATGAAAATAATCCCATAAAAGTCTACTATACAAAGGATCACATGATTCATAGGAATCACATTCTCAAAACATTAACTAGAGAAGAATTATAAACATTTGATGTGACTTTTGTGCCAATAGGAGTGGTCACAACTAACTCGACATCTAGTTGTTGAGGTAATATGGTGATACCCTTATAAAATTGTTTAGAAATAAAATACAGAGTGGATCCAAAATCAAATAAAACATTTTATACTTTTTAGTGGATGATATGTGTACCTTTCACAACATCATTATCACACTTCACATCCTTGATTTTGATTTCATGTGACTTTCCTTTACCTTTGGCCGTAAGAGTTTTCTAATGCTCATCATCATCAATTGCCCTTTTATTAGGTAATTTATTGGAATAATACTCAATTTCCAATCACTTGTAACGTTGAAGAGTATGAGGTGCATTATTTTTATCCTTTTAAATATTGGCATCATTATACATATTTTTTCCATCACTTCAGAATTAATCTTCTAGATGACCTTCATTTCAACACATAAAAAATTTACTTTTCCCTTTTAGAAAATTTCATCCATGTTTCTTGCCATATATTGAGTATAATAGAAAACCCATATTTTTTTAAGTGTGGTCTTTATATTTTCTGTTGAATTCCAATTTTCTCTTCTTATCAAACCCATAGGACAGATGGGTTACTCCAATCTTCATATCATCTTTCAGTATATATCAAATGATATATTCATAGCTATTGAAGTATCTTATGGATAATTACCTTTAAATACTAGGTTTTATGCCACTAAAGAATTGATCAATTTTACTCTCTAGTTGGATAATAATTCTAGAAGCGTACCTTGCAAGTCTTGTAAAATTTTCTTCAAAGGTATGAACAAAATCGTCTTTTTTTTTCTCATGTTCAATGAACTCCTTATCTATATTTTTTTTGAATAAAATTAGTAAAGTAATTTTTGAAATATAAGTTCTTAAACTCATCCCATTCCATGGATTAAATTTCAACTTTTTCTCTCATATTCTTGATATGGTTCCACAATTGATCAACTTCACCTTCAAAATAATAGGATCCTATGATGACTTTATCATGTTCTAAACATTAGAGAACTGATAATCTATTTTCTATGGTACTGATCCATTGTTCATCTAATAATGGATTAGAAGACATGTTGAAAGAATGTGGACACTGCATAAAGAATGACCCAACAAAATTTTGTTCCATCCATTTCTCATTTAGAAGTCCTGCATGATTCATCGCTTGAGAAAGATATGTGAGCATGGATACATGATTTTTTATTCATGCTCCCTTAATATTTGGTTCCTTAAGAGGAAAATCATTGGATTAATCATCTCATTCAACATTAATGTGGTTCCTTCAGGTTCCATCCATTGACTATAACCAATAATCATAGTGTGATATACGCAAATCATAACAGAAATACCACAAAATAATGAATAAAATATCAATTTAGGACACTTTAGGTTTTATCATAGGTTATTAATGATCATTTATAAAACACTAGTATTTTAACCTATACATTGAGATATCCTTATAGTTCTTCCTAAGGTTTTCTTATCCTAGTTTCCTATGCTTAAGTAAGTATTCCTTTCCTCTAATGCCAACTATAATGAACCATACATTACATAAATTGATATAATTCAATGTTGAAGAATTTTACATACAAAATATAAAAAATACATAATAGAACACTATAGGTATATTGTCTTTAGGAACTGGGAATCATAAAAAATTAGTTCTTAAGTAATATTCATTATATCCCAATTATTTCATCAAAACAATACATCTTTTTGACATATCTTAATTTAAACCCTTTTTAATTACATGGGGAAAAGAAACACATGAAAGAGTGAGGTTAGATGCTCAATAAGAGTACAAAAGTGATATATAAATGATATCAAAATCTTAATACATAAGAACATAGCATTTAAAAATCTTTTCATGCCTAGGAAAGATCATAATATCATGTTATGGGATAAACAATAAAAGTTTTTAAGAATCAATGAACATAATCCCATGATTTATAACACATGAAATTTAATTTTGTGGGACACACATAAGCATATAAATTAATTTTATATTATTCAAGTCTCATTTCCAATACAATCATAGGATACAAATCCCATTACTTAACTGAGTTCACTTCACGTACCATCCATGTATTACTGAACCAAGTTCATTTCCGATTCCAACCAGGTCTATATCATGAGATATAAATCCACACCAAATGAATATATGGATATATAGGTCCCACCATTCTCATAATTAAATCATTCCTATGTTTTCAACAATAACATAAATCATTCATCATAACTAAAGTAATAAAATGGTTTTCTTAATATATCATCCACCATAACATAATCCATGTAAAACAAATGGATTTCATAAATATCATTCCATCATTGACATAATAAAATAATTGGAATAATAAGGATATTATACTTGAAGCATAAACCTATTAAAAAATTCCATCTTGGATTGAAAATAATTTTGATATAACAGTTGAAATTAATTCTTGAGAAAAATATATTTTCTTCTAAAAACCATTATTTTCTCAAAATTCTAGAAATTTTTAATAGAAAACAATCTATTTGAAAATATAATTGAAATCATGTATTGGAATCTTCATGGAAATAAATAAATATGAAATCATAAAAATCTGTTGATTATGTATAACATAAAAATACATTCTCCTCATACTTTTTCTGGAAATGTCAAAAAGTTCCTTTTTTCTAAAGAAGGCAGAAGATTCATTGCATACCAGTTATTAAAAATTCACCAATTGGTAAAATTTAATATAAATAATTATTGAGGTATAAAAAAAATATTACATATTTTTGAAATATTTCCATTGATGATAAATATTGCTCAGTAAATACTTATATATAAACAATCATTGATAATAATAAGATTGTGAGATTATACGTTACCATTTAGGACCAATTTATTTTTTATGTATCCTAACATCATGTATAATGATTTAAATAATTTAATCTAATTATTTCAGAATCATCGTAATTTTTATGATATCAAATTTGATCATATTATAACTTGTTTGTTAATAACATTTCATTAGTACTTGTCATTTGGATATTAACTACTTTATGTTACTAGACTTGTTTTTTCGAATAAGATATGATTCTCTATCATAGGTCATAGTTATATCATCATAAATTGATATTGACATAATATATATAATATTTATTCATTTTCGATATTTATATAACCATTCATTAATGAATATCATGTGGAATTAATCACATCGCATCGTGTAGATGGTAGGCCGTACGTATGCATGAGCGACGATATGACTCACATATTTGTTCAATGGTATTGAAATGGATGGTGTATAATATTTCATAATTAATATTATGTTATAACAATCACATAGAGTTATTATTTCTATTATTTTAGCCATCTATGTAAGGATGTTTGGAAAATAGATTACACCATTACAGGGAGACAATAAGCAATATGTATATATGCGTGGTGATTTCGTGTTTCGTATGATAGATAGAAAGTGGAATATTGTCATTAAATAATCATAATAACATTTCAGTAAATTTTTTATACTAGATATATTACCTTATAATGAAACAACTCATAAAGAGGAAGTAGAAGAAGAAGGATACTTGAAAGAATTGGTAGAGGAGATTACATCTTCTTCGTCATGCTTCCTCTAAATCTTCTATTCAAGCACTGGAGTTGGTCATTGAAGAAGAAAATAACATCTATAATGTAACTAGGAATGTTTATAAGGAAAAAAGGAATTATATTTCTGAGCATGGAGGATCAATGTGAAGTAATGATGTGACAGAGGAGGTTCCCTTTTATAATTGAGTTGAGGGGCACTTTTGGGATCTCCAAAAATATTAATTCATAATAAAATCAAACCCCATCAAAAAAAAATCAAAAATTTTCAAATTTAGAATGTGAGAATTGAAATGGTTGGAACTTCAATAGAAAATAGAGTCTAAATAGGTTTTTCTATCAATATAAACCTTATCATTTTAATTAACACTTAGATATTCTATTTAATTTTTAATTAGGGTAAAAAATATTTCAATATTTAAAGGGTGATATATTTACTTATTTGATCTAAATTACACCATAAAAACACCTTAGATAATTCTATACCATAAAATAATTATTTTTTATTTTTAAAAAATTATATGTGATTTTTAATTAATTTAATAATAAATTATTTTGACAAATAATAAATAATGTCTAATTTGTCGCTATTAAATTCATTGATTTTTAAAAATATTGGGACGAAAAGTTAACATGAAAAAACTATTTTATTATATTAAAATTATTTAAAGGTAATATATAAAATATATTATAAATATTAATTATCCAAAATTATTTTTAATTTATTATATTTAACAACATTTATTTGTTATCTCCATTAGTATAATCGTTACTACATCAATTTTGTGTAATTACATAATATAATTATTTTCCGAATAAAAATTTTAAATAAAATATTATGAGGAATACAAATCTAAAATATTTTATAATAATATTTTCACTAAAATTTACCTTCTGTAAAATTCAATATTTAAAAAGTTTATACTTATTAAATTCTGAATGTTACAACATTAACATCACATAAAAAAATTTAAGTGTCACAACCTCTATTATAATGATAAAATTTGTCACTAACATAACCATTGAATGGTTATGGTTGAGATATACTCAACCAATTATATTTGGTTAGGTGTTGGGATATTTTGATTCTTATTAATATTTTAATAAAAAAAGATTATTGACTTCTCATTAAATTATTAATTTTTACATCATTACTGTATAAGCCTTTAGGTTTATAATATATTTCCTAAAAATTACAAATAAATTATGATTATAAAAAAAATAGATTTCAAATTATTATTTATAACTGAATTTATATTTTGTGCGTCCTTATATAAAAATGATATAGTTACTCCAATTTAAGTGAGACATATTCAACATTTTCATTAAATAAAATAAAATAAATATTCTAATCTCATTCAAGTTCCTTCTATAGGAAACCATTTATACCAAAGGATTATTTAGCTCGATACAAACTCATCCAATTATATTAATACATGTTTTAGGATAATTTTATAAAAATATTCTTACCCTTAATTACCCTATCTACCCTTTTACCATATTAATAAACATTTCTGAAATTACTATTCATAATTCCCAAAATAAAATAAATATATTTACTTAATTTAGACATATTGATACCAAGTATAAAATAATTTTTTCAAAATTTAAGACTCATAATTTTCGGTAATTTATTTAAAATTATTCTCATTGTCTAAAATTGAGTAAGAGTTTAAAAAGTTGAAACATTGCAAAAGATTGAAATATTTGTACATATGAATTCAATTTAAAATAAATGCTAATTATATAGATTATACTGAATGAAATAATATTGTATTTATACTTTTAAAATATTCAATATAATAATTTAACAATACAATATTTTCTTGAGGGAAAATGTTGTTTTCAAATAATATTTAGTGTATATTTACTATTCATCATAATTGGAATGTTACTAGAAAAATATTAAAAATATATCAAAAATAAATTTTTATATACAACTTCTAATTAATATGTTTTTTGTAATATAAAAATTATTATTGTGTCATAATCTTAATTTAAAAGGGTTTTTATCATTAAAAGGTGAAAAATTTCCCTTTTGAAAAATACAGGTTTTTATTCATCAAATTGAGTTTATTCATACCCTATGAAAAATATCCATTGGATGATTATGAAATATATTTTATTAAATATTTAAAATATATATTTCATAAATTTATTTTACTAATTGTAATTTAAATATAAAAAAATACAAATATATAATTAATTTATATTTTTTTCATAAATAATTGGCAGTGAAAGTATTCAACATACATTTTAATAATTTTGTAATATTTATTCCAGCTAAACTTATAGCTATATTAAAATAGATATTTTATAATAACGACGTCTAATGGTTTACATAAGATCACATTTTCCTCTAATTGAAACTATTAAAGAATTAAGAATATTTAAAGATAATATTTCATAAAAACATTTGGGTGTTATTGAAATACATTTATAGTTGAAAAAGAATAAGAGAAACATCATTATTTGATAAATCAAAAAATTTTGGATCAATGAATTTGTTCCAAATGGATTTTAAAAAATTCATGACCTGATTATTGTCCTTCAGACACATTTCATCAATATACCACGTAGTGCGACTGGTAGAATTTGTTAAATCAATACATGAAAATCATGAGATTTCATAAATATTAAATTTCAATCCTTAAATGACACCAAATTATTCACATTATAATAATAATGATTGGGTGCTTTATTAATATGATGTCATTGACCCAAATTCATTTTCTCAATCTTGCATAATTTTGGAGAAGTTAGAGGTAAATATATTCATTTTCTTTACATATTGGGTGCTAAATCTAAACATATTCCCATTTATATAAATGATAATCTAGATTGAAATCCATAATTTATATTTACTTTTATGTCTAACAATGTTCTAATCATATGGACATATATGTTTTTATCAACATTGATAACATCAATTTTATGTTTTATTTATAAAAATCTCCAATAAGGTAGTTCATAAAAATAGATTATTTTTTCAAGATATTTTTTTGAAAATCGTAACTTATTTTATTTTCAAATGTCGAAACAATAGATTTCACCTTTCTGTAATATTATTTAACTGAAAATGGTTATGGGGGAATATTTTATTACATTAAACCATTAAATTTTGTTTTACATATATAATAAGTATGACCAATATGAAAAAATCGTCAATTTCACATGTATATTGTATTTCTTCCATTTTCTAGTTGATAATATGTAGTCTGTTTTTAAAATATTAGAAAAGATTTATGTCCCTTAACATTGTATCAAGATACATTTACATATTTAGTAAATTTATTTATAGTTTACATTATCATATCATAAAGAATAAATTACTCATTATTTTATACATTTAAAACATTAACACATATCTTCCATAGTAGTTTCAAATCATCAATCAATGGTGAAAGATACACATCAATATCATTTCTTTCTTATTTGGGTCCAGAAATAATCAAGATGATCATTACATTTTTTCTTATGAAATATATATAGGGTAAATTTATAAAATACCAGTAAAACATGCCATGAAATATTTTTTCTACTTAGGATCTCATATGGATTGATTCCATATATACAAAATCCCTTTCTGATATTTATAATTTTAGTTCCAAAATCAGGAAATTGTTTATTAAATCTCTTCCATAATGGTGAATCAGTATGGTTATGTAAGTTACCATCAAGGATATTCTAATATGAATTACATATTAACATTTTTTTCATCAATATAATTTTCAAATAAATACATAAAATGAGTAATTATTGGGGAGTAACAAATTTCATTAACACGGGATTTTATTCTGGTATCTCATAATTATTCACGCTTGAATTATCTAAATTATATGAAGGGATTGGTTGATGAAATTATTACAATGAATACATAGATAATTTTTTTTGTGTTTAGATGATAGTACCTGAGAATCAATCTTACTTAATTGGTTCATACATATTATAGTGTGATGGCCCACATGTGGAAGAGTTTGATAAATATTAATATTCATTCCTACAAAACACACAATAATTTGGTCAAACATTTATATTTTTATACCGCAGTTCCATTGAGAATAATATTTTAATTACCTCATAATTTTAATATATAAGCCCATTTCCTTTGGGAAGTAGCTATTTTAAAATTTCAATAACGTTAGAGAAACTTTTATCACTCCACAAATTTCATTCTTTTAAGTTAACTAATTTCAAAACTGCTGATATGTGTATGTATTTTCTACAACATGGAAATAATTGTTGTTCAAAATCTCCATAAAATCATTCAACTGATGAAATTTTTCAATGGTTTCAACATCAAAATATGGAATTAATTCTTCAATATGATCCTATGACTCATTATGAATATTGTCATCAACAATAGATGCTAAATTTTCAACTAATTTACCATGCTAGATCCAACATGTATAATTAATGATAAAACCATAGTAAATGAGATGATCCTTGATTTTTTCTAGTGTTAAATTTCTAATATTCAAACTCTTTATACATGGACAGAAAATAAAATCTATTTTTGATGATTTTTTTAGAAAATTATGAGAAATAATCAACCTGTTTTTCATATTCAATAGCTTTTCTTTGAAAATTTATCCAATTATGATCCATTAAATACATGATATCACAATATAATCGATGAGTATATCAAAACATATGAAAATTGTAATATATTTATATGAATAGATAAATTTTTAAAATAAACACATTCAATAAAAAATATTTGTTATCAAAGAGAAAACATCAATGATGAATAGTAATAAAATGAAAACTAATCTACTCGTTGAAAATAAGGAAATTTCAACTATATGTATGTTCTCCACACCAAATATTATTAAGGAGTTTATTTAATAAAATCTAATATATTATATCATATATGGAAATATTGTTTTAATAATTTAATAATGAATCTTAATAATAAAAAAATTATAATCTCTTGGTTCTCACCACATCATCAATAGGGAATACAACATCCCTCAAAGAATACGATATTCCTTCACACCACATAAATATAAAAAATATAACGTCAATGAGATAAACCAATATAATTAGAAGAATAATATATAATTTAGTGATATTTATCATATCACATTATCAAATTATATCCAAATAAAAATATAATATTAATGATTGAATAACCTTGTGAAAGAAATAATATACCATATAATTATATTAAATAATAGTGAAACCCCCTCAACAATTATCATAATATTATTTATCAAGTCACAATATATTTTCAACATTTTATTCCAACTAATTATATCATCATTATTTAGATAACATAAAAACAATCTACTTCAAAACACATTATTTAGGTGCATTAATTAAACTTACACTATTTTCCATATTTTCTTATTATAAATTCATCTACATTTATCATCATCATCAGACTAACATACACTTATCCTTGGTAATATAATATAATTAAATAGTAAATATTTCTATAACCTCTCCAAGTATCTCTTCCAAATAGACCATGTTCATCAACTTTTTTTAAAAGTTTCATCAAAACATTAATAAATAGTTAACATAAATCACAATTTCAAAAAAACAAAGAAATATATTTTACATATCATTGATTAATAAAAATTAATCAATATATATCATCACGACCATTTGATAATTTTATCCGATAAAAAATTTATCAAAACAGAAAAAACTAAAGATCAAAATTTATAAATAAGAATCAACTACATACAAATAATTGAATCAATAACTAAACAAAATAACTAAATGATAAATAATTTTACTTCAAAATTTAAAAAACATGCCAAAATAGTATTTCACTGAGGAAAATGGATCCACAATTTAAACATTACCCCTAAAATATTTTGGAATGACAAACACTTTTAGATCTAACATGAAATGTACATAAATATGATTAATAAACAAGAATAATGAAAGAAAATCAAACCTCATATGATGGATCGCTGAAAATATATTTTTGAAGATAAATAATTTCATAGATGATGAAATAATGATATAGGATGAATAATTGAGACCTAGATCAGGAAATTATGATAAGTATTGATATAAACAAACAATAATCTCCATTTTGATCATTAGGTCGCTACTGGGGAGGCTGCGAGTGAAAAATAGGGTTATAGAGTTCAAATTAATTGAGGATTCCATGATTACAATGCATTAAAACAATATTTTCAGTGTTAGATTTGAGAAAAATGACTCTTATTTTTTATGAATTATGTCGTTGATTTTCATGAAAACTGAAAAAAAAATTTATAATGGAATTTTTTTCCAAAAAACCGGGGATGAAAATATATTTTTTATTTACGTTGTCAGTTATTCTTAACATTGATGCTGTAAACAATCTTTCATGGTATTCTTTCAATCATTTTGGTTAAAAACCAACACCAGAAGTCATAATTAATGTCTTTAGAATATATTTATGTTGAAATTTTTTCAAAAGGTTTCTCTTGATTAATTTTTCATCAATTTAGAATGATCAGGCAACATATCTTCGATGTTAACACCACTATTTATACTACTTATGGTATTATCTGAATGCCTGGGATGACTATAAAATGTGTTATTACTCACATCTACATTCATAATCCCACATAATTTATTTTTTTTCTATGTTGATAAATTTTTTATAGTGATTGATAATATTAGAGGATTGATATAGGTAGTATATATGATAGAATTTTTCAGGAAGTATTTCATATAATGGCCAACATGTTGCTTTCATAGTTTGTATTTTCAAATATCCAGGATGTGAGATTTTTATTTCGAAAATAACTGATTATCATATATTTTATCCTAGATATGTTTCTATATTTTCATGTTTTATAATTAATGGTCAATATTTCATTTATATCATGACATATGATGTTGCCTGATAAATGGTGAGTGGTTGTATATAGAGGTAATACCACCTATCATTTTGTACAGATATCTCAATACGTGTCTGTAGCCCCTGGAATATTAATGGTGGGATTGGGGAGCTCACTTATAGGTATTATGGGATGTGACAAAAGTAATATCCCATTATTCAATATTATAGAAACATTTTTATAATAAAATATTAAAATTGATAATCCTTACAAAAAATGTGTTATATTTGGAATCTCCTAATAAACATAACCTCTTCTTATAAATTTATCAAATCTCTGGAATCTATGATAATCTTACTTATATTTCACTCTTAATTTATATCAAACATGATACCCAATATTCATGGATCCAATTCATCATTTTTTCCAATGTTTTAAAATAATAATTTATTTTGATCTATATCTCTTGACTAACATACATTTTTTTTATTTATTTATTTTTTTTTGCATTTTTAATGAACTTATTTCTTGTACTAATGTCACATTTATTTATTTTTATCACCTCTCAAAACTAATTTAAATATTTATAACATGTTCGTTGGTCAATTTTAAATGACCATTAAATATTTCAAAACATCCATAAAAGACAACCCAAACTAGAACTTCTATCCCAATTAAAAATCCTTTATTTACACTAATGGTTATTGTTATGACAAAAAGGAGATGATATTAAAACTCAATGTTAATTTAATGTAATTTGATTATTTTCAAACACTATTTTTATATTTAAAAAAAATAAAAAAAATTCCTCCAATTTTACCCAAAAAATAAAACATTATTTTATAAAATCATTCCCAAATTTCTCTTTGATAGAGATTTTATCAAGTTTGAGGTTTAAAGATGAGTTTGATTTTTTATAATACAAATTTAGGAAATATTAAAGAACCAATCCATTACATGATTTTTTTTATCTTACAACTGGTTACATTCATTTTTCTAAAATTTACTTTTGAAGTTTTAAAACAAAAAACTCCCAAATTATGATTTATCCTCGATCCATAATGACTAAAAGAATCATGTAGTGTCTAAATATCCCTATCTAACACTTTAATTAAATCTTATTTAATTTTTATCACTAGTATAAGAGTTTTAAAAAATATCACAATTATAATCCACAAATCAATATATTTTACATGTGAAATTGAGAGAATTAGAACATTTTAACTGGTATTATTGAAGGTTTTCTCCTTCGATATTTTTATTCAAAGAACATTATTTTTTTGTATAATTTTTAAAACCATACATCTTAGATATTTAATTGAATGTGGAAATTAAAATTCTATACTTACAATAATTTCATAAATATTATAATTTCATAAAGATATATCATTAACGTCAAAAAGGAAATTTATATATGAAAAATTAATATGGACCGACTGTGTTTTAGTTAGGAAACATAAAAATGATGTACAACCAGCTTAAGGAAAGTGAAAAATAAATGTGAAATCAAGGACATTTTGTAAAAATAAAATAATAGTTGTAAAATATAGAAAAAATAGAATAATATTCCTTATAGGATGTACGATAATCCCCATCTTCATCCCTAACTATTAACTCATCCTATAAAAGGGGGTTATATTCCAATAGTTTCTATATATACCCCATATCCTTGGAATCTATTGAATAAAAATATTCTTTATTGTTAATAGTCCTAATAGAAGGCACTTTCTCATTGATCACAGGGTCACCCCTATTAGAAACCTTATATAAACTACCTCTCTCATTGAGTGATATTATTTTAGTGGAAAATATGTGGTATGCATCCCATATGGTGGGAGATTCTCAGGATAGGATGGTGGAATAATCATGGTTGAATGAATAAGAATGATGGTTGATCAATAATGATAGCTAGCATAAAATATATCTTTATAATAGTGTTCATTAATTAGAACACAAATTACAAAACAAATTAGTAATGAGTTACCTACATGTGTTTTTCCTTTATAGTAGTGTTATTGGTTGGTGTACCAGCTATTTTAACTCATGTAGTAGGCGATGGATTACAATACACAACTAAAATATGTCTTTCTTGGGGAAGCGGTAAGACAAATGTACCACCTCAATCTCCCCTTTACTAGGATATGGGTTAATGATAAGAACGAATAAGGAATATCTCACAAATGGGAGGCCTTCACCTATAATCCTTCAAACAACCATACATCTCCACGATATAATATTTTCTTAGGAAAAATCATGATCATTTACAAATATGGTTTAGTATAATATGCATTTGAAAAATTTAGACATTCTAAGAATAAATCATAAACTATATATAGTACACTTGAAATTCACAAAGCCCTATAATCCTTGATAGGGAAATACCATAAATAACTATTGAAGATGGAACCCACACTATACTAATACCGATAAGATTATCACAAGGAATAAACTCCATGAAAATATTATCTATAAAAGGTGTTGAATTTTAGTTAATATCATATGATATTAAAAAAAGAATTAACTCATAAAATGGTTCGGTCTATCATCAAAAAATAAACATGTAATATAAAGAACATGAAATATACACTACAATACCTAAAATATAATATGATCCTTATCTATGAAACTTAAAAGAGTTTTCTTGATGAATTTCAAAAATAAAAATATTAAGGACCCTCACCTCTATAGGGATGTCACTGAAAAATAGGATCACCATACAGAATGATATGATCATTTTTTACTAAAGGTGTGTTATAAAATTCTCCAAGATGATTATTGGTAAACACAGAGGAAGAGATAAATTTTTCTAAGGATACATCATAGAATATGTGGATGTATTGATAAAACCATATCATAATCATATAATATGTTATGATAGAGTAACCATGTAATGTCTCAACCTAGATGCCACTAAACAAGTTAACCAAGTCAGTTCTCCACAAGGTCTCGACCACTAATCTCCATACTTCAATATTTTCCATCTACCAGTGAGGTAATATTGTGTGTCTGTGGAGATACTATGTCCCCATTTTAAAGAAAACAATAGTAGAATTAACTAGGTATCATCTAAGATGTAAATAAATGGTTTGTGGAATAAGTGAAAACAATGAGATAGAATCTTCTATTATAAATGATTAAATGCTATACAATTCCGAACAACCATGTTATAAATACAACACTGGTCACCCACTGGTTTGACCATGCATGTAGGAGAACATATAAGAAGCTGAAATAAAATTATCAAAATCAACTAATAACTCTGATCCAAACCACATAGTCCATATCCATGGCACTACTGACACGATCTAGACTAATCATAATAATCTACAAAAGTATGTATACTCAATCATGCTACTATGGACCTCATCCCTATCCACCATACATTTATGATCATCCCAAAAAGTATATGGTCTTCACACACAACCTGAGGTTCTCTTATAGGGGTGATAAATAGAATGATTATTCCACCCTAATGATGAACATATAATTATTCTTTTATAAATGAATTTTCATGAAATATCCTCATCCTATCTGAGACAGAAATGTAAAAAATATAATGAATAAATATAAATATAAAAAACAAGTCCACTAAATATTTATGGGTCCATAAACCCAATTTTATAGACACAATTCCATCTTATAAGAGTTCATGTATGCATGTATATATATATTCCCATATATATATACATGAAATCGTATACATACTTATATAAGTAAGGCATAAAAGATTAAATTACTCAATATACATAAGATATTTCGACCAATGATCTGATCGACTAGCCATCCTATTAATATGGAATTGAGGAAGTTGTCATACCAATCAAACTATGAATCATTAGTGATATCTATGGATTATTAGTCTCAACAACAGAAATACCTAGTTAAATGACAATAATAAATTTCTCTAAACAAGATTCTTCACCACAGGTAGATACTTTTCAAGACCATCGATCCACCCATATTCGTCTTCACCCACTAAAATAATGGATTCTAGGGAGTATGTGAACATCATATAAATGGTCAATGAGATGGATGTTGTACCACTCATTCTATGTAAATATAGTTTGATGTCTTAGACCCTGTTCCTAATCCATAGGTGGTAATGACCTTTTATCTCAGATAATCCCAAAGGGTCTAACCCTAAGGTGATGTACAAGTATAGATCAGCAGTGAGACGTCATGACCGCCACTTAAGGTGTCTAATCAAAGATATCATTGTCTTTCCCATCACCTACGATATTATAATCATCCATGACTATCCAATGATGTGAAACTCAAATTCCATCATCTTGGTTTGGTAATTAATCAAGGATAGAATAATCATACATATCTTTCGAGATAGCATACTCATCCCCGAGTATAACCGTACTGAGGAAAACATAATCATCCCCATCACTTGTCAATTATAAGTGAGATTGATCATCCTAAAAAAAATAAATTCCAAGAGATAATAATTATTCTCAACATACAATAAATTTTGGATAGATAAATTTTCCTAATTATCATTAATGATAGTTTTAAGAACATCCAATCAAATATGGATCAAAACCCGAAACCCAAGAAGAACCTATAGACATCCTAATAAAATAATATTCATAACATGATTTAGAATCTAGATCCCAAGAGATTTGTTCAGTCATCCCAATAGTGATTAAGAAGTATCCTAATAAGTACCTCGAGTAATCCCGAAGAAAAGGAAGACACATCATGTCAGGCTCAACACCCAACAGCCAGGATGTACCTCTAGTAATCCTTATTTTATCAGAAATAAACAACTAAAATAATAAAAAAAATGTTTGAGGGTGCATGAATGCTTAATCCTAATAATAATTTCATATGCTATTAGGATTACATGTTTGATGTTGGATATAAGGGGTAACCCACTATGATCTCTACCCACACTTGTCAATCAAGATCATGGTTAGTCATGAATCAAGTAACCCACTAGATCCATCAAGTCAAAACATAGGAGATGCAACATACTCTAGATCCTCAAGGTCCACATGTTAATGATTGAATCCTACTTAGGATCCTCGGCTAAGAAATTAAAATAATTAATCCTATATGGTATCCCCATTTTTACTTTAACAGATGCATCCATCAATGTATCCTCAAAATGGTACATTGGAAGACACAACCTACATGAGACCCTTTAAAAAAGAGTATCTAAGAAGAAGAGCCTCCTATGTGGGATCCTTAGAATGGTATGTAAGTAATGGGATATAAAAAGGGATTTTCTAGGTCATTACATAATCAAAGACTTCCTAAATAGTACCCTCGGTAATAGTAATAGGATTGAGGCATGCTATATGGGATCCTCCAGGTAGAACCACAAGCAGTGGAATCCTATAGTGGATCCTTAGAAACAACTAAACTCACAACTTATCTATCTAGAAGGAAACATCTCAAAAGAGGTACATACTCAGGGGAAAATATACATGTGAACCGGTCACTAGAGATGGCTCATTTCCCATCTCAGATCACGGTCTCACTCTCAAGAGACAAATAGGTTCGATCACTGGAGGAAGAACATCTCTATTTATGAAAAAAAATCATGAAACACCACTTTGGATTCCTCAAATAACCTCACGTGTTACAAAATCAAAATATAAATGGAAAAAAATATAATGGCCTACTCATGAGTTCAATTTCGGATCATGGGGGTAGATATATGAAAACCCCCAAAAAGGGTAGCAAATGGGGAATTACATGGCATTCATACCCTGTACATTGTTTGTACCCCCAAATATCCACCTTGGCATTTACCCTACCGGGACCTGGCATGAACGAATCGATATAAATAGTGTGTAAGACCTGTACACAACATATACACTACACTGGGTACTTTCCCATATACCCTACATGGCTTGACCATGTATTTATCATGGATGTGTACCTCTACATGGTGTAAAACCCACATGGGGCCTGACTGTGTACTCTACATTGTCATGTGTCCATAAATGATTTTTCTAGACGAGTACATGGCTACATGGATTAGTTCTAGTACTAGACATGTTTACAGTATAAAAATTATGTACTTCAAAAAGACTATCTTCCCTAAATAAGAGGACCACATGACATGTGTTCCTAAGCTACATGCCCTTGTGATTCAGATGCCTTAATGGGAAACCCCTCAAATCAGTATAATACTATTTTTTATCCCCAGAAGGTACAATTTATACCTATAGGGTCCTAGGGAATGATATCATAGGATTAAAAAAAAATCAGTAAATTTACGGATATTTATGGAGAATCATTAAAAGCAGCATACCTTTGGGAAGAAGCCACCGAATATTTTCACATTTGGCGATCCATAACCATCGTACGATGATCTGGCACATCCTAAGCTCTATAGAAGAATATTTATGCCCCTCTGCATATTTCTCTCTATGTTATACTCATCCTATCCACTCATTTTGATGGAAAAGTATAATCCCTAGTGGTTTCCGTGAGAGGAAAATGGAGGAATAAAAAAGGAAAAGAAGAAAAGAAAAAGAAAAGAAAATGAAAAAGAAAAAGAAAACGAGGGTTTGACCTAGCCCTAAATCCATAATGTATTTTATGCCCTACCTAGAATAAAATCATCATTCTAGACTTAAAAAAGGATTCAAAATGTCAATATGACACTCTGTTTAAAAGGTATGACCAATTGAAGCTTTGTAAATAAAATAATATTTAAATAACTAAATATTAATTATTAATTATTCCATAAAAAATCAAATGCTTCATAATTCTTCAAAACTCCTATCCCAGGATAGACACCCTATTTCAGGACATACAAAGTAGTAAGAAAAATTATCTAAGATTTTATTCTAGTGGAAAATGACCATTTTACGACTTATAAGAATGTGAAATAAAAAACATAAATTTTCTACTCAATTTTTTTTTGGAAAACATGGGTCATTATAAAATCACCACCATAAACCTTATCAACCTAAAGAAGCGTTGGTTTGGAAATGAAACCAAGTTCTCAACTCGAGAATAGGCATAACCATGTTAACTATTGAATGACTAGTCTCTGAGTGTCCATGGTGTTCTCTTACCTGAGAGACATTTAATTGAGATTTATCTAGTACTCCCCACTATAGGTGTACCCTTATCATAATCTCTTCAACTAACATCAAGACCAAAGGAACGTGAACAATATCAAATTTTAATTGAAAATGATGTTTGCCTACCCAAAATGGCCATTGGTTCATTCCTCGCCATTTGACTTATCTTATAACACTCATTGAGCACTACCAAAAAAGGTTATTTTACCAAGAGGTAAGTATATTTAAAATAAAAGAACATTATTTTAGATCCGATTCTCTCTCAACATACATCTGATGAGTTTCAGATATGGCATGTTCTCCTCTAACTGAAAGTACAGTAAGAGCCCATAAAAAATAATGTATAGTTATCACTAAGACAAGATCACATATATACATGATATATTAACCTTAACCAACACTTGACACCATGTATCTTGAAAATGTGTGTCTAGGTCCATCCACGATTCAACCCTCTAGTGGAAGCCGATTCATTTCTCATGTATCCTCCACTATGGAGTGAAATTCTTCATTTAACGATAACTCTCAGAAACCATACCCATAAAAGCTCTTTGAAACCATTGGTTATTGGTTTAGACATGGTCATACACTGATTTAATATTTGATATAATAACATGTGAAACTAATATGCACTATTATTAGTCACCTCATTGTATCATCCCATGATTTATGGACATTTTTATCTCAAATAAATTAAATTTTAATTTCTAACGTGAAATGTACTAAGTATAGAAATACTTTAAAACATAACTAATAGAATGTACAGAACATCAACCTAGTGTACGATACACGAAACACCAATTTTTTATATATTACATGCAACACTCATTTGGCGTACGTTACACATAACACAGATGTTTCTAAGAAACATCATTTTATTATTATTGTTATTTAAATGAGATAATTATAACATAGAAATCAAACATAGTAATATGAATAAAATAAATAATTTTAAAATTTCTTATAATGGTGTCATATAAATTAATCATATTTATATAGAAATATATAATTTCTGGTAATGTCATTATATGTTTAAAATAAAATATTCTCAAATAAAAAACATGGAAAGTCCTTCTGAAAAAAATAATGAAATTAATTTTAGACACATTTAGATAATTAAATTTATAATAAAAAGATTTATTTTTTAATTTAGATTTCTGAAATTTTCATCTTGTGAATTTTATGTATTTTTTAAAGAAACATCATTTCTAGTTGAATAGTAAAAAATACACGATTTTAATTAAAATATAATATTCATATAATTTATTTGGAAGAGTAAATTATATTTTAATTTGATTTGAAATTTTAATTATATAATATTATATCAATTAATAAAATTTAGCTCATCTAGATCAATTTTTCCATAATCAGGGGTGTAAAACCATAACAAACTTTTGAAAGTTTTTACTTTAAAAACATGCATTGTTGTTCGGAGTGCGGGATTATGTTTAAATTAATTTCTCTAACTAATATGATTAGAAATTATAAAAATTTATTCCATATTTGGATTCCAAATAATATATAATGTCTATTAAGATAAACATAGTTTGGACCAAAAATATTAGTCAATGTGATTAATAATAATTACATCGATTAAGGAAATTTAATGTTAACTAAGGACTGAAACTTATGTTTAAGAACAAAAAAGACATAAGAAGTTATTACAAACACATTTTTTGTACATTAGTAATCCATGAACCTTACATTACTGAGTTTTTTTAGTTTTTATGACTTCTTTTAGGTAAAAACATGGGTACACCAAACATGTATTAAAAAAATGCCAAGTGTGTCTTTTCCCTTCCCTATAAAAGGCCACCAACTCTCCCTCATTTTTACACATATAAAACCACTTAGTTTTTTATCCTGAATATTATATTATTTTTTATCCTAGTATTTTTACCTACACATACATACACCTCTATCTAATGGGTAAAGAACATACTGTTTATGTGTACGATGAACTACCGCCTCACTGAATGAAGATTGTTCGTTTTTCCTTTACTGCCTCTCATGGTAGACATTATGAGGGAAAATATTTTCATATATATCATATTTTATATTTATCAAGACTATAATATTATTATTCCATTGAATATATATATATAAATATATTTTATTTTTGGTTTAAATTTGATAATTTTGTCTGAGGAAGTGTGTACTATCAACCCGCAAAGCGAGGTTATTCATTCATACACTACATATAATGTCTTATGAATGAATTTAGTGAATATAAATGATATATATGATATAGTAAATCTACTATAATAATGATATATATAAATAAATATACCTATATTTCTTTTACCTAGTTTCTTTCAACACGTCCATTGATGGGAAATAGCGGTATTGCGTTCATAACACTTACTTTCTCCATGACTGGTGTATTACATTTCATAATTATATATTATATGGATTATTATGATACAAATACAATGATATAAATTATAATTGAATCATGTCTCAAATTCCCGATATAATGATATAAATATAAGTATAAATGATAAAACAGATTAAGGCATATGCGAAAAACAAAGATGATATTACCTAAATTGAAATGATAACATCGCATTGTTAACAATACAGTAATATAAGTTTATAGTAAAAAAATATATGATATTAGATATAATAATATGGTTTTCAAATATTTATAATATATTCACATTTATTATATTTGTGGTTTGAATGACTTTGATGAGATTGAAGACACATGGTAAGGGGGTTAAATCTTACATTTAATTTTTATGAGATACATGTCTTAATAACCACTCAATTATTTTGTGTGGTGTATTTATTGCGATCTAATTTATTATATGTATATTATACATAATTATTTTATTCACACATCCATTTTAAAATCATTATTTCATGGTGTTAACATTTCAAAATTTTCCAAATGGGTGAAATAGTTTTGTCTCAATTTTCCTTCTTTGAGAATGATGTTCTATTATGCCCCTAAATGTTTTTCAATTTGTATATAATTCTATTTAACATATTATATAATTAATATACTTATTTCCATGATATTTTAAGATTCATGTAGTTTCATTTTCTTACATGGAGAGTATGATCCCATGTTACCAAGTGATAAGAGTTTATTTAAATAATCTTCTCACTTTTCATGATTGTTTATGATTATTCATAATTTATTGAAATATGAAGCACCATATCTCAAGAAAAATAATTAATTTTCTTATCATCTGGTCATTCATGATATCCTCATGTATTATTACCAATTTTCCACTCTTTTGTAGATAAGATATTATTTTTATGTAAAATATGACAATCAATCTATTCGGTCGAAAATCTAATGTATTTAAAAATGATGTTTTCAAAAATGTTTTCAAAAGATATTTGAATCCCATTTTCAAGAATAAGTTATCTGAAAATTTTAATATGGATTTTAGTTTAATCTTTATATGTTTTCAAATATATTTTCAAATATATTTTTTAAAATGTTTTTATGTTTTAAAAATAGTTTTTCATTGTCGAAATGATTTTTCCTAAAGAAATGATTTTCAAAGATCATTAAAAATTATTTCCCATCCATTATAACATCCACTGGTGTTAATCTAGAATTTATGGGGAAAATATTTAAATTTTCAATTTTTTTCATTCTCTGAATGAATTATTTTTTTTATGGCAGGGTTTTTATTAAATTTTTTACTCTTTCATGGGTTATATGATTTTAAAACCCACTTATTTTCACATGTTATGTGTATGAATAAATGATTATAAAACCTTTATTTGTCATTGGTTATCATACTATTATGTGTTTATAATACTCATTTCATTTCAGGGGTTATGATATGATTATTTATTATCTTGTGGTACAAGTATGTATGATTTTAAAATGAGATAAGTGCGACCTATATCTCCCTCTAATGAATTGGGTAAATATTTATATCTCATGAGATAGACTAGGATGGTATTGGGAATGAACCATGAGCACAATGACAGCTATGGGAGAGAACCATGACTACCAAGGTAATATGAGGAGTGTAATCATTCTATTAAGATTTCCATGGGATAAATCCATGACTACCAAGATGGTTTGGTGAGTGAACCCAGACTTCCAAGATAGTCTTGTAAGTGATTACTTATCTACAATGTAAATAATCTTATGTGCTTATGTGCTTTATCTCATTCCACGTTTAGTTCTAATGACTTCATTTCATTACTTATGTTCCTTATTTATATATGATTAATATCTTATGAACATCTATGCTATATGACAGGATCCAGTCATACGATCTTTATTATGAATGGTATGATCTTCTATTTTCATGATCATGTTATCATACCCTTATTATCATGATTATTCTTACATATCCAACTTATTTACCCTTAATGAGAATCTAATCTCACCATTTCTTATGTTTCTTTTCCTATATTATGAAAATATGTATAATGTTTGATGTGTTCAGGAAGGGTGCTAGGAAAAATGAACATGGTGGTAGAAAATGTAGCTCAAATAGGTATCAATATATATATTTCCTTATTTCCAAAGGTAGTAGACAAGTATATTCTTTGGAAGTACATTTTTTAAAGATTTATGTATTCTAAAAAAGTTATGTAATGTTAATGAATATAAATCAAGGGTCGTTAGAGGTGTTATCCGAGAAAAGGTTTAGTTGACCTTTATAAGCTAGGATAAAAAACATTGTGATAACCCTAAGAATAATTTTAGGTATTGGTCTAAGGAGAAGGCATATGTATAATAAAATGTCTTGGAATTTTGGTAAAGGATAGAGTGAGTGGTTTACTAGAAATACATTCCTCTCTGGATACTACAAGTGGATGTGGGTCTGGAACAGATGTACCTAGGGATTAAAAATCCAATAATATATCTTGGTGTAGACATAGGGTAATGTAGTACACAACAATGAGCCTTACTACACACCTAGTTTGACACTCCTAGGGGATAGGCTTTTGGGAATTTGCAAACTCTCCCCAGACCATAATGAAAGATTTAGAATTAAGTAGAATATAAATAATGTATGATAAAAATTAGGTGTCATATATTAAGTAAGGATTCATTAATTAGAAATACTATAAGTTAATTTTTTGGCTTATGTGGTTCCTCATTATGATAAATATTTCGTACTCTATGATTTTTGTTTTAGTTATTGGATGGAACTAGGTGAAACCGAATTAATGGTGATTATGATGAAAAATGAAATGATTGTCTTTCTAATAAACAAAATGGTATGGGAGGTTGAATGAAAACCCTCATTTCTATGCTCACCCATCTTTCTCATGCTATGAATAATAATGTAATTCAAAATGATAATAGGATAGAAAAAAATTATTTTTATTCTTCCCATAGAAAATGTACTCTTTATTTCAGATGGTCTTCTGATCCACTTGTTTTTGAAAAATGGATTAGTAGTAATAAAAAGATATTCTCCATTATCTAGTGTTCAGAGAATGAGATAGTCATTTTGGATCTCTATTGATTATAATGAAGAGAATATCAGTCGTAGACTATAATCTGGAATATGAGGTTGCAATATGAGATTGAATATTTGCGATTAGTAGAGTTAGAGAACTAATGTTTAAATAGGTACATTCCTTAAATTTATTATACGATGATATATAAAGGGATACCGAATTTTATGAAAAGTTATGAATATTCTATGGGTACCTAAGAAGCTAATTTGACAATACTAGTGATGTATGCGTTCAAAACTATCATCCAACATGAATATAATGTTGATAGGTTCTTCTGTGGATTAAAGATAATTATCCAAAGGATGTTTTCCATAAAAAACATTCTTTTATATAATTATGTTGTGCATTTTGGAATAATGTTTTAAATGGTGGTTGGATTCATGTATCAACCAAAAGGGTTTGACTAGAAAAGGAAGATGGAGTTTAATGGAAAATTTAAAAATCATGATGATAAGAAGATGAGTTTCCCATTATGCTCTAAGTGTGGGAATAAGTGGGGAGTAAATTTTATTATGGTGTATTATAATTGGTTTAAGTGTGGAAGGGTAATATATAAGGTAATTGATTTTTAAATTGATGGGAAGTAGTCAGCTAATGGTGCTAATGGAGATAAAGCTGCATATAATTCCCCTCCCACTATCAAATGCTACAAGGGTAATGAGAATGGTATCCAGTCCCCAAACCCAAGGGATAGTGATGGTGATTGATTCCCATAACCTCTTGAGATGAGAGAAAAGGGGAAATATCATGAAATAACTATTTATAATTATGGGTGTGATAAAAGTGTGATAAAGGTATACATACCATCTGTGCGAGAACTCATAATGTCATATTTGATTATTAATCTACCCACTCTTTCATATATAAATAATTTTCAATTGGTGTTAACATTCCACAAAAAAATAGTCGTAGAATTCTTATTGAAAACCCCTAATGGTACGATGATTTATTCAGAAATCTATGATCCCTCTCTGGTTGAAGTTTTTGGGAATGTTCTTTGAGAAAATATTTTCATTTTTCCATTTCTTGATTTTGATGTCATCTTATGAATGGATTATCCATCTCATCATAAATGTGACAATAATCATGAACTTCTGATAGAGATTAAATATTTTTCTTGTGTTTTAATTCCCATTTATAAGGGTTTTTTTTATCTCAAATGGTTTGGGATAAAATATACCTCGATGATATTACCATTATTCTGGAATTTTTGGATGTATTTCTAGAAGAGTATACTTTCCTTCCCCAAAAATATAATGTTTAGTTCTAAATAAAACTCATAACTTGTTCTAAAAAAAATTGAAGAACTCCTTATAGAATGGCCCTGGCTGAGTTACATGAATTGAAGAAGAAGCTCCAAGAAAACCATGAAACGTAATTGATTTGGATGAGTGTATCACATTGGGGTGAATCAATTATTTTATTGAAAAATAAATATGGATAAATATGAATCTGGATTGATTATTGAGAGTCGAAAAATAACACAATCAAGAAAAAACAATCCTCTTCCCTGTATTGATGACTTTTTTGATAAATTATGTGAAGATGAATACTTTTCCATGGCTGGCCTTTATTCTAGATATCATCAATTGTGGTTAAATAAGGATTATATATCCAAGAAAAACATTACATACAATGTGTGGACACTATGAATATATAGTCATGACTGTTTTTCTTACTAATTCCCCTCCTATCTTCATTGATTTGATGAATATAGTCTTTAGAGATTACCTCAACTCGTTTTTGGTTGTCTCTATAGATTATATTCTTATCTATTAAAATATAAAGGAAGAGAACAAAGAAAATATGATATTTGTACTAAATTCCTTATGGAAGGAGAAACTATATGAAAATTTTACAAAGTGTGAATTTTGGCTTCAAAAGGTTTCGTTTTTTGGGTCACATAATCCCTAGAGATGATATAGTAGTAGATCCATCAGGGATGGATGATATTTAATACTAGCCTAGATCAACCACTGTGACTGAGATTCATATTATTTTTGGTCAGATGGATATTATCATTGATGTTTGTGGATTTTCTCATGACTATCTTATCTTATGACCATGTTAACTTAGAAGGGTGTCAAGTTCTTCTGGACAGATGAATGTGAATAAAATATCAAGGACATGAATAGAATGTTAGTTAATGCACCTATTCTTACATTACACAGTAGTAGATAAGGGTTTATAATAAATATTTATTTGTCAATGATGGTATTGGGATATGTTTTTATGAAAAATAAAAATTTTATCTCAAATTCCCCATGATAGATGATGATTCATAAGAAATAGTATTCAACTAATGATTTGGAGCTATTAACTGTAATTTATTTAATGATTTAGTGGCATTATCATTATGTGGAAAATTTTAATATATATACTGATAATAGAAGTATGAAATATACATTTAGATAGAAGACGTTGAACATGAATCAAAGAAGATGGTGGGAGGAGATAAAGGATTATAAATGATCAATACATTACCACCCTGGGAAAATGAACAACATGGAATATTATTTAAGTGAAAAGGATTATTCTATATTATCCATTATGAGGATACTAAATGGTCTAATATTTTAGAATTTCAAAGGATATATCTAGTTATCTAGAATAAAGGGAAAACATCTTGTATTTCACAAATGAATGTTCAAACCTTTATCCACGTGAAGATATGGGTGGAATAAAAGAATGATGTATGACTTCAAATGAAAGATAGAAATGTTCCTGAGTTTAACCATGATTTAGATGTAATAATGAGGTTCAGGAACTGTGTATGTGTTCCTTACATATGATATTTGATAGTGAATCTATTAGATGATGTTCATAGTTCGTCATTCTATATTAATCCTAAATGTTTGAATATGTATATAGATTTGACAGATTACTTCTACTATCATTGTATGAAGAGAGATACCATCGAGTTTATATCACAGTACATGGTGGCAAAAATGTTAAGGAAAAAAAGATAAAGGTAAAAGGGGATGTTGCGTCTGTTACCCATACCACAATGGAAGTGAGAGAACATAACTATGGATTGTTTTTCATTAGACTACCCAAAACCTCTAAAGAGTTCAATTATATATGTGTGTTGTAGATCTCCTTACTAAGTCAACACACATTATCTGTATCATAGATGAATTCCCTCTGGATAATCTAACTAGGATATACATTAAGGAGGTATTAAGGATACATGTAATACCAAACTCCTATATATATAATGATGATCCAATGTTATCTTCAATTTAATAGATATGTATTTATAAATAACTTGATTTAGAATTGAGTTTAAGCATTGCTTATTATCCTCAAAAGATGGTCTGCCAACTGAACCATTTTTTTAATTATAGAAAGCCGATTTAAGGGTGTCTGACACCCAACATACAACACAAATCCAGTTTAGAAAATTCAAACCAACAAATAACACAAAAACACAGAATTAAACATCATAATAACCATAATCATCCTCGTATCCCATACATGATTCGTCTTCTCCATTATCTAATTCCCATTCTGGGTTTCTAAAAAAAATTCACTTTGAACCCTATTGCTGAGTAGATCCAGATTAGTTGCAACTAATGATGTCTTCGTAACCCCACTGCACTTTTTGATAGTAAGGACCACTAGACTATTCCTTTTGGAAGTAGACCTTGTCCGCATTGGACTCGGGAGATATGAATAGGATTTACTAGGATTTCTTGTTGGACTCTAGTTTTCCTTTCCACCCCTAGATCTCTCCTTCCCCACCCCAAAATATTTCTTCACCCCAACCTCATGACCTTCATCAGAGTCGCAGAGCCTTTGATCTAAAGGATTACTTTCCATCAAGTTTTGAATCGCTTCCTATAGCGGAAATTCTTTCCCAGGCATGTCATATGCCTCCTTCCCCTTACCATAAAAAAGGAGGCCCTCAGGAGTCTTATCCCCCCAATCAATTCCACAGAAAAAACCTGCTCAACATTCTCCTCCACAGAACCAGCAAGCAGTTCCTACCCCATACCATCCACCTGCCTATCCTCCACAATCATAGCGTTACCCTCTCCCCCTGTAGTGACCTCCTCCTCCAGACCCTTAGATGAAAAACTCTTTGTAAGGACATAAAACCTTTTATTCAAAGCCATAAAAGATTTGGCCGGAGGTTCTAGACCTTTAGAATCCCTCAGACTGGATGTATTAACAACCACCACAAAACTACAACTGGGATCCTTTATAACCAGGTATGGACACAGAACATTAGAAGGAAAAACAACCCTCTCCGTATCCAGAGCCATCCAAATGCTGGTATTGCCAATGGGTTGATATTCCTCAACAATAATAACACAAGATCCAGAGGTGAGAACCTCAGTAGATAGAGAAATCAGCTGCGAACCCCTCCTTCCTTCAGTAAACCCATTCATAGACAAATCCAAACCCACCCTCAAAAGACGGTCATTCTTAAAGAACCATTCAAATCCTAGAGTATGTTTTGATATCTTATTCTATTTATTTCAATGGCGGTTCGGATCAAATCCTTCCTCTATTTGAGTTTTCATACAATAATAGTTTTCACTATTGTATTATAAGGACACCGTATGAGACCCTCTATGGGTAGAAATGTATAGAAGCAACATGATTGGATGAGGTTGGATAAAGAAATCTATGTAGACTTGAGATCACCAAAGAAATGCTCATAATGGTTAAAAACATTTAGTAGCATATCACTAAAACTCAAATTTGGTGGAAAAGTTATGATGATAACCATTAGAGTGATCATGAATTTTATGTTTGTGAAAATGTGTTTCTATGAATATCACCATAGAATAAAGTTAATAAGTTCGTAAATAAAGGGAAACTATGTCTTAGGTATTTCAGTCCCTTTGAGATTGTTGATCGCATTGGGATGGTAACCTATCGCTTGGAACTCCCTCCAAATCTATCCCAAGTCCTTGATATGTTCTATGAATATCTCCTGAGAAAGTGCATACTTAACCCTTCACATGTATTGAACTCAGAGGTCATACCACTAGAGCCTAATCTTTTATATGAAGAGAAACCGTTTGATATTCTTGACCGTACAGAAAATGTTCTACAAAAAAAGACCACTGACCTGCTCAACTATTTTTGGAGAAATAAATAGTTAGAGGAAAGTATGCGGGAACATTAGGATATGATTAATCAGATGTATCCTAATTTATCTTAACCCGAATTATGAATTTTTAGGGTGAAATTAATTTAAAGGGGTAGAATATAAAAACACGAGTTTTTAGGTACCATTTTTTCATCAAATGAATTAAATTTTCATTTATGTATTTTAATTTACTAAATCAACAATCCCTTTAAATGTAATATAAATGATGTAAGTATCATAAAATTGGAATATGATACATTTAACACGAATTTGGGGTATATTACATGCAACACCGACTTGGTGTTTGTTACACGTAACACCAATGTTTCTATGAAACATCATTGTATTGTTATTGTTTTTAAGATGAGAAAATTATAACCTAGACATTAAATATACTAATATGAGTAGTAATAACATCTTTTAAAATATTTTTTATAATGTTTTTTATAAATAAAACATATTGACAATGAAGGATATAATTTTTCATATATATATTATATGTTTAAAAAAACAACTTTCTCAAATGAACTAATTTTCATATCATTATGTGAAAAAAAATAAAAATAATTTTAGAACAATTTATAAATTTAATTTTATAAAATAAGACTAATTTTTTAATTCATAATGTTGAAATTATTTTAGGTGAATTTTTGGAATTTTTCTAAGAAACATAATTTTTTAAGGAATAGTTTAAATACATAATTTAAATTCAAAATTGATTTTTAATATAATATATTTATAAGGTTAAATTATATTAAAAATTGGTTTTAAAGATTAATTATATAATATTTTAATAAATTAATAAAATTTAGGTTATTGATATTAATTTCTCTTTAAACTTGGGTATAAAAACTTATAAAACAATTTGAATATTTTTACATTTAGTGAAAGTGATTAAAATTAATTTCATCTATTAAGGTAAAATTAAACATAAATATGGAATAAAGCATAAATTTATGTTCCAAAATGACTTATACACTTTTCCAACACCAAATAGGTGGAAATTAATTATTTATTTTCCTTCCATTATTTTGTATTTTTGGGTTTGTTTTACTTTTTTAAGTTAGAACGTGGGTACACCTAACTTGTTTAAAAAAATAGAATCCTTTCCTTTCCCATACCTATAAAAGTATACCACTTATCCCTATTTTAAAAACACTAAAACCACTTATTTTTTGTTATTATATTACTAATAAACATCCCAAAATATTTCCTTTCATTCTTTAAACCTTCCTTCGGGTATAAATCAATCAACGGAAGCCTTTTCGCACAAAAAAAAAATAGTTAACCGATTAAGAGGCAATGTCTTATCTCAAGCTCCTTTGTTTTATTTCATTTATCCACTCCTAAAAAATCTTTATTCCATTATTTTATAAAAAAATCAGTATCATAAATATACTATGTGGTTTTAAAGCTATGTTCTTGGACTACAATTTGACAGTCCTCCATCTAATTGGTAATGAACATATAGTTTACGTGTACGGTGAACTGTCACCATAAAAAATGATGATTTTCTTTATTTTTTTCCTTTAACATCGCTCAACGTGGAAATTATAATGGAAAACATGTTTATATATTTCATATGTTATATTTATTATTTATTTAACATTCATTATTCCTTTTACAACATATATAATTTTTTTACTTTCCATTTTTCTTTAATATGATAATTTAATATGAGTAATTGTGTACTACCGCCCCCTCAAATAGATGTGATTCGTTCATACACTATATGGAATGTGTTAAGGATGGAGTTAGTTAATATATATAATATATATGATATAATTAATATACTGTAATAAATACACACACACACAAACACAGATATATATATATATATATTTTTTCTTTTACTTTTTCTCTTTCAACACAATAATTAAATAGAACCATCGTTTATGCGTATGCACAAAAAACTGTTTCCATTATTGGTGTATTACATTTAATAATTCTACATTCAATGGGTTTTAATAATATATACATACTTATTATAAATTATATTTAAATCATTTTTTATATTATTGAAATTATGATACAAATATAAGGTCCAAATATTTAACAAATTAAAACACATGGAAAAAAGCAAAGAGAATATTACCTGATGTGAAGCCTTAACATAGGATTGTTAAAAATAGGAGAATAATAAATCATAATCAAACCATATTTGGAATTTTAATATTATAATATAGTAATTAAAATGATTTATAATATATTTATTTTTATTTTACACGTGGTTTGAATGAGTAGGGTGAGAGTCAAGACACAATGTATGGAGATTTCATCTCACTTTTTATTTCCATGAGATACATCCATAATCACCACTCACTTATATTGTGGTTTATGCAATGAAAATTAATGTATTCAATGTTTCATATCAATAATTTTTTTTATTCACATATCTATTTTATGATATTTCCTTCACGGGGTTTATGTTTTAAAAGTTACTAAATCCGTAAAATAGTTTTTTTTCAATTTGACTTATTGGAGACTCATTTTTTAATATGCCCCAAAATTATTTTTAAAGGTGTACATATATCTATTTTACATGTTATATCATGAGTCCCCTTATTTTCTAGGAATTTTATGAATCATTTAATTTTAATTTATTACAGGGAGAATATGATACCCAATTACAAAGTAATAAGAGTATATTAATTATTTCATAATTTATTAGTATTGTATTTTTAATCGTTGGTATTTATGAAAACCATGACGTCTCCAACCCAAATACCACTTAATAGGCGCCCCAAGGTGGGTGGGCCACATGGCCTCAAATGCATCTCCCCGAATTCCAGAGGATGCCAAATATCAGCAAGGGAACATGGTATGTCTGTTGGGAGACTATGAGATAGTTACCATATTGCATCACAACATATATTTATAAGAAAAACTTAATAGCGTAAACAATTTAAGTAAAGAGATGGAATATCCAAAAGAGAGAATTTTTTAATAATGACTGAATCAATTGGAATTAATAATGATGATATATCATGTAACTATAAAACTAGAAAACATGGTTATGATATTTCATTAATGAAATGTTATACAAAAGATTATCATAAATAAAAAGACTTACCCCAAGAATCCTAAGCCATGGCTCGGTCATATACTATGATTGTCCATCCTAAACTACAAGCAACGAAGTGTCTGAAGCATAATGCTTCCATTTATCTACACCTGCTTACATTTATTCTATATCGAGTACTAAAAATTTCATATATAAGATGTGAGGAAAATATTAGTGGGACACCACCAAAGGTGTCTTTAACATTTGTCATTTGTGATGTAAATGTAATAGTGTTCAAGAATGTATATTAAAAATATAGTAGTAAAGTATTACTAAATAACCAAGTACAGGCTTCAGTCCCCTGTTTTTATTTAAAGATGTAACTATTACATTATTTTATCGTTTTGAGTTTATAATTATGTCACATGTTATCAATAGTGAAGGTCCCAAGATGTAACAAGGAAACCTATAATGATACTTAATAATGATGATCCAAGGTAATAAACATGAAAATGTAGATACAAAGGGTAACCTAATTGTAAATGATTATATCTTGGGTAATGGTAAGAGTGCAATACAAGGTGCATTATCCAAGGAATTCCATAAAAATATTACTATCCGGTCAGAGGAGTTCATACAAGGTAAAATAGGGCTAAGAAATGATAGTGCCAAATGGTCTTTATCTATGTAACCTACTTCTCAATGTTGGATCTAAGGACTGCATCCAATGAATCATGTTGTACTGTTTGAGGGGTCCTACGATGTAATATTAGGAATCCAATGTTTGACAAAGAACATGTTCTAGGTGGGTATCTACCTATGAAAGTCATATATTTGAATTCAAAATGGTGTCCACGAGTTTGTAAGGTGTTCCTTCAGTAATACAAGGCATGCTCAAGCTAGGAAACTGTTATTTTAATAATGAATTCATATATAATTATTAACATTAGTTCCATTACCATTCATTAGTTTTACATGGTTAATTAAGCATGCAATCATTTAATCAAGTCATAATTAATAATTATGTCCATTTGGATCAATCCACTCCTTTCATTAGTCTGACAAGGCCGCGTGGCATGAAACCATTAATTTAATACGTTTAAGGAATTTTAGAAAATCAAGGATCAATAGACCACCTTCCATTAACAAGGTAAGGGGATCTACATACATGAAAACTATTATTCAATTACATATAATAAGGAAAAATCATACACTTAGTATACTTTCCAATTACGATTCCCCATTTATTTATCAATTGAGGCACATTCCTTAGGTGGGACAACTAGTGATCATACATGGAACTTTCCATTATTCAATTAAAAATCTAAATCAATCCATTGAACATAGTAAATCATACAATTAGAAGGATCAAGGTAAGGCACACCCGGATTATAGTTCAAACGTATCAAAACACTAAATTTAAACTATGGAAAACATTCAACATGAAATAGATGGTTTTTTGGGTGAACTAATAACAAATAATAACATATTTGGAAAGACCATAACAATATGGTTCTAATAAATATAAATATGGTCTATAAATTCCATAAACGACACCATATGAAATCTAAATTCCACACACTAAAATTCCAAAATCCATAAACACGAGGGATGAGTTATAGACCGGCCGCCTTTGGCTTGTACGACCCTCATATTATCGTATTATCCTACAATTCATCATGTAATGGTGTTGATACAAGAAAAAGGTAAAAACACTTACACCTCGTTAACTAGGTCGAGATCGAAAGAGAAGAAGACTAGATCAAAAGTTCTTGAGTACATACCGTAGCACTTCCAACGTGATAAAAAAAAGATAAAATGGCTCATGGATGAATTAGACATATTGATCCCTAGCTTAGGTCTTCATATAGATCCAAAATTTAAGAAATTGTGATTTTATTTTCTAGAAATTAGTTTTGGGAAAAATGAGGGATTAATGAGATCATTAAGTGAAAAAATGTAAAAGCACCCAAAAATTTTCCTGTGCATGGTATGTCCGCATGGATTTCTAAACCATGCACAAAAAAATGTATGGGTATGTGGAGATGAGGGGAACTCATATGGTACGTCTGCACAGTTAGGAAAACTAGGCCCCAACCATTCAGAATGCCTTTTCACTAAAATTCACACCATCTAAACAGTTAGATCTAACGATGTCCCATACCATATAGTTTACTCTAAACATGTGAAAGGTCCATTTTTTCCCTATAGTTTGGTTTTGGTCTTTGAAGAATCCCCAAACACCATTCGTACCATCACCAACTCAATATGAATTTATATTAGGAAACAATAAATAATTATATAGAAAATTAAAGGATCCAAACATTAGTGAAAAACGAGGTTCTTACAGTGTTCCCCCATTAAAAGAACTCATCCCTGAGTTCACCTTCCAAGGGTGGTAAAACACTGTATGAGAATAACTCTGGAAACTAGGATCATATGTTATCATCCTACTCCCATTTCTTTTCCTGCACATGGTTGTGCTTCCATATAAAATGTACTATAGTAACATACTATCTTAATATATCCTTCATGCTTGGATACTCCACAAAGGTAGAATCAAAATCCGACTCTATTTTTTTGGATCGATTTGTATGAGACTTATCAGCATGATATTGGTGAAGTTTTGAAATGTGAAAGGCATTATGCATGGTATGGTACCTCTGAGGTAATTACAATTGATATTCTACCTGGCCAAATCTATCAAAAATTTCAGATGTCCCTACATAATGAGTCAACAACTTCCCTTGCTTCGGTAACAACATATTCCATAGTTTAGGTGATAGCAGAGGGAGAATAAGATCCCTAAACCCAATATCCAGTGGTCATTTTTGGCGATCAACATAAGATTTATGTTAATAATCAGAATTTTTCATATTCTTCCTGATCATATTATTGTTCTTTAATATCTCCTACAAGATATGAGGAGCTAGTTGGGCTGCATCATGTGCCTCTAGCCATCACAGGGATGAACGACACGACCTACCATATAAGGCCTCAAAAGTATCCATATGATTATTTGTATGAATGATTTTATTATAGAATAACACAACGATAGGGATATTATACTACCATTAACCTTTGAAATTTATGACAAATGTTTGGAGCATGTCCTCTTGGACGTGTATTGTATGTTCTGATTTTCCTTCAGTCTGAGGGTGAAATTCTATCCTTAGAAGCACTTCTGTTACCGTAGCCTTCTATAATCCATTGTAGAACCATGATGTGAAATGAGAAACCATATATAAAAGGATAGTATGAGGAACCTCAAGAAGTCATTTGATCTCAAGGATATACAATTTTCCAACCGCATCATCTGAGAATGTTAATTGAATAGAAATGAAGTGATCCTATTCCATCAGTCTGTCAATGGAAACCAATACAACGTTACTATATCTAGATGAACTAGGAAAACCAACTACAAATTCCATGGAAACATATTCCCCCTTCCTTTTTGGGACATGAAGTGGATATTACAAAACCGCATGACTCTGGTGCTCCACCTTCACCTTCTAACAGGTGGAAGACCTAGTGATAACGATTTTTATTTGATGTTTCATCCCATATCACCGATACTGGCATCACATTTATCAATTTTATGGATATTCATATGTGAAATTTTCACTATAAATCATGATACTCCTACATAAACTCCTTTATATTATTTTTATGAACCCAAATATGTCCATGAATATGTAGTATTTTTTTCCTTGTCTGCAGACCAATATGGAGGTAGGTTATCTCTTGATAAACTCTAATGGTGAACCCCTCCCTCGAGATCTGAAATTAATCTACCCTTAATCTTCTCAATGATAGTGGAGTTAAAATTCAAGGATGATAGGTAAGGGTATAAATTTCTATCAAGAAACTATATAAACAGCTTATAAAAGAAGGGCATTAACTTCCATTCATCACTGGCATCTCATATATCTTATGCTTGAGTTTTCTAACTCAGTGTATCCGCAACTACATTTCCCATCCCTGGAATATAGGAAATATCAATATCAAAGGATTATAGATATTAATTTCTTCTATCCTATTTTAGTTTTAGTTCACATTGAGTAAATATATATTTGAGGATCCATTAGTCACGGTACACCACAATGTTCTGACCAAACATATAGTGTCTCCAACAATATAAGGCATGGATAACTATTTCTAGATCAAGGTCGTTCATTTGGTAGTTTCTTTAATGAGGCCTCAACTTCTAAGATCCATACAAAAAGAATCTATCCTTATACATCAGCATTGAAATTAGTCCAATTATTGATGACTAACAGATGGTGGTATAACATCTTCTAAGATCTAGAAGAATCAAAACAAGTGTTGATATAACCGTCCCCTTTATCTCTTGAAGTGATTTATTTCATGATTCTAATCAATGGAACTTCACTAAATTCATTGAAAGACTAGTGATAGGGGAATAAAGGTGTGATAATTCAGTTATAAATGCATGTAAAATCCAAATAGTCATAGAAAAATCCACATATCAAACACATACCTAGGATGCTCCCAGGAAACTACAACAATAAGAATTTATGGGTCAAAAGATAATCCTTATTCTGATATGATATGACCCACGAAGTGGACCTTTTCAATCAAGAATAGGCAATGTGAAATCTTATCATAATGAAGATGCTCTCTTAGTGTACTCAAAATGATTTCAAGGGGTTTATCATGGTCGTTACGAGTTTGAGAATATAGATAGATATCATCCATAAAGACCAAGACAAAAGAATATGGACTATGATATAAAACATAATCATCTTATCCATGAAAATGGATGGAATGTTGGTAATACTGAATGGCATAATAAGGCACCCAAATAGACTATACCTACTATGGATGGTTGAACAAGGTATGTTTGATGGCCTTACTCGAACTTCATGATGTACCATCCTCATGTTGATTTTAGAGAATACACTATCTCCTCATTTTTTGTCAATGAGAGCATCTATTTGAGGTGGTGGATTAAGTTTCTTCACTATATGATGGTTCAAAAATTTTTAATCCACACATAGATGTAATGTTCCATTCGTTTTGTTGGATAAAAGCACATGAAAACTCCAATAGGATGTATTAGGCTATATAAAACATCTTCCCTCTAAATACCACTTGGGATCCTAGAGAACTGAAGGTTCCATCGAGTAAGGAGGAAGGGACAATGGAGCTTATTTTGGAACAATCTTGATCGTAAACTCTACGTCGATCTAAGGAGGTCATCTAGAAAATTCATCGAAAAAAAATTCTTCAAACGATCTATGAGTGGAAGAAATTTATCCTCGCCTAATCCTTTATCCACTATGAAAATAGTTGTAATAGAGTATATCACTCCACCTATCCCAGGATGCTTTAATTAGGCTCTAATAACCAATACATCTCATTTACCCTTATGTAGATAATAGAGACCCTATAGTGATGTAAAGATGACATAAAATGACAGCAGTATAGAATATCATGACACTGAATGAACCAATCCATCTAGATAATGTCATTGAAGTAAGTCATATTGAGAATGAAGAGGTACCATAATAAATATAAACTAGATACCTCAAGGGGTAAATCCAAATAATAGCATATTGCCTCTGATCGTTCCCCTAATAGTATATCTAGGATCATTATACCATGATAATATTGTATATCTATTCCAAGAAATTCGCTTATAGATACAGAGATAAAAGTGTTTGAATAACCTCTATCAAATAAAGAAGATACTATATTATATGCCACTAGAACAATACCTCATATTGTTGATAGTCCCATAGCCTGATCCTTAGGTATCATTTAAAAATCATTCATTTGGATAGATATGCACCCCAATGCAATTACTGCAATACCACGATTATAACTACTATATTGGTTCTACTGGTGATCAGATGTTTGACTACTTCCACTTGACATCCTTCTCTTCCAGCCCAACCGGTTCTATTAAAACTCCCTTCCTAACACGGTTTAAAAGAACCTTCCCATGTAGGTGGATATGGTGCATAACCTCTTCCACTATAAGTTTATGGAATGGTCCAAAAGATGATGAAGATTCCACTTATGACTACATGCCCAACAATCCATTAGGTATCACTCAAAATGATTCCTAAAGTTTCCCTATCGTCCACACTAATGACAAATGATAGAGTGATCAATACAGATAATCCGGTTTTCACTTCATTGACGAGAAACCTCATGGTAATGCATCCAACATCTACGATAACTACTGTCCTACAGTGACACTGATCCTCTAGGCTCTATGTAATTGTCATCCCTCATGTTGTACATCTTGATAAGATCCTAATTGAATATTTCAAAAAAAACGTTTGTAGGTGGAATACATTCACCTGTATCCAAATGGCGTAGAAATGGCTATCCTCAAAATATCTAGCATGCGAAAGGTCATCGCTATCTAGAAGAGGTGCAATGCAATGTAACTCTGTGAAACACGTTTAATATACAATAAATGTAATAAAACTCTGCTCAAGATTCCTAAAATCACTAACTCTATCAACTTTTAGCATCTAAGGAATGAACTGAATATTGAAAAAATCATGGAAGTCCAACCATAAAATTTATTGATGGAAATCAGACTAGGTAACCACATCCCACCAATTCTTGGATGAATCACAAATCATGAATTTTGAATTTTTGAACCAGCAATCAAGAGATGCATCCAGATTCTCACAGATAGATATGGTAGCCTCTAGCAAATACTCTTCAACCCATGTACCTCCATCCCCTATGAATGTAGGAGGATGTTGCTGCTGGAACTCGCAAGTCAAATCATCCATCATAGGTGAAGCTCATAGAGCACCATGCATGGACTGTATCAGACATATGAAACTATCATGAACTTGTGAATTAGTGAATATATTAGGTACAATCAGTGTTCCTCATGTGACACTCATAGATGTATTACTTGCGGCTGATGGCCCACCATGTCTAGAGCATGGTCATCACCAACTTCTTAGCGTTTGATACGAAGCTTTTGTGGTTCCATTGATCATTAAATTCCATGAACAAGCATCAAAACAAGAATCATGTAGGTTTATAGTATCACTAGAATTTTCAAAACAAGGAACGACTCTATACCCAAGGTATACTTCCCCAACTACCTACTATGACTGATAGGTACTAGTAAGTTCTCAATTATAAGTTTCATTCCTATTTACATTTAATTATCAGGCCCACTCCTTTAATATTAATAAACATAAATGGTTTGGATAATAATGTGAAACCATTACATTTTATATTCCATGTTTCATTTTATAATGAATATCTATTCCCATTTAACAAGTTCCCATTAAATGTATCACTAAAAATGAATCACATTTATTAATAGAAGAATGGATCAGCTAGGTAAATTACTCATCCCCACCCATGAGGGACCATAAACCACATAAATTAAGATAGACAATAAATAAATTTAAACCAAGAGTAAAACATGCATAATCTAACAATCACAACATCACTCAACAATTAGAGGCATATCAAGTAATGTAATGTAGTGAAATGAACCTCTATGCCATAATGATTTTCATGAAATGAAGATTCATGTTTCATATAATGATGCATGTAGCAATGATCCTTTCTCACATATCATCGGGACATTGTTGAAATAATTCCATAAATAGATTAATAATAATAACCTCAAAAAAAATGTGGGTCACTCATCAGTGAAATAAAGTAAACTATAACAATGAAAAGTAGAAAACCAATTATAATTCAAGAAACTCAGATTTTACACATATTATGGGTTTTCAGAACTTATGAAAGGCTTATAACCATGTTCAAAGAAGTACTAATTTCCAATCTGTTGTCTCTAAATTGTAACACACGAAATGAAACCCATTTGATACAACATTGTGACACCCTTTATCCGGATGCCACATAATAGGTGCCCCGAGCTTGGTGGGCCACATGGCCTCATGTACATCTCCAAAATGCCAGAGGCTATTGACTAGCAGTGAGGGAATGGGGTGTTTCCATGGGAGACTATCCCTCATTACCCTTGCTTAGAAATGCATATAGTCATAAATAGATGTAAATATCAGAATAAATTTAAGTAAAGGGATGTCACAACAGAAAAATATAATTCAATACATATCTCTGGATCAACAAGAATAATTTACTATGATATGTAAAGTCACTATAAAATAGAAATTATGGATACAATATAATAGAAATAACATGTTCCACATGATTATATAGTAAATTTAAAGACTTTCCCAAACATCTTGATATCCATCTCACTCATAGCCTATCAAGCACCATCTGAAACAATAATCAATCAAGTGTCTGAATAATTAAGATTCCCTTTGTCAACACCTGCAAAAACGTAATCTTCCCTGGGTATCAAATTTTTCCCGAAGATTATGTGAGATAAATCATAGTGGGATACAACCAATAGTGTCTATAACATTCATTATGTGTAATAGAAATCTAATAGTGTGAATGTATGCATATATAGTGTAATGCTTACAATGTCTCTAAATACCAAAGTACCTAATCATGGCCTCAATTGGACTTTGAATATATAACTAGTTTATTATTTTATTGTTACCAGTTTATAATTAAGTCATATGTAAACAATTTTGAAGGTCCCAATATGTGACAAGGTAACCTATAATGAAACTTAACAATGAAGTTCCAAGGTAACAACCAAGGAAACATAGTGGTCAAGGGTCACCAACTCAGTAATTTTTGTAACCTAGCTAAGGGTAATAGTGTAATCCAAGGATCATAGTCCCAAGCATTCAATAATAAAATTCTTACCATGCCCAACAAGTTCATCAAAGGTAAAGTGGGGATAAGTAATGAATATTCCAAATGGGATTTAACCATGGCACATGCTTTTCAATAGTGGATCGAAGGATTGTATCTAAGGAAATTTTTAGTACTACATGAGGGATCCTGTGGTATCATAATAAGAAACCCATGTTATATAAGGATTGGTTTGTAGGTGGATCTCTACTAAAGAAAGCAATATCCTTGAATTTAGAATGGTTTCCTCATGTGCTTAAGGCATCCCCTAGGGATTCCAAGGTTATTTTGTGTCAAGACAATCTTATTTTAATAATGAAGTAATATATAATGCATAATTATCATTCTATAACCTTTAATTAACATGACAAGGATAATTGACCCTGAAACCATTTAATCAAGTCATAATTAATCAATAAGTATATTTGGATCAAGGATTTCCTTTCATTAATGTGATAAGGACAAGTAGCATGAAAATATTCATTTAATCCATTTTATAAATTTTCAACAATAAATGTTCACTCTTCTTCCTTCCATTAACATATTAAGGGGTGTTATAGACATGAAAACTATTGTTCAAATACATATAATAAGGGCAAGTCATATACTAAAAATTCATTCCTATTTCTATTTCACATTTAATTATCAATTGAAGAACTTATATTAGGTAGGTCCAATGGTGATCATGCATAGAACTATTCATTATGAAATTCAGAATTTAAATCAATCAATTTTACATTGGAAATATTTCCATTATATGTGTCAATCCAAGACACACTTGAGCAATAACTCAATCATGTCAGAACACTAAACAAAAATTATGGAAAACATCCTACATTGGATGGATAGAGTTCTTAGAGTAACCAATGAAAACTAATATTTTATTTGTAAAGATAATGACCATATGGTTTTATTATTATAAGTGTGACATATAAATTCATTTAATGTCATTGGATGAAATTGGCAGGCCCCACATGACAACTCTAAAATCGACAAATTTGAGGGACGAGTTATAGACTACCCACCATAGGCTTGCCCAAATTTACACCTCCACTATTAGCCTATGATTTGTAATGGAATGTAGTAGATCTGAGAAAAAGGTAAATTTATCACACCTCCATAGCAAGTTCATGAGAAAGAGAGGAGAATAATGGCTCAAACAGGCTTTAGATTATATCGTTGCACATCTAACGTGATGACCGGATGCTCAAATGGATCCTGGATGAATAAGATATCTTGATCCCTAGGTCAGGCCATCAATAATATCAAAAAATGGTAGAAATTTTCATTTTTCTATCTATAAATGATGTTCTGGATAAATGAGTTCTTAATTATATCATAAGGGAAAAAATGTAATATCCCCCAGAATTTAGCATGTGCCCAGTTTGTCCACACGGCTTTCCTAACCGTTCACAAACCATGCATGGTACCTAGAAAGGAGGGTTATAATCATGGTTAGGCTGCACTATTAGAAAAATTGAATTCCAACTATGTGGAATGGATATTCAAGAAAATACATACCATCCACATAGTTTGATCTAACATGGAGCCATACGTGCAATGAATACCATAATAATGTGACAAGTGAAATTTTTCTAAAAAATTGGGTTTCCAGCTCTGAAAAAAATCCCAAAAAAACCATAGGACATTCTATAGCTCAATATACATCCATATTAGGTCCAAAATAAATAAATATATGTAAAATTAAAGGATCCATACCTGAGTATAAAACTGTGTTCTTACTATAATGTTTTTAAGAAAAATCTAACCTTATTTCTCTTCGGTCAAAAATAAATTGTGTTCAAAAACCATGTTTTAAAAAATGACTTCAATATATATTAGAAGCCCATTTTCAGGGAAAAAGAATTTTAAAAATGTTTTATGTATTTAAATGATTCCTTTATATGTTTTCAAAGCTATTTTAAAACAAATAGGTTCTCAAAAAGGTTTATGTTTTGAAAAGAATTTTCAATACAAAATGTATATCTTCCATGAGAAATGTTTTTAAAAGATCATTCAAAATTATTTCCCATATAAGATAACATCCATTGGTGTTACACATTCTTTTGTGGATAAATTTTTAAATTTTTCCATTCATATTCTTTCCGTTAATGGATTATTTTTTAATGGGATGTTTTTTATCAAACCCTTTTATCTTCCACATGTTATAGGATTTTGATACCCACTTCTTTTCATGAGTAATTTTTATGATTAAATGATAATGAAAAATATTTTTTCATATTTTATGACATGATTACATGTTTATAATACCCATTTCTTTTTATAGTTTATGATACGATTATTTGTGATCTTGTGGAACATGTATGTATGATTTCACACTGATTTTGGTGGCACCTATATCTCACTCAAATTCAATGGTTAATGATTTATATCTCACAATAAAGAATAATATGGTCTTGGGAATGAAGCTTGACCACTATGTTGGCCATTAGTGTGAACCATGACTACCAAGATGGTATAAGGAGTGAACATGTGATACTAAGATGGCCATGGGGGACAACCATGGAAACCAATATGGTTTGTGGACTAAAACTATACTACCAAGATCGTCTAGGTAGTGATTCATTGGATACTTTGAAAATCATTTTATATGCTTATGTGTTTTAAACAATTCCATGTTTTTTTCCAATGTCATTCTTCCATGGATTATTTTCTTTACTTCCATATGATTCATGTCTTATTAATTGCTATGTTTTATGACATGATTATTGTATATGATCTTTGATTTATACGGTATGATCTTAAATTTTCATGATCATGTTCTAATACCCATACGCTCATGATTATGATTACATATCTCCTTGGTTTAACATTACAGAGAATATGATCTCACCCCTTTTTTTGTTTCCTTCAATAGGTTATGGAGATATGTATTATGTTTAACGTTTCTAAAAAGGGTTATTATAAATAATAACCTCATGGTAGATAATGTGGATAACTTATGTATCGGTTGTTTATGATTCCATGTATCCAAAGGCACTAGACTAGTACAGTCCATGTGTGTCTACTTTTATAATGTTTTATGCATATCAAAAAAGTTATGTATAGTTTATTTATGAATATTTAGGGTTTACCATGCTACATGACACGCTAGTCTGAAAAATCCAGAATCTTCTTCATAAATCCTCTTGAAAATTGAGCTCCTCACATGTTCCATGATTTATTCCATGACCATCCATCATACAATTTCATTCCAGTCATGAGCTTATACCCATGATCCGACTATATTATCCAGAATGAAAATATTGGTCAATCGTTCTAAGAACTCAAATAGTCATACTCATCGAATATATCGTTGATACAAATTCATCGAAGGTTCTACCTAAAAAATAGAATGCATCAACCTATCTATATAACAAAACCTTGAGAACCTACCATGAATCGGTCTCAAACGAGAGTATAGTAATGCTCACTATCTATAATGGCATCTGTAAACATGGGCCAACTTCTCTCATGATGATTTCTCCTAATAAAAATAAATTTCAACTTTTATGGTCCTGATTCAAAACTTTTAGGATTGAAATAATGAATGTAGATGCTCAACATACAACAAGGGTGGTGAATTGTGTACTTTAAGTATTCATTTGGAATCATTAAAGATTCTTATAAAACTTTTGTTTTAACCTAGAGGAAAAATATGTTTAACAAAGTTAAACAAGGAAATTTACAAGACCTCTTACTTCTAAAAACTTTCTAGATTCCAAAAACATGGTTCTGGAAATGCACCTTAAGAAAAGTTTATAAGGACAAAGATTCTACCTTAAAGCATTTAGAATCTTACTAATCAGAGTATACAAGTATAAGAAAGTATAAGATAGTTATACTTTCCATTCTAATCAAAATTTACTGGAATATAAACTTGAAACAATACAAATAACAAGTATATAATCTTTTAAACCAAAGAGTAGGGAATCCAACAACCTCGGATTAGAGTCCCTTTATTTATACTTTGAAGAATGTATGTCTTACCCACACCAAGGTAAGCCCTCGATAAGAATATCAGAGTATGACTTTCTATCCCTACAATCCCTCGAACTTCAAGGTAGTCCGGCCCTCTATCTTCCCTATCAAGGTAGTCCTCGAACATTAAGGTAGTAGGAACCTCTGCCTTCCTATCCCGAGAAGCCCATAAACATTAAGGTAGTTGGTAGCTCTATTTTCTTACCCCCAGAAGCCCTCGATTGTATACAACAACAATCAGAGTTGCATAAATCAATCTGAACAAGATGTTCAGTACGCAAAAAGCATGAGAGTCTCTCTCTAGAAATCACTTGAACAACATGTAATCTCTACATTGGTCAACAAGTAATGATCTCATTTAAATGAGATCCTATTTATAGGCACATATCCAACAGTCATCTCCCTCCTCCAACAGTCATATTTTTCCTTGAATTTTAGAGGGACATGTACACGTGTCACTGAAACAATGGTTAGTTAGAAATAGAATCCACGACATCATTTTATAACTATAACAAGATTATGTAAAAAATGGTTGCTCAACCAAATCCATTTTTTAGTGTCTAAGGGAAAATAATGTTCTGAGTCTAAGAGGAAAACATTCGGAGTCTATATTACATAGATATTCGGATTCTATTTTTCAAGGAATTTTGAATAAAAATTCTATATAATTTGGAGTCTAAATTCTGCAGATTTCAGAACCTAAATTTAGAGGAATACAGAATCTGAATACTAAATAATATTGGAATGTTAATATGAGGAATTGGGAGTCTGAATTCTATAAAATCTGGAACCTGAATTCTGAGGAATTCAGAGTCTATATTCTAAGGAATTCAGAGTCTAAATTCTAAGGAATTCTGATTCTTTATTACCGATAATTCAGAGTCTAAATTTCAGAGAATTTTGAGGCTGTATTTCAGAGTATTCAGAGTCTGAATTTCAGAGAATTCAGATTCTGAATTTTAGAGAATTCAGCGTCTAAATTTTTTGTCTGAATTTAGAACCTAAAAACAGAATACAATATATCTATGTATTTATATAATTCCAAGGTTTGAGATGTGAAACTGATTTTTTCACTTAGGAATAAAAATAGTTAGATATAGAGAAACTAAAATATGGGCATTGAAAAATAGGTAAGGAAAAAAGTTCCTTGAGGATATGAAATTTCTTTATTAAGATAAATCATATGGGAAATAATTTATTCATTAGATAGAGTGTTTGTGAATTTCAAAACATAGTTGAATGGAAATTTCATAAGGAAACCTTATTAACTCAACAATATCCCACTTTTTGGAATGAAAAAACATCCTTACTAAAAATAATATAAGGACTTAAAAAATTTTATGAACATTAAAATACAAACTTATCTCCCTTTACCTATGGATCATAATGAATATGACTAAATCCACCTTTGGCTTTGAAATCCCGAAGGATCGTATTCTTGATTTCTTGAATGAGAGTTTAAATTTTCATGCATACAAAAATCACCATGATAAAAACATCCACCTAGATGAACTCCACCATACATAGGAAACTTTCTTCTTTAGTTTGTATTCTTTTTTAAATTACTTTCCCCCCTTTGTGACTTTCAAAATGGAATAAATGGGATGGAAAAGAAAATATGGTACCCGAAATATTATAACTAAACAACAAAAAATAAGAATTGCAACTATAATTCCATTATAATAGAAAGAAGGTTTACACAGGTAAATACAACAAAATATTGGATTTGAGAAAGATTATCATTATTTTCTCCTTTGACAATAGCTTCTTCACAATAGTCTTTAGCTTCTTGAGATACATGTGATTATCTTACTTTCACTTGATTAGTTGATATTCATCTTATCTTTTCTTTTATAAGGCATTAATTTTTTCTTCCTGAGCATCAAGTTTATCAGTCTAACCCTTCAAGGCTTCTTCACGTTTAGCAAGTTTTTCCTCAAGTTTGATTCTAAGATCCATTTACCTCTTCCAACACTGAGAAACTAGATACAATTTCCCATTTAGATCTTTCACTTCTTGCTTCTGATTAGTTTCTTCAAGTGATATCTTTTCATCAAAAGACATTGTGAGATATTTGAACTAACCAACATTGGTTTCGAAGTCAACCTTGACATTATCTAGAAACTCATCGATAATTATCATCTCTTCAATAATTTTACTTGACCAACTATTCTTCTTCTTGCACAATCTTTTATGGTATTCCGAATTAATGAAAAATGTTTTGAAATCAGCCTCATGTTTGACCCAATTACCCATCACCATGGATACTAAATCTGTTTTCTAATTTAAGGAATCCTAAAGCATCTGTAATCTTGAATCTATGCTTGCGAATAGGGGAATAGTAACAATCCAACTTTTTCAAAGATGGAACAAAATTCATGTCCAAGGGTTGATGATTCTGAATTTGAATGCTTTATTGATGAGGATTCCTCAAGAAGCACATCATATTTCCTCTTTGATGAAGCACCAACATCTTTCTTACTAACCAAAGACTTGGATGGAGTATCAACCATCACCTTCTTTCCCTTATCTATTCTCAAAATGATTTTTTCTTTTTTAGGGGATTCATGTTCATCATATGATAATTGAACAATCTTATCTTCATCAAATTCTTCCTTCTCAGATCCTGTCTCAACACCCTCTGGCTGTATGAAATCATTATTGCTACATTCTTCTTCAGACAATATATTTACTTCTTCATCACTATTCTAATCTTTTCATGGGGTTTCATGTTTGGAAGACTCATCTTCAGAAGATCAAATTCATAACTTCTCAGAAGGAATATCCTTCTCATGATAATCTTCTACATGGTTTATCATATCCTTGGTATCACCAGTCCCTTATTCTTCTTCTTACATTTCTTCTTCTTGCACTATTTATTCTTCTTGATATCATTCAAGAATCAAAAACTTCTTTCTCAATATCTATGGAAGTGATTCAATTTAAAAAGTTCATGGAACCAAAATTTTATCAGAAGTTTCTTCATAATCTTTAAGAAGAGATTGTACTATCTCAGCCTCATATATCTTTTTCTTTTGCTTCTTCTCTTTTTGTTTCTTTTCAAGATCCTCAACATCCTTTCCTTTTAATGCATTTGACTCAGCAGGGTCTTAGCCAAACATAGGCTCCCCTTCCTTCTGGTTTTTCTTATCCTCTCTCCATTTTTCAACCACTTCATTAGGATAAGATTTTTTCTTTATTGGCTTCGGGGGTGCTAACTCAATTTCTTTTTCCATTGGATTTTTTACATTCTCTTCAATTTCCTTCACATTTATATTCCTTCCACCATTCATAGAGGTTTCAATTAAAATATGTTTCTTTGATTATTCTTCATCTTCTTCATTTGATAAATCATAAAACTCTCTGAATTCACCAATAAAAATCAAATTTTTATTTTCCTTAGTGCTTCATCACTTAGCAACTTTACCCAGAAATTTCATGACAACCACTTGCATGAAATTTTCATTAATTATAAATAATAAACAATGATATTTTTTAGAATTTCTATATACATGATTATTTGAGACATCAGATTCCAATTCTTGATATTCTGAATAGTAACAAAAATATAATTAACAAGATTCAGTTTCCATAGGTTCCCTATGAAATCCAAAACATATATATCACTTTTCTTCAGAATACCTTGATCTCAATTCCCTAGAATGACAAATCCATGAACCCAAGTCCAAGAATTCGTAATTTTGATGAATCATAAAGAATCTCTGGAGTCCTAAATCCATCCAAACCAAGGAACTCTATGGAATTTTCCTTATCAAAACATCCTATCACATCAGGTTACTTATGAGAACCAAATTCAGCTTCTCCTTCATAAGGAATTCCAATTAGACTGCATTCATTAGAATAATAAAGAGAATAAGTCTTACCGAAACTCTTGAAAGAAAATTTCTCTTTGACTCATTGATTGGGAAAAGAAATAGATTCATAGAAATCTACTAGAAACTCTGAAATCACCAGATCCTCTACCTTGGGTTTAGATACAACTATACTCACCCAACCATTTAAATTGATGTTCTATGAGATGATTGAAACATACTTATTCAAGAAGTATGTGTCTACCAAACATTCATGATAAAACTTCCATTCAGATATTTCCCTTGTGGATGACATTTATATTTGAGGAGAGGCTTCTTTAGACATTTGAGACTAAGGAAATATAGAAGATCTAGAACGACCTTGAAAATAGAGACAGCGCTTCAGCATGAGAAGGCTTGAGAAATGATGTGGGAAAAGCATCGGGGGGGGGGGGTGGGGGTCGTTTATATAGGCAATTGAAGCGACAGTTCAACTTCCCTGATCGATCCAACAGTTGAAAATTTCTTGAGAAGATCTGACGGTTGAGATGATAGCTGAAGAAGGACTTTGATAGATTCTGATCATTAGAGGTTTTCTAAGATAAACATTCAGATTTATGAAAATTTGTATCTAAAACATTTTATTAAACAAGATAAAAACAACAACCAGTAAAAATATGATAAAGAAAACTTATGAATGAAAACACACCTTTCATAATTCTATAAAGATTATTCGTAATGGAAAAATAATTTGAAAAAGATTACATTCTGAAAATTTTGATTGAAAAAATTTTAGACTATGAAAATTATGACTATAGAAAAAAAATAGTCTATTTAAGTGATGCCTAATATCTATGTGAGGGTAATTATTTTGTGAAAATATGTGCAAGTTGATCTTGTGTTTCGATAAATTGAGGAGCGATATCTCTCTTTTATGTGTGATCCTTAAGAAAGTGATGCCTAATATCTATGTGATTTACATGAGAGTGATGTGTGGGGTTTTTACATAAGTCAATGTCACTATTATTATCACACAATATTTTTATTTTGGTAAAACTCATACCATAGTCTGCGAGTGTGTGTTGCATCTACAACACTTGAGCAGAATAACTTCCAGCTACTACATATTCAGTTTTAGTAGTTGAATGTGCTACTGAGTGTTTCTTTTTTCATGACCAAGAGACTAATGAATATCTTAAAAAATGAAAAATTCCTGATGTACTTTTCCTATCCATTCTACATCCACCAAAGTCGGAATAAAAAAAATAGAACAAAATCATTTCCAGAAGTATAAAAGAGTCCAAGATCCATGGTTCCCTCTAAGTAGAAACAAATCCTTTTTACTGACTTTAAATGAGTTTCTTTAGGATTGGATTGATATCAAGCACATAAACATACTGAAAACATTAGGTATGGATGACTAGCTGTAAAGTAATTTAGACTTCTATCATACCTCTAAAAGATGTTTGATCTACTGGTTTCCTAGCATTATGAAGATCAAGTGAATTTGAGGTACCAATGGAAGTACTTATACACTTAGTGTTGTCATATCCATACTTCTTAAGAATATCTTTAATATAATTATGTTGGGATATATATATTCCTTCTGGTTATTGAGAAATTTGAAAACTAAGGAAAAATGTTAACTCTCCCATCAAACTCATTTCGTACTCATATTTCATTAGATCTGCAAAGGAATCAGTTAAATATTGCTGAGTTGAACCAAATATAATTTCATCAACATAAATTTAAAATATTAAAACATTTTTCTTATCTTTATTTATAAAAAGGGTTGGATCATCATTTCCCTTAACATAATTGTTTCGAAGAAAAAACTCAGTAATTCTATCATACCAGGATCTAGGGGATTTTTAAGTCAATATAATGATTTTGTAATTATAAAAAGATATTTAGGATGTTTTTTATCTTAAAAACCAAGAGGTTGTTCAACAAAAACTTCCTCTTGAACATAACCATTAAGTTAAGAACATTTAACATTTATTAGATGATGTTTGAAGTTGAAGAATGCTGCAAAGGGAAGTAGAATACGAATAGATTCAAGTCTAGCTACTAGAGAATATGTTTTTTTGTAGTCTATTCCTTCTTGTTGATTATAGCCTTTAGACACAAGTATAGCTCCATTTCTTACTATGGTTCCATTTTTATCACACTTATTTTTGAAGACCCATTTTACTCAAATAATAGATGTTTCATTAGGACTTTCAGCCAAGCTCTAGACTTTATTCCTTTCGAATTCATTTAGTTCATATTGCATAGATTTTATCCAATCATCATCACATAATGCTTCATCGGTGATTTTTGGTTATAATTGGGAAATTAATGTTATATGTTCTACTTTATTTCATTAAGGAACTTCTAGTCCTTACAGGTTGATTTACATCAACAATGACACTATCACAGGGATGATTCTTAAGAACCAACTGATTTGGGTTTTGTAAAACCTATTCATCAACATATGGTAGGAATTATTCTAGGGTAAATGACTCCAAAACATCTTTTTGAACATTTTACTTATCAAAAGGATCTTCTATCAAGGGTTTATAATACATTTTTGAAAACACATATGAAGATATATGTTGAGCTTGTTTAAAAACAAAAGGATTAGTTTCATCGAATTTAACGTGTACTATTTATTCTACGGTACAAGTATTTTTATTGAACACTCTATAAGCCTTAGAATTTGTAGAGTAGTCTATGAAAACTCCTTCATCTTATTTTGGTGTGAATTTTTGTAGATTATCTTTAGTATTCAGAATGAATACCTTGCAACCAAAAACATTAAAGTATGAAAGTCTAGGTTTTCTACCATTCAATAACTCATAATGAGTTTTATTATGAAAATGTCTAATCAAAAAATGATTTATAGTATAAAAAGCAGTACTTACAGATTCATCCCAAAATTGTCTATCTACCGAATATTCACTCATCATGGTTCTTGTTATATCTTGAATAATTCTCTTTCTTTATTCAACAACACCATTTTGTTGAGGTGTTTTCAGTGATGAGATGTTATGAGTAATGCCTTTTCAACTTCAAAAAGATTCAAAATCCAATTTTTGAAATTCTCCTCCAAAATCACTATGGATTGTTATCATTGGGATGTTTTTCTTATTTTGAAAATTGGATCAAAAAATTTTGAAATAAGAAAAAGATTCAGATTTCATTTCTATAAAATAGACCCTTGTAAATCTAATGTAATCATCATCTATAAAAAATACCTAATATTTTTCTCCAGTGCTTCCAATTAGTGTTGGACCAAAAAGATTCATATGCACCAACTATATTTCATCAGTGGTTGAGACTTCACTGTATGATTTAAAAATTGATTTATTTTTCTTTCCATTTTGACAAGGATCACAAATTTTTGAAGAATCAAATCCAAGATCTGGTAGATCCTTAAATAGTCTTTTCTTGGAGAGTGTGCATAGGTTCCTAAGGTTACAGTGTCCAAACATTATATTCCATAACCAAGAGTGATCTTCTATTGCACTATGAAAAGGCAGATCATAGCTCATAAGGTCTAAATTGTTTAGTGTGTAAACATTCTCTTGCCTATGTGAAGAAAGAATAAACTCCTCCTTGGAATTGTGTACTAAAAACTTGTCATTCTGAAAAATTCACAAGGTAACCTTAATCACATAATTCACTTATGCAAATAAGGTTGTACATAAGACCCTTAACCAATAAAACATTTCAAATCAATGTTTTTCCATGAAAAAAATTGTTACCTATAACAGTAATTTCCCCCTGAGCATTATATCTGAAAGTTACATTTCCACCCTTTGTCTTGATGATATTTTAAATGAATTTTTTGTTTATAGTCATGTAACTTGAAAATGCACTATCGATGTACCATGTATTGCTATTGGTACTATCTTCATTTTCCTGAAAATAAAATAATTAGACTTTCATAACCAAAATTTTCTTGGATCTGAAAACGTCAGAAAGAAAAATTTTAAGAATCCACATTTTCTAAGAAAAATAAGCTTTATGAAAACCTAATGGCTGAGTTTTTTAAGGAACAATTTTATCCCAATTCCCACCACACTGAAATTTAGGGTATAATGAAGAACTTTGAAGAACCAAATAATTGTTACTAAAAATCGGTTTTGAATGCGTATAACCAAATCCATAATTATTCTTTGGAGTTCGAATTTATGAATACATATTATCACAATTTTCATTACCTAAGGTAATGTTTGGAAAACAACTCCTAAAGGAAATTAATTGAGACTTTAGCTTAATAAATAAGTTTTATCCTCAAAAACCGTAGTTTTAACACTAGTGTTAGTCTCAAAAACATTTTTCATAGAAATTAATTTTTCAAGATCCTTAGAATGTTAATCCATCTCAGAATTAACTTCCTAAAGGATTTTTGAGAGACACACATACACACATACACACATATATATATATTATATTTCTTTTACTTTCTTTCTTTCAACACAACAATTAAATAGAAACATCGTTTATGTGTACATAAGACAAACTGTTTCAATTAATGGTGTATTACATTATATAATTCTACATTAAATGGATTTTAATAATATAGACATACTAATTATAAATTATATTTAAATAAATTTTTATATTATGGAAATTATGATATAAATATAAGGTCCAAATATTTTACAAATTAAGACACATGCAAAAATGAAAGAGAATATTACCCGAAGTGAAGCCTTACATAGGATTAATAATAACAGGGTAATATTAAATCATATTCAAGCCATATTTTCTATTAAATATTATAATATAGTTATTTAAATTATTTATAATATATTTATTTTTATTTTACATGTGGTTTGAATGAGTAGTGTGATAGTCAAGACACAAGGTAAGGGGATTTCATCTCACTTTTTCTTTCCATGAGATACAAGCCATAATAACCACCCACTAATATTGTGTGGCTTATGTAATGAAAATGAATGTATTAGATGTCTCTTATAATTTTTTTTATTCACATATCCATTTTATGATATTTCCTTCACAGGGTTTATGTTTTAAAAGTTACTAAATCTGTAAAATAGTTTTGTCTCAATTTGACTTATTGGAGACTCATTTTTTTTCACCAAAATTATTTTTAGAGGTGTATATATATCCATTTTACATGTTATATCGTGATTCCCATTATTTTCATAACATTTTATGAATCATTTAATTTCCATTTATTACAAGGAGAGTATGATCCACAAATATGATGTAATAAGAGTTTATTAAATATATCATAATTTATTAATACCATATTTTTACACTTTGGTACTTATGATAAATGTATCCTCTATTACCCAAATACCACTTAATAGGTCCCCCAAGACTGGTGGTCCACATGGCCTCAAATGCATCTCCCCAAATTCTAGAGGATTCCAAATATCATCAAGGGAACATGGTATGTCTGTGAGGAGACTATGTGATAATTACCATATTGTATCATAACAGATATTTATAAGAAAAATTAAATATCGGAAAATATTTAAGTAAAGATATGGAACATCCAAAAGAGACAATTATTTAATAATGAATTTATCAATTGGAATTAATAACACTGATATGTCATGTAACTATAAAAATAGAAAACCTGGATATGATATTGCATTAATCCAATGTTATGAAAAAGAATAATGCAAATAAAAAGACTTATCCCAAGAATCATGAGCCATGGATCGGTCATCTACTATCATTCTCCGTCCTAAACTACAAGCAACCAAGTGTCTGAATCAAAATGCTTCCATTTATCAACACCTTCATACATTTATTCTATCTCGAGTACCAAATATTTCACATAAAGGGTTTGAGGTAAATATTAGTGGGACACCACCAAAGGTGTCTATAACATTTGTCCTCTGTGATGAAAATTTAAGAGTGTTCAAGAATGAATATTTAAAATATAGTAGTAAAATGTTACTAAATAACCAAGTGCATGCTTCAGTCATCTTCTTGTATTTAAAGTTGTAACTAGTAAATTATTTGATTGTTTGAGTTTATAATTATGTCACAAGTTATCAATAGTGAAGTTCCCAAGATGTAACAAGGAAACCTATAATGATACTTAATAATGAAGATACAAGGTAATAACCATGAAAATGTAGATATAAAGGGTAACCAAATTGGTAATGAACGTATCATGGATAATGGTAAGAGTGTAATCCAAGGTGCATAGTCCAAAGAATTCTGTAAAAATATTCCTATCCTATCCAAGGAGTTCGTTCAATGTAAAACAGGGCTAAGAAATGATAGGGCCAAATGGGATTTATCTATGGAACCTACTTCTCAATGTTGGATCTAAGGACTGTATCCAATGAATCAATTTTTACTATATGAGGGATCCTACGATGCAATACATGGAATCCAATGTTCGACAAGGATCATGTTCTAGGTGGGTATCTACCTATGAAAGTTGTATCTTTAAATTCCGAAGGGTGTCCTTGAGTGTGTATGGTATTACGTCAGTAATACAAGGAAAGATCAAGTTAGGAAACTTTTATTTCAATAATGAAATCAAATATAATTATTAACGTTTATTCCATCACCTTTCATTAGTTTGACAAGGTTAATTAAGCATGCAATCATTTAATCAAGTCATAATTAATGAATAAGTCCATTTGGTTCTAGACACTCCTTTCATTAGTCTGAAAATTCCATGTGGCATGAAACCATTCATTTAATATGTTTAAGGACTTTTCAAAAATCATGGTTCAATATACTACCTTCCATTTACAAGTTAAGGAGATCTACATACATGAAACCTATTATTCAATTACATATAATAAAGAAAAGTCATACACTTAGTATACATTCCAATTACCATTCCCCATTTATTTATCAATTAAGGAAAATTACTTAGGAGGGTCAACTGGTAATCAGTTGAAAATTTAAATCAATCCATTGAACATAGGAAATCATACCATTAAAATTTTCAATCTATGGCACACCTGCATTACAGTTCAAACGTGTGAAAACATTAAATGTAAACTATGGAGAACATTCAACATGGAATGGAAGGAGTTTTGGGTGAACAAATAACAACTAATCACATATTTGGAAAGAGCATAACCATATGGTTCTAATAATCATAAATATGGTCTATAAATTTAGTAAATGACACCGTATGAAATCGAAAGTCCCCACAAAAAATTCCAAAATCAATAAACATGATGGATGAGTTATAGACCAGCCACGTTTGGCTTGTACGACTCTCCTCTTATCGTATTAGCCTCTAATAAATCATGTAAGGTTGTTGATATATGAAAAAGGTAAAAACACTCAAACATCATTAACTAGGTCGAGATCAATAGAGAAGAAGATCGAATCAATAGTTCTTGATTACATACCATTGTGCTTCCAATGTGATGAACAAAAGATAAAATGGATAATGGATGCATTAGAAATATTGATACCTAGGTTAGGGCTTCACATAGATCAAAAATTTACAAAATGGAGGTTTTGTCTTCTAGAAATAGGTCTAGGTAAGAAGGAGGGATAAATTTGATCATTAAGTGAAAAAATGTAAAAGTGCCCAAAATTTTACATGTGCATGGTTTGTGAACATGGATTTCCAAACCATGCACAAAAAAATGTATGGTTACGCAGAGATGAGTGGAACTCGTAGGGTTAGTCCGAACAGTTAGGGAAACTGGTCCCCAACCATTTAGAATGGATCTTCCTTAAAATTCGAACCATCTAAATAGTTAGATCTAACCATGTCCCATACCTATACAGTTTACTCTAAATGTGTGAAAGGTCTATTTTTTCCAAAAGTTTGGTTTTGGGCTTTGAAGAATCCCTAAACACCCTTCGTACCTTCACCGAATCAATAAGAATTTTTATTAGGAAACAATAAATAGTTATATTGAAAATTAAAGTATCCAAACATTAGTGAAAACCCAGGTTCTTACAGTGTTCCCCCATTAAAAGAACTCATCCCCGAGTTCACCCTCCAAGGGTGGTAAAACACTGTATGAGAATAACTCTGGAAACTAGGAACATATGTTATCTTCCTGCTCCCATTTCTTCTCCTGCACATGGTTTTGCTTCCATATCACATGTACTATAGTAACAGACTAGCTTAATATGTCCTTTATGATTGGATACTCCACAAAGGTGGAATCAACATCCAACGCAACTTTGTTAGGATCGATTTGTATGAGACTTCTCAGCATGATATTGGTGAATATGTGAAACGTGGAAGACATCATGCATGGTATGGTACCTCTGAGGTAATTAATATTGATATTCTACCTGGAAAAATCCCTCAAAAATTTCAGACGTCCCTACATAATGAGTCCACAACTTCCCTTGCTTCTGTAACAACCTATTCCCTAGTCTAGGTGATAGTAGTGGGAAAATACGATCCCTGAACCCAATCTAAAGAGGTCATTTATTTAGATCATCATATGATTTTTGTTTGTAGTGAGAATTATTCATATGCTTCCTGATCATATTATTCTACTTTAATGTCTCCTAAAAGACACGAGGTGCTAGTTAGGCTGCATCACGTGCCACTAGCCATCAGAGGGATGAACGACACGACCTACCATATAAGACCTCAAAAGTATCCATATAAGTATTTGTATGAATTATTTTATTATATAATAACACAATGATAGGGATATTATACTACCATTTAGTATTGAAATTTATTACACATGTTCGGAGGATGTCCTCTTGGACTTTTATTGTATGTTCTTATTTTCCATCAATATGAGGGTGAAATTCTATGATTAGAAGCACTTGTGTTACCTTATCCTTCTATAATCCATTCTATAACCAGGATGTGAAATGGTAACCCTTATCTAAAAGGATAGTACGAGGATCCTCAAGAAGTCATTTGATCTCAAGTACATACAATCTTCCCACCTCATCATCTGAGAAAGTTTCTTGAATAGAAATGAAGTGATCCTATTACATCAGTATGTCAATGGAAACCAATAGAACATCACTACCTCTAGATGAACTAGGAAACCCAACTATAAATTACTTGGAAACATATTACCATTTCCTTTTTGGGAAAAGAAGCTACTATTACAAGACTGCATGAATCTGGTGCTCCACCTTCACCTTCTAACAGGTGGAAGACCTAGTGATAAAGCATGTTATCTGATGTTTCATCCCATATCACTGATACTGGCATCAAATATCCCATTTTTTTATATTCATATATGAAATTCCCACTATGAAGCATGATACTCTTGCATAAACTTCTATCTCTTATTTTTAAGAACCTAGATATGTTCATGAATATGTAGGATTTTTCCTTGTCCACAGACCAATATGGAGGCTGGTTATGTCCTGATAAACTCTAATGGAGGACCCATCCCTCAAGATTTGAAAATAATCTACCCATCAACTTCTCAATGAGAGAAGCGGTAAAAGACATGGATGATCAGTAAGGGTACTAATTACTATCAAGAAACTATATATGCAGCTTAGAAAATAAGGGAATTAAATTCCATTCATCATTGGAATCTCATATAGTTTATGCTTGAGTTTTCAAGCATAGTGTATCCGAAACGACATTTCCCTTCCCTGGAATATAGGAAATATTAATATCAACTGATTGCAGATATTAATTCCTTCTATGATATTTTAGGTTCAGGTCACAATGAGTAAATATATATTTGAGTCTCCATTAGTCATGACACACCACAAAGTTCTGACCAAACATATAGTTTCTCCAGCAATATAAGGCTTGGAAAACTGTTGCTAGATCAAGGTCGTTCATTGGGTAGTTTCTCTAATGAGGGCTCAACTTCCAGGATACATAAAAAAATAATCTATCCTCCAATTTCAACATTTCACTTCGTCCAATTCTTGATGAATAACAGATGATGGTATAACATATTCAAGTATCTAGAAGAATCGAAATAAGTGTTGAGACAAGCCTCCCCTTCAGCTCTGGAAAAGATTTATTTCATGATACTAATCATAGGATCATGACTCCCTTCATTGAAAGACCAGTTATAGGGGAATAAATGTGTGAGAAGTCAGGTATGGAAATCATTTAAAATCTAGACAGTCATAAAAAACTTCATATATCTAACACAAACCTAGGATACTCCAAGGAAACTACAACAATAAGATTTTATGGGTCAAAACATAATCCTTATTATGATATGATATGACCTATTAAGTGGAAATTTTCAATCTAGAAGAGGAAATGTGAATTCTTATCATAATGAAGATGCTCTCTTAGTGTAATCAAAATGATTTCCAGGGGTTTATCATGGTTGTTACGAGTTTCAGAATATAGAAAGATTTCATCCACAAAGACCACGACAAAAGAATCTAGATAGTGATGGAAAACCTAATCATCTTATCCATGAAAATGGATGGCATGTTGGTAATACCGAATGGCATAATAAGGCACCCATACAGACTATACCTACTATGGATGGTTTTATAAGGTATGTTTGATGGCCTTACTCGAATTTCATGATATCCCATACTCATGTTAATCTAAGAGAAGCTGCTATCTCTTCATTTCTAGTCAAAGAGAGCATCTATTTGAGGTAGTGGATAATGGTTCTTCACTATATAATGGTTCAAACTTTTTTAATCTACACATAAATGTAATGTACCATTCATTTTGCTGGAGAAAAGAACATGAAAACTCCAATCGAATGTACTAGTACATATAAAAAATTTTCCCTCTAAATACCTATTGATCTCCTAGATAAGTGAAGGTTCCATTGAGTATGGAGGAAGGGACAACGGAGCTGCTCTTGGAACAAGCTCGATCGTCAACTCTACATCGATCTAAGTAGGTCAGTAAGAAAATTCATTGAAAAAAACATCTTTCAAATGATCTACGAGTGGATTAAAATTATCACGGCCTAATCCTTGATACACTATGAAAATAGTTGTAATATATCATATCACTCCACCTATCCCATGATGCTGTAATCAGGCTCTACTAGCCTAGACATCCCATTCACCCTTATGTAGATAATAGAGACCCTATGGTGATGTAAATGATACCATAAAAGGATAGCAGTATATAAAATGATGATATTGAACGAACCAATCCATCCAGATAATTACATTGAAGTATTTCATCTTGAGGATGAAGAGGTACCATAATAAAGAGAAACTACCTACCTCAAGGGTCAATCCAAATAATAGCATATTGCCTCTGATCATACCCTAATTAGTATATCTAGGATCATTATACCATGATAATATTTTTTGTCTATTTTAAGAAATTCAGTTATAGATACATAGATAAAAGAGTTTGAATAAACTATATCAGATAGAGAAGATACTATAGTAGATGCCACTAGAACAATACCACATATTGTAGATAGTCTCGTAGCATGATCCATAGGTATCATCTATAAATCATTCATTTGGATAGATATGAACCCCAATGCAACAGATGCAATACCACAATTACTACTGCTCTATTGGTGGTACTGGTGATCAGATGTCTGACTACTTCCACATGACATCCTTCTCATCCAGTCTTATCTGTGCTATTAAAACTCCCTTCCTAACACGGTTTAAAGGAACCTTCACCTGAAGGTGGATATGGTGCAGAACCTCTTCCACTATTAGTTTATGGAATGGTCCAAAAATGATAAAGATTCCCCTTATGACTACATGCCCGAAAATCCATTAGGTATTTATCACAATGATTCCAGAGATTTCCCTATCATCCACACTAATGTCACACCATAAAGTTATCAATACAGATAATCTAGTTTTCACTTACCTGATGAGAAAGCTCAAGGGAATGCATCCAGACTATAAGATAACTACTATCTTACCATGACACTGATCCTCTAGGACCGGTTTAATTGTCATCCCTCATGTTGTGCATCATGATAAGAGCCTAATTGATTATTTTAAAATTAAATTATGTAGGTGGAATACATTAAGTTGTATCCAAATGGTGCACAGAAGGCTGTCCCCGAAATATCTAGCATACGAAAGGTCATCACTAGCTAGAAGAGCTGCAATGTAATGTAACTCTATGAAACATGTTGAATATTAAATAAATGAAATAAAACTATGCTTAAGATGAATGAAATCACTAACTCTATCAACTATTAGCATATATGGAACGAACTGAATATTGAAAAAATCATGTATGTCCGCCTAGAAAATTTCTTGACAGCAATCAGCCTGGGTTACCACATCCCACTAATTCTTGGACGAATCAGAAATCATGAATTTTGAATGTTTGACCCACCACACAATAGATGCATCCATATTATCATAGATAGATATGTTAGCCTCTATCCAAGACTGCGCAACTAATGTAGCTCCATCCCTTAAGAATGTAGGAGGATGTCGCTGCTGGAGCTCGAGAGTCAGATCATCCTTCATAGGTGCAACTCATGGAGCACCATGCATGGAGTGTATCAGTCATAAGAAACTATCATGAACTTGTGAATCAATGAATATATTAGGTACAATAGGTGAACCTTATGTGGCACACATAGAGATATTACTAGCGGCTAAGGGCCCACCATGTCTAGAGCATGGTCATCACCAACCTCTTAGAATATAATACAATGATTTTGTGGTGCCATTGATCTACAAATTCTACGAACAAGCCTCAAAACAAGATTCCTGTGGGTATATAATATCACTAGCATTTTCAAAACAAGGAAGGGCTCTTTACCCAATGTGTACTTCCCCAACTACCTACTAAGACTTCTAGGTACTAGTAAGTTCTCCAGTATAAGTTTCATTCCTATTTACATTTAATTATCAAGCCCACTCCTTTAACATTAATAAACATAAAAAGCTGGGATAAGAATCCGAAACCATTACATTTTATATTCCATGATTCATTTTAAAATGAATATCTATTCCTATTTTACCATTTCCCATTATATGTATCACTGAAAATGAAACACATTTATTAATAGAAGAATGGATCAACTAGTAAAATTACTCATCCCCACCCATGAGGGCCCATAAACCACATTAATTGAGACAGAGAATCAATAAATTTAAATCAAGAGTAATAAATGCATAATCTATCATTCAAAACATCACTCAACATTTATAGGCATTTCATTTAATGAAAAGCAGTGAAATGAACCTCTATGCCATAGTGATGTGCATGAAATGGAGATTCAAGTTGCATATAATGATGCATGTAGAAATCCTCTTTTCTCACATATCATCTCGCTAGGGATGAAATAAATCCATTAATTGAGTAATAATAATAACCTGAAAAAAACTACGGGCCACCCATCAGTGAAATAAAGTTAACTATAAAAAAAGTAGAAAACCAATTACAATTCAAGAAACTCAAGTTTTACACTTATTATGGGTTTTCAAAACCTAACAAAGACTTATAACCATGTTCAAAGAAGTACAAATTTCCAATCTGTTGTCTCGAAATAGTAACACATGAAATGAAACCCATTTGATACAACTTCATGAAATCCTTTATCCGGATGCCACATAATAGGTGCCCTGAGCTTGGTGGGCCACATGGCCTCTTGTACATCTCCTGAATGCCAGAGGCTGTAGACTAGCAGCGAGAGACTAGGGTGTGTCCATGGGAGACTATCCCTCATTACCCTTGCTTAGAAAAGAAAATAGTCATAAATAGAAGTAAATATCAGATGAAATTTATGTAAAGGGATGTCACTACAGAAAAAGATAATTCAATACATATCACTAGATCACCTAGAATAATTGATGATGATTTGTAATGTCACTATAAAATAGAAATTATGTATACAATATAATAGGAATAACATGTAACACAGGATTATAAATAAAATTTAAATACTATCCCAAACATATCGATATCCAGCTCGAACATAGCCTATCAAGCACCATCCTAAACAATAATCAATCTAGTGTCTGAATAATTATGCTTCCCTTTTTCAACACCTGCAAACATGTAATCTCCCCTAGGTATCAAATTTCTCTCGAAGATGTTGTGAGATAAATCTTAGTGGGCTATAACCAATAGGGTATATAACATTTGTTATGTGTAATGGAAATCTAATAATGTGAAAGTATGCCTATATAGTGTAACGTTGTACAATGTATCTAAATACCCAAGTACCTAATTATGGCCTCAACTGGACCATGAATATGTAACTAGTTTATTATTTTTTTTGTTACGAGTTTATAATTAAGTCATATGTAAACAATTGTGAATTTCCTAATATGTGACAAGGGAACCTATAATGATACTTAAAAATGAAGTTCCAAGGTAATAACCAAGGAAACATAGTGCTCAAGGGTCACCAACCTAGTAATGATAGTAACCTTTCTAATGGTAATATTGTAATCCAAGGATCATAGTCCCAAGAATTCAATAATAGGATTCTTACTGAGCCCAACGATTTCATCGAAGGTAAAATGGGGACCAGTAATGACTAGGCTAAATGTGATTTTACCATGGCACATACTTTTCAATAGCGGATCCAAGGATTTTATCCAAGTAACAATTTAGTACTAATTGAGGGATCCTATGGTATCAAAATGAGAAACCAATGTTCTATAAGGATTGGGTTGTAGGTTGTTCTCAACTAAAGAAAGCAGTATCCTTGAATTGGGAATGGTTTCCTCGTGTTCTTAAGGCATTACCTTGGGAATCCAATGTGATTTTGTGTCTGGACAATCTTATTTTAATAATGAAGTCATATATAATTCATAAGGTTCATTCTATAACCATTTATTACCGTGACAAGGCTAAATGACCATGAAACCATTTAATCGAGTCATAATTTATCAATAAGTCTATTGGGTTCAAGGATTTCGTTTCATTAATGTGATAAGGACAAGTAGCATGAAACGATTCCTTTAATCCATTTTATAAATTTTTGACAAGAAATTTTCACTCTTGTCCCTTCAATTTACATATTAAGGGGTGTTACAGACATACAACATATTATTCAATTACATATAATAAGGGAAAGTCATATACATAGTTTACTTTCCAATTTCTATTTCAAATTTAATTATCAATTGAAGAACTTACCTTAGGTGGGTCAAATGGTGATCATGCATGGTACTATTAATTATGAAATTTTGAATTTAAATCTATCTATTTTACATAGGATATATTTCCATTAGACGGGTCAATCCAAGAAACACTTGAACAATAACTCAATCGTGTCAGAACACTAAACAACAATTATGGAAAACATCTTATATAGGATGGATAGAGTTTTTAGGGTAACCACTAAAAACTAATATTGTATTTGGAAAGAGAATAACCATACTTTTTTATTATTATATATTTGACATATAAATTCGTTTAATGTCACCATATGAAATTGTTAGGCCCCACATGAAAATTCTAAAATCAACAAATTTGAAGGACGAGTTACGTACCACCCACCATAGGCTTGTACAAATATACACCTCCATTATTATCCTATAGTTTATAATGGAATGTAGTAGATCTGAGAAAAAGGTAAATTGATCACACCTCGATAGCATGTTCAAGAGAAAGAGAGAAGAAGAATGTCTCAAACAGACTTTAGTTCATATCGTTTCGCATCCAACGTGATGAGCAGATGCTCAAATGGATCCTGGATGAAAGTAATATCTTAATCGCTAGTTCAGGCCATCAAAAAGATCCAAAATGGTAGAAATTTCCATTTCATTCTCTAGAAATTATATTTGGGATAAAGGATTTCTTAATTATATCATCAGAGAAAAAATGTAAAGTCCCCCAGAATTTAGCATGTGCAGATTATGTGCACACGGTTTTCCTAACCGTTCACAAACTGTATCTGGTACCCAGAAAATAGGGTTATAATCATGGTTAGGATGCACTATTAGAAAAAATTTATGTCAACTATGTGGAAAGGATCTTCATGAAAAAATAGACCATCCACCTAATTAGATCTAACCATGAGCCATTCGTGCAATGAAACCCATAATAATGTGACAAGACAATTTTTTATAAAAATTGGGTTTCCAACTCCGAAAAATCCCAAGAAAACCATAGGACATTCATTAACTCAATATACATACATATTAGGTAAAAAATAAATAAATATACGTAAAATTATAGGATCCATACCTGAGTAAAAAATTGTGTTCTTACTATAATGTTTTTTTTTAAAAATCTGACTTCTTTCTCATCGGTCAGAAATCAATTGTTTTTAAAATCCATGTTTTCAAAAATGTTTTCAAAATATATTTGAATCCCATTTTCATGGAAAAACGATTTTAAAAATGTTTTACTGTTTTCAATGATTCTTTTATATGTTTTCAAATATATTTTCAAAGAAATAGGTTTTCAAAAGGTTTTATGTTTTAAAAATAATTTTCAATAGAAGAAGTTTATTTTCCTTAAGAAATGTTTTTAAAAGATCAGTCAAAATTATTTCCCAGATAAGATAACATCCATTGGTGTTACACATTCCTTTGTGGTGAAAATTTTCAATTCTTCCATTCATATTCTTTCTTGAAATGGATTATGTTTTATTGGCATGTTGTTAATCAAACCATTTTATCTTCCACATGTTATATGATTTTGAAACCCACATCTTTTAATGAGTAATTTCTATGATTAAATGATCACGGAACATATTTTTTCATATTTTATGACATGATTACATGTTTATAATACCCACTTCATTCTATGGGTTATGATATGATTATTTTTGATCTTGTGGAACTTGCATGTATGATTTCAATTTGATATGGGTGGGGCCTATATCTCACTCAAATTCATTAGTTAATGATTTATATCTAATGGGATAGATTAATATGGTCTTGGGAATGAAGCTTGACCACTATGTTGGCCATGGGTGTGAACCATAACCACCACGATGGTATGAGGAGTGAACATGTTCTATTAAGATGTCCATGGGGGAGAACCATGGAAACCAATGTGGTTTGTGGACTAAAACTATACTACCAAGATAGTCTAGGTAGTGATTCATTGGATACTATGAAAATAATTTTATATTCTTATGTGTTTTAAACAATTCCATGTTTTATTCCTATATTATTCTTCCATGAATAATGTAGTTTATTTCCATATGATTCTTGTATTATTAATTGCTAAGCTTTATGCCATGATTAATGTATATGATCTTTGATTTATAGGGTATGATCATAAATTCTCATGATCATGTTCTAATACCCATATGCTCATGATTATGATTACATATCTCCCTAGTTTACCCATATAGAGAATCTGATCTCACACCCTTTTTTGTTTCCTTCCATAGGTTATGGAGATATATATTATGTTTTAATGTTTCTATGAAGGGTTCTTATAATGAATAACCTCATGGGAGATAATGTGGATAACTTATGTATCATATATTAATGTTTCCAACTTTCCAAAGGCCCTAGACTAGTACAGTCCATGTGTGTCTACTTTTATAATGTTTTATGCGTATCATAAAAGTTATTTATAGTTTATATATGAAATGTTATGGTTTATATACTCACACTATATGGATCCATCCATTTCAAGGCCAAGTTTACCATGCTACATGACACGTTAGTCTGAAAAATCCAGAAGCTTCCTCGTAAATCCTTTAAAAAATTGAGCACCTCAAATGTTCCATGATTTATTCTATAACGATCCATCATACTATTTCATTCTAGTCATGATAATATTCCCATGATCAGACTATATTATCCAAAATGAAAACATTGGCCAATCGTTATAAGAACTAAAATAGTCATACTCATCAAATATAGTATTGATACCAATGCATCAAAGGTTCTACCTAAAAAACATAATGCATCAACCGGCCTTTATTACAAAACCATGAGAACCTACAATGAATCAGTCTCAAATGAGAGTACAACAATGCTAACTATCTATAAAGGCACCTGTAAACAAGGTCCAACATCTCTCATGATGATTTCTCCAAATAAAAATAAATGTCGACTTTTATGGTTTTGAGTCAAAAATTATACGATTTAAATAATGAATGTAGAAGCTCAATATACAACAAGGGGGTTAATTGTATACATTAAATGTTTCTTTGGAATCTTTAATGATGGTTATAAAACTTTTGTCTTAACCTTGAGGAAAACTATTTTTAATAATGTTAAATAAGGAAAATTTTCAAGACCTCTTAGTTCTAAAATAACTCTAGATTCCAGAAATATTGTTCTGGAAATGAAACATAAGAAAAGTTTATAAGGACAAAGATTCAACCTTAAATCATATAGAATCTTACTAATCATAGTATACAAGTATAAGAAAGTATAAGATAGTTATACATTCCATTTTAATCAAAATTAAGTTGAAAATAAACTTGAATCAATACAAGTAACAAGTATAAAATCTTTTAACCCAAATAGTAGGTTATCCAATAACCATGGATTATAGTCCATTGATGTATACTTTCAAGAAATTATGCCTTACCCACACCATGGTAATCCCTCGATAAGAATATCAGAGTCTGTCTTTCATTCCCTACAAGACCTCGAACTTCAAGGTAGTCTGGACCTCTATCTTCCCTATAATGGAAGTACTCTTACATTAAGGTAGTCAGCACCTCTGTCTTCCAATCCCCGGAAGCCCTCAAACATTAAGGTAGTTGGTAGCTCTGTCTTCCTATCCCCGGAAGCCATCGATTGTATACTGCTACAATCAATGTCGCATAAAGCAATCTGAACAAGATTTTCAGTACTCAAAAATCATTAGAGTCTCTCTATAGAAATGACTTGAACATAATGTAATCTCTACATTGGTCAACAAGTAATGAGCTCATTCAAATGATCTCATATTTATCGGCACATCTAGAACAGTCGGCTCCCTCCTCCAACAATCATATTTTTCATTGAATTTCAGAGGGACCGATACATGCATCACTCAAACAACAGTTAGATAGAAATACAAGGCACGAAATCATTTTATAACTTTAACAAGTGTATGTTAAAAATGGTTTCTCAACCAAATCCATTTTTTAGAGTCTATGGAAAAATAATCTTCAGAGTCTAAGATGAAAATATTCATAGTATATATTACATGGATATTCGGATTCTATTTTTCAAGGAATTTTGAATAATAATTCTATAGAATTTGGAGTCTAAATTCTGCAGATTTCAGAACCTGAATTCAGAGGAATACAGAATCTGAATAATAAATAATTTTGGATCCTAAATTATGAGGAATTGGGAGTCATAATTCTAAGGAATTTGGAACAGGAATTCCGATGAATTCAGAGTCTGTATTCTAAGGAATTCAGATTCTGAATTCTAAAAAATTCAGAGTCTAAATTACAGTGAATTCGGAGTCAGAATTTCACTGAATTTTGAGGCTGAATTTCAGAGAATTTGGAGTCTGAATTTCAGAGAATTCGGAGTCTGAATATCAGTGAATTCGGAGTCTAAATTCAGAGTCTGAATTCAGAGCCTAAAGATAGAATACTCTATATCAATGTATTTATATAATTTCGAGGTTTTATATGAGAAATCTAATTTTTTATCTTAGGAATAAAAATAGTTAGATTTAGAGAAACTAAAATATGAACATTTAATAATAGGTAAGGAAAAAATTTCCTTGAGGGATAAAAATTTCCTTATTAAGATAAATCTTATGAGAAGTAATTTATCCTTACGATAGAGTGTTTGTGACTTTCAAAACATAGAGGAATTAAAATGTCATAAGGAAACCTTATTTACTCAACAATCTCCCTGTTTTTTGGAAAGCACATACATCCTTACTAAAATGAATTTAAGGACATAAAAAAAATTATGAACATGAAAATAAAAACTTATCTCCATTTACCTATGGATCATAATGAATACAACTAACTCCACCTTTGTCATTGAAATTCCTTAGGATTTTATTCTTCATTTCCTGAATGATATTTTAAATTTTCTTTCATACAAAAATCATCATGAAAAAATCATTCCCTTAGAGGAACTCCCCCATACTTAGGGAAATTTCTTCCTTACATAGTATTCTTTTTTAAATTAATTTCTCCCCCTTTGTGATTTTCAAAAAGGAATAAAGGGAATGGAAAAGAATATATGGTACCTAAAATATTAGTACTAAACAACCAAAAATATGAAGTGAAAAAAATCATTATGATTAAAAGAGTTCTTTACCGGGAAATACAACAAAATATTGGATTTGAAAAAGATTATCCTTCTTTCTCCTTCGAAAACAGTTTATTCACAATAGTCTTAAGTTTCTTGAGTTTCTTGTGATCATCTTACATGTGATTGATTAGCTGATCTTGATCATACCTTTTCTATTCTAAGGCTTTAATTTTTTCTTCTTCAGAATCAAGTGTATCAGAATGATCCTTCAAGGCTTCTTCTTGTTTAGAATGTTTTTCCTCAAGTTTCATTCTAAGATCCATTTCACTCTTCCAACTCTGAGCAACTAGATAAAGTATCCCATTCAGATATTTCACATCTTTCTTCCAAGTAGTTTCTTCAAGAGATAGATTTTCTTCAAAAGATATTGTGAGATATTTGAAATTAGCATCATCGGTTTCAAAGGAATCCTGGATATTATCTATAAACTCATTGTGAATTTTCATCTATTCAATAGTTTTTCATGACCAACTAGTCTTCTTCTTGCACGATCTTCTATGGGCTTCACAATAAAAGAAAAACGTTTTGAAATCAGCCTCATGTTTTGCACACTTAACCATCACCGTTGAAACTAAATCTGTTTTCTAATTTAAGGAATTGTAAAGCATCTGGCATCTTGAATCTATGCTTGGGAATAGAGGAATAGTACCAACCAGCTTTCACAAAGACGGAACATAGGTCATGTCCAAGGGTAGATGATTCTGTATTTGAATTCTTTGTTGTTAGGGATCCCTCTTGAAAAATATCAGCTTTCCACTTTGATGAAGAACCAACATCTTTCTTACTAACCAAAGACTTGGATGGAGTATCAACCATCAACTTCTTTCCCTTATCTAATCTCAGAATGATATTTTGTTGTTTAGGTGATTCATGTTCACCATCTGATAGCTGAACAATCTTATCATCATAAACTTCTTTCTTATCATCTCCTGTCTCAACACCATTTGGCTATATTAAATCATTATTACTACTTTCTTCTTTAGACAATATATTTACCTCTTCCTCACCCTTCTCATCTTTTCCTGGGATTTCATGTTTTGAAGACTCATCTTCAGAAGATTTTATTGATAACTTCTCAAAAGGACTCTCCTTCTAATGATAATCTTCCACTTACTTTATCATATCCTCGGTATCACCAGTCTATTATTATTATTATTCTTCCATTTCTTCTTCTTGGACTATTTATTCTACATAATATCGTTCTAGAAACAAAAAATCCTTTCCCAAAGTCTCTGGAAGTGATTGAATTAAAAATGTTTTTGGCACTGAAATTTTCTCAGAAGTCTCCTCATCATCATTAAGATGAGATTGTACTATCTCAGCCTCATATATCTTCTTCTTTTGCTTCTTCTCTTTTTGTTTCTTTTCATGCTCTTCAGCATCCTTTTCTTTTAATGCTTTTGACTTAGCAGGGTAAAACCCAAACATAGGCTCCCCTTCCTTCTGGTTTTTCTTATCCTCTCTCCATTTTCCAACCACTTCACCATGATAATATTTTTGGTTCTTTGACTTTGGTGCTGTTGACTGAATTTCTTTAGCCATTGGATTTTTTCTTTCTCTTCAATTTCCTTCAGATTTCTATTCCTTCCACCTTTCATAGAGGTTTTATTTAAAATTGGTTTCTTTGATAAAAGATTCAACTTCTTCATTTGATAAATCATAAATCCCTCCGGATTCACCAAAAAAATCCAATTTTCATTCTCCTTATTATGTCATCACATAGCAACATTTCCCTGAAATTTCATGAAATCAACTTGTAGGAAATTATCATTGATTCGAAACAAGAAACAATGAACTTTGATAGAATTTCCAAATACATGATGATTTGAGACATCATATTTCCATTCTTTATATTCCTAATAGTAACCAAAATATACTTAACTAGATTCAGCTTCTGGAGGTTCCCTAAGAAATCCAAAACATATATATCACTTTTCTTCAGAATATCTTGACCTCATTTCCACAGAATGATAAATCCTTGAACCCAAAGTTCAAGAATCCATAATTTTGATGAAAGATAAAGAATCTTTGGAGTCATAAATCCAACCAAACCAAGGAAATCTATGGAATTTTCCTTATAAAAAATTCCTATAACATCAGGTAACTTATGAAAACCATATTCAGCTTATCCTTCATAAAGTATTCTAATCAGACTGGCTGGCTTAGAATAAGAAAGAAAATAAGTCTTACCAAAAATCTTGAAAGAATATTTCTCTCTGACTCCTTGATTGCGAGAAAACGAATTCATAAAACTCCACTAGTAACTCTGAAATCACCAGATCCTCTACCTTGGGTTTAGATACAGCTACACTCTCCCAGCCATTTAAATTGATGTCCTATGAGATGATTAAATCATACTTATTAAAGAAGTCCGGGTCTACCAAACATTCATGATAAAACTACCATTCAAATATTTCCTTTGCGGATGAAATTTCATTCTGAGGAGAGGCTTCTTTAGACATTTGGGACTAAAGAAACATAAAAGATCTGGAACGACCATGAAAACAGAGATAGGGCTTCAGCACATGAAGGCTTGATAAATGATGTGGGACAACCATCATGGGTCATTTATATAGGCAATTAAAGCTATACTTAAACTTCCCTAATCGATCCATTTGTTGAAAACTTCTTTAGAAGATCTGACAGTTGAGATGATAACTGAAGAAGGTTTTTGATAGATTCTATTCTTTAGAGGTTTTTTAAGTTAAACATTCAGACTAAAGAAAATATGGATCTGAAAAAGATTCTTCAACATGATAAAAAAAGTAAAAAGATGATTAAAAAACATAGGAAAGAAAACATACCTTTCAGATTTCTAGGAAGATTATTCGTAATGGAAAAAAACATGAATATGTTTAGATTCCAAAACTTTTTATTGAAAAAATTTTAGACGACGGGAAAAAAATTAGACTATGAAATTTTTTTTATTACGAATAATTTGACTATAAAAAATCTTAGTGTATGATAAATTTTTACTATGAAAAATTTTGACTATGAAAAAAAATAATTTTGACTTATAAGAAAATGTACTCCCCCTATTAAAAATTTTTTCTTACTGTAAGAAGATAGGTTTCAAAAAAAAGATAATCTAGAATGTTACCTTATAGTTATCATTCCTAGAATCTATTTTACATATTTAAATCTGTTGGAGGGTAATTATTTTATGAAAGAATATGCAAGTTGATCTTGCGTTTCGATAAATTGAAGAATGATATCTTTTTTTGTGTGATCCCTATGAAAGTGGTGCCTAATATCTATGTGTTTTTCACAAGAGTGATGTGTGGGGTTTTTACTTAAGTAATTGTCACTAGTATTATCACACAATATTTGTTTTTGGTAAAACTCATACCGTAGTCTGTGAGTGTGTTTTGTATCTACAACACTTGAGCACAAAAACATCTAACTACTACATATTCATCTTTAGTAGTGAAAAGTGCTACTGAGTGTTGCTTTTTTCAGGACCAAGAAACTAATGAATCTCTTAAAAAATGACAACTTCAGGATGTACTTTTCCTATCCATTCTACATCCACCAAATTCAGCATCGAAAAAACATTTTAGATCAAAATAATTTCCAGAAGTATAAAAGAGTCCATGATCTATGGTTCCCTTTAAGTAGCAAAAAATCCTTTTTCACTGCCTTTAACTAAGATTCTATAGGATTGGATTGATATCTTGCACATAATCATATTGAAAACAATAGTCCTGGACAGCTGGATGTCATCTAATGTTGACTTTTATCATACCTCTAAAAGATGTTTGATCTACTGGTTTCCTAGATTTATCAAGATCAAGTGAATTTGAGGTACCGATGGGAGTACTTATACTCTTTGTAACACCCCAGGTAAATAAAGAATATGACATTTTTATATTTATCTTTATTTTTGAATAAAATGTTAATATTAATTTAAAGGGAAAACTATGCTCGATGGCTTACCCAATACGCTACAATGAGTTCCATTGAAATCTTATGTTGCACTCTAATAATAAAATAATTTTGATTTAAATGGTAGTTAACACCTAGCTGTTGTAATGAGGGTAATGAATAGAACTAACTAAAAAATGGTTATATATGTTTGTCAAATATTTTTACTTTTTACAATAAATGTTAGAGGATTAAAAATGTGAATGAATCCAATTTTAAGCGTAAACATTCTAATATTCTTTAAAAGGGCGATTAACCGCCTTTTGACGGAGAACCTCTTTTAAATCCACATGTTGACAATTTTATGTGTTATATTTGAAAAAATAAAATTCTTCTTTATAATTAGGACATCAAAATTTACATTGTGTAAATTTTTGGTATTTTTCGGATAAAGTTCATTTTTTAATGAATAATGAAAAATATTGTATTTTAATTCAAAATCCCTTTTTAATATAATTTATTTATAAAATTAGATTATCTTTTTAATTGGTTTTGAAGTGAAATTAGAATATATTATTACCATTTAATCCAATAGTGGTCATTGGAATTAATTTCACTTTGAAATTGGACTTAAACTAGTTTCAATCTTTTAATAGATTTTGTTTCTTAAAAACCCGCTATTTGTTTTGACAGTGGGAATTAATTATTAAATTAATTAATGCAACATATATGTTTTGAATTTTTTAAAATAGACATCATTTTTGAATTTGGAGTATCAAATGTAGATTAGGGTGAATTTTTGGTATTTTTCTGAAAAACTTCAATTTTTGATGAATAGTGAAACCACTAAGTGGTAGTTTAAAAACTAATTTTTCGTTTAAATGAAGCGTTACCACTTCTGTGATTTGAATTTCAAAAATCCGACATACATGTTTGTCATTAGGATGTAAAATCTGGTTCAATGGGATTAAAATAATTTTTTGGCGAATAGTAACTTTTAAGTTTTTAATCACGATTAGAGGTAATTAGTGTAATTTAAGGTAAAAATAATGTTTTAATAATATGAAATGACCTTGACACATGTCCTACCTTTATTGGTTGATTTATGGTAGACCAAGACAATCCATGGGTCATCTTTGGGACCCCATTGAGCCACTTTGGTAGGAAAATGACATTAAAACCTTTTTATTTAATGTTAAAATTAAAAGGTCACAAAGATGTGTTGTTTTGCTAAAACAATTTTTACATGGGGTTATACAAGTCATATTTTTGACTATAAATATTCATTAGAAATGTAAAAATATTTCCTATATCATGATAGTTTTTATATAATTTTTAGAAATTAAATAAATTAAATTATTTATGACACCATGATGATGCAGCGATTACCTCATTATTTAAATATTTAAATAAAATAAAAAGATAATGTAAAATCTAAGACCTACACTTGTCAAAAACCTATTGAATGTGTGGATTTATAACTATTATCACCTTATACTCGAAATATATAATTTTGGGACCATTAAAATCTGAAATTCGTTTTATAATAATGTTACTTTTCATGACTTTCCAAGAGTGCCCCTCCTCTCCTCTTATAAAAGGCCCCCACTTGTACCACTTTACCCATACCTATCAAGCCTTTGGCTCGGCCAAACCCTACCCATTTTGTCTCTCCACATCCCTCTATTACTCCTTGAAGCCTCAGTTTTGGCAGAAGTATTTCCAAGGAAGCCTTTGAGCTCAAATCAAAAAGATTTACCCGATTTAAAGGAATATAAAGAAACGAACAAGACAAGTCAGACTTGAGGTAAGGGATCCAACCCATCTCTTTCTTTTTAAGTACACTATTTTATGTAATTCATTTTAAGTTCATCTTTATTATGATTGGGATGTTATTTTATATTACTCTTACTATAATTTTCTTTATTTTCATATGATGAGAGACCCTATTTTCTCTCATCAATCCATTTTGGAAGTTTTGAGTGGTGCTATTAGGCTGATGAATTTTCATAAGAGATCCAACCTCTCTCTTTTTAAGTACTCTTCGTTATGTCACTTATTTTAAGCTCCTCTTTTTTATGTTAGGGGATGTTATTTTATATTCCTCTTTTTGTACATTTTATATTAATATGATGAGACACCCTATTTGATCTCATCAATACATTTTTGGAAGTTTTAAGTGGCGTTGTTAGGCTGTCGAGTTTTCGTAAGGGATTTTTCATCTCACTTTTATTCCCATAAGATTTATGCTACATTTTCCACCATTCCCATTGAATGGAATATGTACTGCCCATTATTCTACTCTTTGTGAAATATACATTCGTTTATGAGTATTTACATCGATGTTGTATGGTCCTTCTTTCATGGGGTGTATGTTCTGAAAGATGCCCAAGTCGGTAAGGGAACCTTTCACCCACCTGTTTTTAAAAGACTTCTTTTGTTGGGTCGTTTAATTTACATATTGTAATGTTGGGATATGTTCTTATATATCCATATTTATGTAAATTTTATGTCCAAGTGATGAGATGCCCTTTTTATCTCTCATCAACTCATTTTCGGAATTTTGTAGTGACGCTGTTAGGCTGTCAAATTTTTGCAAGGGAACTTCGTAACCCAATTTTGATTCTTTGGGATAAACTTGTACTCCTTGAATATGTCGTTCTATGAATATGTGTGAATAACCTATGATTTCTTTACACTCAATATACACTTATATTTTGTGTATTCGTTTGTCACACATAATTATGTAATTGATTTATCCTTAATCCAAGGATACCGTCTTTGTAAGCGACATCATCTCAATCTTCATTCATTGAGGCATATTTTTTTATACAAAACATTCTTTTATACTATGTATAAACCCCTTTTACTTTTATGTTTATCCAAAAGTAATCTTTTTTATACGAAGCGTTTTACTAAACGACAAAATGGAATTTTTTTTGTCGTACGTATGCAGCGATAACGACTTCTCCACCGTCATGACCATTATTTGAGTTTCGGCTTCCTCTACCAGCCATACCTTTTTTTAAAATGAAAACTAAATACAATGTTTTACTTTTCTTTTATTTTTGTAATGAAAATGGTTTTCATAATGTTTATATATCATTGTTTTGTATTGATATCATGTGATTTAAAAGTGGAAATTTTATGTTTCCTTATTCATGTTTTATGTGATACGATTATTTTGTGGTTCTTGGGAATTATTATGAAGACGGGTGGTTTCGTGATAAACTAAGGGTGGGTGAGACCGATATAACTCTCCAATGCATTGGTTAATGCGATGGAGTTAAACGTTAAGGTTTCTCCGAAGAGATTTAGGGAATATACTTTGATGGGTATTCCAAACGTAACCAAGAGGGTTACTCCCTACGTAAGAATGTTATGAATGCCTCAAGTTACTTTTATGTCTTATAATTTATATGATTTATTCTTGTTTTGATGAGGTATGTTAAAGTGCTTATTTTTTATGAGTAAAGTATGATTTCATTGATTCTTATGTATACATGTACTCATGTTTCCTTTCCATATTTTTATATCCCTTACTGAGCTTTTTATGCTCATCCCAAATTTTTGAAATATTTTTCACAGGTCGAGGGAAAGGTACATGATATAAAGATAGTGTCAAGGAAGTTTCAAGAAAGAATCCATGTTTTATTTCAAATATGTTTCTATTGATGGGAAAAAATGAATACTGTATTTTATGTAACCACTTTGTTTAAATGTGGAATGTAATGCATGATTTATGATCTTATTCTCTAAAACTCTAAACCTGATAAGATCCTCAATGTGAATTATTAATTTAATTAAACATAAAGTAAGGTATAAGGTTAGGGCCTTATAGTTGGTATCAGAGGTCGGTTTAGACAACTTTTGGGATTGGGAGATTTTGTTAGACACATGATTAGTCCTTATATCTATTATTTTAGTTAAATCCTAGTTTTATAACTTATTTCAGGTCAAGTAATGTCAGTTACGAATGGAAGGAGAAGGATCTAAAACTACAATCCTATCACTTCTTGATGACATGCTTGCAATAATTACTGCAAAGTCATGTTCAGATGATTGTGAAAATTTTTCTAGATACAACTCACTTTCAAGCAGTTGTTTGGGATAAAAAACACCTCCACTATACCTCGTTACCATTGTGGATCATGGGTTGTATTTAGAAAAATACTATTTTCAGAATATTGTTATATTTTTAAGAAAGGTAAATATTATCAAGGTATTTTCAAATATTTTACCTTATCACAAGAATTTTAAGAATATAATGATTTTAAAAATGGTGCTAAGGAAGGAGACCCCTGCGCAACCTATTTATATTTTCTTTTAAAATATAGTCTCTCAGCACATACTTATGGTATTTTAAATGGACCAATAATAGAAATTTCAACTCAAATTCTGTCTGGCTATTTTATTGAAATCATGTTTTATCAGATGTTTTGGAATTATATGTCATACATGATTATTTTCCAAAACTGTTTTTCTGTGAACACCCATATGACCCATGTTGTACAAGGTGTATTTGGATGGGGGAAAAATGATTTTTAAGGATCCCTAAATCATTGTTGTAATGCATGGGACATCTACCCACGTGAGCAAGATGACGATGAAACCGAGTGGATGCCGTGATCAAGGTATGCTGTTATTCATTTTGGGAATAATTTTATTTTATCTTATGGTGGGTAAATAATACTTCAAGAATTAAGTTGTTGAGATCGTAACAAATTTGGATTAAAATGAGAGATATAAGGAAACTATTGAGTTTAAACCATGTTAGGTATATTTTTAGAGTTTTATAAAAAGGACAACACGTAGACCGTGTGACAACCCGTCGCGTCGGACAAAGATGTGGGAATCGAACCCACAACCAAAGTGTGACTGGTATTTATCACCTACCACTGGACTATGTGATGTCCTTGGTTAGTATGACTTATTCTTTTTAGTTAGATTATTTTATGAATTAAGAGTAAGTTGATTTTGGGTTATCTATTGAAATTATTAACCTATCATGGAGGATATGTGATTAGGTTAATTAATTTTCAATATGAGACTTTAAGAGAAACTGATGTTATTTGGAGATAAGTGTTAATTTGAACCTTGGATGACTATGTGATTAAATCCTTCAAATATTTGGGTTTCAATATTAGTTTGGTTTACATTGAAGAATTTTTTGGACAAATTGTTTATCGAATGTTCTTTGTTGAACTTTGGGTTTTGTTGGACAAATTTTGGAGATTAAGAATAGATTTTCTTTTTATAAAGGGTTATCCTTTTCTAGATTATCTGATCATGTTCTAATAATTTTTGTTTTGGTAAGGGTCTAAAGACATGGGAAATATATAGTCCTCTTTTTTGGATTAGGTGATTCTTTATAATATGATTATAGTACTCTTAGTGTGAACAAGTCTTCCTAAATACTCATCATTTGGGGAAATTATGTGTGTGTATGAAATATAGTAAAAGTTGGAAGTCAACATGACATGTAAATATGTTTCCTTAAGATCAAAAATAAATTCCATGATGAAAAGTAACTTAAAACAAAAATGTTGTCCATTAACTTTTCCTACTGGGAAATCGAATACCATTTAACCCACCACAGGTTTGAGATTTTCTTGTGGTTAACTTTCTCCTAAACATGTTTTCTGTCACTATCCCTTAGAACATGACCCTTTTCTTTTTCGTTCATATCCATGTTTTTCTACATGGAATCCTAGTATGGGTTAACTCGGGTGACCTCTGCACATCTCTTTCTTTCTTTTAAAGTGTTTTTTACCGACTCTTGTTCTGATGTGGGAATTTCAATGATGTTTCCGGACCAAATTTTAAAATTGCGAGGATGCAATTCCCAAAAGGGGGGAAGGATGTAACACCCCAGGTAAATAAATAATATGAAATTTTTATATTTATCCCTATTTTTGAATAAAATTTTAATATTAATTTAAAGGGAATGCTATGCTCGATGGTTTACCCAATACGCAACAATGAGTTCCATTGAAATCTTATGTTGCACTCTAATAATAAAATAATTTTGATATAAACGGTAATAAACACTTAGTCGTTGTAATGAGGGTAATGAACAGAACTAACTAAAAAATTATTATATATGTTTGTCAAATATTTTTACTTTTTACAATAAATGTTAGAGGATTAAAAATGCGAATGAATCCAATTTTAAGCATAAACATTCAAATATTCTTTAAAAGGTCGATTGAATGCCTTTTGATGGAGAACCTCTTTTAAATACACTTTTTGAAAATTTTATTTGTTATATTTTTCAAAATAAAATTCTTCTTTAGAATCGGGACATGAAAATTTACTTTGTGTAATTTTTTGGTATTTTTCCGATAAAGTTCATTTTTTAATGAATTATGAAAAATGTTGTATATTAATTTAAACACTATTTTTAATATTATTTATTTATATGATTATATTATCTTTTGAATTTGTTTTAAAGTGAAATTATAATTTATTTTTACCATTTAATCTAATAGTGGTCATTTAAATTAATTTCACTTTGAAATTGGACTTAAACTAGTGTCAATCTTTTAATAGACATTGTTTCTTAAAAACACTCTATTTGTTTTGACAGTGGGAAATAATTATTAAATTAATTAATGCAACTTATATGTTTTGAATTTTTTAAAATAGAAATCATTTTTGAATTCGGAATATCAAATATAGCTTAGGGTGAATTTTTTGTATTTTTCTGAAAAACTTCAATTTTTGATGAATAGTGAAACCACTAAGTGGTAGTTTAAAAACTGATTATTCATTTAAATGAAACTTTACCACTCCAGTGATTTTAATTTCAAAAATCAGACATACATGGTTGTCATTAGGATGTTAAATGTTGTTTAATGGGATTAGAAATTTTTTTTGGTGAATAGTAACTTTTAAGTTTTTAATCGCGATTAGAGGTAATTAGTGTAATTTAAGGTAAAAATAATGTTATAATAATATGAAATGACCTTGACACAAGTCCTACTATTATTGGTTGAGTCATGGTTGACCATGAAAATCCATGGGTCAACTTGGGGACCCCATGGAGCCACTTTGGTTGGAAAATGACATTAAAACCTTTTTATTTAAAGCTAAAATTAAAAGGTCAGAAACATGTGTTGTTTTACTAAAACAATTTTTACATGGAGTTATAAAAGTCATATTTTTTGACTAAAAATATTCATTAAAAATATAAAAATAGTACCTACATCATGATATTTTTTTTATAATTTTTAGAAATTAAATAAATTAAATTATTTATGACACCATGATGATGGAGCGATTACCTCATTATTTAACGATTTAAATAAAATAAAAAGATAATGTAAAATCTAAGACCTACACTTGTCAAAAACCTATTGAATGTGTGGATTTAGAACTATTATCACCTTATCATAGAAATATATAATTGTGGTACCTTTAAAATCCGATATGCATTTTATAATAATGTAACTTTTCCAGACTTCCCATGAGTGCCCTTCTCTCCTCTTATAAAAGGCCCCCACCTCAACCACTTTACCCACACCTCTCAAGACTTTAGCTCGGCCAACCCCTGACCATTTTGACTCTCCACATCCCTCTCTTACTCCTAGAAGTCTCACTTTGGGCAGAAGTCTTTCCAGGGGAGCCTTTCAGATCAAATCAAAAAGAGTTACCCGATTTAAAGGAATATAAAGAAACGAACAAGACAAGTCGGAATTGATGTAAGGGATCCTACCCCTCTCTTTCTTTTTAAGTAAACTTTTTATGTCATTCATTTTAAGCTCATCTTTCTTATCATTGGTATGTTCTTTTATTATTACTCTTACTATACTTTTCATTATTTTCATATGATGAGAGACCCTATTTTCTCTCATCAATTCATTTTGGATGTTTTGAGTGGCGTCGTTAGGCTAGTGAATTTTCGTTAGAGATCCAACCTCTCTCTTTGTTTTTATGAACTCTTCTTTATGTCACTTCTTTTAAGCTCCTCTTTATTATGTTTGGGGATATTATTTTATATTCTTCTTTCTGTACAGTTTATGTTAATATGATGAGAGACCCTATTTTATCTAATCAATCCATTTTTGGAACTTTTAAGTGGCGCCGTTAGGCTGCCGAGTTTTCATAAGGGATTATTCATCTCACTTTTATTCTCGTGAGATTTATGCTACATTTTCCACCATTCCCATTGAGTGGTATATGTACTTCCCATTATTCTACTTTTTGTGCAATATACTTTCGTTTATAAGTATTTACATCAATGTTGTATAGTCATTCTTTCATGGGGTGTATGTTTCGAAAGATACCAAAGTTGGTAAGGGAACCTTTCACCCTCCTCTTTGTAAAAGACTTTTTTTGTTGGGTCTTTTAATTTACATATTTTAATGTTGGGATATGTTCTTCTATGTCCTTATTGATGTAAATTTTATGTCCAAGTGATGAGATACCCTTTTTATCTCTCATCAACTCTATTTCTGAATTTTGTAGTGATGCCATTAGGCTATCAAATTTTTGCAAGGGAACTTCTAAACCCAATATTGATTCTTTGGGATAAACTTGTACTCCTTGAATATGTCGTTCTATGAATATGTGTGAATAACCTCTGATTGTTTTAAACTTAATATCCACTAATATTTGGTGTATTTGTTGGTCACACATAATTATGTAATTGATTTATCCTTAATCCAAGGATATCGTCTTTGTAAGGGACATCGTCTCAATCTCCTTTCATTGAGGCATATTTTGTTTTATACACAACATCATTTTATAATGTGTATAAACCCCTTGGACATTTACGTTTATCCATAAGGAATCTTTTTTATACGAAGCATTTTACTAAACGACAAACGGGAATGTTCTTTGTCGTACGTATGCGGCGATAATGACTTCTCCGCCGTCATGACCATTATTTGAGTTTCGACTTCCTCTTCAAGCCATACCTTTTTTACATGAAAACTAAATAACATGTTTAAATTTTCTTTTATTTTGGTAATGAAAATGGTTTTCATAATTTTTTTATATCAATGTGTTGTATTGATATCTTGTGATTTAAAAGTGGAAATGTTATGTTTCCATATGCATGTTTTATGTGATATGATTATGTTATGGTTCTTGGGAATTATTACGAAGATAGGGGGTTCCATGATAAACTAAGGGTGGGTGAGCCCGATATATCTCTCCAATGCATTGGGTAACACGAAGGAGTTAAACGTTAAGGATTCTCCGAAGATATTTAAGGAATATAATGTGACGGGTATTCCAAATGTAACCAAGAGGGTTACTCCCTACGTATGAATGTTATGAATGCCTCAAGTTACCTTTATGTCTTATGATTTCTATGATTTATTCATGTTTTGATGAGGTATGTTAAAGTGCTTATGTTTTAAGAGTAAAGTGTGATTTCATTGATTCTTATGTATAAATGTACTCATGTTTCCTTTCCATATTTTTATATCACTTACTGAGCATTTTATGCTAATACCATGTTTTTGAAGTGTTTTTCATAGGTCAAGGTAATGGTACATGATATGATGATAGTGTCAAGGAAGTGTCAAGAAAGAATCCATGTTTTATTTTAAGTATCTTTCCGTTGATGGGAAAAAATGAATACTATCTTTTATGTAACCACTTTGTTTAAATGTGGAATGTAATGCATGATTTATGAGATTATTCTATAAAACTCTAAACCTGAAAATATCCTCAATGTGAATTATTCATTTAAATAAACATAAGTAAGGTATAAGGACGGGGCCTTATACTCTTTGTGTTGTCATATCCATTCTTTTTAAGAAGATCATTAATATACTTATGTTGGGATATATATATTACTTATGGATTTTGATAAATTTGAAAACCAATAAAAAAATGTTAACTCACCCATAAAACTCATTTCATACTCATATTTCATTATATCTGTAAAATAATCAGTTAAAGATTGCGGAGCTAAACCAAATATAATTTCATCAACATAAATCTTAACAATCAAAAAAAATTCTTATCTTTCTTTAAAAAAAGGATTGGATCATCATTTACCTTAACATTATTATTTTGAAGCAAAAACTGTGTAAGTCTATCATACTAGGATCTAGGTGATTTTTTAATTCTATATAATGCTTTGCTAATTTTAAAAAGATGTTTAGGATGTTTTGTATCTTCAGAAAAAAGAGGTTGTTCAACAAAAACATCCTCTTGAGAAAAAACATTAAAGAGATCAGATTTTACATTCATTTGAAGAAGTTTGAAGTTGAAGAATGCTGCAAAGGCAAGTAGAATACGAATAGATTCATGTCTGGCTACTGAAGCATAGGTATTTTCATAGTATATTCCTTCATGTTGATTACAGCCTTTAGCCACCAATCTAGATTTATTTATTTCTATGATTCCATTTTCATCACACTTATTTTTGAAGACCCATTTTACTCTAATAATACATGTTTCATTAGGAATTTTATCCAAGGTCTAGAATTTATTCCTTTCGAATGTATTTAGATCATCTTGCATAGATTTTATCCAATCATCACCACCTAAAGCTTCATCAGTTCCTTTTGGTTATAATTTTGAAATGAATTATAGATGTTCTACTTCATTACATTAATGAAATTCTAGTCCTTACAGGTTGATTTACATCACCAATGACACTATCACTCAGATGATTCATTTGAAACAACTGATTTGGGTTTTGTAAAACCTATTCATCAATGTATGGTAGGAAGTATTCTAGGGTAAATGCTTCTAAAACATCTTATTGAACATTTTACTTTTCAAAAGGATCTTCAATATAGGGTTGATAATTAGTTTTTGAAAACACATATGAAGATGTAGGTTGAGGTTGTTTAAAAACAAAAGGTTCAGTTTCATCAAATTTAACATGTACTATTTCTTCAACAGTACAAGTATTTTTATTGAACACTCTATAAGCCTTAGAAGTTGTAGAGTAGCCTAAGAAAATTCCTTCATCAGATTTTGGTGTGAATTTGTGTAGTTTATCTTTTGTATTCAGAATGAATACCTTCCAACCAGACACCATGAAGAAGGAAAGTCTAGATTTTCTACCATTCAAAAACTCATTATGAGTTTTATTAAGAAAATTTCTAATCAAAACATGTTTTAAAGTATAAAAAGCAGTACATACAACTTCATCCATAAATGTTTATGTACCTAATATTCACTCAACATGGTTCTTGTTATATCTTTAAGAATTCTATTTCTTCTTTTAACAACACCATATTGTTGAGGTGTTTTCGGTGCTGATAAGTTATGAGTAATGCCTTTTCAACTTCAAAAAGTTTCAAAATCTATTTTTTGAAATTCTCCTCCATGATCACTATGGATATTAATCAATGGGAGGTTTTTCTTATTTTCAACATTAGCTTTAATGATTATGAAATAAGAAAAAGCTTCAGATTTCATTTCTATAAAAAAGACCCATGTAAAACTAGAGTAATCAAATATAAAAAATACCTAATATTTTCCTCCAATGCATCCAGTTTGTGTTGGACCAAAAAGATCCATATGCACCAACTATATTGCATCAGTGGTTGAGACTTCATCGAATGATTTAAAACAATATTTATATTGCTTTCCATATTTACAAGGGTCACAAAATTTTGAAAAATCAAATCTAAGCTCTAGTATATCCTTAACTAGTCTTTTCATGGAGAGTGTGAATAGGATCCTATGGTTACAGTGTCCTAACCTTGTATTCTATAACCATTAATTATCTTCTATTTCACTAAGAAAAGGTAGATCTTGTCTCCTAAGATCTTATAAGTTTAGCGTGTAAAAAGTCTCTTGCCTATGAGCAGAAAGAATAAACTCTTCTATGGAATTGTGTACTAAACATTTGTCATTCCTAAAATTTACAAGGTAACCATCATCATATAATTGACTTATTCAAATAATGTTGCGCTTAATACCCTTAACAAATAAAAAATTTCAAATCAACGTTTTTCTAGGAAAAACAATGTTACCCAGAACAGTAATTTCTCCTTGAGCATTATCTTTAAAAGTTTCTTTTTTTCCCCTTTGCCTTGATGATCTTTTCAACAAATTTCTTGTTTCCCGTCATGTGATGGGAACATCCACTATCCATGTACCATGATTTTCTATTGTTACTATCATTATTTTCTTGAAAATAAAGGAGATAGAGTTTCCGAAACCAATCATTCTTGGATCTGAAAACATCAGAAAGAAAAATTGTATGAATCCACATTTTCTATGAAAAATAAGCTTTATGAAACCTAAAGGATGAGTTTTCTTAAGGAATAATTTTTTTCCAATGCCCACCACATTGACAATTAGTGTAGAATTGAGCAATTTGAGGTACCAAATAATTGATACTAACAATCGGTTTTGAATTAGTATAACAAAATCGAGAAGTATTCTTTAGAGGTCAAATTTATGAATACATCTTATCAAAATTTTCCTTACCTAAGGTAATGTTTGAAAAAAAATTCCTCAAGGAAAATATTTCTGACTTTAGCTTAATAAATAAGTTTTTATCCTCAAAAACATTAGTTTTAACACTATTATTAGTCTCAAAAAAAATTTCTTAGAAATAAATTTTTCTAGATCCTTAGAATGTTTATCCTTCTCAGAATTAACTTTGTCACGACCCGTCCTTGGGGCCTGTGTCGTGACTACCCCAAGCCCGCCTTCCATAGGCCAGGGGCTGGCGACTAGCACCAAGACGTAAATTCTGGTAACAGGAAGGCATTGCCTTTGTAAAGGAAACAAGCACCACAGATTAAGAAAGCGGGGGAAGTAAACACTAAGTAAAAGCTGGTACAAGAGTAAGTGCGGAAAAGTAAGTGGGCCGTACAAACCCAAACTAAAAGTAAAGTACATCTCGAAAAGGGAAAACAGAAACTGAAAGGTAAAGCCACAATGACGAGCTGTCCACTGGGAATCCCACCTGAAGGGTGGGTACAGAGAGCCTCCACTGCTCCTCAGTCCAGCCTACCACTCCGAGTCCGTCCTGCCCAGTGGTCCACCTCCAGGTACCGTCCTGCTCCGCAAGCCTCCACCACGATCAGCGCTGTCCATCGTTTGCAACCAACACAACGTAGTGCGGGCATTGCCCGTGCAGGGGTGAGTATAAGCTACTCAGTAGGGACCCCGAGACCCCCGAAGGTCTCCCAAAATACACAAAGGATAAACCACAAAGGAAAGATACAATCACGAAGTATCATCCGACACTGGTTAGGTATATGCCCATACATATACCTAAGTCATCAATTCTATTTCTGCTCCAACATCCGAAACCAAGTACAACCCAGTCCACATAAGAAAGCAATGTGTTCCACACAGGAAGCAAAACGTAATCCACACAGGAAAGAACAACTCAATACACATAGGAAAGAAAAACGTAAATCCAAACAGGATAGCACAACACAGTCCACACAGGAAAGTAAAATAGTATTCAGCTCACACAGGTATACTTATTCGAAAGATGATAGAGATGATCACTGATCCATCTAAGTCGTCAGACCCACAAAGTATCAATAGGTACTAACCCCCGCAATGACCCACACAGGATCGGACCCACACATGATCTGTAGGCACTGGCTCACACAGAACTGCTGAGCGCTGACCCACACAGGATTGGACCCACACAGAATCGGTAGCACTGATCCACACAGGATCGCTGAGTGTTGTAGTCGTCGTCGTTGAATCCACTGAGGATATCTGTACAGTCGTCGTCGTCACAGTAGCAGTCGCAGCCAGCACTAGGGTTCCCGCACACAGGAAGCTCCTTCGGGAGGGTCCGCTCCACAAGCTGAGAGGCTGATACATCAACTGACACATAGTCTAGATTTGATGTATCCAAATGTTCCGTATCGTCAATAGAAACTCAACATCGCAGACGGCGCATCGATCGGACGCCCGGTCTGAGAGTTATTGCCTTTTTCGTCCCAGGGGCCCGGTTGGTTTTTAAGGCAAAATCAACCCGACCGTACTCCACCTGTGTCCAAACCTCGGGCAGAGTAATCCAAAAGATTTGTCTCACTAAGAGAAAACCAACATAGATGACGACACGTCAAATGGACGTCCGAAGCTCAAGATATGAGAGTTTCCGCTCGGAGGGCCCGGTTGGTTTCGTGTACAAACCAATTTCTCCGAACTCAAAGTATTCCTAAACCTTGAGTGCGATATACCGAAACGACCGTCTCGTTCAAAGGATCGTGTCGCCACTGACGGCGTGTCGATCGGAGGTCTGTAGCCCGAGTTATGGGCAATTGAACCCAAACGGTCTGAAAATGGGGGTTTCGGGCCCGGACCGACCCGACCCGACACCCCCCCGGTTGGCCCGAACCGGGTCGGCCCGGCCCGGCCTGGGCGCGCTGGTCAGTGCTCGGCCAAAACAGCTGAAGCGTTTTGGCTCGGGGGGGGGGGGGGGGGGGGTGCCCCCCTCCCAGTTTTCTGTAACCGCGGCCCCTTAATTGGGGCGGCTTTGATGTCCGGCCGTGGGAATTAATTCCCCCAGCTCCTCCCCGTCCAGCCGGCCCGACCTAGCCTGCCAGTTCCTACTCAACGGGACCGGCAATGGCCGGTCCCCTTCCAGCTCTGACGCCGGCGGCCCGGTCCGGCCGCCGGTCACCTTGCTCCGTCGCGGCCCAGAACCGGCCGCGGCCCAGAAACGGCCACGGCCCAGAACCGGCCACGGCCCTTGTCCTCCGGCGTGGTGCGACGGCACCGCGCCCCTCCGCCGCGACCCCTCTCCGGCCGCGTCGTCTTCGGTTTTCTTCGACACGGCGTGACGGCGTCACATCTTGTTCAACTTCACGACATGGCTCGACGGCGCCACGAAGTACTTGCCATGCGATTTGAGCGTGGTGCGACGGCACCACGCCATTCCGTCCAATCCACAAAGTATCAACAACGATAAAGAGGAGGGTTGTCCGTGTTTGTGAAGTCCGTCCCCCTCTCGTTAAATGATAACATTTAGTCGAAGATCCACGAAGATAAAAAAACTAGAATCATGAATGGAAGTAATTGAATAAAATAAAAACCCCTACCTTGGTTTCAAAAGCAGAGCTTGTTCGGAGGATCGTCGAAGGGAAAACGTCGCAGTAAAACCGTCACGGAAAGAAGCGACTTGGAAGGAGGAAGTCGCGTCGCCGAAACAACGTCGTGAAAGAACCGTTGCAGAAAGAGAAGTCACGTCGCGGGTCGATGTCGTAGAGAACGAACGTCGATTCCGTTGTCGTCGAGGTGCGCCCGAAGAGGAAACGTCGTGGAAGAAGAACGTCGTCGAAGAAGTTCTCCACGTTTTTCAGTGGAGATGTTCTTCATTGAAGAATGGTGTTCTTCGTCGGAGTCCGATGTGTTCTTCACGATCTTCATCGAAGAAGAAGATGTTCATCCCAAAACATCTCAACGGCAAAACTCTAACAACAAAATAAAATAAGCTCCTTTCTTATTTTATTAACACAACAAGACTTTTGAAAATTGAAGGGTTTGAATTTCAAAAACGTACATTTAACTCACCACATTAATTCCATAATTTAAGTAAACTTAAGTTATCAACATTTAATGGGAGTTGAGAGGGGTTAGAGGATATGAATGGGTGGGGTTCGTGTGGGCCCCACCACCCTCATAACCTTCCATGGGAGGTTGGGTGGTTACCCAACATCCATCAAGAACTAAACACATAGAATAAAAATTGTAGAATAAAAATAAATTATCTTCCACAATTTTTATCATCCACACCCGTGATAACGCAACTCCGGAACAGGAGTTCCTAAGCAATTACCGGCGCTACGGTTCCATCGGTGCCATCAGAATTCATTCCGGGCATCGGTTCAAAAGTTAGAAATTTCCACACGTTCGTTCACTAAACGTACCCGAGCTAAACTTCGGATAGAAATTCCGGGCACTCCGGGCCTCATAATCAAGTGCCGTCTGAAACCGCGTTCTTGTAAAATTCCAAAGAAAATTAAGAAAAAATTACCCTTGAATATTACGGGTCATTACATTACTGCCACCTCAGGGCTTTACGTCCCCATAAAGATACATCATAACTAGGGAAACAAATGTGGGTACTGAGCATGCATTTGATCCTCCCGCTCCCAAGTGCTCTCCTGGAGGTTCCCATGCTTCCATTTTATGCGCATTAGAGGAGTCAACCGTCCACATAGGACCCGCTCCTGTCGATCCTCGATCTCCACCGGAACCTCTGAAAAATTCTCTCCATCATCAACGTCTACCTCCCCATGGTCAATGATGTGCATCAGGTTGTGCACGTATCTCCTCAGCTGAGATACGTGGAAGACGTCATGCACCCGGTGCAACTGAGGTGGTAGAGCCAGGTGATAAGCCACCTCGCCAATCCTACTGAGGACCTGGAATGGTCCTATGAAGCATGGAGACAACTTGCCACCTCGGCCAAATCTCAGTAATCCATGTCAAGGTGAGACACGCAAAAAGACATGGTCGCCATCCTCGAACTCTAGTGGCATCCGCCTCATGTCAGCATAAGACTTCTGCCGGCTCTGAGCTGTCCTCATCCGCTCCTGGATGACCTGGACCTTCTCTGTCGTGGCCTGGACCATCTCCGGTCCCACAAGTGCTGACTCCCCAGGGTCTGTCCAGCACAAAGAAGATCTGAAAGGTCGGTCATACAATGCCTCGTATGGTTCCATCCCAATGGTGGAGTGGTAGCTGTTGTTGTACATGAACTCCACCAAGGGTAGGTGGTCCTCCCAGCTGTGACCAAAGTCGAGGACGCATGCGCGGAGCATGTTCTCGAGAGTCAGAATGGTCCTCTCCTTCTGAACATCTATCTGAGGGTGAAAGGCTATGCTCAGATGTAGCTGTGTCCCGAACGCCTCCTGTAATCCCTTTCATAGCCAGGAAGTAAATCAAGCATCTCGATCGGAGATGATAGATGATGGCACTCCATAAAGCCACACAATCTCCTAAACGTAAAGACGTCCCATGCTCTCCACTGGGCCCTGCTCTCTGATGGGTAAGAAGAGAGCCGACTTGGTGAGTCGGTCGACAATCACCCAAATGGAGTCGTGACCTCTAGAAGTGTGTGGAAGTCCAGTCAAGAAGTCCATAGATATGTCATCCCACATAAACTCTGGAACCTCCAAGGGTTGTACCAAGCCTGCTGGTACCTGATGCTCTACCTTCTTCAACTGGAAGGTGAGGCATCGTGAAACGAACTCTGCCACAGCCTTCTTCATGCCTGGCCACCAGTGCAGTCGTCTGAGATCCTGGTACATCTTCGCCACTTCGGGATGTACAGATAAGGGAGAAGTGTGAAACTCTGTCAGCACTTCCTCCCATAAAGCAACTGGTACCATGGTACATCCTCTGAAAAGGATGTCATGCTCTGCTCCAAAGGAGAATCCATCAGGTGCCTGTCCTGAGGATATCTGTGCACGCCGCATCTCACAGTCAGTGTCCCCACGATGTGCCTCTCTGACCCGCTGCAGTAGTGTAGGAGTGACTGTGAGAGATTGAAGGAAGGCTGTTCCATCTCTATCCACGAAGGATATCTGCAAAGAGGCTAGCTGCTCTTTCGCCTCCTCAAGTAGCTGAATGCCTGTCCTCCTACTTAGAGCATCAGCTACCACGTTCCCCTTCCCAGGAGTATAGACTATCTCAAAGTCATAGTCTTGGAGGAACTCGAGCCATCACCGCTATCTCAGATTCAGATCCTTCTAAGAGAAGATGTATCTGAGACACTGATGGTCAGAAAAGACTGTAAAGCGCTCGCCCATCAGATAGTGTCTCCATGTATTCAAAGCGAAGACCACTACTGCTAACTCCAGGTGATGGGTAGCATAGTTTTTCTCATGCGGCCTCAACTGACGTGATCCATAGGCGATCGCTGCCTGCTCCTGCATCAGGACACAACCGAGTCCAGTCCCTGATGCATCACAGTAGACTACATAACCTACTCCCTCCTCACGCAACCTCAAGGTAGGTGTGCAGGTCAATCTCTATCTCAGCTCTTGGAAGCTCTGCTGACATCTGTCTGACCACACGAAGGGTCTCCCCTTCTTTGTCAAAGCTGAGAGTGGTGCCGAAACTCTGGAGAATTCTGGTACGAATCTCCGGTAGTATCTAGCTAGTCCCAAGAAACCCCGCACCTCCGTCACGCTCCTGGGTGGCTCCCAAGCTAGCACTGCCTCGATCTTCACACAATCCACTACAACTCCAGCCTCAGAGATGACGTGTCCCAAGAAGTGGACCTCACATATCCAGAACTGGCACTTCGAGAGCTTACCATAAAGTTGGTGCTCTCGGAGTGTGTCTAGTACAACCCGCAAGTGGTAGGCATGCTCCTCCTCAGTCGTCGAGTAAATCAAAATGTCATCGATGAAGACCATGACAAATCGATCGAGGTATAGATGAAAGATCTTGTTCATGAGGGCCATGAACACTGCTAGAGCATTGGTTATTCCAAAAGTCATAACCAAGAACTCATAGTAGCCATACCGACATCCGAAGGCCGTCTTCTGCACGTCCTCATCCTGAACTCTGAGCTGATGATAGCCTGACCTGAGGTCTATCTTCAAGAACCACCGTTCTCCCTTGATCTGATCGAAGAGGTCATCAATCCTAAGTAGCGGATACTTGTTCATCACTGTCACCTGGTTCAGGTGACGATAGTCGACACAAATTGGCAAGCTCCCATCCGCCTTCTTGGCGAACAATATCGGGGAAGCCCAGGGTGAAACACTGGGTCAGATGAATCCCTTGCCCTGCAAGTCCTTCAACTGTACCTGCAGCTCTCGAAGCTCGGTGGAGGCCATCCGATATGCTGGAGTCGATATCAGGGCTGTCTCGGGGTAAATGTCAATATAATAGTCTACTTCTCTGCGAGGAGGTAGCCCTGGAACGTCGTCGGGGAAAACATCCGCATACTGATCCACCACTGCAGGAAAACCAGGACTCTGCACATCAACTGCTCCTAGGATGAGGCCAGCCAACTGATGAGTGATGGGCTGTCCTCTCCTCTGCAGAAGTCCATCCTGTGCTGCGAAGGCTCCCTTCTCGCCGGTGAAGGTGAACCTGCTCCCATCGGTGCGTACACATCGCACCATGCGCCTAAAACAGTAAATCTGTGCATGAACCGTAGACAACCAATCCATGCACAAGATGACGTCGTAAGGCCTCGACGCTGCTACAAGAAGATCCCAGCCGAAGCTCTCGCCTCCTAGTGTAAGCTCACACTACCGGCACCAGTGCGTAATCATCGAGTCTGCTCCCGTAGGAGTCTCTAGCCATAATGATCGAGCCAACGACTCTGTCGGAATCTCCGAGCTACGAACAAGGGAAGTAGATATGAAAGAGTGACTCTCTCATGTGTCTATAAGTAATACATCAATGGTGGAATAGACACAGATAGTACCTAGAATCATCTCGGGCGCACCGTGGTTGTAGGCCTCTGATGCCGGGAGCTGTGCCTGTCTCTGCCCGCCAGCACCCTGTGGTCGGGGTGGACCTCCTGATGGTGGTGGTGGTAGAGCCTCAAAGCGTCGCCCACCACCCACTGCTCGGCCAGCTCCTCTGCCTCATCCGCCTGCTCCCTGCGGACCGCCACGGTCGACCCTATACCTCTGCCTCGGTGGTCCCTCAACCGTCTGCTGCTCCTCGGAATGGCGGGTCGGGCAATCACGAGCCATGTGGCCCTACCCGCCGCACGAGTAGCACTGTTTACCTCTTGAAAGACTGGCTCTGCGTTGTGTGCCCCGCACTGCGGAGCCAGTGTCCTGAGGTCGTCTGCCTGAGGGTCTGGTCTGGCTGGACCCAAGAGTTATCTATCGACTGCCTGCTGCAGAACATTCTTCTACGTGCCGCCCTATGGTGGGTCTCAACGCTGGTGTAGACTCACCAAGAAAGCTTTCGACCAAAAGGGCTCTCTCCAGTACTCCTCTCTAAGTCATAATGCTAAGGGAGATTAGCGATGCCCTAATCTCGTGTCTCAATCCCTGCTCAAAGGTCAGGGCCCGAAAGAATGGGTCTCGTAACATGTCTGTAGAGTAGCGCGAGAGATCGGTAAATCTTGCCGAGTACTGGGAGACCGTAATGCTGCCCTGCTGCGGCTGAAGAAGTTCCTGGATGCGCACCGCACAGAGGGTGGCTGGGACGAACTCCGAGCGGAAGAGGCTCTCAAAGTCCATCCAGAGAGGAGATGCCTCATCGTGCACCTGAAGCATCAAGGTCCGCCATCTGCCTGCTGCTGCGTGCAGTAGGTTCGCTGCGAGGATCACCATGAGGTCTGCTGGTGTCCTCACTAACCTGAAAACTCTGACCACTGCCTCCAGCCAATCCTCGGCTTCCTGGGGGTCCGTCTCCCCGTGGAACCTGGGCGGTCGCTGGCGCTGGAACTCATGCAGTGCACTGAGGTGACGTGCATCGTCAGCGGCTGGTGCTGGAAGCATCAGTGGCTCGGCGGGTAGAGCTACCGCCGGTGCCACTGCTGTCAAAGGGCCCTGCACCGAGGCCTCGTCGCTCGGAGGGCTATCGTCACACTCGACTCTTGGAAGCCTAGCTGGCTGCCGTCGTGGGGCCATCCTGAAAAGGAACCAGGTGTGCCACGGTCAGAACAGTAAACATGGTGAGATGATATAAAGTAATCACAGAGAAAACTTGAAACACAAATGCAATCAATGTTTTCGTGCATTAAGTCGGAAATCAGAAGTCAAGGTCCCGGTGTACAGATACGTCGGCCGCCGCACCAACACTGCACTCCATGGACTAATAACCACACCCAATACGCTAAACACTATTTCTTCACATAGAAAATATCAGATTCCGTGGTAGAACCGAACCCCTCTGATACCAATTTGTCACGACTCGTCCTCGGGGCCCGTGCGGTGACTACCCCAAGCCCACCTTCCATAGGCCAGGGGCTGGAGACTAGCACCAAGGCGTAAATTCCGATAAAGGGAAGGCATTGCCTTTGTAATGTAAACAAGAACCATAGAGTAAGAAAGCGGAAAAAGTAAACACTAAGTAAAATCTGGTACAAGAGTAAGTGTGGAAAAGTATGTGGGCCAGTACAAACCCAAACTGAAAATAAAGTACAACTCGAAAAGGGAAAACAACAACTGAAAGGTAAAGCCGCAACGAGGAGTTGTCCACTGGGAATCCCACCTGAAGGGTGGGTACAGAAAGCCTCCACTGCTCCTCGGTCCAACCTACCGCTCCGAGTACGTCCTGCCCAGTGGTCCACCTCCAGGTACCGTCCTGCTCCGCAAGCCTCCACCACGATCTGCGCTATCTATCGTCTGCAACCAACACAACGTAGTGCGGGCATAACCCGTGCAGGGGTGAGTATAAGCTACACATTAGGGACCCCGAGACCACTGATGGTCTCCCAAAATCCATAAAGGATAAACCAAAAAGGAAAGATACAATCACGAAGTATCATCTGGCACTGCTTAGGTATATGCCCATACATATACCTAAGTCATCAATTCTCATTCGGCTCTAACATCCGAGCCCAAGTACAACCCAGTCCACACAGGAAATCAACGTGTTCCACACAGAAAGAAAAACGTAATCCACACAGGAAAGAACAACTCAATCCACATAGGAATGCAAAACGTAAATCCACACAGGATAACACAACACAGTCCACATAGGAAAGTAAAACAGGATTCAGCTCACACAGGTATACTTCTTTGAAAGACCATAGAGATGATCACTGATCCATCTAAGTCATCGGACCCACAAAGGATCGACAGGTACTAACCCCCGCAATGACCCACACAGGATCAGACCCACACAGGATCAGTAGGCGCTTGCTCACACAGAACCACTGATCGCTGACCCACACAGGATTGGACCCACACAGGATCGGTAGCACTGATCCACACAGGATCGCTGAGTGCTGTAGTCGTCGTCGTCGAATCTACTGAGGATCTCTGTACAGTCGTCGTCTTCACAGTAGCAGTCGTAGCCAGCACTAGGGTTCCCACACACAGCAAGCTCGTTCGGGAGGGTCCGCTCCACGAGCCAAAAGTCTGATACATCAACTGACACATTGTCCAGATTTTATGTATCCAAAATTTCTGTATCGTCAACTGGAACTCAACGTCGCAGACGACGCGTCGATCGGACGCCCGGTCTGAGAGTTATTGGCTTTTTCGTCCCAGGGGCCCGGTTGGTTTTTAAGGAAAAACCAAACCGACCGTACTCCACCTGCGTCCAAACCTCGGGCGGAGTAAGCCAAAAGATCCTTCTCACTATGAGGAAACCAACATAGATGACGGGACGTCAAACGGACGTCCGAAGCTCAAGATATGAGTGTTTCCGCTCCGTGGGCCCGGTTGGTTTCATGTACAAACCAATCCGGCCGAACTCAAAGTATTCCAAAACCTTGAGTGTGATATACTGAAATGACCGTCTCTTTCCAAGGATCGTGTCTCCACTGACGGTGCGTCGATCGGAGGTCCGTAGCCCGAGTTATGGGCAATTGAAACCAAACGGTCTGATAAAGGGGGTTTCGGGCCAGAGCCGACCCGGCCCGAGACCCCCCCGGTTGGCCCGAACTGGGTCGACCCCCCCCCCCCCCCAGGTCCGGGTCAGCCCGTCCCTACGTGGCCCGGCCCGACATGCGTGGCCCGACCCAATGCCCCGGACAGGCGACCCGCGCGGTGGGCGCGCCGGTCGGTGCTCGGCCAAAACGGTCGAGCCGTCTTGGCTCGGGGGGGGGGGGGGGGGGGGGCGTTGCCCCCCAGTTTTCTGTAAACGCGACCCCTTAATTGGGGCTGCTTTGATGTCTGGCCGGGAGAATTAATTTCCCCGGCTCCTCCATGTCTGGTCGGCCTGACCTGGCCGGCCGATTTCTACTCAACAGGGCCGGCGATGGTCGTTCCCCTTCCAGCTCCGACGCCGGTGGCCCGGTCCAGCCGCCGGTCACCTTGCTCCACCGCGGCTCGGAACAGGCCACGGTTCTTGTCGTCCGGCGCGGTACGACGTCACAGAGCCCCTCCGCCGCAGCCCTGCTCCGGCCGCGGCGTCTTCGGTTTTCTTCGACGCGGCACGACGGCGTCACGTCTTGTTCAACGTCACGACGCGGCTTGATGGCACCGTGAAGTATTTGCCATGCGATTTGCATGTGATGCGACGGAACCACGCCATTCCGTCCAATCCACAAAGTATAAACAAGGATAAATAGGAGGGTCGGCCGTGTTTGTGCGGTCCGGCCCCCTCTCGTTAAACGATAACATTTAGTCGAAGATCCATGAATATCGACAAACTAGAATCATGAACGGAAGTAATTAAATAAAATAAAAACCACTACCATGTTTTCAAGAGCGGAGCTTGTTCGGAGGTTCGTCGAAGAGAAAACGTCGCGGTAAAACCGTCGCGGAAAGAGGCGACTTGGAAGGAGGATGTCGCGTCGTGGAAACGGTGTCACGAAAGAACCGTTGCGGAAAGAGACGTCGCGTCGCGGGTCAATGTCACGGAGAACGAACGTCAATTCCATTGTCGTCAATGTGCGTCCGAAGAGGAAATGTCGCGGAAGAAGAATGTCGTGGAAGAAGTTCTCCGCATTCTTCGGCGGAGATGTTCTTCTTTGAAGAACGATGTTCTTCGTCGGAGTCCGAGGTGTTCTTCACGTTCTTCATCGAAGAAGAAGATGTTCTTCCAAAAACCTCTCAATGGCAAAACTCTAACAACAAAATAAAATTATATCCTTTCTTATTTTATTAACACAATAAGCCTTTTAAAAATTCAAGGGTTTGAATTTCAAAAACTTACATTTAACTCACCACATTAATTCCATAAATTAAGTAAACTTAAGTTATCAACATTTAATGGGAGTTGAGAGGGGTTAGAGGGCATAAAGGGGTGGGGTTCGTGTGGGCCCCACCACCTTCATAACCTTCCAAGGGAGGTTGGGTGGTTACCCAACTTCCATCAAGAACTAAACACTTAGAATAAAAATTGTAGAATAAAAATAAATTATCTTCCACAATTTTTATCATCCACACCCGTGATAACGCAACTCCGGAACAGGAGTTCCTAAGCAATTACCGGCGCTACGGTTCCATCGGTGCCATCGGAATTCGATTCCGGGCACCGGTTCAAAAGTTAGAAATTCCCTCTTGTTCGTTCATTGAAGGTACCTGAGCTAAAATTCGGATAGAAATTCCGGGCACTACAAGCCTCGGAATCATGTCCCGTTTGAAACCGCGTTCTTGTAAAATAATAAAGAAAATTAAGAAATAATTTCCCTTGAATTTTACTGGTCTTTACAAACTTCATCAATGATTTCTGAAATACATTGAAAATCATAAATTTTATGATCAATATCTTTAGAAAGATATGATACTTCCTTAGTAAGAATAGGAATCACAGAGTTTTCTTTATCAAGATTTTTCTTGACTTTAGAATTTTTATTTTCAAGGATCTTAGCAAACCTAGAAACTTCTTCAAAAGTAGGTAAAGTATTTTGTACCTTGGCTATTAAATAGTGATTTTCAATAGGTAATCTAGCTAGTAATTTAAGATTCTTCTGATCAAAAGATTCATACTCTGAAGATTCATCAGAAGAGTCTCCACCACTAGTACACCCTGTGTCATTAGCTTTCAAAACATTATTAGCTTTCTATTTTTATTACATCTTTCTAATTCTCCCAAAATGATTTTACTTTCTTTCCTTTCTCTTAAACATATGACAATGTGGCCTTATATTCCATGTTTTTTTTCATTTATAACAAGTGACTTCAGAGACTTTATTGTCCTTTCTTAATTTCTTCTTATATCTATACTGAAAGTCTTTCTTCCCAACTATCATGTTCATCCTTCAAGAAAAATTAGACAGTTCATTCTCAGAATGATCACTATCACTTGATTAAGTTAAAACAATATCCTTCTTAGATTTAGATCATGTAACTCTCTCAGGCGTCTTTTATTTCATATGATTTCATGTAGTTGGAAAAGAAACAATTACATTTCAACACTATTTTAGAATAATTTCCACATCTATCTTCATTCTGGTTTCATGTTGAATAAGGGTTCCAAATAGCTCATCAAGATAAATCACATTAACTTTTATATTTTCATCTATATCTATTCTCTAATATTCCCACTCATTAGGCTTAATGTCTATAATCTTGTCTACAAGATCTTCATCATCCAAACCATTCTCACCCATTATTTGTATGATTTTGAAAATATCCAGGAATCTCTTTTGTTCATTACATATAGGTTCTCCACAAGTAAGGAGGAAACCGTGATACTCAGCTCTATGCATAGCTCTTCAAGTTTGGATAACTTGGGAAGTTCCAAAGTGAGTTACTTCAATCTTCTTCCAAATAAAATTTTCAGTTACTCAAGAATAGATTTGGATATATATATTTCTAGTCAGGGAACATAATAAAGTATTTCAAACCTTGTAGTTTAATTGATATTCTCACTTTTCTTGAGTAGTAAAAGTTCGGACTTCCATGTCAAGAATCTTGTAATACCCAGTAAGCATAAAAAATTTGTCTACTCTAGTATTAATAACAACAATATTCATATGATCTCTCCAATATTCATAACCATTCCTATCAAATATAGTTGTTCTAGTAGGATTAATAATTTTAATCGATCAAACATTAATTCCTTCCATCTCAAAGAAAATATCTTTCCACGGAAACTTTTTATTAAAAAAGTATGTAAACTATGATAAAAATATCCTAAGTAAGTAAAATATAGAACAATGAAAACATGAGAATGAAAACATATGTGTGAATATAATTATTTAGAGACCTCCTCTCATACAATTGTTTGGATCAAAATAAGGAATGTAGATGCTCAATATACAAGAGGGGCGGGGGGGTGAATTGTATAATTTAAAAATTTCTTTGAGTCATTAAGGTTTGTTATAAAACATTCATTTTAACCTTGAGGAAAAATATGTTTAATAATGTTAAATAAGGTAAATTCACAAGAGCTTATAGTTCTACAAACATGCTAGATTCTGGAAATATGGTTTCAAAAATGATACTTAAGAAATTTTTACAAGGAAAATGATTCTACCTTAAAGAGTATATAATCATACTAATCTGAGTATACAAGTATAAGAAAGTTTAAGATAGTTATACATTCCTTATTAATCAAAATTCAGTGAAAAATAATCTTGAAACAATAAAAATAACTTGCATATAATCTTTTTACCCAAAGAGTAGGGTATCCAACAAACATGGATAAAGGTCCCTTGATTTACACTTTCAAGAATGTTTGTCTTACCCACACAAGGTTATTACCTCGATCAAAAAATAAGGTTCTTTCTTGATATCCCCGCAAGTCCTCTAACTTTAAGTTAGTTGGCACCTATGTCTTCCTATCCCAAGAAGCCCTCGAACGTTATGGTAGTCGGCACCTCTGTCTACCTATCCCCAATAGCCCTCGATTGTACACAGTAATAAACAGAGTCGCACTAAGGAATATGAATAAGATTTTTAGTATGCACAAAGCATGAGAGTATCTCTCTAGGAATCACTTTAGCAACATGTAATCTCTAGATTGATCACCAAGTAATGAGATCGTTCAAATGATCTCTATTTATGGGAACATTTCCAGTGGTCGACTCCCTCTACAAACGGTCATATTTTTCATTGAATTTTGGAGCAACATATAAAAGTGTCACTCAAACAATGGTTAGTAAGAAACAGAATTCCTTCCATCATTTTTAACTATAATAAGATTATGTAAAATATGGTTGCTCAACAAAATCCAATTTTCAGAGTGTAAGGGAAAATAATGTTTGGAGTCTAAGAAGAATACATTCAAAGTGTATATTAAAAGGATATTGGGATTCTGTTTTCATTGAATTCTGAATCAAAATTCTGTAGACATCGGAGTCTGAATTATGAGGAATTCCAAACCTGATTTCTAAGGAATTAAGAACCTGATTTTTGAGGAATGCGGAGTCTGAAATCTACGGAATTCAGATTCTGAATTCTATAGTATTTGGAAATAGAATTCTGAGGAATTTGGAGTCTGAATTATAAGTAATTCAGAACCTGAATTCTGAGGAATTCGGAGTCTGTATTCTATGGAATTCAAAGCCTAAATTCTAAGACATTTGGATTCTGAATTTTAGATAATTCAGAATCTAAATATAAAATAATTCGGAGTCTGAATTACAGATAATTCGGAGAATGAATGTTAGAGAATTCAGAGTCCGAATTTCAAACAATTCGGATTCTGAATTTAGACCCTAAAAACTGAATACTCTATATCTAAGTATTTATAGTATTCCAAGGTTTTTGATGGGAAATCAATATTTTCACTCAGAAATAAAAAGAGTTAGACTTAGAGAAACTAAAATATGAACAATGAAAAACAGATCTGTAAAACATTTCCTTGAGGAAGGAATATTTCTTTTTGAAGATAAATCTTATGGGGAATTGTTTTTTCTTAAGATAGAGTGTTTGGGATTTTAAAAACATAGAGGAATGGAAAAGTCATAAGGAATCAATATTGACTCAACAAAACAAAGTACCCCTAGGTCTGCCACCTAGCCATATGAATAATGTATTACATATATGTCACAAGGTTTAACCACCAAACTAAAAATATCAAACCACTCAATGGAAGTTAATGATCACACTATCCTATGAGTGTCAAAATAGTCAGCATCAACCTAATAAGGACCTGATCATCCCTAAGAATCCTCATAAATAACTTCTCCCTATAAGTCATGATATCATCATAGAATAGATATAGAACTAAATTTCACTGGTCATATGCATATGGGAATACCCCTTGATGTCATGTTTACTCAAAACATTGTGGTACACATCAATATTGTACAAAGTGATCCGACTAGATAACCAAAAAAGAAGTTCAGTTAAGTAGAATATCATTCCATGATATATAATAAAACATTATATAGATTATTGATAACAATTTAAATAACCAAAACTAAGAAAAAATCTTTACTATGGATTGAAAAACTGGAACTCATAGTTCATATCAACCTACTAGGGTCACTACACCTCCCCTGCATGAGTACTGAGTAATTAGCCTCACCATTAAATCTCTCAACATAGATCCGCAAACCCTTCTATTATATTGAAATATGTATACACATGTTTCCATAGTTAAGTATTATTCCACAAAAACCCATTATGGGAAAGAAACATTTAATATATTGTTGAACCTACAAATAGTTGGCCTCTATGGTTAGTAAAATCACTCAATTGAAGGCCTATAACATGTGAATCCTAATTGACAAATATGATTCATGAGATGCCTCCTAAGATTGTTTGAAAATATTCAAAATATATCCCTAGATTCGTGAAGATGCCCAAGGGATATAAATCTATGATAAATAATAAAATTCGAACCACATGTGTGTCACTTAAAGTGAATATCATATAAAAATCAAAAATCATAGATCAGAACAAAAATTAGACAACCCTTACAACCAAGACATCATACTAAAACAAGTGTTCTGGATGAACCAATCCAATATAAATCATAGGTTATAACTATTTCCTAATAATACTATATATCATATCCCAAATATTAATATAACTGGAAGAGAAATAGACCTGATACAATTTTGTAATGTCCCGAAATGGATTCCACTGAACTAGTGTTGTTGTATGGTGTGTCCCAAGGATTTAAGTGATCCTATCCAAATGAAAATTTCTTCTGACTACAATAATGGGCTTAGGTGTTTCCTTTGAGATACCATGGCCTAATATTAGAGTATATAACAGAATAAATAACAAGATATCATCCAAGAAGTAAATAAATAGAGTGTGAAATCAATGAATAAACTAAATTGGAACATAATATAATAATCGATGAAATGATATAAAATCCCAAACAACCATGTCATAGATACAACACTGGTCAATCACTGATCATACCATACATTCTACAATAGATAAAATAATCTGTAATAAAATAACAACTATATACTATCGACTCTTAGCCATACCACATACCTTGTCTCCAAGACACTGTCTAGATGCTCTAAAATGACCATAAGAAACCACCTGAGTTTCTCCACTCAATCATTCAATTCGGGGAATCATCCATATGAACCATGTATCTTTCTCAACCTAAAAAATAGACATAAGGTATGCATGCGCACTGAGGGGGAAGTACATGTGTGATAAATAATCTTAGTACGCCATCCCAATGACGAACCTATAAATCCAATGTCATAAGATCATTCTCAAACAATATGATCGTCCTAGATGGGACACGACTATAAAAATAAAATAAATATATATATATATATAATCAACATCAAATTTATGGTTCAACGACACCAATCATTTATAAAGAGTCCCATATTATAAGATAATATGAATGAATGGATATATATATATATATACCAACATATATATAAATGTTTACATATACACACATATATAATCAATGTATAAATGTGTCAGTAACTCATTCTAAAAAAGATCGTTAGACACATGATACGATCAACTGGGTATCCAGTGAAGAAAGGAATTGGGTTGGATGTCATATAACTCAAGTTGTGTATCATTAAGTCAATCCATAGGTGTATTATACCAATAGACAATACCACCTACATCCAGTCAAAAAATGTCTCTATGGAAACTAAATCACCACAAGGGGAAACTCATCATAACGTATGGTCTGTAATTCCCCAAAAATTTTAAAATAATAACATTATATTCGTTAGTGTGTTTGACGAGAATCACCAAGTGTGTAAGGGAATATAATATCTCAAGACCTTACAATATATTTACAATTTTAAATAAAATATACCTATGATATATATTGCAATTCATACAATACTATGTTAACATGAGTAACATGGAACAATGAGTTTCTTCGATAGCTGGTGTTACACACAAGACCGAGTCTTACCAACCAATAATATATTATTAAATTTTATTATATAATATAATAGGATATAACCTATTTGTTTAATTAGTGGTTCGAAATAAGACTAACTAAATTACGGAAATATTTATATTATACAAATTTAAAATTAATTCATCGGTTATATATTAATTATAAATGAATACAAGAACAAATTTAATTTAAAGGGATTGTTTTTATAGAACACTATATTTATACTCACAAAGGTGTTTTATAATAATAATTTATAATAATTATAAATATTAAGTGATATTAATGAATTAAATATTTTATATATTCAATCAATTTTTTATATCCATCTAACATATTTTATAAGCATAAGATAATAAAAAACCCAGTTTCGTACATAATAAACAATATTTTAATAAAGTAAATTTTGTCGCCTTTGAATTGAGAAGTTGTTTTAAATCAAATTTTTTAAAATATTATATGAAAAGAATACTTTTCTAAATTGAAATATCAAAATTATGTTAGGGTGAATTTTATTAAATTTTATTATAATGTTATATTTTTTAACGAATAATCAAAAATATTAAATTCAACTTCAGAATTAGGTTTTTATATTAGTTATTTTTAAGGTATAATTAAATATTTTTTATTTTAAATCTAAATTAGAAAAATAAAATATATAATTATCCAATTTAGGTCATTTTAATCATTTTTTTCATAGAAATTTGATATACAAACATAACAAACTCTTGAAAATATTTTACATTAAAAACATGCATTGTCGTCCCATATGTGGGATTGACTTTTAATTAAGTCAAAACACTTTTATTATTGAAATTTGGGAAAATAGAATCAATATTTTTAAATATAAAAATGTACAATTTCAAATAAGCTCAGCATAGTTTTTCATCAAAAATATTGTTGAATGGGAATAGATTTAATTAAAATGATTAAGAGGAAAATTATCTTAACAAGTGACTAAATTTAAAACATAATAGACAAATTGACCTAATAAATTCTAAAAAATCCATTTCTGATTATATTTATACAATATCCTCACTTGGATAATTTTATTACTATAATTATATCCACTTTTCCTTGAAAAAATGTTGTTGAAATTCCCTTTTCAAAAATTTATAACAGTGTCACTCCTCCTCCACAATAAAAATGTAGTAAACCCTCCCACTTCCTCATACATATTATGACACTTATTCTCTAAAAATGTATAACCAAACATCTCCTAATAATACATACTATCAACCTAGATGCCTCACAGAAATGTCCCAGCCCAAATTTCCCAAAATCAGGGCATTATTTTATTACATTATCAAGAGAAAAAGAAATCAAATCCCAAAGGACTGATCAGTTTAGTATCATTGGAAAATATAGATAAAAACATAAGTTTTACATTATATAGTGAACTGAAACACAACATTGTGTTTACATTGAAAACACCCATTTACCTTAGACTATCCTTGCAAGATAGTCATAATATACTTCATTACATCTTGGGGAAAAATAAAACATAAGAAATGGGTGATCTCAGATTCTAAGTAAAGAAAAACAATATAACCGAAGCTATCAACAAATTTTATAAATTTTAATGGTAAAGTATAAAACTGAAACACTAGTATTTTAGACATAGTATAATGCATAATATGGAATTAATAAATCATAGAATTCCATTTAAACATTTACATGGTAATTATTCTAGTTGAATAATCACATGTAATATCAATAATGAATCTAGTAATAAGGTAATGCATAATTTCATACATCATTGCCACATTGTCAATGCCTCATGAGCAGACAATACATAAACTGGTAAAAACTGAAACTAGTTTTCCTCATGAGACATAATGATGCATCGGGAGGCTATAGCATACCCAAACCATAACATACTAAGTCCAAGGTGTTCCGCTTATAAAATGGTTGAAACATAACATAAACAATCATATTAAAACTACCATACAAAATGTTAATACTTTAACACTAAACCATTAATGGAATAAAAATATCACATCCATAGTCAAACATATCATAACACATTAAATATAATATGAAATATTATATCATAATACATCACCCTCAATCAAGAAAAATATATATTCTATAATGGATTTTCTCATTGATTAAATTAATCTAATAATTTTATTAAAACACTTTGAGAGATATATCCAATATTTACACTGAAATAATTTAAAATAAGAACAATTATAAATGAATAAATTTCTTATGAAAAAAATATTTTAATCTTGATAGGTACACTTCAAAATGGTAATGCTCCATAATAGCAGAAAATAGCTGCTCGTGTCGTATAAGTCAAAAATAATTCATTCCTCAATTTGTCAAAAAAGTTCATAAAGTACATCATTTGGAAAAATATAGAAATATACATTTAAAAAAAAGTATACACAGTAAAATAGGGGAAAAATTTTCTTTAAACAATTTTCGATAATATTTTTAAATACATTTTAAGAAACATGGACATGGATGATATTGATTTCGCAATAGATACATACATATAAACAAACTTGCAGTACAATGAGGTTGTGAAATTAACCCTTACCTCACACTTTCCTTTAGTAGAGGGTTATTTTACCTCCTTTATAATGGTTAAATAATTTTATTAACTTATATAAGGATCATATTCATATTTAAGATATCATATATGATCTTTTATATCATTTTATTAATAACAATTCAGTATTACCATTGTTTTGGGTGTAAACTCCCATGTTTTCCAATGCCTATTTTGTTGTCAAAGTTAGGTTTCTTATGAATAAATATATATTCTTCATATAAATAATGATATTATGTTCATAAATATTATTTTTAATCATCCAATAAAATTTTTAATCATTCACGGATAGATAAATTGGTGAATGAATCTCAGCGCATTGTGGAGACAGTAGGGTGTACGTATGCACGAGTGACGGTGTCATTCAATTTATGGTTAAATGGTATAGAATTGGATGATATATTAAATATAAATAATACTTTTCATGTTATATTAATTAATTATATCCATTATACTCATCATTATACACATTCAAAAAAATTAGTAAAGAATACCAAATTACACCACAACGTGGAGACGGTAAGCCGTACGTACGCACACCACGTAAAAATGTTATTCGTAGGATGGGTAAGTAGAGGATTATGGTTGCTCCATATTTAGAAAAACATCACATTTTTATATTATATTGGATTTGTTACTTTGGTATGAAAAAATTGGAGTAGGAAGTATAGTAAAAAATGAAATTGAATGGAATTGGTAAAACAATATCTTTTCTTTGAACCTCTCCTTTTGATTCACACAAAATGACTCCTTAGGTTGGTATTCATCTGAATTTTTGTCATCTAGGATGAGTTTATGTAAGTTGAGTGGGGAAGTGGTGAGGTGTTAGCTGAGACAAATGGATTAAGGGATTTTAATAAAAGATAAGGAGAGGTGCTATTTTATACGATAGGGGAGGGGTAATTTAGGAAACCCCAAAACTATTAAATTATTATAAATTTATTTTAGGTTTCAAATATATTCCATGTGAGTTTTTTCTAGGATAATATATAGATGGTTATAATTCCTCTCAAATAATTATTTTTATACATGTTTATGTCAATCAATTAAGTTTATATGTTGTATTTAACCCTTCATTAAACAATTTATCTCTTATCATGTTTACATGACTTTTTATAGTATATAGATATTATAGTTACTAGAAAATGACAAAAGAACCCAGTTTAGATAATTTATGACATATCTTACATTATAATGGTATATTTTTGGAGAATTATATTATTACGAATCTTATAACATTTGAAAAAAATATTACATATTTTAATGTATTTCAATGTCAATTTTGATACTATTCAAAATATTCATTTTCTTAAATCACAAAAAAATCATGATAAATTAGAACCAATACTTAGAATATGTAAATAAAATTTATCTGTTATTTAGAAAATTATTTTATGTCATTAATTATTTCAAATTATATTTATTTAAATATTTTTCATATAATTTATTTGGTATTTTTGTCAATAAAATAATTTCTACTTCACAATTGTGACATCATTAATGGATATTATTTAATATCTAAAAAATTGAAATAAATTTCTATGATTTAGTAAATTATTTTAACTTTTTAAATAATATTTATACTTGACTATATACCTTATATAATCTAATATTAAAAATTATATAGTAATCAAAATTTGTTTATGACACTTTAATATCTTATTTAAATAAAATATAATAAATATAATAATCTTACAAAAGTGGCTTAAAAAGGAACCTATTTTTGAAATAAGGTATATTTTGGTCTAGAGAAACATATCCAAAAAAATTAGGACAATTGTTGTGGTAATTTTATATTATTATAATATTATTTTTACCTTCAATCGCTACATTTACCATTAACCATGGTAAATAATATCAAAAAGTTATTATTACAAAAAATTATTTTGATCATATTAGACCATAGTTTTATTAATTATTACAACCATGTATTTCTTTTTTTGAAATTCAATTCACATAAGTGGTAAAATTATGTTTAATGGTAATCTTTTGATGTGGTTAGAAGGTGATTAAAAGTGATGTTCAAAAGTTCAGTAAATTGTAATATTTAATTCTATAATAAAAATGATTCCACTCAAAAAAATTGGATAATAAATATATTATTTATGTATTTTGATATTAAACTCGATCTGATGTAAAATAATTAATTAAATGAAAATGTTTGTTTTCAAAAATAATGTAGTATTTTCACAATTCATCAAAATTGAATCTTTTCAGAAAAAAAAATTAAATATAAGATAATATTGATATTACGAATTCAAAAATTAATTCAATTTTGAAAATAAAATCTATAAATTTAATAATTTGATTAATACTATTCATAACCGCTTTTTAATCGGCTAGATTGATACGTCATGGTTCACCAGAACATGATTTTTTGTGCAGTGCAATATATTGAATTATTTAAAAAGAGACACACTATGGATGGTTTGTGTGTTACATTCATACCTCCTTCAAATAATTTCATCCACAAAAATTATAGAATATTACTTCATAAAAAAATTTGATTAGTTCCTCAATATAAGTTCCTCATGTTCCCATATCACCGCTTCCATTTTATGATTTCTTCAAATAACATTTACAAGATGAGTCATTCGATTTATCAAAATTAGTTCTCTAGTATTAAGAATCTTGATAGGCTTTTCAAGATAAGACAGATCAGGTTCATGTTCTATTAATTTTTAGGTGAGTACATTTGTGGGTTTTACATGTATTTTTTTAATTGTGATATATGGAACACATCACAAAATTTGGAGATACTAGGCGGAATGGACAAATAGGGAGCTACAACTCCAATTAGTTCCATAATTTCAATAGGTTCAATGTTCTTGGAACTTAATTCCCCATTTTTTACGAATCATATAAAACCAGTCAGTGGGGATACCTTAAAGAAAAAATGATATCTTACTTGAAATTAAAAATAATTCCTTTGGTTATCTACATAGATCTTGGGCATAAGTTGAGCTATTTTGATATTGGTTTGAATAATATTCACATTTTTTGTTGATTCTACAACATATTCTAGACTACTAATTTTATTTCTCCAACATCATCGCAACAAGTAGATGTACGACATGTATTTCCATATAATGCTTCATATGGTTCAATATGAACAGTTTTATGGAAGCTATTTTTATAGGAACAATATACTATGGGTAAACATTGGTTCCAAATAACTAGAATGTTAAGTTGGAATGATCTCAACATGTCTTCTAAAATTCTTGACTTGTCTGTTATGATTGTCCATCAGTTTGAGGGTGGTAGGAAGTGCTCAATCGATTCTCAGTATCTGGGGGAATTAGAATAATTTTCTATAAAATTTATGTAAAATATGGATCACAGTAAGAAATAGTCGATAGGGGTACACTCTGAAGTCTTAAAGTTCATTAATGTAATTTCTTTCTAAACATTCAGGTGGTAAATTTTTTTTAGCAAGAAAATGTGTTGATTTGGTAAGATGACCAGCAATAACGGATATCACAACAGTTTTTCTATTAGTCTTAATTATCCCCCAAAAAAGGTCCGGCATAATATCATCCCTTTTCCCCATAGGTATAAGAAGAGGTTGCAGGACTCCTCTAGGATGCTGTCTTCCAACCTTCAACTATTGACAATCTAAACATCTTGAAACATGATCAGAAATATATATCCTTTTTTTGTCCAGAAAAAAAAATGTTCTTTTAAATATATTTAAATCATTGTGATACTAGGTTTTATAGAGAAATTGGAGTTATGAGCATCATCCAATATGTCTATTTTAGCTCAGGTTAGTGGGTACACAATGCCTCGTCCCCAATTTCGAAAAACTATCTTCATTACGAATTCTAATAAGTCTCATATCGGTCATAGATTTTATTTTCTTATAAAAATCCTCATCATCAGAATGAGAACATTTTATCATTTGTAGTCAATATTGTTTAAAAACCATATGAAAAAGTAGTTATGTTTAACCTTCCACTATAATTCCCATATCAATCATTACTAGATCCAGGAACATAGGATCCTTTTCAACTCTCATAATTTTTTTAGAACTCTGTGGTTCTTTCTGATCAAATCGTCTACAACCTTATTTTCCATTCTCAGTTGGTAGTGTATGGTTTAATCATAATCATTGAGTAGAAAAACCCATATCCTTTGTCTCAAATTGAGTTTATTCCATGAGAAAATATATTTCAAACTCTTTTGATCTCTATATATCTCACATATTTCACCATATAGATAGTGTCTCCATGGGGAAATATTAACAATACAAACTCAATATCATGATTTGTGTAATTTTATTTATGTATTTTTAATTTCTTTATTTCATAAGAAATAACTCTATCATTCTACATAAGTACACCACTAAATCATTTCCATGATACATCACTATAAATCAAAAACCCATCATTCCCAGATGGTAAAGAAATGATCGAAGAAATGAATAATTTTCTATTCATCTATAAAAACATTCTTCACAATCTTTTATCAAAATTAATTAAACCCCTTTATGTGTGAGCTTGGTTAAATGGTTTTCTAATATGGAAATATTCGGGATGAAACTCTTATAGTAACCTGCTAATCCTTTGAAACCATTTAACTTGGTTATACTCGATAGTGTTGGAAATTCGTGGATTTCCTTTTTCCTTTCTAGATCAATAGGGATTCTATCCATCAAGAAAATATGGGAATGAAATGAAATTTCCCGAATCACGAATTCACACTTGAAAAACATCCCATATTTTTTATTTCTACTATGAGACTTCAGAACAATCCACATGTGGTTCTCATGGTCTTCGTAACATTTGGTGTGTACCGAGATATCATCAATAAATACTATCAAAAAATAATGAAGATATTTATTATTCACTTTATTCATTATATCCATTAAAATATAGGGTGAATTAGTCAGTCTGAATGACATTACTATATACACATAATTCCCATACCTGATTTGGAATGATATCTTTAGAATATATACCTTATTAACACACAATTGATGATATCCAGAACAATGTTCAATATTTGAAAAATATTTAGCTCCATAATTCTATCAAACAAATCATCAATGAAGGGTTAAGGATACAATTATTTTATTGTAATAGCATTTATTTCTCTATAGTCATTGTATAACCTCATTGATTCATCTTTATTCATATCAAAAAGAACTGGGGATCCTGGAGAAACACTAGGGAGAAAAAATCTATTAATACTTAACCCCTATTTCGATTTCATCATATATAATAATTCCAATATGTCCATTCTAAATGGATTCTTTGATATTGGTCTTTCATTAGGGATTAAATCAATAATAAAATCAACTTCACACTCTGGGGGTGTCCAGGTAAATTTTCTAGAAGAACATCAATGTATTACACTATAATAGGTATATCCTGATTTTGAATATTTATTTCTTCATCCCTAGATGTTATTTCCCCTTCCTCCTGAAGAATAACATTTAGTAAATACATAGGGGTTGTTTTTTGACAACAATCAGGTGATAAAGTTTCTCCTCTAATGATAATGGATTCAAAATCTCCCCCACAAATCATATCATCCTTTTTAATGAAATATTTTGTTTGCATCATATATTTATTTCCAATCCACACTGAGGATTATATCAAAGTCTACAATAGTTATGATCATAAATTTAGCCGATAAATAACGTTTATATACCATAATGGGAACTTCTTTATACATATTTGTTGCAATGAGACGTCCCTTAATGGTTTTTACGGACAACTCCCTTGTAAATGTGAATTTTAAATATATAATTTTTAAATAAAACTTGTTATGTATAAAGGAATCGTAGGATCTATTATCAAATAATGTTTTGGTTAAATTTTTGGAAGTGATTAAAGTACCTACCACCACATCATTAAGAACATCAACCGAAAAAAGTTGTAATTGAAAAAGCTTTTCCTTTCTCCCATGGAAATACCTAGGGGAATTTTTATTTATGCATAGGACATTCATTTTCATAATTTCATATATCTTAAAAATTGTATGATTGAAAATTGGTATCTTCTTTCTTCCCCTTTTAATCACAAACTTGGTTTCCTTTTTCCAAACACATGAAACAAACTCTCATCCCCTTTAAGAAAGAAATGTGGGGTTTTCTTCCACAATTAATGGGGGTGGAAATTCAACATTTCCCATATTCCCCTTACATCCATTTCTATAGTGTTCAATGGACCTATTATTCACATTCATTACATTAATGTCATAATACATATATAATTTTCTTTCTATATTGATAGCACATGAGACTATATCTTTATATGATGATAATGATTGTGTGACCAATGTCCATCCATGGAATCATTTTTACCCCTCAAAGAATCAGTAAATCATACTTCTTGTGGTATGAATGTAGTCTATAGCATTCCTTACTGGCCTTGAAGATTTAGCTTCATACTTTGAAACATTCTCATCCTCTAACTGCCTCAGACTCAAACATTCCTCCCCATATCCGCTCATATATCAGAAGGAAAGTGTTTTTATAGGAATATTTACTTAAATTAACTCAATTCCATATTTTCTACCTCTTCATCCTCTTTTATGTTGGGAATTAATAACCATCATTGATCTGCGTATCATGATAGATGATAGATATCCATAACAACTTTTTCCCTTTCTGATGCTTTATACAGGCAAGGTTATTATTTATAACCTGTGTTAGTTGTCCCAATATGATTATAAACTGTTCAGCACCACTTGTATCGCCAGATCCACTATCATTATGTTGCATATAAGGGTAATGAAAACATGGGTTACATGTGTTGATATAGATTCCATTCCGTCCACTAGGCTTCATTTGTAAAAAATTTCATACAGTTGATTAGGTTATGAATCATAATTCATAGACCCAAACTAGTAAAATAATTGAATTAAATTGAAACTTTTATGCCTATTTAATCCATAATCATAAAAATGGTTTCATTGGAAACATATTGAGTCATTAATCTTTCATAATAGTTTGTAATGAAAATGTGAATTATCATAATAATGTGCCCGAGGAGTGTCAAACTCAGTGCGCTACAAGGCCTGTTGTCTTGTATCGAGTTTCCCTAAGTGAATACTTAAACCCCTTATCAGAGTTGTTACTTATAGAAACATGTTTTTTAGAACCATTTCCAAATGTTTTATTCTAAAATGGATTTATTTTCTAATAATACACACATAATCTATCCATTACCGAAATTTTAGGATGTTCTTATATACTTATCCTCAAATTATATCATTGTCCAGTGTACCTTAATTAATGTCTTTTCAAATTCAATTTTCCAATTATTATTTTAAACTTCAATTTATAATAACATTAAATCCCCAAACTCAGTTTCTTAGAGGTGGTGCATTAATTTATTACATTGGCATGATCACAAGAAATCAAATATCGAAGGACTGATAAGTTTATTCTCTTTTTAAAAAATAGATACAAAAATAAGTTATACTTTACATCATGAAATGAAAATCAACATAACATCTCTTTTGAATACACTCAAATCGCATAGACTATCCCCACATGTCAGTTATAGTATAAATTTTTCATATACAATGAATAAATGAAACATATTAAAGGTGTGTTCTTAGATGCACCGCAATCATAAACAATATATAGGAATCTATCATAAATAATCATAAGATTTATAGGAAAGGTATAATACTAAAATAGAAGACATTTAAACATAATATAGAGCATAATATAGAAAGAATAAATCGAATAAATCCATTTAAACATTCACATGGATATCCTAATTGTCAAGTAATCACTTGTAATATCCATAACAAATCTCGTAATGAAGGAATTCATAATGTCGTACATCATAACCACATCATCAAGGCCACATTCCAAGACCATACACAAACGATTAAAAACTCAAAATAGTTAGTCTCATGAGTCATACTGATGTATCGTGGGGTTATAACGAGTTCTACCAATCACTTAGTATGTCCAATGTATTCTTCATATTAAAAGGTAGAAACATAACAGAATCATTCATATTAAAACTAGCATACAAAATTTTAATACTTTAACCATAAACCATGAATGGTATAAAAATAGAACATACATTGTAAAACATATCATAAATCCTTAAATGAAATATGGAAGATTGTATCATAATAAATCAGCCTCAATCAATCATAAGATCCTATAAAGGGTGTTGACATAGATGAAAATAATCTAATAAATTCATTAAAACTTTTTGAGGTAAATATCCATTTTTACCTTGAAATTATTTAAACATCGTTCAATTATAACAGAAAAATTTTCTTATAAAAATAACCTAATAATATTTTCATAGATTCATTAAAATTTTATGGTTTCATAATGGTATATAAAATCACCTAGCTCTATATAAGTTAAAAAAATATTCTTCCTTTAATTTGTCTAAAAGGGTTATAAAGTACATCATTTGGAAAATGATGAAAAGATTCATTTGAAAAAAATTTATAAAAATTAATACAAGGGTAAATATTTCTTTAAAAATTTGTGAAATATATTTTGAAACACATTTTATGATACATAGAAATTGATTATAAAGATGTCCTAATAGATGTGGATATATAAAAAACCTCGCATAATAATTAGATTGTTTAATTAACCCTTTCCTCGTACATTACTTCAATAGATGGTGTCTTATCCACCTTTATAATGGTTAAATAATTATATTAAATTATACCAGGACCATATTCATATTTATGATATAATATATGATATTTTTATTTCATTTTGTTAAGAATATTTCAGTATTAGCAATGTTTTGGGTTTTAACTACCCAATTTTCCTATGCTTATTTTGTCATGAAGGTTATGTTTCTTACGAATATGATATATCTTTTTTATATACTTAATGATAATAAGTTAATGAATATTATTTTTACTCATCATATAAATTCTATAATCATTCTTGAATTGTTAACATGGATAATGAATTTCACCACATCGTGGAGATGGTAGGCTGTATGTATGCACAAGTGATGATATCATTCCATTATTGGTAAAATAGTATCGGAACCAGTAGTATTTTAATATTACAGAATCATTATAATCATATATTTATTATTTATATACATTATACCCATCATTTTACCCTTCCAAATAACGTAGTGTTGAATAAAAAATTACACTATGGCGTGGAGACAGTAAGCCGTACGTACAGACTCATGGTTATATTATTATTCACATGATGTATAAATTGAGGAATATGTTTCTTACATAATTATAATAACATTTTATAATTTATATTATACCTTAATTATTAATTTGGTATGAAAAAACATATTAGGAGGATTTATAAAAAATTAAATGGAATTGTTAAAACAATTACCTCTTCTTTGAGCGTCTCCTTTGGATTTTCACAAAATGATTCCATAGAATTGAATTTTGATTAAAGTATGGACACTAATAAGATTTTAGAGAAGTTTTGAGGAGAAGTGGGAAGGGTTTAACCAATAAAAAATGATTTATATGTTTGAATAAAAGATAATGATAGGTTCTATTTTATAAGAGAGGGGAGAAGTACTTTTGGAAAAACTAAAACAATTAAATTATTATAAATTTATTTAAGATTTAAAATATCTAAAAATTGATTTATTTCATTTATAATATTTTTAGGGGTCAAAATACTCTCAAAAAATGATTTTGGACATGTTTAGGTCACAAAAGTAACCTTAACCTTTGGATTTAACCTTTAGTTAAACTATATAACTGTTACTGTGCTTACTTGTCTTATTATAATATATGGTTAAAATAGAAACAATAAAATGAAGAAAGTTCCCCAATTATAAAATTTATTACATATGTAATATTATTTTAGTCATTTTTCTGAACTTGAAATTTTTATTAAATTTATTACATTTAATAAAATATTATTTATTTTAATGTATCTTTATTGATAATTTTAATACCCTTCTAATATTTTCCTTTCTTAAAATATCAAACCCTTAATTATTACATGGATATAATACTTATAAAATGTCACTAACATGTCTATGTTATCTATAAAAATCATGTATGTAATTTATCATGTAAAATTATATTTATATTAATATTTTTAATATCACTTATCTGGTATTTCTATTAATAAAATAATTTTTGTTTCACTATTTTGTCATCAATAATGGAAATTATATGATATCAAAAAATTATGTATAAATTACGATGATGTAGATAATTTTTTTATATTTATAATTAATATTTATCATCAATAATATCACTTATATAACCTAATATTAAAAATGACATAGTTATTAAAATCTAAATATGACATTTTTAACTCTTCTTTTAATAATATATAATAATTGTATTATTGTTACACAAGTGGCTTACAAAGACTGTATTTTCAACCTAAATCTTATTTGGGTTGAAGAAAACTTATCCAATTAAATTAGGGAAATTGATAGGGTAATTACATATAATTCTAATATAATTTTTACCATTAATCACTATATTTACCTTCAACCGTGGTAAATAAAATCCAAAAGTTACTATTAACCAAAAAATATTTTTATCCTATTAGACCACATTTTTCATTCTGATTAAAACCATGTCTATTTTATTTTTTTAAAATCAATTAACAGAAGTAGTAAATTTATATTTAATTCTAATCTATATATGTGGTTAGAAGGCAGGTAAAAGTGACATTCAAAAGTTTAATAAATTTTTATATCTAATTATATAATAAAAATGATTGAAATAACCTAAATTTTATTTAATAAATATATTATTTATCTATTGGGAATTCAAAATATGTTTACTATAAAATAATTATTTAAATAGAAATATCATGTTTTTACAATAACATAGTATTTTTCACTATTCATCAAAAATTGATATTTTTTATAAAAATAAAAAAAATTCTCCATAAACTAATTTTTTTATTCTGAATTCAGAAAATGAATTCTATTTTAACAAATAATATTTATAAATTTCATGATTTTGTTAATACTATTCATAACTACTTTTTAAAATACTAGTTTGATATGTCATGGTGCACTTGAACTCAATGTTGTGTGCAGAGAAAGTCATTGAATTACATAAACAGAAGCATACCATAGAATATCTGGGTATTACACTAACCTAGAGAATAAATACATCCATGTAATCCCTCTGGTGAAAATCAAAAGGAGTTTCTCGAATAAGAGATAACATCCTTTCTCATGCTCTTTTATTTTATTTTCATTTTCCACCTTCAACTCTTCCCATTCAATGATTATATTATATAAAAAGTATCCTAAATATACTGATATGTTTTTATTATAAGGTTTATAAATAGGCATACAAACACTACCATCTAATGGTTAAAGAACACACAATTCATGTATAGCGAACTACCGCCTCACGAAATGAGAATCATTCATCTTTTCTTTACCACCATTCATGGTTTTGAATTGTGATGGACACTCTATTTATATATGATTTATATGATAATTATAATTTCTTTATGATTATTTAATTTTAATATAGAACATACCTCTAGGATTTCCATCTTGTGGGAATTATGCAACATCATTTGTGGAAGTGTAGACTACCGCCTCCTTAAAGAGATGTGATTTGTTCACTCTTGACATGGAATGTTTATAAGACAATTTTAATAATACTATGTGAAATATAGGAAATAATTATGATAATATAATTATGATATACAAATACATTATTTAATTTTCATTCTCTTAATATGAAAAATAAATGGAACAACATTTATGTGCACGTATGGCCTACCATGTACATGAACAATGAATTCCATTTCTTATACCTAAATATATTGGATTATTATAAATACAAAAAAAATTAATTAAATCATGGTTTCAATTATATAGATTATAACACCATGGTATAATTAATATAACAATAACTAATAAGTTGAAACATTCTCCACAAACTAGACAATTAACACCCAAAATAGTGAAATTGTCAAATGATTAATAAAAAACGGGTATACAAAGTAAATATATGATTTTATAAATATGATTATTGTTCTAGTATAATTTATTTAAAAATTTTAAAACCTTATACATTTGGTTAAAGTACATTCATCGGAAAAGGAAACATGATGTTAGTGATTCTAGTCTCATTTTTCTTTCTATGAGGCATATGCTATTAACACCCCTTAATTATTTTGTGTGGTGTAACTAATGGACCTTTTTATTTCACATATAATTATTTATTTTATATTCATGGTATTTAAATTTTTAATTTTATGATTATTACTTTTGGGTCTTTCAATACATATGTCACCATAGTGGTAAGGTACTTCGTCTCAATTTCCACTCCTTAAGACATAATTTGTTATTGTGCACCTAATTTTTTATATAAGCTGTAAAAACTGCCACGTTGACTAGAAATATAATTATTCATTAATAATTCATGATATTTTTAATTTTAATTTTATTTATTTAATCTAAGGGTATTTGAACAAAAAGTTACCGGGTGGAAATGAAATTTCCTAATTCAATTCCTTTTCACTAGGTTATATTACTACCTCATTGCCGTTAATATTATATGATTATGTAAATAATGTATTTGACTATTTTTTATGTAAATCATATTAAATTAATTATATTTATCATTTATATACATAATCTATTCATCGAATTATTATCACTTTAATATTATGGTATTTTAAAGAGTTTACATTACAATCTAATATTGCCCATTATTTTCTACAATTAAATGCATATAAGAGTAAAATATTTGATAAATTATTAATAATAACAATAATTTTAGTCTCCTCTAGTTATTTAAGACCCTTTCATGTTATAGTAACATTTTCCACTCACTGTTTCTTAAAATGTTTTAGAAAATGTTTTTAAGTAATCCCGACGTCATTTCTCTCTTTGGTCTGAGAACCTATTTTCTTTAGAAATCCCAGTTTTCCAAAAATGGTTAAAAAAGAGTTTTAACCATCATGAAATATTTATTAGTGGAATTATTACCCTATTTTTTCTTTTAAAAATGTTGTCAATTGAATATTATTGTCTCTTTCTGAAAAATGATTTTTCTAAACTTTTTACCATGAAATATTAATATTCTTTTTACCTATCATGACATGTATGGATTTACCTATCGTTATTTCTTAAAAACATCCATTAGATGTCTTAAAGGTAAATTTTAAATGAAAAATATTTTCAATGATGATTTTCAAAGTAAAGGATTATAATTTTTTTTAAATAAAAAACATAATTTTCTCAAGAATGTTTTTTAAAATATATTTTATAGTATTTCTATTCATAAAAGTGAATAAATATTTATCCATAATTCACAGGGGATATTTTTCATTGATACCATACTTGTTATTTCATTTTATGGTTTATTAATTCTTTGATGAAGTATTGTATTGACATTCAATTCCATTATTACTTTAAGTCCCTATGAAATATTAAATTTACCCTGATCATTGAACATTATGTTTCTCATAAATATCCATATCATTTATCATGGATATGATCATTTCTAAACCCATACACCATTTTTCAGGTGGTTTTTAAATTGAATGTTATTTTATTTTTTTGGGAAATATTTTTAAATCTATATCTTATACTCTTGACAAATACATGATAAAGAGCATTGGTAAATCGATTATTAGATATATGAGGAATGTTTTGGATAGGTATGACATAGGTGGGTGTTGGTTATAGATATCCCCTTGATGCATAACTAGTATAATGGGAAAAGTCAATTGGTTAGTCTTAAATAGTTTTTACCAGATATACTAAACCGTCTTTTGAAAGGTATTGACAGTAATTGCACCATTTACCTTGGAAACAAAGCGTCTAATAATTAAACATTTCTCTCGTTTTGATTCATTTATTATTTATCCATGATATTTTTCATCCACACACTTTTATTGGATTTAATTCTATGTTCAATGATTAAATGACATTTTTTCTCAATTTCATACATTTCCATATTGATTATGCTTTACCAAGATTTTTAAATGGAATGTATATTCAGTAATTTATCTTTTAATATTGTTTATGTTCTTTATTCTCAGTTTGTTAATTACATGTAATGTGTGATCAATTATTTACCATTCCATCATAGTTATTCTCATTGATTCATTTTTACTTCCACTAAACATTAACCTTATTGAGAATTTGAGCTCACACTTATTTTGTTTCCTTTATTAAATATACGGTGATATGTACTAAAAAATATAGGCACAGATATAGAAGATGTAATAATATTATTATCCTCAAATAAAAAAATATATGTTCTTAATGTTTTATTCATTTTTTAAACAAGACTCATGTATGTATCTGATTTAGCAAGACTACTAAACTGTTCGGTTTTTTGGGATGCGATTTACATATATCTTATGCCAATGTAATGATATCACAAAACTGACTAAATGCATTTTGGGGTTGGTTTAATATAGATTATCTTCAATAAAGTTGATTATCAACCTTTAGAACAAGATTTAGGAAAACATTAATGAGAGAACATAGCCCTATGGTATACTTTGAGGTTAATTAAAGAATAAAAACATAAAGATTCAGTATAGAGTCTATGTAATTTTCCTAGCAATACACATATATACTGATAAAATAAGTGGACATGGTTTTGGAAAGGATGTAACTAGGGGTAATAAAATTAAATAGGAGTGTCATTCCAAAATCAATGTAACCTGGTACACAACAAAGGGCCTTACTATGCACTTGGTTTAACACCCTTTGTTGATAAGCTTTGAATAGTTCACATTTTCATTATAGTCTAATCAGAGGGATTTGAAAAGATAACGACAATTAATGACCTATGATAAACCACAGACCATGGAAGTACCTATGTGAAAAAAACAAATGAAGTATTTATGTATTGAGGTTGCACTAAAATCATTAGTGAAACATTTATTTAGTTTTTAACCTTATTTCATATATGTACATGTTCATTTTAAATATTATGTTAACTTAGTTTTAGAAAATGAAAACAAGTATGACTAGTGAAAATTCATAACATATGGAAAGGCCATGGGATGTGAATCAAAGACCGAAGGATGATAAGTGAATCAAAACTACTATTGGCCTACGTTCTGTCCTAGTTAATTTTCAATTATTTTATGTTAAAAAATTTGATGAATAAATATTAACGGTGAACTAATAGTGTCACTTATTAGATTTAGAGATTAATTTATTAACCATATTGATTTTGGAGAATAGATAGTGAGAATTAGTTAGACGTTTCACCCTTTTATAGGCCTTAAGACTTGTTAAAAGTGTATTTTAGTGCTTCTGTCATCAAAGGTAGTTTTTGGATATCAATTTCAGGAAGTAAGGGATGAATTTGAATTTTATTGTAGCACAAACAATGGATGAATTTTTGTTTATAAAAATATATCATGTAAGTATATTTCCTTATATTCTTAGTCTATTAAATAATTACTCAAAATTACGAAAATGATCAAAATATAATTTTTTCCTAATACACTAATATTGTTGAACCAATAATCTTTTAATCATCATAGATTTATGACTTTGATGCCCATAACTTTCCAGTGATCATTTAATTATTTTTAATTGATGACCTTAATAATGCTTATTAATACTGATGCTTTTCATCATTGTACGTATCTTTAAATGCTAGTAATGTTTTACTACTTAGATATCTTGGTATATTTTAGTCCATGAGCCCTTTATACTTCCCATTATCTCTTTTCTATGTGACGTTTTAGAAACCCATATCCTAACATTGGATTCAAATATATGAAATATAAAACAATATATCACCAAGGCTGAGTTTAAATTTAGAGGACTCAATTTATTTAAGGTGGGGAGAATGTATCCCAATTTTTTTGAAGCAATCATATTATATTCGATATCATGTATGACACACAACACTAAATGCATATGGGATTATAATATCCCAAGACATTACAATATATTTTCTATATTAAATAAAATCGATATTTGATATTGCTTGTAATGAACACGATACTGAGTTATGATGTGTCACATGCAACAAAGAGTCTCTTTGATAGCTTGTGTTAAACACAAGATCGAGTTTTACCGAACAAAAATATATTAATAAAATTTTATTTTTTAGTCTAATAAGATATAACTGATCTATTAAATTATGTGTTTTGAATAGGATTAACTGCATTATGAAAAACTAGGTCTTACAAAAATATTAAATCAATTAATTACATTCAATTTAACAATAAATGAATATATGAACACTTGAATATAAAGGGAATGTATTTATAGAAACCATTTTTTATACTAAAAAAGTTGTCTTTATCCTAATAAATTAAATTAATTAAAATAAGTGATTGAAAATAATGAAATCTATATCTTATAAATTCAATAAAATATTTTTTATATTAATCCAATATATTTTATGACCATAAGATAAGAACAAAACTAGTTTTAAACATAAAAACCTATTTTTTTTATAAAGGAACTTTTTCGCATTTTAATGAAGAAACTATTTTAAATTCCATTTTTTGGAACTTTTAGACATATTATATTTCAAAATAAACATAATATTTGAAATTAATACATAAAAATTATCGTATGGTTAATTTAGCATATTTTTCAATGATGATTCATTTTTTGATAAATAATAAAATACATTAGATTTTAATTCAAAACTACTTCTTCATCTAATTTACTTTTAAGGAAAAAGTAAATTTTTTATTGGGTTTAAATCTTAATTAGATCCATTTTTCATATATTTATCCAATTTAGCAAATTTTTATAATTTTAACTATGAAATTGGACATAAAAACTTAGAAAACTTTTTTACTTTTTTACATTAAAAATCTGTATTGTCATCCCGCCTTTGAGAATAAATTTAAATTAATTTATGAAATTTAAATTATTGGAATCTGAAAAAAAATATTCAATATTTGAAATAATACTTATTTATAAATTATTATAAGGAAAACATTGTTTACTACCCAAAATATTATGGAATTTAATTAAAATGAATTACAATGATTTAGAGGAAAATTAGCTTAATAGGGGACGAAAAATTAAACATAAGACCCATAATAACCTATAATATTGTCCAAAAGAAACTTTATTGTTAATATTTAGACCCTATACTCCCTTTTATGTACTTTGGACCTTTATATGAGCTACGTTTCATAGGAAAAAGTTGGTGTAATTACCTTTTACAATATTTATAAGAGCGCCACTCCTACTCCACTATAAAAGGAACTCAACATTCCCACTCCCACAAACCTCTCAATACACTATAGATCGAAAAATATGTTCCCAAATAGATCCTAATAATACCTATACTAAACCTAGAAGACTAACCATTGGTATAAACAATCTGAGGAATCCCATTGGTGAAAAACAAAAGGGGTTACCTGAATAAAAGGTAACATCCATCCTCCAAATCTTTTGTTTTATTTTCGTTATCAATACAATAAAATATTATTATTTAATTATTATATAAAAAACTAAATACAAAATATTTACTCATATTTTTTATTCTATGATTTTTACCAACACTTCCATCTAAATGTTAAGAAACTTATCATTTGTGTATGGAAAATTACCGCCTCACGAAATGATGATTGTCGGGTTTTCCATTACCACCTTTCTTGTATGGTAATTATGAAGGAAACTATATTTATATATGATATATATTATATTTATAGTTTATTTATTCATTTTTAATATTTATATAGTACATAACATTATGCTTTGCATCTTGTGCGAATACGATAACATCGTTTGTGGAAGTACGGATTGCCGCCTCCTCAAAGGGATTTGATTCATTCACAATATACATAGAATGTATAACATTTAGATTTAAAAAAATTATGTTTCATAAATTAAGTAAATATGATAATATATTTACAATATAGATATATATCATTTAATTTTTATTATTTTAATACCATGAAGAAATTAAAGTAGGGTTCATGCGTATATACGACCTACCATCTTTGTGAACAGTGTATTCCATTTCTTATATTTAAATATTATGGATTATTTAAAATAAATAAATAATGGATATATATATATATTAAATTTACATCACTTTATACATTATGGATAAGACTAAATAATTATCTAATTAATAACAACCACTGTCTAATTAAAACCTACCCGACAAACTTGAAAATCAACACTTTAAATGGTGAAACTAATAAATGATTAATAACAATTGGGTATTAAGATAGTAAAATATGTTAATATATGATATTATAAGCATGATTATATTTTTATAGGTTACTGGAATTTTGAAGAACTTATACATGAGGTTATAGGATGTTCACCCGAAAAGGAAACTCAAGGTAAGAGTTTCTTGTCTCACTTTTCATTCCATGGGGTATATTCCATTATCACCACTTACTTATATTGTGTGTTATTACTAATTCCAATTTTGACATGATATAAAAATATTTATTTTATATTAATTTTATTTAAACGTTTTATTTTATGATTTTTTCTTTTGGTTCATCACACACATATGTTACTATAGTGGTAATGTACATTATCTCAATTTCAACTCTTTGAGGCATACATTATTGGTGCGCACATAATTTATTAAATAATGTGTAAATAATGGAAATTTGAAATTTCATATCATGATTCATTCATTAATTGTGATATTTTTAATTTCAATTTGAATCATTTCATCTATGGTAATTTTAACATAAAGTTACCAAGTGGTAAAAAAAATCACAATTCAAATTCATTTTCATTGAGTTATACTAATTCCTTATTGCCATTAATATTCTATGATTATTTGTATAATTTTTTTAATATTTAATAATTTATATCCAATTACATTATATGTATTTATAATTTATATAAATAATCTATTTATTTATTTATTTTCAGTTCAACATTATGGTATTTTCATAATTATACTTTAAAATATAAATTTTTAAATATTATTTACGCTTCAATTTCAATCTGAGATAATCATTTGATCATTTTCTATTATACCATTTAATTTTATTATAATCTATTTATTCCTAATCCTTTTAATGTAATAAGACAATATTCATTGTTTTGTACCTAAAATTATTTAAAAATGATGTTAACAAAACCATACTTCATTTTTATCTTGGGTTGGAGAACCAGTTTTCTTCTAAAATCCACGTTCTCAAAAAAGTTTTTCAAAAGTGATTTAACGTTTCCAAAAATGATTTATTAATTTAATTTTCACCCATTTTTTTCTTTTACAATTTCTTAAAATAATCTTTTCATCTCTTTCTGAAAAAGGCATTTTTAACCTTTTTACAATGAAAAAGTAGTGTTCTTTTTACTATATACATCATATTTGGATTTACATTTTTTTCATTTCCATGAAGCCTCCTCTGTATATTTAAATGTTTTATTTTTGAATAAAAATGTTTTCAGAGTTTATTTTCAAAGGAAATGATTTTCAAAAAACCATAATAAAAAGGATACTTTCTTTCAAATTATTTTTTAAATATATTTCACAGTATTTCTATTCACCAATAAATAAAACCCAGTATTTTTACTTCAATTAGGATATTATTTATCGATTCCATCCTTGTTCATTCATTGGATGGTTTATGATTTCTTTTAACAAGGGTAAGATTGGCATTCACTTTCATAAATCCTTATTGTCCTCTTGAAATATTAAATTTCTAGTGACAATGGATCATTATGTTTCCCATAAATATCCATAGCATTTATTATGGATTTTTTAATTTACAAAACCACATACCATTTTTGGTACAATGTTTCCATTGAAATTTATTTGATTAATTTGGGAAATATTTTTCAATTTTTATCTTCTACTCCATAAAATTATTTTTTTAAGGAACGTTGTTCAATATATTTTTTTATATATTACAAATTCATTATAAAAGTATGACGTGGGTGTGGCCTGATTATAGATATCCCCTCGATGCATTGGTAGTCTCATGAAATGAGTTAGTTTGATAGCCTTAGATATGTTTTTACTTGATATGCTAAACCATCTTATGAATGGTATTGATGGTAAAAGTTACATGAAACTAGTAAAAATGAAATACAATAATTAAGCATTTCATAAAATTTGATTTTTTTATTATTTATCCAAGATATTTTTCCTCGACATATCTATGGATGAATTTCATTCTTAGTTAATTTATTAAATTGAATATATTTTCAGTTTTTTACTTTTCCATAATGATTATTTCTTATCTAGTTATTTAAATGGAAGGTGATTTCAATTTTTTAACTTTCCATATTATTTATTCACTTTCTTATGACTTTATTGATTAGATGACATGTGTGTTTAGTTATTTACTATTCTGTAATGGTTATTCTCATCAATTGATTTTTTTCATTCACCATAATTTATCCTTATCGAGAATTTGATCTCACATATAATATATTTTCTTTCCCTATAATTCCCGAAAGTGTACTAAGAAATACATGCAGGGATATTCTAGATGAAATATAGTTATTGACCTAAAAGTAAATACCATATTGTAATTAGGGTATTAAATTTATTAAAATCAAGGAACATGTATGTGTCTTGTTTACGAAGACTATAAAAGTGTTTGGTCCCATGAGACGTGATTTATTTGTGTATTATACCAATTTAATTGGGTCATAACACCACCTTTGGGATTATTGGGGTCGGGTCTCTATAGGGTTCACCCGTACTCACATATAATAACTATATTTATGGATTCTATATAGTACCAGGATGTCCTCCCAATGGTCATTGAGATGGATATTGTACCACTGATTAAAAGTAAATCTATTTCAATGTCTAATACCCTGGTCCCAACATATAGGAAATCAAAACATTGTGATGAGGGATATCCCAAAGTGCCTACCCCTTTGGTTATGTACATGGATATCTCCCAGACAAGATTTCATGTTCACCCCTTGAGGTTTATGATCTAGGACAGCATAATCAACCCTATCACTCCTGAGAGAAAAATCATCCATGATTATACAATGATGTGAAATTCCACTTCAAATAGCATGATCAAGTAATCAATTAGGTAGACCGTAATCATCCCTATAACTCAAGAGAGCATAATCATCAATGAGTATAATCGGGATGATTAGAATATAATCATCCCCACCACATGTCAATTTGAGGATATCATGGTCATCATCAATACATAAAAATAATAGGATAGAATAATCATCTCAACATACAATAAGTCAAGGAGAGTAGAATCATCCTCATCAGTATAAATGATGATGTGATGAACATCGAAACATATGTTGTTCAAAGTCCAGATATCAGGAAGTACCTATGGAAATACCAATAGAATAATAAAAATAACATGGATCTGAATCCAGATCCAAGGAAATACATCTAGGCATCCCAATAAAATATAAGATGGATCCAAAACGTACCTTTGGGTATCCTAAAGAAAACAAAGATGCACAATGTCAGGATCATTAGCCACCAACAATTAATCACCTATGGTAATCATATTTTGTTTCATAGTAAACAAGTGAAAACATAAAAAAGAGTGAGGGTGGATAAATTACAAAACCCACCACTACTTTTATATAATCATAGAATTACAATGTGGTCACATATTTTAATGTGTCACCCACTACCATATCTACCCAGAACGGATGTACTAGTTCTAGGTTGATCAATCATTGGTGCACACAATGGGTCACTCTATTTTAAAAAATGAGAGTTGTTTTACTCATGATCCTTAGGGACCAAACATAAGTGAAGGAACACTACTTGGGATCTTTAGTTGAGTAGGTAAAAGGAGGAATCCTACAATATATTCTTAGTGGTATGTAAATAGGGGAATCATGCATAGGATCCTTAGAAAGGTAAATAAGAATAGGTGTCCTACATCATACCATTAAATGTAGTGTACATAAGAAGAAGATTCCTCCTACATGGGATCCTCAAAAATTTATATAGGTAAAGGATATATACAAGTGATTCATTAGGATAGATGTCCTATAACGGAATATGAAAGGGGAACCTTGATAATATTCATATGATTGAGGCATCCAATATGGGATCTTCTAGGTCAAAATGATAACAGAGAAATCCTACAATGGATCCTTGAAAAAAAAGTATCGTCACGACCTCCTAGGACAAAAGAAAACATCTCACAAGGGATACATCCTTATGAGGAAAGATACATGATCAATAGTCACTAGATATGGCTCATGTCTGATATCAGTTCAATTTCTCACTCTCATGAGACATCTATGTTTTATTACAAGTGGAAGAGTCGATCCACATAGAAAAATACCAACAAATCACTTAGGATTACACAAATCAACTTAAGGGATTCACTGTAATTGTTTTCCTAGAAAGGTACTTAAAATGGATTTCTCGTGGGCCCAATCCTGACTCATTGTAATGAAGATATTAAAATATCTAATTATGGTAGCAAGGGGGTTGTAGACTATATGTATACACAGTACACAATTTTTTCTCACAAATCAATACCCCCCTGAGAACACTAACTATACTTGGTGTATAAACAGTCGTGTACATGGTGTGTTTGTCGTGCACATGACATGTACCATACATGAGGTAGCTGGTAGTGTAGGTTCCATGGACTTTCCAAATATTAACCCTTGTTGTGTTGTTATTAATGAAATTCAACCCACACAGTGTCCGTCTATATAGTCTACATGGACATGTTTCCCTTGTCATGTTTCTGGATGGGAACTCAGATATAAAGACGAGCCCAAATACATGGTGTTTTTACCATATACATAGATTTTACTTCAAAAATATAATCTTACCTAAACTAGTAGAACACATAGTGTGTATTTTGGGACTACATGGCATGTGATATTGATTTCTGCCATGACCTGACATTCCTTGGTCCATGAACATAGTCATATAACTCCATGGGTATCATGTGATACCTTGGATTCTTACCTAACACCCCACATATTATTAATTATGAGGGTATAATATCAGAATAATGATTATACGAATAGGCTAACACATGTTATTTGGTAAACATCCTAGAAGTTCACCCATGCTGATAACTTCCCTCGGAAAAAAAAACATTTAATTGTTGAGTTCTAATTAAGTTGGCTCTAAAAAATAAAGGTGAATGTCATTGAAATGGGTAGTAACATTTATCCTTTTATATCTAACTTTTCCAGAGGTGTTACACCCCCCACCCCTTTTAAAGAAATAAACCCTCATGGTGGACCCCATGCCTCAATGCCAGGTTGTGACATTGTACTTCTATATATGTATTGTCCTAGATACCATTTGTCTAAACCCAGACATACTTGGGGCCATGAACCTAGTTATCTAACCACATGGGTCTCCAATAATAAATTGGTTTCCTTCATAGCCCACCACATTCAATTAATCACTTGGTTTACTTATTAGAATAATGATTCTCCCCAATGGCCAATACAAGTTCTTTCAGTGAGGTTTTTTCTCACTCACACTCACCTAGTAAAATATGCTAGAACCTCATCCATCCCAATCACTACTCAAGGGAATGTACACAAAACTATGGTACTCTAATTAGACATTCTCCTGATATCTATGTTAAGGAAAGGTGTCTGTACTGTCAGGGGCCTAGTTATTCATTGGTATCTGTGTGGGAACCCATCCTTAAGTGGCGTGGCACTACATGGGTTGAGATTTTTGGTCTACAAATATAACATCCTAGAATGATAAAGGGTTAAATGACTATATTATATGACTAATTGTAACGTGGTGCACCTTTATTTTTTGGATCATACCTAATTATAACTCCATAGTTAAAAAATCTTGTCATGGATTAGTGATAATGATGGGTGACCTTCAAGGAAGTTTAAAAGGGCATGTGTGACTGGGGTGAGAACAAACTGAAAGAACATGTGATAACATACGGGGACAATCAATAGTTATTTAAGTGACCCCAGTGTGTAATAGCCAGGGATATGCAATGAAGGAAACTGATGCATGGAAAAAATCCATGGGGTCTGATGACTTGGTTTATCACTCAGAGATGGATGGGTCATTCTAAATGGTTTTATATTCAATACCCAACTATCGGTTCTGTGGAATTTCCATGGATTGGTTGGTGGGGTCCAGAAAGAGTAAATTCTGATGTAAAGGGGTGGAGAGTGTAACACCCATGGAAAATGATACTTAAGAGGCTAAATGTTTCTACCCAAATCAATAAGGTACACATTTTTTTCTAGAGCCTACCTGAATAGTTTTCAAATTTTTATCGTGCTTGTTCTGGAATAGTGATCATTACTGATGAACACATTGGATGTTTCTCAGGGTTTGTGTGAGTGAGGAAAAATCACACATGAAAGAACATGTGTTGGCCTCTAGGGAAAACATTAGTCTGATGACCCATTTAGGCACATAGTGATCCCCCGAACAAAGACCACATTTCTATGGGGAATAAAGTGGTACCTGGAGGTCCAGGACATGACGACCATGCTAAGGAAGGGTGTCTTTACTATCAGAAAGACCTAGTTTTACAATTCAAGAACAGGAAACCCATCAAATCCCCTAGAAACTCTTATTTCTACCCAAAAGCTACTTAACGACATTTTGAAGTCCTAGCAATTTATAATAAGGGATAAAAACATTAAATGATATATATATGGAGAATAATGAAAAAAATAAAAAACAACCTACCTTTGGCGGGAATTCTTCAAAGTTTCACTCTTTTCCATGAATCTATGGCTACCACATCATAATATAGCACATCCTTTGATTTGAGGTGGAACCTATCTTCCCTAATCCATTTTTCTCACTCTCCCTAAACCTCTATAATATTTATTTTAGTATAGAACAATCCTCAGTGCATCCAAAACATGCCAAGGAAAAATGGAAATGAAAATAATTAAATGAAAAGAAAACGAATAGGGGGCCCAAAATAGCCTAGACATGTGACCTATGTTTATACCCTTCCTAAGGAAAACAAACCATTTACAATGTAATAGTGGAGACATAATATCAATATGAGACTCCCCTAAAAATATATGACCGTGTGAACCTACATGATGAAATTAATATTTAATTAATTAAATATTTATTATTTATTATTCAATGAAAATTGATATTGTTCAAAATTCCACAAAACATTTATCTAAGGGTTAAAACCATATTCTAGGACTAATAGATTGGTGTGGGAAATTATCTGAGATCATATTATAGGGGGGAAATAAAATTTTTACCCTAAATGGCATCAAAACAAGAAATTTCAGCTTACTACCATGATTTAAAATTTAAAAAAATTTAACTCATTACAACCTCCGGACTATAAAATATATCATCCCTGAGAGTCATTGATGTTTAAATAATTCCAGGATATCATCCCAAGGATAAAAAACATGTTATCTTTCAAATCCAATGACCATTATAAAATGGCCAATGTTCCACTCCCCACCATGTGTATTTAATTATAAAGCTCCATGATCACAACCTAAAATGGTTTATTTACTAACCCAAAAATATATTAAAAAAAACACAGCTAGGCATAGATACATTTCTCACTAATCATACTAATGATGATTTACAAATAGAGAATAATATCTTTTAACATATATCACAATGGTATTATATAAAAAAGCTTGAATATCACTTACTAAGACACACTAGCATATTAAAAGGTAATATTCCTCTAAACAACAATAAACACCACATATTCTATCAATTCATGTCCAGGTCAAGCCAAAAGCCATCCATCTTGCCGTACCCAATTTATTTGTGATGTCCCCTCAACCACGAAGATACAATCATCATTTATCCACCACATCAGACAACCATTCCCATGAAAAGTATTTGAAACAATTGGTCCATATCTCAGACATCAACACTCACTTAGATATCATTTAAAAACTACCATGTGAAACCAATGTGATCATTAATCACCCAACTCATAATCTAGTGAGTTATCCATTATATGTCTAATTTAACCGTGATACATGGAATTCCAATCCAAGAAATCCATAATCTCCCATGGATATCCAATTCAAAATCATCAATAACACATATTCTATAATTTATTTCATTATTTCCCATCACGTAGCTTCATTATAGTAATGATAATCATCCCATTCTCTGACTACATTAGTAGTAACTGAATCCCAGTTCATCCCTGTCTAGTACTGAAACAATAATTCCTTTCAAATTTAGTCTACATACTAAAAATCCAAGGTTCATCTTAATAATTATAATTCATCAACCAACCTATATTGCAGAACACCAACAACCTACCACACTATGGTCTAAAATGAGTGTAAAACTGATCTTACTACCTAATAAAGAACCAATAAATCTGGTGAAAACAATCTCAAATATTTTGTTGTCGATAAAAATGAAGTTCAACCTAAAAATGTATGATTCAAAATTAAGGGCCTCTTTGTCCCCCACTAAGACCTACTGACCACATCTCAAAACTCGGTCATAACTTCTAACCACTTACACCATAAGATCAATCCTATCTAAGGAAGGTTAAGATGAAACTAACCCATGAGTGCCAAACTACCAACATCAGACTACTAGGGCACTAATCATCTCATAGTATCTTAATAAGAAACCACTACTATGAGGTTATAATTACAATATAGAAGAGATATAGAAATAAATCTCATTAGGGATAAACATACTGTTATACCCCCCTCAAGTTCCATCATGCTAGTAGCATCCTGGAACCCATTAATATTATACTCAGTGATCCAAATAGATAACCATAACCAATGTTTGGTTGAGTATAATGTAATTCCAAGCTATGAATAAAAACTATATATAGGTGGCTACCAACACATTAAATAACTGAACCTAATAAGAAACTCATTATCAGGGATTAGACACATAGACATCACATTCCCTATATAGAAGACACCATTTTGTTTTATTCTAATACATAAAACAATTTCACCCGATCATTAGTAAAGTCACACACTTGAATATAGATAACATTTAAATCATTCATGCTAGATAGGATGCATGATATGCCTTTTACCTTTTCTGAAACAGACACAAAATCATTCCCTAACCTCTTTCCCATGATAAAGGGTCATAAATCCCTAATAAATCATAAAATCCACAAAACATGTGCATTGGAAAACAGAAAACCATTTTCAACAATAACATCAATGATCATAACAACAATCCCATAACCATACAAACTAATAATTCCTACCTGAATAATTTTTCTCGATGAACAAGTCAAATAACCATCATAGGTTCAAACAAATTCTTAAAACTCATGTTTACATTATGATAAAGAGAAATAGAACAAGAATATAAAGTTATCTAAGACCAATTTATAACATCCCGACCCAGATTCCACTAATCTAGTGTTTTGATCTGGTTAACCACAAGGCCTAAAGAGTTCCTCCCTATACATTAGAGGTTGTCGACTGGTAGTGAGGGTCTACAGTGTGTCCACGAGGTTACTATTACCTAATATTATAGAAAAAAACAATGAAAATATGTAGATATATTCTATGTATTAATTATAAATTGTGTGGAAGTAATGGATATATTTACATAGAATATGCTATAATAATAGATGAAATGTTATAAAATCCCGAAAAATCAATCCATACACACAAAAATGATCACCATTGTCATGAATAGACATGAATGAGTATATAAAATAAATTGGAATAAAAGTAAAATGATGTACTGCTACATCTAAGTCAAACCACATACCTGGTGTCCAAGACACTGCCTATCACAACCCCATCCTTCCAATGATACCCCTCATGGACTTGAAATAATGAAAAGAACATAATGTCCCCCAATTACCCCCTCCAGTAGGCCCTGGGTTAGAACTATCACCAAGGGTTTACAAATATCACAACATGGGAGGCATTAACCTTTATAAGTAAATAAGATCAGGAGATAAAATGAATAATCCAAACAATCACCCCATGATGTGATATAAATATAATATGTCATCCCATAATCCTTGTGTAAATAGAACAAATGATGTAAAATGTATCCAAAGTAAATACCGAAAAAATATATAGAAACAACCCACCAACTATCCTGTGGTCTAAGATAGTAATGCCCAGCATGGTCCCTAAAATCCTTCTAGAACCCTAAGAACAGTTTTCTATATGTAGGGTGAGCATACAAGTATAATTAGTAGGAAAACCCAAGTCTTTCGTTCACCTGTGAATGAAGCATACTAATGCACCATTGAGAAAACAAAAGAACCAAAAAAATCTGAAATAGGTATACTAACAATCCCATCCTAACCAAGAAATGATTTCCAAATAATTAAATATTAGTAATATAATATAATGAAAATCACATCAATGATAGGGAACCCACACCACTTTCCCACCAATTATCTGCTCTTACACCCCAATAAAAAACATCATGTCACTCCTATGTCTTCTGAATACACCACATAACATCCTGCTCGCACACACCAAGGCGTCACAACACGTCCCACCCGCACACCCCTAGGACTGACAACACAACACACCCGGACGCTCCTCTGCCTCAAAACATATCTTGCATATGCACACCAGGTCCTTACAACAAATCCTTCCTATACACACCTGAGCCTCACAACACCTCACATATCATCATGAAGACACCAAGGAAATCACATCAAAATTTATCCTGAAGACACTTGGGGCACCACCTCAAAACTCACCCCAGAGACATATGGTATATCATATCTCATAACATCCCGCCAGAATAAGATTGTATAATCATCACTTGGAAGAGGGAGAAAAGAAGAATGGGTTCCCAGCCATTCATCCTCCCACAGGAATATTGGGAAGGACACCCTCCCACACGACTATATGGTTGTCAGCCGATAGTCCTTGACATGGTTTGTGTGCATATAGAAATCACAGGAACATACAATGATTATACATATATATAGGGAAAGGCCCACAATCTCATCCTATGGGTTTAAAAATAAAACACCAACACAGTCATGTCATCCCCACTTTGTTTCCACACTACCACAAACATGCATTTCGTAGTGTTGGTATTTATCAGACTAGAAAAAATTGATGATAAATAGAATCTTTATCAGCATTAAACAAGTTGTTATTAAATTTAACACTTTAACAATTCATTTTTAATGTCAATAAAAGATTCCTTTATTAGTACTTTATTTTTAGCGATGATAAAGGGAACCCTTTATGAGCACTTTATTTTTAGCAATGCTAATGTGTACCCTTTTTCGGTGCTTTATTTATAGTTTTGATAAAGTTTACCATTTATTGGTGCAATATTTTTAGCACTCATAATGGAATCCTTTATTGGTGATTTTAAGCACTAATAATGGTCCAAATAAATAAAGTGAAATAATTAAATAAATAAAAAATAATAAATGGGAGTATCAAGAAATATTACATATTTTATTAATTAAATTATTATTAATAATAACGAATAAATTGATTATACTATATAAAAGGTATAATTAATAATAAATAATATGTGTCTAATATGTAGATAATTTCAAAATGAAAATTTAAAAAATTAAAATTACAAATATGTAAATTGAGATAAATATTAAACTTTTTATTAATTAGATTATTATTGATATTGTTAATAAATTATATATATTAAATATATAGATATATATTAATATAAATAAATATTATTTATATAAGGGAAAATTTTATTCATGCTTAATATTAAATTTTAATATATTTATGAATAATTTTTTGTAATTAAAAATCAATATAAATTAAAAATATTATATAATTGCATCAAGAAATGGATATAATTGAATCTAGTTTGATTTTTAAATTTATATTATAGATCAAACTTATTATATTGATTTCAAATATATGCAATTAGTGCATTTTTATATACGTACACGTACCCATATATATATTTTTAGAATTTAATCAATTTATATTATTTAATTTATATATATATATTTTTACATTATTTTAATATTTTAAATAGGTATTCATCTTTATTTCAATGTATACCCATTTTTGATGATTTATAATAATCAAAATTATCTAAATGTTTAATCTTGTACTCATTTTTAATTAATAAGTTTTTCTCATATTTAACATGCATGAACTTATGATTATATATTTATTAATAATTTCATAAATAAATTTGTAAAAAAATATTTATAAATGTATATTTACTATTTTTATAGATTTATAATTATAAATAAATAAATAATATTTGTTTAAAAACTATCTATATAATTAATAAAATTTAATTATAAAATTATAATGAGAGAATTAAAAATAATGAATATATTTTGTATTTATATATATATATAGTTATAGAAATATATATACATATATAAATATTATTTTTTTAAAAATATTTATATAATTATAAATAAGGAAATATATATTGAAATTATTAAAAAAGTATTATTTTATAACAAGTATTATTATAATTAATATAATTATATTTAATAAATATACATTTAAAAATAATTAAAAGTATTATAATGAGATATCAGTTATTTTTTAGCATTGATTAATATAATGATTTATCAGAACTAAAAAAGAACTGATGAAGATTCATTTGATAAGTTGTTATTAATTTAACAGTGATAAATTGTATATTTATCTTCTCTTTTTTGAAGCATTGATAAAAGTGTCACAATCTATTTTATAAACCCCAACTATCACAAACCAATTCGCGATATACAAATATTTCCAAAGAAGAGAAATACTACTAGTTCTCCAAGTTGTTGAATATAAGGCCCTGGCCTTAAACCTTACTTAATATTGAATTAAATGAATAATTCTTGTTGAGGATCTTTTTAGGTTTAGTGTTTTAGAGAATTTGGACATAACTATTACATCTCAAAAGATTACAAACTAGAAAATTCTACTAAGTTTCCATAGAATAAAAACTCTTAAAAGAAACATGTCTAGTTCCATGTTTTATATAGCATGACTTTCCCTTGATCCCATCCTTGACCCTATTCCACATTATGTCCTGTGAAAAACATTTAAAAAACTTGGGGTGAGCATAAAAATCTCAGTAAGGGATACCAAATAATGAAAACTATTAGTTTATCAAAACAACAAGTAAACCACGTATACTTTATCAAAGTAATACTTTTCACCTTTATGAAGTAGTAAAAACTCTTCACTGAATAAAAGATCATTACATACCCGTTTGTAACCAAACGATTACCATAAAACCCATATAAAGATCACATAACATATAAAGGTAACTTGGGACATAAACATACTTAAATTGAATAACCATACGGTCGACTTCTACACATATCACTTAATGGAATATCCATACGGCTGACTTCCATACCCAATGCATTGGAGGTCATAACATAACCACCCGTCCTTGTATTCACGGCACCACCCGTCATATGGTTTATCATGTAACCACCCGTCAAATGTCCAAGTACCATTATAAAATCATAATACATAAAATAAATATAATGGAAAGAAAACATTTCCACACTTTGATCACAGTATATCACATAAATATATTGACATAACAAATCCATTATAAAAAACCCTTTTCAATACCAAAACACATAAAACATTATATGGTATTTATTTAATTTAAAAAAAACATTACGACTTGTTGAGGAAGCCAAAGACCAAATAATAATCGCGGCGGCGGAAAAGGGTCTTTGTCACCGCGTATGTTAAAAGAAACATTATTTTTTGTCATTTAGTAAATGATTCATAGAAAAGGATTCCTTTTGTATAAAAGTAAACGTTAAAGGGGTTTATACACCGTATAAAAGAAAGTTGTGTATAAAACAAAATATGCCTCAATGAAAGGAGATTGAGATGAAGTCCCGTAACTCGGCTCTGACTTGGCTCGATCGTTATTTAACATCCTGAATAATAAAATTGAGTTAATTTCTACTTTCTTAAGAACCTTATTCAAGTTCATTATTACTTTTATATCACTTATTACCATGTTATAAACATTATGTAATCATTTAAGTTAATAATGTTTGTTTTGTTGATATTTGGTTCTTAAGTCGAAAGTGGACTCCTTACAATTACATGTTGTTTGTGTGGTCAATGACTCATTACATCCAGAATTATATTCATGATTTGGATATCATATATATCATATATATCAAGAATATACATGTATTTATAATATTACATAATCATTTATAGGTAATAAATGAAATGCACCGTTCATGGAGACGGTAAGCCGTATGTACGCATGAATGCTACTTTCATTTCAATGTCATATTAATGGAATTAAAACTAAATGAGAGGTATGTATATTTTAATTAAAGAATTATATTAATCATTTATATGTAACATATATCATATATAATAACTTTAAATCCATCCTTTATACGTCCCACATATGGCATTAACGAATCAAAACACATTGAGGGGGGCGGTAGTCCGCACTTCCTAAAATGAAGATATCGCGTATACCCATAATGGAAGCCATAAAGGTATGACATAAATGAAAAATATAGTAGAATAAGGAATAAATAAACATATTATATATCATATATAAATATAGTGAAATTTTAATGGCCACCATTGAAGGTGTTCGAAGAATATTGAATAGTCATCGTTTTGTGAGGGAGAAATTCACCATCCACAGAAATTGTATGTTCTTTAACTATTAGATATAGGTGCCTGTAAGTTAAGCTAGAATTATTCTTATAAAAACATCCTAGTATATTGAAGATACTGTAGTTGTTACAAAATAAATGAATAAAATGAGTTTAGGGGGTTGGATAAGCAAAATAAAACAAAAGAACACAAGAGAAAACACTACCTTTAAATCTGGAAACTCTTTTTGATTTGAGCTTAAAGGGATCTTTGGGAAGACTTCTGCCCAATGTGAGGATTCAAGGAGTAAGAGTGGGATGTAGAGAGACAAAATGGGCAGGGGTTGTTTGAGCTAAAGGCTTTGGAAGTGTGGGTAAGTTAGTAGAGGTGGGCGCCTTTTATAAGAGGAGAGGAGGGGCACTCTTGGAAAGTAAAGAAATGATACTTTATTTTAAAATGAGTTTCGGATTTAAAAAGTCCCACATTGATATAATTCTAGTATAAGGTGATAAGGGTTCGATATATACCCATAAAATATGTTTTTGAAAAGTGTAGTTCTTAGATTTTACATTATCATTTCAGTTTTTTTTAAATCTTTAAATAATGAGGTGATCGCTGCATCATCATGGTGTCATAAATAATATAATTTATATAATGTATAAAAATTATAAAAAAATATCATGATATAGGAAATATTTTTAAATTTCTAATGAATATTTATAGTCAACAATATGACTTGTATAACCCCACTTAAAAATTGTTTTAGTAAAACAACTCATGTTTGTGTCATTTTTTACTTTTACATTAAATAAAAGGCATTAATGTCCATATCTTACCCAAGTGGCTCCATGGGGTCCCAAAAATAGACCCATGGGTTGTCTCGGTCGTCCATGACACATAAAATAAGGGCAGGACATGTGTATAGGTATTTTCATTTTATTATAATATCAATTTTTCCTTAAATTGTACTAATTACCTTTAATCGCGATTAAAACTTAAAAGTTAATATTCCCCCAAAAATTATTTTAATCCCATTGAACCAAATTTTACTTCTTAATGACAACCATGTTTGTCGGATTTTTGAAATTTAAAACAAATAAAGGGTAATGTTTCATTTAAATGAAAAATCATTTTTTTAAGTACCACTTAGTGGTTTCACTGTTCATCAAAAATAGAAGTTTTTCGGAAAAATACCAAAACATCACCCTAGGCTATATTTGATATTCCGAATTAAAAAATGATGTATATTTTACAAAATTAAAAACATATAAGTTACATTAATTAATTTAATAATTAATTCCTGCTCAGAGAAAATAGCGTGTTTTTATGAAACAATAAATATCCAAAGATTGACACTAGTTTAAGTCAAATTTCAAAGTGAAATTAATTCAAATGACCACCATTGTATTAAATGGAAAAAATATATTCTAATTTAACTTTAAAAAAAATTATAAAGGTAGTATAATCATATAAAAAATTTATATTAAAAAGAGGTTTTGAATTTAAATACAACATTTTCACTATTCATTAAAAAAGGAACATTATAATAAAAATACCAGAAATTTATCCAAAGTAAATTTAAATGTCCAAATCATAAAGAATAAGTTTATTTTGGAAAATATAGATTATAAAATTTTAAAAAGATATATTTAAAAATGGTTTTCCATCAAATGGCAGTAAAATAATCTTTTAAAAATATTAGTGTATTCCATGCTTAAGATTAGATTTATTCTCACTTTAAGCCTCTAAAACACTATCTAATTTATAAATAAACATAGATTAAAATATCTATTACTCATTACATACTTGGGATGTTACATCCTTTCCCCCTTTTGAAAATTTCATCCCCGCAATTTATTTACTTATAGAATAAGTGGGGGTATTTATCCCTCATTGCATTTTCAGATTCTCATGTTGCCTCTTCAATCATGTGGATTTTCCACAAAACCTTTACTTGATGAACCACCTTATTCCGCAACACTTGCTCCCTGTGATCAAGAATCTGAGCTGGTTGTTCTTCATAAGATAGATTTTCTTCCAACTGAACTACCTCTGGACTCAAAACATGAGATGGATCTGGAATATACTTTCCCAACATAGAAACATGAAAAACATTGTGTACCTAAGATAAACTCGGAGGTAAAGCCACTCGGAAAGCAACTGATCCAACTCTCTCCAGAATTTCATATGGTCTAATGAACCTTGGACGCATCTTTCCTTTCTTACCAAATTGAATCACATTTTTCCATGGAGAAACCTTGAGAAAAACATGTTCACCTACCTCAAAAGATATATCCTTCCTCCGGTTATCCGCATAAATTTTCTGTCTGCTCTGAGCTATTCTCATGTGTTTCTGAATGAACTGAAATTTTTCTACCATCTTTTCTACCAACGCCTCAAACGGTGCCATCTGTATACTATAATGAAAACTATTATTGTATGAAAACTCAAACAAAGAAAGATTTTGGTCACAACTTCCCGGATAATCCATATAACACGCTCATAGAATATCATCCAAGGTCTGAATTGTTCGTTCTGACTGCCCATCTGATTGCAGATGAAAAGCTGTACTAAAATTTAATTCAGTTCCCAACGACTTCTTAAGGCCTTTCCAAAAGTTAGAAGTAAACCTGGGATCACGATCAGATACAATGGAGAGGGGAACTCCATGCAACCTGAATATCTCTTTAAGATACAATCGAGAAAGTTGATCTAGAGAGAATGTATCTCGAATAGGAAGGAAATGAGCAGATTTAGTCAAGCGATCAACAATAACCCAGATTGCGTTATTACCTCGAGATGTCTTTGGTAATCCCACAACAATGTCCATAGATATGTTTTCCCATTTCCACTCTGGCACTCGTAAAGGATGAAGCATCCCTTTCAGTAACTACTGCTCTGCTTTAACCTGCTCACAAGTCAAAAACTTCACAGTAAAATCAGCAATATCTCTTTTCATTCCATCCCGCTAGTAATACTCCCACAGATCTCTGTACATCTTAGTACTTCCAGGATGAACTGAAAATGGGGAACTATGAGCTTCACATAACAACTCATTATTCATCTATGAATCACAAGGCACAAATAATCTCTTCCCAAACCTCAAAACACAATCATTATCAATGTTGAATTCAAGCAACTGACCCTTCTGAACCAGCACTAACATTTTCTGCAACTCACTGTCTTGCTTCTGTGCTTGCTTGATTTTGTCTGATAGAGAAAATTTCACTGATACCTGAAACAAAACAGAAGAACTTATTACACCAACAAATTCTATGCCAAAGTTCATCAAATCCTTAACCAAAGGATCACGTTCCAAACGCAACATTGTTAATGAAGCATTACTTTTTCGACTCAAATCATCAGCCACTTTATTTTCTTTTCCTGGATGGTAATAAATTTTACAATCATAATCTTTGATTAATTCTATCCATCTCCTCTATCTCATGTTCAATTCTTTTTGAGTGAATATATACTTTAAACTTTTTTGACCATTATATATTTCACACATTACTCCATACAAATGATGCCTCCAATGTTTTAAAGCAAAAACAACAGCAGCTAATTCCAAACTATGTGTAGGGTAATTTACCTCATGAATTTTCAACTGGCATAAAGCATATGAAATTACCTGATCATTCTGCATAAGGACACAACCAAGTCCTTTCAATGAATCATCACTGTAGATAACAAACTCACCATTCCTGGAAGGAAGTTCCAAAACTGGAGCATTCACCAATCATCTTTTCAACTCCTAAAAAAAATCATGACATTCTTTTGTCCGGATAAAATTAACACCCTTCCGAGTTAGCTTAGTCATTGGACTAGATAACCGTGAAAAATTCCTAACAAACCTTCGGTAATAGCCTGAAAAACCAAGGAAGCTACGAATCTCAATTACATTTGTGGGTCTTGGCCATTCTTCCACAACCATTATTTTTGAAGGATTAATAGTTATCCCATCTTTAGAAACAGTGTGACCAAGGAAAGAAATTTGTTGTAACCAAAACTCACACTTTCTGAATTTTCCATTTAGTTTATTTTATTTTTTGGTTTGCAAGATAACCCTTAAAGGACTTTCATTCTCCTATTTACTTTTATAAAACACCAAAATATCATCAATAAAAACAACCAACATTTTTCACCTGAGTCAACTGAGCCATCACTGCAACAAACTGTTCAGTTCCAATTCTGACCATCTCAGGATGCTAATTCGGAAGGTTATTTCCTTCAGTATGCCTTCCTAGCACTGCTTCCCTATTTCCTCTACAGAAAACGATTCTAAACAAACTTGTCTTAGATGAAGAAACATGGTAATCTTCAAATGCTATATCATTTCAAATTGACCATAAAAAAATATATTATTGGATAATCATTTAATAGAATTTTAACTCCTAAAGTTATCTAAACCGACCTCTAATACCAATTATAAGGCCCCAGCCATAAACCATACTTAATATTGAATTAAATGAATAATTCATGTTGAGGATCTTTTTAGGTTTAGTGTTTTAGAGAATTAGGTAATAACTATTACATCTGAAAAGATTACAAAGTATACACTTCTACTATGTTTCCATAGAATAAAAACTCTTAAAAGAAACATGTCTAGTTCCATGTTTTATAAAGCATGACTTTCCCATGATCCCATCCTTGACCCTATTCCACATTAAGTCCTATGAAAAACATTTCAAAAAACTTGGGGTGAGCATAAAAATCTCATTAAGGGATACACAAATAATGAAAACTGTTAGTTTATGAAAACAACAAGTAAACCATTTATACTTCATCAAATTAATTCTTTTCACCTTTATGAAGTAGTAAAAACTCTTCACTAAATAAATGATCATTACTTACCTTTTTGTAACCAAAATATTACCATAAAACCCATATAAAAATCACATAACATATAAAGGTAAATTGGGACATAAACATACTTAAATGGAATACCATACGGTCGACTTCCACACATATCACTTAATGGAATAGCCATACGGCTGACTTGCATACCCAATTAATTAGTGTTTATAACGTAACCATCTGTCCTGGTATTCATGGCACCACCCGTCATATGGTTTTTCATGTAACCTCCTGTCAAATGTTCAAGTACAATTATAAAATCATAAGACATAAAACAAATATAATGGAAAGAAAACATTTCAATACTTTGATCACAATATATCACTTAAATATATTGACATAACAAATCCATTATAACAAACCCTTTTCAATACCAAAACACATAAAATAGTATATGGTATTTATTTCATTTAAAAAAAACAATACGGCTTGTTGAGGAATCCAAAGACCAAATAATACTCGTAGCGGCGGAAAAGGGTCGTTGTCACCGTGTACGTTAAAAGAAACATTCCTTTTTGGCGTTTAGTAAAATTCTTTGTAGAAAAAGATTCCTTTTGTATAAATGTAAAAGTAAAAGGGTTTTATACACCGTATAAAATAATGTTGTGTATAAAACAAAATATGCCTTAATGAATGGAGATTGAGACAAAGTCCCTTACCTCGGGTCCGACTTGACTCTATTATTCTTTAACGTCTTGAATAATAAACTTGAGTTAATTTATACTTCCTTAAGAACCTTCTTCAAGTTCATAATTACTTTTATATCACATATTACCATGTTATAAACATTATTTAATCATTTAAGTTAATAATGTTTGTTTTGTTGATATTTGGTTCTTAAGTCGAAAGTGGACTCCTTACAATTACATGTTGTTCGTGTGGTCAAAGGTTTATTACATCCAGAATGATATTCATGATTTGGATATCATATATATCATATATATACTGAATATACATGTATTTTTAATATTACATAATCATTTAGAGGTAAGAAATGAAATGCACTGTTAATGGAGACGGTAAGCAGTACGTACGAATGAACGCTACTTTTATTTCTATGTCATATTAATGGAATTAAAACTAAATGAGAGGTATGTATATTTTAATTCCAGAATTATATTAATAATTTAGATGTAACATAAATCATATATAATAACTTTAAATCAATCCTTTATATGTCCCACATATGGCATTAACGAATCAAATCACTTTGAGGGGGTAGTAGTCCGCACTTCCTAAAATGAAGATATCGCATATACCTATAATGGAAGCCATAAAAGTGTGCCATAAATGAAAAATACAGAATCTTAATGAAGACATAAACATATTATATATCATATAAAAATATAGTGACATCTTAATGGACACCTTTGAAGGTGTTGGAAAAATATTGAACAATCATCGTTTCGTGAGGCAGAAATTCTCCATCCACAGAAACAGTATGTTCTTTAACCATTAAATGTAGGTGTGTGTAAGTGTAGCTAGAATTATTCTTATAACAACATCCTAGTATATTAAGGATACTTTAGTTGTTACAAGAGAAATTACTAAAAAGAGTTTAGGGGGTTGGAGATGCAAAATAAAACAAAAGAACAAAAGAGAAAACATTACCTTTTAATCGGGTAACTCTTTTTGATTTGAGCTCAAAGGATTCCTTGGGAAGACTTCTACCAAAATTGAGGCTTTAAGAAGTAATATAGGGATGTGTAGAGACAAATTGGGTATGGTTTGGCCAAGCCAAAGGCTTTGTAAGTGTGGGTAAGGTTGTAGAGTTGGGAGCCTTTTATAAGAGGAGAGGAGGGGCACTCTTGGAAAGTAAAGAAATGTTACTTTATTTTAAAATGATTTTCGGATTTAAAAGGTCCCAAATTGATATAATTCTAGGATAAGGTGATAAGGGTGCGAAATATACCCATAAAATATGTTTTTGAAAAGTGTAGGTCTTAGAGATTACATTATCGTTTCATTTTATTTAAATCGTTAAATAATGAGGTAATCGCTGCATCATCAAGGTGTAATAAATAATTTAATTTATTTAATGTCAAAAAATTATAAAACAAATATCATGAAATATTTAATCTTTTTGTCTTTCTAATGAATATTTATAGTCTACAATATGACTTGTATAACACCATTTAAAAATTGTTTTAGTAAAACAACTCATGTTTGTGTCATTTTTTACTTTTACTTTAAATAAAAGGCATTAATGTCCATATCATACAAAAGTGGCTCCATGGGGTCCCAAAAATAGACCCATGGGTTGTCTTGGTCGGACTTGACACATCCAATAAGTGTAGGACATGTGTCTAGGTGTTTTCATTTTATTATAATATCATTTTTGCCTTAAATTTCACTAATTACCTCTAATCGCGATTAAAACATAAAAGTTACTATTCACCAAAAAATTATTTTAATCCCATTGAACAAAATTTTTCTTTTAAATTAAAACCATGTATGTCGGATTTTTGAAATTCAAAACACAGATTTGGTAAAGTTTCATTTGAATGAAAAATCAGTTTTTTAAGTACCATTTAGTGGTTTCACTATTCATCAAAAATTGAAGTTTTTCAGAATAATATAAAAAATTCACCCTAAGATATATTTGATATTCTGAATTCAAAAATTATGTCTATTTTACAAAATTCAAAACATATAAGTTACATTAATTAATTTAATAATTAATTCCCGCTATCAGAGCAAATAGCATGTTTTTATGAAACAATAAGTATCAAAAGATTGACACTAGTTTAAGTCTAATTACAAAGTGAAATTAATTCCAATGACCAACATTGGATTAAATGGTAAAAATATATTCTAATTTTTCTTTAAAACCATTTAAAAAGATAATATAATCATATAAAAAAATTATAATAAAAAGTGGTTTTGAATTAAAATACAACATTTTTCACTATTCATTAAAAAAAGAACATTATCATACAAATACCAGAAATTTATCCAAAGTAATTTTCAATGTACCAATCATAAAGAATAAGTGTATTTTGAAAAATATAGATTATAAAATGGTCAACATATATATTTAAAAATGGTTTTCCATCAAAAGGTAGTAAAACAATCTTTTAAAAATATTAGTGTATTCCATGCTTAAGATTGGATTTATTCTCATTTAAACCTATAAAACACTATCTAATTCATAAATAGACATAGATAAAAATATCTATTACTCATTACTTACGTGGTAAGTTACATTGAATCCATGCTTGAATCTATTTTATAATAAAGGATCCAACTATTTGAAGGCTCTAATCCAAGTCTCAAGCAATTCTAAGGTTGAACGCAACCACGAATCAAAACAAATCCAAGTTTTTCAATTTCTGAAATTTCCCTCGGTTATCCAGAAGACCTTATCATATGAAATCTAAGTATCCAAAGAAGTCTAGATTCATTATCCTTTAATAAAAGTAAAAAAATTAAATTTTTAGATATATTTTTATATCACCTTCCCCTATATCCTGAGGGTGTCATTGGGAAAACATCATTATTGAGAGACTTGATATATATCAATCCTAATGTGGGGTAATGTTGTTGTAAGGTATAATTGAATCCCAATATCTATTTTCCATGTCATCTACCTCTTTTAAATCATCATATTTTTAAATATTCATCCACATAGCGGTCAATTGTGACATGAGTTTGGAATGATACATTGTAAATCAATTGGATGATGAAATATCTAACATCATTGGGGTATTGTGTTATGTTATGCAACAATTGGAATAGAGAGACTTGAGTGAGGAGGAAGTCATATATACTTTTATCTCCTTCTATATGAATGTTAATTTTAGAAGTTGTTTCCAAAAAATGGTTGATGAAATATCATACACATTTGAACCACTATATAATGATTTTTATCATGAATTTTTTTTATTTCATAACAAAAACTGAAATATGGTGTATAATTAATGGATTTATTTAGGATGAATATAAAATATTTGATAAGGCTTGGGATAAATTTAGTGTTCCCTTTTGAAATGTGAAAACCAATTTATTCTAATGAATCTGTAAAATTGGTTGTTAAAAAAGATTATATATGTGTTATTTTTTTCTTATTTATTTATCTAATTGTTGAAAATATATATTGTTTTCTGTTTTTATTTTTGATATATTTAAATTTGAATTTAAATTATATATCTTTAATTACATAAAAATTTAATGATTTTAAGGGTTTATAATCCTTGGACTATATTATATAGGAAATAATGATTTTGAGATAAATGTAAATGATATTTTGATTTTGGTTTTCAGAAGTAGAGGCAGAAAATAAACCATTGGAATGAGCCATTTTCTAGGAAACACATCAGTATCAGGGTGTTTTGAAGAAAAAATTGTTTATTTAACAAGAAATGTTTTATATTATCTAAATTTTATATATTAGTTAAATAATTTCAAAATAAATCTTATACCACTATATTTAACTAATTTTGATAAAATAAAATATTAAAATTGATTGATTTGAATTTAATAAATAAGTTTTAATATAATCTAATTTTTTTGAAATAAAATTTATTTTTCATAGTTAAAGTCAATACACTATTAGAAAACCAATTCAATTCAATTTTATTAGTTTTGATTTAATAATTAAATGACATTTTATGTCCATTATGGATTCAAAATTCAATTGAATTTTATGGTATAATAATTTAAACAAAATTCCATTTTTTATTTTCATTTAGTGAAAATATGATCCACCACATATGTGACCATTTCAATTACTTGACATTAATATGTTCCATTAAAATACAAGTAATTGACCTTTTATGTTAAGAGTTTTACCGAATTGGGAAAAAAATAACTAAAAATTTATTTTATTTTTAAACTAATAAATTTCTTTTGGGACAATATACGCAACATATTGATCCATATTAGGCCTTCATTGTTCCTATTTGGGTCAAAGTCCTCATGAAATATTGTTCTTATTTAGATTGTTCTCCTCATGCATATATTTGATCCGGTTATCATCCTTTTCAGCCTCTCCAAATTATTTTGGATCTGCTTGGGAAAAATGGTTTTTTTCGACTCATAATCCTCCTTGTTTTCACTAAAATATTTTGATCATCACTAATATTTTATTAATTTAATTCAGCCTTTATTGTATTTATTACAATTGATAAAAATATAGCCATATATGAAATGATAACCCACTCATTAATAATTCTTAAAAATCACTTAACTTGTTTTATGACATATATAATAAACCCAAGGTTTGTTTTACATTAATCCAACTAAAAAGGATCATAATTTTACATTTTCTTTTTGTTCCACCCTTTGGAATATCTAATTACCATCTATGTAATTATCACAAATGGGATGTATTCACCTTTTATAACGAATATAGTATGTGTATTTATTTATTTATCATATAAAATAAATATTTTATGAACCCAATAGGATATACTTAATTTAAAACAGATGATTCAAAGATTCAATCCAATGTATGTTATTTTCCCCTATTACTCATCACCCATTGATTGGTTGTTTGTTGACATATATTTTCATTTGTATAACCATTCATGATTTACGGTCATCATTTCAATGTGGTCATCATTGTTTACATAGTAAAATCATTATCCATAGAATTAAATTCTTGTTTACTTATTATTTTTATTTTATTTCATTTAGAATTTCTCATAGAATAATTATTTTCTTTTACAAGGGGATTCTTTTGTTCGAGGTGGTGTGGCATATTCAACGCTACTCATGGTCACGAGGGATTTGAAATTGATTCAATAATTGAGATAAATTAAATAAGGAAATACATGAATAATGTATAAAACCATCAGGAACATTTTAATTCCTAATACTTATTTAATTAATTTTTTCATGATTTTATATATTATTTTTATGTTTATTTCCATATCATATATATATAATACTTATTATGTTTTATTATTGATTTTTGGAAAAACATATTATTATTTAAACTATATGAAAAAGGCCACAAAACAGTTAAAATTATTCTTTAGGCCAATGTAACCATGTTTTACATATTCATTGCCTTTCATTTTCAAACATCCAACATTCTATATTGGTTCTCTGTTATTACTGAAAAATCATATCATCAATTGAAAGCCTATAATCTTCTGACATTCAATAACGAGAAATGCTTTTTAACTAAGATTATCGAGTCAATATGTAGTTTTGGATGTATGAAATAGAAATGTAATTAAAACATTATAAAATTTGAATTTAGGGTTTTTTGGAGACATTGGAACATATGGGAAACAGCCACACCACAATCTGGTACACAGTTTGACCAGTATGACTCTAAGTGTTTCTTTTTTTACATATAATTGAAAGTAATTTTCATGAAAAGGAAAACTGACACACTCACAATAGATAGACCATATTATTATTAATTTCAGATATTATGTAAATGATCCATAAGTCATCTGAGACCTGTAGAAATCATCTGAACCTCAATTTGACACATGGTGTGACAACTATGAATCAATGTGTCCATTATCAGTTTAAAATCAAATGTTTAGTTAAAAAATGTAATTGAATGAAAAAATTATTATATTTTCTTGATAATTTAAGACATCAATTGATAAGTCATTTGATAAATGTCGGAATCTGTCTCAGATCAAACTGATGCATGGTGTGAACAATAGATGCCAAAGTGTGTGATTCTAGTTTAAAATTTCATTCTAGTAAAAATTATGTAATCAAAACCTAGAAAACTCATTTGTATTGTTTTGATACTTTTGGAAAATGAATCATAAGTCATTTTGGGCATGTAAAAATCAATCGTACCATAATCTGACGCACGATGCAACCGGTATGACTCTTAGTGTATCATTTTATTAAAAAATTACATGAATTTAAATAATAATGAAAAGAGACATTCTCAAAACCAATAAAACACATTCATATTTTTTTATAACTTAATAAAATGATCTATTATTCATTTAAGACATGTTGGAATATGCCTTTCCTCAATCCGACTAATGATGTGAACAATATGACTCCATTTGTGTTTTTTATTTGAAAATGAAATCAATTTTAATAAAAAGGAAAATTTGCAAACTCACAACAGTGAAAACACATTCAGATTACTTTTATACATTAGAAAAATGAATCATATATCATTTATGATGTATAGGAATTAGCTTCACCTCAATCCTATGCATGATGTTCCCGGTATGATCCAATGTGTTCATTATCAATTTAAAATAGATAGTTTAGTTATGAAAATATCACTGACTAAAAACTGAGAAAACTTACTATGAATTTTTTGATAATTTAGTACATTGATTCATAATTCATTTTTGATGTTTATGAATTGGTCTCATGTAAAATGGGCACATGATTTGAGTGGTATGATTCAAAGTGTATTTTTCCTGTTTAAAATGATATTTTAGTAAAATCAAAAGTAACATACTCCAAAATGAGTAAATGCATTCAGATTGTATTAATACATTAGAAAACGAATCTGTTTTTTATTTGAGACATGTGGGAATTTGGAGCATCTCAATAATATTCACAATGTGTCCTATATGACTCCATGTAATTCTTTTTATTTAAAATTGACATCTACTTTAGTAAATAGTAAAATTTAGCTACTAAAAAACTGAGAAAACCCATTCGGGTTTTTTTTGATAATTTAGAAAAACGATTCATAAGTTATTTATGATGTGTATGAATTAGCTACACCTCCAGAAAATACATGATGTGTTTAATATGACTCAATGTGTCCATTATGAGTTTAAAATCTATATTTTATTTCAAAATGTGTTACTTAAAAAAACCAAGCAAACAGGTTTTTATTTCCCTTATAATTTAGGGAAATAATTCATATGTTATTTTTGACATATAGGAATTGGTATCTTGTCCAAATGACACAAGATCTTTTCGGTATGAGTTAATGTGCGTGCTTCTATTTCAAAATGTCATTTTTGTAAAAAAGGCGATCGATATACAAAAAAACCATGAAAACATAGTCAGATTGCATTAATGGTTTAGTTAAATAACCCATAAGTCATTTGAGATGTGAAATAATATTCCACACCTTAATCTGATGCATAGTGTGATCGGTATGAGTCCGTGTGCATATTTTTATTATAATAGTATCATTTTAGTATAAAACGTGCATCACATCACCAAAATTGAGAAAATGAGCCTAGACTGTTTTCTCTTCATTTAAAATATATATTTGTACTTGATTTTTCACATTTCATCATGTTTGGGTGTTTTACTGTATTGTTATATGAAAACGTAGTATGCCCATTTAGAAATGATTTTATAAGTGATGATAAAGGGGTCCGTTATTAGTACTTATACAAGTTCTGATAAAGTGATACGTCATCCTCACTTTTTCAAGGGCTAATAAAGGATTCCTTTATCATTTCTTATATAATTGATGATAAAAGACTCATGATTTTAATCTCACTTCATATTCAATTCTTTTTTAGGGCTGATAAAGGAAATGTTTAATGAAATTTAAGGCATATTTTGTTGTACTCTCACCTCTAAACATATAACACCATACATGAAAAACATAATCCACTATTTGTTTTCAAACAATAATTAATATTTAACCATTTACCATATTTTTTGTTACCAACCCATTCTCTTAAATATGTATTTTAAATCATTATCATGTGATATTTACAATTTATGATTATTGTTTATTTAATCATTCATAAAAACCATGAAACTATCATTACACAATAGAAATCATGGTTAAAATCGCAACCCAATAGCCCACACTAACACATACACTGCATAAAATTTATCACCCACTGAACCCAAATATTAAAACACAGTCATATCCTATCCATATTACCCCAAAATCCAACCCATAGATCACAACCATGTCCACAAACACGTTATAACACATAGCAGATCAAAAATTGTATTCAGATTTAAGAAGGCATCCCTTATTTAATTTCACTTTAATAATTAAGGGCATAATCCCAAAATTTATACCTGGTAAAAAATCTCATTATCTAATAATATGTAATTAACCAATTTCCATTTAATGTGATATCAAAACATTCAAAACCAAAGAAAAAATCACAACATATATATCCAGCATAAAACAAATCCCCCCAACGACCACAATTTGTAGTGGGGTATCAAGCCCATACAAACCACAATATCAAAAATAACATCAAATACATAAAATCATGTGAATAAAACCCCCATTTACCCATTTAAATTCAATCAAACGATTATTTAACTTTTAGTTTTCCATAACAACAATAATACATAGATAAAAAAGTAATCCCCTAACACATGATACACAAATAATGAGAACCGAGGGAATCCCTACCTCAAGAAATATTTCAAATATTACTGTGGACCAGAGGGTGAAGAAGAAAAAAAATAGAAACCATACCATGAGAAACCATGGATCAACCTATAAAGAAACCAAATACCATTAAAATTAAACTCAACACACACCCCAAACTAAGACAACATCACTGTAGTGAATCACCAAGAGAAAAATGGAAGGGGAATGGTGAAAAAGGGAGAAGAACCTACAAAGGATAGGAAATGAACAACCACAATTACCAGTAGATAAAATAGGGATGAAGATGAATTAATTAAATACTAAGGTTTATTAGGGTCTACTAAAATGGGAGGAAGAATAATCCATCGGTGAACGAATGAAAATTCAGCCGGAAAAAAGTTTTAAAACATTATTGCATCATGGATTTACATAACATACAATGGACTTTCATGTCATGTAATCCTTAGGGTTCAGTTTCACCATAAAATGGGTCACCATTTGATTATTTTATTCTGAAAATATACACATTAGGAACCATCCTATTAAAATCCTTGAAAGAAACTTTCTGGTTGTGTAATACACATACACAATCTATAATTCCTACATAATCTCTGTTTCACCTCCAAATCCATTGGTTTCTCCCAGAAGCTCCCTTGAACACCTCAAACAACCAAAAATTGAAAAGGAATGTACTGAGAGGACATGGACCGTTACATAAGATACCTCCCAAATTATTATTTCCCTCAAGAATCCAAACCCAATCCAAGAAAAAAGGGGTCTGAACAACTACCACACGAGATTCCCCTCATGGATCTCGTTAATCCTCAAATGATTCCATGAACCAAACATTCCAAAAAAATGACTAAAAAAATATTACGCAACCTCATCAATGTGAAACTACAACTACAAAACTTCTCCCTTCATATAACCACAGTTACACACAACCACTATAAAACCACCACATCCTCCATGTTGTCCAAACCAACAACCGCTACAACCAATAAACCAAACCATCATGACCACATGAATTTGAGAATTCCTTCTTCAATGTCATGATACTATTGTCTCTAGGAATCTCTAAATCACCCACATGTGTTTAATTATGTCATAATCAATGCGTCTCATTCAATAATCTGGTCCTCCCCTATTTATACGTCAGTTATTTATCATACATCGTACCAAACACATCACAAACAAAGGAAAACAACTCATCTCATAAAAAAATAATCCAAACATAACATCACAAATAAAAAAAGTAAAGATAAAAATCAAAAAAAAATCAACGTAATGGGAATTCATTTGCATCTGTTTCTCTAAGAGAACTCTCATCCATGCCAGCATGCCTCAATAATACATGAACATGAGAAATGGTCCGTCCACACAACAACTTCTCTTGGAGATCTTGGATATCTACTTGTCTTTCCATAAACATCGTGTCATATTTGATATCCAAATATCTACATTCAATGACAAGGGACTCATTGTGAAGATACTGATGAAGATTAGATATGTTAAATATTTTATCGATCCTATCTAACCATGGTGCCTATGATAATCAATAAGCCACATCTCCTACTCAACATGACAATTAAAAGTTCCCAATAGACCTGAGAGAAAGCATACTCTATCTACCAATCCACTTCTACCCATGTAGTGGGGGAGAGCTTCAAGAACACATGGTCCCCATCATCGAACTCCAAGTCACTCCTTCTATGACCAACAAAATACTTCTACTGGTCCTACACTACTTTTATACTCTCATAAACAATATGAACATTCTATGTGGTGCTCTACACCACATGAGTACCAAGAAATGTTGTCTCCCCAGCCTCCGTCCATCATAACGGGGAACAAAATAGACTCCCATAGAAAAACTCAAATGGATCCATGCCAATTGTATAGTTATAGATATTATTATAATAAAACTCTATCAATTTTAGGTGTCATACCTAAGACCAAAAAAAGAATAAGATGTCCAGTTCTAAAATATTATCCGATGTTTGGATAGTCCAATCCATATTCCCACATTTCTATGGGTGGAAAGTAGTGTTGAGGTGTAACTGAGTTGAAAAATCCTGTTGTAATACCCCCAACACATTATGTAAAAATTTTCTCCCAATATGAGACAATTGAAATCGAATCTCCATGAAACCACACCACCACATCCATATACCTCTTAGCAAAATCATCCACTGTACCCAACTCCTTGATCACTAAAATGTGATCTGATTTCATGAATCGATACACTATCACAATATAGTATCATGAACACTGTGATAACTCAGTTAAATAGTAATTAAATGCATCTATATGTCATCCGATTTCCACTCAACAATATCCAAGGATTAAAACAAACCACTAGGAACATGATTCTTTATCTTTACCTACTCGCAAAACAAGAACAAATCCACAAACACTGCCACATCCCATTTCATTCCAGGCTAGAAAAACTATTCCATCAATCCATGGTACATTTTGGAGACTCCTGGGATTACCACTAAAAGTTAGCTAGGAATCTAAATAAGGACTCTCTTTCACATTTCCACCAAAACAAATAACCTTCCTTGAAACAACTTGTATTCCTGAGTATTCTCTGAGCATCCCTCTAGAGCATCACTAAGTCCAACACAACCATGCATTATCTCTACCTATCAGTCTCCCCTCCAAGACTCCTACACTTGATACATCATAGAATACTATACCTTAATTTGAAATAAGAAACCTCTACCACCATCCACCTTTGTATCTATGTGCAGGGCTACCAACTCCTCCATTACTCTACAAGGATCCACATACTCACGAACAATATCCTTCTATGAACATATACTCAAAGCATCGACCACAAAATTCCCCTTTTCAGTGGTTTAGTAGATGTCAAAATTAATGTCCTCAGCAAACTCCATCAACCATTACTGCCACATTTTCAGCTCATGTGAAGAGAATGAATACCTCAAAATATTGTGATCTATGAAGACCACACAGCACTCCCCAATAAGCCATTTTTACCATAACATTTTCTAAAACAATACTACAAATAGATCTATATCATGGGTGTTATAGTTGACCCATGGGGCACATTTTCATAGAACAATAAGGGATCATCACCCATTGCTACATCCGGATTCATCCCAGGACCAGATGGTATGTGTTAGAATATATTTTAAACAACATTCCTTCCCCAGGTTACCGAAGCACTGGAGAACTGACCATCATCCAATTCAAGGAACCGAACACTTCTTGGAACTGACCAGTCCTTATAAAATCATGGTCTTTCATAGTCAATGTTATAAATGGGTCTTCAAATCTAGAGAAATCGGAGATAAAACTCCTATAATGTAACACCCCAATCTTCTACGGTACGCTTCTCTTTGAATAATGTGATAGCGTGTGTTGTACGCAACACCAAGTTCTAACACACCATAACTAATCAAACTAGCCGTTATGAATAGTAATACCTACTTTTTGAAATTATATATATTTTATATTTGAAAATGGACTTCATTTTTGGATTCGGAATATCGAATTTAGCCTAAGGTGAAATTTTGGTACATTTCGGATAACTTTCATATTTTGATGAATAGTGAAAATAACTAAGTTTTAATTAAAAACAACTTTTTTTAATCAAAATAATTAATAGTGATAAATTATGAATTTGAGTGGTTTTAAAGTATATTTAGAATATATTTTTACCATTTAATATAATGTTGGTCATTGGACATAATTTTACAATTAAACCGAACATAAACGAGTGTCAATCTTTTGATAGTTATTATCTCTTAAAAACACGCTTTTTGTTTTGACAGCGGGAATTAATTTTAAATTAATTTCTGCCACTTCTGTGTTTTGAATTTAGGAAAATGGATTCCATATTTTGAATCAGGATGTTCAAATTGTGTAAATAGGTAACTTTTATTTTTAGACATTTTGAATAATTACTGCGGTAAATATTTTATTTACCGTGGTTAAGGGTAAATCCGGTAAATAAGGGTTAAAAAATAATATTATAATAATACTAAATTACCCTAAAACGTGTCTTAACCATATTTTTTGATACATGGTCGACCATGGGAATCTTTGGGTCTATTTTGGGACCCCATGGATCCACTTGTAAGTGATAATGACACTTTATTTTAATTAAGTTAAAATGAATATAAAAATGACACAAGCATATATCTTTTAGAAACAAAATTGTTACATAGGGTTATATATGTTGGATTTTAGATTATAAATATTCATTATAAAGCTAAAAATATTTCCTACATAATGATATTTTATTTATAATTTTTAGACTTTAAATAATGTATTTTATTTATGACACAATGATGATGCAGTAATTACTATAATAGTGAAAAATTAAAATAATTGATATTATAAATACCCAAATAAATATAATATGAAACTTTTAATGAATTAAACTAATTTTATAGGATAATAGGATATATTAGGATTGATTTAATTGACTTTGTTCGAAGTAATCAATCTGTTATGAGTTTCACAAAAATCAACTATTGAATAGTGTCAAAATTGACATAAAAGAGTTCTTAAAACAAATATTATATTATTAATTGATATTAAATTCCTAAAAATCTAAGGTTCGGCCAAGAGACTTATATCATGATAGTTTAATCATTAATGGACCACTTGGGGGTCTCTTGGATGTATATAATAAGTTTATTAACCATATTATATAAAAATACAAAGAGACATTGTAAAAGTGAAACTAATTAACTTAGAGTTAATACTTAATGATAAGGTTAATATAAGTACCCAAACCTATCTAAATTCTATTTTTTGAGTGGTTTTCGACCTATCCCCACCTTAACCTTTTAATAATCAACTTTGGAGCCATTAGAAACCGAATATGAATTTATTATAAATTAATATTTCTAGCTTTTCCAAGGGTGCCCCTCACCCCTCTTATAAAAGGGCACTCCTCCTTCTCATTTCTTCACACCTTAAAAGCCTTTTGGTTCTGCCAAGCTCTGCCCAACTACTCTCCCAACATCCCTCACTACAACCTAGAGGCCTTAGTTTGATCAAAAAGCCAACCTAAGGAGCCCTTTTGATCAAATCAAAAGGAAGAACCCGACGAAGAGGTAATGATTTCACCACCCTTTTCTAAGTTCATTTCTTCTTCCACTTCTTCATCCTTTGTTCTTACCATTATAAAATAATAACTCCAGTATCTCACATATACTGTGATGTTATTATAAATATGGTACAACCATATTCAGTATTCTATCCACCCTTTGAATAACATGTCACCATACGTGCTTACGTACGGACTACCGTCTCCACGTCGTGGTGTAATTGTTATTCAATATAATATTATTTGGATGGGTATAATAATGATGTGTAACTCATTTAAATAATAAATATAACATGTTAATTATTCTGTATATATGATATACCATCCATTTATATATTATTTTAATATCAAAAGAATGATATTGTCGCTCGTGCGTACGTACGGACTACCGTCTCCACGAACGCGATGAGATTCATTCTCCATCGTATCCATTCAAGTATAATTATCATTTGATGATTTAAAAATGATGTTTAAGGACTAGTTATCATTCTGGATATGAATAAGATACAACAACCATGGCTTATGTAACAAAACATATAAAAGAAAATGAGTAAGTTAACTCCCGAAACGACGATAATTCTAAGATATTATTAACAAATCAATGTTAAAAGATCATATATGATATCATATTATTATATATGATTCTTGTATAATTTAATAACAACTATTTCACCATTATACAGGAGGTTAACCTACCCCAACCAAGGAAAAGTACAAGGTAAGGGTTATTTCACAATCTCTTCATTATCCGAGGTTGTTTATATGTAATAATATACTGGGATCTCTTTATCATCCACATCCATGTTTCTTAAAAATGTATTTCAAAACATTTTTACTATTTACTAGAATATGAGTTAAAGTCATTTATACCCTTTTTGACTTTTATAAGTGGTTTATAAAGGAATCTTTCTGTCGTTTTCAAAACAAGGTCCTTTTTAACCTTTTCGACAGAATTAAGGTAAGAATGTTTTTTTTACTTATACGGCGAGTGCGGCTATTTTCCGCCGTTGTAAAATCTTCAAAGCTTCACTTACAAGCTTATAAGAATATTTTCAAAGAAAATGTTTTATTTTATATGGATCTTAAATTATTTCAAAATAAAAGGAGATATTTCTTTAAAAAGAATTTTGATTTCATATATGTCAACATCCATTGATGGATTTTTAAGATTATTTGAAGTTGATTTATTATGATACAAAACTTCTATATTGTATTGAAGGTTTTTTGATATGTTTGACTGTGGATGTGCTATTTTTATACCATTCATAGTTTATGGTGAAAGTATTGACATTTCGTATGCTAGTTTTAATACGAATGTTTATGTTATGTTTAAACCTTTTCATATGGGAATGCATTGGACTTAATATGTGACGGGTGGAGCCCGCTATAGCTCCTCGATGCATCGGTAGGTCTCATGAGACAAACTAGTGTCTTGGCACAAGGCCTTGACAAAATCTTATTTGTAGTCTTGGCACGAGGCCTTGGCTATGTGGTTATGATAGTCTGGCATTATGCATTCCAACATTATGAAAGTGGTTATTGATTTTTTCATGTGATTATTCGATTAGTAGAATATCCATGTGAATAAGTAAATGGCATTATTTCATTTTATTTATGCCATACCATGTTGAAAGTTCATATTTAAAAGGCTTTTGTTTTAGTTATACATTGCCTTAAATGTTTATTCTTATTTATGAAAGTTTCCGCTATATTTTTATCCTTACTGGGCATTTGAGCTCACCCCTTTTCTATGTTTTATTTTTCCCAGGATGTGAAGAAGTAAGTTATGAATGACCTGCAGGGATTTTATGAGGGTTTAATAGTGTGGATTGTGGAAACATTATGTTGTTGTAGTAGTTTTTTCATTTTATGATGTAATGTAAAACTTATGAATATATCTAGTGTTTCCAAGGCTACTAAACCAATCGGTCTTTCGAGATTTGATCTTTCTTGTGATCATGCCAATGTTATGTAATAATGCACCGACTCTGGGTAATTGGGGTCGGGGCGTTACATATAATAAATCACAAGACCAAGAAAACTGAGAAACACTACAATGTTCTTGGGTAATAATCATGAAAAAACTACATAAACCTTCGAATGGACAACTTCCACACCTAACAGAGACACTAAATGCATGAGGAGATAAACTCTATTGTGTTCAGAAAATACATATGGAAAACATTCTATAACTATAGTGGTGTTGAAGAACATGAAACATAGTTTTAAGATGCTCAATGTGCTCCTATTTTTTTTTTGAGTAGATTAGGATATCATTAGTGAATACGAAGAAAAACAGTTAATGAACTCAAGGAACTCATAGTTTTTATACCCCGTGAAAATCTCTGGTGTATTCATAACCCTGAACAACCTTATTAGGAACTCCAAGTGCATATACCTACATCTGACGTCGATCTACGGGATAAATTCATCCTTTAGCCATAAATAGTGATTCCCAAAACATATATAAATATTTGAGAACCATCTATCTCCCCTAAAATGGTATAAAATATCATCTATCCTTGGAAGAGAGTAATAGTTCTTGACTATCACCTAATTCAACCTCCATAAGTATTTACAAAACGATAGAAAACCATCCTCCTTCTTGGATAACAACACTGGGGCACCACACTATAACACACTAGGCCTGTTAAAAACCTTCTACATCAGATCATCACTATGAATCTTATAATACCACAACTCATAGGGTTCCATCTGATAAGGATCCATAGAAATCAGAGAAGCACCAGGCTGTAAGTCTATCCAAAAATCAACATCATGCTGAGGAAGTAGTGTTACAGCCTCCTCGTGGAATATATCTAGAAACTCCCCAATGAGTATGGGAAACTATACAATCCCATAATCTAACAATTCCACTAAAAACTCAAGAAAAATGTGAAAAGGGTTCTCCACACACCGACTGACAACCCAATAACTCTTCTCATTGATGAAAACCAAAAGTTGACCATACACATCCAAAAACATGACTGTCATCCGGAAGCAATCGATAATACCACTTATGAAATAAAACAAGTAGTGTATTTCATCTTTTGAATTCATATTTAGAAATAAAATATCCCCATGAGACTTAGGTGGCCCAACCATAAATCAAATCCTTGACACACATCAAACAAGATGGTCTGGCCTTCAACTCGCATAGTCAACACTAGGGGTATGGGAAGCCTCTCTACGTCTAGTCCTTGAGAGTTGGATAGAGAGGCTAAAAAAAGAGTTTAAAGATCCAAAATCAAACAAAAAAGTATCAAACCAACTCATCATTCCTCTGACAATATCTCCCCCCATTGGAACTAATACCACCACTTCGTGCAACTGACCACACCCAAATCCTCTATATCCTTGATAAAGACAACCTCCACGACCATACTCAGGTTGTAGTCCATGAACACAAGGAACATCATGAGGAAACCTCTACCTACTACATCTACCCTAGTAAGAGCATAACCCTACTTACATTGATATTGAAATAGCCGCACTGGAAACTGCTGCTTTCGCTGGTGCGGAACTTGTACACCTTCACAAAACTGAGCTCGAGAATCCACTATGGACTGGTTTTGAAGATGGATGAAAACCCCAAAGATGAAACCCATCATCCCCAAACCCATTGGAAGTTAATTGAAACTAGAATACTGATTGGGAAGCTATCCATGTCAAATCCCTGCTGGTCGAAACGTTGAATGTCCTAGAGGCTAAGACCTGCCACTGAGAACTCTACCCTTCAAGGATCCCTACTTGTTCCATTCCTACAGAAATCCTTCTCAAAATTGAATTAAATCAATGAACAATACTTTCTTCTAATCCACTAGTTACATTGAAAATGTAAATGGAATAACTATATACTAGATTCAAGGACTGAGTGCCTCATCAAGATTCCTCACAAGAGACTCTTCAGTTGGAAAAAAACTAGAAAAAAATGTAGAAGGTACCTGAACGCTATTCCAAGTACCCTAACTAACATGATCCCCTACTAAATAGATAGAATACCCTAAATATTCATTTACTTCATCGTTGATGAAAGGAACTATTCCTAGAACTCCTTCTGGAATTGGAACCATGAAACATCTACCTCCCCCTGCTCTCTAAGATACAAAGTTCACTACTAATGCCCAACTCCACACAACTAACTGACTCCCAATGGGTCCTAGTACTCCGTAGAGTCTAGGATCCATTCTAAATTGATCTAAAGTTCTTCTAGCTAGCTCTTAGTTTCCACATCTAAAAAATAGTACTTACAAAAATCCTACCACTAGAAATCATGAAACGTCCAATGCTATTACTCATCCTTCATAACAAGATCAACCCTACAGTGATCAACTAGATCATCCAGCTAAACCTCAACTGCCTATTCCACATCTGGATGATGAATAAGAGCCATGGCTGAATGAAAAACAAAAATTCCATATTACCATTAGTGTGGATTTTTATTAAGAATAATTATATTTAATTTTTTATTTCATGAATTTTATCCTTATCTAAAGAAACAAACTATAAGAATAAAACAAGTCATTATGATCCATGTACCTCTCAAAGGTCTCTACCCAGAAAGATGGTCCAACTCTATTGGTCATTTGATAAGCTCATATTCCTTACACAAAATCAGGGTGGGGCCTAAAATCATGTGACCTAGCGAGTCTTTTAGTCATAGGTCACGTACTAAAGTTAAATGTCACTATTTCCACACCATCCCATGAAATCCTCATAGTGCCTAACTAAACGATCCATCATATATCTCAACCATCACACAAGATACCACTCTATCATGACCCCCTCCATCTAAATATAACCCTCTAGATATGGAAATGGAGACGGAGTGATAAAGTAAAATGTATCCAAATTAAATAACCAAAATACAATAAGAGGATAAATATAGAAACAATCCCAAAGATTGAGATATAAATTCCAAGAAAGGACCCCAAAATATTCATTGAAACTTGAAAAAAAAATTATATACATAAGGGGAGCAGACAAGTATACTCATTAGGAAAAACAAAATCACTCATGCACATGTGAAATAAGCCTACTAATGCACCTATTTGAAAACTGCATATCCAAACTGCACCTATACATGATTACTAACCATCCCAACCTATCCAAGGCTTTACCATAAAATAATTCAATCCATGTTATATTATATAAAGAAAATTAAATCAATGATTGGGTTACCCACACCAATTTCTGACTAATTAGGAACTCTAACACCAAAATGGAAAACATCATGGTTCTCCAACCACTTCTGAATATACCACATCACATCCCACCCGCACACACCTAGGCCTCACCACACATCCCACTAGCATACACTTGGGCACCACACCACCTCATGCCTACACACACCTCGACCTCTCCCTACCTCCCACCCGTAAAAACTTGAGCCTCACAACACATCCTACCCGCACACTCTTGGGATTCCAAACACATCACATCTCATCCCAATGGCACTTTTGAAAGAATTTCACAACTCACACCAAATAAACTAGGGCCACAACATCTCAACTCATCCCAAAGACACATGGGATACCACATCTCATCACATACTACTTGAAGAAGCATGTACCATCATCACCTGGAAGATGGAGCATGGTTGATCGGGTGGCCAAACATCCATCCTCCCATTGAGATATTGGGAAGGACACCCTCCCATGTGACTATGTGGGTGTAGGCACATATTTCTTGACAAGGGTTGGGTGAATTTATAAATCACATGAACATACATTTAAAAAAAAAATATATAGTGAAAGTCACAAAATCCCATTATATGGGTTTAAAAACAAAATAATAACCTACTCATGTCTTCCCCACTTTACAGACACCTATAAATTCATACAAAAATTTAAAGAAAAGAAAACCCACAATTCATTTTCTATATTTAATAAATATTAATGCATTTTCCATATTCTCTATGACTAACCCAATTTTTTAAACATTTCATTTATGTCATTATAATGTAATAATTATATTTCATGATTACAGTTCATTTTTTTCATCCATACCAACTAGAAAGCAATCCAAACATATCACATAACAAGAATGACAGTATAAAAAACTACACAATAGAACAAACCAATTAGACCTTCCACAAAGCTTCCACTCCCCAAAAACATTACAAAACTATAATTGCACCCCCACTGCATAAAATGTCTCATCCACTACCCAACATATCTAAACCTAGTCATGTCCCATATATCATATCAACAAATACCACCCACATCTCAAAATTATTTCCAAAAACACATTATAACACATAACATATCAAATCATATTTTTAGATATAGCAAGGAATCACTTATATAATTTCACTTTTTGATTAAGGGTGTTATTAGACACGAAATTATTCTTGGGAAACCATTTTATTTTACAATTATAAGTAGTTAAACAATTTTCTTTTCAGGTGACATCACAACAATCAAAACACATAACGAGTGAAAAAAATCCCAAAAGGACCACAATTTTCATCAAGGTATCAACTCATACAAAAGAAAATATCACAAATAACAGTAATGCTATAAAATCAGGTAAATCAAACACTATTTACCCTATTAAATTATATTAAACCTTTCTCTATTATTTATTATTTCCTCCAAAACCATAACAGATAGATAAAATAAAGTAAAACCCTCCAGAATGATACACAAATAAAGAGAAAAGAGGGAATTCCTACCTCAAGAAAGCATTCAAATTTTCTGCACACAATAGGGAACAAAATTAATCCCACAAACAACAACTGAAAAATGAGAAACCTTATAAGAACATTCATTGAAACTAAATACAATTAAAAATCAAACTAACACATAGAAAAACCAAAAAAATGCCACAACGAATCATCTGGAGAAGAATGGTAGAAAAATCACAAAGATGAGAGAAAAACCTACCATGTGTTGGAAATAAAAAACCCATGAGACCATAAAAAATAGAGGGAGGAAGGGGGCTTGTAAAAATCCTATGTGAACCTATGGTTCTCCTAAAATGAGAAGAATAAGAACCTATTACCAAAGGAATAAAAAATTGGGTAGAAAGAACATTTAAAACCATACTGGATTGGGGATTTACACAACATGTAATACCCTTTCATGTTGTGTAATCCTTAGGGTTCAGTTACACTAAAAAACACATCATATTGTTATTATTTAACTATAAAAATAATCACATTAGGACCTAGTGATGTAAATTTCATGAAAAATTGTTCCACATTTTTGATACACACACATGGATTGTAATTCATGAAGTGGCTCTACTACACCTCTAACTACCGTAAAAACTTCTAGAAACTCGCATGAAATCCTCCAACAAAGAAAATAAGGAAAGTAATAGATAAGGAGGGCACAAACCATTATAATAGTTAGCTAATCTAGCCTGATCATTATAATAAACATTATGGACTCCACTCAATTATGTGTCCCTAGGACTCATCCTTATCCATATGCATTTGTCTTGAACCTGAATATAATAAATAAGGTATGTACACACCTTGAGGTGGAAACACATGGGTGATAAATAATCACTATTGGACACCCAAACGATGAACATATAAATCTTATATAATTAGTTTGTGCTAATTTCTTATTCAAATCCTAGATGAGACACAACAATAATAATTAATTAAACTGATATTAATAATTGAAACTATTCCACAACTAATTTATGGGTCTGTGACCCCAATTCTCTGTACACAACACCATTTTATATTAGTATATGTATGCATGGATAAATACATATATAACCACATATAAATTTATATATATACTTCTACTAAAATATTATTGTGATTATGTTAATAAATATACAGTAAAGGGATAAAAAATAAATAAATCAAATTATAAAATACATTTGGACCCATGATCTAAACAACTGGACATACTGTGAAAAGGGAATTGAGTTAGTAGTCGTACCACTCAATATGTGTGGAATTAAGACAATATATGTGCCCATAATCTCATTCTACAATACCTGCTTCATCCAGTGATAGAAATTTATATGATAAGGCTATCTTTACACTTGGGGATACTCATCTTAAACCTACGTTCACCCGTAATTTCCTCTAATCATTATAATGATAAATTCCAAGATGTTTGTGGACATCTTTTAAATGATCAATAAAATGGATTTCGTACTATTCATACCATGTAAATATATTCTGATGTTTGATCCATAGGTCATGGTTTGTATGTAGTAATGACATCGTAACTTAGATAATACGTAAAGATCTGACCCTTAGGTGATATATAAGGAGATCCCACTAGTGACATGTCATGTCACCCCTTGAGGTCACTGATTAGAGGGAATATAATATCCCTTATCACCCAAGAGAGAATAATCATCCATAAGTGTCCAAATATGTGAAATTCTTTGTTCAACACTAAGGTATTGTAATTGATTTGGGGGATTATAATAATCCATATCATTCTAGAGGGCATAATCATCGTAGAGAATAATGAAATTTAGAGAACGTAATAATCACCATAACATGTAAAATGAAGGAGATAATGATCATCCTTAGAACATAGAAATTAGAGGATAGATTAATCATCCTTAAGATATAATAAATCAAGGATATCAAAATTATACTTATCAACATCAATATGGATGTAATGAACATCCTAACATATATGGATCAACAGAAGGAACCCAGGAAGTATCTCTGGACTTGAAAATAAAAAAATAAAAAATTATATGGCTCATAATATGAATCCCATGAAATACATTTGGTCATCCCCAAAAAAAATAAGACAGATCTTGTGAAGTACAATAATGGAGACCAAAGAAACAGAATACACATCACGCTAGTTTCATCAACCTCCAAACAGGAAACACCTCTTGTAATCAAAGATACATCATTAGTAAATACGTTAATGCATAAATAAGAGTGAGGGTGGGAAAAAACATAAACCCACCACTGCTGTCACATCCTATCAGGCATACAATTTAGTCCTGAGTTATAAAGAAAAACCCACTACCTCCTTTAACAACACCCTACATACTAGAATAGCATTGGTAAAATATCAAGGCACCCACTAAGACCCTTATGTCATGAAATAGGAGAAGAATCATACTCAGTATCCTTGATTTACACACATATGAAAAGATATCCCACTTAGGATCCTTACATGAGAAGTTGAAAGGATGAATACTATCTAGGATCATTAGTGGTACCTTAATAGTGTATTCCTACATGATATCTTTATAACAGTATATAGGAAGTCTTGTCATTTAATTGACCTTTAAAATTAGCATGTGAAAGAAGTAGTGGAATCTTACATGGGATCCTTAGAATGATATACAGGAAAAGGGATCCTACAAGGAATTCCATTGGTTAGAATGTAAGTAAAGTAATCCCAAAGGGGGACCATAGAAGCATTTATATGATTAAAGGATCCAATATGGGATCCTTTTGGATGAATTGAATTTAGATACATCATACATGGGATCCCCAAAAATGACTAACCTCTCTGCCTCATGGGATAAAAGGGAACATCTCAAAAGGATGACATATCCAGGGGGAAATCTGACTGAGAAATATTCACTAGATATGTCTCATGAACCATATCAAGTAAAGGTCTCAATCTTGGGATATAAATAGGTTTTATTAATGGTGAATGAACCAATCCATTTAGGAAAATTTCAGAAACACCACTTTAGAGTCCTCTGATCACCTCAAGGGTTCCACTATCACTATATATGTGGAAAGATATTAAGAATGAAATATTCATGAAACAAGTTTCTTCGCATGTGTTTAAAGATATTAATAAACTAAAAAAATATATCATTGGGTAGTATGAGGTGAGTATACCCAGTACAAGGAATATACCCCCAAATCTATACATGGGAATGTTCTTTATATGGGATTGGTGTATAGAAACCCATTTACATAGAGGATTTGATACGTATAAAACATTTTCCCTAAATATGGTACCCTCCCTTATATCAGAAATGAATTTGAAATGTATTTATATAAGTCGTGTACCTCTACACGGTGTGCTTCCGACAATGGGTCTGGCTGTGTACTCTACACGGCCATGTGGCCCCACAAGGGATATTTGGCTAGGTACTTAGCAACATGGCTGAGCCTTAGTACATGGAATGTGTACCTTGTACATGTATTGTAGTTCAAAATGATCATCTTCCTCAAATAGGATGAAAACATGTCATGTGTTCCTGAACAACACACAGTGTGATTGGGATTTTTGAATGGGAAACCCCTCAAATTGGAAAGAACCCATACTTTTCTCTAAAAAATATACATATAGACCCTCTATGTGTTATAAGAATTGTTAATAGGGTTTTAAAACAATATAATATTAAATATTTGTTTATTTATGGAAATATTTAAAAAACCTAGCTCGAGGTAGATTCCACTAAAGGTTTTCCCGTTTCTGAAATCCAAGATTACCACAAGACGATCAGACATGTCCCAAGTTCTATGACAGAACCTCAATTCCCCTTTACCTATTTCTACCTCAACCTAATACTATATGCTCTATATGTGAATTAAGGATATTAATCCATGTTTTTCTAATGAATCGAAGTGATAAAGAATAGAAAATGAAAAATTGAAAAGATGGAAAACATAAGAAAATGAAAAATGGGGACCCACCCAGCCTAAGTGCATAACCTAAGATTATGATACGCCTTGGAAAAAATACCCATTATGAACAAAATGGATGATATAGAATCTTAATATGACTCTCTATTCAAAATATATGGTAAAACGATGTGAATAAATTAATATTTACATATTAATTATTCTGAAAAAAATCAAACTATTGGTAATTCCTCCAATCTTATGTCATGGGGTATAAACCCTATTACGAGACCAACATAAAAGTCTAAAAAAATTATTCGTGATCATTTTCTTGATTAAAATTACCATTTTCCTTCTTATAAACATATAAATTCAGAATTTTAAATTTTTTCTCAAATTTACAACTCATTAAAACACGGGTCATTACACATCACATGACTTATACAATATTAAGATATTAGAATCTATGATATTAATCACATGCATCTAAATAGATATTGAACATGTTATGTCATACAATTTGATATAATTAACTAAGTACATTTCCAAAAAACTAACAAATACACTAGAATCATGAAAGGGATTTATTGAAAACCACATAACTCCATATGAGTCCATATAAACTATTTTAGATAATTTTTCTTAGTGTTGTCCTTTTGGGAGAAAATAGTTTGTCCAAAATTTTATCTGTATCCTATGACCTAACTAGTTGAATCTACATTAAATTTTAGTGTTAAATACAACATATAATCCCAATTTTACATATTTAATAAAATTATTTCCACTAAAAATGCATTAATAAATCTCATTCTAAAAGGGTCTGGTGAAGTTTCGATCAAATGTACTCATATTTAAATATGAACATTACTGCATACAATGTATCGTATACTTCATAATATATAATCTCTATTTCCATTATATTAAGTGGACAATAGACATGTGACATATAAATTTAGTATAGGGTATCTCATACATTCATATTTCCTCAAAATAAACTGACATATTCAAATGAATACATCTCATGTCATTCATCTATGTAGTTGGGAACATCACATTCTAATTAATTAGTAATGGTCATAAATTTCCATAACCTAATTCAATCGCGAGACAATGTGTTTTTTAACTCGTTTGATGAGTCAAACAATCTAATATTTGTTGAGATATTGCTGATAACATGGTCAATAACATACCCAACCGCCCCGGGTTATCTAATCCTTAATGCTTGTATAAGAAATTTATGAAAGTATTAAGGTTCTAATTCTAAGTATATATGTAACCTTATACAATGGTAATTAATAATATGAATACACCCAATAGTATAAAAAACTACATGGAATTCCATGTGATATTATTTGGTAGGCTAGTGTAAATTTTAACTATTAAGTTATTATCTCATGAGTCTTCTCTTTATTCCACATATATAACTCATTCTATAATATACTATATTCCTCTCACATTAATCTTAAAATCATTAAGACCCATAATTCTTCCTAATGATAATTGATCTAGTATAAGTTGAAGTCATACATAAAGAGGTTATTATCATTCCACTATTCATGTAATATAAATTTTCATACACATGAGAGAATGGAAAATGAATATTTATTTTATTATAAAATCATGAGACATTTTACAAATATTACTTTAATCACTCAAGATTCTAATACCAAGTTATTCAATATGATCCTTGTAATTTCTCCATGCATATAGTTTTTTAATGTATCCACTTCATAGTATCATGAATCCACCTAAAATATCTTTATATTTCCATCTTAATGGACTCTAAAATGAGAAGGTACTTGAAGAGGATTTTTGGTCCTTTAACGAGAGTAGTTTTATTATTCATGTGAAATATATCCATTATTATGACTTTATGACATTGTAGCTCCCTCAATTCATTGAACCACCACATTTTTAGAGATGAATTTCATAATCCAATCACATTCCTTTGGAACATGTTATATATAGATGCACTATGCCACTATTGTCAATTCCACCCATATGATTTTTTTGGAGCTATTATAACATGTAGATCAACCATGTGGGCTAAATAAAAAATATATATTTATGTATCATATCATCTTTTTCATATTTTAAACTAGAATTAGTGTAACCCTCTACAATGAGATCATAATATCCTCCAAATACCAAAAGAATACTTATTTTATCCTTAGTAATAAATTATGATCATTATAACTCTCACCCAAATTTGATTTCATTCTTATAGTGATGCTAAAATCACAATTGGAATCATGTTAAGTACAAAACAGGGAATATATGATAGAAATAATGGAAAAAAATAAGGAATCCTATACCTTTTTCATACTCTTCGTAATAATATAGAATATGTTTAATATACATGTCATGAAAAAATAATAAACGATGATTCTTGGATTTCACTATGATAAACTAATTTAACACTTTACAAATATATGTATTATAACATAGTCTATGAATCCTATTTTATCAACATCAATAGATATTTATTCCAATTATTTTCGCAGCTTCACCCATGTTTTTCTTTGAGAAGAACGTTCCTAAAAAATATGATTACATAATGTAATGTTTTGACATAATTAATTATTATATATATGCATTCTAAAATCAATATCAAAACTGAAACCCCAATACCTCTAGAATTATTATAAAAAAATTAATCATCTTTGTTTTTTATGAAACCAAACTCTTTTATTGCATCATCTAACTAGATATTATATCTCTAAAAAGATTTATTTAGTTCATAAATGGACCAATGAATATTTAAAAACCAACAAATATAATTTGGAAAATCCAAATATTTACTATATATTATATACACATCCCTAAAAAATCCCTTCAATTTTATTTTTTTGATATCCATTATATATATCTCGTAAACTTAGTGAGAATCTACGATAATAAATTTTCGAATACACATTATCATTGTTACTCAAAAAAATGGTTCTCAATAGTTAATACCAGGAATTTATTTGTATCCTTTCTTCACCAGGTGTGAAATATTAGAAGGCACTCTACCATCTAGGTTTGTTTTAATATGAAAAATCCACTTACAACATTGAAGTCTCATCCCACTTGGTGAATTCACCAAGTTTAAATCATTGATAGTGTAAATGGATCCTATTTTAGATTAAATGGATTTTAACAATTTCTCAACATTATAACTCTAAATGTATTTAAGTAAGGTAGTAGTAATATCATATATAAAAATTACTTCATAATAATTTTTTATATGAAATCTATATTTCCCGGCTCCTAATGAATCCTAATAGTATTTAGATTTATTTTGTAACTTGAGTCGGTTCTTCTTCCAAAACTATATTCTAAAGCAATTTGTATTCCAACCCATGAAAACAACTTATTTGTTAATATTGAACTTCCCAAAGTTTAATTTTTTCCCATTTACTCCTCAAATTATATATTCAATATCAATAGATATACCACATCAATCTAGAAACTCTTTTGGTTTAATAGTATTACAAAATAATAACAAATAGTTTCCTTGGGATATCGAAAAGTAATCACCTTTAAGACATAGGGTTTTGTTTTTTAGAATATAAATGTGATATGAGTGCTTCAAAAACAAAAATATTCAAAAAACATGAATTGGGTTGTTTCATATACCATATCTCATGTCATGTATTTATTAATGATTTATATGGTACATATATAAGTAGTAAAGAAATAGTTTATTGATCATTTCCCCAAATTGGGATAGGAAGGTCACACTATCTCATTATTTATCAAACCATGTCTAACATGGTATGATTCTTTGTCTCAGACACATCACTAAACTATGGTGTTTTAGGAACAGTTATATGTTGAAAAATTTTATAATATGTCAGTTTAATAGTGAATTTCTTCCATGTGTATTCACCACACTGATATAATCATAAAATATTAATAATTCTAGATAATATTTTTTGTACATAATTCTAGAATAATATATTGTTTTTTAATTATCATAGCCAGGTCTCATTAGAAACAGAAAACCATATCAATTGTAATCATTTGTAATGATGAAGAAGTACATAAACCCACCACATATATTAAAACTCTTTGGTGAATATAGATCACTATGTATTTGATATAATAGTAAACTATCCAATTTAAAATTTGTATTATACGTTTCCTTGGTATTTTTCAAGAACCCTATGATGGAATGTAAAAAAATAATTATCTTAGGTCAAATACCTAATAGTTGTAACATAAAGTTATATAAAGATAAGAGTGCTCGAAATAGAGTTTTCAATTAAAGTCCTTGAAGGGGTGTTTTGGTTTTTTTTTTATTTGAAAACATGGAGTAAGAGAGGAAAATAAATATATATTAAATACATTTTATGAGAATGTTATTAGGCTAGGGTTGGACATTAAATTTTAATGCAATAATAAACACAATTATTTTTACTCTTCATTAAATTAAATATAGTCTAAAATGTTCCCAAATTGTTTTAACTTCTATCCTAGGTAGAATGAAATTGATTAAATACACATTAACAATAATCATGTTCACATATAAAATCGTTTATTCTATGAGAATTTATACAATAAAATATTCTTTGTTTTTTTTAGGAAAAACCCTATATATTTTTTTGTTTTCTGATCCACATAATAGTGTTCTTTTTTCTTCACACATGTTCAAACAAAAAAATGATCATTTTCCACCTAGAATTATCTATTACATCAAATATATATTATGTTAAGTGATGTAAATAAATTATACTTGATTATGGAAATTAATATTTAACAGAGAATAAATAAAAATGTTCTCATATAAAAATAATAATTAAATACTAAAAGAAATTTATTAAAAAGAACGAGTTTTGTTCTATGTAATTATGAATCTCAAACATTATGCATGGAATATATTCCCTTTATTAATCACCCAAAGAGTTACTCCTACATTTAATGGGTAGGTGATATGAGAGGATAATATAAAATCAATAAAATATAATGAATGTTATAACATAAAAGAGTAAAAACAAAAACTCCAGTGGAATTTATTTGGGTCAAACTACATGATGTGAACATGTTTTCTTGTTGTAGACATGTAGGTTACATAATCTTCAAACAACGTTAAAACTCTATGATCCTTTCTCATTCAAAACACTTTTATCCCCTTTTATCTATCATCATTATTATATATCCCTGAAATTTGGTGTTTTTTAAGAAGTTTAATATCTCCATAGTTGTGGTTTTTTATACAAAATGATCCATGTAGCTGGATATGGTTGGATACATGACAATCATTACTAAGAAAAGGCCATTAGCGACCGCCATTGGCGGTCGCTAATGCCCTATAGCGACCGCCCAACAACCACCCAGCGACCGCCAATGGAGGTCGCTTCTGCGCCGTCGCTGTAGGGCTTTAGCGACCGCCATTGGCGGTCGCTATAGGTGGCCGAAATGCCGCCTTAAGCGACCGCCTGGCGGTCGCTAATACTGCCCGGATGACACCATTAGAGACCGCCAGTGGCGGTCGCTAATACTACCCGGACGGCAGGCTAAAGCGACCGCCAGTGGCGGTCGCTAATGCTGCCTGGCAGACAGGCTATAACGACCGCCAGAGGCGGTCGCTAAACTTGTAAATTTTTTTTTAAAAATATTCACACCATAAAATATATATATATATATATATATATATATTAAATCAAATATATATATATAAAAAATAATGAAAATATTGATATATATAATATTAAATAAAATATGTATATTTATTTATTAAACAATATATATATATATATTAATGAAAATATTTATATATATAATATTAAATAAAATATATTTCATTTTTTAAATAAAATGTACAAATTGTGTTTTTTTTCTTCACGGTGAAAAAGCAAACATAAAACAAGGTAACAATCATAAAAAATGGAAAACAATTAAGCACGCGCAACACTTAAAGAACACATAATGAGCCCTACCGTGCAGACCGCACGTCCGATTGGTGTGCTGTCTGTGTGTACATGTCACGAATAAAAATTAGATTGTTTCCCTGTGATTTCAGGTCAATCCGATGTGGTCTGCTATGATTTTGAGTGTGAGACGCCCGTTTTGGCCGTTTATGACACTAGAACGACGTTCCCGGTCACCGCGGGCACACGGTGTGGCTGATTGATGTGCCGTCTGGTCGACCACGTCACAATTTACTCACCCATTGATGTCGTCTGATTTCAGGTCATTCGGACCACGTTCGGCCCGTTTGAACCCCCCCACACGCGTTTATCAAGCGCGCGCAACACTTAAAGAACGCATAATGAGCCCTACTGCGCAGACTGCACGTCTGATTGATTTTCCGTCTGCGCGTACACGTCAGAAATAATAATTAGATTCTTTCCCTATGATTTCAAGTCAATCTGATGTCGTCCGCTTTGACTTTGACCGTCAGACGCCCGTTTTTGCCGTTTATTACACCGGAAACGCGTTTCTGGTCACCACGGTCAAACGACACATCCGATGGATGTGCCGTCCTCTCAAACACGTCAAAATTCACACACCCTTTTATTTCGTCTTATTTCAGGCCATTCTGACCTAGTTAGGAATGTTTTGACCCCCCAACGGGCCATTTCAGCGCACGCCGAGCTGCTAAAAATGACGCATTCGGTCGTGCCGCACGTACCACACATCCGATGGACGTTCCGCCTCCTCCTGCATCTCAGGAATAATATTTCTATCATTCCCATGCGGTTTCAGGTCTTTCAGAGCACGTTTGCTCCGAATTCAACCACCGCACGCCGTTTTGGTGTTTTATGACTCCAGAAACACGTTTCCGTCCTCCGCGGTCAAACGACACATCCGATTGATGTGCCGTCTATCCGAACATTTCACAATTCACGCAACGGATGTTGTCGTGCGGTTTAGTGGCATTCGGAGGTCGTTCGGGTGGTTTTGACCCACCAACGCGCCATTTCAGCGCGCGCCGAGCTGCTGAAAACGACGTATTCGGTCGTGCCGCGCGCACCGCACGTCCGATTGACATGCCGCCTCCTCCTGCATCTCAGGAATAATATTCCTATCGTTATCGTGCGGTTTCAGGTCGTTCGGAGCATGTTTGCTCCAAATTCGACCGTCACACGCCGTTTTGGTGTTTTATGGATCCAGAAACGCGTTTCTGGCCGCCGCGGTCAAACGTCACCTCCGATTGATGTACTGTCTACCCGAACATTTCAAAATTTACTAAACGGATGTTGTCGTGCGGTTTCGTGGCATTTGGAGGTCGTTCGGGTGGTTTTGACCCCTCAACGCGCCATTGAAGCGCGCACCGAGCTGCTGAAAATGACGCATTCGGTCGTGCCGCGCGCACTGCACGTCCGATGGATGTGTCGCCTCCTCCTGCATCTCAAGAATAATATTCCTATCATTATCGTGCGGTTTCAGGTTTTTCAGAGCACTTTTGCTCCGAATTGGACCGTCGCACGCCGTTTTAGTGTTTTATGGCGCCGGAAATGCGTTTCCGGCCGCTGCGGTAAAATGGCAATCCGAATGACATGTCGTCTGGCCGACCATTTTACAATTCACACACCGGATGTTTTCGTGCGGTCTCGTGGCATTCGGACCTCGTTCGACCCATTTTGACCCCCCAACACGCCATTTCAGCCCGCGCCGAGCTGCTGAAAACGACCTATTCGGTCGTGCCATGCGCACCGCACGTCCGATGGACGTGCCGCCTCCTCCTGCATCTCAGGAATAATATTTCTATCGTTATCGTGCGGTTTCAGGTCTTTCGGAGCACGTTTGCTCCAAATTCGAACGCCGCACGCCGTTTTGGTGTTTTATGACTCCAGAAACGCATTTCCAGCCTTTGCGGTCAAACGGAACATCCGATTGACGTGCCGTCTGTCCAACCATTTCACTATTCACGCAACGGATGTTGTTGTGCGGTTTCGTGGCATTCGGAGGTCGTTCGGGTGGTTTTGACCCGCCAACGCGCCATTTCAGCGTGCGCCGAGCTGGTGAAAACGAATTATTCGGTCGTGCCACGCGCACCGCACGTCCGATGGACGTGCTGCCTCCTCCTGCATCCTAGGAATAATATTCCTATCGTTCTCGTGCGGTTTCAGGTCGTTTGGAGCACTTTTGCTCCGAATTCGACCGCCGCACCCCGTTTTGCTGTTTTATGGCACCGGAAATGTGTTTCCGGCTGCCGCAGTGAAACGGAACCTCCGATTGACGTGCGGTCTACCCGACCATTTCACAATTCACACAAAGGATGTTGTCGTGCGGTTTCATGGCATTCGGAGGTCGTTCGGGTGGTTTTGACCCCCCAACGCGCCATTTCACCGCGCGCCGAGCTGCTGAAAACGACGCATTCGATCGTGCCGCGCGCACCGCACGTCCGATGAACGTGCCGCCACCTCCTGCATCTCAAGAATAATATTTCTATCGTTCTAGTGCAGTTTCAGGTTTTTCGGAGCACTTTTGCTCTGAATTGGACTGGCGCACGCCGTTTTGGTGTTCTATGGCGCCGGAAACGCGTTTCCAGCCGCTGTGGTCAAACGGCACCTCCGAATGACGTTCCGTCGGGCCGACCATTTCACAATTCACGCACCGGAAGTTTTCGTGCAGTCTCGTGGCATTCGGACCTCATTCGGCCCATTTTGACCCCCCAACACGCCATTTCAGCGCGCGTCGAGCTGCTGAAAACGACGCATTCGGTCGTGCCGCATGCACTGCACGTCCGATGGACGTGCCGCCTCCTCCTGCATCTCAGGAATAATATTCCTATCATTCTTGTACGGTTTCAGGTCTTTCGGAGCATGTTTGCTCTGAATTTGACCGCCGCACGCCGTTTTGGTGTTTTATGACTTCAGAAACGCGTTTCTGGCCTCCGCGGTCAAACGGCACCTCCGATTGACGTGCCGTCTATCCGACCATTTTACAATTCACGTAACGGATGTTTTCGTGCGGTTTCGTGGAATTCGGAAGACGTTCGGGTGGTTTTGACCACCCAACGCGCCAATTCAGCGCACGCCGAGCCGCTGAAAACGACGTATTCTGTCGTGCCGCATGTACCGCACGCCCGATGGACATGACGCCTCCTCCTGCATCTCAGGAATAATATTCCTATCATTCTAGTGTGGTTTCAGGTCTTTCGGAGCACGTTTACTCCGAATTCGACCGCCGCACGCCGTTTTGGTGTTTTTTGACTCCGGAAATGTGTTTCCGGCCTCCGCGGTCAAACAGCACCTCCGATTGACGTTCTGTCTGTCCGACCATTTCAAAATTCATGCAACGGATGTTTTCGTGCGGTTTCGTGGCATTTGGAGGTCGTTCGGGTGGTTTTGACCCCCCAACGCGCCATTTCAGCGCGCGCCGAGCTGCTGAAAACGACGTATTCGGTCGTGCCGCGCGCACTGCACGTCCGATGGACGTGCCGCCTCCTCCGGCATCTCAGGAATAATATTTCTATCATTATCGTGCGGTTTCAGGTCGTTCGGCGCACGTTTTATCCGAATTTGACCGCCGCACGCCGTTTTGGTGTTTTATGGCTCCAGAAACGCGTTTCCGGCCGCCGCGGTCAAACGACACCTCCGATTGACGTGCCGTCTACCCGACCATTTAACAACTCACGCAACGGATGTTTTCGTGCGGTTTCGTGGCATTTGGAGGTCGTTCGTGTGGTTTTGACCCCCCCAACGCACCATTTCAGCGCGCGCCGAGCTGCTGAAAACGACGCATTCGGTCGTGCTGTGCGCACCGCACGTCCAATGGACGTGCCGCCTCCTCATGCATCTCAGGAAGAATATTCTTATCGTTCTCGTGCGGTTTTAGGTTTTTTGGAGCACGTTTGCTCCGAATTGGACCGCTGCATGCCGTTTTGGTGTTCTATGGCGCCGTAAACGTGTTTCCGGCCGCCGCGGTCAAACGGCACCTCCGAATGACGTGTTGTTTGGCCAACCATTTTACAATTCACGCACCGGATGTCGTCGTGCGGTCTCGTGGCATTCGGAACTCATTCGGCCCGTTTTGACCCCCCAACGCACCATTTCAGCGCGCGTCGAGCTGCTGAAAACGACGCATTTGGTCATGCCGCGCGCACCGCACGTCCGATGGATGTGCCGCCTCCTCCTGCATCTTAAAAATAATATTCCTACCGTTATCGTGCGGTTTCAGGTCTTTTGGATCATGTTTGCTCCGAATTCGACCGCCGCACGCCGTTTTGGTGTTTTATGACTCCGGAAACGCGTTTCCAGCCTCCGCGGTCAAACGACACCTCCGATTGACATGTCGTCTGTCCGACCATTTCAAAATTCATGCATCGGATGTTGTCGTGCAGTTTCGTGGCATTCGGAGGTCGTTCGGGTGGTTTTGACCCCCCAATGCGCCATTTTAGAGCGCGCCGAGCTGCTGAAAATGACGCATTCGGTCGTGCCGAGCGTACCACACGTCCGATGGATGTGCCTCCTCCTCCTGCATCTCAAGAATAATATTTCTATATTTCTCGTGCGGTTTAAGGTCGTTCGGAGCACGTTTACTCCGAATTCGACCGCCGCACGCCGTTTTGGTGTCCTATGGCGCCGGAAACGCGTTTCCGGCCGCCGCGGTCAAACAGCACCTACGATTGACGTTTCATCTACCCGACCATTTCACAATTCATGCAATGGATGTTGTCGTACGTTTTCATGGCATTTGGAGGTCGTTCGGGTGGTTTTGACCCCCCAACGCGTCATTTCAGCGCGCGCTGAGCTGCTGAAAACGATGCATTCGGTCGTGCCGCGCGCACCGCATGTCCGATAGACGTGCCGCCTCCTCCTGCATCTCAGGAATAATATTAATATCGTTCTCGTGCAGTTTCAGTTTTTCGGAGCACGTTTGCTCCGAATTGGACCGCCGCATGCTGTTTTGGTGTTCTAAGGCACCAGAAACGCGTTTCCGGCCGCCGTGGTCAAACAGCACCTCCGAATGACGTGCCGTCTGGCCGACCATTTCAAAATTCACGCACCGGCTGTTGTCGTGCGGTTTCGTGGCATTCGGAACTCGTTCAGCTGGTTTTGACCCCCCCAACGCGCCATTTCAGCGCGCGCTGTGCTGTTGAAAACGACACATTCGGTCGTGCTGAGCGCACCGCATGTCCGATGGACGTGCCGCCTCCTCATACATCTCAGGAAAAATATTTCTATCGTTCTCATGCGGTTTCAGGTTGTTCGGAGCACTTTTTCTCTGAATTGGACCGCCGCACACCGTTTTGGTGTTCTATGGCGCCGGAAACGCGTTTCCGGCCGCCGCGGTCAAACGGAACCTCCGAATGACGTGCCGTCTGGACGACCATTTCAGAATTCACGCACTGGCTATTGTCGTGTGGTTTCGTTGCATTTGGAGGTCGTTCTGGTGGTTTTGACCCCCCGACGCGCAATTTCTGCGCGCGCCGCGCTGCTGAAAACAACACATTTGGGTGTGCGGGGGGCTGTACGGGGGTGCGGGGGGGGGGGGGGGGGGGGGGGGGCTGTACGGGGGGGGGGCGGGGGGGCTGTACGGGTGTGTGGGGGGACTGTCTGGGGGTGTGGGGGGCTGCACGGGGGTGTGTGGGGGCTGTACGGGGGTGTGGGGGGGGGGGGAGGGGGTGTACGGGGGGCTGTACGGGGGTGCGGGGTGTTGTACGGGGGTGCGGGGGGGCTGTACGGGGGTGCGGGGGGCTGTACGGGTGTGCGGGGGGGCTGTTCGGGGGTGCGGGAGGGCTGTACGGGGGTGCGGGGGGGGGGGGGGGGGGGGCGGGTGGGGGGGATGTACGAGGTTGCGGGGGGGGGGGGGGGGGGCTGTCCGGGGGTGCAGGGGGCTGTACGGGGGTGTGGGGGCTGTACGGGGGTGCGGGGGGCTTTACGGGGGTGCGAGGGGGCTGTACGGGGGTGCGGGGGGCTGTACGGGGGGGGGGGGGGGGTGGCTGTACGGGGGTGCGGGGGGGCTGTACGGGGGTGCGGTGTGCTGTACGAGGGTGCGGGGGGGGGGGGGGGTGTACGGGGGTGCGGGGGGCTGTACGGGTGTGCGGGGGGGCTGTCCGGGGGTGCGAGGGGGCTGTACGGGGGTGCGGGGGGGGGGGGGGGGGGGGGGGGGGGGGGCTGTACGGGGGTGCGGGGGGGCTGTCCGGGGGTGCGGGGGGGCTGTACGGGGGTGCGGGGGGGGGGGGGATGTACGAGGGTGCGGGGGGGCTGTCCGGGGGTGCGGGGGGGCTGTCCGGGGGTGCGAGGGGGCTGTACGGGGGTGCGGGGGGGGGGGGGGGGGGGGGGGGCTGTACGGGGGTGCGGGGGGGCTGTCCGGGGGTGCGGGGGGGCTGTACGGGGGTGCGGGGGGGGGGGGGGGATGTACGAGGGTGCGGGGGGGCTGTCCGGGGGTGCGGGGGGGCTGTACAGGGGTGCGGGGGGGCTGTCCGGGGGTGCGGGGGGGCTGTACGGGGGTGCGGGGGGGGGGGGGGGGTGGGGGGCTGTACGGGGGTGAAGGGGGCTGTCCAGGGGTGCGGGGGGCTGTCCGGGGGTGCGGGGGGCTGTACGAGGGTGCCGGGGGGGGGGGGGGGGGCTGTACGGGGGTGCAGGGGGGGCTGTACGGGGGTGCGGGGGGGCTGTCTGGGGGTGCGGGGGGTTGTACGGTTGTGCGAGGGGCTGTTCGGGGGTGCATGGGGGGGGGGGCTGTACGGGGGTGCGGGGGGTTAGAGTTTTTAAACGCACACCTTAGATAATATTAGCTATCATATAATAAACAAGAAAAGAAAGAAATTATAAGTACACAACCTTCTAATTTAAATTAAATGAATACATACAATACATCAATGTCAACCCCACCAGTAAAAACAAAAAACATATCTCGTGAAGATATGATGCGTCACACATTGTCATCAATGCTACCTCCTTCTGGTGGGCCAGGGGCCTACAATAAATATACATTATAAATATTTTAATAACAAAAATAATTTAAATTAAATAAATAAATACAGTATATACCTGCGTCGTATGATCCCCTGCACCATCAGCTCGATGCACATATTCCCGCAGTGCTCTAACCTCAGTTGTCAATTGCGCATTTGCCTGCTCGGAAGCGCGCAGCCGTGCCTCAAAATCTGACATCTGCTGTGTCATATGAGCAATAGCAGGACCGACAACCGCAGCGCGTGACACTACAGAACGAGGAATCCCTGCTCCATAGGTCAAACTATAGCCATGCCCGTCCCGACCGATAATGCGATGAAAGATCTCATCCCGTCGCATGGGAAGCTGTCGCTGGTCCTCTAGCAGATGTTCTAACTCAGCTTCAAATTGAGCCTGTGAAATATTTAAATATATATAAATATATATATGTTAATATATAGATTTATGTAATTATTGGTATGTACAGACACATACTATCAATGCTGCAACCTCTGGAACATTGCGATCACGAGTCCTCATCCACACCGACATTTTATCAGTTGCTGCACCTTGCTCTCGCAATTGTATATTAAATGAATATAAACACAAAACCATATTAATTAATAAATTAAAAAATGAATAATTTATACCTCATGTCGGATCTGAGACACGTGACGAGTCCCGAGCCTGTGAGGTGGTCCCTGCAATGCTCGATTCTCAGAATGGCGTGTTGACACCTCCTACATTCAATTCATTCAAATTTCAAACAAATCACATATTCTTGAAAATATATATACACCAAAATAATTATTATACAAACCGGAACACCCTCAGTAGACCAATATGCAACCAATTCACTCCACTGAGCCGGGAGGACACCTCTCAGGACTTTTTCCAAAATGTCTAGGGCACCCACATTTGGTACCAAGTGGTCCCTCTTCACTTTGCCTTTATAATCTTTCCACATCTTACGGCATTTGCTCGTACACACAGGCCGAAACTCTTCAGGGAATACTTTCAAATTTTGCTATAACGAAAATAATCAAACATATTAGTATTCTTTATACATAGAAAATAATGTAAAATGATTTTCTTACCTGAACCTCCCTCCATAGACGATCTAATGTGTCTTGAGGGATAGAAGCCCAGTCCTGTGTGGTCAATGGAAATCGATGTGGGTCACGTATGATATGACCCATATGACGAATAAATGTCGGGGCATTCAGTCCCACAGGATGAAAAACCTCATCAAATGAAACATCTATCGTCGTGTCGGAATTCCATGATAATATGCCACGACCATGGCCTATCCTGTGAGAGGAAGAAGCAGCCGAGTCTGATCCTGTTGAAAACAATTCTATATATAAATTGAAAAATGTTATATATATATATATATATGTATGTCAATTACATAAAAAATATAGACAATGACATTCAAACATACCTTGACCCTGAGACGTAGATTCCTCAGATAGATGATGTGGATCTTCTGCCTCTTCCCCTAACATGTCTGCAGTCATAGAAAACATCAGTAATGAGTTCAAAGTGTTTAAAAGATAAATTGGATTGTTCTTAAAAAATCAAAATTGTACAACTGTTAATCAAACAAAAAATGGATTGAATAATTAGTTGTGAATGAATTTTAAAAAAATCAGAAAGTTAACAAAACAGATATACAAATTATGTACAAAACCAGTCAATGCATAGCCAAATTTCAGATAGAACTAATAAAAATTCAAGCATCACATGAATCAGATGAAGAATACCTCAAAGGGATGATACACCGACCATAACATCAATAAATCAAGAATAAAAACAACCTAAATATTTATTATTGAATTAAAACTTATAAAAGTGAGGATTAAAACATATAAAGATTTATAAAATGATTAGATAATTTATGATATCCTAGGACATTCTACTGAATAGCGGGAAAAAAATTATACCTTTCATTAAGCATGCAAATCGACCTTTTCTCCTTCAACAGCCGCTCTGACCCAATAAATATCTTCTTCACGTTGAACTACGGTATGTTGATCAAGTTGTTGCTAAACAAACGGAACAGTCTTGAGTTCATCTTCTTCAAATAAAAACACTCGTCGCCAAGACATTTTGACAACAACTCGCCAACTTGGATCAGAAGGCAAAGTAACGAAGAATACTTGTTCCACTTGTGATGTCAAAATGAAAGGTTCATTCTCAACTTGTTCATTATTTCTCTATAACATATAGTTAAAATTCACCAATGAAAACTGATATTGATCGACTTTACATCCACGCACTGGATCAACCCAATTACACTTTAACAATATGTACATCAAACCGTGTGTGTATAAAACTTCAATGATGTCTATCAATTGACCATAGTAATAACCAGAATCGACAAAGGGAAAACCGATGCCACTATTTTGTGTTGCTCGTTTGTCGTCAACATCTTTAATGCGAAATCGAAAACCATTAGCATCAATAGCTTTATAACGACGAGCCGTTATAGATGGACCCTCAGCCAGTTGGATAAATACTTCAGGTAGCGTGGGGTCCCCTAACTCACTCAGCTTACGAACCTACATAATTTATAAAAATCAATACTGATATATGAAGAAAGAATTAGTATAATACGTCACTCATAATGAAAATCAATTTATACATATATAATCCTTGAACCAATCATGAAATGACGCATAATGAGATTGTTGAATTTGCAACTCAGTCGCACGATGGACCGCTTCTTTTATCTCATTAATGTGTTTCCTTCAAATGATAACGCGATGTTTAAAAGATCATCTTATGCAAACAAAACATGTAAAAGTTATACAAGCACATTGATAAGCTACTTACTGCATTAATGGTGCAACTGATGGAGTATTGAATAAGATATATCGATGTGCTTGTATCCACTCGATGTTGTCCATATCAAATATGGTTCCTTCTCCAACTGGACCATCATGAATCCGAGAGGGCTTATCTAATTTTGTTTCAACATCCATAAGATATTCTGCACAAAAGGTAGTACACTCATCCATCAAATAACCATTGGCTATTGATGCCTCTGGACGAGCTCTGTTGCGTACAAATATTTTCAATGTACTCAAATACCGTTCAATAGGATACATCCACCTGAATTGCACTGGACCGGCAGCCATTACTTCATCAGTTAGGTGCACTGTCAAGTGGACCATAACATCGAAAAAAGAGGGGGGGGGGAAAGTTTCTCAATGTGACAAAGCATAAGTACATTTCGGTCCTGCAAACTTTTTAAATCACTCATTCGTTGATTTGTTAAGAAAAGCTGTCTAAAAAAATTACTCATCTCAATTAAGGGCTGAACAACATTGGGGGATAAACAATCACAAATTGGGATTGGAATCATCTGCTGAAGTAATATGTGATTGTCATGACTTTTCAACCCTTGCAATGTCTTGCTCGTCAGATTCACACACTTGGAAATATTAGAAGAATAACCATCAGGCACCTTGACCATATTCAAAATGGAATGAAATGTTTCTTTCTCCTCTGTAGTAATCGTATACTGTGCAGCAGGCTTATATGCCTTGTTTCCCTCAGCTAACTGTAAATTCAACTATTTCCTTAAACCCATTACTTCCAAATCATGGCGTGCATTAACATGGTCCTTTGATTTTCCACTGACACATAAAATGGTCCACAATATGTTATCACAAACATTTTTTTCAATGTGCATGACATCCAAATTATGCCTCAACATGTTAGTTTTCCAATATGGAAGACTGTAAAAAATACTTTTCTTTTTCCAATTGTGACTGCGCTGCCTACCCGCAGCACGAATATTACGTACTGGAGGAGCCACCAAATCCTGAATTTCATATACCGTGCAGATCTTTTCTTCCTCAATCTGCGATAACATTTCGACTCCTGTCATGATCTTTGGTGCTGGGATGAACTCTCTAGAACTATAAAATGTCACTCTGTCCTTTCTGAATCTGTGCTGAGGAGGGAGAAAACGCCTGTGACCCATGTATGCCCATTTTTTGGAATGTTTAATCCATACAGATTTTTTTACTTTTATTGCAACAAGGGAAAGAAAATTCCCCTTTCGTACTCCAGCCTGATAAATTTTCATAAGCTAGGAAGTCATTGATTGTCCACAATAAAGCAGCATGCAGTTTGAACATTTCATTCATTTCGCAGTCATAAGTCACCACACCATCGCCCCAAAATTCATTCAACTCATCAATGAAGGGCTGATGGTAAACATCAATCTTATCCCCCAGACTTTTAGGTCCATCAATAAGAGTGGAAAGTAATATAAATTGTTGATTCATACAAAGCCACGGAGAAAAATTATATGGAACCAACACCACGGGCCATGTGATATGAGTTGCACCAACGATAGACTTGAATGGATTGAAACCATCTGCTGCCAATCCCAATCAGACATTACGAACATCTTTAGAAAAGTCGGGATGTCTCTTATCAAATTCCTTCCATGCATGAGAGTCTGCCGGGTGGGTTAACATATCACTTTCATGAACTCTTTCTACATTCTATCTCATTAAATTAGAAACTTTAGATGACATAAAAAATCTTTTCAACCTGGGTTTAAGGGGAAAGTTACGCATTTGCTTTACGGAAATTGGTTTCCCCTGTATCGCAATCTGACTTTGATGAGTATTATTTCCCCTGTTCTCTTTCCACCTGGAAGCACCACAAACCGTTCAAATATCCAAATGGGCAGTTTCTTTTCTAAACAACATACAGTTGTTTGCACATGCATCTATGGTCTCATATGTAAAACCTAAGTTCTCTGTCAACTTACGAGCATAGTAATATGACTCAGGAATCTTAGCGTTGACAGGAAGAGCGTTTTTCAATAAAACCAAAAGCATGTCGAATGATGTGTCTGACCAATTATTCAAAGTCTTCAAATGCAACAACTCTACGATAAATGACAGTTTATTGTAAGAAGTACATCCAGGATATAATTCTGTTTTCGCATCATCAAGTGCTTCATAAAACCTCCTCGAATCACGATCTGCACCAGAGCGATAATTTATCTCAATGGTCTCAAGATTCTGGATGTCAATGCCTTCAGGATCAAACCCACGTACCATTTTAGTAAGCATTTCATGCATTGGATCAGTCATCCTTGCATCAACATCCATCTGAGCTGCATCTGTATTTTGACAACGAACATATTCTTCTCCATGATGAGTCCAACTCTTATAATCTTCCAGAAATCCATTAAAGAAAAGGTGCTCGCTCACAGTATCTCGTGTGAATTGATATCTGTTAGCACATTTTCTACATGGACAACTAATATAGTCACTTCCAAATCCTCTCGTGAAGTCAATAAACTGCATAATTCCATTGAAATACTCTCTAGACGTTCGATTTGGAAGATCAATCGAACTCTTATCCATAATAAGATCCCTATAACAAACATTTACATAAAACTTATTACATTTTCATTTTTGATATCAAATATATTTAAAATAAATACTAACTAATTGTTTTTGAACGATTTATAAAATAATAATGTAAGTGAAAGCCCATGTCATACCTGATTGCTCTACAAACCTGGAAGGGAGGGGAGCCGACGGTGGTGCTTTGAGGGAGAGGAGCGGTGGGGAGGTGGAGCCGGAGCTGGTGCGGCGAGGGAGGGGATGGTGAAGGAGGGGACGGGTGGTGGTGGTGCGGCGAGGTAGGGGACGAAGACGAATGGGACGGGGGTTGGCGGGGTGCGGGGGGGGGGGGGGGGTGTTCGGGGTGCTGGGGGGAGGGACGAGGGGGCTGAGGGCTGAGGGCGGAGGTCGGAGGCCGGAGGGGCTGGAGGCTGAAGGCCGGAGGGCTGCCGGAGGGCTCCCGAGGGCTTCCGGGCTGCCGGAGGCAGGTGGTGGGAGTCCGCAGGGTGGCCGTCAGGCGGAGGGCGGCCGGAGCCGGAGGCCGGAGGGCGGTCGGGGAGGGCGGGGCCGGCGGAGGGCGGCCGGAGAGCTGACGGAGGGCTGCCGGGCTGCCAGAGGTGAGTGGCGGGAGGATCGAGGGCAGAGGGAGGTCGCAGGGCGGCCGAAGGGCGGAGGGCGGCCGGAGCCGGAGGGCGGAGGGCGGCCGGAGGAGGGCGGGCCGGCGGAGGGTGGTCGGAGGGTAGCCGGAGGGTGGCCGGAGGGCAGCCGGAGGGTGGCCGGGGGGTGGAGTGTGGCCGAAGGGTGGCCGGCCGGAGGGCGGGCCGGCGGAGGGCGGGGCTGCGGAGGGCGGGCCGGCGGAGGGCGGGCCGGCGGAGGGCGGGCCGGCGGAGGGTGGGCCGGCGGAGGGTGGGGCACCGGGGAGGGCGCGCGGCGGCGGGGAGGGCGCGTGGCGGCGGGTTGGGGGGGGGGGGTGCGGGCGACGGGGGGGGGGGCACGATCGAGTAGAGAGGGGGGGGGGGCACAGAAGCCCCTTATTTTTTAAGGAGGCTTAGCGACCGCCAATGGTGGTCGCTATAGGTAACAGTGCTCAAATGCCCTTTTTTCTAGTAGTGAATTGGTGTTGCAATAAAAATTCTCTACATCAACTCCAGAAGATCCTTATGAGACATCATTTTACTAAAATATGAAAAGTTATATTGTTTTTGGGGAAATAGATTATTCTTAAGGTCGAGGATTATTTTTTATAGATGGAATTCATGTTTATAATAGATTCATCCATACGAGTGACACTAATTATCACTAATATTCCATGATTATGGGAATTTTTCTTATATACTAGACTGATAATTATAAGATATGATTGATCTATATGGGAAAATTATCTTTACAAAGAGGCAATGATTTTGGGAAATGATGCTTATGTCTAGATCATTTTTATGGGAAAATCATCCGCACAAGAATTTATTAAATCTTTTTTATAAAATATTTGTTAACTCATGAAATGCTATAAGGATTCCAAATGAGTACTTCCTAATTATAAGAACCACCCCTCATACTAAAATCATTTTAACATTCATTTCTTCAATATATCTTATAAAATTAAACCGTAAAAATTTGTCAAGCATCACCACTCTCTTTAAAAGATACATGATCAGTGATGACATAAAATCTCACATTCAAGGTTCCATTCATTCACGACAACATTATATGTAATAATCAATATCTAACAGTTTATTTCACTCCAAAAAAAATCTATTAACTCCAATATTTTGTCCAATTAATCAAGATTCAATGAATTTAATGAATTTCTATTCCAGTTCAAAAAAATAAATATAATTAAATAAACTATAAATAGAAGGGAATATAAATATTTTAATATTAATAAAACATCATTAATTGATAAAACATTTCAATTACCCCACATATAATCCTTAGACTCTTAGAAAAGTGAAATTAAAAAAGATTATTAATAATTTTTTATAAAAAATATAATGTGACTTTCCTCTTCAACACTATATTCTTCAAGATTATCATTCCACCTTAATTACCTTAGATATTTCTTCATCATAAAGATCATACAGTTCTTTTCCTCTTCTTCGTCATCCAATGCTCTTTTATACCAATATTTTGTGAAATTGATTCACTCAACACTAATGTTTGAATTTTATAAATGTTTTTTTCAATATGTGTTCATGTTTTTTTGACATAGGATTGATGAATTTCTTTATCTCCACAAAATGTCTAAATAATTCATGTATATAATGATCTAATTTCTAGGGTGTTTTTTAGATTAAGGGTTGGCGGCTACAATTGCAAAAAATCTAAGCTAGATATTGAGCCATGGATATATGTTGATACGTAACACATGGTTTTTAGTTTTCTTCCCGAAATGAACTCATCCTTTTATATTCATTCCAATAATGTAAATCTACCCCTTTATATTTTTGATATTATATCTCAGACCTTTCATATTTTAGTATCACTAAAAATCCCCCTTATCTATTATATTAGTTATATTTCACTTTTCTTTCTATTTTTAGGTATAGTCATGAAGGATGATTAGTAATTTAAATTATTAAATAGATATAAGATATTTATTTCCCCACACTTGAGGGGTTTTTACCTTTATTTGTTTCATCATTTTTTTTCATTATTTTCTTCAAAATTATTATGGTTATTTATTTAAATAATACTATCAATGTTTATATAAAAAACATCCAAATAACATCAGATTATCAATCTACTTCCTCTTATGTCTTTTAAAAAATGTTGCGTAATTAAAACATAATTAATTAAAATAGAATAAAATATATTTTCTCTCTTGGAACTATTGTATCATAATTCTATTTTGAATTATGATCTTAATTTTTTGTGTAGTAAAGAATTCTAAAGGTAAAGAGTGGAATCTTTCATATTTAATTAATAGTAAAATTAAAATACTTGAATTTAATGATATCTACTCAATCCTACCATTAATCCCAATGTGTATTTATTCAAAAAATTACAACACATAATATGAAAAATTTCATCACTTTAGCTCATGTGATTTCCTCAAAACAGCATTTCCATCCCACCAATTTACTCCCTCACAATCGAAATCAACCTAGATCTGGCATCATCTTTAAGATAAAGGTAGATACAAATTCTTAGATTGTAATATGGCTTAATATTTATGTTATTACTGGTTTATAATGGATAAAATAATAAAATCCAATTTTAGGATTTAAAATAATGTTTATTATAAAAATGGAATTTAAAAAAAAATTGATCATATTAAACATAAATGTCTCAATGATCCAAGATTTTGAATATATTACTCAGTAAATTTTGGTTATTAAAAAATGAATAATTTCTGACAAGAAATATGGAATTATAGATAATATGTTAATCAATTACTTAGAATCCACTCAGGAAAGTGATTAAAAAGCAGGACACTATGTCATGGCATGATATTTTAAAATTAGCTGTCTTTTCATGAATTATCTTCTCAGTGAAAATATAAAATATTTTGTTAGAATTATTATTAGATGATTATATGGGTAAAATCTGCTTCACAACATTGGGCAAGGTGTAAAATTTGAAGAATAAATTCAACATTTTATCAGCATGTTTCAAAACATTCAAAAAATTCAAATAGAAACCCCAAATAATTTTAAAAATACTCAAAAAGTTGAAAAAAAACATTATTTGAAAATTTTAAACTATAAATGTTCCCTCCTTCACAATTTAATGATATAGTATCGTAAATACATTCAAATAGATATATCAGTAACAACAGAATTCAATAGAGCCACATAAATTAATTAAGTGATATGGAAATGTTTAACATGATGATTTCATTAATAAATAGGATAGATTAGTTTGATCTCCTCCCCTAGTTTTTGTGTAATATTTACTTGTAATATCGTCATCCTATTAAAACTAAATGTAAACGTGGTTTCCTATAATCCATTTACTACCTCTAAAACACTAAATTTATATGAATTACTGACTAGAAATTGAACCTCCCCCATTGAATGATGTTTACATAGAATTATCTTATTTTTAGAGTTATATTGAAACAAACATTCCCTTATGTAAATGTTAATTCATTGAATTATCCTATCAAGAGACACTATACTTCTTTCATTTTAAGTGATTGAGTTTAAAAATATTCACTTTTTATTTCTTACAACTCTAGTAGCTATAGTTTTCTATATCATCATACTTCTCTCGTATTCACATTAATCTACTTTAGTTCCTAGAATTCCTTGTTCTCTAACTCCACCAGTTGATGAAATATCATTCTATAATTTAATATATATGGGATCTTTTGAATGGGTTTTCTGTATGATTTATTATAAGTACATAAGGGCACTGTAACACCCTGAGATTTTATGAAAAATATTCTTTTTAATTTCATTAATGTCTTGCATTGTACGCTACACCAAAAGGAGATTGCACAACACGCATCCTTGACTTGCCTTGCATTACACGCAATCACGACCTTCCTCGATAGCGTGTGTAGTACGCAATACCGAGTTTCACTAAACAGCGATATGCTATTAAAATATTATTAAAACTAGCCATTATGAATAGTAATAACCACCTTTTAAAATTTTAGAAATTTTATCTCTCTAAATGGATTTCATTTTTGGATTCGGAATATCAATATTAGCTTAGGGTGAAATTTTGGTACTTTTCGGATAACTATCATATTCTGATGAATAGTGAAAATTACTAAATTTTAATTAAAAACAACTTTTTTATTCAAAATAATTAATAGTGATAAATTATTAATTTGAGTGGTTTTAAATTATATCTAGAATATATTTTTACAATTTAATACAATGTTCGTCATTATATGTAATTTCACATTTAAACCAGACATAAACAGGTGTCAATCTTTTGATAGTTATTATCTCTTAAAAACACTCTATTTGTTTTGACGATGGGAATTAATTTTTAAATTAGTTAATGTAACTGATATTTATTGAATTTGATAAAATAGACATCATTTTTGAATTCATAATATCAAATATATCTTAGGACTAATTTTTGGTATTTTTCTGGAAACTTTCATTTTTTGATGAATAGTGAAACCACTAAGTTGTAGTTAAAAAACTGAATTTTTCATAAAACTTAATTTTACAGCTTTTGTGAGTGGAGTTTCGAAAATCTGAGAGACAAGGTTAATATCAAGGACTAAAATGTGGTTCAATGAGAGGAAAATAATTTTTGGTGAATAGTAACTTTTTACTTTTTTTTACCACGGTTAAAAGTAAATATGATAATTAAGGGTAAAAATAATATTATTATTACCCTAACAGATGTACTAATTCTTTCGGATAAGTTTAATTCGACCAAAATAAATCTTAGGAATAAAATATGACCATTTAAGACCACTTTTATTAGATTAGGACATTTATTATTAATTGATTTAAAGAAGGGTTAAAATAGTTAAAATCAAAGTTTAATTAGTAAATCATTTTTAATATAGGGTTATACATAAGATAAATTCAGCTATAAATATTAATTATAAATATAAAAATATTTCCTACATAATTATATTTTATTTGTAATTTTTAGACATTAAATAATTTAATTTATTTGTGACACAATGATGATGCAGTAATTATCTTATTAATGAAATATTGACATAATTGATGTTATAAATAACCAAATAAATGTAATTTGAGACTTTTTATGAATTACACTAATTTTATAGGTTAATATGACATGTTATTATTGATGTTATTAATTTGTTCGAACTAGTCATCCAGTTATGATTTTTACAAAAATCAATTACCAAATAGTGTCAAAATTGACATAAAATAGTTTTTAAAACAAATATTATATTATTAATTGTTATTATATTCATAAAAATATAAGGTTCTGAAAAATGACTTATATAAGGTTATATATATTAATAATAAACAACTTGGGGTTCGTTTGGCTTGTTATAGTAAGTTTATTACCCTTATAGTGTAAAACACAAAAAGACACGGTAAAAGTAAAATTATCTAACTTAAAGTTAAAAATAAATGATAAGGTTAAAATAGTAAACTAAATTAGTTCAAATTCTTTTGGATGATAGGATTTAGACCCCTCCGCACCTTATCTTCTAAATAACTCAATTTGGAACTATTAAAAACCGAATTTGAATTTATAATAAAATAATATTTTTAGTTATTCCAAAGGTGCCCCTCTCCTCCCTTATAAAAGGGAACTTTTTCCCTCTCTTCCTCACACCACATTGAGCCTTCACGCTCGGCCAACCCCTACCAATTTCTTCTCTCCACTTCCCTAGAGACATCCTAGAGGTCCTGGTCTTCTTCAAAGACCAATTTTAGTGCCCTAATAGGAGGTATCAAAGAGGCGCTTCAAAGAAGAGGTAATGTCCGTTACCAATTCTTTCACCTTTATTTCTTCTTCCAATTCTTCTTCTTAGGTTGTTTAATTATGAAGTAATAACATCAGTATCACTCATATACTGATATGTTATTATAAGTATGAAACAACCCTATTTCACCATCTATCCATCCTACGGAAAATGAAATCACCATGCGTGCGTACGTACGGAATACCATCTCCATGTCGTGGTGTAATCTATTTTCCACCACCACCTTACTTGGATGGGTATAATGGTGTAAATAATAACAATATATGATTATTTTAAAGTGATATTGATTCTGAAATAGTTTACATACACTCCAATACAGTCCCACGATCATGAGAACGCTATCTTCGCTCGTGCGTACGTACGGACTACCGTCTCCACGACGCGATGAGATTCATTCTCCACTTTAACCATTCATGACTGATTATAAAGTATATATAATAAGTAATCATGAAATATATAACATAATAATGATACTGGATTTATGTGTATATATATGTATGTCATCTACTTAATTCCATTCAACTCAATAAGGAAACGAAAACAGCGTTCATGCGTACGTAGGGCCTACCGTCTCCATGAACGGTGTATTTCTTTCCATGTACTGATTTATTATATATATGTCTATTCTGAATATATATTATATATAAATCATGTTTTATATTCTGGAATTATGTAATCATGATCTAAGGAATCATATGAATAATTACAAGTCAAAACACGGACGACAAATAAAACAATTTTACCCAAAACGCTCATTAACATGGAATTTACAAAAGAACGGGTAATATAAAGTCATAAGTGAACCATATATGATATCATAATAATGAGTATGATTCTGGAATAAGTCAATGACATTATTTAAATCATTATACAGGAGGTTTGGACAATTACGAAGCAAACCAGACCTAAGGTAAGGGAAAATACCACAATCTCATTTTTATCCGAGATTGTTTATACTTTGGTATTTATTGGGGTATATTTTATCATCCACATCCATGTTTCCTCAATATGTAATATTATTTCCATCCAATTACAGTTGTTTAAATCCAATTTTACCCTTTGGTGAGTTTTTAGTAAAAGATATGAAAGGAATCTTTTGTCGTTTTTTATACGAGGTACTTTTTTGACTTTTCTGACAAAAGTATGAGAAAAATGTTTTTCTAACTTATACAACATGAATGGATTATTAAAACATTATTTAAAAGAATCTTCCTTTACAAGTTTTCAAGTTTATTTTTAATAAACTTCTTTTAGTTTAAAATTGTATGACATGTTTTGAAAGGAAAAATGTTTTTGAAGTAGAAATGATATTTTCCTCAAGGATGGAGTTCAAGTGTTTTATCAAGATTATTTTCCATCTAAGATAATATAGGGTTCTGTTTAGATCCCTATTATTACATTGACTTGATTATGTTGTGATGGAATTATTTTTATGAATTCCTTTATCTTATATGAAATGTTTGATGATGTCACGATGTTTAAGATTCCCATTTTTATTACATGGGTTATGCAATGGTGTATGATTTAAGATTTTGTGGAACATATAAGAATGGTATCATTATGAGATGGGTGGGACCTATATCTCCCTCCAATGCATTGGGAAAAGATTTTATATCTCATGAGATAGACATGGATGGAACGGTAGGTTATACCGGTTCAGTGAAACAGGACTGAAACGAGGAGTGAACTCGGTTCAGAAAGGGACTTTGTCCACTAAGACAATCTTGGAAATGAGTCTTGACTAATAAGAAATGATTCTCTATGATTATGTGTGTATGCCACAGTGTTTCATGTTTTTTGTTATGATTATTGGGATTACATTTCACTACTATTGTTTATCCCATGTTATGAAATTATGATCTCTTTTGCTGGTTAAGATTTCCAAAAGATATGTTCTTATGAATATAACGTGATTGATATTTATTTTGTTTACCCTTACTGAGCATTTGAGCTCACCCTTTTCTGTTTTCTTTTCCCCAGGACATAAAGAAATAATTTAGGTCTTAAAAAAGATGATCTTTATGGGAGATGTTGAAGATCTTTCACCACGATTAGAAGATTATATTCCGAGTTTCCAAAGACACTAAACTATTACAGTCCTTGTGTGTGTGTTTTTGTTATGTACTAAGTATTCCGCAAAATTAATGTAATGTCCATGAACGTCAAGCTTTGGGTCTCTACAGTTGGTATTAGAGGAAAGGTTTAGTCATCCTTTGGAAACTAGGATGTGAAAATGTTAGTGAGATCCCTAGAGATATTTCTAAGGTATGTCTAGGGATGTACCTAAGGATAAGTATACGTATAGGATACAGTCCTAGAACTACGGTAACGATCATAGAATTTAACCTAAGATGTTAGATATTGAGGATACTCCCCCTTTATTATGTTGTTTTCCCTAGCATGATTTTTGCCTCTGACATTATTCTTTTTGGGTTTTAGACGATGGCTGGAACTCGAAGGAACCGTGTTGATCAATGTAATGGACAATGCAATGATTTTCCTCCTGAACAAACAAATGTTATGGGAGATAAAGTGAAAAAAATTATTGCTATACTTACACAAGCTATGAATCATTCTGGGCTTCCAAATGAGTAGAAAAGGGAACAATATTCTATTGAGTCCTTCATGAGGCAACATCCACCTTCTTTCAGTGGGTCTTCGGATCCCCTTGTTGCTGAACAATGGATTAGTACTACTGAAAAGATATTTTCAGTTCTTCAATGTTCTGAACATGATAAATTCATCTGAGCAGTATATCGTTTAGAAGGTGAAGCTGATCAATGGTAGAATCTTATCAAGAATACGAGGCAAAGAGTTGAAATTGAGTCCATGGAATAGGATGAGTTCAAGAACATATTTTTCAATAAGTACTTCCCTCGTATTCTTTGAATAATGATGGAGAAGGAGTTTCTTGAACTAAAGCAAAAGGATGATGAATCTGTTGATATATACGAAGCGAATTTTACAAGGCTTGAAAGGTATGCATCTGTATTTATCATCCAACCTGAAGGTAAGTTGATCGATTCTTCAGTGGCTTAAAACCAAATCTTCGAAGGGCATTAGATATAAGAGACTTCAGTAGATATGAAGAAATTATGCATTGTGCTATCAAGGTAGAAATATAAGTTGGTGTTAATTATCCATCTCATAGTTTTGACAAGAAACGAAAGATGGAGTTCAAGGAGAAATCTCAGGAAAATGCTGAAAAGAAGATGAATGATTCCTTATGCTCAAAGTGTGGAAAGAAGCATGGTGGAGATTATCTTGAAGGGACTAGATAATGTTTTAAGTGTGGAAAAGAAGGTCATCAAGCAGCTGAGTGTCGAAGTAATGGAAAAAGCGTTTCTAATGATTTGAATAAAGAAAACACTACAGAGAACGCACCAACAACACTTCAATGCTTCAAGTGCAAGGAAATGGGGAATTGTGCTAATAAATGCCCTAATCTAATGGTTAGTGATGATCGACGTGAGAAACCAATTAAGGAAAAGGACAATGGGAAATCACATGCGATCACCATTGGAGATGTTGAATATGACAACAATGTGGTGGAATGATTAAGTGTTTATCTAATGGGATTCCAGAATAATGTTGTATATAGTATCGTGGAATATTGGAATATTTATGTATTGGACTATTGTGGTTTTCAATAATTTTATGGTACCGGTAACCATAGAAAGTGATTGAGATATTTTTGAAATCAGATGATATGCGCATAATGAAGGGATAAAGAGAAAATTAAATGTTTGACAATATTTATGAGCTCATGATTGATATAAGGACTAAGTGATATCATGGTTTGAGGATATAGAATTTTGAGGATTTTGGTATGTGGAAAGTGTTAACTTTTAACTACATTCATGTTTTCACTAAGGTTCAATGGATATTCATTCTTCAAGAGAATTCATGATTAAGGTATTCACATATTTTTAATTTGACCAACAAGATATATCTTATGATATATGGGGGATAAATGATGGCATTCACGTGATCATTTCCTTTATACTATGAGCTTGGACCGAAGTATTTTAGATAAGAATAATGATTGGAATGGATTATGTTGGACATAAGTTAGTATTGTTTAACGATAGAACATTTTTCGATATTATTGATGGGATGTTATAGTAATATAGCTTTAGAGAAAGGAAAACCTGCAGGACGGGCGACATCCCATCGCGTCGGACAAGGCTATGGGAATCGAACCCACAACCAAAGTGCGACTAGTCTTTATTGCCTACCACTGGCCTACAAGAAGTCCCTGGTTAGTAGAAACTAGTTTTATTTTATTAAGCAGTGCGATAAATGAAGTATAAGTTCATTTTTGGAACCATATAAGATTAATCTAACCATAAGATGGACTTATAACTTTTGCTAACCTTTTGTTTGAAAGAGATGGAATGACCCATCATTCTATCAAATGATCTGCTAACACATCACGAATAAAAAATTCAACTTCATTTCTTTATGGGATGAAGTGAAAATTTTTCAATTCATGAACAATAGTGAGATTGTACCAAAATCATGTAAGTATTTCTTTTAATTCATCAACTTTAGGGAAATGATCTTGAAAACCAAAAATGTTGTCCTAGTGAACTTATATCTGATGAATCAGATGGTACCTTAGATCGTCATAAATTTATGGCTTTGTGATTGCTGGATTTTCCATAGCCATGTTCTCTACCACTCTCCATCAGAACATGATGGTTAGATTTCTCTTCCCTATCCATATTTTCACCTATGTGGAAACCCAGTGATTAGTTTATTTTGGTAACCGTTACGTTTCATACTTTTGTTTTTAAAGATTGGTTTTGGTATTCCTTTTTACAATGTGGGTTTCTATTAAAGAAACTTTCTAGTAGTAAACCATTTATAACCCCGACGAATTTCGAGGGAGAAATTAATTTTAAGGGGAGTATAATGTAACACCCCGAGATTTTATGAAAAATATTATTTTTAATTTCATTAATGTCTTGTGTTGTACGCTACACCAAAAGGAGCTTGCATAACACGTATCCTTGACTTGCCTTGCATTACACGCAATCGCGACCTTCCTCGATAGCGTGTGTAGTACACAATACCGAGTTTCACTAAACAACAATAGGCTATTAAAATATTATTAAAACTAGCTGTTATGAATAGTAATAACCACCTTTTAAAATTTTATAAAATTTACCTCTCAATATGGACTTCATTTTTGGATTCGGAATATCAAAATTAGCTTAGGGTGAAATTTTGGTACTTTTCGGATAAATTTCATATTCCGATGAATAGTGAACATTACTAAATTTTAATTAAAAACAACTTTTTTAATAAAAATAACTAATATTGATAAATTATTAATTTGAGTGGTTTTAAAGTATATTTACAATATATTTTTACAATTTAATACAATGTTGGTCATGGGACATAATTTCACATTTAAACTAGACAAAAACAAGTGTCAATCATTTGATAGTTATTATCTCTTAAAAACACGCTATTTGTTTTGATGACGGAAATTAATTTTTAAATTAGTTAATGTAACTGATATGTTTTGAATTTGATAAAATAGAAATCATTTTTGAATTCATAATATCAAATATATCTTAGGCCTAATTTTTGGTATTTTTCTGGAAACATTCATTTTTTGATGAATAGTGAAACCACTAAGTGGTAGTTAAAAAACTGATTTTTTCCTAAAACTTAATTTTACAGCTTCTGTGAGTGGAATATCGAAAATCCAAGAGACACAGTTAATATCAAGGACTATAATTTGGTTCAATGAGTTGAAAATAATTTTTTGTGAATAGTAACTTTTTATTTTTTCCCACGGTTAAAAGTAAATAGGGTAATTAAGGGTAAAAATGATATTATTATTACCCTAAAACATGTCCTAATTCTATTGGATAAGTGTAATTCTACCAAAATCAACCTTAGGAATAAAATATGACCATTTAAGCCCACTTGTATTAGATGAGGACATTTATTAATAATTTATTTAAAGAAGGGTTAAAATAGTTAAAATCAATGTTTAATAAGTAAATAATTTTTAATATAGGGTTATAAATAAGATAAATTAGACTATAAATATTCATTAGAAAGATAAAAGGATTTCCTACATATTTATATTTTATTTGTAATTTTTAGACATTAAATAAGTTAAGTTATTTGTGACAAAACGATGATGCAGTAATTATCTTATTAATGAAATATTGACATAATTGATGTTATAAATACCCAAATAAATGTAATTTGAGACTTTTTATGATTTAAAATAATTTTATAGGTTAATATGACATGTTATTATTTATTGTATTAACTTTTTTCGAACTAATCATTCTGTTATAATTTTTACAAAATATCAATTACCAAATAGTGTCACAATTGACATAAAATAGTTTTTAAAACAAATATTATATTATTAATTGTTATTATATTCATAAAAATATAAGGTTCGGCCAAATGACTTTTATAAGGTTATATATTTTAATAATAAACAACTTGGGGTTCTTTTGTCTTGTTATAGTAAGTTTATTAACCTTATAGTGTAAGAACACAAAAAGACACGGTAAAAGTAAAATTATCTAACTTAAAGTTAAACCTAAATGATAAGGTTAAAATAGTAAACTAAACTTGTCCAAATTTTATTTGATGATATTATTTCGACCCATCCCCACATTAGCTTCAAAATAACTCAATTTTGATCTATTAAAAAACGAATTTGACTTTATAATAAAGTAATAGTTTTAGTTATTCCAAAGGTGCCCCTCTCCTCCCTTATAAAAGGGAACTTCCTCCCTCTCTTCCTCACACCACATTGAGCCTTCAATCTAAGAAAAACCCTGAAAATTTCTTCTCTCCACTTCCCCAGAGACATCCTAGAGGTCCTGGTATTCTTCAAAGACCAATTTTAGAGCCCTAAGAGGAGGTATCAAAGAGGTGCTTCAAAGAAGAAGTAATGTCCGTTACCGATTCTTTCACCTTTATTTCTTCTTCCACTTCTTATTCTTAGGTTGTTTCATTATGAAGTAATAACATCAGTATCAATCATATACTGATATGTTATTATAATTATGAAACAACCCTATTTCACCATCTATACATCCTATGGAAAATGAAATCACCATGCGTTCGTACGTACGGAATACCGTCTCCATGTCGTGGTGTAATCTATTTTCCACCACCACCTTACTTGGATCGGTATAATGGTGTAAATAATAACAATATATGATTATTTTAAATTGATATTGATTCTTAAATATTATAAATACACTCCAATACGGTCCCACGATCATGAGAATGCTATCTTCGCTCGTGCGTACGTACGGACTACCGTCTCCACGACGCGATGAGATTCATTCTCCACTTTAACCATTCATGACTGATTATAAAGTATATATAATAAGTAATCATGAAATATATGAAATAATAGTGATACTGTATTTATGTGTGTGTGTATATGTATGTCATATACTTAATTCCATTCAACTCAATAAGGAAACGAAAACAGCATTCATGCGTACGTACGGCCTACCGTCTCCATGAACGGTGTATTTCTTTCCATTTTTTGATTTATTATATATATGTATATTCTGAATATATAATATATATAAATCATGTTTTATATTTTGGAATTAATTAATCATTATCTAAGTAATCATATTAATAATTACAAGTCAAAACACGGACGACAAATGAAACAATTTTACCCAAAACACTCTTTAACATGGAATTTACAAAAGAACGGGTAATATAAAGTCATAAGTGAACCATATATGATATCATAATAATTATTATGATTCTAGAATAAGACAATGACATTATTTAAATCATTATACAGGAGGTTCGGACACTTACGAAGCAAATCAGACCTAAAGTAAGGGAAAATATCACAATCTCATTTTTATCCGAGATTGTTTATACTTTGGTATTTACTGGGGTATATTTTATCATCAAAATCCATGTTTCCTCAATATTTAATATTATTTCCATCCACTTAAAATTTTTTAAATCCAATTTTACCCTTTGGTGAGTTTTTAGTAAAAGATATGAAAGGAATCTTTTGTCGTTTTTCATACGAGGTACTTTTTTGACTTTTCCGACAAAAGTATGAGAAGGATGTTTTTTAACATATACGACATGAATGGATTCTTAAAACATTATTTACAAGAAGATTCCTTTACAAGTTTTCATGTTTATTTTTAATCAACTTCTTTTAGTTTAAAATTGTATGACATGTTAAGAAAGGAAAAATATTTCTGAAGTAGAAATGATCTTTTCCTCAAGAATGGAGTTCAAGTGTTTTATCAAGATTATTTTCCATCTAAGATAATATAGGGTTCTGTTTATATCCCTATTATTACATTTATTTGATTATGTTGTGATGGAATTATTTTTATGAATTCCTTTATCTTATATGAATTGTTTGATGATGTCATGATGTTTAAGATCCCCATTTTTATTACATGGGTTATGCAATGATGTATGATTTAAGATTTTGTGGCACACATAATAATGGTATCATTATGAGATGGGTGTGACCTATATCTCCCTCCAATTCATTGGGTAAAGATTTTAAATCTCATGAGATAGACATGGCTGGAACGGTAGGTTATACCGGTTCAGTGAAACAGGACTGAAACGAGGAGTGAAATCGGTTCAGAAAGGGACTTTGTCCACTAAGATAGTCTTAGCAATGAGTCTTGACTAATAAGAAATGATTCTATATGATTATGTGTGTATGCCACAAAGATTCATGTTTTATGTAATGATTATTGGGATTACATTTCACTACTATGATTTATCCCATGTTATTAAATGATGATCTCTTTTGCAGGTTAAGATTTCCAAAAGATATGTTCTTATGAATATGAAGTGATTGATATTTATTTTGTTTACCCTTACTAAGAATTTGAGCTCACCCTTTTATGTTTTCATTTCCCCACGACATAAAGAATGGATTTAGGTTTTAAAAAAAAGAAGATCTTTATGGGAGATGTTGAAGATCTTTCACCACGATTAGAAGATTATATTCCGAGTTTTCAAAGACACTAAACTATTACGGTCCTTGTGTGGGTGTTTTTTTATGTACTAAGTATTCCGAAAAAGTAATGTAATGTCCATTTATGTCAAGCTTTGGGTCTCTACAGGTACTTACAACCTTTTCCGCTAATCATTTTGGTTTGATTTATCATTGTTTTATAAAAAAAATATTGACTCACCATTGAAAACATTATGTTGAGAATTTGTTTAGGTATGGTAGTGGTGGGATGTATTATAGTTCACCAAATACTTCACTATCAAAATATTCATATTAATATTATAAAATTCATTCCCTTGATCACTAAAAAACGACTCTTGGAACTCCAAACCAAAAAAAATTGTTCTTCCTAAAAAATCACAAACAATATTAGCAATGCCAATTTTTCTGTATTTTATCTCCTTCAATTTAAGATATAATAAACTAATATCCCAATTTAATATTTACATAATTAATTGGGAAGGCCCTAAAGAATTCTATTCCCCAAACATTAATTATCACACAAAACGAATAGAGTCTTGAAGTTTTTTTCTTTTTGAGATGTTACCAATGAATTTAGTTTGCTTACACCTTTGAGAAAATTTATGAATATCTATAAAAAAACTAGGAAATCGTATTCATGACTTGAAAAATTACCTTGTAGTCCATTAAGGTCCAATGTAGCCTTGAAAATGTAGAGTGAAGAAAATGTTAAAAAATAGATTATATAACACTCTTAAGAATTGGTATAATAGTAATTTGTTCATTCAATAATCTTTCTAGTTATGTATTTTCCCATGTATAATTTTTTGAATTATGTCAGAGTCAAAAAGATTTTTATGGATTCAAGTGAGATGGTATATGATAATTTACTAGAAAAATATCAATATAAGCATATTGAGGCACTAATCCTTCAATTAATTAGAATTTATCTCCTAGAATTTAGATATTGAGTTGATTTATGATTGGAATTTAAACTTATGAGATATTTGGTGACTTTCCCAAGTGATGTTACACTATTTTTAAGATCATTATTTGTCATTGATCTCATGGTTGAACTATTAATGATGTATCTTCAATAGGGATATCCATGTACATTATTATTCATTCATCCTAATGTATTCACGAGTTTTGTGATCAAAAAATATTTCAAAACATGTTCTATGAAAGTGATATATAAATTTATATAATGATACAAATCAATTAAGAATTATTTTTTAGTAGTCATTTAATGAGTCTCAACAACATTCAATATTCTCAATGAATATGAAATTTTTTACAGATTTTCATTCCATATTTTTGGATAGAAATACTACCAAGACATCGTCAAAAGAAAAAATAAGAAACAAAAAAGGATACTCCCAGTTTAGGGTAAGTATCACTGCTGGTATGATCAATTATTTTTATAATTCATCAAAAGATTCATTATAATTAGATTCAATGATAAAATCATTATTTTTCAAATGTAACACAAAAAAGGGAGTAATAATATTGTTGTAATCCTAAATTAATCACTTTTTAAAACCTATATGTCCTATAGAATATGTAACATGTTTCACATAAATTGGATTCGATAATTAATTTATCACATAATTTTTAACTTATCTAGAAAAATCTATTTTTGTGAAATCATATTCCCAATAATTATTATTCTCTAAAATATTAAATGAATATTTTAAAAACATTTAACAAGTTTCATTCCAATATAGGTTTTCAAAAATTGTTCCAAATTTCACAAATAATGATCATATTAATTAAAAAAATTGTGAAATCCTATAACAAAACTATTATTAATAATATATTATGATAAAAAATATACTTACCCTAAATTACTAAAATGTAACTAGTGAATTATAAAAGATAAATGGAATCATTCAATAATAAATGGTACCATAAGGTCATGTAAACGTGGTAATCTCTTGATAATTTGGTGTAATAGTCACCTAAAGGTAACCTTGAAATCCATCCAATAATTAGTAATGGGTTCTTCCAATAAGTATTTCTGACATGTAATCAATAAAGGGACTGAAAAAGTATTATTTCCTAGTGAACTATTTTATCTTCAAATAATCTAAACACCCCACCTATTATTAATTTTAATTGGTAGAACTTCATTTTTTCCATTCCTTATAATTGTTATTACCATTTTTTAGGAACCACATTAATATGGATGACCCAGTGTGGGTTTGAAATGAGGTAGATTACCCCTACCACTAACAAATACTCTAACAATTTTATATAAAAACGTTCATCATGGTGGTATTCAGCCATCATTGTGCCTCTTAACAGGTCGGTAGTTTATATCAAGAATATATATTTGAGAGTATATTAATGGATTTATTTATGCAATATCTCTTATATATCATCAAATTACTTTACCATTTCCATTTCCTTCAATTAAGTACACATACATGACCATAGTAGGTATGGGTTTTAATTGAATATTTTAGGGTTACATTAAATATGAAATTTGGTTCCGGTTCCTCATTTAGTTATTTAAAATTTAATTTACAAAAGAAGAAAAATTAATATAATCAGTATGAAAAAATAATCAAAACCATCAAAAAATTATGAAGTTACATGTTCCACCTATCTAAAGAAATATTTTCAGAATTTATGAACATTTAAATTTTACATTCATTTTTTAATAATTATTATTTTATTAATGATAAAATTTCATATAACATTACTAGATCAGCATTGGGTTCATCCTCTTCAACATGAGAATGTATAATAAGGTTGTGTTCATCTGAAGGAATCCTCATAGAGTCATATTTTTTTAATTGGATTGTGATATCCCCAAAATCAATTCTGATATTTATTTCATTCACTTTAAGGTTGATACTTATTTTATTTAAGAATTTATTACATAATGTGAAGATTTATAGTGATTGGGCTCTATCTTCCTCTATGTTTATCACATATAATTCCAAAGGAATGATTAAATTATGATATCTATCTAGTATATCCTCTAATATTACGATTGGAGAGGCTATAAATCTATTAAAAATGTATACAACCAATCTTGTGGGATCTAATTCTCCCATTTGTATGTAATTAAAAACTTTTATATGTAAAAAAATTAATTAAAACACATAAATAACACAAGGTAGCTAAAAATATAGTGAACCAATAGTAAAAGTGATATAAAATATCATTGGATCTTGAAATCATATAAGAAAGTGTGGTGTTATTAAAGCTAAAATATTTGTTCTCAAATTTATAATCTCATTCCCTCATTGTCTCTTCTTCCTAGTGGAATGGTTTTTTGAGGAACTTAGCATACATGGGGATTTACGTAATACATTTTAGATTAGCGATATTGATTCCCACTTTCTAGAATGTTTTGTAAAATTTCCATGAATGTTAATAATTTTTTTATCATCTTGGATTGGATAAACCTTTATGGGAATGGAAGTGAGATATATTTCTTCTCATTTATATAGATATAAAAGGGTATATCTGGTTTGTTATTAATTCTAATTGGTAATCATAATCACATTCCCTTTTCAGTTATGGTCTAGTTAGGCTAGAGGTTTTCTAAGGTTTTGGAAAATATTTCCATAAGGATTCCGATTTAGTTATTTGGATCCCTCACATCATTCCCCATTTCATAATCTTCAGTTCATCATTATTATTTCATAGTGGCTAGTGTTCTAGTTGAAGGATATGCATAGTAAATATTCTACTAGAAGGATTTTTTTTGATAACCTAGTTCATTTCAGGTCTGTTTTTATGGTTTTTGAAAGGTTGGGGAAAGGATGTGAAATATTGGTTTTACTATTTTAATGGTGTTTTATTCTAGTATTTGCTTTGATAAGTTGGTCTTGGATGGTTTTGTTGGTTTCAAAATCAATATTGTACTTGAGAATTATATCTCCACTATATATTTTATTTGGGATTTTTCCTATACTAGTATGATGTTACACACCCTTCCACACCAATCAATTCAACACAATGATTAGTATAATATCTATTTAGATAACGTAATCCATATACTTTCACTAGTTCTCGTTGTTCACTAGATTACTCCAACTTAATATATCTGACCAAGTTGTTTAGTTCCAAATGTTTTTATTCTATAAATAAACATATTTTCCATATGTATTGCTGTTGAATTGTTGATCTCCCATTTGGGTAGTGTTAGCGATACCATAATTAATTATATCAATGAAATTAAATTAAAAATGATCCCAGGATGGATCATTTTATGCATTCCCTATCTGTTGCCTCCAAGATTGAGTTGGGTATGGGGCTTGAGACCACATAGGGTTTCGAAAATATATATATACTTGTTAATTTGATAAATGTATTTGTGATATGTGATATGATAAATATTTATGGTCTTAAATCTTATATGATATGGAATAGATAATGAGAGGTGGTGTTGTTCATCACTAGGTTAGGCATTTTGTTGTAAAATTGAGGCGTCACGATTCATAAAGGGTTTCATGTACCAAGGAATCTGAGTGTGAGCTTCATAAAATATTTAAAAAGGTTGATAATTAGTGTATTATTACCTATATAATCATTGTTTTCTATTTACTTAGCTAAAAAAGGCTAATACTTGATGGATGACTCTGAGGTGGAGAGGTGTGGTTCCATGATTCTGTGTATATATGTGATCCTTTTCTCTGATATTATTGTGTATGGGGGTATGAGGTTGGATGTAGTGTGACATTTCTACGATGGATGAGAGTAAGGGTAGTGAAATTATTCTTCCTATTACTTATTTACTTATATATATATTTATAGTTTCGGTATGACCATTATATTTATATTAATTTGGACTCCACTTATATGGGAACCAATGGAGGGTCAGGTGATTATGTTCTTGTTCCTCAATAGAACACACTATTTGAGACCATTTAGAGTTGGTATGAGGCCTCAGAGAGTTATAATATGCATGAGACAGAGGTACATGATTAGTAATGGGTAGGATAGACACACTATTTTATAGATAATGGGATGTGGCTAGATGACAACCTACAAAAAGTTTTGGCATGTGTCGTCAAAGAGAGATCAGGGTGTGGATTCTTCTATGATGTATTTGACATGAGAGTTCCAATCGCAAAAATCACAAATATTTCAGGGTGAGGGGGGATATATGTATCTGAGAACAAGAATGATTTTATGTAATTGATATTTTATTATCTTGATCCCCCTAAATTTGGAGGATGTTTCTAGCCACGTATATGCTTAGAGGACCGGAAAAACATTGGGGGGATTCATTGGTTTAGGTGGGAATACATGAGGTATTGTCCTGGAAGGTCATTGAGTTTAGTTTCTTTGAGCACTTCCTTCTAGAAACACATATTACAAAGAGAGATTAGAAGATATTGATCCTAAAACATGGTGAAAAATTTTTCATTGAAAATGTGGTGACATTCACTAATTTTTCTTGTTTCTCACTCTGTAAGGTGGGAGATGAAATCTTGATGGTGAGTTGTTTCTATGATGGTTTACGAAACCCCATTCGGGTTTAGGTGAACATCTTTAATGTGGCCTCATTCATAAGGGAGGTGAATATGGTGCTCATATCCAATGTAAACATAATAAAATGTTCATACTTGTCCTGAGTGACAACGATATGTGAAATCAGTAGTGATCCATCAGAATGTCGGAAGTGACACTTAGGGGAGTCCCAACATGGTGTTCATTCCCATAATTGAGTAGACCACCATAGAGTGGGTATTCGATGGTGTGATTCTTTTGTGGGAGTCTAGTACATGTGGTCACATAGTTTGATCGAGCACTGAGGAAGTGCTGGGCATGCATCTAGTTTGGAAATCCTGAGAGGTTTTGTAAGAATCATTCTCAGAGATCCAGTTTCCAAGGATTGGGGTAAATTTAGGGTTTTGAGGTTGAATCTGTATAGGCACAAAGAGATGGTATCCATGATTTAAATACACATGGGGTACATGGAAGAGATAGAGGGGCCCAGTAGTGGGGTCAGTGGCTGGTGGCTGGTGTAGCACTATAGGGAGGTGAAGCTATTGGTAGTCGAGCTTTTCAGGCCATATGTATGTTGTGAAACAACCATGTATAGAGTCTGTCAGAGAGAAAATTTCGGCTATACATATAATGTGGTAGTAACTATGGTTATTTTTATTTTTTGGCAGGGAAAATGTGTAGTAAAGTCTGGTTGGTGTTATATATATATATATATGTGTGTGTGTGTGTGTGTGTGTGTGTGTGTCGTGTCACATTGGGATTTGTTTGTGAGAATAATTGGGTGTGTGGTTATTGTGGTGTGTTGGAATCTGGGTATCATTACAATGTTTGACATGTTTGAGGTGTGAGTCACAAGGAATGATTTTGGACACCTAATGAGATATGGGAGCATGTAGGTTCAATATGATTCATGGGTAGGAGGTGGACATCTGATGAGTTGCGGCCTGTGATGGATGTATGATGTGACACATTTATCATTTGATAACATGATGAGGTTCATGATATATGATTCATGATGGGACGACATTGGAGTTCAACAATGGTTGACCTAATGTTGGTTTTATTTGAGTTTTGTGTCAAGAAGAAACCTAGGTAGGTAACTCCTCAGGTTTGGAGTGCTTTGAGGGAGTCTACCTATGAATTTTTGACTAATGTTGTCCATTTTAATTTTAATTATATGGGTATGTTAGGTTCCATCTCAAATTTATGACTTATATCTCAAGGATGATATACTTTAAGGTGGGGAGACTATGACATCCTGGCTTTTTGGAGTGGGTCAAATTCCTCACCAATTGTGTATATTCAGTGTTCTACGTCCATAAAAAATATTTTCTTAATCCTAAGATATTAAATATAAAGTTTTCGTTTATAAAAGTCATTTTTAAATGAGTCTTACTTCCTAGCAAGTGTCTGGTGGTTTCGTTGGGTTTCGGGTGTGTCTGTGGACAAAAATCCAACATGACGAGGTGTCGAGATTGAGGCATATGTTTTGGACAAACCATGCATCCTCCCACGTGAAACTCTGAGTAACACTAATGGAGATGTATAAGGTTTTTAAAACAATTATAGAGGGGTTTCGTGTTCATGTGGGACCACTATAATTTTTAGTATATGTGGTATGAATGTTTTCCACATAGTTTAGGAAATCATGCCTGAAAATCATGCATGGTACCCCTTCAGATAGTTGGTGTCATACAATTTGTGCAAAGTTATTTAAGACATGAAAACCAATTGTGCACCTCATTTACTGAGGAAAAAAATTCCTTTTTACCATCCTATCCAATTTCTTCTTTCATTGTTCTTAAATCCCATGAATCGCATTCTACTCCAAGCATTGTAGATCTCCTTACCTCCTCCTCCTAGGTGATGAGATTATTTATTCATCGGAGCTCTGTTCTTAGATCTCAATGTGGTATTGGATGCATACCACTAAGGATCCAACACCTATTTACCCTATTATCCTTTTCTCCTTTACAGAGTGCTAAATTTGTGTGAGCTGATTTACACTATATTCATAGAATACGTCTAAAATTGAATTTTTTTTCACAATCAGCTTGATTTAGAGGTTTTTATTAGATTAGTATAATTATAAAACCATGATGTAGGTGGTTCTTAACTCTCTCCATTATTTTTTGGATTTTTATGTGTGAGATATTGATATCCTCTTTGGGAAGTGTGAGAGAGACACTAATTAATTAAAACATTTCCCTTATATTAAATATGAAATGATGTGGGTTCTTTCTAGGCATTCTATGTATATTTATTCCATGACCTACTTGGGTATGGTGCTTGAGACCACTTGCTCGGTTAGGTCATGAATGTTTATTAAATTAAAATTATATATTTTAATTATATGAATTTATAGTTATATCTATGAGAATGTAATGGGCTTGGCCTAAGGATTGAGATGGAATTGTCCATATTGTATGAGTTGATGTAATTGTATTGTTGATAGAGGCATAGATTCTATTAGTGACGTTTATCACATGTTGGATCACTGAGTCTTTGGTTTGAAGCAGTGAGGTAGTCAGGTTATGAGCATGGCCTGAGTGAGACAAGATAGTTAAGACCATTAGAATGAGATACATGGTCTCAAGAGTAGAAGGTGATGAGATGGTGTATATTAGGTAGTTATTTGGTGATGACCACTCACCCATGTTGTCTAATGCTCTATTGGAGTCATGTACACACAATATGACTCTAATGATGAGGTGGTATTGACCACTAGGGTGGGTAGAGGTCTCCACTATATTTTTTGAAGATGATGGTTCGAAGTAATTTTTGTAGATATCTATATGGATGGTGGGGAGCCAAAAAACTCATGATGTTGAGATTATCGGTTGGAGTATGAGGCTTTCCATACCTAAGTTCGTTAGATTTATACTATTTGGGAGGATGTAATTTTCCATCTATCATGAAACTAGTTTTTGATTCGATGGTGTTATTATATGGTGTATCATTATCAGTTTTCCTTTAACATAGTTCATTAAGTTCACATGGATTATTCGAAGATGATGTCTTTGTGACAAGGTACGATCTTGGGTTCTGCCTTCAAGATGTTAGATATTATTAGTCAGAGTGTGTCAATTGGAATATGGTACCAATAGAATCTATTATAGGTAGAACCTGATTGTTTTACTAGATTTATTTTCATTAGGGGTTTCCTTGGGAAACCTGTTAAAGATTTTATCCTCTATTGTTTTCTATCATTGGTTGATGTTGGTGAATATTTCGTTGATGTTGTTGGGAACCAGGGAATAAATTTTATCAATATGACTCATTTTTTCTATTTTATTTATTATTTAGTTATCCTGTAAAATCATTGATGTAAGATATGAACATGTGTGGGGTGGAATATGGATGTTCATTCTCACACTATATATGGTCCCTTCATGAAGTGTGTAGTCTCTAGGTAATTACTACCAGGTAATGGTTCAGGCTCTCAAGATAGATCTAAATTACAGAGATTGATTGAGATGGATGTCAAGGGACCATGGGTTATTTCCTCCTCTAGAATTTTCTTTTTTATTTTATAATTTTTCATCAATGAGATATTATATGATTTTACAATGGATGGCCATTGGTAACCCTTCAGATTATTTTCTGTATGACCCGTTTTAGAGGAATTTTTTTAAAAATTGTGTCTTTTGATGTTTAAATTGTGTAAATGTTATCTAAGATTGTTTATTATTACTCCTTCACCTTCTATTTATTATTCTTTCTTAGTGTGTGGATTACTGGTCCAATTTATTTTTTGTTTTATTTCCCACTACTATAAATATATTAGAAAATTATTATTTCATCACCATTTGGTATACTATCCCTACAATCACCTCTCTATGTTGAGTCAATATGGTTTCCTTATGATTTTTCCATTCCTCTATGTTTTGAAAATCACAAATACATTATTTTCAGTAAAATTTTATTTTCCCTAATGATTATTCACATATAAAAAATTATCATTTTCTAATGAAAATTTCCATTATCTATGTAAATTTTATTCTTACCTTTTTTTCATTAGTCTCTTTATAACCATTAAAAATATTACACATTTAAATACTAAGGAAAAATTTGGTTTTATTTATAAAACCTCATTATCCTCTAAATACTTAGATATAGAGTATTTTGTTTTCAGGATCCGAATTCTCTGAATTCAGACTCTGAATTCCATGAAATTTAGATTCTGAATTCTTTGAAATTGAAGTTTGGAATTATCTGAGATTATGATTCTGAATTCTATGAATTCAGACTCTGAAATATCTAAAATTATTACATTAAATTCTCTTAATTAAGACTCTGAATTCTCAAAAATTTAGATTCTAAATTCACTAAAATTGAAGTTCCGAATTCTCTGAAATTCAGGTTCTGAATTATCTGAAATTCAGGTTCCGAATTTCTAAAATTCCAACTCCAAATTCCATAGAATTTAGACTCTAAATTCCTCAGAATCCAGAATCATAATTCATTATAATTTAGACTCCAAATTAGAAAAAAATCCGACTCCACATTCCATAGAATTCAGTCTCCAAATTCCATAGAATTCAAACTCTGAATTCTATGGAATTCAGACACCTAATTCCTTAGAACTGAGACTATGAATTCCTTAGAATTCAGATTCTGAATTCATTGGAATTCAAAATCCGAAATTTTTTGATTTTAAATTCGGAATTCATTGAAAAATTGAGTCTGAATATCATAGTATTATATAAACCAAATGAATATTTGGTTAGACTCGGAATTCCTTTTATTCCATAAATACCGAAGAATAGTTTGGGTTAATCTTATTAAATTTCCTAACACTTATTATGAAATGATGTCATACAATCTGTTTCTAACTAACCATTAATTGAGTGACACTTGTGTAGGTCCCTTTGAGATTCAAGGACAAATATAAAAATTGGAGGAGGGAGCCGATCATTGGCGAAGTGCCTATAAATATGAGCTCATTTTTGTGACCTCAACAACTGTTCGATCCCTCTATAGATTAAATGATGCTGAAGTTATTTATAGATAGGGAGACTCTCATGCTTTGTGAAGTTCTGAACATCTTGATCAGATTGGTTTGTGCGACTCCGGTTTTTGCTGTGTGAAATAGAGGGCTTTTGGGGATTTGAAGACAGAGGTACCTACTTCATTAATGATTGAGGACTTCCATGTATAGGAAGACAAAGGTGCCGACTACCTTAACGTTCATGGGCATGTGGAGATATCAAGAAAGATTATGATATTTTTATATAGGCATTACCCTGGTGTGGGTAAGATAGAATTTCTTTAAAGTATAAATCAATGGACCTTTATCAAAGGTTGTTGGATACCCTACTCTTTGGGTTAAAATATTTCTTACATGTTACTTATTTTGTTTAATGTTTATTTCCTCTTTATTTTGATAATGAAAGGTGGTATAATTTTCTTATATGTTATTTTACATTTGACTCATAAGTATGATTCTATACGCTTTAAGTTAGAAATTATTCCTTGTAAAAATTCCTTATGTTTCATTTCTGGAACCATATTTCTAGAACCTAGTATGTTTATTTAATAGAACAACAAGATTCCTTATAAATTTAGCTTGTTTAACTTTGTTATCAATAGTTTTCCTTAAGGATAAATATGAATGTTTTTAATCATTCTGTAATATCCCAAGTAAATAAAGAATGTGAAATTTTTATATTTATCCATAATTGTGAATAAAATATTAATATTACTTTAAAGGGGACGCTATGCTCGATGGCGTACCCAATACGCAACAATATGTTTCTTGAGAATCTTACATTACACTCTAATAGTAAAATAATATTATTTTAAATGGTAGTTAATGCCTAGCCGTTGTAATGGCAGGAATGAACATCACTAACTAAAAAATTATTATATATGTTTTTCAAATATTTTTACTCTTTACAATAAATTTTAGAGGATTAAAAATGCGAATGAATCCAATTTTTAAGCATAAACATTCTAATATTCTTTAAAAGGGCGATTAACTGCCTTTCAATGGCGAACCTCTTTTAAATACACTTTTTAACAATTTTATATGTTATATTTGAGAAAATAAAATTCTTCTTTAAAATCGGGACATCAAAATTTACTTTGTGTAAATTTTTGGTATTTTTCCAATAAAGTTCATTTTTTAATGTATAGTGAAAAATGTTGTATTTTAATTCAAAACCACTTTTTAATCTAATTTATTTATATGATTAGATTATATTTTGAATTGGTTCTAAGGTTCAATTGGAATATATTTTTACCATTTAATCCAATTGTGGTCATTGTAATTAATTTCACTTTGAAATCGGACTTAAACTAGTGTCAATCTTTGGAACTTATTGTTTCATAAAAACACGCTATTTGCTTGGACAGCGGGAATTAATTATTAAATTAATTAATGCAACTTATATTTTTTGAATTTTGTAAAATAGACTTCATTTTTGAATTTGTAATATCAAATATAGCTTAGAGTGATGTTTTGGTATTTTTCTGATGAACTTCAATTTTTGATGAATAGTGAAACCACTAAGTAGTAGTTAAAGAAACTGATTTTTCATTTAAATGAAACTTTGCCACCTATTTGTTTTGAATTTCAAAAATCTGACATACATGGTTGTCATTAGAAAGTGAAATGTGGTTCAATGGGATTAAAATAATTTTTTGCTGAATAGTAACTTTTATGTTCTTAATCGCGATTAGAGGTAATTAGTGTAGTTTTAGGTAAATATTATGATTTAATAACATGAGATGAGCTTCACACATGTACTAACCTTATTGGATGTGTCATGTCCGACCAATAAAATCCATGGGTCAACTGGGGGACTGCATGGAGCCACTTCGGTTGAGAAATGACATAAATAACTTTTTATTTAATGTAAAAGTAAAAATGACACAAACATGAGTTGTTTTACTAAAACAATTTTTACATGGGGTTATAAAAGCCATATTTTTGCCTATAAATAGTCATTGGAAAGATAAAAATATTTCCTACATCATGATATTTGTTTTATAAATTTTAGAAATTATATAAATAAAATTATTTATGACATCATAATGATGCAGCGACTACCTCATTAATAAAGGATTTAAATGAAATGAAAATATAATGTAAAATCTAAGACCTACACTTGTCAAAAACCTATTTGAGTGGTGTATTTCTAATCCTTATCACCTTATCCTCTAAATACATCAATTTGGGAACTTTAAAATCCGAAAATCATTTGAGAATAAAGTAACATTTTGTAACTTTACAAGAGTGCCCCTCCTCTCCTCTTATAAAAGTCCCCTACCTCTACCACCTTACCCACACCTCTCAAGCCTTTTTCTCGGCCAAACCCTGCTCATTGGGACTCTCCACATACCTATCTTACTCATAGAATCCTCACATTGGGCAGAAGTCTTTGCAAGGAAGCCTTTGATCTCAAATCAAAAATAGTTACCCGATTTTAAGTTAATGTCTTCACTTAAGTTCTTTTGTTTTATTTTGCATCTCCATCCATCTAAAATATTTTTATTCATTTATTTTGTAACAACTCCAGAATCTTCAATATACAAGGATGTTTTTATAAGAAGCATTCGAGCTACACTTACACACACCTACATCAAATTGTTAAAGAACATACTATTTCTGTGGATAGCGAATTTCTGCCTCACGAAACGATGATTGTTCAACACTCATATAACACTTTAAAAGGTGGCCATTAAGATGTCACTATATTTATATATGATATATAATATGTTTATGTTTTAATTAATATTATGTATTTTTCTTTTGTGGCATACCTTTATGGTTTCCATTGTGGTTAACACGATAATTTCATTTTAGGAAGTGCGGACTACTGCCCCCTCAAAGTGATTTGATTCGTTAATGCCATATGTAGGATGTATAAAGGATGTATTTAAAGTTATTATATATGATGTATGTTACATATAAATTATGAATATAATTCTGGAATTAAAATATACATACCTCTCATTTAGTTTTAATTTCATTAATATGACATAGAAATGAAAGTAGCGTTCATGCGTACGTACAACTTACAGTCTCCATGAATGGTGCATTTCATTTCTTACCTCTAAATGATTATGTAATATTAAAAATACATGCATATTCTGGATATATATGATATAAATGAAATCAAAATCATGAATATCATTCTGTATATAATGAACCTTTGACCACATGAACAACATGTAATTGTAAGAAGTGCATTTTTGACTTAAGAACCAAATATCGACAAAGCAAACATTATTAACTTAAATGATTGCATAATGTTTATAACATGGAAATAAGTGATATAAAAGGAATAATTGAACTTGAAAAAAGTTCTTAATCAAGTAGAAGTCAACTCAAGTTTATTATTCAGGACGTTAAAGAACGATCGAGTCATGTCAGACCTGAGGTAAGGGATCCTACTCCTCTCTTTCTTTTTAAGTACACTCTTTTGTGTCATTCCTTTTAAGCTCATATTTCATGTGATTGGGATGTTATTTTATATTAATAATACTTTAATTTTTATGTTCATATGATGAGATACCCCATTCCCTCTCATCAATCCATTTTGGAAGTTTTGAGTGGCGCCATTAGGCTGCCGAATTTTAGTAAGAGATCTAGCCTCTCTCTTTCTTTTTATGTACTCTCCTTTATGTCACTTCTTTTAAGCTCATCTTTGTTATGATGTGGGATTTTCTTTTCTATTCCTCTTGTTTTAAATTTTATTGTAATATTATGAGAGACCCTATTTGATCTAATCAATCCATTTTTGGAAGTTTTAAGTGGCGTCGTTAGGCTGCCGAGTTTTCGTAAGGGATTTTTCATCTCACTTTTATTCCCGTGAGATTTGTGCTACATTTGCCACAATTTCCTTTGAGTGGTGTATGTACTACCCATTATTTTACTCATTGTGTAATATAATTTCATTTATGATTATTTACATCAATTTTGTATTGTCCTTCTTTCACAGGGTGTATGTTTCGAAAGATACCCATGTCGGTAAGGGAACCTTTCACTCTCATCTTTTTAAAATACTTCTTTTGTTATGTATTTTAATTCACATAACATTATGTTGGGATATGTTCTTCTATATCATTAGTGATTTAAATTTTATGTCCATGTGATGAGATACCCTTTTTATCTCTCATCAACTCATTTTCTGAATTTTGTAGTGACGCCGTTAGGCTGTCAAATTTTTGCAAGGGAACTTCTTAACCCAATTTTTATTCTTCAGGATAATCTTGTACACCTTGAATATGTCATTATATGAATATGTGTGAATAACCACTGATTGTTTTACACTTAATATCCACTTATATTTGGTGTATTAGTTTGTCACACATAATTATGTAATTTATTTATCCTTAATCCAAGGATACCATCTTTGTATGGGACTTTGTCTCAATCTCCTTTCATTGAGGCATATTTTTTTATACACAACCTTCTTTTATAAGGTGTATAAACCCCTTTGACTTTTAAATTTATCCGAAAGGAATCTTTTTTATACAAAGCGTTTTACTAAACGACAAAAGGGAATGTTTTTTGTCGTACGTATGCGGCGAGAACGACTTCTCTGCCACCGTAACCATTATTTGGGGTTCGGCTTCCTCTACAAGCCATACATTTTTCTTAGAAGAAAACTAAATACCATGTTTTAATTTTCTTTTATTTTGGTATTGAAAATGGTTTTCATAATGTTTTTATATCAATGTGTTGTATTGATATCTTTTGATTGAAAAGTGGAAATGTTATGTTTCCTTTATGAATGTTTTATGTGATAAGATTATGTTATGGTTCTTGGGCATTATTATGAAGACGGGTGGTTCCGTGATAAACTAAGGGTGGGTGAGACCAATATAGCTCTCCAATGCATTGGGTAACGTGAAGGGGTTAAACGTTACGGTTTCTCCGAAGTGGTTTAGGTAATATACTGTGATGGGTATTCCAAACGTAACCAAGAGGGTTACTCCCTACGTAAGAATGTTATGAATGCCTCAAGTTACCTTTATGTCTTATGATTTCTATGATTTATTCATGATTTTATGAGGTATGTTAAAGTGCTTATGTTTTATGGGTAAATTATGATTTCATTCTTATGTATACATGAACTCATGTTTCCTTTCCATATTTTTATATCCCTTAATGAGCTTTTTATGCTCATCCCAGGTTTTTGAAATGTTTTTCAAAGGTCAAGGGAAGGGTACATGATATGATGATAGTGTCAAAAAAGTGTCAAGAAAGAATCCATGTTTTATTTTAAATATGTTTCCATTGATGAGAAAATTGAATACTATATTTTGTGTAACCACTTTGTTTAAATGTTGAATGTAATGCAAGTTTTATGATATAATTCTCTAAAACTCTAAACCTGAAAAGATCCTCAATGTGTAATCTTGTAATAACTCAAGATTAAGTAAGGTTTAAGGCTGGGGCCTTATAGTTGGTATCATAGGTCGGTTTAGATAACTTTATAGGTTAGGGTATTCTTTAAGCATAAGTGACATTACCATATTGGTTATAATTTCAGAAAGAGTCCTACTTTTAGATAAAGTGAAGGAGTAAGTATATCGTAGTGTTTATCTTCCTCATTAGTACATGATGGTTTTGTTGATATACTGACACTGACATTTCTGTTTTTAGTGAATGGATGGATCTAGCAGGAACCAACGAGGCAACAGGTTTGAAGGAAACTGTGGTGGTTCTCTGATTAAGATACTAGATAAAATGGTGGATTCAATGAGGAAACTCATGGTTGTTCCAAACCAACTATCAAGGAGTCATGATCAACCACTTGAACCTTGGTATATTCTGTAATGAATCATGTACGAGATTACCAATCTATGTGGATGTTCAGGTAAAAATTATAAAGGTAACCATTAGGGTTTATATGATCTTTACTTTTGAGGTAATTATGGGTTGTTATATATTATGATGGAAAATGTAAGGCATGAGATAAAATTGAGGTTAAAATATGTTATGATTATTTTTGAAGATTTTATCTCGTTTTGGGGAATGATTTAAGAATTTTATAGTTTTGGAAAATGGACAACACACAGACCATGTGACAACCCATCGCGTCGGACAAAGCTGCGGGAATCAAACCCACAACCAAAGTGTGACTGGTATTTATCGCCTACCACTGGACTATGTGAAGTCCCTGGTTAGTTTGACTAATTCTTTTTAGTTATATGATTTTAGGAATCAATAGAATGTTTATTTTGGGTTATCTATGGAAATGATTAACCTATCATGGAGGATATGTGATTAGGTTAATTACTTTTCAATATGAGAATTTAAGAGCAACTGATGTTATTTGGATATAAAAATTAATTTGTACCTTAGAAGACTATGTGAATAAATCCTTAATATATTTGGGTTTCAATCTTAGTTTGGTTTACTTTGAAGAATTTTATGGACAAATTGTTTATCAAATGGTCCTCGTTGAACTTTGTGTTTTGTTAGACAAATTTTGGAGATTAAGAATAGATTTTCTTTTTATAAAGGGTTATCCTTTTTTGGATTATCTGATCTCATACTAACAATTTTGATTTTGGATTTTGTCTAAAGACATGGGAAATATATAGTTCTCTTTTGTGGATTAGGTTATTCTCAAGAATTTTATTATAGTACTCTTAGTGCGAACAAGTCTTCCTAGAAACTCGTCTTTTGGAGAAAATATGAGTTTGATTAAGGAATCTAGTAAAAGTTGAAAGTCTACGTGACAAGTAGGTATGTTTAATTATGATTTAGTTAAGCTCAAAAATAAATTCCTCAATGAAGAGTAACTTAATACAAAAATGTTTTCTGTTAACTTTTCCTACTGGGGAATCGAATACCGTTTAACCCATCACAAGTTTGTGATTTTCTTGTGGTTAACTTTATCCTAGACATGTTTACTATCACTCTCCATCAGAACACGACCCTTTGTTTTCTCCTCCATGTCCATGTTTTCCTTCATGGAATGCTAGTATAGGTTACCTCGGGTGACCTCTATACTTCTCTTTCTTTATTTTATAGTAATTGTTTTACCGACTCTTGTTCCGATGTGGGACTTCCATGGATGTATCCAAGACCAATTTTAAAATTGCGAGGACGCAATTCCCAAAAGGGGGAAGGATGTAACACCCCAGGTAAATAAATAATATGACATTTTTATATTTATCCTTATTTGTGAATAAAATATTAATATTACTTTAAAGGGGATGCTATGCTCGATGGCGTACCCAATACGCAACAATGAGTTTCTTGGGAATCTTACGTTGCACTCTAATAATAAAATAATATTATTTTAAATGGTAGTTAACGCCTAGCCGTTGTAATGGCGGGAATGAACATAACTAACTGAAAAATGATTATATATGTTTGTCAAATATTTTTACTCTTTACAATAAATGTTAGAAGATTAAAAATGTGAATGAATCTAATTTTTAAGCATAAACATTCTAATATTCTTTAAAAGGATGATTAACCGCCATTCAATTTCGATCCTATTTTAAATCCACTTTTTAATAATTTTATGTGTTATATTTGACAAAATAAAATTCTTCTTTAGAATCGGGACATCAAAATTTACTTTGTGTAAATTTTTGGTATTTTTTCGATAAAGTTCATTTTTTAATGAATAGTGAAAAATGATGTATTTTAATTTAAAACCACTTTTTAATCTAATTTATTTATATGATTAGATTATATTTTGAATTGTTTTTAAAGTTCTATTAGAATATATTTTTACAATTTAATCCAATTGTGGTCATTGGAATTAATTTCACTTTGAAATCAGACTTAAACTAGTGTCAATCTTTTGATACTTATTGTTTCAAAAAAAACATGCTATTTGGTCTGACAGCGGGAATTAATTATTTAATTTATTAATTCAACTTATATGTTTTGAATTTTGTAAAATTTACTTCATTTTTGAATTTGGAATATCAAATATAGCTTAGGGTGAAGTTTTGGTATTTTTCTGAAGAACATCAATTTTTGATGAATAGTGAAACCACTAAGTGGTAGTTAAAGAAACTGATTTTTCGTTTAAATGAAACTTTGCCACCTCTGAATTTTGAATTTCAAAAATCTGACATAAATGGTTGTCATTAGGAAGTAAAATGTGGTTCAATGGGATTAAAATAATTTTTTGGTGAATAGTAACTTTTATATTCTTAATCGCGATTAGAGGTAATTAATGTAGTTTAAGGTAAAACTAATGTTTTAATAATATGAGATGAGCTTGAAACATGTCCTACCCTTATTGGATGTGTCATGTCCAACCAAGACAATCCATGGGTCACCTTGGGGACCCCATGGAGCCACTTTGGTTGGGAAATGTCATAAATTACTTTTTAATTAATATAAAAGTAAACATGACACAAACATTAGTTATTTTACTAAAACAATTTTTAAATGGGGTTATACAAGTCAGATTTTTAACTATAAATAGTAATTGTTAAGATAAAAAGATTTCATACATCATGATATTTTTTTATAATTTTTAGACATTAAATAGATAAAATTATTTATGACATCATAATGATGCATCGATTACCTCATTAATAAAGGATTTAAATAAAATTAAAAGATAATGTAAAATATAAGACCTACACTTGTCACAAACCTATTGGATTGGTGTATTTAGAAACCTTATCACCTTATCCTGGAAATACATCAATGTGGGACCTTTAAAATCCGAAAATCATTTGAAAATAAAGTAACATTTTGTAACTTTACAAGAGTGCCCCTCCTCTCATCTTATAAAAGGCCCCCACCTCTACCACCTTACCCACCCCTCTCAAGCCTTTGGATCAGAAAAAACCTGATCCTTTTGCCTCTACACATCCCTCTATTACTCCTTGAATACTCACATTGGGAATAAGTCTTCCCAAGGAAGCCATTGAGCTCAAATCAGAAAGAGTTACCCGATTTTGAGGTAATGTATTCACTTGTGTTCTTTTGTTTTTTTTCTTATCCAACCCCATAAACTCTTTTTATTAATTTCTTTTGTAACAAATACAGTATCTTAAATATACTAGGATGTTTTTATATGAATCATTCGAGCTACACTTACACACACATATATCAAATGGTTAAACAACATATTGTTTCTGTGGATGGCGAATTTCTGTCTCACGAAACGATGATTGTTCAACACTCATATAACACCTTAAAAGGTGTCCATTAAGATGTCACTATATATATATGATATATAATATGTTTATGTTTTACTTAAGCTGCTGTATTTATCTTTTTTGGCATACCTTTATTGTTTCCATTGTGGGTAAACACGATAATTTCATTTCAGGAAGTGCGGACTACCACCCCCTCAAAGTGATTTGATTCGTTAATTCCATATGTGGGATGTATAAAGGATGTATTTAAAGTTATTATATATGATTTATGTTACATATAAATGATGAATATATTTCTGGAATTAAAATATACATACCTCTCATTTAGTTTTAATTCCATTAAAATGACATAGAAATGAAAGCAGCGTTCATGCGTACGTATGGATTACTGTCTCCATGAACGGTGCATTTCATTTCATACCTCTCAATGATTATGTTATATTATAAATAAATGTATATTCTCGATATATATGATATATATGATATCCAAATCATGAATATCATTCTGGATATAATGAACCTTTGACCACACGAACAACATGTAACTGTAAGAAGTCCACTTTCGACTTAAGAACCAAATATCGATGAAACAAACATTATTAACTTAAATGATTACATAATGTTTATAACATGGAAATAAGTGATATAAAAGGAATAATTGAACTTGAAAAAGGTTCTTAAGCAAGTATAAATTAACTTGAGTTTATTATTCAGGTCGTTAATGAACGATCGAGTCATGTCAGACCCGATGTAAGGGATCCTACTCCTCTCTTTCTTTTTAAGTACACTCTTTTATGTCATTCCTTTTAAGCTCATATTTCTTGTGATTTGGATGTTATTTTATATTAATCTTACTGTAATTTTTATGTTCATTTGACGAGAGACCCTATTCTATCTCATCAATCCATTTTGGAAGTTTTGAGTGGCGTCGTTAGGCTGCCAAATTTTCGTAAGAGATCTAACCTCTCTCTTTCTTTTTAAGTACTCTCCTTTATGTCACTTCTTTTAATATACTCTTTGTTATGATGGGGGATGTTATTTTATATTCCTATTTCTGTAAATTTTATTGTAATATTATGAGAGACCCTATTTTATCTCATGAATCTATTTTTGGAAGTTTTAAGTGGCGCTGTTAGGCTGCCGAGTTTTCGTAAGGGATTTTTCATCTCACTTTTATTTCCGTGAGATTTATGCTACATTTGCCACAATTTCCTTTGAGTGGTTTATGTACTACCCATTATTTTACTCATTGTGTAATATACATTCATTTATGATTATTTACATCAATGTTGTATTGTCCTTCTTTCACGGGGTGTATGTTTCGAAAGATACCCATGTCGGCAAGGGAACCTTTCACCCTCCTCTTTTTAAAAGTCTTCTTTTGTTATGTATTTTAATTCACATAACATTATGTTGGTATATGTTCTTCAATATCCTTAGTTATTTAAATTTTATGTCCAAGTGATGAGATAGCCTTTTTATCTCTCATCAACTCATTTTATGAATTTTGTAGTGACGCCGTTAGGCTGTCAAATTTTTGCAAGGGAACTTCTTAACCCAATTTTGATTCTTTAGGATAAGCATGTACTCCTTGAATATGTCATTCTATGAATATGTGTGAATAACCTCTGATTGTTTTACACTTAATATCCACTTATATTTTTTTGTATTATTTTGTCACACATAATTATGTAATTGATTTATCCTTAATCCAAGGATACCATCTTTTTATGGGACTTCATCTCAATATCCTTTCATTGAGGAATATTTTGTTTTATACAAAAACTTCTTTTATACGGTGTATAAAACCATTTGACTTTTATGTTTATCCGGAAGGAATATTTTTTATACAAAGCGCTTTAATAAACGACCAAAGGGGATGTTTTTGTCATACCTATGCGGCGACAATGACTTCTCCACCGCCGTGACCATTATTTGAGTTCCGGCTTCCTCTACAAGCCATACCTTTTTTAAAGAAAAATAAATACCCTGTTTTACTTTTCTTTTATTTTTTTTATTGAAAATGGTTTTCATAATGTTTTTATATCAATGTGTTGTATTGATATCTTGTGATTGAAAAGTGGAAATGTTGTGTTTCCTTTATGCATGTTTTATGTGATACGATTATGTTATGGTTCTTGGGCATTGTTATGAAGATGGGTGGTTCCGTGATAAACTAAGGGTTGGTGTGCCCGATATAGCTCTCCAATGCATTGGGTAACACGAAGGGGTTAAACATTAAGGTTTCTCCGAAGAGATTTATGGAATATACTGTGATGGGTATTCCAAACGTAACCAAGAGGGTTACTCCCTACGTAAGAATGTTATGAATGCCTCAAGTTACCTTTATGTCTTATGATTTCTTTGATTTATTCATGACTTTTTGAGGTATGTTAAAGTTCTTATGTTTTATGGGTAAAGTATGATTTCATTCTTATGTTTACATGTACTCATGTTTCCTTTCCATATTTTTATATCCCTTACTGAGATTTTTATTCTCATCCCATGTTTTTGAAATGTTTTTCATTGGTCAAGGGATGGGTACATGATATGATGATAGTGTCAAGGAAGTGTCAAGAAAGAATCCATGTTTTATTTTAAATATGTTTCTGTTGATGGGAAAAATGAATACTATCTTTTATGTAACCACTTTGTTTAAATGTGGAATGTAATGCAAGTTTTGTGATCTAATTCTTTAAAACTCTAAACCTAAAAAGATCCTCAATGTGTAATCTTGTAATAACTCAAGATTATGTAAGTTTTAAGGCCGAGGCCTTATACATTCAATTCAACCCCCTCTTGAAATTGAGAATATATATCATTATTTAAATCCTAAAATTGGTATCATTTCTGGTCTCTAAAATAATAATATTCATATATAAGTTTTCTTGCTCATGTTTTCATTATTCTAATTTTTTCCTTTCTTAGAGATTTTTATCATTGTTTACAGACCATTAATATTAACAAGCTTCTATGGAAATATATATATTTTTATAATATGGCAGGAATGAATGTTGGTTTGATTGAAAATATAATGCCAACTAGACAACCTATATTAGATGGGAATGATTATGATTATTTGATAGATTGTATGATGATTTTTTTATCAATAGTTTAGTATAAGACATTGTCATGATTATTTGAGATTACCAAATTCTTGACAAGGAAGTAAAATCCTTTACCAACCCGGAAAAGTTAGAATATCAACTGAACTACAATGTATATAATAATTTGTTGTTTTATAGGACCTGGAACATATATAGTCATATTTCTTCTTGTGAAGCCACAAATTATATCTCAATGAAATTGGAAGTGACACATTTTTGTACATCCAAAATTATTGAGACTAGAAGGTAAATTCATACAGAAGAATATCCTGGATTTATTTTTTCCTTATGGAGAACCATTATTCAAGGTACAAAAATTGTTTATGGAAATTTTTTATAGAATAAAATATATGTTATAGAAAGGGATTGATGATGAATCTCTTTTGGAAAAGATTATAGATATCAGGCCTAATGAGTGAGAATCTATGAGAACAGCTTTTGATTAGAATAAAAAATTATATCGTATTAATCTTGATGATATTTTTGGAAATATTCTTCAACATGAGACAAGAATGAAAAGAGATGCTGATATGAATAAGAAGAATAATGGGAATGGGAGAGAATCCTTTACTATCATTAAATCCAAAACTCCTGAAAGTGATACAAAATCTAAGTCTAAGAAATTAACTATTTTATTAGAGTCTATTAAATGTGAGCAGTCTAAAAATGAATTAGATACTTTGGCTCAAAATATGAAAAATATAGTTGGAAATAAAGACTTTCATTATAGATATAAGAAGAAATAAATAAATGATAAGAATGACTTGGATGTCACTTTCTATGAATGAAAAAGAGAAAGGCATGTAAGTATTTATTATCCAATGCTTATTAAAAAGGATAAAATGGAAAAGCAATTTTAGAGAAATAGAATGAAGTATTAGAAGGCTAAAGATAAGAATGTTATAAAATCCAATGAAACCTGGAGTTCCAGTGATGGAGACTCTTTAGAAGAATACTCATAGTATGAGTCTTCTCAATAGAATAATTTTGGTCTACTCACCAGATTACCCATTTAAAATAATTGTATAATGGACAAGGTACACAATGCCGACTATATCACTAATATATATTTGAATGAAAATTATACCAATGATAAATACAATGAATCTTCAGATGATGAGTCTTCATCATCAAATGAAAATACATTACCTTCTTATGGAGATGTGTCTAGGATTGCTAAACTTCTTGTGATTGAAAATTAAAAACTCAAGAAAAACCATGATAAGGAAAATTCTAGAATTTCTATTTTAACCAAATAAGTATCGGTTCTATCTAATGATATTTATTAGAAAACATATTGATTTTAAAAGTATTTCCAAAAATATTGAAGTAGTAAATTACTAGAAGGATAAACCTTCTAAGTATTTCGAAAATATAATTTCTAAGAAAAATATTTTTGAGATGAACTATAGTATTGAAATTGAGGTTTTTAGGATTAAAAAATGGTTATAAAACAAATTTCACTAATATTTTCCTTGAGGAAGTGTTTGTGAAATGTTACTTCTAGTAAGGAAAACATTGACATCATGTAGTCCAAAATTTGACCTATAAATAATTCTTATGGATTTGGTTATACCCATTCTAAACTAGTTTTCAATTAGAACTATTTTGTTCCTCAAAGGGCAATATTTTTCACTACATTTTAGTGTGGTGGACATTGGGGAAAAAATTATGTAAATAAAACCCAGTCTTTAGGATTTCATAAAGGTTATTTTTATAAAAAAATGTGGATGCCTAATATTTTACCTTCTGAATTTTTTGGAATCAAGGATATTTGGATTCCAAATGTCTAATATTTTCAGTTCTTGTAAAATAAATAATGTATGAAAAGTAATAAATGGTACATGAAGATTGGATGTTCCCGATATATGACTAGTATTAACAACTTCTTTGAAAGGATTATCAAGTCAAAAAGAGGAAAATTGTTTTCAGTGATATTGATTAGGGAGAAATTCTTGGTATAGGTAACATTGTTCTTCTTGAAAATACATTGATTTCAGATTTTTTATTTGTTAAGGGTCTAAAGCATGTCCTCGTTTACATAATTCGGTGATTTGATGCAGTTTAACTTGTGATTTTTAGGAATAAAAAATTCATAGTACAAATTTCCAAGGAATAATTTATTATTTTTGTCCACTGGAAAGAGAATGTATAACAAATAAACTTAAAAGAAATTAGGATCCAAGATATAGCTTTTTTAGTGCAATGTATGTTCAATCTTGGTTATGGAATTGAATTTTAGGACACTATAAGTTTGGAACTTATGTAAACTCTCAAAGAAAAGACTATTTAAGGATCTAATATAGCATAGATTTGATTCTTCAAAAGTTTGTGATCCTTGTCAATTTTGGAAAGCAACATAAATCATGTTTTAAATAAATAGGTGAAGTCTCAAATTCTGATGCAATACAGTTAGTGAATATGAATATTTTTGGTCCAATAAAAACTGGAATAATTGGAGAAACATATTATTTATTTTTATTAGTTCATTATTACACTAGATTTACATCGGTCTATTTTCTAGAAAAAGAATTATGAAGCTTTTCCCCATTTAAAAAATTTTATAGCCCAATTTAAAATAGAGAAAATCATCCATTGATAAATATTCATAGTGATCATGGAATTGAATTTCAAAATTCATATTTTGAAACATTTTTTAGTAAAAAAGGAATTACTCATAACATCTCAGCTCCGAGAACTCCTCAATAGAATGGTGTTGTTTAAAGAAGGAATCGGATTCTTCAAAAGATAACTAGAACCATGTTGATTGAATATTCTACAGGTAAAAATTTTTGGGCTGAATTAGTAAGTGCTGCTTGTTATACTATAAATCAAGTTTTTATTTGTCCTTTTCATAACAAAACTTTTTTAAAATTTAGGAATGGAAGAAAACCCGGACATTAATACTTCAAGGTGTTTGGATGTAAGGTATCAAATAATAATATTAATGATAATTTACATAAATTCACACCTAAATATGATGATGGGTTTTTTCTAGGTTACTCCACAATGTGTAAGGATTATAGAGTTTTTAATAAAAAAACTTGTAATGTTGATGAAACAGTGCATATTAAATTTGATGAAATTGATCATTTTGTTTTTTAATAACATCAACCTACATCCTCAGATGTGTTTAAAAAAAATGATTATCAACCCTTGATATGAGATCCTTCTAATAAAGAAAATGTTGAAGAAAATATTTCGGAATCATTTACCCCAGAATATTACCTATCATATGTTGATGAACATGTATTACAAAACCCAAATTAGTAGTTTCTTAAGAACCATCCCATGCGTTGTATCGGTGGTGATGTAAATAAATCCATAAGGAATAGAAGCTCCTTAAGAAATGATATTGAACATCAAGCATTATTTTCCCAATTAGAACCAAAAGCACCAATGAATCTTTAAGTGATGATGATTAGATAAAAATTCATGCTGGATGAGCTAAATGAATTCAAAAAGAAAAATTTATGGATCTTTGTTAAAAGAACTAAGGAAAAACTTATTATTGGAGTAAAATGGGTCATTAGAAATAAGTGTGATGAAAATGGAATCATTGTGAGAAATAAATCTAGATGAGTTCCTAAAGTCTATAATAAACAATAAGGAATAGACTGTGAATAATTATATGCTCTTTTAGCTATACTTGAATCTATTCATATTTTACATGCCTTTTCAACATTATTTAATTTCAAACATTTTCAAAGGGATGTAAATGGACTTTCCTTAGTGGATATGTTCATGTGGACGTTTATGTTGAACAACCTCCTGGTTATGAAGATAAAAAACATCCAGAACATGTTTTTAAACATACCAAGGATTTATATAGACATAAACACGCCCCTAGATCCTGGTATGATATAATTATAATATTTTTGTTACAAACAATTATGTTAAGGGCACTGCTGATCCATCCCTTTTTATAAATAAAGATAAAAAAAATGTTTTGAATCTTTAAATTTATGTTGATGACATTATATTTGGTTCAAATCAGAACGATTTAAATGATTCATTCGTAAATCTAATGAAATATGAGTTCTAAAAGAGTATTATGGGTGAGTTAACATTTTTCTTAGGTTTATAATTTCTCAAAAACTAGAAGAAACTTATATATCTTTACATAAGTGTTTTATAGATCTTCTTAAAAATGAATGGATATGAGAACACTAAGAGTTTAAGTACTCCCATTAGGACCTCAAATTGTCTTGATCTTGATGTAGCTAGGAAACCTGTAGATCAAACATCATTTAGAGGTGTGATATTTATTTTTCTATACATGATAGTTAGTTTTCCAGAATTAAGGTTTTTAGTATTCATATGTGCAAGATATCAAACCAATCCAATAGAATCTCATTTAAAATCGGTGAAAATAATTTTTCGCCATTTAAACGGAACCATGGATTTATAATTATTTTATACATCACTAGTTTCTTGGTCATAAAAAATCAACACACGGTAGCACTTTGAACAACTGAAGCTGAATATCTTGCAGAAGGATGTTGTTGTGCCCATTTATTATTGATGCAACCCACACTCCCAAACTATGGCATGAGTTTTATGAAAACAATGATATTGTGTGATAACACTTGTTCCATTTCCCTAAGAAAAAACCATGCCCATCATTCTCATGCAAAAAACATAGATATATATGCATCACTTTTTTAGGGATCACAAACAAATAGAGATATCATTATTTTTTTATCAGAATGCAAGTTCAACTTTCAGATAGTTTTACAAAATCATTACCATCTGATAGATTTGAATACATTATAAAAAAAATAGGAATTATAAAAAAATGTAATCTTCCATATTAGCTATTCTTTAAACCTATCTCCTAATATTAAAAAACTACTTTTCATAGGGGGATTACATTTTCTTGTTAAAAAATATCATAATCAAAAATGATTTCACAGTAAAAAAATTTTCGTAGTCAAAAATATTTCAGAATCAAAATTTTTCATAGTAAAAAATTTTTTCTTGTCAAAATTTTTCATTGGCAAACATTTTTGGTATTCAATCTTTTTCATAATCAAATTTTTTCATAGTAAACAATTTCTTTATAGTGAATTTTTTTTCTTGATGGATATTTTTTGTAGTTAAAACTTTCACAGTTAAAATTTTTGTAGTTCAAATTTTCCTAATCTAATGTTCTTCAAGAAGAATTTTATTATTTACTAAAAAGTTTCCTATTAATAAAGAAGGTATGTTTCCTTCCAAAACATTTTGTAATCAAATTCATTTTTTTTATGTTCCTCTTGTTTTCAAAAACATTTTTGGAGTCACATACCTTACATCTAAATTTTTATCTTAAAGACCTCTAAATATCAAAACCTACCAAATTACTTCATCAGTTTTCATCTCAACTGTTCGATCAGATCAAGCTTATAACATCTATTGGATCTTTTTTGAAATACAATATGTCCCCTCAAATGAATATGTAATGGCCCTTGATGGTTGTCCACATCAGTTATCAAGGTTTGTCATGCTGAAACTCTACTGCTTTAATTATGGTCAGTTCCGAATTTTCTCGTTTTCTCATATCCGAATGTATTTGGAAGAATCCTCATAGAAGAAAATGTCATCTTTAAAAGAAATTTTCAAATGAAAAATCTACATGGATTTTTAGAAGATCCAAATTTCTATTCCAAATATGATTATATAATTGCAATGAATATCAATTTGAATGGCTGGGAGATTTTGTATATATCCAATCTAAAGGGCAGGATCCGGTGTATCCAATGATTCTAGTGTAGTTTTTTGATACCATATTATTTTTGTACAAGATGTAAAAGATAAGTTTTCTTTTAAGAGTTATGTGAAAATGTTTCTCAATCTTTTATTATGGCTGCTAAAATAATTGGAATTCCTTATGAGGGAGAACCTGAATTCTGCATCAACCAGCTACCAGGTGTTTTAGGAAGTTTTGATAAGGAAAATCCTATAGGGTGCCTTGGTTTTTCAGAAGTGAATACATAGAAGCTCATCCATATCTATACAAATTTTCAGATTCTGGAGTTATTAGTTCATGGGATTATCATTTCAAGAAAATAGGATACGGACACTCTGAAGAAAAGTGACATCTATATTATGGATTTTTTGGTAAACATCCGGAAAATTAACCTTGTGTAGTTTATCTTTTTAATATTTAAAATATCAACTATGGAACTATCAAGTCTAGGATTATTATCTATCTAAATATTCTTTCCTATCTCATTGTTCTTTTTTATGATTATTCAAATTTCCTTGTAGCTCTAAGCCATGAAATTTCAAGGTTATGTTTCTTAGTGATGATTCCATGAGAAGGATGAAAATTATCTTCAATAGTGAATACGGAGAATTCTATGACTTTTATGAATCTAGAAAAGATGCTTTATCAATGAATTCAGAATTGGATGAGACATCCAAGAAATGTGGAAAGAAGAGAAAGGTGATGGAACCATAAGTGAAAGAAAAAACTCCTTCTATTTAGGGAATCCAATCCACACCTCTAAAATCTAATATGTAAAAAACCTATCTGGGGGACGTGGTTGTTATGTGGAGGGAAGACAAGAATAATATGAATGAAGGGGAGCCTAGTTTTGTCTTGGAAACTACTGAAGCAAAATCATTAAAGAATAAGGAAACTGAGGATCATGAGAAGAAGAATAAGTAAAAGAAGCAAAATAAGAAAAAGAAGAAAAGTTCATAGGCTGAAATAATTCATGATCATCTCAAAGAAAACAAGAAATACTCTGAAGAAGTCCTGGTACTACAATCATTTTTGAATGAATAACTTATAATAAATTTGGGAAAGAAAATGATGATTCTGGAACTAGAAGAAGATGAAGAAATTATTCTAGAAGAAGAAGTGAAATAAGAGGAAGAATAATAGGAAGAAGTGGATGACACTGATGATGTCCTAAGTCATGTAGATATTTATCATGATAAGTAGATTACTTCTAGAAAATTTTCAACCCTGACTTCTCAAGCTAAATATTTAAAACATGATACCCCAGGAAAAGATGTATAGGGTATTGAAGAAGTAAACAGACCAAATTTAGATGAGAGTAGCAATAATGAATTGGTTCAAGAATATAACCTTGTGGAAGATGCCGAGAAAGAAATGTTGGAGGAAGAAAGAATAGTTCAAATATTAGATAGTGAACATGAATCTCCAAAAGTAGAAGAGATCATTCTGTGAGAAGATAATGTAAAATAGGTGTTGGTTGATACACCAAGGAAAGCCATGGTTTCAAAGAAATATGTTAGTGGATTGTGAAAGAGAGCAGATTTTGTGGTTGTGAAATATTCTTCCCAAACCAATGAATCTGATTCGGAATCATCATCTCTGGGACATGATATTTTTCTTCATGGAAAAAAATTGAAGAGCTAAGAATATTTGATGACATTAAAGAGAATGTGAATGATGCTTTTGATACCGAATATGTCATGATCAAAGACCCTTTATAATTTATTGATGAGAAGTTCAATCTTGAACAAAACTTTTTGAAGCCTGAAGTCAATGACCTGAATGGGAAGAATAATTCAGTTTCTATGAATTTGAAGATGGAAAGGGGTCTTAGAATAGTGTTTGAGGAAATCTTATACAAGTATGAAGGGATTTTGAAAACGTATGTAGAAATTCTTAAGGCACAGGATGAAAAAATAAATGTTATAGAGAAGAAAAATGAGGATTAGGAACAAAATATCATTCACTTTGAAGAAGATCACAAAGATAATAAGAATATGAAAATAATCATGAATTAGTTAATTCTGATGGAGAAAAAAGGACAACATTTTCATATTCCTAACTTCTATTTTATTTTCTTCCTTGTATAAATTCATTCAATCATACTGAAATTTTTATTGTTCATAATATGTTTTTTTGTATAATACTAATATTTTAGGTACCATATTTTTTTATATTCCTTTTACTCCTCTAAGAAAATCACAAAGGGGAAGAAAAGAATGATAAAAATAATACTAAGTAAAGAAAACAATTCCCTATGTAAGGGGGAGTTTATCTAAGTAAGACTTTTCTCAAAGTAGTTGTTTCTATGGAAGTAAAAGAAAAACATCATTAAGGATATCCATAATATGATCCTTAATGATTACAAAAACTAAAGGATATTTATTCATATTCACCAGGATTAATAAGTAAAGGGAGATATGTTTTTTAATGTTCATAAAGCAAAAATCATAGTCCTTATATTATTTTTTGTATGGATGTTTGTGCTTTCCAAAAAGGGGGAGATTATTGAGTCAATAAGGTGTCCTTATAAATATCCCATTCCTCTAGGTTTTCAAAATCACAAAAACATTATTTGATGAAAAAAAATATATTCCCTAAGGATTATTCTTATAAGGAAAATTTCCATTCTCTAAGGAAAATTTCTATTCTATATGTAAATTTTATTCTTACCTTTTTTTATTATTCTCTTTATGAACTTTATAAATATAACTTATTATATTACTAAGGATTTTTTTTTAATTTCTAAAACCATGGAGTCCTCTAAATACTTAGATATAGAGTATTTTTATTTGAGGATCCGAATTATCTAAATTTAGACTTTGAATTCTCCGAAATTCAGATTCTGAATTCTTTGAAAATCACGATATGAATTCTCTAAAATTTAGATTTTGAATTCTCTGAATTCAGAATCCGAATTCTCTAAAAATAAGATTCCAAATTATCTGAAATTTAGGATATGAATTCTCTAAAATTCAGGTTCCAAATTCTGCGAAATTAATGTTCCAAATTCTATGAAATTAAGACTCCTAATTCTATACAATCCAGACACCCAATTCCATAAAATTGAGACTCTTAATTACTCATAATTTAGACTCTAAATTCCTTATAATTCAGACTCCAAATTCCATATAATTCAAGATCCTAATTCAATAGAATTTAGAATCTCAATTATTTATAATTTATATTCTAAATTCATCTAAATTCAAATTCTGAACTCATTGGAATTCAGACTCTAAAATATTTAGATTTCATATTCCTAATTCTTTGTAAAATACAATCCAAATATCCATGTATTATTGAAACCAATTGTTTATTTGGTTAGACTATGAATTCCTTTTTTCCTTAATATCTGAATAATATATTTGGTTAAGATTATTAATTTTCCTTAATCATTTTATGAAACGACGTCGTACAGTTTTTTTCTAAATAATAGATATTTGAGTGACACGTGTATAAGTCCCTCTGATGATCAAGGAAAAATATAACTATTGGAGGAGGGAGCTGACATTTGGAGAAGTTCCTATAAATAGGAGCTCATTTGAACCAGATGAACAATTGTTTGATTAATATAGAGATTACATGCTACTGATGTGATTTCTAGAGAGAGTGACTCTCCTGCTTTGTGCTGTTCTGAACATCTTGTTCATATTTCTTCATGCGACTCTGACTGTTTCTGTGTACAATCAATGACTTTCGAGGACAACAAGCTGAAGGTTTCAACTACATTAATGTTTGAGGACTTCCAGGGATAGGAAGATTGAGGTTTCCACTACCCTAATGTTTGAGTGATTTCGAGGTTAGAAAGACATATTCCAATATTCCTTTTGAGGGATTACCCTTGTGTGCGTAAGTCATATATTCTTGAAGGTATAAATAAAGGGACCTTTATCCAAGGTTGTTGGATACCCTACTCTTTGGGTTAAAATATTTCATACTTGTCACTTGTTTTGTTTTAAGTTTATTTCTGCTACATTTTGATAATGAAAATATGTATAATTGTTTTATAAATTCATGTACTTTTTTATACTCTGATAAATGCGATTCAACATGCTTAATGTTTTAGTCTCTTCCTTGTAAAAATTCCTTAAATTTAATTTCCAGAACCATATTTTTGGAACCTAGTAAGTTTGTTTAATAGAACTAAAAGATCTCTTGTTAATTTTCTATGTTTAACTTTGTTAAATATAGTTTTACATTTTGGTTAAATAAAAATGTTTTTAAACATAAAATTCACCCCTCTTGTAATTGAGCATCTACATCATTCTTTTTATCCTACACTTTACACTCCTTCTACTAGTAGGTATCCTTTGGATTACTGGGAGTCACACTTAAGTCCCAGTGACACCCCAGACTAGAGCACTGTTTAATTGGTATCTGGGTTAGGAAGCTATATATATTTTGAGTGAGAAATTAGTAGAAGAAATATTGAGAATTTAGAGATGATTCAAAACCACATGAGGGATGCATAGAGTAGGAAAAAGATTTTAGTAGATAAATGAAGGATATACCATTAATTTGAGGTAGGTGATCATGTATTTCATATAATGACTCTATATAATTGTGGAATACTTATTTATGAAAAATTATAGTTTTACCAAAAAATCATTTGGCCCTATAAAACTATAGATATAATGGGATCAATTAATCAAACGTTTTCATCACCGTTATTTATATCTCACGATTATTATGTTTTCATGTTTCTGTACTATAAATTTATGTACTATATGAATCTAATGTTTTGATCCCAGAAGTTGTAAAATTATAGGAAAATCATCCATTTGAATAAATATAAATTTATTGTTAGGATCACAAAGAGTGATATTGAAAAATAATGAAATTGTTAAGGTAAAGGTTTTCTGGAATAATTTCATGAGAGAGGAATCAGTAATAGAGTAAAAAAGTTCTACGAGGAAAAAATACACTTACTATTTTTAAGAGTCCATAAATATCTTAAAGACATAATTTTTCACTTCTAGAAGATTTTTAAAACCCAAATAATACTAAAAAAAATAAATCCTATAATTTATTAGTAATCATCAGAAGTATTTATTTTCATCACTATTTTATTGAAAATTTTATAAACATTTTTAATTTTAAAGGTAATTTTATTATTTATATTTATTATTCTTTCATGAATTACATATATTAATTTAAAAGATGAATTTCATGATTTTAGAAATTGAATTTAATAAAATCATTTTTTTATTTGAATCATAATAAATAATATATCATATTGTTAATTTTTATAATTTAATTGAAATATTGAAATTTCAGAGGGTAGTGAATGATATTAATTATTACTACAATCGTATTTATTTTTATTAAATCAATTAATTTAAAATTATAATTCTATTTTTAATTTTTCATATGTAAAATAATATAAATTTTTTAAAACATAATCTATATACTACAGTAGGTAAAAACATTACATTTTATTGTTGTTTTTGTTCCTCATGCGAAAAGAGTAAGTTTTTAAAAAAGGTTTTTTCTTGAGTTTTTTGAATTGATTTTTAAGGTAATGTATTCAACTACTAATAAATTTATAAATAAAATCAATTCCAAATTTTCAATTAAGAGTCCCAATTAATTAATGACTTCAATTTAATTTTTTTTATGTTGAATAATAACCATATTAAAAATATTAAATCAAGGAAAATTTTAAATGTTTTTAATTATGAAAAAATATAAGTGACATTACAATGGATAATTTATTTAATTCATATTTAATGATTTCATTTTTTCACTTATCACGTTATATTTTAAATTAGATTCTTTTGGATCCACATTCATAGAATTAATACTTTATAATGTTTAAAAATTTAAAAAAAATATATTTGTGAAGATCCTCTCACATATAAATTTTTCCCTCCTCTGGTTTTTTCATCACACATTTTGAGAACTCTAGTTCATAAAATACCTCCCAAAACCTCTACACAGCATCAGTCCTCATGTACTAATGGTATTGTTATTCTAAAAAAATTCATTATAAAAATATTAAGGTGTAATCCAACAAAAGATATCGAAGTCGATGGAATACACCCTCTATGAATTATTAAAATTTTATTTTTCATTTTGTCTCCATAAAATAAAATTAATGCTTTATAAAATGATGAAATAAATATCATATATATATAGTAAATAAATTATTAGTATTTAAAAAATCATTTACTTCTTATTTTCCATTTTATAATAAATAGAAACATCACTTATGCATACATTTTCAATACCACCTCTATGTAGCATTGTGTTTCGTTTTTATGACTGGGTCACATGGCTGGTTAAAATTGTTAAGAAATGAGTATATGTTATATTTATGAAATAATTATTAATATATTTATATAAAATAATAAATACCTTTTTATTATATACATTAGTTTTAAAATGATAATGTCTCTCTTGCATATATGTGAAATACCACTTTTGTGAAACAATATGATGCATTTTAAAATTTAAACATATAAGGATGGTCAATGGTATTAAAGAAATGAATAGATTTGACATTTATAACATATTTATAGTTATCTGAAATTAAAATATTATATAATTTATATATTTTCTACACATTTTATAATTGAAAATATCATTCTAGTGTACTTATGGACAAACATCTATATGTAACATCAAGTTTCAATTTTTTTGGATGCATTACATGGATAGTTTTAAAAGTGCATAAGTTGTAAAAATATAATAAATATGAAATTTTATTGATTCAGGAGATAATATGCCATATCTTGTTAGAACATTTTCAATGTAATGATATTATATCAATGTCATAAAAAGAATGACCCCCAAACATCCAATGTGAAACTAACCAATTTTAGTTACAAAACAAAACATGCTAAATATTAAATAAAATTAATGATAATAATTATATGAAGATAAATAGCTTTTTATGAATGTGGAAATATAATATAATTTTATTATTTTTGAGTTATCAATCATATTGTGTTATATGTGAATTACCGTATGAGATTTTTATTTAAAACAAATTTTAATGGATTTTTGTAATCTCTATTTATTCAGAATCTATGTTCTCAAAAATTTTCCATAGTTATCTGTGCTTATATATAAATGTTTTTGACAGATAACTTTGAAATTTTTTTTGACTTTTTTTAAAATTGTTCTATGAATTAATTCTTGAAACAATTAGCATATTTGTCATTTTGGTGTCTTATTACACAAGTGAAAAACAAATGATTTGTTAACATGAGTGAATTTAATGCATATTCCCACAATAATAACCATTATTTATTTTCAATATTACTATAATATATTCTAATGTAATTAAAAAATGAAATATTTCAATTTTTTGGATTTATTATTATTAAAATATTATTCTACGGAAACAAAAATTTTTCTCATCTCTATGAGATAAAACAATTTATTATTTAATTTTAGATTAAATTACAATTAAAATTTTTTGGAAGATTAAATTACAAGCTCTATATGTTTTAATAATCTATGGATCATAGAAGATTTATAGGAACTTTTGAGTAGATATTTGAACAACTTCATGTTTTTTGTAATTATAAAATAACATATCCTAATTAATAATACCTTTTATACCATTACTATGTGTCTTATTTTGTTTTTTCTTCATTGTAAATATTATTACATTGATAATGTTAATGTTTTTATTCAAATTAATATAAGTCTTAAATAAGTGTAATCTTTAGCATTTGTCTTATAAATTAATTAAGGTATAACTCAACTTAATTCTTATGTAACTTAGTTTTTTATTAGTTTCTTCATCTTATTTATTTATTGAAGTATACATATCATAGGTTAAATCATAAAAAAATTATATTTTGTTTTCGATTTCATGTTTTTATTTTTTAAAACATTTTTTAGCAGTTTAGTGTTTTTTTACTTGGATAAATAATCCATTTATGTATATAAAACATAATTTATATATAATTTCCACTATTTTCAGCAAGCCAAATTACCTAAGACCATGTATCCAATTTAAAATTCTTGTAGCCATATTGATATCCATGTAGTCGATTTGTGAACCATGTAGCTGATTTCCCAGTTTAGTCAACTTCTATATTTAGTCCTTAATATTGTATACAAAACTCTAAATTAAATTATTATTCATTAATTAAAAATCTAATAAAATTATTCAAAAATAATTAGAACTCAGTAAACATTGAATAGGATTATATCAGGTTTCAATGTTTGATATAAATTACTATAAATTTTTAGTATACAATTTATAGTTGTTCCAAACAGTTTTTTCTACTGTAGTTTAAAGATAGAATGGGATACATAACTCTGATTAATTTGATTATTGATTATTAGAATGATACTAAAATTATTAAAATATAATTATAATTTTCATTACTATAATTCATTAATTTATAATTTCATTATTATTTCCAAAATTTGATAATTCATTCAATTTTTCAAATTTCGTGAATCCTAAACATGAAATCGTCTAAATGAGGAAATATTCATATGTGAGAAATAAATACTTGTAAATTTAAATACACGAAAATTATTTAATAAATGAATAAATTTTATATTCTTGGAGAAGTAGTTATGTGAATTTTTTTATGTGAAATGGTAGCATAAATTATCTTATTTATATCTTCGTTGTTAAATTTGGAGCACAAGCCATATTAATGATTTATCGTATATGAAAATAGGTACATAAATTCCTTTACATATATTATACTATTTATATTTTCTTATGTAGTGTTTAATGGATACATGATAATAAATTTGTTATTTTTATATGTTGTTCATTGAATTTATATAGGTTTTTCATATATTTGGAAACATAAACTTTTTTACATTATTTATCACAATTTTATTTGATAAATGTTTATTATAAACATTATTGTTATTTTATTCATTATAAAATTACCTAATTATTATCTATAATCCATCAAAAAAATATTTAATATATATAATGTCTAATTAACATAATTCATATCAAAATAATAATATATGGATATTTAAGATGAGCCTTTAGAACATGAGATATTAAAATTCACTCTTGTTTTCATATATAGAGTTTATGTTGAATATTTTTAGAGAGTTTGTAAAGAATATTAATATATTTGATTATTAACTAATATAATGATACAATTTTGAGGCACATTTACCATGAATAGAAATTATATCTATTTTGTGGAAAATGTGTGTGAATCATTTATCTGGAAATTGGTATGCGTGAATTTCAAATTTGAATTTTTAATATAAAGAGTTAGTTGTGATTGATTTATGGGAGAATTTCATTTAATTTATTATCAAATTTTATAAATATATTAATTACTATATTAATTATTTATTACTCTAAATTTAATGTCCATATATAGTTTTTTTATTAATTTTTATATTTTGTCGTAGATATATAAAAGCTACTACTACAAGAATGATTTAATTTTTTAATATATTATGGACTTATTTGAGATAATATGTACTGATAATATCTATTTAAAAATAATAAATATTCCATTGATGTTGAGAGACTTAACTCTTCATTTACTCATTCATGTTGTAATGTTCGTAATAGATTCCTTGTACATATTCATTCATATTCCTTCGGAATGTAACTACTTGATTCTCGAGCATCACTACGTCAACATCTAGAATATCTTAAGATTTACTCATTTAAATTCCATGATATCCATCAACAATCATTCACAGGGTTATACTATTTAATTCATTCATTATGTTGAAATGACATATACTATATTATAACACATATTGTAACATGTATAGGGATATACTACCAAACCAAAATGTATGTGTAGTTTTGGAATATCCCCTAAAAAACAAGTTTATCTTTTCCCCTTTGAATACTATATTTCACTTATATCACAAAATAGTAGAGGAAAGGACAACTCCAATAAGATTCAAGGTGTAATATTTCCTTATAGAATAATTTATTCTTCTAGAGCTGAAACATATAAGAGTATTGGATTGAGCCTATGAATGTTTAGCTTGGTTATTCAATAGTAGATCACTGGGTTATGTTTTCTCCCATAAAATAATGTGTCCTGTATAAAATAAAAAATTAATGGGGTTTGGATTATGTCTATTAAATTATGTTTTGCTTATTATCTTATTTAATAATAGTTTTTTCTTGAAACCATAATAGGTAATATAATTGGGTAGTTCCTCCATACTTGAAAATGTTTGATGAAATAATTTTCCACTCTCCATCAAAAGTCATATACCCTACTCATCTCCATACACATTTTTGGTTTTTGAAAAATAGATGTAGAATCATTAAGATCCAAATGACTATAAAATTATATTTCGGTCACCTTTTCATTCATTTATTATCTTTTCTTTATATTTTTATATTGGTGTGGTTGAATTGTAAATATTTTAATCAATTAATTTCATCTCTTAAATATTAAATTCCGATTAATTTTTTCAGAAAGGAAATTCACCCTCTCTCTTACATATCCATAACCTCTGTAGAACCTAAATTTTTTTCATGGGTGGATCCAATAAGGATGAATTTTTTAATTTATAGTATGATACCTCACACTTAGTATCAGGGAGAGACCCTTATGAGGATATGTTAGTATTTCTCTTTTTTCATAATAGATTTTGATAACTTTTTTTCCTAGTACTTATCAAGACTATATGAATGATAACTTTTAGTGATGGTTTTATTGATGAATAAAGGTGGTTTTAATCCAACGTTTTGATCACATTTCAATAGAATAATGTATACTTAGTGGATGATCTGTTTGGAGGATTATCTAAATATTTTTGATATTCTATTTTGGGACATTGAAATTGAATCTTATGGTTCACCGGACTCCGATCTAATTGTTTTTAAGTGAGATGATGTGGTTAAATATGATCTTTATTATAAGATAAAGAAAATTATTTATTTTTCATATTTCTAGAAATTTTTTTGAAAAAAATTAACTATAATTACTTTTATGAGATATGAAAATAAGTTGAATCAACTACCATTAGATAATTTGATTCAATAAAATATATTTAATCCAATTATATAAAATCAATTTAGATTAAAAAGGAGAATCCATCCTTGAAAACCGTAACACCATGAGTTTTATTAAGATATATATATTTCGAATAAATTAATTTTCTATTATTTCATTCATTATATTATATACTATGTAATGAACTAATTATACACTAAACCATGTTCTGTTTCATCTACACCCAACATTTACATAGCTTTTTCTCACTAAACACTTAGTTTCTACAATGGAAATTCTTATTTTCATTAAATTATTTAAAAGGGATATTTATAAATTAACAATTTCTCATAGTAATATGAATAGTAATAAAAAATTTTAAATATTATTTATAATGGTTGTGTAAAAATAAAAAATACTGATAATAAAACTTATTATTTGTTTTGAAAAAATATTTATATGTTTGAATCTACCATTTTCATAACATCTCTTTTTAATGTCATTATATGAATAATAAGAAATGAAATTTTATAAACATTGAAAAATTAAATTTCATAAAATGATATTCATTTTTAAATTAAGAACTTAATCATTATTATAGGGTGAATTTATGGTATTTTTTGGAAAAACCTTGTTTTTTATGTATAATGAAGAATAAAGAATTTTAATTCAAGTACACCTTGTCGTCTAATTTATTTTTATAATTAAATAATATTTTAATTTTGTTCTAAAATATATTTATATAAAATATAAAATATTTAAACCAATTTAAGTCATTGGAACATATTTCATAGTTAAATTGGTTATAATAACATTTCAAGCCTTTGAACATTTTTATTTTAAAAACTGTTTTTGTCGTCTCTTTTTTGGGATTAAATATAATTTAATTTATAGCACTTTTTTTAATCAGGATTTGTAAAATGGAATATCATATATGTAATAAGAATATATTATAATATATAAAATGTCAAATTATTTTTTTTCAAAGATATTAGAGAAAGTGATTCAAATTAATTGCATTGATTAAGAGATAATGTTCCTTAGCAAAGGATTAAACCTTACAATTAATTCTCAAAATGAACTAGAAACATGTCCAAAATCAATTTAATCTTCTTTTTTAGATCCTATAATTCCTTTTATATTATTGATACCATTATTTGAACAACCTTAAATTGTAATAACGTTTTTGTAATTCCATTTTAAAGAATTTACTAGAATGCCACTACTCCTCCATTATAAAAGGCACTCATCCCAACTTCTTCTTTAAAATTCTAGAGCACTTATACTCTGAAAATATATTCCAAATCATTTCTAAACAAACATAAATTCATTCTATGATCCTACCTTTTTATATAAATACAACCATGGAATCCCACTAGAGAAAACCAAGTGAAGTCTTTCTGAGAATAGGTAACATCCTTCCACAACCTATTTTGTTTTATTTTGTTTCTTCATCTCATATAATATTCTTATTAAATGAATATATAATACCCTCAGTATCCTTAATATATTTATATTTTTATAATAATTTTTATACCTAAAATTACATACAGATACCTTAAATGGGTAATGAACTTATCGTTCATTTGTACGGTAGTCTACCGCCTCGCAAAACGTTGCAGATTTTATTTCCAAAACCACCTATAATGGGTTGAAATTATGATGGGAATAATTTTTATATAGGATGCATATAATATTTATTACTTATTTTTTCTTATATAACTATTATTTAAAACATACCCTCTTACTATACAATTTTTTTAATTATGATAACATTGTTTGAGGACATGTGGACTAGCACCTCCTCCAAGTGATATGATGCGTTCATACATTACATGGAATGTGTTATGGATGGAATTAAGAAATGTATATGATATATATGAAAATATAATTATAATTTAATGGTAATATATATATATAAATATATTTAATTTACTTTATTTCTTTCAAAACATTAACAAAATTGAAACAATGTTAATGCATATGTACGATCTACCGTCACTATGAACAATGCATTTAATTTTCTATATATAATTTATTTGATTAATTTTTATATATATATTAGGAGTATATAAAATATATTTATATATATATTTGAATTATTTAAATAATTAAATCATTATCAAAGTATGATATTCAAGAATATTAAGTCAAAACATGTATAAAGAACAAAGAAGATATTACCTGATCTGTAACAATAACAAAATAATTTTAATAAGTGATTATCCAAAGGCATAATAAAATAATATATATTATTATATATATGAATATTTTTATTTGGTATATTTCTTGTAATTTTATATTTATGATATAGGAGGATTCAACGAGTATGAAGAGATTCAACATATAAGGTTGGTGTCTTGTCATCAAACTTTTCTTTCTATGTGACTTATGACTTATTCATAACTCATATATTTTGTGTGGTATATATAATGCCCAGGAATATATTCTATTATTTTCATAGTTAAATTTATGGGTATTTATGTATCCTTTAAATGATCTATATTCCATGGGATTTGTCGTTCAAAATTTACCAAATCATTAGAGTAATTTTGGCTATATTTTCATTCTTTAAAACTCATGATTTGTTACACACACATATTTTTTTACGAGGTATATATAATAACATTTTACATGTTATAACATTAATAATAATATTTTATAAATATTATTAACTTCATGTAATTTCATTTTCTTAGATGGGGATTATGATTTGATGTGACCATGTGGTAAGATTTTATTGAAACAACCTCATCATTTATCGCGATTGTTTATAATTATTACTCTACTAATGAAATATCATGATGCACATATCTAGAAAACTCATGAAATATCTTATCCCTTAGTTATTAGTAATTACCACATGTATTACTATATTTTACCACTCTCTAGTACTTAAGATAAATAAAGAATATTTTATGAAATACTAACAACTTTTAACATTTTGGTTAATAATATATTTAATTAAAAATCCATGTTTTCAAAATTCATTTCAAAAATGTTTTTAAAATTATATATTAAGATAATTTTTAAAAAAAGATTTTTATTGATTTTTAATGTTTTAAAATATTCCATAATAAGTTTTCAGAGCTATTTACAGAGAAAAATGGTTACAAAACTCGATTCATGTTTTAAAACACACTTTTGAATGAAAAAATTTATTTTTCTAATGAACTATTTTTAAAGGATATTTAAAAACTATTTTCCATATCGGTTGACATCTATTTAAAACACTCCTTCTTCCTTAAGGATATGATCCAAGGGTTCCATTCATTTTATTTATATGAATGGTTTATGTATTTATAACATTATTTTTATGAATCATGTTATCTTACTTGGGTTATATGTTTATGAAACATTTTTTCATTTATAGTTTATATGATTATGATACCAACATATTTTCATGTTTTATGATCAAATGAAATTGTTATGAAATGTATCTATTTTATTCAAGTTATGATATGATTACGTGTCTGTGACACTTATTTAATTTCGTGGTTTATAATAATATTATTTATAATCATGTGGAACATGTTTATATGATTTAAATATAAGATGAGTAGGACTTATATCTCTATCAAATTATTTGAATAACAATTTATATCACAATAGATAATTAAGGAAAATTAGTTGACGTGATTTATCCACTATGGGAATAAGGGGAAACCTTATCAACAATGGGAAGATGGGGAAACCTGATCCACTATGGAAATATGGGGAACCCGATACCCTAAAAGGAAAAGACAATGACATGGAATTATATTGTGTCCCACCCATCAATCATAGTCCACATGAAGTTCATTTCTATGTTTTTGAAATCCACCATGACTTTTATATAATGATATTACAAGTTTATGTGTCTTCCACAATTCAATGTCTTATTCATATGTGATTCATTCATAGACCATGATCTTGATTCCCTTATGATACATTTCTTATAAAATGAAAATATTTATACCGAGAATAATTTTTATGATCTTTGATATATAGGGTACGATCTTCTATTTTTATGATCATGTTCTCATACCCTTATGCTCATGGTTATTCTTACATATCTCTTTTTTTAACATTTATTAGAATCAAAGTACACCGATTTTTATGTTTCCTCCCCCTATGTTATGAAGATATGTATTATATATGATGTGCCTATGAAGGGTTCTAGTCATGGAAAAACTAATATTAGATAATGCATCACATTACGTAGAAGTGTTTATGTTTCCATGTTTCAAAAGTAAATAATCTAATGAAGTCTTTGGGAATCTATTTGGGAATTGAATTCAATATCACACAAAGATGATTAAATGTTAATGTATGTTATGTTAGTGTATCTATAGTTTGAATTAGAGGAAATTTTTAGTTATCCATTGGAAAAAAAGATGAGAAAACCCTATTGTAAACCCGATGAACATTTCTATGGATAATATTAAATATAAAGGAAAAGTATAAAAAAAAGTTATTGAAAATTGGATAAGGATCGTGGGTTTTTTTATAGAAATACATCCCTCACTAAATACTACAATTGGATATGGATCTGGCACAAATGTAGAAAGGAGTAACAACCCAATAAACACCATGTTGATCTAGACATTATTAAGAATGGCTGCTTGAAAAATGTTCCTTTATATAAAATTGATCGAAAATCCTGTGGTATATTATTTGGGAATTTACAAAAACATCATGAAACATCGGGATGAATTTAAATATATGATGGATATGGATATACTAATACAAACCTATTGTTTCATAGATTAAATAAGGAATCATAATTTAAAAATTATAAAAGTTGTTTTTTCGTGATTATATTGTTCTTCAATATGATGACTATTTCTTATTATATACATGTTGGTTTTAGTCAATGGATATAAAGTTAATGAACCACATTAATGGAGATTAAAATGGAAAATGTATTGTTTTTCCTCCTGAGAAACCGAATGTTATGTGGGCTGGAATTCCAAATATCTTTTAAAGGCTGACCCAAATTTCAAAATCTTGGTTTGAAGATAGATTTACCAATGTGATTAGGGGGAAAACGTTTCCTTAAGTCCTTCATTGAGATATGTACTCCTTCTTTAAAAATAGGTTCTAATCTACATTAAGATAAAAAATTGATCGGTATCACTGGAAGGTGATTTTACATCCTCTAATGTTCAGAGCATGAAAATTTCATAATAGAAATTTATTTTCTATAAGGTAAAGAATGATCACGGTGGACTATGAAAAAAATAAAATAAATAATAGTGAAATTAAATCTATGGATTGGGATGAGTTCAAGAACATATTCTTCAATAGTTTTTTTCCATGTGTTCTTTGTACGATGAAGGAACATGAGTTCCTTATGTTGACTAAAATGGATTATTAATCCATTAGTAGCAATGATGCTAATTTGAAAATAGATGCATGTTATGCACAATATATTATCATTCAACCGAAATTTAATGTTGATAGGTCCTATAGTGTCTCAATGGGATGTATTAGATGAGTCTTGGCAATAAGAGACATCAGTAGATTTGAAGAGACTGTGCATTGTGCAACTAGTGTTGAAATTGAGGTTGGGTTACATTTCAATCTTGTTGTTTTAATAATAAAAATGAATATAGAGTTTAAAGGGATATCTAAAAACCATATAGAGAAAAATAATATAATCTTTTTATGTTATTATTGTAGAAATAACCATGGGGGAATTTTCTTATGGGGTATAATTAGTGTTTTATGTGAGAAGGAAATGCCTTCAAGAAATATAATAGAGAACTAATGGGAATATTTGTAGAAATGTTGAAAATTGAGGGATAGATATGTAGAATTGACCTCCCACACTTTATTGATTCATGTGTAAGGATAATGGTAATTTTGATAACTAGTTCCCCAACCAAAGGTTTGGTAATGATGGTTGTCATCAACAACCTCTAAAATTAAGGGACAAGAGGAATTATCATGTCATCGTTATTTATGATTAGGGGGCGATAATGACATGGTAAATGGTACACCTATCATACAATCTATAACATCTAATATATTATTTGATTATGGATGTACCAAATCCTTCTTATCTAAAGAGATTTATAATGGTATTAAGACTCCACCCAAATAATTATATGCGAAATTAGTAGTGAAACAATTAATGGTACGATGATTGAAAATCATGTCTATGATTCTTATCAGGTTAAAATTTGTGTGAGTGTGATTTATATAAATTATATCACTATTCCTTTGGTGGAATTTGATGTCATCGTAGGCATGGACTAAAATTCTCCACATAAATCCCACAAAAATTGTCGAGGAAGGAATGTTGTATTTGATATTTCAAACCAAGCTATGATCATCATTTAATGAGGTGATAAATATGAAACTTTAATAGAGATTACATCCAATGTATGGTTATTAATTCTTATTTAGAAATAATTTTAGTCCCAAATAGATGGGGAAAACATGAGATCAATGATATTCCTATGGTTTAGGAATTATTGGATGTGTTCCCAAAATATATTACGTTCATTAAAAAAACAAGATGTTGAGTTCTTGATAGAACTCATACCTGGTTCCACACCAATTTTAAATACTCCCTAAATAATTGACCCTATTGAATAATATTATTTTAATAGTAAACTCAATAAATGAAATGATGTGGGATTCGTTCAGAAAAGTGTGTCACCTAGGGGTGAAACTATTAACTTTGCAACAAAAAATGATTGATCAATGTGACTATGTATTGATTATCTAGAGTTACAAAACATAACAATCAAGAACAAGTATCCACTTCCATGTATTGATGACTTGTTTGATCAAATTCATGTAGTTAAGTACATTTCCAATATTTACCATCATTATAGATTGCATGAATTTTGGGAAAAGAAATAGAATTTATCAAATTTGTCATTCTATACATGGTTCAGACACTATGGATATGTAATGGTGTCTTTTTTTCTTACTAATTCGCTTACAATCCTCCTGAATTTCATGAATGTAGTATTTATAGATTACATCGATCATTTTTTATTATTATTTGATGATGATATTCTTATATATTAATAGGGCACAGAATAACATGAATACCACTTGTGAATTGTTCTGAATACCCTATAGAAGGATCATAAATATGAAAAAAATTTAAATTGTCAATTTTGGCATAAAAAAGGTTCATTATTGGGTAACATAATATTATGATATGTTATATAAATAGACACATCAAAGACAGAGGATATTGAATGCTATCCCATACCAACCATGGTGATTGATATACATATTTTTCATGGTTTATCTTGATATTATCATAATTTTTTAGTGAATTTCATATAACTATATAATCCTTCTTCCAGATTAACATTGATGGATTCCATGTTTCTTTGGGTAGATGAATTTATGGAATATTTGATAGAACTTTAGAGAAGGCGGGTCATCACACTTTTTCTTACATTTACATTTATTGGAGAAGGTTTTGTAACCTATATAGATGCATCAATGAAGGGATTAGGATGTTTTCTTATGTTAAAAAACATTTTTATAGCTTATGCCTCATTAATGATGAAGATTCATGAGAAAAATTAAGCTACTCGTAATTTAGAGTTAGCCCTGGTAATTTTTTCATCAATGATATGGAGGAATTACCATTACAGAGAAATGTATGATATAAATATTGATCCAAAATTTATGAAATATATATTAACATAGAAGGAGTTGAACATGCTCTATAAGAAATGGTTAGACATTATAACCTAATATGAATGTTCAATACATTAACACCATTGTAAAGAGAACAAGTTGGACAATCCTTTGAGTAGAAAGAATCATTATATCCCATCCATGAAGAGGATCACATGAGATCCAATATTTCTAAATTTTAAAAGGATGGATCTATAAATCTTGAAGGAAGGGAAAAATTATTATCTTGGTAAATTGAATGTTCAACCGTCTATCCATGTAAATATTAAAGTGGCATAAAAAGAATATTTAGATCTAAAAAACAAGGTTAGATATATTCATGAGTTTAACCTTGATTATGATGAAATGATAAAAATTTGGAACCCTATCTGTGCTCCGTCAATATCATATTTGATGAAGGTATTTTAATAGGAATATCATAATTATTTTTTCATTACTCATCCTTGACGTGTGATGATGTGTATATATTTTATATAATACTTATGTTTGTATGGAAAAAAGGAAGATATCACAAATCTTGAATGATGGTACTTGGTATTCCTATAAGATAAGGCTAAAAGAAAAATGTCTAATTGGATGTGGATTCTAATAACCATACCAAAATAGAAATGGGAGAAAATCGCTATAGAATTTTTCCATAGAATCCAAAAAACCTCTAATGGTTTTAATGATACTTTGGTTGTAGTCGATATTCTTATAGAGTCAGTACACTGAATTAATATTAGAGAATACATCTCTCTTGACATGCTTATAATTGTATAGATTAAGGAAGTGGTATTGATGCATGGAGTACCAAATTTCATTGTATCTGATTGGGATCATATGTTTAACTTAATGTTTGTGATAATTCTTTATTATTAATTACATAGAAAATTGATTTTTAACATTAATTATCTTCCTTAAATGGATGTTTATGCTGAAAATAACAATTCAAACTCTAGAGGATATGTTGAAATTTTTTCGTTGGAATTAAAAGGTTGCTGGGATCAACACCTTCCTCCAGTTGAGTTTTAATAAAATAATATCCTTCACTAAATCATTCATATTTCATCTTATGTATCCCTGTACGAGTAGAAAGGTAGATCTCTAACATTCTAAGATTAATTTGTATATCAAAAGATATTGGGGCCTAAGATATCTGAGGAAGTTCTTTGAATGGTTAGAACCGTTCAAAAATAATTCAAGGCAGCTCAATGCTGATAGAGATTCTATTATGAAAATCCTCGATGTGGTATAGAATTTGAATTTTGTGAGATGGTGTTTATATGAATATCTCCCTAGAAGAAGGTTATGAGATTCAGAAAAAAAAACTAAGACCTCGATATAGTTTTCCATTTGAAATTCATGATTGTATCATTATGATAGACTATCATTTAGAAAATCTTCCCAATCACTATAAATTCAACTATATTTTCTATGTTTATCTATCAAGGAATTACATATCTTACCCTTCACATGTATATAACATAGAGGTCATACAGATGGAGTAGGATATTTCTTATAAGGAACAACATGTTGAAATTATAGATTATATAGAGAATGTTCTACGAAACAATAACACTACCCTGGTTAATGTTTCTGTTGAAATTACATGTTCTTTAATTATACATGGAAACTTAAGCCTATTATTTGGCATAACTATTTTCATTTTATTGTTTTAGGATGACAAACTTCTAGGGTGAAATTCAATTTAGGGGAGTGTGTATAGTGTAACACCCCCAGTATTTATGAAACATTAATTGAATAAATTAATTATATTTCATGTCCTTAGTTTTACATGACAGTAATTAAAACACTCATTTTAAAATAATACAAGTTAATCATTCACAACCTGCATCCCCGACATGGCTTGTTCCCCACACAACACTAATTTTATATGAAATAATCAATTAATATTTTTTTAATTATTTGAAAAAGATATTTATAACCATTCTATTAAAAATAAAATATTAATACTAAGAGGGACTTAACAAATTATTTTTAATGGTTTTATATAAATAAAACTTATTGAAAATAAAACATATATATGTAATGTCTTTATATGTAAGATAATGTAATTTTCTAATAAGAAATTATTTTTTTGTCTTTCTATGAAAAATAATGAAATAAAATAATTATTTTTTTAGAAACATAATGTGATAAAAAATAATTTATGAATTCATAATTTCTAAATTATCTAATGGGGAGAATTTTGGATTATTCTGAAAACATCATTTTTGTATGAATAGTGAAAAGTAATGAATTTAAATTCCAAACTGCATATTCATCTAATTTATTTATATAGTTAAATTATATTGTAGGTGGGTTAAAAATTATAAATAGATCATATATAAATATATTAATCATGTTTTGGTAATTTTAACAAATTTCACTTTGAAATTGTATATAAAAACCTTTTTTACTTCCAAACATTTTTACTATAAAAACATACATTTTCATCCCTTATGTGAGATTAAATTTAGATTAATTTCTACCACTTATATTATTGGAATTTTTAAAAATAGATTCAATGTTTGGAATCATTATAATTTAAAATTTATAATAATTTCAAATTACATTTTGGCAGAAATTATTATTGAATGTGATTATAATTAATTACAGCAATTAAGAGAACAATTACCATATTAGAAGGATAAACCATAATATTAATGCCCAAAATTACATAAAAACGTCTCCAAAAGAAATTTACTGTTCATATTTAGACCATATATCACTTATATTTTATTTTGACCATTATTTTAGATATTATACATGGAATATATATGGTTTTATTTCCCTTTTAATGTTTTTCAAAAATGCCACTCTTGGTCCCCTATAAAAAGGAACTCCCTCCTACAACTTATTTAAACCTCTAAAAACGTTTTTATTTTATAAAATCTTCCCAAATATCCTCTAAAAAGTTATAAATTTTTATTATAATTCTCCATTTGAGAATTATTCCAATATATTAATCCCTTAAGAGAAACCCAAGATGAGTTTCTCAAAGAATATGTAACATCCTGCCACAACCAATTTTGTTTAATTTCCATCATCCCCCATCAAATATTATTATTACATGATTATATAATAACAACAGTATAAAGAATTTAAGGAGTTTTTTTAAATGGTTATACCTACACATGTACAGCTTTCATCAAATGCATGATGAAATTAACATTCATGTGTGTGGTAGTTTTCCACCTCGCGAAACAATGTTACTCATTTTTTATTTACCACATATCATAGTGGGGAATTATCATAAACATACTATTATTATAATATATATGATATTGAATATTTTTTATTCTTGTGTTATTAGAATATAAAAAAATCCTTCATTATTTTCATTTGGTGAAAATATGATAACTTCGTTTGTGGATGTGTGGACTACCACCTCCTCAAAGCTATGCGATTAACTCACACATTACATAGTATATATTAAGGATTTTATTAGTATAAATATAAGATATATATTAAATAAAAATTATAAATTAATTATTATATGTATATATAAATATTTTTCATTTACATTTTTTCTTTCGAAACCACAATAACATGGAAAAATTGTTAATTAGTACACACAACCAACTATCTCCCTGAACGTTTTATTTCATTTAATATTTAAACCCATTATATATTATCATAAATATTTATACAATTAATTTATATATATTATAATTATATAATTTTTTTAACTATATAAATAAGTAAATTGTTATCTTTGTAAGAGGATAAAATATAATATGTAAAAACATGTATGAAAAACAAAGCAGTTATTACCTGAAGTAGAACATTAACTTGGAATTGTTAATAAGAGAGTAATAGGTGTTCATAATAAAATAATAAAATTTATTTGATATAAATATATTTTCAATTTGATGATTTATAATAAATTTATATTTGTTATACTGGAGTTTTGTAGGTGTATTAATAGAGTCAAGACCTAATGTAATGGTTTTCTCATCCCACTTTTCTTTTTAGGGGACATATGCCTTATTACCACTCATTTATTTTTTGTTGTGTATATACTGACCACGAATGTATTATACTATTAATATACTAATATATATGATCATTAGAATATCAATTTTATTATTTTATTTCATGGGGTATATGTTTGAAAATTTACCATATTGGAGAGTAGAATTTTTATAAGATGAATTATTTGAGACACATGTCTTATTATGAACCTATATTCATTTACGAGGTGTATATACTATCATTTGACATGATATTAATGAATCTAATTATTTTAATGACATTTAAAGTTTTATTTAATTTTTATATATTTCATGGGATGTGTGATTAAATGATACCAAGTAGTAGTAGTTTATTTCAATTTTTTTATCGTTTATCAGGATTGTTTAGGATTATACTTTCATTAATGAAATCAAATGGTACACCTCTAAATAAAACCCATGAATTTTATTCTCCTATGATTAAACATGAGTCATTCATGTATTAGTACCATTTTAACAAATTTTTACTTAATATAATTAAGAATATTATTTTAAAAAAACTCTAATAAATTTTTCCAATTAGGACGATAATATATTTTATTCCAAAAATGAATTAAATTTTTTTTTCAAAAATATATTAAAAAATATATATTAAGGTAATTTTCATTTTAGATGATTGTAATTTTTTTATGGGTTTCAATATTTCCTAAATAAGTTTCCTAAGATATTTTTAGAGATAAAGGGTTATAAAATTGTTTCATGTTTTAAAATGTGTTTAACAAATAAGAATATACATTTTCATCATGAAATTATTTTTATGGATCTTAACAAATTATTTTCCATCTATGATTATATCTGTTGGTCATACTCATGCCTCTCTAGGTATATGATCCATATATTACAGTCATATTCCTTAACAGAGTGGATTATGTATTGAATAAATAATATTTGTGAATATTTTTTCTATTTTAGGTGTAATATTTTTATGAAACCTATTTATCTTTAAAAGATATATTCTTATGAAACACACTTGTTTTCATGGGTTATTCTTTGGGTAATGATTATGAACCCTATAACATTTCTACTAGATATGATATGATTAAATTCTTGTGACAACCATTTCATATCATGGGATAATATATTTTTTTTATGATCTTGTGTAAAATGTATATATGATTTAATTATTATATGGGCGGGATATATATCAACATTGAATTTATTGAGTAAATGTAAATATATCATGATATAGTGAGGAGAAACAAGTTGACAGTATTGATACAATATGGGAATATGGGACACCTAATCATGTATGGGAAGATGGTGAAACCTAATCCACTATGAGAAGTTGGGGAAACAAAATCCCTTTTAAGGAATGGAATTAGACTAGGGATGGTGTTTTGTACTACCTAGTTGGTGTATTCCCTATAATGTTTCATGTAAAGTTATAGTAATGTGCCTTGAATTATAAAGAATTATATTACATGTTTAGTTTGTTCCACAGATTTATGTCTTATTCCTATGTTATGCTTTCATGGTGCATTCTCTTGATTCACTAATAATTCATGTCTTATAAATTGTAAATATTATGGAAGGAATATTGTTTTTGATCTTTGATATGAATGGTATAATCTTTTATTTTCATGATCATGTTATCATACGCTTATTATAATTATCATGCTTACATCCCATGTTTACACTTATTAGTATATGAGATCACCGATTTATATTTTTATAATCCACAAGATATGAATATATGTATTATGTAATATGTGTCTAATAATGGTTCTAGTCATGTATAACATAGTGGGAGATGATGTAGCTAACTTATAGACTAGTGATTGTGTTTCAATGTTTACAATAAAATAACTAATACGGTCTTTGTGAATCTATTTGTGTAATGTATTAAGTATTTTGAAAAAATGATGTCATGGTAATGTATGTTAAGAGAGGGCCGCTATAAAAATGGTAAAACACCATTTTCATAAAGGGGATAACAATCAAGGTAAATAAAATTTGAATTTAGATTATTCTGATGTTATTTTTAGGGTTAAATAAAGAGAATACATATTATACCCAATTTTATAAATCTCAAAAAATAAAATGAATGTGACTAAAAATGAAAATAAATCTATAACTACATGAAGTGATTCAAAAATCTCTTAAAAAGGATAAAATTCAAAAAAAAAAACTAGTAATGATTCATGTCATGCAAAATATTCTAATGTATAATTTTTAACTCTACATTATACTTCACATTATATTTTTGCATATATATATATATATAATATGGTAATATATGTTTGGAGGTTATAAAAAATCATAGTGATTTTGGTTAGGATTCACATACTTTAATCAACATTGGAAAATATGATCAAAGTATTAAAGATCTTAGGGAAATGTGTGATGCATATAGAGACCAAATAAATGAAATTAATTTCCATCATATACCACTAAAAGAAAACATTTAAAAGGGGTTAAGAAATGATATGGATATTATCATCTGAATATATGATTTTTTTTGAATATAAGATGGTTTTATCTAATTAAATTGAAATTTAAGAAATGTGAATGGTGATTTAGAAATGTTTAATAATAAATCTAAAAACTATATGACTGAATATGTTTTATATAAATTATAATGAAAAATATAGGAGATTTAAATAATTTTTGGAAGATATGTATAACGTTGTGGATTATTGAATAAATCATTATAAATAAAATGAAAATCATAGAAACCATTATTTTTCCTCACTAGAAAAGGTTCTATTTGATTTGGAATTTGTTTAATGAAAAAATGATTGGCTGAATATTGAAATAGATAATGTTAGGAGAGAATTTATTTTTAAAAAATAATAATATATAATTAATGGGATTTAAATGGAAATTTTGGATGGACTACTTATTTCAATAAATATAATGATAAAATAAATAACCATAATTGTGATTTTTTATGCCTACTATGATTAAAAATAATTTTGTGAATGGTAAATATGCTGTAATTTCGTCAAATAATTGTGTTAAATTTCTATCTTATAGTCATTAGTCATGAGGTTTTCCTTTGAATTCTGGTCAATATTTTTGTCCCAAAAGGAATTACTTGTCAAAATATGATTTGAAGGCCATAATATCAAAACCATCTATTTCTTGGGTTCTTAATGGTATGTATTCATCTTCATCTTAAAATCAATCTATTCTTTATGCATATGTAATAAGTAACATATCATTATTATCTTCAACATGAATTAGAATATAATTTTTATCCTCTTAATTTTTACACATTATTTATAATCGTGAATAAAATATATAATTTTAGATGTTAAAATATCGTTTATTTCTCTCATAAAATTTAATCTATTTAATATCACTATATGGACATGAAATATGTTATCATATTTTTAAATTCTTTTTTACCTGTATCATATTATCATTTATTAACATTAATAATTAATTAGAAAGCAATATAACATGTTTCACGGATCATTTTATCATTAATGTGCGTTCTTAGAGAAGTGTTCATAATTGAAAATAAAATTCCTCCCACCCTATTTTGATATTTTCAGTTTGAAATGAAAGCATTAATTTAGGTAAAGATAATGTTTTTCTCAAATTAGAATTCATCAATGAATTTAATGTTATTGAAAACTATTATAAATTTTTTTCTTTTTTAAATATTAAAAATGATAAATATGTTTATTTCAGTTTTAAATTTTTAAATTACAAATGATCTGGTTTTATATTTTTGAAAAAAATGGAAAATATAATTAAATGGGAAAGTGATAATTTTTTTATTGATTTTATTATATACTTATGATTTGTTGATGTGTTCATTTTTTAGATTTTTATTTCAATTTTTAAAATATGTTTAGTTTAATAATGAATTATTTTAATATATAATATCTATTTTTAGTATTCCAAATTGAACAATATTTATATTTTAATTCTGATTTATGTAATATTTTTTATGGTTTTTTTTAAATTGAAATTTTTATTATTTTAATTGATATATATAATGAATAAATTAAGGTGATGGAATGATTATTTTAATTTTGAAATTTTTCTAAGAGAATTTAGTTTGTATTAAGTCTACAATGAGCATGTTGGATTCATATGTGTATTTCACCTTGAACATGTTGAAATACAAAATATCTAAAAATACTAGATTCAATTAAATTAACAAGGTCTATTATATAATAATCTATTTTATAAGGAGATTGTTATGTGTTTCCCTAAAACTTTTATAATGATATGGAGTTCGAATGTGATAGAATTTTTAGATTCTCATTAAATCTATTAAATATTGAAACTATTTCTCAGTTTTCTATTATATCATTTAAATACATATTATTTAATAATATTTTTGTTTTAAGATAAATAATACCTTCTAGATAATATTAAAAAATAGTTTAATCTTTTAATTTTTATAAAATGATATTTTATGATGTATTTCCTATTATTTGTCACAAATATCTTTTTAGACTCCTCTCACTGTATAATATTCATGGTCTAATGATGGAATATTTTATAGTGGAATCTTGAAAGATGTTTTATAATACTTATTCTTACTAATTTCATGAAATAATATGTGTTTTATAAGTATGTTTCATAGTTAATGTGAAATATGTGTATATATTAATTACAATGATATAACTTTTAAATTGATTCATTATATTTTTAATATTCTGAAAGGGGGGGGACCAATTTAATAAATATACATGATTTCATTATTATATAAAAATGGGTGAATTTTGACTTGCTCATTTAACCACATCATGTTTTTATAATAATTTATATCTTATAAGAGTTTATTATAATTTTATTAAAATTACTAATTATTGTATTAGGTTGTTATTATTTGTATCTTTTAATACATTGATAAAATTAAATGAATTATTATATATAAAATAAGTTTTAGCTATGTTTCATCATCCGTATGTTATATTATATATTTATTAAGTAAAAATTTACATTTATAATTATGTAACATAGTTTCTCATTAAATTTTAATCTTATGATCTTATTTTTTTTCAACATTGATAAGGTCATAATATTTATTTCCTTAAAATATCTATTTATTTCCAATTTTTATTATACTAAGCATGTTCTAAAAGTATCAAGTTTAGTTCCTAATAAAAATAAGTCATTAATGACCATTACATAAAATTTATTTATAATTTTCCCTTTTACCACATAACCAGATAACCGATAACAATGTATCTAATTTGAAATTCATATGTCCAAATTGAAATCTACATAACTGATTAGACAAGCATGTAGCTGATTTCCCAATTATGTTTATGTTAATTATTTATACCATAATATTGTCATCAAAACTCAAAATTAAGTGATTATTGATGAGTTGGAATCAATGATTGTGTCTCAATTTCATTCTCCGTTTTTATGAGTTACTGGATTTTTTCAGTCTGAAATCTATTATTTTTCAGAATAGTTTTACTATTTTAATTTTGATATAAAATGGGTATATAATTAAATATAATTTTACTCTTCATTATTTTAAAAAATAATAAATTTATGGAATGATAATTCTATTGATCCTAAAGATAGTTCTACAATTTAGATGGTATTTATTATAAGTGAAATTCGATAATTCGTTATGTTATTGAAATTTCATTAATCACTTATGTGGATTTGGCTACATGATAATATTTTATTACATGAGAAATTGATATTTGTATATTTTTTCACATTAAATGTAATACCCATGTGAATAAATTACCTAAATTTATAGAAAGATTAATATAGATTATTTACCTGAAAAGGAAACACAAATCCCCTTATATAAATCTACAACATGAAATATGGTGCATGAAATGCCAACTTGATTTCTATTATGAAAAATTTGGTTTATTAATATCCTTTCATAGATTCAGCTACATATATTTTTTTACATTGTGAATAATGTATAACTGAGAATCACATGTTTTTCCAAATTTTTTTTAATTACTAAATCTTTTAAAAAAAACAAGATATATAGATTTTTATGATATTCTTTACATTTCCATTTTTTGTATGTTTTATATAAACATTATTAGTGTTTTACTCATTCTACAGTGACACATTAATTGTCTAGAATCCCAGAGAACAAGGTTTAAACTATTTAATGATGAAATAACTATGATTCAAATGGGATTATGTGTGTATGGATATTCACTCTACATGGCTAGAACATGAGATATTAAAATTCAAAATGGTTAGAATATATATAGTTTCTCTCAATTATTGATAGGGTGTTTTCAAGGATATTATTATTTATTATTAACTATTTTATAGATACCATTCCATGGAAATTATCATGCAGATATTAATTATATATATTTCATAAAAAATACATGCAAAATAATTTTTTTTATAAAAGAAGTAAGAGGAATGATAAAATATGAATATGGAATAAGTAGAAATAGTCTCATAATATTCATTGGTTTATTTAAAATAATTTTTTTATCAACCATTACAGATATATTCATTGTTTTTTTAATTTCTTGTTATTATAGTGACACAATATATATATATATATATATTATTTTATAAATTTTTAGTTTTTCAATGCTAATTAATATATACCTCTACATGATGGTTTTAATATTGGAATTTTTTTATGTTTACTATGAAATAAAAATTGCATAAAATATATGATTCTATTTTATATTTAAAAGGAAAAATGGATGAAGTGGTTTAGATATGTGTGACATAGATTTTACTCATTCATACTGCATTGTTTTCAATAGATTCTATGTGATTCATCATTCTTTTGCTGGATAAAATTAAACAACTGGATTCCCAAGCATCAATCTTTCAATAACTATAAGGGCTTGATCATTAACTCATATGAATTCTAGGACCTCCATTAATTTGTTTTAAATATGTTAAAATTTTTATTATTTAGTTGTGTTGTAATGATAAATACTATATTTTCACACTTAAGGTGTCCGTCATGGGATTATACTAACCTAAAAAACTATAAGTCTAGGAATATTTCTTCCCTATATACTACTAGGAGTAGTATGTCCTTATTGGAGACTAGGATTCAATTAACCTATAAAATAATATAGGAAATGACCCATCCTGTAATAGTCTGGGTGTAGTCTATCCCATTAAAATATGGGGTTCCACTTCACCGATAACATATAAGAGGGTATGACTAAGCCTATAAAAGTCAACGTTGGTTATGCACCTGTAAATGACTAGGTTAGATTTTCTCTTAGAAAAGACATAAGAATTTTCAATTCCCAATAAACACAAGAGGGTAGGATTGAACATTTAAATTTTCTTGTCTATGATTTGTCTTGAAAAAGTATTGGTTTTATATGAATCCTTAAAATAAATGGTAATTAGGTTGACACTCTAGGTGTCCAAAAGGATAATGTAAAGGGTTGTAATATTCTATAAAAATGATATACCATAGTGGGTTCTGTACACTAAGTTGTGGTATGGAGAGTAGATGTAGGATCATTTAGATACTAAATACCATAAAAATATAAATATTTTTTTTTTCATATTTTCATCATTTCATTTACTTTTCTCTTTTTTTCTTATATTATGGTGGTTACATTGTTTTATTATTCAATCAACCAATTTCTTTTACAAAATTTTAAAATATATTTAATTTTTAATGAATGATAATACACCCACTCTTTTGCACTGAAATAACCACTCTAGGACAAAACATGAACAATGGGTGAGATCTATATCTTTATAATCATTGGTGACCGTGATATAACTCTCCAATTCATTGGTTAGTGTTACGTTGTTGAGTAATGATAGGTTACTTCTATGTTATAAGAAAATTATCTGGATATGTAAATCCATTGTAAGGGTTATTATAAGGGTTAATGTATGAGTAATTTCTCATTTTAACAACCTGATAATCTTATGATAGTTTATAAAGGGAAAATTTTGATTTCAAAAGATACTAAATTAACTTTATAATTTTGTGATATTTTTATGACATTTTTCATTATTGTGAATGTATTTTTGCAATGGAAAAGTATTCATGAATATTAATGTATTTCTATATAACCATATGATTATTATTTCCCATTCATAATTTCAATGGATATGAGTCAATAAATACTTTAAATAATTATATTTTTTCATGAACATGTAAATGGATATTTGAGATCCAATGTTCATTGTGAAGAAGAAAAAAATTAATTTCGATTTTATAGATTTATAAATGGATTAACATGTTTAATTGAAATTACATACCATAATTAGATTTTTTCTTTCTTTCATATAATGATTTAAAATAATTATTCTTACATCTTCAAGAATTTTATAAATGTTAATAATGTCAGACTTTCAGATATGGGATTTATCTCAAATGTAGAATGTTTTTCTTTATTAAGATATTGTAATTCAAAAAAATAGACACTATAGTGAAATTCCAAAAATTTAAATAATTTTTACGTAGTTATATATAACTATAAATAAAAGGATGCCTAAATTGTTTATAATTTCATCTCTTATTATAAATCAGGTTATTATGGGTTGTTTATATTATAGGGGTTATAAACAATATGATTTATCTTTTACACTACATAACTCAGTGATAATGAAGTACATCATAGTTTTCTTTAGCATCATTAAGACGTAAATCTAAAAAATTTACAATAAAAGTCATTCAAAAATTTAAAAATGTTATACATTATTAATATTACTGTCTATAGAAAACAACATAACAACATAAAATTATAAGGATTTAAATTTTAATTTTTTTCCATTAGAAAAAATAAAATATACCGTTTTAATATATGTACATTATATATCACATGTGATAATTATTTAATTAAACCTAAAATATTTCCAAATAATTTTTAAAAGTATAGAAATTATTAATAATAATTTATAGTAAAATTATAAAAATAAAAAGTTTCAACAGAAACTTGAAGGAAATAAAAATATGAAAATATAAGTAAAATATAACATAATAATAGACTTTGGATATTCTTTTTCGAAGTTATGTTATTCAGGTATTTATTTTTAAACCTTTCTATGACTTCAATCGTATATCTTTTTGGGGCGTATATTTTTTATTTGATAATATAATCAGAACTATTAAAATACTTTAAGGAAATCATTAATGAGTTTAGATAAATCATATGACTTTTATTTCATATATCATTGAAATTAACAAGGATTTAAATGTAATTTTTAATGATATTTAAATATTATTCAACATTCATTTTGATTTAATTTATTAAAAAAATCATATTGAAATACTGTATGACTTCTAAATTTGTATTTTTTAAAATACTTAAAATATAGAACACATAATATGCCGAATAAATGCATAAGACCTTTAATTGAATTTTTTTTATTAAAATTTGATTATTAATATAATTAATTCTATTTTTAGTATGAGTTTTCAATTAATGAAAATATGTTTTTCCTTAAACTCTATTCAAAATTCAACTAGAAAACATGAATAAAAATTTAAATTATTAATCATATTTAATTTATACATTAAATAAACTAAAAAATATATTTAAAAATATTTTTTTCATATAAAATTTGTATAATCATTAAAAATTTCAATAGTTAGGTATGATTTAAAAAACATAAATTTTTAATTATAAAAACCTTATTAAGTTAAGAGGAATTAATGTAGTCAATAACTGTCCCGTTTTTATAATTACAAAAGAAACTATACTTTCAAAAAATTTCCCCCTTTAAAACTTATAAAAATTAGTAAAAAACAAAAATCATCCCCTTTTCATAAATAATGTCTTCAGATTTGTGAACATAAAAAACATAACTCCACCTAAAATATAAATAATCATTAATAATAAGATGATTTTATTCTATAATAACATATTTTTTAGAACATAATAATCGAAAATCCCCCAAAATATATGTATTATATATAGATACAAAATATTATTGTATGGATAATATATAATACATTCTCATTAATTTTTTATTTCTAATTCAAAAATAAGTGACAAAAAAATCATGATTTTGAATTTTGAATCAATTATGTGATGAATTATAAAAACAATATACATAATTAATTGAATGAAAATCATTAAAAAACTAAGAGGTATATAGTTCCATGAAAAAATATTATATATTAAAAGAATTAGATAACATTATTAAGGAATCCCAAGCTATTAGTATATGAAAATTACATCATTTTAGATGAATATTTACTATATTACAAAAATAAATTCTTGAGGACCACAATAGATTTGTGTATATGGATTCTTGGAAACAAAATATTATATCATTTAAGAAGGATATTCAATATCTCCTATTAAGATATTCACCTTTTCTACTTCTACATAAAATCCTTCATTATATCCTCGGGAAAGGAAACATAAGAAAGGGGTGAGATCAGATGCTCAATAAGGGTAAATAAAATAAATGTATAATTATATCATTCAAAAAGGTTATGGAACATGATCATAACATTTGGAGATCATACTGTACATATTATAGATTATAATAAAGATTTATAGTTCCTAATAAGTCCATAATACGTAAAAAAAGAACGTAATCCATGAAATCATAACCTAGGAATAAATCATGGAATTATTGAAAAAATATATAAAAACCATATGTTAAGGTGGCATAAGAAGGCCTTTAATATGAAGTTAGGCTTGGGATAATCACTTGTGTTCATTATTTTGGCTTGGGATGCCCTCTTAGGTGCATTTTTATTTAGGTCAAGGATGTACTCCCATGTACCCTCTTATTTTGGGCTTAGGATGAATTCTCTTTTACCGTCTTTTTTTGGCATAGAATGTAATCTCATTTAACCTCATGTTTCAGTATTAGTATGTAATCTCCATTTAAGTCTTATTTTGTTCTTGATATGTTCCCATGTGTACCCTTTGAGATCCAAAAAAATTTATCATTACCCAATGCATTGGAGGGAGATATAGGTCCCACCTTTAATATAATGAAATCATATATGTTTGTTGCAAAAAACATTCATCACATCATAACCCATGAAGATAGATTGTTTTCATAAACATAAAATCAAAACCCTTGAAATGAAATTGGTATCATTAACATCACATTATAACATCCATAAAATAGATAGTTTTAAAAATAATTTCATCAAATCATAACCCGTGAAGACAAGTCAGTTTCACAAGCATATAATCTGTAGTAGTGAAATGGGTGTCATAATATTTATTCCAAGAAAACATAAACCATTCAGGAAAGAATATAAATTGAACATTTTGATCTTTTCTTATAATGGATTTATAAATATAAATGGTTGTCTTAAATTATTTAAAATAACATTACTTTGTAGAGAATAGTTTATGAGTGAAATATTATTTATTTTTCAAAAATCACTTTTTAAATAATAAAACATTTTTGAAATTAATTTTCGTTGAAATTAAATTGAAAAAATAGAAATAAGGTACGAAATTATTTTGATAAACTTTTACCTTGAAAAAATACAAAAGAATATTAAACTCATTTGGAGAATTATTTCCATATAAAATTATAAAATAATCTTCAAAATATTTTAAGATAAAATTTCATAGAAAACACTTTTATAAAATATAAAAAAATCTTGAAAAAGTTTGGAAATACTTTTTAACTAAATACACATCAATGAATGGTGGAAAATGGTTTGAAACACATTTCATTGATCATTGTTTGAAATCTTATAGATAAGGATTGAAAACATTTTGAAAACCATTCCATTGAAAATAAATTCAATGAAATGTTCATAAAAATTACCCTTTTAAAAATGAAAAGTAAGATTCATGGAAATTACATTAGGAAAATCCATACATGAAATATTAGGTAAAAATAACATTCCTCTTGCATGATAAAAAGGTTTACAAACGGCCTCATTCGGAAAGAATAAATATGATTCCTTTGAGAACATTTGGAAAAATAAAAAATGGTAAAAAGGGATTTTAATTATTATATGGTCATAAAATAATATTCCTCGAGAACCTTTTTAGAGAACATTGTTTTTAAGGAACAAAAATTTATGAACTAAAGAGAGGGTAAAGTTTAGTTTTATTAAAAATTCATTCCTAATTATTTTATGTAACATAGTAGAAAAAATGACACAAATACATGAATAAATAATAAATAACCAGTTGAGAAGAATATTCATTAATGTTATTGAGAGATTGATCATAATATTTTATCAATGGGAGCATAGAAAATCAGTCTTGAAAATAAATGAGATTGCTTCAATATACACTTACCACTTGGTAACTTTTTAGCATATTCCCCATTTGAAAAAAGGAATTTGAATAAAGCATAAAATATCATGAATGTAAATATATTAATGATATAACATGTAATAATATGTAAATAAAACTCAGGAAAAAAATTAGGTGCATAAAATTTCATGTGTCACAAAATAAGGCAAATTGAGACAAAACTACCATAGAAATTTGATACATTTTTAAACAAAAACCCCATAAAAAATAATCATAAAATTGATATATGAATAAATATAAATTTAAAAATAATAATAACAAAATACATTCATGGGTATTGTGTAAAAACTTGAAAAATTAATGGGTGGTGAATAAATCATGCATCTCATGGAAATTAAAATTGAATTGAAATCCCCTTACCCTGTGTCATGACAATAATCATACTCGATCAAAACTCCTCTTAATCAGGCAACTCAATTTGGATTCCACGAAAGGGATTGCATTGAATGATTTCTACTTAAGATAAGATTAATGGATTAAGTGAGAGATATTGGGAATCTATTTTGGCAAAGTTTGGTTGACCCAATGTGGATTTTGAGGTGTGAGGAAGTGAGAGGAATTGTGGCCTTTTAAAATGGAGGAGGAGTGGTACTCTTGTAATATTTTAGAAAAAAGGAACCCAACCCACGTTTTTTTAATGAGAGATGATCAATAACGGTCAAAATTAGATACAAGGGAGGATATAATCAAAATATGAAAACTTAATGGCTTTTATAAAAGTGTATTGGTCGATATGGGACTTATGGTTATGGTTTAGTCCCTTATTATTTGTAGTTTAACCTTTTTCATTACCATTAATTTCAATTACATTGAATAATTGTTCTGTAAAATACTATACTGAAATTATTAAACATTATAAATTATGTTTATGGAAAATATGGAATCCATTTTTCCAAATTCCAATCACCTAAGTGGTTGAATTTAAATTAAAATTAATCCTAGTGACGATATGACCTAATGCGTTTCTAAAGTAAATATGAAAAAAATTTTGTTATATATTTATATCCAATATCAAGGTGAAATTGATTCCAATTATCTTTGATGGATTAATTTATAAAAAAACTATCTAATTAAATTTTATACCAATTTAAAATATAATTTTTTTATACATAAATTTGATAAAAAGTTGATTTGATTTAAAATTTAGTATTTTATAATATTAATTATAAAACAAAACCTTACAAAAAAGAACCAAAAAATTATCCTAACCTAATTTTTGGGTTTCATATCCAAATATAAATTATATATTGACATATTAAATTAATTAATCATTAAAAAATTGATTCAAAATTTGTTTCTCCGTTAAAAGGGGATAAAACTACCTTAATAACAATATTGGGTGTTATGTGTTAAATTTTCTTTATTCTTATATTATGCTTATAAAATCTATTGTATTAACATCAAAAATATTTATTTTCATATATAACATGTATATTTAATTAAAATTACTTACTAATTAATTTAATTTATTATGATTAAAACAACATTGCGGGAAAAATAATATTTTCCTATTAGAATACTCACTTTTGTTCTCATATTAATTTAGAAATAATTTGAAACTGATTAATTTATTTTATATTTTATGAAAGATATATATTTAAAAATTCTAGATAACGATATTTATATAATACAATTTATCAGTTAGGTTACATATTTATATATTTTTATTTAATAATATATTATTATTCTGTAACACTCGGTGTAGCGTGTTACAAAAGTCATTAAGAAAAGTCTGTATTATGTAAAATGTAAGAATACCTCAATGATATATATATATATGATTATCAAATTTATAATACATTAAGTGAAAAATTAACTTAGAGTTGATTATAATTAAATATAATCTTATTATTGTAATATACATAAAATATATATTTTTACTATTGTGTGAAATGAAAAATATAAAAATGATTAAATTAACATGAAAACATTAATTCATGAACACTAAAACATAGTTTTCAACCAAAATGTTGGGAACATTATGCTTACCAAAATTAGCTTATAACTATATTTACATATGGGAAAACATAGGTAGAATTTGAAAATATATACTTTGAGAAAAAACATAAATATTTATAGGATGTGATTGGGGTCATCAATCACTAACAAGTGAATGATTAATTAAATGTTTAGGGCCTCAAGTTCAGAAATCAATGATGATTTAAAAAAATTGAGTTAATAAAAATTAATGTATTTGGACAAAACTTTTTCGAATTATCCTATAATTGTGTGATTCTTTTATTGACCAATAATAAATTGTATTATTATTATTTTATATTATTTATTTTCATATGCACAATCCCACCCTTTGGTTATTCATTTATATATTTCCACTTTATATCCTAACCTTAAGAAATAAAGGATAATTTTTTATTCCATAAGTACTTATAGATTGAGAGATCGATTATATGTTATCCTATCTATCTTCATTTACCATCAACACAATGTGGTTAGAACATGTCATCCAATATGAATAAATCCTCATGTGGTGAGATATTACATTTATCTCAAAACATTATTCAATTCTTAAAATAATGTTTATATAACTCTTTTTCATTATAACCCTTAAAAAATATAATTAACTCTATCTTAATTAAATATGGTCTTATCTGATACCAAAAATTTTTTTATGGGAAAGTTGGGTTATTCCTTGTACTGATAAAACAGTAATGTTGAGTTTATAAATCCATAATCTATGTAGGGAAAGATAATAATATGAAATCTCACAAAAGGATAAACAATAAGACTTACCCAGGGATTATTCCTAAAAAATCAAAAAATAAAATTTCCAACATAGATGTTGAGGAAATGTGTTCCCTAATTTTCCTAATTTACGTCTTTCATTATAATTTCATAGGCTATACCTTTATTGTTCATCCTAAGGGGATTTTTATGTCGATTTTTAGAATTTACCTTTGGATTTAATAACATCCTAGCATTATTACCATACTCCTTACATTTGAAACTCTAAATTTCAGTAGGTTAATTATTTGGATCATTGTCTTCATTTCCATTAAATCGACATTCAATAGATCAATGGCTATTATTTCCACACTGAAAAAATATTTATTAGTTCCACTAAGACAATTTCCTTTATGTTTCGTTCCATAGTTTGTTCATAAATACAATATAATCAACTTATCTCCATTTTACTTAGAATTTACTTTTAATTTTATTAATTTTTTCTTATCATAATAATGACATTGATGAGAATATTAAATCACCATTTCCTTTTGTAGAATATGAGGAAGGTAATAACCGAAAAATAAGTTATGAACTTGTACCAATATAATGATTCAATTTTATATTTTTTCCTCATAATTTTGATGAATTCCCACCACTGTTTCACATCACCGTCAATGCTATAAGTTCCCAATAAAACGTTTTCACACTCTGAACAAAGGAAAATTAAAATATCTTTATAGTGGAATAGATCCATTTCTCAGTAAATAATATATTGGTCATTCCCTTAATATAATTTGGGAATTTACTTGATAATTATTCAATAAATCCTTTTTCACATCATTGGTTATTTGGAAATTCGGCATGATTCATGTCTTCATAAGGCTGTGTAGTCATAAAAATGCTATTTTCACTCCATATTACATTACATTTAGTTTTCTAGGGGACCATAATTTCATTTTATATTCCATTCCTCATTAGAAAAATTATTTTGGGATCAATATATTTACTAAAACCATATAGCATAATGAAAGAAACAATTATCATAAAGAGGAACCACATAATCATAAAAAGCCACATTTTGTATTTCCAATGTATTCTATCATCTTTAATCTATAACACCATAGGTTAATAATAGGTTATACATATCCAACTTCAATTTAAATCCTTCATTATAGATAATGAAGAATTTTTAAATTCCCAAATCATATCCCCTAGTATTTTCAAACCAGGTTTGTAACATGGCCTGTTGTTGTTTTCCAGATTACCCCTAGCCAGACCTAATAAATTTAGATAGATTTTTTAACCCTAAGTACATAATTTCCTAATCCACCACCACCGTTTGTATTTATATATGTATGCATTTCTTGGAAACAAAATAATCAATCCTTTACCAAAATTCCAAGTCATTTTCCTAAATATAAAATCATCTTTATACTTATCCGTATAAGAATCCGGAGATATATCCTTTGAAATATACCTAGGGATATCACTAATTTTTTCTCACACTATATTCAATATTTTGACTAAAATTTTCCATTGATACCAACTATATGCACCTTGTAATAACATGTGTGAATATGAAATAATTTTAGATTAATATTTAGTATATTTCCAAAAATAAATTTATGAGGATTGTAATATTTTAGTGATTTTGGAAAAAAGAAAACAAGATCATCTAAACTAGTGAAATATCTTAAAAATATCCTATAATTGATTTCAAATTTAGTAATTATACCTAAAACAATTATTTATAATCTAGGGAAAGGAAACATAAGTGAAAAGTTAGCATAACTTTTCTGTAAGGATTAATGAAGGAAATGTGTAAGAATAATATGAAAAATATGGTATGTAAGATGATCATATAATTTGAATATCATAGCATGTATATTATAGATCATAGTAATGATTTGAATTTCAAAATACATGAATCATAATGAAATAAATATCATAATACATGAAATCATAACATTATAATAAAACATGGAGATATGGAAATGACATATGAAAACCCTATATCAAGGTGGCCTACCATGGACTTTATAACAAGATGGGATTGGTTTAATAACCGTTATACCTACTTTGAGGTTGGTATTCCTTCTCGTTTACCCAATTTTTTAGGAATGGTATGTCCTACAGGGTACCCTCTTATTTCTGGCATGGGATATCCTCAGGTTTACCCTATTATTTTGGGCATGGGATGTCCACCCATTTACCCTCTTGTTTTGGGATTGAGATGTCATCCCCCATAACCACTAATTTTGTTCTTGGAATGTCCTCTCATTCAACCATTGAGCTCATAAAATATTTATCATTAATCATCACATTGGATGGAGATATAGGTCCCACCCATAACGTAATGAAATCATACATTCTTGTTCCAAAAAAAATCTTCATATCATGACCCGTGAAAAGATATGGGTTACATAAACATAAAATTTCAAACCATGAAATGAAATAGGTATCATTATCATCACATCGTAAATAATGGAAATGATAGTGGTTTCATTATAATTTCATCAAAGAATAACCTGTAGAGAGAAGTGGGTTTCAAAAGCATTTATATTGTTGAAGTGGAATAGAAGTCGTAAGAATTAATATAACAAATCATAATCCATCCCTGAAATAATATAAATCCTACCATTTAATCAGTTTTTAGTAGGGCTTTATTAACATCAATGGATGTACTTATACATACAATATATCATGGATAGATATTATGAAAATATTCATTTAGGAAAATATCCATTACTCTTTAAAAAAGTATATTTAAAGCCTAAAACATTTTTGAAATCCATATTAATTTAAATTACTTTGAAATCATATAAATAAGTCTGGAAATCATTCTGAAAATCATTTATCATGAATACTTATAAAATAATAATGAAAAATTTTGAAATATATTTTCATAGACCCTTATAAATTTTGTTTAAGCACATTTTAGAAACCTTTTTCATTAATTTTTTTTGAAAACATTTAAATATTGATTTACATTTATTAGAAACCCTTTTTACTTTAAATCTCTTGAAATAATCATGATAATGTTTTAAAATAAATTTCATTGAAAATAATTTAAAAACATATAGATAAGGGTTGAGTGAATTTCAAAAAACATATCATTTAAAATAAATTAAAAAACAATTTCCTAAAAATTAACCTATTAAACATGAAAAATAAGTTTCACATAAATGATGGTGGGTAAATCCATACATTTCCTTAATGGTACCCAGAACATTCCATTTTCATGTTAAATATTGTAGAAAGATGCCTTGTTTAGAAGGAATAAATAATATTACATTTCATGAATTGGTAAAAGAAAAAATGGGTAAAAATTTATTTTAAATATTATTGAAAAACATTATAATATTCTTGGAAAACTATTTTAGAAAACATTTTTTAAGGAACACAAATTTCGGACAGAAGAGAGGGTAATATCGGGATTTCTTAAAAACACCTTATTAAGTATATTATGTAGAAAAGCATATATAAAATGGGACCAATATAAGAATAAATAACAAATAATTATAGGGTAATAAAATTATTGAATTTTCTTAAGATATGTATAATAAGATTTCATATAAGGAAGTAAAAACATAAAAAATCTAAAAAACCTCGGAGATTGTTTCAATATACTCTTACTAATCGTTAATATTTAACCATACTACCCATTTAATAAAATGAAATTACATGGGTCGTAAAATATCCTTAATGTAAATTGATTCAAGATATATGAAGTATAAGGTAGTATATACTCCTCATGGAAAAATATCAGTGCATAACATGGTAAGTGTCTCGAATAATAAAAATTGAGATAAAACAACTATACTTATTTGGTATCTTTTGAAATATAAACCCCATAAAAGGAAGACTATTGAATGGATATGTGATTGATGATAAATTTATGAATAATAATAATATAATAAATTCATTTTAAGTTTATACACCACAAAAAAAGAATGGGTCAGATATAAAACTTTTATCTCATGGAAATAAAAAGCGAGATGAAATCCCCATACCTTGTGTCTTTACTCTTGTCATACTCATTCAAAACTCCTCTTAATTGACTAACTCATTTTGGTTTTCACCAAATGGATTCATTGAAAAGTTCTCATCCCTAAAAATTATTAAATGAGGAATTTAGAGATGTTGGAGGAGATATATTTCAATATTTTGGTCAATCCAATGTGGCTTGAGAGGTGTGATTAAGTTAGAGGATTGGAGGCCTTTTATAATGGATGTGGAGTGGAACTGTTTTAATATTTATGAAAAAAGAAACTCAACCCACTTTTTTATGATTTATATTGAATCAATAATAGTTAAAAGTTTATCCAAGGTAGTATAGGGTCAATATATGTCCAGAAAATGGAGTTCGGTCAAGTTTACAGGTTGGTTTGTTCCATAAGGTTTTTTGATAGTCACTTATTATTCTTAGTTTAACCATAATCATTGTACATAGTTTTAATTACATTAACTATGGTGATTGGTCAAAAACATTGTTGAACATATTATAAAATTTAAAATTTTCTTGATTCCAAATATGATATCCATTTTACCGAATTCCAATAAATGTGGTGGCAAAAATTAAATTAAAATCGATCTCATTGAAAGTACAACATTGCAGGTTTTTAAAGTAAAAATGATCAATATTTTTTTATGTTTTTATATCATATTTCAATTTGAAACATATTTAAATGACCTAAATTGGATTAATTTATTAAAATATTTTGTAACTAAATTTTTATCAAATGTAAAATATTTTTTATGTTTATTAATGGATTAGATTAAAAATGAGGATTGAATTAAAATCAAGTGTTTTTTAACAATTCATTAAAAAATGAAATCTTACAAAAAAATACCAAAAACATATATGAAACTATTTTTTATGTTTTAAATTTAAATAATATGTTTATTTTAGAATATTAAATTTATAAATTTTCCAAAAATTGTATATAAAATGGGTTCCCCATTAGAAGTCAATAAAACAACCTTAATAAAAATATTGGGTTTTATGTGTTAAATTCCTTTTATTCTTATCTTATGCTTATAAAATATATTTGTTGAATAAAAAAAATACATATTTGGATATATAACATATTTAGTAGATTGAAATTAAAAACTAAATAATTTATTTTATTATAATTAAAATAACATTGTGTGCATAATAATAGGTTTATATAATAATAATCCCATTGATTCAAATATTCATTTTTAAATAATATGTAACTAGTTAATTAATTTTATATTTTGTAAAAAACATATAGTTACAATATTTAGATAATAGTATTCATAAAATATATTTTAACTACTAGGATATATATTTATATATTTTTCAATATAAATATATTATTTTTCTGTAACACTCAATGTTTTGTGTTATACAAGCCATCGAGGAAAGTCAGTCTAGTGTGAAACATAATATTACATCAGTATTACGAATAGAGGAAGATGAACATTATATTTTGTGTAGTTCACAATTAACATGGAATCACATATAATTCAATCCAAACATAGCATAGTAATATATATATATATATATATATATAAACTAACTATTTTTAGTGTTGCATGAAATGAAAAATATAAAAAATAGTAAATTAATTTGAAACAAAATATTTCACAACATATCAGGATGTTAAAATTTTACTATGAACTAAAAAATGAATTATCAAACTAATAAAATATAATTTATACATATATTTGTCCATAATGGACCTTTTAAATTTATAAAACAATATTTGGATGTTTTTTTCAAAACCAAGTAATTATAGTTCATGTAATTCCTTTGAAATACATATATTGAAAATGGAATTTTATACATTCATTTTAAATTATTTAATATCATTAATAAGATTATAGGATATTAAAATTATTATAACATCAAAAATTTTAAGATATTAAACAATTTCATCATAACCTATGACTTTTTTTGGATGTAGCCTTATATCACTAATATGGTATTATCCTTAACAATATTTACTAATTTATCATGTTAATTCTAAAATATGACTTTACTACCAAATAATTTATAATATTCATGTCATTGAACTATTCACCACAAATTATTTCTAAGGAATTATATTTACTATATTTATATTGAGTATATAAAATGAATATTCACAAATTTTTATTAATATTTTATTGGAAAAAATTATAAATGCATGAATAATGAAAATAAAATTTTCTTAACGAATTTATAATGTGAAAATAATATTTAATGTATCAAATTAATTAATCCACTAGAATATCACTAAGAATTTTTCAAACTGTTCAAAAGGGATTATCTCACCATTTATATGTGTATATATATTTTGATGTTCATCCACTCTGAAAATTCAATATCTAAAGTCTTCAGTACGCTACTCTATATCAATTTTGTTTTCATTCATTGTATTTTACTCATACATAATATAAATAATGTCCTCAACTACAATATTTATTTCATTGGACACACTATTGTATTAAATTGTTTTCGAATAATTAATAATATACAATCAATATACATTTTATAGACTAACATGTATTAAGAATATAGATATTACAACCTAATAATCTAAACTATATTTTTTCGACATTGAAAATTTTAACCAGTGTATTCTTGATAATATTTCATAAAAGTAATTATTTTTGAAACGTATAATTATATATTCAAAATTTATTCCAAAATTAATCAATGTGATTTAACCCATATGGAATTGTTTTTTTCATTTTCCATAATATTTTATTATTATTCATCTGATCATAAGAATTTTTTTCAAAAGGGATCATAAATTATGGGAAACTAAATTTTCATTATTGATGTATTCAAACTCTAGATTTAAAAATATCAACCCCTATTACTTCTTATGGATAATATTAGGTAATTTTTTTTATCATGAATAAATCTATAGTATTAAATAAATATGGAAAATTATTTAGAGTCACAAAATAGAATGTAAACACATATATATATGTCAAAGTCATTGAAAATCTCAAAATATACATTTTACACTCATACTAGATGTGATTATAGTTGTAAAAAATTATATATGAAAATATTATATATGCATTATAGTTTTTATACATCAATAATATTTCTCAATGTGAGATAAAATAAAATGATTCCATTATAATATGATGCGAAAAAAATATTCCATACATCATTGCATTAATTCCCATAATCAAATCATTATATTCTGGTTGGACTTCCACGTTGCCTCATATGTGCCTCCCATTCTGTAAGAGGTTTCCATTAGCAGTGAGGGTCTAAGTTCCATCATTTGGGATATTATTCCATCAGTATCAATAAAGAAAAGTACAAATAATATCAGAATTGAAAAAAAATAAAATTACCAAATCACATTAAATATAAACTAACTCAATTCACAGAGAATGTTAAACCAATGTCCATAAAAAGGTAGGTTAAAAAATTGAGTATGAAAAGTAACTAAATAAACAATACATAACCACTCTGATGTCCATACCTTTACCTTTTCTAATCACCATTCCTGGTCTCCTAAATCCCTATAGATGGGGTCTTTCACTTTGATGTATCATTGACTATGAAATATGATCATGAATTGAGAATTCAATGTTGGATATGAGTATGATCCTAGTAAGACACAAATAATGAATCATTAATAAGTTTGAACAGTGGTAATAATTTTTTTCGTGATAATAAATAAATTAAAAAAACATCATAAAAACATGTAAAACATATTTGTAGACTAATAAATCTATCACAAACTCCCTTACATACCAACTTCAGGTCCATGGTGAAAAATTATTGAATAGAAAATTCATGAATCAGAGTCAACCACGTGGTCACAAAGTGTACTCTATAGTATCCGCAATTCTTGTGAGTCTTAATACCATCATATAATGAATATCTCTATCTAGGGTTAGGATATTATTCTATCATTCCCTAACAGAACATTGGGTCTTCCCACAAGGCCATCATTTCCGATCACCTTATCTTTTTTTAGGACTTTGATGACTGTCATGCCCCATGGGCCCCCTGAAAAATGATTACACATGGACATATTGTTCACAAGTCCGAATAAAATGATATTATGAATGATAATCTGAATCTGTCAGGTTATCATGTTATATAAAACTTATTAACATGTTCCCCCTATATAGCGCAAGATCCATAATGGGTCCACCTAATATTTTGGAACCATGCTTTAGGAAACAATCACATAGTAGATACCTAAATCATCAGAAGGAAATGTCTTCATCATATCATTATTATACATATAGAGGCATAACAAAAAAAACAATACCATTTTCAAAGTCACACATGTGATCAAACACAATCCTGGATCTTATGGTTTTTGAAAAAACACTGATGTGATAAAAATAAAACATGGTCTAATGTTTTATGAACACAAACATCAACAAACGTGATCAAAAAAAAATCATGGTTTCATCAGCTACAGACACATATACATGTTGTCACACTCAAACATTGTCTATATATACAAGATCACATTGTCATATCATACTAAAAATAACATTCATGGAATTTACATTTTATTGATACCATACATAAGGTGTGTCATCATCAATGTCAAGGATTATTAAGGACGTCATCACCCAACTCACATTCACACACCATTTATATCAAACTTATACACTAAGAGTTCCTAGAATCGATTCCAATACAACATAAAATGTATCTTTGAAAAAGATAAATATTTTTATGATACAAAGTATAAAAAAAACACTGATTTAATATTGCTGAAAATGGTAGAATTCGAGCTTGGTTGAGGAAAGATAAATCTACAAACCATCTAACAACTATCAAAAGAGATGGGATGACGATTAAATGGTTCCAATTCAACATGATAATCATCAATATTCCTATTTTATTATTCTTCCCTAAATAATGAGTAAGGATTTCAAGAATAATTAAGATTCTAAAATTATGAAAATCAACCCATGTAGGGTTTTCCAATGTTACCCTATGTTAACCTATAATTTCTATTGAAATATATCTAGATCAAGGGCTCATCAAGGGGGATATGAAAATCAATTAATAGGGGTATGAAATCAATTAAAATTCTATTTATTAGAAAAATGTTTTTATCCATCAATTTCCCATTATAAATCAAAAATATTTTATTAATAATCCAACATCTCATCCACATAGAAATTGTTGCGGACCTTGTAATTCTCTCAAACAGGAGGTGGTTTTCATAAAATACCACAAAAGGACCAACGCCCTACAATATTGTGCAAACTATTTTTTTTGGTTTCCCTCACCATGTACTCCAAAAAATTTATGATATTTTTACCCTTTCCATGGAATATAGGTCTAGAATAAATGCCCCAAATCCATGGCCACACCATAACCTTCCCATTTATCATACTAGTATTACATCAGTTTAACATCCCCGGTAAATAAAGAATATGAAATTTTAATATTTATTAATATTTTATAATTAAATAATAATTTTACTTTTACGGTGATGTTATGTTTGATGGCGTACTCGACACACAAAAATGGATTCTTCCAAGAATCTTATGTTGCACACAATGATGAGTCATATTAAAAAAATAGTAATATAATATTATTATTTTAAATTTTAGTTTACACATAGCCATTGTAATTAGTTGAATGAATAGAAATAATTATATTATGATTTAATATGTTTGTTAAATGGTTTAAATTTATCCAATGAAAGTTAGAGGCTTATAATGATATTGAATACACTTTTAAGCATAAATACTTTAATATTTCTTAAATATAGTCTTACTGCCTTTTAATGGAAAAACCATAATAAATATATTTTTTTAACATTTATATATATCATTTGACCAAATAAACTTATTCATTAGAATCAGTACATAAAAATTTAATTTTGGTAAATTTTTGGTATTTTTCAGATAATGTTCATTTTTAAGGAAAATATGACATAATCATATATTATTTACTAAAATAATTTCTATATGGGGTTATATAAGTGATCTCTTAAACTATAAATAGTCATTCTAAATATATACTTATTTCCTAAATCTTGGTATTTTATTTATAACTTTTAGACCTCATATAAAAAATTTATTTATGACCCAACATTGATGTAGCAATTACTTTATTAATGAAATATTTAAATAAACGATATTATAAATTTTAAAATATTTTTGTCAATCTTTTTATACAATCCACAAATTTTTTGGATGATAGTTACATTTTTCTGTATTTATAAATATTTTCCGAAGTAATAAAGGTGTTATGGATTTTAAAATTACATGATATGGATAGTGTTAAAATTAACATAATTCATATTTTAAAATATAAAATATTTTATTAAATTTTATAAAATTTCAAAAAATGTTATATTCATCCAAATGGATTTAATATGTATAAATGTTTATTGAATAATATTTACTTGTATATTTTTCTTGTTTTATTAACTATTTTTATTCTCAAAGTATTAAATTCTTGAGAAAACAATAAGAGTAAAAAAGGGTTAAATTTAAAAGATAAGGATTCGTTTTTTTTTTCAAAACCTGTCCAATTAATATTGAATGATTTTATTTCTACTTATATTCATTATAGTTAAAAATTTTGTTAGTTGTGTACATTTTGAAACAAAAAATCAATTTATAATAAAATAATACTTTCATATATTCTTAAATAGCCCCTCCTCCCTCTTATAAAAGGCCTCCACCTCTAACCCTTTACAAAAACATTTCAGTTACCTTGGAACATCCAAACCCTTCAACAGGAATCTCTCAACAAACCTTGTTCCACATAGAAGCTTTCCCCTAGGCATAAAGAAATTCAAGAAATCGATTTGGCACAAATCAAAGAGAGTTACAAGTTTTTAGCGGTACTGTCTTCTCTAAAATTCCTTTCCATTATTATTCTTCTTCACTCCCTATTATATTATTTTTCTTTTATTAAATAAAAAAACTACTATCATCAATATACTTGGATGTTTTTATGAGAAGGATACGAACTACACCTCCATTTAATGGATTTAGAACATACTGTTTCTATGGATGATGAACTACTGCCTCACAAAATGATGATTGTTCGATTTTTCCATACCGCCTCTCATCATGGCCATTGTGATAACAATTTATTTTTATGTGATATATATTAAATTAAAATTTTCTCTATGTTTATGTATTGTTCATATATATCACACCTTTATGGTTTCCATAATGGGTAAATATGATAATTTCATTTGAGGAAATGCAGACTACTGCCACCTCAAAGTGATATGACTCATTCATTCCATTCATGGAACACATAATGTATATTGTTAATGAAATTGTGTAATGTATATAAAATATGATATTATTCTCTACTTATAATTTACCTATTTTTGATTTACTTTTTCATTCTTTAAATATAAAAAAGAAGTGAAAGTAGCATTCATGGGTTTGTACGGCTTACCATCTCCATGAACAGTGATCCTCATTTCTTATATCCAAATTTAATGGACTATTATAAATACATATATAATGGATATATATGATATTTATATCACTAATACAATTTTGGAGATAACGGACTTTTTAACACATAGGTAATTTGTAATTATAACATGTTAATTTTTTACGTGAGTACCAAATATCAGCAAAATTACCGATATTAACATAAATAAATATGTAATATTTATAACGTGTTAATAAGTGATATAAAAAGAATAAAAAACTTTAAAAAGATTCTTCAGCAAGTAGAAATTATCTTATGTGTTTTATGCATTAATAACAAGGAACATACTTGATGTGCCCGACTCAAGGTAAGGGACATAGACTCAATCTTATTTCATTGAAACATATTTTGATTTATACAAGACTTGTTTTATACAATGTAGAAAGCCATTTTTATTTTAATCTTCAAAGGAAATATTTTTTCTATGTAGGGTTTAACTAAATGACAAAGTGAATATTTATTTTTGAGATACCTTGTGATAAAAAAAATTTCACCGCTGCGAGTATTATTTGATATTTGGATTCCATAATAAGCTGCATTTTTTTTACAAGGAAAATACATTCCATATACCCTTTTTACTTATTTCGGTATTGATATTTTTTTTGATAATAGAATTATTATGACAATATATTGAACTGATATCTTTTGATTTCAATGTGTAAATGTTATCTTTCCTTTATACTAGTTCATGTGTTTTGATTATGTTATGGTTCTTGGTAATTGATTACATATATGGGTGTTTCCGTGATAAATCTGGGGTGAGTGAGTTTGAGATTTCCCTCCAATGGATTGGGAAACGTGATGGAGGTAAACATTAATATTTCTAATAAGATATTTTTGGAATATATTATGATGAGTATTCCAAACCGAACACCCTATGTAGATGTGAAAGATCCAATGTAAGTATGATATGGACACCACAATTTACCTTTATGAATTGTTATTACTATGTATTATTCATAAATCTTATGATTTCATCAAGTACGTTACATAGATTAGGTTTTGTATGTATTTATTTAATAATGTTTTATTTCTTTATTTTATAACCCTAACTGAGCTTTTTATGCTCATCCCATGTTTTTGATATGTTTTTCATAGTTTATAAGGATGTGTTAGATAGATAATGTATTCAAGAATATTTATATCAAGAAAATTCCTATTGTTTTATTTGAGGAGTTTTATTCCTGTGAAAAATTAGAATAGAGTATAAGTGACTACCTTGTTATATTGAAATGTAATGTAATATTTATGACCTAATTATCTAAAACTCTAAACCTGAAAAGATCCACAATCTAAATTCTTGACATAACTCAAGATTATGTAATTTTTAAGGATATGGAGTTATAGTCTGTATCGGAGGATGGTTTAGGAATCATTAGGAGTTAAGATATTGTCAAATTAATATCCTTAAATTAATTTATGGTAATATTGAAATGATATAACATTTATCGATTACCATGTTTCTTCGCATAATATATTTCTCGGTGTAGAATTGTTTTCTGTAGAGGAATCATAGAATCTATAATGCGATGAAATCAAGAGGAAAATTACCTTCCAAATCATAAACTTGAGATGGTCGGAATCGAAATTGAATAATTTGTTGTTGTGTTGGAATAGTTGACTCTGCCTATAAATGGTGGTGGTATCTATGCATGAGATCATCCAAATAAACCACAAAAGAAGATTTCAGTAGTGTAACATTTCTTGAGGCAACACCCCTCATTATTCAAATTATAATTTGACCCTATTCTAGCTGAAGTGGCGATTAAAGCACTATAAATGATTTTTTATGTCATGGGGTGTTCATAACCTCAAAAGATAAGTCTTAATGTTTACCATTTTGAAGGTGAATCTGATCAGTGGTTGTTGATGGTTAAAAAAATTAGGGATAGTTATAAGATTTATGTTCTTAATTGGGATGAATTAAAATATTTTTTTCATAAGAAATAAATACCTATTATAGTTAATTTTAGGATGGAAAATTAATCCTTGGAATTGAGGCAGGAGGATTACTCAGTGGCTACCTATGAAGCAAAAATCACTCGAATGGAAAGGTATGATCCAAATTTCATTCAAGATCATGATAGTAAAATCAATCATTTTTACTCGTTATTAATTCCAATTTATTTAAGGTCTTTAGCTTCCAGTTAGATACAATTTTATGAAAAATTTGTTCTATTTTCATAGAATGCAGAAATGGGGTTTGCCGATGATCTGGTGTTCTTCAAAAAACAATATTATATGAGGTTTAGGTGGATGATGAAAGGGAAGAACTTTTCATAAAAGTATGATAGTATGAATGTTAAGGTTATAGTTTGTGAAAAATTATGTAAAAACACACTTGGGAATGCCTTATGAATTAAGGAAATTGCTTCCAATGAGGAAAAATGGGACATAAAGATCATAATTTCACTAAAAATGATCAAGTTAATGGTAAGAAAAAATTTTATTTACAGTTAGAAAAATGTTTTATGTGCAATAAAATTGGTCATTATGAATATAAGTGTCCAACGAAGAACTCAAATGCAGGAAAGAAGACAGACTACAAGCAGAAAGGGGAGGTGAAATGTTTTGAAACTACTTCAGTAGATGTTGGGCCATCAAATGAAGTAGTATAAGGTACACTGTTTGTTTATTCAAATTATACCAACATGTTGTTTGATTCAAGGTCTACACATTCTTTCATTTCTGAGAAATTTTCTAGTAATTTGGGAATTCCTTCTCATGAAAGGAATCCAGAACATATGGTAAAAATAATGGGAGGAAATGTTGAGACAAAAAGAAATTTTAAGAATCTTCATGTCCTTGTGTGCAAAAATATTATACCTACAAACCATATTATTTAGCCTCTAATAGATTTTGATGTTATATTTTGATATGGATTGGCTTTATTTTTATCACGCTTGGATTGACTATAGAGTTGAAAAAGTTTCTTTTTAGGACGAATTTCAGTTTGTGAACAAGAATGAACGCTTACTTTTGATAAAAAATCAGGAAGCTAATAAACTATTAAAAGATTTAAATGAATGTTACCATGAAAATATTATTTAAAACGAAGGATCTATTCAAATAAATGATGTTCCATTTTTAAATGAGAAACTTTATGTTTTTTCTGATGAGTTTCCTGGTATAATTCATGATCTGAAAGATGAATTAACTATTGACTTAGTTCCTGATGTTAATCCTATTTCAAATTCCCCATATCGAATGGCTCAAATTAAACTTTTAGAGTTAAATAATCAATTGCATGAGTTATTAGATCAGGTTTTCATTCTACCTAGTCCATCATTATGGGGTTCTTCTATCTTGTTTGTTAAAAATAAATATGGTTAAATGAGATTTTTCATTGATTATAGATCCTTTAATAACATCACAATAAAGAACAAGTATCCCATGCCTCATATCGATGATTTGTTTGATCAGCTCCATTTAGATTAGTATTTTTCGAAGATTGACTTGAGGCTGCGGTTCCATCAGTTAAATGAAAAGAAACCAGAACTTCTGAAGACGACATTTCATACTAGATGAGACCATTATGAATTTGTAGTTATCTATTTTGGGTTAACCAAAGAAACTATTTTATTAATGGATCTTGTAAATATAATTTTCTATGAGTTCTTGCATGAGTTTTTGGTTGTGTTTAGTGAAGATATTTTGGTTTTTTATATAAGTAAAGATGATCATGAAAGTCATTCGAGGGTTATCTTGCAAACATTAAAATTAAAGAAAATATATGGGAAATTTAGAAAGTGTGAGTTTTGGTTGCAGAAACATCCATTCCTTGGTCACATTATTTCTAAAGATGGTATAACTGTTGATCCAACTAAAACATAATTTGTTAAAAATTTAACAAGACTAACAAATACAACTGATATTCATAGTATTCAGGGAACAACAGGTTATTTTATGTGGTTTTATGAAAATGTTTTATGGTAATCAATCCCACAGAATATGTTAACTCAGAAAGGGTTTAAATTTATCTGAAAAAAAGAATGTAATGATTATTTTCCAGAATTGAAAAAATGATTCGTGAATGCTCCAGTTTTAGCATTTCCTTCTATAGATGTAGTAAATTGTTATGTACAGTGATGCGTCATTTAAAGGCCATGGTTTTGTCATAATGTAGAATGATTAGGTAATTTCTTATGCTTCACGTTAGTGGAAACCTCATTACAATAATTTCTATACAAAATATTTGGAATTAGCTGCTGTTGTTTTTTCATTACAAATTTGGATGCATCATCTATATGAAGTAAAAAAGCCAAATATATACTGAACAAAATAGTTTTAAGTATATATTCACTAAATATGAATTGTGTAAAACCCAGAAATTTCAAGGAAACTTTTTTTTCTTAAATACTTAGGAATTTTACGAGTTCACACTTTCTGACGGTGCAAGATGTCGAGGCCCGGTGTGCTCAGAATCAATTTCAAATGTTTTGTTCAGTTACGTTCAGTATACGTATATGTGGGTTTTTCTATCTTTTGAACCGGTGCTCAGAATTGATATATGAGGACACTGATGAACTCACAATGCTGATATTCTCTTAAGGGGACCTTTACCGCAGTTGCGTTTGGTTGAGAGTAGAAGTAATAATTTGGGGATTCATAGAAAATAAATAAAATTGTTGTATTGTAAAATTTCATTTAAGCGGTGGTTATTTCTTCTAAAGGGATGTTGGGGTGGGGCCCACACCCCACATAACCTCCCAAGGGAGGATAATGTGTGGGGGGCCAAAAAGGGCACCTAACTCTTTATCTTCCGTTTAACTCCCATGAAACCCCTTTTAACTTGTAAACTGCCACTTAATGGATGAGTCTTTCCATATTCATCCATTTATTATGCCGACCCCATCAATTTAAGTAGTTACGAACCCTTAATTAATTGGTTTTTGAATTATTTTGAAATGCTTGACATTAATAAATTTGGTAGATTTTATTTTATTTGCATTGGCAAATATTCGATTGGGGAGGCTCTGGAAAATTTGAAGAAATGAGTTTCTCTCTCAATGAAGAACAATGTTCTTCAACAAAGAACATTACCGATGAAGAACATAGAGAACTTCTCCAATGATTCTTCCTCTTCAGACACACCCTGACATCAATGGAATTGTCGTCTGTATTCTGCGATGCCCGACATCCACAACGCTCGTCTTCTCTGAATTGTTGACGTGCACCATTCTTGGAATTGAGGTAGGGGTGTGTTTTTTTTGAGCAGCGTTGAATTTATTTCTTCCATGTTGGTTGTTTCCTCCTAAACTGCTTTCTATCAAACTAATGTAGAAGGACCAGGCCAAACTAACACGGTTTGATTCCTCTGCTGTTCAAATGTTTTTGTGGCGTTCTTCGACCGTTTTTCGAGTGGGTAAATCAAATCATGTTTTCGAAAATGATCGAAGGCCCGAAAACATCGGAAACGACCTCGGAACAATGGGGCAACCCAGAAGTGGATGTTTCGTGGAGATCAGACCATCGGAATGAATAACGGACACCGTGGGATGCACGCTGGCCAGAGGCTTCATTTCTTGAAAATTCCAGAATACATGGCGTGTACATTTGAAGCACATGCCGTGTAGTATAAGTTCTCTACGGTTTATGTTTCGTGCGTCATACGAGTGTCACACACCGTGTGACTGGGGTCACACTACGTGTAAAATCCATACAGTATTGTAGAAGTAGCTTCAAGAAGACTCGGCGTGTACTCAGGGAACACACAGACACGGGAAGACTTACACGACCCGGAGGCACGGCGTGTACAATCTTCATTGCATGGTAGAAGCGGATTCACAAAGACTCAGGGTGTATTCTTGGAATACACGAACACAGGGTGGAGTACATAGGCATGTACTACACCACACTTCCAGGAATAACCAGTGGCACAGCCTACCCCGTGTACCAGTTACTTGGATACGGCGTGTAATCCTTACCACATGTCGTGTAATTACCTTTGAGGCCATATAAGGGCACATGGTTAGTATACATGGAGCTGCCCCTAGACTCTTGGACATTTCTTGTAATCATTACTACACGTCATGTACCTACTTTTTCCACATGACCATCCCTACGACATTAGCCGTAATAGACGGGCAGTACCCAAGGTCTGATGACACAACATTTACCTCTCACCAACATGCCATGTATTTTTTGGGAAATGGCTTTGTAATATTGTTCTCTGTAACTTGGAATTGTTATGCTTGGGTTTGACCCCTATGACGTGGCATTCCTTTGAGATACATTCATGTGAGACTTCGTGACACTTGGAGTGTCGACTAGTAGCTCGAGGAGCGGACCCTCCCGGAATCGAGGGTGCTGTATGAGGGAACCGTAGAGCTGGCTATGACTGTGATGACTACTGTACTATAATATTCCATGGGTTCGATAGCGATGAATACTGTACTGGAATCCTCCATGGGTTCGGTAGTGACGACTACTATACTGGAATCCCCTATGGGTACGGCAGCGATGACTACTATTCTTGTATCCTGTGTGGGTCTAGTAGTTTGACCTTGGTACTTGTATCCTGTGTGGGTCCGATAGAGTAGCTAGTCCTGTATCCTGTGTGGGCCTGACTGCTATTTGGTATTGAATATTGTGTGGCTCCGACAGCTTAGATGAATCAGTGACTACATCTGATCATCTCTATTATTATATGAATGATGTATACTTGTGTGAGCTGAGTCTTGACTTTCAATCATTATCATCGATGTGATTGACTTACTATCCTGTGTGGAATGGGTTGTGATTCGGCTCAAGAGTTGGAGCCGAACTGTGATTGATAACATAGGTATGTATGGACATATACCTAAGTAGAGTTGGTTGATACTTCTTGATCGTGTATTTCTTCAGTGGTTTGTCCTTCGTGGATTCTAGGAGACCTTCGAGGTCTCAGGGTCCCTAATGAATATCGTATACTCACCACTGCACAGGCTATGCCCTCACTACATTATGTTGGATGTAGATGACACACAACACCGATCAAGGTAGAGACTTGTGGAGGTGGACGGTACCCGGAGGTGGACCACTTGGCGAGATGTACAAGGAGTAGACGGAAGGACCCAAGGTGCTGGGGAGACCATTTGTACCCACCCTTCTGGTGGGATTCCCATTGGATGGCACAGTAGTTTCTGTTTTACTTTACTGTTGTTGTACTAGATTTTCAGTTGTACTTTACTTACTATTGGGCTTATATTTCGGACCCCTTTCCTTTCAGCACTTAATTTTTTATTTTGTTTTACCTAGTTCAAACATGATTTGAATACTCTGTTGTGTTTTTTTATTTTTATATGGGAAATTCCTTCCCATTTTAGGGATTTACGCCTTCGGTTCTAGTAGCCAGACCCTGGCCTATGGAAGGTGGGCTTGGGGTAGTCACAACACATGCCCCGAGGACAGGTCGTGACAAATTGGTATAAGAGGAGTTGGTTTTACTGTAGAACTCCGGACTCTTGACATTATTTTTGGGGAATCATTAGTGTTAAGAGTATTGAGTGTAGTTTTTAGTCCACGGAGTCCAGTGTTGGTGCAGTGGCCGACATATCCAGACACGAGGACCCTAACATGTGATTTCTGACTCAGTGCCTGAAAACACTGATTGAATGTGTGTTTCCATTGAAAATTAATCTTTGTGATTACTTTCTATCAGCTCACCAGGTATAGAGTTTGACCATGGCGCACCTATTTCTTTTCAGGATGGGCCCATGAAGAAAGACGGATAGGGTTTCGAGTTTTGTATGAGATGGTTGCCCAATGAGCGACGAGGCCTCGGTGTAGGGCCCCATCACAGTGGAGGTACTAGTGGAACCTCTACCCACTGGACCACTAATACCACTAGCACCAGCAGCGGAGGGTGACGGATTCCTGAGTGCGTTGCACGAGTTCCAGCGATAGAGGCTGCCTAGGTTCCATGGAGAGACGGTCCCACATGCAGTTGAAGATTGGATGGAGGCTGTCATCAGATTTTTCAGATTGGTAGGGACACCAGCTGACCTTATGGTGATCTTTGCCGCGAGTCTCCTACACGGAATAGCAGTTAGATGGTGGAGCCTGATGCACCAGGTGCATGACGCTGCATCTTTACACTGGACAGAATTTGAGAGAATCTTCCACTCGGAGTTTGTTCCAGCCACAATTCGTTCAGTAAAGATTCAGGAGTTACTTAATATGCAGCAAGGTATCATGATAGTAGCTTAGTACTCAGCATGGTTCACCGACCTCTCACTCTACTCCACGAATATGGTACGAGACCCGTTCTTCAGGGCCTGGAACTTCGAGAAGGGACTCAGTCATGATATCAAGGCTTCCAAAATTCCCCCAAACATCCCGACATAGGCGGGGGTGTTGGAGAGATCCCTTCTACTGGAGATTTTTCTCACTGAGCAGTCACCAGTGGCGAGACCCACCACAGGGAGACACGTAGTAGATTATTCTACATTCAGATGTAGACAGATGTCGTAGAGGTCCAAGAAGACTATTCCATCAGGTGGGAAATCTAAGGATACAAGTTCTGTTGTGAGGGGCACACGAAACAGAGCCAGCCTTACGAGGAGCAGTCAGTGCTATGCTTGTGGCTAGCAGGGCCACATAGCTCGTGAATTCCTGACCCGCCATGCAGATGAGCAACAAATAGTAGAGGGACCTCCCAGGCAGAGGTAGAGGTTCGGCCATGGTGGTCCACTGGGAGCAGGCGGATGAGGAAGAGGATCTGGCCAAGACACTGGTGGTAGAAGAAGTTTCGAGACTCTTCCACCACCACCAACATGAGGTCCACCCCGGCCACATGGAGCTGGTGGACAGAGGAGATCTCAGCTCTAGGAAGTTGAGTCCTACAACCACGGCACACCTGAGATGATTCGAGGTACTATCAGTGTCTACTCCACCCTTAATGTAGTACTTATAGACACAGGTGCAAGTCATTCTTTTATTACCGCTACCCTTGTTCGGAGCACGAAGATTTGGAAGGAGCCGTTGTCTTGATAATTATGGCTCGAGACTCCTATGGGAGCAGACACAATGATTACGCACTGGTGCCTGTAGTGTGAACATACTCTACGAGGCGAGTGCTTAGGCTGGGATCTTCTTGTAGTAGCATCGAGGCCTAACGACGTCATCTTGGGTTTGGACTGGTTATCTATAGTCCATGCTCATATCCACTGTATTAGGAGAAAATTGAGGTGTGTCTGCATAGATGGGATAAGGTTCTCCTTCACCGGTGAGAAGGGAGCCTTTATAGTGTATGATGGACTTACACAGAGAAGAGGGAAGCCGATAAAACATCAGTCGGATAGTCTCATCCTTGGAATGGTTGATGTGCGGAGACTGAGTTTTCCTATTTTGTTGGATTAGTATGCAGATGTTTTTCCTAATGACGTTCTATGACTACCTCCTCGTAGAATGGTAGGCTTCTATATTGACATGTACCCTAGGAAAACACCGATATCTACTCCAGCATATTGGATGGCTCCCGCTGAGCTTTTTGTGATGCGGGTACTGCTAGAGGAATTATTGGGGAAGGGATTCATCCAACCTAGTGTTTCACCCTTGGGTTATCCGATTTTTTTTTCCAAGAAGGCATATGGGAGATTACGACTATGTGTTGACTACCGTCGCATGAATCAAGTGACAATTAGGAACAAGTACCCACACTCAAGGATTGACAACCTCTTTGATCAGCTCAAAGGAGCATGATGGTTCTCGAAGATAGACCTCAGGTTAAGATATCACATACTTAGAGTTTGATACAAGGATGTGCAGAAGACAGCCTTCAGATGTCTTTATGGCCACTACGAGTTCTTGGTTATACCCTTCGGTGTAACCAACACTCCAGTAGTGTTCATGAGTTTCATGAACATGATCTTCCAGCCTTACCTCGATCTATTTGTCATAGTCTTTATCGACGACATACTGATTTACTCGGCCACTGAGGAGGAGCATGCCTTCCACTTAAGGGTTGTACTGGATACACTCCGAGAGCACCAGATTTATGTTAAGGTCTCGAAGTGCCAGTTCTGGATTCGAGAGGTTCACTTTCTGGGACACGTTATCTTGGAAGCTGGAGTTGTAGTGGATCCAGCGAAGATCGAGGTATTACATGCTTGGGATCCACCCAGGTTCATGATGGAGGTGCAGAGTTTCCTAGGTCTGGTTGGGTACTATCGGAGGATTGTGCTAGACTTCTAAAGAGTTGTAGCATTGCTTTCATCGTTGACGAAGAATGGGAAACCCTTCATGAGGTCAGGGAGATGCCAGTAGAGCTTTCACGATCTGAGGAAGAGGTCGACCAGTGCGCCCATCATGAGGCTACTATAGGAGGGAGTAGGGTACGTAGTTTACTGCAATGCATCAGGGTCCAGACTCAGTTGTGTACTAATGAAGGATCGAGTAGTGATCGTGTATGTTTCACAGCAGTTGAGACAACATGAGCAGAACCACGTTGCCCATGACCTAGACATATTTGGAATGGTCTTCGCCTACAAGATGTGGTGGCACTATCTGATGGGCGAGCGCTTTATAGTCTACTATGATCACCAGAGTATCAGGTTCATCTTCTCACAGAAGCACCTGAACCAAAGACAACAGTAATGGAATTATTTCCTCTAGGAATATGACTTCAAGATAGTCTATACTCCTGGGAAAGGGAACTTTGTAGTAGATTCTCTCAGCAAGAGATCGGGCATTCAACTGCTGGGAGAGGCGACCAAGCAGCTAGCCACATTGAAGATATCCTTTTTGGATAGAGATAGAGCTGCCTTTCTACAGTCTCTCACAGTCACTCCTCCACTCCTTCTGCGAGTCAGAGTGGCACAATGTGGGGACGTTGACTGTGAGATGTGACTTGCTCTGGTATCCTCAGGGCAGGCACCTGAAGGGTTTTCGAAAGGTGGGGAGCACTCCATCCTCTACAGGGGATGTACCATAGTACCGGTTACACTACAGGAGGAGGTTCTGATGGGGTTCCACACTTCCCCTTTAGCGGTACATCTAGGAGTGGTGAAGATGTATCAGGACCTCAGACAACAGCACTGGTGGCCGGGTATGAAGAAGGTTGTAGTAGAGTTTGTCTCATGATGCCTCACTTGTTAGTAAGTGAAGGTGGATCACCACATTCCAGTAGTCTTGGTTCCGCCCTTAGAGGTTCCAGAGTGGAAGTGGGATGGTATATCAAAGGATTTCGTGATGGGGCATCCACGTACATCCAGAGGACATGACTCTATCTAGGTGATTGTTGGTCAACTCACCAATTCATCCCACTTCCTACCGATCATAGAGAAGGGATCAGTAGAGATCATGGGATGCCACTATGTTTTAGAGATCGTACGGCTTCATGGTGTTCCATCTACTATCATCACCAATCTAGTTGCTCGTTTGACTTCCCAGATATAGAAGGGGTTGCTGGAGGCTTTTGGAACACATCTTTGCTTGAGCACCGCCTCTCATCCCTAGATGAATGGTCATACATAGAGGACCATTTAGACTCTCTATGACATGATCCATGCATGTTTCCTTGACTTAGGTCGTAGCTGGGAGGATCACTTACCCGTTGTAGAGTTTGCATACAACAAAAGCTACAACTCCACCATCAGGATGGCACCATACGTGGCACTGTATGGCCGACCATGTAGATCACATATATGGTGGATAGATCCACGGGAGCAAGCACTTTTAGGACCAGAGATGATGTAGGCTATGACAGAGAAGGTGCAGATCATCCAGGAGCAGATGAGGACTGCACAGAGAAGACAAAAATCCTATGCTTATAGGAGACAGAGACAATTGGATTTTGAGAATGGAAACCGCATTTTATTAAGGGTCTCACCTCGACGAGGTCTACAGAGATTTGCCTGGGGTGGCACGTTATCTCCGCATTTCATCGGGTCGTTCTAGGTCCTTAGCAGGGTAGGCGAGGTGGCTTACAGCCAGACCCATCCACCTCAGTTGCACCGGGTGCATGACTTCCTCCACATATCTCAGTTGAGGAGATACATGCACGACTCATCCCAGACCATCGACCACGGGGAGCTGGACATCGATGACAGGGAGACTTTTACGGAGGTTCTAGTGAAGATCGAGGATCGATAGGAGTGAGACCTACGTGGATGGTCGATTCCTATGGTGTACATTCACTGGAAGCACGAGAACCTCTAAGAGAGAACATGGGAGCGGGAGGCTTATATGCATGCTCAGTTCCCACATTTGTTTCCCTAGTGTATGATGTAGCTTTACAATTACGTAAATCCCTGAAGACGAGGTAATGTAATGACCCAGAAATTTCAGGGATATTTTTTTCTTAAATACTTTGGAATTTTACGAGTCCGCTATTTCTGACAGTGCCTGATTCTGAGACCCGGTGTTCCCTGAATCAGTTTCTGATGTTTTGTTCATGTACGTTCAGTAATCATATGTGTGGGTTTTTCTATATTTTGAACCATTGCTCGAAATTTAAATCTAAGGACACCGATGAACTCGCAGCACCAATATTTTCTTAAGGGGACATTTACTACTGTTGCGTTTGGTCAAGATTAGAAGTTATAATTTGGGGATTTGTAGAAAATTAAATAAAATATTTCTATTGTACAATTTTATTTAAAAGGTGGTTATTTCATCCAAAGGGAAGTTGTGGTGGGGCCCACACCCCACATAACCTCTCATGGGAGGATAATGTGTGGTGGGGCCTACACGAGCACTTAACTATTCATATTCCCTTTTACTCCCATAAAACCCCTTCTAACTTTTGAACTCCCACTTAATAGAGGATCCATTCCACCTTCCTCCATTAATTGTGCATACCCCATCAATTTAATTAATTATGAACCCTTAATTAATCGGTTTTTGAATTATTTTGAAATTCTTGGTATTAATTAATTGGGTAGCATTTATTTTTTTGCATTGGAAAATATTTGATTGGGGAGGCTATGGAGAATTTGAAGAAAGGAGTTCCTCTCTCAACAGAGAACACAATTCTTCAACGAAGAACATATCTGAAGAAAAACAAAAAGAACTTATCCAACAACAAATCCTCTTTGGAGGCACCCCGACAATAGAGACCCCAATGTTGACGTACATGGATATTACATTACTTTTTTGGAATACATAATACATTAAAAAAACAAACACTCAAGGAACGTAATAGTTTTGTGTCTTTGGAAACTCGGAACATAACCTTCTATTCATGGTGAAAGATCATCAAAATCTCCCATAAAGATCCTTCCATATTGTTTTCATACCTAAATACTTTATTTATATCTCGGGGAAGAGAAAACATATAAAGGGTGAGCTCAAATTCTTAGTAAGGGTATGCATGGAGAAAATAAATCCAACCATATACATTTGGACTTAAAAACTTGAACATAATGTTTAAAATTAAAAATCTTGACCAATCAAATAAAAAATGGTAGTACATAAGGCAAAGATCATAATGGAACATCAATCATGATAAAATAGGATGGGAATAAAACATGTAATTGTGGAAAAACATTAACCACTTGATATGATTTCCATAGTAGCCAAAGCATTGCTTCCATGACCATCCTAGTGGACAAATCCCTTACTGAATTGAGTTCACTCCTCGTTCCAATGTTGTATCACTGATCCAGATTAACTTGAAATTCTAGCCATGTCTATCACATGAGATATATATCATTTCCGAATGCATTGGATGTTGATATAGGTCCCACTCATGTCATAATGAAATCATTCTTACTTGTGCCAGAAAATAAACCTAAATCATTCATCATAACACAAAGAATAAAATGGGTTTCATAAACATCATCCCATCTTAACATAATTCATATAAAACAAATGGATATAATTTCATCATTAGATGAATCAAACCATTTAAATAATAGAGACATTATACTTGAAACATAATCATACTAAATAATTTCATCTTAGATGGAAAATAGTTTTGACAAAAAAATTGAAATGAATTCTTTGGGAAAATATCCTTTCTTTTTCAAAATCATTTTCTTTTCACAAAATTCCATTCAATTTTTAATTAAAAGGATTTTTTTTGAAAATAATCGTGAAATATTGTATAGGATTCTTTATGAAAATTAGGTGTTATGAAACCGTAAAAATCCTTTCATGCCGTATAAGTTAAAAGAAACATTCTTCTCTTACTTTTTCCGGAAAAGTAAAAAGTACCTCGTATAGTAAACAAAAGAAGTATTCCTTATGTACCATGTAGTAAAAGTAAAAAATGGGTAAAAAGGACATTAAAGAGACATCAAACCTTTTTTAGAAAATAGGGTCATGGATGATAAATATAACCCCAATAAATACGTACGAATAAACAATCTGAGATAAAAATGAAATTGGAAAAGTTATCCCTTCACTTTTGTCCAATTTCTTTAGTATGTGTCCGAGACTCCGGTATAGTGGGCTTAAAAATGTTATTAACTTTTAAGAGAATGATAATAATATTTATGATATCATATATGATTCACTTATGGCTTTATATTATCTGTTCATTTGTCAATTCCATGGTAAAGCAACGTTTTTGGTAAAATCGTTTCATTTATCGTCTGTGTTTTGACTTGTAATTATTCATATGATTACATAAATCATGATTAATTAATTCTATAATATAAAAAATGATTTATATATAATATATATTCACAATATACATATATATAAAAGATCGATAAATGGAATGAAATACACCGTTCGTTGAGATGGTTAGTCGTACGTACACATGAACGATGTTTTCGTTTCCTTATTAAATTTAATAGATGTAAGTAAATAACATATACATAAATAAAGTAACATTAATATGTAATAAATTTCATGATTACTTATTATATATACCTTATAATCATTCTTGAGTGGTTAACATGGAGAATGAATCTAATCGCGTCGTGGAGACGGTAATCCGTATGTACGCACGAGCAATGATTTCATTCCCATAATTATTTAATTCAATTGGAGTGGATGATATAAAATCATAGAATAATTATGATTTAATAATGACTCTATATAGTTAATATTTACACCATTATACCCATCCAATTAAGGTGGTGGTGGAAAAAGGGATTACACCACGGGGTGGAGACGGTATTCCATACGTACGCACGGGCGATGATTTCATTTTCTGTAGGATGGATAGAAGGTGAAATAATGTTTTTTCATATTTATAATAACATATTAGTATATAATTAATACTTATTTTATTACTTTATAATGAAACAACTAAATAATATGAAGCAGAAGAAGAATGAACCTTGAAAGAGTCGATAGAAGAGATTACCACTTCCTCGATGCACCTCCTTTAAACTTATTCATAGGGAACTAGATTTGGTCTTTAGAGAAGACTAGAATCTCTATGATATAACTAGAGAGGTTTAGAAGGGGAATTTTCAGGGGTTTTCCAAGATTCAAGGCTCAAAAGGGGGTGAAGAGAAGAGGGAAGGGGTGCTCATTTTATAAGGGAAGTGAGGGGCACCTTTAGTAACATAAGAAATATTAATTTATAATAAATTTAACCTCACTTAAAAACCACCGAAAATGACTCAAATATGAATATTAGATGAGATAGGGTTGTAATCTCATCAACCAATAAAATTAAGTCTTGTTCGGTATTTATTTTAAACATTATCAACTTTATTTATCCTTATTTATTCTATTAAATTTTATTTGTGGTAATAAGATTCTAATTTTTAAATTGTTATAAATAGTTACTTATGTGTTGTGAATTGTCCATAATTGGATAATTTATGATATTTTCAACAATATAAAATTAAATTTATAATCTTTAAATATTTTTGTGATTTTTAAAAAATTTTATAATATTTTATTTTTATAAAATAAAAATAGTCTCAATTTTTACACTATTCATTTATTTGAATTTAAATAAAATCTAAATAGAGGATTTATTCGAACTAAAATCTTTAATAGATTCATAAAATTTCAAATATATCTATAAAATTTTTGTAGAACATTAATTAGTTCTTATAATGTTTGTTTTAATATTTATAAAACCATTTGTTTGATATTTCTCTTAACTAAACAATTACTACATTATTTTTTATAGTCATTTAATATGCTTATTAGTTGCATAAAAATTAAAAAAAATCCTATGATGAAGATAAATATAATATATTTCCTAATAATATTTTTACTCAAATTTATCATCTTCGAATCACAACATTTAAATTGTTATATTTATTAAATTATGAAGGTGAAATCTTTGACATCATTTAAAATAAAATAATATAAATGTCCTAATCGGTTTTTAAGGCTCCAAATGGTCCAAAAATCGACCTTTAAATGATTAGGGTATGGATATACCCGAACAATAATGTTTTGTCAAGTTTATGGTCCTTTGATAGGTATTATTATTTTAATAAAAACTATATTATTGATTTTTCACTAAATAAATAATTTCTACATCATTAATGTATAAGATTTTAGGGTAATAAAATATTTATTAAAAATTACAAATAAATTACCATTATAAATAAATTTGTTTTTAAATGATTATTCATAATCTAATTTATATTCTATATAACAATATGATGAAAATGATCTAATTATTAATGTTTGAGTGAGACATTTCACTTTCCATTAAGTAAACTAAATAAATGGTCTTAATCAAATACAAGTGGGTTTCAATGGATTCTATTTCGACCGAAATATGTCATAGGACGAAATTTAATCATCCAATTGTATTAGAACAAGTGTTATGGTAATTTTATAATATTATATTAACCCTCAATTACCAGATTTACCTTTAACTATGGTAAATAAAATTTTCCTTAGTTGATATTCATAGTCCCCAAAAATAAAAAATAGACTATTAACATAATTTGGACCTACTGATTACAAATATGGAATATAATATTCATAATTCAAATAACTTATGTTTCAGAAAATAATTTAAAATTAATCTCGTAGTTAAGAAAACGATTTTTAAAAGTTAAAATGTTGCAAAAGATTGAAATGATTTTACATATGAATTCAATGTAAAATCAATGATAATGACTTACGTTATATTAAATGGTAATAATATATTCTATTTATACATTAAAACCATTAAATATTATAATTAAACCATATAAATTATTATGATGAATAATGTTGTTTTTAATTAAAATATACCATATTTTTACTATTCATTTAAATATGAAGGTTATCAGATTAATATGAAAATTTTATCCAAAGTAAATTTTTATATCATAATTCCAAATAAAAAATTTATTTTGACAAATAGATTTTATAAACATGTCAAATACTAGATTTAATTTTGGTGCGCCATCAAAAGGCGTCAAAACTGCATTTTTTTAAAAATAATTATTTTACCCGAAAAATTTATTTTGTTCTCATACCATGTTTTATAAAATGTGTAAGATGAATTATAATTTCATAAAATTTAAAATTTAGATAATACTATTCAAAACAGATAGTTTTTAATAATATTATAACAATATATCATTGTTTAGTGAAACTCGGTATGGCATATTACACACCCTATCAAGGAAGGTCGAGATTGCGTGTAATGCAAGCTAAGAATAGTGTTGTGTATACTAATACAGTGTTGGGTATATTACAAGATAATATTGGTGTAGCGAACAACAGAATACATCAAGGAAATTATAAAAATACTTTTTCTCATAAAATCTCTAGGTGTTCTATTCTTACCCCTTAAAATGAATTTCGCCCTTGAAATTCATCTGGGTTATAAATGGTTTACTACATGAAAGTTTCTTTCATAGAAACCACATCGTAAAAAAGGAATACTAAAACTTAATTTTAAAAACCGGGGTATTAAACGTAACAGTTACCCAATTTAACTCATCACTGGGTTTCCACATAGGAGAACATAGGTGAAAATATGTATATGGAAGAGAAATTTATCCATCAAGGTCTGATGAAGAGTGTCAGAGAACATGGCTATGAAAAATCCAACAGTCACAATGCCATAAATTTTTGATGATCTAAGGTAACATCTGATTCATCGTATAAGAGGACACTAGGACAACATTTTTGGTTTTCAAGATCATTTCCCTAGAGATGAAGAATTTGAATTAGAAAAAATACTTACTATATTTCGGTACAATCTAACCATTGTTCGTGCCTTGAAAAATTTTCACTTCATCTCTTAAAGAAATGAAGTTGAATTTTTCATTCTGGAAGTGTTAGAAGATCATGAGATAGAATGATGGGTCATTCCTTATGACTCAAACAAAAGGGTATAAAAAGTTATCAAATATATACAAGTCCATCTATTGTGAGTTTAATCATATATGATTCCAAAAATTGACTTATACTTCCTATATCATACCACTAAATAAAATAAAAAGAGTTTATATTAACCAGGGACTTCCTGTAGTCAGAGTGGTAGGCGATAAAGGCATGTCTCACTTCGGATGTGGGTTCAATTCTCGCAACCTTGTCCGATGTGATGGGTTGTCGCTCATCCTATGGGTTATCCTTTTTTTAAAACTATACTATTATAACATAACAACATGTTCTAGCCTTAAACGATACTATCTAATGTCGAACGTAATTTATTCTAATATTTAGGTTTATCCAAAATACTTCTGTCCAATCTCATAGTATAAATAAAACGTTTACTAGAAAGGTCATCTACCAAGAATTGAATACAATCATTTATCTCCCGTATATCATAAGATATATATATATTGTTGTTCACATTCAAAACATGAGAATTTCTTAATCATTTATTCTCTTGAAAAATGAATACCCATTAAACCTTAGTGAAAACATGAATGTTGTCAAAAGTAAACTCTTTCCACCTACCAAAATCCCAAAAATCTGTATACTCAAACCATGATATAACTTTGTCCTTATATTAGCCATGAGCTCATGAATACTATCAGACATATTATCTTCTCCTTATTCCTTCATTATGCATATTTCAACGGCTTTCCAGAAATATTTCAATCACTTTTCATAGTTACCGGTACCATAAAATTATTAAAAACCACAATGATCCAATACATTGATATTCCAATATTCCACGATACTTTAAATGAGATTCCACAACATTATCTCGGAATCCCATTACCTAAAGACTTATTCATTCCACCACATCGTTGTCATCACAAATAGTGATTTCATGTGACATCCCTTTATCCTTTTCCTTAAGAGGTTTCTCATGTCGATCATCATTAACCCTTGGATTAGAGCATTGATTATCATAATTCCCCATTTTATTGCACTTGAAGCGTTGAAGTGTTGGTGGAGCATTCTCTGTATTCTTTTCTAAATTCACATCATTACCTACCTTTTTCCCATAACTTTGACACTCAACTAATCGATGACTTTCCTTTCCACACTTAAAAAATTTTCTAGTACATTTTAGGCAATCTCCACCATGCTCCATTCCACACATTGACTATAAAGAAACATTAATTTTATTTTCACCATTTTTATGAGATTTTTCATTAAACTCCATCTTTCCTTTTTTTTCAAAACCATGAGATGACTATGTAACACCAACTTCCAGTTATACCTTGATATCACAACACACAATTTCATAATAGGTACTGAAGTATCTTATAGCTAATTCCCTTCGAATACTTTGTTTTAAGCCACATAAGAATCGATCAACATTGCTTTCAGGTTGGATGATAAATCCAGATGCATACCTTGAAAGCCATGTAAAATTCGTCTCATATATGCCAACAGATTCATCATCCTTCTTATTAAGCTCGAGTAACTCCTTTTCCATCATTGTTCGAAGAATATGAGGGAAGTAATTATTGAAAAACAAGTTCTTGAACTCATCCCATTCCATGGATTCAATTTCATATTGGGGCCTTGTATTCTTAATTAGAGTCCACCACTGGTTTGCTTCACCTTCTAAGCGGTAAACAAAAAAAATGGATTTTTCATGCTCCTAACAATGAAGTATGGAAAATATTTTTCTGTGGTACGGATCCATTGTTCAACATCAAGTGGATCAGAAGACCCACTGAAATAAGGTGGACGTTCCCTCATGAAGGACTCAATAGAATATTTTTCCCTTATCTGATCATTTGGAAGTCTATAATAATTCATAGCTTGTGTATGTTTAGCAATAAGATTTTGTACTCCATATCCCATAACATTGAATTCTTCATGAGGACAATAATTGCATGTCCATTAAATTGATCAACCCAGTTCCTTTGGGTTCCAACCATCGCCTAAAACAAAAAAAGAATAGTGTGAGTGGAAAAAAGCAAGCTAGGAAAACAACATTATACATGGGGAGTACCTTAAATTTCTAACATCTTATGTTTAATTCTGTAATCATTACCATAATACTATGAATATAACCTATAGTTATACTTATCCATAGGGACATCCTTATACATACCTTAGAAATATCTCTTTGGATCTCACTAATGTTTTCGCATCATAGTTTCCAAAGGATGACTAAACATTTCCTATGATACCAACTATAGAGACCCCAAACTTGACGTACATGGACATTAAATTACTTTTTCGAAATACATAATACATAACAAAAAACCAACACTCAAAGACCGTAATAGTTTAATGACATTGGAAAAATGGAACATAATCTTCTAGTTATGGTGAAAGATCTTCAATATCTCCCATAAAGATCTTCCCATTTTTTTCTTAAATAAAACCTTTATTTATATCCTGGGGAAAATAAAACATATAAAGGGTGAGCTCAAATCCTTAGTAAGAGTATTCATGGAGAAAATAAAACCAACCATATACATTTTAACATAAAAACATGAACATAATGTTTAAACTTCAAACTCCTGAGAAATGAAACAAAACATGACAGTACGTAAGGCATAGATCATAATGGAACATAAATCATGATAAAATAACATGGGAATAAAAAATTTAATTGTGGAAAAACATTAAGCACTTGATATCATTTCCATAGTAACCATGGCATTGCTGACAATACCATCTTAGTGGACAAAGTCCCTTACTGAATCGAGTTCACTCCTCATTCCAGTCCTGTATCACTGAACCAGATTAACATTTCATTCCAATAATGTTTATCTAATGAGATATAAATCTTTACCCAATGAATTGGTGGGAGATATAAGTCCCACCTATCTCATAATGAAATCATTTTTACTTGTGTCATAAAATAAACATAAATCATTCATCATAACCCAAATAATAAAATGGGTTTCATAAAAATCATCCCATCTTAACATAATCCATATAAAAAAATGGATATCATTTCATCATAAGAATAATCAAACCATTTAAATAATATATACATTATACTTGAAACAAAATCATACTAAATAATTTCATCTTATATGGAAAATAGTTTTGACAAAACACTTCAAATGAATTCTTGAGGAAAATATCCATTCTTTTTCAAAATCATTTTCTTTTCACAAAATTCCATTCAATTTTAAAATAAAAGGATTTTTATGAAAATAATAATGAAATATTATTGAGGATGATTTATGAAAATTAGGTGTTATGAAACCGTAAAAAACTGTTCTTGTCTTCTAACTTAAAAGAAACATTCTTCTCATACTTTTGCCGGAAAAGTCAAAAAGTATCTCGTATGCTAATCAAAAGAAAGATTCCTTACATAACATGTAGTAAAATTTAAAAATGGGTAAAAATTACTTTAAATAGAAATGAAACATTTTTTAGAAAACATGGACATGGATGATAAATATATCCCCAATAAATATTTACGAATAAACAGTCTCAGATAAAAATGAGATTGGAAAAGTTATCCCTTACCTTTTGTCCAATTTTATTTGTATGTGTCCGAGACTCCTGTATAGTGGGTTTAAGCATATTATTAACTTGTAACAGGTCCATATTAATATTTATGATGTCATATATGATCCACTTACGACTTTATATTATCCGTTCATTTGTCAATTCCATATTAAAGCAGCGTTTTGTGTAAAATCATTTCATTTATCATCTGTGTTTTGACCTGTAATAATTCATATGATTACTTAGATCATGTTTAAATTATATATAATATATATTCACATTGTAAATATATATAATAGATCTATAAATAGAATTAAATACACCATTCATGGAGATGGTTGACGTACGTACGCATGAATGCTGTTTTCGTTTAGTTATTTAATTTAATAGATGTAAGTAAATAACATATACATAAATCCAGTATCATTAATATGTAATATATTTCATGATTAATTAATATATATACTTTATAATCATTCTTGAATTGTTAAAATGGATAATTAATCTCATCTCGTCGTGGAGACGATAATCCGTACGTACGCACGAGCGATGATATCATTCCCATAATTATTGAACTGAATTGAAGTGGATGATATAATATCTCAGAATCAGTATGATGTTATAATAACTATATATAGTTATTCTTTACTACATTATACCCATCAAAGTAATGTGGTGGTGGAAAAGCAGATTACACCACGGCGGGGAGACAGTATTCTGTACGTACGCACGCACTGTGATTTCATTTTCTGTAGGATGTATAGAAGGTGAAAAAACGTTTTTTATATTTATAATTACATATAAGTATATAAATAATACTTATTTTATTACTTTATTATGAAACAACTAAAGAAGATGAATTAGAAGAAGAAATAAACTGGAAAGAGTCGGTAGAAGAGACTACCTCTTCCTCGACGCACCTTCTTAAAACTTTTTCTTAGGGCACTAGAGTTGGTCTTTTGGGAAGACCAGAACCTCTATTATATAACTAGAGAGGTCAAGAAGAGTAATTTTCAGGGTTCGGTCAACCATCAAGGCTTACAAGGGTGTGAATAGAAGAAGGAAGGGGTGCCCTTTTGATAAGGGAGGAGAGGGGCACATTTGGTAACCTAAGAAATAATAATTTATAATAAATTCAACCTCACTTAAAGAACTACAAAAAATGACTTAAATACAAATATTAGATGATATAGGGTTGTAATCTCATCAACCAATAAAATTAAGACATTTTGGGAATTTATTTTAAACATTATGTACTAGATTAATCCTTATTTAATCTATTTAGTTTTATTTGTGGTAATAAGAATCTAATTTTTAAATTGTTATAAATAATTACTTGCGCATTGTGAATTTTCCATAATTGGATAATTAATGACATTTAAGACCATATAAATTTAAATTTATAATTTTAAAATATTTTCGTGATTTTTAAAAAAATTTAGAATATGTTTTTTTTAAATAACAATAGTGTAAATTTTGACACTATTCATTTATTTGAATTTCAATAAAATCTAAATAGAGGATATATTCAAACTAAAATATTTAATATATTCATAAAATGTCAAATTTATCTATAAAATTTGTGGAGAACATTAATTAGTTCATAGAATGTTTATTTTAAAATTTATAAAACCATTTTTTTGATATTTCTCTTTATAAAACAATTACTAAATCATTTTTGTGTAATCATTTAATATACTTATTAGTTTCATAAAAATTTAAAATAAAATCATATGATGAAGATAAATATATTAACATTCATAATAATATTTGTACTGGAATTTATCATTTTAAAATCACAACATGTAAATTTTTATATTTATTAAATTATGAAGGTGACATCTTTGACATCATTTAAAATATAAAAATATAAATGTCCTAATCGGTTCTATAAGGCTCCAAATGGACCAAAAATCTACCCTTAAATTATTAGGGTGTAGATATACTCGACCAATAATGTTTGGTAATGTTTCGAGTCCTTCTGATAGGTATTGGTATTTTAATTAAAACTATATTATTGATTTTTCACTAAATAAATAATTTCTACATCATTAATGTATAAGATTACAAGGTAAAAAAATATTTATTAAAAATTTAAAATAAATTACCATGATAAAGAAAAAAAATTATCTTTAAAATGAGTTTTTTATAATCTAATTTATATTCTATATAACTATATGTTAAAAAAAATCTAATTATTAAAGTTTGAGTGAGACATTTCAATTTCCGTTAAATAAACTAAATAAAAGGTCTTAATCAAATACAAGTGGGTTAAAATGGATTCTACTTCGACCAAAATATGTCATAGGACGAAATATAACCATCCAATTATATTAAAACAAGTGTTAGGGAAATTTTACAATATTATATTTACCCTCAATTACCCAATTTACCTTTAACTATGGTAAATAAAATTTACCATAGTTACTATTCATAGTGCCCAAAAATAAAAAAGTAGACTATTAACATAATTTAGACCTACTGATTACAAATATAGAATAAAGTTTTCCTAATTAAAATGACATAAGTTGTAGAAAATAATTTAAAATTAATCCCATTGTTAAGAAAACGAGTTTTAAAAGTTAAAACATTGCAAAATATTGAAATGATTTTACCTATGAATTCAATGTAAAATCAATGTTAATGACATAAGTTATAATAAATGTTAAAAATATATTCTATTTATAATTTAAAACCATTCAATATTATAATTTAACCATATAAATTATTATGATGAAAAAATTTGTTTTTGATTAAAATGTAGCGTGTTTTGACTATTCATTAAAATATAAAAGTTATTAGAATAATATGAAAATTTTATCCAAAGTAAATCTTTATATCCTGATTCTGAAGAAGAATTTTATTTTTTTCAAATTGAACTTATAATCATTTCAAAAACTAGATTTAACATGGGTGCACCATCAAAAGGCGGGAAAACTGCATTTTTTTAAAAATAATTATTTTACCCAAAATAATTATTTTATTCACATACAATGTTATATAAAATGTCTATGATTAATTATAATGTCATAAAATTCAAAATGTATATACTACTATTCATAATGGCTAGTTAATAATAATATTATAACAATATATCGTTGCTTAGTGAAACCTGGTGTTGCGTACTTCACATGCTATCTAGGAAGGTCGCGAATGTGTGTAATGCAAGACAAGAATAGTGTTGTGTATACTTCAAGATAATAAAGTGTTGCGTATAGTACAAGCTAATCTTGGTGTAGTGTACAAAACAAGACATCAATGAAATTAAAAATAATAATTTTTCTCATAAAATCTCAGGGTGTTACATCAACATCAATTGAATTGACATCCGTATTCCATGATGCCTGATCTCCTCAATGCTCGTCTTCCACTGCTCATTGACGTAAAACATTCTTGGAATCGAGGTAGGGGTGTTTTTTTAGGAGCGTTGAATTTATTCATTCTTTGTTGGATGTTTCTCCTAAACTAATTTCTATCAAACTAATGTGGAAGGACCAGGACAAACTAACGTGGTCTGATTCCTCCACTGTTCTTGTGTTTGTGTGGCATTCATTGACCATTATTTGAGTGGGTAAATCAAATCATGTTTTCGAAACCAATCAAAGGCCTGAAAACATAGGAAACGACCTCGGAACATCGGGGCGACCCAGATGCAGAAGTTTCGTGGTGCACAGACCATTGGAATGGAGAAAATGCACCTTGGGAGGCATGCTGGCCCTAGGCGTCATTACTGGAAAATTCTAGAATACACAGTGTGTACCTTCAAAGCACAGGCTGTGTAGTATAAGTGCTATGTGGATTAAGTTTCTAGAGTCGGACAAGTGTCACACACCATGTGACCGGGGTCACATGGCGTGTACTATCTACACAGCATGGCAGAAGCAACTTCATGAAAGCACAGCGTGTACTCAGAGAATACATATACACGGGCAGACATACATGACCAGGAGGCACGACGTGTACAATGTTCATTGCATGGAAGAAGCGGCTTCGTGAAGACTAGACGTGTATTATGTAAATACATGAACACGAGGTGGAGTACATAAGCATGTACTCCACCACACGGCCAGGCATGGATAGTGGCACAACCTACCCTCTGTACCAGTTACTTGTACATGGTGTGTAATCCTTACCATACGCTGTGTACTTACATTTGAGGCCATATACGGGCACATGGTCATTATACACGGAGCCACCCCTGGACTCTTGGACATGGCATGTAATACATACCACATGTCGTTTACCTACTTTTTCCACATGGCCAGCCCAACGAACCGGGCTGCAATACAAGGGATGTACGCGAGGTCTGATGACACGACGTTTACCTCTCACCTACACACTATGTATTTTTTGGGAAATGGCTTGGTCATCTTGTTCTCTGTAACATGGACATGTTTGGATTGGGTTTGACCCCTATGACGTGGAAGTCCGTTGAGATAATTCCACGTGAGACTTCATGACACATGGAGTGTCGACCAATAGCTCGAGGAGCGGACCCTCCCGAAATCGAGCGTGTTGTGTGCGGGAACCATAGAGCTGACTGTGACTGTGATGACTACTGTACTTGAATCCTCCGTGGGTTCGATAGCGATGACTAGTGTACTAGAATCCTTTGTGGGTTCGATAGCAAAGACTACTATACTAGAATCCTCCATGGGTTCAACAACGTTGACTACTGTTCTTGTATCCTGTGTTGGTCCAGAAGTTTGACCTATGTACATGTAACCTATGTGGGTCTCACAGCGTAGCTGGTCTTGTATACTGTGTTGGTCCGCTAGCTTAGAAGAATTAGTGACTACATCTGATCATCTCTATCGCTATACAAAATATGTATACATATGTGAGCTGAGTCTTGACTTTCAATAATAATCATCAATGTGATTGACTTCCTATCCTGTGTGGACTATGTTGTGATTTGGCTCGAGAGTTTGAGACGAACTATTATTGATAACATAGGTATATGTATGGGCATATACCTAAGTATAGTTGGATGATACTTCATGATCGTGCATTTCTTCTGTGATTTATCCTTCATGGATTCATGGATACCTTTAGGGGTCTCGAGGTCCCTACTGAGTGTCGTATACTCACCCATGCACAGGCTATGCCCGTACTACGTTGTGTTGGATGCAGACGACAGACATCACTGATCGATGTAGAGACCCGTGAAGCTGGACGGTACCCGGAGGTGGACCACTTGGCGAGACGTACATGGAGGAGATGGATGGAACTATGGTTCTGAGGAGATCATCTGTACCCACCCTTCTGGTGGGATTCCCAGGGGACGACACAGTAGTTGATGTTTTACATTACAGCTGTTGTAATATCTTTTCAGTTGTATTCTACTTACTGTTGGGCTTGTATTTCTGACCCCTTTACTTTCAGCACTTACTTTTGTATTCAGTTTTACCCAGTGCTTATTTTATTTGCGTACTATGTTGTGTTTGTTTACTTTTATAAGGGCAATGCCTTCCCAGTTTTGGGATTTACGCCTTTGGTGCTAGTCTCTAGCCCCTGGCCTTTGGACAGTGGGCTTGGGGTAGTCCCGACATGGGCCCTGAGGACAGGTCATGAAAAATTGAACATGAGAAAGAGGATGTAGCTAGAGTTAATCAATGATTATGATTGAACAATTCATTATCATCCAGGAAAAGAAAATAAAGTGGTTGATGCATTGATTCAAAAAAGTAAAGCTATATAAACCATGTTATATTTGGAACAAGATCATTTAATTAAATATTTGATGAAATTGGGTATAAAAGTTTTTGGTTCAAGAAAATCATTTGCTTTGTTTCAGGTTTCAATACAATCATCCCTAGAATACTGAATAAACAAAGCACAAAAAAGATGATTATGAGTTGTAGAAAAAGGTAGAATTGGTTCAGAAGGGTAAGTTGCCTAAGTTTATCATTATAGAGACTATGTTTTTGAGGTTTTCAAAGAGATTATTTTTGCCTTTTCATTCACAGATGAAGAATGTGTTATTATGTGATGCTCATAGTTCTCTATTTTTAGTTCATCATATATGTACTAAAATGTACGTAGATCTTTGGGAGTATTACTCATGGGATGGAATGAAAATTGATATTGCTGACTTTACACTGAGATGTTTTATTTGTCATTATTTTAAAGCAGGTAGGCAGTTACCGAAAGGGATTCTTTAGCCAGTACCAATGCCAAAGTGGAAATGAGAAGATGTGTCCATGAATTTCATCATGGGATTACCAATGAATTTTACAGGTGACAATGAAATATGGGTTATTATTGATCGATTGACTAATTCTGGTCATTTTCTTGCTATTAGAGATACTCTATCACTAGATCAACTTTCTCAATTGTATAATAAAGAGATAGTCAGGTTACATTGAAGTTTCCATATCCATTAAATCATATTATGATTCTAGGTTCACTTATACCATTTGTAATGGCCTTAAGAAGTTATTCGGTACTCAATTAAATTTTAGTATAGCTGTTCATCCACAATCAGATTGGCAGATGGAAAAAACAATTCCGACATTGGATGATATGGATGGATCCTGCTCAATGGATTACCAGGGAAGTTGGGACCGAAATCATTATATGGATGAATTTTCATATAATAATAGTTTTCATTGTAGTATATAGATTGCACCATTTTAGGAATTATAATTGAAAGCAGTGTCAAACTCCATATTTATGGGATATTATAGGTGAAAGGTATTTGATTAGAGCAGAATTAGTAAAAGAGATGGAAGAAAAAGTTCAGTTGATTGAGAAGAACATGATAACATCTGAGAGAAGAAAAGACAATATGCGGATAACTGGAGTAAGGATCTTTCATTCTAGGTAGGTGATCATGTCTTTCTCAATGTTTCTCCATGGAAATGTGTGATGAATTTTGGTAAGAAGTTAAAGTTGAGTATGAGGTTCATTGGACCCTATGAAATCCTTTTGAAAGTTAGATCATTTGACTAAATAGTGTATTTAGCTATTATTTTATCCCATGTACACAATATTTTTCATGATTCAATGTTGAGAATGTATAAGCAGGATCGATCTCATGTTTTGAGTCTAGAGGTAGTTCAGTTGTAATAAAATCTTTTTTATGAGGAACAACCATTCCATATTCTTGACCAAAGTGAGAAAGTACTACATAATAGGATTATTCATCAGTTAATGGTTATGTGGGGAAACTATATGGTAGAAGAGGTAACTTGGTAATGTGGAAATTATAAGAGGGATTAGTACTCCCATTTGTTTTATAAGTGAATAAAATTACGAGGACACAATTTCCAAAAGGGGGGAAAGATGTAACATCCCAAGCACATAATGAATATTACAGTTTCATATTTATTAATATTTTTGAATTAAATATATATTTTACTTTAAAGGGGATGGTATGATTGATAGCGTACCCGACACACAACAATGGGTTTCCCGGAAATCTTATTTTGCACACAATGCTATGTCATACTGAAAAAATTTATAATATAATATTATTATTTTAAATGGTAGTTAACACCTCACCGTTGTACCGGTGGGAATGAGCAGAACTAACTGTATTATAACTAAACATGTTTTTTAAATTTTTTACATTTATCAAATAAAATTTAGAGGCTTCAAATGGGAATTATTCTAATTTTAAGAATAAATATTCTAATAGTTTTAAGAGGTAGTTATACATCCTTTTGATGGAGAACCCTTTTTAAATATAGTTTTTCACTTTTATATTTTCTATTTTACAAAATAAACTACTTTTTATGAATCGGGGAATCAAAATTTTCTTTGGGTTCTTTGTTTGTTTTTTTCTGATAAAGATCAGTTTTTCATGAATAGTGAAAAAACTGCATTTTAAATCAAAACTATATTTTCATCCAATTGAATTTTATGATTATATTTTCCTTTTAAATGGTTTTAAATTTTAGTTAGATTAAAGTTTTATCATTTAATACATTATAGGTTATTTGATATAATTTAACATTGATATTCGACATAGACCCATGTCAATCTTTTGGTAATTTATAATTCATAAAAACATGCCTTTTTGGATTTGACAACAGGAATCAATTTTAAATTAATTGATACCACTTCTGTGTTTTACAACTAGAAAACTAGATCCCATATTTGGAATCAGGAGGTCCATATTCTGTAAATAGGTACCTTTAATTTTTAGACATTATGAATTGTAACAGAAGTAAATATATTTTGTACCATGGTTAAAGGGTAAATCTTGTAAATAAGGGTAACAATAATATTACAATAACATTAAATTTCCATAACCCATGTACTAACCCTATGGAAAAAACATTTTCTAACCATGGGAATTCTTCGGTCAATTTTAGGACCCCATGGAGCCACATGTGTTTGAAAATGACATTTAATTACTATTACATTAATGTTAAGGAAACTATAACATTAAATTATATATTTTAATAAAACAATTTTTATAGGGGTTATTTTAGTTCTATATTGGAATATAAATAGTCATTAGAAATATAATAATATTTCCTACATCATTGTATTTTATTTTTAATTTTTTGACATCAAATAAATAAATTTATTTTAGGTGCAATGGTGATGTAGTGATTACAATATTAATGAAAGATTTAAATAAATGAGATTATAAATATTACAAAAAATTAGTTTTTAAACATTCTATTCCATAAAATATTTTTTGGATGATATTAAAATTTTATCATTGTATTAATGATGTTTTTTTGAAGTAATAACGTTTTTATAGATTTACAAAAAAGTCATGACATTAAAAAAAATCACGATTTTAATAAATCAGATTTTAAAATATAAAATATTTTATTAAATATTATAAATTTAAAATAAACATAATAGTGTGTCCAAGTTGTTATAGTATGTCTGAAATTTCAATAATGACTCATTAATTGGATATTTTTCATGTTTTGGAATCTATTTTGATTCTCAAAGTGTTAAAGTTTTGATAAAATGCTAAGAGTAAAAAAAGGATAAATAAAAATGATGAGGATTAAAAAATATCCAAAAAATATCCTATTATTAGTGGATAATTATATTTCTACTTATATTCATATTAGCGTATAATTTATTTAGTTTTTGATATTTAGAAACTAAATATAATTTTATAATAAAATAATACATTCAAATATTCCTAAAGAGCCCATACTAGATCTTATAAAATAACACCACCTCTAACCAATTACACACACCTATAAATCCCTTTGGATCTTCCAAATACTAATAAAAGATGTACCAAACATCACCCTATACCTCCTAGAAGCTTTACCCTAGGCATAAGGAAATTCAATAAATCCTTTTTTCTCAAATCAAATAGAGTTACCCATTTTAAGAGGTAGCGTTTTCTCTAACATTCATTTCCATTATTCTACTTATTCAATCCCAATTATATATTTTTTATTTTAATACAAAACAAAACAATATTATAAATAAAATATATTTTAATGAGATGCATTCAAACTACACTTACACAAACCTCCTTTTAATGGATTTAGAACATACTGTTTCAGTGGACGGTGAACTACTGCCTCACAAAACGATGATTGATCAATTTTTCTGTAACACCTCTCCTGGAGGAAATTATGATGGAAAAATATTTATAAGTGAAATATATTATATTTATATTATCTCTATTATTTTTTATTTTTCATTTATATCATACCATTTTGGTTTGCATAATGGGTAAATACGATAATATCATTTGAGGATGTTGGGACTACCTCCCCCTAAAAGTGATATGACTCGTTCATCTCATATATGGAATGTATAATGGTTGGTGTTAATGAAATTGTATAACATATATAAAATTTGATATTATAATATAATTATTCTATACATACCTATCATTTATCTTTCATTCCATTATATTTGAAAAAGGAATGAAAGAAGCGTTCATGCATACATACAACTTACCGTCTCCAAGAATAGTGATTTTCATTTATTATATCCAAATTTTATGGACTATTATAAACATAAATATATATATATAATTGATATATATTATATTTAAATCATTAATACAATTTTGGAGAAAATGGAAATTATAAAACATGGACAATTAGTAATTATAACAAGTTCATTTTTGACTCAAGTACCAAATATCTGTAAAATGACCGATATTAACATAAATAAGTATGTAATGTTTATAACGTGGTAATAAGATATATTTGTAATGCCCCAACCCCAGTTACCACGATTTGGTTCATTATGACATAACATTGGAATGATCACAAGGAAATCATGTCTCTAAAGACCGATCAATTTATAATTTTTGGAAACAAGATTCATTCAGAAGGTCAACTTTACAGCTTGAAGAGAAATACCACAAAAAAATATTTCATTAGAAACATCCAAGCCTCCAAGATTATTACTATAGGTCACTCATAACTAACATCTTCATATCCTACGAATATGATTCATGAGAGAGGATTGACTTCAAATGCTCAGTAAGGGTAAGTAATAAAGCGGAAGATGATATAAATATTAATCCTGGTGAATAATTGAAACCACATGACTTTACCAATAATAAACATGAATACTTTTATGAAAGGAATATGAGATGAGTAAATAATGCCATAATAAAACATAATAATGTGTATTTTACTAGTCGAATGACCATGTTAACAATCAATATTATTTCCATAGTGAGGGAATGTATAATGCCGAACAATCTGATACATTTTGTCAACGCCTCAGCCAAGACCTCTAAAAATGATTAAAGCCTTGGCCAAAATCATATATCATATTGGGAATTGGCCTCGGCCAATTCCATGTCTAGTAGTCTCATGGGACCTACCGATTCATCGAGGATCTATAGGAGGCTTTTCCTGTCACTTACAAAGTCCAATACATTCTTCATATAAAAAGGATTAAACATATCATAAACATTCGTATTCAAACGAGTATAAAAAATGTCAATAAATAAACCATAAACCATGAATGGTATAAAAATAGCACATCCACATTCAAAAATATCACAAAACCTTCAATACAATATGAAGGGTTTTGTATCATAATAAATCAACTTCAAATAAACTTAAATCCATCTAAGGATGTTGACATAGATAAAATCAAAACCCTTTTAGAAAAATGTGTCTTTATATTTTAAAATCATAATTATAAAGAAAAAAATTATTTTAAAAAAATTATTATAATCATGTATGGGAAGCATCAATGATTTTATAATGGAGGAAAATAGCTGCACCCACGGTATAAGTTAAAAAAAAGATATTCTTACCTTAATTCTGTCGAAAAGGTTAAAAAGAACCTTTTTTGGAAAATGATGGAAAGATTCCTTTATAAAAATGTTATAAAAATTCAAACAAGGGTATAACTGACTTTAAACCATATTCTATAGAATATTAAATTTTTTTTAAATACATTTTTAAGAAGCATGGATGTGGATGATAAAGAGGTTCCAGTAAATAATTACTTATAAACAGCCTTGGATAACGAAGAGTTTGTGAAACAAACCCTTACCTTGTAATTTTCATTGGTTTAGGGTAGGTTAACCTCTTGTATAATAGTTAAATCATAGTTATTAAATTATAAAAGAATCATATACATAAACATGATATCATATATGATCTTGTAATATTGTTTTGTTGATAATATTTTACTATTATCTTCGTTTTCGGGTGTTCACTTACTCGATTTCTTTTATATGTTTTGTTATATAAGACATTTTTGTTATCAATAGGTTGTATCTTATTCATTACTAGAATAATATCAAATCCTTAAATATTATTTTTAATTATAAAATGAAAATTATTCTTGAATGGATACGATGGGGAATGAATCTCATCGTGTTCGTGGAGACTGTAGTCTGTACGCACGCACGAGCGACAATATCAATCCTTTGATATTAAAATAATATATAATTAGATGTTGTATCGTATATAAAAAATAATTATCATGTTATATTTATCATTTACATGAATTACTCAACATTATTATACCCATCCAAATAATAATGTATTGAATAACAATTACACCACGACGTGGAGACGGAAAACCGTACGTACGCATGTATGGTGACTTTTCAATCAAAGGACTTATAGAATATAGAAAATGGTTGTAAAATTTTTATAATAACATCAGATTATATATAATATACTGTATTTATTATTTTAAAATGGAAATATCAAAGAAAGGTGATGTGGAAGAATAAAAGAGCGTAAAAGAGGGTGGTGAAATCATTAGCTCTTATTCAGGTTCTTCCTTTTGATTTGATCAAAAGTGATCCATAAGATGTATTTCTTATCAAACTAAAGCCTCAAGGATTAAGTGAGGGATGCTGGGAGTATATTTCGGTAGGGTTTGGCTGAGTCAAATGGCTTTGAAGGTGTGAAATTGAGAGAAGGGTGGGTGCCCTTTTATAAGAGGGGTGAGGGGCACCTTAGAAAAAACATAAAATATTATTTTATTATAAATTCATATTCGGTTAATAATGGCTATAAAGTTACTTATTTCGATTCTAATGTGTGGATGGGTCTAAAACCACCCAACCAATTGGTTTTAGACAGGTTTGGGTCACTATATTAATCTTATCAATTAGTTTTAACTCTTAATTAATTAGTTTCACATTTACCATGTCTTTTTGTATTTTTATATTATATGGAAAATAACCTTACTATAAACATCCAAGAGAACCCCAAGTGGTTCATTAACGATACACCTATAATTATATAAGTCTCTTGGCCTAACCATATACTTTTAGGAATTGAATATCAATTAATAATATAACATTTGTTTTAAAAACGCATTTATGTCAATTTTGACACTATTTGGTATTTCGTTTTTTCTAAATTTATAACAGCATTATTACTTATAACTTAATTCATTTAATAAACCCTAAAATGTCATGTAAACCTATAAAATTCCTGTAATTTATTAAAAGTCTCAAATTATATTTATTTGGGTATTTTTAATATCAATTATTTTAATATTTCACTAATAAGGTAATTACTAAATCATCATTGTGTCATAAATAAATTAAATTATTTGATGTCACAAAATTATAAATAAACTACCATTTTGTATGAAATATTTTTATCTTTCTAATGAATATTTATAATCAATTTTATCTTATGTATAACCCTATATTGAAAATGTTTTTCTTATTAAACTTTGATTTTAACTCGCTTAACTCTTCTTTGAATTAAATAATAATAAATGTCCAAATCTAATCCAAGTGGACCAAAGAGGTTTATATTTTATTAATAAGGTCTTTTTGGTCGAATTATACTTATCAAATAGAATTAGGACATGTGTTAGGGTGATAATAATAACATTTTGACCCTTAATTACCCTATTTGCTTTTAACCGTGTTAAATAAAAGTACAATGTTACTATTCACAAAAAAAAATTATTTTTATCTTATTGAACCAAATTTTACTCCTTGATATTATCTGTGACTCTCAGATTTTCGAAATTCCACCCACAGAAGCAGGAAAATTAATTTTTATGTGAATTTGAAAATTCTCCTAGGAGGTGGGTAAAAGACGGTGAAAAGTTCAGTAAAATTTTTATATATCTAAAATTATTCTAAACTACATCCAATGAATTACATTGAACGTATATAGGTATTATGTATCTATATTGACCTAAAATTAATTTAAATAAAATAAAAAATTATTTAAATAAAAATTTGGTTTTAAACTATAACTTAGTGTTTTTCACTATTCATAAAAAATTGAATGTTTTCAGAAAAATACCAAAAATTCACCCTAACCAAATTTTGATATTCAGAATTAAAAAATGAAGCCAATTTTAAAAGATAATATTTATAAAATTTCAAAAAGTTGGTATTACTATTCATAAGGCTAGTTTGATTGGTTGTGGTGTGTTTTAGAACTCGAAGTTGCGTACAACACACGCTACTGTATTATTCAAAGAGAAGCGTACCGTGGAAGACTGGGGTGTTAAATTCTCCACTCCATCAAATAATTTCTTCCTCTAAATTTCTAGAATATTACTGCATAAAATGACTTGGGTGGTTATTGATCATATGTTCCTCGGGTTCCCACGTTTCCTCTTCCATATTATAGTTTCTCCATAGAAATTTTACCAGACAAGTCATCCTGTTTCTTAACAATTGTTATCTGGTATCAAGAATCCTGACGGGATCTTCGCAATAATATGGATCGGGTTCCAGTTCTAATTCTTCATTGGTGAGTACATGCGTTGGGCCAGGAATGTATTTTCTCAATAGTGATACATGGAACACATCGTGATCTTTGGAGAGATTTGGCGGCATTGCCAAACGTTAAGCTATAGCCCCAATTCATTCTAGAATTTTGAAAGTTCCAATGTACTTGGGACTAAATTTACTTTTCTTACCGAAACGTATAACTCTCTTCCATGGAGATACCTTCAATAAAACATGATCTCCTACCCTAAATTTCAAATCATTTCTTCGGTTATCGGCATTTCTCTTCTGCCTACATTGAGATGCTTTGATGCTGTTTTGGATTACCTTCACCTTTTCCATTGTTCCCTCCACCAGTTCTGCCCCTATATGTTTTCTCTCACAAACGTCTTCCCAACAGATTGGTGTGTGACATCTCCTTCTGTATAACGCTTCATATGGTTCCATCCGAATAATTGAATGGAAGCTATTTTTATAGGAAAATTCCACCAGAGGTAAATATTGATCCCACATACCCAAAAAATCAACTGAGCAAGATCTCAAAATGACTTCTAATGTTGGAATAGTCCATTCATATTTTCAATCAGTTTGGGGGTGGTCGGAAGTTCTCAAACGAAGTTTAGTATCCCGAGATTTCTAAAGGCTTTTCCATAATCTTGAAGTAAAATGGGGATCATGATCACAAAAAATCGATAGGGTTACTCAATGAAGTCTCACAACTTCATTAATATATTGCCTTTCTAGATGTTATAGTGGAAGATCTTCTCTTATATCATGAAAATGCTCTGATTTGGTAATATGATGTACAATGACCCATATTGTATCATTCCTTTTTGGAGTCTTTTGTAGTCCCATGACAAATTCCATCGTGATATTATCCAATTTCCACTCAGGCATGGGAAGAGGTTTCATGACTCCTCCGGGCTGTTGCCTTCTAGCTTTCACTTGTTGAAAAACCATACATCTTGACAAAAAATCATCAATCTACCTCTTCATGTTTTCCCACCAAAAATGTTCCTTCGAATCTCTATACATTTTGGTGCTCCTAGGGTGTATTGAGAAATTGAAACTATGAGCATCATCCAACAATTCCCTTTATAGATCAGGTATATCGGGAAAACAGAGTCTCTTCCCAAACGTCAAAATTCCATCTTCATACACAAATTCACTCAATATCCCATCATTCATAGCTTTAATCTTCTTTTTAAACTCTTTTTCACCAGTCTAAGAACACTTTATCTTTTGTAGTAAAGATGATTTGGAAACCATTTTAAAAATCATTGATGTTTCAACTTCCATCGTTATTCCCATATTCATCATTACTAGATCCATATATATATAGGATCCTTTTCAAATCTCATCTTATTCAAAACTCCATGATCCTTTCTACTCAATGAATCCCCCACTTTATTTTCCTTCCCCAGGTGGTAGTGTATAGTGCAATCCTAATCCTTGAGTAGTTCAAGCCATTTCCTTTGACTCTTGTTGAGTTGTTTCTGTGAGAAAATATACTTCAAACCCTTGTGATCAGTATAAATCTCACATTTTCACCATAGAGGTAGTGTCACCAAATCTTCAAAGAAAATATTATAGCTGCTAACTCAAGATCATGAGTAGGATATTTTTTCTCATGAATTTTCAGTTGTCGTGATGCATAGGCAATAACCATATCATTCTGCATAAGGACACAACCAAGTCCATTCTACGATGCATCACTATAAATAAAAAACTCGTCATTCGCCGATGGTAGAGTCAATATTGGAGCATTGAATAATATTATCTTCAGTTCATCAAAACATTCTTCACACTCTTTTGTCTAAACAAATTTAACCCCTTTACGATTGAGGTTCGTTAATGGGTTAGCCAATTAGGAAATGTTTTGGAAGAAACGCCGATAGTAACATGCTAAACCAATAAAACTACATACCTCAATTATACTTGTCGGTGCTGGCCATTCTTGGATTGCCTTGGTTATATAATGATCAATAGAGATTCCATCCTCAGAGACAATATTTTCCAATAAAATTAATATCCTGATGCTAGAATTCACATTTTCTAAAATTCTTATATAATTTATGTATTCTAAGAGACTTCATGATAATGTGCATGTGATTTTCATGATCTTCGTAGATTTTTTATTATACCAAGATATCATCAATAAATACCACCACAAAATTCTTGAGATATTCCTTGAAAACTATATTCATTAAATCCATGAATACATAGGGTGCATTAGTCAATCCAAAAGGCATTAATGTAAACTCGTAATGCCTGTACCTAGTTCGAAATGCTGTCTTCAGAATGTCTTCCTTCATCACACACAACTGATGGTATTTAGATTGAAGGTCAATCTTTGAAAAGTATTGAGCTCCATGCAGCTAGTCAAATAAATCCTCAATGTGAGATAGGGGATACTAGTTCTTTATTGTTATAGCATTGATTTCCCTGTAGCCGATACAAAACCTCATAGATCCATCTTTCTTCTTAATAAAAAGGATAGGGGCTCCCCATAGAGAAACTCTCGGGCGAATAAATCCCTTATTACTCATTTACTCCAGTTGTTTCTTTAGTTAATCTAATTTCACAGTGGCCATTCTATAAGTGGTCTTCGATATGGGCCTTGAACCAGGAATTAAATCAATGGGAAACTCAATTTATCATTCTGGAGGATGTCCAAGTAAATCTTCTAGAAACACGTCTACATATTCTTTTTGGATAGGTACATCCTCAATTTGACCATTCCATTCCTCACTCACAGTTATTTCATTCTCTTCCACCCCGATTATTGAATTTATTTGAGATACTGAGGGTGGATCTAGATAAGACTCTGGTGGTGACGATTCTTCTCTAAAGATAATGTATTCTTTATCATCATCATCAAAAATCGTAACCTCCTTCTTATTACAATAAATATTCACACCATGGTCCAAAATCCAATGCATACCAAGGATTATATAAAATTCAATCATGGGTAAGATGATGAGATCAGGAGATAAAGAACATTTATATGCTTTAATGGGAACTGATTCATAGAACTTTGTGGCAATGATACTTCCCTTAGGAGTTTTGACTGACAACTCCCTTGTTAAAAAATAGAAATATCTAAATTTCATAGCAAATTGGGAAGATATGAAACAAGTCTATGATCTAGAATCAAATAAAGCATTTTCTAAACTTGAGGAAACCATTAAATTACCTGCCACCATGTCTTTTGGGGATTCAACCTCAGTAGTAGTGATTACATAATCTTGGCCTTGGTCCATAGGCCTTTTCTGAGGTAAGTTTCCATTACTCTTAGGAAATTTATTTTCATAATGTCCCATATCCCTGAAATTGTATCATTGAACATTGGTAGCATCTTTCTTTCCATTACAATCACCAGCTAGATGGTCTTTCTGTCCACATTTGTTGCATAATCCTTTTCCATTTAGACAGGAATCAGGGTGCTTCCTTATGCAATTATCAAAGGGTGGAAATTCAATTCTTCCCTTATTCCCTACTTCCTTATTTCTTTTCCCAGAGTGTTCAACAAATCTTTTATTCTCTTGCTTTCATTTAAAGTTAAAGACTTAGAGAATTTCATTTTTTTCTTGATAGCACCCAAGACAATATCTTCGTATGATGAGAAGTATTGTGATACTAATGCTTGATGGATAAATGGTTTTAACCCATCAAAGAAACAATCAATCTTACATCTTGGTTTACGTATACAATTTGTAGCAGGCCTCGCAAACCGTGTATAGTTAGCCTTATAATTTGGGACATTCTAATCCTCCTTTTTCCTCAGACTCAGAAATTGTCTTTCCATATCTGCTTGATGGCCACGAGGAAAGTATTTTTATATGAAAATCTCTTTGAACTCCCTCCATTCCATATTTGTTACTTCATCATCTTCCTTTTTGTTTTGAATCAATGACCACTATAGATCAGAATCTCTAGTGAGGTGGTAAATTTCCATGATAACTTTTTCCCTTTCACTACACCCGAAGGCAGGAAATATTTTCTCTATGGAATGTATTCATTGCTCAGCAACTAATGGATTTGTACTCCCATTGAATGTCGGTGTTTGTTTCCTCATGAAGCGATTTAACATTGATACTCCATGTTGTGGATCTGGGTACTACATAGGGGTAAGGTTATAATTCATAACCTGAGTGAGTTGTCCAAATATGGTGAAAATATGATCAACACCAATTGCATCACCAACTCCACTATAATTATCTGGAGAAAGAGAGAAATCCCTACATGGTGTGTGTGCATTGACAAGGTTTCCATTCCTTCCACTATGCGCCATTTCTAAACAAGGGAATAAACAAGATCAGTTTATGAATCAAAATATATAATTCCAAACTTCTAAAACTATTAACATAAATTGAACAGTTTATGGATATAATACATAATCATAAAAATGTTTTCTTTGAGGAAGTATATAATCAGAAATCCTTCATAATGGTTTGTACAAAAAATGAGAATTATCCTAAGCATATCCCCCAGGAGTGTCGTAACCATGAGTTTAGCAACGCCCGTTGTCGTGCACCAGTTCCCGTTCGAGTCTAGCTCAAACTGGTGTTTTCGGGTTTTACCACTACGTACATCTAGGCCAGATCCGCCTCTACCTGCTCGTATATAAATAGGGATTTATTGCTTGGAAAAGTCACAAAATCTATAAAATACCAAAATTCTAGGAAGTTCTTCTATACTAATCCTCAAAGTCTATCATAGGGCTATGTGCTCTAAACAGAGTTCATCTAAATCAAGTTTCCATGTTTTTTCCTCCAATTTCTCTAATACCAACTGTAACGCCCCAAACCTAGTTACCCAGAGTCTGTGTATTATTACATAACATTGGCATGATAAAAAAAATCATGTCTCGAATGACCGATCAGTTTAGTATTATTGGAAACAAGATTCATACATATGTTCAACTTTACAGCTTGAAGAGAAATACAACAAAAATATATTTCATTAGAAACATCCAAGCCTCCTAGATTATGCCTACAGGTCACTCATAACTAACTTCTTCATATCTTGGGAAAATGAAACTTAAGAAAGGGGTGAGCTCAAACCTTCCGTAAGGGTATGTAATACATCAGAAAATGACATAAATATTAATCATCGTGAATAATTGAAACCACATGCCTTTACCAATAATAAACATTAATACTTTTATGTAAATAATATGAGCTAAGTAAATAATTCCATTATAAAAAATAAGCATGGGTATTCTACTAGTCGAACGACCACATGATCCATTAATAATATTTCAATAATGAGGGAATATATAATTACAGAACTTCTGAAAAATTTTGTCAAGGACTCGACCAAGACGTCTAAAAATTATTAAGGCATCGGCCAAAACCATATATCAAATTGGGAAAGTTCCTCATCCAATTTCATGTCTAGTTTTCTCATGAGACCTACTGATACATAGAGAAGATATACCAGGCTCCACCCATCACTTACTAAGTCAAATACATTCCTCATATGAAAAAGATTAAAAATATCATAAACATTCGTAATAAAACTATAATTTGAAATGTCAATACTTTAAAAATAAACCTTGAATGGTATAATAATAGCAAATCCACAATCAAACGTATAAAAAAAACTTCAATACAATATGGATGTTTTGTATCATAATAATTTAACTTCAAATAAATTGAAAATCCATAAAATGATGTTGACATAGATGAAATCAAAACCCCTTTTAGGGAAATATCTCCTTCTATTTTGAAATCATAATTATAGAGAAAAAATTTATTTTGAAAATATTCTTATAAGATTTTATGGTAAACATAAAAGATTTTATAATGGTGGAATATAGACACACTCGCCATATAAGTTAAAAAAGACATTCTTACCTTAATTTTGTCGAACAGGTTAAAAAGGACCTTGTTTGGAAAATGACAGAAAGATTTCTTTTAAAAATATTATTAAAATTAAATGAAGGGTATAAATGAATTTAACCCATTTTCTATAAAATAGTAAGAATGTTTTGAAATACGTTCTTAAGAAACATGGATGTGGATGATTAAGATGTCCCAATAGATAATTACGTATAAACAACCTTTGATAATGAAGTAAAATTGAAATAAACACTTACCTTGTAATTTTCTTTGGTAGAGGGTAGGTTTACCTCCTGTAAAATAGTTAAATAATTGTTATTAAATTATACAAGAATAATATACATAAATATGATATCATATTTGATATTTTAATATTGTTTCGTTAATAATATTATAGTATTATCATCTTTTTGAGGTGTTCATTACTCATTTTATATTATATGTTTTGTTACATAAGTAGTGTTTTTATCCATAGGTTGTATATTATTAATATCCAAAAATATATCATGTCCTTAAATATTATTTTTAATCATCAAATGAAAATTAGTCTTGAATGGATACGATGGGGAATCAATATCATCGCGGTTGTGGAGACGGTAGTCCGTACGTACGCACGAGTGACAATATCATTACCTTGATATTAAAATAATATATAATTGGATGGTGTATCATATATAAAAATTAATTATCATGTTATATTTACTATTTAATGGAATTACACATCATTATTATACCCATCCAAATAATATTGTATTGAATAACAATTACACCACGATGTGGAGACTGTAAGTCGTATGTACACACGTATGGTGATATGTCATTCAAAGGATGTATAGAATACTGAATATTGTTTTACCATATTTATAATAACATCAAATTATGTAGAAGATACTGGAGTTATTATTTTAGAATGGAAATATCAATGAAAGAATAAGTGGAAGAAGAAAGGAACTTGAAGGACGAAGGTGAAATCATTACCTCGTCTTCAGGTTACTCCTTTTGATTTGATCAAAAGGGCTCTTTAGGTTTGAATTCTGATCAAAATAATTCCTCTATGATGAATTGAGGGATGTTGGGAGGATACTTGGGTAGGGTTTGTCCGAACCAAATGGCTTTGAAGGTGTGAAATTGAGAGAAGGTTGAGTGGCCTTTTATAAGAGGGGTGAGGGGCACCTTAGAAGAAACATAAAATATTATTTATAATAAATTCATATTCAGTTTATAATGGCTCTAAAGTTACTTATTTCTAGGATAAGGTGGGTATGGGTCGAACACCACCCAAAAAATAGGTTTTAGACAGGTTTGGGTCACCATATTAACCTTATCTTTTTTTAACTCTTAGTTAATTAGTTTCACATTTACCATGTCTCTTTGTATTTTTATATTATATTGTTAATAAACTTACAATAAAATTACTAGAGAACCCCATGTGGTTAATGATACACCTATCATTATATAAGTCTCTTTGCTGAACCATAGATTTTTAGGAATTGAATATCAATTAGTAATATAATATTTGTTTTAAAAACTCTTTTATGTCAATTTTGACAGTATTTGGTATTTTGTTTTTGTAAAATTTATAAAAGCATTATTACTTCGAAAATAATTCATTTAATCAACCCTATCATGTCATGTTAACCTATAAAATTATTTTAATTCATTAAAAGTCTCAAATTATTTTTACTTCAGTATTTATAATATCAATTATTTTAATATTTCACTAATAAGGTAATAACTGCATCATCATTGTGTAAAAAATAAATTAAATTATTTAATGTCTAAAAATTATAAATAAAATACCATTATCTAGAAAATAATTTTATAATTCTAATATATATTTATGATCGAATTTATCTTATGTATAACCCTATATTAAAATATTTTATTTATTAAACTTCGATTTTAACTCTTTTAACTCTTATTTGAATTAAATAATAATAAATGTCCTAATCTAATCAAAATGGACCAAATAGGTTCATATTATATTCCTAAGGTTGTTTTTGGTCGAATTATACTTATCCAATTGAATTAGGACATGTGTTAGGATAATAATAATATCATTTTTACCCTTAATTACCCTATTTAATTTTAACCGTGGTAAATTAAATTAAAAAGTTACTATTCATAAAAAATTATTTTTACCTTATTGAACCACATTTTACTCCCTCATATTAACTGTATCACTTGGATTTTCGAAATTCCACTCACAGAAATGGTGAATGTATATTATATGTGAATTTGCAAATTCTCCTAAGAGGTGGGTAAAAGACGGTGAAAAATCCAATAAAATTTTTATATATCTAAGATTTTTCTAAACTGAATCCATTGAATTACCTTGAACATATATAGGTATTATGTATCTATTTTGACCTAATACAAATTTAAGTAAAATAAAAAAAATTTAAATAAGTATTCAATTTTAAACTATAACTCAGTGTTTTTCACTATTCATCAAAAATTGAAAGTTTTCAGAAAAATACTAAAAAATCACCCTAAGCTAATTTTTATATTCTGAATCCAAAAATGAAGTCAATTTTGAAATATAATTTTTATAACATTTAAAAAACTGGGTATTACTATTCATAAGGGCTAGTTTGATTGTTTGTGGTGTGTGTTAGAACACAAAGTTGCGTATAACACACGCTAATGTATTAATCAAAGAGAAGCATACCATGGAAGCTTGGGGTGTTACAATATAAAATGAATAATAATATTGAAAAATGTTCTGAGGAAAGTAGAAATTAACTTATGTTTATTATTCATGAATAAGAAGGAACAGACATGGGGATTCAGACTCAAGGTATTGAATTTTGTCTCAATATTCATTCATTGAGGAATATTTTGATTTATACATGAATTGGTTTTATACAGTTTATAATCACAATATAATTTTAATCAAATTTAATAGGAATATTTTTTCTCTGTAATGTTTTACTCAAAGTCAAAGGGAATGTTTCTTTTTAACATACGCGATGACAACAACATTTCTACACCTACATGTATTATTTAGTATTTGTCTTCCTTAACAAACAATAGTTTTTTTAAAATAAAATAAATTCCATATACACTTTATATGTATTTTGGTATTGAAAATGGGTCTGATAAATAATTTATTAGGTCAATATTTTGAATTGAAATCTTATGATTTCAATTTGGAAATGTTATCGTTCCTTTATGCTTGTTCATGTGTTATGAATATATTATGGTTCTTGGGAATTGTTTATGTATACAAGTGGTTCATTGATAAACCTAGGTCGGGTAATACCGAGATATATCTTTAATGCATTATGTAATATGACGGATGTAAATGTTAATGTTCTTTATAAGAGATTTATGAAATATACTATGATTGGTATTCAAAACGTAACTCCCTATGAAGCTCGGAAAGCTGCAATGTAAGTATGATATGAATGCCACAAGTTACCTTTATGATTCATGATTACTATGTGTTATTCATAAATCTTATGATTTCAAGGTGTATATTAAAGAACTTATGTTTTTATGTATTGATGGAATATTTTTTTATTTCATTATTTTATAACTTTTACTGAGCTTTTTATGCTCATACCATCTTTTTGAAATATTTTTCACAGGGTATAAGGAAGGGTAAGAGAAAGAGAGTATTCAATAAAATTTATATTAATAAATGATATATTATTTTAATTAAGGAGTTTGTTTTAGTAAAAAAATTCGATAGAGTATATGTTTCTACCTTGTAATATTGAGATTTAATGTAATAGTTATGGACTAATTCTGTAAAACTCTAAACCTAAAATAATCCTCAATATGAAATCTTGAATTAACTAATGATTATGTAATGTTTAAGGTTGGGTCCTTATAGTTGGTATCAAAGGTCAGTTTAGATAACATTATCTGTTAAAATATTGATAAATTAATATCCATAATTTATTTTATTGTAATTTTGAAATGATATATCATTTAAAAATTACCATGTTGCTTCGACTAAGATATTTTTGTGTTCAAAATGGTTTTCCGCAGAGGAAACATGGAATCTGTGATGGGATGAAATCAAGAGGAAAACATCCTTCCAAATCAGAAACCTGAGATGGTTGAAATTAGAATTTAATAGTTTTTTGTAGTGATGGAATAGTTGACTCAAGATATAAACCATAGTGGTATCCATGAAAGAGATCAACCAGATCATCCACAAAAGAACATCTCGATAGTGCAGAATATCATGAGGCAAAATCCCCCCTCATTCTAAGGGGAATCTAACAATGTATTAACTGAATGGTTGATTAAAGAAATGGAAATGATTTTTGCTGTCATGGGGTGTTTAGAACATTAAAAGGTTAGTCTTACTATTTACCATTTTGATTGTGATGCCTATCAGTGGTGGTTGATGGTTAAAAACATCAGGGATAGTGAGGACATTGATGTTCATGATTGGGATTAATTATATTTTATGTTTCATGAGAAATTTAATTCTATAGTGGATCAACATATTATGGGAAAAAAATTCTTGTAATTGAGGTAGGAGGATGACTCAGTCGCTGCTTATGAAGCAAAAATCACTCTACTGGAAATGTAAGCTCCAAATTTCATACAAGATCTTGTTGGTAAAATCAATAGATTTTCCTCTGGATTAATGCTGATCTATAAAAGGGATTTATCTTTTATTGATTTGAAGATTTATGAAAATCATGTTTGATGTACGAAGAAGGTGTAAATGGAGTTTTCTGAAGACCAAGTGTTGTTTGAAAATTTACGGAATAAGAGGTCGATGTGACTGATAAAAGGGAACAAGTATTCAAAAAAGATAGATGGTAAGAAACTTATGTTTACAGTTTGTGAAAAATGTTGAAAGCACAATGGGGAATGAATTTTGAATTTTGGTACTTGCTTATTATGTGGAAAAATGGGACATAAGGCTCGTAATTTCACTAAAAAAGATCAGGATTATGGTAAGACAAAGTTTGATTTACAGTCAGTAAAATGATTTATGTGAAATGAAATGGATCATTATGAAAATGAGTGTCAAAAGAAGAACACTACTAAAGTAAAGTAGCCATACTACAAGCAGAATGGTGCGGTGAAATATTTTTCAACTACTTTAGCAGATGTTGGTCCATCAAATGTAGTAGTATAAGGTACAATGTTTTTTTATTTAGATTATACCAATGAGTTTTTTGATTTAGGGTCTAAACATTATTTCATTTCTAAAAACTTTTATAGTAAATTTGGAATTCCATCTCAATATATGAATGATTCAATTATGGTAAAAACACTCGGAGGAAATTTTGTGACAAAAAAACAATAAGAAACATTATGTCATTGTGTGCTGAAAGAATTTACATGAAATTTCTTTTTCATCTAGTAGAGTTTGATGTTATTTTTGGAATAGACTGGATTTCTGTTTATCATTATAATATTGACTAAAGAAATAAAGAGGGTTCGTTTCAGAAAAAATTCATATTTGTGTATGATAATGAACCCTTACTTTTGATAACATGTTATGAAGATGAGAAACTAAAAAAATATGGAAATTAATGTTACCTTACACATATTATTGTAAACAAAAGAACTCTTCAGGTTAAAGATTTTCTAGTGATAAATGAGTATAATTATGTTTTTTTCTAATGATTTGCCTAGTATAATACATGATCGGAATGATGAATTTACTGTTGAATTTTTTCCTAATGAAAATAAAATATCAAAACCCCCTTATAAAATGGTTCATATTGAACTTTTAGAGATAAAGAATGAACTGGAAAAGTTATTAGATAACGGTTTCATTCAACCTATCCCATCGCCATGTGGTGATCCTATCTTGTTTGTTAAAAATAAAGATTGTTTAATTAGACTTTTTATTGATTATAGATCCATGAATAATATCACTATTATGAAAATGTATCCTTTTCCTCATATTAATGATTTGTTTGGTCAGCTCCATGAAAATTATTATTTTACAAATATTGACATCAGGTTGGGTTACCATCAGTTGAATGTAAAGGAATAAGACATTATAATGACTGGGTTTCATTCAAGATATTATCATTTTTAATTTCATGTAATGCTATTTTAGTTAACCCGTGCATATATTGTATTAATTAATCTTATAAACAAAATTTTTTGTTAGTTCATGGATATGTTTTTTGTTGTGTTTATAGATGATATTATGATTTATTCTAAAAGTAAATATGATCTTGAAAGTCATTTGAGGGTTTTCTTATATGATTTAAATGAAAAAAACTATATGAAAAATTTAGAATGATTGAGTTTTGGCTGAAACAAATTTCATTTATTGGTCAAATTATTTATAAAGATATCAAAACTATTGATCTTACTAAAAGAAAAGTTGTTAAATAATGGCCATAACCCACAAATATAACTGAAATTCATAGTTTTCATGGTTTATGCAATTCTTATTAGAGGTTTGCTGAAACTTTTGGTCGGTTATCAAGCCCACTAACTATGTTGAATCGAAAAGGAGTTAAGGAATTGGTTTTTCCTAATACAGAATGATTAGGTAATATGTTAACATTCACGTCAGTTGAAATCGCATGAGTCAGATTACCTTACACATGATTTGGAATTTGTTTATGTTGTTTTTACATTAATAATTTGGTGGCATCATCTGTATGGAGTAAAATGTGAAATATATACTACTCGAAAAAATTTAAAGATTATATTCATGATGAATGAATTGATCATGAGACACAGTAGATGGATATAATTAATCAAGGATTATAATTTCACAATTCACTACCATCCAGGAAAATAAAATAAAGTGTATTATGATTTGATTCGAAAAATAAATTCTACATTAAATGTGTTGTATTTGGAACAAGGTCCTTTGATTAACGATTTGATGAACGTTGTCATATAAGTTGTTGGTGTAGAACATTCCTCTATTTTTTAGGTCTCAGTGCGATTATCCCAAGTAGATTGAATATTGAATGTGCAGAAAGATGACAGTGAGTTACAGAAAAAGGAGGAATTGTGTAAAAAGGGTATGTAACCCGAGTATAACATTGATAGAGACTATGTTTTCATGGTTTAAGAGAGATTGTGTGTGCCTTTTGATTTATAGTTGAAGTAAGAGTTATTTTTTGATGCTCATAGTTCTCTGTTTTCAGTTCATCCTAACAGTACTAAGATGTACAATGATCATTGTGAGTATTAATAGGGTATGTAATGAAAACATATATTTCATACTTTAGCCAAATATGATTGATTTGTCAAAAAAGTTAAAGAAGATCGGTAGTTACCGAAAGGGATACTTCAACCTTTTCCAGTGCCAGAGTGAAAATTGGAAAATGTGTCCATAGATTTCATTGTTGGATTACCAAATACTTATCGAGGTAACAATGCAATCTAGGTTATTGTTGATTTATTGACTTAATCTCCTCATTTTCATCCTATTCGAGATATTCTATCCTTAGATCAACATTATAGATTGTATATTAAGGAGAATTTCAGGTTACACAGATCATAATTAAAACACTCATTTTAATCCATTTTTGTAACATGGATTTAAGGGTGAAATAATTAAGAAAAAATATAATAAACTCAAATTTTCTTTAAGAATGTTCTTATTTTTTATGTAGAAAAGAGAGTATAATGAAAATAAAACATAAAAACCCTAAGGAATAACTAATTTAGAACAAACTATATAGGATTTAAATTGCAAGGATCATATAATTCACATGAATGGTAATTTAATATTGATAATCTTGAAGATAAATGAGATTGTAAGATAAATCCATAAGCAACTTGGTATTAAATAATAAAATTGTAATGAAATAGATAAAATTATATTTATTTTTAAATACAAATTATTTTCATGAAAAATTGAAGTTAGTGGGTAGTATATACACCCAAAAAACGTGGAAAGTTGTAAAAACTGAATAATTATTACAAATATAAAATTGATACGAGGAACACCGACCTCCGGTTAGGTCTTGTTATATACAAATTTAAACGACATACATAATATATATATATATATATATATAATATAAAACCACTAAAAACTTATTAATATATAATTATATATCATTCTATTATAATATTTAATTATACTTTTAGTAATATTTCTTCAATAGAATAACTATTCTGGTTAAAGCTGGTTTGTTTTCAATTCATGGTTCTCTTTGACGGTTCAATTCCAAGAACAATGGTCATGGTTTCATTATATATAGAATCATATGAAAGATATAATATGTAATTTATTAAGTATACACAATTTTATATACATTTGTATATGGAATTCATGAAAAATTAATTACATCCATTTTTTTAAGGATAGTATATACATACATACATGTGATGTTTCCAAATTTCCATAGATATAAGGAAAAGAGGTTAAATAATAATTCAAATATAATGAATAAATATTATAAAATAAATATAATTTATTTTCATATAACTTAACCTTATTTCCAAATATGTAATGTGGAAATGAAAAACCAGCCACATCGCTTTATGGTTGTGGTGGTACAAAAATTCACATATACAACATTATCATATTCCAATAGATGTAATGACAATAAGGTAGATAAGTTATTAAAATAAATTATCATAAAAATTTAATAAATATCATTTATAAACTTTAAATCCCTAAAAATCACTATCCTTGATTGGGGGTGACGACAATGAAGTACATAACTCCACGAAGATGGTAGTATATATATATATATATATATAGGTATGATGGTTTCACATCTCTTTGGGATTGAAGGGGGATTAAAAGTATGTATCCAATGAGAATAATAAAAATTAATTTATAAAAGATAATTATATAGTTACATTAACATGGTTATAGAATATTTATAATCTTGGGTAGAATAAATAATCATGGAATCCCATTGTTAAGAGTTATACTTACACTTTTTATAAAATCCTTTTTCTTACCCCATAAAACTTAAAAGGATGGTATTTTGCTGACACTGGGGATTTTAGGTTGTGGGGAAGGTATTTTCTATGTTGTTCTAGTAGGTATTGTGCAACATAATGTGCTCAAAAGGTGCGATGACGTTCTGAGAAGAGGTTTCCTATTATAATTATGGTAGTTGGGAATCTTATAAATACTTGAATCATTAATAAATAATATATTTCTAACTAATATTAAATTTAAACAATGTAACATATATTAAATAATTAGGAGTAAAATTTAATAATATTATCATCTAATTAGTTTTTTCATGTTTATGTGTCATTTTAAATCACAAATTTTGGATTTATCCACCTTGGTCCAACAATTTAAAATTATCCGAAGGAAAAAAATTTTACTCTTTAATTTTCAATAGAGAAATGTTAAAAAATTAAGGGGTACATCAATGAACCTCAAATTATTTTATTTAAACATTCCAATATATATTATTAATGATATAATTTATATAATTTTCTAGTTTTTAATAATGAATTTGAAAATATTAAATTTCAATTTAAGGTCTTTTAAATTACTCTTCAGATATCTTGATGTTAATAGAATCAAGATAAAAAATTTAATTATAAAAAAAACTCTTTGAGAATCCTTTATACAATTTATTTTTTGATGAAATTTATGATATTTCATAATCCATCAACATATTTCTGGATTTATGGTCACTAGAGGGTATTAGAATTCAAAGGAATAGAAAACATCAATGAGGATGGGTTTCACCTCAATGAGATATATGAGTAATGGAAGGTGAAGTTGGTAGATTTTATGATATTGTGATCTTTTATGAGGTGGTGGTGAATGGTGAGAGATGTCTATAGATTTGAGGATCTCTCCTAGATGGATTTCATGGTCCTATTAATTAAGGAATTATTTCATCATACTCTGAACCTATATCAAGCATTGGATTTTATTGAGATACTGTTGGAGTCAATTATAGTAACATCATACATCACTCATTTCAATGAGCTACTTCACATTACTCTTATATTATATGGAGGCAAGGAATAGATTCCTTGGAATATTGATATTGGTCTTCCTCATAAAATAATATTATAGGTTATGTGTCTCAATTAAGTGATATACTAATATGATTCGTGGATGTCAATATATTTGAAGAAAGAAATGGGGGAGAATAAATCAGTTGGACTTCCACTTCCATTTAGGAACCTTATACGTGGAAATTCTATTAATGAAAAATTTATCACTTCTTGTGTAATAAATAGGACTATCGGAGAAGTGTAACCTGACCGAAGTATATAGGTTAAAAAGATTATGCAGAATTCATCTCACTAAAGATGAGTTCCATAGAGCATTAACTACTAGAATGTAAGACATTCTAGAATTATCAAAATAGTACATCAAATAATCTTTTAATAGTGTTGTAATATGTGGAATCTCCAATAATTTTATCCTTATATTCATGTATGAGGTGCTACAAGTGTAGAGGAAATAATGAAATCTATGACCGAAGGATTTATCCAGGTACCATAGTAAAAGACTCAGTCAACAATGGATCTAGTAGGTCCTATGTCTCATGGATAAGATCATTGACAAGAGTACATATGAGTATATAGAGTCTATTAGATTCTAGAATATTGTTGTTGTTGACCATAAACTTTTATAGGTTTGGTCTCAAGCACTTTTATGTCGTCCATCACATTGTTCAATATCAACGATACCTTTTTCCTTATATATACTAATGATATTCCTAGAAATTACTTAATAGTAATGTTATATATTGGGTAAAATTCTCTCTATAAATAGGTGGGAATGAATGTAGAGTTTGTAATGATATGACTAGAGTTCCCTATAGTAATTTATTTTAATAGAAGTCTATAGGGATTCATGGATCTAGAGATGATGAGATTCAATGTTACTGAAGGAAATTAATGTTTTCTTATATTTTTATATCTCATTATTTCTATTTGAGATAGTCATAATATACATATTTGAATAGATTGATATATATGATGACTGGAAGGTGGGAATTAGGTGCAGGTAGAGTTTGTCCAAACATGAAGGACGTTAGGATGGTCATAGTTTTCATTTAGGCTTATTACTTTACGAAGGATTGGTTGTAGTCCCCTTATCATTTCCACCATTTATGGAGATATATCAGGTCTCATTTCTAAAAATCATCGTAGGTATTATTCAAGATAGAGGAGTTGAATTCCTGATTAAATACCTACATGTTTAACCAAGAATATTGATACCCCCATATTGTATGGTGTTAACTGAGTTGAACGAGCATATAGAACAACATGATAACATTGAATGGAATGGATTTATAGGGATGGGTAACTGACTGTGGGGTGCATCTATTTTGTTCACAAAGATGGAATATGGTAGCATTATAATTTAAATTTATTACGAAATGCTGGATCAGGTGATGATTAATAATGTATACCCTTTTTCATAGATGGATTATATCTTTGATGAGTTATGGGGAGATCGGTGACTCTCTAAGATGATCATTAATCAAGCTATCAGTAGTTATGGGATTGATTGGAAGACACCTCGAAAATTATGCTTCAGAACTGTAATGGTCTATAATAGTACATGGTGATGGTGTTTGGAATGAAGAATGAACTAATAGTTTCTATAGCCCTCTTGAATATGTTATTCCATCCATATACCTACAAGTTGGTTATTGTGTTTGATGAAGATATCTTAAATTACATATAGACCGCAGAGCAGTATGAAAAAAACACAAGATAGTATAGAGTATGATTCATTAACATCATCATTATAGTTGTATATCCAATATCCACTTTTGGATATAGGAAGTGAGATTATCACAGAATGTGGTGTATATTACTAGAATTTCCATGGACATGGATTATGATGGGGCATTTTTTTAGAAACATCCACAAAACATGTTTTAGATAAGAAGATTTCATGGTTTAGTGGGACACTTTCAACATTATATATATGAATTATCATCTTAATTAGTGCCAAAGACTAGTATAAAGAAGAATGATGGAATTTTCTTGGGAATCCCCGATGTGGGAAGGCATTCCATGAGCTCTAGAGGACGTATAAAACAAATCCATTTTCAATATAGACTGAGTCCTGGATTTGTGACTCCATATACTATAATGCATCATGAATTGTCTTAGGAGTAGTAATAATGTAGAGGCCATGGGTAGTATCTTATGGGTTATTTCATTTATGACCCTTTGAGAAGATCAATCCCACTCTTGAATTTGATCATGAATCCATGGTCCAAAGAATAAAATTATGGTGAAACTCTTTCTTTAGTGAGATTTTCATTGAATTCGTGTACCAAAGTATCCGTCTCTATATCCTTTAACACAAAGAGCTAAATTTTAGATAGAGGCTATATGTATCGTATCTATTGATTCTTGATTTTCGGAAGGGACTTGAAATATCATTATATATTATATTTTCCATAATATGTAGGTTTCATAGGATCATGCTGAAAAGACTTCACATTAATAGTAGTGCTAGATGAGTTCATTCATTAAATAGAGGATGGATTCTTCTAATGAAATGGAACAAATTACCTTTACCAAATTTTAGGCCACATATTATTTAATAGATTTTGTAACATATTGAATAGATACTAACCCATTGTATAATATTATTTATGAATATATAGTAGGATTTCACTCAATGAAAGGTTGTTCACTGGACAATGATTATGTGATCGTCATACATTGCAGATTTATAGTCTGTTATTACATTAGTGGATAGATAATGAGAGACCTACCTACCTATAAGTGGGTGGTATATCCTTGTGTTACAATGATATACCATTACATTAATAACTGGTTTTCGTAGGTAATTATGAATATTTACATTGCTATATTTGTTTCTCAATTACTTATATTATAGAGGATGACGATCGAGAAACGAAATTTGAGTAATTTCCTCTAGAATCATATAGTTCCCATTTGGATGTGTAAGGATATCACAATGAAAATTTTATGGGGTAACATAGGATCCTAATGAGACCTGATGGTGTTGGTGTGATTTTAAATTGATTAATTAATGTTACTCATTTCATACTGATCTTTGAGGCTCACTCAATGGATGATTTTGGAAATTTGTATATAAATGATATTGTAAACTATAATGGTGTTCCCAAGCAAATTAATTATAACTGAAAAACACATTTTACATTGTGGTTGTTTCATGTAATTCAAAATAACATAGGGTCTCAAAATAAATTGATCCGTAAGTACTTTATTAATAAAGATGGATAGTTGGAGTGCGAAATGTGTACATTGGAAGATATGATTTGGGAATATGAACTAGAATTTGGTAGATCATGGTATGATCACCTTGAATTTAGTATGTTTTCATATAAAAATAGTTATTGTTCTTTGATTCAGATGGAACCTTAATAGTATCTTTATATTTGTACATTACATTCACTAATTTTTTGAAACGAGACTTTTGAGGTTTTAGTTATAGGGTTCATCATTATACAGAAGACCTCCATGAGTGTAAAGAATTTTAAAGAAGATGTTTGTCACATCTTAGAGTTATAACAAATCTTGATCCAAAATTATGATTTAACCACGGGAGATCTATGTAGGCATATGTGATTTCCTTGGAGTGGTTCCTCGGCTGGACCATCAATATTTGAGGAAACATGTGAATCTGGAGACGTACTATGTCACACCCTTCAAGGTCTCTGGATGGGTTTGAACAGTGGAATACCATCACGATCGATAATATTTTTAAATATTTTTCCATAATGAGTTTCATCTGTCTCTTCTCTATAGGTATGTTCTTGATACTACACAGGACATTAGCCTCAATGATGCTGAGTATGAGCTGAATTCAGTGTACATGAAGTGCCTAGTGTGGATATTATATTTCAGAAATATAGAATAATGAGGGAATAAGGTACCACTCTAAAATAATGGATTAAAACATGGAATGATATCAGATGAGACTTAAGAGTAGGAGAATGATGTTCATGATCAAGGGGAAGGGTTGTATGAGCAGAATATTTGATGTTACGTCTTAAAGATGAGAAGTCACTTTCGGTGGAGTATTTTAATATCCCTGATATAATTTTATGTATGAGATATAATTTTTATAATTTCATCGTTCCAAATTTTTCACCTTTGTGATATGGGTGTTGAATAGATATGTTTTTAGTGAAAATAATTATTAGAATCAATGGCTAATGTATTATAAATTTCATGGGTTTTATGATGGCTAAAATAATCCCATTCGTTAGCCGATGTAGGTCAGAAATACAATATAATTCTTTACAAACCATCGGCCAGTCGATGGGGCTAGATGATCCTTTTTTGTTATTCACAGTACACTAGTCAAAATGTGAGGCCCATCAATTTCATGGAGCCCCTAGTTCAAGGTAGCATTAAATGAACCCCTTTTGATTTAATTATAATCTATTTTACACAATTTTAATTACCAAATTGTAACCCAAACCCCTATATCGAATTTGAGTCTACTTCACTTGATCCTTGGCTTCTCATATTCATCTCACCTTGATTTTCAAGAATGCAATGATCTGTTGATGCTAGAATTGTATGTTTTCTCTACTTATATTCCAAATTTAACCTCATTTCAATGCGATGAGAAAGAATCTATTTTGTAATTATGATTTTTAATGATTATTTTAGGATTAATTCATCATTCCATCATATAAATTTGAAATATCTTGTGTTTTAAAAATATAACATGATCATATCGATATCTACCATCAATTATATATGTTTTTTGGGGACATGTTTATGCATATCTTTAAGAAAACATTTCATGGTAGTGGATACATGATAAAAATATTATAAATTGAAAATAAATTAGTTTATTTGCCGTGGATTCGACATTTTAGTGAAATATCCCTGACTATAACATGTTTCCCCATTAACCATGTATGTTTTTGGGTATGAATTCTTTTTATCGATCATCTTCAGAACATATTCTCCTTGAATATCCTATTGGATATTTATTCTATTAGTATATTTTTATTATATCAATTTAAATTGGATAAATCATAAATTATTTTTTATAATGGTGAAGGAATTTATCATCCAATATCGGATCAAAAAATATCTAATGAATTGACATCATCTTCCTTGAGATATCTCGATACTATCTTCATTTATGAAATCTGTGGGGTATGTAATTATATAATAACCTTATTGACCTGAAATCCTATTGGATGTATTTTTTAAACATGTTTCAATGATGAAATGAGATAGATATAGAAATAGATTATATTAAATGAAGTTCTCCATAGGTTTTCATAATTTTTTGGGCTATCATCTATTGTTGATCCTTGGAGTACCGCATTCACAACCTTTAGTTTGAAAGTGTATCTCATTTTGGAGTCCCTTGTATGAATTTTATTTCTTTATTCATGATGGGTTGGAATATACTTTTGTCCATTTTTTAGATTGTTATTTTTTTATTGTGTGTGTATTCCAATATACACTTATACGACCCCTAATTCCATGAGTATTTCTAGAGTAGCATGTGATCATGCTTGATATTTCTCACATGTTTTTATGTGATACTACAATATTATTCTAGTGATTTTCTATGAATTTATTTTTTTTTATTCCTTGTTATTTGTGTTACAATTCCATTAGTTATTTTGATCGTTATTTATAAGTGGTAGACTATCTATGATTGGTTACCCCTTATTGGGGGAGTGATCATGATGTACGATAATGATAGTGGTTGAAGAATATAAATGATAGTAGCAAGACAATATGGAGCTGAAAATGAGATTAAATGAATCTAAGACCCTGTGTAACAAAATGGATTTCAATTCCTTGTGGATCCCATGAAAAATTATCACTATATTCAATGAGAATTTTATGTAAAATGATTCTAGTCTTTTGGATTCTTCTTGATCACATCCAAAATCAATTATCATTCTACCATATTTGAGACAATGTTGGTGCAGTTTCGGATAAATTTGTATTGGTTATCGTAATGGTTCATGAAATAATAACATTTATTTTTCATGAAAATTTATCATTTTCATATCTTACACATGTTATAGTTGTGTTAAATTATTAAGGATTCATTGGTGGTGTCCAATAAGGTTTTATTAAACACACCCTATAGGGAAATAATGATGCACATAAAGGCTTCATGTATTGGGTTCCAAGAAAGGAAAGGGGAACATGACACATGGTTGGGATAAATAGTATTTATCTTGGGGAGATACATTGATATAAAATTAATGTACCATGTTTTATTTATTTATCATCATACACATTTACTCTGGTATGGATTATCATTTAGGGAGTAAATTTATTTATCAGTATTTACTTATATGCTATGTGTTCCATTTGTTATTAATTTACGATGCCTTATATTATTCTTAGATTATAGTTTATCATTTTATTATTTATTTTTATATTTTAAAAATGAAAATTTTATTAAGGGTATAGTATCCCCACTAATAGTGTTTTAACAATCAAAATCTATTCGATGGTCTCTACTAGACTGGGAGGCACTTTTGAAGACATATGGTTCTTCAGCTTTGACCTAGTGATTTGGGTTGGGTAAAGTCAACTTATCTTTATGAAGGTTTGTACAAGGATGATTTGTGGGTATAATTTCTATTTAACCATGACATTTCGGTGGTTATCCCTAAACTAGAATGTGTTTTGTGAATATTTAAAGTGATTTGGGGAGACTATGATATTTGAAATGATTCGCTAAACAAAAAATTTATGTCATATATTTTTTAGTTCTATTTAATTAAATTTCCACTTTTCATAATTTTATATGTATTATATAGAATTCCATTGTTTGAGTTATATTTTCTAAGGAGTTTATAGTTTGATTTATATATGGTTTTTTTCTTCTTTTTTTTACTTCTGTAAATGGATATGAGATTTTTTTTAGAGGTAGAAATTTTAATTGACATGACCTTCACAACCTATTGATTTAAATATTCAATGTGTTGGAGATGGGTGGAAGAGATATATGATGATGTGGTGGAAATTAATTTAAATATATAACTATGATATTAATTTTTGAAATGAAGGTACATACAATACATAAGACACCATTCAGAAGGATTGACTACAATGTTTAGTTGGGGTTTCCTCATAGGTGATGTGGAGCTAATTTTGATGGAATTTATATATTGAGGAACATTGAATAAAGTATTTGGGATGAACTATAGAACTAATTTTATATTGATCATTGTAAAAAAGTTTTTTTTATAGTGTATTCTATAATGCTTTAATGTGGATCTCTAAGGTATGGCTTTCGTTCCTCAGTTGGTTAGGGGACTGCTGTGACATATGTATTATTCTATATAATGGATGAGTCTTTTAGACTATAGGTTTCACCATATTGATGATATTTCTAAAGTGGTATTCCCCCAGTTTTAAAGGATCTCATTTTTTGGAACATCTGCACCTAGCTAACATTGAATAGTAACCATATTGAGGGAACTAAAATTCTTTGAGCACTCCTCCATAAATTCTATAAGCTTCCAACTAATAGTTGTGGTCTATGGTTTTACCATGGGGGGACTATACCACATATAAGTTTTTAGTAATAATTAAACAATAGTGAATAACATACATTATAGTATATAGAATTAGTAATTTAACTATAACTATAATTGTAAAATGATACTCATTCATACAATATTAGTATATCAATTATCCACCGCACAAGTCACATATAGGGAATATAAAAATGATGTAAAGAATAGTGGATTATTTTCTCCCAATGAAAATAATTATCTTATACCAGTCTTCAAACTCTAGAAAATTCTACTCCATGATTATATCTGAGGCCTCATCCATTTCTATACATGCATCAAGTGAGATTAGTTTTGGGTAGCCACGGTCAATGGTCACTTGAGCAGAGTGTGAGTAAGTAACTTAATAATTCACCACAAGCATAGTTCGGTACATACCAAAAATACAATGATATTTGAAAGTGAATTTATCTAAATAAATGAAAACTAATGTAAATAAATAATTAAATAAATAGAAAAATATTGAACCATAGATCCATTACCTCAGTCAACTATACTTGCATCGATCAGTGTTAAAGTTCCATTGACCACATCACGATTGCCATTCCAATGAGCGTATTAGAAACCATTCGAACAAATTTTCCTATAGTAACATGGAGATCCCAAAAAGGGGTTTTTTATCATAGAAATATCAATATAGGGGGTTTATTTAGTATCAAAAATATCCTTTAAGGTGCGTTTTCTTTAGTACCACAGACATTTCTACAAGGATAGTTTTATTTATTTTCATTGACCAATCTCCAAGGGAGATTTCTAGTAATTCCCTATATTGTATTCATTTTAAACAACATAATAACTATTTCAGGGGAATTTTATATGTGTATCATAATAGAACTTCCTATTTGGTATGTGGAATAAAAAAATATTCAAAATATATAAACAAGTGTTTGTTGAATGACTCATCCTATTCTACTACTAAAGACCACATGGATCACAAAGTGACACCAATTCTAAGTTGAAACATAATTTTATCTCTATATGAAAATACCTAAATACTCCTTGTCCAAAAACTCTCATGGAAACCCTTGGGTCCCCTATTTCAAAAGATACATGGGGAACCTAGGTTAGGGACCTCTATATCATTCTCAATTCAATGTTAAAATTCTACCACATAGAGGACCCCACATACCTCAAAATTTCCATACATGGTAATACCTAAAAATACACAAAGGAATGATTCCTCGGCAAAGATCTAGGAAGTTGAATCAAGGATAACCTAAATCTATATGGGGTTTTAGGTCAATTCATTCACCCCATATATCTACAGTGGTAATAATGTTTACTGAAACAATTAATCACATATTAAGAAAATGTAGAAACTTCATCAAGTTCAATTCAAAGAACATATAGCCTCCATGGTAAAACTAGGGTCATGTTTGGGCCAAATTAAAACCCCATATAAGTCGCTAAATCTCATACTTGAGGACTCAAATTCATCTAAATGAATCCCACTGAGCCTCAACCACTCCAGTACCACCCATGATGGGGTTCATAAGTCATAAAAAATGACAGTGATATTCAAAACCATATCCATTAGTATATGATGAAAGTAATATAGTTCTATGGAGTCCTAAATATTCCTTAGAACATTTATCGGTCGATGTAATATTCCATATTTTTTAAAAATTACATGTTTATAACATCATTTAGTTTAAAATTATCAATTTAATTGTTTAAAGTGTCTATATCATCTAAAGAGGCATGGCCAAATAACCATATTCACCATAATGAAATTGTAAATTTTTAGGGAGCATATTAAGACCACATACCTCATATGTAACGCCCCGAACCCAGTTATCCAGAGTCGGTGCATTATTACATAACATTGGCATGATCACAAGAAAGATCAAATCTCGAAAGACCGATTGGTTTAGTAGCCTTGGAAACACTAGATATATTCATAAGTTTTACATTACATCATAAAATGAAAAACTACTACAACAACATAATGTTTCCACTATCCACACTATTTACCCCTCATAAAATCCCTGAAGGTCATTCATAACTTACTTCTTCACATCCTGGGAAAAATAAAACATAGAAAAGGGGTGAGCTCAAATGCCCAGTAAGGATAACAATATAGCGGAAACTTTCATAAATAAGAATAAACATTTAAGGCAATGTATAACTAAAACAAAAGCCTTTTAAATATGAACTTTCAACATGGTATGGCATAAATAAAATGAAATAATTCCATTTACTTATTCACATGGATATTCTACTAATCGAATAATCACATGCAAAAATCAATAACCACTTTCATAATATTGGAATGCATAATGCCAGACTATCATAACCACATAGCCAAGGCCTCGTGCCAAGACTACAAATAAGATTTTGTCAAGGCCTTGTGACAAGACACTAGTTTGTCTCATGAGACCTACCGATGCATCGAGGAGCTAGAGCGGGCTCCACCTGTCACATATTAAGTCCAATGCATTCCCATATGAAAAGGTTTAAACATAACATAAACATTCATATTAAAACTAGAATATGAAATGTCAATACTTTCACCATAAACTATGAATGGTATAAAAATAGCACATCCACAGTCAAACATATCACAAAACCTTCAATACAATATAGAAGTTTTGTATCATAATAAATCAACTTCAAATAATCTTAAAATCCATCAAAGGATGTTGACATAGATGAAATCAAAATTATTTTTAAAGAAATATCTCCTTTTATTATGAAATAATTTAAGATCCATATAAAATAAAACATTTTCTTTGAAAATATTCTTATAAGCTTGTAAGGGAATCTTTGAAGATTTTATTACGGCGGAAAATAGCCGCACCCGCCGTATAAGTTAAAAAAAACATTCTTACCTTAATTCTGTCGAAAATGTTAAAACGGACCTTGTTTTGAAAACGACCGAAAGATTACTTTATAAACCACTTATAAAAGTCAAAAAGGGTATAAATGACTTTAACTCATATTCTAGTAAATAGTAAAAATGTTTTGAAATGCATTTTTAAGAAACATGGATGTGGATGATAAAGAGATCCCAGTAGATTATTACGTATAAACAACCTTGGATAATGAAGAGGTTGTAAAGTAAAACCTTACCTTGTACTTTTCCTTGGTTGGGGTAGGTTAACCTCTTGTATAATGGTGAAATAGTTGTTATTAAATTATACAAGAATCATATATAATAATATGATATCATATATGATCTTTTAACATTGATTTGTTAATAATATCTTAGAATTATCGTCGTTTCGGGAGTTAACTTACTCATTTTCTTTTATATGTTTTGTTACATAAGCCATGGTTGTTGTATCTTATTCATATCCAGAATGATATATAGTCCTTAAACATCATTTTTAAATCATCAAATGATAATTATACTTGAATGGATATGATGGAGAATGAATCTCATCGCGTTCGTGGAGACGGTAGTCCGTACGTACGCACGAGCGACAATATCATTCTTTTGATATTAAAATAATATATAAATGGATGGTATATCATATATACAGAATCATTAACATGTTATATTTATTATTTACATGAGTTACACATCATTATTATACCCATCCAAATAATATTATATTGAATAACAATTACACCACGACGTGGAGACGGTAGTCCGTACGTACGCACGTATGGTGACATGTTATTCAAAGGGTGGATAGAATACTGAATATGGTTGTACCATATTTATAATAACATCACAGTATATGTGAGATACTGGAGTTATTATTTTAGAATGGTAAGAACAAAGTAAGAAGAAGTGGAAGAAGAAATGAACTTGGAGAAGGGTGGTGAAATCATTACCTCTTCTTCGGGTTCTTCCTTTTGATTTGATCAAAAGGGCTCCTTAGGTTGGCTTTCTGATCAAATTAAGGCCTCTAGGTTGTAGTGAGGGATGTTGGGAGAGTATTGGCGCAGAGTTTGGCCGAATAAAAAGGCTTTTATGGTGTGAAGAAATGAGAAGGAGGAGTGCCCTTTTATAAGAGGGGTGAGGGGCACCTTTGGAAAAGCTAGAAATATTAATTTATAATTAATTCATATTCGGTTTCTAATGGCTCCAAAGCTTATTATTCAAAGGTTAAGGTGGGGATAGGTCGAAAACCACTCAACCAATAGAATTTAGACAGGTTTGGGTACTTATATTAACCTTATCTTTAAGTATTAACTCTAAGTTAATTAGTTTCACTTTTACAATGTCTCTTTGTATTTTTATATAATATGGTTAATAAACATACTATATACACCCAAGAGACCCCCAAGTGGTACATTAATGATGAAACTATCATGATATAAGTCTCTTGGCCGAACCTTAGATTTTTAGGAATTTAATATCAATTAATAATATAATATTTGTTTTAAGAACTCTTTTATGTCAATTTTGACACTATTCAATAGTTGATTTTTGTGAAACTCATAACAGATTGATTACTTCGAACAACGTCAATTAAATCAATCCTAATATATAATATTATCCTAGAAAATTAGTTTAATTCATTAAAAGTTTCATATTATATTTATATGGGTATTTATAATATCAATTATTTTAATTTTTCACTATTATAGTAATTACTTCATCATCATTGTGTCATAAATAAAATAAATTATTTTATGTCTAAAAATTATAAATAAAATATCATCATGTAGGAAATCTTTTTATCTTTCTAATGAATATTTATAATCTAAAATCCAACATATATAACTTTATGTAACAATTGTTTTTCTAAAAGATATATGCTTGTGTCATTTTTGTATTCATTTTAACTTAATTAAAATAAAGTGTCATTATCACTTACATGTGGATCCATGGGGTCCCAAAATAGACCCAAAGATTCCCATGGTCGACCATGTATCAACCAATAGGGTTAAGACACGTTTTAGGGTAATTTAGTATTATTATAATATTATTTTTTAACCCTTATTTACCGGATTTACCCTTAACCATGGTAAATAAAATATTTACCGCAGTAATTATTCAAAATGTCTAAAAACAAAAGTTACCTATTTACACAATATGAACATCCTGATTCCAAATATGGAATCCATTTTCCTAAATTCAAAACACAGAAGTGGCAGAAATTAATTTAAAATTAATTCCCGCTGTCAAAACAAAAAGCGTGTTTTTAAGAGATAATAACTATCAAAAGATTGACACTCGTTTATGTTCAGTTTAATTGTAAAATTATGTCCAATGACCAACATTATCTTAAATGGTAAAAATATATTCTAAATATACTTTAAAACCACTCAAATTCATAATTTATCACTATTAATTATTTTGATTAAAAAAGTTGTTTTTAATTAAAACTTTGTAATTTTCACTATTCATCAAAATATGAAAGTTATCCGAAATGTACCAAAATTTCACCTTAGTCTTAATTCGATATTCCGAATCCAAAAATGAAGTCCATTTTCAAATATAAAATATATATAATTTCAAAAAGTAGGTATTACTATTCATAACGGCTAGTTTGATTAGTTATGGTGTGTGTTAAAACTCAAGGTTGCGTACAACACACACTACTGTATTATTCAAAGAGAGCGTACCGTGGAAGATTGGGATGTTTCATTTTACATTTTTGATGTCCCCATTTAGTCAACAAGTTTAAAATATTGTATTTAAAATGGGTTCACTATTAAAAGTTGATAAAAGTGCAATACTGAAAATGAATTTGTTCTTGCATTATATCTAAGAAACTCATAATATGGATTCTAAAATTATAAGGATTATATAAAGTTTAAAATTTAGATAATACTATTCATAACCTCTTTTGAATGGATTTTTTTGTAAGTCATGGTGTTATTGAACTCGGTGTTGCGTGTAGTGCAAGTTATTGAATTATTTTGAAGAAATAACACACTATGAAATCTTGGGGTGTTACATTCTCCCCTCCTTCAATAAATTGCGTCCTCGCAATTTGAAATTGTTCTTCGAAAATAAAAGGTTGAAAATAAAAAAAATATCCTTGTGGGAAAACCCACATCAGAAATTGGGTTACTAAAATTTATTCTTAATATGAGGAAAAGAGAAATGAAAGGGTCACCACCAAATTATGATCTCGATTAGGAGAACATTGGTGGAAATTAGAGACATATAATTGGAGGAAAAATGTAAATATTTATAGGTAGTGATTGAGGTCATAAATCACAAACAAGTATAAAATTGAGGTCCTTAAACTCATCAATCTATGATGATTTGAAATACCATCGGTTCAACAAAACATAGGGTATTAGGATAACACATTTTGACGTTTCAAAATATCTTAGTTGAAATCCCACATCGAAAAATGAATTAATGAGGCCTCTATTTAAAATAAAGAGTGGAAAGTATGAAGAGTACCGAAAATAACACATACTAGGGTTCCATGTAAGAAAATATGGATATGGAAGAGAAATATAACCATCAATTATCTGATGGAGAGTGGTAGAGAACATGGCTATGAAAAGGCCAAAAATCCCAAAGCCATAAATTTGTGATGATTTAAGGTACCATCTAGGACAACATTTTTGTTCTAAGTTCCTTTTATTAATGTTGAGGAATTTATTTATGAGATTGGCTAAGATCATAAGGAGATATACTTACTTTATAATTAGAGTTTTATCCATTAATAAATTTCTACCACAAACTCATCTTTCACTCTAAAAGATAATAGAATGTAATTTTTTTTCTATTTATACTATTCGTACAGGGTTCCAAAATAAATGAATTTATATTTCATCTACCAGATCTTTTAAAAAAACTACATTATTTAATCCTGGACATCTCGTGGTCCAGTGGTAGGTGATACACCCTTGTCGCCCTTCGGTTGCGGGTTCAAGTCTCGCAGCCTTTCCGGACGCGATAGGTTGCCGCCCGACCTCCGGGTTGTCCTTTTATGGCAATCCAAAATAATCCAAACTAGAACTATCCAAAATACTTCTTTCCAAACTCACAGTCCAACATTTATAAGGAAGGTAAACATAATGTAGATCCTTTTTACCCCGTAATAGCATTTGAATACCTTCATTATGTATTACCATATTCCTTATTGATTACATTCATGCTCCCTTATTCCATATAGAATGCTGGATATACTTCATTAATCCAAAAATGTTTTAAACCCCAACAATGATGGAATATACAAATCATTAATCAGTTCCAAGGTAGTCAAGAATATCCAATATAATTTATCCAAAACAATCACATATTATTCCAAAATCACAACCTCAGTATCAGAATTATATTATGATTTATCATTCTCTCAACCATATATTATCCAAAAATTTATCCTGCTATTGAGTCAATTTTCTTTGTTCCACACAATCTCAAGTCCTTAATGAAATAGTACTGCAGTACAATCCTTATATACTCCATAATTATTATAACAAGTACATTGTTGATACAACACTCAATTTACATAATCAACATAAGAACTCTAATCATTCCTCTTCATCTTTGGTAGTATCATAACTTGATTATTATCCAATAACATCATTTGCGGCATAGTCTGATGACTGGGACATAGGTTCTCGTAGTGTCCAAACTCCTTGCAAATGAAGCATTGTACATTTAAAACCACTTTCTTACCCTTGCAGTCACGTACTTTGTGCCCTTTTCCTCCACACTTATAACAAACTCCCATTCCTTTCAGGCAAGTTCCAGGGTGTTTCTTTCCACAGTTACCACATATGGGAAAATTCTTCTTTTCCCTCTTCCCTTTATCCAACTTTCTCTCTTCTATCCTTTTCTTCTCTTGCTTCCCTTCAAAGCCATAGGACTCAGTAAAATCTTTACTTATCTTATCAACACATGATATTATTTCTTTATATGATGATAATACATGGGAGACTATTTCTTTTATAAATTCTAGCTTAAGACCATGAAAGATATGATCCTTCCTTCTCTTTGGATCTTGTGCATTTCTGGAGTTCTCATTCCTTCTACTGGGCGCCATTTCTAAACTATGGCATAAACTAGATTAGTTTATGAATCAAAATACATAATCCCATACTTATAAAACACTTAACATAAATTGAACTATTTATGGATATAATCCATAATCATAAGAATGTTTTCTTTGAGGAAGTATATACTCATAATCCCTTCAAAATGATTTGTAAAGAAAATGAGAGTTATCCTAAGCATATCCCCCGGGAGTGTCGTAACCAAGAGTGCAGCAAGGCCCGTTGTCGTGCACCAGTTCCCATTCGAGTCTAGCTCAAAGCGGTGTTTTCGGGTTTTACCCCTAGGTACATCTGTGCCAGAGCCGCCTCTACCTGCTCGTATCCAGACATGGATGTATTGCTTGGAAAACTCACAAAATCTCTACAATACCAAAATTCTAGGAAGTTATTCTATACTAATCCTCAATGTTCATCTTAGGTATACGTGCTCTAATCAGAGTTTATCTAAATCTAGCTTCCAAGGTTTGTACTAAACTTCCTCTGATACCAACTGTAACGCCCCGACCCCAGTTACCCAGAGTCAGTGAATTATTACATAACATTGGCATGATCACAAGAAAGATCAAATCTCGAAAGACCGATTGGTTTAGTAGCCTTGGAAACACTAGATATATTCATAAGTTTTACATTACATCATAAAATGAAAAACTACTACAACAACATAATGTTTCCACAATCCACACTATTAACCCCTCATAAAATCCCTGCAGGTCATTCATAACTTACTTCTTCACATCCTGGGAAAAATAAAACATAGAAAAGGGGTGAGCTCAAATGCCCAGTAAGGATAACAATATAGCGGAAACTTTCATAAATAAGAATAAACATTTAAGGAAATGTATAACTAAAACAAAAGCCTTTTAAATATGAACTTTCAACATGGTATGGCATAAATAAAATGAAATAATTCCATTTACTTATTCACATGGATATTCTACTAATCGAATAATCACATGCAAAAATCAATAACCACTTTCATAATGTTGGAATGCATAATGCCAGACTATCATAACCACATAGCCAATGCCTCGTGCCAAGACTACAAATAAGATTTTGTCAAGGCCTTGTGCCAAGACACTAGTTTGTCTCATGAGACCTACCGATGCATCGAGGAGCTATAGCGGGCTCCACCCATCACATATTAAGTCCAATGCATTCCCATATGAAAAGGTTTAAACATAACATAAACATTCATATTAAAACTAGAATATGAAATGTCAATACTTTCACCATAAACTATGAATGGTATAAAAATAGCACATCCACAGTCAAAAATATCACAAAACCTTCAATACAATATAGAAGTTTTGTATCATAATAAATCAACTTCAAATAATCTTAAAATCCATCAAAGGATGTTGACATAGATGAAATCAAAATTCTTTTTAAAGAAATATCTCCTTTTATTTTTAAATAATTTAAGATCCATATAAAATAAAACATTTTCTTTGAAAATATTCTTATAAGCTTGTAAGGGAAGCTTTGAAGATTTTATAACGGCGGAAAATAGCCGCACCCGCCGTATAAGTTAAAAAAAACATTCTTACCATAATTCTGTCGAAAAGGTTAAAAAGGACCTTGTTTTGAAAACGACCGAAATATTCCTTTATAAACCACTTATAAAAGTCAAAAAGGGTATAAATGACTTTAACTCATATTCTAGTAAATAGTAAAAATGTTTTGAAATGCATTTTTAAGAAACATGGATGTGGATGATAAAGAGATCCCAGTAGATTATTACGTATAAACAACCTTGGATAATGAAGAGGTTGTAAAGTAAACCCTTACCTTGTACTTTTCCTTGGTTGGGGTAGGTTAACCTCCTGTATAATGGTGAAATAGTTGTTATTAAATTATACAAGAATCATATATAATAATATGATATCATATATGATCTTTTAACATTGATTTGTTAATAATATCTTAGAATTATCGTCGTTTCGGGAGTTAACTTACTCATTTTCTTTTATATGTTTTGTTACATAAGCCATGTTTGTTGTATCTTATTCATATCCAGAATGATATCTAGTCCTTAAACATCATTTTTAAATCAACAAATGATAATTATACTTGAATGGATACGATGGAGAATGAATCTCATCGCGTTCGTGGAGACGGTAGTCCGTACGTACGCACGAGCGACAATATCATTCTTTTGATATTAAAATAATATATAAATGGATGGTATATCATATATACAGAATTATTAACATGTTATATTTATTATTTACATGAGTTACACATCATTATTATACCCATCCAAATAATATTATATTGAATAACAATTACACCACGACGTGGAGACGGTAGTCCGTACGTACGCACGTATGGTGACATGTTATTCAAAGGGTGGATAGAATAATGAATATGGTTGTACCATATTTATAATAACATCACAGTATATGTGAGATACTGAAGTTATTATTTTAGAATGGTAAGAACAAAGGAAGAAGAAGTGGAAGAAGAAATGAACTTGGAGAAGGGTGGTGAAATCATTACCTCTTCTTCGGGTTCTTCCTTTTGATTTGATCAAAAGGGCTCCTTAGGTTGGCTTTATGATCAAAATAAGGCCTCTAGGTTGTAGTGAGGGATGTTGGGAGAGTATTTGGGCAGAGTTTGGCCGAACCAAAAGGCTTTGAAGGTGTGAAGAAATGAGAAGGAGGAGTACCCTTTTATAAGAGGGGTGAGGGGCACCTTTGGAAAAGCTAGAAATATTAATTTATAATTAATTCATATTCGGTTTCTAATGGCTCCAAAGCTTATTATTCAAAGGTTAAGGTGGGGATAGGTCGAAAACCACTCAACCAATAGAATTTAGACAGGTTTGGGTACTTATATTAACCTTATCTTTAAGTATTAACTCTAAGTTAATTAGTTTCACTTTTACAATGTCTCTTTGTATTTTTATATAATATGGTTAATAAACTTACTATATACATCCAAGCGACCCCCAAGTGGTACATTAATGATGAAACTATCATGATATAAGTCTCTTGGCCGAACCTTACATTTTTAGGAATTTAATATCAATTAATAATATAATATTTGTTTTAAGAACTCTTTTATGTCAATTTTGACACTATTCAATAGTTGATTTTTTTGAAACTCATAACAGATTGATTACTTCGAAAAAAGTCAATTAACTCAATCCTAATTTATCATAGTATCCTAGAAAATTAGTTTAATTCATTAAAAGTTTCATATTATATTTATTTGGGTATTTATAATATCAATTATTTTAATTTTTCACTATTATAGTAATTACTGCATCATCATTGTGTCATAAATAAAATAACTTATTTAATGTATAAAAATTATAAATAAAATCTCATTATGTAGGAAATCTTTTTATCTTTCTAATGAATATTTATAATCTAAAATCCAACATATATAACCCTATGTAACAATTGTTTTGCTAAAAGATATATGCTTGTGTCATTTTTGTATTCATTTTAACTTAATTAAAATAAAGTGTCATTATCACTTACAAGTGGATCCATGGGGTCCCAAAATAGACCCAAAGATTCCCATGGTCGACCATGTATCAACCAATATGGTTAAGACACGTTTTAGGGTAATTTAGTATTATTATAAAATATTTTTTAACCCTTATTTACCGGATTTACCCTTAACCATGGTAAATAAAATATTTACCGCAGTAATTATTCAAAATGTCTAAAAACAAAAGTTACTTATTTACACAATTTGAACATCCTGATTCCAAATATGGAATCCATTTTCCTAAATTCAAAACATAGAAGTGGCAGAAATTAATTTAAAATTAATTCCCGCTGTCAAAACAAAAAGCGTGTTTTTAAGAGATAATAACTATCAAAAGATTGACACTCGTTTATGTTCGGTTTAATTGTAAAATTATGTCCAATGACCAACATTATATTAAATGGTAAAAATATATTCTAAATATACTTTAAAACGAATCAAATTCATAATTTATCACTATTAATTATTTTGATTTAAAAAGTTGTTTTTAATTAAAACTTAGTAATTTTCACTATTCATCAAAATATGAAAGTTATCCGAAATGTACCAAAATTTCACCTTAGGCTAAATTCGATATTCCGGATCCAAAAATGAAGTCCATTATCAAATATAAAATATATATAATTTCAAAAAGTAGGTATTACTATTCATAACGGCTAGTTTGATTAGTTATGGTGTGTGTTAAAACTCAAGGTTGCGTACAACACACACTACTGTATTATTCAAAGAGAGCGTACCGTGGAAGATTGGGATGTTTCATTTTAAATTTCTGATGTCCCCATTTAGTCAAAAAGTTTAAAATATTGTATTTAAAAAGGGTTCACTATTAAAAGTTGATAAAAGTGCAATACTGAAAATGAATTTGTTCTTGCATTATATCTAAGAAACTCATAATATGGATTCTAAAATTATAAGGATTATATAAAGTTTAAAATATAGATAATACTATTCATAACCTCTTTTGAATGGCTTTTTTTTGTAAGTCATGGTGTTATTGAACTCGGTGTTGTGTGTAGTGCAAGTTATTGAATTATTTTGAAGAAATAACACACTATGAAATCTTGGGGTGTTACATCATAGAAATTTTAAAAAAGAATTTGTCTCCTAATATATTATTTCAGAATTTTTCCATGAGCATAGAAGCCCATACCCAATAACCTTTCTCCTATCCTAGTCCAAGACATCACAAAATAATATCAATATAATTATAATTATTTATGTAACATAATTTCCCAAATGAATATTTCCTATTAAATAATGTAGAATCCATAGATCACTAATTTATTAGAAATAGGTTTTCAACCTTCTTTTTTCACACCCCAAAACATACAATGATCCATAATCCAGAAAAATACCTCTATTAAAATCATTAAATTAATTGAAAATTTTGAAGTACCTCATAAATAATAATATCATTATATTCCTAAACCAAATGGATAAGCCAAAAAATGATGATCATGTTGCAGGATTACCTCTTCTTTGGTAGGGAAGAAGCCCCATAATCATGTGATGATTCCACTAATATCTTGTCTAATCATATGAAAAATTGATAATCAAAATAATCTAATTTTAAATTGATCAATATAGAAAATTAATGAATGGAATTTCTGGTCGAATCACACCATAATCACTACACAAATCACCACAAACAATTTCATGCCTAAGGGAGAGGATAGGAGGAATTGGGATCCCAAATCAGGTTTACATGAGTAAAAGAATAGAATAATGGTACTTCCCACTATGAAAATATTTGGTGAAAATTCCAATATCCATCCAAAATACCATCATCATGGTGGTGTTGGTATACCTTCTTACTGGTGGTTTGATGAAGCCAACATAGGCATGGACTCACTGTTGGTTGCAATAGCCGGTGTGATGTAGCCTTAATAACTTCAAGCATCATCTATCACTTCCAAAAATCACTAGATCACTCATTATGCTACACACTAGTGGAAAAATGTATTTCCACATCTGCTTTTTTATATTTAGACATCAGTTTTTAACCGACATCAATAAACGCGAGGTAAAAAATATATCTTTCAACATCGGTTTTTATAAACTGACGTAAAAAATCTTCACCATGCGGGTCTTTGGTGTCGATTTATATAAATCTGACGCCAAATTTTAGGGCCTCCGGGATCTTTGGCGTCAGTTTTTATATAAACCAATGCCAAAAATCAGGCCCTGGGGGTCTTTGGAATCAGTTGTTTTAAACCGAAACCAAAATTCATGATCTTGGGGGTCATTGGCGTCTATTTCTTAGAAAATCAATGTCTAAATTTGGCTTGTACATGAGTTTTAAAGTCTGTTTTTGATAAGAACCGACGTGAAAAATATGTTTTATAAAAAAATTGTTTTCCACATTGATATTCAAAAATTCCAATGTCAAAACCTTGAATCTATTAATATTGGAATATAGATCATTTCCCACGCTTCGATTTGACAGGTTATGGGGGTAAAACGGACTTACGGATCAAAAGTTATGGTTGTCGTTACTTGTACCTCTTTATGGGTCGATCGATACAACTTTCTTCGAAGAATACATGAAAAAAAAGAACCAAAATGAATATTCCAAATGAAAAAAAAATATAATTAATGATTGAAACTAACTTTAATTATTTTATTGGGCCATTTGAATTGATATGTTGTTTATCATTATTTCACTTCGTTTTTAGGGAGAACTCACGCGGTAATGAAAATAGAAAGTGATAAAAACATTTCCCAAAAAATAATGAATCTTATGCAGAATTATTATATTTGTATCTCGATTAGAAGAATCCTTCATTATCATTATAAAAATAATAAGATTTTTTGTGATATGGAAAACAATAATTATGAAATTAAATGATGAAAATAAATAACTTTTACAAATCGTCGATTGAAGAACATTTGAAATATTGATTGTATCGAAGATGTGAAAAATGTTGAAAGAAAGAGGATGAGATTTTATATAGTGTAAATTAAAATTTCGACAGTATCTATTCAATAAAATTTGTGCGGGATTTTGAAAATTAGAACACGCGTTGGGAAAAAATAGAAATATCGAAGCCGTGTATTTGAAATTTTACTTTTAACATCTGTTTAATATATAACTGATACTAAAAATATTCTCATGTTGGGGTATTACCATCGGTTTTTTAAAAAAACATGCAAAAAAGTGACTTTTAACATCGGTTATTTGTAAAACCTACGCCAAAATGGGTCTTTTAACGTCAGTTATTGAAAAAAATGGACACCAAAAATCAGGTCATATAATCATCAACTTTCAATATCCATAACATCTGATCTGTAAGTTCATTCTCACTCCACGAACTATAAAATTGAAGCTTGAGATATTATTTTAAACTTTTATTTTGATAATTGGCATTGGTTATTGTAAAGCCTATGCCAAAAATGATCTTTTAACGTATGTTATTAAACAATCCGACGCCAAAAATCAAGTAATATAATCTCCAACTTCCGATTCCCATAACATTTGATCCAAAAGTCTATTTTCGCTAAACGACCTGTCAAATTGAAGCTTGAGAAATTATATAAATCTTTTATTAAGATCATTGGCATTGGTTTTTTGTAAAATGGACGCCAAAAAGGGCCTTATAACGTCAGTTATTAAAAAAATGACACCAAAAATCAAGTCATATAATATCCAAATTCCTATGCCCATAACTTTTGATCCTTAAGTCTTTTTTCGGTCCACGACCTGTCAAATCTAAGCTTGGAAAATTATCTAAAACTTTTATTGTGATAATTAGCATCATATTGTTGTAAACCTGACGCTAAAGAGGGCCTTTTAACGTCGGTTATTAAAAAAACTGATGCCAAAAATCACATCATATAATATCTAACTTACGACGCCCATAACTTTTGATCTGTATGTCTGTTTTTCCTCCACGACCTGTAAAATTGAAGCTTAGGAAATTATCTAAAACTTTTACTTTCATCCTTGGAATCTTTTTTTTATTAAATCGCTTCAAAAATGGGTCTTTTAACGTTAGTTATTAAAAAAAACCGATGCCAAAAATCAAATCATATATTCTCCAACTTCCGACACCCATAACTTTTGATTCGTAAGTCCATTTTCCCTGCACGACATGTCAAATTGAAGCTTGGTAAATTATCTAAAAAATTTAATGTGATCTTTGGCATTAGTTTTTTGTAACACTGATTCCAAAAAATGTCTTTTAACATCAATTATTTAAAAAAACCGACGCCAAAAATCAAATCATATAATCTCCAACTTACGACGTCTATAACTTTTGATCTGTAAGTCCACTTTCACCCCAAAACCTTTCAAATTGAAGCATAGGAAATTATGTAAAACATATATTTTGATCATTGGAATATGGTTTTTGTAAAACCGATACCAAAAAGGGTATTTTAATTTCGGTCTCTTAGAAACGATGTTAAACTACCGACGTTAAATTTTTTGTTTCCACTAGTGTCAATACCCAACAAATATATAGTACTTAGAGAATAATTGTTTTTCGTATTTAACACTAAATTTACGTTCATGGACCAATTTACCCCTAGAAGAAAATATGAAGACTCCACCTAAGAATTGTGACTTGTGGGGGAATGAAGATATTATAACCTCCCCACTATTTAAACTATAATAATTGGGAGGTCGTGGTAGTAATCCAATTATACATTGAATCTGACACATGTAATTAACTCCCATTCGTATAGGAACCTACATGGTTTCACTATGAGACCTATGGCATGACCACATACTCCAGAGGTCATCAACATGTAGTGGGGATATATGTTATTATCATGTGGATAATTTTGTTCCCTATCAATGTGAATACTAAAAAAATAAAATTTAATCATAAAAATCAATGAACATAAAAATAATTGAAAAATTGTACATGTTATAAGAAATGAGATGAATTCATAAAATCATACAAGTTCGAACACCTAATAATGATTCCTAATTTATTATCAGAGACAATCCAATAAGGGGATTTTTCATTTCTATAATTTCCCTCTCTAAAAGTGGATTCTTTTTAGTAAGTCATTCTCCCTATAATATTATTTTCTTTAGTACTATAAAGCAACCTACATGGAGAATTTTTTAGACCACCTTAAAGTGGTTTTCCTTTCAATCAATATAAACACCACCCTAATAGAATATTTATATATATCATAACATAAATACAACCTTGGTGTATAAAAAATGTATGTGGGAAACAAATAATCAAGGGTATGTCAGGAGCATCTCTAACCTCTACAACTACAACCCCTATTACTCAAAAAGAGAGTCAGATTTAAAAGGGATGGCAATAGTCATCTATACTAGCCACACTACACCAGCTCTCGACCAGGTTACTCATTGAGAACCCCACAACTCCCCCCCAGACCACACATAATCAGGTCTCCCAACATGGTGTCTTTAATCCTATTCATGATTCTACATTCAAAACCAATTATAGGGTGGAAATATCTTCCCTTTGTAGTTTTTTACATGATACAACACCACCAACCTCAATAGAATTCCATATCAACAATGGTTTAGAGATAAATATAATGATCCACAAAAATGTCTTTGATTTCTTATATTGGTGCAAACACCATACATATCAAAAGTGAAATGAAGGTATACATACATTGGTAATTACAACTAAAATTAACGGTTTACTCCCACAGGCTGAATTCATTGATCCTATGTTCTATAAAGTATCACTCGGATTAGAAATAATCTTTGGGATAGAAAATTCTATGTCATTTCACCTATTATACGAGTTCTAAAGGTCTCACAGAAGAGTTACACTAAGTATCACTATCTATAGAGTCCCCCTCATAGGGTTATTATGTAATAATGATTCCATATGATATTCACACCATTATCCATTAATGTCTAAGGAATGTGTGCTAATGATCACGGTTCCTCTATGGGCCTTGGTAATTTCCATGGTCCATAGAACATTGTATATGATTAAAAAATCATATTTATATATGGAAATTTATTTTATCTTTAACAATTAAATTTTACAAAGTTTTCAATATATATTGGCAGTAAGATCGATCATACAGATGGACTATAATGAATTAATTAATATAGTGGTATGTATCAACACCATATGACTCAAATAATACCAATCCAATAATTTCCACATCCTGAGAAGAACTTCCCAATTTTTCTCATGCCTATTCAAGCCCACAAACTGGACTACAGATCCTACCATTGTCCATGAGATAAAAAAATTAGTCTCAATAGTTAAAATTAAATAACATAAATTATTTTAAATAAGGATATTTTAGGATCACTAACCATGAATCTATTTATTACTGGTTCTTAGAGAAATGATATGCTAGCCATCCCAGATACACCCCTGGACATAAACCATACCAAAATAAAAACATTTTCTTATCTTTACATCATTAAATTAATTTAATTTCATAAAATTAAACTCTTAAATTTATGGTATGATTTACCTAATATAAATATATGATTATCAATCAATATATGGAATTAGGTGATGCCTTACTACTTAGAATAGTGGAATCCCCTTCAACCTAGGATGATTCCACCATTCTTGGATGGAATAATCACTCAAATATATTATAAAAATAAAATAAAATTAATGGAGAATGAATGAGGTTATATTTAAATATTAGAGGAAGTTAAATCAAAAATTAAATCATCAAGAAATAAAAAGAAAACCATTTGGTCACCAAGTGAAAGGATTGGACTATCGGTGAGCCACCCCAAGTCTCATTGATCAAGAGAATTAGATAATGTGGTACTCCCCCATCCCAAAACTAAGGGTTTAAATTTTCATATTACATACAAATTTCAATTGGATTGTGATTCTAGGCCACAGAATATCCAATGGTTGACTGTAGTCATAGTCATCCTGAGCTACCTATGTCACATCACAAAACCTCCAAAAATTAATTACACATCATTCCTTATAAAAAAATTCATCTATTATAATTTTAAAACATTATAAATCTACATTTTAATATTGAGTCTCAATCCAAACCCCCCAAAAAAAGAAAAATCTGAAATCCCTCCAAGAAACTGTAACTCATTCAGACCTAGGTTTTTATATCATTTTTAGAAACATCTTTTCTAAAAGGAAGCTTTGAATAAGGGAATAAAAGCTTGGGAATCTATTTTAGATTACTATTTCTTAAAACCATATGTATTGTTATATATCCTCTAGTGTTACCCTATAATCATATATCATCTTGAATGGGTATAACATTGGATTCCCCTAAGTAAACTCATTTTGTTTCCTTTCAGAACCTCAATAAATGGGGGATCAACAATGATTTTGGTTGAACCTTTATGCTCTCATTTCATATATTTTATCCACGTAAATGGATACTTATTATTTGTGGTCCAAGGATGACTTTTTTACCTTTTATTCATAGGGTTATATTCTTTTATAATTCAATGAATGTTGTGGATTTGGGATATGGTTGGAGTTTGTGAGGTTAATGATAGTGGTTTGTGTTAGATGTTGTAATCTATGTGGTTTATGTTCTATATTCTATGATATTGATATGAGTGTCGTTTTTTCCTTTCCTTTATTCATATATGTATTCATAAATATTGGGTAGATGCAGGTTATAAAAGAACTCTATTTTACATTGTTTATAATGTTAGTTTGGAATTATTATTTTTCCTTTGGTAGATAACATGGAATAAATAGGAAATATTATAAAAAACCTAATAAAATTTACGGGAGAGTGTAATTTCTCCTGTTTTTACCTATTTTTATTATATTTCCCACACCATTGATTTGTATTCAGTTTTATTACTCAATATTATTTTAATGATGATAATTGATTGATAATGGTAAATATTTTCTACATTAAATCACCATTTAATTATGTATATTCCCTTAATCTTTATAATTAAATATCTAACATTATATAAGATCATGAAATATTTTTACTTTTAATGTTTGGGGGGATAAATGTTCATAAATTGGATATTTTATATTCTTTCTGATCATTATTCTTATATAATATTGACTATGAATATTTTGGTATTGTTTTCTTGTTTTTATATGTGTGGTGTGGGTAAGTATATGTTGTAGTAGATTTCATAAGGTAAATAGTAGGTTGTGAATTTTAATATAGATATTTTTTCTCAGATAAAGATACACTTCCCTCAATTCCAAGACAAAATGTGTTGGTTGTTAATGGATGATGTTACGAACGTTTTATGATGGATTTTTTTCAGTTCTCTTGTTGTAGTGGGATATAATTTATAATAACTAACCTGAAATTATTGAGGGATGAAATAGGATTGTGTGAGAGATTGTTTGTTTTTCAGTAAATATGATTAATATGATACTCAATGAATGAAATATGGTCATTAGTATTTTATGGGTTCTAATGTTTACCCCTGAAATGGAAGATGTAATATGAATATATGGAAAAAATATCCCTTCTCATTGTAGAATGACTTTTTATTGAACTAGGTTTTTAAAAACATGATCCCATAGTTTTTTTGTAATATGATATCTTACAAGGAATGGGTGTGACTATAAGTACTTGGTGTATTTAATTAAAACACTAGGTATTGATGCAGAGGTAGTCTACTAACTAAAACTCTAGGGTATTAATGCATTGATTTGATAATGTGTATTTCTTCCATTTTAGTATGAGGGAATGTGTTTTATGACATTTAATTCCATAATACCCTACTATACACAATATGAAATGTATAAATTAAAAGTTCTATCTGGTCAGGGATATGTGATGATGATGATGATATATGTAATGGATCAGACCTCTCTGTTCCATTACTTTGTAAAAATTAGATGTTTTCAAACACGACATGTGTTATAATAATAATTTTGGTTAATAATAATTGATAAGGGTGGCATGATAATATTTGGTGTTAATTAGATTAAACAGTTTTATTTTAATCATTGTGAAATAAAAGAAATAAAATTGAATGTATTTAAATCAATGAAGGGAGGTGCATAGTTTCATTTTGATTTATTAAATTTTAGTAAATAATATATTATATGTGTAAAGGGCATATAATGGGAGGCACTTGGAATAAATTCTAAAGGATTAAATAATAATAAATAGTGCATATGTGCGTGACCATGTATAGGAGGCATTGTGCCGTACTCCACAGTTAAAGCAGGAATTGTGTAAATAACATTAAAAGGGTATTGTTATATAATTATTTGTCATAATAATAATAACATTAAGAGGTTTATGGAAAGGGGGAAAACCCTTATGGGTGAATAAAACTTGTATTTTGGAATATTAAAATAATTATAACAATATTAATTTAATAGATTATAAAAAATAATAAAATGATAATGAAGAATGGAAGGGGTTCCCAACTCATGCGTGAATACCATGTTATGGGAGAGAGGGAGTAATTATAAGATAATAATGGGAATCAATAATAATAATAATTATTAATGATAATGATCAAGGCCCGTTAATGAAATTGAATGATGATCTATTACTATTATATTAAATATTAGTGGTAATGGTAGCTTTTAGACTGTGATTAATCAAATGGAATGGTCTTAATTTAATATGAGAATAACCATGAAAACTAATTTAATGTGATTAAATTAGAACATTAATGAAGGGTTTTATTAATATAAATTTTAATAATAATAACATTGAAGTGATAATGAAGTAAAGGCAAGGGGGCGCCACTTTTGGTCTATTTGGAGAAGAAATCATGAATGGAAGAGTAATATTAGAGAGAGAAATAGTGAAAGGAAAAAAATTAGATTTTAAATTAATAAAAAAAGAGAGAATGTCATGAATTAGTGAGGCACAACAAATTGGAGACGATTTTGTGTGTGAATCTCAATTGATATTGGAGAGAGAAATTTTCAATGAAATGAAATAATAATAATGATATAATATTATTATTATTATTATTTATGGTTATCAAAACCATAATTCATCCATAACATCATTGTGCAACCATAGTTTTACAAACCGTCAGCCGCAACGTAACCCTGAAATTATGATGGTCATTTTAAGACCAATGATGAAAACCTTTTTAGGACTCATATCTCAGGTCAATAAAACACCTATTATTAATTGAAGTTATTATTATCATTAAACACATGGAAAACCACATGACGTGTCGTGTTTTGACTAGTCAAACAACCTAACAGTTGTATGGTCACGTCGTGTATTAATTAATACATGTTACATATCATTTTACCTTTTCTATGCCTATATAAGATAGGTTCACATGTTATTCAGGAACCCCTCTACTTCTCCACAAGTCGATGTTCCTAGAAGACAAAGCAGCCTTCCTCATATCTTCTTCATCCAGATCCGATCGTTGATCTGTCAGTGGCTGCGGGATCGTGTCGACGAGGCGAACATCGTGCACCTTATTCCTTTCCCTCATCATTGACTTCCTCTTCACAGTTTCTTATGGAGGAGATTTCTGATATTTGATGGGAACAACTCTCTTCGACGAACATCATCTTAATGGTACATTCTACCCTGTTCTTATTCCTTCCTTGATCTCCTCTTTATGTTCTTCCTTGCCATGCTATGACAAGTGAAACCTTAAACCTTAATGGAGTCTCTCTTGGATGTTAGTGCAGTTGTGCTGCAGCGTCCACAGGAGGACGTAGTCATCGGGAGGATTGATTGAAATCATCGTGGTGGTTGTTCTCACAGAAGGACATAAAAACCTATTCAGGTAGGGATCATACCTTCATCTCTCTCCCTTTTGTGCCTCATGTGGGGTGGGTATCCTCTTGTTTTCGTGAAATAGGGTTGAATCAGTATATAAAGACAATAACTGTTTAATGAATGGGTGGGGTAAATTGTTTGTTGATATTATTTTTTTATTTCAATCAATTAATATCCTTTGATTATGTTGTGAATTGAATAGGCTTATGTCTACTGAAAATCATAGTCTTTGGGGGCCTTTGATTGCACAATTAAATGTTGCCCTATTTTTCTAGATTTTTTGTGGATGGAATTCATTAAATGTGGAAATTTTTTAATCATGTAATCTTGGCTAATTAAATGAATACTATGAACCATTTTATTATCACCCTGGTAAAAATAATTGAATGAATGAATTTGTGGGTGCTGGTTGGGGTTTAATTATGTGAAGGGGTGTTTTGTGGGTTGTTGTGGCACGGGTTTTGTATCCGATATGTTTTTAGTTATGGTGGTTAGAAGCTGGGATGTAGGGATGGTTGTGCATATGAATAAAAGTGGAAGATTTGACTAATGAATAGTGGGTCATGGTAGTTGATTAAATAAAGAAAATAAATAGAATTTATTGGATGATAAAAGAAAATGGTATTGTGTTCCTTATGTTTTCCCTAACATTATTTCTGGTTGGCAAGGATACATTTTACTAACAATTGATCTAGTTTGGTTGTTGTTAGTTTCTCGGTAGTTAATGAACTAATAAACTAAAACTATTGAAAAATGAAAAGATTAATGGGTTTGGGGCTGTTTATTGTGTGCATACTTTCGTGGTAGCAGTTATGATGCATGTGCTTAAATCTTTTGTGTAGAAGCCTTAGGATGGGCTGAGTGGTTGATATAATTAAATAAATCTATACATTTTATTTTTTTTACGCCCCCACCCATATTGAGCACTACGTTCCGAACACCCGTGGGACGTGGGGTGAGACTCTCAAACATCTAAAGTATGGCTCATTACTATTCTTCAATGTGCTCCCTCTTCCAGGTTCTATAGCCCAAGATCCTTCGGGCAGGTTATGACAGATGTTTCCCAAGATTCATCAGGATGAAGATGTTATATGTTCCCAGGTGTCTTCAAGAAGAGATCTGATGTGGTTCCCAGGTGTCTTCGGGATGAGATGTGGTTATGGCCAAGGATTGAGTGCCAGAGGGATACTATGAGCTTTGAATGTCTAGGTTGCGGCACTAGCTCGAGCTTCGTATGGCCAGGTTGCGACACTAGCTCAGGAAGAGGGGGAAGCATCAGAGCATTAGGCATTAGGTATTGAGTAGTATTCAGTGGGAAGGTGGTGCGGGGTAACCATACTTTTATAATGTTACTATACTACTCTATTGACATGTGATATTTGGTGAGTGTGTCTTGTAAGTTTGGGTGGATTGATTCCTTTCTAGGCTTTGGTTCTTTCTGTTTTATCACGGGGCATTAGGATGTCTCCCCACCTGTGCGTGAGAGCATTAGGTTTTCTTACTGAGTAAACTGGTATTCTCACTATGTGTTTACTTTCAGGTTTTCCAGAGGACATCAGGGACCATGCGAGACCTTGCTAGTTGGGAGTTGGAGTTTTGCTGGTTACAGTTTTTGCTTTCTTTTTTTTGGTATCAAACATTGGAGATTTTCTTGTACTTATACTTTTGATTCAGTATTGTATAAAAGAAGCATATGGGTTTGGGTTTGGGTTTGGGTTTATTTTCATTTACTTGTTCCTTTTTCATTTTGTGTTTGAATCATCCTATTTCTCGATCTTAAATAATAAAAAGGGTAATGCTTCCCATATTTTTGAAAACTCATACGCTTGGGGCTACTCACCACTCCAGGGCCTACTAGAGGCGGGACTCGGGGGGGGGGGGGGTCATTATCTCCCTTTCTCCATTCCCAGCTGAGGAGGTGCATATTTTGTGGGAGGGGGTCATGACAGAATGGTATCAGAGGCTGATGGTTGAGATATAGGATGGATTCGAATGTTAGGTACAGTGAGGATTGCATGGGATTTTAGGGTAATAGTGTTGGATTATCTTGTTTTGTGACATAGGCCAGGGAAGACCAGCTAAGACACATGATTTTAGGGCCCCTCGTGATCCGATGCAAGCACACTAAACTTATCGAACGACCAAGTAAGACTACATTGATTGGAAGATAGAGACCCTAGAAAATGTACATGAATCACCATGATTTGTGTTTTACTTGATATTGGTGTTCTGGGAATGAAATCAAAATAAAATGATAAAATGAACCATTGGGAATGTTTCCTTGATACTTTGGCTCAGGATTTCTTTGTTTATAGTATGACTATAGCACCTGGACGTCGTTCCTGGGTGACTCGGGCAGTTGAGGTTCAGCTGATTCAGACGGTTGATCGGCTGAGGATTGACCGAGATGAGGAATAAGACTTGTGGCAACAAACGTTTCATGCTTTCAAGTGATAGAGCATGGAGAGGTATGAAGGCAGAACAGCAGATATGAAATCATAGAGTTCTTTGGAGAAACATGAAATTGCCTTTGGGCTGATCAGGGCTCTATCAGAGTACTGGTTTCCTCTAGAAGTAATCCAGCTGTGATGAGCGGCACATCAGTGGTAGATGCTTTACCTTGGGGAGGGGAAAGAGACATAAGTTCTATGTGCCAACTTTGAGAAGCAGTTCTGTGTGGAATTTCATTCCTTGACGAGGAAGGCCAAGAAGAGGCAGGAGTTGTTGTCTCTCCAACAAGGAAGAATGTCAGTGTGGGAACTAGGGGTCAAGATCTAGGATCTCCTCCATTTTTCCCTGAATCTCATTCTGGATGAGGATTCTCAAGCCAGAAATTTAGAGGAGGAACTTCACCCCTCTATTCAGTGCGCGGTAACCCCTTTCAGCTTACCAATGTACCTGTATGTACAGAATAAGGGAGAGATAATTAATAGGATGTGCTCACAAGTAGGTCCACCATGAGAGAGGAGTCACCCATGTTTGTCCAAGAAGGAGGTGGTCAGTAGTAGATCCCCAGCAACATGACCTTCAATGTTTTGATCGACAGGGAGAAGACTTCAGCAGGTCCCATACTAATCTCACGATTTCTGCCCATTTTCTATGATCCAGGGACCAAGGTGGTTTTCTTGTGGGAATCATGGGAATCTTGGAAGAAATTTCCCCTTTCAAACACAGTATAGATGGACTGGCCATGTTCCGCCCCAGCCCTAGTAGCAGTTCCCAGCCTGACCCTTCCAGTAGCAATAGGCTCCAGTCCCTCCAAGGGGGGCTGGATCATGTCGTGGCCAACCAAATGTAGTTCCTCATGGACCACAACCACAACATGGTCGAGGAGGTGGACGTCAACAGAAAGGTTGAGGTGTGGGACATGGACAGTTTCACGCAATAGAAGCGGCAACCCTAGTAAGGCTTGATATCGAGAGAGATGTTTTTGGTTTTACTCAAATTATCTCGTTAATGTTTTTCTTAAATTCAAGTGCATCACACTCCATTGTTGAAACTCATTCTTTCTCATGCTTTCGGGCTGGACCTTGTTTATCATGGGTCTATAATGCTAAGTTGCTTCCCTCTTTCCTTTAAATGTGTGTGAAGAGTCCTAACATGTGGGGAGAGGAGGACCTGATCCCTAATCAAGACTCATTAATGTGGATGTGATTAAAACCTTGCGAGTGAGTCAGTGCCACCCAAAGCGGATAGTATCTTGACATGGGAGAAGAAATTCCCCAATCCATGTGTTGGGAAAGCATGTTTCTTGTTTTGTGTGTTGTTGGGGCCAGTGTGTGTATGAGAAATCCAAAATTATAGGGGTGGGACAACCTAATCCTTAATCAAGATGCATTAATTTTGATGGGATTAAACCTGTGAAGGTGAGTCAGTGCTGCAGAAAGCAGATAATATCTCGACCTGGGGCAAGGAATTCCCTAACTCATATAATTAGGTCAGTGGTTGGATTCCTATTATGACAAGAGCACTGAGAGGTATCTTGCGGGGTAGTTTTTCTGACCTTTCTCCTTTTAATTGGTTTTTTTAATTCTCGAGGACGAGAATGTTTTGAGAGGTATCTAATGTAATGGCCCGGACCACTCCGGTACAATACAAAGTAAAAAATATGATGTGGTAAGACAAGACGTGTGTTTTGATAATAATTTTTGATAATAATAATTGATAAGGGTGGCGTGAAAAAATTTGGTGTTAATAAGATTAAATGGTTTTAATTTAAACATTGTGAAATAAAAGAAATAAAACTAAATGTATTTAATTCAATGAGGGGAGGTGCATGGTTTTTTGATTTATTTAAATTTTAATAAATAGTAAATTATGTGTCTAATGGACATATAATGGGAGGTGCATGGAATAAATTATAACGGAATAAAATATAATAAATGGGGTGCATGGGCATGACATTGTGCAAGAAGCGTTGGGTGGTTCTCTACAACTAATGTTGGAATTGTGTAAATAACATTAAGAGGTTATTATTATATAATAATTTGTTATAATAATAATAACATGAAGAGGCTCATGGAAGGGGGGGGGCGCAACCCCTTATGGGTGAATACAACTTTTATTTTAGAATATTAAAATAATTATAATAATGTTCATTTAATAGATTATAAAAAATATTAAAATGATAATGGAGAATGGAAGGGGTTCCCAACCCGTGCGTGAATATCATGTGATGGGAGAGAGAGTAATTATAAGATAATAATGGGAGTCAATAATAATAATTATTATTAATGATAATGATGGAAACATGTTGATGAAATTGAAATAGGATTTATTACTATTATATTAAATAATAATGGTAATGGTGGATTTTAGTGTGTGATTAATTAAATGGAATGGTCTTAATTTAATATGAGAATAACCATGATAAACTTATTTAACCAGATTAAATTAGAGCATTAATGATGTGTGTTATTAATATTAATTTTATTAATAATAAAATTGAAGTGATAATGGAGCAAAGGCAAGGAGAGGCGCCACTTGTGGTGGGGTGGGAGAAGAAATCATGAATGGAAGAGTTAGATTGGAGAGGGAAAGAGTTAAAGGAAACAAATTTGATTTTAAAATAATTAAAAAAGGGAGAATCTCATGAATTGGTGAGGTGCACCAAATTGGAGAGGATTTTGTGCATGAATCTCAAATGTGATTAGAGAGAGAAATTTTCAATGAAATGAATAAATAATAATATATTATAATTATTATTATTATTTATGGTTGTCAAAACCATAATTCGTCCGCAACTTCTTCATGCGACCCTAGTTTTACAAACCGTCAGTGGTAGCATAACCCTGAAATTATGATGGCCATTTTAGGACCAATGATGAATACCTTTTTATGACTCATGTCTCATGTCAATAAAACACCTATTATTAATTGAAGTTATTATTATCATTAAATTCATAGAAACCACGTGATGTGTCTGGTGTTGATCAATCAAACAATGTAATAGTTGTACGACCACGTCGTGTATTCATTAATACACATTGTGTACCATTTTACCTTTTCGTGACCTATATATGAGAGGTTCACATGTAATTTACAGACCCCTCTTCTTCTTTTCATGGAGATGCTCCCGGATGACCCAGAATCCTTCCACCTATCTTCATAATCTGGACTCCGATCATCGATCTGTCGGTGGCTATAGGATCATGTCGACGAGGCGAACATCGTGCAACTCATTCCTTTCCGTATTATTTGACTTACTCTTCACAGTTTCCTACCAAGGAGATTGCTGATATTTGACAGGAATGATCCTCTTCGACGAATGTCAACTTAATGGTATGTTCTACGCCGTTCTTTTTCCTTCCTCGATCTCTTCTTTCTATTCCTCCTTGCCATGCTATGAAAAGTTACACCTTAAAAATTTATGGAGTCTCTCTTGGTTGTAAGTGTGGTTGTGCCGCTGCGTCCATGGGAGGATGTAGTCATCGGGAAGAGTGATCGAAATCACTATGGTGGTTGTTCTCATAGAAGGAAATGAAAACCTATTCATGTAGGGATCTATCCTTCATCCCTCTATCTTTTGTGCATTATGCGGGATGGGTATCCTCTTATTTTTGTGAGATACAGTTGAACAAGTAAATAAACATAATAACTGGTTAAAGGAAATGTTTGGGGAATTTATTGTTGATATTTTTGTTTTATTTCTATCAATTATTATCTGTTGATTATGTTGTGAATTGAATAAGATTATGCCTACTGAAAATCATGGTCGTTGGGGGCCATTGCTTTCACAATTAAATGTTGACTTGTTTTTTTGGATTGTTTTGTGAATGGAATTTCATAGAATGTGGAAATTGATTAATCATGTACTGTTGGATTATTAAATGAATTCCTGTAACCCTTGTATAATCACCCCAGTTAAACTAAATGAATGAATGAATTTGTGGGTGATGGTTGGTGTTTAATTATGTTAAGTGGTGTTTCGTGGGTTTTTGTGGTACGTGTTTTTTTTCCGATGTGTTTGTGGTTATGGTGGTTAGAGGATGGGCTGAAGGGATGGGTTTTTCATATGAATAAAATTGGAAGAGTAAACTAATGGATTGTGGGGCTTGGTAGTTTATTAAGTATGGAAAATCAGTGGAATTGATTGGATAATAAAAGAATATGGTATTGTGTTGATTTCTTCCCCAAACATTATTTCTGGTTGGCAGGGATATGTTTTATGAACAATTGATCTGGTTTAGTTTTTTTAGTTGCTTGGTAGTTATTGAACTGATAAAATAAAACTTTTTAAACATGAAAATCTTAATGGGGTTTGGGGCTATTTATTGTGTGCATACTTTCGAGGTAGCAGTGTCAAGTCATGGGCTTAGATCTTTTTTGTAGAACCCTTAAGATGGGCTGAGTGGTTGATATAATTAATTAAATCTATATTCTTTATGTTTCTTTACGCACCCCACCCATGTTGAGAACTACATACCGAACACCTGTTGGATGGAGGATGAGATTATCAAACATCTAAAGGATGGCTAGTTGTTGTTCTAACCTGTTCTCCCTCTTCCATGTTCTATAGCCCATGATCCCTCAGGCAGGTTAGGAAAGATGCTTCCAAAGATTCTTAGGGATGAGGATGTCATACACTCCCAGGTTTCTTCAGGATGAAATGTGATGTGGTTCCCAGGTGTCTTTAGGATTAGATGTGGTTATAGTCGGTGATTGAGTGCCGACGTGATACTGTGAGCTTCGTATGTCCAGGTTGCGGCACTAGCACGAGCATTTTATGGCCAGGTTATAGCACTAGTTCAGGAAGAGGGGGAAGCATCAGAACATTAGGTGTGAGGGATTGATCAGTATTCAGTGGGAAGGTGGTGCGGGTAACCCATACTTTGATAATATTACTATACTACTCTATTGACATGCGATATTTGGTGAGTGTGGATTGTATGGTTGGGTGGATAGATTCCTTTCTAGGATTTGGTTCCTTCTATTTTTTCACAGGGCATTAGGATGTCTCCCCACCTGTGCATGAGAGCATTAGGTTTTACTACTTAGTATACTTGTATGCCCACACTACGTTTACTTTCAGGTTTTCAAGAGGTCTTCAGGGACTATGCAGGACCTTTCTAGTTAGGCGTTGGAGTTTTTCTAGTTGTAGTTTATCCTTTATTTTTTGGTATCGTACTTTGGAGATTTTATTGTACTTGTACGTTTGTTTCAGTATTGTATAAAACATGCATATGGGTTTGGTTTTGTGTTTATTTTCATTTACATATTCTATTTTTTGGTGTTTGACACATCCTATTCCCTGATCATAAATAAGAAAATGTTTAATGGCTCCCATATTTGTGAAAACTCATAACCTTGGTGCTAGTCGCCACTCCGGGGCCTACTGGAGGCTATAATCGGGGGACATCATCTCCCTTTCACCATAGCTATCTTAGGAGGGGCATAATTGGTTGGAGGTGGTCGTGTCAGTATATCTATGTCGTCGGTGTTGAATAATCATATGTCACATGTTGTGTTATTGAAAAAATATATTAGAGATTGTAATTAAAATATATTTTATTCTAGGTAATTATATTGAAATAAAAATGGGGTATTGGTTAACTGGTCCCTTATTATTATATTTTTGGATTAATAATTTACTATGGTTGTAAATGATATTTGGTGACTGCGCCTTTCAGTGGAAAGGTTATAGTTATCCTTATTTTTCTTAGTTGTGACGTGTATTTAATGATGCATGAATATTTTCCATTAATATTTTCCAGAGAGAGATTTAGTATTGAGCTACATAGTGTACGTGTTATGCTCAAACTCACACTTATATATATATATATATATTAGTTTCCTGGTTTCCATGGTGACTTTAGTGATTGAGGTTGACAATACTGACATAGAGATAAAGGTTGGTTGTGAGGTTACAACATAGTTATTTTAAATTATATTTACATTTGGTGGAATTTATATTTTCAACGCACCCTGTGTTGATGTAATTTATTGGATTTAGATTACTTTATCAAATAGTTTTTATTTTTGGTAATATTGATATGTTCTAAGAATAACTGAGGGTAAAGGCTCATATTTTAATGTTATATACCCTCATCTATAGTCACCAGCCATTGAGCAACAAACATGATCACTACATGCCCATAACTATAACCCGGTTGGGGTGGGTTTTGAAAATTAAATACTATTCATTTAATTAATGAGGATAAAAATAAAATTAATTTGAATGAAATGTATCACTAAAAATTAATATTTTTTATAACATATATCGATGTTTTTATTAATAATATTCACACTTTTCAAAATAATTTTTTTTTATCATACAAAAATATTACACTTTGAGAACTAATGTGTTACTCTATTATGATTTTACATGTAATTAATAGGTGTTTTAACATGTTTTTTCTTGATTATGACGATGTTACTTCATGTAAATCATTTATAATTCAAATAGTTATATTTATATGATATATTACTCTTTTATTACGTTGAGAAACTCTTAGTTTTATAAATACCCTATCCAATTTACATAGCATGTGAATCATTAATTTAACTAAGTCGATGTGGTTTATTAAAAAAGGAATCCGTTGAAATATGTATAACACCATATGAGTGTTCAATTACAAATACAACCTTTGGATATGTGTTATTTCAAAAAAAAATTAAAAAATATAGATATATTAAAATATATTTGGAATATTTCTATTGAGGAGTCTTCCCTATGATTAAATTCAAATTTTATTCATAGTAGTTTTTAAGACCCTTATCAATTTTTAGTTACCAAAATAAAATAATATTAAAACAATCATTTATATATTATCATGGTTTATTTTTACATGAAATGAGACTTCTATATTAGGAAAATATATAAGTTACATATACATAGTTCTAATCCACTAATAATATTCCATATAATTAAAACAAAGAATGGAAAATCATATTTTTAGTATAAATTTTTCCACAAATCACAACAGTATATTATTTACATACATTGTATAAAATCATCACACTACTAGTAGTTTTCATTAAAATCTCATTATCCTATCATTTAAGTAGTGAATCATTAATTTTAGGGATCATGCATTACATGGAGGATTGTAAAGAAGAAGAATAAAATAACATGGTTTTAAAATTGGACATTATAATTAGGGTAACTCTCACCACATAGTTTTTTGATAAAATTCCAATATATTTATTGTGTAATAACTTATCAACTCTATTGGTTTTAGAAGAATCTAAATTTTACTATCTTTCTTAGCCATTAAATTAGTTAAGTTTCCTATAATGTTTTTAAATTTAATAAATTTTAATAATGGAACTATAATTTCCCTAGAATAGATATTTCTTACCTTTATTTTTTTAATTATCATCATCAATCCTATTAAAATATAATATTAGTTATTCCATATTATTATTCATTGAACGAATATTTCTATTACAATAATGATATTTCCTTGTTGGATTATCATTGAAATTCCTCATGTAAATTTTTTTAGCTTAAATGTTCTATAAGTTTGGTCACTTCAACATAAATGAAACTACATTTTTTCATTTCTTATCATTAAATAATTGAATTCAATGAGAATCTATATAATCCATTTAGACCTTCTACGCATGAAAAATAATTTATTTTTCTCTAATATATTATCTCATATAAACATTGTTTTAGTTAATTTTTTAACTACAATAATTAATCGGTTTAAAATACATTACGGATCAATGATTAATCAGATTATAGATCTTAAATGTATAATTAATATTTCCTTATATGAATTAATCTATACTTCCTTATTTTATTGATGATCAATGAATGTGGGATTAATTTTAAATGAGAGGATTTATAGAAAATAATTATTGTAAAATATTTTTTAAACTCCTACTATTCATTATTGTCATGTTCAAAATTTTGACATATGTTATTTATCAAGATAAACCATTGGTAGGTATCAATATAATAATATTTAACAATAAAACCCAAATTTTATATACCAAATAGTGGATAAAAATAAATTTTACTGTGGGTGGACCCAACAACATGTAAAAATGTAAACCATATGATCAAATAAATGCTTGTTGTCGTTTGTGTATGACGGAATCGATATCTGGTTGACCATTTATTAATTTATTTGGGAGAAATTAATTGTTAAACTTTTTTAAAAAAACTATAAATTGAATACCCATGAAAGTTTTCATATTCGTGCATATCCTATTATGATTTTATTGGGTGAAAAAACATATCTACCATTATATTCATTGTTCACTCAGTTCCGCATAAATCAAACTATTAACTATAAAAAATAGTAAACATGAGTAATGAAAAATATTATTATCCTTAAATCAAAAAATAATAACTACTTCAGTAGGAAAATACATACCAATTATGTGTTACCATATCATTCAATTGTTTGAACCCATGATACTTTTGGTTCATTAATGGATTTTTAATGTTTTATTCAACATATCATGTATGCATAATCAACATAAATAAATAAAAATATATTTCATAACAACATAGATGATGGAAATATTAAACATTTAAATGTTATATAATTTAATATATTTAGACATAATAACTAAAAAATAAAATCTCATCAAAAAAATAATGTTTTGTCTCAATATAGATTTTCCTAGTAGAAATTATATATTTTGTAAAATAAATTTGTTGTAAAAGCATATGATGTGATAAAAATGCATCATGATATTATATATTATCAAGGTAATGGAATGTAAAAATATAAATCAGTCCCCATTATTTTATATAATATATATTACCATTGATATGTTATGTCAATAACCATGAACTATAGTGACATTAAGTGTAAATATACATTACATAGGAATGTACAACATATATAATCCTATGAAATCAGAATAATTTGTCAAGGATAACTACTAAGAGATTCAAATCATTATTTATTTCGAAAACCACCTACATACAATAACCTTATACACTAGGTAAAGCACTCATGTTATGTACATTTATACTAAAACAAAGATACATTTGTTGTAGTTTTGGCCACAATATGACATATCATTATGTGAAACCCCACACAATGTGAGGGAGTATAACATGTGGGTATTAATTTATAAGATAATGTGTTCACTATTTCATTCACACAATAAAAATGGTATCATAATTTTTTATTCATTTATTTTGGATGGAATTAAGGATTTGGGATGTTATATATTACTGAATAAAAAATAATACAATTTTTTATAATAAATGAACAACTATAAAACATGTTTTAGAATTGAGAATAATTTATTAAATGTATCCAAAACATATAGTTTAATATTTGGTTATTGGAATTAAATATAATGTTGTTTTGGTATACATATATTGTTTTCCATTCCAGTTTTATTACGGCACTATTAAAACACTTCAAATTTAGATGATTATCTTGATGATTTATCTATTTAACTATTAAACTAAAATTAATTTTTTGACTTTTGTCTTGATAGATATAATTACATAGTGCTATAAAATTTCAAAAAACCATGGATTCCATGTAATAGACCACAATTCTCTTATATGTATATATATTAACAATATTAGATAAATAATCATTATGTTATATAATAATAAAAATAAGAATAGTATAGTTCTATTGCTTTTGGAAACATAGAAACATAAAAAATTGGTTCATTGGTGAACTATTCTATCTCCCACTATGTTCTCCACAGGTATAACCCTTCATAAACATATCAGAAATAATAATTTTCTTCATAATATCCAGAATAGAAACATATGAATGGGTGAGCCCAAATGATCTCTGAGGTTAAAAAATGATTATATCCACATTAAATGTGCATAATGTTTTGTGAACATGATAATAACATTTTAAAACCAAACCCATCATATAATTTATCATAAAATTATAATTGGAATGAATATTCATAGTTCATAATCAAAAAAATATTGGAATATATGAACATGAGCCATAACTCATAACATTTGAAGAATAATTATATTTTGGCTATTAAAGAAAGTGTATAAAATAATTTTCATAAAATCCAAAGATCATATTTAAAAAAAGGGTGTATTGGGATCATTCTAAAATACATAACAATATTCAATGAGAACCACCAATATTTTCAATGTGGAAAATCCACTAACTAATCTAGATTCAATCCCCATTCCAATACAATCTAACTCATGATATATTACTCATAACACAATTATCATGTTGAACATAGAGGTCCCACACATCCTTGTATATAACATAACGACCATATTTTTTATAAAAAAACCACGGTTACCTAATTAAAACCACACATATGTATTCCACGAGATCAAAAAACATTTATCACATTAAAAACCCTAAAAAATTAGATATATAAACATGTCATAGTAGCATAAATCATGGAAATAAAATGGGTTTTATAAATATATTATCATTGCAGTGATAAATCATACAAATAATTAATATAATTGGTACATTGGGATCATATCCCAATTATAATATATAAAATAACAATGTTTTTTTATTGGTGACAAATTTCAATAAAATATCATAAATATTTTCTTAAAAAAATATACTTTTCATTTGAAAGAAATTTGTAAAAATATAAAAATAAACCACATATTAAAGAAATAAATTTCATTAAAAATATAATTTAATGCGTGTAATATTATCTTCATTTAATTTAGTGTTAATGACACAAGGAAATTTATTTCACATTTTTTCATGTTAAATAAAACATTTATTTTATTTTTTGGTGACAAATCAAAACTAACTCATTCAAAAAACATTAACAATATACCATTTAATGTTTTTTAAAAGTAAATAATCATTAGAAATTTTCATAAAAAGTCATTTAAAAAATATTATTTTTGAACATTTTTAGAAAGAATAGACACGGAATGAAACGGTTTTCCGACTAAAGAGAGAAATTAGTTTGTTTTTCTTAATAAATATTCATTTCGAATATTTTTTACATAAAGAGATGAAAAGATAGATGAAAACATTTAATTTATATTGATAAAAATATTATAATAAATTTCAGGGATTTAATGATAGTTTGATCATATGATCTCATTATTTTAATCAGAACCATAAACAATTATGATAAACAATGAGATTTTAAGACAAAACCTTTACGGCTTTGGTATTATCTGAATTGTAATACCCATGAAATAAAGGACATTATATGGAAATTTATGACACATATAAATAATAATTATTATCATAAAATACATTCCTAGCTATTATATACACCTTTTAAAGGAAATAAGTTGTTTTTAAGGAATGTCTTCCACAAAAGTAAAAGTGAAACCAAAATACTGAACAAATTTGATAACATTTGAATCTTATAAACCATTAACGAATTAAATAAATTTATACTCTAATTATCATTAAAATAATAATATACCTGATATTACACTTCTATATTGTAGTATACTCACTAAAAATGAATTGAGTGGCGAATATAGCATATATATCCCATATATAAAAGGGAGACTAAAAATACATTACCTTAAGTCATGATTTCCTTCAAACACATTATAACATCATTTATAATAAATATAGGGTTATTATTAATTTATTAAGTAAATATAATTATATATATCATACTATATGGGATTTAGTTATGATTTTTTATTACATATTTATTATCATTTCTTTGTTAAAATCAAGTTTCATGGAAAAAAACATCATTTGTCTTGTATGTTTGGGTATTATATTTTTAGGTAATTTTACATTGATAGTGGTTACGTCATGTATTGAATATAAAAATACATATTATTATAATATATGTTCATTATCAATTTATATATATTAATCCATAAATTCTAGAAATAGAAAATTAATTACACAATTCCGGCAGACGATTGGTCGTAAATAAACAAGAACATTATTTCCATTTTCATGATGGTTGGAATAAAAGAAAGATAAATAATATATCAACATTATATATTTGTTAATATTTAATTAATATAAAATATATTCATTAAATATTTCATTATTACTTTCCATGTAAATATTTTGTGAGAAACAAATAACATTGCATCATGAGGTGGTAGTCCACTGTACACATGAGCACGTTATCATTTTCCCATGAAATGTAATGTAAGATGGCATATGTCACATTATAATAATATTACTGTAATTATGTCAATAATATCATATAAATATGTTAAATCTATCATTTATCATCTATGATAGGCATTTAGGGAAATTAAATTACTTTAGTTCATGATGTTGTAATTTGTCGTACACAAAAGAAATGATTTGATTTCCCACATTATGAAAGAGGAGGTGGATATAGGTTATTCCATTATAATAAAAAAATTTAAACATATCAGATATTTTTAGATAATATATTTTAAAATTTTGGAACTATTCGATGAAGGGTAAAAAATTAATAAAATAAAAACGTTAGATAATGAATTTCACCTCTTCTTTAGAGAACATCTTTAGGTTTAAATATAAATAATTATTATTATGATTTCCAAAAAGAATAATTAATCTAGGATGTTTTGAGTAAATAACTAAGATATTTGGGTAGGTTTATAATTATGAAATAGGTTCTCTACATATTTAGTGAAGATGAGGGGGTTCTCTCGTAGTAGTGTTAGAGAGGATACGAATGGAATGTTTTAAGAGAAAACAAATTTCGCAAGATTTAAACATGAATCCATGCTCTAGAATGGGTCATTATAGAATCTCATTATTGAAAATTTTCAAATATTTCAATAAAATATGAGCTATAAAATGTTTTGTTTTATTTTACCCCTTGAATTTGTTGTTTAACTTCTTGATAAACTAGTTTTAACCTTAAACACTATAGTTTTTTTAGTTTATGGACTATTCATTTAGGAAAATCATTAATTTGAACTTATTAATTAATTTCAAAAATTATAATTACAATTTGGGTATAAATTAAATAAATTACATTCATATAAGTGAATAATTGTTTCAAAAAATTAAACCCATTAACGTGATGAAATTTTTTTTCCAAATAGAACATTTTCAAAAGTATAATTTCATATCGAAAGACAATATGAATTTTTTTCATATGACCAAAATTAGTTTAAATATAAAGTTATTGAATTGATTTTTTTATGAGATAACTTAATGAATGATTTAAAATTTTTAATATTTAAATTAAAATGTCATTTTTAATAAAAATATGAAAATTTCAATATCCAAAAAATATAGCTTTTCATGAAATTCTAAAAATTTGACCCTAATATATTTTTTGAAATATTTATTCAAAATATAAAGTTAATGTTTGAAAATAAATTATCTTAAACCATAAGAAATTAATATATATATATATATATTTCCATTTTATTAAATAAAAATCACTTTTTGAGAAAAATATAATTTCGAAGCATATAATAATTTATCTAAAAATTATGTACTTATTTATAAATATATTCTAATTATATAAACAAAATATACATAATTTTCATAATATGGTTATTTTATTCATACCAACAAATTTAATTACTATATTATAATGTTTAAAATAACTATAACATTTTACCAAAATTCATTAAAACAAAGCATTTATCATAATTCAATCTATATAATTGATGATATTAACATAAAAAATTTAATAAATTCTTAGGTTACTATATTATATCTCCCATGAAATTAATTTCACCCATTATTATATGTCAGTTTGGTATATAAAACAATGAACACAACAATATAATTTCATCCTTAGGTTCCTAGGTAGGTTCCACAACTGGTGGTTTTGCAACAAAATATTTCCTAAATTAGTGGTATTGTTTTATAGTAATTTTTCAGTATGATCTGGAATCCCCACCAATACTTCCACATAAAAAAATTAATGCTCCAATGGTATAAACTTTGTTTTTAATAGATATTATGGATCTGGTATGTACTTCAACGGGAGATATATATGGAACATATCATTAAACAAAGAGAGGTTTTGTGAATGTGTTAAGAGATAAGCTATGGTTCAGATAGAATCATGAATTTCAATGGGACTGATATACATAGGTGTTAGTTTTAACTTCTTTCCCAAAATCATAAATTTCCTCCATATCTAAATTTGGATAAACACTTTCTATGAAACTTCATATTCTATATCATGTTGAAAATTATCTGTAGTTTTTTCTATAAATTTTTCCACCCTTATGTGTTGCTGAATGGCTGTAATTTTTTTTCATTACATTAACTACATATTGTCCTAAAATAATTAATTCTCAAAATTAATCTTAGAAAGATGGATTTAAACATTTTTTCCCATAATTTGTTTCATAAATAACCTTATGAATGATCATGTGAACGCTATTATTACAATTAATCTCAATTAGAGGAACATGTTGTTCCAAACCACCATTCAAATCATTATAACAATATCAAATAATATCATATGGAGTTTGAATTATTATATTATAATATCCATTTGGTTTATGATGATAAAATGTGATAAAAATAACATCAATAACATTAAATTTCTAAAGACACATTCATAACTTTTAGGTAGACCTTAGATTTTGATCAAGTAAAATGGAATTTGGTACTCCATGAAACATTACCACTTCATTATTGTGTATACTGGAAAACTAATCCAAAGGGAAATATTCCATGACAGTGATTAGTTTTAATGACTTTATATGGTGATTTACTAATTTCTATATGTAATTATTCTCTTTATTTGGTCATGTAATTATAAAAAAAAATCAATTACAATGTTTCCCCATTTCTATTTTAGTTTGGGTAACGTTTTTATGATCCCCTTGGAATTTTGACTCTCAACCTTGAAATCATAACATACCAAGAACCGAGATAAAAAAATATATGATATTTATCTTCATTTAATCAAACTATAAGTACTCATTCTAATTAATATACATATTTTTACATCCAGAATGAATTGACAATGATGATCTAGAAGTATTTTCTAAAATATAATTCTTTAAACCTAGAATATACGAAAAGTATAAATAGTTCAAAAACCATAAAATATTATAATATTCATGTGGGACTCAACATTATTTATCACATTATATTGTACCTCCACATCATCCTTTTTAAATAATCTTATCCATGAATGAATAATTAATTGAACAATTATTTGATAATGACTTTTTTCTCCCCTTTCTATAATATTCTAGGATCAATATTTTAGAAATAAAAAGATATTGGATCTTATGTGATAATCATCATATATAATATAGTTTGATCCTTTAGACTCAAATTATCTAACACCTTATTCCATTTCCCAATATGGTAATGTATTTAGAAATCATAATAATTAACCCACTCTAACTATCTTCTCTAAGTAATATAACACTATATTTTTAATATATATAATATAATTTTTTGATTGATATATATATCTCACTTTTCATAATAAGGAATATTCCTCCATATATTTAATTCTAAAATTCCTATAGTTAACTCCAAATCGTGAGTTGGGGAATTTTTCTTATGTACCATGATTTGTTTGGGAGGCATAAATAATAACATTATAAAAATACATGAGAATTCATCCTAGTCCCTTATTGGATGCCTAAATAATGATTAAAATACACTTCTCTACTACAAGGTAATGTATGTACATGTTCTATGACTAATCTTCTCTTTATATTCTTGAGACATTCCTCCCATTCAACCATCAAGATGAACATTTATCCATTGGGAGTATGCATGAAGAGTGGATTATTTCATTATGATAAATGTTCTATAAACCATTTATATTATATAGATAAATCATGAAATATTCACATCTAACTTATCATGGTTATTCTAGGACAACATTCAATAATCTTTATTTTTTATGGATCAACATATACCCTCTATTGAGATTATAAACCACAAAAATGAAAACATTTTTATCAAAAATTCAGAATATCTAAAATTTTCTTATAGTTTCTCCATCCATAGGGTATTTAGTAACATTATCAAGTGATCTTCATTCCATTCCTATCTCATTAAATAAATTAAAATATAGTTTATAATTAATACGTAATATTGATCAAGTAAAACACTAATGCCTATACTCATTACAATCATAATGATATATGGTGGATATTTAAGTGAAAATGAATCACTATATACTCATAGTGTTCATACCATGTATATAAATATATCTTAGTAATATCCTCCTTAACCATTAGTTGATAAAATACATATTAAATGTTTATATAGGAAAAGTATTGAGATCCATGTAGTTGACCAAACATTTCTTCAATATGTGTATTAAGATATCTGTTCCTTATTTTGATATTGTTCCATTCCCAATAATAATTTCCCTATCTCATTGATCAATTAAACATCATAGGAAAATAACAGATTCACCCAAATATAAAAGAATTAGATGAATCAATCCTTTCTTAATGATATCTTGGAGTTTTGTCTTCAATTAGTACCACTCAATTGAGTCCATTATATGTTAACTCATTGAAATAGTTGAGGCACTAGGCATGAGTTATATTAACAACTAGGCTTCACTTTTCAATAAAACAATATTAAATAATTTTTTAAAATCATCAACAAAATCACAAAAAATTGTCATATAATAAAATATGAGTTTCTTCCAAACCATATGAGATAGGAGATTCTTTTAAATAAAAATTAAAATCAATTAATAGGATGTTCTATAAAAAAAATTCAGATTTATCATGACACAGATAGATGACCATATGTTGGTTCAGAATATCAAATGGGACTTACATTCATTGGAAATTTATGATTCCTTTAGATAAGTAATGTCAAACCAGGACTATGAAAAATTTAGTTTTAAAAAAAATCAACTTCAATTTTTATAGAAGCACATTACCAAACATTTCAAATATGGAAAAATCATACACTTTAAAGGAGATTATCGAAACATTGGGGGATTTAACTTAAAAGTCAACATAAAATCATTGGGAATAACAATAAACATAACAATATAATTTTTATGAAATACCTGAACTCATATAACCATGATCAAATAGGTTTCGTCAATATTTGAGTATAGCTATTACCACATCATATTTATTGTTCAATCTTTAACCCACTACTACAATAAAAATAGATATCATGATAATAATGAATCATTAATCATATTTTAAAATCATGAAAATAATTAATAAGATGTCTAAATATAAACAACACCACTTATTATTTTTATCACATATGTTTATCTGAAGAAATTAATTATCATCATATATATAAGTCCATCAAGATGATTTATAAAGAGTTGGTAAAAATAAAATAAACAACTCACTGTGGTGTCAAATTATATGTGCAACAAGGCATGTTTCATGAACCATGTGATGATCATGTTAATCTATGTTCCCAATTTTAAAATTTATTAACCTTAAGTATAATTATTTTAGATACAAATCCACTTGTAGTATCTCTACATGGATATAATTTATTAGAATCCAATAACTCTATCCTACACCCAACATCTGAAACGTTTTCATATACCATGACGTGTCTTTAGACTTATTGTTATACATATCCTTAGACATACCCTTATCCATGTCATTAATTGTTTCTAATATTAGTATCTAATTTATAAATAAACCGTGATCTAATAAAATTATTAACAACCCACACTTCTCATATATAGATATTATATTATGATAGATGAATATAGATTGCATACATAAAAACCTACAAAAGAATAGTATTGGACTACTTCCATTGGAGACATAGACCCATAAGTAGATTTATAGGTGAGGAATATCATTGTCTACTAAATTATTCATAAAAATAACCCTTCTCATATATATCGTATATAAAACAGTTCTTCATGACATGGTTTAAGGATACAGAATAAAAGGTGATATCAGACGCATTGTATGGTTAAACAAAGAAGATATCAACACATCATGAGCATAAGGCTATGAGAACATGAGAATAACATTTAAAATCTATATAGTGAATATTATTGATAATAAACAATAGTCATAAAATAAATATTTTTTCTTAATATGATAGGAATAATAATTGAATCAAAAAACATGATCAATGAATGAATAAATTTTTCACAAGACATATATTTTTGGAATACACATTTGAATATAAAATCATTTCCTTAGTAGTCATGTCTCATTTAAAAAACATTAATATTGGAATGGTTTCACTCCCAATAACCATCATAGCAGTCATTATCCACCACCAAGACTATCTTAGTAGATCAATTTCCCTACTGAACTTGGTTCAGTCCCCATTATAGTATTTTATATCTCCGGACATATTAATAATTACCTAGTGAAATAGTGGGAGATATTAGTATCATTCAACCTTGGATAATCACTATCTATTCATATATCATAAGAACTTTCACACTATTAAAAACATGTATATGTTTTCCATAGGTCATAAAATAATCATTATATTAGAATCAAAGATAATAATTTGGTTTATCATCACATAATTATATCATTATCAATGGTAATAAAATTGATCTAACAAAAATATTATCCTCCAAAACCTAATCAATCAAAATTTAGAATATCTATTGTCCCATTATATACTATACCATGTAATATATAATCAAAACTAATAATTTTTATTATTGAAGAATAGAAATACAATAAAATTTCATATAATTGTTTCTAGGAAAAGATCCTTTTTCATTTTATATAACATCATTAAAATTTAAAAAATTCAAAACATTTATGTTAAATATGATTTCTAAAATAAGAATTGAATAATTTTAAAGTAACTTCATGTAATTGGGGGGTCTGGATAGTGGAAATGTCTATTCATATCATTCATGTTAAAAATTATCCCCTTAATTTTTATGGTAAAAAATAAACACTACCTCACTAAAAAAATAACTAGAAGACTCATTTTACAAAATTTTGAAAATGTCATAAATGGTTATAAATGTATTGAAAGATTCACTTGATAACAATAAATCATTATTTAATTCATTTTTGTGAACATGTAAATGGATGAAAATGCAGTTACGACCAATGAGTGAAATTAATTAGATTTTCCTTAAGAACAATAATTTTTAATCATGAGTACATAAATAGAGAATGTGAAATGGAAAAATTTATATAATATAAATAAATATAGGGTTATAAAATCATTGTGTTTCTTGAGTTTTGGATCATAATATATCATCTATGGAAGATTAATTTTATGCAATCCTAATAAAATTTGAAATTGTAACAAAAAAATTTATCACATTTAAATCATTTGAATCATAAGACCCCTGAATGGATGAAAATTTGATGGATATTTATATTAAATAAATATCATGATAAGGATAATAAAATGTATTCAGGGGTATCATATACAACCCACAATTGAAACTAGTTTTTTATGGGAAATGTGTCCCACAAAAATAAAAGTGAGATTAAAATCTCATACTACACTAGTTAATTATGATTAAAAATACCCATTATATAATGACATAAAATGAATAATTAAATATCCTAAAAACTGATATATTAAGGACATAAAATTTCAAAAGGTAAATATATAAGATACAAAAGATACAAAAATGGTAAGTATTGCACATGTATCCTAAAAATTATTCAGAAACTAGAAATCCCATACCATAATTTTCAACTCCCTTCATACACATTCGTAACTCTTATATAAAAAATAAATATTTAGTATACATATATTAGTTTATCAAAAATAAATATGTATATTATATAACATTTTATATACTTATGAACATTTATTAATTTTTTATTAACAATTACTTATTAAAATAATTGTTCATGTTGTAACTGATTCATATTATTATGTATGTTATAGTTTGGAATTTTATGTATTTTTAATTATATCTTGGTTAAAATATCAGAATGATGATAAATATGACATAAAAATATTATTATTTCACAATATATACATTTATAATAATCCATAAAAGTAATTTATAGAAATTTAAATACACCATTCTTAGAGAAAGTAGACAATACAGAAGCATTAACACGGTTTCCATTTATTCAATGATAAAAAAGAAAGAAATGAAAAAAATATATCATGATTATAGAATTGATATTATTTCACAATAATTGAATTTATTCAATAAAAATTTATATATTAAATTTTATGTAAACTGTAGTTGAGAATGAATCACATTGCTTCGTGTGGTGGTAGTCAACTTGCTGACACAAGTGACATTATCATTTAACCATTAAGAGAAAACTGATAAGGTATATGTGATATTATATATCATATAGTTATTTTAAAAACATAATTACATTCATCCATGATAGGAAATACTGAAAAATGAATTAAATAATATCTTGAGGTGTTATCCCACCTTACATACAATCGATAGCTTCAATTCCAATATAATGGATGTTGAAACCCTATTTTGTTACATGTGATGACATGATTATAAAGGGTTCCTCAATTATATTTGAAATATTTGGATCCTAATGTTTAATGATTATAACATTCCCATGATGTATGGTTTTCATAGACCTACACATTAGATGTCTCATGCAGACCTTGATGCAGCATTGAATGAATGGACACCCCTACATAGGATACATGAAAAAGGTACACGAACTGTGTCACTATAAGGATGTGATCCTTAAACTATGGTACCATGATTTAATATAAATAATATCAAAGGGATCCTCATTTAAAAATCTATAAAACTAGAATATTCCATGAAGCTCTTTTAGTGTATCCCCTTCATCTTTGTCCTCCAAAATCCCTCATATAGGTATCCAAAACTATAGAAAAGGGGGAATTAAAGGGGATTGATGGAATAATGTAACTCCATGATATGATATAAGAAGACACCTATGTTATGATATATCCCCCCCACCACCTGAGTTGAAAAGCATTAGCATGAAGGTATGTTCCCAAGTTAGGGACCTACACGAGACCTTTCGAAGGACTTTATAGGAGACTTGTATTGACTACTCTAAGGACTAACCCAAGTGTTGATTCCTATGTATTCCAATATGCAATGAATATCTATCTTATGAAAGATACCCCTAGTCTGAAGTAATTATAGCTCCTCCTAGGCATTTTGTGATGTTTCTTTTCACCCCAAACCATGACATGTGTGATCATAAATTTGATCCCTATTATAATCCAAAAATTATTTGTATCCTCTTCATTTGGATCCTTTATATGAGGGTGAAAAATAAAAACATCTAATGGTTCCTCCAAACATTAATAACCATATAATGTGGCACACTAGTGTATCTAAAATTTTTATATGCATTCCTTTGGACAATGTTTTCCCTCACATGTCCTACATGGAGGGTAGGGTCCTCATAGTTCATGTGAATATTCATTCCATTGGTCATGTGGAATCTGACAATGGGGGATGTTATAGGGATATCTGGATCATATGAATGAGAGTTTGAATCATGGACTCTCCATATCATTTCTCTAAAAATGTACCTACAGTTACTAGTGGGGAGTATGGGGATCATATTTTCATTTCCCCTTTGACATAAGATGTGATCCTTCCCACTCCCCCAAGTACCAATATTTTGGAATCCCTCCTATAGTAAGCCATTATAATTTCTCCAGAACTATTCATCTTAACTCGTTCTTACATATACATACCGATGTGCTATGGCTAGATAGATCATTAAATGAAACTATCATATTTTCATAAATAATAGGGGATATGCTCACTTTAAAACCCTTTCTCACTCGGTTGGGGTCAAAGGAACAATGAAGAGATTGAATGGGAAACTGATCATGATATATTTCCCTTTCCCATTGGATATCAGTCATGTTAGTTAATAGAAAAATATGATTGTTACATTTCCCAGAACAGCACTAATCATTGTTTATCCCAACAAACATGAATCATATGTTTTTATATGTTAGTAGTGATCATGAAATATTCACAATCAAATACTAATAGACCTAATATTCCATATAATCTACAAACATGTCACCATAAAAACAGACATATAGTCATCCTAAGTCATGTAATTTCCAACCATTCATAAAATACACCATTCTGTATGATGTAATTTCCAAGTCAACCCCATAAAATTTTCATTTTCCCCCTCAATAAAAACCTAATGAGAGACTATATATGTATGGTTCCTCAACCCTGATGTACAAGGAATTTTATACCATCCAAATGAAATACAAATGAAGCATCCTTGAGGTGAAAACCAGACACACAAAATCATCCATATTCAATATAGTCCACATTCCCAATACGGTGTTGTTCAACCTAGTAGACCACATCCCATCCTGGTTCGCTGGACCACTTTGGAATAATTCATATACCATCCCTGACTATGAACCTTTCACCTATATGTCTATTCCAAATGAAGCTACATTTTATGGTTTGGTCCTTATTATAGGACCTTAAATGTTTTATTGTGTCCCATTATGAGGAACCAAACTATGCGATTTAAATTCATTTCATGATTACATTGAGGGATTAGATCTCATGGGTTTGATCCTAACATCAAAATAACTCCCATATCCCTAGATTATGAAAAACTCTAGTGTTTCCCATTATGTGGATTAAAAACTGCATCAAAATAATAACGAAAAAAGAATCCATAATCCATTCATAAAAGTGTACAATCAATGGAGAACCTAAAATATATATAGATATATTAATAGATAATGAAACTCATACATTTACAGATGAATCTAATATGAACCCAAAATCATAATTGATTGTAAATAAAAGTGTGGGTTATGTTATACTTTGGATGTAATAAAGGATTCATGAATATGTCTTATATCTATAAGGGAGTATTAGATGGGGATAAAATTTCCTCTAAAAGGGTTTGATGAGTAGGACAATGCATCATCACAACCAATGTGAGTTATTTAGTATCATTGTTCAAGAATTCCATTAAGTGATTTTCTTTGGAATTTAGTCACAAGAATCAACGAGTATATAAGAACCATTGAGTATTTCTAGTTCCAAAAATATAACTTATTCGAATCTGTCCAAAAGGAAAGTGGGTGAATGTGTCTAATCTGAAGGTAATTCAAAAAACACCACAAAATTACAGTCAAAACTCATGTGAAATTTACGAAGGAAAAAAAGTTGAACACAACGTGAATCTTTCTCCAATATAATGGTTACATCCACCTTTCAGGACCCTTTCTCTCTCAAAAAGAAAGGGGGATAAATAAGGAGAATATTCATGAATGTGATCACCTAATGAGATAGTACATTTATTTATTTATTTTGTTTTTTATTCTCACCAATATGTTAGGAACATCCAATAAAGATATCATTTGAATTCAAACCACCCCATAAAAATTCTCAAATATGTACTCCCATGATATTGTTCATGCTCAGTCCTCATCCAAGTAGGTGGTTTGGTCACCATCCAAAATTCATCAAATAAGGGTCTAAAAAAAGGATCCTGGAGTATCACCAGAATGGATGAATGAAAAAAACTGAGGGTCTCATCTAGGCACTCGAAATCACAAGTACCCACTATTAATCAACATAATTATGGCCAATGTAACTGAATAATATCACATCAGTCATCATCACCAACTATTTCAGGATCTTAATCCCATAAAAAACTCCCCCTTATCTGTGGGAAGATAACCCCGGGGACACCAACATCCTCACCCATAAGACCTTTGGGTCCTTCCTAAGGGACTATGCAAGAAATCACAATCACCAATGCCACATGATAGTGAAAAATCAACATGATATGGATGATTCCCTCAGAAGTCTGGCCCTAGTCATCTATTCTCGGTCGGAGAAGAATATACACTGAAGACACAAACTAATAAATAGTGGGTGAGGACACATCCTGAAGCCCTACAATAAATCCCACCAATAATATTGATTAAAAAATAAAGATAATGAACATTCATATATCGACACTATTCATGAATCCTAGCAGGATCATCTGGAAACATCCATTGAAGCTTGAAGAGTAAATACATTGAAACATAGGGAGAAAGAAAAAACACCTCCAAGCACCTAGGAACAATGCTTGTCATAGTCAGTGGATAATAAGTAGGAATGAACACCTTATCACATTAATCAATTATACTCAAAACCTCATATGGTAGTGTCCAATGAATTCCTTCGGTTCAATCTGGTGGAAATTCATGAGTAGATGTAGATTCCTTCCCACACTAACCAAGACTTCCAAAAATCTCATTTTCAAACACTAGGAGAAGTCAGTTGGAATGTATTAGTGATGAATGGGGGTAGACCCAAGTCTCTTATCCCACAAAAAATTACATTTGGTATCCAATGGTTGATAATAGAGGACTAGAAGAGGATCAAACCCCTTCTCCAAGAATAGACAGTTGTAATGACCCACTTTTTTTATAAAGGAAAGGATATACTTTTTCAATTTAATTCCTTGGGTTAATCTTAATAAATGTGCACTATAACATAAAGTCACAAGGTATTTTAGGGTCTATTAAGAGCCCAAATTTGTGGAAAAGTGGAAACATATCTATACTAGATGATTATTAGAAACCACGAATCCCATCCTACACCGTCTTTACTATTATTGGGTGACAAAAATAGCTATAATAAGAGTGAATTTATTTTTTCTGAAATCATGTTTCTCTTTGTGCATGGATGTTAAAAAAACCAATAGATATTTGTTAGTGGGGTTTCACATAGTTTTTAAAAGGTTAGGAAAACTATTACCATAATTCTATTAGCGGATTACCTAAGTAGTGTAATGAGCATAATTTCCAGATGGTTTCACCAAACCATGATACAAAATAGTGTTCCCCTTATTTTTATGGAGAAATTAAATTTTTTACACTCCTTACAATTATAACCCAATTTTCTTATCTTCCCACTTCCTCCTGTGGATGTTTTTTGTTTTTTCCTCCCATGATATACAACATCTTTTAACCTAAGCATTGAGATATCTCTCCAATCGTATTTCTAAATAATAATCTGTTGGAACCATTGGATCAGTATCAGTAAGATCTTCAATCCTCTCAATTCTTATATCCATTTATCTATGAATTAATTGTTCTATTTTAGTGTAATTTATTTTTACCTATTTCAAGGGTTCTGGACTATTTTGTCAATTTATCTCAACTTATATTTAATATGAAGCTTCCATAAGATGAGGAGTCATCAATGACTCAAAGGTAGTTGGTATCATCAATTTTCCCTCATATATTTTTTGTTTTGTAGCTTTGATCATGGGCCAGAAGTCTACCATTTGTGTGTGTCACTATTTAATTTATTTATTTATATTAAATTTATCATTAACCATTTTTATTTTAATATTCATCCTTATTTAGTATGTTATTCGATGTTGACCTCAACTATGAACACCCCATGTGTGCGTCAGATTAATTTTCCCCTAATTGATAGTTGTTTAATTGACCATAAATCAAAAAAATTGTTCAACATGGATTGTATTTTAGTTTTACCACACACTTATAAATAGATTTTGAATTAAGGGACCTACTAATTGATTTGATCAAAATCTAATTATAATTTCCCATGTAGGAAATTTCCTTATCGACCATGACACCTTCTGAATGACTCTTTGTGCTTTATTAATTGAATTTTATTTATTTAGTAAATTAAATGGATTGATTAAATGGATTGTATTATTCATTATATGTTTCTTTTATTAAATTAATTTAATTGTTTAAATGGATTGATTTATAAATGGTGGTATGGCCATTCCATTTATTCATGCTTTACTAAATGATTTTTTTGAATTGATATTTTTTGATTATAATGGTTTTTTAAATGTAACACTATAGAGTTCAGGGTTCCATGATTATAATATTATTATTTTTATGTCATGATTGATATTTTAGAATGATGGTAGGGGTTATTTCATTATGATGATATAATGCTCAATTACATCACCTGTTGAGCATGAAGTTTCACACCATTGACATGAGTTGCATGATTTGATTGACATTCCAAGTCTCTTATTTGAGTGTTGACATGATGGAACACTCACCATACTGAGTGATGAGAATGATATGTTAGAATAATTATGTGATGTAGTGACCATACCATTTTTATTGAGATTATTGGATTATTATATTTTTCAGGGATATTTGAGTTATGCACCAATCTATCTAGCGCATATTATTGCCAGTATATGGGCATTTTATATCTATTTGTACATGGTTAAAATAAGGTGATGAAATATATAAATCTATAATATATATACTATTAATATATATATACATATATATATACATATTGACCAAAATCCCATTCTATCCAAGATTGGAAGTATGTGTATACACCATGTTTCCTTTTTATAATCTATATAGGTGGTTATTTATTTATTCAAAATTGTTACCTAATTACTTATTCTTGTACATTTGATAGTTTCGAGAACAATTTGGATTACATCAAATAACAATTGGTGGTGGCCTACTAAGTCATAATTTCATACCATATTTAGGATTCCATTGTGACCCATGAATATTATATGAAAAAATTTATGGATGAGGGAAATCCTCATAATACGAGACTTTGATTTTCTAGAATTATAGATGGACCATTAGGGTAGTTTATCAAGAAGGTTATTGAGATTCTAATGGAGCACTATTTTGTCTTTTTGTTCTTTTTATATTTTATGATTGTATATCCTTGAACCACATTAATATTTTTGTACCTAAACATGCCATGGAACGTTGTGTATGACACTACCTAGCGACTTTTGACTATTATTATTAGTTTTTTATTATTTAATATTTCACTATTTATGTATTATTTATGTTTGTATATATGATTCTACTATTGTGTAATTATGATTTTATCTATTTTTTCACTCTGATAAGAGGGTATTATCTCCCCACTATACCAAAGTTATACCCCCACTGATACTAGATAGCCACTGGCATATTTGGAGGCATGCATGAGGCCATGAGACCCACTGGCTCAATGTACGAGTTTAGTGGACCCTTGGATGGGATGTCACAAAGAGGTATAAGATGCTATTTTACCTTTATGTTACTATTTGGGTACTATAAAGAAGAGTAGGTGTTAAATTGATTTGGAAACAACCATGTGTCAGGATGTAGCTAGACCATGTATGGGGAATCAAAAATTACCAAGGATAGGTAGTTGTCATTATTTATTATTCCTGTGATAGTTGATACAACATCACCATTGGGTGACACACTTGTTTTATGGTGTTATGATATTTTTTTATTGAAATGATGATTTATCTCACCTATTCCAAATGAAATGAGGGAATTGCATTACAAGTATCATTATAGGAAGTATTGGACTAATATTCCAATCATTTTCCCATGTTATGTCTACTTTCATCATGTATTTCATATTTCCTATTGTTAGTTCCTAGATTATATATGGAGCTATGTAGACATTTCATGTAGTAATTTGGAAATATAATTTACACATAATATTCCTACCTTAACCAATGAGGGTTTTCCAAAATAGGTTAAAGTGAACACCATAAGGAGTAATGTTTTCCACTTTGACCCCTAGAAAATTGGTCACAATGGATGAAACGTGTTATGGTAAGGGTTAAGTAGATTCCATATTTTTATTTCATAAGGAATTTGGGACATTATAAAATAGAAATGATATTCCATCCAATTCAACCATTTTAGTGATTTAAATATTTGAACAAAAACAAGATTAAAATGAATGTGACTTTTAAAGGGAAACTATTGATCCTATACATGTGAAACCGAGACTCAGACTAGAACATATCCATAATAGTGGGTATTGGGGTATCTGTTAGATTATAATGGAATGATATGGTCTATATATATCACTCAATCATAGTGTTTTTATTAGGAAGAGGGGTGTGATCATTTATATAGAAAGGCTATTCACATTTCATAGTTTTTTTCTCAACAACATTTTTAATTTCTAAGATATTTTTTGAGGTATGTGTTTGGCCATGTAGTATCTTGATTCCATGGTTTCCTCTAATAATATTCCTTTAATGTTGTGGATACAATGAACCTATGGTGGTGGTCCTTGAAATTCCAATGATTCCTCTAACAATGCCACCTTTGTATCCTCTTCCTATTCTTGGGATGGTCACTGAAACCCAGTTTTAGGAAAAATTTTACACATTTTGATGAATATTAATGGTGAAGTTATTCCGAGATTCAGTATAACAAAGTTGAATAAGGAGTTCCTGTATCATAATCCCCAGAAATATTTTTTGGGGATGGGGGACCACACATTGTTGAATCATGTCTCGAATATAATATTTCTATATTTGACCATCTAGAGATGACTCTAAAGAGAAGGGTAAAACTAACTCTATATATGCTATGTGATTATAAAAAGAAGTGGTGAGATGTTATTACCTAATAATATAAGTATAGTGATATGATATGGGTATATTTCTAGACATTATTCTTGGATTATGTTTTTCTCATACTCCGAGGGATGGTAGAGATAGATAATTTATAAACCCGTTGTAGGAAAGTATATCTGTTATGGAATATGCTTTATAATTTTTTCAGTATCATATGTTCACTCCTATTACAGGGTTGATAATATTATGACCACAAAGAGATTCGAGGATGGGCTGGTACACACCATCAGATAATAGGAAAATGTATTTTAGTTGACAAACATATCAGAGATCGCCAATAATGACCTTATTTGAGAGCACAATTTGAGGGAAGATGATGGTTCATGTTATGGTGATTTGACACCTACATATATCAATGATTCTTCTTATGGTAAAAAGTTACCCTTTAATGATTATTATCGTGGTATCGGCAGTAAGGCTCTACAGTTTGATTGCTTTCCAATTTTTCACAATTGTGGGAAGTTGGGACTCCCAATGACGTAGTGATTACATGATACGGTGGAATATAGAGGCACCAGAAGAATGGGAGATATACAATGTTTTAGAAGAGAATTACCACAATTTCCTAATATGAGGTTATCTGACCCCACTCCGCATTCCGGAGTGGGGCCAGTAGTATCACGGTAAGAAGAACACTGTAATACCATTGTTTAATCCAGTTGAGGTGAAATTCGCTATATAGGATGTCTAAATGTTGATTCTCATCGTCAGTGGAGTGGGTTTGGTTATGGTTATTAGGAAGTGGCACAAATCCATGGTACAGTCTAGTTGAATGTAGTCTGGCTGATTCTGGAGGAGAAGATCACCATAGCTTCTACTGAATGAGGTTCTATTATGGTAGCCTCCAGTTTGGCGTATACATTATTTTTTATGTGCACATCTCACTCCATTATATGTAAGGTTGTTATGGGATATCTGCTCTTGAGATAAATAAATATTATGGTTTAATGATACTTTATAACTTTGTAGTTATCTGATCATAGGTTCTTCCCCATTTCAAGGATCCCATGTTGTGATAGGTGGATACCTCTTCATTTGGAATCTTTTCATTATTAAAATTACATGTATTTATGTAATCATCAGGATGGAAATGTTAGTTTTATATTGAACCCATATTGACTTTCATTTCTAGATGGTAACATTTAAATAACTAGTAGGTAGAAATAAAATATATGAGGAGAATTGGAGGTGAAAGCTACATGATCAAGACTAGTGAAATAGAGCCAGGGTAATGTGATATCTGGATCACACATATTTTTTAGATGATCTGGGGCTTCAACTCAATTTATCCATCATTTAGTGGAGTGTTTTAGGGGTGTCTTCCTAAACGAACACTCTAGTCTAACCAAAATGTGAGTGGAATAATTCACCAATAATATTGTTCTTGGAGTAGCGTTAGTGACCAATCCTCTTTATAGGATGGCACCAATGGAGATTCTAAATCTCAACAAGTAGTAAGAGGATTTGGATTCAATTAGATTTATACACCCCATCACTTATCCATGGGGTTCACTAGTACTTTTTCCATGATGTCATATGATACCATTTTGATTTTAACAGATTACCATCAATTGAACTAGATCATTTTTAAAAAATAGTATCCACTTCCACAAATAAATGATCTATTTAATTAGATCAAAGTAGTGCGAGTGTTATTAATGATAGATTTTTTTCAGGCTCTCATAAGGTGTTTTTCATGTAATTAGAGATAGGTCACATAACATTTTGAATTAGGTATGGTCTATATGAGGACCTGGTCATGTCGTTATGTATTATGAAATAATGTTCAACCATATTGGATCTTATGAATTTGTTTTTCCACTCATATCTAGATCATTTATGGTTGTATTTTTTGATAATATATTAGGGTATTTCTATTTAAGAAAAAACGAGGATATCCATATTGAGATCATTCTATATACACTTTGAGAAAAATAAATTTATTCTATGATTAGTAAATTTCAGATTTGGATAAAAAACGCCCATGTCATTGGTTAAATTATCTCGCAGTCAGGATTTGCAGTACACCCTGAGAATGTGATAGCTATATATTATTGGTTGATTCCCAAGAAAATTATTGACAATCATGGTTTCATTTGTCTAGCTAGGTATTACATATTTTTCATCAATGATTTATCACTTCTTACAACACCATTTATAGGATTGACTAAAAAATGTGTGCAATTCATATGGTCAAAAGCTTGTAAATCATCCTTTCAAGAGTTGTAGAGTAGTTTTACATCGTCACCAATAATAATTTTTCTAGATCTACTTATGTTATAAAATATATACTATTTTACATTACATATCAAGATTGGAATTATTCTAATGTAGGAATAGTTATTCATCATGTAAGGGTCTTTTCAATTGATGACTGGTCAACATAATTTATTGATGCATGACCTTGTACTTGGTAAAATGGTTCATGGTCTAAAAAATTGGATACACTATCTACTTGGAGAGTGTTATTTTTTATACACTTATCACTAACTCGTATATTACATCATTAGTCTTAATTATCTGAATTAGAGGTAGTAGTGGTTGGTTGAGTACCCACATTCGTTTGATTTCAAGCTTTCCAACACGCCTGTTAAAGGAATGTCGTCGCTAATTCTATAAGCCAATATACATTGACACATGAAGTTTAGAAGTCATGTGTAGAATAAAAACTCAAGGAAAAATTCTCCGAGATGAACATTGAGTTTTAAGAGGACTATGGACAGTCTATACTCATAGAATTAGTACTTACCTCAACTCTTTTAGAACAACTGATGTTGAGAACACTATATAATCTTGAAGGCCATTTACAAAGGTAAATAATCCTATATGACAATACATAATTAGAAATGACCATTGATAGGGTTAATACTTTACCATTACATTGGTCTATATGGGTCCCATTAGCCAAGATAGATGAAGTGATGTTGAAATACCATGCCTTAGCTTCAGTGGTTGACTCCAGTGTCACTAAATTTTTCAGGTTCAATGGTTCCAGAATTGGTGGCCAAATATGAAATGGTAGATTTAGAGATTTTTTACAAAGTGATCATCTTTTTAGGAGGTTGTGGAAGACCATGAATGCCGGAAAGGGGTTTTAATGACATTTTCTATTGCTAAGAGGAAAGGGGACTGTGTTTCGTTGGATTTATGGCTTCCATACCCAGATAATTTCATGGAAATGATAAAATATGGGTTTTAATTAATCACATGACTAAGATATCAGTTTTCATACCTTTTTAATAGATATACTCAGTAGATGATATTGGGATACTATAGGTATGGGGGGTTGTACATCTTTATGCAGGACCACATTCTATCATTTCTCATAGAGACACTCGATTAACTTCACGGTTCGCGTAGGGGTTTCAAAAGTCATTGGTAATGTTGTTACTTTTGAGCACAACAAATAGCCCTCATAAAAATGGATTGATAGAGTGCATAATTCATGTTTTGGATTACTTACTCTGTTCGTCTGTCCTTGACATTGGGGGTTCCTAGGAGAAATATATTCCCCTTGATGGGTTTTTATATAACAAATCTTTCATTAAACCATAGAGATTGTTCCTTATGACGAATTATATGGTAGGAAAATCCACTCACTTATGTGCGGGATAGAGGTAGGGGATGAATCTATTCTTGGACAACATATCTTACTATATACTTTAGAGAAAGTATAGTTAAAGAGAAATTTCATGATGATAGCTTGGTCCAAATAGTAGTCACATGATAATAAATGCCATTAACATCTCGAGATTGTGGTTCAATACTAGGTTTTCATGCGAGTCTCAGCTATGATGGAATATATATGTATCCATAGGTATGTTAAGATATCACATAATTTCATTGGACCCTTCAATGATGAGAAACAGATCTGACCAGTGTCTTACCAGTTCTTACTTCTTATGAAATACCGATCAACTCATGATGTCATTCAGGTATCTCAACTTTTCAAATATCATTTATACATGCCACATGTATTTATCCTAATGATGTATAATTGAATTTATATTCTTCTTTTTAAGAGTATTGAGTTTGTATTTTGCATCAATCCAAGAAGACACTCCGACGTAATGGAAACCATGATGATTTATAGGAATGAGAAGATGACATATGAGCTGAGTGGCTAGAATACTTTGATAAAGATACATCTTCACCCTCCAAAGGACAACTCAGGGATGAGTTAAATTAAAGACGGGATGTTGTAATACCCTATCCTTTCACATTACTGAATATCATTTTTTTCAATTTATTTTGTTGGTTTATTATTGATAAATGTCAACTACAGAATAAAGAAGGTCCCTAATGATTTTGGTGCTTGTTTGGATCACAGAGTTCAAGAAAATTTAAAAAATGTATGGGCCTTAGAGTTAGTGGAAATTACACTACCCAACCTAAAATTTATCTTCTAATCATGAAATCTAAAACAGAGGTGCAACATGGGATTCATGGTTTTTCTAAAACTATGTGGCCCCTGGCATAGTACCATGAAAAATACTACAGAAATGTTCCAGTGGGGTTTTACATGGTTTGCACATGCTTAGGAAAACTATATTCATTAATCGTACATGGATTTTACTTATGTTGTGTCTTGATCTTGGTTTGTGCATAGTTTATGCACACTGTTTAAAAAAATGGTCTGCCCCTATATTGAGTTAGAAATTATATATTTACACCCCATTAAACTTATTACCCTCTTTTCCATTCTCCCATCTACATCTAATGCATGTTTTATGTTATCCTTTACCTTCAGATCCCACCTTCTTCAACCAATTAATTGATATATATCTCTAACAAGAAGTCCTAATAATGATATAAATGAATCATTTGGTCAATCCTAGTATGATTTTAAATCCCCTCCATTATTATTTTATTTTAACTATTGTTCTTTTGTGAAATTTAGGTGAATGGTCAACTTACATATTTTTAGGGTGTTTGACTATTTATTTAATTTTTCTCATCCAACATCGAATCTGAGCCCTCCATTAAACAAGGAGTCATAAAAACCCTTTGGTATGTGGTCTCATCATTTAACCCAACATTTTTGGTGTTTTTTAGCTTTTCTATTTCTCCACACTCTAACTATTTTTTCCACGTCACTCTTTAACCATGTCTTTTATATTAAATTGATCCTTGCATATTTTTATATGCTCATTGATCCTTTTTGGAAGGATTGAGGATGTTGACCTCAAATACGGACACCGCATGGGGTTCAAAACATAAGTATACCTTGATTATTAATTTTTAATTGACCAGGATTACTCATAATATTCCTCAAGGATTGTATTTGAGTTTGGAAACAACCTTATAAATATTTATTTAATTAAGTAAACTCATAAGTGTTTGGACTCAATTATTATTATAATTTCCATTGTATGAACTTATCCTATTTATCATGATTCGTTATAAATGATTCTTGTATACTTATGAATTTAATTTAAATGGAATAGTAAATTAATAGGATTGGATATATGGAATGGATAATTCCTATTTGAAATATTTCCTTAAATTAATTTAATGATATAGAAATGGTTGTAAGGCCACAAAATTTGTTTTTTATTTAAAAAATTATTATTAAGAACTGATATAACATGAATATAATAGCTTTGTAAATGCGATGCATGAGTCATCATGACTCATGGATTATAAAATTATTATGGATATGCCTTGATAATTGAATGGGTTGATGGTAAGGGTTTTGTTGGGACTAATGGGTTCAATCTCCAATACATTGGATGTTGACCATGATGTCTCACTCCATCGAAACTAGTTGGACCATATACTTTATGAGACACATCCCTAGTTCAAGTATTGACATGATGGAATAGTCATTGTCCCAAGTTATGATAATAAACCATATCTCTCATTGTGGGATGTATGGACTGTAGCCTTTTGGTTCAACTTATTAGATTGTCAAACTTTTCTTGGATGTCTCAATTACACCTTAGTCCATCCATTACCTAGTAGTCTAGTTGTATGGCCACTAACATCTACATGTACTTGGTTCATATTAGTGGATTCAATATATATAACTATACTATATATATAATATTACAATATATATATTGATCATACTCCCATTATGACAATGATCTGAAACAGACAGATATTCTAGAGGTCCATTAAGAAACTGAGTGGGTGGTTATTTATATGTTCTTCATTTTAAATTAATTAATTATGTCTACAAAATAATTAGTAATGATTACAACATGGAGTAAATATATACATTGTTGGTGGTGGCCTGTTGGTATTTAATCTAACACCCCACTTTGGATGCATTTAGTACCTGAGAAGATGATATGATGTGGCTAAGAATAAGATAAAAGAGCCCTACTACAGGTATTTAATAGTATTGAATTATAGTTGGATAAAAAGATTAGAGGGACAAGAATATTATAAATATTCTAACAGGGCATCTTTTTTGTCTATTTCTGATTATTGAATACCATGATTATATATAACTATTCCCTATTCCCCATTTTGTATATCAATATTACGTACTAAATGTGAATGAAACATCATAGTGGATTTTTACTATTATTATCAGTTGTTTACTATTTACTCTTACACTTCTTTTGTATTATGTATTTATGTATATATGCCTCCATTTTTTAATGTTAATGATTATATCCTCTATTTCACTTACATAAGAATGTATATTCACCCACCCATACCACATTTACATCACCACTACGAGTGGGGAGCCTCTAACTACGAGGTGGTGCACATGAGAAAACATGACCCTCTGGCTCAGGGAATGGGATAAGAAGAACCATGGTCAGGATATTGCACCAATTGCTTAATTAACCAATAATTTCCTAAAATGATGAGTGGGTGCGTGTAAATCCCTACTCACATCATAAAAAACATTTATGATATTATAATGGTGATAATAGCTATGGAAGGGGTAAGACACAAAATTATTTCCCTATAAATGGGGTGGATTATCAACAAGTCACTTCAGAACAGATACACACCCATGATCCCATCGAGGATGGTGGCTGGGAGAATTTTCTTATGGTATTTAGATATCTAGATTGGGTACACACAACCAATTAAACTGGAGGTAATCGACCTATACCAATGACCACAACAAGGAAAGTACAAACCCCTACTGATTTTCCAAAATCAATCTGGAATATTTTTGTACTAATAATGGATCCATTGAAGAATGATTTTTTACAAGAAATACAGTTTCCCTAGAAATTGGAACAGTAACTCACAAGAGGTAATCCAAATGGAAGAATCTAAAGAGTTGATTTGAATATGAATAGATAATCTATGATCCCTCTCTGCTTGATGGAGGATTTCATGAAGGAAACATTCATTTATCTATGTAAACACATTATCCATATACACTATTACAAAATTATAGGGACATTATCAACAATTAGAATGATCCTTCCTGATAACATTATCATAACGACTTGTTCCATATTATTAATGTAATCGAATGAAAGTTTATCACCTGAGGTGAGTCACAAATTCCCTCTAAATTTCCAGATGATATTGGAGAAATTGTTGGTATTCCCCTTATCAAAATCAACCATGGTTCCCCCCTAGTGTAATTCTATATGATTGATATCTCTATAGTAGTGTTTCAATTTATCAAGAGGGTACTCCCCTTTGAGATATAGTGATGATAAATCCCTCTTATATTGAGGTACTTAGGAAAATGCAAAAATTAGTGTATGATGCCTTATCCTTAATTTGTGATATCCTTTCATATCCTGAAAATTTTCCAAGGTGATGGTTACTCTTATAAACACCCTGGGATTTTTTACGTTCTATCATAATATAGGATATTCCCACCAATCTAATTTCTTATGAAAAAGTGGGGGGAAAGCATCCACATTAGTCAAACTGAGTTAAATATACTCTAGAAAATATGAAGAATACACATTGAAAAGGATGAAACAATTGGTTGAAATGATTTTTTTATGTTTTTTCCATTATCCACCTCTAAATTTACCATTAGATAGGCATTGTTAGAAGACTGTTTTCACGAAATCAACCTTAATATATGAAACACTCTTCAAAAATTGAGATAGAATGTATTACCCAATGACTAGTATCATAATCATATCAATGTAATAGAATGGATGAATAAAAATGTACTTGGTAATTCACATGGATGCACAACATCAGAAATTTGGGAAACACTAAGGATCCATAGATCATAAATTCCACAATGTACTAAAATAATTTCATTAGCTAATTGAAAATACTCCATATAGTTTTCATATCAGGGGATGGGGAAAACGTGGAGTTGTTCATTTCACCACACTCCTTAATAAAAAATTCCCACCAACGATGGATTCTTGTAATGACATAACATTAGTTGACTTCAAACAATGGACTCTATTCACCACAGGTCATATGATCAACAAAAATAGTCCATGATTGACACTCACCCACATTGGACCACAATAGATAATGCTATTGAATGATTTTTTCTTCATAAATCTAAAAATATAAATCAGGCCTCCCTCTAAATGGGTTTTAGTTATAAAATAGAAAATATATCACATATAGCACAATAGTTATTAGAAAACGTTGATTCAGGTAATAACTATTTGAGACACTCAGTCCATGATAAAAATACTCAGTAGAATTAGAGTGGTTTCCATAGAAGTAGAATCCATGACATCAAGGAGAAACTATAGACCATTGGAATGGGTTATATATTAACACAATCGTTGAGTTAATATAATTAACCTTGAAGGGTTGTAAAAATATAGGTGGAACATCCATGGCCCATAGTGTTGGGGTTTTCCCCAAAACATCATCCGAATTAGAATTATGTCTTCTTCGAATAAAATTGAGTGTCATGAAGTGATTCTTCCCAATTTCTCATCCCATGATCCAGTCTTCTCATTAGGCATTCAAATAACTATATAGTATAGAGATTCACATATTGTCACCATTCCCCGAAATGATTTATGGTAATCAAAATGGGAGAGAATAAGGCCTTGTGGATAATGAAAAGAATTTTGGACTCATAAAAATTTAAATGAAGAACCAAATATTTGTTAGACATAGGTGAATGTTATTAACACCACCATAAGAAGATCCTACACATCATGAGGCCAACATGGTTGTTCCAAAGGAGGTTGTATCAGTTTATAATGTAGTGCACACCATAAATATTGAAGGAGGTGCGTGTACTCATAACTAGAGGCTTTCCATGAATTTGGTCATTCCCTAAATAACTCCACCAATACCTCCTCATATGGAATTAAACAAAGAATATAAACAATGTAGGTTTGCAAAAAATGTACCCTTTGATGAGGTCGGAACCCTTACATGTGAGGTAAATATTGCTCAGCAAGAGGATGGCATAAAGGATCTATGAAGACTAGTTGTAGAACTATTGTGATGTAATGTTCTTCCTAGATACGTTCTCTTAAAATATCCTTATCTCAGACTGCCCGCCAGCATACCACATGAATAAAGATTCACCATAGTGACCGAAATTGATCACGAACATATGATAAAATGGTGTATGAACAACTAATATACTTGGATACCACACTAGATTATTGAGATTTCCCTTCATTGGGTACAGAACTAGAACTAGGTAATAGAAATCATTATAGGCCTTCCCTTATAGGTTACTGATGAAATATACCAACAGGGCCACCAAAATTAGCTATTCTTAATACTTCAACTATTTATGATCCTAACCATCCAGAAATTCCATGAGTGTTCATGAGTTCTATTGAGTCACTAACGGCCCTATTTCAATAAATAGTGGAATGAGTTGTTTGGTTATAGTCTTAAAGGAATCCTACCCCTAATGGGTAGATCCAAATATTTACTTGTTGAAAATTGTGAACCATAAATTTAGAATTTGTAATTGATCAGATGTCTCGTTTTAGAATTTGAAGAATTTAATCTCTTGCAGTGATCCCATGATGGGGAACCCAAACATTTGGAGGTAGTGAAACTCAAGTGCATCATGAAATAATATTAGGGAACAAACATTTTATGGTTAACCTTTCTATTGAATGGGTCAATTATGATATTGGAGGACCGCACATCAGAAGTTTCAATTTTTGTTGACCTAATTTATTAATATGAAAATAGTCCTAGAACTCTCAAAATAAAGAACAGTGGATAATGAAAGAGTCTCATATTTCATATCTTTGTGGAAAGGGATAAAATATTCCCTGAATCTAATGATTCCTCGAGAAGGATTGATGTATATATGTATTAAAAACATTCAAGAAAAGTTACACTCAACAATCATCCTAGGAAAATACATAAGAAGTTCTCAACACCTCGATGTGATTTCTCAAAGATTGGATGATTGCATCACACATACCATGTCTATGTATCAATAAATTCCATATCCTCAGGGAAATAGAATGGGTAATATATAGGCTACCACAATTAAAAATAGGTAAACACCTGCACTATCACCTGCTCTAATTCCGACACAATGATTTAGTGTTCCACCTCATGGGAATCTGCAACAATTCCTTCACTTTTTGGATTTTCCAAGTTAGAAAAGGAAAAAATAGTTGGAGGATATGATGAAAAATTTTATTCTTTTGGAAGAGACTGAATCCATGGTTACTACATATTGTATTTTTAGAAAAAATTGGTCATGATACCGAAGCACAATAATCCCATTAAGGATAATGGTGAAGATCTCCAAAAATATTTCCCTTCCATTGATAATTAGGGAACAAAATACATGATTGTTTCATTTTAAAAGGAATCCTTCATAATATCATGTACTTTGAAAAGATGAAGCTAGAAAAGCCAACCACTCAGGTAGCATGTGTTTCTACCATTGATTCACATATGGATAGTTAGTGAAATGAAGTAAACAGAAATTGTGTGTAGAAGTTCAATTATTGGATGTTAAGAAAGATGATTAACTAGACCCATTCTATCCAATGATAATATTTAAAACAATCATCTATTCCCTTATTGACATCCACTATATCAAAAACATCTCCTTCAGCTTCACAGTATTTTAGGACTTTCTCTTCCATGAAATGACATTTTTAGAGAGAAGGATGAAAATATAGGAAAATGAACCTTTACTAATCCCAATGTAGTCTTTAACTCTATCATAAATAATGAATTTAGTCCCAATAAATTTGTAAAAACTCCCAAAAATTGGTACAACAAGAGTCAAACCGCTATATGGAGTCCTCATCAGAGGAATATTTGATCACCAGTTCCATTAATTCCATCACATTAATAGATCAAAAAACATATTATGATTATGATTATAAAACAAAATTACCTACACCCTATTGGGGAATTAGGGGAAGAGGAAACAATATCCAAAGATATAGTTGAATATGTCATCATTTTAGGTGTCAATATTATTTTCACATACACATTTGAATCTTCAATGCCCCCCAAAACTCATGGGTAGTCTTTCCAGTGAGCTCAAAAGGAGTGAAAACCACCACTAATACATGTTATTGTTTTCCTTGACTCCATCATTATGTAATATTTATAGGTAGAGACAACACTACATATTCTACCATGGTGTGCCGATATAACCATTCGACCTAATACACCAAGGATAGAAGTACCCTCAACTTATGTTCCAAGGGCCAACCATCCTACATCAAGTACCTCAGTCCATAAAGTGTTTTCTTATGAGTTCCCTCAAGCTGTGAAGTATCAGACTCTAAACTATAAATCTGAATATTTTATGAATTTACCCTTGGTTCCATCCTTGTTTTCAATCCTAAATGCATTGAGTATTATAAAATTATTTTATGAAGAACTCATAGGGGATTTTTCATGCCCCCTATAATTTGAGAAGGTTGTTTTTGCTATCAAAGTATATCATGTAGAGACAGATCATATGTAATTGCAGACAATCATCACATTTAGGGAACTCGAAAAATATGCCAGTATATAAGTATATATTATACCTTTGTATGTATCTCGAAGGATTACAGATATGGATATCCGATGATTTTTCATTGAAATGGCTCAGGTGTCAACCTCTTTCCAGTCTGAAATTATCCTATATACATGCTTTTGTTTAATAATAATCTTGTAGATTGATTCCAAATAGAATGATTCTATGTTATAAAGAGTCCCACATTCCCCATACTCTATGACACTATTGGGTTATGATAATAATGAGAAGATACCTCAATGGTAAATCAATCTGAAGACAAAGTTTGAGGATCTCATATCTGACTCTGAATTCTTTGTCATTTGGCCAGATAAATCCTTCAACATTCTACCAGGGTGGCCTTGGTAACAATCGAATTCATCTATTCCCTAATAATACCAAAATATCATCCAATATTTAATTAATGACAAAATTAGGATATTTCATGGTGACATATCCCCAATGAAATCGTACAAATCACAAAATATTACTGCAGGATTCTGTCACAGGGAAGGTAAAAAACCCATGATCAATTATGTTTTTGAAATCAATTCCCTGAATGGTATAGAGAAACCATATATAAACCTGTAAACCATCTTTATGAAGAGTATATTATAACCATTAATCATATTGAATAATGATTCTATGTAAAAGTACATTTCATATAGGAATAGGTTCAAGTGTTTGTTTTGTGACTTATGTGGTATCAATCATAGAAACTAATCGCAACACTGATGGTGAAGTAGTCAAATATATATCCAGTGAAGAAATATATAGTTATAGTTCTCTCATCCCTCTCCATGAGTTTCAAAAATCATTATCCACTCATATAGGTCAGAAGCAGTTTTGTTTTCTTCTGAATTTCAAAATTTTGACTCATCATTGGGTTCTGATGAATTGTCTTCACCAAAAACATATCTGTAGAGAGATGTATATGTGGAAGTGGAAACAAATGAGAAAGATGAAGTGGAATAAGAACTCATGCATACCCCCATATCATTTGAATAATTTTTCTCTACCACTATTAATGGCCTCATAAAAAATAATTCTTGGTAATGTAGATGACCCAAGAAGCACTTTGATCAGTGTGTCCATGACGATCAAATAGAATAATGTATAAATCTCCATACAGAAGAAAAGTTTAGACATGTTCACCTAATATTAAAATTAAATTCAATGATTTAATCTTTAGGTGACCACTCATAACCTCTTCTTTCATAATGTCCACTATGGATAAAAAATGGAGCAAAAAATACTCACCCAATCATTGGATCCTAAAATGAGGATGATGTGGACAATATAATCAATAAAATATTCATCTGGGAAGTTACAAACTTGAAATGGATGGAAAAAATCTCCCCAGTTAATAAGAATAAAAGGAATATTTGGGATTGCATCAGGTTCATGAACCTCAACAAGAACTATTAGAATGATGATTTTCTATTCTCAATCACGGAAATACTGATTGATGCAATGGGTAGTTATCATTCTCTCCCCTTCAGGGATGAATATTTATTGTCAAACCTAAATTTTATTTCACCATAATATGGGGAATACACTACCTTTCACCCCCACATGTAGAATGTTTTTACTAGGTAATTCCCTTTTATTGATTAATTTTAGCACCACCTACCAACATCCAATGCATGTTAACTTCTAACCTTTAATGGGGAAATTTTATGAATTCCACATTCATTATATATTTTTTATGTCTATAAATTTTTATAACCACTTGCCATATCTTGACACCATATTTAACAAAATACAAAAGCATATCAAAAATATGAATCCATTTTATTTTACTTTCCGTAACATTGGTAATATTTTGTACATTATATATATGAAATCGTGACATTAAATTTGACTCGGAGAAGGAAAATGATATCCTTAGAATGTCACCTCCAAGAAATGTGAAATTGTTTAAAGTAATTAAAGGAAATGAGGTCTGTAGTTGGCACATTATATCCAACCTCACATGTACTTGATTTCCCATAAAAACGTTGATGATGAAGTGAGTCACATATTAGTGAACCAATGATAGTTAAGAAGTATTTAACTAACTGAATAAATATATCTAATCCCACTAATCCCAAAGTTTCATTTTGGGGGAAAGATTCTCATTTTATATGTGACGAACCTCGGGGAATCACTATGTGTTTTAATTTCATAGAAGAACAACACAAGTATTGTTAATAGACTTTATTATTTCAGTAAATATGTGATGAAAGATGATACTTATTTTTTAGATATCAAGAAGAGATGTATCACATTAATCACCAGAATTCATACTCTATGGAACATCCTATTGCACCATGAGGTCAGACCTCTCTTAATAACCTACAAAAATATATCTTCAGTATTCCAATATTGGTAGGATGTTTGGTGGGATGTGAGGCTTCCTATAGTATATTGATAAATTATTTGGGCATTAGAAAGAACTAAAATCCCATGCCGTGGAATATTTACATACAGAACACCAATATGAAGAACCAATGTTGTTAAATACATAATTTCGTAGTGAAGAGATAATTCTATTCTAGGTGAAACACAAAAGTTGGTAATTTATTTTTAAGAAGAATAAAAAATACCAATGGTAATGATAATGGGAGTACCCAAGATCAATAATGTTGGATTAGGGGTCTTACTAATCTCTCCTACTAATGAAAATTTTCTTTACTCGTTTTTATTATCATCAGGATGTACAAAAAATGAGGTACGATACCAGTCCCTCATTTCTTTTCTCAATGTGGTGCTCAAAATACTATTGGACCATCATGATTTGAAAGGTGATTCCGATATGGAAATCAGACAGATCAACATGGATTATTATCTAATAAAATCCTAGCTAATTGACCAAATTGACAACGTCAGAGGTTTAATATAAGATTTCTCATCTGAACCAACATTTCATCATATTCCACAATCATAGAATTTATAGGAATGCACATTGAAACATTGAGATACACCTTGTAAGATCCATACTGGTATGAAATACTCATCAGCAATGCACATCTCCAAATGGTCTCACCTTTTACTCATGTCAACCCAGAAGAGATTGATGAAATCAGAATAATTCACATAATAAATGGTCTTACCACTATGTGGATGATACCAATCACAAATTACATTCACATATAGATCAATCAACTTGAATAATATTTGAATAGAGAATATATGATGGTAGAAAACCATGATCACCCTTTATGAAGGACAAACTTACAAGAAATGCCTCTATAAGTGATGCATTGATAGTGTACATCTCAGGTGTATCAATAGAGATGAGAATCATATGGTAATGAAATAAGTACATATGGGATGAGGCAGTACCCCTAAAAAAGGTTTTGGCTAAAAGAATCGTCAATTTCACAAATTATTACATCATTATCTAATTAAGTATCACTCATACAATATTAATGAAAAAGGACACCAATTTTAGTTTATTTTAGCTAAGGAAGAAATATGAGGAGTATAATATTAAATCCAAAAAATTGTCCCACTATCATGTTCCGGCTAGAGGATATATAGAGGCTTCAACAAGACCCAATTGATCATTCTCCAAATTCTGGTGGATAATCATAAAATAATAATCCTGATAAACTCTTTAATTAAATTTTGTAATACAAAACAATAACTCATATCACCACATGACAAACCCAATATTTTTTTTTTCTACAGAACAAAATCTATCCTTCCTCTTGAGGTGAATTTAAATTACTATGTGTCACCATATATAATTGGCTATCCATGAATTATATATCATAGAAATAGATAGTTGAACGAGAGAGAATTGATGTGAGAATATTTCAATCCTTTCATCATTTATAAATCCATCATATTCATATATAATTCTATTTTAATATGAAATTACACCACTAATAATTCCTCTAATGAGAAATAGTATTTTCCCACAAAACTCCAATGTTAAAAGGATAGAATCCTACACAGTTGGAGCTAAAGATGGAATGACCACATTCCATGAACAAGAACCACTCTAATGGAGTATATTCCTAGATCTTGATTTGTGGAGGCCTACTTATGGCCATAAGAAATAAAACGATTCTAAATAAGTAATTCATGTGACAATATAACAACTTGTATCAGTTGCATGACATTAAAGTTCATAGTCAGTCTTTATCATGTGACCTTGAAAATATTAACATATCATCTGAGCTACATGATGCTAAACTCTATAGTCAGTCTTTGTTTCAGGAAATTAAAATCACTGAATATCTTTTATATCTCATGATTGAAAAATTCATGACATTGAGGTCATTGTTTTATGACATTTAACTACATATAATCATAATCTTGTATGGATGACATTAAAAGTGAAACAATATGGTCCTAGTTGTATGACCCGAAAATAAAATACATAATTTTCCATGATATATGATTATATTATTGGTATAAAAAAATCAACGTCATAAGACGTTTAACTACATAAATAAATCCTTTCTACATGGAAAAAAACATTACAATTTTTATCCCTATTATATGATGTTAAATTGCATATAATTTTGATTCGTGTATGCGTGGATCAAAAAAATTTGCGTTGGTTCCCCAATTCCCCTTTATTAAATAACAATCAAAATTATTCTCATTCAAATGAGATATATAGAGACAAAAAGGTCTCTATCATTGGGTCCCTCCATATAAAAATTAGAAACACACTTTCTTATCAATGGGTCACACCTAAATAGGGAACCATCCAAAACCATGTGTGTATTAACTCTTATTACAAATGAGATATGTAGTGACACCCAAACCATATTGCTTGGTCCCATACATCATTTATGAAAATAAAAAATTTCCCTTCCCAATGTCAAGACCTGATAGGTGTTGGTAATTTCCTTTTATGATCTACGTGTCGATGAATTCATTCATTCACAAGATACACTGTTATGCCCATATTTCCCATAATTGGAAGAACCTCAACATTCCCCCTATTTCATGAAGTGTTACCTTCATTATCACCACATGATGTTAAACTACACATGTTTCTAGAACTAAATATGTATTTTTCTCATGAAAATGAGATTTTAAAGGACATCTTGATCTTATATAGTGGCCCATCAACCACATGATACAAAGTTCACATGCCATCTCCCCAATCACCTCATTGAAAGAAGAACGTATTCCATTCCTTGTTTATCATAATGAGCATATGTCAAATGAAAATATGATCTTTGGTAAGGGTTTCCCCCAAAATCATGGAATATCTATGTACAATAGAGTTACCATGATCTATGATTCAAGACCTTAAAATGAACACCATTGTTCCATTTCGGAAGACATTAAACTACACAGTTTTCATCCCTTTCATGACATAAAACGTCATTTAACTATGGTCTGCATCCATGATTACTAAAATATTTGTTGTGAATCTCCAAATACACAAAGATTTCAGAACAATCTTTTTCTTGATTCTCACTTAAATGGGAAATGAAGTGACACTTAAGATTCATGTATTGGGCCCATCTATAGGGTAAAGAAAAATTCCACCTATTCTTTGTACATAATTTGGTTCTCCTCATTCATGGGTCCACTAAGGAATCAACGATTCCCCCACATACATATGAGTAACATATATGAAATATAATACTTAATTAATGGAGAGTATCAGTCCAAATGCTTCTATTTTGTCTGCACTAATGCATTCCAAATTTTATACACCAAGTATCAGACAATTTTAGATATTCATAATAATTCATTATCAAACGCTGATATAATGTTTCATACCTGAAAAATCATTTTCCTATCTATGCAGTAACACATACAATTTGGATTTAAATAACTCACTGATAAAATGTAAGGTCATATTAGCCATAGGATTCTATTATTTCACTATGATGTAACACTCCCTAATTGTATTTTTCCTACATTCTCAAACAAATTGGTTTTTTTATACAAATAGTTAATTCTCCCTTGGGAGAATCCTTTTCTATCCCCATAACCCTGGATTTTATCATACTATATCCCACAATTTTACTATACTCTATAGTCACCCATCATAATTCTATCTCATTTCACTTCCCATGATATGAGAACCCCAATATATTTGTTTATAACTTTCTCTCCCATGAATTAAATATAGTGGAAAAATATTGGTCCGAAAATCCCCATTGTAAATATAATTTCAATAATATTGTGGTTTTTGATGTAAAACGAATAACTATAATAATATATATGTTCCTTATCAAATGACAATAAACTACACGATTTGTCCTCGAATCATGATGATAAAATACATGATCTACCATAAATTGTGCATAGTTTGATTATCATTCAATTGGGATACGTAGTTATAACTGAATCCAACATCTAGGGTCTAGCCGTATGTAATGTATAAAATATATATACATTGATTTTGGGTCATAACTTCCTGGGAAAAAAATTCCCTCCATTCCTCGGTGATGTTGACTTGAAATTCTCCTCCCATATTCAAGGACATTCTTTACACACCCAAAACTTCTATGAACAAGGAGAATATGATCTCCATAAACATTCATTGGGAATCACCAAAAGAAGGTCTCATAACCTAGGAAACCTCTCTCTTGACAGTGTTATATCACTCCCTATTTGGAATTACATAATTTTTCCATCTAAAAGGCTTGTCAACTAGAGGGGTTTTTGACTGGATATTCTTTAACATACATGATTTTTTTGAATAAAGTTACCCCAAAATGTTTTCTTTCATCTGATGAAATATACGACTTTATGAGAAGACTCTTATATCTCTATAAACCCAAAAAAAATTCATTCCACTGTAGTTTTCCCATCTTAATTATCCAATTCAAAAACTCCAAGATCATACTTTTTTACTTTTTCCTCCTTTATACATTATGATGGCGGGAAATAATCAATTTATTCGTTATGGAATAGAAAAATACTAATAAATAGATCAATGTGAAAAGGATATTAAATTTCTTCCTATAATGTCATTTTTATATAGTATGTAACTAAATATCATAACAACCTAGACAAAATTTGTAAAATTGTGCAACAAAATCCCCATGATAAGATGTTATACTTCATGATTACTCATCCTTTTTCATCAAGGTACCTTTAACCCTAATGTTTTTCATTTAAAAAGTCCAACCTCAATCACATAAGATAAATTTGTATGCGAGTAGTTTCCCATACATGTATAATTCCCATACAAAAGATCTGTTCAATCTCATACAACTTCCCTTGGAAAACCACCCCTTATGGCTATGAGAAAATATGGAACATCACAAACCTCTCATCCATTGGTTGTAGTGTTTCGAAATTCCTGAGGATACCTCTTTATTGACTATTATATAACACATTATAGTTGGGTCTTCATTATGTCACCCCGTAATGGGTCTTTCATCTAGAGGATATCATTTCGTAACTATACTATGTCTCCCCCGAATTTTCATTGCATTAAGTCCCCCAAAAAATAGGTTTTACAAAAAGAAATTTATTTTCCCTAATGAGAGGACTCCTCTATTCCTATAAGTTAAAAAATCATAAACTGGAAAAAACTTTCCAAACTCAGTATAGGGTCATTCCTCACACATGTGTATCATATGTTGTTTTAGATCATCGAATCACAAAATTCTGACTCAATATTCCATTTCAGATATTTTAAGAATGATGAGTCCATTGGTAACACTCCTTTTCTGTGTCATCATTCAAAAATTTATTTTCAATGTTGTTCATTCTAAAACAGTAGTCTTTATAGTCCAACTTTCTTGACTCTAAACATCCCACAAAATGAGACACAATACATTCCATGTTGAAAATCTACAAAGGGAAATCTATATAAAAATTGAGTCTCATCTCATGAGACAGAAGTTCTATCTAGGTTAATATTTAATTGGGATATAAAAAGGTAATAGGAGAAAAAATGATATAATAAAGACCCTCAAGGGTGGCCTAATAAAAATCCAAATCTGAACCACTATGTCTTCTTCATTGGACTTAGTTAAAAACCAGGGTGATTGCCAAAAAATATTAAATGTTTGGGGGTTTGTTTATTTGAACCACTCCAGAATCGAACTACGCTCTCCATGACCTACAAATTGTGAATGAAATTAGATCATTCCCTCACCCATATCATTTTATTTATAATGAAAATAAATTCAATCAAATTAGTCATTTTCATTATTGTACTACTATTATAATGACATATGAAATATATGAACAAGTAATTGAAATAATACCCTATTTAATTGATTTTCTAGAATTAAGAGGAGCTTACACATATCAAAGTCTCTATGTTATATTTTATAAATTCTTCTGAGTATTGGCATTGAGTTGTAGGACCACAGCTCGAGCACTTTCAATAGTTTTTCGAAACCTATCCAACTATGTAGTCGTATCCCCCTCCACATTAGGCATCTTCTTCTACTCTATAGAAAAGGATTCAATTCATTTTTCCATGGTCTGACGAATGATCAGTTCATTAGATCTATCTCTTCCTTAGGGATAATTAACTCTTCTTGATGGCTTACCATTTTGGTAAATTTATCATCAAAGAGATTTTTATACTCATCTGCCACATTGGAATGGGTGAGATCATCTTGGGATTATGATTCACAGAGATCCTAAAACTCGTTTGCTTAATGTTCATAAACATTCTATTTTTTGGGTTCTCTCAAGGATAGATGATTAATTTCACCACATTATGTACTTAGTGGTAATCAAATCCACCATATCCAAATAGAGAAAACATGAGTAGAAGTTTATGGAATTGAAAATGAATATATTTAACAGGAATCCTAGAGACTATCTTCTAGATGTCCCACCATAAAATATGTTATGCAGTGGAATGTGCATCTAGTTTCTCCAAATCTGACTCAGAGCCACTATCATAGGCAGATATGTGTTCTGAGACAAGTTCACTAAATTATTCAACATTCAATTCCCTTTCTATGACTGCTTCCATTTCACCTATAAGTGTTGACTGAATAGGCACAGATTCCCCAACTTTAAGCATAGCCACTGAAGTCTATAATCCTGAATAAAAAAGTCACTCCACTATTCAAAATCAGGGGGTTAAGAGAAATTGAAGGTTGTAAAGGATCAAACCAGTTGACAAAAATCACATGTTGTTGAACCCAATGTTTAGATTAATCACTCTCTATTACACCTAATTTTATTTCTATAAATAGGGTCCTTCTAAGAAGGAGTATCCTCCTATATTTTCTCAAGGAATGATTTATAGGGCCTTCATGATGTCATAATTTTTATCTATTAGACATCACTTCCCCGGAATTGAGAGCATGGTGTAAATGGATTCCTTGTTCGTGAATCCCCTTGGGAATGCTCTGTAAAGACATATATGTGCTTCCGGAGCTCTGATTTGAGACATGAGAGGATGAAACAAAATTTCTCGAAACTTAATAAACAGGGAGGAAAGATTCATCATAATGATTTAGTTCCACCTTTTTTGTATCCACTTAGATAGTGGAATTACCTATAATATATCCCTTTAGAGTGGAAAGAGATAGAGATTATGTGAAAGGAAATCGTGGTAAAAATAGAATGTTGACAAAATCATGACATTAAATGAAAACAAAAACACTTACAATGGTGTATACTCGGTTCCAATTTTACCTCCCAATATCCTTGCCTCTCTCAATATAGTGAGGGGAATGTATCAGTTCTCTTGGATATTGACACATGAGATGATGGTAGAGGAATCCCCCTTCCATCTCCTCCACAATAATTCTCTGACATGGGGATAGTTTATGCGAATCATAAGACCCAGCCACTACCCCTATGAGGTCCCCATGGGCCCATACCTTGATGAACCAAGAATCGATGCTACTAATTATTCTTGTTTTCCAAATTCTTCAAATTCGCCTATATAATCATAAACAAATCTCTTCAAAATTATTAATTTGTATTGAAATATAAATCAATGTGAAGGGAAAATAGATGGATACAACATTGAGGTTAATAATTTTATCCCATTCCACATCACTGGGCCATCAACCCAGTCAAATTATCCTCAATACATTATGTATGTTTTTCACATAATGGATGGTATCTAATCCTTAGTTTCATATAAAAATGTATCTACCCCTTGAATATATCTCCCCACCGTTTCCAAATGACTTTCGGGGTGAATATGGGAGGGTGATCAAATATATCCTAGCTATAGGATGTGTATGTAGGCATGGAGAAACACTCATGCATACTTGATTTCAAGATATAAATTCTTTCATTATCTTCACACTAATATTCAAAAATAAGTTGGGTTCAATGTTGTTGGTCATGAGGAAGACCTTCCATATTTTGACTTGGAAGCCATTTCAGGCCTCTCATCCCTCATGGATGACTAGGTGACAAAAAATATTGTGTCCTCCCAGTATTGATGAGTAGACCACATAGCCTTGGAATGTGTGTTTTTATTAACCTTTGAATGATTCATGGTATTTTTCTGAGATCTCCCTTATCTTCACCTTCAGTTAGAGCCTTTCTAATATTCATAACATGACATGCCGTTTTTTCCATTGACCAGATGAATTCCATTTGTTAATATCACTTGATGGTATGGAGAAATCCATGCACTATAATAACTAGCCTCTAATCCCAATGATTCACCTAATATAGTTATTTTATTTAACATTTTTGAAACCTTTAAAAACATTAGGATCTATAAATTATATTAAATATTTTTGTGTTTCTCGATATGAATGTGTGTTAGAGGAAAATCACCTGAATTCTGAAGACATTTGAACTGAAATGGAAATAAATATTTTGTAAATGAATTATAAAATATTTCATAGTAAATATGAGCAACCAAATAACTAAATCAAAATACATTCACAAAATACCATATATCATCGTCATCCATTCTTTTATAGTTGAATGTCTCGATTAGTGGATCAAACTATGTGAATATGTCGAACTCCCTGATATGTATAGAATCCTCTGTATATCATCATACATTATGGATAGAGGTTGTATTCTATAAAAACCCCAAAATGCTGTGAATATCCCCTTAGATACATTAACTAGACTAATTATAGAATAAGATCTAATATGTGCTACAATCCACCCATAATGCACCAGAAATAGTCCTATAATTTTGAATGAGGTCTTTCTATCATACACATTTAGAAAACACAGGTACATTATCTCCATAATAGGGGAATCCAACCCTATATTGATCCCTTATATCAATTTACATTCTATAATAAAATTCCTTATTCTCACACAACCATTAGATTCCCAAATCAGAATTACGTAGATACTCAACCACATTTTGAGGAAGTAGTATAGACAGGTCTTCGAAGGAACATCAAGACTAACATTGTGACCCCAATATTGTATATTGGAGCTACTCCAATGTTTCCCAAAATGTGTTAGAAGCACCCTGGTTTTCTAAATTGGGGAATCTTATAGGTAACTGGAATGTGTGACCTTCTCCTTATAGTTTGAGGAAATCCTTCATACACATTCTAGAATGGATGTCACCCATTGGGAGACTATTTTTTTCTGCATTTTTTTAGAAACCCAAAAAAATTCATATGCAAAGGGAAGTGTCCATTTAGTATATCCCCATTTGGTTAATAGTGGGATAAACTCATCATACATATCTATGATAATGGGGGATCTAGAATTTTTAAAAATATCCCATAAGGTAATATAAACTCCTCCATACCTTAGATGGAAGTAATTCATCTAAGGAACCAAGTGGCTCAACAACTCAGGTATGATTTTTCGGTTCTTATAAAAATAATTTTCGTCGACCTAAACATCCTCATAAATGATGATGTATTTTATCTCTTTATTTAATTATGCACAAGTCTGTAGAACCTACTACACCCATATTCATTCAGTTCATAATTCCCCTCCAGAATGGAAATCCAAAAATCCTTTCCAAACATTATACTTTCTTATATGTGAAGAATGGAAAATTAAGTCATAATTATGAGTCTCCGAATCCTTTGTGAGAGGATTCACATCCAAGGTGCAGAAAATATGATTAGAGAAACAACCCATCAGAATGGTTCCTTCCTCAATGTTGAAACCCTTATAGGAGAAATTATTTGCAGGAAAATTTGTTTGTTCCACAAACCAAAACATCATAATACAAATCTACTCCCACAAAATTAGGGAATCCCTCATAATTCCATGATTATACAAGGGAATTTTTCACATTGTGTATAATCATGATTATATGAGGCCAAATGACTATCCAAATTTGGAAGAGTGAGTATTTCCATGTTGTAATAATCTTGCCCAACTGTATTGATCCTCTTTGATGCATGAGAATCAACATTTTCAAGAGACGCCTTTGGGTAGCCATTGAAAATTTACAAGAAGGAATCGAGTTTTTTCATTATGATAAAATGAGGACGTAGAAATGTTAAAATTATGAATTGTGAAGGTTTAAATTTTTCAAAGGAATGGAATTTTTGTAGACTTGTCAGTCAGGTCCATCACAAAGGTCTCATGATAATGTAGTGTTATAAATGATCCATGAAAAGGAAGTCCAATGAAGGATACATGGTAAGGTTATTCCAAGAAAAAAGGTCGATCAGGAGAATAACCATGTATGTGTGTGTTGAATTCAATTCATAGACCTTCAGAAATAGAATGGGTGGAATATTTGGTTGGATGTCCTCCATGATGAGAGTAATAGGAATATACAGAGAAGGAAATTTTTTCTTAATGGTCAATCGTCATTATAGACACCACTGACCAATAGACTATAAATAAACCGCCAACTTGGACCCAAGTCCTGTGTGAGTACCCTAAATAGGTGACTTGACCCTCCTTTACAATCCCCACTCCAACCTTCTACCTCAGGACTACACCCTCTTCTTTTGATCGGATCTAATCCTTGGTGGGGGTCATTTTTTGATAGTTTTTTAATACACGAAGAAAATAATATTAATATTCTGTCTTGTTTGTTAGAATTAATAATATCTTCATGAATAATCAAATGAAAATTCCCAATATGGAATGCATACACACCCATACACATTAGAAATCTCATGCAACCCCCCCCCCACTACGCGATGCTAAAATCATGCAAACCCTTATGTGGGGTACCTACATTGGTTGCATACACTGAGTACTTTTGTGGAATAGATCATTCCACTAAGGTCCCAATTTTCCTATAAATACGACCCTATGGAACTATAATTAAAAAATGGAAAATTGGAAGAATATATGAGGTTGTAGTCACATATTCCATTTATCTAGGTCTTCTAAGAACCCTTGGGTAGCTCTAATTACCCATGAAGATAGTGAATTATGATGGATATGGATATTAAATCCCTTTGGAAGCATTATACACAAATACACCTACATGAGGACCTATTCAATCATAGTTTAAGAGAACATATGTGAAGGTCATTATCCTAGTCAAGGACATATACAATACATTCAGAAAGATAAATTAGGAGACCTATGTTGTATGGGAAAGAACTATCTAAAAATATTTCTCATATGTAGTTCATTTCCAAGGGAATCACCTTCTTAAGAGAGTGTACCCCATGAATTAGGAACTTCCAAAACCATATAGAACCATCACAATACATGTTTTCTCAATAATATAGGACCTACACGATCATCCTATTGAGCCCACCTATAATCCAACAATGGGAAGAATCCTTATCATTTTTAACCATATTGTGAGGGGAACAAAATAGAAACCTCCAATAAATCCTCTAGACTTGAAAAAAAGGAAACATGCAGAAAATCATATTTTCTATATAGATATGAATTCCTTCCATTAGCGGTGTCCTACACTGGTCCAAACTGATGATTAGGGTCCTCAGGCTTCATGATTATATTAATCCCTTTGTTCTGGAGGAACCTAAAACTATTAGTAGTGTTCGGGATCTCCCAGTCTCTAAGATGAAGTTTACATCCTTTTTCATCCCATATCAGATATCACATATGTTACTTCTTGTTCCAAGAGGGGAGCATGAGGATCACACTTTATTTTCTTATTTGAAATGTAATTAGATCCTCCTATCTTCCCCAGGAATCAATTATAGAGAATCCCTAATATATTAAACCCCCAACCAGTACTGCAAGACCTTTAATACATAATTATTTCCCCCTTATTCATAACCATATTCTATGGCCAGATATATAACCAAATGTGACTATAATGATTACTGATGTAAGAGGTTAGATGTTAACATAAAATAACATTATTGACTCCTTTTGGTCTAATGTACAATGATTGGTGGGAATGGGAACCAGATACTTATCTCGTTCCATTTTTCTTTTGGTCTTGCCTTTTTCTATTTGTGTAAAAAGTATATTGTGTGGTTTCTAGGATCACAACATCCTCTTTTTTCGCACACCGAACATGAATCACATGGGAAAATAGGTTAGTTGTGATCATGAAATATTCACAATCAAAGACCAATGGGACAACTGCTCATTATATGCCCCAAACCTGTGAACATTCAAATAGAACTATTTTCCACCTAATTAGTGTAATCACAAACCATTCACAAATATCTATATTCATATACAATGTAATCCCCAACTCAACCCTCTCAAAGGTCCATAATAACTGATGTGAAAAACACTCACTTAGCCTCCATAGGAATGGGTACTCACCACTGAACTATGTGGGAATTGATTCCTATCTAAATGGGATATGTGCAGAGCCTCTTGGTGTTCCAAACCCAAAACCAAAATCAACCCTATTATCTACATGACACATTATTTTTAGGGTATTACTTATCCTAGGAGAACAGATCCCTTCTAGGATCATTGGATGTTTCAGCATAAGTCCCTCTCTATCCTTGACTAAGAACAATTCACCTAGACACCCTTTCTATATGATGTTAAACTTCATAGTTCTTTCCTTATCACATGATAATAAAATGTATGAAATTTCTTATTAGGCAGCACCAAACTACTTGGGTACTAATTCCTTTCATGAGGATATGTATGTGTCCCATACTATTTGAATTATACTATCATAAAAACAACTCATGTCTACTTGGATGACGATAAAACTCCATATCTCCCCAATATGTGCCATAAAAAAAGAATTGCGAAAATAACAGTGAATGTATCTATAACACGTTCATAAAAGTGTAGCATTGCTAGAGAACCACAGATACATATAGATATATCTATTGATTAAGATCCTCCTAAACATATAGATTATTATAGTATCCTAGTATTCTAATAATTGATTTTATATATACGTATTTCTTATGTTATACTTTTTTTAATTAATGATCCACAAATATGTCTTAAATTTAGAAAATTTCTTCCCAAAATTGTGCAATAAGCCCAACCAGCCATCCTCTCAACCAATGTGAGTTCTTACGAATCATTCGGAAACTTCATAATGAGATCCGAAATTTTCAAATACTTAAAATGTTTCATAATAGATAAAAAAACCACTGGGTGTTTCTTGTTCCCCAAATAATACTTATTGGAAACTGTCTGAATGAGATGTGGGTGTAAGTGTCTGATGTGAAGGTTGTTACACCAACATGAAAAAATTCTATTACAACTCCCCAAAGAAGGAGGTGTATATATGATATTACATTTACATAAAAATTCAGGGTATATATGAAATGATTATGTTATGCATAAAAATATTTGGGGAATATTGAAAGGATGTGTGAATAAGAAATAAATCATAAAGAAATGTTTAATAATGTCCCTAATTTTCTGGATATCCTCTCTAGGTTTAAAACTATATCATTCTTATGAGAAATCCTAAAAAAACAACTCCATTATGATTTTGGGAGGGACTTTAGGATGATATTTTTTTAATTACCCAACCAAATGGTTTTATATGTGTCAATTGAAGTAAAGATAAGGGTCCATTTTTTATGTGGGGGCATGAAACACATGACATTTTTGAAAAGAAATAAGTGTACCCAAATATTCTTCATTCCAAAAGGATATATAATATTCCATTAAAGAACCATAGATTTTATATTATAAAAATATGGATATAATATGGGATTATAAAATGCTTTATAGTCATCTTGGGTCTTATATTTTTGTTTAACCCTCGATAAATCTTTTTTGAACATAACCATTGTTTTTTGTATTTTTAAAATAATTTTTAAAAATATTTAATTTGAAAAATTTATATAATCACAATTATTCTATTTTCAAAAATGTTATCCAATTTTCAAAATTAAACTCATATATGAGAAAAATTAAAATTTAAAAATACACTCATTGTTGCGATGGAAATAGGTTTTCAAAAGAAAAAATTTTCATAAGAAAAAAATGTTTTAATATAAGAGGTCAACATAAATTTGATTTAATGACATAATTATTTAAGAAAAAATAATTGATATAGTTCTACATTTAAATTTTTTTATAAACATGGAAGTTTTCCATTTCTTTAAATGAAAAGGCAATTGTTAATAAAAAAAATAGTATTTTTAACTATTCATTGAAATTTAATCTTTTTAGATGAAATTCAGAAATACCATTTACAATAATTTTGAAATGTCGATTAAAAAATGAATTTAATATTTTAAAATAAATTTAATAAAATTTTAATACACCATTATTATTATTTTTAATGAAAAATAAATTTTTATACATTTTGAGAATAAGATATTTTCGATGTATTTAAATACTATAGAAAGAATTATATGCATATTTAAAAATTTATTTTCCACATCTAAAAAAATTATAAATAATTTGAAAAAATATTTTATTTATATTAATATTTCTAAATTTGTTGGATAAGTTATAATGGTTTTAATTAAGTTAATAGCATTTATGATTCTTAAAATCTCAATGTTGCATGTTACATAATATATCAAATAAATTTAATTTATTTGAAAAAATATATATAAATTCATGTAGTGCTATATTCTATAGGATGAGTGAGTCTCATTATTACTCCCATTTTGATGAAAATAATGACCAAGCGAAGCATTTATTGGTTGGCCCATCAATATTGAAGGAATATAGTTTTCTATATTATTATTAGTTATTAAAGGCATATAGTTAATTTAAAAGACTAATGATTATTTGGAGAGGATCCTTCCAATTTTATTATATGATAAGGATCCATACAAAACAATGTATTCGTATCATTGAACATCCCTCATCCGTTGTTTTAAATATTATTTGAACGAAAAAATGTGGAAATATTTTCATTCCAAAGACCACAACTGAAGATAAGTCATCCAATAACCTTAGTTAAATAAATTGATGGACCATAATATAAAGTAATTAAAACAAGGGGTTATTTTTTTATATTGACCATCAAATATTCCTCAATATATAACCATTTTTTCTTTTGAAAAAATTTAATAAAATAATAGAGAATCAAATGTTGATGCTCCATATCATGGTTAACCAACCACCATGGCATGGTTACTTTACAATGAAGATGGGCCTCTAGACCATGTCCTTGGATCACATGGCCTTTGCACTATGGAGTATGTAATGGGTCTCCCTTTACCCAAATAGATTTTTTTCCTTAATTTCATAAAAAAAATGAGCTTCATCCCCAACAATTTTAACAAAAATCACATTCCATGTGAAATAGTTTATATTGAAATAGCCAATGGAATTCTAGTAAAATATATAGGGTATATATTAGAAATGATTTTTCATTAGAGGATATCAAACATTATAATTAAAAATAATAAATTTTTTCTATGATAAAAATAGTCATTTTCCTCTCTCCCCAGGTGCTTTCACCATGAGGAAGACCATATTGTGATGAAATTCATTTTCAGTAGAAATGTTTTAAAAATAATTATGTAAAAACACGAAACAAATATTCAAAATGTGGGTATGAAATGAATTTAATTATTTTTATTGTTGTGTTTAATTAATAAAATAATAATTTTGATGAGAAAATATAGGTTTAATGTTGATTTATTTGGATATTTATCGATAACGTTATTGTAAATTTAACATAAAAAATATAATATTTTACTATTAATTTATCATTTAATAATTTTCTATATGTAATTTTAATATTGAATTGATTTATGATATATTATTTAAATAATTCTGAAAATATGGTTGGTATATTTGTTCAACATATTTGAAATAAATATAATTTCTTAATTTATATTTATGTAAATTATTTACATATAATATGAAATGTTTATTATTAGAGAATAAATATGTTATTAAATTAACTAATATTATGAAATATAATATGTATTCACATTAACATCATTTATGTGATAATAATAATTTTTTTATATTTGGAAATTGTTTTTACGTTTAACTATGTGATGATTATAAATTTATTATAATATTGTTTTTTTTTGAATTCTTTATAAATTTTAACATTTGGTATGAATTTATGAATATTTTATTTATTTTATATTATTAATTACATTGTTATTCAGGTATATAAATGGCATGTTAATAATTTAGTTCATCAGATCAGTTTAAATGATGTAAAATCCGTCATTATAATTTTGTACTTGTTTAATGGTTGATGTAATATGATATTAAATGAGGGAAATATTATCAATAATTTTTATTCGGGATATAAATGAAATGATACGTATAGATAGGAAATTAAGGAATTTATTATTAGATATAATTATAGGATGGTGGTTAGTTGTGGTGTTATTATAATAAATGATAATAGACAATGTTAGTTGTAGTGTTTTTATGTTTGTGGGATATTCTAATAATACATAGGTTTGACCCATTTAGGATGGTATTGTGTATAAATATAAATATACATTTATTTGCCTTATGGGTTGCATATTTACCCATACCTTATTTTGATAAAATAACAAATGGACAATGTTTATTGGGATCGATATTATTTAGAAAATAATTTTGGATGGAAATGGAACTTATGAATGGAATAACCCTTCAAAGTGTTTCCAGAGTTTTTATAGCATATGTATGGTACAATCAAGATACCACTATTTTGGGTGTAATAGAAGATCCTATGAGTTATTATTATTACTATAGTAACTTGTTGTATTTAATGACAACATGTGGATTTGATTATGAGTTAAATAGTGTACTTACATGTCATATAGGATATTATATTTTTGGTATGATATGGTGGTAGTCTTCCACTATAAGAGTTGAGAATGAGTTTGATGTCCTTCGTTTTATTGATATCCAACTATATTGGATATTAGATTTGTGGATTTGAAATAATATGTCATAATGGATGTGGGTTATGATTAGGATTGTAAATGTATATCATGGTGTTCAAATGTTGAGATTATACAAGGTGTTCTATAGTAGAACTATATAATAACTTTTTAGAAAATTATATTTAATTTTGTGTGGTGACATTTAAAAAAATGGGTTATGGGTTGAGGTTTACCATCATATTCTAGTAATCAATTTATAATTTAAAATGTTAGGAAATGATATTATGTGAGTGTCAATTTGATTATTTGTGTGGTATTTTGAAATATATGTGATTCTGAGTTGTGTTTTTATTTACGTATTATTTAATACGATCCATTCATATTTTCCTAACTATTTTTGAGTATGGTCCAACTCAATATACATTTTATGATCACTCATATATATATTTATATACTTATTTTCAGGTTTCTAGGGAGGCTTTAGTGATCGATCTATATAGTACCTAGTTGGAGATGAAGGTTGGTTAAAATGTTTCTGTATAGGTTTTTTATTTTATATTTCCCTTATGAGATAATTATTTGTCTAAAATATCCATAATTGGGGATATTTAATGGTTTTATATTATTGTATCTAATTAAATTGAATTTTTGGTTTCTTGATATGTTAGTAGGATATATGGGAAAATTTCTTATATTTTTATGTTTTATACATGGAAATAACTGACCTCCCAAGGGATTATTGGATGTGATCCCTGGTGGGTCACCCACACCATCACTACCTGGCCATTAGGGGTTCCCATTGGTTGTGGGTTCAATCATTGAAATATTATTTACTAAATTAAAAATCAAATCATGGAAATGTATTTGTTTGAAATCCATCACTAATAAATTATATTTCTCATTACCTTTTTGAATAAATAACTTATGAATATCCACTATTTGCATCCTAAAGTTTTCAGATCAAAAAACAAACCACTTGTTTTGATATGGAATTATATGTGACCTTATCTGTGCCTCCATATACACAAGAATCTACCAACTAGCCACGAGGGTCTGATTTCTTTAGTGATGAAAATATATACTAAGTATCATTTCATGTGATCATTAATAAATAATAAACAACATAATATATAATCAGAGTATAACATGTGGATAGTTATTGTAACGCCCCGACCCCAGTTACCCAGAGTCGGTGCATTATTGCGTAACATTGGCATGATCACAAAAGATCAAGTCTCAAAAGACCGATTAGATTAGTAGCCTTGGAAACACTAGATACATTCATAAATGTTACATTACATCATAAAGTGAAAATCTACAATAACAAAGTCTCTATAGACCACACACATATCCTCTTCTGACTATCCCTACAGGTCATTCATAAAATAATTCTTCACATCCTGGAAAATATTAAAACATTAAAAAGGGTGAGCTCAGATGCTCAGTAAGGATAACAATATTGAGGAAGCTTTCATAAATAAACATTAACATTTAAGGAAATTTATAATTAATACAAAATCTTTCTTAAACATGAACATCAGCATAATATGGCAAAAATAAAATCAAATAATTCCATTTACATACTCACATGGATATTCTACTAGTCGAATAATCACATGAAATATCAATAACCACTTTCATAATGATGGAATGAAAAATGTCAGACTATCATTACCACGTAGCCAAGGCCTCTTGCTAAGACTAGAAATAAGATTTTGTCAAAGCCTCGTGCCAAGACACTAGTTTGTCTCATGAGACCTACCGATGCATCGAGGAGCTATAGCGGGCTCCACCCGTCACTTATTAAGCCCAATGCATTCCTCATATGAATAGGTTTAAACATATCATAAACCATCACATAATCGTATCACATAAAACATGCATAAACGAAACATAACATTTCCACATTTCAATGACAAGATATCAATAAAACACATTGATATAATAAATAAACACTTTCAAAACCATTTTCAATACAAAAAATAAATGAAATTTAAAACTTTTTATTTATTTTTGATTTTTTAAAAAGTTATGGATTGTAGAGGAAGCTGAAACTCAAATAATGGTCACAGAGGTGGAGAAGTCATTGTCGCCGCATACGTATGACAAGAAAAATATTCATTTTTGTCGTTTAGTAAAACGCTTCGTATAAAAATATTCCTTTTGAATAAATGTAAAAGTCAAAGGGGTTTATACACAGTATAAAAGAAATTTGTGTATACAACCAAATACGACTCAATGAAAGGAGATTGAGATGAAGTCCTTACAAAGATCATTTTTAAATAAAATATATCTACTATGTGTATTCATTATATTTACACATAAAGAATGTATAAATACAAGATAATATCAAGAAATAATTTTAAAGTAGGAGATTAACCCAAAGAATGGAAATTGGGTTAAGAAGTTCCCTTACCTCATGTCCGACTTGAATCGATCATTCATTAACCTCCTGAATAATAAACTAGAGTTAATTTCTTTTTTCTTAAGAACCTTTTACATGTTCATTATTCCTTTTATATCACTTATTTCCATGTTATGATCATTATGTAATTATTTATGTTAATAACGGTCGTTTTGTCGATCTTTGGTACTTGAGTCAAAAATAAAATTCTTGTAATTACAAGTTTTTTATGTGGTAGATATCATATATATCCAGTTTATACATTCATTCATAATATTACGTAACATTTAGAGGTAAGAAATTAAATGCACCGTTCATGGAGACGGTAAGCTGTACGTACACATGAACACTACTTTCATTTCTATTTCATATTTAACAGAATGAAATTATAATTAAATAAAGGTATACTATAATTCTAGTATAATATAATGTATAATACCATTTACTTTATCCATTATACATCCCACATATGGCATTAACGACTCAAATCACTTTGAAGGGGCGGTAGGCCGCACTTCCTAAAATGAAAATATCGCGTTTACCCATAATGGAAACCATAAAGTTATGCCATAAATGAGAAATACAGATGCTTATGTAAAACATAAACATATTATATATCATATATAAATATAGTTCCATCTTAATTTCCACCTTTGAAGGTGTTATATGAGTGTTGAACAATCATCGTTTCGTGAGGCAGAAATTCTCCATCCACAGAAACAGTATGTTCATTAACCATTATATGTAGGTGTCTGTAAGTGTAGCTTGAATAATTCTTATAAAAACATCTCAGTATATTGAGGATACTGGTTTTGTTACAAACAAAATGAATAAAAAGATTTTAGGGGGTTGGAAAAGCGAAGTAAAAAAAACATATAAGAAGACATTACCTTAACACCGAGTAACTCTTTTTTATTTGAGCCAAAGGCTTACTTGGGAAGAATTATCCCAATGTGAGGATTCTAGGAGTAATAGAGGAAAGTTGAGAGAGTATTTGAGCAGAGGTTGGCGGAGCCAAATGGTTTGAATGTGTGAATAAGGTGGTAGTTGTGGGGGCCTTTTATAAGAGGAGAGGAGGGGAACTCTTGGAAAGATTGAAATGTTACTTTGTTATGAAATGATTTTCGGATTCTAAAGGTCCCCAATGATATATTTATAGGATAAGGTGATAAGGTTTCTAAAAATACTCATACAATATTTTTTTATCAAGTGTAAGCCTTAGAATTTACATTATCTTTTCATTTTATTTAAATCATTAATTTATGAGGTAATCGCTGCATCATCATTGTGTCATACAAATTTTAATTTATTTAATGTCTAAAAATTATAAAAAAAGTATCATGATGTAGGAAATATTTTTATCTTTCTAATGAATATTTATAGTCAAACATATGACTTTTATAACCCCATTTAAAAATTGTTTTAGTAGAACAAGTCATGTTTGTGACATTTTTATTTTTACATTAAATAAAAGGTTTTTAATGTCATTTTCCTACCTAAGTGGCTCCATGGGATCCCCAAGTTGACCCATGGATGTTCTTGGTCGGACATGAATCATTAAATAGGGGTAGGACATGTGTAAAGGTCATTTCATATTATTATAACATTATCTTTACCTTAAATTACACTAATTACCTATAATCGCGATGAATTAAACGTAAAAGTTACTATTCACCAAAACATTATTTTAATCGCATTGAACCACATTTTACTTACTAATGACAACCATGTATGTTGTATTTTTTAAAATAAAATCACAGAAGTGGTAATATTTCATTTAAACGAAAAATCAGTTTTTTAACTACCACTTAGTGGTTTCACTATTATAAAAAATTGATGTTTTTCAGAACAATGCCAAACTTTCAACCTAAGATATAATTGATATTCCGAATTCAATAATGATGTCTATTTTATGAAATTACAAACATATAAGTTTCATTAATTAATTTTATAATTAATTTCCACTGTCACAACAAATAGCGTGTTTTTAAGAAACAATATATATCAAAAGATTGACAATTGTTTACATTAAATTTCAAAGTGAAATTAATTATAATGAACACCATTGGATAAAATGGTAAAAATATATTCTAATTATACTTTAAAACCACTAAATATTATAATTTATCAATATAAATTATTTTGATTAAAAATTTGTTTTTAAGTATTTTTCACTATTCATATAAAATTGGAAGTTCTCAGAAAATTACAAAAAATTCAACTTAGGATAATTTCGATATTCCGAATACAAAAATGAAGTCCATTTTGAAATATAAAATGTATATAATTTCAAAAGGTGGGTATTAATATTCATAACTACTACTTTGATTGGTCTTAGTGTGTTAGAATCTCGAACTTGCGTACAATTCAAGCTATTGCATTATTGAAAGAGAAGCGTATCGTGAAATCTTAGGTTGTTACATTCTCCCCTCCTTCACTAATTGTGTCCTCGCAATTTGAAAATGTTCTTCGAAAATAAAAGGTTGAAAACAGAAAATACCTTTATGGAAAACCGACATCAAAAATAGGGTTAATAAAATTTTTCCTTAATAAGAGGGAAAGGGAAATGAAAAATTCACCACCAAATTATGATCTCGATAAGGAGAACATTGGTGGAAATTAGAGACATATAATTGGAGGAAAATGTAAATATTTGTAGGGAGTGATTGAGGTAATCAATCACAAACACATGTAAAATTGAGGGCCTCAAAGCCTTCAATCTATGTCGATTTAAAATATTATCAGTTCAACAAGACATATGGTATTAGGATAACACATTTTTTGTTTTAATATCCCTTTAATAAAGTTTCAGAATTAATTTATTCATAGAATAAGAGACAGGTATATATATATTTATGCTTGACAAGTAGAGTTTAAACCTTCAACTAATTTCTACCACAAACTCATCTTTCACTCAAAAAGATAACATAACTCAAAAATATTATATTTATCCTAATTCTACAAGGTTCAAAATCTTAACACACACTATTTAGATTAGGAAAACTATTTTTTAATAACCAGGGACTTCCTGTAGGATAGTGGTAGGTAATAAAGGCATGTTGCACTATGGTTGTGGGTTCTATTCCTACAGCTTTTTCCGACGCGACGGGTTATCCCCCAACCTGTAGGTTGTCCTTTTCCTAAAAATATAGTATTATAATATTCCAAAAGTAATCTTCAGAAATGTTTTAACCGTGAACAATAATATTCAATGTTCAACTTAATCCATCCCAACCTCTATAGTTATCCAAAATACCTCTATCCAGACTTTCTCTAAAAGGTCCCTTAATTCCAAAATCAATTGTAACATCAGATCCCCGAAACAATGTAAATTTTCTATTATTTTCACATACTAAAAGTATGATTACATACATCATATTAAAACCTTAATTAATAAAACATGTAATTCAGTACAATCCTTATATATATCACATTATTATTATAACCAGAATATAATCCTTGAGTCCAAAAGCACGAATACATTAATTATTCCACTTCAACTGTAGTAATAGCAGAAGATTGTCCTTGATCCCTTGGACTTTTCTTAGGTAAGTTTCACTGACGCTTAGGACATTAATTTGAATAATTCTCCATTTCCCTATAATTGTAGCATTCAACATTGATAGCCACATTCTTTCCCTTGGAATCACGAGCCTGGTGACCTTTTTCTCCACATTTAATATAAACTCCCATTCATTTTAGGCAAGCACCTGGGTGATTCTTCCCACAATTATCACATAATGGAAAATCCTTCTTTCCATTTTTCCCTTTATCCGTCTCTTGTTCCATCGTTCTCTTCTTCTCTTGCTTTACTTTGTTGTCATAAGACTTTGAGAATTCCTTTTCTGTCATGATAGCACATGAGAAAATATCTTTGTACGATTAGAAGGATTGTTATACTAAAGCTCGACAGAGAAATGGTTTTAACCCTTCAAAGAAACAATCTATCTTACTTCTTGGGGTATGTATATAATCTGCAACATACCTTGATAACCTTGTTAATTTGGCCTCATACTTTGCGACATTCTCATCCCCCTTTTGTCTCAAACTCAGAAATTTTCTTTCCATATCTGCACGATGGTCACGAGGAAAGTATTTTTCTATGAAAAGATCTTTTAACTCTCTCCATTCCATACATGATACTTATTCATCTTCCTTTTTATTTTGAATCAATGACCACCATTGATCGGCATCTCCATTGAGGCGGTAAACTTCCATGATAACCTTCTCCCTTTCACTACTCCCCAAGGCGTGGAATATTTTTTCTCTAAGGAGTCTATCCATTGCTCAGCTACTAATGGATTTGTACCCCATTAGATGTTGGCGGTTGTTGCCTTATGAAGCGGTCTAAAATTGATCCACCACGTTGCGGATCAGGGTGCTCCATACGAGTAAGGTTATTATTCATAACCTGAGTGAGTTGTCCCAGTATGGTAATAAGTTGATCAGCACCAGTTGTATATCCAGATCCACAATAATTATCTTGAGCAGAAGGGAAATCCCAACACGGAGCACGTGCATTGATACGGTTTCCATTCCTTCCACTAGGTGCTATTTCTAAACAATGGCATAAACTAGATTAGTTTATGAATAAATATATAGATTTCCATACTTGTAAAATACTTAACATAAATTGAACTATTTATGGATATAATCAATAATCACAAAAATGTTTTCTTTGAGGAAGTATATACTCATAACCCTTCATAGTGGTTTGTAAAGAAAATGATAATTATCCTAAGAATATCCCACGAGAGTGTCGTAACCAAGAGTGCAGAAAGGCCCGTTTTCGTTCACCAGTTTTCGTTCGAGTCTAGCTCAAAGCGGTGTTTTCGGGTTTTACCCCTAGGTACTTCTATTCTAGAGCCGCCTCTACCTGCTCGTATCCAAGCAGGGATGTATTGCTCGGAAAACTCAAAAAATCTCTATAATACCAAAATTCTAGGAAGTTCTTCTATACTAATCCTCAATGTATATCTTTGGGCTATGTGCTCTAATCAGAGTTTATCTAAATATAGCATCTATGGTTAGTACTAAACTACCTGTGATACCAACTGTAACACCCTGACCCCAGTTACGCAGAGTCGTTGCAATATTTCATAACATTGGCATGATAACAAATGATCAAGTCTCGATTGAACGATTAGTTTAGTATCCTTGGAAACAATAGATACATTCATAAACGTTACATTACATCGTAAAGTGAAAAACTACAATAACAAAGTCTCCATAGACCACACTCATATCCTCTTCTGACTATCCCTGCAGGTCATTCATAAAACACTTCTTCACATCCTGGAAAATATTAAAACATTGAAAGGGGTGAGCTCAGAGCTGAGTAAGGATAACAATATTGCAGAAGATTTCATAAATAAACATTAACATTTAAGGCAATGCATAATTAATACAAAATCCTTCTTAAACATGAATTTCAGCATAATATGGAAAAAAAATTAAATAATTCCATTTACTTACTCACATGGATATTCTACTAGTCGAATAATCATATGCAATATAAATAACCACTTTAATAATGATGGAATGCATAATGCCAGACTATCATAACCACGTAGCCAAGGCCTTGTGCCAAGAGTACAAATAATATTTTTTCATGGCCTCATGCCAAGACACTAGTTTGTCTCATGAGACCTACTGATGCATCGAGGAGCTATATCGGGATCCACCTGTCACTTATTAAGTCCAATGCAATCCTCATATGAACAAGTTTAAACATTCATAAACCATAACATAATTGTATCACATAAAACATGCATAAAGGAAACATAACATTTCCACATTACAATCACAAGATATCAATAAAACACATTGATATAATAAAAAAACTCTTTCAAAACCATTTTCAAAACCAAAATAAAAGAAAATTAAAACCTTTTATTTCTTTTTCATTTTAAAAAAAGTTATTGCTTGTAGAGGAAGCCGAAACACAAATAATGGTCACAGGGGCAGAGAATTCATTATCACCACATACGTATGACAAGAAAAACATTACTTATTTTTTTTAGTAAAATGCTTCGTATAAAAATATTCCTTTTGAATAAATGTAAAAGTCATAGGGGTTTATACACCGTATAAAAGAAATTTGTGTATAAAACCAAATATGCCTCAATGGAAGGAGATTGAGACGAAGTCCTTAAAAAGATCATTTTTAAATAAAATATATCTACAATGTGTATTCAATATATTTAGACATAAATAATTTATAAATACAAGATAATATCAAGACATAATTTTAAAGTAGGAGATTAACCCAAAGATTGGAAATTGGGTTAAGAAGTTCCCTTGCCTCGTGTCCGACTTGACTCGATCATCCTTTAACCTCCTGAATAATAAACTAGAGTTAATTTCTTTTTGCTTAAGAACCATTTACATGTTCATTATTACTTTTATATCACTTATTAACATGTTATGAATATTATGTAATTATTTAAATTAATAACGGTCATTTTGTCGATCTTTGGTACTTGAGTTAAAAATAAACTTCTTATAATTACAAGTTGATTATGTGGTAGAATATCCATTTTATAAAAAATTATATTCTTGATTTAGATATGATATATATCATATATATCCAGTAGATACTTTCATTCATAATATTACGTAACATTTAGAGGTAAGAAATGAAATGCACCGTTCATGGAGACGGTAAGCCGTACGTACGCATGAACGCTACTTTAATTTCTATTTCGTATTTAACAGAATGAAATTATAATTATATAAAGGTATAATATAATTCCAGTATAATATAATGAATAATACCATTTAATTCATCCTTTATACATCCAATATATGGCATTAGCAATTCAAATCACTTTGAGGGGGCGGTAGTCTGCACTTCCTAAAATGAAAATATCATGTTTACCCATAATGGAAAACATAAAGGTATGAAATAAATGAGAAATACATAGGCTTAAGTAAAACATTTACAGATTATATATAATATATAAATATAGTGAAATCTTAATGTCCGGCTTTGAAGGTGTTATATGAGTGTTGAACAATCATTGTTTCTTGAGGGAGAAATTCTCCATCCACAGAAACAGTATGTTCTTTAACCATTAGATGTAGGTCTGTGTAAATGTAGCTCTAATACTTTTTATAACAACATCACAGTATATTGAGGATACTTGTTTTGTTACAAAAGAAATTAATAAAAAGAGTTTAAGGGGTTGGAGAAGCAAAATAAAACAAAATAATATCAAAGAAGACATTACCTTAAAATCGGGTAACTCTTTTTGATTTGAGCCAAAGGCTTCCTTGGGATTCATTATTCCCAAATTGAGGCTTCTAGGAGTAAGATAGGGAAGTTGAGAGAGTATTTGGGTAGTGGTTGGCCGAGCCAAATGGCATGAAGGTGTGAATAAGGTGGTAGTGGTGGGGGCCTTTTATAAGAGGAGAGGAGGGGCACTCTTGGAATGATTGAAATGTTAATTTATTATGAAATGATTTTCGGATTATAAAGGTCCCAAAATGATATATTTAGAGGATAAGGTGAAATTGTTTCGAAATATTCTCATCTAATAGGTTTTTTACAAGTGTATACTATAGAGTTTACATTATCTTTTCATTTTATTTAAATCGTTAATTAATGAGGTAATCATTGCATCATCATTGTGTCATAAATATTTTAATTTATTTACTGTATAAAAATTATAAAAAAAGTATCACGATGTAGGAAATATTTTTATCTTTCTAATGAATATTTATAGTCAAAAATATTACATGTATAACCCAATTTAAACTTTTTTTAGTAGAACAACTCATGTTTGTGACATTATTATTTTAACATTAAATAAAATGTTTTTAATGTCATTTTCCTACCAAAGTGGATCCATGGGGTCCCCAAGTAGACCCATGGACTGTATTGGTCGCCCATGTCTGATAAAATAGTGGTAGGACATGTGTAAATGTCATTTCATATTATTATAACATTATCTTTACCTTAAATTACACTAATTACCTTTAATCACGATTAATTAAACTTAAAAGTTACTATTCACCAAAAAATTATTTTAATCCCATTGAACCACATTTTACATCATAATGACAACCATGTATGTATTATTTTTTAAAATCAAATCATAGAAGTTTTAATGTTTCATTTGAACGAAAATCAGTTTTTTAACTACCACTTAGTGGTTTCACTATTCATCAAAAATTGATGTTTTTCAGAACAATGCCAAAATTTCACCCTAAGATATAATTGATATTCCAAATTCAAAAGTGATGTCTATTTTATGAAATTACAAACATATAAGTTGCATTAATTAATTTTATAATTAATTCCCGCTATCATAACAAATAGTGTGTTTTTAAGAAACAATATATATCAAAAGATTGACAATTGATTATGTCCAATTTCAAAGTGAAATTAATTATAATGAACACCATTGGATAAAATGGTAAAAATATTTTCTAATTATACGTTAAAACCACTCAATAGTGTAATTTATCACTATAAATTATTTTAATTAAAAAAGTATTTTTTTAGTATTTTTCACTATTGATAGAAAATTGGAAGTTCTCAGAAAATTACAAAAAATTCAACTTAGGATAATTTCGATATTCCAAATAAAAAAATGAAGTCCATTTTAAATATAAAATTTATATAATTACAAAAAGTGGGTATTAATATTCATAACTACTACTTGGATTGTTCGCGGTGTGTTAGAATCTCGAACTTGCGTACAATGCAAGCTATTGCATTATTAAAAGAAAAGTGTATTGTGAAAGCATGGGGTGATACAGTTATTATTGAATATATGTGATAAAAATAATTCATATGTTAATGTAGAAAGAAAAATCACTGTAATAAGAAGCCAAAAATGATATAAGAAATAGTGGATCCTCCAGAGTCTGTCATGGTCTACCACTACATCCAAAATCGTCTTCTTAGCTGTCCACAACATAGAACATTCCCATCATCTGATCCCTCAAGAGACCTTCATGTATATCAAAATCCCAAATTAGTGTGTGAATTCATGACTTATATGGACACCAAAAATTCTTAATTAAATGAATGTGTTCATGTATAACAATGTATTCTATAATTATTATGACTGTATAGCAAGCATAATCATAAAATCCAAAACCAAGTGGTCATGTGATAACCATATAGACATAAAGTGTAAAACATGATTTCTTCTGCTCAATGCTAGAATGATATTAAAGCTTTTAGAATAATCCAGGAATATCCATGTGGCTAAACAATCATGCTACTCATAATTGCCTATTCCTAGAACTCGAAATCACTATTCATTAAGGATGTCATACTATCAGCACCCCCATGGAATTGAGAGCTACTCGAAATCCCCAAATCATAGTAAAAAAATAACCCTTGGAATCTAATAGTCATAAAGTGCATCACACGACATCCCAGACACATCATAGTGTCCCTATCCTATGCGTAGGCCTCTCTTTATCAATTTTTCAAATCATTTTCACTCACTTTATATGGGATACATTATTATTATAGTCCACATTCCATATATTTCATTTATAAATCCAAAATGTACACATATCATGGCATTATAATGGAGAAATCATATCATATAATATAATTAAGGTAGAACATACAATACATGTAATCATTATCAAACATTAATATTAAGCTACAATGTGCTCAGGGAAACAAGTGTAATATACAGTTCACATGGATACAAACATAACCAAATTACATCACAATCTATCAAGATAAAGAAGATATGTCTACGTGTAATCATATTAAAGAAGAATTTTTAAATGATCCCAAAAAGATAAAGAACATTCTACCAAAAAAGTCGTTGATGTTAAAAGGAGGGGATAAAAATTTCATGAACTCCACTTCAAAACATTATTATCTAGAAATGTTGGCACTCAAGGTTCACCAAGGGTTCCTAAATCAGAAATAAACTATATTATTTAAAAAAGAAATAAAATATCAAATGATTTGATACGTTATTTTTCCCATATAATTTCTAAATTATAATTTTAAAAAAATAATTGTGATAATATTTTCTTCCTCATTGATAATTAGCTGATTATAATTTAAAATATTACATGTAATAATATTTTACCACTTCTAGATAATTTTAATGATCTTTAAAAATATTAATTTTAACATATTTTAACCCCCTTGGAGAAGTTGAAAATTATCATTTTAATATATTATAAGAGATATTATTTTATTTCTCCTATATATTTTCTGATGATCATTTAAATTATTATGTGTAATAATATATTATCTATGCTGGATAATTATAAAATAATCAATTAATATATTAAATGTGATAATATTTTGTCTATGAAAAATAATTTTAAAATTGTATTTTTAAAATATTAAATATGTAAATATTCTATCCCTTGGGGACAATTTTAAAATTAACATTTAAAAGATCACATTTGATAATATTTTTCGATCTTGAATAATTTGGAAGTTATCATTTTAAAATATTACTTGAGATATTATATTATCTCTATATGATAATTTAAAAATGGTCATTTAAAATATTACATGTTATAATATTTTATCTATCTTCAATAAATTTCAATTTTTTTTCAATACACAAGTTTATAATTATCCTCAGTGATTCAATGAAATTGTCATTTTATAATTCTTTATATTTTTTTTGATAATTGTATGTAATTACATTGATAGTATGTTGTAATTATAGATTAATAATTATTTATGACTATCCTTTCATATTACCGAATAATCATTTATATTTACCCTTTCCTAACTTGAGAAAAATTATCATTTGATAATTAGTATGTAAATTTTCATTATAGATCAATGTATTATCCTTCGATATTATTTAGAAAGGCTACTTCTTTAAAATTTTGGATAATACTTTTTAATTAGCCTTTCATAACTGTTACAATTATCTTTATACCATTTTGATGAAATTATAGTGTTATAATTCATCATAAATTTAATTAAATAACATCATACAATTGATCATTGTTAATATTTTAACTGAATTTATATTGATATATTTTTTATTTTATCATAAATTTTGTATTCAAAATCATAAATTTTATTTTATTTTATTTTCATACATTTTTTATCATTTGTATTTTTTTAAAGAAAACATTAATATAGAATAATGAAGAGATAGGAAAATAAAAAAATATAAAATGAAGAACAAATATTCAATTCATGGCCCACCAAGGAGGTGGAGGGGGAGGAGACCTCCATGCCCGGATACATACTCTAAATTCATCAACCCAATCATGGAAATAGTATCTGAGGTTGTTCACACTTGACTAGGTCCACCATGAACCAAAATGATCAGTTTGGATATAAAAACCCCCATGTACCATGTTCATAAATTCTTGAATTTAAATACCCAATTTCATTCCATTGTTTAACCATAAAATCAATGTAGAGTACTTAATTTCACAATATCCTTGTGTTTCCATCAATAATGTGTCAATATGATTTCTAATGGATGATTTGAAATCCATAGGGATGAAAACATTGTGGGTATCGGTTTTGGGGGAAAATTTGAAAATAAATTCTGTAATATTTATGTTAATGAAATGAATTATTTTATATAAATATTAAATAAGTTATATTAAATAGCATCCTGACCAAAACCCTTGAGGTGAATAAAAGTTTTTAACCACATTGGGCAAGCCACATATCTCAGACATAACTATGGTATCCAATTTCTCATATGCCTCACCATTTGAGAAATATTAAATTAATTATTAATTAATGACATATTAAAAATACAAATAAATGTTTGAAAGATATTATCATATTCGATAAGACCGAACATATTATTTTTAAAAAATTTATACCCCACCATGTGTAAAAGTCGAGTCTCTATGAGCATAAAAACATTTCCCTAACAATGTTCCTAACAATAAAAATATTTCATTGAATAATTGGAGGTGAAAAATTTTGCTTACCCTTACTAAAATCCTTTTAAAATATGTATATTGTTATTTATATTGGAAAATATCATTTCCATATAACAATACATCTTAATTATCAACATAAAACTTTTTATTATCTTTAGAAAAACAACACATTACAATTATCTTCCTCTATTAACTTCTAATCCCTGATATGTATCTCTTGCGGTCTTACTCAAACCACTCAGGCTACTAGGATCGTGCATGGTGTACCATCCTTCTATTAATAGACAACCTATGTAGAAACTACTCATATTAGTGAGATGTTTGGATCATGTGTGGAAGAAATTGGTGGATTATGGTATGATCACCTAGCCTTAGTTGAGTTTTCATACAATAACAGTTACTAGGATTAAAGTTATCTATAACCTTATGAGGCACATTATGAGAGGCTATGATGCTCACCAATATGTTGTCATGTGGTTGTTGAAGTGCTAGTTTTTGGACCTAATATTTTCTAGTAGTGCCTCTGAGAGTTTGAAACTGGTATATAAGAGGTCGGTCACCTCTCAGAGTAGACATATATATTCTATTGTCTATATGAATACACCCTTGTTGTTAGAAATGTGAGATCACGTATTATTGAGTGTGAAAATATTGTTAGGGAGAAGATGCATGTGGAAGTAGAGAATTCATGAATGGCATTATGTTAGACCCTTTTAGATCACTGATTAGATATGGGAAGTGTCATACCATTTATAACTCCCTTCTTAATATAGATGTATGTATGACATCTTCCATGTGTCACAACATCTTAGGTAAATAGACAAACCACACATGGTATTGACTGTGATGAAGTTGAGGTGGATACCAATGAATCTTTTGTGGTGTGTCTGGTATGGATCATATTTCAAAGTTAGATTGTAATTTAAGAAAGATAATAGCGCTAGTTCAGATTCAGTGGTAGCATAGACATATCTGAAATTGTAGGTTTTGGATTTTGGGAACCTTGGGTGTCCTCATGTATCAATGTATTTCAATAATAATGTTGTGCAGAGTTGTTCTGGACTCGTGTATCCTCCTCTCTTGACATATAATACTTTTTAGGTAGAATTTTTCTTTACTTATTGGGATAATATACACATGTTTCCATAACAAGATAATGCGTATACATATTATGATGATCATTATGGATTATGACCACATGTGAGTGAGTGTTTGTGTATCCCTAAGAACTATATGTTACACTTGTTTCCATGAGTACTTTGTAGATTATTATTCATGTTCAATAATTATCACAAGTATTGTGTGTTCTACCTTACTTATGATAAAATGTTATGCTTGATCATGTACCCTACCCGGTTATGTGTTCTTTTTTGGTATTTTTCTTATAACCCAAAGAAGGTGAACTATCATGACAAGTTTATCCGTTAGAGGGATTGTGCACACAATTTCTGACGTTGATGAAGAGGGACCTATGCGCAGTGTAGGGATGAAATGATTTTAGGGGGATTCCTTGTGATGCAATCGATGAATAGAGAATGATTCGGGGTAAGAATCTTGAAACAAAGGGGTTGATGATTAGATTTACATGTATTGAGTATTTCAATATAATGACTTCTTTGATGAAAAATGATGACTAGATACATTATTATATGATGTTTTGTTGTATGATTCATTATCCTTATGTCTAATTATTTATTCTTTTAACACCATTACTATGTTTCTATCATTGTTCCAAAGAAGGTACGATAGAGGGTTTGTGATGGATTGTCTAGTTCAAAACCATTAAATTTTGAATTGAATGTTTATTATTGTTACATACTGAACTTTATAATGGAATTATATATTAAAAATTAGCAGATAATGTTAAGGATGCGTTGGTGGTTTCCTGATAAGCCTTGTACTCGCACCCTACTTGAGAATTTAGATGCACTATTAGATTTCATTAAGATATAGTGATTGGATTGGGCCTTACAGTTGATAGATTTGTTATGGAATGTATAGCTAGTAGCAGGCTGGAATAGGGTTTGGAGGGATCAATATATTTTATTTACATTTTCTAGTACTTAATAGATTTTTTTATTTCCACTTTTGGAGATCCATTATTTATAAGAAATATTTCAAATATCATGTTTCTGCATGTTTTACTCTATTTGTTTATTAGATTGTTCGCATGAGGATATTGATCCTATGAAAAGATTTTGAGGGTAGAGTCTCCCTACTAATGAACTCATAACCTCACTACTACTAAGAAACCACTTCTGTGTGGGTAGGTACCCATGAGGTCAGATAAAATAACATCTCTGACCTAGTTGATTGTGTTTGGATGCTAAACAAATATTTTAGAGCCAATACCTTGCTAGAAGGGTAGAGGCACATAATAAGATTTAGGATTGGGTTCCACAATGGAGGAATTTTGATTTAAATTGGTAATGAGTTTAACACCCATTCAATATTGAGACTTAAAAAGGACAAATTTTAACTCTCATGTCAACATGGTGTGCCAATACTTTGTAGATACTACCTGACTAGAGCTCTATAATTAAGCATTCTAGTCTTGGCATAGTGATCATATTGGGTGACATTATAGGAAGCCTCTCATGTTGTGTGTGAGTGAAGAAAATAACATAAATAACATGTATTGGCCTTTGGGGATAGTGATTAATAGACTATGATGCACTAAGAAGGAATCTATGTTAATAAATGAGATCCACGATGTCATATTACTAGTACCATGACTAGAGCAAGGTTGGGTCATGAGAATTTTGTTTTATCATATATAAATATTTAATATTTAAAACTAATGAAATCCTCTATAATTATTATAATAGTAATTAAATGGTTTTATATAATTCATTTTCTTGATTTTTAATTTGTCATGGATATGAAAATCTAATAGAATATATATTTTTCATTTATTCGTTATAAATAATATTACTATGTCATCCATTGGAGAGAAAAATATTTTTATAAAAACCATATCCAAATTATTTAGTTTTTAAATCATTAATTTCAATATTTCAATGTGATTTATTGTAGATGGACTCTTCAAAATAAGTATAACATCACATTAGTGTTTAATTAAAATCTCAACCTTGGGATATTGGTGATGTCTAGAATATACTATGGAAAATATGTAGATATATTAAAATATAAAAAGAATATGTTTTTATGAGTTAATCCCCTGCAATTTAATATAAATATAATTAAATACTGTGTATCAAGATCCATATCAATTTTTTATTTACCAATGTATAATAATAGTATAACTACCATTTATGTATGGCTAGGTATGATTTTGTATATGAAATGTGGTTTACCTGTTAGGTAAATATATACAGGATTTATATTAATATTTTCAATTCCATCATAATAATACATAAAATTCAAATAAGGAATGAATATATTAGATTTATAGGATATAAATTTTAACAAATATAATTGGATAACATTTATATTCACGGTTTGAAATCATCTCACATCTAGAAGTTTTCATTGATAACTCAATATATAATCATTAAGGGAGTGAATTTCTAATTTTAGTTAAAATTCAATACATGGAGCAGTGTAAAAATAAAGAATTAAAATAATGTTGTTTCAATTTAGGACCAGATAATTAAGGTAACATTAACCATATATTTTTTCTGATTTAATCAAACTATTGTGATGGAAAACTATCTTCCATACTCCATTGGTAATAGAGGATAAAAAATATGATTTTCCTCTTCATAACATGAATCAGTTCATTCTCCTATGATGTTCCAAAATTCAGAAACAATTAATAACAAAAAAAGGATTTTATTAACTAGTATATTATTTCGCTTCATTGTGTTAATTATAATCATTAAAAATATTTAATAAAATATAAATTATTTTATATTATTCTTCATATAATTGATTTTATAGTCAATTTATGGAAATTTAATTCTTAATTCATCACTTAAATTAAATATGTAATACCTATATTATTATTTATTTTATGATTTTTTTAATAGAACATCAATGGAAGTGGTTTTTTATTTTTTCATCATTAAATCAATTACTTCATTGAGAATATATACAACTCATTTCATCCATATGAGTATGTCAAATTACATTACCATATCTAATAAAGTCCCTCATATCGACTACTTTTCCACAAATTTATTTTTTTAAAAAAGTAATGTGGTTATTATAAATTAATTATTAATGATTAATCGAATGATATATATTGAATGTCCCAAGATAGCTACCTTAAATAAACGAATCTATACATTCATCATTATATGATGATCAGATAATCCATTAATATTTTTAATAGCAATGTATGTTTTCATATTATCTCAAATCCTATTGATATTTTTGTGTCAAACATAAAATTTCATATTGTATTCATATTTAAACTAGTTCTTATTGGTTCCACCTATTGATAATTAAAATTGTAAAATGAATAATAAAAAAAATATTAACATTAAATCAAAAATAAATATTTTCCATAATAGGAAAAAAGAAAACCAATGACCTTCTACTCTATAATAAAATCATTAAAACCCATGATAGTTTTTTTTATTTATGTATTCTTTATGTTTTATTATACATATCTTATATGTTTAATCACCAAAACAACTAAACAAATCTTTTATAAAAATATGAAAATGTAAGCATAACATATATAAATTTAACCTCATTACCATGTTTATAAATAATAAATTAAAAATAAATCCTTATCCAAAAATCTATATGTTTATCCCCCTTATAAATATTCCTCATAGAAATCATTTATTAAAAGAAGTCAGAAATTAGATTCATAATAATAATATTTTTATATATGGAAATATAAGGCATATGAAATTTGAAAGCTCAATATATTATGGATGAATGAGAACTTATATTTTAATTATAAACATGTTAAAAACATGAACATGTGTTGAATTTATTATTTCATGGAATTTCGTTATAAAATCATATGATGTGATCAAAAGGTGTTAATCATACTCATTGCTCAAGGTAAAAGACTATACTAATTTAAAATAATACCCGTTAAATTATGAAATGTATCCTAGAATACGAATATAAATTTATTAATCCATAACCATGGTAATAGAATGTGTAATGTTAAATTAAAATGAAAGGCGACACATATATAAACAAATAAAATAAGGATAATATGTCAAGGATAACCCCTAAGATATTAAAAAAATCATTTATTTGGAAGACCACCTATATCCAATAATGTAATACACTCTTCTTGACACTCATGTAATGGATATTTTAACTAAAAAAAGGCAATTTAATAGTTGTTTAGGGAACATCATGATCGATAGCTATGCACAATATAACACGGTGTGATAGACTATGGAATGTGGATATTCATTGAAATATTACATTTTGTGATACTGTATTTCATTATTTTTTCAATCATTATATATGGTATCATTATTTTTTATTCATTATTCAATATTGTAATTTTATATTTGTAATTATATTCATTAATGAATTATAAATAAACTATTCATTATATTTATTGAATAACTATTAAAAGAGTTGTAATTTTGAAAGACCTTAAACAAATTTCACATAAATATATTGTAAAATTTTTTGTTATGTGTAACACAACACAGTGTGACAGAGAACGACATGTGTATATTCATTGAACTATCACATTATATGGTTATGTTTTTTATTATTTATTCAACCAATGAATATGGTATCATATTTGGTTATTCATTAATTTATAATGACATTATATAGCTCTTATTTTATTCATTAATGAATTAGAAAATACACTATTCATTATATTTATTGAATAACTATTAATAGAGTGTAATATTGAGAGTCCTTTATCTAATTTCAAACAAATATATTCTTATGTGTTTACCATGAACATTTTTTCAATTTAACCATTAAAATAAATGTTGTTTTTTGTCTTCTAATTGAGAGTGATATTTCAATTGCATGATAATATTTTTAAATACTTTATATTCTATTTAAAATCCCACACATATCATATGTATATATATAATTTTTTTATATATTACTAAATGAATTTTCATTAAAAAATATAAAGATACATACCAGAATAATATATTTATAATGCCTTTAGATACTCGGAAATTCATAAAAAAATTAGTTCATTGGTGAACTATTTCATCTCCAACTATGTTCATCATAATTAAAACCGTTTTTAGAAATGTTATACATAATTAATTTCTTTATAACATATGCAATAGAAACATAAAAATGGGCGAGCCTAGATGCCCAATAAGGGGTAAAAATGCAGATATCCTTGTAATATGGGAAAATTAATTTATGAACATCTGATTAACATTTTAAAATGATACCCTTCATTAAAAATGTCATAAACGTGACTTGTGGAATAGATATTCACATTTCAAAACACATAAATATGAACAGAATTAATGAACATGATCCATGATATCATAACATTTTTTAAGACATAGATTTGTTTCATACACATAATCATAGAAAATTATTTTTATTTTAGTCAGGGAACATTTAGAAAAACTATCATAGATGATTAGTATCACTCCAAAACCATCATAATATTCAATTTTCACTCAAATGAATATCATATTGGAAAGGTTTACCTATTAAATTTTCTTAACTACATATTCTAGTCCTACTTATATCACGAGATATCAATATTTCGACAATTCATTGGAGGGATGTATAGATCCAACCCATAATTGGATATAACTTATAAACCATATTTTTTGTAACATAACCACTATTGAATAATTAAAACCATACATAAGTGTAGCACATGTTCATAAAACATTTGTCACATCGAAACACATTGGAAGAATTGAGATTCATTAACATATCATAATAAAACAATTGACAGAAAATGAATGGGTATAAAAAACATAGTATCATCATATACATGAACCATAAAAATTAATCAAATATATAGTAAAAATATATTATATTCCATGTAAAAATAAGAAACACTAATTTTTGTTACAATTGATGTGTAAAAAATCCATAAAGGATAATAAAAACAATAATATAGGAATTATCCTTTTAATATTATATTACCCATTGAAAATAATAAACAGAAAATATTATTTTAAAAAAATTCCTTAACATTATCCTTGGAATATTATAAAATAAAATTTAAATAAATTTTTTAATCCTGACATCAAAAAATTACATTGTTTTTGTACATGTCAAATAAAAAATTTCATTCTTAGTCTTCGTAAAAAGTAAAAAACACATTTGAAAAATGTCAAGAAGATTCCTTTTTAAATATTATGTTAAAATTTAATAAGGGATATAAATTTATTGAAATAATCTTTAATAACAAATTCTTATTTAAAAACTATTTGTAAAATATACAGAAGGCTGGAAAAGGGTATCTAACCGAAGAGATAAATAAATAAAGTTTTCCTTAAAAATATTATTTTTGAATGCTGAGTGAATAAAGACATGGATGAGAAATGAAAAAATTAATATCAATAAATAACCATTTTAGATTATTTTTCATGTGTTTCATGGGTGGTGGGTAATAAGATATCATCATTTTATGCATGATAATAAACAATCACTATAATCAACAAGATTGTTACAAAAAAATTACCACATTGTTATATTTTGAATTGTGTGACCCATGAATGAAATAAAATTAAGTGGATATGAATTTCCATATATTATAATCATATGGATCTTAAATTACACTCATGGTTTGTATATACACCACAAAAATAAAACTGTTGGTTTATAAGTCATATCTTTCACAAAAATAAATCTGAGAGGAGAACCCATTATTAAATTGGTAACTATTAAATCATAAGCCCCATTAATTAATAACATAATATAATTACTAAATGTAATTAAAATTTTTATATTCATGATATATCATGTTAATTTAGTAGTATATTAAAAAAAATGAAAATTATTGGTGAACATGACAAATCTCTCCTATAGAAAAGAGAGAGACAAGAAATCCATTACCATAAATCATGACAACATTTATACATATTAGAAACTTTTATTTAATAAATATAGGATTACTATAAAATTATCCAAGAATAATATTCATATAATAAATAATTTATATGGCTTACTTTGATATTTTATTACCTTTTTAATGAAAATTCAATGCTAAAACCAGGTTTCGGGTAATAACTCCTTCATTTTTAATATATGTTCCAGTTTAGTATTTTCAGTAATTTTACATTGATAATTATTCCTTCCAATCCATAATTTTAAAAATTACATAATTATAATATCTATTCATTATATATGTATATATAGTATTCCATAGAATTTATATTTAGAAGATAAATTTCACCATTCATTGAGATAGAAGGTTATATATACACATGAACATTAATTCAAATTCAAAAATAATCACAATGATGTAAAGGTAAATAATATGTCACCATTATATATTAAATATTATTTAATTAAAATCAAATATATTCACAACTTTTTCCTTACCATTTTATATTAAATACGTAATTGAAAAAACGAATCACATCTCTTCGAGAGGCGGAAGTTTCCGATGCACACGAGTGGTGTTATTATCTTCCAATTGAATTGGAAGTAAGAAGGTATATGTGATATTATAATTCTAGTTGTATAAATATATCATAAATATCATATAAATATAATAAAACCATCGTTATATCCATCCTTAGGTTTGGGTTATAGGTAATTAATTACATCGGTTCACAAGGCGGGAGTCCACCATACACATGATCAACAATATCATTTTCCATATGAATGAAGAAGAGGTTGTTATAGTTTGTTATATTAACATAAAAAGAAAACATATATGATATATTTTGGTATTATTATATTATAATATTTTGATAATATTTTAAATAGCTTAAAATAGAAATAAAAAAATCTAATGTTTATGATTTATAACTCTTCTTGGGAGAACCTCCATATGTTTATATATAAATAATTATTAAAAATATTCCATAATCACGATAATTAATCTATTATTAAACAAGGTAATTAATTAATATATTTATCATATATGTTATAAACAAAATATTTGTTTTGGATTGAAGTACAGAGGAGAGGGGGTATCCTTTTATAATAAGGGGATGGGGCACACTTGGAATCCTTGAAAAGATTATAGTGTCCTCAAACATTAATAATTCCAAAAGAAACAAAAATGGGTAATTATCAAACTTTATAGGTTATAATGATGAAATATGGATATAAAATTTTATATGTTAAAGGACTAATTTCTTTTTACCCCTTATCATTATAGGTGAACCCTCCCGATTAAGCATTTTAATCATTAATGACAAAAATTAATTTTAACTATTTTAAATATCCACATGGAACTAAAAATATCATGACATTACTAAAGAATATTAATCTTGAAATTTCAAAATATGGAATATATTTTTCCAATTTTTTTTCACTTTTTTAGAATATTTTATTTTAAAATTCAACATATGGACTTTATGGACAAACTATTTTCGAGAGAGAGAATTCTCAAAAGTAGAGAATGTTATTATTTAAAATATCAATATGAATTTTATTAAAATGACCAAATGATGTTTTATTATAACCATATATAACAATAATATATTTAGAGTAAATTTTATATAATATGTAACATTTCTAATTCAGTAAATGAACAAGATGTTTTTAATTAAAAATGATAATTTTTCTATTCATCAAATAATTAATCTTTTCAAGAAATTCACAAAATATTACAATAAGTTTTTTTTTACATGTTGATTCCAATAATGAAACTAATGTTTCCAATAATGTTTCTATAAATTTGAAAATTGAATTCTAATATTATTATCATAAAGTAGTTGAAATCATTTTTTTGAGAAAAAAATATTTTCAATGTATATAATGGAACTACTAAAAACAATTCACTTATTAATAAATATATATTAATTATAAATATCCTATATTAATAATTTTATAATTAGGTTAATTTAATTCATAAAATAAAATAAAATCTACTATATAATTGACATATAAAATATAATAGTATACCGTAGTTTCTTAAAACTCATTGTTTCCATTAATGCATGATATAAAAAAATTAAAAGTATTTGAGAAAAAAAATCATAAAATATTGTGGTTTACATTTTAAAACTATGTAAATTAATTAATCCCTTTAATTTATATAATCTTGGTAAAAAAATATGATGAAAAAACTACCTCATTACATCCTATGGTTAATATGTATCTTTTTTATGTCGGTGGTTTTACAATAAAACATTCAGCCGATGAGTGGTCCTTTTTCAAAATAATTTTTATATTTGATCTACAATATACAAATTTTTTCCTTTTAAGAAATATCAACCTTCATTATTATGACCTCCAAGTTAAAAACATGTTATAGATCAAGTATTTAATTCCTCAATAGAAATAATTTTAACAAATCGTGAACATGAAAGAGAATTAGTGGTGGTCTATAGTGGTAAGGTATGGACCAAATACAACCAATAATCTCAAAGGGACTAATGTAAAATGGGAAAATTTTATTTTGTTGAGAAATATCATAACCTTTTCAATATATAAATTCATATAAACACTTTATAACAAACATCAAATTTGAAATTTTGATGATTATTATCTATATTATTTACTATCAAAATTCTAATTCTATTGTGTGTTGTTGAATGGCTATAAACTTATATACCATTTCAATATCTATATCAGGTCCCAATAACATTATTTCTCCAAATTCATCCCATATTTTTGTATTTATACATTTTTTCCCATATAAGGCTTCTTAAGGGTCCATTTGAAATCTCAACGAAATGTAATTACTTTATGTAAACTCAACAAGTGGAAGGTTTAGATCCCAAAATACCTTTAAATCAACATACCATTGACAAATCATATCTTATTGGGTTTTAATTATTTTCTTATACTAGACATATGTTTGGGGATGATACAACATAATGATACTCAAATCTATATAAAGATTATTTTGAAGATGTCACTAAAACCTTGATCTAATCCTCAGATCCCAATAATAAAATATAATGTGTTACTCCATGAAACCATAATACTTCATTAATATATATATTATATGGCTAAGATAAATAGATATATTCTCTAATACTAATGAAGTTTTCTTAAATTATATGGTGGTGCACTACATCTCATATCGAGTTATACCATTTAGATGTTTTTGGAGTCAAATGAAAAAATCCATTGTGATGGATTCCCATTTCTATTATATTATGGGATATGTTTATATAATCCCTTCAGAATTTTGTCCCTCAACCTTCTATTTTTTAAATACCAAGCCCCGATATAAAAAATATATCACATCTCTCTATATTACATCCAAAAATAAATACTCGTTCAAATATCAATACTTATTTATACTTACATGATTAATGGAATATTAAGAACTATGAGACTCTTAGAACAGATCTTTCAAATATAGTAACGATTGAACACTTATATGTATCATAAATTTTATCATTCCATAATATCAATGTAGAACTATGGTATATGTTCCACATTATTTTACAGCTCTATATCATCTTTATTCATCTCTATTTTCCTCTCATTAATATATTGTTTAACAAATATTTGGGAATGATCAAATTTCTCCATTGCCATTAAGGTTTGACGATTCATCAATTAGAAATAATCCAGTACAATTTATTTTATGATCCTCATCCAGATATTTTAAAGTCACTATTTTGACGTAAATCATTATCCACCTTATTCACCATATCAGGGTGGTAATGTACTGAGAATCCATAACAAATAACCCATGCTAACTATAATATATGGGACATATTTAACTCCTTAAATTAAAATATATACTATATACTTTTTTGGTGGATATTTATATAAAAAATTTATATATAAATAACTTCCCTACATATTATTCACAAAAAAATTACCATAACCAACTCTAAATCCCGAGTTTGATAATTATCCTTGTGAACCCACAATTTTAAAAATGAATAAGATTTAACCTTACCCTTTTTCAAGGTAACAGATACTAACACATTTTTTACAGATCATTAATGACTACAAACCCTTCTCCCCTTCAGTGAAATATATTCACATTTGTGATAACTAATCTTCTCTTTAGTTACATGAAATTTTCCTCCCACTCACGTGTCAGGAAGAAGATATCTACCTTTCATGTTGCCATGGTTAGTTGAGTAGATAGACATGAAGAATTTTCCCCAAACCATCAATTTTAACCATAAAATCTAATAAAAAATCATATCACAGTTACCATGGTTGGTAGACACCGATATTCAATGAATATCATTTTTATGGACTTATCTATATAAATTATCTTAAGAATGTAGACAGAAAAATGAAAATAATTTTTTTTCCAAAAATCAAATATTTAAATTATCAACACAGTTTATTTTACCATAATGTATTTAGAAAAACACCTAATGGATCAACATAATCTTCTAGAAGAATTCAAAAATTTATTATATCATACAAAATGAATAACCCAAATTGATCAATGTAATCTCTATATACTATAATCATAAAATTTTTGAATATAGTATGGGGTTTATTATGACCATATGGAATAAAAAAATACTAATAGTGTCTAGACCTTGTATAGAAAACATTTTTGGTAATAACATGATTCTTAGCCATCAATTGATGATATCTAGAATGAATGTATCTATGGGATAAGTGTTGAGATACCTTACTTTGATCAAAAAAGTAATCAATAGATGGTATAGGGTGCATGTTTCTTATTGTTATATTTTTTCTTTTTATAATAGTAAATGCATCATATCATTGAACCATTATTCCTATTAACAAAAATAAATTTTCCACACCACAGTGACACTCATGGATGAATTAATCCCTTCACAATGTTATCCTGTAGTTTTTTGATCTATTCCTCCAACATGATCAGGCTTATTCTATAGGTACGATTTGAAATATCCGAGGAACCATGTATGAGTTCTATTGATATATACACTTATTGATTCACTTGAAGAATAGGAAATTATTATTAAATGATATCAATGAACACCCAAACAGTGGGGATATCATCAATGTATAGTATTTCTAAAACCATCTGAGATAAATTCCCTTTTTTAATATGAATTAAAACTTTTACAATGGATTTTATTTCTTGAAGATTTTCATATTTATAATATGATTATTAGGTTCTCATTTCTTATATTACAATATAAATTATGACTTCCCTTACTCATAAATTATTTTGGAAATTATATAGGGAATGTCAGTCCATTTCTATCAAAAAAAATTAAAAAAGATGGATAACATAAAAATTTTATGGGGACACATTCCTAAAAATATCAATTAGGGATGAATCATATAATTAAGTGGTGAATATTATACAATTAATAAATTTCAATAATAATTCGACATGTGATACTTTAGGATGAAAATTAATATTACTAGAGAATTTTGACGATATACATGATCTCATATAACTAATCATAAACTAGTTTCATCAATATTTATGCTACCAGTTACCACATCCACATTAATGTTCTATATTTAAGTGCATAATATAACAAAAATATGTAATTTTAACATCAGGCATCATGAATCAAATTGGTCAATACTGAAAATAATTCATAAGATGTATAAACCTTGAAAAAATCACTTGATCTTTCGATAACATTAGTTTAACCTAGTAAATTCACGGTCATTATTATTGTAATTCCTTCATGATGTTTTATAATGAATAATTTAATTTTCCAAATATATCCCCTAGTTGTGTCAAATTATGTGTGAAAAAATTCTATTTTTCATGAACCATATAATAATCATGTCCAACACAACGAACAATTATCAATGTTATTACCATTATGTACTATTATTCTGGACCCACATATACTTATAAGATCTTGAAATGGATGTTTTTTCATAGATAACACTCACTATTGTGTTCAATTATTCTGGAGACATTGGTATCAATAATCATTAGTTATTACATAACCACTATAAATGGTTATAACATAACTACATTCACATAATGAAAAACAAACATAGGTGTTCCATAAGATCCTGAAACCTTCATCATATCATAACCCATTAAATGAAATTTTTTTGAAAAAAATTTCATAATAGCATAACTCATGGTAATGAAATGGGTTTAATAAACATCTTATCATCATTAAAAAAACCATTCAAACAAATAACATATATTTTTCCATTGGATAATATGCCTTTTAAAAAAAATAAAACCCAATGGTTGTTATTGATGAGGAATATAAACTCCACAGATGATATTTAAATAATTTTTTAGAAAAATATCCATTTAATTTGAAATAAATTTATTAAAATGTAAAAAATACTAAATATTAGGTGAAAAAATATCAATAAAATGAAACTGTAGAATATGTAATCGATGTTTCTAATAATTGAGTGGTTATGAAATTAGAAACCTCCATTCAGGCCGAGAATGTTAAACTAATGATTCTTTTTAACAATTATGAGAAAAATTAAAAAAAATACCTCATTAGGTAAATGAAAAAAAGAATCCATTTTAAAAAAATGTTTAAAATATATAAAAGGGTATAATTGTATTTGTAAAATCATTTTATATTTTATAATAATTCGCTAAATCATTTTTAGAAAACACATACACAGACACAAATGTTCTTTAATCGAGAGATCGAAAAATGTTTGGGTTTTCTGTAAATATATTATTTCAGTGTCATGAGTACATAATGATAGGAAAGTGAAAACAAAACATTTAAATACCAGAAATAACTTCTGTTGAAGAAAATATATGAGTTTCGTGAGATGTGTATTATACTATATAATCATTGGAATCGTAATCATAAGTAATCACAATAAACAATGAGATTCTAACATAAAACCATTACCACATTAGTATTTTTTGAATTATCAAGACCATGGAAGGATGGAATTTTTTTGATATTCATATTAAATAATTACAATTATAATGTTCCTAAAATAAATTCTTTTTTAGTATATACACCTCAAAATAGTAACAAGTTCTATATAGGGAATCTGTCCCCCAAAAATAATATCCTATTGAAAATCATTTTCTAGATTTAAAAAATTTGAATAATTAGACCCATTAAATAATAAAATCAAATGAAAAATTAAATATTATTAATATATAGATATAAATTAAATAATATTTTGATAGGTTGCATATGCATGAAATGAATTAAAGGAGTTGTGAATATTGAATTTTTTCCCCCAAAATAAAAGGGAGACTAGAAATACTTTATATTATGTTTCAAATTTCATCATAAATATTTGAACATAATATATAACAAACAATTTATTATTATAAATATATTATATAACTATAAATATATACATTTTTCATATTTTTTTACCTATGAAATTTTATTTCATGTTTATTAACAATTACATGTGAAAATCACTGTTCATTTAATATTTGCTTAATTCTTTTGTAAGACATGGATTCGTATTTCTGGTAGATTTACATCAATCAAGGTCCAATCATATAATGAATATTAAAAATGACAAAATTATCATCAATATTAACTATATGTATATTTATAATAACCCTTAAATGTTAGAGATAAATAATGTGTTATAGAATTGTTGGAGATGCCTAACTGTACACACCAGTGAACATTGTATCAATTTATTTGATGATAGAAATAAAATAAAACAAAATAATATTTCAAAAGTAGAGATTTATTATTATTTTACTTATATTGATTATATTCAATAAATAAATCCGTATTAACTTCCATGTATTGAGTAAGTGATAAAAAAATCACATCGCATCGACCGATAGTAGTCTTCTTGAAAAAATAAGAGGCATTATCATATACCCATTGATTGGAAATTAATATGTAATATATATATATGATATTATATAAAATATAAATATGTTATATAAATATGTATATACATCAATGATATGAGGTAACATAAAATGAATGAAATCAGTTTATGAGGTAGTATCCTACTATATAGACAACAGATGGTGTTGCTTCCCACTTAATTGACTAGGTGGTTTCTATTAGTTATTCAATTTATTTAAGAAAATATAAGTATATGGGAAATTAATTTTTTTTATATATTCATGTATTTGGAATATTTTAAGGATATTGTATAAGAAATAAATCTAAAATAAATGTTAATGAATTTCACAACATCTTAGGAGATCCCCTTTAGGATTAAACCTAAAGATTTATTAGGTAATTTTCAGAAGAAAAATAAGTACTATGGGACAATGGGAGGTCTGTACGGATGAGATTTGGATAGTAATTTACTGAACCAAATTGTTTTTAGATATATCAAGAGGAGATGATATGGGGTACCCTTTTACTAGTGGGGGAGAGGACAAACATGGGATTTTTAAATATAAAATATTATGCCCACATTTAAAACATGCCACATGGGATCCAAAAAGGGTAATTATCAATTGTTATAGTTGATAATGTAATAAAATTTCTTTAATATGGGTTTTGAATTCTTTTAGGTCATTTTCACATATATTTTTAGATTAAACCCCTGTAAACCTGTTTTATCCGTGACCAGGATAATTAATTATTACAGTTTTTAATATTCATTTTTACAAAAAATTATGTTGACCTTATCATATAATATTTATAATTATTATTTATAACATGGAATCTATATTTTTTAAAATATATTCATAGAAGAGTTAAAATATAATTTAAAAATAATCACATTGATGTGAAGAAAAATTTCCATTCAAAAGGGGAAATTTATATAACTGTATAATGTTTTATTATATTAATTCAACATGAATTTTGTTCTAATAACATCAATTTTTTATAATAAATTAATTTAAATAATGTTACACTATTTTTATCTATATATAATTTTTTAATGATTTAAATGAAAATGAAAATTTAATATTAATTAGTATTTTGAACTATTCACCAAAAAATTATTAATATTGGAAAATCATCAAAAATTAATGGTAAGATATATTTTAAATTTTAATTAAAAATAATATAATATTTTTAGATAAATCTCCAAATTTATTAAATGTAACATTTTATTTGGTAACTAAAAAATAGAAATCAAATCTTGAGAAAATGTATTTTAAAGTATATAAAAGCCTTACTAAAAATTAATTAATTATTCAAAAATAAATTTTATTAATCCAAAACTATTTTATAGAATGTTTAAAAAATATATTCCCATTTATACAGCCTTATTCATTCGATATGTTATAATGGTTATGCTAATATTAATTGTATATTTTTTTTGAAAAAACTCCACGTTAAATATAAAAAAATCTATCATAGAAATTAAAATTATTTGAAAGAGATTTATTAAATTATCGAGGTCTTTCATTACATAATAGGAGGGTGCCTATTTACAAATAACTCTTTGAGCACAATCAAAATCACGTGAAGCATATATTGGCCAGATCATGAATGTTGAAGGAACATTGTTTTTCCATATTTTTATTATATCATCAAAGAATAAAGATAATTTATAATATTAATGGTGGTGTGAGTTTTTCATATTTGACTATTTATTGTATATTAAAAATACCATTTGAAATATACATTTTCATCAGTGATTTTCTCTCAATATCAGTATTAATATTAAATAAATTAATGAATATATAAAATTTAACTTTCTAAGGACTACTACACAACATAAGATTTTTAATATATCATGATCATTAAATCATTGGAAAACAATAAAAATTTAATGAGAAATGGGAGTTATGGGTTTTATATTTATTTTTCCAATATTAGTATTAAATACATAACTATTTTTTGATTTGAAATAAATCACAAATAACAGAGAATCATGTGTTGATGCTTTATATAATGTTTAACAAATAAGTGTGGTTTGCTAACACCACCATGAAAACATCTGATGATACAGTATGATGTCATAATGTAATTATAAACCAATAAATTAATTATATTGGACAAAGAAAATGGTAATGGAAAACATGAAATGATACTAAAATACAGGTTCATGGTGAAACAGTTTCAGCTCAAATGGAAGAAGGCATACTAGTGGAATACGTGGTGTAAATTTTAGAAATGATTCTTCATTGGGGTCACCAAAAATTATTCAATAAAAATAATAATATTTTCTATGATCATAAAAGTCATGTTATTCCTTCACTATATTATTCCATCACAGGGAGGAAATTGTTGTGGGGCAAATAATTTTGAGATGAAATCTAAAATACATAATTATTTTTGAATTCTAAAAAAAATATTCATCAATGTTTTCCTTAAGAGAAATTTTTTAATTTTAATGTATTATAATAATAAAAGATAGATAAATGGGTTCATAAAATTATGGTTTAATTGTAATTTATTTGGTGATTTATATATAATTCTACTGTAAATATACAGAATTTATAATATGCTATTATTAATTTTGGATTTTTTTTCATAAATGTAAAAATATAATAGTTATGTTGAAAAAAATTTTCAAATAATATTTAAAATATTATAAAAGGGTATTTTGTATATTATTTAAACATATGTAAAATAATTAGATTATATATATTCAATTTATCTAAACAATTTATTTAAAACATTTAATTTTTTATTAGATAAAAATATTTTTCTTAAAATAAATAATAGTTAGATATATACAATTATTTAATATTAATACCATGTATTTAATGATATATGTTTTTTCAATGGGATAAAAAATATTTTATAACATATAAAAATGTGAGAATTAAAAATTGTTTTTAATTTTTTATTCATTATTTGTTTCAAAATGAATACATTATTAAAAAATATATGAATTTATTATTTATTTAGTTTTTTTTCATTACATTATTATTATAGGATATAAGTAGTATATTAAATATTTTAGTTATCACTTTTGTTCAACTGATATAAAATTATTCATTATATTACTGTAATAGAATTTCAATAGTTAATTGGTCGATATAAAAATTGATTAAATTTTCATGAACCATTACTTCTGAATGTATTGTGTTTGGATTTTACATTAGGAGGAATATTGTTTGTGCACATATCAGTTCATACAATTATGATAGCATTGAAATAAATTGGAGTTAAGAAAACCAGAGAAAATGAATTTCTTTTTTCACTAGCCATCATGAATATAAATTATATAGTAATGTTTTTATCAACTACATATCACTTGATGCTTAAACTTTTGGGTATTTTTTATTTTTTTATAATTTTAATACATTAAATTAATGTGTTTCAATTTCATTATATAAGTGATAGATTTAGTTATATGAAAACATAATTAGATTTTCATTATGATTATAGTCAAAATTGTGGATTTTTAATGATTAAGACACCCGTATTGTTGGATCATATTGATTATTTGATAAGAATAGGGATTTGTTAACTAAATTTTTACAACCATATAAAAATTTAATTATTAAAAATAAGATATGTATAAATGATATTAAACCCCTATAAAATGCTATGTTCTAGACTCCTTTATATGGAATTCCCATAAAATACATAAATATTATACAATTTAACATCAATAATCCTTACATCTAACAATAAATCACTTCCAAAAATATATAGGGTTAGATTCCTTTGAGAATAGATACATTACTAGTTTATTTCACAGGAATACATAAAATATCTTCCAAATATATTTTCTGAAAATGGTTCCCTTTTGAATATATGATAAAAAATAATCATTTCGAAATATATGGAATCATGGGAGTGCAAAGAGGTGTTTATGAAAACTACTTGGCAGTGGTGAACCCGGATAATTATCTTTTGAAGGCTATCCAAGATTAGGCAAATATTAGGGAAGTTTTTTTAACTTTTAACCATGAAATGACACTATGTCCAAATGGGTTTCTATGTTCATTTTATCAGGTCATATGGGATGTGTTTATGGGGGATCAACTATATTAAGTACAAGATTTTTTTCATGGTGGTCATCTACATTGGGTATCCTATGCTAAAATGTTAGATTTATAAAGTTAATGATCCAAACTCCCTTCAATAATATTTGCCAATTTATGTAATTTCTCATATAAGGTGTTGTATAGTATTATCAATAAAAGGATATCTACTAATATTCCTTATGGGATTTAGAAATAACATCATGGTTTCATCAAAGGGATATCTACTCAGGATGCTATTAGTTTAGATAAATAGGTGTTAGGTGTCATAAATTTTATAACATTTAGATCAATCATAGAAATTAAACTGGACAAGAAAACATCCAACAACAAGATCAAGTGAGATTACATTATCAATGTTTTATCTCATAAGGGTTATAATTCTTTGGTGATTGATCACCTTTTTTGGTTCATTATCTCTGCTACGTTTTCCAAATCCTTCATGGGAAAACACTATGATTTCTTCATGTCATTTTGAGGATTCAGGGAAGGTGATATTCTTTCTTCCGATTTTTTCATTATTGTAGAGGACACTTTTGGGTATTATATAAACAAGAGTATCAAGTGGAACCACATTTATCCTGACCCCTCTATGTCACATCGTTGTGTTGTTTATGCACTCATAATTGTAAATGAAACCATAATTTTTAATGACATTAGCAATAGTTTTTTTCTGAGGATCAACTCACATATTTATAATTATTAAAAGGGGGATTTATAATTGGTGAAACAAAACATGAGTAGTTTATATATCTCAAAATAGTTTTTATGGAGATGAGTATGATCTCTAGGGAGTGTCCTTTGCAAGCACATGGGATCATTTCTAATGGAATATTCTTGGGACCTGATTTCCCCGAGAACTATCTATATTCATCAATATGATAAGGTGGTTGATAAAATAAATGGTCAAATGATGAATTTGAAAAATAGGATCATATATTTTCGTTTAATAATAACCTTTATCAAAATTTTCCAATAATCTATTCCGATTAACTTACTTTCTTATCTGAAGTCTCTAAAAAGTATCATTTCGAAATTGAAAAAATTTGTGGATTTATTCTTATAGAATGACTGATAAAAAAGAATTCACCATTATTTTTCATGGGATGGTATAGAAAGAATTATTTATGAGGGATGATCAATATTAGAAGTTTCTCCAAGAAAATGCAGTGCATTAATGAAAAGTTGGATTGGGAGATACTTGACGCAAGGAAACCATGGTGGAGACAGACGCATAAAGGGTATGGGGATAGACTAGGAATGTTGAGAGGGATGCCTATGGAAATATATCACTTGGTCCGGCCTATAATTTTGTATCTATTTGGGAATAAATTATAGACTTTTGGAAGGGGTGACATCCAGTTTTAGATGAATCACATGGGAGGATCAGTGCCCTGATTTCTTGGATTTTATACTATATGCAACAAGCTTAGGAACATAAGTGATATTCTAAGATTCATTTCAGTTGTCCTAAATAATGGAAAGGTGACCATTTTTTATAGAATCATTTTGGATTCTAAGGACAATAGATTTACCTTTATAGTTTCTTCCTTAGGGAATTTCTGTATGAAATATTTTCATATAATTCAGGTGGATGAAATGAGCATGACAATTGGGATGATGTGCCCTTGATCAAGGAGAATCTGACTCAATATAACTTCCTTGTGTGGCATTTTTGAAAGCATATTCTCCGAATTGAGATTTTTTTTTGAGATTTATTTTAGATTCAATGTGACATAGTTTCATGTAACCACGAGATGCGACATTAAAGCATATTTTTTAGGTAGGTATGTGGCAAAAAAAGCTTTGGAAATACCTCAATGACATCACTAGTTGGCCCCCTCAAGTGGAATCAACCATGACCTTCCTCAAATTTTACATCCATAGTGTAGGAATTTAGTGTTCTAAATACAATTCCATTTCTATAATCCTCTCATCAGGTAGATATAAGAAAAATGGATTACATAAGGGTGTTTATTGAACATGGGTCTGCCTCATCTTCAAAATATGAAATATTTTGGATGATATATTACATATTTTAAAAGAAGTTTTGGATTTAACTTCCTTTAGGGATCTCCAGGATTCCTTTCCCAAATCAAACACCAACCATAATGTGACACTGGGGAATAGCTAAAATTTCAGCCACATCAAATGAGACTTAAAATGAACATCAATGGTTTATGAATCATGCTGTTAATAGGCGGATTTGACTAAGAAATTTGGGGTTCCACCATTATTGAAATGTCTTTATTCCCTAGGAGTGTTGATTCCTTTAACTTTGTGTGACAAGTGATGATCACTGGACTCCAGTTGTGGAGATAGAGAAATATCCAGATTGTAGTTCACAAAACTGATTATTTTATCATTTAATTATCTGTTCTTGGTCTTATTATTATCCCATGTTGATATCTTATTCTATTCAAAATATAAATGGGATCATGATAAACATTATACATATATGACCTGCATCGAGTATAGGGAGTTTTTGTTGATTTATATCCTTCTAAGACTATATAAGGTGGGAAATCACTTGTTTTTCTAATCCCGTGTCCTTTCCTCTAGCTGGTGTGAACCTTGTTTGAGATTATTCACTGCATCTTATTTAAATTCATCCTCATTGATCGATTTTTTTTGTTTTTATCTTGGAACTATATTTTTTTTTGTAACGTTATTTTACATTTCTATGTTTTAGTAAAATAAGTAGAATTTGTCATCAATGTTTGGATATGGATCCCAATCATCATGGCCCATAAAATCATATCACAAGACATAGGAATAATGTAAAATGTGATAAAAAAATATAACACATAAAAATTCATAAAAATTCATTCCCTTTTCGAATGATCACTTCTATTACATTTATCATATTACTGATAGTGTCCCATAGAATATTGTGTTCAATCCTCATTAATATCAATATTTTCAACTAAGTCTCATAGTTTATTGTGTTCAAATGATAATCAATTACATATCATCTCGGAAAATATAAATATTTAGGAATTATATTATATGGATATATATATTCATGAAACCATCATATAAATAAACATGTATAAATTTCTGTTTCATTATAAAATCATAATTCTATCATTAGATAATAATACAATGTGAATGAAACAAGTCCCTAAAAACATCAATATGAAAGAGAAATTGGACATCTAAAGAAAAAATGTATATGGAATCATTTGAAAAAATCCATAGTTTATTATAATATAGTTTAATGGATATAAACATAAATCATAAAAATTTATAGGATATGTTTAAAATAACAAATATAAATAAGAAAAAATATTTTAAAAATATTTTATAATTTTTTTAAACTAAATAGTTTTTTAAAATAAGGGAAATATACATTATTTAATAAATAAATAATTTTATTGAAGGTGATTTATATAGAAAACCCTGGGTAATTGAAGAAAAAATAAATAAATTGAACAACATTAAATATTTTATTCCATCGACACTTTGTTTATAAATATAATGTAAATATAAAACCCCCCATGTAGAAAATGTTAAAAATAAAACTCATTTCATTATTTTTTAAATATATTAAATTCAAAGATGAATATATATACAATAATAAAATTAATTTATATAAATTATTTTTTAAAATGTAATAATTTATATGAACAAATACAATAAGAATTTGGGATAAAACAAATATATGACCTTTTACACATATGGGGAACCATGAGGTTGAATTATTATCCATAGGAAATTAAATATGGAATAATACATGTAAACCATAAAAAGGACTATATTAAAACAAAATATATTGTATTATAGGAAAACATATACTATTCCGCTCAAATAAAATCATAGTTATAGGTAATGAGGGGTTTAATGTGATATTTGATAAAAGCCCATAAAACATTGAATGTGTTAAAATCAAAACCCATCATTGAGATAAATTGATTTGGATTTTAACGTCCCTATAATTTCATTAAATATATAATTTTTAACTTCAATGCGGTGTTATAAGAGATAAAAATATAAAATATAGGGATAATATATATAATATCTCAATAAATTTAAATTGAGACATAAAATCCTTATATCATACACGCAGATGGTCAAATACACTCTATATTTTCAGTAATAAAAATGTTATTATTATTATGATTATTTATAATAATTTTATATAATATTTTATTATTAATATTCATTTATAAATAAAGAGTAGCCATATATTTATTTTTTACTATTATCAATAAAATTCTTGTGTTAACTATTTTATTTCCCCTGTATTATTCGGTTTCAAGGTTCTAGTCCTTAATAATTTTATTGTAGCTACCTCGACCACTTAATTTTGATTCAATTACAACTAAAATTACATTTTCATGATATATAAGGAAATTGTGTCCCAATAGAGTGAACAATTTTTTAGTCATGGTCAACTAGATACATACTCAATCATTCTATTTTAAATGAATACAAAAAATATAACATAATTTTTTTGATATTAAATTTATTTCATCTATAATATCCTTTTATATCTTCCTTAGTACACTACATTATATTATGGGGAATGGAAATAATATAAGGGTGAGATAAAATTATGAGTAATGTCATTGAACAATGTAATTTATAATGAATCAATGAGTTTAATCAATATAGAATGGTAAATAACTGAAAACAGATTCCAATTAATAAATAAACTAAGAATGAAATGTATCCATATATTTTATCGTAGTGAAAATACTCTGGATAAGAACAACTGAAATAAATTAAATTCATAATTATTTTATGTCATGTATCTTCCGCATGAAACACTATAACTTCATGATATATTCTCATGATAGTTTATGTATGTTCAATGAAACATGTCTAATTATTCTTGGATTCAGACATGAAGGGTTTGGACCCTTATGATTAATGTTTAACTACCAGATAAACTCATTTTACCTTATTTTCTGTTATTAATTTTAATTCTATTAACAATAATTTTTTTTCAAAAAAAATTCAAGAAATATATATATATTATCTTATTATGGTTAATTATATTTAATAAATTTTCCTAAATTATATTTACATTAGTTGAAGAAACTAATTTAAAATTAATCATGTAAATGGGATGAGAGTGTGTTTTTTTATCTTGAAAATGTTCAAAAGTATGAATTTTTTTTATTTGAAAATTAAAAATGAATTTGATTAAAATTACATAAATTGTATTAAATGATGTATAATATATAAACTTTGACTTTAAATCCAACTGAAAATATTATTTATCACTATAATTCATTTATATGAAAACATAGTTTTAAATTATAATTAAGTATTTTTTACTATTTAACAGAAAATTACTCTTCTTAGAAGAATTCAAAAATTAACCCTAATATAAAAATTTTCATTAATTTATAAAACATTATGTTAATTTATTGATATATATTTTATAATAGCTTCAAAATTTATACTTAAAAAATCACCCCACTAAAAGCTATTAGAACTGCCTTTAGAGAGATATAACTTTTTATGCATGAAATTTTTTTATCCCATATTATTACTATAACTATTTTTGGATTAATTTAACAAATATTTTATTTAATATAAAATAAATATTTAATATCATTTACAGATATTTATTAATTTAATTTACTAAGATAACTAACTTAAGGGGGAATAAAAATAGTACTTTAAAAAAACCATTTTTATTGAACGAGTTTTTATATTCATTTATATTTAAATTAGAACAAAATAATTTAGTAATATATCTTCTTGAGATTGTTAATTCTATTCATAACCACTAATTTCATGTCTAGGAGATAATTTAAAATAACAATATTAATAGTATTTGGTCAAACTCTGTCTTGGGTGTAATGCATGCATTCAGAGGAAAAAGGTGTTGCATGTAACACAAGATAAACCCAATGTTACATGATGAGAATGATATATAATAAATTTAATTTATTTCAAATTTTAAATATTTCATAATATATTGGGATATTATAATAAATTCTATTATTATTTTTTCAAATATCATACATGTTATTGAATAAAATGTTATTCTATTATTATTTTTGGGGTGTTACATTTTCCATGCCTTAAATAAATTATGCCTTTAAAATTTAACTCGCTCTTGGTAATAAATTATTTATTATTGGAGAATTAAATTTATAAAAACCAAACATGATAAAATGGTTAATTAAATATCATATTACTTTGATATAATGTGTAGTACAGTGGAAATTTGTAATAACATATAATTAAGATTCAAAATATGAGAATATTAGTGGGAAGTGAAGATATATACAAGGAAAAAAATTGATAATATTTTTAGGGAGTTATTTAGGTCACTGATCACATACATAATAATGATTAATGTAATTTTTGGCACATATAAATCATTAATATGTGATGGTTTAAAATACCATCGATTCAATATATATATAGGTTTTAGGATACAATTTTTTCAAGATCATTTTCCTAAGGTTGAGTGATTCTTTTCTTTTTAAGTATATATGGAAATATTCTTACTTAACATATTCCTATTTCATAATTTTTTCCTTTGGTTTGTCATAGAAATATATAAAATTTATCCATTTAATCCAAGAAATGTGTAAAAAAAATTTTTTATTACTTAAGTATAACAATTTACAGATCACAAGATCAATAAAACAAGTCTTTATGCAAGTCTCCAATAATTTTCCAAAACCCATGTCATTAATACATTAATCTATAAACATAAAATTAATACTACGGGTTCATCATTAAAATTTACCTTTCAAAATAGATTATATACAAACAACAGCACATAAACCATGACATCGGGTAGGCTAGTGTTAGGTATGAAACCATTATCGACCTTCATTAAAGTGTTGAAACACCACCACATCTCCGTATGTGACATGTCATTACACAATATATGGGTTTTACTTTTTATAAAACCATATTAATATAATTATTATGATTTTTCCAAAATTTATTTTTCAAAACATTAAAATTAAATTAATAACTAAATAAACATTTTACTAGGGTTCAACATATATGTTTTTTTACAAATTCTAATAATCTTATTTATATATCAACACAAAATATTAATGTTTCGTTGAAAAAGTTGTTACCAAGAGGACACACATTGAGCTGAGATCAGTTATGCCTATTGTTTCATTGTTTGGTGTTTTATTTCCTACAATATTTTTAACATTATGTCAATGTCAATCTTAATGAAAACTACCAATGTTTTCCTCATCCGTAACGTGGTACGAACATACTTTCCAAAGGATGGTGGTCAATTGGGGGTTTAGACCCAATGACACTTAGGGAATCTCATTAGTCATGAATATGGAATGTTGTGGTCATCACACCCTATTGAGTGGAATCATTTCATGATATCGTTCACTCTTACAAATTTTAGATATGTTTTTAGATATGATTATAATACCGATATGAAACCAGTTAACTTACCAAAATGAGTATAGTACAATTATCATTATTTAAAAAAATACATTTAATATTATTGGTAAATAATGTAAAGGGAATATAACTAGAGAATATATATATATATATATATATGAGGTTCTTTATCCATTTACTGAATTGATCTATAGCTACATAATATGTTGATGCTTTTTAACTGGATTCTTTAGAATATAATTCCACACAATGAGACAGTTTCAAATTTCCAAAGTGGAAATTGAGAAATTATGAGGATTCATACATATCCATGATATTGAATGAAAAATAATGAATGTTTTTTTAATTATGTTTTTTAATGTCTTATATAGAGGAAATACATGTGGGCACTAAGGCACCCATATTCGAGATAATTTCCAACGTATCGAGGTTATAGAAGGTATCATAGTTATCATAGTTCGATCATTTCAATATGACTAGAGAAATGGTATAAGTCCTCACACATGGGATTTTCATTTCATACCATTCATTTGGGCTTACATTCTAGGATCACCCTTGTCGGTGGAGACCCATGATTCCAACAAGGTGTACATTGTGGTTCCCTATGAACAAATGAGCTATTCTCTATCTGAGAAACTATGGATATCAAGTGATAAAACTCATGGAATATGGATATGGTACTTTCTATAGATTTAAATTCATTGGGAAGTTTAATATGATTCTTAATAAATTTGAATAAATCCTACATATCCTAGTTATTTAAGATATCATATTCATCATAGTTTAATTTATTTCATAGTAAACTGACAGAAACATATAATTATCATCTTATGGAAATGATTAGTTCCTTATGGTTGAAATATTTAAGACATGGGTTTAATATTGAAATATATATTTATTTAAGCTCAATATTTATAAAGATACCCTATGTTTCCAGGTAATAGAAGGAGTCAATTTTCTCGTAGTTCAATTGATCGGAACATACACAGTGAGGTTTCCATTTTCGTCGGGGTATATATAATGGGGATGAAAATGTGGTCTAGTCCTTTGATTCCCTTTCCCTTATAGATTTATATGATGGAAATTATAGGATAATTGTAACTCCATAATACAACATGATCTATACTCGGTGTGACAAACAAGAGGTGAAAAATGATAAGTGTCATAGCTTATGGATGTGGGAACAAAGTGGTGGGACTACCCTTTGGGATTGTAGTATATTGATCAGGACTTAGAGAGGCATCCTATATATATTGATTATTATAGGAACCAGAGTTTTTAGAGTTTTTATGATTATGGATTACACTCTAAGGATTCCTTCTAATTGGTGTTTACTCACTAAGGGTGGAAAAATTCATAATTACCCTTGGATGCTATGTGATCCTTGTCTGCTTATTTGCCATATATACAAAAGTTTCCGCTTTAAAATCATTTTTCATCATCCAGATATGCAGGAGAATTTTTTCCTAGTATTTCAAAAGGAAATTATATGATCTAGTTTAATTTCCCAAATACATCAAATATAATGGATGGCATCCCTAAGGGTTGTTAGATAGTCAATGCTAACTTGTCCGTAAAAGATCACAAGAATCAGATTAGTACCATGGAATCCATAACATGGCCTAGCTGGTTATGTATAGGTTTTCACAAGATCTATATTACTTTCTTTGAAATCATCCCTTGATCTAGGTGACACAGATGATGGGAGTCACAAGATACAATTTGACATATCTCATATGGTGTCACATGGACTATACGACATGTATTGGGGTATCACATGATCTGAAAGACATTCCCAGGTATCATCACAAGATATGAATGAAAAGTTAGGAGGGAGTCAAAATAGTCAAAATGACACATCACAGTGGTTATCACATGTCCTGGATAACATGTCTGGAGAGCATCTAGATACTTGGTCGGCGTTCCCAGATGGTGTCACGAGAGCCAAATGTCATGCATGGGTGCTACTATGAGAATTGGATGACCTAAACTGGTGCAATTATATTGGTCAGAAATATTATATGAAGTGAACCACGTGTCTAAGATGACAAGACTAGAGGTATTTTTATGATATATACAAAATTTCTAAGGGTTTCACATGGATTACTTCGACGTGCCTAGGGGACTTAACATGATCTGCGTATTATACTAAAGATGAATCACATGATCTGAGAGACATTTCATGGTGTTTTCTGATGTGTTGGATAGTAAATGTGAATCAAATAGGGTTTAGTGAGTATGTATTTTACTATGTACCATGTTTATTAATATGGATTTTATACTTTTATATAGAAAACCTTATATTTGTTCTATGATGTATTAATTTTAAGTCGCGCTTGATATAAAAGTTTTGCTAAATGTCCTTTATGTATCCTACCATTGGTCATTCACATGATATATGAGCGAACATGTGATGTGTTTAGGCATGTATCATGATAGATCTAGTTATTCCCCTATGTATTAAGTGATGGAATAAATTATTGTTTTAATATCATCTGCTCTAATAAACGTGCTCTTGTGATTGGATGTGATGATTTACTAGGATAAAAAAGGATAACCTTGTGTCAGAGAGTTCAAAGATCATCCTTTTAGAGGTGAATATTTATGGTTGGAATAAGGAATTTATAGGCCTTTTAGACCTGATTGTTCACATGATGGTGTCTTTTATCTATTGTGAATCTACGGTAGAGTCGGTGATGTTCTCTGGCATTATGCTTCTTTGAGATCCATTGCAACTAATCATTCTAAACGGGTCGTCTAATTTTTTGTCACTATAAGTCCCTCCTATCAACACCTTGTTCATTGGAATATGTAAAATTAAGGAATAAATTTTTTAATCATGTTATTAAGACAATGATTTAAATATTATTATATTAACTTGTCTATGGTCATTTTTCATACCCAGATTCCTATTGAATGATAGCCACATGATCTCAGGTGACTTGTCTGAGATATTCTATGAGGTACGGTTGGTTCATCAAGGTAACTTCAAGGGATCATGCTGACTTATCCATGATTCTTGTTAGATCATACAATGGACATCTTTGTCACGTCTCATTTTTTTATAACCATGATAACTCTCTCCTCCTTTCTTTTTATCCCCTTTATTTTATTATACAACAATCAAGTATTATGTGAGTTTTCACAAGTTTTGTTGAGGTAATTTTCTCTATTTTTTTGTGATGCATCACATGATAAAACATAGAACTATGGATATGTTCGATCATTTCATGGAAGGACCCATTCATTTTGCCTTACAGTGGAAAAAAGGAAGAGCTATGTTTCTTGAAATCTTAAGGGATTGAGAATGATGAGGAATTCATGTCGTCGGGGTCTCATGGTGCTTTCTACATTGCTAGGGGTGCATCGTGTGATCTTCAATGGACATGAGTGATCCATCCTCTTACCCATTATATCCTTGGTTTTACTCTACAATGCCTTTGGTGTCTTTTTAGTTTGACCAGATATTGTCATGAATTATTACCTTTCCCACTGGTGATGCATCTCATGTTCCATATAATTTCAAGAATACTCCACCTTTTGAAATTATTAAAATATTTTTAAAGTGATTTTGGTTTGTTTATCAGTATATCACTGATTACAAATTTCATGGCATGGGGGAACCAAGTCAGTTTCTCTCGTAAAATCACAAGTTTCCCGATCAACCATTTCAAGAGCATGAAATTTTTTTAAAAGGGGATCAGAAATATATTACACGGCCTAGGAACTACAGATTGTCAATTCACGTGATCTTATGATGTTCATGTGATCAAGATTTTCTTAAGGGATTTTTGATCCACAAGTTATTCCCACCATCCCCTTCTGTTTTCCATTACGTAGAAATTAATACCCATATTTTACTATTAGATACATTTTGAAATTGTCGATGCTCATTTAGGGGGAATCAATAAGTTCCCCCTCCCCCTCAATATACAATTTCTGTGGGACAAGGAATTAGTTAATTGAAATGTAAATTTTACATGAGACTTTGGAAGTACCATGAATCATTATCTTGTGTGAAATTTTGTATTTCGAATGATGCTAGGAATTCTAAAAAATTTCCTATATATGTGGGGAAAGCAATTAATTCAACCGACTACTCATCTCTCAAGAGTTCTCTCATTTTGTCTCAATAGAATGACTATGTTAAAAGAATGTTTTGCGAGTCCTGATCATTATACCTATTCATGAGACATCATCACATGATATATTCCATAATACCACTTTAGATCTGGAAGTTTTTGTACCACCTATGAACTATATCTCAATAAATATTTTAACCTCTTCTAAGATGAATGTGATTTTCCATGTGGATTTTTGGGATTTGCTGGCTCAATCATTTGATCAATTGAGTAACATAGAATTTTTGTGAATATGTAAAGGTCACATAATTGTGAGTATCAAAGGGGTTATGTGATTTCAGGATGCCGTACGGGATTGTGTGACACGTGAGACCTACGGGTGTTTGGAAATTCATGAACCATTTCGGAAATTTGTGAGTTCCTTGTTGACTTATGGTATACGGATGATTATACTGGATGTTTAATTCATTATTTGGAAAATATGTTATTCTATATTTCTAACATATCCTACATACTCATTTTCAGATGGCTTCTTATACATATAATTGCTTCTATACTATATCCAATCAAAGGGCCATGTTCTGAATGCATTAAAACATTGATCCTTGATACTGTGTGAATTCAGATACTTAATTTTTGAAGAATTCCTCTCATCAAGGATTCAATATTACCCATGGAACACTGACTACATCTATACTGGTATGGTCTATGGATGATGCTACCATACCTACTACATACATTAATCTACCATCTTGTTAGGTTCCTTTTTCTCTAGGATACATTTAGACACCAATTGCTGAGTTTGGCCAGAAAGTTACAACTCAATCTTAGGGGATGCATTATCATATAATAAGATTTCTACTATACCAAGACAGACATGATTTAGGTTAGAATCTTATTTCTTAGAATTATTAATGTTTATTTGGATATTCTCTGAGAAGATCTGGAAGAATATGGTATTGGAAATGGGATCTGTAAATGGCATCAACTTATCCAACCACTGGACCATATAGGTCATAGATATCTATTTGGAATTTGAAGATGATCTGTGTAGGGGTTGTCATTATGATGTTTCTTGGATCTATCAATTCGTATTCAATCACCAGCTAGACCTACTTTGAGTAATGGTCTACCACTTGTTCCCTAATACCAGCACGTTTCATTTATCCCATGGGGAAGTTTGCATCAGCCTATGGGAAATATATTAGTTGGTATTGATTCATCCCCTTGGATAAATGTAAGATGAGTTTCTCCTGGCCAAAGGTGCCTTGGATGATCTATTATAGACTCCATCATTGGTGAGAGAAATTATTCATATTGTAAAGGAAAAATTGAAAAAGGATCTAGCAATGCGCTTAATTATTTCATACAAGGATTTGGTCAATAGTTTCTTCCATAATAGCATAATTATACCAAATATTATTAACCCCCATCGGTTCCCTTCCAAGTAAGTCCATGATAATAATGGCTCTTATTGGGGAATCTTAGTGGCTAAAGATTATACTTTGTGGGGATAGTGTTTGAACTCAGTTATTTATCCGAGATTGAGACTGGATGGATTAATGCCAATATACGTGAATGGGTGGCTCATATTGGTTGGGAAGATGCATTCAGTGATCCATGTTATTATGATGGTGATGGTGGTGCGACATGTGAACAGGTCTTTCCTCAATCTGGAAGTGTCATTCCTTTCACACCTTTACAATGGTATGGGTCATATTCTACATGTTTTCACATGTTACAGGATCAAAAGACCACCCTATTTTATGATTAGTTGTATAGGTGACCACATTCATGTTTATGATAATAATAACACCACATGGATCTCTATTTCTTCATCTCACCCTTGACCAGTGAATAAACCCAGAGTCAGGGCCATGCCTTTAAGCCTTACTGACATAAAAGTTGTGCAAAACCAATCTAAAATCCTCGATTTCACTACTTTTCAGGCACGAACTAGACCAATTATTGACAACAATAGTGTCTCCTATGATGAAAGATCAAATATGATCTATGTATAGGATGTCGTTCATGCAACCATAGTGAGAGATTTAGTTATCAGTGATCCTTGAACACCTTAACTATTTGCTTTTCAGTTTGTCTGTATTAAAAGGGAATCCCTCTTTCATTTGGCCGACATTCGAGGGGAGTGACATCTTAGTGTTATCTCTTAATTTTGGAAGATATTGATGTGTAACCATATTGAGTTTGATATTATACTTCTGACTTCTAATGATTATATCTTCCTTAACAAATATTTGGTAGTAGCATATCTAGATGGTGTGCTATTATAGCAGGTCGATCATGTGGATATGACTTTCACCTATCAAACTCATATGTCATGGGGGTGGGGGAAATGGAATTAATTATATACATCGGTTGGAAATCAAGGAAACAACCTTGTTTCAGTGATGAATTCCCCAATAGTGGATTAGAATCCATTTAGGAGGTCATCATTTAATCATGATCTACTGATGATTAGAATCCACTATTTTGACGTAAATCATTATCCACCTTGTTCACCATATCAGGGGGTTAATTTACTGAGAATCTACAATAAATAACCCACACTAACTATAATATATGGGACATATTCAACTCCTTCAATTAAAATATATTCTATATACTTTTTTGGTGGGTATTTATATAACACGTTTATATATAAATAATTTCCCTACATATTATTCACACAAAAATTACCATAACCAACTCTAAATCCAGAGTTTGGTAATTATCCTTGTGAACCCAAAATTTTAAAAATGAATAATCTTTAACCTTATCATTTTTCAAGGTAACACGTACTAATACATTTTTGATAGATCATTAATGACTACAAAACCTTCTCCCCTTTAGTGAAATATATTCACATTTGTGATAACTAATCTTCTCTTTAATTACATGAATTTTCCTCCCACTCACGTGGTAGGAAGAAGATATCTACCTTTCATGTTACCATGGTTAGTTGAGTAGATAGACATGAAAAGTTTCCCAAAACCATCAATTTTAACCATAAAATATAATAAAAAATCATATCACAATTACTATGGTTGGTACACATAAATATTCAATGACTATCATTTTTATGGACTTATCTATATAAATTATCTTGAGAATGTGGATAGAAAAATGAAAATAATTTTTTTCCAAAAATCAAATTTTTTAAATTATCAACACAGTTTATTTTACCATAATGTATTTAGAAAAACACCTAATTGATCAACATGATCTTCTAGAAGCATTAAATAAATTATTATATAATACAAAATGAATAACCCAAATTGATCAATGTAATCTCTATATATTATAATCATAAAATTCTTTAATATAGTATGGGGTGTATTATGACCATATAAAATAACAAAATACTAATAGTGTCTAGACCTTGTCTAGAAAACATTTTTGGTAATAACATGATTATTATACATCAATTGAGGATATCTAGAATGAATGTATCTATGGGAAAAGTGTTGAGATCCCTTAATTTATCAAAAAAGTAATTAACAGATGGCATAGGGTGGATGTTTCTTATTGTTATATTTTTTCTGTTCATAATAGTAAATGCATTGTATCATTGAACCATTATTCCTATTAACAAAAATAACATTTCCACCCTACAGTGACACTCATGGATGAATTAATCCCTTCAAAATGTTATCCTACAGTTTTATGATCAATTCCTCCAACATGATCAGGCTTATTCTATAGGTACGATTTGAAATATCTAAGGCACCAGGTATGTGTTCTATTGATATATACACTTATTGATTCAGTTGAAGAATAGGAAATTATTATTGAATGATATCAATTAACTCCCACACAGTTGGGATATCATCAATGTGGAGTATTTCTAAAACCATATGAGATATATTCCCCTTTTTAATATGAATTTAAACTTTTACAACGGATGTTATTTCTTGAAGATGTTTAAATTTATAATATCATTAGTAGGTTTTCATTTCTTATATTAGAATATAAATTATGACTTCCCTTAACTCAAAAATTAATGTGGAAATTATATAAGGAATGTCAGTCGATTCCTGTCATAAAAAATTAAACAAGATGGATAACGTAAAAATTTTATGGGGACACATTCCTAAAAATATTAATTAGGGATGAATCATATAATTGAGTGGTGAATATTTTATGATTAAGGGATTTCAATACTAATTCAACATGTAATACTTTAGTATGAAAATTTACATTACTAGAAAATTTTGACGATATACATGATCTCATATAACTAATAATAAACTAGTTTCATCAATATTTAAGCTACTAGTTACCACATCCACATTAATGTTCTATATTTAAGTGCATAATATAACAAAAATATGTAATTTTAGCATCATGCATCATAAATGAAATTGGTCAATACTGAAAATAATTCATATGGTGTGTAAACCATGAAACAATCACTTGATCTTTCGATAACATCAGTTTAACCTAGTTAATTAATGGTCATTATTATTATAAGTCCTTCAGGATGTTTCATAATGAATAAGTTAATTTCCCAAATATATCTCCTAGTTGTGTCAAACTAAGTGCGAAAAAATTATATTTTTCATGAACCATATAATAATCATGTCCAACACAATGAAAAATTATCAATGTTATTACCATTATGTACTATTATTTCGGACCCACATATACTTATAAGATCTCGAAATGGATGTTATTTCATTGATAACACTCACTATTGAGTTCAATTATTCTAGAGACAATGGTATCAATCATCATTGGTTATTACACAACCACTATCAATGGTTATAACATAACTACATTCACATAATGAAAAACATACATAGGTGTTCCATAAGATCCTAAAACCTTCATCATATCATAACCCATTAAATGAAATTTTTTTGATAAAAATTTCATAATAGCATAACTCATGGTAATAAAATGGGTTTAATAAACATATTATCATCATTAAAAAAAACTATGCAAACAAATAATATATATTTTTACATTGGATAAAATTCCTTTAAAAAAAATAAAAACCAATGGTTGTTATTGATGAGGAAAATGAATTCCACAGATGATATTTAAATAATTTTTTAGAAAAATATCCATTTAATTTGAAATAAATATATTAAAATGTAAAAAATACTAAAAATTAGGTGAAAAAATATCATTAAAATGAAACTGTAGAATATGTAATCGATGTTTCTAAAAATTGGGTGGTCATGAAATTAGAAACCTCCATTCAGGCCTATAATGTTAAACTAATGATTCTTTTCCACATTTATGGTAAAAATTAAAAAAAATACATCATTATGTAAATGAAAAGAAGAATCCATTTTAAAAAATGTTTAAAATTCATAAAAGGGTATAATTGTATTTATAAAATCAGTTTATATTTTATAATCATTCGGTAAATCATTTTTAGAAAACACATACACAGACACAAATGTTTTTTTAATCAAGAGATTGAAAAATGTTTGGGTTTTGTATAAATATATGATTTCGGTGTCATGAGTACATAATTATTGGAAAGTGAAAACAAAACATTTAAATAATAGAAATAACTTCTGTTGAAGAAAATATATGAGTTTCTTGAGATGTGGATTTTAATATATAATCATTGGAATCATAATCATAAGTGATCACAATAAACAATGATATTATAACATAAAACCATTACCACTTTAGTATTTTTTGAATTATCAAGACCATGGAAGGATGAATTTTTCTTTTATATTCATATTAAATAATTACAATGATAATGTTCCTAAAATAAATTCTTTTTTAGTATGTACACCTAAAAATAGTAACAAGTTCTATATAGGGAATGTGTCCCCCAAAAATAATATCCTAATGAAAATCATCTTCTAGATTTAAAAAATTTGAATAATTAGACCCACTAAATAATAAAATCAAATGAAAAATTAAATATTATTAATATATATATATAAATTAAATAATATTTCTGATAGGTTTCATATGCAAGAAATTAATTAAGGGAGTTGTGAATATTGAATTTTTTCCCCCAAAATAAAAGAGAGACTAAAAATCCTTTATCTTAAGATTAAAATTTCATCATACATATTTGAACATCATATATAAAAAACAGTTTATTATTATAAATCTATTATATAACTATAAATATATACATTTTTTCATATTTTTTTACCTATGAAATTTTATTTCATGTTTTTTAACAATTACATGTGAAAATCAATGTTCATTAAATATCTGCTTAATTGTTTTCTAATACATGGTTTGGTATTTCTGGTAGATTTACATCAATCAAGGTCCCATCATATAAAGAATATTAAACATGACAAAATTATCATCAATATTAACTATATGTATATTTATAATAACCCTTAAATGTTAGAGATAAATAATGTGTTATAGAATTGCTGGAGATGCGTAACTGTACACACGAGTGAACATTGTATCAATTTATTTGATGATAGAAATAAAATAAATCAAAATAATATGTCAAAAGTAGAGATTTATTATTATTTTACTTATATTGATTATATTAAATAAATACATCCTTATTAACGTCCATGTATTTAGTAAGTGATAAAAAATCACATCGCATCGAGTGGTAGTAGTATTATTGAACAAATAAGAGACATTATCATATACCCATGGATTGGAAATTATTAAGTAATATATATATGATATTATATAAAATATAAATATGTTATATTCATATTTATATACATCAATGATATGAGGTAACAGAAAATGAATGAAATCAGTTTGTGAGGTAGTATCCTACTATATATACAATAGATGGTGTTGCTTCCCACTTAATTGACTAGGTGGTTTCTATTAGTTATTCAATTTATTTAAGAAAATATAAGTATATGGAAATTAATTTTTTGTTATATATTCATGTATTTAGAATATTTTAAGGATATGGAATAAGAAATAAATCTAAAATAAATGTTAATGAATTTCACAATATCTTAGGAGATCCTCTTTAGGATTAAACCTGAAGATTTATTAGGTGATTTTCAGAAGAAAAATAAGTACTATGGGAAAAGGGGAGGTGTGTGCGGATGAGATTTGGATAGTAATTTACCAAACCAAATTGTTTTTGGATATATCAAGAGGAGATGATATGGGGTACCCTTTTATTGGTGGGGGAGAGGACAGACATGGGATTTTTTAATATAAAATATTATGCCCACATGTCAAACATGCCACATGGGATCCAAAAAGGGTAATTATCAATAGTTATAGTTGATAATGTAATCCAATTTCTTTAATATGGGTTTTGAATTCTTTTAGGTCGTTTTTCACTTATATTTTTAGATTAACCCCCTGTAAACATGTTTTATCCATGACCAGGATAATTAATTATTACAGTTTTTAATATTCATTTTTACAAAAAATTATGTTGACGTTATCATATAATATTTATAATTATTATTTATAATATGGAATCTATATTTTTTAAAATATACTCATAGAAGAGTTAAAATATAATTTAAAAATAATCACATTGATGTGAAGTAAAATTTCCATTCAAAAGGGAAAATTTTTATAACTGTAGAATGTTTTATTATAATAATTCAACATGAATTTTGTTCTAATAACATAAATTTTTTATAATAAATTAATTTAAATAATGTTACACTGTTTTATATCTATATATAATTTTTTAATAATTTAAATGAAAATGAAAATTTTAATATTAATTAGTATTTTGAACTATTCACCGAAAAATTATTCATGTTGGAAAATCATCAAAAATTAATGGTAAGATATATTTTAAATTTTTATTAAAAGTAATATAATATTTTTCGATAAATCTCCAAATTTGTTAAATTTAAAATTTATTTGGTCACTAAAAAATAAAGAACAAATCTTCAAAAAAATGTATTTTGAAGTATATAAAGGCATTACTAAAAATTAATTAATTATTTAAAAATAAATTATATTAATACAAAACTATTTTATATAATGTTTTAAAAAAATTATTCCTATTTATATTGCCTTATTCATTGGATATGATATAATGGTTATGCTAATATTAATTGAATATTTTGTTTTGAAAAAACTCCACATTGAATGTAAAAAAAAGCTATCATAGAAATTAAAATTTTATGAAAGAGATTTCCTAAATTATCGAGGTGTTTCATTCTATAATAGTAGGGTTCCTATTTATAAATAACTCTTTGAGCACAATCAAGATCACGTTAAGCATATATTGTCCAGATCAAGAATGTTGAAGGAACATTGTTTTTCCATATTTTTATTATATCATCAAAGAATAAAGATAATTTATAATATTAATGGTGGTGTGGATTTTTCATATTTGACTATTTATTTTATATTAAAAATACCATTTGAAATATAAATTTTCATCAGTGATTTTCTCTCAATATTAGTATTAATATTCAATAAATTACTGCATATATAAAATTTATCATTCTAAGTACTACTACACAACATAAGATTTTTAATATATCATGTTCATTAAATCATTGGAAAACAATATAAATTTAATGAGAAATGGGAGTTATGGTTTTAATATTTATTTTTCCAATATTAGTATTAAATTCATATTTATTTTTTGATTTGAAATAAACACAAATAACAGAGAATAGTGTGTTGATGCTCTATATCATGGTTAACCAATAACTTTGGCTTGCTAACACCACCATGAAGACATGTGAAGATATAGTATGATGTCATAATGTAATTATAAACCAATAAATTAATTATATTGGACAAATGAAATGGTAATGGAAAACATGAAATGAAACTAAAAATACATGTTCATGGTGAAATAGTTTTAGCTCAAATGGAAGAAGGCATACTAGTTGAATACATGGTGTAAATTTTAGAAATGATTCTTCATTGGGGTCACCAAAAATTATTCAATAAAAATAATACTATTTTCTATGAGCATAAAATTCACGTCAATCCTTCACTATATTCTTCCATCAAAGGAAGGAGATTGTTTTGGGGCAAATAATTTTGAGATGAACTCTAAAATACATTAATATTTTTGAATTAAAAAAAGATATTCATCAATGTTTTCCTTACGAGAAATTTTTTAATTTTAATGTATTCTAAAAATAAAAAATATATAAATTGGTTTATATAATTATGGTTTAATTGTAATTTATTTGCTGATTTATATATAATGTTACTCTAAATATATAGAAAATACAATATGTTATTATTAATTTTGGATTTTTTTTCATAAATGTCAAAATATAATAGCTATATTGAAAACAATTATCAAATACTATTTAAAATATTCTAAAAGGGTATTTGGTATATTATTTAAACATATCTAAAATAATTATATTTTATATATTCAATTTATCTAAACAATTTATTTAAAATATTTAATTTTTTTATTAGATAATAATATTTTTCATAAATTAAATAATAGTTGGATATATACAATTATTTAATATTAATACCATGTATTTAATGAAATATGTTTTTTTCATTGGGATAAAAAATATTTTATAACATATAAAAATGTGAGAATTAAATTTTTTTTTTAATTTTTTATTCATTATTTGTTTCAAAATGAATACATTATTAAAAAATATATGAATTTCTTATTTATATAGTTTTTTTATTACATTATTATTATAAGATATAAGTATAATATTAAATATTTTAGTTATCACTTTAGTTCAACTGATATAAAATTAGTCATTATATTACTATAATTGAATTTCAATAGTTAAAAGCTCGATATAAAAATTGATTATGTTTTTTTGAACCATTACATCTGAATGTATTGTGTTTGAATTTTACATTAGGGGGAATATTGTTTGTGCAGATATTAGTTCATACAATTATGATAGCATTGAAATAAATTGGAGTTAAGGAAACTAGAGAAAATGAATTTTTTTTCATAAGCCATCATGAATATAAATTATATAGTAATGTTTTTATCAACTACATATCACTTGATGCTTCAACTTTTGGGTATTTTTTATTTTTTTAGAATTTTAATACATTAAATGAATGGGTTTCACTTTCATTATATAAGTGATAGATTTAGTTATACGAAAACATAATTAGATTTTCATTATGTTTATAGTCAAAATCATGGATTTTTAATGATTAACACACCAGTATTGATGGATCATATTGATTATTTGATAAGAATAGGGATTTGTTAACTAAATTGTTACAACCATATAAAAATGTAATTAGTAAAAATAAGAGATGTATAAATGATATTAAAACCCTATAAAATGCTATGTTCTAGACTCCTTGATATGGAATTCCCATAAAAGACATAAATATTATACAATTTAACATGAATAATCCTTACATATAACAATAAATCACTTCAAAAAATATATAGGGATAGATTCCTTTGAGAATAGATACATTACTAGTTTATTTCACAGGAAAACATAAAAATATCTTCCAAATATATTCTCTAAAAATGGTTCCCTTTTGAATATATGATACAAAATAATCATATCGAAATATATGGAATCATGGGAGTACAAAGAGGTTTTTATGAAAACTACTTCGTAGTGGTGAACCCGGATAATTATCTTTTAGAGGCTATCCCAGATTAGCCGAATATTAGGGAAGTTTTTTTAACTTTTAGCAATGAAATGACACCATGTCCAAAAGGGTTTCTATGTTCTTTTTATGGTATGTTAGGGGATGTGGTTATGGGAGATCAACTACATCAAGTACAAGATTTTTTTCATGGTGGTCATCTCCATTGGGTATCCTATGCTAAAATGTTAGATTTATAAGGATAATGATTCACACTCCCTTCAGTAATATTGGCCAGTTTCTGTAATTTCTCATACAAGGAGTTGTATAGTATTATCAACAAAAGGCTCTCTACTAATATTCATTGTGGGATTTAGAAATATCATCATGGATTCATCAAAGAGATATCTACTCAGGATGCTATCAGTTTAGATAAATATGTGTTAGGTGTCATAAATTTAATAACATTTAGATCAATCATAGAAATCAAACTGGACAAGAAAACATCCAAAAACAAGATCAAGTGAGACTACAATATCAATGTTTTATCTCTTAAGGAATTAATTCTTTGGTGATTGATCACCTTTTTTGGTTCATTATCTCCGCTACGTTTTCCAAATCCTTCATGGGAAAACACTATGGTTTCTTCGAGTCATTTTGAGGATTCAGGGAATGTGATATTCTTTCTTTTGATTTCTCATTTATTGCAGAGGAAACTTTTTGGTATTATATAAACAAGAGTATCATGTGGATCTACATTTATCATTACCACTCTATGTCACATCTTTGTGTTGTTTATGCACTCAAATTTTTAAATGAAACCATAATTTTTAATGACATTATCAATAGTTGTTTTCTAAGGACCAACTCACATCTATACAATTATTAAAAGGGGAATTGACTATAGTTGAAACACAACATGAGTAGTTTATATATGTCAAAATAGTTTTTATGGAGATGTGTAAGATCTCTAGGGAGTATCCTTGGAATGCACATGGGATCTTTTCTAATGGAATATTCTTGGGGCCCGATTTCCCCGAGAACTATCTATATTCATCACTAGGATAAGGTGGTCGATAAAATAAATGGTCAAATAATTAATTTGGAAAATAGGATCATATATTTTGTTTTAAAAATAACCATTATAAAAATTTTCCCATAATCTATTTCTATTAACTTACTTTCTTATCTTAAGTCTCCAAAAAGGATCATTTCCAAATTGAAAAAAATTATGGATTCATTCTTATTGAATGACTAATAAAAATAAATTCACCATTATGTTTCATGGGATGGTATAGAAAGAATTATTTATGAGGGAGGATCAATATTATAAGTGTCTCCATGAAAATGCATTGCATTAATGAAAAGTTGGATTGGGAGATACTTGATGCAAGGAAACCATTGTGGAGACAGATGCATAAAAGGTATCGAGATAGACTACGAATGTTGAGAGGGATGCCTATGTAAATATATCACTTGTTCCGGCCTATAATTTTGTATCTATTTGGGAATAAATTTTAGACTTTTGGAAGGGGTGACATCCAGTTTTGGATGAATCACATGGCAGGATCAATGCCTTGATTTCTTGGATTTTATACTCTATGCAACTAGCTTAGGAACATAAGTGCTCTTCTATGGTTAATTTCAGCTGTCCTAAATAATGGAAAGGTGACAAATTTTTATAGAATCATGTTGGATTCTAAGGACAATATATTTACCTTTATAGTTTCTTCCTTAGGGATTTTCTGTATCAAATATTTTCATATAATTCAGCGTGATAAAAATGAGCATGACAATTGGGATGAGGTGCCTTTGATCAAGGATAATCTAACTCAATATAACATCCTTCTATGCCATTTTTGAAAGAATATTCTCCGAACTAAGAATTTTTTTTGATATTTACCTTAGATTCAATGTGACAGTGATGCATGGAACCACGATATGCGACATCAAACCATATTTTTTAGGAAGGTATGTGGGAAACAATGCTGTGGAAATACCTCAATGACATCACTAGTTGGCCCCCTCAGGTGGACTCAACCGTGACCATTCTCAAATTTTACTTCCATAGTGTGGGAATTTAGTGTTCTAAATACAATTCCATTTCTATAATCCTCTAATCAGGTAGATATAGAAAAAAAGGATGACATAAGGGTGTTTATTGATCATGGTTCTGCCTCATCTTCAAAATAACAAATATTTTGGATGATATATTAAATATTTTAAAAGAATTGGTGGGTTTAACTTCCTTTAGGGATCTCTAGGATTCCTTTCCCAAATCAAACATCAACCATAATGTGACATTGGGAATACCTAAAATTTGAGCCACATCAAATGAGACTTAAAATGAAAATCAATGGTTCGTAAATCATGGTGTTAATAGGGGTATTTTACTAAGATATTTGGGGTTCCACCATCATTGAAATATCTTTATTCACTGGGAGTGTTGATTCCTTTAAACGTTGTGTGACATGTGATGATCACTAGACTCCAATTGTGGAGATAGAGAAATATCAAGATTGTAGATCAAAAAACTGATTCTTTTATCATTTAATTATATGTTCCTGGTCTTATTATTATCCCTTGTTGATATCTTATTTTATTCAAAATATAAATGGGGTCATGATAAACATTATAGATATATGACCTACATCGAGTATAGGGAGTTTTTGTTGATTTATATCCTTCTAAGGCTACATTAGGTGGGAAATCACTTGTTTTTCTAATCCCGTGTCCTTTCCTCTAGCTGGTGTGAACCTTGTTTGAGATTATTCACTGAATCTTATTTACATTCATCCTCATTGATAATTTTTTTTTTATCTTGGAACTATATTTTTTTTGTACCATTATTTTACATTTATATGTTTTTGTAAAATAGGTAGTATTTGTCATCAATGTTTGGAAATGGATCCCAATCATCATGGCCCATATAATCATATCACAAGACTTTGGAATAATAAAAAATGTGGTAAATAAATATACCCCATAAATATCCATAAAAATTTATTCCCTTTTACAATGATCACTTCTATTACATTTATCATATTATGGATAGTGTCCCATAGAAGATTGCGTTCAATACTCATTAATATCAATATTTTCAACTAAGTCTCATAGTTGATTGTGTTTAACCGATAATCAATTACATATCATCTCGGGACATATAAATATTTAGTAAATATATTATATGGATATATATTCTTGAAACCGTCATAAAAATAAACATGTATAAATTTCGGTTTCATTATAAAATCATGATTCTATCATTATATAATTATACAATGTGAATGAAACAAGTCCCTAAAAACATCAATATGAAAGAGAAATTGGACATCTAAAGAAAAAATGTATATGGAATCATTTGAAAAAATCCATAGTTTATTATAATATAGTTTAATGGATATAAACTTGAATCATAAAAATTTATAGGATATATTTAAAATAAGAAATATAAATAAGAAAAAATATTGTAAAAATATTTTATAAAAAATTTTAAACTAAAAAGTATTTAAAAATAAGGGAAATATACATTATTTGATAAATAAATAATTTTATTGAAGGTTATTAATATTGAAAACCCTGGTAATTGAAGAATAAATAAATAAATTGAACAACATTAAAAATTTTATTCCATCGACACATTGTTTATAAATTTAAAGTAAATATAAAATCCCCCATGTAGAAAATGTTAAAAATAAAACACATTTCATTATTTTTAAAATATATTAATTTCAAAGATGAATATATATATAAAAATAAAAATAATTTATATAAATTATTTTTTAAAATTTAATAATTTATATGAACAAATACAATAAGAATTTGGGATTAAAAAGAAAATATAAGACCTTTTACACATATAGGTAACCATGAGGTTGAATTATTATCCATAGGAAAATAAATATGGAATAATACATGTAAACCATAAAAAGGACTGTATAAAAACAAAATATATGGTATTATAAGAAAAAAACTATACAATTCCACTCAAATAAAATCATAGTTATAGGTAATGAGGGGTTTAATGTGATATTTGATAAAACACCATAAAACATTGAAAGTGTTCCAATCAAAAACCATCAAATAGATAAATTGATTTGTATTTTAATGTCCCTATAATTTCATTAAATGTATAATTTTTATCTTAAATGGGTTGTTATAAGAGATACCAAATATAAAATATGGGGAGAATATATATAATATCTCAATAAATTCAAATTGAGACATAAAATCCTTATATCATACATGCAGATGGTCAAAAGCACTCTATATTTTCAGGTATAATAATGTTATTATAATTATGATTACTTATAATAATTTTATATAATATTTTATTATTAATATTCATTTATAAATAAACAGTACCCATATATTTATTTTTTATTATTATCAATAAAATTCTTGTGTTAACTGTTTTATTTCCCCTGTATTATTCAGTTTCAAGGTTCTAGTCCTTAATAATTTTATTGTAGCTACCTCGACCACTTAATTTTGATTCAATGACAACTAAAATTAAATTTTCATGATATATAAGGAAATTGTGTCCCAATGGAGTGAACAATTTATTAGTCATTATTAACTAGATACATACTCAATCATTCTATTTTAAATGAATAAAAAAATATAACATAATTTTTTCGATATTAAATTTATTTCATCTATAATATCCTTTTATATCTTCCTTAGTACACTACATTATATTATGGGGAATGGAAATAAAATAAGGGTGAGATAAAATTAAGAGTAAGGTTATTGAACAATGTAATTTATAATGAATTACTGAGATTAATCAATATGGAATTGTAAATAACTGAAAACGGATTCCTATTTATAAATAAACTGAGAATGAAATGTATCCATATATTTTATCATAGTGAAAATACTCTGGATAAGAACAACTAAAATAAATGCAATTCATAATTATTTAATGTCATGTATCTTCCACATGAAACACTATAACTTCAAGATATATTCTCATGATAGTTTATGTATGTTCAATGAAACATGTCTAATTATTCATAGATTCAAACATGAAGGGTTTGTTTCAATCTAATTCAGTCAGATGAGAATAATGATGCATTGAGGGACATATTTCTAAAGGTTTCCTACCCATGTATTGAAATTCAAAATCAATCACCACATTTTGTAAAATATTTTAATTAATAAACAATGTGCCACATCTCAAAAATATTTGTTGAATAAAGGATATAGATTTATTAATATTTCCCTACAAAATCATATAACTAAAAAAGTAAACATTGTATACCAATATTGTGTAAATTTTAAATGAAATACACATTTATTATATATAAAATGGATTTTTTGGGAAATTTAATGTCCAATGATCATAGTAAAGTTGATATTTAATGGGTACTATAGAAATTAGTCAAGGATGTTAATTTCAATACAATCCTTTGTTATTTAAATCATAAAACATCTTGAAAAAAATATAGATGGTATCAATATAATATATCCCTTGTGGAGAAATAAAATGGGTAGTTTTCATTAATGAATATTTTTTTATAAAACATTCACTTTTTAAAAAAGAAATTATCTTTTACATTTTGAAAAACATATCAAAAATAATTTTATTTGAAAATAACATAAAAAAATAATTTCCTTAGAAAATAATAATTTAAACATTAAAAAGAATCTTTTATGAAATGATGGTGGGTAAATACATACATGCTCTAGACGGTAAAAGTGACACTCCTTTTGGAATGTAAAAATGATAGAATGTTTCCTTGTTTGAAAAAAATAAAATATTGTTCAGTTAAATGTTTTTATAAAAACACATTTTATATTTCATTATGAAGAGATTAAAAAGTTTTTTTTAAAATATATATTCAATACATTGTTTTAAAAGAAACAAAATTTTAATCCAAAGAGATAAATAATTTCAGGTTTTCTTAAAACAATTTATAAAACATATTATATAACAAAGAGAGTAAATAAGATATTATTATTTGAGAAATTCATTAATTAAATAGGTGAATAAATTTGAAGGATTTAATATGAAATTATTAAATAATTTCCTTCAATGTAAAATCTCATGTAAGAAATCCCTTATAAAATGTGATTGTGAAGTAATCCATTAAAAAAGCCACAATGTTGATGTGATAATAAAACATATGGATAAATTATTTCTATAGAGTATAAATCCTAATATAATAATTATAAATGAAACAATAGATAGTTAAAATTCAATAATCACGTAATCATAGATATTTAACAACAATGAGGAAGTGGTATAACATAATGAGAATAAGTTGTTTTATTACATTTTTTTAATGCTTGTTAACTCAAAAATAAAATATTGTTGGATTAAATAATTAAAATTGAAACATATTATATCATTAATTTTATATTATTAATCATATTAAATGTCAAAATTTTAGTTTATACACCATAGAAAATAATTTTGGATCATAATATTACAATATACCTCTATGAAATGAAATTCACACAGAATACCTTAAAAATTGAGTAACTTTTGAATTATGAGACCCTTTAAAGAATACAAAAATTGAATATTTTAATATAATGAAATAATGAAAATTCATGATATCACTTATCATAGAGAAGTATATACACTACATGAATTAAAATAGTGTTGAATAAGGAATATGTCTTGCACAAATAAAAGTGAGACTAGAAATCCATTAACTTATACTTCTAGTTGGATGAAAATTCATTAAACTCTTATATAATGGTTTTAATAATGTATATAAATCTAATTTTTCCCATATTAATATTTATAATATCATGTTAGATCTTTTAATAACATATAATCACATTCTTATTAAAAATCATTTGATATTTTCATTATTTTGAGTGTTAATTCCTATGTTTTCTAGTATGTTTCGACATGTTATATTTTTGTTAATATAACATAGATCATTATTTCATCATATAAAAAATATAAAACAAGATTTAAATATCATATATAATCATTATATATGTATTTAGATTAATCTATAAAATTTGGAGATTTGAAATGAAATTCAATGTTCAAGGAGATGCTTGGTCGTACATATGCATAAAAGATGTTTCATTTTTCTTGTTGTATTATATAAAGGAAAATTAAATAGTATATATGAATATTATAATAAAATTATAATATTTTTATCATATATACCATATATTTTTATTAATAAATCATTAATACATTCCATGTAAATCATGAACAAATGACATCATTCTGAGGTTACAGTGGTCCACAAGTCCCAAAATGATGTTATTATATTCCCAAAAAATGGAATTCGTGATGGTATGTGTTGTAAAATAATTGTATATTAATAAATATTTTATATATATCTTATATAATATTTATAAATAATTATTAACTCCTTTATAAAAACCTATAGATGTTAATATCAATGAACTGACAACATCAGTTCGTGAGGTGGTAGTCTATTGTACAAACAAAAAATGATTACATATCCCATTTTTGGAATTATCTCTTTGTGAAGGTCATAAATAGTATATATTAAAATTTAATTGTATTTATGACATTATGGTTATTAAATAAGAATTACATAATAATAATTTAAGGGGTGGAGAAATAAATAAAATTAAATGTTTCATTTAAGATTGTTAACTCTTTTTCTAGTAACTCATTTTGGATTATTCCAAATTGCGTCATTGGTTGGATTTAATAAAATATGAGGCTTCTTTGATGATTTTACGGAGTTTTTGAGTTAATTGTTTTAGGTATTTTGACGTTCTATAGTTCTTTAGTGTTGTAGAGAAGTGCATAGGGTGAAAGACCTTTTATAGTGGAGCAGGACTAACTATTTTGATAATATAAGAAGGTAAACACTATTGCGAGGTATAACATACATCATATGCCACCAATAATTGTCCAAATTATATAAAATAGGGTAAAGTTTTCACATATTTACAAACAATGCGGTTTGGATAATTTGCAATGTCCTTTGGACACTTAAGATTAATGTTTAACTACCAGATAAACTCATTTTACCTTATTTTCAGTGATTAATTTTAATTCTATTAACAATAAAATTTTTTCAAAAAAATGTCAGGAAAAATATATATATTATCTTATTATGGTTAATTATATTTAATCCATTTTCCTAAATTATAATCACATTAGTTGAAGAAACTAATTAAAATTAATCCTATAAATGTAATGAGAGTGTGTTTTCTTATCTTGAAAATGATCAAAAGGTTGAATTGTTTTTCTTTGAAAATTAAAAATGAATTTGATTAAAATTACTTAAATTGTATTAAATGATGTATAATAAATCAAATTTGACTTTAAATACAACTGAAAATATAATTTCTCACTATAATTCATTTATATGAAAACATAGATTTAAATTATAATGAAGTATTTTTTCCTATTGAACAGAAAATTACTCTTCATAGAATAATTCAAAAATTAACCCTAATATAAAATTTTCATTAATTTATAATAAATTATGTTAATTTATTGATATATATTTTATAATAGCTTTAAAATTTGTACTTAAAAAAGAACCTGACAAAAAGCTATTAGAACTGCCTTTAGAAATATATAACTTTTTATGCATGAAATTTTATTTTATCCCATATTATTACAATAATTGTTTTTGGATTAATGTAAAAAATATTTTATTTAATATAAAATATATATTTAATATCATTTAAAGATAGTAATTAATTTAATTTAATATGATAACTAACTTAAGGGGGAATAAAAATAGTACTTTAAAAACCATTTTTATTGAACGAGTTTTTAAATTCATTTATATATTAATCAGAACAAATTAATTTAGTAACATATGTTCTTGAGTTTGTTAATTCTACTCATAACCACTAATTTCATGTCTAGGAGATAATTTAAAATCACAATATTAATATTATTTGATCAAACTCTCTCTTGGGTGTAATGCAGGCATTCAGAGGAAAAAGTTGTTTCATGTAACACAAGATAAACCCAATGTTACATGATGAGAATGATAAATAATAAATTTAATTTATTTCAAATTGTAAATATTTCATAATGTATTGGGATATTATAATAAATTCTATTATTATTTTTTCAATTATCATACATGTTATTGAATAAAATGTTATTCTATTATTATTTTTGGGGTGTTACATTTTCCATGCCTTAAATAAATTACGCCTTTAAAATTTAACTCGCCCTTGTTAATAAATTATTTATAATTGTAAAATTAAATTTATAAAAACTAATGATGATAAAATATTTATTTAAATATCATATTACTATGATATAATGTGTAGTACAATGGAAATTTGTAATAACATATAATTAAGATTCAAAATATGAGAACATTAGTGGGAAGTGAAGATATATACAATGAAGAAAAATGATAATATTTTTAGGGAGTTATTTAGGTCACTAATCACATACAGAATAATGATTAATGTAATTTTTTGTACATAGAAATCATTAATATATGATGATTTAAAATTCCATCGATTCAATATATATGTAGGTTTTAGGATAACATTTTTTCAAGATCATTTTCCTTACGGTGAGTGATTCTTTTATTTTTAAGTATATAAGGAAATATTCTTACTTAAAATATTCTTATATCATAATTTTTTCCATTGGGTTTTCATAGAAATATATAAAATTTATCCATTTAATCCAAGAAATGTGTACCCAAATTTTTTTATTCCTTATGTATAAGAAATTTACAGATCATAAGATCCATAAAACAAGTCTTTATGCCAGTCTCCAATAATTTTCCAAAACCCATGTCATTAATACATTAATCTATAAACATAAAATTAATACTGCGGGTTCATCATTAAAATTTACCTTTCAAAATAGATTATATACAAACAACAGCACATAAACCATGACATCAGGTAGGCTAGTGTCAGGCATGAAACCATTATCAACCTTCATTAAAGTGTTCAAACACCACTAAATCTCTGGATGTGACATGTCATTACACAATATATGGGTTTAAATTTTTATAAAACCATATTAATATAATTAGTATGATGTTTCCAAAATGTATTTTTCAAATCATTAAAAATAAATTAATAACTAAATAACCATTTTACTAGGGTTCTCAATATATGTTTTTTTACAAATTCTAATAATCTTATTTATATATCATCACAAAATATTATTGTTTCGTTGAAATGAGGTTACCAAGAGGACACACATTGATCTGAGATCAGTTATTCCTATTGTTTCATTGTTTGGTGTCTTATTTCCTAAAATATTATTAAAATTATGTCAATGTCGATCTTAATGAGAACTACCAATGTTTTCCTCATCCGTAATGTGGTACGAACATACTTTCCAAAGGATGGTGGCCAATTGGTGGGTTTAGACCCAATGACACTCAGGGACTCTCATTAGTCATGAATATGGGATGTTGGGGTCATCACACCCTTTTGAGTGGAATCATTTCATATTATCGTTAACTCTTACAGATTTTAGATATGTTTGTAAATATGTTTATAATACCGATATGAGACCAGTTAACTTACCAAAATGAGTATAGTACAATTATCTTTATTTTAAAAAATACATTTAGTATGATTGGAAAGTAATGTAAAGGGAATATTACCTGAGAATATATATATATATATATATATATATGAGGTTCTTCATCCCTTTACTGAATTGATCTATAGCTACTTAATATGATGATGCTTTTTAACTGGATGCTTTTGAATATAATTCCACACAATGAGACAGTTTCAAATTTTCAAAGAGGAAATTGAGAAATTATGAGGATTCATACATATCCATGCTATTGAATGAAAAATAATGAATGTATTTTTTTAATTATGTTTTTTAATGTCTTATATAGAGGAAATACATGTGGGCACTGAGGCACCCATATTCGAGATAATGTCCAACGTATCGGGGTTATAGAAGGTATCATAGTTAACATAGTTCGATTATTCCCATATGACTAGAGAAATGGTATAAGTCCTCACACATGGGATTTTCATTTCATACCTTTCATTTGGGCCTACATTCTAGGATCACCATTGCTGGTGGAGACCCATGATTCCAACGAGGTTTACACTGTGGATCCCTATGAACAAATGAGCTATGCTCTATCTGAGAAACTAGGGATATCAAGTGATAAAACTCATGGAATATGGATATGGTACTTTCTATAGATTTAAATTCCTTGGGAAGATTAATATGATTCTCAGTACATCTAAAGAAATCTTACATATCCAGGTTATTTAAGATATCATATTCATCATAGTTTAATTGATTACATAGTAAACTGACTGAAACATATAATTATCATTCTATTGAAATGATTAGTTCCTTATGGTTGAAATATTTGAGACATGGGTTTTATATTGAAATATATATTTATTTAAGCTCAATATTTATAAAGATATCCTATGTTTCCAGGTAATAGAAGGAGTCAATGTTCTCGTAGTTCAATTGATCGGAACATACACAGTGAGGTTTCCATTTTCATCGGGGTATATATAATGGGGATGAAAATGTTGTCTAGTCCTATGATTCCCTTTTCCTCCTAGATTATTATGATGGAAATTATATGATAATTGTAACTAAATAATACAACATGATCTACACTCGGTGTGACAAAAAAGAGGTGACAAATGATAAGTCTTATAGCTTATGGATGTTGGAACAAAGTGGCGGGACTACCCTTTGGGATTGTAGTATATTGATCAGGACATGGGGAGGCATCCTATATATATTGATTATTATAGGAATTAGAGTTTTTAGAGTTTTTATGATTATGGATTACACTCTAAGGATTCCTTGTAATTGGTGTTTACTCACTAAGGGTAGAAAAATTCATAATTACCCTTGGATGTCGTGTGATCATTGTCTGCTTATCTATCAAATATACAAAAAATTTCCCCTTTAAAATCATTTTTCATCATCCAGATATGCAAGATAATGTTTTCCTAGTATTTCAAAAGGAAATTATATGATCTAGTTTAATTTCCCAAAGTACATCACATATAAAGGATGTCATCACTAAGGGTTGTTAGATAATCAATGCTAACTTGTCAGTAGGAGATCACAAGAATCAGATTGGTACCATGGAATCCATCACATGACCTAGCTGGTTATGTATAGGTTGTCACAAGATCTATGTTACTTTCTTTGGAATCATCCCTAGATCTAGGTGACACAGATGATGGGAGTCACAAGATACAATTTGACATATCTCATATGGTGTCACATGGACTATAAGACATGTATTGGGGTATCACATGATCTGAAAGACATTCCCTGGTATCATCACAAGATATGAATGAAATGTTAGGAGGGAGTCAAAATAGTCAATATGACACATCATAGTGGTTATCACATGTCCTGGATAACATGTCTGGAGAGCATTGGGATACTTGGTCGGCGTTCCCAGATGGTGTCACGAGAGCCAAATGCCATGCATTGGTGCTACTGTGAGAATTAGATGACCTAAACTGGTGCAATTATATGGGTGAGAAATATTGTATGAAGTGAACCACATGTCTAAGATGAAAAGACTAGAGGTATTTTTATGATATATATAGCATTTATAAGGGTTCCACATAAGTTTATTTGACATTCCTAGGGGACTTAACATGATCTGAGTATTATACTAAAGATTAATCACATGATCTGAGAGACATTTCCTGGTGTTTTCTCATGTGTTGGAGAGTAAATGTGAATCGAATATGGTATAGTGAGTATGTATTTTACAGTTTACTAAGTTTATTAATATTGATTTTATACTTTTATATCGATAACCTTATATTTTTTTCTATGATGTATTATTTTTAAGTCACGCATGATATAAATGTTTTTCTAAATGTCCTTCATGTATCCTACCATTGGCCATTCACATGATATATGAGTGATCATGTGATGTGTTTAGGCATGTATCATGATAGATCTAGGTATTCCCCGATGTATTATGTGATGGAATAAATTATTGTTTTAATATCATCTTCTCTAATAAACGTTCTCTTGTGATTGGATGTGATGATTCACTAGGATAAAAAAGGATAACCTTGTGTCAGAGAGTTCAATGATCATCATTTCAGATGTGAATATTTCAGGTTGGCATAAGGAATTTATAGGGCTTTTAGCCTTGATTGTTCACATGATGGTGTCTTTTATCTATTGTAAATCTACGGTAGAGTCAGTGATGTTCTCTGGCATTATGCTTCTTTGAAATCAATTACAATTAATCATTCTAAAGGGGTCGTCTGATTTTTTTTCACTATAAGTCCCTCCCATCAACACCTTGTTCATTGGAATATGTAAAATTAAGGAATAAATTTTTAAATCATGTGGTTAAGACAATGATTTAAATATTATTATATTAACTTTTCTATGGGCATTTTTGATACCCATGTTCCTATTGAATGCCAGCCACATGATCTCAGGTGACTTGTCTGAGATATTCTATGAGGTATGGTTGGTTCATCAAGGTAACTTCAAGGGATCATGCTGACTTTTCCATGATTCTTGTTAGATCATACAATGGACATCTTTGGAACGTCTCATTTTTTTATGACCATGATAACTCTCTCCTACTTTCTTTTTATCCCCTTTATTTTATTATACAAAAATCAAGTATTATGTGAGTTTTCACAAGTTTTTTTGAGGTAATTTTCTCTATTTTTTGTGATGCATCACGTGATAAAACATGGAACTATAAATATGTTTGATCATTTCATGGAAGAACCCATTCATTTTCTTTTATGGTGAAAAAAAGGAAGAGTGGTGTTGCTTGAAATCTTAAGGGATTGGGAATGATGAGGAAGTCATGTCGTCGGGGTCTCATGGTGCTTCTAAGATTGCTAGGGGTGCATCGTGTGATGTTCAATGAACATGAGTGCTCCATCCCCTTAACCATTATTTCCTTGGTTTTATTCTACAGTATCTTTGGTGTCTTTTTAGTTTGTCCAGATATTGTCATGAATTATTACCTTTCCCACTGGTGATGCATCTCATGTTCCATAGAATTTCAAGAATAATCCACCTTTTGAAAATATTTTAATATTTTTAATGTGTTTTTGGTTGGTTTATCAGTATATTACTGATTAAAAATTTCATGGCATGGAGGAACCAAGTCAGTTTCCCTCATAAAAACACAAGTTGTCCGATCAACCATTTCAAGAGCATGAAATGTTTTTAAAAGGGGATCAGAAAGATATTACATAGTCTAGGAACTACAGATAGTCAATTCATGTGATCTTATGATGTTCATGTGATCAAGAGTTTCTTAAGGGATTTGTGATCCACAGGTTATTCCCACCTTCCCCTTTTTTTTCCATTACGTAGAAATTAATACCCGTATTTAACTATTATATCCTTTTTGATTTTTTTGATGCTCATTTAGGGGGAATCAATTAGTTCCCCCTCCCCCTCAATATATAATATCTGTAGGAAAAGGAATTAGTTCATTGAAATGTAAATTTTACCTTAGACTTTGAAGTACCATGAATCATTATCTTGTGTGAAATTTTGTATTTTGGATGATTCTTGGAATTCTAAAATTTTTTCCTATATATGTGGGGAAAGCAATTCATTCAACCGACTACTCATCTCTTAAGAGTTCTCTCATTTTGTCTCAATAGAATGCCTATATTAAAAGAATTTTTTGTGAGTCCTGATCATTATAACTATTCATGAGACTACATCACATGATATATTCAATAATACCACTTTAGCTCTGGATGTTTTTTGTACCACCTATGAACTATATTTCAATAAATATTTTAACCTCTTCCAAGATGAATGTGATTTTACATGTGGATTTTTGGGATTTGCTGGCTCAATAATTTGATCAATTGAGTAACATATAATTTGTGTGAATATGTAAAGGTAACACTATTGTGAGTATAAAAGGGGTTATGTGGTTTCAGGATGCCCTATGGGATTGTGTGACACGTGAGACCTATGGGTGTTAGGAAATTCATGAACCCATTGGGAAATTTGTGAGTTCCTTGTTGACTTATGGTATGTGCATGATTCTAATGGATGTTTAATTCATTATTTGGAAAATATTTTATTCTATATTTCTAACATATCCTACTTACTCATTTTCAGATGGATTCTTATACATATAATTGCTCCTATACTATATCCAATCAAAGGGCCATGTTCTAAATGCATTAAAACATTGATCCTTGATACTGCGTGAATTCAGAAACTAAATTTTTTAACAATTCTTCTCATCAAGGATTCAATTTTACCCATGTAACACTGACCACATCTATACTGGTATGGTCTATGGATGATGATATTATACTTACTACGTACATTAATCTACCATCTTGTTAGGTTCCTTTTTCTCTAGGATACATTTAGACAACAATTGTTGAGTATGGACATCAAGTTACAACTCAATCTTAGGGGATGCATTATCATATAATAATATTTCCACTATACCATGATGGACGTGATTTTGGTTAGAATCCTATTACTTAGAATTATTAATGTTTATTTGGATATTCTATGAGAAAATCTAGAAGAATATGGTATTGGAAATGGGATCTTTAAATGGCATCAACTTATCCGACCACTAGGCATGGACCTTCTAGGTCATAGATATGTATTGTGAATTTGAAGATGATCTATATAGGGGTTGTCATTATGATGTTTCTTGGATCTCTCAATTCGTATTCTATCGCCATCCAGACCAACTTTTAGTAATGGTCTACCACTTGTTCCCTAATACCAACACATTTCACTTATCCCATTGGGAAGTTTTCATCAGCCTATGGGAAATATATTAGTTGGGATTGATTCATCCCCTTGGATAAATGTAAGTTGAGATTCTCCTGGAAAAAGGTGCCTTGTATGATCTATTATAGACTCCATAATTGGTGAGAGAAATTATTCATATTGTAAAGGGGAAATTGAAAAAGGATCTGGAAATGCGCTCACTTATTTCACACAAGGATTTGGTCAATAGTTTCTTCCACAATTGCATAATTATACCAAATATTATTAACCCCCATCGATTCCCTTCCAAGTAAGTCCATGATAATAATGGATCATATTGGGGAATCTTAGTGGCTAAAGATTATACATTGTGAGGATAGTGTTTGAACTCAGTTATTTATCCGAGATTGAGACTGGATGGATTAAAGCCCATATACTTGAATGGGTTGCTCATATTGGTTGGGAAGATTCATTCAGTGGTCCATGTTTTTATGATGGTGATGGTGGTGCGACATGTGAATAGGTAGTTCCATAATATAGAAGTTTCATTCCTTGCACACCTTTACCATGGTATGGGTCATATTCTACAAGTTTTCACATGTTACTGGATCAAAAGACCACCCTATTTTATGATTAGTTGTATAGGTGACCACATTTATTTTTATGATAATTATAACACCACCTGGATCTCTATTTAATCATCTCACCCTTGACCAGTGAATAAACCCAGAGTCAGGTCCATTCCTTTAAGCCTTACTGACATTAAAGTTGTGCTAAACCAATCTAAAATCCTCGATTTCACTACTTTTCAGGTTCAGACTAGACCAATTATTGACAACAATAGTGTCTCCAATGATGAGAGATCATATATGATCTCTGTATAGGATGTGGTTCATGCAACCATAGTGAGAGATTTAGTTATCAGGGATCCTTGAACACCTTAACGATTTTCTTTTCAGTTTTGCTGTATTCAAAGGGAATCCCTCCTTCATTTGGCCAATATTTGAGGGGAGTGACATATTAGAGTTATCTGCTAATTTTGGAAGATATTGATGTGTAAAAATATTGAGTTTGATATTATACTTCTGACTTATAATGCTTCTATCTTCCTTACCCAATATTTGGTAGTAGCATATCTGGATGGTGTGCTATTATAGTAGGTCCATCATGTGGATATTACTTTCACCTATCAAACTCCTATGTCATGGGGGTGGGGGAAATGGAACTAATTAAATACATCAGTTGGAAATCAAGGAAACAACCTTGTTTCAGTGATGAATTACCCAATAGTGGATTAGAATCCTTTTAGGAGGTCATCCTTCTGTCATGATCTACTGATGTAACACCTATTGAGAGGAGATCACATTAGGATTCTTCTCATATTTGTTTATACTAACTCAATTGGTAATTTTATCCCTATTTAGGCCTACATTATTTGTTCATAGAGGATCACATGCAACATAGGATGATCTTGAAATTGATTCAATCATTCATTACTGAGACATCCTTGAAAAAATTTCAGGACTAATGTGACCACTTTGATCTGTTGATTCATGACCTAGGGTAATGTAAATTTGATTGAAAACCATTGTATGAAACCATGATTAAAATTTTCTTAACTCCGCGAGTTGTGGCCATAAGTGAAAGAGATTTTAATGATCTCCAGGATGAGGCACCCCATGATAGGAATATGAGTGATACATTAGAGGAATTGGAGAAGGAACATCAGTTTATATATAAACTACAATTTTGGATATTTTCCCAGAATACACTAATATTGATATGTGAGTTGATTATTTCCTATATGTGGTCCAACCATTCAATATCTTCATAATCATTTGCTACTACAAAAAATGGTATCTAATAGATGACTATGTTGGTCGAGACTGTCTTTCCTAGGTATAAGGGGAAGAGGCATAGAGTGGGTTACTAAATCATTTTATCGATTCCTCTTTTCCCAACTTTTTATAAACTTTCCAGTGTATCCAATCAACATTAACCATAGTTAGAACTTTCTTATGCACTCAGTTTTATACAAAACTGCAAAGAGACTCCAAAATGTGTACATTTTTTCTCCATTATTTACACTATTAATAATGAATTTCTTACCTTTCTATATTAATATCATTTTTATTTTATTCCTTTATATGAATGTCATGTCGTTGTTTTTTTATTATGTTAATATTCATCAATAATACTCATATATTTCATAACACCATGAAAACCTGAATTTTAAGATTCAAATATTTTAATCACAATATATTATTATTTGGGAAATGATCTAAAATTTTCACCAATAGGATACTCTATACTGACATATCTCATCATGTTATCTTAATGTTACATGAAATAAAGATGGAAGTTTAGGTTGAATATATGTCATAGAGTGGGGTGCACTTCTTTTTCAAAATATAATAAATTTTATTAGAGAATGTTGATTTTAGCTAAGGCTATATGGGGGGCTTATAATACATTGCTGGGTAAATTTCTATCATTTTCTAGTTTTAAGGTATTTTAACTCAGACCTAATATCGCAATTAGTTTTTGGTATTTTAGATTTGACTTGATATATCTCTATTTTACATTCTTTTTTCTTAGACCAGATATCACATTAGTTAATAGTATTTTTAGATCATACTTGATATCAATTTAGTATATGTTTAATTGGATCAGAACTTCTATTTCCTTAGTTTTTGGAGTTTTAGCTCTAACTTTATATTTATTTACTATAAGTTATTTTAGCTCAAAAATAAAAAATATTTAGTTTAATTTATTTTATCTCGGACCTGATATTTCTTAGATTGAGGTCTTTTATCTCAAAATTGATATTTCTTTTGTTAAAATCATTTAGCTCAATGCTAGTATTTTTTTAGTAGGATTTCTACCTTGGAATGTATATTTAATTAGTTTAAGATCCTCTAGCGTGGTCTTGATATTTCTATCGATTAAGATCATTGAGCTCAGACCTAATATTTCTTTAGTTTATGGTATTTTATAATTGATCTGATATTGCTTCATTTTAAGGAATTTTTTCATGGACATGATCGTTGATCATGGAATATGGTGATAGAATTTGATTTATGACTCCAAACAGTATGGGGCTTTGAATAATTCCATTGTTTTTCTTAGGCTCTCAATGATTATAATTTACTTTTTCATAGTGATGCATTTGGTTGAAAACCATTTGAGAATATGTGTGAGCCTAAAGCGCACGTTCATGGTGTGGAAAAGGGTCCCAGGAAGGTAGTTATCTTTTATAGGGGCTATGCAAGATTTATGGAGGTAATATAGATTAACCAGAGGAATACTAGAGATTATAGGTCTACCTTGATAGTTAGTATATGGATTCTATATGTCATAACAAGATATTTTGAGTCCTAAATATGATAAGGGTAAGGAACACTTTGTATTTCCCATGAAATTATGGGTTTTCAGGTTCCACTGTAGTTTTTCTATGGATTACATGGATTGAAGACCCTTTTTGGAAAGGGGATATGCCTCTAGTTGGTGGGTAAATAACCTTATGTGTCAGTAGTGTGGTTAAGTGAAATATATTTTCCTATCATATTCAAGGACCCTGAAATGATTTAAAAAGACTCAAACATCTAGATGATGAAGTGGGGTATAGAAGGAAGCCAATCCCAGAAAGGGACTGAAATCCTAGGGAAATTCAACTCATTATTAAGATGCTTGAGTCCAGTAGCGTATGTTTTTCAATCATGGTGTGTGGGACATCAATGGTTCGTGAATGGAATGTGTCATTATATCCTTGATAAATGGTAAAAAATGGTTAAATAACATCGAGGATATCGAATCTCCTCAGATATTTGGACACACAGACTATAAGTCATGGTCCAAAATACTGAGGTCGGAATGATGATAATGGAAAATAACACATAGAGTGGTTTAGAAACACTATGGTTTTGAGTGATATGATGGTGATGTTAGGGATCAAAAGAGTTGGAATATCCTTTTCCAGTGCGATACATTTGATTTATGACTATAGCTACACATGTCTGAGCGGTAGGCATACAAGAATAGTAAATAAAAGGGACCCTAGAATTTTGTTTTCTTTTACCGGATCCATGGATGGTTTAAAATTATTTGAGGTGCCCTATATCATGAAATGTGCTTTATAGAAAAAATAATATATGATAAGGGTCCAAACAGAATAAAGCTTATTCCTCCTCCTGATGAATATGTTCTCACGATGAGGTGCTGCGAAAAATCATTACTATATCTTTTTTGTATACCAGGGGTTCCTGTGATCATAACATGGTTTGGAGTATGACATATGATATTTTCTCCTTATTTTTCCACTCTAATTTTTCCAAAACTCTTTCAAAAAATAGTTTAGTGAGCGAAGACATGACTTTTACATAGGACACCCATTGGGTATTTTCAAGAAGGCAGTTTTTCTATCAATTTCTCAAATCGTATAGTGTATTACAATTTTAAAGATTATTCTATAGTCTTTATGTAAAAAATTCATTGACATAAGTGTTAGATGTTTGAGGTCATGATGCACATGGGACTATATGTGGTATGTTACAGAAGATCGTAATTTGGATTCTTAGGGTCTAGAGTACTCCATCATCCCTTTTTCATTGATATGAGAATGTTGTAAATCATAAATCAAGATCCTCTGGTCATGAGTAATGATATAAGACAATCATATGAAGATTATTTTAGACACACTGAGGTATTGAGTGCTACTGCAGTGATGTTAGGTCTCCAAGGGTTAGATTGTCCTTTTTATAGAGTGATTCATTTCGTTGATGATCATATGGGTATATTCATGAGTCATAGTGAATACATACAAATTCATTAAAAGGACCCCTTGATAATATTTATCCATTCCAGGGTTCATGAATATTTTATGGTAATCTGTGGTTTTAAAACCCAAAAATTTCATGTAAATATTTTTATTAATTTCTTTGAAATTTACGAGTCTTTGGTTTCTCATGGAACCTGATTCCGAGTCCCGGTGTGCCTAAAATCGAGTTCCGAAGTTTAGCTCGGGTACGTTTAGTGAACGAACGAGTAGGTTTTTCTTACTTTTGAACTGGTGCTTGGAATCGAAATCTGAGGGCACCGATGGAACCACAGCACCAGTAATTGCTTAGGAAGACCTTTTCTGAAGGTGCGTTTTCTCAGGAGGAGTTGTTTAATATTTGATGTGTAAGTGAAGAATAAAATAAAATTTTTAATCCAATTTTAATTTTCATCTAAGTAGATTTTTCCTTTTTGTGGAAGTTGGGTTTGTAACTTCCCTTGGGAGAATAAAGGAGAGGTGGGGACCATACGAGCCCCCACCTTTTCACATTCCCCATAACCCCCTAACACTCCTCCTTAATGTTGTGACTATACCTCTTCTCTTTTAATGAATTCCACACACTCTCTACTCAATTAATTGAACACATTAATTAATTGAATTAGTTTTGAATTTTAAAATTGTTGGCATGTGTGAATAAATTAAGAAAAAGTCTTAATTTATTTTGGTTGATGGGTTGTGTGGGGAAATGGAGGAGATAGAACTCGTATTCTTCATTGGAGAACGCAAAGAACATCAAGAACCTGACGAAGAATGCTGTCACCACAAGGAGTGAATGACGTGCCGTTCTTCTTTCCTATCTGCAGCTGGTGAGAGAAGCCTTCGTCGAAGAACGATGACGCACCACGTCCTTCATCGGGAGAATGCCAGCGACCGTCATCATCTTCATCTCCTCCCATGGGACGACGTTGACGAGCCGACGTCCACCATCTTGTGATATCGTCAACAAACAACGAACGACTCGAAGTAGGGAATTAATTCAACAATGATATATTTTCCCTTGGATGTTTCCTTTTAAAACAGTGAACACGAATCAACTCAATATTAAGTTGTTCCGTGAAAGAATATGTTTGCGGGTTTGGAATATTTGATTGCAGGGAAAAATTTAGGGGTTTGGATTTGTGTTCGTGATTATTCTTCGCTGTCCAACGTCAATTCCTTTAGCCTCTTGGTATCAGATTAACGAGAGGAGGTCAGACTGCACGAACACAGCCGACTCTCCTCCCCCTTCGATGTTGTGTTTGTCGCGGCATGAACAAAGGTGCAAGGTGCAACGACACCGTACGGATACAAGAAGAATGCGGTGAAGAAGCACGGCACCGTCGCGCCGCGCCGTTGAGGCCCAACGAAACTCTGGCCGGAGTCAGGGCCGCAGAGGCGACTCAAAGACTCCATAGATTGTTTTATTGATGTGCGGATTGATGGGCGATGACGGAACGACCCGCAGAGGTGTTTTGAAGACTTCACAGTAATGATCAGGTCTTGGGAGGACCACTGGTGAAGACGGCAGGCAAAATGGACCACCGAACCGCGCCCGGTGGTCCGCGGAAGACCCTGCTGGCACGCCCTGCCGGCACGGCGGCACCGGCGGCCGGAGGCGGCGGCCGGCACCGGCTGACATCCAGGTGGCAGCGGCGCCCAGCGCACCGCAAGGGGCGACCACCGTGGCGGATGTCAAGTGGTCCCACAGCCACGCGAGCCCTGGGGGAGACGTGGCGCCCACCGATGTGTCCACTGGAAGAAAAGAGCGCCCCCCCCCCCACCCCCGCACGTGGGGTCGTGGTTCCAATCAAGGGGGGCACCCCCCCCCCCTTCCGCCCAATGCTCGACCCAGGGCGAGCCGGCCACCCGGACCTGCCGCATCGGGTGGGGTCGGGCCGTGCCCACCGGGTCGGACCGCACCCGGTTGGGCTGCACCCGGACCCAGGTCGGGCCGACCCGGTTCGTTCCGACCCGGAGGGGGTATCGGGCCGGGTGGGACCGGGCAAAACCCCCTAATTTCAGACAGATCTATTCAAATGTCCATAACATGGGATACAGAGCTCCGATCGACACACCGTCAGTTGAGATGCGATCCTTGGATCGAGACGGTTGTTTCGGTGTATTACACTCAAGGTTTCAGAAAACTATGAGTTCAGACGAGTTGGTTCGAACACGAAAACAACTGGGCCCTAGGAGCAGAAACGCTTATAACATGAGCTCCAGATGTCCGATTGACGTGTCGTTGACTTTGTTGGATTCCTCTTGATGAAAAGGAACATTTAGAATACTTATCTTGAGGATTGGATGCAGTTGGATAGTGTCCAGGTTGGATTGAACCCAAAATCCAACCGGGCCCCTGGAACGGAAAAGCTGATAACTTTCAGACCAGACATACATATGACGAACCGTCAGCGGCCTTGGTGATCACATTGAGAAACGGCCCCTACGAGTATAACCAATGATATTTTTGGGTATATTTGAGATACGGTTGCGTTGGTTCATACACAAAACCAACCGAGCCCCTGGGACGAAAAGGCTAATAACTCATAGACCTGGTGTCCGATTGACGCGCCTTCTGTTTCATTGAGACCCCTATGATGAGGCGGTCCATTGAGATACTTCTTCATGGGACATTGTGATACTTGGATTATCGATCCATAGCTCATGGAGAGGACCCTCCTGGAGACGAGCGTACGGAGTACGGAGACCGTGTAGCCAGCTAAGACCTGACGATTGCTTGACCGACTCGACTTGGAGTGAGTCGACTAGCCTAGTGGATGGAGCACTACTGTGTTTGGGTACAGACCCACGGCAGACGATGTGCCTGGTAGCAGGAAGCAAACCCGCGGTACTCAACATGAGAAGTACCTCTGCAGGCTATTAGGGGCAATGCACTACAATGTTAGGGAGGAAGACCCCTTCGGGAAGCACTGCTGTGTTTGGGTGGCTGACCCGCGGTAGTCGACAGGAAGAGTACCTCAGCAGTATTAGGTTAGTGAGCAATACCTCGGAGTCGTGACAGGATCACTGTACTCATCAGAGATGGGGCTCTTCAGTAATTACAGTTTCGATAATGAAAATCCTGGTTTGATCTGAGTCTATGACCTTTGTGTTTAGCTCATGATTGAGATGGGTCACTTGAAATCATAGGTTTATGTATGGGCATATACCTAAGTAGTGGATATCCATTGATTTCATAAACTTTGTGTTTACCTCATGATTGAGATGTGTCACTTGATAACATTGGTTTATGTATGGGCATATACCTGAGTAGTGGTTATCCGCTGATTTCATAACCTTCGTGTTTCCTAATGATTGAGATGGGTTACCTGATAACATAGGTATAAGTATGGGCTTATACCTAACTAAGGGTTATCTGTTGAGATTCTACGTTGTGGTTATCCTTGTTGGATTTAGGGAGACCTTGAGGGTCTCAGGGTCCCTACTGAGTATCATTATACTCAACCTTGCACGGGCTATGACCGCACCTCGTTGTGTTTGATGCAGACGACGGACAATGATGACAGAAGTCGATTTTTCGAGGACTAGACGGTACCCGGAGGTGGATCTCACGACAAATCAGTACCCGGATGAGACAGATGGACAGACGATCAGACACAGAGTGCTGAGGAGGAAATCTATACCTACACATCAGGTTGGATTCGTGGTGGATGATCCAGGAGCTACGTGTCATCTTCCAGCTTCTTGTCTTTTTTTTGTACTTTCATTCATTTATAGCTATACATTCAGTTGGGTTTGTATTCTGGCCCATTTACTTTTCAGAACGTTCTTTTGTACTTAGTGTATTACTTTTGCTTGTACTCTGTGGTGTTTTGTTTACATTTATAATGGAAATTCCTTCCCAGTTATCGGGATTTACTCCTTTGGTGCTAGTCTCCAGCCCCTGTCCTATGGAAGGCGGGCTTGGGGTGGTCACGGCCTGGGCCCCAAGGACGAGTCGTGACAAATTGGTATCAAAGGATTCGGTTCTACCGCAGAACATAGGACTCTGATATTTTTTTTCTGTGAAGAAATAGTGTTAAGGGTACTAAGTGTGGTTTTTAGTCCAGGGAGTCCAGTGTTGGTGCGGCGGCCGACGTATCCATACACCATGACCCTGACTACTGATTTCTGACTTTGTGCACAAAAACACTGATCACGTGTGTGTTTTAAACGTTTTCTTTTTGTCCGCTCAAACCAGGTCAGCTCACTAGGTTTAAATCGTTGACGGTGTCACATCTGTTCAGGATGTCTCCACGCAGACAGTCAGTTGGAGTTCTAAGATAATACATGATGATGGCCCACCGAGCGATGAGGCTCATGTGCGGGGCCCTTTTACTATATTAGCACCCTCGGGTGGTGTACCAGCTGCACCACCACCTGTTGGGTAGAAGATACCACTTTCCATTCAAGTAGACGATGCATGCCGACAGAGCGCGTTGCACGAGTTCCAGCAGTAGAGTCCTCTGAGGTTATTAGGTGAGGTAGATTCCGAGACAGTAGAGGACTGGTTAGAGGCAATTGCTAGAGTTTTCTGCCTAGCTGAGACACCATTATAGTAGATTGTAGACTTGGCAACTAGTTTTTTCTAGTGAGTGACCATGAGGATGGTCCGCATAGTGTTGAGGCTTTGGTATGTGGACCGATGCCTGAGATGGTTCCTTCGGGTAGTGTGCCAGCTATACATCACTACCTGTTGGTCAGCAGTTACAACCAGCGGTACCGGTATGTGACAACATCAGATACCCTCAAGTTCTGAGGCGAGCCCTACTCACAGGCAGCTGAGGACTGGCTTGAGGAGGTGGCTGAGAGTTTTCTAGAGCTTATACAGCTTCGGCAGGATGACATGTCAGTAGCTAAGAATTCATCGGGGCGTACCAAACCATTCTTGGAACATGATAAATGCGATGTGATCAGTGCTTCAGGGCTCGGACACCTGATTCAACACCTTTTCTCTATGCATTCCTACTTATGCTAGGGGTGATAGAAAGAACCTTTATGGTTGGGAATTCTTTTGCTGAATGGATGCAGTCAGTGAAGGTTAGCTGTGGGAAAGCTGAAAACTGGCACCAGTCTCGGAGACTTGGGCGTGTAAAATGTTTCAAGTAGAGGAAGTAAAAAAGGATAGATGAGTCTGCAAAGTAGCAGATGTGGAGGTAGAGCTAGGAAAGCAGCATGAGGTGGTGTACATTTCAACATGTTACAATCACCCGCCTTTGTAGTCCCCGCCAGGCTCAGGGAGCTGGAGGGCAGGGGAAGATAGTAGCAGCATGCAGTCAAGGAGTGTGACCCAATGTCTCTAAGAATGATTCAAGGGTCAATCAATGTCTTTTAATAGCTTCCATAACAACAAGACATTGATAAGAATCATTCCTCCCTTTCATGAAACATGTCCTAGTCCTGAAGTTTACGGTAAGCTGTATACTTGACCCTCACATCTGGAGATACCTTTGAGAGGAGACTTGATAATCACACTTACGCTGACAGTGTGATCTGACCCATGAGGCGAGAGTTTTGGTTGAAATCTCTTTGTGGCAGCATCGGGGCATTACAATGTTGGTCTGATTATGGATTGGATCCATAGTTCATACACGGATTTACTGTACTAGGAAAAAAGGTTGTGGTTTATCTACAATGTTGGGATGGGTTTTTCCTTGGTATGCGAAAAGGAAAACCCAAGCAGCACAAGACGGAATCTTGCAAAGGAAGGTGTAGCTAAACACTCTTGAGACGGCCAACTTCACCCACGTGGCAGCAGGAGTATTGAGTTTTAGTTATAATCATGAAAGGGAGACCTCTAGAGTTCGAGGATGATGATCACATCACTATACGGGTCTCACCTCGACGAGGTTTACGAAGATGTGGCTGAGGCGACAAGTTATCTCCAAGGGTCAACAGGACCCTTCTAGGTCCTCAGCAGGGTAGGCAAGGTGGTTTACCGTTTGACCATTCAACCTCAGTTGCACTGGGTGCATGATAACATCCACGTACATCAACTGAGGAGATACGTGCATGATCATTCACACATCATCGACCTCAGGAAGTAAGACATCGATGGCAGGGTGACATTCATGGAGGTTCCAGTGGGGATTGAGGATCGACAGGAGAGGATCCTATGTAGACGGTCGATTCCTCAGGTGCGCTTCCACTGGAAGCATGAGAACCTCCAAGAGAGCACATGGGAGTGGAAGGCTCAGATTCTTGCTCAGTACCAATTTTGTTTACCTAGTTTGTGTTATTACTTTACAGGGACGTAAATCCCGGAGGTGGGACTAATGTAAAGACCCAGAAATTTCAAGGAAATTTTTTTCTTAATTTCTTTGGGATTTTACAAGTTAGTGGTTTCTGACGGGACATAATTCTGATGCCCGGTATGCCCGGAATCAAGTTCCAAAGTTTAGCTCGAGTACGTTCAGTGAACGAACGAGCATGTTTTTCTAACATTTGAACTGGTGCTCGGAATCATAATCCGAGGGCACCGATAGATCTGAAGCGCCTGTAATTTCTTAATAAGACATTTTCCGAAGATGTGTTTACTCGGGAGGAGTTGTTTAAAAATTGAGGTGTAAGTGAAGAATAAAATAAAATTTGTCATCCAATTTTATTTTTCTTCTATGTAGATTTATCCTTTGTGTGGAAGTTCGTTGGTAACATTCATTGGGAGAATAAAGGTGAGGTGGGGCCCACACGAGCCCCCACCTTTTCACAATACCCATAACCCATTGAAAATCATCCTTAATTTTGCGACTTTACCTCTTCTCTTTTAATTAATGCCAACACACTCTCTACTCAATTAATTGAACATATTGATTAAATGAATTAGTTATGAATTTTACAAGTGTTCGCATATGTGAATAAATTTGGACAAAGCCTTAATTAATTTTGGTTGGTGGGTTGTGTGGGGAAATGGAGGAGATATAACTCGTCTTCTTCGTTGGAGAACGCGAAGAACGTCAAGAACCTGATGAAGAATGCTGTCACCGCAAGGAGTGAATGAGTGCGTTCCTCTTCCCTCTCCACAGCTGGTGAGAGGCGCCTTTGTCAAAGAACGACGACGCGACGCATCCTTTATCGGGCGAATTCTAGCGACCATCGTCATCTTCATATCCTCCCATTGGACGACATCGATAAGCCGACGTCCACCCTCTTGTGATATCGTCAACAAACAACAAATGACTCGAGGTAGGGAATTAATTTGAGAATGATATTTTTTTACCATTGAAGTTTCATTTTAAAACAATGAACGTGGATCAACTCAATATTAAGTTGATCCGTGAAAGAATGTGTTTGCGGGTTGGGAATATTTGATTTCGGGGGAAAATTTAGGGGTTTGGTTTTTTGTTTGTGATTATTCTTTTCCATCCAATGTTAATTCCTTTAGCCGCTTGATATCAGATTAACGGGAGGAGCACAGACCGCATGAACATGGCCGACTCTCCTCCCCCATCGATTTTTTATTTGTCGCGGCATGAACAAAGGAGCGCGGTGCAACAACACCGCGTGGAAACAAGGAGAATGGGGCGAAGAAGAGCGGCACCGTTGCGCGGTGCCGTTGAGGCCGAACGAAACTCCGGCCGGAGTCGGGGCCGTAGAGGCCACTCGAAGACTCCGCATATTGTTTTATTGACGTGCGGATTGACGGTTGATGGAGGAACGGGCCACAGAGGCAATTTGAAGACTTCACAGTGAAGAGAAGGTCCTGGGAGGACCGTTGGCGAAGACAACAGGAAAAACAGACCACCAGAGCGCATCAGGTGGTCCACGTAAGACCCTACCGGTGCGCCAGGAGGGACCGTCGCGGCTTCAGCCGCGGTAGCAGGCGACCTGTCATATGGCCTCACAGGTCCCGGGGGAGATGCGGCGCCCAGTTCCGCATTCGCTGGCAGAAAAGAGTACCCCCCCCCCCCACGTGGGGACGCGGTTCCAATCAAGGGGGCAGCCCCCCCCCCCCCCCCCCACGTGGGGACGCAGTTCCAATCAAGGGGGAAGCCCCCCCCCTTTCCACACAATGCTCGGCACGGGCCGAGCTGGCCACGCGGGCCGGGCCGCGCCCATCGGGCAGGGTTGCACCCACCGGGCTAGGCCACACTCTATTAGGCCGGTCCCGGACACCGGTTGGGTCGACCCGGTTCGGGCTGACCCGGAGGGGGGGGGGGTATCGGGCCGGGTTGGACCGGGCCTAAACCCCCTAATTTCGGACAGATTCGTTCAAACATCAATAACATGGGATACTGACCTCCGATCGACACACCGTCTGTTACGATGTGATCCTTAGATCGGGATGGTCTTTTCAGTATATTACACTCAAGGTTTCGGAGAACATTGGGTATGGCCGAGTTGGTTCGAACACGAAACCAACCGGACCCTCGGAATGGAAACGCTTATAAGTTGAGCTCTGAATGTCTGATTGACGTACCGTTGACTTTGTTGGATTCCTCTTGATGAGACGAAACATTCAGAATACTTCGCCCAAGGATTGGACATAGTTGGATAGTGTCCAAGTTAGATTGAACCCAAAATCCAACCAGCCCCCTAGAACAGAAAAGCTGATAACTTTCAGACCGGACGTCCGTTTGACGAACCGTCAGTGGAGTTGGTGATCACGTTAAGAAATGGTCCCTATGAGTATACCCTATGAGAGTTCGGGTACAATTGAGATATGGTCGGGTTGGTTTGTACACTAAACCAACTGGGCCCCTAGGGCGAAAAATCTAATAACTCACAGACCGGGCGTCCGATTGAAGAGCCGTATGTTGAGTTGAGACCCCTATGACAAGGCGGTCCTTTGAGATACTTATTCGTGGGAATTTGTGATACATGGAGTATCGACTAGTAGCTCGTGGAGCGGACCCTCCCAGAGATGAGCGTACGGAGTACGAAGATCGTGTAGCCAGCTGAGACCTGACGACTTCTTGACCAACTCGACTTGGAGTGAGTCGACTAGCCCAGTGGATGGAGAACTACTGTGTTTGGCTACATACCCACTATGGACGGAGTTCATGGTAGCAGGTCGCAGACCCGTGGTACTCGACAGGAGAAGTACCTCTGCAGGATATTAGGGGGGATGCACTACTATGTTTGGGTGGAAGACCCCGGCGGGAAGCACTACTTTGTTTGGGTGGCTGACCCGCGGTACTCGACAGGAGGATTACCTCAGCAGTCTTAGGTTAGTGAGCAGTTCCTCGGAGTCATGATAGCATCACCGTACTCGTCAGAGATGGGGCTCTTCAGCAGTTATGGTTTTGATAATGAAAATCGTGGTTTGAGCTGAGCCTATGACCTTTGTGTTACCTCATTATTGAGATGGGTCACATGATAACTTAGGTTTATGTATGGGAATATACCTAAGTAGAGGTTATCTGTTGATTTCATAACCATTGTGTTTACCTCATGATTGAGATGGGTCACTTGATAACTTAGGTTTATGTATGGGCATATACCTATGTAGTGGTTATCTGTTGATTTCATAACCTTTTTGTTTCCTCATGATTGAGATGGAATACATGATAACTTATGTATAAGTATGGGATTATACCTAAGTAATGGTTATCTTTTGAGATTCTACATTGTGGTTATCCTTGTTGGATTTAGAAAGACCTTGAGGGTATCAGGATCCCTACTGAGTATTGTTATACTCACCCCTGCACGGGCTAGGCCCGCACCTCGTTGTGTTTGATGAAGACGACAGACAGTGCTGATGGAGGCTGAGCGTTCGAGGACTTGAAGGTACCCAGAGGTGGATCTCACGACAAGTCGGTACCCGGAGGAGATAGACGGACAGACGATCGGATGTGGAGTGCATAGGAGGACATCTGTACCTTCCCTTTAGGCAGGATCTGTGGTGGACGATCCCGGAGCTATGTGTCATCTTCCAGCTATTTTCCTTTTCTGTTGTACATTCATTCAGTTGTAGCTGAACTTTCAGTTGGGTTTGTATTCTGGACCATTTACTTTTCAGCACTTTCTTTTGTACTTAGTGTATTACTTCTGCTTGTACTCAATGGTGTTTTCTTTACTTTTATAATTGAAATGCCTTCCCAGTTATCGGGATTTACGACTTTGGTTCTAGTCTCCAGCCCCTGGCCTATGGAAGGCGGGCTTGGGGTATTCATGACACGGGCCCCGAGGAGGGGTCGTGATAGTGGTAACGGAGACATGAAGTGTGGTGTATGGATTGAGGTGATTAAAAATATTTTGGGTGCCCCCTGTACTCTAGTTGACTGGGGTTATGATCTTGATTCCATTGATGAGAATGGATGATGGGAGAATATCTCCTTGCAGTTTAACAACATGCATTAAGGAACCGTATCATTCAGTATATTCTCATGCAATTGATGACTTTTTCCATGGGACTGAATAATATGTGATAAGGATGTATTTTTGTTATGTTTTAATTTCATTCGACCAAGATGTTTTCCTTACAGCTTAACATCGTGTGATGAGGATATGGGAACAATATGAATGGATTGAAATTTTTTGTAGGGACCAATGGTTGATGTACGGTTCCGACTATGTATCTCATGAAAATGAGAATTAAACCACATGTAGTTCTGATGGAAAATTCATTTCAACATCTTACGGTGAGGAAGTGGGTCCCCTGATGTGAAATTTTGGTATCACAGCTAGAACAATGAGATGAATTACGGGGGTCACCATGTATCCCATGGTGACTGGGAATCAAGACACAATTAGTTCTTAATGAAGTTCTGTTTGCAGGTCTGAACCATATAAAATGTGAGGGCGTGATGATAATTATTTATTGTGTTTTGGATAGGTGTTGTAAATATGGATGTTTCAACATATCCAATGAGGATAGAAATAATTTCACAATACGTTCTTGATTGTAAATAACTCTACATAGGTTTAGACTATACGTACAGGTTGGAATTGCATCCATGGATTGTTGTAGTTGGACCCAATATTATAGATATAAGTGTCACTACGTATCCTATGATTATATGAATCAAGCCACACATGGTTCTTAAGTAACCATTGAGTTTAGCATCATGAAACAAAGATGAACATGGACTAATTGTAATGATATATTATGTTTTCTGTGGGACAAAGGATTGTTTTTTGGGCATCACTATGTATCTCATGAAAAGGAGAAATAATCCAAACATATATTATCGAGAAATCTGTACTTTAACATCTTGTGTAAAGGGAATGGGCTCCCCCATGTGAAGAGGGACATAGTGGATAGATTTGGGTAGAATACCAACACAATCTGTAGAGGTTCTCTAAGGTGAGGTCTATAGGAGTTTAAGATTCATTTCATGGAGGGGACATTAACTTCGCAGTTTAACTTCATGCAGTGAGGACTCATGTTATTCCTTTTTAGGTCATTCATTCAGGGAGACGATGATTGTGGTGAGAGATGATAAACATTTTTATACTTGGAATCCCTTTTTGAACTCCTAAACCAATGTGAGATATGGTCGGTGTGACAAACAAGGAAGGACAAGGGTTCCTCTCACCATGTAGAGGCATTTGATATAAGGGAAGATGAATTTTGTATCATGTAGGGGATAAACCAATACATAGGATCAGTTATTCTCTATTAATCTTAATATAAGAAAGAATCATGGAATACATAGTCTTTGGTGACTCATGTTGTTTAATGTATTGTAGAGGGGACATTTACAATGCAGTTTAACATCATGAGGTAAGGATGTGTTTGACTCGACATGAATGAAGAGGGATATTCTAGAACAAAGTATTTTAATATCATATGATATGTTATTGTATTTCCATATGTGAATTTTGATGGCTGTTAAGGTCTTGTGAAATTTAGCTTCATATAGTAAAGATGTGAGATGTCATGTAGTTTAACATCATGTTTCCAAGACACACCGGTAAATTTTAACATCTTGTAGCCAAGACAAACATTGTACACGTTAACATCATGTAACATAGACTAATAGTTCAACTTACATTAATGTGGTCACCCATGGTGATGAATATGATACGTATTTCATGAGAAATTTCATGTTGGTGGGTGGTGTGACACGCTTATCATGCATTTTGGCCAACAAATAAACCCCAATATTATAGATAATTATGTATGATTTATGGTACATCACATTCATGTTCTAGCATCGGGGGATTCATGCCTGGTATAATTGGGGTTTTTTTTACCAAAACTAGTTCCCCTTGGATGAATGAAGAGTTTAATAACATTTACTATTGGCTCGTGAAATCTGATACTTATGCACATCGAGGATATGCAATGTGCACAACATATTATCATCAAAACAATCCAATTCATTGATATGATTTTGGGATAGTTCATCATCTAAAAGCTATCTAGAAATGGTTATTCGAAGCAAATGAGTCCAGACTGTTATGGGTAAAACTTCGTTGATATCATACATTAGAAATTATAAAATTTCTTGTGGAGTAGAAGAAATTGTGGAATAGTATTCCAATAGAACATTTAAGGGTTTTTTCTAGATATGACTTCTTTTTGCTTTTCACAACCTTCTGGATTATGTTTTAAAGATTCTCATTGAAGGAATCTATATTTCCATTTTTTACTACCTGATTACAATATAAGAGAATGGACTCGATGTTTTATTCCTATTATAGTTTCTTCAACTCTGTAGAACAGAAGTTGGTGCCTTTATGTATTAATATTATGTAAGGGACCTCAACATTAGTGATGAAAGGGGAAATTATGAATTTGATAAAATTATGAATCTAAAATTATTTTATTGGTATTGCCTCATTCAATTTGAAAAATAAGTTGGTTGCAGCAAGGATGTACATGAACAACTTGGCAGTGGATGGGGGATATGGTCCAACGACATCCATTCGCCAAACGATAAGTGGGCAAGAATATTTTGATATATGAAGTAGTTCCTTGGGTTGATAGATTAAATTGAAATGGATTTAGAACAAGTGTAATTTAATGGTGTATTCCACACAGTCCTATATCATTTTTCATGACCCGTCCCTTGGGGCCCATGTCATGACTACCCTAAGCCTGCCTTCCATAGGCCAGGGGCTGGTGACTAACACGAAAGGTGTAATTCCCTAAAACATGGAAGGAATTTCCTTTATAACCAGTAAAAACTCACAAGAAAGCAGACAAATTGATGAAACACCATGTAAACCATATAATAAAGGATTTCTGAAAGTAAAAGGGGCCAGAATACAAGCCAAACTGGAATGTACAAGTACAACTTTGATACAATACAACTAAAAGAAAAGGGAAGGCAGCTACTGGAACATCATCCTGTGTTCCTACCTGAAGTGTAAGTACATATTGCCATCTCATCACTCCACATCTTTCTATCCCCTCCGCGTATAAACACGTCATATAGTCCACCTCTGGGTACAGTTCAGTCCTGGTACACTAAGCCTCATTCAGCACTGTCAGTCGTCTACATCCAACACCACAAGGTGTGGGCATAACCCGTTTAGGGGAGAGTATAACGATACCTAGTAGGGACCACAAGACACTCAAGATCTCACAAAATCCACCAAGTATAAACAACAAAGAATTAAATTAATAGATAACCTTACATAGGTATATTCCCATAAAAATACCTGAGTTCTCAGATGATCCATCTCAATAATGAGGAAAGTCACAAAACTACTGACTCAACTCATCCAGAATTTTATTCACATTATCAAAGCCTCGGTTGATGGAGAAATCCTACTCAATTGAGTACCATGGGCCTACCACGACACCAACCGTGCTTCCCACTATCCTTGGAATGCTGAGGTACTCCTCTTATTGAGTATCGTGGGTCTGCTGTGTCACACAGAGGCACTTCCCACCATGGGTCTACCAAATTACCAAGCATGCTCCCCCTTGTATTCTACTGAGGTACTCCTCCTATCGAGCATCATGGGTCTTCCACTTCACCAAGCGCTCTACTCTACCATGGGTCTACCACGACACCAAGGCGCTCCCAACTGGGCTGGTAGAGTCAGTCTGAGTCAAACGATCAGCATTTTTTAGGTCTCAGCCAGCTACTTGGTCTCCGCACTATGCTCGCTCGTCTCTTGAAGGATCCACTTGATGAGCTACTGGTCAATAATCGAACTTTCATGAAGTCCCACGAATAAGTATCTCAAATTTTTGCGACGTCCTAGGGGTCTCAACGTAACAGACTTCGTGTCAATTGGACACCCAGTCTGTGAGTTATTAGTCATTTAGTCCCAGGGGCCCAATTGGATTCGTGCTCGATCCAACCTGACTGTATTGGATCACAGTCCAAAACACTAGTGGAGTATACACAAAGGGATCGTCTCGCTACAAAGTTTCAATTTCTGTTGATGGTTCATCAAAAGGACTTCCAGTGCCAACGAGATGGCCCAAATAATGTAAAGGTTTGTATTGGGCCCTAGTCCAGCCTGACCCAGCCAGACCCGTTGGGCCCACCCATTGGGTTCATCCTGGACCGTGGGGCCTAGAGCAGCATGCGGTGAGGTGCCACGAAGATCCCAGAGGGCGCAGACTAGCCACAGGTTGGCATGATGGCAGTTTGGCCTGGAGGGTGTCGCAAGGGCGGCTCTCCCCGGGGCACAGGGCCGGTTCAGCTCGGAGGTCCGCTGGGGCGTTGCTTGGGGTAGCTCGGCCTAGGGGCTAGGGTGTTGTGGCCAGGGCTTTTTTTCCCAACGGTGGTGTGGGGCCATTTCAGCTGGGAGTACGGGGCAGCCGGGGTGCGGTGCCACCGGGGGCGCGCCGCAGCTGGGGAGCGACGCGACCGGTTTGGTGAACGGGAGGTGGGACCGGCGGATGGCATGGCCGGGGCGCGGCACAACCGGGGCATGGCACGTCTTGCGGTCGGTATGGCCAAAGGCGGTGCAGGTCCGGTTCAGCCGGGGTGCCACGGGGACGGTATGGGTCATGGAGGCCGCAGGGGGTGGTGCCATTGCCTTCGTCGCCTTCGTCTGCTTTGAAGAACACCACAAATCAACATAAGGGTTAAAGAGAGGATGGGCCATGTTATTTTGGCCCGCACTCTCTGCATTAGAGCGGTGGAAATATGTTCACAACAACAAAGCACATCAATCACTCCCAAAATGACTTTCCCAACCCAAAAAAGATAATATGGGGGTGTACTTGTGAAGTGATAATCAAAGACTATTAAACCCCTACCTTGATCGTTGTTGGTAGACATTGGTGCGAGAAGGAGGACATAGATTCATTTTAGAAGAACACGTCCTACGTCGAAGGAAGTCCCAATGAAGAAGGTCAACGGTATTCGGCATTCATCATCGGTGGAGCGTTCTTTGCAGAAGAACATGTTCTTCATTGGAGAGCATAATCCTCTATGTATTGGTCATCGCATCACATTACCAACGCATCATCGATTGGGGAAGCCATCCCAAATACTACTCCCAAGCTCCATATATATAGGAGAGGGGGAGGTAGGTAATGATGGTAGAAATCTATGATGGTTTATTTATTAGGAACCTTACTAAATTCCAACGACGCTGTTACTTAATTTAATAAGGGGGAAAACCAATTAATTATATTGGAACAATTACAGAGGTTCCTTGCAACATTAATGTGGAGGAATCCCAAGAGGCTCCTCCAAATTAAAGAGGGGGTTGATAGGTTTCCACTCCCCCCATTAATAGGGGTCTGGTGGTCCCCACAACAATAACCTCTCATGGGAGGTTAAGGTCTGGTGGTCCCCACTTTTAAAATCCTAATGGTGGTTTTAACAAACAAAATAAAAATAAAACTACTCAACTTTATTTTTATTCACAAAAATCCAAAAAAATCTTTTACTCTCGACCCAATAACACTGAGGTGAATGTATCCTTAAGTGAATATCGGCATTGGGAGTTCAACGATGCCCTCAAATTTCAATTCCGAGCACTGGTTCAAAAGATATAAAAAACCGCTAGCACGTTTATTGAACGTACCTGAAATAACGTTTAGAAATTCATTATGGGAACTCTGGGCCTCTGAATCACACGCTATAGTCTTTTTCTGGCTCATAATATTCCCATTTATATAAAACAATTACATGGAAATTCAGGGTCATTAAAATATCCCCACCTCAGGATTATCATCCCCATGAGACACAACTCAAAACCATTGAATCAAGTGGGGTTACTAAGCATCCATCTGTGCCTTCAGTTGTGCTCTCCTAGAGGTTTCCATGCTTCCAGATAACATGCACTAGAGGTATCGACCATCTATGAAGGAACCACTCCTGTCGATCCTCAATCTCTATTGTTACCTCTGTAAAAGTCTCCCCAACATCGATTTCCAGCTCACCATGGCTGATGATGTGTGAAGGGTCATGCACGTGTCTCCTCAGATTGGATACTTGGAAGACGTCTTGCACCCGGTGCAACTGAGGTGGAAGAGTAAGGCGGTAAGACACATTGCCAACTCTACTACGGAACTGAAAAGGTATGATGAATCTTAGAGATAACATTATGCCTTGGCCTAGTCTCTGTAAACCTCATCGATGTGAGAGCTATAGAATGATATAGTTTCCATCTTCGAATTCTATAGGTATCTGTCTCCTATCGGCATAGGACTTATGTTGGCTCTGTGTAGTCTTCATCTACTCCTGGATTATCTGCACCTTGTCTGTGGTAGCCTGTACATTCTCTAGTCCCACAAGTGTTGATTCTCATGGGTCAATCTAGCATAAAGTTGATCTGCATTTTCACCCATATAATCCCTTGAAAGCTTCCATCCCAATGGTATAGTGATAGCTATTTTTTTATGAAAACTCCACTAAAGGAAAGTGATCCTCCTAGATGAGACCAAAGTCAAGGAAACAAGCACACATCATGTCCTCGAAGGTCTGAATGGTCTGCTTAGTCTGGCCATCCGTCTAGGAATGGAAGATAGTGCTCAAATGAAGCTTCTTCTGAAGGCCTCCTGTAACCCCATCCACAGCCGAGAAGTATATAATGCATCACTATTGAAGAAAATCATCGAGGGTACTCCATGTAACCACAAAATATACTGCACATAGAGTCGTCCCAAGCTCTCTACTAAATTATTCTCTGTGATTAGTAAGAAGTGTGCCAGATTGGTCAGTTGGTCAATGATCACCCAGATAGAGTCATGTCCTCTGGATGTACGTGGAATTCCTGCCATGAAGTCCATGGACATCCCATCCCACTTCCACTCTAGGTCTTCTAAATGCTAAACCAAGCCAGATGGTACCTGATACTCTACCATCACATGCTGAGAAGTGAGACAACGAGAAACAAACTGTGCAACTGCTTTCTTTATTCCTGGACACCAGTGCTGTCGTCGGAGATCATGATACATCTTCGCCACTCCAGGATGTACCACTAGAGGGTTAGTGTGGAACACCCTTAATACTTACTTCAAATGTGACTCTGGTACCATTGTGTGTCCTCTGAAGAGGATGACGTGCTCCCCACATTTAGAAAATGCATCAGGTGCCTGTCTAATGGATATATGAGAACGTCGTTCCTCATAGTCAGCATCCCCACGCTACACATCCCTGACTCGCTGATGAAGTGGGAGAGTGACTGTAAGAGACTGAAGGAAAGCCACTCAAACTCAATTTGCAAAGGATATCTGCAAAGCGCCTAGCTGATCTGTCTCATAGCCTTGAATTTATATAGCAGTTCTCCTTCTGAGCAGATATGCAACAATGTTCCCCTTCCCAAGAGTATAGACTATCTCGAAGTCATAGTCCTGGAGTAAATCATGACAATGTATTTGTCTCGGGTTCAGGTCCATCTAATGAAAGATATACCTGAGACTCTTGTGATCATAGTATACTGTAAATTGCTCACCCATCAGATATTGTCACCACATCTTCAAGGAGAAGACCACTTTTGGAAACTCCAGGTCATTGGAAGCATAGTTCTGCTCATGATGTCTCAGCTATTGAGAACTATAAGCAATCAATACTCACTACTACATCTGGACACATCCAAGTTCGGTCCCTAATGTGTCGCATTTGACTACGTACCCTATGCTTTCCTCTGGAAGCCTCAAGATGGGGGCACTAGTTAGCCTCTTCCATAGCACCTGAAAACTCCGCTACCATTTCTATGACCAAACGAAGGGTTTACCCTTCTCATCAAGGATGATAGTGGTGCTGTATCTTTGGAGAAGTCTGGAAAAATCCTTCGGTAATATCCATCCAAACCCAGGAAACTTCGTACTTCCATCACACACCTGGGTGGCTCCCAAGGAAATACCGCCTCACTCTTTGTTGGATATACTGCAACTCCAGCCTCCGATATGACATGTCCTGTGAAGTGAACCTCTCAGATCTAGAACTGGAACTTCGAGAGCTTAACATATAGCTGGTTCTCTTGGATTGTGTCCAGTACTACCTACAAATGATAGGCATGCTCCTCCTCATTAGTCGAGTAGATCTGAATGTCATCGATGAAGATTACAGCAAAGTGATCAGGGTATGGCTGAAATATCATGTTCATGAGCCCCATGAACACTATTAGAGTGTTGGTTATGTTGAATGGAATAACCAAGAACTCATAGTGGCCATAATGGCATCTGAAATAACTCTTCTTCACATCCTCATCTCGAAATCTGAGTTGCGGATAGCCTAATGTGAGGTCTATCTTCCAGAACCAATGTGCTCCCTTCAGCTGATCAAAGTGGCCGCCAATCCTCGGGAGTGGGTACTTGTTCTTCACTATCACCTGGTTCAGGAACCAGTAGTGAGCACAAAATCTAAAGCTCCCATCTGCCTTCTAGGCGAACAAAATTGGGGCTACCAAGGGAGAAATACTAGTCGGGATGAACCCCTTCCCATATAAGTCCTCTAGTTGTACCCTAAGCTCCCGAAGATCTGCGAGAGCCATCAGATATGTTGGTGTAGATATCGTTGTCATCCCGGGGTACAAGTCTATGTAGAAGTACACCTCTCTGTGTGGAGGTAGACCTCGGACATCATCCAGGAATACATCTGCATACTGGTCTACCACTATAGGATTGTTTGTACTCTCCACATCAACAACCCTAGGGGTAAGGCAAGCCAAATGATGAGTGACTGGATATACCCTCCTTCGGTCAAGTCCATCATGTGCTGAAAAAGCTCCCTTCTTGCCGGTAATGGTAAACCTGGTCCCATCCATGTGGACACACTACACTTGGCACCTAAAGCAATCAATTTGAGCATGGACTATAGATAACCAGTCCATACCCAAGATGACGTCGTAAGGCCTCGACGCCTCTACTAAGAGATCCCAGCTAAATTTTTCAACTCCTAGAGTAATCTCAAACTACCGAAACGAGTGATTAATCTTCGAATCTGCTCCCATAGGAGCCTCTAGCTATAAGGAGTGAGCTAGCAAATCAGTTAGAATCTCTGAGATCTGAACTAGGGTAGAGGCAATAAAAGAATGAATAGAACCTGTGTCCATAAGAATTGTAGCTAAGGTGGAGTAGACATTGATCGTATCTTGAATCATCTCCAGATTTCCATGATTGTATGCCTCAATTACCTCTAACTGAGATCTCCCCTCCTTACCTGCTCGCTATGGTCAGGGTGGACCTCCTAGTGGTGGTGGCGGTAACATCCCGAATCATCACACACTGCCCGCTACACAACCAACTCCTCTGCCACATCCACCTGCTCCCTACGGACCACCTCGATCAAACCTATGTCTCTTCCTGGGAGGTCCTTCGAAAATCTTCTGTTCATTCTAATGGCGGGTCGGATAGTCACGAGCCATGTGACCCTGCCCGCTGCATGCGTAACACTGCCCGCTCCTGACATGTCTGTCTCCGCTTTGGGTGCCCCACACAACTAATCCTAAGTCATGTAGTCGTCCACCTATAGGTCAATCCCTCTTGGAACTCTAAGATATATGTCTACTACTAGTTTTAGAAAACTCTGCTACGTGTTGACTCGTGGTGGATCTCACTACTGGAGACTACCCAGGAAAGAAAATCTCCACTATGAGGGTTCTCTCTAACACCCCTACCTGGGTCGGGATGCTGGGTGAGATCACTGAAGCCCTGATCTCCCACTTGTGACCCTGATCAAAGGTATAGGCCCTAAAGAATGGTTCATGCACCATATTGGTGGGGTAGCCTTAGAGTTCAATGAACCTCTCTGAGTACTGAGCTATAGTCATGCTGCATTGATGTAGATGATGTTTCTCATGTATGCACACTACACGAAGAGTCACTAGGAAACAATATACCAGAAATAGGCTCTCAAAGTCTACTCAAAGAAGCATCACCTCATCATGAACCTAGATCATCAAGCTCCACCAACTGCCAGTTTCATCCTGAAGAAGGCTGGACGCAAGAATCACCCTGAGGTCTACTGGTGTCTGTACTAGTTGGAAACCTCTCACCATAGCCTCAAGCCAGTCGTCAGTTTCCTATGGGACTATCTATTACATGAAACATGGTGGCCTCTACCACTGAAACCTATGGAAAACGATCCAGCTGCGTGCACCACCTGCTTCTAGGGCTGGTGGCATCTTTGGAACAATAGGGAATGGTACCACTAGTGCCTCCACTTGAAAAGGGCCCTACACTGAGGCCTCGTTGCTCGGTGGGATATCAGTGTGTTCAACTCTCAGAAGACTATATACTTATCTTCCTTGAGGAATCCTAAAACGAAATAGGTTCACTATGGTAAAAAGGTTGTACTTGGTGAGCTAACCTGGTGGATCTGACTTAGAGAAAACCATTGAAAACATACACACAATCAGTGTTTTCTTGCACTGAGTCAAAAATCAGAATTTAGATTCTTGGTGTATGGATATGTCGGCCGCCGCACCAACACTGGACTCCCTCAACTAGAAAACAGACTCACTATATTTAACACTATTGCTTCACAAAAAAGATCAGAGTCCTAAGTTCTGTAGTTTAACAGACTCCTCTTTTTCCGTTTTTTCATGACTCGTCCCCCGGGGCCCATGCCATGACTGCCCCAATCCCTCCTTCCATATGATAGGGGCTAGCGTCTAGCAACAGAGGCGTAATTACCTAAAAATGGGAAGGCATTGAATTTACAACCTCTACACACACACACACAGGCAAGCACACAGGTTCACGAAACAACAAGTAAATTGGATAATAAAGTCGTGATGAAAGTAAAAGGGGCCAGAATACAAGCCCAACTTGAAAGTACAAGTACAACTGTGATACAATAAAACTAAAATAAAAGGGAAGAAAACTATTGGATAGTCCTCTTGGGATCCTACTAGAAAGGTAGGTACATATCGCTTCATCAGCACTCCACAACCATCTGTCTCCTCCGCGTATCGACACGTCGTATAGTCCTCTTCCAGGTACCATCCAGTCCTGATACTCTCAGCCTATGTCAGTGTTTCCCGTTGTCTTCATCCAACACAACAAGTTGTGGGAATATCCCGTGCTGGAGTGAGTATAAAAATACTCAGTAGGGACCCCGAGACCCTCATGGTCTCACAAAATCCACCAAGGATAAACCAAAAATAATGAAATCAATAAATAACCTTACTTAGTTATATGGCCATACATTTACCTGAGTTATCATTTGATCCATCTCAATCACTAGGAAAAACACAAAAGTACTATTTTATATCAACCATGATTTTATTCACATTATAAAAACCTCCGATGTTAGAGAACTCCAGCTCAATCGAGTATAGAGGACCTACTGCGACACCAAGCATGCTTCCCACTGACCTTGGACTGCTGAGGTACTTCTCTTGTTGAGTACTGTGGGCCTATTGCGTCACATAGAGATGCTCCCCACCATGGGTATGTGGCATCACCAAGTGCACTCCACCTCGTAGCCCAATGAGGTACTCCTCCAGTCGAGTACCGGTGGTATGTCCCTTCACAAAGTGCACTCTTCAACTGTGGGTCTGCCGAGACACCAAGGAGCTCCTCATCGGGCTAGTAGAGTCACATCAAGTCAAACTTTCAGTAGTCATCAGGTCTCAGCTAGCTACTAGGTCTCGGAACTATGCTCACTTGTGTCCGCGAGGATCCTCTACATAAGCTACTGGTCGATACTCCAACTGTCACAATGTCTCACGAAAAATTATCTCAATGGTCTTCCACATCATAGAAGTCTCAAAGTAATAGATGACGCATCAATCGGATGCCCGGTCCGTGAGTTATTAGCCATTTAGTCCGGGGGGAGGGGTGGCTGGATTTGTGCTCGATACAAACTAAACATATTCCATCTAAATCCAAAACTCTAGTGGAGTTTACTGAAAGGTACTGTCTATCTCCAAGGATTGTAGCACCACTGACGGTTCGTCAAACCGAAGTTCGATACCAAAGATTTGGCCAAAAGAAAGTAAATGGTCGTAGTGGTCCCGGGTCCGGTTTGACCCGGTCGGACGGACCCGACCCGACCTTGTCTTAGCTGACCCGGTTCAAGTCGACCCGGACTAACCAGTAGGGTCTGGCTCGACATGTTCATTGGGCCATGCCATTGGGTTCGACCTGACCTGCTGGGCCTAGCCCTGCCGACCACGATGGGCTATTGAGAGCCGAGAGGGCGTGGACTGGCCGTGAGTGCACGGACTAGCCATGGGTCGAAATGAGGGCAGTTCGGCCCGATGGGTGCCACGTGGGCGGCGTGGCCTCGAGGGCACTGCGAGGGTGCTTCGGCCTGGGGTGTGGGGCCGGTTCGTCCTGGAGGGCCACAAGTGTGTGGTTTGGGGAAGCTCAACACATGGGATGGGTGGTGCGGTGTGGGCCTGTTCAGCCAGCAGCGTCGCGGTGCCGGTTCGGCTGGGAGTCTGGTGTGGTCGGGGTGTGGTGCATCCGGTTCGACCAGCGAGAGGCGTGACTGGCGAATGGCATGGCCAGGGCGGCTCGGCGGGGAGGCCGAGGTGGCGGGGGACCGGCGCGGCTAGGGCGCAGCACAGCCGATAGGTGGCGTGGCCTGGCGACGGTTCGGTGGGCGGTGTCACGGGGCCTGTACGACAGGAGACTAGGGTGCTATGGGGGTGGAGCGGGTCACAGAGTCCATGGTAGCGGTGTCGTTTCCTTCGTTGGCTTCGTCTGCATCAAAGAACACAACAAATCAACAAAAGATTTATATAGAGGACGTGCCATGTTAGTTTGGCCTGAACACTCCAGATTAGAGTGGTAGAGAGAGGTTCACAAGAACAAAGCCCAACAATCCCTCCCACAAATATTATTCCTAACCCTGCAAAACAAAAGAAGGGGGTTTACTTTTGAAGTTACAATCAAACAACATTAAACTCTTACCTTGATCATTGTTGGTTGACATTTGCACGAGACGGAGTACATCAATTCATTGTAGATGAACACATCCTATGTTAGAGGATGTCCTAAGGAAGAAGATCGAAGGGAGTCGGCGTTCTTCATCGGTGGAGTGTTCCTCACAGAATAACAAATTCTTCATTAGAGACCGTAATCCTCCAAGTGTTGGGAGTCGCTTAACTTTAGCAGGGCATCACCTATTTGTTAATCCTTTCCAAATCCTCCTCCCATGCTATATATATATATATATATATATATATAGAAGAGGGAGGAGGTAGGTAACAATCATTGTAAATTATGACGGTTCATTTATTAGGAACCTACCTAAATTCCAACGACGTTGATACTTAATTTAATAACGAGGAAGGCCAATTTTTTAAGTTGGCACAATTAAAGAGGTCTGTTGGCTTCATTAATGTGGAGGAAGCTCAAGAGGCACCACCATATTAATGAGGGGGTTGAGAGGCTTCTTCTCCCACCATTAATTGGGGTCGGGTTGTCCCCACCACAACAACCTCTCATGGGAGGTTAAGGTGTGGTTGTCCCCAACACCATAACCTCTGAAGGGAGGTTAAGGTCAATGGTCCCCACTTCTAACCTCCATATGGATTATTTAACAAAAAAAATAAAAATAAAGCTAGTCAAATTTATTTTTATTCTCAAAAAAGTCAAAAACTATCTATCACTCTGGACCCAGTGCCATCGAGGTGAAAGTCCATTTAAGAAAATACCGGTGATGTGAGTTCAATAGTGACCTCATATTTTAATTCCAACCACTGGTTCAAAAGTTATCAAAACCCCCTTGCACATATACTGAAAGTACCCAAAATAATGTTCAGAAATTCATTCTGAGATGTCTGAGGATCGTAATCACACGCAGTAAATTTTCCCGGACTCGTAAAATTCCCATTTATTTAAAATAAATTACATAGAAATTTCGGGTCTTTACATCATGGTTTTACAATAATATCCCAAATGATTTATATGGTGTGAGAACCTTGTCCTATATTGATGGGTGTCACATGATCTTGAATAGAATACTTCCACGATTGTGGAAATATATCCTTCTACTGAGCATCTACGGAGGATTCTGTTAAAACACACCTTTTAGAGGGTCTTATTTTCATTTGGCCCATCCTATAGAATGAAATTCACAACATGGTACCAAATATGTTCCCTTGCTTCTCTTTCTATTAGCAGAGTCATGTTTTGGATATAACCAATTATGGGCTCCATCCTTTCAGGTGTAGACATCAGTTCATCCCACTCTTGGGCGATGTTGACCTGATTTTTTTATTCCATGTCGTGTATGATAATCAACAAGACCATTATTAAATGTGTTATTTGGTATATTTCTTCCTCATGATCACTATCAGACAAGACAAAGGCTATATTGGCCAACTCGTTAGTGAATAAATTCTATGATCATGGAACATGAAGCAATGTTGGATCAATAAGGTACTCTGTCAAACGTCCCCTAACAGAGGCACTGATAGGGGACATTTAATCAGTATTGATGGAATATTCTCCATTGATCTGATTTATCCAATATTCCAAGATGCCTTTGATATTCAAGTAGGTTATGTGATGTGATAGGCATAGTTCTAACCACATTGACGAGGTCATCATATTTGACCTCATTAGTTGTGCAGCCTTAAGATAGTTAGATAGAGTAAGAAAAATGAATTTGTCTAGATAGAAATTTATAATCCATAGACAATCCTGATTGAGATTTACATTTTCCATCATTGTGTTTATGTGATTCTAGAAGGCACCGTAAAAATATATCCCGCAACACACTGATATTTTATGAAATATTACTTTAAATTAATTTAATAGTTTAAATAATTTTCATTTCACACAACTCTAATAAATGTTTGTTTTATCTTAACGAACAATGTTTGGATAATGTTATACGAAACAACGTGTTTATAATGCAGTACATGCAACATAAATTTTATCTTTCTCTTCATGGAACTATGGTATGCTTTCCTTACATTCAATAATGACTTTGCCTTATGACTAGTCTAACACGAATGATTGAGTTTTATGAAAAATAATACATATTTAAAATATTATTATTTAATATAATAATATATTACCAAGCCGTTAAATTAGAGATTATGAATATTATTAAATAATTAATGAAAATATATGTTTTACAAAAATATAATATGAATGCATCAGGTAAAAATTAATTAGAAATTAATATGAAAACCGATTGAATAAAAAGGGAAACATTATTATTTTTATGGTCAGAAAGCTATTTTACCATAATAAATTAAATATATTAACATTAGTGAGTGATATAAATGTATTAAATAATTTATAGATTAAGTAAAATATTTTCCATATTTATTCAACAGATTTGATATACAGAAGATTAGAAGAATCCCAATTTTATTCTGAAAACCTTTTAATTTTATTATGGTATTTTTGCAACCTTTTAAGGGAGACCCATTTTAAATCATCTTTTTGACACTTTTATAGATTTTATATATCCAAATAATCTTTATCTTTGAAATATTAACAATATAACAAGGTTAACATATATTTTTTTTTAATTTTCATGCAAGGTGTTATTTTTTAATGAATAGTGAAATAATGAATTTTAATTCAAATATACATGTGCATAAAATATATTTATAATGAAATGTACAATTTAAATTGGTTTCAAAGTATAACCACATCATAGTTTTATCAATAATATAAAATAAAGAAATTTTAATTGATTTTACATTAATATAGTATTTTAAAATAGAGAATTTTTTTGAAAGGTTTTACCATAAAAACTTGCATTGCCAACCAAACAGTGGGATAAAATTTAAATTAACATTTCCCCCTCTCATATTGTAATTTGGAAAACAAGACTCCATATTTTGAATCAAAATTATTTATAATTTTTAATATAATTAAATTTTTTTACCATAAATATTATTTAGTGTAATTAAAATTAATTATATCAACAAAGGTAAATTACACATAACTTAGGAATGAACAAAAAATTTATGTGCCTTAATGAAAAATATAACAATTCAAAATCCATTTTCTATAATTTATAAGAGTGCCACTTATCCTCCACTACAAAAGGTCTACTGTTTTACCACTTCTTTCCACATCACAATCATCTTTTTCATGGAAATGATATTCCCAATTAGCACCTAAAAATACCTCCACTAATCATATAATCCTCTCCTTCTAATGAAATAAATCCATGGAATCCCTTTAAAAAAAAACCAAAAATGAGTTTCCCGAATAAGAGGTCACATTATTCATCTTGTTCGTTTATTTTTTCCATTGTATACTCCATTAAATATTCTTTTTCTATGCATGTATAACAATACCAGTATCAGAAATATAATATGATTTTGTTATTACAAGGCTTCAACTTACACATTCAGACACCTCCATCAAATTATTTTTGAATTTACTGTTTATGTGTATGAAAATATACTGCCTCACAAAAAGATGATTATTTCAATTTTTCCTTTACTACATCTCACGGTAGGAATTATGATAAAAATTATATTAATAAATAATATATTTTTAATTTTTAATTTCTTTAATATTATTTAAAAAAATTAAAATATATTTTATAATTTCCATTTTTGGTTAATATGTTAATTTCATTTGAGTATATGTGGACTATCGCCCCCTCAAAGCAATGTGATTAGATTACACCCTACAAGGGATGTATTAAGGTTGAGAATAGAGAACTTATATGATATATATAACCTGATATTCCTTCAATAATCATATTATATAAATATATATATATTCCCTTTTCTTTCATTCCTTCAATACGACAATAAAGATAGAATCAATGTCCATTTGTACCTATTTTTTTCTATCTCCATGGACGGTGTATTACATTTCATACTTCAATATTCAATTGATTATTATACTAAAAATATACTAAATATTAATGATATTTACATCTTGGTTTACATTCTATAAATCATAATATATGTATGAAGACCAAAGATAAAAAAAATTAGGCCACATTCAAAGAACATATCAAATATTACCTGAAATGAAACCTTAAAAAATGAAAATTAATAAGCAGGTAATATAAGTTCACAATCAAACCATATATGGTACTAGATATAATAATATTCCTAGGTAAATTGTGTATAATAAAATGAAATTTTTTATATGTGAAACATTTATTTGTATGAAGATATTCAAGACAAAAGGGAACATAATTTCATCTTACTTTTAATTTGTATGAGACACATTCTTAATTCACCAACCATTAATCATATGTGGTGTATATACTACCCATTGATGTATTATATATTTAATAAAATAAAATTTTATGTATTTAAATATCCATTTTGTGATCATTCTATCATGGGATTTATGGTTCAAACGATACCCAAGAAATAATGTTATTTTGTCTCAATTTTTTTTTCATTGGGACACATTAAATGTTATTGTGCTATATCTTTTCATTTGGTGTATATAATACATTTTAAATTTAATATCATGGATCTTCTTATTTTAATAATGTGTATATACACCATTTTAAGTGGAAAGTGTTTATTGAAACAATCTCACCAGTTTTTTTGTTTTTACGCTTATCCTTCCTTTGATGAAATCTTATGATCAATTTCTCAAGGACATTCACGACTTTTCTTATCCTCTGGTTATTCTTGATTTATTAATGAGTTGGTACCATTTTTCTAATATTTATAATGTAGGATAGTTGAGAAATTTTTTTAGGAATCCCAGCATTACCGTCTCTTCAGTCAGAAATCTGTTTTCCTTTATAACCACATTGTCTAAAATGTGATTCAAATAATATTATACTATTATCCTATAATCTTTAATATTTTCCATTTTTTACATTTAATAGTGATTTCAAAATAATCATATTATCTCTTTCTGAGAATTGAATTTTTCATTCTCTCTATCAGGAAAAATAATGTTTTTATTACCTCGTACAACATATATGGATTTACCCGAAGTCATTTATCTGAAACATCATTTTCATGTTAATGTTAATTTTATATAAAATGCTTTCTTTAAAATATATTTTTCAGATAATATTTTTTCCAATCAATTTCAAGATTTCATAAAAGGATTCGAAATTATTTTCCAACGAATCTGTTTTTCAAATGGGTTTTAAGATTATTTTATAAGTTTTCAAGGAAAATTGTATTCAAAATGATTTTATGAATCTTTTATATGTTTTAATGGAAAACTATTTTAAAAAGGTATTATATCTTCTTTTATATGGTATTGTGGAAAATGATTTTCATGTGATTTTCAATCCAAATTTATATGTTTTCATTTTATTTTCATGGTTATATATTTTCAAAATGTTTTCCAGATAATTTTATAAATTATCATGGAATTTTTTTTAAATTGGTTTCATGATTTATTTATATGCTTTCATGGAAAATTGTTTTCAAATGACTTCCAATCCTTATTTATAATTTGTAAAAGTATTTTTAATAAAAAGATTTTCAAAAAAAATTCAAACTTTTTTTATTACGTTTCAAGGAAATGTTTTCCCAAATGTTTTCAAGATCCCTTAATATGTTTTAAAATAAAAAATATTCAAAATGGTTTTGAATGATTTATTTTAAAGATGTCTTGATTATTTTCAATTAAATTGTTTTTAAAATGGTTTTATTTTATAATGACCCTTTTTTAAAGATGAAATTATATTTTCCTCTTAAAATATTTTAATAATATATTTTAATGTTATTCTCAATCTAAGATTTCAGTAATTGAATTTATTCATTACCTACAAGAAATGATCCAATAGTTTCATTCATTTTGTTTCTTGAAGTGTTTATGTTTTAATATAATGAATATTATGAAACCTATTTCTCATCCACAGGATTATATGATTTTGAATCCCTCTTCTTTTCATGGGTTATGAATTTTATTAATTATTACGAATCTTATATCATTTCTAATATAATATTATATGATTACCTGTTTATGAAACCCATTTCATTTCAACGGTTATGGGAAGACTATTTATGATATTGTGGACCATATATGAATGATTTCACTAAGACATGGGTGTGACATATATCTCCCTCCAATGCATTGAATTATGATTTATATCTAATGAGATATACATAGATTGAATTAGAAACGAACTCAATTTATTATTATAGGATTGTAATGACGAGTGAAATCAATTCAGTCATACATGGCTAGAACGAGGCGTAAACCTGATTTAATAAAGGCATTTTTCCAATATGATTGACTTGATAGTGATTCCATGACTACTATCGAAATAATTATATATTCTAAAGTGGATACCACAATTTCATTTATTATTTCTACGTTATGCTTTGACGTCTTATGTTCTTTATTTCCATATGATTCATGTCTTATATACTTCCACGATTTATGACATGATTTATGTATTTTATGTTTAATTTGCAAGGTATTATCTTCCATTTTCATTATCATGTTATCATACCTCTATGATTATGTTTATGCTCAAATGTATCCCCTACTTACCCTTATTAAGCATTTAATATCACCCGATTTTATGTTTTCTATCTTATGTTATGAAGAAATAATTATTTTATAATATCTATAAGAGGGGTTCTAGTACTGGATAAGATAGTGGGAAATAATTTAACTCATCTATATATTAATGTTTATGTTTCCATGTTTCCCAATGAAGTATACTAGTATAGTCTTCGGGAATTTGTTTGTATAATGTTTTATGTCTGCTGTAAAAGTGATGTAATGTTAACGTATAAAAATTGAGGGTCTTTGTATATGATGTCAGAATTAAGGGTTAGTAAAACATTGGAAAATAGGATGAGAAAACCATAGTGATATCCATATTAATATTTCTAAGGATATTTCAATGGATGTCACTAAGAAAATGTATAAGGATGAGTTAATGTTATGGAAAATGTCCTAAAATTTTGGTAAAGGATAGAGATATTGGTTTCCTAGTAATAAATACATGCATGGATACCTCAAGTAGTTGTGTCTATATAATATTTGTACATAGGGTTAATAACTATGAAAAAATGTCTTGATCCTAATTATAGGTAATTTGGTGCCTGAAAACTGGCGTTACTACAGAACTAGTTTGACACTCCCAAGGGATATGATTTGGGTATTCAAAAACTCATTATGAACCATCAAAATGGAGTTAAATATAATATGAATATGAATAACCAATGAGAAACCCAATATATCATATATTATTATGTATGAGCCACATTTTAGGTACCCTATATGTAATTTTCATGATTACATGGTATCCCAATATGATAAATTATTCATACACTATGATTTATTATTTTATTAAATAGAGTGAACTTGAAAAAACATGGTTAACATTTAATGTTTTAGAGATTGGAATGTATGAAAATTATGAGAATATATTTCCCATGAGGAAATCTAAAAATGGGAATTAGGAAGGTTTTATGTGTATTTTTTGTACTACTTAATATAATGAGACCTCAAAAAAATTTGAAAGGTATGTGATATTCTTAAAGTATTAATTAAATTAAACATAATAGCAATGACATGATTTATTTTGAGGATACTTAATATATGATTCATGTATCATATTCTAAGAATGAGTTATTATGGAATAATTTGATGAAGCCTGAGTAGTGTTTTATGAATAACGATGGATGAAGAGAGTATTTATATTTTATAATTCAATGAATATGTTATATTAATAATGAAATATATATGTATATTCTGTATATGTTTCAAATAATTATTGAAATGTATATGTTGAATGGTAATGAAAATTTATAAAAGTTATATTATATTTAAGGGAAAATAACCATTAATGAGATCAATATGTTGAGAAATTTATGTTTATCATGTATAAATACATGATTGATTTGTATAAGTACACATTATAGACGTGTTTACCATGGATCTAATTATAGATTTGTTGACTATGTAGAATCTGTCATCATGGATTATGTTTAAAACTTTATGGATTTAATGATTATATCCAGTAACCATTGGAATAAGGAATAATCCATGTTTTCCAAAATAATTTATGGTTATTAATGTTCTTACCATATTTCGAGAGAAAAAACGGTTACAGTATTCACATGATTGGAATGTGAGAAATGTGAGTTGTATTGTGCTATGTACGATATCATTGTTAAGAAGATTTCATGTCTATTTTATTCATCTTCAAATTGTTTAATATGTTTACCATTCCGGAAAACATTAATTCAAACATCATAGGAATTATTTAGGTACTATTTTTCTATTAAAAACCCAGGTAAAATAGTTATTTATTAATTAACCTTATTTTAAGTATGTCTATCATTTTTTTTTGAAATTATATAATTTTTTAGAAAATAAAATCATGTATGTTGGGTGAAGACCAATCATGTATGGAATGTAGGTATGATTTTAAACCATTGTGGAAGGATTATTAGGGTTTCCTTCCTACCAAACTCATATGTGATATATAGGTTAATGTGTAACTATTTTTTATGGAATTATTATTAGAGATGAACCAGTAGAGTTACATGTTATGTAATTAGATTAATTTATTAACCATATTAATTTTAAAAAAAATTTATAGAATTGTTTTTATAATTTTCTATATTTTATGGGCCTTAATATCATCTAAATGTGTATTTTAGCACTTTAGAAATCAAAGTTAATTTCTGAACATCTATTTCATAATGTAATAGATGAATTATAAATAGATAAAATAAAATATAATGAATTTAATTTTGTTTATAGAAGGATATAAAGTAAGTCTGTATCCAAAAAATTATTTCTCAATAAAATAATTAATTAATGTAAGGATAATTGTTAAAAAAATTGTCCTAATACCTTAATTTTTGTTAAACTCTTTTACTTTTAAATCATCAATGATTTATAAATTTGGGGAACAAAAATTTTCTTGATCATTAAATTTTTTGTGATTGATGACCTCAATCACTTCCTATAAATATTTATGCATTTCCTCCATGTACATTCATAATTGCAAACCAATTTTCTCATATTTGGAAACACAATTTTATATTAAATAGGGTAACCATTACGGTTCAACTTTCCCTTTTCTCATATGTGGGATTCTGTGAATTAAAATTTAATGTATTAAAACATTTTCATAAAAGATGAACATTTAGGGAGCAATTAATTTTTATGGCGGTAAAATGTAACACATTGATATTTTGTGAGTTTTTCGTTAATTTAAGCTTGTTGATATTTATCATTTAATGGAACACTGAAAATTGTTTATTTTATATAAAAGAACTAGGATTGGTGAACCTTATATGCAATTTAATGTTACACATTCCCTACACAAACATATATTTTAACATTCATTATATGGAACACTGAGGCTATCTAGTGATACACATAATAATGACTTTCCATGATGGATTGAGTAACACACATGACTAAGATTTATTGAATAGAAATATTTATTAAAATGATATTCTTTTGTATAATAAGATATAAAAAAGAAATTAAATTATATATTCTGAATATTATTAACTAATTTTGGAAAATATATGATTTATACACATATAATATGAGTATATAGGTTACCAATTAATTTGAAATGAATTAATATAAAGATAAATAATATTATTTTTATGGTGAAAAATATATTTTACCCTAATAAATTAAATTAATTAAATTGAGTTGTTGATATTGAATTATTCTATAAATAATATATTCAATAAAATATTTTGATATTCATTAAATATATTTTATTGATATAAGATAAGAACAAAACCAATTTTTTTAAAACCATATATTTTTAAGGCATTTTTACCACCTTTTAATGGACAACGCATTTTAAGTACACATTCTGGTAATTTTATAAATGTAATATTTAAAAATAAAATTAAAATATTAATGTGGAAACAATAAATTAGGTATGGGTAAATTTTTTTATATTAAAATATAAGGTTTTATTTTTTAATGAATAATGATATTTTATGAATTTTAGTTACAAAATTAAATTTTATCAGAATTATTAATGTGGATAAATTAAATTTTTAGAAGTTTTAAAAGTTTAATTAGATCATATTTTATCAATAATACTAGTATATTTCATTTTAATCAATTTTAATTAGAAGTTGAACATAAAAACATAAAAAACATTTAAATGTTTTTACAATAAAAACAATCACTGTTGACCAGACTGTGGGAATATATTTAAAATCATTTCTACCAAATTTATTGTTTTAATTTAAATAAAAGTATTGAATAATTGAAATAAAAATTATTTTTACTATATAATATGGTAATATTAGTATTTTTACCAAAAACATTAGTGAATGTAAGTAAACATAATTACTTCCATTAAGGTAAAATTATTAATATCGATGGACAAAATCTTCAACATAAATTCTTAAATGAACTATCCACTAATCTAAAATCAATTGGATGGAAATAATTAGTGTAACTCTCCGATCCTAGTTACCTTTAGCTGATCCATTATTACATAACATTTTCATGATTACAAGGAATCAAGTCCCAAAGGACCGATCAATTTTGAAGTCTTTGAGAATAGAATAATACATCAACGTTACATTACATTATAAAATGAAAAAGAAACAAAACAATTGTCTCCATTAACCAAATTAATATCCCTTAGACTATCACTGCAGGTCAGTTAGAATATATTTTTTTGCATCCTGGAAAAAATAAGACATAGAAAGGGATGAGCTCAGATGCTCAGTAAGGATGACAATATAGAAGAAACATTCATAAATAAGCATAAATATTTAAGGAAATGTATAAGACTAAAATAAAAGCCTTTTAAAATTGAACTTTATCATAATATGGAAAAGAGAAAATAAATTAATACAATTTACTTATTCACAAGGATTTTCTACTACTCGAAGAATCACATGAAATATCAATATCCACTTACATAATAATGGAATGCATAATTTCAGACTTTATATAACCACATATTCAAGGCCTTATACCAAGAATAAAAATAATATTTTCTAAGGCCTCGTGCCAAGAAACTAGTTTGTCTCTTGAGATCTACTGATTATCGAGAAGCTATAGTAGGCTACACCCATCACTTACTAACTCCAATGCATTCCTCATATGAAATGGTTTATTCAAAACATAAACATTCTTATTAAAACTAGAAATAGGATTGTCAATAATTTATACATAAACCATGAATGGTATAAAAATAACACATCCCCAGTCAAACATATCACAAAAACATAAATACAATATGGATTATTTTTATCATAATAAGTCAATGCCAAACAAGTTTAAAATTCATAAAAGGATGTTGACATAGATGAAATGATTTATAAAAATCATTGAGAGAATTATCCCCTTTTCATGAAAAAATTTAAAAGTCACACAATTTAGAAAGGGATAAATTTAAATAAATTTTTTAATCATAGTGTCCAATAACACTTTGAATCTTTTGAAATTAATTAACATTTTAAAATCATTCATGTCCATATAAATAAATCTTTAAAATCGAATTTGAAAACATGGACATTAATGAGAATGATTTAGAAGAATAAATATTTAAACCATTTGAAATAATGACATAGTTAAATAATTCCATCAATAAATCCTTAAAATTTTTCTTTTTGAAAATATTTTCATAAAACAAGTATGTGGATGATAAAGAGGTCCCAGTAGATACTCATGTAAAAACAGCCTCAGATAATAAAGTGATTGTGAAATTAACCCTTTCCTTGAAGTTTCCCTTGGTCTAGGGTACTTCAAACTCCTGTGTAATAGTTAAATCATTTTTATCAAATTATATAGGAACCACATATATAAATATGATATCATATATGATCTTCTAGTATTTCTTTGTTAATAATATTTTAGTAGTATCATCGCTTCGGGTGTTAAGTGGTCAATTTTCCATTATTTTCTTGGTTACTTAAGCCATGTTTGTTAGGGATAAGATATATAGTATTCATATTTATAATTATATTAAGTCATTAATCATTATTTTTAACCATCAAATGGAATTTAGTCATGAATGGATACGATGGGGAATGAATCTCATCGGGTTAGTGGAGACGGTAATCTGTACGTATGCACGGGCGAAAATATCTTTATTTTGATATTAAAATCTTATATAATTGGACGTAACATAATATATAAAGAATACTTATCATGTTATATTTATTATTTTTATCAGTTATACTCATTATTACACCCATACAAATGATGAAGTGTTTGAATAACAAACTACACCACGACGTGGAGAAGTTAATCTGTACGTATGCACATATGGTGGCTTTGTCATTTTAAGGATGGGTAGAATAATTAATATGGTTGTACCATTTTATAATAATAGCATTGTATATAGAAGATACTAGTGTTATTATTTTAGAATGGAAACACAAAGAAAGGGGAAGAGGGTGAAGAAAAGGAATTGAAAGAGGTGATGAAATATTTACCTCTTTTTCGGGTTCTTCTCTTTGATTTGAACAAAATGGCTCCTTGGGTTTTATTTCTGACTAAAATAAGGCCTCTAGGGTGAAGGGAGGATAGCTGAGAAGATCTTTGGGTAGGGGTTGGATGAGCCAAATTGCTTTGAAGGTGTGAATTTTAGAGTAGGAGAAGTTCTATTTTATAAGAGGGGTGAGGGATACCTTAGGAAATGATTGAAATATTATTTTATAATAAAATATTTTCTATTTATAAAGGAACAAAAATGAAATATTTAAAGGATAAGGTGGGGATGAATCAACAAACACTCAACCAATAGGCTTTATACAGGCTTGGGACACTATATTGACCTTATCTTTTATATTTAACTCTTAGTTAAATAGTTTGACATTTACCTTGTCTCTTTTTATTTTTATAATATAAGTTTAATAAAAATACAATAATATTAAATGAGAACCTCAAGTGGTTAATTAATGATTTATATAAAATTATTTAATACCTTTGACCAAACCTTATATTTTTAGGAATATTATATCATCCAATAATATAGTATTTCTGTTAAAAATTATTTTATATCAATTTTCACATTATTTGGTTTTTCTTTTTTGTGAATGTCATCACAACTTGATTACTATGAACAAGATACATTGAATCAACCCTAAAATGTCATATTCACCTAGAAAAATTGCGTGTTTTATAAAAACATTGAAATTATATTTATTTTAATATTTATCATATTTTTTTTTATTCTTTCAAAAATAAGATAATTAATGCATCATCATTGTATCAGAAATAATATAAATTAATTAATGTATAAAAATTATAAATAAAATACCATTATGTAGGAAATATTTTTATCATTCAAATTAATATTAATTTTCGAATTTATATTATGTGTAACCCTATATTAAAAATCGTTTTGTTATTAAACATTTAATTTTACACTTTTAACTCTTCTTTAAATAAAATAAAAATAAATGTCCTAATCTAATCCTAGTGGACATAATAGATCATATTTTATTCATAAAGTTATTTTTGGTTGAAATACACTTATCCAATATAATCATGACAGGTGTTAGATTAATTATAATATAATTTTTACCTTTAATTACCCTATTTACTTTTAACCATTGTAAATAAAAATCAAAAGTAACTATTCACCAAAAAAATCATCTTATTGAGCTGAATTTTACTTACATATATCAACAATGTCTCTCGTATTTTTTAAATTCAAATAAAAAAGTGGTAAAATTTAGTTCAATGAAAATTTTCAAATGCTCCTAGAAGGTGGGTAAAAGGCAGTCAAAAATTCAACAAAAATTTATACATCTAATTTTATTATAAAATGAATCCAATGAATTACATTGATATTATATAGGTATAAAATATATATATTTACATAAAATAAATATAAATAAAATAAATAATTATTTAAATAAAAATTCACTTTTAAACAATAACACATTGTTTTTCACTATTCATCAAAAATTGAATGTTTTCGGAAAAATACAAAAAATTCACCCTAAGATAATTTTTATATTCAGAATTCAAAAATGTATTCTATTTTACCAAATTAAAACATAGGAATTTTAATAATTAATTTAAAATTAATTTCTGTTCTTAAAACCAAAAAACGTATTTTTAGGAAATAATAACTATCAAATTATTGGCACTTTTTTATGTCCAGTTTAAATGTGAAATTACATACAATGACCTAAATTATATTAAATGAAAAAAATATAATCTAATGATACATTAAAAATACTAAAATGTATAATTGATCACTGTAAAATATTTTGATTAAAAAAGTTGTTTTTAATTAAAATTTAGTTTTTCTACTATTCATTAAAATATCAAAGTTATCAGAAAAGTACCAAAAATTTATCCAAAATAAATATTTAAGTCCCTATTCTAAAAAATAATTTTATTTCATTAAATTGAATATATAAAAGTGTCAAATATTGGGGTTTTAAAAATGGTTCGCCATTAAAACGCGGTAAAATTGCATTTTTTTAAAAATAATTCATTTATATGAAAAATGGATTTCTTCTTATATTATGTCTATGAAACGTATAATATGAAAGATAAAATTATATATAGTATATAAAAGTCAAAATTCTGTTAATACTATTCCTAAAAGTTTTTTTAATGGCTAGTATGGTAAGTTGTGGTGAGCTCGAACTGAGAGTCGTGTGTAGCGCAAGCTGTTGATAACTTTAATGAGATAATGTACTATGAAATATTGGGGTGTTACATTCTCCCATCCTTCAATAAATTGCGTACTTGAAATTTGAAAATTTTCTTCTCAAATAAAAGTTTAAGGATAGAAAAATACCTTTTGTTGAAAACCCAAATCTGAAATTGGGTTAATAAAATGTAGTCTTAATATGAGGGAAAGGGAATGAGAAACTGATCACCAAATTATGATCTATATTAGTAGAACATTGGTGGAAATTGGAGACACATAATTAGAGGGAAAATGTAAATATTTATATGGAATGATTGATGTCATCCATCACAAACAAGTGTAAAATTTTGGTCCTCGAAGCCATCAATCTATGATTATTTAAAATATCATCGGTTCAAGAAAACATAAGGTATTAGGATAACAAACATTTGGTTTTAAAGTCCCTTCCCTAAAGTATAAGAATTAATTTATTTATATAATAAGCTGATTTTTTTTTGCAATTAGATTTTCATCCTTCCACTAATTTCTACCACAAACTCATTTTTTCGCTTCAAAAGATAATAGAATTAAAAAATATTCTATTTATTGTAATCGGATAGGGTTCAAAAAATAATGAATTTATAATTTATTTTCAGACTATTAAAAAAACTACATTATACTAACTAGGACATCATGCAAGCCAATGGTAGGTGATTACCCTTGTCACCCTTCGGTTGCGTTTTAAGTCTCTCGGCCATGCTGGACGCAACATGTTGTCACCAGACCTCTAGGTTGTCCTTTTTATGACAATCCCAAAATAATCTCTAGAAATGATTTAACTGTAAAAATAGTATCCAATACCAAAATTAATATATTTCAACCTTTAGACTTCTCCATCGTACATCTGTCCAAACTCACAGTCTAAAATTTATAATGAATGTCACATAATTTACATGTGAATACCTTCATAATGTATTCTCAAAAAATGTGGTAATAAAATGAATTAACAGAAAACCATATTTGAATAGGTTTTTACTTGTTATTCCTTCTGTATATGATAGAATAAGGGGTATACCCCTAAAATTGAAAAATGTTGTAAACTCCAACAACGATGGAATATAAAAATCATTAATCATTTCCAAGGTAGTGAAGAATATAAAATATAATTTATCCAAGTCAACCATCACTTATTCCAAAATCACTACCTCAGTATCAGGACCATATTATGGTTTTCCTTTCCTTCACCATAAATTTCCCAAAAATTTTATGCTGAGACTGTGTCACATTAATTGGTATCGTACAATCTAAAATCCTTAATGAAATAGTACTACAGTATAATCTTTATTTATTTCCATAATTCTTATAAACAGTACATCGTTGTTACAACACTCAAATGAAATAAATCAACAACAAAAACATAATAACACTAGTAATTATTTTTCGTATATGGTAGTATCATAACTTTATTATAACCCAATAACATCATTTGGAGCATATTCCAATGCTTTGGAGATTGATTCGCATAGTGTCCAAACTCTTTGCAGATGAAGCATTGTTCATTTAAAATCTTTTTTTTACACTTGTAATCATGTAGTTGGTGTCCCTTTTCTCTGATCTTACAAAAAACTTCCATTCCTTTCAAACATTTACCATGGTGATTCTTTCCACAATTATCACAAATGGTAAAATGTTTCTTTCCCTTATTCCCTTTGTCCATCTTTCTCTCTACTATACTTTTCTTCTCTGGCTTCCTTTCAAATCCATAGGACTCTGATAATTCTTTACTTATATTATTAATACATGATACTAATTCTTCATATGAGGAAAATACATGGGAGACTATTTCCATTGGATTAATACCATCAAATATATGATCCATCTTACACTTTGGATCATGCGTATTGCTGAAGGACTCATTCCATCTAATGGGCACAATTTCTAAATGGTGGGATACACATGGGTAGTTTGTGAATCGCAATGCATAATTACAAACTTGTAAAAAAGATGACATAAATTGAAAAGTTTGTGGATATAATCCATAATCATAAGAAATTTTTTCTTTGAGTATTTATATAATCATAAACACATCATAATGGTTTGTAAAGAAAATCATAATTATCTAGATAATACCCCCCATGAGTGTCATAACAAAGTGTGTTGTAAGGCTCGTTGTTGTGATAATGTTCCTGTTCGAGTCTATATCAAAGTGGTGTTTCTAGGGTTTACCCCTAGGTACATATGTTCCAAAGCCACCTCTACCTTCTTGTATCCAGATAGAGATTCATTGCTTGGAAAACAAACAAAATGACATTAGTACAAAAATTCAAGGAAGTTCATCTATACTAATCCTCAAAGTCTATCTTATGGTAATGATATATAATTATAGTTTTTCGAAATCTAGCTTCCATGATTTTTACTAAACATCCCCTAATACCAACTATAACACCCCGACCCCAGTTACCCAGATCTGGTGCATTATTACATAACAGTTTCATGATTACAAGGAATCAAGTCCTGAAGGACCGATCAGTTTAGTAGTCTTGGAAAATATATCACATAAATGAGCGTTATAATACATTATAAAATAAAAAAAACAAAAAACACTGTCTCCATTGACCACATTAAAATCCTATATACAATTTTTTCCAGTTAGTTAGAATATACTTCTTTCCATCCTGGGAATAATAAAATATAGAAAACTGTGATCTCAGATGCTCAGTAAATATTAAAATAGAACAGAAACATTCATAAATATGCATAAATATTTAAGAAAATGTATAATACTAAAACAAAATCCCTTAAAGCAATAACTTTAACATAATATGGAAAAGATAAAATCAAATAATACCATTTACTTTTTCACTTGGATATTCTACTAGTCGAATAATCTCATACAATATCATTTTCCACTATCATAATGATGGAACACATAATGCCAAACTTCATAGCCCCATAGTCAAGGCCTTGTGCCAAGACACTAGCTTTCTCATGAGACCTACTGATGCATCGAGGAGCTATAGAGGGCTCCACCCATCACTTACTAAGTCCAATGCATTCTTCATATAAAAAGGTTTAAACACAACAAAAACATTCATATTAAACATAGCATACAAACTGTCAATACTTCATCTATAAACCATTAATGTTAAAAAATAACACATCCACTGTTAAACATATCACAAAACCTTCAATAAAATATCGAAGATTTGTATCAAAATAAGTCAACTTCAAAAAACATTAAAATCAGTGAAAATATGTTGACTTAGATGACATGATTTATAAAACTCCCTAAGATAATTATCCCTTTTAATGAAAACCTTTAAAAGTTAGACTATTTAGAAAGGAAGACATTTAATGAAATATTTGAATCAATGTGTCCCATACCACTTTGAATCTTTTGAAATTAAATAACATTTTAAATGTATTCATGTCCATATAAATAAATCTATATAAACTATTTTGAAAATATGGACATTAATGTGAATGTTTTAGAAGAATAAATATTAATACTATTTAAAATGATGATATAGTTAATGGGTCCCTTATATAAAACCTTAAAATATTATTTTTGAAAATATTTTTATGAAACACGGATATGTATAATAAAGAGGTCCCTGTTGATACTCACTTAAAGAAACCTCTGATAATAAAGAGATTGTGAAATTAACCCTTACATTGCACATTTCCTTGGTAGAGGGTACGTTAAACTCCTGGAAAATAGTAAATAATTGTTATTAAATTATACAATAAAAACATGCATAAATATGATATCATATATGATCTTCTTGTATTTCATTTTTTATAAAACATTAGTAGTATCATTTTTCCAGGTGTTAACGGATTTGTTTTCCTTTATATGATTGGTTAAATAAGCCATGTTTGTTATGAATAGGATGTATATTATTCATTTTCATAATGATTTTAACTCATTAAACATTATTTTAATAATTAAATGAAAATTATTCTTGAATGGATACGATGGTGAATGAATCTCATCGCGTTCGTGGAGACGGTAATCTGTACGTACGCACGAGCGACAATATCATTCTTTTGATATTAAAATAGTATATAATTGGAAGGTATATTATATATATAGAATAATTATCATTTTATATTTATTATTTATAATAGTTATACTCATTATTAAACCCATCCAAATGATGATGTGTTTGAATAACAAACTACAACACAACGTAGAGACGGTAATCCGTACGTACGCATGTATGGTGACTTTGTCATTTATAGGATGGATAAAATAATGAATATGGTGGTTCCATTTTTATAATAACATCAAAGTATATATAAGATAATTTAGTTATAATTTTATAATGGAAACACAAAGAAAGAGGAAGTGTAAGAAGAAAGGAACTTGAATGAGGTGATGAAATATTTACCTCTTCTTCGGGTTCTTCCTTTTGATCTGATAAAAAGGGCTACTTAGGTTGGATTTCTGACTAAAGGATTTCCTCTCGGATGATTTTAGAATAGTTGAGTGGATATTTTGGCAGGGTTTTGAAGAGCCAAATGGCCTTGAATGTGTGAATTTTGGAGAAGGGGAAGTGCCCTTTTATAAGAGGGGTGAGGGGAACCGTCAGAAGAGATCGAAATATTATGCTATAATAAAATCATTATCATTTTCTAATGGCTCAAAAATGAATTATTTAAATTATAAGGAGGGTATGGGTCAAAAACTACTCTACCAATAGGTTTTAGACAGGTTTGGGTAACTATATGTTCCTTATCGTTTAGATTTAAGTCTTAGTTAAATAGTTTGACATTTACCATGTCTCTTTGTATTTTTATATTATATGGTTAATAAACATACTATAAACAACCAAGATAACCTCAAGTGGTTCATTAATGATATATATAATATTATTTACACTCTCTATTTAAACCTTATATTTTTAGGAATATATATCAACAAATAATATAGTATATCTTTTAAAAATTATTTTATGTCAATTTTGACATTAATTAGTATTTTGTTTTTGTTTAGTCATCACAACTTTATTACTTAGAAAAACATAACATTAATTAACCTTAACATTTCATATTCACCTTGAAAATTCTTGGATGTCACAAAAACTTTTAAATTATATTTATTCTAATATTAATCATACCATTTATTTGATTCTTTCATAAATAAGGTAATTACGACATTATCATCGTGTCATAAATAAGTTAAAATTTTTAATTTTTAAAAATTATAAATAAAATACCATTATGTTGGAAGACTTTTTATCTTTATAATTTATATTTATTGTCAAATTTATATTATGTGTAACCCCATATTAAAAATGGTTTATTTATTAATCTTTCAATTTAACACTTTTAACTCTTCTTTAAATATAATAATAATAAATGTCCTAATCTAATACAAGTGGAATTAAATGAAAATATTTTACTCATAATGTTGTTTTTGGTTGAAATACACTTATCTGATATAATCAAGACATGTGTTAGGGTAATTATAATATCATTTTTACCATTAATTACCCTTTTTCACTTTGAACCATTGCAAATAAAAATCAAATGTAACTATTCACAAAAAACGTTTTCATCCTATTGAACCACATATTATATACTAATAACAACCATGTATTTATGTGTTTTGAAATTAAACTACAGAAGAGATAAAATTATGTTCTACGAAAATTTACAAATGCTCATAGAAGGTGCGTAAAAGACGGTAAATAATTCAATAAAAATTTATACATCTAATTTTATTATAAAATGACTCCAATGAATTATATTGAAACTATATAGGTATTATATATCTATTTTTTAATAAAATAAATTTAAATAAATAAATAATTATTTTAAAAAAAATTCACTTTCAATCAATAACATAATGTTCTTCACTATTCATCAAAAATTGAATGTTTTTAGAAAAATAAAAACAATTCACCATAAGCTAATTTTGATATTTCGAATTCAAAAATTAATTCTATTTTACCAAATTCAAAACATATAAATTGTAATTATTAATTTAAAATTAATTCCCATTGTCAAAAATAAAAAGCACGTCTTTAAGAAATAATCACTATCAAAATATTTACACTTATTTATGTCTAGTTTAAATTTGAAATTACAAGAAATGAACTAAATTATATTAATTGTTAAAAATATAATATTATGATACTTTAAAACCCATCAAATATATAATTTAACACTAAAATATTTTTTATTAAAAAAGTTGTTTTCAATTAAAATTTAGTATTTTTCACTATTCATCAAAATATGAAAGTTATTAGAAATGTACCAAAAATTTATCCTACATAAATTTTTATGTACCGCTTCTAAAGAATAATTTATTTTCATTAAATTGAATATAAATAAGTGTAAAATATTGGTTTTAAAAATGTTTCACCATTAAAAGGAGAGAAAAATTAATTTTTTTGAAAAACACTTCTTTTATATGAAAAAATGAATGTGTTCTTATATTATGTCTAAGAAACACATAATATGGATGTTGAAATTATATTGAGTATATAAGATTCAAAATGACGTTTAAACTATTCATTACCATTTTTTGATTTTCTACTTTGGTATGTTGTGGTGTGATCAAACTCGGAGTCACTTGTAGCGAAACCTATTGAATTACATTAATGAGATAAGGTACTATAAAATCATGGGGTGTGACAATTAGACCTTATATGAACTTTTATTTAGATTGGGATATTATTTACTCCCATTTAAATTGTAAAAATGTTTCGGTAATTCTTTTTTCCTAAATGTAATAAAGTTCAATTCCTCATCCACTCTAAAGGCCTCCTATTCTACAACTTCTTCAAACATCTGAAGACACTTTTTATCCTACCAATAACATCAAATATATCTCCTCAACATTACTCCACTCATCTAAGAAGCCTCCCCTTTGGAATAAAATCAATCCAATGAAGCCATTTTGGTGAAAAAAGAGTTAATCGAATAAGAGGTAACATTCTTCGTCATGTTCATTTATTTTATTTCCAGTATCTATTGAATCAACACATATTATTACATCATTGTGTGGAAAAAAACCTTTATATACTAGGATTCTGTAATTAGATAGGTTTTACCAACAATTACACACACATACAACTAAGGGGTAACGGACATACTATTTATGTGTACGTTGAACTACCGCCTCTCAAAATGATTACTAGTTTTTTCATTCACCACCAATAATGGTGGGAATTAAGATAGAAAATAAGTTTATATATAATTAATGTGATATTTATAGTTAATTTAATATTATTTAATTCTTTTACAACACATATCTTTTTACTTTCTATCTTGTGTTAATATGATAATTTCGTTTGGGGATGTGTGGATTGCCACCTCCTCAAAGAGATGTGATTAATTCACAAAATACATGGAATGAATTAAAGATTATTGTAGTGAAAATCTATAATATATATCAAAAAATATTTATAATATAATTATATTATATAGATACACATATATTCCATTTTATTTCATTCAGTCAATACAATAATAAAAATAAGAAACATTGTTCATGTGTACGTACAACTTGTCATCTTTTTCAAAAAGTGTTTTACATTTCCTAAATCTATATTTTACATATTATTATAATAATAATATATTTATTATCCATTAAATTTATATCATATTTTATATTCTATAAATAATTAAATATATATGAGGGACAAATATATAACAAATTATGACACACATGAAGAACCATGAAAATATTATTTGAAGGGAAACCCAAAAATAATATTGTTTACATGAGGGAAATATAAGGTAATAATAAAACAATATAAGTAATTATATATAAGAATAGAAATATTCAAATGATTTGTAATAATTATTAATTCATTATACAAGAATCATGTATAAGTATTAAGAGACTCAAGAGACAAGGTAAAGGAATTTAATTTCAATTTTTATTTCCATGGTAAGAATGCTCTAATGACCACACATTACTTTTGGGTGGTGTGCATTATACCCATGGATGTATTGTAAAATTATTATATTTACAATTATTGGTATTTACATAAAATAATTTCTGACATCTATGTCATGTGATAAATGTTTCAAATGTCACCTAATCGGTAAAGTAATTTTTTTCTCAAATTATTTTGAGACACAAACCAGGTAATACATGAATATTTTTCATAAAATGTATATGATTTAATTGAAATTTTAAAAAAAGAATTATATAATTTTAATTATATTTTTATCTTCATAGAATTTAATTTTCATACCTGATGTGTATATGTCAATGTTACCAAGTGGTAAGTGTTTAATGAAAAAATATCATATCTTTTCATGATTATTTAGGTTTATGATTTTTTTGATGAAATATTAAGAAACATATCTCAGTATAATTCATATAATTTCTTCTCCTATTCTTATTCATGACTTATTCATATATTGGTACCATTTTTATACTCTTTGGTACATAACATAGTTAAGAAATTATTTTTTAGAAAACCCCAAATTTCCCTCTCATCGGTCGGAAATCTACGTTCCTTCAAAAACATGTTTTCAAAAGAGTATTTCTAAGAAAATTATATAATTCTCTTATAACCATTTATTTTATCCATTTTTATATTTTAAAAATTCATTCAAATGAATCTTCAGATCACATCCAAATAATTCATTTTTCTAACCTTTTACCATGAAAAAGAAATGTTATTTATACCTTGTATAACATATACAGAATTACCTACCCTCCATGCTATGAATATTACATTTCATTTTAAAAAGGATTAATCAAAATAATTTTTTTTAATTTTTTTTCAAATTGATTTCAGGATTTCTTTACATGTTTTCAATTTCTTTTTCTAGTAAAGTGTACTTCAAAAGGTTTTGAAGATAATTTTTTATGTTTTCACCGAAAATTATTTTCAAAATTTTTTGTTGATTTTTTATAAGTCTTTATGGAAAATTTATTTCGAAATATTTTCATGATTGTTTTGTATTTTTTCAATGAAAATGGATTTCAAATGATTTTCCAGCCTTATTTATAAGTTTTCAATGTATTTTCAAGTAAATGGTTTTCATAGTGTTTTCAATATTCTTTTATAAATTTGTAAGGAATATAGTTTTCAGAAAGTTTTCAATAATATTATATATGATTTCAAGTGAATTTTTTTTTCAGGTTATTTTCAATACATAGTAACATGTTTTCAATGTATTTTCAATAAATGGGATTTAAAATTTATTGAATCTCTTTTTATATGTTTTCAAGGAAAATAGATTTCAAATTGTTTTTCAAGATCACTTTATATGATGTTAATGTAAAAGTTTTCCAAATGGTTTTCAAATCTGTCATTGTTACACTTCACCTTTATTTTCAATAAAATTGTTTTAATAATTTTTATATCATTTAAGGATCCTTTTTTAATATAATTATTTTATTTTCCTCATTTACTATTTTGAAATATATTTTCATGTTTGTTTCAATCTAATATGACATCTATTGGTGTTACTCATGCTATTATTATAAATTATCCAAAGGTTACATTTATATTCAATATTGAATGGTATATGTTTTGATGGAATGATTCTTATGACACCCATTTCACTTCAATATTTTATAAAATTTTGAAACCAGATTCTTTTCACTGGTCATACTTTTGTTTAAAGTATTATAAAACACCTATATTTTTATATAGGCTATGATATGATTACACATTTATGATAACCATTTAATTCAATGGGTTATGATATTGTTGCTTATTCTTTTTTGGAATATGTATTTATGATTTAATTTTGATATGGGTGGTACCTATATCTCCCCCCAATGCATTGTGTAACTATTTATATCTCATGAGATAGACATGGCTAGAATGAAAAACGAAGTCGGTTTAGTATTACCATGAATAAATGAGTAGAGAGATTGGTTTAGTAATACATGGCTGAATGGGGTGTGCAACTGGCACAGTAAATGACTTTTTCCACTTGTATGGCCTTGGCAGCAATTTCTTGACTACTATGAAAATCATTATATACACTTATGTGTCTTTCAAAATTCCACGTATTATTCGTATGTTAATCTTTCATAGATTGAGTTAGTTATATATTTAGGATTATTGTATTATGAAAATCAATGATTTATCAAATGGTTTATGTATATGAACATTTTTATGGTGGGTATGATCTTTTATTTTTACGATCATGTTCTCATACTCATATACTCATGTTTTTGCTTACATGTCTCACTTATTTCCCCTTATTTGGAATTTCAGATCACCCATTTTTATGTTTCCTTTTCCAAGTTATGAATTAATATTTCTTGTTTGAAATGTATAAGTGGGGTTCAAGTCATGGGGAACATACTGGAAAAAATGTATCTCAATTATATTCTAGTGTTTTTGTTTCCATATTTCCATATGCACAAGATTAGTACACTTTTTGGGCATCTGTTTATTAAATATTTTAAGTATTACACAATTGTGATGTAATTTTAATGTATTATAATTGAGGATATATATACATATACCATGTGTGGGTAGGGTTATGGGAATAAGATTGCTCCACATCTAGATTCTTGGTGTCCTCTGGTGTATTTTAATAGGGAGGAAGTACTGGAGGACATTTTTAAAGGGAATTCCCTTCCACTGAATTCATTGATATGAAATTAATGTCATATTTTTAGAGAATGAAATCCCAACATGGACAAGAAACCAATTAACATTGGAAAACCAAATATGTACTTGAGTAGATCAATATGAGAGACCGAGCGGACTTCATGGTGCTTCAAGTAGCACGTCAACGTTTTTCACTACAATGATGAGTGTAAGACATTCTTATCGAAATCGAAGTATCAGGTCTCAATAAATAGCATGGTCTATATGAGTTTTTATTGAATGTTCTCGCTCCTCACATTATTTTTGTAATCATGTAGGGAACCCAGTTAGCATTTCATAGTGGCCACATATAAGATGCGAGGACTCCCTTCCATTAGAGGCATCATTACATGTGGGTGTAAAAGATAGTTATTGAAAATTTCAAAGGATTCATGGTATTCATTTTCCAATCAATATTTGATTCCTTGATTAAATATAATGGTGAATGGGAGAGACTATCCAACCTTGTTTTCTAAGAAATTACAGATGCCGAGGAGTTTCCGTATGAGCCACCTCGATTATTTTAGTTTTCTGTTGGGGTGAAATTGCAATGATTGCACTAGTCTTGTATGAGTTGACCTCCATGTTGTGGTGGAATACCACAAAGTCAAGGAAATTCCCTGATGTTACCTATAAATTTAATTTTAGTTGATTCATCTTCAAATTGTGATATAAAATCTTGTCAAAGATTTTTTGAAGTACTGTGAAGTGATGACATAACTAGAGGGATTTTACAAAATAGTATTTGACATAACATCCCAAAAAAATTACCATGAATGACATAAAGATATAGTGTATGGATATTTGAAATTTGGAACCAACATTCTTGAAACTAAGGGGCATGACCTGATAGAAATATATCCCTTAAGACCCTCAAAATGTAGTGTCTTGTTCATCATTAGGTGCCATCTTTATCTGGTTTTACCCTGAGTACCCATCCACGAAAGAATGAGATTGGAAGCTGGAAGTTTCATCAGTCTATATTATTGTGATAAAAAATATGATTTTTTTATCTATGAAATATCGATTATGTTCTCTAAAATCAATTTAAACCATAATATTTCCATTCTTTTTCTGAACAATGATAATGTTGTTGAGCCATACTTGGTGTTGCACTTCTCAGATAATGGTGTATTTAATCAACATGTTGACCTCAACCTCTACTTTCTTTGCATGAGAGGGGTTAATACTCATGGATTCATGCTTGAAGGATATATTTTCCTTGGTTAGTTTGACATGATATATTGATGCATCTTGATTCAATCCTAGATTTTCTTACAGTTTGAAGAGAACTCATATCAGTGGTTTTTCATAAGGGCTATATATCTCATTATCTTATAGGGGAATCTCAACACTAATTAATGTAGGCTAGGGATATTATATCAATCCAATATTTATCTACCTAAGATCAATGATGGTTGTGGAGACACCTTCTTCGAATGTAGAATGTGTGTTTCTAAGGTACTCCTAATCTACTTCCACTTCTATGTAAGTTGAGACATATCCAGGAAATGATGAAAATATTGGTGCTTCTCCATCACTATTGGGGTAAAGTAAGCCATGATAAGAGGAATTATTAATAAATGTTTATGGAGTCCTTTTAAAATGATGTATGAGATGACTGTCATTTAAATTATCTCTGGGGAAATGAAAATAATAGACATTTAGGGTACAGTATATCACCTCAACTTGATTTATGGAAATCATAGTGTCAATGTAGAGCATAGTCCATTGATTTATATGTGTCATTCCCCAACAAAAGGGGGATAAAAACTATATATCATCATCCAATATTAATTTTTTCCAGCCTTTTAGAAATTTTCTTCCATATATGTGGCTCTAAATGTCTCGAATGGGGCATTGTCACTATTTAGTTTGCAAAATATTCTATCAATTAGGTATTTCATACAGTGACGAAATGTTAATGGCACCGCCAAGTAACAATGGAGTCAGATCCATCCAAGTAAGAAATTATATGTGGTATCCTAATGGATAACCATAAACCTATCTTCTAATGTAGGATCATCAAACTAGGTAAAGAGATTGATCTTCTAGAGAAGTATTTTCTAATGCTTATGAAATATTTGATTTATAAACCATTTGAGATATAAGTAACACTCTCAATATTCCAAAAATTAGACTATTCGAACTAGGATGATAATGATATTGTTACTATTATCAAATGGGGTTGTTTTGAAATGTACATTATTGAGTCTACCTAAAATGTATAGGTGCATCATCTGTTATTTCTCGAACTCTTCCTAATCAAAATCATTGAATTAGATGGTGACATGGAATTTGGAGTCATGGTATTAGTGAGATAAATCATGGAAATTGAAACTTCTATTTTGAATTTCATGTGGCCCCTAGATGGCTTCCAAAAGAGCATCCTGATGTTATTTTGAGATTTGGAGCACATCCAACAATGTTATTTGGAAGGGATAATAGCTAGCTATTTCAGAACATTGTATTTTTGTGACTAAGTTTAGTGATTCACAATATGAGGGTTCTCATGGGACTATGGTTTAGGAGATATGGAATTTTAGGTTTATAAAACTCATTCATGAGTAGAGGTGGAGGGAATATCTACATCCAGGGGTATAACTAACACCATACATTCCTATTTTTAGGGTTGAACATACAACTAAACCCCCTCTAGGTGTTCATGAAAGGCAATTGGGTGTGGGAAATTGTTAGAGGGATCTGAGGCACCTCCCTTCCTCTATTGTGTCTACATTATCACTTTCCTGTAGGACTCTACGGATTATATTTTCTCTATGGGAACATGAACCTAATATTTTGGTCTAATAACATCTGTATTGACCCCTTTATCCTTAGTTCTAGTGGATGCCTACTATGTGTCCACATAGTGTGATTGCATCTAGTATTATACCTCTCTTCCATTCACTAAGACCAATCCAATTATTCAAAAACCGGTTATTCAAATTTAACAAAAATATAAAAATCATAAACTGATCATAAAAAACTATCTTATTTCTCCATCTTCATTATTATACCTTATCTCTAACTAATTCTCAGTCTGAAGACACCTTTTTGTAATTCATCAATAGGATTATTAACTTTGTTAAAAAATTCACATTCAATGTAAATTTTTAACCATTCCATATTTAATGATTATGTTAATAGTGTTAATAACGAATTCACTTTTTCATTACTATTTATTGGTCCTCCAAAAAGTATATATATTGGGTAAAAACTATTAATTTAAACACTTAGTGATATTCATAATTCTGAATCTCTTAAACATTTGAATTTCATACTAGAAAATTTACCATATTAATGAGTATTCATGAATCTTATTGAATTATCTGGTGCATCCAACCATTATATAATATTCTTGAATTCACATATTATTGAATGTTTCAAAATTAGCACATTCTGGATCACTAATAAACAAAATAAAATATCTAAACATGCATTATTTCTTTAAAAAAATTATATCTAGAAAATTATTATCTATAAATCATTATAAAATTACTTTATTGTTCTTATTATCTAGTATCTTCTATTAAAAATATATTTTTAGTCAGTATTTCTCAGTGAATTATAATTTTTTTTGAATATATCTCACTGAAATATTTGTTTTTCTGTATCTGTTTACGTTCATTCGAAGATTTATACTCTATTTTCTTCTTATAAGAGTTCATTTAAAGATATAAAAAATGTTCATCTAATGGTAATTCGTCCAATGAATATTTTTATGATGATCTTACCTCCATAAATTTATAACATCAAAATATGTGAACATTACATAGACTATTAAAAATCTAAACTATTCTATATTCATAAAATCTGTATATCTTGAAACTCACTAACCAAATATCATTTATCATCATTATGAGTGATAAAAAATATTATTGACTACATTGATTAAACTACTAAATACATCAATCGTAGAAACCATCAATGAACAATAATTAGATTGATTTTTTCATCTTTACATCGTAATCACCATATGGTCTATATCTGTCAACAACCTCACACTTTTTCAAAAGTATCTTCATGAGAAACCTTAAGTTTCCCTTTATTTTTATTTTTTTACACTTTAGAAACTGCCCATACTTTGTAAAAAAATTATTCCGTCTATCTAATGGGGTTAAATTAATTTTTAATGTAAAATGATTCCCATTATATAAAATTCAATAAATATTCTTATAATTAATCATTCTGAATGCTTTTTCTAGTATATCACATTTTTATGTTCATTAATGCTTTTCTAGAGCTGATTATCACTTCTATATCATTAAAAAATTCCATCTATGATTCATGTGAATAGAAACATTGAAATGAAAGTTTTTATAATAAATGATTGCCTATAATTTAGAATTTGTATATATATTTATCTATTTGAAGTAATTTACATTTTTTATTCTTACCCGGTTTATCTAATAACAAATTTCCAGAATGGTTCGTAAGAAAATATTTTTCTCATTTTTCATAATTTACACATCTTATAAAGAGAGATTCTCTTTCTAATATACAAAATCAATTATAGATAATGAATTCTTCCTAAATTTATGATCCCAAATGAGCAAAATTGAATAATCTAACATTGAAAGTAAGTTACATAAAAAACATCAAAAATAATAACAAAACATTATCACATTATATAGTAGATTCATCTCTAATCATTCTTCAAAATATTTCTTTTTCTTTTAAATGATAACAAAAAACATGTTCATAAAAATTTAGTTTTCTTCAAGGAAAAAGTTTTTCAGAAAAACATCACAGTGGATTTTTAATTTCCTTAATTGTATTTTTTTGAGAAATTAGTTAACAACTTATAACACAAATAATTGTTTCTCAGATATAATATTTCACAAAGCATTTTTTGAAATTTATAATTAATAATATTTCTTATAGGGAATTTAATAACACCTCCCTACTGAAAATATGTGTTTAATGAAATTATATCCCTCAGTGGTGGAAATTTTTCCATGTTGTGCTTAACAACTTGCATTAATATTATCATCTTTTTTAAAAGATCTAACTAAAAATTTTCCATTAGGAATTTTTTTTTTCTCTACCACATTTTATGATAACCACGACTTCAGATTTATTAGAAAAGGTGTTGTAAAAACATTTTATGAATTCATTACATTTCTCCCCCTTCATCAATATAATAATAATAATAGTGAGGGAATTTGAAACAAACTCTTAGGACTCCATTGGAGGAAGTTTTATAAGATGTTTCAAAAACCAATTCGAATGTCCCTCATTCAACAATGATTTTTTGAAAACAGCATAAATTGGGTATTTTTGAAAAATTCGTTCAATATTGAATTTTATGAGAACAACATTCTTTTTTTAAATGTTACTTAACATCAATGTTCTTTAATCGTGAATGTTTTATTGAAATTTTTTAAAAGAAAAAAAAATTCCATTTTTATAAAAAATTATCCTTAAATTGTCTAAAATATTTCACTACTAAATCATGTAACTGATCTTTAATCCTTATCATCTATATTCATGCATGGGTAGTGGTAAAATATTATCATTATTGTGTGATCAATGTTTCGATATTCTTTTTTATACTATACCAACTCACACAACATTATCCATAGATTATTATCCCTTAGGAATTTTATTTTCAGTCATTGTACTCTCCAATAAAATTCACATTTTTGTACACATGAAAGTTCATATGACCAAAAATTTTATTGAACAACTAATATGAAGATGTTTCTTTTACATATTTAACATTTTTTTCTAATAACATGTGATATTCCCCAGGATCCCTTTTTATATTGAGATCAATATTTTTCAACAAAAAAATTTATGGCCTTAAGTTTATAATATATAGAAAATATTTTACCATATTTCTGAAGAATTTTTGAATCCAACCTTTTCCATTTTATTGCTTCACATTTTCATTACAACTGGAATTGGTGTAAAAAAATATTTAGAATCTTTTTTTCAAAATTTTTATAAAAAGTCACTATTACAAATTTATTAAGATAAAAAATTTATCTTTCCTATATATGATCTTTTAATACTAAGAAAAACTATAACTCTTAAGGAAAATTTATTTTATAATTCTTAGTTATTCAAATAGAAAAACCATTATAATAATTTTATTTAACCCCTAAAAAATTATGCCATCAACAAATAAAATAGAAATTATATGACGTGAGTTTAACTCCAACACATAAATTCTGTTGTCCAATTCATCTTCATAGAAATTCATATTTTAAAAACAACTATCATGATTGGTCTACCAATAACATGGATATTCTTTCAAACCATAAAATCTTATAATCAACTTATAATCCATATTTTTAGTTTCATTACGTAAAACACTAAATGATTTCAAAATATAAACTTATTACTCAATGTCTGTAAATATGAAATCATGAATTACATCATAATAATATAAAATATAGAAAAAATATCCATCAATAGCTAGAAACAGTATAATTATATCTAATTTTAAAATGATTGAAAAAGTTTCATCAAAATCAACTCCTTTCACCAATGAATACCCTTTAAAAAAGTTACACATTTTTATTACATGATCATTCAATTTTTTTGTATACACCTATTTAATCGAAAATATTTTCATTCCTTCTAGGAATGGAACAATTTATTAGGTTTCATTTTCCACTTTTTGATAAAAATATTCATTAATAGAATTAATGTATTTTTGGTGTTCAACATATTCTAAAACAAAGTCTTGATCAATATATGAGTTAATAGAAGTCTTAATTTGTATTCTAAACATTATCATAGTCTATGTAACATATTTTTAATTTCCCTCTATATTATAAATTTTAACCTACTTATATAAATTTATTTGAGATTATATATGAGTTTTATTTTCATATCCACACAATTCTTATGAACCATCATTAACTTAATTTGTTTGTCACCTATCATCATGTTTTTTAGTTTCATTTGAAATATTTAAATTATATTGCACCTAATTTTCAACAATAATGGTTAATAAAGTAGTATTTTCTAGAAAATTTAGACTATAATAATTCTTGATAATGATAAATGTTTTTACCAAAATATATAACTTATTCAACAGTGTGAATATCCAATTAATTATTCTTCCCTATACATTTAATTAAATTTTCCAAGATCGAGTTTTGTTTTGTAAAAAGTGACTTCCAAAAACATTGATGTAAATATCTAATGTTCTTTTGGTTTACCATATTTCATATGGAGTCATTATACATTAAACAAATAAAAAAATTATTTTTGTATTTGTATAAGATTACTAAATTCCTCTCAAAAACACATTGAATTTTTATATTAATCTAGCATGAGTGATTTTATTTCAACAAATATTATATGTTTAAGTTTTAATACTCTATTTGGTAAGGTGGTGTCAGAAAACTTTTACTAATGGTTAAATATATATTTTTTAAATATGAATCTATGAAACTAAAATTGTAATCCATTCCATTATATTTTCTAATAATCATTATAAAAACACACACTAATCTCTCAACTTCTATTATAATAAATAATAAAATCTATAATACCTCTACCTGTGGTTCATAGATAAATGATGTTCACCTAAATAAAATAATAAATAAAAGTGATATTAAGTAAATATATTTTTATTTATTGATATTTCATCAACAAATGTAAATCAGAGTGAATTTTGTCAACTGGTTATAAAAACAAAAAGTAAACATTTTTATGGACTCCTACAATCATCTTATCTTTATGACATGTTTTAGATATATAATGTTTATTTATCATATATATTGTAATGGGTTTTTATAAAATATAAATTATAATGTTTTCATCATACTCTTAATTCCATGACACTTCAGCATGTGATTCCACCACTTTGTCTACCTATCAATATATAAATAACAAGTGTTACTTTGTTCTTTTATCTAGAATAGATTTTTTACATGATCTTTTTACAGTGTTAATAACTTCAAAATACTTCATTATTATAAATGAATATTTTTGGAATATAAATTCCATTAAATCATCATAATGTTGGGTTATAGTAGATATGTTTTTACAAATCCCATCAAAATAAAACAATTCCCTTGATTTTATATTTTTAGCTTCCATATATGATTTTCCTATTATATTGATTTTTAAAAAGCTATCTTTTCAATGAGTAATTAATCCAATATCATAATATTAATATTATTTGATGATTTTTAAATCACCATTCTAATGTGAGGAATACCCACTATTAGGAATATAATTATTTTCCCTTTTTTTATTTTAGATATATCCAAAAAATAAAATCTACATCTATAGTTTTAACCATTAGTACCTCCTCTTATCTATCAAACAATTATTCTTGAATATTGGATTTGAAATTTTTTTTAAATGTGGCCTAGATAGGCACAAATTCTACTGTTTTCATAAAACAATCAAATTAAATTATTTTTTTGATTCCATCTAACATCTTAAGAATTTTGTTTTCCATCTCTCGGTGTATTATGAATGATGTTTTTTTGATGTTGTTTACCATAATTTAATATCTAATTAATGGAATATAAATTTTGTTAAAACAAATATGATAATTTTTCCCAAATATAACATAACACTAACAATAACCACTAAATATCAGTCTTCTTTAGACAGATGATATTTCCATGAAAATTTGAAACCAATGTTTGTAATAAATTTCTTTTTTCTTAATTTATATGTTGAATTTTCTATAATGTTTATTTTCATATTTAATTAATTTTTACATTTTTTTACTTCCATTATGTTCCCATAATTTCTAAATATACTTCATAACACCTTCATAGTAATAAAAATATGATGATATTTTCCATTCACTAGATTAAGATTTCACATAATTCTTATAGTAATAATTATCTTCCACTTGAGAAGATTCATATAAAATTGTATAGAATTGATAAAATTATCATTCTTATTTCTTAATTTTATGTCTTCTTCAATAAGTGTATATTTTTTTCAGTCCTCATGATCCAAAGATACACATTTAATACTGATATATTACATTATCCTTCCACATTGATCAAAATTGTGTTAAAGGATTATAATGAGAAAATTTTACTCAATTTTCGTTTGATAACAGCTTTCCTTCCTTCTCAATTATTTACACTTTCTTATTTAATAAACCTGATTTCCATCTTATGTTTATTTATTTTTATCAAGATATAAAAAAATATTAGATGTAAATTTTTATTCTCTTTATCATTCTCCCCTACTTCTTCTTCTTCTATCTTCGATGTATCATAAATTCCCTATACTTTTTCATGGATATTTTTGAAACTTTTAAAAAATTCAAATTTAAAAGAATTTTTATCGAAAGATCCATATATTACTTTCTTATTAAATATTATTCTTAATTTTTGAGTTAAAATTTTCATTCCACCAAAAGTTTTCATATCATTTTTAAAAGAGTATTCAAATGGCTTTTCCTATGATATTTTGTTAGAATGTTAATCATATTCATCAAAATTATTTATATGGAAATTCATGGAAAAATTCCCAATTACTCCACACTCAAAATGTTTAATAGGTGTTTTTTATCTATACATTCCTCCACCTATCTGAACATATTTTGATATGATAGACACAATATTATCATTCATTTAATAATATAATTTTTCATCCAAATTCATATGAATATGTTTTTCAGAATAATTGTTTTCCAAATTTCTTATGGAATAATGAGATATTTCATCCTTGATCGTATTTTGTAATGATGTAGAATTTCCCATCTCATAAAAAATAATTGTGGTATAAAATCAATCATGTGATATATAATCTATATATTATAATCAAGATATTTATAATTAAATCTTTCCTGGACATTTCGCTTGAGTTTTTTTAAATTATAGAATCTTCCTGGATATAATGAAAACCACTAATATTGCCTAAAAATTTATTATACATGGTGAATTATTTCTTAATAGATCATTTATCCTTTATTATTATATCCTCAAACCTAATTTACTAGATTTGTGACTTTTAATCCTTTATATTTTTGTTACCTGTGAAGTTAATTTCGATCTTTGCAAAAATTTCTGTAGATATTTTATGAATCATCACCTTTATAAATATTTTTGACAAAGACATAAGAATGTAATTTAAATTTTTATCATTAAATAATATATTAAATTTTTTTAAAAAAATGGAGATATTTTAAAATGAATGGAACACCGATTGTTTCAGAATAAACACCATATTATCGATGTGACAAAAGAAACAGAATCATTCTTTTTTATAGACATGAACTTTTCCATTGAATATTTGTATATCTATGATATTGACTGATTTGATATTTTTTTTGTGATAAGGGAGTAATAGTCTATCCTATGTCCCGATACATCGTGATGTTTTTATGTATCATATAACCACTAATAGGGGATGTTGAACCAATGTTTTTTTTAAATTTTATCTTCATGAAATATATCCCCTAAATAATGATCAAATTAAATTTACAATAATGTATTCAGTAATATCGAAATAATTGAAATTTGATAATGTAAAAAAATTCACGATTTATGTGTTTTTGATTCATAATGAGAATTTTCATCGTTGGAATTGTAAATCCCATGGGTCCATGAGAATTAATTAATAAAAATAGGTAAAAGAAATTTTTGATACAATTTAAATTATAATTATTAAATCCATCGATTGGTATATATTCAATGAATCCCTTCGGTGTACATGATTATCTTACAAAAATGAGCCACAATTAATTTATAATTCATTTTTTAAATTAATCCAACAACTGTTTGTTTTGAAACAATTTTTGTTTTCACCTCTTTATTCATTTTTATCCAGTAGGTGTTCATCCAGTGTGCTTCTGTCCAACATTTCCATATGCTACAACTTACTAAAAATGTTACAAATTATATGATATTTTATCTACCCATTTAACAAAAATAATCAACTATGAAAATCACCAATAAAACTTTTTTTTATTTTTCTATCAAGTTATCTATATTAAAACACTGTTGATATAATTTCTGGAAACATTTATTTGGAATTATTGAACATAAAATTCAACATCATTTGGAAACTAAATTCTCAAAAAAATAGGGTTAGATTTTTTCCTATATATGAATATTTTCATGTACATATATAAATTTTCACAAGTATTTATAGGTCCAACAAAAAAGGAAATTATAGAAAATGAACTTTTATTTTACCACCCACTGAAATTTAATATTTTAAATATCTAACACATTTTAATTTTGGAAGGATAGTTACTAAATATTATATTATATTCATTATCTTTATTTTATTCTCAATATATTACATCCTTTCTCAAATTTCCATTCGTTCACTCTAGATGGGTTTTTTTGAAACATCCTCATTTCTAAATGATATGAAACCACATGATACAACAAAAAATTATTATCTTATTCTAAGAAAAAAACTATCCACAAAATGTTTCTATGAACTATTATTAAAATTTCTTCATCTATATAATTTTTTTTGTATTCCTTATCTGAATTCATTTTTAGTACATTCTGTCTTAGTGTAATCTAAGCCTATATAAAATATGTTTATCTAGTGGTTCAATATTTCTTTACCTAATAACTTTTTAAAAAATATATATAAACAATTTTATTCCCAGATGTGTTCTTATTGTAACATTGATAATGATATTTTGAGGATCATCAATATAATGAATCATTTTTCATTGATCCCCCTACCCTTCATAACATCACTATTTGATAACTTTTCCTTATATGTGAACAAAATCTTATATTCTTACTTCCTAAAATTATTATGTCTTAAAACAAAACAACCTCAATTAGATTCTGTTATATCTAAATGAAATAATGAAAAATATGTTTTCCTATATTGTTAGAACATAAAAAATATTTAGTCACATCCATCATCTTTGTCTGATATAAATATTGAGATTTTCATCCTTTTTATAACTTCTTAATCTAATCTCCATTTATCGACATATTCGATCATATACATAAGTATAAATAATAAAAATATTATATCCCCATTTGTTTTTCATTCAATAACATTCAAATATACACATAATCAGTAACAAAAATAGTTTTCCTTATATTTGATAAAGTTCATCTGACGGTCAATGCACAATCTATCCCAATATAAAAACATAAAAAAATATTCATACAATAAGTTTATCTAAATGTCTTATCTAGTAACTCAAAAATATTAATGTATTTTAATGTTTCTCAATAACTTAACTACAAATTTTTTGGAATTTTGATACTCCATCTTTATCCCATTTTATTAGAAATATATAAATTATTGTTTTCTTACAACAAATTTTTCTATAGATCTATAACATTTCACTAGTGAATGTTTTCCTGATTTTCTATACATGGTGCTTCTACCGTGGTGAATAAGATAGGTTTTGTTCATAATGGTTAATCCAAAAACAATTATCTAAAACACTAACTTGGATCATAAAATCCGTTTTACATCTCTTCCCCTTTAACAAAATTTATCTTAGATCATGAATTATCCATAATAATTGGAACCTGAAACAATAATATAGCATCATAAAAAATTGATATTATTTTTCTTCAAAAATGACCAACTTCAGAAAAATTATGTACTTCATAGTTTCTACAGGATCTCAATATCAAAAGATTCTAGAATACATTCAACAATATTCACCTTTACAAATATATAAAATTGGATCTAAAAAATGTAATGCTTTTTTATAAAAACATAAAAAAGAATAATAACAATGATTTTTTAATAAAAATATAAGGGTTATAAATTTTATCTTTATAATTATCACACATTATATATAAAAATAGTTTTTTATAAAAATACTCTTTTTTAGATTAAAAAATATGTGTACTTAAAAATAACTAATGTTATAAATATACATGGAATATAAGTTATAATTTTTAATGATAATATTCTACTGTTATTTTGAATGTTATCCCAACGAATTACTATAAACAATTATAATCAAATATAAATAGAGAAAAAATATTTAAATTATGTATATATTTTACTTACTTACTAAAAAGTAACCATTATTTTCTTATGTTTTGAATAATTATTTAAAATCATAATTTTACTTGATTAACACATCTCTAAATAATTATAATGTATATGAAAATTATCAGTCTTGATTATATAATGATAAACTCATAAATATTAATATATGAAAAAGATAGTATTCTACTATTCTGTTATAAATAAATTATTTTTGAAATGCCTTAAAAAATCAAATAAAAATCATTTTAACGTGATTAGTTTACAAATTAGTGTTACTTTTCAAAGTTCAAATAAAAATATTTACAAATTTGGTCTTCAAAATAATCAATTTTTTTATAGTGAAACCATTTTTATTGAATAACAAAAAATTTTAATTTTTATAGGTAATTAATGCTTCTTTTAATGAATTATAATTTATTACAATCATTTCAATTCCTAGAAAAATTATTATTCAATTATTTTTTAAATAAAATTCAATTAAATTTGCATTACTCATTTTAGTCTGGGGATTATTGTGAAATAGTCTATCAATACAATTTATATTTACAAGAAATAATATTCAAACATCTGAGGGTGTTAAAGTTTTATATTTCCATGGAAATTTAATTTAATATATCATGTTGGTTTCAATGTAACTCTTAAATTATATACTTTAACAGAACATTAAATTAACATGACAATTATTTCATTGGTGAATTTAAATTGGCATCATAACAATACACAATTCTGAATAAAGTATAAATAAATATTTATTATAAAATATTACCATCATTTATGTTATCATTTTTAATCATGAATTAATCATTATAACACCATTATTCTCAGTGGTAAAATTGATCTAAGAAATATTGCATTAGATCAATTGAATGTGGAAGAACACGATATTATATATTAATAAGATAACTTGAACAAAATATTGATGTTTTGAAAAATTATTAATGTGATTATAACATTTAGGAATAGATGGATGATATTGATAAACAATAATAATATTAGGGAGTATTACAAAAATGTTGAAGACATGAATCTTACCTTAGATAAAATGCATGAAATGAAATATTTGTGATAAATTATTCTAGGTAAATGATTAGAAATGTTATATGGGAATTTTGGGAGAGAATTTGAAAGGGATTCTTGTTATACTATTGTAAAAGTGTGTCTTTAGGTTGGTAAAGGTCGGTTTCTTTTGTAATTGGGAATGGATTTATTTTTTTAAAATACTAATAAATTATTTGACAATGAATGAATCTTTTCTATGAATGTGGATATAATTTAAATTAATAAATTAATTAATTTTAGAGGAGTTATAAAATACCTTCACCATCTTATATTGAGAGAATCTTTTATTATATTTTTTGTCATTAATCTTAGTAAAAACCTTTAACCTCATTTTACCTTTATTGTGGTAACTTGATTTTTAAAATGGAAAATTATATTTATTCATAAGATCAAAACTAAATTTATTAAATTATTTTTAAACAGAGATTCCAAATTATATTTATATTTTACTATTTTATGTTCTTAAAATTTATATAATTTTAATTTTATATAAAAATACCTTACGCATAATACTAATTTATTGAAATAAGTTATATTTAATAAAAAATATGTATTCATTTTTCTTTAATATTTTATAACCAGCATGTTATTTCAATGCTGTTATCCTTTATTAATATATAAATTATATTTTTTAATATTTTTTATACTGATAATTTATAATTTATTATATAAAAACACACAACACATAGAAAAAAATTTATTAAAAAACTTTAATTTTAATATTCAATGATTTAAATCATGTCATATTGATTTTTATATCTTGAACAATTAAATTTTCTCAACTAAATAATATAAGATAATTTATTTTAATTTTAAAAATAAAAAAAATTAATTTCAATTATAATAATAATATATATTTAATTAAAATACATAATTTAAAAATAATATGTTATATTTAATTATTATCATTATGTTTCATTATATAAATATTTTTTATGTTTTAATTAAATTATTTTTCAATTTTTTATAATAATTACACTACTTCATTATATCTATTGAGTACATTTCTATACAATGACCATGTATATTTAATGACCATATATTTAATGGCTATATATCTAATGATCGTATAAAAAACTATTGTACAACATTCATATATATTTTCATACAAAAATATATAAGATAATTTAACATTATCAAGAACATGATTCTAAATATGCATAATATATTTTTATTTTTTAACATAATTACTTATTAATAATTATATGTAAGATCCTCAAGGATAGCCATGTATATAAAAATTTCATTCGGATGTAATTTTTATTTTTTTATGGTTTTATTCCACATGTAGTTTTCTCAATGATTTTTCATTTTTCTTTATCATAACATATAATGTTTTTTTGTTAAATTTTAATATTTTCACCAAAAATATATAAATTTTAGGGGATTTTAGTTAATTGATTCTTGGAAAACAATCTACTCAAAATGCTAATGGAATAAAATATAGGGTGGTACATTATACCCTATGGAATGAATGTTCCATTCAAATGTTCACTACTAAAAAAATGACCACAATTTTTATAAATAGAACATTGAGATCCCATAAGATATCAGTGAACTTATTATTCCTCTTGGGAGATTTAACTATGCGATTGGTCTTGATTAAATAAATTTTCACTAATTGATAATATATCTCCATCTATTTTTCCTCATAACAAAAATAATATTCAAATGGTTTGGACTCTAAAATTATTTATAGTGAAGGTTGAGGTATATAATTATTCCAATGTATCATATACAACACATTATGAAACTATTAGTGGATCAGTGGAAGTAAAGGATTATATATTACCATCCCCATATGATGGATGCTTTTAATGGGGAACATGTATGTAGAGAAAAAAATTCTTATCCCCCTAAATACCCTAAACCTATTATAATTTGATATTCACTATAATACTATATCACCATAATCAAACAAATATTATCATGGAGGATTATAATCACTTATATTCTATCAGAGCACCTAATTTTAATGTGTCCAAAAATGGATTGAGTATTTTTTGATATAACTATATCATGTTCTAGACACGTATTCTAATTAAATCTATACCCATCCCAACATGATGGGGTGTTGAACCCACTTGTTTATTGTGTTGTATTACTCACATGAAGATTGTGTTAAATTTTTTTCAATACATATGTTATGTGATTATTTTGTATATTATTATCAATGAAAATAAGTTAAATAGTTCATAGATAAGGAAACAATATAAATAATTGTGTTGATGTTTATTTGGAATTTGACAGCTAGTTTGGAAAATGAATATAATATTTTGATGAAAAAACTATAAATGTTGTGATAAGATATGGAGAATATGTCTACTGTATTTTGTAAATTTAATATATTTTAAGGTTTTCATAAAGAATTTTTAGGTGATGGGTTTTTATTCATGTATTGTGTTTCACATGTCCTTAGGATCAATTGAGTTGAGAATTTTCAATAATTGAAGATCTATATTGGAGAAGAAATTTCGAAAGGAGGAAATCATACATGGATATATATACAAGTCATTTACATAAATAACATTGAGTTATTGAAAATGGATGAGTATGTATGAGTTATTCATAGTAAAAGTATCATTTATTTTGACTGTACGTAATAATTTATATTGAAGTTCTTATGTGTCATTGGAGCTGTATTACATTCACTGTAAATGTAATAAATTTTTGTTTGAGTCATATTAGGGCTATGAAAGATCCATTTATAATTCATGTAATAGTACAACCATAATGTACATGTTTCAATACTTATATATAAGGACCATTTATATATAAAAATATGTAGAAGTATGAAAATTAGAAAAATCATGACCATAAAATCATCATTTCTGGTAATAATAGGGCCATTACAGTCTTTAAAAGGATGATTCAGTAGAAATATAAAACAAATTATAGGATACTGTCGAAAATTTAATTTTTGTTGATTATAAGGATGACTGTGATTATAATGATAATTTAACTAAATGAATTTATATATCCAGAATTTTATTATATGATGATAGAAAAAATAATATGATGAATGAATTATTCGTAATTAATTAATAAATCATGTATCATTATACTGAATTTTTATTCATTATAATATTATTTTTTTGATTAACTAAGCGAGTTTGCATAACAAAATAAACCTCTATGACTACGATTGACCATACTGAGTGTCAAGCAACATGTGATCATTTTAGTATGAGATGTGTGTTTGTGTGATCAAATAAGATAATATTATATATAATAATATAGATACATTGAATCTATATAGATATTATATTTGGTGATGAAATATGATGTTATTCTTGATTACATTCATATATCTGCAAAAAAAATGTGGAATGAGAAATGTTATTTTGGAAACTCAAAAAAAGATAATGTATTTTTAGGAATGAGGAAATTTTATATTGTCTTAACACACTAACATGATATTTTATTTTGAGGAATCTCTCAAGGATCATATAAAATATATTTCTTATTAGATGACTATAGAATGTTGATCAACAAATTGTTTCATTAAATATAAATAAAGAAGAATTATGGAGAAATTCTCCAAAAAGGGAAGTAGGAATATATGTTCTACATACTGATAAGATGTGATAGATTTTATTTGACTCCCTCAATAATTTTTGAATGTGTAAGAGATAATTATGAGTATCAGAGATGAAGAAAATATCATGTGATACCTCATATTATAGAAATTTTATGTTGTAATATTAGGTTATTATGGATGAGATTTAGGATGAATAAGGTTAATTACATTTGAATAGCATGTGTAGAGGCTAGGCAAACCATCTATGAAAATTATTTTGAAATAAATAATTATTTTTCAATCTAAAAATATTATCAAAATATTTCTCATTCTCAATCAATTCTTTTATCGAATTACAATCCATCAGCAGCATTCTATAGTTTATATGACATAAAAAATTACAGATCATTAAAGTTGTATTACAATATCATAGAAATTAAAAATAATAACTCTTCTTCCAAAAATATGTTCAATAATGTTCACATAATCAATTATCTACTTATATCCTATAAACACATAGATCATTATGTTTTGTTATTCATGAAGATGACATATTTTATAATAGAAAAGAAATATAATTTTTAATTTTCATTTCCTTTCACATTAGGTAAGTTTTTATTTAGAAATTTTTAAAGTAAACTCCATATAATCCTTTCTCAAAAATATTATATGGAATCTATATCTGATATTTTCCCAAAAATTTCTTAAGTAATCTATTTATAATATTTTTGATCAAATTTTCTAAGGGAATTCCATCTGATCCTTTCACATTCATTATGAAACGTTCATCAAAATGTTGTCCACAAATTTCTGTGGGAAACTCTATCCGATTAATTTCCCAAAATTTCTTATATAATCAATATCATATCTTTTTCAATATATATATTGACAATACTCCATCCATTAATTTTTAAGAACCTTATTATGAAAAGTATATATGATGTTTTTCCACAATTTCATTGAGGAGAATCAACATGATTTTTCTCATCTAATGTCATATCAATAACATGTTAATTATAATTAATTATTAAAAATTGAATTGTTTTTATTTATGACAGTAATATAAAACTATTACCAAAAAAATTCTCTTAAAAAATATTTGACCAAGATTATCCAATATAACATATAACAACCTAAAAACACCTTCAACTATTAGAGTCTAAAAAATATCCCCTTTTGATTTTATTATTTAACAATGTATCAAAAAACACTGATCTATTTTAAAATAGGTTATGGATTACTTATCCAACAATTCTAGTACTATGTGAGAAAACATGATATTGAAAATAGGAAGCATTGAATTGAAACCCCAATCATTCCATAAGTAGGGACTTATGGAACATATTTTTTCAAAAAAATCAATAAACCATTTTCATAAACCTTGATCTTTTAAATATTTTTTATAAATGAAAATATTTTCCTCCCTCCAAATTAGTAAACTATTAAAATATTTCAGACATGATAAAATAATATTTTACTATTTTTTCAAAAAAAAAAACACCCCTAAACATATTCCATCTCAAAAAAGGGTTTCCAAATAACAATATATATATTTATGTGTCATGACCTGTCCCCCAGGGCCTGTATCGTGACTACCCCAAGCCCTCCTTCGATAGGATAGTGGAAGGCGACTAGAAACAAAGTCTTAAAATGCTAAATTGTGAAGGCATTGCATTTATAACAATAAAAAAACACAACAGATTACGCAATAGGAAATAAAAAACTAAGTAAAGGAGAATATAAAAGAGTGTTTCGAATGTAAAGGGGTTAGAAATACAAGCCCAACTATAAAGTACAAAACAACTAAAAATCTAGTACAACTAAAGAAAAGAAGTAAAGCTGCTACTAGTTCATCCTCCAGAATTCCCACCTGAATAGTGGGTACAGATGGACTCCTCAACACCCCAAGTCTGTCCGTCTGCTCCGTGTACGTCTGAACGAGTGGTCCACCACTGGTACCATCTAGTTCTACTACTCTCTGCCCTGATCAGTGCTGTCTGTCATCTGAACCAACACAATGAGATGCGGGCATAGCCCATACAAGGGTGAGTATAACGACACTTATTAAGGACCTCGAGAAACTCATGGTCTCAAAAAATACAACAAGGATAACCACATAGTATGGAGTCAACGGATAACCCTTACTAAGGTATATTCCCATAAATATAACTATGTTATTTAGTAACCCATCTCAATCATGGGGAAAACACGAATGTCTTTGAATCAGATCAAACCAAGATTTCAGTGAAGTCTAGAAGTACAAAATGATTAGTCACAAATCTAGATCAACTTATTCTATTAAGAGGCACTACTTCTGACCATACAGAGTCTGACCCACACTGGATTTATAGGTACTAACCAACACAATGACCCATACATGATCGGTATGTGATGATCCACATAAGATCACTGAGCGCTGACCCACACATGATCGATATGCGCTGACCCACTCAGGACTGCTGAGCACTGACCTCCGTATGATCTCTCTCCAACCACCACCTCACTAATAGGAAGTTAATTCCTTGCACCCGGTGAGCTCGAGTTCTGTAGAATCTACCCTCGAGATATTGGTCGTACCTCTTTCGCCACTAAACTCCACAAAGGAGTAACCCAAAGGACTGCTATATCGTAAAGGAAAAATCCATGCAATACATGTCCAAGACATAGAGACGAGATGACCCTACCATTTCCCAAAAAGTACAAGGCATGTTAGTATGGCTACACGTTGTGTCTTCAAACCTCGGGTACTGCTCGTGTATAACGGAAAGTGTCGAAAGGTTGGTTCTGTGGAAAAGTAAGTACATGAAGTGTGGTGTTGTTACATGCAGTGTCAACCGACCCTCGGGTATTTCATGTGTGCAATGGTTCGTGATACAAGAAATTTGTCATGTAGAAAATGAAGTACATGGACTGTGGTATGGTTACATGCCATGTCCAAGAAAACAGGGTCGGCTCTGTGTACATTAGAAATGCGCCCATACATAGCTTCATCTCGTGCTCTCTAACACATGTAACTCGTACATGGGGTAGCCCATGCCACTGGCCATGTCTGGCTATGCGGTGGACTACATTCTTGTGTACTCAACCCCGGTTTTGTGTATCCCAGGGTTACACGCTGAGTCTCATGAAGCCACTTATGCCATTCTGTTTAGAGGGTACAAACTGTTCCCCTTGGCTGTGTAATTCTTCCCATGTCTGTGTATTTCCCCGAATACATGCCATGTCTCGTAAAGCCGCTTCTTCCATGCATGATAGATAATACACACCATGTGACAACGTTCGCACGCCATGTGTTTCTTTTCTAACATCAAAAACTCACGCTGCAGAACTCCTGTACTACATGGCGTGTTCGTCAAAAGTACATGCAGTGTATTCTAGAATTTTCCAAAGACGGTGCCTCTGGCCATTGCACCTCCTATGAAGACCGTCATTCATTCTAATTTTCCTTTCATCAGGAAAAATTATATGCTAGGTCGCCCCATTGTACCGCAGTGGTCTCCGGTGATTACTGGCCTCCGATCGGCTCTGAAAACAAGATTTCAGTCATCCATTCAAAGAACAGATGAGGGATGATTCATCTCGTTCTGGTTCAAACCGTTTCTCACTTTCGTTGTCGGACCTCCTCTATATCATCGTGACATTGGATCTTCAATTTGGGATCGTCACATCACACAACAAACTCACAAGGATCCATTGTTCGTCACTAATGAAGAACGTGATGAACACACTAGACATTCACAAGCAAGGAGGGGGAATCAGGCCATGTTAGTTTGTCCTAGTCCCTCCACTTTAATTCGGTAGAAAGCGGGTCAAGAGAAAACAATTCAACATGGAAGAAAGAAACAATGCTGCCCAAACAAAAAAAACCCCTACCTCATTTGTCTATCATAGAAGAAGTCACGAGGAAAAGGCAGGCGTCAATTCGTTATTCACCATGTTCGTCACACACTCCCAATTCTCAAGCTTGTGCGTCAGAATGTGTTCGGAGGTGACGAAGTCAAAGATGGCGATCTTTGATTTCGTCATCAGAGTGTTATCCTTCTTCTCCCAAGCTCCACCAAAAGATTATTCCAACCACAAAATAATAAAACATGACATCTTCTAAATTTGTTGGCATATTGAATTCAAATGGAAAATTAATTAAGGGGGTGGGTGGGCTCCATGTAATTAATTCTTATGTGTAAGAAAAATTTAATTAATGGATTTCAATGGTTTCAAGGGTGGTGGCTCCATAAATGGGGAGTCCAAGGGTCTTCACACTTAAATGGGGTGTTAAAAGAGGTTAAGAAGCTCATGTGGGCCCCACTAAAATAATATCCTTCCAAGGGAGGTTATGTGCTGGTGGGCCCCACCACCTTAACCTCTCATGGTAGGATATGGTGTGGTGGTCCACACCAGTAACCTCCTCTTGGAGGTTTTAACAACCATGAAATTTAAATAAAATTAACACTTATTTTTATTAAATTTAACAAATAACCCCAATATCTAACTTCCATTCCCATCAGAACGCAACTACGGTAAAGCTCTCATTAAGAAATCAATGATGCTGAGAGGTCTATGGTGAAATCAGATTTCAAATCTGAGCACTGGTTCAAAAGTAACGAAAACATACTAGTATGTTTACTGAACGTACTCAAAAAAAACTTATGAAATTGATTTCGGGCACACTGGGCCTCGGAATCAAGTGCCGTAAATTTTATGGGACTCGTATGATTCCCATGAATTTTAAAAAACAATCCATGGAATTTTCTTGTCTTTAAATTCTCTCCATATCATGATATTACATCCCCGTAAGCTACAACACACACTAAGGGAACAAATGGGGGTACTGGGAACCCATATGAGTCTCCCACTCCCATGTGCTCTTTTGGAGGTTCCCATGCTGCCATCGAATGCGCACTAGAGGTATCGACCATCCACATAGGACCTACTCCTATAGATCCTCAATCTCCACTAGATCATGCATGAAGGTCACCCGTCATTGATTTCCAACTCCCCATGGTCGATGATGTGAGAAGGTCATGCTATTATCTCCTCAGCTGAGATACGTGCAAGACGTCGTGGACCCGGAGAAACTATGCTAGAAGAGGCAGGCGGTAAGACACCTCACCTACTCTGATGAGGACCTATAAAGGTCTGACAAATCGCAATTATAACTTGTCCCCATGGCCAAATCCCTGTAATCCTCGTCAAGGTGAGACCCGTAGGAAGGCATGGTAACTATCCTAGAACTCCAGAGGTGTCCATATCCTATCAACATATGACTTATACCAAATCTGTGTAGTCTTCATTTGCTCATGGATGATCTGCACCTTCTCTGTGGTAGGGCATACCATCTATGGTCCCACTAGTGCGGACTCTCGTGGGTCTGTCTAGCACAGTGGAAATCTGCAAGGTTGACCTTACAAGGCATCAAAAGGTTCCATACCGATAGTGGATTGATATTTGTTGTTGTATGAAATCTCCACAATATTTATGTGATCAACCAGCTACTACTGAAGTTGAGGACACATGCATGGATCATGTCCTCAAGGGTCTGAATGGTCCGTTCAGTTTGGCCATCTGTCTGAGGATGGAAGGCGGTGCTCAAATGAAGTTGTGTCCTGAAAGCCTCCTGCAGCCCCTTCCATAATCGAGAAGTAAACCGTGCATCACTTTCAGAGACAATATAAGAAGGTACTCCATGGAAACTCACAATCTCATGCACATAGAGGCATCCAAATCTCTCTACTAAGACCTACTCTCTGATCGATAGGAAGTGGGCTTACTTGGTGAGTTGGTCAACGATCACCCATATCGAGTCTTGAGACCCGGATGTACGTGGAAGACCCATCATGCAGTCCATAGATATCCTATCCCACTTCCACTCTGGGACCTCTAAAGTTTGAACCAAGATTTCTGGTACCTGGTGCTCCGCCTTCACTTGCTGACACGTGAGTCATCGTGAGACAAAATCAGATGCCTCCTTCTTCATACCTGGCCACTAGTGATATTTTCAAAGGTCCTGATATATCATTGACACTTCTGGATGTACTACTACAGGGGAATTTTGGAACACCCTCAACATTTCATCCGGAAGTGCAACTGGTACCATGGTACGTCCTCAGAAAAAGATGACATGGTCCCCACCTTCATAAAATCCATTAGGTGCCTTCATTGTGGATATCTGACCTCGTCACGTCTCACAATCAGCATCCCCATGCTGTACCTCCCTAACATGCTGAATAAGTGGAGGAGTGACTGTAAGAGACTGTAGATAAGCAGCTCTATCCCCATCTAGGATGGATAACTGTATGGAATCCAGCTGCTCTGTCGCCTCTCCTAGCTACTGAATGCCTGATCTTCTGCTAAGAGCATCTGCTATAATGTTCCCCTTCGCAGGAATATAGACTATCTCGAAGTTATAGTCATGGAGGAACTCACACCAACAATTTTGTCTCAGGGTCAGATCCTTCTGAGATAAGATATACCGGAGACTCTTGTGATCAGATTAGACGGTAAAACGTTCACCCATCAGATAGTACTGCCACATCTTCAAGGATTAGACCACTTCTGCTAACTCCAGGTCATGGGAATCATAGTTCTTCCCTTTCTCTCTCAGCTTTCGAGAACCATATGCGATCACAACTCGCTCCTAAATCAAGACACACCCAACTCTAGTCCCTGATGCGTCGTAGTAGACTACGTACCCTACGCCTTCCTCTGTAAGACTCAAGATGGAGGCACTAGTTATCCACTGCCTCAACTCCTGTAAGCCCTACTAGAATCTCTCCGACCACATGAAGGGTTTCCCATTCTTCGTCGATGTTGATAGTGGTGCTGCAACTCTGGAGAAGTACGGAACAAATCTACCGTAGTATACATCAAAGCCTACGAAACTCCATACATCTGTCACACTCATGGGTGGATCCCAATAAAGTACCGCCTCAATCTTCACTGGCTCTACTAAAACTCCATCCTCTATGATGACATGTCCCAAGAAGCGAACCTCTCGAATCCAAAACTATCACTTCGAGTGCTTACCATAAAGATGCTACTCTCAGAGTGGGTCTAGTAGTAGCTACAAATGATAGGTATGCTCCTCCTTAGTAGTTGAGTATATCAAAATGTCATCGATGAAAACTACGACAAAGAGATTGAGGTATGTCTGGAAGATCCGGTTCATGAGACCCATGAAAAATGCTGGGGAGTTGGTTATGCCGAAGGGAATAACCATTAACTCATCGTGGTTGTACCGACACCTGAACGTCGTCTTCTGCACATCCTCATCTCAAACTCTAAGCTAGTGATAACCTGATCTGAGGTAAATTTTCAAGAACCATCAAGCTCCCTTGATCTGGTCAATGAGGTATTAAATCCTCATGAGTGGGTACTTGTTATTCACGGTCACTATATTTAGGTGATGGTAGTCGACACAAATCCTCAAGCTCTCATCTTCCTTCTTGGAGAACAAATCGGTGCTACCCAGGGAGAAACACTGGTCCGGATGAATCCTTTCCCCTACAAGTCCTCTAGTTGTACCCACAGCTCATGATGCTCAGTGGGAGCCATCTAATATGCTGGAGTGGATATCGGCGCCATCCATGGTACACGTCAATATAGAATTCCACCTATCTGGGAGGAGGTTCTCCTGGAACATCATCAGGGAAAGCATCGGCGCACTGGTCCACCAATACAGGATAAGTCAGACACTCCACATCAACTGCTCTAAGGATAAGGTGGGAAAATTGATGCGTGATCGGCTACACCCTCCTCCTAGTATGACTGTCCTGTACTTAAAAGGATTATTTCTCGCTGATGAAGGTTAACCTAGTCCAATCCATGCGGACACACTGCACTTTCCTCCTAACATAAGCAGTCTGATCACGTATTGTAGATAAGAAATCGATACCCAATATGATTTCGTATGACCTCGACTCCGCAATGAGGAGATCCTAGCTGATGCTCTCACCTCCTAGAGTAATCTCACTCTGCCAACACCTGTCCTTAATCGTCGAGTCTCCTCCCGTAGGAGTCTCTAGATGTAAGGATTGAGCCAACTGCTTCATTGGAATCTCCGAGCCTTGAACGAGGGTAGTGGCTATAAAATAGTGACTCACATCTGTGTCTATAAGAACTACATCTAAGGTGGAGTATACACAAATTATACCTCGAATAATCTCAGGAGCACCTTGGTTGTAGGCATCATCTGCCTGAAGCTGAGCCCTCCTCTGTCCACCCATTCTATGCAGTCAGGGTGGACCTCTTGGTGGTGGTGGTAGCAAAGACTTGAAACATCATCCTTTGCCAGCTACTCGACCAGCTCCTATGACTCATCCAAATGTACCCTATAGACCACCTCAATAGAACCTCTACCTTGGCCTAGGAGGTACCTCAACTGACTTCTGATCATCTGTACGGTGTGTCGGACAGTCACTGTGTCATTTTACCCTGCCTGCCGCATGAGTGGCACTATCTGCAGCTGGAATATAAGTCTCTTCTCTGTGTGCCCCACACAACCGATCCTGAGTCCTTTAGTCGACCACCTATGGGTCTTGTCCTCTTGGACCTCTGCGTCATCTGTCTAAATCTAGATGTAGAAGACTCCGCTGCATGTCGACTAGTACTGGGTCTCACTAGTAGTGACTGCTCAGAAAAGAAACTCTCCACTAATATGGATCTCTCTGACACCTCTGCATATGTCAGGTTTTTGATGGAGATCATCGAGGCTCTGATCTCTCGTCTAAGCACCTACTCTAAGGTCTAGGCTTTGGAGAATGGGTCTCGTACCATATTTTTGGAGTAGCGTGAGAGGTCGGTGAACCTCGCCGAGTACTGTGCTATTGTCATGATTCCCTACTGAAGATGAAGTAGCTCCTATATTCACACCACACGAAGGGTGGCTGTAATAAAATCCTCTCAGAAGAGGCTCTCAAAGCCTGTCTAGAGTAATGCCACCTCATCGTGGACCTGAAGCATCAAGATCCACCATCTACCTACTTCTGCTTGTAGGAGACTACCAGCAAGGATCAACATGAGGTTTTCTGGTGTCCCTACTAGCTTAAAGACTCCCACCACAGCCTCCAGCCAATCCTCAGCTGCCTGTGGGTCTGACTCTCCCCAAAACCTGTGTGGCCTCTGGCACTGGAAATCATACAATGCACTCAATTGGTGTGCATCACTTGCTGATAGGGCTGGTGGCATCAGTGGCCCGGTGGGAATGGGTACCGCTAGTGCCTCCGCTGGTAAAGGGCCTTGCACCAAGGCCTCGTCGCTCAGTGGGCTGTCAGAGCGTACAACTCTCAGGGCTCTAACTGGTCATCCCTGGGGGGGCATCCTAAAAAAATAGATACGACATGGTCAAAACATTTATACCTGGTGAGATGACCTAGTTGAAATGAATTTATGAAAACATTTGAAAACAAACACGCAATCAGTGTTTTCGTGCACTAAGTCGGAAATCATAAGTCAAGGTCCGGTTGTATGGATATGTCGGCCGCCGCACCTACACTGGACTCCCTGAACTGAGAACCACACTCAGTACCCTTTACATTATTTTTTCACAGAAAATAATGATCATAGTTCATAGTTCTGCGGTAGAACTGACTCCTATGATACCAATTTTTCACAACCCATCCCCCGGGGGCCATATCGTGACTATCCCAAGTCCATCTTACGTAGGCTAGGGGCTGGCGACTAGCAGAAAAGCTATAAAAATCTAAAATGGGAAGGCACTGCTTTTATAACAGTAAAATAACACAAAAGATTACCCAAATGGTAGTAAAACACTAATTAAAACAGAATACTAAAGAGTGTGCTGAATGTAAAGGGGCCGAAAATACAATCTCAACTATAAAGTACAAAACAAATTAAAATATATAACCACTAAAGAAATGATGAAAAGTAGCTACTAGGTTATCCTCCGTAATTCCCACCAGAAGGGTGGGTGTAGATGGCCTCCTCAACACCCCAAGTCCATCTGCATGCTCCGTGTACGTCTCTCCAAGTGGTCTATCTATGGTACCGTCCAGTTATGGTACTCTCTGCCCTGATCAGCACTGTCCATATTCTACAATCAACAAAACGAGGTGCGGGCATAGCCCGTGTAGGAGTGAGTGTAACGATACTCAATAGGGACCATGAGACCCTCATGGTCTCCGAAAATACAACAAGGAGAACCAAAATGTACAGAGTCAATGGATAAACCATACTTAGGTATATGACCATACATATACCGATGTTATTTAGTTACCCATCTCAATCATGAGGAAACCCGAATGTCATGGACTCAGCTCAAACCAGGATTTTAGTGTAGTATAGAAGTATAGATGATTAGTCGTGAATCTAGATCATCTTATTCTATCAAGAGACTCTCCTTATGACCATACCGAGCTTGAACCACACAAGATCGATATGTACTAACCCCCGCAATGACCCACATAGGATCTGACCCAAAAAAGATCATTATGCGCTGATCCACACAGAATCACTGAGTGCTTACTCACATAGGATCTGACACACACATGATCGGTATGCGCTGACTCACTCAGGATCGTTGAGCGCTGACCTCCGTATGATTTGTCTCTAACCTCCGCCTTACTAACAACCACTAGATTCCTCTCAACCAGTGCCCTCAGGTTCCGTAGAATCTTTCCATGAGATATCGACCATACCTCGACCACCACTAATCTCTAAAAAGGAGTATCCCAAAGGAACGTCCTGTCGTAAGGGTAAAATCCAAGAAATACATGTCCAAGACATAAAGACGATAAGACCCGGCCATTTCCCAACAAGTACATGGTGTGTTGTTATTGTTACACGTCATGTCTTAAGACCTCGGGTACTGCCCATATAAAATGGACTGTGTCGAAAGGCTGGTAATGTGGAAAAGTAAGTAGATAACGTGTGGTATGGTTACACGCCGTGTATATAGACCTTCAGGTACGTCCCGTGTGAAATGGTCCGTGATATAAGAAACTAGTCATATAGAAAAGGAAGTACACAATATGTGGTATGGTTACACGATGTGTCCATGAAAACGGGGTCAGCTCTGTGTACGCTGGCCATGTGCCCGTACATGGCTTCATCTTGTGTTCTACACCCCATGTAACTGATACATGGTGTAGCATGTTCCACTGGCGTTGTCTGGTTGTGCGGTGGAGTACATGCACATGTACTCTATCCCTTGTATGTGTATCCCTGGTTTACATGCCGAGTCTCGCGATGCCGCTTCTGTCATTCTGCGTAGAGTGTACACGTCGTGCCTCTTGGCCATGTAATTCTGCTCGTGTCAATCCATTTCTAAGAATACATGCCATGTCTCGTGAGGTCACTTCTTTCATGTTGTTTTTGGGTCCACATCATGTATAAGGTTGTATTTGTTGTAAACAGTTTTCAATGATGATCAATATGAAGGTGATTATAAGGATGATTGCGACTATGAATAGAAAAATGGAAAAGGCATGGGCTGCATGAAAAAGCCAGAGAAGTGCGTAGAAAAATGGGAATAAGCATTGAAAAATGTTGTGCGCGAAATTAATGGGTGAGTTTTTCACACAAGCAGTGTATCAGATCATAAATACATAAAATCAGTTAATGCAAGAGGTGCGTGAAAAATTAGATATGTTCATTCCATGTGTATCAGATCATAAATACAAGAAGGGGTTTTACGCGCAGGGTCAATAACGCCTATAAATAGGAGGCAAGCCACTCTCATTATGTGCAGCTCGACACTTAGAAAAATTATGAGCTCGGACGCATGGAAAATTGAAGTATAGGGTTCTGTGAGAATAGAAAAAGTGCTACACGAAAAATCAGTTGTTGCACGATAAAGGGAAGTTCTGTGCGAAAAAAGAAGAAGAGTGGCACTAAAAGCCTTTTCGCACCAAAAGGAACTTTTACGCGCAATGTTTTAATTTTACACGCAAGAAACCAGGAAGGGTGAATGAAAAATTTGGGGGTCCCATAGGCCTTTGACAGGTGCTTAACAGTCTCAAATATGTTTTTCGAAGACAGAAGAATTGTGAACCATTTGGTTTTATGTAGATATGTAGTACAACACACACATGACTGTTATTTAACACCCTCGTCGTGCTTTGCGAATAGTAGAAGAACAATTTGTGCAACTAAACTCAGATATGAACAGACAAAGGGAAATATAACAATACACTCAGGTGTCAGTATTGGGAATTAAAGGAATAGAAGAAAGAGATTTAGTGTGTGTCGGTATTGGGAATTAAAAGAAGAGAAGAAGGATATTTAGTGCATTCAGTTATTACACTAATGTAGAATATTGAATAAAAAAGAGAATAAAATCAGGACTCTAATGTAAGCATTGAATCATTGAGGACATGAGATAAAGACTTAAAAGAAAATCTATTGAAGATACCTTCATGTCTATAAACTGACCGGGACTTCACCAATGGCTATGAGCTAGGGGAGTCAACGGGAGAGACCCGAGGGATGCAGTGATCTATCCATGAACGTTTGTACAAGCAGTGAGCCTGGGACTGTGTGACTATGCTTGAACCATTGTAATCCAACACTAGTGAAGAATAGTGTAATTAGGTATGACTGAAAACCTGTTGGCATATGCCCCTTGGATGTAGCCCTCAATGGTGAACCAAGTAAAAGTTTTGTGTCAACTCATTGCATGTGAATGTTCGATTGTGAATCATATCCATCATACAGGTTTTACAATTTCCTACCAACATGGGGACAAGATCCATCACATTAAGAGAAAAAGTTGACACCCTGATTCACACCTTGCCTATCTGGGTGTCCAGGGGTCCTACAAGTGGTATCAGAGGAAAAAGGTTCACGGTGTTGGATACATTACAATAATTATATTGAGAAGAGGATTTGAGATTCTTTCCTAAATTCAACAATGAAGTGCAGTCTTGATTAAGACTCAGTCATTTATGAGCACAAGTCTACATCTAGAAAGACCATGACAAATAGGAAAAATAAAGAGAAGAGACAATGGAAGAAGTGCCTCATATCCAATGAAGATGAAGTGTATGGTTCTCCATGACCTTCTAATGATGAAGAAAATTTAGGCTTGGAAAGTAATGAGAAGGTGGCTCATGTTTCTTCAAGATAAAAGGAAGACACCTCTATGTCAATTTCATGTGATTAGGAGAAATTAAGAACATATCTACATGATAATCCTAAAGAAAGTGTTGTTTCTGTTTGTAGAATATTTTAATGTATAAAGGCTGAGATTACTCGATTTTGAAGAGAAGCTAATAATATAGAGTAATGATTGGTAAAGAAAATTTCAGAATGTTATAAGATCTCTATACAAATTAAATACTTTGAAGAAAAAGAAGGAGTCAATGAGACTCTCGAAGAATAGATCCATGTGCTTGAGGCTGAGCTGAAGAAGTGCACTAATGTCAAGAGTTTTTGTTTGGATGAAACTTCCAAGAGATTCAAGGAACTTGCTCTTTGTGAAAAAACAATGTTATGATGCATGAAGATGAGGTTGAAAGATTTAAGATGACTTGTGAAGAGAATACGATCATGATTTAATATCAGAAGATCATCCTAAATATTGAAAGTCAAAAATTGGAAGCTGATTTGACCAACATTGAGAAGACACATATTGCGACTTCACAAAATAAAGAATCAGTTGATGCTGGTACTCAATGCTCACGAGAGGATTCTACTGAAAAAAGACCTCTAACATGTGATAATAAGATCATGACATCACTCACTGATCTATCACTAGATGTTTGTAAGAATCATTCTAAACAAGTATGGATGGGAAGAAAAAAAGAGGAAGTTTGTTCCTCAAATATATCATAAAATATTAAGAAGAAGGCCCAAAAACCTCATACCGAAGATACAAAGAAGAAAAGATTTGTTTTTCAATTTTGGTGCTGCAACAGATTTCAGCATTATGCACTGGATTTTTTGTATAATCCCTTAAATTAAAAAGAACAAATAAATCATGTATGAATTGGATGAAATCCAGAGAAGAAAAATAAACATTTATAGGTCCATAAGTATCTGTTTACTGCAAATAGATTTGGAATTCTGGATAAAATCTGTGATTTATGCAGTGGAAGTGGTCACAAGGTAGGCACATGTCCATCTCAATAGGATTTCACTAATGTTAAGAAAAGGATACCTCTAATGATGTCTATGTATGAAGAATGTAGCTTTGGAATAAATGAGAAGAATATTGTGAACACACGTTTCCCCAAGAAGATCTCAAGTAGGGAAGCCGAGAAGACCTATAATTTTAGATCCATAAAATTGAAGGTTCATTCATCCAAAAGAGAAAATAATAGAAATGAAACTCTGATGAACCCGTGTGTAAGATCCAAACCTGCTACAATAGTTCCAAATGACATGGTAGTCATCTGGCCAGAAGATTTGGAAACAATGAGGAAACATGAAAATGAACAATACAGGGATAGTGGTAAATGAAAAAAAACATTCACGTGATGAAGATAGAGTGCATGAGAGATTGGAAACCAAGAGAAAAACATGTGTCAAAGAAGTTCTGTGTGAGAGATTCAAGAAATCTGCTCACATTGCAAAAGGTTGTCTAACCATAATACCAGAACAAGAATCAGTCCTCAAAATGAGTAAGAATATATCATTCAAGATGGTTATTAAGAAGAATAATTCTCCATACCAAGCTGAAGATAATGAGAAGGGAACCATGGCACATCAACACATATTAGAACATATGTTCAAATGTGCATGCATGAAGACTAGAGTGAACAGAGAAACATGGTTGAGAAAAGAAGCTCTACCATTAAGCTCATATTAATGAAGCATGTAGGATACACCTTATTCCATTAATCATTTGTGTATTGTATTTGTGCTAATAATACAAGGAATTGAAGGTGAAGCATTATCTCAGGGGGAGAACCTGAGAAGTAGTGAATGCTGTCAACTCTTGATAGCTAATCTGAAGAAGTTTTCATCCTTTAAAGATTCTTTAATTGATATTCATAGTTTAAGATGATGATAGATCACTCTTGATGATGATGATGAGGAGTGTTTCCCTTGAGGGGGAGAAAAATTAAGAATATTCCAATATAATTATTTCAATCAGTATCAACTCCAGCTGGTATTAAATGCAATTAATTTGTAAATTTCTTTATGAAAATGTCATTGGAAAAGGCATGTAATTTCTCATTCTTTCACCCATGGTTACTTAGAACAATGATAATTCTACAAAGGTAGAGAAACTGAATTGATCAGTGAACTACGATGAATGAAAGTGACCCAAGGCCACTTATCCTGCTAATTGCACTTGAATGTCTTTTATCTGTTTTCTAATGTGAGTACAGGAGTTTCAGGTTGATTATTCCCTATCAGATTTGATTTGTTCAGCCCGAAATGAATGTGGAAAACACATGAAGAAAAAGTACAAGAGTTCTCATCTCATGTGGTATCATGACCAATGAATAATGGACATCCTTGTTGTCTAAATAAGATCCTCTTATTTTCTACACTGATCATTCATCAAGTAGACTTAGATTGAAATGATTGATGACACATTCCTTATGTATATATTGATAACCTCTATACCATTAACTTTGTATTTCTTGTCCATAAGGGGGAGACAAGGTGAAATTAATGTTTGAAACGAAATGTTGATTGAAGAGAAGATTCTCATTTTTACATAGACTAATTCATTTCAAAAGATATGTAAGGTATTGAAAACAAAATACAAAGGGGGAGATTGTTGGGACCACTTTGTGCATAAGGTTTTATTTGTTGTAAATAGTTGTCAATGATGATCAAAATGAAGGTGATCAAGATGTACTCCAATGAAATTGAGGAATGAAAATTCAGATGATTATTGTACTGATCATAAATTGAAATAACGTATATTAAAGGTGACACATTTTTTAGAACAATAGAGAATGGTGAGGTATAATCCATCTAAAGTTGATTGAATAAGAATGAGGATTTGATGATGACCATGCCATTCTACATGATTTCATGAGAACCATGCAAGAGCCTACATGAATAATTGAATCATATGTTTTTCATGAAGTAGAGAATGATGTTTGAAGGAGAGTTTGTGAAGAAGGAAACTCACAAAAAAGAAGCATGAAGGTTTTGACAGAAGCATATATTGAAGGTGGCACTGTTTTCCAACGTTTTCCAACTTTTTGGGCCTCATAATCGGAAAATGAAGTCACTGGTTTTGGAAAAAAGATGTGCGTACAAAGAGGGAGTGGTGTGAAAAATATCGGGAGGCCTGCACAAAAATTCAAGGGCTACATGAAAATCATCCGATTTGCATGAAAAATAGCGGCGTACACGAAAAACAGTGTGGTGCGTGAAATAGAAGTGTGAGGTTTTTTGCGCAAGAGGTGTTTCAGAATTAGAACGTTGAAAAATTTAAAAGGCATGGGCTGTGAAAAAAAGACAGAGATGTGCATGGAAAAATGGGAATGCGCATGGAAAAATTTTTTGCATGAAATTTCTGGGTGAGTTTTTCACACAAGCAGTGTCTCTGATCAGAAATACTTAATATTAGCAATGGCAAGAGGCACGCGAGAAATCAGAGATGCTTGAGCCATGTGCATAGAAAATCAAACTTGTGCATGAAATGTTGGTTATGTGAAAAATGTGGGTTTTATGTTTTACGCGAAAGGATGCATCATGTTCATAATGAGGAAAAATAAAAAATTCATGAGGTGTGTGAAAAAGCTTGGTGGTGCACGAGAATAAAAGGAAGGTGTGCATAATATAAAGAACTGAGGGACAGTTTTACATGCAGGATCAAAAAAAGGATATAAATAGGAGGTGAACCCCTCTCATTATGTGCGGCTCGACACATATACAAATCTTGATCTCTGACGCAAGGAAAAATTTAGGTATAGGGTGCTGCGCAAAAAGAAGAAGTGTTGCGCGAAAAAGCAGGTGTTGCGCAAAAAATGGATGTTCTGTGCGAAAAAAGAAGATTTTTGCAAAATTCCATTTTCATGCCAAAAAGTTACTTTTATGCTAAAGGTTTCAATTCTCTACGCTAGACACCGGGAAGGGTGAACGGAAAATATGGGGGTCCTGCAGGCCTTTAGAAGGTTCTTAGAACTCTCAAATCCTATTTGCGAAGACGAATGTACAATGAACCATTTGGTTTTACTAAAATAAGTAGTACCACACATAGATGACTGGTTTTTAACACCCTCGTTGTGCTTTGCAAAGAGAAGAAGAAAGATTCGTGAAACTAAACTCATATATACACAGATAGATGGAAATATAAAAATACCCTCAGTTGTCGGTATTGGGAATTAAAGGAAGAGAAAAAAAAGATTTAGTGAATTATGTTATTCCACTAAATAGAAGATTGAATATAATAGAGCATCAACTCAAGACCCTGATGCAAGCATTGTCTCGTACTGAAAAGGAGACAAAGACTTCAATGAAAATCTATTGAAGATACCTTCATGTCTATAAACTGACTAGGACTTCACCAAAGGCAGTGAGCCTGGGGGAGTCAATGGGAGTGACTAGAGGGACGTAGTAAACTATCACTGACCTTTTTTACAGGCTGTGAGCCTGGGACAATGAAACTATTCCTGAACCATTGTAATCCACAACTAGTGAAGAATAGTGGAATTAGGTACGACTGGCCACCTGTTGGAGTATGCTCCTTGGACATAGCCCTTAGTGGTGGACCAAGTAAAAGGGTTGTGTCAACTCATTGCATTTGAATGTTTGATTGCTTATCATATCCATATTACAGGTTTTACAAGTTCCTACCAATGTGGGGACAAGATCCATCACATTAAGAGAAAAAGTTGACACCCTGATTCAAACCTCCCCTCAAAGGGTGTCCCAGGGTCCTACAGTTGTGTAGAAAAGGCACGTCATGTGACCGGGGTCACATGCAGTTTGTTTACTATCTAGAGTCCACAACTCAAGCTGCATAATTCCTGTACTCCATGGCATGTTCATCATTAGTACAGACCATGTATTCTGGAATTTTCCAGAAATGACACCTCCAACCGGCGCCCCTCCCGTGAAGACTGTTTTCTGTTTTGATGGTCCGTTCGTCATGAAACATCCGATACTTGGTCTCCCCATTGTCCAGTAGTCATATCCGATGATTTACAGCCTTCGATCGGCTCTGGAAACACGATTTGATTCATCCGCTTGATGAATGGACGAGGGAGGATTCTTCCTGTTCTGGTCCAACCCATCTCCCTATTTTGTTGCTGCACCTCCGTTAGGTCATTGTGATATGGGGTTTTCAATTTGGGATCGTCACGTCACACAACAAACTCGCAAAGATCCATTGTTAGGCACCCATGAAGAACGTGAAGAACACACCGAACATTCAAAAGAACGACGAGGGAATCGAGCCATGCTAGTTTGGCCCGGTCTCTCCGCTTTAATTCGGTAGCATGTGGGCCAAGAGGAAACAATTCAACATGGAAGGAAGAAAAAATGTTTCTCAAACCAAAACATGCCCCAACCTCATTTGTCGATCATAGATGGAGTCATTGGAAAAAGGTGGGCAGCAATTCTCCGTTCGCCGCGTTCATCACAGACTCCCAATTCTCAAGCTCATGCGTTAGAAAGTGTTCAAAGGTGATGAAGTCGAAGTTGGTGTTCTTTGTGTTCTTTTTTGAAGTGTTCTATTTCTTCTCTTCAAGCTTAACCAAAATATTATGGCAACCCCAAAATAATAAAATAAGACAAATTCTTAATTTGTTGGCATAAATAATTCAACTGTAGAATTAATTAGGGGGTTGACTTAATTAATTCTTGTGTGTAGGCACAATTTAATTAATGGAGTTCAAAGGTTTCAAGGGTGGTGGCTCCATAAATGGGGAGTCCAAGGGCTCCACACTTAAATGGGATATTAAAAGGGGTTAAGAAGATCAAGTGGGCCCCACTAAAATAATATCCTCCCAAGGGATGTTATGTGCATGTGGGACCCACCAACGTAACCTCTCATGGGAGGTTATGGAGTGGTGGCCCCCACCACTAACCTCCACTTGGAGGTTTTAACCGCTATAAAATAAAAATAGGGATAACAATTATTATTATTCAATTTTACAAATAACTCCAATATCTAACTTCCATTATCAACAGAATGCAACTGCAGTGAAGGTCTCACAAAGAAATCACTGACACTGCAAGCACAACGGTGGCCTTAGATTTCAACTCTGAGCACCAGTTGAAAAGTTACAAAAACCAGCTCATACATTTACTTAACGTACTCGAAACAAACATCAGAAATTGATTCCAGGCACACCGAGACATAGAATCAGGCGCCATACATTTTCTAAGATTCATAAAAATCCCATATTTTTTTTTAATAAAAATCCACAGAATATCTAAGACATTACATTATGTAACTCCCCCCCATAAAACACTATTAATGTTAAATATGAGACTAGGTTCTGAAAAAACATAGCATAGGATTGAATATAAGGAGTTTGTATGCTAATATCTAACCTCATTTATAAAAAAATTCATTTGGTAGTGGTTTAGTCAATATTTCCCATACATGTACCATTAGATTAATATAATCCATATTTCATTCATTATTCTAAACATTATATTTAATGATGTGATATTTGATATCAGTTTGAATTTAATGACAATATTGCACTCTATTTTTAGTGATATAAATAGAAAATTGAAAAACACCACCCAAGAGTAGTTGTAATATCACTTCTACCAAAAATCTTCTAATTGACTCATCATCCACATGTAATGTGTTTTACCTTGATTGGTAAAAAATATCATGGTTTATCTGTTATGAGAGTTACATTATTTTCCTCATTTTATCCCATTTTATACATCCATCCCCAAAAGGGAAACTCCACCATATTTGGATCATCTATCATTAAGACTGCATGCCCAATCCGTATTTGAATAACATTTATTTCCATAAATTGTAATATTTTATACAAAAATAAGTTTTACATTTAGAGTATAAAGGATTTCATTTTATAGGAAAGATATATTTTCCATTAGAGAACATTGAAATATTACACTTATAGTATCAAAATATACATTATCTAGTCTTGAATCTATTAGATATAACAAAATTCCAACTAATAATATAAACTCTACAGGATCCACATCCCATCATTCAAAATCAATAAAAGATATATTTACCAATGAAATTCCTGTGTAAATTGGGTTTTAATCATATGTTCCAAGATTCCGTAGAATTTATTTAGTATACTTCTATTGAGATAGAAATTTTATCTTACTTTTAGGAGATTGGTAGTCTGATAAAAAATCTCATTTATATGAGCATCAACATCTCAACTAATCTTTTATCACATTAGAAAACTTATCAAATGCCTCTTAATTTTTCCTAAAAATTATTATATCATCAACACAAACAATCAAAATGAAATAAATATTTTTATTTACATTTTTATAGAGATTACTATGAAATATTCTTTTCATGGAGAATTTTTTTTAAAAGGGTAGACAATATGGAATACCATGCTCTTGGTGACTACTTCAACAAAATAAATATTTTCTTCAAATAAATAAAAAAATCAATATTTAAATATTATGAATAAGCATAGTTGTTCAATATAAACATCTTCATCAATTCCTTTATTAGGAATAATTGAATTTACATCCATCTAAAAAAAATTATAATCTTTTTGTGGAAAGATATGATGAATTAATTTGATGTTATATAATATTTCCAAAAAATTAATGTCTCATCTAAATCAATTCCATAAATTTGTGATGAACCATTACAAAAAAACAATTCTTCATTTCTTATCACTTCACCATCTTAATTAAAAAACATACAAAACAAACACATTGTACCAATAAAATTTTTATTATTTGTTTTTTGACCAAGATGCCATGTATCTTTATTTTCAATTTTATTATTATCATTATTTATAGAATCAATAAAATCTTGATGCATCCATGATTTTATTTTTTTTGTATCAACGTGGAAATAAAATAAATAATGAAATTTTATTTTATTATATTATGGTGTGATCTTATTTTATAAACTCCAATGATGTTATAAATATACCCCTACATTGAAAACCTATGATGAGTTGTAAAATGTTTTTCTTAATTAAATGAGAATTTTGAGTATTAATATGGAACATGTTAACCATCAAATATTTTACTGCTATTAAGATCCTCTTCATGTCAGACATCTTTAAAAAAATCTCCATCCACATCATCCACATATGTTATAGTTTCTAATGCATTCCTATAATATGGTTCAATAAATTTTCAGTCTACCAAATAAACTATGATTGTTATTTATTTAATATTTTTTTGTCATCTATCACTCAGAGTATATATAATAAACATTCCATCAACAGTTCTCTAATCAAACATCCCATGATTTCTATCGTTGACTTTTATATTACTGGGTATACCAAAGTCCATTATGTTATCCAATCATTTGGTTTCAATATTGAAATTTTAATAAGGTATCATATTAGTGATGGGTCTATAGAGACATGAATTCAAAATATAATATGTGGTTCTAAAATCCTTCTTCCAACAATAATGAGAATTATCCCATACGACAAAATTGTTCGACCATTTCACCAAGACTTCTATTTATTTAATCTGTAAAACCGTTTTTATGTAGTTTGTATTGGTAAATAAAATAATGTTTAATTCTATATTTTTATAATAATCTAAAAATATTTGATTTTTTATTCACCACCATTATCAGTTCATAACATCATTACAAATATCCATATCTTTTCTATACACTTATCCTAAAATTAATAATCGTTGAGAGATCCAATTATTTATGTTTCAAATACTAATGGATTTTAATTTGATTAAATTCATCAATGAATCTATCTCTAAATTTTACTGTTTATACATCAGTCCACAAATATTACATTTTATTCTCTCTAGGGGTTTAGTTGAACAAATCTAAACTTTTTAATGAAATTATTTTGTAATATTTTTATTCTAATAAATTTAAAAACAGAAATATTATTATTTTTATTTTAGGAATATATTGATTACTATATATCATTCGTTAGTCACTCGTATTTCAATGACACAGGTTTCCAATACTTTTATTACATATATGATTTTCTTTAACTATGTTATGAAAACATAACATTTATGCTCAACCAATAAGAAAAAAATATCCTCTAGTTTTTTTAATTTCATTAATAAATAATATCTTTTATTATTTTTTTCAAAAAAAACATTCATTTCTAAAAAATCATTATTAAATTAATAAAAAATGTGTGAAAATCTTCATATGTTGTAGTTCTTCCCATCAACAAATAAGAAACATTCAGATTATAACATTTCTCCCTCTATAAAAACAGATCATATGCCTTTGATTCTAAGTCAATCTTTATTTCTAAATGTAATTTTACCATCCATAAAAAATTAAAAATTATTTAGAAGAATAAAATCTATATTCTTATTTAATGTCCACCCCAAATCAGAAATCTAGTTTTTTTATTCCTAATCATTGAGTAGAGTTTCAAAAACAATTATTCATTTTCTATTTTTTAAATTTCATGAAATATGTATTATATTATTTTATATATTAATACATTTGCATGGTGACATAAAAAAATTCATATTCCATGATTCATAGGTGGGTCATATATTTTTCAAATTCTTTCCTAAGGTTGGAATGTATTATCAATCATCACAAAAACAGTCTCTGGTTGCATTCTTCGAATTCTATGACTTCACCTCAAACATCTCACCCCTATTATTATGGGTACACAATAATTATGGTGATTAAACCAACCCATATATTTAGTATGCCAAAATGAAAAAAAATTATAGATTTAAAAATTGAAATAATATCTCCCTCTATTGCATACATGATTCTTGGAGTTGTGTGTCTTGGTATTATCAAATTTATTTATGTTTACATAGGTATTTTATCACACATCAATATTGTGGTTACATCATGATATTTTATCATTAGTATTAATATAATCACTAATAGTAGAATCCTTTTTAGATTATTTATCTTTAGAAACATCATTTTTTAAAATATGATTCTTTGAGAAACATAAAATGTTTTCTAAACAATATTACTCTTTCAAAAAAAAGTAATCATAATTACAAACCATTTAGGATAACATTTGAAATCTTTTATTAGTTTTTAAATCTCCAAATTTTATCCATCATTTCTAAATGTGTTTTGGAAATTTGAAATTTATTTCTAATCATTCTAAATTAATTAATGATCATGTTCTAACTCTTCATCATTCACATTCATTTTTATTAAATCCTAAAATTTTGTTTTTAATTCTCATCATTAATTTATTTTTATTATAAATATGTCTTAGAAAATTGATTTTTTCTTGAATAATATATTTTTGATTATTTTACATAAAATTTTACCTTAAAATACATTATATATTCCTTTTATTAATAGAATCATTCAAATTCATTTATTCAAATAAAATATCAGCATAATCTCTGATTTAGTTTTTTAAACTACTTCTAAACTACTTCATTGATCATTAGTAAATATTTAGTTATTCACTACCGAAGTTAATGTATTTTATGTATTATTATCATTGAATTATTCATCATTTTATTTACATTTTTCATCATCATCATATTTTGGTAAAAATCCTATCATTTTTAATTTATATCACGTTTTCCCTAATCCTTGAAGTAATATGATTTTTTGTAAATTCTTTTGAACATATAATATTGTATTTGTATCATCTACATTTTCACAATAGCAAATAAATTTCATTGGTATCTTCCATTTATACATTCTTTTTAACATTTTCATATTTATTAGAAATCATGGATGTTAATTCATCATTAATTTTACTAACCCCATATTAATTATTATATTTACTAACTCCTTTATCATCATAATATTTGTTATATTTTCTTTTCATGGATTCCTTGAATGATAGTTCTGGATTAGGATTTTCTTTAATTTTAATTAAATTATGTCTTCCCATTTCATATATGATGATACTGCTATTTAAAAAAATATGGAGATAAGGTTTTAGGATCTCTATCATTCCATGATAAAAAATTAGCATTAATCATGTTTGGAAGCATTTTTATGATCTTTCCAAAAATAATTGAATCATCTTATTTATCATAATGATATCTTAGGGTGATTATAATATTATTCACTCTTGTATAGATTTCATAAATAGATTCATAATAATTTATTTTAATATCTTTACAACTAACCTTGTAGATTTTTGAATTAACATTCATTACATTAGAATTGAATTTATATATATTCATAAAATTTTATCAGATACCATTTGAGAATATAACTACATTAAAACTAAGAAAATCTATTTCAATGAGTGATTCAAATATAGAATTTATGTGTTACCCATAATCCACCACATTATTCTTAATAGTGGCTGATAGAAGAACATTCTCCTCGTTAGGAGGAAAAAAATAGTTGAAGCTCTGAGAACATAAATACCAAGATACATATGATATTCAAAAAATTAAATTATTCAAGTTATACTAGTTCCATACATCTAGACCAAAAATCCCCTTAATATTCCCAACATTATAAATATCAATAGGAACTTATCATTTAACAATATTTAGTAATAATTCATGGAACTGAACCTTCCGTCTCATTATAATTGAAACCCCAAATTATGATCTATTTTATTATTAAAATTTGGAGGGGTCAAATCAGTAATTTATTTTTATTTAATATTTTGTTTATTATGAATCAAAATTCACTTCAAATTAAATAGTTAGGAATTTCAAAAAAACTCACAGGTGAAACCACACGAAAAAAATATTTTACAAGGTTTAGTACTCAACAATTGATTCATAAATTTAAATTGGTTTTGAAATAATAAAATGCAATACATTACATAAGAAATAAATCCATTAATATAGTTATAATAACTAATTAATATCATTAAACAATAAATTTACTTTTTTCAAAACAAAAATACCAATGACTTTTTATTGACAAAGTAGATGTTAAAAAAATTTCATATAAACATTATAAACATTAATAAATGGATCAGAATGTTTACTCTGTGATTCTTGTAAATACATTATTTTTTGTTATCATGAAAAATTATTTTATTATATAAAAACACCCTTCTTCTATATCCATCTAAAATATATCTTTCTATTACTTATCCATCCTTGTTTTTTATGCCTTCATTGTTTTGTCGTGAATCTATACATATGATTTTTTCCAAAAAATTATTTATGTGAAATGTATATTTGTTGAATTTTTCATCCATTAATTTTTCTATCATGAATTTTTCTATTAGATCCTAACTTCTCCATCGATCAATATATTAATTTTTATGAAACACCCTTTTAAAAACTAGATATTGTAAGATCATCTACAATTTCTGTATTATATTAATTCTTCCTTACATCTGCCTTTTTATAGACATCAGAAATTACATTGTACACTCACTAAATAAATTAATATATTTATTCTCTAAATATAAAATGGTGGAAATTTAATTTATTTATCATCTTCAATGAAAACATGAATGTTACAAAATCAATGAAAAATTTTCATAATTTAATACATTTATAACCTTACATCAATAATTTATAATACTCATTGGGAATCAATATTTTCAAATATCATCATTCGAATAATAAATTATCATCTAAAAATCATCATATTTTATATAGTAATAAATATTTCATAAATAAATATAATTTAGTAAAAATTCTTCTGGAAAATATTTTTTTCGTGAATTGTTTTTGGAAATGTTACAAAATATTCATCTCAAAATCATCAAGAATGTTAATTAGAAATTTTTTTCCAAAATATTAATATTTCATTATAAAAATATTCAAATGAAATTACAATAATAATGTTTATAAATTTCCAGGAGAAAAAAGTCATATAATTTCCATTCCCAAGAAATATTCCACAGTTTGATAAGATTAATAAAATATACATAAAATGGTCATACGATTATAATTTACAAAGATAAATGACATAATTAATTGGAAATATAATTTTCTAACTATTTCCACCCAATAAATATTCTCCCACTTTCATCCAAATGAATGGATCCATGTCTTTTTTAACTCATGATGTTGGAAATCATTATAATTTCAAGGGATAAATGGATTTTATTTTAACTTCCATTTACATCCAGTTAAATTTTTCTTGTAATATAATTAAGGAAACCCTATATGATCCCTACACAAAAAATATTGTGATGATCTCTTATCTAATGTTTTTCCACAAATTTAAAAATTAAAATCCATATAATAATTTTAATCATGTTTCCTTAGAAAATTACAGGCAAACATTTCCACTTTCTTATGAAAATTTCATACAATAATTGTCCACATGTTTCTTATTAATAGTATAGCTATTATTTTTCAAAAATAAATTATTTTTGAATCTCCATATATTATTTTTATCCAATGTTATTATGGAAACTCCATCTTTTTATTTTTATATATTTTCAATTATTGAATCTATTTATTAATTTTGAAAAAAAAATATTTTGGAAACATCTACCAATCTTGTCCATCATATGTCATATGTATCCAATTTTTATAATAATAACACTATACTAATTTATGTAATTTTTATTATGTCAAAAATTAAACCAATTTGTAGAAAACTATATTTTTTTAAAGAAATCCCACAAAAAATCTTCATAATAACATCCAGAAAATGAAAATCTATAATCATCCAGGTTTTCCCCAAAATAAAATTGTTGGTATGGATAAGGGGACTTATTTTCAATCACAATAAGAATATAACTAATATTGAGCTTTCATTCAAAATTTAGGGTTTATAAATTGATATAATGATAACAATTATTCATAGGATTTTGAAGGAAAACCATATATTAATACATGGTCATGAAATTATATTTTTATTTAATTAATCTATCTTAGAAAATATCAAAACCTATATATTTAGAGATGAAATCCATGCCAAATATGACATAAAATTTGAATAAAGGAAGGATGTAAGGATTTTATTGAAAAATACATTTATATAAAATTAAGGTAAATATGATTTATATAATTGGGATATAATAATAATACAAATAGATTTTTTTTTAATTATCTAAATTTTTTTATCTTGATATAGATTTTATGTTTTTATGTACAATGGATGTTTTTGAAAATGATATGAATACAATACTCAATGCTTCTATAAGGGTTATCAATGCCCCAACCATTCATATCATTTTTGAAACCCACTTTTATATTTATTCATGAATATGTTTTCAATTCTCAATGAAGTTATTGTTTCATATCACCCTTATTATGCCAAGGATTATGGAATTCAATTGGATAGTTCCAAAGTTACGGAAATTTATCACATTGATATATAAGTGTTAATTCAAGACAAACTTAATTTCTATTGAATGAATCAATTCTTATTTTCAATTTTTCATAAAAATAATTTCCTCGGTTCCCTATGTTTCTAGAAATAAAAATAATCTGTAATCTGATGAGAAACCTTCATCAATGTTTCTTACAACACATTTTAATTTTTAGAAATTTCACCCACCTCACTTCAACATTCTTCTTATTAAGACTCCCATGATAATTCATCCTCATTTTTGTTCCGTTAGTTTTGGAATTAAAATATTTTCATGTGGTTTATCATGATTTGTGATTGCAATAATAGAATGATCAAAACATTCCTATCAAAATATGTAATTCAATTAGTATTATCATTTTAATTATCACTACATTGTAAATGGAATCCATGGATAAGAATCTCATTCAGGATACATCCATTTCTAAATTAAAGAGTAGCTAATCGTATGTGATATAAAATTAATTCCATAAGAATATTATTTAATTTTAATTACATGAAATGTTGATCATGAAAATTTATTACTATTATAAATTGTTGACAATTAGATCAACCTAAATCACTATCAGTTTGATATATTTTTCCTTAGGTTGGTTTCTCCCATATTCCTTATCTGAATTCATTAATGAAATAAATCCTTCATAAGTTGTTTTAAATAGATGTCATTAACCCTATAATATAATATGGGATTGTTTATTCAAATATGATTTCTCAATAAAACTCATCATGCACTAGAGTAAAGATTGATTTGATACTTGACTAGAACGTTTAGGGTAATTACTTATTGGTGCATCTCTACCATGACTATATCCACATTTAAGTATCTATATTGGGTTGTAATTTATACGATAACCAAACAATAATAACATTTCAAAAACATTTAAATTTTTTCCTATACATTAACTTGTCTTTAATATTTATTCGATGAGTTTTTATAAAATAACTATCACCCTAATCCTTATAATATTCAACATTACTTCAACTAACCTAAAGGGTTGTTGATAACATTAAAAATATGATCAACCTTAAATTATTCACCATTAAATTATCCTTAATTTAACATATTGATATATAAATTATTCCAAAAAGAATATCTGATATGAAGTGTAAAATCCTAATAATCAAAATAGAATCATACCTACATTATATAAGGAAAATAATTTATTTTAACATATTTCCATGTTCATTTTTATTTAGATTTTAGTAGAATTTGGATTACTCAATAAATAAAAAATCCCTTAACTTTCTCATCATATTGAAATTTCTTCCAATGAATAAAAAACTAATTAATCCATAAATAGTATATGACATCTTCATCAAATTCATTAGGCAAGATATACTTCTAGAAATATAATGTGTAATTAATTTCTTCATAACATGTGGAATTTGAAATAAAATAATGCTGACCAAAAAATTGAATAATGGAAACCATACTATAACGAAACATACTTTACATACATGGTTATTACTTCATATCTGAAGCATACTTATTACAACCTATAACAAAACCCTGATAGGACCGTATATATATCGTGTCTTTAGAAACATGGAAACATAAACAAATGGTTCACAAATAATCTACATTGTCTCCCATTTATTTCATCAAATATAGAGTCCCTTATGGAATTTCCTACTTAATACCCTTCTTCCTGACATGGGGAAAAGAAAACATACAAAAGGGTTAGCTCAAATTCTCAGTCATGGTAAACAAAAGAAATATCAATCATATTATATTCATAAGAACATAACATTTTGAAAATCATAACCGGCAAAAGAGATCATAATATCATACCATGGGATAAATCATAGTACTAAAATGTAATCCCAATAATCATATCATAAAACATGAAACTTTGTGGCATTCACACATAATCATAGAGAATAATTTCATTTTAGTCAAGACTCATTTCCAAGACTATTATAGTGGACAACGTCCATTACTGAACAGAGTTCACTCCTCCTTTCAGTCCTTTATCACTTAACCGGATTAACCTTCAATTCCAACCATGCATATCTCACGAGATATAAATCTTTAACAAATGCATTGGATATAGATATAGGTCCCACCCATCTCATAATTAAACCATTCTTATGTGTGCCACAAAATCATAAATCATAGAATAAACAATGTAATAAAAACGGGATTCATAAACATCATGCCATCATAAAATAATCCATATAAGATTAAAGGAAATCATAAAATTAATTCCATCATAACATAATCAAATCAATGTAAAAATAGGGATAGAAACAGAACCCTATATTATCTTAGATGGAAAATAATTTTGATAAAACACTTGGACTCCATTCTTGAGGAAAATATCTTTTCTACTTCAAAAATATTTTACCTTTCTTATCATGTCATACAATTTTAAAAAAATAAGTTGATTAAAAATATACATGAAAAAACTTAAAGGAAGACTCATGGAAATAATGTTCTATGAAATCATAAAAATCCATTCATTCTGTATGAGTTAAAAAAATATTCTTCTCATACTTTGGCTGAAAAAGTCAAAAAGTACCTCATACTAAAAATGAAAAAAGATTAATTTCATATCGTTTACTCACCAAAGGGTAAAATTGGATTTGAACAATTGTAGGAGGATAGAAATAATATTACATATTGATGAAACATGGATGTGTATGATAAATATTCCCCAGTAAATTCTGAAGTATAAACAGTCTCAGATAAAAATGAGATAGCGATATTTTCCCTTACTTTATGCCCGATTTGCTTCGTACATACCCGAACCTCCTGTATAGTGATTTAAATAATGTCATTTACTTATTATAGAAGCATATTAATTGTTATGATATCATATATGTCCATGTTCTTATATTCTTATTAGTAATATTTCATTGCTACTTGTTATTTTGTGTGTTCATTGCTTTATGTTCTTATGCATGTTTTTTCGAATAAATTCTTATTCTTCTTTTTAGGTAATAGATACCTCATTTCCAGATTGGTATTAGTGGAATATATATCATATTTATTCATTCAATTCATTTATATAGAAATTATTCAATGAAGATCATGTAGAATGAGGCGCATCAAATTGTGGAGACGGTTGGCCGTACGTACACACGAGCGATGATATCGTTCCCATGATCATTGAATTGTATTGAAGTGTATGTATACTATTTAAGAATCAATATCAGTTTACAATAATCACATATAGTTATTATTTAAACCGTTATACCCATCCAATTAAGGTGGTGGTGGAAAATAGATTACACCACGGCGTGGAGACGGTATTCCATACGTACGCACACGCGGTGATTTTGTTTTTCGTCGGATGGATAGAATGTGAAATAGCGTTGTTTCATATTTATAAAAATATATCAGTATATGAGTGATCGTAGAGACCCGAAGCTTGATGTACATGGACATTACATTAATTTAGAGGAATACTTAATACATAACAAAAACAGACACACAAGGACTGTAATAGTTTAGTGTCTTTGGAAACTTGGAACGTAATCTTCAAATCGTGGTGAAAGATCTTCAACATCTCGCATAAAAACTTCCACTTTTTGTTTCCTGACCTAAAACCTTTCTTTTGATCCTGGGGGAAAATAAAACATAAAAAGGGTGAGCTCAAATACTTAGTAAGGGTATGCATGGATAAAATGAAACATACCATATACATTGGAAGTTAAAAACATGAACATAATGATTAAGCATCAAAAGCATTAGGAACGACATAAAACATTGAAGTACATAAGGCATAGATCATAATGGAACATAAACCATGATAAAATAGCCTGGGAATAAAACATTTAATTTTGGCATCCATTAAGCACATGTAATTATTTCCATAGTATCCAAGGAATTGCTGCCAAGACCATCTTAGTGGACAAAGTCCCTTTCTGAATCGAGTTCACTCCTCTTTTCAGTCCTGTTTTACTGAACCAGTTTATGTTGAGTCAATAAGGTTTTCCTTATGACTTTTCCATTCCTTCTTGTTTTGAAAATCACAAGCACCTTATCTTTAGGAAAATTGATTTTATAAAGAAAAATGATTTTATAAGGAAAATTGCTTTTATAATAAAAAGTGCTTTTATAAGGAAAATTGCTTTTATAAGAAAATTTCTTTTATAATGAAAATTGATTTTATAAGGAAAACCGATTTTGTAAGAAAAATTATCCTTATCATATTTTCATCCATATTTTTCTTATGTATGAGTTTCAGATTCATTTCTATTTTCTCAGAATTGGTTTAAACATTGATATGAAGTATTCTGTTATAGGATCCGAATTCTGGATAAGTACTGTAATAACGTTTCACTCTGAAATCCAGATGACAACTATGAGAGAGTTCCATTCTGAACTCCGAAAACGAACTCTGACTATGTTCGATTCTAGATTCAGGATACCAAAACTTATGAATTTCGACAACGAATTCTCATTACAAATTCTGATGACGAATTCACATTATGAATTCTAATGATGAATTCTCATTCCAAATTCTCATTCCGAATTCACCTATTAAACAGAATCTGATAATATTTGTTTTATACACTCTGAATTTATTTAGACTCCGAAAATTATTTTTGGTTAGAATCTGAACTTTCATTTTTCTTACGCTTTTATAATGTTTCTACACTTTAATATATTCTTACACTCCGAACTTTCACTCTGAAGTTTTCATTCCGAACTTTTGAGTAAGATTTTAAACGATGTCGTACATTCTGTTAAACTTTTTTTGTTATAAAACGATGTCATCTATTCTGTTATAAACTAACCATTGGCTAAGCTACATGTGTAAAGGTCCCTCCGAATTTCATGGAAAATATGACTGTTGGAAGAGGGAGTTGACCGTTGGAATTTTTTATATAAATAGGAGATCATTTGAAAAAGCTCGGAGAGGCTGAAATAACTTTTTCTTGTGCATACATGCTGTTGAAGTGATTTCTAGAGAGAGAGGATTTTATTAACACTCAAAGCTTCATGCGACTCCAAATGTTGGTGATTACATTCGAGGACTTCCGGGGATAGGAAGACAGAGGTTGTCGACTACCTTGAAGTTCGAGGGCTTCCTTGCTGAGGAAGCCAGAGGTGCCAACTACCTTGAAGTTGAGGGCTTGCGGGGATAGCAAGACAGAGACTCCGATCTTCATATCGATGGATTACCCTGGTGTGGCTAAGATAGACTTGCTTGAAAGTATAAATCATGGGACCTTTATCCAAGGTTGTTGGATACCCTTCTCTTTGGGTTAAAAGACTTATATATTGTTACTCGTAGTTCTACTACTTGTTTATTTCCGCTGCATTTTGTATTATAAGGAATGTATAAAATTATTATACTTTGTTACTTGTACTTTGATTCTTTTAGATTCTATACGCTTTAAGGTAGAATCTCATTTTTGTAATATTTCCGGAACCATATTTCGGGAACCTACTTTCGGAATTTCTTTTCAGTTTTAAGAAAGTTCAAAGGATTTTAAGTTTGTAACATCACTCCTTATTCCATGTTTTATTTGGTGTTATAGGTGTTGTGAATTTACTTAAGTTTAACTTTTTTAAACATTCCCTTTCCTTTACATAAGGAAAACTCGATTACTCGTAACTAACTTTAAAGGTTCCAAAAGAATTTTTAAATTATACAATTCACCCCCCTCTTGTATATTGAGCATCTAAATCATTATTTCAATCCTACAATTGGTATCAAAGGGAGTTTGGAAACCTCATACTCTATACAAATTCTACATTGCTATCAGAGGAGGTCTCTGAAATACTTATACTCACGAATATGTTTTTCATGCTCACTTTCCCATTCCGAACTTTCCCATTCGGAACATTGTAATTACAAACTTTTTCCTACTAACAAGTTTGTGTGACAAAGGTAATATTAATTATGGCAGGAGTCAATGTTTGTTCAATTGATAATCTAAATCCTACAAGACCACCAATCTTTGATGGTAATGATTATGAGTATTTGAGAGATCGAATGAATACTTTTGTTATCAATACTGGAGTGGACAACTTTGTTATGCTTACCGGTGATTATAAAATTCATGACAAGGAAGTTAGAACTTTTACTAACCAGGAAAAGCAAGAATATCAACTCAATTATAAGGTACACAATACTCTACTTTGTTCAATGACTAGAAATATATATAGCCAAATTTCTTCTTCTGAAACAGCTAATTGTATCTGGAAGAAGTTTGAGGTTACACACTTTGGAACTTCTAAAGTGATTGAGACTAGGAGAGCTATGCTTATAACTGAATATCATGGCTTCAACATTCCTTATGCTGAACCAATATGTAATGTTCAATAGAGATTCATGACTATAGTCAACAGCCTACAGTCTATGGGAGAGAAAGGTTTATATGATGAAGCACTTGTAGATAAAATAATTGATATTATGCCCAATGAGTGGGAATCCAAAAGAACTACTATAGATGAAAACAGGAAAGTCACTCAAATTTCTCTTGATGAGTTACTTGGAACTCTTCTACAACATGAGACAAGAATGAAGAGAGATGCTGACAACATCAAGAAGAAGAATGGAAATGGTACTATTGCCTTTTCAAAAACCTCAAATCAGATGATAGCTAAGTCTCCTGAGAGAGTAACCTGATCCATGTCTAAGAAAGGCATTTTCCAATCCAAATCTAGTGAGAGTGAAGTCTCTGAAAATGAATTAGAAAATCTTGCTCGAAGGATGAACAAGATAGCTGGCCAGAGAAATTTTGAATCTAAGTATAAGAAAAAGGATAGGAAAGATAGAAAATATGGAGAAGTTACTTGTTATGAATGCAAGAGAGATGGACATATTAGACTAGATTTCCCTTTGCTCAAAAAGAAAGAAAGGAAAGAAAGGCCTTCAGACAGGAACATAAAGAAAAATTATAAATCCAAAGCTAAGAATGTTTTGAAAGCTAATGATTCCTGGAGTGCCAGTGGTGGTGACTCTTCAGATGAATCTTCTGATTACGAATCTTCAGGACAGAAGAATCTTGGTTCTATATCAAGATTACCTATTGACAATCAATGTTTTATGTCTAAGGTACGAAATGTTGAATCATTGACCAATGTATCTTTAAATTCCAATGAGAGTTAATATTATAACTCTTCTGATGAAGAAAATACTTTACCTACTTAGGAAGAAGTCTCTAGGTTTGCTGAACTTATTGAGATTGAGAATTCCAAACTCAAAAAAAAAACTTGATAAGGAAAACTCTAGGAATTCTATTCTTACGAAATAGATATCAGATCTTTCTAAAGATCTTGATAGGAAAAATTCTGATTTTGAAAGTATTTCAAAAAATCTTGAGGAAGTACGTTCTGAGAAGAACAAAATTTTTAAAGAATTAGAAAAAGTAATATCTAAGAAAAATGTTTTCAAGCCTAGCTCTAGTTCTAAAACTAGTGATTTCCAGGATAAAAACGTGGTTATAAAACTCAAGTCCGAAATTTTTTCCTTAAATAAGTGTTTATCAAACTTTACCCATGGAAAGGAAAATTTTGATAAAATGTATTCCCAAATATGAACTTTAAGAAATAAATCCGGATTTGGTTATACCCATGGAAAACCAATTTTTAGTAACCATTATTTTGTTCCTCAAAGTGACCCATTTTGTACCAAGTTTCAATGTTGTGGTCACTGGGCAAAGAATTGTCCCCTAAACAAAAACCAATGTTTAGGATTTCACAAAGATTATTTCTCTAAGAAGATGTGGGTACCTAAAATTTTATTTTCTGGAAATCGTGGATCTAAGAAAGTTTGGATACCAAAAGTCTAATGTTCTTCTTGATTTCATGAAAAATAAAGAAAGTACCAGTAACAATACATGGTACATGGATAGTGGATGTTCCCAGCACATGACTGGTAACACAAGCTATTTTGAAAAGATTATCAAAACGAAAGGAGGAAAGGTAACTTTCGGAGATAATGCTAAAGGAGATATCATTCTTTAATTTATCAGAACACAAGATCAACTTGCTGATATCTTCACAAAATCTTTTCCTTCTAATAGATTTGAATACATTAATCAGAAGTTAAGGATGATAACCGTAAGGTAATCCTCCTTAATTAACTTTCTTTTGAATATTTCTCCTTATAGCAATAAACTCCTTTTTATAGGGGGAGTACATTTTATTGTTAGATTAACAATTTTTTTCAAAAAAAAATTCAAAATTTTCGGAACTAAAATTCTGGAATGGGATTTCCAGAACTAAAATTTTCCAGAATGGATACTTTCATATAGAAAACTTCGGAAATGGAAATTTTCAAATCAAAAACTTCCGGAATGGAAAATTACGTACATGTATTTTCATAACAGGTTTTTCATACTCAGTTTTTCATACTGAGTTTGTTTTTTTGTACTATGTTTTTCGTAATGAGTCTGTTTTTCGAACTGAGTTTTTCGTACTGAGTTTGTTTCCCATAGTAATGTTTTTTTTGCTTTCTTAAAAATGTTACCAATTACGAATAATTTTCCTAAGCCAATCCGAATGGTATGATTTATTTACTCAAGTTTTCGTTATCATACATTACTTGCTGGAATTTTCTTATATTTTTTTTTTGGATGATAATTTTCTTAATTCCTAGTTTTAATAAAAACCTCAAAAGATCGGATTCCAGTTTTCTTGGGAATTGGTTTTCGACCGTCAGATCTGATCTCAGCTTATCACAATCGTTCGATCATATGAGGAAGTTGAACCGTCATCTCATTGCCTATATAATGGGGACCCAAAAAGTTGTCCCACATCGGTTTTCAAGCTCTCGCGCCCCGAAGCTCTGCCTCTCCATTTTAAGGCCATTCCAAACTTTAGCTTTCCCCATTCCGAACTTCTCAGAGGTATTCAGATCTGAATGTCTGTGGAAGTAGCTTCGCAAGACATGTCTTCCTGCAAGCCGATTTCAATGTGGTTAGTATATAGAGAGAGGCTGGTTCATCCGGATTTCTTCAACAAGTACGATTCTCTTATTTCCATGAATATCAAGCATAATGGATGGGAAGATGTTGCGGTATCAAAACCCAGGAACCAGGATGAAGTGTATTCAGACTTACTTTTTGAATTCTATGAAACAATTTCTCTTATTAAGGAAGATGGAAGAGAGAAGTTGTCTTTTAAGTCTTATGGAAAGACTTATAAGCTTTCATATGCCAAGGCAGCCAGCTTGGTAGGGATGAATAATGAAGGTGAAGCAGAATTTATTTCTCATGTGTTGCCGGATTCAAAAGGTAGCTTCGATAAGGAAAAAGCTTTAGAAAATCTCGGACTGGAAGATGACAAAGCTCCAAAGATTGCTAGTTTATCTACAAATTTCCGAATACTAGAGTTATGGGTACAAGGTCTTATCATACCGAGAAAGGGTGACAAAGATAGTCTGAAGAAGAGTGAGAACTACATCCTAGATTTTCTGATAAATCTGAGGAAGTTTAACCTGATGAAGCACATTATCATTACTCTTGAGAATTTAAATAAAGGGAATCTGAGAGCTCAGATTATAATGTATCCAGCAATCCTCTCCGAGCTGATAGTTCGGTGCTGTGAATCATTCAAGGAGGCGTACAAGTCTAATCCCAGAGTTTGCAACATTATGCTGGTGAGTGATGGTACACTCAAAAGGATGGATGTAGATTTTGACAAGGTGTCTGGATAGTTTATTGATCTACCAGCTCAAGGAGAAACAGTTCCGAAAGTTGCTGATCCGGAATCCTCCAAGCCAGTAAGGAAGAGAAAGTTGAAAGAAATTGAAGTAGAAGCTGAGAATCCTAAGTCTAACGAAGTTCCTCCCGCACCTCCAAAACCAAAGAAGAAGAAATCTTACCCAGATGAGGTAGTTGCTAAATTGAGGGAGAAAAAAGAGAAGAGAGTTCAAGGGGAGCCTCAGTTTGTCTTGGACCCTGCGGAGGCTAAGGCCTTGAAGGAAAGAACTGCAGATGAGCTAGAAAAACAAGTCAAAGAAAAGAAGCTCAAGAAGAAGATGTCTGGGGCTGAGGTAGCTCAGGCTTGGTTAAAGTTTAATGAGATGGTTTTAGAAAATATCCCTGTTCCGAGATCTTTTTCTCTGGAATCTCTACCTGAGACTCCAGGAAGAGAATTTTCTGCTCCGGAAGAGGCAGTAGGTAAGCCTGTTGAGCAAGGTGAGCAGATTGAGCAAGTGGAAGAAGAAGAAGATGTTGCTGAAGGAATTGGTGAAACCAGAGATGTGTTGAAACAAGTAGATGACTATGAGGGGACACCATCAGAACACTTATTGCTCCAAACATCAGAAGCTGAATCATCGAAGCTAGTTACTCCAGCAATGGAAGAAGAGAAAGGAGAAGAAGAAGTAGCTTATCATGGAGATGAAGAAAAACTTTTACAAGATATTTCTCAAATGGAGTATATAGAGGTTGTTGCTTTGGAAGTTGTTGATGAGGAAGATAATGTTGTTCAAGTTTCCGATAGTGAGAAGAAAACTCCGAAACAAGATTCTATTCCAAAAGGAGACAAAGGAAATAAAATTCTTGGTGATACTCCGAGCTCAGTAGTAGTGAAGAGAAATGAAGTTGGTAGTTCTTCAAAGGGAAAGCTTGACCAAGATGAAGAAGAAAATTCTCCAAGCAGAGTCTCGGATTCAGAGTCATCTTCGTTGGGGCATGACTTTTTTGTTCAATCTTTAAAGAAGCTGGTAGGTTCTATTCCGACCTTCTCAAGCATTGACTCAAGATTCCAGATGCTCCAACATGATTTGAATCAGAAAACAGACTCCGTATCTATGGTTATGGACAAGTGTGGTTAAATAGAGGCTCAGTTAAAATTTTTTTTGGCTACGAAGCCCATAAAAGGTCTTGCAAGAGGATGAAAAACTGGTCGAGGAAGACTGTAGAAGAGATGAGGCATTTTGATGAGTTTCAAGACAATGTTAAAGATGCTTTTGAAACTGAAGACAAAAAGATAAATGAACTGACTTTTTCCTTTGAAGAAAAGCTGATAAATGAAAAGAACTTATGGATTCAAGAAGTCAGAGATCTGAATGGGAAGATGAATTCCGTGTCTCAAAACTGGATGTTTGAAAGGGATCATCGGACTGAGTTTCAAGAGAAATTGAAGGCTCAGGAAGAAAAGATCAAAGCTCAGGAAGAAAAGCTTCAAGCCTAGGAACAAAAGATTGAAGCCCAAAGTGCATGAATACTGGTCTTAGAGAATCAAGCTGAAGAAGACCATAACATATTGAAGAAAATAAACACTATTATTAAGGGTCTCATAGTGAAAGAAAAAGATCCAAAATAGACAGATCCGATCTTTTTTTGTATCTAATTTTCTTTGTTGCTGAGATTTCAAACTTAACCAAAATTGTGCTTGTCATTTGTTTTGTTGTTATTACTAATTTTTCAGGTACTTTGTTATTTATTTTTCCATTCCCTTGAATTCATTTTGAAAATCACAAAGGGGGAGAAGGAAAAGATCCTTAAGGAAAAAGAACTCTAATAAGAGTTTATCTAAGGGTGAGAAAGAAAACAAACTCTAATAAGAGTTTATCTAAGGGGGAGTCTTTCATTAAAGAAGACTTCCTTATTCATAACAAAATGTCATTCCAGAAACATAGAATACAATCCTTAGAGTTTCAAAGCTTAAGGGGGAGTTAGTCATATTCATCAATATCCTTAATGCAAAGGGAGATAAGCTTTAATATTTTTCTTCTTCTTAGAATTTCTTTTTCGTAAGGATGTTTGTGCTTTCCAAAAAGGGGGAGATTGTTGAGTCAATAAGGTTTTCCCAATGACTTTTCCATTCGTTCTTATTTTGAAAATCACAAACACCTTATCTTTAGGAAAATTTCATTTATAAGGAAAATTGCTTTTATAGGGAAAATTTATTTTATAAGAAAAGTGCTTTTATAAGGAAAATTGATTTTATATGAAAAATTGCTTTTATAAGGAAAATTGCTTTTATAAGGAAAATCGCTTTTGTAAGAAAAATTATCCTTATCATATTTTCATCCATATTTTTCTTAAGTATGAGATTCAGATTCATTCCTATTTTCTTGGAATTTTTTTAAACTTCGATATGAAGTATTCTGTTTTGGGATCTGAATTCTGGATAAGAACTGTAAAAAAGTTTCACTCCGAAATCCAAATGAGAACTATGATAGAGTTCCATTACGAACTCCGAATACGAACTCTGACTAAGTTAGATTCCAGATTCAGGATAATAAAACTTATGAAGTTCGACAACGAATTCTTATTATGAATTCTGATGACGAATTATCATTACAAATTCTGATGACGAATTCTCATTCTGAATTCTCATTCTGAATTCACCTATTAAACAGAATCTGATCATCTTTGTTTTATACACTCCAAATTTATTTAGACTCCGAAAATTATTTTTGGTTAGACTCTGAACTTTCATTTTTATTACACTTTTATAATGTGTCTACACATTAATATATTCTTACACTCCAAACTTTCACTCCAATGTTTTCATTCCAAACTTTTGAGATAGATTTTAAACGATGTCGTACATTCTATTACACTTGTTTTGTTATAAAACGATGTCATCTATTCTATTATAAACTAACCATTGGCTAAGCTACACACGTATAGGTCCCTATGAATTTCATGGAAAACATGACCGTTGGAAGAGGGAGTTGACCGTTGGACATTTTCCAATAAATAGGAGCTCATTTGAAAAAGCTTGGAGAGGCTGAAACAACTTATTCTTGTGCATACAAGCTGTTGAAGTGATTTCTAGAGAGAGAGGCTCTTATTAACTCTCAAATCTTCATGTGACTCCGAATGTTGGGGATTACATTGGAGGACTTCCGAGGATAGGAAGACAGAGGTTGCCGACTACCTTGAAGTTCGAGGTCTTCCTTGCTGAGGAAGACAGAGGTGCCAACTACCTTGAAGTTGAGAGCTTGCGGGGATAGCAAGACAGAGACTCTGATCTTTGTATCGAGGGATTACCCTGGTGTGGGTAAGATAGACTTGCTTGAAAGTATAAATCAAGGGACCTTTATCCATGGTTGTTGGATACCCTTCTCTTTGGGTTAAAAGACTTATATCTTGTTACCCGTAGTTCTACTACTTGTTTATTTCGGCTGCATTTTGTATCTTAAAGAAAGTATAACTTTCTTATACTTTCATACATGTACTTTGATTCTTTTAGATTCTATAGGCTTTAAGGTAGAATCTCATTTTTTTAATCTTTAGGGAACCATATTTTCGGAACCTACTTTCGGAATTTCTTTTTAGTTTTAAGAAAGTTCATAGGATTTGAAGTTTGTAACTTCTCTCCTTATTCCATGTTTTATTTGGTGTTAGAGGTTTTTTGAATTTACTTAAGTTTAACTTTGTTAAACTTAGCCCTTTCCATTACTTAAGGAAAACTCGATTATTCATAACTAACTTTAAAGGTTCCAAAGGAATTTTTAAAGTATACAATTCACCCCCCCTCTTGTATATTGAGCATCTGCATCATTATTTTGATTCTACAGTTTAACCTGCCGTTCCAGCAATGTCTATCTCATGAGATATAAATCTTTACCAAATGCATTGGACAAAGATATAGGTCCCACCCATCTCATAATGAAATCATTCTTACTTGTGCCACAAAATAAACATACATCATTCATAATTACCAAATAAATAAAATGGGTTTCATAAACATCATCCCATCATCACATAATCCATATAAAAGAAATGGATATCATTAAATAATAAGAAAAGTTAAACCATGTAAATCATAGATACATGATACTTGAAACATACACATATTAAATAATTTCATCTTAGATGAGAAACGGTTTTGATAAAACACTTGAAATGAATTCTTGAGGAAAATATCCTTTCTTCTTCAAAATCATTCTCTTTCCAAAAAATGTCATGCAATTTTAAAAGAAAAGGATTTTGTTGAAAATAGTCATGAAATATTTTGTAGGAAGCTTCATGAATATAAGGCTTTATAAAACCGTAAAAATCCATTCATGCCGTATAAGTTAAAAAAACATTCTTCTCGTACTTTTGTCGGGAAAGTCAAAAAAGCACCTCATAGGGTAAAAAAATAAAGATTCTTTCCATACCATGGGGTAAAAGTCAAAATGGGTAGAAAAGGACTTTAAACATACATGAGAAAACTTTTATAAAACATGGACATGTATGATAACAATAACCCGAGTATATACTTACGAATAAGCAATCTCAGATAAAAATGAGATTTGCAAAATTATCCCTTACCAAAGGTCTGATCTGCTTCGTACGTATCTAAAAACCCATTATAATGATTTAAATAATGTTATTTACTTATTACAGAATCATATTCATTGTTATTATATCCTATATGGTTCACTTCGGACTTTATATTACCCGTTCATTTGTAAATTCATGTTAAAGTAGCATTTTGGGTAAATTCGTCTCATTTTTCGTTCAAGTTTTAACTTGTAATTATTCATATGATTACATAGATCATGATTAATTATATCCAGAATGTAAAACATGATTAATATATAATATATATTCAGAATATACATATATATAATATATCGATAAATGGAATGAAATACACCGTTCATGGAGACGGTAGGCCGTACGTACGCATGCACGCTGTTTTCATTTCCTTATTGAATTTAATGGAATTAAGTAGATGACATACATATATATATACATAAATCCAGTATCATTATTATGTCATATATATCATAATTACTTATTATATATACTTTATAATCATTCATTAATGGTAAATCATTGAGAATGAATCTCATCGCGTCGTGGAGATGGTAGTCCGTACGTACGCATGAGCGATGATATCATTCCCATGAACGTGGAATTATATTCAAGTATATGTATAATATTTAAGAATCAATATAACTTTGAAATAATAATATATAGTCATTATTTACACCATTATACACATCTAAGTAAGGTGGTGGTGGAAAATAGATTACACCACGGCGTAGAGATGGTATTCCGTACGTACGCACGCGCGGTGATTTCATTTTCCATAGGATGGATAAATTGTGAAACAAGGTTGTTTCATAAATATAATTACATATAAGTATATTACTGATACTGATGTTATTACTTCATAATGAAACAACTAAATAAGAAGAAGTGTAAGAAGAAATAAACTTGAAAGAATTGGTAATCGGACATTACCTCTTTTTTGAAGCGCCTATTTGAGATCTCCTTTTAGGGCACTAAAATTGGTCTTTGAAGAAGACCAGGACCTCTAGGATGTCTCTAGGGAAGTTGAGAGGAGAAATTGGAAGGGGTTTGCCGAGATTGAAGGTTCAATGTGTTGTGAGGAAGAGGGGGAGGAGGTGCCCGTGTATAAGGGAGGAGAGGGGCACCTTTGGAATTCTTAAATATATTAATTTATAATAAATCTAACCCCACATAAAAACAACAAAAAATGACTCATATTATAATATAAGATGAGATACTGTTCTAAACTCATCAACCAATAAAATTTAGACATGTTAGGAAATTATTTTAAACTTTATCAACTTGATATATCCTTACTTAATCAATTTAATTTTATTTGTGCTAATAAAATTCTAAATTTTAAATTCTAACTAATAATAACTTATTTGTTTTTAATTGTCCAGAATTAGATACTTTATAACATTATAGACCATATAAATTTAAATTTATAATTTTTAAATATTTTTTTGATTTTTAAACAAATTTATAATATGTTATTTTTTAAAAATAACAATAGTGTCAATTTTGACACAATTCATTTATATGAATTTAAATAAAATATATACAAGAGATATGTTTGAACTAAAAGCATTAATAGATTCATAAGAGGCCATATGTATCTAGAAAATTAGTGGTGTACATTAAATAGTCCATATAATATTTATTTTATTATTCTTAAAACCATTTCTTTGGTTTATCTCTTAATAAAATAATTACTACAACATTTTTTTATAATTATTTAATATATTTATTTGTTGCATAAAAATTAAAAATAAAATCCTATGATGATTATAAATCTAGTAGCTTTCAAAATAATACTGTTACTCGAATTTATCATCTTAAAATCACAATAGTCAAATTGTTATATTTGTTACATTATGGAGGTGACAACTTTGGCATCATTTAAAATAAAATAATATAAGTGTCATAATCACCTTAATAAGGATCCAAATGGACAACAATTTGGCCAGTGGATGATTTGGGTTTATATATACACTAATAAAAAGTTTTGTGTAGATTTTTGGGCCTTTTGATATGTATTAATATTTCAATAAAAAATATATTATTGATTTTTCACTAAATAAATAATTTCTGCATCATTAATATATAAGATAAGAAGGTAATTAAATAACTCTTAAAAATTACAAATAAATTTCCATGACAGAGAAAAACATTTTATATTTCAAATTAGTATTTATAAACGAATTTATATTCTGTATAAACTTATATTAAAAAGACATTAATTATTAAAGTTGAGTGAGACATATTTCACTTTCCTTTAAATAAAATAAACTAAAGGTCTTAATCACCTCTATGTGGTTTGTAATGGATTCCATTTCGACCCAAATATGACTTAGGACAAATTATAATCATCCAATTGTATTAATAAAAGTAATAGGATAATTTTATAATATTATATTTACCATTAATTACCCAATTTACCTTTTACTATGGTAAATAAAATTTACCGTTGTTACTATTCATAAAGCCCAAAAATAAAAAGTAGTCTGTTAATATAATTTGGACCCACTGATTCCAAATATGAAATCAATTTTTCCAAATTCAATACACAAAAGTTGAGGAAATTAAATTAATATTAATCCCATTGTCGAAAGAAAATGGGTTTTTGTTTAAAACAATGCAAAAGATTGAATTTATTTGACCTACGAATTCACGGTAAAATCAATGATAATGACATACATTGTATTAAATGGTAAAAATATATTCTATTTATACTTTAAAATCAAAAATATTCTAATTTAACCATATAAATTATTGCGATGAAAAAATTTGTTTTTAATTAAAATATAGCGTGTTTTTACTATTCATCAAAATATGAAAGTTACCAGAATAATATGAAAACTTTATCCAAAGTAAATTTTAATTTCTTAATTCCAAAGAAGAATTTTATTTTGTTAAATTGAACTTATAAAAATGTCAAAAACTAGATTTAACGTGGGTGCGCCATCTAAAGGTGGCAAAACTGCATTTTTTTTAAAATACTTATTTTACCCGAAAAATTTATTTTGTTCTTAAACCATGTTCTATAAAATGTGTAAAATGAATAATAATGTTATAAAATTCAAAATTTAGTTAATACTATTCATAACGGCTAGTTCATAATAATATTATAATAATATATCGTTGTTTAGTAAAACCCGGTATTGCGTACAACACACGCTATCGAGGAATGTCGCGATTGCGTGTAATGCAAGACAAGTCAGGGTTGGGTGTTGTGCAAGAATCCTTCATTGTTTCATATAACAGAATCCAGCCATATTTTATTTATACATTGAATATATATATATATATACTAAATGTTGCATAGAATAACTATTATCAAAATTGTGTGTAACACGATCCAAGAATAGTGTTGCATATACTGCAAGCTAATACGGTGTTGTGGATAGCGCAAGGTAATATTGGTGTCTCGTACAACAGAAGATATGAAAGAGATTAAAAAGAATATATCTTATAAAATCACGGGTTATTACATTCTACCACCCTTAAAATGAATTTCTCCCTCGAAATTCCTAGGGTTTATAAATGGTTTTCTACTTGAATGTTTCTTTAATTGAAGCCCACATCGTAAAAAGGAATACCAAAACCAATATTTAAAAACAAAAGTATGAAACGTAACGGTTACCCAAATAAACTAATCATTGGGTTTCCACATATGAGAACATAGGTAAAAATATGGATATGGAATAGAAATCTAACCATCATGTTCTGATGGAGAGTGGTAGAGAACATGGCTATGGAAAAGCCAGCAATCACAAATCCATAGATTTGTGATGATCTAAGGTACCATCTGATTCATCGGATATAAGGGAACTAGGACAACATTTTTGGTTTTCAAGATCACTTCCCTAAAGTTGAAGAATTTGAATTAGAATAAATACTTACTTTATTTTGGTACAATCTCACTGTTGTTTGTGCCTTGAACAATTTCCACTTCATATCATAAAGAAATGGAGATGAATTTGTTATTCGTGAAGTGTTAGCAGATCATGTGATAGAATGACGGGTCATTCCATTTGTCTCAAACAAAATGTTAGCAAAAGTTATTAAATATACATAAGACGATCTATAGTGAGATTAATTATATATGGTTCCTAAAATGGACTTATACTTCATATATCATACAACTTAATATAATGAAACTAGTTTCTACTAAACAGGGACTTCCTATAGGCCAGTGGTAGGCGATAAAGGCCAGTTGCACTTCGGTTGTGGGTTCGATTCCCACAGCTTTGTCCGATGCGATGGGCTATCGCCAGTCCTGCAGGTTGTCCTAAAACTACATTACTATAACATCCCATCAATAATATCGAAAAAAGTTATATTCTTAAACAATACTAACTTGTGTCCAACACAATCCATTCCAATCTTTAGGCTTATCCAAAATACTTCTTTCCAAACTCGTTGTATAAATAGAACAATTACTAAAAAGGTCATATACCAAGAACATGAATACCATGCTTTATCCCTCATATATCTTGTTGGTCACATTCCAGTCATGTGAATACCTTAATCATGTATTCTCTTGAAAAATGAATACCCATTGAATCATAGTGAAAACATGAGTGCTGTCAAAAGTTAACTCTTTCCACATACCAAAATCCCAAAATTTCAATATAATAAAACCATAATATCACTTAGTCCTTATATCAGTCATGAGCTCATGAATACAATCAAACATCTCATTATCTTCTTATCCCTTCATAATGCGCAAATCATCTACTTTCCAAAAATACTGGTACCATTCATCACACACTTTCAAAACATAAGTAAATACAACAGTGTAACAATCCATAGATGTCTCTTTATTCCATAGTACCATGAGATTACTTATACAACATTACACTTGATAAAAATGTAATCATTCCACTACCTTCATAAACCATTGACCGAGCTTCAACAATTATTTCATCTCACATATCATTTGTAGGCTCTTCATCATCATCAATATAAATATTACCCATATGACCATACTGATTCTATTCATGAGACTTTCCCTTAGGGCATTGGTTTGCACAATACCCGTACATTCCACATTTAAAACATTTAACCATTGTTGATGTTGTAGCAATACCATTATCCTCATCCATGGTGTTAACTGAACCTTTTCCTTTGCACTTACTGGCTTTATGTCCTTCCTTTCCACACCCATAGCATCTTCCAGTTCTATTGAAACATTCTCCTTGATGCCTCTTCCCACATGATTTACATAGGGGAAATTGAACTTTCTTTCCTATATGATCATCATGAAACTCCATCTTTCTCTTATTAGCCGAGTTAGGAAACATACAAAATTTGAGTATATTGATCATATTATGAGATTGCTGATTCAGAATAATAATGATGTTTGGACTTCAAAATCCAGTATCATTTGGTTTCTCATGAAGAATATCATTGCATTGTCCGTTATATCCTCCATTATCGTGAATCTTCCTATTTCCAGCCACCTTCTAAAACCCAAAAAAATAGTGTGAGAGGCAAAAATCATGCTTGGGAAAACAACATAGTAAAGGGGGAGTACCCTCAATATCTGACATCTTAAGTTGAATTATATGATAATGAACATATTTCCAAGAATATATCCTATACGTATACTTATCCTTAGGGACATCCCTAGACATACCTTAGAAATATCTCTAGGGATCTCACTAACGTTTTCACATTCTAGTTTCTAAAGGTTAAATAAACATTTCCTCTGATACCAACTATAGAGACCCGACGCTTGACGTACATGGACATTACATTACTTTTTCGGAATACTTAATACATAAAAAAACAGACACATAAGGACCGTAATAGTTTAGTGTCTTCGGAAACTTGGAACGTAATCTTCTAATCGTGGTGAAAGATCTTCAACATCTCGCATAAAGATCTTCCACTTTATTTCCCAAACCTAAAACCTTTCTTTTGATCCTGGGAGAAAATAAAACATAAAAAGGGTGAGCTCAAATGCTCAGTAAGGGTAATCATGGATAAAATAAAACATACCATATAAATTGGAACTTAAAAACATGAACATAATGTTTAAGCATCAAAAGCTTGAGGAACGACATAAAACATGGAAGTACATAAGGCATAGATCATAATGGAACATAAACCATGATAAAATAGCATGGGAATAAAAAATGTAATTGTGGAATCCATTAAGCACATGTAATGATTTCCATAGTAGCCAAGGCATTGCTGCCAAGACCATCTTAGTGGACAAAGCCCCTTTCTGAATCGAGTTCACTCCTCGTTTCAGTCCTGTTTTACTGAAACAGTTTAACCTGCCATTCCAGCCATGTGTATCTCATGAGATATAAATCCTTACCCAATGAATTGGAGGTAGATATAGGTCCACCCATCTCATAACGAAATTATTCTTACTTGTGCCAAAAAAATAAACATACATCATTAATAATTACCAAATAAATAAAATGGGTCTCATAAACATCATCCCATCATCACATAATCCATATAAAAGAAATGGATATCATTTAAAAATAAGAAAATTGAAACCATTTAAATCATAAAGACATGATACTTGAAACATACACATATTAAATAATGACATCTTAGATGAAAAACGGTTTTGATAAAACACTTGAAATGAATTCCTGAGGAAAATATCCTTTCTTCTTCAAAATCATTCTCTTTCCAAAAAATGTCATGCAATTTTAAAAGAAAAGGATTTTGTTGAAAATAGTCATGAAATATTTTGGAGTAAGCTTTAGGAAAATAATTCTTTATAAAACCGTAAAAATCCATTCACGCCGTATTAGTTAAAAAACATTCTTCTCGTACATTTGTCAGAAAAGTCAAAAAAGTACCTCGTAGGGTAAAAAAAAGAAAGTTTCTTTCCATACCATGGGGTAAAATTCAAAATGGGTTGAAAAGGACTTGAAAAATACATGAAAAAACTTTTATAAGACATGGACATGTATGATAACAATAATCCCAGTAAATACTTAGGAATAAGCAAACTCGGATAAAAATGAGATTTGTAAAATTATCCCTTACCTAAGGTCCGATATGCTTCGTACGTATCTGAAACCCCTGTATAATGATTTAAACAATTTTATTTACTTATTAAAGAATCATATTCATTGTTATTATATCATATATGGTTCACTTATGACTTTATATTACCCGTTCATTTGTAAATTCTTGTTAATGTAGTGTTTTGGGTAAAATCGTCTCATTTGTCGTTCGTGTTTTAACTTGTAATTATTCATATGATTACATAGATCATGATTACTTATATCCAGAATTTAAAACATGATTTATATATAATATATATTTAGAATATTTATATATATAATATATCGATAAATGGAAACAAAAACACCGTTCATGGAGACGGTTGGTCGTATGTACGCATGAACGCTGTTTTCGTTTCCTTATTGAATTGAATGGAATTAAGTAGATGACATACATATATATATATACATAAATAAAGTATCATTATTATGTCATATATTTCATTATTAATTATTATATATACTTTATAATCATTCATGAATGGTTAATCATTGAGAATGAATCTAATCGCGTCCTGGAGACGGTAGTCCGTACGTACACACGAGCAATGATATCATTCCCATGAATGTGGAATTATATTCAAGTATATGTATAATATTTAAGAATCAATATCACTTTAAAATAATAATATATAGTCATTATTTACACCATTATACACATCCAAGTAAGGTGGTGGTGGAAAATAGATTACACCACGGCATGGAGACGGTATTCCGTACGTACGCACGCGCGGTGATTTCGTTTTCCGTAGGATGGATAAATTGTGAAATAGGGTTGTTTCATACTTATAATAACATATCCGTATATGAGTGATACTTATTTTATTACTTCATAATGAAAAAACTAAATATGAAGAAGTGTAAGATGAAATAAAGTTGAAAGAATTGGTAATCGGACATTACCTCTTCTTTGAAGCGCCTCTTTGAGATCTCCTTTTAGGGCACTAAAATTGGTAATTAAAAATACCAAGACCTCTATGATGTCTCTAGGGAAGTGGAGAGGAGAAATTTTTAGGGGTTTGCCGAGCTTGAAGGCTCATAGTGTTGTGAGGAAGAGGGGGAGGAGGTTCCCTTTTATAAGGGAGGAGAGGGGCAACTTTGGAATTCTTAAAACTATTAATTTATAATAAATCTAAACCCACTTAAAAACCTCCAAAAATGACTCATATTAGAATATAATATGATATAGAATTGTAATCTCATCATCCAATAAAATTTAGACATGTTAGGAAATTATTTTAAACATTATCAACTTGATTTATCCTTACTTAATCAATTTCATTTTATTTGTGCTAATAAAAATCTAAATTTTAAATTATAAAAAAAAATTACTTATTTGTTGTGAATTGACCATAATTGAATACTTTATATCATTTTAGATCATATAAATTTAAATTTATAATTGTTAAATATTTTTGTGATTTTTAAACAATTTTATAATATGTTATTTTTATAAAATAACAATAGTGTCTATTTTGACACTATTCATTTATATGAATTTAAATAAAATATATACAGAATATATGTTCGAACTAAAAGCTTTAATAGATTAATAAAATGAAATATGTATCTATAAAATTAGTGGATCACATTAAATATGTCATATAATATTTATTTTATTATTCTTAAAACCATTTCATTGGTTTATCTCTTAATAAAATAATTACTACAACATTTTTGTATTATTATTTAATATACATATTTGTTGCATAAAAATTAAAAATAAAGTCCTATGATGAAGATAAATCTATTAAATTTCACAATAATACTTTTACTCGAATTTATCATCTTAAAATCACAATATTTAGATTGTTATATTTATTAAATTATGAAGGTGACAACTTTGGAATCATTTAAAATAAAATAATATAAGTGTCATAATCACCTTAATAAGGATCCAAATGGTCAAACATTCGGCCAGTGGATGATTAGGGTTTATATATACACTAATAATAAGTTTTTTTCATATTTTTGGGCCTTTTGATTTGTATTAATATTTCAATAAAAACTATATTATTGATTTTTCACTAAATAAATAATTTCTACATCATTAATATATAAGATAATAAGGTAATTAAATAACTCTTAAAAATTAAAAATAAATTACCATGATAGATAAAAACATTTTATATTTCAAATGAGTATTTATAACCGAATTTATATTTGGTATAAACTTATATTAAAAATACTTTAATTAATAAAGTTGAGTGAGACATATTTCACTTTCCTTTAAATAAAATAAACTAAAGGTCTTAATCACCTCCATGTGGGTTCTAATGGATTCCATTTCGACCCAAATACGACTTAGGACAAATTATAATCATCCAATTGTATTATGACAAGTATTAGGATAATTTTATAATATTATATTTACCATTAATTACCCAATTTACCTTTTACTATGGTAAATAAAATTTACCATTGTTACTATTCATAAAGCCCAAAAATAAAAAGTAGTCTATTAATATAATTTGGACCCACTGATTACAAATATTAAATCCATTTTTCCAAATTCAATACACAGAAGTTTCATAAATTAAATTAATATTAATCTCGTTGTCGAAAGAAAACCGGGTTTTGTTTAAAACATTGCAAAAGATTGAATTTATTTAACCTACGAATTCAAGGTAAAATCAATGATAATCACATAAATTGTATTAAATGGTAAAAATATATTCTATTTATACTTTAAAACAATTTAATAGTATAATTTAACAATATAAATTATTGCGATGAAAAAAGTTTTTTTTGATTAAAATATAGCGTGTTTTTACTATTCATCAAAATATGAAAGTTACCAGAATAATATGAAAATTTTATCCAAACTGAATTTTTATTTCATAATTCAAAAGAAGAATTTTATTTTGTCAAACTGAACTTATAAACATGTAAAAAACTAGATTAAAAGTGGATGCGCCATCTAAAGGCGGCAAAACTGCATTTTTTTTAAAAATACTTATTTTACCTGAAACATTTATTTTCATCTTATACCATGTTCTATAAAATGTGTAAGATGAATAATAATGTTATAAAATTCTAAATTTAGTTAATACTATTAATAATGGCTAGTTCATAATAATATTATAATAATATATCGTTGTTTAGTAAAACCCGGTATTACGTACAACACATGCTATCGAGGAAGGTCGCGATTGCGTGTAATGCAAGACAAGTCAGGGTTGCGTGTGGTGCAAGAATCCTTCATTGTTTCATATAACAGAATACAACCATATTTCATTTATACATTGAATATATATATATATATATACACTAAATGTTGCGTAGAATAACTATTATCAAAATTGTGTGTAACACGATCCAAGAATAGTGTTGCGTATACTGCAAGCTAATACGGTGTTGCGTATGGCGTAAGGTAATCTTGGTGTCTCGTACAACAGAAGATATGAAAGAGATTAAAAAGAATATATCTTATAAAATCTCGGGTTATTACAGTGATTCTGATGTTATTACTTCATAATGAAACAAATAAATAATAGGAAGTAGAAGAAGAAATAAATTTGAAAGAATCGGTAATGGATATTACCTCTTCTTCGACACACCTCTTGGAAACCTCCTCTTAGGGCCATTATGTTGGTCTTTGAGAAGACCAGGACCATGAGAATATTACTAGGGGTGTTGTGAAATGTAATGGGAAGTGGTTGGTCAAGATTGAAGGCTTAATGTTTTGTATAGCGGAGAGGGAGGAGGTGCCTTTTTATAAAGGGGGAGAGGGGCACCTTTGGAAAGTGTGAAAATATTATTTTAGTATAAACTTATCTTCAGTTTCAAAAGGTCCAAAAATCAATGAAGATGAAGATAATATGTCTCATGGTTGAAATAAAATCATCCAATCATAATTGGATATGTTTTGGATAATATTTTAATCCTTATAATATTATTTATTAAAATCAATTATTAATGAGGTAAATACTACATCATTATTGTGTCATAAATAATATAATTTTATTGATGTCTAAAAATTATAAAAAAAACACCAAGTAGGAAATATTTTTAGATTTCCAATGAATATTTATTGTTGAAAATATTATTTATATAAATCCTTATAAAAATTTATTACTAAAAGATTTTTGTTAATGTCAATTTTGTCTTTACATTAAATTAATTAATCCAAATTGTCATTATCACTACCAAGTGGCTCAATGGGGCCCCAAAACAGACCCAAGGATGCCCATGGTCGGCCACTACTCATACAATAAGGTTAGGAAAAGTTTTAATGTAATTTTGAATTATTATAATATTCTTTTAACCTTGAATTACCCTATATATCTTTAACCGCAGTAAATAAAAGTCAAAGGTTACTATTCACCAAAATTATTTTTCTCTTGTTGAACCGCATTTTACTTCTTGATAAAAATCATTTTTGTCGGATTTTTGAAATTCAATTCACAGAAGTGGTAAAATTTCATTTAAATGAAAGAGTCAGTTATTTAACTACCACTAAGTGGTTTCACTATTCATCAAAATTTAATGTTTTTTAGAAAAATGCAAAAAATTCAGCCGAAGATATATTTGATGTTCCAAATTTAAAAATGATATCTATTTTTTTCAAATTAAAACCATATAAGTGGAATTAATTAATTGTAATATTAAATCCCGTTATCAAAACAATTAGCGTGTTTTTAAGAAACAATAAATATCCAAAGATCGACACTTGTTTATGTCCAATTTCAAATTAAAATTAATTCCAATTACAAAAATTGTATTAAATGGTAAAAATATATTCCAATTACACTTTAAACCCAATTAAAAAGATAATTTAACCATATAAATTTTTACGATCAAAAAAGTTGTTTTTAATTAAAATATAGGGTGTTTTTACTATTCATTAAAAATATGAAAGTTATCATAATAATATGAAAAATTTATCCAAATTAAATATTTATATCCTGATTCTGAGGAAAAATTTTATTTTGTCAACTTGAACTTATAAAGATGTTAAAAACTAGTTTTAAAATGTGTGTGCCATCAAAAGGCGGCAAAAATTCATTTTTTGAAAAATACTTATTTTACCCAAAAAAATTATTTTGTTCTCATACCATGTTCTAGAAAATGTGTAAGATGAATAATAATGTTATAAAATTTAAAATATAGTTAATAATATTCATAATTTCTAGTTCATAAAAATATTATAACCATATATCGCTCTTTAGTGAAACCCGGTATTGCGTACTTCACACGCTATCGAGGAAAGTCGTGATTTCGTGTAACGCAAACCAAGAATAGCGTATGTGTATAATATAAGATAATACGGTGTTTCGTATAGCACAAACTAATTTTGGTGTAATGTACAATAGAAGAAAACAATCAAATTAAAATAAAATTTATCATAAAATCTTAGGGAGTTACATTCTACCCCCATTAAAATGAATTTCACCCTCGAAATTCGTCGGGGTTATAAATGGTTTACTACTTGAAAGTTTCCTTAATATAAACCAACATCATAAAAGAGAATACCGAAAATGAACATTAAAAACTACACTATGAAACTTAACGGTTACCCAAATTAACTAATCACTGAGTTTACACATAGGAGAACATAGGTGAAAATATAGATATAGAAGAGAAATCTAACCATTACGTTCTGATGGAGAGTGGTAGAGAACATGGATATAAAAAAACCAACAATCATAAAGCCATAAAAATTTGATGACCTAAGGTACCATCTGACTCATCGGATATGAGGACATTAGGACTACATTTTTGGTTTTCAATATCATTTCCATAAAGTTGAAGAATAATTAAAATAAATACTTACTTAATTTTTGTAGAATATAACTGTTTTATGTTCCTTGAACAATTTCTAAATCATCTCTCAATGAAATGAAGTTGAATATGTCTTTCGTGAAGTGTTAGCAGATCATGCGATAGAATGATGGGTCATTCCATCTGTCTCAAACAAAAGGTTACCAAAAGTTATCAAATATAGATAAGTCTATCTATGGTAAGGTTAATCGTATATGATTCAAAAAATGGACATATACATCATCTATCATACCACTTAATATAATAAAACTATTTTCTACTAACCAGGGACTTTTAGTAGGCCTGTGGTAGGCTATAAAGGCATGTCGCACTTCGGTTGTGGGTTCGATTCACGCAACCTTGTCTGACGTGACGGGTTGTCACCCATCCTGCAGGTTGTCCTCTTTTCTAAAACTACATTATTATAACATTCATCAATAATATCAAAAAAAAATTCTAGCCTTAAAAAATACTAACTTATGTCCAACATAATACTTTTTTCTAGGATCATAGTATAAAAAACAATTACTAGAAATTTCATTTGCCGAGAATGTGAATACCATTATTTATCCCCCATATATCATACGATATATCTTGTTGGCCACATTACAAACATGTGAATACCTTAATCATGTATTCTCTTGAAAAATGAATACCCATTTAACATTAGTTAAATCATAAATGCTATCAAAATTTAACACTTTCCACATACCAAAATCCCAAAATTTCTATATACTCAAACCATGATATATATTTGTCCTTATATTAGTCATGAGATAATTTCATTTTTTCTTTACCCCATCATTATGAGCATACCATTTTATTTTCAAAAAAATTTCAATCACTTTTCATGGTTACCAGTACCGTAAAATTATTGAAACCCACAATAGACTAATGCATAAATATTCCAGTATTCCATGATAATATATAAAATATTATTTTGGAATCCCATTACATAAACACTTAATCATTCCACAACATCATTGTCAAATTAAACATCGCCAATATTGATAACATGTGACTTCCCTTTGTCCTTTTCCTTAAGTGGTTTCTCATGTCGATCATCATTAACCCTTGGATTAGGGAATCTATTAGCATAATTCCCCATTTCCCCTTGCTTAAACCATTTACACTTTTTGGTTTTACTAGAGTAACTAGTTTTTACTCATATAATTCTATTATTATCAGAATCAAATTATGGTTATGTTATTAAAAAATATATAAATTAAAATAATAACTATTTTTTATTATATTCTTTTTTGAAAATATCAAAAGTAAATGGGAATAGAGTAAATGTATAAATCATTCAAAATAGTATTATATGATAGTGTAACAGATGGTCTAAAATATAAAATAGAGGATATAAGAAAAATATTTTTTAATTTCAATTATATTTTAGAAAGTAAAAATATTTTATATAAAATGGTTAAATAATTGTTTAAATCTTAATTATAGATTAATAATCTCTAAAAATTCATGGTAATTGTGAAAATTATATTTTTCATCATTTAGCGAAGATTAATTTTTTTGAAAACAAAACCAAATTTTTTTCCTTAGGATAATATAGTAACATTTAACCAAGAAATAAAGATATTTTTTCAAATTTGAAATATAAAATTTCATATTAATCATTTATAATGATTAACAATCAAATCATTATCACATTAAAATATCATTTTAAATTAGTTTTTCCATAAAAGTAATATTTTTTTTGAATTTTTTGACCAAAAAATTAACTATTTAAATTTCTATAAAATGATTCATATATGTATGAATATCCTTATTTTAAAATTTGTTTAATAATATAACTATCATCATTTATAATTTCTATGTTTTCACCGTCATATTTTTATATAAATAAAATATTTATAAATTTCATTTACTTAAATATTATCTTTAGAAAAATATATAAAAAAATTTATATTTATGGAAAATACATAGTGAAATAAATTATTTTCATATTCTATACACAATAAACTAAAATATTTCTATCAATTTTAATTATTCATAACTAATAAAATAGTAATGGGATTCTATTAGATAAACGTAGCTATGGATTTAATGGAATCAATGACTATGGGTAAAAGTTTTTTTGAGGTTCCGTACTTACTATACATGGTTTGACTACTGAACTCCAATTTCCAAACATAATACAAATTATAACTAGTTTTATTTTTTCCCTTATCCATTTGGGGTCAATAAAAAATATAATAGAAATTATTTTTCATTTGGATATTATAGCTATTTTTGTATTAATATGTGGTCATGGGGTGATTTTTATATGCTATTTTCTTATCTTAGAAATACAATGGCCTCAAAGTAAATATAATCAATCAATACCTAATGTTAGATAAAAGTCAAAAAAAGGATGGATAATCAATATTCATAAGAAGTAAATTCCAATAAACATCTATTATATAAGTCTTATATAATTAAGATTCAATGATCCTAACAATATTTGTTTTTATAAATAACTAAACATATATTCGTATGTGTAGTTATTTTTTATTGTTATGTATAGAGGGGTCGTTTAAACTTCACATCGATACAACAGTAATTTTTTATTAGTGGTTGAATAATTTCCCCCATTCCATATCATTTTATGAACCCATATCTACACTTGTGGTTTTATAGGTATTCCCTAATCATGGAAATATCAGGGTTTATCATAATTGTTAGCGCATGGATTAGCGGATCGACATAGATAATATTGATTCCACCCATAATTATGATATATAACTACTAGTGGAATCACTAGTATAACTACATTCCCTGTCAATATTTGTGTAGAGAACAACAATTTTAATAGGGAATTATTTTTTATGTCATCACTTTCTATACTTAAAATAAATTCTTGTTATTTTGAGACATTTTACATTGGGAATCACCCCATATTCATAAAATATTTGGTATTGAAAATTATCTAATTTTTCATCATTGTTACCTAATCATAAAATACACTAAATATTTCATTTATTTTAAAGGTTTGGATATTATAAATTTTTCCAGTTGTTAATCAGGATACATTTAAGATAGTTTTTAATAATAACATGATCACTCACACAAAATCATATTCCAATAGGTTTATCAATTATAAAATATTATTATCATCCCCTGAATCAATTATTAACATATCCTTTTCATTATCCATTTCTAAAACGAAAAAGTATTTAATCACGAGTGATGACAAATAAATACATTAAGATAATTATTGAAAGATCATTACATGAACAATTTGACCTAAAAAGTTATTACTCTTTGAAATTATTTTATTTTTCTTAATAAAATAATCTAAAGATCAATCCTAGTTTTTATATATTTTGTTCTCTCATATTCTATATATAAAATATTTCAACATATAAATCATTAATATTGTACTGTAATGTGAATTTGATTATTCAATGTATATACCTAGAGAAAGTCTTTATTGGTGTGTAGTTTCAGGTTCAATATTCATGCACTGGTGTAATTATTATTTTGATACTCAACATACCTTTTTCAAGGGGATTAGTTGTATGTGTATATTTTTCAAAACCACATCCATGTTCCAGTATATATAAGGATTTTAAATTTCTAGGATAACCATAAAATCATTATTTACTAAATCATTAGCATGTAATTATATTCGTAGACATATCCCATAGACTTATTAGTTGAGATCTCAGTAGATATTTATTATAAAAATATTTAAAATAGTAAATATTACCACAACTACCCTAAAGGGTAAACAATAATATTGAAAATTATTTTCAAACATAACCAAACCGCCATTTAATTATCATAAAATAAAAAACTAAACTAAAATTTTTATAGAAACTTTCTTTAATACCAAATTTGAAAACACACACATCGTAACAATCTCATAATTACATAACATAAATAAAATATTTCATTATAATATAATATCAAGATCATTTTAGTTTACAGTTTTATAGAATTAGGACAGATAATTAACAAAAAATCTCATGTATTTCTCATTAAATGGAAGTTATTTCCTCCAAATTAGAAAGTAATTATTCTACAATAATTATTAACATCCCATAAAAATTCCAAAAAAATTCCCTTCATATATATATAATGTGTGTCAGATTTCAATATAACATTTGGATATTGGAACATAATAAATGTGTGATTAGATGCCCAGTAAGAAGAGGAGTATACTAAAATATGTCATATAGTACAGAAACAACATTAAAAAGGATATATATTAATGATAACAATTTAATTACTTTTATATGATAATATGAATATGAAATAAATATGTGGAGTACAAAAATATATTAAATAAACAGTTGTATAACAATAAATAATTTTTTAGAGATAGAATGAATGACATCATCTAAGTGAAGGCCTTATCCCAAGAGACTAAATTACATTATGGTCTTATTCCATCACATCTACATGTCAATAAGAACATTGTTAGGATAAAAAATTAAATCTGTTTTGTCTTAAAAAATACCATGTATAGCTGGTCTCATGACAATTTTTAATGCATCAAGGGGATACATGTCACGACCCGTTCCAGTGGGGCCCGACCTAGAACTCCCCAAGCCCTCCTCCAATAGGACAGGGGCTGGTGACTATCTCTGAGTAGCAATATCACTAACATGGGAGGCATTTCTTATAAACACACACACACACACACATCTCCAATCCAACAAAGCTAAAAATTAAAAACAACTGAAAAATGGAAATGCATGCATAAACTAAAATTGTAGAGACCCCGACCCCAGCAACCCAGGATTAGGTGCCTTTTGGACATGATGTGTTGGTTTAAAATAAAACACACATTGTTAACTACAAATCATATCCCATACAGAGGATCATGTGCAGTTCGGGTTCTGGGAAACTGGAAACTTCTGAAACAGTTCATCTTTTAAGAGCTGATACTTGAAAATTTTAAATCAAAACAAAGGGTGAGCATTGAAATACTCAGTAAGGGATTTTTAAAAAGAAATGAAAATACTGTATCATTTGAAAACATTCTTTTAAAATAAATTGAACTTTCACTAAAGGAAAATTGTAACACATAACATAAAAATGCTCAATCAAGGTTTTCAAGAAGAACATGAAACAATTATGTCAAATCTCGAAGGAGTAATAATGGTTATCATAAACAAGTACGACATGTGATATACATAAGCATAAATTAAATAGTTAAGAGTAATGCATAATCAGAGTTGCGTATAAATGAAACAACTTAAATTCTCATATGATGGTTACTATTTTACTAAATGATGATCCAACTTATACCAGTGAAATATGATCTTTATGAAAACATAAAGGAATTAGTCATAAAAGAATGGGAATTTTATCTTGAAAAGAACTTGTTACATAACTTGAATCATGTGGCATCAACATTTTAACATAGACAATCATTTTTGTATCACCAAGGTCCATCCCCAAGGTGTCTTTTGAAAACATTACCAAGGTCCATCCCCAAGGCATCATTAAATTGGTCGGCTCTAGAGATTATGTCTTTACCCAATGCATTGGAGCGCTATCAGGGCGCACCCTTGACATGTCTATATTATCATGTGAGACACATCGTTCATGATTTACTTAAACGGTTTGTATATTTAAGATGTCCCATACCACCTTGAATAACTCATCTATTTTCATATTACCCAAGGTGTCCCATACCACTTTGGGTGATCTATTTTACAAGTTCATTTTGAGATATTTCATCAGTATGCATTGTATAGAATTATAACTCAAATAAAAAAAGAACCATTACATATTTTACTAATACATGATATGACAGTTAGCATTGTAAAATATGTCAATAACTAATCGAAGGTATTCACAGATTAGTAAAACATTCTCTTCACGTAAGTTAATTACTTAAAGCATATAAAATGATGAAATAATATATGATGAATCATTGAAATTATTATTCCACTTAAATAAGGTTCTTAATGAAAACACTTGAAATCTGTTATGGTGATAAATAGGCCCTTGAACTTCTAAATAATGCAAACCATAACTTGATTAATTAATGCATTCACCAATGTAAGTTCATTTGTCTTTAGGCAATAAATGAACATAACATGATATCATGTCCCATTAAATCTTAAATCCTTTAATATATTTAAATCAAACCAATATACATACTTTGTCATAAAACACATCACGGTAAATGTTAGATAAAATTCTTTAATAAAACATGCCCATTGGTGTGTGTTTTGAAAAAAACATGTTGGTTTAGAAATCAAAAAAATTATATCTTAATAAAATCATACCTGCATCAAAGAATAAATTAAGTCATGTTATTTATAAAAGAATACAATAGGGTTTGGAAATTATTCCTATAAATACATATACACATACCCATATATACCCGAACTGTATATATGGGTTTGACACAATTCATAACAAAGTCTATTAAATTCCTTAGGTACTGAAGGTTTCCAACCATAAATCAATTACATGGTTGAAAACTAATTCTATATAAGGTTTGTTATAAATGTAAGCATATGTATAAAAAGTAAGGTTTTTCAAACATAACTCCTCTTAAACAAAGTTTGCATATATCAATTAAAAATTTATTTAATGAATGATACCCCAAAATAGGCCAGGTTAGGTTATAAGAAAACACTCACGAAACTATATATATATATATATACCATATACATTAAATACAAGTTTGAGTTTTTGGAAAACTGTATAATAAAACTGTATATACCGTATGTAAAAACAATATACCACCCGGGGATTTGTATTATGTAAATGTACATATATAAACTGTATATACCGTCTACATATATATGAAACTGTATATACAAAATATAAAAACCTATGGATTTTTATTATGTACATATGAATATATAAACAGTATATACCATGTACAGGTTTCTCAAAATGGAAAAAATGTGTATACGCACCCTTACAAATGCACCCCACTGAAAACATGAAAGCAAACTTTTTGAAGGAAAAACTGATGGGTTTACATTAAGTATACATATATATATAAACTATATTTACCATGTGTACATAATGAAGATTTTCTTCAAATGATGGAAAGCATGCAAGGGCCCTTACTCATGAACCATATGGCAGCAAAACCCTTAAAGGCCATACAACCCGAGGGGTATATATTTGATTTTGTATATGTATATAAACTATATATCTACAAATCGAGAGTAAAAAAATGAAGGTTTTCAAAGAAAGAATGCATGCAAGAACCCTTAACTTTATTAAAAAGGATGTTCGTTGGCTTTGCTGGAGGGTTCGAAAGGAGGTCCAAAGGAGAAGAAGTTTCTCGGGGCTTCAAGAAGCAAGGGGTTTATATAGGGTTTCGGTTCCTCGGCCAATGGGTAGGCCGATGTGGGGTAGACGAAGAAATTGAGACCTAGGAGGGGGGTGTTCGGAGGTTAAAAGGAGCATTGCGGGGGAGAGGTCGATGCATCCTTGAGCAGGCCTACTGGTCGGGACCCCTGTTGCGGGGGAGAATACGATAGGTCGACACGGTAAGGAAATAGACGGTCGGGATCATGAATGGGATGATCGCACGGCTAGAGAGGGTGTAGGAAATTTAAAGATATCAAGGTTTAGATCTTTAGGAGGAATCAGATGGCTTAGGAATACCCGCGGAAGAGATTAGACGGTTAAATGGTTTGGACGGATGAGATCGACACTGAAGTCGATCAGACGGTCCTGATCGCGCGGAGCATGTACCACATCGAAATGGTTCGAAGGTGAGGTGAGATTTATAATACAAAGCATTCCACCTCCGTTTGAAAAACACGAATACACACACACACACACCGGGGCCTTATACACGGGCCCCATGCGGGCTTTGGCCAAACCCCATGCAGCGCGCTCCGCGGCCTTACACACGGGCCTGCGCCCAACCTAGAACACCTATGCACAGCTCGAGACACGGTTGGACACCCACCAAACTCGCTTGGGACCCCCGATGGTCGGCACCTCAGGTCCCTCTGGGCTTGGTCTCAGCCTAGAGGGATTGTCCCAATGGGATGCCCTCGGCATGGCCGGCCCCAACCTAATTTTTTATTAAAAAATTATTTAAATTTATAAAATAACCAATATAAGTATACTTATATCAAAATAATGTGTAGTATAAATATTTATACTAAAAAGAGTTAATAAAATAAAAACATATAGTTTTAACTAAGAAATCTAAATCCATTTTTTATCTTATGTAATGTATTTCATATATAAATATTTTAAAATATATACCTTTCATATTTTTCATCCAAACCCAGTATAACTATTTGGATCTTTAAAATACAGTACTATTTGTCTCATAAACATTAAAAGACCAAATGTTTTCCCCAATTCATAATTTTATAGATCAAAACGTATAATTATCATAGATTCCCTTTAAACATATCTTTAATAAAAAGAATAGTATTTTTTCAATCATATAAGTATCCATCAGGATTTTGAAAAAACAAAAGGATTTATTTCCAAGAATACTCTCTTTAAAACTGTGATTATTTTGTGGAAATTTATTATAATATTTGAAGTATTATAAAATTTTAAGATAATTAAAACACGTTTTCATATAAACATAACTTCATCAACGACACCCAAAGTTTTTTTGAAAACCAAACGACTATATCAATTTAACAGTCATGACATAAAAGACCATTATAAAAAGAAGGGTCATTTAAAAAAATAAAAACACTTGAACCAAGAAGGATGGCTCTCATCATACCATTGGTGCTGAGTACGTGCGCGGTGGTTCTGGCTGTTATATTTATCACACGGATGGACCCTGAAGACGGCAAATATCATATTACTCGAGTTGTGATTCCTAGTAGTCTTGTTGTGGCTGTGTTAGATATTGTTCATGGAATTTTCCATTAGTTGGGTCTTATTGTAATGTAACTTTTAAATATATATACCAGTTTACCGTATTCTTCATGTTTTATTTCATTTCAAATTCTTTATTGGCACTCAATGCACAAAAATAAAACAATAGACAATACTAAAATCATAACGTTGTTCACTTGGACCAGTTCATAAAATCTAGGGCGTCACATTATCCCCCTTTAGAAAATTGCGTCCTCACAATTTATTTCACAAAAGTTCAAGGTTCTACAACGTCCTCACCATCTCCACCAGTGTATAGGGTCAAAAATTGCATTTACCAAAACCCTTGTAGCGATGCTCACCTCTTCCAGTTCCCTAACCGAGATACACCTAAGAAAGGATGTGTTGCACTTATGGTTCGGGCCTTCAGGATTCCAGAGGGATGATCGAAGAGTACAAAGTTCTAAAATGTCCTTACAGACTAACGGATGAAGGACTCACCGAATTAGGTCTCGGTCGAGGACATTATAGCCATAGATACAGTCAAATAGGATATAGTTGAGAAGTTGGAGCATATAATCCGCACAGAGTTTTCCTTCTAACACAGCCTCCAGAAAATTCACTCTGGCCGTTTAGTTTAGGCCTATGGTGAAACATAAAAGGTCCCTTCATGGTAACTTCCTCGTCGTTCATGTTCGTCCGGCTGCACAGAGCCAATGCGGTAATAGATAGAGGCATTCCCCAGCCAGGTTCGGAGAATATCCGGACTGTTTGTCACCTCAAACCACTTCTTTCATGTTTTTCGCAAATTTGCAAAGGGGTCATACTCTTCCTCACTCGTTTTGATTGCAATGATTTCCAGAATCTAAGTGGGAAGATGAAACATGTGTGTTTGTCCTTCCATTTGAATGTTTTAAGGTAGGAGTTCAATCACTTGAAAACCGTTAAAGGATAAATACAAAGTAAAGACATGGAATGGGAAAGACAACATTTCAATAAACATAAGTTTATTATTAAATATTAGCGTTTGATTTTCCCTTAACCACTGACTAAAAAAACTCCACATAGAGAAGCAATACTTCCCAAATCTTCAAACAAAACACAGGCTGAACATTCAGGGAAAAACTCATGGGGACACCTATGACGTCTAATGAGTCTAGCATGGAGGTATGAAGTTGGGAGACATCTACAAACACTTTTTTTCTGCAAGACAGTCAGGTGGAATCGTCTTCTAACTTTCCGAAGTCCAACAACTGACCCCAGAAGCAGTAGATTAAAATATGACAAAGGTAGCCCGCTTGGAGGTCCCCTTCAGCAGCAGCTTCTTGGAAAGGGTTATCAATCATAGTGCCAAAGATCTCACCCACCGTGAAAATTCGAAAAAGTCCCTCATAGTACCTTACGAGACGTACATAGGAGGGAATACGGGTCATCATCATTAGGAGGTAATCTATTCCTACCCCCTGGTGTCACTGAAGCATCTGTGGTGAATTGGATACATTGTAAAGGTGTTTGCATGTCATGAAAATATGGGCATATTTAGAAAATCTTCACGGCTAGCTGAAGACACAATGGTCTCTAGGGCCTCTGTGGGGAGAGATAAGAGATTTGTGACATCATTTTCCATCTGAAATTTTAAAAAACCCCATTTTTTAAATAAAATTGATGTATATATAAATACATATATATATATATATATATATATATATATCAGTTTCTAGTTTTCCAGAGTTATCCAAACCGAACTCTAATACCAACTGTAGAGACCCCGACCCCAGAAACCTAGGAGTCGGTGCCTTCTGAACATGATGTGTTGGTTTAAAATAAATCACACATTGTTAAATACACATCATGTCCCATACAGAAGATCGTGTGTAGTTCGGGTTCTGGGAAACTGACAACTTCTGAAACAGTTCATCTTTTAAGAGCTGATACCTGAAAATTTTAAATCAAAACATAGGGTGAGCACTGAAATACTCTGTAAGTGGTTTTTAAAAAGAAATGAAAACAATGTAACATTTGAAAACATTCTTTTAAATGAAATTTAACATTCTCTAAAGGAAAATTGAAACACATAACATAAAAATGCTCAATCAATATTTTCAAGAAGAAAATGAAACAGTTATGTCAATTCACGAAGGAGTAATAATGGTTATCATAAACAAGTATGACATGTTATTTACTTAATCATAAATTAAACAGTTAAGAGTAATGAATAATCAGAGTTGCGCATAAAGGAAAAAACTTGAATTCTCATATGCTGGTTACTATTTTACTAAATGATGCTCCAACATATACTAGTCAAATATGATCATTATGAAAACATAAAGGCATTAGTCATGAAAGAATGGGAATTTTATCTTGAAAATAACTTGTTACATAACTTGAATCATGTGGTATCAACATTTTAACATAGAAAATCATTTCCGTGTCACCAAGGTCCATCCCCAAGGTGTCTTTTGAAAACATTTCCAAGTTCCACCACCAAGGCGTCATTAAATTTGTCATCTCCAGAGATTAAGTCTTTACCCAATGCATTGGAGCGCCATCAGGGCGCACCCTTGACATTTCTTTATTATCATGTGAGCCACATCATTCATGCTTTACATAAAGGGTTTGTATATTAAAGATGCCTCATACCACCATAAATAACTCGTTTATTTTTTTATCACCAAAGGTGTCCCATACCACGTTGGGTTATCTATTTTCTTAGTTAATTTTGTGATATGTCATCAGTATGCACTGTATATAGTTATAACTGAAATAAAACAAATGAACCATTACACATTTTACTAATACATGATATGACATTTAACATTGTAAAATATGTCAATAACTAATCGAAGGAATTCACATTTTAGTAAAACATTCTCTTCACATAAGATAATTACTTAAAGCATATAAAATGATGACATAATAAATGATGAATAATTGAAATTATTATTCCATAGAAATTGAGTGCTTATAGAAAACACTTGAAATCAGTTATGGTGATAAATAGTCCCTTGAACTTGTAAATAAAGCAAACCATAACTTGATTAATTAATGCATTCACAAAAGTAGGTTCATTTGTCTTTAGGGAATTAATGAACATTACATGATATCATGTCCCATTAAATCCTAAATCCTCTAATATATTTTAATCAAACCAAAATACATACTTTTTCATAAAACACATCAGGGGAAATGTTAGATAAACTTATTTAATAAAACATGCCCATTTGTGTGTATTTAATAAAAACATGTTGGTTTATCAATCAAACAAATTATATCTTTATAAAATCGTACCTACATCAATGAATAAATTATGTCCTGTTATTTATAAAAGAATACAATAGGGTTTGGAAATTATTCCTATAAATACATATACACATACCCATATATACCTGAAGTGTATATATGGGTTTGACATAATTCATAACAAATCTATTAAATTCCTTAGGTACTGAAGGTTTCCAACCATAAATCAATTACATGGTTGAAAACTAAATCCATATAAGGTTTGTTATAAATGTAAGCATTTGTATAAAAACTAAGGTTTTACAAACGTAACTCATCTTAAACATGGTTTTCATATATAAATTTAAAATTTATTTAAAGAATGATACCCCAAAATAGGCTGGGTTAGGTTATGAGAAAATACTCATGAAACTATATATATACCATATACATTAAATATAAGTTTGAGTTTTTTGGAAAACTGTATATACCGTATATAAAAACAATATACCACCTGAGGATTTGTATTATGTAAATGTACATATATAAATTGTATATACCGTCTCCATATATATGAAACCGTATATACACAATATATAAACCGATGGATTTGTATTATGTACATATGCATATATAAATAGTATATACCGTGTACAGGTTTCTCAAAATGAAAACAAAGTGTATACGCACCCTTACATATGTACCCCATTGGAAACACGAAAGCCAAACTCCTTGAAGGAAAAACCAAGGGGTTTACTTTAAGTATACATATATACATATATAAACTGTATTTACCAGGAGTACATAATGAATATTTTCTTCAAAATATGGAAAGCATGCAAGGGCCGTTACTCATGCACCATACGACAGAAAAACACTTGAAGGACATACTACCTGAGGGGTATATATTTTATTTTGTATATGTATATAAACTATATATCTACACATCGGGAGTAAAAAAAAGAAGGTTTTCTCCGAAAGAATGCATGCAAGAACCCTTACCTTGATTAAGGAGGATGTTCGTTTGCTTTGCTGGAGGGTTCAAAAGGAGGTCCGAAGGAGAAGTAGCTACTCTGGGCTTCATGAAGTATGGGGATTATATAGGGCATCAGTGCCTCGGCCAATGGGTAGGCCGACGTGGGGAAGACGAAGAAATAGAGCCCTTGGAGGGGGGTGTTCGGAGGTCAAGAGGAGCAGTGCTGGGGAGATGTCGAGGCCTCCTTGAGCGGGCTTACTGGTCGGGACCCCTGTTGCGAGGGAGAAGACGACGAGTCGGCACGGTAAGGAAATGGATGGCCAAGATCACAAATGGGAAGATCACACGATTGGAGAGGGTACGGGAAATTTAATGAGATCTAGGGTTAGATATTCTTGAGGGATTGGACGGATCAAGAATACCCGCAAAAGAGATCGGATGGTTAAAAGGTTTGGACGAACAAGATCGACAGGGATATCGATCAAACGGTCCGGAATCGCACGGAGTACGTCCCACATCAAAACGGTTTGAAGTCAAGGTGATATTTATAATACAAATCCTACCACCTCTGTTTCAAAAACACGAACACACACACACCGGGGCCTTATACATGGGCCCCATGCGAGATTCAGCCCAATCCCACGCAGCGCACGCCGCAGCCTTACACATAGGCCTGTGCACAACCTAGAACACCTAAGCACGGCTCGGGATGCGATTGGACACCCACCAAACTTGCTTGGGACCCCCGATGGTAGGCACCTCGGGTCCCTTGGGGCTTCGTCTCGTCCTAGAGGGCTTGTCCCAAAGGAAGACCCTTAGCTTGGCCGGCCCCAAGCTATATTTTTATTAAAAACTTATTTAGATTTATAAATTAACCAGTATAAGTATACTTATTTCAAAATAATGTGCAGTATAAATATTTATAATAAAGAGGGTTAATAAAACAAAAACAAATTGTTCTAACCTAAAAATATAAATCCATTTTTTAGCTTTTGTAAATTATTTCATATATAAATATTTTAAATGATATACCTTTCATATTTTTCATACAAAACCAGTATAACTATTTGGATCTTTAAAATACACTTCTATTTGTCTCATAATCTTTAAAAGACCAAATTTTTCCCCAATTCATAATTTTAGAAATAAAAAGGTTTAATTATCAAAGATACCCTTTAATCTAATATTTTATAAAAAGAAAACTATGTTTTCAATAATATAAGTATCCATCGGGATTTTGTAAAAACAAAAGGATTTATTTCCAAGAATACTCTTTTTAAAACATTGATTCTTTTGTGGAAATTTATTATAATATTTTAAATATTATAAAATTATAAGAGCATTAAAACAAGTTTTCATATAAACATAACTTTATCAATGGAACCCAAAGGTTGTTTTGATAACCCAACGACTATACAAATTTAACGTTCATAACTTAAAGGACCATTATAAAAAGAAGGGGCATTTCACAAAATCAAAACACTTGAACCAAGAAGGATGGATCACCTTATACCATTGGTGCTGAGTACATGTGCGGTGGTTCTGGCTGTTATCTTTTTCACACTGAAGGACCCTGAAGATGACAACTATCCGATTACTCGAGTTGTGATTCTTAGTAGTCTTGTTGTGGCTGTGTTAGGTCTTGTGCATGGCATTTTCAATCAGTTGGGTCTTGTTGTAATGTAACATTTAAATATATATACCAGTTTACCGTATTTTTCATGTTTTATTTCGTTTCAAATTCATTATTAGCACTCAAAGAAAATAAACAAGAGACATTACTAAAAGCATAACGTTGTTCACTTGGACCAGTTCATAAAACCTGGGGCATCTCAAAAATCCCAACCAACAGAGTATGATAGGAATGTAAAGTACATTAAGTGTAAAACCCTAGGCCAAAAGTACAAGCCCAAAAAGAGAAAGTCTGTAACATAGTCCAACATGTAAAGAAAGGTACTGGGATTTCAATCCATAGCCGTAGGAACACACCTAAGCCTGTCTGATCTCACTAATCATCATCCGGTCCTGGTCCACATTGAATTCTATCAAAGGCTCGCTCATCTGCACATGACACAACACGTGCAGGAAAAACCCACGCTTGGGGTGAGTATAACAATACCCAGTAGGACCCCCCAAAACAACAATGGGAAAAAACAAGGGAAAATACCAAAAATGAAAGATATAGTATGCTCCACATAGTATATGTCTATATAACATATAAAAAGAATATCCTGATATAATCATACACGATCGACTATCGCGATACCACCACTAGGATCCAGCTCAAAGATTCCACTAAGCACATAACAAAGAGAACACACTCCTAGGTCTGAAGAGAGAGATATGATGTACTCATTCTGGGGGAACATACTCCACAAGTACTACAGAACATGATGCTCAGATGAGGATAACAACTAATAGCCATTGGGTGATTCCAACAACTCGGTATGAACTAATCCACTAGGTAGTGGATCAGTGCCCAGGTAATGTTGGTCACATCGATACCAAGAACTATTCTTAGGGTTCCAGGAATGAATAGAGGATCCGGCTCCATGTCTCACAGAGGGGATTCCAATAACTCTATTCTGGAAGTGCTACTGAAGGGATCATACTCCTGGATATAGGAAATGATACTTTAAACCATCAAGAGAAAGACCAAGGGGACAAACCCTAAGGAATCTAGTCCATGTCACCAAAGGCAACTGGCTCAAGCCATGTAAAAATGGTCACACTGTGTGTAGTATTGTTTCACACTGTGTTCCTTGACCCCGAGTATTTCCAGTGTAATGTCCCATGTCATCCTTCCAAGCTGTGTAAAACTCAACTACATGGCATGTAGAAGGATCACACGCCTTGTTCCTTGACTCCAGGTACTGACCGTGTAAACGGCCCGTGTCTAGAGTAGAAGTTGTGTAGGAAAGAATATACACGACGTGTATGTCAATGCACATGCCCTGTCTTGTCAACTAGGGAACACCCGAGTACCCTGTCTATATGCCCGTACATGGTGTCCATCCGTGTTGCCGACCTGTGTACCAGTACATGGGGTGTCCCATGTATCTGGTCATTTCTGGCCAGGGAAGGTTATACATGTCGTGTCCTTGGCTGTGTACCCAACCCATGTCCGTGTACTCCCAGAGTAAAATCCAGGTGATCCCCGACGAACACACGCCATTTAGCCTATACTACATGCCATGTAGTGGAGAAATTTCCAGAAACGCCATCTTCCTCCCCGCACTTTAGCTGATCTTCTGGATCTCGATTCTGCTATCTGTTTTTCGGGAATCTCAAGGTGCTGGTTTGTTTCATCATCCTAACACCGAATCCAGAATCATCGTCGCAGCTCCAGAAAATCCTCCTGAGGTTGGACCCACAATCTCGGATCATTTCGCCATCCAAATAATGTGAAACTATCAATTCCATCCAAGAACGCATAGAAAAAACACGAAGAATTCATAGAAACTGGGGAAGGAATGAAAAATAATCTAGAGGGATGATCCTCAATCGATGTTCGTGTCGATCTTGGTTTGTCACCATTAGAAGGTTAAATGAATCAAAATTTACTCCAAGAATCAAATCCGCATAAAATCCCATACCTTAAATATGATCGATACGTGGGCTAATCTATTCGTGGATTAGTACATATTCATCGAAGGTATCGAGGATGTGGAAAAAATCACAAAGAGATCAAATACCCTACCTGGATTTGCGACGTTCGTTGGCGAAGATCTGGTCGCCACATCGTCATTGCCGGCGAAGCTTGTCAATAACACCGTCACCGCGTTGGGAGGTTTTCTCTGGAGATTTTCATATCCTACAAAGAAATTCAAGGTTATGGGAATTGTAACCCTGATCCCTTGCAAAATCTTCATTTAGAAATATAGAAGATTTTTCTACAGAAAGGATTTAATAAAATATTTTTATTTAATATTTTATTATGGTTATGTCCTAAAAACTAGATTTCACCACCGACCTATGCTGACCGATGTTTGGCCCCACCTAAGGTAAAATCATTGTTCTGAATGCAACAGTGCCCTCATATTTCTGATCCGAGAACCCGTTCAAGAGTTATTCCAATTTTTTAGGGAAACCACACGCGCACGTAATTTAATTGTTTAATTAAATTCAAACATTTATTCCGGGATCACCAGTCCGTGAAATTGCACGCCGTCTCAAAGCCTAGTCTCGAAATAATTCCCATATAATATTTAAATAATACATGGATAAATCTGGGACATTACAATACATAAGTCCCCATCAATTACAAAAAAATTCGAATACATTCATCATGTGAACTAATATAACAACTTTTCAATATATAACCAACATGAAATAATGATAACAAAACATTAATATTAAAATAAAAATTATACACATTTTTAGTATTTACTATGTTAATAAACATATGTCACACCATGTAGGAATTCCATAACTATCATTTAATAAGAAAATAGATTAATTTTATTTCAATAATTTCCCCAATGAACTAATGAAAATAATATAGGAAACCAATCATTTATAATTAAAAGAAAATATATATTGATCATAGAGGAATTAAATAAGAAGAATACAAATATTTATACCTAGTGGGTGATTTGGAAATATAATGGAAAAGACCGGTCATTGCATTGATAGAGAAAAAAATATGTAATCCATACCATGAAATAAGGTGATTTGTACTATTTGAACAATTTCATTCATTAAGCCTAAAAAATAACATATGATTTAGAAGAAAATGGAAAAAATTGTAATAGAATTCTTAAAATAAATTGTTCAGTAAGAAATAACATTCACATGATGATATTTTGTGTTAAATTCGAATTATTCATCAAATAAGTATAGTTAGTATTCCTTTTAAAAACCATTATTTTTTAGATAAATTGATTCACATGATAATTAAAAACAATATAAAGCCATGTTCATAATAGAACCATCTAAATAAATTGTTCTCAATCATGTCAAAAATAACATACAAAGAAAGAATTAAAATTTACTTTAAAACCATTGTAATGAATTCAGTGATAGTATAAAGTGGTCCTGATCAATAATTATTGAAAAAATAAGGATCTCTTGGATACCTCCATTGAAAATGTAAATGTAACGGAAGGATTCTAGATAAAAAGGATGAACTAGGGTTTTTTTTCTCTTACAATGGGTAAAGAATAACCCAATGGGAGAAATGAAATAGTGATAAGAAATATATAATGAGAATGGTACAAGAGGAAAATAAAATTTTTGTGGTGAAAGGACGTGTATATAAATTCCCCAAATAGATCATCTCTAAAAAATGTACTTAATTGAAATTCATATAAAAGAAGAAAAAATATTGTAATGGAAACATTAGAACGAAAATAACATTAGGGGGTTTCCATGACTTGGATATTCTATTTAATTTCCGGAGACAAATTAATAATTTTTTTCTCAAATTAAGTTAAATCTGTTCAATATCATTATCCATAATATGAACAAAACTAAAACCAAAAGGGAATATTTTTAGACCAATGGAATGTATACTTTTATTAGTAGGTATGAGTATACGTAACCTTATTGTGAAATATATTAATAGATATATTTTTATTTTAGAATTCTGTTTAAAAAAAGAAATTAACTCATTACTATGGTTAATAATTTCTCTTTTCAGGAAAACTAAATTAAATTTATGAAAAAATTATCTATTTTAATATTAATTTTAATAAAATAAATTTTTGATTCATTAATTATTTCATTATTAGTTTTGTATTGAAATTTATTATATTAACAACATGTATTTTAAAAAGTTAGTTTCCTTAAAAAATATATTCTCATTTTATTTTTAATTAATATTTAATGTTAAAATATTAAATAATAGAATTTAACATAGAGAAAATAATCATCATTTTTATATTTATTACTTAAATATTAGTTTAATTTTACATTTTTTCTTCTTTCTAAATTTTTTTAGGAGAATAATTGAAAATAAAATTTTGAAAGATAAAATGACTTTTATATCATTATTATCATATGAGTATTAATTATAAATTCCTAATCACTTGTTATAACAAAAAATATTAATTTTATAATTTATCTTTTAATTTTATAAATGTACATTTTTATTTACAAAATCACATTTTACATTTTTTAGAAAATTTTATATTTTTTTTTCGAAAAATGGGTTTTAATAAATTATACATTTAGTAGATTAAAATTAATTATTACAACTTAAATAAATATAATATAAAATGTTACTTACTTTTGTTTTGATTAATCATGTTAAAATGGTCTCCAAAATAAATTTTTTGGTTTTTCTAAAATAACTAATTTTTAGATGAAATATGAAAAAATATAGTTTTTTCCAAAATAGTAACATTTATGACATAACAAAAAAATAAATGAGACTTATAATTTTATAAAACTCAATCATTGATAATATATTTTTTCAAGGATTAAATTTATTTAATTTTAATATAGAGTTATATATTTATAATACATATGTATTACATTTTAAAAAAATAAATATTTTATCCCTAATAAAAACTATTTTTAAAAAATTTCTAAATAAGTTTTTGTTTCTATTTAATATAAACATAAATATACATAATGAATAAATTTATATCTTCTAAATGAAAACCATTGATCCTTTTATTCCACACATATATTTCTAGATTAATATAAACTCTTTATAAATAATAATTTTATGGTAATATGATTTCTAATATTAAAATTAATCCTCTTACTCATATATATTTTAATTTATAAAATGATATTATTATTTTCAATAATAATTTTCATAATATTTAATAATATCAATTTTAATTTTTCCAATTTTACATTTTTTCCAAGTTTGGAAGTTCAGTTTCTGTGGTAAGGGTAAATTATGGTTAAAGTTGTATGAAATAGTTAACTAGTTTAAAATATGTGAAATAAATGTTTGATATTTTGGAAAGTTGGTGTCTTAGAAATGTATTTTTCCTAACATAATCTTTGGAATTTTTTTTGGATTTCCCCTTGAATAATAAAGTGATATGATTTTGAAATAATGAGTTTTTACAAAATATTATGCTTCTCAACTTATAAAAGGATACCACTACCTACATATTACACTACCCATTCATAGAACTAGATCAAAAAAGTATTCAGTAGTTTTTCTTAATCACCTTCCATGTGTTTTTGAATCCATTATATCAAATAATGGAGAATCTAATTAATCATAAGCAATTACCTAAGGGAAACCATCCAATGGAAACGTGATACACTCAACCCAAGTGTTATAAATTTTTTATTCTTTTACATCCCTCAATACCCCATACTATATGATGGTATGATAACCCCATAATTTTTGCTATGATTAATTGTTATTATAGTAATGAAATATCCAAGTAATTATTTCGTTCCAAATCATTGAGAAAAATGAAAACATTAGCTTGTATGGGTGTGCACTACCACATCCATAAACAAAATGATTAGTTTTCCACAACCACATGGCAAGGTTTACTTTATAAATTTGATAAGAATGTTATTTTTTTCAATTTATAATATTCTATAGTTACAAAATATTTTAATTTGTATGTAATAAAAATATTAAACCCTTATAGAAACATTATCCTCCTTAAATAAAATTTTCATTGAAGTCTTCATAATTTATTCAAAATTTGGGATAAATATTGAAAATGTATTTGTACTTTTTAATGTAATAATAAATTTGACAAAAATCACGATTGAGGTATCACGAAGTAAATTTATAAAATCTTTATCCATGGTAACCAAAACCAAATATTTATGCACTAATTAACTGAACAAACTTAAAAAACCAAGATACGTGAAAAAGTAAAATAAATAAATGCAACAAAAGATAGATTCTTGATATATTGAAATGAAATGTTAATGAATAAATTATAAATATATATATATATATATATCTAATGAATTTATTTTAATTATTTGGGATGTTTTTTTCAAGTGTATAACACATTCATATATGAGGTCAGTGTTTCAACTCAAAATATCCTTCCCCAAAACATATTTTATTTTATAGGACTAATTTATTTTAAATGGAATTTATAATAAACAATTTTAATTTAGAAGGATTGAAAATAATTATTATATGAATTTAATTTATAAATTAAAACTCTCTCCATTTAATAGGGTTATTATTAAATTAATTATTAGGCTGTAAAAAATCATCCAAGCCACCCATATTGGGATTCGTAACTTGAAATATTTATTTTTCTTTATATAAATATATTGTATTCATGTGTATGAAATCCATATTCAATATTAATATTTCTTATATGTATACCAAGTTTACCTTAGCTTTATTTATGTGTGATTAAAGAGGTTATATTCTATCACAATTCCATCTCTCACGTAATATAACTTCTCTCTGTCGGAAAAAAATATCATGTTTATTCCCCATAAGTTATTTTACCCTTGATGGTTTTCTTAAAAAGATTATTTATTTCATGAAAACCCACATTACTTTTTTAAATATATAACTTGTTTGTTTTTCTATAATAAATGATCTTTCATACATTATTAAAAAGCTTCACCCAAGTGGATCTTTTTATTCGTACTTTTTTTATTTTTTTGTTACATATATTATAAAATGAATGATCATCTTCCCATACTATGTTTCATTTAAAAGAATTATAACAAGAGGATCATTTTAGTTCAACATATCTTTAGTAGCAATATAATAATGATTAGAGTTCTGGATTTAGACATGTTTGTAAAACCCATTTCCATATTATGTGTTTTATCACACTTAGGATTTATTTATGGATGTGTTTTCATTCTACTTGAGACATATTATTATATTTTTAATTATATATTTTTTCCTGAATTATGATGTGTTTATCCATTACAACCCTAAAATTCATTTGGTAATTTAAATATCATATCATAATCCATGTGTGTTATTGGGTAATTTATCTTATGATCACTATCAATGGTGCATAAGAAGCTTGCCGAAGAACATAATGTTAATATGGTGGCCAACCAGAACATTTGATTTTATGATGGTTTTTATCCTATGGTATTTTAACTATATTGTTATACATGAAATAATCTTATGATTTTATGATTAATGTTTTTCCCCTAGGCTTATGATTCAATGAACTTTTGATTTTAGTTTTTTACATGATTCAATGTTTATGTTCATTCCATTTATGATATCGTGTTATTCCTCTTGAATCTAAATTCTTCGTTATTTACATGTTTATTCCCATTGTAGGAATTCTAGATCACAAATTTTCCTCATTTTTCAAAATGGTATCATATTTTATTTTATATGGTATTGTATTGTTCAGAGAACATTATGGAGTTTTAAACAATAGGGATGTTTTTAATTTTAAGATAATTTATTTTTTATCTACTCATTCATATAAACTAAAACTCTAGATAAAATGATAGTAATTGCGGGATAGTATTTTATAAGTCACGAATGATATGTAATTAAGGCCATGGATGCTATACTTTTTATCAGAACAAGGATTAGTTATTTTTTGGATATTAGTTTGATAGAACCCTATTGAAACCCATAATGACAAGTCTACCAGATAACCCTATATAGGTTAGAACATCCTAAAATTTGGGATAATCCAATTTTATATTCTCTTCCATGAATTTAATGAATGTTTTGGATAATGGAATGTTTATTTAGGCTTTGGAACAGTTGGAACTGTGGTTAATGACATCGAATAGGTTTTTTTGGGTATCAACTCAATAGTGACCTGGTGTACAGCAAAGATGCATAACTCCAAACCAAGATATAAACTCCATGTTGATATTCCATGGTTAATGATATTTTATTTATGAATCACTAATAATCAATATCTTCCTAGTTAATTTTAAGAACTATTTTACATATGTTATGATAAAAAATATAAAGTAATCATGGATAAAAAATTACTAAAATAGTTTGAACTAATTAAATTATTGGATAATGTTATAATGAAAAAGGTTAAACTAATTTTTGGGTTAATAGTTTTTATGTTATTTGTTTTAATAATCCCCATATTATTATAAACATCTATCAATGATTTTATCCATTTTTGTTTTTAGTGATGGATGGAGATATGAGTAATGGAGTTAACATTCGGTGGGAAGGCAAGTGCACTAATTACCTCAAACATTAATCAATGGTAATTATATTCAGACTAAGATGTGTGGGGATGATTTCAAACCAACAATCATGAGAGAAGATTTAAAACACAAACATAGATAAAATCCCATGTTTTCCAAATAAGATAATAATATAGGGACGTTAAAATACACCATGTGAAGATAATAAAGAGAAGGATATTCAACCACATTTGAGTAAAAAAATAAGTGAATAAAAACCAAGTTAATTTCTTAAATGGGATTAGAAGATTCATTAATTTTGGTAAATTAAGGAATTGGGAAACAAAAATTTAAAGTAAAACTTTAGGATACAATAAATAATGTTAATGTTTCCAGTAAGGATCTAGTAATTATTCAATGTTCTTGATATGGATAATTTGGTTACTATAAATCCCAATTAACCAATCCAATGGTCAATGTGGAAAAAAACCACCTCCTGGACCATGGGAACAAGGAAAATCATATGAAATTAATTCTATTTAGGTACACAGTGATAAAACATTCATGAGTTTCTAATACCATTTGTAATGTAAGATCAACTTGTTTAGTAGTGATCTATAAAAAAATATGTTTTAAAAATTATATCCAAGGTATATGAATCTTCATCATGTTTAGGGAAAATATACTCCATATAAATTTATCTATTTTTTATTTTATTGTTTCTATTTGGAATTTTCTATATTTTTATACAAATAGAACATTTATAATTATTTTTCGGCAATTTTCACTAAAAATCCTAAATCAACCCTATACCAGCCATATGTGTATGCTAAATTAGAATATCCTCAGTGAAATTACCCCCAACATATATGTTTTTATGTTGAAATTATGTAAATTATTTAAAGGGGGGAGAATATATGGTCCCAAAATTTTAATATATGTATATCTGTAATTGAATCAAATATGTTTCAAAGATTTCTCCATAATAAAAAACATTAAAATGAAAACTCAGAAATTTTAAACCATTTAAATATAGTAATCTTGTTCATAGGTATTAATAGAAACGACCTAATTGTGATATATATATATATATATTAAAATTATTGTTTTATAAAAATTTATTTAATTCATTATATTTCATAGAAATAATACTTTTTATTCACTAATAATTATATTAAATGGAGTTAATTATATTATTTTTAAATGATTGATTTTGTAAAATAATATATTGATTGAATATAGGTAAATATAACAGTGTTTTATATAAAATAAGAATAAGAAAAAATATTATTTTAAATAGTAAATTTTATAAAAAATAATTTGTCTTTGTATATTATCATTTCAAATAAAAATTTAAATAGAAAATTATTGATATTTTATTAAAAAAATTATTTCATATTTACATTGACAATATTATCAACTATTGATTTTTTTACGGTTTTTCTAAAAGATATTTTGTAGGTGATTAATGAATAGTTTTTTTATATAAATTCAATGACATCAATGAAATCATTAGTAAATACGATTTATTTTAAACTTCATGATTCCTTTTTTAAGGGAAAAAATATTTATTTTATAAATGAACATTATTTTTATAAAATTGTATTGAAATTTTAGACACATTTTTACATTTTATAGCATTTGTAATATTTTTCAAAACTATGTTTTTAATCCCTAATTTTTTTTTAAAAATTATGTTTCATCGCTTATAAAATTTAAATATAATAAAATGAAGTCAATTGTTTATATTATTCTTGTAAATGTATGTTTATGATTTAATTTATTTATTTTCCTGTAATAATTTATTTTTATATAATAACTTGATTGTGAATTATTTTCTAAATTGATTAATTTTATTTCTTTTCAGTATATATGTGAGACATATAATTTTATAAAACATTTTAATTGATTTAATTTGTATTTAAGGAATAATTTTATCCAATTTGATGTTATACCAATAAATTTATAAATCCTATGTTCATTATTATTAAAAATGTAATATTTTCATTCGAACAAAAACATTATTTTTAATATTTTACTAATTTTAGTATTCTATTCATCTGAAGGTAACATAACATTTATTTTTTAAAATATATCAATTTATGACTATTAATATATAAACATCGATAGTCTTAATCAACACATATATTTTATGCATAAAATTGACTTTTTTCTAAATGGGTTTTAATACGTTATGTGTGAAAACACTAAAAAAATCGATAAATTATAGAAAATATTTTTATTAAAATAATTACCATATTATAAATCATAATTTTCATGTTATTATATAACTTCAAATATATTATTTTAAATTAAAATATTTTTCTAATAGTGAATTTCGAGTTTTCTATATAAGGGTAATTTAGAATAAATGTTTTCTTAATGATAGGAATTGCATTAAAATATAAGGAATACATGTTTGAATTGAATTTTGGATAGTGTTGTCTCCTATTTATTATGCCAAAAAATTATGATCATTTATTTGGCCTTTGTTCTTTGAATAATTCTGTAATATTAAATGGAAATAATGAGTGTTTACAATCATTTCAATTTGGTCAGTTATAAAAGGAAACCACTTCCTCCCATGTTATTCACCGATTACAATTCCTACACTTAGAAAAACCACTACCATAGTATCTCTTAAACACCGTCCCATGACTTTGAATCCTTGGTCTCACCCTATATCAATGAGAAATAATCCCAAGGATGTACCCAATAGATAGATTTCAAGGGAAAGGATACACTCTAGCTCAAATTTTCTATGTTAATTTTTTCTCCTATATTTCTAAAGAACCATGTATCATTGATAGTGTGATTTCACCAAAACTAATATTTTTCAAATTGTGATTATACAATTGGAATATATATTTTATTCCTTCTTACCAAATCACTTAAGAAAAAAAATATTATTATTTGTGTCTATAGACAACATCCTACATGAAAAAAATGTTTTGTTTTTAATGGATGTCAATGATGGATGAAATAAAAAATATATTAAGTATATAAAAATGATATGTTCTAACAGAACCTATATTAATTTGTTCCAATTATGAGATAATTGTTGAATAATTACATGTATTGTTATTAAGGAATAATAATTTATAAAAACCTACACAAATTTTTAGATCGTTTTGTTATTTTATAACACCTTTGACTATGGTCAATGAACAAAAAGTTTTAGAAATAAATTATAATATCAACAACAATTAATCCACAAAAGAAAAAACTATACTAAAAATTAGTTCACAAATATTATTAATGTACCATATAAAATTTAATATATATAAATAATATTTTAAGATATATATGTAATGAAAATTATTTAGTAATTTATCTTGATAAATATAATCTAATAGTTATTTGAAACCAATGTAATAGGATTTGTTTAATGATTTCAATCATTAATACACATATTAGTTTATGAAATATTTTATTTTACATAGTATATATATATATTTATACATTTATGATCTCGTATAATCATTTTTATTTTTATTTTAACTTAATATTAAATTAATATTTATATTGTAGGGATGTCATTAGACTCTTTATTAATCTATAGGGGATCATTTTCACCACCCTCATTACATTTTAGTTTAATGAACTTTTTATTTTCCTCCCTTATACTATATATATTCATAGGTATGAAATAAATATTATATATATATATATAGATTTTAATAAATAAAAATCCTCTGTTATTTTACAATTATTTGTTTGGAATAATAGTAATGTTGTATTCCTTCATAATTTCATCTCATAAGTGAATCTTATTTTTTGTAAAACATACCTTTCTCAACAATCATATCACGATTCTCCCCATCGAATGAATATTCATTTTTTTTAAATAGTCTTTATTTATTGATAACCTTGTTTAATATAATTTTGGGTTTAAATGAAATCATTTTTCCTTTTTCTGTAATAGTTCATTCATCGTTTTTTAAAATAATCACCAAAGAGGTTATTATTATTCATAATTCATTGAATTATTTTAGAAATTATATAAAAAATGAATACCAATTTCTAGGAACAATTTTATTTCATAGTAAAAAAATAATTTCATAAATTATATAATTCCATGATATCCATGGAATCCACATTACATAGCTTACGATTATGACTTAAGATAAGATAGTGAAACCTACATTATTGTGAGTGATTTTATCTTTTTTATGATTTTTATATTTTTTCATATTATATTTATTTAACAAATGTTATAATACTTATTATGATTATAGATAGCCTATGTTTTGTTATGTGGGTCTTTTATATACCACTAATGCATTGGATAATGTTAATGCCTCATAAATGTCCATGTATGGTGCACACACGATTAGTCTAAGAACATTATGTTTGGTTCATGGGTGAGTTACCTAAGAAAATTATATTAATATGGTGATTATCCTAATAAAAGAGTAATTATTAGAGAGTTTATATTATTCTATATTTTATGTGGTTATCCATGACATATGATTATGATACCATGTTTTAGTATTTTTCTACATGCTTATGATTCCATGGATATATGATTTTACTCTATTATGACTTATTATTTTTATTATTTAGTAAAATCATATTTTTCAAGTGTATTATGAGTTATTTGGAAACCCAAATCATTATTTGTGGTAAAATTGTTTCTGATTAATTCTAGTGATTAGGGATTTTTTAAGAATTTTTTGGTGGCCATTAAAATGGTTCATAGTTTATGTATAGTCTTCCAAAGCCATGAATATTCCCTAAAAAATTATCCCACTAAATGTACAGGATTTCATGGTAGATAATAATTAAGGTAATTAGTTCAATAAAAAATGTAAAAGTACCTGGAAAACCATGATGTAACATTATTTTTCCAACTACTTGCTTGCTACATGGTATACCAAATCATGTGGCCAAATCGAGCAGTATGTTTAGAAGCCCATTAATATGCATGGTTGGTGCTTATTTTTTTTATAACATGCTTCTAAACCATATAATTTGAAAATATTAAATTAAATTATTTATAAATATCCATTTATGTTGTATTTTTACAAATTTTTCTTTTTATATAAATAACTTATAATTAATGAGGGTGACGACCCAAAATTTTATTAATTAATATTAATCTTGATCTAATTAAATGTCTTATTTTGTAAAATGGTTTTATAACATATTAAATTCCTTGGTTTTATGTTTTTGGATTTTAAAATACAGTTATGAAAAACAACCATTTCTAATATAGTATTTGAATAGTGATTACAAGATAAGTAAAAATACAGGGCTTTAAAAAAATTCAATTTACTCAGAAGAAGGAAGTGATGGCCTTGTCAATTAGAAATTCATTATATGAATACCATTTTCCAAATCTCAAAAACTATGTAGTGTAACTGGGCTTTAATCTTGGCCAAGCCCAAGCCGAGTATCAACACGTTATGCTTGAACAAAACCTCCTACAAGAGAAGTAGATGTTGATAATGATTACCACATGAGAAATGTTATCTGAGCCACCCCTAGATTTTTTCACCATCGCACACCTTACCCTTAGTACTTACGGGGGTGTTATAAGGGGTTATGTAACAGGACCCTATCACTATGATTATGTGCATTATTGTTTTAAAATGAATATACCATCATTTCATTATTTTTAATTTGTAAATGGGGTTTAAAACACATATAATATTTTTAATTAATATTATATTAATATGCCTATTATGTTGAATTAATGTATTTTTGAATTAAATAATATTTTAATAAAATATTGTTACTAAAATAATTTTTATTATATATAACTGATCGTATAACTTTAATGAATACAATTGTAATTTTTATTAAGTTTTGAATGTTATTTTTGTCAAAACCAATGAATTTTCGATAAATATCAGTTTTCATTTTAAAAGTGAAATTAACATACTTATAAAATTATTTATATAAAATTAAATGTTTTTAGATTTAGGATGTCAAAATTATCTTAATATGAATTTTTCATTATATTCTAAGACATTTGAATTTTTGGTTAAAAATTAAATACTGTTTAAATATATAATGTGATTTATGACATCATAATGACCCAATAGTGATGTAATAAAATAATTTAAATGTTATTTTATACCAATATATGTTTTAACTTTAAAATAATATGATTTTAGATTTGTTTTATTAATTTTATGTTGACTTAACGGACCCTTCATTACTTACAAAACATTTTAACTTGTTAAAATGATTTCCTTGAGAGTTTGACTCACCTCTACACTAACTAGCATAATATTTTAATAATTTCATCCATTACCCATATACAATAAATTTATCCACTCAGCTATAGAAAAAACAATGAAAAAAAACTATTGGTTGTTTTGTGGTTTTGATGAGTTTAATGTGTAGTTTCCAATACTTAAATAATAATGAATTCCCACTCCTTTCCTATTTGAACCCACTCAATCTCCCCTTCCTCTTCACTCCAAACCATTGGATATCAACTAGCATCATCCCTCCTCTCTTTATAATCCTCCCAATGATCCCAAATCTCCATATAATCCTCTCTCAAACCACTCCAAAGCATTTGGAATCACACTTCCATGTAAGGGATTTGTTCCTTTATAATTTATGTCCAAATTTCATTATATTGTTATCCCTTTTATTTATAATTGAAAATATTGGGGTATGATTTTCTTCCTCTCCCATACTACCATTCTTTTGTTTGAATTATGAGAGACATATTTCTATCTCATTAACGCCTCCCATGTACACCTGTTACCTTACCAAAATTCCACAAGGAATTTATCTCTCCTCATTTACATCCAAGGAATTATTTTATATTATGCATCTAAATTCCTTTTCATATGTTGTGAATTTTTTTACCGTGACCCCATTACTATCCATTTCATTTATAAATTATGATATAAATATTTCTCTCTCATCAACCCATTTTATGATTCCTATTTGACGTCCTTATTTGACAAAAGTTACATGAAAATTTACAATGCCAAAATAATCGTGTAAGTGAATAACATATCCATTTCTCTACCAAGGATATTAAAATTTATGAACATGTAATTTTGGAATAAGTAATTATATTTATGTATTCCAAACCTCTTATTTGTGTAAAAAATTATGATTTTTAATGAATCCATGTGGCACACTTATGTATGAAATTAAATGATTAAGAAGAGTGTTCCCTAATAGAGCTCCAATGCATTGTGTTAATATTAGTATCATGATAAATCTGGTGGAATGAGGATTTACTCATGATAATTCAAATGAAATAAGGGTATACTCATGCTAATTCATGTTCAATGAGGTTTTACTCATGATCCATCTGCAATGATCCTTGGATCATTCTAATATCAGGTTAAATTTTTTTTCCACATTTCCATGTTATGATATTCCTTCTATATCATGAATTTATGTTCTTGTTTATATTATGCTCCGTTTATATTTCTATTGCATAACATTTACTATATTCTTCTTGTTAACTATTTTTTAGACCCTTTCTAAGATTTATATTTCAACATTTTATTATGAATTTCCTCAGGTTATGCCGTCCAATGCTAATTATGAAATAATGTTGTCGTCATGTAAAATAAGATTTCAATAAAGATTTTGTGTCTTATGTTCTATGTTGTTATTTAATTTTCTTAATTTCCCCAAACACTAGACTTCTCTATCCTCAGGGTTGTATTGAGTTCATGTTTATGTGTGTAATAAAGAGAAGGGTTATTATAATGAGAGTCCTTTGTCCACCCCAGATGAATTTCTCTACTCCAATGATTTTTTTAAAATACATTGGGTTTGAAGATCTAGAATTATTTTATGTGACGTGAAACACACATTTATTTAGGTTTCTCCATTTTTTTCCTCTATTATTCAAATATTATTCATAGATCAACCATACCAATTCCAGATATCAGATCTCTGATTCTAAATAATTTTGGGTTCATGAATCATTAATATTACTGTGGTTTTTTCGACATTTTAATGTTATCTATTATGAATATAGTAAAATTGGACATGGTCAATTGATATTAATGTGTGTGTTTCAATAGATCTATCATCATTTTATTATCTGCTTCATGATTTTCATATGGAATAGTTTTTCTAATGATGGATCAGTGGTTGATATATGATCATTAGATAGACCTAAGATTATATTTAGGAATAAATAAATAAATAATTAGCCATTACATAATGAATAATGGAACAATTTATTGAGCATGTTCTCCTATAACATTACCTTGATTTGGTTTCATTAGGAGAATATGTGATGAATGTTATTATGGAACAAATTTATTTACGATTAATATCCTATAATAATAATAATTCTATATTTTATTGCTAAACTATAACAAAAAATTGACAAACTTCATGTGCATGACGGTTCTCTATGTGCTGGTGTCATGTTTTGAGTGTTAATTCTTGGTGAACATTGGGGTTATTCATTAGAAACCATCAGGTCAGTTGCTTGATTCCATGTGGGGATATTTTATACATTTTTTCCCTTGAATTAATTTCATTAATTGATTTTTTATTTTACTACTCATGACATAAAACACATATGTGTGTGTCTATCTCCAATGAGACTGATTTATAATCCCTGACTCCAATAGTATTATTTTATCATGATGATAACATGTAATCTATTTTTCTTTTAAATTATAATTATGATATGATATGTTTCTCATTCTATAATATTCAATTTTATGTATGTTATATGACATGGAGTTTTTTATTGGTGCTCAGAACATGTTCACAATCATGATATGATTATCCCCTATAGGTGGAGTGAGAATGGCTTATGACAATGGTGACCTTAGAACTAAATATAGGGTAGGGATATACAACCCAGATACCTAACTTGATGTAGCTGAATTCATGGAATGATAATAGGGAGTCCAAAATATAGGCATATATGTGGTACCAAGGCCTATATTCTGAGCCCGTATAGCAGTCGATATATGACAACTTCGATGCCTAACCTATGATTGAGATGGGATACTATGGAATGTGTGGCCTGATTCAACTCGATTTCTTGAGATTATTAAGATACAAGATTACCATTTTGTTGATAGGTCATCATAACAAATTATATTTTATGACTACCATTCTGAAATAGAACCAAAGAATCTATATTGGAGGCATTGGGTGGCTTGGTTATAACATAGGTTCTTAGAAAATTATTTTTTATTAATTATTACACAGTTATTAGTATAATGGATCACGCCTATTATACACATGAAATATTGTTATGTATTCGTTTTTGGTGTCCAATTTTGTTTTATTTCACTCAGCCTTTATGTTTATCTTGATATGTGGATACAAATAATATATAGTGATTCTAGAATGTTAAGGGACATGTGGTAGATGGTTTATCCATGGAGCATGTGACTTGGTGTTATATCAGGACATACTCTTAATGAATTTTAAGTTTTACCTTTTATTTACAAGCAATTTATATACTCTAGTTTCATTTTTCCACTGGGAAATAAGTTTATTTATTTATAAATATAACATTAATTCATCAGATATTCGAATTTTATGTCTTATCATCTTCAATGATTACACTATGTTGTTTTATATTATATTTTTATTATAATTGTATGGATATGATATTTTTTTATCTATTTCCAAATTTACATAAATCAGACAATCAATACTTGTCAAAAACCTCTTACATATGATGATTCTCTAAATATTTCATGTGTCTATACGTCACAGACCAATTGGATACTAAAAATCAATTACAAAATGGTATCTTAGATCAATTTTCTTAATAGATTTTGACAATCCAAGTAAGTGGTATAATTGAGAGGGGAACTTTGGAAATATGTAAAGTTATTTTCCATGTGCTAGGATAGATCATGCAAAATATTCCTTTGTGTAACATTTTATGGGATTAAATTTATATCATATGGAATTTCAATGCATTCAATAATCATCACTAGTTATGTTGGATCACATTCCTTATATATACCAATTGTGTTATACATAATAATTCCTTAATTTAATTAATTTGTGAATGTTATCTATTCATGATATAACTGTATTATTTTCTCGATTGAAATATATTTATTTACGGTTGTCATGATATATCTATTGGAATCATTTGGTTGAATATAAACATCTTGTTTTGTGATTATAAATATGTTATTTTATCTAATATGTAGTGTTAGAGAACCTAGTTACATATAGAAGGGATATACAATTAGTAATGAGTGGACTCCTTGAAGAACTATGTTTGATCCCAGAAATTGATTAGAATATATTTGAACATCATGTGTTTTAATAATTTTTCACATTGAATTTCATAAGATTCTTTCCCAGTGGACAGTAATGGAACAAATGGATGAAGTGGGTAGGGATACTCATACTGGGGAAAATACCTCTATTCAATAAGATTCTATGAAATTAGTCACATTAGATAATGATCATTTAATATCTCTTATGGTGTATTAATTGGACCCATAATTGATACATTTAGATTTTCTCATACATTGAAGAGAGCCACTTCGGTCTATGTATGACTATAACAATGAATTATAGCTCCACCATGAACCACCCCTTAATGAAACTGGTGGGTATTAGGTTGTCAAATATTTCATATATAACATTGAGTGTGCTTTATACTAGGTTTATATATCATATGATATAATGGTGAATCCAGATATATTCATGTTTCATGGATCCATGAAGGGGTGATGAGTTGTAATGGGAAAGGAAGGTAGATGTGATGGTCTCAAATTAGAGAACATAATTTAAATTTTAATTTAAAAAAATTCATTCTTGATACATTGAATATAATAGATTTTCAAGATTTCATGGAGCTATAATAGGGATCCATGTTGGTGTCTTTATATTGTCCTCATTTCAATGACCTACTTCACTTTGATCCTCTCATGGTTGATAAGTATTAATTAATGTCTACGATGAATATGTTCAGGATCCATCATGGCATCATTAGAATGATTACTAACTTTGACCAAGATACATACCATGTGGTTCAAACATGGACTTGAATATTTATAATGGAATAGAAGAGGATGAAGCAATTTTTATTCTTTCTCCCTTGAGAACTCAAGCAAGTGGACCTCTATCTGCTACAATGAGTTCTTCTACTAGTTTCTATAAGAAAAAGACCACAATGGTGCATTACAGAATTATAATGAAGGAATGAATTCCATATTTATCCCCATTATAGGGTGATTCATAGTTATTCGATTGTGGAATGGTGAAACGTTACTATTGGGTCGACACAACACCTTTGAGAATGTGTATGCATCTTTGAAACATGGGGAATATTCACTAATTGTTCCATAGATATATGAGATTAGGAACTCATAATAGATCAAGAGTAATAAGGTCATAGATTTAGGGAACATTAAGGGGTCATAAATATTAGACACATACACATATTAGTCATACATAATATTTATCTTGATGATAAGGTTGTGGAGTTGAGACAGGTCAAGTTTACATAGTGGATAAGACTTCAACTGGTAGTTTTGATGGTTTGTCTACAATTCAGAGCACCATCATGTTTGCATTAAAATTTTATAATGACTTATTTAAGATGAATTTACCCCATTATATTATATCTACATAAGCTATTGTTGGATTTAACTTATCGATCATGTTGCCTTATGTGTTATATTTCCCTGATATACAATTTATTATGAATTTGGGATGTGTTCTGGAATTCCTGGAGTTTCTCACATTTATTTTTAGTTATGGAAATCTGTTAGAATTATTTATTCAAAATATAACAAGATTCAATGTTTATCATGAATATTATAGTAATAATGTAATATAATCAGATATTGATGTATTTTAGATATGATTATCTTTTACACCACCAAAAAGAGAGAATTTCATAATGGAAGTTCAGTGGGATCTCGATGTCGAGAGGGTTATTGCATTATTGTGATAGATTAGGATGTCCACCACATTATTCTAATATTTTTTCTAATTTCTAGAACAGTGGTTTCACTATTTTATTTACCTAAAGCTATGAAACTCAATAATTATTTATTTCTAGATGAATATATATTATTTTCTTCTAATATGAGAGTTGACTTCGAGATTCAGGTTTAATTAGGAGTGAGACCAATTATAAAAAAACTCATAAATTATCTTGGTGGATTATTTGAAATAGAACAAGGATCAACTAAAGGAATTGGATAAGATAATATTTATCAATATGATTATGTCACCATAGGGTGAACGTGGTTTTTTTTGAGAAAAAAAGATGGATGTTAGTCTTATCCTCTGTATGGATTACTGATGTTGAATTTGGGGATACTGATAAATTGGTATCATATTCCTTGGAATGATGATATACATTATAAGCTCTTGGTATTCGAGTAGTTCAACTAGATTTATTACATATTATGATATCACAATCCATGGGTTAGATATTGGACCTTATCGATGATGTCATTATAGAGAAGGTATGTGATATAGAACTACATCCTGATCCCATTTGTATTAAACAATATTCCAGTAGTCTTCATGGATCCCACGAACAAGGTCTCTTACCCTTCTCTTAACTCATTCATTATGGTGTACTTGGAATGAAACCTCATTAAATAACTAACCAAAAATCAATATATTATACATCATGAGATAGTCCTATGTAAAATATTATAACCTTGACATTATACCATGATGTATAAGAGTCACTTTGAGAATTAGAATATGAAATAATTTTCTTGAGAAATTTTAGAGATAGGTATTTCCATTAAGAAAATGATATCTAATGTTGTTACTTCTTACACATGTCCCCAAAACTTGTTTGAAATCTAAATAACTCTATGATTAGTGGCATACTATTAAAATTTTCCCTATGAAATTTCCCATTTATTAGAACATGGAATTATGATTGGATAAATAGTAATAAAAAATTATTATATAGAATCAAATGGGTCATGTAATATGTGACCCCATTTGGGGATGTATCCTATCCACTAATAATAGTTGGAAGACGTGGGCCATTATTTAATGTTTCAGTGACACTTCTCTTCCATGAGAGGTTTTTTGACTACACACACCAAGAATATTTCTCTATATATTAACATTATAGGACATAAATTTTAGGTAGAGGTATTTGGTAGAGTACATTATGATGTTTTTTTGAGATATTCTATGTTCAATTTAGTTGTACCAATTTTTTGGACTCTCTTATCAAAAATATGATGGAATTCTAGAACTATGGTGAATGTCCTTTGGAGGAACAATGGAAGATGGTTAGCATGTTTGTAGATTGAATGATGGATGCATCCGAGGAGAATGTATTGATTAATCATGGATCATCAGTGATAAAATATTGATTTCTATACCAGAAAAAATGGTTAATAATCTTATGTAGTGTTTGATCTGATGTGATAATATATAGAATGTGGTAATATGATACATATGTTGTCATTGTATGATGAAGATGTGATCATTGTACATGTCATAATGATAGTCCCTACTTCCATCAGGGAAGTGATGATGAAATAAATCAATAAAACTATGTGGAAAGTTCATCCTAGGATGAGAAATATGAACCATTACTTTATTCTGCAATTCTAGTGTATAAGGTTGGGGATGGATGTGTTTGGATTTTTTTTATGTTGGCTTTCCTTCTGGAGGGTAATGATTGAGAGATAATGTCCTTTTGGTTTTCTCCAACTACATCCTACTCCCATGTGAAAGTGAGAGCCTAACACAATGTACTTTGTGGTGGGGTTACCCTAACTCTCAAAGAGTCGTAACACTATTTGGGTAATTTTCTATCATTTAATGATATTTACTCAACTTAACTGATCCATAACACTCAACCAGTGGATAATCTTGGGATGTTTTATATCTATGAAATTTTCCACATGATTGAAGTTCTATGGAGAATTATATTTGGTGTAGATTCATTGATTAGATAAATTATTTGATGGTCTTACCTATGGCCTTAGAGACTTATCATATATTAGGCTCAACATACCATTAGTAGAAAAACATATATCTTGACCAAAAAATCCATGTATTTAACTAAATGTTTCAGAGAATCATCAATTACATTGGTGGATCTTGATTTTATCACCTCTCATTGGTTGAGTTTACAAAAAAATAGATGTCAGGCATTTATTTAGATAGAACCCTATGAGTAACTCTATAGTAGGACATATTTTTCACTTCTCTATTGCAACGATGTTAAAGAGGTTATAGTTATAGGGCCTGGAATGATTCATGGGTCCATTAACAGTGTGTATTTGACTAAAAATTTCTAGAGAGTTTTCTATGGGACAAATATTCTTCTTATTAGTTACTCGTCATTTAGCCCAATTGAGTTTGAGGAAGTAACAGAAGATAACCATGTATTATATTTTACCCTTCTTGATCAAAGAGTGAGTTGCATTAGTGGTGTACCATCTAGATTGTCATTCATGTTTTTAAATATTACCTATTGTGTTTAATGATTCTTATATTTGGAGTTACCATGCTTAAATGACTAAAGTTATCGACTATGATAATTTTGATCTGGATCCTAATAGAACACACATAGAACCCAAACATTAGATTATAGATAAAAGTGGCAATGTCCAATAAGGAATGATGGTTCTAATTTTCTGCATTCTAGGAAAAACTAATAGTATCTAGAATGATATTTGAAAAATAAAATGTATATTCTCTGAATATGGTACTTTTTTATATGAGTGTGACGATTAGTTTCGATTCAAAAGAATTATAAGTATCTAGAAATGGAGAATGTGACCAATTCATATTTTTCAAGTGCATTTCATTTATATTTTATTCTACAGTCATTTAATTTTTATCTATTAATTATTTGGGATAAATTATATTGTATTTAATATGGTTTTATAATGTTTTGGGGTCTTCTAAAGGGTTAATGGTTTAGGCATGGTCTACCCAAAAAATTAATATTTTGTACGAAACTGTGAAACTATGTGCTGAGGCGCAACGGTTGGTGCATGTTTAAGGAACACTATTTGATAGACAATGAGACATAACCTATAAAACCATATAGTATAATCCTAAGGACAATAACATTGATGTTGAACAGTTTAAAAAACAATGCATTGAAACTATTGAGATTTTCTAGTAGACCAGATTGTGTTCAAAGTAGTCACATAGTTTGACAAACTATATGGAAAACCATGAAAATATAAAGTTTATGATTCCAAATCTTCCATAGTGACCATTTATGGTCTTATTTGATCCTTTATTATTTAATAATAATAATATAAATCTTTATATATGATTAATATGAATTTCCATGATGAAATCCTCTCCCCCAATGTTAGATTTCATCAAATCTAAGTGGGTTTAATATATAAAATTGATGTACGTGATATAAGACTATATATTAATAAAATTTCACCTTGATCTAAAACTTTTACCTTTATATTATTCATAGATTTATCATGATTATTTCTAATCTATTAATTCTAATGCTAAAAATTCAAATATTTTTTAATGATAGAAATATCGATGGTTGGTTCATTGTGTTAATGACAACCATTTTTATCAACATGAAATTTATAGTGAACAAATGATGCCTCAATGTATGACTCAATATATTGATTATATTGAGACTATATTCTACTTGATTCACATCATGAATCTTTTTTCTATTGATGTTTGGATTATATAATAATGTTCATTTCATAGACCTATTATTCAATTATAAAAAATTTGACAAATTAATGATACGTTCCTCAGTCATTGGTGGATCTGTTAAATCAAATTATCTCCTCTTTTAAACCACATAATTGGGTCTATTGACAAAATCCAAGAGATATTTTAGTATAGAACCAGTGATGATCGTAATTTTTATAAACATTTTACTCCCAACTATTTATATTTTTCATTAAAATTACTCTATAATAAACTATTATTTGAAAAAATTTAAAGGAAAAAGAGATTCATAGGCTTCCAAAGAAGAGAAGACAGAAAAGGTAAAAAAACCAAGTCTATGTCCAAACCTTCATATATACATCGTGAACATGAAGATCACAGACATACTCATGACATGAATCCAAGACGTGACCCTACCATAAAGCCTGAAGGAAAAGTTATCTACACATTGTGACTAGACCGGACACATCCTGAATCCAGTGAATGCCTTGAGTGAGAAATACATGAAGAATCTATAGAAAAATAGTATATATAAATGAGTTACACGTCGTAAATGACCTTCTCACATTGTTTTCCCAGTCAATCCTCTTAACATCATGAGGGACCCAAACACCACGATGGACATCCAAAATACATGGGAAGTGATGCAGATCATCGATACATGTCACATACCTATTGTACACATCATGATGATATATTCCTATACATACAGTGGAGTGGTAGAGCATTTTAGAGCATTCCAGACATGCCCCTCTTCTCCCATTCATCTCCTATATAGATGATCACATATACTTGAAGGTAGGGTAATGCTTGATTTATAAATATTACCTAATACATACACAATGATCACCAGGATGTTATGTGACTGTGCATGATCCTTAAATAAAAAAAATTGTTCTTGTTGTTACCCAATTTTTTCATTATGTAAATGAAGAACCCAGAACAACATTATTATTTATTAGTAATATACATGAAGTGAATTGAGAGGATTGATTAATTCAAGCCTGAATAGTAATAATATTTCCTGTTAAAACATTGAATGTTATCAAACCTTCAGTGGTAAAATCTTTGAGCCCACCACTAATAAAAATGACATCCATTTTATGATTTTTAGAAACTGAGTGATTCAATCATTCCCTCTCTATTGTTAAAAACCCACTACTCAAATAAATCCTTCAAAACCAATGTGTTCATCATTAATTAATTTAAACATTTATTTTCTTTACCCAAAAAAACATTTTCCTTTATGTGTTGAGGTACATGCAACATGTTTTATAGGATTAACATTGGAAAGTAGATTTGGAAGCCCATTACTATAGATTTGTCTTTATAAAGTTTTAATTTCTCTAGATTCTAGGACAGAATTCATACTTGGACCTTATATTTAGTAATGATTTTGGCGTAGAATGGGTCTTTATGTTTTGGGTATCATGTTTTTATAAGGAATTTTAGTAGAGGTGTTGGATTTAGATGTATAGAAATAGATATAGGTTTCTTTAAAACAGTACTATTAATGAATTATGTTAGTTGAGACATCATTAGTTTATTTAGTCCATATACAAAATCATTCATGTCACACCCCGACTTGTGGACGCGTGACTCATGCCCGTGTTATGAAACTGCGCGGCAGGGACGTAACTTTCCCTATACGTGGTTAGTGTTGGGTTCCACTGTCTGAGCGTGGTATGCTCAACTGTGCGCTCATCAGCACACGAGCTCTGCAATTGACCGAATTTTAAAATGAATGAATTTGGTTTTTATTATTCATATAATAATAATAATTATTATTTATTATTGTTTTTATTTTTATTATTATTGTTATTTATATTATTACTATTATTATTATGTTTTTATCATTTATGTATTTATCACTTATATTATCATCATTATTATTGTCTTATTATTATGAAAATTAATTATTTTAATAAAATTATTATTATTAATGAATTATCATTATTTTTGTTATTATTTTATAATTATTATTAAAATGAAAAAAAAATCATTCCCCAAACCACCCTAGAAGCGGGGATGCTCCCTGTTCCCCTTTTCTATTTTTTCTTGTGGCTCCCCCCTTTCCCCTCTGCCATCCGGCCATCCGGCCCTCCGCACTTCCCCTCCCCAGCCTCCACACCCCGCACTCCCAGACTCCCCGATCGCTTGCCCTCGAGCCCATTTGCCTGCTGCCCTCCAGCCCTACGGTGACCTGACACTTCGGCCTCCTCCAGTGGTGCCAGCCTCACTAGACCCCAGCCCTACATGCCCTGCCTCCTAAGCTGTGCCCTTCTCCACACATCCCTGTCCGGCTCTGGCCCTGCTGCTCGCCTGCAGCCTAATCGTCCGCCTACTGCGACCGCAGCCCGTTCACCCACCGGGCCTTTGCCATGCCTCCTCGATGCCTCCCCTAGGCCCCCAGCAGCCCTCATCCATCTCTGGCTCGCCCCTCGATGGCACACCCAGCTCCTGAAATCGTCTCTACATGACCACCCTGGCGGCCATCAACTCGCCCCCCCCAACTTGCCTTCTCTCGGTTTCCCTCCACCTGCCAACCCCGCACAACGCCCCGGCCTCCTGCGTGTAGCCGGATCCCGTGCCCCCTACTCTCCCTTTGCCTCACCCAGCTTCCGCACCCCCTTCCCTCACCTCTCCAAGATTTTCCCCCCCCTTCTGTCACCTCGAACTGCTCCTGAACCCCCTGCCCTCCCCTCCCCCGACTTCCACACCCCAACCCTCTCCTCGACCAGCTCCTGCACCCCATGCCTCGTAGTACCAGCCGCCTTCGGCAACCCTTCTTCTCCTACGCCATGCTTCCCGACCACCATACCACTGGTGAGTTCGTGCCTTGGCATCCAGCGGTCTGACCAGCCAACCTCCAGCCTCCAGCCTTCCGACCGACCCACCTCCGACCAGCCCACTTCTCCCTACCGTGTCTCCAGCCTCCCGCACATTCTCCCTTTTCCTTTCACCGGCTAGCAGCGCACCCGGCAATCGGTGTGCAACTCTCATAGTGGTCTCCCATGCCGGTGTATGCCCCTGCCCATGAACCCCTCGCCATTTACCTTCAATGGAATCTCAAAACCCCCCTGCCCTCCTTACATCGGACCCCTCTAGCTTTTCCACAATCCGGTCTCGCTCTAACCTTGCTACGCAGCTCCGCCCGACATCCCTTAGTCGTGCTGGACAAACCTCCCTAATCTGGTCTAATTATTTATTTAGTTATTTGTTTATTTATTTTTCTCCATTTAACGTTTGGTGTTTTCTATTTTTCTGGCTGAATCATAATACCTCATTTTGTGTTTTTCACAGTCTGCTCGTTTTCTAGGTTGTGAAAATGGTCCATTGGGTGTTGTTTGTCTTTCCATGGATGTGCCATTGTATCTTTTCTTTCCATTGAGGTGGAAAATTCCGCATATTTCCTTTCCAAATAAATTCATTTAACGCTTCCATGTTTTAATTGATTATTTAACAAGATTATCACCTTTAAAATGTAATTTATTTGTTCATGAAATCATTCATACTTTATTTGGAATGTTTATGGAAACTATTAAAAACTAGTTTCTTATTTATGAATTTGTTTGTAAACTGATTGAGTTGTCATTATAATTGTTTATAAATTATTTGGTCTATTAATTAAATTTTTTATAAATTTTCGCAACTGGTTATGAATATTTTTAATTAATTTTTTGGTTCATCATAAATTTCAAAAGGGTGAGTTTAACTATTTTTCTTTAAATCATGGTCTGTTGGTCTTGAAATAGTTTTTTTGGTTGTGTGCATGGTGTGGGTTATGTTTGAAAGGTGTGAGAGTGGGGTTTCAAAGGGTTTGGTTATGCAATGATTTATAAAATTACGTTCTCTTGTGAGTTGGTGAAATTGGGATGTAAGCCTCTATTTTTTCATTTGAAATGTTTTACCAAATGAATAAATCATTTATTTAATGATGCTTTCAATTAAAATCATTGGTTAAAAGTGTTTTGGCGTGAGTTTTGTTTTTCTAGGGTGTTTTTTGGGGTGTGTCAACATTTAAGCTTGAAGGGGTACATAGAGTGGTTTTGAAATGTGTTTTGGTGTGAGTTTGAAAATGGAAAAGGCTCGTTTGGTAGTGGTAAAATGATTTTTGTGCGTTTTGGATCCTAAGGACCTATTTGGATTTTTTAAATAAAAAATTGGTGTTTATGGTTATTTTATAAGAGATTATGCAATGTTTTCATAAATACATTTGATTATGGAAAACTAGAGGATGGATTTATAACATCAATTGTTTAATAATGTGGTTTTGATAACCGAATGATATGATATCCTGGTTGGCAATTTTTTTTGTTTTTCATACATGTATATATGTAATAATATGGGGTGATTTTTTATAGGCTAACCCCTATGGGTGAATGCACAAGAAGACTCTGTGTTTGGGGAAGGAAAATGCAGTGATATGGGTCACGCGTGCAGGGGCCTTCTTACTTACACATTACTATTATAACCACCATGGGTTCTTGGGAATATTTTATAGGTTGAGGGATGGTTGAAAACCCAACCCGATTAGATGGGTTGGTAGCCCCTGGATTTTTTGTTTGGAAAGGAGGGATTTCTACTTGATTGGTCAATTAAAGAGGCTAGGAGGTTATAGACTTAGGAGCCTCACATTAGGCCAGAAGGTGGTTCCGAAACCGAGTACATCCAGGGGTATTCTAGGGATGTTTAGGATTACCCATGGTTACTATATTATTTTCATTTCTTGTTTACTTTCTGTGTACTAATTTATTTTCATTTTTCACTCTTATTTGTTTTACTATAGCACAACATTGGTATATTCTATTTTGGATTTTGTTTATAAAATGAAAAATGATTTTGGAAAATGGTATACAATGTATGTTGGGTTTCTAAATGGAAGAAACATATTTCATATTTCCTAATGTGAAAACCCTACTATTATAATTGTATTTCAAACATGTGTTGGTGGATTGTTTCAAGAAATGAGATATATGATTTTGTGGTTTGCCTTGGCAACCCTACTAATCATTTTTAATGACCATGCCTATTTATCATTTCAGTTTCAGGATTCCTTGCCCAAATTTGCTTGGCTGAGTTTCTCATTATTGGAGCAAGGTCGGCCTTTGGTTGGGAGGTCACCTGGAAGGTCACATGGAGGTATGTTGAGTTTTAATTCCATTTAATTGCTTTTTTTATCTTTATCTTCAATTTATATCTATCTTTCTATCTTATATTTATGGGAAAAACTCTTCCCAATGATCATATATTGATGCCCGACACTGGTTTCCAGCCCGTGGGGATCGGGAACACCCTTCGGGCCATGTCGCAGACCGGTTCAGGTGACAGGTTCAGGGTCGAACCAGGTTGGTTCATGAAAAAATGAAATCAAGGGAAGTTTCTTGTTATTTGGGGCGTCTTGTAGATGGATATTATGATTGTCGGGACTTCAGAGGTAGGTATGGGAAGGATGTCATGAACCCTCTCCCATTGCAAACCTCGAGTCTCCAAGGGTAGTCCGGGAATTGAGTTCTTGTCTCATTCGGAATTGTGTTGGATTGAGGGATGACGAAATGGGCATACCGATGTTGTATCAGGATTTCATAGGGAGTAGTGACCCTTGTGGTGTCTATGTACACGATTTAAGTCCCTCCAAGTTGTTGACGATTAATTGGGGTGTGGCCCACTACCATGTCGTAAAGTTAAGCGTAACTACTAGTCCTTCAACCTGTTAGTTTGATTCAAGTTGAGTGGGATCATGGTACATATTGGTGTAAGTGAATTCTTGGAAATGAAAAAGGGTTTTTGAAATGAGAATTATTTCCATCAAATGGATTTAAATTGGTGAAATGGATTTTTAAAACTGAAAGCTCTTGGTCTAAAAAACAGGTGGTTGCTTGGAACTAGTAGAGATATGGTTTGGGTGCAACCTTGGGTACTCATTATGATCATTTTCACATGTGTGGGAATGCATGGGAAGTGCAAGTTGGTTCCTATAGATGGAAGAAGATGAAGACATGTGCATTGATTCATGGGAATAACAGGGTGCACACATGAAATTAAAGGATTGACTTTGTTTTTCTAAATATATTTTATAAAGGGAAAATGGTTTTTGGAAAATTGAATTTGGTTTGGAATGTGGGTTGGTATTTGGAAAGTGGCCTTGAATAGAAGAGGGTTTTAAATTTAAAATGAAAAATTAATTTTTGTGTTGTATTTGTATTTGTCTGGTTTTGGAGATGGCTATTTTTGGAATGAAATAGATTTCATTGATATTGCTTCAGATTGATATAGTTTTTGGTTTTGTGTCTTATATGTTGTTCAGAAAATGCCGCCAGGAAAGGTCCCCAAGGATTCTGATAAGTCATGCCATGTTTTTGGTCCTTCTCAAAAATTTCATATTCTTCACAGTGATCAGGGTCCATTATAAGCAGAAAAGTGGGTTGAAGAGGTCAAACAAATCTTTAGGATATTGGAAACTCCCGAAGCTTTTATAGTGTGTGCTGTTTTGGGTGTGTTTAAAGGTATCGCTCTGGATGAAAGGGAATTATTTGCCCCACCATCACTGTAAGTTGGCAATCCAATGAATCCAGTTTCTCATGAAGGTTCCCCATTTGGAGAGCAGGGTGTGCTAGAGGGACCTGTTTCTAATGAGTCATTTGTAGTGGTTCTGGCATCTAGTTCATCACATCGTTCAGTGGTGTGCCACCAGTGTGGCCGGTTCGGGCACGTAAATCCATCATGTCATATACCTCTGAAGATGTGCAATCGTTGTGGGTGTTTGGGTCATCTGGAAATGTATTTCAGTCAGCGTATCCTGAAGTAGACGTTGTGTCTAGAGGATTCCAATGCGTGACTATGAGGTAGGAGATGCTTTAGCCACTAGAACCCCAACCACAGTTCTTGGGGTGAAGGTCGTATGCAGTTAGGAGGTTCCAAGGGTGTGAATATTTGGTTTTGGTACTGTAATCTGTGTTAGCAGTGGAACATTTGCAGTCTCTTCATTCTTGGGTTTTTGCTGTTAATGTTTTTACATCATTGTAAGTTCATTGTTTTATCGCTGGGTTATGACAGACATGTTCTATTGTAACCTAAAACGTTTTTTGTATGATTATGGACTTCTGAGCCATTCATTTCTTTCTTAAATGTGTGTTTGACCCTAATATGGGTTGTTCTTGGTTTTGTGGTATTTATTTGGAGATTTAAGTGTCTGTGTATGAATCAATTTTTATAGTGATGATCAGATTCACTTTATTGGTTATGCTTCTCTCTGAATTTTTTCTCTATTGTTGGGGTTTTTTGGTCCTCGTCGAGAGTTTCAAGATTCAGTGGTGGAGTTTCGTGTTCGTGTTATCGAAGTTTGTTTAGATTGGTTAGGAGTTCCCTTTTCACCCCCACCATTCCAAGGTGGTATGTTTTTCTATTATATTTCTGCACTACTTGAGTTCTTATGTTGGGGAGAACCCTCTCATGTTCTCCGATTCAATTGTGTTGCGGTTTCTTTCGGCTTCAATTGGGCATCAATTCTTTCTCTGTCTATTCTTTAGTTGGGTGACATTCAATGGAAGAAAGTGTCTAAGGTGGGGAGAATTGTCACACCCCAACTTGTGGACATGCGACTTGCGCAAGGGTTATGAAACTACGCAGCAGGGATGAAACATTCCTTATACATGGTTAGTGTCGGGTGGCACGGTCTGAGCGCAGTTCTCTCAACCGTGCGCTCAGCCGCACGTGAGCCGTCCAATTGACCCACTTTTAAAATGAATAAATTTGGTTTTTATTATTCATATTATTATTATTATTATTCTTTATATCTAATTATTTATATTATTTAAAATGTTATTTATTTTAATATTTTTATAATTATTAATATTATATTATTACCATTTATATTATTGTAATTTATATTGTCATTATTATTATTGTATTATTATTAAAAAAATTAAATATTTTAATGACATTATTATTATTAATGAATTTTCATTATTTTTATTATTATTTAATTATTATAATAATTGTTATTTAATTATTATTTAAATGAATAAAAATTCAAACCCTAACCTACCCTAGTAGTGTGGCTACCCCCTTCTCATTCTCAATTTTTTCCATGTGGCTCCCCCACCCCTCTGCCCTATGGCCCTCCGCACTTCCCCTCCCCGGCCCCTACACCCCGTGCTCATGGCCTCGCCCATCGCTCGCCCTTCGAGCCCTACAGCGACCTGACCCTTCAGCCCTCCCGCATTCAGCCTACTGTGGTGGCGAGAGCCTCGCCGGACCCCAGCCCAGCTCGCCCTGCCGCCTGCACTGTTCCCTTCTCCCAGCCTCAATGTCTGGCTCCAGCCCTCCTATATTCCTACAGCATGCTTGTCCGCCAGCCGCTCCAGCAAGTCGTTCACCCCCCAGTCCTCCACCAGGCCTCCACCAGGCCTCCTCCAGGCCTCCGCCAACTATGTCTCGCCCCTCAATGGAACACCCAACTCCCGACCTCATCTCCGCATGTCCACACCATCGCCCAACACCTCTTCACACCTCTTACCTTCTCCTGGTTCCCCTCCTCCTGCAAACCCCGTGCAGTGCCCCAGCTTCATGCCTGCAGCCTGCTCCTACTCCCCCTACTCACCCTTCACCTCACCCTGCTTCTGCACCCCCTACCCTCACCTCACCCGGCTTCCCCACTACCTGCCCTCACCTCGCCCCACTCCCACCCCTCATACCCTTGCCTCACCTGGTTTCTGCACCCTCCCACCCTCTCCTTTCTCGTATCCTGCACCCCCTGCCTCATTGTACCTTCCACCTCAAACAACTCTACCTCCTCTGTGTTGTGGTTCCCAATTTCCACACCTCCGAATAGTTTTTGTCCCGACCTCCCACCATCTGACCAGTCCACCTCTGGCATAAGGCCGTCCTGCCAACCACCTCTGACTAGCTATCTTCACCATGTCTTGTCTCCGGCATCCCGTACTTTTTCCCTCCACCTTGCGCTGGCCTGTAGCGCACTCGACAATCGGCATGCGACTCTCCCAGTGGTCTCCTTTTCTAGTACACACCCATACTCGTGACCCCATTTCAATTTCCCTTTAAAAAAATCCCGAAAACCTTCTTCCCTCATTACTTTGGACCCAACCAGCTTTGCCACATTCCATCTTCACTCATTCCTTTCTACACACATCCTCTAGACCTCCCTTTTCCGAGCTAGCTAAACCCCCATACTCCGGTATAACTATTTATTTAGTTATTTTTTATTTATTTTTCTCCATTTCACTTTTGGTGTTTTCTATTTTTTATGGCTGTATCATAATACCTCAATTTGTGTTTTACACATTCTATTGGTTGTCTAGGGGATGCAAATGGTCCACTGGGTGTTTTTTCGTCTTTCCGTGGATGAATCGTTGTATCCATGGTCGCCTTTGAGGTAGGGGAATCTGAATCTTTCCTTGCCGAACAAATTCATTTAATGCATATGTGTTTTAATTGATTAATTTACATGATTTTCACCATTGAAAAGTAATTGATTTTTTAATGAAATCATTCATACTTTATTTGGAATGTTTATGGAATTTGTTAGAAACTGGTTACTTGTTTATGAATGTGTTTGAAAATTAGTTGACTTTTCTGTATAATTGGTTATAAATTATTCGTTATGATAATTAAATTGTTTATGAATTGTCTCGACTGTTCATGAATATTTTTACTTAATTGTTTGGTTCATCATAAATTACCAATGAGATATTTTAACTTTTTTTCATGAAATCTTGGTCTGTTGGTCTCGAAAAAGTTCCTTTGGTTATGTGCATGGTGTGGGTTTTGTTTTAAATGGTGCGAGAGTAGTTTTTCAAAGGGTTATTTTATGAAATGATTTATAAAATGAAGTTCTATTGTGAGTTGGTGAAATTGAGATGTAAGCCTTTGTTTTTTCCTTTGAATGGTTTTACCAAATGAATAACTGATTTATTTAGTGATTCTTGGTATTCAAACCATTGGTGAAAATTGTTTTCGCATGTGTTTGGTATTTCATAGAGGTTTTGGTGTGTGTGTCAACATTGAAGCTTGAATGTGTACTTAGAGTGGATTTGAAATGTGTTTTATTGTGAGTTTGAAAATGGTAATGGCTCGTTTGGTTGTGGTAAAATGATTTGGTGTGTGTTTTGGAACCTAAGGTCCCGTTTGGCTTTTCATAAAAAACAAAAGTGGTGTATAGGGTTTTTTTAGAAGTGCTTGTGCAATGTTTTCATAAAGGCATTTTAATATGGAAAACTATAGGATTGATTTATAACATCAAGTGTTTAATAAAGTTGTTTTGATAACTGAATGATTTGACGACCGAGTTGGCACTTTGTATGTTTGACATGTATTCATATATGTAAGTATATGGAGAACAACATTCTAGGGTAACCCTTACAGGTGAATCCACATAAAGATTTCGTGTTTGGGGAAGGCAAGTGCGGTGAGATTAGTCACATGTGCAAGGGCCTTCCTAATTAAATGGTAATATTATAACCACAATGGGTCCTTGGGTATATTTTAGAGATCGATTGAGGGTTACTGACCAACCCTGATTAGATGGGTTGGTACCCCTGGATTTGTTGTTAGGAAAGGCGGGCTTGGCCACTGGATTGGACAGTCAGGGTGGCCAGCTGGTTATAGACATAGTAGCTTCAATATACACTAGAAGTTGGTTCCCAAACCAAGTACGTGCATGGGTATTCTAAGGATGTTTAGGATCAGCCATGGTTACTGGATTATTTTCATTTCTTGTTTACTGTCTATGTACTAATTTTAACGGATTGCAATCTTACTTGTTTGACTCTCTTACAACATTGGTATATTTTGTTTTGTATTTTTTTGATAAAATTAAAAGTGATTTGGGAAAATGTTATGTAGATTGTGTTGGATTTTTAAATGTAAAAACATGTTTCTTATTTTCAGATGTGAAAACCCTACTTTTATAATTGTATTTTAAACTTGTGTTGGTGGATTGTTTCGGGAAATCAGACATCAAATTCTTTTGGTTACCTTGGAAACCCTATTGAGAATTTTTAATGCAGATGCCTATTTATCATTTCAGCCAAAGGTTCCTTTGCTCAATTTTTCTTGGACTAGTTTCTAGTTATTGGAGCAAGTTCGACGTTTGGTTGGGAGGTGACCTGGAAGGTCACATGGATGTATGTTTGGTTTTAGTTTCGTTTCGCTGCTAGTTTTGTTTTTGACGTCAATTATTATCTCTCTGTGTCACTTTTTTCATTGGAAAAATCATTCCCAACGATCAAATTTTTATGTCCGACACTGGTTTCCAGCCCGTGGGGATCGGGAACACCCTTCGGGACATGCCGTGGAATAGTTCTATTGACCGGTTCAGGGTCGACCTGGGATGGTTCGTGACAATTCCACATTACATATAGAGATGTTTCAATCCTCCTAAATGAAATGGGGGTTATTTGGGAATCCCAAATACTAGGGGATTTGTATAATTTAATTTTACATATAGAAAATAAATAGGTTAAGGATCAAAGGTATCCCTGATAACTATTTAATTACCTACAATTTCTATGAATATATTAGGAGATGATCTTTGTCATATGGTCGAAGTTACATTTTTGGTATGGGTCATCTAGTAAATCAAAAATATTAAAGAAAAGCTGGATCCGTAATGGAATTGAGTGTTCCTAATCATAGAGATGTGCATACTTATATAATACATATTAGAAACCTCTTGAAATAGGAGAACTTAACAAATTTAGTGGTGACATCTATTGAAATATTTAATGATGATTCATCTAGTTGACATTCATGTAGTATATATGATTGGGTTACTTCTCATAGTACAAAAACATGGTGGAGTGTGGTTTTAGATGTTTTTAATCATGACATAGATTAATAGTATCGAAAGTATTGATCTGATTGTGTCAACATTTTCCATCTTATCTAGGAATCAAAGAATATCTTCATGGAAAATACACTATTAAGGGTTTATAGACTATTAAAAATTCTATAGGGCTGATTTTATCTTAAATACATGACTAAGAAATTTTCAATTAACACAAGATATGGTGAACACATTCATGACCCCGCCTCTTTAGTATCATTGGATTCAAGAACCATAGTTGAAAAGAGCATGTTATTAAGAGACAAACAAATCAACATGAAAAACCTCTTTTATGAGTACATGAACATGCAATTAAAACCAAAACTAATCATCATTCTAAGATCCGTGAAGCTCTTAAATATCTTATATCTCTATAAAGAGGAATACATTTAGTTAGAATAAAAATTGATGACACTATTATTGGGTTACCAACCATAGTGATATTGATATAAATTTTGTTGTCTGAAAACAAAATATACTTCTCTATAGTTGAAAATTATGGATTATAAGAGCCACATGATAGAAACCAATTTTTTATGCTAGATATATTTTTTACTACTATAAAAGTTACCTGAAATCGTTAAAATTTTATTATTGGATTTAAGTAAAACTACAATAAGTCTTGTATTCAAATATACTATGATAGGTGGTTTCCAAATCTAGTAAAACCATTTAGAGGTTCCCTAACCTAGGAGGGAATGGCTGAATAGAACAATTACTTGGTGGTGAAATATTTGGGTAAGAGAGTTTCTTAATATCCCACTAAAAGTAATAATCAGAGAAATAGAATGGAATAAAGGGGTATACATCATACTAGGAAATGTTAAAAAAATTTATGAGGCATATCAACGTTCTGTATCTTTGGAGAAGTATGAATTTCATCCCATAAATTCTTTATAATCACAAATACCTAGATTCATGGAGGAAAATTTTCTCATATAATTTGAACATATTGACCACTTACACAAGGAATTATGCGCATGTGGAAGAAAATATTCTATGGGGGATTGAATGACATGGGGATCCATGTACTATATATATCCATATATAAGGATTTTTTTTATAGAGGATGAGGATCCCAAGTGATCATGGGAAATTAATTAAATTTAATGTATGATTTTATAATGTTATAAGTAAAACCCATCCTATGGGAACTAATTCTGTTTTGATAATAGATGTAAATTTACCATCCTAAGTGTCATATAATGGAAAGAAGACCACAACTTTGTTCCCTTCAGTCCCTAAATATATCTATTCCACATGATTTTAAATAATGATATAGAAAATACGAATATGATAAGAAATAGAACATAGAATTGGGATATTCTCCTAATATAATTCAGGGTAATGAAATATTATATTTTATCAATGACAACACAATGTCATTAGAGTGGAACAACTAAAGCCCACTAATAACTATGAAATACTTTTCAATGAGGGATATGCCACATAAATATAATAAACATAATTAAATATAATCCAATCCCATGTGTTAATGAAAAATTCCTTAACAAAATTAAAAAAATAATGGAAGACTCATCGATGTTGAGTGTATGTAAACATTTTTTCAGATTCAATTTTATCTAGTTACCTTGTTTAAGCAGTCTCTGAATAAAGGGTACAAGCTCTTGAAATCGATATCATTCTAAAATTTATCATTATTATCCAATTGATTCAGTATAATATCTAGTGTATCTACACTAAATGTAGTCCGGAACTCTAAATATATCCTCATTCGTGTTATCATTCAATGTTAGTGTCCTTCCTTAAATTCTGAATACACCAACAACAACCCACTAGGAGAATTCCCAAAACCTTCTCCTCATTGTCTCCTTTTCCAATCCAGAAAAAAAATATCGATATTGTAATAAACTATGAACAATATGAAATATATTAATGTGAAATATATAATGGAGTCCCCTGATGGTTTTTCCACTGTCGTACCAAAACAGATGACAAGTTGTTTTGTTTTAGGGATTTCTGAAAAATAGACACATAGAATAATATATGATACTCTTACACAAGACCTCCTAATCCATATACATATTATTTTTCTATATTATCCTTAATTAAAATTTATAATTTAATGTTATTTGATATCATACAAGAAGAACACCAAATTTTTTCATGTTCATTATTTTCATGCATCACATGTTGATATTCCTTATCCAAAAGATTACTGATAATGAGCCCACAAAAATAAATTAATATTGGTCCTCTATCAACTATGTATTATTGAAGATATGGTATTTTAAATAGCATAAATTAATTTTAATGATGGTAGGTTGGACACTTTATTTTCATAATATTTTTTATCTAATATTCATTCCATGTATGTCTAGTGTAACACCCACTGATATGTTTATTTAAAAGTAGATCTCCCCATATCCAACTCCCATGAATATGAGTGTCGTTATGTAGTAGAATAATTTTAGGACATGGAATATGTTTTTAATTCACTAAATTATTTTAATTTACCCTCAAACCGAATATCACAAATGATGGGGATAAAATTTATTATGGCGGGATCATAATGATGATAAAAAAAATTGAATTGGGAAGATGTAACAGAACATGCATAAATTGGAATGATATTTTTATTCATTATCCAGGAGTATGTTAACTATTACTCTATCCTATATTAGGATTCATAAACATCTAGATCATCGATTATGCCCATATTATATGAATGTGGATAGGGAACTTACCTCCGAGGAGTCTGTTCAGATAATAATGATGATAAGGGAGATGCCCCCCATTGTTTGATGAATCATATTTATGTTATCATTTTCATCCTTGCTAAATTTTTGTGTTGTCATGGTCAAATGCTCACTAGGTAAAATTACCTTCATAGTTAAACAAGATATGAAAAAATAAAAAACCACATACACATTAGTGTTTTGTTGGACCTATAGGTAGTCATTTTAAATTTTTTCTTTAAAATTGGATTTTCACTCATTATACTCATCATAATATTTTTTTTATTTTCGACTTAAATTTTTCAGTGGAATAAGATTCATATTACTAGGTGAATCATATAGTATCACACACTGAAGCACTATATTGTGAGGCCAAAAACGTTAAATCATTTTAAGGGATTGAATTATTCATGAATTTCAATGTGTTAGTGGCCTCTATAACTAGTGAAATATTGATTTAAGATCTTATAGATGTTAAATACTTGAATCATTCCATTTTTATTGGAACTAAATAATTGTATTATTATTTTTTTATTCATCTTGTCATGATATCACCCAAGATGCAGCCAGATTTGAGTGGCCATTTGGGATCACAATTCCATCAAAATTGGTAAACCATGCGGCCCCTCTTGGGTTCAAATACCACTACAAAATGACTTTTCCATTTTTCCAAAGATAATGAGGCCAAAATTGTGGTCATTAACACAAATTATAGGGGAAAATTTTAAATATTACATAGTTTTCATGATTTAATAGTATTAAATAACTAGTATATTATTTTAAACTAATTTTTACAACCCAATAAAGAATATTGTGGAAGGGGATGATTATTTTATCAACATATAAAATGGACTATTTGATAAAGTAAGATGTTCTAAAGGTGACTCATCCATCGAGATTTGTTGCAACCCACCCTTCCATGGTTTTTATGTACATTGAATATATTAAGGTTATATAAATTGTTTTACACAAACATAGAAAATACATAATTAATTTAGTTCAAGTAACATTTATTTATAAGATAAATTTGTATTCACATAGTTGATTCCCCTGGGGAATCATATTTGGGAATTGTTATAAGTTGTTCATAAACTATGAATTCAATGGATATGACAATAGCCAAATAAAAACGTCAATGACTGAGAAAATTTGGCGTTGGGAATAATGAAATTCATTACATAATATTCTTCAACAGTTAATGTTTATTTCCCAATAAACCATTTTCTATTGTAAATTACATTAGGATGGGTCTAACTATATTGAGACAAAAGAAAAAAATAATCAATTTTTTAGTTTGATTTCAATTGATGTGTAATTTCATCAATGGATCATAACAGTCACTATTGAAAAGGTAGACGATTACTCCATATTACTCAATGAATACATAGATAGAAATAGTAATATTTCAATTGAGGTAGATAAGTTTCATATAATAGTGGAATTTGTAGGCACTCAGAAGAAAAATCATTAATTTACTTATAATAGACGAAAAATCACAAGATAAGTGTCTAAATTTTTAAAAGAGCATATTATATGGTTTTAATTATTCATTTTTATAATATTTGAATCCAACCATGTATATTTTACTTTTTTATGATCCATTTTTAATATAAATATTTTTTTCTTATAGTCATGTTTACATCATTCTCTAATTTTGAAGATTATGGAACCATAATAAGAAATATTATGATAATTGGAATATAATCGAAACCTAGGGAAAAGGGTAAATCCATTAATTCATACAATTCAGTCACATAATTCAATTACAATTATTTTAGGTATGTCACAGTGATTTTATTATCCATATGCACCATCTCCACACATAATCGTTAGTCTATTCTGATCATTTCCCCTAGAAGTGATTGATAGGAAAATATAGATAGAAATAATTTGAACATCCACAAGAGTTTTTACATTTATATAGATAATTATACTGAACATTATTTGGATTTTTAATGGGGATTTAGGTTTAGGATTCATGTTCAAAAGAGGGTTTGAGTACACTATATGCACTCCTTGAGATTCGTTATATAAATTTATGACCCAATATGTCAAAGAAAGTAAAGTTAACCAACATTCTGTTATAATATATGTCCAATTAATTATAGATTTAAATTTCTGGGGCTATGTAATGGTTTCCATATTCCTTGAGTCATTAATTTTGTATCCTGTTCTTTTTCATATGCCTCATATTTGTGAGACTGATTGGGATACATCATTAGATTTTTCATAGGATTTATGTTACATATTCTCAACCTACAATGTCGTATTGCATTTATTTTTAAATAATATACACTCAATGTTTCAGGAATAAAATGAGATATATGTCCAATGAGGAAAGAATCAATATTTTTTAAGTTATCTATTGATGGTTTTCATCATGGTGAATATAAAATCAATTTCATTAGGATGTTTAGATTTATATAAACTAGACCATCCTAAAGGCTGTTTAAGGTCAATCATTATGAAATTATTTTCAATGATATATTATTTTAATCATATTATCCAAGGATTTTTTACTGGTTCATAAGTTATTATGAGTGATATCACATAATTTTAATTGGTAACTCTCAGTGTTACTATTAGTAAACAACACATGTAAGGGGAATTCTGTTTATGGCCAGGATGTTCAAAAAACATATCCACCATTATGATCAAATTATGGGTACAAAAAAAGGTTATATAATGTGGTTTCAAATCCAATATTAAACTATATGTATGATTATTTATGGAATTAGATCTACAATATCATATAAACATGAATTGTTTATTAGTGAAATGTTAAAACATTAACCCATGTAGATTGAATTAGGGGTGATGAGATGGTGATCGTTTATTGAGGAAGGCTTCTAAATATATTTTAATGATGTGTTACACCACAATATTTAAAATATCTATGGGAATTACATGGATTTTTATTTATTATAAATGTTTCTTTGCTTTATAGTCCATATTAGGGGTGCATATTAAAGTGATATAATTGAGTCATGGAAGAATGACCAACAATAGGTGACCCTTGGAGTTGAATACACTCATTTAGGAAGAAATGATATCTTTTTATGGATACAAATACTCATGAACTGATTCATACTTATGGAAGGATTGAATCGATGAAGGGTTCTAGTATGATAAAGGGTGCATCATCGTGTACTAAAAATATCATCAAGGCGAAAATATGGTTGATCACTGCATAGAATTTTTTTGAATGGGGGTTCATGCAGAAGGAACCTACTTTTTATTATAATTCCCTATTGGGGGTTTATATAAAAACAAGAATTTATATATTGTTTTATTTCTTTTTTATTCTCTTTCAGGCTATGCTATTAAGAGATAGAGTTCATAGTTCCATATATTTGGCCAAAGGAACACACAGTATATGGTAATTATATTTTGGAAAACATGTTTCTAGTCATTATATTAAAGATTATGACTCCACTAAAAACATTGATATGGTTTTAGTAATGATTCACATCAACATTTTTATAAGTTATCACTATATGGTACAATTTATCATATCGGGAAAGGGGTACTTTTTCATTGATATCGGATAATAAAAATGAAAAATCATGGAAAAATAATTATGAGTAGTTTTTGGTCATGTTATTTTGAAAATGGGTGAGACAGAATATCCAATCTGGTCCATGGAAAACCATAAATATTTGACTTTTTCATTTTAAAAAACAACTACCTCCGTGAAGGGTTAAAACATTTTATGATAATAATTCTTCGAACTTAGTAAATTTTTTGTTCGGAAAACATATAAAAATGGAAAAATTGAATCACCAGATAAATAGAGATGAAAATATTTTTATATATTATCCCAATGGGGTGAAATTATTTTAAATTCATAGCACATGGAACAAAAGAAATGAAAGGGATATGAGGAAGAGAAATCCATTTAGGGTTCCCAGGCTAAGAACACTATAAATATATTTGAACATGGGATATTGATACTCAAAATTGTGACACATGGTTTTCTGAATTTAAGGCATTATATAATATAGGAAAAACGTTATGTACCTTAAAATTATTGGAATGATAGTTTTCTCAAAAAATAATTAACACGATAATGAGTTTATAAGATCCATTCAAATAGATGAAGATTCCTCTGGATGAAAAGCTAGTTCTGGGATGTGTACATGGGATCATAAATTGGGTAATTTATACATGGCCTTTAAATGGTAACCATTGATGATTGATATACACCTTACCAATAAATGTGAATTGTTTTTTTCAAAATTAGAGAAACATTATATATTATGTTTCAGTAGTGAAATTGAATATTTACAAATTTTGATAGAGGAATATTAGATATTATTTAACCATTATTTGGATATTCTTATCCTTAGGTAATGAGTGTTTATGGATGATGGTTTGTGCAGTTTAGTTTAATGAAATATGGACTCATGTTTCATGTTTTTTATCATCATGAAAAAAGGACTCATGACACATAGTGTAACAATATGTGGTCTTCAACTATGTATAGAAAAAATTACTTTGATATATCAGGTCCATAATAAGTATTATCATAATCTCAATGTAATGTTGATAAGGGATGAAATATCTAATAATATGGGATAATTTATCATGTTTTTTGTTGTCCATAAAAAACATATATCCTAGAACACTATTTGTTTGTGTGGTACTGATTTGGATCTTCAATAAGTGAATGACATTCCATATAAAATTGATTACCATGTATCCTTATTTTATCATCCAATTTGATGCATCAGTGTATTATTGGACAATTAATATAGGGGACCTAAATAGATTTAACTCATACGGATAAGAGGGGAAATTTATCATCATATAGGACCCCAAAGTAACATCCTCTTCTATGGATATGGAACATATATAGGGAAATTATTTCATACAACATGAGTTACTCATTGTTTATTTATTTTCAAATAGATATCTTCATATATAATGTTTTTTTGACATCATCAATTAGGGTATCATGTTTCATGTTGTTTAATAAAATGTGATAAAGAAAAAAGGATCAATTCCTGTGAAAATAGTGAATTTTATATTGTTCTTCTTACGGTAATTCAACATAACCTCTAAGCTCACACGAGTAACCCTTAGCGAAAGAAAATATGGGTAACTGTGAGATTTCATGGACCACACAAAATTATATTATAGGAAACACATAAGGGGAATGTTTATCACTCTACATGCATAAAACATCTCTACCGATCTAATTATGATGTGGGAAAGAACGAATATACATGATTTAATTTCAATTATGGGTCTAGAATAAATGTTCCATACATCAATATCTATCCTTTGAAAATATCAATCAATTCACATTTTTTTCTTATGGAAAGTTCCCCTTTGAAGATAAAACTCTATTATATGGATATGAGAATCTTCTATCATAGGTTATGTGAACTAATATTCCAATATTAGCTATCATTTCAATTTTCACTAGATCCATCATTGATATAGAAATAACACACATTTAGATTAATCTATTATAAATGGGAGTGGAATTTTCTTCAATAAATATCAACAAAATGAATACAAATTCAATGAATTTAAATAAATATATCTTGTAGATTGGAAAATTCATTTTTATATAGCCACAAAAATGTCTTTCGAGTTTTGTTATTAACAAATTAGGATTATGTATAGGGAAATTGGACTTTATCTTGGGGAAGTGAGATACACTATGGTACATGGGAATTTTAATTATCACAAGTCATAGTTTCCCCAGGATTAGAAGTCAACAAATTACTACAAATAATTGTATAATAGTATTAAATCCCTGTGAAATTATTGAATCATTCTTATATATATATATATGTCTCATCGTCCAAGTAATGGAAAATAGGGTATCACCATAGTGTTGTTCCATAAAAAGATGGGATTTCAGTGAAGGCACTGAATCCAAAAAGGATAGCGAGGGTGACATTATTAAGATATTTTTTTGGGCCTAGGATTGGAGATCTAAGAAACATATAATATCTCACCGGGATAGTAAAAAAGATACATTTATTTTCCAAAATATCATTGTGTTGGTTTCCATGATAAAGGACATGATATGAGTATAATACATTATAAAGCCATGATAGGGGTATTTTTTATTCCATATAGTTCTCATTATTGGTTTATGAATGATTCTTAATTGGAATAACTTATATTTATCTAACATATAACAATATTATATGGGGATTTTAGTTGGTGGAATCTAAATTTGATCCATGGAAGACTGGATGTAGTTTCCACCATATATATTGTAAAGAAAAGAAAATCAAAACACATGTTTTTCTTAAATTATTTTCCAAATGTAGTTTATACTCATACATAGGGGGTTACATGTTATATACATGTTTGTGGGACATAAACCCAATGATAAAATATCATGTTTATATTTTCATCAAATATATGGGAGGGGTTGTTTCATTATGAAATAGAACAAGTCCCCAAAATCTATTGTAGTGATCTACCTCTCATATCGGAAAGAAGGTTACAATAAATATACATTGTCAAATGGTTTGGGAGGCCATATAATTTAGACATTCAGGAATAATTTAATGTTATATGACAAGGATATATACCACTACCATTTGATCATGATCCACCTCAATTATCATAATCATAGTGATTCACAAAGACCATTATACTCATGTGACATATTCATGGTGTGAGTAACAAGAGAGGACTGGTAAGACACCCATGTTTCACAATTTCATATGGAATGGGAGAAACAAAAACGAGTGGTGATTTATCATTATAAATGTAGATTATTATCAAATAAAATAATTTTTATCATGGAATAATCTAATTTTAATTGGGGATCAGATTCTACGTATGCTCTCATTGAGTTTTCTCTCATGTATGAAATTAATGAAATAGTATGTATATTTTCATGAGTATCTCAAGGTCTTACAAGGCTGATCATGTTCGAGAAATATTAAAATCCTTCTTATAGGTTGATTTTATGAAATTTAAAATAATATTATAGTGTTAAAAGTCCATATATATTTATTATCGAATGAAAAATATAAATGTACTCCAAAATGATGTTATTATTATATACAGAAACATTTCACTATTCAGGGTTAAACAATATGGATTAATTTCATCATTATTACAAATAAAAAGGAAATTGTTCTTGGGGGAACCCATGCATGTATCAAGGTTAGGAGGTCCAATAAGTCAGTAAATTTTTCTTTTTGAAAGAAATCAGGACATTAATATATATTAATATATCCCATATATATCATTCTGATGTTTAGGGAGAAAATGATATTTTGATGGGTATATGCCCATTGATGTAGAACCATTTATTAAGCTATACTTTGTAAGTAGAACTCATACATTAGAGAAGTTCATTTTCATTACATTGGAACACACACCTAACTGAATTATGTCTAAATGGAGTGGCTCCACATATAAAAATGGGTTTGGTAGTTGTGAAATTGTGGTTATTATGAAGGAAATGGGCTTGGGTATACCTAAAAACATAGAAGTAGGAATAAATTATCACATATTTCTTTAAACATATTTATATTCATTATTATGATATATAGGGGATGCAAAAATTGGTTATAACCTTATTCTAGTGATATAGAGATGATAATATATTAGTGGAATGGACTAAAGAACAAATAAGAGATATATCCAGTTTTTTAGATTTTATGGATGATCCTTTTATAAAGGATCATGGAATACCTAGGTTAAATATAATTAATAGAGTCAAAACAATGAATTATTCTTGAATAGATATTAATTACATAGATTATTATCATATTAATGGATAAGTGAACTCTCATATTCATCAGTCAGGAATTCTATGATGTTAGGGTCTAACAATATAGACATGCAGATATTTTAACCCCTCTATAAACCTAATAATTACCCAGAGGTTTTATTTCATTAATATCATAGTTGGGCCTCTAATATTGAGATAATTGCTCAGTATGTTTCAAGTAATATTATATATCATGCAACATATAATTATGTTTGTCATGTCCCTTTTACAAATCATGGTGAAATATAGGGAAATAGTTCATTGATATACATAATAATGGTCCAATTATATACCAAGGAATCCAAAACGAACTCGAATCTTCTATACGTATTAATGATTCAAAAATAAATGAGATTATTTGTGTTTTCTAGAGTAATGATGAATATAACTCTATGGTTATGCAGTGTTTCCATGTAGAAATGATCTAAATATCATGTTGATTAAGTTCTTGGGACATGGATGAGGAATATCTATCTATTAATAATTTTGTTAGTAAGTGTTGGACTAACATTAAATAAACCTAAATAATTCATCATAAATATTACATTTGGGGTCGGTGATGTAAGATCCCTATACATGGTGGCCAAGGATTATGATTCATTTGAATGTATCTTATGTTTAGCATAATGTCCTTCCAAAATAATTTCTGAAATTAGGGATATCTTTTAATGTATCATTAGGATTCCATGATTTAAGAACATATCTCAATGGTATAACATGTAGAGGAAACAATTTATTTTAGAAATCACATAATCTTGAATTAGTGAACATCCACATTTTGTAGTGTGGACATACTATTCTCATTGTGCTACTCTAAGCCATCATGTCACATATAATATTTTTCATTTTCTGAAATCTGATCATAGATATAAATATACATTGAGGTTAAAATAACATTGAGGTCTAACACTTTCTCTACCCAATATATATGATAATATTGTGTCTATTTTATGCTAGTATATGTTGTGGTGTTTTAGGTAGAGAAGAAATATATAGGATTATCTATACAATATTTCATTTTTTTATCCAAATGTGTATAGAGTATATTTTATGTGATATTATTGAAGTCATATATATATAAATTTACCACATAATTATACTTCATTAGGTGTATATACTCAATTTTATAATATTAATATGTCCATTGAAAATCATAAGAATAGAAATTGGAATCATTTTTCAACATTACTATTGGTGGGACACCATGGTGATGGTGTTATTTATCACAAAGATAATTATATTAGCTGATCATGCATCCCTAAGGTGTATAACGTCATACCATTTAGAGATTATTTTAATATAATTAAGGATAAATTTGAACTTACTTTAATTGGAAGGGGGTTATCGACCCAAGATAGGCATTTACCATTTTAAAATGACTAAAAATATTGGGATGTGTGAAGAAAATCAATAGAATGATCAAATATGTTTTCTTAAATTTAAAAAGAATTACATTTACATGATAACATCACCTAGTTTTGGGTCAATGATTGTATTATATTGGGATAAATTATTTTTTGATGGGTGATAGTATATCTTGAATTATAAAAGATGCAGGATCTTACATGAAGATCCCATAATAAGATGAGGGTTTATCCTTTATCAATAATTCTATGGAGGACTTCATTGAGATATAATTATTGGAGGACCTTCTACTCATTTTGTTCATCATGGTGGATGAAATTACTACTGGTCAATATATATGTTCCTTCTTGGATTGATCTATTAGAAGGAAAACACTTTGAAGATATACAAATATGTTAGATATCCAACCAAAAAACACATTATTTGTTTAGGATATTTCCTCCTTATTCTAAAAATAATTACATAATCTAATAATTTCATTTATGAAACCAATAGTTACTAGAGAGACCATTATATAATATACAGAACTGAATCATATTTCATCCACATTTGTAACAACAATGGTGATGGATAAATTATTCCATTTATAAATAGAGACATTCGATAAGTGACTAATGTGAATCAAGTGGGATTAAATTTTAAATCTGCAATCAATATTCATACATAACCCTAAATGGGAGCCAATAATTCCTTAGTAATTTCAGATAAATATTACATTTCTTTAGGACCATCAATTATATAAGATAAACATTCCAATAGAGAACTTATATGTGATGTGTTCTCGCTATGACAAAACTGTGATATTGGGAAGTTATGTAATGATTACAAAAAAATTAAAATAGTTAGAAATAATAACGATAAATCATCATAGCTAGCATGAATGATGATAAAAAAAGAAAATTATTAATCTACATGTTCTGAATTATGTCCCCATGTGGAATGTGATGGGAATCAAAGAAGAGAAACTTCTGAGAAAATATACATATGGGAGATCAATGATCACTAATTGAATTCCCATTAAGGAATGTGTTGTGAGAATATTTTTTATTTAGTAGGCCATTATTTAATTATTTAACATGAATTTTATATAAATTTTATTCAATGTAACATTCCCTTGAAAGAGCCAACCATTTAAAATCAAATAGTTGAGGATAAACATAAATGGATAGATACAATATTACATGTTAACCTCAAGGTACTGTAATTTATTATTAAGATTTCTATAATAAAAACCAATGAATGACTGTTCTTATCAAAATATATATATTAATTATCTATAGCTACCCTTATTATAATATGATAGTTGAGACTTTTTTCATTCCCTATATCATTTTTGGTATGATAATTTTATCGATTGATTTCTCTTATAGAGAAAACATATAGGATATAGGGGTTCCCTTCGTTATGAATAATCAGTACAAGAAGGTGAAACAAATATCAGATGAGATTATTGAAGGCTTTTTGATAGTCTTGATCATATCATTCAAAAATACTTTCATTATTATCATTTATTAGGGGAGGGATTTGCACAAAAAATTATATATGAGGTACCTAATATATGTGAGGCATCCTCGTATGCATATGAAATCTCTAATTATTTGATTAGGAAAAAATTAATGGGTCAAACATTTATTATTATGGTCAAAATAAATTCCATGGTTGTGTATTATGATGCAATGGAATCTTATTAATGTCACATTGAATGAATATTTATTTTGGCTATCTTCAGTTTTGTTGGTGTGGTTTTATAAACACTTTTGAAGTACATCATTTTGATAATATAAGTCGTAGGATTTTACGTCTATAGTGCCAACATACAATCCTTAAAGCATTCCCAATAAGGGATTCATGGTATAATTCAAAGAGAATTTATAGGTGGTTTCATTTTTCCTTAATACAAAGGACATAACCTCGTATTTTATTATCACATTTGGTTATCTCTAAGTGGTGGTTTCTTCTTCAATAGGCAATATCCTTATCTACCGACATCCTGAGTACCCATTAATGAATTAAAGGTCCTGGAAGAATTTTTTTTCATCATCCTTTATATTGTGATTCAGTCCATGAAATTATCCATTAGGAAATAATGGTTTAGATATCTAAAATAAATGAAAATTATAATTTTCCCATTGATTTTTATCACACAATGACCAAATTTTTTATTTCATTTCATTATTTTCATGATGTTGGTTCTTTTGGTTGAGGATTGGGTTGTGGTTATATTGATATGTTTTATGATATTATGTTTTTTTTGGTGTCTAGACCTATACATAGTTTCTATGTGGGGTTTATGGGTTAACAGTGTATCATGTTGAGGATGGGGGTGTTTTCACTTCATTATTTTCATACACGGCTACCCTAGAACGACTTGTGCATAGTTTTGAACAAAATTATGTGATTCTATGGATTAACATTGTGGCTTGTTTTTTGGGTAAAATTAAAGGTTTATGGCATGCACATGGTTATAAAAAACTGTACGAAAATCATGCAAGGAGGATATACAATTTGAGAGAGTCAAATCAGGTACATGGTACATGGTTTACAAAACTGTGTGGTCAAACTAGGCGGGTTGTCCCACTTTTCCAGTAGGGTGTGTAGTATTGGCACACAGTTTGAGAAACTGTGAAACCAAAATTTGAATGTTTCCTAGATTTTATAAATCATGGAACCCCATATTTCCCCTCTTATTTTAATCCCTTTTTCGATTTCAAAATGTTGGATCCTTTTTGGTTCAGAAAGGGGATCCCATGCCATCTTCCCTTTATTCCTCCACATTAATTAGTGTACCCTAAAATGTTATAAGGTATAATTATTTGAGTTTGTGGTTGATATCATATTCTCATATTCTTTCTATATTGGTTTTTTAGCTACCCTTGGTTGGGCTATCTCTTAGATAAACCATAGGTTAGTTTTTTCTTTTGTTGTTCAATTTATTTACTTCTAGGGGGTGTGAATTGTCTCTTCAGGTGTGTTATTCATTCTCCTGATGCTTAATCACACACACACATCATTGAGGTAGGTGTTTAATCATTTTTCATTCCAAAACATCCAATTAATTATTCATCTTTCTTTATTTTTTTCAAAAAATTCGTTAACCATTTTTTGGTTTTTTAGTTTGACTTAGTATTAGGCATTCATAGTGGAAATTTGAAGAAAACTAGTTTTGAAAGGGATCCAAAAATTAAGTGTAACTCCCAGACCCCAGTTACTCAGAGTCCTATCATTATTACATAACATTGTCATGATCATAAGAAAATCATGTCCAGAAAGACCGATCAGTTTTGTATTATTGGAAACAAGATTCATACATAAGTTAAACTTTACAATTTTAAACGAAATACAACACTAATTTATACCGTTAGAAAAATCCAAGAATCCTAGATTATGACAAAAATTTAGTCTTAAATTACTTATTCATATCATGGGAAAATGAAACATGAGAAAGGGGTGAGCTCAAACACCTAATAAGGGTAAGGAATACAACGAAAGACAACATAAATATTAGGCATGGTGAGAAATGGAAAACACATGCCTTTACAAATAATAAACATGAACACTTTTATGGTAGTAATATGAGCTGAGTAAATAATGAAATAATAAAACATTGTCATGGGTATTCTAATAGTCGAATAACAACATGAACCCTCAATATTATTTTCATAATGAGGGAAGGTATAACGATTCCCATTTTGAAACATCATGTCAAGGCCTCGGCCTAGACATCTAAATATGATTAATAACTTGGACGAAACCATATATCAAATTGGGAAAGGCCTCAACGAAATCCAATTATAATTGTCTCATGAGACCTACCAATACTCTGTGGTACTATAGCGGGCTCCACCCAACAAATACTATGTCTAATACATTCCTTATATGAAAAGGTTGAAACATAATATAAACATTCATATAAAAAATAGCATATGAAATGTCAATACTTCAACCATAAACCATTAATGGTAAAAAATAACACATCCATAGTCAAACTTATCAAAAAAACTTCAATAAAATATATAATAATTGTATCATAATGAATAGACTTCAAACAAGTATAAAATCTATGAAAGGATGTTGACATGGATGATATCAATACTATTTAAAAGAAATAGGTCTTATTTTTTTTTGAAATAATTTAAAGTACCATAATTTTAATACAAAACAATTATTTTGAAAATATTCTTATAATATTGTAACGGAAGCTTTGAAATATGGTATAATGGTGGAAAATAACTACACCCACTGTATAAGTTAAAAAAATATTTTTACCTTAATTTTGTCGAAATGGGTCGTAATGTATGTTTTTGGAATAAAACAGAACGATTACTTTCAAATCATATATGGATAAATAAGGGTATAAACGACTTTAACCCATTTTATATTAAATATTAAAAATTTCTTTAAATAAATTTTTAAGGAACATGAATGTGGATGATAAAGAGGGCCCAAAAGTTACTTACATAAAAACAACCTCAGATAATAAAGAGATTGGGAAATTAACCCTTACCGATTTGGTATCTTACGAAACATACACCCCATGAAAGAAATATCATACAATGAAGCTATAAATACCCATAAATTAATGTATATTACACAAATAACATAATAATGTGTAGTACAAACACCACACAAAAGGAAATTGTGGTAATTATAGCACAGATCTCACAGGAATGAGAAGTGAGATGAAAACCCCTTACCTTGTTTTTTCCTTGGTCGAGGGTAGTTTAAACTCCTGTATAATGGTGAAATGACTATTATTAAATTATAAAATAACCATATACAGTAGTATGATATCATATATGATCTTTTAATATTGCTTTGTTTATAATATTTTAGCATTATCGTCCTTTTAGGTGTTAATTGATTCGTTTTCCTTTATATGATTTGTTAAGTAAGCAATGTTTGTTATGAATATGATGTATTTTATTTATATACATAATTATATTATGTCTATAAACATTATTTTTAAACATAAAATGAAAATTAGTCTTGAATGGTTGTGATGGGGAAATTATTCTCATCACATTCATGCAGACGGTAATCCTTAAGTACGCACGAGGGACAATATCATTATTTTGATATAAAAACGTATTTAAATAGATGTTATATCATATATAAATAATAATTAACATGTTATATTTATTATTTATATCAATTATACATCAGTATTATACCCATCAATATAATACTGTATTTGAATAACTCCAATACCATGGCGTGGAGACATTAATCCGTACGTACGCACGTATGGGGACATGTCATTCATAGGATGGATAGAATAATAAATATTGTTGTACCATATTTATAATAACATAAATGTTTATATAGGATACTATAATTATCATTTCATATTGGAAACAACAATTAAAGAGGATGTGGAAGAAGAAAAGAACTTGAAAGTGGGTGGTGAAATTATCACCTCTTCTTCAAGTTCTTCCTTTTGATTTGATCAAAAGTGATCCATACGTTGGCTTAATTACCAATTTAGTTACTCTAAGATGAATTTAGGGATTTTGGGAGGATATATAGGTAGGTTTTGGCCAAACTAAAAGGCTTTGGTGGTGTAAATGTAAGAGAAGGGGATTTGCCTTTTTATAAGAGAGGTAATGGTCATTTCAAGAAAATATTGAAATATTATTTTATAATAAAATATTTTTAGGCTTCTAATGTCTCTAAAATGATTTATTTAGTAGATAGGGTGAGTATGGGTCTAAATACTATCAAAAAATAGGTTTTAGAAAGGTTTAGGTCACCATATTAACTTTATCATTCCGGATTAACTCTTAGTTAAATAGTTTGACTTTTACCATGCCCCTTTTTATTTTTATATTATATGGTTAATAAACATATTATAAACTACCAAAAGAATCTCAATAGGTCCATTAATGACAAATATAATATTATTTTGGCCCTTTTCCATAAACTTATACTTTTAGGAATATTATATCAACCAATAATATAGTATTTGTTTTAAAAAACTCAATTTTTCTCATTTTTGACATGATTTAATAATTTATTTTTGTTAAAGTCATAAAAATATAATTAATTAGAAAAAAATTATTTAATCAACATTAAAGTGTCATATTATCCTATAAAATTCATGTATGGAATCAGACCGCTTATGAATTTTTTTTTAAAATTTATAATATCGTTTATTTGATTCTTTCATTAATAAGGAAAATACTCAATCATTATTGTGTCATATATAAATATTTTTATTTTATGTCTAAAAATAATAAATAGAATATAATGACATAGGAAAGATATTTAGATTTCTAATGACTATTTATATATGAATAGATCAATTTTTTAACCTCATATAAAAATTGTTTTACTAAAAGATATTTTCTATTGTTATTTTTTTTCTTGACCTTAAATTATTCAATATAAAATGTCATTATCACACCCATGTGGCTCCATGTGGTCCCAAAGTAAACCCAAGGATTCCCATGGTCGGAAATGTAGAAATAGTACAAATACCACACATGTAAGGATATTTTATTATTATTAATATATTATTTGTTTATCATTATTAACCAGATTTACCCATTTACAATGGTAAATAAAATATTTACTGAAATAATTATTAATAGTGTCTAAAAATAAAAGTTACCTATTTATGAATATTTGAGCCTAATAATTCAAAATAATGAATTAATATTTCTAAATTCAAAACACAGATGTGGCATAAATTAATTTAAAATCAATTTCTACTGTCAAAACAGAAATCGTGTTTTTAAGAACAAATAACTATCAAAAGATTGACACTTGTTTATGTCTATTTTAAATGTGAAATTACACCCAATGACGAAAATTGGATTACATGTTAATAATATAATCAAATTATAACTTAAAACTATTCAACATTATAATTTAGCACTATAAATAGTTTTGATTAATTTTTTTAAATTAAAATTTAGTATTTTCACTATTCATAAAAAACTGAACGTTTTCAGAAAAAACAAAAAAGACACCCTAAGATAATTTTGAAATTACGAATTCAAAAAGGAATTATATTTTAAAAAATTAAATACATAAATGTTTCATTTAATAATTTAATATTTATTCCTGTTGACAAAACTAAAAATCTGGTTTTTATAAAAGTAAAAACAATCAAAATATTGACATGTGTTTATGTAAAATTTAAATGTGAAATTCCTTATAATGAACAAAATTCTATGAAATGATAAAAAATATGATCTAATTATACATAAAAACCATTCAAATGTATAATTGATCACTATAAATTATTTTGTTTAAAAAGGTTGTTTTCATGTTAATTTTAGTATTTTTTACTATTCACCCAAATATGAAAGTTATCAGAAAAACACCAAAAAAGAATCAAAATTAAATTTTTATGTACTGATTCTAAAAAAATATTATTTTATCAATTTTTTTATATAAATGTGTCAAATATTAAATTAAAAAATGGTTCTCCATTAAAAGGCGTTAAAATTACATTTTTTGAAAAATACTTCTTCTATATGAAAAAATGAATTTGTTCTTATATTATTTCTATGAAACACATAATATGGATTATAAAATTATATAGACTATATAAAATTCAAAATTCAGTTTACACTATTCATAATTTCTTTTTTACCGGCATGTTTAGTAAGTTGTGGTGCGCTCAAACTCGGTGTTGCGTGTTGCGCAAGTTATTGAATTACTTTGAAAAGATAACATAATATGAAATCATGGGGTGATACATTCTCCTCTACTTCAATAAATTGCATCCTCGCAATTTGAAATTGATAATGGTTAAAAATAAAAAATACCTTTGCAGAAGACCCACATCAGATATAGGGTTAATAAAAGATATACTTAATTAGATGAAAGAGAAATGAAAAATTCACCCCCAAATTATAATCCTGAATAGAATAACATTGGTGGAAATTACAGAAATATAATTAAATAGAAAACATAAATATTTATAGGGAGTGATTGAGGTCATCAATCACAATCAAGTTTACACTTCATAGAATAAATGAAATATATATATATATATATATATATATTGGACAAGAATAGTTTCATCCATCACCTAATTTCTACCACAAACTCATCTTTCATTTGAAAAGATAATAGAACTCAAAATTATGATATTTATCTTAATTGTATAACGTTTCAACTATTAAAACATACTATATAAATGAAATAAACTATTTTTTAATAACCAGGGACTTTTTATAGGGAACTGGTAGGTAATAAAGGCCTATCACACTATTGGTGTGGGTTCGATTCCTGCAGCTTTGTCCAATGTGATGGGTTATTGCCTGACTTGCAAGTTGTCATTTTCTTAAAACTATAGTATTATAATATATTCCAAAAATAATCATAAGAAATGTTTTAATGATAAAAAATACTATCCAAAGTTCAAATTCATCTATTCCAACCTTTATAGTTATCCAAAACAACTCAGTGCATACTTATAGTCAAAAATTTATAAGGAAGGTAAACACAATGAAGATATTTTTTTCTATGTAATATCATGTAAATAACTTTATCATTTATTCTTTTAAAATGTGGTAACACCCTGAATTACCATAAAACGTTTTTGATTACATTCATTCTTTCTTAATCCTTATATAATACTAGATATATTCCTTATATACAAAAATTATGAAAACTCCAATGATGATGAAATAAAAAAACCATTAATCATTTCCAAGGTAGTCAAGAATATCCAATATAGTTTATCAAAATAAACCATATCTTCTTCCAAAATTACTAACTTATTATTAGGACCATATTAAGGTTTATCTTTTCTTGAACTATGTATTTTCCAAAACATTTATCTTGCTATTTAGTCACTTTTCATAGAACCATATAATCTCTAATCCTTAATGAAATAATATTGTAGTACAATGATTATTTATTTCCATAATTTATATAACCAATAATTTTTTGATACAATAATCAAATGAAAAAATTCTTTAATAAAACAAAATAACACTACTTGTTCCTCATCTTCTGTGGTAGTATCATAACTTGATTATTATCCAATAGCATCATTTGGGTTATATTCTAGTGACTGGGTCATTGATTCCTATAGTGTCCCAACTCCTTGCAGATGAAGCATTGTACATTTGAAACCTTTTTCTTATCCTTGCAATCATGTACTTAGTGTCCTTTTTCTTTACACTTATAAAAAATCCAATTACATTCAAGCATTTACAACGGGGATTTTTTCCATATTTATCACATATTAGAAAATCCTTTTTTCCCATCTTCCCTTTATCCATATTTCTCTCATCTATCTTCTTCTTCTCTTACTTCCCTTGAAATCCAAAGGACATAGAAAATTCTTTACTAATCTTATTAACACATGATACTATTTCTTCATATGATGAGAATACGTGGGAGACTTCTTCCCTTTTAAATTATTGGCTTAATAACATGAATTATATTGTCCTTCATGCTAAATAGATCATACATATTGCTTGAGTTCTCATTCCTTCTTCTAGGCAAAATTTCTGAACAATGGAAAACATTTGGTGAGTTTATGAATCGTAATTCATAATTCTATGCTTGTAATATTCTTAACAAAAATTGGGCAGTTTTTGGATATAATCCATAATCATAAAAATGTTTTCTCTGAGGAAGTATTTACTCTTAAATCCTTCATAATGGCTTGTAACGATAACATGAATTATTCTAAGGATATCACCCAGGAGATTCGTAACCAAGAGTGCAACAAAGCCTATTGTCCTGTACCAGTTCCGGTTCGAGTCTAGCTCAAAGAGGATTTTTTGGGTTTTACCCCTAGCTTCATCTGTGCCAAAGCCGCCTCTACCTACTCGTTTCCAGAGAGGGATGTATTTCTTGGAAACTTCAAAAAATCTCTACATACCAAATTCTTGGATGTTATTATATACTAATTATTAGATTCAATCTTAGGGTAATGTGTTATAATCATAGTTTATCTAAATATAGTTTCCACAGATTTTACTAAACTTCCTCTAATACCAACTGTAACGCCTCGACCCCAGTTACCCCAAGTCAATGAATTATTACATAACATTTGAATTATCATAAGGAAATCATTTCATGAAAGACCAATCAATTTATTATTATTAGAAACAAGATTCATACATAAGTTCAACTATACAAATTTAAAAGAAATAAAACACTAATTTATTCCATTATAAACATCCAAACCTCCTAGATTATGCCTAAAAGTCACTCATAACTAACTTCTTCATATCCGGGGAAAATTAAATATTAGAAATGGGTGAGCTCAAACTCTCAATATTGGTAAGAAATACAATGGAAGATAACATAAGTATTAGTAATGGTGAATAATTTAAAACACATTCCTTTAAAAATAATAAACATGAACACTTTTATTGCAGGAATATGATCTGAGAAAAACATTCCATAATAAAACATAGTCATGGGTATTCTAATAGTACAATAACCACATGAACCGTGGATATTATTTTTATAATTAGGGAATGTATAATTCCATTCATTTTGAAACATCTTGTCAAGGCCTCGGCCCAAAACATATATCAAATTGGGAAAGGCCTCGGCCAATTACACATCTAATTGTCCCATGAGACAATCCGACGCACCGAGGAGCTATAGCGGGCTCCCCCCATCACATATTAAGTCCAATACATTCCTCGTATGAAAAGGTTGAAACAGAACATAAATATTCATATTAAAACAAGCATATTAAAGATCAAAATGTTAACCATAAACCATGAATTTTATAAAAATAACACATCCACAGTCAAACATATCACAAAACCATCAATAAAATATGAAAGATTTGTATCATAATTAATTGACTTCAAAAAAGCATAAAATCAATCAAAGGATGTTGACATAGATGAAATCAAAACTATTTGACATTAATATCTATTTCTATTTTTGAAATCATTTAAAGTCACATAATTATAAAAGAAAACATTTATTTTTGAAAATATTATTCCAATATTGTAAGGTAAGCTTTGACGATGTTATAACGGTTGAGAATAACCACACCTGCCATATAAGTTAAAAAAACATTCTTACCGTAATTTTGTCGAAAAGGGTCATAACGTAACTTGTTTGCAAAATGACGGAAATGTTCCTTTCAAAACCTATAAGGATAAATAAGGTTACAAATGAATTTCACCCATTTTATATTAAATATTAAAAATGATTTGAAATATTTTTTTTTGAAACACAGATGTGGATGATAAAGACGTACCAGTAGACACTTACTTAAAAACAACCTTGGATAATAAATAGGTTGTGAAATTAACCCTTACCGATTTGGTATCTTATGAAACATACACCCCATGAAAGAAGTATCATACAAAAAATAGGTAATTAATAAAAGTTAAAGTATATTACACAATAAATACAATCATTCGCAGTACAAACACCACACAAAAGGAAATAGTGGTAATTATAGGATAGATCTCACAAGAATGAGAAGGGATATGAGCACCCCTTACCTTGTTATTTTCCATGGTAGAGGGTAGGTTACCCTAATGTATAATGGTGAAATAATTGTTATTAAATTGTAAAATAACCATATAAATTAATATGATATCATATATGATCTTCTAATATTGCTTTGTTAAAAATATTTTAGCATTATCATCGTTTCAGATGTTAATTGATTCGTTTTCCTTTATATGCTTGGTTATGTAAGCCATGTTTGTTATAGATAGGATTTATATAATTTATATACAGAATGATGTTATGAATTTAAAGATTATTTTTAACCATAAAATTAGAATTAGTCTTCAACGGTTACAATGGGGAAACTAATCTCATCGCGTTATTGGAGATGATAATCGGTACGTACGCCGGAGCGCAAATATCATTATTTTGATTTTAGCACGTATGTAAATAGATGATATATCATATATAAAGAATAATTTACATTTTATATTTATTATTTACATAAATTATACATCATTATTATACCGATCCATATAATAATGTATTTGAATAACAACTACACCATGACGTGGAGACGATAAGCCATAAATACGCACATATGGTGTCATTTCATTCATATGATGGATAGAATAATCAATATGGTTGTACCATATTTATAATGGCATCACATTATATAGAGTATACTGGAGTTATTGTTTTACAATGGAAACAACAAATAATGATGAAGTGGAAGATGATAAGAACTTGAATGAGGGTGGTGAAATTTTACCTTTTTTCGGGTTCTTCCTTTTGATTTGATTAAAAGGACTCCCTAGGATAGCTTTTTGACAAAAGTAATTCCCCTAGGATTAATTGAGGGATGTTTTGAGGATAAATGGGTAGGTCTTTGACCAATACAAAAGGCTTTGGAGGTGTGAAATTAAGAGAAGGGGAAGTGCCCTTTTATAAGAGTGGTGAAGGTCACTTTAGGAAAAGCTTGAAATATTATTTTATAATAAAATAAATTTATGTTTATAATGGCTACAAAATGATTTATTTTGAGTATAGGGTGGGGATGGGTCGAAATAATTTCACCCAATATGTTTTAGACAACTTTAGGTCAACATATTAACATTATCATTTAAATTTAACTATTAGATCAATAGTTTTACTATTACAATGTCTCTTTGTATTTTTATATTATATGGTTAATAAAATTACAATAAACTGCCAAGAGAACATAAATAGGTTCATTAATGACACATATAATATTATTTATTTTCTCTAGCCGAACCTTATACTATTAGGAATACTTTATCAACCAATAATATAGTATTGTTTCTAAAAACTCAATTATGTCAATTTTGACATTATTTAATAATTTATTTTTGTTAAAGTGAAAATAAAATTATTAATTCTAAAAAATTCATTGAATCAACATTATCATGTCATATTATCCTATAAAATTCTTTTATGGAAACAAAACAATTAAATTATATTTAATTTAGAATTTATAATATCATTTATTTGATTCTTTCTAAATAAGGAAAATAATGCATCATTATTGGGGCATATATAAATATATTAATTTTAGGTATAAAATTTATAAATAAAATATCATGATGTAGGAATGATTTTTATCTTTCCAGTAAAAATTTATAATGAAATATATAAATTATATAACATTATATAAAAATTGTTTTTCTAAAAGATATTCACTATTGTAATTTTTATCTGTACATTAGATTATTTAATATAAAAGGTTTTTATCACACACATGTGGCTCCATGGAATCCCAAAGTCAACACAAGGATGCCAATTGATGTAAATTTATCAACTAATAGGAGTAAGACACATTTTAGGGTAATTTATTATTATTATAATATTATTTGTTTACCAATATTTACATGATTTACACTTTTACCATGGTAAATAAAATATTTACCGAAATAATTATTCAAAGTATATAAAAATAAAAGATACCTTTTTAAAAAATTTGCAAAAAATTATTCAAAATATGGAATTAAATTCTCCAAATTTAAATCACTGAAGTGGCAGAAATTAATTTTAAAATAATTCCTTCTATTAGAATAAAAATTGTGTTTTTTAGAAATAATAACTTTCAAAATATTGACACTTGTTTATGTCTAATTTAAATGTGAAATTACATACAATGACTAAAATTGGATTAAATGGTAGAAATATAATATAATTATAAATTAAAATACTCTATATTATAATTTTGTACTATAAATTATTTTGATTAAAAAGTTATTTTTAATTAAATTTTAGTATTTTCATTATTCATCAATAATTGAAAGTTTTCAAAAAAATACAACAAAATCACCCTAATCTAATTTTAATATTCCAAATTAAAAACTTATGTCTATTTTACCAAATTAAAAACATTGAAGTTTCATTTATTAATTTAATATTAATTCCCCATGTCAAAATTAAAAAGCGGGTTTAAAAAAAAGTAAAAACTATCAAAAGATTTACTTGTGTTTATTTCAAATTTAATTATGAAATAACATATAAAGACCAAAATTGTATTAAATTATAAAAATATAATATTATTTTACTTCCAAACCATTCAAAATTATAATTGAACACTATAAATTATTTTCATTAGAAAAGTTGTTTTCAGTTAACATTTTCTATTGTTCACTATTCACCCAAATATGAATGTTATCAGAATGCTCCAAAAATTTATCGAATCTAAATTTTTATGAACTATTTCTAAAAAATATTATTTTATCAAATATAATATATAAAAGTGTCAAATATTGGAATTAAAAAGAATTCTCCATTAAAATACAGTAAAATTGCATTTCTTGAAAAATACTTCTTTTATCTAAAAAAGGAATTTGTTCTCAAATTATGTATAAGAAGCACATAATATGTATTCTAAAATTTATACAGTATATAAATTCAAAATTCTGTTTAAAAAATTCATAACCGCTTTTTGAACGGCTAGTTTGGTAATTTATTGTGCGCTCAATCTCGGTGTTGCGTGTTGCGCAAGTTATTGACTTTGAAAAAATAATGTACTATGAAATCTTGGTGTGTTACATTAAGCCTAAAATTATATGCATAAAAATTATTTGATTAAATTTCATTTTTCCATTATATATAAAATTTATAGTTTGGGTAGTTTTAGTAAAGCATTATCATTGCTGTTTTTGTTTTCCTTGTGAAATTGAACCTTTGGTGTTAGTGCAATTTAAAATTTTTTCTTTTGCGATTGTGTTCAATTTTTATATTTGGTGGAAGTGTAAATGGTGGTTTTCAATAATTGATATTGGTGACTCTCTTTACTTTCAATTCATGTGACATTGGATGTAGGTACATCCATATGTTAATAGGGTTTACATATGGATGAGTAAAGAAAATATAATGGCTTTGAGAGTAGTATTCATTCAGAATTCTAATTTAAATTGACCTAATTCTTCACATTATCTTATTTAACCACAAATAGTTAAAAGTTTTCTTCTAAAACACCAATGTTTCCTATGATTGTTAATTCTACCAAATTTTTTAAGTGTTGTTTTTAAAAATGGGTTCTAAATCATGGTCAGTTGGTACTTCAGAACATGGTTTGGTTTCTAAATGGTGTAGTAAAGGAAAATTTGAAACATTTTGTGTCATTATATGTTTTTTGATTTGTTTTTAAAATGAGTTTTAAATGATTTCAGATTTGAAATGTTAAATTCATGTTTGTTACATTATGTTGTTTTTGGAATGTTTGTTTTAATGTGAGACGATGTTTATGCTTGTTTGGTATTTCATAATGGTTTGGAAAAATGGTTTGAAGGACCATGTAATGTTAATACAAAATATCCACTCCATTATTGAATTTTTGTGATGTGGTATAATTTTTTCCTATATAGGATCATGACCACTAAAAGAATGGGGGTCAATTAGTTGTTCAATTTTCTTTTATAGGAATATTTTTCATAACTACTTTTAATAAAATTTCACAACCAATGAATATTGTTAAAATTAATATCCACTCAAATAAAAAATCTCATCCTAAGATTTTATAAGAATAAAATATAAAAATATTTGAAGAATAGATATTTAAATCATTATATATAATGAAATACTCTTTTCCATGTTGGATACTCCCATAAATGTGGATTTTTTACAATCTTCTTTCTGAAATAAAAATATAAAAATAGTGAACATATTTAAAATCCCAGTAAAAACAATCCTACAATAGTTGGTAACACCCCAAACTATTCATTTCATTATCCATTTACCAACAACTAGTTATAAACCCCAAAAATCAATCATAAATATTTAAAAAGAAGTGATTATCCACAATTAGAAGCCTAATTTTCTTTCTTCTTATTAGATCCACTTTCGTAAGTCTTCATATCAATCACATGTAAGCTAAATCGAAATTTTACTATATAAAATTTCAAAAAAAACAACTATATAAGGAACATAATGTTATTGAAGGTATTCCATAAACTATGTGGATAAATATTCCTTATAAAATTTAATATGTTCTACCTCATTCCTAAAAACATATTTTTATGGTCTCTATCCGATTGGACTTGGGCCGATTGTCCTTAAACTCTTCCTTATTAAATTGTGTAGTAACTCAATAATTATCTCATGTATCATTTGATTTATGTTAATAGGCATGATGAAACTTTCTTTGATGGATGTCGCTCTGATGGTCTCACACCAACAGCCATCCTCCAATGGAACTAAACCTATTAGAACATGAACTCTTGATCAGAATGTACCTAAATCTGATGTATTAATTGTGTTGGAACATCAACAGAATCATATTAAAAAAACATTTGTTGATGACTAAATTATGGAACAAAAAAATGTTAGATCACTCAACATACATTAAGAAATCATTTTTTCATGCATTTTACAAATGGAATGTGATCTCTTTTTACAGGAACCCTAGAATGGAAAATGTGGGAAGATAAATTTCACAAACCATTAAATGATATTCATAATCTGTAATGTTTCAATCATTTAGGAATTAATTTTTTACTTATCCATAACGTTCTAATCATGTTTGTAACTTCTAGATTCTGTGTACTTATTTATATTTTAGAAGATATCATTATTTTGATTGTTCATTAAAATTCTCCATTCTGATTCTTCATTATGATTCACCATTCAAATTATTCATTACAATGAAGGCATAAAACATATTATTCAATACTATTTTCTATAAAAAATTATTAGATATGAAAACCAGATGAATTATTATTATGGTGAAAAGACATAAAATAATAAAGACAGACCATTATGATGACCTCTTATAAAATCTAAATAAATTTTCTTGCAGATGCTCTATTTCAACTCTTAAATGTTGGACATGGAAAACTATTCTATCATATCATGAATTTATATATAATTTTCGTCAATTTCATCCCTTAGATGATCCAATTTATAATTATTATATAGGTGTCATAGTGATGGATTGGTCTTTGCCTTCATTTATTTGATCAGTGTCACTTCTCTTTTGATGGTTCGGTAACAAACAACATCTAATAGACCTATATCAGTAGTGACATATTTTCTTTAGTAAGATAATTCCTTATATGATTGTGATTAAAATGAACATCCATAATTAATTTATCTCTATAATGTTTTTATATGTTGATTTTTATGGGTATGATTGAAAAAGAAGCAAATTTAATTTATCCCATTCTGAAAAAAATCATAACCTTTAAAAAAATTTAATTTTTTTCTCTCACAAATGAACATATTTCCGAAAATATAGTATTCTAAAACATCCTCAAGACATTGAAAATGATAAACATTGGAATTTCATCATATATCATATATTATGAGTTACTATACAATCCTAGACTTTATCAACTTCTTTATTTTCCAACCAACTTATATATGATTAGAAACACTCTCACATTCATTCATAATGTTTTCAACACAAGATCCTTATATATTTTAATAATTTTTCGAATAAAATATATAAGGATTGTTATGTTTTATATCAGATCCATTCTAACTCCGTTAAAACTTCTCATTATGATCAAAATCTAATTCCTCACCCAATATTATTTCTATCAGCTTCTAACTTCTCATTAAATCCTTAGTATGATTTCTTGGATCTGTTTAATCATACTAATGTCTCGATCCAGTGCTAATGGTTTTGGATCTGATCCTGGATTTGATTATAATCCTTATAGTTCTAGATCTAATTGAAAACTTCAATCACATATTTCATAAACTCATATTTCCATTAGCTTCCCTAAATTTTTTCTTTTATCTATAAAATTAACAATTTTAACTATTGACATAAAATACTACCAAAAAACAGGGGAATAACAAATCCCCTTTTCATTTGATTTCACTAAAAAATCCAATTACTCAATAACAACTTATTGAACACTTTTTATTCTCCAATTACTTTAATTTCTCCATATATTTATTTAATCAACACTTTATTGATAATAAAAATTTTAGGGGTGATCATAAAATGTTTTCCCTTAATGTTAAATGAACAAATTATCAGGGGTTATAATTTTTATCTCAAAATAATGAAATTATTATTCAAGAGAACATAAATATCCCATGAGATTCTTAACAACGACCGGCTAACTAAAAAAATCCAGGTGACCATGGGGAAACCTGTGTAGAAAAAAACTGTGTATATTCTAGGTTATCGATTTCATCCATAACAAAACATTTGAACAATAACATGTAATGTTACTTTCAATATTCACATTTATAGTGAAATCATGATATGATATGATTAATATAATTTTACCATCACCCATATCAATAGACATATTAGAACGTTCAGGTGTATAGAGAGTACTTTTAAAAACTCCCATTTTATAACTTCATTACTTACTTGTTCTGGAATAGTAAGAGACTCCTCAAGACGAATTTCATTTCATGAACTTCTTTAATTATCTAAAAGGTGTTACAAATTAAAATATTTTTTAATTTATTGAAACCTCTATAGTTTCATAGAAGAATATTTCGGACTAAGATCCCTCTATCAACCTTGTGTTTTTCTTCTTCATCATCTTGAATTTCAAAAAGGATATATTTTATTCCTTTTATTTATCCTTCATAGGATTTGTAAAAATATTATATTTATCTATAGACACTTCCTATATGGATTTCGATTTCTTTTCCCATTTATAAATACAATTGCTATTATGAATCTATAACTTCTATTTCATGACTTCCTCTTATTTTGGAAGGATTATTAAACAAATTTCAGTAACATAACCATCGTTCTCACATTTCATACATCTTTTCTAAATTTAAAAAACACAACCTATTGATATCTTATTGTCAACATTTCTCGCATATTCAAAAAATTTATTCTCCCCATTTTCTTTAGATTAATTTTTTATTTTTTCTAACATGCCAGACATGTCAAATTATTCTAATGAAATAAATAAGAACCCATTATTTTCAAACTCTTCATGTTTTTTCATCCACATTCATAAAAAACACAACATTATCCACATCTTTAGTTTCCATTTTTTCAACATAAATTTTAGAATCATTTGATCTTATTTGTTCATCATTTCTCCCCCTTGATTCATAAATTTTTCTTGGAAGAGACATGTTATACTAGAAATATTAAGCATTGTGTCTAAAAACTCCATAACACCAACAATGACTTCAGAATATTTATTTTTTAGAGTGATAATGAACATGTTCAAAACTTTGTTTTTTTCTTCATAAATCATGGAACACTTTTTTAGTGGGTTTCTTCCTATATAACTCATATATTCATTGGTGAAATATATTTTGTCACAAACAAGATTTTTTAAAACATTTACTCTTTCATTATAAGTTTCACCTTTGACATCAACTACCTAGTTGAATATTTCTCTCATTATTATTATCTCACATTGTGTTGTAATAGTATTTGATTTTGTTTTTAACAACTCCTCTACTATATTATCAAGAAAAATGTTCATTACATCTATCATATTTTTTCACCCAACTACCTATAACATGTTCTTCATATTTTCCACAATATGTATGGATTCATTCATGTTATTGTTCTCATTTCCAGTCAATGATTTGTCATAGTTTCTTTGTTTTATTTCAAGAGCATGAATATTCAAATTCATATATCTTATATCATTTTGAATTTTCTCTTCTATTTTCATCTATTTTTTTCACAATATTTATAATTTCAATAGATTTATTCAAATTCTTTATTTATTTTTTTATTTGAGTAATCTACATAATTTATTTTTATAAATTCTCTTTTATAATATATTCAATTTCTATAATTTCATCATCATCATCATCACTATCTAACGAATTACTCATTTTTATAACTTGAGAATTAATGATGAGTTGCTGATCATGTTCATCACTAAACAAGGAATAACCTTTGTTTCTCCTACTAAGATTAAATATATTTTTCTTAAACTAAGGAAATATTTCCTTATGTTTCCTCCACATTTATTTTGTATAATTATCAACATATACATTGGACACATATTCTTCGACAATATTCCTAAGAAAATTCTATAAATAATTTCTTTCCCCTTCACAATTACAACATTTGAGAGGCTTTCTTCCCCAATTTATCTTATTTAATTTCATTTAATTAATGGTGAAAAGTTTATTTAAATATTCATCTGTATCCTATACTTTTGAATCACATGATTATTGGTCAATATCATTATCTTTGTTTTTACTTTAAACATATATTTTATGGTCATTTATGGATCAACCTCTCATTTAAAATTAATTATATTTTATCTTATCATTTGATTATTAAAGATAATAATATGATGATCATCTAATGAGAGTGTTTTAGGATCTATATCTCTTAAATTTGAAACAACACCCTAAAACATATGAGGAAGAATTTGGATATTATTTTCAAAAATATTTGGGTTATATAATTTCTCACTTTTACATATTATACTGTTAACCATATCATTCATCCTTGCAAAATAATTCCCCAAAAATATACATTCTCATTTTTTAGATCATCAAACATCTTCCTCCAAAGCTGTAACATTTCCTTCTTCACCATAGTATTAATTTCATAAATTTGTTTCAACATATCTATGATATCTTGGTCTGGTCAAGATTCATTTACACTAAGAAACTAACATTATGTTTGTGATGAGTGCAGTTCTTTTTTATCTCTTCCAACATTTTCATGATTTTTCTTATCAAAAGTATTTTAAGGATAATTTTAAATATAATGAGGGAATAAAACTTTAGTAGCTTCCAAAAAATAATTCCTAAAAGGCATAAAAATTCAAATCATTATGTGTTTCCTATTATGATAGTTCTTACCATTTAACTCTAGCATCCCTTTGTATTTCAAAACATTGAAATTATAATATGATAGATATGCATCCTGTATATGGTACGTAGGATCTGTTATAAACTTTTATTCCCAATTATGATAAATACCACTGATATGGGGTGAATAAGTGGTTCAATTGTATTTTAAATGAGGGTTTTCATTAGCATATTTTCCAAAACATTCATTACATATGAAACATGTTAAAGCTATGACTCACTCAAATAAAACATATCAACCTCATTTATCATATGAAAATAAATATAAGATAATCTAAAACATGTTGTTAATAAGGTTTTTTATAATGTCACACTCCATTCCATGTTTCATATTCCCACCGACATGTATTCTTTTATTATCCTTTTTCTAGAATACAAATGAACATGTAGTGAATAATTCTAAAACGCTTATCAAAACATTCCTACTATACATGGTTATACCTCCCAACTATAAATTATAGTATCTAAATCCCAATATCTAGTTATAAAACCCAGAAAAACAATCAATTTTTTTTCAACTGGTAAGTATCAATAGTTACATGATTCACATATCATCTTCTTTTCTGATCCATATTAGCAATTCATCACTTCCACCACAAGATAGATAAATCAAAACTTGTACGTGTATAATATTATTTAACATCAAAATTTTTATATGGATGTTGTTTCTCTTGAAACATAATCTAAAAAATCCGTCAGTAAATCTTCATCATAAAAAATTAGTCTAATAAAGATTATTTTTTTTAACCATACTCTGATGGAATCCATCTGATTGGTCTCATCTTGAATCTCATTATACTCTTTATTCTTCAATTTAGTAGGAACTCGATCGTTATATCATGAACCATTTGTTATATGGAAGTTATTCTAATGATTCTTTCTCGGATGGATGCTGCTCTGATGGAATTGTTTTGATGAAAAGTTTCGATTTGGAGTATAATTTATTGATCGGATGGAACGTCGACCTTGGCGTATTTTTTCTGATGGAACATCCCCAATATCAACATGGAAAACCCACTTTGGTTCAAAACTCAATACCTAACAAAGAAAATGTTGGAGATCCCATTGCAAGTTACAATCCATGTTTTCAAGCATAATATAAATGGATTATGATCCCCTTTTGATGTATTCCCAAAATAGAAAATACCTGAAAATCAATTTAACATCCTGCTCAATGGAATTCAAAATCCTAGAGTTCTTGTTCGTTTATGTCTTCATGTTTGTCTTCTTAAACTATTCATAATCAGTCTAGGCACATCCCTAGTATTCATACATCATTTAGTTTACAAAAATTAATGTATTACACTTCTATATTATGATTATTGATTCTAATTCTTCATTATGATTCCCCATTTTGAATCTTTAGTATGATTAAGTTATAAAACCGATTCTTAATTAGGTTTATCCATACTAAATGATTAGATTTCAAAAAATGAGGATTAATTGTAATTATAATTAAAACATATTAAATTCGGATGATGGAACATTATGTTGACCTCTATTAATCACTAAATGACTTCTCACAGAGATTCTCCATATCAACTCTAAAATTTATGAAATTGATAGCCATTGTAAAGTATTTTCAATGTCTTTATCATTTTCATATTTTTCTTCAGATTGATGATCCTGTATCTGAATATCGTATTAGTTCCATTCGGATGGATCGATATTTATGTTCCATTGTTGAATTAGTTTCACATCTAGTAATATCATTCCATAGCATACCGTGTCAAATGGTCTAGTGTTTATAGTGACATCATTTCATTAGAATGATTCTTCTACCCCTAATTATGAAAACAAAAAACATTCAATACATAATATCATTATGTAATGATTTTATATCTTGTGGATTATTTTTTTGACTAAAAACCAACTTCTTCTTTTTTTACATTCTAAATAATGCATCTGATGCTCAACAAATATATATATGCAGATATTTCATCAATGAACTAAGACAGGAAATCTCTATCTTATGAAAACACCTCATTTTAAAAACATCATCTTGTATCATGACTTCATACTGACTTGGAATATTACTAAGATTGGTATTTCATCATTTGAATTACAAAACTAAGAATTATTATATCCCAAACATCAATCAACTAATTTTTCCTCCCACTAGCCTGAATATGATTGGAAAAACAACTATGTTCATTCATAAATCATGCAACCCCAGTTCCGTAGAAAACTAATAAATTTTGTGTATTATAAAAAATAATAATCTTCAAGTTTTACTTCAACACCATTATAACTCTGATATATCTCATAATTTTAATTAATTATCCATTTTAGACCTTATATGATTTCCAACAGCTTCTAACTTTTATCAAAGTCTTATTAGAATTTCCATGATCTGTTGACTCTTGTCGATTTAAGGATCTGATGCTAATGGTTTTGGATTCGATCTTGGATCCGATTATCATACTTATGGTTCAGGATTAGATTGAAATATTTACTCAAAACCTTATCCAATATAGATTTCAATTACCTTCTTGAAATACATTATTTCTTCAATATTGGGAAACAATTGACCTATTGATAAAAAATAAAACCAAATCACAACATAAGACTAACAAGAACCTCTATAATGGATCCTTTGAGGAGAGGTTCATCATTCATGTGGTGTCAGTGTATAGGTAGGGAAATCAGAATGCGTATGGGTTTTATTTTTATCCATGCAAGTGAGGAAGGGCCCATTCACTATGTATAGTTATCATGGGAGTCCTGGGAATCTTCTATAGGTTCGAGTGATAGTTTTTTTTTCCTGATTAGATAGGATGGTACCCCTGGATTTTTTGTGTGGCTAAGTTGGACGTACCATAATATTGGATAGTTTAGAGAGGTTAGTTTGTTATTGAATGAGTATTTTCACCAACCAATGGTATGTGAGTCTAAACAAAGTGTATCAAGAGGGGTTCTTGTAGATATATTTAGGAAATTTACCTAACTAACAATATTATTGTTATATTTTACTTTTGATGTATGTTTGTTATTATCAGTGCTAGATTATTATTGGTTGTATTGATTCCCCTATATAAATCATATCCCTTTATGATCATCTAGATTGGAAATAAAATTTCTTATTGGTTTTCTACTATGTTTTATAATGTAAAACTATATTAAATTGATATTTGCCCATGATTCTTTAATACGGGGATGTTTTTTATTGATGTTGTTGGTTCATTAAATTTATTAAATCTAATTTTGTAACAGTATTTGAAAAAAATTATGGGATTTTTTTAGAAAATAAATGCATGTAATCTATGGTGATTTCCTATTGAGTTGTTTGTTGTCACATCCTTCTTGTGCCTCTCATCATTAGTAAATGTGAGATGTATTACAAGTTCATGTTTCTATATTGGTTGTTCCTATGTAGCATGATGGTTTGTTGATAGTTTTAAAAAATTGTTCATTTGGAGTACTTATTAGCCTTGTTCATTGGTATTATTTTTTCTTAAAAATTCATTATTTATGGTAGTACATGGATTCTGTTGACGTATTTATTGATGTTTAGTTTTTATTAGTTGTCCTTCATTCCCTATTTAATTAATTTAATCCCAGATGTATATAGGGATAAATTTTTTCTTCTATGATAACTAAGATTCTCAGTTCTAGTCGTTTGCTTGGAATAATCGAGGAACCATCTCTTGGCTCGTCTCTTACTGGGTTGGGTGGTGGGTTGGATGGAATACCAACTATGATCGTGGAAAAAATGTATCAAAGAATCCAATTGACATTAGGGGTGTGAGTTAGGTTGGATAATTGGACTATCATGACATAGGGGGTATCTGTGAGAAGCGAATCACAAAATCATACACATTCTGGTCTGTGATTGTCTACAGATATCAAATTTATTGATTATTTTGTGGTTATTTGTTCGTGTAGAGAGGGAATGAAAACTTATATGATATGGTGTGAATGATGGTTTTACATGGAGTAGTGACCCATGTGTATTTCAAATGCGTGGCTTAGATCTTCGTACGGGTTGGAACATTCTTGGGGCATGGTCCAATAACCATGAAATCAAATAGTATATGGATACTTGTTCCCTATTCTTGTATGTTTGTGTGATTTTTTTGTTATGTTTATGTTTTTTTATTGGGTTTTAAATTTAAAAATGATTTGTTAGAGAAGGGATTTCAAATGGAAAATTATTTTTGGGTTGATTTTTATATATAATTTGAGATTAGTGTCAGATTAAATTATGAGGGAGATGTTGGAATTCTACGAAAATAAGACTTTTATGAGGTTAGTTTGAAGATGTAATGGAAATACAGGTTATTAATGGGAATTATGGGTTCATTTGGTGGCATTTGTATTGTTAGGTCATATTTTATATTTGGGGTTTTCCTTTCTAGATGAGTTTTTTTAAAAATTATTTTTGGTTGTGTATTATTTTTATGCTTTGATTATATGACCCAGAATAATCCCAATAGTTTCTATTGAGTCTCATCCATTTTTTGGTTCCATATAGAATACTCATAAAGTGAAGGAGTGGATACCTTTCTAGTTGTTTCCTAGGATCATTGCTGATAAAGTTTCATTAGAAGCTGTAGAGTGTCTTGAAGAAGTCGAAGTAGTCATTAGGTCATTGGGAACTCCATAAGTCATACCATTATATGTTGTTTTGGTCAATTGAATGTTTTTGGTATCAGTTAGTGTAAGGGGATCTTCCCAGAATTTTTGTTGGTTGAGATGTCAATAGAAGTGTTTAATTCTAATTTAATCTAATGGTTTGTACCCTCGTAGGTGAATTTGAAGAATGTGGTATACATCATGGGTGTTCAACCAGGCTAGATGATAGTGAAAGATTGTGGTGACCGTTTTAAGGACATGGTTTCATTATATTTCGAGATAGTATTGTAGGATCGGCTGACATCTCCTATCTTCATCTGGGTTATTCACATAGAGATTAAATATAATGTTCTTTCATACTTGGATTATTAGTCTGGGATGCTTTTGGATGAGGTAATTTTTTCTATGTTGGTTCCCTCAGAATAATCTATATTTATTAGTAATCATGTTTATCTTGGCACTTGTGAAGGATTCTTATCTGGTGAGAGGCGTATTCTAGATAAACCTATTCATTAAGAGTTTCTTTAATAGGTTCCTTTTTCTCATTCATCGGACCATTCATTCATAAGCATTCAATGTTTTATATTGGGACATTTGAATCCGTCTTTCTACAATCCATCAAAGGCATTGCGATTATGTTGAAATTTGGCCAATATTGTGTTGTTCTAGAAGAGGATATTCAGAAATAATAAATCTCAATCATATGATGTTACATCTTCACTAAGGAGTAGTTGATGCATCATATATTACTGTTATATCCACAAGACTAAGAGTGAATCTCTTCATGTGGTCTAGAAATCCTTTTGGGGTGAAGGAAACATTGTTTTACCATTTTTTTCCTATTTCTTAAAGGGATATGGTTTAATATATACAGTTTTAGGTTCATTATTCCCATAGAATTCATTGAGGTTTTACTATCTTTTTTAATGGGTTTTTTGTCCCCGCAGTCTTGTAATCTATTGGTTTTGTTTTAGGGGTACAATTTTTGTGTAGTACATTTAATATGGACTGGTTTTAGTTTTTATTTTTTTTTGTGATTCTTGAGATTTGATGAATTGAGGAGTTGTGTTTATGATTCATGTTTAGTTTGGAGTTTAATTTTTAGGGGCCCATTCTGATAGAGTTTATTTTCATAGTGGGGTTCCCTCATTGGTCAGCATGTGATGGGGTTATTGGGTGTTTTTCTATTGGGCCATGTTAGTTTTCTAGGTGTCGGTCAATGAAATGGATTCTTATATTGGGCAAACACCCTAATTTCTTCATAGTTATTATCATTTTGTTTTTATTTGGAGCTTCTTATGTGTTATTTGTGGATTGAAAAATCACACTATAGACTATTTATTTGGTCTGCCTCATCTCATCCTGAGGGTGAGCATTATTCTTCATATGGATATGTGACATTTTATTAGAAAAATGATGTGTTTAGTGGAGGGAATTGTCACACCATGGCCACATATTTTTATAATTATAATATTGATGTTTTTATCTCAGGATTAGGTAATTTTACTAGTGAAAATTTATGAGTTATGTGATTTTGAAAGATGGTTGGACCAGTTCCCGTTGTGTATGCATGGTTTGGTGGTTAATTGAGTTGCCTGTTGAGGCTAAGGGTGTTTTCAATTAATTTTATTCTTTCATGGTTTTCTGAGAATGTCTTGCACATTTTTTGGAAAACCTATTAGAGACCAAGGAGTAACCATGAAGTCTGTTTTTATGTAATGGGCATGGAACATGACATCTGCATAGTTAGCATAAGCCATGCCATAAGTGTGTGTGGATGATATAAAATTTTATAGAGACAAATCACAAGGTTGGCACCTAGTTTTCTAAACCACATGTCCAAACTATGTGTGGTGTTCCTTTATTCTTATAGGATGTGAAAGGTTTGCACACCCTTTTTCAAAACTATGTATCAAAAGCATGAAAGTTTCCCATATTTCATAAAACATGATATTCAATGTTTTCCTATATTATTTTTTAACCCCTTATGGGATTTCCTCCATAATTTCACTTTTTGGAAATTTATGGGGCCCCCAAGTACTCATCATAGGGTTTTTTCTCCTACGTTGGTTCTCTGACAGAAGTTCCTATGTATGATTATTTTTATTTTTGTTTGATTTTCAATTATCTTCTTCATTATATAATGGTTATTTGGTGTCCCTCGATTAGTTTCTCTATTGGCCAATCCATAAGATCATGGTTTTCTTATATGGTTCAATTTTTTTGGTTCATGGGTGTATCTATTGTCTCTTTCGGTTTTTTACTTCTTCTCCCAAAGTTTGATCGCATCCGCACATCATTGAGGGAGGTGTTTCCAATATTTTCCTTTCTGGAACATGCTATTAATTCATGACATTTCCTTGATTGGTTCCAAAATCTTCCAATCATATTTTTGGATGATTAGTTTGAATTATACGTTGTTTTATTAATAATATGTTGAAAAATATGGGGTTTAAAAATGTTCCTACAATTATTTCATTATAGATATTTCTTGATTTTTTTTTCATTGTGAAATTGAGCCTTTGGTGTAAGTGTAATGGCCTATTTTTGTTTTAGTGCATGTGTGCATTTGTTGAATATGGTAGAGGTAAAATGGTGGATTTTAAAAAACTGATCTTCGGAATTCTCTTGGTTTAAAATGATTTGTGACATTGGATTTGGGAACAACCATATGTTCATGGTGTCCACAAATGATAATTTTCTCGAGATAAATGATCATCCGAAAATTGTTTTTCAAATGAAATTTTCTATGAAATTCTCTCCTATAAATCGAATTTATCTTAAATGGTTAATATAAACAACTAATGTTTCATAATAGATTCCATTTCTCCCAAATTATTTGATATGTTGTTTTTAAAAAAGTTACCTAAACCATGGCCTATTGGTATATAAAAATATGGGTTGGTTTCTAAATGGTTTAAAGGCTTAATTCGAACATTTCATATTGTTGTATGTTTTCACCTTTGTTTAGAAATGGTTATGGAAATGGATTCGGATTCTAAATGTAAAAGGATCGGTTGGTAATTTATAATATATTGGGGATGTTGGTTTTAAAAGTTACTTGATGTGTAGTCATTGATGGTATTTCATAATGGTTTCTAAAAAAGGTTTGAGAGACCATGTAATGTGATGTACTAATTGGTAGTTAATTAATTAATTGATGTAATATGGGAACCATTATGATGGATCATATGAGGATTGGGTATTCATATATGTGGTGTCAATGTTTGGGAAATCCATGCATGGTGGTTGTTGGTTTTTGTTTCTGCCATTAATATGAGGACATCGTCAGTGACCATATACTGTTATCATGGGATTACTAGGAATCATCTAGAGGATTAATTGATGGTTTCGTAATGATACCAACTAAATGGATTAGTACCCCTAGATTTCGTAAAAGGATATGTTAGATGTGCCATTAGATTGTCTATGTCCGAGTTACCAGTTTTTTATTGGCTTTGGTACTGCACCATACTCTGGTAGGTGAGTTTGAACCAAGTACATCTTGGTATTACTTTTAGAAATGTTTATGAAATTACCATGATTAATTATCTATTTTTTCTTTTACATATATTGTATTTTGGCCCTTAGAGAATGTAGTTTTTGTATTATTGTATTATTCCTATAATATAAGGTAATAAAATATTGATCATCAGATATGGATTCGTAATTGGATTCTCGATTTTAACTGGGTTTTAGAGGGAAAAACTTATTTTAAAGGAAATTAGTGTCTATTTAATTAAAAAGGGGAACATGTGTAAAGTTCTGTTTGGATCACTAATGATACTAAAACGCATTTTTCAAAAATATTTTAAACCATTTTTATGTATTTTTATAGGAAATGAAATACTTGGGCTTTATGGAGATTTCATAGACAACTCTTTATGCTCACACCATACTTTTTCCTCCCAATATCGATAGACCTAATTTGTTTTTTCAGGATCAGGAAATTTATTTTGTTGTACATTTATATGGGGATGTTTTGGGGATGGTGGTGACCAAGTGGTCAAGTGGATATACTCTCAGACTAGTTGGATGGTTTTATTTTTGTTTGTAATTTTAGATTCATCAATTGGGGTTGTACCTGGATTCAGTTGGTGAATTTATTAATGATCAATTTTTTAGTAATAATGAATGTTTTTTATATTTATTTTTACTTGATTTTTATCGGGATAAAAAATTACCAATATGAAAAAATTGATCCTCTTTAGTAGTATCCATTCTGAGAGGATCAGTAATTCCTCTCAAGCCTTTTCTTAGACTTGATCAGGTTCAGGGTTCAAGGACCATACAACTTGGTTCTTGAAATTTCCCTAAAAGAGATTATATTGGTTTTCCATATCTGGAATATTATATCCATTGTGATTTTGACATTTTTAATATTAATAACACTAATTTCATCTTTTGTGGAATTCAAAATTTACCTCATTCCAGGAAGCTTCTTGAAACAAGAATGATTAGTTGTACTAACCAATTTATTGGTTTCCTCATTAGGATCCATAACACAAATTTATGTATAATTAAATGGGTACATAGAACAGTACTTCATAAAAAACATTACATATAAATTTTGTTTCTATTGAGGATGTCAGGCTGAACTAATCAATGTGGGCTACATGTCTATTAATGAAACTTGATCATTTATTTAAATTTTAAAAAAATATTGCAGAGATTCATTACATCCATGATAGATTGGAATCAATTAGGTCATCCATCTCTTACATGTGCATCTAAAATTCAATTTGAGATTTTTGATAAGGATTTATTTCTATATTGGTTAACAATTTCAAGTTATTTTCATATTTTTAAACAATTTAGAAGAAAATTCAGACTCGGTATGTTCAAATGCCTGGGATTTTTCATTAATAAAAAATTATATATACTCTATATATTCAGTAACATTAATATAGGATGAAGAGGCGATAATATAATAATAAAAAGGAGATTGAATTGGGGATATTTTTTTATTTCATAGAACTTTCATTCATAGCTACTAATGATGCATTGGTCTCAAGGGTATTCAAGGATTATATGGGGGGAATGTATTGTTAATGTGTTGATATATGCGACATCATACCTTAAAATATAAACCTTATTTCATTCTAAGATGATTATATTAGAAATTACATATATTATTGTATAGATAATGGACTTTGAAACCTTTGGAATGTGATGGCTATCAACAACCGGGCTTATAACCTCTATCAGATTAATTGTAAATACATAATCACTGTGCATTATGATCCATGGGTATTTTGTGTGTAGTTCCCAAAAAAATTGGGAAAACAACATATGTATCACATTTAGTAATAATATACATTCCTAATATATTTTCAAAACCAATATTTAATTTGGGATTCATAAGATTCAAAGGGGTTGTTTATTCCACATAGCACTCCAACATTCCCACTGACCTGGTATTTTAGGATTTAATGGTATAAAAATTGTACAAATATGTGGTTATGAAGGAAAGTTTTTTATAAAATGAATATTGTGTCCCCCAACATTACAATGAATTCATATTCATATATAAGATTAATAAACATGGAATAGAGATTGATTATTTGGAGGGAATTTTGCATACTTTTGTATAAACTTTAATGTAAAACATTAAGGGAGATAAGTCCTCTTCATAATAACCCAAGAATAATTGTGTCCAAACATAGATGATATTTATCCAATAACAATTAGAAATCAGATCATGCAGAATGTTTTAAAAGTAATTCATTTCTATTATTTAAAATGTTTTGATATGTCCCTATATGTAAGCCTTTATATCCTATTATTTGAATAAGAATGATATATGAAACTCTACTGAGGATATCATTGCTTCATACAACTCGACTATAGTAAATTTAGCCTCAAATTCCAAGGGGATATTGAGGATATCAAAAAATTCATCCCTGGGATCTTTTAAGAGGTAAAGGGTATACATACTAATGTGTTTAGTTATGATGGTATCCAAATATTTCAAGATATCAAACATCAGAACCTGATGTATACGCCTCCCATCATTGGTTAATTATTTAGTCTTATTATTTGGGGTTGAATTATTTGAATTATTTAGATTTAGTACTGCAGTAGAAGTTAGTAGAATATTTTTTATTGGATGCTTTAGTCGAACATTTCAGACCACGTTTCATGTAATGTCAATATATATCACACTAACCAATTGAAATTACTTGATTTTTGAATATGGGAGACTCCTAGAGGAATAAAGTGTGTTTTGATACTCATATTACAGTGATACCATGCTTCATCTAATTTTTTGACATCATATGTGGCATCAATGGTGATGTGGGAGGATTGTTTAGCTTGATCATGATTATTTCTTACAATTCTCCCTTTTTTAGTATATTTCTCTGGATCTGTGATTAAATACTATATATCTTGGTTGATATTGATATTGCTCAGAAAAAAATTGTATAATAGAAGAATGAATGTAATATAGTCAAAAATTTATTCTTTTTCTAATGTGGATTCATTTTTAGGTTGTTTCCATGGTTTGAATGATGGATGATGAAATCCATAATGGTGTGCAATGGTTTGGGATTCAGTCTCACTTCTTATACCCTATCTTTCTTTTCATGATTTTGTTATGATTTCATCAAAATGATGGATTAAATGGTATCATATGGGATGATATAGAATGATCTAGGGTCAGAACAGATTGATTGTGTTTTTTGTGGTCTAGATCTACAATTTTAAATTCATCCAATTGTCGAACTTTTTCTCTAACCTATATGAGTGTTTTTAAGTTTCATATTCTTCTTATATATTGATAATAGGCACATAAGAAACTTATTTCCAAGGTTTACTCATTAAATGAATTTAATTGACCATATTAAGAGGGAATTCTAAAATATGAACAAATATAGTAAATTTTGAGCATACATATTATTAAAATGGGAATAGTGAATATGATCAAAAAGGATGAATCAATCATGTTTCATAGATTATGACAGCTTGGTGAAATTATTATTTTTAGATGAAATAAACTAGATAAGAACCATTGGTTTTAGAAAAGAATTTTTTTTATTCTACTGGTCTTTATAACATTGATGACCATGGTAATTCCATGATTTTGGATTGGGGTATCTTTTTTTATTCATGTTATAGGGGTTGATGGTTGATATAATGAATGTTTGGTTGGAGATTACACCATGTTTTCAAACACTCATAACCCAAAAAAAAAATTAAATAGTTTTATGAGTGTTGAAATATCACCATATAATTTCACCATATAGTTAAATATTAATTGATCTTATTGGAGATGAATATTGAGTTATTATGTTATCCCTTTCCTTCTGTTGTTAAATCAGATACACAATAATATTACTGGATCATACAATTCATTAGATCAACAACCATTTAATTCCATAACATTGACCATAACTAGTAATGTTAACGAAGATGAAGGACTTGATAGATCATGATATATCTAAAAGGAATGTAACTATACCTAGAGAAGACTAGTATTATGACGGTCTTTTTGAATCTGTTGATATTTTCTATATCCTTGTATTTTAGTCAACCCATTATTGGGCCACAAAATGATACACAATTTGACTACTGATGATCTATAAATCATATGATATCAAAGGTAAGAAAACCGGATTCAATAATTTTAAAGATGAGTAGTTACATCCACACATTTAGTGTGTTATTTCATCTAGGGTAGAATTCAGGAACATCCCCATCTATAGATTTAATTTAAACATATGGGTATCTTAAAAAACTAATTAATTCTAGAGGGAATATCATTTTCATCAAACCCCAAAAAAAATTTGGTGGGTAATGGTTTGTGTATCCACCCTATATACATCAAATGTTGTCACCCAACGTAAGATAGGATTGGTTGAATTTATCAAAATTGGTGACACTACCATCATTGTCGAAGAACATCATTGTCAATCATTAATAACCACCTTTTAGTATACAAATTGCCAATACCATGATCTAACATGGTTCTTATACTATCCACATGGGGGTTGAGTTACTCCTTCTTGATTATTGGGAGATAAATAATTCACATCCCCTATAAAGATAAACCACGAATGAATATTTTATCTTAGTAATTAAAAATTTACATACTTAAAAATGTCAATATGTGACTCATATTGTTTAGATTTTTCTTTATATGATTAAATATTTACCTCTATTGGTAAAGAATGGGATATCACAATGACTTTCATATTATCTCTAGATTAAAGGAGTAAAGGTAGAGTTAATGGATCATACATAGATTCCACGATCTTGGATTTCCTCTGTTCTAGGAATGCACTCCTTCCACACGAGATTCAGTGTAAACTATATCTTAGTTGGATATTTATCTGTTTCATTCATCAATATTCATGTATCAGTGTATATCATTGAAAATTTTGGTAGTGAAAATGTTCAATAGAACATTCATGGTGGTAGTAAGTATATTGTCCTCATCTAAATAATATAGAATCTATATTCACATACCCTATTCAAATAGAACATAAAAAATTTCATCTATATCTCCCTTTATAGTGAACTATATCATTTTGGGAACACTTTTAGGTTTAGTCAATTTCCCCTAGTGTTGGCCTATGAATAATATCACTATGGGAATTAGTGATTTTCTCACCGAATTGGTCCAGAATGATAGGGGTTTATTAGGAAATGGTATGAATGGCGGTGGTACTAGTATCTAGTGGTCACTACCAAATAATGAAATGGAAAATTTCCTTATAGGATACGGTAAAAATACCTCCAATGATGAGGGTTTCAGATGAATCTATATCTTCATCCACACTATAGAACTATTGGATATTTTATATCCTAATGGTGGGGGTGGTAAAATTATCATAGCCTTGTGAGATGGGTTTAATTAATTAGGGATTCCTTGTTAACATCATATTCATTTTTTATTTTGTTTGACAAGATTGTAATCAGATGCATGTCAAGTGTCATGTATGATCCCAAAATGAACCTCTTGTGTCTGTATGTTTTACCATTGTAATTGGATTCACCTTCTATAGTTGAAATTATTTTGAGTATGTTTTGGAATCATTGTACATGAGTATATCAGTGAACCCTCACATTAGTCATGTTGAATATTCATTTCAAATGTGGGAGTGTTGGATTGTTGATCTAGCTTATTAATTAAATGGGACCATAAACATTCCCACATAATGGATATTATAGAAAAACTATATGGGAGGAAATTACAGTCCTTAGGTTAAGGTGAAGTGTAATGCCGCATACTTTACCATCCCCAGATTCAGACATCAAATAGGGAATCAATTATAATCTATAGAGTTTTCCTAAATTTTGGAGAAACAAATTCAAAAATCACACATAATGTTTATATAATATTAGATTATATGAAATTTTTTATTTGAAAAATATGATTCTATGGTATAGCTCATTATGAATCAATATATTGTCATTATACCTTTGATTAAATTGGCTCAAAGATGATAGTTTATGATGGGATGATTATCCATTCAGACACATCTCAGGCATTCCATCCTCCTTCAACATCTACATGATAGAATCATTGGGCAATAAAATTGGACATAAGATTATTGGTATGTTATCCTCTACTAATTCATCCATCATTTCAAAATCATCTTCATTAAACGTATTGAAATATTCTAATATATGATCTAACCACCCTGGATACTTCACCCATTCAATACCAGAAATGGAAGTGTTCCATAATAAGTTTTATGTTGTTGTACGACTGTTATTAATAGTGGATGTGGGCATATACATCCTTGATAAATTGTTTGACTCTTTATATAATGTCTATCTCGATGTATATTTTTCAATGGTAGGACCATCTTATTTTTATGAGCTATTTCTATTGGGAGGTACATCGAAACAATTTTTCATTGTGTTAGTATGAAGATGAATTTTTTTCTTTTGATCTTATTAATGTGTAGAATAAAATCAAGAGCTGGAATTATTAAAATAATCATTATAAATGATCATTTTGTTTTCATGATGAATACCTTAATAACATCTTTTACAGGGAGGAACTTCTAATATACATATTGGGATATCACAGGGAGTACCATAATGGTTGGGGGTACATTCACCTCCTAATGTGGGGTTAGTAAAGTGTTCAGACACAATAAATAGGGATTAAATGTCCTTGTGGATATCAATAATAAAAAATACTATAAAATGGTTCACCCTTTTGGTATTATTATTCCCCTATCATTATATTAATCAAAATTATCTTCTCAAATAATGATTATGCCCCTGTTCGATATGATCCTACATCAATGAATATGATGTCATTGATAGAGCTAGTATATGACTATATAAGAAGAGGCATTAAAAATGGTTCAGTCTCTTATATCCCACTAGAATTTCATGATGGTTACCTTTATACTAGACAAGAAATTGATTGATAATTTTTAAAGATGGGTAGATATGCCATTTTTTAGGAAAATTGGATGTATGATTGTTTTCATACTTTTGAGTTACTACCACGACATATTGATTGGCCACTAAGATGGATGTTGAATAATCAACAAACTCATGTGTTTTCTAAATAATGAACAAACATTACTCATTTTGGGGTATAATGATATGGGGTTACACTGGAGTATTCATCAGGATTTTGTTATTATTTTCATCAATACTTGTGGTAGAAAGGAATTGTGATTTCTCATAGGCTATTTTAATGATATGACAATTTCCACCCACTAAAAACATTATTTTGTTAAGTTTATGCATTTGAATTATCTATGATGTAATAAATTCCTTTCTATTTAATTCCACCAAGATTTGTTGGAGGTATTCTATAATCAGAACAAGAATATGGTATAATTCCTCGATGGAAGTGGAAATGTGAACTCACATATATCTTCTACTTTTCCTAGATATATGGTGAGAAACCAGACGAGTGGGATTGGGGACATGTGTGTATCCTCATGTTACAACGGTGATATATTGAGAGAATCATTTGGTGTAAATAGGGATATGGTACTACTCAACCATTAAATCCACAATGTGCTTGGGTGATTCTTTAATGGATGTGGGGATACATGTTTGGTTATAGTGATTTGTTGCTTTCCATATTTAGACTAATCTCCATGATTATAGAGTATATGTCATATGGAGAGGTATCATCTTGTTGGTGACCTAATCAGTGAAATAAGTGACATCAACCACATGAAACATATGGATGTACAAGCAATAAATTACTATATCGGGAGTCCCATGAGCTTGATTTAGGTTATAAGTGATTCCATTTTCTATCTTACCAAGTCAAGGAATATTTTTTAATTATATGTTGATAGAATCCATAAGTGCTGAAATGTGTAAGGAGGTATAACTATATTTTGTAAAACATTCCTATAATGTGATTGGCTGAATTGATTTAGTGTTTTTAGGTCATCACATTTATTAACCCAACTCAAAATTATAATATGATGATAGTTCTCCATCACTATTTGTTTTTCCACTTGGAGCTCATGGTTTCAAATGTTTGTTATATTCCATTAATTTATGGGAGGTATAGCATTACAAGATTTAAATTCAAAATAGCATCCAATGGAAAATGATACTATCATATTAAATTGAAAAAAAACTATAAAAAATTGAATATTTTAGTTATGAAAAAAATATGAATATCCATCTATGAGATATCCAAATCTAGAACATGAAATTTATAAAATTCTCACAAGATTAAGTTACCTATATGGTCGATTATCAATTTTTGTTTGAAACTCCCAAAAAATCACTATATGTATGCTTAAAATGATTTGGTTTATATGGTTTTTATTCATGTTCAAAATTTTATTGAAATTGATTTGTAATGCGAGTAGTTTGTTGAACCATAGTCACCCAATGTGTTCCACATCAATGAAAATGGATTTCACTGTGGTCTTAATTTCCATAGGTAGATGGTCGTAGGAGTTTCTATCTAATGACACCTAGGATCCTGCATTTTTTGAGATGATTTGTTATTAGGCCCATCACACATTGTTGGTTGAATTGTCTTATAATTATGGAATATCTTATATATTTATGATTTATTCATGAAGAATTACAAAATGTTCACATAAAAAATTCCCTAATGCCAATTCCTATGTTTTGTCAATCTTGTCTACAGAAATGTTTATATATCATAAATTATGTATCTACTTTTATTATTACACAGTAGTTATCAATTTGAATATTCTATTTTTTAACGTCACGTATATTACAATATTAGATTAATTATCTCTAGGAAATCATAATCTTACACTGGTGTTGGGATCAGTACCTTCAGACATTTACCATATGTATTCATTATAATGGAATCATAACCCATGTATTTTAATGTCACATAGTGAGATACACCACACCATATAATATCATTTGACATGGTCATGTCCAAAAAAAAATTTTTGTGTTCTATATGTTATGGGGAAAAGGTTTATAGTGAGGGTTTAATTGTAATTAAGAATGAGTAACCCGTTTTCATTTACCAAAATTATAATATACCCTAATGATGATATGTTGGTCTAATTGTGAATAGGACCAATGCGTATAGTTATTTCATTGAATATAGATGTGTCAAGGTAATACGCTAACACCCAATAGGAATAAATACCTTCGAGTGTGGAACGATTTTATTATGACTATCAAATGATACTACGATAATTCATAAGGAAAAAGTAACTAGTGGAACTGAGATCTATAAGGGAAAATGGGGAAATGAGTATGTATTTTCATAAACAAGTGAATTTGGCATGGTGAGGAGATACATAGAGGGTTTACATATTGGGTATAAACCATAGCGGTGAAACCATTGTTTCAAATTTAATAGTATGAAAATGATATTTTTTTTGATATTCACTACAAAACCTCATTTGAATGGAATGAAACATATATTTTTATTCCAGGTGATAAGGAAATTGTTTCGTAGTTTTACATCCTATGACGAAGCCTATGTCTACATACATTAAAATCATTTTATAAGGTTATCAAATTTCTAAATTATTTTAATATAGATTTTTACATGGGGAATATGTACATTGGGGTTTCATTATGTGGATCACATAAAATTCATAATAATTAAACATATAACATGTATACAATTAAATATTGATTCCACCTTTATTGTACTATAGGAAATGTGGCATTTTGATGCTAAAAAGTCTATAACTAAAACAAATATTTATTCCCATGTGGGTCGCAATGTATGTGAAAAGAATTTGATATGGAGTGATGATAATTACAATAGAGAAATTGTAACCAACTATCCTAGGTCGAACTCAATTGTCACATAATCTGGCTCGATATATGCCCCCAAATGAATCTATGGGAATTTTAGGGGTTTGAAATTATAAAATAAAGTATAAAATATATATTTATAAGACTGTAAACTATAACACCTTTAAATTATAAATTAAAACTTTATATTAAATTGTGTTTAAGACACATAACACCACGTGTAAACAAAAAATATATTAACCTGATACATTTCAATATATTTACTATTGTAAATTAATAAACTATATTATATATCATTTAATGCATGAAATACAGAGTCATTATTCATTCCACGCAAGAGATATCTTCTTCAATATCGTTTGTTACATGAAAAAACAACCATCCATAATAGATTGTGATATATGCAAGACAATGTCTCATAAAACAAAAATGTATTATTAAAATAATATTATTTAACATAAAATAATATTTCCTAGACATTTTTTCAGTGGCTATGAATATATTTTTACTATATAAAAATAAAAATGGTTTATATAAATATAAAATGAATTCATTGGACTAAAATTAATGAGAAACAAAAATAATAACTAATTGGTTGTAAAAAATATAATAATTTTTATGCTTCCAAAAAAGTCTTCACTTAATAATCATAATTAATGAATATTTTTAATGATTTAAATGAAAAATATATTCTATATATTAAAGAAAATATTTTTTGATATTAATCCACTAGGTTTTATTGACATAATATAAGAAAAAACTTAATATTACACATAAAATACTAGATTTTTATAAAGGTATTTTTGTCACTGAATATTGGAGAGCCCATTATAAATCAAATTTTTAACCTTTTATAATTTAAATATATCAAAAAAATTATTAATTTAAAGGGAAACCAAAAAAATATGTTCGCGTCAGTTGTTGGTATTTTTATATTATATTTGATTTTTTATTGAATAGTGGAAAAAATTTAATATTAGTTCAAATTTACCCTTTCATCTAATTTATTTTTGAAGAAAAAAGAAGTTTTTGATTGATTTTAATGATTAATTTGATCATTTTATTAACAATTAATAAAAATTACGTAATTAAAATCAATTTCACAATGAAATTTAATAAAAAACTTATCAACTGTCACAAACCGTCCCTTAGGGCTTGTGTCGTGACATTCCCAATCCCACCGTCTAAAGGCCAGTGGTTGGAGACTAGCCCCAGAAAGACATTTACCGAAAATGGGAAGGCATTTTCTTTAAAACTTAACAAACACATAATCCAAGTACAAAACAAGATGAAAACACAAAGTAAAATCGTAGTGTTACATGTGTGTACTGAAATTAAAGGTATCGGAATACAAGCCCAACTGAAAGGTACAACTATTACTGAAAAAAAGAAAACAGCTCTAGAATTATCCACCAAGGATCCTAACTGAAGGGTAGGTATACTCACCTCTGTTTCTATCCATGTTAACCAGTCTATTCCATGTACCTCCTAGTCTTAGCTCTTTAATGTCTTACCCATGCTTCTTTTCCTCTACACAAGACACAACATGGTGCGGGAGAAGCCCGTGTAGGGGTCAGTATAACCACACCCTATACGGACGCAAAGACCCTCAAATGTCTCTCAGAATTCCCCATGGAAAACCACAAAGCATTATCTCCATCACAAAGCACAATAAATATACATAGCTCAAACCAGGTATAAGTAAAGCACTGAAGTACAAATGAATCATTGAAAAGATATATCATCTTATTCCGTCGAGAGGCACTACTGCTGACAATATGGCGTCTGACTGATAGAGGATCGGTAGGTACTAACCCCTTTAAGTCACATAGATGATATCACCCAACCAGAGTCGATAGGTAGTAACCCACAAAGGACACACGCAACATCAGTATTCACTGACCCACACAGGATCGTTGAACACTGACCCAAAAAAGATCGGACTCACACTTGATCGTTATGTCATTGATTCATGAAAGGCCGCTCTAAGGATGGTCCTCATATGGTCTCATATTGATGATCAACACAAGACCACTAGGTGAAGAACCAAATATGAATGATTGAATCTAAACCACACATGATCACTAGGTTCTGACCCACACAGGATCATGTGGTACTAACCTCCGTATGAACTGCCTCTAACCACCGCCTCACTAACAGCCACTGGATTCCAACTCATAGTATGCTTGATTCTGATTGAATATCTTCTTAAAAAATAAGTCATATTTTACCCGACATGATTTACCAATAATAAAAACATAATGATATATCATGTCATAAGGGTTCTAATGAAAAATACGGCGCATCAACTGGATGCATGATCTGTATGTTATAGGCATTTTAGCACTGAGGGCCCGATCAGTTTTGGGATCAATCCAACCTGGCTGTACTCCACCATTATTCAAAACTCTCATTGAGTTTATCAAAAGAAACAACATTCTCTAAGGATCCCAATGCAGTAAATGGTTCATAAAATAGAAGACCAGTTCATAAGATATAGTCGCTTAAGCATAACTAGTCCCGAGAGGGGTCTGGGTCAGGTCTGACCTGGTCAGCCGACCCCGACTGACCCAGTCTAGGCTGAACCAAGCCGGGTTGGATTGACCCAAACCACCGTAGCATGAAAAATCTTGAGCCAGCCCGGTTGGGCTGGGCCTTGGCAGGCTCATCCCGCTAGACCACAGACCGGCACGGGTCGTCGTGCGGTCCGGAGCACTGGCTGGCACGACCTGTGTGTGGGTTACGCGGTCCACCTGCTGAATGACTCAAGGGATCAATTCGATTTATTCAAGCATCAACACCACATGGCACCGCCAGGGTGTCTGTGAGAATAGTATGAGGAAGATACATCACCATCTGCCAAGACATTGATGTTGCGACATGCACATGCGGCGCACGACGGTGTGCCGTCTCTCCCTCACTTCGGTCAGCCAATGTTAGCTGCTGGTCTGACTTCCATAGAACTGAGTGGTGCTTCCCTCCTCCACGACCGGTGAGCGCCACCTACCACCTCTACCGTGTCCGCCAGTCGCTAGTTCCGCCACACTAGCGGAGCATTCACGGGCCACTGGTTGAGCTCTGGTGGGCCATTATTCCTTCCAAATGTGCCTACAGTCCTCCTTGGATGCCACTGTCGTTGTGTTCCTTCTGGTATCTAGGTTCCTTCCAGTTGAAAAACCCCACCTCCGATGAACGATATGAAAACCGCACTGTGGAGGGTCCAAGCCTTATTTTCTTTCCCTGCGTCCTCCGCGAGAGCATTATAACAAGTGGGAGTAATTTATAATTGAAACTAAAATAATTATAATCCTTGTACAAATCCCCCATAATGACAACCTAATTATACAAGACTGATGAGAAGAATTCTGGGAATTTCTTGAATTAAAAGAAAACTCCAACATCATGACTCGATTGGGACGTCACGATGGTGGATGAAGAAACCTTTTCCGTGGATTCCGCCAGTGTTTTTCATCATTTCCCACAATTAAGTCAAAGCATACCATCCATGTTGGTGGAGGATGTCACATGACTTCGCCTGAGGTTCCTTCCATGGTGAAGCTATGTTAAAACTCCTCCCAAGACTCACATAAAAATAGGGGAGAAAGGGTGAGTAACACACGAGGAATTAAGGAGGATCATCAATTAATGAACCTCTAAATTACCAATAGCATGTTTACATATAAAAGAGATTCAATCCATTTAATGGCTTGACAAAACAACGGTCCCGCCACAGCCGATCAACCACTGGAGAAAATAAAATAATAATTACATGTTATTTTATTATTCTTTTAAAAGTTTGAAAATTTATCTCTTTCACTCAACCTACTGTGGTCAAATTAAAGTCACCCTTAAGAAAATCCTAGTGTTGTGGATTCTTTTTTGCTCTCGGAATTCAATTCCTAGCACTAGTTCAAAAGTTAGAAAATGCCACTCGTACATTTATTGAACGTACATTAAAAAAAGTTCACAAAATTATTAATAATAACACTTGACCCATACTGGTCGAGTAATTTTCTACTTAAAGGAAACATGCCCACACAAGATCAATGATACTCTCAGATATTCAATCTGAGTTACAGTTTTGGAGTTATGGTATTATCAATAAAATAATTGTATCTTAATTATTTTATTTGTGGCCCAAAACTAACTTCTACTGTTGGCCCAAACTGGACAAAGTTAAGATCTGTCTAAGGAAAGAATACCCTCATGATTTCAACGGTGGTCCCATAATTTTACTCTGAGTAACCTTCCATGGGTTATATGAATTTGAAAAATAAAATAATTTATTAATAATTTTATTTACGGTTATGCCATTTTTTGGTATTCTCATTAGAGGCCTACGCCGACTATACATAAGTCGCGCCTAGGGTGAACCTGTCATCTTGAACGCAAGAGTGCCCTCATATTTTTGATACATGTAACCATTTATGATTTATTCTACATTTTCATAAGAACTACTCATCTGCACTATTTTAAGCTTGACACTTTTTTGACAGTTCATTCCAGGCACTCCAAGATTTAAAACCACGTGTCATCAGATTTTGCGGTCCTGTAAATGATTCATATAATTAAAAAACATTATACTGAATTTTTGGGTCTTTAAATTCTCCCCAATATCGGGATTTAAATCCCTGAAATCCAAAACAAATAAAAATCAAACAAATTAGGGTATTGAGAATGAATCTTAGCCTCCATCTCCCTTGTTCTCTCTTGGAGATTCTCACGCTGCCTACAAACTCATACTAGAGGAATCAACCACCCATGAAGGAAATTCTCTTGTTGATCCTCTATCTCCATCAAGAAGTCCGCAAATTCCACCCCATCGCCGATTTCCATCTCACCCCCAATCAATAACGTTTTATGGATCATGCATGTAATACCCCAAGCTTCCACGGTATGCTACGCTTTAAATAAATACAGTAGAATGTGTTGAATGGAACTTTTAGTTCTAATACACCACTACAAACGAAACTAGTTGTTATGAATAGTAATAACCACCTTTAAAATTTTTATAAATTTTATCATTCAAAATGGACTTCATTTTTGGTTTCGGAATATCAAAATTAGCTTAGGGTGAATTTTTGGTGTTTTTTTAAAAAACATACAATTTTTTGATGAATAGTTAAAAACACTGAGATACAGTTTAAAACCAATTTTTTTATAAATATTTAAAAACACAAGTTAGGTTCAATTTAATTCATTTTTGTCATTTTTTCATAATTGTATATATATATATAAATTTTAACGAACTTTTTACCATCTTTTACCCACATCCTAGTAGTATTTTCAAATTTACCTAAAAAATAATTTTTATCACTTATGTGAGTTGAATTTAAAACTATGAGATACACGATTGATACCAGTAAGTAAAATGTGGTTCAATAAGATGAAAGTTTTTTTGTAATTGTAACATTTTACTTTTATTTATCACAGTTAAATGTAAATTGGGTAAATATGGGTAAAAATTGTATTATTATTACCCTAACACATGTCCTAATTCTATTGGATAACTATAATTCGACCAAAAAGAACCTTAGGAATAATATATGAACCTTTTTGGTCCACATGGATTAGATGAGGACATTTATTGTTATTTAATTCAAAGAATAGATAAAAGTGTTAAATTCAAAGTTTAATAACTAAACCATTTTTAATATAGGGTTACACATAGGATAAATTAAACTATAAATATTCATTATAAAGTTAAATATATCTCTTACATAATGGTATTTTATTTATTATTTTAAGACGTTATATAGTTTAATTTATTTATGACATAATGATGATGCATTAATTACATATTTAATGAAATTTTAAAATAGTTGATATTATAAATATCCATTTAAATGTAATTTGAGATTTTGAATGAATTAAAATAATTTTGGAGGTTAATATGACATGTTAGGGTTGGTTTAATTAATTTTCTATGATGTAATAATGATGTTATGTATTAAAAAAAACAAAATACCAAATAGAGTCAAAATTGACATAAAAACGTTTTTAGAAAAAATATTATATTATTAATTAATAATTGATTCCTAAAAACATAATGTTCAGAAAAAGGTCTTATATAATGTTATATATTTCATTGATAAACCACTTTAGCTTTTCTAGGATGTTTATAGAATGGTTATTAACCATATAATATAAAAATTCAAAGAGACATGGTAAATGTCAAACTAATTAACTAAGAGATAAATTTAAAAGATAAAGTAAATATAGTGACCCAAACCAGTCTAAAACCAATTGGTTGAGTGGTTTTAGACCCATCCCTATGATATCATTTAAATAATTCATTTTGGAGAAATTAGAAACCGGAAATGATTTTATTATAAAATAATATTTCTAGGTTTTCCTAAGATGCCCCTCACCACTCTTATAAAAGAGAACTCCCCATTCCCTCAAAGTCAAATCTTCAAAGTCTTCTGGATCAGTAAACCCCTTCCCAAATACCGTATCAAATGTCCTCCCTTCATCCTAGAGGCCTTCCATTTTTCAGAAATGCAACCTATGGATCGCTTTCGATCAAATCAAATGGAACAACCCAAAGAAGAGGTAAATAATTCATCACCTATTTCAAGTTCCTTTCATCTTCCACATCCTCTTTCTTTATTGTTTCCATTATAAAAGAATAAATATAGAATCTTCTATATACTATGATTTTATTATAAATATTGTACAACCATATTCATTACTCTATCCATCCTTTGAATGACATGTCACCATACGTGCATACATACATCTTACTGTCTCCACATCATGGTGCAATTGTTATTCAATAAATTAATGTTTTGATGGTTATAATAATGATGTTTAATTTATGTAAATAACAAATATAACATGATAATTATACTGTATATATGATTTAACATCTGATTATATATTTTTTTAATATCAAAAGAATGATATTGTCGCTCGTTCGTACGTACGGATTACCGTCTCCACGAACACGATGAGATAAATTCCCCATTATATCCATTCAAGTATAATTTTCATTAGATGTTCAAAAATAATGTATAAAGAATTAAAATCATTATGATTATTAATAAGATAAATTTTATCCATAAAAAACATTATTTATGTAACAAAGCATATAAAGGAAAACTATTTAGTTAACACCTGAAATGACAATAATACTAATATATTATTTACCAAGCGATGTTAAGATATCATATATGATATCATATATTTGTATATTATTCTCATTAAATTTGATAACAATTATTTCACCATTATACATAAGGTTAACATACTCTCGACCAAGGAAATGTACAATGTAAGGGTAAATTTTACAATCTCTTTATTATCTAAGGTAATTTTAAGTAAGTATCTAGTAGGACCTCTTTATCATCCACATCCACGTTTCATAAAAATGTATTCAAAAACATTTTTACTTTTTACTAGACTATAGGTTAAAGTCATTTATACCCTTTTTGAATTTTTATAAAATGTATTGAATGGAATCTTTCTATCATTTTCCAAACAGGGTACCTTATGACCTTTTCGAGAAAATTAAGGTACACATGTTTATTTAACTTATATGGCAGGTGCAACAATTTTCTAGTGTTATAACATCATCGAAGCATCCCTTACAAGTTTATAAGAATATTTTCAAAATAAATGTTTTCTTTATAATTATGTGACTCTTAAAAGTTTTCAAAATAAAAAGAGATATTTCTCTAAAAAGGTTCTTGACTTCATCTATGTCAACATCCTTTGATGGATTTTAAGATTGTTTGAAGTTGATTTATTATGATACAAAACTTCCATATTATGATGAATGTTTTGTGATATGATTTACTGTGGATGTTTAATTTCATACCATTCAAAGTTTATTAATAATGTATCAACATTTCGTATGCTAGTTTCAAAACGAATGTTTATGTTATGTTTATACCTTTTAATATGAGGAATGCATTGGAATTAGTAAGTGACGAGTGGAGCCCGCTATAGCTCATCAATGCATCGGTAGGTCTAATGAGACAAATTAGTCTCTTGGCACAAGGCCTTGGAAAAATTTAATTTGTAGTCTTTGAATATGTCCTTGAATATGTGGTTATGACGGCTGTTATTATGCATTCCATCATTATGAAAATGGCTATTGATATTTCATGTGATTATTAGACTAGGTGAATATCCATGTGAGTAAGTAAATGGAATTATTTTGATTTATATTTTCAATATTATGATGATTTTTATGTTGAAATGGATTTTTTTAGTTTTATACATTTCCTTAAATGTTTATACTTATTTATGAAAGTTTCCGCTATATTATTATCCTTACTGTGCATCTGAGCTAACCCATTTTTATGTTTTATTTTTCTAAGGATGTGTAGAAGTATATTATTACTGACCTACAAGGATAGTATATGGGATCTTAGTGTTGTCTATGGAAGCAATGTTGTTGTAGTTTTTCATTTTATGATGTAATGTAAACAATATGAATATATCTAGTAAATCTAAGGATATTAAACTAATTGGTCTTTCAAGACTTGAACTTTTGTGATCATGCCAATGATACATAACAATACACCGACTCTGGGATTACGGGGACTGAGCATTACAGTTTATATCGGAGGAAGTTTAGTACAATCCTTTTGAATCTAGATTTAGATAAACTATGATTAGGTAACGTTACCCTAAGATAGATTTTGAGGATTAGTATAAAAGAACTTCCTAGAATTTTAGTATTGTAGAGATTTTTTAATTTTTCCAAGAAATATATTCTTCTATGGATCTGAGTAGGTAGAGGTGGCTCTAGCTCAGATGTACCTAGAGGTAAAACCTAAAAACACTGCTTTGAGCAAGACTCAAATGGGAACTAGTGCACGATAATGGGCCTTGCTTCAGTCTTGGTTAAGACACTCCTAGGGGATATGCTTAGGCTGATTCTAATTTTCTTTACAAAAAATTCTGAAGGGTTTCTGAGTATATACTTCATCAAAAAAACGTTTTATGATTATGGATTATATCCATAAACTATTCAATTTATGTTAAGTGTTTTACATGTTTAGATTTCTGTATTGTGATTGATACACTAATATAATTTATTCCATTGTTTAGAAATTGAACCTAGTCGACGGAATGGAAACCATATAAATTCATGAACTCCATATAGGGATTTCTCTCCTACTCCAGATAATTATTGTGGAGTTGGTGATACAACTGGTGCTAATTAGCTAATCACCATACTGGGACAACTCATTCAGGTTATGAATAATTACCTTACCCGTATGGAGCACCATGATCTGCAGCGTGGAGGATCAATGTTAGATCATTTACTGAGGAAAAAATAACCAACATTAAATGGCGGTAAAATATCCTCTAGTATCTGAGAAAAGGAAAAATTTATTAGAGAAAATATTCCATGCCTTGGGGGTAGCGAAAGGGAAAAAAATTTCATGTTACTTTAATTCTGAACTGCAGATTCTGATCAATGGTGGTCATTGATTCAAAACATAAAGGAAGATGATGAAGTATAAAATATGGAATGGATGGAGTTTATAGAAATTTTCTTAGAAAATAGCATTCCTCATGACCATTGAGTGGATAGAGAAACACATTTTCTGAGTCTGAGGGAAATGGAGGATGAGAATGTAACAAAGTATAATGATAACATTACATGGTTAGCGAGGCATGCTGTAGATTATATATGTAACCCAATAACTAATATTGATCATTTAATTGATGGGGTAAAACCATTTCTCTATTTAGAATTAGTCTCACAATCCTTCTTATTATACAAATATATTGTCTCTTGTGCTCTCAAGATAGAAAAAAAATTCACTAAGTCTTACAAATTTAAATTAAAGCAAGAGAAGAGGAGATCTGCTAAACACTCTGGAAGTGTAAATAAGGGGAATAAGGGAAAAGTAGAATATACATCATGTAGTAAATGTGAGAAGAAACACCCTGGTACTTGCATGAAGGGATTGGGAGACTGTTCCAAGTGTGGTGAAAAAGGCCACCGAACTTGTGATTGCAAGCGGTAGAAAGAGGCTGTCGATGTTGAATGCTACAATTGTAGAGAAAGGGGGCATTATGCAAATGAATTTCCTAATCATCAGGGTAATTTACCTTAAAAAGTGACAAGTGATCAAGGCCAATCTTATTCTATCACTACTACTATGCTTGAAGCAACAAAAGACATGCTGGAAGGTAATTAAATGGTTTCCTCATGTTTAGAAAATTCTTTATTTGATTAGGATCATCGCATTGTTTCGTATCTTCCTAATTTTACAAGAAAATTAGATATTTACAATTTGATTTAAAAGGGGGGTTTTCAGTCAAAAATCATATGTGAGGTATCACTGCAACACTGTTTTTTGAATCAGTCCCCATTTAGGCATATAAATGTTCATTATCTTCTGATCTCATCATCATACCCATGATTGAATTTGATATAAACCACAGTATGTATTGGCTTTCAAACCATGATGTATAAATTTATTATAAAAAGAAGGAGGGAGAATTTTTTATGATGATAAGGATTACCTTATCTTTTGTGCAGAAATGCCACCACCTAATTCTTATCTAGATATACCCCCAATATCTCAAATAACTTCAATTATTGGGGAGGAAAAGAATTAAATAACTCTAGGTGAGGAAAGGAATGTTCAAATAGAGTATGTACCTATTGGGCAAGAATATGTTGATGTATTTCTAGAGAATTTTCCTAGACATCCTCCAGAACGATAAGTTGAGTTTTCCAATGATTTAATTCCTCATTCAAGGCTCATATCGAAGACCCTTAATAGAATGGCTGTTGGGGAATTAGTGGAAATAAGGAAAACACAAGATGAATTGAGTAATAAAGGGTTTATTCATCCTAGTGTTTCTCCTTGGGGATCCTATATTCTTTTTTTTAGGAAGAAATATGTATCTATTAGTTTGTGCATTGAATATAGGGAGATCAATGCTATAACCATAATGAACAAGTATCCCCTACCTCGAATTGATGATTTATTTGACCAACATCATAGAGCTCAATAATTTTCAAAGATTTCCCTTTGATCTGGATATCATCAGTTGTGTGTGAAGAAGGAATACATTATGAAAACATCATTTCAAACCAGGTATGGGCATTATATGTTTACAATAAATCATTTTGGATTGATTAATACACCCTATGTCTGAAGGATTTGATGAATATAGTTTTCAAGGAATATCTTGATGACTTTGTAGTGGTATTTATTGATGATATATTGGTATTCTCTAAAATCTACGAAGATCATTAAAATCACATGCGCATTATCATTAAGACACTTAGAATACATGAATTATATGGTAAGTTTAGAAAGTGTGAATTTTGGCTTCAGGAGATTTCTTTTCATGGCTATATTTTCTTAATGATGGTATCTCTGTTGATCCTTCTAAGACCAAGGCAATCCAAGAGTGGCTAGCTCCAATGAGTATAATCAAGGAATGCAGTTTTATTGGTTTTTGAAGGATATTATTGACATTTCGTCTATAATGTTTCCTAGTTGGCTAACCCATTAACAACTATCACATGAAATGGGGTTTAATTTGTTAGGAAAAAAGGTTGTGATGAATGTTTTGAAGAAATGAAGAGAAGTTTAGTCAATGATCCTATATTGACTCTACCATCGGGGAATGACAAGTTTTTTTATTTATAGTGATGCTTCAAATAAAAGACATGGTTGTGTGCTTATGCAGAATGATAGGGTTAATGCCTATGCATCACAATAGTTAGAAATTCATTAGAAAAACTATCCTACTCAAGATCTTGAATTAGTAGCTGTAATATTTTATTTTATGATTTGGAGACACTATCTATATGGTGAAAAATGTCAGATATATACAGTTCACAAGTGTTTGAAGTAAAATTTTAATATAAATAACTCAAAATGATGAGAAGGAGATGGCTATAACTTCTCAAGGATTATGATTTCACTATCACTAACACTAAGGGAAGACAAATAAGGAGGAAGATTATTTCAGTAGAAAGGATCATAGAGGTTTGAACAAGATGACAGTTGAAAAGGATCATATATACATGGATCAAGTAAATATGGATATTGGAATACCCATGGAAGGTGAAACATCAATAGTTTTTCAAATGATTTCCAAACCATATTTACTGGAAATGATAAAATGCTCCTAGACCGATGAGGAAGAGTTTCAAAAGAAGAATAATTTTACTATACACCTTGGTAACACTAAGATGTATAGATATTTGAAGGATCATTTTTGGTGGGACAACATGAAGAGGGAGATTGCTGATTTTGTGTCAATATGTTTGTTTTTTCAACTAGTTAATGATGGAAGGAAATCGCCTGGAGGAGTTATGCAAACTCTTCCCTTACCAGAGTGGAAACCAGAAAATATTACGACAGACATTGTTATGGGACTACTAAAGACTCGTAAAAGTAATGATGCAATATGGTTCATTATTGATCGTCTTACCATGTCAGCACATTTTCTTGTTATAAGAGAAGATTTACCACTTGAACGTCTAGCAAGAATATATATTAATGAAGTTTTGAGACTTCAAATAGTACCCCTATCGATTCTTTCTGATTGTGATCCACGTTTTACATCAAGTTCTGGAAAAGTATTCAGAAATCAATGGATAATGAGATTCGTTTGAGCCTTACTACCACCCCCAAATGGATGGACGATCAAAATAAACTATTCAAGACTTAGAATACATGTTGATATTATGTTCACATTACTTTCAAAGTATGTGGGATCAATATTTACCTTTGGTAGAATTTTTCTGATAACAATATCTTCCATTCAAGTATTCAGATGGCACCATATGAAGCATTATATGGAAAGAGATGTCGCACACCAACTTGTTGGGATGACGTGGGTGAAAGAAAACTCGTAGTCCAAGAACATGATGAGGTAATGATGGAAAAGGTGTAGGTAATACAAACCCACATCAAAGTAGCTCAAATTAGGATCAAGAGCTTTGCTGATAACCGATGGAAGGATTTAGAATTTCAGGTAGGAGATTATGTTTTCATGAAGGTATCTCCATGGAACGGTGTTATACGTTTCGGGATGAATGGTAAATTGAGTCCTAGGTACATCAGACCTTTTGAAAATATAAAACAAATTGGGACTGTAGCTTACCATTTGAAAATGCCACCATGTCTCTCCAAAGATCACAATGTATTCCATGTATCACTGTTGAGAAAATACATGTCTGACCCAATGCATGTACTCACCTATGAGGATTAAAACCGGAACCTGATTTGTCTTATTGTGAAGAGCCTGTCATGATTCTTGATACCAAAGAACATGTGTTGAGAAACCAGATGACTCATCTTGTAAAAGTTCTATGGAGAACCCATAAGATGGAAGCGACAAAGTGGGATCCCGGGAAACATATGATGAAGAACCACCTGAGTCTTTTTACACAGTAATAATCTCAAAATTTTGAGGATGAATTTATCTGAAGGTGGGGAAAATGTAACACCCCATGCTTCCACGGTATGCTTTTCTTTGAATAAATATAGTAGCGTGTGTTGTACGCAACTTCGAGTTCTAATACACCACAACCAATCAAACTAACCATCATGCATAGTAATACCAACATTTTGAAATTTTATATATTTTATCTTTCAAAATGGACTTAATTTTTGGATTCATAATATCGAAATTATCTTAGGGTGATTTTTTGGTATTTTTCTGAAAACATTCAATTTTTGATGAATAGTGAAGACACTGATTTATATTTTAAAATTGAGATTTTATTTAAATTATTATTTATTTTATTTAAATTTATTTTAGGTCAAAATAGATACATAATACTTATATATGTTCAATGTAAATCATTGGAGTTATATTATAATAATTTTAGATATATAAAAATTTTAACGAACTTTTTACAAATTTTTACTAACCTCCTAAGAGCATTTACAAATTTATAAAAAAACATAATTTTAACGATTCTGTTAGTATAATTTCAAATATCCTAGAGACACAGTTGATATTAGTGAGTCAAATTTGGCTCAATAAGATGAAAATATTTTTTGGTGAATAGTAACTTTTTTTATTTTATTTACCATGGTTAAAAGTAAATTGGGTAATTAAGGGTAGAAATGATAATATTATTACCCTAACACATGTCATAATTCTATTGGATAAGTATAATTCAACCAAAAACAACCTTAGGAATAACATATCAACCTCTTTGGTCCACTTGGATTTGATTAGGACATTTAATATTATTTAATTCAAAGAAGAGTTTAAAGTGTTAAATTCAATGTTTAATAACTAATTCATTTTTAATATAGGGTTACACGTAGGATAAATTCAACTATAAATATTAATTAGAAAGAAAACAATGATTCTTACATAATGATATTTTATTTATAGTGTTTATACATTAAATAATTTAATTTATTTATGACACAATGATGATACAGTAATTACTTAATTAATGAAATATTAAAATAATTGATATTATAAATATCCAAATAATTGTAATTTGGGTCTTTTTATGAATTAAAATAATTTTATAGGTTACTATCCCATGTTATAGTTGGTTAGATGAATTTTTTTCGAAGTAATAATTCTTTATGAATTTAACAAAAACAAAATACCAAATAGGGTCAAAATTGACATAAAAGTGTTTTCAAAATCAAATATTATATTATTATTTGATATTATATTCCTAAAAGTCAAAGGTTCGTCCAAAGGACCTAAATAATATAATTTATTTTATTAATGAATCACTTGAGGTTATCTTGGAATTTTATAGTATGATTATTAACCTTATAATATAAAATTACAAAGAGACATGGTAAATTTCAAACTATTTAACTGAGAGTTAAATCTATAATATAAAAGAATATATAGTGACCAAAATCAATCAAAAACCTATTGATTTAGTGGTTTTAGATCCATCCCTAGCTTATCGTTGTAATAATTAATTTTGGATCTATTATAAACCGAAAATGACATTATTATAAAAGAATATTTCTAGCTTTTCCTGTTGTGCCCATCACCCCTCTTATAAAAGGGAACCCCACCTTCACTCAAATTCCAACATTAAAAGCCTTTTGTCTCAGCCAAAACCTGACAGAATACCCTATCAACGGTCTTAACTTCATTATAGACACCTTAATTTAGTCATAAAGTCATCTTGTGGAGCCCTTTTTATCAAATCCAATGGAAGAACCCGAAGAAAAGGTAAATATTTCATCACATCTTTCATGTTCCTTTCTTTATCCACTTGATTTTTCATTTTTGTTCACATTCTAAAATAGTAACTCCATTATCTTCTCTATATTGTAATGTTATTATAAATATGGTACAACAATATTCATAATTCTATCAATCCTTTGACTGACAGTTCATCATATGTGTGTACATACGGCTAACCGTCTCCACGTTGTGGTGTAATTGTTATTCAATACATTATTATTTAGATGGGTATAATAATGATGTGTAATTTATGTGAATAATAAATATAACATGATAATTATTATTTATATATGATATACCATTCAATTATATATTATTAGAACATCAAAAGAAGGATATTGTCGCTCGTGCGTACGTACGTATTACGGTCTCCACGAATGTGATGAGATTCATTCCCCATCATATCCATTCAAACCTAATTTTCATTACATGATTAAAAATAATGTTTAAAGAATTAATATAATTCTAAATATGAATAAGGTACATCCTATATATAACAAACATTACTAATGTAACAAATCATAAAAAGAAAAATGAATAAATTAACACCCGAAACAACATTAATACTAAGATTTTATTAAAAAAGTAATGTTAAAAGATCATATATTATATCATATTAATGTATATGATTATTTTATTATTTATTAAAAATTATTTCACCATTATACAGGAGGTTAACATACCCTCAACCAAGGAAAAGTACAAGGTAAGGGTTAATTTCACAATCTCTTTATTATCTGAGGTTCTTTTCACTTAAGTATCTACTGGGACCTATTTATCATCCAGATCTAAGTTTCTTAAAAATAAATTTCAAAATAGTTTTACTATTTACTATACTATGGGTTAAGGTCATTTATACCCTTGTTTTACTTTTTATAAAAAGGATTGAAAGGAATCTTTCCATCATTTTCCAAATAAGGGACCTTATGAACTTTTCGAAAAAAATAATGTAAGAATGTTTTTTTAACATATACCACAGGTGGGGCTATTTTCCGCTATTATAACATCATAGAATATTCCCTTACAATCATAAAAGAATATTTTAAAAATAAATGTTTTCTTTATAATTATGTGACTGTTAAATGATTTCAAAATAGAAAGAGATATTTCTCTAAAAAGGTTTTGACTTTATCTATGTCAACATCCTTTGATGTATTATAAATTTGTTGGATGTTGATTTATTATGATAAAAAAAATCCATATTGTGTTGATGATTGTGCGATATGTTTGACAAGGGATGTGTTATTTCATTGCTTTCATGGTTTATGGATGAATTATTGGAATTTCATATTCCCTTTTTAACATGAATGTTTTTGTTATGTTTAAACCTTTTCACATGAAAAATTCATTAGACTTAGTAAGTGATGGATGGACCTTGCTATTGCTCCTCAATGCATCGGTTGGTGTCATAAGACAAACTAGTTTCTTGGAAAAAGTCCTTGACAATATATTATTTGTAGTCTTGGAACAAGGGCTTGAATATATGGTTCTAAAGTCTAGAATTATGCATTCCATCATTATGAATGTGGGTATTGTTATTGCATGTGATTATTTGACTTCAAGAATATCCAAGTGAGTATGTAAATGGCATTATTTTGATTTTTATTTTCCATATTATGATGATTTTTATGTTGAAAAGGCCTTTGTTTTAGATTTATACATTATCTAAAATGTTTATGCTTATTTATGATAGTTTCTGCTACTTTTATATCCTTATTGAGAATCTGAGATCACCCCTTTCTATGTTTTATTTTTCCAAGGATGCGATGAATTTTATTTTTACTAACTAGTAGGGATTTTATATGGGATCTCAGTGTTGTATATGGAAACAATGTTGTTGTAGTTATCCATTTTATGTTGTAATGTAAACCCTGTGAAAGTATCTGATACTTCCAAAGCTACTAAACTAAGCAGTCTTTCGAGACATGGTCTTTTGAGATCATTCCAATGATATATAATAATGCACCGACGTTGGGATTCTGGAGTCGGGGCATTACAATGCGTGTACCTCCTCAACTGTGAACCATGCAAAGCCATATGCACCAGGTGCATCTATGGGGGAAGAGCTAGACAGTACACCACCTCACATACTCTTCTAAGGATCTTAAAAGGTCTGATGAACCTTATAGATTGCTTGCCACCACGGTCAAACCTCTGTATTCCTCATCTGTTTAAGACTCGTAGGAAGACATGGTCTCCCTCCTCAAAATAGTAGGGTCTCCATCTTCTATCACCATAAGACTTTTGATGGATTTGTGTAGTCTTCATTCACTACTAGATGACCTACACCTTCTCTATGGTAGCTTATACCAACTATGGACACATAAGCATTGACTCCCCTAAGTCTATCCAGCATAGTGGTGATGTTCAAGGTTTCCCGTTCATGGCCTCAAATGGATCCATACTGATGGTGGACTGATACCTATTATTGTATACGAAATCCACCAATTGTAGGTGGTCCTCCGAAAAACGATCAAAATCAAGGACATAGGCATGAAGCATGTCCTCAAATGTATGAATGGTCTACTCCGTCTGACCATCAGTTTTGGGCTAAAAAGCCATGCTCAAGCGTGATGGAACATGATGATCAGCTTTCACTTACTGACAAATGAGACATCGTAAAATGAACTCTTCCACCGCATTCATTATCCCTTCACCCCAATACTGATGTTAGAGGTCCGGGTACATCATCACCACACCAGTATGTACCACCAATGGGGATGTATGGAAATCCCTTAACACCTCCTCCTGTAGCATCACTAATACCATAGTGCATCCTCTAAAGAGGATGAAATGCTCCCCACGATCATAAAATCCACCAGTAGCATGTCCTGAGTATATCTGTGCACGTTGGGCCTCATAGTCTACGTACCCAAGATATTTCTCCCTGACTCGCTGAAGGATTGGGGGAGTAACTGTCATAGTGTGAAGGTAATATTCACCATCACTATCCATGAAGGATAACATCAATGTGACTAGATTCTTTGTCACATCAGTCAGCAAATACAGACCAAAAATACTACTATGTGCATATGCGACTATATTTCCCTTCCAAGGAGTGTAGACTATCTCATGTAAAACGTTCTCTTGACTATACTCTCATATTTTGGAGCTCCATAGAATCTATATGATATGCAGTTGTAGTTATTTGTGTCATCCTTGGGTATAAGTCAAAGCATAATTCCCTCTATCTACCAATAGTTAATCCGATAAACAAATTTTGAGAGGATGTTCACGTAGTCTACCACTACTATTGGGAAAAAAACTCAAAACAACTGCTACTACGAGGATAAAGATGAATGATTCAAGAGTGATCAGTTGCACCCTACCATGCATGAATTTAACCAATGGTTCATGGGTTTCCTTTTTCAAAGTCCAAGGAAAAACTCCATTCCAACGGTGTAGATATACCCCATCCTTTTTCCAAAAATCATTTAATATGAGCATTAACTGTGGATGCCCATTCCATAACCAAACTAACATCGTAAGTTCTCGACGCAACCACCAAGTGGTTCCAACCAAAAATCTCGCCTCAAGGTTAAAATCACACCATCATCATAAGTTTTATTATTTAGTCTCATCCCTGAGGTATCCCTAGATGTAAGGGTCAACTCAACGGTTTAACCAGAAACTCTAGATATTGAATAGGATTCATGGAAAGAAGGAAATACGAGTACCTATTTCTATTAATACGACATCCAATAGTAGTCACAGACTGTGCGTTGAATCATTCCTGGAGCCTTTGGGCCACACTCCTTGACATCATGCAACTACACCCTTCCCCTATCCTCCTTCTCACTATGCTAGGTGGGGAAAACATTAGGGTAGTGGTTGTAGCATGTAAAAATGTATACCATCTCATGGTACTCTCCCATATCCACATTAATGTCTACTACCCTTCAAATTCATCTTTCCCTATCACTTCATCATCCTAAAGAATTTTTCACATCCAAGTATCCAAGGCGGATGTAATTTTCCTCAATTATCACTACTAACTTTCGCTAGCTATTTTTTCTCAACCAAATAATTTTCAACCACAAAGTGTCTCTACAGCACCCTAACAAATGTAGGAATGCAAAGATAAATATTTCTAGCTCAGATGTCCCTAAACACATCTTTCTCGGAGGTCCAAGCCCTAAATCACTGGTCGTATCGTATTCTTTCAGAACCCAGAATTGTCGGTACGATACGAAGAATACTCATTTACCAACATTTCATCCTGTCGAATCTATAAAAACTCTTGGGAACACTTAACCCTTAGCTTTTTATGACAAGAGAACCCCTGTCCCGAGGAATGTTCCCATGATCTGTCTATGGAAGAAGTCACCTCATCATATGATAAGTGTAATCTAAACTCTGGAATCGCCCTACTGAGACACACAGATTGCTCACTTCCAGGACCACCATTTGATGTAATGGTTCTCTTTCTAGATGGAAAGTTGGTCACCACCTCAGACCAGTCCATAGACCCCTGTGAGTCGAGATCACCTCAGAACCTGAGGAGTATCAGTCAATGAATCTCGTGTAAGGAATTGATCCTTCATGTGTCCTCCACTACTAGCGCTGGTATTAACTGCTGATCCACAGGAAGTGTTATCACTGGGACACCGCCCGAGGGTACCATCTCGAGAAATAGTCCTTGTACTGAAGCCTCATCTCTCTATGAACAATCCCCATGGTCACACATTGGGTTCTTGGCTAGCTGGCTAAGTGGAGGTGTCTTGATAGTGAATCAAGATGAACCATGGCAAATGATCATACCTAGTGAGCTGACTTAAAGAGATCAAAGTAAACACATTTCCAAAAGACACACAATCAGTGTTTTCATGAACCGAGTCATAAATTAGGTTTCAGGGTCCTCGTGTATGGATATGTCGGTCATCGCACCAACACATGACTCACCGAACTAAAATCCACAGTCAAAACACTTAACACTATTGCTTAATTAAAAAGATCAGAGTCCTTGTTCATTCATATAATCGACTCCTCTGATACCACTTTGTCACAACCCGTCCCCTAAGGCCCGTGCCGTGACTTCCCAAAGACCTACATCTATAGTACAGGGGTTGGTGACTAGAAATGGAAAGGTGTATCACTATAATGGGAAGGCATTGCCTTTTATCCTATCCAAACATACAATCCATGAACACAACCAGCTGAAACCATAAAGTAAAATTGTAGTAGTAATGGTGTGTACTAGAATTAAATGTTCTATAATGTATTCCCAACTGAAAGGTACAAATACAAAGGAATAAAAGAAAATAGATCTTTGAATATTCCACTAAATATCCTACCTATTTGGTAGGTATAGCTCATCTCGACTATTCTCCACATTAGCTAATCTCCTCCATGTACCGTCGGGTCCCAGCTCCCTCAAGTCTTATCCAAGCAGCTCATCGTCCGCAAAATACATAACAAGGTGTGGGTGAAGCCCTTGTATGGGGGAGTTTAACAATAAAATGTAGAGACCCCAAGACCCACAAATATCTCTTATAGTTAATTGATAGAGCGCTGTCGTGGGCGCCCTCAAATGATTAGTATGATTTTGGGGTACTTAGGTGCAGCAGAGTGGCTGACCAAGGTCGTCTCTCAATGGAGGAAGTTAATTAAAACAATTTTTAGAGGTATTCTAGAAGTAAAATAAAAGAGAATAAAAACACTACTTGAAAGTATGAGGGTGTTTGTTTATAGTTTATGAATCTAGAAGAAGTTTTCTGGAAGAAGATTGTATTTTTTTTTTAGTTTTGAAATGAAGTTTGATTAAAATGACACAACAAAAAGATGTTTGTTTAGACAATATTTAAAAGACATAATCAATATAACTCTACCTCTTCAATCATTTATTAATCATTATCATTTAAATTAATATTCACTTAATTATGATCCCTTAATTTGTTAAATCCCGAACCCTACGAGAATTAACTTTACCACGAAGATTGAAGTGAATTTAACCTTAGGCTAACTTTGGAACATGCAATCGCAAAACCCTGCTTTGATTGATGTTCTAAAATTAGCTTATGGTAAGTGGTAAATTAAGGCACATAACCACTCTAGAAATTAGGATTAATTGAGTTTATGGATTATATTTTAACTCTACAAATTGATCCCGTGTGGTTTTGAATTACTAGTTAAGGTTGCGCTCTCACAGTTCACACAATTCCCGACCTCGCGTGTTTTGTGTTAACTATTCAATTTCTTGGTTAGTTTCATTTAAATTTAAAACTCAATTAATAGATCATAATATATGAATTACAATAGCTCATTGATTCAAAATAAATGAATGAAGAAGGATAGAGGTCGATCGATTACTAAAAAGAATTACTCTTCCATGGGTGGTGTAGTCATCGTGGAGTCCTTTTGCATAAGCAACGGATTTAAAGGGTAGAACCCAATCTTGTCTCCACTATTGAGTACAACCCAATTAAGAAGATTAAGATAAGAAGAAGAGGTATGAACACATAATATTATTTGAAGAAAAATTCAAGAAACAAACATGAAAGAAAAGAAATACAAAGAAGAGGTGAGAGAGGAGAGCCTTTTTGGAAGAGAGGTTTGCACAAAGGCTTACTTCCTCCAAGAGTTGTGAGGGGCTCCCAAGAGACACCCTTTCGGACACACCTTCCAAAATCCTCGACCAGCCCTCTCAAAGAGTTAAAACCCTCTTTAAATAGAGTTTGTGAGGGTTAGGGATACATAACTTTTTAAGTGTGAAATGAAAAACTCGGCCAAATATTTTATTCCAAATTGCATCGCCAATTTGACCTCTAAATCCCGTGAATTGACCGGCCTTCCGGAAGGATTATTTGTGTCAAATCATGTCCCCGAGCTTTACCCAAAATTTGGGCTCAATCCAAGCCCGTATGTAGACTATATGACCCCAATACAGAACCCATGTCCATTCTGCCGAGTCCAGCCCACCATTGGATTAATTGCTCATTTACTCCATCCAAATGCACTTTTTATCTCTAGTGTCATGAATGAAAGTTGTATAAACTGAAGTTATGAACACTTTTACAAAATTTGAAATTCAAATAATAAATATAAAAATATTTATCTTCGAAATACTACAATGCACTATTAAGGGTAAAACTGGAATTTTCACCAAATTTTAAAATGAATGATCAAATCCCAAATATTTTATAAATAAACATATTTAACACAATGTGAGGAAATTATTTCATTTATTTTAAATAAAATATTCAATAAAATAGTGTTTTATCAACTCCCCCACACTTACCCTTTTGCACACCTGGGCAAAACCTCATATCAAGTAAACATCAATATCAAATCAAAACCAATTTTAAAACACATATCCTTAAGATCAATCAATTTCACACCAAGAATCAAAAGATATCATGCCTTATAAAAAACCTTATTTCAAGTTCTCCATTTATATCATTCAATATATTTCCACTTCATTTATCCACCCATGCACAAAACACTTACCTCGCTTGAATTTTCTCTCATCACTCAAATATCAATTTTTTTTGCAATGTCTTTCTCATCCAAACTCATACAAGGGTCACCATAGGCTTGATAGATTCCTACATCGCTACCCGATGTGAGTCAAGGACATATGTTTATCATGAGGACATTTCAGGGTTGTTCTGTAGCTTTCAGTTGGTAGGATTAAGATGTGAAAAACTCTGAGGCTGAATGAGGAGGGCTTGACTCTTTTGAAGCAACATTGCATAAATCTAATTTTCACTTAAATATGGTCTTCTCTTCAATCCCCATATTATCAATTCATCTCCATCATCATGAAAAGTCATGAAAGGTTTACACCATTCATCATTTCAGCATAAAAAAGGTCAATCTTTTCAAACATGATTTTCTTGAATGCTCCAGATGGGCACAGCTTTCCACCTCAATTAGAAGCTCCAGAAAAGGCACAGCTTCACTTGTCATGAAAGCTCCAGAAAAGGAATAGCTTTCAATATAATGACTTTATTTAGCAGCAAACACATCTCTTCAGAATATAATTTTCCACCCAAAGTATCACATAATGTGGTGGCACAACACAAGACAGCTTTCCCCACACTTAAGCTCAACTAGATTATGCAATTTCACTTCAAGAGTTGGTTGGATAGGGAAAATTGGCTTGTAATGTGGCTTAACCTAACAGGTTGTGCATGGATTCTAAGGGATAAAAGGATTAAATATTCAAGGTAGGCCATTATAATAAAGGATTCTTTGAAATAGGGGTTTTAATACCAAACAAATTCCTCAATCATTTAAACCCAAGTACCTCAAACCCTCAAGTTTTGACAGTAATAGATCAAATTCTGGTTAAATCAAGCATGGTTTGGTTCTCTCAAGAAGTGAGGTGAATGTAAAGAATATGAAAATAATGTTTTAGAAGCCTCACAGGAAAGTGATTTCAAATATAAAGACAGTGAGATGTGGCATGGGATTCAAAATTCGGTGTACTTTCCATGAAATTACTAAATATTTGAACTTGAAACAATGTCATTTCAGCATTCATTTAAGCTTCGTTTCAAGAGGTAAATTGTTTCACTTATTGATATGGATTTAAATATAGTGATGAGAATCATTTCAGCTCAAAAGATTCAAAAACACACAGAAAATTGTAAAATAAACACACAAATTTTGAAAAACATACATTTTTTTTGAACAGGAAAGCAATTGAAATTACTAAACTAAAAGGTTCCCTCCCCCACACTTAAAATATTGCATTGTCCTCAATGTGAACTTATGAGATGATATATGCACATTAAATGCAGAATTTTTAAATAGGACAAATAATATAAAAGTGAAAGGGTTAGGAACAGCCTGATGTGATTAAGTGATGATGGGGTCATGCAGTGTGATAAAATCCACTGCATCGGTAGGATGTCCCTCAATGTATCTCTTCAAACGTTTCCCATTGACTATAAAGCTCCTTCCAGTGTCCTCTTGTGTGATCCCCACTACACCATAAGGAAAAACATTAGACACAATATAAGGACCTAACCATCTGGAACGCAACTTACCAGGAATCAACTTCAGTCGTGAACTATAGAGAAGGACTTTCTCTCCAACATGAAACTCCCTTTGTTGGATCATTTTGTCATGATCTGATTTTGATCATTCCTTGTAGAGCCTTGAGTTCTCATATGATGACGGTTGAATCTTCTCAAGATCTTGAATTTGCAACTTCCTTTGAATTCCAGCTTGGGCCAAATCCATGTTACATTTCTTTATAGCCCAATATGCCCGATGCTTGACTTCCACAGGGAGATGACACGCTTTTCCAAAAACAATCCGAAATGGGGACATACCAATGGGGGTCTTGTATGCTGTCCTATAAGACCACAATGAATCATCCAAGCGCTTGCTCCAATCCTTCCTATTTGGCTGCACGGTTTTCTCCAAGATTTGTTTCAACTCACGATTTGAAACCTCAGCCTGGCCATTTGTTTGGGGGTGGTATGGTGTTGATGTTTTGTGTGTCACCCCATACTTTCGGAGGATGGAAGCAAAATTCCTATTGCAAAAGTGTGTCCCTTGGTCACTGATGATGGCCTTTGGTACTCCAAACCTGCAAAAAATCTGTGCTTTGACAAAGTCCACAACAACATGAGAATCTTCAGTCCTGGTGGCCTTGGCCTCCACCCATTTACTCACATAATCAACAGCAACCAAAATATACAAAAATCCAAATTAACTTGGAAAAGAAACCATAAAGTCGATGCCCCATACATAAAAAATCTCACAAAATAGTATGGGTTGTTGCGGCATCTCATGTCTCTTAGAAATGTTCCCAGTGTGTTGGCAACGAGTGCATGACTTACAAAACACATGGGCATCATGGAATAAACTAGGCCAATATAATCCAGAGTCCAAAACTTTCCTAGCTGTCCGTTGGGGTCCAAAGTGTCCACCACATGCAACTGTATGACAGAATTGCAAAACAGACTCAAACTCATGATCAGGAATACACCTCCTAATAACATGGTCACTACACATGCGCCATAGGTAAGGATCTTCCCACACATAATACCTAGACTCACTTTTTAATTTTTGGACTTGATGTTTCTTCAAATTTACTGGGATTTCAGAGCAACAATGTAATTAACTAAATCAGCATACCAAGGATGCTTACCTAAGATGGTATAGAGATGCTCATCGGGGAAACTGTCCCTAAGTGGTACCTGGTCCAAGGTGTCACCCTCTAGTGTGTGAGTAAGTCTACTCATGTGGTCTACCACCAAATTTTCTGACCCCTTCTTGTCCTTTATCTCATGGTCAAACTCTTGAAGAAGGAGAATCCAACAGATAAGTCGTGGCTTTGCATCTGGCTTGTTTAGGAGGTACCTCAAAGCTACATGGTCAGAAAAAACAACTACTTTAGAGCCCAATAAATATGAACGGAATTTATCTAAAGCAAATATGACAGCAAGAAACTCCTTTTCTGTGGTAGTGTAGTTTGATTGGGCTGAATCTAGTGTTCTCGATGCATAGGCGATCACATGTGAACGTCCTTCCACCCTCTGAGATAAGACAGCTCTAACCGCGAAGTTGGAGGCGTCACACATAAGCTCAAAAGGAATCTCCCACCGTGGGGGCTGTATGATAGGTGGAGTGGTCAGATGTTGTTTTAGCTCATCAAATTAATTCCTCCAAGAAACATCAAACACAAAATTAGAATCCTTTTGAAGTAATCTTGACATAGGAAGAGAAATCTTACTAAAATCTTTGATGAAGCGCCGATAAAATCCTACATGCCCTAGGAATGATCTAACATCACGCACACATGAAGGATATGGTAAGGATGAAATAATGTCTATCTTAGATCTATCAACCTCTATCCCATGTTTTGACACTACATGCCCTAAGACAATGCCATTCTCTACCATGAAATGACACTTTTCAATGTTCAGGACCAGATTCTTCTCAATACAACGATTCAACACCTTTCCCAAACTCTTTAAACATTCATCAAATGAGGACCCATAAACTCTAAAATCATCCATAAATACCTCCATACAGGTCTCAATGAAATCTGAGAAAATACTCACCATGCATCTCTGGAAGGTACCTGGGGCATTTCAAAGTCCAAATGGCATCCTTCGGTAAGAAAAGGTACCGAATGGGTAGGTGAATGTTGTCTTCTCCTGGTCCTCTGCTGCAATGGGAACCTGAAAATAGCCATAAAATCCATCCAAGAAACAATAGTGTGTCTTCCCAACTAGTATCTCAAGCATCTGATCAATAAATGGGAGGGGGAAATTGTCCTTGCGAGTAAATTGATTTGGTTTCCTATAATCAATACACACACGCCAACTATTTTGCACCCTCATTGGAACTAACTCATCTTTCTCATTTTTAACAACAGTAACACAACTTTTCTTAGGCACAACCTGAATAGGACTTACACAATGAGAATCTGAAATGGGAAATATTATACCTGCATCGAGAAATTTCTCAACTTCCTTTTTAACAACTTCCAGGAGGGTGGGATTGAGTCTCCTTTGTGGTTGTCTCACCAGTTTAGCCCCATCCTCCAAGAGAATCCTATGCATGCAAATGGAGGGGCTAATACCTGATATGTGAGCCAAGGTCCACCCAATCGCCTTGATGTTCTCCCTCAAAATATTCAAAAGCTATTCTTCATGTTCAAAAGGGATATTGTTAGCAATGATAACAAGTAATCTCTCACCACTCAACAAGTATGAGTATTTCAGATTTGGTGGAAATGGTTTGAGTTCTAATGAAGGAGGGTGTAGTATGGATGAATACATTAAAGGAACTGAAATATGTGCACAAAGAGCATCAGTATCAGAATAGACATCATCAAAATCATAGAATAAAGCATCAAATCCATCAGCATACTCAACATCCATTTCATAATCAGAGTGAACATGATCAAAATCAGAATATGAATCCACATCAAAATCAAATCTTAGAGAGTCTTGTTCGTTAGAAACAGGTGTGGAAGTTCTCTTAGACATTAAACCAGAACCAATACTCATAATCTCCCTAAGCATAGGACAATCCAATTCCATGATGTTTTTACTTGGTGGTTCAAAATGGGAGATAACAAAAGCAGAATGGTCCTCTGAGGGGTACTTCATGGAATCCATAACATTAAATATCACAACTTCATCCCCAAATTCCATGGAAAGTGTACCTTCATTGACATTTATGATAGTTTTTGCAGTTTTGAGGAAGGTCCTACCTAAGATAATGGGGGCATGAGAACTTACCTGATCATCCTCCATGTTAAGAATATAGAAATCCGCTGGAAAGATCATGTCTCTTACCCGGACAAGTACATCCTCAAGGAGTCCTGCTTGATATGTCGTAGCTCTATTCGCCAATTTCACCACTACTCTTGTTGGCTTCAACTGACCAACCTGCAAGGAAGAGAATACAGAGTGAGGCATCACATTTATGGAAGAACCTAAATCACAAAGTGCATCAGAAAAGTGCAACTCCCCTATGGTGCATGGGATGTTGAATGTCCCTGGATCCTTGCACTTTGTTGGAATTGCTAGAGTTGGTGTAATGAGTGCCGAGACATTCCTTCCAAGGTTTATCCTCTCATTTCCCTTGAGCACTCTTCGATTGGTACAAAGTTCTTTTAAGAATTTTGCATACCTTGGAATTTTCTTAATGGCTTCAAGTAGAGGAATGTTGATCTCCACACGCTTGAATGTGTCCAAAACCTCCTTTTTCATTGCTTCTTCAGCCATCTTCTTGGTTTGAAAAACCCTGTTTGGAAAAGGAAGGGGTTTAGGAGGAACATCATCAATCCTTTTCTTACCTTTATCTTTCTCCTTGGATTGTTCATCAGTTGGTATGGAATGCGGCTTCTCTGAAGTTGAGGTGAATCCCGGTGGAATGGTAGGTGCAGATGTATCGTTCATTTGCTTCCCACTTCTCAATGTGATGGCACTAACATTCCCATTTGGATTTGGAGTGGACTGGGAAGGTAGATTTCCAGAATTCTTACTCACAAGTTCATGGAGGGCGGTGGCAATCTAACTCATTTGTGTCTTCAACTCTCTCAGCTCCGAACCTTGACTCTTCAGCTCATTCTGTTGATTAAGAACAATTTGTTTCAAAAGATCATCAGTGTTAGAGTCTACCTTGTGTTGGATATTCCCTTGTTGCTGACTCATTGATGTTTGAGCTTCGAATCTCCTTTGGGGTTGTTGGAAACCCTGTTGGTAAGGTGGAGGCTGCTGGAAGTTTGGTTGAAAAGGGGTCCTTTGTTGTTGTCCAGAGCCATACCTCATGTCCGCTAGATCTTTCCACCCTTGGTCGTATGTTGGATCAAACTTCTTTTGGGGATATGATTGTTGTTGTTGCTGCTGAAATGGTCTCCCAGGGAACACTGCTGCACAATCTTCTGTTTCTTGGAGTTGTGGGCAATAGTTAGTTGGGTGGCATGTCTCAGTGCAAATACCACAAGGCCTTGAAGGAGGGGGTTGGGATTTCTTTTGAGCCAATGAAATCTGCCTCACCATAGTTGTCAATTCTTCTAGCTTAGTATCAATCAGATGACTTTCATGAGAAGAAGGACTTACTTGATGTACTCCTCGAACATGTGGTGTACCTCTATCACCAAATTGTTGGGAGTTTTGGTCCATCTTGTCGATCAACGCACGTGTAGCTACTGGTGTCTTTTCCACCAATGCTCCTCCAGCCGCAGCATCCACCATGCTTTTCTCCATAGGTGTGAGTCCTACGTAGAAGTATTGGATGAGGAGTTGCTCACTGATTTGGTGATGCGGACAGCTTGCGCACAACTTCTTGAATCTCTCCCAATACTCATACATTGACTCCCCTTGTGCTTGCTTGATCCCCGATATCTCCTTTCGAATGGATGTGGTCCTTGATGCTGGAAAAAATCTCTGCAAGAAAATACGTTTCAAATCGTTCCAACAAGTTACATCTTCGGGTTGTAAATAATACATCCAATCTTTCACAGCTCCATCAAGTGAGAATGGGAATGCTCTTAGTTTGATTTGATCTTCAGAGACATTTCTAGGTATTAGGGTTGAGCAAACCACATTAAATTCTTTCAAATGTTTATTTGGATCCTCACCAGAGAGGCCATGAAACTTTGGAAGTAAGTGAATTAACCCAAATTTCAGTTCAAAGTCCGATTCGAGATTTGGGTATGCAATACAATTTGGTTGATAGTTAATATCAGGTGCAGCCAATTCTCGAATGGTTCTATGAAGTTCATTTCCATTGTTTTCAGCCATTGGTTCCTCTTTTATGTTTGAATTTGAATAGCTTCCAATTTCAATGTTTCCAGAAGAGAGGAATTCACCAACTGGTCGAGTGTTGAAACTTCCCGTAGACTGAGAATGTCTGATTCGTGCCCTAAAGCTACGTTCAATCTCAGGGTCAAGATCTAAGAGATATTTGGGATTAGTTCATGTCATCAATCAATGAAAGACGAAAAGAAGGAATGTGGACCATAGTAAAACAAAAATTAGAAGTTTGAGTTGATGGTCCAAAAAGAAGTAGAAAGAGATAAAAGAAGAAGAAAAAAATCAGATTGGGTAAAGACGGAAGAAAGAAGAGAGGAAGAGAATTAAAATGTAAATTAAAATAAATACCTCTAATTGGTTGAAATAATTACTTGCCTCCCCGGCAACGGTGCCAATTTTATAGAGCGCTGTCGTGGGCGCCCTCAAATGATTAGTATGATTTTGGGGTACTTAGGTGTAGCAGAGTGGCTCACCAAGGTCGTCTCTCAAAGGATGAAGTGAATTAAAAAAAATTTTAGAGGTATTCTAGAAGTAAAATAAAAGCGAATAAAAACACTACTTGAAAGGATGGGGGTGTTTGTTTATAGTTTATGAATCTAGAAGAAGTTTGCTGGAAGAAGATTGTATTTTTTTTTGTTTTTAGTTTTGAAATGAAGTTTGATTAAAATGACAGAACAAAAAGATGTTTGTTTAGACAATATTTAAAAGACGTAATCGATATAACTCTACCTATTCAATCATTTATTAATCATTATCATTTAAATTAATATTCACTTAATTATGATCCCTTAATTTGTTAAATCCCGAACCCTACGAGAATTAACTTTACCACGAAGATTGAAGTGAATTTAACCTTAGGCTAACTTCGGAACATGCAATTGCAACACCCTTCTTTGATTGATGTTCTAAAATTAGCTTATAGTCAGTGGTAAATTAAGGCACATAACCACTCTAGAAATGAGGATTAATTGAGTTTAGGGATTATATTTGAACTCTACAAATTGATCCCGTGTGGTTTTGAATTACCGGTTAAGGTTGCGCTCTCACAGTTCACACAATTCCCGACCTCGCGTGTTTTGTGTTAACTATTCAATTGCTTGATTAGTTTCATTTAAATTTAAAACTCAATTAATAGATAATAATATTTGAATTATAGTAGCTCATTGATTCAAAATAAATGAATGAAGAATTATAGAGGTCGATCGATTACTAAAAAGAACTACTCTTCCATGGGTGGTGTAGTCATCGTGGAGACGTTTTGCATAAGCAACGGATTGAAAGGGTAGAACCCAATCTTGTCTCCACTATTGATTCCAATCCAATTAAGAAGATTAAGATAAGAAGAAGAGGGATGAACACAGAATATTATTTGAAGAAAAATTCAAGAAACAAACATGAAAGAAAAGAAATACAAAGAAGAGGTGAGAGAGGAGAGCCTTTTTGGACGAGAGGTTTGCACAAAGGCTTACTTCCTCCAAGAGTTGTGAGGGGCTCCCAAGAGACACTCTTTCGGCCACACCTTCCCAAAGCCTCCCCTCTCAAAGAGTTAAAACCCACTTTAAATAGAGTTTGTGAGGGCTAGGGATACATAACTTCTTAAGTGTGAAATGAAAAACTCGGCCAAATATTTTATTCCAACTTGCACTGCCCATTTGACCTTCAAAACACGTGAATTGACCGGCCTTCCAGAAGGACCATTTGTGCCAAATCATGTCCCCGATCTTTCCCCAAATTTGGGCTCAATCCAAGCCCGTATGTAGACGATATGGCCCAAATACAGAACCCATGTCCATTCTACCGAGTCCAGCCCACCATTGGATTAATTGCTCATTTACTCCATCCAAATGCACTCTTTAGCTCTAGTGTCCTGAATGAAAGTTGTATAAAATGAAATTAATAACACTGTTACAAAATTTCAAATTCAAATAATAAATATAAAAATATTTATCTTTGAAATACTACAATGCACTATTAAGGGTAAAACTGGAATTTTCACCAAATTTTCCAATGAATGATCAAATCCCAAATATTTTATAAATAAACATATTTAACACAATGTGAGGAAATTATTTCATTTATTATCAATAAAATATTCATTAAAATAGTGTATTATCATTAATCAAAGGAAAACCACAATGCATGATCTCAAAAAAAAACCCACCAGAAATAGACACAACACAAACCCGGTATGAGTAATGCATAGAAGTACATATGATTATTCGAGAAACTATATCATTTTATTATGTTGAGAGGAACTAATGATGACCATAAAAAGACTAACCCACATAGGATTGGTAGGTATTAACCATCGCAAGACCCACACAGGATCTGACCCCCCGGAGTTGATAGATAATAACCCTCATTGGACACACATAGGATCTGACCCACACATGATCTGTCTGTGCTGACGCACACAGGGTCACTGAATGCTAACCCAAAAAGGATCTGACCCACATAGGATCAGTATGGCGCAGATCAACAACCATCCTCTCTAAGGATGGTCCTCATCATGTCGCATACATCTAATCCAGACAAGATTGCTAGTTGGTGAACCACAGAGGATCGCTCGGTGCATAACCACACAGGATCGCTATGTGCTGACCCACACATGATCACTCAGTTCTAACCACTGTAAGATCTGTCTCCGACCACCGCCTCACTTCGTGACACTAGATTCAAGCTCATTTTACGCTTGATTCTGGGAGAACTTCTCATCAAGATATTAGTCGTATTTCAACAGGCGTGAACTCCCACGAAAATGTAACCTAATTACCTGTCACCCAATAAGGGTTCCACTGTAACAGATGGTGCATGAACTAAATGCCTGATCTATATGTTATAAACATTTTAGGGATGAGGGCCCTATTGGTTTCAGGGTCTATCTAAACAATCCATACTATAAAATTATTTAAAACTCTTGTATAGTATCTCAAAAGGATTGTCTCGCTCCATGGATCCAAATACCATAGACAGTTCGATAAATGGATGCATGGTTCAAAATATGCAGTTAACTAAGAAAAACTGGGCCTGAGAGGGGTCTGGGTCCAATTTGACCTGTTCGGCCGACCTGGCCCGACCAGGTTTGTGCCAACCCGACTGGGTTTGGGTCTACCCGACCCACCCCAGCTCGTACCAGCCTGGGCCGCGGTGGGCATAGCCCACTGGGCTGTTGACTGGGTATGCTAGTTGGTGTGTCGCAGAGTACTCCTATAGAAAGGCTCAAAGGAGCCATTCAGTTCATTTCAAAAGCCGCACCACATAGTGCCGCAAGGGTTTCTACGGAACCTGCTTAAGGCGGGTCCCTTAGTTTCCGCTATGACTTTGATGTTTCCACTTCCACCTACATGGGGCATGCCACCTCTCCCTCACCCATAGGACCCGTAGTGGGAACTCCTCTTCTATCTCACCATGGCCAACCATTGTAGAATGCATGTCCGAATGTCGTGGAACCAAGCGGCGCCACCCTCCTCTACAGCCGGTGGGCGCCGGCCGCCGCCACTACCATAACCGCCAGTCACCAGTGCCATGACGGTGGTGGTCCGGTGGAACGTTATTCCTTCTAGATGCGCCTATGGTCCTCCCAGTATGCTGTCGTTGTTGCGCGCCACCCTGTTACAAGGTTCCTTTCAGATTCAAAATCTCACCTCTGAAAAACGCAATGAAAAAAACCCCGCAGAGGGACTGAGCCTTGATCGTTTGGCTCGTGCCCTCACCATTTTCATTGTATCATGTTGGAGTAATTTATACATCACATTAAAATAATGATAAACCTCTTTCAAACCCCCTGCAATGACCACCCACAAATTCAAGAATGATAAGAAAAATTATGGGAATTTCTGGAATAGAAAGACAACCTCTACCTCATGATTCATTCGGGAAGTCATGGTTATGGATGAATAATCCCTTTCAGTTTAAGTCACCATCCTTCATCATCATTTCCATCAACGACGTCCAAGGTTCTGTTCCTCATTGGCGGAAGATGTCGCGTCACTTCCTGAGAGGTTCCATCCTTGGTGATGTCGTGTCAAAACATCATCCCAAGCCTCACATAAGTAGAGGGAAGAAAGGGTGAGAAACACATGAGGTTTTAATGAGGTTCATTAATTAATGAACCATTAAATTCCCAATGGTGTGGTAACAAATAAATTATATTCAATCGATTAAATGTCTTGACAACACAGTGGTCTCTCCACCAATGTTCAACTATTGGAGAAATTAAAATAATATTTACATGCTATTTTTTTATTCTTTTAAAAGAACAAAAAATTATATTTTTCTTTTTTCATACTATGGTCAATGTGAATCTTCCCTTATGAGAATCTTGGTGCTGTTGATTCAACGAGGCTCTCAGATTTCAATTCTGAGCACTGGTTCAAAATATAGAAAACACCACCTGTACGTTTACTGAACGCAACTTAAAAAACATCACAAAATAATTAACAGTCACCCTTTACCCACATCAGTCGAGGTTTCGCTCTGCCTACGAGAATCTCTCCCTCAAGAGTTCAACGGTACTCTCAGATTTTCAATTCGAGTTACCATTAATGAGTTATAAAATTTAACAATAAAAAATTGTTTCTAAATTTTTTTATTTGCAGTCAAAAAATAACATCCATTGATGGCATGCGCTAGCCATAGATAGGATTTTCTAAAATCAATCATACCCTCATTATTTCAGCGGTTGTCACATATTTTTAATATAAGTCACCATTTATGAGTAATGTAACACCCCGACCCTAGTTACCCAGAGTCGGTGCATTATTACATAACATTGGCATGATCACAAGAAAGATCAAATCTCGAAAGACCGATTGGTTTAGTAGCCTTGGAAACACTAGATATATTCATAATGTTTTACATTACATCATAAAGTGAAAACTACTACTACAACATAGTCTCCATATTCCACACTCATATCCCCACATACTATCCCTGCAGGTCATTCATAATTTACTTCTTCACTTCCTGGGAAAAATAAAACATAGAAAAGGGGTGAGCTCAAATGCCCAGTAAGGATAACAATATAGAGGAAACATTCATAAAAAAGAATAAACATTTAAGACAATGTATAACTAAAACAAAAGACTTTCAAACTTTAACTTCCAACATAGTATGGCATAAATAAAATGAAATAATGTCATTTAATTATTCACATGGATATTCTACTAATTGAATAATCACATGCAAAATCAATAACCACATTCATAATGATGGAATTCATAATGCCAGACTATCATAACCACATAGCCATGGCCTCATTCCAATACTACAAATAAGATATTGTCAAGGCCTTGTTCCAAGACACTAGTTTGTCTCATGAGACCTACCAATGCATCGAGGAGCTATAGCAGGATCCACCCGTCACATATTATGTCCAATTCATTCCCATATGAAAAGGTTTAAACATAATATAAACATTCATATTAAAACTAGAATACAAAATGTCAATACTTTAACCATAAACTATGAATGGTATAAAAATAGCACATCCATAGTCAAACATATCACCAAACCTTCAATAAAATATAGAAATTTTGTATCATAATAAATCAACTTCAAATAAGCGTAAAATCCATCAAAGGATGTTGACATAGATGAAATCAAAACTCTTTTTAGAGAAATATCTCTTTCTATTTTTGAAATCATTTAAGAGTCATATATTTATAAAATAAAACATTTTCATTGAAAATATTCTTATAAGCTTGTAAGGGAAGCTTCGATGATTTAATAATGGTGTAAAATAACCGCACCCGTCGTATAAGTAAAAAAACATTCTTACCTTAATTCTGTCGATAAGGGTAAAAGCACCTTGTTTGGAAAACGACGTAATGATTCCTTTATAAAACTCTTATAAAAAGTCAAACAAGGGTGTAAATGTATTTAAACCATATTCTTTTAAATAGTAATACTGTTTTGAAATACATTTCTAAGAAACATGGATGTTGATGATAAAGAGATCCCAGTAGATTATTACGTATAAACAACCTCGAATAATGAAGAGATTGTGAAATAACACTTACCTTTCACTTTTCCTTGGTTGGGGTAGGTTAACCTCCTGTATAATGGTAAAATAATTGTTATTTAATTATTCAATAATCATATTCATTAATATGATATCATATATGATATTTTAACATTGCTTTGTTAATAATATCATAGAATTATTGTCGTTTCGGTTGTTTACTTACTCATTTTATTTATATGTTTTGTTACGTAAGCCATATTTGTAATGGATAAGATGTATATTATTCATATCCAGAATGATATCAAGTCCTGAAACATCATTTTTAAATCATCAAATGATAATTATACTTGAATGGATACGATGGAGAATGAATCTCATCGCGTTCATGGAGACGGTAGTCCGTACGTACGCACGAGCGACAATATCATTTTTTGATGTTAAAATAATATATAATGGATGGTATATCATATATAAAGAATCATTAACATGTTATATTTATTACTTACATGAGTTACACATCATTATTATACCCATCCAAATAATAATATATTGAATAACAATTACACCACGACGTGGAGACGGTAAGCCGTACGTACGCACATATGGTGACATGTTATTCAAAAGGTGGATATAATACTGAATATGGTTGTACCATATTTATAATAACATCACAGTATATATAATATACTGGAGTTATTATTTTATAATGTTAATAACAAATAAAGAAGAAGTGGAAGACGAAAGGAACTTGGAAAAGGGGTGGTGATAACATTACCTCTTCTTCTGGTTCTTCCTTTTGATTTGATCAAAAGGGCTCCTTAGGTTGGATTTCTGATCACACTAAGGCCTATAAATTGTATTCAAGGAAGTTGGGAGAGTATTTTGGAAGAGTTTGGCCAAACAAAAAGTCTTTGAAGGTGTGAATAAAAGAGAAGGAGGAGTGCCCTTTTATAAGAGGGGTGAGGGGCACCTTTGGAAAAGATAGAAATATTAATTTATAATAAATTCATATTCGGTTTCAAATGGATAAAAAGTTGATTATTCAAAGGTTAAGGTGGGGATAGGTCGAAAACCATTCAACCAATAGAATGTATACCGGTTTGGGTTATTATATTAACCTTATCTTTTAGTTTTAACTCTTAGATAATTAGTTTGACATTTACCATGTCACTTTGTATTTTTATAATATATAGTTAATAAAAATACTATATACATCCCAGAGACCCCCAAGTGGTCCATTAATGAGACACCTATCATTATATAAGTCTCTTGGCCTAACCTTAGATTTTTAGGAATTTAATACCAATTAATAATATAATATTTGTTTTAAAAACTCTTTTATGTCAATTTTGACACTATTCCATAGTTGATTTTTGTGAAACTCATAAAAGATTGATTACTTCAAAAAACATCAATTAAAACAATTAAAATGTATCATATTATCCTAGAAAATTAGTTTAATTCATTAAAAGTTTCAAATTATATTTATTTGGGTATGTATAATATCAATTATTTTAATTTTTCACTATTATAGTAATTACTGCATCATCATTGTGTCATAAATAAATTAAATTATTTAATGTCTAAAAATTATAAATAAAATATTATTATGTAGGAAATATATTTAGATTTCTAACTAATATTTTCAGTCGAAAATACAACATATATAACCCGAAGTAAAAATTGTTTTTTTAAAAGATATAAGCTTGTGTCTTTTTTGTATTCATTTTAACTTAATTAAAATAAAGTGTCATTATCACTTACAAGTGGATCCATGAGGTCCAAAAATTGACCCAAAGATACCCATGGTCGACCATGTATCAAACAATAGGGTTAAGACACGTTTTAGGGTAATTTAGTATTATTATAATATATTCATTTTAACCCTTATTTACCGGATTTACCCTTAACCATGGTAAATAAAATATTTACCGCAGTAATTATTCAAAATGTCTAAAACTAAAAGATACCTATTTACACAATATGAAAATCCTGATTCAAAATATGGAATCCATTTTTCCAAATTCAAAACACAGAAGTGGCAGAAATTAATTTAAAATTAATTCCCGTTGTTAAAACAAAAAGCATGTTTTTAAGAGATAATAACTATCAAAAGATTGACATTTGATTATGTCCGGTTTAATTGTAAAATTACATCCAATGACCAACATTGTATTAAATGGTAAAAATATATTCTCAATATACTTTAAAACCTCTCAAATTTATAATTTATCACTATTTATTATTTTTATTTAAAAAGTTGTTTTTAATTAAAATTTAGTAATTTTAACTATTCATCAAAATATGAAAGTTATCCGAAAAGAACCAAAATTTCAACTTAGGCTAAATTCGGTATTCCGAATCCAAAAATGAAGTCCATTTTAAAAAATAAAATATAGAATTTCAAAAAGTAGGTATTACTATTCATAATGGCTAGTTTGATTGGTTGTGGTGTGTTAGAATTCGATGTTGCGTACAACACACGCTATCGCATTATTCAAAGAGAAGCATACCGTAGATGCTTGGGGTGTTACATTCTCCTCTCCTTCAAATAATTTCATCCTCAAAATTTCTATAATAATTATCGCATGAAAAGACTCGGGTGGTTCTTCATCATAAGTTCCTCGGGTTCCCACGTTGCCTCTTCCTTCTTATGGTTTCTCCAAAAAACATTTACCAGACGCGTCGTCCGGTTTCTCAGTACTTGTTCTCTCGTATAAAGAATCCTGACGGGCTCTTCACAATAAGACAGATTGGGTTCCAGTTGTAATTCTTCATAGGTGAGTACATGCGTTAGGTCATGCATGTATTTCCTCAACAGAGATACGTGGAACACATCGTGAACTTTGGAGAGACTTGGCGGCATTGCCAATCGGTAAGCTACAGCCCCAATTAGTTCTAGAATTTTGAAAGGTCCGATGTACCTGGGACTCAATTTACCTTTCATACCAAAATGTATGACTCCCTTCCATGGATATAACTTTAGGAAAACATGATCAACGACTTGAAATTCCAAATCCTTATTTCGATTATCGACATAGCCCTTCTGCCTACATTGAGCTACTTTGATGTGATTTTGGATTACCATCACCTTTTCCACTGTTTCATCCACTTGTTCTGTGCCTACAAGTTTTCTATCACCAACGTCATCCCAACAGGTTGGTGTGCGACATCTCTTTCCGTATAACACTTCATATGGTTCCATATGAATACTCGAATGGAAGCTATTGTAATAGGAAAATTCTACCAAAGGTAAATATTGATCCCACATACCCTGAAAGTCAAGTGAGAAAGATCTCAACATGTCTTCTAAGGTTTGAATTGTCTATTCTGATTGTCCGTCTGTCTGAGGGTGGTAGTTAGTGCTCAAATGAAGTTCAGTATCCATGGATTTCTGAAGACTTTTCCAGAATCTTAAAGTAAAACGAGGATCACGATCAGAAACAATCGATATGGGTACTCCATGAAGTCTCACAACTTCATTAATATATAGTCTTTCTAGACGTTCCAGGGGTAGATCTTCTCTTATAGCAAGAAAATGTGCTGACTTGGTAAGACGATCAAAAATATCCCATATTGCATCGTTCCTTCTAGGAGTCTTTGGTAGTCCCATGACAAAGTCCATCGTAATATTGTCCCATTTCCACTCCGGTATGGGAAGCGGTTGCATGACTCCTCCAGGCTGTTGCCTTCCAGCTTTCACTTGTTGACAAACCATACATCTTGAAACAAAATCAGAAATCTCCCTCTTCATGTTGTCCCACCATAAATGTTCCTTCAAATCACTGTACATTTTGGTGCTCCTAGGATGTATAGAGAAATTGGTACTATGAGCATCATCTAGCAATTCCCTTTTTAGATTAGGTATATCAGGAACACAAAGTCTCTTCACAAATTTCAAAATTCCATCTTCATACACAAAGTCTCTCAATCTCCCATTATCCACTGCTTTAATCTTCTTTTGAAATTCTTCATCATCGGTCTGCGAACTCTTAATCCTTTCTAATAAAGATGGTTTGGCAACCATTTGAAAAATAATTGATGTTTCACCTTCCCTGGTTATCCCATGTCCATCTTCACTAGATCCATGAATATTGGATCCCTTTCAAATCTCATATTGTTGAAAATATACTTCAAACTCTTGTGATCAGTATAAATCTCACATTTTTCACCATAGAGGTAGTGCCTCCATATCTTCAAAGAAAATATCACAGCTGCTAACTCGAGATCATGAGTAAGATAGTTTTGTTCATGAATTTTCAACTATCGTGATGCATAGGCAATAACCCTATAATTCTGCATAAGGACACAACCAAGTCCTTTCTTCGATGCATCACTATAAATAACGAACCCATCATTCCCCGATGGTAGAGTCAATATAGGAGCACTAACTAATATTCTCTTCAGTTATTTGAAACATTCTTCACACTCTTTTTTCCAAACAATTTTAACCCCTTTACGTGTGAGCTTCGTTAATGGGTTGTCCAATCGTGGAAAATTCTGGACGAATCGTCGATAATAACCTGCTAAACCAATAAAACTGCGTACCTCAGTTATACTCATAGGTCCTGGCCATGCTTGGATTTCCTTGGTCTTAGAAGGATCAACAAATATTCCATCTTTAGAGACAATATGGCCAACAAAAGAAATCTTCGGAAGCCAAAATTCACACTTGCTAAACATCCCATATAATTCATGTCTTCTCAGAGTCTTTAGAATAATGCACAACTGATTTTCATGATCTTTGTAGCTTTTGGAGTATACCAAGATATCATCAATAAATACCACCACAAATTCATTGAGATACTCCTTGAAACCTCTATTCATCAGATCCATGAATACAGAGGGTGCATTAGTCAATCCAAAAGGCATTACAGTAAACTCATAATGCCCATACCTAGTTCGAAATACTGTCTTCGGAATGTCTTCCTTCTTCACACACAACTGATGGTATCCAGATCGAATGTCAATCTTTGAAAAGTATTGAGCTCCATGTAGTTGGTCAAATAAATCATCAATGTGAGGTAGGGGATACTTGTTCTTTATTGTTATAACATTTATCTCCATGTAGTCGATACATAACCTAAAAAGATCCTTCTTTCTTCTTAACAAAAAGAACAGGGGCTCCCCATGGAGAAACACTAGGGCGAATAAATCCCCTATTACTCAATTCCTCTTGCTGTTTCTTTAGTTCAACTAATTCTACAGTGGCCATTCTATAAGTGGTCTTTGATATAGGCCTTGATCCAGGAATTAAGTCAATGGAAAACTCAACTTCTCGTTCCAGAGGATGTCCATGTAAAACTTCTGGAAATACATCTATAAATTCATTCACAACAGGTACATCCTCTATTTGAACATTCCTTTCCTCACCCACAAAAATTTCATTCTCTTCCTCCCCAATAATTGAATTTAGTTGAGCTACTGGGGGTGGATCTAAATATGAATTAGGTGGTGATGATTCTGTTGTAAAGATAAAGTGTTCCTTATCCTTATCATCAAGAATCGTAACCTCTTTCTTATTACAATAAATCTTTGCATCGTAGTCCGAAAGCCAGTCCATACCGAGAATTATATCAAACTCAATCATAGGTATGATGATGAGATCAGCAGATAAAGAACATTTATGTGCTCTAATGGGGACCAATTCACAAAACATTGTTGCAATGATACTTCCCTTAGGAGTTTTAACTGACAACTCCCTTGTTAAATCAAATTGTAAATATCTATTTTTCTTAGCAAACTGGGAAGATATGAAACAATGAGATGATCCAGAATCAAATAATGCATTTGCTAAACTTGAGGAAACCATTAAATTACCTGCCACCACGCCTTTCGGAGCTTCTACCTCAGCAGTAGTGATAACATAAGCTTGGACTTGATCCCTTGGCCTTTTCTGAGGTAAGCTCTCTTGACATTTAGGACATTCATTTTCATAATGCCCCATCTACCTGCAATTGTATCACTGAACATTGGTAGCTTCTTTCTTCCCCTTGCAATCACGAGCTTGGTGGCCTTTTTCACCACACTTGTAACAGACTCACATTCCCTTCAAGCTTGTACCAAGGTGTTTCTTCCCACATTTACCACAGGATGGACATTCAACCTTTCCCTTATTCCCCTTATTTCCATTCCTAGATTGATCAGCAGGTCTCTTCTTCTCTTGATTCACTTTAAAGTCATTAGAGTTAGAGAATTCCTTTTCAGTCTTGATAGCACATGCAACAGTGTCTTCGTACGACGAAAAGGATTGTGAGACTAATGCTCGATGGAGAAATGCTTTTAACCCATCAATGAAATGATCAATCATACTTCTTGGGTTACGTATATAATCTCCAGCATACCTTACTAACCTTGTAATGTTAGCCTTATACTTTGTGACATTCTCATCCTCCTTTTGTCTCAGACTCAGAAATTGCCTTTCCATATCTGCTTGATGGTCGCGAGGAAAGTATTTTTCTAAAAACTGATCTTTGAACTCCATCCATTCCATATTTGATACTTTATCAATTTCCTTTGTGTTTTGAATCAATGACCACCATTGATCAGCATCTCCAGTGAGTTAGTAAACTTCCATGATAGCTTTCTACCTTTCACTACTCCCCAAAGCCTGAAATATTTTCTCTAGGGAAAATATCCATTTCTCAGCTACTAAGGGATTTGTACTCCCATTGAACGTTGGTGGTTGTTGCCTCATGAATCGATCTAACATTGATCCTACACGCTGCGGATCAGGGTGCTCCATACGGGTAAGGTTATTATTCATAACCTGAGAGAGTTGTCCCAATATGGTAATTAGCTGATCGGCACCAGTTGCATCACCAGCTCCACTATAATTATCTAGAGCAGGAGGTCAATCCCTACATAGAGTTCATGCATTGATTCAGTTTCCATTTCTTCCACTAAGAGCCATTTCTAAAAAATGGCATAAACTAGATCAGTTTATGAATCAATATACATAATCCCATACTTATAAAACACTTAACATGAATTGAAATATTTATGGATATAATCTATAATCATAAGAATGTTTTCATTGAGGAAGTATATACTCATAAAGCTTTTGTAATGAAAATTAGAGTTATCCTAAGCATATCCCCCGAGAGTGTCGTAACCAAGAGTGCAGCAAGGCCCGTTGTCGTGCACCAGTTCTCGTTCGAGTCTAGCTCAAAGCGGTATTTTAGAGTTTTACCCCTAGGTTCATCTGTGTCAGAGCCGTCTCTACCTGCTCGTATCCAGACAGGGATGTATTGCTCAGAAAACTCACAAAATCTCTACAATACCAAAATTCTAGGAAGTTCTTCTATACTAATCCTCAAAGTTCATCTTAGGTCTACATGCTCTAATCAGAGTTTATCTAAATCCAGCTTCCAATGTTTTTACTAAACTTCCTCTGATACCAACTGTAACGCCTCGACCCTAGTTACCCAGACTCGGTGCATTATTACATAACATTGGCATGATCACAAGAAAGATCAAATCTCGAAAGACCGATTGGTTTAGTAGCCATGGAAACACTAGATATATTCATAAAGTTTTACATTACATCATAAAGTGAAAAACTACTACAACAACATAGTCTCCATATTCCACAATCATATCCCCACATACTATCCCTGCAGGTCATTCATAATTTACTTCTTCACTTCCGGGTAAAAATAAAACATAGAAAAGGGGTGAGCTCAAATGCCCAGTAAGGATAAAAATATAGCGGAAACTTTCATAAAAAAATAATCATTTAAGGAAATGTATAACTAAAAAAAAAGAATTTCAAACTTGAACTTCCAACATAGTATTCCATAAATAAAATGAAATAATGTCATTTACTTATTTACATGGATATTCTACTAATCGAATAATCACACGCAAAATCAATAACCACTTTCATAATGATGTAATGCATAATGCCAGACTATCATAACCACATATCCAAGGCCTCGTGCCAAGACTACAAATAAGATTTTGTCAAGGCCTTGTGCCAAGACACTAGTTTGTCTCATGATACCTACCGATGCATCGAGAGGCTATAGCGGGCTCCACCTGTCACATATTAAGTCCAATGCATTCCCACATGCAAAGGTTTAAACATAACATAAACATTCGTATTAAAACTAGCATACGAAATGTCAATACTTTCACCATAAACTATGAATGGTATAAAAATAGCATGTCCATAGTCAAACATATCACAAAACCATCAATACAATATAGAAGTTTTGTATCATAATAAATCAACTTCAAATAAGCGTAAAATCCATCAATGGATGTTGACATAGATGAAATCAAAACTCTTTTTAGAGAAATATCTCCTTCTATTTTTGAAATAATTTAAGAGTCATATATTTATAAAATAAAACATTTTCTTTGAAAATATTCTTATAATCTTGTAAGGGAAGCTTCGATGATTTTATAACGGCGTAAAATAACTGCACCCGTCATATAAGTTAAAAAAACATTCTTACCTTAATTCTGTCGAAAAGGTTAAAAGCACCTTGTTTGGAAAATGATGGAATGATTCCTTTATAAAACTCTTATAAAAAGTCAAACAAGGGTATAAATGACTTTAAACCATATTCTTTTAAATAGTAATTATGTTTTGAAATACATTTCTATGAAACATGGATGTGGATGATAAAGAGATCCCAGTATATTATTACGTATAAATAACCTCGAATAATGAAGAGATTGTGAAATAACCCTTACCTTGAACTTTTCCATGATTGGGGTAGGTTAACCTCCTGTATAATGGTGAAATAATTGTTATTAAATTATTCAATAATCATATACATTAATATGATATCATATATGATCTTTTAACATTGCTTTGTTAATAATATCTTATATTATCGTCATTTCGGGTGTTTACTTACTCGTTTTCTTTATATGTTTTGTTACGCAAGCCATATTTGTAATGGATAGGTTTTATATTATTCATATCCAGAATTATATCAAGTCCTTAAAAATCATTTTTAAATCATTAAATGATAATTATACTTGAATGGATACGATAGAGAATGAATCTCATCGCGTTCGTGGAGACGGTAGTCCGTACGTACGCACGAGCGACAATATCCTTCTTTTGACATTAAAATAATATATAATGGATGGTATATAATATATAAATAATCATTAAAATGTTAAATTTATTACTTACATGAGTTAAACATCATTATTATATCCATCTAAATAATAATATATTGAATAACAATTACACCACGACGTGGAGATGGTAAGCCGTACGTACGCACGTATGGTGACATGTTAATAAAAAGGTGGATAGAATACTGAATATGGTTGTACCATATTTATAATAACATCACAGTATATATATGATACTGGAGTTATTATTTTATAATGGTAATAACAAAGAAAGAAGAAGTGGAAGAAGAAAGGAACTTGGAAATGTGGTGGTGAAAACATTACCTCTTCTTCCGGTTCTTCATTTTGATTTGATCAAAAGGGCTCCTTAGGTTGGCTTTCTGATCAAAATAAGGTCTCTAGGTTGTATTTAGGGAAGTTGGGAGAGTATTCGGGCAGATTTTGGCCAATCCAAATGGCTTTGAAGGTGTGAAGAAAAGAGAAGGAGGAGTGCCCTTTTATAAGAGTGGTGAGGGGCACCTTTGGAAAAGCTAGAAATATTAATTTATAATAAATTCATATTCAGTTTATAATGGCTCCAAAGTTGATTATTCAATGGTTAAGGTGGGGATTGGTCGAAAAACATTCAATAAATAGAATTTAGACAGGTTTGGGTCATTATATTAATCTTCTCTTTTAGTTTTAACTCTTAGTTAATTAGTTTGACATTTACAATGTCACATTGTATTTTTATAATATATAGTTAATTAACATACTATATACTTCAAAGAGACCCCCATGTGGTCCATTAATGAGAAACCTACCATGATATAAGTCTCTTGGCCGAAACATAGATTTTTAGGAATTTAATACCAATTAATAATATAATATTTGTTTTAAAAACTCTTTTATGTCAAATTTGACACTATTCAATAGTTGATTTTTGTGAAACTCATATCAGGTTGATTACTTCGAAAAAAGTCCATTATATCAATCCTAATGTATCATATTATCCTAGAAAATTAGTTTAATGCATTAAAAGTTTCAAATTATATTTATTTGGGTATGTATAATATCAATTATTTTAATTTTTCACTATTATAGTAATTACTGCATCATCATTGTGTCATAAATAAATTAAATTATTTAATTTTTAAAAATTATAAATAAAATATCAATATGTAGGAAATTTTTTTATCTTTCTAATTAATAGTTTTTTTCGAAAATACAACATATATAACCCTATGTAAAAATTGTTTTCCTAAAAGCTATATGCTTGTGTCATTTTTGTATGAATTTTAACTTAATTAAAATAAAGTGTCATTATCACTTACAAGTGGATCCATGAGGTCCCAAAATTGTCCCAAAGATACCCATGGCCGACCATGTGTCAACAAATAGGGTTTATACACCTTTTAGGGTAATTTAATATTATTATAATATATTCTTTTTAACCCTTATTTACCGGATTTACCCTTAACCACGGTAAATAAAATATTTACCGCAATAATTTTTCAAAATGTCTAAAAATAAAAGATTCCTATTTACAAAATTTGAATATATTGATTCCAAATATGGAATCCATTTTTCCAAATTCAAAACACAGATGTGGAAGAAGTTAATTTAAAATTAATTCCCGTTGTTAAAACAAAAACCGTGTTTTTAAGAGATAATAACTATCAAAAGATTGACATTTTTTTATGTCTGGTTTAATTGTAAAATTATGTCCAATGACCAGCATTGTATTAAATGGTAAAAATATATTCTAAATATACTTTAAAACCTCTCAAATTTATAATTTATCACTATTAATTATTTTGATTAAAAAAGTTGTTTTTAATTAAAATTTAGTAATTTTCACTATTCATCAAAATATGAAAGTTATCCGAAAAGTACCAAAATTTCACCTTAGACTAAATTCTATATTCCAAATCCAAAAATGAAGTCCATTTTAAAAAATAAAATATATAATTTCAAAAATTAGGTATTACTAATCATAATGGCTAGTTTGATTGGTTGTGGTGTGTTAGAATTCGATGTTGCGTACAACACACTCTAGCGCATTGTTCAAAGAGAAGCGTACCGTAGAAGCTTGGGGTGTTACAAGTAATAAGAATTTGAAAAATAAAATAATTTATTTAATTATTTTATGTACTGTTATGCCATTTTTGGGTATTCTCATTGGAGGCCTACACTAACTAATCTTAAGTCACGTCAAGGGTAAACCAGTCATCCTGAACACAATGGTGCCCTCATATTTCTGATCTACGCTCCTGTTTATTGGTTATTCAACTTTTTCAGAAAAACTACTCTCGCACGCTATTTTTAGCTTAACACTTTTTTGACGAATCATTTCGGGATCTCCAGGAATTGGAGTCACATGTTGCCATATTTGATAGACCCGTAAAAAATCTATATTAAAAACAATTATACGGAATTTTTGGGTTTTTACATCATCCCTTTTGAAGAGTTTACTTTAAAAATAAGCCTTCTCATGCCACATGAAATATGATTATTAAATTTATATATACCACTTCTATTTTATGATTTTGGGAATATAAATTAAATATTTTGAATTATAATAATATTAAATTTCAAATAGGTGCAATATTTTTTGGGACCAAAATGATATGTGAAAGTGATTAAAATTATTTACAACCATTAAAGGAAAATTAATCTTAATAAATCTATTAACATTATCCCAATGGCCTAAAACCCATTAAACATGTAAAAAATCCACTGTATGGCCATTTTTGGAACCTATAATCCCTTGGGTAAATTTTTTTAAATTAATGGAAAATCATTAAATATGGAAAATTTTAATGGAATTCCTTGGTGAGAATATTACAAGAGTTTCAATACTCCCCCACTCTAAAAAGGCCTCCTCTGCTCACACATCATCTCACCACTCAAGAAACAAAGGCTTTAAAAAACTCTACTAAAATAGCTCCTCAAAAACCCTTACCTCATTCTAGAAACCACCACTGGGATATATATCTACCCAAGGGAGCGTTTTTGTATAAACCAAATGAAGTAAACCAATTAATAGTTAACATATATATGTATCCTATTTAGTTTTAATTCTATTATCCATCCCCAAAAATAATATGATTATATGATTCAATAAAAAACCGTATCCCCAATAGACTCAAATTTTTATGATACATTTTTTTTCATTCAACTATAATCACTTCCATCTAATGGGTAGAAAACATATTGTTTATATATATGACATACCACATCCTCACAATAGAATTTTTATTTATTTTTTACATTACCACCTCTCATGGTGGCCATTGGGATAGAAAACTGTACTTATATTTGTTATTTCTGATATTTATTATGCATTTATGATTCCATAATTTTTTATGACAATACCCTTATTATATCCATTTGTGTAAATATAATAACATCGTTTTTGAAAGTGTGGACTACAATCTTTTCAATATGATGTGACTCATGCATGCTATTCATTGAATGTATTAAAGATGATTTTAATAAACCTATAATATATATATATACATTATATCTGATACTATAATATTAATATAAATAATTATCATTTACTTTTCAAACACTTAATATGATAATGAAATGAAACTAGTGTTCATGAGTACGTACAACCTTATAGTATCCAAGAATAGGGAATTCCATTTAATTTCACCAAGAATTATAAATTATTCCAAATAACAATCTACTAATTAAATAATATAATTATATGATGGATAAGATTATATATATATATGTAAATGTATTAGAAAATAATAATTCAAAATATACATGATGAAACATGGATATTAACACCTAAAATAGTGAAAATAATGAATGATTTTAATCAAACGGGTATTAAGAGGTTATAAGAATATGAGATATAATATTATAAACATGATTATAGTTATGTTATAATCTATTAACATATTTTATTATACTATATAGGAGAATAAATATCACAAAAAAACATGGTTAAGGTATGAGATTTTCATCTCACTTTTTACATCCGTGAGATACATGTCATATTCAGCACATTCATATTTTTATGGTGTGATCATCATCAAGTAAATTTCAATTCAAATATAGGCAGAAATACAAACAACGAAACGTCAAGGCAGGCCGGAAAAAAAACTAGACTACGGGGGTCTAATGTAATGAAGACATAAGGTGTCCCATATAATGTTATTAACTCCAGTTGCCTTTAGGCTTTTCAGTTTGTGAGAAAATAGGCTCTCATCATTAGGAGAATCTAACGATGCAGAAAATCCTCTTCCTTATTCCCCTCAATCCATGTGTTAGAAAATTTAGTGTTGGTGTCAAGTATGCCACAACACTTAACAATGATTTAAAAAATAGATAAAGGAACCATTCTTGGCTCATAAAGTTCATTAAGAACCCGCAAGGAGTTCGTTTCTACTTCCACCACTGCCAATATTTTCTGCCTACAAACCATGATGCCAACCCTCATAGTCATATCCCCAATAAATATCAACTTTCCATGTTCCAACTGGATGAAAAATTCCAAGAAAACCAATATGGAGCTATCACAGACAATTCCATCACCTAGAATGAATGATGAGACCCATGAGTTGTTGATGTTGATAATCAATCCCCTATATGGAGGATTCCATCTAAACCAGGAGCAGATAAATTGACTAATGAAGGATGAGGAACTATTGGATGACATTTTGAAACATTGTCGTGTGGGGGCCTCCCTCCAGGAGTCAGATACCCCAACCTTATCAATAAGAAAGTTATTTATTCTTGTAATAATCTCTTATCCAGACGAGGCCACCCCTTCATGGATACATTTATTCCACACCTACCGTAATGACAAACAACCTGCATTCAGAACATTAGAACAATCCCTTCTCATTGAACCCTTATCCCTTGAGCTATGAAACCAGCGAATGAGAAATGGTGGCTCAGCCATGTTGCAATCAAAAAAGGAAGTAAAGTCAAAAAAATATAACCCGACCTCCTTCACCCACATGGTCTCAAAAAAATAGGTGATCCTTTCTATCCTCTTCATGCCATCTACAGCAGACACACCAGGACACTATATTCACGCCACATCTCTTAATGTTATTGTTAGTAGGTATAACATTATCGAGAATTCTCTAGGTAGGGAATTTGTCCATTGCTGGAATAATTTTTTCCCAGAACAACTTGTTCCATTCATCCCTAGTGTTCAGCTTGAATACGACTCGACAATAATCTTTGGACGCAAATGAGACATACGAAGACGGAGTGAACACACATCTATCTAAGCCCAAGGTCAGCTCAATGAGATGGAATGATTCCAACTGATCCTAGTCTCGCACAAAATTGATGAAAGAATTATGAAGACCGTCAACAAAAAATGTTTTTTCAGTGGTGGGGAATCCTAGAAACTTGATGAGTTACCAAAACCAGTTGTCATGCAAGAAGGAAACATCACCAGGACCTATGATCTATTTGGTATGCGGATGAAGGGAGGAAATGAGATGCCCAACCATAATCTATAGTGTCATGAGATTAAGGTATTTAAATGTTTCATTAGTTTAAAATTTCTATTGTGTCGTCCAATACATATGTTACCACTGTGGTATTGGATTTCATCTCAATTTACAATCCATTGTGACTTATTTTTTGTTATGCACCAATTCAAATATATTTTTTATACTGCCTTTTTAAATTTTATAGAATTAATTTCCTTAATCTCATGACACAGTAGGTCTTCCTTTATTCTTTCATGGGGATTATAATTTAAATTTTTGAAAGTTGTTTGGAACACCTTGTAATTATTAATTATTTTTCTTAAGAAATTTATTAGTGATTATAATTAAAATATCACATATTTTTCTGATTGTTATGTTTATCTATAAAGAATCACTTTTTGTTATAACTTCTAAATAATAATTTCTTGGAATATAAATATTTCCTAAGTCATATGTACTTTTAAAAATATTGTTCAATTTTCCATTTTTTTGAATAGCTGTTGAATTATTGATACATTTTTATCATCAATTTTAAAAATATACATTTTTATAAGGAACATTATCGATTCCACATATTAGAAATTATTCGAGCATGAAAAAAATGATTAGGGACCATTTAAGGAAATCTCAATGGAATTTGTTATGGTTAATAAAATCCCATTGATACATAGGAAGTCTTTTAGAAGAATTAATTAACAAAATCAAAAAATCATAAACTCTATTTTGACGGTAAAGATATCATGTGCTTGAGAAACATGATATCTGATAATAATGAATTTCCTTCATTTAATTTTTTTATTTAAAAATTATATTTATCATCTGTATATCTATGGATTCATTTCATTTATAGTTCATAGATATAAAGTAACGTGTTTTCAGAATCATATATTTCCATGTTGATATTTCTATATGTATTTATTTTTATAGAATGTGTTATCAATTACCTAACATGAAATCTTAATTTATTCTCATTGATTCATTATTTCTTCCACTTTAATAACCCTTACTGAGCATTTGATCTCACCCTTATTATATTCCCCCCCATTTTCTGGAAAGTAATTCCATGATTGAGATTAAAGGATTAATTGTATTTAATTTTATCATGTATCATGTTTTTATTTCCTTTTTCCAATTCTATTTTGGGTAACATGTATATAATATGTATTTCCAATATTGTTAAACAAATCAGAAATTCAAGATTTGATTTATTGTAATCATGCGAATGTAATAAAATAATTCACTGTCTCCGAGTTTCTGGGGTCAGGGTGTTAAAGTTTGTCTCAAAGGAGGTTTAGAGACAACCATGGAAACCTGATTTAGAAAACAAATATTAGGGAGAAACTAAGAAATAAATCTAGGATACGTATACATGAATATCTTATAATTTTGGTAAGGTAGTGATTTTGTTTGTTGTCCAAGTAATATATCCATATGTGGATACTAATTTTTGATGTTTTTCTAGAACATATGTACCTAGGAGTTATAACTCAAAAATGGTGTTCTATCTATGACTCTATGTAACCCAGGAAAAACAATGAGCTTTATTGTGCACCTGGTTTGACACTACATTTGAGTATTCTCTTAATATTTCACATTTTCATTACATACCATTATGAAGGATTTTAAAGTAAAGAATCACCCAATGTTATTGAATTTTATGATTCTAGGATTCATGATGCATAAATTTCGGTTATGTGTTATACAATATTTAGAGTAAGAAAATGATTATAATATTATGAGTTGATATAGTATATTCCATTTTTTCTAAATGGAAACCAATATATGGAATGGGATCTCTACTAATTCCCATGATCGAATGTGTAAGAAGGACCATATATTTTATGGTCCTAAGCCAAAATTTCTATGGGATATTTGGAAACAAGTATTTTTTTATATGAGTAAATAATATGATTCGATATTGAGATAGGTATAAAATTACCCAAGTCTTATAGTATTAATGGGAAGAAATATAATTATATGGTGTATAATAAAAGGATAGATAAATGGAAAAATAGAACGAAGTATTTTCCCTCACATAATAATTGTGGAAAATCACCCTAGAAAAAGCGTGAAGGGAATGGTAGTTTTATGCATTTCTGTAAATAAATTCTACCATGAATTTGATTTCAAGCGTAAGAAAAATATTTATAATGTAAATTTATTATACTACAATGATATGAGAATCTATTAAATTCAATTTCTCATGAATCAAATAAATATACGCCAAATGATGATATTGGATAATGATCATCTTATGCTACTTCAGTAGATGATGATATTTTATTATTTTTCTATAAAATAATTATTTTATTTGACTATTTTACCTCCAATGTACTGGTTATATGAATTATATAATATATAGGTATTCTTATAAATTAATTATTCATTATGTATTTGAGATCATATGATTAATGTTACCATAAAAAGTGACTGAGCAGAAAGTTATTTTTTTTATAAAATACATGATTTAGGGAATGAAAATCCTTTATATGTTCATAACGTGGAGATAATTATGATGAAATGATTGATTTGGACATGTACTAACTACCCTGTACATGATTAATGATCTGTTGAAAGGTTTTCTGGGCTATCACTAATGGAGTTTACATCACATTAGTATTTACATAATTTATCCAATTACATGTGTGTTACATAAGGGATAATGAAGAAAATATTTTTCCAAAAATATATTATGGTTATTAAATATATGACCATATTTTACGGGGATTGATGATGAATGTGTTATCATATTTAGTATCTGATGATTAATGAGATACTTCAGGTTGATTAATAGCTAATGGTATGTTCATTGTAGAAATTCAATGAACTTATTTCTAAAGAGTTTTATTAAAATATATTTGATATATTAGCAATTTATGAAATGGTTTTTTTGAACTTTGTTCTTGGTTTTAGAGATTGATATCTTACATCACTATATAATGAATCTTGTTGTAAGCGATAAAGTAGAAATAGTTCAAGGCACAACCAAATTTTTTTTGTGTTAATAGAAACATATATTCACATATATTCGTAATGAGTGAATTAATTCTTCAACTCTAGGGAAAATTATCTTGAATCAATAAACATTTTCCTAGTATGTTGTTTATGATGAATCAAACATCCCCTTAGATCATCATAAATTTATTCCCATGTGAAAGTTAACCTTCTCCAATCCATATTACATATCACTCTCCATCACAACATGATTGTTAGATTTTTACACTTTATTAATGTCTTCTTTTCCATACTATGTTTTCAAACTAGGGAACCTATATAAGAGACCGTTTTACTTTCATTTATTTCTTATTAAGAATATGTGTTATTAAACCTATTTATGATGGTGGTCTTTCAACAATAGTTTTTTTTCAAATATTAGCCCCTCAATTATTGAGATCAAGATTATATTACAATGAACAGAATAAATTAAGTAAATTAAAATGTAACACCCAAAAATTCTAAAGTACATCTTTATATTCAATAGTGTTTATGACATATGACACCAAGTGTAAAAAAGGGAATATATTAACCCTATTAATTACAATATATTTACTATCTTAAATTGATATAATATATTATATAGATTGTAATTAAAAAAAAATTGTGTTATCTTTCATTACATTCATGAGTGAAGTTCCAAAATATCTTGTGTTATATCTAAGAGCGACCATCCAAAATATCTTATGTCACACACGTGATCGAGTTTTACTAAACACTAATGTAGTATTAAAATATGATTATTTAATAAAATATTATATAACCTATAAATCATGTTTTTTGTTAGGAATAATATTTAATAACTTATGAAAATTTATGGTCTATATAAATATGAAATTAATTAATTGGTTACCAATTAATGATAAAAGAAAATAAGGACAAATTGGATATAAAAGGAAACATTATTATTTGTATGCTTCCAAAAGAGTTTTTTCCGAATAAAATTAATTAATTAAAATTCCATAATTATTTTATTTAGTCATATATTTTATATATTCAATAAATTATATTTTATATTCACCCATTATGTTTTATAGGATTAAGATAAAAAAATCCAAATATTACACATAAAATACTTATTTTAATAAATGTACTTTTGCAGTCTATTATTACAGAACTGATTTTAAATCAAAATTTTAACCCTTTTAAAAATATATCATATTGGAAGAAAATTAGTCTTTGAAATAAAAATAAAAGAATTTGTTTTTTGTGAATATTTGGTACTGTTTAATTATGTTTTATTTTTTGGAATAGTGAAAAAATTTGAATTTTTGGTCAAAATAGTTGTTCCGTCTATTTTATTTATAAGGATAATTTTTTCAAATTTGTTGTAATGTTTAATTAGACATTATTTTTACCCTTTAAAAAAATTTATATTATTAAAATCATGTTGACATTGAAATTGGGTACAAAACTTTATCAAATGTTTTGACGTTTTTAATTTTAAAACATGCATTGTCATCCCGCGCCCGGTGTAATTTATAATTAATTTCTACCAATTTAGTTATTGGAATTATGATAAATTTTTTCCATATTATTATTATTATTAATTTATAATTTAGGAACTGGTCATTGTTTTAATTGTATTTTTAGCGACTATGATTAATATTAATTACAATGATTCAGAGAAAATCACGGTTTATAAATGACAAAAAATTAATCATAAGGCCTAAAATGACTGATATACATGTCCTAAATCCATTGGATGGACATATATAGACCCTATACGCCCTTGGATAAACATTGGTCTACTACTGGATCCAATTTCATATAAAAATGTCTATGAAATTCCATTGAACATTTATTACCAGTGTGCTACTCCACTCCACTATAATATGGCATCCTCTCCTCCCATTTCCTCACACTTATCAAGTAACATTAGATCGATGAAGAACTTCCAAAATAGATCTTAAAAATCCATCCACTGGTAAAAATATTTTAAATTGTTTTACAAATTCATCCATGTAATCCATTTATTACAAACCAAAACAAGTTACCCAATCACGTGGTAACATCATTCCTTATGCTATTGAGTTTTATTTCCATTCTCTAACACTGAAAATAATTTTATTATATGACTGTATAAAAAAATAAGTATCCTAAATATACATGTTTTTTTTATAATTTTTCATTTAAATACACTTACACATAAATCCATATAGTGTGTAACGATATTACTATTTTTGCATATGAAGAACTACCACCAGGTGAAACAATGATTTTCCATTTCATTTTACCACCTCGCATGTGGTCATTATGATGAAAATTATATCTATAATGGTAAAAAATGATATTTATTTTTCATTATGTTATTATGATTATTTTTTAACACATACACTTATACACTCTGTTTTCCATAAATATGGTAAAATCATTTGTGGATGTGTGGACTACCTCCTCCTCAAAGAAAAGTGACTCGTTCATGCAATACATGAAATGTATTGGATATGATTTAAGTAAACCAATGTAAAAAATATACCATAGATATGATACAATAATTGTAATATACATATGTATCATTTACATTTCAATATTTTAATATAACAATGAAATTAACATGGCATTCATGCGTATGTACGATCTACCTTCTCTAAGAACGATACATTTAATTTATTATATTTATAATATATATAATATTATAAATAAATATTTTAAAAAATAATATAATTAATTTATTGTTTACATTATCGATATTATGAAATCATGATCTATGTAATATTACGAGTAAATGACAAGTAAAAAAAAGAGAAAATTAGTAATTGAACACATTAAATAGAGAAAACAATGAATGATTGTAGAAAAATGGGAAATATTATTTAATATGAAGATGATATATGAAATTATAAACATTATTATGGTTCTATAATATGTTAGAAACATATTTTAATCCACAATGATGAATATAAATCCCAAAAACCAAAATAAAGGTTAAGGTAGTTGATTTTCATCTAACCTTCTACATCCATTATATAAATGTCATATTCACCAATTACATATTTTATTGGTGTATGTAATGATAATTTTGATATAATATTTAATTTATTATTTTATATTATTATTATTTTAATGTTTCATTTGTCAAAAATTACTTTTCTATCTTCACATTAATATGTTACTACAGTGGTATGGGATTTCATCTCAATTTACATTCCATTGATAATTATTTACTGTTGCGCCCTGAATCAAATTTATATGGTGTTTATATTTATCATTGAAATGTTATAAAATGAATAAATATAATATTTCTATACTATAAATTTTATTTTATTACTTTATGTAGATTATTATTAAAATGTTTCATTCCTATGTGGACACATTGGAATGTTTAATATTTTTTCCATAAGAATGTTCTTAAAGATTATGATATTAATATCACCTATCTTTATGATTATTAAAATTATATTGAGACAAAAACATAAATTGTGTTAATTTTTCATTTAAAATTACTTTTAACAACCTTTTTCTCCCACAATGGATATTATTTTTTGCTGAAATCATATATCATTTTTCGTATAGTATAGAAGTTGACATTTATATGATTAACTAGGGAATTATTAATAAATATTTATATTCTATTACATACGAATACATGTTGATATAGAAAATTATTTACTATATATATGAGGATTGTGTTTGAAACAAAATGGATGTTTTGGTGACCACTTCATCCAATACTTACAGGTTGGGGGCCAGTTATTACAATCCCCTTGATATATTCATAGTCTCATGAGACATATTAGTTAAGAAAAACAAAAAAGTATAAACTGTATCTTGAATGTAATGGTATCATGTTCCTAGGACACATAACATACAATAATAATTAATTAATTGTATTAAGAATTTTTTATTATTATCTATCCATGATATTTTGTGTCAACATTTATATAGATTAATTTCATTTTTTATTTCACTGAATAAAATGAATGTGTTTTCAATTTCATACCTTTCCACGTTGATGATTACTTATATAGTTATTTCTATGTTATGTGTTATCAGTTATTTACATTTCCAAAATAATTTATTTTAATTTATTCAATATATATTATTATTTACTTACCCTTAATAGGAATTGGAGGTCACCCTTATTATGTTTTCTTTCCCTATGTTATAAAAATTAATCCTTTTATTGAAATTCATGGATGTTTTTTTCATCATTTTTATAATCTATGATGTTTTTATTTTCTATTTCTCATTGTATTATTAGTAAAATTTATTTATTATATACTTCAAAAACTATGAAACTGATCGGTGATTTTTGATTTGATTCCATGTAATCATGCCAATGTAATAAAATAATGCACCGACTCTGGGCTTCTGGGGTTGGGGTGTTACATAACATCTGGTCAATGTTTAATAAAAATCAAAACAAAGAAAACATACATATGGGTAATCATGATATTATTAATAATAAATATAATGATGAAATTAATTCTCTATGAAATGGGATGCAACAAACACTCAATAAACTCACAATCATATGAAACTCACAACAACTATTCGCCTTCTAGGCCGAAGGCATATACAAAATTAAAAATTAAAAATTTAATTAATATAAATCACTAACAAAACCAATTCTAACAATAAAAATAGTCTCCATGATTCTCAAGATGCACCAGCCCAATCATGAAATTCCACATAAGATGCTCTGAAAAATCAAGAACCACTAGTCCTTAGACCGATCTTCTATACAACGTGGGATGCAACCCAAATGTAGACTCTAGTCCTGAATGCACATTGATGATTAATTTTAGTGGGAGGGAAATAAATTTTAATATGCTACACTAAATTATGAACCCATAATCATCAATCATAATAAGACCATTCACATGTGATAGGCCCAACTAATCCAAAACAAATAATAGCTATCATAAAATAACACATAAATAAAAAAATAATAGAAAAAATGAAAAGATACAATCATAATATTAGACCTAGATCATGGGGTAAATCCACCCATTGTTTTTACTAAAATTTAGGATTTTCTCTATGTGGATATGCCAGACACATGACATTAATACCCTTCACTAGTGTTAAGTAAGAGAAACATTTTATTTCAAAAAATAGTTAGGAATTTCAGGACACATGGAATAACTATATATTTCAACTTGAAAAATCCCATATATCTGGTTTTGTAAATTAAACTTCCAATCATCGTATGGTATATAACATCTTAATAACCGATAAAATAATTTTTCCATCACAACCTCTCGAGGATCGATACAATGTAGTAACCCAAACATATCTTCTAGGAAAATTACTTCTTCAATGATTAATATCGTTTAAAAAACATAATGATCCTTTATATAATCAATAATGTATAGTTAATTTTGAGATATAAAATAATATATAACTTATACCTAAGTCAGGAATGTCATCAAGCATAATTCATTTTATAAATATCATCATTATATTAGATATTATACATAATAACATTCTACATATACTATGGAAAGGGAACTTGAGAAAGTGTTATATAATATGCTCATTAAAGGTAAATAAGTTATATATCAACAATTGCATAAGAATATCATGATAATAAAGGTATAAGAACATTAGCATAACATTTTAAAACCATAAATTTTGTATCGTCGGTCATAAAATTGTGTCAAGGGATTACTATTGGTAGTTAAAAATATATGAATCACAATGGAATCAAAAAAATCATCAAATATGACATAACTGTTTAATAAATAATGGATTTGGACACTCACATAAGGACAAATAAAGTTTACATACTAGTTGATGTATCGTTTACAACACTATCATAAAAGAATGGGTTCTTTATCCACACCATCTTAGTAGTTAATGTTTACTCTCTAGACAATCATAGATGATAGATTCTGTTACAGATCTACATTAACTCCCTATTTTAGATGATTTTATGTCATTATATTTCATTTATTCCCTAATTAAATGGATGTATGTATAAGAAACAAACATAAAATAATTATAATCATATACATGTGTTCCACAAGATCATAAAAAATTTTCATATCCGAGGACATGAAAATAAATTACCTTCATAACACAGTTATCATATTTAAACCCATTAAAATGAAATGGGATTATTAAATAATTCATTATTTCAAAACACATAAAAAGAAATGGGTTTTATAAAATATTTCTTCAGACCATAACCCATGGAAAGAAAACAAGTTTCATAAAAATATTATCATTATAAACATTAACCATCAAAAGTATTAATATGAACAACATCCATGGATATTATCCCTAGTAAATAATAAAGAACATCAAATGATTTTATCTTTTATTGAAATATATTTTGAATGATCACTTGGATAAATATTTAGTAAAATACTTATTCTTAATTGTAAAAAATTTTAAAATCATATAATATTTTTAAAATAATTCTAATTTAAAATAATAATTAAAACATATAAGTAGTGTTGATTATTATTAAAAAAATTATTCTAAAAAAATCCATTCCATATTGAAAAAAATTAATCATTTTATCATCCATTTCAATAAAAATAAATTGAGAAACTTCTAATTTAATCTTTATGATCATTTCAAACATTTCGTGATAAAAATTCCATTATATGAAAATGATGTTTTAAAAATTAAAATTCATATATATTTTTCGAAATACATATAATGAAAAAATATTTTTTTAATCTTATAATGGTAATTTTAAAAATAATTAATATTTATGATGGTGAAAATTATTATTCATTTCAGACTATTTAAAAAAATAATTCCTTAATGTTTATTATAAAATAAAAACGACTATTATTTATAAAAGGAAATAAAGAATCATTTAAAATCATCCTATAAAAAAGTAAAAAATGGGTAAAACCTCATTCATAAATAATTTAAATAATTCTAAAAAAATATATGAATACATTATTTGAAAACGTGCTTTGGGATGAAATAAAGGTTTTATCGACTAATGTATGAAATATTGGTGATTTTTCATAAAACCATTATATTGGAATCATGAATATATAAAAATAGAAAAATAAAGGGAATAAATTTATTATCATGACATTGGTATAGGAGATTAAATTTCATTAGTATTTTTAGATATATTTTACGACATTTCATCATCGAAAGAATAAATATAAATAATCCTGATAAAAATTGAGATTTTATTGTCAATATTTCAGCACATTCTATTTATTTTGAAATTTAGACATAATTAATGAATGAAATATTTTTTAATTATCTTTAAAATAAGGATATTCCTGATAAAAATTTTCATATTGGTATTTTATAATCCTCATATTAAGAGATAGGTGCAACAAATAAATTATGTCCTAATGAATGTAATTTTAGAAAAATATCCATAAATGTATTGGTGTCTTTTCAACTATAATAACCATCCAATAGATATCCTAAAATTGATATTTAAATCCCCATAATATTTTTTAGACGCATCATAATATACATTCATTTTCAATGTAGACTCTACATAAAATAAATAGGTAGTGAGTAGGGCATGTGTCTCACAAAAGTAAAAAGTGGGAAGTAAATTCCTAACCTTAAGAATCTAAAACCATCATTAAGAATAAAATAAACTATAAAATATATAAATTACTATTATAAATACATTAAATAACATTAATTATATATATAATGACATAAATTATATTATTCTAACCATTTAGAACATAAATCTGAACAAATCTCTATTAACGTCATGTTTCATGCAATAATTTCTTTAATTTTTATGTTTATATTAATTTAATATTAAAGGTATGTAATATTTTTAACATAAATGGATAATTTTAATATTATATTATTTAAATATAGTCATTAAATTTAATTAATCTTCCATTTATTCTTAGTGTTAATGGAAAATTAATCACATCGCTTCGTGAGGCGGCAGTTTGACGTACACATGAATGACGATGTCATAATCTTTGTGGAATGTAATGTAATAAGGTATTTAAGATATTATAATTATGTAAGAACAAATATATAATTTATTTAATTTATAAATATTATATTATCTTTTATATCCATCCATGAGATGTGGTGATGGAAAACGAATTATGTCAATTGAAGTGGTGGTTGTCTACTATACACAATAACTATAGTTTAATTTCAAAATTCATTGAGGTGGAGATGGTTTTTGGCCATGAAAATATTATAAAATGTAAAATAATATTTAATATAATGGTGATATTTTATCATCAATATTTAATAATAATATAGTGAGTTGGATTTACATATTGATTAAAATGATTTGTAGGGATGTTACATATTCATCAAACAACTTCATTTAGTGTGAACAAGAAGAATTATATTAGAGATAAAATGAATAAATTTAGGTAGTTATTTACTCTCCAGATAGGTTTCTATGTTTAAGAATGATCTGAGATGGGTGGCCTTTTACATGTGATTATTGTTTCATAGTAGTAATTTCTGAAAATAAATAGGTGGAACCACATTTTCCACATTACATAAGGCCAAAAAAGTAGTACTAATTGATACTTATAGGTTATAAGGTCGATATATTTCCTTAAAATGTGTTTTTTAAATGTTTTATGGTCATTAAACCCCTTATAATTTGAGTTTAACTATTGCTAAACCCATTTCCACATTAACATTGATAGTTAATTATTGTATATTTTACATTTTATATTGGTTAAAAATTTAGATAACACTTTCATATAATATAAATTATATCTATTATAAAAATGTAATATATTTTTCCCTATTACATTCAAAAAATTTAAATACATTGGTTTATAAATAACCCCATAGTCACAAAAAAACCGAGTATTCAAATAGAAACATTTTCATATGCATAAAGGGTTTTTAAATAACAATTCAATATTAAAAGGATTAAAATGAAATAAATCAGATTAATAGTTATAAAACTAAACATATTTTACTTCAAAAAGTATTAAAATAATATTTATTTTAAAGTGTATTAAACAGAATGGAAATTTATTTTAAAAACCACTTTTTCACTATTCATTGAAATATTTATCTTTTTAAAAAATTATCAAAAATTAAAACCATTATAATTTTGAGATGATTATTTTAAAAAAATCATAAATAAATTATTGTAATGTTTAAATATTAAATTAAATTTAAATTCACAAAATTAAACATAATATATCAATTGAAAAATATTTTGTAAAATAGTTTTATTTTCAATTATCATCTAGAAAACACATATGTTGAATGTTAAATTTTTTTATTAAATATTTTATATAAATTTAATAAAAAAATTCCCAAAAATTGTATATAGTTATTTTAATTATGTAAAATTCATTTATTTGTATATAATTATTATTTTTTAGAAATATAATGTAACAAGTTTCTTAATGTTTTCTTATTATTTACTGTTAATTTGTAAAAAATGTACGAATTAGATCTAAATATGTAAACCAAATGTTTTCAAATGTTTTATTATTTTTCATAAATTTCCATCTAACCATTAGGTGAAAACTGTTATATTAAATAAGATTATTTAAATAGTTTGAACCATTTCTTTAAACTAAGTGATTCTTATAATGAAATATAATCTCGGTGTTCTTTGTAAATATATGGATACTCATTTTTACATGTAATATAAAATATTCAAAATAATAAAATTATTTTAATAATATATATATATATGTAACAAAATAATATCATGGTTTTATGTTTTACCACCTTTAAAATTAATTTCATTCTTTTAATTCATCACATTATCACAAACAAAATGGTTAATCTTTCCTCATTTCATCCCGGTGTTCTCAAATAATTCCCCAAGATGGTATTTTCACAAAAAAATATTGAATTGGTGAATGCTTGTGTTTCATAAAATATTCTATGTATTATCTAGAGTCTGTACTAATTTTTCTGCATATGATAAATCATGCTCCAATAGTATGACATCTTAGTTCCATAAATGTTATGGATATTGAATATAATTTCATAAGATGGATTCTTGGAATAAATTGTGAACGTCATAGGCATTTTGTGGAAGCACCAAGAGATAATAAATGTTTATGATAATATGAAAATTTTTAATGGGATGGATATATATAATAATTTTTGTTCCCTTATTTATTATATAGATAAATTTATAGGAAAAACTTATCACTGAAATCAGATTATAGATTTCGTTAATGTTTATCATCATAACATTTTTTAATATTCATTCATCCCTTAAGTGATATTGAATTTCTCTAGAATTATTTTACATTTCATCATATAGCTTAGTTCTTAATAGATATCTATCTTTAGCATCATTATTTTACATTAGTTATATACACACTCGTCTAAAATGTGACTCCTAAGTATCAATCATAATTATTTTTTGATCCTTATTTTTGTAACAAAACACAACTAGTGAAAGGAGTTGATCCATTCAACCATTTAAATCCATATAATATGTTCTTATATTATCCTCTAGAGTATGAATTATTATCACGGAATGACAATCTTTATGAGTAAGATACACAATGATGAAACATAACTCTGTATAAAGTAATCACTGAACACATCACAAGAACCTCAAGGTAAACCTCATATCCCAATTAGATACAATAAAATATGATACTCCATGAAACCTTACCACTTATTTAAAGTATGTTCTGAAAATAAAATAAAAATGGAATTCACTAATGAAAAAATTATTGATGACCTCATATAGTGATTGATTACATCCCATAATTACCTCAACATCAATGATAAGATAAATAATACAAGTTAAAAATAAAATTTAATCTTATGCCTAAAATTTGAAAAGGCATTAATCCCTAAATAACATTTTCATGAAGACATATAAAATACGAATGGAATTTATTTATATAAATTTATATAGAAATATCTTATTATTAATAATCTAAAATAAATTTAAAAATCAAATTAGAGTCAAAGACTTTGAGCTTATCAAAAACAATAAAATTATAAACTCATGATGGTATCTATAACTCTTATATTATTATTACATATATATAGACACGCTTATAAAATTAAATTCACTCTTTATTCGATATACAATAGCTTATATTACAAAAAAAACATTTACAATTGAATATTGTGTTAATAAAAGTATTATATAATATAAAATGTGATTTCATTATTCTAAATTTGATGAAGAGTATGTTAATGAAAATAACACACACTAAAGGACAAAGAATATGATTTTTATCTCCCTAGTTCATAATAAAATATTAAATTTTCAAATAAAGTGTATAGGATAACTATTCTCTAATTGTAATGGATCATCAAATCTAATTTAATTTCACAATCCTTATAATTTTCTTCTATCTTCATATGTTTTTTTTATTATCATCTACATTATCCCGCACAATTGGGAATTGATGATCATAATTCAAAAACTCCTTTCACCTGAAAGATATTAATGTGGATAATGAATTCTATTATGATATTTCATCATTTATTTAAGTTAATAGACTATTCACATCACATATACATTATTTTTTTCAATTGATAGTATTCCAACTCTTTTTACACACTCATTTTCCATCCATGAAATAACCTGACTGCTTCTTCCATATTTATGGAATGTAGTTAACATAATTTTATTTCGAACATGTAATATATTTGAGTTCATATAAATCTCAATATTTATTTTAATATATATAAAATGGAATGGTTAAAATAACCAATTTCCATTTACTTTTTTAGTGCACATAAAATGAATTCTTTGTTGCAACTAAAGTCTCTTATAGTAAATAACTTTCGATAAATTGGTCAAAAGGCACCATAGAATTAATCAATTTTTCATTTTATAATAATGACTAAAAAAATATTAACATGAATATAAAGTTAAATTATCATTTTAAGTAAAAATATATTCACCATCCCTCTATATGTGATTGAGATATTCTTTCCATATCATAGTACACTAAATATGAGAGAAGTAATAACTGAAAAAATATCCACTTAAATTCATAAAATTTTATGGATTCAATTAAATAATGATGAATTTTATTCATAATATGGTACCCCCATTGATCTAATTCACCTTCACAATGATATAAAACCAAAATGAATTTTTTGTGCTATGAATACTAGAGAATGGAAAATATCATTTCCGTGTTATCAATACAATACTCAAAAACTAGTTGAGTAGTTAAAAAGATAAAATAGATTCGACATTACTAAATAATGGGCCCAATAAAATGTTATCCCGCCCATTCCTAGTTATGATGATTACCATGATTCATATCCTGAGAATGTAGTGTGCGGCTTGAAATGAGTGTTTGTAATCTATCTCACAGATCATTCTATTTCTCAAGAGTAAAATCACTGGTTTTTCCATTACATTAACAATTAAAACGATTACAAAGGGTTTTATCCATTAAATAAAACAATAAATAATTGTATGAGGAAAACTAATCATATTGGATAAAAAAATTATCTTGAAAAATAATTTATAGGATGCATAAAACATTACACCTTCATTTAAATATATATTACCTCAGTCATAACCATGGTCATCCATGGTCATTACATAAATCCTTAACAATGGATCATAAAGGATTTAAGAAATTACAAATAATACATGTCAGAGGTGTCAAACTATGAATGTATTAAGGCCTGCTTTTGTATACCAGGTGACGATTGATTCTAGCCCAATCAATCCCTTTTTCAGTTATTACCCATAGGTATCACTGTGATATATCCACATCCACCATTAGTTACAAGTTAGGGAATTAATTTCTTATAAACCACTCACTCTCTCATTTAGAAACATTCCCAATCATTTTTCTTTAATTTTACTCATTATTAGACTTATTCATAGACATAACCCTTAGAATATCTATAGATATATCTATAGGGATCTCAAAAAAATTCTCATTCGAGTCACTACAGGATAAGTAACGATTATTCTGATTCCCACTATAGTGATCCAAACAAATCATATATAAATATCACATCATTTTAGTTGAATATTTCATACATAACATGATGACCCATGTAATAATCATATAGGTATATTTCTTTATGAAATGTGGAATCTTAAAAAACATGAAAATTAGTGAATCACATAATATCACCCTAAATTCATGAAAACATGAACCATATTTATACATTTCAAAGATAATACCTTTATTAATATATTTTAGATATGAAACAAAAAAAGGCTGAAATCGTATGCCCATTAAGGGTAATCATGAGTGAAAAAAATGACTATATTAGTATAAAATGAGAAAAAGGGTATAATAACAAGATATTAATAATTGAAAACCATTAACTACATATAATAAATAATGAAAATGAGTCATTGAAGAAATATTTGTAGTTTATAAGACAAAAAATATAATAGGAAAAAATAAAATGTTCTACGAGAACATAAAATTGGCATATAGTAAACATTTATGACATACACATAAGAAAAGAAAATCATTTCATAGTAGTTTCAGGCTTATTTCGAAGACTACCATAGTAAAATGGTTTCCTTACCCAAACCATCATGGTGTTAAATGTTTACTCCTAAGGATATCATTGTGAATAGAGTTTCATACTAAACAATGTTCCCTCCCCCTTCCAACCATATTTATCTATTGATATTCCACTCTTAACCCAAAATATTTAAGAGAGATTTAGGTCCCACCAATAATATAATTAAGAAAAAATATATAAGTGTTTCAAAAGGTCATAAACCATTCATCGCATTAGAACACATGAAATAAATAGGATTCATAAAAAATTTCTCATATATGAACACCTGAAAAGAAAAGACGTTTATAAAATATTCCAAATATTTGAACCCATGAAATGTAATTAGCATCATAACACATATCATTATAGTATAAACCATTAAAATAATTGTTTCATATAAATATCATCATTATAAAAATAATCTATGTTTCTAAATAATTATAATGTTATCTACGAGTCATATCCCCAACATGGATTGTGAAACATTAAAGGATATTAAAATGCATGAAAATTGTTTTTGAATATCACTAGGAAAATTGTTTGTAATATAGACATTCTGTGGTTAAAATCACTTTATAAAACATAAAATACTATAAAAATCATTTTCTTTTGAAATATTCTTGGAATCTTATAAAATGAGCATATATAATCATATAAAATAGTTCATGAAGAAATAATCATTTTGAAAAAGAAAAAAAAATTAAAACCTAAAAAATTTTAAAAATTCTTTACATTAAAAATAACCTTGAATACACATAAAAAGAAATTTGCATATAGTTTAAAATATTTATTAAGGAAAAATAATATTCTTTAAAAATCGTAATTTTTATTAAGTTATAAAAAAATTCTGAAATAATTTTAATTTTTAATAAATAATGAAACTAATAAAGGAAGCTTTAAAAATAATGAGAATACCTGAAAAAGCATAATATTACTACTTTCATACACTTTAAAAAATATTCCATTCACATTTTGTTCTAATAAATATTTAATTTGTTTGAAAAAAGTCATAAATATTACATAAAAAATTTAAAAAATTAAATCATGGGTAAAATTTTTTATAGTCAATATTAAAAATAATTTTAAAATAATTTTTTGAAAAAAAATTAGAAATCATGGATTTTGAACAAAAAGTTTGTTTTCGACAGAAGATAAAAATAAAATGATTTTTTATATAAAAATAATTATTAACTCATGTGTACATAAAGTGAGGAAAATAATGTTAAAACATATTTAATAATTAAATAACTAGTGTAGAATAATATTGATGAATTTATAGAGAGGTAGTTTATATGTTATCAACCTTTGAAAAAACAATTTGGATAAATAATGTGATTGTTACGTCAAACCCTTACCCATTATATATATTTTGATTAATAGGAACCATTCTAAAATAATATATAATAAAACATTGAATTTCATGAATGTATGGATATTAACGATGAAAAAGTCAACGAGGAAGTACATATATGAGTGGTAGGAACATAGGTTAATAACAAAACTTTATCTCTATTGATGGGAATTCAGAAATAAAATCCCTTGTCGCTTTACTGTGTTTTGGACCATTAGTACCATGAAAGAGAGATACTAATATCAAAATATAAATACCCATAAAAATCAGAATAAAATCACAAAATAATTTTCGGTTTAGTATATATGTAATATCACAACCCAGATACCACTAAACAGTTACCAGATTCTGTGGTTTACATGGCTTCAAGTGCACCTCCCCATATTCCAGTGGATTTTGACTAGAAGCATGGCCCTATGGTGTTTATGTGGGGAGTTTAAGACCTCACATTGGATTATAGTACATCAATAATAATTATAACAATCATTAATGATAATTAGGTAAAATAGGTGAATAAAAGATATTAAAAACATTCATAATATAGATTTATTAATTAAGGAACAATTAGTCAAATACAATTGGGTAATCATGTCCTGAATCTACAAAATAGGAAGACATTTCTAAAGAAATATTGAACAATATATGAATCATAACATACCAAAAGAACAATGTGGACTATCTCAAAATATCATAACAAGAAAAAATCAGTCATATGCTCTGCTACTCTTCAGCAAGAAATTATCATGAATTGTATAATTGGTTCTTTCCACATTCCCTAACTGCATTCATAAAGTCTATTTGGTTACCACCCAAAAACCAAAATATAATGAAAGGAAACACTTCGTAGGCCACACCAAAGATGTCAATAACATGTTGAGTTTTTTTAATCTTAGCAACTATATTAGGTAATATATATCACAGTTATAGTAGTAAAAAAATGCATGTTTCAAAACAAAAATGTGATCTTTATAGCCATCCATCGATCACTATAAACAATAGTAAATATCCAATAATCATGAGAATCTATAAATATAAAATAATAATGTTATAATATCTAGTATATAACTTAAAACTAATACCTGTTCCAAAGATTTTTGTAAGAACACAAAAATATCCACCATAGTCATGACATATAATCAAGGGTCTACATCAGCAACAACCACACTATGTAATCTAGTATCAACCCATGAAGGTAATAATAGATGATATAATGACCAATAATACGTCGTCCAGTCTTGCGTGTATCTCAATGGAAACTCAAAAAAGAATTTTGTTCATCCAAAGGAGCATATAAACACATCATATTCACTATAAATATAAGAAATTATGATCAAAATAGTTACAATGACCAAGGAATCCTAAATTTTCAATATATAATGATTAAATTTGTATATATCATCTAGAACCATAAATAATAACCATGGGTAGAAATGTACTTGGAATTTAATTAGATCTTGATCCAAGGACCTCATCCATGGAATCTACTACAATCATTAATTATTAATCTCATTTTTTTCATCATTCACATCAATTCACATTTCATGAGTTCTTAAAACTCAGTTAATAATTTATATTCAAATAATAAAATACATTCATATCATTTTATCATATACCCTAGAAGCATAACCATTTCCTAATAATTAAATCAATATTCATTAAATTAATTATAGATCCCAAGCCCAGTTGTGAGATCTCACACACCCAATAGGGTGGTATAAAAACATTTATACCAAGGAACTCACCATGACTGGCCTAGGTGGGGGATAACAACCTCAAACAGACATAATGGTACTAGTGGGAAGCCTGAAAAGGATCCAATTCATTTAATCAACGCACTTTTATAATTATAGGGGAAACACTAGAAATATGTTCATGTCACACAATGAAAACAAAGCATATACAAAACCAAACTATATGGGAATGTTATAAGTCACCTACCGTAGGTATGTAATAGAGAATTCATCCAATATTAACATCTGATTCTATTGAGATCAAGATAAAAATGATTAATTGATTAATGTCATGGAAATATGTAATATTATATTTCACCAATATAAATTTTTTTATATAAAGTCATATGGATAATAAAAAGAGGAATTTTGAACTTACATGTATGGATCCAACATGAGAAATATTGTCCAAATCAACAATCAGACGTTGAAATGGGATCATTTCAAGTTATTTGGCTACAAAATAGATTTACCAATACTAAGGATATATATTGGAATAAAAATTGGGATGAGGGTTTAACAGATAAAATAATTAGGGGAAAATATAAATTCCCAAATCTTAATAATGTTTCTTGGTTAGCCACATCATTGGACAAACCATGTGCCAACAAAGATGAATTCTCTATCTCAAGTGGGAACCTCACATAGTTTTCCTGTATAGATTGGAAAACCATGGAAAAAACTGAAAGCATGGCTCTGCAAAAACTGCTGAGATCCCAAACAGGCATGAAATCATTTCCTCATTGATTCCTCATAAATTTTTTAATCTTATATCCCACTATTTAGCATCATATGGTTACTCCTATATATGTGACTTAAGGCGTAATATTTCTCATATCCATGAATCCCCTCTATTTATCTCCAAAAGTCAGAATTTGAGCACATAAAAAGCCCAAAAATCCCCAAAACTCCCATGATAACTTCAGTCATTCACATTAGGTTAGAATTGTGAATTTGAACATAAATTAAAAAGATCTATACCCAATTGGAATACTATGGATATTATAATTCCCCCACCCCTTAAATAAATTCATCCACAAAATTCCCATAAAATGGTGTTCATGAATACCCTAATAATAAATCATTCCACTGAGCATATACATCGGCCTCCCACTACCAAATATTATATTTTAAATGGGTTTTCTACAAGAACATCCAAGCTAGAGGAATATAGCATCATTAAAGTGAATTTTTTCTCCTATACACATTAAGAATCCGATGCTTATCAATGTCTGCAAATACATGCACCTTATTCTCATATAGCTGAAGAGTATGACAATGATCTATGTGATAATGATGTATTAGAGATATGTGAAACATTTCATGCATGTATTATTGCCATAGAAATAACTCAAACCGATAGGATGCTTGCCCGATCTCTGCGAAATATATAACCTCGTGACAGATCATGGGAAAATATTTCTCAATCACCTACTATGCCTATATCATAACTTTGATGAGATACACAAAATACCATATACATGAACTATAACTATAGAGCTCATTGACAATGATCAATGTAATATTTCATTATTGAATATTTGGTATCCATCACATATAGAGTTAGTTAGACCTTCTACAAAGTCCCCTGAATGCGATGAGGTCCCAAACACAATATAATACCTACCACAATCTTGCATAGGGTTAATCATCTATTCCCATGTATAATAATTCTCGTAAGGTTCTATATGTATAGTCTCACGATTGTTATCAATATAAGAAAACTAAACTATGTGTATAAAAATAATCCAAGATCCTCCAATATCTAGGATGCATTCTCTATGAATTTCATAGATCTGATGAATCATGTACTCTAAATAGTCATTAGTCTGAATTTGGTATGTTGTTCTTAGAAGAACATGTGGACCTAATTCCATCTTCATTCTCTGAAATAATAGAGATACAAACTAGGCATACCTATCTCATACAATGATCTATGTCACCCATTATAGTCATACTATATCATAGATATACTATCTCTTAGAATCATCTACCCTGAATATCTCCCGTATTAGTAGGAAAAAAATGTCCTTCATGAGCCTTTCTATAATAACCCACAAAAAATCATTACCATGAGGTGGCCTTGGTAATTATTTTAGGAAATCTATCACAACATGTTCCCATTACCAATCGAGAGTTGGTCACTACTATAAAATCCTATCAAGTCATTGATGTTCCACCTTTACTTGATGTTTTGTGTAAAACTTCATAAAAAACTATTTATTATCTATTCATACATAGACATCAATACCGGTGATGTAAATATCAATACATCTTGGGGATGACATGATTCAATTTGAAAACTATGTTATTAAACTTCCGTAATTTTTCCTCACGTATGTATACTGGTACCCAAACATGAACTTGAATATTATGAATTTAATCCTCTATAATAGCCTAACTTGGAGAAGGGTTATAACCTTCCACACAATCCCATAGGACTAGGACCTTATCATCTCAAAAATGTATCATCCTCTCTCTATCAATAATATTGTGTTTCACAAACTATTATGAGAGATAGTCTTCCTAAGACAATCCTACACCTCCATGTTCATCCCTCAAGAAAACGATATGATACTACTCATTAATGGAATCATGAATATCCCATATCTGAGTCATCTTGGTCAGTTCATCGACAACTGCATTGCCTTTACCATGCCATCAAGGATCCTCGATATAGAAATACAATATTCATTCAACACAAATTTGATGACTCAAATTACGAACAAATAGTGTAAATATATACTTGATTATTTTTTGGTTAGTGTATGAGAAAATATTCTCTCCCAAAAATATAGTTCCTCCAAAAGTTCATGTCTTGAATAATGTTTGATAGCTTGAGCTTAGGAATTGTGTAATTACTCTATTCTGGTCTCAATTGTCATGACCTAAACTCTATGACTCACTCCTCCTACATCTGAAATTCTTCAAGACCAATACCTGATTCCTCATTGTATATTGTTCAGCACCTACCCGACTGTTGTAGAATAATCACTATTACTGAAGTCAGTCTCACTATAAGCTCCTAAAATCCAGTCTCATTAGATATTTGACAATAGAAACATAAAATTGTTATTATTCAATCATGTAAGTGGTGAATAAATGTGCTAAATATCTTATATGAAATTCTTGTAATAAATGGAATGCACCATGAAACTGCATATGTTAATGATGTTCATTGGTTACACCCATTGAACTACATTTGTCACCTTCTGTGGGTAAAATAATACACATTTATGTGAGATAATATTACCCAATAAGTAAAACTTATCCACCAAAAGTTGAACATTGTGAGAATAAATTATAAATTATTCCCTCTCAATGCATCCAAAATGATAACAAGGTTTTTCATGTTCATTTAGATTGTGAGAATACCCCCATGACATCATAAATGAATACAACCACAAATTAATCTATATATGGATTGAAAACTCATTTCATTAGTTCCATGAAAACTACATGGCCATTCATGATATCGAATATCATAATCACATACTCATATATACCATACCTTCTATAAAAATATATATGAGGTATGTCTGTAGGTCAAATACATACATGATTGATAATCTAACATCAAATAAATATTCAACAATATCAATATATATAAAAATATATATGAGGTTTATTTCATCCTTTTTCGCAAAAAGTATCGATCAACCACACAGATAAGTAGTGGTTCATATAAATTCATTTTTTTCCAAGTACTCTAACTGCCTATTTTGCAATACAACTCTATATTTTCCTTTTTATAAAGCGGAATGGATACTGGTATATCTGAAGGAACAATCTCAATAAATAACTCCATATATATCCTAATTGGTAAACTATAAAATTAATTTGTGATAACATCCATAAAATGATAAAAAATTTGGAAGAAGTCCACCTGACATGATCCCATATCATTTAGATATAAACTATCAATCTGGTTTTCTTCCTGTCCATCACACAATGCTCTAGTCCATGTCATCTCTCCTAGGAGTCACATTCACCATTTTGAATAAAAATACCTATATATATTGATGTAAAGTAAAAACTTCGATAATAATATAAAACAATGTCATGATAAGAAACTAGATAGTACATTCCATGTATTCTGTCAAATAATATCTTCTTGAGGACAAAAAGACCCCATATGATATCATATCCACTGATCTGAAGGGGAACTCTTCACACTAAAATTCACCATTTGTTCTGATTTTGAATGGAGTATCAAGAGACATTACTCCATCAGAAAACTGAATAACAAGCCCAATTTTTTCCACAACAAGTATTGATATTAATCAATTGGAAGAACCAACATCAAAAAGAGTACATATTTGATCTAAGGATACGATAATAATACATATAATCATAGTTGGACTGATCTCATCTCCTTAGATGTAGACTGTACAGAATATATATAGCTTGAAATGCAACCCAATGAAAAAACCACACTACCTGATGTTTTAATAGTCTTCTATATAACTAAAAATTGTTCTTGACTACCTCAGCCATGAAAAACTTCTTGTTCTGAATTCCTAAAATTGTTCCATATCTTAGCATATTGCGACACTATAAATTATACTCCTAAATCTAGAGTTTGAATAACTCCCTTCCATTAACTGCTGGAGGGAATGTCTTATATAAATCAAACATGTGGCCCATAATACCACAAGATGAGAAATCAATAGGGTCTTGATCATACAAATTCATCATTTTACCAGTCTCCAACACTAGAGACAAAATGCATTACTAACAACCTAGATGGTATTATCCTCATTATATGCCTCTAAATTAGACTTTTTACTATCTGTCGTTGAAGACCTAGGTCAAGATACTAAACTTCCGTACTTTTTTCCCCATTACCCCTTTGGTTATTTTCTATAACAAGACACTAATTCACTATCTTTTAAATATATAGTCATTTGTAACACATTGTCTTACAATTTGACATCTTTGATGAGAAAATACTTAAAGAAAATATCCCTAGATGGCTCATCAGTAAGGTAAATCAACACAAAATTTTGAAGCTCTATAATGCATGGTGAATATGAAATGAAAATCATATAAACCTATTATAATTGTGTAAAATTAGTATCACTTTCATATCTTAGTGTCATAGGGGAAAATCATTCTAATAACATAGATTGGAAATCCCTCAAAACTATATCTTGGAGCTTATGAGCCTGGTTCAAAACATCCCACTGGAACATATATTATCCAAAAAAATTTATATTTCATGAGCTTAATTATCAGATCAAGAGGTTTCTCCAGATTAATGATTGAGAATGTTGTCTAAAGCCACACCATAGTAGCATGTGGCCCTACATACCCAAAAAAACATTGGATGATGCTCTTACTAGAGCACACGTGGTTGCTCATCCATAGAACAAGAAGGTTTTGGGTATCCTCAAATAGTATACACATGGTGTATAAAGATTTTGTGATACTCTTCCACATCCACCAGTTTCGAAGACTACTACTTATTCCATAGCTAGAACTAAAATGGGATCTACTCTTACCCCATAGCCCACCTCATCATCTACAAGGTCATATCCACCATCCTTTTTCTACAAATGGAGGCCTTTATGGTGGAAGGTCTATACAATATCAAACACATGGAAAAATATATTTATAATGAGAATATCATAGATAAAATCATATGATATGTTGAATCCATCCTATAAAAATTCCAAAAACAACTTCCTACTCCACATTCTAGGACTAGGTAATAGGAAGTAATGTAAAAAATACCATAGAAATTATGTCCATACCACTCTAAAGTCAATTCAAGGTCATGTTATCTTCTTCAACACATTGAATTAAATTTTAAATTATTATATATATGAAAATTATAATCAATGGTTAAGCCAAATGGGTAACCACTTATGATCCATGAGTTACCATACACCTCATGAACCCAAGTGTGGTATCCACGTAATCCATACCGTTATATATTCTAGTTCATGTGTCCAGTGGGGCATGACTCAATGTACCATAATTGACTGCATAGGTTGTTTGTTGTAGCCTATGCTAGAAGACAATATTTTGATTATGGAGGGTACTATATATACCAACTAAGTTTTTCAATTCCCTGGAGAAGTCATTTTTTAGACATATGGTATTCCTCACAAGGAAGAAAAAAAATAATTTCATGCTCTCAAGCATTGCATGTTATAAGAAATGTAATATTTCATGGCATGTGAAATTCAAATAGATTCCTAAAACGATGCATGAGATGGAATTACCTCATCTCATCAGGTAATAGAAATGTCCATTATAGTAATTAACCTCAATCCTCATGTGATTCACTCAATGGTGGAATCAACACAATAGTAATAGAAAAAATACAAAAAAAAATCTAGTTAATTTTTTTTTATTTCTTATACATCGGCTAGGTAATCCAAGGAACAAATATAAGGACCGGGACCTAGTAATCCTAGAGCCAGAGTTGTACTACATTTACAATGGCATAACATAAAATGAAATATAATCCTATATGTCTGAATGGTTTAGCTTCTTTGGAATACTAGACACATACATGTGTCTTGTATTACAAATGGTAGCAAAAATTGAAACATATAGTTTTTGAAAATAAATTTATTCCATCTTGTATATCCTTTTATATCAATCATAGTACACTTCCCTAAATACTAAAAAACTGATACAAAATAATGTTGACCCCCAATACTTAGTAAGGGTAATGTAAAATTTAAGTAATAATGAATCAATGAGAATAATAAATATGGAAAGTTATGTGACTGAACACACATTACATATAATAAATAAAGTGATAATGAAGTTCATAAAAAATATTTAATTGTAAATAATAGAAAAAACATTCCACTTAATCAATAATATAATAATTAAATTATTTTATATATTTTTTCATGGTGTAAATATCATAGATGACAATAACTGAATTTAAGGTGCATGAAATTATTAATTATCCGACATCATGTTTCCAAGGAAAATGATACATTAACTTTAATGAACTATCCTCACAGGAGTCTGAATCAAACTATGTAAAACCCCATTAGTTGAGGATAGAAAACTGATTTTCCCCTGAGATGATTGATGTGTTAAGGAGGATGTACTAACCAGTCCCTATCATATGTCTTATATGTCTAAATCATTTTTCATATATCTACTAATCATTTTAAACCCTAAAAATTAAATTTTCAAATATCTATGTAGTGTTTTTAAAACAAAATATATCAATATTGACCTAGATGATCAAACAACTATAAATGTAACTTTGTTTTGTAAAAATTGGTTATTGTTTATGAAATAACGGTATCTCGATAAATAATGTGAAATTTGGGGAAACGTTATTATTCCATGGTCAATAGAATGTGATAAATTCAAGGGGATGTTAATGTATAAAAAAGCGATCCATTGAAATAAATTTGAATAATATCCTTGGTAAAAATAATCAAAAACCATTAATTGGAACAATAATGGTTGTATAAATATGGAATATACCCACTAACGAAAGAATATGGTTTTTTCATTGATTAAATAAAAAATATATTAAAAATTATTATTGAGAAAAATATATTTTTCATTTGGAAATACATTTTAAAAAACAATTACCTTGAAAATACATTTAAAAAATAATTTAAATTATATTCATAAAAATTAAAAGGAATCATTAAATAAATCATTTTTTGTTAGGTTTTACAAGTTAAAATGAACATTCCATTTATATCGTAAAAGGATAAAAAATTACCTTATTTGGAATGCGATAAGAAGATTCCTTTACAAAAATTTTTAAATAGAAAAATCTGTTAAAAAAAATTTAATGAATAATTTTTAAAATGTTAATGAACATATTTTCAAACATTTTGATAAAATATGTTTTTTAAGAAATCTGATTTCTGACCAAAGTTATAAATGATGATGGATTTTATTAAAATATTTTATCATTTGTTTTAAGAACTTAATTTTTCGAAAATGGTAATATCACATAAAAATTGACCTGACTAAATATAAGATTTTTTTTTCAATGATCCAAAAAATTAATTTATTAAAAATTGAAGAATAAAAATCTCTTTTATAATGAGAATGTCAAATGAAACCTTATAATGATAAAAAATGTTGAATTAATAATTATTAAATAAATAAATTACTTTTATCATCTAAAAATCTACATAAAAATTTATAAATACCTATTTAGGTTAAAAGGAATTAAATATACATATATTCAAATCATATTAATGATAATGAAGATGTAACATAACCCAATGAAAAGAGTTGTGTTATGAAATTATTTAACACTTGAAACTATTAATTAAAATACCCTTAAATGAAATAACTAAAATTGATAATTTAAATTACTAGTATAATTAGGTATTAATTATATTACATTTTATGGGGATTTATATACCCCATTTAAAATAATGTTTGTGCAAAATAATACAATATTTATCAATGAAATTAAATTGAGACAAAATACATAACCTATTGTATTCCATTTGGTTTTTTTTTCGTTAAATTACATTATAGCGATGTTAATAATGTTATAAACATAGAACAAAAACAAATTAAAAATTATTATATACTGTATGATCTTTCTATAACATATTATTACATTTTTGTTAACAATATTTCATTATTTTCATTATTTTGGGTGTTATTATTGTTATTTTTCATGTATATATCGATTTGTTAATTTCCATTACTATTTATTAGATCATTTTTAATTTACCCAGGTATTGTTAAAAATGATATATATATATATATATTAAAAATTATATGTATTTATAGTTATCCAAAAAGTTTTGTGATAGGAAACTAAATGCATCATTTAAGGAGATAGTATGTCACATGTACACATAAACACTACTTCCATTTTATTTTCATTTTCAATAAAAGAAATTAAGTGCTATATATACATATATATATATATATATTACATTTTCATTTTTATGTCAAATATATCAAATATTTTTTTAAAATAATATATAATATAACCCAAGAAATGTGTGAGGGAATCACATCGCCTTGAGCAGGTGATTGTCCATATACCCACAAACCATTTTATAAAATTCCAAGAACGTGGAATGCATGGAGGTATGTGTTATTTGTTAGTTACATAATCATGATAACATTATAAGTACAATATATATCATATATTAAATATAAAAAATAATTATTTCTAAACATTAGAGGTTGTAATAGAAGAACGAACAACATCTGTTCAAGAGGTGGTACTCTGTCGTACACACGAATGATTTTTTTCTATCCCATTTGATTGAATTGTGAGTCAGTGTCGATATTAACATTAACAAAAAAATATTGAACATTTTATATACTTATTTTATTATATAATCATGATATAAACATAATTTAATGGTTTTATATTGAAATAATACGAATGTTATCAATAAAGAACATTATCTCTTCTTTAGGATACTCCATTAGTTTATAACGAAATCCCTTCTTGGTTTGATTTATTTCTCAACAAAAAATTATAAGAAGGGGGAGTGATTATGGGAGATAATTTTGGAAAGTTTTGGATTATCCACAAGTAATTTTATATTTGAATAAATGAAAGGGGGGGGGGGAGGGGGTTAATGATCTATTATAGTAGAGGTGGAGTTACATTGATGTAAATATAAAAAGTAAAATGGTATTGGTAAGTCTCCCTAACATCATGTGTCTCCAAAAATGAACTTAATTTGATAAAATTGGGCATATGTTTCAAATATGGATATTTAATAAGTTTTTTACATGTTTCTAGATTATTGGGACACTAAATATTAATGCATAACCACTATGTAAAGTCATTTTTACCTTAAATTAGGTAGTTAATTTTAATCACTTTAATTACTATTTTTGGAAAAAAATTAGTCTTTCCTAGATAGACGATATATATTATTGTGAAAAAATATGGAATCCATATTTACAAATTAAAATCATAGAAGGAGAATAAATTAATATAAAATTAATATTGTAGATGGTACAAGAAAGCTGGGTTTTGAAGTGAAAATGTATAAAAGTTAACTACTTTTTTTTGTTAAATGACATATAGAAAATATTCTATGGGAATAAATTATATTTATAGTTTTTTAATTTTTAATTTTTTACCTTAAAGAATTGATAAAATAATTTATCATTGAAAATTATTTAGATGTAATGGCAGTTTCCAATTAAAATTTGGTATATATCACTATTCATCAAAAAGTAAAACATCATATAACAATAAACAAACTGATCCTAAGATTATTTGTACCTGCCTATTTAAAAAATGAAAGTATATTGTTTCATAAAAAATTTATGAATCTTTTTTAAGTTATTTCTAAAACATGTTTTCCTTTAAAATGAGGAAAATTTACATTTAAAAAAATATAGCTTTTTTTTGTGTAAAATATTATTTTATTATTATCTTATTAAATATAATATATTTGATTTATGTAAAAAAATTGATTGAATATAAAAAATATATATTTCATTACTATAATATAATAATATTATTAAATTTAATTTATTTTGATAAATCTTCTTTGGGTGTATAAGAATAATTATTTATAAAAACATTTAATTTATATTCAATTAGTTTTTATATTCATTTATAAAAAATTATATACCAATGAATTTTACAAATTATTTTAATTAATTAGTTAATCATTTTAATAACATCAAATATAAAGGATTTTTATATATTATTATTTTAAATATTAAAATTTTAATGATATATTTTTCATCTGTAAGTGGTCAGTATTTGGTCTAACACCAGCAGTTGAAGAAAGTCATTCATGCATGTAACACATCCTAACTCATTGTCACTTGAATTGAGATATATATCATAGATTGATGTTATTAAAATATTTAATATATATAAAAGTATCATTATATTATTTTCCCTTTAACAATTGGTGTTTTGATTCATTAATAATATTAAATATAATACTATTATTTAAAAAAAAATTGGGTTGTTAAATTCTACCCATCATAAATAAATTTAATCTGAAAAATTAATATTTATCATGGTAATGTAGGGTTTTATATTTGAAAACTAATTACCTAAGAAACCCACATAAAAAAAGAGTTGATAAAACGGCCTCTTGAAAATAGAGAAATAAATTTAAAAATGTAATATGGAATAACATATAATTACGCCTCTGAATAGGAGAACATTGGTGAAATGTGATGATATAGACTACGAGGAAAATCATGAATAAGTATAAAGGTGATTGAGGTCAGTGAACACAAAAAATTAAATGATCAATGGAATGTTAATGGATACATGTTCCCAAATATATGATGATTTACAATTCAATTTATTCATCAAAAATTAATTTATTATGATTAAATTATATTTCTAGATCATTTTCTTAACGTTGAATAATTCTTATATTCCTTGTCAATATAAGGAAATATGCATACGTGAAATATTATTTTCATAAAAAAAACATCATCATTTTAATAATATTTGATTAATTGAAATTTTATTCCTTTACTCTATGAAATGAATACACATGATGATTCTTCTAATGATTAATGCATCAAATCCAAATTTTACGGATTATAAGATCCATTAAAGAGTGAAAAGTCATTTCATCTGTTTCTAATTATTTTTCTAAACCAGTATGTCTAATATATGAATATCTAAACAAAAAGAAGTTTTACATATTTTTTATAATTAAAATTTATTTTTCAAATTGTATAACTGAAAATAATGAAATATTAACTTGGACATTACAAATTCTAGTGGTAGTCATGAAACCATATATTTCTTTGGTCAAGTGTGTTATCCCAACTGCCTCCCTGGAAGTGATGGGTTGGTTAATGTCCCATAATTTTGACACAATTATTTATTTTCTAATGATTATTTTATAATGTAAAAATCACATAAAACCACATAGAGAACAAAATACACATGTTATAAATGAAGAATGAATGATATAAAAGTTATTTATTGAAGTTAAAAAAACCATATACCGATGAAATAGTAACATGACCTAATGAATTGTAATATGACCCTTATGAATAGTAAATCATCCTAATTAATAGTGACCACACTCATGTTTGTACAAAAAAATTTAGGAATCTTATTAATTAAATTTATGAAATAATTATTAAATAGTATAATAATTGAATTTTTTTAAAATTAAAAATCAATTTTTGGTATTTTTGTTTGTTATAAATTTTTAATTACAAGTTTAAAATAAATGAAAAAATTTTAAAGAAAATTAAATTTAATAAAAAAACTTCAGAAATCAACAATTTTTTTTTATTATCTGAGGATAATTTTAGGAGAACATTGTCAATTTTTTCAGAGTGTTATAAAATCAGTTTTAAATTTAAAATATGTATATTTGAGTAAATATGGATTTAAATAAAAATATAAATTTCACTTATTTATAATCAAATTTTGATATAATAGAGTCTATTTTTTAAATATTCATTCTCAAAAATAGTTTGTGTCAATATTTTGGTATTTTATAAAATAATTGAATATTTTTTGAGAAGTAAAATACGGTAATTTACTATATAGATAGATTACATGATAAATAAACTATTATATGAGTAATGGATGATATATTCACCCTAATATTGAAATTAACTTCATTATTTAAAATATTTTATCCCAATACTAAAATTATTCCTAGTGTGGAGCCAAAATAATAAACAAACAAATTATAAATTATAAATTTGCTACACTCCTACACTATAAATCTCACCCTCACCCCCACTTCTCTTCACACCTATATGACTTTGATAGTTGTCAAATTTTTTTAAAAAATATCTCCCCATTCCTCTCCCCCATATAAATGATCTCTTGATCTCAACATAAGATCAAACCATGGTTCTACAATAATTTTTTCAAAGAGGAGATTTCAATAGGTTAATCCTCTTTCATTTTCTTTCATTTTCCTTTCAATTTATATTTTTATATCTTATTCTATCCTCTCCACCTCAATAAAAATGATCATGATAAATCTATTATAATATATATAATTAAATAGTATCTTTTTTATGGAATATATACACTGAAAATCTATTCTCTCACACTTTTTGAAAATTAAATCATTATCTATGAGGTGCCCATTTAAAACCTTCATGGACGACTGTTTTTCATTCTTCAATGTATCCATCAACGTTGGTAATGAAACAATTTTTATGTTTAAAAAATAAAACTATACATGTATTACAATATTTCTTATGTTCTGGAAGAAACATATTTATATAATACAAAACTATAAAAAAAATGAGTTCGTTATGATGAATACCCACCGTAATAATCTAAATAATTGTCACAATATGTCTTGTATAATGATTCATCCTCTTACCATAGGAAAATATGAAATACTTAACCATGTTAATTTATGTATTTTCATAAATAAAATATAAATCCATTTCATTAGAAATATCCCCATTTCACATAAACACCATTACTTATAAAAACATGAACCTATCAGGAAACCAAGGAAATTAACATGACTGAATGAAACAAATTTATTGTATAACTCATCAAAAAGAAAAAAAAATTAACTTAATAAAAATATAATAAATCACATACTTGTATACAATATTTTAATTTTAAATATTAATGGATTTAATTTGATTATCCAGAATGATAATGTCCAGCAGAGAACACATTGATACAAAATACAAGGCTTTTCTTCCCGAATATCCATTTTTATTTGGGATATGTTTTCTTCCTCAAAAAGAAAATAAAATTCTACATTATATTATATATTTATTAAAATATATATATATATATATATAATTTTAAAAATCAAATATCCACATCATGACATTATTCTTTGATAAGAGAATAAATTTTTTAGAAGGTTCTCGTTTAAATTCATTTGGATATGCAAGCCCGATTAAAGAGAACGTCTCGATTTCTTACCCATTTTAAAGTACCATATGCAATATTTTTTAAGACACCATTTTTTTATAAAATCACTAATTTATTCATGAAAATATAATTTTCCCCATTACAGGTTTTATACAATCAACTATGAAATATAAAAATTATTTTTATAAAATATCTATTTATTGAAAAGTAAAACGCGCTATATCTTAATAATTCTTCATACAGTTTATTAGTGTATTTTCATCTATTAGACTTGTATTGATTAATATTAAACCTTATTGAGATATATATATATTTATATTTTCGTCAACCATTGTTATTAAATTGTTCATGACCATTTTGACTGTTGATATGCTAGATTGATACCATTTACCATGATACTCTATTTGGTTAGTGATTATGTTTACATATTGTGGAAATAAATTTACATAACATTTGTACATATTGTTTATATTTATACCCGTTTATAGTATTTAATAAATTTTACATAGAATGTGATGGTTAGGGCCCACTATAGCCCCTGAACGCATCGGTAGGTCTCGTGAGAAAAAAAATTTATTGACTTGGATGAGGCCATCCCAGTTTCAGATTTGGTTTTGGCAGAGGCCTTAATAATTTTTAGTTTTTGTGGATGATTCCTTAAAGATATGTTTATTTGTCCTAAATTATGCATTATATTATTATGAACCTAGTAATTAATAGTTGATGTGATTTTTTTAACTTATATAATATCCAAGGTTTTATTTTATTACTATATTATTTTACCATCTTTTATTTTTTCCATATTAAGATCATGTTTAATATTAAAGGATTGTATTTTTAGTTATCCACCATTACTATTGTTAATGTTTATGATATCTTCTATTGTATATCTTAACATCACTAATAAAATGAGCTCACCCCTTTCTTATTTTTTATTTTTCCCTAGGACTAGAAGATGTATATTATGAATGAACTGAATGGATAATCTAGGAGTTGTAGATGTTTCCAAAGGAATTATTATATTTTTTTTCCTTTCACGTTGTAATGTAAAAATTATGTATGCATTAGATTTTACGAAACTAATAAATTATTCTTTCCTTCAAGATTTTTCTTAAATTTTATATGATGATGTAATAAAATATGGTACAAGCTCTAGTCCACGAGGGCTGGTGTCTTTATAGTCTGTACCAGATGATGTTTTGTATAACCCTTGGAATCTAATTTTAGAAATCATAGTTTTGGGAACAAAAAACAAGATATACTTTCAGTATGATCATAGATAAACATCATATAATTATTTTAAGGTATAGATTATGTGTATCTTACTATTAAATACATCCTTGTTTGTATACTACAAGTGGGATTAGTTCTGGAAGAAATGAACCCTGGTCTAACTACTTGGACACAATGTTCTGGGCCTGAATCGGGGTTACCAAGAATACAACAATGGGTCTAACCAAACACCTAGTTTGACAATATTAATTTATATTCTTATGATAATTCATAATACTTCACAAAAAACTATGAATGATTTAATGGTATATTTTTACACAAAGAAACCATGTTTTTGATATGATATTTTCTATGCATAATATACCAATTCATGTTATGGTTTTTTTCAAGTTCGATATTTTGAATTATGATTCAAAACATAATTAATATATCCCATTATTTAGAAATTTCTCATTTTGGTAACACCCCATGCTTCCACGGTATTCTTTTTTGGAATAATTCAATAGCATGCGTTGCATTCAACTTCAAGTTTTAACACACCCAGACCAACAAATCTAGCCAATATGACTAATAATATAGGATTTTTTAAATTTTTTAAATTTTATTTTTCAAAATTGACTTCATTTTTGGAATCGTAATTTAAAAAATATCTTAGGGTGTATTTTTTCTGAAAACATTCAATTTTTGATATATAGTGAAAAATATTATGTTATTGTCTAAAATCTACATTTTATTTAAATAATTAGTTTCCTTATTTTAATTTATTATAGATAAAAATAGATATATAATACCTATATATGTTCAATTTAGTTCATTGGGGTCATTTTATAATAATGTTTGATATATATAACATTATTGAACTTTTTATCGTATTTGATCCACCTTCTAGGTGGATTTGAAAATTTGAATAACGCATAATTTTACCACTTTTGTGAATTGAATTTCAAAAATCTGAGAGACACAGATGACACCTGTATGTTAAATGTGGTTCAATGAGATAAAAATAATTTTTGTTAAATAGTAACATTTGACTTTTTTACCACAGTTAAATGTAAACAGGGTAATTAATGGTAAAAATGATATTAAAATAATCTTAAAACATGTACTGATTGTATTTGGATAAGTTTATTTCAACAAAAATCATCTTTAGGAATAAAATATGATCCTTTTTGTCCACATGGATTAGATTAGGTCATTTATTATTATTTTGTTTAAAGAAGAGTTTAATGTTTTAAATTCAATGTCAAATAACTAAACCATTTTTAATATAGGGTTATTCATAAGATAAATATGAATAGAGATATTCATTATAAATATAAATTTATTTCCTATATAACATAATTTCATTTAAAATATTTATACATAAAATAATTAACATTAATTATGACACAATGATGTTGAAGTTATTACCTTATTATTGAAATATTTAAATAATTGATATTATAAATATTAATATAATTTTTATTTGAGGCTTTTCAAGTATTACATGAATTTCTAGCTTAATAGGACATGTTAGGGATGATTAAATAAATTTTTTTCGAAGTGATAATGTTTTTATGACTTTCACAAAAACTAAATACTAAATAGTGTTAAAATTGACTTTAATGTGTTTTCAAAACAAATACTATATTATTAATTGATATAATATTACTAAAAATATAAATAACAGCCCAAGGACTTAGATAAGGTTATATATATCAATAATTAACCACTTTGGGTTATCTAGTGTTTTTATTGTGTGATTATCAACCATTTATTATAATAATACATTAATACATTTTAAAAGTTAAACAACATAACTAAGAGTTAAATCTAAAAGATAAGGTTAACATGGTGCCCTAAACCTATCTTAAACCTATTGGTTGACTGGTTTATGTCTCATACCTGCCATAGAAAAAATATAAATCCTTTTGGATCCATTATAGACCAAATAATATTGAATAATAAAAGAATATTTCAAGCTTCTCCTAATGTGACTATCACCTATCTTATAAAAGGTTTCTTACCCTTCTATCAAAATAACAACTAAAAAGACATTTGGATCTACCATCCCCTGCACCAAAATCCTCCAAACTACCATCACTTAATCCTAGAGGCCTTACTTTGATAATATTCCAAACCAAGGACCCCTTTTGATCAAATAAATATGAATCACCTGAAGAAGATGTAATAATATCACCACCTCTTTCAAATTTTATTTCTTCTTCCACTTCCTCTTTATTTGTTGTTTCAATACCAAAATAATTACTCCAGTACCTTCTACATATTTTGATGTTATTATAAATATGGTACAACCATATTCATTATTCTATCCATCATATGAATGAAAAAGTCACCATACATGAGTATATACAGATTACCATCTCTAGGACGTGGTGTAGATTGTTATTCAACAAATAATTATTTGAATGTATAGAATAATTAGAGTACTTTATGTAAATTATAAATATATCATGTTAATAATTCTGTATATATTATATAACATCCAATTACCTATTATTTCACTATCAATAGAAAGATATTTTCACTCGTGTGTACGTATGGATTACTGTCTCCACAAACGTGATAATATTCATTTCACCATCATAAAAATTAAAGAATAATTTTCATTTTATGAATAATAATAATGTTTAAGAACTTAATATCATTCTGGATATGAATATAATACATCCTATCTATATGAATCATGACTTACAAAACAAAACATATAAAGAAAAATGAATTAGTTAACACCCGAAAAAATGATACTTCTGAAATATTAATAATAAAAACATATTAGAATATCATATATTATTTCATATTTATGTATGTGTTAATTATATAATTTAATAACAATTATTTAACTATTATACAAGAGGTTAGTGTACCCTCAACCAAGGAAAAGTACAAGGTAAGGGTTAATTCTGCAATCTATTCATAATCTGAGGTTGTTTATATGTGAGTATCTGCTGGGACCACTTTATCATCCACATCCATTTTTCATGATTATTAATCTCACAACATTTTTAATCTTTCTCAAGTTATTATGATACACTATTCCATATTTTATTTAATGTTTTGTGATATGATTGACTATAGTTGAGTTATTTTTATACCATTCATTGTTTATGGTTAAAGTATTAAAATTTTGTATGATAGTTTTAATATCAATGTTTATATTATGTTTCAAAATTTTAATATGAGTAATGCATTGGACATAGTAAGTGGCATGTGGAGCCCACTATAGCCCATCAGTTAATCGTTAGGTATCATGAGACAAACTAGTGTCTTGGCACAAGGCCTTGACAAAATATTATTTGTAGTCTTGAAACGAGGCCTTGACTATGTGGTTATGATATCCGGAATTATTAATTACATCATTATGAAATTGGATATTGATATTACATGTGATTTTTTACTAGTAGAATATCCATGTGAATAATTAAATCAATTTTTTTTTATCTTTTCCATATTATGCTGAATTTTTTTGTTTAAAAATATTTTGTGTAAGTCTTATACATTTCCTTAAATATTTATTATTATTTATGAATGTTTCTACTATATTGTTATAATTACTAAGAGTCTAAGCTCAACCCTTTATTATGTTTTATTTTTCCGAGGTCATGATGGAGTATATTATGACTGGCCTTCAAGAATATTCTAAGGGGATATGAGTGTATTCAACGGGGACATGATTTTGTTTTTTTTCAATTTTATAATGTAATTTAATACTTATGAATGTATTTAGTACTTCCAAGGCTACTAAACTAATTAGTTTTTCGAGACATGTTCTCTATTAATCATGCCAATTTTATGAAATAATGGACAAGCTCTCAGTAACAATGGCTGGGTTGTTACAGTTTTTATTAGAGTATGTTTAATAAAAAACATGGAAGCTTGATTTATCAAGACTCTAATTAGAGAACATTAACCTAAGATAGACTTTGATGATTAGTATATACGAACTTCCTAGAATTTTTGAAATGTTTAGAATATGTAATTTTTCGAAGAAATATATCCATGTCTGGATACAAGAAGATAGAGGAGGCCTGGGCACTAATGTACCTAGGAGTGAAATATCTGACAAGGTATTTTGGGCTTGATTCATGGTATCAAGGTATATAACAATGGGCCTTGCTGTACGCATGGATATGAAACTCCTGGGGGATATTCTTAGGTTAATTCACATTTTCATTAAAAACAATAATGAAGGATTTATGAGTATATACCTACTTAAAGAAAACATTTTTATAATTATGGATTATATCCATAAACTGTTTAATTCATGTTAAGTATTTTACAAGTTTGGAATTATTTATTTTGATTCATAAACTAATTTATTTTATGCCATTTTTTAGAAATGACACATAGTGATTGGAATGGAAAGCCTATCAATGAACATAAAGCATTTAGGGATTGAACACCTACTGAAGATAATTATAGTGTAGCTAGTGATGAAACTAGTTCTGAACAACTTATAGCCATACCGGAATAACTCACATAGGTTATCACTATAAGAAAACTGCCGTTTAGCGGCGGTTTTTTCGCAGCGGTTTTTAAAACCGCCGCGAAATGCGTTTTCGGGCCGTCATTTCACAGCGGTTTTAAGAACCGCCGCCAAAAAACCGCCGCTAAACGGCAAATTTTTATTTATTATTTTTAATTTTTTTATTTTTATTTTAATTTTATTCGAGGATTAGCGAGGGTTTTTTAAAAAACCGCACCGAAATAGCGGCAGTTTCGGTAAAACCGCCGCTAAATGAAATAAAAAAAATAAAAAAACGTGAGAAACCCCGAAATCACTAAAACAACCATAACTTTTGATCTGGGCATCTGTTGAAGCGCCACGACCAGTCAAATCGAAGCTCATGAAGAGATATAGAGGCACATATAATCAAAACCGTGAGACGGTCTAAGGTGTGGAAGATATTAGAGTTATAAGAAAGTTGAAAAAAGTTCTCCAACTTCAAACAGCCATAACTTTCGCTCCTGGTGTCCGTTTGGGCTCTACCACATATCAAATCGAAGCCAGTGAAGAGATCTACGCAGTAGTTCAACAAAAGTAAGATTCTATCAGGTTTTTAGATTTCAAAAACCCCTTATAAGGCCTTCAAAACCCCATTTTCGTCACCGGTGTCCCGTCGAACTTGTCTTCAAATAGACCTAACTTTCGATCCGCATGTTAGTTTGGCCTCCTCCATCTGTCAGATCATAGCTCGTTCCATGAGCTTCAGTTTGACTGGTCACGGTGCCCACATGCACTATTAGATCATATGTTATGGCCTTTTTAGTGGGTATCGGGTTTGTTATGTTTTTCAGTGTCTCGTTTCTAGCACCTGTTCTCCGTCAGCTTTTTTTAAATGGTCATAACTTCCGATCCGTCTGTCCATTCAGACACTTTCACCGTTCAGGTTGAAGAGCATTTCAGGATCTTTGATTTGACAGGTCGCGGATCTAAAACGGACTCTCGAATCATAAGTTATCTCCGTTATTGTGAGTCCATTGTTTTTGTCTCTTTATTACCATTTTGACGGGTTTCAACGGTAGCTCCATTTATTCGTGTTTATATGGGTTTCCATGACTTTTTATCTTTGTCAATGGTTTTTTATGCGTTATTATGATGGTTATGTTGAATTATTAAGGAGTTTTCCCGAGTTGTCACGAGTTTTCATGCGTTCTCATTTTTTCTAATTCCTCATTCTTCATATGCTTCTCCATCCCTTTTCATGTGTTTTCATGATTTTTCATCACTTATCACGTCTTTTCATACTTTTTCATGTGTTTCCTTTATTATTTATTATTTATTATTTGTAATATACATCAATTTATTTATTATCTATTATTTGTAACTGGTTATTTATTATTTATTATTTATTATTTATTATTTATATTTATATTTATTTATTAGTTATTATTTATTATTTATATTTATTTATTATTTATTATTGTTTATTATTTATATTTATTTATTATTTATTATTTATTATTTATTATTTATTATTTATTATTTATTATTTATTATTTATTATTTAGTATTTATATTTATTTATTATTTATTATTTGTTATTTAAATTTATATTTATTTATTATTTATTATTTATTATTTATATTTATTTATTATTTATTATTTTTTATTTATTATTTATATTTATTATTTATTATTTATATTTATTTTATTATTTCTTATTTTCTATTTATTATTAATTATTAATTATTAATTATTTTTTATTTATTATTTATATTTATTTATTAGTTATTATTTATTAGTTATTATTTAGTATTTATTATTTATATTTATTAATTATTTATATTTATTTATTATTTATATTTATATTTATTTATTATTTATTATTTATATTTATATTTATTTATTATTTATTATTTATTATTTATATTTATTTATATTTATTATTTATTATTTATTATTTATTTATTATTTATTATTTATATTTATTTATTATTTATTATTTATTATTTATATTGATTTATTATTTATTATTTATTTATTATTTATATTTATTTATTATTTATTATTTATATTTAATTATTATTTATTTTTATTTATTATTTATATTTATTTATTATTTGTTATTTATATTTATTTATTATTTATATTTTTTTATTATTTTTATTTATTAATTATTAATTATTTATATTTATTTATTATTTACTATTTATTATTTATTATTTATATTTATTTATTATTTATTATTTTCTATTTATTATTTATTATTTATATGTATTCATTATTTATTATTTATTATTTATTATTTATATTTATATTTATTTGTTATTTATTATTTATTATTTATTATTTATTATTTATATTTATTTATTATTTATTTTTATTTATTATTTATATATATTTAATATTTATATTTATTTATTATTTATATATATTTAATATTTATATTTATTTATTATTTATTATTTATTATTTATTATTTATATTAATTTATTAATTATTTTTTATTTATTATTTATTATTTATATTTATTTATTATTTATTATTTATTTTTTCTATTTATTTATTATTTATTTTTATTATTTATTTATATTTATGTATTATGTATTATTTATATTTATTTATTATTTACTATTTACTATTTATATTTATTTATTATTTATTATTTTCTATTTATCATTTATTATTTATATTTATTTATTATTTATTATTTATTATTTATTTTTATTTTTTATTTATTACTTTCTATTTATTAATTATTATTTATATATATTTATTATTTATTATTTATTATTTATTATTTATTATTTATTATTTATTATTTATTATTTATTATTTATTATTTATTATTTATAATTTATTATTTATATTTATTTATTATTTATTTTTATTTATTATTTATATTTATTTATTATTTATTATTTATTATTTATATTAATTTATTATTTATTATTTATTATTTATTTTTTTATTTTTTTATTATTTATTATTTTCTATTTATTATTTATATTTATTTATTATTTATTATTTATTATTTATTATTTATTATTTATTATTTATATTTATTTATTAGTTATTATTTATTAGTTATTAGTTATTAGTTATTATTTATTATTTATTATTTATATTTATTTATTATTTATTATTTTTTATTTATATGTATTTATTATTTATATTTATTTATTATTTATTATTTATTATTTATTATTTATTATTTATTATTTATATTTATTTATTAGTTATTATTTATTATTTATTATTTATTTTTATTTATTATTTATTATTATTTATTATTTATTATTTATAATTATTTATTATTTATTATTTATATTTATTATTCCTTATTTATTATTTATTTTTTATTATTTATTATTTATTATTATTGAGTTTATATTTATTATTTATGTATTATTTGTTTTTTCAATTAATATATATAAGTATATTAAATTCTGTTTACTAAACACATGGCGAGCTTGCTAGAGTGGTAAAGTATAAGGCCCCAGCCATAAACCTTACTTAATATTGAATTAAATGAATAACTCACATTGAGGATCTTTTCAGGTTTAGAGTTTTAGAGAATTAGGACATAACTATTACATCTCAAAAGATTACAAAGTAGACACTTCTACTAAGTTTCCATAATTAAAAATACTCTTAAAAAGAAACATGTCTAGTTCCTTGTTTTATATAGCGTGGCATTCCCTTGATCCCATCCTTGACCTTATTCCACTTTAAGTCCTGTGAAAAACATTTCGAAAAACATGGGGTGAGCATAAAAAGCTCAGTAAGGGATACACAAAGAATGAAAACTGTTACTTTTTCAAACATCAAGTAAAACAAGTATACTCTATCAAAGTAATACCTACACCTTCATGAAGTAGTAAAAAACCCTTCAGTGAATAAAGTATCATTACTTACCTTTTTGTAACCAAAGGGTTACCATAAAACCCATATAAAGAACACATAGCATATATAAAGGTAAATTGGGACATAAACATACCTAAGTGGAAGAACCATATGGTCGACTTCCACACATATCACATAATGGAATAGCCATACGAACAATTTCCATACATACTTAATGGAATAGCCATACGACCGACTTCCATACCCAATGCATTGGAGATTATAACGTAACCACCTGTCCTGGTATTCACGGCACCACCCGTCATGTGGTTTATCACGTAACCACCCGTCAAATGTCCAAGTACCAATATAAAATCAGAAAACATAAAACCAATATAAAGGAATGATAACATTTCCACATTTCAATCACAATATATCATAATATAATCCTTTATCAAAACCATTTTCAATACCAAAATACATAAGAGAGTATATGGTATTTATTTTATTTTAAAAACATTACGGCTTGTTGAGGAAGCCAAAGACCAAAATAATACTCGTAGTGGCGGAAAAGGTCGTTGTCACCGCGTACGTTAAAAAAAACATTCCTTTTTGTTGTTTTGTAAAGCGCTTCGTAGAAAAAGATTCCTTTTGTATAAAAGTAAAATTCAAAGGGGTTTATACACCGTATAAATGAATGTTGTGTATAAAACAAAATATGCCTCAATGAAAGGAGATTGAGACGAAGTCCCTTACAAAGATAATATCCTTGGTTTAAGGATAAATCAATTACATAATTATGTGTGACCAACGAATACACCAAATATAAGTGGATATTATGTGTAAAATAATCAAAGGTCATTCACATATATTCAAAGGATGACACATTCAATAACTACATGTTGAACCCAAAGAAATCGAAATTGGGTTAAGAAGTTCCCTTGACAGCCTAACGACGTCACATCAAAATGAGTTGATGAGAGATAAAAAAAGGGTATCTCATCACATGGAAAATTTACATCAACAAGGATATATGAGAACATATCCCAACATAACAATATGTAAATTAAAAGAACCAACAAAAAGAAGTCTTTTAAAAAGAGGAGGGTGAAAGGTTCCCTTACAGACATGGGTATCTTTCGAAGCATACACCTCATGAAAGAAGGACAATACAAAATTGATGTAAATACTCATAAAAGAAAGTATATTATATAATGAGGAAAATAATGGGCAGTACATTCACCACTCAATGGAAATTGTGGCAAATGTAGCATAAATCTCATGGGAATAAAAGTGAGATGAAAAATCCCTTACAAAAACTCGGCAGCCTAACGACGCCACTCAAAACATCCAAAATGGATTGATGAGAGAGAATAGGGTCTCTCATAACATGAACCTAATAAATTACAGTAAGATTAATATAAAAGAACATCCCAATATAATGAAATATGAGCTTTAAAAGTAATGACATAAAAGAGTGTGCTTATAAAGAAAGAGAGGAGTAGGATCCCTGACCTCAGGTCCGACTTGACTCGATCGTTCTTTAAAGTCCTGAATAATAAACTTCAGTTAATTTCTACTTTCTTATGAATCTTATTAAAGTTCATTATTCCTTTTATATCACATACTTCAATGTTATAAACATTATGTAATCATTTAAGTTAATAATGTTTGTTTTTTCAATATTTGGTTCTTTAGTCGAAAATGGACTTCTTACAATTACATGTTGTTTGGGTGGTCAAGGGTTCATTATATCCAGAATTATATTCATGATTTGGATATCATATATATCATATATATCCATCATATACATGTATTTATAATATTACATAATCATTTAGAGGTAAGAAATGAAATGCACCGTTCATGGAGACGGTAAGCCGTACGTACTCATGAACACTACTTTCATTTCTATATCATACTTTAATGGAAAGAAACAATAATTATATAGAGGTATATTATAATTCCATTATAACATCATATATAATAACTTTAAATCCATCCTTTATACGTCCCACGTATGGCATTAACAAATCAAATCACTTTGAGGGGGCGGTAGTCCGCACTTCCTAAAATGAAATTATCGTGTTTACCCACAATGGAAACCATAAAGGTATGAAACAAAATAAAAATACAGAAGCTTAAGTAAAACATAACCATATTATATATCATATATATATATAGTGTCATCTAAATGGCCACCTTTGAAGGTTTTATATGAGTGTTGAACAATCATTGTTTAGAGAGGCATAATTTCGCCATCCACGGAAACCGTATGTTCTTTAACCATTTGATGTAGTTGTGTGAGAGTGTAGCTCGAATAAATCTTATAAAAACATCCTAGTATATTTATGAAACTGGTGTTGTTACAAAAGAAGTAAATAAAACGAGTTTAGGGGGTTGGAGAAGCAAAATAAAACAAATGAACATGAGAGAATGAATTACCTTTAAAAGTGTAACTCCTTTTGATTTGAGCCTAAAGGCTTCCATTGAAAGGATTATGCCCAAAGTAAATCCTCTAGGATGAGGAGAGGGGTGTGGAGAGAGTAAATGGGTAGGGTATGGCCGAGCCAAAGGCTTGAGGAGTGTGTTAAATGAGGTAGAGGTGGGGGCCTTTTATAAGAGGAGAGGAGGGGCACTTTTGGAAATCATGAAACTATTATTTTATTTTCAAAAGTGTTTTGAATTTCTAAGATCCCAAATTGATATATTTCGAAGATAAGATGATAAGGCTTCGAAATATTCCCATCCAATAGTTTTTGGACAAGTTTAGGTCTTAGATTTTATATTATCATTACATTTTATTTAAACTGTTCATTAATGAGGTCATCGTTGCATCATCATGATGTCATAATTAATTTAATTTATTTAATACCTAAAAATTATAGAAAACTTCCATGATGTAGGAAATCTTTTTAGCTTTCTAATGAATATTTATAGTCAAAATGTGGACTTGTGTAACCCCACTTAAAAACTATTTTAGTAAAACAACTCATGTTTGTGTCAATTTAATTTTAACATTAAATAAATATATATTAATTTCATTTTCCAACCAAAGTGGCTCCATGGGGTCCCCAAGTTGATCCATGGGTTGTCTTGGTCGGCCATGACTCATCCGATAGGGGTAGGACAAGAGTCACGGTGTTTTCATTTTTTTTATAATATTATTTTTACCTTAAATTACACTAATTACCTCTAATCGTGATTAATGAAAAAAAGTTACTATTCACCAAAAAATTATTTTCAACCCATTGAACCACATTTTACATAATAATGACAACCATGTATGTCGTATTTTCAAAATTAAATACACATTAGTGGTAAACATTCATTTAACTGAAAAATCAGTTTGCTTGATTACCACTTAGTGGTTTCACTATTCATCAAATATTGGAGTTTTTCAGAAAATTACCAAAAATTCAACCTAAGCTATATTTGATATTCCGAATTCAAAAATGATGTCTATTTTATAAAATTCATAACATATAAGGCACATTAATTAATTTAATAATTAATTCCCGATGTCAGATCAAATAGCGTGTTTTTATGAAACAATAAGTATAAAAAGATTGACACTGGTTTAAGTCTGATTACAAAGTGAAATTAATTCCAACGACCACTATTGGATTTAACGGTAAAAATATATTCTAATATCACTTTAAAACCAATTAAAAAGATAATCTAATCATATAAATAAATTAGATTAAAAAGAGGTTTTGAATTAAAATACAACATTTTACACTATTCATTTTAAAAAATGAACTTTATCAGAAAGATACCAAAAATTTACACAAAGTAAATTTTGATGTCCCAATTCTTACGAAGAGTTTTATTTGGTTCAATTGAATGTATAAGAGTGAACAAAACTATATTTAATGACGGTTCTCCATCAAAAGGCGATAAGTGACCCTTTAGTGGAAACCAGGGCATATACGCCTAAAATTGAATTCTTTCCATACTTTTAGCCTTTATCTTTTATTGGATAAATGTAAAAACATTTAAAAACATTTCTAATCATATTTTAATTATTTTTATCCATTCCCGCCAATACAACGGCTACATGTTAACTACCATATAAAATAATATTATTTTATTATTAGAGTGCAACGTAAGATTCCCAAGAAACTCGTTGTTGCATGTTTGGTATACCATCGAGCATAGAGTCCCCTTTAAAGTCATATTAATATATTATTCACAAATATGGATAAATATAAAAATTTCATATTCTTTATTTACCTGGGGTGTTACATAAAGTCTTTGGAAAATATGCAAGAGGTTAGGGGTTCAAATCTCACCAAACGCAGAATTTATTTATATTGCATGGGTATGCCTGTGCAGGTGCATGTGCATGCGCATGTGCATGGGCATGGGCATGGGCATGTGCATGTGCATGGGAATGAGCATGTGCATGGGCATGGGCATGGGCATGGGCATGTGCAAGTGCATGTGCATGGGCATGGGCATGGATAAATACGAAATAAAATAAATTCAAACTAAAATAAATAATAAATAAAATAAATACGATAAAAAAATAATAAATACAGAATTAAATGAAATAAATAAATAAAATAATTTAAATAAATAAAATAAATACGAAATAAAATAAATACGAAATAAATAAATAAATAAATACAAAAATTAAATAAAATAAATAAATAAAATAAATAAATAAAATAAATAAATAAAATAAATAAATAAAATAAATAAATAAAATAAATACGAAATAAATATATAAATATATATATAAATAAACATATAAATAAATATATAAATAAATATATAAATAAATATATAAATAAATATATAAATAAATATATATTATTAAAAAAATAAAAAAAATAAAAAAAATAAAAAAAATAAAGAAAATAAAAAAAATAAAAATAAAAAACCGCAGCTAAAAAACCGCCGCGAAACATTTTGCGACGGTTTTGAAAACCGCTGCCAAATAGTTTCCCGACGCACGATTTAGCGGCGGTTTTTAAAAACCGCAGCCAATCGATTTAGCGACAGTTTAAACCGCCGCTAAATGCCTTTTTTTCCGTAGTGTATGAATAATAACCTTACCCATAGAGAGAACCCGGATCCATAATGTAGAGGATAAATGTTAGACCACTTCATTATGAAAAAAACACCAACATTCAATGGGACTACAAATCCATTTTTAGCTGAGAAATGGATAAGTTCCTTAGAGAAAATATTTCATGCTTTTGTGGAGTAGCGGATAAAAAAGCTTCCATGGGATTTTATCACCTCCCAGGAGATGCAGATCAATGGTGGTCATTGATTAAAAACAAAAAGGAAGAAGATGAAGTATAAAATATGGAATAGAAGGAGTTTAAACCGATTTTCGAAGAAAAATACTTTCCTTGTGACCATCAGTCACATATAGAAAGTAAATTATTGAGTCTGAGGAAAAATGATGATGTGAATGACACAAAGTATGAGGCTGACATTACAAGGTTTCAAGGATTGCTACAAATTATATACATAAACCAATGAGTAATATTGATCGATTCTTTGAATGGTTAAAACCATTTCACTATATATAATTAGTCTCGCAATCCTTCTCACTGTACAAATATATTGTCTCATTTTCTATCAAGTCAAAAAAATATCTAAGTCTTACGACATTAATGAAAATAACGTGAACAAGAGATCTACTGAAGTATTTGGAAATTAAAATAAGGGGAAGAAGGGAAAAGTTGAATATCCATCCTACAATAAATGTGGGAAGAAACACCCTAGTATATTCCTGAAAATAATGGGAGTCTATTAAAAGTGTGCTGAAAAATTTCACCAAAATCTTGACAGAAAGGTAAAGAAAGAGGATATCAAAGTGCAATTCTAAAATTGTAGGGAAATAAAGAATTATGCCAATGAATTTCCTAAGAGTTAGAAAAACTTACCATAGAAAAGGACAAGGTAGAAAGGACATCATTATGAAATCACTACTACTGAGGTTGAAACTCTGAATGATGTGTCGAAAGGTAATTTAATGGTTACTCATGTTTAGCCAATGATTTATTTAATTTTGGATCCACACATTAATTAATATCTTCACAGTTTGCTAAAAAAATTAGATATTTCTAATTCGATTTAACAAAGGATTTTTCAGTCAAAACTCTAATGGGATGTATCATTGCAACAATGTTTTGTGAATCAGTTACCATTAGGGAATATAATCATACTTTATCTACTGATCTCATCATCATACCCAGGATAGAATTTTATATAATACTCAGTATTGATTTTATTTCAGACCATGATGTGAAAATTTATTGTAAGAAGAAGAAGGATACAACTTTTGTTGATGATAAGGAGTACCTTATCTTTAGAGTGAAATGTCACGATCTTATTTTTATCTATATCCAACCCTAGTTGCTCTACTAAATTCAATTATCATGGAGGAAGAGATTGAAAAAATTATAGGTGAACGAAGGAATTTTCATATATGGGATGTACTTATTTTGAAAGAATATATTGATTTGCTTCCAGTGGATTTTCCTTGACATCCTTTAGAATGAGAAATTGAGGTTTCCTTTAAATTAATTGCATGTTCGAGACCCATGTCGAAGACCCATTATAGAATGTCCACTGTGGAATTAGTGGAACTAAAGAAGAAACTAGAGGTATTGAGTAATAAATGACTTATTCACCATATTGATTCTACATGGGGATCCCTTATTATTTTTGTTAATAATAAAGATGGATCTATGAGGTTGTGAATTAACTACAGTGAGATCTGTGCTATAACGATAAAGAACAAGTATCCCCTACCTCATATTGATGATTTATTCGATCAAAATAATAGAGCTCAAAATTTTAGAAAGATTGACCTTAGATGTGGATATCATCTGTTGTGTGTAATGAAGGAAGACATTCTGAAGATGAAATTTAATACCAGGTATGGGCATTCGAGTTTATAGTAATTCCTTTTGGACTAAGAAATTCACCCTCTATTTTCTTGGTTCTAATGAATATAGTTTTCAAGGAATATCTTGATAACATTATAGTGGAATTTATTGATGATATTCGGGTATACTAAAAACACAATAAAGAACATTAAAATCACTTGTGCACTATTATGAAAACCATCAGAAGAAATGAATTATATAAGATATTTAGCAAGTGTTAATTAAGACTTCATGAGATTTATTTTTTGGCTACATTGTCTCTAGGGATAGAATATTTTTTGATCTTTATAAGTGAAGGGAAATATAAGAATGTCTTGTACTAATTAGTATAACTATGGTACGTAGTTTTATTTGATTAGCTGGTTATTATTGGCATTTCTTACAAGCTTTTTCTTGATTGGATAACCCATTAACCAAGCTCACACGTAAATCAGTTAAATGTTCTTGGATAAAACAATATAAAGATTGTTTTGTCGAACTGATGAGAGATTAGTCAATGCTTCTATATTGAATCTATCATCGGGGAATGATGGGTTTGTTATTTATAGTGATTCTTCAAAAAAGGACATGGTTGTGTCCTTATATAGAAAGATAGAGTTATTTCATATGCATCATGATAGCCAAATATTAATGAAAAAAACTATCCCACTCATGATATTATGTTAGTAAATGTAGTCATTTCATTGAAGATATGGAGGTACTATCTCTATGGTGAAAAAAGTGAGATATACATTGATCGCATGATTCTGAAGTATATTTTCTCATAGAATGAACTCAACAAGAGGAAAAGGCAAATCCTTGAATTACTCAAGGATTATGATTATACTATACACTACCACATGGGGAAGGAAAATATGACAGTAGATACTTTGAGCAGAAAGGATCAAGGGGTTTTGAACAAGATGATAGATGAATTGGATCTTAAGTTCATGGATCTAGTAATGATGGATATGGTAATAACCATGAAATGGGAAACATCAATAATGTTTCAAATAGTTTCCAATCCATCATTAGTAGAAAGTATAAAAAGGTCTCAGACTGATGTAGAGGAGTTTCAAAAGAAAATTAAAGTTGTGAATTATGGGAGTTGATTGAATTCATATATGAAGATGGAATTTTCAAATTTGGGGAAAGACTTTGTGTTCCTATCCTACATGATCTAAAAATGGAATTGTCATATGATGCTCATATCTCTAATTTCTCTAAAAACCTTGGTAGCACTAAGATGTATAGTGATTTGAGGAAACATTTTTTATGGTGAATCTTGAAGAGGGAGATTGCTGATTATTTGTCAAGATGTATGGGTTGTAAATAGGTGAAGGCTGGAATACAACAGCTTTGAGGAGTCATGAAACCTATTCCCATACCTGAGTGGAAATGTGATGATATTATAATGTACTTTGTTATGGGGTACCAACGACTCCTAGAAGAAATGATGAAATTTGTGTCATTATAAATTATCTTACTAAGTCAGCATATGTTCTTGCTAAAAGATATTATTTACTGCTTGAACTTCTAGAAGGATAATATATTAATGGAGTTGTAAGACTTCATGGATTACCCCATTCGATTGTTTCTGATCATGATCCCTATTTTACATCATGATTCTAGAATATTCATCAGAAGACCCTGGATTCTAAACATCGTTAGAGAACATCCAACCAACCTCAAGCTGATGGACTAGAAGAACAGACTATTTAAACCATAGAAGACATGTTGATATCTTTCTCACGTGACTGTTATGGTATTTGGGATCAATATTTAACTCTGGTATAATTTTCTAATAAAAATAGCTTCCATTATAATATTCAGATGGCATCATATGAAGAATTATATAGAAATACATGTCGCACAACAACATGTTGTGGCGGTGTTAGTGAAAGAAAATTCTTAGGCCCAGAACATGTTGGGGAAATAATGGAAATGGTGAATATTATCCAAACCCACATTAAAGCAACTCAAGATAGGAAAAAGTGCTATGACGTTAACTGAACGAAAGATTTGGAATTACCAGTAGGAGATCATTTTTTCTTGATGGTATCTCCAGGTATGGGTGTTATACGATTAAGTAAGAAGGGAAATTATGTCCCATGTACATCGGGCCTTTTTAGATTCTAGAACAAATTGGAGTAGTAACTTACCATTTGGAAATGAAACCATGTCTCTTAAAAGTTCATGATGTGTTCCACATATCACAATTTAGAAAATACATGCCTTACCCAATGCATGTACTCAGCTATGAAGAAATTGAACTTGATCCTGATTTGTCTTATAGAGAAGAGACTATCATAATTCTTGATATTAGAGAACAATTGTTGAGAAAGTGGACGACTCGTCTGGAGAATGTTCTATAGAGAATCCATAAAATAGAAGAGGTATTGTGGGAACCCGAAGAACTTATGATGAAAAAACATCTAAATCATTTTATACAGTAATATTCTAGAATTTTTTATGATGAAATTATTTGAATTACGGAAAAATGTAACACCCCAAAATTCCACAGAACACTTCTCTTTGAATAATTCAATAGCTTTCCATGTACACAACTTCGTGTTTTAACAAACCATGACAAATCAAACTAGCCAATATGAATAGTAACACACATATTTTGAAATATTATAAATTATAATTTTCAAAATTGTCTTCATTTTGGGATTTGAAATATCAAAATTATCATTTGGTGAATTTTTTGTATTTGTTATAAAACATTCAATTTTTGATGAATAGTGAAAAATGTTCTGTTTTTGTTTAAAACCTACATATTATTTAAATAAGTAGTTATTTTATTTAAATTTATTTTATGTAAAAATGATACGTAATACCTATATATGTTCAATATAATTCATTTGAGTAATTTTATAATAATATTATATATATATATAATTTTATTAAATGATTTATCCTCTTTTACCAACCATCTAGGCAAATTTTCAAATTCGCATAAAACATAAATTTATCACTTCTATGAATAGATTTTCAAAAATACGAGAGACATTGTTGAAAACAGTATGTAAAATTTTCCTCAATAAGATTAAAATAATTTTTTATGAATAGTAACATATGACTTTTATTTACCACGGTAAAAAGTAAATAGGTTAATTAAAGGTAAAAAATTATATTATAATTACCCTAACACATGTATTAATTCAATTAGATAGGTGCATTTCAACCAAAATAAACCTTAGGAACTAAATATGATCCTTTTGGTCCATATAGATTAGATTAGGACATTTACTATAATTTTATTTAAAGAAGAATTAAAAGTGTTAAATTAAATGTTTAATAAATAAACTATTTGAAATATAGGATTATACATAAAATAAATTTAAATATAAATATTCATCATAAATATAAAAATATTTCCTATATAATTTTATTTTATTTATAAATTTCATTCATAAAATAATTAAATTTATTAATGACACAATGATGATGCATTAATTAACTTATTATTGAATGATTAAAAATATTGATATTATAAATATTATAATATATTTAAATTGAGACTTTTGATGTATTAGACATATTTTATAAGTTAACATTAAATTTTAGGGTTGATTAAATAATTTTTTTGAAGATATAATGTTGTTATGACTTTCACAAAAACCAAATACTAAATAGTGTCAATATTGACATAAATGTGTTTTTAAAAAAATATTATATTATAAATTGATATAATATTCCTAAAAATCTATAGATCAGCCAAAATACATATATAAAGATATATCTATCAATAAGAATCCACTTGGGGTTCATGTGGATTTCTATAGTAAGTTTATTAACAATGTATTATAATAATTCATCAATACATAGAAAATGTTAATCTATTTAACTAAGAGTTAAATCTAAGCGATAAGGTTAATATGATGACCTAAACCTATTTAAAACCTATTATATCAGAGTGTGTTTCAACCATACCCACATTACCCATGAAATAAATATTTTTGGAACCATTATAAACCAAATATGATTAAATAATAAAATAATATTTCAAGATTTTCCTAAAGTGATTGTCATCTCTCTTATAAAAGGGAACTACCCCTTCTCTCAAAATCACTCCTCCAAATCCATTTGAAGCGGCCCAACCCTTCTCAAATATCCTCCCAACTACCCTCAATTCAATATATATGCCTTAATTTGATCATAATTTAACTTAAGGATACCTTTTGATCAAATTGAAAGGAAGCACCTGAAGAAGATGTAATAATTTCATCACCTCTTCCAAAAAAATTTCTTCCTCTTACTCTTTATTTGTTGTTTCCATACCAAAACAATAACTCTAGTATCATTTACAAACTTTGATGTTATTATAAATATCCTATAGTCATATTCATTAATCTATCCATCATATGATGACAAAGTGACCATGTGTGTATACGTACGGCTTACCATCTCCACATCATGGTGTAGTTTGTTATTCAACACTTCATTATTTGGAAGAGTTTAATAATGAGTATAATTGATGTAAATAATAAGTATAACATGATAATTATTATTTATATATGATCTACAATACAATTACATATGATTTCACCATCAATAGAATGATATTGACGCTCATGCGTACGTACGGATTACCATCTCCATGAATGCGATAAGATTCATTTCCCCATCATAAGAATTGATGAATGATTTTAATTTTATGATTAAAAATAATGTAAATGAACTTAATATCATTTTGGAAATGAATTTAATTCATCTTATCCATATCAAACATGAATTATTTAAAAAAATATATAATGGGAAATGAATCAGTTTACACTCGAAACAATGATACTTCTGAAATATTATTAACCAAGCTATATTAGATGACCATATATGAAATCATATTTATGTTTTTGGTTCTTTTAAAAATAAATTAAAATGATTTAAATATTTTACTGGATGTTTATGTACCCTAAACTAAGGAAAAGAACAAGGTATGTTTTTATTCTATAATCTTTTCATTTATCCGAGGTTGTTTATACGTGAATATCTACCATGACCTATTTATCATCCACATCCACCTTTCTTGAAAAGGTTTTTCAAAACATTTTGAAAATTACCTAGACTATGTATTAAAGTCATTTATACCATTATATGACTATTTATTGAATTTTTATAAAGAAATATTTCTGTCATTTTCCAAACAAGGTATTTTACAAACATTTTGAGAAAATTTAGGAAAGAATGTTTTTTAACATATACACAGAGTGCAGATAATTTCCCCCATTTTAACACCTTTTAAGCTTCCCTTACAATATTATAAGAATATTTTCAAATTAAAATTTTTCTTTTATATTTATGTTAGATTTAAATGATTTCAAAATATAAAGAGATATTTCTCTCAAATTGTTTGGATTTCATCTATGTCAACATCGTTTGATGGATTTTACACTTGTTTGAAGTTGATTGATCATGATTCAATATTAAATATTTTATTAATAGTTTTGCGACATTTTTTTACTGTGGATGAGTTATTTTTATATATTTTATATTTTATCATTAAAGCAATAAAATTTGGAATTCTAGTTTAAATAAGGATGTTTATGTTATGTTTCAACATTTTCATAAGAGGTGTGCATTGGACTTAGTAAGTGAAGGGTGGAGACAACTATAGTTCCCCAATCCATCGGTAGGTCTCATGAGATAAACTATTGTCTTGGCAAAAGGTCTGAACAAAATCATATTTGTATTCATTGCATGAGGCCTTGACTATGTGGTTATGACATCCAATATTATGCATTCCATCATAATGAAATTGGATTTTGATATTACATGTGATTATAAAACTAGTAAAATATCAATGTGAATAACTAAATGGAATTATTTTATTTATCTTTTCCATATTATGAATATATTTTATGTTTACAAGGCTTTTATTTTAGTATTATACATTTCAATTAATGATTATTTTTATTTATGATTGTTTCCAATATATTTTTATCATTACTGAGCATCTGAGCTAACCCCTTTCTTATGTTTTAATTTTCCCAGGATGTGAAGGAGTATATTATGATTGAGCTTTAGGAAAAGGCATAGGGGATATGAGAGTGCTCAAAGGGGACACGATGTTATTTTTCAATTTCGTAATGTAATTTAAAACTTATGTATATATACACTACTTCCAAGGAAACTAAACTAATCGGCCTTTCGAGATATGATCTCTTGTGATCATGCCAATGTTATGTAATAATGATCCGTATCTGGATATCTTGGGTCAGGGTGTTACAATTTTAGAAGGAATGTAAAACATATCAATGTGTGTATCCTATGTATGTATTTCCCTCCTATGAAAGATAATTATATTAGGAGTGGAGTTATGAATAGTGCTGTGAAACTTATAACCATACATGAGTATGTAACTGAGTTTATGAACAATAACCATACCAATATTGAGCATCATGATCAACAATATGTATGAGAACTATTAAACCACATTATAAAAAAACAACCTACATCATTCAATATGATTATAAAGACATTTGTAGCTGAGAAGTGGACATATTCATTAGAGAATCTATTTCTTACTTTTGGAAGTAATGAAAGAGATAAGGATGTCATGAAAATTGATCCTCTATTAGGAGATTTAGATTGATTCTGGTCCTTAATTCAAAACAGAAAGGAGGAGGAAGAAATAAAAAATATGGAATGGAGTGATTTTATGGAAATATCCTTAGAAAATATTTTCCTCACAAATAGCAAGTGGGTATGGATATGAAATTTAGGGGTCTAATGAAAACTGAGGGTGAAAATGTTGTGATGTATGAATCCAACATTACATGGTTAGAAATTATTTTTATGTACTAAATATGTAATCTAAGGATCATGATTGATTGATTCATTGATAGCATAAAACCATTCCTCTGAAGGGAAAACGTCTCAAAAGGTTTCTCATCATATGATGATATATAATCATGTTCTATTAAGAAAAAGAAATAATTATCTATTTCTTATGAATTTATGGGAAAATGAGAAGAAGTGGGTGGTATAGTATAGAATCTATAAAGGGATGAATAAAAATGAAATTTTCAATCATGCGATACTGTGGGAGGAAACACCCTAGTGCCTGCATAAATGAGAAATGAGTTTCCTAAAAGTGTGTACATAAAGGATAAAATTCAAGTTATTTCATTGGAATGCAATAAGCTATCAATGATCAATGATATAATTTCATGGATATGGGTCACAATGCTAATGATTTTTGAATGCATCAATGAAATGTGCCTATGAAAAGGATATGGGAGAAGGGATAATCCTATATGATGACAACTTATAAGTTTGAAATTTATAATGATGTGGTGGGAGGTACCTTAATCATTTCCATAACTTAGGAAATTCTTTATTTGATTCTGGATCATCGCATTATTTTCTATCATCCTAGTTTTCCATTAAAAATATACATTTCTCAATTCATATAATAATGGAGTTTTTAGTAAAATGTAGTAAGAGAAGTATAACTGTAACAAATACATGTCAGTCAGATCCATTTATGACACATAAATATGATTTAGTTGATGATCATTTAATTATAACTATGATTGAATTTTATATAATCCTAGGTATGGAATGTATTAAAAATTATTATGAAAAAATATATGGAAATAAATATGAAGATATTTTTATTGAAATTCTGTAGAATCCATTATCTTTAATATAGAAACATCATAATTTTATTCATATCTAGATCCACCCCTATCGATATAATTAATTCAATTATTGGGGAGGATGAGATTTCAATATATTTTAGTGAGGAATGAAATATTAAAATTGATTATTTTCCAATTTTGTAAAAATATATTAATGCATTTCTATAGTATTTACATACACATCTTCTATTGTGGGAAGTTGAATTATCTATTGATTAAATTCCACGTGTAAGGCATATATCAGAGACTCCATTAATAATTGGGATAGTTGAATTAGTATAACTAAAGAAATAACTAGAGTAGTTATGTATTTAGGGTTTTATTCACCCTTTTAATTCAACGTGTAGTACTCTATCTATTTTCATTAAGATGAAATTTTGATCTATAAGGGCTTACATTGATTATAAAAAGGTTAATTCTATTACGTTAATGAAAAAGAATTCTCTACCTCACATTGATGATTTTTTTGATCCACATCACAAAGCCAAATATTTTTTAATGATTTAACTCTGATTTGGATATCATCATTTCTGTGACAAGGAAGATATTCCAAAGACCATATTTTGAACCAGGTATGGGCGTTACGAGTTTATAATAATAAATTATGGACAGAATAATATACCCTATATTTTCATGTATATAATGAATAGTTTTTTCAAGGAATATTTTGATCATTTTTTTTGGTATTCATTGATTAAAATTTTAATACAAAAAAATATATGAAGATAATGAGAATCACTACTGCATTGTTCCGAATACTCTTAGAACAATTGAGTTATATGGGATGTTTAGAAAGTGTAAATTCTGGATTAATTTTTTTTATTTTATGGCCATATTGTCTCTAAGGATGTAATCTTAGTTGATACTTTGAAAACAAAGGAAGTTCAAAAATGACCTATAATAATGAACATAACTATGGTATGTAGATTATTGGTTCAACATGTTATAATCTAATTTTTTCGTAATTTATCATGGTTATATAACCCTTTAACTAGGCTATAACATATAGGTTTAATGTTCATATACAAAAAATAATTGGAATAATGTTTTAAAAAAATTAATAGGACATTAGTGAATGCTCCGATCTTGACTCTACCATTTGTGAATGGTCTATTTTTTATTTTTGGTGATGCAAAAAAGAAAGGATTTGGTAGTGTCCTTCTAAAATGTGGTAGATTTGTTTCATATGACTCATGGTAGTTTAAAATTCATTAATAGAACTATCAAACTCATGATCTTGCGTTAGTAGATATAGTTTTTTCTCGGAAAATATGGAGACACTGTCTCTATAGTGAATGATGAGAGATATATTCTGATCCCAAGAGATTAAAATATATATTCTCACAGAAATATGTCATCATGAGGAAAGCTTATTACTCAATCTACTAAATGGTTATTATTTTTCAATAAACTATCCCCCATGAAATGAATAAAAATGTAACTGATGAATGGATCAAGAATGGTCATCGAGTTCTAACAAAAATGATGATTTTTGTGGACCCAGTGTACATGGATCTATAATAGACGGACATAATAATGATAATTGAAGACGAAACCTCATTAAAAGTTTAATAGTTTTACAAACAATATTTATTATAGTGGATTAAACATTCTCAGTCTAATTATGAGAAAATTCAAAATAAATTTAAATGTTTGAAATATGGAATGTGGGAATACATCTTTTTTGAGGATAGAATTATGAAATTTGGGAAGATGATTTCTATTCCCACTTTACCAGAGCTAAAAATGTAGTTATTGGATGAATAATATAGTTCAAATTTTTCTATACACCCTGGTAGCACTATGTTGTGTAGATATTTGATGGAACATTTATAATGGGACAACATGAAGAATGAAATTTAAGATTGTGTATCAATAGGTCTAATTGGTAAATCGGTGAAGGATGGAAGACAACATCCCAAAAGAGTCTTGTAACCCTTTCCTATTCCTAAATGGAAATTTTTTGACATCACACTAGATTTTTTCACTCTATTATCAAAATATAAAATAATGAATAATGAAATATGGGTAATGATTTACTGAATTAAAAAAATCTACACATTTAATTTCTATAAAAAAACTATTTACACTAGAGCTGCATGCATGAATATATATAAATGAATTTGTAATACTAAATAGAGAACCTATTATAACAATTTTGGATCGTCATCCATGATTAAAATGGAATATCAAGAAAAGTATTCGGAATCTTTAGGATATTGAGATTCAATCGATTACTTCATATCATCTTCAAATTTATGGGAAATTAGGAAGGGTGATCCAAACCTTAGAAGACATGTTGAGATTTTGTTCAATTAACATTCACGTTATGGGGTATTAGTGTTTTACAATGGTGGATTTTTACAACAATAATAGTTTTCCATCGTTTATTAAAATGGAAATATATGAATCAAAAAATGGAATGGGATATGAAATTTCATCTAGTTGGGATGATTTTGGTGAAAGGAATCTTGCAGACCCAGATTATTTTGATGAAACAATATAGAAGATAAAGAATATTCAAACTAAATCAAAGCATCTAAATGTTGGAAAATAATCTATACTGATAATTGAAGGATAGATTTGGAATTTCAAGTGGGATATCTCATTTTCATGAATGTATCTCCATGGAAGGGTGTTAGAATATTTGGTATGAAAAGGATAAGAAGTCATAGGTGAATTAGTCATTTTGAAATTACAGAGATACTTGAAGCTATGGATTATCAATTGTCATTGCCGCCAGGACTTTCTACGGTGCCCAATGTGTCCAAATCTACTTATTAAAGATGTAAGTTCCATGACCAACAAATGTAATAACATTTTTTGGATTAGAATTGGATCCTAAATTATCATTCTATGAAAATAATTTTTAGATTCTAGACAATAAAGAATGGGTGTTGGTGAATCTGATGACTCGACTAGTAGAGGTGCATTGAATAAATAATAAAATTGAAGAGGTGAAGTGATATCCTAAGGATCATAGGTTGAAGAACTACCCAAATTGTTTATGAGGTAACATTCCAGAAATTTTGAGGATGATATTATTATTAAAGGGGAGAATGTAATGACTCGAAATTATATTAACGAGATTTACCTTCTTATGTATATTTTATAGATAATAAATCACCTAAAACAAAATATAGGACACAAAATAAACATTATAAATGATGAATTAATTAAAAAAGGTGTTTTTCTTGATATTACGCAACCAATACTGATAAAATTGTAACTTGACCTTGGAAATAGTAATATGATCCATATGGATAGTAAATCAACCTAATTAATATTAACCACACTCAGGTCTGTATAAACAGAATTTAGGAATATTATATGTAAAATTGTGATATAATTTCATCATAGTATAAGTAAGTAAATTTCTTATGAATTAATAATAATGTGTTAGTATTTTTAAAGTCATAAATATGAAATTAAAATTGAATAATTAATAAAAATATTATAATAAAAAATAATTTTGATTAAATGGACTTATAAATAAATATTCTTTTATCTTATGATTTTAGGATAATTTTATGAGACCATAGTTAATTTTCAAATATGTTATAGAAATATTTTTCAATATAAATTTTTTATTTTCTGAGTAAATATTGATTTCATTTGAAAATTAATTTTTATATATGTAGAATATTATTTACATAAACTGGTGTCCACTTTTGAATTCTATATGCTGTAAAAAGTTTAGGTTATTTTTTTTGGATTTTTCTAGAATTTATGAATTTGTGTGAATAGTTAAACAATGTAATTTACATTATAAATACATTATAATTTAATACACTATTCCCTGAGTCATGGATGTTGTAAGATCCATAGTGTCAAAATTAAATTAATAATTTTAATATATGTGATTATAAATCTATAGCCTTTCAAAGTCTCGATCCAAAAAATTGAATTAAATAATAAAAAATCATCCTCTCTTCTACTATAAATACCGCCTATTTCCACCACATCTCCTAAATCAACTATGCCATTTATACTGGTATCATATAGGATCTATATTATCCCCAAGCCTTTCCCCCATGTTAGTGATCTCTTGTTCTCAAAAAATGACCAAACCAAGGATCCTTAAGGAGGTTCTCGAAGAAGAGATTTCCACAAGTAAATCATATTTTATTTTCGTTTAATTTACTTTCAATTTCATTTTTCATTTCTTATTCTATCCAAAAATAATATTAAAAATTATAATGATAACTAAAATATCATACATATAGATTTTAATTTTTTCATTTTAATGGAATATCCTTTATCTATATACTTTCTCTCCAAATTTTACTTTAAAAATGAAATTATCATCTTTGAGGTGCCGATTTACATAGTCGATGGATGATGTATTTTCATTATTGAATTTACCCTTCAATCATGGTAATGATACCATATTATAGTTAAACTATACAATAATATTCATTGAATCATTTTTTAGGTACTGGAAATAACATATGTATATAGTACTAAATGATAAAACAAAATGAGTTTGTTATGATCAATAACAACTATAATAATCGAAATGATTATCACAACATATTATATATAATGATTCATCCTAATAAAGTATAAATAATGATATATATTACCATATAAATTATTATTGTTTATTAATATAAAAAAAATTAAATTCTAGAGAATTATATCCCTTTTACAAGAACTCCATTACCTATAAATATTCAAATCGATCATGAAAACCAAGAACAAAAATTATTATGAATGATAAAATTGTATCTTATTACTCATAAAAAAGAACAAAAAAGAATGTAATAAAACTAAAAAATCAAATAAATGTAGATTATCATTTGAATTAAATAATTAATGGATTTAATTTTATAATTCAGGATGTAATGATCTAGTGCATAACAAATTCAGTCATAAGGTAAGTGTTTTCTTTTTGAACATCTATTTTCATCCATGTATTGTTTTCTTCCTCCGTAAAAAAATTAATTCTAAATTATTTTATATACATCCTATTAATTATATATATGTTTCAGAATCAAATTGATAGATCATTTAATCATTACATTATAAGATAAAATATGTTTTATGATGTTCCCATTTCAATTCTTCTAGATACACAATCCCCATTAAAGGAAAAGTCCCAATTTCATACCGAATTTCAAGAACCATCTGTAATTTTTTAAGACAATTTTTTTTATATCAATACATATTTTTTAGATAATATCTTTGTTCATTAATATTTTTAAAAAAAATATTATGAAAAATAAAAATGATTTTTAAAGAAGGACTATTCCTTGATATTTAAAATCGGTATATCTCTCAAGAATTACTCTATGATTTTATTAGATTATTTTCATCTATATAAACTCCTCTGTTGAATTCCATGATTTATTAGATTTATATAATATTATTTCCATATACCATATGTTTTTAAATGGTTTTTGAGAAGTTTGGATGCAGATGTTCTGTCATGATTCCATTCACCATGCTATCTAGATTTGTTAGTGATAATGATAACATATTAAGGAATGTTACATACATATCATATGTTAATATTTTTTATATTTATCTCCATTAATATAAAGAATTCATTGGACATAGAATGTGACATGTGGGGCCCCCTATAGCCCCATGACGCATCGGTAGGTATCATGAGACAACAAAGATTTGGACTTGTTTGAGGCCTTTCCCATTTTCAAATATGGTTTTAGCTGAGGCCTTAATCTTTTTTATTTATCTGGGATAAAGCCATGAAGATTTGATTCATATGATTATAATTATACATTACAACATTATTGAAATAATATGTGATTTTCCATTACAGTTTTTTGACTATTATAATATCCATGGTTATGGTTTATTATGGAATTATTTTATCAACTGTTATTCAATAAATATTCTGAAAAATGATTAATCTTAAAGGCATGTGTTTTAAGTTATTAACCATGCCTAATGCTTATGTATAACTTATATTCTACTATAATTATTAATCATACTCATAATCATATATCATCCCTTTCGTATGTTTTATTTTTCTTTATGATGAGATGAAGTATATTATTACTCACATATATGGATAAACTTGGAGTTGAGGTTCTTTCTAAAGTAATTAGTATAATTTACTTCATCAAAAGTTTTAATATAAATGTTATTAATGTATTAATTCTTCAGAAACTGATAAACAATTCATTACTTCCAAAAGCATCTTCTATATTTATATTCCAATAAAATAAATGGGGGAACTATCTGTAGGAATTCTGAGTAATGGTCATTACGATCAGTATTATAAGAGGTGTAGTAGAATCCTTGAAAATTAATTTCAGATAATGTTGATCATGGAAAATACCCAAAGGCAGACAGTGAGGATGATCATACAAGAACATACTAAAATTTTGTGATGGTATAGATTATGTGGATCTTCCAATCAAATATATCCATGTCTGGGAACAATACATGGACATGGTTATTGTACAGATTTACCTAGGAGTAACTACTCCAACCAGGTGTTCAGGGAATGACTTAGGGTAACCTGGTACACGATAATTAGCCTTATAGTGCACATAGTTTAACTCTCATAGTGGATATTAATATTATAATTAAAATTTAAATTAAAACCCACAATTAAGTATTAAAAAGTAAATTTTCCATCAAAAAAACCATTTTTATGATTACGTGTTTAGCTATGCATAATATTTTTGTTTATTTTAAGTGTCTTTACAGTTTGAGATTATGAATTATGATACATAACCCAATTTTGTGTATTCCAATATTTAGAAATGGATCATAGTGGATGAAATAGAAACCACACCAGTTCTTGTATCCCATGTAGGTATTTCCCTATAATTAAAGATAATGTCATTGGTACTGAAGTTTTAGCTAGTGCTGAGAAACATGTAACCATTCTGGGGTAGTTGAATCATGTTATGAACAATAGCCTTATCCATATGTAATATCTTAATCCACAACATAGGGGATCAATGATATACCTCTTTATGTGCCATCAATCATAGTCAATAATAGGGACTATAATGACATTTGTAGTTGAGTAGTGGTTATGTTACTTAGAGAAGATATTTACCACTTTGGGAATTAACAAAATATAGAAGGTTGTCATGGAATTTTATCTTATTTCAGTATATGTAGATCAATTTTTGTAATTAATTAAAACAAAAAAGGAGGAGTAACAAATAATGAATAAAAAAATTTAGGGACGTGATGTATATTTTCCTAGTAAAATATTTTCCTCGTGGACATCAAGTAGATATGGAAAGGATTTTCATTGTCACGTACCAGCCTGAGTCGACCCTGAACCAGTCACCCAGGCCAGCCCGCGACAAGTCCCAAGAGGCGTTCCCGATCCTCCCGGGATGGTGACAAGCACCAAGGGTATCAATAAGGTACACAAGGTAATGATTTCGCCCATATATAGACAATCAAACAAACAACGGAAATAAATGGACAACCCAAAATGAATTTATATAAGGATTGAACAAAATATTTTTTTAATACAAGAAACTAAAGGTAGAACAAAAACAAAAACTCAAATGAACAATCCCAATGACCAACTCACTCCATGTGACACTTCTGGTCACTCTCCAACACAATGATCAAAAGTTTCCCAAGGTAATCGAACTAATGATGAAACCTGCACAAGGGATAAAAAAAGAAGAAGACTATAGGCGTGAGTATTAAAACTCAGTAGGTTAGCCCGTTATTCTATTCCCAATGCACAGTCCTTTAAAATAAATGAAACATCAATTTATAGTTTGAAATTCAAGATATGTAAGTATGGGTTTCAAATGAGGTTCCATGCTATAATAATTATCAGACAAAAACATGCATGTTTAATAAACAAAAATGCAAGTAACTATTTTTTTCAAAGAGGTGCAACTTCAAAATGAACATAGTTTTAAAGAGGGCTGCTATAAATAATTTTAACATTCAAATAAATAACACATACTACTGAATTTACCAACCAAACACACCGTATGCCGACGGTGAGTACAAAATAGCCAATGAGCACTAGTCATGGGAATACCCCTAGGCACTAGTTAGTTGTGAGCCCCAGGTACCTCGTATCTCGGTGAAAGTAACCATAATAAATATCTGTTCTCATGCACGATCCACTAGTAGGGAACATACCCATAACCTAGTGGTCCCAAATCATCATCATCATCATAGTTTAGTTAGAGTTGTATGTGTCAATCTTGCTAAGTGAAACTGAGGCCAAACCCCACGGGATCACTAGCATACTAGTACACGTCCACCCACCTAGATACCCGGGGTTTCCCTTTGTGCTCAAACAATTTCAACAAGTCAATGAATATAAATTTCACATGAAAATATCATTTCCATATCATAAATTCACCAAACAGCCCACATGTATACAACACAAGTCACAAAAGTCCACTTTTCATTCAAATGCATTTTGAAATCAAACCCACACCAAAATAACCCACAACACTTTTTGCATAACTTTCACAATCCAACACATCCTTTAACAATTTTATAAAATACCTACAAATATACTAAAAATCACATAAATTCCCACTAACATGTTTCCTAAAACCCTTTTTATAAACAAAATCCACTTTTCACATCGCACTCACACAAATAGCCCATATAACGTTCACACCTCTTTCACATTTTAGTAAATCCATTAAACATTTTTATAAAACATTTCCAAGAGGATACACATAACATAACAGAACTATTAACATTTAAAATGGCCCATTTGAAAGTATAAACAATCCCAAAATAGTTTCCCAATATGGGTTCACATGTTACATAAATCATTACACCATTCAAAACTTTCATAAAACAATTCTAAAGAGTGTACCAAATCTTTTCACAAAAAAACTCATTTCAAAACCATATTTCAAGGAAAAAATCACACCAATACAAATTAAAAACAGAATTTTCATCCCCAAAAACATTTATTAAACTACCCACATGTGTTATAAAAACACCTCAAACAATACCACAAAAGATCCACATGAAAAGCACACATTTTCAAAATCACTTTCAAGAAGTACAATAAGGCTTTACACATTAAACCCATTAAAAGAAACCTCTTTAAAATCTAATGGCACACCAATACCCTACCAAATCAGAATTTTCAGCTCAAACAAGATTTATTAAACCAATTTCATATGTTATAAAACACACCCAAACAATACCCAAAGGGTTGCACATGTAAAACACCCAATTTTTTGAACTAAAATGAAACTGTAAAAACAAATGCTTTACCAAATACAAAATAAAGAGTTCCCTCACAATACACAACATATTATTAAATTCATAATAAGTAATTCAAGCAAACTAACTCATCTAGAAATGATTACACATGGAATCACCTACCTTTTATGCTGAAACCCTCAAAACATGGTGTGAAACATCAACCGCACCACCGCCGCACATCAAGGAATATAAATCCAGACCTAGACCAGCAAAAATTGACCCAAAAGATACCAAATAAGACCATATGTTCGAACCCTATGTTCTGGACATTCTATAAACTCTTGAGATAGGGTGCAAACCCTAAGGAGAAGAGAAGAATTGAAAAGAGAAACATTACCCAAAATAATCTTGAAGAAAACGACTCACAATCCAGCATAATCTGAATATGAAAACATCCAACAATTCATGGGATTTTCTAATAGGGAAGATGAGATCATATAGGAACTGGAATGGGGGAAAAATAGTAAGAATTGAGAGAGTTATGATGTAAAAAACTTACCTTCTCAAATCTGCCCGATTTTTGAAACCCTAGGAATTGCAGCACTCCATAGCGATGCAAACGATCTCCAAAGAGGGGTAAAATGAATGGGAGCGCGGCTGGGCTTCTTAGGGTCTAGGGAGAGTTGGAATCACCGAAAACTTCACTATAATGAATATGATATTAAAAAATTAAAAAAACAATTTAAAACTGGAAAATGAGCTTTCGGGTTGGCCCAATTATCAAATAAAAACCCAAATCCCCCATGATTATGGATTTATAAAAACGCCAAATTTAAATGTGGTGTTAATATATCAGGGGAGGACATTTAGGAGTTGGAATTACTGAAAAATATTAAAAAAATGAGAATGTTATAAAAGAATAAAAAATTTATTTTTAAATCTGGAATTGGGCTCACGGTTTGGCCCAATTCTTGAAAACTCACATATTCTCCATAAAACCTTTGGAAACCCCCAAAACAAAGCATGAATGGAAAATAGGGGTAGGTTTTTAAGAAAATGGTTCTTAATGAATTGTGGTTTTTTTTGTGGAATATTAAAAGAGTTTTTCACTTGGTGGTTGGTGTTCCTTTTGAAGGTACATGATTTTTGGAATGATGTTGTTTTGTTTTAGCCTTTGGTGTTTTCATGAGTGCTCACATGCATGGTTTTATTTATATCTGGAAGGATGAAATATATGGTATGGTGGTTGGGTGCCTGGGGTGGCATGGAAATTTGCATGTGGGTGAGACTTGATGAAACACCATTGGTGAATGTTGAAACCCACCAAGTTAGTTTGTTTTTCAAAAGTGTTTTGAATTGAAAAATGTTGTCCTTTTTTTATAAACCAATGGTTATGTGGCCTGTTTTTTTTCTATGTTGTAGAAGAGTTGTTTATTCAGTATTCTCCCTTGTGATCTACAATTCATACTCTTGTTTTATCTTGAGATGATATCTTGTTGGTGTCTTGGTTTTGGAGAAATTTTCACTGGGTTTCCAAAGATGTGTTTGATGTTGTGATGTGGCCAGGGATAGTTCTCCGTTGGAAATATTTCCTGCTGATCAACCTAAGGATTCATTTAAAATGTTAATTCCACCTCTTTTGATGATGCCTCAACCTGTTTGTTGGAATATAGAGTAGTTTGGGATCTATTAAAAGTGCTTCTAGGTCGTGATAATTCTTTTGGACAGAGCAGTTGTGTTCGGTGATGTTGATATGTTTCATCTAATTCCTCGTCTATTATGCCTATAATTTGTAGTGATAAGGAATTTTGATATGTATCTATAAGTTCCTATTTAGATTAAGGTTTTTGTTTTGTGATCAAGTGTGGTTTTTTTGAGTGGTGTGATCCTTATCACCTGACTGTGGTGCAGCAAATGCTTCAAGAATCAGGGCTCCATCCATAGGCCTCGGAGTGAAGCTTTTCACGGAGTCAAGAAATCAACAGAGGTGTGGAGTGCTAGATTAAGATCCTTACTCCTCTGTTTTGGTAAGTTAGTTACTATGTCAATGTTTTGGTTCCTCATTTCTATGAATTTCCCGTTGTCGCAACAAGCGTGGTGGACTTAACCCCTCACACAGTGTCTATGGTTTTTCCTTCATGGATGTGGGTTTTCAATCAATGTCCCTGTGTGGACCGCCTGTAAAAATCAGGTGTACTCTTGGTGTTACCTATTCATAGGTGGAGTATTTTAGGTAGTTTCTTTGTTTCTTTTGTTGTTTCAGTGGCTCGTGCAAGAGAACGAATATTTGTGATGGTTACTCTCACCGAGATACGAGGTACCTGGGACCCACAACTAGCTAGTGCCTAGGGGTTATTTCCCATTGCTTGTGCTCACTGGATATTTTGTGCTTACCGTCGGCATACGGTACATTTTTCTGGAAAATTCAGTAGCTTTGGTGTTTATATTAAAAAGCGTTAATCCTTTAAATTATCCCACTTGAAAACTGTTCTTATTCAAATTTGCAGCTTTTAGAAATTGTAAATAGCTTTTCATGTTTTTGAAAACTTGCATGCTTTTCATCTTTAAATACTTATTATATGGAATCTCTTAGTGGTGTTATCCTATTGGGCTTTGGATCACACCCTACTTACACCCTTCGGTGTAAGTAGACTTGGTTATTTTGTTGTCGCAGGTTTGGGTATATCTTTTGTGCCAACAGTTTGGGTTTCCATCTATCATTCATGATGCGGTGTTGTGGAGATGGCTTGAGGAAGATGCCTCTTGCCATGTTGAGGTTCTTGGGCTGTATTTTCTTGGGTTTGTACCTTTGTAATGATCTTCAAACATTGTTTAATATTTTTCAATTCAGTTCTGAATTTATTAAAAAGATGTTTCGGTTTGAAAAATCCAGATTTGGTTTCTTGGATTCATTTGATGTTTCAAGTATAAAAACTCGGGTAAATCGTTCCCAATTTTCAGTTTTTGATACCCGGGCACTTGTGCCAGCCCGTGGGGATCGGGAACGCCCTTCGGTACTTGCCACAGGTCGGGCCGGGTGCCAGTTTTTGCGGCGACCAGATTCGGTTCGTGACATTCATGATTATGAAGAAAAAAGGGATTAAAATGTTGAAAATTATGATGCCACATTTATATATATATAAAATCATTCCATGGAATGCGTACATAATAAAGGTATTGATATTTATTAATTATTTTATGGTTTAAAACCATTCCCTTTATGGTCACTAGTCTCTAGAGGTTTCTCCTCATATAATGTTCTAGTATCATGTGCTATCAAAATAGTGAAAGAATTTTTTTTCTTATGAAATGAATGGGAAACTAGATATGATGAGTATGTAAGAGGATTAAATGGATAAATCTCATAATTAAAAGATGAATTTTCCAACATGAAATACTTGTGGAAGAAAACACCCTAGTTCCTAGAAAAAAGGAATATCATTTTTCTATATTTGTGGATAGAAGGGACATTGTGCTAGTCATTGAAAGGGTACGAAAGAAGATATCAATGTTCAATGCTATAATTTTATGGATATGGGATACTATGTTACTAATTATCCAGAGCATCAAAGAAACATTCCATAAAGTGACCAAGAGAGAAATTACATACATAGGTGATCACAACCGTTGAGGTTGAAATTTTTAATGATGCAGTGGTTGGTACTTTAATCATTTCCTCAAACGTTGCCTATTTATTAGTTGTTTATGGATCATCACATTATTTTATATCATCCCAGTATTCAAATAAAATTAGATATCTCACTATTGATTGAATAAATAAGTTGTCAGTCAAAATTCCTAATTGATGTATCATTTCTACAATTATATATAAGTCAATACCCTTTATGACACATACACGTGATTTAGTTTATAATATTTTAATCATACCAATTATTTAATTCAATATAATTTTTTTATGTATGGGCCTTAAAATTATGATGTAAAACCCTGTTATAATAATATGAATGATCTAATTTTTGAGAATGACCTAGAATCCCTTATCTTTAGGGAAGATACATAATCAATTGATTCTTATCTAGTTCCGCCCATAGTAGCTCTGATGAATTCAATTCATGGTGTAAATGATTATGTAATATCTATGGGTGAGGAAATAAATATTCAAATTCAGTATGTACATATTGTGTAAGAATATAATGATGTATTTCTAGAGGATTACCTTGACATCATATAGAGTGGGAAGATGAGTTATATATTAATTTAATTCCTGGTAGAAGGTCTATATAAATGACTCATTATAGAATGTCCAGAATGGAATATATGGATCAGAAGAGAAAAAATTCGAGATTATAATGAAGGTGTTTATTCTCTATATTGTTTCTCAATAGGGATATCATTCTCTTTTCATTATTAAAAATGATGGATCTATGAGGATTTTCACTGAATACATTGAGATTAATTATATTATGATAGAAAGTAAGTATCCTCCTCCTCCAATGGATGATATATTTTATCAAATTCATGGAGCCCAATATTTTTCAATGATTTATATTTGATTTGGATATAATCAAATCCATGTGAAATTGAATTTATTCCAAAGATAGTATTTTAAACAAGGTATGTGCATTATGAGTTTATAGTAATGACATTTGGGCTAACTAATTCAACCTATGTTTTTATGGATCTAATGAATATTGTTTTCAATAAATATATTGATCACATTGTTGCGGTATTTATTGATGATATCCTGGTATAATATAAAATCGAGAAAGATCATGAGAATGAATTGTTATTGTTCTGATGATTCATAGAAGAAATGTGTAATTTTGAGATGTTTATGAAGTTCTAATTTTGGATTAAAATGGTCTCTCTTATTTTCCATATTATCTTTATTGATTGATTCATAGTTTTTCATATGAAGAAATTTTTAGTTCAATAATATACAACACTAGAAAACATAACTGAGGTACATAGTTTGATTAGTTGATCATGCTTTCATTGGTGGTTTTTTTAGAATTTTATCCGATTAGATAACATGTTAACCAAGCATACGCATAAAGGGGTTATGTTCAAATTGAAAAAATAATTTGAATAATGTTTTGAATAATTGAAGCTAATATTAGTAAATTATATTAACCTAACTATGAAATTAGGTAATGGTTGATTTGTGATTTATAGTGATCTATTAATGAATAAAAATAGCTATTTCCTCATACAAAATGATAGATTTATTACATATGCATCAGGGTAGTTATGAATTAATGATCAAAATGATAAAACTCATGATCTTGAGTTATAGGATTTAGTATTTTATCTATAATTATGGAGACAATATTTCTATTATAAAATATGTGAGATATATCTAGATAAATGGAGTTTAAAATATATCATCTCATAGAAAGAACTCAACATGAGGAAAATGTGATGGATCGAGATACTAACGTATTATGACTATTCAATAAAACAGCACCCAAGAAAGGAAAATAAGAAAGTTGATTCATTGATTAGGAAGGATCATGGAGTTATAAAGAAAATACTGATTTCTAAGGACCCATTTTAGGTGGATCTAAAAAAATGGTTATGATAAATATCAAGGAAGGTGAAACATAATTACTTTTTCAATTGGTTTCTTAAACATATTTATTATAATGGATAGAAGTTAATAGTTTTTTAATGAGGGTCTTGAAAGGAATATTATTGTTTTGAATTATGGGATGTTGGTAGACATTTTGTGTGTGGATTGAATTATGACTTTTTGGAAGAGGCTTTGAGTTCCCTCTATACCCGAACTGAAAAGAGAGTTATTGGATGATTTCTATAGTTAAAATTTCACCATACACCCTATTATCACTAATCTGTATTGAGATTTGAAGGGAAATTTATGGTGGGATAATATGAAGAGGGAAATTGTTGATTATGTATGAAGATATTTATTCTATTAAAAGTTGAAGGGTGAATGAAAAAATCCTAGAAGTGCCTTGAAACCCCTTCCTAATATCCCATGAAAATATTATTACATCACTATTTATTTTGTCACTAGATTACCAAATAATTGAAGAAAGAATTATGAAATATGGGTAATTATTCATTGGCATACCAAATATGCACATTTCATTACTACAAGGAAAGATTTTACACTAGTGTGACTTACATTACTCTATATCAATTAGTTTGTAAGAATTATTGGAGGTCCTCTTTCAATAGGTTCTATTCATGATCCACGATTCACATTGAAATTCTAGAAAAATATTCGCAACTTTTTAGACACTAAGTTTCATTTGAGTAAAAATTATCACAATCAATGTGATGGTAAATTAGAAAGGAGGATCCAAACGTTTGAAGAAAATTTGAGATCATGTTCACAAGACATTCACGGTATGAAGGATCAATGTTTACCATTTAGTCGAGTTTCTATACAATAATATTTAGGATTCACATATTCAATGGAGACCAAGTGAAGCATTGTATAGAAATAGATGCCAAATGCTAAATTTTCATGATTAAGTTGGTGAATGGAAGATTGTGGGCCTAGAGATCGCAGAGGAAATGATATAAATGGTAATGATTATTCAGTCACAAATAAATGTAACTAAAAAGAAGGAAAAAGTGCTATGTCAATAATCAATGTAAGGATTTTGAATATCAAATGGGAAATGAATTTTTATTGACATTGTCTCAATGAAAGTGTGTTATAATCATTCAGAAGAAATGGGAACAGATACCCATGTATATTGGTCATTTAAAAACTATAGAGATAGTTGGAGTAGTGTCTTATCATTCTGAAATGATGAATAGTCGTTCAAGGGTACCCAATGTCTCCCAAATATCCTTGGTGAAGAAGTACATGACATACCCCAAACATGTACTCACTTATGAATGAATATAATTGGAGCCTGACTTATCATATTGTGAAAAGCCTTTCTGGAATCTGGACACTAATGAATAAGTGTTGAGGAATCAGATGACTCGGCCGGTAAAGGTTATCTGGAATGATTATAAAATATATGATATGACATGGGAGCCTAAGGAACATATGTTAAAGAACCACCGAACAATTTTTATGATGTAAAATTCCTAAAATTTCAAGGGAAAAATTTTTATAGAATGGGTGAATGTAACAATACAGAATTTTATCATTGATATTTCTCTTATTGTATTTATTTTACAATGTTTGAATCACATAACACAACATATAGAACACAATACAACATTTATAAATGAATAATGAATGAAATAATAGGTATTTATAATATTTAAGGAAGTTATACAGATGAAATAGTTACTCAACCGTATAAATATTAATATGACATATATGAATAGTAAATCTTTCTAATGAATAGTAACCACACTTATTTTTATATATATAAAATATAAGCATCATATAAATTAATGTTTGATAACATTATATCATATTATAAGTAAGTGATTTTTTAAAAACATAATAATTATGTTTTGGTATTTTTTATGTCATAAATATTTTTATAAAATTTTATAATTAATAAAAAGATTTAAAAGTATAATAAATTTCCAAAAATGGATTCTAAAATCATTATTTTATTTTCTAATGTTTTTTTGAAATTTTATTAGACCTTAGTTAATTTTGAATAGTGTTATAAAATCAGTTTTTAATTTAAAATATGTATTTACCGAGTAAATAATGATTTTATTTAAAAAAATTCACATATTTATAAAATTATTTGGATAAAATGGACTCCATTTTATATTTTACATTAAAAAAAATGGGAAGAGTTATTTTTTGAGATTTTTTTAAAATACTTGTATTTTTAGGTAATAGTGAAATGTAGTAATTTATAGAATAAATACATTATAATATAAATACACTATTACCAGTGTCATAGATGATGTAAGAACTATAATCTATAAATATACAGAAATATTTTAATTTTTTTAATGATAAATATAAAAACATTTAGAGTCTTGTGCCAAAATAATAAACAAATGAATTAAATATTAAAAAATCACCCATCTCATCCACTATAAATACCAACCCTCACCACCACTTCTCCTAACACCTATATAACTTATATACTTATGAAATATATTCCGAATATTCTTCTAAATACTATATCCAACGTCTAGGAGATATTGGTTTAAAAATAATAAATATCCATGGTTCTTTAAGGAGGTTCACAAAGAGGATAATTCAATAGGTAAATCATGTTTCTTTTTCTTTTAATATACATTCAATTTTATTTTTCATTTCTTAGTCTCTCCTCTCTTTATATGCCCGAATGATTACAATAACTCCATTATAATCTATATACATCAATTATAAAATTTTAATGCAATAAAATTTAACAAGATCCCTTCCTTATATCGTATATTTTAAAAATGAAATCATCATCTGTGAGGTGCCCATTTATAGCCTTAATGGACGACGAATTATTGTTCTTAAATTTATCCTTCAAGAATGGTGGTGAAACTCATTATATGGTCAAAATAAAATATTTTGAATGAATTTAAAAAATTATTACTCTTTGGAAGTAACATATTTACACAACACTAAAAGATAAAACATAACGAGACTGTTATGATCAATAACTGACATAATATTCAAAATAATTATCACTAAGTGTATTATTTATTGATTCATACTAATAGTATATAAACAATGATATCTATGACCATTTAAAATTATTTATTTTAATAAATATCTTATAAACCCTATTCTGTATAATTATACACTTGTTTTATAAACTTCATTACTTATAATTACACGAATCGATCTTGAAAACTGAGGAAATGAACACTCCCGAATGATAAAATTGTACCTTATAACTCAAAAAAAATACCATAAATGAACTTAATAAATCTATAATAAATAAAATAAATTTAGATACATTTATTAATTGAATAATTAATGGATTTAATCTGATTATCCTGGACTATAATTTCATGTGTAGAACACATTTGGACATATGGTAGGGGTTTTCTTCTCAACATCCATTTTCATTGGGGTAATTTTTTATCTTTATACATTCTAATGTAATTATTAATTTTTATATAAAGATTCTAAATTATATAAAGATATTAAATAATAAAAAATCCATATCCATTCATAATTCTTTTATATGAGAATATATGTTTTAAAATATTGTCATTTCAATTCATTATGATACATAATCCTGATCAAAGGGAAAATCTCATTTAATTACCTAATTTTAATTACCATATGTAATATTTTGTAAGCCACCATTATTTTTAAAAAATAGAAATTTTTTTATTTAAAAACTATGTTTTTTATTGCTAGTTTTATAAAAACAGGTGTGACAAATAAAAATTATTTTCCTAAAAGAAAACTGCATTGTAATGTGAAAGGGGTATTTATCTCAAAAATTGATAGATTATTTTATTAGAGTATTTTCATCTATATCAACAACAAAGTGGAATTATAATTTTTATTGGGATTGTTTTATTATTATTTTTATCTACCAAATGTTATTAAATGGTTTATGTCTATTTTTTCTGTGGATGTGTTATCTTGATACCATTCACCATGCTACTCATTTTAGTTAGTGATTATGTTTACAGATTATGGAATGCAATCTAAAAATAATATGTTCATTTTTTAATTCTTATCCCCTTTCATATGAGTAATTAATTGGAATTATAATATAATGAGTGGGTCCCACTATATCTGTCAATGAATTGGTAGGTCACTTGACGCAATATAGATATTTACTTGGAAGAGGCCTTTTCAATTTTCATATATGGTTTTGGTTGATTCCTTAATAATTCCTGTTTTCATGGAAATGGGCTTGATGATGTGATTCAGATGTCCATATTTATGAATTATCTGAGTATGAAACTATTAATTCATAGTCCATGTTATTTTTTTACTAATATAAAAAATGGTTTTGTTTTATTAGGTAATTATTTAGTTATCTTTTATTCTTGTAATATTATGCTCATGTTTATTTTAAAAGGCATGTTTTTTCTATTATTCACTATTCATAATGATTATGTCTGTTATATAATCTATTGTATCTATTACACATGTTTAGAATAAATGATAACCACTTAATTATTTTTCCCCAGGATGTGTTGAAATATATTATGAATGATCTACAATGATAATCTTGGTGTTGTGAATGTATCAAAAAGGATTAGTATATTGTATTTAATTTCCTAATTTAATGTAAAACTTATGTATATACTTGGTTTTCAAATAATAATATACTATTCCATCCTTTTTATTTTACATCCTTATTTATATGCCAATGTATTAAAATAAGGCATTGGATTTAGGAAACTGTGGTCGGGATCTTTACAGGTTGGGACATTAGATGACGGTCATCCATTTTCAACGATATATTAATATAATTAATATAACTCTTCCAAAAAGTATGATGGATATCCATGAAATGAAATTAATCAATAATTAAACATTTTAATATGTTTTGGAGGATTATTTTTTAGAAATCTGGTAATATTATTTATCTACTATCACACTATATTTTATAATCATATTAACCATAATGGTTACCAATACCTCTAAAATTAGGTATATAAAGTGTAAATTCATTACTCCTCAAATAATGTTTTTTCAAAAACACATAATTTCTAAAAATAACTATAAAACATCAAAAATATATGTATAATATCATCACATAAATAAAAAATATTTTTTTAATTCTTTGAACATATCTTCCATATTATACTCATAAACACATGATATTATCCTAAGAGGGATGTAGTTTTTAGAATTCAAAAATAATATATACCTTACCAGAAAATTAGGATGTTTTCAATACTTATCCTCAAAATCTATATTTGTGTTATATTTCCTAATCAACATTTTCATAAATATACTTTTAATGGTTTCTACTAAATATTCACTAATTCTAATTGTAGTGACATAACCGTAGTAATCCCAAATCTAGTTTTGTAAGAAATTTATAATGGCAAAAAATATATAGAAATAATTTTCCATATGACCAAATAGTTTAGTATTATTAATATAATAGATACATAAATGGGTCTTATATTTCAACGTAATACAAAAACCGAAACATATATTTTATAAATTTGTAACTTTATTCCCTCTAGTATATCCTTACAAATATTTTATAGTACTGTTCCGGGGATATTTATGAGTAGTGATAAACTAAGGGTGAGTTCAAATGCTCAGTAAAGTTAAAGTATTATCGGTGAAATAATGAATCAATTAAAATAATCCATATGGAAGGGTAAATTAAAAAACACACGTGGAATATTACCAAAAAATAGATAAGGAAGGAAAAAATATGGAAACATAAATATGTAAAAACACATTCCATTTTATTAATATATTGATAATTAAATTCATCAATATATTTTTCTGTATTTAAAATATAATATATAATAATAAGTTAATTATGAATGTAGATAATGATTAATTATTAGCGATCATGTTACCGTGGAATATGATTCCTTTACCATCAGTATCAATCTCATAGACAATTTAAAACATACCAAATATATTCTCATTTCGGTGTCTAGAAAACTATTCATCCCATGAGACTACTAATGGAATGAGGGGCTTTCATTAACAAGTCCCCAAACTATGTTTTTCATTTCCAAAAAATTATTCACATATCTAATAATAAAATTAATCCATAAACCATGTTCCTTAGGAAATATCAGTAATAGGTGATGAATATGGATTTATCGATATTTCCTCATATAATCAAACTACTATAAAAAATAAATAATGCTTGTAATAATGGTATGCAACTTATTAAATAGTCATATCCTTTATAATAAATATGTATTTTTGGGGAAAATATAATTTTAAATAGTCACTAGAAGAATAATGTTGCTATCAATTTTAAATAAGGATTGTATCAATATGAAATATACTCAATGAATTAAGAATAAGGGTTATTATGGTTGATGAAATAGAAATATCTTAAAAACATTCTCGATAGAAATTTCATGTTTATTTTGAAACACATTTTAAAAATAATTTCATTAATAATATGGTTTTAAAAACATATTATCTAATAATTACTTCATAAATATGTAAAGGAAGTATCAAATAAATAATGGAAGATAATTTCAAAACAGGTAAACATAAAAATCTTTTTGTATGGTAAAATGTTAGAAAAATTACTTATTCTAAAAGTGACTAGAATACTCATTTCAAAACAATTTTTTTTTAAAAAAATTGAGTAATATGTTTCATTTATTAAATCTTTTTGAACAATTAAAAGAAATATTTTCTTCAATTTCTTTAGAATACATGTTGTTGAAAGAATACATATTTTTTACCGAAGAGGGAAATGAAATAAGATTTATTAAATCATTATCTCATTAATTTTAAATACCAATGAGTATAAAAATAGTACTATAACATGAAAAAGGACAAGAATAAAAAATATGAGATTAAAATAAAATGGTTTGTTTAAATGTATAAAAAAATATACATTATTGAAATTTCAAGAATAAACCATCTCATTTAGAATGAGATTGGGAAATAAACCCTTAACATGATCAAAATGCTGAACATGTAATTAATAAATTAATAAATTTTTTGTTTAAACCTTAAATACATATAAAAATGTGGAAGTCAAGAAATATGTAGTAAAAATTAATTATAAATATAAGCATAGAATATTATTGACAACGAAGAAGTAATATAACCAAATGGATGGTTTTGGATGATGAAATTCATTACCACATAGTAGCTTTTAATTCAAATACCATTAAATAAAATAATTCAAATAGAAACAAAAAATAACATTTTTATTAACTTATTATTGATATTAAATGAAATTTTGTAGTATATACAACAAAAGAAGAAGTTAGGGGCATAATAATACAACATTCCTCAATTAAATGAAATTGGGTCGTAATAAATTACCTCACACATTCATTTTATTTTTACTTTTTAAGACCATATTTATTGTTGTTTTGAGCACTTTTTTACCTTATAAAATCATATTAATATTTATTATATCATATATGTTTCCCTTATTAAATTTTATAACCTTTTTGTTAACAATCATTTATTTGTTTCATCATTTCATGTGTTAATTTGTATTGATTTTCATGTTTGCATCGATTTGTTATTTTCAATTACCATTACATAGATCATTATTTAATTATATATAGAAGTTAATTCATTATTTAAATATCATATATATTTACTATATATATATATACATATTTACTATTATAAAAAAATTGGTGATAACAATTGAAATGCATCATTTGGCAGACTATTGGTTGTATGTATGCCTGAACACTCTTGCACTTTCTTTTCATATTATTGATTGAAGTGTTAATGATATATAATTGTAAGATAGTTTTAGTATCGTATTTATGTAATATATATAAAATATTCTTATTAATATAATCTTTAATACAATCCATGTAAAGAGTGAACGAATCACATCACTTTGAGCAGGCGGTTGTCCACGTGTCCTCAAATGATGTTATCGAATTTCAAAAAATGAACAAAATGGAGGTATGTGTTATATGAAAATTATTAATGAATATCAATTATATAAGTATCATAGAAATCATATATATTCCACAAATCCATCATTAATTCCCACGATGAAATATGTTAATGGATGAACAAATGACATTGGGTCAGGAGGAAATAGTTCATTGTATACAATAACGATGGTTGTGTATCCAATATGATGTAAGTGTGTGTGAGTGTTGGTTTTACCCATAAAATTAATAAAATATCATAATATTGAAGATACAGAGTTGATTATATAATAATTAAATATAAATAACTTATGGGGTGGAGATAGAAATAACAAAAATTGTTCTCATCATATAACGTTTCCTAATTTTCATTTAACTTCTACTATTTTACACCAAAATACATCTATTTTATTTATTTTTATCCATACCAAAGTGTATAATAATAGGGTATATATTTTATGAAAATTTTTTCCCAGGTTTTATTATTCAATGTTCGTTAGAGTTGTGAATAAATGATGTGGGTGAGTTCTCATTTATACTCGAGGTGGAGTGGAATTTTGGTAAATATAAAACGGTAAAAGTTATTCGGATGTCTTGCTAACATCATGAATCTCCAATAATAATTTTTTTGAGATTTTAATGTCCCAAATTTTTTCATGTATTATTTTAATATTATATGGTAATTATTTCGAGACCATGCTCTAAGACGACGTGCAATTCCGAGGCCCGGTGAGCCCGGGACAGATGTTTGAATTTAATTTAATAATTAAATTATGTGCGCATGCAGTTTACATGAAAAAGTGGAATAACTCTTGAAAGTTTTCTCGGATTACAAATCACAGGGCACTATTGTGTTCATAACAGTGATTTTGCCTTAGGCGAGGCCTAACATCGGCCGGCGCAGGTCGGTGGTGAAATATGGTTTTTTGGATGTAACAGTAATACAATATTTAATAAAAATATATTATTCCTTCAATAAGATCTTTTAAAATCTCATATCTTTTATCCTATTTAAAAAGAGGCTTGCGCTAGGGTCCAGGGGTACAACCCCATAACCCTGAACACCCTTGGCGGCTCTGAAGGGGACCCCCAACGTGGCGGCAACGACGTTCATGACGGGTTTCAATGGCAACGACGACGCGACGAGCAGTTCTTCACTGGAAAACGTAGAGAATCCAGGTAAGATAATTTCTATTGATTTCTCCTTTCCGCATTTTTGTTTTCTATGACGAATGCAGGCTAATCCACAAACAGATTAGCCCGTGGATCGATCGTTTTGCGGGCGGGTGCGATTTGGAGTTATATTGGGAGATCAAATACTGGAGAAATATAATCTTTTGATTGTTGTGGTTTTTGATCTAATGGTGACGAACCCGGATCGTCACGAACAACGATCGAGGTTCGTCCTCCTTGTTTAATTCTTGATTCTTTTCTCCCTCGCGTTCTTCATTTTGTTCTACGCGTTCATGGAGGAAATCGATCGTTACACATTCGTCTGTTGGCGCATCAATCCAAGATTCAAGATCCAACCCCGAAGTAATTCCACAGAGGTGAGATGACGGTTTCGGAGAGCGATTTGGAGCAGTTTGGGAGATTCATATTTTTGGGCATTTTTCTTCAGATGGATCGATTGAGGTTTATGATCCAATTAGAATACTGAAAACACTCGTTTCGGTGTTCGTGTGATAAGGAAAACCAAACCCTAGAGTATCGTGATGAACGGATAAGAAAATGAAGATCCGAAGGATCGGCCGAGACACGGGGAGGAAGACGTCGTTCCTGGATAAATCCCAACTACACGACGTGTAGTATGGGCTACACAGTGTGTGTTCGTCGGTAGGGTTACATGGTGTGTACTCCGGGAGTACATGGAAATGCGCATGATACATGGCCACGGACACACCGTGTATACCCACCTGGCCAGACCTGACCAGATACACGGGGTACCCCATGTAATGGTCCACAGGCAGGCGACACGGACACGGGCAGAGACCGTGTACGGGCACATGGCCAGCATACACGGAGCGAGCCCAGGCGCTCAAACACGGCGTGTGTTTTTCTTCCACACGTCATGTAGTTGTTTTCTATCCATCAACACCGAAGGACATGGGTCGTTTACACGGGGAGTACTCATGGTCAAGGAACAAGACATATACTTTTCTACACAGCTTGTAGTTTAATTTTTGCATAGCTTGAGCAGAGGACATGGGCTGTTTAAACAAGAAGTACCCGGGTTCAAGGAACACGACGTCTAACCATACTACACACCGTGTAATAAATCATTCAAGGCTTGAGACACTTGCCTTCTATAACATGGAATAGTTCTTAGGGTTCGTACCCTTGGTAATTCCCTGAAGGTTTTGTTATCGATTCCATTATACAGGAGTATGATCCCTTCATCATAACTCCCTGAATAGATTCTTTGTAATCCTCTCTGAGATGAACCCTATATTCATTCCTGGAACCCTAGGTAGTGTTTTTGGTATGGACGTGACCAACTTTACCCAGGCGTTGATCCTCTTCTTAGCGGATTAGCTCAGACTGAGTTGTCGGAATCACCCCATGACATATATGTGATTCTCATCTAAGAATATTGTTCCCAAGGTACTTGTGGAGTGTGTTCTCCCAGAACGAGTACTTCGTATCTCTCTATTCAGACCTAGGAGTGTGTTCTCCAGATAGTAAGCTTAGTGGGATCATCAAGATGGATCTAGTGGCGGTATTGCGAAGGTCGTTTGTGAATGAGTGTATATGGATATTCTTGTTATATGATCCATAGAAATATACTGTTTAGAGATGAATGTACCTTTTCTTTTGTGGTATTTTCCTTTGTTGTTTTTCCTTTGTGGTTTTCAGGGTGTCCTACTGGGTATTTTTATACTCACCCCTACACGGGCTTTGCTTGCACATGTCGTGTCTTGTGCAGACGAGCTTGCCTTTGACAGGATTTTAGGCGGACCAGGACCGGACGGTGCTCAGTGAGATCAGACAGGCTGAGGTGTGATCCTTCAGCTGTGAATTGCAGTCCCAGTACCTTTCTCTACGGGTTGGACTTATTACAGATTTTCTTTTGGTGGGCTTGTACTTTTGGCCCAGGGTTTTACTTTACTGTACTTTACTTCCCTGTAGTACTCTGTTGGTTGGGTTTTAGTGTATGCATGCATCTGTTCTTTTCAGTAGTTTTTACTTTTCATCTTTGTGGACTTGGAGATGTGTGTGCATGTGTACAGGTTATAGGCAATGCCTCCCAAGTTAGTAGCATGCCTACTTGGTGCTAGTCACCATCCCCTGGCCTATTGGAGGTGGGCTTGGGGAGTTGCGGCTCGGGCCCCGCTGGGACGGGTCGTGACAGAGTGGTATCAGAGGTGGTCTGTTCTACCTTAGGAGCGAGAGTCTGTGAGTTGGTTTGGGGCATCATTGTTAAGTGTTTCGTGTTTGGCTCTCAAGCCGGGGACCCCAGTGTTGGTGCGGCGGCCTTCATATCCATACACCAGGGCTATGATAACTTGATTTTCGACTCGGAACATGAAAACACTAGTTGTATGGGGAAAATTAATGGTACATGCATCGTATAGGAATGGTTTGTGGTTTCCATGTTCTTCTTGAGTTAGCTCTCCAGTTATACTCACTGACTATGATACATCTTGTTCCTTAAATAGGATGGATCGACAACGCGCACCCACTAGGATCTAGTAGCTCGATCACGAGGATGACCCCCTCAAGGACGAAGCTTCGATACAGGGACCAGATCCCCATGTTATACCACCAGGTGGCATGCCAGTTATTCCACCACCTGTGGGGTAGTTTTTGGTGCATGCTGTACCAGTGGAGGAGGAGCGCAGGTTAAGCGCACTCTACAAGTTTCAGAGACATAGACCCCTCATGTTTCAAGGTGAGCCTATCCCTCGGGCAGTAGAGGACTGGCTTGAGGCAGTGACCAGAGTCTTCCATTTGGTCAGGACACCAACAGACAAGATGGTGATCCTGGCAGCGAGCCTTCTGCAGGGCTCGGTAGGGCGATGGTGGAGTTTGGTCATCCAGACTCATGACGAGACGACTCTTTCATGGTGGAAGTTTAAGCATCTCTTGATAGATGAGTATTCACCAGTCACCCTGAGAGCAGTACGTATACAAGAGCTTATTTAGCTCGAGACGGGAACCATGTTAGTGGCTGACTATTCGTCGAGGTTTACCGACCTCTCGCGATACTCAATGAATATGGTCAAAGATCATTACTTCAGAGCTCGGACATTTGAGCGGGGATTGCTCAGAGATATCCGAGCTAGCATCATCCCTATGAGAATTCCTACTGATGATTGGGTGCTCGAGTGCGCTTTGGTGGTCGAGAGCTTCCTGGAAGAGCAAGGACAACCGACAGTTTTCAGCAGTGGGTGAGCTGGAGTGGAGACCATGGCGGCAGGGAGCTGACATCAGGGACCCTGGCATGGGAGACGTTTCCAGAGGAGATCCTAGGACATGGGATTAGCCGTACATGGTTCGCAGGGTGCTTCGAGCCATCCTCGAGAGAGGCGATGTTACTCATATGACGATAGGGAACATCTCGCTCGAGATTGTCCAACCCGCCATGCTAATGACCCAATAGCCGTGGATGGATCACCGAAATAGAGGCAACGTGTGGAGAAGGCAGATCCGCGAGGCGGCAGACGTGGAAGAGGATCTAGGAGAGCAGTTGGAGGTGGTCGGCATTTTGACCCTTTACCACCACCACCCCCAAAAGGTCCACCCTAGGCTCAGGAAGCTGGTGGAAAGAAGTAGGGACAACTGCAGGCGGCAGAGGATTATGACCCCGGTACTCCCGGAATGATTAGAGGTACTATTTGTGTCTCTTATACTTTGGATTCCATATTGATAGACACAGGTTCTAGTCATTCCTTTCTGGCTACTTATATTGTTCGAGACCTTGAGATTCCAGTTGAGCCGTTGACTCGACCCTTACACTTAGAAACACCGACTAGAGAAGATTCCGAGATCACACACCTTTGTAGGAAATGTGACCTAACCCTTGGAGGCGAGAGTTTCGGTTGAAACATCATGTTGGTAGTGTCAAGGCCTTACGATGTCATACTTTTCTTGGATTGGTTATCCAAAGTTCATTCCCAGATTGATTTTTTTAGGGGAAGAGTGCATTATGTCCGTAGTGATGGAACGAGGTTCTCTTTAATCGGTGAAAGAGAGACCCAGGCAGCACAGGATGGAATCGTGCATAGGAGGGAACAACTGATTTCACATTAGTTGGCTAGCCTAGCCCTTGGTGCGACAGATGTTATGAGTTTCCAGTTTCCAGCAGTGGTGGATGAATACGAGGACGTCTTTCCCGAGGATTTCCCCGGTATACCTCCCCATCGGGAGATAGATTTCTGCATTGAGTTACAACCCGGGACGACCCCGATATCAGCATCCGCTTATTGGATGGCTCTTGCAGAGCTTCATGAGCTGAGGTTGCAGCTGGACGACTTGCAGAAAAAGGGCTTTGTGAGACCCATCATTTCACCCTGGGCAGCCCCAGTGCTGTTATCCAAGAAGGCGGACGGGAGCTTGAGGTTGTGTGTGGATTATCGGTGCTTAAATCTAGTGACCGTGAAAAACTAGTATCAACTACTGATGATCGATGACCTCTTCGACCAGTTGAGAGGGGAAGGGTGGTTTTCAAAGGTTGATCTACGATCAGGCTATCACCAGTTGCGATTACGGGAGGAGGATATACTGAAGACGACTTTCAGATGTCACTATGGTCACTATGAGTACTTGGTGATGCCCTTCGGTGTGACGAATGCCCCGACAGTGTTCATGGGACTCATGAACCGTATTTTTCATCCCTATATAGACCGGTTTCTAGTGGTCTTCATCGATGATATCCTTGTGTACTCTGTGTCTAAGGACGAGCACGCGAGACACCTTAGAATGGTTCTGAACACACTCCGAGAGAACCAGTTGTATGGGAGACTATCTATGTGTCAGTTCTGGTTATAGGAGGTCCACTTTATAGGGCACGTTATCTCAGCGGATGGTGTAGGAGTGGACCCAAAAAAGCTGGAGGCAGTGATATCTTGGGATCCAACCCCAGAGTGTGACGGAGGTGTGGAGTTTTTTGGGGTTGGCATGCTACTATCAGAGATTCATCCATGATTTCTCCAGGATTGAAGCACCCATGATAGCTTTGAACAGAAAGGGGCAGCCTTTCGGGTGGACCGAGAAATGATAGCCGGAATTCCATCAGTTGAGATGGAGTCTGACGACTGCCCCGATCTTGAGATTACCGGAGGAGGGTGTTGAGTACGTAGTGTTCTGCGACGCATCAGGAACCGGGCTTGGTTGTGTCCCGATGTAGAGGCAAGCAGTGATTGCCTATGGCTCACATCAGTTGAGGCCATATGAGCAGAACTACGTGACCCACAATCTTGAGTTGGCATCAGTATTTTTCGCATTGAAGATGTGGAGGCACTACCTGAGGGGCGAATGGTTTACCATCTACTCTGATCACAAGATTCTCAGATATATCATTCCTCAAAAGGATCTGAATTTGAGACAGAGGTGATGGCTTGAGTTCCTCTAGGATTATGAGTTTGAGATTGTTTATACTCCTAGGATGGGGAATGTGGTGGCCGACTCTCTTAGTAGGAAATTCAGTTCGCAGTTGCTGGATGAGGCGACAAGGAAATTGGGCTCTTTGCAATTTTCCTTCGTGGATAGAGATGAGGGATATTACCTTTAGGTAATGTTCGTTACCCCTCCACTCTTACAACAAGTCAGGGAAGGATAGTGTGAGGATGCTAGCTGTGAGACTCTACGTGCTCATATATCTACAGGTGATGCTGTTGATGGATTTTTAGAAGGAGGGGAGCACGTTGTCCTTTTCAGAGGGTGAACGGTAGTTTCAGTGACGTTGCGGGAGGAGGTTCTGAGGGAGTTCCATACAACCCCTTTGGTGGGGCATCCAGTCATGGCGAAGATGTAACTGGACCTCCGACGTCAGTTCTCGTGGCCAGGGATGAAGAAGTGTGTGGTAGAGTTTGTTTCTCGGTGCCTTACTTGTCAGCAAGTAAAGGCTGAGCACCAGGTTCCAGCAGGTTTGACTCAGCCCCTTGAGGTTCCAGAGTGGAAGTGGGATGGGATATCCATGGACTTCGTGAAGGGTTTACCATGCATGTTCATGGGACACGATGCCATCTGGGTGGTCGTTGATCGACTCACCAAGTCGGCCCACTTCCTATCCATACGGGAGAAGAGTTCAGTAGAGAGCTTGGGACACCTCTACGTGCAAGAGATAGTTCGACTTCATGGAGTACCATCCACAATCATCTCCAATCGTGATTCTCGTTTCACATCCCGGTTGTGGAAGTGATTGCAGGAATCTTTTGGGACTCAGTTACGTATGAGAACAGCGTTTCATCCCCAGACTGAAGGTCAGATAGAGTGGACCATCCAGGTCCTGGAGGATATGCTACGAGCATGCATACATGACTTAGGTCATAGCTGGGAGGATCATATACTACTAGTGGAATATTCTTATTACAATAGTTATCATTCCACTGTTGGAATGGAACCATTCGAGGCTCTGTACGGGCGACCTTGCAGGTTGCCACATTACTGGACTGACCCGTGAGAGTTATCACTCATGGGCCCAGAGATGGTGAGAGCTACTACATAGAAGGTGTAGGTCATCCCGGAGTGGATGAAGACTGCACAGAGTCTACAGAAGTCATATGCCGACAGGAGGCAGAGGCCCTTAGAGTTTGAGGAGGGAGAGCATGTGTTTCTTTGGGTCTCACCTCGACGAGGATTACAGAGATTTGGCTGAGGCGGAAAACTATCTCCAAGGTTCGTTGGCCCTTTTAAGATTCTAAGTAGAGTTGGCGAGGTGGCATATATCTTGGATCTACCTCCTCAGATGGACCGGGTACACAACGTCTTCCATGTTTCGCAGGTACGAAGGTACGTGCATGATCCATCACACATCATCGAATGGGGCGAGCTGGACATTGATGATGGAGTGACCATTGATGAGTACCCAGTGGAGATCGAGGATCAGAAGGAAAATATCCTTCTTGGATGATCTATTCCCTTGTTGCGTGTCCGGTGGCAGTAGAAGAATCTCCAGGAGAGCACGTGGGAGAAAGAGGCTCAGATTCGTGTACAGTACCCACACCTTTTTGAGTATCCCTTGTTTTGGGTTTTCATAGACATAAAATCCCTAAGGTTGGTGTGATGTAATGTCCCATATTTTTCAATGTATTATTTGAATATTATATGGTAATTATTTCGATACCAGTCTCTAAGACGACGTGAAGTTCTGAGACCCGTTGAGCCCGGGACAAATGTTTGAATATAATTTAATAATTAAATTATGTGCGCATGCAGTTTTCCTGAAAGGGTGGAATAACTCCCAAATGGGTGCTCGGATTAGAAATCTGAGGGCACTGTTGCATTCAGAACAACAATTTTGCCTTAGGCGAGGCCTAACTTTGGCCGGTGCAGGTCGGTGTTGAAATCTGGTTTTTGGACTCAATAGTAATAAATTATTTAATAAAAATATTTTATTCCTATAATTAGATCTTTTAAAATCTCATATCTTTTATCCTCTTTAAAAAGAGTCTTGTTCCAGGGTCTAGGGTTACAACCCCATAACCTTGAAAACCCTTGGCGGCTTTGGAGGGGACCCCCAAAGCGGCAGTAACGACGTTCTTGACGGATTTTGACGGTGATGAAGACGCGGTGAGCTGTTCTTCGCTGGCAAACGTAGCAAATCCAGGTATGATGATTGTTATTGATTTCTCCTTTCCCCGTTTTTGTTTTCTACGACGAACGCGGGCTAATCTACGAACATATTATCCCATGGATCGATTGTTTTGTGGGAGGGTGCGATTTGGGGTTATATCGGGAGATAAAATACTAGAGAATTATAATCTTTTGATTGTTGTGGTTTTTAATCTAACGGCGACGAACCCGGATCGTCACAAACAACGATTGAGGTTAGTCTCCCTTGTTTAATTCTTGTTTCCTTTCTCCCTCGCATTCTTTGTTGTGTTCTATGCATTCTTGAAGGAAATCGATCGTTGCACATTCATTTGTTGGCGTAACAAACCAAGATTCATTATCCAGCCCTGAAGCAATTCCACGGAGGTGTGATAGTGGTTTCGGTGAGCAATTTAGAGCGGTTTGGGAGATTCGAATTTTTGGTCGTTTTTCTTCGGGCGGATCGATTGAGGTTTATGATCCGATTTGAAGATGGAAAACACCCGTTTCAGTGTTCGTGTGATAAGGAGAACCAAACCCTGGAGTATCGTGAAGAACAGACGAGAAAAAGATGATTCGAAGGATCAGCCGAAGTGCAGGGAAGAAGACATGGTTTCTTAAAAAATCTCGACTACACGCCCTGTAGTATGAGCTACACGGTGTGTGTTCATCGGTAGGGTTACACGGTGTGTACTCCAGGAGTACACGAACACGGGCAGGATACACGGCCACAGACACATTGTGTATACCCCTCCCCAGCCAGACCCGGCCAGATACACGGGGTACCCAGTGTACTGGTACACGGGCAGGCGACATGGACACGGGCATAGACCATTGTACGGGCACATGGCCAGCATACACGGAGCGAGCCCAGGTGCCCGAACACTGTGTGTGATTTTCTTACACACTACATGTAGTTGTTTTTTTTAGCAAAGCCGAAGGACACGGGCCGTTATCACGGGGAGTACTCATGGTCTAGGAACACGACATGTACTTTTTTACAAACCGTGTAGATTAATTTTTGCATGGCATGAGCGGAGGACACAGGCCGTTTACACGGGCAGTACTTGGGGTGAAGGATCATGGCATGTAACCATACTACACACCGTGTAATAAATCCTTCATGGGTTGATACACTTGCCTTCTGTGACTTGTACTAGTTTTTAGGGTTCGTACCCTTGGTAATTCCATGAAGGTATTGGTATCGATTCCTTTATACAAGAGTATGATCCCTTCAGTGGAACTCCCTGAGTAGATTTGTTGGGATCCCATCTGAGCCAGATCCTCTATTAATTCCTGGAACCCAAGGTAGAGTTCTTGGTATCGACGTGACCAACTTTACCCAGGCACCTATCCTCTTCTTAGAGGATTAGCTCAGACTGAGTTGTTGGAATCACCCCATGACTTGGCTGTGATCCAAATTTGATCATCTTGTTCCCAAGGTACTTGTGGAGTGTGTTCTCGCAGAACTAGTACTTAATATCTCTCTCTTCATACCTTGGAGTGTGTTCTCCCGATAGTAAGCTTAGTGGTATCATCAAGATGGATCTAGTAGTGGTAACGCGAAGGTCATTTGTGTATGAGTATATCTGGATATTATTATTATATGTTCTGTAGACATATACTCTGGAGAGATGATCGAACCTTCTTTTTGTGGTATTTTCCTTTTTTTCCTTTGTGGTTTTCGGGGTGTCCAACTGGGTATTGTTATACTCACCCCTGCACGGTCTTTGCCCGAACGTGTCGTGTCTTGTGCAGAAGAGCAAGCCTTTGACAAGATTCTAGGAGGACCAGGACCGGATGGTGCTCAGTGAGATCATATAGGCCATGGTGTGTTTCTTCGGCAGCAGATTGCAGTCCCAGTACCTTTCTCTACAGGTTGGAATTATTTCAAATTTTCTTTTGGTGGGCTTGTACTTTTAGCCCAGGGTTTTACATTACTGTACTTTAATCTCCTGTCGTACTCTGTTGGTTGGGTTTTAGTGTATGCGTGCATCTTTTCTTTTTAATAGTTTTAATTTTAAACTTTGTGGACATGGAGATGTGTGTGCTTGTGTATCGGTTATAGGCAATGTCTCCCATGTTAGTAGCATGCCTACTCGCTTCTTGTCACCTGCCCCTGGCCTATTGAAGGCAGGCTTCGAGAGTTGTGGCTCGGGCCCTGCTGGGACGAGTCGTGATAGAAATCATGGTATATTTTTAAAATATATCTATACAATAGTATCTTACAATGTATCTAGGACATTTTCCCATTACAATTATTTATTAACCACTAAGAAAACTCATTTTTACCTTAATCACTATATTTAATTTTAATTGTAGTAACTAAATTTTTTTCTCAAAGACTATGTTCTCCATCCTATAAATTATTATTATTTGGATTAAAATTATTTAATACATTTTTTATATTATGATCATATAAGTGGTAGAAATTAATTTATAATTAATCTCGCATATAGGATAAGAAAGCGAGTTTAAAAATGGAAAATTTTCAATTGTTTACTATGTTTTTATAACAAAAATAAATATAAAATATATTTAAATTTCCAAAATTTCATTAATAAATGTATAATTCATCACATTTTATATTTAAAAAAATTGAAAATATAATTGATGATTATAAATTATTTAAATGAAATTTCAGTTTACAATTAAAAGTCATTATTTTTCACTATTTATTGAAAAATGAAACTTCACAGAAAAAATTAACCATATGCTATATATTTACAATAAGATTTAAAACTTAATGTTTATTTTGTCATATGATTTTTTTAAAGTGTAAAAATGTAGTTTTAAAACATCATCACCATTAAAAGGAAGTGAAACTACCATTAAGAAAAATATAGATTTTATGTGTAAAATTATATTGGTTCTAATCTAATCCTTATGAAATCTATATGATTTATGTAAAAAAATATTGAAAATGAATAATAAAAATTACATTAATATCACATAAAAATATAAATTAATTATTTTAATTTGGTTAAATCTCCTTTCTGAATATAAAAATAGTTATTTATAAAAACATATCCTTTATATTAAATTTTTTATATTCATTTATAATTAATTAGTAACCAATGAATACAACCATATATTTCAATAAGTTAGTTAATACTATTCAAATACTATAATTTAATAGATATTTTATATTTTATTAAGTTAAATATTAATATATTAATAATTTTATGTTTTTTTCGAAAAAACTCGGTATTGCGTGCAACACATGATATCAAAGAAAGTTGTTCTTGCATGTAACAAAGGATAACTCTCTGTCACATGAATTTAAATATCTTTCATTGATTGTATTTAATACAATAGTAAATATATTTTAAAGTATCAAGTTGTTATATTCACTAATAATCTTGGTGTGTCATTTCATACAAGCTATAAAATATAATATTATTTGTTTTTAAGATCACTTTGTTACAACATATCATTAAAAAATTTCAATACATTCTTGATACCGTGTAATGTTTCAAAAAATGGTTAATAAAATTGAAAATAAAACATCTCTAATTCAAATTTGTGATAAATTACTTTGATTCCACTCAACAGTGCCCCGAGTCGGTGGGTCACATGGTTTGAAGTGTACCTCACAATATGCATGAGGCTATCAACTAGTTTCATGGTCCAAGGGTGAATATGTGGGGAGACTATTCCCTCATTTCAAAGTGTAACATACTGGTATTAATCGTAAAAATAATTTATATGGTGAATTTAAAATAACTGATCAATATATATGAACAACATCCATCAAAAATAATAGTTAATAATCCAAATGGAGTCATATACAATATGATAAAAATTTCATGAATTTACAAAATAGTAAAAAAGTTATATCAACATAAAGTACAATACAAGAATCAGAAGGTAAAAAATTTAACAAAAGAAAGTCTCTCATGAGTACATCAAAAGTCTAACCCATTCATGTTTAACCATGTTATTAAGAATAGAATAATGAATCATCAATAAATTGGTGCATGTCACTATCCCTATCTGATTTTGTGAATTCTATCCAATTTCCTAGTAGAAGCATAGATAGGGTGTGATACTGCACTCAGTAGAATGCAACCAATGGTATATATAACAAGACCAATAATTGTAACATGAACAATAGCAGTGTGAAATATATTTCCTATGTATAAAAGTAAAGAAATTAAGTGTCCAAATGAAAATGTGATCATGTCCATAAAACCATAGATCCCTGTAACCAATAGTTAACATCACAAAATGAAGGTAATGTTAAAGAATAAATAATGAAATAATATTATCCAGTTGACAACTGAAAATTAATACATGTAGTAGGGAAATCCATAACAATTGAAAAAAATCAATCACATCAACACCTTATAACCATGTAACAGTATCCAAAATGGCCTTGATTTGTAATCCATTTCAGACTATGAATTCCCATATCAATGGTATAAAATACTATGGAATCCTCATAGAGTCCAAAAAATAATGTAAATGGAATCTATTTAAAGATTTAGGTGTAGTTCATGGAGAATTTAATATTATAATGTCCACTCTCATTCAATCAAGATGAATCTAATGGGTACAAAGTCTTATATAATCATATAAAATCATGATCCCTTGATTAAATAGGTTTAGGGCATCCACTACTATAAAAAATTTCCATATGTAAAAATTTACATTGAATCTAATGGAATCATGATACAAGGAAAATTTAAATGGTATCCAATACCATAATCTCATTATATTAATTATTAAAAATACATCCAAATTCCAAGAGTTAATCCAAATAATTTTACAAATTATATTTAAATAATCAAAAGAATTCACAATATGGTTTCAATTGGTAAGTAGACATAAACATCTCCTAATCATTCATTCAATTCTCATTTAATTTATTAAGGTTACAATGTCTATTGAATTGATCACACTTACCTAAAGGGGTTGTAAATAATAGGCTAGATAAAAAGGAACACCCCATGGGTGGACAATTTTGGGGATGCCAACATCCTAAAAAAAATGATAAAAGTGGGAAACCAAAATAGGATCAAATTATTTTAATCTAGAGACATAAACAATTTTAGGGGAAGCATTGAGACTCTCGATGATCGTAACACTATCCACAAATCATATAAAGCTCAAAACATATAGGAAATACTATAGACCACCTACCATATGCCCTTAATATATCTATTTTCTTGTATCGACCACTAATTTTTTCTAGATCGAGAGAAAAATGAATAATGGATGAAAATACTATAATAACATAATTTTAGCTTAAATGAAAATAAATCCTTCGATATATTATAAGATAAATTATTACAGAATTATAATGATGAAAATCATGTGTGTGTTGAATGAGACCAATAGTCTTGGAATCAGGCATAAAATGATGAAACAAGAGTAAATCATATTATTTCGTTTCGAAAGGGAGCATTGAAATCCATAGATGTTTATAGGAATGAAAATTGTAAGGAGGTTTTAAAACATACAGTAATTATTGGGAAAATAAATTACAACATTTTAAATGAGTCACATGGTTTTTTTCAAACCTTTGGATAGACTATACAGCAAATGTGAACCGTTATACCTCTCAAGGGGGAAACCCACATGGATGATGTACACTATTCGGATAACTGTTCCCAAAATGAATTGCATGCTACAACTAAAAACAAAAGAGCTCCCATATAGGTGTTCACCCCAAGAAAAATAGTTTCCAAAAACATTATATCCATTGTATCCCACATTCCATCCCAAGAGTATTAGTCATAACTATGGGGCTTGGGTACTATGGTTTCATATAACAATGTGGGCTAGATTTTTTTCTCTAAAATTCGAGCTTTGGGCTCCAAAAAAGATATGGACACCACTCGAAACTAATGTGATCTCTATAGTCACTCACATTTGGGAAATAAATTTAATTTAAATTTAAATTGAAAATAATTGTGTCTAATTGTAAATCCAAGGATCTTACAATATACATCACATAAATGAAATCGGCAACAAATTTTGAATTTGTCTCAGAGAAGTAAAAATTTTGACACAAATTCCTCACCTTAAGTCTCGACTTCCTTCATACATGATCAAAATTAATGTATAATAAATATAAGTATATTATAAATATAATAATGAATGATAATTATTCATATCATACTATATATTCTTCCCTTATGACCGTCTATTACATTCTTTTTAACAATTCAATGTTAATACCATGTTTTTGGAAACCATTACATTGTTTTTTTGTGTATTTTGATTTATTATTTTCTATCCTTTTACATTGATCTAGAATCCATAATCTCTAGAGTTTTAAAAATGGTATTAATAATATATATATTCAGTTTATATTAATTTGGATTAATCAATAATAAATAGAGCTATGAAATGAAAAACACTATTACATGAGAAGGTAGGTCATACGTATGTGTGAACATTATTTCCATTTACTCAAAGGATATAAATAAATAAATATAAATAATATATTACCATTACAGAATCAATTTTATGTCATATATATATATCACATATTCATTACATTTACTTCATTTTTCATAATTCAAAACTATTAGTGAAAGGGTAATCACATTGCAATGTGTGGTGGTAGTGCAACATACACACAAATTAATTTATCATATTCTATTTATAATGTAATTCTAGATTTTATATGTTATATTATAACTCCATATGTACAATTATATCACTAATATTGTATGTTTACATAATATACATTATTATATCATGCTATGTAAAGAAATGATGGAAAACTAATTATGTCATTTCGTGATGCATTAGTCTTCTCCTCAAATGATCAATGATTTTTCCCTTTTAAGGAATGATTAGATGGTTATATATATCTAAAATTTCATAAAAAGATACCAATATAAAATCTATACAAGGATTATCATATCATCCTGTTTTCATAAAAAATGACAGTGGAAGAGAACTAAATAAAATAAAATGCTCTGTTGAGGATGTTAACCATTCATTTGTAAACTTATTTTTTTTAACAAAAGACTTAGTATATTGGATTTCGATAAAAAACAAGGCATCATGGAAGATAGATAATTTAAGACAGAATTTGGGAAGGTATTTTCTTTTCCAAAGGGGACTAGATGGGTGAATATGAGAAGATAGAGGGTATCCATTAACATGTGAGTGGAGAGGAACAATTATAATTTTTGAAAAAAGGTATACACATGATTCTCACAAGCCTAAAGGATCCAAAATGTGTAATTTTAGAATCATGTATGTTATATCACCAAAATATTTCCATCCAATTGGTATAATAAAATTATTAATATCATTTTAGTGCTTCTATTATTAGTTTATCCCTAAGAAAACTAATTGTCTCTTTAGTTATGACAGTTAGTTTTTAGAAATTTCTAATATTCATAATTGAATCAAAATTAATTTATCTTTTTATATTATATATACATTTTTCATTTTTCTTAACTAGATTCATTGATGTGGAAAAATATTCAATAAAATCAATCCTACATACATGAAAAAAACGAGGTTTTTCCAAAAGAAATGTATCAAAAGAGGAAAACAATTATACATATAATCTAAATATTAAATGAATTATAATAACCTAAATAATATTAATAAAAATATAATTGATTAGTTTTTAATGTAAAGAAATGATTTTATTTTTATGGACATAAATCATTTAAAATGAAAGATAAATAACTGGAAAAATAACCATTTTAAACTATTCATCAAAAAATTTATTTTTTCATTCATGTCTCAAAAATTCAATCCAATATTATTTTGAAATGGTGATTTCCAAAAATTAATGATACATTTTTAAATATATTTCCTAAATGTATAGAAATATATTTTGAAAATAATTGGGAAGAAGGTGTTAAAACAATATTTATGAAAAACATATTTTTAAGTGAAATATTGGATTTATTTTCAGCTAATGTATAGAAAACACATAATATGAATATTAAAATTTTGATTTTATATATAATATGAATATTTAAAAAAAATCACAGAAAATCATTTTTTTGATTTATTGAATTAAAAGGTGTTTTGTACATAATTTTTTTTTCAAAAAATTATTTCCTTTAATTTGAAATTGTTTTTATTTTAATTTATATATAAAGTTTTTCACTAAATAATTCATTTAGTGAAAATATGGAAACCAAATATTATAAAATTTAACCTAAAACATTTCATATCGTACATTCATAGATATTGGTGATAACAATCATAATAAATGATAGGATTTTTAGATTATTTGTTATTTTGTATAAAGTACATGTTTTGTGTAATGCAAGTTAAACCCAGTTTTATGTGTAATGAAAGCAGAACTCGATGTTGTGTATAACACAAAATATTGTAAATATTAAATTTATTTGAAATTATATATTTGAAAAAATCATTAGTGTTCCATATAATTATTGACTAAATAAATGTATATGATATTTGTCACGTTATTATACTATTGCAATTAAAATATCATTGCTCCCATAATACATTTTATTCTATGGGAATAAGATAACATTGATCATGTGTACAAAAAACTTTAAAATTATGTCGAAATTAGATTCTATTTTTAATTAAACATTACAAGGTAATAAATACACATTTATTAAATATATGTTCAATATATGATATCATAATGATTCTATAATGAAGATTTATTATTTACATTTAACTAATTTCCACACCTAAGAATATCGAAACATCATTCTTGCATACGTATAACCTTATATCTAATTGGATGGTGTGATTTGTTTTCTATGATTAACATTTATTGATTACTCATGATATATATATATAATGAATATATATGATATTCATATCATAGATATAATTATAGAGATTATAGAACTATGATCAAAATGAAATGAAAGAAACAAAAACTTACACAAAAAACAAACTAGTTATTTGAAGAAATGTTATTTTATCAAATATTTGTAAACAAACCAATAATAAAATATTATAAGAAATTCAAATATGGTATTATATATATTATTATTATTCTATAATAGTTGAATAGAAAACTAATATTTATTATTCAGGTTTTTTATAAGAGTATTATGGAAGTCAATAAATAGGTTACAGGATAGCATTTCCATCTAAAGTTATTTCATTCAAGGAGACTACGATTCAAAAGATACCAATATAGTAATTTTTTCTTGTTATAATATCATTTTTATCATGATTATAATTTCATAAGATATTTAAGATTAAATATAGTGATATTCCATTCAATAAACTAATTTATTTAATTATCATATTTTTTATTTATAGGTAATACATGGTATTCGATCATTCTCATCCCATTATGTACACTATATTGAAAAAAAAATTTACAGAAAAAACAACATTAATTCTCTAATTAGTGGAAAACCAATTTTCTTTATTGTCAGTGTTATTATAAGAGAAAATTGAAAAATGTTATCACTATTCTCCAATGATGTTTAAATAAATTTTTAATATTATTTTTACTTTTAAAATATTTTTTTATAATTTAAATTTTATCATTTTCAAAATAAGTTACATTTAAATATTTACAAAAAATATCGAAGAATTTTTTTTATTCTGTACTGCATGAACAAATTTTTCCTTTGTTATGAACACTATATTATTTGCTTCTATAATTTAAAATTTTCAATGTTAATTTTAATGAAAATATTTTACATAATATTTGGTGTGTGTTTATATTTTAATGTTTTGGTTCCAAAAGTATGAAAACATTCCTCAAGAATCTTTTAATAATAATTCTATGGAATTTCCATTCATCAAAGAAAACTTCCTTTTGCACACATATTCTTTCATTGGGTCAATGATCAAATGTTACATTCCATAATCATTCATCGAAATGTATTGATTTACAATTATAGTGAAATGATTCCTATTAAACAAGTTCATTTTAATTGGGTTATGTCATGAATAATTGATGATGTGTTTGTGAAACATATTTCTTTCCATGTGTGATGGATTGATGAAATGACTGTGAAACATGATTTTTTTTCATGGGTTATTATATGATGATTTTTTTCTAATAATGTTGAACAAAAATTTATGGAATATGTGATATGTGGGAGCTATATAAAACTATAGTTCATTGGGTAAAATTTTATATCTCCTAAGGCAATGATGTGATACAAAACAATATTCTTGATCATGTATGGGAAACAAACTGATCAGATTGATCCACTATGAAAAATCGGTGATGATTCTTGATCGGTTAGGAATTGGGAAACAAGTTTATATTTATGATCTACTACGATTATTGGTCTCATATGATATCATTGAAATATGGAATGATTTTTATACTTATTATAGGGCCGCACTAATATAAAATAAACATTTGTTTCATGAATGTCTGTTGGCGATTTCTTACACTGAAGGATCAGGTATTATTAAATGATAATGTTTTGTGCCCTGACTCATGTTTATTACCCATTATAGTTTGGTTATGAAATTTTTATGTTATATTCATTTTCTAAAATAGTTATTATTATTATTATCAATTATATATTTTACATATGTTTTTATAAAAAACATAACTATTTACAATTTAGTTGTTTATAAAATCTAGTATTTTATTGTTTTTGGTATTTATTATTGGATCCCAAAATTATTTTGAACTCATAAAAAATTATACGAATATGATATTCCAAAATAATTTTATTCCCCACCACATTGCAAGATATTGAGTCCCCAAAATTGAGAAGTTACATTGATGTTTCAGAAAAGGAAATGACTATCTCTGCAACTTGGAAGTGATGAACTAGACTAAAATTTTATATAACTAGCTTAAAAAATAATATTAAACATTATGTAAATCATATTCTTAACCGAAATCTCAAAGGAATACATGACCAGAAATAATTAATGAAAAGACTCGTGTAACCACGCATTAAAAATCATTAAATTAGAGTTTGTAAAAAATATATATCATAAATATATGGTCAAGTCCTTCACATTACATTTGATAAATATCACTTAAACAACATGCAACATTCAGACAAACATAAAAAATATGGATTTCGAATAGATTTAATGCTTTCAGCTATCTTGTTTTATCGAGGATCACCCATGAAGATTTAATGGTCCATTTATGGACAATAGAACATTATATATTCTGATAACTAAGTGGGAATGTGGGTTGAAGAAGATCTATTATAAAGGGATTCTTTGGATAACGACTAGGTGAAAATTTATTTCCCTTCATTTCTTTCTTCTATAATACAATTCTATAATTTATCCCCCTCTCTCGAATCAACATGACTTCCCAATCTACGTAGGTATAGTTTTTATGAGTTATTATAAAAGGGGGATACCTTAATAACTTTAAATTTTTAGTTTCTACATATAATGGAATAAACCTATTCTCTTTCTTCTACTAACTTGTTTCGATTGTTTATTAAATATTAAAATATTAATGCATCTATACTAGAATTTGATTTTATTTAATTCAATTGAATTGTTTAGTGATCAATTTATACCTCTACCCAATTCATATTTATTTTATATAAAATAAAATAGGGTTTAGTGGTGATTTTTCGTCGATTTCTAGAATAAGAGAAAAATTATAATATGAACTGATGTTAATTATGGAAAAAAAATTATATGTGAAATTCCTTAATTTATCAGAAGGACCCATTACTGTTCAACATAAATAAGAATAATTTTATACCAATTATGAGTTTATTTCTAATTCCCATTACATCACCATCTAGTAAAGGGGGGAGATGTATCAATAGAGGAATCTCTCACATAATATATACAATTAGTAAAATTAGTAAAAAAAATTAGAAAAATTATTGAATAATAGTTGGTTTCACCAAACCATTTTGGTCACCATTATTCATAAATTATTTTAATAAAACAATTTTGACTAATTTATAAAACACCAAAATTATAATACAATATTAAAATCAACTTTTACTCAAATAAACAACATGTCAAAAAAATCTTTTTTTGCTCGTCTTTGGGAGTCTACCTAGTTTATCTATTACTCTTTAATTAGTTAATAATTATTTTCCAAACACTAATAATGGTCTCTATCATTTTTGGTGTCGTTTATATGGGGCCACATCACTAAAAAACAAAAAACATTTGTAACCCTAAATGTCCAATTTTTGCAATGGAAAAACTAGTTGATATTTATATTGAAATTGACATAAAATTAACAAATCTAATGAGTACAAAAAGAAAATAAAATATTGAAGAAATAAACATCTCATATCTGTGTGACACAATTAGTGTTCAATCTTTGTGTGAATAAAATTATTCTAATATAAATCAAACCCCCCATATTCAGTGTGTGCCATAATCCATTATTCAAAATAACAAACTAATTTCACTTGTTGGAAAACACAATTTCTAATTTTGTGTTTGTATGCTTCATGCCATTCAAAAACATCATTGTCTTGCAAGAGAGGGTCTAAATTTTCATTTCCATGAATTTTCTATTTATTATAAAGAATTATGCCAATATGACACATATGGAAAAATTTTATAGGATGGAATTACATTTCTCAATTTAAGTAGTAGTTATGAAATTTTTGTATAATCTGCAACCAGGGGATACTCAGAAATTGGAATAATATAAAAATATATTTCAACATTGATTATTACTAACATGATTGAGATCCTCGGTAACAACCTATAATTTTATGAAATATATTATTTATGATTTCTTTGATGGATTTTGTTGTACACTAAACCAAGATTATCTTGCGCTATTTACTACATCGTATTAGCTTGCAGTATACACAACACTATTCTTGGCTTTTGTTTCACACAATTTCAAGTTATTTTGATAGTACTAATTTCAAAAAAAAGTGAGTATAGATTTTTATCAATGTATAAATGAACTTATCTTGGATTATGTCATTAGTAAGTCTAAAATAAGCCTTCACTACACTCAACACTAACATGGATTGCACGACCTTCCCCAAGAGCTTGGGTGGTACGCAATACCGTGTTTCAATAAAAATGATATATTATTAAAATATAATATCAAATAGACATTATTAATATTTTTTACCGCATGTTTAATTTTTTATAATTTTAAAATTCATATTAAACATTATATGAGGACAAATTCATTTTTTTAAAAAAGAATTATTTTATAAAAAAATACAGTTTTACCACCTTTTGATGGAACATCCATTTTAAATCTCATTTGGACACTTTTAAATGATATATTTGAAAAGATAAACCTTTTGGTTTAGAATATGAACTTAATAATGATTATGGGTAAATTTTTTATATTTTAATGATAACATTCATATTTTGGTGAATAGTGAAAATACACTAAATTTGAATTTAAAACAATTTTTTTCATCCAAATAATTTATATGATTAAATTATTTTATTGAATGGTTTTAAAGTATAAATAGAATATATTTTTATAGTTTAAGAAAATTTAAGCCATTTTTATTTAAATTACATTGAATTCATACACAAAAACGTTTCAATATTTTTCACTATTTTAAACAAAAACCCTTTTTTCAACAATATGATTAATATTAAATTAATTAATAAAAATTATATGTTATGAATTTGGAAAATTTAATAATTATTTGGATTCAGATGGTTCATATTTTTTAAATAGGTATCTTTTTTTGATCATTTTGAATAGTAACTTCGGTAATTATTTTATTTACTATAGTTAAAGGGTTAATCTAGAAAATAAGGGTAAAATATAATAATATAATAATATTAAACTACACTAACACATGCCTTAGTAATATTATATAATATATGTGTGACCATGGGCATCGTTGGGTCAATTTTGGGACCCCATGGATTCACTTGGATGTGAAAACGAAAAATTATAAGAATTAATTTAATGTAAATATAATTACAACCTAAACATATATCTTTTAGTAACTCGATATTAATATGGAATTATATAATATATATATGTATATAAATAGTCATTTGAAATATAGAAATATTTAAAACATCATGGTTTTTTAGATATAATTTTTATACATTATATAAATATATTTATTTATGACACATTTATGATATAGTGATTACCTAATTAATGAAAGATACAAATAAATGAATTTATAAATATTAAAATAAATTAAATTTAATAATTTTATTACATAAAAAATAATTATGGATTTCATTGAAATATTATTTATGAGTTAATACCTTTGGATTGACGTAATAAGGATGATATAAATTTTTTACAAAGTCATGTATGAATAGTATCCAAAATTGACATAATTCATAACATAAAACATAAAATAGTTAATTAAATTTTATGAAATTAATAAAAATATATGATAGTTAAAAAAGGAAAATATAAGTCCAAAAATTTCATAAATAACGTTTTGTGGGTCTTTTTTCATGATATGATAATTACAAAAACCCACAATCTGTAAATAACATGATATAACGGTAAGATTAAAAAGGGAAAAATATGGGTAAAACCAAAATGATAAGGATAAAGGAATATTCATAAATTTTCAAAAAATCGTGGGATTATGTATATTGTATATGAAATAATATTATCTTAGAATTAAATAAATTATGTAAAATTTTAAAATAGAAATTTAATTTATAATAATTTAATATTTAGGTACTTTCCTAAAGTGACCCTCTCGTCTCTTATAAAAGGATACATCATCCCTCTTCTCTTCACCCCATTTTATTCATTTTTTCTCATCTAATCCCTAACCATTTCTCTTATCATGTTCCCTAGTCACATTCTAGTGGTTTTTGTCTTCTCAAAATACCAACTCTAGTGCCATAAGTGGAAATTTAAAAGAGGCATGCAATGGAAGAGGTAATCTCTTCTACCAATTCATTCAAATTTTATTATTTTTATACTTCCTAATTTTAGTTGTATCATTATAAATTAATTACATCAGTATCAATTATATATTGATATGTTATTATTAATATGAAAAAACCCTATTTCACCATCTATCCACCCTACAAAAAACAAAATCCCCACATGCGCGTACGTACAGATTACCTCTCCACATTGTGGTGTCATATATTTTTCACCACCAACTTACATGAATGGGTATAATATTCTAAATAATATCTATATATTATTATAATATAATTATACTAATTTTGATATATTCTACACCATCCTCCTCAATACCATTTAACAGTTATGGGAACGACATTATCGCCTGTGTGTATGTAAGACTTACTATCTCCACGACGGGATGAGATTCATTCTCCATGTAAACCATTAAAAAATAATTATAAATTAAATATAATAAATAATAATGAAATTTATAACATAATAATTTTTCATTATATATATATATATCATTTACTTAATTCCATTCAATTTAATATGGAAATGATAACAGCGTTCAGGCATACGCAGGACATACCATCCCAATGAATGGTGTATTATATACTCCTTATCGATCTATTATATATATTTATATACTGAATATATATGATATATAAATATTATTTTTCAATTTTAATGTAAGTAAATCGTGATTATGTAATCATATGAATAATAACAAGTTCAAACATGTACGACAAATGAAATGATTATCAACTAAAACATTTCTTTATCGAGGAATTAACAAATGAAAATGTAATATAAAGTCATAATGTGAATTATATACGATATCATAAATATTATAATGTTTCTATTACATGTTATTAATATTTTTAAACTCACTATACATGTGTTTCAGACAAATACAGAAGAAATCAGGCCTATTTTAAGGAATAATTTCATAATCTCATTTTTATCTAAGATTGTTAATACGTAAGTATTTTCTGAGTATATTTTCATCATCAATATCCATGGATTATAAAAAAAATTCATAAAATTTATACTATTATTCAATGTATTGGTAAAGTTATTTTTACCAATTTTTTTCTTTTACTACATGGTATGGAAAGAACTATTCTTTTTTTAAAATATGAAGTACTTTTTTACTTTTTTGGAAAAAGTACAAGGAGAATGTTTTTTAACTTATACAACATGAACATATTTTTACATCATATTAATGAATTATTATAATGAATATTCATCTATACTATTTCAATTTTATTTCCATCTAAATTATTTTCTTTTAAAATTTCATGACATTTTGAGATAAGAAATCAATTTTGAATAAGAAAGGATTTTTTCCTCAATAATTAATTTCAAGGGTTTTATCAAAATTATTTTCAATATATGATGACATATGGTTATGTTTCTATCCCAATTATTACATTAATTTTATTTGTGTTTATGATGGAATTGTTTTTTATGATGTCCAATTATCTTATATGGATTATGTTTTGATGAAATTATGTTTTAGAAAAAAAATTTATTTGAAGGGTTATGAAGTGATGAATGATTAATGTTTTTGTGGAACACATAAGAATGAATTAATTATGAGTTTTGTGGGACTTATATATCCCTCCAATTAATTGGGTAAATATTTATATATCATGAGATAGACATGTCTGGAACAACAAGTAAATCTGGTTCTATAATAAAGGGCTGGAATGACATGTAAACCTTGTTCAGTAATGGACTTAGTCCACTATGATGGTCTTGGCAGGAATGCCTTACATACTATAGAAATCAAAATATTTTATTATTAGTTTTCCATAATTACATTTTTTATGCCAATTTTATTTTATCATGGTCAATTTTCTTTTATGATCTATGCCTTATGTACTACCATGATTTTTTTCATTTCTCTAGATTTTGATGTTTAAAATTTATGTTCATGTTTTTTTCGTTCAAATGTTTTTGGTTTGTTTTCTATACTCCATGTTTACCCTTACTGAGAATTTGAGCTCATCAGTTATATTTTTTATTTTCCGTACGAAATAAATAATGGTTTAGGTAGGAAAAAAGGGGAATATATTTATGGGAGATGTTGATGATATTTTACTTTGAATAGAAGTTTATGCTCCGAGTTTCCAAAGGCACTAAACTAATACGGTCTTTTGGAATATATTTTTATCATATATTAAGTATTCGGAAAAAGTAATGTAATTTCCATGTACGTAATGATTTGGTCACTACAGTTAGTATTATAGAGAATTTTTACTCAAACATTCGAAATAAGAAAATGAAAACATTAGTAAGATCCCTAAAGGTTTTTCTAAGGTCTGTCTAGGGATGTCCCTAAAGGAATGTTTAACAATAGGTTATAGTCTTAGAATTATCATAATGATCATTAATAACCTAGGGTGATCCTAATGTGTCATGGATTAAATATGGTTTCATATGTTAGACATAATATAAGTGAGATTTTATGATTTTTTGGATCCTCTCCATTTTCACTGTTTTTTATAGTTTGGTTTCTACTTTTAGTTAATGGAGGGAACCAGTAGAAATTGAGTTAACATTGAATCTGATGGAAGAATTAGTGATTATGAGAAACGAAATTGAGAAATTCCAAGAGAGAATGATATTTTGATTATGTAGAATTAGTCTTTGTGATATATGATTTACAAGTAGAATCTTAGTGGTATTCATATTCCATCAAATAATAGGAATATGGGATTTTATGAAAGTTCGCATGGTGGGGAACATAGAGGAAGGACGATTAATATTTCTACATATCAAGAATTAGGGAAGAAAGACCTTGAGGAATACCTCAATTTGAGGGTAAGTCATTATCTGTGTGGGGAAAAGGTTCATAGAGTGACACACTGTCCTGGAGTTCAATTTTGTATATATATAGAACATGGGAATTACCCAACTTAATTCCCTTAACAAATAGGTTACTTTTAAATGAGGAAAGACCTATTCCATAGAATTCATTTAAGATGATGGATTGAAGTGTTTATTTATTGGAAATCAATATTAATTTGGTAGTTGTACTTTCTTGGTACTATGGAATATTTGAATATCTATGTATTGGTCTATTATGGTTTTCTATAATTATATGGAACCGGTAACCATGAATAGTGATTGATATATTTTTGGAATGTAGATGTTATGTGAATAATGAAGAGATTATGAGAAAAAAATTCATTTTATTGTATTAATGAGCTCATGAAGGATAAAATGACAAAGTGATATCATGGTTTGAGTATATATAATATTTGGTTTATTTGGTATGTGGAAAGAGATAATTTTAATAGAATGTAATTTTTCAGTATGGTTCTATAGAAAATATTGTTAATATATGGTTTAAAGAGAATCCATTATTTAGGTACTTATATGTATGGAATGTGACAACCATGAAATTCCAAATGAGATATGGGAGACAAATTTAGTTCACCTCCTTCTAATGTTTTATATTCTCACATTTTGGAAGGATTATGGTGGTATCCATTATATATAGTGTAAGTTATATTCTAGTTTAGGTTTGTTAGATTGATCTATTGAATCAATATAAGGGGACATTTTAATGTTTGAGAACCTGTTTTACTATTTTTATAAAAATATAGAATGACATATCATTGAATTGCATGATCTGCTAACACTACAAGAATGAAAATTCAACATCATTTCTTTAAAAAGAGATGATGTGGAAATTTTTTAGGGAATGATCAATGGTACTGAAATCAGGTAACTATTAATTATCATTAATTTACTTTTGTAAAATATATTTAAAACGAAAACTGTTATCCTAGTAAATTATTATCCGATGAATCAGATGGTCCTTTACATCATCGCAGATTTATGGAAATCTAGTAATTTCATTTCTCCAAACATTATTATCTATCAGAACCATCATAATTTGGTGGTTAGATTTATCTTCCACATACATGTTTTAACTCCATCCTAGGTTCTCCTATCTAGAAAACCATTGATGTGTTACTTTGGGTAACCATTACATTTCTATATTTCCTTTTCCAAATGATATCTAAGTATCCCTTTTTATAATGTGGGTTTCCATGAATGTAACTTTCAAGTAGAAAACCATTTATAAATTCGATTAATTTCGAGTGTGAAATTCATTTTAATGGGGGGTAGAATGTAACAACCTGTTATTTTATGAGAAAGTATCCTTATAATTTCATTTATTTCTTGTGTTGTATACTACATCAGGATTAGCCTATGATATATGCATCAATGTATTTGCTTGCAGTTTATGCAACACTATGAATGGATTGTGTTGCACACACATTCATGTTATTTTGATAGAATTAATGTCACAAAACAATATGTTTAGATTTTAATAAATTTATAAATGAAATAATCTAGGAATATGTTATACACAAGACAAATAAATCTTGCATTATGCGCAACACTGACATAGCATACGTGACCTTCCCCAATAGGTTGCGTGGTACACAATATGGAGTTCCACAACCCAATATATGATATTAAAATTTTATATAAACTATTATTTATGAATAGTATTAATCACATTTTTAATTTTATATATCATTAGCAATAATCTGACACATGAAAAAAAATCAATTTTTAGATAAAATAAGTATTTAAAAAATCAAATGTAGTTTTACTGCATTTTGATGGAGCATCCATTTTAAAGATATTTTTTGACACATTTATATGTTATATTTGAAAAGATAAACTTATTATTTGGAAGCAGGACAAAAAAATTTACATTGGATATTTTTTGGATATTTTTCTGATAACTTTCATACTGAGATGAATAGTGAAAATATGTTTAATTTTAATTGAAATCATCTTTTTTCATCATTATAATTAATATTGTTAAAATATATGATTGAATAGTTTTAAAGTATAAATAGAATATATTTTATAATTTATGACAATTTAAGTAATTTTCATTAAATTTACATTGAATTCATATGTAAAAACATTTGATTCTTTTGAAATGTTTTAAACAAAAACTCGTTTTGTTTTTCGACGACATGATTAATTTTAAATTAATTACTACAAATATTGTGTTTTTAATTTTGAAAAATGGATTATAAGTATGGAATAAGAAGGTTCAAATTGTGTAAATAGATAATTTTTATATTTGGACATTGTGAATAGTATCATCAGTAATTATTTTATTTACAATGGTTAAAAGGTAAATCTAGTAAATTATGGTAAAAAATAATATTATAATAATATTAATTGTCCTAACATAGGCCCTAATGCTATTGGATGAGATATTTCCAACCATGGGCATATTTGGTACTATTTTGGGACCCCATGGATTCAATTGGATGTGAAAATTTAAATTTATACAAATTAATTTAAATTTAATTTAATTATAACATATACATATATGTTTTGTTGAGTCGATTTTAATATGCAGTAATATAATAGATATATATGTATATAAATATTCATTGGCAATATAAAACTATTTCCTATATCATGGTATATTATTTATAATTATTAGACATTAGATAAATATATTTACTTATTACCCAATTATGATGTAGTGATTACCTCATTAATGAACGATTCAAATATAAGAATTTATAAATATTAAAATAAGTTTAATTTGAATAATTTAAATTCCATTAATAAATTATCAGGATAAAATTGACATATTATGGATTATTTAATACAATTTTATATGTAATAAGGTTGTTTTGAATTTTTAAAAAATTCATGTTTGAATACTATCCAAAATGGACATAATTAATAATTTAAAACATAAATAGTTTATTTAATGATATTAAATACTATAAAATTTATGATTCAAAAAACATGTTAATATAAGTCCAAATATATCATAAACATCGTTTTTGGTCATTTGACATGATATGGTAATTACATTAACCAAAAATGTCTAAATAACATGATATCACGGTAATATTAAAATGGGTAAAATAAGGGACAAAATGATAAGGATATAAAATATTCAAAATTTGTCACAATATTATTAGATGATGATTATTAAAACAAAAATAAAATTATATTAGAATTAAATTAGTTTCAGGCTATTTTAAATTGAAACTAAATTTTTAATAAATTAATATTTTGGAACATTTATAAAGTTCCCCTCTCCTCTCTTATAAAAGGGGACCTCATCCCTCTTCTATTAACTCTATTTTAAGCATTCATTCTTGGAAAAACTCTCACAATTTCTATTCTAAACTTCAATAGTTACATTCTATAGGTTATTTTCTTCTTAATAGACCAACTCTAGGGCCCATAAAGAAAATTTAAAGGAGGCATGTCAAGGAAGAGGTAATCTCTTCTACCGATTCTTTCAAATTTCAATCTTCTTATTCTTCATATTTTTTGTTATTTCATTAAAAAGTGATATAATCAGTATCAATAATATAAATATATTGTATTATAACTATGAAACAACCTTATTTAACCTTTTATCCATCCTATGAAAAAACAAAATCACCACGCATGTGTACGTACGAATTACCGTTTCCATGACGTAGTGTAATCTATTTTCCACCACCACATTATATGAATGTGTATAATGGTGAAAATATAAACTATATGAAATTTTTATAACATTATTCTAAATCTGAGATATTATACACCATCTGATTCGATACCATTCAATTGTTATGGGAACAGTATTATCGCTTGTGCGTACATAAGGCTTACCGCCTCCAAGACGCGATGAGATTCATTCACCATTTTAACGATTCAAGAATAATTATAAAGTATATATAATAAAAAATCATTAATTATATGACTGAATAATTATATTGGATATATATATATATGTGTGTAATTTACTTACTTCCATTCTATTTATTAAGTAAACGAAAACAACGTTCCTACGTACGTACGACCTAAAATCAAATGAATGGTGTATTTTATTCCATTTATGGACCTATTATTTATATTTAAATAATGAATATATTTGGTATATAAATCATCTTTTACATTTTTATGTTTGTAAATCATGATCTAATTAATCATATAAATAATAACAGGTCCAAACATGCAAGATAAGTGACAGTATTATTACCTAAAACATTGTTTTAACATTTAATAGACAAATGGACACGTAATATAAAGTCAAAAGTGAATCATATATGATATCATAAATATTAATATGGGTTTTTTACTAGTTAATAATATGTTTAAACCCAATATACATGTCATTCGAATACAAATGTATGAAATCAGACCAAAGGTAAGGGATAATTATTCAATATCATTTTTACCTGAGATTGTTTATATATAAGTATTTTTGAGGATATATTCCCCACCCATGTCCATGATTTATAAAAATGATTTCATAAAATATATAACATTTTTATATGTATTTTTAAAATTCATTTTCACCCATTTTTTAGTTTTACTACATGGTAGGGAAGGAATATTTCTTTTGTTTACCATATGAGGTAATTTTTTGTGTTTTCTGGAAAAATTACATGGAGAATGATTTTTAACATATATGGAATGAATGGATTTTTATATATTCTTAATGAATTATTTTCATGATAATTATTCTACACTATTTCATGTTTATTTTCAACTAAATTATTTTCTATTAAAATTTTATGATATTTTGAGAAAATAAATTGGTTTTGAAGAAGAAATGATATTTTCCTCATGAATTAATTTCATGTGTTTTATCAAAAAAAATTTCCATCTAAGATGACACAAGGTTATGTTTTTATACCTATTATTAATTTTATTTGATTGGGTATTTGCTGGAATTAATTTTTATGATGTTCATATTTCTTATATGGATTATGTTTTGATGAAATAATGCTTAAGAATCCCATTTTATTTCAAGTTATATTCTCTGATGAATGATTTATTTTTTGGTGGAATATGTATGAATTATTTAATTATGACATATTTTCGACATATATATCCCTCCAATGCATTGGGTAAAGATCTATATCTCATGAGATATACATGGTTGGAACAGAATGTAAATCATGTTCAGTAATATAGTATTAGAATGACAATTAAACCCTTTTTATTAACGGACCTTTTCCACTATGTTGTTCTTAGAAGCAATTCCTTGGCTACTATGTAACTATTAATAAGTTTTTATTAGTTTTACAAAATTTCATGTCTTATTCCAATGATATTCTATCACGGTTAATGTTCTGTTAGGATCTATGCCTTATGTACTACAAAGATTTATGTCATTCCCCAGGAATTTGATGTTTAAAATTTATGTTCATGTTTTTAAGTTCAAATTATTATGGTTGGTTTTATGTTCTCCATGTTTACCATTATTGATAATTTGAACTCCCCCATTCTTTATTTTATTTTCCCCAAGATATAAATAATGGTTTATGGTAGGAAAACAAAAAGGGGAAGATCTTTATAGGATATTTGAAGATGATTCACTGTGATTAGAAGGTTATGTTCTATGATTCCAAGGACCCTAAATTAATACGATCGTTGGGAATCTATTTTTGGAATATATTAAGTATTCAGAAAAAGTAATGTAATTTCCATGTACATTAATCATGGGTCTCTACATCCTCAATGAAGAAGGATATTTTCACTGCACAATAATCAATTAGAGAAACTATATATGAGTATTTGAGGAAGATCAAGAATCTCTATTCCAGTAGAGAACATCATGAAATGAATGAACATAAAATCCTATGGTGTTCATCTTCTAATGATTTCTCAATAACGATCACAACCTATGGGATACCACATCAGGAGGATCCCTTATTGAAAATATTCTAGCAGATGCGAGAGGTCTAATTGATATGATTTCACATAAAAGAAATCAATTTGGCTGTAGAAATATCCCCTCAAGTGATATGAATGAATTATGAAATATTTAATCATCATAACTTGTTGAAACTAATAATAACCATCTTGGTAGGTTTTTATTGAAAATGGTTGTCACAAAAGATCATCTACCACAAACATCACTTTAGGTATGTAGTGTATGTGCTTTGATTACTAATTTTATAGATTAGTCCCTACAGGTTTAGGAAACCGAGAGCTATATTGTGACTGTTATTCAAAAAAAATTGTTATAGTATACGGCACATAAAACCATAAATCATCTAATATATGGTCAAAATCAAATGTTTCCCTATAATAAAAACCAATAAAATACACAAAAATCATTCCAATATCAGTTATATTAGAAACCAACCGAGTTTGAAAATGACTTTAAACAACCACCTTATAAACTAATGACATATGAGAAGCTTTCCACTAGTGTGGTATGAAATAAAGAGAGATAGAATAAGACCATGGATGCAGGACATGATAATAATAAATATAATATAATATACCAGTTCAAAACATTTATTGTCTTTATATGAATAAACCTGGGGAGGATACAATCCCAATTTTTTTTTTGAATCCCATGGAGAATTTCATTATGATCAGAAAATGAAGTGCGATGGATATTTCATTGACAAAAAATATAAGGGATAATGAATCTGAGATAAATATAAAATATCCACCCATCTAAAAAATAGAAGAAGATATAGAGTATTACTAGTTGAGTACCATGTTTGGAAAATAAATGTAAAAAAATTAACATTAATATGAATCAAAGGGAATAGAAAAATATTTACAAACGATCTCCATCTACATTAGATGATTTATAGAACGAAGAAGATAATCGACATAAAAAATAGATTTACGATCCCACATAGAAGGTAGAAGTAAATATCTCATTCCCAGAAAAATCTGATAAATCCAAATGATTGTAATTATTATAATGGAACTATTAACAATGAGAAAATTACTATATGAAAATGGATGAATCATCATGTTATGAATCATCTCATAACCAATAAAACCACAGATATCATAAAGATGTGACGATCCTAGTAAATACCCTTTTCCCTATAATGTTGGCTCTTTGAATTTTGATGAAACATTATGAGAACTAGGTGCGTCATTAAATATTATTACTCACTTGGTATTTACATTCATATAGATATTATAATTAGAGCCTACATGAGTTGTGTTATCGTTTTGAAATAGATCCACAATTTCCCTAGTAGGTGTTTTAGAATATTTACTAAGAAGAGTAAGATGGATGATCGTACCAGTGGGATTATATATCATTACTATGGAAGAAGATAGAGCACCAAGCCACACTCCCATCGTTAAGGGGAGGGAATTTTAGGAGATTCAAAAAAACATCATCATTATATATTAACTCAGTATTATAATGGAAATTGTAAATAATGAAATAAAAAATAAAATACATGACATGATGATGTATTTTTCAAACATACATTCACTTATTTAAATCTCTTACAAAGAAGCTACACATCTGATTATAGATTCAGGTATACTTAGATAATTATATTCATTATCATCACATTTTTCTTATGAAAGTACCAACATCCGAAAATATCAAAATCCCAATATCTTGTTATGATAATATATTACTTTTTTTCTCTAATTTAATAATATTCACTGACAGTGCACACTAGATCAAGGATTTATAAGTAGGGAACCACAAATTAATATCATCCATTTAATAACCTCCCATGTATCAAGTTGAATCCATTACCATGTGATTTATAGTATTTTTACCTTATATAATTGGGAAAATTAATAATGATCATTTATTTTTACATTTCCAACTCCCAAGAACAAACATTGATTAAGATTTTCAAAGGAAATATTCAAGCCATATGATGGAGTTTAGGTTATACACTTGAAATCAACCCCCAAGTATGTGCACATATATTCTTTTTAAAATGTGAACAATAAACTATTAGACAACAAAAAGGAATACGTAATTCCATAATCATTATTGTTTTTAAAAACTATATAGATATTTTGTCAACTAACATCATTTACCCAATATCAAATTCACAATGAGATATCCCTGTCCACATTTCCCCATGAAAATTGATTTGACCTCTATAAAAAAGGAACAAAATGAATTGATCTTCATGATATAGAAACATAGCTAGAGATTTCATATAAATTATACATAAATTTATCATGTTAAATAGAATGTATACCTCTATATCCCATTCATCGATTCAATGGAAGAAATATCAGTAGGAAAATATCATTGTTTCATTTTACATGTTTTTTATAATATATCTATTTACCAGAAACACAAAAAGACCATGAGAATTTTACAGACACCTATAACATTGTATCCTTTACAATTATGAGGATATTATTTGGGCTATGAAACAACTCATGTATATTTTAACATTTTATGGTGAGTATTTTCTTAAATCATATTGAGGAATTCCTATTGTTATTTCTCGACAATTTCACTATTTTAGGTAATTATTTCAATTATTTCATAGGGTGTTTATATAAAGATTTAAAAAACATTGAGAATAATATTGTTATAAACTACAAATAATGAAATTTATTTCCGTAAAAGGAATAGAGTTAGGCCACATAATAATAGAGAATAGAATTGAGGAAGATAAGTCTTGGGACAATGTGATAAACTTATTACCATATCTACCCTTTCATAATTATGTTTCTTTATTTTTAGGTTATGAAATTTTTTATCAATGATTTATCAATGATTTCATTAATAATAATCTTTGTATGTAATGTTAAATATAAAAATATTTTATTTTATTGTTGATATTTAGTAAATGAAAGAATTTGATGAATTACTGAAAGGGATCATTACACCATCAATAATGAAACCATCCAACTAAGACTATAATTTTGAGCTATTATATGACGCATAAAAAAATTATGTTAGTGATGCACTCTAAAAAATATTGAACAAAAGGCTAAACTCATTGCATACAACTCCAAGACATTGGATTATATACAGATTAATTAAAGGACCACAAATAAAGAGTTTTTTATAGACATGATTTCTCTATATAATTGTAGACCATACTTACCAGGAAATAATGTGGTTTTTTTCTGATCATGGATCTATCAGGTATCTAATGAGGATGGATGATGCTAATCCATTACTTATGAGATAGAATATTATCATATAGGATTTCCTCTTAGAGATCAAGGAAACAAATTGTACTAAAAATCATGGTTTGGACCATCTTCAGAAACTACCTCACTATTATAAAATAGAAATTCAATGTCATAAACCACTCAATGATCAACACCTACGCAATAAAATTTACATCATAGATAGTGAATTGTCATGTTAAAAAAAATATTAATCTTTTAGTCATATATCATGTTACATATCATATAACCCTCATCAAAATGAAAAAAATATAAACCTAAATATAGGTTTTATATTTGGGATGACATATTCCTATAGAATATATGAACATATAATGTAATAAGAATATATCTATCTAATAGTGTTGTTGTATCCAATTTTAAATTCTATCATACCTAATTTAACATTGATAACATGGTTCTTCATAAATTATATTCTTTAATTAATGTTTTTTATTTTGGTTGAGGTTTGGTTTGATTCCCTAGAGAGAGTTTCGTATTTTGGTGGCTTGGGGTGGTTTTTGGACTTATTCATAATTTCATTATGTGGTTTGAGATGAAACTGTGTTGTTGATAAATGATGAGGGGGTCTTAGTTCATTTTTTTAATTTCATTGTTTTCCTATTTTGGTCGAAGAATGGTTTTATCCAACCCATGTCAACTATATGGGAAATGTTTTGGACCATAGGTTTGTCTATGGTAAAGCATACGAATGTCACACGGTTAAGAAAAACCATGTGACAAGTTAGAGAGATGGTTTAATCATTTTACAGAACAATTTCACACAATTGGTGGATGGATTCTCAAAACATACAGAAAGCGTGTAGATGAGACAATTATTTATAATAGGCATTACATGGATGGTATACAGAATAGAAAACATTTTGGCAAAACTATGTTTCTTAGACATTCTCTATAAAAAGTTTAACATTTAATAATTTTCCTTTTTATGTTTTAACCCCAGGTGGAATCCATCCCCATTTCATAGGCCTCGGAAGAAGAAGGGGCCCCCAACCTCCCCAGGTTCTTCATCCACATTTGGTTCTCCTTCAAGCGTCCAAGTGGAGTTCATTGTTTTTTGGACAATTTTGTACTTTTCTCATTTTCACTTGGTCTGTTGGTTTCCCTTTGCTTGGTTCCTCCTTAACCAAATTATAGAATTACAATTGCCTAATATTTGATGATTTCCTTGATGTCTGGTTGTGTCGGTCATCCGTAGAACATATTTCACCACTCAAGTGGAGTGTTATTAAATTTACATACTATTGAGTAAGGATGATTCATATATTTACTTTTTGGATCCTTCTATTTGACTCATTAGTATTTCAGATAAATTTCATAATGTGGTTTTCATGGTTTTGATGTGTTTTTAATGTTAATTATGTTGATATTATGTGGGAATGTTTGATGTAAAGGGTGTTTCAAATGATTTATTTCATTATGAATATATTTATACATATTGATGGAATTACACTTTTTCATTGAAAAATAAATTGGTTATATTTCAATTGTGTTTTTCATTAATTGGATTTTTTTTGTTTGGATCACATGGGATTTCAGGGTGTGTCTGTAGTTGGTTGACTTTTAATGTTTGTTAATTATGTGTGGGTCCATGTGATATGATGTGTTGTTAATTGTGTCTCTATAATTAAAACCTATTGGTATTAAATATTATTAGATAAGTCTTCCATTAGATGTGGTTATATTAATATCTGTAAAAGGATCACATGTGGATGGGAACACACATAGAAATGGATCTCTATAGAGAGATCTACCTTAAACTATAGATTTCAGAATTTTGGTCACTATTTTTTATTCTATTTATTGGCATTATTATTTAGAAATAGTTCTTCCTGAAGCCCAATGATTCCTATATTTACCCTTAGATCCTAAATGATCTAAAATGTTGGTTTTGATGTGTTTCCTAATTTTCCACCCATTTGGAACCATAAGGTGTAATTTGTTAATTAAATGATTTAATAGGACAATTTGAACCATATGATCATAAGTGGTTCTTTCATCATTGTTTTTTGAAAATATTTTCTTAAAGTTGACATGGATTGTATATGCAAAGACTTGGTTGGAATATTATGGAGTTTGGGAAACTAGTTTTCCAAATCAAGTGATGTTTAAGAATGGATGGATCATTTTATGGTTTATATTTTCTATGGGAAACCAAGGGATATCCTTCTGATATGAGGGTAATTGTAGCACATGAGCCTTAGCCCAGTTGACAAGGTCTCTGTTGGTGCATCCAAGCGACCATGGATCAAATCCAGGCGGAGGCAGTATCTTCTGAGGTACTGTAACAGTACTGTAGCAGTACTGTAGCAGGCACTGTAGCAAGAGCTGTGCAGTACTGTAGCATGTACTGTAGCGGGAACTATATCAGGCACTGTCTGGCACTATAGCAGCTGGGAATATGCCCCCATTTGGGCTTTTGGGCCTCAGATTGGGTCCCCGAGTCCTTCATAGGCCTTCGGGTACCGAGGAATTCGGGTCAATTGGGGCTTCGGGCCATCTCACGACCTTCGGGCCACCAGCAGATGAAGACCAGACACAACTATAAGGAACAAGCTCTACAAGGAGGATGAACAAATGAGCTTTCACCATAGTAGAAGCTAAACAGATTGCAAGAATGAGAGGGTATGTCACCTGCCATCGGGACAAGCCTGTGGATGCATGGGAATTCCTAGCCGAACAGCCATGTGAAGGTGGAGAGATGATTTCACGATGAAGATACTGGGGAGGAGCAGTTCCAAGTTGTTAGTCTGGGTTGCATGTAATGTTTGGGCCTACGGGAAATGAATTCCTCTATGGCCTACGAGCATGTAATCATTTTCCTACGGGCATTGAAGGTTTCCACCTCATCCCTTGAATGGTGGATTATCAAATCAATAAAAAACGAAGGCCTTCGGGCCATTGGAGGAGGGTCATTGCATAATAAATTTTAGGGGTTGGGAAAGTAATTGATAGTGGTGTCCACGTGTTCTTGTATTATGACACACATGTGTTGACCTCTCCAATTTCCTTTATACTATCCAAATGGGATAATTGTGCATCATATATAGGGTAAAGTTATAGATTTAATTTATTTCATGATTAGACAGATTGGAACCCCATACATAGATTATTATCCATGTTTTATTTCCAAATAGTGATGGCATTTTAAATCTTATATGATGGTTATTGACTATGGAGACAAACCATAAATTGGAATTTTATTCCATACCATGTACATATATGTATCTATTATATATATATATTCAAAATATCAATGATTATATATTTTTATGTTCCCTCTTTGGTTTATAGAACATTTGTTACTACTTATTCCGTATTTTCTTACTTTCATCTGGGTTTTTTCCTTCATTTCTGGTTTTTTTGAAATACACCACAACTCATCTTGGATTATATTTATAATTATTTTTTAAAATATTTTGATTCATTTATATATTGGATTTTTGTTTTCAAAAGGGTTTTTAGAATTGAATTACTTGACCTCTTATTTAAATAAAAAAAATCCAATTTTCATAAATATACACCATACTAGTATTTATGTACTATTTTGGGAAGGGGAATGTATGGATTTTTTAGTGCTGACCAACTTATCTATGATATTCTCACACCATATATATTCCTCTCGTCATATATATACCTGATTGGATTTATCCGGTTTAGTTCTCTTTAGGTTTTTCTGTGGTTCTAGATATTTTTATGGATGGTGGTGATAAAGAGGTTTCATAGAGATCAGGTTTGGTTCGAATTTGGTTTAGTTTTATTTTTTCCTATTTTTGTTTTTTTTTCACATCTTGTATCTAGATATGGTTTTGTGTTCATTTTGGTTTGGTTATTTTTAGTTTCATGATGTGTGCATTGTCTAGTTTATTTTTATCATTTTATGATTGGGCTAAATCATTCCCATCATTATATCTTGGATTCCCAGAACTATTTTCCATACTCATAGGATTTAGGAATGCCTGTTGGCTCCTCTGTTGGACTATCTTGGATTATCCTTCAAGTGTCAACATTTCTCGTTTCATGAATTATTTTTATTATAACTTCTATTTTTTATTTGAGTGTGTTATTTAGTTTAAATATTGGACTGTTTGAACAGGGAAGTAAGAATAGGAAGAGGTCCATGATGTTTTTCTTGTTCTAATCCTCAATTCACTATGTAAATCATATGATTTGATCATTTATTTTATTATTTATGTGTTTCAATATTGGTTCTCATTTTTTTTCTGTGGTTTAGGGTATGAAAATGGAAGTGAACTAGTATTACACAACGAGCTTTTAGGGAGTAGTATACCATGTGGATCATGAGTTCATGGTTGAAGACACTTCTAGTGGTTGGGTCTTGCTCGGGGAATTATTTTCTAAAACCTATTTTTTGGTTATATATGAACATTACTTTCCAATTTTTTAATCTTTTGATCCAATTTTTACTTTTTCCTGATTTTAGTTGGTGTGAGTGGATTATATATTGAGAATGTTTTATTGTAAATGGGATTTTAAAAGGAAAATGATTTTTGGGGAATCAGTTTTTTTATAATTTGGGTCTATGTGTTTAAAATTGGATATGGAAGAGGGTTCCATTAATTGAATGTGTACATAGAAATTGATGTTTTAATATTGAAATATAAATGGTGGTGTGTTTTGTTGGGTTTTTTTACTGGCATGGTGTTTGTTTAATTTTCCATTGGGTTGAATTTTTGTTAGTGTTGATTTGGTTTTTTGTTGTTTCGATATATATATTATTCCTCCAAGAATGAATCCAATGGTTTACAAAGAGTCTCCTCATGTTATTTTACTTACCCAAAATCCTAGTGGGGTTGTAGAGTGAGGTTATCCAATTTGTTTTCTTATATTCCGTAGTGATTAATGTATATTAGAAGGTATGGTATGGATTGTGGAAGCTGAATTTATCTTTAGGTTATTGTGAACTCCAAATGTTGTGAGTGCCTATTTTGTTACGGGTTCATTTGAGGGTCCAGTTTTGGATAATTGAAAGGTGATCACTCACCATCAGTGTAATATGGAGTATCATATGAAATTTTTATGAACACATCAATCCGGTGGTTCATAACTGGGAAGGTGAAAGTAAGGTAGGTAGAAGAGCTCTTGTGAATTAAAAAAGGTAATTGGATGGTGAAATCTTATTTGACCATGTTAATGTGTTGGATACTTAATCTGAAAATATATCATAAAAGTGTCAGCTAAAAGATCATTTCATTGTATTTGGACGTTATTTAAATAATAAGGTGAATTTTATATCATCTAGGGTAGTTTGGTTTGAGAAGCTAGTGGATGATATATTTCCAGAAGTTTTTCTTCCCAGAGAACAGTCTGTAGCTAATTGAAATATGGTGTCTCTTCCTGCTTGTAATCGATAACCATTTGGTGAGAAGGAAATATGTTCGGAGCCTATTACTATAGAGTCTCTATTTCCAATTTTTCTTAATCGATTATCAAAAATCTAAATCTATATCTATATAGGTTAGTTGTTTCATTTGTAACTATTTTATGAGGACTTTTAATGGAGCATTGATTATATGGATGCATAGGTGTCCTAGAAAAGTTATTTAGGTTTTATTTCTATAAGAATACATTCTATATGGAGGTCGTTAAATCCTAACCATTGGGATGAAAATTATTCAAGTCATTAGAGATCTATTTATTGTCTATGGAGTGATCCTCTTTATGTAATCAATTTCTTTTGTTTTATTGGTGTTAGTGGCTGAGCTTTGTTACCAATATTGCTGTGAAGTCAGTTTATATTCCTTCTTTTGTAGTTTATCTTTTTTCAGAAACCCAATTATTTTAATTAATTTGGTTGCATTTTACACAATGAATTTCAATAGTGGTGAATTATATAAAAAAATATGGATTGAGTGTTTTGGGTTGTTTGTTCTTTAAATATATTTTTTTCTTTTGAAAATGATGAATTTTTATAGGTTTGGTGGTGGGATTTAGTTTGTATTGTTGGTATTTTAATTATGCTAGGAGTTATAATGTTATTCTCTAGTGGAAAGTTCTTATTGGTGGGGACTACCCCTTCTTAACATCCCCCCCCCCAGAGTTTCATTTTTTTGGATTACTGTTTTGTTTTCAGGTGTTAATTCTGGTGTTAGAAGTTGAAACTGAGATTCATGGTTTTATCTACATCATTAACTTTTGGGTTGTATTATTGGTGCTCATTATGATGGGTGACATATTGGGGATAGACTGTTTTTTAGTTTAGATTAATGTCACAACAATCCCTGGTTCTTATTTTATTATAATATTTTCTTGATGTTTGATATTATGGATGAGTTTTAGCCAGAGTTCCCAATGTGAGATTTATAGTTTTCATTATTTTGGATTTATTTTTTCCCTTTTCATGGTTTGTGTTAGTGTTTTTATGGGGATATATGTTGTTGGTAAAGGCTGAGGGTGTGTTTAGTTCATTTTTTGTTTCAGAGTTTTCATTGAATAGTATATTCATGGTTTGATCCAAACCATTCATCTCTATCGATAAATGTTTGACTTGTAGGTGTGTTCGAGGTAAGGTGCACAGAATGCACACAATTTTATGAATCCACATGGATAGCACGTGAGAAGGATTTATCATTTTATATAACTATTTTTCATAATTAGCGCACAGATTCCCAAACCAATCAGCCAGTCCTTTTATATGTCCATTATGTCTAGTAGGGTGTGGATGGTTTCTATAAATTATGGAAAGTTATTCTTCCAAAACATGAGGTATTACAATTTTGTTTTAAAAAAATAAAGTTCAAATCCTTCAACTTTAAGGATTTAACCCCAAGATACCTCTCTCCCATAATTCTAGTTCTAGGTTCATGAACGGGGCTTCCGAGCTCATCCCCCTTGGTACTTCTTCATCCTTTTGAGCTCCGTGAGGATTCAATGGTGAGTTCTTTAATGTTTGTGGCCACTTTTATCTTCTTCTGTTCCTTCTCTTCTGGTCACATGGTTACTTATGGATTTTTTCCTTCTTGGACAAACCCAAGAGTGAGGGTTGGCTAATGATTTTCAATTTCATATATCTTAGGGTTTATAGATTGTCTCTCGGGAATATTTCATCCCTCTATCAGTGTTTTATTTCATTGGAGCCCCATTGTGGTTGGTGTTTCCTTTGATTTCCATTCCAAAACATTCCATTTTTTGAAAGAGTGTTTTAGATAAATTTATAAACATGATGTTAATGAATGTTGTGTGATTTGTAGTGACTTATGGTTTTCTTTGTTGGAAAATATAGTAAAAATAGGGTTTTGAAGGATTTATTAAATTATGCCAATATACAATTGCAAGGAAGGTGTTTGGTTGAGTATAATTTTTTAAAACTAAAATATGTTTTTATCTCTGGTAGGATTTTTGTAGTTTGGTTCACATGGAAATTTTGAATGCATGTGGATTTTTGGGCATTTTATGGTTTGTTTCTTACCTTTGGGTCCCCATAATAATTTGTGGTTTTATATGAGGTTCTAGATCCTTTTGTTCTAATATGTATTTAGAAAAGTTATCCGTTAGTTTTGGGAATATTAAATGTGCCTGGGGTGAACATATTGATGGGAACAAATATGTATTTTATCCCTATATAGATATCTCTCATAAACCACAAATATAAAAACACATTTCCCTCTTCCGTATTCTCTTACATATCCTTCTTCTTTAGAAATTTCCCTATAGAATGTAATATGATTTCTAAATGTCCTCTTTGACCATAAAATATCTCAATTGTTTTTTTTGAATGTTATTCCTAATGATTTCCCTATTTTTCACCTAGAAGTGTAATTTTGTAATTAAATGATTTAGAATGACCATTTGAATCCTGTTAAACATTAGCAGTGCTTCCATATTGGGTTCGAAAAAACTTTTAATAAGGAGTTGGATTTATTTGTAGTGGCCTAAATGTAATGTTGTTGATTTTTAAATTTGTTTTGAATCAACTGTGAGGTGTCGGCCCATTAAGAACTTTGTATGGTTTCTGTGTGAGGTGGGGACCCAATAGTCATCCATCTAATGTATGGATGACCTCATAGTAGGTGTCCAGGAATGGTAAATGCATGGAGGGTGGCATCTATGAGTTTTTGTTTCAGGCCTCATGTGTGATGACTTCCTTATTTTCCTTTATATTAATATAATGGGATTCTTGGGTATTATCTACATGTTCAAGTGGAAGTTTCAATTTGATCCTAATTAAATGGATTACAACCCATGTATAGAGGATATGACAGGTGTAAATTTCCACTACTGAGGCTGCTTTAGTGAAACTATGAATGCTATTGACTATGGAGCTACACAATAAGTTGGTAGGTGAGTCTGATCGAGTATGTTTATGGATTTATTCTAATGATGATAAATATATATCGATGATTATATATATATATATCTATCTATCTATTTTTGTGTGTGTGTGTTCATGATTTAGAATATAGTAATTAGGATATTTCTTATTTAGTATCTATATTCATATACCTGTGTTATTTTCTAATTATGTAGATGTGTTTTATATACCATATTTCTCATCTTGGTTAAGATTAATCTTCTATTTATGAACTGTTTGTGTTGTATTTAAATAACGTATTTTTTTCAAAATGGGATTTAAAAAGGAATGATGTGATTGGTTTTATAAAGATAATATCAATTTATCTTAAATTTAAATCAAACTAGAGTTCTTGGATTATTTCAAGAAGATATTGGTATAGATTTTGTGGTTCATACCTATTGAGTTGTTTTATGCTCAAACACTACTTGTTCCAATAATCATCAATTGACCATATCCATTTTACATGTTTAGTTCTATTTACGTTTTATTGTGTTTTGGTATGTCTTGATGGATTGTGGTGAGTAGAAGGCCACATGAAGATAAGGTTTGGTAATAGTTTGGATTAGTTTCAAGTCTATTCTAGTTTTCTGTGTTTTCTGTATCTATTTTTTTTTGTCTATATCAGTTTATTTTATTTATTTTGGTTAGGTGATTAATATTTTATTCTACACAATCTATTTTTTTATCAGTTTTTATTAGGTTAAATCATTTATGTTGTGGTATCCTTAGCACCTGAAACTAGATTTTATCCTAGGAATATCAAGAGCACCTCTCAGGCCTTGTCATGGGTTGGCTCAAGTAATCCATCTTGTGTCAACCTAGAGACATTATATTATGTGGTGTTTTTTTCAAAATCAAGATAAGTAATGTGTTAGAATCTATAATAAATTGTCCTGAATTATTTAAATATGCTCATAATTTTGTAAAAAAATGCGTAAATGTCATTTTTTCAAGAAAATATAATAATATTAATAAATTCACCAAAACCCATTTTAATTCCCTAAAAGTGTTTTACTATATGTTATGGACTAAATGAGACCATTCACAATGTCATTTGGTTTTTCTTATATTTAACTATTTGTATATTATGATTCAAAAAAGGTGGATGAAAAAGCTAGTAGAACTGATGATGATAAAGTTGATTGTTATTTGTTCATGACTAATTTTTTTTAGGATTACAGTTCAATGAGGTATCATTAGTGACCAAGGGATCCACTTACACAAAATGACAATTGAATAATTTTATAAATTGTAAGGGATACCACATAAAAAAACAACCCCATATCATTCATAGGAAAATAGAAAATGTAGAGGATTTTTGTATCGAAATCAAGTGAATTATTAAAAAGATGGAAATACATGATAGGAGTGACTAGAGACAAACATTTGATGATACCCTATGGATTTTGAGGACATCCAATAAGACACCAATCCTAATAAACCTGTAATGATTGATTTGTTTGATGATATTTGACCTCCTAGTGAAATAGGAACACAATTCTAACTATGTCATGAGATAGATCAATATTCACCTTGATAGAGCTCAGATAGATAGAACATTTCAGATGTAGTATTTTGATGAAGTAAAGAGACTATATATTGATAATTAAAAATTTAAAAAGGTAAACTACGATAGTACATGACAAAATATATCAACCAATAACCTTCAACCATTGACATTTGTTGTTGTTATACAATTGCAGATTAAAACTGATTCCAAGTAAATTTCAGTCTTAATGAGAAGGTCATTTTAATATTATTTGTATATAACCTTTCTTTGCAGATTGAAAATTAATATTAAGGAAATCAATTCACTCAAAATGGTATGAGGTTGAATAAGTACCATGGGACCATATCTAGAGAACCTGTATAGGATATTACACCCCTTCACTATAATTACCATTGAAGGCCAACAATGTTGTATTTTCAATTTATAATTTATAAAATTCATTAAATCTATATTATTTATATTCACATGGGAGAAATATTTATTTAATTAATTAAATTTCATTAATTGTGTATCGGGTAGGTAATCTTGTATTCTCATAATTTTCTAAAAAGTTAATTTTTAGATCAATATAATGTTTTTAAACAAATGTTATTTAGGGAGGAAACCCTAATTTTTTCCTTAGTACACTCTTCCCCTCAATTCTATTTTCGAATTATTGAAAAAACATCACTATAATTTATTATTATTATTATTGTATTGTGTTATATAATGAAGTTATCAAAATTATGGAGGAACTATAATGATATCACAATGTGAAATAATATTGAATAGAACTGAGCGAAAAAGACCCACATATCCCTAATGAAGCATCATTACCAATGGTACATTTATTGTAAAATCAATAACTATAAAAGACCTGAGATATTTGTTTAAAGATATATTTTTTAATATGAAATTAAAATTGACTACACACACATATCTATCATAATTTACGTGATAGATCTTGGAGACATGATTTTTATATAAATCCAATCATTCTATGTTTTAGATTTTAATGTTAATGAGATTGAATGTGTAATATGTGGAATTGAAAAATTATAGTGAATCATAGAAATTTAATTATGGAATTGCGATTTTGTTGAAATAATTTATTCAAGCAAATGAAATTTCTCTACAATTTAAACCAAATGAATATTTTAAATTTATTTGTATTTATTTATTATTATTACTAAATTCCACAATTTATTTTCCCAACTATAATTTACCATTCATGATAATATTTCTAGAGAAAATAATTTTTATTTTTATATTGATCAAATTTATTTAGTGGTCTTGGTTATACACCCTTCAAGAACATTCATTGGTACCTGTAAAATATATGACTATGTGAAACCACATTTAACATGATAGAGGTGATTTTTTGTTATGGCCTTATACTTTGACAACCCAATCAATAATACCTATACTCCCATTTAATCCATTATTGAATACTCTAAAAATGATCTTCAATCTACTTTATTTTTATATATTGATACCCTGATCTATTTTATTATATAAAATTTTAATGTATAATTGTGAGTGTGTATGATGTATAAGTATAATAGATGTTTTAAATGAAAAAATATGGGAGATATATTTTTGGTAATGGGAAGGTATTATGGTTTATCCATTGTACATAACTGTTTATTAAATTAATTTATAAAATATTTGAAACATATTTGATTTTTTTTTCTTTTAAAAAACTCATCGATTCCAGAACATCGATATATCTATCATATGTCATTAGATGTTTGATATTATATTTTTCCTAATAATTATTTCAAAAAACGAGAAAAAAACAAGATGTTGGAACTATTTCATTATACCTAAACGGATCATGACTTTACTATGATATTTGGGGATAGAGAGTTTTTATTTTACAAAGTAGATTTTTATTACACATTACATTTTATATCATTTATTATTCATTAGATATAACCTGATTTTAAATCCCTACTAATTTGAAGATCATTCCCTACCATCTTTAACACTAAAATAAAACAGATCCTTATCTTCAAATCCATAAAAATTTATTTTATTTGTTTCTCTACATGATAGGGAATTTATTTACATTGAAATGCAATAGAAAAGTATCATGTACACATGAAAGTAAGAAAAATATAATTGAAAATTTTCAATGGGGGATGACATAAATGACACCATTTTGAGGTAAAAAATTAATTATAATTTGTGTAAATTTTGAATTGGGATATATGAATTAATGAGAAGAAATATCCCACAAGTTATTAATGGAACAAAAGTAAAATAATTTGTTTGGTAAGATTCCTTAATGATTGATAAATTTTTTTTAAAAAATGTACAAATTAAATGGATAATCCGATGTTCATAAACATTTTTTTTAATATTATTGAATTTGAATATTAGCAATATTATATCCCTTGGATGTTTTTTTTGAGATTTCAGGAATGAGTAAAATCATGTTCTAAGTGTCAGGGAATTACGAGAGTCATATTTTCTACATATTTTTTGTATACCAAACATAATTTTTTATAATTTAAATCATTATTTATCCTCGTATTTAAATGTTTTTGTATTTTTATTGGATACCATAATTATTCTGAATTTTTCAAAACAATTACATATATAGTATATCAAAAAACATTATTTCTACACCTCTATATAGTGTGGTTATACAATAGAAATGTGAAGTCAAATTGAAGTTTCATCAAAGTCAAACACAAAATCTGAATATCAAAAATGATGAACTTGAATGAAATAATGACAAATTGTTGGAAAAAATAAATTACATTTAATATAAATGACATTAAAAATGTGAATTTAAAAGTAATATATTAGGTGAATCCTTGTGTGAGAAAATTCAAGACCCCACACATTTGATGACATTAAAATAGTATTCTGGATATGAAATATTTCTGAACTCAAGGGTCTAATCCTACACATTAAACACCATGAATATCAGATAAACGACACGAAACTAAAGGAGATACCAAAAATATTAGTTTTGATCGGAATGTATGTGGACACCACTATTTTATAACTTAGGATAACCCATAATGATTTCATCGGCCATTTTTGGAATCCCATACATGATATATGTATAAAAATTAGAGGCTATTAAGGATTTAATTGGAACTATCTTCCAAGGAATCTCTAGAAAATGCCTTCAGATGATTTATTTCTCAATTTTTCTTTTCAATATTCATTTAATTAAGTGATTTCTCCCCTCTCCTAAATAATATTAACATACAAATATATAGAGGATTCATTCCTATTCTCCAATGGTAATGGTTGAGGAATTACCATCTACTATGATTGAGTTTCTGTATTTAATGAAATAAAAAGTTTCTATTCTTATGTGATCTTGATTTAATGTTTATTTAGTTTTTAACTCTGGACCTATGATATGATTATATTATTTTCAATTTCCTTATGTGGTGACCATATATCCATCGACCCAATCCCTATATATTTCTAAAAAAATTAATATGGTTAGGTGGTGAGTTTTTTATGATCAACATCACATGTGAGGAATTGGGAAGGGGACTATTTTTAAGTAGGGAATACAAATTACCAATTAGGAAAATTATTAATTTATCAATTTTCCTGTAATAACTCCATTAATATATGGCCGAGGGTAAAATGAATGATAATTTATTAGGAATTACCTTCCCATAACAGTCATTCTAATTGGGTGAGATGAATCTATAGAGTAATATCTCCTTAACCATCTAGATGAAATAGAATTGGATGAAATTTGAAACAACGATAGCATATATGTGGTTTATTCAAAACAATTATGGTCACAATCAATCATCAATTTTTTTAATCATTAATTTTTTAATTTCAAAAGACACATTTTCTAAAACCCCTTTAAAATCATTTTTTTCATCAGATCAACTAAATATGAAAAATATTAATTTATGTGCTCTATTCATTGGTATAATACATCAGTTAACAGTTATTCTATACATAGGTAATAATTTTTTTATCCATTTCCCATGATAGGAATTCTTAACAAACCTAATTCTTTCATAGGATCACTAGATGATATCATCCATGATTACCCTTAAATAACATTTGAACTGAGTAGTATTATGTTTCTTTTGATAGGGTATGAGGAATAGTTTATGTAGGATGTGTATATGAATTATAATAAATGGGTTGATATTTATAGGACATGTTATATATTATTCATAAAATAAGATAATGGGGTATCGTTTTTCCAATGACACTACACATTTATAGCGCTCTTGATTTTCTTATAAATGTACTTAATATGCATATGTTATGATGTAATGTCTATTTATGTAAATACCAATACCTTATTGTTGTTATCATATGAAGGACTATTTCTCCTTTAGAAAATATGTTGAGATAACATCACTGAGATACCTAAGGATATCACTAAGGATATTTCTACATAACATTCATCTTCTAGGAAAATGTAATATAATTTTTTTTGAATTATAGAATTTTTTTTTATTAAACTAAATACATTTCATGTTTGTAAAAGTTAATATAGATATATAATATTGAACCTATTCATAATAAAAATAAAAATGATGCATTTTCTATGCTTGATCATCACCATGTTCACGATAGTGGATGTTACTGCACACGTAGATTGAAACTCTCTAGTGATATTATTCAAATTCTCAAAAAATCATTACAGAACATCATGAATTATATGAATAGATGATGAAAAATAACTTAGGTCGAACATATGTTTTCATAGATTTAAAAATGGTATCGTTATTTAGAGAATCATTTATTTTATCCTTTATTAATGACTATGCGGTTTCACATTGTGATTATTATGTCTTGAACTATGTAATTTCTTTATTCAATTCCTATATCCCAAAGTAACCTTGTTAATGCTAAATGTGATGTAAAATTTAATGATTTTCCTCTTTATAACCCAATTGATATGGTAAATGTAATGAAAATTATCATTAATATGGTAACAAAACTTATCAAGTTATGGATTCTAATGAACTCCCAAACCAGAAAAGGAGAAAACAATGTTCTATAGAGTAATTAAATAGAAAATTCCTACATTTATTCAATGGGAACAATGAAAAACTATTTTATTAGAAATAGATCAATACCACTAAAAACATATTTTTCAATGTTTAGCATTAGGATCATTAAAAATCCATATTGATTAGTTGTTTTTTATAGAAATTTATATTAGTGGTAGATTATTATCAAGAACACGAGGGAATACAATTAAATTGATGCTATATAGGGGTATGATTTTAATGGATTAATTTTCAATGATTATTTTACTTATATTATTCCTAAAATTATTGATATGTATTTTTTAATTTGATGTAGAAGGTTGATGAATCCTATTGGTACAAATTAGGATAATTTAATATGAATTCGAAGGTACACATAATTTAAAATCATCCAAAAAGAATATAAGCTTGGTAGAATATATTGAGACTTAAATCCATGCACACAAAATTTCTTATCTATAAGAGAATTTATTAGCAATGAAGAACTCATTCGATGTACACTGAATTTATAAGTGTAAAATAAATATTCTGATATACACTGGTGTTTTCATATGAAACAAAAATTTTCTTCCAAAACACTAGATGATATTACATGTCAGAAAGAAATTCTACCTATCTACATGCTACATATTTGAGAAGACATTAGGGGAAAATAATAAATAGGATGAGGAGGTTCTTTTAATGATCATGTGACGTTCTTAAAACTCATGAATGGGGAAAATAAATGGTTTGATGGTTATGCAAATTGGAGAAAATAAAACTCTTACTAATACAACACCAATGCTCCAATTATTTAGATTCAATGGGTATGGTAATTATGATAAACAATAAAAAAATTTGAAGGTTAATGGTGATGATAAACATTTGTAACCTCCTATATTAAGGAAAATAAGGATTTATAATGCATTCATTGTTTCAGATAGGCGGTATGACAATGACATTGTGAATGGTACACATATCATCTAATCTATAACTATTAATTCCTTATTTTATTATAGATAGATCCACTCATATATATATATATATGATTTATTTATATTTATTAAAATACCTCCTTAACAATTTTATATTGAATTGTAATTGAAAATCCTTAATAGTATAACAATTTCATCTCAATCCAACGATTATTCCCTAGTTTAAGCCTTTGTGAATGCTCTTCCTATAAATCTTGTTATCGAACCTCTCATTTATTTTTTTATCATAGGCATGGATTTTATTTCTCTATATAAATCCTAGATAAATTAACTAGTAAGGTAAATCACATATTACAACAAAAAACCAATCTATGATAATTTATCATTGTGAGAATGAATATAAACATCCAATGGATATAAATTCTATTTTATAGGTTTTGATTTCAACTCAAAAGGAACACTTTTCTCAGATAGTTGGTGAGATGCTTGAAATCAATGAAATTCCTATTGTGTAAAAATTTTTGGATGTATTTATAGAATAATTTACTACTCTTACACAAAATCATCATTTTAGTTCTTAATATAACTCATACATGGTGCCTCACATATTTCGGAGACTCCCCATAGAATTTCCCAGATCAGGTGATAGGAATTAAAGATGAAACACAAGGAGAACCTTGATATGGGACTAATTAGGCATAGGGTTATACCTTGAGCTGCACTTATCCTCTTACATAAATTTAATGGATTATAAATCTATTTTTTCATTGATTATTAGGATCTAAAGAAGATCGCAATAAAAAACTTCCCCTACCCATAATTGATGATTTTTTTCATTTACTATGTGGAGATCAATACATATCTATTATTTACCATCATTATGGATAAAATCATTTAAGGGTCTATAAGGTTGATATAACCAATAAAAACTATCATATGATGTATTGAAACTATGTATATATAGTGATTCAATTTCTTCATACTAATTCCCCAACTATATTCTTAGATTTAAAGAATAGAATATTTATTAATTACGTTTATTAGTTTATAGTAGAATTTATAGAAGTTATATTAATATCATATATAAGAAATAATTATCATGAACATCTCTTCATAATTGTGAAAACCACCCACTAGAGTGGGAAATTGCATTTATAATTTATAATGTGTGGATTTTGTCTATAAAAGGTTGAATTTTGTGTCAAAAAAATCCCATTTAGGGAATATCGATGTATTTATCAATGATATATTATATTGAATGTTGGAAAATGACATGAATGGTAAATTATATCCTTTTTTCCTAGTTTTTATGAATATTATCAATGGTTTTAGAGAATGTATCATTAATATCCAATAAAATCACCATGGTAATCATGAAGGGATCTAGGTTCTTTAGTAAGAATGAATGTGTGAGAAATTTCAATGAACAAAGGAAAAGATATGTCAGCACACATGTGATTAAATTTCCCAATAATGGAGAAGGTATTTTAATCCTTAATTATTTATCAATGAAGGCGTTGAGATTAATTATTTTGTAGTATAACAAGGTTATAGCTTATGACTCACAAAAATTGATGGATCATTGGGGAAAATTGAATACTCGTAATTTGTAGTTAGTTGTGGTAAATTTTTCATTCACAATAATGAAGTATTATTTTTATGTATAAATTTGTGATATATATTGTGATAAAAGAACATTAATTAATATTTTCACATAGATGGATTTCAACATAATCTATATAATATGGTTAGATCTTATGAAATAATATTACTTTTCAATATATTTCAAACCTTGTAAATTGAATAAGGTGGTTGATGATTTGAGTTAATGATTCATGACTAATTATAAATGATTAGGATACCAAAATATCCAATATATTTTTATTTTCAAATGGAGATATTGATATATCTTGATGAAATGTTAGAAACCATATATTTGCAAAAATAATGTTCGAACATCTATAAATGTAGTGGAAATTGATATGTAGAAGGAAGATGTAATTATATAGATGATGATGTGATAGTTCATGATATTATCTTATGAATAATAATTTTTAGGATCCACATATGTGATCCATCCATATATGATTTGATGTAGTGGTTAGAATCAGATCATAGTTGTTCATTCATTATTCATCTTGGATATAAATATATGTATATGAATTTTAAATATTATTCATAGTGGGATACAATGAATGCGATGTCACGGAGTGTGTATCTAGAATCTAGGTATGTTTGGAATTTATTGTTGAGATAAAATAAAAATTGGAATGCTACAATTATTAACCATGCCATGATAAAAATGGGAAAAAATCACCATGGATTTCGTCATTGGACTCCCCAAATTGTTGATAGTGTATACTGTTTCATGGGTTATATCTGATCACCTTATATATTCCTAACACATCATAACTATTAGGGAGTACTTCTCTATAGACAATTTTTACACAATATACATTGAAGAAGTTGTATGGTTTCATGAAATAATTAATTATACTATATTGGATCAGGATCAAAGGTTTAGCGCATTTTTTTCAAATCATCAACATGAATTGGATAGAGAGTTTTTCTTCAATAAAAATATAATCATCATAAAAATATTTAGTTTGATATATCAATTAATATTTTATGTGATATATTGATATCTTCTACTATATATTTCAAAGGAGGTTGGGATAAAACAATCATCTAGTAAACATTTCATCAAAAATAGATTTCAGTTAATCATTCATATGAATCCATATAAAGCACTCCATGGAAATAAGTTTAGAAATACAATGTACTATAATTAGGTTTGTGAAATAAATATTTTGGGACCTCATCTAGTTGAAAAAAATTGTACAGATGTTTATAGTCATTTAGAAACACATTAGAGAAACACAAAGTTGGGGGAAATGTTATGCTGACAATCAGTTGTGGGATATTGAATTTAATGATGTTGAAAAGTTGTTTCTATGAATATATTCATTTTATAGGGTAATTATATTATTATATAAGTGTGAAAAATGACCTCGGTATATCATTACCTTTGAAATTGTTAATCATATCATGATGGCATGTTATTGATCAGTGATTCCACCGAATTCCTCTCATGTATAACATGTTCTCTATATATCTATCCTGATGATTTCAATACCTAACCCTTAAAAATTAGTGAATATAAGGTTCATACTAGTAGGAAAATATGATTTTTATGAATAATTACACGTGTAAAATATAGATCACAGATAGAATGTCCTAAAATACATGACCACTCGCCTTGTTAGAAAAACAACCAATTTGAAGATTCTATGCAAGAACCAATGGATATGGTGTGGCATAAGTACCGTAATTTGTTTGTATTATATATATGTATTGTGAGGGAGTAAATAAAAATAATGGGGGTTGAATTTAGAAACCATGGGTTTTCTAAATTATTAGTTTTCATAAAAAATCAATTAATTCAATAGCTTGAGTTACACGCAACAAAAGGTAATAATGAATTGCAATATAACATTAATATATTAATTTAAACATAAATGTAATAACAAAGTTGTTATATTTGTTGGTAAGAAAATAGTAGAAACAGTTAAAAATTCTAGTATAATGTTTTTATATAACAAAATAATATTCATAAAAATGTACTTGATTTCTAGTTATGTATTTAAATTTTTTGAAGACACTATATTTTCAAAAAATGTCTTTATTGGTTCCTTTGAACCAGTAATGAATGTATTTTTTTCAAATTTTTTAAAAAATTATTTTATTAAATATTATTCATTTTTCAAATCTATATATCAAAATAATCATTGAGTGAGTTTCATAGATGTTTTGAAAATAATTTTTTGTTAAAAAAATTATATATAAAATATTGATTTATTCCAAAAACACCCTTTTAAATTGAAAAGTTTACAAAGTGAAATATTATTTCAAATTTGTCGAAAAAGTAGAATTATTTTATTTATATTATTATATAATAAATTTATTTCATTTTATCTAAATATATATTTCATTTTGAAATTGAAACATTATATATATATATATCTTTTCTATTTGGACGAACACATTATCATAGTGTATATGGGATTAATTTTAAATTAAAATTTTGAAATTATTTGAAGGTAATTTAGAATAATATGTACCACATTTATAATGATAATTATTTATATTATATAACAAAATCATCTGCATTTTTTTTCAAAATTAATAGTAAAGAAGTATTGATCTATTATAGTGGTTAATGATAAAATGGGATTACCTAGGTATTAAAATAAAAGTATAATGTTTATAATGAAATAAAAAATTGAATGAATGATATTTATTGTTCATATATTTTCCTTATATCATATATGGTGTGGAAATGTAACATTTTTATACCATTAAGTATGTTTAATAAATCATAATACCATATTCTTTTAAAACAATTCATGTTTGTCCTCTCCCCAACTTAGAAATGGGCACAAAAACTCTGCTTGTATTTACACAAATAAAAAAAGGCTAGGCCAATAAATAACCAAATATAATTAATGATTCTATACTCATACACTAGAGGAAATTTTTAGATTTAGAGTATAACCTAGGAAGGATATTGGGGAAAACTTGTGGAGGATATTCGAAGAAGTGGCATCGTTCTCAACCAAGAATTTCTATTTTATTTATCTTCCAACTCATACAAATAATTCTAAATTATTTTTTATATAATAAAGTAGTTATATAACACAAAAATAAGATATATAATATTCATTTTATAACCTATATTTTCATCCCCATTTATTATATGAGAAAAGAACAGTCGGTCGTGTGTACCACAAAATATCACCTCACCAACTGATTTAATTTGTTATCATTCCGAACCTCTCAATGATGGATATAATAATGAGATTAAAATATATATATTATATTTGTGAAAATTAAGTTCTTATTTAATTATAATATATTATATAAATTCATAATATACGTTTCATGGAAATATGGTAATGTCGATCGTGTGTACGGTGGACTACCGCCTCACGAAGGGATATGAAACATTTTTTATCATCGAGTTCACATGGAAGGTAATATGGATATACTTAAATAATATATTTATAATGCATGAAATCATAATTATTATATGTTTTTTAAATAATATTTATAATTCCATCATTCCATCAATCAGGAAAATGGAAACAAAAAACATGTGAAGCTTCAGTCCACAGTTTCCATGAATTGTGTAATTAGTTTTATATATTTAACAATTATAGATTACTATAAATAAACAAATAATTAATATATATTATATTTAAAAAATGATTAAATTTATGGATATGATGTAATAATGATGAAAATAAGAGGACTAAAAATACCCTTTTAAAAAATACAATAAAAATGAACGTGTTATTACCCAAAATTTGATTTTTTAAAATAATTGTTAATAAATGATCTATAGAAGCTCATAAATAAATCATATATGGTAATATATATACGAGTATGTTTATTTAATATATATAAAAAATCTATGTTTATTATAATTGTTGTTAAAATGAGTTCTAATTATTTTAATAATTTTGGTAATGGAATTCTAGTGTCTCCTTTATTTCTTCGAGACATATGCAATATTGACCACATGTTTCATTTGTTTAGAGAATATAATACAACATAGATAGTTTATTTCATGAATTTATTTATTTTATTGATATATAATGTTTAATTTTATTTTATTCTTTAATGGTAATTATGATTGAAATGTTACTAAAGTGTAAAGGTATTTTCACCTCACATTTATTTATGTGGGACACATGCCTTATATGCCACTTGTTTATTTTTTGTGGTGTATATATAAAATACATGAATTATTTTTAATAATATTAATATGAAAATTATTTTTAATACTTGTACATATTTGGTTCTTTATATCATGGGTATTACTAATAAAAAGTTGCCGAAGTTGTAAATTGTTTTTGTTGTAATGTCACTATTTATAGGTATTGTTGATGATTATGTATCAGTTAAAGAAACATTATGATATTAATATCAAAAAAATGTATTTTTGTGTGAAATAATTATTTTTTAATAATAAAATTTTTACATTGAGTTCCCTCTCTTTATGTAATAATCCTCCCAAAAAATATTTTTATGGAAAAACGAAATTTGTTTCTATATTTTGTCGAAAACCATTTATTTCATGTTATTTTTTTAAAATGTATAAAATATACATTTAACTATTTAAAATGAATTTTTAGAGGAATCTTTATTCATGGATTATATATTCTAAAAAAAATTATATGGAATATTCTTTTTGTAAAACCCTAACCCCAGTTAACCAGAGTCAGTGCATTATTACATAACATTGGCATGATACAAAGAATCATGTCCCGAAAACCGATACATTTAGTAGGATTGGAAGTTCTAATACATTCATAAGTATATCATTACATAATGAAATAAAAATATTGGAATCTTTTGTTCCCTTTGTAACTCACTTATATACTTAGCCTATCCTAAAAGGTCGACCATATAATACTTCTTCACATCATGTGGAATATAAAAATAGAAAGGTGTGATCTCAGATTCTCCGTAAGGATAACAATATAGGTAAAATTTTGTAAATATGGACAACCATTTAAGTCAATGTATACGACTGAAACAAAATACTTTTAAACATGAAATTCAGCATTATATGGAAAAGTTAAAATCAAATAATGTCATTTACTTATTCACATGGATATTATACTAATCAAATAATCACATTCAATATCAATAGAAACATTCATAATGATGGAATGCATAATCCCAAACATAATAACCACATAGTCAAGGCCTTGTTCCAAGAGTTGAAATAAGATTTTATCAAGGCCTTGTTCTAAGACACTAGTATGTCTCATGAGACCTACCGATGCATCGATGAGATATAGTGGACTCCACCTATCACATAACAAGTCCAATGCATTCCTCATATGAAATGGATTAAATATTATATAATCATTCAGTTTTTAAACAAGTATAAAAATGACAATACATTATTTAGAAATCATGAATGGTATAAAAATAACACATCCATAGTAAAATATATCAAAAAACCGTCAATACAATTTGGATGATTTGTCTCATAATATTTCAACCTTGATCAAGAATAATATCATGTAAAGGATGTTAACATAGATAAAAATTATCAGTAAACATTTTTGAGAGAAATATCCATTTTTCATGAAATCATTTAAATGTCACATAATTTATAAAGGAATTCATTTAATAGATAGTTTTGGATTAAAGTGTCACATACCACTTTGAGACACTAGAAATGAATTAGAATTTTCAAATATTCATGTACATATAAAAAAATCATTTAAACCTGTAATGGCCCAGACCTCTCCGGACCATTCCTTTGTCAAAAATAAGGTCAAGAAGTGTTCTGAAGGGTAAAATGGATTTTTCCCAGACACTCTAGAAATTTGAAACTACACACTGTGTAGATTGAGTACATGCCATGTTGTGTAACTACACACCATGTACCACCTTTCTGGGTATACCCCGTTTGAAGACCGTGTGCTTGCTATATGGAATAATGGGTGCACGCCGTGTGCCCAGTTCTACATGCTTTGTAGTCCTTCCCCGCGTACGCATTACAAGTCAACGGACATGTACCGTGTTGGAGCCGTGTCCTTGCCGTGTGCAATAAATGATTACACGCCATGTGTCTAAACTAAACACCATGTAGTCCTTCCCTGCGTATGCGTTACTCTCAAACCGTGTGTTGACCATTCAACGACCGCAAAGCCGTGTTGGAAGCCGCGTGGAGACCGTGTAAAATAACTGAGTACACGCAGTGTACCATAATGTAAACTCTGTGTAATTTTTCTTTTTCTCACCTATAAAAGGAGGGGTCCCATCCTTCTTTCAATTCAGTCCTCTCCTCCTCTTTACACTGAGTAGAGTTCTCCCAAGAAACTCGAAGGCTCTTTCTTCCATAAAATTTTCGTCTGAGCTCCAATTTAAGATCCGTCAGCGGCCATAGGGTCATAACGACGAGGCTGAACTTCCGATCCTGGATATGTTGTCTTTCCTTTGGCCTTCATTTCTGACTTCCACCTGAGGAGGTTTTTCCTCGACCCGACAGAAGTGACAGACGCCGATGGATGTCTTCTAAGGATGATCCGGGGGAGCGCTGTGATCAGAACCTGTTGAGGCAAGGATCGTACCTTCGTCTCTCTAATTTGCGCAACATGTGGGGTGGGTGTCCTCTTGCTTACATGAAACACTTTTAAAACAGCTAAATAAGGATAATAACTGGCTTATAACGATGTTGGAAAGTTGTGATTTCTTTTACTTTATATCCTGTGATATTATGTTGTGAATTGAATGAGGTTCTACCTACTAAAATCACAGTAGTTGGGGGCCTTTTCTTGAATAATTAAATGTTTCCCTATCTTTCTAGACCGTTTTTGTGGATACAACTTTGTGGAATGTGGAAATTGGTTAATCCCATAATGTTGGCTATTTAAAATCTCGATCCCTTATGTGATCGCACTAGTTAAAAAAATGGAATAATGAACATGTGTGTGTCGTCTTGGATACATAGCACGTGATGGGGTTGTTTTGTGGGTTGATGTGGATTGGGTGAACAATGGGGTTGTGGTTTACTTGGATGTGGGTTAGTGTGAATGTTGTGTTGGTAACGGGCAGCGGGGCTGCGATAAATGGTATTAAAGGGATAATGATGTATGGTGCAGTTGTGGTTATGGAATTTTGCAACAGGGCTGCAGGGTTGGGTTGAATGTGAACGGTCTTTGGGTTGTTAAAAAATAAAATGTGTAAGAGGTATTGAATGGTGGGTCAAGGAAATGAAACGGGATTAACAATCAAGGGGGTAGTTTGGTTGATAAGAAGGGCTTGGTTGTGTTGCTTATCTTTTCCTAAATTGGTTTGAGGATGGCAGGGATATGCTTACGAACAATTGATGTGTCTGGTTGTGGATAGTTTCCCAGTAGTTAAGGAACTAAATAAACTAATTCTGCTGAAACATGAAAAAATAAATGGGGTTGGGGTTGTTTTTTTGTATGCATGCTTAGTAGTAGTAGTGTCGAGGCACATGGTCAGTTTCTCTGTTTAGAAGCCATAGGTTGGGTTGTGTGGTTGATATATATATATATATCTATATCTTTTGTGTTTTATCAAACCCCACCCATGTTGACCACTTAGTGTCGAACACTCCCATTTCATGGGAGAGGGTGTTTTTCCCCTAGTTACTAGCTCCTTCCTGCTCTTTCTCCCCTAGGCTGTGATGGCATGAGGCGACCTTACACCTAAGACACTTCAGGTATGTTTTGATTGAGGTGGGTTTAACCCAAGTCTCTTCGGGCAGGTTCTACTGTTTCCCAAGAATCTTCGGGATGAGGCCCAGGAGTGTGCGGGTAGGATACGTGGTTGTGAGGCCTAGGTGTGTGCTGGAGGGATACGTGGTTGTGAGGCCCAGGTGTGTGCGGGCGGGATACGTGGTTGTGGGGCCCAGGTGTGTGCGTGCGGGATACGTGGTTGTGGGGACCAGGTGTGTGCGGGCGGGATACGTGGTTGTGCGGACCAAGTGTGTGTGGGTGGGATACATGGTTGTGAGGCCCAGGTGTGTACGGGCGGGATAAGTGGTTGTGAGGCCTAGGTGTGTGCAGGTGGGATACGTGGTTGTGAGGCCCAGGTGTGTGCGGTCGGGATATGTGGTAGTGAGGCCCAGGTGTGTGCGGCTGGGGAATGTGTGGCAGCATCAGGATGTTTTCCGTTTGGAAGAGCAGCTAACTAAAGGGAAATGGTGTGGGGTTCCCAATACTCTTATTTCTTATATACTACTACCTATTGAGATTGTGTTTTTGGTGAGTGTGGCTGGTGAGGTTGGGTGGATAGAATTCCTTTCTAGGTTTCTTCTGTTGTTCTCACGGGACATTAGGATGTCTCCCCAATTGTGCACGAGGGCTATAGGTTTCCCTACTGAGTATACCTGTATGCTCACCCTATGTTTACTTTCAAGTTTCCATGAGGACTACCAGGGTCGTGTGGGACCCTACTAGTTGGACAGTTGGAGTTTTTTCTATTGATGTACTTTTGTTTTCTTTTGGTATTGTACTTTGAGATTTCGTGTACTTGTAGTTTGTTATAAAATTGTTTAAACATGCATGTGGGCTTGGTTTGAGTTTATTTATATACACTTGTTCTTTTACTTTTTGGTGGTTGAATTGTCTTATTTCCCGATCCTAAAGAAATAAAAAAATTTAATTCCTCCCATATTTGCGAAAACTCATACCCTTGGTGCTATTCGCCACCCTGGGGCCTACTGGAGGAAGGAATCGGTGGTCATTATCTCCCTTTCACCATTGCTAGCTCAGGAGTGTCATCTTTGGTGGGAGGGGGTCGTCACAGAATGGTATTAGTGGCTGATGGTTGAGAGATAGGATGGAGTCTGAAGTTAGGCACAGTGAGGATTGCATGGGATGGTAGGGTGACAATGTTAGTAAATCTTGGTGAGTGACATAGGCCAGGGAAGACTAGCAAGGACACGATATTTTAGGGGCCCTCGTGATCCGATGCAAGGACTCTAAGCCTACCGAACGACCAAGTGAAACTATATTGATTGTCGGGTAGAGACCTTAGGGAAGGTACATGCATCATCATGATTGTGTTTTACTATATTTGGGTGTTATGGGAAAGAAATTTAAATTAAATGATAAAATAAAACCTTGAGATTTTCCTTACTACTTGGGCATAGGTGATCGTTATTTACCGTACAACTATGGAACCTGGACGTCGTCCCTGGGTGGCTCAGACGGCCGAGGCCCAGTAGATTCAGGTGGTCGATCAGCTGAGGATTGACTGAGAGGAGGAAGATATCCAGTGTTAGAAGACTCTCCATTCTATCCAGTGGCAGACCCTCAAGAAGTGCGAGGGTAGTACTTCAGATACGGAGATGAAGGGGTGGCTTGAGGAGCTTAGGATAGCTTTTACCTTGATCTATGCTCCGAGGTAGTACTGGGTTACCCTAGCAGTCAGTCAGCAAAGAGGTTTGGCGCAATAGTGGTGGAAACTCTACCCCATAGAGAGGATAGAGGCAGAGGTTCTATGGGCTGACATTGAGAAGGAATTCCTACAGGAATTCCATTATTCCATGATCAAGGTGGAGAAGCAGCAGGAGTTACTCTCCCTTCAGCAGGGGAGTATGTCAGTACGAGAGCTAGGGTTCAAGTTCAAGGATCTCATACACTTTTCTCCGGATCTCTTTCTGGATGAGGAGTCTTGGGCGAGACGTTTGGAGGAGGCACTTTGTCCTTAGCTCCAGTATGTTGTCACCCCCTTCACCCTTCTGATGTACATGGCAGTACAGAAGAAGGCATATGATGTAGAGTGTATGCACTCGCTAGGAGGTGCACCTCGAGAGGGGAACCATCCAGGATCGTCGAAGCGGAAAGCAATCAGCAGTATGTCTCCTTCGATGGGACCTTCCAGGTTCATGCCTGTGGGGAGCAGGCCCCAGCAGTTCTAGTTCAGATCTTTGGGTCCTCGTCCCTTTTTCATGAGCCTATGACCGAAGTACTTCTCTTGTGGAGGTTTCGGGCATGTTCAGAGTCAGTGCCCGACCCGAGCTCAGTACGGTGGGGGTGGGAAGGTTCAGCGCCCACCTCAGCAGCACCAGTTGCTAGCGAGGCCATTCCAGCAGCAGTAGGACCATGCTCCTCCTAGGGAAGACTTTGCGGGAGGAGGCCGACCTCAGGGTGCCCCTCAGGGACCTCGACCAGGGCGTGGATTGGGAGGTGGACGACATCATAGAGGGAGAGGACCTGGGCGTGGATAGTTTCACGCAGTAGAGTTGACAGCTCTGGCAGGGCCAGAGGTGGTGCGAGGTACAATTTGTTTGTTTAGCACTCTTGTTTCTGCTTTTTTCGATTTGGGAGCATGACACTCCTTTGTTGCACCTGGCCTAGCCCATGCTTTGGGACTAACCGTAGAGAGACGTTCGGTACCACTGGTGATGAGTACACCATTTGGAGGCCAGACCACCGTATCTTGTGTTTTCCAGGGATGTGGGCTGACGTTGGAACCACATCTATCTAGTGGGGACTTTCTTCTGTTACAGAAGCAGCCATACGATGTCATCCTATGCATCGAATGGTTGTTTTCTGTTAGTTCCGTTATCGACTACTTCCGGAGAAGAGTCGTGTTCTCCGAAGAGGATGGGTAGAGTGTAGCTTTTGTTGGCGAGAGGAGCTATCAGGTGGGAAGCCGGCGTGTGGAGCCTCTCCTTTCCTTGTTTGGTGGGCTATCAATGGTTCCAGCTGATACAGAGATGATGGATGTCCCGGAGTTTGTTGGGGAGTTCGTCGATGTTTTTCCTAAGGAGGTTGGGACTCTACGCCCCCCCCCCGATGTGACGTTGAGTTTAGGATAGACTTCCAGACTGGTGCCCGTCCTATTTTGATGGCCCCTAATTGGATGGCACCTTCGGAGTTGTGGGAGTTGCAGATTCAGATTGACGATCTAATGGAGAAGGGTTTTGTTTGACCCAACGTATCTCCATGGGGTGCTCTAGTTTTGTTCGTAAAGAAGGAAGATGGTGGTCTCAGGCTATGCATAGACTTCTGAAGGTTGAACCAGGTAAAAGTCAAGAACTACTATCCCCTCCCAAGGATAGATAATCTCTTCAACCAACTAAGGGGAGCTGGTTGGTTTTCCATGATTGATCTATGATCTGGATTTCATCAGCTGAGGGTAAAGGACATCAACATCTCAAAGACGTCTTTCAGGTGAAGGTATTGGAACTTCGTGTTTGTGGTGATGCCGTTTGGAGTTACAAATGCATCGGATGTGTTCATTGGACTTATGAACTTTTTCTTTCAAGAGTTTCTGGACCAGTTCTTCGTTGTGTTTATCAATGACATCCTGATCTACTCAAGGTCAGAGGAGGAGCACGTTGAGCATCACAGGGAAGTCTTGGGAGTCTTTTAACATCACCAGATATACAGAAAGTTGTCGAAGTTTATGTTCTTGATTCTAGAAGTAATATTCCTTGGGCACGTGGTGTCTCAACATGGAGTGTTAGTGGACCCGTCGAAGGTGGAGGCAGTTTTTTCTTGGGCAGCACCCAAGAGCATGGAAGGAGTTTATAGTTTCCTAGGGTTAGCATGCTACTATCTGAGGTTCATTTCAAACTTTTCTTGAGTTGCTTCTCCATTGATAGCTTTGATGAGGAAGAACCAAGTCTTCCTATGGAGCGAGCAGTGCCAGAAAGCTTTTGACTACCTGAAAGAGAAGTTGTTCAGTGCTCCCGTACTCAGGTTTCCAGAGGAAAGGTTGTTGTAAGAGGTGTTTTGTGATTCTTCTGGCCTTGGTCTAGGGTGTGTACTGATGCAGCAGAAGGGAGTGATCTGTTATGGGTCTCAGCAGTTACGCCCTCATGAGCATAACAATGCCACCCATGACCTAGAGCTTGCAACAGTAGTGTTCTCACTGAAGTTGTGGCGACATTACCTCTTTGGGGAGCACTTTCTGGTCTTCTCAGATCACAAGAGCCTACGTTATATCTTCTCCCAGTGTGATATTAACCTGCGGCAGTGGATATGGGTCTAGTTTCTCCAAGACTATGACTTTGATATCTCTTACACTGAAGGTAAGGGAAATGTTGTGGCTAATGCCCTGAGAAGGAAGTCGCATCGGGAAGTAGTTCGGGAATCCACTGATTCTTCGAAGGTGATGGGAGAGTTGGCTTCCCTACACATGAATTACAGGGTAAAAGGTGTTAGAGGCTGTTTGTTTCAGATGACGATGCAGTCGTCCTTATTGGAGCAGGTCGAAGAGTCTCTGTGGGGGGACTCCGAGGTGGAAGTGATGTGGGATCATGTAGATCAGGGGAACACTTCAGAAGGATGGTCGGACGACAACTGAAATCAGATGCTTTTATATGGAAGGTTGTTTGTTCCGGAGGCTATGCATGAGGGAGTTCTTCGTGAGTTACATAGATCACCCTTGAAAATACATCCAGGAGTATCGAAAATGTACCGAGGCCTCAGGGAACAGTTTTTGTGGCCTGGGGTGAAACGGGCAGCGGCGGTGTTTGTGGCTAAATGCCTAGTGTGTCAGCATGTGAAGGCTGAACACCTTGTACCCAATGGTTTGTTGCACCCTTTAGATGTCCCTGAGTGGATGTTGGATGACATCTCAATGGACTTCGTTACAGGACTACCCAGAGGTCAGGGTGGTTATGATGCTATCTGGGTGGTGGTGGATCGTCTGACGAAATCAGCTCACTTCATAGAAATTAAGGAGTCGGGCCCAGTGAGTAACTTAGCACATAGGTACGTAGACGAGGTGGTACGTTTGCATGGAGTTCCAAGTAATTTCGTCTCATATCGGGATACTCGGATTATCTCACGATTCTGGAGAGGGTTACAACATGCTTTTGGAACCCAGCTACACCTTAGCACTACTTTCCACCCCAAAACGATGGGTAGACGGAGCGGACTGTCTAGACGTTGGAGGAAATGCTGCGGGCAAGGGTTCTGGATTTCGGAGGATCATGGGTACGACACTTGCCTTTAGTAGAGTTCTCCTACAAGAACAGCTTCCACTCTATGATAGGCATGGAACCGTTTGAGGATTTGAATGGAAGGCCATGTCCTTCACCCATTTGCTGTGCAGATGTTGGTGATACAGGTGCTCTTGGGCCAGAGGTAGTGCAGAGCACCACAGAGAAAGTCTAGCTTGTACGTGAGAGGATGAAAGTGGCTCAGGACCGACAGAAGTCTTATGCTGATCGTCGGAGGAGGCCCTTGTAGTTCGAGGTGGGAGATCATGAGTTCTTGATGGTTTTCCCTCGATAGGGACAATGATGGTTTGGGAAGGGAAGAAAGCTCTCACCTAGGTTCATCAGACCTTTTTAGGTTTTGAGGCAAGTTGGTGAGGTGTCATATCAGCTAGCCCGACCACCTTAGTTGGAGAAGGTTCATGACGTCTTTCACGTCTCCCAGCTTCGTCGTTACTTACACGACGAATCTCACGTTATCAACTGGGGAGAGTTAGATATGGGATACGATGAGACCTTTGAGGAACAACAAGTCAGGATCGAGGATCGTAAAGAGAAGGTGCTCCGTTGATGAACAATTCCATTGGTTTGTGTGTTGTGGAGGCATGGCGGCCTCGAGGAGAGCACATGGGAGCGAGAGACCCAGATGCACACTCAGTACCTAAAGTTGTTTTGAATTTTGTTTTCCATTGTTCTTCTGAGCTTTATGTTGATGTGGTACTATGTACCCTTGTTATATGGAATGCTTGGCATGTCAGTTGTGAGACCTTTTGTTTCCTTGTTCCCGGGTAATGTGTAACATGTTTGGATGTGTGGGAAAGAGAAAAAACTGACCCTTATTCGAGATGCATTAATGCCGATGTGATTGAACTCGTGCGGGCGAGTGAGTGTCGCCTAAAGCGGATAATATCTCGACATAGGAGAAGGAATTTACCAAACCCATGTGTTTGGGTAGTGTGTTGGTTTTGTGGTGATGGGGGTAGTGTGTGTTGATAAAATCCTAATGTATGGAAGTGGGAAGACCCAATTATTAATCGAGCCGCATTAATGAGGATGCGATTAAACCCATGTAGGCGAGTATGTGCCACCTAATGCGGATAATATCTCGACATTGGAGAAGGAATTCCTAACACATATGATTAGGGTTGTTGGTTGGGTTCCTGTTATAACGAGAACCCTAAGAGGTATCTTGTTCGGTTCCTCTGGGTTGGTTTTTGAATTCTCAGAGACGAGAATGTTTTCAGAGGTATCTTATGTAATGGCCCAGACCTCTCCGGCCCATTACTTTGTCAAAAAGAAGGTCAAGAAGTGTACTGGAGGGTAAAATGGACATTAACCACACATTCTAGAATTTTGAAACTACACACCATGTAGTATGAGTACACGCCGTGTAGTGTAACTACACGCCGTGTACCACCTTGCCGGGTATACCCCGTGTTGAAGACCGTGTCCTTGCTGTGTGGAATAATGGGTGCACGTCGTGTGCCAAGTTCTACACGCTGTGTAGTCCTTCCACGAGAACACATTACCAGTCAATGGCCGTGTACCGTGTTGGAGCCGTGTCCTTGCCGTGTGCAATAAATGAGTACACGTCGTGTGTCAAAACTACACTCCATGTAGTCCTTCCCCGTGCACGCGTTATCCTCAAACCGTGTGTTGACCAGTCAATGGCTGCGGAGCTCTATTGGAATCCGCATGGAGACCGTGTAAAATAACCGAGTACACGCCGTGTACCATAAAGTACATGCCATGTGGTTTTCCTTTTCTCGCCCATAAAAGGAGGGGCCCCTCCTCCTTTCAATTCAATCTTCTCCTCCCCTTTCCTCTGAGCAGAGTTCTCCCAAAAGACTTGAAGCCTCTTTCTTCCATATCTTCTTCGTCCGAGCTCCGATTTATGATCTGTTAGTGGCCACGGGATCATAACGACGACGTAGAACTCCCGAGATTGGATCCATTGTCTTTCCTACAGCCTTCCTTTCCGACTTCAACCTGAGGAGGTTTTTTCGGGGCCCGACAGAAGTGATGGATGCCAACAAACGTCTTCTAAGGCTGATCTGGGGGAGCGATTTGATCAGAACCTATTGAGGTAGGGATCTTACCTTTGTCTCTCTAATTTGTGCAACATGTGTGGTGGGTGTACTCTTTCTTACGTGAAAAACTTTTGAACCGGTTTAATAAAGATAATAACTGGTTTATAAAGGCGTTGGGAATTTGAGATTACTGTTACTTTATATCCTGTGATATTATGTTGTGAATTGAATGAGCTTCTACCTACTGAAAATCACTGTCGTTGGGGGCCTTTTCTTGTGCAATTAAATGTTGCCCTATCACTCTAGATAATTTTTGTGGATGGAACTCTGTGGAATGTGGAAATTCGTTAATCACTTAAAGTTGGCTGTTTAAAATCTGGAACCCTTGTGCGATCACCCCGGTTAAACAAAAATGGAATAATGAACATGTGGGTGTTGTCTTGGATACATGGCATGTGATGGGGGTGTTTTGTGGGTTGCTGTGGATAGGGTGAGAAGTAGGGCTGTGGTTGACTTGGTTGTGGGTTGGTGTGAATTTTGTGTGGGTAACGGGCATCGGGGCTGTGATACATGGTATTAAAGGGATAATGATGTACGGTGCAGTTGTGGTTATGGAAGTTGGAAGCGGGGCTGTAGGGATGGGTTGAATGTGAAAAGAATTTGGGTTGTTAATAAATAAAAATTGGAAGATTTAATGAATGGTGGGTCATGGAAATGAAACGGGATTAATAATCAATGGTGTTGGTTGGTTGATAAGAATGGATTGGTTGTGTTGCTTATGTTTTCCTAACATGATTTGTTGATGGTAGGGATATGTTTACGAATTATTGATGTGGTTGGTTGTGGATAGTTTCCCAGTAGTCAAGGAACTAAATAAAAGAATTCTGCTGAAACGTGAAAACCTAAATGGGGTTGGGGTTGTTTGTTATATGCATGCTTCATAGTAGCAGTGCCGAGGAACGTGCTCAGTTTCTCTATTTAGAAGCCATAGGTTGGGCTGTGTGGTTGGTATATATATATATATCTGTATCTTTTGTGTTTTATCGCACCCCACCCATGTTGAGCACTAAGTGTCGAACACTCCCATTTCATGGTAGAGGGTGTTTTTTACCTTATTTTCTAGGTCCATCCTGCTCCTTCTCCCCTAGGTTATGATGGATTGTGGCGAGAATACACCTAATACTCTTCGGGTAGGTTTCGATTGGTGTGGCTTTATCCGAAGAATCTTCATGCAGGTTCTACTGTTTCCCAAAAATTTTCCGGATGAGGCCTAGGTGTGTGCGTGCGGGATACATGGTTGTGAGGCCCAGGTGTGTGCGGGCGGGATACATGGTTGTGAGGCCCAAGGGTGTGTGGACGGGATACGTGGTTGTGAGGCCCAGGTGTGTGTGGGTGGGATACGTGGAAGTGAGGCCCAGGTGTGTGCGCGTGGGGAGAGTGTGGCAGCGTCAGGACGTTCGCCGTTAGGAAGAGAAACTAACTAAAGGGAAATGGTGCGGGGTACCCAATACTCTTGTTTCGTATATACTACTACCTCTTGTGATTCTGTTTTCGGTGAGTGTGGCTGGTGAGGTTGGGTGGATATAATTCCTTGCTAGGTTTCTTCTGTTTGTTCTCACGAGACATTAGGATGTCTCCCCACTTCTGCATGAGAGCTTTACGATTCCCTAATGAGTATACTTGTATGCTCAGCCTACGTTTACTTTCAGGTTTCCAGGAGGACTACCAGGGCCGTGCGGGACCCTACTAGTTAGACAGTTGTAGTTGTTGTTGTTGCTGTACTTTTTTTTTCTTTTGGTATTGTACTTTGAGATTTCTTGTACTTGTACATTGTTATAAAATTGTTTAAACATGCATGTGGGCTTGGTTTGGGTTTATTTATATACACTTGTTCTTTTCCTTTTTGGTGGTTGAATTGTCCTATTTCCTGATCATAAATAAATTAAAAAAGGGTAATGCCTCACATATTTGTGAAAACGCATACCCTTGGTGCTAGTCGCCACCCCGGGGCCTACTGGAGGCGGGACTCGGGGGTAATTATCTCCCTTTCACCATTGCCAGCTCAGGAGGGGAATCTTTGGTGGTATGGGTCGTGACAAAAGCACTGTGAAATCATGGACATTATTGAGAAAGGATTAGAAGAATAAATCATTAAAACATTTAAAAGGATGTTTTAGTAAAAAATCCCCTAAAAAATAATCCCTTTGAAAAATATTTTATGAAACATAGACATGGATAATAAACATGTCCCATTAGATTCTTACTTAAAAACAACCTTGGAATATTAAAATATTGGAAAATTAACAATTACCTTGTACTTTTCCTGAGTTGATGGTATTTTAACATCTAGTATAAAAGTTAAAACATTTTTATTAAATTATACAATAACTATATACATAAAAATGATATTATATATAATCTTACAATATTTATTTGTAAATAATATTTTATTATTATCATTGTTTTGGGTGTTAACTGTTTCATTTTCCTTTATATGATTGGTTACATAATACATTCTCATAACAAATAGGATGTATTTGATTAATATAAATAATTATATTTTGTACATAAAAATTATTTTGAATCATAAAATGAATATTTTTCTTGAATGTTTACGATGGGGAATGAATCTTATCGCGTTTGTGGAGACGGAACACCGTACGTACGCACGAGCGACAATATACGTATAAAAATGGAGAAATAGAATGTAATTGGATGGTATATCATATATAAATAATCATTAGAATGATATATTTATTATTTACATTAGATATACTCATTATTATACCCATCGAAATATTGAAGTATTTGAATAAAAAACTACACCACGATGTCGAGACGGTAAACTGTACACAGACACGTATGGTGAATTTGTCATTTATAGTATGGATAGAATAATAAATATGGTTGTATGATTTTTATAAATACATCACATTATATAAAAGATACTGGATTTATAATTTTATAATGGAAACAAAAAAGAAAAAGGAAATGGAAAATGAAAATAATTTGAAAGTGGTGATAAAATATTTACCTCTTCTTCAGGTTCTTCATTGGATTTGATCAAAAGGGCTCCATAGGTTGGAATTATGACCAACGGAAGGCCCCTATGAATAAGGTAGGAATGTTGGGAGGATATTGGGGTAGGGGTTGGCCGAGCCAAAAGGCTTTGGAGGTGTGAAATTATGAGAATTAGAAGTGACCTTTTACAAGAGAGGTGACAACCACTTTAGGAAATGCATGAAATATTATTTTATAATAACTATATTTTTGGTTTCTAATGGCAGAAAAATGAATTAGTTTGAGGATAATATGGAGATGGTTCGAAAAACTCTCAACCAATAGATTATAGATAGGTTTAGGTCATCATATTAACCTTATCTTTTAGATATAACTCGTAGCTAAATAGTTTGACATTTACCATGACTCTTTGTATTTTTATATTTCATGGTTAATAAACATACTATATCAAGACAAGAGAACCCCCTGCGGTTCATTATTAATATATATAACCTTATTTATGTCCTTTGGCCGAACCATACTTTTTTAGAAATATTTTATCAATTAAATATATAATAATTTTATAAAAACCCAATTATGTCAGTTTTGACACTAATTTGTATTTGGTTTTTGTGAAAGTCAAAAAAACTTGATTACTTCTAAAAATACATTAAACTAAGCCTAACATGTCATATTAACCTATTAAGTTCTTGGAATGCATCAAAAGTCTCAATTTACATTTATTTTGATATTTATAATATCTATTATTTTAATCTTTTATTAATAATGTAATTACTCCATCATCATTGTGACATAAATTAATTTTATTGTTTAATGTATAAAAATTATAAATCAAAATCATTATTTATAAAATAATTTAATCATTATAATGACTATTAATATTCGAATTTATCTTTTGAATAACCCAATATTAAAAATGTTTTAGTCATTAAACATTGAATTTAAAACATTTAACTATTCTTTAAATAAAATAATAATAAATGTCCTAATCTAATCCAAGTGGAACAAAGAGGATCATATTTTATTCCTAAGGTTTTTTTCGTCGAATTTTACTTATCCAATAGAATTAGGACATGTGTTAGGGTAATTATGATTTCATTTTTACCCTTAATTAACCTATTTATTTTTAACTGTGGGAAATACAAGTCAAAAATTACTTTTCACCCAAAAATTTATTTTCATCTTATTGAACGACATTATACGTACTAATATTAGTTGTGTCTCTCAGAATCTGTAAGATTATGTTTTATGAAAATTTTCAAATTCTCTTGGGAGGTGGGTAAAAGAGGGTAAAAGTTGGATAAAATATTATATATGTAAACATATTATAAAATGACTCCAATGAATTATGTTGAACATATATACGTATTATACATCTATTTTGATCTAAAATAAATTAAAATAAAATAACTAATTATTTAATTAAAATGTCAGTTTAAAACAATAACGCATTGTTTTTTCACTATTTTTCAAAAATTGAATTTTTCTAGAAAATTACTATTAATTTACCTTAAGCTAATTTTGATTTTTCGAATCCAAAAATGAAGTCCATTTTCAATGATAAAATTTATACAAATTTATAAAGTGGGTATTACTATTCATACTGGCTAGTTTGGATGGTTGTGGTGTGTTTGAAATCAAAGTTGTGTACTACACAAGCTATTGTATTATTCAAAGGGAAAAGTATCACAGATGTTTGGGTGGTTACATTCTCCCCTCCTTAAAAATAATTTTTTCCACAAAATTTCTAGAATATTACTGCATAAAATGATTTAGGTGGTTATTCATCATATGTTCCTTAGGTTCCCTTGTGGCCTCTTCCATATTATGGTTTCTCCATAGAACATTTACCTGACAGGTCATTCGGTTTTTGAGAAATTGTTCTCTTGTATCAAGTATCTTTACAGGATCATCACAATAAGACAGATCAGGTTCCAGTTCAATTTCATCATAACTGAGTTCATGCATTAGGTCAGACATGTATTTTCTCAACAGGGATACGTGGAACACATCATGAACTTTGGAGTGACGTGGCGGCAATTCCAAATGGTAGGCCACAACCCCAATTCGTTTAATAATTTCAAAAGGTCTGATGTACCTGGGATATAATTTACCCTTCTTAACTAAACATATAACTCCCTTCCATGGAGATACCTTCAATAAAACATGGTCTCCTACCTAAAATTCCAAAACCTTCCTTCGGTTATTAGAAGATATCGTATGCCTACTTTGAGCTGCTTTGATGTGGGTTTGGATAACCTTCACATTGTTCATTGTTTCCTCAACATGTTCTGGGCATACGAGTTTTCTTTCACCAACATCATCCCAATATGTTGGTGTGGGATATATCTTTTTATATAATGCTTCATATGGCGTCATCCGAATACTTGAATGGAAGCTATTGTTATAGGAAAGTTTTACTAGAGGTAAATATTGTTCCCACAATCCTTGAAAGTCATATGAGCAAGATCACAACATGTCTTCTAAGGTTTGAATTGTCTATTCTGGTTGACCATCGGTTTGATGGTGGTAGTCTATGCTCAAAAAAAGTTATGTATCCAGGTATTTATGAAGGCTTTTCCAAAATCATGATTTAATATGGGGGATCATGACCAGAAAGAATTGATAGGTGTATTTCAGGATGTCTTACAACTTCATTAATATACAATTATTCTAATGGTTCAAGTGGTAAATCTTCTCTTATATAATGAATATGTTCTAACATGGTAAGATGATCAACAATGACCCATATTGCATCATTTATTCAACGATTCATTGGTAGACCCATGATAATGTCAATCATAATATCATCCCATTTCAAATAATGTATTCTAAGAGGTTTCATGACTCCTTAATGAAGTTTTCTTCCAGCTTTCACAAATTGGAAAACCATACATCTCAACATAAAATCTGCAATATCATTCTTCATGTTGTCCCGCCGAATATGTTCATTCAAATATCTGTACATCTTACTGCTTCTAGGATGTATAGGTAAATTGGAGCTATGAGCATTTTTCGACAATTCCCTTTACAGATCAGGTATATTGAGAACACAATGTATAATACCAAATTTAAAAATACCATATTCATATATGAAATTGATCAATCTCCCATCGTTCACAACATTAATTTTCTTTTGAAACTCATCAAAATCAGCCTTATAACTTTTTATCCTTTCTAGTAATTATGGTTTGGAAACCATTTGAAAACATATTGATGTTTCACCTTCCATGATTATTCCCATATCAGTTTTTACTAGATCAGTGAAAATTTGATCCCTTTCAACTCTCATCTTGTTAAAAAAAATCCTTGATCCTTTCTTCTCAAAGCATCTTCCACCTTATTTGCCTTCCCCGGGTGGTTGTTTATTGTGAAATAATAATCCTGGAGTAGTTCAAGACATCTCTATTTCCTCATGTTTTGTTCTTTTTTTTGAGAAAATATACTTCAAACTATTGTGATCAGCATAAATTTCAAAATTTTCACCATAGAGATAGTGTCTCAGTATCATCAAATAATATATTATAGCTGCTAACTCAAAATCATGAGTGGGATAGTTTTTCTCATGAATTTTTAGCTGTCGTGATGCATAGGAAATAACTCTATCATTAAACATAAGGATACAACCACTCATTTTCCTTGAAGCATCGCTATAAATAACAAACCCATCATTCCATGATGGTAGATTCAAGATAGGAGCATTAACTAATATTCTCTTTAGTTATTCAAAACATTCATCACTTTCATTTTTCCAAACAAATTTAACCCCTTTACGTGTGATCTTGGTTATTTGGTTAGCCAATCAGGAAAAATTATGGACAAAACCATGCTAATAACCTGCTAAACCAATAAAACTGCATACCTCTGTTATTATCGTTGGTGCTGGCCATTCATGGATTGCCTTTTTCTTATTAGGATCAATAGAGATTCCATCCTTAGAGACAATATTTCCATGAAAATGAATTTCTTGAACCCAGAATTCATAATTTCGAAACTTCCCATATAATTCATTTCTTCTAAGAGTCTTTAGGATAATGCGCAAGTGATTTTCATGATCTTCATAGCTTTTTTAATATACCATGATATCATCAAAAAAGACCAATACAATTTCATCAAGATATTCTTTGAAAAATTTGTTCATTAGATAAATGAAAATAGAGGGCTCATTAGAGAGAAAAATGGATTATTTTAAACTAGTAATGCCCATACCTGGTTCGAAATGATGTTTTTGGAATGTCTTCCATCTTCACACACAACTTTGATATCCAAATCGAGGGTTAATCATTGAAAAATGTTGATATCTATGAATTTTTTCGAATAAATCATCAATTCTAGGTAGGGGATACCTGTTCTTTAATGTTATAACATTGATCTTCATATAGTCAATGCAAAACCACATAGATTCGTATTTCTTCATAATAAAAAGTACAGGGGCTCCCCATACAGAAACACTAAGGCGAATAAATCCCTTATTACTCAATTACTCTAGTTATTTCTTTAGTTCCACTAATTCCATAGTGTACATTCTATAAGGGTTCTTTGATATGGGCCTTGAACAGGGAATTAAGTCAATGGAAAAATCACTTTCTCATTCTGGTGGACGTCCAGGTAAATCCATGGGAAACACATTAACAGATCCTTGCACAATATATGCATCTTCTATTTGAACATTCTTTTTCACACCCATAGTTATTTCATTCTATTCTTCCCTATTAATTGAATTTATTTGAGCTACTAGGGGCGGATCTAGATAAGAACTAGGATCTGACATTTCTTCTCTAAAGATAAGGTACTTCTTATCATCATCATAAATTGTAACCTTTTTCTTATTACAATAAATTTTCCCATCATGGTCTGAAATCCAATACATTCCAAGGATTATATAAAATTCATTAATGGGTATGACAATGATATAAATAGATAATGAACATTTATATTCCCTAATGGGAACTGATTCATAAAAAATTATTGTGATGATTCTTCCCTTAGGTGTTTTGACATTAAACTCCCTTGTTTAGAAAAATTGAAAATATATAATTTTATTAGCAAACTGAGAAGATATGATAAAATTCAGTGATCTAGAGTCAAGTAAAGCATTGTCTAAACTTGAGGAAACCATTAAATTACCTGCCACCACGTCGTTCGGAGCATCAACATCAGCAGTATTGATCTCTTAAGGCTAGCCTTTCTTCCATATCCTTTTCTGAGGTAAGTCCCCTTGAGGCTTAAGAAATTCATTTTCATAATACCCCTTTTCTCTACAATAGTAGTTTTAAACATTGGTGACCTCATTATTCCCCTTGAAATCACGAGCTTGGTGGCCTTTTTCACCACACATGTAACAAAATCACATTCCCTTCAGGAAAGTACCAAGGTGTTTCTTTCCACATTTACCTTAGGATGGATATTCAAATTTCCCCTTCTTCCCCTTATTTCCATTTCCAAATTTTTATGTAGATCTCTTTTTCTCCTGCTTTGCTTTAAATTTGTATGACATAGAGTATTTTTTTCTATCGTGATATCACCTGAGAAAATATGTTCGTATGATGATAAGGATTGTGAGACTAATACTCAATGAAGAAATTGTTTTAACCCATAAAATAATCGATCATTCTTACTCCTTGGGTTACATATATAATCTGCTACAATCCTTGCTAACCTTGTAATGCTAGCCTTATATTTGGCAACATTCTTAACCTCCTTTTGTCTCAGACTCAAAATATTTACTTTTCATATCCCCTCAATGACCACAAGGAATGTATTTTTCTATGAAATGTTCCTTAAACTCCCTCCATTCTATATTTGATACTTCTTCATCTTCCTTTGTATTTTGAATCAATGAAACCCATTTATTGGCATCTCCCGTGTGGCGATAAACGGTCCTGATATCTTTTTCCCTTTTGTTACTCCCCTAAGCTTGAAATATTTTCTCTAAGGAATTTATCCATTTCTTAGCTACCAGTGGATTTGTACTCCCACTGAATGTTGCTGGTTGTTTCTCCATGAAGTAGTCTAACATGGATTCTCTACATTTTCGATCAGGTTTCTCCATTATGGTAAGGTTATTATTCATATCCTAAGTGAGTGTCCCTGTATGTTGATATATTTATTGGAACAAGTTAGTTCACCAAATCCTCTAAAATTATCTTGAGTAGGATGGAAATCCATACATGGATTCTGTGAATTTATATGGTTTCTATTACATCCACTAGGTTTCATTTCTAAACAATGGCATACACTAGATTATATTATGAATAAGAATTCATAATTACAAACTTGTAAAATAGATTACATAAATTGAACAAATTATGGATATATAACATAATCATAAAAATGTTTTTCTTGAGAATTTATATACTCATAAACCATTCATAATGGTTTTTAATGAAAATGATAATTATCCTAAGAATATAATAAAGGAGTGTCGTAACCAAGAGTGCAGCAAGGCCCCTTGTTGTTCACTAGTTCCCATTTGAGTCTAGCTCAATGAAGTGTATTTGCATATTCCGCTAGGTACATCTTTTCCAAAGAAACCTATACCGTATTTTATCTAGATAGGTATTTATTTCTTCTAAAACTCAAAAAATCTTTAAAGTACCAAAAGTAACAGAATTTCTTCTATAGTAATCCTCAAAGTCTATCTTAGGGTAATTTTCACTAATAATAGTTTTTCTAAATTTAGCTTCTACGGTTTGTACTAAACTTCCTCTGATACCAACTGTAACCCCCAACCCTAGTTACCTAGAGTCGGTGAATTATTACATAACATTGGCATGATACAAGGAATCATGTCCCAAAATTCTGATCAATTTAGTAGCCTTGGAAGTACTTGATACATTCATAAGTTTTACATTTCATCATGAAATAAAAACGTCAATAACATTTTTCCCCTTTTGAACACACTCATATGATTAGAATATCTTTTTAGGTCAACTATAATATGCTTCTTCACATCCTAGGGAAAATAAAACATTGGAAGGGATGAGCTCAGAAGCTCAGTAAGGATAACAATATAGCGGAATCATTCGTAAATAAGAATAAACATTTAAGGAAATGTATACGACTAAAACAAAAGCCTTTTAAACTTGGACATCAAAATAATATGCCAAAGATAAAATCAAATAATTCCATTTACTTATTCACAAGGATAATATACTAGTCGAATAATCACATGCAATATCAATAACAACTTTCATAATGATGGAATTCATAATTTCAAACATCGCAACCACATAGTCAAGGCTTTGTGCCAAGACTACAAATTACATTTTGTCAAGCCCTTGTGCCAAGACACCAGTTTGTCTCATGATACCAATTGTTGCATCAAGGATCTATAGCAGGCTTCACTGATCACTTACTAAGTCCAATGAATTCCTCATATCAATATGATTAGACACAACATAATCATTCGTATTAAAACTAGCATATAAATTGTCAATACATTATCCATAAACCATGATTGGTATAAAAACAACACATCCCCAGTAAAACATATCATAAAAAAATAAATATATTATGGATGATTTGTATCATAATAAATCATCCTCGGTCCGGAATAATATCCAATCCTGGATCTTGACATAAATGAAAATGATTACTAAAAATAATTGAGATAAATATACATTTTTCATGAAATCATTTAAAAGTCGCATTATTTATAAAGGAAATAATTTAAGAGATTGTTTTGAATAAATATATCCCATACCACATTGAAACTTTTGAAAGGAATTACCATTGTAAAATATTCATGTCCATATAAATAAATCCTTAACACTATTTTGAAAACAAGGCCATTAATGTGAAATGTTTAGAAGAATAAATCATTAAAATATATAAAATAATGTTTTAATAAAAAATTCCCTTTAAAATAATCCCTTTTATAACACTTTTATGGAACAAGGACTTGGATAACAAACATGTCCAAGTAGATACTTATTTAAAAACAACCTCAAGTAATAAATAGATTGTGAAATTAACCCTTACATTGTTCTTTTCCTCAGTCGACAGTTCGTTAACCTCCAGTATAATAATTAAAACATTGGTATTAAATTATGAAATAAATATATAAATAAATATGATATCATATATGATCTTATAATATTTCTTTGTTATTAACTTTTTAGTAGTATCATTGTTTTAGGTGTTAACTGATTCGTTTTCCTTTATATGCTCGGTTACATAAACCATGTTTTTAATGAATAGGATGTATTTGATTCATATAAAAAATTATATTATGTTCATAAACATTATTTTGAATCATTAAATGAATGTAAGTCTTGAATGATTATGATGGGGAATGAATCTCATCGCGATTGTTGAGGCGATAATCCCTCTGTATGCACAAGCGACAATATCATTATATTGATGGTGAAATCATATGTAATTGGATGATATATAGAATATAATGAATCATTAACATGTTATATATATTATTTAAATCATCTATACACATTATTATACACATCCTAATAATTATGTGATTGAATAAAAACACTACACTATGACATTGAGACGGTACTCCATACCAACGCACGTATTGTGAATTTGTTATTTATAAGATGGATAGAATAGTGAAAATGGTTGTACCATTTTTATAATAATAGAATAGTATATAGAAGATACTAGAGTAATTTTTTATAATGGAAACAACAATTAAAGTGGAAGTGGAAGATGAAAAGAACTTGAAAGAGGTGATGAAATATTTACCTCTTCTTTAGGTTCATCCTTTTGATTTGATCAAAAGGGATCCTTTGGATGGCTTTCTGACCAAAATAATGCCACTAGGATGATTGGATTAAATTTGGTGTGATATTCGGGCATGTGTTGGCCAAGAAAAAAGGTTTTGGATGTGTGAAATTAAATGAAGCAGAAGTGCCTTTTTTAAGAGAGGTGAGGGTCACTTTAGGAAATGCGTGAAATATTATTTTATAATAAAATCATTTTAGTTTTCTAATAGATCCAAAATGAATTAATTAGATGATAATGTGGTTATGGGTGAAACAGCTGTCATCCAATAGTTTTTAGACTAGTTTAGGTCATCATATTAACATTGTCTTTTAGATTTATCTCTTAGTTAAATAGTTTTCCATTTACAATGTCTCTTTGTATTTTTATATTATATGGTTAATGAACATACTATAACAGGCCAATAAAACCCCAAAAAGTTCATTATTAATATATATAACCTTATCTATGTTCATTGGCCAAATTTTATATTTTTAAGAATATTATATCAATTAATAATATAATTTTTTTAAAACTCATTTATGTCAATTTTGACACTATTTAGAATTTATTTTTTTTAAAATCCATAAAAACATTATCACTTTGAATAAAATTTATTTAACCAACCCTAAAATTTCATAGTAACCAATAAAATTAGTGGAATTTATTGGATGTCACAATTTACATTTATTTGGATATTTAAAATATCAATTATTTTAATATTTCATTAATAAGGAATTAATACATCATCATTGTGTCATAAATAAATTAAATTATTTAATGTGTAAACATTATAAATAAAATACCATTATATAGTAAATATTTTGATCTTTCTAATTAATATTTATAGTCTAATTTATATTGTGTTTAACCTTATATTTACGTTTTATTAGTTATTACACTTTAAATTTAACTCTTTTCAAACTTCTTTAAATAAAATAATAATAATTGTCCTAATCCAATCAATGTTGATCAAATATGATCATATTTTATTATTATGGTTGTATTTGGTCGAATTTTACTTATCCAATAGAATTAAGACATGTTCTAGGGTGATTACGATATCATTTTTACTCTTAATTACAATTTTGACTTTTAACCGTGGTAAATAAATGTCAAAAGATACTATTCAACAAAAAATATTTTCAACTTATTAAAACCCATTTTATTTATTTATAGTAACTGTGTCTCTCATATTTTGGAAATTCATCTCAATGAAGCGGTAAAATTATGTTTTATAAAAATTTTCAAATTCTCTCAAGAGGTCGGAAAAAGACGGTAAAAAGTTCGATAAAATTTTATATATATGACCTTATTATAAAATTAATCCAGTTAATTATGTGGAAAATATATAGGTATTATGTATATATTTTTATCTAAACTAAATTAAATCAAAATAACAAATTATTTAAATAAAAACTCAGTATTATCCAATAACGCAATGTTTTTTTACTATTCATAAAAAATTGAATGTTTTTAGAAAATTAACAAAAATTCACCCTAAGATAATTTTTATATTCTGAATCCAAAAATGAAGTCCATTTTGAAATATAATATTAATGAAATTTCAAAAAGTGAGTATTACTAATCATAATGGCTACTTTGATTGGTTTTGGTGTGTTTGAAATTAATGATGTGTACAACACAAGCTATTGTATTATTCAAAGGGAAATGTTCGGTGGAAGCTTGGGGTGTTAACCATTTCATTTTCTTATTATGTCCCTTTTTTATTTCTGTTGAAAATTTGAAAGGAATATTTTTTTAACACAAAAAACTAGAATAGAATTTTATACCCTCTTATCCCTTAAGGTAGTTGAACCAAAATTCTCTATTTTTAAATGGAATTTTGAAATAAAATTTTTTTCTTAATATTAAATATTATTTTATATATTAAATTAGTTATGTAAACATAAAATCATATTTTCCACACAAATATATTAATGAACATATTATGAAATTTTAATTCATCAACAATAACAACCTTCTGGGTTGATTATTTTTTACCGCATATGTGACCTAACATTACCATCGTTAGATATGATCTTGGTTGTTTTTTAATAATTATGATGAAAATTTTATTATGAAACCCATTAATTCTACATGGGATATGATATTATTAAATGATTATATGTTTATAAAGCCTATAAATTTCTGTGCTACTTCATAATAATTTTTTTATCACACTAACTTATTTCTATTGGGAAATGGTATCATGAATAATTTATGATATTATAGACATTAAATGTAAGGATTATGACATAGGTGGGACCCAGATATCCATCCAATGAATTGGTTAATGTATTATATCTCATGAGATTTTACATGGAAACAAACTGATGTCCTTGGTCTGTTATGGGAAACGTGATGATGCGGATGATCTACAACGAGAAATATGTAATGATTCTTAATCAATAATGAAATGGGGAATAGGGTTTGATTCCAGCTCCATTGTTATTTTATGGTCAGAAATTTTAACACTGATATATGAAATGGTATCTACACATATTATGGTTCCCCAATAATATGAAATGAAAATATGGGTAATGATTGATTTATGATTATTTCTCACACTTATGGTTTATGAATTCATGAAATGATAATGTTTTCTAACATTGATCATATTTAAGATAGAAGATATATTATGCACGAACATTTCATGTTTATATATAATATAACACCATTATGATTATCTTATTCTTTCAAACGATCATTTCAAGATATCATCATTGATTACACTTATGAGGAATCTATGATTTCCCCTATAAATTCTTTATTTAGATCATATATAATGGTTTTTGAAAGTTATGTCTCTAATGCATACAAAATGGGAATATCATTGTGGGTGATGTTGACAATCATTCCTCAAATAACAATATGGTGTATCAGGTATATGATTAAACTAAAATATTATGTTCCTCATGTATATATTGTGTGTAATGTATTGAACATTAATATATTCTGTTGTATTATCAATGTATGAAAATCACGATTCTTTATAAATTGATGCCCACTCATCCTAGATAAAAGACACACCCAATGGTAAACCAAAAGAAAAATAACTCATTCAAGGGAATTAACAATGGCCCTCATGACCACCTTAAAAGAGGGACCCAGCAAGCGCTCCTTGGAACTAGCCGAACATCATATAAAATATTACAAAAAAACAACAACTAACCTACTATTAACAGATCCATACACGGTTACAACTCACACACAAGAGAATCCAAAATATCAACATGCCACACTTTTGTTATCAATATATGAATATAGAAACCACTAATCAATCAGTTTGAAACTGATCCACAAGGGTTTATTAAACAATTCTAAAAAATCATCTCAATATTAAAATGAAACTTGGATGTAACCTCCATCCCATGAAATCAACCCAACCTAAAGTCTCCAAATATTCTAATCATAAAACATGACAATTGTACCTAATTTTTCTTACATTCAACATAAATCCCCAACATGCATGGAAATAATATGATCTTCTAAAAGATACCATTTAGTACCTCTTTCCAGAATCCATCCATAAAACCTCAAATAATTCCACATAGATAACTCAAAATGTTCATTGAGCTCAAAAACCCTCACATGAGCCTCATAGTTCACAACCTAACCCCAATGTGGATTCTAAGAGAAATCCTCGAAAAAATCCATATAAAATTTCTTGAATATATAAAACAACATAAAAAAATCCTCTAAAAAAGGATTCCATCACAATGGACTACGTAAAAAATGGTCAAAATGAACTACTATAAAATCCCAGTTTTACTATAGCGTAAAAATTATGAAAAATGTGTGAATGGAAAAAATGTACACAACATTTACTTCTTCTACATATCATGTTCCCTTTTAGTACATCTATCAATTTGACGATGTCCACTCAACTAGTACTTTTCCAATGTACATAGAATGTGCCTCCTAATATGTGGTATGTATCCCAAAATGGGTACCTTCGCGTGTACCTCTACACCACTCAATGTGTACACCATCAAACCAAATATTTTATACCTCCCCATACATAGTGTGTATGAAACACTGAGTTCCCATCAGGTTAGATGGACATATTATTCCCACTGACATGGTGTTTGTCTTGACATTGTACACATACAATGTTTGGGTACCACACACTAGATCTCACCATTTAACCTACATGTCAATTTTCCCAAGAACACCACGAGTCACTTGTACATGGAATTTAATCCAAATTACATTTATTATTTTCCCAAAAAACTCATGATTTATGAAATATACAAGCAAGCATCATGTTTTATCTAAACAACACGTTCTTTGTGAGGGTTATCCCTAATGAAATACCCAAGAATAGGCCTGGAAACATTGTTTATCCCCTATTAGCCGATATCAACCCCCACAGAGTCCCCAAAAACCCATATAAGTATTTCAAACACACAACGTGACCATTGGGATTTATTAAAATAAGTCCAAAACCTACTTATGTTAGTGAAAAAACTTTGTATGATTTGAACCAGATCTACACCGCACAATCCCTGAGCCCCGATCTATCTCTAGTTGAGCTACCCATTTTGAACCTCCTAATACCTATCCCTATTATATTTCTTTATATATCTCTCTTTCTCACATGAAATATGTCCCATGGTTGGTGTACATATGAATAATAATGTGAGTAAGGATAAATGTAAAGGTAAAAAATAAATACAGATTATGAAAAATTTAAAAAAAAAGAAATTGATATCTTCACCAAACATAGTGGACAATGTAATATTATTCCCTAACTAAGGAAATACCACCATTTTGTTATAATTCATGGATTTAGAATATCAATTTAATGATATATTTTAATGATATCCCAAAACAACCATGTTTGAAATAATGAATTTTTAATTATTTTAATATTTAATATTCCATTAAAATTTATATGGCTTAGATTACCACTAATAACATATCCTAGGTAAAAAGAACTATTTTGAGACCAATAGAGTGTTCAGAAAAATTATTTGATATTATAAGATATGATAATATTCCATTATACCCGTGACACTCCTTTGGGAATAAAAATTAATATTTCCCATGATTTTCACAACCTGTGATGATGTGATGCATTATAAAATCCAAACCACAAATGATTAAATCCAGTCACAATCCTCAGTGGAAAACCAATAGCAATTCTTTCATGTAATAAATAGAACAACTAATCCTTTCACAAAAACCCAAAATTTATTCTAAAACCAACTAGAACCATATACAAACATGTAATACATTTATCCCAGACTAATATAATTCCCCTCACCAAATGATTATATTATCATAAAACTACTTCCCAAAAAGAAAACTACATGACCCAAAATATATCCACCAATGATTTCAATGGAATAACGTGGACAAACAACATACACCTGGTCACATGTATGAAAACGAAACCCCTCATTCTATGACAACTATGAACTAAAACCTCCATGATCAAGAAAAACGCATAAATGGGGATCAAGATTTATAATAACAGTTCAGTATCTCCTTGCCACAGGGAATTAAATACTTTTCACCTTGATTGCAAGACATAATTCATGAAAATAAATGAAAATTACAAACTGAACAGGTTAATGAACCTAAAACAACTTACTATTCTATTGATTATAGTGAATTTCAATAAACCATAGAACACTTGACAATATTATTAAAAAATGAGGTATCTCCTTTATTTTTTGATAAAGCACAGAACCAACCACAACCCAAGCGTCTATTTGATTCAAGAGGAATCCAACCATGCATTCACTATTATACCCATGGTACAAAAAAAGAGTAGGGCCAATGTAACAAAAAAAACAACCATCTCAATGCATCCATGAGATAGGGGTAAATTTCATAAATAAACATCTAAAACTTATGTAATCCTCATGACTAGACACATCATGGAGATTCAATACCTCATCATCACCATTATAGATATATAGTCAAGCCCACCAAACCCATCATGATAGGAGGCACGCAAGCCCCTCTGTATGACTTTATAGCTAACACATTGAAATATTTGATCCCTAAAAAGGAAGATAAACCTATGGATTCAGTTGAAACAACTAATTCATGAAAATCTATCCCATAGAATGTTTTATTTGGAATACATTTCATAACAAAGATACTAATAGGCCACTCAGAGAAAACTATCATCCAAATAGGATTTCCTATAATCATTCGATGAATGAAGTGTAACTCCATCACTATAAAACCTCTCATCACACGATTTACAAGGATGACAATAAGTTGAAAATATTTACATGATGTTCAGTTGAGTATAATTCCACCAAGTACAATCACAAAAAATAATCCATTGAGTATTTTAGTACAATTGAAACAACTAATACTCTATCTTCATTAAAACAATACACATATAGTAATATTTCACGTATATTCTACATTCCTATAATGTTTTGCGAAAACTAAAATCTTTCCCAAGAAACAAAAGTCAAAAAACACAACAAACCATATATCAAAAAACACATGTTGACAAGACATTATGAAATCAGGAATCCATAAAAAATATAGAAGAAAATCAATCCCATTTCATGAAAAAATAGAATTCCTCCCAATAATTTTGTTCCTAACACACTACTCAGTATCCATCACACATTCAGAAACATTCTTAGAGATCATATCATGAAAATAAAAGAATAAAAAAATATGACAAATCTGATTCCATTTTGTATCAAACCATATTTTGTTATCATGACATGTCACCTAATATATATGCTGAAAATTCCTAAAGAACACCTCCCATAACAACAGATATGGCCGAATAGTGAAAAATGATTCATAGATACCATGGAAAATCTATAACATCTAGTCGTTATTCAATAAAAATGAAAAAAATGAATTTGGGTGAAAATCATAAAAATATAATAAATAAATTTAAACAAGGAATTCTATGATAAATGGAATGAAACACACTGTCATACAAACACAAAAGTAGTGAAGACACATAATATTCAGTCTCCGACAATTCCTAACACATATAGAAAATAAATAAACTTAAATATTTAAAAACAATTCCACTACCAACCTGAAGACTAACCACATACCTAGTATCAATGATTCTAGAGCTTCCCTAGATCAATCTTAATATGTTACAAGAGAGTCACCACTCGATCAATAAAAACTATGCCTTGGGCCCATCCATTATGAAACCAATGCTCCATCATGAAAATAGCTATAAAGAATCCACACACACTAAGATGAACGTATAGAGGGTGAGAAACAAATCTCAATATGAAACCGCCAATAGTGAACATATAATCTATTATAATAACATGTGTTTGATCTGACTATTTTCCCAAGCTAGAAGAAACTGATAAATACTAGCATAAAATAAAAACATCTTAAAAAGGGTGTAAAATGGATAGAAATGGTCCTTAGATTAAATATTTATAGGGGTGGTAAATCTATCCCCACTCTAACTAATATACTAAGATTTAAATCCCATGGAACAATATTCCATAGGGAAAACATCTCATTTTCTATATCAACATAGGATCTCAAAGATATCTAAATGAAAATAAATGAACGTCAATCCCTTGGGAGTAACCATTGGATTTGAAAAGATGATGAGTATCTACAAGGATCTATGATTTATACAGAATTATTTTTAATTGGAGACCAAATGATCTATGCTAAAAAACTATTGAACATTTAATTCCTCAAGTTCATATATAACTAATTAGAAAACAAATTTGGACCCAATAAATTGTTGGACCGATACAATAACCAGGAATGATAGAATTATCTCGACTCATGGAGGAAACAAACATACATTCTAAACAAAAACTAATTTTTGAGTGTCTCCAAAAATCAAGCTCATATGGCCACTCTAGTGATGGTGTACACTCAACATGAGGGGGGTGGGGGTCAGTCATCCAAATCATCCAATATCACCCTATACCCATATAACAACATTCAAAAAGGATGATAGAACTAGACAAAACATAGAGTTAACATAACATCCATGATATCATAATCGTATTATAATCAATTTAATGTATTTAGAATAAACTAAGAAAAAAATCACAAATAAACGCGAAAAAACATGGGTTGATGTATCCTCAAACCCACTATTAAAATAGCTATGAAAGAAGTGAAGATAAACACTAAGCCAATAAATAATGATTCCCCACATAGGACCCTTCATTTCATTATTCAACATGTATTCACCACAAGGTAGAAGGGACCCACCATCAATACAAAACAAAATTATTGATCCCACTGTTTTTAGGTTCATAGAAAAAGGGAGATATCTTATTACGGACATCCCTGTTGAACAAAAGATCTCATGCCATTCCAATATATCAAATTAAAAGTATGATAAGGGTCCCACAAATAGTAGGACACAAAATATGGGTTTCCAATAGCTCATATAAATGCATAGAAAATTCCTAATGCGTAAATATAAAAAAATGGCACATTGTTGTCTCCAACTAATTTTTATTAAAAAACCTGCCAAACATTAATTCAAAAGAAAATTAGTCTTACATGGGGATTATAAAAATTCCTCATGACCCCCTCAAGATAATTAACCACTATGGAACCTCGGTAAAAAAAGAGTAAAATACCATAATTAGAAAAACATAGTCAATATTCTTGGATAAAACCCTTCCAAAGGTACCAAATTTTAGAGAAGGGAATCCTAACAAACTAGATACTAATTAAAAATTCTCATAAGAAAAATATGAAAAATTCTGATTACTGAATCAGAAACCAAAGCACTTGGAAATCCCCCAAAATCCATCATAATCATCTCATCATCACAATGATACATGTCCATAACCTCCATCTTATGATGTCAACCCAAACTAAAGGATTCAATAGATCTAATCATATAACATGGGACCAATAACAAATTTTCTTTAATGACGGGAAACCATTCCTGATATTAAAAAATCAAACAAGATTACATATATGATATCACATGATCGTGTATTTTAAAATACATACAAAAAAGATGATATATCTTGATATTACACACTCACTTCTGGCCAATCAGCAAGTTCACAACAGTCACCCAAGCCTCAAAGCTCACAACCCAACCACCAGGAGGATTCTAAAAACAAACATTGATGAAATTGTCCAAAAAATGACATCACTTCCAAAAACAATCCACACTTCCTCTTACCAAAAATGTATTACAACATCCTGATAAACATGGATAAATGACGAGAATATGCTACTAAAAAATACAATACATACTCTATGGTGTAAAATTGGAAAATATGGAAAAACGAGAAATGTACATGGGATACACATTAGGTACACATTGTGTACCCATAGTGTTCCTACCTTTCTATGTTCCACAAGACACTTTGTGTATACTTTTCTAAATTACATAGTGTGTTTCACTTTATAAATGGACTTTAAACCCACATGGATACATACCCATGTACCTCAGACTTACTCGACATGTACATATCCAAACTAAGCAGTATGTACCACATATGCAATGGTTTATAACCATATAGGGATCCAATATATATATCAATCCATATCCCCTCCATACACACACACACAAATGGGGTTTCCATAGTTATAGTACATGTCTAGAAGCCTTATGTTTGTAGAGGGATATCGTCATACACCCCACATGACCCTGTTCCCAATAATACCAATAAACATTACTGCAATGAATATACTCTCATTAACTTGATGTTTAGTCAATTAAATGTTTCTCATAATAAAATGAATAACATATGTTTTGAGTTATATAAACTACATGTTGTGTACATTGGGTTTCCTAAATGGAAAACCCCCAAACCAGTTTGAAACATATGTTTATTCCTAATTAAGACTAGATCCACCCCCCAAAGGTTCCCCAGATTTATATGAACCTCATTATAAACTAAAAATATCTAATATGTGTGGATTTTTTTAAATCCCATAATTCATGTAAATAACAACCAAAACATAACAACAAATCCTCTCCATGGATCCATCGATCCATAATTTTCTTCAGATGATATACCCAGGTGGTGCCCCATCGTCCCTCTCCCACATCAATACCTACCACTATCTCATTTACATGATGTAGTATACTATGGGGGAATACATGAGACTCTAATCAAGAGAATGATGATATTAACAAGGAAAAATTAAAAAAGGATGACAAAATTGAAAATTAAATGGAAAAGAAAAGAATTCAGTTGTTGATCATAGTGCATGACAAAAGGTTATGCCCCACCTATATAAATACTCCCATTATGGAATAATACATTTAGAAATAATCTCTATATGAATATCTATTTGAATGATATCACAATATTAAGACAAAAAAATATTAATATTTAAAACATTTCTAAGTTAAATATTCTATAAAAATGTAACCATCATGGATTTCAATCAATATCACATCCAAGGGTAAACATCCTATCCCAAGACCAAGAGTGTAGTAAGGAAAATATTTCAACATAATTTTGAAGGATAAGTTACCCATCTTCCATGGAAAAAATTCTGGGCATAGAAATAAAACATTACCATGATTTTAGAAATTCAAAAGGATGTGAGGCCTCACATGATTCAACTAAACATGTTGGATCAAACTTACAAAGGCTCTATTCCCTATTTTTCGTTTTTCCATTGATGTTATTGTAATTTTGAACAACCATTGGTTTGATGATACCCATCATAAGTCATATACCCAATGCGGAATTATATCCTACTATCATTATCCACATTGATTTGTGAGGGTGTAACAAAGAAGAAAATTTCTAGGCTATTGTATAAGATACTATATAATTACCATAGAATAAACCCTCCATCAACCATGGAACATTGAATAGATTTGAAATCCACAAATGGGATGGGAGATACAAATCCAATTCTTTTATAATAAGTATCATCATTATGAATTGATTTGAATATACGAATTCTGACCTGTGTTTTAAGTAACTTGGATGAAAATGTGAGGCTTCTATTTGTTAATGGAACCTATAATTCAAGCGGTTAATACTCATGTGCCTTCCTTGATCATGCTGTCCTGGTGGATTTAACTAAAATTTTAGACTGAAAATTAAATTTTTTTATCCATGAGGAAGAAAATTATCGAATGTATTCATGGATTTCTTCATTTGGATATATACCATGTAAAATGGAGGTAATACCATCAAAGAATAACATTCTAATTTTCAAGTACAGGGAAAGAACCATTAAGATAAAATATTATGTTCTTATGTGTGGGATGTCTTATAAATTATGTTATTCTTATTTGTAAACACCAATTTCATAACTATATTTTGTAGTTGTTAATGGATGTTAATGAGAATATACGTGTGTATTGTTGAATGTTCTAGAGATGGTCCATTTATGAAAATGAACCAAATTTGGTTCTCTATCTATGTTTATACAAATTATAATATTTAGTGTAAAATACTTCATAGTCTTCACATTATTGATATTTCCTTTGAATCACTTTAGAGGTGTATGGAGCTTTAGATCATTTGTTTTATTCAAATTTTCACACTAATTTGACATGTGTTGTATATATTTATAAGAAATGGATGAGGTATGTAGACCCTGAGGGTAATGGTTGAACCTCGGGATCATAATTGAAAATATTAATTATTCTTATAAATATGGTTGGTTGAACAATATCTCCAATGAAAGAGGATTCATAACCATATCACATAACACTATTTGGTGTATATACCTTTTTCATTGGTGACTGATGGTGGGGTTCATATTGTGGGCTCATGGATAAACATAAATTATTTCTCCTCTATTTTTCCTAAATTAATTTTGTAAGAGAATCTCATTTCCAATGCATATAGGAGAACAAAACTAAATCCTTTAGTGGACAGTGGAAGGATTCAAGAGGCAGGCATGCCACATGGAAATTTAATCATTTATAAATTAATACATTAAACATACATCAAACCCAAGGAACAATCTTGTACCATGTTAATAGACATTATCTAAGGTATTAGTATATGTTGTAGGGGTTCGTAACTTCTATGGTATGACATCAACTTTATTAGTCTCTTTAATTTATATGTAAACCATCCTATGTTTGTATTAGTCAAGCATGTGTGTGTTGATTTTACAATATCCCTTAGGATTGAAATTTCCATATACTGAGTCATATTGCCGCCTTATCAGAAATATAGGGCACACCAACTGATATACAACTATAGATATACAGATAGAACCTCCCAGGAACTGATTACTATTGTAATTAATGTTGTACAAGAGAAATGAAAATATCACAAGGATTCAATATAATCATCTATTATATTGTTATTGATATGAAATATCATAGTAAAAGAATAGATTCATTGAGAATTTTCAAAAATATTAAGAATTATATAAGATAAACCATTGGATTTCTACTTGAATTAGAATTATAAAAATTATAATAATATATTATAGTATCTCTATATTTGGAATTATTATAACATTCATTGTTAAATAGTTGTATTTAAACCAACTCAACATCAAATCTAAGGATAATATTCTAGCATGTTGAGATGTATATAATTATTATCAGCATTATTTCAATATTATATGTTACTAGTGGGAATGATAAAATTTGTGATAAAAAATGGAAATATGTAATGGGATTAAAATAGGAGCCACTCCTACACCATGGATATATTTATTAAATGTTTTTCAAAAATCTAAATAAAGGCACAAATTTATATCTTTTTAAGAATAAAATGATACCAATCATCATCTAAAAAAACTCTACATGTTTGATATAAGGAGAGATGATTAATAAAGATAATTTACATTTATCATTAATGTTGATATTTATTTGTGTGTAAAATAATTTATTGTCACCATTCATGTTATTCATTTCATCCCCCTTTATTTATTGTTAACTTTTTACATATTTATTTTTAATTTTAATAATGACACTCAATTTAAAATCCCAAAATTTCATGTATGTTCTTAGATATTTTCATATCGTTACATTAAATTGTTTTGAGATTTAAAAATATTGATTGGGAAAATGGGTGTTGTTTATAAATGTATTTTAGCTACAGGATATTCATTATGTTGTGATAATAGGTGTGTATTGGAAAGAGTTGGGTAGTTATGATGGTAGTCCAATTGTCAAGTTTGTTGGTCTTTCACGCTAAATGTTTTCTGGAACAGAATTCATTTATTATTACATATAATTTATACCATAATTGTCACAATACATAAAATATTAACTCTTACATAAAATATTTATGAGAAGAATATGTATAGGTTACCCATGGAGGATCCCTTACATTTCTATATTATCTAAATGTATAAGAGTCTCCAATGGAATATGCAATGTTTATGGTCATTGAGTAAAATTTTCATATTGTAGTTTTCGTTACATATCAAAGTCTCTAAGGTCATATATAATGATTTCAATGATGTGTTGTAATTTTTTTCAATTTCAAATAAATAGATAAAATGATAAATAATAAAATTTTCATCACCATAAAATTTATAATATTACTATATATGTTTTATCCAATGAGATAAGGGTCTATATATTGATAAACTAACTATAATCCATGATACATAATTGTAATCCATTTTAAAATATTCTATCAAAATAATATAGAATTCTAACTGAGGCTGCGTGGAATAATTCTATTGTCCATGAATTTGGTAGCAACGTTATATGATAGATCATTGTATCATAATGTATATACTATTTTATATCATTGGTTTTAGTTTACTAAGATAGAGGTGAATACAAATGGTATTTGGCAAGATTGTTTCTAATACATATCTTTTTTGTTATATTACAATATTTACATCCTAACCCTATATTACAATATTTAATGTATTTGAACATTACAAGGTTTTATAAGATTCACGGCCAAGGTGGATTGTTTCATGATTCCATGCAACTAAGTTTTTATTATAAATTCAGGTATACCCCACATAATGGTTTCATCTTACTTTTTTCTATTGAACACTACATGGCCTAATGTATTCCATTAGAGAACATTGATAATCATTTCATGGTTCTTCAGACCCTAAATTAATGGTTATTTATCCTTTTAACCAAAACGTATTTTCTTATAACTATTCAGTTATGCATTGTAATTCGTCTTCTAAAGAGGGATTAAATAGATATTTTATTTTTTATTGGCTTTTTTAGGTGGATTAATATTAGGATGGTTATTGGGTGCCTGTCAATAATTCATGGGTGATATTGATCAATCATTATAACATGGAATTGCTCATATCCATTGAATTATTATATTTGTGTAAAATAATTTTTTCTTTTACAGTAATATGTTTTAATTGAATTATTATTAATCTTTTATGATAACCATAATGAAACATAATCTTTTTTATTGTCATCCCCTTTATGTTCTATAATTCTAATCCACATTATTTGTATTTATAAACTTGTTTGACATCATTATCTATTATTTTAGTACTTCAATATATTTTGTAATTATTCGATATTTTGATGTACCCCTACAACCATTGATATCCTAACCATCTTCATTAAATAATATATGCCTCTCACAAAAGGTATTCTCATAATATTCCCATCATATAGATTTTGTTAGTTTGTTTTGACAGATTTTTTTATTGTATAGAATCATTCTTCAACCATTAACATTCTACAACAATGAAATATCTCTCAAGTATTTTTTCTTGTGTTTAATCTTATTTTTTTATAAATTATTCCTTTCAATATTATTATTATGTTATCTTTTACAGTATAAGTGAAATTTAGGTATGAATTTTATTATTAAATGAATACATAAATTTTATTTCTAGATGTTTATTCCCTAATTTGTTTGGTCATTTTAGACAATATTAGTAAGAAGTGGGGATTATGTTTTTTGTATTATTATATATTAGGATTGGTAGATCAAATAAAATAATAAATTCAAACATATTTGGAATGATTGATAATTTATCTATTCTTAATTATTCCATGCTATCATGCTATTTTGTTATATTTATGTTTAATTTCACCCCCTAATTTTAATATCATATTTTAAATTTTATGTGTTTTTTATATTTAATTAATGAATATTAATTGTATTTTAATACAAATGGACCATATAATTATATGTCAATGTAGTAGGAAATGATATATTTATCATAACATACTTTCTCACAAAGACATATGTTTTTCATTAGTTGAGTAGGTTTATTATTTTTCTAATGTATTTTGGATTGAAATAGATTCTTATAATTGTTTTCGATAAGTGATATAGTTATTTATTTAAATATAATGTTTTTGGATTTACTTGGTTCTAATTAAAATATAAATATTAAATATAGTATGTTTTTAAGAGTATCCTCAGCGTTGTAATTTCACGGATTTATCATTATTCCAGAAGTTGATGTATATGGGTGTTGCGTAGGAAAGTGGAAAGTATAATTTAAGAAGATGGGTTACATGATCCTTTATAAAATTATTCCAATGTTTTTTTGGTGTTGATGGTATATAATATTTTTTTGGGGGATTATTTCATATAGTTGTGTAAAAAAAATACTAGTGTTATAGGAAGGTGTAGTTATGTTTTTGAAGATTCATTTCAGGAGATTGGTTTCCATTTGTATAACATAAGTGTTTCCTTGTGAATTTTTTATGTGGTATTTTAATGTTAGGTTTTATCTCCATCGTTGATATTTATAATTAATATAATGTAGAAAATTAATAAATTCTAAATGTGAATAATATGATATTATCACATGTTGAAAGGAATGTCTGGTTAATCATGTGGTAATTGAACAAATAGAATAGATTAAATAATATTTAGAATAGTTGAATATAAATAATAGATTATCAATGAGATAAAAATATAAATTTATAACAAACAACGAATGGATAAATAAACGAAATATGACGGTGAATAAGAGTTTGTAATGATGATTATTTTGATGCCTATTTTTAATTTGATTTATTGATGAACATTGATATAATATTTTATTTATATTATCAATTTAATTTATGTTTTTTCATGATGATACTTTATGATACTAACTAGGTTAAATTTTTTTCTATATATATTCAAGAAATATTTTTAGGTTTATTTTTTATTTATGATATCAGTAATATATATATTGGGTATAAGTGAATTAAATTATCTATATACATCAATGGGTTATAATTAATTACAGCGTCGATAAAAAATACAAGGTCCATAGTGGCTCAATGTTATCCCATGTATATTCACATTGTTCTATAATTAATTATAGATGTGATTTTAATTTATATATATTCACATCCTTTAAAAGAATAACATACCACAATCAATTTTTTTATTTCTGAATAGCATCTTTTTGTTATGATGGAAGATTAAATAAACATTAACACCATTCACACATACATCCACAAAAAATTCAAAATTCAAAATTAAAAAATCATACTAATTCCCTCATCACCACCTTGGGCCACATCCTGACTCATGTCACACACCATGAAAAAAGTGTTCCTATTATCCCCACCATTAACCATGAAAAAACCACCCAGAAGAATCCTTCGTCACCATAATAAATACAATATAACCAGATACCATTGAAAATCACAACCATGCAGGTGATGTAGTTGAACAACAACCAAGATGATCAAGCCAAGTGGGGAACCATTGATAGAGATGAAGCCAAAAAATAGAAATTTCTAGGAAATTCATTTACTACATGAACATAAAATCCAAATACAATGTGAAAACCATCATTCTTGTATAAAAGTGAGAAGTGTGGTGTAATCCTAGAGAAAAAACATAGAAATAGTAGATAATGTCTTCGACAACAAGCTATAACCATCACCATGACCTCCTAACATTGGCTTCAAAAATACTTAACACTATCAGAACATCACCGATATAATAATACAAAAACAATTGAGTATAATGAACACCTCAAAGAGGAAAGTAGTTATTTAAATTAGGAAACAACCACAATGAATATAAAATAATTCCACCTCAATATAGTAGTAAACCAATAACAGAAACAACCATAACCCAACTCTGAAACCAAATGAATTTCTTAAGTCATGAGCGCTTCATTCAAAAATAACACCAGGATATAATATAAGAACCACCACTATTGAAGCCAAAAAATTTAGAAAACACAAGTGAGACCCAAAGTAATTTGCAATACTAATAAAAAATAAAACATGAGTTATTTCATGTTGATCTGTCACTGAATCCACTAGAAAAAATCCTGCATAGTGAATGATTATATACAAGTAGGGGAAATATGAGGTCAAGTTTAAAGCATATGATTTTTCTGTGGTATGTAATTAAATAGGGTTATGAAATCTACACATATCCTTGTTTTTTGATGGATTATGTTTAATTTTTATATTTGGGACAAGGTTACTCATGGTTATTGTATTAGTGGATGAGAAGTTAATATATCTGTTGTTGGGTTTATTTTGATGTGGGGGTGGTTCTGATATTTTTGTTATTTTGGTTATTTTGGTGATGTGGGGAAGGTTTTTACGTGGATATGTGTATGTTGATGTGGTGGTGGTTGTGTTGTGGTAGTGGATGTGAAATTTGATAGTGATCGTGTTATTTTTATTATTTGATTATATGGTGGATTGTTTATGGGATTTTAAAGGGTTGTGATATATTTATGTATCCTTCATTCACTTTTATATGATTCTAGTAATCGTATATTACCTTGACCAATTAAATGGGTGATTTATTTGTACAATAATTTTATTAAATGTGATGAAAAAAAGTTGTGATTGGTTTTACCTTCATTTATGACTAGTTTCCTATCCCTACTATAGAATTATAATTTATACCTTTAATAAAAGGTATCACACATGTCAACCCAATATTATTAATTTATAATGGATGATAAATACATTAGAATAATTAATCAAAAGATTAATATCATTAAATATACCTTCTACTATAGACATGTTTTTTAAATTAAATTACTAGATATTGAGTAAAATTCTATTTAAGAGGATGGGATTGAGTTTTGGGATGTCGATCTATAAATTTTTCTCAGTGTTTTGTTTATGATTCCTTGTGGTGGTAGTTTAGGAATGGGAATTATTATATTTTTACATTATATAAAAAGTTTCACTATGGTTTCTCAATAATTATCTAAGAATATATGAGGGAAGTTCCTAACATAAAGTGATAGATAACCAGTGTACTAGTATCAATCCAATATTCAATTGGATGATAGGTTTGGGGGACATAACATTATTCACTATAAAATTTGAAAGGGATCCGATAACATAGTTCCATGTTAATGTGGTATCTGAGATTTTCATTAATAAATTAGATGATGTTTCAAGATACAATCAAGTGTGTATTTTTTGTGTTTTATTTAGAAATAATGTAATTGAGTTTAACATGCTATAGCGTATATGTAAATATTTTAATGATGATATTTATGGGCTCCCAGGAATAATTTGATACCATTTATTATAAATATGAGACCATATTGTACACTGGTATACATTCCACGTTTGATTTTATGTGAGGACCATGATAACAAAATAATTATATTTAGGTTACAATTATCATATTATTTCACTGATAACTTTGAAGGGAATATGAATCATTCCCATATAGTTTATTTATGTTATTTATGTTATTTTTTTATATTTTTTTATATTTTTTAGATATACATATGCATTTTTATTTTATTGTTTATTTATAACAATGTTTTATTACCCATTAATAAATTGAATCGTGGAATTATTAACATGTTTTCTTATAAACTCATTCCATGTTATTATTATTTTATTGATAACATACCAAGTCTTGTTTAATAATTTAATGGATAATTCATGTCAATCAAAAAACCAATAAGATAATTTTAGGAACTAATAATTTTATAAAAATGAACAACATTTATTACAGCCTTATATGTTATTCATTCTGTTGCTGATTGGTTTTTAATAAGATTTTGATATTAAAGCAACTAATTTATTAGCATTTTTTGGTTATGATGTTTCATAACATGGAATTTTATTCAGCATGATTATAAAATCTTGTAACTTATGAGAATTTTATAAATAAATGGATTATTTATGTATGATTTTATTAAATTATAGAGCATTATATAGTTATAATTTCCTATTACATAAAAATTTTATCAAAAATTACTTTTGTGATTCTTTCCAAATTCTTAATGTGTATAAAATGAATTTGTACTTCATGAAAATATCTATGTCAATATGGTTGAATTATTTTTGGTTGATTGATAATTGTTTCCTTGATTGATTATATATATTCATTCCATGTTGATGAAATGTTTTTATTCACCTATAATTGTGATTAATGTGGCAATTATTCAGGAATCATTGCTAATTTTGTTACAAATAAGTCATCATTATTATCATTGTTGATATCTATTATCCAATTTCGTGTGATATAGTGCAGAGGAAAGGTATAATAAGAAGAATATATATTTTATATTGGTTTATATAATGGGTGGACTTTTTAATATTGTTGTAATATATATATTTTATGATGATAGTGTAATTGTAATGAGTATTCATGTCTTGTGAATTAGTTTTATTTCCTAATAAATCTTCACATAAATGGTGTTATAAATCATGTAATATGTATTAATTTTATTATATTCATCAAAATATTAGTCTAAATTTTTGTATGGTAATTCTTAGAATGTTCGATGAGTTGAATTCATTACGATTCTTAAGATATTATAGAATAATTATTTTTTGTGATGATCATTGACTGGAAAATGTTTCATAATGAAATATTTTATATGTCAATATAAATTATTTATTGAATAAAAATCATGTCACATTGAAATAATGTGTTTTTTGATTCTTTGGATTTATTTTTTAGAAGTAAACCCTTTTCAAGGTCTTTTGAGGAGTCGTGGAACATTTTATTTGTTCTTTTTTTGTTTCCTGATATGGTGTCATCAATGAGAATATTATGAGGCATGGTGTGTGGGATAATTAACATGGTGTAGTAATATATGGATTTATATGTGAGGTGTGTCATAATTTAGTTTGTTCATTCCTTCCTCTATATAATTCCTTTATGCTTTCGAATCTGATTTCTATATCATAATTGTAATCATGGGGATGGTGGTCAATAATTTGTGTAAAAAATGACAAATTGATTTAATGATTTTAAAAGTATCATTTCTAATGAGTTTTATATAAAAACAAATCAATAATCATATTTTTCTTAATTCTTTAAGTCTTTTTTTAAATGGGTTACTATTAGGAATCCAATTTTTTTGGGATATTAGATTAATTAGTGTGAGTTTTCATGTGATTAAATGTTGACTGTTATTTATTTCACAACTATATTTGTATTTAATAAGGGGTGATGTTCCTATTTGAGATGTATCTCCCATAGTTTTGGGACATCAAGATGTTACATTATTTTAATTAAGTTAGACTCATAGGAGAAAACATTATAATAGTTTGATGGTTGATAATCCATCATGTCTGAGTTGTATGATTCTTGGACTATTATTCCTTTGAATTTAATTATTATTTTTAGGTTTTATAAGGAAAATAATAATTTTAGTCATATTTAAGGCGAATGTTTTTGTTTTATTATCATTTTCTTGGGTTAGATTATCCTTTAGAGGGGTTTTATTTGGATTCATGAGGATGTGAATAAGTAGAGAAATATCTAATGTTGGGGACTATATGATCACATAAAGTTACATTACATCAATTAAAGGAGCTGTGAGATATTTGTAGGAAGATATGTGTTGATAAAGATATTATTTTAGTTGGATGTGAAGAATCATTGTTTTCACATATGTGTCTCGTCATGAATATGGGGATAAAATGTGATGTAGTTTTTCTTCCATGTGTATCAGTCAAAATCATATTCATATAGTGACTCAAGAAATTTACATTATATGTAGTAATTTTTCTATATGATAATATATAAATGAAACTCTTATTGTTATAATAGATGATATCATGATCTCGTGTATGATCGTTAAATTAACCCCTTATTGGATAAAATTCTACAAGCAACACCAAATCCAAGGTAACAAAATTATTTTAATGTTTTTAGATCTATAGGGTCCTATAAGCGATAAAATACTACCTCTATATGAGAATCAATTCAGGATATTATCTATTTGATTCATTGATAACCATATATTAAATACCCTACTCTAACAGTCTCATGTGGCGGAATATCTTCATCCTGTAATGTAACTCCTAAAATGATTTCTTATAGTTCTATGATCACTAGAATGGTTTACCATTTTAGTTCAAGGTTGTTAGAGGTTCTACAATATTTAAAAAATCGAGACATAAGTATTAAATAAATTCATGAAAAAACATGGATACTATTTTTCCATGTCATGAACTATAGGGAATCACAAGACAGATACTTTTTGATCATTGTTGGGTCAACTACAACCCCCCACATAAAAGATGAAGTATCACTGGAAGCGATATCTCAATTCCTAAATAAACACATAGATATATTCCCATAATGTTGGGGATATCATGTTATGTCCAAGATAATCCTCAAATGACTAATGTTCCCATCCTTATCATTTGAGCACATGAGGGTTCCATCTATGAATACCACCACCAACAATTCAATGAAGTGAAGAAAGATCTTGTTCCTAATTTGCATTGGCATTGTTAGGGTTTTCATCACATTGAAATGATTCAAAATGTACCTATAGAGACTATAAGTACACCATAATTATATCATCAGTATATATTACTCTAATACTCAGAGCTAATGATAAACTAACCAATGGTCAATCATCAAGAACCACTACACCAAATTCATCTAGTTAAAGATTTCATATATTATGTGAAGTGGCTATATATTCTTGATATTAACCATGTTCAAGTGATTATAATACAAGCACAACCTCAATATCCCAATTACATTGTACATGATCAAAAATGGGGCTACATAGGGTGACATGCTAGGTCTAACAAAGACCTTAATATCTATATTATCTTTCCACTTCATTTGATCAAATAGCTCTATTGGGGTAATTAGATATGTTGATGCAAATATCATGATATTCCATGGATGCAGGTCTTTCAATGATTTAATATATTAATTGCATGAAAACCCCATCACATCCCCATAGAATAAGACTTTATACTCTTATACCACTACAAGAAACTGAAATATTATATCTTACACCTCTCAAAGTATCATACTGGCCAACTAAAGATAAATATATTATATTATCCTTCATGATAGCCTATCCAGAACATCTTAAGATTCATTTTCACTAAAAAAGAAATTATCATCCATTCAAACTGTAAACATTGCATCCATTGGATTAGGTTTTATATAGGCACTTGGAAAATAATGATCCAATCCATACATCATATGACATCATAGTGACCCATCATGGTTATGATGAGATCCCTAATAAATATTTATCTTTCAAGATTAAGTCCCACTACCAAAATAAATGTGTGATATTCGAATATCCTTTGGTTATGGTTTATAAGATAAATAGGCAACATAAATGTTCCACTTCAATCTCGAGATCTCAAACAAGGGATAGTTTAAAGAAATAGTGTCTTATTCATGTATCCATCAAAAATACACTAATTGAATACAATTCATATTTCATTCCTAAGATCATAATAAGATCCTATATTTAATAAGAATTCACTTACTATATATATCCAAATCCTTTTCCATTAACTTCCTATGATTTTCCAAGAGCACTAGGATATTGTACTGGTGTAAATGAATCATAACGTTAGATACCTCCTATAGCTCTCCCAGCTCATCTACCATATCCACCACACTTTGATCCACTATTCTCAATTCAAGGATTCTACATCAGATTCCCATCGATCCTATATCAATATACTACATGGGGTGTTAGAATATTCAATGTGATATTATTTCTCACATCATAGGTGAAGAATCATCAATCCATATAATGATTAGAATGCCCCTGATAATTGTGAGTTATCAACACCTGTACTTAAACTACCTTTATCTCACACACCTGAATCATTGATTTTTTCCATATACTAACTCCTATTTGTGGTACTAGATATTTTTTCCACTACTATAAACAATAATCATTGGATGATATACTAAGAAGATCTCTATTACCATGGAATACAGTAGTAACCTATCGAAATAAGGGATCCAATGAAATGCCACACCATCTCAGATATGTTTTTGAATTACATTATAAATGCTCTATGATCATTTTTATTCATCATAAACCATATCCCTGTAACACGGGTCATTAATAAAAAATATCAACACACACCTTTCACATACCTTGCTGCCCTGTTGGATTATTCAAAATATCATAGATATACCCCACCAACAATATTAATGGATAAAATTCCTCTATATAAGGATTCTCAAACTCCATATTATAGAGAGTTTCACCATCATTTATTTACATCATGAACCCCAACCTTACACTTTTTGTTTCATTGAAGAGGATCATTGAACGAACTACAATATTTAGGGGTACATAGAGGGTGGACACTCTCTCTATTTCATTGAGCCAGTTCTCCACTACCAGAGGGTTCTATCTCACCCTGAAACCGAGGTGGTTTCTATCTCATTAAATCATGAATCATGATTATCCACTATGAATCATCTTCTAGAAGTTATTGAATAACTATATAGTCAATGGGTGGAGTTTCAATTATAAAACAACTAAGAGGAATAACCACCTCTACATAACCCTAAACTAATGCCTCATCTCCAAGAGGATCCTCTTTTTGATGCAGTATAGGAATCATTGATGTTGTTCATTAGTGAGGTAATCTTATATAATAAAGAAACACAAATGTTAATTGGTCATATTTGGGGTGCTAACACAATATGTAAAAATAAACAACATAATATATCTATATGATTAATGTCATACTTTTTTCTCTATAATGAGTGACTAAATTTATGATGAATAATTGAAGGTTATCAGACTCTTGGTGAATGTATACACTGGAAACAACACGATGAATTTGTTCCCTAGCACATTAGCCAGAATAAAGACACTTTAATTCTATTTAAATATATCCCAAACCAATTATCATAGATAGACGACATCAAAACACTCATCCTAAGACCACACTCATTTAACACCACTATGTCATGAACCGACAAACTAAGGACCAAGTGGATGGAATTAACCTGAGAGTGACACCCTATTCTGCCTTCCAATATTAAAGGGGATGGTTTTAACTTATCAGTAGATATATATTTCACTTGTGAGGACATATAAAAACGTACTTATACATAAAAACATAGGAGAGTACAACAAATATTTTGGAGATGAAAAATCACAATAAAATCCCACCTTGGATTTGAAGGAGTCCAACATACAAAAAATGAGGTACCACTACAAAACTAAAACACTGGGATTCATTTTATGTTTGTCCATACTAATGAATATATGCCTATCATGGTCCACTAGGACTCAGTCAAATGGCATGTTGTTGTCAAATGGAATGACATGTGTCGATAAAGCCTATGTATGGTTTAGTATAAAAAACCCAGATCAAAACCCAGAAATAAAATTACATATAACATTAAATATGGGATAATCACTAAAACAAAAAAAATATCAAGTTGATAAAAAACCATCATATGATAAATTTTGGACTTTATGTCATTGGGTGAGTTTTTCATCATTTCCAATATAGGGATTCTGATCGATGGTCCAAGGTATCACATTATATTGAGAAATCACTCGTTGAGTCTAGATAACACAGATGTAAATCATATGAGATGATATAATCATCATGAAATCCCATATCAATTTATTAAATAGAACTCATTAACCCTTTATACATATACAAGGTATAACACTGATTCTATATGGGGGATAACTTATCCAATCTGCAATAACACTCTCTGTGGTGATCATTGTTGGGCCCAATTGTGTTATTTTATAGACATATAGTGTGGTTTCTTTTTACTAGCAGTCCAAATTAGGTTGATTATGGATTTTAAAAGTCTAAGGACATTACATTAAAAGTCAATGTATGTGTTTACGGTGTCCTATATTCCAATTTTTTTCTAAAAATATTGGTCTCAAAATCAAGATAATGTTTATGGAAAAAGATGATTTTCTACAATAGAGTACACAGTTCTCTGACCATGAAGGATATTTAATAGACCTAATAAAATATATATATAATTGAGAGGATAAACAAAAATGGAATAGCATCCTCACACAAGTGTTATGAGGACCATGAATCACATTATGTGGACTACATATAGGAAATGGTTTGTGGGAGGAAATAGTTTATGGGGGATTCATTTTTTTGGCTAAGACATGGAGATCTGTTCATGAAAGAGATTGGCCAAAATTAAGGATGTGTGATAATATAAAATCTATATAGGAAGAACATTTCTTGGATGTGGTAGTATGTGGTAATGGTTTTACTATATTGAATGAATAATCAAAAAATGATTAGTGAGAATTTCATATCTATTTTCCTATATTAGGATCATCAATCCCTTCATTACATAGAGATATTTCGATAAGAAATATGGGAGTAATTTAGTGATGTTCATTATGATTCGTCAGATGAAAACTCCCCAATGGAAGAGGTTCATAAGGGAGGATTATAAGAATGGAGTAGTGGTCTCTGAAATATTGTCCACTGAAGGGACATTGTGAGGCACTGAATTTCCCAAATAAAAGGGTCTACATATTTGAGGTGGTCTTTGGAGCATCATCAATACATAATTATTTTGGTGATATGAAAATGATTGGTGGTTCACATAGGAATAATCCATCTATGAAGAAGGGATGGCCCACAAAGGAGAGTTAGTACGTGATGAACTCACACTATGTGGTGTAGCTCATTTCACAAAGAAATAAATCAAGTTTTCATATGAAGCTGGTTTTCCTTTGGAGGATTCAAGTAACTATTAAAATGAACTAACATTTACCAATAAAACTGTTTACTTATTCCACAGGTGAAAAAAAATAAAAATTTCATTTATATACAATTTAGGTTGTGTGAATTCATGCAAATGAATAAACCTAATAGTGTATAAATTGTGTGTGGATTACTCCCATGTAAGTGAACTAGGGTGAGTCTACAAAAGTGATTTGAGGGATGTTATGAGCTATCCCAAAAAAATATAATGGAAGTGTGCCTCACAAAAAGAGACTATGTCTAAATATTTTCACCCTATAACTGGTAATGATTATTGGAATTAGGTATGACTAACACATTGTTGTAGTACGATCCTTAGACTATCTCTTAGTGGTGAAACATGTAAAATAGATAGGTTAACTCCATTAATGTTATTGTTTTCTTATTGCCCATTCAAATCAGAAAGTGTATAATGGGTTTGTAACATCTTGGGAACAAGATATGACATTTATGATGAAAAATTTGACTCCCAAATTCACCCATCCCCTATTAGGGTATTTTGGGTTCCTTGAAGTTATATTAAATCCTATAGGTTTTTGTGTAAATTTCATTCTTTTTTTCAAGGATATTTAAGTAAATTTCATGGGTGTGCCCCTCTTTGATGGAAGAAACATTAATATTTGAAAGAATAATATGAGATCCTATCTAATATCTCATAGATTGTAATTCATTTTTATCACATGAGATGGAATACATGTAATATGTCCAACATCTCTATCATTGACTGATACAAACATGAAAATGATTGATACAAATTAAAAAGTAGAAGAATAACCTCATTGTAACTCTTTCTGATCAGTTATATCTAAAGGTGATGAGTTTTAATTAATAAAATTCCATGTGGGTAAAACTAGAATATATATATGCGGGTATAAATAATGTGAATGGGGAAAAAATAAAATACATGCATAATAGGTTTAATGACTTGAAAATGAACCCTGATGAAAATAAAGATAACCTTTTAAATGAAATTAATGAAGTAGAAGGGGAAATTAAATGTTCTGGTGATGATATCAAATAAATTGGAATTTTAATGAAATTTTTTAAAATACATCCGTACCTTTAAAATCCAAAATCTCCTTCCCTTAGGGAAAGGGAAATTTAAAAAAATTTCGTGGAGGATCTACTAAGCAATTTGTTAGCATATGAAATCAGAGTCAAACCTGAGGATGAAATGACTTGAGTAAGATAGAAAATGAATTTCAATTCCATGGAACACCTTGATGTTATAAGAGATATTGTTAGTGATTAAAATGATGAAGATGGAATTATTTCCATATTTTACAAGATCTTCTAGAGTGGAAAAGTGATGTTTTAAGGAAAGCTAACGTTGGTACGATTTCATTGTGGGAAAGGTGGGAACATTGCATCTTATTTCTCAATTAAAATAGAAGAAGAAGAAAGTGATGTTGGAAATATATAGATGCATCACAAAAGGTTTTCTCAAATTTGAGACATTAAATCTATAATGAAATTACAATGGGAGATATTTTTTGTGAAGAAGAAAATTATGAAAAATTAATTTTTTAGAATTAGGAACAATAATTTAATTTTTCATGCCGTATAACTATGATTTATACAAATGAAAAGTTAGATTCACCAAAATATAATTCTAGAGGAAATTATTTGATTATTGATAATGATCTCATGTTTAAATATTATGATTCTCTTGGTAATCCTAAGAAATAATGAAACAGGTGAAAAAGAGGAAAGTAGTTGTGGATGATTCATTAAAATATGTTTATCATCTTTTAGCTAAAATTCAATGACTTGAGGAAGATGTAGGGGAATGAAAGATGTAGTATAACTGATTCATAGAACTGAAAAACATGCAATGATAATTAATGACCTTTTATCGAGACTGGAAAAAAAGGAAAATATATTTGATAGTATTAAATAGTATGTTTTTTATGTTAGGATAAAACATTATAGTGAACCAAATTTAGAATAAACAATGAAGAATATATAGTTTCATAATTTCTTAAATGATGAGATAATAGACAGAGCTAAATTGATTTCTGATGGAGTTTAAATTTTTTTCAATGAAAAATGATCAACATTAATGGGAAGAAATGTAATTGTTTGTTATGCTGAAACATCAAAGGATTGAAAATAATATCAACTAACGAAAAAGGAAAATAAAAAATTGAACCTTTTTAAAATTCAACTATTATCCAGATAAAGAGATCCTCAAATCTAATAGAATGGAGTACTGAATCTTATCCAGAGGTTTTATGAAATGATAAGTAGTCAAAAGTTTTTTCTATGGAATGAGACATGGGGAGAAATAAATGATAGAAGGAATTTAATCTTTTTAAAATTTAATTCTATAGATATCTAAGCCATAAAATGTCATATTGTAGGGAGGAAACGACCTATTTTAATGGGGTACAGTTAAGAAGTCAAAAAAGAAGAAATAATCCACATCTTACATCGTGTATAAGAAATTATTTCAGTGGATATTTTTTTCATTGTTATGACATTGTCCATAAATTTGTTTACTGTATGCAGAGGAAAGGCATGAACAATACATACAGAACGCAGAGAAAACCCAATACTCATTGGCCATACATTTTTTCTCTAAACATATTTTTTCTCATCTTTCATAAAAATATGATTATGATGAACTTTTTCACATGGATAAGATATTTTAAATTCTGTGTTTATTATTCACTCACTATAATGTATCATTTATAGTAAAGAATAAAATTGATGAATCCAACCATGAAGAAGTATCCACTAAAGAAATAAAGAGTAGTAGAACATACAATTTTTACTAAGGAAGGTCATCTCATATTATGAAAAAATGCATACATCTAAATGAATATTAATTTTTTTATTGGAATAATAATCTTTCGTAACAGTGGTGCTTTGAAGATCTATGGTAGTGGAATTATTGATCCACATAATGGGTATTTGAAGAAAACTTGTTTTATTAGGTGTAAGGTTTATGTCAGAATCTCTTGAGAGTGATTCATATATATTAAACAAGACATATAGTGACCTTCAATCAAAAATATTGAACTATAAAAGGAAACTGAGGGAATTCTGTAATGAATTGTTGCATAATAGATGTAACATTATATCATGTTGACAGTAAAGAGAAACGTTTTTATTTTAAAATTCAATAAGAAAACATATTGCATCAAAAGTTAGGTGAAAATAATAAAATATAGATAGAATGAAATTAAATATGAATATAGGCATGGATATCCACAATTTTAATCATGAATGGGAGAAGACATGTGATGTTTTCATATGAGGGAAGTTGGTTTACAGTTCATATCAACCTATGAAGAAAAGGGAATCAATTATTTCTGATATCTTCCATACTGATTTGTGTGGGAAAATAAATATTTCATGAAAATGTAGAGAAATGTACATAATTAATTGCATTAATTATTATAGTATAATGGATTGTGTGATGGTTATACACATGAAATGACAAGTGCTCGATTTCATGAAAACATATCACTAAATAATAGATAATGAAACATGACATATAAATAAATGTTATGCGGTCTGAAAATGGAGGAGAATTAGAATCCATTGAGTTTGAAAATTACTTGAAAAAACATGGATTATAACTTGGTGTGGCTATTGTTAGAAAGCCATTGAAAAATGGTGTTGATGAGTGCCTGAATTGATAGGTGAAAAATATGTCCAGAACTATATTAAATGATCGTTTTATCCCTCAACATTAATTGAAACCTGTTGTTTAATATGCAGAATATATTCAAACATAGACATGGATAAATATGAGAGATACCATGAAACCATATGAGTCATGGTATCGTTGGAATCCTTATTTTATGTATTTTCATGTTTTCATAAGAAAATTATTTACATGGATCAATCAACGAAAACGGGGAATGTACAGTGATGATGTTGATGAAGGAATATTCCTCCAAATATTCAATAAAAATAAAAGCTTACACTTTTTTCAATAATAATATTAGTGAAATTATTTAAATAATTTATGTAATGATCATTGATGAAAAATCCACATCATCATCATGGATTTTTAGGGAAATATGATATAACATGGGGAATCATGTAGAAAGGGAATGATTCAGAATATATAAGTAGAGAACGGAATGAAAGACATTCATCAATAACTTCATGATGTTTACTCAGAAGAAAAATCAGAAGAGGATACCATGGCTGATGAATATTTTTATGAATATCATAGTTGAAATTGAAGAGAAGAAATTGATCAATCCAACTTCATTAGGGATTAGACAGTCCCCACAAAGACATGGATAATGTAAAAGAATTCACAATATTCATTTCTATCAGTTGTGGAACTATCCTCATTAGATGAAGCTCAAAATATGAATAACGATTAAAATAGAGGAAATAATATTTGAATCAGATCGGCCAGAACAAAACAAGTCATCTAGTAAAGAGACTAAAAATCCACAATGTGATTAGTACGAAAAGGATTTTTAAAAATAAATATTATGAGAATGGAATTGTGATCAGAAGTAAGGAACATATTTTCATGAAAGGATATTCACAGATTGATGGTGTTGATGTTTAATAAACATTTGTTCTTGTGGATTGACTAGATTTAATCAGACTTTTTGCTTACATGTAAATTTAAAGAGGATATAAAGGTTATTAAAAAGATGTCAAAACATCATTCATAAATAGTGTTCTTGAAGAAAATGATACATTGGGAAAAAAATAACATTTTCTACATGGTAATAATGAGATGAAGGATTATATATTTAAGAAGGAAGACTATGGTTTGAAGCCAGAATTATGAGTGTGGTATTTTGTATTGGACTATTAATTAATGAACATCGAGTTTAAAAGAGGAGGAGTGGATAACAAAGTATATGTAAAGAATTCTCCAAAATATAAGTTCATGGGACTTGTATATGTATATGATATTATATATAATGGACACATAAAAGGATTAGTGGATGAGTTTGATAATCACATGAAATCAGAAATTGAATGTTCCATGATTGGTGAACTCGCAAAATTAATAGGGCTGTTACTGACTCCAGTGATAGTCTATAATTTAATTTCATGGGAAAATATTGCAATAGAGATGTGGAAAAAATTAATATACATATCTCTATACCAATTCTAACTGTGATTGAAACTGGTATTAATAATTTAATGAATGAGGATGGATCTTCTTTTGATAACACCATGTATAGGAGAATCATCTAAATATTATTGTACATAACTACAAAATGACCAGATATTGTCATTGAAACATGCCTTATGTCCTGCATTCGAAGTGATCTGAATGATGAACAAATTAAATAATTTAAATCAATCATGAGGTACATTCATGGTACTCACAATTATTGATTATACATTACATCAAGAAGTTATAATTAACTATCATAATTTTATAATGCTGGTAAAGAAGAAAATGTGGCGGAAAAAAGTTCCACAAGTGGCAGAGGATTATATATTGGTAAGAAATTTGATGAATAATAGAGTAAGAATTAATAATTTTATCCTCTTAGTACTTATAATTAAATGCTTAAATCCTTTATAAAATCTACCACTCAGATTCTTTGGTTGAAACAATAATTGGGTGATATAGGGGATGATGCGAAACAATCCATGGTGATTCAATGTGATAAATAGAGTGAAATTGATCTTAAAAATAATTGTGTTCAACATTCCCATACCAAAAACACTAAAACAATCTATCACTTATTCCTGGAAAATATAAAAAAGGAATGAGAAAATTGGATGATTTTTGAAATGATTATAAAGTGGATATCAAATTGACAAATCCATTGCCATTAAATGTGTTTGAGAAACGTTAGTAAAACCTCGGTGCTAAATCACCTCCATGTGCATGATAAGGATATGGTTGAACTAATTTCCCCAGTACTCTAAAACATTCTAATCTATTTTTAGTAGTGATTCTTGTTTATGGGGTGATACGATCCTTGAAGAGTGTGTTTTTATCTCCAAACATTCAATAATAGGTTTTTAGGTTAATTTAAAATGGGGAAAATAGATAAATTCAATTAGAATGAGATGGGAAGAATAAAAAATATGGATTTCTTATTGGATATTTTCTAAAAAATATATTGGACATCATTATTCATTTCAAGACATGAGAACCCAATTCATGTTTTCCCTCTTGTTTTCTACACAAATAATTTATATAGTACACTTAGAGTGTGAGATGAGTTTTTTATTTCATATTTTTTATAGAATGTTGTATGAGATTTATGGGATTTATCTATAAAATTACAATAAACCCAATGGGGGTTAATTTTGAACCAAAGTGTGTTATTTTCTAGAAAAGAAGTTTTGTTTTTTATTTTCAATCAATGTTGTGATTGTTGAGGAGTTTTCAATATAGATGATCTTACCGTACATGCTGAAGTAGGGTTCATGTGAAGAAAACTATGTGAAGTGAGATATTCATGAAGGAGGATTCAATTAATGGGGAGGTGGTACACTGGAGGAAATCTTTGGAAGGCACTTTTCTAGGTACTGATATCCTAAATGAAAATGGTCCACATAGAGGATGTGGTCCACAAGGCATCATTATTCGGCAGTAGTTGAGTTAGTCCATAAATAAGAGGTGTTTCGTGGAGGAATAATATTACCACGAAGCAGCACTAAAACACAAAGGGGACATGGTTTTTGAAGCAATAATTCAAGGTGGTGGAGCTCTGTTCATAGAAGGAGAATATTAGTTTTCAGAGGAAGAAAGGCAGTTCATGGAAAATACAAGAAAGTGTGAAAATCAACTAAGAATGCATGAAAAGTGAAATTATTCCATGGGTTAAGGTGAGAGTTAAATAGAGAATCTCTCTTTCTCTAAGGATTCACGCATTCATGAAAATAATGTTTCCTAGAATTCTATAAATATTGTGTGGATTTATCCCTATGATGAGAGCTAGGGGGAGTTGATGGAAGTGACCTGAGGGACACAGTGATATATAACTAAAATATTGTAAAGGTGGTGTTCTTGGTGAAGAGTGACTATGTCAAAACTATTGTAATCCAGAAATAAAAAATATTTGTGGTATTAGTTATCACTGATACACTTCTGACATATGGTCCTTGGACTATCTATTATTTGTGAACAAAGTAATTTTTTTCTATTTACTCATTGCATTTTATTTTTTTACTACTCAATTTAATCCAATAGGTATTATAGGTTCATACCATCCACGGAACATGATCCGACACTTTAGAAGAAAAATTTGGCCCCATGAATCAACGTTCCCCTGTCAGGGTGTTCTTGGGTGATTAAATCATGTTTCATTGGTGTCTAGTAGTTGAAAGTTGACCCAACATATTGAAGACGTTGGTAGATGATCAAACCTCATGATTAAAATATTGATAACTTAATTTAACTAGAAATTTTGTACAAAGGTGATCATTAAACTAATGATTTGTATTTTATGCCCCATTGTACCCACATAGGGATGGACTAAGGGAACATGACCACAAAAAGAAAACTTTTACTGAAGTATTCATAGTTTTTAACCAAAAATGGTAGGAGTATGTGATATATCTAATAGGGATTCCATGATGTGACTCTATTTTTCTAGGTTTAACCATTTCATTCCATATAATATGAAATGTACCTCGATATACACATGATTAATATGATAAAATCATGTAGTGATCGGTTCTTTAATGGGAATGTATCCTCTTTACAAGACCATGTTATTTTTGGGGTATGTGGGTTCTTCCATGACACACATTGCATGAATTGTCACATGGTTCCCTAGGAATTTATTGCCCAAATATTCCATGATGAAATAATAATGTTCACATGATATGAATGTACCGAACATGGAATTTTTTATTTAACTCTATTTTTAAACCCCATCCACCATATAGAGGGGATCACAATGCATCATATCTTCTAAACAATATGTCATTTAGAGACAAATTTAACTCATAATCATGATTTTCATGTTATTTTCCTATTGTCATTAGTTCTATTGATTTTTCCATAATTCTCACAAAAAACATGCCAAAAATGATATTTATAGCCTCTCATCATCATCCATATGAACGGTCCAAAAATTCATAACATATTATTCATACCTTAATTTCATTAACCATAATCACTCTATTATCATCCCATAGTACTTAATTCTATATCTAGAACAATAATCTATGAAACCCATATTTGATCATCTATTGAGTTTGTTTCCTGGAATTTCACAAATAACATGTTAAATGATCATTAATGGTGAATTCATAAAGAATGTAGGGATAAATACAAGAAATAAAATAGTGAAGAACAAATGTTAGACTTTTTAGTAATGGAAAACATCATCCATAGAAGATCACATTGCATTGGGGAATCTACATAAACAAATTCTCCCAATTATATGAATTTTAATAAGATAAATAATAAAGGAATGGTGGTCTTTGATATAATTGATAAATTTCAAAATTTATTCCCAAAAAAAAATTATGTATACTGAATTAAACCCTAAGAATAAAATACCAACCACAAATAATATTGATCATTGACAAAGTCATTCTCATAGGGGAGATTGTGGATAAATCTGTTGTGTTTTTTGTTGTCTCTTTAATATACTAAATCACAAACCCGTATTTATTCTCATAGTAGTAGTCCACCAAACATTACTATTATGTAGTTAAACCGATATATTAAAAAACAGGTTTATTAATATTCTTTTCTAGGTTTTTGATGATTATAAAAAAATAAATATCTAATGAAATTTCATTTAGTTATTTTATAGAGACTACACTTTAATAAAATGACCAAACCAGCCTTACATATATTTCTCCTAGGGTAAAACATGTGTTTTATAATTAATGGGGGTTTGGGATTTCCAATCAATGATTCCCTTTAGGAGTTATTTTTTATATAAAAATAATAATACAAACTATATTTTATGCTTAATATTTTTAACATATCATTATTGTGGCTTTATGGGGCCTGAAATGATATGTCAACATCACACCATACTATATATATATTTCTAGATTATTCAAATTAATTTAATAGAAAATATATAATATTTAAAAATAAATCTTGGAATATATAATTCTAATACTCAATAAAAATCTAGAATATAATATTTATTTCAATCACTACACCCATAGGATGGAAAAATAATTAAATATAATCAACATTATAGTAATAATAACACTCTATCATTTATAACACCAATCCAATACTTATATACATTTATAAATCCTAAAATTATTTCATTCATTTCAAATATGTTTATTTACTATGAAATAAATAGGCATTCTTATCCCCTTAAAATCCCTTCATTAATCCATTAATCAATCATCTAGTTATATAAATAAATTTTATCTCATTCTCAAATTTTGTAAATTTACACAATATAACTCCACATAAATGTTTCTATATTAATCCCTAAAAATATATGGATATTTTTTAACACATTTAATATTTGGTTAAATATGTTTTGATTTTTTAACAATCTCTTTGAAGTTTTTATGGTCATTTGTTGATAATGGATAGGTCATTATATAGTATTTAAAGGTATTAGTTTAGGAAAAATGGAAACAAATATTATCATATATTATAATAAAATTCAGTGAAAAATAAATTATGTATCACTCTATAGGGGTAAATATAAATAAATACAATACTATACGACAATTTTGGGGGAATTCAAATCATATCAGGGAATATAAGATATTGACATCCATACTAAAGTGTATTAAAAAAATGAAACTATAAGAAAAATAATATTTTATTTACAAACAAGGCATTTATCAGGGAGTTTTGTTTTGTAGTCAAATATATTGATTAATATATGATATGTATAAGCTCTAGTTTCTCCATGTAAGACATTGAAATTTTTCAAGAAAAATTTTATCAGAAAGGTTCTAAGAATGCACGTGATTCCAATACAATGTGATCTAAAAGATTGTTTTAGATAAATATAAATTATATTTTCATTACATAGACATATTTTTCTAGAAAAATTAATATCCTTCATAAATTCAGTCCCCCACAGGAAATCGAACAACATAGTTGTGTCTAGAATGTGGTGTTTACCCTAGGTGAAACCTAAATTTGTCATGTGATGGATTTTCGAACCGTTTTCTTGATGGAGATTCATTTAATTTCTTAATTAATTATTAGAACAACTTATTTATTAATTTTAAAGATAATGGATACTCTCATAGTATCGCTGATAAGATTTTTCTCGGGTTATCCACATAGACTCTAGAATAAATGTAGATCTCTTCATATCTCCTACATTAGGGAACTGGGATCAGAAGAAAAAAACATATTTGGATCATGATAAATCAATGTGTGGAGAACGCAACAGATCTACTCCTCTATTTGTGAGCTTGTTCATCATTAGAAAATTATTCAATCATGAGTTGCGTATTATTATTATTTGTGTTTTTCACTGTATTGAGTTATTTTTACTACCATGAACGTTTTTATGATTTTTTATTACCATCGTTTAAATTTAGATATAATTCTTTGGACTTGATAAATCATCATGTTGTCAGACCATATCGATATTGGCCAAATGAAAATAACTGCCGATCAAGATGTTCTTTTTTGGTTTATCTTCCCCGCCCCCCAAATTCATAACTGATTATAATTGGTGACCAGTTTAAACAAAAATTTATGGGAATATGAAAACCTATTGAGGTGAATCAATTAATTTTCTTAATGGATCATTTTTTTGTCGCATCAGGATCTAAATTTGGTGTACGATTGAACCATATTGATGTAAAACTTATGTTTGAACATAGATCAGAGTCATACATATCAAGGTATTTACCATATATGAGTTCATGGAACCATGAGTGATGGATAACGAGACCAAATATAGAAGGTGTTAAGACCCTCCTTCCCAGTTGTGCGTATCAGAGTTTCCTATTAACAATGAAAAATGGAAAATCCTGATGCCATAAAATGGTCTAACAAGTGGTATAAGTTGGTCAATGCTACACCATGTAGTTGTCCAGGTTGGATGAGATTAAGGTTTAAGGCATATATAGAATAAAATATAGTTAAGAAGAATGTATAGTATAGAGTGAAAAAAAATATATAGAGAAAAAAAATAAATGAAAAGGGGTTGGGGGTGCATCCCGTTCAATTGAGACGAGATAGGGGGATCCACTATGATTCCTCTCAATTTTTTTATTTCATAATATAAATAAAATAATAATAATATTTTTATTATTATTAATATTATTAATTTTTTTAAATAATCTAATATTGATTATATAATTTAACCTAAAATTATAATTGACAAACAATTCAGTGTAGCTTGACTCAAAAATTAAGATGGGCTTTTCAAGACCAAGTTTTCATACTTAATTTCAGATTGTGCATTATGTGTAGGAAATGAATATGAATAATAATAATTTTTATAATATTATTATTGTTTTGAAATATTTTATCTGACAAATATTATCCATACGATATCCGTTTGATGAGGTTATAGTGGCTTCAGGACACTATTTTGGGATAGGAATATTGAGACCAATTCTGGATCCATAATTCAATCTTATGGATGGGGAAAATAATTAATCTTATTTGCGTTATATGAAGAAAAATGTCCTTCTCATTGTGTGTCTTATATGGAAAATTAAATTTTTCATCATGATTTTTTCAACATAGAATATGATAGTGACATATTTAGTCATGCTTTTGATACGATGCGAGCTGTTTTGAGTGTGAAAATTCAATGTGAGGTGCTCAATGATTACAATGATCAGAATATATTACCAATGTCTAGAATGATGTGGAAAACCTTTTGGAACTAGGCTGTTGGTCCCCTACTCATGGATATTGTACACCATTATCGTATCATAGTGTGGGTCCTCCATAATGGGTATTCAGTTATAGATATAGTAATTAATTTTCATAGTATCATTTGGGTCTCCTATTTATGGACATGGTACTCCATAGAAGTATCATCATGCGGGTCCTCCATACATCTTTTCATGGATAAGGTACTTCATTTTTATAACAGGGCATGGGTCCCTCAACATTTTTATTCTAATAATGTTGATGAACTTTAATTGTATTGACACGTCATTCCTCTATACTTATTATCATTGAGACCATACTACCATCTCATACCATGGAACATGCCCTCCATGATAATTATTCTGATGGAGATGGAACTCCCATTTCACAATAGGGTGCAATTCCACCATACTACGTCTTCAGACAAGGGTGTGGGATAATGGGCATCATTGATGGACTTTTGGAAATATTATATAGTCTTATTCTTGGACTAATATGTGATATAATATCTCTTATTTTTTATTATTTTAACTGTGAATATATATATATACATATCATTCTTCTATATCAACTCCATGGATTTTGTTACTCTTCTTTTTGGGGTGGGAAGTGAATACGGTTATTCCTTGTTATTTCTTTGTTTATACACACAGGGTTGGATGAATATACATTCATTATATAGGTAGTGATGTCTCATGGGATAGTTTATCTACTAACAATTTTTATCCCCTTGTGTTTGTATAAGATTAATTTTACACTTTGTTGCGTAGATATTTACTATGTCTCTATACCTTTTTCTATCAACATTCTTTCTCTTCTATTTTATCTCTTACTTCTCTGCTTTAAACATTTCTAGAATCCTACTAGGTGTGTTTATAGTCACCATGACATGGGATTTTCCCACACATATCATTTCTTATATAGATGACTTAATGGTTGACTATGACTATAGAGGAGCTAAAGGATTTTTTGGTGATTAGAAAGTGTATGGTTTCCCAATATGGGGATTCAAGAGTTGGAATCTCTATCTTCTATTTATATATCCTGTTTTTTCAAGCTGGGACATATGTTGGGTTGGGGGTTTATGTTTACCTGTTATTTAATGTTTACACTACTATAATTTTGAACTATATAGTGGTTAATACATGTTGTTTACATTTTATAGTATTGTTTCATATTTTAATCTTTACCTCTATAATTTTTCCTTGAGTTGGCTATGTGTGTGCATATAAATACCTTGTAAATTTCCTTCGTAAGTTTGATATGAATTTGAAACTTTTCAAAACCCAGAAGCCTATGGAGGTTGGATTGGTGTAGTTTTGGATCACTCCCTAGCTCGAGTTGGGTCATGACAGATTGGCATGAGGCCATGTTCATTCCTTGGGATATTTTTCATACATATAACCTTATAATGATTTTAATTAGATTAATAATATTTTTGTAAGTGTCTCAAGTGTGTCTCTTATGCTAGAGAGTACATAGATATTGTAGATTCAAATGTATCTATTTACTAGGACCTTGAACACATGCTTGTCAACTCAACATGTCGTGACATTTTTTGTAGGAATAAATGGAAAATGAATCATATTGGATAAAATAATTGAATATCTTTCATGAGATAGATCCCCATTATATATATATATATATTCATTGTTCCGTGATACACTTTGGCGATTTTAAGGTTGTCTTCGTGATAATAGAGAGCATGGAAACCAGATCCCATTCATGAAGATGACCCTATATGCAACGATGTAAAAGTTCATGATCTATCTAGAAAAATCATTCCCCTATGTGGATAGTTAGAAACACCCACACTTGTTGTGTAGAAGATCATGCTAGTAAGGAAAAATAATTAGGCATGTATACTTATTACACTCTATGAGTTCCTAGACTAGAGGATGTTAAGGAACCAGGGTAAGACATATCCCTATGCGGCAGAGGATTGGATTTAGTCTAGGATACATGTTTTCATTATTATCTAAACCTAGAATGATTAGATGTTTGTTCCAGAATCCATTATTTTCTAGTGAGAAGTATGGGTTTGTTGAATTTAGTTACACAAATGCCTAATGAGTTAACACTCTAATGGAATAAATTCATGCAGCCAAATCATGAGGGGTTCTATTCATATTTCTTGTGCTCAGTTCGGATTCAAAAGCTGCTAGATCTATATTAGTGATGGAAGGCAATGGCTGAGTATGTTGTGCGATTTACTGACCTTACACGGTACTCCATTGACATGATCAATTTTGGATAAATTTTTGGAACTGATGTTTGAGTATGGGATCTATAAAAAGAACTATTATATTGTAGTTCCCTTGTGTATCCCCACATATGTCAATGTCTTATGGAAGGTTCTAGTGATGTAGAGATATCAATATAATGTATTCTCTATAGTTGGATTCATCAGTGGGAATCTTAGAGATGATTCCTCAATAATGGATGGATGGTGATATGAGGCCAATAATAAGAGGAATACCCATGAAAAACATAAGAACAGGGTCACGATGTTCATGGACTATGCAGAAGAACAAGGAAACATATAGAGTGTGGTTCTATTCTTGTGATGGGTTAGGTCACATAGTAAGTGATGCCTAGATAGATGTGCTAAGGAGAACAATGAGATAGGAGATAGACCACCATAGTAGATGGAGAACCATGTTCAGGTATCTTCCAGGAGTGTTAAGGGTGGTCCCAAGAGAGTTCACGATAGAAGAGGCATATAAGGAGCTATTGGTGGTGGACATCGTTATAAGATCCTTCCACCACCACCACCACTGAGAAGGCCACATTAGTCTTAGGGAGATGGTGGTTGGGGGCACCAATCATTGAAATAATTTCAGGCTTATGAAGCCATGGAATATGTGATGAATTTTGGTATTCTATATCTCCATTCTACCTACTTTAGAAGAAATTTTTAGACACACTATTTTGATAGTCACTTTATTATGATCCTTGCTTAATGTTTAACAAGGCTAGTGTGGGGCGTTGGTGTAACCCTCTACTAATGTTGTTCGACATATCATTGAATGCATAGGGAATAAGGTTCATAACTCCACCCAGAAACATTTTTTGGATGAGATAAAAAACGAGAGGGACAGTCTGTACCACCCAAAGTGGCTAATTTCAAGGTGTCGTGGATGATATTCTCTGACATTTGTGTTTGGGTTCGGGTGATAAGTTGGTGTTTTCAAATAGAAGGCATGTTAACACCCAGTAGAGAGTTTGTGTTGGAATTTTATAATTCTTTAGTTCCCTCATGTACTTTTTTTCATTTTTATGTAATAATATTGAGGGGTACATGACTTAGTTTGACATAGAATTAGACTCATGGGAATGTGGGATGCTTTCCCTATGAATATTCATTTTGTTGATGTGACCAAAACGAGGTGGGAGAGTCCATGACACCCAAATAATCTAGTGTAATGGTATGAAAAACAATTTTCATAGACTTCTGCTTTCATGGATAGGTTGTGAAATGGTGCGTGAGAGCTGGTACTCACATTGCTTGTTGAGTTTTTATACATGAAAATTTTTATTAGGATTCCACCTGTTGGTGTGGAAGAGAATCTAGTAAGGGGTTACTCTCTATCCAATAAAGGAGATTCCATGTAGGTTATTCCATGTGCTTTCTGGGTCTAGCTTGTTTTGGAAGGATGAGACTACTCACCTACCTTTTTCATGGGTAACTTGGTGGGCTTAGCGTCAATCTTAATGCAGTGATATACAGTTGTCCCCTACATGTTGAGGTAGTTGAAACCCGGTGAACAAAACTACACAAATCACTACATAGTGTGGGTAGAAAAGTTCATTTCTTTTAGTATATATATGAACTACCTTACAGAGTACATGGGAAACAATTTATTGCATTACTATATATCCTTAATAGTTAAACCAGATTGATTTTTTGAAGAAGGTAATCATATCATCCTATTTAAGGGATGAATAGGATTTCAAGTCATCTTTCTAGAGGATGAAATTATGGATTTTCACATCCCATATTTTTTTAAATTCTCAATATATGTAATTTTTAGAGAAAATATAGATGCAATCTCAGTATCCCCACCTTTCTACATAGTGTTGTATTTGGGGATGATAATCATTGAATATTGGAATAATGTATAGAATCTATTTTTATCTATGTAAGACATTGGAATATTTGAAGGAATATTTTTAGAGTTATGAATTGAGATGGATCATGATTCTAGGTCAATGAGAATTAATTTTATAAAAATATTATATATATTTTTATTACGCACCAACATGTTTTTGCAAATAGTGGAATATATTATAAATAGTGTCTCAGGAAAAAAATAGGATGTTGCACCCCCGGTTTAATGTATATAGCCATTTTATTCCTTTATATGTGCTTATAGTGTTTAGTATGAATTGAGAAGAGGTTGGGAATGTTCCGAATGGTTTTGATAATGTTTGCAGGGTTTTTTAAGGGCGCACGGTTTGAAAACAGTAAGGGGAAACCATGCGGGTTCTCTAGGAAGTCGTACATTGGGGAGATAATGGGAATCGAATGGCCAATGCATGGTTCCTAAAAATGTTCGAGGAAACTGTGATGACCCCTTATCTTGAGACAGTGGTGTGAATCGAGTTAGCGCATGTTTTGAGAAACCGTACATGCTAACTGTGCGGACACATAAAAATGAGGTTACTAATTTCAGGATCCCTTGGGGTTTCCCCATTTCATTCCTAACATCCCCACTCCCAAGCCTTACTCAAGAGTTTTGGTTCTCAAAGGTTGGAGGTGCTCCCCCACACGTTTTTCAAGAAAATTGAAGGGGTTTCAAGGATGTTTGAAGGTGGTTTCTCCCATGTAAGTCTCTCATCTTGGTTTCTCTTTGGTTTTCTGTAGGTATTCTCATTCCTATCTATTGGGTTTCTAGATATACATCCATTTATTGTAGATATAGATATGGGGTTTCCTTGAGAGTTTATTTTATGGTTTTTAGATGATAGGGAATGTGATCTTGAGTGGTGTCAATGGTACATTCTCCGGATTTGGGGTGCAGTTACTTGTGGGTCGATTTCTCTCAAACCATAATGGTATATGGCTTCTCTCTCAACTCCAATAGGTTAGACCTAGTGTTTTTGGTAAATTTAATTTGTTTTATTGAAGGAAATTTTGATAATTATGTGTGAATATTTTGGGAAAACAAATTACTGGTGATATGGGGATTTTAGGGAAAATGGGTTGTTATTGTAAAAAAGGGGCTATGTTGTGTGAACTTAACTTGATGATTTTAAAATCATTAGAGGTTGATTATGAAAAATTATTTTATGGAAGATGGTTTTCAATAAAGATTATGTTTATTGAAATGTGGTTGGGAATGGAAAACAGGTTGAAGGTTATTTTCAATAAAAGGGGGATTTAATGAATTGAATTGGAATGCGATGGGAATGATGGTGTGCTTTTGTGTATCCTTGGTGCTTAGTTCTTGTTGAATGACTATGTGTTGTAGATTGTGTGGAGGGTGTGGAATTGGGCGGGATGTACCACTATAAAAGTGTATGGATATTGGATAGAAGGGCCACCATTAAAGGATAAGTTAGTGGGAAGCAACACTAGTTGGAAATGTAGTGAGAATGTTGGATGAAAGCTGCACTGTTTTGGTTTCCTTTTTGTGTTTTATATGAAATATGGAATTTGTTGTGCTAATTTAAAATGGTGAAATGGCGTGTTGTATTGTTTTTTAGATTTCCACTGAGCTTTGAGCTTTTTGTGGAAATTTCTTGGTAATGGATTGATTGGCTTGTTTTATGTTGTTTCACTATTTAATTTTTTATATAAACTATTTTATATAAATGTGCTAACAGTTTCATTCAAGTGGTTTCTGTAGGGATGTCATTTGGGGAAAACCAACTGAGTATTTATACTCAACCCCTACATTGGCCCTTGGGTACTTTTGCGGATGTTGTATTTTGGGACATAGTTAAGAGTAAATCATCTCATTTTCTATAGCTTCAACATGATGCTTTGGTGATGTTGTTGTGCTTGGAGCATGGAGGTTTGTGTGGACCTATGGATGGTGTCCTAGAAATTTGGGGTCTTGTTGTGCATTCTTCAACTTGGTACTACGGTATTTCTCTTGGTTGTATTTGGCATGTGTTATTATTATGAATATATTGGTTTCCTTTTTGTTAATGATTGGATTTGTTGTTTTTTTGAGATGCATCGTGTAGTTTGTTGATAGTTGATTGTTTGGTTGGTTAGTTCTACCACAAGGGAAAATCATTCCCCAATTTATTCACTAATCCCATGGAGTTATTTTCAAGAGATTAGTTACATGGGAATGTTGCTTAAATATGAGTACCATTCTGTCACCCTCCCGAGTGAATTACTTTGTGCGGGATGTTACAAGGGGTATTAGTTTCTTCGGTCTATGGATTCCAAGTGAGAGTAGTTGTACGATCCTTGGTGTGGATTGTTGGTCATGGTGTTTTCATTCGCTCTTGGCATATTCCATGACTCGGGAATGTAGAAAAATTTAGTATTGTATGAACATGGATTGTATACCATACAAGAATGTATCTAACCCTTTTGTGTTCAACTTCATGTTACCAGGGATTTGGGTACATTAGTGTTTCAAGACACTTATATGAATTTGATATCTCATTGTCGTGGGTATAACCAATGAGATGGAAATGTATTGCATGATAGAAATATCTTCCCACAGGGATGTACATTTCATAAGGGTATAAAGATTAATGGTGTGATATGAATGTGTGGATTTTTAAAACTGGTATTGGGTTTCAAAAGAAAAGTTTTTCAAACATAGAATCTTTTTGTATTTTTAACATTGGTTGATTTCCAATACATGATGGATTTTTCAAAATAGTTTGATATGCAAAATGTGAACATGTGGAAATCCTTATTGTGATTTTTTTATGTAATTGAATTTAAAAATTGCATACCCCTTCTTATTATGGGAGTGGGACTTATGGTTTTTTTATTGATAGAAATGGAACTAGGTAGGAATTGTAGAGACCAACCGGAGGAAGTTGTAGAAAATTTGGTTGCAACTAAGATTGAGGTGAACAAGGAACTAGTTCATGATATAGTGAAATATTTCCATGTTGTGTAATGTGGTAATAAAGTAGATTAACCAAGGCCTGTGGATCATATGTTTTAGTTTCAAAGGAAGAATCCACTCATGTTTAGGGGAGATTCGGATCCATAAAGTTATGGAGCATGGTGGAACAGAATGAATAGGATATATGACATCATGGTAAAACTGGAATATTTGAAACTAAAGTTATCCATGTAAATGTTTGAAGATATTTCCCTTCATTTGTATTAGTTTTCGGTCCATTCTGGGACAGACTAAAGTGTGTCATGGGAGGTATTTGGGAATTTTTTTAATAACCAATTCTACCATCATTTGTTAAAAGTTCATCATATAAAGAATTTATTGAGTATGAAGAAAGGGAGAATGGAGGTGACAAAATATGAATCTATGTTTATGAACATAGTGGTCTTTTCACCTAGGGTGGTAGGTAGTAAATCGTTGAAGGAAAAATTTCTGAATTTGGGTTGAACCATTAAATTTATTCCCATATAGCGATGCTGTGTGTAGATGATTACACAAAAATGGTGAATAGAGAAACAATGGTTTAGAGGGATCATGTGGGGATACATATAGGAGATGAATGATGGTCCAATTTGAAATAGTTAGAATTCGAACAATGGGTTCCAGCGGAAGAGGGTCACTTATTTCCAGGGTGGTATTATGACTCACAATCTGATGACATGATAAATGAAACTTCCTCTGAAGCCTCAGATCACGATGGGATGTTTTCAGTGTGGTTCTATGAGACTCATCAAATGGTATTTTATGTCATAACATTGAGCATGTCATATTTGTAGGCAGATGGGGCATCTGCTTCATTATTGTCAGAATTCCATGAATTGAGGTGTTTTTGACACTCCTCAGGGGTCGTAGGGGTCTTATTCCTCGATGGGATGGGGGCATCAACACGGCCCTCGGTAGAAGACAATGGTTAGTCATGGTGATTCTAGGAACACCATAACTCATCAGCATGATAATAAAGGGAAGTGCATCGAGAGAAAGTGGTTGTCTGGAGCTGAGAAGTTTGTGGTGGATGATCAGTTGTGACCATCCTTGATGTGAGGTCTAGTTATTATAAATTCATCTTTTATGCATTCTTTGTTTGATATGGGTGATTCAAATTCTATTATCGCTTCTCGAATTATTGATTTTTTGGGTTTACATGTGGTAATGATGCCTTCTATTTTAAAACAACAAACTCTTAATGGTAAAAGATAGTGTTCAGCTTTCCTCTATTGATCATGTTGTTTTGTTGTGGATGAAAATGAATTGATGTGGGATTTATCAGTGCTTTAGGTGGAAGATTATTATATAATCCTATGAATGGATTGGTTTTAAATGTCTATTTCCATATAGATTTCTTTTCCTGAATGGTTAATTTTACGATAGAGGATGGGGTTAAACATATCTTTAGGGGGGAGTGTGAGAAGCAGGGTGCAATGGAAATGTATGAACCAATTGTTGTAATGCTCTCATATCAGTTTGAGTATTATTTTTTTGGAATCAGGCGATGGTGTTGAAGAAGATTTATCTTCCGACAGTAGTGGATCAATTTAGGGATGTATTTCATGAATAATTCTTAGATTTTCCACCAATGAGAGAAGGGGGGTTTTCGATTGATCTCCATCTAGAGACTAATCCGATATCACATTCATTTTAATAAATGGAACCAGTATAACTGTGGGAATTAGAGGTAATGTTTTAAGAGTTAGAGAACAAAGGGTTCATCCGTCCTAGTACGTCTCTATGAGGAGCGCCAGTTTTGATTGTTAAAAAGGAGGATGGAACTTTGCAGCACTATGTGGATTATCGTAGACTTAATTTGGTTACGATAAATGACTAATATCCACTTCCACACATTGATTATTTTTATTACTAGATGAGGGGATATCAATGGTTTTTCAATGTTGTATTGAGGTCAGGATATCATCAATTTCATGTGAGAAAGGAGGATTTTTCGAAAACAGATTTTAGAAGTAGATATGGCCATTACAAGTATGTGGTTATTTCGTTTGGTCTAACGAATGCACCAGCAGTGTTCATGTAATTAATGAATCGGATATTACAGTGGTTTTTGGATTTTTTAAGGTGGTATTTGTGGATGATATGCTGAATTTTTTTAGGACAATGGTAGATCATGAACAACACTTGGCGATAGTGTTGGGGATTATGAGGGGTCATCAGTTGTATGAAAAATATTCAATGTTTGACTTTTTGATATAGGAGGATTATTTCATTGGATATGATATTTTTCAAATGGGTATTTTAGTTTATGTATAAAATATAGAGGATTTTATCTCATGGAAACCACCAAAGAACATTTTCTAAATACAAAGCTTTCATGATGTAACTGGGTATTAGCAAAAACATTTCATGATTTCTCACAATTTTCTCCACCGATGATAGATGTGAAATGTATGAATACCCCATTTCAATGAGATGATAAGTGTTAGAAATGTTATGAATAATTAAAGGGTCACCTTACTTCTCCACCAATATTGGATTTCCCTGAACCATGGAAATAATATATGGTTTATTGTGACATATTGGCATTAGGGTTGGGGTGTGTTCTCATATAGTGGGATCATTTGGTTGCATATGGATCATGGTAGTTGATGTTTTGTGAGACGAACTACCAAACACCTGATTTCGAGTTGTAATTAGTGGTTCACGAAATAAAAATGTGGCATCATTTTCTCTTTAGTTACAAATATATAGTATTTACCGATCAAGATATCATAATGAATATATTCTCATAAAGGGATTTCAACTTTAGAAAAAGGGGATAGATGGAATATCTCTAGATTTTTGATTTTTACTTATTGTACTCACCCTGAAATGGAAATTTGGTGGTGGGTGCATTATGTAGGAAATCATATGCTCAAGTGTTGAGATATGCATCAGATTAGTGGTGGATAATGTTGGTCATAATCGACATGCAGTTGAAATGTGAGGAACAGGGTGGAAGAGCAGTCTTTTTTGTGGTTTCATTGGTTCCAGGGTAGGATGTCTTGGATAAATAGGCACATGAATCCAATTCCAAATGTAGGAAAATGAGGTCGAAACTGAATGGTGGGGAGACGTTTGAGAGGTGAGAACTAAATGGGAATTCAGTCTTGTGTTTTTAGAAATGGATGGTGGTACCAGTGGATTTTCAGGAGGAACTTATAAGGGATTATTATTATTCTAGGTGGGGTATCCATCCTAGAATTCAAAAAATGTATAATATGTTTAACGTGATGTTTTGGTGGGCTGGTATGGAAAGGGATATCACTGGGTTTGTCTCAAGATGGTTGACATTTTACTAAGCCAAGGAAGAGCATCAGTGGCCATTACAAATGTTGGAGTATTTTCCTATCCCAGTGTGGAAATGAGAGTAGATAAAAATGAATATTATGATAGGTATTCTGAAAATAGTTGTGAAACATGATTCCATATAGGTGATTGTGGATCAGCTCACAAAGTCAGCACATTTCAACCCTATTCATGAATAACATATGTTGAAGTATCTATCCAAAATCTATAGGTGGGATGTGGTAAAAGGGAATGGTGTTCCTGTTTTGATTGAATTAGATTGAGATTTGATGATCTCATCTTGTTTTTGGAAATCCACACAGCAAGCAATTCAGATACAATTGAGTATGAGCTTGATGTATCACCTGCAAATGGATAGACAATTGGAGAAGATGCTACAAACCTTGGATGATATGTTAAGGGCCAGTGTGATGTATTTTTCTAGTTCATGGGAGGATAACTTACTATGGGTGTATTTCTTTTATAACAATAGTTATCATGCTTTGATATATATATGGCTCTATTTGAGGTTTTTTATGGGAGCTCATGTTATTCTCCTCTATGTTGGGTGGAAATGGGTGATACATTGATGATTTGACCAAGCCTTGTTGATGATAATCCAAAAAATATCAATTTGATCAGGAAGAGTATGGAGATGACAGAATTTCATCAAAAATTGTATATGGAACATCATCGATGAATGTTGTCATTCGTGGTGGGTGATGAAGTGTTATTGTGAATCCCTCATAGGATGGGACATCATCAGTCTGGGAAGCAGTGTAAGTTATCTATGAGGTATATTGGTTTTTTTTAGATACATGATTATATTAGAGAGGGGGCTTATCATTTGTATTATACACCACAATTTAGTGTGATGCACAATGTGTTTCATGTGTAATAATTGAAAAGGTATCAGCCGGATCATGACCATGTGATTCATAGGGATCATGTTGAGCTAGAGCCAGATTCTTTGTTATTGCATGTTCCAGTGTGGATTGTGTATATTAAAGGGAAGGTCATTCATGGTAATAGCATTGGGTTAGTTTGTGTTTAGTGGCATCATGGTCAGATTCTAGAGGATACTTGTGAGCAGTAAAAAGAGATGACTGAGCAATGGCCCGAGCTCTTTTGGCAATGGTTTAGTTCTATAATTTCCATGGATGGAATGTCTAATAGTAGGGAGAATTTACCACCCACGGTTTTTGGTATGTATAAATTTTTATTCCTTTTTTTTGTGTTTAGAGTGTTTGGGATTTTTTGGGAAGAGGTTGGGAGTGTTTGTAATGGTTTTGAATATGTTTGGTGGAATTTCCAACAACGCCCAATTTTAGCACAGTTATGGGAAGCCATGTGCGTTCTCCGGGAAACTGTGCAAGGGAAGATATTGGGCTTTTCATAGCCTATAAATAGTTTTACAAACCATTTGATTCAACCATGTGGACCCCTTCTGTCGAGATAGTGGTGTGGACATTTTTAGGGAATGGTTTGACAAACTGTGTGGCCACATAGAAATTGGTTTTTAAATCCGAGCTCTATCAAGGTTACCCCATTTCATTCCAAACATCCTCCAACTAAATCATTAATATGTCTGTTGGGTTCTCAATAGTTGGAGGAGATATCCCACATGTTTTGTAAGAAAATAAAATTGTTTCATTGTTTTTGGAAGGTAGTTTATCTCAAGTATGTCTCTCCTCTTAGTTTCTATTTGGTTCTCTATATGTCTTATCTTCACTCTCTATTAGTTTTCTTTATATAAACATTTTTATCATAGATCAAGTGATGGGGTTTCCTTGGGTTTTGATTTTAAGGCTTCTGGATGTTATGGAAGGGTATCTTGATCGGTTTCGGTGGTGTGTTTTCCATATTTGGGGTGCAGTTGCTTGTGGGTCGATTTTGCTGGAACCCTAAAGGTAGGTGAATAGTCTCTTGACTCCAAATTGTTTAAACTCGTGTTTTAAGTAAAATAAATTTATTTTTCTTGAAATTAATTGTGATAATGTTGTGTTAATCTTGTCGGAAAACCATTTGGTTGTGATTTGGGGAATTTTGGGAAAATGGGTTGTTGTTGTAAAAAAGGGGATGTGTTGTTTGATTTTAAAATGTTGATTTTAAAAATGTTATTAGTTGATTATGATAAATGTTTGGTGAAATATAGATTCCAATAAATATTATTTTTAATAAAATGTTGTTGGACAAATAAAATTTGTTAAAATTTGTTATCAAAAAATGAGAGATTTATTGATGTGAATTGGCATGTGATGGGAATAGAGGTGTGGTTTTTTGTGGCATTTGTGCTTAGTACATGTTGGTGGATTAAGTGTTGTGACTTGTGTTAATTTGGTGGACGTGGGTGGGAGGCACTATTATAAAAGTGGATGGATTGTGGAGGGAAGTTCCACCATCAAAGGTTATGTGGGCCAGAAGTACCACTAGTTAGAAATATAGTGAATGGGTTGGACGAAAGCTCCACCGTTTTGGTTTCCTTATCTTGTGTTGCATGAAAGATGGAATTTTTTGTGCTGCTGTGAAATGGTGAAATGTCTTGTGGTGGGGTTTTTTGGATTTTCTATGTGTTTTGAACATTTGGGTTGAAATGTATGGGGAAATGAGTATTTTTCGTATTGTATGTTGCTGCAAAACGTATGGTTTTATATAAACTATTTTATATATATTTGCTAATAGTGTCATCCTTGTGGATTCTATAGGGAAATCATTTGGGGAAAATCTACTGAATATTTTTACTCACCCCCTATTTTGGTACTTGGGGGCTTTTGTAGATACTTTATTTCATGACATAGTTAAGAGTAAAGCATCTCATTTTGCTAGTAGTTTGGCAAGATTCTAGTGATATTGTGGTGCATAGTTCATAGAGCTTGGTGGGGAGCTATGGATGGTGTCCATGTTCTTTGGGGTATTTTTCGTAGTCTTCTTCATGGTACTCTTGTATTTGGATTGGATGTATTTGGAATGTGGGCTTGTTATGAATAGTTTGGTTATATTTTTTAAAATGTATGGATTTGTGGTTTTACAGAAATGCATCATATAATTTGTTGATTGTGGATTGTTTCGATTGTTATTTTTATATCAAGGGAAAATCAGTCCCCAATTTATTATTGAATCCTTCATTATTTATTTCCATCATTTGGAGGATTATGAACACCACTTATGGCCATGTAACGTTCCCCCACCCACTCAAGCCAATGATTTGGGGCGACATGTTACTTATGTGAGCATAGATGATTCAACAACGTGGAGTACACCGTTATAAGAACATAAAATATGTTGTAACATGATGTTTGGCCCCCAAACTTCTTAGTAGTGTGTTTAATTTGTTAATCAATTATTAAATTAATTAGTTATTTTGTTTTAGGGGCTGATAATACTCTATAAGAGAATCAATATACATATTTCTCCTTGGTTATTCTCATAAACCCTAGAAGAAATATAGATCACTTACTACAACATACTTTGGATAACCAAGATCATAATAAAAAAATAGTTTAATCAAGATGAATCAAAGCACATTCAATGACAAGAATATTCACTTATATTACTGAGCTTGTTATTCATTAGAAAAAGATTCAATATAGATGTAGGGTTTATTATTCATTGGTTTTCATCCCTATGGAGTTATTTTTACTACCATGGATGTATTTATAATTTTTAATTCCATTTACTTTTATTTATAAATAATTTATTCAAATACATGACTCATCATGTTATCAGACACCATCGAAAATGGCCAAACGAACATGGCCATAGAAATATTCTTTCATTGTGGTTTGTGTTTGGTATTTCTCACTAAATTATTAATTCAAGAAACATAATTTTCTCATTAGACCAATGGTATGAGGTTATCTATTCACCTATCAATTTTCATCGAGAAATTTCCACAATAGAACATATTATTGGGAGACCAGGATCGAGATCGGGGGTACAATTGAACCATATTGATGATAATATGTGTTTCAAACAAGTATTGGTGTCAAATATGGGGTTTTAAGTCCCAAATATGAGTTCATGTCACAATAAATGATTGATATGGTTACTAGTGATTGATTGCGGTGTGACCCTTCTTCTATGGCATATGTACAATGGTCCCAGGGGAACAATGACTTGTGAATACTCTGGGTGGCGTGAAGTGGTACAAGAGGCTACGTAAGGTGATCCTAAAAGTATATTGGGGAGTTACATGAAATAGGAGATTGAGGTCATATGTTTATATAGGATAAAATATTTGGAAGAAGAAATTGTATGATAGAGAAAAAAATATAGAGATAAAATAAGATAAATGAAAAGGGGACAAGGGGGTGCCTTACATATTGGACATGCGAGGGTGTGGGTGAATGACCATGGTTACTCACCTTTTTATTAATTTATGAATATTATTAATAAAATAATAAAAATATTATTCATTTTTTTTGTTAAAAAATATTAGTTCGATTCTATATTTTATCTGAGACTTCTATATGACGAACCGTCCACGATAGCATGACTATGAAATTAAGACGGTAATTTCATGAAAAATGTTCGACACTTAATTCGGAATTATGCCTCATGTTAATGGAATTAATGTGAACAAAAATATTATTTTTATAGTTTCTGTTGTTTTGAAATACTATATCTATTATATATTGTCTAAACAACGTCCATTCGTCTAACCATAAGTGGCATTGTTACCTTATTTGAAATACATAAGATTTTATACAAACACTTGATACATAATTTGGACATTTGGATGAGCTCCTTGGTACATGTCTTATGAGTTGTATGGATAAATGTGACATATCACTATGAATCAAAATTGGGAATGTAAATAATCCATCCATAGTTTTATTTCTGTATAATGATATAGTGGCCTCAGTAGTGGCCTTAAAAAATACAATATGAGATGTTTCAAGTGTGAACCTCCTTTTGGAGGTTGATGATGATGTTCTGTGATTATATAAGATTAATCAGAGGGATGATAGGGGTGATACTCTTATGTAGAACCACAATGTGGGTCCTGTAAACATATAGATGGTACTAAGTGGTCATATTAGCATTAATGTAATCTATACAGGGCATGCTAATATAGACATGATACACCGCTGTCGTAAAAACAAGTAGGTTATATATTCTTACATATGGTATTCCACTCTCGTATCATCATATTGTTCCTATGTACATCTTATCTTGGATATGGTACTCCCCAGACATTCTAGGGAATAATCCCTTAGTTCTCATAATTTTAAATGTGACTATACTCCGTTGACATATCAGTTTGTGGGTCCACAAAACATATTATATTTTTGTGGTACTCACCTATAATAACTAGTAGCCGGTCCTCCATACTATATATCCTGATGTAGATAGTACTCCCATGCCGCATGAGAGTGCAAGTCCTATATAAAACTTCTTCATGAAGGCACAAGAGACACGGTGCATCATTGATGGTCTTTTGGAATCATTGGATACTCTTAATCTTGGGATGAATTGATAGATGGAGATCTTCTTACTCCATAAATTTTGATTCTTTTAACTAAGAACACACATATATATATATATATATATATACATATATCCTTCATCTATATCAACTCCCAGTATTTGTTTACTATCCTTCCAAGAGAGATGATGATGTGAGCGGTAAGACACTTTCTTTCCCATTTTTTCCTCTCATGTTTGGATGACTCTACTCTCTTTCAATTGTGTTTGGAGACTCAAAAGGATGTTTCTATATTCATTTTCATTATCCCCATGTGTTAGGATGATCTACCATTCACATTTGGTTGGTTTGAGCTATACACTATTGTTTTACTTTGGGCTATGAACTAATATTATATTACATTGTATCTCTAACTGCTAACCCTTTAGATTTTGGGACATCCTACTGGGTATATTTATACTCACCCATGAATGGGAATTTCCCTCATTTATCATGTCTTATGAAGATGACAGACATGTCAACCATGACTATAGAGTAGCTTAGGGATGTAGAGTGCGTAGACCACCTATAGTGGACATAGATTGGTATTTAGGTTCTGATTTACCTTTTATCTATTTACTTTTATAGTATTTTTATGATGGGACACAAATCAGGTTGAGCAAGTATTTTCCCTTTTATTTTCAATATGCACTATCGTACATATGTACTATTAAGAGGTTCATGCATGTTTGGTTTATTTTATAGTATTTTTACATCTTCTGTTATTTCCTTCTACACTTTTCCATTATATTGGATGTGTGTGTGCATACATATACTTAGTACATGCCCCCCCCAAGTTAGTTATTCCTTCAACGCTTGTTTCCACCCCCTATCCTAGAGAGGTGGGATTCAGTAGTTCCGACTCAAGCCACAACATGGGTCTAGTAATAACATATCACAATATAAGAGTGGAGATTACATTACTCATGGGGGAGCATTGATAATGTAGAATAACTAGTAATATATATTTTATTAAATTCATTATATTTTTATTTTTAATAACATAAAAATATTTATACTCATTGTTAATGAAATGTGGGATATAATCATATTTGAGTTACTGTAGAAAAAATATCTATATATAAATATATGTGATATATATCAATAAATAATGGATTTTTCATGGAAAAACATTGAAAAAATTTAGGTATATCAAAATACATGTAACAACACTATGTTACTATTGTACTATATATATGGAAGGATTAATTTTTTTATAATAAATTTCACATGATTGGATATTAAAAAAATAAAAAGTCAAGGATGAAAATTTTATATCACACAAAATCAGGGGAGGTGACACAAAGATAAATTAGGTTATGTGAATAAAAATAAATATATTATATGGAAATACATGAACATAACTCCAATTATTGGTGGTGATAGACTACATATCATCACATTAGTAAACCACAATATTTGTTTCACTCATCTACCATGATTCAATAATCAATGATGTTTAAAATTTTATATTTTAGGTCATTAAAAACATGTGGATCATATATTTGGATAAAAAATAAGGGTACCATAACCCACATTTAATGAAAATAAATAAATAATTATATATTATAGGTTATGAAATATCCATTTCAGAATTCATTAATGTCTTGTTGAGAATGATGGAGTATATTTAATAAAAACTAATTTTTTTATGATTCCAATTTCATGTTAAACAATTTTATTATATATATATATATATATATTTACAAATTTGATCTTAATCATTGATGAATTATTATGGGAATATGTGGGAAAACATTTACGCCAGGGTAGATCATGTGATCGAGTAAACATAACTTACATCCCCTCTATTGATGGTGGATTATTAAAATATTGGATTGGATCAATTTTAATATAATTGGGGGTTCATGAGAGTGTTATATATTCATAATTATAGTATTTTTTTGTAAGGTTCGTTAGCTGAATTATTACAGAATGATATTGAGGTAAAATTTTATTTATTCTAATGTGGAATCCAAAAAGACTTTTTAGCCTATATGGTGATTGTGGAATGTGGTATTTATCAATATTTATCTTAAAAAATAATATATTAAATTGTTAGAATTGTAAAAATAAATAAAATAAATATTTAAAAATGGAATGGAAATGTTGGCTATCAGATATCATGGATGTTTGTAGTGAGATCACCTTACTCATATATTTGATCTTACGAGTTGTTTCATTTTAATTGACTTTTTTATATTGAATATGATTACCAATATATTCAAATTGTGACATCAGTCTCTATATATTACATTTAATAAATGAATTTTTAAATTATTTTAGTCATCAATTTCCTATAATTTCATTAAAGGTCAAATTGGGTGTCCAATATAAATGAAAGTGTTATTCAATTATACATATTTCAATTTATTAGAATCATTTCAATAAGTATATTTCATACTTATCATCCGGAGTGAAAGATATAAATATGAAAATATTATAATATTAATTTATTTATTTTATATTTTAAGACATAATTCACACTAGGGTTTTTAGTATATTTAGACATGAAACATTAGTGAAACTAATTTATAATATAGAATAAAACACAAAGTCAAGGTTTATATTATTATATTGGGATTCATTTCTTTGTAGCATGGTGATAAATTAAATTATAAATATGTTTCTAGTAATTTAGTGGAATATTTGTTATCTATGTAATTGTACGAAACATCATACTATAAAGGAACGTGGAATAGAATTCCAATCCTATTGTATATGTGTTATAGTAGTATTGAATGTTGATTCATTCAGTTCAATAGAGAATAAAATTATTGTGATAGAGAGCGATTTTATTGATGTAAATTTTATATAAATAAGCATTTATAAAACTAAACAAAATATGAAAATAAATAGGTTATTTTAAACTTTTTGGAATATATTAATAAAACCTATAGAAGTTGATAATAAAGATAGAGAAGGTACGCTATTTATTTATGGAAAAAATAATGATCTCAATTTTATTTATGGTGAAATTCATATTTCATTTTCTAATTGAATGGTCTGTGTGGAAAATGATGACATATATTTTAGAGGAGGAGTTATAATATTTTATGAATACAATAAAATTTTATTGAGACTACATACAAATGATATTTTATTTCTAATAATATTAAACAAACAGTGTGATATTACATCACTGAATTATCATTAAAATATTTTCTTCACTTGAATTTTGATTGATGATAAATATCATAATATATTTAAAAAGTCAAATTGTGTGATGATTATACAAATGAATTGTTAGGCCCCTAGTGAGTTTGGTTACATTGGTTATCAAAATATCAATATGTACTATGAAGATGAAAATTTATAAAGAAATATAATTATGGAATATTATTGAGAATATTCCCTAAAAAAGGTTCATAAATAAATTATTTATGGAATCTTCAAGAACATTGTTTAATGAGGAGTTCAGAAAAGATCCTTAATAATTCAGATGATTATATTCTATTAATTAATATTAATTATGTCAAGAATAGTTTCAGGATTCGTGAAGATTTTTTAATCATTTATAAAAGGATAGATATTTCCTTGGTGGAGCACATAATTAGGGTTTAATGTTTTTAATGAACAATTTATATGAATGTCTCCATTTTATCACCAGATGTATAATTTGTTCAGATAAATGATGTGATGACTATCTGACAAGAAAAATCACATGTTGTTTGTACAAATATTGAAAATGTTTATAAAATGATAAATTAATGAAGAATCCAAATTTTTTTTGATTATTTTTCAATATTGGAGAAGTGGTTTATAAAGATTTCATATAGATTAATCTATGTTCTAGAAAATGATTTTTTAGGTGTCCTAAGTGAAGGACGTAATTTTTAATCCAAACAGAATCACTCTATAATTATTAAACATAAATTAAGTTATTTATTTTTTACAAGGGGTTTTGTGCATGAAGATTACATTTGACCATTCAGGATTGCTTTTATGGATGGTTTTTTATGATGTTTACATAACTAATAACCAGATTAATATAATTGGTCAAAAAAATAACAATAATTATTTTTTATTATGTTATTAAATCATGGAATAATGTGAAATACATACAATATAGAAAGTTCAACACAAATAGGGGGATGATTGAATATAATTTAAATATTTTAGATAAAGTGGTCATATTTAAAATAAGCCTATAAATGTTTCAACACTATAAGGACTGAACGACATCTTGAGTTCCCTAGATAAATGTATATTAGAGTACCAAAGAGACAATCTATTTGATGATAAATTAAGATGGGTTTTTATTATAGTGGATGAATGACTTTATAGATTAATATGTAATGAAGTGTTACCAAAAATGAAAATATACATGAATGGTCCAATGGAAATATATTTTCTAGGTCAATAAAATGGAAAAATAAAAATTTTCTTCAAAAAGATGTTGTTGTATTAAGATTGAGATAAAAGTATAGTTCTATTTGATGAATTATCATTGAAAATAAGTTTGATATAAATATCAACCATTATAAAGAATTACCAAGAAAATCACATAATTTCTTCAAATCAATGGGAACCCGTACAAAGGTACAATGGAAAATGGAAACAAGAGGTCTACCAATGAGATGATAAGTTGTAATGATGGAAATGAAAATAAAAAAAATATAGATATTTTTATAAGGTTTATAGTCACTTTGTAATGCCCATATATGAGATTATTTAATGATGAACATAAATGATTTTTATCTTATTGAGTTTATAGAATTATAGTATTTTTTAGTAACATAATTTTTAATTAAATTATAATATGTTTGTCTATGTAGAATAATTTAATGAATCTTTGTGAAAAATAAATATTTATTGAGAATAATTCTGTGAATTTAAAATGATTTGTATATCTAAGAGTTGTAGATGAGGTAAAAAATGATTTTTAACACTTATATTTTCCACAATATTTAATCATATTTAAAATGGGGTTATAATCACTTTTCAATACATAATATTCACATATTTAATAATAAAACAAACATATTTTTTAATGATAAGATGAAATTCCGAGTAATTCTTAGTTATACGATTATATTCAGTGAGAAGAAAGAGACATATTTCACATAGGAATATCGATTAGAGTATCATTAGTTGAATAAGAATATGAGAGATTATTATTATGATAAAAATATAGAAAACTTGGAATTGGATATAAAAATAAATTCTTCATCAAATGGTGTACTGTCTAATGATGTCATCAAATGGAGTTTCATTGAATGATGAAGGGAAAACTAAATTTCATTGGGAAAAATTAGACTGAGATAAAACTAGATGGTGTAATATTTGAATAGAGGCCAGATATGATGGATATGAATCCTACAATAGCATACCAGTCAAAGATAATAGATCTAATTAAAGTGATCATAATTATAATGGAAATCATACGAACATATCATATAAAAGTTTACCTAACAGGGGACAAATGGACCAACCATTGTGGATGATGTTTTCCAAAAAATGATTTTAAATGTTTATATTTCAAAAATCTAGCTATTGAATTGATCAAGAGGAAGTTTGTACACCAATATACTTTTAATTTTTTTTCTCAAACATCATAATTATTTTAAATAGTTAAAGATAATCTATAATTATTTTTGAGAAATATAAAATCAATCAATAAGTTATTTCAGAATAATAATGATCATATGAATATATTTAGGGGAATAACTAGTCACAAAAATTTCATTTTGGATGCGGTGTATAACCAGCTATGGCTTTAGTGGTATTCTTTAGGATTGTTAGGAAATATAACCAACTATAGAAGAAGGGTAGTTTTCATAGAGTAGAACCATTATTGGTTAATGGAAGATTACTATTGTGTAGATTAAATAGAAACATGTGACATTTTATTTCAGAATTATTTTACTAAAATAATCCCTTCGTGTGGGGATAACTAACATGGAATGATCAGATAATTATTTTGACCATTTTAAATATCATATACCGATTATTCAATATATTTATTGTTTATGAAATAGATTTTAACAATTATATTTGACTGGATCATACCTCTAACATGTGTCCATAAATTATGATAATTTTCATAATATGGAATAAAGCATTATTATAAAGAGAAATGTGATTATTGATCAACACCCACATTCAATTACTAATCTTATACATTGATCCAGGGGAACATAATTTTTTTTCATAAAGTATGTATTCTATGAAATATCTGACTCTGAGAATTGAGAATTTCAATTCAGTGGATAACATGAAGTTCCTCATTTTTTTAGTTTAAACTATTCTAGTTAGATTGATAGGGTGTTATCCTATCTTCTATATCATGGACATGAATTTATAGATCTGACAATAGTTTTATTTATTCCGACCGTTGATGTTGTTATGACCACTATTGATAATTTGGATTTGGAATATAGTGGAAATTCATGGAATTATAGGTCCATTTATTTTATAGAAAATGAAGATAAAAATAATTTGGTGGAATTCAATGGATGATAAAATATGGGATATGTATAGAAGTATTTATGGAGGAAATGATAATTATATGTAAGATGCGATAAAAAACATGAAGATCGAGTTTGAAGATTTATATATTTCTAATGAAGAAATTATTTAAGTGTACTTTAAAAAAGTTATCGAGATCATTAGAAACACCAATAGTTTTTATGAGAAGATGTATGGTTGTAATATCAATGGGATAAAAGAGAAACATTCTAGATTTATTTGATACCAATATATTCACATATATTATAGTAAGGATTTTTCATTCGATTAATATCTTAATAATCTAACGATATATGAAATGATAAAATCATCTATAATTAAAAAATGGGCTACAAATGAAATATATTTTGAATAATTGTTAAAAGAAATAGACATATATAAAAAATTATGAGGATGAACCATTTAATTCATAGGTATAGGAACTATCAAATGTTTTCAATAAAATCATTTCCCATCATTTAACAAATTATTCTACTGAAATTTAAATGAAAAATGATTTCTTTTCTCATACTCTATATTTTGGAAGAAAATTTTCATTGTATAATAAATTTTCCTAACATAAAATATGATGATTCTCATTCAGAAAAAGATGATCAGATGTATCAAAAATATATATTGAAAAATATAAGGAAACACTTCTCACTACAAGAGGATGTTTTCATTGAGTAAAAAAATAATGATGAATATTCAGATGAAAATGAATCTCATCCTAATGTAACATTCATTTCATAGGATGTAGAAGGATGATTTTCATCATAAAGTGATCATCATAGTGAAGATTGAATTAGACAAGAGTATATTCTAAAAATAATATTTTTAATTAATAATAAAGGTAAATACTCAACTAAATATGAAAATTAATAAGTTTAAGAAATAATTTAAGGGAAAAGGATTTTTAGAGTGATGAGAAAATAAAAAAAGTGGGATATAAACCTCAATTTAATTAGAGAGAAAAAATATAATGATGTTGATATGGAATGGAATATAAAATATTATTATGAAAAATAAAATTTTGATGAAAATTTTAATATGGTAGAAAATAATCTTGTTAAATAAATTAATAATAACTTGTTGAGGAGAGTAGAACTAGAGAAAATTTAAATATCATTAATGAATATTTGGATGAAAAAATAAGAAGATATATCAGAAAAAATTTCATGTGTACTATAAGAAAAATCTTATTACATTAGATGATAGAAGAAATTACAAAAGATTTTACAGTAAAATATGAATATTCAGAAGCTGGGAAATAGACATTTTGACGTAATCTGTTTGTTTCAATTTCAATTCATTCATAATGTACATTTCCTTCCAGTAATAGCGTAGTTTAAAAATTAAATATTTATGATAAATCATCGTCCAATAAAAGATCAAGGTAATTCTTAAATAAATTATCTCTGTGAAAAAAATTTCCGATATTTTTTTAGAAGAAAAAAAAATCATAGCAGTATTAGAGTCTCTATGAAAGATAAATATTCAGATGTTACTTCCAGTGATGTGGAATTTCAAGATACATAAAATATATATGATGATATTATATTTCACTAACAGGAAAAAGATATTAGTAAATGTGGATCTGATGTAAAAAAATTAAAATACAATCCAGAAATTACATTTTAGGAAAAAAATAAAATACGAAATGTGTATAAGGGTAATGCATCAATAGAAAAGAATGATTTTTTTAAGAATGATCATTAAGATAAGGATATTGAGTAGGATAAAATATTTTAGTGTGAAATTATAGTGTGGATGGTAAGTTGGCTAGTGAACATGACTATAGGAAAAAATAAGTATTAAAAAAACTTATTCTGAAGTAAAATACGTTTAAATAATAATTTTAAGGTGATGAAAAAGTATAAAAAAGTTATTAGTGGATAAGAACAAAAAAATAAACAAAATTTCATGAGATGTGATAATGATATGCATGTTAATAAATGTTTTATAAATATATTACCAACCTTTATTATAAGGAAGGAAAATTATAATACAAACTCATGATTTGAGAAATGTTTCTAAAGTGGATGAAACTTCTACCACCTCATCTGAATATTCAATAGTTGGAAAGAATAATGTATCAAAATATAATGTCGATAAAAATAATGGAAACAATATCATATAATGAAAAATCAAAAAATAAGAAGCAAAATTCTTGGGTAAGTTATTATTCATATTCTAATCATTAATTTTATATAAATTTGAGGCACCTTATTATACAAAATAATGTTTTTTAAAAAATATTTCGAATTAAAGGAGAGAAAATATGGAATTTAGATGTGTGTTATAATATTTTATACTAAAACGATATATGTGGATAATGAAACTATGTTAACCCTGATATTAAATAAAGCATTACCATTGAGGGTGAGTGGATATAAAGATGAAGTATTAGTATTGCATATTTCTATGAAATTATTTTGTAATAATATGAATGTTGAGAGCTTTGGGAAAATATTTTTTTACAATTGAAAAATATTTATATGTTTTTATATGGTTTCAGGTTTTATCTAAAAAAATAATATCATATTTTATAATATTGAATGCTTATAATAATAACTAGACAAATTTTTTGAATAGAATAAATGTAATGGAAATCATTGTCATCCTTGATTATTCATAATTATTTTCTACATAAAATTCATTTATATAAAAATATAGTTGTTAGTAAATGATCCTTGTGATGAAACAAATATGATGTTATTTTTCTTTTGATAAAATGTTTCATGAATTTTTTATAATGTAATATTATCTATGAAAAAAACATTTCATTATTATGTCAACAATGGGGATAAATGACATAGGTGGGAAAGAAAATGAAAATTTAATTTGAGTAAAATAACCGAGAACACCTATTGAATTTGATGATGTTTGGAGTTTTATATGGATCTTATAAAAGAACACAATGAGGATATTGTTAGCCTTAATTTTATTTTAGTTTCTTTTTTTCAATATATCAATAAGAGGTATGAAGATGAAATACCATTATAATCTTTCCTATGGATTATTTTTTATAATATTCCATATGAATGTTACAAAATGATGTACTTTAAGGAATTTACTCATACATTCTTTATGGAGAAGTATAAGATAGTTTATTGACAAATCACAGGAATCCATGATATTATTCTATGTTCCTAGCATCATGATATTTTTTTAGGATCTATGAAAAGATTGAATGTAGATATACTAGGTATAGAGAGTCCATGAATGAAAATAAAATAAGTTTTTTGGATTTTGAGATGAAATGTTTTTATGAATGTTTCAAAGTTTAATTGAATGTAAAATGACATCAGATGAACAAAACATTGATGATATGATACATTATATTAGAGGGTGTTTTTTAATATTATTGCATTGGAACAGAAAATATAAAATGGATAAATAATCTATATTAACAGTTGATGGTATTTTATAATGAATGAAAAAAAAATATGATGAAAACGTATTGATTTATTGATGTTGCAGACAATTATTGAATGGAATTAAGAATATATATATGCACACTGTTAATAGAAAAATTTAAATAGATATTAATTTTGGTGAAACAATATAGATGTGTTTGTATAATGAGATGTTTAATTGAAGATACAAGACAAATTTTCCTGACTGAGTTTCAAATTGGGGATTTTATATGAAACATAAAAAACTATTCACTAGAAAAATACGTCATAAAAAACAATATAATGATGCAGTATTAGTTATGTTTGTAGTTTTTGTAATAAAGGGAAATCTATAAAAAGAGATAAAGGAAAAAATGTTGTAGATGATAGATGTCAATGTCAATATTTGAAAATAATATTTTTCATGTAATATTGGAATTTAAGAGATGAAAAAATGTTCTAATAGTTCAAATAATCGAGTACACCCGATATATTTGGATACAAATAATCGATATAATGTCTATATATATATCAACAAACAGTTGAGTTTGAAACCATGGATTAAGTATGTTTGAGATTGGTAAGTAATAAATCAATATAAACTAGAATAAACATAAAATCTCTCACCAAGATAGATTTTAAATGTCTATAAAATGGATATATGAGATGGAACTCTTAGTTGGAAAACTTTTATTTGGTTTTTGAATAATGTTTAGTTGGATCATATGAACTATCATCATATAGAATTTTTCATATAAAGATCCACTTGATAAAGAGTTACAAATAACATCTTGTGATGGTTTACCAAAAAAGGATGAAAAGAGAAGAGTACAAAATGTAGGAAAATTAATATTTGTCATAATGGAAGAGATGTTTGATATAAAATAACTAGACATATGAATTCAAAATATATTTAGAAACATGTTTTCATTCCTTAAATCTGATGATGGAAAATTAATATTCAATCATTTTTTCATGACGAGTGTAAATAATATTGTTGAAGTATCATAAAATTTAGTTTAACATTCTTCAGTGAATTTTGTATAGGGTAGATTATTAAATGAGGCATCATAAATATTTTAGAATAGTAGATACACATCAAATGAATTAAAAATGTGTGGGTTATCTATAATTATAGTTTTATTTGTGTGGGAAAATGATATTGAGGTCCTACCATTTCAAATATGGGAACACTTATATTAGTAGATTTAAATTACACTTGTGCTATATATTGTCCATGTGAAAAAACAGATAACACACTGATGTTTATATAACACATTGAGATTATAAATGAATTTTACTTTTTATTTTTTGTGGAGAAATGATAATAGATATCCATCAGATAGACTAATTTGGATTAGATTCCTATAGAATGAAATATAAATTATAGAGGAAATTTGATTATTTCTACTTAGTAGAATAAGGAAGTGAACATAGTCATATGTTAAATTTCGGAAGGAGTTCCATTAGACGATTTTATCAGAATTAGTTTACCTAAATTAATTACTTTAAAATGATCTAAATGAAAAATCATCAAATGGTTACTGTTTTGTATTTAGTACCATATAATAGGGTGATTCCCGAGGATGAAACATGACCTAACCATGGTGAGATGAATTTGATAGAGAAAAATATGAGGAACCCATCAGAAAAATGGTTAATGATACAGTCCAATTTGATAAATATATTTTAATTTTTGACTAACAATAATTGGAAATGATTTGATTGAGCTTATCCCAGTATTACAGATATTAAAAGGATGATTACTAATAAAAAATCATAAATATGATGATGATGATATTTAAAATTATACTCAAATTTAGTTGGCATTGATTTCTTGGGTAGGAAGAGACTATATTTCTATAAAAGACAATAATATAAAATGAAAATTGGTTTTTAGTTGGTCGAGTAACATGTTTTAGAACAATGATTCATGGATGGGGGTTTATAACCAAATACGATATCAATGTATACAATTAGGATATCTGGGGTATAACTAACTATTTAAGGTTTATCTACTAAGGGAAGAAACATAACTATATAGTTCATGAATACTGGGATGTAGAACTTTTTTTATCTTGTTCCTTTTTTTCTTATAATAAGTTAGGGATATATTCCTTGTTAGAGGCGATATCCAAAATATAAAGGAGTATATCATGTATCAAAAATTGTAAATATAATGTAATGAAATTTCTCTATATATTTTCTATATGAAGGGTAATGTTGTGGTTCATAATTGATTTTATCATTACAGTATGATGTTTTCAGTAGTTATTAATTTTTTTTCAATGTTAAGAAACATTCTTATAAAAGAAAAATTTATCACCAATTCACCCATTCTCTGTATTATTTATCACATACATTGATCCCTATGAACTTCTAGATATGAAATTTAATTTTTAAAATAGAGTTTTCAGCATTATTTTTATATATTAAAAGTATTACCATAGAGTATCCAAATGATCCAATATTTGTGAAGATGAGTAAACACAGAACACATTAGTTGGAAAACATTAATGAAATTTTTTATAATAAAACATATAGAATACTGAAAATACTAAAATAAGGAAATGAAATATTTAAATGAATTTATTTTTAGGATATTAAATTTGATATTTAAGAGGTTTTGAAGACTAAAAAATATTACTAGGACTATCATAATTCCATTATTCATCAGCCAATTATCACAATTGTGTTTAGTGAAAATAAATAATAACTTCTAGAGTTTTATATTTATAGGTTGATCATGATTATAATTATTATTATATTAATTGATTATGTTTCAATATTATAATTTATAATTTTTTTTGTAGTGAATGTTTAGAGGTGGCTCTTTATGTATATTAAGACATGAAATCTTTAAGGGATTAGTTATTGTAGACGAATGATGATAATGAAAATGAGAATTTTATTGATTTGAAATTTTAAAATTAAAAATATATAATAATCATTCAAAAAATTTAAATTCCCGATGGTATATGGTTATTAAATAATATTATATATACTAATGAGGGTGATATAAAAAAATTAGTTTTTGGATCAATGTCACTCACATAAAAGAAAAATATAGTCATTGAAATTATTTTAGTAGAAAATTTAAAAGATAAATGGATTCATGATATAATGGAGTCAAAATATATCATTAAATTCATATATCACATTTACTAGAAGAATTTATTTAATTTTTTTATCCTTTTTATGCAGAACATTAGAGTTAAAAAAATATCCAATGACACTGTATGTGAATTTTCACATGAAATCACCTAATGTCCATGGAGAGCCAAAATTTAATCTTATAATTAGTTTTTTAATAAATATACGAAAAATATTTACAATATATAGATATATACAGTTATATAATAATATGTAAATGTAAATAATTATAATAAATGATTGAGTTCATATGTTTCAATCACACTGCATTTCATTTGTTGAATATATAACTTTTTTAATCAACATGTTTAATAGAGGAATAGTGGAATAAAATATATCTATAATGACTATTTCAAATGATCAACATTATTAGTTTTATATTTTTATGAAATGTTTCTCTGAATATTTATAAAAATTTCTTGTAGGATTATAGACAAAAAATCTATATTTGGGAAACAATAGAGATGTTGTTTCATGAGGAGAAAATAACCATGTTATAAAATATATTGTATTTATATTAATTTTTATGAGGTTTTAATTCATAAATGGTTAAACAAAAGATGTTATAAAATTATCATGGTATCATGGATTAATATTGTATGTGATATGAATCATTTATTAAGTATAATCCAAAACACAATGCTTATATTATGTGGAGATATACCAAAATTTAATATGACATCTCAATGATGTATAATATTACCAACAATTCATTTCATTGTATGATAAAATGAAGAAATGAATTTTAGGAAATTTAAAATTATAAAATAAATATACCACATTTAAGAGAAATTTTTTAAAAAATATATATATTTTCCATTAGAGTAATCATTATAATACTATAATTTTTTAAAATGTATCAACTGATATGGACCACATGTTCCATCATAATCAATTTCATAATGACACAATTCAATATTTTAGTACATAATTACCAAAGGATGGTATTCATGTAATTTTTTCACTCGATCCAGATTTGGAAGATTACATAATAATTTATAATTTTGATTATTTTTCAAATATGGGACGAATAAGGTAGACTTATGAATATTAATTTCACTATGTAGAATAATATTCTTGCTCAATTTTTTTCGGTAAGTGTTATATAATTTATGATAATTTTAGTATAATATAACAAATTATTTAAGAAGGATGGGTGAGTTTAAGAGATAGATAATGTTTTGTGTCTTTCATTATTCCGCAACTGTATATTTTTGATAGTTTCATTAGAGATTGAAGACCATATTAATGATCTATTATTATTTAATAAATATGATGTAAAATAACATATCACATATAAATTATTTTATTATTATCACTGGAAATATTCTTTATAGGGAATCTATGTGATAAATAAGCTACAATTACCTGTCTTATTAATGAGTTTTGAAACACATAGGGTTGGGTAAACCATTTTATAATGTGAACCTTATAGACATTATATGAACATATAATACATAGTTTATTTTATGAATGGTAACATCATTGTGATAATGAACCTTGTATATAATCCCATGTAGTTAATTAATTATAAATTAATTTTTATATGATTTCATTTTTATGTTTGAATGTCATGGTAAAATTATTACTTTTGAAATGCTACTTATTTTTTTCATACATGATAAAAAAATATATTAATTTTCATAAGTGCCAGAATCCAAATCAACCCCTATAATATTTCATTAAACCATATGGTTGTGATGAAATATATTAGAGTCATAAGGTAGATTTCAAGGTGACATTATCAAACATATATGTGTGACATGGTGAATTCTATTATTTAAAAGAATTTTACCTCACCAATTAGTTTTATTAATGATTTTGGATAATTTTGATGAAATAACCCCATGGTTTCATGGAAAATTAATTTAATTATCTTCAACAAAAATATTATTATAAGAGATCCAAATAAGATTCCCTTTACTTTAAGAGACAATAATATACTCAGTGATGGTGAAAGGACAAAAAATTTAGTTCAAAATGATTTTTTTCGAAAAAAATCTTCATAAATGTTATGTGTTGAACATAGAGTAATTATATATTGATAATTATGGACAAAAGTCATGTTTAAAGTAATAATTTAATGAAATTAATGTTTCAAAATTTTCAAAACATGTTTGATTATTTTAATGATTATCAAAATTAAATGATAAATGGTTTCATAAAATAAATCGTTGGATTTTATAGATCAATTAGTGTTATTTTAGTTGTGATAAAATTTTTAGACATTACCATTAAAATCATTGTTAAATTTTCACTACATTAGAATTCAATGATGGTTATTATTGGATCTATAATTGGGGAAGGGATATTATTAGAGGAAATAAAAAATAATCCATTTTCAAAAGTTATAAGAGTGAATTTTGAAAGGTTTAAGTGTCACTCATCAATTTAAAAGAAACTATATCACCTAAAAAACTATTTTAGATCTCAACATAGATATGTGGATTATGTTATAAGTATATATTTTCTATAAATTATGGAATGTGTGATCAAGAATTGAAAAAGATGATAAAAGTTAAAAAACCACTCGATTTGATTTTTATAGTGAAAAGATAGAAATATTGTATCATGAATCTAGATGGTACATTCAAATTATTATGGTGACATTAATTTATGAAAGAATTGAAACTATATATTTCCCTTTAATAAATCATCAAATCCTAAAAAAACAATAGAATGATGATTAAATATAATATATTTTTTTTAAATGAATATTATAATGAATGGTTTTATTTATTATTAGTGGAAATAAATTTAATATAATATTAATATGATGATATAAAGGTGCAAATGGTGAATGATCAATATGAAACTGAGGAATAAAACTAAATAAATTTTTTTGAGAGACCAAAATATTGAGTCTAAATGCCAACATTCAGGTTCTTACATAATTATTAATAAGAATAAATGAAATATTGGACTGTTTTAAGATTATCGAAGTTTATTAACCAAAAAAAAATAAATAATTCAGGATTAGACAATGATATAAAGTAAAATTCTATTAAATGATAAATATATAGAAAATTTAAAATATTAGTATTGATGGTTGTGGAGAAAAATATAGTAACCAATGAACATAATGAATCTATTGAGGAATGATGAATAAATTGTTAATTAAATAAACTGAAATTTTTTACATTGAATACAATTTAATAATGTAAAATAACAACAATTGTTCTTAGGATAAAAATAGATTTTGGATAATTTTATGATAATTATTTACAATAATGAGATAAAATTTTGATGAATATTTTTGAGATGTAATATAATGATCTGTTATTCAATAAAATTTGATAAATTCAAATTAAATTTTATGATGACTTACTAAATTCATTGATAAAATGTTTTGAGGAGAAATATAAATAAATGTCTATGGAAATATTTTTTTATTGAGTATTTTACAAATAAAAAAAATCATTTTTCATGATTTGAATATGTAGACCATAATTGTTTATATATTCATTCTATTGAACTACTGATTTGATCAATAATAAAATGAAACAATAATTTATTGTTTAGACATATATAATTATTTTAATAGGTAGATTCCATGAAACTAATAGTATAGAATAAAAACCTAGTGATCATTATTAACATGAAAATATATTAACTACATTTTAATTATTACACTAACATTGTCCATAAAACAAGGTATTTTTTGTAAATATATAGTGTAAATAATAACAATATATATTTATATAATATAAAAACGTTGTTTTTTAAGTAACTATATCTGGGGATGATAATTACCCCATTAGATAAAAAAGATGGATAATATTTCATTACTCATGCTGAAAAAATTGGATATGTCCTCATTTGTCTCAAATTAACCGAGAATATCTTACAAATAGGATAAAAAAAATGAAATATTAGATGTTTTCAATTTGGAAGAATAAATTTTTAGTAATAAATTTATTATTGGTTGTGTATATTCATCTCACATTCTTGAGAACATAAATGTATTGGAAAAGTTTAATTATCGAGTGGATAAAACATTATAATTTTCTAATGAAAAAATTGAAATTAATGTGGATCTGAAATATAATACTAGAATGAATTTTATTGATGTATTTACAATAAAAATATCATTATAAACATCTATATAGTTTCTTCAGTGTAATGATGTTTTGCAACTCTGGACTAAAATTCAAATTTAGTGGGAAGAAATTTTTAACAAATAGAAGGGACATAGTTATATTTATAATATCAGGGAAAATAAATTGTAATTTTTATTAGGTTTATATATTTAAGAACAAATTGATTATTTTAGATGATATAGGGAATAAAATATATCATACTATAAGTCACGTGTAACGTTTTCTTTAGAAAAAATATATCAGACATGTAGTTTAATTTTTAATTATTGTACAAACAATATAGGGATGAATGGTAAAATAAATTGGTGAACTTCATGTATGAAACATTTATTACTTTGATTATTGTTTAATGGTATTATTATAATGAAGTTGTGAGAGTTATATATTAACTAATATCATAGAATCCTTAATTATGATAGAAATAAAACTAATATATGATGTTTCATGTAATCAGATACATAAAAATTGTGATGTTTGGAAGTAAATTCCATATCAAAAAAATGTTGTTACTTATATAGAGGTTAAAATGTTGAATTATTATTCCATGAATTCGAATATAATGGTGATGAGCCTAATTTTATAATTATGATTATAAATATGACTATATAAATTTGTGACGTAATACTGATTCTTGAGAATATTGTAAACAAATACATCATGAATTTAATTGATGTAGATATTTTCCTTGTTAACTATTTTTCAAACAACAATATTATAAAACTATATTGATTATAATAAATATATTATGAAATATTATAGATCATAATATTAGAATGGATTTGTATGTATTCTATGAAAAATAAAACCACGATAGATAAAGAAAAAATATAAAAGAAGTGTTCAAACAATGAATCAAATAATGGATTGACCACAAAAGATCATGGTATCATAGGATGGGAAATCATCGGCCACATTTATATTAGGATTCATTGAGAGGGGTGTTAATTCAGGTGTAAGGAGGGTCACATGGTGCATTAGAAGCATTGGATAATAGGGACTACTATGCTAATAGATCTTGTTACCTCTACACTGTCATTTATTCCCCACATTATAGTATGGATGGAAGCTATCCTTTATTATCAAATATGATCTGGGATTTAGGAGAGGGGAACTAGGCATCATTTTTAAATAGTGTGGGGAACATACAAAAGAGTTTTGTCTAGAGGTCATCATTTCCGCCAAATATAACGGAGATTGCATTCTTGGGGGGATACATCGACATTTTTTTCAATAAAAATGGTCACTAAGTGATTCCTGGATTCATTATAACATGATGAGATGAAACAAAATACATTCTTATCATCTACACAATGATGTCTATTTTTATCATTAAAAGTTATGAATTAATTGAGATTTTGGGAGAATTTTTCTTATAGTTCATTGTTAATGTGTGAATTTATTGTATTGTATGATAAATACAGAACATTAATTACAAACTGGAAATATATTGTGTAAATAATTTTTTAAAATGAAAATTATTATACCTATGTACTCAAGGATGCATTTAATTATTAATTTATGGTATATGGAATTCAATTATTTAATTTATACAGTTTAAACTATAAATTTTTTACGCACTATGGTTTGTAATTTTGTGAAAAAGGATCAAAATGTTTCATAAGACTAGAATGTTTAGTTTTGAATATATAATCGTAAGGGGAATTATAAGGGTCCTCACTAAGAATATGTGTAATGATCATTGAAAATAAATATATGCGTAAAGTGAATTAGTTGTTGAATATATTGATATTTTCATATATCCATTTGAAAATATGTAGTGCCTCAAGACATTATGTCGACATGTGATTAACCATTATTTATTTTCATCAGTTGTATCTTTGTGTGTGCATAAATATTTAATTCAATTGAGGTCTAAATTCGATGGGATTATAACGATTTTTTTTTATTTTTATGAGGTTCTTTGGGATATATAATATCCATTGGTTTTTGTTATAGTTATTTCCTCTATATCTTGGAAAAAATAATAAATATATGTGAATGTCCATGAAGATGGATTCCATTCATCGTCATTCCTATTTCCACACTGTATAATTTTCTTATTCATCAAATATTTAAAATAAAAAAGAATATTTTGCAATATATTTATAAGTGATTGTAAATTGGTTTACATTTCTTCTAAACAATATATTTGTTTTGCAAAATTTACCTATAGAACTGAGGAGAGGAATAAAATGTGAATCTATACAACAATATTAGGATTCTTTATATATGGGATCAACAAGACAGTTCATTTACCACAAAATTAGCTACGAGATATGTTTGGTTTTCATTCATCATCATATATATGTTATCCATATTAATTTTTTTCATTGATATTCAATACTATCATGTCCAAAAAAATTCCTTCTTGTGTGATGAAGATTTTTAGAAGAAACATAATATAATAGAAGGGATTGGACGTGTGAAATAGATCATAACCCTACACATCTATTTTGAGATATGACATAGTTTACCAAATATGGTTAGTACACCTCAACTAATAAAATTGATAAGCATATGTATAATTACTTTTCACTGGAAAAGACAATCCAATCAATTTGATAATCCATAAGATTATTAAAATGATTAAATTTTATGTTAACTTAACTATTTTTGATAATATAAAACCATTCCTAAAAATAATTTTATTTTCGTTTTCCCTTTCATTAGTTATTTTACTGTGTTTTTTAACCATATAACATTGTTTTATTTCATGCATTATTAAAATTCATAATATAGTAATATTTTTCTATATTAAGAAATATTAATTTTGAGATCATAATTTGATACACATGTTTCTTATGGTATTGACCCCACACATTCACATTACTATGCTTGTGGTGTCAAAATATTTAGGTATTTTATAAATTAAATTTTTTTGGGCCATCATATGTCATGAAGCAATTTTATCATATCATTTTTTGGAACATTCCAGTGGAGAAATTTAACCTATTGATAATATATAAACATTATTATTAGGTCAAAAACATTCCCTCCTAATTTTTGAAAATATATATCTATATAGTTTTATGTACTATATTTTATTCTCATTTAATGTACTTGGTTTAATTTCAGAATTTTAGGATGAATTTAATATATAAAAAAATTTATGAAGAATCAATATAATATATATGTAACATAGAATAAATTGTATCAAGGATGATGTAAAATTATAAATTGTGGAAACAACATGGAGAAGGATATAATAATTCTAGACAGCATAAACATGATAAAAACATAGAAAAACATCAGTCATATAAAAAATTCACAACATGCAATGGAACATACATATATAATACAAGTACAATCATTGGTGTAGTAGTATAAATAATAAGAACACATATTAAGAAGGAATTAGTAGAGAAATCAATGTGCATTTAGAATGAACTATTCCTTGCAATAATCATAAAATTCTATGTGGGAAATTAAATTATAAGAAGGAATATTAAAGGATCTTCCCAATAAAAAAATATCAATAACAGTTATCCAATAACATTAAAAACAAATAATCCTTTAAATTCCCTTATAAAATACTATTTTTTGGATTTTACTATTGATAATATTTAATATATGGAAATAGATGAAGTAAACATAGAAGGATTAGAAAACATGAGGGATAATTAGAAACAATTTCTTAGAATCTACTAAATTGTACAAGGGGAAGAAGAATGGGATTATATCAGACATTAACATAATGTATAGAATAATACCTTGATATGTCATATAAAATAAATGTTGGCTGGGAGGATTATGTAGTATAGATATTTAAAAGAAATCTACTATATTGGTGTCTAAAGAGTATATTTTTTATATGAGTTTGAGTTTAGTGGACTCAAAAAATTATGTTAATAAAAATACAAACATTAAATAAAATGGATTATACATTAATAGGTGTAAAAAATAAATGAAAAAAATTCATTCATGAGGAATAATGATTAATGGAGGTGATGTAATGAATTGACATTTCATCACTTTTTCATAAAAAAAGATCTATAAATTACAAGAGATGATGAGAAAAATACCACATAAATTCCATGACCCATAATATAATTCAATGATAGAAATTCAGTTTTACTATACTATTATTATATTTGGATTGCTTTAACTTTTCACGAGAAGGCTCTTCTAATAGTAGAAAAAGATTATTCGGAAAATACTGATATTTTACGACCCATCTAGAAACTTAATGATGATTATCATGGGGTCAAGAAAAAGTAAGAGTTCTGTGATACTCTGATTGGGAAACCAATAATAAATGAAAAATAAATGTACATAACTATGGTAAAAATGATCATACAAATAGTATAAATAATTACAATGGACAAGACAATTGAGATAATAGAGGCATTATAATTCTTCGAACATGATGGAAAATTCCTAGAAGAAACATCCCCAATATTATGAAAAGATGAATATCATAAAAGTACAATAATTTTTCAATTATAATATAGAATATATATATATATATATATATATATTGTGGATGGGTATTGTAATTTTTTCTATATTATTATTTATATAGTCTCCCATTAAATGTTTCCCTAATCTGGAGTCTAACTCAAACCAATATCTTGCAACCTTTTTCTAAAAATATATTAAATGCTAAATATCAATAATTTCAGGTTTTCAAAAAATTGGTACAATGTAAATATAATTTATTGTCCAATTACATGAATCATAGTTAATGGTATAACATAATGTCTAAAAATAATGTTATTATAGTATGCAATATAGGGTTTTACTACATTATTAGGATATGGTTTTAATATTAATTTCAATTTCAATATTATGATTTCTCTGGGTGGTATATAATTACACTAGTATGGTTTATAATTTAAATCCAATTTTTATGTACATTTAGTATCATTATCAAATTTTTACTTCCACCATTGAATAAAACAAAATAAATAAAATAAATATTCTATATAAATAATTTTGATGAACTAAAATATGACAACATTATTTATGGTCATCTCATTAAGGGTGTTAATAATTTGAATCAACATTAATAAGAGAGAATGCCCTTTTTTATTATAATTTTTGGCTTTTATTATGCTATAAATAATATCAAAATTCATATTCATTCCATACTATTGTTAAATGTTGTGGTTAGTGATCAGTTTCTTTTTTCAGAAGAATGTATAGCTCATATAGATTTTTTATTTCATACCTCATACAAATATATGAAATTTTCTCATATAGAAAATATATTTTTCTATTTATGACATTTTTATTTTTTTCATGTTCATAGATAGAAAATATATAGGTGTAAATTTCAGAATGTTATATTCAACTTCCTACTTGTTTCTAATATTATTTTTAAATGCTTTTTATCTCCAATATTTTACTCTTAGATTCTTATGTTTATTTCCAAAATTATTATTATTAATGAAAATATTTAGTTTTTGATATTTTAGTTACCATTACAAAGAGGATTTTGATATATTTTTTATATTTTCATTATCATAACATCTATATTGATATAAATTAGGAGGTCTTCTGTTACTAAAATATTATTTTAATTCATATCAAAGTGTGGGTATTTTTAATTTCCTGAAAATGTCTGATGCCACAGATTAATTATATATGATTCTATTTGACCATGTAAAATAACATGTTTTCTATCAGTTGAAAACTAATAAAACAAAAAAATTCATTCATATAAATATATTTTTAAACTTAATTTATAACTTCTCGTCATATTTATTTGAATTCAAATTCCTGATAACTCAATATATTGTAAAAGAGGGAGTTTTGTATTTTCATTCTGTTGTTGAAAATATATTTATAAAATTATAATTTTCTATTTTTATATAGATTATATGGGATAAAATGGTTACAATTACTGGGATACGAATCTTATATTTCATCAATTATAGTTAATGGAAAAAGAAAATTTATTGAAAATAAAATTTAAAAGATAAATGAAATGAAAAAAGTAAGTATGTGGAATACTTCATATTTTTTAAAAGTTAGTAAAATCATCCACCTTCTAGTACTAATTATTCTAATTATTTATAATATGACATTGATGGTGAATGTTGAAGTGTTAATGGTACCAAATTCTAAGGAATTGGGAATTTTCCCCACCCACATCCCACAAAAAAAATATAAGAGTGGAAATGTTATAAGAGAAACATATATTTTGTTATCAAAAATTTTTATGTTAAAAGTGTAATTTTTCTAAAAATTCAATAATGATGTTTGAATGTTTTCTATTTATGAGTATTTGATTGAAGATACCATTCATTGATACTTACAAGGAAATCGTGAATTTAAATTTAATAAATTTAGCCTCTATTTTTTCCAGAAAATGATTTTATTTCTTTAGACATTATTATTCACTAAATATTATCCATAATAAAATTATATGATTAACTAAAATTACCCTATAATATTTCTAGTCCATCATCTATGTGGATTTTAAGGGAACTTAAAAACCTATATATTGGAAATATATTGATTTAATTTTTTCATAAATTCATTAATTATGATCCTTAGTGATGAGTGAGGTAAAATTACCCTGAGAAAATTAATAATTACAAATGATACCAATGAGATGTTGGATAATGTTAGTTGAAGGTGATAAAATTCTATCTGATTTGAAAATGTAAATAAATTATGTTTTAAAAAATAATTTGTATTTTATTTTAGTGCTTTTTAAAATTATATCTATACCTATTTATTATGAGAAAAATAATTCAAAATCATTCTATCGGAATACTAAGGACCCCTGTTCGATTTGGATGTTGTGGTTTTACTAATTTACATAAAAATTATACAATGGAATTTGATGATTATGACATGTATATATTCTCCTTAAAATTTTCAATATTTTAAATTTGGGATAATTTATAATTTTATTTATTTATTTACTTTATGGTTAAAAATTATATAATATTATATTAGAATATTTTTATATATTTTTATATACTTTTCCACATCGACTTGATTGTCACGAGGAATGTATTTTTCTATGAAAATCTATTTAAACTCCCTCCATTCCATTTCAATACTTATTTATCTTACTTTTTGTTTTGGATTAATAATCATCATTGATCTGTATCACCCGTGAGGCAATAAACTGCTGTGACATATTTTCATCTTTTGCTAATCCCCAGATCATGGAATATTTTCCCTATGAAATTTATCCATTGCTCAGCTACTAATGTATTTGAACATACATTGAATGTTGGTGGTTGTTGCCTCATCAAGATGTCTAGCATTGACCCTCCACGTTGTGGATCAGGGTGCTCTATATGGTTAAGGTTATTATAAATAACCTGAGTGACTTTTCCCAGTATGGTGATAAGATGATTAATACCAGTTGCATCACTGGCTCCGCTATTATTATCTTGAGTAGGAGGGAAATCTATACATGGATTAAATGCATTGATATGGTTTCCATTCATTCCACTAAGCGCCATTTCTAAACAATATCATATAGTTGATTAGTTTATGAGTAACAATACATAATTCCAAACATAGAAAACACTTAACATAAATTGTATAGTTTATGGATATAATCCATAACCATAAAAATGTTTTCTTTGAAGAGTTATATACTCATAAATCCTTCATAATGGTTTTTAAACAAATTGTGATTTGTCTTAATTTTATCCCATGGGTGTGTCATAACCAAGAGTGAAGCAAGGCCCGTTGTCGTGCATCAGTTCCCGTTCGAGTCTATCTCAAAGGGGTGTTTTTGGGATTTACCTCTAGGATCTTCAGTTCTAGAGCCTCCTCTACCTGCTCATTTCCAGAATGTGATGTATTTCTTGGAAAACTCAAAAAATCTCAATATTATTAAAATTCTAGGATGTTCTTCTATACTAATCATCAATTTCAATCTTAGGGTAATTTTCCCTAATCAGAATTTCTCTAAATATTTCTTCCATGGTTTCTAATAAACATTCTATGATACCAACTGTAACGCCCCGACCCCAGTTACCTAGAGTCGAGAATTATTAAATAACATTGGGATGATCACAAGGGATTAAATCCAGAAATACCGTTCAGTTTAGTATTTTTGGATGTACTAGATTCATTCATAAGTTTTACAGTACATTATAAAATAAAAAACAACATCATCATCATCTCCATTAACCACATTCATATCCCTTATAATATCCCTTAGAATATCCCTTCATTTCATTCATAATATAATTTTCTACATCCTGGAAAAAATAAAACATAGAAAGGGGTGAGTCAGATGCTCAGTAGGGATAACAATATAGCGGAAACACTCATAAATAAGCCTAAAAATTCGAGTAAATTTATAAGACTAAATAATAATCCTTTTAAATATAATTATCAACATAATATGGCCAATAAAAATCTAATAATTTCATTTACTTATTGACATGGACATTCTTCTTATCGAATAATCACATGCAATATCAATAGCCAATTTCACATTAATGGAATGCATAATGCCAGACTTCATAACCACATAGTCAAGGCATTATGTCAAGACAACAAATATTATTTTGTCAAGGACATGTTCCTAGACACTAGTTTGTCTCACGAGACCTACCGATGAATCAATGAGCTATAGCGGGCTCCACTGGTCACTTACTAAGTCCAATGCATTCCTTATATGAAAAGGCTTAAACATAACATAAACATTCGTATTAAAACTAGCATACGAAATGTCAATACTTTATCCATAAATCATGAATGGTGTTAAAATAACTCATCCATATTCAAACATATCCCAAAACATTAAATTCAATATGGATGTTTTCTATTATAACAAATCAACTTCAAACAATATTAAAACCTATCAAAGGATGTTGACCTAGATGAAATCAAAACTTTTTTAGGGAAATATCTTTTTCTATTTTAAAATCATTTAAAAGTCATAAAATTATAAAATAAAACATTTATTTTGAAAATATTACAATAATCTTTTATGAGAATATTCAACGATGTTATAATTTCAGAAAATAGATACCCTCCCCGTATAAGATAAAAAAAATACATTCTTCCATTAATTTTGTCGAAAAGGTCAAAAAGTATCTTCTTTGGAAAATATTGAAAATATTCCATTCAAATAATATATGGTTAAATAAGGGTATAAAGGAAATTAATCCATAGTCTAGTAAATGGTAAAAATGTTTTGATTTACATTTTCAAGAAAAAGTGGATGTGGATGATAAAGAGGTCCTAGTAGATACTTACGTATTAACAACCATGAATAAGTAAAGAGATTGTAGAAATAACCCTTACCTTGTAATTTTCCTTAGTTGATTGTATGTTAACCTCTAGTATTATATTTATTACATTGTTATTAAATTATAAAAGAACTATATAAATAACTATTATATCATATATGATTCTCTAATATTGCTTTGTTAATAATATTTCAGTAGTATCATCATTCAGGGTGTTAACTGATTCGTTTTCCTTTATATGATTAGATATGTAAGCCATGTTTGTTATGGATAGGATGTATTTGATTTATATAGATAAATATATTATGTTCATAAAGATTATTTTTAACAATAAAATTAATATTATTGTTGAATTATTATGATGGGGAATAAATCTCATCACGTTTGGGGAGACGATAATCTTTACATATTCACAAGTGACAGTATCATTATATTGATGGTGAAATCATATGTAATTGGATGTTATAATATATATAAAGAGTAATTAACATGTTATATTTATTATTTACATTATTTAAACTCACTTTTATATCAATCAAAAATAATGAAGTGTTTAAATAACAAACTACAGCACGACGTGGAGACGGTAAGCCGTACATATGCACGTATGGTGACTTTGTCATTTATCGGATAGATAGAATAATAAATATGGTTATACCATATTTATAATAATATCACATTATGAAGAAGGTACTATATTTATTATTTTAGTATGGAATCAATGAAAAAGGAAGTGGAATAAGAAAAGAACCTGAAATAGAGTGGTGAAATTATTACATCTATTCACGTGTTTCCATTTTAGTTGATCAATAGGGATCCATAGGATATATTTTGGATCCAAGTATGTACTCTAGAATGATGTGATGGAATTTTGGAGCAGATTTGGGTAGAGAATGGTAGAGAAAAATGGCATTGGAGGTGTGAAATTAAGATAAGGGGAAGAAACCTTTTATAAGAGAAGTGAGGGTCACTTTAGAAAAAGCTTGAAACATTATTTTATAATAAATTCTATTTCGGTTTAAAATGGCTCCAAAAGAATTTTTTTGAGGATAAGGATGTAATGGGTATAAAACCTCTCAACCAATAGTTTTTAGATAGGTTTAGGTCACCATATTAAACTAAACATTAAGATTTAACTCTTAGATAAATAGTTTGACAATTACCAAGTATCATTCTATTTTTATATTATATGGTTAATAAAAAAATTATAAACTATAATGAGAAACCAAAGTTGTTATTTATTAATATATATAACATTATCTATGTCATTATGCTGACCCATATATTTTTAGTAATATTATATCAATAAATAATAAAGTATGTGTTTTAAAAACTCGATTATGTCAATTTTTACACTATTTAGTATTTGATTTTTTTGAAAGCCATTAAAACATTATCACCTAAAATAAAATTTATTTAATCAATCCTGAAATTTTATATTAACCTTTAAAATTTGTGTAATTCATCATAAGTCTCAATTTAATTTTTTTTTGATATTAATAATATCAATTATTTTAATATTTAATTAATGAGGTAATTACTGCATCATCATTGTGTCATAAATAAATTAAAATATTTAATGTCAAAAATTATTAATAAGCACCATTATGTTGGAAATATTTTTAGATTTCTAATTAATATTTATAGTCGAATTTATCTTATGTATTAACCTATATTAAAAATGGTTTATTTATTAAACTTTGAATTTAACATTTTAAACTCTTCTTTACATTAAATAATAATAAATATCCTAATATAATACAAGTAGATAAAAAGGATCATATATTTTTCATTAGGTTGTTTTAGGCTGAATTAAAGTTATCCAATAGAATTAGGACATGTTCTAGGGTAATTATAATAACTTTTTTACCATTAAATACCCTATTTATTTTTAACAGTAGCAAATAAAAGTCAAATTTTACTATTCTGCAAAAATTATTTTCATCAAATTGAATGAAATTTACTTACTGATGTCAACTGTGTCTCTCAATAATTTGAAATTCAACTTATAGAAGCAGAATAATTGTGTTTTATACAAATTAGTAAATTCTCTTAGAAGGTGGGTAAAAGAGGGAAAAAAGTACAATAAATTTTTATATATCTAAACTAATTATAAAATGACTCCAATGAATTAAATTGAACACATATATGTATTATGCATCTATTTTGACCTAAAATAAATTATAATAAAATAACTAATAATTTAAATAAGAAGTCATTTTTAAATAATAAAGCAGTGTTTTTCATAATTAATCAAAAATTGAAAGTTCTTAAAAAAATTCCAAAATTATACATAAGCTAATATTGTTATGCCGAATCAAATAATGAAACCCATTTTGAAAATTAAAATTAAAAAATTTAAAAAAGTGGGTATTACTATTCATAAAAACTGGTTTCATTGGTCGTGGTGTGTTAAAAATCCATGTTTTTTACAATGGAAGCTACTGAATTATTCAAAGGGAAACCTACCGTGGAAGCATGAGGTGTAACAATGTACTTACCTACATATCTTGTCGAATATTGTCTTAAACATAGAGTATACCCTTGGTAAATGTCATGTTTTTGATCACCATCCACATCACCATGTCTCAGCCAGTACACATGTATAACACACTTTGTATGTGTTATTTGCTCTGTACATTCACTTAGAAATGTCCCCTAACATAGAATATCTATCCATGTACCTTCACCACATGAATTGGGTTCACTATTTTGAGTGTAAACATATTTAAAGAAATATAGTCCCCAAAGGACCATCTTTCCTAATTATTATGAACACACTTATTTTACATCTGCACAACAAGTCATGTGATCAATAATTCCACACATGAATTATTTACAAGCCACCAGAAACACCCAAAATTCTAATGAAACTAATTTATTTACAACAAGGGGCTAACTAGTAATCAGAATAGGGATATAAAACCATAAAATGAATCATATGGTGTATCAGGGATTAAAAATAAAAACTTCCTACATCGAAGTGAAATATTTAATCTTTGGGTCAAAAAAGAAGATAAGAATTTATTGTAAGACAACATACCAATGATTAATCTCAAAAATGTTATTCAAATAACCCTCCTCACATTGAACTTAATTTTTATATATAAATATCTACTTTGAATAGACAGTAAAATATATCCTAGGATAGCATAATATCATCCTGGGTATGCATCACAAGACTCCACCGTCACTCGACTAAGGCTTGCAATAATATTTCTGCTAGAACCACTATTTTATCAGGAGGTGTCCCCACAAGGTTGAAAGAATGTGTCACTACCCAAAGCTAGACATCATATTCTTGGGTTCCATGTCACCCCATACATGAGAGGCTTTAACCTATGGAACTCATGTAGTAAAATAATCCATATATCATCCTCAGTCAGATAAATCGGCACAAACTGATGCACAATGGGTTTCGGTTCAATTGGATGATGACTTGGAGATACAACCTCAAGACCAGTGTCCTGAACTAAAGCCTCATTATAGGGTATATAATCATCAAAAACCTTCCACATAACCATTGTTTGTACGATTCCATTGAGGTTTTATGATATATAAATCAAGAAGTTCTATGGTAAAATATTATATCAAAGGAGATAAATCAAGAATGGAATGGAACCCAATACATAGTATTGAATGATTCATGTACCAAAAATTCAATAATACTAGTTTATAAATATTCTGTGTCAAGAAGTGGATTATCAGATTCCTATTCAATATATATGTTATCAATTGAAACAAAACTAGTGTCCTAAACATGAAACCCAAACTTCAGACAGATTAAAACTGTATACCTAAATCCTAATACAAGATATTATCTAGGAAACCTCTACACTATAGTCATATATTCAAAAATTATATGATAAAAAACCAATGAAATCTTACCCATTGTGGCCGAAATGATGGCTTTACTAACCCACCTCTAATAGCTCAATGTCTAGAGACTACCATCGGGTAGCCATATCACACTTAAGGGAGGATTTTTCAAATTTAATCTATTTAAACACACCAAAATAAATTTCCTTGAAATATTTTATAGATAATAAAATTGTAATATAAAATTCATGCCTATATTTATCCCATATCCAGAGTATAAAAAATTTGTAGAAACTATATAAAGGTAAACATAAAATCCCACCAAAATTAAAAATGGGTCCTACAAGCCCAGAAGGGGGTGAATTCTACCGAATGAAACCACTATAACACACCTAACACAAGAATTAAAAACACTTTGGTTTGTCTAGCACACTATGTTCCACCTTATTTGGGTCCCCCTAGGACTCTATCAAAAGGCCAATAGTCTTCATAAGAAACGAAATCTATGGGAACTTATTATAAAGGGGAGAGTATAACTATATCTAATAGGAACCCCAATAATCCAAAATGAATGGGTGAAAATTAAATACAACAATATGATCATCCAATGTGAGAGGGAACTCATCTAAGAGAGAACACAATCTCCATCTCAACTAATCCACGTTTGGGTTGGAGAAATCAGCTCTACTCATATTGTATATCCATCTTGATATGAGACATCACCACATAGTATCCTAGAATAATCATAGATATACTCATATCACACTCCATGTATCATGAGGTCCTTTCCTCACAAGTATCCACATGATTCTAATCGAGGCACAATGGTAGTGATATTCTAGAGGAACTCCCCATATGACACCTTCTGTCTCATATGACACTCACATGAAAGACCACTGTCTATATAGAACTACTCTTGAGGTCTAACTCGAGTGTTTATAACCATTGGTCTTATCCCTAATGTCGTGTTCCCCGCACAAGCTCATATGAACCCTAGAGGAGTGATCCTCACTTTTATACAATACACAAATCTCGCAGTGGTTATCCAAATTATACACCATGTGAAACCACTCTAAAGAGATAGAATGGAGGTACACTCTCCCTTAACCACTTCCCCATAGATGTTGGAGTACAAAATCCTAACTATATGATGAAATCATTGAATACCCCATGTGGAGAGGTGCACACCCTAATGCATCATGATAGAAATATATTATAACCACGCGTCAAGCATAAATAGTGGAGGGAACAACTCTATAAAACTATGATCTACAAAGGTGGGAGCTCCAACCCCCATATAGGACCCTCTATACCTTAGAAATAGAATACAAGGGAGTACAACTTCATTTAACGGGGTTTTGAAAACTGTTTATAGTGGAGTTATATTTCTACATGTTCGATCATAATGGTGGACCTACACCATGATACAACAGCGGTGTGACAACCATTGAATTGAGGAATTACAGCCTAGTATGATAGGGGAGTACCAACACTATCTGAACATGACATATATAGTATTTTCACTTTGGCGAAATAGATGACTATTAACTCTATTGATAGAAGAACCTTAACAATGTATCATAGGAGAGGACCAACTCTATCTGCATAGGTAGTATGGAGGGACCACACCATGAAATAATATATGGTCTCTGTCTCTATCTTTATGAATGGTATCGGGGACCCGCACCATAGTAAGATAATGGAGTACCAAACCGAGTATAAATACTCAATGCATTGTGGAATTTCACCGACTATGGGGGAGTTCAGTCTCTAGTGATATGATAAGTAAGGGATTGAACCATATTAGTTTAACTAAGGAGTACCAGTACCATCATCTCTCTGATAAAAGAATCCATCCTCCAACATCAGTCATGCATCACTATATGGAAAATAAATCACATGACATCTCATGTTGGAACACTACCACGAGAAGCAGACCCCAACCTTGAAAGACGGGGAGCACCACTCTATCAACCTAATGCATATTGGGAACCCACATACGAGTGGTACATGGAAGGGTTCCACCCTAACATCCCTCAAGTTATCCACCCTTATAAAAATCAGTGGTCAAGAACATTTAGTTCAACATCATTATATAATTAAATCTCTTCGTGTCTATAAATCCAAAATGATAGCTATCATTGCATTTCACAAGGAGAACTACACTGGATAGGCTACTCACATGCTTGAGTTTGATACCTGATCAAGTAGATACACTATTTTGAATTTTCTAGGAAAATTACATAGCATATATAAGGTTCCACATGGTTTAATACGCCACTTGAACACCTATATGTGTCCTCTACCGCAAGGATTGGCTGGCTATGTGAGCATACACTGTGTTTATATATTGTACACAACATTTTTCACCTCACCTGAGCCCCTCAAGAATTCCATAACTCGAGGGATCGTCCAGCCATGACTTCACCATGGTGTGTAACCATGGTATACAGTTTCTTCTGGATAACTAGCCACTACATCATTTCATTATCATGTTCCCCTGTACGGAAGCCCATTTTCGGGATTATATCTATGTTCTTTTACATGACCATGTACCGTACCAGAACATATCTGGTTATGTCCCATGGAAACAAAACCAAGTTTCATAAAAAACATGCACCCTTGGTATATGATATGTACTCCATATAGGTTCATATTCCACAATTGGGAAGAACGCATGGCATGTTCACTTGCACCACATGTTGTGCAATCATATTTTTGAATAGGAATTCCCATTGATCCAACCTAAGCACCCTAGTTTCCATAAAAACCCAAAAATCCACCATTATGGATTATATTATTATTCTCATAATCTAATATCATCAACATGGAAACCAATGAAATATCACCCATGGACCAAACTCTGAAAAATATTATGTTGTGCAAGGGGTAGAACATAGTTTTCAAACTCAATTGTGGTCTTTGATTTCCTATTTAAGACTACAAAGGGATTTATTTCATGATTATATATAAACTACACATTCATGATATAATATAATGAATATTTTTAATATGAACACACCAAAGATCTTAGATACATTAAATCCATTACTGGATTAGCTCCCCAATTAAAAAATATTCCAAAATATCTTCCAACTATTACATGGAAAAAACTAAGTCACTACACATTAGGGGTTAACCTAGTTTGTTCTATTAAAAATCTGAATCATGTTCTCATGTTATCATTATAGCATATTACCATGCATGTGTGTCACAATTTATTAAAGGGGATGTTGAAAGACTATATTTAGGATAGTTGAATCAATAAAGGTAGTGTTGTAGTGATAGGGGCTAGCTCAATATTAAGACATCCCTCAAGTTACCAAGGGATGTATCAGAATTTATATAGACCAGATTTAAAGTATTATACATTGAATTTTCTATTATCTAAATTTCTATTTAGGAAAATTTACTCAAATATTATTATTAATGGTTTTATTTTGTTGTAGTGATATAAAATATCGATCTGTCAAGAATAACATACCTTAATTATAGTGAGTATTCTATTGTGAATACCCTATATAGTAATCCTCCAACTACTTTGGATTTCATGAAATCAAAAGTCCAAACAATCATAATCCTACTAAATAAATACAATTTTAATCTAGAATAGAAGATTGAAAATTAAATAGAATTAACAAAGAAGGATCTACCAATTATTCACACGTATAAGGTACCATAAGAATTATAATATTCATTCAACATGATTTTGGGGATTTTGCACATCCCAGGGACTCCGGAAGAATCTATGGTTTGTGTCACTACTTATATACTTGATACACCATGGTGTTGGTTATAATATATTGTATAATATACATTCCCTATAGACATCACCTGAATTACATTAAAAATTCCATTAATAAATAGTTTAATTCCACTAATCAATACTCTAACGATTTCACATTAGAATAAATAGATTGTTTTTTCATGGATTATTTGTAAAGACCCATGTTTTTCCATACTATGAAATTAAGTAGGAATTTTTATTTATTCATTTCAATACTTTTAAAGGGTAAAAAATTATTTTCCCAATAATATTATCTCAGATAGATTTTATTTTCATCTCTTTTTTCCTGGAATTAAATTTTTCCCTATGAATGGAGTTTGGTTGGTTTTTAAGACTTAATAATTTTCATGCAATAAATAAATGTAATTTTTATTTAACTAAATCCAAATTAATTATCATGTATTAATTTAGCTATATATTTTTATAATAGTTTTGTATTGAATTAATTACATTGTGGTTTTTTATAGAATAGATGTTCATTCCTTGATTTGGTATAAACTAATATCAGGTGATAGGGTCAGGATTGTTCCTTAATTTCTTCTTCCTTTTCATTTCATCCTTATCATTTTACACATTTATTCTTATTCTCCCCCTTTTTTGAAAATTTTTCAATTATGTGGTTTTCCCATTAAATGATAGAGATAGAAAATGGATAGGGATAGATGAGGGTGAATAAGGGTATTGAAATAGACCACATGAGGGCCTAGATCATTATGCTATAGATGTAAAGAATGTTTATAAATGAATCATCAGAAAATTCCAAATAATGTTAGGCCTTTTTTATCACATTAGTACTCTTATATTATGGAAATTCTATATCATTTTTCGTAAAATTTGGGTTTTAGGCCAATTTGTTTGGGTTTTTCCAATTAGAAAACATGATCAGATAGCATGTGGTTCCGGATCAAAAAATATGTATCCGTATTATTCGGGGAAAATGATTTTTTATAACTAAAAAACATGTACACTATGTATATTTAATGCAGCCTTCCTATACATGTGTTAGATTATATGGATAGATTTTTCATTCTAGGTATCATGATATTATATGTTACACAACCATGAAATGTGTGGGACAGAAGAAATTTATAATTACTAATCTAGGAAAAAACACATGGCTAGGACATGTGTGCTATATAGGTTAAAAATAATCAATGATATAAAAAAAGTTATTTGGTTTTACACACAACATTTGGAATAAAAACATAACCATGTGTGGCTTCGAGGTTAAACACCATTTACATCATGAATTATACCCTTTAATGGATTTATATGTTTTTACACCCTAGAGATTGAATTTATCACATCAAACAGAAATTTTTATATTGTTTCATGTATGAGACAATGGTGGAACCCAGCGGGTGATTTTATGGGTTTTAAGAGAAATTTTTGTGTCATAGACATGAGGGAGATGTTTTTTCTATCGTAAATAGATTTCAATATCAATGGAGAGTGATTATCAGGATGAAACCCACCTGAGGGTCACAATAAATGATTATTGGTCTTGTTTTGGAATCACCATTTTCTATTTTTAGTTATACCTCTTTTGGAATTACCTAGTTAGTATGAGATGTTCCGAAATTTTTAAGAAATATAGGTTCGTTTTTTAGACCAACCTATAGTGACAACATGTTTAGATATGGGTTAGGGGATATCTCTTTATGATGATATTTAATATCAATCCCTCATGGAAATATCCTTTTGTGTGTGTGCCTATTAAGGAATGTTATGTTGTGGGATGTTGGAGACCCATGTGTGACCAAGTATTCCATAAAGGATTCATCACCATATGTTTCGACCTAAGAACCTAGTGTAGGATGCCTCCACATTGTTACAGATTCTGAGGATCCCATGAGGGATTCCTTCTCTTGTGTAATATATTTCAAGATCCCCAGAGGGTCTAAATTACTTATGTATGGACCTTAAGTATATTAAGTTTTATTCCTGCCTATTTTGTTTTCAAGAGAGGCCTAGTGGTGCCCCGAACTTTGACTAACCATATTCTAGTTCTTTATGGGTTTTGGTAGAGATGTTTGTGGGTATCACTCTAGATCATAGTATTAAAAGTTATGTTGGAGATACTATAAAAATATTGTTGGGTCTGGGAATTTATCCACTCTAGTACTTTTATTCATTATTTCAAATGGTTATTTATATGAATTTTTCATTTCTATACATACTTCACAGTACAAGGACTATGAGGTAGATATGCTAAAATTTGAGGGGATACCTTGTGTAATATCCTTGAATATGGATTTTGAGACATATAAATTTTATGTCACGCTATAGGGATGCATCAACATACACTCTAGGGTATAAATTTGAATCCATATTTTTTATGTGCTACTAAAAATGTTATTTTGTACTAAATTCCAATTTTCAATTGGTATCCTTCCTATATAAGGAATTATTTGGGATGGTTAATGAGGTTTTCTCAGAACACCACTTTTGTTAAATAAACCAAAGGATGGATATTGCACTAGGATCAGGTTATTTCTTTATTTTTGGGTGGGTTCATTTATCCATATTATAGGATTTTGATATCCTAGAGGATCATTGATGACCTTCTCAATTGCTTCCTAGTATGTTTCTTTGTATCTGGTGGATGCATAATTATTGTTAATCTACAAAATTTTATGGGATTGGGATATTGAGTTGTTTATTGAATGGATATCTAGTGTTATCATGGATCAAGAGATAATTAAATATATATCACCTTAGTGTCACCCCCATAGGGATTATTAATGCATCTATATTTTGATTTCCTATCAACCAAGACATACGAATTATAAAAATATTATCTTTAATGTGGAATGTGTTGAATGGAATCTATAAAAATGTAGTATTATTATGTTTACATATTGATAACTATGACTCATTAATTTTATTCATTCGAGTGGAGTATGGGTGATCCCTATATATTAACATATACACTCTATGGGGACATAGATTACTCAAATATATTTTCAGTGTTTTCCAACGAAGAATCTATAAATTGGGATTATGGAGTAAACAATCAACATGATTATACATGTTTTTGAGTCGATTGACATCGAAATAAATGACTTATTCACTATATGTTAATTCAATGTTGATAAAAAATTGAAGGATTGACTATTATATTTTTTATTTAATTATCTTATTTCTTGTCCTTATTATTTCATTATTTCATGAATAAGTAGAACATAATCTATTAGAATACACATTGTTATTATATTATAGGTTCTCCACTAGAGCGGTCATGTGGTATTATTGCAAAACCCTAGTATATTGTCTTTAGTGTGTGTCAAAACCTTCGGTAATCATTTAGGTTGAACCCAAATACTAGATAGATAGTGATAATACCTTGGTTGCATGAATGAGTGTATCTTTTTTTGTCAAGTTTTATGATCGAGCTGGATAATCTCTATAGTTTCTTTGATAATGTGTATGAGGTTCAACATAGAGTTATACATAAAGACTAGTACCTTTTAATTATATATCTTTTATGGGATCTTTATATGTGATCAACCTAGTGGGAGTTAGTGTTGTATATATGAAATGTCCAATAAATAATTTCTTGGAATCCATTTCATTATAACCTTGTTTATATTTATTTCTTCTATGCTCTATTATTTCACAATTATAAATCAATTTTAGTTACTTCTTCTATTTTTATACTATAATATGATGGAATAATATCCACACTCTAATATATTTAGGACCTCAAAGTTAGTTATAAGACTCTAGAATTTACGGAGGCTTTCATGATGCCTTTTTTTCAAAATTTAATGTTTCTATTTGATTATTGAGTATGGATGTGGTGTGGAAAAGTGGATTTATATATTTTTATATTCATAAAGTACTAAAATTTTGGATATGTTATATAGTATTATAATTATTTTTTTGGATCTTGTGATTGATATTAGGATTGTGTTTCAAGAACATCATTTCTAGTAAGATGTCATAGATTGCAAGTAAATGGGATTGTTGTTTTGGTTATGTCTCGATAAAATTGTATATGATTTTAACTTTTAGAAATGCAAATGTGTTGTGGTCTTAATGACATTTTATATACCTATATATCTCATCCCATTGTAATGATTTGAGTGATAGATATTGTCTAATAGTCAATAATGGAAATAGGTATCTCGTGAATCAGATTTGGAATGTAGTTTCTACGTGTTATAGGATGTGTAGTGAGTGATTTTAAGGATGATAGAGTTCAACTATTTAATGTATAAACATAAAAATAAATGGTATAGTCCCATATTACCTCTTAGTGGTATTCTTCTTAATTAAAATACATACATATATTCCCTTACAATGGAAGGGTCAGTTGATATATTGTGATATGTTTTACAGTTAGACCAAGGACATCGTCCTCATACATGAGAGGTACAATTACCCTAGAAGGATGTCAGGGAACATTAGTCCAATGTCCTTGGACCCCTCATATGGTGCGGTTACTAATAATTGTTGATTTAAGGTTTCAATAATGACGTATATGGTGTTTTATCACATATCGTGGAATGAAATTATACTTAAAAAACATTATGATTATTGTATGCAATATTTTGATGATATTATTATTTGTGTGTATTGTTGATCTATGTAGATCATCTTTGGAAGTTGAATCCTTTATAGCAGGACCTTGGTTATTTTATCCTCTTTAGGTGTGGTTAACTAATGATTTTTACCAAAATATATATGTTTTACTATCTTGATTGCTATAAAATAATAATGATCCTAACTTCATTTTTTGTTTCTAATATGAACCCCTAGTGTGATGTTGATAGGTATCTATATATTTTTTGTAAACATAAACCTAGACGGGGTATTATTGTATACTAATTCTCAGTGTGGATTATTTCATTATATTCTTGTTGATATTACTAACCATTGTGCATATGTTCCATATCAAGATTCTAATAGATGATCAGGTCCCTAGTATTCTAGTTATTGGAAGGTAATTGCATGTGAGTTATTCCACTGTTATGGTTTACCAACCTGTTTCAATTAAATGTATTTACAATTATAAATTATTCAGTGTTTTCCATTGAAACTGTTTTATTGAAAATGCATACAATTAAACATGTGTTGAAATATTTGGACACTCAAGGGTGATTTTATCATTAACTTCCCTAGAGTGGTATGATTTTTTGGGCTATGTGGTGAGACCTAGTGACCCTGATAATAAACAATATCATTAGGTAATATTGGGAGACTTATAAGACCCTTATTTTAATAAGTACCGTGTATGTAATTTTTTTTGATATATGGGAAATAATGAGATTTGTTTATTGGGACATACATATTCATATTTAGATAACGATCATGCTTGTACGGTTGTTCTGAGAACAATTCATACGAGGTCCTTGGGTTTGTTGGTGTAGGCATGATAACATCATTGTTTTTTGAGGAATAACATAAGTTTATTATGTATCAATATATCATGAAATTTGATGGACAGTTTGGGTTCTTAAATATATTGAAAAGTTGTCGAATGACTAGATCCTTAATTTCAGGAAATGGAATTGGGCAATGGGAGGTCAGTGAATAAAACATAACACAGCTAAGGTTCTCATATATGAATAAGAGTTTAAATTGAGCTATTGGAATTTTAATACTAAGATTCAAAGTTTCACAGTCAAAATTTCTTTATGATTGATGATTCATATGAGCATGACAATAGTTAAAATTGAAAATGTTGGTTATGCATATTAGCATTTAAATTAAAAATCAGTGAGTAATTTTTGTGAGTTGAGGATTGATGGATTGAAGGACACATTCTTCCATGTTTTCTAGAGGTTATAGGAAATATGAAATATTCCTTCATGGAATAGGATACATTGATAATAAATTTGGTTTCATGAGGAGGTTTATGACATGCTAGACCAAGATATCCATTTTCAAGAGATGTGGTTTCATAAATTGAATAAAGTAATATAGGTCCAGGTTTGTTGTTAGAATGTATTTTATATTGAAAACAATTACCATTGATGGAATCACAGTGAAATAATTTTTTATATATAGTGATACCCTATATCAAGACATCATTCTTAATTTATTGAGAGAGTGTTGGTTGTGCCCCAAACTTCTTTTATATATAAATTTTTTGGTTAAATGAATGAACTCATTGGGAGTTTAACTTGAGGAACATTATGAGGTAAAAAAATGATGGTCATGAAAAATCATCCAATAAGTATGTTGACCCTTGTTATTGATTATTATTCATTGTATTTTTCTATGATAACATGACTGGGAGGCAAGAAATTGTGATGCTTTAATTTTCCATGTTGAAGTTTGAGATGATTTGTTTTGGTCTTTCAAGTCATTTCATTATGTGATAGATAGATAATAAACGATTGAATAATAATTTTGGTTTTGTGATGATAATAAGGATACTCCTATGATAGGTAGTACCATATCTATTGAAGATAAACATCTTTATATTGGGATATAGGTTAATGTTTTGTGACCGATAATTATATAGTAAATATAGTATTGATAAACTGATTCATAGAATGGAATCATTTATTTTTATTGGCCACTAAATCTGCTCATTTATTAGAATGTTTATGGTTTGGAGGTTGAAATGTATCTTTTCTTTATAGACATGGAATTCTAGAAATAATTTGTAAATTTTTAGGATTATTATTAGATTTTAAATGGAATTTTACCCTATAAGATGATCATATATAAAATTTGACCACAATTATGGTCTTTATATTTGGGTTTTTTACATAGGAATAGAGTGTGGATGTGTTTTCAGCCATTTTATTTTTCATGGAAAAATTAACAATTAAAAAATACTTAACTAAATATATATTTATTTTCACATATTCATTTTGTTATATATTATAAACAGTTCATAAAATTTAAATTCCTTATTTTGTGGTTGAAGAAAGAATATGGGGTTTCACCAAGTTGAGTAATAAACTCTTATGAGATGTCAGGTCAATAACAAAACACCTTCTTATTTTATAGTTAATTTTCAGCTTCATCATTTTTCACATCTCATCTTTTGGACCACAGACATATCAAATATCCCCTAATGTGGGTTTCTCTAATTGTGAATGGGAGAGAAATGAGTGATGGAGGTGGAGTGAGTGATTCAGGATGAGAGGTGAATCCATAATGTTTGGTTTGAACATGTTTGTCATGCGTTAACTGCAGAAAATAGATATTGGTGATGATTTTGTGGATTGCATATATAGGTATATAATGTTAACTATTTTTTCATAATTACTTCTAGATTTACCTAATAATAGTTTTAGTGACCTACAATAAATGATAATGCCCCACTTAGGTTAATCTATAGATTTTGGGCTGAAAAATAAGATTTTTTATGATTTCGGGATTTTTCCATTCGAAAATCTTGATCACTTGAGATATACTATAGGAACACATGTAATGTGGTTTTCATAGGGGGAGATAATGTTTTTGAAACTATAATATTGGTACCATGAATATATTCATTGTTATCATACTCGTCCATGTAGTTGAGTACATGACCATGCATCCCATGTTGGTGTATATGGCTGGGTAAGATACCCGAACATACACCGTGTTGATTACACAACATAGTGGTATACATTTCTCGGAAGAAATATATGGAAATAACTTGTTTTTATATGGTAAGGTACCCACAATAGGGTACACAAATGTAAATGGAATATTCCCCATGTACTTGGGTTTTACATTCCTTGTATACATGAAGTACACACCTATGATCATGTATTGTAGGGAAACGTCTTATACTCTGGTATACACATCATGTACAAATACCTTTGTACACTTTTATGGGTTTTATCTATTATTCCCTATAGTGATAATTTGAAACATGAGGATACCATTTTGATATTTTTCACATACAAATAACGATGGTTGAAACCCTATGGTGTTTTGATTACCATTATGAGGTTATTAGGGTGATAGAATTTAAATTGATGTTCTTCCACAAGTAAATAGTCTGTGATATATCCCATGAGTGAGACTTGGGATGATACCCACCTATGTTTTTTTATGTGGTAAGTATATTTTTTCACACAATCACTAAGGACCCCATTTGGGGGCTACGACTAGGGATGTCTGTAGTTATTTGTAGTATTATACTACTTGTTAAGAAAGAGTGTTAGGGTGTTTGGACCAACCTAGAGTGAGATATTGATTTCAGATATTTCTTTATGATGATGTTTATTATCATTCCCTCAATGAAATTTTCCCATCAACATGTACGTCAATAGGCCCATGGACATTATGTTTTTTATGATAGTATTGACCGAGGATCCACTATAGGATTCATCCAATTATTTATTGACCTATATGTTTATTCATATGACTCCTCTACTAGATTTCGCCTTCTGAGATTCCCAAGAGGGATTACATTCTTTATATATGGACCTCAAGGATGTCAACTATTATACCTCTCCATTGTTTGACCCAAGGGACCCATTGTTTTCACTAATGATTGACTAACCCCGATCTAATGTGTTATTTGTTTTGTTCGATATGATAGTGGGTATCACCATAGAACCCATTTTTAACATGTCATAATAATTGGTGGTGGATGTTATTGTGGTTATAGGATTTCGTGCTCAAATAATTATTTTTTTCACGATTTCACATTGTCATTATAGATGATGTAATGATTCACTTACATGCCTCTTAATAGCCGACCTATATTAAATAATTATGATATTATAAGGGATTATATAGACAACGAGGCTATAATTGCATCAAGATAATGTCAAATTTATTACATTGTCAAAAGAATAGTGGTATCACATCATGGAGGGTAACATATATTTTTTGGTCTTGGTAAAATAGAATGACAATTGAAATTAACATTATATTTCAAAAAATAAAATATAAATATAATATTTTCAAAATTCCATTATTCATTTAATTGAATCAAAGTATTTCTATCTCAAAACAAATCCTGGTAACCTAGTGAAAATTAAACATAAGAAATATTTGTGACTACATGCTCAATAAGAGAATTCATACAATGAAATCTACCATGAATAGATAACCATAATAAATATGTCAATATCAATAGATTAAACACTTTCCATATTAATGATAAATTGATAATAATATGGGTGGAATAATTAATGGTAAAATACTGACATATAAATAATCACATAAGCTTGAAATATCTCTATAGTAATTTCCACTAATTGAATAATTACATATACATTAGTATATAATTTCATATTGAGGGAATTTATAATTAAAGACATCTAAAAAATAATATCAAGAACGTTCACAAGATAGTTTAAATATTTTGAATAGAAACACATCTAATTTGGCCAAATTATATTTCTAAAGAGATATTTAGACGTATCAAGAGACTATATAGAATGAGGCTACATGTATCACATACTATGTTCAATTCATTCCCCATACGCGAGTCATGAGACATAAATAACAGAAAACTTTCTTTTGAAAAATTAACATACAAAATGTTAATACTTACCCGAATCAAATAATCCTAAACTTAAACATAACATTGAAATATGATTAATGGTAATATAATTTTACATACTCAACAAAACCGATCATAAACCATCCAAATAATGAATATGTATTATAAAAATAAAAAAATCTATAGTGGATCATAAATAAAATAATGGTTGATGATTTTTTTATATTAATACTATAATAATGTCGTTAGAGGCTTTTTTCCAGAAAATAACCTTTTTAAAATGATATTATATTTTTTATGTAAAAAATATAATTTCAAAATAAATTAATTTTAAAATATCCTTTAAAAACATATAAAAAAATTATTATGGAATATTGTGGCCATGATATTCTAAAATTCTATTTTTTTATTCATGATAAAATAAATATTCCTTTCAATTTTTTCATAAAATTTAACCATGAATAGTCTGAAAAAATACATCAAAATTTATTTCAAGGAAATTATAAAAATTATAAATGGGTAAAAAAAGTAATAAATATTTTTTAATATGTAAAAAAAAATTTTGATTCATTTTAATAAAACATTGTGTTTTTATAGAATTTTTTTTACTAAATAGAAAAAATACTTACATTTTATAGAATATATATTATCAATAATAGTAAATATAATTGAGTAGAAAAGATGTATATTATTTTTGAATGTTCATAATTTACAATAGGATAATAAAATATACTTTTTTTATATAAAAATATCAAATATTTTCAACATGGACATTTATATTAAAACAATCATAAATAATATTGAGGTTGGGAAACAAACCCATAAGACTTTTGTAAATTATTGATTATGAGCACTAGAAATGAATTAACATCAAATGGAACATTAAATTACCTGAATATAATGATATTAATGATTTAACTTACCATATGTGGTTTTATATTAAAAACATAAATGAATAAGTGGGGAATATAGATTATGTATCAAATAAGTAATATTGAGAGGATAAAACCATTCCTTAGGTTTGACATCATTAATATGTTTCTCAAACTCCTATATAATAAATTTTTGATGATTAAAAAACTTTTAAAATTCCATGATCATATATTTATCAATGGACTATTAATAATTGGTTGTTAAAATTTTTATTTCATGTTATAATTACTTCATTTTTATGTATGTTTTTCTTCGATAATTTCGGCTATTTTAATATTATAATGGTTAAAAAATATATATATGGTTAACCATGATATAAATATCAGATATATATTCATTATCTATTAATTTACAGTAATCTAATAATGATAGAAAATGTTTTACAACTTTCTTAGAGACGATATGTCGTACATATGAATTAATGTTATTTATTTTCTTCGTATTGGATGAAATGATAGGAAAATATTAACTATTTAAAATTTATAAGTTTATCATAATATATCATATAAAATTTATATTAACTAAATACATCCTTATTTTAATCCATGTAAAAATAAAATGAAAAACATTTCACATCACTATATGGAGAAGGTTTTGTACATATTGGGACGCGAGACATAATTTTTTTCTATCAGATTAGAAGGTAAGAAGATAGATTTGATATTTTATTTCCATAAATATTTATAGATAATAAATATCACATATATTAAATAACATTATCATTAATACATTTCATGTAAATCCTAAGAATAAAGTGAATCGGATCACTTCACGAGGCGGTAGTCCGCCATATATAAATGAAATGTTATCGTATCCACTAAATAATAAAATATTACATGATATATACTATATAATATTTTGTTAAGTATAATAATTTCAAAAATATAAAATAAATATGTTAAATAAAACAATTATATCCATCCTTGAATGGTTGGGATGGAAAATGAATTACATCGGTTCACGAGACGGTAGTCCACCGTACACAAGTTGGATGGTTTCGTTTCCCATTTAATGGATATGGAGATGGATATGGGATATGAAATTAAATAATTTCATAATATTATATAGTATATTTTTATTTTATTATTTTATAATTCATGAATAAAATTTGAATGAAGTGGAATAATTAACAAAAAAAATAAGCACTTTGAAACATTTATATAATATATAAAGAGAGTCTTTAGGTTTATAACTAAATCTATCATATGAGTGATTAATAATTAGTATAAGTATTCTAGTAAGTTTCTAGGGAATACAAGATGCGATTTTGGTAGTTATTGACCATTATAAAATGTTTTAGAAGACTAAAAAGGGGAGAAGAGTGGTTGACCTTTTATTAGCATGGGAGAGAATAGACATGGATGCTTTTTAATAAATAAAGTGGTAATGATGTTTTTATCATTAAAAAGTCACATAAATGTATAATTATTAATCCTTAGAAATTATTGGGTCTAATTATTTGTAGAATATTTTTTAGTCAGTATTTACATAATTTTATCCCATATATTCTCAGTTTAACAGAATAGTAAAATTATTTTTACTTTAACTAAGATAATTAACTTTTAATATTTTCATCATTTATTATGGAAAAATACTAATTTTTTCATGTTTTATAATATACATTATAATTATTAAAAATAGTAAATCTAATTTGTAAATTAAACCCATAAATTGGTATAATTCAACTTAATATTAAATCCAAGATGTTACGAAAGAGTCATTTTTTAAAGAGAAAATAGTTATATTTTTTGAATATTTTAATATCCAAAATTGAAATGAAATCTATTCAAATAATCTAATATATTTAAGTTTTAACATAGTTTAAATATCTTTACTTTAAAACTAATTAAAAATATAATTTTTCATATTAAAATTATTTGACCGACATGTAGTTTTCAATAGAAATTTGTATTTTTCACTTTTCATAAAAAAGATTATATTTTCAAAATTAAAAATTATAAAATAAACAAAATTTAATTTGGAAATGTATATTCCAAAAATTAATTTAATTTTTTCTATTAAATTTTCTAAAATTATTAAAAATTTATTTTAAATTATGTGAACATAGAGTGACTAGACCGCCTTTTAAAAAAATATAGTTGTTCTAAAAACAATTTTTGTTTTCATTTAAATGGTTCTTATTTTATATGTAATGAATATATTTTCAATTAATTAATTTTGTACATACCTAAAAAATATATGTTTCACAATTAATTTATTAATATTCATTCTTTCCAAGTTAATGCCTATGTTATAATGTTTTTTTTCAAATTATAATAATTTAATAGATTACCATTTTTCAGTTAAACATGGTGTTATATGCATTTCAAGATAACTAAAAGATTACATTTATTTAAAAATAAATATATTATAAAGTATCAGGCTATCACATCATATTATAATTATGGTTTTTAATTTCATATATTCTATCTAATATGATGTTCTAATTTAGAATGATTTGGTTATTACATTCAACCCCCTTAAATAAATTGTTTCCCCATAATTTAACCATGATATAGGTAATTCTGGGTTTTACATTTGAAAATAAATTTCTTAAAATCCAACATCATGATATGGTTTAATAATAAAATCATATTGATATGAGAGAATGTGATGTGAGATGGTTAATTGGATAATAAGATTACTTGGTTTCCATGCTGGAGAACGTAGGTGGGAACTGAAGATATAGACATGTAAAAAAGAAGAAATAATTAATGAGAGTGACATAGATCATTGATCACAAAAATTGGGTTACAAGAAAAATGTTATTAAAATGACAAGAAAACGAAAAATGGTGAAAATTCCTTTAGGTCATAATAAATAAAGGTATTAGGATATCATTTTTACACCATTATAATTTTTTTAGGGTTGAGTGATTCCATTACCATAAATACTGATTAGATATGAAAATATAATCACTTAATATGTTTCTATTCAATAAGCACAATTTAACCCTTTTGATGCTCTTATAAAAATTTTTACTTCTTCTCTTACTCTAAGAAAGGAATATCTAAATGAAATTTTTATCTCTTAACCAATAATATTAAAATATAATGGATCATTAGATTAACAATATAATGAATTGTTATTCAACATAAAGCAAGTTATTTCCAAACAAAAAATTTATCAAAAATGTAAACAAGTAAATTACATTAATCCCTAATACCTCCATTGTAACTCCCAAAACTCAACATTATCCATTTCATAAAAGTTTAACCTTATCAATCATTCAAAATAAGTAAGTACAAAATCAATATCAAAAAAATTAGAATGAAGATCGCAAAATAATCATTATATTTCCTATACAATATATTGTTTCCCTTTATGTATCATTCTGAATATTTTGATATCATTATAACAATAAATAATAATTATACCTTTTATGCTCTCAAAAAGAGATTTTCATGTTTTTAAATATAATCCTTACATCCTAATATTCATTAAAATCCAAATAATATAAAATTAAACATCAATTCAATATATAACTTTATTTTTTCCAAGAGTATCCCATAAACATATTTTTACCAATATTATCAAAACAAAAATCACATATTAGGGTTTATCATCTGTCAATCATGTGTTTTTTTCATATATGAATTTTCTATTGAAATGGTTTTCTTCTTCATCAGTAACATTCAACATATGTTGTCAAATATTTAATGAAAAATTAATGCAGTACAATCCTCATACATTTCATACTTCTTGTAACGAAAAATTAATTGATATAATATTATAAAAATACCATTCTTAAATTAGAAAACAATAACATTAATAATTCAATGTTATTCTTATAAAATTAACCAAGATTCATCATATTATTCCTTAATACATGTTTCCTTTTATATGATATTTGTAGTCCCTTCATCATTAGAAACGTAACTATTTCTCAAAAAACCTTTTTGATTCTCTTCGTGATCTCCCCCTAGGAAACAGATGTGAATTATGCCAATACATTACAGATTTTTTTTTTAAAAATAATCATCGATAATAAAATAGTGATATTGTTATTCTAAACAATTATATAAACATAATTTTATATTTTTCATGGAAAATAATACCATTATGTCCTTTTCCACATAGATAACATTTTTGAATTCATTCGAGACACACTATTATGTGCCTCTTTCTAAATTTATGAGATCTATGAAATCAATATGTATTTCATCCATGATATTAGATATTCATGCTCATAATAGACCCCATAATTCTCAAATTTGGGGATTCCAATAGTTTTTTATGGTTGATGGTGTTAATCCTTTATCTTATAACTGATTATGAAAAATAACAATAACCTTTACCCTAGTCATCATATTATTTTGTTTCATATTAATACATTTTCTAAACGTTAACCTATATCCTTCTTGTTCTATCCATTGACAAAAACAAAAAATCTAACTAAATTATATAAACTAATATTATTTTCAAATGACAATGTCATGAAGAATCAATTACTATATTTCCAAATAATGCCACATTCATTTAAATAGATGAAAAATTTGATTTAATATATGTTATTTATAGTTATCATATTCAAAAATAAATAATGATGATATAAAATAAATATAAACTAAACAAAAAGTCACACATGATTTTCAGAATAGTTGTGAAATAGGGCCCATTATCATATTCCAGGGGACACTCAAATGAAGACTGGGAAAACTATTTTGATGTAATTACCCCTAGGTATATATATTTTAGTACCACATCAACTAGTATTATCCAGACAAGGACATATCTCTATAAAAGACCAAATAATCTATTGAACAAAAAAACAATATCATGTTCTTATATTCTTATCCTCATTGTCTATCATAGGTTTATATTATCTAATATTGTTTACCTTATTCTAGTCCATAGAGTTTCTCCTATACTATATCTAATTTGAATTTTAATGACCCCAACACCAGTATCTTGAAGTGGGTGACTAATTTATTGCATGATCACCTTAAAAAATGTATCACATTAATATGGAAGAAATAGTTTATTTTTCATTGTAAACTAGTTAAAAAATTAAAATTAAAATTTCGTTTTAAAATGATAAATTCAAAACATATATTATTTGAGAACACCATTATTTCTCTTATTGTATCCATATTTTTCAATAAAAAACTAGTTCAAATCAGATGGCCAGTTAGGGTATACAAACAATGAAAGATGGAATGAAAAAATAATAGCCATTATATAATGTTAAATGACTAAGAAAATTAAATTTATAAAATAAATCATTAATAATCCATTAGGAATAAATCATTATCAAATAAATATATATAAACAATCACATAATATTGAAACATATCCATGGATATTATTAGTAATAAAATAATAACAACGATATAAATAACTAAAATCATAAGAAGGGAATGCCTAAATTTGGACATCTGATACATCCTTTCAGTTTCATTCACAAGACAGATTATGTATGATTGTAGAATATCCTTTACTTTGGGCAACTGATTTGTCTCTTGAGACCTGTCAATGTATAGGGGGGATATCTATTACTAGGTCCTCACTCTAACCTAGTACGTCCAATTCATTACCCATATTATTGGTTTGAAAAATCATTAACATAAATATTCATTTTGAAAATATAATATATGGAATATTAATGCATATCCCTATCAAATTAACATAACCACAAACCGTTAAGCATATTATCATGAACTGTATAAAAATTTTACATCCGTAGTAAAATTGATCCCAATATATTAGAAGAAAATATATGGATGATATCATTACAATGTATCCTTAGTGCATGATATGTAGATTCTTGGGTTGATGTTTCTTCCTAATATAAATGTCATACGACTTCATTAAAATTTTTTTTTTATGAAAATTAACTTTACAATTTGGAAATATTTATAAAAAAGTTGAAAAAATATTTTATAACAAATATTCATTGAACATTTTCGTTTAATAATTTTAATAAATTCATCAAAATATTTACTTTTCTAGATGGATGGTTATTACTTTCATATCATTCGCATTAAAAATTGATTCTTTTCATAAAATTGATATAATAAATACTAGATTTTTTAGAAAACAACAATAATATTTATTTCAATTTTCTAAAAGAATAAAAAATAAAAATTTACTTTATTAAATAATTTTTAAATGGTTAAAAACAAGTATTTTAATTTTTTTCTAAATAAATGGTGTTTTATGAAAATGGTTATTCTAACGAGTAGAGGAATACAATTGGATTTTCATAAAAACATTTTCTAATCCATTTTAAGTACTAATTAGTGGGAAAATATTAATATTGCATGAAAATGGTCATATATAACTATAGGAAAATAAAATATATTTATTTTGATATATAAACAAAAACATTAATATCCCGAAATTTTTCTTACTCAAAAAATGTCCTGATTAATAATGAGATTGTTAATATAAACCATTACCACATTGGTATCTTCTGAATCATATGCCCTAAAAAATAAATAATATCAAATGAAACATTAAATAAAAGGAATATAAATAGATTTATGACATATCATATTAAAACATGATGTATATACACCACATAAAGGAAGAAGTGGTGAGTATAGTGTATGTCTAAAAAAGAAAATGTGAAACGGGAAATCCATACATCGAGTTCAACTTCTTTCGTATGTGACCAAAATTTTCTTTTAATAAATATAAAACTATTAAATTAAATTACCTTAAAATTATAATATATGTAGTTCTATATATTATTTAATTATTTTCTTTTATCAACCCTTTATTAAGATGTATTTTTTAAAAATCATTATTTCTGGTGATAATTGCTTTGATTATCTTGTAGGTCTTTTTCAGAAATTTTAGACAATTAATTTGATCATGGTTACATAATAAATATAATTTTAAAATTATATAAATAATATATATATATATATTCATTTCATATGAATTTATGGTAATCTAGTAATTTTTTATATAGAAAATGGATTACACCGTTCATGAAGATGACATGTTATCCTAACACATGAACATCCTTTCCATTATTCATGATAGATGGAATTAAAATATTATAAATATTAATTAAAATTTATAGAATAATTAATATTTTATCAATATAATATATATTAATAAAATTAATCCCTATTACAATCCATGTATTAAAAAATGAAAAACATTGTACATTTCTTTGTAGACGCGGTAGTCCACACTTACACGCAACCAACATTACATTTTTCTCTCTGATTTGAATAAAAGAAAATATATTTGATATTATTTTGAAATATTTATTTTTAGAAAATAAATATCAATATTATTGTTTAACTTTATCCTCATCACCTTTCATTTATATTATTAGTAAAAAAAATCATATCGATTTATGAGGTGGTAGTCTATCATACACATGAGTAACAATATTGTATCCAACACGGAATGGATGGTAATAAGGTATATGTCATTTAATTGTTGAATAAGTATAATAATATCATAAATATAATATTATATGTTTAAATATATTATTATATCCATATTTTATAGTTGGTGATGGAAAATGAATTATATCAATTCGTGAGGCGGTAGTTCTCTATACACACGATCATGGGTGTCATTCCAATGTTATATAAGTGAAGATGAATTAGGGTTAAGAAATTAACATAATTACAACATATTATATATTATATTATAGTTTTATTATATTATCACTGTATAAGATGGTTTGAAAGAGGTAGAAAATGAAATAATTTAATAGGCACATTTAAGAATTATAACTCTTCTTTAGAGATCCCGATTATGCCTTTACCAAAATACCAAATTGTAGGGATTGATAATAATATAGGGCCTATAAGATGTGGGAAATTATAAATGTATGTATCTGGGTTTTTCTTGTCGATAATATATTGTTTTGGATGTGTAAATATAGGAGGATATGGGTGGACTTTTATAAGTGGGGGAGAGGCCAAACATGGAATTTTTTGAGAAGTAAAAGTAAAACCAACATGTTTTCAAGAAAAACAACTAAAACATTGAAATAATTGATCCTATAAGATTATAGGGTCCATATATGGTCATAATATGAAATTTAGAACATTTTATATCACTTAATACCATTATCTTCCTAGTTTAAGTACTTGTATGGAAATGTTTACAATAACCATGATAATTAATTTTTACTATTTAAAATAATAAATATTTTCAAACATAAATTTGAACATAATAGGTAATATAAATTATTATCATTATTAATATGGAATATATTTTAAAAAAATAAACATACATAAGTGGTTGAATTCATTTTTAAATTAATTAATATACATGATGAAATTGTTGTTTTCCAATGAGAATATTTTCTTAGGTTAATTTTCTTTATTAAAAATAAAATTAAATGTTATTATAAAGTTTATTATAAGTTAGGTTATAATTTAATTTTACTATGGTTACTTAGGAGACACTTTAAAATATTAGTTACCTTTGTAAATAATTAAAATGAAAAGGAAATTCTCAATAAAATGTAGTATTTTTCACAATTCATCAAAATATTCATCATTTTTCAAAATTATAAAAAACAAACCTGTGGTAATTTTGACATCTGGAATTAAAAATTTATTTTTATTTTACTAAATAAATTTTCTAATTTTGGTAGAACAAATTTCATGTTATATGCATATAGAGTGATTAGACCACCTTTTAAAAAAATAAATTTTTCTTAAAATAATTATATTTCATTCAACTGATTCTTATTCAATTTCTAATTTATAGTTAGCCATTGATTTTTTGTACATGTGTAAAAAATATATGTTTCTTATTTTATGTAGTAATTTTTTTATTTTCTAGATTAATTACCAGGTTATAAAAATCATGAATATATAATTATATTTCCATCGATTATTGTGTATCTTTCAAACCAAATGTTGTGTTCATCGAATGCCATATAAAGAGATTGATTTTATATAAAACTATAAATATCATAAATTCAAGGGGTTTTAAATTATCTTAAAATCTAGTTGATTCATTTCTTATGCACTATCAAATATGATGTTCCTCCATTAAAATATCAATGTAGCACAGATACCAAGAGTTACTTCATGGGATTTGGATTTAGAGACATATTGAATGGATGATACCCCATTTGGATTTTCAATTATACATATTGGGGTCTATCTTATGATACATAGTGAAATACATTAAGAGATACTGTCATTGTTACTAAAAAAAATCGTTGTCATTCTGAATCATACCTAAATATGGAATTATAGAGGAAGGATATAGGGACTATCTTGGAACCCCTCTTATAATGCATCGACCTAAATATGAATAGTTTATTATGAATTTAATGACTCCATATGTTTCAAGGTGATAAAATTTCTCCTGAAATTGGATTTCTATCTATTTAAAGATTAATGAGGATCTCCTTGTTTGATGCCAAAGATGATCCCTAGGATATGGTTGATTCATCATTATATTTACAGACCAAACTTGTTATAAATTGATCTATCAAAAAAATTATTGAATGGGTTCTTAGTGTTATCATGTATCTGAAAATAATTCCTTATAGATTTCATTATTTTCTTCTCCATATTGGGTTATTTGTCTTGAAATGTTGTTATTTCCAAATAACTAGGACCTAGGAATCCTAAATCGGACTAGATTACATGTGGATTGTGTTATACAAAATCTATATCAATCTCATATTTATGTGACATCCTCTTTATATATATGAATACAACATATAATTCATTGTATAAGAGTATGGGTAATCCAAGGGTTGGTACTTGTATCCCCTTTCAGGGACACAAATTACATAGAGGCATTTTTGGAGTTTCTTGGAGATAGAACGATCGATATGGATTGTAGACCCATATATAAACATGATTATACATGAAATGAGTAGTAAAATATTTTGGCCAGTGCTTTATTCACTTGATTTCTAGTTGATCATGATCTCAAATAAAAGGTTGAACAATATTTTTATTAAATTTCATCTAAGTTATATTTTATCATAGGAAATTTATTATATCTCTTTAAGGTGAAACATATTAGAACAAGATAATGTTATGTTATAAGATTATCAGATCATATATTGGGGTGTCCAACACTGAGTATTTTTCAAACCATTTATGTGAGACTCGATGAATTTTTCTAGAGGTTTTTTTTCTGATTGAGCATAGATGTCTCTTGGATAGGTTAGAGAGCCACTGTTTCATAATAGAGTGGATCCAATTCTCTAGAGAAGATAAACAGTTCCTCAATGAACACCTATACAATTCATCTTGTATAATTTATAAGTTTCTTTTATATTTTTTATTTATTTTATTGAATTCTATTTATGTGATCAGATGAGTGATAAATCAATGTTCTGTGTTTGACACGGTGGATCAATCCTTTAATTGATTTGATTTTATTACAAATATATTTAAATTAATTTCCTTTGAACACTATTTATTCAATGTTATTGATGTTTTTTAGTTATCTTCAAACCATGCATGTCTCTCTATTTCTTTTTTCCAATTAATATATCATTTTGTAGTTGTTTGAGGTGGATTTTACAAATGTTATTAAAATTATGAATATCCTAATTTTAATAAATAACATTGTAAATGTTTTAGATAAGGAATTATTGGTTGAGGTTTATCTATCTAGTAAGATAATGTTGTTTAGTGCATCATTGACTACAATATGTTCTAGAGTATGTATAATGGGTAATAGAGGAAATAGTGTGACCCATTCCATAGAGGAATTTATAGTTTGAGACATATTTTATTGATGGGTTAGGAGGTAATTTACCATTTTATGGGAAATGGAATCTCAAACCATACTTTATGGGAGAACCCATGGAAATGGATTCTTATGGTAAATCTCATTATGATTTTTGATTCATTGAGAGTTCTTCAAAATGAAGTGGAGATGGATCCAAATTTCCTAGGGATCATGGTTTAGATATGACATTTCAAAAGGAGTGGGATATCAAACTCTCTCCAAGAGTGATATACATGTTGTAAAGAAAATATATTATGATGTTGGATGTCTGTATATAGTGTAGTGAGAACTATATGTGTCAGATACAATGCTCCAACCCATTAGTGATAATGTAATCATTTCACCCACTATGGGAATGTAATTTTATGAAAGTAGTGAAACATATTACTTTTTATCATGCAACATTATCAATATGTTGGTATTGTGGGCAGAGATAATTCCATTCACGATAATACTCTCCACTATTTTGGGATTGATGTTGAATAATTAATATAAATATCAAAATAATCAAGAGATGATCCCTGAATAAAAAAACAATATTCAATTCTCTAGCTTTTTATCATTAAATTTTTATCTATTAATATATATTTATTTGAAAACTATCAATAAATACTAGATTAATTTTTATCATCATTGGTCACAATTTCATTATTTTAATAGGGTGACTTGGTTCTTTCCTAATGAATGGGTTCCTAGATCCATGAGAATGGGTCTCATTGTCCATAGAGCTATGATGATCTCGTATATATTTTCAAAAGTTTTACTCAATTTAAATTATATTTGTCTTTGAAGACATATCTATATATTATGTGAGATAGTATAATTATTATTTAATAGATTATTTATTATTGTATTCATAAGAGAAGGAATATGAGTAATATAAAGTCCTTCATCTAGATATGAGGACCATTTCATTACATTAATGTCATATCTAACTTGTCTAATTTAAATAATTCAATGTCCATCATGATGATATTAAGTAATAGGTTTTCATTCTCTTAAGAGATTCTCCATGGGAATCTCTACTTCCCTTTTCCAATAAGAAAGATCAGAGTGTTTGAATTTGTGTTAATTATCAGAAATATAACTAGTTTATATTTAAGAAAAAGAAAACTTATCTAAACTTGATGAACACTTTTATCAGCATAAGGACCCCAAGTAGGATGGAAAAAATCATATTAGGATACCCCCAACTGAGGGAATAAGAAGTTGAAATTACTAAATATGCATTCAATTTTGAGTATGGGAATTACAAGTATTATATCACTTCACATGGCCTTCCAATTACTTGGGATATAAACATCAACATGACTAATCAAATATTTCACCAATTTGGATGATATACTTGAATATTTCACATTGGAATATAATGAATCATTGAATCTGAATCTCAGCCTTCATTTCATGAAATAAAATTTTAACTCTGCGAGGTTATCCAAATTTTAGTTATGTATATAGGTGGTGAAATTTATGGGTTCTGTGAATTCTACGATAGGAATCTCATTGGATCTTGAGAATATTCATGAAATGAAGGAACTAGAGGAAGAGTGGTTTTTGATGGTATTTTCTATTGATATACAGTAACCTGAAAGGGGGTATGATACACAAGTACTCTTATTTATGTTTTGAATGGATGATCTAGGGGTGATCAGATTCTACATATAAATTCTAAGGATACATGTTTTTAATGCTCAAATAGAGTATTTAGCTTATAAAGACCTCATGTGAGTTGTTTTAGTCTCTCAACATGATTTTGTAGTTTTTTGGAAATATGGTGGATTCGATATACTTGAAATGAGTATAGATAGATAATATGATAAAACTAATCATTCAATGAATAATAGAGACACCATGATTCTTTGTAAACAAATTAATAATTACTTGTTTTCATGAATAAGTTGATCAGTTGTAGTTATTCAATCCTAGAGACTGAAATTTATTATAATTATGTGATTAAATCAAGGGACAACTAATTTTTTGTAACCCCTAACCATTATTTTTTGGAAATACAATGATATATAAATGTACATCATGATTTTGATACATCAGACTCAATGGAGAATGGATATGATATGGGTGACTATTTATCAACACATGTAGTCCTTACAATGATTACCCATAAAGGATACGATGATTGTAGAGGCTATCCAAAAATCATATGTATAAGATATTGTTAGTATTCATAGTGTATCATTGAATATCATTTTCGATAGTGAACCTACTTCAAAATTATATTTTGGGAGTTTATTAAAGGAATAACATCATTCTCAGTTAATGATTTTCGTGTCTTATAATCACTTTGAGGATGGAGAATTTGAGAGATCAGTCCAGAATCATGTAGACATTATTTAGGCAAGTGTTCATGACCTTAGTAGGTCATGGAAGAGACATATGTACTTAATGTAATTTTTATATAACAAATCTAATCTTTAATTAGTGAGGATTCAACAATTCTAAGATTTTTTTGGAAGACTTATAGATCTAGTATTTATCGGATAATTATTGGATAGTGTTCATTGGATGGGTAGAGATTTATTCATAAGAAAACAGATATCATTTAATTGATCATGAAATGATTAATGATAACATGGAATCCCTAAAATTATAATTTCAATCATCATCATAATATATTTTAGTTTGACGTTTCTTATTGGGTTTTCCTCAGAGTATCACCTCAGTTGTGATATAAACGTCGGAAGATGTATAATTGGTAAAAAAAAGTATGTATGTCAGCCCATTTGAGAATAAAGATCAACATGGAATAGGGTATTACGGATAGGACTATCCTATTCATTTAATAATTTTCTATAACATGTTCCATGTTTCTCAATAGAATATGTATTATCAATTTATATCTCATTTGATCTTATGGGAAGAATTTGAGACTAAATAGAAAAAAATAGTATTTCAAATTCATATTTAAATAGTACAATGATTGGATAACGTGTTCAATTTTATGAAAATACTATTACACCGAGTTAGATAAAATTATTGTTGGAAAATCCAAGAGATATCAGATCATGATTCCTTAAAGATTAAAATATTTCATCACCTCTTTTTAGTGAAATAATCCAAATACTTTTTAGGGATATTAATATTTTACAGGGTGTGAATGGTTAAACCATGATATATTGAATCTCATAAAAATATTCTTGAAATTTTATTTATTTTATTTTATTGATTTTCTGTGAGTCCATAGAATGATTTTTTCTTATTTCCATTTTAAAACAACTTTTTGTTCTTTTTTAAAAAAATGGAAAATGGTGTTTTTTATGGTGAAGGTTGTATTGTGACTTTGGCCCTTCCTTGTGAAATGGAGTAAGCCACAACACATTGTGCATGGTGTAGACCATGAATGGTATATGGGTGGTATCCATGTTTGAAAAATACACTAATCCTTACTATGGGTTTGGAAGAAACACTGCCCTTACTAATAATACATATGTTTTTCGATTAGGGCATGAATACTCCCTACGATCAATCTCCTGAGTAAGGATACCATACAGTTACAGTAAAGATGAATAGTGTCGTGGAAGTGGTGTCATATTTTTGAAACTCTTGATTACATTCTAAATATATTGTTGAAATTACTCCATTCATGGGTACCCTTAATGGGTTTTAATGTTTTTATCATCTTATTGTTCCTCATTTGACATAATTTTATCCACCATTATCCTTGAATTCAAGATCCATCATGTTCATTGAATGTGTTTTTGGAATTTATCTCTTAGAAACCATGGAGTATGGAGAAAATATATTCATATTAAAGCCCATGGGTAGTTATGTATTTCTAGGGGCAGATCCTAGGATGTTTTGGTTTCTTTCATTTTTCCTTTCTATAGATTTATGTTCCCTATTTATTAGAGTTTATTTATGTGGACTAGTGTTTTGTGTTGGTCATTGTTTTATACACCCTTGTGTTTTAATTTTCCCCGTGGTTATATGAGGATATATTATTTGATCATTTATTTTTTTTGCATATTTACGTGGTTCATATCGATATTGATACCTAACCTTATTTTATTGAAATACTTATGTGACATAAATTAATTTCATTTCATATTTCTTTTTTAATTTGAATATGGAATGATTTTATAATGAATAACAAAGGTTGATTTTATATTGAAAAGGATATCATCTAAAAATATCATAGAATTTTTTTTAATAGACTATCTTATTCTACAGGATATTTATTTTATATATTCTTTGATTTTATCCTTCCATACATTATTTCTCACTCTATACTTGTCCCGTTTGACTTTTTTTAGTCATGGGTTTTTAATAATCTAATAAAGATAATGGTTTCATATAGTGGATAACTATAATAGTTTCTATTTTATCAATGTGGGTTTTGATGGGGGTGACACATGGAAATGATAATATGGACCCATGGGTTTCATTGAGATCATTACTTTTGGTATTTGAGTTTTTATTCTAGGAATTATTATCCAGTTGTTGGATTTTACCACAATAGTTTCATTTTTATCATATTATGTACATTAGATATTATCTATGATAATCTAATTATTATTACCTTATCATATTCAGGTTGATTATGAAATATTTCTCATGTATCAGTGTATAATACCATGGAGATTTTCACCATCCCATGGTAATCAGAACACACTCTATGCCTTGTGAGGGGAAAATTTGGAAATCATTATCTGTTCATGTGGGTTGGTTGGTTATTTTTTTACGAATTTGAACTTTCCAAATAAAAATCCATCATTAAAAAAAATGAATCTACAAAAGTCTGATGTTAAGAATATTAAAATAGTAAATTTTCAAAAAATAAAAAGAGGTTATCGAAAATATTATTGTGTCAGGTCAATAAATTGGCCATCGCCTATTTGATATACAAGACATCAACAACAACATTTTCTTAATAAAATACATTTGTAATAATGTTATTCATGGTCAAAATAGATTCCACATAGCTAATCTATCTTGAAGAATGTTTCATGAAAAATTTAATTGTTACATTTCTAATTTCTTTCACAACTACTATAGATTCAAATTAAATCCATATATTGGACTTCCATTGCTATTGGGATTCTTTAATTTAAATGATAATACCATGAATTTCATCATAAAAGTTTTTAGTGAAGTCACATCATCCATACAGACAACCTCTATAATTTACTATGTTATATCTGAATAGAGCTCCATATATGAAAGGATTTGGTTCACCATATGAGGAACCATCCATGGAACATTTAATCCATCCCTGAAATAGAGGGATCCATTCAACACACAAAGATACAGGAGGAGGAGGGTAAATACCAATAATTTTAAAATATTAATAATAATAAATCATGAAACGAGATTTCAGAATGACTATATTGAATGGTGTTTTCTGCATCAACTACTTCTATAATGTGTGATAGTGTTGCCATAAGATATAATGGAATACCTTCATGAATGATTTGATTTAAACTAATAAAAAAATTGTATAGTATCCATGATATATGTACGAAAAAACTATATAGTTTTACCAATGATTTCACCTAAAATTAGGGGACCATCCACTCTCTGATAAAACTACATTGTGGTAGACAATCCTAGAAAAAGTAAGAAATAATAGTCCATAGGGATGTATCTATAACACATCTAAGAAAATGATAAACTATGTAATCCCTATGCGGATTTCATAAGATTATTTTTAAAAGGATATTACTCCCAACCACTTAAAAGAAATAATCAATTGGATGTTTAGAATAAAAAACTCTTTGGGAGAGAGTATATCATTATGATAGAATCCATGTATTTAAAAGGATTTGTTTTCTAGCTGTTGGTATGATCAAAATATTACATTTGATAGAACGTCATTGGATACATAATTCCTCTTACAACACGGTGAAAAAAATTATATCAATTAACAATAGTCAAATTATATTTTAAAATAGTATCATTAATATCAACAAGAAGTGTATCAAGAGTAGTCTCTAGTCGAACATTAACTGATACATTGGTGTCTATATTCATGTAATGTTATATATAATTACTAATTAGAGGTATTATATTCCAACTATCCATACAAAAATTGAGAGAGGAGTTAGTGTTAACAATCAAATTGGAGTCAATCATGATGGTGGAATATGTCTTCTTGAAAGAAGGTCATGTTGACCATTTTGTATAATAAACACGTCCATTATTGAGATTTACCAGGAATATTTCCTTCATATATGTAATAAAATCATATTCCTCACTAATCAGTCTCCACAAAACTATAGGCTGAAAAACCGAATAAACCATGTGAGATTTTTCATTCGTAGACCCCCACAATCGATTGGTTGATAGAATTAATTCCAATGAATAGTGGAAATTTTAAGGTGGAGAATGCCTCCATTATAAAAAATTAATATTAGAGTTTTCAATTTTATAGAGATTATTAGGAAATTTTTAAATAATAAATGTTTAAAAAATTAGAGACAACATGGGCATTAAGAACACTTAATCATCATCCCATAAAAATAATTTTTCCACACCATGAAGAGGGATGATTTCTAATTTGACTTAGAATAATAGAGAAGTGGTCGACACGAGGATTTCCCAAAAACATTGGGACACCAAGTTATATAAATGGTATATTAAATTCTCCAAAACCTAACATAGTGGTGATTCTCACCCATATGAAATCATATATTCATTTACAAAAAGTAGAGGATTGTTTTTTTCCAATCAATTTCATTACATGAGACTTTTACATAATGTATAAGTGAATCATTGATGTTCATGATGTTTCTATTTTCCATTCCATAAAAAGAATGATGTAGTCAATATATAAGAGATTGGTGGGTTATAAAGACCTCTATCTTTCCAAAAGAGAGAAATAATTTTCTTGATCTCAATTCTGATAAGGATCCAACTAATGTAATCCGTAGTAATAGATAATTGAACAGCTGAATGGGTATCACCTTTTATAACACATATATTCATGAGAAATATACCATAGGGGATCCATTTATCAGTACTGAGATATGGTCTAAATTTAGGAGGATTTTTAACCAATTAAAAAAGGATTCTTTGAATAAAATCCTAGTTAATACATCATAGGTAAATACTCATTCGAGACTGGAAATGGATTTTATAACATATAAATTAATAGAAAAGTTCCTTCCTCCAGTGGGCGTCATGATGAGATTATCAAACTCATAAGTCATAACAATACTATACTAAATTTTCATACATTTTATATTGGAGAATATATTTGAATATAAAATCCAGCAGAAAATTCTAGAAAACATGTTATAAAAAATTTATCCAATATAACTCTATATGGTATTGATAGGAGAAACATTCTTTAAGAGATGTATATTTGTTGAATTCTAAAAATTAGGGATGAGGGAAATGAAATTAAAATTTATACCATGAGTAAGCAAACCACATTTGAAAAAATGATTAACCAGTCTATTTATGTCATTGTTAATTATATTCCAACTATATTGAATGTAGGAGTTAGTAAAAACAATGCATTCAAGAGATCCCATGGAGTTTAAAACAAATACGACCTCTTTGATATAAATGGAAATATAAATGGAAGAAAGTTTTTAGGTTTCCTCTTGGGTGAAAATATTAGGGATAATATCATCTAATGATTCAGTGGAGGTGCTGGGGGAATCAAAGATGATCATATGATAAAAGAAAACATTTACTTCACAGTCTTATCTATTTCCAATAAAGATACCATTATAAATGAGAATAACCAGAGGTCTATTAATTTTCCAATAACATTGGAGACAACTATTGATCATTTAGTTTCTATCAAAAAAAATAATCCACTAAATTTTCAAATATACAGAATTTATAATTTAAATTATATTAAGAAGAACATTCATGTCATATGTGACATTATTTTCATAATCAGGTCTGACAAAACAATCATTATCAATGTCCCTATCTAGAATTGAAATGAGTAAGGACTCAATAAATGATATATTTTCTTCAATGTGTTAGAATAAATTTTTAATCAATGTTTTCATCTTTATATTTTGTATTTTCATATTTAAGAAACATGCAATAGAATCATCATTAATTTTATAGTATTTATAGATTAATGGATAATAGGTCTACATTCAAGGTTGTGATGTCCAAGAATTATTTAATAAGGGAAATAAAGGATTTCCAAATATCTAAGTAAACATAGGGAATATCAGATAATGATCAAAGTGGAATTTCTCATCAATTGAGCATGGTATATAGGAAAATATGTTTATGTTTTCCTAATTGAAATAACCTTGAACCAATTAGCAAGAAACATTATAATTAAGGATCCTAGTAAAACATATATATCTAGATCATACAGAATTTATTACATAAAGGAGAATTTACTCAATACATTCTTTGAAATATCTACTTGATGTAGAAGAGTTACTAATTAAAAATCACTAAATAGGACTTTGAATGAAAATTTTGTCACCCATGAGTGTCCATAGAAAATTTATAATTCTAGTACTACCATGTGGTTTCTTTATTACAATTATGAAAATTAACAATTAAGTATGATGACATAGGATTAATATTTCTATCATCCGTGGAATAAAATCACAATAATGACATCGATCCAAGTGGCATCACTCAACCAGAGGTGTGCCTTCCTATATACTATAAGTATTCAAATTATAATCACTATTAAATTGGTGATAGTTAGATGATTGTACGATAGGTTTAAAAACCAAAAACATAATAGAAAAAATTTATAATGTCTACCAATAACACAAAATATGATAAATAATACAGTACTAATGAAAATACTATATATTTTTATAAATAATAGATTAAAAAATGTTATGGACTTCCAAATGGAGGATCATATAACAATATGTATTAAAAACACTACTACAACTTGCGCCTTTATCAGCGCAAAAAACCATCATTAACAGTGCTAGAAAAGCGCTGTTAATTCTGGCGTAGATAAAGGGGTCCTTTATCAGCGCGCGGTGGAGCACTGATAAAGGTAAACTATATCAGCGCTTCTCGGAGCGCTGATACAGGTTCCTTTATCAGCGCTCCTTTAGCGCTGTTAAAGGATTCCTTTATCAGCGCTAAAAAAGCGCTGATAAAGGGCCCAGCGCCTGCACCTAAAAACCAGTACCTGCACACCTGCACACCAGAATACCTGCACAAAGTAGCACATGCACACCTGCACACCATAGCACCCACACCCAATATTTTGACTGACAACGGTATATACATTTACTTAACATCATGAATACAAAAAAAACGCATTGCTATATACATTTCAAAAATTGTTTTACATGGTTACATTTAAAATTATTCAACAACAGTTATAAACATTCATGTTTCATCCTTTGATATCCGTGATCCGCTCTCGATGGTATTTGTTGCCGAACAAAGCATCCGAACTCAAGGAAAAAAAATCACCTATATAAGAAAACAAATATTATGTTAGTAATGCAATAATGAAAGAAATTAAAACAGAATATGAAAGAATACATTAATATGGAAATGTGAAACTAAAATATTAAATTTTAAACATAAAAGTTTTCATTTTCATAACAATGAAATAGAATAATGTAAAATCAATCTGTTTTTGATTGATTTGTCTCATTTAATAAATACTGATTCTTTATCTAATGAAAAGCTTTACCGGTCGCACCGTGCATCGGATTGAGGTGTGGTCGATTCATACGCGTCACAAATGACTCATGGATAGTTGTCCTAATGTATCAGAACAATCCGAACGTGTTTTCTGAGTTTGGCGTATGTCATTGGTGTTGTTTTCCAAAGATCATCTCATTTTCAAACTGATATCAGACACTTTTAGCCATACCGGTCACATCGAGCGTCATATTGAGGTGTGGTCGATTCGTACACGTCACAAATGACTCATGGATCGTTTTCCTAAAGTATCAATACAATCCGAACGCGTTTGCTCAGTTTGGCGTATGTCATTGGTGTTGTTTTCCAAAGTTCATGTCATTTTCAAACTGATATCAGACGATTTGAGCCATACCGGTCACACCGTGCGTCGGATTGAGGTGTGGTCAATTCGTACGCGCCAAAAATGACTCTTGGATCGTTTTCCTAAAGTATCAAAACAATCCGAACGTGTTTGCTCGGTTTGGCGTATGTCATTGGTGTTGTTTTCCAATGTTCATGTCATTTTCAAACTGATATCATACAATTTTAGCCATACCGGTCACACCGTGCGTCGGATTGAGGTGCGGTCGATTTGTACGCGTCACAAATGGCTCGTGAATCGTTTTCCTAAAGTATCAAAACAATACGAATGCGTTTTCTCGGTTTGGAGTATGTCATTGGTGTTGTTTTCCAAAATTGATCTCAATTTTAAACTGATATCAGACACTTTTAACCATACCAGTCACACCGTGCGTCGGATTGAGGTGCGGTCGATTCGTACGCGTCACAAATGACTCATGGATCGTTGTCCTAAAGTATCAAAACAAACCGAAGGCGTTTGCTCGGTTTTGCATATGTCATTGTTTTTGTTTTCCAAAGTTCATCTTATTTTCAAACTGATATCAGACTCTTTTAGCCATACCGGTCACACCGTGCGTCAGATTGAGGTGCGGTCGATTCGTACGCGTCACAAATGACTCGTGGATCGTTGTCCTAAAGTATCAAAACAATCCTAAGGAGTTTTCTCGGTTTGGAGTATGTCATTGGTGTTGTTTTCCAAAGTTCATGTCATTTTCAAACTGATATCAGACAATTTTAGCCATACCAGTCACACCGTGAGTCGGATTGAGGTGTGGTCGATTCGTACGTGTCAAAAATGACTCGTGGATCGTTTCCTAAAGTATCAAAACAATCCGAACACGTTTTCTCAGTTTGGCGTATGTCATTGGTATTGTTTTCCAATGTTCATGTCATTTTCAAACTAAGATCAGACACTTTTAGCCACATCGGTCACACCGTGCGTCGGATTAATGTGCGGTCGATTCGTACGCGTCAAAAATGACTCCTGGATCCTTGTCCTAAAGTATCAAAACAATCCGAACGCGTTTGCAAATTCAGGATACTCATGATCGATTCTCTTCCACTAAGGAGAGTCTGTCGGGTGATGTAGTATCCCATCTTTAATGCTTGTATCTGCATGCCATGTTAATTGTTCTGCAGTCTCCTCACTTCCATATAGGCGTCTGAACCTTGTAACGATTGGAAAGTACCATACAACTTTAGTAGGACTGGATTCATCAATCTTGTATCTAGAAGCACCACACTTTGGCCATTCTTTAAGTGATTTGTGGTCCTTGTAAAACAGTATACAATCATTCTGGAAGGCGTGTATTCTTTCAGAGATCATACCCATAGAGCGTAGCATTCATTTGGCATCGTATGTTCGGCTTGGGAGCTCATTGTCTTCTGGGAGCATGTCATTCAAGAGGGCAAGTAGTTTCGTAAAACTGTCGTCACTCCACCCGTTATCTGCTTTCAAATTATACAGCTTCAGTACGGCTGACAATGCTATATATTTAGTGCAACCAGCATACAATGGCGTCTTTTCACAACTTTTTAACTTCTCAAACAATTTTGGGCAATCACGAAGTTCATCTTCGAAGGTCCTTGTGATTTTCTCAATATGATCTTCATCATCATTCACATCTGTAATCACATCCTCCATACGGTCATCTTCATTGTTCATGTTTGTAATCATATCAGATGATCCATAAAATGCAGTGTCACCCCAGTCACTACCTATATTCGTTGTTTTCCCGTGTTTATTCCAACATGTATAACTTTGATCTATTCCGTGACAGATCAAGTGTTCTTCCAACTCATCTGAACTAATTTGTTTTGAATAACAACAACGTAAACACGGAAAAAGGATTTGAGAAGAGTCACATGCATGATCTATTGCAAACTTGATAAATTATTTCACTCCTTCTTCATACTCATTTGCCAACCGATTGGTATTCATCCATTCTTTATTTATATTCATCCTATTTAAAATCCATAGGATAAGTATATAGATTAAAGGAGAAGGAATATGAGTATAATTTAGGTAAAAAACAAGATACTTCAAGGAAATAATGGAATAAATAAAAACCAAAATAAAAAATATATTGGGAACCACTAGAATCCGCAAGCCTCACATCAATATGATACCACCGTGCGCCAGTGGAGGAGGAGGATGAGGCAGCGGACTAGGAGGAGGAGGAAGCGCCGGTGGAGGAGGAGGAGGATGAGGCTGCGGTGGAGGAGAAGGAGGAGGAGGAGGAGGAGGAGGAGGAGCATAGGAGGCGGAGGAGGCGGAGGCAGCGGAGGAGGAGGAGGATGAGTCCGGTGGAGGGTAGGAGGAGCAGGAGCGGAGGAGGAGGCGGCGGTCGCGGCAGAGGAGGAGGTAGCGGAGGCAGCGAAGGAGGAGGAAGAGGTCGCGGTGGAGGAGGAGGAGGCCGCGGTGGAGGAGGAGGCACCAGAGTGACCGCGGCGTGACCGTGGCGTGACAGCGGCGTGACAGCGGCATGACCGCGGCGTGACCGCGGCGTGACCGCGGTGTGACCACGGCGTGACCGAGGCATGACCGCGGCGTGACCGCAACGTGACCGCAGCGCGCGGAGGAGGAGGAGACATGGAGGCACTGGCGGCACCGATAGAGGAGGAGGAGGCATCAGCGGAGGAGGAGGAGGCCGCGGTGGAGGAAGAAGCACCGAAGGCACCGGCTGCAGCGCGGAGGCAGGGCGGAGGCAGCGAAGGCAGCGGAGGAGGAGGAGGTTGAGGCCGGTGGAGGGGAGGAGGAGCAGGAGCAGAGGAGGAGGAGGAGGCCGCAGAGGCACCGACATGACCGCGACATGACCGTAGAGGAGGAGGCGGTCGAGGAGGCACTGGCGGCACCGGCGGAGGAGGAGGAGGCATCGGCGGAGGAGGAGGAGGCCGCGGTGGAGGAGGAGGCACCGACGGTAGCGCAGAGGCAGGTCGGAGGCAGGGCGGAGGCAGCAGAGGTAGTGGAGGCAGCGGAGGAGGAGGAGGATGAGACCGGTGGAGGAGGAGGAGGAGGAGCAGGAGCAGAGGAGGAGGCGGCGGCCGTGGCGTAATAGGAGGCGGCGACGGCTGCGGAGGCACCAGCGTGACCACGACGTGACTGCGGCGTGACCGCGGCGTGACTGCGGTGTGACCGCGGCGTGACCGCGGCGTGACTGCGGCGTGACCGCAGTGTGACCGAAGCGCGCCGAGGAGGAGGAGACGTGGAGGCACTGGCGGCATCGGCGGAGGAGGAGGAGGCATCGGTGGAGGAGGAGGAGGCTACGGTGGAGGAGGAGGCACCAGAGGCACCGGCGGCAGCGCGGAGGCAGGGCGGAGGCAGGGCGGAGGCAGGGCGGAGGTAGCGAAGGCAGCAGAGGAGGAGGAGGATGAGGCCGGTGGAGGGGAGGAGGAGCAGGAGCAGAGGAGGAGGCGGCGGCCGCGGCGGAGGAGGAGGAGGCAGCGGAGGCAGCAGAGGAGGAGGAGGAGGCCGCAGTGGAGGAGGAGGAGGCCGCGGTGGAGGAGGAGGCACCAGCGGCAACGCAGAGGCAGGGCGGAGGCAGGGCGGAGGCAACAGAGGCATCGGAGGTAGCGGAGGCAGCGGAGGTAGTGGAGGAGGAGGAGGATGAGTTCGGTGGAGGAGGAGGAGGAGGAGCAGGAGCAGAGGAGGAGGAGGCGGCCGCGGTGGAGGAGGAGGAGGCGGCGGCCGCGGAGGCACCGGCGTGACCGCGGCGTGACCGCGGCATGACCGCGGCGTAACCGCGGCATGACAGCGGCGTGACCGCTGCTTGACCGCGGCGTGACGGCGGAGGAGGAGGAGGCCGCGAAGGCACCAGCGGAGGAGGGGGAGGCCGCGGAGGCACCGGCGGCACCGGCGGAGGAGGAGGAGGCATCGGCGGAGGCAGTGGAGGAGGAGGAGGATGAGGCCAGTGGAGGAGGAGGAGGAGGAGCAGGAGGAGAGGAGGTGGCGGCAGAGTTTTACTACTCGCTTATTATATTTTTAATAACGCATGCATAATGTGTTATTTTATAGGTAATGGTACTGGATATGATAGTGTTGGATGGGAAAAGATAAAACGGGCGAATGCTATGTTTTATGGACTGTGAAATAAAATGGTATTGAAAAAGATCACACCTTTTAGGATGAGAAAGATACGGTAGCGGCGCAGACGAGGGCTTCCGCGAGAGCTTCGACGACCACAATATCGCGAGGTTATCTCGCAAACACGCTGCAACAAACGTACGAAAACTGAAATTACACTAACAAAGCTTTAAAACATCCCAATCGAGCTACAACGTGAAAGAATCACCTCGATACATTTTCAAAACATCACTTGTGCCATCGACATTATTTACAAAACCACTTTTAAGACTAAACACGCTTTTGACACTAACAAAAAGTCAACTACACCATGACACATTCAAAAACACAACTGCACAAACTATCGATGCTGATAAACAACCCAAAGTGAGTTTTCAAAAAGAAAACATACACTAACATCACCTAAACATAACACTAACAAATCAAATGCCCAAATAACCAAATCAAACCTAATTTCGCATCTTGAAAAACAATACACATTTGTTCCAAATTAATTTAATAAGAAAGATTGGCACATAAACAAGAATATTGGCGCAAATGCAAGAAGACGTACACTAGGGACTCATAAAGAGAATAAAATATTGACCTAAAATTATACAAACAAAAAAATGCAAACCTCACCTCGGCACAGAGGTATTCTCAACCAGCAGGGTCTGGGCGGGGTTCACCGGGGCTGCGGGACTCGCAACGGGAGGCCAGGACAACGCCGGCAAGGTGTGGGCTGGCCAGAACGATGCCGGCAGGCCGCGCGCTGGCCAGAACGGTACCAACAGGGCGCACAAAATCCGAAACGATGCCAACAGGGTGTGGAAAGTCTGGGATGATGCTCGAAAGGGCGGCGCCGGCAAGCGCGGCGCCGACAAGGGTGGAGGTCGGGCTATGTAGGGAGAAGGAGGAGGTGTGGCAGCCAGAATCCGGTGGGAGGTCAGCGACGGAGGCGGCGTCGCGCGATGGAGGGAACAAGCTGGGAGGGCGTCTGCTGGGCCGGGGAGCGACAGAGGGCACCGTGATCACCGAGGGAGCCGCGTAGGGACTGACGGCACGGTGAAGGGAATGCGGGAGCAGCGGGGTCCGGAGGAGGTCGCGCGAGGGAGCGGCGCCGCAGGGGGAGCGGCGCCGGAGGGGGAGCGCGCCGGAGGGGCAGTGTGCCGGAGGGGGAGCGCTTCAGCTGGGCTACTACGCAGAGGAGGGGGGCCGCAGGGAGAGAGAAGGAGAGAAGGGGGAGGGGTTTCGACGGCTGCAGCGGAGGAGAAGGAGGCGGCGGCAGCGGCGGCAGCGGTGTAGACGAGGGCTTCCGCAAGAGCTTGATTGTGTTCGGGGAGGAGGAAGAGGACCCGTGGGTTTTTAATAAATCCGTGGGACCCTTTATTAGCGCTAGTAAAAAGCGCCGATAAAGGGTGTATTTATCAGCGCTAAAATGAAAAGCGCTGATAAATACAGCCTTTATCAGCGCTTTTCTAGCGCGGATAGAGTGGAAGGCCTTTATGAGCGCTAACAAAAGGGCTGATAAAGGTCCGGCCCTTTATCAGCGCTTTTCCGTTAGCGCTGATAAAGGCAGGTGCATGCCTTGCCCAGTTTTGTGGTAGTGAAACTAAAAAAATATAGGGGGTCTACCCATTCTTGCTAAAATCCCACTAACATGTATCCCATGAATTATCCACTAATAATATGTTACCAGATACCCAGACTCCATGATAAAATGCTATAAAAGTAATCATTAAATACCACATTTAAATCTAACTAATGATACCCAAATATAAGAATCTAAAATAACAATTTCTAAAATATATATTAATTCACATACATTCCCACAAAATATTAGGTTTAATGATTTAATGATTCATGAAGTCCCACTTCATAACTAATATCAACCCATATTAATTCAATAGACATTTATACCTTTATATAAAGAATTCAATAATTTAAAATAATTCACCAAAAATTCCTACCTAATCTCCACACATTATCCCATTCTTTTAATATCATATCTATTAGTATTCTAAAAAATATACGAAAATAATAATTCAGGAATGATAAACTCAATTTCCACTATGGGGTAGTGTCTATTAGTATCTTTAAAGGGAAAAAAATTGTCATGGATAATATTCCCAAATAAATATGAATCAAATAATTCCACAAAAATGATCACACGAAATTTAAATATATCCTTAATGAAATAAAAATTAATATAATATAATTGAAAATTAATATTTTATAATAGTTATAGAATAAAAAATATTATATATCATTATCTTTCCATCATAGCCCCATTCCTGGACACAATACATACATTCTTTAAAAACACACAAAGACCATACAAATAAATCGATCTGTGTGAATTGAATAACAAAAAATATTTTTTACTCTTGAATAGTTAATTCATCCAAGTTATACATATTTAATGGCCCCAATTATAACAAATTATTTTCAGTTGATCAATAATAAGATTAAATTAATATTAAATATAATATTAGTTCAATATTAGGTAGTAACGATTTACCATTTTCATGGAAATAAAAATTTTACATATTTTATATACATCAATATTCAATAAATACAATATATTTATTTTTTTTGAATAATTAAATATAACAAAATATATAGTTATAGGCTTTTGGTAATGTCAAAAACTATAGAATCTAATATACCAGATATAAACCTGATGGAAAAGGCCTTTTAATATTTTAAAAAAATATTAATAAAAACATAATTTTAAAGCGACTACTAAAACTTATTTTTGAAACATTTTAATGTTGAATATTGATAGTATATCAAATAATACATATTTGGGTATAATTTTGTTAAATAAAAAACCATGGAATGAAATAATATGAACATAGAAGAAAAAAAGTCGTTATAAATAATGGGAAATAATCAAAATGTCTTCAGAATATTGTATGGAATTGGATTCATCATATAAGAAACATTTACTGTGAAAATTAATATTTTGAAGAACTTATGATGAAAATAAAATATTAAATAAGAATAATACACAAAATAATTTAATTTTTGAATAATGTGGCTTAATTATAAAGATTCCAACTCAATGAAAGGGAATTCAGTTCAGAAAATCACTTATATTAACTGTCTAATTACTTGAAGTTTATTTGAACTATTGAAATATAAATGTAATAAACCATTTTAGTAACATATTCTAAAAACTTATTCATATATATAAATTTATAAAAAATTATTTAAAATTCTTCATAATATATTTTTATGTACTTATTTTTTCATCAATTGATGTTAGTAACCTTGTTCTGGTTCTAAAAGTATTAAATAGAGATTCTGTTACTCAATCATCTTGAAAAATTTCATCATTTGGTGATTATTGAATCCAAAACAATATTCATTTCATAATCATTTTTAAAATTAAAATTTCATTCCTTTAGGGTTTTATAAATGATTTTGGAATATGAAATAATTAACAAGCTTCTTTTGTGTTTTTATTAAATAAATGTTTCTATCATAATTATTGATTTAAAATTTAATATAAACATTATAGAATGAAACAATATATATTATTTTAATATTGTTAAAATAGTATACCAATATTAATATTTCTATAACCATCCATTATAATGATTTATGGCTTCGATAGTGTGTTTCGTTATGCTGATATTAAAATAACATATTATAGTCACTAGATGAGTATGTTTAACAATTTATTATAATATAATAATTACATAAAATAATAACATTATTTAAATTTTAAAAAACATGATAAATTATAATAAAGAATATTTTGATGTGGGAGAAATTATAATATATTATTTGTTATAAATAATTAAAAATTTCCATTTCGTATGATCTTTTTAAGATATTGAAATTATAATGATCATTTACTATAAATATCTGTAATAGAATTTATATTTTAAATTTCCTAAATTTTAATCATTTCATAAATAAGATATTTAGTAATTAATATTATTTTTATATCTATCTATGAATGGATACAATAAATAGTGAAATGTTATATTCATGGAGGTGGTAGTGTTCACGTAAGAAGAGAAATGTTTTCAATTTCTCTAATGGATTAGAATAAGGAATAAATTAATTATTTCATTAAATTTTTAATGTTTCATTATAATAATTATACCTAAATCATTTTGATTTTTATATTCCAAATTTTTATTGAGGACATATATAGGGAAAAAATATTTAAGGAGTGGACAACAAATACAATGACAACATAATTACTCCATTGAAAGACTTATTAGAAAATGAGGATTTGGGATGCTTTCCTACAAACAAGGGATACCATAAATGTAATGATATTAAATTACATATTAAATTAACTAGTTTGAAAATAGAATTTATATTATATTTTTTTCTTCAAGTATGGGGATGTTATCTCATTTCATTATTGGAAACAAATCAGGTTTCCCTAAAAAATAATGTTAGGATAATGGTAAAGTGGTAATCACAAAAGATTTGGCTGTTCTAGGTAATGAAATATTTATTAAATATTCGGTTTCAAAAATATAATATTGAAAATTTCTTTTATATGGTATATGTGATAGATGAATTTAGTAAAATCCCTCCCATATTGAATTATGCCTTTTTACCATTTCATATTATAGTTATTTATTTACTCTTAAAGATATTCATAAAATAAAAATATATGATAAACCTTCATATTATATATATTTAATTAATATTTTAATATCAATTTATTCAAATTAAAATCTTTGGTATTATATTAATATATTTTATATTTAGACATATGATATGTTGAAAATTAATTTTTATCAAAAACTGGTTTTTGGAATATTAATGGTTTTTATTCTTATTTATTTTTATTTACTAAATAATGAATCATAATATATTCTTATACATACAATTAAAAATCACAATAAATTTATCATTTAAAATATTTTTTATTTTTTAAAAATAAATGTACATAACACATATAAAAAACAATTCATTTGAAATAATTATATATCATTAATGTGGTTATTAATTTTTCCAATCACAATTTATTTTTATGTGTAAAATATTATTTTCATTATCACCAAATTTGAATATTCATATTTTAAAAAATGAATTCCTTTTATTTGAATCAACTTTTATAAATGATAGAAATTTATAATAATATAAACCTATAAAAAATTATTTTTAGGGAAATCAATTTATTTACTATTTAAACAATTTTATTAATCATCAATGACATCTAAAAAAACTATATTAAAGGTAATTTATTTATATTAATAATATAATTCTATTGATGAAATATCTATTAATGAAAATAATTGGATAAAATACCTAATATAGTGAAAAAATGTAACTATTGGAAACAACACTTTTTATAATTAAATGATTTCCACCTAATTAATGATGATTAATTTTGTGTTTAGTAATAATTAAATGTTATTGAATCATTGATAATAAAATTTTTATTTTTGTTTTATGAATACTCCCAAAAATTAATTAATAAAAATAATATATAGCACATAAAAGTATTTTATATAAATAAATATTTTAACATAATAATATTTTTATTATATTATTTATTATTTAATAATTATATTATTTTACATTTTTTTACTTATAAAAAAATATTCATATAATAATCGGATTCATGTATATCCAATGACAATATTTTTATTGACCATATTTACAATAAAAATATTTTTAGTGAACATATTTTAAATTTTAACACAACCATTTATAATGGATATATATCACCACTTGTAATTTAATTGAATTAATACCAATTAAATGAAACTTCTAATTCAATTAGTATTAATTTTCTATTTTTCATAATTCATTCCCCTATCAGAAAATTATTTCTCACTATATTTGTTTTAAAATCGTCTATTCTTAGGGTTGATGGCGACCCAAGGTATTTATATGTTATTGTAATACTATTATTTTTTATTACTTTTCCCATTATAGTTTATTCATTTTTAGTGGATGTAATCATCCATGGAATGATGTAATTAGTAAATTTTAATAAATGGTTCCATTTTTATTTCATGTTATGTTTGATTAAAAGTTATTTTTTTCATTTATATAATGTATAACTTATTGTATAAAAAAATATATCATCATTTAATAGAATAGAATAATTATAATTCTTGTATGATATATCCAATTAATAAGAATATAGAATTATTTATATAAATTTCCATATTATATTCTTCACTATAAAACAATTTCATCCTCAAAATATGTATTTCCTCTCACTAATAAATATAGTCATGTGTATCCATAATATGTACATTAAAAAATATAAAATATGTAATGAAATATAAAATTAAAAATATTGTGTATGATTTGGAAACTATTTTTCCATAATATGGTTATTTAAGAGTATCTTGTGACATATATTTCAAATTTACATTTCTATGCTCCTATACTCATCCAGATACTAAAAAAAATTATATGTAAATATTAACTAAAAAAATAAAAGGAAATAAATCATTAATATTATATATATTAAAAAAGTAATTTTCATTAATCATACATTTGGTTCAACATGGATGAAATTTGATCAAAATATAACTCATTCAGATTATCCTTTCTTATGTGGGATCATTTAACTATTATTATTTGTAACCTAACTAGTTATATATTGCATTATAAAATATTATTTAAGTTAGTAATATTGTTTTTACAGAACTTGTGAATCATCCAAATCATATCCCCTATGTTTGAAAAACCATATGTTGTGTAACGGAATTTTTTTTGCAGTCTTTAAATATTGATTTTATACTTCAACTTATACCCTTTCTAGTTAATAACTCCATGGTGAATCAAAGCTATACCCTCTATAAAAATGTTTCTATATAAAAATAGATGTCATTTCTATGGAACAACAAAGTCTATAAATTACCTAATTATAGTGACCTATTCCCATATTTACATTTATTACTTTGGATTCATCTATTTATTTATTACCAAAATTTTGTGTAAAAATATAATCAAGATCATTCTTAGTATAGAATAGATAAATAATTCATCTAAACTTTTACATCCTGAAATCATTTTAAAACCTATCATAAAACCAAATGAATAAACATACAAAATAATATATACCGTTCTCATATATATTAAAATAAATTATTAATATTTTTCAAATAACCTAAATTTACTTGATATTAAATCAAATACCAGTCATAAGGAACAACTATACCACCTTTATCTACTATTCATTTCTTCTAGAGTTTAAAATACAAAATTTGATACCAACTACGGTTCCCCAGACATACACTCCAAGATATAGATCTGATAAAAATATTAATTACATAATGGTTTCGAGACTTACTAAATCTACATAAAATTAACAATAAAAATATTAAAAAATAATTATTATTCAGCCACCTAAATATCCACGACCTCTTATGTTTATAGTTTTACAATGTTACGAATACCCATTATTTAAAAAAACACCTTTATTCAAATGTTGTGTATATTATTCATATTATAATAAAATTATATTATTCTATAATAAGAATTCGTCATCTCTAAAAAAAATATCAAAATACGTTACCAATCACGACATGACATATGTTGTAAAACTATTCGTAACCCCTGAAAACAGTAACATTTAATTAGAGATATCATATTATTAGTAATTTAGTGGCATATATAAAATTTTATCAATTAATAAATAGATCAGTAACAATATAAACAGGATAAATAAGAATCATATAATTATATAAACAGATCAAATGAGTTTTTTCATAAATACATTGATTATGTAAAAATATTAATAATAAGTTGGATGAAATTTTCTATTTTAATGGTGATGTAATAAAAATATTTTAACACTAAAACATTACTATCAAAGCCTCATTCCATGAAATCAAAAATACAATCAATTTTTAATTAAAAGGTTTTATTTATAATAATTTAGGAGTATAGAACATTTGAATATTAGTTTATCTCATGACACCTAATAACTCATTAAAAATGTATAAATTTATATTCCTTGACCAGGAATATTTATTACCAATTAATTAATCATATAAATAATTTAATAAATGACATTATAAATAACTAACTTGAAATTTTATATAACAAAAATCTTTCTTCAGATAACATGTATATGGATTTTGAATTTTTCCCTAGTTAATTTATTTATTATCCCTCCACATAAGAATAAATGAAACATACGCCTTGGAGATTTACATTTATATTGCTATTTTAAAAAATGTGTACTTCATAATAAAAATATTAATGGGAATGGAATGTATTTTATGAATTTTTAAATGAATTTATTAACACCCAGATTGTAATAAAGTTAAAACACGGTTCTATAGAAATTGAGAATGAAAAATATTTAGTCCACCTGATATATTACATATTTAGTTTTAAAACTAAATAATGATTTTTTGGAAATGATAACTATAAAAATGGAAGATAACGATTTATTCGAAAGGGTGAGAACTTTCATTAATATTTTGAAAATTTTATGATGAAATATGTTTATCAAAGATGAATAAATTGTTTTTATAACATTAAAATTAAAAAAACAAAATATAAAAACAAAATAACACATTCATATGATATAATAACTCAATATTATAAACATTTAGTTTGTGTATAATGATTACAACCCAATTTATTGGAGAAAAGATAAAAAACCTTACATATAATATTTACATCCATGAAAGCATATTAACCATATATATAATAAAAATAAAAATACAAATAAATAATATCATAACCATATTCAAATAAATTACCTTCAATAATATGTAAATATAATTATTCATTATACATTCAATAGATGGTTATTGTTTATTTTCATCAATAGATACTAGTATCCATTTTTTTGGACAATTTTTTATGGGAGATTTTAATTCTCTTATTTGGTAAAAAATTATCATTCTCATATTATTAGTGATATTAGTATACTTGATCCATAATATTTTATAATATTACAAAATCGTTCTATGTGGGTTTTATTTACTATTCAAGAAGATAAAAATCAGTATTGATATTTTTTAGGTGATTTTAATGAATGAAATTTACTCTCTTAATTAATGAATTAAAGAATAATATTTCCATTACAGATTAGAAAATTGATATTTTCAAATTAGTAACATTTTATAATAGTAATTATATTTCCATCACCATAAATGGTTACAATTAATAACATCATTTGTATATATTGTTATGCTTTCCAAAATGAGATATTTATATAATAAATGAATGAGTATGATTAGGAAGTTGTTATGAAACAAACAATATTTCAATTATTTATGTTATTTAAATATAATTAAATAAATATTTCATAATAGACATGGTTTAGTGGAATAAGATATAGTGAATAAATGATTTTTATAAAATAAATATTTTTTCATCTTCATATGACATTTTAAAGAGATAAAATTTATAAAGATCATTTATTGTTAATATTATTATTTAAATTGATAATTTATCATTTAAAATAATTAATATTCCATAAATATAATAATAATACTTCAAATATGTTTTTATCCATTTATTAATGGGGGATATGGAAAATGAAATATGTCAATCATAGAGGCATTATTCTGCAATTATCATGAGTTACAATTTAATATATAGAATAGATGTGAGGAATGTACAAAATAAATAGATAATTAAACTGAAATCATTTAAACACACTAATGATATAAAATAAAAAATATTTATATTTATATTATATATTTTGAGGATAAGTATGAGAAGAAAATGATTTGGAGTGAATAATTATATTGTTTATAACATAGATGTTTTCTTAAATGAATTTCATGAAATTGAGGACTTGTGGCACATTAATTTTCCTAGGGGATTATAAAATGTAATGAAATGATATAATAGTTAAAATTTATAGGGATTAAGTTGTAAGTATATATATAGATTTAACTAGTGTTAGTAATAAAATCTTATAAGTAAAAGAGAGTCTTTTTATTAGAAACTGATTTTAGGTGAGAAGTAATGATAGAAACACATGGGAGTTAGGTGTGATAGGTAATCGGATTTTGGTAAAACATACAAGATTTATTTTACTACCTAAAAATAATCATCATAACATTCTATATTTGTATTTAATTCATTTAAATTAGATCCATGTTAGACTACAAATGTTTATACTTCATTAACATGTTTTTTTATTACCATGGGAATTCATCATTGACTAAAAATATAAGTTCAAAATCTTTATGATATTTTCGAATTATAATTCCATATTATGGTGCTATTTATAAAAATTAAATAACTTGTTTAAAAATTCATATTTCCAATATAACAAAATAATATATGAAAAAACTACCTTTGGTGAAAAAGTAATTAGTATATATTAATTTCTATTTCTCTTATTTTTTATCAAACACCAATTAAATGATAATTGATTTACTAATATGTATATATATAATATTTAAATTATAGTCTTTTATTATAATAATATAATTAAATGTGTCTTAATAAAAGTATATGACACTTATAAAAACATATTTTTATATTTAAATTATTTTCAATTACCATGGAAATGAACACTAAACTTAGTGACCTAATTGTTTTTATAAAATATAAATTAATGGCATTATCATAAATTAATATTATTTTTTGAGAAATTAATGAAATTTTATTTTATTCAACCTTGAAAATTGAGTGAAATTAATTCTAACTTAAAAATGCATAAATTTTATGAAATGATAATTTTTAAAAAAAATATATATTTTTTTTCACTACCATATAAAAATTCATAGATGCAAAATAATTTATATAAATTGTTAATATATTTTATATTATTAAGTCGTGAATTTGATTTACGAAATGAAAATAAAATAGAAAAATGATATTCCATAAACATGAAATGATTTTCTTAATAATTAATATTTATTGTTTAGTTTTTTAATAAGAATTTAATTAATAATGAATTAAAATTAAATTTTTTCATTGAATTTTAAAAAAAGATAATATTGTATTATAATTCTAATAATATGTAATAGAAGAAAATACTTTTCAATATTGTTATTATATTTAAATATTATATTTTTATTTCATTATTTAATAGTTTTGAATTAAATTATTGTAAAATTATTACTATCAATACAAAATGCCAGTATACCAACAGAGTATATATATTCAATGAATATACTTTCAAAGTACACGATTCAAAAAACCACTTTTCATACCACCAATATTACAATAACCATATATCTCTTTATAACATTATTATATTACCTCCAATTAATTCATTCCATTATTACCTGTTAAATATAACATCTCATTATGAGATTTTTCAATTATTTTTTTCAGAAGGTATTCTTCATTCATGATACTGTTTATAATTGTTGAGTTTTTTAACTAACTAAAATTCTTAATTGTGATGATGATCTCTAGGATTTCTCAGATTGAATATATTATTCTTTTATATTTATATTCAACTTTTTTATTTATACCATTTTAATGCATGAAATAATCCCTTGGATTTAATAATATGTGATATGTAATACAATATTTCTTGTATAATAAATTAAATATTTCATTTTCATAGAATGAAATGTTTTTTTCTTATTAATGTATTCTATATCTTATTATATTATAATCAACATTAAATATTTTAAAAGTTTTGAAAATAATATTTGTGAAATATATATATAATGTTTATGGTAATAAAATAATTCCTCAAACCATGTGTGATATAGCTCCATTGTCGTATTCATCAAACATGAATACATTTCAATTACATCGACAATGAGACATATTATACATACAAGTCTAGGAGGAATTCTTTAGTTTGGGCATATAAACTCATCATGCCCCAACAAAAATTTACCTAGATAATAACCACATATATATATATATATATGATTGTATCTATAAACTAATATAGATTCAAAAATCTATAAACACTTTTTTTATAAACAAATTATTATGAATCCAATGGTTAGTACACTAATTACATTAGATATTTATAAAGGTATAAAATTAAGCTATAGTCCAAATACTTCTCAAGGGAGAATGTTCTATAATTACAAATTATATTCATTAAGTAACCACCCTCAAAACTTTTAATTTCACCAACCCTAAAAATCCTAATGAATTCAAATCAACTAGAATAAATCAATAGAACTTCACATAATAAACACATTAAAAATAAAGTAATAAAACATACAATACAAGGACTAATCCATCATAAATATTGTAATATATATGTGTTCTGTGAATCCCACACCCAATTAGTTATAACAGTATCTCCTTAGTTACCATGGATAGATAAAAACATATAAATCAACCAGTTTGATGTTCATCACCATCATCCATAACAGATCATCTATAGAAGATACATAACGAATCATCTGTTAAAATAAACTTCATAGGCCCATTTATGTGAGCATAAAACAACCACATACTTGGACAAGTTTTTAATGGCATCAATGAAATGATAAGGACAAACTCGATGAACATGCATCACACCATTTTAAATCAATGAGATATCATCATTGAATATTTTATTAAATCGTTCCATCTTAATTTCATATGATTCAAACCCATATAATTTCAAAAACACCAAATCATACAATCCATTTTGGAACTACACTACTACAATACATGAAAAAGATTGAAGTGAACTCTTGAAATCAATAGACATAAATAAATACATTGATCCAAAATTAATTCCATCATTTAAAATGTAATTTAATAGATAGATATATTTCTTAATCAATAAAAACACTGGCTGGTTCTATTAATGTAAAAATACAAGACCATGCCATATTCAAAAAAGAACACAAACCGTAATCATGCATTTAAAAATTTGTAACACTAAAATACATAAAAATATTACTAGTAGGATATAATATGTTAGATTAGATGGCATTATTTAGTAAAAGGATGAATAGATAAATAAAAAAAGTAAAATTCTCTAAAATAGTCATTCTATAAATAAATTTCGCTAATGATTATGAATCTAGAAATAATGGTTATAAATTATTGGTTTTTTACCAATAATGACCATGTCTAATATATGGAATAATGATTTAGGAATAATAAAATGATATAGCAATTGGAAGTGATAACAACATTATGAGGGGAAGATTATTTTATTCAATAAGATTATCTCTATACCACCTTCTTTTATATTCTTAATTAAATAATTAAATAATTATGAACATGTTTATTTTAAAAAACCCTCCAGGATCCCAAATGAACACTTATTTCTCTCAAAAAACACTTCAATCAACACTCTGTGTCCTGGTTCCACTCCAGTATGAGTCTGGTAGTAGGTCCTCTAGTCACATCCCTAGCCACTCGAACTCAGCCATGCACCCACTATAGTTTCATTATTAATCATTTATGTTTCATATCCCTTATTTATTGACTTGTATTTATTGAAAACAATATTTTGGAATCAATGACCACTCTAACAACAAAATCATTCCAAACTATACTTGTTCATGAACATGCATTAATTACATTTCATTACCAAAATACTGTTTTCATCACAAACTCCCCACCATTTAAAAATCCATCCCAATATTTTCTCTGACTACGTTCCGACGAAACAAAACATTTTACCATTAATGATTCTAATCACACATTTAAATCATTCATATAATGTTGATGACACTTTTTAAACACTAATTTCAATGGACAACAAGAACATATTGGTTTATTATAATAATTAATATTCTCTAACTAATAAATCACCTCGGCTGTGACACCAATACTAATAGAAGATATATAGATGACACTAAAAATAACCATAAAATTATAATAAACAAATTTAAACTATTTACACACTTCCATAATTCATTGTACAATTGTTTTAGAAAAACCACGATTATCATTAATATATAACACTTTGTTTTACATGAATATATTTAACAAAACATAAATTTTCAGTCACTATGAACCTATTGGTTCTATGTAAATAGATATTATCTATATAAAAAATCTTTCTCAATAGTGATTAAATATCTACTATAAAAAAATCCAACTATGTATGCTTCCAAGACATATCCAAAAAATTATATTTTCATTAGGATGTTGGAGAAAATTTGAACATTGTGAGATCATATTCTCGGTAAGATTAAATTAAAGAGTTATTAAGTAGAAAATCATAGGTGTGCATAAAAAAGATCACAATTTATTGTAATATAATCTTTTGGGTTTGAGAACATAATCATGATATATTTTAACATCACCAACATTCATACCAAGAAATTTGTAAACCATTCTTCATGATTCGGGACATATAGACTTTAGAAAAAATATAATTGAATACTATATTGTTGAATCATATTTATATTATAATAACCCATAAATACATAACATGGGTTTGATGTATAATGATACAAATTTGAAAATCCATCATAAAATAATATAATAATGTGTAATGATTATAAAATAATCATGACGCATGGATACATGACATTGGAATGTTGAATAATGAAAAAATATTCATGTTTAATAAAAATATACCATATTAATGGTTATTTCGATTATAATAATCAGGATCCATTGATAAAAAACCTAATAATATGAAATAATAATCAATATATAATTTTTTTTCCATGATAAATGGTAATACAATCATTTTATAAGATAAAATAATGCCCCATAATATTGTAGAATAATATAACCTCCCATGTACCTCAATATAAAATATTATCTAATATAAAATAAACTCAATACATTAGAGGGATGTAAAATATTATTCCCATATGTAAAGAAATGAATAAACACTTAATTATTTTCTACATAGATATGATATACTTCATAAAACATGAATTGTTTAAATAACCCATGATAACAAAATTGGTTTCATTTTTATTTACACAATACCTAGTAAAATCATCAATAAAATAAATGTGGATAATTTCATTAAATTATATCCCCAGTGAGTCTTAATAATAGTCAATGTATATTAATATAGATTAAAGTATTTTTATAGGATTATAATGAATATAAATTCATATTATAATGAATTTTTACTATGTATTATTTAGAATAAAATATAATAATAAAAATATTTCAAAGAAGATGGTTGAAATATATATTTTTTAAATTTACTTTTCTTATGGATGAATAAACCAAATAATCATATTGAATATTAAATAAAGAGGAAGAATGTTACGATGAAAAATGCTTAAAATATGATTCCTTTCACATGTTTTTTAATAGAATGTAATAATCAGTAAATGATTTCCTTATCAAATCAAATAGATGTAGAGAATAAAAATCAGACAACAATATAAATGACCTAGGCATGGATAAAAATAATCATGTATAGAATCAAGGGACATGGTTAGATTCACAATAAACTATAATTTTAGGTGTATTATGAATCAAAAAAGGGATATAGTGAGATGCTATTTTTTCCAAAAAATATAAGGAGTATTGGGACATATATGTGTGTTTAGAGTTAATTTTTTAAAAACATAAATTATTTTATATTTATTCAAAAAAATATCAAAATATAAGTGTGATTGGAAAGAAACAACAATTAATTTATACTTGATTAAAATTTAATTATATATAAAGTATACAACATGATATTTCATTGTAAATCCATTTAATTAAATGATATATAATTATTAATAATGTCACATAAAATTATATATACCAATAAGTGATAAAATCTTGCGAATTTAAAATAAACCTCAAGGATAGAAAATTGAGTTAAGAAACATTAAAATATTATAAATAGATGAGTCAAGAGAATATGAAATGGATATTAAGAAATGGAGTTGTATGTTCAACAATTAAAAAAAACAAAAATAGAAAAGTTATTCTATCAGATTGTATGATAATGCTTTATTAGAAGAATAATATTATAATAAAAAATATTTCACATGTAATTAAAATTGTGATTTAAAACAACTACCATTACACGAGACTACTAAGAATGCACATTAATATTCTATATTAAATAAATTATATACTTATTTTTAAATTTACTCATAAATTTTCACATCTAAAATATTTGGTGGTATTTATATATTACAAATGTGTTAGTTAGTCATATTTCTATTCGAATACCATATTTTAATAGATTATACTATCTTGTACCGGTTATCATATTTCAATTAGGATTATATTTCATTTATAAAAAGATTAACATTATAAAATTATCTATTATTGGGTAATTATTTTATTATTATGAATCATACTTCAACATCATCATATAGTGAATGATAGAAGTATATTTTGATTCAATTAAATTCATAACATGTATGTATTTTTTAACATTGGAAACAATACCTGATATATTATGATGATAATTTATTTTTATTTAAACCAACATTAAATATTAATCAATCTATATATTAATAATTAATACAATATATTACAATTATTTATATTATAGTTGTGTTTTTTATAAAAATGGTAGTGATAATATATTATTTTTATTAGAGGCTGTGAAACTAATCAATACTAGCACATACTAAAATAGTGAATGATGAGTATAATGTTATATAATTGGAATATATTTACTATTTAATCACGATGATGTTGATATAATTTAATTATTTTGGTTAATTTTAATGGATTATATTTTACTTGAAAAGAAAATAGAAATACATTGAGAAAAGATAAATTCTTACATAGATAGAACAACTCATTATTGGAAAATTCTCATTCAAAATGAACAAATTAGTCATTTTTTTGTTATAGAAACAACTAAAATATAAGTGGAATTTGTGAGAGTTAATTGGGTTGGTATTTAATAAAAACATATAGAAAAATTTTGATAGATGGTGGTTTGGTGGCTATCCCTTTAAAGGATAAAATGAGGAACATTTCCATGGATAAATATGTTATGTGAAGGGTAAATATAGAATCACATGTGAGTTTGTGTAATTAGGTATGTAAATATTGAATGTATTTGTAGTATTGGAACAGAAAACAATAAAAGGGGTTCAAAAAATATTGTATATATACATAATAATTTTAATTATGATGCATATTATGTAACCACATCTTATTTTTAATACAGTATTAATTATTTATAATGTTAATTTTTTTCTAAAAAATATTTAATTTTCGATTACAATATTTTTATGTGATTATTGAATCATATTTCTCAATTATTTATTCAAAATAAATAATATTATAATTTGAAACATTAAATTAAAAAATTTAATATATTATGAAATAATATATATTGTAATATAACATTTTTGAACATTATGTATTCTTTTTACTATTTCATGTTTATTATTCTTCATTAAATCTGTGATAAACTATTTAATTAATATTTTAAAAATAATAATTTATATTATTCATCCATTAATCGTGATCTTTTTTTTTCAAAATTTAAATACATATCGTGTAAAAAATGCATTTATAAATATAACATTTTCAACATTAAATGATTTAATTATAATTTTGAATTATTTAACAAAAATTTCAGGTATCTTTTTTAATTTTTTATACCATTAAATAATAATTTCTTTTATTATCACATATATTTTATTAATTGATATACTACATGGAATATAATTATTTCTTTGAATAAAATATAAATATAAACATATATATTATAATATATTACATTCATACATTTCATATTTTCTTCAATATTAAATTAATAATGGATAAATATTTATTATTAATAAAAGTAAATCTTCATATTCATAAAAGATAATTTAAATCATACTAAAATATTATATATAATAATATATGTTCTAAATTATTTTTGAAATTACTATATTTGAATGTTTTCCTTCGATGGTTAATTTAGTTACCTTGTAAAATAAGGCTTATGAATAAATATTTTCATTTTCAAATGTATCACCACTAAAATAATGATACTCATTCGACATTTATATTTTCATATTTTTAATTTATTTTATGATTTCATATTCATTAAAAAACTAACTAATTATCGCTTTTAACAAAAAGGGATATTGTTTATCCTTTTCATTAATATACATATATTACATGGTCAATTATTTTATTTATTCATAATAGAATCATTTATTATGGTAGATGTGGAAATAAAATCCAATTCAATCAATTTGTTGTTTCAAAAGAGATTAAATGTATTGAGTGTAAACTAGTTATGTTTTCATTTCTGTTAAGAAAATAATGGAATCATGTTTATTTTATCATATTTATTATTTCATTTATTGTATGCTTATATTGTCACATTATTTACACTAAAAAGAAAAGTAAAATAATATTTATCTTCCAAAACATTATTTCTCAAGTAATGTATATAAAAACATATGGGTTAGCACATTATCCACTCCTAAAATATATTGCGTCCTAATTTTATTTATTTTACCTCAAAAATAAAAATATATAATGTTATCTATGTTATAAGAATGACTAAAGGGATAATTATATATTAGTTTTCATACTTACAAACTTATTGTTGATTTGTAACCTCATTATTTTCCACATTATTTTGTTATGATGATACATTCAATTGTATCAACTATATATTAAATGTTTTATTATTATCAATTAAGAATAATATTCCTTATAAGTGAATTTTTAGAGGCCAATGATGAATTTATTTTGTGTTCTAAATCATTATAAATCACAGAAAATTTTAAATAGTACATATTGAAGATTAATTTTATATAATTGAAGCATAAAATCATAAATATCATGTCATAGTCATCCATTACAAACCATTAATTCATTGATGGATCCATTAATGTATAATGATCGTTGTAGTACACATGATTCATTTTTGAGTTGATTAACCGATATCTTACAATCCAGTCAAATAAATGGGTTGTTGAATTTAATGACCACATTATATAAAGTAGCCAATGAATATGAAAATATAAACAATGATATGTTACATTATGAATAATTCAATTGAACCCAAAATACATTTTATCCAACTCTATTCACATTTAATAGAACAATGATACATCATTTCAATAATGTCACTATTAGTACAAATCATGACCCTTATGGTTTATCCTATTAAGAGTTATATTTTATCATGTTATATTAATTAACATAATAACCAAATATCACAAAATACCTATTTTTTACCACTATAATATTTTGATAAAATTTTACATAGATAATAATCAATTATACACAAATATCCATTATATTTCTCAAAAAATCAAACCCCCAACATAAATAGGTTTTTTATCTTAAGGGATTATGTAAATCAACAACATACTGAAAAATATATCCCTTACATATAAAAAAGTATCGATTTATGAATTCTTACAAGATATATACATATATATATTCCTCTGAAAAATTAGAAACATAAGAAATGAGAAAGCATAGATGTAAAAAAAGGGGAAACAAAAGTGACATCAATATGGTCAGTATAGATTAACATAAATAATATCATATGTAAGATTTATATGAGAATGTGGATATGTCATCATAATAATGATAAAAGATCAAAATATAAATAAATCACACCTAGTATATCATTAATTATAAAACATAAATAATTACATTAGTCTTTTGTCATAATATAGTATAGAAGTATATGAATGTATAATCATTATGAAATTTTTATAAGTCTCGAAAACATAACCTAACTATGTTTAATCATGATATAATTATCCAAATCTGTATAAATATGACATAATAGTGTTTTATTACTATTCAATTGTCGGCATCCATGGATAAATAACATAAGAACGTGGAATCATGAGAAAAAATTCCCAAGACATGAAAATAATGACTAAAAATTAACTTGTTGTAATTTTAATTCCTTAAAAAACTAATTTTCTACAGTGGAATGAAATAATGATGTCTAAGGTAATTTTCCTAGACAACATATTTATAATAATCTGGTAAGGACACTAACCCTTCATAAATTATATTATTATTCATTGGGATCCCATTTCTTGATAATACATCAAATGAAAAATTATCTTCACTCCATATGTGAATGAAAAAGGTTCCTTGGATGAAAAAAATTCTATAGTTACTAAAAAGTTAAACCATATGTAATGACCAGGAAATTATGTGGAATTTTTATTCATAAATATATGTGAATTTTACAAGCCCGCAAAAATTGTCGGTGCACAATTTGGAGGACTGTTGTGCTCGAAATCATTTTATAATGTTTTGTTTGGGTATGTTTAGTAAATGTACGAGTGGGTTTTTATAACTTTTGAACAGGTGATTAGAATTGAATTCTGAGGGCACCGTTGAACTTGCATCATAGGTATTTTCTTAAGTATACTCTAACTTCGATGACAGAGGGTTGAGTTAAAAGATTTTTTTTGAGTTTTTGTGGAAAATAATAAAATAAATTGAGCTTCACATTATTTTTATTTGAGCCTCCATGTGAGTGTTTGATGGATTAAATCCCCATTTGTATGTTGAAGGTGGGACCACCACACCTTAACCTCCTTTGAGAGGTTTTAGGGGTGGGGCCTACATGAACCTAACTCCCGAGAGAGGTTATGTAGTGGGGACCACATGGGGCTATACCCCCTACCGATGGAGGAGAGTAAAACCTCTCAACACTCCCTTATTAATGAGGGAGAGTCTCTTGAACCCCCCTTTAATTAATTGGTGCCAACTCCATATATAAATTTGCGCCAAAAGTCATGAATTAATTATGAGTGCCATGTTATTAATTCACCAATTTGAATTTTGTGACAACAACTAAATAATAGAAAAACATAATATAATATTATTTTTCATGGAATATCTCTTTTGATGAAGCTTGGGAAGAGAAGAGATTGGGAGAAAAGTTCTTCCAATGAAGAATGCTCCACCGACAAAGAACGCCGACCTTCTTCGACATCCTCCCTAGGATCCTACCAACAAGGGGAGTCTTCGACGGACCTACCCTCTACATCATCTTCATCCAACTAACACAACTTGGGATTCAAATTGTGCGGCGGACCCAATTAATGATGTCCTTCTTCGTCTACTTTTCACATCTTCATCATCAAACAACGAACAAAGGTAGGGGTTTTATTTGTATAACATTATATTTCTTTTTCTCTTCATTGGATTAGAAAGGAATAGTTTCATCGTTGTAAAAAAAAATTTGTTCATCTTTCTTACTCTTTGACGAGAAAAGTGTTTCTACCCTAAATGTAGAGGGTGCGGTCCAAACCAACATGGCCTGACCCCTCCATCATTCTTGTTTGTGTTGTTTGTTCGGGATGGTGACGAATCATTGAGACAATGAAGGCGGTGACGACAAAGGCTGTGCTACAATAAACCTCCCCAAACCACACTGCCCTTGCGGCACTTTGCTCGAACTGGCTCCGTCGCCCCAGGTCCAACCACGCCGTCATCGGCCGTGCCGCCGCTGGCCGAGCTAGTTTTCCCGCCCCTCGCGGCCTCCTGGATGAGCCGGCCTCCCTGCCCCCTTGGGCCACCCGTCCGAGCAGGTGTCCCGACCCCCTCGCAGCCTCCCGGCCGAGCCTGCGTTCCGTCCCCCTTGGGCCCTCTCGTCCGGGCTGGCGTCCCGACACCCTCACGGATACCCATCCTAGATGGCGTCTCGTCCCCCTAGAGGCCTCCCGGCCGAGCTGGCGTCGCGCCCCCCGCCCCTCACGGCCTCCCAACCGAGCATGCGTCTCGGCCCCCTCATGGCCACCCGGTTGAGCTGGCATCCCGGACCCCTCACAGATGAGTTATCAGAGTTGGCATCCCGACCCCTATCCCATTTCCATGTCCGAACCAGCACTGGTTGTGCCCTTCGGACCGAGCCACACCCTCTCGGTGATTCGGGCCGAACTGGCCCGGAGCTCGGACTGAACCTCCATCGCGGCACGCTGGGTCGGGCCCAGTGGGCCGGGCCTATCATAACAGAATGTCCAAGCCAATGGTTCGGGCTAGACTCAATAGGTTTGACAGGGTCGACCCAGACCAGGTAGGCCCAAACGGGGTTGGGACGAGTTAGTCTAACCGAGTCAGACCGGACTCTGTCCCACTACTGACCCTTTACATTCTTTGGACATATTATTGGCACCGAATGGCCATTTGATGAACCATCACCAGCGCTAGTTTTCTTGGAGTGTGACAGTCCCGTTGAGAATACCCCACAAGAGTTCGGGGTATAGTTGAGATATGGTTAGGTTGCACCATACACGAATCTAACAGGGCCCCCATGACTAATAGGCTAATAACTCACAGACCGGGCGTCTGATTGATGCGGCGTCTATTTCATTGAGACCTATATGATGTGGCGGACCATTGAGACAATTTTTTCGTGGGACTTCATGGATGATTGAGCTTCAAATAGTAGCTTGTTGAGTGAATATATCGGAGATGAGCGAGCATTTTTGGGTGAACCTAGTAGTTGGCAAAGACTGGATGACTGCTGACCATTTGACTTGGAGGGACTCTACAGGCCCAGTGGGGAGCGCTTTTATGTCGCAGAAGAACCTCAATGTGGAGTGCCTTGGTGATGTAGCAGACCCACGATACTCAACAAGAGAAGTACCTCATACGGATATGAGGGGGAGGGCCTCTATGTGATGCCGCAGACCCATGGTGGGGGGCACCTATGTGTGACATAGAAGACCCATGATACATGATAGGAAGAGTACCTCAGCAGTCCAAGGTTAGTGGGAAGTGCCTCTGTGTGATAGAGAACACCCACTGTAATCAGAAGAAGAGGAGTTCTCTATCAGCCGAGGGTTCATATTGATACTACCCCTAGAATAAAATATTGGTCGAGCTGACTCAGAATTTTTTGTGTTTTCCTCATTGTTGGGGTGGATTACTTGATAACTCTGGTATATTTATGGGAAGATACCTAAGTGGGGTTTTATTTTGATTTCATACTTTGTGGTTTATCCTTGTTGGTTCTGTGAGACCTACTGGGTCTCAGGGTCCCTACTGTGTATCATTATACTCACCCATGCACGGGCTATGCCCGTACCTCATTGTATTGGTTGCATTTGACGGACATCGCTGATTGAGCCTAAGGATGGCAAGGTTGGATGGTAACCGTTGGTGGCAGACACGGAGTGACGGTAAACGGAGTAGATGGGCGGACATTGAGTGTTGTGGAGGCTTTTCGTACCTAACCATCAAGTAGGATTTTCTGTTGGACAATCCGGGAGTTGGTTTCCCTTTTTCTATTACATGTACATTCCGTTTCATTGTACATTACAGTTGGGCCTGTATTTATAGCCCCTTTTACTTTTCAGCACAATCTTGTTATACAGATTTAATTTTTGATTTTTTATCCATCTGTGTGCTCTGTTGATTGTGTTTTCATTTTTTAAATTCATTTCTTTCCCAGTATTGGGATTTATGCCTTTACTGTTAGTCACCATCCCCTGGAATATAGAATGGGGACTTGGGGTAGTCATGGTATGGGCCCTAGGGGACGTGTCGTGACAAATTTGAATCAGAGGAGTTGGTTCTACCACAAAATTTATGACTCAGATCTTTTCTGTGAAGCAATAGCGTTAAGAGTATTGAGTGTGGTTTTTAGTTTATGGAGTCCAGTATTGGTGCAACGGCCGATGTATCAATACACCAGGACCATGACTACTTATTTTTGACTCAGTGCATGAAAAAACTGATTTCGTGTGCGTTTTCAAAAGTTCTCATTAAGTCGGATCAACTAGGTCAGCTCACTAGGTATAATAATTGACCTTGTCGATTCTTTTTCTTTCAGGATGAATCCCTACGGATGAGCAGCTGGAGCCTTGATATTTGTTTCCGCAGTTAGACCACCGAGAAATGAGGCCTCAGTGCAGGGCCCTATCAGAGCGGAGGCACCAGTGGTACCACTACCCATTGGGCCACTGATGCCACCATCCCCAGCAGCAGATGACGCATGTTTCTTGAGTGAATAGCACGAGTTCCAGCGCTAGAGGCTGCCCTGGTTCATGGGAGAGGAGGACCCTCAGGTAGTTGACGATTGGCTGGAGGCTGTGGTGAGAGTCTTCATCTGGTAGGGACACAAGCAGACCTTATGTAGATCCTTGTCGCGAGTCTCTTTCATGCAGTAGTAGTAAAATGGTGTAGCCTAATGATCCACGTCCACAATGAGATAACGCTTATCTGGTAAGACTTCGTGAGCCTATTTCGTGCAGACTTTATCCAGCGACACATCACGTAGTGCGCATTTTGGAGCAACTTGATCTACAATAGGACAACATGATAGTGGCACATTACTCAATGAGGTTCATCGACCTCTCACACTGCTCCACAGATATGGTACATGACCAATTCTTCAGGGACAAGACCATTAAACAGGGGCATAGATGAGAGATCAGGGCTTTGATGATCTCCCTCACCATCCCGACACTGGTAGGGGTGTTTGAGAAAGCCCACTCAGTGGAGAGTTTCCTTACTCAGTAGTCTCCAGCAGGGAGACCCACCACTAGTCGATATGTATCAAATTATTCTACAAATGGAAATAGATAGATGTCACAAATGTCAAAGAGGACCCGAACCACGAGTTGATGACTGAATGACTCAGGATCAGTTGTACGGGGAAATTAGGGCAGAGACACACATGCCAGGAGTAGGAAGTGTTACTCATGTAGCGGGCATGGTCACATGGCTCATGACTATCCAACCCACCATTCGGATGATCAGCAGACGATTGAAGGACCGCCCAGGAAAAGACAATGATTTGATCGAGGCATTCCATAGGAAGCAAGAAGATGTGGTAGAGGATTTGGTACTGCGGCTGGCAGTGGGTGACGTTTTAAGGTGTTACCACCCCCACCACCACCAAGAGATCCACCCCAACTGCAGGGAGCAGTGGACATGCGAGAGCTCTGCTCCAGGAAACTAAGGATAATGATCATGGAACTCCAAATATGATTCACGGTACGATCTGTGTCTAATCCACCTTATCTATAGTTCATATTTACATAGGTTCCAATAAACTTTTCATTTCCACTTCCCTCATTCTAAGCTCAGAGATTCCGATGGAGCTGATGGCTTGATCCATACAGCTATATACTCCTACGGGAACAAACTCGTCGATTATGCACTTGTGCCAATAGTGTGATCTTACTCCAGGAGGCTAGAGCTTCGTCTCGGATCTCCTCATAGTAACGTCGAGGCCTTATGACATCATCATGGGTATGGAATGGTAATGTATAGTCCATGCTCAGATCAACTGTATTAGTCCCAAAGTTTGTTGTGTCCACACCGATAGGACTAGGTATACCTTCACCAGTGAGAAGGGAGCCTTCGTTGCTCAGGATGGACTTACTCTAAGGATGGTGTAGTCGATCACTCATCAGTTGGCCTGCATTAACCTCGGAGTAGTTGATGTGGAGAGTCTGATCTGTCCTATTTTCATGGACCAGTATGTGGATGTTTTCATTATCAATGTTCCAGGACTTCCTCCTCAAAGGTAGGTGGACTTGTACATTTTTAGGATCGAAATAATTATGTAGATGCTCAAAATACAAGAGGGGTGAATTGTACACTTTAATAATTCCTTTGGAACTTTTAAAGTTAGTTATGATTAACTATGTTTTCCTTAAGTAAAGAAAAGGGATAAGTTTAACAAAGTTTAAACTATGAAAATTCACAACACCTCTAACACCAAATGAAAATTTGGAAAGAGATTCCAAAAGTAGGTTCCGGAAATATGGTTCCGGAAATTGAAACTTAACAAAAGATTACAATGTGAGATTCTACCTTAAAGCGTATAGAATCTAAATGAAACAGAGTACAAGTAAGGAAGTATAAGAAAGTTATACATTCCTTATAATAGAAAATTCAGCGGAAACAAACAAGTAGTAAAACTACAAGTAACACGATATAATTCTTTTAACCCAAAGAGAAGGGTATCCAAAAACCGTGGATAAAGGTCCCTTGATTTATACATTCAAGAATGTCTATATTACCCACACCAGGGTAAGCCCTCGATATGATGATCGGAGTCTCTGTCTTGCTATCCCCGCTAGCCCTCAACTTCAAGGTAGTTGGCAACCACTGTCTTTTTCAGCAAGGAAGCCCTCAGCTTCAAGGTTTTGGAAACCTCTTTCTTCCTATCCCCAGAAGTCGTTGAATGTAATCACCAACATTCGGAGTCACACGAAGCATTGAGAGTTAATAAGAGCCTCTCTCTCTATAAATCACTTCAACAGCATGTATGCACAATGTCGAAGAAGTCATTCATCAGTCTTGAGCTCTTTCAAATGAGCTCATATTTATAGGCAAGGTCACCCTCCTTTCCAACGGTCATATTTTCCTTAAAAATCGGGCAGACCTGTACACATGTAGCTTAACCAACGGTTAGTTTATAATAGAATAGAAGACATCATTTTATAACAAAACAAGTGTAACAGAATGTACGACTTCTTTTTAAGTCTTAACTAAATATTTTGGAGTGAAGATTTGGAGTGAAGGCTCAGAGTGTAAGAATATTATTAAAGAGTAGAGAAATTATAAAAGTGTAAGCACAAAGAAAGTTCGGTGTGTAACCAAAAATAATTTTTGGAGTCTAAATAAATTCGGAGTGTATAAAAAAATATAATCAGATTCTGTTTAATAGGTGAATTTGGAATGAGAATTCAGAATGAGAATTTGTCATCAGAATTCGTAATGAAAATTCGATGTCGAACTTTATAAGGATTTATATCCAGAATTCGGAGTAGAACATAATCAGAGTTTGTATCTAGAATTCGGAATGAAAGATTATAACAGTTCTCATCTGGAACTTCAGAGTGAAGCTTTATTATAGTTCTCATCCAAAACTCGAATCCTAAAACAGAATGCTTCATATCAAAGTTTCAAACAATTCCGAGAATATAGAAATGAATCCAAATCTTATACATAAAAAATATATGGATGAAAATATGATAAGGATAATTTTTATTATAAAAGGGATTTTCCTTTTAAAAGAAATTTTCCTTATAAAATCAATTTTCTTAAAGATAAGGTGTTTTTGATTTTCAAAACAAGAAGGAATGGAAATTTCATAAGAAAAACCTTATTGACTCAACAATCTCCCTCTTTTTGGAAAGCACAAACATCCTTACGAAAAAGAAATTCTAAGAAGAAGGAAAACATTAAGGCTTATCTCTCTTTGCTTTAAGGATATTGACGAAGACAACTAACTCTCCCTTAGGCTTTGAAACTCTAAGGATCGTATTCTAGATTTCTAGAATGATATTTCATTATGAATAAGAAAGTCTTCTTTAATGAAAAACTCCCCCTCAGATAAACTCTATTAGAGATTGTTTTCGTTCTCACCCTTTGTTAAGATTCATTTTCCCCCTTTATTAGGGTTCTTTTCCTTTTTTCCCTTTGTGATTTTAAAAAATAATTCAAGGGAATGGAAAATATAACAAAGTACCTGAAAACAATTAGTAGCAATAACAAAATAAACGAGCAAGGAAAAATTTTCATTATGTTGGAAAGCTCAACAACAAAGAAGATTAGATACAACAAAAGATCAGATCTGTCTATTTTAGATCTTTTTCCTTCACCATGAGACCCTTAAGAATAGTCTTTATTTTCTTCAAGTCTTTATGGTCTTCCTCGGATTGCTTCTATAACACAACAATTCTTGCACTTTGAGCGTCAATCTTTTCTCTCTGAGCTTTAAGCTTTTCTTCATGAGCTTTAATAATTTCTTCCCGAGTCTTCAACATTTCATCAAACTCAATCCGATGATCCCTATCATTCTTCCTATTTTGAGAAACAGAATTTAGCTTCCCATTCAGATCTATGACTTCTTGAATCCAGAAATTCTTTTCATCTGCCAACTTTTCTTCAAAGGATGATGTACGCTCATTTATCTTCTTGTCTTTTGTCTCAAAGGTATCCTTCACATTGTCTTGGAATTCATCAAAGAGCCTCATCTCTTCTACAATCTTCCTCAACCAACTAGTCATCCTCTTTCAAGATCTTTTATGGGATTCATAGCTGACAAAGAAGGTTTTGAACTGAGCCTCTATCTCAACACATTTGTCTAAAACCATGGATATAGAGTCTGTTTTCTGATTCAGAGCATGTTGAAGCCTCTGGCATCTTGAATCAATACATGAGAAGGTCGGAATAGTACCTACCAACTTCTTTAAGGACTGAACAACAAAGTCATGACCCAACGAAGATGACTCCGAATATGAAACTTTGCTTGGAGAATATTCTTCTTCAAAATGGTCAACCTTCTTTTTAGAAGAATCACCAACTTCCCTTCTATTTACTACCACTGAGCTCAGGGTTTCAACAAGAAGTTGTTTTCCCTTGTCCTTTTTCGGAATGGATTCATGTTCCAGAGTTTTCTTTTCACTGTCAGACAATTGAACAACATTTTCTTCCTCATCAGCAACTTTATGAGCACCAACATCTACATTCTCCATTTGTGAATTATCATGTAGAAGTTGTTCTTCCTCTGCATGATAAGCTACTTCTTCTTCTGCATTCTCCCCATCCATCGCTGGAGTGACTGACTTAGAAGACTTAGCTTCTAAGGTTCGGAGAGACAAATGTTCCGAAGGAGTCCCCTTATAATCATCTACTTGCTTTAAAAGATATCTGGTTTCACCACTACCTTCAGAAATAGCTTCTTCTTCTTGCACTTGCTCAATCTTCTCTATTTCTTCAACAGGCCTAGCTACTGCCTCTTTCGGAGCAACAAAGTTTCTTCCTGGGATCTCAGGTACAGATTCCAGAGAAAAAGATCTAGGAAGGGGAATGATTGCGGAAACCATCTCAATAAACATCAACAAATTCTGGGCAACCTCACCTTCAGACATCTTCTTCTTAAGCTTCTTATCTTTCACTTGGTTTTCTAGCTCATCCGTGGTTCTTTCCTTCAAGGCCTTAGCCTCCGCAGGATCCAAGCCAAACTGAGGCTCCCCTTGCACTCTCTTCTCATTGATTTCCCTCCATTTAGCAACTACCTTATCTGGGTAAGCTTTCTTCTACTTCGGTTTAGGAGGAGAAGAATGAACTTCCTTGGATTTGGGATTCTCTGCTTCAACTACAACTTCCTTCAACTTTCTCTTCTTCACTTTTTTAGAAGATTCCGGATCAGAAACATTCGGAACGGCTTCTTCTTGAGCAAGAAAATGAATAAACTGACCAGTCTTCTTGTCAAAGGCTACATCCATCCTTTTGAGAGTACGATCACTCACTAACATAATCTTGCAACCTCTTGGCTTAGACATGCAAGCCTCCTTGAAAGACTCAAGGCACCAAACTATCAATTTTGAGAGGATTGCTGGATACATTATGATCTGAGCTCTCAAATTCCCTCTCTTAACATTCTTAAGGGTAATAAGAATGTGTTTCATCAGATTAAACTTCCTCAGATTTATCAGAAAATATAGGATGTAGATCTCACTCTTCTTCAAACTATCTTTGTCACCCTTTCTCAGTACGATAAGGCTTTGTACCCATAATTCTAGAATTCGGAAATTTGTAGACAGAGAAGAAATCTTCTGGGCCTTATCATCTGACAGTTTGAGAGTTTCCAAAGCCTTTTCCTTGTCGAAGCCTCCCTTTGAATCTGGTAAAACATGAGAAATAAACTCACCTTATCCTTCATTGTTCAGCCCTACCAAGCTGGCTGCCTTGGCATAAGAAAGATTATAAGTCATTCCATAAGAGTTAAATGATAATTTTTCACTTCCATCTTCTTTATAGAAGGAAACTGTCTTGTAGAATTATATAATCAAATCCGAAAAAATCATCTTGATTCCCGGACATAGAAACCGCAACATCTTCCCATCCATTAAGATTAATGTTCTAGGGTATAAGAGAATCATACATATTGAAGAAATCAGGATGAACCAACCTTTCTCTATATACTAACCACTTCGAGATCGGCTTAGAGGAATACATGTCTTGAGAAGATACTTCCACATACATTCGGATCTGAATACCTCTGAGAAGTTCGGAACTAAGAAAGATGAAGTTCGGAACGAGTTTAAATCAGAGAGGCAAAGCTTTGGGATGCTGGAGCTTGAAAACCAATGAGGGACAACCATGTAGGGCCCCCTTTATATAGGCAACGACAAGACGGTTCTAGTTCCACAGTTGATCGAACAATTATGACAGGTCGAGATCAGATCTGACGATTGAAAATCAATTCTCAAGAAAAATTGAATCCAATCTTTTGAGGTTTTTATTAAAACAAAGATTTAAGAAAATTATAATCCGAAAGAAAAATATAAGAAAATGCCAACAAGTAATGTATGACTACAAAAACATGAGTAGGAATTCATAACTTTCGGATTGGCTAAGGAGGATTATTCATATTGGGTAACATAATAAATATTTCTATGAAAAATATTTATTACGAAAAGAAATAGTTTTCAAAAATCACTACGAAAAACAAACTCAGTACGGAAAACTCAGTATGAAAAACATTATAAGAATTTCATAATGAAAATTTCATTACAAAGGATACAAAAATAAAAACCTTACTATGAATGTCTTCAGTACGAAAGTCTCGTTATAGAAATACAAGTACGAAATTTTCCATTCTGGAATTTTTCAATATGAGAATTTTGATTCCAGAATTTTTCTATATGAAATTATCCATTCTGAAAATTTTAGTTCCATAAATTTCCATTCCATAATTTTAGTTCTGAAAAGTTTGAAAACAATCTTTGAAAAACTATGTTACTCTAACAAACAAATGTACTCCCCCTATGAAAAGGAGTTTATTACTTTAAGGATATTTTTCAACAGAAAGTTAAATATGAATGATTACCTTATGGCTATCATTCCTAACTTCTGTTTAATGTATTAAAATCTATCAGTAAGCAATGATTTTGTGAAAATATCAGCATGTTGATCATGTGTTCCGTTAAAATGAAGAATGATATCTCTTTTTAGTGTGTGATCCCTAAGAAAGTGATGTCTAATATCTATGTCCTTTGCACGAGAGTGATGTGCAGGGTTCTTACTAAGGGCAATGGCACTGGTGTTATCACACAAAATTTGAGTTTTAGTAAATCTCAATCAATAGTCTGTGAGTGTGTGTTTCATCCACAACACTTGTACACAACAACTTCCAGCTGCTACATATTTAGCTTTAGCAGTGGAGAGTGCTACATAATGTTGCTTCTTATAAGACCAAGAAACTAATTAATCACATAATAAATGACAAGTTCAAGATGTACTTTTTCTATCGATTCTACATCCACCAAAGTCAGCATCAAAAAATATTGTTAGGATAAAATCATTTTCAGAAGTATAAAATAATCATAGATACATGGTTCCCTTAAGGTAGTGAAAAATTCTTTTTACTGCCTTTAAATGAGAGTCCTTAGGATTGGATTGATATCTTGCACATAAGCATACTGAGAACATTAAGTCTGGTAGACTAGCTATTAAGTAAAGAAAATTTCCTATCATACCTCTAAAATATGTTTGATATACTTGTTTCCCACCTTCATCAAGATATAAAGAGTTTGAGGTACCAATGTGAGTACTTATACTCTTAGTGTTGTCATAACAATACATTTTGAGAAGATCTTTAATATACTTATGTTGAAATATATAGATGCCTTCTGGTTTTTGAGAAATTTGAAAACCAAAGAAAAACGTTAACTCACCCATCATACTCATTTCAAACTCAGATTTCATTAGACTTGCAAAAGAGTTGGTTAAATATTGCTGAGTTGAACCAAATATGATGTCATCAACATAAATTTGAATAATCAAAACATTTTTCTTATCTTTCTTGATAAAAAGAGTTGGATATGCATTTCCCTTAACATAGTTATTTTGAAGAAAAAATCTAGTGAGTCTATCATACCATGCTTGTGGGGCTTGTTTAAGGCCATACAGAGCTTTGGTAAATCTAAAAACGTAATCAGGATGTTTTGTATCTTCAAAGCCAAGAGGTTGTTCAACAAAAACTTCCTCTTGAACATAATCGTAAAGAAAATCACATTTCACATCCATTTGAAAAATTTTAAAATTAATGAATGCTGCAAAGGAAAGTAGAATATGGATAGATTCAAGTCTAGCTACTGGAGCATAGGTTTCCTCATAGACTATTCCCTCTTGCTGATTATAGCCTTTAGCAACAAGTCTAGCTTTATTTCTTACTATGACTCCATTTTCATCACATTTGTTTCTAAAAACCCATTTTAATCCAATAACATAAGTTTCCTTAGGTCTTTCAACCAAAGTCCAGACTTTATTCCTTTCAAATTCATTTAGTTCATCTTTCATGGCTTTGATCCAATCATCATCACCTAAAGCTTCGTCAGTGCTTCTAGGTTCTAATTGGGAAATAAATACTAGATGTTCTACTTCGTTTCATAAGGAACTTCTTGTCATTAAAGGATGATTTACATCACCAAGGATACTATCACTGGGATGATTCTTAAGAAACTCCTCATTTGGGTTTTGAAAAGCATGTTCATCAACATAGGGTAGAAAGTCTTCTGGGGTAAATGTTTCAGAAGTATCTTCTTGAACATTATCCTTATCAGAAGGTTCTTCTGTCGATGGTTGATAATCAGTTTCTTAAAACACATCTGAGGATGTAGGCTGGGATGGTTTAAAAACAAAAGGATCAGACTCATCAAATATTACATGTACTGTTTCTTCAACAGTACAATTATTTTTATTAAAAACTCTATAAGCTTTAGAAGTTGTGGAATAACCTATGAAAATTCCTTCTTCAGCTTTTGGTGCGAATTTATGTAGGTTATCTTTAGTATTCAAAATGAATACATTGCAACCAAAAACCTTGAAGTATGATAGTCTTGGTTTTCTACCATTCCATAACTCATAATGAGTTTTATTAAGAAAAGGTCTAATCAAAACTCGATTTATAGTATAGCAAGAAGTACTTACAGCTTCAGCCCAGAAATGTCTAGATATAGAATATTCACTCAATATGGTTTTAGTTATCTCTTGAAGAATTATATTTCTTCTCTCAACTACACCATTTTGTTGAGGATTTCTAGGTGATGAAAAATTGTGAGTAATACCTTTTTTACTACAAAAAGTTTCAAAATCAGAATTTTGAAATTCTCTTCCATGATCACTATGAATAGTTTTCAATGTAAGGTTTTTCTCATTTTTAACATGATCTCTAAAACTTTTGAAATAAGAAAAAGCTTCAGACTTCCTTGATAGAAAATAAACCCTTGTAAATCTAGTGTAATCTTCAACTAGAACAAACACATAGTTTTTGTCTCCAATACTTCCAGTTTGTGTTGGACCAAAAGGTCCATGTGCACTAACTGTAATGCTTCAGTTTTTGAGACTTCATCGATCTATCTAAAACTATATTTATGTTTCTTTTCATATTGACAAGTATCAAAAACTTTTGATGAATCAAATCTAAGCTCTGGTATATCCTTAACTAGTTTCTTCTTAGAGATTTTACATAGGTTTTTAAGGATACAGTGACCTAGTCTTCTATTACATAACCAGGAATGATCTTCCATTGCACTTAGGCAAGGTAAATCTTGGCTTCTGAGGTCTTCTAGGTTTAATGTGTAAACATTCTCTTGCCACTTTCCTGAGAGAATAAATTTTTCCTTGGAATTGTGAACTAAGCATTTATCATTCCTAAAATTCACAAGGTAACCTTCATCACATAATTGACTTATGCTATTGAGGTTGTGCTTAAAACTCTTAACAAAAAAAACATTTGAAATCAATGTTTTTCCTAAAATAACAATATTACCAATACCAACAATCTCTCCCTTAACAATGTCTCTGAATGTTACATTTCCTCCTTTCGTTTTGATAATCATTTCAAAATAGATTTTGTTACCGGTCATGTGTTGGGTACATCCACTATCCATGTACCATGTATTATTGCTGGTACTCTCTTTATTTTCCTGAAATCAAGAAGAGAATGAGACTTTCATAATCCAAACTTGTTTGTATCCGAGATTACTAGAAAAAAAAAATTTAGGAAACCACATCTTCTTTGAAAAGTAAGCTTTGTGAAAATATAAGGATTGGGTTTTGTTTAAGGAACAATTATTTTCCCAGTGACCACCATAATGACACATAGTACAAAATGGGGCACTTTGAGGAACAAAATAATTGGTACTAAAAAATGGTTTTGCATGGGTATAACCAAATCCAGATTTATTTCTTAAAGTTTGTATTTGGGAATAAATTTTATCAAAATTTTCCTTACCATGGGTAAAGATTGATAAACACTTCTTTAAGGAAAAAATTTCTGACTTGAGTTTTATAACCAATTTTTTATTCTCAAAATCATTATTCTTAGAACTAGAGCTAGGCTCGAAAACATTTTTCTTAGAAATTACTTTTTCTAACTCTTTAGAATGTTGGTTATTCTCAGAACTTACTTCCTCAAATTTTTTTGAAATACTTTCAAAATCAGCATTTTTCTTATCAAGATCTTTAGAATGATCTGTTATCTCTTCTGTAAGAATATAATTCCTAGAGTTGGCCTTATCATGTTTCTCATTGAGTTTGGAATTCTAAATCTCAACAAGTTCAGCAAACCTAGAGACTTCTTCATAAGTAGGTAAAGTGTTTTCTTCATCAGATGAAGATTCTTCATCAGAAGAGTTATAATACATACTATCATTAGAATTTAAAGAAAAATTGGTCAATGATTCAGCATTTCATACCTTATACATAAAACAATGATTATCAATAGGTAATCTGGCTATAAGACCAAGAATCTTCTTTCATGAAGATTCGTAATCAGAAGATTCATCTGAAAAATCACGACCACTGGCACTCCAGGTGTCACTAGCTTTCAGAACATTCTTATATTTGGATTTATAATACTTCTTTCTCTTCATGTCTGAATGCCTTTCCTTCCTTTCGTTCCTTTTGAGCAAAGGGAAATCCGGTCTAATATGTCCATCTCTCTTGCACTCATAACAAGTAACTTCTCCTTCATTCTTATCTTTCCTGTCCTTTTTTCTTATATTTGGATTGGAAATTTCTCTGACCGGCTATCTTGTTCATCGTTCGAGAAAGATTTTCTAATTCATTTTCACAGATTTCACTTTCACTACAATCTGATTGAACAACTATCTTCTTAGACTTGGATCTGGTTACTCTCTCAAAATTCATCGCTTTCATATGATTTGATGTTGTTGTAAAAGAAACAGTACCATTTCCATTCTTCTTTTTGATGTTGTCAGCATCTCTCTTCATTCTAGTTTCATTTTTGAGAAGAGTTCCAAATAACTCATCAAGAGAAATTTGAGTGACCTTTCTATTCTCATCTATAGCAGTTCTTTTGGATTCCCACTCATTTTTCATAATATCAATTATCTTATCCACAAGTGCTTCATCATCTTACCCTTTTTCTCCCATAGACTGTAAGCTGTTGACTATAGTCATGAACCTCTGTTTAACTTTACAAATTGGTTCACCATACGGAAAACGGATGCCATGATATTCAGCTCTAAGCATACCTCTCCTAGTCTCAATCACTTTAGAAGATCCAAAGTGTGTAACTTCTAACATCTTCCAGATACAATAGGCTGCTTCACAATAAGAAATTTGGCTATATATATTTCTAGTCATTGAACAACGTAAAGTTTTGCGTACCTTATAATTGAGTTGATACTCTTGATTTTCTTGGTTAGTAAAAGTTCTAACTTCCTTATCATGTATTTTATAATCTCCAGTAAACATAACAAAGTTGTCTACTCCAGTATTGATAACAAAAGTATTCATTCGATCTCTCCATTACTCATAATCATTACCATCAATGATTGGTGTTCATGTACGATTTAGATTATAAATAGAACCAATATTAACTCCTGCCATACATAGAAAAACCTTCATCACACAAACTTGTTAGAAAAAAATTCTTAATAACAAAGTTCGGAATTACAATGTTCGGAATGGAAAAGTTCGGAATGAAAAAATGAACAAGAAAAACTTATACGTGAGTACAAGTATTTCATAGACTTCCTATGATACCAATTGTTGGATTGAAATAATGATGTAGATGCTCAAAATACAAGAGGGGTGAATTGTACACTTTAAAAATTCCTTTGGAACCATTAAAGTTAGTTACGATTAACTATGTTTTCCTTAAATAAAAGAAAGGGCTAAGTTCAACAAAGTTTAAACTAAGAAAATTCACAACACCTCTAACACCAAATGAAAATTTGGAAAGAGATTCTGAAAGTAGGTTCCAGAAATATGGTTCCGGAAATTGAAACTTAACAAAAGATTACAATATTTGATTCTACCTTAAATCAAATAGAATCTAAATGAAATAGAGTACAAGTAAGGTAGTATAAGAAAGTTATACATTCCTTATAATAAAAAATGCAGCGGAAACAAATAAGTAGTAAAACTACAAGTAATAAGATATAATACATTAAACCAAAAGAGAAGGGTATCCAACAACCTTGGATAAAGGTCCCTTGATTTATACTTTGAAGCAACTCTGTCTTACCCACACCAGGGTATGCCCTCGATATGAAGATTAGAGTATCTATCTTGCTATACTCACAAGCCCTCAACTTCAAGGTAGATGGAAACCTCTGTCTTCCTCAACAAGGAAGCCATGAACTTCAAGGTGTTGGAAACCTCTTTCTTCCTATCCCAAGAAGTCCACGAATGTAATCATCAACATTCAGAGTCGCACGAAGATTTGAGAGTTAATAAGAGCCTCTCTCTCTAGAAATCACTTCAACATCATGTAAGAACAATGTCGATGAAGTCATTCATTAGTCCTGAGCTCTTTCAAATGAGCTCCTATTTATAGGAAAGGTCAGCCTCCTTTCCAACCGTCATATTTTCCTTAAAAGTCGGAGGGACCTGTACACGTGTAACTTAACCAACGGTTAGTTTATAATAGAATAGAAGACATTGTTTAAAAAAAACAAGTGTAACAGAATGTACGACATCGTTTTAAGTCTTAACTAAAAATTTTGGAGTGAAGATTCGGAGTGAAGGATCAGAGTGTAAGAAGAATTTTAAAGAGTTGACAAATTATAAAAGCGTAAGAAAAAAGAACGTTCGGAGCATAACCAAAAATAATTTTCAGAGTCTAAATAAATTTGGAGTTTATAAAACAAAGATAATCAGATTCTGTTTAATAGGTGAATTCGGAATGAGAATTCGGAATGAGAATTCGTCATCAGAATTCGTAATGAGAATTCGATGTCGAACTTCATAAGGATTCGTATCCAGAACTTGGATTAGAACTTAATCAGAGTTTGTATCTGGAATTCGGAATGAAACTTTATCATAGTTCTCATCTGGAATTTCGGAGTGAAACATTATTACAGTTATCATCCAGAATTCGGATCCTAAAACAGAATGCTTCATATCAAAGTTTCAAAAAATTCGGAGAATATAGAAATGAATCCGAATCTTATACTTAAGAAATATATGGATGAAAATATGCTTAGGATAATGTTTCTTACAAAATTGACTTTCCTTATAAAAGAAATTTTCCTTATAAATGAAATTTTCCTTATAAAATAAATTTTCATTATAAAAGAAATTTTCCTTATAAAAGCAATTTTCCATATAAAATCAATTTTTTTAAAGATAAAGTGTTTGTGATTTTCAAAACAAGAAGGAATGGAAATGTCATAATGAAAACCTTTTTGACTCAACATCATTGACATGTACCCCTAGGATGGAACCGATATCTACACCAGAATATCATATGGCCCCCACGGAGCTTCGCAAGCTGCAGATTTAGGTAGTGGTCATTCCTGAGAAGGGATTCATATGACACAGTGTTTCTCCTTGGGTAGCCACAATTCTGTATGCCAAGAAGGTGGATGGAAGCTTGAGGCTTTGTGTCGATTATCGTTGCCTGAATCAGGTAACCGTGAAGAACAAGTACCCACACTCGAGGATTGACGACAAAATTGATCAACTTAAGGGAGCACAATGGTTCTCGAAGATATACCACAGATCAAGCTATCTCCAGATCAGAGTGCGAGATGAGGATGTGTAAAAGATAACCTTCAAATTCTGGTATGACCACTACGATTTCAGGAATATTCCTTTTGACGTAACCAACACTCCAGCAGAGTTCATGGAACTCATGAATAGAATTTTACAGCCATACCATGGTCTATTTGTCGTAGTCATCATTGATGACATGATAATCTAATCTACTACTAAGGAGGATAATGCCTACCATTTTCAGGTAGTACTTGACACACTCTGAGAGCAACAACTTTATGGTATGTTCTTGAAGTTCTATTTTTTTATCTGAGAGGTTCAATTTTTGGGACACTTTATCTCAGAGGCTGTAGATGTAGTGGATGCAGTGAAGATAGAGGTAGTACATGCTTGGGACCCACCCAGGTGTGTGAAAGAGGTACGAAGTTACCTGGGTTTGGCTGGGTACTACCGGAGGTTCGTTCCAGACTTCTCCAGAGATGCAACTCCACTATAATCATTGAAGAAGAAGGTGAAACCCTTCCTTTGGTCGGAGAGATGCCAGATGAACTTTTAGGATATGAGGAAGAGGCTAACAAATGCCCCAATATTGTGGCTTCCATAATAAGGCATGGGGTATGTAGTCTACTGCGACGCATCAGGGACTAGACATAGGTGTGTCCTGATACGGGAGCGAGTAGTGATCATGTATGGTTCTCGGCTGCTAAGGCAGCATGAGCAGAACTACACTACCCATTACCTGAAGTTAGCAGTAGTGGTCATATCCTTGAAGATTTGGTGACACTATCTGATGGGAAAACATTTTAGTGTATACGATGATCATAAGAGTCTCAAGTATATCTTCTATCATAAGGACCTAAACCAGATACAATGGTGATTGTTTTTGTTTCTCCAGGACAATGACTTAGAGATAGTATATACTCCTGGATATGGGAACGTTGTAGAAAATGCACTCAGCAAGAGATCTGGTATACAACTGCTAGGTGAGGCAATAGAGCTACGAGCTACCTTATAGATATCCTTTGCGAATAAGGTCAAAGAAACCTTTCTACAGTCTCTTACAGTCACTACCCCACTTCATCAGCGAGTTAGGGGGGCACAACGTGGGGACACTGACTGCAAGACATGATGTGCTCAAATATCCACAGGGTAGGCACCTGATGGATTTTATGAAGGAGGGGAGCATGTCATCTTCTTCAGAGGACATACTATGTTACCAGTGTCACATCAGGAGGAAGTGTTGAGGGACTTCCGCACATCCCCTATAGCAGCACATCCTAGAGTGGCAAAGATGTACCATTACCTTTGATGACAGCACTGGTGGCCAGGTATAAAGAAGGCGGTAGAAGAGATTGTCTCTCGATGCCTCAATTGTCAGCAAGTGAACGCAGATCACCAGGTACCAACAGGCTTTATTCATCCTTTAGAGGCCCTAGAGTGGAAGTGGGATGTGATATCCATGGACTTCGTGAAAGGCCTTCCACGAACATCATAGGGTCATGACTCGATTTGGGTGATCGTTGACCAACTCACCAAGTCGGTTCACTTCCTACCGATCAGAGAGCAGGGTTCAATAAAGAGATTGTTATGCCTTATGTGTAGGATATTGTTCGACTACATGGAGTTCCTTCATCTATTGTCTCTGATCATGATGCATGGTTTACTTCCCAGCTATGGAAGCGGTTGAAGGAGGCTTTCGGGATGCAGCTTCGTCTAAGCACTGCCTTCTATCCTCAAACGGATGTCCAGACTGAGTGGACTATTCACACCTTCGAGTACATGCTACGTTCTTGTGTCCTTGACTTCGGTCACTTCTAGGAGTATCTCTTAACATTGGTTCAATTTTCTTACAACAAAAGCTACCACTCCAACATATGGATGTCACCTTTTGAGGCATTCTATGGGCGACCTTATAGATCAACATTGTGCTGGACTGATTGAGGGGAGTCAGCACTAGTGGGACCAGGGATGGTACAAGCTACCATAGAGATGGTGTAGATCATCTAGGAGCGGATGAAGACTACATAGAGTAAGCATAAGTAATATAATGATAGAATAATGATACCTCTGGAGTTTGAGGATAGCAAACACGTCTTTCTACCGGTCTCACCTCGATGAAGTCTATGATGATTTGGCCGAGGCAAAAAGTTATCTCTGAGATTCATTAGACTTTTCTAGGTCCTCATCAGAGTTGGAGATATAGTTTTTTTAGCTCTTCCACCTCAGTTGTACTGGGTGCACAACATCTTCCATGGATCCAAGCTGAGGAGATACGTGCATGACCCATCAATACTTATCGAACATGGAGAGATGGACATAGACGATGGGGTGACTTTTATAGAGGTTCCAGTGGAAATTGAGGATCGATAGGAGCGGGTTCTACGTGGATGGTTGATTAATCTGGTGCACGTTTTCTGGTAGCACATGAACCTCCTAAAGAGCACCTAGGAGTGGGAGGCTCATATGCGTACTCTGTACCCCACTTGATTCATTAGTTCGAGTTGTAGCTTATGGGGAGTTAAACCCATGGGGTGGGGAGAATTTAAAGACCCGGAATATCCTTGGAAATTATATACTTCAATACAAGGTAATTTTACGAGTACTCAAAAATTGACGGCACATGATTTCGAGGCACGATGTTCCCAAAATCAATTTCTGATGTTTTTTTCAGGTACGTTCAGTAAACGTACGAGCGAGTTTTTATTAATTTTGAACCAGTGCTCAGAATTGAAATCTGAAGGCACAGTTGAACACACAACACTAGTATTCTTTTAATAATACCTTCACTTTGACGACAGTAGGTCGATTTTAGAAGAGTGTTTTTTTAGTTTTGTTGGAAAATAATAAAATAATGTGATCTTCAGTTTTTTTAGCCGACATTTTGTGGTTTGAGGGTTAAAATCCCCTCATGAATGTTGAATGTGGGACCACCACACCATAAACTCCATTGAGGGGTTTTGGTGATGGGACCCACCTGAACCTTACCTCTCAAGAGAGGTTATGACATGGGGACCACAAGGGGATAAACCCCACTATTGATGGAGGAGAGTAAAACCTCTCAACTCTTCTTCATTAATGAGGGAGAGCCTCTTTACCTCCCATTTAATTAATTGGTGCCAAATCCCCCAATTAATTTGTTCCAACACTCATGAATTAATTAGGGTAGAGAAGTTATTAATTCACCAATTGGAATTTTGTGTCAGCCACTAAATAATAGAGAAACTCAATCTATTTTTATTTTCCTTGGAATTTCTCTTTTTGTAGAGTTTGGGAAGAGAAGAGCTTGCGAGAAAAGTTCATCTACCAAAGAACACTCCAATGAAGAAGAACGCCAAAATTCTTCGACTTCCTCTCTCGGATCCTACCGATGTGGGGAGTCTTCAACCGACCTAACCCCTTCATCGTCATCAACCAGCCGATGCAACTTGGGATTGGGAGTGTGCGCCGGACGTGACGAATGACAATCTTCTTCTTCTACTTTCTGCGTCTTCTTCATCGAACGGTGAAAAAAGGTTGGGGTTTTATGTCTGTAACTTTCCATTTTTTTTTCTCTTCTTCGGATTGGAAAGGAATCTTTGTGTGGTTGTAAAAAAATTGATGTTCATCTTTCTTAGCCTTTGATGAACCAATTTTTTCCACCCTAAATGTGGAGGGTGCATGCCAAACAAACTGGGCCGAACCACTCTACCATTCTTGTTTGAATTGTTTATTCGGCATGGTGACGCATCAATGACACAATGAAGGTGGAAAGGACAAAGGTTGTGCTTTCCATGACCTCATCAACCCGGGTCGCCCTCGTGGCGCTCTGGCTGAATAGGCTCCGCCGCCCCAGGCCAAACTGCGTCGCCGCCGGCAATGTCCCCTTCGGCCGAGCCGGCGCCCCGGCCCACTCGCGGCCACCCAGCCATGCATAGGTCTGTGCCCACTCATAGCCTCCCGGCCATGCCGGTGTCGCAACCCCCTCACGGCCTCCTGGCTGGGCCAACGTCCCGGCACCCTCACGGTCTCCAGACCGAGCCGGCACTCCAACCCCCTCGTGGCCTCCTAGCTGAGACGGCGTCTCGTACCCCCTCGTGGTGCCCTAGCCAAACTAGCCCTAGACGCGCCCTTGGTTTCGATCCATGTTGAGCCATGCCATCATGGTGCTCTAGGACGAACCGGCCCTGAGCCCGAGCTAAACCGCCCTAGATGCCCGCTGGTCCGGTCCCAGCATGCGGGGTCGAACGGAACAAGCTAGCCCGCCCAATGGGCCGGGCCAGACCAAACAGGTCTGACCGGGTGGACCCAGACCGAGTCGGCCCTGACTGTGTTGGGCCGAGTCGATCGGACTCAGTCGGACCAGACCCAGGCACACTACATAAACTTTACTTTCTTTGGCCATATCTTTGGCTGATGATGACCGTTTGACGAAATGTCAGCATTGCTGGTTTTCTTGGAGCGCAACGGTCCCTTTAAAAATACACCACTAGAGTTCGGGGTAATGTTGAGATATGATCAGGTTGGATCAAACAGGAATCCAACCAGGACCCCAATATTAAAAGGTTAATAACTAACAGACCAGTTTCCAGATTGACACGCTATCTTTTTCGTTGATACCTCTATGACCTAGCAGACCTTTGAGATACTTCTTCGTGGGACTTCATGGAATATGGAGCATCGACCAGAAGCTTGTGGAGAAGATCTACCGGAAAAGAGCGAGCATTTGTGTGGCAACCTAGTAGATGGATGAGACATGACGATCGCTGACCGTTTGACTCGCTATGACTCTGCTAGCCTAGTGGGGAGCGCCTTGGTGTCGCAGAATAACCACAGTGGAGAGCACCTTGGTGACGCAGCAGTACCATGGTACTCGACAGTAGGAGTACCTCAGCAGGCTATTAGGGGGAGCGCCTTTATGTGACGTGGCAGAACCACGGAAGGGAGCACCTCAATGTGATGTGGTATAACCATGGTAATAATCAAGAGGTGTACCTTAGCAATCCATGGTTAGTGGGAAGAGCCTCTGTGTGACGCGGTAGGCCCAATGTACTCGATAGAGGAGGAGTTCTCCAGTAGCTGAGGGATCAGATTGATTCTACCCTTAGAATAAAATATTATTTGAGCTGAGTCAAGAACATTTTTGTTTACCTCATGATTGAGATGGAGTACATGATTACATATTTATATGTATGGGAATATACCATAGTGGGGTTTTCTGTTTATTTAATACTTTGGGGTTTATCCTTGTTGGTTTTTTGACACCTTGAGGGTCATGGTGTCCCTACTGAGTATCATTATACTCACCCCGTCACGGGTTATGCCCGCACCTCATTGTGTCGGTTGTAGATGATGGATAACGCTGAATGAGGATGAGGATAGTAGGAATGGACCACACCTGGAGATGGACCACACTACGCGACAGTGCACGGAGGGGATGAACGAATTTTTAGTGTTGTATAGGTTTTCTATACCGACCCTTCAGGTAGGAAATTGAGGTGGATGATCCAGGATCTGTTTTCCTAGTTTCTAGTACCTCTTCATTCCATTTCATTATACTTTATAGTTGGGCTTGTATTTCTATCCCCTATTACTTTTCAGCACAGTATTCTAATATAGTTTTTCAGAGTGTTTTGTATTCAGTTGTGTGCTCTATTGATTGTATTGTGAAGTTTTAAAAGAAAATGCCTTCCCAGTTTTTGTATTTACACCTTTGGTGATAGTGGAATGCCCCTGGCCTATGGAAGGCAGGCTTGTGGTAGTCATGGCATAGGCCCCGAGGGACGGGTCATGACACCATATTCCAAGGGTACATGTTCCTCAATTTAGTAACCCCCCCCATTAATGAAGAATCAGTATATTGATCAATAATATTAATATTTTTCCACTTCAAAAACATAATACCAGTTGAGATGGCCCTCGCCTATACATTAATAGGAATACATGAACAATAAAAAAAATTAAACACAAACATATTCGAACCACATTTTCCTCTCGTGAGGAAGAAATCGCTAATAATCCCTAAAATAAAGGATCCAAATTATTATTATTTACTCCTATGATAGGAATATTCCATTGAATCCACATACCTATCTCATTTCTTATATGATCTATGGAATAATAGATATTCAACATTATCATAATAAAATAAGGATATTAGAAAACACATTTAGAAATAACGCATAGCTCTTCTACCGACAACGTAAGTTGAATTTAGAAGAATATACAATAAAATCTCTTGTCTTCTCTTTCCTTATTACGATAATCACAAACCATCTTCCATGATTATGAAAAAATAATTTATCATGCCTATAACTCTTCCCTATATGAGCCATCATCTTGAAACAAGTTAGTGATAACCTCTTTTATTTTTCCACCATAAAATTTTATATTCATGTTGGAATCTAATAACCTCCTGATCTCTTTCTCCCAGTCACTCATAAAAAAATAAATGATAAGATGATTCTTGTTTTGATAATGCTCAACATTTAAATTTTGACACCAAAAAAATCTATTTATCTATACATTCTTGTCCATATTAAGTTACATTTATCTCAATCTATAAGCAATAAAATTCATCTATCTAGATAACTATTTTCAACATATTTTTTTCTCAATTGTTCATCCCACTTTTCAATGATCCATTTTCCTAATTTCATAAAAATTAATGTTTCCCGATGTCGTGACCATAAATACGTAGTAGTCTGGCTCTTCATATAGGCATATATTATCATTAGATTTTATTTCTTTAATTTATAATTACATAAATAAAAGATTGATACCATTTCTCCTCCCATAAGAATATGTTCTAGAATAGGAATCCTAAAAAACAATTCTTCACCCATAAATTTAATATAAAAAAAGTTGATATCTCCATGGCCAATAAACCACCATACATAACATCAAATACCCCTATATTTTCTACCATGTAGCATGTGGGGATGGTGAGATTTATAAATTGAATTAGGTTATTTTTACATCTTAATTCATAACTATTCCTCAAGAATTTTTCCCACAAATATTTACCAATGATAATATCCCACATAACATTAGGTTTCATAACATTCATGGAATCCTCAATGAATCATAAATTATTCCCACCTTAATAAATTTTTCATTCCAATCATTTCGAGGATGTGCAATGGGATTTACCATCTTATTTTCCATCCCTTAAAAAATGTTCATGAATATATCTATTCATGTAATTTTTCAATTAAGTGATTTTATTATTGATTTGATATTCATTGGAAAATTCAGGAGAACATTGTCAATAAGGCTAATACATCCTCCAAATAAAGGTAATTTATTCCTCGATTTTTACATATTCCTTATGTTCTAATAGATAATACCGTCAAATAATGAATTTTTGATTCTTTTATTGGATATTAGATCTCTGAGATAATCCATGGTAAGATGTATCCATTCAATTCCTAGATTGTATTGTATTATTTTATAAAACATTATTGATCTTTTGTAAGAGATAAAAATGATTATAAAACCTTCATTGATAAAATGAACTCTCAAACTGAAATACATTTCAATTATTTTAAACAAAACGTTCATTGATGTTTTCAATCAATTAATAAAAATTATCATATCATCAACATATGTTATATTAGATATCATAAAACTTCCAAAATTGTTTATTAATGGAATGATCATCCCTTCCTCCAGACCCTACATGATATTTCTTATGAGATATTTCGAGTGCAAGATAAAAACACTAGGGCATTACAGATCTCTTGGTCCTGCACCATGAATTGATTTGATGAAACCAAAACACCTTCCCATAAATGAGATTTTGTTCCATGGAAAGACATATAATCGGAAGCATAACCCAGAAATCTATTCATTGGAGGTAAACATCATCAGGACAATAAAAATAAAACATAATATCATGAAGGAATTGACCATGTTCATGGACCCAAAGGATCTTGTGGATATGAAATTTTCTAAAAGAATATACAATTGTTGAAATAATAGAAAACTAAATTGATGATTTTGGAGTATATTTTATAATTGAATTACAATTATACTTTTTTTGGATTATATCACACATTATTCAGTAACACATCTCACTAGATATATATCAAATCATTTCCCTATATTGGCAAGTAAAAATAAAGAGAATGTGTTACTTATAAAAATTCATTACCCTAGAAATTTTATTTGAATGGAAGGATTTATGTATATGGTAGGAATTTCCAGGGAGAAATTGGAGATTAATGTAGCCTAGGATATGTAGGATAATAAGCATCAAAATTTAGAACAAGATATAAATAAACTATTTTGTAATCAAAATGATAATGATTTTAATTTTTAACGGCATAAAAAATACATTGATAGTATGAATGAGAGGCTTCAGGACTTGTGAAAAAATTGGATGGTTATTTCTGTAACAGTGAGAAAAAAATCTTTCTAAAAAACTACTAGAGAATGTAATGGAATATATGGAAAAATCATAAAACATATGAATCGTAGAGGGATACCATAATACTTTTTATTTTCTAGAATAATTGAAGGGGAGGAATGTTTTTAAAAAGTAATATTAAGATGGAGGATAGTTCCCTTACCTAGGATGTAAATGTGGTGGTGGAAAACCATTGGAAAACATTGAGAATATATTTTTTAGATAGTATAGGTGAACAATTATTGAACTAATCTGGTCAGATGGAGAGGAAAATTTCATTAGTTTAAATGTAATTCTAATACAAAAATTATGATAATAAGGTATTTGAAACTCATATAGAAGAATAAGAAATAAAATAAATTTTTTTATCATGAAATAGTAAATTTTTCCGAGTGAGGATGGATTTCGTGGTGTATTCACTTTGGATACATGGGATTTCATTAGGACTGAGTTATGTGATTCATTTATGAAGCACTCAAGAGGTGGAGAAATTATTCATGAATTATGTACTTTAATGTTTGTTTTGAGACCTAAAATTAAATAACCAATTTCCATGAATAATTATTAACAAGGAACAAATATAGAACACAAAAATCATAGGGAATGAATACATAAAATAGTAATATGTTATTAGGACCCCATAATCTAGATATTTGTACAAAACAATGGAATGTGGAATAGTCATTTTATCATAAAATCTTTTCTAACGGTATGCTTGACTTCCAATTTCATTCTCTCATGGGTGGTACATATGTCCCTTGACATAGTGGTCTCTGATAACTAACCATATCCAATAACATAAATTCTCACGAGATATAAACATTCCCCTATTTATTAAATGTATATATATTTCTGGGAAAACTGTTTACAAAATAAAAATAAAATATTTTTTATAATAAGAAAATAATATTGTAAACAAATCAATAATTGAATATTTATTATATTAAAAATAAAATGGTAAAAAAAATTCTACAGAGAATAAATAGATATTCTATTAATATAAATAGAACTATTTTATTAAAACATATACCTAGTTAATCATAATGCACATTAATAGATGTTGAAATATATAAATTGGCAATTAAAGGGTGTGAAATATGAAAAAAAATCCACGGCAATTTGATACTTTTTCTATAAAAAAATTCAGAAAATTATATTAAATATTACAATGGTAAAAAAAATTTAATATAAAGATAATTAACATTTTTAACATTAAATGGATTCTTGATCTCAAATATATAGCAATGAGACAAAATAAAATAAAAATGATTAAAATATTTAAAATAAAACCATTCAAATATTTTAGAAATGAATGTTCACGATAACTAAGAGATATATTATAAAATAAAAAAAGAAGAATTACATTAAATCATAATAAAATATTAAAATAATTGTCAAATATTCAAATGATACTGAACCAAAAAAATAATTTCCTTTCCAATTATAAAAATCTTTATTTTATTTGTAAATTAATGGGATTTGAAATGTAGATAATAAATGTAAACCTTAATAACAACCACAGGAAAAGAATATATATGAGATTTAAGAGGGACTATAAATTTCAAAATTTTTAATGCCTAAATATAAATTATCTATTTTATTTTGATATTAGAAAATAAACTTAAACAATAATGTATTTATTAAAAAATCCATCAAAAGTAAGAACAAATTATTTATTTTAAATCATACAAATTAAATTATAAATATAAAATATAAATTTAAATAGTACTATATAAACAATAAAGTGAATAAACTGGTTTAATATTGAATATATAAAAAGGAAAAGTAATCAAGATAAGAAACCCTTATTTATTTTTTAATGTTGGAATCAAAATAACGTAAATGGAAGATCATGATATGGAAATTAAAATCTAATTTATAAATTTAAATTTTGATAATTGTATTCATTTCCATGGAAAGATAACCTTGTAAATTAAAATAATAGGTTCCAAATTTTTAATATGTTTCACTAAATGGATAGTGAGATAAATAACACATTCATGTACACACTTGTTTAATATATTTGATTTAATCCTCTAAATAATAATAATAATAATGGTTAAAGATTATTTAGATTCATTATTCAAGGATATAAACATTTAAACTATTAATGTTTATTCATTTTTTTGTATTTATTAGTTTTATATATTTTATTTTCATTATAAAGTTTTTGTATATTATAATTTATCATAGATGTTCTTGTATGTTAATGTCGATTATCATTATTTAATAATTCTTTCCTTGTATAAATTATGGATTATGTTTAAAAAATACTACTATAATGATTCTTATGTCTAATGGATTTCATTTTATGAAATTGATATAGTTCATGAAAATTAAATTTAAAACTTCAATGTTTAGGTAACATTGTCTATACCAAATGATACAATGTAAGGATAATTTATTTTTGATTCAAATTTACTAAAAAAAATTCATTTTTTATATGAACCTCCAATATCATATATTAATTATTTCTATGATTTGATACCAATTTTATTTTGAAATAGTTAGGACTGTATAACATCATTTGCGTCGGTGGTCCAATTGTCCCAAATAAGAACCTGATATATTAATGAATGGGTACGAAAATAATGTTATATTAAACTAATATCATTATATTGAATCATATAATGGTGTAATGAAATAAGTTTAGTTGATAATGATATTATAGGAGAGTGGAAATGATATAGTAATTGAGAAAAAATAGAAATAAAAGATACTTATATAGATGAAATTCCAATATCACGTATGAGGTTCCTTTATAATGAGAGATTTAAGCCCCTTTTGTTGGTCCAAAATACATAAAAACAATATGGGTACACAGGGAAAATGAATTTATAATGGGGTTCAATTAAAATCAAATGTAGAGATGTGGTTTTGAATGGGTGGATTATAAATATATTTATATGTTAAAATGAGGTGTAATTCAATCGAAATAGAAATTAGTTTATTTTTAGATAGAGAATGACAAATTATTTGGTTGGATTATGTAAGAATATATTGATTATAATTTTAGGATTCACTATGATTCTCAGAAAATGTGTTTTAAAAGGTTTTAATATCTATTTAATCTTTAAAATTTTGCGCCCTCAATGATTACCCATTTTACCTCTACTGACATTATTATTTTTACCATAATAATTTATTTATTTCCAAAAATATTTTTTTACATTATATGATTTTGATATGATGAATCTAATTTGTTTACGTTATTTAATATAATTAATATTTGGGAAATGATATATCTTATAAAACTCATATATATAATATAAATATATTTATAAATTTTGGAAAAAATAAATGTTTTAAATTAGGCCTTCTAATTCGTAATTTATATCATATAATTTTAATTAAATGATTGATTACCTATTTATATAATTATAATAATATCGTTTTCATCAATTAAATTGTTATTCCAAAAAAATATTTATCCTTATAAAAAATGAATAAGAAATATTTATAAAAAATACCATTTTAAGCATTATGTGATTTTACCTTTATATGAAACCATTTAAAAATCAAATTATTAATGTTGATTAATTTTTATTATGTTTAAATATTAAACATTATTAAAAAAATCTTATTAAATGTTTATTAATACATATTATAAATTGAAAAATATTTATATATTAGGAACTAATTTTTTTAAAATATATTGTAATTTTAATTTTCCATTGATTAACTATTAAATAATAGAAAAATAATTATATATAATGATCAAACCTAATTTTTAGAATATATTATATTTTCATTAATTTATAAATATTTGTTTATATTGAAAATATATGCAATAAGACCATTTCTTTCTAAATATATGTAACGCCTCAACCCCAGTTACCCAAAGTCAGTGCATTATTTTAATACATTAGCATGATTACAAGGAATCAAGACTCGAAGGACCGATCAGTTTAGCAGTCTTGGAAAAATATATCACATACATGAATGTTACATTTGCACTTTATGACGTACAAAACAACATAAATAATCATTATGAACGCCATTATTCTCATGGATTAATCCTGTATATCAATCACATTACACTTCATGGAATCCTGGTAAAAATAAAACATAGAAAGGGGTGAGCTTAAATGCTCAGTAAGGGTAAGCAATATAGCGGAAACTTTCAAAAATAAGCAAAAACATTTAAGGCAATGTATGATACTAAAAAAAGCCTTTTAAACTTGAACATCAGCATAATATGGCAGAAATAAAATGAAATAATTCCATTTACTTATTCACATGGATATTATACTAATCGAATAATCACACGCTATATCAATAACCACTTTCATAATGATGGAATGTATGATGTCGTACTTTAATTTCTGTGTCGAGGCCTCATGTCAAGACCTAAGGGATAACTGTAACCGGAACCCAACCCAGAGATCCTCTGTAACCGGACTCCATCCCGGAGTGCCTCTAATAACCGGACACCAACCCGGAGTGCCTCTATTAACCGGACACCAACCCGGAGGGCTTACTTTTACCGGTCCCCAACCCGGAACATACTAGTCCAACACATTCATCTTAAGAAGAGGATGAAATATAACAGAAACATTCGTATTAAAACTAACAAACAAAATGTCAAAATTTTAATCATAAACCATTAATATCATAAAAATAACTCATCCATAGTAAGAAATATCACAAAACCGTAAATACAATATGGATGATTTGTATCATAATAAATCAACTTGAAGCAAGTTTAAAATTTATCAAAGGATGTTGACATAGATGAAATCAATACTATTTGAGAGAAATATATCTTTTCTTGAAATCATTTAAAAGTTGCATAATTAGAGTGAAAACCTTTATTTTTAAATTATTTTTATAAGATTATGAAGGAAGCTTCAAAGGTGTAATAATATAGGAGAATAAATGCTCCCGCCGTATATGTTAAAAAAGACATTTTTACCTTAATTTTGTCAAAAGGTTAAAAAGGACCTTGTTTGGAAAACGACAGAAATATTCCTTTATAAACCTCCAAAAAAAATTCAAACAAGGGTATAAATGACTTTAACCCATATTCTTGTAAATAGTAGAAATGTTTTGAAATACATTTTTAAGAAACATGGATGTGGATGATAAAGAGATCCCAGTAGATTATTATGTATATACATCCTCGGATAATGAAGAGATTGCGAAATAAACCCTTACCATTTTGGTAACTTATTAAATGTAAAACCCATGAAAGATGTATCATACAATTTATATGTAAATACACATAAATTAATGTGTATTACACAAAGAATATAATTATGGGCAGTACATACACCACACAAAATGTAATAGTGGCAGTATGGCATGAATCTCACAAGAATAAGGAGTGAGATGAAAACCCCTTACCTTGCACTTTCCTTTTGTCGAGGGTACGTTTAACCTCATGTACGAAGATCGTAGTATGTTATTAAATAATACCAGAAGAGTATTAATATTTATGATATCATACATGATTCATTTATGACTTTATATTACCCATTTAATAATAATTTCCATGTTAAGTTAACACTTCGGGTAATAATTACTTTCTTTATCGTACGTGTTTTAACTTGTCACTCTTGTTTGTATCACTTAGATCATGATTTAAATACTTCCAGAATATAGAAAATGATAAATATATCCTATATATTTAGAATATAAATATGTATAATAGACATATATATGAAATGGAAAACACCGTTTATGGAGACGGTGGTCCGTACTTACGCATAAATGATGTTTCTGTTTTCATATAGTATTGAACGGAAGTAAGTGAATAAGATATATGTAAGTACATAAATCCATATATATATATATATATATCTAGGAGCATTATTATCTCATATATTACATACTTATTAGTAATATATATTTTTATAATCATCGATGAATGGTGAACTAGGAAATGAATCTCATCGCGTCGTGGAGAGGATAATCTGAACATACACACAAGTGATAATATCATTATTTTGATATTAAAATAATATATAATTGGATGGTATATCATATATACAGAATAATTATCATGTTATATTTATTATTTACCTGAATTAAAAATCATTATTATATCTATCCAAATAGTAATATATTGAATAACAATTACACCACGACGTGGAGACGATAAGACGTATGTACACACGTATGGTTACATGTCATTCAAAGGATGGATAGAATACTTAATATGGTTGTACCATATTTATAATAATATTATAGTATATTGGAGATACTGGATTCATTATTTTTAAATGGTAATAACAAAGAAATAAGAAGTGGATGAAGAAAGGAACTTGAAAAATGGTGGTGAAATCATTACATCTTCTTTGGGTTCTTCCTTTTGATTTGTACAAAAGGGATCCATAGGATGGCTTTATGACTAATAAAAGGCCTCTAGGATGATGTGATGGAAGTTGAGAGAGTATTTGGGCAGGGGTCGGTCGAATCAAAAGGCTATGAAGGTGTGAATTATGATAAGGGTGAGTGTCCTTTTATAAGAGGGGTGAGGGGCATCTTTGGAAAAGCTAGAAATATCATTTTATAATAAATTCATATTTGGTTTATAATGTCTCTAAAGTGGATTATTTAAAGTTTAAGGTGGTTATGGGTCGAAAACTACTCAACCAATTTAATTTAGTCTGGTTTGGGTCATTATATTAACCTTATCTTTTAGTTTTAACACTTAGTTAATTAGTTTGGCACTTACCGTGTCACTTTATATTTTTATATTATATAGTTAATAAACATACAATATTCATCCAAGAGACCCCCAAATGGTATATTAATAATAAAACTATCATGATATAAGTCTTTTGGCCTAACCTTAGTTTTTTCGGAATTTAATATCAGCTAATAATATAATATTTGTTTTAAAAACTCTTTTATGTCAATTTTGACACTATTCAATAATTGACTTTTCTAAAAATCATAACAGAATTATTACTTCTAAAAAAGTTAGTTAAATCAATCCTAATATGTCATATTATCTATAATATTAGTTTAATTCATTAAAAGTCTCAAATTATATTTATTTGGGTATTTATAATATCAATTATTTTAATTGTTCAATATTATGGTAATTACTACATCATCATTGTGTCATAAATAAATTAAATTATTTAATTTCTAAAAATTATAAATAAACTATAATTATGTAAGAAATCATTTTGGGATTCTAATGAATATTCATAGTTGAAACTCCAACTTATATATCCCTATGTAAAAATTGTTTTTCTAAAAGATATATGCTTATGACTTTTTTGTATTTATTTTAACTTAATTAATATAAAGTGTCATTATCACTTAAAAAGTGGCTCCATGGTGCCCAAAAATCGACCCAAATATGCCCATGGTCGGCAATGTATCAAAAAATAATGATAGGACGTGTTTTAGGGTAATTTAGTACTATTATAATATTATTATCTAGCCCTTATTTACCAGATATACCCTTTAACCATGGTAAATAAAATATTAACCGAAGTAATTATTCAAAATGTCTCAAAATAAAGGTTACCAATTTAAACAATTTGAACATCCTGATTCAAAATATGGAATCAATTTTTCCAAATTCAAAACACAGAAGTGGCGGAAATTAATTTAAAATTAATTCTCGTTTTCAAAACAAAAAGCGTGTTTTTAAGATATAATAACTATCAAAAGATTGATACTTGTTTATGTCCGGTTTATTGTGAAATTATGTCCAATGACCAAAATTGTATTAAATGGTAAAAATATATTCTAAATATACTTTTAAACCACTCAAATTCAAAATTTATCACTAATAATTATTATGATTAAAAATTTGTTTTTAATTAAAATTTAGTAATTTTCAATATTCATCAAAATATTAAAGTTATCCGAAAAGTACCAAAATTTCACCTTAGGCTAAATTCGATACTCCGAATCCAAAAATGAAGTCCATTTTGAGAGATAAAATTTCTAAAATTTTAAAAAAGTAGGTATTAATATTCATAATGGCTACTTTGATTGGTCGTGGTGTGTGTTAGAACTCGAAGTTGCGTGCAACACACGCTACTGTATTATTCGAAGAGAAGCGTACCATGGATGCTCGGGGTGTTACAATATAATATAATTGTTACATTTTATGGTTTATAGGGTTACCATATTAATTCACAATTATCAATTAAATTATATTTTTACATGTATTAAAAATAATCTTAAATAACTATTTTAATGAAAATATTCCAATTTATTATTTATATAAATTTTTATATTCAATATATTTTATGTTCATTAAAAAATTAAAGCATAATCCATTATATACTCAAAGGAAAATATTTATTTTTTTCAATGATTATGCCAATATTACATGGAAAATATTTTTCTTCATCCCAAAAATAATCATAATAGTCATAAATATTATGAATATGATGATATAAAAGAGACATTATTTAATTTCTAATTTTATCATATATTAATTATTTTTAATGTATATGATATAAATATAGGTTATTTTGTCAAAATAACAAATTTTGATGGTCTATTATCTTTAACTTCTGTATCCATTGTATTTATAAATTAAAAATTATCACTCAATAAAGTTAAATGTAAATTAATAATAATATTTAGAAACATGAATGTTAATGGAATAAATTGTAAAAAATTGGTGTTCATACTTCCAAAAATACAATAAATACGTGGTCAACCCGTTCTACCCTATAAAAAATATGCTGAAATACATTTCACTGATAACAAACTCAAAAAATTCATAACACACCTGTTACAGTCAATGAATATATAAAATTAATGAAAAAAATATAACTCAATCCAAAATAGCTGACCTAGGCCTTGACATCCTAATTTATAATATTCCTATAGATTCACACTCTTAATCGACCAGTACTGTATATATGTATCCAATTATACTCTTTCATTGCATTGTACAAAAATATAATAATGTAACTATATATTGGAACTAATAAAAGTCCCTTATTGTAATTCAATTCCTATCCTAATCCCTATCCACATTATGAATATAAGATTATCCAGAAAACCCTCTTAATATTCCTAATTTAGAAGAAAACACAATAATTTATTGACAGCATATCCCAATTAGTCTTGATTATTCCTATATACCCACATTGGTGATGTTTTTTTAAAACATACACCTTGATGGTAATGATGATCACATTCTTTGGCCTTTATGTTTTCTAGCCTCGTTGCAACTATTCTATAGGATTAAATCCCAAATACCAACCTCACATGCTACCTATACCTAACTATGTATACTTGAATCTATCGATATCTACTCATAGATCACTTCCTAGATGACCACTATAAAAACTATGTTTAACTTGATGTCATTCTCCCATACCCATATAGAATTTAGATGTCCATCCAAAAATAATTATATCTGATATATCACATCTCCTATAAGAATTGAGTAAAGCACAACTTATTCATTAACCCTGACACATTACACATCATTTTTGTCTCATCCCACATTATATCTATGAACATGTAATCTCTATGTGGAATTTGTATGTCAACAAATATGTTCAGAATGAATGGTTCTTCAAAAAAAATTTATATAATTATATTTTCTCTACCTAATGGTACCAAAAAAATCCATTAAGAAATTCATTGATCCCCACCAATATTTCATTCCACCTTCACCCACCTCCCCAGTGGTGTTTTTAAATGATCTATGATATTATATACTGAATCAATTGAGTTATCATCTTCCTGGGTTCTACTATACCCTATAAAAAAGAAGAATAATATGAATAAACAATATTCAAATACAATATAGATAACTAAATTACCAAAGTCACTATATCAATTTACGGAATGACCCATAGCATTATTTTCCTCTACTAAATTGAAAAACATATCCCAAGAATAGTTGTAATGTCTTTCTACTATGGCATCCTTATAAAAAATACATTAAAATCATTCTCATCTGCACAATAAATATAAACAACCAACTCCTGCTTGATCAACACGATATCCTCTCACTTTTGTGGCTCTAAATACTGTCGATTATGTTTCATTCTGAAGATACAAATGTTATTATAATCAATGAGTATATAATTTATAGTGAATCCCTCTACAAAAAAGTCTTACCAACTTGTATCCTTAACTTATTACTTCATAATATATATCCAAAAATAGCACTTTTTGATCCATGGAAATCACCCACACATATAATATATAGATTCAAAATGATAAATGAATCAATAGTCTTATTTATTATAATAAAATACTACTATGAATATTTGTAGGAAAGAATTGTATATGTTATTTTTTATTAATAAACTGAACAAAAAGATAAAGTTTCTAGATTTAAAATCACTAAAATTACATGAGAATAATTATGTAATGTGAAGAATTCATGTAAATAATGATACATCATTTATACCTCAGGATTATAGTTTACAATAGTAAATGATAAAAAAAACAACTTCAAAATAAAATTTAGATAGATCAAATAAAATGGCTGTAAAAAAACTGAAACATCAATCCTAGTTTGACAAGAAACATGAACATCCTATTGTATATATTTTTTCATGAACACATTATGGTATAGTTCTCATGTCCCTAAAGATTTATTATAATAATTTTAAGAAAAATAAAAACAAAAAATAAAAAATCACTCATTAAAATATTTTAACAAATATTATTTAATCTAACATTATAGTGTCATTGGCCTAGATCACCCTAATAAAATAGAGATAGGTGGATCAACAAAATAATCTAAATTACACCTCCTGATTTAGAGTGTGAAAAATTGAAATTACTGTCTAAAAGGTGATACCAATGATTCTAAAGATTCATTATACAAATGAGAAAAACCACACAAGTGTACTAAATAATAGCCAGAAATAAAATAATAGATTTTAATTAAAAATATTACAAAAAGTATTTGTAAAATGAAATAAAATCCAAATTCAATCATGTTGGGTCACCCATACGACAAGAAAATATATCCATGTAAAAAATATTTGTAACATCATGGGACCCCCTCCTCCATCTCAAAATCCACCAATGAACAATCGATGAATCCCTAACTCCTCTATCCATCTAAACATCAATTATAATTATTCTCCCCTTACCATTATGTTAAGACATATGATATTCACATTTTTGGAATGGAATATTTACATTACGATGATAAAATATATAGAAAACAACAAGTAATGTCCCCAAATAAAAAAAACATGTATATGAAGGTATTTTAAAGTGAAAATTTAGATAACCTATTTATATGAACACATATTTTCCTAGCTTTTAGTCATTGATCCGTAGTTGATCGCAATACTTATTTTGGATGGTTCATGAACCAGATGATGAACTCATAGTATGAAAAAAAAATATGGAATTCTACCACCTCCCATCACATAATCATAGAATCCATTATTCACCCACTTCCACAAAATGGCCCTCAACAGTCTATTCAAAAACCACTATCCGTATCTCACTAATCAAAACTGTCCATAAAGAAGTCATCAATAACCAAGATAAAATTATTAATTTAAGAATGATATCTCATCAACCCTAATTTATTCAAAATATGGGAAATTGAACATGATCCCAAATAATGATTAATATTCTCCCACATTTCTTTCGTCCATATTTTCTTTTCCTCGTAGTATTTTAATGGACATTGATCTCACTCTACGTCACATATAATTAAATTATTCATCAAATATTACATATGTGAATTGACCACAGAGTCTCTTTTCAATATGAAGAATAAGCCAATATCAATATCCCCAAAATGGGAATAACTTCCCACATCATGTATCCATAACTCGATGCTCATTTATTACCCCATATATAGTGAATTAGATATCACCAACAAACATGATAGAAAATCACATCATCCCATAGTCAAATGAGTCAGAAAAAATATGTTACCAAAGATCTAATTAAATTAATCCATCACTAGAACAACCAATTTACATCACATGTATCCTTCCCATGAAATTACTAAATTCACTCACCATTAATAAAATTTCATACAAAACCATATGTATCGTTTCAAATTTGCGGATACCCTAATGAATTACTCGAAAATCAAAATTGATAAAAATTTTCTATTATTTTCCACAAACAAGACTCTATATGTTCCCAATAAATCACCTATCATATAAAGAATAATATAATATTTGTAAAATATGGGTACAACGAACATGAGAATAGAAAAAGCATGTATGTCCGATCATATTTTAAAATTTTACTTGAAGAGTAAAATAACATGTAACTTGAATAATTTACATTAAAGATATTTTATAGAATACTCATTATAATGAGGATGAATAAAATGTTTTTATACATTGAACCATACCCATGGTGACATTTTATGAAAAATGAAAAAAATAAAAAATAAAATCCAGAGAGTACTTCCTTTCTTATTGTGACAATAAGAGGTCCCGAAGGGTTACATTGTCTAATGTGACTATACCAACTAAAATGGTCATGTATAAGCTTAATTGATTAATTATATAACTAAAATTATTATTTTTTTAAAATAATTCTTGACCCCAAAAAGTCAGTAGAGGATCATAATGAAAATCAGGTTACACATACCAAAATGTTGTTCCATTCCACTAGGGTATCAGTGATAGGTCCCATAGATATTTCCATCACCACTAAAACTCTATCAGCCTCCCAAAAGGTTTTTCGTGGGTATATACAGTTATTGTTTCTTACATATCACTAAACATTCTCATAAAAAACTATCATCAAACCATGACTAATTATTCAAATTGTCCTAATATTAAATGACGGGGTAATTAAAATACTCATAATAAAACAAATAAATTCTAGAGATATCACATTTGTATTAACTTATTTACATGTTCTTGAATAGATAAAAATAGTAATTTATGTTTCCATTTCGAAATAATCATTTAAAATATTTTTCATGTCCTTCCTCATTGATAACATATAGTTATAGTATGGGTGTAGATATTTCTCTTACTATATGGTTATTAAAAATATATCTTTTCATTGATGATGTTTATTTAGTCATGAATTACAATTAAGACTATAAGAAAAAACCTAATGAGGATAGTATTTATATTTTTGAAATTATACTAGAGAATTATGTTATTATTATTATTCAAGATTATTTGATTAGTGAATCATGTCAAATTGGTTTTAATTTAAAGAAAATGGTTGTAAATTTAAATTTATTGATATATAAAATTCTATAACACTGTTTAAGGAATAATGGATTAATATTTGAGGGGGTGGATATGTTTTTCATCCTGAATAAAATACAAATTACAAAATAGTATAACTTGATAAAATTTGATATTTTGTTTTTTAGTTTTTATATAGTGATGTTATTAATTTTATGAGTATATCAAAAAAATTTCATTTAATGTTGTGAAAATGATGAATTTTTGCATGTTTATTGATCATACACATTAAATTTATTTTTGTTAATGATATATGAATAGTTGGTATGGTTTTATAAGTGTTTAGAGTATTCCTTGATGGTTAAATTATTCTTTGAAATCAGACCTAATTTTTTTTTATGTTATGAAAATTTGTTGAAGAATTATATCATAGTTTTCAATATACTCGAAAATTATATTATAATAATAAATTTTGAATGATTATATTTTTGGATATTTAATATATATATATATATATTAATATATCCATCCATATATGAATAATGATTAAAATTTAAGTAATGATGTGATATGTGGGATGACCATGCAATTGAATGAATTTTCTATATAATGGTGATAATTAAATCTTATTTGATAATATGATATTATAATAATGATGTTTTATTAAATTAATATAATGGATCATTTATATTGAAATTGTGGGGTCAATTAATACCATGGTTGATAAATAAAATATTTTATAACGTGTTGACCAGATGTATAAAATGTTGAACGATTTTGGAAAATGTTTTTGTTAAGAAGGATGTTCAGGGGAATTAATTCATTAGAGAACCTTTTAGAGTGTGAATTAATATATATATTTATACAATTTTTAAAATAGCTATGATAAATGAGAAAATTTTTGGATAACATGATTTATTGAAAATGGAGGAGCTATGTATATAATATAAAATCACTGTAGTGTGATAATTTTATCATGAAATATTAATTACTAGTAACACATTTGTCAATAATTCATTGATTCCCTTTCTTACCATACTATTTAGATTGATATAAAAAATGATTGAACAATTTTTTGGATGTGAGGAATACATTTTCATTATATTAAAAACAAATGGAGACAAATAAGTTGGACTATTACACATTTTGTTATATAATAGGATTTAAAAGAAAGGAATTTAATTGAATAATAAATTTCAGGAATGAATTTCATAAATATTTAATTATATTTAATTATTTAATTATATTATAAGAGTGGTAAAATAAATTTTACAATACTAATAATTAAAGGATAATTGATAAATCGATGAGTTATATATGTTATTTGAATGATGTGAGGAAATGATGTTGACATAAATTATATCATGTGTTATATGAATAATTAGTATATTATATCAATTAAGTATTAATTACATCAAATATGGCTAAAACATTAATCTATTTATAATTTTCTAGTCTAGGGTGAATTGGTTATTTAAATTCAAAAATTATATTGAATTACATGTATGATGAACATGTAGAGTAATTTTTTTATTAGATATATATATATATATATATGGGATTAATGTGTTGAATCATGATTTTGAAAAAGAAATTCCCTGGAGAGAGAGTATATTTGGTGGCTCTGAACATTCTTAGAACATCACTCAACGTGAATTCATCAATAAATAATAATGATTCACATTCAATTATGAGGGGAATTATATAATATAGTAAATTATTAATGACAGTAAAAAGCCTTTTCATTGATAAATTATTACTATCTTATGATGATAAAATATTCATCTATGAAAATAACTTAATCAATTAATTGATGGATTATTTGAGAGTAAAAGAATATTTAATAATTTGTAATATTAAATTGAATATTTTTTGTGGTAGAAACTAAGTTAGTGTGATATTTTAAGGCCCGTTATGGCACTCCAAAGATAGAATAAAAGAATTAAAAATATTAATTTATGACCGTGTGATTTATTCAATATAATAAAATATCTTCAAGAATGTCTATCTTATGAGAAAACTAAGACAACTATTAGTTACAAGACACAATGTTTATTGTAGGTATGTAATAACATTTGTAAGAATTGGATGTTTTAATAGATCACCCAAGAGAATATATTATTTAATAGTATATATTTTATTACATTTTTAAATAATTTAGTATCTCAAATATGGTGCTTCATATGAGAAATTAGATACCATTATAGGGTGGAAAACATGTGATTTTCCCTAGGTAGATTATAAATTTTATACATGTTGGGTGTTTGGAAATATCACATGCGATAAAACCAATTTTAAATTTGTAAAAATAATATTACAATTTTTAAAATAATAAATAATTATTATATCTCAAACAGATTTTCCTATGAAACATGTGACACAACAATTAGGGTTGGAGGAGGGTGTTACCCTCAGTAGGGGTAACTTTTAATCAAATCAGAAATTTGGTCATGTAGCTTCTTAAATTAATATAATTAATATTTATATTAAATGGTTAATTTTAATAATGAAATACCTGGCTGATTTTACTATTTATAGTCTTGTGAATGAATAGTTTTATTGTGTGTTAGTAATTTTTTAAAGAGTTTTAGTTATAGATAAATTTATGTTCAGTTGGAAAGGGAGAATCAACGCTTCCACATTTCTATTTAATTGAATGGCATCAGCCCACCCCCCCCCCCCCCCACCACCATTTCCCCAAATCGGTTACATGGAATAGGCGGGTGGGGGTAGCCACCTTTGGCCTTCAAAATCAAATTTCATTTGGGGGTGTGTTTCCGTTCACCTAATGTAACGATGAATGGTCGGTCACCCCCTATTTTTGTTGAATTCACTCAATATAAAAGGGAAATACCACCTCTCTCTTCAAATTTCCCCCATCTATGTACATTCCACACAATCTCACTCTTAATGAAACCTTATTTTTATGTACGGGTTCAGTTGGCCAAAAAGATGTCCCATTTTTATGAAGTATCATTTAGAGGTATTTTTTATTTTATATTTTAATTTCATTTATTTGCATATTTGAATTATTTTTAGTTATTTAAAAATATGTTATTTATTAATTAGTTTAGTTAGTTATATGTAGTGTATAAATAGTAGTTCTTATCGGTAATGATTATGTATATATTAACTAATCAAAAAAACATGATTAAAGAATGATTATATATGAGGATTATCTAATATAAATTAACTAATGAATATCATATGATTAACTAATTATTATTGAATAATAAATTAAGGATTGAGTAATGTTTAACTAATGATTATATAATTATTGAGTAATGATTTATTAATGATTAACTAAGGGATAATTATTGATTAAATTTCGATTAAAATATGTATTAGTAATTATTAAAAAATTAATACGAATTGAATAATGGAATTATAATTAGCTAATGAATACATAGTTATTAATTATTAATTAATAAGTGATTAATGAATTAATAAATAATTATTAATGGATAATTAAAGAATGAATAAAGAATGATTAAATAATTGTTATGTAATGGTAAATTAATGATAAAATACTGATTAATTAATTATTAAATATTTATTACATATTGATTAAATAATGATTATGAAATGATTAATGACTGATTAAATAATGAGTAAAGAATGATTAAATAATGATTAACTCTGGAATAAAGAATCATTAACAAATTATTATTTAATTATTATGGAATGATTAAATTATAATTATTTAATTATTAAGGAATGAATAAGGGGTGATTAAAAAATGATTATTTATTGATTAAATAATGACTAAGGAAGGACTAAAGAATTATTGGCTGATGGTTAACTAAAAGTTATGTAATGATTAACCACTGATAAACTAATGACTATGTAATTATAAATTATTGATTAAACATTTATTAACTAAAGGGTTGGTAATGATTATCTAAAGATTAAATATTTATTATATAATGGTTAACAAATGATGAACTGGTGATTAACTAATTATTAACAATTGATTAAAAAAATGTGAACCAAGGATTAAACAATTTCTATCCAATTATTAACAAATGATTTACCATTGTTTAAATATAAATTAACCTAGAATAAACATTGGATGAAATATGACAAACTATACAATAATGAGGTTTAACTACAAATATGATTTGTTACACATGTGATTTAGATGGTTCATCCCTTATTTTTGGCATGGTTTCTTAATGTTGATGGATATGTTTAGGATGACTTTCATTAATATTATAAATTACTTTAAATATCTTTAGTAATTCTAAAAATGTACTACAAAAAATTAGTTTCATCTTTTAGGATTTAAGAAAATGTTCTTAAATTTAGATATTATAATGATTATCTGATTATCTGAGATGTAAAATACATATCTAGAAACTAAAAAGTGGAATTGGAACTATAATATATGTAACTATGAGTAACAACTCCAACATGGTGCATGGGGACCGACTCGACATAACCCGGTGCACACCAACGGGATATCCATCACACCTAGGTAGACACTCGTAGGGGATATACTTTAGATGATTCATATTTTCATTATAAACATCTAAAAATATATTTAATATGATAAATTGTACTAAATAATATTAGTAACATATTTTAGGATATTGGGAGATGTTCTAAAATATTTGAATCAGAAAGATTATATTTTTAACACTCATTATCAATAGTATTCATATAATGTTTTAGAAACTGAGGTAAATAGAAGATAAAATAACAATAATTATTTTATTTATCATTGATAAAATGAAAATTATGATCCAATAAAGTGCAATGGGAAAATAAAAAACACATTTAAAATCAAATGACTTATTAAAACATATATAAAATATCGATAAATTGTTCATTAGAAGAGTGTTTGGATGAGACAAGCATAACATCTAATGAGAGGTAAAATCTAGCTTATTTTAATATTGTAACTTATTGAAGTATTAGAAAGGTATGTACTAAAAATTGTAATTTTCAAAATATTTTAGCCTTCTAATGAAAACTATAGTATCATATATGTTATGTTTTTTGATGGTCGCAATCTTTTGAAAATTCAATGGTTAATTATATCCATTTGGATGATGTCATTAATCTTCCACTTGAAAATAATCTAGCTTTTACCTCACTTATGAGGTCTAACATATCTCATCCAATCATTATTATATTAAAAAAATATAATCTATTACTTCTTTGTTTTAAATCATTCATGTGGTTTTTAATGTATTTTTCATCTCTATTTCACTTTATATGACCATAATTAAAAATTTATCATGGATTAATAAACATATTTTGTATTTTAATTTATTTTACCCCCAGTTTACCAAATATTCTATATCATATTTTCTAATTAAATTTTATATTATGAAATACTAGTATTATAATATTATATATAAAGAGATGTTCTAAAATTTTTGAATCATAAATTTTATATGGCTAGTCCGTTTTGTAAATATTATTTTCAGTATCATAATATCAATCAAATAACATAATAAACATAAAGATTCATGTTATCCTAGGTCTACTACTACATGGATGTTTTTCAAATAAAGCATGGAAATTCTATAAAACACAACTACTAACAATTATTATGACATATGATTCTGTAACCCTAAGGGAAGTTCAAGTCATAATTTTTGGTTGCTTAAATTTGGGACATGGTCAAGAGACAATGTTTATTAGCTATAGATATTTGGAATTTCTAGAAACATTTTGACATTTAGCATTTTCATTAGTTGTAGTTGAGTAGTGTTTCCAGGAAATAATTTCCTTTTCCCAACCTTCATATAGTTCCATGATGGAGTTATTTATTGAGGTTTCTATATAAAAAAACATTTAATAGTAAAAATATGTAGACACACAAGAGTGGTTGAATATGGTTTGTTGTAAGTAGTTTAACCACCATTTTATGATGTAGAAGAGAATAGACTAGATGACCTCTAAGATATATATTTAAATCAATCATCTCAAGATAGTTTCTTTAATTATTGAATAGATAAAGACATCATTGATAATGATTTGGGTGCAACAGAAGTTGGTGAGAAAGTTTCTCAAAATGCAATAGTTCTATATAAGCCTTGAATGAAAATAATTCATCCCCCACACTTTTCATCCTCATCATAATAATTGGATCATTTGGATGAATTCATTTACAATTTTCTCATTATAACAATTATGTATTCTATATTTATAATGGATAAGATCATTAAGATGAAAAATAATATGAATTGCAAGTGATCTTCTATGAAAATATGTATTGAAAAATGTTCAAAAAAATCTCATTGAGTGGCACTATATATTTTTTTTTCTTGAATAAAGCTATTAAAAACACATCATAAAGTGTGACAAGTATGTGGATGATTTTAGATTATATATGAGGTACATTCCCAACATTTTATTTTGATGTTGGAGGATTTCAAATATTGGGAAGCTCATTTGTATATTCACCCATGCATAACTAAAGATCATACATTATTGGATGACGAATTTGGGCAATCCATCATCATCAAGATGATTAGTACCTTCTTGGATGTTCATGTAACCATTGTGAATGAGAGGACAAAACAAACATTCAGTAATAATATTTCAAATAATATGCTTTTAATAGAGAAACAGAAAGAAATTATGATGGTGATTGGTGATTGGGACGAATAGTATCGGTTTTTGCCAAAATTTCTATCCATACAAAGATAAAAATACCATGTTGTATTCCATATTCATATAAAAAAACATGTGTACCAAAATAACAAACTTATTCAATCTTATGATTAATTTTGTTGGTTTTTTAGGGAATTCATCTGTGTATTTCCGTATTTCCATTCAGAAAAAAAGTTCATATGGTTTGCTGGAATGTATTTAAATAGATAATAAAAGGGAATAATTTTGATTGTAAAAAACCATGATGAAAACTGTTCACCACTTCCTAAAAAATTTTCTATTATGGATAAGGATAACTATGAATCATGGATTTGGTAATTGTCTTGTATCAACAATAATTTCACCTATATTTAGGTTGTCTATTTGATATATGATCAGCATCAGAAAATCAATGTGGCCATAAATATGAATCCAGATACACGATGATCCATAAATTCTCATTACTAGTAATACATCAAAGACATTTCTAGAATCATATGAATAACATTCGATATTGAACATATATATAAGGAAATCACAAACCTTGGTATGCAATATATTTAATATTTTTTACCATTTGAATGTAATGAAAAAATTTGCTTTTTAAAATATGATCACTTCACTATATCATATGAGCTAGATCAAAAATGATATGAAGAACATTATAAAAAAATCCCCATGAATAATAAAAAATTGTTTGATTATATGATGCTGATACCAAAAGAAAAAAGGACATTGGCCAATGCAAAGGGTAAGAGGTACATACACATTACTATATACATTGCAGAGTGCATTAATGGTTTCATCAAGGGGATTTTCGTGCTACCATTAACTAACATGTTTCGGTATAAATTTTATCATATCACGATATACGCTGTTGATATGAAAAAACTAGCCTCAGTCAAGATTCAGTATCTGCTAATGTATCGAAGAAACATTCATTTAGTTTTTAAAAATAACATTGAAGAAGAAATTCGTTATCATGTGTACCATTTCCACTGAGAAGACTCTAGATTTGATGGTCAAGGGAATTTTCACCCCATAAGATTTGGATGTGGTGAAAAATGGTTGTATTATTAGATGCAAGAAAATGTAAATATGGAAACATCCTGACATTATTCTTTCCATGCACACACTCAATCGCAACATGTGCCTCTCTGATCATATCATGCGAAGTATTTGTAGATCCATTTTACCTACTTGACATCATTTATAACTGTTATGCTACACCCTAGAAACCTATTCTAGGCTTTAAATATTTCCCAATGCCCAAATACCACTATATATTGATATCTAAAACCAATAGTGTGCATAAATGAGGGAGAACAAAGTTGTGTTGGATTCGTAATGAGATGGAAGAGCCTAAAAACAAGGGAAAAGAATGAGATGAAACATATGTCATCAAGAAGGTCATAACTAAAAATTATTCCCTCCCATTTCTGGATCATGTTCACACTCTCAGTAATAATGAATTTTTTTTTGAAATGTAATCTTCTCATATTGTTAGTTAGGATGTTTTATTATACGATACATCATTTTGTATAATTTTATGGTATTATTGAATAATCTTACTATTAAATGACTATAATCCTTTCATATTCACATTAGACAGAATATGACAATTTGCATGTGAGGTGACATGAAATAATAATCAATTTTTCCATTACTAAACCATAATGAAAGAATCTGGGAATATAATCATGAAACATACCATCGTGAGTGATGTTATACATAAAATAAAAAGCACACCATTTTATAATAAAATATTTAATAAAAACGAAAATATTTTAATATATTTAAATATATAAAACCATATCTTACAAAATAACATTTCATAGGTAAAAAAATGTATTAAAAAAACTTTTGAAATATTATTTGAGATGAATGAATACATTTCATTTTAATTCACTAAAAATGATTCATAAAAAAATTTGAATAAACATTCAAAGTCATACATTATACTATTCGTAAAATTTTCATAACGATAAAGTTATATTTAAATTTTAAACATAAAACTACTTTTATATATTTACATACTTATGTAGGACTCTATACTACTCACTAATAAGGCTACACTTGATTCACTCCCCATGACAGAGGGTTATATGTATCAGGGGACTAGGGGTTATCGAGCTCGCGATCACTATCACATGATTTTTCAAGGTACCATTAAAACACACCTGCATTGTGATGGATTCTACATGATTAATGTATCTGATTTTACAATCGTTAATCGTCACCTACTTGCTACTCACCTAGAGTGGAGGAAAATAGAGACACACTCATTCCACCTGACTGAGAAAATATGACCATCATCATCGATGATGTGACAATACTTCTTAGTTTTTTTATCTTCGGGAATAAAGTCATTAGACCCACCCATGCACAATATCGTGAGGTTTCTGAGAGATTTCTAGGTGTCCACATTTTCGTTGATCATACTTCTAGAGATGGATAGTCAATGTGAATGGAATGGATGGAGATGAACATTGCACATTCAAAATATGAAACTGATGAGCATTATTTCATGTTTCATGCATGTACCAATATATTTTAGATATTTTGAGAGAATATGTGCCCATATCACTAGTATAATCATGTGAACATTATGTATCTAGGGATAATTGAGGAATACGATCAGGTTGGAACCTATAGCATTGGATCTATGTTCTTCGCCCAAAAATACAGATCATTATTCATAGCTTTCCATGCAAGCCAAATAGATATTGGGGGATGTATCCTCCTTTTTTAAATGTTTGAATGGGGTGCATCTCCTCACTCTAAAATGATTTGTATGGTCAAACACTACCTATCGAGGTTCTACACGTTTCTCTTTGTGGATACTAGTATGATCAATCAAATATATTTTGTTATGATGCAAGTAAAATTTATAGAATTTAATATCTTATTATTCATTAGATTCGATGTTGTATTTTATAGGAGGATTAAGTCACACACCTTCATCATTTCTCTGAATCACCATTAGGGTGTATATTGTCTCAAGTTGGAATGTCTCATACACAAAATGGTAAGTATATAAATTCAGTAATTGACTAAAAAATTTAATAGTATCATCTTATTTTTTTACTTATTAAGGAACCTTTTTAAAAATCTCACATTAAATTATATATTTCATGGAAGCCATATTAGGTTCTTTGGACAAGTTTCCTACAAAAATTACTATTAGACATCAATATTATAGTTCCATTGGACATCTCATCAACTTTCTTATTATTTAGTGGTACCATCATGATAGAGTCATGTTCGATTTAGGTTGTGCTCTTCCCATACGATTTATATAGAGATATTCAGAGAAAATTCTTGGATTGATGTTTATGGGAAGGATGGATGTATAATGGCGCAGAAAACTTGCTCAATATCTCATCCCCTAGGGCATATTAGCATAGGTTCATATACATGGTATTCCAATGACATGATTCCCTCATTTAGTGAAGGTAGATTTTGATCCAAGGTATAGAGTGAAGACTATATTATATGTTACTCGACTAGGATTATGGATTCATGACATTGAATGTCAATAAATTCCGATATGTTTTTTTGTACAATTTTATAATACATTTTTAATCTATTTAATACATACTCAATAAAATATACTACTTTCATGAGTGATCCACAAGAGGTGGGTGTTTCTATCGTAGTTGTGATCCATGCGGTAGTGATGGGGATAAGGAAATATGATCATGAGTATCATGATAGAATCCTTGACCATTCACCCAGAGGAGATGACATTCTAACCTAATGAGCTGTGGTTTCTTCTTTGGAACCTCCTCTAACATATACTAATTATGCGGTGCCATGATGATGATAAAGTAAACCACATTAGGATGCACATGGCGTATCAAGTATTCCAAAGGCAGAGATTATGCCTCTACCAATCCAACCTCAACCGATTTAGGGAGTGCATCCAGATTCATGTGATCTATATTTCATAAAAGGACGTCCAATGATTTCTCTATCTTGGGTTCCAAATCCTTCACAGCCTGTATGGTTACCCCATATGATAATGGGGTCCTACTACTACCCTAGTGGGTGAATGATATAGTGTGTAATATGCCATCTAATTGACACCACCTTCCACTGGGTCACGGGAAGATCATCTGATACTCGATGTTCCAGTTCTCGAGGACCACCTCCTTAAAGGTTACAAGACTCCACCCCATAACGAAACTCAACCAACTAGATATGGGAATCCTATATTCACACCACCATATGGGATGGAACCTCACTATATATGGTGATTTTACTCTTTCATGTATATGATTTATATCTATTAAATTGATTATATTCTTATTACTATCAACCATGTTATGTGGTTAGCCACTATTTCAATTTTCTTTTTTATTATAATCACATGATAAATTTTAGATGCATTTAAAGTAGACTACTTGAAATAATGGTAAAAATATTATATTTAAGGATTGAAACATTAAAATATTTTAAAATACATACTCTATATAAAATCAGAATAAAAATAGAAACATATCGCAAGCATGATTTTATTAAAATATTATAAACATCATAAATATAGAAACTGACATAAAATGAAACGAATATCCAAAAGGATTTTGAATATATTTTAATTGTTTAAAAATTAATAAAATTAAATTTTAATCTAATATTGAAATATTTGGATCATTATTGATTCAAACTGACACTGATACCCTGTTAAAATAAATACATTCTACTCAAGCTCTCCCATATACTCGTATAATCAAATTATATAGAAATGGTTGAAATAGAACATATAAAAATGGAGTAGTATAACATAAAAATTTCATAAAAATTAAAAAAATATGTTGAGGTAAGTGAAGATCCAGTATTATAGAAATAGAGGATGTATAAAAAACTACATATCACATGTCCTTCATTCGAAAGGCACACTAATTTTTTATGAGTTTCATTGAAACTACAAAATTTAATGATTGAAAGAAAACAATATAGTATGAATATAAAAAAACAAAATAAATACATAATTTATATATGTATAATGTACATTTTTATAATGAATAATAATTTTATAGATATATAATAATATCCAAAAAAAATACTATTTATCAAAATGAAATGTAGAATAAAATATTTTATATTTTATTTCTAACAAGATACACTGGATTTAAAATGAATATATTAGTTAGATTATCATGTAATGAGACATAGAGCAACATATTTGAATGTAAAAAATAATTTAATATGAAAAACACTAATATAATAAGTATAATCTTATTACCATGGTGCAAAATATAATTCTTAATAAAAAAATTTCAATTTCAAATGTTAACAAAATAATTCTAAACATAAATAAATAATCATAATATATATTTCATTATGTAATAACCTATATATTTAAAAATATAAAACATTTTAAATAAAAAAATTAAAAGGAGGATGGGCTTTTGCAACCATTCAACATTACTAAAAGGCATTACGGTCTTAGTTTCCTATAGAACATATATTTAAAAAAATTAACAACATATTTCATTAAACAAATTCAAATCACCCATTAAAAATAATCTCTAAATACATGTGTACAAGAATTATTATTTCCCTATATAATTATAAATCTTAGATCACATAAAATTTTAATCCATAAATTGTTGTAGTGACATAGTATGGAAATAATTAATATGTAATCATTCAATTTTAGTTTGAATATATGATTTAAAATGGTTATTAAATTTGGGGATTTAGGGATATATGTTTAGTGATCCTCAAATTGTTGAACCACCAGGTTCTCATCGATGATTGTTTTTATTGAGTCCATATAATTCTATAAATTCATCATCTCTTATCAGTGGAACTTTCTCATGATGGTCATGATCTTATTCTAGGTGTCCATGGATCTCCTTTTTAATCTCCCAACTGCACGTATGTTGTTTATCAAGGTTAGTTTTAATTATTTTATATAGATTAATTTTTTAATTTTTTCCTTCCAACATAACATTATAGAAAAAAATTCTTTTAAATAACAATATAAACATGAATCGTCAATGATAATTTACACAACTATAATAGAGGATGGGTCTACCCCAATAGAGGGGGAATCATAGTGAATTTCTGGAGGATACTGGACATTAAATCCTATGGACATGGGTTGTTGGTGTGTAAATTTGTAAGAGGGACAAATATAGACTCAAAAAAATATGTTACATTCATGTATTAATCACTATAATGGTGGGATGAGCAATATGAACTTGATGAAGGTTTATATTTTCTAGATCTTATTACCATAAACGAGGCAAAGCAAGCGGTGTTGGTGTTTTGGGATGCTTGGTCATCACTTGATAACTAAGAATAAGTATGTTTACTGATAATTTATGTATTTCATGATATAAATCCTCATATTTTTAGTGAATTCATTGAAATGAATCATTATTGGTTTTATATAGAGACTTGTACTCACATGTTACTCCAGCATTTCGGTGAACTTATAAATATCACAACTAGAGATCCAGTGAAGGGAAAGGGTCGTATGATGTATGGCTGATCACTAGATCCTAGAGCTAGAGTAGACCATTATAGACACTGGTTTACCCATGTTGATGTTTATTTATTTACTTTTTCTTTTATTTACTAGATGCTAACACTAAGGATATACCAACCAATTTGGGATCTACTTTTATATGCATATCATTATATAGTTTCATTATTTTCCTCTATTTAATTATTCATTGTTTTGTTATTTTTCAATACATAGCTACTCGATGAAATGATAGGAGGGTATAATATCCCCATTGTGAAATTTAAATACTCACATATAGTTAGAAGCCCATTATGTATGGAATTTCGTTCATGGGGTCATGATGCAACCAACTCACACCGTGTTGTTCTGTTTTGGATGTTATAAAATTCTATTAGAGAAATAGGAATCACTAACATGTTCATCTATTTTTCTAGGGATGCAACATGATAGATATAAGATATGAAATTTGGGGCTTATGAACGGGAACTGTCATAGTGTTTGTCCAAATCTATATAGAAGACATTTGAGTTTCCATAAAATGGGTAATTACATTTTTCTAATAGCGATGATTAAATTCACCATGGTTTATGCACAAGATGTGGAGGTTTATTTTATATTTTTTTATATTTTTTATTAATCTTTTCTAGGAAGCTAGGATAACATTAAAAATATATACCTTTTGTTGTGTTGCATAGTAGTTCATTAAATAAATGCCTTTATTTATGTTTTCTTTTCTAGATATATTCTCATTCTGTGAATTATATGTTATATGTTGTTGTGATATATCATTATTAACATTGAATAGTAGATTTAAGCATCTTGTAGTGTTAGTATATATATATATATATTGTGACTGAATGCATGGATACAGAGAATGGTTAGTGATAGGAGTGTTATACATTGGGTTGAGGGTAGAATCATAGGGATGCCTTTATGTGATCTCGTAGACTTGTTATGACCTGTTTATTTTACTAATGTTTTTTTGTATAATATGACATGGATTAGATGTTTGGCGGGACTACCAACAAACTACACCCCCCTTGAGCATTTTCATTCACTTTCTAGTGGTACATGTAGTAGGTCAAGTCTAGTCAGTACCACCAAGGATAGTGGTCGACAGTACTAGAACATCCAACACTGGTATCCTCCATCATTTAACGGAAGTACTCGAGAACAATATGAAAAGGACTACATACATGTTATCAAGTACTTTTTGATATCATTATGATAGCAGAAGTCTAAATGGTGGAACTGAAATCATTCATGTTACATGGACCATCCAAGAGTTTTTGGGGGTGTGGAGAAACTTTTAGGAAGATATTAAAATTTTACTTGAAGAATATCCAAAAACATTTTCTTTTAATAGTTCTTTCTCAGTAGAATGAATTCATATGGTATATATGAACTCACAGAACACCAACATAGAATAACTGTAGTGCATTAATGTGAGACATGACTCATGGAGTAAAATTTAAAGACCATGATGTTTATAAAAGGACAAAAATTAGTTCCAGATTTTGGAAACCTCTTAGTTTCCAATGGAATATTCTATCATACTAATAGAATGAGGAACATGAAGGTTGATGTTTTGAATCATTGTAGTGTAAAATAGCTAGGGCAATTCAAGGGATCTACAAATAAACATAGTAAAAGAAAGGGGTCTACAATTTTGCAACTATTAGAGGTTGGGAATTGTCAAATTTTAATCCCATCACCTCATAGTCACTAGTGATAGTGTGGAAAGACATGAAATCTTCTGTAGTTTTTCTCCAGATCTATGATGACATGTTTTGATAAAGGATTGAGGAATAAATTATAAAGGGTTGAGGGATCCATTTATGGCCAGAATAGTATTTCATGATAGTTGAGACTCTGGTGAGTCATGGACATGTCCATATACCCGAGGAATAACAATTCTATATATTATATAAAAACCGAATAGAAAATTATAAGGAACTCTTTACTGTATAAGCCACAATATTGAAAACATGAATTTGAACCCTACCTTATCTAAAACAATAATTTTATTTTTATTTGTAAGAGAAGAATATATTTGACTTACTTGTAGTGTAATGGAAGCTAAATTATCTTTCATTGTTTATGTCATTGAGTGTCAATCTGAATACACTTCTATATAAGAGATTGGTATTTAGTGATTCCATCAGTAAGATATTTCTAGGGGAAATCCATCTCAATAGGTGGTAGAATTTTTTGGTTAACTTTTTGATGAGGTTACCTAATACCTCTAGCATTCATGACATAGTGTGGGTTTTTTCATCAGCTTAAAGAGTTTCCACATTTTACAAATTATAGACACCCACATATTGGAGTATCTGGTAATGATCTATGTCCAAGAGATCATACACATGTATAGATTTCCCTTGAGAACTGTATCATATATTGATTTAGGTTTTATGTCATTCTTTTGGTAGGGAATGTATAATTCCATAGGCAAGCTGATGTGTTTGACATTGGTATACCATAATCATACTGATAGATAGTCCATGAGGACTAAATAGATATTAGTGGATATGCTTCTAACATTCTATTTAGAATTCATTGGAGTTTAGGATTCTCACATAGCATTGTTCGAGTTTTCCTAGAATTATTTTTAGTAGGCTTGGATTACGATGGTACCTTATAAAGAACGTTATGGGAGGTTGTGTCGCTCAATACTATACTGGAATGAGGTTGGTATGGCAACAATTGTTGGCCCAAGTAAGGTACCTAAAACCTTTGAGAGAATAAAAATTATATGGAGTATTTTGATCACCACTCAGAGCAGACAAAGGTCATATTTAGATGGTTGGAGGAGACCCTTAGATATTGTTGTAGGAGAATCGATTTTATTGAGGGTGACTGCCTAATTGGGGAACCAAGGTCTCGGGAAGAAGGGAAATCTATAAATATGTTTTTTTCGACCCTTTGAGATCATTGAATTGGTAGGAGAAGCGTTCTCTCGTCTATACATTTATTATCTCTATTGTGGTATGCACGATGTGCACCATGTGTCACAACTTGGTAATTATATATATGATTTTTTGCATGTTTTTTAATGTAATTACATTGATCTGGAGACAAAGACATCTTATGAGGAGAATCTAGTGTGGATCATAGACCAAAATGAGAAGGCATTATGAGGAATAACGGTACCAAAAGTCTTGATTCATTGAATGCATGGACCGATTGAGGATGGGATTATAGAATGTGAGTCTTATATATTAGATTTGTGGACCTAGTGGTTCGAGAATGGCCACTAGAGATACATATCTATTATTTAAATCGTTTTAGGGGGAGAATTGTAATAACATAATTTTTTTAAAGATAATGCATCAAAACTTCTATTTGATAAATTATATTTTTCAGATGTGAAAAAAAATTATTTATCAAAAAAAAATTTAAGTCTTTGAATATGAGTACATGAATTTTAAACACATTGAAATAATCTATCAAATATTTTTAGATTAAGAAAAATATTTACAATGAGAATTTGATTCCATTAATGGATCGACATGGTTTTAATAAAAATTTTATATATAACATTTTACAGATGGGTTATTTATTCAAAGTGGGGTTTGAAAGTGTCAGATGTTTGGTTGGATCACTGATGAGAATAAAATAATTAATAATTCATATTATATTATTCTTTAAATATAATTTAATATCTCCCCAGTGGTGTATCATATGAGAAATGTAATACCACCATTTGATTTGAAATTCATGGTTTACCTAAACATGGTAACACATTTATATGACATGGGTGTTTTGGAACATCATAGATGATAAAAACTTTTTTATATTTAATTAATTATATATTCTATTTTTATAATTTTTAAATAATTAATATATCTCTAATGGTGCATTGTATGAGAAATATGGGACCATCCTATGGTCTAGAACATGTGATTTACCATAGCAAGAGCATGACTTTTATGCACTTTGGATGTTTTATCATGTCTCTAGTTAAATTAATTTATTTAAAGTTTATGTTATATAATCATATTTATTAATTATATATTTCGATGATTTTATAATTCACCATCTTCCAAAAATGTGTATATTACCACTTTTAATGCCACACATATTTAGAAAGCTTGGATCTCAACGTATTTTGGCCAGGAAATCATGGTAATGTCATTATTGGGTAAAAAAATAACATTGCATTAAATTCTAGGTTGACTATTATTTTAAAAATGGATATTAAATTTGGGGAATTAAGGATACACTATCTGCGATCCAAAAAAGGATGAACAACATGGTTTTCAATTTTTATGGTTTCTATTAAGTCAAAAAAACCAAGAAACTCCATTGTGTCAGATCAGTGAATATTATTTGGGATGTTCTATCTCTTATATATGGTGCACATGGCCCGCCTTATCCATCTCCCATCTATGGGTATGTGTTTCTACAAAATAAATTTTCTTATTTTAATTAATTTATTTTTTTCTTTTTTTCATTCATCTTTTAATTCTGGAAACAATGAGAATTTAAATAAATTTAGATACCTCATTAATTAATGATTATTTACCTAATAGTAATCTTAAAAAGTATAATCAATTTGATTTGTTAAAAAATCATAATGTTATCAAAGAATACTTACAAGAGAGGAATTATCAAAGGATAGTAATGAGAAATCATCCAATGATAATGAATTATCAAAGGGTAATTTTTTCAAAATTATAATATGATATCAACATAAAATATTCCATGGATAATTGTGAAATATTATTGGGGGTATATATTTATAAAATTATTAGATAATAATTTCATCAAATTATATAATTATAATTATAAAATAATTCACAATAAATAATTTCATAGAATTATCAATGATAATTCCATAATATTATCAAAATGAAAATATTAAATAAAATTATCAATGATTGAGTTTTTAAATTTATATAATGATAATTATTAATAATTATCAAAGAATAATTTCATGAAATTATAGACATAAGTTATTAAATTTGTTAATTATTCAGTATATACTAAGTGTCACATTGGAGGTATATTAAAATTATCATTGGATAATTATCTGTATAATAAAAATATAATTATATGGGATAATATGTATTAACTTTTCATTATATAATTATAATGGATAATTTATAATAAATAGTGAAAAGATAATTATATAGGAAAATTTAGGAGAATATAATTACATATAATTATAAACCATAAATTTTAATAATATAATCAAAATATAATTAAAAGTTATAATTTGTTTTAAATTTTTCAAAAGATAAATATAAAGTATAATTTATAATATATTATTCAAAGAAAATTATATAGGATAATTTATGGTTAATGTATTAGAGTTAATTATAAAATGCTATTTCAGGAGAGATTTTCAAAATATTATTATAGAAAAACAATTTATAAATTATGAATGAGATTGAATGTACATTGCAAATATTTTTTTCTTTTTGAAATAAAATATATATATTTTTTTTGGAATCCTTGTCTTGTGATCATAATTCTGGTCGGTGGCCCAATGAGGTTTGGGTAATAAAACTATCGATGAACTTTTCTGTTGTCTTTGATAACATTGAGGTTGGAGGTTCGTTACCATTATGGGCCTTATATATCTAGTATATTATCATGATGTGATTTTATGTTGGACTAACACATGTTTTTTAGAAACATGTAGGTGTGTGAGTAGTCGTGGGTGTTCTTTAATGTGTTTGATTATACTAACTTTGATCATTGTGGGGCATATCATTCCCCACAATGATATGTGTTGTTTGTGTCTTTCATAGCCAATGGGATTTGGTTACATGTATCATGATACTGAGTTGGAGGATTGTGGATGGTTGTATGAGGTTAACCAACCTAAAACAATTTGAATCTCCTTAGTTGCTAGAATGGCTACCCCTGTAGATGGGAAATCATAGTGAGTAGCATGAAGGTAAAAAGATACTCATGTGGAGCCTTGAGGATGGTTGTATTAGGTCACTCAAACTGACACATTATTAACGTACAATAGGGAATGTGTGTCTACCCTTGTAAATGGGAAATCATAGTGGATAGATATAGGATACAAAGATGCACGGGTAATGTCTTGATTGTGGAAGTTATGCAGCCTAGTGGCCAATTAACCAGACTAACACAATCCTAATATATTTAATGGTTTATGTGCATACCTCTTGAGGAATGAATAGTGGCTTGTTGGTGGATACTTGTATTGGATATCATTGTAATTGGGTCGTGGATGATTATATGTATAAGCATACCAATGAAACAGAATATAGAATTTTTTAAATTTCTCTATCAACTAGTAGAAGTGTGTGGTGATCTACTTGACATTAATTAAGGTATGTATGTTCTTGACATTATTATCGTCAATGACATGAAGAATTTAATAACTCAGTTCTTCCTTTAAGGTATGTGATTCTATTTTTAGATTGTTTTTGAGAAAACATGCGAAAACTGGCTATGTATCGGGAAACACCTATCACATGACATGGTTTGGAGTTACACTCCATGAACTATTATGTTGACTATGTATACAGATAGGTTGTGTATGGATATACCTATCATGTGGGGATCTCGGAAAGGGTATAGAGGTTCTTACATGTACACATCGTGTACATATTTCAACATGATGTGTCGTCTTGTTGGAACAACCTATAATGAATGTCAACGAAATTCATCCATCTTTAGAATAATAGAAGAACCTACACAGAGTGTAGTCCCATGTACCTGTCATGTAATTTAATTTTTTCGTTAATACATGAAGTATCCCCATTTTACCAATTTTGGACAGAACCTTCATTGGGATCTCATGAACAACAGCATTGAACCTGATTTTCCTACTCAACCATTCATCCAAACACTGGATTAAAATTTGTTAGATCCAATAGAACCAAGTCAGTAAGTTATTTATTACTCTTATGTCGTTCTTCGTGATTTATCCTCAAAAAAAATTAGTAGGTATTGATAATTATTTGTCGTTTTATAGATCTACCCCATTCTTGACTAAATTAGAGGCTGACGCTGGATGATGAAGATCATATTTGTACGAGGAATGTGGGGAATACCGTGTTTCATTTTTTTCACAGAAATTTGGGGGTTGCAACATTTTAGTGAAACATTTGGGATTGATAAAGACCCATGTTTATTTATATATAATTGACCATAATTCTTGTGGGATGTTGTTAGGCCTTCTATTACTTAGAATTTGTGAGTGAGGTCAGGTTAGAGGCCTCCACTCCCATGGAAATTTGGGCTGGGTTTGCCAAATACTTATAATTGTTTTGGTTTTTTAATATTTAGTTTAAAATTTAACTTCTTAATTAAGTTGTTTAGAGGAATTCATGACCTCCTTTCTATTGATTCATTTTTGATAGCTATTGTATTACAACATACCAAAATTGAATTACTTGTTTAATGTCCTTAAAAGTAATTTATTTTTATTTAATGCTTGATATTACACATGTTGTGTCCCTTTGGGTTGTGACTAGAATGGCCCAAGGTTGGGATGATTTGAGTGTCAGAATATTGTGATGATGATCACATGTTGGTCTTGGAAAGATCATCTTAGGTGGTTTTGACCACGGGACATGGCATCATGGACATCAATATGAGGTACTGTGAATGTAACTTTGGTAATATCCTATGATACATGGATGGAATGGACATTTAATTTGAGAGACATGGTCACAGGGACACGATGTTCCTAATATGGGGTGTATTGGGTTCTTATGTGTTGATTACCACACTTCTGTGATGGCCAAAGCACTAACATGAGTTGTGTGCACACAGGTAGACTCTGAGATGAGGTGGTTTTTTCATATCGTATTGGTAGGGTCCCGCGATAACTGTAGTTAATGTATTATAAGTTTGAGTTGTTTACCATTGGAAGCCATATAGAAGGTGAGGAGCCTTCGTTTGATAGATATTAGGCTATCGGGTTGGGGGATGAGGCTTGTCGTGATTCAGGAAATGAGGCTAGATATTCATTTGAGGGAAGAAATCGTTGTTCCACCTATTATTATTTCAATAAAAACATTGTAGTTCCTCTGTATGTCATGCCATGAGCCGACGTGAGGCTTCCTTCAAGTGTCTGTGGGACCGTGATACGATTATTTTTGAATTCATTCAGGACATCAGCACATTGATACTTGTAGTGTTAGGAGGCACATGGTTATTTACTATGCAAATGAGGTGGAACCTCAGGGTTCATATAAGAATTAGGAATAAAAGAGTACCCTGGGCTGTGGGTCAAGTATTATCCTATATTCTGAGATTCTGGAATGGGATGAAGGTGGTGGCACTCCCTCGTTTATGTTAATGACCAGTGTAGGTGGTTTTAATTTTAAATTAAACTGATTACCTTTCTTAGTTTTATTGTATTCATAAACACTAATACTAGGTACACAACATTGTGTGTCATCCTACTGAGATTCTTCTCACACCATACACATGCCCATCAAGAAGTGTGTACACCTAAAGGATATACATATAAGTAAAGGGCTAGCATCAAGAGTTGGGTAGTAGTGAAATCAGGAATGGAGATTGTCATTGACCTTTTGGTTATGCCTTGCAGGATTTTTACATCTCCTTAGGTTTCATTACAATATTAGCGTGTTTATTAGAATTATGTAGCTATAGTGGTTATCCATGGGCGCCCATTGTGTATTGACATGTATTACATTCTCTGGATGCATTCCTTGTAAGGTTCAATGGTAGTTACTAGTTGTGTTTATCAGGCTATTTTTTTAATTTCCTTCTACAATTGTTTCTATATTACACCGACTATTTATTGATATTGAATATTCTTCTGATCATTGGGTATGGTTTGTGTTTGTTGATTCATTTATTTTCTACTACATGGTATGATATCACACATAGATCGGTACATTTATATTCCACCAGAAGGCTATAACCTTCCCATTATATATTTTTACAACTTCGCTGCTACTCGGTAGCCTATTCCATTCTGGGAGGTGCATCTACATTTAGTGAAACACAATTTGTTTATCTCTATTAATTTCAAGAAGTTACAATGTGGTATCGTAGGAGTTTGTTTCACCACTTTTTATTGTATTACTATTTAGGATATGGTAGGGTATAGATTGATTGTAATTGGAACAGTGTATCTAGAAATTGCTTAGGTGCCTATAACCCTAGGTATATGAGGTGGACATAGTTTCCTTTGGTGGTAATTATTGATTTTTGTTTTCTTATATTAAATTTATATGGTTTCCACATTTTAGTACAACTTTTTTCTGTGATGTTATTGGTTGTGATATGTGACCCTTGCCTTGGTGTGGTAAGGGAAGAATTGGACCCTATCTCAGTAAGGCAATGTGTGGTTCTCGGCCTTTGAAACACATATTTTTAGGGTATTTCAATTTAATAAATGCGTGTATTCTTTATGATGTTATAATACCATGTGAATAATGTAAAATTCATTAATGTGATAGAATTTCTTGTTTTATGCAGTGTGATATGTCATGATTTATAAATTTGTATAATTGCATGGGGAATGGGATTTGGTCCTAGATCCAATACGGGAGCACATGTTTTATGGTTGAGGTCATGTTGATCACTTGTATTGGGTGACTTAGTCTTCAATTTGAGGAAATGATGGTTGCCAGTACAGGAATGGATAAAGCTACATTTGATACTTTTCTCTTTTAAGAAAAGGTAAAGAGGCCATAAATCTAGGATTCTATTTGGTTTGGTTGCGATCTATGAGTTTATGGGCGGTTGTTATGCACTGCCTCTTTACTAATTTCCCTAACCGTGTCATATATACAAATAGTTATATACATTGGATGTCTGGCCAATTATGGTAATTTGGGGTATCCTTCTAGATTTATTGATGGAACATCAAGAAGATGATGGTACAATGCTGTAGGAGAACGATTAGGTTTATACCCCTAAGGGTCAGGTAGAGTAGGAGCTGTAGGTATAGGCGTCGGGTTATGATTATGTTCATGATCCAAAGTAGGTAGAGAAGTAGATTGGGTTGGCCTTTTTCATGACATGGATCAACATGTATCCCCTATCTATTCGGGTACATGTTTTTCCAGGGATCAACATTTTCACATAGGGAACAGAGCCCTATAGGGATTACCATTTTTGGGAGTTCCAATTGCAACACCTTCATCTTTTTCAAGGTAAGGGCGGTCCACATGCATATGAGAACTGGATAGAGAGCATGAAAGTGATCTTTGAGAATCTAGAGATACCTCTAGGGCCGAGGGTGAAGATAAAAACAAATGTGATGAAAGGATGATGGAAAAATTAGTGGAATATTGAGGTTCAGGCTCGTAGAAATGACGGAATGACCAAGAAGGACATCAAATTCATATTATTAGAGAACTTTTTCACAGGGGAAGTAAGGATAGAGAAATATTTGGAGTTCATTATCATTCCTTAGGGTGGAGTTTCTTTCATGGACTATAAATCTACTTTCACAGATTTTCACGCATTACAATATTTATGGTAAGTGATGACACATCAAGGGTGAGGCCCTTTGAACATGGATTATGACATGCCATCTAGGTGTAGGTAAACATATTAATTAGGAGAAAATTCTCAAGGGTGGTGAATCAGGTTCTCATAGTCGAGGGTAACTGGAGGGAATGTTCTCAATTGGGCCAGGCGGCTGCTTCTTGTGTTGGTTTAATTAGTAGTAAATGCATTCAGGATGAGTTCTAGCATGGCTGTCAAACCAAGGAGTCATCTATAGCACCTTGTGGTAGTTTATCTATAGTTTTTATTCAGTGTGGGAATCTAGGGATTTTCCAGACTTAGTGTTATTGGACTCCAATGGTGTGATGGGAATTTTGACATGTTGGTAATCTCGACAAGATCTATAGAAATTCTTATTAGGTGGTCAAAAATAAGGGACTAGGATAGACATTGGAATATATGTTTGGACCAATATTGATATGAGGTAGTGATTGATGAGGTTCAGCTGCACGTGGTGGACATGGAAGAGACAGTGGGACTGACCCGTGGGGTCTGTGGTCAGTAATGGGTGCAACTCTGCATAGAGGGACATGGTTCTCGTAGCATTGTTTTGGGCCAGGTCCACGTCGTGGAGCAGCTAGGGGATGAGCAGGTTGGTGAGTCGAAGAAGGTTCGAGGTACACCGCGGGCATGGCAATGATTTTCTTTTCTTTATTTAGCATGGATGATTGAGGCATGTGTGTTTTGAGTGAAAGAGGCGCACATGAAATATATGGAATGACCATATTCTGATCAATAGGTTTCCACCATCTCGGGTGTGTGATTATATTTGTGTGAGGTTATTAGCTTCAGGAGAATCATAGGATGTAATTTATAGGAGGTTATTAGGCATATGGGATTTAATGTGTTGTAGGTTACTTGAGGAGCTTGGGAATCATGGCATCTAAGGGATGTTGGTTACATGAGGATCCATGGGAATCCAAGCATTGATTATACAGATTGTGATTGAGGTGTAAGGAAATAGGTTGTTTTTAGCATTCATTGGATGAGGGACATCATTTTTCCAGTGGTTCCATGGGCTCGAGGCAGGTGCTGATGCGGTGCGGGATATGATTGGGTGTTGGAGGAGAAATGGGCATACCTGTTGAAGTTAATGGGTGACGATGTGTCACATGATGACCATGTGTCTGGAAATAGGTTGTTGGAGCGTGGTTAATTTCATATTTGGGCCAAAATTGTTCTGGAATGATCCATTATGACCATTAGAAGTGATATTTGGGGACGAATTTCATTAAGGGGGATGTTGGTAAGAATCCAGTTCTTCCTTTGAAGTAGGGGTTTTTTTGTGGTTTTTGAGAAAAAATGGTAATATGGATATGTACTGGGAAAAACCTATCACACTACATGGTTTGGAGTTATATGCCATGTAATCATATGTACATGTCATGTACAGATAGGCCGTGTTAGGGTTATCCATGGAGTGTGGGGTAGTCTACAAGGGCATAGAGGATATTACCAGTACACACCATGTATTTACTTCAACACGTCATGTGTTAATGTCAGCAAGACCTAGAAATTATGTCAGCAAAATTCGACCCTATGTGGAACAATAAAATTACCTACATGGAATGTAGTACTATGTACATGTAGTGTATTTTATTTTATTCTGTTAAAAGGTTAGTTGGCGCATTTTATCAATTATTGACTAAACCCTCATCTGGCTCCCGTGAATAGGATCACCAGACTAGATTTTCATTCTGAATTCTTCATAGGAACCCACAATTTAAACGTCATTAGATCTAGTGGATCTCCATCGATAAGCTCCTGATTACCCTTGAGCTATTCTTCATGATTTCTTCTATCAAAAAATTTATTAGGGTTTGATAATTTTTAGCTATTTTATAGATTTACACCATTCTATGCCAAATTAGAGGCTGACACAAGATGAGTACAATAGTACATGTAAGATGTAGGTCAGTCATACGTTGTTTTGTGTTTTTGCAGACATTTGGAGGTTGCAGTGTTTTAGCACAACGACCGGTTTAGAGAGAGAACCTTTTTTATTCATATTGAATTGACCTTACACCTTGGGGGATGTTTTTGGGCATTCAATTACCAAGATTAGGTTAGAGATGTCGGGTTAGGGGCCACCACTCCATGGGACATTTTCTCTCGGGGTTCCAAAATAGGGATAATTGTTTTTTTGCATTAATCTCTTATTTTTATTTTCATAAAAGCATGATTATGCTTTTTAAGCCATTGAGACCTCTCTTATAGTGTGTAATTGCTGATAGGTAGTTTAATTCATTATTTCTAAATTGAGTTACTTGTATAAAGTGATTAAAAGTGTTTTCTATTTATCTAAAGCTTGATATTATATATTTTGTGACTGTTGAGGTTGTAACGGGTATGGCCCATGGTTTTGATGACATGTTCATCAGAATTATATGATGTTGGTAACAGTTTAGGCTTTGAAAATATTTAATCATAATTTTTGAAGATAGGATTGGGCATCATCGATGTTAGTATGAGGCAGTGTGACTGTATGGTTAGGCATGGGCTGAGATACATGGACATCATGGCCATCGAATTTGATCGACATAGTACTCGGTATATGAGGTGTTAGAGATGATGTTCTTGGGTTCTTATTTTATGATTTTCTCTCACCATTGATGGCCAAAGCACCAAATTGATTCATGTTCACATAGGTATACATTGTGATGAGATTCTATTACTGATCATGTGGGTAGTGGCCCCTAATATTTAATGATTATATAATATCGGTTTGGAGAGATTTTTGTAGGAATCAATGTGGAAGGTGAGGATCCTTTGGTTGATAGCAATTAGGTTATCGGGCTAGGTCTAGAGGATCAATGAGATTGAGGTTGTGGGCCTGTATATTTATTTAAGGGTAGATAACACTTTTTCTCTAGTTATTATTTGAGGAAAAAAACACTTTTCCCTTAGGTGTTGTTCTGTGAGCCGACTTGAGGTTTCGTGTAGGGGTCCATGGGACCGGGATACTGTGATTTGAACATTCCTTCAGGACATATATACCTTGAGACACTCAGTGTCAGCAGGAACACGATGATGGGCTATGTGATTTTTGTTGAAATTGAGGGTTCACTAAGACATTGTGATTATAAAAGTACCTTGGTCCATGGGTCAACGACTCTCCAATATAATAATATTCTAGCATTGGCTAAAGTAAGTGATACTCCTAGTGGCTTCTAAGCACCAATGGAGGTGGTGTTAATTTTTCATGGATCTATTTACCGTGATTATTTTTATTATCTTATTATAAAAATATATTAGGTATGCACTATAGGGTGGTATCCTACCATGATTCATCTTAGACACTACATGAGACCTTCTAGATGTGTTTAGTAATTATGGTTTTATTTATAGGTAAATGGTAAGCTTCAAGAGCTACATAGTAGTGTTGTTGGGCTTGGAGATTATCATGGACATTGATGTTTGGTCTAGCTAGAGATTTATTTATATTTAGTATTCATTCCAGTGTGAGCATGATACTATTATGACGTAGCATCATATGTTAGCCATTGGAACCCATTGTGTATTGATATGTATGACCTGTAATTTAGGCATGTGTTGTTTGTTTTCGTGATAATTTCAAGTTTTGTTTATCGAGCTATTTCTCTTACTTACCTATAGATATGTATCTTTATCACATCAAATATTAATTGATATTAAATATTATTCCCTTCTGTGAGTCTGGTTTATATCTACTGAGTGATTTATTTTCCCCTGCATGTTATGCCATTACTCTTGGACTTGTACATTTTACTTCCTCCAAGAGGGTCCGACCTACCAACTATACCTTTGTACACCCTCGATACTAGTCGGCAAATTTTTTAATTGGAGGCGGTGCATATATGGTTAGTGGCACCATGGCTGTTTTGCACTATTTTGGTGGCTTTTTATGTTGAGACATTACAAAGAAGGAGGGGCTGGTGTTCATCGTGGATAGGTTAGTACACAATGATTTGGAACATGTAATTTTACTAAGTATTTACTTAAGTTATGATATACAACGTTATATGTGTTGTGCAATTATTATAAGGATACATTTGTGGTGTCCATATGAGCCTTGTAGTCACACACTACTCTAGGATTTTAGTGGGATTATATATATCATGACTAGATATTGTTTGAATGGAAAAGGCCCTATGATTTATGGTAGAGTGGTGGATCAACGAGCTAGAACTAACTTGAAAAGACAATAGTGTACCCCTGTAGATATTTATTTATTTAATTTTCATATATATACCTGATCCTTACACTCTAGAATAACCTTCCACTTTATGATATACATATTCTTGTATGTTAATATTATGTTTATATAATTTAATCTGATTATTTATTCATTGTTTTTTTTTTATTTTTCACTCTTTCCCAACATCATGTCATGATATAGAGGTTGTAGTATCCCTAATTTCATATTTAAACACTCACTACTAGTCAGCAACCCCCTGTGTATTTGTAGTTACACATGAGGCCATATTGCATCTGGCTCAATCACAGTGGTTCAGGTCGATATGTTACAAATAATATCTCATGAAAATATATATTATAAAACAATCATGAATATTTATATTAAAATTTATGTGATTGAAAAATTAATTTATGAAACATATGAATTTTTTTTTCGAATCATGGAATTATAAATACATGTAATGATACAATGGTTAATATGTAATTCTAGATCTAAAAATATATAATGAATGTATTTTTCAATAATTCAATGAAGAAAATATGACATGAAAATATTTTAAACCCAATAATAGAATATCTAACACTATGCGAGACTTATAAAAATATCACATGTGTGCTGGAATGAAGAATAATTGGAAAAAATATTAATTTCACTATCATTTGTTTTTAGATGAATATATAAATATCTTTTTTATTATGAATATGTGTCACAAAATGGATATTCATTATTATCTCAATTTGTATAATATAATTTCAATAAATCAATTTTTAATTAGCATAAGGGTACTCTATATTATATGTAAATCAATTTTCAAATAATTATGCTTAGACATTTTGATATAATAATAGAATATTTTACAAAATTTATTATATTTATAGGATTCCAAAAAGTATTGGGGTTTAATGTACAAAGAAAAAAATATTAATATAGTAAAAATCATATTAATTTTATAAAAAATCGATTGTAATATAGGTAAGTGTAATATTATATATATATATATATATATCAAATATCATCTCATTATTTGAGAGGATTTAACACATTTTGAGCTATGGTTTATCATATTGAGATTCGTATCATATTTCAGGCTTATATTCTTATTTTTAATAGTCATTAGGTTTTAATATCCCAACACATTAATTAGTTTTTATTTCCCTTTAATTAAATATATTAGTTTTATATATTGTTAAAAGGATTATTTCCCAATATTTTTATATTTTAATTTTATATTTTTATGGTTTTGATATAACCTGGTGATATTTTGAGAAACATTAATCAAACTATTCATAGTCATAATTGATCACAGAAAACAACACAACACATCGATTTTAAAAATATCAATTTTTATATAACAATAGTAACAAAAAATTACAGTATAAAATTAATATGATATAAAAAACTCAACAATATTTTCAATGTCTTGATATGTTTCATCACATTGCTATAAATAAAATTAATGATGTATTATATAATTTGTACAAAAAAACAGTACCTCCATTTTTAATTAATTCCATACCTTTTGGGCCTCATTTGGTATTTTTTAAATGATATTAGAAAACATAATTTATAAGATTTTTATTAATTTTATTAATTTTATCTTCCCAATATATATATTGGATGTCCCTATATATATAATGTGATTATGAACTAGTGTAGTGATTTATACGAGCATCCTCTAGTACAATATATTGTTTTAAACCTTATGAATGATTGTGAGGGATATATAGAATTTGAATAGAATTTTTAATAACTAAATTATGAACTATTTTTGTTTATTAGGTTTTTGAATCATTTGAAATAATTTTAATGACATATTTCTTCTAAATAGAATATCATATTCTAAAATTTTAACTGAACATCAATTTTATTCTTTAAAAATTATATCTTATATTTTACGAATGAAAAATTAGTTTTTCTATTAAGAAATTAGAATATCATCAGGCATTATTATTCAATTTAGATCAACATACACATTGAAAATAAACTAATAATTATTAGGGTCTATAACGATTTAAATTGATAGTTATACATGTCTATGAGCCTCAATGGGTATGTAATAATGAAATTCTAGAAACAAATTAAACAAACGAGACTAACATTGACAAAACTAGAATAACATATTTGAATTTTTAATATTGAAATAGTGTATTAAAATATAATGTAACCCAAACATGCCCCATCTACCTCCAATTATATCATTCTTTTTTAGAATTATTTGTGATTTACTCTATCAACCTTCATCCTTGGAGGTAGAACACCCTTGTGATTTATAGGGATATCTACATGAAATTATGACTTTAAGAACGGCTAATGGATCATTTATGATCCTCTTCCTATTAGTATCCTTTTTAATTCAGTGGTTTTGGAATTTAATTCATGTCTGTTTATTTTTAGTTAAATAAGAAAAGTTTCATGTCTCTCCTCCACTATTTCTAATGGATTTGTGGTCTTGGAACTAATCCATACACCATCATGAACCATACTATGGATCCTGATCATCTCAATTAAATTCCAAGATCTAGAAGAAGAACATATTAATCCAAAATTTTCAATTTTAAAAAAATTAATCATTTAACTATGATATAACATAGATTTACACTGGTCAATTAATATATATTCTATAAACATACACTTCTATTGTATAAAAAATAATTTAGGTCCCAGGTTTGTACTTCCCAATAAAAGATGCATTACTAATGTAGAAATATTTTAACACAAATATATTCGGTATAGAATATTTCAAATAGAAATTTTTGAGGGTAGACAAATCCTCTTGAAGCTATAGATTCACCCTGAAATGGTTGTTGATATAGATACACTTTGGTAGATAACCCTATCTTTTATTTATGTGGCTTTATTTATGGATGTTTTTTCTTACATTCCACACTCTTTTGTTTACCATGTACATTGCAGACTTGAATGTGATATTTATTTATAATAATGAATGTTCATATTGATTATATCTAATGGTTGAAAGTCATTTTTTTTTGATAAGGTTAATTTATCATTATTATCTAATGAATTATATTTTTTATGAGTGAAAACACAGTGAACCTATATTATATTTATACTAACCTCATGTTGGTGGGGGCTATAAGGATTTACTTCAAGACCGAGTATCATTATATTATAAAATTAAAATCATTATAATAACTATTGACTAGCCTCATGAGTATCCTAATAATGTGTATAATCCACCAGTGATATGTAATACGGAAGTTCGCCATTGGAATCCATCTCTACCATTATTACATGCCAAAATTTTCAGCTAATATTTTGTCTCTTGTTATTCTAGTAGCCTCAGAATTGTTTCTCAATTCTCCAAATTAATTAAATTAATAACTTACCAATGATTAATTTATATAAATTATGGAACCTCTCTATTTTCCTATCATTGTGATGAATTATTTTTTACTGATAAAGGAAATTCCTGGATGAAAACACACATGGTCAATAGTCTCCCAAAAGAATGTATTGTACAACCTAATACATGTATTCTTCAATGGGATTATTATGTGGATTATGGTCCTAGATATCATATCATAACTCATTATTGTGGTGATTTTGAGGATACTCGAATCATGTTCCCCTACATGGAAGATCTTAAACTAGTTGGACACCTACGTTTAGTAGAGTTGAGTAGGGGTAGTCTTCCTCATCACAGGGAACATTTTATCATGTATTCTCGGGTGGTTCCGATAGTGTTTCTTCCTTCATAATATTATATTGATCCAACAATGGTATAGTTTATGAGGGTCCTTCTACTGAGGTCTTAATGGATTTTTTATGTTCTCATGATATATACAACAATATATTTTCTCAGATAGAGTAATAATCCTTTTCTTTTAAATTCATGTTTACCTCTTTATCTCATTAAAAAAATTATATTTGTTGAGAATGGATGTGTCATAATTCCTATATTCCAATCAATTTGATATTATGTTCATTTATAACTCTGATATTCAGGTAGCTTCCTCAACCATTAGTTTTTAGTGAAAAATTAAATACATAATTTTCTATTCGATTTGTATAATGACCAGATGCTTGTCTAAATCTATGAATAAAATAGTACAAAATGTTACATTATGTCTAATAGTGTTATGAATCATGCCCATACCTATTTAATAATTATTATCTCTGTTATCATTTGAAATAAAATATGTCTATGATAATTTATAAATTGAAATTTTCTATTCAATGACATTCATTTCCATTATATTTAACTGACTCTTTTCCACAATCAAAAATATAATATTTAGTAAATTCATGACTAAAAATAAAAATTATCTATTAGTAGCTTCGTATATAATAGTAACACTAGTAATAACATATATCCCAATCTGATTTCTCATCATTATATGGATATGATCGATTCATCATATGAACACATCATAGTCACAAATAAGTATTATTACATATCAGTGTGAATTATGATCATATCAATTGAATGTGATGAATAATAGAGATATTCTATTTAAAATAACACTCGTCAATACAAGATATAAATTTACTATCAATTAATGATATTCAATCTATCCAAAAATAGTTTGGGGATATACTCATTCTAATAAAGTAATGATATTATCTATTTTTTTATTATAACCACATGGGTCATGGATAATTAGGTGATATCATCACTTGGTGAAATAACTAGAGTTGTAAATTTTTAATCTGTAATCGATATGATATATGTTTTTCTAATCTACATGAGACTTTTACCTTCCCTCATATAACTATTAGCCACATTGATTGGGTACTTTTGACTATTACCTATTGTTGATCCACCTAAAAACATCACAGGGAGTAAATGTCCAATTATTCCATTCCATGATATGGATGAAATTAAATTACATCATTTGATCCATAAATATATCATAGTGTTCACCCAGTGAAGGGAACATATGGTTTTATTTCTATAATCAAGTTCAATAATCGTAATGTGTACCACCTATATTTAAAAAATACTTAGAGTAACTCCCAAAAAATCATTATCGATTTATATAATGATATATATATATATATAATATAAACAAATATATTTTAATGATAATGGGTTAATAAAAATTCCCTCATATTGAACAAATAATTATCATTGATAGATAAATAAATCAATGTATAGAATATTGTTATGGATAAATGATTAGATCTGTGGCTATGAGATGTAAATTCTAAAGATATATTCATTCATGAATATATTATAGACAATATTTTTTTAGTATAAACTAAATATACTCTATAGTGGTGGTTCCTATTCTGTAATTCATATGGTATTTGGTCACCTTGTTGTAATTTATTTCCCCTCGTTAAACTTAGGGTTCATATTCAACATGATTGGGGGATTCCCTGTGTAAGAAAATATGGATTCCATATTAAAAAAAATGTAATATTCATATATGATAATATAAATGATTATTTTAATGTATTTTATAATGATTTATAAATTAATCAATCTATTTGTAACCTCAATTTGGAATGTTCTCTCATCCTCAATTTCTTTTCAGAATTCTTTTCTAGTTTTTATTTTGAGACTAAAAAAATGACCACCTAAAACTTTTGTGTAATGTTTCATATATGTTATGGTATATTTAGATACATGTGCCTCCATCATAAAAAAATTTACAATTGGGATGAAATTGAGTCACATATAAGTGAATTAGAAAATAAATATTTGTAATTTTTCCTAAAATATTTTATCATATATCAACAATATCATACAATAAAAACATTTCCAAAACATGCTATTTACTGAATATATTTTATTATTAAGGGTATATGTATTAAAATGGTATTTGTTCTATAATTAAAAGTTATTATAGATATATAAATGAATTTTATTATTACTCACATTATAGTGAATGTAGATATGTAAATGGAAATTTGATAGATTGAAATGGAAGCACAATTTGAACTTTATAAAGTAAAATAGATTCCAAAATTTGGTTTACAGAAAATCCTTTAATTTCTCATTACCACCATAGTTTTGTATCGTTCCTATTGGGAAATAATAAGAGCATTTTATAAAATTCAAGTAATTTTTCATAGCATATACTTCTCTATATCCCTTTTCTATGAATTAAGTCATTATAATTAAAATTAATAAAAAATTTCTTTCAAATGGGATGGATTAAATATTAATGATTATATTTGGATTAATTATAATTTATATTTTTTTATAAATTCTATTACACTATCATGTTATTCAAACATATTTTTGATAAATGTGGTAGATTTAATGTGAATTAGATTAAAGATGAAATAGTGAAATGTACATCAATTGTGAATTCCATTTTGGATGGTTACAACTTATTAAATACTCTATTATAATTTCTAGAATTATGAACCCTATGGATTACATGAGTGGACTGTCACATTCATATTTGATACAAATTAATCACTTTTAAATATTAAAAATTGGTTTCCTTATTCTTATGAAAAATCATAAGATCAAGTTTCCATCCTTCATGGGTTGCTTTAAAAATTTCAGTAGTATTATTTCTTCTATTCCAATTCATGTTCCCTTTTTCCATGGTTACCGACGTAGAAACCAAGCACACTGAAAGTGTTAATTGTGTTTTTTGAAGAAACAATCACCAAGAGGTAAAAAGTTCAAAATAATGATGGAATAATCTTCTTAGGACCATGAAATAGGGTGGTATCAATCTTTAATATCTCACTGATATATTTCAACTCATGTACCAAAATAATGAATAGGAAATGGTTATGATACATTCCCTTCTGGATATTTATATCAATACTAAATATGGGAAATTCATTTCTTCATATTCTAGAGAGAACTCTATTTTACAACCAATCTAGTGTATCCATTATGGATCCCATTATAACCTATATGATAACTCTTACTAGATATAGGGGTATGGTGAAATTTCTCATTAGATAGATACTTTTTTAATTAATACACATTTTATAATAGTCTATCTAATTCATGGAATGAACATTTAATTTAGTATAAAACTACTCATGTTCATAAAAAATATCATTTATAATCTGCAGATGTATATCTTTTTCTAAAAAAATTCTTAAAAGAACCTGAAATCTATATTTCCCCAATCAGGTATGGGATTCTTTAATTTATTGAGATCTAAAAACCATCCCACATGTAGATAGATAAAACAAAATTAGATAAAGATTTATTGGGAAATGTTATACCTTCTATATATACTTTCACTATTCGGTGATTAATCAACCATTTTTTTCCTATAGACTATTATCTAAACTGTAAATATATTCAATTAATATCAATATGAATATATATAGAGAAATTTAAATTAGATTCAATAGATCATCAAATCATTAAATGTGAGTTTCCTCAATTCAGTTGGTACTTGAGTGGGTGTTTATGGGTGTTATAGTATAACTACGTTCCATGATAAATTATATGAAATCATGGTTTCACATCACTAATGAATAATCAGAGGAAAATAATTCCCCTGGTATGGTTTTCTCTATGATATGATTGATAGTTTTGGATGATTTCATTTATTCAATTAATTCGAAGATATTTCTTAGTTATCTATGTATAAATTTGAAATAAATATCTATAATATCTGGTCTTGGTACACTGACTCAAAAGAGGTTATTTTCCCACCCAATTATTAAAAACTTTCCTAAACCAAGTTAATTTGTAGAGAAGGATGATATTTAAGGGATAAATGATGTGTTAAAATGTTATCATGAATGAAATTGACCATAATGTGTATGTAATGCAAAAAGAAGTCATATAATTGGGAGGAGGTATCATCCATAATCATAGAGGGTATTTCGTTATTTCCTTCAGTGTAACATATGTTGATGTAAAATATCTTATTTTTGAATCATTGGAAAAGCTTAGTTGGATAACTTTTTGAAAACGGTATAGAATATATTAATATAAAGTGGAAAGAGACTATGTCTTTGTTGACATATTCTTATTACTGCATTTCAAATTTAATTTTTTTTCACATAGAGTATTAATTGATTAATATGTAGAGATTCCATAAAAATTTTTGATGGAAACATGGTTGTTAACATTCTTTCCACTGATGGTGTTCATAGTAGTGCTATATGAATTTAATATAGAACTGGATCTCTCTCCTATAGTGTTAGATAGTTTTCCTTTTGGATTCTCTTAGGTTATATCATTCCATACATTCTTATGCATTATAGTTATATTTTACCTATAATAACTAAAAACCGAAAATGTGGCTGGATGATTTTTATTCTGATTGCAATGAAATTTCAATGATGACAAGTGATCATCCTAAAAACACAATAGTGAATTTACACCCCAATTTAAAAATTCCTAGATTATAATTCCATGATGAAGAGAAACTATTCTAGAGGATTGGAATATAATATAATAAATACCCCCCCATCAAAAGATAGTTAATAGGATAAAATTATCAAAATACTATTATGGGGGTGGATTATGATTTACTTTTAAAAGATTTTTAATGATATGATGGTTGCTGAAGAGAAAATTCATCAATTCCAAAATAAGTACCGATATCAGAATACTTATTCCATGATGGAATTTAAATCTCTTTCTTTATTGGATGATATTATATGCAACATGGATAGGGTGATATTAATAAAACTCAATGTTATAAGTTTAATATATGGAGATAAGAATACAAAACTCATTCCTCATATTCACAAGGTGAAATGAGGCGAGAAGGAGATTAATTTCATAAGTATCAATTGATGTCTCTTCAGCATTCATGGTGATGTTTCTAATGCTGAGGTTGATTATTTCCAAGGGTACTACATAGATTATGGGAATGGTTACAATCACAATTTTTTTAATACTATATTATGTATTGATAATTATCAAAACTGAGGTGTCACAATGGTTTCATCAAAATAGTAGGTAATTAAAGATATATTTTTCAATAATTATTGATAGTGATTCTTCACAATAAAGATTCCCCAAATCAATTTATGTGATATTTTTATATCATACACAAGGAACTAATAGTAGTTTTAAGGATGTTATTCAATCACTATTAAATTCCCCATGGTCTCAAATCAAATATCATTACACTAATACACATGATTTTAAATATTGTGTAGATCATAGCCTATGGGAAATATGAAAATTGTGAACAAGTATCCGTGATTTTAAGAAAATTAATTCTGAATGGATTTGATGATTATTCAAAGAAATCATCATACTAAAAACTGTTGGGTCCATTCCGAAAATGTGTATTTTGAACATCCTAATTACTACTTATGTAATAGTTAATTTTATACAAAAAAAATAAATTTTTGGGTACATTGATTTAAAAATGGACATCTATGATGCCATTGAAACATTTAGATGATTTTTTGTTTCTTTATTTCATAAAATATATTGATTATTTAATGATTTTAAGGATTAATAACACAATTTTTTTCATCAAATGTATCCCATTCTTAATAATAGGGAATCCATAATTTTCATAACTTTCTCTAGAGGATTCTGACAACAATACCCTCTCTCGGTTATCATATTAGTTTTTGTTGAAGAATACATGAGTAGATGCATTATAGATTTAGTTAATATTGTGATCTAAAAATTTATTAAAGATACAAGATGGATGTTAACCCCCTCTTACCTACTCTATACTAATGATATAATACTATTTAAACTAGAATAAATAACTATCTACTATTAGAGACATCATTTTCACAAAGAAATGTTAAATAGAAAATCAATCATCATGAAAAAAATAATAATTTCTTTTGAGAATGTATTTTTTTAATAAGGAAAACGTGATTTATTGAACCCTTGGGATGGGGTGGGTGCCTTACCAATCATGTTTCATTGTAATTAAAATTTTTAGTGTAAATTTAAGAGTCATCGTATCAATGGAATTTGTACTAGAAACACTAACCAGTTGGATAAATGAAATGGAAAATCTATGTTCATGCTGGGAGGGAATGCTTGGTCAACTCAATCATTTACTAAAATCTAGTATATGTATTCTTCATCAATATATTATTATAGTCTATTATTAGGAACCAAAAATCCATGATCGAAATTGCAGCTGGAGTAGATCATTTCAAGATAATAAACTCATCAATGTGGCTTTGAAGGCTTGTATTATGCCCATTGATATGTGGGAATTGGGATAAAGGATCTCATAATTTTCAATGATTCAATTCTCATCAAATTTATATTGAATATTATAACTTAAAATAAAAATTCTTTAGAGATCCATTATTATAGATTTAGTGAAATGATATTTAATGGGTATCCATACTACCATTCATCTTTAATTTTTCATTCCATGAAGAACTTCTTCAATGATCTGATGGGTAGTTCCTAGTGTCTTGTAAACATTCAGTACAAAATAAAATGTTGGAGTACTCCATTTCTAGAAATTAACCATTAATGTAACAATGTGTATCCCTCATAAAAGACACAACATGTCAATTGATAACTTCTATAAAAGAAATTTATATAATGATATGATTATCCATCCTATCAACACTCTTGAAATATAACGCTACACACTTGTGGATAAAGAAAACCTAATTTTGACTCCAAATAAGAATTACAAAATAAATGTAAGATATATCTACAAAACCTAAAATTATGAAACCCCTGAAACTCTTACATAGATATCCCACACTAAGATTCCATATTTCATTCCTTCAATGACACTATTTATATGGGGAATATAGAATTTCAAACTACACACTAATTATCAAATGAAGCTGGTTGAAGTCCCTATGGCCTTGGTCATACTTCTATTCAAGATAGGAATTGAAATCCTTCATAATCAGGTTTCATCTTGTTCTATTACAAAATAATTAGGGGATTACTTATAGGTAATAATTTTACAATAATATTTAGAAAATTGAAAATTGAATACCTTCTCATATCAATTGTTACTGTTAGATGTGGTGGATATATCTGCAACTTCTTATTAAAAACATGTTAAAATATAATTTATCACATGTGTGTATCATTGAATGCACTGATTTTTTATTTTTAGACACCATATATACTCAAAGGAATCAATTCCAATTATTGGGTAATTTTTCAACCTCCATAATCCATACATGTATAATAGATAATTTCTCTTCATGATCATACCAGACATCAATTGATCAGTATGAATGAAATGGAAAAAATTCTATTGGAAATGAAATATATATGGTGGATACCATTGATCATTATTTAAACCAAGGATAATGTTAATAGAGGGGCCTTCTATTCCCAAAGACCTTCTGGGTGTGACGGTGTTTTCAAGACACATCATGGATTCATTATTAGAAACATTTCTTAATATATTTTGAATGGTTTAACTTATGGGGCCAAACACTAGGCTATGATTAAAGTTGTTGAGCATGTTGTCAATCACCAAGGGGATTCACTCAAGATTTATTATGACTCAACACATAATGTCGATGCATTATTATTAGGAACTATGGATACCCAACATAATGTTCTTCCATATTCGTGAAAGTGTCTTCAGAACATTAGCCATCTGAATATTATAGATTCAATCATTTTTATGGAGTCTAATCAAATTGTTGATGCTTTATTAAATTTTGATATTATGTATTTTTTCTCAATGGGTTCATTTAGTACTGCAACCCACTATTCGTAATTGGTTGATGTAGACACATGGTTTGTGATCCACTCCCGCATTGTTGAAATCCCTTTACGATGCTTGCTACTTTTTGTAATTACTTTTTTAATAAATTGTATGACTAGTCTACCCAGATCCTAGCCCTTTTGACTTTATATATTTTCTGAAATTATATGAAATATATATCTTTGGTTCACCATTACTCAACAAAATTTATTTTCACATTTTTTAATTATACATGTTAATTGAGAAATTTTAAAAATTTTCATTGTGTTCATAGGTTTCCAATATATTCATTTTGTATTATTGATATGTTCATTGTATAACATATGAATATGTGTTTTTGTTGTTTAATATCATTAATTATTTCATACTAATTTTATTTTCAGTATCTTCATTTTTTTTTGTTTCTGTATAAAGGGTTTTTTCCCTACGGAAACTACCACTTGTTGGTTCTAATATAGAATGAATTTCAAATCATTTACACCAAAAAACACATTAGAAAATATTGACGGAGGATACAAAACCCATATTCAATCTCATAAATATTTCTATTTCAAGAAAACATGCATAATGATAAAATTAATTTTTTAGCATAAATAAAAAAAATTCATTTAAATATACATGATTATATTTATAAAAAATAATATATATAACATCCATAAAAAATAAAATATTTTAAAATATTAATCTTAGTTAAATTAAAATATAATTATATTTATTGAACATTATTTAAGGCACCCACATAAATTAAAAAATTAATAATTCAGTATAAATTTTCTTTTAAAACATATAAATGTTGTATAGGTTAATATAAAACCATCTGTTATTATTTTTTTCTCAAATAATATAATAATAGATTTACTCTGTTATACATTGATCGAATTCAGAGGATGGTATTATTTGGAATAATGTATTCATGAAAAATAATTCACATCCCGCTCAACTAAAATAATAAAAAATTAAATTCTGAAATAAGATACTCATAAGAGAATATATTATTTAAATATTTTAAATTCCTTAAAAATAATATGGTCTATATAACTATAAAAATAATTATGTGTTCAAATTATAATGTTATATTTTTTGCTGGGGTCATTTTAATGGATTATAGACAGATTGATAGAGATATAGGTGGTTCTATAATAGAAATTAAACTAGCTATAAAAATAATATTCATTAGAATGTTGTGTATAATACCTTGTAGATAATATTGAGTTCTAATACAGCAGTTGCATAATTTAATAATGTTTAATATCATATCTCTATAAAAATGGTGTCCATAATTTTTATTGAATTAGGTAACCATACATTGAAATATCCATTTTCCATTGTGAAATATTATCCTCCTCATCTAGAAAGGTCTGATATTTTTTACATTTGACACTCATAAAAATGATCCATTTTCTAAAAATGAAATCCTTATAGAAATTTTGTATAAATCATATTTGTAATCTATAAAAAAATTCCTTTTATTAATATCAAAAAGAATTTACTCATTTATAATATGATAACTAATCTATTCCCATATGTTATATTTTATACCTCCAAAAAAACAAGGTATTATTCACAGAGGAATATATTTATACCCTCTATAGCTGATGTATATAATGAGTTATTTGATGATTCTCATAGTTCAACTTTATATATACAACATAGTTACACTAATATTTGTATATAATTAAAGGAAAATTTTTAGTGGGATAATATGAAGTGAGAAATTGGGGATTATGTATCAAGGTGTTTTTTGGTCAATTGGTTAATACTGAAATAAAACATCCAAAAGGGGTCATGAAACCTATTCTTATTCCAAAATTGAAATGGGATAAAATCACTATAGATTTTGTGACTATATTACCAAAAAAACCAAGAATGAATGACACAATATGGGTAATTGTTGACCAAATTTATATATATGTAAATTACATATCCATTAAAGTGGATTTGAAACTAGAGTACCTTTCACGACTCTACATTAATGAAGCTATATGAAATAATTAGATAACGAATTTTACAAGTTATAGAGTTCATCCACAATTTACATGGATGTTCCCATGTACTGCTTATCACCCTCAAACTAAAAGGAATTCTAGAAGGACAGTTCAAACAATAGAAGATATGTTGAGAAGATGATTACATGGATTTCAAGGTATGTAGGACTAGTATTCATATATAGTGTAGTTTTTATATAATAATAGTTTTCATTTTTGTTTAAAAATGGAACCATGTGAATCATTTTCTAGAAATAGATATCATACACCAACTTATTGGGATAAATTTGGTGAAAGTAAGATTTTTATCCTCGAACTAATAGAGGAAATTGTAATAAATGTAAATACTATTCAAACCCATATCAAAGCATCTCAATGTAGGAAAAGAGCAATGTCGATAATCGAATGAAGACACTATTTAGATTCTTGATATTTGAGGATATTTGTTGAGGAATCAGACCACTCATCCCATAAATATTCTATGAAAAAAATACTAAATTTTGAGAGGAGAGAAGGTTACTAGAGGATGTTATGATGAAGAAATATCAAAATCTATTTATAAGGGTACATTATGCACATTTGAAGGAAGATGTTTTTGTGGGAGGGGAAAATGTAATGACCTAGATTTCTGTAAATTAAATTTTTACTCTTACAGTTATTTTATATAGTATATATCACATAAGTCACTTGTAAAAACAATAAACACTTCAGAAATGAATAATGAATCAAAAAAGAGGTGCTTCTAGATGTTAAGGAACCTATAAAAATAGAATAGAAACATGACCAATGTAATAGTAATGCTACAATTTTGAATTAGAAATAGGACAATAGAATATTAAACCACCTATTAATGTATAAATTAAATTATGGTATCTTATAAAGAAAAATATTATTTATCTATATCATTGAATAATTAAGTAAATTATTTAAAAATGATAAATTAAGTGTTGGTAATTCTATATGTTAAAATATTTAAAAACAATTTTAAAATTTATAAAAATACCTAAAATAAAATGTATTTATATAAAATATATTAATATACGTCCCCAGCCTTAAACCATACTTAATCTTGAGTTATTACAAGATTACACAATGAGGTTCTTTTCAGGATTAGAGTTTTAGAGAATTATATCATGAAACTTGCATTACATTCCACATTTAAACAAAGTGGTTACATAAAAGATAGTATTCATTCTTCCCATCAACGGAAACATATTTAAAATAAAACATGGATTTTTTCTTGACACATCCTTGACACGATCATCACATCATGTACCTTTCCCTTGACCTGTGAAAAACATTTCAAAAACTTGGGATGAGCATAAAAAGCTCAGTAAGGGTTATAAAAATATAGAAAGGAAACATGAGTCCATATATACATAAGAATGAAATCATATTTACCCATAAAACATAGGCACTTTAACATACCTCATCAAATCATGAATAAATCATAGAAATAATAAGACATAAAAGATAACTTTAGGCATTCATAACATTCTTACGTAGGTAGTAACCCTCTTGGTTACGTTTGGAATACCCATCATAGTATATTCCCTAAATCTCTTTGGAGAAACCTTAACGTTTCACTCCTTCGTGTTACCCAATGCATTGGAGAGCTATATCGGGCTCACCCACCCTTAGTTTGTCACGGAACCACCCTTATTCATAACAATGCCCAAGAACCATAACATAATCTTATCACATAAAACATGCATAAAGGAAACATAACATTTCCACATTTCAATCACAAGATATCAATACAAAACATTGATAAAAACATTATGAAAACCATTTTCAATACCAAAATAAAAGAAAAGTAAAACATGGTATTTATTTTTCTTTTAAAAAGAAGGTATGGCTTGTAAAGGAAGCCGAAACTCATATAATGGTCACGGCGGCGGAGAAGTCGTTGTCACCGCATACGTACGACAAGAAATACATTACCTTTTTTCGTTTATTAAAACGCTTCGTATAAAATAGATTCCTTTTGAATAAAGGTAAATGTCAATGGGGTATATACACCGTATAAAATAAAGTTGTGTATAAAACAAAGTATGCCTCAATGAAAGGAGATTGAGATAAAGTCCCATACAAAGATGGTATCCTTGGATTAAGGATAAATCAGTTACATAATTATGTGTGACAAACAAATACACGAAATATAAGTGGGTATTAAGTGTATAAAAATCAGAGGACATTCACACATAATCGTAGAACGACATATTCAAGGTGTACAAGTTTATCCCAAAGAATCAAAATTGGGTTAAGAAGTTCCCTTGCAAAAATTCGACAGCCTAACGACATCACTTAAAAATTAAAAAAAAAGAGTTGATGAGAGATATAAAGGGTATCTCATCACATGGAAATAAAATTTAAATCAATAAGGATATAGAAGAACATATCCCAACATAATAGATTGAGAATTAATAGACATAACAAAATAAGTCCTTTAAAAAGAGGAGCGTGAAAGGTTCCCTTACCGACATGGGTATCTTTCGAAACATACACCCCGTGAAAGAAGGAAAATACAAAATTGATGTAAATACTCATAAATGAAAGTATATTACACAATGTGTAAAATAATGGTCAGTACATACACCACTCAATGGGAATTGTGGCAAATGTAGCATACATCTCACGGGAATAAAAGTGAGATGAAAAAATCCCTTACGAAAACTCGGCAGCCTAACGGCGCCACTTAAGACTTATAAAAATGGATTGATGAGATCAAATAGGGTCTCTCATCATATTAACATAAAGTTTATCGAAATAAAAATATAAAATAACATCCCCCAACATAACAAATTGTAGCTTAAAAGAAATTACATAAAGGAGAGTACTTAAAAATAAAGAGAGAGATTAGATCTCTTACGAAAATTCGGCTGCCTAACGGTGCCACTCAAAACATTTAAAATGGATTGATGAGATAGGATAGGGTCGCTAATCAAATGAACATAATAATTACGGTATGATTAATATAAGATAACATCCCAATAATAAGAAAGATGAGCTTCAAACGGAATGACATAAAAGAGTGTACTTAAAAAGAAAGAGAGGAGTAGGATCCCTTACCTCGGGTCCGACTTGACTCGATCATTCTTTAATGTCCTGAATAATAAACTTGAGTTAATTTATACTTCCTTAAGAACCTTTTTCAACTTCATTATTCCTTTTATATCACTTATTAACATGTTATGAACATTATTTAATCATTTCTGTTAATAACAGTCATTTTGTCGATATTTGGTACTTGAGTCAAAAGTGAACTTCTTATATATACAAGTTGCTCACGTAGTCAAATATCCATTATCTCAAGAATTATATTCAAGATTTGGATATAATATATATAATATATATCTAGCATATACATGTATTTATAATATTACATAATCATCTAGAGGTAAGAAATGAAATGCATTGTTCATGGAGACGGTAAGCCGTACGTATGCATGAATGCTACTTTCATTTCTATATCATACATTAATGGAAAGAAAATAATAATGATATAAATGTATATTATAATTCCAGTATAACATAATATATAATAATTTTAAATCCATCCTTTATACGTCCCAGTATGGCATTAACGAATCAAATCACATTGAGGGGGCGGTAGTCCGCACTTCCTAAAATGAAGATATCATGTTTACCCATAATGGAAACCATAAAGGTATGTCATAAATGAAAAATACAGAATATTAAGGAAAAAATAAACATATTATATATCATATATAAATATAGTGACATCTTAATGGCCACCTTTGATGGTGTTATATGAGTGTTGAACAATCATCGTTTCATGGGGCAGAAATTCGCCATCCACAGAAACAGTATGTTCATTAACCATTAGATGAAGGTGTGTGAAATTGTAGCTCTAATACTTATTATAACAACATCCTAGTATATTGAATATACTTTAGTTGTTACAAAAGAAATGAATTAAAAGTGTTTAGGGGGTTGGAGAAGCAAAATAATACAAAAGAACTCAAGTGAAGACATTACCTTAAAATCGGGTAACTCCATTTGGTTTGTGCTCAAAGGATTCCATGGGAAGACTTCTGCCGAAAGTGAGGATTTGATGAGGAATAGAGGGATGTGGAGAGCCAAAATGGGCAGTGTATGGCCGAGCCAAAGGCTTTAGAGGTGTGGGTAAAGAGGTAGAGGTGGGGGCCTTTTATAAGAGGGGAGGAGGGGCACTCTTTGAAAGTAAGAAAATGTTACTTTATTTGAAAATGATTTTCGGATTTAAAAGGTCCCAAAATGAAATAATTCATGGATAAGGTTCTAAGGGTTCTAAATATACCCACCCAATATGTTTTGGACTTGTGTAGGTCATATATTTTACATTATCTTTTCATTTTATTTTAATCCTTTATTAAAGAGGTAATCGCTACATCATTATGATTTCATAAATAATTTTATTTATTTAAGGTCTAAAAATTATTAAAAAACTACTATGATGTAGGAAATATTTTTATCTTTCCAATGAATATTTATATTCAAAAATATGACTTATATAACCCCATGTTAAAATTATTTTAGTAAAACATTTCATGTTTGTGACATTTTTACTTTAACATTAAATAAAAAGTTATTTATGTCATTTCCAAACCAAAGTGGCTCCATGGGGTCCCCAAGTTGACCCATGGGTTTTCATGGTCGGCCATGACACATCCAATGGGTTTAGGACATGTTTCAAGCTCATCTCACGTTATTAAAACATTATTTTTACCTTAAACTACACTAATTACCTCTAATCGCGATTAAAAACTTAATAAGTTACTATTCACCAAAAAATTATTTTAATCCCATTAAACCAAATTTTACTTCTTAATGACAACCATGTATGTTGGATTTTTGAAATTCAAAACACAAAGATGGAAAAATTTCATTTAAGCAGAAAATCAGTTTTTATAAGTACCACTTAGTGGTTTCACTATTCATCAAAAATTGAAGTTTTTCAGAAAATTACAAAAAATTAACCCAAAGATATATTTGATATTATGAATTCAAAAATGATGCCTATTTTACAAAATTCGAAACATATAAGTTTCATTAATTAATTTAATAATTGATTCCCGCTATCAAAACAAATAGCGTGTTTTTATGAAACAAAATGTATCAAAAGAATGACAGTAGTTTAAGTCCGATTTCAAAGTGAAATTAATTCCAATGACCACTATTTGATTAAATGGTAAAAATATATTCTAATTTCACTTTAAATCCAATTAATAAAATAATCTAATAAAATAAATAAATTATATTAAAAAGTGGTTTTGAATTAAAATACAACATTTTTCACTATTCATTAAAAAATTATCTTTATCGGAAAAATACCAAAAATTTACACAAAGTAAATTTTGATGTCTCGATTCTAAAGAAGAATATTTTTTTGTCAAATATAACACATAAAATTGTAAAAAGGTTGATTTAAAAGAGGTTTTCCATCAAAATGCGGTTAATCGACCTTTTAAAGAATATTAGAATGTTTACGCTTAAAATTGGATTCATTCGCATTTTTAATCCCGTATCCATTATTGTAAAGTGTAAAAATATTTGAAAAACATATATAATAATTTTTTACTTAGTTCTGTTCATTCCCACCATTACAACAGCTAGGCATTAACTACCACTTAAAATAATATTATTTTATTATTAGTGTGCAACGTAAGATTCCCAAGATACTAGTTGTTGTGTATTGGGTACGCCATCGAGCATAGAGTCCCATTTAAAGAAATATTAAAATTTTCTTCACAAATATGAATAAGTATAAAAATGTCATATTATTTATTTACCTGTGGTGTTACATCCTTCCCCCCTTTTGGGAATTTCATCGTCACAATTTTAAAATTGGGCTTGGAAACATCCTTGAAAGTCCCACATCGGAAAAAGAGTCAGTAAAACAATCACTTTAAAATAAAGAAAGATAAGTACAGAGGTCACCCGAGTTAACCCATACTAGGATTCCATGTAGGAAAACATTGACATGGTGGAGAAAACATAGGGTCATGTTCTGATGGAGAGTGATAGAAAACATGTTTAGGAGAAATTTAACAATAAGAAAACCACAAACTTGTGGTCGGTTAAACAGCGTTGGGTTCCCCAGTAGGAAAAGTTAATAGATAACATTTTTGTTTAAAGTTACTTTTTATTGAGGAATTTATTTTTGAGCTTAACTAAAACATAAGGAATCATACTTACTTGTCATGTTGACATTCAACTTTTACTAGATTTCTTACATAGACTCATACTTTCTTTAAAAGATGAGTATTTAGGAAGACTTGTTCGTATTAAGAGTACTATAAACAACTTATAGAGGAGCACCTAATCCACAAAAAAAGAACTATACATTTCCCATGTCATCAAACCTTAACCAAAACTAAACCCAAAAAGGTTACTACAAGATCAGATAATCCAGAAAAGGATAACCCTTTAAAAAAGAAAATCTATTCTTAATCTCAAAATTTGTCCAACAAAACCCAAAGTTCAACGAGGACCATTCGATAACCAATTTGTCCATAAAATTCTTCAATGTAAACACATCTAATATTGAAACCCAAATATTTGAAGGATTTATTCACATAGTCTTCCATGTTAAATTGAAACATTTATCTCCAGACAACATCAGTTGCTCCTAAAGTCTCGTATTGAAAAGTAATTAACCTAATCACATATCCTCCATGATAGGTTAATAATTTTTATAAATAACCCAAAATAAAATTACTCTTAATTCATAAAATAATCTAACTAAAAAGAATCGGTCAAACTAACCAGGGAATTCACGTAGTCCAGTGGTAGGAGATAAATACTAGTTGCACTTTGGTTGTGGGTTTGATTCCCGCAGTTTGGTTCGACGCGACGGGTTGTCACATGGTCTGCGTGTTGTCCCTTTTCAAAAACTATATAATTTTATAACATTCCTCACAAAGAGATAAATTCATCAAAAATAAATATAATATATTCCTCAAGTTTATCTCATGCCTTCTTATTCCATCATATCATATAATAACCCATAATTACCTCAAAAGTAAGGATCTTATAAACTCTAATTGTTACCTTTATAATTATTACCTAAACTTCCACATCGATTTGGTCATCTCGTACATGATGCATTATAGAACATACCATGTTTCAAGTGGTTGATCATGACTCCTTGATAGTTGGTTTATAACAACCATGAGATTCCTCATTAAATCCCCCATTTCATCCAGTCTCTTAATTAGAGAACCACCACAGTTTCCTTCAAACCTGTTGTCTCTTTGGTGCTTGCTAGATCCATCATTTCACTAAAAACAGAAATGTCAGTGTGAGTATATCAACAAAACCATCATGTACTAATGAGGGAGATAACCACTAAGATATACATACTCATTCACTTTATCTAAAACTAGGACTCTTTCTGAAATCCTATCCATTATGGTACTGTGACTTATGCTTGGAGAATACCCTATCCTCTAAAGTTATCTAAACCGACCTTTGATACCAACTATAAGGCCCCAGCCTTAAACCTTACTTAATATTGATTTTTTACAAGATTACACATTGAGGATCTTTTCAGGTTTAGAGTTTTAGAGAATTAGATCATGAAACTTGCATTACATTCTACATTTAAACAAAGTGGTTACATAAAAGACAGTATTCATTCTCCCATCAACGGAAACATATTTAAAATAAAACATGGATTCTTTCGTGACACATCCATGACACAATAATCACATCATGTACCATTCCCTTGACATGTGAAAAACATTTCAAAAACTTGGGATGAGCATAAAAAGCTCAGTTAGGGTTATAAAAATATGGAAAGGAAACATGAGTTCATATATACATAAGAATGAAATAATACTTTACCCATAAAACATAGACACTTTAACATACCTCATAAAATCATGAATAAATCATAGAAATCATAAGACATAAACGGTAACTTGAGGCATTCATAACATTCTTACGTAGGGAGTAACCCTCTTGGTTACGTTTGGAATACCCATCACAGTATATTCCCTAAATCTCTTCGGAGAAAACTTAACGTTTCACTCCTTCGCGTTACCCAAGGCATTGGAGAGCTATATCGGGCTCACCCACCCTTAGTTTATCACGGAACCACCCGTATTAATAACAATTCCCAAGAACCATAACATAATCTTATCACATAAAACATGCATAAAGGAAACATAACATTTCCACCTTTCAATCACAAGATATCAATACAAAACATTGATAAAAACATTATGAAAACCATTTTAAATACCAAAATAAAAGAAAAGTAAAACATGGTATTTATTTTTCTTTTAAAAATAAGGTATGGCTTGTAGAGGAAGCCGAAACTCAAATAATGGTCACGGCGGCGGAGAAGTCGTTGTTGCCGCATACGTACGACAAGAAAAACATTCCCTTTTGTCGTTTAGTAAAACGCATCGTATAAAATAGATTCCTTTTGAATAAAGGTAAAAGTCAATGTGGATTATACACTGTATAAAAGAATGTTATGTATAAAACAAAATATTCCTCAATGAAAGGAGATTGAGATGAAGTCCCATACAATGACTGTATCCTTGGATTAAGGATAAATTAGTTACATAATTATGTGTGACAAACGAATACACGAAATATAAGTGGGTATTAAGTTTATGACAATCAGAGGACATTCACACATAATCATAGAATTACATATTCATGGTGTACAAGTTTATCCCAATGAATCAAAATTGGGTTAAGAAGTTCCCTTGCAAAAATTCGACAGCCTAACGACGTCACATCAAAATTCAAAAAAAGAATTGATGAGAGATAAAAAGGGTATCTCATCACATGGAAATAAAATTTAAATCAATAAGGATATAGAATAACATATCCCAACATAATAGTATGTGAATTAAAAGACATAACAAAATAAGTCTTTTAAAAAGAGGAGGTGAAAGGTTCCCTTACCGACATTGGTATCTTTCGAAACATACACCCCGTGAAAGAAGGACAATATAACATTGATTTAAATACTAATAAATGAAATTATATTACACAATGAGTAAAATAATGGTCAGTACGTACACCAATAAATGGAAATTGTGGAAAATGTAGCATAAATATCACGGGAATAAAAGTGAGATGAAAAAATCCCTTACGAAAACTCAGCAGCCTAACGGCGCCACTTAAGACTTACAAAAATGGATTGATGAGATCAAATAGGGTCTCTCATCATATTAAAATAATGTTTACAGAAAGAGAAATTTAAAATAACATCCCCCAAAATAAAAAATTGGAGCTTAAAAGAAGTGACATAAAAGAGAGTACTTAAAAAGAAAGAGAGAGGTTAGATCTCTTACGAAAATATGGCAGCCTAACGGCGCCACTCAAAACTAAAAAAATGTATTTATGAGATAGGATAGGGTCTCTAATCATATTAACAAAATAATTACGGTAAGATTAATATAAAATAACATCCCAATAATATGAAAGATGATCATTAAAAGGAATTACATAAAAGAGTGTACTTAAAAAGAAAGAGAGGAGTAGGATCCCTTACCTCGGGTCCGACTTGACTAGATCGTTCTTTAATGTCCTGAATAATAAACTTGAGTTAATTTCTATTTCATTAAGAACCTTTTTCATGTTCATTATTCCTTTTATATCACTTATTACCATGTTATGAACATTATGTAATCATTTAAGTTAATAACAGTCGTTTTGTCGATATTTGGTAATTGAGTCAAAAGTGAACTTCTTATATTTACAAGTTGCTCACGTAGTCAAATATCCATTATCTCAAGAATTGTATTCATGATTTGGATATCATATATATCATATATATCTAGAATATAAATGTATTTATAATATTACATAATCATCTAGAGGTAAGAAATGAAATGCACCGTTCATGGAGATGGTAAGTCGTACGTACGCATGAACGCTACTTTCGTTTCTATCTCATACTTTAATAGAAAGAAAATAATAATGATATAAAGGTCTATAATAATTCCATTATAACATCATATATAATAATTTTAAATCCATCCTTTATAGGTCCCATGTATGGCATTAACGGATTAAATCACTTTGAGGGGGCGGTAGTCCGCACTTCCTAAAATGAAGATATCATGTTTACCCATAATGGAAACCATAAAGGTATGACATAAATGAAAAATTAAGAAGCATAAGGAAAACATAAACATATTATATATCATATATAAATATAGTGACATGTTAATGGCCACCTTTTAAGGTGTTATATGAGTGTTGAACAATCATCGTTTCATGAGGCAGAAATTCGCTATCCACAGAAACAGTATGTTCATTAAAAATTAGATGAAGGTGTGTGTAATTGTAGCTCTAATACTTATTATGACAACATCCTAGTATATTTAAGATACTGGAGTTGTTACAAAAGAAATGAATATAAAGAGTTTAGGGGGTTTGAGAAGCAAAATAAAACAAAATGACTCAAGTGAAGACATTACCTTAAAATCGGGTAACACCCTTTGGTTTATGCTCAAAGGCTTCCTTGGGAAGACTTCTGCCCAAAGTGAGGCTTCTATGAGTAAGAGTGGGATGTGTAGAGCCAAAATGGGCAGGGTTTGGCCGAGCCAAAGTCTTGAGAGGTGTGGGTAAGGAGGTATAGGTGGGGTCCTTTTATAAAAGGGGAGGAGGGGCACTCTAGGAAGGTAAGCAAATGTTACTTTATTTGAAAATGTGTTTCGGATTTAAAAGTTCTCACATTGAAATAATTAGTAGATAAGGTTATAAGGGTTCTAAATATACACACCCCATTGGTTTTGGACATGTGTAGGTCATATATGTTACATTATATTTTCATTTTATTTAAATCCTTTATTAATGAGGTAATCGCTACATCATTATGATGTCATAAATAATTTTATTTATTTAAGGTATAAAAATTATAAAACAAATACTATGATGTTGGAAATCTTTTTATATTTCCAATTAATATTAATAGTAAAAAATATGACTTGTATAACCCCATGTTATAATTGTTTTAGTAAAACATTTCATGTTTGTGTCATTTTTACATTAACATTAAATAAAAAGTTATTTATGTAATTTCCCAACCGAAGTGGCTCCATGGGGTCCCCAAGTTGACCCATGGGTTTTCTGGGTCGGCAATGATACATACAATGAGGTTAGGACATGTGTCAATCTCATCTCATATTATTAAAACATTATTTTTACCTTAAACTACACTAATTACCTCTAATCGCGAATAAAAACTTAATAAGTTACTATTCCCCAAAAAATTATTTTAATCCCATTAAACCACATTTTACTTCTTAATGACAACCATGTATGTCGGATTTTTGAAATTCAAAACACAAAGATGGCAAAATTTCATTTAAGCAGAAAATCAGTTTTTATAAGTACCACTTTGTGGTTTCACTATTCATCAAAAATTGAAGTTTTTCAGAAAATTACCAAAAATTAACCCTAAGCTATATTGGATATTCTGAATTCAAAAATGATGTCTATTTTACTAAATTCAAAACATATAAGTTTCATTAATTAATTTAATAATTTATTCCCGCTATCAAAACAAATAGCGTGTTTTTATGAAACAAAATGTATCAAAAGATTGACACTAGTTTAAGTCTGATTTCAATGTGAAATTAATTCCAATGACCACTATTGGATTAAATGGTAAAAATATATTCTAATTTAACTTTAAAAACAATTAAAAATATAATCTAATCATATAAATAAATTATATTAAAAAGAGGTTTTGAATTAAAATACAACATTTTTTACTATTCATTAAAAAATGAACATTATCGGAAAAATACCAAAAATTTACACAAAGTAAATTTTGATGTCCCGATTCTAAAGAAAAATTTTATTTTGTCAAATATAACACATAAAATTGTCAAAAGGTGGATTTAAAAGAGGTTTTCCATCAAAAGGCGGTTAATCGACCTTTTAAGGAATATTAGAATGTTTTCGTTTAAAATTGGATTCATTCACATTTTTAATCCCCTAACCCTTATTGTAAAGAATAATGATATTTGACAAACATATTTAATCATTTTTTAGTTAGTTCTGTTCATTCCCACCATTACAACGGCTAGGCGTTAACTACCATTTAAAATAATATTATTTTTTTATTAGAGTGCAACGTAAGATTCCCAAGATACTCATTGTTGCGTATTGGGTACGCCATCGAGCATAGAGTCCCCTTTAAAGTAATATTAAAATTTTCATCACAAATATGAAAAAGTATAAAAATTTCATATTCTTTATTTACCTGGGGTGTTACAATTAATCAATAAATATTTTTTGTCTTCGGATTAATAGATAATTTTATTACACCGTAACGATTTTGATAATGTTTCATAAAAGCAGTTATCATACAAAAATTAGTATTGATTAAAAATATAATTTATCATATTTAGAAAATTATTTTGGAAAAACTGAGTGGTTTTTTAAAATCAATACATTGAAAATTGTTCGGGGTTACCTTTTTGGTATTTTTTTAAAAAAATTATTTTTTAGTGAATATTGAGATATATAATTTACAGTATTTGACATTATACATAAATAAATGAATTTTTAGTCAATTTAGATGAATAGATGATTTATGAACTATTATATTGAACTATAATTCATTATTTTGTTATATTTAATGATAATTATTAAAATACTCATATTTAGGCTCCAAATTAACAAACAAAAGAATTAAATAATGAAAACCACGCCTCTACCCCCTATAAATACCTCTCATTACAACCACCCCCATCACAACTTCGATGATATTTTCCATTTCAAATTTATTCCTAATCCTCTTACCATGACCTTCCCCCATGTCTAGTAGCCCTTTGTCTCTTCAAAATACCACAGCCTTTTCCTTAATGAGGTTTTCAAAGAAGAGAAAATAAGTTGTAATAACCATTTTCTTTTTCATATAATTTTATTTCATATTCTTTAATTTTCGTATCCTCTCTTAACCTCCATATCCAAAACTGCATGATATATCCACTAAAATTTATGTACTCCAATTTTATTTTTTTGAGGTAATAATCCATAAATTTTTTTCCTCCCCTTTTTTCTAAAAATTAAAACATCGCCTGTGATGTGTTGATTTATCGCATTTAGAGACAAAGATTATTTATTTTTTAATAACTACTTCAAGGATTATCATAAATACACTTTTTGGGTTAAAATAGACTAAAATATATGTACTATAACATATTTAATGTTTTAAAACCATTATATATGCATGATGTTAATTAATAAAACCCAACTAGTTTTCGATGATCGAAAAACCGCAAAAATAATCTAAATGATTATCACTACTGTCTTATCTAATGATTCATCCTCATCCCAAATAAAAAAATTTATTATATAATCATTTAACATTTTTTTGTTAATTAATAACATATAACATCAATTCTGGATATTTATTACCATTTTACATGAACTTCCACTCACATATACAACTAAACTGATCATGAAAACCAAGGAATCAAACACTCTAGAATGACGAAATTAATTCTAATAACTCATAAACAGGCCACAAATGATCATAATAAATTTATAATAAATCAGATACATATTTAATAGTTTCTAAATCAAATTACTAATGAATCTTATTTCATTATCATGGTCATTACAAGAAAGAACACGATACTTTTGAAAAAATGGTTTGTGATTCTTATAGAACATCCATTCTCCATTTGGGTTATTCTTTAATTCACATAACACTAATTTTAATCTTCATTGTTTATATATATATATATATTATAAACTATTTTAAAATATTCAAAATAAATATATCATTTTTAGTTAATTTTTATTTTATAGAAATATATGTTTTACAAAGTTTATTTCTCAACTTTTCTTGATCATAAATAATGATTAAAGGGAAATTCATGATTTCATAACCATTTTCAAATATCATCCATAATTTATTTTATGATATTTTTTTTTCTAAAATCATTACAGTGGTTTGAGAAACTATATATATTCATTTATTGTTGTATAAAAAAATTATGACAAATAAAAATGATTTTTCCAATATAAATCTTCTTTGGAAATTAAAACAAGGATTTTATCTAAACAATTCCTTGAAGATTTTTGTAAAGTATTTTCAACTATTTCAACAATTATATTTAATATTATATTTAATGTTGATTGATCTTATATAATATCATATACCATATTTTGTTAAATTGTGTATGATCATTTTGACTATAGATGTGATGTCTTTATGAAATTCACTATGTTACGCAGTATGCATTATGATTATGTTTTTTTGAGTGAGGAATTATATTTATATTTCAATTTATATGTTATTTAGGATTCAATCCATTAATATTTGCAATGCATCAGACATAGTAAGTGATGGTAGGGTCCGAATATAGTCCCTCTATGTATTGGTAGGAATGATTAGAAATAATAGATATTGACTTAGATGAGGCGTTGCACATTTATTTTTAGATATGGATTTTCTTGATGTTGTAACTTTATTTTCAGATTTCTTGTACGGGGCCTTGATATAATGTTTCAGATAAATGTAATTGATAGTCCATTTTGTAATTATACTAGTATAATATCAATTGTTATTTTTCATTCTCATATAATTATATATGTATTTATTTAATCATAAATTATTACAAACTAATTATGCACTATCTTATGGAATTTGATTAGTTATTAACCATGCCTTATTGATTATGTTTATTTATGATGTCTTCTATTTTATTTATTACCCTTAATGAGAATTTGAGTTCAAACAATTTTTATGATTTATTTTTCCCTAGGATGAAAATATGTATATAATAAATGACTTTTATGGATAATATATGATTTTATGAGTTCCTACAAGGGATTTCCTATGTTTTTTCTCTTCATGTTATAATCAAATGTTTGTGTATGTAATATGGATTCCAAAAATATTAAATAGATTAGTCCTTTTGGATTTGGGCCTTGTCTGTTTCCTAATGTATTAATGCAAAAATAATTATATATGAAAATGGTGTTGGGGTCATTATATCATTGACTAGTTTACATCATATTCATCCCTGGTATCTTAATTTACTCATAGGTAGAGGAGTATAATGTCAGGAAACTCTAAAATACATTTCATGTTCTTCAAGCACAAAAGCTCTATAAATTTTTGTCCATGTATATGTTCTTAACATATGAGTTGCATTTCCATGGGCATGTGGTGTCTCAGTAGGGTGTGGAAGAAGACCCATTGAAGGATTAAGTAATTTTTCTTGGGAAAGACCTAAGAACATGGCAGAGTTTTATTTCATCATTGGTCCCAGAGTCTATTATCTGAATCTTGTTCCCAATTTATCTTGACTCACAACCCTATTAAAATCTATGATTTAGAAGGACCAAAATTTTGTGTGGTGTGATCAGTGATTGGTAGTATTCACTTACCTAAAGTGGATATTTGTTATTTCACCAGTGCTTCCTCTTATAGAGAATGTGTGATTGTAGAGGTTTTGTTTGATGCTTCTCATATGTGCTTGGTATGTGTGCTAATGAAATTATATGTGGTTATATTTCATGGGTATATTACATTATATCCCCATGGGTGTAACTTTTCTAAGCACGATTAGTATATTAAAGCTGATGTGTTTATGATAATGTTTTGGAGGCATCACCTTGTTAGGGAGAACTTTTTCATCTTGAAAGAACATAAGAGTTTGAGGTAGGTTTTTACATTTGGATATGTACTTGATCCAATAGATTTTGATTGGTTTTATTTAGGGTAATGATTTTTTGATCTATTAATCCTCATGAATGGGGAATTTTGTGCCTGAAAATTTGTGCCGAATTATGTGGAAGGATATTGTTTGTTATTATGGGGGTGCATGGAGAGAGATATAGGTGTTGTATTCCCATAACATTGAAGCAATGGTGGGTGATATGAGGGACATTTTTTCTAATTGTGGTGAAATAATATTTTTTATAATGTAGTGGAGTCTCAATTGTGAGATTCATAAGGAGAAGATACGCGAGATAAAGTTGGCCTCAGTGATGCTTCGGTGGGGTGGTCAAGGGATTTTCATAGAAAATATTGTTTTGTATGAGGTAGTTTTTTCAGGTATTAATGTGTAAGGGATTACATCATGACATTCATATCTCACATTTGGAGGGACACCAATGATTATTCAAGATATATCATGGTTTGAGGATACAGTATTGCTGAATGGGGGTGGAACGGGATGTGGAATATTTTGTGGACATGTGCTTGGTGTTCTATCAAATAAAGCTCAAGAATCATGTTCCTGGAAGATTATTGGAACTCTTGGATGTTTAAAAGTGGAAAATGGATGACATATCTATGTATTTTTACATGGATTTATCAAGATATAGGGGTGGATTAAATGATAACTAAGTGATTCTCTGTCAGTTGATGAAATCAACTCACTTCATAGCTATCAAGGAGTAATGACTAGTGGATGATATTTCTAAGAGTTATTTGGATTAGGTTGGGTTGTTTTAAAGAGTAATGATGTCAATTTTCATGGATTGAGATGCACGTTTTACATTATGAGTCTGAAGGGTATTTCAGTATGTTTTTCACACTAACTTATGCCCCAACACTACTTTCCACCCTCAGACAGATGGGAAGATAAATGATATTATCTAGATGTTGGTGGATATGATGTGACTGTGTGTTATGTACATTAGTGGGAATTAGATACGAAAATAACATTTGATATAATTATGTTATAATAATTTATATGAATTATCCACTGGATTTTCACTATTTGAGGTTTTCTATATGAGATCATGTTGTTCTTCATTATGTAATATATTGGATGTAAAGACAACCATTATTTGTCACAATATTGTGTAGTGCACAATATGTAAATTTCATTTAGTTCATAAGAGTATGACAGTTGCGCAGGACTCGTAGATATCTTATACTGATCATATAAATAGTCTCAAAGAGTTCAAGGATGGGAACGAAATACTATGAAAGGTTCCCCATCATCGTATTAATTAGAGGTTTAGGAGAGGGACTAAGGTTACTTCTAGATTATTTGGGACCTTAGAGGTGTTGGGGTGAGTTTTTAGGGGTTCTGTATTAGTTTACTTATCCTTTATAGGGGTAGAGGATTTACTATATCTTATATATCACTAATCCTCTTTACTATATTCCGGATGAATTTCATGTCAATAAATGGGGATAGTTGGATATCAAGGATTATGCATCGTTTATAGAGTGGAAAGAAGATATCTAGGATCATCATGATATAACATTCTGTGAATGGAAAATTTCATTGGTTGCATTTTTATGGAGACATGATGTCTTGGAGGGGGGCATGTGAGTGAGAGATATAAATGAGTTTCAGTACATAAAGTTGTTGGATGTTCTTCCTTACTGTATTTTTCTTGGAAAAACTATTTTATAGACTATTTTATTTTATCAAGTGAGTTTTTTTCTTGTTTTGTGTGTTTTGTGATGTGCACTAATGTCCTAAAATATGAAATTGGAAAGATATAAATCCTAATAGATTCATGTTAACTATGATGCATTAAATCCAACCAAGAGGTTTAGTTATAACTAGAGTAGATAATATCTTGATATGGAGGATGGAATTTCTTGATTCTTGTATTCTAGACAATTAGGTTCATTGGTTTTAATGTTAATAAGTTTTTTATGAATATCGGTTTAGATATTTGGAAATGGGTGTGAGGCCGGATGGTTGGGGTAAGGTGGTTTTTAGTGTGTTTTGTTATCATTCACATTGGTTTGTTTGGATGGTGGTAGAATTTTAGACATTGAGAGATAATTTATAGGTATCTTATGAGGTGGTTTTTCATAACATATTCCTTCTGGGATTTTTATTGAATTATAATTGGAAAAAAATCATTTCTGAGGTATCAGATGAAATTTCTGGTTGCACCCCGACCTTTAAATTTTCATGTTTTTGAGTTAGATGATCATAGATGAGTCATATAATTTTCTTATAGGACTCTAGTTAAAAAAATTTGGAATTATATTTATAGAAAACGTATAAATCTTACATAACTTGTATGTTTGGATCATGGATTATGATCGTAGGTTCATGGGGTGTATTGTGATTTGTAGACTTTTTGGATTAAATATTAAAATTGAATATAGTATTTTGGTATAAAAAAACTCCAAGGATTATATGATTATAAACGGGATTACATGTCACGTAAATACCATATATTGTGTTTTTATAAGGTTGGTAATTCTCAAGGGTTTTCTCAAAACACTATTTAATCACACTCCTATCACATTATGAGTGAACCATAAGATCTGTAATGAGTGTTTCAAGACACCCTTCCATCATATTTGATTCATGGGTTCTATTTTTTATTCATTTTGTTAAGCTCCTCTGTATTCTTGATATGTTTAATTTCATTATACTTCAGATTTTTACATTGGGTGTGTGGTTTGTTTTGGTTTCTTTTTTGGGATTTGTTTAATATATCTTTAGTGAAGTGTTGGTTGAGTTGTGATCTCATGGTGTAGTATTTCATTGTGGTAATTCTTCTTCATGATATGAGGAATAGAGAGTCGTAAAATCGTCCTTGAGGTAAGGAATCCCAATTTCTCCATATCATGTAACATGTGGGATGGGTTTAATTTTATTTATATATGGTTTCTGATTATTATGGTTTAATAAATTATAGTGAATTAATTAATTGATATTTAATGTGGAGAAAAGGGGGTTTTATTCACATTATTTGTCGTCTTAGATAGTATTATGATATTAGTAATTGAGTGGGATTGATGCCTCATGGAAAATTGTTGTCATTCAGGGATTTTTTTGCATTGTATATAAGTGTTTTGATTACTACATTGGTTGTTATTTTTTTATATCAACATAAAATAGATATTGGTTACACACTTATTTTAGGATAATTAAATAGTTTCCCTAGTATTTATGGATTGTATTACAATGACCCTAATGTAATGTGCAATGTGATAGAGTCCCCATTGTAAATCTACAAAAATATTCGGGTGTGGTGTTGTGTGTTCATTTTTGTTGGGTGGCGATGTTTGGTTTTGATGGTAGGTGTGGATATTTGTGGTTTTTTATTAATGAATGTTATTTATAAGCATAAATTTTACATGTTATTAATATATTTATTTTTTAACGAGTAAAATATGTATCGTCATACATTTAAAAAGAGATTCAGACACCACAATTAACACAGTCAAAAAATGGAATGGCACATCATTCAGGGGTTCTTAAAACTATACGGATAGAATATTTTCACTATATTTACGGATTAGACATTTTATATCCCATGATTATTGATATGTTAAATCGGTGGTAGATGGGATAGCTAATAAAGGATTCAAAAATGCCATTACATGGTCGAATGACCTTCCAATGTATTTGTTTCCGTATTATGAATATTACTGTAGAAAATCCCTCTTTATGACTTTTGAAATGATTCTCTATATTAAATATTTGTGACATGTTTATTTTAAAGAGAATATAAAATAATAAAAAAAATGATGGGTTCTGTAACAAAATTTCATCGATGATAAATAATTAGAATAATAGGTGGATTTTGTGGAATTTTTCAAAAATTTGATCAATGGTTTTTATCTTGTTGTGTGGTGTTATGAATTTAGAGGTGAGAGAAAATCTTGTAATATTGTGGGTTGGTGAGTTTTTTTGTGAACCCATATGTTGGGATTGATAGTTCTATAAAATTTATAAATATAATATTATATTCTTGTCATTTTAATATGCACCCTAAACACAATGTCCATTATGTCTGAAAACAGCCTAGTCACGCAGGAGGGGGGTCCTGACATTCAAGAAAAGGTTTATATGGTTGGTACTATCTCCTTCCTACTCAATATTCCATGTGAGATACATATTGCATAGGTTTTTATGAAAATAGGTCTACTAAAAAAATTATATTGTGGTTGAGATGGCCCATGTTTTTTTGGTGGGATGTGATATGACCATTATTTTGGGTTTAATTTCCCTAGGGGTCATGCATTATAGGAAGATGGATTTAGGTAAATGTAGTATGTAAAGAACCGTAAAATTCAAGGGAAATTTTCTCTTAATTTTCTTTGGAATTTTTACAAGAACGCGGTTTTTGACGGCACCTAATTCCGAGGACCGGTGTGCTCGGAATCAATTTCTGAAGTTTGGCTCGGGTACGTTCAGTGAACGAACGAGCGGGTTTTCCTATCTTTTGAACCGTTGCTTGGAATTGAAATCTGATCACACCGATAAACTCGCAACGCCAGTAATCGCTTAAGGGAACCTTTACCGTAGTTGCGTTTGTGCGGGAGAAGAAGTTAATTAATGGGGTTTAATTAAAAAGTAAATAAAATTGTTAAATTAATTTTATTTCTTTTTCAAGGCGGTTAGTTTCTCCCATGGGATGATGGTGGTGGGGACCACATCCACCCAACTTCCCATGTGTGGAAAATTAAAAGGGTGGGGCCCACACGAACCCCCCACCATTTCAATTTTTCCCTAACTCCCTAACCCCTCTTCACCCCTCACATTCCTAACTCCCCATTAACTCACCTTTATTAATATTTGACAACTTGTTGTAATTAATTTGGTGAGTTACATGTAAGTTTTTGAAATTCAAACAATTGAATTTCAAATGCTTTGTTGTGTTAATAAAATAAGTTTAGAACATATTTTATTAGGGGTTGGTGTTGGGTTGTTTGAGAGCATTTTGTAGAAAAAGCTAAGGAACACCTTCTTCCTCGACGAAGAATGCAAAGAACACCATTCTTCAACGAAGAACTTCTCCGCCGAAGAACGCAGTTCTTCCGCGACGCCGTATCCGCGACGCAACATTCTTCTTCCGCGTCGTCTCTTCCACAACGATTTTCCGCGAAGAAATCACCGTCAACGTCTTCGAATCCTTGCATTTCCACGTCGACGTTCTTTCCCCGTGACGCCCGACCTTCACGATGCTCGTCTTCCGCGGGTCGTTGACGAACATCATTCCTGAACCGAGGTAGGGGATTATTGTTATTTTATTAAAATATTTCTGTTCTTGATTCTAGCATGTCGAACTTTGTGGTTAATCGACTAAATGTTATCGTTTAATGAGAGGGGGTCGGACCGCACAAACACGGCCCAACCCCCTCCTATGTTCATGATTGTTACTTTGTGAATGGAATGGGATGGAGTGGTGTTGTCGCACCACGCGAGAATCACTCAGCAAGTATTACGCGACGCCGTCAAGCCACGCCGAGAAGTCGTACAAGAAGGCAACGCTGTCGCGCCACGTCGAAGGAAACCGAAGACGCCGCGGCCGGAGCGGGGACGCGGTAGAGGGGCGCAGTGCCGTCACACCACGGCGGACGACAAGGGTCGTGGCTGATTCCGGCCCGCGGCAGAGCATGGTGACCGGCGGCCGGACCGGGCCGCTGGCGTCGGAGCCGGAAGGGGACCGACCACCGCCGGTCCCGTTGAGAAGGAACTGGCCGGCCAGGTCGGGCCGGCCGGAAAGGGAAGTATCCGGGGGATTTAAATTCCCCCTGCCGGTTCAAAATGCCCCCTATAATTTGGGGGGGGGGGCGCAGTTACATAGGGTGGCAGGCGCCCCCCCCCCCCTCTTTGCCGAAACGTCTCGGCCACGAGCCGAGCCGGCAGCGCGCTGGGCGCGCTGTGCCCAGCCGGACCGCCAGGCCGGGCCGCACCTAGGTTGGGCCGGGCCGGGCCGGGCCAACCCGGACCCAGGGCGGGTCGCCCCGGTTCGGGCCGACTGGGGGTTCTCGGGCTGGGTCGGTCCGGGCCCGAAACCCCCGTTATCGGACTGTTTGGGTTCAAATGCCCATAACTCGGGCTATGGACTTCCAAACGACACGCTGTCAGCGGCGATACAATCCTTGTATCTAGAAGGTCATTTTGGTATATCGCACTCAAGGTTTCAGAATACTTTGAGTTTGGCCGGGTTGGTTCGTACACGAAACCAACCGGGCCTTCGGAGCGGAAACACTCATATCTTGAGCTACGGACGTCCGATTGACGTGCCGTCGACTTTGTTGAGTTCTTCTTAGTGAGACAGATCTTTTGATATACTCCGCCCGAGGTTTGGACGCAGGTGGAGTACGGTCTGGTTGGTTTTTCCTTAAAATCCAACCGGGCCCCTGGGACGAAAAAGCCAATAACTCTCAGGCCGGGCGTCCGATTGACGCGTCGTCTGTTGTGTTGAGTTCCTGTTGACGATACTGAACTTTTGGATACATCAACTCTGTTCTATGTGACAGTTGATGTATCAGCCTCTCGGCTCACGGAGCAGACCCTCCCAAATGAGCTTTCTGTGTGCGGGAACCCTAGAGCTGGCTGCGACTACTGCTGCGACTCTGACGACGACTGTGCAGAGATCCTAAGTGGACTGCGACGACGACTGTCCAGAGATCCTCAGTGGACTCCAACGATGACCTTGCAGAGATCCTTAGTGGACTGCATTGACGATTGTGCAGAGATCCTCAGTGGACTGCGATGATTACAGCAGTCAGCGATCCTTTGTGGATCAGTGCTACAGGTCCTGTGTGGGCCCGATCCTGTGTGGGTCTGATCCTGTGTGGGTCAGCGCTCATCGGTTTTGTGTGAGCCAGTGCCTACAGGTCCTGTGTGGGCCCGATCCTGTGTGGGTCTTTGTGGGGGTTAGTACCTATCAATCCTTTGTGGGTCTGACGACTTAGATGGATTAGTGATCATCTTTATCGTCATCTGAAGAAGTATACCTGTGTGAGTTGAATCTTGTGTTACTCTCCTTTGTGGATTGTGTTGAACTATCCTGTGTGGATTTACTGTTTACTCTCCTTTCTGGATTGTGTTGTGCTATCCTGTGTGGATTACGTTTTGTTTTCCTGTGTGGAATATGTTTACATTCCTGTGTTGACTGAGTTGTACTTGGGCTCGGAGGCTGGAGCATATTGGAATTGATGACTTAGTTATATGTATGGGCATATACCTAAGAAGTGTCGGTTGTTACTTCGTGATTGTATCATTACTTTGTGGTTTATCCTTTGTTGATTTTGGGAGACCTTCAGGGGGTCTCGGGGTCCATAGTGAGTATCTTATACTCACCCCTACACGGGCTATGCCCGCACTACGTTGTGTTGGTTGCAGACGACGGACAACGTTGATCGTGGTTGAGGCTTGCAGAGTAGGACGGTACCTGGAGATGGTCCACTGGGCGGGACGTACTCGGAGCGGACGGCGGAACCCAAGGAGCAGTGGAGCTATCTGTACCCACCCTTCAGGTGATATTTCCAGTGGGTAGCTTGATGTAGCATCTTTTACTTTTTAGTTGTTGTTTTCCCTTTCGAGTTGTACTTTAATTTCAGTTTGGGTTTGTATACTGGCCCATTTACTTTTCCGCACTTACTGTTGTATCGGCTTTTTTACTTAGTGTTTAATTTTCCACTTGTTTACTCTGAGGTGCTTGTTTACATTACAAAGGAAATTCCTTCCCTTTTTACTAGGATTTACCCATTGGTGCTAGTCGCCAGCCCCTGGCCTATGGAAGGCGGGCTTGGGGTAGTCACGGAACGGGCCTGAGGACGGGTCATGACAAATTAGTATCAGAGGAGTTCAGTTCTACCGCAAACTCTGACCTTTTCTATGTGAAGCAATAGTGTTTAGAGTATTGAGTGTGGTTATCAGTCCAGGGAGTCCAGTGTTGGTGCGGCGGCCGACGTATCCGTACACCAGGACCCTAACTTCTGATTTTCGACTAAATGCACGAAAACATTGATTGCCTTTGTGTTTCAATTTTTCTTTGTGATTACTTTGTATCAGCTCACCAGGTATTCTGTTCTGACCGTGGCGCACCTGTTTCCTTTTCAGGATGTCCCCATGACAACAGCCAACTAGGGTTCCGAGAGTCGAGCATGACGACAACCCACCGAGCGACGAGGCCTCGGTGCAGGGCCCTTTGTTAGTAGTGGCACCGGCGGTAGCTCTACCCGCCGAGCCCCCGATACTTCCAGCACCAGCCACTGACGATGCACGTCGCCTCAGCGCACTGCATGAGTTCCAGCGCCAATGACCACCCAGGTTCTATGGGGAGACGGACCCCCAGGCAGCTGAGGACTGGCTGGAGGTAGTCGTATGAGTTTTCAGGCTAGTGAGGACACCAGCAGACCTCATGGTGATCCTCGATGCGAGCCTACTGCAGGCAGCAGTGGGCTGATGGTGGAGCTTGATGCTCCAGGTGCACAATGAGGCATCTCTACATTGGTCAGACTTTGAGAGCCTTTTCTGCTAAGAGTTTTTCCCAGCCACCCTCCGTGCGGTGCGCATTCAGGAGCTTCTTCAGCTGCGGCATGGCAGCATGACGGCCGCTCAGTACTCGGTGAGATTTAATGATCTCTCGCGCTACTCGACCGACATGGTACGAGACCCATTCTTCTGGGACCGAGCCTTTGAGTAGGGATTGAGACACGAGTTTAGGGCATCACTAATCTCCCTCAGCATTCCGACTCAGAGAGGAGTACTGGAGCGGGCCCTTTTGATCGAGAGTTTTCTTGCTGAGTCTACACCACTGTAGAGACCCACCGCAGGGCGACACGTAGAAGAGCCTTCTACAGCAGGAAATTGACGGATGACTCAGGGGTCCAGGCAGACCAGACCCTCAGGCAGATGACCTCATGACACTGGCTCAGCAGTGCGGGGCACACAGCGCGGAGCGAGTCTTTCGAGAGGTAGACAGTGCTACTCGTGCGGTGGGCAGGGCCACATGGCTCGTGACTACCCGACTCGTCATGCCGAGGAGCAGCAGATGGTTGAGGGACCACCGAGATAGAGGTAGAGGGTCGACTGTGGCAGTCCGCAGGGAGGAGGCGGACGAGGCAGAGGAGCTGGCCGAGCAGCAGGTGGTGGGAGACACTTTGAGGCTCTACCACCACCACCACCAGGAGGTCCACCCCGACCACAGGGAGCTGGCGGGCAGAGACAGGCACAGCTCCAGGCAGTGGAGGCCTACGACCACGGTGCGCCCGAGATGATTCGAGGTACTATTTGTGTCTATTCCACCCTTGCTGCAGTACTTATAGACACAGGAGCGAGTCACTCTTTCATAGTCGCTGCCCTTGTTCGGAGCTCGGAGATTCCGACAGAGCCGTTGGCTCGACCCCTACAGCTAGAGACTCCTATGGGAGCAGACTCGACGATTACGCACTAGTGCCGGCAGTGTGAGCTTACTCTAGGAGGCGAGAGATTCGGCTAGGATCTTCTTGTAGCAGCGTAAAGGCCTTACGACGTCATCTTGGGAATGGATTGGTTATCTATGGTCCATGCACAGATTAACTGTTTTAGGTGCAAGGTGAGATGTGTACGCACAGACGGGAGCAGGTTCACCTTCACCGACGAGAAGGGAGCCTTTGCAGCACAGGATGGACTTCTGCGGAGGAGAGCACAGCCCATCACTCATCAGTTGGCTAGACTCATCCTAGGAGCAGTAGACATGCGGAGTCCTAGTTTTCCTGCAGTGGTGGATCAGTTTGTGGACATTTTCCCCGACGACGTTCCAGGGCTACCTCCTCGCAGAGAGGTAGACTTTTATATTGACCTGTACCCCGAGAAAGCCCCGATATCGACTCCATCATATCGGATGGCCCCCGCCGAGTTTCGAGAGCTACGGGTACAGTTGGAGGACATGTAGGGAAAGGGGTTTATCTGACCTAGTGTTTCACCCTGGGCTTCCCCGATATTGTTCACCAAGAAGGAGGACGGGAGCTTGTGACTTTGTGTCGACTATCATCGCCTAAACCAAGTGACAGTGAAGAACATGTATCCACTACCGAGGATTGATGACCTCTTTGATCAGATCAAGGGAGCATGGTGGTTCTCGAAGATAGACCTCAGGTCAGGCTATCACCAACTCAGAGTTCGAGACGAGGACGTGCAGAAGACGACCTTCAGATGTCGGTATGGACACTATGAGTTCTTGGTTATTCCCTACGGCGTAACAAATGATCCAAAAGTGTTCATGGCCCTCATGAACAGGATCATTCAGCCATACCTCGATCGATTTTTCATGGTCTTCATCGACGACATTTTGATCTACTCGATGACTGAGTTGGAGCACGCCTACCACTTAAGGGTTGTACTAGACACACTCCGAGAGAACAAGCTTTATGGTAAGCTCATGAAGTGCCAGTTCTAGATACGTGAGGTCCACTTCTTGGGACACGTCATCTCTGAGGCGGGAGTTGCAGTGGATCCTGCAAAGCTCGAGGTAGTGTTAACTTGGGAGACACCCAAGAGCGTGACGGAGGTGCGGAGTTTCTTGGGTCTATCCGGATACTACCGGCGATTCATGCCAGACTTCTCTAGTGTTGCGGCACCACTCTCAGCTTTGATGAAGAAGAGGAAACCCTTAGTGTGGTCAAACAGATGTCAGTAGAGCATCCAAGAGATGATACAGAGATTGACCAGTGCACCTATCTTGAGGTTTCCTGAGGAGGGAGTAGGGTACGTAGTCTATTGCGATGCATCAGGGACCGGACTCAGATGTGTCCTGATGAAGGAGCGGGCGATGATCGCCTATGGATCATGTCAGTTGAGACTGCATGAGCAGAACTACGCTACCCATGACCTAGAGTTAGCAGTAGTGGTCTTCGCCCTGAAGAAATGGCAACACTATCTGATGGGTGAGAGCTTTACAGTCTTTTCTGACCATCAGAGTCTCAGGTATATCTTCTCGCATAAGGACCTGAACCTGAGATAGCGGCGATGGCTCGAGTTCCTCCAGGACTATGACTTTGAGATAGTCTATACTCCTGGGAAGGGGAACGTAGTAGCCGATGCCCTCAGCAAGAGGACGGGCATTCAGCTACTTGAGGAGGCAACGGAGTAGCTAGCCGCTTTGCAGATATCCTTCATGGATAGAGATGGGGCAGCCTTCCTTCAGTCTCTCACAGTCACTCCTCCACTTCTACAGTAGGTCAGAGAGGCACAACGTGGGGACGCTGACTGTGAGACGCGGCGTGCACAGATATCTTCAGGAAAGGCACCTGATGGTTTCTCCTTTGGAGCAGAGCACGAAATCCTTTTCAAGGGACGTACCATGGTACCAGTCGCTTTACGGGAGGAGTTGCTGAGAGAGTTTCACACTTCTCATTTGGCGGTACATCCTAGAGTGGCGAAGATGTACCAGGATCTCAGACGACAGCATTGGTGGCTAGGCATGAAGAAGGTTGTGGCAGAGTTCGTTTCGCGATGCCTCACCTGCCAGCAGGTGATGGCTGAGCACCAGGTACCAGCGGGCTTGGTACAGCCCTTGGAGGTCCCGGAGTGGAAGTGGGACGGGATATCTATGGACTTCGTGACTGGACTTCCACGCACTTCCAGAGGTCACGACTCCATTTGGGTGATTGTTGATCGACTCACCAAGTCGGCTCACTTCTTACCCATCAGAGAGCAGGTTTCAGTGGAGATATTGGGACGTTTTTACGTGCAGGAGATTGTTCGTCTCTACGGTGTGACATTTTCTATCATCTCCGATCGAGATGATCGCTTTACTTCCTGGCTTTGGAAGGGGTTGCAGGATGCGTTCGGGACGCAGCTACATCTGAGAACATCCTTTCACCCTCAAACGGATGGTCAGACGTAGAGGACCATTCAGACTCTCGAGGACATGCTCCGCGCATGTGTCCTCGAAATTGGTCGTAGCTGGGAGGACCACCTACCCTTGGAGGAGTTTGCGTACAACAACAGCTACCACTCCACCATCGGGATGGAACCATACGAGGCATTGTACGGACGACCTTGCAGATCTCCATTGTGCTGGATAGACCCTGGGGAGTCAGCACTTGTGGGACCAGAGATGGTCCAGGCCACGACAGAGAAGGTCCAGGTCATCCAGGAGTGGATAGGACAGCTCAGAGCCGGCAGATTTCATGCACTGACAGGAGGCGGAGGCCACTAGAGTTCGAGGATGGCGACCACATCTTCTTTCGTGTCTCTCCTCGTCGTGGTTTATGGAGATTTGGCCGAGGCATCAAGTTATCTCCGCGTTTCATCGGACCCTTCCAGGTCCTCAGCAGGATTGATGAGGTGGCTTATCACCTGGCTCTACCACCTCAGTTGCACCGGATGCATGACGTCTTCCACGTATCTCAACTGAGGAGATACGTGCACGACCTGACACACATCATTGAACCTGGGGAGACTGACGTTGATGATGTGGCGACTTTTACGGAGGTCCCGGTGGAGATCAAGGATCGACAGGAGCGGGTCCTACGTGGACGGTCAATTCCACTAGTGCGCATCAGATGGCAGCACGGGAACCTCCAGGAGAGCACTTGGGAGCGGGAGGCTCAAATGCGTTCTCAGTACCCTCATTTGTTTCCCTAGTTTTGATGTATCTTTATGGGGACGTAAAGCCCTGAGGTGGGAGTAATGTAAAGACCCGTAAAATTCAAGGGAAATTTTTTCTTAATTTTCTTTGGAATTTTTACAAGAACGCGGTTTCTGACGACACCTGATTCCGAGGCCCAGTGTGCCCGGAATCAATTTCCGAAGTTTGGCTCGGGTACGTTCAGTGAACGAATGAGCGGGTTTTCCTATCTTTTGAACCGGTGCTCGGAATTGAAATCTGATGACACCGATGAACTCGTAACTCCGATAATCGCTTAAGGGAACCTTTACCGTAGTTTCGTTTGTGCGGGAGAAGAAGTTAATTAATGGGGTTTAATTAAAAAGAAAATAAAATTGTTAAATCAATTTTATTTCTTTTTCTAGGTGGTTAGTTTCTCCCATGAGAAGTTGGTGGTGGGGCCCACATCCACCCAACTTCCCATGTGTGGATAATTAAAAGGGTGGGGCCGACACGAACCCCCCACCATTTCAATTTTTCCCGAACTCCCTAACCCCTCTTACACCCTCACATTCCTAAATCCCCATTAACTCACCTTCATTAATATTTGACAACTTGTTGTATTTAATTTGGTGAGTTACATGTAAGTTTTTGAAATTCAAACAAATGAATTTCAAATGCTTTTTTGTGTTAATAAAATGATTTTATAACTTATTTTATTAGGGGTTGGTGTTGTGTTGTTTGAGATATTTTTGGAGAAAAAGCTAAGGAACACATTCTTCCGCGACGGAGAATGTGAAGAACGCCGTTCTTCAACGAAGAACTTCTCCACTGAAGAACACAGTTCTTCCGCGACGTCGTATCCGCGACGCGACGTTCTTCTTTCGCGTTGTCTCTTCCGCGACGGTTTTCCGCGATGAAATCGCCGTCAATGACTTCAAATCCTCGCTTTGCGACGTCGACGTTCTTTCCCCACGATGCCCGACCTCCGCGACGGTCGTCATCCGCAGGTCGTTGACAAACACCGTTCCTGAACCGAGGTAGGGGATTATTGATATTTTATTAAATTATTTATGTTCTTGATTCTAGCATGTCAAACATCATGTTTAATCGACTAAATGTTATCGTTTAACAAGAGGGGGCCGGACCACACAAACACGGCCTAACCCCCTCCTATGTTCATGATTGTTTCTTTGTGAATGGAATGAGATGGTGTTGTGTCGTCGCACCACGCGAGAATCGCTCGACAAGAATTACGCGACGCCGTCGCACCATGTCGAGAAGTCGAACAAGAACGCGACGTCGTCACACCTCGTCGAAGGAAACTGAAGACGCCGCAGATGGAGTGGGGCCGCAGTGGAGGGGTGCGGTGCCGTCGCACCGCGCCGGACGACAAGGGCCACGGCAGGTTCCGGGCCTCGGCGGAGCATGGTGACCGGCGGCCGGACCGGGCCGCTGGCATCGGAGCCGGAAGGGGACCGGCCACCGTCGGTCCCATTGAGAAGGAACCGGCCGGCCTGGTCGGGACGTCCGGAAAGGGAAGGAGCCGGGGGAATTAAATTCCCCCGGCCAGTTTAAACGACCCCCCATAATTTGGGGGGGGGGGGTGGTTACACAGGGGGGACGGTGCCCCCCCCCCGTTGCTGAAGAGGCTCGGCCACGAGCTGAGCCGGCAGCGCACTGGGCGCGCTTTGCCTAGCCGGTCCGCCAGGACGGGCCATGCCCAGGCGGGGCCGGGCCGACCCGGACCTGCGGTGGGTCGACCCGGTTCGGGCCGACCGGGGGTCTCGGGCCGGGTCGGTCCGGGCCCGAAACCCCCGTTATCAGACTATTTAGGTTCAAAAGCCCATAACTCGGGCTAAGGACCTCCAAACGATGCTCCATCAGCGGTAATGCGATCCTTGGATTGAAGCGGTCGTTTCGGTATATCGCACTCAAGGTTTCGGAATACTTTGAGTTCAGCCGGGTTGGTTCGTACACGAAACCAACCGGGCCCTCGGAGTGGAAACACTCATATTTTAAGCTACGGACGTCCGATTGACGTTCCATAGACCTTTAAGAGTTCCTCTTAGTGAGATGGATCTTTTGGCATACTCCGTTCGAGGTTTGGATGCAGGTGGAGTACGGTCGGGTTGGTTTTTCCTTAAAAACTAACAGGGCCCCTGGGACGAAAAATCCAATAACTCTCAAACCGGGCGTCCGATTGACACACCGTCTATTGTGTTGAGTTCCTTTTGACGATACGGAACTTTTGGATACATGAACTTTGGTCTATGTGATAGTGTATGTATCAGCCTCTCGGCTCGTGTAGTGGACCCTCCTAAACGAGCTTGCTGTGTGCGGGAACCCTAGAGCTGGCTGCAACTGCTACTACGACTTTGACGACGACTGTGCAGAGATCCTTAGTGGACTGCGATGACGACCGTGCAGAGATCCTCAGTGGACTCCGACGACGACCATGCAGAGATCCTCAGTGGACTGCGACGACGACTATGAAGATATCCTCAGTGGACTGTGATTACTACATCACTCAGCGATCCATTGTGGATTAGTGCTACAGGTCATGTGTGGGCCCGATAATGTGTGGGTCCGATCCTGTGTGGGTCAGCGCTCAGCGGTTCTGTGTGATCCAGCACCTACAGGTCCTCTGTGGGCCCAATTCTGTGTGTGTCTTTGCAGGGGTTAGTACCTATCGATCCTTTGTGGGTTCGATGACATAGATGGATCACTGATCATCTTTATCGTCATCCGAAGAAGTATACCTGTGTGCGCTGAACCTTGTGTTACTCTCCTTTGTGGATTGTGTTGAACTATCCTATGTGGATTTACTGTTTACTCTCCTTTTTGGATTGTGTTATGCTATCCTGTGTGGATTACATTTTTCTTTCCTATGTGGAATACGTTTACATTCCTGTGTGGACTGAGTTGTACTTGGGATCGGGGGTTGGAGCATATTGGAATTGATGACTTAGGTATATGTGTGGGAATATACCTAAGCAGTGTCGGTTGTTACTTCGTGATTGTATCTTTCCTTTGTGGTTTATCCTTTGTGGATTTTGGGAGACCTTCGGGGGTGTCGGGGTCCCTAGTGAGTAGCTTATACTCACCCCTGCACGGGCTATGCCCGCACTACGTTGTGTTTGTTGCAGACGACGGACAACATTGATTGTGGTTGAGGCTTGCAGAGCAGGACGGTACCTGGAGGTGGTCCACTGGGCGGGACATACTCAGAGCGGACGGTGGAACCCGAGGAGCAGTGGAGCTATGTGTACCCACCATTCAGGTGAGATTTCCAGTGGGCAGCTCGGCGTAGCAGCTTTTACTTTTCAGTTGTTGTTTTCCCTTTCAAGTTGTACTTTACTTTCAGTTTTTGTTTGTATACTTGCCCATTTACTTTTCCACACTTACTGTTGTATCATCTTTTTTACTGAGTGTTTACTTTTCCACTTGTTTACTCTGAGGTTCTTGTTTACTTTACCAAGGAAATGCCTTCCCTTTTTACTGGTATTTACGCCTTGGTGCTAGTCGCCAGCCCCTGGCCTATGGAAGGCGGGCTTGGGGTAGTCACGACACGGGCCCGAGGACGGGTTGTGACATAGTATACATTCATGATAACTTAATAATCTGGTAATGGAAGTGGTTTTGTTGTGGAAGAGGTGTTTTCGTGCAAGATTTTATGTAGTCATGCTTCTAGGGTGTAGATCCTAGGTATATTTGGGTGAGGTGTATTGTGACCTTTCGTGGGAAGTAGTGTAATATACATAAGAGACAGGAGTTCTAGAACATATGATGTTGGAGAGTTTGAGCGGAATTATTGTGGGAAATCAGTGAAGAACACCCTAAATGATGCCATATAGGTTATATAATTTATTAGAAATTGTGTTATTTTGTGATCAAGCATCAGTGAGGATTTTTTGGTTAGTATATCTTTATATATGTTGTTTGGTCTTTCATTTTTCTCACAAGTGAATGCGTATGCTTCATTCAATAATTTTTGAGAAACAATCATTTTGTTACATATATCACTTATGCCCACCCTACGTATATAAATTCCCCCCCTTTTGGTCGATCATATGGACCATACATGACATTACTATATAAGATCTTGTATAGTTACCATGTCACAAATTTAGCATTGCTTTTCAGTATTTACCTTGGATCTTTTTTTATTATTTTTTTATACCTTAATTACAGGATGGATTTCGTTATTAATATATAATTTCAGGGTGTTTATTTTTTAGGATCCTTATTATTTACATATACTATATATCCAAAGGGTGTAATTCCTCCCATTTGATGATATTTTTCTATCCTCAGTTTCAGTCAGAAACTCTGTTCCTTCTGGAGGTGTGACTCATGAGTCACTATCTCCCTCACTTCATTGTAGTATCTTCAGAGGGATGGGGTCATGAGAATATTTATATATCTATTTAAATAATTAATAGGATATAAATTAAATTATTATAAATTTTAAAATTTTAAATTATACTTATATTATATTCTTAATCATCATTGAAAAATAGAAATGTTATTAATGCGTATGTATGGTTTATAGTTTCCATAATTATAATGTGGTTCATTTCTTATAAACAAGATTAATTGTTTGAACGAAAATTTTAATTTTTGTCGAAAAAAGATAATTATATTTTATTATTATTCTTGAGATGATGTAACAATAACCACTTTGACTATAGTGAAATTACTGAAGTAATTTTGGATAGTTGAACTGAATATCACATTAACATTCACCATGAACGGGAATGATTGTGTAATTGTATATAATATGGTAAAAAATGATATTAAAGAAATTTTAAAAATTTTAAAGGTTCTTAAGAAAATATAAATTAACATATATTTATTATTCATAACGATAAATAATGTATCAGACATTCCAGACTAAAGGTAAGGGCTATTATTGTCATTGTTTAAAAAATTCTATTAAAACCCAATTTGTATTCCATATCCATATTTTTTGGAAAACATTTTTAAATAATATTTTTACATATTCTTCTACGAATCATTAATTTCATTTTTAGTCATGTTTTAATTTTTATAAAATGGATTAATATTAATTTTTTTCAAAAATGATGTAATTTTTCACTTTTCCAACAACCATTCAAAAGGAATTTTTTTAAAACCTATAGATATTTATAGAATTTTCTTACCGTTAGGATTCCAAAACTCATTAAATATTCATATATATGTTTTCTCAATATTTCTCAATGAATATTTTTTCATTATGATATATGAAGTTTTTTATATTAATTTTTTTAAATAAAAATGTTTTTCGATATCCAAATATGTTAATTTTTTTGGGTTTTAAAAAGGATTATGATGATTATAGGAAAACATAAAATTATTTATTCATGATATAGTATATGATAATTATATGAAAAATGGGTGATCCTGATAAATATTTCCTAGTGAGAGGAGTCCCATTATAGCTAATAGGTGAAACATATATAGCATAAAAGATGTTATAAGCCCCATTATAGCTCTAGGTTGAACCACATATATCATATACAAAGGGTGAGCCTCATTATTGATCTCTATTTCATTGGTTAGTTATTATATTCTCTAGATATATGGTTGAATATGGGTCGTATGGTTATTCCAATTGAAACTATTTGGAAATAGATTTTATTAATCTAATTATCACATTTCCAAAAAGGGAATAAATTTTATTTATATGTATTTCCATGGTTTACTCAGAGAAAAAAATTTGTGTGTTTTTTATATGGAGATAATTTATTTCATAAAATCAAATAGCATTTCATTTGTTTTCATTTTTTTGCTTGACTAAAAAATATCATTCCTTATGTAACTTACCAATATTTTTGTAATCATTCATCATCTAAAAAATATTTTTCATAGGGATATTATGATATGTAATAATATGTATGAGGTTAATACAATTTTTTTTTAAGATTTTAGTTTAATATAAAACACGTTTTTTAAAAATCAGTTTGGATAGAAAAAATGGTTACTTAGAATAATAGTCCACTTATAGTGTATGATTGTAATATATAATTTTTTTAATTCTATTAAAAAATAATCATAAATTATTATTTTAATAGATTATTAATTTTAGTAAAAATTGAGTAGAATATATAACAGTTAATGTGGGTCCTCCTAATTAGAATAATTCTTGTTCTAGTTATATTGGGGTAAAAATGATATATATTAGAAGGATCTGAAGAATTTTTTTAATCATTTGATAGATATGATATGATGTATATAATAATAAAATGGGTTAATTAATAATGTATTAATATGTAAATAATGTGACTAAATTAAATAAAACATTGATGAGATTAAAAAAGTGACTCGATGCCTGCTTCCCTAGTAATGATATTTTTCTATAATAACATGTGATTATATAAGAATTATTTGATCAAAACCTTTAGAAAAGAAGGAAATGTGGAAATTAAATTAATATCAATTTTTATATATATGAAATTATCATTGAAGAATTTTGGATTATATACTTATAACTGTATATAAATCATATTAAAAGATAGTTATATTTTTTACAAATAAATTATTTGATTATTTTTCTTTTTTAGAGATCATGTGAGGAAAAATTATAAAATTTATGTAATATTAAAAACTTTTATGTAGATTATGAAATTATTTTGATTGAGAGTGTATAATATAGTGAATGTGCTTATTTATTGTATTATATAATTGATTTTGTATCTGGATGAAAACATAATCAATTCAACTAAAAACAAAATTTACTATTATCATATTTTTCATTTTACATTTCTATATCAACATCAAAAAATTCAAAGATAATATTTATTATATGAAGGTATCTATGTTCACTTGAATATAGTCGAAATGAATCAGTAATAATTATTATAATAGTTTTTAAATTCATAATTAACCATGAAATTATTATTATTGATTAGAAGAAACCAATGTACATGTATTTCACTAATATTTAATTCATGGATAACTATATTAAATGAGGACTACATCACAAGAGATTTAATTATACGATACATTTATATATCTTATATAATTATGATATAATAAGATATATCATTATAAATTTTGATGTAGAATATAATTTCATTTCTAATGACTATACTAAATTTATCACAATTAAAAAACTAATTTATTGTTTGAAAAAGTGGAAATTCATAATATTATTTAAAATGAAAACATTAGTGTCATAAAAAAACAATATTAATTTGATACATCATTAAATAATAATACCATTGGTGGTAATTTATTAGTTCATAAAAATCAATGTTCAAGGAATTCATGTAGTGTTAATATATTTGTCTTCTAGTTGATGGGTATTAAGAATTGTGATGAAAGAATATTTTAAGACCTATTATGAAAAATATGAGTTAATCCTCAGTACTAATTCCCCTAGTGTTTCAAAATCATTTTATGGTGCTCTTTATCTTTGTTGTGTGTTGTTGTTATCCATGTCAACATATTTTCTTATTGTTTTCTTTGACATAAGGGTTCAAAGCATTTGTATACTATTTTATTTATTATAGATATATTTGTACTCCATATTTACCTACCATGTTTCTAAACAAGGAATAGTTCATGTAATCATAGTTTTTCCATGTTGATATTATTGTACAAAATTATTTATCTTTATCATCCCATTAGCATTTATTTTGTTCGAATCCTAGAACACTATATACTTGAAATCCTATTATTCTGATATATTTTTAACTTCAATATAATTTTTTTTTCATTTTTAAGTATTTATTTTTAAACATGGATGATGAATTTATGTTCATTGTTATATAATATTAATTTGTATATAGTATCATTTGTGGTGATGTTATAAATAAATAACACATGATATTAATTTTTTTAATCAACTTATGTGTTTTTGGAAGGATACATATCAATATATTCACATGAATAGTGATTATATAATGTAAATGATATTAGATAAATAATATCACAGTAAAATATGTTATATGTTACTATACTAGATAATGTATTTCTATGAAACTGATAATAGAAATTGAATAATGTTGAATGAAATGTTTTACGTCACTTCCCATGATAATTTCTTCTCATGATGAATCTACTAGACAAAACATAACATGGTATTTGATATGAGATTTTATTTCCTATGACATTGTATTTTTATTGAAAATTTGATATAAAAAATAATGTAATAGATTTGTTATAAATATTATTTAACAATAGTATGAATTTAATTTAAGGGAAAAAATTAATTGTTAAATAATTTTTTATGATTTTATTATATTGTATGGATGTCATATTTTATTTCTAACCAGTAAATCATGTGATTAAAATTATTTACAAATATTCTAATTTATTGAATAAAATATTTTATTTGAAATATGTAGGTGCATATTATTTTATATTAGTGTTCATGAAGGTTTTAGGGATGTTGTTAAAATTTAAAATAAATCATTCAAAAATATAATAATTTACGTCACAATATGTTTATTTTATTTATAGGTAAATAAATTAAAAAATTATTGCACCACGACATATAAATAGTTTTTATTGAATTTCTATGTGATGGTATTATTATTTAACTTATAATAGATAAATATGTGTCACAACATAATCTAGAGTTTTTGATATATATATATATATATACACCACTCATTATGATGATACTATTTTCCAATGAATGTAGGTAATTGATTGTTAATTTATAAGTGACTAGGAATTATGATGTGTGATTTTATTATTTTTTTACGTTATAATGAAGGTGGAGGGTGTCTATTTATTATTTTTGTATGTCTCTTCTATAATGAGATATCATAAAGAAACTTATTTTGTAATAATCAATATGATGACACCTTATATGACAAAAGAATACATGTTTTAATATATAAGTCAGAGAAAAATTTAAAAATAAAAAAATAACATTGTTTATACATACAGTATTTTCATTAATATTATATATATTAGTTGTTATAAATATTTAACATTGTATTTTCTATATATACTATTAATTCTTGACCCTCGTTATAACATAAGTATATCATCATTATTTTGAAAGTCTTGAGTGATTTTAAGACTGAGTATGATGTCCGAGAATATATCATTTGAAAATGGTATAGGAATTTATATTTGATATTTAAAAAAGATGAAAATTGATTTTTTTATATGTTATTTTATTGGGAATGATGATAATAAAGTATGAAGAATTAATATGTGAACGGTTAAGATAGTTTGGACACACAAGGATGTGAATATCTTATATTTAATTTAACCAAAATAATTATAAACATGGTAATAAAGAAAATTTTATAATTAAATTCTTAAATTGAATTTAATGAAGACAAAAATTGGTTTGGAAGTGATTGTTTATTGATTTTTTGAGTTATTATAGTTACAATCACCTAAATATATCAATAAATATCATTATTTTATGTTTGAAAAAATTATATTATCTTTTATGGATTAAATTATTATTTTGAAGGAGATAATTCATACAATATAGTACTACAAATTAAGGATCATCTATAAAATACAGGAGTCTATATTGTTATAAAATTACATTTTTATCATATATTATATTGGTTTATATAATACATGTTATGAAATTTTAATATTCATGTGACCTCAAGGATAAATGTTTTTTTCTGTATCCAATATAAGTCATAAGTGTATCACTTGATTGTTTATAATGACATTACACTGAATAGATATTGACTTTTAATTGGAATATTGAACCACATAAATCATTATTTTTATAGTTATTGTATCTATGTGAATGATAAATGTGGTTACTAGAAATAATCATAATAAACCATATCAAATTACTAGGATAACATAAAATACCATTAAAAAGTTATTTGATTACAAATGAAGAAAATATTAAGGAAATTTTCAAAAATATAAACAATTAAGAAAATATATATGAGATCAAATAGATATATATGATTAGTTTTTATATTCAACAATATTTTCAAATATTAATGTTCAAAAGTAAAGAATTTTTTAAATTATTCAAGAAAAAATCAAATAAAATATATGATAAGAAAATATATTTATGTTTATTACAGATTATTTATAATATTTCTTTCATAAATATTATAATAAATATAAGAAAAATTAGATTCTATAAAAAATTCGTAACACTTTAATGGCCTTTATTTTGTATCCCCATGAAAGTATAAACTACAATTTGAGCATTAATTTTAATTAATAATAGATTTATATTATAAATGCATCTATGGGTTATACTATTCATGAAATAAGAATAAATAGGTGAATAAAACATGATATGTCGCAGTGGAGTGGAAATTGGGACGAAATCCATTAAAAATATTCTATCATTAGAGACAGAATCAATCAATGATGTTATTAAGTTTAAAAAATTTAAATCCACTAAAAATAAATGTAAGTAAAAAATTATATCATCAGTGTTACATTCACTCATAATCATGTAATAACGCAGTTTATGAAGTATAATTATAACTTAATGGATAGAAATTGAGTTATGAAACCCTTTACAATATGCATGCACTTTTTTCAACTTGATATCACCTAATATATTCTGTTTTTAAACATGTAATTAATTATTAAAACCACCATATTAGTATTTATTATATTATATTCGATACATTTATAACATCATATCCACCATCAATTAATAATCATTAATCGGTATCATTGATTCAACTGTCAACTACTCAGATTTCTTATATATCTATTAAAATTAATTTCTCGATTCATGTTAATATGATATAGTTTATTCATTTATATAATTATATTAATGTTATAAATTTATTATTTTTAATTAGATATATTTTTATAATATTTTTTAAATTTTTGAAATAGATAATTATTCGCATCTCTTCATGAAGATAGAAATCCCTATCTATGTACAAGTGATATTGTAATTTTTAGTCGGAGAATGATTTTGAAATTAAATGATAAATATAATTTCATCAATCCAAATAATGTCATTAGTATCATATGTATTAATTCCTACCCTGGTTATGAAAATCCATAAGAAACAGAGATTGAAACAAATTACATCGATTCATGAGTTGGTAGTCCTTAATACACACGGTCAATGATTTTTTACTCATTTTATATACAAGATGATTGATAAATATAATTTCATACACATAATAAATTACCATTAAATGGTAGATAAAAATGTAATTATATTCTCACTTTTGAAATAAAATATAATGTTGTAAATAATGAAAAAATGAAAGGCCAAATTTAAAATGATTAAATTATCTTAGTGATTCTTCATTTGGATCTATTATTATGGTTCCAATGATAGGTTCTTTTTCGATTACCAGAATCTCAATAATGTTATAATGATGGTTGGAGATATTTTTTTAGTTTTTTAGTTAAATTTATCATGATGTTTGAAGAAGTGAGGGGAGGAGCTGTCCATTGACTATTGTGATGATTGGAACAGTTGTATATTTTCATTGTTCAAAAAACATATTAATTCAATTTCATTGAAAATCTCTCTAAAATGTCTTATATTATAGCGTTATACTAGTAAAGTCTAAATATATACAACACATTACATTTATGAAAGTGTTTATATTGTTTAAACCAATATGGTTTGTTTAAAATCCATCATTACCCAATTTTATATGTTTCCATGATGAAAATATTTTCGATATTTAATTGTTATAATTTAATTTATATGAAAAATTTTGTTAAATAAATTAAAACTGATAAAATTTTATTGCATTTCTAATCCTTATATTCATATTGAATCGTTATTTTTTTTAAATAATTTAATTTCATATTTTTTTTTAAAATATCATTACTGTTTTCTGATACTATTCATTTTATTTGACATTAATAAGAAAATGTTAACTAATGAAACGAAGTATAAATTCCATACCCCTAAATTATTTTTTATTATTAACAATAAAATTATTGTGATAATATATTTTATTGAAACAATATATTACTTTTAAGGATTTAAGTTCATTTACGTTGATTTTTCTACTGCATGCCTATGCACTATATCAGTGCCATGTATGATATTATGTTAAATATAAAATTACTAAAAATTAAATATAAATTAACTTCATAAAAATAAATAACTCATGTTGAAATTAAAATCTTATAAATAGTCATGTCATATTCATATCCCAATGTGAACCTGAAATTAAATATAATAGTTACATTTTCGAATTTTGTTTAGAAAAAATAATATTACACTATGTATAATGGGAAAGTTGCATGAAAATTTAATATGGTCAATTGTGGGTTTTATAAGGTCATATATCACAAATATAATAAAATAAGGGAATGTTTTGTGTTAATTTTTGTACCTTACCTCATAGTGTTAACTATGTTTTACCCATTTTCCCATTCTTATATAAAAAATATTTACTAGAGTTCTTATTCAAAATGACAACAAATAAATATGACTTGTTTACAAAATTTAAAAATAATGATTGAAATTAGTTTTTAAATTTTAAAATAAAAAATATCTACAAGGGGAGTATAAAAATAATTTATACATTTTACTGCAAGGAGAATAGATTTTAGAAAAAAGTTTCATTTTTAAGAATTAAAATTTTCTTATATCAATATATTTAATATTATTTATTCATGTTTATATTTTTTTATTATTTAAATAAATCAATCGTCTGTTTCATAAATAAAAAATCCCAAATATAACGGGACATTAATATTACATTATTTAATGTAAATAAATGAGTATATTAGAAAAATAGTTAATCTTCACTATTGATAGAAATATCAATCATTTTTTTAGTTGTAAAAAATTTAAAAATAATTTTAATTTTTATATGGTTATTTCTGAAAAAAATTATTTTAATAAAATTACATTTCTAAATGTTTCATAAAATATTAATATTTTCAATGCAAAAAAATCAATAAAAATATTTTTGATGTAAATTCAGTTTTGCTGCATAAAATTGAATAAAAAACAATGGAGAACTTATTTCTTCAAATTTCGATGATATTTTTTTTTGATTCAGAAAATTTTATTTAAATTTAATAATATGGTTTCTCATATTCATACACTCTAATTTAATGGAGTTTTAAAATTCAAATGATAATATTTTTATAATATATTTCAATTAAACTAATGCTCATTGTTGTTTATTTGGAAAGATATCCGACATAATTTTCATTTACACCAAATTTCTGGAAAATTACACCCATTCACCAATTAGTGAAATTAAATCCTTTCAATTTAACATTATATATCAAAGGATTAATATTTGAAAATACCATTATAAAAAACTCGCATTTTAAAAATGGTTAATAGAACATCCTTCAAAAAATGGCATGTCAAATTGATAAATGCTAAATAAAATTACATATAATTGGGATCATAGATATTCCAAAAATTACTGAGAAGATAATATACATACAACACAGATAAATATATTATCTATGTATTAATATGAGTGATAAAGAACTCTTTCATGTAAATGAAAACGGACAAAAAACTATGACTCAATGATATGTGAAATGTTTATCAATTAATAAGAAATAAAGATAAATTATTATTTTTTAAGACTCTTTTTTTCATGATGAGGTATTCATTTATAATCAATGTAGAAGACATGATAAAATTTACTTATAGGATTTCCTTCCTTTTACGAAGAAAAATTTCAACCTTTTCTATATCTTAGATGAATTTCTAATTCATCTCTTATTCCATATAAGAATCATTCATGATGAATTATTCCTTCATGATATACCTAAATTAACTTTTAATGGTTCATAACCTCAAAAAAATGAATGGTAATTCATAATTTCATTATCTAAATATTTTACAAAAAAATGAATGGGATAAAACTAGTTATCCAATTTAGAAAAATACATTACAGTAATATCTAAAACCATAAAAATAACCACCAAATTCAACATAATATATTCAAAGAATATTTATCCTTATTAATTCTAAAAAATATGTTTGACTAGTTCAAAAAACCAAAAAAATAATTTTTTTATCAAAACCATATCCCTTTAAAATATAAGGTGGTTCATAATGTCATATAATAATATTGTGAAAACCTTGATCATATATTCTCTTAAAATATAATTATAATCTAAAACACAATAAAATTAACAAATACTTATATTATTCAAAAATTAACATATTATATATTTTCATATAATAAAATAGAAATATTAAATAACTTCAAAAAATCTAAAAAGTTGATAATATTGATAAAAATGACTTAATCACATTGTCATCAAGTCACGAACTAATTCTTTTATTATGAATACAATCCAATTTAATTCAAAAATTACAGTCAACTCTTTATCCCAACTAATCATTATAAACTCCACATTTGGAACATATTAATAGTCATCATTCAAATAATCCGGGGAACTAAAAAAATTCTGTTTATCAAAAAAACCATTTTTATTGGTTATTTTAACCATTGATTATATAAATCCATAAGAAAAAAATAATATAGATCAACCTTTAGATGTTTCATGATTCTAAAGTCTATAATATCATTATCATTCCACATCTACAAAATAATAATTGAATCATAATACAAAATAAACGCAAATTTATTCACGTTAATGAATAACAATACATAGGTTCAACCTTATTCTAGAGGATAACCCTTGAATTATGAAATTTATTCTAATAATATCCATATTCCATAAACCTAGTAAATGAGAATATCATTGGAAACTTATGCTGTATTTCATAACCATCAATCAAATTATTAATTTTTATTGGAAATTATATGTTATATGTTCTTCTTTTCCACCATTAAAATATCTTCTCATTCATTTAATAAAATTACCTAAGTGCTTCATCCTGCATACTTGACATGAAAGAAACATTATATTATTCCTCCATTGGTCTTCATAAAACTAAATGTATTACCATATCATGTGTTCCAGAATACTCACCCATGTAGAGATTGTTAATCTTCTAATGAGATAGGGGAGTAGGTTGAATCACATGGTTTTTCCATCTAGCCCCCATTTCATTTGGGTTCTTATAGGTACAATTTTTACATTGTCTTTCATATTGAACATTAACATGATTCTTCTAGGTTGAGTTAGTTGAGTAAAACCCACAATATAGTCTGAGAAACAATAATCATAGTGGGAAATCATATAATTTTGAAAAACCATTCAATATATATCTAAATAATGAATCATTCTTTAGAATATAGGGAACCATAGTTTTAACATATGTCATCCATGATCATCATCTATTCAAATACATCAAAATGGTTAATCAAGATATCATGAATTATCCCAAATATGCCCCTAATAAGTGTCATAATATGTTCACATGAAGGATATTTTCACCATAATCTAGAATTATTGCTGATATATATATTCAACTTACTTTTTTCATGGTTATTTCCCATATATGTGTATGTGATTAAACCATGTCAATAAACAGTATCCTACAAAAGAATTATTACTACTAAATCCACATAATCTCTTCCTTAATGAATAATTTGTGATATAATCCATCATTTATAAATATTATCCCACCCTCTGAAAATCCTATGTTCTCTAATATATGTTTTAATAAATATTATTTTAATGTTTACGACTAAAAAACATCAATATAAAACATAACAACAACAACTATATTAAACGGGTGTTTCTAAATAATTTATTAAATTTGAATATGATACTCAGAATATCCCCCAACATGACTGGTTGGATTTTTAATATTGACAACCAAATTAAAAATATTATTCCCATTGTATATCAAAAAATAATTAATATATTATAGTGAATTTAATTGGTATGTATACTTGAACTCATTTAATGATTCTATAATCATTTCCTGGGGATCAAAATGAAATTAATGGTGATCACAGATTTTCAATATTGATTGCATATAGTGTAATCTATTATGATTACAAAATGTATAATAAATATATAATGGTTCATTAATGAAAAAAGATGTCATTTATTCAATAACATTAGCATAGAATGTATCCATGGATAATATCAAAGAAAGAATATATTGGATAAAACTAACATAATTATAAATGATAAAATTGATTATTGTTGGACCACATTACCTATGAGATCAAGATATATTTACCATCATTGACATGATCTAAGATAGTTTATTAGATTTGTGCATATACACCCAAGAAAAAAATAATATTTTTTCCATATGGTTTTCATAATGAGACATGTCGATGAATTTCAAGGCAAAATAATTCTTTGACCCAACTATCATTGTATATTTAATATATTCCTGATATTTTTAATGATCAATTTTATTAAAATAAATATAACTTATAAATTTTTTTAAACATTGATTAATGTTAAAAAAACATTATTAATTTTCTAGTCAAATAAATAACATTCACAGAAAAACAGTGTATTATGATATGGTATATGATTTATAATATGAAAATTTCCACGATACAATAATTATGGATTTTGAAGTTAACTCGGATGTCTAATGAAATATGATTACATGAATTTTATGGTTTTAATATAATGTTATAGGAAAAAAAAATTGAATAGAGAAAATATAACCATAATTTCTTCATAAATATAGATTTTTTAATGATATAATGCTAAATTTTAAAATAATAAAACTGGTGAAAAATAATAAAATATTTTTCCATTAAATTATTTATTTGTAAAACTTTTAAAACCATGAAGATGAATCTAAATATCAATAAGTGGTAATGATGTCTAGAATTTATGTCAATCTTGTATACATTAAAAAGTATTCTTTTTTGAATATATATAAATAAATATTCAATTGAACCTTTTCAAAAAAATATAAATATTTATATAAAAACTTTATAAAAAATGGGGCTCAAATAAAATGTCTATAATAAATCATTTGAGTTAATAAAATTGATTATCATATATGTATTTGGAAAAATATGCACATTGATGTAAAATATACCTCATAAAATATAGAATGAAGGTCAGTAATTATTTCAAACACTTCATTGATTTCTTATTGTTCTAAATAGATGAATATTTGGAATGAATAAAGGAATCCCCATATATAATAACCTAGGATTTTCATACATATATAATACATCTTAATAGATATATATTTAATATATTTCACAAGTACCCACTAATAGACCATAATGGTTATGATTTTTTATAGAGTAATTTAAAATTAATAACATTTTATAATTGAAGTTCAAATCCTTTCATAAATATATTCCAATTTTGTACTCTTCATAGACATTTCCTACGTATACCCTTCATCATAAACTTATAAAAAGAAACATATACAAATGCGAGCATAAATTGTCTATATTGGTAAATATGGAAGATATAAATCCACGATCATATGAAATCATATGATAAACATAACTCTATAATATTATAAATATAAAATTAAAATATTATTCGAATTCAATAATTTATTTTATGCATTATCTAAGTAATGAAAAATTACATTTTCAATATACATGAATCATAAGATTGAAAAGTCATCCTAAATAAATCCTAAACATTATTCTCATGTAATATATGTGGGGATCCATAATAATAATAATAATAATAATAATAACTCACTTAAATTTTAATATAAAATACTATAAATTATTACGTATTAAGTAACATCACATGTTTCATATTCTATAATGAATCATAAGTCATCACCTTTTTCTCATGGTGAATTAATCACATCAGCCTTTTTATCATAGTAGATTAAGCATATAATATTGCCTCCCATCGTTATATCATGTATAATAAAACAGTACCCAGTGAATGGGATTGAGATATGGGTCTAACAGATCACATAATCAATTCATATATGATCCACAATTTCATGAAAAATTCATCATGTCATCGCCTATTAAATATTTAATTGGTTTTATAAACATCTCACAATATTAAACTCATAAAAAAGAAATGGGTTTTCTAAAAATTTAACCAAGTCATCATATCATAACACATAGAAAATGAGAAAGATTAATATACATATTTTTTTAATAATTATAAACATGAAACTTATAAATAATTAATAATAATGTAACCATTGGGTCATATACCCTACAATAAATAAGCCATTTAAATGGCTGTTGTTTTGGAATATAATATATTTAACAAAACATAATAGAATAATTCTTGGAGAAATATGTTTTTTAATTATAAATTCAAAACATTTAAATCTAAAAATTATGCAAATATAAATAATACTAAAATGGATAGTTGAATATTTATGCCATTATTTCTCAAAGATAGTTCCAAATACTATTAAAATCACACATGACAAAACTAAGATTCCAATCACATTTGTGATAAAAATTAAAATATACCACATTTATAAAATTAGAAGAAGTTTATTTTTAAAAAATTTGGTAAATATATAAATTGGTTCAAAAATTAATGAAGAAAATAATTGGATAATATTAAGACAAAGTATTTTAAAATGTTTTTTAAACATGCATATCATGGTAAATGGGTTTCTAACTGAAGAGTTCAATAAAGTCAGTTATCCTTTATAAATATTTTTGGAATAATGAGAATATAATGATGGGAAAATGTATGAAAATAATGTATCATCCTTATATAAATATAGGACTAGAAACATTATGATTTTCTTGAGAGAAAAATCATTGGATTTCATCACTATAAACGGAATAATAAATAATATTTTCAAAATATTTTATTTTAAAATAAACCATTTAACATAGTTGTATCATTTGAATCATAATCCCCATGAAATTAATAAAAATATATGGATATTAATATCCTATAATATGAAAAATATTAATCAAACAAATTACTTTAATTTTTTATTCATACACCACAGAAAATCGAAAAGTAGTGTATATGTCGTGTTTCAAAAAGAAATAAAAGTGGGAGGATAATAACCTTTCTAATTGGTTATATTTTTAATCATATGTACCATTAATTTATAACATCAAATAAATAATTAAATATCAGGATAAAAAGTATATTATTGATCTAACACATCAATGGGGAAATATATACACCTTAAAAATTATATATGAGTGGTGAATATATCATATCTCTTCTAAAATAAAACAGAGTATAAATCCTATAACATAATTTTAAACATCCTTCATACACATTTGGGAAGATAATAAAAAAATGAATATAAATAAATTAAATAACAATAATCATATATATAATACATTTTATAGTTTTCTTAGGGATTTTTTTAACACTTTATTATCAATCCAATGTTAAATTCACATTTCTGTTAATAACTACTTCATTTTGCATTTATGATTTGGTTTGGTAATTTTGGTGATTTTTTATTGATCATTCTTCCATGAAATAAATATTTATTTATATGATAAGGATATTATATATATTTATTTTAAATTTATTTAGTGTAAAAAATTATTGTTACATATTAAAAATGGAAAAAAATGTTCATAGAGATAGTAGGCCATGTCTATGCATGAAAGTTGTTTCCATTTTCATGATGAATGAAGAAAAATAAATTTAAATTATCTATTAACATTAAAAATCATTTTTATGTCATAAGTATCAAATATTTTTATTATAAATATCTTTATAACCTTCCATGTATAATGTAAGTGACAAATTGATCACATCGCTACGCGATGTTGTAGTCTATTATACACATGAGCGATGTTATTGTGTTCCCATAGAACTAAAAGTAAATTTTTTATCTGGTATTATAATTATAGAAGTTTAATTATTTTATTTTTATCATATATCACATTTAAACTAATAAATATTTTCATCCATTAGAGGTGCTGATGTGAATGTTTTAATAGTGCATTGTGGGGAGGTAGTCTATCATACAGAAGATTGAGAGGTTCGTTTCCAATATGATGGTAGCATAAATGTATATAGGGAAATAAACATACATAAAAACATATCAATGTATGATATATACTTTTATTTTTATACTTTTAATATTATTATATTAGAAATTGTGGTAAACGAATAATTTAAATAGAAAGCTTTTAGTGAAGGCAATTACCATCATTTTGAAAACATTCCTTTGAATATCAAAATAAGGACCCCTAGGTAAGTATTTTATGATTACCATAAAGTCCATAATATTGATAATTATTTTTTAGAGTATTTTTCTAGGTTTGGTGAGAAAAATTCCACATGATGTGTTAGTAAGTGAGGTTAGGTGTCCAATTTTATAAGTGAGAATGGGTATTATTTTTGTAAATACCAATAATTGATCAATATTGGGAAGTCAAATTCATTCCATTTCCCTCCAATGATGATAAATATATCAATATATAGATTTTATGGTCAATTAACACTTCTATTAAAAATAAATAAATATTATTAAACAAGATGTCCCTTAATGTCTACCTTTTCTTACTTTTATAATTATAATTTTCTCCATGATAAGTAGTCTCTTTTTATTTTCACTGGTAATTTATCATTCATGACTATAATTAAATGATAATTATTAGATATTAAATTCTACCTAATAAAAAATATAAATTCATGAAAATTAATTAAATTTCCTTCATGTGTTGATAATCAGTTTTAACACATCAGTATGTAACGTGGAAGACCCATTTTAATCACAATGACAATAATTATTTTTTAAAATTTTAAATCATATTTATTGAAAAAAATTAATTTGTATTTTTTATATAATATAATTTATTTCGATTCAAAATATTGAATATATTTTATATATAAATTAATATAATTTGAAAATATTATTTAAAAATAAAAATCACTTACTAGAAAGAACATTGGGATTCTAAAAAAAATATTCAAAAAATAGAAATTTTTAATAAAACATTTCTATATGAAATTTATTAACATGAAAAAAGTAGGATAAATAAATATATAATTTTATTAGTTAATTTTCAATAAAATCTAAAAATATAAAGTATCTGTTAAATTACTTTGATGAAAATAAGGCTTTTAGTAAAGATCAATATTGTTTTACTACAAATAAAAAAATTCATCATTTCAAATTTTTCCTTAATATTCCTCAAAAGATAAATATGACATCTATATTTCAACAAATATATTTATTTTTTCAAATAAAATTTAAAAAGGTAAAAAATTTAAATTTAATATTTTATAATATATTTTTAGAAATTAGAATTTTCAAAACATATAAACACTTCTCAAAAATTAATAATTTTTTCATCAATATGTTTTAATTAAATAAAACCATTATACTTAATATTTTATGGATGTTATTCCAATTCATAGAATCGTTTTTAAAAAATAGTATGAAAATAACATTTTTAAAATATAATTTTAATAGTTTATAACATCAAAATTTATTCACATTCGTAGAAAAAAGTGAGAATAATTTTGTATCATTAAATCATTATGTTTCATTCATAGCTTCCTCAAGATGGTCATTTCGAAAAAATTGAAAATGTGAGTAGTCTTGTTTCATAGAACATTATTAATATGGTCAATAATATCCAATAGTTGATATTCATAAAAAAATCATGATCCAGAAGCTTGAAAATTCAATTAATCAAATTTAATGTATTATGTTTCTACACACTAAGTTTAGATACATGTAACACATTGGGTAATTGAGATACATTTGGTGGAATCTCCAATTAATAAGCTACCAAACAAATACAATAAAAATTTTAAAATTACATATATAACTATGTCTTACTTTTTCCTTATTTCTAATTTCTATTACATATTCCATGTAAAAAATCATAAAATCACATTTCCAACATCCTCAGAATCTAGATAACACCTTCAATTATCAACACAACATTAGAAATATAATTATTCTACCAGTAATTATTTCTGAATGGACCAATAATTCTCTTCTATTTTATTATCTAGTTTCCAATAACATTCTTTCTGCAAGTTAATCCCACTGCGTTTAAGTTCTAAAATATTTTCTATATAGATTATCATTAAGATCCATTTAAATGATAAAATTAACATTATTATTTATTTGAAATCAACCTGTAACACACCAGGATTATGGGGATTGTCTATTCTTGGATAAATTCAATTTATTCAACATTATATGTTGACACAACACTGAACTTAAATGAACCATGATATATGATTAAATATTATTATTTTATCACAAGTGGTTAAGATGGAGGGTGTAAAATGGATTAACTAAATTAATAAATTATAGTTTACACTATTTTAAAGTACTAATCAATTGATTAAAAGTTATTTTGAAATGAATATAGAAACTAAATTAGTATTAATGGAATGATTTAATTAAGAACAATTTTTATAATCACAAAGTCATCTTACCATAATAAATTAAATAAATTTCAATCATCGAATGATACTAATGTAATATATATGTAATATATTAAATAAAACATTTTTCACATTCATCATATTGATTTGAAAATAATAAGATAAGAGAAAACCCAAAATTTTGAATAAAATTTTATATTTTTATAAAAGTTATTTTACCACCTTCTAAAGGTGCACATATTTTAAATTTTAATTTTTAAACCATTAATATTTTATAGAAAAAATAATCATCATTTTTTAATGTGAAAAAACTAAATTTGTTGGCCTAAAGTTTTGGAAATATTCTGAGAAGTTTCATGTTTTGATGAATAGTGAAAAAAATTATACCTTTTAATTGTGAACAACTCTATCACCTAAAAAAATTATAGTGAATTGTTATATATTTTATTTGTAGTCATATATAATTAGAAATATTTTATAACATTTATTCTAATATAGGTAATCAGTGTCAATTTTACGTTGAATTTGGATACAAAAACATTTCACCCTTTTGATTGATTTCAATGTAAAAACTCATTTTCTCATTCTATCAAAGGGGAGAATTTTAATTTTATTACTGAAAACTATATGTTTGGAATATTTGGAAAATAATTCCATATTTGGGATAATTGGGTAAAAATAATATAAATAGGTTCGTTTTAATTTTTTATATTTTGAATAATATCTTTTGTAATTTTTTATAAACATGGTTAACGGTACATCAAGTAATTAAGACATAAAAAAATATTGTAAATGTATTACAATTATTCTAACACATTTCTTGATTTAATTATAATATTTATTTTCTATCAAATTAATCCTTTTGATGATTTTAATTCCTCCTGGAGTCACATGTATGACTTTAATCCTATTTAGAATTTTATTCTACGGAATGAAAAATCTGTCAAACTCATGTTTTTAATAGGTATTAAATTTTTTATATGTTATCATCGATAAATTATATTTGTATATAAATATTAATTTAAATTATAAATATTTTTTATTTATCATGGTTATTTATTTTAAATTTATAAGAAATAAATATTTAACATAAATCCTTGGACAATGATGATGTACTTATTGTTTAATTAATTGTAATATCAAGTAAATGATATGAAAAATATTACAAGAAAAATAATTTGTGATAATTAATCTCACACTTAATTGTTGATGATTATATAAACATATTCAGGATGTATTGAAGGTTTTGGTTTGAAAAAATCATGATGTTATGGTATTATGATCAAGTTATGAAATTAATACTATAAAAGTTGACATTATTGGTATTTTAAAATAATTAAAATATTATTAAATAATATAAAATTTTAAAAAATAAAATGTATGAATAATGATAGGGAGAGGTGAAATATGTCAACAATTACCCATTTATCATTATTTTTATGTATTATTGAAACTATATTTACCTTTAAAGATTAAAGCACACCTCTTTTCCCAGTAATAGTAAAAGAGATTAAATAATGGATAAAGCCAAAATATAAGGGAAATAATATAAAATATACATGTCAAAAAAATTAATGATTATAGGATTTCTACCCATACTAATAATATATTCAAAATAACTCAATTTATAAAAATTAATAAACCTAAAATATTTTATTTTAATGTAATAGTTTGAGTGTTTCCAAAAGTTCCCCTTAACTCATTTATAAAAAAGGTACCTCATTCATCATTTCCTCAGACCACTTTGAGCCTTATTTATCTTTAAATCATTGAAAAAATATCCATATTTCCATCCACTAATACTAGAAACCTCCCTTTGTGCGTATATCTATCTAACAAAGACATTTAATGTAAACAGACTGGAGTTACCTAAAAATGGGATAAAATTTTTCAATGAACACATTCATTTTCTTAAGACTAATACGGTTATATTACTCTTATTAGATGAATTGATAATAACTTTTGTATAATAAATATACTACTATTTATTTGATCTAACATTTTGAAATATACTTTCATAAGAATCAATTAAATGGCATTACCAATCATTGGTCTCGTGTATAGAGTATTATCGTCTCACAAACTGATGTCATACATTCATCCATTTACCACTATTAATGGTTACAAATAATGATTTATTTATAGTTTAAAAATAATATATGTGATATTTATAATTTATTTATTCTTATTTTATCTTCTATATCTCATACCTTCATTCATTCTATTTACAAATGGGGTATTTAATTTTCACACTATTAATATGAAAAAGTAATGTATATATCATTTATGAGTACGTACGACCAACCATCTCCATGATTGGGGCATTTAATTTAATATTTAAGAATTTTATGGATTATTATAAATACAAATATATGGAATATATATGATATTTACATCATGGTATACAATCTTTAGATCAATAAATCATGATTTATTTAATAGTAACAACAAATTACAAGTCAAAACTTACTCGAAAAACATGGTAATTAACACCTAAAACTATCGGATGACTATTAAATAATGGGTAATCAGATATTTTAAGAAGATAATATATGATATTTAAAATATCAGTATGGTTTTGGTATAAGGTAATAATAGTCTTAAAACCATTGAATAATATGTTAATTTACGATCAACCAAAAAGAATGAAAAGTTACGGTGTTACTTTACATTCTCACCATTATTCGGGATTGTTTTTGTTTATGCTTCCACTGGGGAATAGTTATATTCTTCATTGGTGTTTTCTATTAATTTTCAGAGATTTTTTTTAAAAAAATCTAAATTGATTGTTTAATGTCATTTTTATCCCTTTACATTTAAAAAAATTATTTACTAGAAATCATTCAGCCATTTTCCATAACAATGTACCCTTTGACATCTCTTACAAAAGGAAAAGAATTGTTTTTTTATTCTATAAGATGAATTGAATTTTCTGCATCATAATGCCCTAATTTTTTTAAGCACCCATTACATGATTAAAAGTTTCTTTTCAATTAATATTTTTTCATTTATAAATTCTCACACATTTAAAAAAATTATTACAAAGTTGTAAGGTATTTCGTCTAAATATAATTTCATTAAGTATTATTGTAATGTTATGCACCTGGTTACTTGTTTATGTTGTATATTCTTACTTCTGAAATATCTTGTCATAATTTTCCTTATTATCATGATATTATATATTTAATTTAATGTTATTTGTTCATGGGGATTATGATTCAAATGATTTAATGTGTTGTTGGACACCTTTTAATTTTTACTAATTATTTTCTTCAAAAATTATTCTAATAATCTTTCAATGGTATTTTCCCTCATCAATGTCAAAAAACATGTTTTTTAATTGTCCTCCAATGGGTAAATATAGAAAAATAAATATTCTTCATTCAATATGAATATTTTATAAGGATTTGTTTTATTTATTAAATCAATTAGTAAATGTGAGAAATTATTTGGATTAGAAATGATGGGTGGGGCCTAAAAATTATATAACACATCAGTACATTGATAGGTTCTCCAAAGAAATATAATTTAGCCATATTAATCCAGTTTCTACGTGTGGTTTTTATTTATATTGTGAAAGTTCTTTACGGTATATGTTTTCTTGTTCCTCATACATGATATCCAATAATTAAACATTTACATAATATATATTTATGAAATCATTGTTATTATCCATCTGAATTTTATATGATAAAATCTATGAATACATTTCATTCTTAGTTAATTATTTCAATGATATGAATTATCAGTTATTAACCTTTTCATGTTGAATAATTCACATTAATTCATTTTTTTTATTCTTCTATACTAACCCTTACTAATAATTTGAGATCACCCTTAATATGTTTTTTTCAATAGGTTATCAAGATAAATCATTTGAATGAGTTTCATAGAAGTTGATATTTTACTTATGGACTGACTTATGTTATTTTTGAAATTTAATATGTGTATAATGTATGTAATATGGAATTCCCAAACATATACACTATATGGTCCTTTGAATTTTAATTGATTATAATCATTAAAATGTATAAAATACTAAACAGACTCTAGTGTTCTGGGGTCGGGGAATTACACCACTAGAGGTATATGTTGATCCAAATTATATTTGGAATCTATATAACAAGGTCATAATATATTCAATAGGGTTTGAATTTTTTACTCAAACTCGCCATCTATATAGGGATAAACATTGTTCTGAAATATGACTATGTATCTAGTTCCATATAATTAATTTTTTAGAACATTGTGGTAAACCATGGATCCCAATTAGACATAATTAAATTTGATAATCCATGAAACTCTAAGATTTCCTTAATATATATCATAAAATGTCGATTTAGAGAGAAATCAACTCTGATAGAAATTAACAGTGATGTATTTTTATGGTTATTGACTAAACGCCATATATTATTGTGAACTTTAGATGTTTTAGATCCCCCAAATACATTATCTATGGAGAAATTTTCTCATTTCCACCCGGTTATCGATAATGGTTTTAATATCCCCTTATACTTTTTTTCCAAAGCATTAATTTACTAATAACCTAATAAATGAGATATAAACACTATATTATCTCACTTAATCCCATCCCACCAGATATTCTCTTTAAATTCTCAATACATATTTGTATTTTTAGGATGACTAGATAATAAATAACTATTAACATCTTCGAATAGAACCTTATTCAAATCCTCTATGGATAGGGAGAATAAAAGGTACATGTCCTTATCATTCCATCACAATAAATGCGGAACTTTGGAGTAATCTTCACCTTTTTGACCTCCAAGGAATTTCTACGCTTATTTAATCCTCCCACCGTTATATTGTTGAACAACAATTTTAAAAAGATACTATTTTCACCCTTGATTCATGATTTCAATATATATATATTTCAAATCCGGAAATATTGATTCTTTTGTGCCCCACATCATAGATAATCGTGAACGATCATTTTCACTCATATATTTTGCCTCTAAGATCACTATACTATGATTGATGTGTATTAACCTGTCATTATATTTAATAAGCTCTAAACATATTTTTTTTAGCATATTTACCATTTTTAAATGTAAATATATACATCATTATTTTTTTGATAGTGTCTATATAACACTTTTCTACATAATGATCATGCCTCCATATCATTAATTAACAAATTGGTATAGATTACTCCAATCAAACACTTGAGAAATTTTTCTCATGAACCTTCAATTTTATTAATGTATAAGCTATCACAAAAATCATTATTTTCAATAATTTATCCTAATATTTAATTCGATGAAACACAATATATTACAAAGATATATAAATTTTTTGGTAACATAATCATAGTTATAGTCACTAATATACACTTCAGTTGGTTTAAATCATCCTCAAATTAATTTGTCCAGTGGATCATGGATCCCTTACAAGCTAACATTGTAGAGACCCGAAACTTGACGTACATAGAAAATACATTACCTTTGTGGAATACTCAATACATAATAAAAACAGACACACAAGGATCGTAATAGTTTAGTGCCTTTGGAAACTCGGAATATAATCTTCTAATCCTATTGAAAGATCTTCGACAACTCCCATAACGATCTTCCCCTTTTTGTTTTTTTACCTAAAACTTTTCTTTATATCCTGGGGGAAATCATAAAATGGGTGAGCTCAAATGACCATTAAGGGTAAACATACATTACATAAAACAATCCATAATCATTTGAATGCAAAAACATGATCATAAAATCTAAACATCAAAATCCTGAGCATAGACATGAATCTTGGAAGTACGTAAGGCATATATCATAATGGAAAATCAATAATGATAAAATATAATGGGAAAAAATCATGTAATTGTGTAAACCATTCAGCAGATGTCATGATTTCTATATTAGCCAAGGCATTGCTGCCAAGACCATCATAGTGGACAAAGTCCCTTTCTGAATTGAGTTCACTCCTTGTTTCAGTCCTGTATCACTGAACCGAATTAAATTACCATTCCAGCCATGTATATCTCATGAGATATAAATCTTTACCCAATTAATTGGAGGGAGATATTGGTCCCACCCATCTTATAATTAAATCATTCTTACTTGTTCCACAAAATTAACTTAAAACATTCATCATAACCCAAAGAATCAAATGGTTTTCATAAACATCATCCCATCACAACTTAAAACATATAAAAAAATGGATATAATTTCATCATAGGAGAAGTAAAACCATTTAAATCATATAGACAATATACTTGAAACATACACATATGAAATAATGTCTTCTTAGATGGAAAATGGTTTTGATAAAACATTTGAAATTATTTCTTGAAGAAAATATCCTTTCTTCATAAAAATAAATTTTTTTTAACAAAAAATCATGAAATTTTAAACGAAGGAGATTTTGTTCAAAATAGTCATGAAATCTTTTGGAGGAAGCTTCATGAAAATAAGGCTTTATAAAACCATAAAAATCCTTTCATGCCGTATAAGTTAAAAAATCATTCTTCTCGTACTTTTGCCGAAAAAGTTAAAAAAGTACCTCGTAACGTAAAAAAAAGAATGATTCCTTACATACCATGTAGTAAAAGTCAAAATGGGTAAAAAGAACTTTAAAAATACATGAAAACACTTTTTCAAAACATGGAAACGGATGAATGAAATGGCCCCGGTAAATACTTACGAATAAGCAATCTCAGATAAAAATGAGATTTGAAAAATTATCCCTTACCTTAAGTCTGATATGCTTTGTAAGTTTCCGAACCTCCTGTATAATGATTTAAATAATGTCATTGACTTATTACAGAATAATATTCATTTTTATTATATCATATATGGTTAACTTATGACTTCATATTACCTGTTCTTTTGTAAGTTCCATGTTAAAGCAGCATTTTGGGTTAAATCGTTTTATTTATCGTACGTGTTTGGACTTGTTGATCTTGACATTATTACTTATATCCTGATTTAAATAATTCCAGAATGTAAAACATGATTTATATATAATATATATTCATTATATACATATATATAGATTTTAGATAAATGGAATGAAATACACCATTCTTGGAGATGGTAGGTCGTACGTATGCATGAACGATGTTTTTGTTTCCTTATTGAATTGAAAGAAACTAAATAGATAACATACATATATATATATATATACATAAATACAGTAGAATTATTATTTCATATATTTCATTATTATTCATTATATAAACTTTATGATCATTCATGTATGGTAAACATGGAGAATGAATCTCATCACGTCGTGGAGACGGTAGTCCATACGTACGCATGGGCGATGATATCATTCCCATAATTATTGAATATAATTGGAGTGGATGATATAATATATCAGAATCTATATGATGTTATAATAACCATATATAGTAATTATTTACACCATTATACCCATCCATGTAAGGTGTTGGTGGAAAAACAGATTTCCCAACGGCGTGGAGATGGTATTCCGTACGTACGCACGCGTGGTGATTTCATTTTCTGTAGGATGGATAGATGGTGAATTAGGTTTATTTAAAACATATAATAACATATCCGTATATGATTTATACTGATGTTATTACTTCATAATGAAACAACTAAATAATATGAAGTGGAAAAAGAAATGATGTTTAAAGAATCGGTAATGGACATTACCTCTTCTTTGAAGCGCCTCTTTGAGTCCTCCTCTTAGGGCACTAAAATTGGTCTTTGAAGAAGAAAAAAACCTCTAGGATGTTTCTAAGGAAGTGAAAAAGAGAATTTGGCCATTTTTGGCCGAGATTGAAGGCTAAATGTGGTGTGAGGAAGAGAGGGAGGAGGTTCCCTTTTATAAGGGAGGAGAGGGGCACCCTTGAAAAAACTAAAAATATTATTTAATTATAAAGTCATATTCAGTTTTTAATAGCTCCAATTATATTTATTTTGAAGCTAATGTGAGGATCGGTCAATATCCTCTCATCCAATAGAATTTAGGCAAGTTTAGGTTTCTATTTTAACCTTATAATTTAGATTTAGCCTTAAGTTAAATAATTTTACTTTTACTATGTCTTCTTGTTTTCTTACACTATAAGGTTAATAAAAATACTATAACAAGCCAAAAGAACCCCATGTTTGGTATTATTAATATATATTACCTTATCTAAGACATTTGGCCGAACCATAGATTTTTGAGAATAAAATAACAATTAATAATATAATATTTGATTTAAAAAACTATTTTATGTCAATTTTGACACTATTTGGTAATTGATTTTTGTGAAAATCATAACAGAATGATTAGATCGAAAAAATTCAATTAAATCAAAACAAACATGTCATATTAACCTAGAAAAATTAGTGAAATTCATAAAAAGTGTCAAATTACATTTATTTGGGTATTTATAATATCAATTGTGTCAATATTTCATAAGACAATTACTCCATCATCTTTGTCTCAAAAATAAATTAAATTATATAATGTATAAAATTTATAAATAAAATACCAATATGTAGGAAATACTTTTATCTTTCTAATTAAAATTTATATTCGAATTTATCTTATGTATAACTCTATATTAAAAATGATTTAGTTATTAAACATTGATTTTAACTATTTTAACCCTTCGTTAAATAAATTAATAATAAAAGTCCTAATCTAATCCAATTGGTCCTTACTGGTCATATTTTATTCCTATGGATTTTTTGGTCGAATTACACTTATCCAATAGAATACGGACATGTGTTAGAGTAATAATAATATCATTTTTACCCTTAATTATCATATTTACTTTTAATCATGGTAAATAAAAGTAAAAAGTTACTATTCACCAAAAAATATTTTCATCTCATTGAACTACATTTTAGTCCATTATATTAACCATGTCTCTTGTATTTTTGAAATTCAACTCACAGAAGAGGAAAAATTATGTTTTATGACAAATTCAATTTTTTAACTACCACTTATTGGTGTCACTATTCATCAAAAAAAGAAAGCTTCCAGAAAAATACAAAAAATTAGGCCTATTCTATATTTGATATTATGAATTAAAAAATGATGTCTATTTTACAAAATTCAAAACATATCAGTTGCATTAATTAATTTAAAAATTAATTCTCGTCGTCAAAACAAATAGCGTGTTTTTAAGAGATAATAACTCTCATAAGATTGACACTTGTTTATGTCTGGTTTAAATGTGAAATTACATCCAATGACCAAAATTATTTTAAATGGTAAAAATATATTATAAATATACTTTAAAACCACTCATATTAATAATTTATCACTATTAATTATTTTTCTTTAAAAAGTTGTTTTTAATTAAAATTTAGTAATTTTCACTATTCATCAGAATATGAAAGTTATCCGAAAAGTACCAAAATTTTACCCTAATCAAATTTGAATATCCAAAAATGAAGTCCATTTCGAAAGATAAATTTTTTTAAAATTTCAAAATGTGGGCATTACTATTCATAACGGCTAGTTCATAATAATATTATAATAATATGTTGTTTAGTGAAACATGGTATTGCGTAGTACACACGCTATCAAGGAAGGTCTTTATTGCATGTAATGCAAGGCAAGTCAGGGATGCATGTTGTGCAAGATCATTTTTGTGTAGCATACAACACAAGACATTAAAGAAATTAAAAAGAATATTTTTCATAAAATCTCGGGGTGTTACATTATACCCCCCTTAAAATGAATTTCCACCTCAAAATTCATCGGGGTTATAAATGGTTTACTAATTGAAAGTTTCTTTAATATAAACCCACATCATAAAAAGGAATACCAAAATTTGGCATTAAAAAATAAAGTATAAAACATAATAGTTACCCAAATTAACTCATCATTGGGTTTCCACGTAGGAGAACATAGGTGAAAATATGGATATGGAAGAAAAATCTAACAATCATGTTCTGATGGAGAGTGGTAGAGAACATGGCTATGAAAAATCCAACAATCACAAAGCCATAAATTTTTGACGATCTGAGGTACCATCTGATTCATCGTATATAAGAGCACTAAGACAACATTTTTTGGTTTTCAAGATCATTTCCCTAAAGTTGAAAATTTTGAATTAGAAGAAATACCTACATTATTTCGATATAATCTCATCGTTGTTCAAGCCATGAACAATTTCCACTTCATCTCTTAAAGAAATGATGTTGAATTTGTCATTCTTGAAGTGTTAGTAGATCACGTGATAGAATGATGGGTCATTCCATCTGTCTTAATCAAAAGGTTAGCAATTGTTATATACACAAGTCCATCTATCGTATATCATTCCTAAAATGTACATATACTTCATCTATCATACCACTTAATAAAATAAAACTAGTTTATACTAACCAGGGACTTCTGGTAGGCCATTGGTAGGCGATAAAGGCATGTCGCACTTCGGTTGTGGGTTTGATTTCTACAGCCCTGTCTGATGCGATTGGTTGTCACCCATCCCGCCGGTTGTCCTTTTTCTAAAACTAAATTACTATAACATCCCATCAATAATATCAAAAAAAGTTCTATCCTTAAACAATACTAACTTATGTCCAATATAATCCATTTCAATCTTTAGTCTTATCCAAAATATTGTTGTCCAATCTCATATTATAGTTAAAATGATTACCAAAGATTTCATATAACAACCATGTTAATGCCATAGTTGATCCCCATATATCATACGCTATGTATTTTTGTTCACATTCCAAACATTCGAAGGCCTTAATCATGTATTCTCTTGAAAAATGACTACCCATTGAATCTTAGTGAAAACATGAGTTCTATCAAAAGTTAACTCTTTCAACATACTGAAACCCCAAAATTCTATATACTCAAACCATGATATAATTATTTCTTTATATCAGTCATGAGCTCATGAATACAATCAAACATTTAATTTTCTCTTTATCCCTTCATTATGCGCATATCATCTACTTTCCAAAAATATCTGTATAACCTTTCATGGTTACTGGTACCATTCATCATACACGTTCAAAACAAAAGGAATGACAACTGTGTAACAATCCTTAGATGTATCTTTATTCTATAGTACTACGAGATTACATATACAACATTACACTTGATAAACATGTAATCATTCCCCTACCTTCTTAAACCATTGATGGAGCTTCAAAAATCCTTTTATCTCACATATCATTTGTAGTCTCTTCATCATCATAAACATAAATATTACCCATACAACCACACTGATTCTCTTCATGAGTCATTCCCTTAGGTCATTGGTTTCCACATTTAAAACATTTAACTATTGTACATGTCCTAGCAATACCATTATCCTCATCCATGGTGTTAACTGAACCTTTTCCTTAGCACTTACTAGCTTTATGTCCTTCTTTTCCACACCCAAAACATCTTCCAGGTCCTTTGAAACATTATCCTTGATGCCTCTTCCCACATGATTTACATAGGGGATATTGAGCTTTCTTTCCTCTATGATCTTCATGAAAATCCATCATTCTCTTATTACCTGAGTCCGAAAACTTACCAAATTTGAGTTTATTGATCATATAATGAGCTTTATGATTCAGTATAATAATGATGTTTGGACTTCCAAATCCCATTTCATTTGGTTTCTCATGAACAATATCATTCCATTGTCGATCATATATCCATTATCGTGAATCATCTTGTTGCCATCCATTTTCTAAAACCCTAAAAGAATAAAGTGAGAGGGAAAAATTATAATAAAGGAGGAGTAACTTCAATATCTAACATCTTAGGTTTAATCTAATATCGCTACCATAATTATAGTACTGTAACCTCTACTTATACTTAACATGAGGGACATCCCTAGACATACCTTAAAAATATCTCTAGGGATCTCACTAAAGTTCTCGCATCCTAGTTTCCAATGGTTGACTAAACCTTTCCTCTGATACCAACTGTAGAGACCTGATGCTTGAATTTCATGGAAACTACATTACTTTTGCAGAATACTTAATACATAACAGAAAACGACACACAAGGATCGTAATAGTTTAATGTCTTTGTAAACTCAGAATATAATCTTCTAATACTATAGAAAGATCTTCAACAACTCCCATAACGATCATCCCATTTTTCATTCGTTACCTAAAACCTTTCTTTATATCCTGCGGGAAAAACATAATGGGGGTGAGCTCAAATGCCCAGTAAGGGTAAACATAGAGAACATAATACAATCCATAAACATTTGAATGCAACAACATGATCATAAAATCTAATCATCAAAATCTTGAGCAAAGACATTAATCCTGGAAATACGTAAGGCATATATCATAATAGAACATCAATCATGATAAAATATAATGGGAATAAAACATGTAATTTTGGCAACCATTTAGCACATTTCATGATTTCTATAGTATCCAAGGAATTGCTGACAAGACCATCTTAGTGGAGAAAGTCCCTTTCTGAATTGAGTTCACTCCTCATTTCAGTCCTATAACACTGAACCGGATTAACTTACCATTCCAGCCATGTCTATCTCATGAGATATAAATCGTTACCCAATGAATTGGAGGGAGATATAGGTCCCACCCATCTCATAATGAAATCATTCTTACTTGTGCCACAAAATAAACTTAAAACATTCATCATAACCCAACGAATAAAATGGGTTTCATAATCATCATCCCATCACAAAATAATACATATAAAAAATGGATATTATTTCATCATAGGAGAATTAAAAACATGTAAATCATAGAGACATTATACATGAAACATAATAATATGAAATAATGTCATCGTAGATGGAAAATGGTTTTGATAAAACATTTTAAATGAATTCTTGAAGAAAATATCCTTTCTTCTTAAAAATAAATTTCTTTTAACAAAACTTAATTCAATTTAAAAAAGAAAAAGATTTTGTTGAAAATAGTCATGAAATATTTTGTAGGAAGCTCCATGAAAATAAATCTTTATAAAACCGTAAAAATCCTTTCATGCCGTATAAGTTAAAAAACATACTTCTCGTACTTTTTCCAGAAAAGTCAAAAAAGTTCCTCGTAACGTAAACAAAAGAAAGATTCCTTACATACCATGTAGTAGAAGTCAAAAATGGGTAAAAAGGACTTTAAACATACATGAAAACACTTTTTTATGGCATGGACATGGATGATAGAAATATCCCCAGTAAATACTTACGAATAAGCAATCTCGGATAAAAATATGATTTGAAAAATTAACCCTCACCTTATGTCTGATATGCTTCGTACGTTTCCGAACCTCCTGTATAATGATTTAAATAATGTCATTGACTTATTACAGAATCATATTCATTGTTATGATATCATATATGGTTCACTTATGACTTTATATTACCTGTTCTTTTGTATGTTCCATGATAAAGCAGCGTTTTGGTTTAAATATTATTATTTATCGTACATGTTTGGACTTTTTGTTCTTGATATTATTACTTATATCCTGATTTACTTAATTACAGAATGTAAAAAATGATTTATATATAATATATATTCATAATATACATATATATATTATAGATAAAAGGAATGAAATACACCGTTCATGGAGACGGTAGGCCGTACGTACGCATGAACGCTGTTTTCGTTTCCTTATTGAATTGAATGAAACTAAATAGATAACATACATATATATATATACATAAATCCAGTAGAATTATTATTTCATATATTTCATTATTATTCATTATATAAACTTTATGATAATTCCTGTATGGTTAACATGAATAATGAATCTCATCGCGTCGTGGAGATGGTAGTCCGTACGTACGCACGGGCGGTAATTCATTACCATAATTATTGAATATAATTGGAGTGGATGGAATAATATATCAGAGTCAATATGATGTTATAATAACCATATATATTTATTCTTTACACCATTATACCAATCCATGTGAGGTGTTGGTGGAAAAACAGATTTCACCATGGCGTGGAGACGGTATTCCGTATGTACGCACGCGTGGTGATTTCGTTGTCTGTAGGATGGATGGATGGTGAAATAGGGTTTTTTCATACTTATAATAACATATCAGTATATGAATTATACTGATGTTATTACTTAATAATGAAACAAATAAATAAGAAGAAGTGGAAGAAGAAATAAAGTTGAAAGAATCGGTAACGGACATTACCTCTTCTTTGAAGCACCTCTTTAAGACCTCCACTTAGAGCACTAAAATTAGTCTTTGAAGAAGACCATAACCTCTAGGATGTTTATATGGAAGTGTAGAAGAAAATTTGGAAGGGGTTGGCCGAGAATAAAGGCACAAAGTGGTGTGAGGAAGAGAGGGAGGAGGTGCCTTTTTATAAGGGAGGAGAGGGGAACCTTTGGAAAAACTAAAAATATTATTTTATTATAAAGTCATATTCGGTTTTTAATAGCTCTAATTTGATTTATTTCGAAGATAATGTAGGTATGGGTCACAATACTCCCCTCCAATATAATTTTGGAAAGTTTAGGTTTCTATTTAAAACTAATCATTTAGATTTAACCTTATGTTAAATAATTTTACTTTTACCGTGTCTTCTGGTTTTCTTAACTATAAGGTTAATAAACATACTATAACAAGAAAAAAGAACCCCAAGTTGTGTATTAATAATATATATAATCTAATATAAGTCATTTTTCCTAACCTTAGATTTTTAGGTATAAAACAACAATTAAAAATATAATATTTTTTTAAAAAACTATTTTATGTCAATTTTGACACTATTTGGTAATTGATTTTGGTCAAAATCATAACCAAATGATTACTTCGAAAAAAGTTATTTAAATCAAAACTAAAATGTTATATTAACCTATAAACTTAGTTAACTTCCTAAAAAGTCTAAAATTACATTTATTTGGGTATTTATAACATCAATTATGTCAATATTTCATTAATAAGATAATTACTGCCTCATCTTTGTGTCATAAATAAATTAACGTATATAATGTATAAAAATTATAAATAAAATACCATTATGTAGGAAATAGTTTTATCTTTCTAATGAATATTTATAGTCGAATTTATCTTATGTATAACCATATATTAAAAATTATTTATTTATTAAACATTGATTTTAACTATTTCAAACCTTCTTTAAATAAATTAATAATAAATGTCTTAATCTAATCCAAGTTGGCCTAAATTGTCATATTTTATTCCTAAGGTTGTTTTTGGTTGAATTACACTTATCCAATAATTAGGACATGTTTTAGGTTAATAATAATATCAATTTTCCCTTAATTATCCTATTTACTTTTAACTGTGGAAAATAAATGTAAAAAGTTACTATTCCCCAAAAAAACATTTTGATCTCATTGAACTAAATTTTAGTCTTTGATATTAACCGTGTCTCTCGGAATTTAAAAATTCCACTCACAGAAGCAGTAAACTTATGTTTTATGAAAAATTCAGTTTTTTAACTTCCACTTAGTGGGTTCATTATTCATCAAAAAATGAATGTTTCTAGAAAAATACCAAAAAAATAGGCCTAATCTATATTTGATATTATGAATTAAAAAATGATGTCTATTTTACCAAATTCAAAAATATCAGTTGCATTACTTAATTTAAAAATTAATTCCCTTCGTCAAAAAAATAGCGTGTTTTTAAGAGACAATAACTATCAAAAGATTGACACTTGTTTATGTCTTGTTTAAATGTGAAATTAAATCCAATGAACAACATTGTAAAAAATGGTAAAAATATATTCTAAATATACTTTAAAACCAATAAAATTAATAATTTATCACTATTAATTATTTCAATTAAAAAATGTTTTTGATTAAAATTTATTAATTTTCACTATTCTTCAGAATATGAAAGTTATCCAAAAAGTACCAAAATTTCACCCTAAGATAAGTTTGATATCCAAAAATGAATCCCATTTTGAATGATAAAATTTATAAAATTTCAAAAAGTGGGTATTACTATTCATAACGGCTAGTTCATAATAATATTATAATAATATCTCGTTTAGTGATACTCGGTATTGCGTAATACACATGCTATCAAGGAAGGACATTATTGCGTGTAATTCAAGGCTAGTCAGGGATGCATGTTGTGCAAGATCCTTTTGGTGTAGCGTACAACAAAATTCAATAATTAAATTAAAAATAATATTTTTCATAAAATCTCGGGGTGTTACAAACATGGTCAATGGATTAGATTTTTGAGTGAAATTAACTTCAAACAATCAATAATATCCATCTATACCAATAAAATTATAATTCACAATCAATTTGGTTAGTCTAGGATAACACTCACTAGATTTCATCTGTGATAGAACAAAATTTACACCCTCACTTGACATTATATTACCAAAAATGAATCCTTTTGTATATAATATTATCAGTTTCTTAATTTTTCTTACAAGTTGTCCTTCCTAAATGGTCATTTTTTATATTCTCAAGTTATCATCATATTCCCACTTACTATTTGAAATTTTAAGAATATCGTCGAAAAAAATACCATAATTTGATCAAGATAATCTCTGAAGACTATATTCATTAAATTTACATAGATAAAGGCTGAATAAGAAATAAATAATGGAATCTATAAATATTAATTATGTCTAAACCTTGTACAGAGTGCTTACAAGGATATATCCTCCTTCTTGACCTTTAATTTATAATATCCATAATAGAGGCCAATCTTGGAAATGTATTGAGTTCTATGTAGTTGATCAAACAATATTTCAACAGATGGTACAAGATACAAATTATGATTGTGATCTTGTATTGGTTTTGGAAATCAATGTATAATCACATTTTTATTTCTTTCTTAATAAAAAAAATAAACTCTTTCACCCAATGGTGACATACCAGGCCTAATTAATCCCTTATTTAGGATCTTATATAATTTCTTCTATCAATCATAAAACTAACTTTGAAACATTATATATAAAGTATTTGAAAGTGGTGTGTCACTAGGTATGAGTTATGTTATGACCAAAAATTCATGATATAGTTGATGACTATGAACCTCTTATGTATTAATATCTATAAACTCTTGTATAGTATAAATATCATCGATTATTAGCTTCTATATATACATATTGGCTAATAACCCTTTTACAATAGGAAAAAAACCCATAAAATTGATATGATTTTCATCATAAGTTAATATTTATCATCACACTGATTAATGGGAATATGTTTCCACAAAATCTAAAATTTTACTCACATTCTCGTATATATATGGGGGGTTTATATATTGGATAATAATTCATGCATTAGAAAACATAAAATTCAATTTGAGAGAAAGTAACAAGATTTATACGAATAAGATTACTATAAACATAAACTATGTAAAAATCATAAAATTTTTATTTGATTATCAAATAATAATGGATTTTCACTCCTACATCAATAATTAATCTATAAGGTTTAAAATGAAAATCCCTCAATACTATTCATGATATTAACGAACTTAGATATTGAAGATAAAATATATAAATTCAATATTTGAGCATACATGTTACCAACTTAATAGTATTATTTTATTTTTAATCACATTCTAAAGGAAAATTTATATCATGAACATAATGAATCATTAATTAGAGTGGTTATTCATGAAAATAATTCATAAAATGTCTAAATAATGACACCTTAGTTCTATACAATAAAACATCAGGATTAGAATGACATTCATGGTAATAAACTATTAAGATTCATTAGTATTTATCATAAATAGATTGTAAATTTCCAAAACAAAACCCCAGAGTTTGTCAAACCATGTGTGAAATTAAACTCATAATCATGTACAAGTTGACAATAAAGGGGAATTCAATAACCACCTTTTAGATTCATTTACCATTGTTACAACTATTCTAAATACACATATGCAAAATCCTTCTACTTCTTATTGTCTTTAGAAGGTGGGAGGAATAATACAAATATTTTAGTGACTTACCCAAGATCCCAAGGGATGGAAATACATATTTATGGATTCATTTACAATTTGAAGGATGATTTTCCATTTGAATATAAACAACCGCTCAATAAAAATTAAACAAATAAAACACTACATGATGCTTGTTAAAAATGAATGAAAATTGAATATTTAATTTATATCAAAACCCACTGAAACGTACCACTATAGAAGACAAACTATTAACCAAAGTAAACAGTATAAGGTAAATAATTAAAACACTAATAAAATGGAATGTTTATAATTCTACACACGATCCATGATCTAACACCACCCAAAAAACCATTTATCATGATTGGTACTAAATATGTGTGATACATTACTATTTCCTTTATCTTGATAGATGATATATGTGAAAGAACTAAAGTTATAAAGAAGTGGTGAGTGGTAAACATCAGTAGTTTTCCCCCACTAACTTCCTAACTCACTCCACTTTGACAGAACATGTTACCACATTTTATAAAAAAATTTATATTGAAGACAATTCAAAATGTATTACAATTTATATCAATGTTCAATAGTACACATAATGTTTTTTTCTAAAGAATAAACATAAAAAAATTCATTGAATAATTAATCATTCCCCTTTGACATATACCATTAATTTCCAAATAACCACACAACCTACCAAGTATGTGATCTATGGAATGACTTATACTCATGAGTGGTGATTTATGCTAACAATATGTCTTATCTTATTGGACCAATTTGATGGAGATACTTCAGTCCCATATATTTCCCAACGTTTTTATTGGGTATACTTCATGGTCTTATCTATCTTAATTCATATGAACACACATTAAAATACCCTGACAACCCATTTCAAATCCACGTTTTTTAATCCATTTCATTAAAAATAATTCCATTTTTTAAATAAATTTTTTCATGATGAAATCCCAACAATTATTTTAAAATCATCATTTTAAAATCATGTGATAAAAAATACCATCCAACCGCACACCAAATGTCCCAATCTCCAAAAATTATCTCCCTAGAGGGTTTTAAAAATTATTTCATTGCAAATAAAAAAATGAATTTTAGTCAACGAAATAAATTTTAAACTAATCCTTGATGCTCTAAAATACTGAATTATATATTGAATCAACCGACCTGAGTTTTAAGAAGAAAATAATGAATGAAAAAAATAATGGTCCGAAAGCGAGATTATTTATTGAAAACCCAAAATTACAACAAATCCTCTAGAAAAAATAGATTTATAAATATATTTTAAATCCAAAACCATAGATCTATCGATATCGATCATATACTTATGAAACCTATATAAATAGATAAATAATTTTAAGAAAACTCATTAAAAACAAAAAATAATTAATCCTTAAAGAAAAAAACCACAGTTATACGACCAATAACAGCCTTCTTTTTGTCTCTAGATTTATAGGAGAACCCTCCATGACATTTATGTAGAAAGAAAATTAATTTAGGTGTATATAATATAAAAATGTGGCAATTAGAGGGAAAATGACTGGGATACAATATTTTAGGATCTCACTTTCGACCCCACACGGTTAGTCACATTATTTCAAAAACCATGCACTATACATGATTTAGAAACTGCCTCAAGGGAGGAACACAATTTTTTTTGAAAGCAATGATCCTTTTATTCCAAAGTCACCACCCTAAAATTCCACAACCACATATAAAAAGTGCATTGTTTCTATATAGTGGATGCATGGTTTGAGAGAACTATGTGATGCCTTTGCATCATCCCTTTTTCCCATGTCTCCATTTTCATACATTCTTGTAGGTGTTGCTAGATTATCAAAAACCATTAACCAGTCATGCACCTATATAAAATCTAGAAACAACACTCTAAAAGTTCCTCAAGCTATCCAAATATTCACCCATATAAATAACATATATAAAATGAATAAATAAATGGTTATTCACTAGAAACAAGGGGTTCAACAAAATATTCATGTAGTATCTTGAATGGGATGTAATTTCATTGAAACCATATACTCTATCCTTCTAAGAAATTAAAGTCTATTTTCTAAACCATAACACTTCATCATAATTATACATATAATTATCCCTAGGCACATCCTTATGGATCCCAGAATATTTTTCACTTCAAATTTTCAAAATGTTATCGAAACCAACTTATGATACTAATTCTTAAAATACATTATTTTCATAAATAGATATTATATATTAATAAGTAAATATTCAATACAGTAAAAAATTACTTGCCCGTAAAGTAGGATGATTTAAGTTTTTTGGATAAAAGTTAAAAAAATATTCTTATTTAATTAATGTTCTTCAACATATCCCATAAACATATTATAATTTAGTACCATTCATATAAATTACCTTTTTTAAACCTTTCTTCATTACCCGGGGATATGAATCATAAGAATGTTTCATCGCATAATCTCTTTAAGGGTAATCATGGAAGATAAACACCAATGATCATATGAATTCATGAGATAAACATAGGGGTATGGTGTTATAAGTACAATGTAAAAAATTAATAACAAATATAAAATGGATCATAATAATGATCCCTACATATTAAAATTGTCATTTAAAAATGTGATGATCAATAAGAGATAAAAATTAGCATAAATTCATCCTTGACCAGATGTTCATGTCATAGTTGTGCCACAACATTTTATGTATATAAACCTTTTTTATGCCTTAATTAATATCCAAGATGATAAAATAATAATGTATTATGAATAAAATTATATTTCAAATTTGATAATGGACCAAGATTCTAAAAATAGTTCCTAGAGATGATCAATTACATTTGATTTCTACCATAGCTGATCAAGCACATCATCTTGTTTCCCATCATTATATAATGAGATATAAAATATTTTGTAAGGAATTGGAGGGAGTTATTGGGTCCATTGTTAACATAGTCCTTACATTTTGTAACATAATGATCACAAAACATTCATTATTTCACAACCTAAGAAAAATTAAATGGGTTTCGTAAATATTTAATCACCAAAAAATTTGTGGAAAGGGAACTGGATTCAAAAACATTACATCAAATCATCAAGACATAACATATGGAAATGGAATTATTTTCACAAGAATGTTTTAATAATAATCATTTACATAAATGATTTCAATAAATAATAATAAGGGAAAAATTGGATCATATCCCCAGTAAAATATAATAAATGAAAAAGTTTAATGTCAATGATGAATATTATTTCCATAAATTATCATTAAAAAATTCATGTTCAAAATATCCTTTCATTTTGAAATTACTTATTTAGTTGCTATGAATTTCCCAAATAATAAAGAAATCCTTTTATCTGGATGTAACCATTTAAACATATACGGTGTGATTTGAATCATTATGTTTTTATAATGGTGGGAAATTCCCTTCACATAATACACATGCAAACAATGATTCTTATCACATTTTTTAATAAATAAAAACGACATTGTTCAAGAAATGTAAAATATTCATTTTAAGTTTTTTTAAAATACCAACATTGGACAAAATGAAATTGAGAAGTCGTTGGAAAAAATTAACAATATTCATTATTATTTTTGAGATACATTGATATGAATGAAAAAAGGGTTTCCAATTAAAGAAAGAAATAATGTCAATTTTTCAGAATATGTTTTTGTGAATATTGAGAATGTAATGAGATGAAGATAAGACAAAAAATTATTTACTCAAATTTCGGATAGTAAAACATATTTCATGAGTTTCAAGAGATTTAGATTATAATATTTTATCATTGAAAACATAATTTTAAAATATTATAATAAACATTAAGATTAAAACATAAAATATTTACCACATTTTTATATTCTAATAAAGAATAAAAAAGAATGAAATTTACTTATATGGATATTTATACCCCATATTATTCATAATGAGAATACAAAAATCAATCATTGTCTAGACAAACACTGTAGTAAAATTACATGTGGGTTATAAGTCATGTGTCCCATATAAATAAAAGTGATATAAAAATCCATTACCAATTCGGTGAGACTTTGAATCAAAAGTCCCATTAAAGGATAACATAAAATAAAACATAAAATATCATTAAAAATAGTATAATAATGAAATAACATTTTTGTTTGTGATGATTTCAGTGGGGTGCACTAGGGAGTTCGTACATGTCGGTATGAGTTGGATTCTCTTGTATCTCAACATTGTTGTTTTCATAAGGTGTATGACTATCATAAGATTCTACAACATTGTTTACTCCATGATCAAAACTGGACGATGGTATTCTGGTTCCTAAAAAAGGGATGATGGGATTTGGTTTCCTCCTTCAATGTATTCCTCCTTTGAAGTTGTCGGCTAGTCTGGGTCACCCTAATAAATTTAATTAATTTTTAGGGAACTCATTCATGGTTCCATATATTTTGAGATTCAAATTAATAATATTAATACTATCTGGACGTTTTGATTTCATCCTGATAGGGTATCATCCTTTTTTCATGAGAATAGTCTCTTTGGGAATCAGTGGAATGTCAAGATATTTGGTGCATTAGAAACATGTCAATATTATTTTTAGGAGGGTATATAAATGGGGAGTATTAGGGAAAAACCCCAAGGAATCTCATATCAATCATGAAGTAATGATGACAGGAGCATGATTCCTCCAATTCCTTTTACCTCAGGAATTCCTTGTTTTTTCATGAGGTAACTAACGTTGTGTGTTTACCCAATCCATACCCCTAGGTCTTACATGACAAATTATCTTGCGCATAATGGTAGGGTATGGATTTGGAAAATTCAATGTGCAACAATGAAAGGATTGGTTACTCATGAGGTCCAAATCATAGTCCCTATAACACCCTGAGTTTTTAAAATAGAAAATGATGTTTGAGAGCGTATATACGCTACAACAAACCCAAATGAACAATGATTATTTAAATATGTCTATTTTATGCATTCCATTAAATATTACTATACGAGTATAGTTAATTAAATTATGAAATATATCTGTCCAAAATATATTAATAAATTCAAGATTAGTGATCAATAAAAAATTTAATGTCCATTTCTCTTCAAAATTTATTTTCCTCAAAACCGTTTTTATGTATTTTTTTGAAAAAATGTTATAATTATTTTCAATAAAAAGATAAAAAATTTATTAGATAAAAAGAACTCCATTTTTGAAATCAAAATATCAAAATTATCATAGTTAGATTATTTGTGATTTTTTATCAATATAGATTAATTTTAGGGTAGTAAAAAATAACGTTTTTATTTGAATTTTTTAAATATTTTGATAACTTAATTAATATAAATATCCAATTATAAATTTAATCAGATTATAAATTAAAATAAGAATTATTAATCTATAATTATTTCAATTATTTATATATGAATCATATTTATACCTTATTTTTGTATAATTTTTTTTTTGGATTAAAAACACAACTCTCATAAAATTGTTTTTAAATACACAATGTTTCTCCATCATAATTAATTAAAATAATCTCTAACGAGATATTATTTAAATGAAAATTTTATAATATATATATATATATTTATATAATTATTATCAATAGTTATATAGTTAATGTGGAATCATATTTTTCATAAAAAATTTCACATTATTAAAAGTTTCATTATATTGTACTTGTGGGTTTTATATTAAATTAAATCCATCCACCTTTAGGAATTGATTTTGATAAAAACTAATTCCATATTTTTAGTCACAATAATAAATTTTAGGTTATAATTTTATCATTTCTCTAATATATTATGAGTTGTAACTGTAGTAAATATTTTGTACCACAATATAATTTAATTGGATAATTAAGGGAAAAATGACTTAACAATGACTACAAAAATAATCAACCCAAACAGTATGAATATTTATAATATAATTTCATTAAAATAATTTTAATACTATTCAATTATTGTTTAACTTCAATAATAATTATGTAGTCAATTCGATAAAAATTATAATTTGATATGATAAAACATAAATTTATTTTTTGATTTATATAAAATTTAAAATATGAAATTCTATTTTATGAATCCATTTAATTTTAAATATATTATATTTCAAAAAAAATTCATTATTAAATTATTATTTTAATTTGAAATGATAATATAGTTTTTATAAATCCAAATGTAGTTTTTATGAGGGTTCAAAAAATGTTATTGTTAAAAAATTTCAAAATAAATATTGATTATAATTTTAATATTAAAATTAAAATAATTATAAAAATATTGATATAAAAAGGATATTTTCTTTATGAGAGAAATAAAATTATCCAATAGTTAATTTTTCATAACTCTAAGAGATAATTGAATTATCTGTGTAAAAATAAATTGAGAATAATTATATTGTGTCTCTTATGACAACATAATGAACAAAATGTGATGTCATAAATACTATAATGGGTATCCATGAAAGAATAATTTTTTACCCTTTACAATAATGAGATTTTAAGATTAATTCCTTATTTTTTAATTTATTTATGAATCCTCCAAAACTTATATTATATTTTAATGTTTCAAAATCATTTAATTAAGGACGTGACTACCTTCCACAACAACTAGGGTATTATTTTAAAATTTTAGAATTTTGGAGTAATAAAATAATGAAAACATCCACTCTACTTTAAATAAACCATTGAATAAATAATTTTAAGTATTAGTTGTTTTTGTTATGTTATTATATATAGTCTATAAAAAATATTGGTGAAATGATAATTAATCTAACACTAATTTCATATATTTAACAACCATAGCTCCCATTTATCCACAATAGAAAACCAAATTTCAAATCCATGCTCTCTCCTCTCATCTATATAGTCATACCAATGTTCCCATAATCTCTCAATAATCTTCTCCCAAGAAATTATAATCACCCTCTAAAGTTATGGTATATTTCACTTTTCAATTTCATTCATGAACCTTCATTGTAATTATCCTTTTAAATTTCAAATTGTTATGTTCTAATATATTTATAAGGATCAGTATACTATAAATTTTATTCCTAAATGATGATATAACCCTTTCACTCTCCTTATTCCATACTTTAAACCTCTTTGTACACATGATGCAATGTTTAAATTTTTTATGAGATATCCCACATGACTTTTTATAAAGAAACTCTTTAGGGTCATGTATCTTCATTTAAATTTTCTTCACATTGGGATATTTTCTTCCATAACCCATATGGTCCATTTGGTTCTTAAATGACGATATACCCCTTTCACTCTCATTAATCTCAGCAATAAACCTATATGTATACCTGTTACCATGCCAAATTTTTGTAAGGGATCTCCTACTCTCCTTTTTTCAGTAGATCCAATTTTATATCATGCCATATAGTTTCCATTTGTTCATGTTTTAAAATATTATTATATATCCCCATTAAATTATATTTTATTTATAAATGATTAGATACCACTTTAAATCCCATTAATCCCTCATATGAACCATTATATAGACCCGTTCGCATGCCCAAATTTATTAATGGATCATCCCCATCTCTATATTATTCATGCTTCTTCATTATCTTATATCTATTATCTCTCTTACCAAATTATATTATATCTTCATAAGTACACACTTATGGTATCATTAAAATATAAATGATGATAGACCCATATCCATTTCATTAATGCCTTCTATTGATATTTATACTCCACTGTTATGCTACTGAAATTTCACTATGCTTTTCCATGAAAAAAAATTGTGTAGTGAATAAATATATGCATTTCATATCAAGTTTATTCACATTAAAAAACATATATGTAGTTTATTTAGGTCATAAATTAATATATTCCACACACGTTGATATTGGAACAAAATTGAACGATAATGGATTCTATTCTTTAGGATCTATGTGGCACACATAATAATAAGAACGAAATGAATGTGATTGGTGCGTCTATAATTATATAGCACTCCATAGTGTTGGGTTATGTAAGAGTATCTTGAAATGTTAGGAAATGGATTATACAGTGAAACTAATTATCCATGGGATAATGTTCATCATGATATCATCAATGTTATCATTGAAGTATATTTTTGATTCCATATTTTAAATTATTTCCACATTTAGCATGTTTCTTATATAATTATCATGTTATCCCAGGCCACATTATTCATTTTTATTATTCTAATTCCTTTTATGTCTCATTGATATTCCAATTATCCAACGTGAAATATTTTTCTCAATTTTATTCCTGGTTTTCCCTTACTGGACTTTGTAGCTCAACCTTTCGAATGTTTGTTCTTAGGTTTTCTAATTTGTTTTCAGCACGAAGGAATAATATATGTATATAATGTATGTTTACATCAAAGATGAAGTATTCCATGTTTTAATTTGATATATAATATACCTAATTCACAATGACACTACACTTCTTGATATTTCAATACTTATTATGAGTACTCTTATGTAATAAATCATGAAAAAATATAACAAAGAGAAGTGTTGTCTTAGTCGGAATCAGATGATGGTTATGTTTTTTATTATGATTAATAAAATATAGAAATATCATTATGGATAAGACTAGATAAAAGAATAAATATGATTATTTGTTAAAGTATAGTGCATTTGGTTCAATGGAGAATGTATCCCTCATAGGATATTACTAGTAGATGTGGCTTTGACACAGTTGTAGTTGGGTGTAAAACATGAAAAAACAACATTTTTCTACACTCGATCAGTTTCTGGGGCACAGAAAAAATTTCTTACTACTCAATGAATTTCAAACACCATAGCAATATGATTTGGTAATTTAAAAATTCCTTACAAACCATTGTTAAGGAAAATTTATTTCACATAAGATACCTTTTTATGAAGTATATAGTGGATAAATTAGATTGAATCCTTCATATTATTATGTAAAGGTAATGAATTTCCTTTATATGTTACTATATTAATGTTATAATATTCCCATTTATGAGTTTAAGATATTAAAATTACCTACCCATAATTATCCATTTATTCTTATCAATGATTGAAAATTGGAAGAACAAATTAAAAATCTAGTGTGAATGGAAATTTGATCACTTAAAAAAAAGCTATTTTTTTAAATTGAGATTTATATTCAAGAAGTTATATATCAATTACATTATGGTTTCAAGATTCATTAAAATTTTACGGAATAAACATTAGTATATTTAATTTACGGATTTAAAAAATTAAATTGAATAGTACTGAATAATAATAAAATTAATTTAGTGATAAATTATTTTTTTTATAAGAAATATTATTCAAATATTGATAAGGCATATTAAATATTTGATTCTGGAAAAAATATAGAGAATAGGGATGATATTTCATGCATAATATTTAGAATCATATATAAAACATTTCATGATTTATGTAATGGTCGTTTAGAATGGTATTTTCATAGGTATAATGCATGATAAAACATAATACATTTTATGTTTGTTAATGATTTTATAGGATTTGTTTTTTAGGATAAGGTATATATACTAATTAGGATAAGGAGAGATGAATTCTCTTATGATTTTGGAGGTGTAATATAAAAATTGTGATACAACCATAGAGGTTAAAATGCTATTTAGTTTTGAGTATATTAGTTTTATATATGGGTATTTATTTCATGAATGATCTTTGTTACACCGTTGGGATAATTTTTGGGATTTAGGATACAAATTTATCTTGGTTATTTCATTTTCAGTATTATATTACTTTATGGATTTGTTAAATAAATGAAAAATGACATGTTATTCATTAATATGTTATATGATTCGTTGGATGCTTATTCTAGTGCATTAGGAATAAAAAATTATACTGAGTTCTCATCACTTGAAGAAAATTATTAAATTGTAGTAGAAATTAATTACATGATTTAATTATAATTATCAAGAATGAATGTTTGCTTATGTATCTTGTCTATATTATAATATAATTTTGTAAATATAAGATCGTAATATTGAAATTTTTTATCCTATTTGGTGAGTAGATGTTTATTTTATTATTAATATATTTATGGGTTTATGTTCATTGGATTTCTAATGATCATGTTCCCACTTATTATTAATTATTTATTTGGTGTTTGTTTTTACTTTGGTTTAATTTTTTTTCACTTCCCTCTAATTTCCACTTATTCAGAAACCTAGTTATGTATCGGCCTTCAAAAATCTCATTACCTAATTTTAGGATGATTTTTTTATTAAAACCAATTACATTGATGGTTTCCATTAATGAAATATTCACGCGTCAAAACAATGCATAATTTGTTTTATTTTAAATTTAAATGAAGCAATTTATTAAAGGGGGAAGACTGAAACACCCTGAGTTTTTAAAAGAGAAAAATATGTTCGAGGGCATGTCCACCCAAAACTGAACCCAAAAAAATAATTATTTAAAAATTTATTTTCAAACCATTCAATTAATTTTTAGGATATTATTATGATAAAATACATTATGAAATAATTATATATTTCATAAATATATTTATAAATTATTAGTTATTAATCATTAATATTTTTAATGTTCATTTGTTCTTTATATAATGAAAATAAAAAAAACTTATATGATAAATCAAACATTAATTTTCAAACCTGAAAAAATAATTAACATAAGGTTAAATTATTTATTTTTATAAAAAATTATATTTTTTTAATGAATAGTAAAAATACTATTTTATGTAAAATTTTCTTTTGGTTGGAAAATTTAATTATTTTAAAATTAATATGATTCATTTAATTTTACTTCAATTTAACCTTTGTAATTGTTATCTCCATTTAATTAAACTAATTGTATTTTAATCCTATTTATTCTTTATTTTAGTATAAGATTATTTTTATCACCAAAATACATTTCTATGAAAATTATTTTAAAATTGATAATGTTTCTCAATTAAAATAGATTAAAAAACCACAAATAAAAAATGATTAAAATTTAATTTTTAAATAATTTTCTATCATTATGAATTGAAAACAATGTAATAATTATTACTAGTTTTTTAAATAATGTAAAATAATCATTTCCTCCATAAAATTCATTTTTCGAAATCTCATTTTTATAATGATTGCAAGTTTAATATTAAAGTAACATACTCCACCTATTTGGATTGATTTTTATTAATTGTAAGACATATTATAAATCAAAATAATTAATAATAGGTAATAATTAAAAATTAGTTCTTAGACAGTACGACATGTAAGAGTAGTAATGATTTATTACCATAATATAAATAAAATAAGTTAATTAAGGGTATCAATAATTCACCAATGACTATAAAAAAATTAATCATAACTATGTGAAAATTTAAATTATATATTCATTAAAATAAATATTATATTTATTTCTTATTTTTTACTATATAAATAATTAAGTAATCATTTTGATAAAAATATTATTTTGATATGAGGATACAAAAAATGTATTTTTGAGGAATATTAAATTTCAATTAAGACATTTTTTTTTCTGAAATATTGGATTTTTTAAATAAATTATTTTAAAAATATATATATATTATTAAAAAAATATATTATATTTTAAATGATAATATAAGTATTATGTATTCATATGTTATTTTAATAAGGGTCTGAGAACTCTTATTGCCAAAAAAACGTTGTGTTTCACAGTAAATAACATTTAATATTTAAAATTTTAAAATACAAATATTGATAAAATTATATGGATAGAATAAATATTATTTTTGGAATCATAAAATCTAAATTATTGAATGGTTAATTCTTCATAATTTTCTGATATTGTTGATTTTATGGATAAAAAAATATGATATAAATATACGGTGTGTATTATGACAACTTAATGAACCAAAATGATTTAATAAATACTATAATTGGTATCCATGAAAAAATTTATGTTTCTACATTAAAATAAATTGCTTTCATGTTTATTTAATTACTTTTTAAATCCACCAAAAGTATACTAAAATTTATTCTTTTAAAATAATTTCAGTAATGACATGACTCAAATCCACATAATCTATGGTAATATTTTAATATTTTGGGCTCATATACTAATAGAAAATGAATAATACACCCATTGGGAAAAATTGGAAAACCATGGGAGTTACAGTTCTTATTTAATTTATTACATAGATTTGAAAACCTAAGATTGAAAAATGATAAACACTTCCCCACTCATTTCTTATATAAACCCACACAATCTACCATTTATCATACCTGAAGAACATCTTTCATGTAATAACTATTCTCTCCACTCTTTAATGTCCTCCCATGGTTCTATAAATATCTCAAATATTTTCTCCCAGGCACTTATAATCACTGTCACTATGTAAGGGATTTCTATATTCTCTTTTTCATTCAAGATCCTTATTTATTATTACCCTATTTAATATCAATTATTAATGAGGACATATAATTTTAGTTTTCCATCTACAGATAATTTTACCTCTAAATTATTATATACTATTTTCACTCTCATTAATCCCTCCCTTGAACCTCTATGTACACATATTACCTAGCCAAAATTTATTAAAGGATCCCACAGTCTACTTTTTATCAAAAACCTAATTTATGTTATGTCTTTTTATTTAAATTTATTCACATTAAGATATTTTATTCCATAACACCACCCGTTAATTTCCATTTGATGGATAAATGATAAGAGAACCCTTTCAATATCATTAATACCTCCCAAAAACCTCTATTTACTCTTATTACCATTCCTAAATTATGTATGGGATATCCCACTCTCCTTTTTTATTAAACCACCTCTTTTCAATTATGCACCGTAATTTTAGTTTCTACATCATGGGATATGTTTTTCCATATCAATATTTTTGTACATTTGATTTCTATATTATGAGATAACCATTTCAATCCCATTAATACCTTTTATGAATCATTATGTACACCTGTTACCATACCCAATTTTGTAAGTTATCCTCTATGTATCATCATTATTTAATCATCTTCCTGATCATATTTATTTTTTATCAAATTAATAATGGTAATACAACTTTATCTATATTCCCATTAAAAATAATTATTTATAATTGATTATAGACCCCAATCACACTAATTAATCCCTTTTACGGTCAACATTAATCTCCATTTATCTGTAGAAATTTCACCAAAATTTTCAATGAAATATTATTATGTAGTGAATACCCGTAACAATTTCAATAAATGGGATTCAAATTCATGGACTTATAATTAATTTAATGAATACATACATGTATTATTTCCAATATCCTTGGTCTTGAAATATACTGTGATGATAAATGATTCCATTTTTTTTAAACAGTGTGGCACACTTATGATTGTGAATGAATGAAAGTGGTAGTTGTGCCTTTACTTATATATCGCTCCAGTGCATTAGGTAATGTTTTAGTCTCATAAAAAATAATTCAATGTATTAGGGGGATAACCATATCAATACTAGTACAATGTTCATTTTGATTTATTTGTACTTGTTGTTGAAATATATTTATGATTCCACTGTTTACGGTGTTTCCACATATCCCATATTTCCATCGTGTTTTCCATGTTATATGATACCTCTTTATTCACGTTTCTGATAATAATTCAAATAATGCCTCATTTATATGAATATTTAATAAAATTTAAAATTTTAATTATGATATATATTGATTATTCCGTTACTTATCTTTAAATCTAACTCTTTTCTTATGTATGCCCTGGGCTATCCCTTGCAGTTTTATTTATAGATGAATAATATAAACATGTTATAAACATATTCAATAATGATGATGTATTCCCTATGTTTTGTTTTTATGTAATGTTCCTAATTCATAATTACACTATACTTATTGATCATTTGTTTTGTATTACATGTACTCTTAAGAAATATATCATGAACTAATTTCTAATAAATAGAAGGTTGTATTATTTTTGTTCAGAGAGAGATTTAGTTATATGTAGGATTAGTCTTTAAAACTAGAAAAATAAATAGGGACAATACTAAACCTATGAATACATCCCCTAATATTGTTAATTTATAGTGTTAGTGAGCTCCTAGAAAATACAACTACGTTTAGATACATCAAATGAATATAGATTTGGAATAGATCCGAAAATACTATTTTATTTTCAGTATTATCAATATTTATGGATTTCGTAAATACAGTAATAATTATTTTTTTCATTGGGGAATAATTTGATTAATTAAAAACAAATTATAGTTCTTGATGAATAAATAAATCATCTTTTGATCTCATATTTTGGAGAAAATGATGATATTTATGATGAAATTAATTAAAGAATGAAATTAGAATTATAAATAAATTACATTTACTTGTGTTTCCAGTCTATATTAAAATGGAATTCCTCCACTCTTGGAAAATAAGAGTGAATGTTTTCATCATTTCCATTGACTTACTGGTCAGTTTTTCTATCATATATTTTTTGTATTTTGGTAATTGAATTTTTTCTGACTATGTTCTCTATAACACTTAATTTGGTCCTAATTATTGTTTTTCTCTTCCATGTAAATGTGTTTAAAACCCACTAATGTTCTCTAATATGGAATCCTAGTTATATGATGACATTAAAACTTCCCTTTTTCCCACGTCAGGTGGACGTTTTATTAACCGCTTATAAAATGTGGGTTTTCAATTAATATATTATTAAGTGTTAAAACATTAATTAATGATTTCAGGTTTAAATTTTGATAATTAAAATTATGTATGGGGGAAGAATGTAATTCAATGTGTATTTAAAAAAGGATACAACGCTCGAGATGATATGTTTCCAACACTAAACCTAAACAAAAAATAATTATAAAAACTGAATATTTTAACCATTTAATTAATTTTTAAGTTACATGTATTATTAAATAAATTATGATATATATTTCGTAAATATGTTTAAAAATTCAGAGTAAATAAAAGATAAAAATTTTGAACATTCCTTTTGTTCATGAAATAAATATTTCATCAAAAATAATTTTTATTTCCTAATATAAATATGTGTTGTAATTATTTTAAAGAACATATAAGAAATTTATTTTATAAAAATATCTATTTTTGATACCTTAATATCAAAATTATCTTATGTTTAAAATTTGGGTTTTTTTCAAATATATATATTTTTTACTAAATATTGAAATAAAAGTATTCATGTTAAATTTCCATTTATTTTTATAATTTAACTATTTTAAATGTCTAGTTATTATTATAATATTATTTATATTAAATATTATTATTATTAATATAAATATATATAATCAATTTATTTATATTTGAATCATATTAATACTAGATTTTAGAATAAGATTATTTTTTCTTGTAAAAATGCATTGGTCTGAAAATTGTTTGAAAATGTATTATGTTTCCCCTTTATAATTAATTAAAATAAATACAAAAAAATCATTTTACTACGTTTGTAGATTATATATTAATTTCTATGAACATAAATTCATATAATGATGATTTCATTCAATAATGATAATGTAAAATCATCATTTACATTAAAAAACTCTTTTTCACAAAACTATATTCCATCATGCATACGGGTTTTATATCAAACTAAATTCTTCCACATATGTGAGTCTATTTTCATAAAATTTATTCTATATATAGAATCATGATATTTATTATTTTTTTAATATATTTAATATTGTTCTTATACAATATTTAATGTAATTGTTTTAAATATTAGTTACCACTATAAAAGGAAAATTGGTTAAATAAGGGTCAAAATATTGTTAAAATGACGAAAAAAATCACCCAAATAGTATGAGTATTTATATTTTATTTTAGTTGATATAAATGTTATATTTATTCCAAATTTTTCATTAAAATTTATTTTTAAACACATTGATAGAAATTATATTTTGATTCGATAAAACGCACATTATATTTTTGAGTAATGTGAAATTTCAAATAAAACATGTCTTTTTTTGAATTATTGGATTTTGGAAAAAAAATATTGTATAAATATGTTATTATTATATTATTATTGTTTATGTTAAAGAATCATATAATTTTAATGAAGTAAAATGTGATTTTTCTACGAGTTTGAAATTTTTTTCACTCAAACCCATCGTTTCTCAATATTGGTTTATTATTATATTATAATTGAAAAATCAAATTTTCAAAAAACTATTTGGGTAAAATAAATAATATTTTTTGAATCTTTGTTTCGAAGATATCCAAAAGATCATTTTTCATAATTTCCTATGAAATTCAAATTTTCAGGAAAAAATAAAAAATGTTATAAATATATAGTGTGTATTGTGACATCAAAATGACCCAAAATAACGTAATAAATACTATATTAGAGATAAAAGACCAAATATAAGTTTCCCTATTAAAATAGGGAAATTTTAATATTATTTAATTAATTTAATAAATCTATTATGAAACCACTTACACCTATATTATATTTTATGGTTTCAAAATCATTTCATTAAGGACATGACATACTACCCCTAACAACATGGGTATTATACTAATATGTAGATACCTTGGATAAATAAAATAAAGAAACCCAACCACATTTTGTAGAAACCATGGTAATGATTTTTTGAGGGCTACTGGTTTTGATTATTTTATTATATAGATTCCAAAACCAATGTTTGAGAAATGATAATGAATTATTTAATATTTTCTTATATAATCCTACATAATATCTCATTTATATTCACTAAAAATCTATGTATCACATCCTTACTCTTCCATACCCACTCTAGATTCTGTCCAAGGATACCCCAATCCTTAAATAATGGTCTCCTATCTATTTTGATTCCACCTCTCTAGGTATGTGATTTCTCTCTTCTTCTTTTTTATTCATGTTCCTTCTTTGTAATTTTCGATTTGAATATCAATTAGTTATGTTTTCATGTAATTAAAATAATCTATATAATAAACTTTTTATTTTCAAATTCTGATATACCCCATACAATATCATTAATCCCTCTTATTACTATTACCATGCAAAAAATTAATTAACTGACCTCTCACTCAACTTTTTTTTCATGCACATATTTTATGTAGTGTCTCTTGATTTATATTTTTCAAATTTGGATATGATCTTCCATGACCATGTATAGTCTCTTTTGTGCCTAAATTATGGGATAAACCTATAAATATCCTTAATCCCACCAATTAACCTCTATGTATACAAGTTTCTATGCAAAATTTTAGTATTGTATCACCCACTCTCCTAATCCAAGAACATATTTTAATTTTTTACTTCCAAATTTATTTTTTCATGTAGAAATATATTCATCCATATGCCCCTTACTATCCATTTGATTTCTAAATTTTAAGATTGAAATTTCACTTACATTAATGCCTCTCATGAACCTTTATGTACACCTGTTACCATGAAAAAATATCATAAGGGATACTCTCCTTCTCCACTTTATTCTTGTTTCTTCAATATTGTGTTTCTTTTTATCTCCAATTCATAATAATGGGATATATTCTTCAATATCCCCCCTTAATTTCTTTTTTATGTCTAAATGATGAGATACTCATTCCACTCTCATCAATCCCTTCCATGAACATTTATACTCAACCATTATAATGCTGAAATGTTACCATGATTTTCCATGACCAACGATTGTGTAGTCAATTCCCTTACCAATTTCCTATCAAGGGAATTCCCCTTAAGGAAATTATACTTACTTTCTTGATGATATATATATGTGTGTGTGTGAATTAAACAATCCATGATATTCTGATAAAATGTGGTGATAAATGATTCAATGTATTCTGATTTATGTTGAACACATAAATATGAGATTAAAATGAAATTGATGCAATCCAACAAAATTAGACTTTAGCAGTAGTTTATTAAAAAACGCCTCTAAACCATTTAAAGTTTTCACACACATAACACAACTCCCTCGACTCCCCTAATTCCCCCAACCCTATTCTATCCCACCTGATACCCACCCCCCCACGAAGCCGTACATGTCCTGATCCTTACCACCCCACACTATCAGTCTTGACCATCTCCACCAATCGCTGTCAGTCCCGACCCTCGCTCTCCATGCCCTCAGTCTATCACCGCCCCTTGGTGTTAGTCCCGACCAAGACGCTTTCCACCCGTCTTTGCCAGTCCCATCCTAGTACCTCATCGTCTATCACTATTGGTCCCAACTTAACACCTTTCTACCTTCCCATATCTAAGTCATCGATACCCCCTCCCATAGAGGTACTATTTAGGTTTGTTGTACAATAATATATACATTGCAGGTTAGTTATCGATGAATATCGGTGGGATCATGATATTTTCTTCCTATGAATTAATGTTTCTAATATATTTTCTCATATTAAATGGGGTTGTAAACATTCAATTATGATTTTTTTCCAAATATGTGCATTATTATTATTATGTTATTCTGTTTTTGTAATTCATTAGCTAAGATGAATATGTTGTTAGATGAGTAATATCAACTCTTATGGGTTATTTGGTTCTGTATATTTAAATTTATATTGCATGAGAGAAATAGTTTTCACCTAACATACATATGGAATTAAAATATACCTAATTAGTTATTCAATACTGATCCTCCTCAATTATACTAGTACAATTTTATATTGGTTGAATATTTCTTTTGTGAAAGAGTTTCAATTTCTTTAAGAAGTGATTTAGCAATGAATGTTGTCAAATATTTATGTCACTTTCCCTAAGGATAATTATTTTGGTGGTACCTATTACCTCATTATTGTAACCATTTTAATATAATTACATTGAGTTCATGAAATCATGTTGTCATTTTTAGTTAGGTTCGTTTCTCAGCTAAAGGCCTCATTAGCATGTCTTGTAAAGTCGTGATCATTATCGACATAATTTTTAATTTGTTCATCAATGATTTTCATTTATTCATAATACACATAATTGATCATTTCCCAATCCTCATATATGTTGAAATGTTTCCCACAAAATAAATGACAATTCACTATCTCTGTGTTCAATACCACCATCCACAAATAATGTCAATATTGTCTACATCCATATATGAAAATAAAATTCATAAAATTGAAATAAATAAGATAAATAAAATCATATATTATTAAGAAAGTGAGAAAATTTATATAACACATGCTTTATCATCATCAATCCCTCAATACACTCAATAAAATAAATGTTAAATAATATATCAATTAAATATAAAGATTATCATGATAGTAGTTTAATAGTATTTAGAATCATGTTGGTACGCAAATCAATTACTGACATTTGATTATGATACTTTTTCAATGATTTCATAGAACAATATTTTCATTAAAAATGTATTTCAACATGTAATTTTTTTCATCGGGTTCATGATGGTTTTTAAATGAAAATTGTGACTCTTTTATACATCATTTCCCTCACATCTAGACATTATAAATATCAATTATCCTTTTAATAATTCATCATTATTTACAATATGTATTTACATATTAGAACCTTATTTAAACTTAATCATACATTTTAAATATTATATATGTTCTATTTTCCTTTATAGTAATAGATATGTGTTTTAAATTATTTAAATAATTTATACAAACACTTTGATGTATATAAATAAAATATGGATCTCATTATCGATGAACACACCATATAATGCAAAGGGTTGGTAGGAGGTTTTATATTTTTCAATTTCCAAAAAGAGTTATTGGGAGAATAATATTTATAGGTCATGTATGTAAATTTATAATTTGCATGAAGAGAGATGATGTTTATCAAAACACGATATTGAATAAATGCCTTCCTTAGTATTTTTGTTGGATTTGGTAAGGAGAATAAAACATTAAAAAAAGGTCATTCCATGATTTAAATCCATATTATGATCTCCTATATTCATTTAAAATGGAATAATAAATGAAAAACCTTATAAATTATTCATTCAGCATTGCATGACACCAACATCAATATCAAAACATATCAGAAAAAACTAGTTAATTTTTTATAAAAGGAAACACGATAAGTTATGTTTTTGATACTGTAGGACAAATAGAACAATATTGTAATATATAATTAGATCATCATCATGATTATATGGTGAACAATTTATGATAAAACTTCACTAAGCTGATAGATGTGTTTCATGGTTTCATCAACAATGGAAATCAAATGTCTTACAATGGATTTATGAGAAATTCAAAACATTATTTTCTACAGAACTTTTAATATCAAATACTCTTATTGAATTAAAAATACTAAAATATATATAAAAATTGGAATATTTAAATGATTAATTTCTCAAATAAAATGTCCCTAATAGATTTTTTGTATCAAAAATATTGAACAAGTTCTTTCTAAATTATACCAAAATATTTTTGTGTCCAAATGATTATATCCTTTATTGGGGAGAGGATTCAAGCTAACATGATTATAAAAAAATTTCTTCTTCTAGATGGTAGTAAATGGGTGATATATGTAGTTTAAATAAACATATTTCCATAAAGAATAAAAAATGTAACACACATGAAATGGTTTTTCATTACATTCTTTCAAATAATTGAGTACAAAGATTATTCATGACATTAAAAACGGTCGAACATATGAAGTGGAATTTTGTAGATAATAGAAATGATGGGTTAATGCAACATCAATGATATTTAAAATCATTGAAGTCATTTTATTCATTACATCCATGTTTCTCAACTAATCCTAGGAATGTTCTATTGGGATTTGATGTTGATGGATTCAACCCATTTGGCACTTTGAGTACTAGTAACAGCATTTGGTTGGTTTTTTTGAACCCTTATAATATCCCTCTAATGATTTCTATGAAAAAAACACCTTTTATCTTTTTAATGATTATTCTAGGATAAAAAATTTCTCAAAATGGTATTTATTTATCCTTATAGCCTTTAATTGATGAATTACATGAGTAATGGAGAAATGTTGTTGATACATATTATTCATCTTTAAGAAACATGTAAAAAATTCACGATGCTATAATGTTAAAAAATATTCACTTCCCTAGACATGGGAATATAGATTTTTAGAACACTTACATGGGTTTGGATTTTCCTTTTATTAACATTGATTTAAATTCTGAATGACAACCTTATAGTATAAAATTGTACTTCTTGTCTTCTTGAATACTTCTGGTTAAATCTTATAGATCTCGGCTAAAAAAGCCATGATTAAATGGTCTCATTGATCGTGGATAACCTCTAATGTAGATAATAGGTTATGAAATATGGTCCCAACTTGAAAATTATGAAACATAATTTGGGAAGGTGCTTCATTTGAATGATAGTTGAAAACGTGTTCAAAGTGCATCATAAAGTGAAATCAGAACACAACAATAGAATAAAAAAGTATATTTCTCAAATATTCGTATTAGGAATATAGTTTTTTGAAAAATAATCTTGATGTGATGTATATTCAGAATAATGTTTGTGGCAATTTTATCTTCAAATTTCATAATGAGCATGGAATATCGACGAATTATCTCAATTCTCAGAAAGACTGACAATCCATGAACATATAGCGTGATCTATGCCCAAATGAGAATGTAATGTATGATAAAAAATAGGATCCATCAAAAATATGGATAATGATACATTCCTTTGAAGTTTAAAACTTGTTATTGAAAATGATGGCTATCCAAGTAACATGTCAAGGTGTGATGACTTATATGATCATAGGTTACATGGATTGAAATGACACAATTCCCATATTTTTTATAGAAATTAAAACCATTGGTGTTACATATATTATTAACTAAAAAGGATATTTCTATTGTACTCTAATTATACGCATTTATTAGAAAACTATGTGAGAAAAATAAACATCCATTTCCACTTGACAACCTTTAGAAGATATTTATATTGATACTTTGAGCAATATAAATGAACATTCCTCTGTCATTTTTTACTATCATGATAAATCTATATATGAATTCAGTTGAGGAAGATAAACTCAGATTCCCCATACATTATTCAAGTATGTATCAAATTAAGAGGTACTTTATTTATAAGTTATTAATTTCGGTAAAAAATTATTGGTACTAAAATAAATACAAAATTATGTTTTTTATTTTATTTTATAGATATTGTGGTAATTTGAAATCATATGTGAAAAATAAATCTCCACCTGAATGATCTATTTCTAAAAGATATGTAGAAGAATAGTATCTTGAATTTTGTACTACATAATATAATGATATAGATACAAGATTAAATTGAATTTTACATTTTGAAGAAACATATACCCAATCTAAAATATATGAGAAATAAAAAATCCTTCCTGATATAGGACGATTAGTTCAGAGGAGCTCAAATATTGCATTAATAGAAATTGAATTATTTTCAGAACATAGATATGTGCAACTAAATTTTGAAATTTTAGATCCATTTATTGAATTTTCTAGGATGAAAATATAGAGATGAAGGTGATGATGAACACGAAATGAGAATGATATAATAAAAGATATCAATAAAGTAATTGCAGAATGGTTTGCAAACATGTCTGTTCATATATATTTCATTCAGTATAGATATTTGTTTGATACATATATTTTCTAAATTTTATAATGTATATTACATTTTTTATTTCATGAATACTGCTACTTGAGTAGAGTTGTATGAATATGTGATGATTCATTCTTGAAGACTTCTAAAACAAGCTAGAATGTTCCATGTTTATAATGTGAATATATTAAATTTCATACGGTCAATCGAGAAAAGGGTTTAAAAAATCAAAATAGTGTCATTATAACATTTGTGGAAGTGGGATACTATAGAATGTTTACTAATAATATCTCGTTAAATATCCACATTCAATTTTCAGTTTTATTATTTAAATGGAATTAGGTAGATATTATAAGGGGTTTTAAAATATATTCCTTACAATGAAATTTTTTGAACATATCTCTCTTGATGGATGTTGGTGACCATGAATTGCATCAATATTATATATTATCATCAAAAGAAAAAATGATATATTATGTTATATATTTCATGAATGAATGGTGGATTTTAGAGTCTCACGTAAAATAAAGAGGCATGTATAATATGGGTGATGAAGTGGATGATTTGACCTCTGACATTGAATGTCATCAACAAAAAGAAGAAAATATCATTGTTCATCATGATATTGGAAATATTAGTATTGAAAAGCGGGATTAATTAAATGAAGTAATAATGGAGAGAGATACTGACACGATTGAAAGTGAAAGTTATTGTGTGTGATGTTATCCATTCATTTATCAATCACTTCTATCATTTGTGTAGTAATTTAGTATCGTTATTGTTTTTATATTTTTTATTAGTACTATTATTCTAATACCATTTCTTTTATTTTTGCATGAATTTTTTGAATTTTTTTGAAGATAATTTTATTTGATTCGATGACATGAATGACATAGAGTATGCATTTTTATTGTGAAAGTAGACTCTTATTAAATATTTCAACAACCCCACTAATAGATTATGGTCCATCTAACTCCCTCCCAACAGCAACTAACACACCATCTTCTTCCCCACGGCACCTTCTCTCACACACTCCATCTGCATCCCTTAAGTAGCCCAATCGACACATTCCAATTAAATAGCATCAGAAGTGATAGAGTAGGGTTCTACTCCTAGTTCTTCATAGGGATGTTAGAGTGCGACTGTTATATACCAAAATTATAATATGAATAAATTTATTGTATTTTTTTTCTTCTATAATTTTTTTTCGTAAAAGACGGAAACAATTCTATTACAGGGAAAAATATGAAAAGTTCAGATATATGTAATCTGACCATACTATATATAGTTTTTACATTTGATTCATATGTGGTCACTATGGATGAGGCCGTTGGATTACCTGGCTATATTTTTGGAAATATTGTGGCAGATTTAGTTAACATTCCTATTACATATTATAATTGGTGGCATATTCCTTAATCATGGAAGAATTATGTTCTTCATTAACAAATAAAGGTAATTTTAATACAATATTATTTAATTTAATGTCATTATGTTATTACATTCTAATATGTTCAAAATGAATCTATGAATGCATATGTTTTTTCACATTACTATTGCTGATATGATAGCACGAAAGTGGTAATTGAATATTTTTTCCTATAAATGCAATGATTTTAAATTGATAATATGTAACTATGTTAACAATACATCATTGAATTCCTAAAATATGAATGTTAAGGTATCAAATGGGTTACCTAGGGAGAAATGGAATGTTTTTATGGATATGAATCGTTATGATAATGACACGGTATTTAAATATGTAATATTATATTAATCTCTTTTACCATTTATATGTTTAAATAAAAATAATATTAAACTACATACATTAATATTTAATTATATTTTATTTATTTCATAATCATTCAAGGAAGAATGCATCATGTGAGGCTAAAAAAATCCCTCACACTACGCGGTCGCTGATTTTTTCTATAATTTGATTGACTCTGGTAATCATTTCATTTGTTGCAAATTTTATAATATAATATAATTTATTTATTATATTAAATTTTTTATTTATCTTTGTTTATTGCATTCATCATGTTTTGGGGACAAAGCATACCCAAATGAAGTGTGGTTGTATGTCATTTAAAAATATTATTTGAAAATTGTTAATGATATTGCAAAAGAAGTTAATGTATTAATTCAGTTTTTATTATAATAATTGATTATAATTTTTCACTATGTCAGTATATATTTCTTATAGTGTTACTGATATTTTCTTTATAGTAAAAAATTATAGATCTATGGGATTTAAATATCATCCAGTCAGACACAGTCTCCTAGGAAGCCCCAGTTGGAAAAGACATTAGAAGGGACATATTGGTTGAGTGTGAAGGATGGTATTGGGACCATTACCCTATGATGTTGTGGATTGGACACCAGGAATTGCAGTTGTATCTAATCAGGGATATCATCACTCCGTACACATATATTCTGAGAGATATATTTTTTATATGAAAAATATATTTTAGGAATTAGAGGATCAGATATCCTCTTTGTAGAAAGAATTGATTTATTTATAATAGAAGATTAATGTATCTTTCCACTATGGTATTGCATTGATGACTGGTGGTGAGGAGGTATATCAGAAAATTGCAAAATCATTTAGTTCAAACAAAATTACTAGATTTTTATTTAAATAAAAATATTTACTGTTCAATATAATTGACATATTGGGGCTGATAGTAGTAAGTAGATATGAGGATGAAGCGTGTGACGAGTAATGTTCATCATCCTACATTGATTAGTGGTGTTTATAATGTTTCATACCAATATAAGAAGACTGGTTTGTTCATGTATTATGTTTGGCATAGAGTATTCACCTAATAATTTAATGACCTTAAATTTTCATGATTTCCCATGTTTTATGTGGATGATATACTTTCAGGGCTGCAATGATAGTCAACCATTCATAGAAATATATGATTAATGTTCATTAAAAAAACTATCATGTAATGGTATTCATGATATTTAGTTAAAACCATATTATATGTTATTTTAACATTAGAAAACATCCTTTCTATAATCCAGTATTGAAATACATTTATTTCAGTTATTTTTTTGGAATCCCATAAGATAAAGTTCAATCATTACGATTATAAATATTCTCCACATTTTTAAATTTTCGTGCATGTTTTTACATGAACCATATACATGTTCATGTTTCTCATTCAAGTAGATGTTACTTTTAACCTATAGGCTGCAAATCCTATTAATAATTTACCTTCAATCATCCCCTTAAGTCGCATCAACTCACTGTTGGACATCAATCGCATTACATCATCATTCATGACGCATACCCTTATGAATTCTATTTCTCAATGCCTTCTATGGCCTCCCATATTCCCATGGACTCTGATGGTTTTTCACATCTAATATCTACCCATGCAACTACCATGATATTTGAAAACCACTAGGTATCAATATAGCTATCACCCTACAGGCTAACCATTGAATTTCCATTTAGAAATCCAAATTTTATACCCAACTCCTACCTTGTCTATTAAATTTGTGATCCAAGGTATATTTTTTTGATATGATTAATTATTTTAAAAACTATTTCTTGTTTTTGGGATTTTAAATAGAATTTCACGGTTTAATTATAATAATTTGATTTTCTTCATGGTTTTTAAATATACATTAATTGATTATGTGTGGTATATTTTATTCAAGTGATGGTTTTCTTTTGGTTTTTAATATAATTACTATTTAATAAATTCTATACACCGCAATCAATAAAAATATATAATTGTTTATATTGATATTTTTTCTTTTTATAGATTTTCATATGCTTTTTAAAACATTCATATACATCATGTAATTATAGAATATATTTTATTATGCTTATAATATTTATATGTTAATTTTTGATCCCATGTTCTATAATGAATATTCTTGATCCAATTTTGGAAGGAGTTTGGACATGATATAGTGGATATGGTTGGTGTGTTTTACTTTTTTAATCATATTAATCAAGTTTAAAATTAAGTGTCTTATGGTTATTTATTTTATGAGATGGTGGTTCCATGGTTTTTTAAATGAATAAAAGAACATAAAGGAATCAGATGATTTGAATATGAATATTAACTTATTTAACTACAAATGTTGTTTACAATATATATAAAATCCATATAGAAGAGATGACACTGACTATATATATATTGAATATACAATACATATATATAATTCATATGGGAGAAAATAGAAAAATAGAATAGAGGATAATACGTGATTAATATTGTGTGCATGGTTTGATTATAAAAAGTGGATAAAGGATTTTATATTTAAAAAAAAGAGTAATAACATTTATCCACAATAAATAAACATCTAGCAGTCCAATGAGGGATACAGTTAACACTCTAAGGGGGTGTTTCAATGTCGATGACTTTTTATCAAATTAAAAATATTTTAAACCCTATCCTTTTATATCGTCACTTATCAAGGTGCAAAGATCTCTCATTATATCTTCTCAAAAACAAATTTTCTTACAAAAAAATTAAAAAGGACACAAAAATAGGTTTCACAACATATTTATAAGGTTAAAATCTAAAAAAGAGGATGAAAATATTTTTTGTGATATAGATTCCTTCGATATTACACAACCAACTAGTATCTACCTATAGGTACATATGAGCATGTTTTATCCTTTATATTTAAAAAATTTGTCACGATGTTATTTTAGTTCATCCCTATATCATTAAACATGTCACTGGGTCTTTATAATACCATCCTAATATTTTAAAATATATTATTCTAACAATAATTATTAATTTATTAGTATAGACTATTCCTTTCCATTGATGTTCAATATTCTTATTTTCCTTATATATTTTCACAATAAAAAGTAACGTATTCATTTATTATGAACAAAAACTTAAATTTTCCCTTCTTCCCATTATTTACAAAAAAACTCTATGTGTTTCTATAATCCCTTATTCATCTTGCATTCTAATAAAAATTCATGATTATATTTTTTGTGAAAATAAAACTACAAAACCAATGTATACTTCTTCATTCAATACAAAAAATATTTCTTCAAATAATCCAATAATAATATAATTTCTCTTACCTCTATGGCCTCTACATATTTGAAAATTGGTAATGCAATAACTTGTTCTTATATATCATAAACAGTAGTAGCAACACCTACATCGTTATTGAATTTTAATTTAGAGTTTGAATTCCTGATTCCAAAATCTTTCAATCATTTCTCTACTAATATTGATTCAAATCAAAAAATTAAATCATATTAGACCACATAGTCACAATTAGGGATTTTAAATGACTTTATTTGTATAATATGAGAGGTTATTGAGTAAAAAATAAATAAATGTCATTAGATGCATTCAAAATTAGAATTATCCCTTTGAACACATTTGAAAACATGATGTGTTGGAACCTATTTTAGTTTAACATCACTAAATAATGATTGTATTTTCAATTTAAGAATATTTTTATGGAAAAGATAAATAGAATTTGGTTGTTTGATAATAGTTTTTTATGAATTTTACATGATTCATAAAATTCAACGGCTGGTTTTCATTGAGGAAAAGGCTTACTCGTTGAGTTTTAAGATAAATACTGTTTTAATAGTAGTTTAAACTTTTTTTGTGTCCTTGTTTTATGTTGTGTGAGGTATTAGAATGTGAAATATAGATTCCCATGTAATTTCATGTAATGATATTATTTTATGCATTCACACCTTTGGGTTATATGTTCTCTGTATATGTTCTTTCAAGGTACCAGCGATATAGTATTTATAACTAGATTTTAATTGTAAATCATCATATAGTGGTGTTTTAATACACTGCTAAATGTGTTATATTTTTTAGAGGTATTTTAAACTGCCTATATATTTTGATAGTTTGTATTAGTGGCCATTAAAACTGCCACATTAAAATTACACACATATATTTAGTGGTAGATTTATTGGTTTTATCAGAGGTTTCGATGCAAAAAAAGTAATATATTTAGTGGTGGTTAAAATCATATCTAAATCAACCATATTTTCCCACATAGACCCATATCTAAAACCATTTATACTGCTACAAAATATAGTGTGTACAACACTTACCAAAAATCAATTTTAAATGGAAGGAAAGAGACATGTATTGGATTTTAAATCATGTTTTAGTGTGGCTTTTATGGAACATTTGTAGAACTATATCATGGATGTTTAAACCCCAACCGTAATAAAAAAACTGACTCTATTCAGTTATTTTCATTTAGATAAAGGTGAGCCTAGAATTATATAGTTCTCCAATTCATTGGGTAATGTTTTTGTCTATTGATATTTCAGGAAAGTGATTGTGTAATGAATCTAATCAATCAAGAATCTATCCCCCTCGTGATGTATTGGATGTTAGCGTTGACCTATGTTTATAGTGCGATATGTTATGTTGTTTCAAAATTTCTCATGTTTATTTTATGATTATCATTCTATATCATGTTTTACTATTCATTTGTCTATCCCACAGTCCTTTTATGTCTCATTGAAGGTCCTATTATCTAAATGTAATATTTTCTTCATTTTATACCATGTTTTTCCCTTACTACGATTTATAGATCACCCATTTCTTAATTTTTTCCCCATGTTATCCCATACAGTTTTAAGTATGTAGTAATAATATAAAAATGTTAAGGATGTTTTCAATAAAGATGATGTATTCCATATTTTATGTTTTATGAAATGTAACACATTTTTAATGGACCAAAAATCATCAATCATCCATGTTTTATTATGTTTAATAAATAGAAGGAATTTCTTAGTCCCTATGATTATAATAAATAGGGATTATTTTACCAATTATTATAAAGAAATGGAATGGAAGTGGATTCACTAGAGGAAATGGAGACATCCCAAGAGGAACCATGATATTTTTGCACACATTTTTTGAGTGTTTTGTGCAATAGGTGTTTGTGTTTACTTGGAATTTCTTGTAAATGTTGTGCGATCGTTGTTCTCTAGAATAAGGTCGAGGCATGAAGTCTTAAATTTTTGATGAAAAACATATTGGGAATTGAACATAATATCATATTTATGTGCAATAAGAGCCTTTACTCTCTCCCTACTTATGTTGATAGAGGTTTAATGAGGATTACTAAACTATGAGACAAGTCAATTTTGGATCCACGTGGAACATATATCAGATGATCCTCTTCTATGGGTACTCTATATTGTCCTTTGAGATGGTTTAGTGGGTATATGTGTAGAAGATAACTTATTCCTCTTACAAATAACCTCTCTAATTAAGGTGGATACCTTCAATTTATAGACAAAATTTTTAGTGATGGGTGCATAAAATTATGAGTGTGGATGTTGTTTTCATATGTCTGGGGATTTTTCATTTGGTGATTGGAAGCACAAGATGATTCTTTTAATGAATCTTTTCTCACGGGTGGTGGGGAATTGTGGGAAACCTCTATTATTTGCATGAAAATCATTTTCAATGCACAAAACATATATATATTACCTTTTAGACTTTTTGGAAGAAGTGGAAAACCCTTTCACATTTAGCAAGTAATAGCTCCGCACATAGGTTGAGGCCTTGCATGGGTAAGTGCATTCATTCACATACCATCTCTTCAATCTTGTAATTATCCTTTGCAGGCGAGTGCATTCATGTTTTCCCAAAAAAAAAATAACCATTAGAGGATTCAAATGTAGTTTGATCCCACCCCCCTATAGAATGTGAGTAGAAAGGAGGCCAGAAGGCAGAGATATAAGGGAAACAAAAAAGAGGTGTTAATTATAATGGGTGAACACAAAACACACATTCGTACACAAAATATTTTTCCAAACATGTTAAAAGGCATGGGTCCAAAAATATGAATAAGAATATGGGGACTCTTTATGGTACGTGGGCATTCCAAGGAATATTTTTTCTCTCCCTTGGGCCTTATTTTTTCTTCTGTGTTAAAAAAATTGCTCTGTGCAGTTCTTTTATAATGATTTTATCTTCAATTTTATTTATTCTATGACTAAAACCACATCATTCATACACACTACTAGCCATAAGTGAAACACTTCCTTTTCATCCAGAGCCTTGTTTCATACATGTGTCTTACATAAATATTTCAATGTCATCTAAATTATACCACCAATAGATCCCATATAATATTGAAGCTAATGGGACTTATCAGATAGCCTAAATAGATGGAAATACGGGGATCCCTTTTCCTTGGAGGGGTTTTTCAGACAATCAGGGCCTTTGTCCATGCATACATAGACAAAAAAGAACAATCCACTGAGATGATACCTCCCATTGTGGAATTTTTTCTAACAGAATAGGACAATGTACTAGGCATAGAAGCCATGATGTTGTTATTTTGGTTCACACATGAGGATGATATAATTTATTGAAATATATATTTTCATACACACCCTATAATATAGTATGTTACTATTGATATCCATATGCTAGTTGGGGGACTAGGGTAGTCATGGGACAGGAGCTAGATGATGAAGAAGTCTCTTCCCACTATGCCATCATATATAAAATTAAAACGATGAATAATATATTGGTCTGGAAAAAGAAATGGGAATATGTGGTCTTTTAGAAATGTAACCAGTGAATGGTCTTGGGGTTACTGGGTATGCTATACATTGTTATATTATGGGGTATAGTTGTGCCACATCGATATGTACGAGGGAGTGGGTAAGTCGTTGTTCCACTTCTACTGTCAATAAGAGCTAGTGTACTACCACCTCTATAGGAAGGACCTAGATATATTCACATTCAAACATTATTAAGGAGAAGTTAGGATTAGTTTCTTAGATGTTCAATTAATTAACAACAACCCACAAAAGGTGTTCTAGTATGATGAGTTCCTCCCATAAAAACACTTGTAACATTAGCTTATAGGATCCTCTCAGCGAATGAAATCATATATCACTGAGGATGTAGAAGCTATGTCACCCTACCATTTTTAGAAGAACATCCTATTCGAGGCATTGGTTGACATGTTTTTGTAGAGTAATTCATCTTTAAAGATGTCAAGGGGGAATTAGTATCTCATAGTGCCATAATGAATGAGGCCAATATCATACTGTTTGATCCTGGAGGAAGGGTTGTTAGAGTGATGGATGTATATCATGGTGGGAGTATGGGTATCGTTGATATACTATACCATTTTTCTTGCCACATTTCTAAGTGGTTGGATACATCCATTTGGGTAAAGGCAGATGTACCCGATCCAATGGACGCTGGTGATGGTAGTAATTCCAGAAACCAACAACAGAGTACACATTGGTGTACACATGTTGGATCAGATCTATAGCCTAATAGGCTATGTGGTGAGTGGAAGATCACATAGGAAGATCTATGTCCTATTATATTTCTTAAATGGTTTGATCATCGTTCACATCGGGGGTTATAAGTTTCCAAATTTCATCACACCACCGAATACTATTCTGCATCCATCTCTACAAAATATCACGGGATTGAGGTAGTGACTCGCAATGACATTGGGGTCACAATTCAGAATGAAAAAAAATGAATATGTCAACTTCAATCCCTATTTAACTATCTCCGGTTTGATGGAGAAAAAATACTATTTCACATGATAATATAATGAGTAACTAAAAATAAACAAGGGTGGTGTAATGGTTGAAAGTATTGATCGAAATGTATAAAGTGTAAAATACACAATATCCCTCTATTTTAGGAAGTTGGGTGTCTCGAGAGGGTAACCATGAGAGAATACATGGGGTTCCTTGAGGAGTGGAATCCTTATATCATTTATTAGCATTGGTCAATGATGATACATGAGGTCTTCAAAGAGACCATTTTTCTACCTCCAACCAACATTGGTGTTTTATTATCAACATTTTATGTTACAAATTTGGTGGTATCATATCTAAAGTAACTATTTTTTTTTGAAAATTTAGGTGATCGAGCCAGCATGCATGGTGCCAGATCAAAAAGGTGTCTCTAGAGTGAATCGTACATAGCACCCCATGTTTAACAGAAATCAGGGTGTCTATATAGGGTGATAAAGAGACTCTAAAAGGGGTTAATTGTGGAAAAAAATGCCTCTATCCCACATTATCTTTGGTGATTGTTGATATGTGTGGTAATTGGGGAGACCATTATGATGCCTCAAACCAAACCCCACATTTTCATGTCGACAGACTGTGCTAGACATTGGGAGGTATCATATCGATAGGAAATATTTTTTTTCAAATTTTGGGGATCGATATGGAGAAAATGGTTCTTGAGAAACAAGGTGGTGGGTGGGTTTATATTTGGAGAACATTCCAAGCTTATGGATGTGCTCATGCTGGAGATGTGGCAAGGATAGTGCAAGGAGATATTGCAGGCCCACATCCTAGATGATTGGGGGACTAGAAATGAACTCGATAGAAAACAAGGGGCTTTAATGTTGATACGATCTGATCTATGGAGGATCTTTGGAAGAATATATGGTAATTTCTACAGCCTTCCCTAGATGGTATATCCCCTTATATATGATCACACTAGAGGAAACTACAGTCATCAATGTCAATAAAGTACCATTGTTGGACACTTACTTGATATTGGATCAAGAGTCTAGAGGGTATGCCCATCCAAATCAAGTTCAGGGTTAGGTTTCATCACCTAAATTTTTAACTAAAGCCCACAAATTCTTAAAAATTCTTTTGGGGCCAATATGAACCTCCTTCCACATAGTGTGGATAATAATTAGTGATATTCTAGGGAAGGTGGAGTCACCACCAATCAACCACATGTCTATAGAAGAATAATCCAATGAGGACATGAGGAGCTCTACTAATTAAACATGTGGTGTAGCTAATTATTAAGTGTGCCCTCAGGGAAGGGCAGAAATTGCTGTCTCTCAAGATGTCTTGGTTGGGTTTATCGAGGTATTCCTTAACATACCTAACTCTCTTGATCATCCACATTCATTTTCCATGATCTCAAAGTAATGATTGTTTTGAAGAAGCTAATGATTGATATATTAAAGGGGACCCTTCTACAGGGGTGAATGTGCACCCTTGGGTTTTGATGTTCACACTATGAGATATATGCCTGAGGATGAATTGGATGGTGGGAAAATTGAAGAATTTAGTGTGATGACCTCAGAACCTCATTTACTCCTGATTTTCTATGGATGGGTGTTTCCTAGAACACATATCACAAAACCTATAGTTGAAAATGGTTTTCACTCAGGGTGGATCTTCATTGAAATCCCAATTACTTAGGTAATAACATAAATAATATAAATTTATATTTTCATACATTCGATATTGATTTTTCCACATTTTTTTTTCATTTAATGAAATTCTTTCTCCATCAATTCAAGAGGATCCAACGTCGTCTATTGAAGTAAATACTAGTGTAAAGAGGACATTATAAAGGAGCACCCTGGTAATACTCAAGGACGCAATATGCTGATGTTAAGTCTCTATATCCTTCTCGCTCCAATGCATGTTCATATGGAAATTTGTTGATCAAATTTAATTAAGTGATTTTATTCCAAGTATTTCTTATATGGATGTGTTCCCCACCAATTTATAAAGTTGAATCATAAGTGGGACCCTATTTGATTACATAACCAGTCTTTTAGGTTTCCTTCAACAATGATGATTTGACATTAGTCTATGGAAATTATATTTTGTGGATAAATGTTTTGACACTATTGGGGTGGATCTTGATGCTTGAATAAGAGAATTTACTATAGAAGGGTCAAATGAGGAGGAACAATCTTATGATCTAGATCCCATCCCATTTAGAATAATTCTAGTGTATTCCTATTTTTCTCCTAATCTTGTAGATCTCCCTGAGTGTGAGACTACACCACCATAAGAGAATGATAATTTTTGTTCTGAGGCCCCTGATGAAAATCACATAGTCTGACACATTTAGGGAGGAAATATAACAATTAATCACCTAAACCGGAGAATGAAACTAGGTTAGTTAGTTGGGGTCCCTCCAATAGTGGTTGTGTTTCATGGGCACTAGATTTATGGGTGATCGCTCTCTCCATACATCAGTACACAACATTCATGTTGTGATAGTGCAATATAGAATCCAACAATTTGTGGTTTCCTGGACATAGTTGAGGTCAGAAAACTCTTAGATGCTCTAGGAATAAAATAATGAAATATTGAATTTCGAGAAGAAAATTAAAGAGTTTGTTTCCTTTCTCAATGTTCAATAAGTGGATTCAGGAAAAGTGTTGGTCGGCACAGTGGGGACCTAGAAGCACAAAAGCATCGAGATATATTAGATAAGTCATATTCAGTTCATGAATGATTGAGTTCATACTAAGGCTAATGAAATTCATCTAGATGTGTATGAGGAGAAAAAGTAGCTTGAGAGGCGATATCTGGGCTTGGAGGTTACACTCTAGTGATTAAAAAAATAAAGTTTGTAATTTTTTTAGAAGGATTTTCGTGTAAATTCTTCTATGACTCAATACATGATCCAACATGATGATGAATCTCACAAAATTCCATAGTTATGTTCTTTAAACATATCCATGTGTATTGAAATATATATATTTTCACACTTAATTAATTCACTTAAATAATATTTTTGTAAAAATATATGACCAACCCCTAATCTCACATTAGTCATTATTGGCCTGAATGATGAGTGATAGCCATATAATTTATCATTTTTATGAGTGTTTTATATAATAATCCATGACATGTGGACAACTTCGATTTACTTACCACGAAGAGTGTTCGGGATTATAGAGGTTGTGAATAATGATTGGGGATCTTGGAACAACCGAATTTTTTTCTAATTTGGTACAGCGTACAAACTGTATAACAATAATGGAGTTGGATTCAACTTGAAAAATGGGAATTGGGAGTGTGAATAAAAATGTAAAAAATGTAGAAAATATTAGTTGGTTATGTCTCTATATAGAAAGTTTTTGAAACAAAACATCTATATCACTTATATAGGAATGGTAAAAACAAACAAAGGTAATCCATTTACCATTTTGAGACTCAAAAATCTCATTTGGATGTCTTCCAATGTCTTTTATGGAGTCTTCATGAAATGGTAGGTGAGCCTTGGCTAGAAAACATTTCATTTAGGGGGTCTATTCATCCAGGGATTTGGACAAGGACCCAAATAAGGGGCACACGAATCATGTAAATGAAATGGAGGATTGTTTGAATACATCCCAACACTCATGAAATTATGACACTATGTATTAGATAACATTGGTGTTGGCGTATCATTATAAGAAAATTTAAAACTAGTATTCTAGTTGATAATCGTCATCGAATCCATGCGATTACCAAAAACTTGAATGACAGAATAGATTACTGACATTGGTGGAGTGGAAATCTTAGGCAAGGGATAAGGATGCCTTGAAATTTTATGTCATGTAATGAGGATGATATAAATGTATATTAATATCGTAAGATGAGTACATTGGTGAAGTATTTTAATGTCATACGATAAGGATATGGTTTGTATGGGGTTTATTCCCCAAGGGGACCATATTTTATTCCTCATGTCATGTTAGGAGGGAATCATGTGTTCATTTCAAAAGGAAAATTTTCATTTCAACATCATGTAAAAGGGGACATAGTGGGAAATTGAAAACGATGCATGTTATATTTAGATAACTAATGGAGAAGGTTGATGTCATTTCGGGAGATAATAGAATTATATTTTGAATTTTGAGTGGGTTTCATATAGGTATGGTGATGTTATAGATACCATATTCTTAATTTAAGGTTTTAGAACAAGGACAAGAGGCTGCTAATTTAAGAGCATATAATTTGGACCAAAGGGTCTGTACTCTAGAAAAATGTTATATGTGTGTAATGATAATAGTAATTTGATATTAACGAGTAAAAACAACCCTATGTCAGAAAACTCATTTCCATGGTGTATTTTCACAGAGTTTAAATTTGTGGTTCTTGTACATTAGGCTTATACAAAACAACCACCTGGGTACAAACCCAACTAAACTCTTATGTCAGGGTTCTCATGATCTATTCTTGGTGAGGAAAATAGGGAGTGGTGAGGGATGTTCCCTGATAGATAGAAGCACACAGAAAATTCTGGGCGATTTTAAGTAAGAAATACCAAAATAATATAGATCTACCTACTCAATGCCAATAGATGCTTAGAGTGTAACACCAGGGGTGATACAAATCCACCAGGTCATGTGGAAGTTGAAAGGAGGTAATTCAATGCATTCAAGGTCTTTGTAAGGGGAGATCAACAAGAAAGGATAAACTAATTACCATATTTGTAACAAAGGTCCAATAATCCTATTATTCAGGAATAGGATGAACAAATATTGTATTGAATCTTGAAAAAGTTTGGAACATAGGTTCCTGTATTTGATTCTATAAGTCTATCTGGACACTATCCTAAGTCGGAAGGTGAGCCCTTTTTCCTAGGCACCATCTTTATTGGGGGGATTGTTTAGATTATATGGTTGGTAAATACAAATAGATAAAGAACTTATATATGTGATTGTAATGAATGAAAAATCAATGTGTGACTCAAGGATCTATGTTCTACACCATAGTGTATTTTGTAATTCCGATAGGGAATATAGAAAAGTAGGATTCAATGTTGGGAGTGGAAAATAGTTTATGTTTATATTGCATGGACCACAAGGTTGATATTATTTTACGTTCATAAGTATTATAAAATGATGGTTCCAAGGGTCCAATGGATTTAATGAATATAAAAATGGACCATAAGATAAGAATTCTGAGTGTTTCTATATATCTCATGATGGTAAGAGTCAATCCACACAATTTTCTAAATGGATGTGGAGGTATATACTTCACTAGGGATAAATAAAACCATGAAAGTGAAAGGTAAATGTTCATATTTTATGGTAAGGTGGAATGTAATTTCAACATATAGATTATGGTCATAAATCTAGGACCATACAAAGGGTGATATAAAATGATATTTGTGTAACTGCAGGATGAAAAGTAATAATGTGAATTATGACCAAAGAGGAATATGAACAACAATACATTCCAGGAATCAATTTAACATTGTTTATGGTTTTATAGTATCAACCATGGAAAAATTTTAATTTCATGTTTCATGGACAATGAGGGTTGTTTACCCCAATGTTATATGGATATCCTGAAATTAGTAATACCCAAAATAATTCAATCCAAAATATAATCACATACCACATTAGTACTGAGAACCAAATTATTTATATTTTATTTCCATGATGTTTTGAATGTAACAAAGTCTAAGTGGATAAAGGGTTGGTGAATTTGTTTCTTGGACTAAATATGATAAGTCTGTGCATCACTACGTATCCCATAAATGTGGAAATCAATACATACATAGTTATATAATAAATTTATGTAATGGAAATACACAACTAGTGTAGATAATATATTGTTATGGAATTTTTGGTATCCCATGGTTGTCATGGGGAATCCCATGTTCCAGATATGATATAATGATAATATCATTTTCAGAGGCATCCTAATTTAAAATGGGTTAAATAATCCATAATTAAGAGGAATCCCTATGATGTATAGTGTATGATAGTAGTTTGATGTTGTCCATTAAAGATGTTTGTCTTGGTCATTTAATATCATATTGCTCTGACTATAGGGTAATCTTCCAATTTTTGGTCATAGAATTTGGATTCTAATACATTTTTAGTGGAATATGTAGCGTGTCTTAATGAAAAAAAAAACATGATTGAGGACATATGAGGATGAGTACCACACCACAATTTCCAATGATGGCTTGAATAAAATTTAAATCCATGAGGTTTGAATACACTCCTTATGTGATGTATTTCTTGAGTAATATTGAGATGGTTAGAGGTGTGATCCTTTATCTATAAAGATTAATAAATGTTTATCCTCTATTGGAATATATATTATAAATGGTGTATAGTGCCTCCCACCTTGGATCAATTATTAGTTGATTCTTACAGGATATCATTTGTGTTCTAGGAGCCAGTGTTGTAGAACCTTGTTGAATGTAACAGAGGAGAACGTTCTTGTTCAACACTCAATCAATCATATTCTGGTTCATATCTGGATAATTAATGTCCTATAGATTGTTCTATTCAAGGTATTCAAACTCAGGTAGAAGGAATTATATTATTCTTTATGGAATCTTCTATTTATTGACAAATATTGGGAGAAATGTTAACTGAACCCCAATGGGTAGGACCTCTTCTATTCCATACAACAGTGGGATATGGACTCACCTCGGTATAATTATTAGCCATTGTATGATAATCCCAGATATCATTGTAATGAATTTTGGATAAATTTTCTTCTTCTGAACTGTGATCTTCATCCTAATAATGGTGAGTGTGTTTTTTGATTCCTCAATGTTTCCATTCACATGTGCCTAATATAAAGATATAAGAATAGACTGGATATTTAGTTAGCATGTAAACTCTTTAGCTACATATCATGTAATTTGGTTCCATTTTCTATTAGAATAACATGATGTGCTCTAAATTGATGGAATAGAAGGGAGCTCATGTATTCGATCACATATCAATGCTTTAATTCACTGAGTGGAATCAATTTTTCATACTTAGAGAAGAAATATATCATCGTCATAATGAACCTGCATTGGAGATATTTTTTTGGTTGATATGGGACTACAACATCAAATCCCCATAATTAAAATGGCCCAGAATACATGATGGTGTAGAGAGACATTGGTGGTAAAGGAATTTTTTTTTCGGAATCTGTAATGCATCGCATCTTTTTGAATGATCAATGCAGTTGTTGACTGTAATGTTCAAGAAGTATTCCAACATCTGGATATGATGGGTATTCATTGAAACTACTAGATGAGAACCATATAACCCTACATGAACTTCCTTCATAATCAAATGAATATCCAATACTTTAATGAAATAGTTGATAATTACACTATACCCTCATAGGTAGATACATAATTCAATGTGAGGCCCACTCTAGAGGGGGATATTTGATGTGAAATGATAGATTATCCCATGTTCAGCCTAATTTAGTGGGAGGGTACAATATTTGAGGTACTCAATTATTGTATTTTTCGAATCATAGGTTTCTTCCACTGTAAGGAGACATGGAGGTCCTGAAGTGGAGCCACCAAGTGCCTTCTAGTTTACCTAATTCCTATTGTCTTAATATGGAATAACTACAAAAATGAAAAGATAATGAGGAAAATGAATGAATGGTAAAACTAGTTAGACTATTCAAGAGATTATGAGTTATTATCCAGGTAATCATATCAATTATTTTTGAGACTAAGGATCATGATTCAATTTCATCTGATAGGGGAATCATTCCATCAACTGAAGAGAATTATATAGTATGGGAAAGATGTTTCGATTTCTGATGATGTTTTCCACATTGATTTATTTAATGACTGAAATGGAGTCCCCCTCAATGAGTAATTGGGTGAAATCAATTTCATGGTACATCACGAGTCCAATAATGAGATCATGATACTCTACTTCATTGTTGGTATAGCATTTTGATAGTATGAACAAATAGTGATAGACAGTCTGTACCAAGGTGATGAAGATGATCCAAAAGCCTAATATATACTTAATGGAGTCATTAACCTATAAAATGTTCGGTCTCTTGGAGTTACCATCTAAATCAATCTTCCAACAAGCAATTTTATGATTCACTGTAAAGATACCATAACATGGGAAAGCATCATCTAGGGGAAACTCATCTAGAGCAGGATTGGAAGAAAATATTCCTCTAATTTCTAATTATTGATGTATTCTTATGGATTTAGCCTTATTTAAAACTATAAAAAGATCATTTTCTAACACTCCAATCAACCTATAAATATGCTACGATGTAATATATACTTCAATGGATCCACACAGGACACTAGTTGTATCTCATGGTGCTGTAGAGAATGTCACAACATATGTTATAAAAATACTAGTATGAGGAAACTTTTCATGATTGGATAATATTTAGTCTCTCAGTCACAGATCATACAACTAGGATAGTATAAAATGTTCTCCTTTTACCATTTTTTTACCATCTATAAGGGAATAATGGGACCATTATAAGGTTGTCATGTGGAGGCGTAGAGACATCCTAGATATTGATGGCAGCCAAACCTATGGATGTAGTAGAAACATCTTGATTTCCAAAAATACAGACTCACACTCTTCATCTCAATGGTATCTAATATATTTCTTACTAATCCTAGAAAATATATTACACATTCTAGCTAAGATTGTTGTGAATAAACATATGTAGGATATGTGGCCTTGAAGACACAATATCTCCCATAGTTTTCATGGGGGTGCATCAATCTGATTTTCTTTATCTTCTATGAGTTAATCTCAAAGGAATCTATAACTCAATATGATGTTGAGTAACATCACATTGGAAACCTCTCAGGTACACTTTAAGAGGTATATCTTCAAATGTCACGATAGAAGGAATAGAACAATTTCTCAAGGTCTCTAAGATATTCCTGATGGTAGTGAGATTTGATCCCCATTTTTTCCATGTAGCATTCTACTAGTGTACTTATGATTTGTTTGAATATGTGATTCATATCCCATTGATATGTGTCTACTACATTCTTCTTGATAAATTGTATGAAGTGGTAAAAAATGGTCCCTTTTGGTTTCATTTACCGTGGTAGACTACTCATTCACATGGTCTATCTAGATATGATTATATTTGATATATCTATCCCCTATCTAGAACCATGTTGTGTCATCTAACAACATATATATCTTGGGATGTGGAAAATATTCATTTGAACAATGTATGTGGAGATCCAGGATGTCTATACAGTATATGATCTACTAATTTTTATTCATCACATGAATGTTTTTGGTCAACCACATGTAGTATGAGACTTCCCGAACAATGATTTCTTTGATTATCATTCCAACATTGTCCTCAGCCATGGAAGAAGGAGAGGGGTGCATTTTTATTTTAGGATGTTTGAACGTGTGTTTATTCATAGGGAGACATAGATGGTGGAAGGTGACTTGATGGTACAATCGTTGCATCTCATCACAACTCTAGGAAAAATAGAAAAAGTTCTATTTTTCCGAAAAAAAACATACTATTACTGCTCCTCTGAGGGTATAGCTGAACTGATCCATGTTGGACACTGATCTACCTCTATTCTAAGTATCACTTCAACAAAATGATCGAATGTGGTTGTGATTACTAGTTTTAATATGGCAGGTGTGTCTTAAAAATATTCTTTATCATCTATGTATCAATAATTTGTGTGGGCGGATCATCTTGGCCAGCAGATTTGGAGGGGTAGTACTGCCTACTTGGGAGGATATGAAGTTACCATGGGGGGATCCATTTATACTGAATCCATGGAGACAGATTCTATTGAACCTATTACACCAGTACATCAACGATGGGGTCAATAATTACTATCAAATAAATGGTGAAGATTCTTATTTGGTCAATTAAACCCAGCTCAATATAACATGTAGGAATTACATAAAATGTTGTCCAAGCAGAGAACCTCTCGGTACGTAATTGGGGTAGGGGATTATGGTATCACATTGTCCTATCCTATGTAATTGTATGAGGTAATAATCCAAAGTAACATACATTTAATGATATTGTGCCTAATTTTAATGGAAATAAAAAATCAACCACACATGTACAACAACATGGCCTCCAACTGATGAATTTAGAGGACCAAAGAAACATCTAGGTCTACCAAGGGTGAGTTGTAATGATTTTGTAATCAACATAATTAGTATGATCATGCTTCCCCTCTCTATTCTATTTGTTGGCATCTAAATAGTAGACTTCACAAGTGTCTAAGGGGGATGTATCACCATGAATCACACCTACGCAACTATTGAGGGTGTACATAATGAATCAGTGACATCAGTAGGGAACTACCACATGAAAATGAATCTAGGTCATATCCATCAATTCATTGTAGGTAGTATCCTTTGAGACTACCTTGAATTTTAGTGTTTTTTAACATGTATCTAAATTGTGTCTTGAACTGAATCTCTCCATATTGTATCTCCTTGTTCTTATTGTAGTCATGAATATTCATTTTAGAGGGGCCCATATATTCACTATTCAACCACAAAATGGAATGTGTCTAGGATTGGAAATGAATAACCCTAAAACCTATGTTGAACATGCATTAGTGGATCTACAAACCATTGAAATTTTATTTCATGTACAATGGGTGTATGTTACACCATATGAGGGGACCCTTATACTCTCTGAAGAATGACTTAATGGTCTGAAATTCCTCTGGCTCGACCTATTCGTCATTGCTGGTATTTGTCCGTGCTATGTGTTCTTTGATCATGAGGTGGATTTTCCATTATTCTATAAGGTATTCACTCATATATGTTGAAAATCATTGGTCCTAGAGCATAAATTACCTTGAAGGTATGACATCGAGGTATTTTGACACATCTTTATTCTTGGACGAAGGATGTTCCTACATGTAGGAGTCCCTCCATGATAAAAGGTACAACATGCACTACTAGATGTGGCATTGGGTTTTAAGTGGTCATGGAACTATAATACAATAGATCAACAAAATCACCCATAAAAACTAACAAATAAATGTTGCATTAATGTGTATTAAATCATGTTGGATGATTCCAATCACATTATAGATACGACTGGTTTACTTATTATAGAAACAATGCTAGATATGGTGTGATGTATGATAGAAAATGCTGATAGGACTATGTTTGCTGAACTTTGTGAATAATAACCTACCTAGTCTTAGTATAATGGATAGTTTTATTTGAGTCATTTTATTTAGTTTTATGGAAAATTTAATTTCCTTATCCCCAAATTTAATGTCATCAGATGGATGAATTTTCCAGATTTATAGGGTAATCCTCATCATTTGGAAATGTTAGGAAGCCTTACAGCTCAACAGATTTCATATATAAATATCACTACTCATAGTTAGATGAGGATTCCAATGTTTGGAACACACTAGGTGTTCTCCCCAAATTAATAGGCAATAAATCATCCAGAGTATGGGAAATATTTGGAGTTGGTGGGGGAATTGATTTCCCCTGATCAATTAGAACATGCTCATTTGAGATATGAAAGGATGTGATAAAGATGAAGAGGAATTATATGGATTATTTTCCCCATCCATGTAAATTTTTTTCCTTTTAATATGGGATAAGATTCCACCATGGGAGTTAAATACTACATTTTGAGCCTACAAGTTGTTATTCTTCTGGTTCCCATGGTTGGAAACCTACTTCTGTTCACCTAAAAATTAACTATCACAGATAGGATTTCATGAGCTTTATTCCACCTATTTTGTGACATTTACATCTTGAATAGGATATTATCAACTTGGTCCTGGAGCCAATCCAGGAACAAATAGATGTCCTTGATGGTAGGCTAAAGGAAGCTACGGTAATGGAAATAATCATAGAATCCAATGTGTTTACCTTACTAAGAATTATTTAATTCTAGAAATATTTTAATCTAATGATCTGAGGAACCAATAAAATATTAGGGGACCTCATAATTATTGAAGGAATAGGTTTGTTTCCACCTTTATGAAATGTCAACTCTAGGATACTAAACCCGACTAGGAGTTGGAGCATTATTAGGGGCTAAAAACAAAACTCCAAGTTATATGTAGTTTTACTCAGTTTGGTGGCCTCAAATGATTCTATATTATATGAGTCCATTACTTCAAGGTATTCTACACTATGTTATGCTCTTTGGAAAAAGTGGAAAACAATTCTAGTGAATCATGATCCTGTTAATGTATGGTGGTTGTACTATCATTGTTGGGGACCTTCTCGTGGGAGATGGAAGATGAAACATGCATTCCATTTTAGTAGGTTTAAAATATTCCTCCAAACACATTTCTTTATAATAAAAATCCCAAAATATCACTCAGATGTACTGCTTTATGAGGATGTGGACCATTTTAGTCTTGAAATTCCCTATGCGCATCATTATTAATATCTCTTGAGTTAGTAAAATAATGAGTGAGTACATGAGAAATTTACCCCGGGTGAAAAAATATACAACTAACACATTAGGATTTTCCTTTCATAGGATAAGGTTTAAAATTCTTCTCTTATGCTTATTGAATTGTAACTAGTCGGGAAAAATCCTATGATAGCCTTCCAAAATAGGGATTGGCCATATATGTAGTTAGTTTCACCCGACGAATACAGGTCTTCCTAGTGTCTAGATGAAGCACCAAAGCTTCACATACTCCATCAACTCATTGAATCCCAACATAGGTATTCCCCTTCAGAAATCTGAGCCATATATTTTATTGGGTCCCACTTCCCAATGAATGGGGATAATCTATGGTTAAAAAAATATTTGGGTGTTCACATGTTTCCTTCCCATGCCGGGTATGGGTTTCCATATAGAGGTATCCCCACAAATCATATCGCCAATTCATCGTGGAGAGCAGTGACAGTGTCTATCAACTCATCTTATTGAGGGTTCTTATATTGTTTATGACCCCTAGCCACAAATTCATTTATTTTGACATGAATTTTGTAAGATGAATCATTATCTTATGGAGAGGCATGGCCTATATCCCGAGAATGGAAGTTACGTTACATGGTAGGTTTTGGAGATTAATATATTTCCTATTTACCATATTCTCTTACCACTATATTGAATGGATGCATGACATTACCATACTAGACTAGGGGAATCTTGAAAAGGGGGGATTGTTGTTTCCTAGGTGGAGGAGAAATGGAATAACATCTGGATGCACCGTAATCCGAGTGCCGCATAACAATGAACTCATATATGATCATATATTTCTCTAATACCTAATGAAACCTATAGGATACCATAGGATCTTACTCTATTTTCTATGAAACATCAGACAAATCATAATTTCCCAACTTATTCTAACCATTGTTAACTTTCCAAAGGGCATTTAAATTCTTAGGGGGATCCCCAAGCCCAAGTGTCTACCTCTGTATGATTGTATGAAAACGTATATCCTGGTTTATATGATAATGTTCTTTAGGGGGTATTTTTCGTAATGCTCTGAGCCCAGTTTCCTAGAGTCGGTGCATTATTACATAACATTGGCATGATCATAAGAAAGATCAAATCTTGAAAGACCGATTGGTTTAGTAGCCTTGGAAACAATAGATATATTCATAATGTTTTACATTACATCATAAAGTGAAAAACTACTACAACAACATATTGTCTCCATATTCCACATTCATATCCCCACATAATATCCCTCCAGGTCATTCATAATTTACTTCTTCACTTCCTGGGAAAAGTAAAACATAGAAAAGGGGTGAGCTCAAATGCCCAGTAAGGATAACAATATAGTAGAAACTTTCATTAATAAGAATAAATATTTAAGGCAATGTATAACTAAAACAAAATCCTTTTAAACTTGAACGTCAACATAGTATGGAAAAAGTAAAATGATATAATTTCATTTACTTATTCACATGGATATTCTAATAATTGAATAATCACATGCAATATCAATAACCACTTTCATAATGATGGAATGCATAATGCCAGACTATCATAACCACATAGCCAAGGTCTTGTGCCAATACTACAAATAAGATTTTGTCAAGTCCTTGTGCCAAGACACTAGTTTGTCTCATTAAACATACCGATGAATTGAGGAGCTATAGCGGGCTCCACCCGTCACATATTAAGTCCAATGCATTCACATATGAAAAGGATTAAACAGAATATAAACATTCGTATTAAAACTAGCAAACGAAATTTCAGTACTTTCACCATAAACTATGAACGGTATAAAAATAGCACATCCATTGTCAAACATATCACAAAACCTTCAATACAATATATAAGTTTTGTATCATAATAAAAAAACTTCAAATAAGCGTAAAATCCATCAAAGGATGTTGACATAGATGAAATCAAAACTCTTTTTAGAGAAATATCTCTTTTTATTTTGAAATAATTTCAGAGTCATATATTTATGAAATAAAACATTTTCTTTTAAAATATTATTATAAGCTTGTAAGGGAAGCTTCGACGGAAAATAACCGCACCCGCCGTATAAGTTAAAAATTCATTCTTACCTCAATTCTGTCGAAAATGTTAAAAAGCACCTTTTTTGGAAAACGAAGGAATGATTCCATTATAAAACTCTTATAAAAAGTCAAACATGGGTATAAATGACTTTAACCCATATTCTTTTAAATAGTAAAAATGTTTTGAAAATCATTTTTAAGAAACTTGGATGTGGATGATAAAGAGATCCCAGTAGATTATTACGTATAAATAACCTCGGATAATGAAGAGATTGTGAAATAAAGCCTTACCTTGTACTTTTCCTTGGATGGGGTAGGTTAACCTCCTGTATAATGGTGAAATAATTGTTATTAAATTATACAAGAAACATATACATTCATATGATATCATAAATGATCTTTTAACATTGCTTTGTTAATAATATCTTAGTATTATCGTCATTTCGGGTGTTAACTTACTCGTTTTATTTTATATGTTTTGTTACATAATCCATGTTTGTCATGGATAGGATGTATACTATTAATATACAGAATGATATCAAATCCTTAAACATAATTTTCAAATCGTCAAATGATAATTATACTTGAATTGATACGTTGGAGAATGAATCTCATCGCGTTTGTGGAGACAGTAGTCCGTACGTACGAACGAGCGACAATATCATTCTTTCTATATTAAAATAATATATAAATGGATGGTATATCATATATAAAGAATCATTAACATGTTATATTAATTATTTAAATGATTTAAACATCATTATTATACCCATCCAAATAATAATATATTGAATAACAATTACAACACGACGTGGAGACGGTAAGTCGTACGTACGCACGTATGGTGACATGTTATTCAAAGGGTGGATAGAATAATGAATATGGTTATACCATATTTATAATAACATCACAGTATATATATGATATTGGAGTTATTATTTTAGAATGGTAACAACAAAGGAAGAAGAAGTGGAAGAAGAAAGGAACTTGGAAAAGGGTGGTGAAGTCATTACCTCTTTTTCGGGTTCTTCCTTTTGATTTGATCAAAAGGGATTCATAAGTTCAATTTCTGATCAAAATAAGGCCTCTAGGTTGTAGTGAGGGATGTTGGGAGAGTATTTGGGCAGAGGTTGGCCAAACCAAAAGGCTTTGAAGGTGTGAAGAAATGAGAAGGAGGAGTGCCCTTTTATAAGAGGGGTGAGGGGCACCTTTGGAAAAGCTAGAAATATTAGTTCATAATAAATTAATATTCGGTTTTTAAATGCTCAAAAGTGGATTATTTAACATTTATGGCGGGGATGGGTCGCAAACCACTCAACCAATAGAATTTAGACAGGTTTGGGTACTTATATTAACCTTATCGTTAATTATTAACACTAAGTTAATTAGTTTCACTTTTACAATGTCTCTTTGTATTTTTATATTAAATGGTTAATAAACTAACTATATACATACAAGAGACCCCCAAGTGGTACATTAATGATATAAATATCATGATATAAGTCTCTGGGACGAACGTTATATTTTTAGGAATTTAATATCAATTAATAATATAATATTTGTTTTAAAAACTCTTTTATGTAAATTTTGACACTATTCAATAGTTGATTTTTGTGAAACTCATAACAGAATGATTACTTAGAAAAAAGTTAATTAAATCAATCATAATATGTCATCTTATCCTATAAAATTATTTTAATTCATTAGAAGTCTCATATTATATTTATTTGGGTATTTATAATATCAATTATTTTAAATTTTCACTATTATGGTAATTATTGCATCATCATTGTGTCATAAATAAATTAAATTATGTAATCTCTTAAAATTATAAATAAAACATCATTATTTAGGAAATCATTTTAGCTTTCTATCTAATATTTATAGTTGAAATACAATATATATAACATTATTTAAAAACTTTTTTGCTAAAATATATATGCTTATGTCATTTTTGTACTTATTTTAACTTAATTAAAATTAAGTGTCCCTATCACCAACAAGTGGCTCCATGGGGTCCCCAAATCGACCCAAAGATGCCTATGGTCGAACATTTATCAACCAATAAGGCTAGGACACGTTTTAGGGTAGTTTAGTATTATTATAATTTTATTTGTTAACCCTTATTTACCGGATTTACCCTTTAACCATGGTATATAAAATATTTACCGAAGTAATTATTCAAAATGTCTAAAAATAAAAGTTACCTATTTACAATATTTGAACATCCTGATTTCAAATATGGAATCCATTTTTCAAAATTCAACACACAAAAGTGGCAGAAATTAATTTAAAATTAATTTCCGCTGTCAAAACCAAAAGCGTGTTTTTAAGATATAATTACTATCAAAAGATTGATACTTGTTTATGTTCTGTTTAATTGTGAAAATTATGTCCAATGACCAACATTGTATTAAATGGTAAAAATATATTCTAAATATACTTTAAAATCACTCAAAATCAAAATTTATCAATATAATTTATTTCGATCAAAAAAGTTGTTTTTAATTAAAATTTAGTAATTTTCACTATTCATCAAAATATTAAAGTTATCTGAAAAGTACCAAAATATCACCTTTGGCTAAATTCGATATTCCGAATCCAAAGATGAAGTCCATTTTAAATATAAAATATATATAATTTCAAAAAGTAGGTATTACTATTCATAACGGCTAGTTTGATTTGTTATGGTGTGTTAGAACTCGATGTTGCGTACAACACACGCTATCACATTATTCAAAGAGAAGCGTACCGTAGAAGCTTGGGGTGTCACATTCTCCCCTCTTTCAATTAATTTCGTCCTTGAAATTTCTTGAATATTATCGCCTGAAAAGACTTGGGTGGTTCTTCATCATAAGTTCCTCGGGTTCTCACGTTGCCTCTTCCATCTTATGGTTTCTCCACAAAACTTTTACCAGACGCGTCGTCTGGTTTATCAGTACGTGTTCTATCGTATCAACAATCCTGATGGGATCTTCGCAATATGACAGATCAGGTTCCAGTTCTAATTCCTCATATGTGAGTACATGTGTTGGGTCAGGCATGTATTTCCTCAACAGAGATACATGAAACACATAGTGAACTTTGGAGAGACTTGGCGGCATTGCCAATCGGTAAGCTACAGCCCCAATTCGTTCTAGAATTTCAAAGGGTCCGATGTACCTGGGACTCAATTTACCTTTCTTACCAAAATGTATGACTCCCTTCCATGGAGATACATTCAATAAAACATGATCACCGACTTTAAATTCCAAATCCTTCTTTCGATTATTAGAATAGCTCTTCTGCCTACTTTGAGCTGCTTTGAGGTGATTTTGGATTACCTTCACATTTTCCATCGTTTCCTCCACCAGTTCTAGGCCTACAAGTTTTCTTCCACCAAATTCATCCCAACAGGTTGGTGTACAACATCTCTTTCCGTATAACGCTTCATATGGTGCCATCTGAATACTCGAATGGAAGCTATTATTATAGGAAAATTCTACCAGAGGTAAATATTGATCCCACATACCCTGAAAGTCAAGTGAGAGAGATCTCAACATGTATTCTAAGGTTTGAATAGTCCGTTCTGATTTTCCATCTATCTGAGGGTGGTAAGCAGTGCTCAAATGAAGTTCAGTATCCAGGGATTTCTGAAGACTTCTCCAGAATCATGAAGTAAAACGGGAATCACGATCAGAAACAATCGATAGGGGTAATCCATGAAGTCTCACAACTTCATTAATATATAGTCTTGCAAGACATTCCAGTGGTAGATCTTCTCTTATAGAAAGAAAATGTGCTGACTTGGTAAGACGATCAACAATAACCCATATTGCATTATTCCTTCTTGGAGTCTTTGGTAGCCCCATGACAATGTCCATCGAAATATTGTCCCATTCCCACTCCGGTATGGGAAGAGGTTGCATGACTGCTCTAGGGTGTTGTCTTCCAGCTTTCACTTGTTGACAAACCATACATCTTGACACAAAATCTGGAATCTCCGTCTTCATATTGTCCCACCAAAATTGTTCCTTCAAATCTCTATACATTTTGGTGCTCCAAGGGTGTATAGAGAAATTGGATCTATGAGAATCATCCAACAATTCCCTTTTTAGATCATGTATATCAGGAACACAAAGTCTCTTCCCGAATTTCAAAATTCCATCTTCATACAAAAAGTCTCTCAGTCTCCCATCATTCACACCTTTAATCTTCTTTTGAAATTCTTCATCATTAGTCTGAGAACTTTTAATACTTTCTAGTAAAGATGGTTTGGCAACCATTTGAAAAAGCATTGATGTTTCTACTTCCCTGGTTATTCCCATGTCCATCTTCGCTAGATCCATGAAAATTGGATCCCTTTCAATTCTCATATTGTTCAAAACTCCATGATATTTTCTATTCAAATCATCTTCCACCTTGTTTGCCTTCCCCGGGAGGTAGTGTATCATACAATCATAATCCTTGAGCAATTCAAGCCATCTCCTTTGCCTCATGTTGAGTTCTTCTTGTGAGAAAATATACTTCAAACTCTTGTGATCAGTATAAATCTCATATTTTTCACCATAGAGGTAGTGCCTCTATATCTTCAAAGAAAAGATCACATTTGCTAACTTGAGATCATGAGTAGGATATTTTTGTTCATGAATTTTGAACTGTAATGATGCATCGGCAATAACTCTATCATTCTGCATAAGGACACAACCAAGTCCTTTATTTGACGCATCTCTATAAATAACAAACCCATCATTCCCAGATTGTAGAGTCAATATAGGAGCATTGACTAATCTTCTATTCAGTTCTTAAAAACATTCGTCACACTCTTTTGTCCAAACAAATTTAACCCCTTTACGTGTGAGCTTTGCTAATGGGTTAGCCAATCAGGCAAAATTCTGGACGAAACGTCGATAATAACCCGCCAAACCAATAAAACTACGTACCTCAGTTATACTCATTGGTGCTGGCCATTCATGGATTGCCTTGGTCTTAGAAGGATCAACAAAGATTCCATATTTAGAGAAAATATGGCCAAGAAAAAAAATCTCATGAAGCCAGAATTCACACTTGCTAAACATTCCATATAATTCATGTCTTCTCAGAGTCTTCAGGATAATACGCAGGTGATTTTCATGATCTTCATAGCTTTTGGAGTATACCAAGATATGATCAATAAATACCACCAAAAATTCATCGAGATACTCCTTGAAAACTCTATTCATCAGATCCATGAATACAGAGGGTGCATTAGTCAATATAAAAGGAATTACAGTAAACTCGTAATTCCCGTACCTAGTTTGAAATGTTGTCTTGGGAATGTATTCCTTCTTCACACACAACTGATGGTATCCAGATCGAAGGTAAATCTTTGAAAAGTATTGAGCTCCATGCAGTTTGTCAAATAAATCATCAATGAGTTGTAGGGGATACTTGTTCTTTATTGTTATAGAATTGATCTCCATGTAATCGATACATAACCTCATAGATCCATCTTTCTTTTTAACAAAAAGAACATGGGCTTTCCATGGAGAAACACTAGGGCAGATAAATCCTTTATTTCGCAATTCCTCTAGTTGTTTCTTTTGTTTGACTAATTCTACAGTGGACATTCTATAAGGGTTCTTCGATATAGGCCTTGATCCAGTAATTAAATCAATGGAAAACTCAACTTCTCGTTTTGGAGGATGTCCAGGTAAATCTTCTAAAAATACATCTACAAATTCATTCACAACTGGTACATCCTCTATTTGAACATTCCTTTCCTCACCCACAATTATTTCATTCTCTTCCTCCACAATAATTGAATTTAGTTTAGCTATTGGAGGTGGATCTAAATAAGAATTATGTGGTGACGATTCTTATCTAAAGATAAGGTGTTCCTTATCATCATCATCAAGAATCGTAACCTCTTTCTTCTTACAATAAATCTTCGCATCATATTCAAAAATCCAGTCCATACCAAGGATTATATCAAACTCAATCATAGGTATGTCGATGAGATCAGTAGATAAAGAACATTTATGTGCTCTAATGGGGACTGATTCGCAAAACATTGTTGCAATGATACTTACCTTAAGTGTTTTAACTGACGACTCCCTTGTTAAATCAAATTGGAAATATCTAATTTTCTTAGAAAACTAGGAAGATATGAAACAATGCGATGATCTAGAATCCAATAATGCATCTGCTAAACTTGAAGAAACCATTAAATTACCTACCACCACGTCTTTCACAGCTTCTACCTCAGCAGTAGTGATATCATAAGCTTGGCCTTGATCCCTTGACCTTTTCTGAGGTACGTTATCCTAACGCTTAGGACATTCATTTTAAAAATGCCCCGTCTCCCTATAATTGTAGCACTGATCATTGGAAGCTTCCTTCTTCCCCTAGCAATCACGAGCTTGGTGTCCTTTTTCACCACACTTGTAATAGACTCACATTCCCTTCAAGCAAGTACCGGGGTGTTTCTTCCCACATTTACCATAGGATGTATATTAAACCTTTCCCTTCTTCCCCTTATTTCCATTCCCAGATTTATCAGTAGGTCTCTTCTTCTCTTGCTTTGCTTTAAATTCATAAGACTTAGTGAATTCCTTTTCGGTCTTGATACCACATGAAACAATGTCTTTGTATGATGAAAAGGATTGTGAGACTAATGCTTGACGGAGAAATGGTTTTATCCCATAAAAGAAACGATCAATATTTCTTCTTGGGTTATGTATATAATCTCCAGCATACCTTTCTAACCTTGTATAGTTATCCTCATACTTTGTGACATTCTCACCCTCCTTTTGTCTCAGACTCAGAAACTGCCTTTCCATATCTGCTCGATGGTCGCGAGGAAAGTATTTTTCTAAAAATAGATCTCTGAACTCCTTCCATTCCATATTTGACACTTCATCATCTTCCTTCTTATTTTGAATCAATGACCACCATTGATCAACATCTCCAGTGAGGCGGTAAACTGCCATGATAACTTTTTCCCTTTCACTACACCCCAAAGCCTGAAATATTTTCTCTAGGGAAAATATCCATTACTAAGCTACTAAGGGATTTTTACTCCCATTAAACGTTGGTGGTTGTTTCCTCATGAATCGATCTAATAATGATACTCCACGCTGCGGATCGGGGTGCTCCATACAGTTAAGGTTATTATTCATAACCTGAGAGAGTTGTCCCAGTATGGTTATTAGCTGATCGGCACCAGTTGCATCACCAGCTCCACTATAATTATCGTGAGCAGGAGGGAAATCCCTACATGGAGTGCGTGCATTGATACAGTTTACATTTCTTCCACTAGGCGTCATTTCTAAACATTGACATAAACTAGATCAGTTTGTGAATCAAAATACATAATCCCATACTTATAAAACACTTTTCATAAATTGAACTATTTATGGATATAATCCATAATCATAAGAATGTTTTCTTTGAGGATGTATATACTCATAAACCCTTCATAATGATTTTTAAATATAATGAGAGTTATCCTAAGCATATCCCCCGAGAGTGCCATAACCAAGAGTGCAGCAAGGCCCGTTGTCATGCACTAGTTCCCGTTCGAGTCTAGCTCAAAGCGGTGTTTTTGGGTTTTACCCCTAGGTACATCTGTGCCAGAGCCGCCTCTACCTACTCGTATCCATACAGGGATCTATCAGTTATAAAACTCACAAAATCTCTACAATGCCAAAATTCTAGGAAGTTCTTCTATACTAATCCTCAATGTTCATCTTAGGTCTACGTGCTCTAATCAGAGTTTATCTAAATCATGCTTCCAAGATTTGTAAAAAACGTCCTCTAATACCAACTGTAATGCTCCGACCCCAGTTACCTAGAGTCGGTGCATTATTACATAACTTTGGCATGATCACAAGAAAGATCAAATCTCAAAAGACCGATTGGTTTAGTATCCTCGGGAACAATAGATACATTCATAATGTTTTACATTACATAATAAAGTGAAAAACTACTACAACAACATATTGTCTCCATGTTCCACATTCATATCCCCACATAATATCCCTACAGGTCATTCATAATTTACTTCTTCACTTCCTGGGAAAAATAAAACATAGAAAAGGGGTGAGCTCAAATTCCCAGTAAGGATAAAAATATAGCGGAAACTTTCATAAATAAGAATAAATATTTAAGGCAATGTATAACTAAAAAAAAGCCTTATAAACTTGAACTTCAACATAGTATGGAAAAAGTAAAATGAAATAATGCCATTTACTTATTCACATGGATATTCTACTAATCGAATAATCAAATGCAATATCAATAACCACTTTCATAATGATGGAATGCATAATTCCAAGCTATCATAACCACATAGCCAAGGCCTTGTGCCATGACTACAAATAAGATTTTGTCAAGGCCTTGTGCCAAGACACTAGTTTGTCTCATTAGACCTACCGATGCATCAAGGAGCTATAGTGGGCTCCACCCGTAACATATTAAGTCCAATGCATTCCCATATGAAAATGTTTAAACATAACATAATCATTCGTATTAAAACTAGAATACTAAATGTCAATACGTTCACCATAAACCATGAACGGTATAAAAATAGCACATCCATTGTCAAACATATCACAAAACCTTAAATACAATATAGATGTTTTGTATCATAATAAATCAACTTCAAATAAGCGTAAAATCCAACAAAGGATGTTGACATAGATGAAATAAAAACTCTTTTTAGAGAAATATCTCCTTTTATATTGAAATTATTTAAGAGTCATATATTTATGAAATAAAACATTTTATTTGAAAATATTCTTATAATCTTGTAAGGGAAGCTTCAGCGGAAAATAACCGCACCCGCCGTATAAGTTAAAAAAACATTCTTACCATAATTTTGTCAAAAAGGTTAAAAAGCACCTTGTTTGGAAAACGATGGAAAGATTCCTTTATAAAACTATTATAAAAAGTCAAAAAATGGTATAAATGACTTTAACCCATATTATTTTAAATAATAAAAATGTTTTGAAATACATTGTTAAGAAACATAGATGTGGATGATAATGAGATCCCAGTAGATTATTACGTATAAACAAACTCGGATAATAAAGAGATTGTAAAATAAACCCTTACCTTGTACTTTTCCTTGGTTGGGGTAGGTTAACCTCTTGTATAATGGTAAAATAATTGTTATTAAATTATACAAGAATCATATACATTCATATGATATCATATATGATCTTTTAACACTGCTTTGTTAATAATATCGTAGTATTATCGTCATTTCGGATGTTAACTTACTCGTTTTCATTTATATGTTTTGTTACATAAGCCATGTTTGTCATGGATAGGTTGTATATTATTCATATACAGAATGATATCAAGTCCTTAAAAATCATTTTTAAATCATCAAATGATAATTATACTTGAATGGATACGATGGAGAATGAATCTCATCGCGTTCGTGGAGACGGTAGTCCGTACATACGCACGAGCGACAATATAATTTTTTTTATATTAAAATAATATATAAATTGATGGTATATCATATATAAAGAATCATTAACATGTTATATTTATTATTTACTTGATTTACACATCATTATTATACCCATCCAAATAATAATATATTGAATAACAATTACACCACGACGTGGAGACGGTAAGTCGTACGTACGCACGTATAGTGACATGTTATTCAAAGGGTAGACAGAATACTGAATATGGTTGTAACATATTTATAACAAAATCATAGTATATATATGATACTGGAGTAATTATTTTATAATGGTAACAACAAAGGAAGATGATGAGGAAGAAGAAAGGAACATGGAAAAGGGTGGTGAAATCATTACCTCTTCTTCGGGTTCTTCCTTTTGATTTGATCAAAAGGGCTCCGTAGGCTGGATTTCTGATCAAACTAATGCCTCTAGGTTGTAGTGAGGGATGTTGGGAGAGTATTTGGGCAGAGTTTGGCCTAACCAAAAGGATTTGAAGTTGTTAAAAATGATAAGGAAGAGTGACTTTTTATAAGAGGGGTGAGGGGCACCTTTGAGAAACCTAGAAATATTAATTTATAATAAATACATATTCGGTTTATAAAGTCTCCAAAGTGGATTATTTAAATTTTACAGTGTGTATGGGTAGAAAACCACTCAACCAATACAATTTAGACAGTTTTGGGTACTTATATTAACCTTATCTTTAAGTATTAACTCTAAGTTAATTACTTTCACTTTTACAATGTCTCTTTGTATTTTTATATTATATGGTTAATAAATATAGTATATACATCCCAGCGACCCCCAAGTGGTCCATTAATAATATAAATATCATGATATAAGTCTCTTGGACGAACCTTAGATTTTTAGGAATTTAATATCAATAATTAATATAATATTTGTCTTAAAAACTCTTTTATGTCAATTTTGACACTATTCAATAGTTGATTTTTGTGAAACTCATAACAGAATGACTACTTCGAAAAACGTTAATTAAATCAATACTAATATGTAATATTATTCTATAAAATTACTTTAATTCATTAAAAGTCTCGAATTATATTTATTTGGGTATTTCTAATATCAATTATTTTAAATTTTCACTATTATGGTTATTACTACATCATCATTGTGTCATAAATAAATTAAATTATGTAATATCTAAAAATTATAAATAAAATATCATTATGTATGAAATCGTTTTATCTTTCTAACGAATTTTTATAGTCGAAAATCCAATATATATAACCCTATGTAAAAATTGTTTTTCTAAAAGATATATGATTATGTCATTTTTGTACTTATTTTAACTTAATTAAAATTAAGTGTCTCTATCACCTACAAGTGGCTCCATGGGGTCCCAAAATCGACCCCATGATGCCTATGGTCGAAAATGTATCAACCAATAAATCTAGGACACTTTTTAGGGTAATTTAGTATTATTATAATATTATTTTTTAACACTTATTGACCGGATTTACCCTTTAACCATGGTAAATAAAATATGTACCGAAGTAATTATTCAAAATGTCTAAAAATAAAAGTAACCTATTTACACAATTTGAACATCCTGATTCCAAATATGGAATCCATTCTTCCAAAATCAGCACACAGAAGTGGCAGAAATTAATTTAAAGTTAATTCGCGCTGTCAAAACAAAAAGCGCGTTTTTAAGATATAATAATTATCAAAAGATTGATACTTGTTTATGTTCGGTTTAATTGTGAAATTATGTCCAATGACCAACATTGTATTAAATGGTAAAAATATATTCTAAATATTCTTTAAAATCACTAAAATTCATAATTTATCAATATAAATTATTTCGATTAATAAAGTTGTTTTTAATTAAAATTTTGTAATTTTCACTATTCATCAAAATATTAAAGTTATCCGAAAAGTACCAAAATTTCACCTTAGGCTAAATTCGATATTCCGAATCCAAAAATGAAGTAAATTTTTAAATATAATATATATATAATTTCAAAAAATAGGTATTACTATTCATAACGGCTAGTTTGATTAGTTATGGTGTGTTATAACTCATTGTTGCGTACAACACACACTATCACATTATACAAAGAGAAGCGTTCCGTAGAAGTTTGGGGTGTTACATTTTTTTAAACAACTACTTTATGGTCCCTCTCCTTTAAAAATTACAAAACATCCATGTTTAACATGACAATACCTTGATTAATTGTGTCTTCATCAATGAGTATATTTGGATTTCATAGGATAAGGATAATGTGGAGACCATCTTAATATTCCCAATCCCTAATATGAAATACAAATACACCTCTTCCATTATTTTTTTTGTTATTGTTGAGGTTCTTGACACATCATTATTGGATGTCCTGGCAGTAGATTTGAGATCTATGGTTCTATTTCACTAGGAGTGATTCCACTCAACATTTCAGCATTGTTGATCAATATCCTCAAGGGTCCCGGGACATCCTGGGTAAATATATTCACAAACCCAGAGGTGGTTATGCATCAAATAAAGGGTTATGCAGAAACACATGAGTATATACATTAGTGAGGGAATATGGGATATTGAAACTTAATGTCACATTCTTTCCAAATATTAAATAGAACTGATTAGTTGGAAGAGTCTCCCACATGTTTTCTTTCTCAGAAGAAGAGAACTGTTCCAGATTGGCCCAAAACCTTACTGAAACTTGTCGAGTGATGGTACTTGCAGGAATCATGGATCATTGTGGTGGCCAGTTGGCCAATAGAGAATCCACTACATTGGACAAGTGGTCACTATATGCTGGGGAATCTCTCGGAGGCAAAACCAACCCGATCATCGAGTCCTTATAGGACTAGGAGTTCAGCATGACCTCTTGTGATAGAAAAGTAGATCTCATTGGTGACTGAACTGGGTTACCATCATCTAGAACATTCCAAAACATCTCTCCATTAACTATTATGGAGATTGATAGGGAGACTGGAATTAACGGTGAATCATTAACAGTGATCCCCTACAATGGTGCCACATTATCCTCTACCATCATGTAACTATGGGGGGATCTACAGATCATGTGGATTTCACCAGTTAATATGGAGACCATTACCTATCAAAAACCTTCCATGGACTCTGGGATACATGGTGTAAATACCATTACCAAGTCATTTGTTTCATAGGTGTATGAAATATCAATGAGTTCTATGATGACTTCAAACATCCCAAAATTTCCCCCTTAGTAGTGATTATTCTATCTTCTACCCAAGGATGGTTCATCAAGGAAGAGTAATTCATTTGAAATCGGAGGACCTCCATACTGGTTGGTGGTAATGTAGGGAGTAAATCCTCTTTAGTTGGATGTAATTTGGGAGGATCCAACGTAATAACTATTTTTAGAGAGGGTATGGCCTCAAAACTAACTGATAATGTCATAGGGATGACCACAAATCTTTTTTTATGAACAGTGGAGAACCTCTTCTTTGGTCAGTGGAAAAATATGGAGGACATCCATGTTGGATGGTTGGATCATGTGGAAGAAATTCATGATGGTTAAAATGTATAGGGAGAGGAACTACATGTTTATGAGTATGTGTATGGAGAAGTCCACTCTACTTGTAGTTGAACGATTAAATAAGACCTCCTTTTTTGATTATTGGGATCATTGGTTGGAATATTATGTTTAATATTGAAGGAACCCTTTACTATGATTGGTAAAACATGGGGAGGACCTCCATGTTTACTGGTGGTAATCTCCTTGGAAGGGCCTCCAAAATCATTGTCCATAAAGTAGGTATGCCCAAGACATTGATCAGTTCTTGAGTCGAGATGATATATTTGTGAAATGGGAAATGCATGAGTAGGACAACCATGCTTATTTTAATATTGTGGTGCACATCCACTTGAGTGGGTGAAAATGTGGGGATGACCTTCGCACTGAAACTCATCATCACAGGTTAGCCTGTGATGGGTGTCAATGGCACCAATGTTTGACTGAATTGCAACCATATAATTATGGGATGAATATGGTCTCAATCCAAATTATTCAAATATGCATCCATGTATGTTTTTCAAAAGGATATTCCATAATTTTCAAGTGGTTGTAGGGGAAACTAGATCCATGGATGACTATTCCCATTTTTCTGGTAAACTCTTATTCGTATTCCTAACTTGGGCATCGAGTGATTCGAAGAGATTCATGCAAAGGAGGGTTAATGGTAACCTAATAATTGGTTTGAGGGACTAGTCATTTTTGGAACTGACTTGTCATTTTTAAAACCCTACATAGAGGCTCATATGCAATAGTCACGGGTGGGGTGACTCAAGAATCCCCCATCCTCAATATGTGGGATAATGTTATAAGATCACATCATCAATTGTCTCCCAAATATGATCAATGATGCAATAGGGAGTGGTTTCCCATATGTGGACCCCATGGGAGTTTTTTTTTAAAAGTAACTAAGGCCTCTAGGTTCTAGGGGTCCATGTTCCATGTTGGAATAACCCCGCATACTCGTATCAATTTATGAGAGTGTCGATCACCCTCTTCTGGATAATTTCAAAGGGTGAGACGGGGCATGGGTGAAAAATAACTAGAGTAATGGTGGATGTCCTGGAGGAAGAATGGTTTTCGGGATTATTGAATCATCTTTTTGTTATCCCCAATGTATTCTGGAATTAGAATGTTTGTTTATTATTTCTAGGGTCATATATGGTAGATATATTTATCCTTTAGAAAAAATATCCATAATTTTATGTCTAATTCCCCATCATTTTTCAATCATCTAAAGACTGAGAGAGAGAGAGAGATCTATGTTAATAATAGGGCACACTAATGATACATGGAAACTAACTAACCCATTTTTCAGTGAGTTCTGTGATGGTTCCAGAATTTTATTTATGGGACCTACTGTAGGATATCTAGATCATATGACAATCAAACATGATGATATCTCAAACACTACTAGTCCCCATATTGAGGATAATATTTTCATGATAGGTTCATCATTTCTATTTCCAATTCATTATTTAGGTCTCGCCTATACATCCACACATGATGGAATGTGTGGGATGATCCTACTTCCCAACAATCCCACATTGAAAGTCATGCATCTTTTATCACTTTCAACAACTGTCACTTCTCCTTTATCAATGAAATATAGAGGGCTATCAATTCATTCTGCCACGTATTCCCCCTTGGAACTCATCACCAAGTATGGTTAACCATAAAATATTACTATCGTGTTCATGTATGTTATTCCAAATTTCATATATTCATGGAATCCTTTTAATAAAACTTCTTCTTTCTGGATATTATGTTTTTTTCTTTATAGGGAACCAATCATTAGTTGGGAAAATAGTCACAATGGTTATCACACAATTGACTATATGATAGGTTAAATGGTCACCTGTAAATATTTCTATCATTTGGGAATATCAATGAGTCATCTTAGTCATTTAACCCAAGGAATCTTGTGTCGATAATAAGGTAACGATGCTAGGGGGTTAATCCTTCACGTATTTTTACCTCATTCATACATTGTTTTTATGAGTTAACTGATGTCATTGGTGAATATCATCATATTATTTCACCATATATCGATGAGGTACATCACTGTGAGGGATCATAAAGGATTACAAATGGTCAGGATTTAAACATAGATATGTGTGCTACGTAATGTGTTTAGAGGATTGGGATCAGAATCCACACAGTCTGAGGTTACAGTTTATGGTTATGTGACAGGACCAATACATGCAGTTTGAAATCATGTAGTATGGATTATCATGTCACAAAAGGTCTTTTGAAAAGGTTTTTTTGTTTCATTGGTGAAAGAATCCAGTTAAAGGAGTATTTCTACTGGTTTGAGTTGGTGTGTGGATTACGAAATGAGTTTCTTGAGGGTATTAAGGATATGTGGTCTACTAGGTGATGAAAATGACCTTATTGTGGGTTTCGCACTCAACGAATTAGGGTGAATTTTGACCTATTTGAGGATTCCTATGAATCCCAATTAGTTGGTATTCACAAACCATGTAGTTCATAAGTGTTGGGGTCATTCCTAACCAGGATCCCACATGTGGTGGAGGTTGAGGATTATATCAGATAGGTGTCCCAATTGAGTTTAAGGTTGTGACATATACTATATTAGAGGTCCACATAAGTATTGGTATCATTCCAATGTCATGATCATACCAGAACTCTATTCCCATGGCAATGAAGCTCGGTGTGTGAAAAAAGAAGAAGTATTAGATCTAATGATCACATGATCTAAATTGTCCACTAGTGGATGAATACAATGCCAAATGGGTATGGTAAATGGTTAGATCTATCACCCAACTTCTCTTTCATTTTTTTTATCCCTGATAGAGATTTATTATTATCATTTTGGAAAAGTCTCAAGCAGATGATGATTAGAAAAAGTGACGCCTCCCTTAGGAAAATATGAAGATTACTCTAGGAGGGAAATCCAGATGATCTTAATAATTTTGGGTTATAAATGGATCATCTAGTGCTTGTGAAATTGGTAAGTGGGGGATTATGAATGAATTCATTTAGGTATGTATGGTCTATGTACCATGGTGGGAGGTAGATGCATACCATGATGATAGTTCCTGGATAATATTGTGTACAACTCAATGGAATACCTAATGTTTCACAACATTTGTTGATTCAAATTTCATTCATTTTAGAATCATATTAATGGGATATAGAACTAGGAAGTATTATGTTATGAATCTTGACCATGGGTGTGCTTGATCCTTTCCCACATTCCTGCATGACCAATTCTCATGAACATATGAGTGGGGAATGGATTTGGAACTTCCATGGTGCAATGACAAGAGGAGTGGTTTCTCATGATGTTAACATTATTGTCCACATGTTGAGATTCTATAGGGATTATGGTACATATAATAGAATGAAAAAGGAATGAAAACAGATACACTAGAGGCATATGGTTCATCAGATGAGAAACCATGAAATTTTTGCACATATGTTTGGAGTGTTTCTTGCAAAAGGGGCAGGCATGGTCTATGATTTGCATGAAGAATTTACACAAATATAGTGATTTATAAAATGGGTTGGGAATGGAGTCTCAATGAGTTGGTGCATGAATGATTGGAGTTTTCAAGTAATAACTAGGCCACATGAAATTAGATCCATTGTGTGCACAAGGTAAAAGTTAAGAGGGGATGGAAATTGATTACTCATCTCTGGGCCATGTTTATTTTGGACCCCTGTGGAAAACTGTCACTCAAGATATTCTTACATGGGTAGTCAGTGATGTTAACATTCATTAATGATAGATTTTATACATAGTAGAGAAATGCTTCTTATTCTATGGGACCTCCTCATAGATGGTGGTGACATTTAATTTATTCTTGAAATATTCATTGATGGGAGCTTAAGATTTTAAGCATGAAATTATTTTGTATGTGGTTGGTACATTCATTTATAGTGATCGTGCATGAAATATATTTCCATTGATTTCACCTTTGGTGCATAAAATGGGGATTTCAATGAAACCACTATTTATTGCACATAACATATTATTCTTGTGATCCATTCATTTTTTATCCTTTCAGCCTTATAGGATGAATAAAAAATCCCATATCCTTTAGTGAGTATGATCTTTTGGTGCGGGAGGAGGCATTATGTGTGGAAGTGGAATCATTCGCACACCACCCTCATTTATCCAGAAATGGTCATTAATAGCGGGGATGTATGCATGGTTTTCTAAAATCATTCCATATTGAGAATTATTTTGAATTTTTGAAACTAGATATTTTAATAGATTATTATACTCCCCACAAAAAAATTAGTGGTGAATATGAAATATATCTCCATGAAATAAATGGGATACTAGAAATCACTTACGATAAGTCATGAAGTCCTTCCTACACATTAAAAATCACCATATAATTAATACATGATTATTATAATTTAATTATATAACCATATTTTTTTATAATTTATATGATTTACATAAGACCTTTTTTAGTTTTTTATTGATAATTCGTTGTTAAAATCATGTTTCAGTTATCAATAGTTTTATTTCATGTAAGTTATAGTTTGGTATTTTTGTCATTTTAATTTGATAATTGTTCTATAATATCATGAATTGTACCCAAAATATTAATATCATAAGTATTCAATATATATTTATTTATAATAATACATTAAATATAGACATAGAAAATGAGTTACATCCTCCATGGAGATGGTATGACGTACACATGCATGAACATTGTTCCCATTTTCTCGACGCATTAAACGAAACAAAGGTATATAATATATTACCATTAAAGAACCATTTTTATTTCATACATAACACATTTATTCATTAAATATATCCTTTTTAACTTTCATGTATGGTGTATGGGATGGACTATTCACATCTCTTCATGGGGTGGTTGTTCTCCGTTCACACGAGTGACATTATTGTGTTCCCGAAAAATAGTATGTAAGATGTTTTTTGTAAATTTATGATTAAAAACATATAAATATGAAATAAATATTATAAAACAATATTAAATTAAATATTATATCTAGCAATGTGAGGTGTTGGTGGAAAAAATTACATTAGTTTGCAATGTGGTTGTCCTCCGTACACATGATCAAAAATTTCGTTTACCGATTGATTAAAGATGAGAATGATATAGTTTATTTCCACACAATAACTACATATAAGTATATGGTATATAATTATATTATATATTGAAATTATTATGACATGAATTCTTTTGGAAAAAATCACATTTAAAATAAAATGTTTTGTGAAGACAATTATCTTTACATTGGGAAACCTCTATCCGAACACATTTTATTGACCATAGGATTGGTATTTTTGGAAAACTAGAATCTATAGAACATGGATAATGTTTATATATAGATTTTTATGAATGAATTTGTAATGTAAAATGGCTTATTAGGTTTGAATGTGTGATTGAAGGTGTTCTCGTTTAATTATTAGGGAGGACTGACATTTTGCAAAAGCCCAAAAATAGTTCATAATGGAATGTCACTATAATGAATTATTCCACACACTTTTATAGGTAAACATTTTTAGGGATGGTATATTCTATACAAACCAATTACAAAGAAACACATTTTTTATATATTTTTTTCCTTAATATATAAGAGTACACACTTTTGTAATGTTATTTTTAACCATGGTAAGTATCCTAATTTTATTTAAAATAGTAATTTATATGTTAACTATAAAAATAAATTTTCTCTAATTAGATAATTTGGACCCAATTATCTTATGTCTGTTGAAATTTTATTTAAAAACATGCATATGTGAGGTGAAAAATCCCATTTTCACATTCATCAAATTTATTAACTATAATTATTTTGAGTAATATTTTAAAAAATAATATATAATAATCAAATAATTAAAAATATTATGATTAAAAAAATTAATAAATAGTATAAATATAATTTCAATAATGACATAAAATTTAATTTGAAATAAATCTTTCTAATGCTACAAAATATTGGTTTTCCAAATAGAAAATGATTATACGTGTAAAAGTCTTTAATATCCAAGTTCTAAATGAAATTTATTACAAAGAAATTTTTTTTACTACAAAATATATATGTGGATAAAAAATATTTTAAAACAATATTTAATTAAATGGAAGCTTCTAAATTCTGGAATCAAATTTCGAATTTTAAAAAAACATGATTATTTTCTAAATATTCATTAAGAAATTAATCACTAAAAGTCATTATAAAAAATTCCATCAATGGTAATTTTGAAATTTACATTTAAATAATGATATTTATTTTTTAAAAATAGTTAATTTAATTTTCCATAATTATAAATAATTATTTGATAATAATAACATTTTTTGAGAAAATTGATTTTTTTTGAAACATATAAGGACCTTACTAAAATGTATGAACTTTTTTGAACAAAGTATGTTCATTATTGAAAAACATTATACATCATATTAAAATAATTATTAATATATTTCATTCCATAATGTTTTATGGATAGGATATAATGGATGTGTTTAGATAATAACATTTATACTATATTGGTGTTTGTTAAAACTTGGTGTTTCTTGAAACCCGAGTTAACAATGAAATTAAGTGTATTTTAAAATGATATTTCACAAAAAAAAATTATTTTTTAACAACTTATATATCTCGATTTGAAAACAATAGTTAATATTTATAACTGATATATTATGAGATTCCTTCCACCAATAATATACCTAATCCATGAAAAATGTGCGTGTAAAATAAATCAATATATATTTTGAAACATTTAAATCGATACCACATAAAAGTGTAAACATGAATATAGACATTAATAATAAATAATAAATAGATATCCATTTAAAATATATTATTTTGGAATTAAATTTAACACCTAAAATTAAATAGGTGCATAATAAAAATTATGTCCAAATGGAGAGGAAGTTGAGAAAAAATCCCTTATAATGATCATATAATTGATTTGATAATTAATCAATGATGTTATTATAAGTAAAAATACAAACCCATATAAAAATTTCAAATAATACATAATACAATAATATATCATTTAAATCAAAATCCTCAAATCATATATTAAAATTTTTAGATATATAAAAAAATTAATTGAAATTGAATTAAGAAACTTCTTGTATAAGGATTCCACATTGTTGAATGTACATAAACCCCATGTATAACGGTCTTACTGAAGTTGATACCTAATAAAAACCATATTTAAATTTATAATTAAATATATTATCCATTCATATCAACGTATCACTACTTCGTCCACAAGTATTTATTACTGTCTTTATTTCGGGGGTTAAATGATTAGTTTTCACATATATGATATCCAATGATATTATTGTAATTATGAGTAGGTTTATTTTCATTATATCCAAAATTCTTTTAATTTCATTAATATATTATTTATTAATAAAATTTATTTTAATGAACACTCATTAATGTTTTACATGGGAAATTAATGATATCGTTTCATAGAGATGGTTAGTTGTATACAGACATTAGAGTGGTTAAAAAAAATTAATGGGTGATAGGATAAATAAGTAGAACACATATAAAATTTTCAGAGTAAATATTATTTATTATGAATAATATATATATATTCATTACATCACTTAATTTTCATATCCTTGTGATGTAGTGATGGAATGAAAATTGCATTCATTATTGAAGTGGTAGTGTGCCGTAAACAAAAGTGATACTTTTGTATAACATTAGATAGTTAATTAGATATGAAAAAATTATTTAGAAATAACATATAATTATATAGTACATACTAATATTATTATATTTTTATATTAAGGAAATTATTTAATGAAGTAAACAAGGATATAAAAGGAAAGGTCTTGGTAAAGATGATTTCCATAACATATAAAAACATCCTTTAGATATCTTTTTAAGGAACCTAGCATAGATAATTTTGGAAGATGAGAACATCTAAAATGTATACAATGATTTTAGTGTGACTTAGGTATGGATTGGTAGACTAAAAGTGTCAAGATGTGTGAAAATTTAAAAGGAGGGTGTTTTATTTAGTAATTTATGTGTGTATCCAACATATATTTTTTATACATTTTAAAATAAGTATAAGTCAATTTCATAGTAAAATTTGTAAACAAATTATATATTTTGAATGAGATAAGTTTAAATTCTAAATTGATGAATTGATTTTATTTTAGAGATAATTTATGTCACTATAACCCATATATTTTTTAACCCCTTCCTCAACCATTTTTAACCATAACAATAGTAAAAAAATTAACAATATTAAACAGTTTAAATGATACTTATAACATAAAAATCGGATCATAAATTACCAATGGACTACATTTCTGAACATGTATGATCCTAAATTTTGTTTTTAATGACTTTAATGATATTTAAACAATTGGATAAAATATTTATTTACCATAATATAAAAATTTTAATTTTTTGAAATATTCATTTTATTTGACATAAAAGTCACCCTGATAACCAATTATTCGTTTTTCTACTTATTTCACAACATTGTGCCAACATCATGAAAGCATTAACTGTAGTTACTCCATTACTAATAAAATTGAATAATAAAAATAATATATTCTTGATAAAAATAACATTTATACTAAAAAAATATAATATTATTTTCCTTATGTGGAAATATAATAGAAATTATAAATAAGAGACTGAAATTTTGGTATTTTCATTAAATAATTATTCCCCATAATCTACCGATTGTGCCAACTACCATGGTCATGTGTGATTACATTTTGGATAACAATGAAGGATTATCTTTTGATAATTTTATAGGAAATACATCTTCTAGGAATATTTACACATTAGTTTTGTGTATTTATTCTAAGACAAGGAGTGATTTGGATGATGTTAAAAGGGATAAGCAAAATTTGAAAAAGGCGAACAAAACTTATCCCAGTACAATTAATTCTGGAGAAATGGATGATGGTTAGTAGGATGAGAACTATGTCGAATCCTATGATGATAACACCCAGATAGACTAAAGGGTAATTTTTGAGATTCAGGTTACTCTCTGTTTAAATTTGGTTCTGTCTCTGAGTCTGGGGCCTCTTGACCAATGAGAAGCTCAATGGTCTATTTATATCCACAACCATTTATCTTACATAAATGATAATGTGAGGGAGAATGTAGATTTAGAAGGATGGAAGAAATAAATTCCACAACAAAAATTAATGTGGGTGACATTATGTTCATCTAGGGATATAGATCTAAGTGAGAATGAATGATAATCCCTTATGATTATGGATTATGAGCGATAATTTCAAGGGGAAATGATTGTTAGAGCTTTCACTAGGAAGTGAAAACTATGAAATATTGTGTTTTTGAATTTTCGAGTTCACAAGGGGATAGGAAGAGAAAATCCTTGTAAAGAATACTCAAATATCCTGATATCAGTTATTACTAGATGTTTAGGTAAGGTAATGAAAAATGATATAACGATTAGATTATGGAAACCAACAACTCTAGAAGGTGATAATCATCCTTTTGGAAAGTCAGGTGAGTAAGATATTAGTATGGGAGTCAAGGCTCTTATTGAACAAGTAAATATACATAAATTTGAAAAAATAAATGGAATAACCTTAATATAAATTGCAAGAAATATATAAGTGGTGGATGGGGAATGTTTGGAGTTGTTCTGCACTATAAGGAGGAAATTTTATGAGAATCATTACATATTAATTCTTCGAAGGAGGTTTTTAATAGAATATATGACAGATCATTTAGTGTTGACATTAATGAAGTGAAAAGGGTGTGGATAAAAAAATATCACTATATTTTGGAGTGAGGTTTTACCGAATGGATGACTAACAAGGAAAAATATATCAAGGACTAGGACATGTTGTTGGATCAGTTTGAATATGTTACAAAGAATGACTTAAATATGCATGTAATAACACATAATTTGGGACATTATAGGGTGTTTGGTAATTATATTCTTAGTATTAACCTTAACATATTTCTGAGATAGTTTGTTGGTTAATATCTATGTTTGGGACATGTTTTGGATTCCTAAATTATCTTCAAAAGTTATATTGGAATAAAAATTAAAATTTTATTTGTTTAGTGAAATTAATAATAGTTTATTGAAAAATTTCTTTTTAATGAAATAAATCATATTTATATCAGAAAAATGAATTTTTCTAATTCAAATTTATATAATTATATTATTTAAAATTAGATATATAATATTTTAATTGATGACCAAAATAATATATAATTTCACATTAAAATTAATTTATTAAATGAAAATAAATGGTAGTTTTTAAAAAATGAGTATATTTTACATTTCAATGAAAGAATAATTATTAAAAAAAAAACCCAAAATGTATCCTTAAATTATTTTATATAATTTGTTTTAAAACATAGTGTTTTTTATAGAATTTTAATTTCTAAAGGTGAAAAAATATTAATTATAAATTTCATACAGAAAAGAATATAGTAAATTTTGTAAAGAATATATAATTTATATGATTAAAATGACTTCTCTAAATAATGAGTATGTATTTCCAAACTAATAATAAATAAATTTTTATTTATTATTATCATTATACTTATAATTCATAATGTGGTTTTTGATATTCATACCATCTAATTAAATAGTTATTTGACATGTAAATAATAATATGTTTATAATATATATCAATAATATCAATGATTGGTGTTGCATTTTATGGAATCTAGCTAGAGTATTAATATTTTATACAAATGTTTTGGGTGTTACAATGATTCTATAATTGGTATCATATAATTCATTAGAATCACCTTAAGTGAACTTAAATTATTTTAAATGATGGCCACACGTTCTCTTTGTTTTGATGAAATCGCAACCTAGGATTTTAGTTAGATAACTGTATATATTAATTTAATAAATATAAATAAAAATCCAATAATAAATTATAAAATACAAATCAGGATATATTCAATTATTCCATTGTCATTGACAGTTAATTTATGAGAACGATGAAATTTAGTTAATGGATTGAATCCTGATATGTAAGGTAAAATGATGTATTAGTTAACAATATAAATTTTAATCATTTAAAATTGAAGGGGTTCTATAATTTTCTTACGCTTATATAATAAATTTTTTTTTATAGTAATGACGTCAACATGAAAACTATGGGATAAGTTATGGAATATTCATTAAGTGAATGGTAGATTGATTAAATAAAAATATACAATATAGAAGTCCCATTTTTAATATATTTACATTATTTATAGATACAAATTTAATTTTTTTTATGTATATATATAGATTATTCATGGAGCACTATATTCATAAATGGATAATCTTTAGATATTTAATAATTATTCAGGATTTCACATCATAGTATTTGATACAGTCTATAGGAAAAATCATCTTTCCATAAAGGACCTTAAATGATTTCATTTTATCAAGATTAGTTCGAAAATATTTTTTATATCTTATGAGATGAGGATTTGTGTTTAAGTCATGATGATAAATTTTGTAGAATTAGAAATTGATTTTAATTTCGTAAATTTTGTGAAGACTGGAAAATAGGTTATTTAATATTATGAACATTTATATTTTAATTAATATATCAGTACATTTTTTCAAACCCTCATGTCAATTATATAATAAAAATTTAAAATGGAAATATTAACATCCTAATGTAGTACCTTATATGTGAGGGGTTTTAGATGATGTGGTGTAACATATAACACTCATGAATTGAAGAGAAAAATATGGTTCTAATGTGATCTCTTTTGCGACTTAGAAAAAACAGTATTTATCTATACATGATGGTTTTAATAAATCTAAAAATGATTATTAATCGAAATGGTTTTGTATTTAAAAATCAATTATATTATGGTTATACTATAATTATTACCATATAATGATTATTTGTGGGAATTACATTTATTTTTAGGCTTTGTTTATTTTCCAAATTTTTTAGAATCAATGGTAGATAATTTAGGTAATATATTGATATATATTAAGGATTAATCTCTTACGTGTCACAAAAAATAGATTAATTCCTTCCAAATATATTCATGGTTATTATTTTTAAAATATTTTATAGTTATTTCATGAGAAAGGACTAATAAAATGGTTATGGGTCTATTATAGTCATGTAGATACCAAGATGGATCCAAATAAAGGGTTTCATTTCTCTATGAGTCATGGTTTAAATAAGAAGAAAACATGGATGAGTGGTTTTTGGTTTTTAAATATTTTAATGGGGTACTATAGAACAACCATTAATTTCCAAATATTCATGGATCGTCAAGCACATCATAATATTGAATAAATGATCAGTCTGTTCATCACAACTAGAAGAGGATTTAAGGGGACTTTATCAGGAAAACACATCATGGTATCATCCACTATATCACTATATAATTAAATTATATAATTGAGGCCTTGAAATAAATATTCAATATTAAATTGTGATAAGAAATATTATGGTCATTATTCTTGGAATTTTGTTTAGTGACGCACACCATGACATATACGATCATCACCATTCAATGGTTTTCCTATTTAAATCACACATATTTATGGGAGACCTAATGAAAGATGGCTAATAATTCTATATATATATATATATTTTAAATTTTTGAGGAGAATAATTTTAATATATTCTACATATTACATCTAAGGAACTCGTTTGGGACTATGGAATATTGATCTTCTATTTGATGCTAATTTATTTACATTATAGTGCATGGATTTCATATCCATCATCATTATATATTGAATTAAATCATGTTAGCAAAAACATAAGTCTAGGGGATGAATCATATAAACATTGGTTCACCCTTGTTCGTGTCCATTAATAATTCACTTACACATTTTAATTTTTTTGAGAGATTCCTAATACTAAAGAACATATTCTATGATTGTATGATGCATTGGTTAAAAACACATCGATAAATAGATATCACACAAGAACATTTTAATTTTGATACCATATTTTTTGTATCATTTTTTTCCATAGAATAGAGTTATTTATATTTTAGTATGTTATTTAATTATGAATTAGTTATTTTGTTTTAATTCCACACTAAACTATATTTGTCCCAAGATTTTTGGAGTTGAGTATAATTTAGTAAATGAATGGATAATTATTTAATTTTAATTAATTTTATTTGGTATACATAACATTATAATTTTTTTTATATCTTTACATAGGAATATATTTATCTTGAATGATATAATAAATTTGTATATTTATGGGAGAGTGTGAAATGATTTTATCTCATCATAGTATAATAATTATTTTACAATATTTATGGCCCCTAACAAATATATATATTTACTAGAAACATTATTATATAATTATGGGGGATAAAAATCATAACGAATCATTTTCATGTGAATTTCATACCAATTATTTGAATATTTGAATTGATAAAATGAATCTATAGATGAATTTTTCATTGAGGTGAATAAAAATTATTCAATGACTTTACTTTAAAGTCATGGTCATGGTGATTCTACAATGGTATGTATATTGAAGATATTAAATGAAATAATTATCGATGAATAAAGTTTCACCTCATTGGATCAACACATGGATGATTTCACTATTGTTATGATAAATCATATTATGACATTATGTGAGATGAGGAGGAGGATAAGAATAAATAATATAAGTAATTATGGAATGATAAAAAATGTATTCCCCGGATACTCAATAAAATATTAATCTCAAAGTATACGTGAAAATAAATCAAATGTAATGATGATTCAACAAATTTAAATGAGCGGATTTAATTTGAAACCAAAGTCATTTATTTAATAGGAATTTATCAAAAAATTAATAAAAATCATATTATGTATATTAATTATGGAATGATTGGTTACATTTTTTATGTATTCCCCATGAATATTTTTTAATAGGTTCTGTATGATAGACCCAAAATATCATCAATGAGAAACCTAATAAAAATTTTATGGAATTGGTGAAATTTATCAAATGGAAAAGGATTGAAATATTTTCTATTGAAAATACAGTTTAATCTCAAAAAAAGTTATTTTATATTCTTATATGTACAATGTGTAAAAAATAGATGAACTAGGGGTTATTTGTTTTTATATGTTTATGGGTAATCCATTATTGTCCGATGAATCCTAAAAAGAATAACTATAATGAACGGTTATTTAATTTTAAGATAATTTGAAATTGAGAGTATTCCATAAAAGTATTATGTTAAGGGTTTATAAGAAAAAAATAGGATGATTCAATTTTATATAATATAATTGAAAATGTAATTTAATATATTTAAGAAATACTTGAATATTTAAAATATAATGAACATTTCCATTGTTTAAGTGGAGTTCACATTGACGGTGGGTGTCTTACTTTAATCATTGAAGTATGATATATGATATTGTGAATTATTATTAAAAAATTTCATTCCATGAAGTATAAGGTATTAAACGATGAGGATTAATTAATAAAGTAAAATATAACATTATTTTATTTTACTTTCAGTTCGTGAATATTTTCATAGTGGTTGATGAATCATCAAAATCAGTAGATAATTTTTTCAACTCTATTAATGCAATTGTATATTATTATTTAATATCATGTAAAATTTGTTAAACCCATGATATTTATTTGATAATATTTTATATTAATTATAAAATGGGATAGATATAAATCAATTATTTAGATATTAATGATTTTCATATTGATTAGCCTTATGGTTATTCTAAAAATTCCTAAAATAGTACACTATATAACAATATTGTTTTTCAGTATTTCTTTAATGGATAATATATGGTGAATGATAATTTTATTATGTATAATTAAATTGAATGATAATAATGGAGATTGTATTATAATTGAAATTATATATCATATTTTGAGTAAAATTATATTCAAACAAGGAGATAACAATTGATGGAATGTGTCGGTGCTTCTTATTATAGTGATAAAATCCATATAAGCCTTGATATTAAATTCCACTGTCTTATTCTAAAATGGATATGATTTAAATGGTATGTGGAATAAATACAATAGGGTTGAATATAGAAAAAATATACTAACTAATGTTAAGTAATTTTATTAATTAGATTAATTATATGAATCTTTTGGGTGGTGGGATTAATCTAGAGACACTTCTATCGTCTGTATAACATTTATAAAAGTGAAACTAAAGAAAATGAAAAAACTAAATTTATAATGTTGTGGTTGGATCAGGAAATATATTTGGCGGTAATAGTGTCTTATAAATCTTTTAAATTGGAAATATCATTGAATATAGTTATAAATTTCATATTAATAATGAAAGATAACAAAAAAATCTTTGGATATCCAAATATATAATGTAAGAGGTGTCACATTCAGAATTTATGGATCACATAATCAAAAATGATATGAAACAACAAAAAAATTATTATATTACAAAATCAAGTGATTTTATATTTTTTATGGTAATAATTCATAATGTATTTAATGATTCTCAAATTTATGGAAATTCAAATAAGATTATTTGTGAAAATAATGGATGTGAGAATATGTTGATAGTGAATAAATGAACAATCCTAATGTTACTTCAGATAAGTTCTAATATTATCTAAATTTATATATATAATAAATCTCTTTTTAGTGCTGATGATGACAAAATTATTTTTTCTAGTGCACATGCCTATTTTGATCCAAAGAAAATTCATAATAATTTTAATAATAAAATTACGAGAAATCATCCAATAAATAATTTTTATAGGAGAAAGAAATATGATTTACATTATAATATTAATATTTTATCTTGATGTCATCCTATAGATTTGATTGATTGAATGTTTTTTAATGATTTTAAGGATATGACTTTTAATTAATTAATAATGAGAATATTAATATGTGTGGATATAATTAATGATTTTCATGAGTTCATTTAAAATAAAATTGGATGATATAAAATTTTTACTATCATGGTTGTATTATATATACAATAAAAGATAATTTATTGCATACAATGAAATGTAAGAGAAAAAATAATATATTAGTCCATACACAACATAAATAAATTTAACAGAGTTATATAGTGACTATTTTTTAGGGGAAACGTACAAAACCATGTATTGATTATGTTAAACATAAATATATATTTTTGGTCAAGAAATGGTATTGCATTCCCAAATTCATAATCCATGTTTATATTATAAAAAATAAATTATCACTCTATGTTAAATGAGGTTTCGTTAAATTCCTAAAATGAATTGTTTTAAATTTGTATATTATATAATTTTTTATCCATGCGAATGTAATATATTTTTGAGATCATGATGTCTTAGAGATAGAGGGGCTATTATATGGGTATACACACTGTGGAATAAATTACCTATGTTATAACCCTAATATAAGTAATATAATTGAATCTTTTCTATTATAGTTATATAGGATCCTGGTATATCAGGAACATCATTTCACATTGCTGATCAGATTTATGAAAATCAATGAGATCATTTTGCACAAAATGAGACCTATATAGTATCATTAATATATTATCAAATATATGTGTTGATTTAATATTTATCCTTGATGAGTAACATTCCAACAATGGATGATCTATCATCTAAATAGTTGTAAAATTTAGTGAGACTATAAATATTTCTAGTGATAAGAGAAGTGGTGTACAAAAATACTGATGTTTTAGTAATTCCTTTAATTAAATATTTTTTTTAATTTTATGTTAATAGTAGTAATGAATAATTGAATCATTACTATTATATATATATATAATTTATAAATACCTATATCATGTTAAGTAAATTCCCGTTAAACTATAATCTATTTTCCTAGTGATCATAATTTAATTTAAACAATTTATTTTGTGGAATAAGCTCAATGACATAGGAGATTATTCTTGAGTGAATGATCATATAGTTTTACGTGTTGAATATAACATTTATTTTACAATTTCCCATGGTAAATTTAAACTAATTCAATCACATGAATGTATTCTTATTTTTTTGATATGTGTAAAATAATATATACATTTTTTAAAATTAATTTGAATATAGAGTTGTGGATTACCAAATTCAAGGTGATGATTTATATTAAACTACTGGAATACTTCATCAATGATGGTAGTGATCTAAAATTTAACCTAATGTATTAATTATTTTGGAATAAATTTACTTTTGAGCATGTTATATTGAAATATTTATGCATAAAAAATTTAAATCTTATGAGTTCTATTTTGAAAAAATATCATTATATCATGTGAGACAACAGAAACTCTGTCATTGTAATAGTTTATAGATTTTAACTTAGTTTTTATGTGAATGCATTATATTTTACTCAGGATATTTATATAAAAATTTAAAATGATTTCTAAAATATTTATTTCTTGAATAATAAATTATTTTTTTCAATGGATTAAAAAATATATTTTACAATAAACTCATAAGAATTGTATTTATGGAACTTATTGAAGTGATAAATAGAAAATTAAGAGATATATAAACACTAAAATTAGAGGGTATTAAGAGATATGTACATGAATATAAAAGAAGTATTGATCAAAATGTGTTTTGAATAGTTATTGGAATACTAATATACATAAAAACATCATTAATTAATATAGTTTTTTTATTACTCTGTGTATGTTATAATTATAACAATCAAAGGTGTAAAATATCCTAAGAAACTTTTACAGGGTAAAACATTTTTAGAAAATTTATATTATATGTTTAGGTGTGAAAAAAGATCATCATAATATGTGTATATAAATATTTTTTATTGTGATTGTGGGAGTAAATTTTGAGACTGTATATCAACATGAGGAGGTGAAGACATTATTATCAGTGGGTCCTTACATTATCGCACAATGAATAAAAAATGAAGGCCATTGGGAACAATAGATGATAAATATGTTGTGAAATTGAATTATAAAACACCTATTATGTGGATAATTAAAAAAATGAATTCAATGTGTTGTTTATCATATATAAATTAATAATTGGGTGAAATTATAGATGCTTAATGATTTTTTTGGAATATTGGATTGAATTCAATGTATAATCATATATAAATCATATACGAGTTCATCATGAATATGTATGAATGTGTATATCATACCATGAAATATGTATTTATAAATGATAATTTTAATTATAAAATTGTATTCGATAAAGAAGGAATAATTTTTTTAAATGATAGTATTATTTATTGTAAATAATCACTATAAATAAAAGTTAAATTATTTGAAAAATTAAATCTAATATTTCAATCCACTTACTAAAAAATAGTATTTTTGTGGATATTAATGTAATGGAGGATAATAACTTATTTCTTTTGTATTTGATAAAAGGGGAGGGGTATATGATTTTTTGAACAAGGGAAATAAAAATAACTAGTCTCAGTATTGGAAAGGTTCCCATATATAATGTTAGAAAATGATTTGGGGAATATTAATATACCATTATAGAAAATGGAGACTAAAGACATTATAGATAATAATTATCTAATAATGGAGTTATGATAAACTCAATTAAGACATAGTGAGGTTTTCATTAAAAATAACAAAAAAAGTTAAATAATTCTAAAAACACTCATATTCAAAGGATTGGTTTTATGTAACTATTAAATTGTGATATTATGGTGAGAAATTTCACTAGATTATCATCTACAATCATAGAATATATTTTGTTAATGTATATATTTTAAAAATTCTCATGTATTGAATGAATGAAATGTGGGTGGGATTGAGTATAATATTTTGAATAAATTTTTTGAAGACAAACCCAATTTTATATGACTGAAACAACACTCCATTTTTGTTATGTTGAAAATAGAGTATGCATATTTGAATTAAAATGGCAATTTTATAATAATTATTCAATGTTAGTTATAATAATCACTATAGGGAATCCAAATTTCAACATGGTCTTCTCTATTATATCATTTTTTAGATTTGAAATACATTTGCTTAATATGGTCATGTTAGTAGAATATTTTAAGGAGCATAAAATTAACCTCTATATGGATTAAAAATAATCTTGTTTTGATGACCCTTGAGTTGATTTTATGTAATGACTATTTTGTTTATAATAGTTTAAGGAGGAATCTGTTTGTTTTTTATACATTTAAACCACAATGTTATAATATTCACCATGTCCAGGAAATGTAAATTTTATATTCAAGGGATGTAATGTAGATTCATTGTATTAGGGGAGTTATATAATTTAAACATTCTTGTCTTTATATAAGCGTTTGACTAGGAATAGTTTTTTTAGCCAATCAACAAGAAAAATGAATTGTAAAACTGTATTTTTTTAATATAGTTTTCATGGACAAGTCTAGTGAGACATAGTTGTAATTGAGAAATAATTATTGGGAGAGTTAAAATGAATTTTATTTTCAGATTTATGTAAATAATGATTAATCACTACAAGAAATGTTTTCATTTTTTGATGTTACATTTTAGACAAACATCCATTAGAAAATGATAATTTTGGCATGAGTACATCACAAATGTGCATTAAAACGGTGTTGGAAATGAATATATTTTTAATGCACTGTTAAAAATAATAAATAATTTTGATGGTTAAAGTGATATCCAAAAATGTTTTTTGTTTTTTCTAAAGAAAGTTATTTTCACTGGATAATTATAATTAATAATATTTGCGACAAAGAGTTGTTCTTCAAAAACTAATAATTTTTTTAAAATAGAAATATAGAAAAATTAAAAATACATTTCAATAAATAAAAATATTTACATATATTTACAAATATTGGACAAAAAATATAAAAAATTAAAATTATTTAAAAATATTACAAAAATTAAAAATAATTAAAAATATCTACATAATTATAAAATTTCTAAAAATTATAAATCATTTAAAATATTAAAATAATATAAAAGATATAGGACAACTAAAAATAATAAAAATAATTACAAATAATTTAAAAAATTAAAAGAAATTAAAAATAATTAAAACATATAAATATTTGGGATTTGGGATTATTAATGTAATTTTTTTGGAATTTATAAACATTTATACAGTTTAGTATAAATTAGTTTATATTAACCATTAATTATTGTAATTATAATATAATTTAAGAAATAATAAATTTATTATATTTTAATATATTGTAATAAGTTATATAAAAATTTCTAGAAAGGTGGGAATCATATAATTTAAAAATATTTTTCCATGAGTAATGACCAATTTATCTCCACCGTGCCCACATGATAATAAAAATTGTTATTTCTCAAGACCTAAAAATTTATGACCTATTTCTTTCTCACATTTGAAGAAATTTATAATAATTTACATATACACACACTCTTCTAAATTTCAAAATTACCTGGAGAATAATAAACAACAAAAAGTGAAGGAGGAATCATATAAATTTATAAACCTATAGTTTTCACAAATATAAATATATCAAATATTGAATATATTAATATATATATATACACACGCCTAAATAAAAAATTAAATTTTGGGAAAAGAAATTTAGTCATTCAAAATACCATATAGATCACGAAAATCAGATAATAGGATCAACCTGTTTTTTTCAATAAATAAAATTTATAATAAAATCAATAAAAACCAAAAATAAATAAAATAGATACAAGTGGAATTTTTACTAAGGATAGTAGAATCCATGATTTTAAATAATAAATTGCAACGAAGTGTGTTATAGTGGCATAGATCTGGGTGTCTGGGTGTTAGATGTCATAGAGGTTTGTTTGTTGGAGATATGTAGTAGAGTAAGAAGAGGGTGGGGGTTAAATCTATAGATTTTATTTGACATAAGTAATGATATAAAAAATAGTCATCTTATAAAAAGTATTTCTAGTGGGTGTTTTTGATAGAAGTATAAGTTAGTCTCAGATAACCTTTTCAAATACATTTCTTGGTGGCTGGTGGAAAATCACAGTAAAACAATTTGGGATGGATGATATATTATGTCTCAGATATGAACTATTTTCAACTGAATGATACATCTATTCCAAAAAGTTCGTTCACAATGACTATTTCTGGTGGGTAAATAATATATCACAAATTCCCCATTAGAAATAGTACAATTTGTAGTAGTGTATTAAAACTAATAAAACTATTGTGGATATGGGGAGGACTATAGAATATTTATTTAATTTTTATTTCTAATTATCAAATAAATATACAGTGTTATGGAAACTCTCTAAAGCCATTACATTAATTTGTTTTATTAATAAGATAATGATGTGTGTATTTTGATTCAAACCATATTATATAAGTGAAAAAGAACAATATTAAAAGTGTGAATGAGACATGTAACAATTGACTTATTCCATGTATATTATTTTAAAATAAAAACCACACGTCATCAACATATATTTTTTTCTTCGTTAATCATATTATTTATTTGTGTCATAAAAAAATGCTTTGAAAGAAAATTTTTGTGCCCGAAAATTTACCTCTCCAAGAAGTGGAATAAAAATTTTCTTTTGGGGAATTAATTATAGTGATTTTCCATAGGGATATTAGAGATTTTAAAATGAATATTTGAATTCATAATAAAGAAGAATGTAAAAAATAAGTTGGCTCAATAACAAATTTTTTCCTACATGATTAATAAAAAAATTTCTACGCTGAACTCTCGATATAGGAGAATATACAAAAATTCTAAAACATAATGTTGAATATATCTTCCAACAGTTGATAAATAAAAATATTAAGATGTTGAAGGATAATAAGATTCATTAACTTCTGAACATGGTAAATGATTTTTTATTTTTCATGTAAATTATGTCTTCTTGTCTATTAATGGTATTAAATAATAAATTAAAATTGAATTTATAGTAAAATTAAAATAAAAATAATTTGTTATAATGATATATAAAATAACAAAGGAGAAAAAAATTATATGAAATGTAATAAATTATGAAATTTTAATGGTAAATCAATATCAAGCATTATTAAAAGAAATAAATTAGATTTTATAGATTTATATTCACTATAATAATATTATATATCATTCTAATAAAAAAGAAAATTACATTATTCATAAAAATTTCATATAAATATTTCATATGTTTTTTCTAAAATTATGATTTCAAAGTTATTATATTTTCATTTAAACACATAAACCTAATTTTGTATATCATAAAAAAATGAGCTTACATTTATTGGTTGGGAATATTCTATAAAAGAATATTTCTGATTGGGTAGTAAAAATATCAAATTGAAGATAATTATAATTTCATTTTATGTATTTAAAAATTCATATTTATTTTTCGATTAGTGTTATAAATTAATTTGTTCATAGATTCAAAACATTATCCATTAAATGAAAATGGGATTAAATTTAAACTTGAATTGGGAAAAAAATTTAATTATACTTACACATATATTTTTATGGAAAACTATTTTTTGTTTTGTGTTGAGGGTTAATTTTTTATGTAATTTCTTCCACTTACTAAAACATTATTTCATATAATGGGATCCATATATTAAATTATAATTTACATATTTTTAACTCAATCCACATTCTTTTGTGTTCAATATGATGTCTGATATTGGTAAAAAGTTTAATTACAACTATAAGAATTAAATTGTGATATAAGAGATAGAAAAAAATTTAAGGGTTAAATTATGTCCAAGTATACCAAAATCCTTTAGGATGGCCATATTTTTACACTATCGCAACTAACCATCCCAAATAGTCTCTTTAGGGAGACATGATTCTTGAATAAAAAATTACTATATTTTATTCTATTATAAATTCCAATTATGTCCACTCCAATAATAATAAAAGTACACCTCCTATTCTCTTATCCTAAAACATAAAGGGAATTATAATTTAGACATCACCCACCAAAGTCTATATACATCATTCTTAAGAAAATAAAATGGGCTCTTTTTTGAGTAAAATATCCATCTTAGTATGCTAGTAGTGTAAACCCGAGGAGATTTTCTGAAGAAGGGATAAAGAACAAAACATTTGTTTTTATTTTTCATCTTATTTTATATTTTAAAAACCTCTATTAACCGTTACAATAATATAACAGTAGTATATAACAAATAATTAGATTATTTTATGATTCTGTAATAACCATTATTCAACACTTCTTTTATCCAATTTGAAATGAAACCATCATTCAAGTGTACAACGGTCTACCAAAAAAGGAACCGATGTAATTCATTTTCCATCAAGACCTCACATTGGTAGTTATAATGGTAATAGTAGCTTATATATATTATATTAATAAAAAAAATTAAATTCTATGAAGATAATATGTTATATATTTTCTTACCATTCAATCCTTTGATAAATGAAGACGTCGTCCATGTATAAATGTTAATTACCACCTCCACGGTGTGATGTGATTCAGTTCTCATCATTGTCTCAAATTGATTATATATATATATTAATATTTATTTTAATAAATAATAAGATATTTATGATATATTCATAATTTTTTAATGGTAAAATTGTACTAACCTTTTATTCTTTATTTTCATTGAATAATGGAAACATTTATCATGCGTGTATTTGGGTACCATGACTTTGATTATAAAATGATTCATTTTTCATAGCCAATATACATAGTTGGTTATAAGGTTTAAATAATGTTTAAACACAATAATTATACCATTTTTGATATTGTAAAATTTATATAATCATTATCCATTTCTCTATAGTAAACCAAACATATCCATTTCTCAAAATTAAGCTAAATGTTCTCAGAAGGTTTTTTTTGAAAATAATCGATTGTAAGAATAAAATAGATTTAACATTAAAAAATGGAATAATAAGGTTTATTTTTTAAAAAATTATAATAATTTAATAGTTATTATTTTATTCTTTATGAGGATAATGAATTGACGTGATATTTCAGACTCGAGGTAAGAAAGGCATAACCTCAAATCCACTTTTTAAGTGTAATATATATTTATTTTTTAAAAATTCTTCTTCCCAATCATTACTATTAATTTTTTTTAAAATATTTATGGATTACAAAATTCATTTTATTTTTTTTATTTTTAAAAGGACTTCCATTTGAAATTTTTTACATTTTATATAAAAATGTTTTTAATTTCATTACTAAAATGGAAAAGGAATGGTCTATTTTTACATATATAGTGTTAGTGAATTTTACCCAACACAAAAATTACAAATTCATGTATACATTATATAATAAGAATCCATATGTTTTCAATAAAAACCCATAATCAATTTTTCTCTATACATTTGTTAAAAATAAAGGTGTTTTAATTGAAAATAATATATCAGTAACCAAAACTATTTTTATAATGGGTTAAAATGTTTATTTTTATGATATCAATTATGGAAATTCTTGATTTAATTTTTTTACTCATGTTATTATCCTTTTCAATTATGTATAAATGGCAGGTAATTTCTATATTTTTTTGATTATGGGTGATCCCAATATAAATCAACAATTAAATGGGTAATTATTTATTTTTCTATAAAAATATAATGTGATTAACTATGTATGATATTCTATTTTAAGGTCATTAAAAGGGATATTCTATGGGTTATATGAATATGTTGTCCCATGTAACCTACATGACATATCTAATATTTCAACTAACGGTTCATGGAAATGTTTTGATTTCATTAGGAAATGTAATAAACTTATTATTTAATTGGATAACTGTAATGACCCTGAAATTTCAGGTAATTTTTTTTCATAAATTTATTGGAATTTTACAAGTCTGCAGTTTCTAACGGCACCTAATTCCAAGGCATGGTGTGCCCAGAATCATTTTCTGAAGTTTTGTTTGGGTAATTTCAGTAAACGTACGTGTGAGTTTTTCTATCTTTTGAACTGGTGCTCAGAATTGAAATCTGAAGACACCGATGAACTCGTAGTGCCAGTATTCTCTTAAGGGGACCTTTACCGCAATTGCATTTTATACAGGATATATGTTATAATATGGGGATTAAGAATAAATTAAATAAAACAGTTGTATTAAACAATTTTCTTTTTAGGTGGTGGTTATTTTCATCAACGGGAGGTTGGAGGTGGGGCCCAGACCCCTCATAACCTCCCTTGGTTTAATATAACCAGGGGTGGGTCCCACATGAGTTTAGACTCTTCTACTCCACTTGAACCCCACCCCCACCCCCCTTAATCCTATTTAACTATTTAACTTCCCTCTTGATGTCCCAACTCTACCTTTAATTAAATTGGAGCATCTTCATCTCCTCCCATCCTGTTAATGAGCCAACCCATCTATTGAATTAATAGGATGTAACTTAATGAATTCAAATCACATTGAATTCTTTAATCCATCCTTTTAATATTTGTTTTATTTTATTTGATTGGGGTTGGAAATTTTACCTTTGGAAAACATTGAATAATTGGAAAGAAAGTGTTCTTCGACGAATAACATATCTGACGAAGAAGGCGAAGAACTTCTCCAATAATGCTTCATCTTCAGACGCAACCCGGCATCAACGAAATCGACATCCGTCTTCCATGACACCCAACATCCGTGACACCATCTTCCGCAGATCGTCGATGTGCAACATACCTTGAATCGCGGTAGGTGGATTTTTATAATTTTAAGTGAATAAAATTTTATCTTGTTCATGTTGGATGCTTTGGATTGACTTCATCCTTTTTTATCGCCTAACGCGGAGGGTGCAGGCCGAATGAATATAGCCCGACGACCCTCCGTTAGTTCATGGGTATTTTTCCGGTGGTGACCAAAGCCGGTGGTGACCGGAGGTGGCGGAGACTGGAGGTAGAGGGCGTGCACCGGCCGCATGGAAGAAACCATGGCCCGCATTCGCGGGCTTCTCGGGCTGAAGAACAGGACAGCTACTCCCGGCCGGGTTCATGAACCGCGACACCCGTAGGTGCCACAAAGAGGCTGTGCAGCCCAATACTGGGGCCGCTTGCTGGACAAACAGGGCGGCTACAACCATTCGGGCAGGAGACCGCGGTGCCGCTTGATACTGCACTGTGAAGAAGACTACGGTCTGTGCTGGGCGAGCTGCTTAGATGGATGAACCGGCCGTCCCCCTACTGGTTGGGCAAATGAAAATTGTGGCACCCGTAGGTGATACATGTGGAGGAACCACATGCCACTCGCGGTGTAGAAAACCATTCGGCTTCAACCAGCTAGTTAGCAAGGAGGGGAAGCACTGCCGGGTGAGCTGAACTAGCTCGCAACCCGGGCCTGGTCCGTGGGTGGGCCGCTCCCCACTGGGCTGGGCCTACCCCCTAACCTGGTCAGACATGCTGCGCCGGGATCCTTGGTGGGTCGTGCTCCACAGGTCCGGGTCGGACCCGCCACACCAGGTCGGGCCGACCCGCCAGCCCACTAATCATGACGGGTCGGGCCCGTTTCACATAAACATGAATATCTTCTAGATCGCATGTCTGATCAAAGCGTCATTTGCGGCACTAGGATCCTCGCAATGAGGTGGTACGTTTTCAATACTCTAAGTGAGTTCTGGATAGATTTTGAAAATATATGGGTTTGTAATGAGTGTAAATCCAATCGGGCCCCTAGAATGGAAAAGCAATAACTCTCATACAGGGCGTCTGATTGATGTGTCGTCTATCGCATTGGGTTTCTATTGATGAAATGGAACTTTTGGATATATAAAATCATGACTTAATGATAGTTGATGTATCGACCTTTGACTCGAGGAGCAGAACCTCCTAGATTTGAGCGTGTTGTGTGCGGGAACCCTAGAGCTGGCTGCGACGACTACTGTACTGTAATCCAATGTCGGTTCGACGACGATGGCTTTTGTACTTGAATCCTCCATGGGTTCGATAGTGATGACTATTGTTCATGTATCCTAAGTGGGTCTGAAAGTTTTTACTTATGTTCTTTTATCCTTAGTGGGTCTGACAGAGTAGCTGGTCTTGTATCCTATGTCGGTCCGACAGCAAAACTGGTCTAGTATCTTGTGTGGCTCTGACAGCTTAGATTAATCAATAACTACATCTGACCATCTCTATCGTTATAATAAAGATGTATACCTGTGTGAGCTGATTCTTGACTCTAAATCATTATCATCGATTTGATTGACTTAGTTTCATGTATGTATTGGGCTATGCTTGGGCTCGAGAGTTGGAGTCGAACTGTGATTGATAACCTAGGTATATGTATGGTCATATACCTACGTAAAGTTTGTTGATATTTAGTGATCGTATCTTACTTATGTGTTTTAACCTTCGTGGATTCTGGGAGTCCTTTGAGGGTCTTGGGGTCCCTACTGAGTATCGTATACTCACCCCTTCATTTTCTATGCTATGTTGTGTTGGATGCGGATGATGGACAACACTGATCGAGGTAGAGACATGTAGAGTTGGATGGTAACTGGGGGTGGACCACTTGGAGAGACGTACACGGAGCAGACGGATGGACCCGGGGTGCCGAGGAGGCCATCTGTACCCACCCGTCAGGTGGGATTCTTGGAGGATGACTTAGTAGTTGTTGTTTTACTTTACTGCAATTGTACTAGCTTTTCAGTTGTACAGTACTTTACTGTTGGGCTTTAATTTCCGGCCCCTTCCCTTACAATACTCTCTTTTGTATACAGTATTACATAGACATTACATCCACACACATACTCTCTTGTGTTTTTTTACTTTTTGAAAGGTAATTCCTTCACAGCATAATAATTGACACCTTTAGTGGTAGTCCCTAGCCCCTGGCCTATGGAAGGCCAGCTTGGGGAAGTCACGACATGAACCCCGAAGACGGGTCGTGACAAATTAGTATCAGAGGAGTCGGCTCTACTGCAGAACTGAGGACTCTGATCATTCTTTTCCATGAAGTAATAATGTTAGGAGTATTGAGTGTGGTTTTTGGTCCAGGGTGTCTAGTGTTGGTGTGGCGGCCAACGAATTCATACACCAGGACCCTGACATCTCATTTCTGACTCAGTGCACGAAAATACTGACTGTGTGTGCGTTTACATTGAAAAATTTTCATTGTGATTACTTTCTATCAGCTCACCAGGTATTCCGTTTAACCATGGAGCACCAATTTATTTTCATGATGGCCCCATGATGGCAGCCATCTAGGGTTTCGAGTTTCGTATGAGATGTTATCCCAACAATCCACGAGGCCTAAGTTTAGGTCCCCATCACAGCGGAGGCACCGGTGGTACCACTACCCGCTGGGCCACCAATACCACCAGCCCCACCAGCAGAGTGTACACGCCAACAGAGTGCGTTTTACGAGTTCCAGCTCTAGAGGCTGCATAGGTTCTAGGGAGAGATGGACCCATAGGCAGCTGAGTATTGGTTGGAGGCTATCGTGAGATTTTTCAGATTGGTAGGGACAACAGCTGACCTCATGATGATCCTTGCCGCGATTCTCCTATATGCGGCAGCAGAAAGATGGTGGAGCCTCATTCTCCAGTTTCATAGAGAGGCATATTTACTTTGGATAGACCTTGAGAGTATCTTCAACTCAAGGTTTGTTCCATCCACCCTTCATGCGGTGTGGATTCAGGAGTTACTTCATCTGCAGCAGTGCATCATGAAAGTAGCCTAGTACGTAGCGAGGTTCAACGACCTATCATGCTACTCCAAGGATATGGTACGAGAGCCATTCTTCAGGTTTATAACCTTCAAGAAGGGACTCAGGGAAGAGAGAGGGGCTTCAATGAATCCCCCTAGAATTTTGATGCAGGTATGGGTGCTGGAACGAGCACTTCTAGTGGAGAGTTTTCTTGTTGATCAGTCACCAACGGCGAGATCCACAGTAGAGCGACACATAGATGAGTCTTCAACATCCGGTAGTAGAAAGATGTTGCTGGTGTCCAAGAAGACCAGGCCATCACGTGGGAGACCTCAGGATATAGGTTCGGAAGTGTGGGGTACAATGAACAGAGCCAGCTATACGAGGAGCAGGCAGTGCTATGCAAGCGGCGGGTAGGGTCACATGGCTCCCGAATGCCCGACCTGCCATGCAGATGAGTAGAAGACAGTATAAGGACCTCCTAGGAAGATGTAGATGTTCGACCATGGTTTTTATTCAGGAGTAGGCGGATGTGGTAGAGGAGCTGGCTGAGCAGCGGGTGGTGGATGACATTTCGAGGCTCTGCCACCACCACCACTAAGAGGTCAAACCCAACCACATGGAGCTGGAGGACAGGGGTGTGCTCCGCTTCAGGATGGTGAGGCCTACGACCACAGCGCACCTTAGATGATTCGAGGTACTATCTGTGTCTATTCCACACTTGCTGCAGTTCATAAAGACACATGTGTGAGTCATTATTTTATTGTCGTTGCCCTCATTCAGAGCTTGTAGATTCTGTCGGAGCTGTTGGAGCTATCATTACGTCTAGAGACTCCTACGAGAGTAGACTTGATGATTACACACTTGTTCCGGCAGTGTAAGATTACTCTAGGAGACGAGAGCTTCAGCTGAGATCTTCTTGTAGCGTCATCGAGGCCTTACGACGTCATCTAGGGTATAGACTGGTAATCCATAGTTCATGCTCATATTGACTGTATTAGGCGAAAGTTGCGGTTTATCTACATGGATGGGACCAGGTACACCTTCACTGGCGAGAAGTGAGTCTTTGCATCGAAGGATGGACTTATGCGGAGGAGGGGGCAGCCGATCACACATTAGTTGGATAATCTCATCCTTGGAGTAGTTGATGCACAGAATCTGAGTTTTCCTATTGTGGTTGATCAGTACATAGATGTTTTCTATGACGACGTTCCAGGAATACCTCCTTAAAGAGAAGTATACTTATATATTGATCTGTACCCCGAGGCAGCATCGATATCTACTCCGTCATATTGGATTTCTCCCGCTGAGCATCGTGAGCTGCCGGTACAGCTGTAGGACTTCCGGGGTAAGGGATTGATCTGACCTAGTGTTTCACAATGGGTATCACTAATTGTTTTCACCAAGAAGGCTGATGGGAGGTTGTGACTATGTGTCGACTACCATCCCCGGAATTAGGTGACTGTGAAAAACAAGTACCCACTTCCAAGGATTGATGACCTCTTTGAAAAACTCAAGGGAGAATGATGGTTCTCAAAGATAGACCTCATTTTAGGCTATCACCAGCATAGATTTTGAGACAAGGATTTGTAGATGATGGACTTCAAGTGTCGGTATTTCCACTATGAGTTCTTGGTTCTGCCCTTCGGCATAACCAACAATCCAGCAGTGTTCATGAGTCTCATGAACAGGATCTTCCAGCCTTACCTTGATCTTTTGGTTGTGGTATTCATTTGTGACATACTAATTTATTCAAATAATGATGAGGAGCACGCCTACCATTTACGGGTGGTAATGGATACACTCTGAGAGAACCAACTTTATGCTAAGCTCTCAAAGTGCCAGTTCTAGATTTTAGAGGGTCACTTCTTGGGACACGTCATCTCAGAGGTTGGAGATGTAGTGGACCTAGTTAAGATTGAGGCAGTTCATGATTGGGAACCACCTAAGAGTGTTTCAGAGGTGTGGAGTTTCCTAGGACTAGCTGGATACTATAGAATATTTTGTCAAGACATCTCCAGAGTTGCAACCCCGCATTCAGCATTGAAAAAGAAGGGGAAACCCTTCAAGTGGTCAAAGAAATGACATCATAGCTTTCAAGAGGTGAGGAAGATATTGACCAATGTGCCCATCTTGAGGCTAACAGAGGAGGGCATTGGGTACATATTTTACTGCGACACATCAGGGAGTACACTCAGGTGTGTCCTGATGCAGGAGAGAGTGGTGATCGCGTATGGTTCACATAAGATGAGATAGCACGAGCAGAACTACGCTACCCATGACCTGGAGTTTGAAGCAATGGCCTTCGCCTTGAAGATGTGACAACACTATTTAATTGGTGAGCGTTTTATAGTCTATTATGACCACCAGGGTATCGGGTAAATCTTCTCACAGAAGGAACTGAACCTGAGATAGCGGTGATGGATCGAGTTCCTCTAGGATGACTTCGAGATAGTCTATAATCCTGGTAAGGGGAACATTGTAGTAGAGTCTATCAGCAAGAGATCATGCATTTAGATGCTAGGAGAGGCAACCGAGCAGCTGGGCGCGGTGCTAATATCCTTTTGTGGATAGAGATGGAGCATCCTTTTTTCAGTCTCTCACAATCACACCTCCACTTCTTCAGTGAGTTAGAGAAGCACAGCATGAGGACGTTGACTATGAGACGCGACATGCTCAGATATCCTCAGGACAGTCACCTGATGGGTTTTCTATAGGTGGGGAGCACATCATCCTCTTTATAGGACGTTCCATGGTACCCGTTTCACTACACGTGGAGGGGTCGAGGGAGTTTCACACTTCCCCTCTAGCGGTACATCCAAGAGTGGCGAAGATGTATCAAGACATCAGACAACAGAACTGGTGGCTGGGTATGAAGATGGTGGTATTAGAGTTTGTCTCATGATGCCTCACTTGTCAGCAATTGAAGGCAGAACACTAGGTTCCAGCATGCTTGGTCCAGTCCTTAGAGGTCCCAGAGTAGAAGTGGGACATGTTATCCATGGATTACGTGTTAGGTCTTCCACGTAAATCTAGAGGACACGACTATATCTGGGTGATCATAGACCGACTCACCATGTCATCCCACTTCCTACCGATCCGAGAGCATGGCTTAGTAGAGACATTCAGACACCTCTACGTTCAAGAGATCATACGGCTTCATGGTGTACCATCTACTATCGTCTCCGATTGAGATTATCGTTTCACTTCCCAGCTATGGGAGGAGTTACAAGAGGCTTTTGGGACGCAACATCGCTTTACAATTTCCTTCCATCCTCAGAAAGATGGTCAAAATGAGAGGACCATTCAAACTCTCCAGGAAATGCTCTGTGCATGTGTCCTTGACTATGATCGTAGTTGGGAGGATCACTTACCCTTGGTGGAGTTTGTGTATAACAACAGCTATCACTCCACCATTGGGATGGCACCTTACAAGGAACTGTATGGCCGACCTTGAGGGTCACCTCTATGCTAGATTGACCCATGGGAGTCATCACTTATAAGACCAAAGATGGTGCAGGCTATGACGGAGATGGTGCTGATCATCTAGGAGCAGATGAAGACTCCACAGAGCAGATAGAAGTCCTATGATGATAGGAGATAGAGACCGCTGGAGTTCGAAACTGGATACCACGTCTTCTTATGGGACTCTCCTCGATGAGTTCTACAAGTATTTGGATGATGTAGAAAGTTATCTCCACATTTCATTGGACCATTTCAGGTCCTCAGTAGAGTAGGCGAGGTGGCTTACCGCCTAGCCCTTCCACCTCAGTTGCACCAAGTGCATGACGTCTTCCACATATCTCAACTTAGGAGATACGTGAACGACCCAAACCACATCATCGACCCCAAGGACCTGGACATCAATGAAGGGAAGACATTCAAGGAGGTTCCATTGGAGAATGAGGATCGACATGATTAGTTCCTACGTGGACGGTCGATTACTCTGGTGTGCATTCTTTGGCAGCACGAGAACCTCTAGGAGAGCACATGAGATTAGGAGTCTCAGATGCATGCTCAGTAACCCAATTTGTTTCCCTAGTGTGTGTTGTAGATTTACGTGGATTTTAATCAATGAGGATGGAGTAATGTAATGACCCTGAAATTTCATGTAAATTTTTTTTTCATAAATTCTTTGGATTTTTACGAGTCCTCAGTTTATGAAGGCGCCTGATTCTGAGGCCCGGTGTGCTCGGAATCATTTTCTAATGTTTTGTTCAGGTACGTTCAGTAAAAGAATGTGTGGGTTCTTCTATCTTTTGAACCGTTGCTCGGAAATAAAATATGAGGACACTGATGAACTCGTAGTGACAGTATTCGCTTAATGGGACCTTTACCGTAGTTGGGTTTTATACAGGATGGATGTTATAATTTGGGGATTCATAATAAATAAAATAAATTTTCTGTATTACACAAGTTTATTTTTAAGTGGTGGTTATTTCCTCTAAAAAAGGATGGAGGTGGGGCCCATACCCCACATAACCTCCCTTGGGACGATATAACCAAGGGTGGGGCCCATACAAGTTTAGACTCTTCTACTCCCCACGAAACCCCCCTTAATCCTCTTTAAATTTTGAACTTCCCTCTTGATGTTCCAACTCTCCCTTTAATTAAATTGGAGCCTCTTCATCTCCTCCCATCCTTTTAATGAGCCAACCCATCTATTAAATTAATAGGATTTAAATTAATGAATTCAAATCACATTGAATTTATTAAGACATCCTTTTAGTATGTGTGTGATTTTATTTGTGTGGGGTTGGACATTTTACCTGTGGAAAGATTTGTGTAATTAGAAATAAAGTGTTCTTCTATGATGAATGTGAAGAAATTCTCCAACGAAGCATCCTCTTTGGACGCACCCTGATGTCAATGAAATCAACGTCTGTTTTCCGTGACACCCGACTTCCGCGACACCATCTTTCACAGTTCGCCGATGTGAAACAAACCATGAATCGAGGTAGGGGGAGTGAATAAAATTAGATATCGTTCTTGTTGGATTATTTGGATTGACTTTGGCCTCTGTTATCGGCTAACACGGAGGTCACGTGCCAAACGAACATAGACCGAAGACCCTACGTTGGTTCGTGGTTATTTTGGAGGTGGTGACCAGAGGTGGTGACCGCTCAACGACTGCATGGAGGAAATGGTGGCCCGCATCCGTGCGCTGAAGAAATAGACGACTACGACTGTTTGGGTGGGTGAACCGTGGCACTCGTAGGTGCCGCACAGAGGAGGTATGAACCACAATCATGGGAATATTTTTGGAAAAAACCAGCCGGCTATAGTCAGTCGGGCATGAGACTGTGGTGCTGCTTGGCAGCGCACTGCAGTGAATATCGCGGCCCACACTGGGTTGGCTGCTTCGACGGGCGAACCGGTCGGCCTCCTGCTTGCCGGGTTGATGAAAGTCGCGACACCCGCAGGTGCCGAGTGCGGAGGAACTGCAGCTCGTAATCACGGGCCGCTCATTCCAAGGAAAACCAACCGGCTCTGGCCGACCATGCAGCAAAGAGGGTAGGCGCTGCGCGGCGCTGCCCAGGCAAGCCAAACCGGCTCGTGACCCAGGATGGGTCCGCGGGTGGGTCGCGCCCCACTGGGCCGGGCCGACCACCTAACCGGGTCAGACCCACTGTGCCATGTTTTTGGGTGGGCCGTGCTCTGCCGGGCCTGGCCGACCCTAGCCGGGCCGGACCCGCCAATCCAGGTCGGGCCGACCCACTAGCCCACTGAGCTTGACAGGTCGGGCACGTTTCGCTTAAATGCAAATATCTTCTAGACCGTGTGTCTGATCGACCCTCCTTCTGCAGCACTGGGATCCTCACGAAGAGGTGGTCCTATTTTGATACTATAGGTGAGTTTTAGACAACTTTTTAAAATGGTCGAGTTTCGAATGATTGTAAATCCAACTGGGCCCCTAGAATGGAAAAGCCAATAACTCTCAGACCAAGCATCTGTTTGACGAGCCGTCTATTGCATTGGGTTTCTTTTGACAAAACAGAACATTTGGATACATCAAATCAGAACATCATGATAGTTGATGTATAGAACTTTGACTCGAGGAGATGACCTTCCCGGAATCGAGCATGTTTTGTGCGGGAACCCTAGAGCTAGGTGCAACTCTTACTGTACTGGAATCCTCCATCGGTTCGACAACTATGGATTTTGTACTAGAATACTCTGTGGGTTCGACAACGCTCACTTTTGTTCTTGTATCATGAGTGGGTCTGACAGTGTAGCTAGTCTTGTATCCTGTGTGGGTCTGAAAGCTTAGCTGGTCTAGTATCATGTGTGTGTCCAACAACTATGATGAATCGGTGACTACATCTGATCATCTCTATCGTTATACGAAATATATATACCTGTGTGAGCTGAGTCGTGACATTCAATCATTATCATCGATGTGATTGATTTACATTCCTATATGGACTAGGTTGTGCTTTGGTATGAGAGTTGGAGCCGAACTGTTTTTAATAACATAGGTATATGTATGTTCATATACCTATGTAGAGTTGGTTGATACTTCGTGATCCTATCTTTCATCTGTGGTTTACCCTTCATGGATTCTGGGAGCCCTTCAGGGGTCTCGGGGTCCCTACTGAGTATCATATACTCAGCCCTAAATTGGATATTCCCGCACTATGTTGTGTTGGATGCAGACGACATACAACACTAATCGAGGTAGAGACACGTAGAGCTGGATGGTACCCAGAGGTGGACCACTTGGCGAGATGTACACGGAGCAGACGGACGGACCCGAGGTGCTGAGGAGGCCATCTATACCCACTATTCAGGTGGGATTCCCAGAGGATGACTCAGTAGTTGTTGTTTTACTTTACTATAGTTGTACTATCTTTTCAATTGTACTGTACTTTGTTGTTGGTCTTGTATTTCTGACCCCCCCTTCCAACACTTTCTTTTGTATACAGTATTACTTAGAATTAACTTCCTCTTGCATACTCTTATGTGTTTGTTTACTTTTATAAAGGCAATTCCTTCCCAGTTTAGGGATTTACACCTTTGATGCTAGTTGCCATCCCTTGGCCTATGGAAAGCGCAGTTGGGGTAGCCACAGCATGGGCCCCGAGGACGGTTCGTGACAATGAATACCCCTTGAGTTTAAAAAGTGATATATTTAATAAACAATTTTCATGGGTTCTCATATTTTCTATTAAACATTTGTAATTTTGAATTTTCATTGTATTTTCTTATAATGTATTTTAATAAAGAAAACATTTTTATTATGAATATGAATACATGAGTAAGTAAATAATAATTCGAGCTAATTGTTTGTTATGTTGATAAAAAATATTTAATAAGATCTCATTGTTTTCAAATAGGATAATTAGTTTATATTATTCATTGATTATGTATCTTATTGAGATTTTTTCCTCATCCCATGTTTACAAATTTTTTCACAGTGTATTGTGGATGCGTTGGTACAATTTTAAAGCCAAGTTGAAATGATAAATATTTTTCATGAATAAAATTTTTGTTTTATTTTAAAATTATTACATTATTGTAAAACCAAATAATAATTGGATGTGTCAAATATTTAATATTGGGGTTTATTAAGAGTTGTGACTTATTTCTCAAAAATTCATTACCTTAAATTATCTTCAGCACTCCAATAAAATAAATTACTATTCAAAATAACATTTTGGATTGAATATGGATTGATTAAATACAGTTTCTATCAGGTATTGGATTAGATAATATTATTGGAAAAGATAATGAATGAATGTACCCATACAATAATATAATTTATTGTCCTAAAGATATAGAATTTTAATATTACCATGTGACATTGTCTGAACAAATTCCTTTCATAATTTTCCTATATAGAGGATACATGGAAGATGAAGTTGTTAGGAATTAGGAGGATAATTTGGTTTGAAATTACAAATATTAAATAGATTTAATTGGAACTCAGTAGTGCCATTTTGTGATGGATTAGTTTTCATAGTCAATAAATGGTGGTGGATTCTATATAAGAGATAAAACTTGTTCACTATAGAGGAACATTTCTATAGTGGAGAATTTCATGGAAAAATTCCCTTCAATATTTAGTTGTTCATCAGAAAATATGATAGATTAAGGATGAGAAAAATAATTATGGATGATATTCAGTGTAATTTTTTTAGAAAATCAAAATGAATGTAATGTTCAGAAATTATTTGTAGGTGAATATGATTAGTGGTGGTCAATGGTTATGATTATTAGTTAAATACTACGTATTGATTTCATTGAATCAGATGAATTTACAAATATTTTCCTTTTGAAATATTTTCCTAAATTAATTTGATGAATGATGGATGAATAATACATTGAATTGATACATAAGAAAAAAGACATAGTGGACTCATATGAAGCAATATTAAACTGATTAGAAATGTATGCACTAAATTTTATTTGAGATATTGATATTAAAACTATCATGTCTTACTCCAAATTTATTGATGAGAATTGACTTATCAGGAATATAATAATTAGAATAATCATCTGCAATGTTCCAAGAAGGTGGAAATATAGTTACCCAATGATCATGTTTCCTAGATATTTAAGACAACATTGGGTTCTATATGGTAGAAAATAGTGAAGAATCTATAATTAAATCCAGTAGTATAAAAATCATGTTTCCATCTTCTGATAAGTGTTTTAAAAAGTTATGGTTAATTTATGGTTTTCTAATAATAAAATTAAGTGGAATACAACCCAAAAGACAAGATATATATCATTATGAAATGAATATGAAAAAAACCATAAAATAACTTATCAAGTTTTCTTGAATAGAAATAGAAATAATTATTATCTTATAGATAATTGTGTAGAAATTTAATGAGACATAGGTAAAAAATGAACCCTTTCTATGAGGGAGTACATTGAGAAATTGATCCACCAGGGAATTATGTGGACACATGATATCTAATGTGGTGCTAGTTCCTTCATAAAAATATAACTATAGTTATAGGAGGAATAATAATTTAGCCTAGGATTATTCATATTACACCAACCACACACAATTGAAGATGATATAATCCTATTATGTAGTTATAATCCAAATGCATCAAACTGTATAAAATTTTGTCATTTAGGTATAATTAATTGAATAGTTTTAGTGAAATAATATAATGCCATTTATTCATTGATAATATATTGCAACTGATAAACCATTTAGGAGAAATAAATAATATATATATTTATATATATTTATGTATGTATAAATATGATATATATTTATATTATTCATATGAATTACAATCATTACTAATAACTGAATTTCATGCATATATTAAATATACACATATATAATATAATATCATATTATATATATATATATATATATCTTCTTCATTAGATTCATGTGTACATGAATATCAAGAGTATATATTTAATTCCACATTCAAAAGTATCTCACATGTAATAAAATCAGATAAATACATTATGAACATCATTAATATATAATTTCAATACAAATCTATATTTTTTGATATATTTATTCATTAAATTCCCTTCATCCACAAAAAACAATATCCCTTATATTATATCCTTATCGAATGGTGTAAAGGTGTGATTGTACTAGTTTAAGCATCACTAAGAAAAAAGAAAATCTCATCATCCAAGATTTAAGAAAAGAGGGGAATCTTGAAAACTATCAATTCTACACAACCTACTCATGGGTCTAGTGTAATCTCCATCAAACATACTCAAATGTCTATCAAATCATTTGCCCTTCAAGATATATCATATATATCCAATCATATATTATTTATTTATCCATTACATTGTCAATGAATATGATTTCCTCACGATCGTTGTTATTTCGTACTAGGTTATAGAATTTATAAAATTTTTTACATGAGAAAACAATAAACCAAACTACTAAGTAGTATATGATTTGAAATAATGAAGTCGAACCCACAGAAAATATATTGGAGATAATATTAATTAAATAAAACAATCCTTAGAAATTTCTATTTGAAGAGATAAAATCTAAACTATAAATAATGTGATTTCTTGAAGATGTTGAGAGAATATTATATAATATTGGTTCATGGTAGAAATTAATCCATTTTCATGGGATGACAGGGTATAAAATAAATAATTAACAATTATGAAGTTGATGGAATCAAGTCCCAATAAGTCCAATGGACATGATAGACACTCATCATGTAAATCTCTATTATTTCTCTTGAGTAGTAACATTGGAGTGAAATGAAGGGGTAACACGAAATTTTATGTAAAAATATGTAAGAAACAAACCCAATGTCCATGGTGGAAGTAAAAACCCTATATATCATATAAAATAAATTCATTCAATCAATCTAGGAAATTGTCATGCGTAAAGAATGAAATAAATCATACCCAATCCTAACACTATAAAAATTTGTCACACAAGATGAAATTTATTAGGAGATAGAAGAGAATAAACAATATGAAATCTCAACATGAATTGAAATCAAATAGAAGACAACTCATAAATTGAATCCATTTTCATTACACACCCCCTGACCCAATGAAATCACCTACTCATGAAAACCATGATCTGGTGTAGAAAAATAATATATGAAAATCTTATATAAAATGGAAAATTCTAGCTTTGTAGTAGGTGGGTACATCTTCGTAGGCATCAGTCAATGGTATTCTATCTAGACCCCCCCACCAAGTTTCATGATAGGGTGTTATTTATAGGGGTTTTGGTCAAACCCTATATTGTGAAGTTTTTATCATGAATCTATTTTTTCGGTTTACAGATTACTTCATGACATGCAATGAATTTTAACATCATGTAATCCATGTCAACAACTGATTTGTCAAATCTATACATATTTTAAAGTTAACAATGTTTATTTGGTTACACAACATGAAATTTATTTTCACTATGTCTATTATATTCATGACTTTCCCTGTGCGGTATTACTAACCATGATAAATTCATGAAGTGCAATCAAATTGTTGGACATGTAATCATTCTGCTCAAGTTTTTTAGCTCCAAACTTCCTAAAATATCTAGTGTAACGCCTATTCACTTTGCATACAGCATGAAGTACCTTCTAGTTCCAAATTTGTCTTCATTTCATTAATTTTTTTAAATATATTGTTCCTACAAAAAAAATTCAATATGTTCCAAAATTTAAAGGATTATTAAAATAAATACAAAAATCAATATAGTAGAACACCCTAAAATTATAGCATTAAATATACTTATCATAATACATCAAATTTCAATAATTTTTCAAATAATAACATCACATGAATGTTATATAATTTTTTGAACATATAATATGTGAAACAAATAATCATCGTAATACAAAATTTATTTCTAATTAAATCAAGGGAGATATATACAGTCATGTTATAAAGTGAAAAAAATCCTTTGTTTGATACACTCAAACCAACAACATGATCTATAACATACCCAACCCCATTATTATCTATTTTTAAATATTTACATGGTTGAGTATGGTTTGAAAGTGTGAATGTTATCATGATAGGTATCTCTCCAAGACCAGGAAATAAGGATTTATAATATTGATACACACCTATGTATATCTTTCCATATATATGAAATTCCATGAGATACACTTTTACGGACTAGTCTATGTAATACATATATAATTATTACCTTAGGAATATATTCATCATATCTAATATAAAACCCAATGAAATTGATACAGTAATATATTCATGTTGTCGTTTATATATCATCCTTACAAATAACACTCCATAATGATCATTAATTAAGGGATACTCAGTTTTTTTATGTTTTTGGGATATTAATCAGTATAACCTTCATAAAAATTTAGTTGAAGCACATATGAATGTATGAAAAATGGGTATTGAATTTATTATTATTCTATCTAATGTTTAGAATCACTACAACCAATATCTTCTGTGATTCTAACTTCTTTCTTTTTTGTTATATATAATTTCATTCAAATATGACATCTATATATTGTTATTATTTCATTCTTATGTGAAAAAATAAAAAAAATACTCTAACACACATATTAATGACTATTATTTAGGATGGATTTTTTTTGAATGAGTGTGATACTTACAAATCACAATCCACAAGTTCCATTATATGAAGATATATTAGAACCCATTAATATTGTTTTATCTTCTATTTTCCACACATAACTCATTCTATGTATATCAGTATCATCATTGGAACTCATTCCATCATCCATTCTAATGGAAATATTTTTTAAATAGTATAACTAATTGAATTGAAATTTTAAAAGAACATCATAAACTCTATTAGGATGAAGTGATACCCACTTCGTAATGGTAACTAATATGAGTAAATAAATTTCACATTAATATGATACCCTAAACCCATTTAAGATACTAATTTACACACTCTTTGTATTTACATATGTAAACCATCAGTAAATTGTGAAATTTCCATGTTTTCAAAACTAAATGCAACTGTATAATTATATTTATCATAAAATATACTAGACATCATAAAAAGATAATTTGATAATTAAAAATAATATTATATTTGTAAATTCAATTATATGACCTGGATATTCACATTCATAGAATAAATAACTGTATTTATTTTTATTTTTCATTATTATGTCATATCTTTCCCCCTTATGAAATTATCTGAAAAATTTCAAACCATGCCTGAAAAAATATGTTATTTTTCAACATTAAACTTCTTAAACCCAAAATTTTCCTACTATCCTATATAACTTTATATAATCTTTATAATATCTTTCTATGAATCAAAACAGATTACATTGGGTTTTAGTAAATAATATTTTTTCTCTTCAAAAGAAACAATAATGATAAAAATTATTTTCTATATATTATATATATTATTCATTATGTTTGTAATTTCTCTTTTGGAAATATGATTTTAATAAAATATCTCATTCATGTATGGTGAGAACACAATCCCTCATATTCTATAAAAATCTAGACAAACTTTTAAACATGGATAAATTTTTTTATCAAAATAATTATCTCCATACATGTTGTAGAAATTGATGAATAATGAAACATGTGTATAAAACTATTTATCTCACACATGTTAAAAATTACTTTTTTAATCATACAACTTATCTTTTGATATAATGAAATAATATGATGTTACTCAATACAAACATATATTCTTCCAAACACTAAAAAATATCATTTACATTGAAATTATTTATATATTATTAATTTAATATACCACATGAATACAAACTACAATCATAATCAATAATTCATTTTATTTTAAACAACTCTATATAGACAATGTGGTTAATATATACGTTCTATTATCACATAAACAATAAAATCAAATAATAAATTTATATGTCATAAGTACATGGAATGGAAATTTCATGGAGTTTTGAAGTATTATTTTCGTGTATCATCGTGTAATGTCAAGTGTTTTTGAACCATGTTAAAATATTATTTTTACCTTTTAATTTAATATTCAGTTTAGTTTTAAAACCATGGCTTAGGATTATCTCTCGCGAGTTGGTTTACTTCTATGTTTTGATAGCTGGCTTGAGTAATGGCTCAAAGAGTTTCTTAGGTGGTTTGATATGTTTCAGAAGCACCATACCTAGAAACTATATTTAAAAAACTGAAATTTAGAGGTGTTCTCATGTGTTCCACTTGGTTATTCAAACCGTGTGGATCATCCATGTAGGATACACATGGTATTTGGTATTCAGTGCATCGTCCTGGCATGATATGTCAGACCATGCTAGTTAAACTATGCAGTAAATATTGTTTTGAGTTTTTGGATTAATTAATTTAATTGTTATTAATTTTTGAAAGGAATTTAATTAATATAATGCTGAAATTTTTACTTAAATGGTATTTAGATGGATATGTTCTTTAATTAAATTGAGATGAAAATCAATAAATTTATTTTAAATGACGATGAGTTGGAGTCTTTATTTTAATAAATTAATATGAGAGAAATTTAATTAAATGACATGTAAATTCAGATTTGTGGGTTATCAAAGATGGGTTATAGAAAATTTTAATATTAAATGTGGCGTAAAATTGAAGTTGGGGTATAATTTAATTAAATTCAAGGTAATGTGGAAATTATTTAATTATTGTGAAATGGAGGTTTATTTAATTTAAATCATGTTTAAGAATAATTATTTAGCCATTGAAAAATGTTGATAATTATTTAATTAAATTTTGGTTTACATAATTTAATTAAATAGTTTTAAAGAGTTAGTGTTTTTAATCTAATTAAATATTGTTGAGAGGATTTAATTAAATAACATGAATTGGAGGAATTATTTAATCAAATACAGTTAGAATGAATTTGTTTAAATTACGATTAATGAGGTGTCTCAGTTTTTATAAGTTAATTAGGTTGATAAAATTTATTTAAATAATTATTTGGAAATTTTATATAATTAAATTCGGTTCTAATGAAATTTAATTAAATTATGTGTCAAATGGGGATTTTGGGGTTTCTCTAAAGAGGTGTGTAAGTTAATTTATAATAATAATAATATAATGGGGATTATTATTATTATTATATTAATACTTAGTTTAATTTTGGGTTATTTGAGGGAGAAAATAAAGAGGGTGAGGTTTACATTATGAGGCAGGACCCACTCCCATTGGCTCCCCCGTGGTGTTGCGCACCACCACCCTTCCTCTGGATACTCTTCTCATACTTGGTTCCTTCACAAAATTTGTTAATCTCGATGAGGTTAGTCCTTATCAATTAATTAATTTATCCACATTAGTGTTTTGGTGTCTCAGTTTGTCGGTATTTTTTAGGCTGAAACCGTAAGGTATGTAATAAATTCTCTTTCTTCGATTCTTCCGACTGTAAGTGGTAGAGAAGATGTATCAGGAACTGTTGTTCAGTATTCCAATGACCAAAGATAAAGGAGAAAAGATTTTTCTTGATTTGGTTCACCAAATTCATATTAGGTTGAGGCTATATATCAAATTATTGGGTTTTCACCATAGGAAATAGGTGTATATTTTTTAGTTGGGTTGTAGTATTTTAATTTGGCATGCATTGTTCCCCATCATAATAATTGTGAGTGCCAGTTGTTGTTAGTTGTTTCGATTAATTGCATGTATGAAAGTGCATTAATGTTGATGTTTGTAAATGAGAGAGCTTCACAGTTTTAATTAGTAATCTCAGGATCAAACAAATTCATTAAGGTTGTGTTCCAATCATTGCCTAATTAATTAAATACAATGTTTTTTGATTTATTGGTTTTGATAATACTGACAAAAATATTGGGTTAAATGTTTTAATAGTGGAATGAGATAACTAATTATGAATTAATTTTAATCTATGAGGTTGTAATGTATATAATTAATCTGGACATAAATAATGAGTAATTAATATGGATAATTTGAGATAATGAATTATGAATTAATTATATTCTATGACAAAGTAATTAATTGATGGAATAATTATGAGAAATAAATTTGGTTAGGATGAGATATATTGTTATGTCCTTTGAGATTATAAATATTAGAGGAATTAATTATGAGATAATAATTTCATTAAGTTGAAATAATTATTTATGAATTAATTTTGTTCGTTGAAAATATAATTAATCTGGAGATTAATTATGAAATATTAATTCCATTATATTGAAAAAATTAATTATGAGTTAATTATGTACTCTGAGATGATAATTAATCTATGTATTAATTATTAGATATTAATTTGGTTAAGTTGATGTAATTAATAATAAATTTATTATTTGCATTGAAATAATAATTTATTAGGGGATTAATAATGAGATATTAATTTGGTTAAGTTGATATAATTAAATATGAATTAATTATGTGCTTTACTATAAAAAATAATTGAAAAATTATTTATGAGAGATTAATTTTATTAAATTGACATAATTAATTATGAATTAATTATGTTCTATAGGATGACAATAAATCATGTGATTAATTATGGGATATTAATTTGGTTAGGATGACATAAATAAATATGAATTAATTATGTGCTTTGGGATGATAATTTATCTCAGAATTTATAATGAGATATTAAACTATTTAAGTTATGATATTTAATTTTGAATTAATTATGTTTTATGATATTATAATATAGGTAATTAATCAGGGGTTAATTATGAGATATTTATTTGGGATAAGTTGAGATAATTTATTTTTCAATTAATTATGTGATTTTGAAATTTTTTCTTTAGAGATAATTAATTTTTTAATTAATTATGAGATATTTGGATGGTTTCCTTGAGATAATAATTTTGAGAATTATTTATGTAATATTGAGATGGTTACCATTTTATTAATTAATTTCTAATTTAACAAGAGAAATTGTTGACAACATTTAACGGTTGAATTAATTAATGTAATAGTAATTATTAGTTAGATGATGAGATAAATAATGGAATTATTTTTATTAACTATTTGATAAGTTTGTAGTGATTGTGATGTTGTTAATTAGTTACTGAATTAATTAATGAACTCGATTAATTAATTAATTAATTAATTAATGGACAAGATCACGAGGTGCTAGACATGACATTATACACCCATGAAATATATGATTGATAAATTGGTTGTGAGATAAGGACTGATGGTCCAAATAATCATGGTGTTCTAAAAATGGAAATCAACTCCTATAATTCTTGAAAATTTATTTTATGAGGCACCGAATAATGCTCCAAATATCCAAGGGTTGTGAGATAAGAACTGATTCTCCAAATACTCACAAGGGTGCTAGACATGACGTTCGACACCTCTTAATTGACATAGGAAAGTGTGTAAAATTGGATGTACATGAATTTTATTAAATGGTTAACGAAATCTGATGTGATTTAATGATTTTTATGTTGAATATGAAAAATACTTCAGACGACAGCATGACCGAGATAGGTATTGGGATACAGGTGTCCAGGGGAACCTGAGGACATTTTCCGTTAAATAAACAATATCAACTAACATGTTAAATAGTTTATTTATGCAATATATATATATAGTTTATATTCAGAACCATATATCCAGCTACGAGATAAAGTAGGTATCTCCATCAGGTGTCCCTACGGAACCTGGATGGGTTGTAGTTTTTTAATAAATTCTATTATTACTTTCTTATTCCAGCACACTATTTAATTATATTGAATTGTCTATATTGATCTAGAAAACTGTGGTCCTAACCTAATATTATTTATATCTCACACCATACATAGGTAATCATTTCACTAGGGTACATGCGTAGACTCTAATTCATCGAAGGACCTTGGATATTTCATCTTTTTATTTTCTTGTACAAGGGAGTAATGAGGAAAGGACCGAGAGGGAGCTCGGGGTGCTCATAGAGATTTCCATTGGGGATTTTAGTCAATTCCTTATTTTTTTAATAACAACTAATGCATGTTGTTTTGGTTACTACATTCAAATATTGATCACCATGACATTCATGCATTATATAAACTTTCTTTGTCCACTTTCTTTACTCAATTCCTTATTGCATTGTATATGGTTCTGCTATTGTCTGAGTTTATTATGTATTTTTGTTTTGAATTATGAATATGATGGTATATTCTCCCCACCTACTATCCATAGACCCTAACTACTAGTCAGCTAATTTTAGCATATAGGGAGACACACTAGAAGTCATGTGGCAACCATTCCGGCTAACCGATTTGAAGGTAATTGAGGACGAAATTTTTTAATGTGGTATCAAAGTCATCAAGTTGAATTTTTTTCATTGTCTTTATGTTTTTGGATAGTAGACCGGATACATGGAATGTGTTGGTGCATGGTTAATATATTTTCTTCAAACTAATCCCCCCACATTTGATAAAAAAAAATTGGATAGGTTTGGGAATTGATGTTGATACTGTTAGTTGTTATAGTTGATATGATTTCACCTAGGGTGAACATTGTAATTTATACTACTAATTGATTATGGGGATTTTTTTTAAATATTCCTTCTCTTGATACAGAAAATATGATTCATTACAAGAATCATCTTAGTCACTTAGATATTCAAATGACATACATATGACATGCTATATAGTTTTATTATTCGGATGCCAACAAATTTTTGTTGGGTTCCATGGGATTAATTCAATGATTTGATGTTCCATAGCATGCCTCCGTATATTACATGTTTTGGTGATATATTCAACATGTTTTATTGTTTATATACAACGTTTCCTCTAGGATTAATATTATTTTATATTATTCTATGATTCTGTATTACCCCGAAATTCTTTGTTACTACTTGTGAGAAAATGCTAGATATGTTTCGATGTGTACATGGACACATTGATGAAAATTGATTAGATTCTTTTATGAAGTGATCCAATTTTTATTGTAATGTGTATGGGCACTTTATAGTTGAAAATGGTAAATTTTGTATTCATATGATTGAAAAAGTGCTCTTAATGTGGAAATAATAAATGAAAATTGATCGTGATGAATGGGATCCAAATATGAGTTGTATGGGGTATGTGCGCCTTATCGGTTTATAGATAGCCCCTATGTGTTTGGGCCATCTATAACCCTTTTTTTCGATAAATAGTTATAAATGTAAAAATTTTTACAAATGATTTAATGAACGATTTTGGTTTTATTTTTGATGAATCTGAGATAGAATAAATGGGACCCTTGGAGGTCGCTTATGTTTCAAAAATGATTTTTGATATTAAATTGCCTTTCTAAAATTGTATGACACAGAATGATAAATGTTTAAACAGATAGTTTTCATTGTTTACTCTATGAGATTTCTGATCTTGTTACCGTTTAAGTGCCATTGTTACTATTATAACATTTGGGCTTTAAATAACAACATCCATACTTTGAGGGGTAGCCTTTGTGTCTTGACTATTTGTTTGGGAATAAGCACTGAAAAATCCATGGATCAGAAGGTTAGAAATGCCTTGCAAGAACCCTGTTTTTTCTATAAATTACATTGTAATATTATTGATGTATTTCTGGAGTAGTGCCTTCAGATGATGTGCGATTTCGAGTTCCGTTGTGGCTGGATTTAAATTTTCAGTGCGTTCACACTAGACACACCAAATAAATGGAATAACTCCTAAACTGTAGCTCTGATAGGAAAACTGAGAGCATAATTGAGTCCATATCATGTCTTTTACTCTAGGATGGGTGTATGTTTCGCGAGCGCGGGCCTTCTCTCAAAAATACCACCAGGGGCATTTTTGTAATTTAGCAGCCTCGGGCATTGAATTTTTATCTTTTTAACAGGGAATCTGATTAAAATTCGGTGACTGTGGTTGTGCTCGAGAGGTGGTGTATACCTTAGGGGAGGCTTAACCTCGACCCCATCGAGATTTTCAGATGTGGTTTAATTTGGGGGTTTAAATTAATTAAAATTTTAATTAGTTTTTCATTATTTAAACCTTTTCCCACCCATGTTCTTCCCTTCCCATTCCATTTCGTCTAACAGAAGTGTCACCCTCAAACCCTCCCCTCTCCTCAAGCTCCTCCAGCCTCCCTACCCATGGCGGTTGTGGTTCCGGCGACGGCGAACCCCTGGAAATTCTTCAGGCTCCGCCCTAAGAGGAAGGGTTTTTTTCTTCGTGTTTCAAATTCATACAACTCTCTTTGAATTGCTAGATATGCATCGAATTTCTTTTATTTTGTCGATCGATGCCCATGGTCACATAGTATATTTCTTGAGCATTCCAACACCTATTTCAGATTTGAATTCCATGTTATGAGGTGTCCACAGCTGTCCAACACAAATTTGAGGTTGCTTTAATGTTTTCGGGAGGATCTGGCAGGTCCGGAGGGTCTTCAGCAGTCCAGGGTAGTCGAGAGGAGGCGCAACGGGGTAGCTCGGAGCGGGGTAGTGGCGGCTTCAGCGGAGCCAACCGAGGGCGTCTTAGTCGAGGGCAGACGATAGAGGTGCCAGGCAAGTGTGGAGGCAGGGCGAGCGGGGGTCGGCGTCGCGGTCGAGAAGAGGCGCCAGGTAGGGGCGTGCGACGCAAGAGACCGGTCGGCTCTGCCGTCCGGGTTGACGCAAGATACCTGAAGTCTTCATGACCATGTTCCGCATACAAGGACCCGCAACCTGTGGGTCCTGTGGAAACTCAGCCAGACCGGATGAGCCAGTCCGGGTGAGGCAGCCTGACCCGCGCAACCTCGGGCCGGTTAAAGCAGGGTGGATCGGCCGAACCGGTCCGACCCACCTATGTTTTCCCTTTTTAAAATTAAAACACACCTAAAAATTATACCAGTTGTAGGATTCACATGTCCTATACAGAAACACATTCCGTGAATCAAGATGAACCTTTTGAGATAGTCTTAGGGATTTTTAATTCTTGAGACGAGGTTCTCGGTGGCGCGACACGTACGTTATGTGGTTTTGCACTTTTCTCGAGGTTCTTTTTTTGGGAGGCGCTGACACATTCAGAGTCAATTTTGAGCACTTTCAGTGGAATTTCGACCCTGGCGTTAAGATGATGATTTGCATTACGGTTTTGGGCATTGAAACTGGAGTTGGGGCATGAGACCCACGACCAGTCTTTTAAGCTACGGGCAGCATTTCACAAGATTCTCATCAGAAATCCATTTGGGGCGTGCGAGCAGTTGATTATAAGTATTTTTCCAAGGGAATTCCAATCGTACAATCCTCCCGCTTTAATTTTTCATGATGGAGTAAGCCCCACGAGGGCCGTTTTGGGAGTTGGCGGTGACTTCCATCTTTATCACCGGGTGTCCGTTTCGGATAAGTGGGTAGTCAATCTTATGTACTTTTCTGGGAGGATCGCAATGGTGTGATCTGTTCATTGTGCTTCAGTACTAGGATGCATGTCCAACATAGTACCGCTCGTGTGTGGTATGGTAATATGAATCTTTTTCTTTTGATATTTGTTACATGCACGTGAGCTATTAATTTGACGTGTTTTTCTAAGGGGATCACAATGGTGTGATGCACTCGATTGTTTTTGGGACCGAGGCTCGGGACCACGAGACTTCATTTAGGCGTAACATAGTGTTGAAATACTGTTACGCAGGATGTTTGTTGGAGGTGAGTAAATAGTCTATATCACGTGTTTTTTCCATGAGGATTACAATGGTACGATCTGTTTGGATGTGCGGTGTCTCGTCTGTGATCTCATTAAATGTGGAAGAATGAAAGGTGCTCTGGTGGCAGTTCTACTTGATGTGTTTGTAAGAGAACCCTTGGCCTGTGATCGTGTTCAATCATGTGTGATTGAAGTTGATGTTTGAAGATATTTGGATGGTCGTGCTTGGGCCATGGAGGAATCAAGTTGGATAATTTACATTGTCTCACTTCGCACTGACGTTGGGTGTCAAATGCACGATATCCATTGAGATAGAGATGTGGTATACTCTGGGAGTATATGGGGATTCATGGATGAACATATTGTTTTTTATACCTGATAAGGATTGTGTACTTGGGATGGAGATGAGATAGGGCCACACGTTGTGTGGTCCACATGTGTGTGTCATGTTCTGCATTACATACCTTTGATCTGTCATGTCATTGAGGGCTCCTCTGTTCATGATGGTTTAGACCAGTAGGGTTGAGTGGCTTCCCCTAGTTCTGTTCTCGATGGTGTGATCGTCAGAGTTTTTTGGGTTCCCCTTTTTCCTTCAGTCATGTGGGCATTCATTATCACATCCCTTCATGTTCTATGGTAGAGTTTTTGTGGATTTGGTGTGACCAATAAATTATGCGGGCACTGTTCTTCTACCCGAGAGTTTGTTTCTAATTAGGTATGGATCCCCAGGGAGCCTAAGTGTAGATTACGTAGCCGAGTATTGGGATAATATGCTCCAACCACAATCTACCATGACATGTTTTCCTAGGTAGAGCTCCAGCTATCAGTGTGACCCACACTACACGGCCGTTGAACCTCTACTAGGTTAATTGTTCTGATGTTGGGTGGTTGTGCGATACCCACTCCATGTTGTGTTGGACAGTGTTGTACCATCCAGTAGGGATGGAGAAATTAGTTCCGGGTTTTCCCTCAAGTGGGTCTGGAAACTGGGTTTCTCATTAACTTCTTAGGGTTTACCCTCCAGCAGAGACAGGGCAATGGGTCGCCAGAAAACCTCATAGGGTTTAACCTCGAACAGAGGCTAGGCAGTGGGTTACCCGATGAACTCTTAGAGTTGACCCTCTTGTAGGGACTCGCCAGTGGGTTACCCGATGACCTCTTAGGGTTTACCCTCCAATAATGACTGGGAAGTGTGTTACCCGACGTCCTCATAGGGTTTACCCTCGAGCAGAGACTGGGAATTGGGTTACCTAATGACTTCTTTCAGACTCGGTCCTTTCTACTGGGCAAGTCTATGGATTTTCCCCATGACTACTGGAGCCGGACCCTTGGTTGTATGGGTTAGTGATGTGACAGCTTTGACATTGAAAAGACCACTCGACTGTGTGACAGTGACAAGGTGTGGTTTTCCTTTCCCCGGAACTCTCAAGTATGAGGGGAACTTTCCCCACCCAAATGCATCCTTGAGACGTGACCTAAAACACTACAAGTGAGTCAGTGTTTCCCAAAGTGGATAATGTCAAGGTATGGTGATTTGACACCCTTGAATTGTAGTTCGGGGCAGACTGGTGGGATACTGGGCATCAATGGTGTTTACATCTGGTAATGTTGGCTACTCATTTTCTTGGGCTGAGCTATGGGATGGATATCCCCTTATAATCTTGTTTGGGTTTCCTGATTGAGCATATGGAGATGTATATACCTTGTTCCAACACCCACTCCTTGGTTTTGGTTACTCTCCTTCTCAGAGAGGCCAAGATGCGCGAGGTATGCCATGTGCTTTCTGTATCTAGCTTCTCCTGGTTGGATGAGTCTTATCTCCTACTATAGCTACCAAAGACTCGACAAGTAGTTTCATCTTCTCACCATTTCTAGATCCTTGTGTTTGGACGAGTCTAATTACATTATCTTGTTGGGTTGAGTTTTTACTCTACTTTACTCATTACTGCACTCTCTGTCGTCCTCATTTACTATTCCCAATTCGATCTACTACTCACCTCTTTAATACATACTTTGTTTTTCCCTCAATCCATCAGGGTATCCTATTTATTATTTTTATACTCACCCCTGTTTGGGCTTTTCCCACACTTGGCGTGCCCTTACGGACGACAGGCAGGTCGATCATGACATCAGAGGAGCTTAGGAGTTTATGAGCTTGGACCGTGTATGGTGTTCAAAGTCGGGTTCCCGGTGGGGGGCCCTTACATCCGTTGTACTTTTGTTTACCTATTGTTGGATTGTGGCACTTTTCTAGTTGTGCGCGTGTATTGACCTATTTCTTTTCAGTTGACCTTCATCATTTACATTTTACTGTTTAGAGGCCGATGGACTTTTATGGTATTTTATAGCAGTTAGTACATTACATTTCCTTTTACTCTCACTTCTTCTTTGAGGGGCGTGTGTGTAAGTGTAGGTACACAGGAAAAGGCCTCCCCCAATTTTTTAGTCATTGTCTCTTGTTGCCAGCCCTTGGCCTATGGAGGCGGGCTTGGGGTAGTAACGGCTCGAGCCTGGGTAGGGTCGGGACATGAAAAAGTAGTATCAGAGCCGGTTCGTTCCTTGGGATGTTGTTCGGACGTCCCTAGAAAATAATTGGTTGGGATCTAGGGAAACCGTTTCAACGTTTCTTCTGAGAATCTCTAAGGCCAGGGAGTCCTGTGATGGTACGGCGGCCGTATCCATTCACTAGGACCCTAATAACCCACTTGTCGACTCGGCATGCTGAGATACCCATTGTAGGTAAAATTGGTTAGTGCATCACCTAGTATTGAGTATTTTACTATCCTTCTTGATTCATCTCCCCATTGTGGTTATATTCATATACATATTTTCTCATCTGATCATGGTGCTCCTTGATAACATTCAGGATGCCTCTACTATGAAAGATAGAAAGGATACTAACATTGTTTCATAATGAAGAAATTCTGAGATATGATGCCCCAGTACAAAACACATCATGCGGTCCCCTTCCTATGGGTGGTCCGGTAGGATCACCCATACCTAGTGAGCAGAAAATAGCTCCAGTAGAGCAGATAGAGCCTGAGTTTAGGTTGAGCATGCACCATGAGTTCCAGTGACATAGAATGCTAAGGTTCAGTGGTGAACCATACCCTTAGGCAGAATATGTTCGGCTAGAGATAGTGGTTTGACTCTTCAGTATTTCATAGACACTAGGAGATATGATGGTTTCTTCGGCCGCCATAATTTGCCATAGAGTAGCTGGGAATTGGTGGAGTCTGGTGACTTAGTTACTCGATGAATCTTCACTTTTGTGGGACGACTTTCAGCTACTGTTTCGTGAGCAGTTTTACCCCTCTTACTTATGCTCCATTCATATCCAGGAGCTCCTACAGTTTCATTAGGGTGGGATGATGGTGACTGAGTATGTGACTTGTATCGTAGACAACGAATTTTTTTACCCAGACTGAGTCCACGATGGAAACTTTCGAGCGCGGAATTTTGAGTAGGGCGATTCGTGCATTCATAGTACCCTTGAGTATTTCCACATATGTCGGGGTTCTAGAGTAGGTTCTACTAACAGAGCACTTCCTGTCGTGTTCTACCGTTGGTGGTGGCAGCAAGCACGACAAAGCTGAGACATCTGTCGCAGTTAGCGGGCATCGGATAACAAAACCTCAATGCAGTTGGCTTTCCAATAACCGGAATCAGGGGTGTGTTCGTACACCACAGTGGCACCTAAGTGAACCTATGTATACAAGAGAGAGTCAATGTTATGCTTGCGATGATATAGGTCACTTAGACTGGGACTGTATGACTAGGCACGCTAAGAATATCAGGCAGGCAGCAGGTGCAACAACACAGCAGATGTAGCACCATGATCAGAGTGGTACCCAGAGAGGTGGTACTAGCAGAGGAGTGGGAGAAATTGGAAGAGGGGGAAGACATTACGAAGATTTCCCATCACCACTAGGTGGTCCAAGTTAGGCACCAGGAGATGACAGTTGGGACAGGGGACAGTCATGATCATTGGATGTTTACGATCCCGCAGAGCATGAAGTGACAAGAGGTACGCTTTACATCTCTGGTACATTTTGTAGAAGAATTTTCAGACTATGTGTGTGAAATTATTTTCTCCTGGATTCTTGCTTGAGTTGTTACCAGGGTGATGCGGGGTGTCGTTGTAACCCTATATTAGTGGAATATAAGGATTGAAACCTTTCTCTTTGGTTGATAGTGGTGACTCCTTCACCTTTCGAGTGTGTAACAGAGTCTTGGTCATGGGGCATCGACTGTGAAATCTTGTGTTACGAGATATCCTTTGGTGTTTACCATATAGTTATCTGATGTAGGGAGTAAAAAATATTTTTCCCACATCCAAACGATGATTCCACTTGCACCATGCGATGTAGAGGTGCGACCGGGGAGGTGAGCATCCCCTGAGGTCCTTCGGGCCGTTTGAGACCGTGCGATGGGATGGTGATGTCCCCACCGCCTTTCCCTAACCCCAAAGGCTGGTTTGGGTGAATAACGTCTCCCAAATGACTAACCTAATAAGAAGTGTGGCTGAACCTATGCACTTCATCAGCGAGGGCATACCCCATGCGAACGGAACAAATCCTTTGGTCCTTGCATGGGGATTCATAACTCTGCAAGTGTTCTTCTAGGTACGGGAGAGCCAATTGTGGGCTTATTACCCTGAGTAGTTCCACTAGTTTTTCTTTTTGGTGATGAAAATAATGAAGGATTAAATGACGTAAGAACCCAAATTATTTCTATAAAATACTTTTGAATATTCTTGATGTTATTATAGAGTAGCGCCTTCAGACGGTGTGCGATTCTGAGCCCTAGTGTGGCCGGAATTAAATTTTCAATGCGTTGACACTGGGAATACCAAATAAACGGGATAAATCATAAACGGTAGCTCGTATAGGAAACATGAATGCATTGTTGAGTCCATAGAATTCTTTTTACTCTATGAGGGGTGTAATTTTCACGGGTGCGGGCCTTCTTTGAAAAATGCCACCAGGGGCGCTTTCGTAATTTATCAGCATCTAGCGTTGAAATTATAAATTTTGAACGGGGCCTCAGATTAAAATTATCAGACCTCCGTTGTGCTCGAGAAGGGGTTTTTACCCTAGGGGAGGCTTAATCTTGACCCCGTCGAAAGTTTCGAATGCGGGTTAATTTGGGGGTTTAAATTAATTAAAATATTAAATAGTTTTTCTTTATTTAATCCTAAACCCACCCCTTTTCTTCCCTTCCAATTTCAATTACTATTTAAGAAGTTTCTCACTCAAGCCCTCCCTTCTCCTCAAGATCCTCCAGCCTCCCTCCCCATGTCAGTTGTGGTTCCGACGAAGGCGAACCCCTTACGATGCTTCGGGCTATGCCAAAGAGGTAGGGTTTTTTCATGGTGTTTCAAATTCATACATCTCTCTTTTAATTACGAGATATGCGTTGAATTGATGTTATTTTGTTGAGAAAAGACAATGGCCACGATGTATATTTATTGATCTTTCGGAATCATGTTTCGGATTTGAATTCCGAGTTCCGAGGCGTCCACAACTGTCCAACAAAAATTTGAGATAGTTTTAATGTTTTCCGGCAGATCTGGCCGGTCCGGCGGGTCCCAGGCAGTCCAGGGCGGACAAGCGGAGGCACAGTAGGGTAGATCGGAACGAGGCAGTGGCAGCTTCAGCTGATCCGGCCGGGGGCGCCGCGGTCAAGGATGGGTGACGAAGGCACTGGGCAAGAATGGAGGCTTGGCGAGAGGGGGTCGGCATCGTGGTCGAGCGGAGGCGCCAGGTGGGGGTGTGCGACGCGGGAGACAGGACGGCTTTTCCGGCCAGGTTGACACTGGTGACACAGGTTCGTCATAACCTAGATCCACAGATAAGGACCCACACCTTGAGGGTCTTGTGGGTACTTCTCTATACCGGCCCGCGTGACTGCAGGTCGTTTGAAGCAAGGCGGACCGGCGGAACCAGCCCGACCCACCTGTTTTTGCCCTTTTAAAAAATAAAATGCTCCTAAATATTATACCAGGAGTTGGATTCGTGTTCTGTCTATGGAGACACGTTCACTTAATCGATACTATCTTTTTTGAGATGGTCTCTGGGATTTTTAATTCCCAAGATGAGGGGCTTGGTCGCGCTTCACGTACGTTATGTGGTTTAGCGCTTTTCTTGAGGTACTTTTTTTTGGCGGTGCAGACACATACGGAGTCCGTTTTGAGCACTGTTAGCAGCATTGTGACCCAGTAGTTGAGAGGAATATTTCCAGTATGGTTTAAGGCATTGAAACCAGAGTTGAGGCATGGGTCCCACATCCCATCTTTTAAGCTGCGAGCTGTATTTCACAACTTTCTCATCGGATGCCCATTCGGGGCAAGCGAGCAGTTGATTCTGAGTGTTTTTCCAAGGGAATTGCAATGGTACAATCTTCCCGCTTTAATTATACATGATGGTGTGGGCCCCATGAGGGCTATTTTGGGAGTTGGTGGTGATTTCCATCTTTATCACCAGTTGTCTGTTTCAGATAAGTGGACAGTCAAATGTGTGTACTTTTTTGAGAGGATTGCAATGGTGTGATCCATTCATAGCGCTTCGGGACCAGGATGCAGGTCCCACATTGCACCATTCTTGTGTGGAATGGAAATATGCATATTTTTCTCCAAATATACATTCCATTCAAGTGAGTAGTCAATTTGACATGTTTCTCTGAGGAGATCACAATGGTGCGATGCACAAGACTGCATTCGGGACCAAGGCTCGGGACCACGGGACATCGGTCAGGCATAAATCATTGTTGAATGACTTTTACGATTGATGAATTTTAAAGGTGAGTAAATAGACTATCTCATGTTTTTTTCCATGAGGAATACAAAGGTATGATCCATTTGTATGTGCAGAGTCTCATTAGAGATCTCATTAAATTTGGAATCATGAAAGGTGCTCCTGTGGTGATTCTTCTTACTATGTTTTGAAGAGAAACCTTGGCGTGAGATCGTCTTCACTCATGTGTGAGTTAAGTTGATGTTTGAAGAGATATGGATGGTCGTGATATGGGCGTGGAGGAAGAAGGTTCACAAAATTACGTTTTCTCCCTTCGCTCTGATGTTTGGTGTCATGTGAACAATAGCCTTTGGGAAAGAGATGTGGTATACTCTGGGAGTATACAAGGATGCTTGGAGGTACATTTTATAGTTTGTACCTGATAATGTTTGTGTAGTAGGGTTTGAGATGAGGTAGGGCCCCACGTCGTGTGGGGACCTTGTGTGTTCTGTGTTCTTCTTTACGTACCTTTGATCTCTCATGACATAGAGGGTCCCTCTGTTCACGATGGTTTAGAACAGCAGGATTGAATGGTATCCCTTGGTTCTGTTCTTGACGGTGTGATCAGCAGAGGTGTTTGGGTTCCACTTTTTCCTTCAGCCATGTGGGATTTTAGTATCACATCCCTTCATGTTCACTAGTAGAGTTTTTTTTTGATTCGGTGTGACCAATACATTATGCGGGCACCAATCCTCTACCCATGAGGTTGTTTCCAGTAGGGTGATGATCCCCAGTGAGCATGGGCGCAGATTCCCTACCCAAGTATTTGGATCATATCATCCATCCACGATCTACTGTGACATGCTTCCCTAGGGATGGCGAGAGTAGTTCTGGGTTTACACTCCCTCGGGGCTGGGCAGTGGGTTGCTCATCGACTTCATCGGGTTTACCCTCTAGCGGTGCTGGGTATTGAGTTTCTCATTGACTTTTTTATGGTTTACCCTCAAGTGGAGACTAGGGAGTGGGTTACACGATGACCTTTTTGGGTTTACCCTTCAACACAGACTGGGCAGTTGGTTACCAAAATACCACATAGGTTTTACCCTCCAGCAGAGGCTCGACAGTGGGTTATCTGAGGACCTCTTAACATTTACCCTCCCGTAGAGATTGGGCAATGGGTTACCCGACAACATCTTAGGGTTTACACTCCAGTAAAGACTGGGCAGTGGGTTACCCAATGACTTCTTTCAGACTTAGTCCATTCTATTAGGCTACTCTATGGATTTTCTTCGTGACTACCAGAGCGTGAGCCTTGGTTATACAGATCACTGATGTGACAACTTTGACTTTAGGAAGACCTCTTGACTGTGTGATAGTGAAAAGGTGTGGTTTGACTTTCCCCAGAACTCTCAAGTATGAGGGGTGAATTCCCCACCAAGCCACGTTCTTGAGACATGACATAGAACCGTGCGGGTGAGTCAGTGCCATCCAAAGAGGATAGTGTCAATGTGTGGTGATTTGAGCCCCATGACTTGCAGTTCGGGGCAGACGGGTGGGATGCTGGTTATCGATGGTGTTTACTTCTGGGACTATTTGCTAATCATTTTCTAGGGCAGTGCTATGAGATGGAGGTCTCATTATGATCATGTTTGGGTTTCTTGATTGATAATATGGATATTTATAAACCCTGTTCTAGTATCCACTCCTTGGGTTTGGTTACTCTCCTTCGAGGAGAGGCGAAGATGTGCGGGGTATGCCACGTTCTTTCCTTGTCTAGCTTCTTGTTATTGGATGAGTTTACTATCCTACTGTATGTAGCGAAGACTTGATGAGATGTTTCATCTTCTCGTCATTTCTAGATCCTTGTGTTTGGACGAGTCTACTTTCTTTCTCTTGTTGGGTTGAGCTGTTACTCTACTATACTCTTTACTTCACTATCTGTCATCCTCCTTTACTATTACATGTTCGATCTACTTCTCAACTCTTCAGTACCTTCTTTGTTTCTCCCTAGAGCCTTCAGGGTATCCTACTGAGTATTTTTATACTCACCCCTTCATGGGCTTTACCCTCACATTGTGTGACCTTTTAGATGACGGACAGGTCTATCGTGATGTTAGAGGTGCTGTGGAGTTGGGGAGATTAGAACATGTATGGTTTTCGTAGTCGGGTTCTAGGTGAAAGACCCTGCCAGCTATTGTACTTTTTTTACCTATTGTCTGGTTGTGGCACTTTTCTGGTTGGGTGCATGTTTTTTCTTTTTTCTTTTTAGTTTACCTTCAGGATTTACTTTGTACTATTTAGAGGTTGATGCACTTTTGTGGTTTTTTATAGATTCTAGTACATTAATTTTACTTTTACTCTGCCCATATTCATTTAGGGGACATGTGTGTGTGTACATGTACTCAGGAAAAGCCACCCCCCTGTGTTTTTTAGCCTTCCGCGCTTGTCTTTAGCCCCTGGCATATGGATGCTGGCTTGGGGTAGTTGCAGCTCGAGCCCAGGTAGGGTCTGGTCATGACATGCCTCGGGCATGGTCAGCCATTAAATATGGTCTTAGGTTTACTATATAGTATAGTGACTTGGGTGCTCAGGTAATATCATCCCACTGCTTGGGATGACTTTTTGAGAATTATTTGTTTTGACTCACTAGTAAATTTAATATTTCATCTTTTTTGTGAGATTTTGAAGTGTTGATCATAATTTCATTGAACATCACATGTTCCGTTAAGGTGTTTTTTAAACAGCATGATTGAAGGAAAAAAATTTCATTCCACTTCATGGAATCTCTTAAGATGGTAGTTCCACATTAGTTCTAGTAAACATTTTAAATCATTCATGGAACCATGACTAGAAAAGGTGTTTGGGGTGCACAAAATTTTGGAAAGTCCTTTAGTTTTTAGAAAATTTTTATGGTATGATTTGAAAAAATACATATATACCTTGGTTGTAATAGGCATCAGGTTTTGGTTGATGATGCATCAGTTGGTGATGACAGGATTTTCATAAAGAGTTGACTGGTGATAGTTCAATTGACCTTCTTTGTGGCTTGGGTTTACTCTTAGTGTGATCTTGTGATTGAGATGAGCATGGCCTCTATCTTGAAATATTCATGTAGTCACTGATATTGCATCAGTCTTAGATCATCATTATGATTTAAAAGTCAATGGTCTTGATAAGTGGTTGTTATCTGGGATGTACGTGGGATGCATAGTACATTGGGTTACACCTTTATTGATGTTGGGGAATGACAGTTTTAAAGTATCCTTATGATGGAATGACTTGGAGTGGTCCCCATATGTCTAGTATTGAATTTTTCATACTTTTGGTTGCTGTTGAAATCGTTTTAAAGGCACTTCGCTGGATTAATAATGGGTATGAGTTTCTTGGGTAATCATTGTTTTCAATGAAACAACTTTAGCATGGAGTTCAAAAATGGTAGAAAGTTCATTGGTCAATTTGGAACGCATTGTGATCATTAAAATATGGCTTCTCTACCTTGGTGGGTTCGCTGGTATTGTAAAAGCTGATGATGGCTTCTCGAGAACAAGATGTTTTTAACGTTTTTAATTTACAAAGGCACATGTTTTTGAACCAGGTTAAAATAAAAAATTTTGGAAATATTTTATTTTAATTCTCTTAGCAGGTTTAAAACCATAATTTAGGATAATTTTTTTCCATGTTGGGTTCATTTTATGTGTTGACATAAGGCTTGAGTAAAATCTCAAGGAGTTCATGGTGGCTCGATGGGTTTTATGAGCAACATATTGGGAAACTCAGTTTTAAAAAGTCAATGCACCGGCGTTTGAATGGGAAGTTCATGGTTAGTAAAACCTTGTGGATCAACCAGGTAGGATACTCTAGGTATCCAGAATTAGGTGCATGATCTACACACAGTCTTTCAGACCATGAAAGTTAAATCGTGTGGCTTACTTAGTTTTGACTTTCGGGTTAAATTAATTTAATATAATTCATGGTTTAGAAGAATTTAATTAAATGATATATCAGAGGTTCCATTTAATAAAATTAATTTGGAGATATTTTAATTAAATGAAATATAAATGGATAATTTATTTAAATAAATTGATATGAATGTGATTAAATTTATATTAATTGATGATGAGTTAGATTCATTATTTAACTAAATTGATATAAGAGGAATATAAATAAATTTCATTTAAATGTGGAGTTTGGAGTTTTCAATGAAGGGTAATATTAAATGAAAATATTAAATGATGTGTGAATGATGAGTTGGGATTTCATTTTATTAAATTCATTGTAAATGAGATATTAATTAATTTATATGAAATAATGGTTTTATTTATGCACATTCAACATTATGATGAATTTAATTAGCCGTTGTAAAATAGGGATTATTATTTAATTAATGTTGAGGTTGATAGAATTTTATTAATAAATTTTTATGTGTTGGAGTTTTTAATTTAATTAAATTGTGTTTAGAGAGTTTAATAATATAAAAAGAATTAGATAAATTATTTATTTAAATTTCGTTCGGAAAAATTTTATTATGTGATGATTAATGATGTGTTGGGGTTATATTAATTAAATTATGCTTAGATAATTTCATTATTTAATTTTTGGATAACAAATTCAATAAAATTCAGTTGTAATGGAATTTAATTAAATGATGTGTTCAATGGTGATTTTGGGGTTTGACTAAGAGGTGTGTAAATTAATTGATTATAATAATAATATAATGGGGGTTATTATTATTAATTTTATCAATGTAATATTAATTTTTTTAATTTGGGTTTATTTGAGAAGGAAATGGATGAGGGTGAGGAACATAGCAGGAGGCATGATTTTCATCACTTAGATCTCCTATGGTGAGGTGCACCATCATCTCTCCTATAAATCCACTTCACAAAACTGGTTCCTTCATGAAGGTTGTTTGTCTCCGTGAGGGAACTCTTTGTCCATGAATTTGTATCTTATCAGTAGTTTTTTTTTCTCTCCTTTTCCCAATATCCATTAGGCCGAAACCCTAAGGTCTGTGATTAATTTGGTTTCTTCTTTTATTCTTAGATTTTGTGATACAGAATATGTCTCTTGATCCACTGGTCTATATTCTGACGATCGCTGCTGAAGGTGAATAGTTTCGGCTTGATTTGGTTCACCTTTGTCATTTTCTGTTAAGACTACATAGCTGATAATGTGTTTCACACACCTTGAATTAGGATCTTACTGTATAATTGTATTTTGGTTGATTAATTTGGTGTGTGCTTGTCCCTTTCGCACTTATTGTGAGTTTCAGTTGTTGTTGCCACGTGTTGCGATCAATAATAAGTATGACTGCACATTAATGTGGAAGTATGTACGCAAGAGAGTGTTATAGTTTGATTTTGGAAACATTGGATCAACTGAATTCATTGAGGTATGGTTCTAAGCATTTCATTATTAATAAAATGTAGTTTATTAATTTATTTCTATTGGTAAACTTGACTGAAATGTTGTATTAAATTGATTATCTGATGAATGAGATGATTAATTATGAATTAATTTTTCACATTGAGTTTCCAAAATATATAGTTTTTCTTGAGATTAATTATGAGTTATTAATTAAGTTAAGTTGAGATAATTAACTATGAATGAATTATCTTCTTTGGGATAATAATTATTTGAGGTATTAATTATGAGTAATTAATTTGGTAATACTTAGATAATTATTTTTGTGCTTTGAAATGTTAATTAATGGAGGAATTAATTATGATATATTAATTTGGTGGTGTTGAAATAATTATTTATGAATTATTTATTTTATTTGAAATGATTATTAATCAGTGGATTAATTATTAAATATTAATTGAGTTAGTATTAAATAACTAATTATGGATTAATTACGTTCTTTGATATGTTAATTAATCAAGGGATTAATTATGATGTATTAATTTGGTTTTGTTGAAATAATTAATTATGAATTAACATTGTTGTTTGAAATGATAATTAACCAGGGGGTTAATTATTATATATTAATTAGGATAAGTTGAGGTAATTAATTTTGAATTAATTATGTCCTTTGAGATGATAATTAATTGAAAAATTAATTATGATATATTAATTTGGTTAATATTAAATAATTAATTATGAATTAATTATGTGCTCAGAGATAATAATTAATTATGGGATAAATTTGGTTATGTTGAGATAATTATTTATCAATTATTTATGTTCATTGAAATGATAATTAATTAGAAGATTAATTAAGATATATTAATCTTGTAAAGTGGAGATAATTAAATATAAACTAATTATCTGTCATGGGATTATAATATAGATAAATAATCCGGGGTCAATTATGAGATATTGATTTTGGATTTGTTGAGATAATTTATTTGTTAATAATTTATGTTATTTTGAAACTATTTGTTTAGAGATAATAAATATTTGAATTAATTATTTGATATTGGTATAGCTTCCTTAGGAGAACTATTTTCAGAATTGATTTTGTTATATTGAGTTGGTTTCCTATTAATTCATTATTTTTAAATTAATGTGAAAAATATATGTGATTATTTAACAGTTGAATTAATAATGTTATAGTAATTATTAGTTAATTTTTGAGTTAACTAATTGAATTGTTGTGTTTACCAATTTTTTGAGTTTTAGTGAATGTGATGTTGTTAATTAGTTATTGAATAAATTATCAAACATGATTAATTAATTTATGAATTAATTAATGGATGGGTTCATGGGGGGAAGGACATGAAATCATACCCACATGATATATATATATATATGATTGATAAATTGCCTATGAGAAAGGAAATGATTCTACTAATACAAATGGTGTGCTAGACATGGCATTCAATACCAATCAATAATTAATATTTTTGTAATGGGAAAAGGACTGATGATCCAAATACCTATGGGTTTTGAGATATTGACTTATGCTCCAAATACTCATGAGGGTGCTAGACATGACATTTTGCATCCATTAATTTCATTGGATAGTGGTTCCAATTGGTCATACGTGAATTGAAATAATGGTCAATGGAATCCGATTTAATGAAATGATTTGTGAATTGAATATTAGAAATAGTTTAGAATATGACATGTCACATATAAGAATTGAGATATAGTTGTTCTAGGGAACCTGAGGTTTTTTATTAAAGAAGCAATATCAAATAAGGTGTTAAAGAGTTTATTTATGCTTTCTATATATTTATATTTCATCTTCACACTCTTATTTATGACTACTATCCAAAGAAAGTATCTTTGGTAGGTGTCCATTAGGAACCTGGTTGGGTGGTAGTTTACATATTTAATTATTTTATTAAATTGTTATATGTACACAATATTTAATTATATTAAATTGTCTAGATTGAGTTAGATACTGGTGGTACTGACCTACAACGATTTATATCTCACACCCTACATTGGACACCATTACACTAGGGTACCCTGGTAGACACTAATTGTTCACAAGAAAATGGATCATTCTTATTGTAGTTTTCTTGTACTTCAGAGTTATGAGAAAAGGACCGATCAAGAGCTCGGGATGCTCGTGGTGATCGCCCTTAGGGATTTGAGTCTTTTCCATATTTTTGGATGTAGATTTAATTCATGATGTTTTGTTTTCTGAATTAAAATATGTATCATGATGACATGAATGAATTTTATAAACTAGAAATGTCCACTTTCATTATTCATTTGACTATTGATTTATATCTTCTTCTGGTATTGTCTATGTTTATTCTCAATTTCTGCTGAGAATTCTGAATATGAGGGTATAGTTTCCTCACTAAGTATCCATAGCCCCTTGATGCTAGTCGGCTTCCTAGGGCATATAGAGAGACGTGCTTGAGTTCATTTAACGACCGATCCAGCAATTGATTTGAGGGTATGATGGGCCGAGACCTTAACCATTGATATTCTAGTAATATTGAATTATTATATGTTCGTTCTAACAGCTATAGGAATCAATAACCATGATTTTATTAAATTTCCATAATTTATATTTCAACATACCTATTTTCATCTAGTTTGAAATTTTATTCACATTTATGGTAAAATTATTTAATGAATATTGTCATCACTTGACTATTTCATCATTTATCAAAAAAATTAGAAGGTTGGGTAATAAATTCACTGAATTCATCCATTGTTCTTGAACACATCCACAATTAATAGTATAATAAAATATTTGACAAGAATAAGACTTATATGAATTATTTTGTATTTATAATCATATTAATTAAAATTTAATATCATTAGAATATCCAATCATATTGAATATATGATAAATGAATAACCATGGTAAAGCGAAATCCACTACCCTCGAAAACATAAATCAATCATTTCATGCTTCAATTAGAGAATTTATTTTCATTTCAAACAACATCATCACCTCAACACTCACACAATAATTTTTCTAACATATTGAATTTATACCCTGAGAAATATATTTCCTTAAGAATTCTATAATAGGAGTTCCGAAATTTAATATTCGTATTTTGGGGATTAATATAATGTTTAGATTAACGACGGTGATTCATTTGTCTATCTTCAAAAAATATTATCAATTGAAAATCATTCCATATATTGATTCATTCAGTAATATTAATGATTGTTTTCCTTCTAAAATTTATCACCCCAGACATCATATACATTTAGTGAGCCAATATCCATATTTCATAATGTAATGACTCTACATGGTAATTTGCCATATCATGTATTCATATATATTGCGAATCATCCTACATAAAAAATTTATGACTGGTGAATAGTTTAGTTAAAAACCAATTATTTAAATATATCTAATGGACAGTCATACATATATTCATTTGGTATCATTCCCATGGGTCTCTGATCTTTGTGTTACCCATTACAAGAGCATTGAACCTATTTACAGGGGATAATTGAAGGACTCCCTTATTGGATAGATATTATCAGGGGATGAGACAATGCTATCTATCTCATGAATTCAAGTTAAAAAATTAATTTGGGGAATAATACTTGGGAAGAACCTAATCATTTTATGTTTGAGGTCTTGAAAAGTTATGTTCTAGAAGGAATATGACACAAATTATTTGATTGATTTTTAGTCTCAAAAAAATAATATCTATAATATGAATATAAAATTCATAACTATTATATCTTATGTAATATTTATATTCTCATTTCCCTGTTCGTATTGTGTATCCTTGAATCTATTGATTTTGTTTTGAATCTCTATTCAAATAAATCAATTAATGTGTTCATACCATATTAAAGTTTACTTATTTACACAACTAAAAATTTATAATAAATTATATAAATTTTAATTCATGTACATTAATACATATTTGAATGCATAAAATGAATATTGTTAACGAATGTTTCATGTTAATTCATATATGTTAATGTCATCGACAAACACCACATGTGTTTTCTTGATGAAATAGATAACCAACTATAGTCACATTCATAGAAAATGTACGCCTCAATGAATATACGTTGTAATCCCAAATCTTATCTACTATGGAATACATTATTAGTGTTATAATTCAATAAACTAAAAATATAACACCTAATGCACATAAACATTTTCTAACAACAATTACCATTCTTTTGAAGTAAATTGAAAACAAAGTTGAAAATAAATGATTGAAAAAATCTATGATATAACTCTTAGAATGATATAGAAGGAGATATCATACAAATGGGTTTTCATATAAATGGAAATACATAAAATTCATATTTTACAAAGAATTTACTTAACATCAATGTCATGAAAATATAATAAATTAAAAAAATTATTTATTTTCTACAACCTAGGACAATTATGAACAATTCCTAAGTAAATTATAATTATAATTATTTTTTAAATTACTAATAATATAAAAATTTTATATTCATTTCGAAATAAACCCATTTATATTTTATGTAAAATAATGTTTACATGATATTTCAATACATATAAACATTTTATAATTTAATTTATATTATTTAAACATATTGACAATCTAATTACAAAATATATTGTAATTTATAATCACATTATTAAAATAATCAAATGTTTTCTAAATAAAACATTAATTATAATATCATAATTCATTCTATTTAATTTTTAAAATTATATTTTGAAACATAAACAATTAATATTTCTGAAAAATGATTCTGAAGATTCATTGATAAAAAAATTTAAAATTAATTATGTAATACATATGATCTCTATAAATTAAATATTTTAAAAATATCTGTTAACATCATTTATAAACATTTTATAGACTATAAATACCGTTTAATGATTTAAAAACACCTTTTTAACAATTTTATGTTCACAACTACGAGAAACACATTATCTGTATTTTATTTATTGTGTAAGGGTAATATATAGATCATAACTACACAACCCACACTCAAAAATGTTTTACCTTTATGCAATGCCTTTGGACACAAGACATCACAATATTCATATAGTAAATAAAGCTGAAAATAGGACACCATTAAATATGAGGTAAAATACCTTCAAATGAAATAATGAAGTGTCGATGACCAAAATTTAAACCCTTATATGTAATGGATTTACAATTATTTCTTGCTGTTACATATATGAGTAAGGGGGTCATGTAAGGGTAAATGAATAGTTATCTTCATAAAATGACATCATGCAAGGGTATAAACTATAGATAATGGATTTCATAATGTTATTCTAGTTTTAAATCAAACCTGCATAATGGTAAATCATATTTACCGTTACAAATTTAACATCAGGGTCCTAAAATATCACACTGTTTTACGATAATTTTTTATTTTATTATCCTTGAAATCCAGTTTTCAAAACACATTTAATTATTGACAAAACTCACTCTGATACAAATTATGTGTTTTATATGATCATCAAATGATTAAATGTTGGTGAGGAAATCCAAACATAAAGGAGATTAATGATCATGAAATTAACATATAAAATGATCTATAAAAAAGTGTACCAAGATTTTTCATAGAGTATTAGATTGGATCTTCTTCCCTTAATGAATTATTATGGATGATCATTAAGAGAAGTGAAGAAAATGAACCTACCTCTGAGTGAGTACACTAGACAATGGATTCTGGAATTCATCATGGGGATACCAAATATTTGAAGGGATTATAGTGCCATCAAAAAACATAGAATCATGTATTAGAAAGGTATATATTATTTTTAGAGGCTCCTTGTTAGAACACCCACTACAAACAGAAGAGGACCAGAAATTCTTATATAGGCCTAATCTCAAGGTATCACATCATATATTTTTATATTTTTAGGTGTAATCTATGGAAAAGATTCAATGAATTAATACAAATCCTTTAATTCATACATATTATATTATAACATATAAATTATTTGGATGAAATAAATAATGTATATTATAGTTATTTATGCATTTCATACTAATATATTCCATCTTAATAGATAAATATTAATTTTATTATACAAAAACGTGCATGGGGACCCTAAAGATTTGGTTTCTTATGAAAAATGGACACATAAACAACCTAGTCATAAATGAACTACATCATCACCCACAATGTTCTTCATAACTAGCACCCTACTTAGTCATATCATATATAATACAATTTTTCATTCCAGGGGAAATGAAACATAAGAAATTGTGTGATAAGATTCTCAATAATGGAATATAAGGGAGATATTAAAATAAGAAATGCATAATGACTTGAGAACGTGAGAATACAATTTGAACGCCCAACCCTATATATCATAGACCATAATCATCACACATAGCATAAATATTTCGAGTTTATAATATATTAATCATAAAGGATGTAATGAACCTGGTCAATGAGTGAATAACATTGGAATAAAACATATATTTGTGACATAAACATAAGAACATAAAATCATATCCTCAATAGTAAGGTATATGTTCTAGAATTATCATAATGGATTGTGTTCACTCCAAAACACATCAGAGAATCCATGTTTCACTCCTAAGACTATTGTAATAGAGTAATCTTCTTACTGAACTAGGTTCACTCCCCATAACGAATTGGTTTATCTCATGAGATAGTAGTATTTAACCAGTTATTTGGAGGGAGATATAGGCCCCTAAAGTCACATAATGAAAATCACACATATGAGTTATAAAAGATCATAAAATGATAATCATATCATAATATTTTGAAGGAAATATGTCTCATAATTAGTTTACCATAGCATGACCTATGTAAGGGATATATGTTTCCAAATCATTTCATCAATTCAATGTATCATAGCATGAGGAAAAGGTAAAGGTTTCATTAAATCCATTTTTTCATATTCCTAAAAAATTCATAAAAATTATAATTATCGGACCATTAGATCATATCACTTGTAAAAAATATTAAACACAAATTATTATCATATATTATGAATAAAATTACCATAAATGATCATTAAATATATTCATGAGTATAATACCCTTTCCATAGTGAAAAGAAGTTCCTAAAATATAATAATTTCCGAAATATTTAATATAAATTATTATTTGAAAATTTCATTATCACATTTCAAAGGATTCATAAATCATAATGTTCTTCGAAGGATAGAAAATATCATTCATGTCATACACATTAAAATAAATATTCCTTTAAAATTTATAATAAAAAAATTACAATGTTTTTAAAATGTCATTATAATTTTATTTAAGCAATTTTTTTGAAATTTAAAAAAGGATAAAAGTTAATATAAAAATTCATTGGATAATATAAAAATATTATTCAAAATATTTTTAAAAATCATGGATAATGAGTTTAAAGGAACGTTGATCGATTAAAAAAATAAAATCATTTTCCATTAAAAGAATTATTTTGTATCATGAGTTGTTATATATAGTAAATTGATATTAAAATCAGTATTCTCTATAAATAACTATAAGGGAAAAAATTTTAGGATTTTATTGAGAGATATATTGTACCATTTCATCTTCGAAAAAACTATCATAAACAATCCCTATAAATATTGATATTATAACATAAAACATTTACTATAACACCCCCTAATTCAATTAACTAACCCATCATGTAGGATTATTAGGCATATAAAGTGTTTCTTTATGGTTCTAGAGGGGTTATACTTCTTTTTCAATGTTTTTGGAACTTCCTAAAGGTGTGTGGTCTATGAATTGTTTGTGGAAACTATGAAATACCTATAGGAAACTGTGAACAATGAGACATGCGTTAATGGGTTGCTGTACTGTTAGGTGAATGGTTTCGAAAACCTATGGGGATACCTAGTAGACACTAGGGAATATAAGATATAGGAATTTTTTTGTTGGTGAATGGTTTGTATATCCTTGCAGGAAAACTAAATGAGGTTCTCCTTTAGATGGAGGTTAGCTACCTTTTAGTGCTTGATATTTCCTAACCATGCGACTAATCATGCCCATTTTAACAACAAGATCCGTAAAACACGGATCTTGGTCTAGATTAATTTTATAACCATTATTTTGTCTCCAAATCGACTATAAATCTATAATTATTCTCCGCAAAGCCTATTGAACTATTCCACATCGATATGGAAGAGATCTGAATGCATATCATAGTGTGTGGATTCTTAATTCCCTAATTCTGTATCCTTTTGTGGTTGTTTTTTATATTATTTATTAGATACACATTCATACATTTCTCGGATACTGTGATCTTGTTGGCTTTTGATAGATGTAAGATTGTTTATTCGAATCATGGTTTGTTATTTCCTTGTCGTTGTTGTAGTAAGTGATATATTATGGGTTTTCTTGTGATTAAACATGATATTGTGGGATTTTTTATGTCATTATTTTTTCATTATAATTACTTCGGTATGTGGATTCACTCTCAACTCCTCTTTCTATAACATGAAGGATATGTTTTAATTTTATTTAAATTTAATAATTTTTTATTTTAAATTGATGTGAACTGAATTGTAGAAGCAATAATGACTAATGATTTGTGTTTTTTTTAATTGTTGGAATTTCTTGTGTAATGTGATTTGGATTCATGAATACATAATTTTTATATAAAAATATGGATGTTTTTGGAATTTTAAAAATGGTTTTATAGTGGTTTTCAATAGATGAATGGTTTTCTTGTAATTTTTTGTAATGGTTGACTTGAAATGAATTTTTCATACATGGTTTTTGTGAGAACATGATTTTGATATAACCCATAATAAGGGGTTTTTACCATTGGGGTATAATGTGATGTGAACCCAGGTAAGGGGAATGTATCAGTGGGGAACAAGGATATTGCACACATAGTTAATAATTAGTGGAGGGATGAGAAACTAGTCCTGAGTATAAAACTATAACCTCAAATTTCATGGGTTGATATGTTTATATGTGGAATAAAATGGGTTATGAAAAAGAAAAATTTGAAATGGTTTACTTATTTATTTTCATTCTATAGAAAAATGGATTTGGATTAGAAAATTGTTTTTGTGTGATACATCATGGCTTGAAGATAAATTGTGATACTTTTAGAAGTGTTTCATAAAAATTGTTTTTTATAAATCATCCCACTTGTTCAATACTAGAAGAATGAGTAGGGAATTAATTTGGGGAAAATCTATTCAGATTCATTACTCACCTACCTTTTCAACATGTTTCTTTTTTTTAAAACGATTTTTATCCAGACACTAATAAATGTAATGAATCCCACTTCTTTATTAGTGCTTCATGATATATGGTTGGGATTGTGGATTTGGTTCCTAGAGCATGTTGGGATCTTGGAGTTAGTTTTTGATTATCTGGGTTTGGGTGGTTTTTTCATCCCCTCTATTCTTTGATATCGATATTATTCATTTGTAGTAATTTTTGCAGTATGGTTTTCATATCAATGGTATTATATTTAGTTTTAAGAATTATTATAATTCATTATTTATTGGTCACTTTTTTGTAGTTTTTCTTGTTAGGTCTTTTTACATCACAATGTTAAAATCACCGACCTATTGCATTGAAGCCCTTGGGATTTATTTCTTGACATTAGAATGTGGTGGATTTCACTTAAGGTCAAGGAGCGATTTCTCCATAAATCAATCTGATTAGATGCAACAGGATGTTACAAATGCTTTTAGATTGTATGGTCCGTGACATACAATTACTGTCATATTGTTTGACCCCTGGTGATATATTTATGATGGTCTTTGAGATGATAATTCATTCTTCTTTAATCCTTAATTTGGGATAGTATAATGGAGTAGGATTTTCATTTCATGAAATATATATCAAAAAAATTCACAGCAATCCTTTTTATGCTAAACATCAAGTTAGAAGGGATTTGGGATCTTATATGTTTTTGAGACACATATATAAATTATAATCTCAATGTCATGGGTTAATCCAATTCGATAATCATTACATGAATATTAGAAATAGAAACACACTATGAGTGCTTATTTCAATTAGAGTAATGATATATGAATTGTTAAAAAATTTGAAAATTAATGAATTTTTTTCAAGTGTTTGATTTTGAAATAGTCCATGATAAGTATATTTTGGTAATATAATGATTTTGAAAATAAAGTTAAATTGTAAAAAATATATGAAAATGTAAAATATTGAATTTTTGAATGAAATGTTGGGATAGTATGTTGTGGTAGAATTTGAAATTGTTAATCCTACAATATCTAGATAGTAAGACATATGATTTTTTTGTGTTTATAGAATGCCACCCATTCAGTATCATTGAAACCTACCAGAAGAAGAAGATATGAATGTAGGTTCACCGAACTCACAAGTGAAACATCAATAGGTTCATCTTATAGTCCAAGATTTTCAGGATGTGGATATTGGTAATAAATGGTATAAAACAAGGAATGTGGATCATTTCATTCAGTTCCAAAAGCTGCATCCTCCCATCATTCAGGGTGATTAAGAACCATAGAAGGTCATGGTGTGGGTGAATATGATAAATTGAACATAAAATTTCCAAGGCACTCCAAACGATTTTAAATTAATGACTTTGATGTATACGATTGAGGATCATGCGCACCATGGGTTGGATTTGGAGGTTTATGATAATTTTGACCAAGGAAAAATAGTAGATGATTTTAGGGTATTGTTGAACAATAAATTCAATCGTAATAAATTTAGAATAGAAAAAATCATGCTTATAATAATATTGAAGTAACACATCCTCACAGTGAGAGTATTTGGCTAAATTTATGAATTTAGTTATCTTTTCACCAACAATTTTTACTAGTGAATCCTAAAATTCATCCATCTTTGAATCATGACTTAGTAATGATATCACTCAATGATTGTCACACTCTGTATAAAAAGATATACAGTGATGGTAAATAGAGTGACAGTGGCAAAGAGAGACATATCCCGAGCTATGGGGGGAGGAAGAATGTTGACACATATGGGAAACTCTACTACCGCTAATTCTAGGAGAAAATAGAAGAGGGAAAACTCTTTCCACTGTACTAAGATGAGTTTGAAATAGACAGCACGATGAATGAATGTTTTTCCAAGACTGAAGACAAAATTAGGATTTTCTTAAGTGTTTTTCTCAACCACATAATGATATACTATAAAAACAACCTATGGCATGTCATAATTGATGTTATTTGGGCCATTTTTATCTTTATTGATTCACTACTCCATGTTCGGTTGTTTAAGACCCATCACATGTATTTCAAATTTCGTATGATTATATGGGATGAGGGAAATAGACTACCTTTCATTATCAGAATATAGCTATGTATGCTTATTTTATGAGTAACATGAATCCACTTCCATTAAAATCTCAAAAATTCAATAAGAAATAATTTTCAGTGAGTAAGAAATTATATGGTGCTAACAAACATAGTTGGAATGATGAATTTAGACCATTGATGGGGCGAGCTATGATTATTTTAAATTATACCATTATGAATGATTTGTTTGATATAGTTCTATCCCATTCCATTATTTCTTCTTGTGTTTTTGACATTCTAGGTATAAATGTTGATATGAGGGATTCAGTATTGAAACATTATGTAAGGGCCTGGGTTTTTGGGGTCCATTACTTTGTGAAAATCTCGTGTTGGATTTTTTAGTCATGGAATCTCGGTGAAGTTTGGACTAACAGTATGCCTATAGGCAGCTTTAACATACTGGTAGCAGGCCTACCAGTAGCCCGGTCTACCGGTATCCACAGCCTATCGATAGCAATGCCTATCGGTAGCTTGGTCTACCTATGGCTACAGCTACCGGTAGCCATCTCTATCGGTATCTCGGTCTACCGGTAGTTGCAGCCAATCGGTAGCTCGGTCTACCGGTGGCTGGAGCCAACCAGCAGCTCGGTCTACCGGTGGCTCTCGCCTACCCCGGCGGGGTCTTTCCAGTAGCACTCCCTTTTGCGTGAGTTGGGTTTTAAACCCTATTTTGACCCCTTTAAGCTTGTTTTAAATCCTGGTAATGCCCATAAATGATTTAGTTAAATATTTAATTAACCTTCTGTGTGTGTCAGTTTATACCCCTTTAATAATGTGTGGGGCCACGTGGTCCAACGAACCCTACTCCTTATGCAGTTTCACGTTCTTATCTCAACCATCCCCGACCCTTATAAACTAAAGGGTTATCCATGGTTTCTTCTTTCCTCGATCACCCTATGTTGGAGTACCCTTCATTCATACAAGCAACTCTTCGTTCAGATGAACAGCTCTTTGTTCGGATGAGCCGCATCGCTATCGTTGACGTTCCACGCCCAGACTTAGCATCGATTGTTTATCAACAAGTAGGGAATTTCTCCTTTGTCTCTCCCTTTGTGTATCATGCGTGGTGGGCATGCTTTTGATTCTATGTAATTGGATGAACCAAACCAAAATAAAGATAATGAACGGACTTTATAAAGAACTCGGGGGGGGGGGTTGTGTTTGATGATGATTTTGATGCTCCTCTATTTTATGATCTTAATTTCTGAAATGTGTGGGCGTACTCCTACTGAAAATCAAGGTCATTGGTGGTATTTCTCTATGCACTAATGAACCCATGATCCTTGGTGATGTTTAAATGGCTTGTTTTTTTGTTGTGAACTCCTGCTGTGAAAAAGGAAATTGGTTAATCATGTATATGTGACTAAATAAATTGAGGCACCAGGATCAAACCTTCTGTGATAACCACGGTTAAAGCACAAGAGAATCAAAATCAGGGAGTGTGTTTAATCCTATAAATCTGAAAATACCCACATGGCCCTGCTTAGTGGTGGTGGGTTGGTTGTTTTTCCTTTACGGTCCATTTGCTGGGTGATGTGAGTGGGGATGAGATCCCCTGTTATTATACATTCGGTGGTTGTGAATGTTATGACAGGGTGGTTACCTCATTTATATCATGAATTGGGGTGGTACCCAATGTTGTTGAGAAACCTTTTGACTCCTAGGTATTGGACATGGCACTGTACCATGGGTTTCCTTAGGTTGTTGTGGTTTTATGAGAAAACTGGGTGTGGATGTTGTGGTTGATGCTCAACTGTTTTCCTTCCCTTAACTTGTTCTTATGATTACAGGTTGACCAAGTAGGTGCATAATCATATTTAAGAATTATTACTGATCATATAAACCAGGATTGGACAAATGGGTTTTGGTTTGACGTGGGTTCTGACTTGGACGTAGTATTGTTTGTGTCGTTTAAGCGGGCTAAAGAAAAACCTAAATATTGGGTGAGATCTTTTTACCTATACATATACTTGTAGTTTTGTGTTTCTTATTCTCACCCCACCCAAGTTGAGCACTTAGTGCCGAACACCTCCATTTCATGGGGGAGGGTGTTTTCCCAACACTACTATTAATGGCTAGTTATTATCTCCTTTTCTGGTCACCTTCCCGGATAGCCCATGTATCTTCGTTCAGGCTGTGATGGCCTGAAGTGTATTATTTTCCCAAGAACCTTCGGCTGGGGTAGTGTGGTGGTTACAACCCAGGTGTGTGTGGGCATGTGGTATTCCCAAGTATCTTCAAGATGAGGTGCAGGTGTCTTCGGGCCTGGCAGTGGATCTTCTAGCCCAGGTGTCTTCGGGTGTGGTGGTGGTTATTCTGTCCTAGGTGTTTGCAGGCGTAGTTACATGTGACAGTTGTGGCCTAGTTGTTTGCAGGTGGGATTTGGCAGTGGGACTGCGTGCGGTTATTGCCCAGGTGTGTGCCGACTGTGTGTGGCAGTGGTACTGTGGTGAGAATGGTGGGATTGGTTCGAAGCATAGGATGTCTTCAATAACCAGTGGAAAGTGGTGCGGGGTACCCAAACATCGATGTGCTATTACTATACTTTACATGCTTGTGTTATTTGGTGAGTGTGCTTTGGTGAGGTTTGGGTGGTTAGTTTTCCTTGTTAGGCATTTGGTTTACTCTTTTTCTCAAGGGACATTAGCACGTTCCCCCACATGTGCATGAGAGTAGTCGGTTATCCCTACTGAGTGTACTTGTATGCTCACCCTACGTATATAAAACTACTTTCATGTTTCCATGAGGACTTCGGGGATCGTGTTGGACCGTACTAGCTCAGACCTTTGGGGCAGTCACTGTCACTGTTTTTCATTCTTTTGTACTTTACCCTTGTAGTCACTTGTTCTTTCTGGATTTTTAATTTTGTAACATGCATTGTGAGTGGTTCTTGGTTTTACTTTTACTTTCCGCTTTTGGTGTTGTTGGGATTTACCATTCTATCTCCCAATCCTATTAAAAGAAAAAGGATAATGCCTTCCATTTACTATGTGATTATATACCCTTGGTGCTAGTCGCCACTCCGGGACCTATTCAAGGTGGGTCTCGGGGGTTATTATCACTCCTCCAACTTAAATAAGGAAGTTCCTAGAAATCTGGTGACCCTTCCCTTCTTTTGGTGAAGGCGGGTCATGATCGAATGGTATCAGAGGTTATGGTTGAGAGATAGGATGGATCCTAGAGTTAGGAACAGTGAAGATTGCATGGGAGGGTAGGGAAACAGTGATGGGTGACCATGGTACATGAAATAGGCTAGGGAGGACCGGCTAAGACATGGGATTTTAGGGCCCCCGTGATCCGATGCAAGGACTCTGGACCTACCGATCGACCAAGTATGGCCACGCTGATTACAGTGTAGAGACCCTAGGAAAGGTGCATCATAATGACTTGTGTTATTGTATTTCTGGTGTGTCTTGGCAATTAAGAATGAATAAAATGTTTATAAAGCTTTAAGAACAATATTCTGCACTACATGGGCTTTGGTATTCGTTGTTTTCCCTGAAGCTATGGCACCTGGGAGACGACCATGTTTGGTGCGGGCGATCGAGTCCCAGGAGAGTACCTTGGCTGATTGGCAAAGAGATGATCGAGTGGAAGAGGACAACCAGTGGTAGAGGACTCTTCGGGCCTTCTAGCGAAATACTCTCAAGAAGTATGAGGGCATCACCTCTGATATGAAGACAAAGGGCTGGCTAGAGGAGCTAGTGATAGAATTCGGCCTGATCCGGGCTCCGACGGAGTACTACGTTCCTCTGGCCGTCAGCCAGATGCGGGGAGTGGCGTGTAAGTGGTGCAAGCTTTACCTGTGGGAGAGGAGAGAGGCTGAGCTAGAATGGGAAGATTTCGATTGGGAGTTCCAGGAGGAATTCCTCTCTTCGACGATGAAGGTGGAAAAGAGACATGAGCTACTCTTCCACAAGGGATTATGTCAGTAAGGGATCTAGGAATAATGTTCAAGGACCTCCTATGTTTTGCTCCGGACTTCTTTCCCGATGAGGAGTCTCGGGAAAGCTATTTGGAGGAAGTGCTTTGAACCTCCCTTCAGTATTCTATTACCCCCTTTACCCTACCGACATACATGGAGGTCCAGAAGAAGGCTGAAGTGGTGGAGAGGATGCACGCTGTAGGAGGTGTGTCACGAGAAAGGATCCAGCTGGGACCATCAATGGGGAAGGCCTTCAGTACCAGGCCTCCAGCGTCACGACCCTCCAGGTTCCGACCAGCATGGAGTAGGCCGCAACAGTTTCAGTTTTGATCCCCTGGTCCTTGCCCTTTTCCTTCGGTCCCGGGACCACGATGCTTCATCTATGGGAACCATCAACATCTCTGGAGTCAGTACCCGGACTGGGTATAGTACGGTGGTGGCGGACAGCCCCAGCACCCGCCCAAGCAGCAGCTTCAAGCCAGGCCTTTCCACTAGTAGCAGTAGGGACAGCGAGCTCCCGCTCCTCCAAGGGAAGACATTGGAGGATGAGGCCGACCTCAGGGCGCTCCTCAGGGACCTCGACCTGGGCGTGTTCAGGGAGGTGGCTGACAACCAAGGGGTAGAGGAGCTAGGCGTGGACATCTACATGTCACAGAGGTAGTAGTTATAGCAGGGCCAGAGGTTGTTTGAGGTATGATCACTTTGTTCAGTACCCTTGCTTTTTCCTTGTTCAATAACGGAGCTTCACACTCATTTGTCGCACCCAGTCTACCCCGTGCCTTGGGTATAGATTCTGAGAGACTTCCAGTACCCCTGGAGCTGGGAAAACCAGTTGGAGGTCAGACCGACTTGTTATTTTCTTGTCGAGGATGCAAACTGATGATAGGGCCACATCAGTTAGTTAGAGATCTCCTTCTGCTATAGATACACCCATAAGATGTCATCCTAGGCATTGACTAGTTGTTCTCTCTGTGTGCCATCATCGACTACTTCTGAGGAATGTTTGTGTTCTCGTACGTGGGTGGTCGGTGAGTTACTTTCACCAGCGAGAAGATCATTCATAAGGGCATTAGGAAAGAGGAACCCCTCCTCTCCTTATTGGCCGAGCTGTTTGTTGAGTCAGTAGTTGCTGAGGTGGCGGAGGTTCCAGAGATCATCCGTGAGTTTATGGGAATCTTCCCTAAGGAGGTTACAACTCTACCCCCTCGACGTGATATCGAGTTTGGGATAGGCATGTAGCCCGGCGATCGTCCGATTTCGATGGCACCTTACCGGATGGAACCTTCGGAGCAATGGGAGTTGTTGATTTAGATTTATGATTTGATGAAGAAGGGTTATGTCTGACTGAGTGCATCACCGTGGGGTGCTCCATTCTTGTTCACAAAAGAAGACAGATGGTGGACTCTGGTTGTGAATATACTACAGGAGGTTGAATCAGGTGATGATCAACAATCACTACCCTCATCCGAGGATAGACAACCTTTTCAACCAGATGAAAGGGGAAGGATGGTTCTCTACGATTGACCAATGGTCTGGGTATCACCAGTTGAGGGTAAATGAGAGTGACATCTCGAAGACGGCCTTCAGGTGAAGATATGGACACTTTGAGTTCATAGTCATGCCTTTCGGCATTACGAATGCTCCAACATTGTTCATGGGGCTTATGAACTCCATCTTCTGGGAGTACATGGATCGTTTTGTAGTCGTGTTCATCAACAATATCCGGATCTATTCAAGATCAAAGGAGGACCATGCAGAGAACCTGAGGACAGTTTTGGAGGTCCTCTCACAGCACCAGCTCTATGGGAAGTTTTCGAAATGCAAATTCTAGGCACGAGAAGCGCACTTCCTCAGGCACGTGGTGTCCGAGCTGGGGGTAGCAGTGGACCCATCAAAGGTTGAGGCAGTTGTTTCTTGGGAAGCACCCAAGAATGTTGCAGAGGTCTACAGTTTCCTCGGGATGGAAGGTTACTATCTGAGAATCGTACCCAACATATCCCAAGTAGAAGCTTATTTGACATCTCGGACCAAGAAAGATCAGGTTTTCATGTGGAGTGAGTAGTGCAAGTTATCTTTTAGCTATCTGAAGGAGAAGTTGGTTAGTGTCCTAGTGCTGAGATTACCAGAAGAAGGGCTGGCCTATGAGGTGTTCTGTGATGCTTTAGGACAGGGCCTGGGATGTTTGTTGATGCAGTGTCAAGGGGTGATCTCTTATGGGTCTAGGAAGATACGCCCTCATGTGTGTAATTATAGAACCCATGACATGGAGCTTGTAGCGATCTTTTTTTCAAAGAAATTATGGCGGCACTACCTCATCAGAGAACGCTTTGTGGTCTTCATAGATCACAAAAGCTTGAGGTATATCTTCTCCCAGTGGGACCTAAATATGCGGCAGTGAAGGTGGATGGATTTCCTCTAGGATTACGACATTGGGATCTCATACACATTAGGGAAGGGGAATGTAGTGGCTGATGCCTTGAGCAGGAGATCGAAGAAAGATATGGTGCAAGAGTCGGCACACACCTAGAAGGAAATGGAGGATTTGGTTAGCTTACACCTGGATGCGAGGATGGATATCAGTAGAGGCTACCTCTATCAGAATACAGTGCAGTCTTCTCTATTACAACAAGTGGAGCAGTCTCAGTGGGGAGACACAAAGTGCAATGTGATGCGTGACCGAGTTGACCAGAGCAATGCTCCGGAAGGATGGATGGAGGATGGTCAACACCAAATGTTTTTCCAGGGGAAGCTGTTTGTTCCAGAGGCGATGCGCCGAAGGGTTCTCAGTGAGTTCCACAAATCACCCCTGGAGGAACACCCATGAGTTTCCTAGATGTACCAGGGAATAAAGGGACAGTTTTAGTGGCCTGGAGTGAAGCGAGCAGGGGCAGAATTTGTGGCCAAGTGCTTTGTGTGTCACCAAGTGAAGGCTGAACACCGAGTTCCAGGCTGCCTACTGCAGTCTCTAGATGTTCCCGATTGGAAGTTGGATGACATCTTGATGGATTTCATCATGGTACTACCCAAGGTCCATGGGGAATATGACGCCATCTTGGTGTTAGTGGACCGATTGATGAAATCGACTCACTTTCTAGCGATCAGGGAGTCGAGTGTAGTGGATGCTTTGGCACGAAGGTATGTGGATGAGGTGGTGCGATTACATGGAGTTCTGAGGTCTATAGTATCAAATAGGGATTCACGGTTTATCTCGCGAGTATGGAGAGTATTTTATCATGATTTTGTCACTCGGGTGCATCATAGCACTTCTTTTCATCCCCAGACAGATGGACAGACAGAGCACACCATCCAGACCTTGGAGGATATGCTGCGGGCATGTGTTCTGGACTCAGGAGGATCATGGGTGCCACACTTTCCTCTGGTAGAGTTCGCCTACAACAATAGCTATCACTCTACCATTGGTATGGCCCCGTTTGAAGCCTTGTATGGGAGGGCATGCCATTCCCCTTTGTGTTGGAACAAAGTCAGAGAGGCGGGCATCCTTGGCCCGGAGGTGGTGCTTAGCACGACAGAGAATGTTCAGCTGATACGGGAAAGGATGAAGGCAGACTAGGACCGACAGAAGTCGAATGCTATTACCATAAGGAGGACCTTAGAGTTTGAGGTTGGAGACCACATGTTCTTGAAGGTCTCCCCTCAGCATGGGCAACAGAGGTTCGTCAAGGGGAGCAAGCTTTCTCCGAAGTTCATCGGGCCCTTCAAAGAGTTGCGGCGGGTCAGCGAAGTGGCTTATCAACTAGCGTTACAACCACCACTACTGAGGATACATTATTTCTTCCATTGTCCCAGCTCCGTCGGTATCTGCACGATGATTCACACGTCCTCACCTAGGTAGAGATGGAGATCGAGGACGATGTGACTTTTGTAGAGAGACTAGTGATGATCGAGGATCGCAAAGAGAAGGTGCTTCGTGGGCTAACCATTCCCTTGGTTTGTGTGTTATGGAGACATGGTGGGATTGAGGAGAGTACGTGGAAGAGGGAAGCACAGATGTGTGCCCAGTACCTAGAGTTGTTTTGAGTTTTGTACTGTTCTGTTTAAAGCTATTTTGGTGGAACGTTTTACCTTGTTGGCCATGAAATACTAGTTTTCTCTCCTCTGAATGTGTGTGAAAAGCCCTGGCTACGGAGAGGAGAGAACCCGAACCCTAATCAAGACGCATTAAGGTGGATGCGATTAAACCCGTGCGGGCAAGTCAGGGCCACCCAATGTGGATAATATCATGACATGGGGGAGGAGACTCCCCAACCCATATGTTTGGGAAGTCTGACATGGTATGTTGCTTGGTTCTTGACAGGAAGGTGTTCTTAGTTAACAATGGGGTTCACTCTTAAGAGGTATCTTTCGAGGTGGTTTTTAGGACCCTCTCTTTCCATCTGGATTGTTTTGATTTTAGAGGATGAGAATCATTTATGAGGTATCTAATGTAATGGCCCAGGTTTTTGGGGTCCCTTACTTTGTGAAAATCTCATGTTGGGTTTTCTGGTCTGGGAATCTCGGTGAAGTTTGGCCTAATGGTTGGCCTACCGGTATACTTAACCTACTGGTAGTAGGCCTACCGGTAGCTCGGTCTACCGGTATCCATAGCCTACCAGTAGCTCTACCAACTGATTGCTCGGTCTACCAGTGGCTGCAGCAACCGGTAGCTTGGTCTACTGGTGGCTATAGCCGACCTGTAGTGCGGTCTATCAGTGGCTGCAACCGAGCGGAAGCTCGACAACTGGTTGCTGTCAGCCACCGGTAGCTCTCAGCTACCGGTGGCTCTCGCCTACCCCCGCAGGGTCTTTCCAGTAGCACTCTCTTTTGCGCGAGTTGGGTTTTAAACCCTATTTTTACCCCATTAAGTGTGTTTTAAATCCTGGTAACACCCATTAATGTTTTAATTAAATATTTAATTAAACAGGTTTGTGCATCGTCTTAGACCCCTTTAATAACGTGTGGGGCCGTGTGGTCCCACGACCCCCGCTCCTTACGCGGTTTGACGTTCTTATCTCAACTATCCCCATCCCTTATAAACTAAGGGTTAGCTGTGATTTCATCTTTCCTCGATCAACCTATGTTGTAGTACCCTTCGTTCAGACGAGAACCTATTCATTCATATGAGCAGCTCTTCGTTTGGACGAGCCGCATCACTATCCATGATGTTCTGCACCCGGCCTTAGCATTTATCATTGATCAAAAAGTAGGGAATTTATCTTTCGTCTCTCCCTTTGTGTGTCATACGGGGTGGGCATGATTTTGATTCTGTGGAATTGGATGAACCAAACCTAAATAAAGATAATGAACAGATTCTATAAAGAATGAGGGGGTGAGGGGTTTTGTTTGATGATATTTTTGATGCTACTCTATTTTATGATCCTATTTTATGAATTGTGTGGGCGTACACCTACTAAAAATCATGGTAGTTGGTGGTCTTTCTCTGTGCAATAATGAACCCTTGAGCCCTGGTGATGTTTAAATGGATTGTTTTGTAGTTGTGAACTCCTATTGTGAAAATGGAAATTGGTTAATCACGTATATCTGGATAAATAAATTGAGGCACCAGGATCAACCCTTCTGTGATAACCCCGGTTAAAGCACATGGTAATCGAAATCATGGAGTGTGTTAAATCATATAAATATGAAAATACCCACAAGGGCCTGCTTAGTGGTGGTGGGTTTTTTTGTTTTTCCTTTACGGGCCGTTTTCTGGGTGTTGTGGGTGGGCATGGGATCCCATGTTATTATACTTTCTATGGTTGTGAATGTTAAGACTGGGTGGTTACCTCAATTATATCCGGAATTGGGGTGGGATCCTCTGTTGTTGAGAAACCTTTTGACTCCTAGTTATTGGACATGTGGTTTTACCTTGGGGATTCCTTTGGTTGCTGTGGTTTTACGGGAAAACCAGGTGTGGATGTTGTGGTTGATGCTCGACTGTTTGCTTTCCCTTGACATGTGATTATGATTACTAGTTGGCCAAGTAGGTGCAGAAATGTATTTAAGCATTATTATTAAACATATAAATCTGGATGGGACAAATGGGTTTTGGATTGACATTGCTTGTGACTTGGACTTAGTATTGTTTGTGTTATTTAGGCGGGCTGAAGAAAAACCTAAAATTTGCGAGAGTTCTTGTTACCTATACATATACTTGTAGTTTTGTGTTTCTTATTCGCACCCCACCCAAGTTGATCCCTTAGTGCCGAACGTCCCCATTTCATGTGGGGGTGTTTATCCCAACACTACTATTAGTGGATGGTTATTAGCTCCTTTTATGATCCCTTTCCCGGAGAGCCCATGTATCTTCGGGCAGGCTGTGATGGCCTGAAGTCCATTATTTGCCCAAGAATCTTCGGGCGGGGTAGTGTGGTGGTTACGGGCCAGGTGTGTGTGGGCGAGTGGTTTTCCCAAGTATCTTCGAGATGAGGCCCAGGTGTCTTCGGGTGTGGCAGTGGATCTTTTAGCCCATGTGTCTTCAAAAGTGGTGGTGGTTGTTCTGACCTAGGTGTTTGCAGGCATGGTTACGTGTGACAGTTGTGGCCCATGTGTTTGCGGGCAGAATTCGGCAGTGGGACTGCGTGTAGTTATGGCCCATGTGTGTGTGGGTGGGGTGTGGTAGTGGTACTACGGTGAGAATGGCGGGATTGGATTGATGCGTAGGATTTATTCAATAACCATTGGGAAAGTGGTGTGGGGTACCCAAACATTGATGTGATATTAATATACTTTACTTGCTTGCGTTATTTGTTGAGTGTGCCTTGGTGAGGCCTGGGTGGTTAGTTTACCTTGTTAGGCGTTTGGTTTACTCTTTTTTCATGGTAATTTAGCACGTTCCCCCACATGTGCATGAGAGTATTTGGTTTTCCCTACTGAGTGTAACTGTATGATCACTCTACGTATATAAAACTGCTTTCAGGTTTCCAGGAGGACATCGGGGATGGTGCTGGACTGTACTAGCTCGGTCCTTTGGTGCAGTCGCAGTCGCTATTTTTTTCTTTGGAACTTTACACTTGTAGTAACTTGTACATTCAAGATTTATTACTTTTGTAACTTGCATTGGGAGTGGTTCTTGGCTTTACTTTTACTTTCCTCTTTTAGTGTTGTTGGGATTTACCATTCAATCTCCTGATCCTATTAAAAGAAAAAGGTCAATGCCTTCCATTTAGTGTGTTATTCTATACCCTTGGTGCCATTCGCCACTCCGGGACCAATTGAAGGTAGGTCTCAGGGGTCATTATCTCTCCTTCAACATAAAGAAGGAAGGGCCTGGAAATCTTCTGACCCTTCACTCATTTTGGTGAAGGTGGGTCGTGACACACTAAAATCTAATTGGAGGTAGAGATAGTAGATCCATTAAATGTAGAGAATCACATATAATTGTTGATGGAGTTGAGTTGATGTAGGATTTATTTGTTCTTTATACGATTTTATAATAGAAATTTCGAAGTATGTATTGGTTTTAAATGTTCAAGGTTCACATATACTGACATAAAATAAAGGTTAGTTTCATAAATGAGGATGGAATCGAGCATCTCTTTAGAGGGTAAACGAATGTAAAGGCATTTGCAATGAAATTGTCTTCCCCATCAGTGGGAATGATCTCTTATCCTTTGGAAACATTGACCTTGGAATCGATGGAAAATATCTCAGACAACATTTTTATAGTAGTTGTCGAATTGTTAACAAATTCTTTTCCTGAAAATTTTCAAGGGGTTCCACCCACAAGAGATGTGGAATTTAGTATTGATTCCTTCTAGGGACATGTACCACATGACATCGTTCTTACTTGATGGAACCAATATAATTAATTGAACTTTAAGTAATTTTTTAATATATTTAAGGCAAAGGGTTCATTAGGTCGTGAACATCATTATGGGCTACACCAGTTTTTTGGTCTGGATATTAGAAGGGGATCTTCGACTGTTAGTAGATTACAATAAGTTTAAGGATGTTATGATAAATAACTGGTATTCACTTAAACCCATTGATTATTTAATCATCCAATTTATGTGATATAATTGGTTATCTAAAATGTATATATGATAAAGATATCAAAAATTTAAGTTAAGGAAGAAAGATATTCAGAAAATATATTTAGGGAGTATATATATCCATTACGAGAACCTGGTTTGGCCTTTCGTTATTACTAATTCACCAAAAATCATAATTTATTTGATGAATTAGATTTCTATAAGGTATATAGATTATATTATGGTGGTATTTTTGGATTCGTTATTTTTAAATTCATGGAAAATAGTTGAGCATGAGAAACACTTTGTGAAAAGGTTGGGAATCTTGAGTGATTATTTTCTGTTTTCCAAATAAGAAAAGTATAGTTTTTAACAAAATGGTACATTTATTTTCCATGTAATTTTTTAATGAGGTTCTCTCAGGATACATATTTGATATAGGTTGTAATATATTTTCATCAATTAATGAATGTCTTTTAGACACACAGTTTCCATGGTCTAGCTGGTTATTACAGACATTGTTTTCATGATTTTTCATGTCTAACCTCACCTATGAGAACATTAACAAGGAATAATTTTCAATTAAAATGGAATGAAGAATTTCAAAATAATTTTCAATATTAAAAGCCTCATATTACATCATCACTGATCTTGATATTTCCAATATTTGAAAAATGATACAAATTATATTAAGACAATTCAATATATATGTTAGGATGTGTTCTCTTATAGGGAGCTTATGTCATTTGTTACAGCTCTAGTAAATTATTTTCCAAAATAATAACTACCCAACTCTAAATTTATTTTTATCTATTGAATTTATGGCTAAGAATTCATGTCATCATTATACAATTAGTATGAAATTTACAGTGTTTGCGATCATAATATCTAGGATCATATTTTCTCACAATGCGATTTCAACCTTGGATAAATGTGAAGGTTAATGGATCTGTTAATGTTTAACTATAAATTAATTTATATACTAGGTAAATATATTATGAGTGAATATGATTTAATAATAATTTCATATGATCGGTTGGAAAATGAAGCTTCAGATCATTTTTAGTTGTTGTTCATGATAGAAGATATGAACATTGAATGTGAAGACAGAGTTATTGTTCAAGTTTTTATTTCAATTTATTTTAAACTTGATTTTGGTGATATTTTTAAAGATGAATATGTTAACTATTCATAATTCATTTCTAAAAATTCAAATGTCAATGGTTTGTAACATGGATTGTACAGAACATGCAGAGACCTAATAGAAACCCTAAAAAGTGGGAAATAGGGATTTTTCATAATTGGTGTATGGTATGTCAAATGGTGTGGTCCAACCATGTGAGGATATATTTATGTAAGATCATGGTTCATGGTCAGCCCATGGTTTTTCTAAACTATATGACTTACTATGATTTGTTTCAAAACATGGCTCTTAAAAAGTGGTCTTAGGTTTAGAGTAACATTAAAATCCTTTTTTCTCCAAATCAACCAGTAATCAAAAATTATTTATCCCAATGGCTCTCGAAAATTTCCCCATACTAATATTAGATATTAAAATATATTTCATGATGTATTCAATCCATATTACCTTAGTAATTCTCCATTTGTGGTAGTTTTTCATAGTTCCTCATAGATATAATTAACTTCTACTTTCAGATTCATACTTTTAGTCTAATATGGATTGATATATGTTTTCATATGTCAATCATGGTTTTTTTGGTCATTTTTTAGTTAGTGGAAGATATGTAAGATTTTATTTTTTTAAGATTCAACCCAGTTTTGTGGGTGTTATCATGTCATTCTTTGTTTACATCATAATTCCCCATGCAGGTGGCTTCACTATTAACTTCATTTTCTAGAACATGAATGGTAGGTGGAAATTTTTTTAATTTTCATTATTTTTATTGAGAAATTTATGGATATATTATTTTAGAAACCATAATTAGTAATGGTTTGTGGTTTCTTTGAAATTGTGGGAATTTTTTGTTTAAAATGCTATTGTTTCATCCTTTTTAAATGAATATTTTAAAATATGGCATTTTTGGATTTCGAGAAATGGTTGTTGAATGTTTTTAAATAAAATAATGGTTTTATTTAATTCTCTTGGAATGTTTTGTTTGAAATGGGGTTGGTGTAAATGGTTTTTGAGAGTTCTTTATATTGAAAAGACCTGGAATAAATGGACTGTACCATTGGGATATAAAAATATGTGAACGTGGATAAGGGGTGTGTATCATTGGGGTGAAAATATATTAGACATATAGGGATGACATAGTGGGGGGATGATAAGCAACCCAAGAGTATAGAAATTTCACATTTGAATGCATGTATGGATATGTGGAATGAAATGGATTACACAACAAGGAATGTTAAATGGTTTAATTTTTACATTTTTTTCGTGAAAAAATGGAATTGGTTTTGAAATCTATTTTGGTGTGAATCATCCTGTATTTAATATAAATGGTTAAATTATTTAATATTTTTATATAAATTATTTATATAAATGTGAAAATTGTATCTATCTGAGTGTAATAGGTATTGAAGTAATTTTCGGGAAATATACTAAATTTCATTACTCACCACCAACTTTAGTAAATTGGTGATTTTTGAAAAAAAAAATTAAGAAATAGGTAAAATGAAATCATCACCATTTTAGTGGTGATTCATGATATTTGGGTCGTATTATGGAGTTATCGCATGGAGAATGTTGGGAGCTTGGATTTATTTTTCGTGTCTCGAGGTTTTGTTGGTTTTTGCATCTATTGGGTACTTTTATATTTTTAGTCATACCATGTGGTACTTTTTTAGTTTGTCTTTTTTTCAGTGGTATTACATTTAGTTTTTACAAATTGTTATCATTCATATTTTAGTCATTACTTTGTTATGTTGTGTTTTGTTGGGATGTTTTAGTTTTCCATGGAGAAAAATTTCCCCCTTGTTGATTGGATCCATTTCTGTTTATTTATTTCCTTTGGTGCATTGGGTATTTCACATAATCCTATATATGATTTATGAATGGCTTCATTCCATAGAGGAGGATCAGGATATTACATTTAAAACATTGGAAACTTTTGGAGAATAAGACTCATGAAAGAAACAAACCCCCATATATTTTTGAATCTCTATAATTTTTTAAGTAGAATCATGAGATAAATTAACGGGAATTTAGAATACCATAAAAAATTAAATTGTCAATATGGAATGTGTCTCATTAAAATAAATGTCACTTAGAAATCATTTATCTAAAGTATGAATTTTTTTTATACACATTCAATAATCATATATAATAAAAAAATTATATTATTAATATATTAAGGACCCATAATAATATATATCATACCATATAATATTGTCTTATAACCATTTAATACCCATGTATTTACAATTCAATACTAAAATCACTATTCTGATCGATAACAAAATAATTTTTCATGTATTTTCTTGTTTTGTAGTTTGAGTCTTGGTAAATAGACTATCATTATACAATATCTATAATTTTAATAATGATATTAATATCATATATATTAATTATATACATATTTATAATAATTCTTAAATGTTATAAATAGATATTAAATTACACGGTTAGTCAAAATGGTAGGCCATGTGTACAAATATATGTTTATTCCATTTTCTGATGGATAGAACAAAATAAATGTAAATAATATTTCATCTTATAGAATCATTTTTATACTATATATATCATATATATTCATTAATTTATGATAATTACCATCTATGTGAAATTAAAATAAAAAATTAATCACATCTCTTTGTGGTGGCGGTAGTCCATACGTAAGCAGGAGAGATATTATCCTTTTCAATAGATTAAATGTTAAAAAGGTATTTAATATATTATAATTTGAAAATTATATTATTTTTCTTAAAAATAACATATCAAAATTATATATACCAGTATATTTATATGTAATAGGATATTATTGAAAAAGAAATATATTGGTCCACAAGGTTTTAGTCTTCTGTAAATATTATAGATAGTTTTGTATCCCATTTGATGGGGGGATATGTACATAGGTTATAAAATTAACTTAGTAAAATCAATTTATATGGTATATATATATTTTAAAATATTAGCATACAATAATTTGTTTTTATGTAGGTGAAGGATGAAATTATAAAATAAATTCTTGTTTACGAACGATAACTATTATTCGATAAACCTCTTGAGGTTAGCACCAACATCTTTATTTGGAGTAATTAATAATCAAATCATGGACTATATTATATGTGGAGTGGATTATGTAATGTTATTGGGTATGGTTTCCCTAAACCAAGAAAATTTTATATTGTGATGAGTAAAGGGGATATGGTTCCCTTTTATATGTAGGGGAGAGGATACTCATGAAATTTGTCAACAACATATGTAATGCCCATATTTTATATACCCCAAAATGATCTAAAATGGATTATTATCAATCCTCAGAAGCGTTAATATTGATATATATCCATCTAAATGTAATTATAATTAATTTTACATTCATTTGAACTATTATATATTCAGTTTAACCCACGTTAAACCTGGCATATCCTTATTTGTAGTAGTTAAATTTTAATATTTTACAAATAATTATGAAAAAATATTTTGTTAAAAATATTATATGAAATTAATTTTTCCTATTTAAAATAAAGAATAAAATTTTTATAAATTTATTTTAATAATTGGAATAACATTGTAAAAAATTATGCCCACCTATGTAATGAAAAATTTGTTTTCTAATGAAAATGTATTATTAATAATAAAAATAATTTATTAAAAATATAAATTGAAAGTGATTATAGTTAATTAAATTGGATTAATAATAAAATAGTTTATATAAGTTTACATTTTAATCATATGGGAAAAATATATCACATTTGTTAAATATTTTAAGTAAGAGGAATGTTGCCAAAAAAATCAGCACATTCACTATACCTGATAAAAATCATCTTTTATGAAATTTATCAAAATTTATTATAAGAAATATTTTACATGTTGACTTCCTAAATGAAGATAAATTTTCAAATTAAATTTTTTTAATGTGAAAAGGTTTTATTTATTATTTTTTATCCAAATATAATGAAGAAAAGTTTATGTAAAAAATTTACATTCGACGAAAAGAATGATTTTCTGAAAATATATTTCCTTATTTAGGAATATATTTTATTTATATAAAACCATCATAAATTTATATCAAAATGTGATTATTATATTCATACCATAATGTATAATGGCTACATTATAATAATTATGTTTTAAAAAAATATTTTTTATAGTATATTGTTGTATTTCCCAACTTGGTTTTAAATGTAACACATTATATTGAATAAAAAATTTATTTATAAAATATATTTCATAGAATAAAAGTGTGTTAAAATATAACCCCCTTAAACTTAATTTCTACCTTATAATTACTCACTCTGGTAAAAATATATAACGATAAATTTACTCTATCATATCCTGATGTTCCCACACAACTTTATTTAGATTGTTGTTTTTCAAAAAAAAATTATTAAATAAATGAGGGGTATGGATTCATAGAAAATTATCTCAATGATATATAATATCCAAATATTTTTACTCATATCAATTATCATGATTCATTTTAATGAACTCTTAGTCTATTACATGGAAATATTTGGTATTTACATCATCACGAGTGATACATAGAACAAATCATGGACTTGAGATAGGTTTTGAGGAATTGTTATGTAATAATAATCCATCCCAACGAAATTAGGAATATAATAGAGTTAAATGATCTTGTGAATTATATTTCTTTTAATCACAAAAATCATAATCTTCATCCATGATGTTATTCACTTAAACACCTTCTCACCGACATCTATATGTCGATCAAACTAGTGATTGTTATCATAATTTTTTGTCAACAGCTAGCTTCTATGATGTAATATTTAATGGCTAAATCATTATCCTGGATTTTCTCCTCTAGATTAGGTTATAATTTATATCTATCTGAAATTAATCTGAGCACTGTGGATTTCATCATTTCCTTCAATAGAGGATATTATAAGGATCCATCTAAATGCTTAATTGAAATATAATGTTTTAGGAAAAATCAATAAATGGAATGTATTAATCTGAACTACTGTGATATCCATATATCATGTTTAATGTCCTGGACTTCTCCATTCCATTAATTTGTCAAAATATTTTATTTTAAGTCCTCTAAGAAATCACAATGACTAATTTCAACAGTTCCCAAAAATATACAGTTTTTCCAATGGTAGGTTTTAGTGGAGATTTATAGAATTGAGTCACAGTGGTGAGTTCTTTAGGTGAGTCATATTAGTTTCTTGCACTAGGGACTCACACTGGTAGCCCTCACTGATAAATCATGCAGAGGTGATTGTCACCAGTTGCATGCACCGGTGACTCCCACAGGTGACTCATCCACTAGTGACTTACACTGAAATCTCAAACTAGTGACTCATCCACTGATGACTCATCCATTGGTGACTAATCAGATGATGACTAGATTTCAACAGTTTCTCAAAATTCTAGAATTCATTAATTTTTCTAATTCCTCCATATAAAAAGGTTATTTGACGTAAAATAAATTTAAAAACGCATTTAATGGTTTTTATGGATGTTTTGGGACATATTTATCTTCTAAAACCCTAATTCTTCCTTTTAGTTATATGCCACGTGGTATTAGTCAATGTATGATGTAAATGGATTTAAAAAACCTTTTCATTTCTGTGGGTATCTGTTTTACTCATTCTAAGCATTAGTCTTTCCCTTCATTCATTATTTCTCCCTTCACATGGTATGAGATTTGTACCACCCCAAGATTTTATGAGAAGTATTATTTTTTACTTTATTTTATGTCTTATGTTGAATGATACAACAATATTATCTTGCGCTATATGAAACACCGTTTTAGCTTGTAGTATACAGAAAACTATTCTTAGATCGTGTTCACACAATTTCAACTTCATTTGATAAAAGTTATTTTATGCAACATTGAATAAATATATATATTCAATCTATAAATGAAATATGGTTGGATTCTGTTATATGCAACAGCAAATTAAGCTTCCACTCTAATCAACACATTCATGGCTTGCATTACACGCAAGAGCGACCTTCCTTGATTGCTTACTTGATACACAATATTGAGTATCACTATCCAATGATATATTATTATAATTTTAATATGAACTAGCCATTATGAATAGTATTAACCGCATTTTTAATTTCAAAACATTATAATTCATCTTACAAATTTTATAGATTGATGTATGAGAACAAAATCAATTTTTTCGGATAAAAGAAGTATTTAAAAAAATGCAGTTTTGGATCCTTTTGATGGTGCACCCATTTTAAATCTAATTTAGACAAGATGATATTAAAAATATTCAAAAATAAACCTCTTCTTTTGAATCTGGATATAGAAATTTACATTGGATAATGTTTTGATATTTTGCTGACAACGTTCTTATTTTGATGAATAGTAAACACACGCTAAAGTTTCTTAAAAAACAACTTTTTTCATCAAGATAATATATATGGTTAAATTATAATAGTAAATTTTTTTAATGTGTAAATAGAATACATTTTTACCATTTAATATAATATATGACCTTAGTATTGATTTTACGTTGAATTTGTTGGTAAAATCGATTCATTATTTTGCAATATTTTAAACAGAAACCTGTATTTCGACAACGAGATTAATTTTAAATTAATTACTACAACTTCTGTGTTTTGAATTTGGAAAAATGGATTCCATATGTGGAATATGTTGTTCCAAAATATGTTAATAGGATAATTTTTATTTTTAGACATTATGAATAATAACTATGGTAAATTTTATTTACTACATATAAAGGTAAATCTGTTAAGTAAGGGTAAAAATAAGATTATAAAATTTTCCAAACACCTCCCAAAATTCTATTGGATGAATAAAAGTAGACCCATATCACCTAAGGGTCGGAATAGATAAATTTCATGGACTTTTGACCGTGAAAATGATGTAATTAGTATTAAAACCAAGGTAAGTGACAATATGTCACTCTCTTGTATCTTATAAGTGTATTATTTTAATTTTGTGATAAACATTGTAAAACATCAAACATAAATAGTCACCAAAATTATAATCAAACTATATACATCATGTGAATTTATATATAATTTTTATGGATTAAATAAATATCATTAATGGTGACACAATAGTGATGCTAAAATTGTTTATTTAGTGAAAAATCGATAAAACTCTTTTTATTAAACTAATAGTGACCATTAAAGGCACAAAAACCTGACCAATACATATTGGTCGTATATATGTAATCCATAAGCATCCAATGGTCGAATATTTGACCATTTGGAGCCATATAAAAGCAATTATGACACTTATTCTATTTTATTTTAAATGACATCAAAGTTCTCACCTTCATAATTTAATAAATATAACAATTTATATGTTGTTATTTTAAGATGATAAATTTGATTAAAAGTATTATTATGGAAGATATTAGATTTATCCTCATCATAGTATTTTAATTTTTATTTTTATGCAACAAATAAGTATATTAAATAATTATACAAAAATGTTTTCGTAATTATTTTACTAAGGAAAATATAAAATAAATGGTTTTAAAATATTAAAATAAATGTTTTATGGAAAAAATAATATGATCCATGAATGTTTTATATGCATATGAAAAGTTAGGAATCTATTAAATATTTTGGTTCGAATATATCTTCTATATGGGTTTAATTGAATTTCGAATAATTGAATAGTGTTAAAATTGACACTATTGATATTTTATAAAAATAACATATTGTTAAATTGTTTAAAAATTAAAAAAAATATTTAAATAAATTAAAAAATTCAAATTATATGGTCGAAAATGTAATAATTTATCTAAATATAGAAAATTCACAACACATATGTAAGTATTTATAACCATTTCGAATTTAGAATATTTTTACCACAAATAAAATTAAATAGATTAAATAATGATAAATGAAATTGATAAGGTTTAAAATAAAATCAAGAAATGTCTAAATTTGATTGGTTGATGATATTACAACTCTATATTACCTCATAATTTATTTTTACTCCCTTTTGAAGTTTTTATGTGGGGTTTTATTTTATTATTAATTAATATTTTTGAGTTTTCCCAAATTGCCCCTCTCTTCTCTTATAAAAAGTCACCCCATCCCTCTCCTCCTCACACCATTGGAGCCTTCATGTTCAGCCAACCCCTGACCATTTCCCTTCTCCACTTAGATAGACATATACTAAAGGTCCTTGTCTTCTTCGAAGACCATCAATAGTGCCCTAAGAGGAGGTTTAGAAGAGGCCTGTCGAAGAAGAGGTAATATCCTTTACAGACTCTTTCAAATTCATTTCTTCTAATACTACCTCTTATTTTGTTATTTCATAATAAATCAATATATTCATTATCAATCATATACAGATATTTTATTATTAATATGAACCAAAACTATTTCACCTTCTATCTTTCCTATGGAAAACAAAATCACCACACGTGCGTACATACGAAATATTTTCTCTACGCGGTGGTGTAATCTGTTTTTCCACCACAACCTTACTTTGATGGGAATTATGGTGTAAAGAATAACTATATATGGTTATTATAAATTGATACTAATTTTGAGATAGTATACAATCCACTATATGTGGAGACCCAAAGCTTGAGGTACATAGACGTTAAATTACATTTGGAGAATACTTAATACATAACAAAAATCAACACTCAAGGATCGTAATAGTTTAGTGTCTTTGGAAACATAGAACAAAATCTTCTCATCATGCTGAAAGATCGTCAACATCTCCCATAAAGATATTCACCTTTTCTTTTCTTACCTAAAACCTTTCTTTATATTCTAGGGGAAAAGAAAACAAAAAAGGGGTGAGCTTAAATGCTAATTAAGGGTAAACATAGAGAATATGAAACAATCGATATACATTTGAATGAAAAGAAAACTTGAAGATAAAATCTAAACATCAAAACCTTGAGCAAAGACAAAAATATTAGAAGTACATAAGGAATATACTATAAAGGAACATCAATAATCAAAAAATATAATGGGAATAAAACATGTAATTATGGAAAAACATTAAGCACATGATATTATTTCTATAGTAGCGAAGGCATTGCTACCAAGACCATCTTAGTGGAAAAAGTCCCTTTCTGAATAGAGTTCACTCCTCGTTCCAGTCCTATAACATTGCACCAGATTAACTTACCGTTCCAGCCATTTCTATCTCATGAGATATAAATCTTTACCCATTGCATTGGAGTGAGATTTAGGTCCCACCCATCTCAAAATTAAATCATTATTACGTTTGCCACAACATGAAGATAAATCATTCATCATTATTCAAAGAATAAAATGGGTTTCATAAACATCATCCCATCATAACATAATCCATATATACAAAAATGGATATCATTTCATCATAATACTAGTGAAACCATGTAAACCGTAGAGACATTATATTTGAAAAATACACATATGAAATAATGTCATCTTATATGGAAAATGCTTTTCATAAATCAATTGAGATAAATTTTGGATCAAAATATCGCTTCTTATTCAAAATAATTTTATTTTCACAAAATGCCATGAAATTTTAAATTATAAGCATTTTGTTGAAAATAGTTATGAAATAATAAATAGTAAGCTTCATGAAAATAAGGAGTTATTAAACCCTAATAATCTATTCATTCTGTATAAGTTAAAAAAACATTATCCTCATACTTTTAATGGAAAAGACAAAAAGTACCATGTATGGAAAACAAAAGAATGATTCCATCTATAACACAAAGTAAAAGTCAAAGAAGGGTAAAAATGAAATTAAATATACATGTAAGAATATTAAAAACGTTATGAAATACATTTTATTAACATGGATGAAAAATATAACCCCAGTAAATACTTATGTTTATGTAATCTTGGATATAAATGAGATTGCAAAATAATCCCTTACCTTAGGTCTGATATGCTTTGTATATATCCGAAACTCTTGTATAATTATTTAAATAATGTCATTGACTTATTATAGAATCATATGTGTTGTTATGATATTATATATGGTTCACTTATGACTTTACATTACCAGTTCTTTTGTAAATTCCATGTTAAAGCAGCGTTTTGGGTAAAATCGTTTTAATTATTATACGTGTTTGGACTTGTTGTTCTTGATATTGTTATTACTTGTATCATGATTTAAACACTTCCAGAATGTAAATCATGATTTATATGTCATATATATTCACTATATATATATATACAGAATAGATATATAAATGAAATGAAATACACCGTTCATAGAGACGGTAGACCGTACGTATGCATGAACGCTGTTTTCCTTTCCTTATTGAAATGAATGGAAGTAAGTAGATGAAATATATATATATATATATATATGTGTGTGTGTGTGTGTTTGTATACATAAATATAGTAGCTTCATTATTTCATATATTTCATTATTATTCATTATATATACTTTACAATCATTCTTGTATGGTTATCATGGAGAATGAATCTCATCGCGTCGTGGAGACGGTAATCCGTACGTACGCACGAGAGATGATATCGTTCACATAATTATTAAATGGAATTGGATTGGATGATATAATATTTCAGAATCAGTATGATGTTATAATAACCATCTATAGTTATTATTTACACCAGTATACCAATCCATGTAAGGTGGAGGTGGAAAGCAGATTACACCACTTCGTGGAGACGGTATTCCGTACGTACGCACACGCGGTGATTTTGTTTTCCGTAGGATTGATAGAAGATGAAATATGGTTGTTTCATATCTATAATAACATATCTATATATGAGTGATACTGATGTTATTAATTTATGATGAAACAAATAAATAATAATAAGTAGAATAAGAAATTAATTGAAATGAATCGGTAAAGGATATTAACTCTTTTTTGACGCCCCTCTTATTAACCTCATGTTAAGGCACTAGAGTTGGTATTTTGAGGTGACCATTAACTCTATAATGTTTCTAGGGAAGTTGAGAAGGGAAATGGGCAGGGACTTTCCGAGCTTGAAAGCTAAAAATTGTGTAAAGAGAAGAGGGAAGAGGTTTCCTTTTATAAGGGAGGAGAGGGGCACCTTATGGAAAACATAAAATATTTTTTTATAATAAAGACATATTCGGTCTATAATTTCTCCAAATTGATTTATTTATATTATAAGGTGGGTATGGGTCGAAATCCTCTCAACCAATAGGTTTTAGACAAGTTTAGTTTATTATTTTAGCCTTATCATTTAGATTTAACTCTAAGATAAATAATTTAACTTTTACCGTGTCTTCTTGTTTTCTTACACTGTATGGTTAATAAACTGACTATAACAAGCCAAACTAACCCCAAGTGGTTAATTATTAAAATATATAACCATATGTAAGACATTTGGCCGAACCATAGATCTTTATAAATAAAAAAATAATTAATAATATCATATTTGTTTCAAAAACTATTTTATATCAATTTTGACACAATTTGGTAATTGAATTTTGTTAAAATCATAACAGAATTATTAGTTCAAAAAATATAATTAAATAAATAATAAAATGTAATACTAACCTATATAATTAGTTTAGTTCATAAAAAGTTTCAAATTATATTTATTTGGTTATTTATATAATCAATTAAGTTAATATTTCATTAATAAGATAATTTCTGCATCATCAATGTGTCATAAATAAATTAAGTTATTTAATGTCCAAAAATTATAAATAGAATTCCATTATGTAGGAAATATTTTTATCTTTCTAGTGAATTATTATATCCGAATTTATCTTATTTATAACACTGAATTAAAAATATTTTAGTTATTAAAATTTGATTTTAACTATTTTACATCTTCTTTAAAAAAAAATATAATAAATGTCTTAATATAATCCAAGTGGACCTAAAGGGTAATATTTTATTCCTAAGGTTGTTTTTGGTCGAGTTACATTTATCCAATATAATTAAGATATGTGTTAGGGGGATAATAATATCATTTTTATCCGTAATTACCATATTTACTTTTAACTGTGGTAAATAAAAGTAAAAAGTTTCTATTCATCAAAAATTATTTTTATCTTATTGAACCACATTTTACTCCTTGATATTAACTGTGTTTCTCGGATTTTTGAAATTCCAATCACAGAAGCGGTAAAATTAGGTTTAATGTAAATTTCCATATTCTCCTAGAAGGTGGGTAGAAGACGGTGAAAAGTTCAATTAAATTTTTAGGTATATATAAATTATTATAAAATGAATCCGTGAATTACATTGAACTTATATATGTATTATGTATCAATTTTTACCTAAAATATATTTAAAAAAAATATATGATTATATAAATAAAAATTTGGTTTTTAAATAGTAACCCGGTGTTTTCACTATTCATAAAAAATTAAAAGTTTTCATAAAAATACCAAAAATTCACCCTAGGATAATTTCAATATTCCGAATCGAAAAATGAAGTCCATTTTGTACGATTATATTTATAAAATTTCGAAAACAGTGGGTATTACTATTCATAAAAGTAAGTTCGTTATAATATTATAATAATATCTCGTTTAGTTAAACCCGGTATTGCGTACTACACACGCTATTGAGGAAGGTCCAGATTGTGTGTAATGAAAGCTAGGTCAGGGCTGCGTGTAGTGAAAGCACCATTTGGTGTTGTGTATAACATATTCAAAACTTATTTCATTTATAAATTACACAAAATATATACTTAATGTTGCGTAGAATAATTTCCACAAAATGAACATGAAATTTTGTGTAACACGAGTCAAGAATAGTGTTGCATATACTACAAGCTAATACTGTGTTGCGTATAGTACAAGATAATCTTGGTGTACTGTATAATAGAAGACGTCAAGGAAATTAAAAATTATATATCTCATAAAATCTAGGGGTGTTACATTCTACCCCCTTAAAATGAATTTCACCCTCGAAATTAGTCGGGGTTTTAAATCATTTACTACTTGAAAGTTTCATTCGAAGAATCCCACATCGTGAAAGCCATACTAAAATATAATTTTAAAAAGTAATGTAAGAAATATAACTGTTTCCTAGATAAACTCATCACTGGGTTTCCAAAAAGGAGAACATAGGTGGAAATATGGATATAAGATAAAAATCTAACCACCAAGTTCTGATTGTGAGTGGTAGAGGACATGGCTATGAAAAATCCAACAATCACAAAGCCATAGATTTGTGATGATTTATGGTACCATCTAATTCATCGGATATGAGGAAACTAGGATTTTTTTTTTCAAGATCATTTCCATAAAGTTGAAGAATTGTTTAATTAAAAGAAATACTTAGTTGATTTTGGTAAAATCTCACTATTGTTTGTGCATGAACAATTTCCACTTCATCTCTTAAAGAAATGAAGATGAATTTGTCTTCCGTGAAGTGTTAGCAGATCATGCGATAGAATTATAGGTCATTCCATATGTCTCAAACATTTGTTTTGCAAATGCTATATACATAAGCCCATCTATGGTGATATTAATCGTATATGGTTCCTAAAATGGACGTATACTACTTCTATCATACCTCTTTATAAAATTTAACTAGTTTCTACTAACTAGGGTCTACCTGTAGGCATGTGGTAGGTGATAAAGGCCTATCACAATTCAGTTGTCGGTTCAATTCCAGCAACCTTGTCTGACGCGACAGGTTTTCGCATGTCCCGATGGTTGTCGTTTTTTTCTAAAACTAAATTATTAAAACATCCCACATATAATATCAAAAAAATTTCTAGCATTATACAATACTAATTTATGTCTAACATAATCCATTCCAATCATTAGGGTTATCCAAAATACTTCTGTCCAAGCTCATATAATAAATAAAACAATTACTAGGAATGTCATCTACCGAGAATGTGAATACCATCATTTATCCCTCATATATCACAAGATATATCTTTTTGATCCCATTAAAAACATGTGAATACCTTAATCTTGTATTCTCTTTCATCATAAATTACCATAGAACCTTAGTGAAAACATGAATGTTGTCAAAAGTTATATCTTTCAACATACCAAAATCCCAAAAATTCTTTATACTCAAACCATGATATCACTTTTTCCTTATATTAGTTGTGAGCTCATGAATACTATCAAACATATTATTTTATATTTATCGCTTCATTATGCGCATATCATTTGATTTCCGAAAATATTTCAATCACTTTTCATGGTTAGCGATGCAATATTCTTATGGAAAACCACAATGGACCAATACATAGATATTCCAATATACCATAAAAGTACCAAAACAACATTATTCATGAATTCCAACACATAAACTCTTCAATCCATCATCTTCAATGATTATCATGGAATAAGCCCTTCCATTATTTTGAAATAACCTCATAGGCCAGGGCATTGAGTTGGGTAATGCCCATGTTCTCCACATATTAGACATTGAACTCCGTAACAGTCTGTCACTCTATGACCCTTCTCTCTATATAGATAACATCTTCCCCACCATTGGATGGGTTAATCAAGGTTCTTCTTCCCTTATTTAGAAATATCAATCTTCCTTTCTCTATGCTCCTCAACTTTCAAACATGCATAAAAGTACATCTTCCTCTTATTTGATGAATTAGGAATACCACTAAAGTTCACAATGTCAATCATATATCGTGATGACTGATTCGGCATATTAACAAAATCTTTCTTTCTGGGCATTATGCAATTTGGTTGCACATAATCACCAATTTTTCCATTGGATTCAATGTTGACACAATTCCTTATGGTTCCCACCATTGACTAAAATCAAAATTCATGGTGTAAGAAATAGTTAAAATAACGGGGAACCATGTAATCATAAAAATTCACCCTATGGGATGTCTAACATATCACACAATCATTAATCCATGACATCATAGGTTCACAATAGGTTTTCAAAATAATTCTAGGACTATAATCTATAGTTATACTAAACAATTGGGACATCCTTAGACATACCTTAAGAAACATATCAAGGGATATCACTAAAGTTTTCGCATCCTTGTTTCCAACTGTTAACTAAAACTTTCCTCTGATACCAACTGTAGAGACACAAATCTTGACATACATAGACATTACATTACTTTTTCAGAATACATAATACATAACACAAACCAAAACTCAAGGATCGTAATAGTATAGTGTCTTTGGAAACTCGGAACACAATCTTCTAATCATGGTGAACAATCTTCAGCATCTCCCATAAAGTTCTTCCCATTTTGTTTTATTACCTAAAACCTTTCTTTATTCCATGGGGAAAATAAAACATAAAAAGGGTGAGCTCAAATTATCATTAAGGGTAAAAATATAGAACATAAAACAATCCATAAACATTTGAATGCAAAGAAACCATGAACATAAAATCTAAACATCAAAACCTTGAGCAAAGACATATATCTTGGAAGTACATAAGGAATATATCATAAAGGAACATAAATCATGATAAAATATAATGGGAATAAATCATGTACTTGTGGGAAAACATTAATCACATGATATTATTTCCATAATAGCAACGACATTGTTGCCAAGACCATCTTAGTGGACAAAGTCTCTTTCTGAATCAAGTTTACTCTTCATTCCAGTCCTGTAACACTGAACCAGTTTATATTACAATTCTAGGCATGTATATATCATGAGATATAAGTCTTTACCCAATGAATTTATGGGTGATATAGGTCCCACCCATCTCATAATGAAATAATTCTTACGTGCGCCTCAACATGAACATAAATCATTCAACATTACCCAATGAGTAAAATGGGTTTCATAAACATCATCCCATCATAAAAAAATCCATATATAGAAAAATAGATTTCATTTTATCGTAATAAAAGTGAAACCATGTATATAATAAGGACATTATACTTGAAACATACAGATATTAAATAATTTCATCTTAGATGGAAAATAGTTTTGATAAATCACTTGAGGTAAATTCTTGAGGAAAATATCAGTTCTTTTTCAAAATCATTTTATTTTCACAAAATTCCTTAAAATACTAAAAGAAAAGGATTTTTATTAAAATATTAATTAAATATTGTAGAGTAAGCTTCATGAAAATAAGGTGTTATGAAACCATGAAAATCTGTTCAGGCCGTATAAGCTAAAAAATATTCTCCTCGTACTTGTAACAGTAATGTTAAAAAGTACCACGAATGGTAAAAAAAGAAAGTATCCATACATAACACAGAGTAATAGTCAAATAAGGGTAAACATGACATTAAGAAAACATGTAAGAATAATAAACACTTTATGAAAAACATTTTATGGACATGGATGAACATTATAAACCCAGTAAATACCTACGTATATGAAATCTCATAAAAAATGAGATTGCAAAATTATCCCTTACCTTAGGTCTAATATTCTTCGTACTTATATGAACCTCCAATATAATGATTTAAAAAATGTCATTGACTTATTAAAAAATTATATTAATTGTTATGATATCATATATGGTTCACTATTGACTTTATATTACCCGTTCTTTTGTAAATTCCATGTTAATGCAGCTTTTTGGGTAAAATCATTTTATTTATCGTACGTGTTTGGACTTGTTGTTCTTGATATTATTACTAATTATATAATGATTTAAATACATCCAGAATGTAAATCAAGATTTATATATCATATATTTCAGTATATATATATATACATAATAGATAGATAAATGAAATGAAATACACCGTTCATGGAGACAGTAGGCCGTACGTACGCATGAATGTTGTTTTCCTTTCCTTATTGACTTGAATGGATGTAAGTAGATGAAATATATATATATATGTATACATAAATAAATTAGCTTCATTATGTCATATATTTCGTTATTATTCATTATATATACTTTATAATCATTTCTGAAGTGTTATCATGGAGAATGAATCTCATCGTGTCGTGGAGACGGTAATCCGTACGTACGCACGAGTGATGATATCATTCCCATGATTATTGAATGTAATTGGAGTGGATGATATAATATTTCAGAATTAGTATGATTTTATACTGACCATATATAGTTATTCTATACACCGTTATACCCATCCAAGTAAGGTGGTGGTGGAAAACAGATTACACCATAGCGTGAAGACGGTATTCCGTATGTACGCACACGCTGTGATTTCGTTTTTCGTATGATTTATAGAAGATGAAATAGGGTTGTTTCATATTTATAATAACATATCAGTATATGAGTGACACAGATGTTATTAATTTATGATGAAACATACAAATAATAAGAAGTAGTAGAGGAAATAAATTGGAAATAATTGGTAAAGGATATTACCTCTTCATTTCGCGCCTCATCTTAACCTCCTTTTAAGGCACTAGAGTTGGTATTTTGAGGAGAAAATATCCTCTATAATGTTTCTAGGGAATATGATAAGGTAAATGGGTAGGGTTTGACTAGGATTGAAAGATCAAGATTGAGTAAAGAGAAGAGGGAGGAGGTGCCCTTTTATAAGGGAGGAGAGGGGCACCTTAGGAAAAACTTAAAATATTATTTTTTAATAAAGTCATATTTGGTTTATAATTGCTCCAAATTAATTTATTTAAAATTTAAAGTGGGGATGGGTCATAATTTTTCAACCTATAGGTTTTAGACAAGTTTAGGTTACTATTTTAACCTTATCATTTATATTTAACTCTAAGTTAATTTATATAACTTTTACCGTGTCTTCTTGTTTTCTTACACTATATGCTTAATAAACTTACTATAACAAGCGAAAAGAACCCCACATGTTTCATTATTAATATATATAACATTATATAAGTAATTTTTCTGAACCATAGATTTTTATGAATCAAATAACAAATAATAATATAATATTTTTTAAAAAACTATTTTATGTCAATTTTGGCACAATTTGGTAATTGATTTTTGTTAAACATATAAAAGCATGATTAGTTAGAAAATGGTTAATTAAATAAATACTAACATGTCATATTAACTAATAAAATTAGTTTAATTCATAAAAAGTCTCAAATTACATTTATTTGTTATTTATATTATCAATTATGTTAGTATTTCATTAATAAGGTAATTACTACATCTTCAATGTGTCATAAATAAATTAAATTATTTAATGTCCAAAAATTATAAATATAATACAATTATGTATGAAATCATTTTATCTCTCTAATGAGTATTTATAGTCTAATTTATCTTATGTATAACCCTATATTAAAAATGTTTTAGTTATTAAACGTTGATTTTAATTATTTTAACTCTTCTTTAAATAAAGTAATAATAAATATCCTAATATAATCCAAGTGGACCTAAAGGGTAATATTTTATTCCTAAGGTTGTTTTTTTTCAAATTACACTTATCCAATCGAATTAGGACATGTGTTGGGGTGATAATAATATCATTTTAACCCTTAATTAACATATTTACTTTTAACCATGGTAAATAAAAATAAAAAGTTACTATTCACCAAAAATTATTTTTATCTTATTGAACCACATTTTACTCATTGATATTAACAGTATCTCTCAGAATTTCAAAATTCCACTCACAGAAGCGATAACATTATGTTTTACGTAAATTTTCAAATTCTTATAGGAGGTGGGTAAAAGACGGTGAAAAGTTCAATAAAATTATTATATATCTAAAATTATTATAAAATGACTCCAATGAATTACATTGAACATATATAGGTATTATATATCAATTTTTACCTAAAATAAATATATATAAAATAATTAATTATTTAAATAAAAGTTCGGTTTTTAAATAGTAACCCAGTGTTTTCACTATTAATCAAAAATTGAAAGTTTTTAAAAAATAACAAAAAATTCACCCGAGGATAATTTAAATATTCCAAATCCAGAAATTAAGTGCATCATGAATGATAAAATTCATAAAATTTCAAAAAGAGGATATTACTATTCATAATAGCTAGTTCATAATAATTTTATAATAATATCTCATTTAGTGAAACTCGGTATGCATAATACACACATTATCAAGGAAGGTCTTCATTGCATGTAATGAAATCCAAGCTGGGGATATGTGTATTGAATGCTCCATTTGGTTTTGTGTATAACATAATAAAAACTTATTTCATTTATACATTAAACAAAATCTATACTTAATGTTGCGTAGAATAATTTCCACAAAACGAACTTGATTTTTTTGTAACACGAGCCAAGAATAGTGTTGCATATATTTCAAGCTAATACGGTGATGCATATAGTACAAGATAATCTTGGTGTAGTGTATAATAGAATACATCACAAAAATTTAAAATAATATATCTCATAAAATCACTGGGTGTTACAATATATTTCCATTCAATAATTATGGGAACAATATCATCGCTCGGGCGTACGTAAAATTTACCATCTCCACGACATGATAAGATTCATTCTCTAAGTTAACCATTAAAGAATGAATATAAAGTATATATAATAAATAATGATGAAATATATGAAATATATATGATACATGATTTATGTATATGTAATTTACTTACTTCCATTCAATTTAATAAAGAAACGAAAACAACGTTCGTGCGAACGTATGTCCTACCATTTCCATGAACGGTGTTTTTCGTTCCATTTATTGATCTATTATATATATGTATATTATGAATATATATTATATATAAATCATTTTTTACATCCATGAATTAAATAATCATGATCTAAGTAATAATATGAATAATTACAAGTCAAATCACGGACGATAAATGAAACGATTTTACCCAAAACGCTGCTTTAACTAGGAATTGAAAAATAAAAAGGTAATATAAAGTCATAAGTGAATCATATATGATATTGTAAATATTATTATGGTTCTTTTATAAGTTAATAATATGATAAAACCCACTATATAGGTGTCTGGGACACATATAGACGAAATTGGACATAAAGTAAGTGATAATTTTGTAATCTCATTTTTTCCCAATATTTCTTATACATAAATATTTATTGAGGTTATATTTTTCATCCATGTCCAAAATTTTTTTTTTCATAAAGTGTTTAATATTTTTCCATGTATCTTTAAAGTCATGTTTACCACTCATTGACTTTTACGTTGTGTTATGGAAGGAATCTTTATTTTATTTACCATACGAGGTACTTTGTGACTTTTATGGAAAAGTATGACTAGAATGTTTCATTAACATATACAGCATGAATGGATTTTTTACATTTTCATAACCCATTATTTTTATGAAGCATATTCTATATTATTTCATTATTATTTTCATAAAAAGTCATTTATTTTAACATTTCACGGCAATTTGAGAAAAGGAAATGATTTTGAAGAAAAAAGCATATTTTCAGCAAGAATTCATTTCAAGTGTTTTATCGAGGCTATTTTTCATCTAATATGACATTCATTAATATGGTCATGTTTCAGGTATAATATCAATATTATTTACATGGTTTGATTTCGTTTATGATAAAATGATATCCATTGTTTTATATGGATTATGATATGATGGGATGATTTTTATGAAACTCATTTTATTCGTTGGGTTATGATGAATGATTTATGTTTATTTTAGGGAACACGAAAAAATTATTTCATTATGAGTTGGTTGGAACCTATATCTCACACCAATTCATTTGGTAAAGATTTATATCTCATGATATAGACATGCCTAGAATGGCAAGTGAATCTGGTTCAGTAATATAATTATAGAACGATAAGTACTCCCCGTTCCGTATGAGACTTTGTCCACCATGATGGTCTTGGCTATAATGCCTTGGATACTATGGAAATCATATCCTATACTAAATGGTTTTTTACAAATAAATGCATTATTCCCATTCTATTTTATCATGATTAATGTTCCTTTATGATATATGCCTTATGTACTGCTAAGATTTATGTCATGTTAATGTATTTACGTTCAAATGTGTGGGGATTGTTTTATGTTCTCCATGTTTACCCTTACTGAGCATTTGAGCTCACCTTTTTTTTGTTTTATTTTCCCTAGGATATAATGAAGAGTTTTAGGTAAGAAAAAAAGGAGAATATCTTTATGGGAGGTGTTTAAGATCATTCACCAAGATTAGAAGATCATGTTCTGAGTTTCCAAAGACAGTAAACTGACATGGTCTTTGGGCATATGTTTTTGTTATGTATTAAGTATTCTAAAAAAGTAATGTAATGTCTATATACATCAAGATTTGGGTCTCTATAGTTGGTATCAGAGCGAAGGTTTTGTTAACCTTTGGAAACTAGGATGCGAAAACATTAGTGAAATCCCTAGAGATATTTCTAAGGTATGTCTTGGGATGTCCCAATGGTTAAGTATAAGTATAGGTTATAGTCCTACAATTAATATATCTTTCATAAATAACATAGGATTAAACATAAAAAGTTAGAGATTGAAATTAATCCCCTTAATTATTTTTTTTACATTGTATGATTTCTTCCTTTCACACTATTCTTTTAGGGTTTTAGAAAATGGTTGGAAACAAGAACATTCACGATAATGGATGGTATGATGGACAATGGTATGATATTATTCATGAGAAACCAAATTAAATGGTATTTGGAAGTCCAAACATCGTTATTATTCCTAATCATAAATATCATAATATGATCAATAATCCCATCTTTGGTAAGTTTCCTGACTCAACTAATAAGAGAAAGATGGATTTTCATGATGATTATAGAGGAACGAAAGTTCAATTTTCATCATGTAAATCATGTGGTAAGAGGCATCTAGGAGAATGTTTCAAAGAAAATGGATGATGATTTGGGTGTGGAAAAGAAGGACTCAAAGCTAGTAATTTCAACAGAAAAGGTTCAATTAACACCATGGACGAGGATAATGGTATTGATATGATATCTATAACCATAAAATGTTTAAAATGTGGAATGTATGGGCATTATGCAAACAAATTCCCTAAGGGAAAATCTCATAAAGAGAATCATAATGGTCGTATGAGTAGAATTTATGTTGGTGATGATGAAGATACTACAAATGATATATGAAATGAAAGAAGTGTTGAGGAATATAATGATGAAACTCGGTCAATGGATTAAGAAGGTAGTGGAATGATTTTATATTTATCAAGAGTTATGTTTTCTAGGTAATTTAATGGTACTATGGAATAAAAAAACATTCAAGGATTGTTACACTATTGTATTTCCTAAAATATTTGAAAGAATATGCTGAATGGTATGAGTAACCATGAAAGGATATTCAGATATTTTTGGGGAGTAGAAGATATGTTCATAATGAAGGGTTAAGGAGAAACTAATGTGGTTGATATTATTAATGATCTCATTATTGATATAAGGACAAAGTGATATCATGGTTTCAGTATATAGAAATTTTGGGATTTTAGTATGAGGAAAGAGTTACCTTTTGACAACATTCATGTTTTGACTAATGTTCTATGATAATTTATGTTTCAAGAGAATGAATGATTAAGGTATTAACATGTTTGGAATGTGACAAAAAATGTATATTTTATGATATATGGGGGATAAATGATGGTATTCATGTTCTGGTTATATGACCTCTCTAGTAATATTTTTCTTTATACTATGATATTGAAAAAAAGTAGTTTGGATAATTCTAAATATTGGAACGGATTATGTTGGACATCAGATAGTATTTATTAAGTCTAGATAATTTTTTGATATTATTTATGGAATGTTATAATAGTTTAGTTTTAGAAAAAGTAAAAACCATAGGATGGGAAACAACCCATCACATCAGACAAGTTTGTGGCAATCAAACCCACAACTGAAGTGCAACATGCCTTTTTCACCTACCACTAGACTACAGGAAGTCCCTGGTTAGTTTAAATTAATTTTATTTTTTTAAGTGGTATAATAGATAAAGTATAAGTCCATATTAAGAACCATGTATGATTAATCTCATCATAGATGGATGTATATATGTTTAATATATTGTGCTAACATTTTTTTGATAGAGTCAAATGGTATGACCAATCATTATATCGCATGATCTTCTAAAACTTCACAAATGACAAATTCAACTTTATTCCTTTAAGAGATGAAGTGGAAATTGTTTAAGGTACGAACAATGGTGAGATTTTTCCAAAATCAAGTAAGTATTTCTTTTGATTTGAAATTTATTCAAAATTAGGGAAATGATCTTGAAAACCAAAACTGTTGTCCTAGTGACCTCATATCTGAAGAATCAGATGGTACCTTAGATCATCACATATTTACGGCTTTGGGATTGTTGTCTCTTTCAGAGCCATGTTCTCTACCTCTCTCCATTAGAACATGATAGTTATATTTCCCTTCCATATCCATATTTTCACTTATATTATCTAATATGGGAACCCAAGTGATGAGTTACTTTGAGTATCTATTTTTTTCTAACATTACTTTTTAAAATAAATTTTTAGTTTTCCTATTAACGATTAGGGTTTCTATGAAAGAATCTTTCAAGAAGTAAACCATTTATATCCACAAAACATTTCGAGCGCATAATTCATTTTAAGGGTGTAGAATGTAACACCCGGAGATTTTATGAGAATTATTCTTTTTAATTTATTTGATGTCTTCTGTTGTATTCTACACCAATATTATCTTGCACTATACACAACAATGTTTTATCTTGTTGTATACGCAACACTATTCTGTGATCATGTTCCACACAATTTCAAGTTCGTTTGAAAAAAGATATTCTACCCAACATTGAATATATATATATATATATTGAATCTATAAATTAAATATTGTTGGATTATTTTATACTCAACAACAAATTAATCTTCCACTACACAAAACATTGTCATGGCTTTCATTAAACGCAAGAGCGACCTTCCTCGACAGCTTACTTGGTACGCCATACTGAGTTTCACTATCCAATGATATATTATTATAATATTATTATTAACATGCCGTTATAAATATCATTAACTTAATTTTGATGTTTATAACATTATAATTCATCTTACACATTTTCTAGAATGAGGTATGATAAAAAAATCAATTTTTTCGGATAAAAGATGTATTTTAAAAAAAATGCAGTTTTTCTACCTTTTGATGGCACACCCATTTTAAATGTAGTTTTTGAAATATTAATATGTTCCATTTTATAAAATAAAATTCTTCTTTAGAATCAGGATATAATATTTTACATTGGATAAAGGTTTGATAGTTTCCCGATGACATTCTAATTTTGATAAATAGTAAATACACTCTAAATTTTACATAAAAACTAATTTTCTCATCGAGATAATTTATATGGATAAATTATAATAGTAATTTGTTTTAATGTATAGATAGAATATATTTTTACCATTCAATATAATTTATTTCATTATCATTGATTTTACATTGAATTCGTAGGTAAAATCAATTTAATCGTTTGCAATGATTTAATCAAAAACCTATTTTTTTCAATGGGATTAATTTTAATTTAATTACTACAACTTCTGTGTTTTGAATGTTGAAAAATAGATTCCATATTTGGAATTATTAGGTCCAAATTATGTTAATAGTGTACTTTTTATTTTTAGACATTATGAACAGTAACGACATTAAGTTTTATTCCCTACAGCTAAAGGTAAATCTGTTTATTAAGGGTAAAAATAAGAATATAAAATTAACCTAACACCTTAAAAAAATTCTATTGGATGAATAAAAGTAGACCCATATCACCTAAGGTTAAGAATAGATTTATTTCGTGGACTTTTGACCATAAAAATGATGTAATTATTATTTAAACCAATGAAAGTGACAACATGTCACTCTATTGTATCTTATAAGTGTAATAATTTTAATTTCGTGATAAACATCATAAAACTTCAATCATAAATAGTCATTATAAAGCTAATAAAATTATCTACAAAATGTTAATTTATTTATAATTTTTCTGGATTAAATAATTATAATTAATGGTGACACAATAGTGATATAGAAATAGTTTATTTAGTGAAAAATAAACAATATAGTTTTTATTAAACTTTTTGTGACCATTAAAGGCTAAAAACCTGAGAAAAACATATTGGTCGTGTAAATTTAATCCATAATAATCCAATGGTTTAATATTTGACCATTTGGATCCTTATAAAAGTGATTATGACTCTTATACCATTTTATTATAAATGATGTCAAAGTTGTCACCTTCATAATTTAATAAATATATCAATTAATATGTTGTGATTTTAGGATGATAAATTCGATTAAAAGTGTTCTAATGGAATATATTAGATTTATATGCATCATAGAATTTTATTTATAATTATTAGGAAAAAAATAAGTATATTAAATAATTATACAAAAATGTTGTCGTAATTATTTTACAAAGGGAAATATCAAATAAATTGTTTTAAAAATATTAAACTAAATGTTATATGAACAAATTAATGTGCTCCATTAATTTTTTAGACGAATATGACAAGTTATGAATCTATTAAATATTTTGTTTCGAATATATCTTTTTTATTGATTTAATTTAATTTCAAATAATTTAATAGTGTAAAAATTGACACTGTTGATATTATATAAAAATAACTTTTTAAATTGTTTAAAAATCCCAAAAATATTTAAAAATTTACAAATTTAAAATTATATGGTCTAAAATCTAATAATGTATCTAAATATGGTAAATTCACAATAGATATGTAAGTATTAATAACAATTTAAAATTTAGAATATTGTTAACACAAATAAAATTAAATACATTCAATAATGATAAATCAAAATGATAAGGGTAAAATTAAAATCAAAACATGTCTATATTTGATTTTTTTGTAAGCTTACAACCCTATATTACCTCATATACAAATTTTAGTCACTTTGGAAGTTTTAATGTGGGGTTTTATTTTATTATTAATTAATATTGTTGTGGTTTCCAAAAGTGCCCCTCTCTTCTCTAATAAAAGGGCACCTCATCCCTCTCCTCCTCACACCACTTTGAGCCTTCATGCTTATCCAACACCTTCCCATTTCTCTTATACACTTCCTTATACATATATTATTTGTCCTTTTCTCCTTCATAGACCAACTTTAGTGCCCTATGTTGAGGTTTAGAAAATGCTCATCGAAGAAGAGGTAACATCATTTACAGATTCTTTCAAATTTGTTTCTCCTACTACTTAGTGTTATTTTGTTGTTTCATAATAAAGTAATAATATAATTATAAATATTATACTGATATGTTATTATAAATATTAACCAACCCTATTTCACCTTCTATCCATCCAATGAAAAACGAAATCGCCGTGCGTGCGTAGGTACAGAATACCGTCTCCACGTCGTGGTGTAATCTGTTTTTTCCACCACAAACTTACTTGGATCGGTATAATGGTGTAATGAATAACTATATATGGTAATTATAACATGATAATAATTATGAGATATTATATCATCCACTATAATTCCATTCAATAATTATGGGAATGATATCATCGCTCGGGCGTATGTACGGATTACCGTCTCCATGACGCGATGAGATTCATTTTCCACATTAACCATTCAAGAATGATTATAAATTTTATATAAAAAATAATCATGAAATATATGAAATATTAATGAAACCGGATTTATGTATATTATATTTACTTACTTCCATTCAATTTAATAATTAAACGAAAACAACGTTCAAGCGTACGTACGGCATACCGTCTCCATGAACGGTGTATTTCATTCCATTTATCGATTTATTATATGTATGTATATTATGAATATATAATATATATAAATCATGTTTTAAATTATGTAATAAATTAATCATGATCTAAGTAATCATATGAATAATTACAAGTCAAAAAACATAAGATAAATGAAATGACTTTACCCAAAACGCTTCTTTAACAAGGAATTGACAAATGAACAAGAAATATAAATTAGTAAGTGAATCATATATGATATAATAAATATTTTTATGGTTATATAACAAGATAATAATATGTTTAAACCCACTATATAGGAGTCTTGAACACATACAAAAGAAATTGGACATAAGGTAAGGGGTGATTTTTCAATCACATTTTTATCAGAGATTACTTATACATAACTATTTACTGGGGTTATGTTTTTCATCCATGTCCATAAAAATGTTTTTAATAAATTGTATAATATTATTACATGAATTTTTAAAGTCATTTTTACCCCTATTTTAATTTTACTTTCTGTTATGGAAGTAATCTTTTTTTTATTTACCAAACGAGGTACTTTTTGACTTTTTAGGCAAAAGAATGAGGAGAATGTTTTTTAACTTATACGGCATGAATGGATTTTTAGGTTTTCGTAACCCCTTATTTCCATGAATATTAATCTATATTATTTCATGATTATTTTAATCGAAAGTCTTTTATTTTAAAATTGCATGGCATTTTGAGAAAAGAATATGATTTTAATGAAGAAAGAATATTTTCCTAAAGAATTCATTCCAAGTGTTTTATCGAGACTATTTTCCATCTAAGATGACATTTTTAATATGGTCATGTTTCAAGTATAATTTCCCTATTATTTACATGGTTTTATTTTGTTTATGATGTAATTATATCCACTGTTTTATATGGATTATTTTATAAGGGGATGATGTTTTTGAAACCCATTTTATTCGTTATGTTATGATGAATGATTTATGTTTATTTTGTGGTATACGAAAGAATGATTTAATTATGAGATGGGTGGGACCTATATCTCCCTAAAATTCTTTGGATAATGATTTATATCTCATGATATAGACATGGCTGAAATGGAAAGTGAATCCACATTAGTAATACAGGGCTAGAACGACAAGTAAACCCAATTCAGTAAGGGACTTTGTCCACTATGATGGTCTTGGCAGCAATTCCTTGGCTACTATGGAAATCATATCATGTCCTTAATGGTTTTAAAAAATTACATCCATTATTCCCATGCTATTTTATCATGATTAATGTTACTTTATGATCTATGCCTTATGTTCTGCTAAGATTTATGTCATGTTCTTGTTTTTACTTTCAAATGTTTAGGGATTGTTTTATATTCTCCGTGATTACACTTACTGAGCATTTGTGCTCACCATTTTTATGTTTTCCTTTCCCCATGATATAAAGAAAGGTTTTAGGTAAGAAAACAAAAGGGGAAGTTATTTATGGGAGGTGTTGAAGATCTTTCACCATGATTAAAAGATTATTTTCTGAGTTCACAAAGACACTAAACTAATACGGTCATTGGGCTTCTATTTTTTTTATTGATTAATTATTACGCAAAAGTAATGTAATGTCTATGTATGTCAAGCTTCGAATCTCTAGAGTTGGTATTAGTGTGATGGTTTAGTTACCCTTTGGAAACAAGGATGCGAAAACTTTAGTGAAATCTCAAGAGATATTTCTAAAGTATGTCTAGGGATGTCTCGATGGTTAAGTATAAGTATAGGTTACAGTTCTAGAATTATGATAACATTCATTAATTACCAAATATTAAACCTAAGATGTTAGAGATTGAAAGTACACCCTTTTATTATGATACTTTCCTATTAGGATTTTTTCCTCTCACACTATTCTTTTTGCGTTTTAGAAAATGGATGGAAACATGAAGATTCACGATAATGGAGGATATGATGGACAATGGAATGATATTATTCATGATAAACCTAATGTAATGGGATTTGGAAGTCCAAAAATCATTATTATTCCTAATTAGAAATCTCATAATATGATCAATAATCTCATCTTTGGTAAGTTTCCTAACTCAACTAATAAGATAAAGATGGAGTTTCATGATGATCATAGAGGAAAAAAGTTCTATTTTCATCCTATAAATCCTGTGGTAAGAGGCATCTGGGAGAATGTTTCAAAGGAACTATAGGAATCTATGGGAGTGGAAAAGAAGTACACAAAGTTAGTAATTTCAAATTAAAAGGTTCAATTAATAGCATGGACAAGGATAATGGTATTGTTAAGACATCTACAATAATTAAATGTTTTAAATGTGGAATGTATGGGCATTATGCAAACCAATTCCATAAGGGATAACCTCATGAAGAGAATCATCATGGTTGTATGATTAGTATTTATGTTGGTGATGATGAAGAGACTACAAATGATATATGAAATGAAATAAGTATTGAGGAATAAAATAATGAAGCCCGGTCAATGGTTTAGGAAGGTAGTGGAATGATTGTATGTTTATCAAGAGTTATATTGCCTAGGTAATTTAATGGTGCTATGGAATAAATAAATATCTATGGTTTGTTACAATATTGTTTTTCATAATGTATTTGAAAGTATATATTGAATGGTACCAGTAACCATGAAAGGATATTCAGATATTTTTGGAAAGTAGATGATATGTGCATAATAATGGTATAAAGAAAAAATAATAAGTTTGATATTATTAATAAGCTAATGATTGTTATAAGGACAAAGTGATATCATGGTTTGAGTATATATAATTTTTGGGATTATGGTATATGGAAAGAGTTACTTTTGACAGCATTCATGTTTTCACTAAGGTTCTATGTTAATTCATTTTTCAAGAGAAAGCATGATTAACATATTCACATGTTTGGAATGTGACCCAAAATATATATCTTACGATATATGGGGGATAAATGATGGTATTCACATGCTTGTTATATGACTTTTATTGTAATCATTTTCTTTAGATTATGATATTGGATAGAAGTATCTCCGATAATTCTTAGTATTGGAATGGATTATGTTGGACATCAGATTGTATTGTTTAAGTCTAGAACTTTTTTCGATATTATTTATGGAATGTTATAATAGTGTAGTTTTCGAAAAAGGACAAACTGTAGGACGGGAAACAACCCATCACATCGAACAAGGTTGCGGGAGTCGAACCCACAACTGATGTGTGACATGCCTTTATCTCCTACCACTAGCCTACAGGAAGACCCAGGTTAGTATAAATAAAATTTTTTTAAGCGGTCTGATAGATGAAGTATAAATCCATTTTAGGAACCATGTACGATCAACCTCATTGTAGATGGTCTTATGTATGTTCAGTATCTTGTGATAACATTTTTGTGATAGAGACCAATGGAATGACCAATCATTCTATCCCATGATCAGGTAAAACTTCACGAATGAAAAATTCAACTTCATTTATTTATGAGATGAAGTGTTAATTGTTCAAGGCACGAACACTAGTGAGAATGTACCAAAATCATTAAGTATTTATTTTGATTCAAAATTTTTTCAACTATAGGGAAATGATCCTTATAACCAAAAATGTTGTCCTAGTGCCCTTATATCTGAAGAATATGATGGTACCTTAGATCATCACAAATTTATTGCTTTGTGATTGTTGGTTTTTTCATAGCCATGTTCTATACCACTCTTCATCAGAACATAACGGTTATATTTATCTTCTATATCTATATTTTCTCCTATATTCTCTTATGTGGGAACCGAAGTGATGATTTAATTTGGATATCCGTTTTGTTTCTAAAATTACATTTTAAAATGATTTTTTTGTTTTCCTATTAACGATATGGGTTTCTATGAATGAAACATTCAAGTAGTAACCCATTTATAACCCAGGAGAATTTCAAGGGCGAAATTCATTTTAAGGGGGAAGAATGTAACACCCCGAGATTTTATGAGAAGTATTATTTTTAATTTATTTGATGTCTTATGTTGTATGCTACACCAATATTATCTTGCGTTATACGCAACACCGTTTAGCTTGTAGTATACGCAATACTATTCTTGGATCTTGTTACACAAAATTTCTTTTTCGTTTGATAAACATTATTCTACAAAACATTGAGTGTGTATATATATATATATATTCAATATATAAATGAAATATGGTTGGATTATGTTATACACAAAAACAAAGGAAGCATACACTATAAGAAACATTGTCATGGCTTGCATTACACGTAAGAGAGACCTTCCCCGATAGCATACTTGGAACACAATGCTATGTTTCACTATCCAATGATATATTATTATAATATTATTATGAACTAGCCATTATGAATAGTATTAAACGAATTTTCATGTTTATACCATTATAATCCATATTTCACATTTTCTAGAATGAGGTATGAGACCAAAATCAATTTTTTTGGGATCAAAGAAGTATTTTTAAAAAAATGTAGTTTTGAAGGCTTTTGATGGCGCAACAATTTTAAATATAAATTTTGATAAGTTTATATGTTCAATTTTACAAAATAAAATTCTTATTTTGAATCAGGATATTAAATTTTACATTTGATAATGTCTTGTTGTTTTTCTGACAACATTCTTATTTTGATGAATAGTAAAAATATGCTAAATTTTACGTAAAAACAACTATTTTCATTGAGGTAATTTATATGGAAAAATTATAATAATGAATTGTTTTAATGTATAAATAGAATATATATTTACCATTTAATATGATGTATTTCCTTAGCGTTGATTTTAAATTGAATTCGTAGGTAAATTCAATTCAATATTTTGCAATGTTTTAAACAAAACCCCATTTTTTCGACAACGAGATTAATTTTAAATTAATTTCTACAACTTCTGTGTTTTTAATTTGGAAAAATTGATTCCATATTTGGAATCAGTAGTTCAAAATTATTTCATTAGGCTGCTTTGTGTTTTTATATATTATGAATAGTAACCACTGTAAATTCTATTTACTACGGCTAATGGTAAATCGGGAAATTAAGGGTAAATATAAGATTATAAAATTACCCTATCACCTGCCAAAATTATATTAGATGAATAAAAGTAAACCCATATAAACTAAGTGTCTGAATGGATACATTTCAGGGACTTTTTACTATGGAAAAGGATGTAATTATTATTAAAACCAAAGAAAGCGCCAACATGTCACTCTCTTGTATCTTATAAGTGTAATAATTATAATTTAGTGATAAACTTCATAAAACATCGAAAATAATTATTCACCAGAAAAATAATAAAAGTACCTACATCATGTTAATTAATATATAAGTTTTATAGATTAAAAAATTTTCATTAATGGTGACACAATAGTGATGCAGAAATTGTTTATTTAGTGAAAAATCAACAACACAGTTTTTATTAAACTTTTTGTGACCATTAAAGGCACAAAACATGAACAAAACATATTGGTCGTTTAAATGTATTCTATAATCGTCAAATGGTCGAATATTTGACCATTTGGAGCCTTATAAAAGTGATTATGACACTTATACTATTTTATTTAAAATGATGTCAAATTTGTCACCTTCATAATTTAATAAATATAACAATTTAAATGTTCTGATTTTAAGATAATAAATTCAATTAAAAGTATTATTATGGAATATATTGGATTTATCTACATCATAGTATTTTATTTTTAATTTTTATGAAAAAAATCGCATAATAAATAAATATAACAAAATGATGTCGTAATTATTTTACGAAGAGAAATATCAAATAAATGGTTTAAAAAACATTAAAGTAAATGTTATATGAACAAATTAATGTGATCCATGAAGTTTTTAGATTACTATGAATATTTAAGAATCTATTAAATATTTTGGTGCAAATATATCTTCTTTATGGATTTAATTTAAACTCAAATAATTTAATAGTGTCAAAATTTACACTATTGATATTTTATAAGAATAACAGATTGTTAAATTGCATAAAAATCAGAAATTTTTTTAAAATTTTAAAATTTTAAAATTATATGGTCCAAAATGTAATAATGTATATAAATATAGATAATTCACAACACATATGTATGTATTTATAACCATTTAAAATTTAGAATATTATGAGCACAAATAAATATAAATAGATTAAAGAATGATAAATCCAAATGATAAGGGTCAAAATAAAATAATAATATGTATAAATTAGATTTATTGATGAGAATAAAACCATATATAACCTAATATACTAATTTGAGTCACCTTGGATGTTTTTATGTGGGGTTATAGTTTATTATTAATTAATATTTTTGAGGTTTCCAAAAGTTCCCCTCTCTTCTCTTATAAAAAGACACCCCATCCTTCTCCTTTTTCACACCACATTGAGCCTTAAATATTGGAAAAACCCTACAAATTTATTTTCTCCACTTCCCTAGAAAAATACTAGATGTCCTGGTCTTCTTCAAATACCATCTTTAGTACCCTAAGAGAAGGTTTAGAAGAGCTGCATCGAAGAAGAGGTAATATCCTTTACTGATTCTTTCAAATTTATTTCTTCTTATAATTCCTCTTCTTTTGTTGTGTCATAATAAAATAATAACATCAGTATAAATCATATACTGATATGTTATTATAAATATTAACCAACCCTTTTTCATCTTCTATCCATCCTACGGAAAAGGAAATCACCGCGCGTGGGTACATATATAATACCGTCTCCACACCGTGGTGTAATCTATTTTTCCACCACAACCTTACGTGGATGGGTATAATGGTGTAAAGAATAACTATATATGGTTATTATAACATGATACTAATTATGAGATATTATATCATCAACTCTAATTACATTCAATAATTATGGGAATGATATAATCGCTCGTGCATACGTACAGATTACCGTCTCCACGACGCGATAAGATTCATTTTCCAAGTTAACCATTAATGAATGATTATAAAGTATATATAATAAATAATAATTAAATATATGAAATATTAGTTATACTGGATATATTTATATATATATATGTTATTTACTTACATCAATTCAATTTAATAAGGATACAAAAGCAGTTTGCATGCATACGTATGGCCTACCGTCTCCATGAACGTTGTATTTCTTTCCATTTATTGATCAATTATATATATGTATATTCTGAGTATATATTATATATAAATCATGATTTAAATTCTGGAAGTTATTAATCATGATCTGATTAATCATATGAATAATTACATGTTAAAACACTAGCAATAAATTAAACTATTTTACCCAAAATGCTTCTTTAACATGGAATTCACAAATGAATGGGTAATATAAAGTCGTTAGTGAATCATATATGATATCATAAATATTAATACGGTTATGCTACAAGTTAATAATATGTTTAGACCAACTATATAGGAGTCTATGACACATATGGAAGAAATTGGACATAATCTAATGGTTAATTTTGCAATCTAATTTTTATCATAGATTCTTTATACATAACTATTTATAGGGGTTATATTTTTCATCCATGTCCATAAAAATGTTTTTTATAAAGTTTTTAATATTCTTAAATGTATTTTTAATTTCTTGTTTACCCCTCTTTGACTTTTAATTTGTTTTATGGAAGAAATATTTCTTTTTTTTACCATAAGAGGTACTTTATGACTCCTCTGGAAAAAGTAAAGGGAGAATTTTTTTTAACTTATACAGAATGAATGCATTTTTATGTTTTTATAACCCCTTATTTCCATGAAGCATACTATATATGATTTCATGATTATTTTCAACAAAATTTTTTATTTTAAAATTGAACGATATTTTGAAAAATGAAAATGATTTTGAAAAAGAAAGAATATTTTCCTCAGGAATTCATTTGAAGTGTTTTATCAAGACTATTTTCCATCTAAGATGAAATTTTTTAATATGGTCATGTTTCATGTATAATTTACCTATTATTTACATGTTTTGATTTTTTTGATGAAATTATATCCATTGTTTTATATAGATTATGTTATGATGGGAAGATGTTTATGAAACCCATTTTATTCGTTGGGTTATGATGAATGATTTATGTTAACTTTGTGGAACACTAAAGAATGATTTCAAAATGAGATGGGTGGGAACTATATCTCCATAAAATGAATTGGGTAAAGATTTATATCTCATGAGATGGACAAGGCTGGAACAGAAAGTGAATCGGGTTCAGTAATATAGGACAGGAATGACATGTAAACCTGGTTCAGTAAGGAACTTTGTCCACTATGATGGTTTTGGAAGCAATGCATTGGCTACTATTGAGATCATATCATGTTATTAATGGTTTGTCACAATTACATGATTTATTCCCATGCTATTTTATCACGATTACTGTTCTTTTATGATCAATTCCTTATGTACTGCTATGATTTATGTCATGTTCATGTTTTTACGTTCAAATGTTTAGAGATTATTTTATGTTCTCCATGTTTACCCTTACTGAGAATTTAAGCTCAACCTTTTTATGTTTTCTTTTCTGAATGAAATAAATAATGGTTTTAGGTAAGAAAACAAATGGAGAAGATCGTTATGGGAGGTGTTTAAGAACATTCACCATGATTAAGAGATCATGTTCTGTGTTTCCAAGGACACTAAACTAATATGGTCATTGGGCATCTATTATAATTATATATTATGTATTTTGAAAAAGTTATGTAATGTCTATATACGTCAAGATTTGGGTCTCTACACGATTTCCCCATAACCCTTCTACATTGAGGGTTCGTGCATTTCTCATGTAGCCCTTGGACATAGAATTTCCACTTGAGGTATTTTTCTATATGCTCACCCACTTATTTTTTAGATTATAGAAGTTCGGATCTCTCCTTCTTCCAATTATTTTTTTCTTTATCTCTCTTTTATCAATGCATCTTTTGGGTGGTGGGTGTATCAATGTTTTTTAAGGAAATAGTTGAAATCAGATTAATGAATATTATTTAACTAGCTAACATTAAGCTATGGGTCACAGGGAATATGATGTATTATTATGGTATTTTATTAATAGATTAATCAATATTGAGAATTAAAAGGGATACATGCCTTCTAAAAATCAGGGTTTTGGGGGGTATTTATCTGTGTATGGGATGTTCTATGGAATTAATGTTATTTGTTTGTTTTTAATTAAACAATTTTTTAGGAAAAATATTAATCACATATTCTAGGTTAATAAATGGATTCCCAAGGATCAAGTTTCTTTTCTGATAAACCCTGAAGTAATAATTGAAATTGAGGGAAAATTCATTGACAAATCTAAATAGGTATTTCATTGGTTTGTGTAGTGGTTTCTTGTGTGTGGGATTGTTGTGAGTTATGTTTTAGTCAGTTTGTGCACATGGTTGTGTGATGTGGAGTGGTTTGGGTGGTGTAATGAAATCTCATATTGAGAGATTGTTCGATGGTGTAATGGATGGGGGGTGTTATATAGTGGGGATTATGAGCGAGATTATTATGGAATGTGTTGACGGTTATGGCATTGAGTTTGGGGTTTTCACTGATAAGTGGATGAATTTTTATAAATGACATTGAAGAATTATTATGGGTTTGATTGGTATGGGTAATTCTTATGGATTTTCTTCATGACTGACATGATAAAAAATTCAGCCTGGGTTTCGGGAGTAGTTTTTTGTAGTATTAATTGTTGTTAACATAGTGGAAATATGAAGTGTGTTAAAATATAATTCAAATCACCTTTTAAAATGACTATGGTGGTATTGATCATTTTACTATGTTCCTTGTTTCTTGTTGTGGTTTGTGCTACATAGTTTCCTTGGTAGTAAGGGAGAAATTGTATATTCAATAATTTTGAGAATCCATGTGTTTTTTGGTAAATGGGAAAGAGTTTAAATGAAAAGTTAATTGATGGGTTTCACAATTATGTAAGGTTATATATGAATAATTAAATTAATGGCTGATAAGAGAAATTGAATTATAAGGTATCTTTCATTTAACAAAATTCAATGTGACAGTTGATGGTACTAGTATAAATATAAGGGTAGCGATTTTTTTGAATCATCTTGGTTGGGATTGTGTGATTGATACTATAGAAATACATACTCTGTATTTTTATTTTATTTCTATAAAATCCTTTCCATATTAGGGAATCATGTTCCGAACACCACAATTTTCACTGGGGATGGTATATTTCCCAAACATCCTAGTGAGAGTATTGATGGATGACCACCCACTCTTCAATACTACCATTCCAATTACTGATATCCCCGGATTCATTGGTGAGGTTCTAGTTCGTGATTCCCAAGAGTGTTCAGGTGAGTTTTTTTCCTATGTGTCTTTGTGGGGATATGTGTTTGGATTTCCTAGGGTTTTTTGGGATATGATGCGTTGTGTGTCACATGTGTGTTTGGGTAGAATGTGATGTGTTTTGTGCACCAATTATGTATGGGTTGGACGTGATATGTAATGTGGACTAGGTGTTTGAGTTGTGATGTAGTTCTTTAGGAAGAGGTCGACACATCATGACAAATGCTATTTGGGTGTGAGAGCATCTACTCATTGGGAATGCGGTTCATGATACCCTATAATCGATTTTCTTACTACATTTCTTTAATTTACATGAATTTTTGTTTGGGATTGTGCCTTGGAGAGATGGGGGTGGTTAGTATACCTTGTAAGGTGTAGTTTGTTTTATTATTTCCCATGAAAGAATTAGTATGATTCTCTAAATTTTACATTAGAGACATTGATTTTCCTAATGAGTATACTTTTATTCTAAACCAAATTATAAAAATATATTTCAGGTTTTTTGGAGGTCTACATAGACCATGATGTGCTTCACTATATCAAATTTTGGATGACTTTTCGGTCAATGCATGTTTTACTTGGGGTAATTACATTAGCTTTTAATGTATTTTTAACAGTGTTATTTTGAACATGCAACGGGGTGGTTTTATATATCTCTAATATATATTATTTAATTGAGTTTTTTATAGTGGAAAATCTATTCTTTGAATATGTTTTCTTTTTAATGAGAAAAGAAACCAATTTTGTGGGATTGTATACCCTTGGTTCTAGTCACCAACTGGGGTCCTACTGGAGGTTGGACTCAAGGAGGGTTATTATATATTTTTTTTGTATTTCCAGCATAGGAGGGGTTTCATTGGAAGGAGGGGTCATGAATGAATGGTATCATAGGTGATGGTTGAGAGATATGATAGATATTGGAGTCAGGAAAAGTGAGTATTTCAATGGTTGATAAGGAAACATTGTCATGTGACCTCAGTGCATGACATAGTCCATGGAATACAATCTAGGGCACAAGATTTTAAGGCCCCTTGATCCGATGTAAGGAATCTGAGCCTACCGAATGACCAAGTGGGGTGTCAATTAATGTAGGGTAGAGACACTAGGAAAGGTAAATAGATCATAGTATCTTTTAATCTTTCTATAATTTTAATAATTTTTTAAATTTTAAATTAATAATGAGTTAAATGAGTTTAAATTAAATTTAATCAAATAACACACAATCTGAGAATTGGGATTCTTATTTACATTTATGCTACGTCTCCCTGTAGTCATCGGTGAGTGGCTCGTGAAGTTAAGAATCAGCAGGACAATCTGGTTGATCAGTAGATGGTTGATCTAGTGGAGGAGGATGAACAGTGGATTAGAATATTATATGATTTCCATTGGGAGCATTGGGATGGTTCAAGGGAAGTTTTTCAGACATGGAGACCGAGAGATGCATCATGGAGCATGAGATCACCTTCAGTTTGATCTATGATCTAATAGAGTACTAGGTTCCTTTGTAAATGGGCCTCATGTAGGGAGATGTGAATTAGTGGTGGACGTTGTACATTTGGGAGAGGAAGGGGGATGATGTTATATGGGTCTATTTTGAGAAGGAGTTCCTAGAAGAATTTTATTAATCACCAATTAAGGATGATAAGAGGGAAGAGTTACACTCCCTCTAGCATGGGATTTCTCATGACCCCGATCCGAGAAGTCTGAAATTGGTGCCTCAAACATGGTGTGTATATTTCTTCATAAAAATAGGCTCACAAAAATTTCACATATTTTCCCAATATAAGGGATCAATTCGGTTTACGTTCTTCGAAAATCAGATGCTGATAAAGCACTTCTTCTGAAAACATAATAGGGATAAGATTCAAATTGGTGTCGTCACAAAGAGTACTCAAGTCTTGGAAAAAACTGCCAAAATCATATAAAACATAAATTAATATGTAGGGTGAGAATAAAAATTCTCATTAAGGGGTTTTAAAACATTTTGAAAAAATTCAACTTTTAAAAAACTAACACCTCGAAAATAATCATAAAACCTTTTCATAAACAGAAGATATTACATTTCACGTCACACCATCAAAATTTTCTGAGGTTACTTGCAAACAATTTTCCAAAAGTCCATTTTCATAAAATATAGTTGTGATTTCAACAAAAACATGAATCAGAGTGCGCATGTGTATGTAAAAATATTGAGATGTTCATAATTAATAACTTAGTTAATACAACTCCAAAAAATATTTGTGATTATAATAATTCATACCATGATACATCAGAACAAAAAAAATCACATGGATTTAACATTAGATACATTTAACTTGTATAACAATACATTTTCATACATGGTTATGGATTCTGATTTCACTTCCATTATCATAAAATATACTTATATAAGGATTCACAATCCTTTGGTTGATCATTTACTATTTCATAAGGAGGAAATGTGTAATGCTGGACATTGAAAAGGCATTTTGTCAAGATAGTACGGGTAGAAACCCAACATAATTGTGGTCAACTATCACACATAGTTGTGAAAAAATCTAGCATCATGTTCACACATAATTTCACATAACTCATGAGACTTCATCACTTTACCCAATGCATTGGAGCGCTGTATAATTCTAGGCACCCCTGTCACATCATTTTAAGTCCAATACATTCCTCATATGTCTTAGCATGGTCTCATCGTTGTAGTTTTCATGTCACATAGAAAACAAATATTCTTAATCCATAATAATTTTCATACATTCACTTACATTAGTTGAATTAATCATTAGTGAAGGAGAACAATATTTTTCAGTTGTATATTTAAAAACGACGTGAAGAAACTAAAACAACATGCTCTTTCATATGTCCTAAGAACTACTTAACATAAAATAACGTTTTTTCACATGATATAATAACTATTTATTCAAACACTTAATAATGTGACATTTTCAAAACCATGTTTATAGGTTTTTCACATTGATATAAACGTTTAATCCATGAAATGTTAATTGTTATATAAAAGATTAAAAATAAAATAAAAGGATCATAGGAATATCATGTGAAACAATTGGTATACAACGTATGGATTATTCTTTGTGAAGTGTTCATGCATAAAACATATATTTAAACATGTGAGCTCATGGATGAATGTATATCTATGCTTGAATATGAATTCCGTCATACCACTTTCTTGAGAAATCATGTTCAAAATACATATATCTATCCATGTGGATTTGAAAATCCTGAAAAAATATTTAAATATACACAAAGTGTTTGTTTGGGATCTTCATAATCCAAAACAAGATTTAATAAAATTCTTGCATCTATTGTATTCTTCACTAATATGATTTAAATCAACCAGGATAGGTTTTGTGAAAACTCAGCGGTAATCGAACTTAATATATATATTTATATATACATTTACACATAAACATACATACCTAAAATTGTAAAAAAGGGGTATACTAAAATGAAAACGTGAGGAACTATACCCCTTGCATGTGTTTAATATTTCGAGAACCAACACTTAAAAACAAAAGATCACCCTTCAAATATTATAATCCTGAAATGGTTTTTTATATAAAGAAATTATATATATATATATATTTGAAATTCCAAAATTGGTTAAGATGAAATTATATACATATACATATATTCATGAAGAATATAAAAAATAGATAAGAAGGGTTCACATATAGAAATTGAAGCTTGAAACCTCTTGCATGAGTTATATTTTCAAAAAAAACATTTTGAAAAGACCCATGAGAATTGTGGTTTATAAGAAAACCAATAAATTTACATATATGAATATATATAAGGTTATATATACACAAAGTAAATGAGTTTTACCAAAGAAAACATAACATAAATTATTGCTTACCAGACTTCTGGTGTGCAAAAACGATGGGTACGGAATTTTTGTACATTGGGAAGATGAAAACCAGTAATTTTGGGTCCAAAAATACTTGGTTTATATAGGTAGTATAAATATATTTCATATGTATAATTTCTCATAAATAAAATATTAACAATGGCATAAAACTTGACCGAGATAAAACAAACCCAACATGTTTCATAGAGAGAGAACTGAAAAAAAAATTAGTGATTATAATACATACACATATATAAAATTTGTGGAAAACTAAAATCAAAACCAATGAAAGTAAAAAGGGAAAAAAATAAATATAAATAAAAAGAAGATCATGGAGGTTTTTACAGGTAGATATCAAGTTCGTGAGGTTATAAAATTTTGGGGGATACATGAAGAAGAAGAAAATAATGAAGAATAACTAGTGGGTGGCCACTGGTTTTGAGCGCGATGGGGAAGAAAATGCGGAAGATAAAACCAAGGAAGAAATAGACAGTTTGGATTAGGCGAGAACTGTTTGAATGGTCGAGATGAGGTTGTGGGTTTTTTAAAAAAAGGATGGTTGAGATTATATCTTGAATAAGATCGGACAGATGAGGCATGACATGTGATTTTAAACTTATTGAATGGATGAGATTAGATCTCAGTTAGTTCGGACGACCCAATATCAATTTCCGGTGAAAATTACTATCCCACATTGAAATGAAATTTTTTTGACGCCCCCACATGAATTAGGATCTCCCAATCATAGCTCAGGAATCTTCCTCCCCCTCCCCGGTGCTGCCTCGCACCGGTCACCTTTCGGGTGCGCTATAGCACCCACCCACGCCATTGTGCCGCCTGGCACGGTGGCCCTCTACTGAGATCCTCCACGCACTCCACACATGTGATGCACCCATGGGCTGGCCTTTGCTAAGGCTGATGGCCAGGCTCGACCGCTAGTGCATGTTGCCTCCATTGGCCCAGCAAGATGGTTTTCCTATTGGGATAATATTTTTTTTATTAACCTAATTTTCAAAATAACAATCTATGAAAAATCCCAAAAAATATTTACATTCATAAAATTTGAATTATTCATAACATTGGAAGTTTATAATACACAAATAAAACTATATAACTTTTAATTAATAAAAGTATTCATAAAAAATGTTTTCAAATTCAATAATAATATGTATATTTTTCTTTGAATTAAAGTACACATATGTTTCAAAATGTTATGCTTTCAAATGTACTTTTTCTGAAAGGTAAGATCAATTAAATGTGTTCAATTATAGGACTTTAAAGCACTCAAATACATAGAACATTTCAAGGTGATTTTATATATAGAAAAATAATTACTTATTATGTTAAAAAAGAAATATATATAATTTTCATAGAGGAGATTAATTTCTAAAACCATAATGTCTAAAATTTTTAAAACATTAAATAATAGTTCATGAAATGTTTTTTGAAATGAAATATAAATATGGGTTAATGACTTTAACGTATATTTGAATTGCTTCGAAATTTTCAATATTCATAAATAATTAAACTAGAATACCCAATAGCTAAATTTTTTTCCATTGTAAATTCAACTGTCACCTAAATGGAAGTGGTTAAATTTAACTCTTATAAAAATGTGATTAGGGTGTTCCAAATTCAAACACAGAGATAGAAAATATGGTTCTCTTCATCCCTCTAACGCTTAGTACAATTGATGCAGTTCTGGTTATAATGTTCTTAGTCGTGGCAGATCTGAAGGAAATCCACTACTTTTATGGAATGTTTATGGTGATGTGGGGTCTTCTGGTCACCCTGACTGGCCTAATTGTAGTATTTTTTTTGTTAATTATGGTCTTTATTCCTTGTTTCCATGTATCTGTTTCCAGTGTTTTGAATGAATAACAAGTCTTGAGTTTATTTTTTAGGCATTGGATATATGAAAAAGAAATTATGCCATGTGTAATAATTAAAACTATTATTACTACAGAAAATATGATTGGGGTGTCAAATTATCCACTCCTTCAAAGAAGTGCACCCACAAAATTCTATTACACCCATAAGTAACTACCAGCAAAACCAGAGAGACCTTATACTCGAGGTCCTTACTTCCAAGACCACCATTTCTGATAATCCGATGATGTTTCTAGCTAGATCCACAGGTTAGTTCCTAGTTCATCAATCTCTAATGCCCATATACACCCTGAGTGGGTAAGGTCAAACCTATGCTTAAAACATTTGGTCTTCCAAAAAGTGGCATGGGAGATGTGGAGGATAGAGATTTGGGAGTGAGCTACCTCTCTATAAATCTCACAGACCACCTCTCATTTTAACACTTCAAAGTCATAAAGAATCCCATAAATACTGAAACATAGAACCTAAAACCGATAGGTCGCTTGGGTTTCGCCTTCCAAGGTAACTTCATGGAACTTCTCCAGGACTAGGTAGTTCTCAGAGAAGGTTAAGCAAAGGAAGATACATTCCTGGTACTTCATGCACCACCTATACTCTAATAGTTGGGTAGTTGATATTCAGTGATAAACATGACGGTTTCCTTGGAAGGTCCGAAGGAAAATTGGGCTAAGGGAAACATTATAATGATGTTTGCAAGAGAAGCATTGGTTGGAAAAATGGTAGGAGTATTCTGAACATGTCTTGGGATTATGGATTCTAGAAATTCAATAGGAAGTGATAAAAGGTTGATCAATGAACTCACTTTTTCCATCTGAAAGAAAAAACAGGGGACATTTTGTACTTAACCAAGTGTAACCTGATTAATAGAGACATTAATTTTGTAGAAGAATAATATGTTACCAACATATTAAAAATAACATTATTCATTTAACAAGGTTTGTATAGTCAAGGAATTACATAATCATCATAAAGTATTTTCACAAGTACTACATGTGTTATTGATTTCCTGGGTTCCCAGTTAAACAAATCCCCAAGGCGGTTACAAATGTTTCAATCTATTGGTTCTAGATGCAAAATGGGAAACCAGGATAGACTGTATGTGGGAATCAATAGTTTAGGGTGAGAGTGGAAAGATGTGTATGATGTTGGGAAACATCATCATGAACTATATCTCGATAATGTAAATGATTTGGCTCATCTATGAGAGCACCAAAGTCTATACCTTGACCATAGAGACCGTATGTCAACATTTGAAAAATATATACTACTCGGAGGTCACCCCCTTGTGCAGCCTCTTGGAAGTCTTCTCGAGATGAAGCATTATTAGCCAGGGTAAAACAATTAAACAAAACCTTGAGGTATTTACCATGTTGCGCATAAAACAGAAACTGGGCATGTATCATAAAAATATTGTCGAGGAATGCACCTCGGTGAAGTTGGAATACACAAGGATAATTGGATACATGTTAGAGGGTTTTGCATGATAGAAGATATTTTCAAATGTCTCATAGTTTTCCGCACATGACATTCCCATTATGGTCTCTAATAATTCTGTTGTAAGAGATAGAAGGTGTGATTCATCGGCCATCTGAAATATTGAGAAGTATTTTCCTTAGTATGAAGAAATTATGTAAATTATGGTTGCTATTATTTTACAATGTTTTCCTAAAATGATCCTATGATACCAACTGTCATGACCCTGACCCCAGATGTCTGAAATCAGTGCCTGAAACATGGTGTGTAATTTGTTTCATAAAAATAGGCTTACAAAAATTACAAATATTGTCCCAATACAGAGGATCATTTCAGTTTAGATTCTTGGAAAATCAAACGCTACTGATGCACTTATTCTGAAAACATAACAATTGTAAGAATTAAATTAGTTTCGTCAAAAAGAGTACTCAAGTCTTGGAAAAAACTGCTAAAATACTTTAAAACCTAAATTAATACGTATGGAGAGCATAAAATTTCCCAGTAAGGGATTTTAAAAAATATAGAGAAAATTCCACTTTTTAAAAACAAACTCCTTGAAAAAAATCATAAAGAAATTTCTTAAAAGGAAGATACTAAATTTCGCGGCACACCATCAATTTTTTTTGTTGTTACATGAACGCATTTTTCTAAAAGATAATTTTCATTAAAGCGAGTTGTGATTTCTACAAAGACATTAATCAGAGCGGTCATGGTATGTAAAATAAATGTGATGTATATAATTCATAACATAGTCAATACAATTCCAAAAGAAGAGTTTTGATTATAATCAATCATACCAGGATTCATCAGAACATAAAAAGAAATTCACATGGAATTAACATTAGATACCTTTCCCTTGTATAATCATCCATTTGTATACTTGGCTATCCCTTATTATTTTACATCCATTATCATAAAACATTCTTAGATAAGGATTCACAGTCCCTTGGTTGACCATTTACTATTCCTTAATGTAGAGATGTATAATGCTAGACTTTGTCAAGGCCTTGCACAAAGACCGTACGGGTAGAAACCCAACATAATTTTGGTTAACTACCACACATAGTTTTGAACAAATCTATCATCATGTTCACACATCATGTCACTTAACTCATAAAACTTCATCAAGTTACGCAATGCATTGGAGCGCTGTATAATTTTAGTCACACCCATCACATCATTTTATGTCCAATTCATTCCTCATATGTCTTAGCATGATCTCATCTTTGTAGTGTTCTTGTTAAATAGAAAACATATATTCTTAGTCTATAATCATTTGTATAAATTTACTTACAATAGTTTAACTATGAATTTGTATTGAAGAACTAGATTTGTTAGTTCCATTTAAAACAATGATGTGTAGGAACTGAAACAACATAGTCATTCATATGTAATAAGGACTAATACACATAAAATAATGGGTTATCACTCAAATAGAATCTATTGCTTCAAACCCTTAAAAATATGACCTTTTCAAAACCATGTTAATATGTTTTAACTTTGATATATTAATTAAATCCATGAAATGATTATTGTTATATAAAATATTAAATCATAAACTCAATGGATCAGAGGTATTTCATGTCAAACAATAAAATACAAACTATGGATTATTTTTTGTGAAGGGTTCATGCATAATAGAAATATTTAAACATTTGAGCTCATAGATGAATTTATGTTTATGCTTGAATATGAAATCCATCATACCACTTCCTTGAGAAATCAAGTTTGAAATATATTTATAAGTATTCATGTGGATTTGAAAATTATGGAAAAATATTTATATATACATAAAGTGTATGTTTGGGATCTACATAATCCAAAACAAGATTTATTAAAATTATTTCATCTATTGTATTCTTAATAAACATGATTTAAATCAACAAGGATAGGTTTGGTGAAAAATCATTTGTATTCAAACATTATATATTTATTTACACATACTTTCACACATAACCATACAGACCTGAATTTTAAATAAGGGGTATACTAAAAGGAAAAATGAGGAACTAGACCCCTTGCATGTGTTTTATGGTTTGAGAAACAACTCATAAAAACAAAAGATCACCCTTTAAAGATTATAATCCTGAACTGGTTTTCTATATAATAAAATTGTTTATAAATATATATAATTATATATATATATATATATATATATATTGAAATCCAAAAACGGGTTAAGATGAAATTATATACATAGACATATATTCATGAATAATAAAGAAAATATATAAGAAGGTTTCACATATAGAAATTGAAGCATGAAACCTCTTGAATTAGTTATATATTCAAAAACACACTTTGAAAAGACTCGTGTGAATTGTGGTTTAGAAGAAACTGAATACATTTACATATATGTATATATATAGGTCTATATATACACAAAGTATAAGAGATTTAGCAAAGAAAACATAACCGAAATTATCCCTTACTAGACTTCACGTGTGAAAAAAAGATGGGTAGGGAATGTTTGAATGTCGAGAGGAAGAAAACGAGTAATTTCATGTGATAAAATACTGGGTTTATATAGGAAATATACATACATTTCATATATATAACGTCTCATAAATATAATATAAACAAAGTATTAAAACATGACGGAGATAAAACAAACCCAACATGATTCATGAAGAGAGAACAGAAAAATAATTGTTGATTATAATACATACACATATATAATGTTTATTGAAAACAAAAATGGAAACCAATGAAAGTAAACTGAAATAAAAGGAAATAAAAATAGAAATTGGATCACGTAGGATTTAATGGGTTGAAGTCAAATCCATGAGGTTATAAAATTGTGGGGGATACACAAGGAAGATGAAAATAAATAATAAGTATAAAGAATAACAATGGGGTGGCCACTGGTTTTGAGGGCGATCGGGATGATGACACGGAAGACAAAATCAGGGAAGAAATGGACGGTTCGGATTAGGCGAGATCTGTTTGGATGATCAGGGTGAGGCTGTAGTTTGTTGAAAAACAAAAGATGGTTTATATTATATCTAGAATAAGATCGGATGGATGAGTCATTGTGTGGGATTTTAAAACGAGTGAAAGGTCGAGAGTAGATCTGAGATAGATCGGATGGCCTAGATTCATTGTCCTCTTAAAATTCCCTTCCAACATTTAAATGAAACTCATCCCCCCCCAATGAACCAGGAGCTCCCAAGCACATTTGAGAAACATACCTCCCCCTCCCCGGTGATTCCCCACACTAGATTCTTTGTAACACCCCGAGATTTTATGAAAAATATTCTTTTTAATTTTAATAATGTCATGTGTTGTATGGTACACCAAAAGGAGCTTTCATAACACACATCCTTGTCATTCCTTGCATTACATGAAATCACGACCTTCCTCAATAGCATGTGTAGTACGCAATACCGAGTTTCACTAAATAACGATATGCTATTATTAAAACTAGTCGTTATGAATAGTAATAACTACTTTTTGAAATTTTGAAAATTTTATTTTTCAAAATGGACTTCATTTTTTGGATTCGGAATATCGAAATTAGCTTAGGGTGAAATTTTGGTACTTTTCGGATAACATTCATATTCTGATGAATAGTGAAAATTACTAAATTTAATTAAAAACAAATTTTTTAGTAGAAACAATTAATAGTGATAAATTATTAATTTGAGTGGTTTTAAAGTATATTTATATTATATTTTTACAATTTAATACAATGTTGTTCATTTGATGTAATTTCACATTTAAACCAGACATATACAAGTGTCAATCTTTTGATAGTTATTATCTCTTAAAAACACGCTATTTGTTTTGACGACATGAATTAATTTTTAAATTAGTTAATGTAACTGATATGTTTTGAATTTGGTAAATTAAACATCAATTTTGAAATCATAATATCAAATATATATTAGGCCTAATTTTTGGTATTTTCTGGAAACTTTCATTTTTTGATGAATAGTGAAACCACTAAGTGGTAGTTAAAAAACTGACTTTTTTCATAAAACATAATTTTAACGCTTCTGTGAGTGTAATTTCAAAACTCTAAGAGACACAATTGATGTCAGTAAGTAAAATGTGGTTCAATGAGATGAAAATAATTTTTGGTGAATAATAACTTTTTACTTTTTTTAGCACGGTTATAAGTAAATAGGGTAATTAAGGGTAAAGATGATATTATTATTACCCTAACACATGTTCTAATTCTATTGGATAAGTGAAATTCGATCAAAAACAACCTTAGGAATAAAATATGACCATTTAGGCCCACATGGATTATATTAGGACATTTATTATCAATTTACTTAAAGAAGGGTTAAAATAGTTAAAATCAAAGTTTAATAAGTAAATCCTTTTTAATATGGGGTTATACATAAATAAATTTGACTATAAATATTCATTATAAAGATAAAAGGCTTTCAAACATAATGGTATTTTATTTATAATTTTTAGACATTAAATAATTTAATTTATTTATGACACAACGATGATGCAATAATTATCTTATTAATGAAATATTGGCATAATTGATGTTATAAATACCCAAATAAATGTAATTTTCGACTTTTTATGAATTCCACTAATTTTCAGGGTTAATATGACATGTTATTATTTATTTAATTAACTTTTTTAGAATTAATCATTCTGTAATAATTTTATCAAAAATCAAATACTAAATAGTGTCAAAATTGACATAAAATAGTTTTTAAAACAAATATTATATTATTAATTGATATTTTATTCCTAAAAATCTAACGTTTGGCACAATGACATAGATAAGGTTATATATATTAATAATAAATAACTTGGGGTTATTCTGGCTCTTTATAGTGAGTTTATTAACCTTATAGTGTAAGAACACATGAAGACACGATAAAAGTAAAATTATTTAACTTAATGTTAAATCTAAATGATAAGGTTAAAATAAGAACCTAAACATGTCTAAATTCTATTGGATGAGATGATTTATACCCATACCCACCTTATCTTCGAAATAAATCAATTTGGAGATATTTAAAACCAAATTTGGCTTTATAATAAAATAATATTTTTAGTTATTCAAAAGGTTCCCCTCTTCTCCCTTATAAAAGGGGACCTCCTCCCTCTCTTCCTCACACCACGTTGAGCCTTCATGCTCAGAAAAAATCTGCCAATTTCTTCTCTCCACTTCCCTAGAGACATACTGGAGGTCCTTCTCTTCTTCAAAGACAAATTTTAGTGCCCTAAAAGTAGGTCTCAAAGAAATGCTTCAAAGAAGAGGTAATGTCTGTTTCCGATTCTTTCATCTTTATTTGTTCTTCCACTTCTTCTTCTTTAGTTGTTTCATAATGAAGTAATAACATCAGTATAAATCATATTCTGATATGTTATTATAATTATGAAACAAACCTATTTCACCATCTATCCATCCTATAGAAAATGAAATCACCGCGCGTGCGTACGTACAGAATATCGTCTCCACGTCGTGGTGTAATCTATTTTCCCCCACCACCTTACTTGGATGGGTATAATGGTGTAAATAAGGAATATATATGATTATTGAAAATTGATATTTATTCTGAAATAGTATACATACACTCCAATACAATTCCACGATCATGAGAATGATATCATCGCTCGTGCGTACGTACGGACTACCGTCTCGACGACACGATGAGATTCATTCTCCACGTTAACCATTCATGAATGATTATAAAGTATATATAATAAGTAATCATGAATTATATTAAATAATAATGATACTGGATTTATGTTTATATATATGTATGTCATCTACTTAATTCCATTCAACTCAATAAGGAAACGAAAACATCGTTCATGCGTACGTACGGCCTACCGTCTCCATTAACGGTGTATTTCATTACATTTACTAATTTATTATATATATGTATATTCTGAATATATATTATATATAAATAATGTTTAATATTCTAGAATTAATTAATCATTATCTATGTAATCATATGAATAATTAAAAGTAAAAACACAGACGACAAATGAAACAATTTTACCTAAAACGCTCTTTAACGTGGAATTTACAAAAGAACGTATAATATAAATTAATAATTGAACCATATATGATATCATAACAATGAGTATGATTATGGAATAATTCAATGACATTATTTAAATCATTAAATAGGAGTTTCAGACACTTACGAAGCAAATCAGACTTAAGGTAAGGGAAAATCTCGCAATCTCAATTTTTAACCGCGATTGTTTATACTTCAGAATTTACTGGGGTGTATTTTATCATCCACATCCATGTTTCATCAATATTTAATATTGTAACATACACCTACAATTTTTTAATTCCAATTTTACCCTTCGGTGAGTTTTTAGTAAAAGATATGAAAGGAATCTTTTTTCGTACGAGGTACTTTTTGACTTTTCCGACAAAAGTACGAGAAGGGTGTTTTTTAAAATAAACAGCATGAATGGATTTTTAAAAAATTATTTCCAAGAAGCTTCCTTTACACGTTTTCAAGTTTATTTTTAATCAACTTCTTTTATTTTAAAATTGTATGACATGTTAATAGAGGAAAATGTTTTTGAAGTAGAAAGGATATTTTCCTCAAGAATGGAGTTCAAGTGCTTTATCAAAATTATTTTCTGTATATGATAATATAGGGTTATGTTTCTATCCCTATTATTACATTGATTTGATTACGTTGTGATGATATTATTTTTATGAATTCCTTTATCTTATATGAATTGTTTTATGATGTCACGGTGTTTAAGATTCCCATTTTTTATTACATGGGTTATGCTATGATGTGTGGTTTATGATTTTGTGGCACACATAAGAATGGTATCATTATGAGATGGGTGGGACCTATATCTCCCTCCAATGAATTGGGTAAAGATTTTATATCTCATGAGATAAACATGGATGGAATGGAAGGTTAAACCGGTTCAGTGAAACAGGACTGGAACGAGGAGTGAACTCGGTTCAGAAATGGACTTTGTCTGCTAAGATAGTCTTGGAAATGAGTCTTGACTACTAAGAAATGATTCTCTATGATTTTGTGTGTATGCCAAAAAGCTTCATGTTTTATGTTATGATTATTGGGATTTCATTTCACTACTATGATTTATCCCATGTTATGATATTATGATCTCTTTTTCATGTTAAGATTTCCAAAATTTTATGTTCTTATGAATATGATGTGATTGATATTTCTTTTGTTTACCCTTACTGAGCATTTGAGCTCACCCTTTTATGATTTCATTTCCCCAGGATATAAATAAATGTTTTAGGTAAGGAAACAAAAAGTTGATGATCTTCATGGGAGATGTTGAAGATCTTTCATCATGATTAGAAGATTACGTTCCGAGTTTCCAAAGACACTAAACTATTACGGTCCTTGTGTATGTGTTTTGTTATGTACTAAGTATTCCGCAAAAGTAATGTAATGTCCATGTACATCAGGCTTTAGGTCTATAAAGTTGGTATCAAAGGAATGGTTTAGTAAACTTTTGGAAACTAGGATGCGAGAACTTTAGTGAGATCCCTAGAGTTATTTCTAAGGTATGTCTAGGGATGTCCCAAAGGATTAGTATACGTATAGGTTATAGTCATAGAATTACGCTAATGATCTTATAATTAAACCTAAGATGTTAGATATTGAAGGTACTACCCCTTTATTATGTTGTTTTCCGTAGCATGATTTTTACCTCACACTATTCTTTTTGGGTTTTAGAAAATGACTGGAAACAGGAAGATTCATGATAATAGAGGATATGACGGAAAATGGAATGATATTATTCACGAGAAACCAAATGAAACGGGATTTGGAAGTCCAAACATCATTATTATGCCTAATCAGCAATCTCATAATATGATCAATAATCTCAACTTTGTTAAGTTTCCCGACTCAGATAATAAGAGAAAGATGGTGTTTCATGATGATCATAGAGGAAAGAAAGTTTAATTTCTCTCATGTAAATCATGTGGGAAGAGGAATCAGGGAGATTGTTTCAAGGGAACTAGAAGATTATTTGGTTTTGGAAAAGAAGGACACAAAGCCAGTAAGTGCAAAGGAAAAGGTTCAGTTAACACCATGGATGAGGATAATGGTATTTCTACAACATCAACAATCATTAAATGTTTTAAATGTGGAATGTACGGGCATTATGAAAACCAATTACCTAAGGGAAAGTCTCATGAAGAGAATCTGTATGGTCGTATGGGTAGTATTTATGTTGATGATGATGAAGAAACTACAAATGATATGTGAGATGAATGAATTGTTGACGCTCGGTCAGTGGTTTAAGAAGGTAGTGTAATGATTACATGTTTATCAAGTGTAATGTTGTATAAGTAATCTCATGGTAATATTGAATAAAGAGACATCTAAGGATTGATACACTGTTGTCTTTCCTTGAGTTTTGAAAGTGTATGATTAATGGTACCAGTATCCATGAATGGTTATTCAGATATTTCTGGAATGTAGATGATATGCGCATAATGAAGGGATAAGGAGAAAATTAAATGTTTGATAGTATTCATGAGCTCATGACTGATATAAGGAGAAGGTTATATCATGGTTTGAGTATATAGAATTTTTGGATTTTGGTATGAGGAAAGAGTTAACTTTTGACAGCATTCATGTTTTCACTAAGGTTTAATGGGTATTCATTTTTCAAGAGAATACATGATTAAGGTATTCATAGGATTGGAATGCCACCAACAAGATATATGTGGGATGAATGATGGTATTCACATGTTTGGTTGATGACATTTCAAGTATTCATTTTCTTTATACTATGATCTTGGACCGAAGTATTTTAGATAAGCCTAAAGATTGGAATGGATTATATTGGACATAAGTTAGTATTGTTTAAGGATAGAACTTTTTTTTCGATATTATTGATGGGATGTTATAGTAATATAGCTTTATAAAAAGGACAGTCTGCAGGACGGGCGACAGCCCATTGCGTCGGACAAGGGTGTGGGAATCGAAGCCACAACCAAAGTGCGACTAGCCTTTATCGCCCACCACTGGCCTACAGGAAGTCCCTGTTTAGTAGAAACTAGTTTTATTATATTACGAAATATGATATATGATGTTTAAGTCCATTTTAGGAACAATATATGATTAATATCACTATAGATAGACTTATGTATTTTTTGATAACTATTCTAAACTTTTGTTTGAGACAGATGGAATGACCCATCATTCTATCACATGATCTGCTAACACATCATGAATGACAAATTCAACTTCATTTCGTTAAGGGATGAAGTGGAAATTGTCCATAGAATGACCAAGGGTGAGACTATACCAAAATCACGAAAGTATTTCTTCTAATTCCAATTTCTTTAACTTTAGGGAAATGATCTTGAAAACCAAAAATGTTTTCCTAGTGCTCTTATATCTAATAAATCGGATGGTACCTTAGATCGTCACAAATTTATGGATTTGTGATTGCCGGATTTTCCATAGACATGTTCTCTACCACTCTCCATCAGAACATGGTGGTTAGATTTCTCTTCCATATCCATATTTTCACCTATGTGGAAACCCAGTGATTAGTTAATTTAGGTAACCGTTATGTTTCATACGTTATTTTTTAAAATCCATGTTTTGGTATTCCTTTTTACGATGTGGGTTTCTATTAAAGAAACATTCGAGTATTATCCCATTTATAACCCCGATGAATTTTGAGGGCGAAATTCATTTTAAGGGGGGTAGAATGTAACACCCCGAGATTTTATGAAAAATATTCATTTTAATTTATTTAATGTCTTGTGTTGTACGCTACAAAAAAAGGAGCTTTCACAACACGCATCCTTGAATTGCCTTGCATTACATGCAATCGCGACCTTCCTCGATAGCGTGTGTAGTACGCAATACCGAGATTCACTATACAACGATATGATATTATTAAAACTAGCCGTTATGAATAGTAATAAAAACATTTTGAAATTTTGTAAATTTTATTTTTCAAAATGGACTTTATTTTTTGGATTCGGAATATCAAAATTAGGTTAGGGTTAAATTTTGGTACTTTTCGGATACCTTTCATATTCTAATGAATAGTGAAAATTACTAAATTTTAATTAAAAACAACTTATTTAATCAAAATAATTAATATTGATAAATTAATAATTTGAGTGGTTTTAAATTATATTTAGAATATATTTTTACAATTTAATACAATGTTGTTCATTGGATGTAATTTCACATTTATACCAGACATAAACAAGTGTCAATCTTTTGATAGTTATTATCTCTTAAAAACAAGCTATTTATTTTGACGACAGGAATTAATTTTTAAATTAGATAATGTAAATGATATATTTGCAATTTGGTAAAATAAACATCATTTTTGAATTCATAATATCAAATATAGCTTAGGCCTAATTTTTGGTATTTTTCTGGAAACTTTCATTTTTTTGATGAATAGTGAAACAACTAAGTGGTAGTTAAAAAACTGAATTTTTTCATAAAACATAATTTTACCGCTTCTGTGAGTGGAATTTCAAAAATCCGAGAGACACGATTGATGTCAGTAAGAAAAATGTGGTTCAATGAGATGAAAATAATTTTTGGTGAATAGTAACTTTTTACTTTTTTTACCACGGTTAAAAGTAAATAGGGTAATTAAGGGTAAAAATGATATTATTTTTACCCTCACACATGTACTAATTCTATTGGATAAGTGTAATTCGACCTAAAATAACCTTAAGAATAAAATATGACCATTTAGCCCCACATTGATTAGATTAGGACATTTATTATCAATTTACTTAAAGAAGGGTTAAAATAGTTAAAATCAAATTTTAATAAGTAAATCATTTTTAATATGGGGTTATACATAAGATAAATTAGACTATAAATATTAATTACAAATCTAAAAATATTTACAACATAATTGTATTTTATTTATAAATTTTAGACATTAAATAATTTAATTTATTTCTGACATAATGATGATGCAGTAATTATCTTATTAATGAAATATTGACATAATTGTAGTTATAAATACACAAATAAATGTAATTTGAGACTTTTTATGAATTACACTAATTTTATAGGTTAATATGACGTGTTAGTATTGATTTAATTAACTTTTTTTTGAACTAATCATTCTGTAATAATTTTAACAAACATCAATTACTAAATAGTGTCAGAATTGATATAAAATAGTTTTTAAAACAAATATTATATTATTAATTGTTATTTTATTCCTAAAAATCTACGGTTCGGTAAAATGACTTATATAAGGTTATATATATTAATAATAAACAACTTGAGGTTTTTTTGGCTTTTTATAGTGAGTTTATTAACCATATAGTGTAAGAACACGAGAAGACACGGTAAGAGTAAAATTATTTAACTTAATGTTAAATCTAAATGATAAGGATAAAATAGGAACCTAAACTTGTCTAAATTCTATTGGATGAGATTATTTAGACCCATACCCACATTATATTCTAAATAAATCAATTTGGAGTTATTTAAAACCTAATTTGGCTTTATAATAAAATAATATTTTTAATTATTCCAAAGGTGTCCCTCTCCTCCCTTATAAAAGGGCACCTCCTCCCTCTCTTCCTCACACCACTTTGAGCCTTCAAGCTCGTCCAAACTCTGCCAGTTTCTTCTCTCTACTTCCCTAGAGACATCATAGAGGTCCTGGTTTTCTTCAAAGACCAATTTTAGCGCCCTAAAAGGAGGTCTCAATGAAACGCTTCAAAGAAGAGGTAATGTTCGTTACCGATTCTTTCATCTTTATTTCTTCTTCCACTTCTTCTTATTTAGTTGTTTCTACATGAAGTAATAACATAAGTATCAATAATATATTGATATGTTATTATAATTATGAAACAACCCTATTTCACCATCTATCCATCCTACGGAAAATGAAATCACCGCGCGTGTGTACGTACGGAATACCGTCTCCACGTCGTGGTGTGATCTATTTTCCACCACCACAATACTTGGATGGTTATAATGATGTAAATAATCAATATATATGATTATTCTAAATTGATATTGATTATGAAATAGTATACATTCACTCCAATAAAATTCCACGATCATGAGAACGATATCATCGCTCGTGCGTACGTACGGACTACCGTCTCCACGACGCGATTAGATTCATTCTCCACTTTAACAATTCATGAATGAATATAAAGTATATATAATAAGTAATAATAAATTATATTAGATAATAATGATACTGGATTTATGTGTATTTATATGTATTCCATATACTTAACTCCATTCAACTCAATAAGAAAACGAAAACAGCGTTCATGCGTACGTACGGCCTACCGTCTCCATGAACGGTGTATTTCATTCCACTTACAGATTTATTATATATATGTATATTCTGAATATATATTATATATAAATCAGTTTTTATATTCTGTAAATAAGTAATCATGATCTAAGTAATCATATGAATAATTACAAGTCAAAACACGGACGACAAATTGAACAATTTTACCCAAAATGCTCTTTAACATGGAATTTACAAAAGAACGGGTAATATAAAGTCATAAGTGAACCATATATGATATCATAACAATGAGTATGATTCTGGAATAATTCCATGACATTATTTAAATCATTATACAGGAGGTTTAGACACTTATGAAGTAAATTAGACTTAAGGTAAGGGAGAATCTCGCAATCTCAATTTTTATCCGAGATTTTTTATACTTTAGAATTTACTGGGGTGTATTTTATCATCCACATCCATGGTTCCTCAATATGTAATATTGTTCCATACACCTAAAATTGTTTAAATCCAATTTTACCCTTCGGTGAGTTTTTAGTAAAAGTTATGAATTGAATCTTTTTTCTTACGAGGTACTTTTTGACTTTTCCAACAAAAGTACGAGAAAAATATTTTTTAAACTTATACGGCATGAATGGATTTTTAAAACATTATTTCCAAGAAGATTCGTTTACACGTTTTCAAGTTTATTTTTAATCAAATTCTTTTTTTTAAAATTGTATGACATGTTAAGAAAGGAAAATGTTTTTGAAGTAAAAAGGATATTTTCCTCAAGAATGGAGTTCAAGTGCTTTATTTTTCCATCTAAGATAATATAGGGTTCTGTTTCAATCCCTATTATTACGTTGATTTTATTACGTTGTGATGGAATTATTTTTATGAATTCCTTTATCTTAAAAGAATTGTTTTATGATGTCACGTTGTTTAAGATTCCCATGTTTTTTTACATGTGTTATGATATGATGTATGGTTTATGATTTTGTGTAAGCCATAAGAATGGTATCATTGTGAGATGGGTGGAACCTATATCTCCATCCAATTCATTGGGTAATGATTTTATATCTCATGAGATAGACATGGCTGTAACAGCAGGTTAAACCGGTTTAGTGAAACAGGACTGGAACGAGGAGTGAACTCGGTTCAGAAATGGACTTTGTCCGCTAAGATAGTCTTGGAAATGAGTCTTGACTACTAAGAAATGATTCTATATGATTATGTGTGTATGCCACAATGTTTCATGTTTTATGTTATGATTATTGGGATTACATTTCACTACTATGATTTATCCCATGTTATGATATTATGATCTCTTTTACGGGTTAAGATTTCCAAAATGTTATGTTCTTATGAATATGATGTGATTGATGTTTCTTTTGTTTACCCTTACTGAGCATTTGGGGTCACCCTTTTATGTTTTCTTTTCCCCAGGATATAAAGAAATGTTTTAGGTAAGGAAACAAAAAGTGGTAGATCTTCATGGGAGATGTTGAAGATCTTTCACCATGATTAGAAGATTAGGTTACGGGTTTCCAAAGACACTAGACTATTACGGTCCTTGTGTTTGGGTTTTTGTTATGTATTAAGTATTCCGAAAAAGTAATGTAATGTCCATGTACATTAGACTTCGGGTATCTATATTCTTTGTGGACGTGCTCCACACCCACCCACACCGCCGTGCCGCCCCGTAGGGTGGGCATGCTACCGAGATCCTCCGTGCACTCTAGACATGTGACGCACCCATGGGATGGCCAATACTAAGGTTGGAGACTAGGCTCGGTTACTAGTGCTTTCTCCCTCCTTTGGCATAGCTAGATGGCTGGCCTATTGGGTAAATATTTTTTTATTAACCCAATTTTCAAAATAACCATCTATGAAAATTACAGAATATCTTTACGTTCATAAAATATGATTTATTCATAAATTTTGAAGTTTATAATGCACAAATTAAACTATATAACTTTTAATTAATAAATGTATTCATAATGAATGTTTTCAAATTCAAAAACAATATGCATATTTTTCTTTTAATTAAAGTAGACATATGAATCAAAATGTTATGATTTCAAAGGTCATGTTTTCGAAATATAAGTTAAATTAAATGTTTCCAATGATAGGACATTAAAGAAATAAATTACTTATAACATGTCAAGGTGATTTTATAATTTTAAAAATCATTACGTATTATGTTCAAAAGGAAATATATATAATTTTCAAACAATATATTAATTTAACAACCATAATGCCTAAAATATTTGAAGCAATAAAGAAAAGTTCTTGAAATATTTTTGAAATGAAATATAAATAAGAGTTATTGAATTTTTCGTATATTTTAAATGCTTTTAAATTTTCAATATTCGTAAATAATTAAACTATAATTCCCAATGGAAATAATTATAGAAGATGTAAATTCAACAGTCACCTAAATGGAAACAGTCGATTTTAGGTATTATAAAAATGTTATTAGGGTTTTCCAACTTCAGACACTAAGGCACAAGATATGGTGCTCTTCATCCCTCAACTCTTTGTATGATTTTTGTGGTTCTTGTTATAACGTTCTTAGTCATGGAAGATCCGAAGAAAATAAACTACTTTCATGGCATATTTGTGGTGATATGGGGTCTTCCGGTGATCTTGATTGGCCTACTTGTAAAAAATTTATGTTAGTTATGGTCCTTAAGCCTTGTTTCCATGTATCCATTTCTAGTGGTTTGAATGAATAATAAGTCGTGTGATTATTTTACAGGCATTGCTTATATAGAAAGGAAATTTAGACAAGTGTAATAATGAAAACTATTATTACTGTAGAAATTATGTTCGGGGTGTCACATGAGTATTTTTTATGATATATGGGAATTCATTTCAATGATTATCTTCCATTTTTTTCATCATCACATTTCGAACAAGGTGTCTCATGTGAGACTCCTAGAGGAGGCACATCATCCTTCTATCTAGTACGATGTTACTCTATTTACATATCCAATATAATTGGAGGTTCAAACAAAGGTATATGTGATTAAGAGGATGAACTTTTGAGGAGTTATATATAGATAGGGGAGGTGGAGGGGTTCTTTGAGAGGCATGGTCACCAATAATAGGTATGTTGTTCTAGGGACTTAGAGGTTTTGATCGGTGCAAATTTGACCTCACCAGTTTCTGTTTCAACCATATGATTCTCATTCCCTTTTTATGGGCTTTTGTTTTATGTGTTTCCTTTGTAGGGTTTTCCAAAATATTTATAATTATTTTCCTGTGGATATTCAAGATCATGATGGTGGATGTGGACCTATTCTGTTCCAACCACAGTAGAAGATTCCAGCTATGTCATTTCAAAAGTATGTATTGATGTAACAATTTCCACCGAGGGGAGATAGAGTTGGATGAGGGTGACCTTATGGTGTTCCTCAAAGTCCTTGGCCGGAGTGTGGACAGTGGGTGGTTGTCAGTACAAGGGAATATGATTATGGGGTAGTCAATTCCACGCTTTAGAGGCAGTAGTTCCAGTGGTCCATATTTCATTAAAGCTACGATCAACTTATTAAATACACCTAATTATGATATATTGGATTCTGAAGCTTCACACTCCTCTGTTTCTCCCATTCTAGCCCATTCTCTAGGAATATATGTACTGATTCATCGCATTCACCTAGTGTTGATTATAGCAATCAGTGGTAAGAAAAAAAGTTGATGAGTGTCGAGGATGTAGACTATTGATTAGAATATATTTTTCTTGCGGGGATCCTTTCTTGATATATATACATCGATAAAATATTATTACCAACATCAACTAGTTATTTTCCATGATTTCTATTATAGACTTTTTTCGAAGAATTTTCATGAGTTCATAGGTGGAGGGACTATATTTTGCTTTCATTTGTTAGAAGAATTTTTAGTACTGAATGTAGCCTAGAGAGCCTCTTCTTTCCTTATTGACTGAGTAGTCAGTGGAATCAGTAAATGTCACGATGGGGGGGGGGGGGTTCCCTGAGTTGTTAGGGATTTCCAAGATGTTTTTTTGAGGAGGTTGTGAGTATATACCTTTGACGTAACATTGAGTTTAGGATATAACTATAGCTCGGTTCTTCAGTAACCTCGATGAAACATTATCGGATGTTACCTTATGAGCTATAGTAGTTTAGGATTTTGATAGATGTTATGATGATGAAAGGATTTATCTGGTCCAGTGTGTCACCATGGGGAGAACATGTGTTGTTTGAAAATTAGGTGGATGTCAGTATGAGGTTATGAAAAGATTATCAAAGGTTGAATCTGGTGACAATCAAGAACCATTTCTCTATTCTGAGGACATATGATTTTTTGGACCACATTAAAGGGGAACCAAGATTTTTAAGATCATTCTATTATCAAGATATCACCATTTTTGGTTGAATTAGGTTGATACCCAAAAGAGTACATTAAAATTTAGGTATGGGAATGTCGAGTTCTTGTTCATTCCATTCAGGGTTACTAATGAACCATCTATGTTCTTATGGCTTATGAACTTCATATTTCCTAAATTCCTGGATCAAATCATCACCAAATTAATCTATGACATATTGATCTACTCTATGATAGAGGAGTATCATACCAAACATCCCATGTCTATATTGATGGTCAATATATTCCTCCATCTCTATGGAATGTTTTCAAATTATATATTCTTGAAAATATTGGGGCAATTTTACAGGAATGTGGAGTCCCAATATGATGTTTTAGTTGACCCATAAAATCTTGAAGTTGGTTTTTCTTGGGCACCACCCAAGAATGTAGAAATATTATATATTTTTTGTTCTCTCATATAATTTTACAGGATGTTATTACTTGTTTTCTATTGTGTTATAGATCCATTTATAGCTATAACGATATTGGAGGATGTTTTTCTATAGAGAGAGAAGTGCTATGTAGTGTTTGTCTAACTAAAGGGGGTTTTGTCAATGATCCAATTCATTGATTTCCTGAAGAAGGGGATATATTTGATGTGTTTTGTGATGCTTCTTGTGTGGGATTTTGATTCATCTTGATGCAGCAGCGAGAAGTGATCTCTTTTGCGTCTAAGAAGATATGTCTCCCCAAATGTAACTATTTCACCCTTGATCTATATAAACTATAGGTCGTGTTTTCACTAATGTATTGTAGATATTACCTCATTGGGGAAATCAGTGTGGTCTTCATTGAACACAAGATCCTGAGGTATATATTTTCCTAGGGATAACTGAACATGCAATAGCGGAGGAGGATGAAAATTCATAGAACTATGATTTTGAGATTTCCTACACCGCAGGATAGGAAAATTTCATGGCCTATACATGGAGTTATAATTCATAGAATTTGGTTTTTCTAATCTGAATTCACTTATAATGAGATAAAGAAGTTATCACACATGCACATAGATGTTTAAATGGATGGTAGCAGATGCTATTTGTTCTAGATGATAGCATAGTGTTCTCTGATTCTTCGGGTGGAGTATCCTTAATGGGGACTCTCAAAGATAGAGGTGATAAGTTATTAGGATGACCAAGTGAATTCTACAGAGGGATGGTTGAGGGATGGTAATAATTGTTTCTTTTATATGGCTGAAAGTTTTTACTAATAGTGTTATGTGATGGAGTCCACCATGAATCTTATAGCTCACCCTTAGTGATAAACCTGAGAGTTTCCATGATTCATCATGTCTTGAGGATGCCGTTTTGTTGTATCAAAAAGAAATGGGTTGTGGTAGCGATTGTAGAGAAATTATTAGTGTGAAAGTAGTTGAAGCCTGATAACCATGTTCCATGGTGGTTTGTTTCATACATTATATATCCCCTAGTATAAGTGGGATGCAATCACGATGGATTTCCTCATAGGATTACCTAGTGCTCAGGGTGGCTATGACACTATCTGGGTAGTAGTGGATCAGCTGACGAAATCGGCTAAGTTGATAGTGATCAAGGTGTCAGGTGAAGTGGGTGGATTGGAAAAGTGGTATGTGGATGAAATAGTGAAGTTTCACGGCGGTTTAGGATCCATTGTCTTGGATTGGGGTACATGTTTAAACATATGAGTCTTGAGGGTATTGGAGGAAACTTTTCGAACCTAGTTATACCCCATCCCTTCTTTACACCCCCAGATAGATGGGAATTCATAACGGACTACCTAGACACTGGGGGGATATTTTTTGATCACGAGTCTTGAACATTGGAGGCTCATTTGTAAGAAACGTGACCTTGATAGAGTTCACCTAAAATAATAGCTATGTAACATATATTGGCAAAGATTAGTTTAAAGATTTTTACAAAGAAGGTTTTTTCCCATTATTGATTGAAATTTGTTGGGGAAACAACAATTCATGGCCCTGAGGTAGTGTAGAGCATGTCAGAGATGGGTGAACTCATTCTTGATGGGTTTATGAAAGTGAAGGGCTTGATAAAGTCATATGATGACTGTAGGAGGAGGACCTTGGATTTCATGAGTTGGGACCACGTGTTCTTGGAGGCTTCCCCTCAACGAGGGAGGCATATGTTTGGAAGAGGGAGAATTACTTCTTTAATGTTTTTGAGACCCTACAAGGTGTTGGCGTGAGTTGGAAAAGTGGAATACTAGTTTTTGTTCCCACCATAGTTGGGGAGGATCAATGATTATGTAAACATCTCTCATATTTTTCAAAATATACACAATGAGACCCATGTAATTGACTAATGAGTGATGGAAATTGATGATGATTCCATGATTTTTGAATGACATATGGAGATATTGGATCAATGGGAGAAGGTGCTGCAAGGACGGACCAGTCCCTTGGTTCACATGTTATAGAGGAATGGTAATCTATAGGAAAGTACTTTGGAGGGAGAAGTGTAGATGAGTTCTAAATAACTGATGTTATTTGATGTTTTCCATGATTAGTTTTTTGTTTCAAATGTAATGTTTGATCATTGGTTTCAATGAGATGTGTTGTTTCTTTGTTCAGTAATGTTTGATATTTTCGTGGAACATGAAGAGGGGAAGAACTGATTCCGAATCAAGATTCTTTAATTGTGATGTGATAAAAATTGTGTGGGAAATTATGTACTTCCCAAAGCATATAGTATCTTGACATGGGGATGAGATTATATTATACGTGTGTTTGAGACAATGTGTTTTTTTTGGGTGGTTTCCATTGTGTTTTTTTGGGATAATGGATGTTAAATGACATGTTATCGGATGTAGAGGTTCCCACTCCAGCTTTGAAACAATGAAATGTGGTTTAATCATTGTGTGTTCATGTGTTTTGTTTTTATTACTGTTTCATGTGTAGTGGGATCCTTGAGGGGTTTCTAATTGTGTGGTTTTTCAAACCCCTATTTTTTTGGCGTAGTTTTTGATTCTCAAGGGTGAGAATACATTTTGGGGTATCCAATGTAGTGGCCTCGAACTCTCCAGTCAATTATATTTTGAAATTATGGAATTTTATGTATTTTGTTGGGTCATGGTGAGAAATTTTAGGAGTGTCCCAAATTTATTGTTTTTTTCATAATTAGGACGCAATGGAAGGTCATAGTGGGAGTCCCATTAGTGAGTCAATATAGAGAGTCTCAGTGGCGAGTTGCAGTTGTGAGTCGAAATGGTGAGTCGTAGTGGTGGCTCACAGCAATAGCTTGCACTAGTGACTCATCCACTAGTGTCTCTCACTAGTGGATCACACTGTGAGGATGAACCATTGAATCATCCACTTGTGACTCATCCATAGGAAAATCGTACATCAGTGACTCATTTTTTTAAAAAAATTCAAAATTCATTAATTCTCAAAATTTTCAATTTTCTAGCCTTTAACTTTTTATTTTATGTAAAATGTATTTGATACTATATTTAATTGTTTTTTGACCTATTTGCAATCATATATATCTTTTAAAAACATGATTCTTCCTCTGAATTCCAAATTATTTGGTCTTGGAAATGATCCACCCGAAATGGGTCATAAAGAATTTTCATTTGTGTGGGTATCAGAATTAATCCTTCTAAATTAGGGGCCTTCACATAATTAATTCTTTTTTCTTTCTATTACTGTGAGATATCCCTATAACACCTCTTCCTCATTGGTACATGCATTTATCCTATATCACATGGACCGATTTTCCCCATGGAGTTTTTCTGCTACATGTGAAACCCCTGATTTGGTGCATTAAGTAAATCCTGATCGCTCCTTCTTCCATGTTGGTTTTCCTCCATATGTCATTTATATATGAATCATGTGGGGGGGTGTATCTATGATACTTGGTAACACTGATAAAAATGGATTAATGAAGATAATTAAACCAGATATGATCAATATATAGGATCTAGTGAAAGTGGATTATGATCATACTATTTCGTCAATATTTTGATCAATGTTGTGAATTATATGCGCTATATGCCAATTAAAAAAATTTCTTTTAGGGGTATTTTTTTTGCATATGGGATGGTCTATTTAATGAATGATGTTTTTTCCCTTGAACAGTTATTTATGAATATTGTAAATCAGATATACAAATCTTAAAAATATATTCCCAAGGATCAACCTTCTCCTTTGATAAACCATGAATTAACAAGATAAATTGTGTGAGAAATTCCTTGTTAAATCTGAATATGCCTTTATTTGGTTTGTGAGGGGTTGTTCTATGTGTTGGATTGTACAGATTTGTGTAGTAGTAGGGTTGTGGGCCTGGTTGTGTGATTTGGGGTGGTTCAGGTTATGTAATGAAATCTCTAGTTTAGAGGTTGTTTTTTATGGAACCGATGGGACGTTTTATGCATTAAGGATGCTCAGATTACTTATTATGGGATGTGTTGATGGGTGTTGCTATGAATTGTGGGTATACTCTATTGAATGGATGGAATGGATAGAATGACTTTGAATAATGATGATGGATGTCGTTTGTATGGGTTATTCAGTTTGAGTTCCTCCATGAGTAACATGATGAATGATTCACAATGTGTTTTGGGATCAGTATATATTATACTATGAAAGGGTTTTATTGGAGTGGAAATTTTATGTGTTTTAAACTAGCATGATATTCACCTTTTTAAATGACAATGGTGGTATTGCTTATTTTCCAGTGATTCTTTTTTCTTTTTGTGGTTTATGTTATATAGTATCCTGAGTAGTGATATATAAAATGAATACATAATAATGTTTAGATGGGGTAATTTTGTTTAGTAAATGGGATGGAGTTTTCAATGAAATGTTAAATGATGTTTTGTAGGGTTAACTATGGTTATAGCTTAACACTGAAATGAATGGGTGTTAAGTTAAATAGAACTATAAATCCTCTTTCATTTATCATTATTCAAAGCGACTGTTGATGGTACTAGTATGCATATAGGGTTATAATTTTTTCAATCCCATCAGTTTGGAATGATTTCATTATAATATATATATACACAAATGGCATGTTCATGTGATTTCTATACGCACCACACCCTAGCTGGGAACCTTGGGCCGAATTACCATATTTTCATGGGGGAGGGTGTCCTTACCAATCATATAGGTGGGAGGATGGATGTATGGACACACACTCGTCCCTAAAACTTCATCCATGTGATGGCATCCCTTGTTTTGTGGGGGTTTTATGGATTTTGTGTCACTGGTGTGTGTGGGAATGTTTATTTCTCCTAGGTGTCTTTTGGAAGAGATGTGTTGTTCATTATTAAGGTTTGTCATTATGTTGATTCCAATATAGACCATGATTGTGTGAGTGATATGTGATGTGGTATATGTAATTGTTATGTGTAGAAGAGATTTGAGGTGGAACGTGGCCCAGGTGTGTGTGTGGATGGGTTATGAGAGGGTTATCTTATAGGAGGTGGATGGAATATCCTGTTTTTTGTTAGGGTGTGAGAGTGGCTAATCTGTGGGAAAGTGGTGTGGGGTACCCAATCATTAATTGTCATTCTATATTAGCATACATGAATTGTGTAATTTGGTAATTGTTTTATGGTTAGGTGGGTATGGTTATTATACCATGTTTTTGGTTGTTGGTTCTACTATCTTCTCATGGGAGAATTAGTATGATCCTCACTATTGTGGACGAGAGACTTTGGTGTTCCTACTAGGTGCCTCTTTTATGCTCACCCTACATATATAAATTTCTTTTGGTATTGTTATAGGACTACATGGACCATTATTGGAATTACTAGAATATATTTTGTGTAGTATTCATTGTCGCTACTTAGTTATACATATGTTACTTATGTTGCACATTTATTTTATTTGTAATAGTTTTTTTGAACATGAATGTGTGATGGTTTTGTATTTCTCTTATATATTTCATGATGTGTAGTTTTTTGGGTTTGATCCTATTATCACCCAATCATTTTTCTTAAAAATAGAAATTTCTCCAATTTATCGAAATTGTATACCCTTGGTGCATGTCCCCACCTCAGGGCCTACTGGAGCGAACCCTCGAGGGGTCATTATCTATCATTCTCCATTTAAATATAAAGAGGGGAATCATTAGAGGTAGGGGTTATGACAATAGAATATTGCCTTACCCTCTGTGTTTTGAAGTGTTCTCTAAGACTGACCATATTTCTGGGTATGATACAATGTTTTAATACATAACACTGTATCAATTGCTAAATGAATACATTTTGATAACATTCATGTAAACCTCATATCCTAATAATATATAACTAAATGCGGTTCTCCAAGAATCCTTTATACATCCATAATGTATATTCTAAAATATGTTCAAGAGATCAATCCCCTTTGATATCAATAAGTGTGAATTTTTTTTAATGCAATCCATTAAAACCCATATAGTGTTATTCCCCTTATATGTTTTGATGAGTTTGATGAAAAAATTCATTAGGATGTTCTCCCATTTCAATTTTGATATGGGTAATGGTTGTAAAATCCCTGTAGATTTTTTATCTCATCCTTACCTATCTGATATATCATTCATCAAGATGAAAATATTTTATCCTCTCTTACTATTCCATCCCCCTATAAATACTCATTGAGATATCTATACATCATTGTACTTCTACGATGAATAGTTAATGACGAAATATGAGCATCCACTAATAGATCCTTCTTCAAATATTGTTTAAAAAGAATACATGTGCAACCTTTAATCCACTATATTCCATCATAATCATTTTTAATCTAAAAAATGTTTCTCACCTTCGTCTACTGTAGTACATCTTCCTTCTACACCACCATTGTATTCACTTTTATAGATGGTTGAAAAATCCATTGTGAATAATAATATTATTTCACATTATATACGATTAACAAATCCATTCATTAAAAATATATTAACACTGCATATTTTGTTAACATCATCATAGATGATCTGACATGATTATTTTGTCTCAATGAATAATATTTCATGTTTGATTTCCCAAGGTGGTAATCTATTAGTGAGTTATAATCCAAAATTATTTCATTCATTATTCTCTAGATTGTATTAAAATCCTAATTTTTTAATATATATACATTTTATTTTTATGATCCATATATATATATATCACAGGATTATCTGTTACAATAAATCCCTCATATCATTATTTAAAAAATTACAACAACTGACTCCAAACCAAGGTTTTGGTAATATTTTTCATTGAACTTCCTTTTCCATCAGAAAAAAAGATATAATTGTATCAATTTTCATGATATTTTATCCAAATCCCTTCTTCAATGTATCACTATGGATTTCATTCCCTTCTCCAACATATAGTAACTTAATAACAAGTGTGCTATCTAGAATTTTTTTATTTCCATGAAATTTTATTCACACTATTCTATACAAAGGAACATGGATCCGTCGCAAGGAGACCTTGTGATTGGATTATAAATTCATTATAAATTCAATACAAGATCTTGAAAATATAAATAAAAATAATGGAGACTTCAAATCTCAGTCATAGTTGTTCATCTAGGACAATGGTCAATAATTCCATCTCTGATGGGTCCACTGGTATCCCATTTACTGAAATTATATGTCTCTAAAATGAATAATTTTGAAGAAAAAAATTCAAATGTTCTAAAATTGTCGTATATATAATCTTTCATAGGATCATGAGTATAATTATCAACTGATTATCATAAGCATAAATTCTCATTGAATAAAAATGAAAACTGTCTATAATTCCTAAAAAAATAATCAATATAATATCTAATGTCAATATTCATTAAAATAATGAAGTTATATGGAGAATTAGTAAGACAAAATTAAATCACTATATATTTTTAGTTATTATTCCATGACAAAAATGCATTATTTGGTATTTCCTCTCTATTGATCGTCAATTTATGATTTCAAAATCAACGAACACTCTGGAAAAGTATAAATTATGAGAATTTGACAAAACAAGCCACCAATATGTGGAAGATGATACTTGTTACTGATTATGATATTTTCATGCACCTGGAAATTAATTTAAATGTTCAAATAACCATGTTTATTTCAAACAAAAATTATAGGTAGACATCATGGTGATTAACTTTTTGGAATGAATCTCTTTTAAATATTATCATAGAGTTTCTTCTTTAATTAATCATTCTCAATCAAGGCCATTATATAGGAAGATTTATATATAAGTTTGGTACCTATTATGTTTTCCATTAGAAGTTAACTTCATGATATTGTGGAATAATTGAAAAATATTTTTGAAAGAAATCAATAAACTCCCACACAATTAGAATATCATCTATGTAGAGTTCCCCCCCCCCCCAACCATTTCAGATAAACACCACTTTTTGATAGAATTCAAGTATCGATCAAATGGTTGTGACCACCATAATAGTTTCATATGTATCATCACAGAAACTGATTATCATATGATTATTTTCAATATCATACATGAATTTCCCTCCTCTGTAATTGATTTTGGATTTATGAAAAGAAAGCCAAACCATGCCTATTATAACATCAAATTCAACTAATGGAAGATTAAAGTTATATTTAGGATGTAAATTACCACAAACATAAACTAGATAAGTTTTACAGAATTGAGAAGATATAATCATTCCATTTGGGGTATTCATTACCAAGTCAATATCTAACAGCGGGGTTGGCATTTTGATACCCATAAAATATCCATACATATAACATAATGGGAATATTCAGTGTCAAATATAACACTAGTAGTTCTAGAGTATATAGTTAATGTAACTTTCCTTATAATTTCTCTTTTTTAATTTTAATTATTCAAAATATATATAATAATACTTTTAGTGCCTGGTTCCAAGAGGATGTGACATCCCGAGGCCCAGTGTGATGAAAATTAAAATTTGATAAATATGAAACAAATTAATATTAATCATCAATAGTTTTTCTATAAAATTCATAAAAAAAATTTGAAATATTTTAAGGTGAAAAATATGATACCTACGTTTAATCTGGTAACAGATAATTATTCTAGGTCTGGAATAATCATTATCGGCATTATGTATTTTCTAGAATTCATCGCGGGCACAAATAATTTAATATATTATATGATATCCATTCATTAATTCATTTAAAAAAAATAAAAATAATACACATGTAAAAATACCCCAACATGGGAATGTCTAAGGGTTATCAAAATTCCCCTTGAAACCTATAGATCATGGCATATTAAGACATTAGATAACAACATCATTTCTGAATATTGAATCATTGTTAAAAGGATCAAAAATGAAATCGTTGTTCATAGATATCTCCAATAACTATAAACTAAGATCTCTCTTCATCAATGATCAATCGAATGACAAGTTAATTCATTGGTTTAATGTGAACGTAACCAATTTTATTTATCACATGATGAAACTTAATCGAATAAACTAACATATTGATTCATGGGATGATCATTTTATCAAAAATGTTATTATCTAAAGGATATGGGAGATCTTTTTTATTTGTTTTTTTGGATCTTAATAATTTTTTCTAGCTGTAATGGAATGAGGTCTTTTGGAAAATGATATAGGATCATTAATCACATTTTTTGTGTGGATTTCTCCAATTTTTCTATGCTCATTCAACATCCCCATTACTTTTTGATAGGTAGTTAGACAAATACACAAGAATCAATTATTATACACATGTTATTCAGGGCAACATATTGATAATTTGAATGATGGTTAAGATTGAATATGGGATTAATGTTAAATGAAATCATTGAAATGTAATACTTGGTAAAAATTCACCATTCGTGGTTCAGTGTGTGGAAACATGACAAAACTATGGAACCATCTCCTTAGATAATTGAATGGCATGATTCTGGACACCTATGACCGCATGCATCATTCTGTAAAAACTCATGATCACATGAATGAATCAAAGACATATTAATGGCTATATGTATGGGTGAATACTTATGAATAAAACATTGTGTTTTTGGAAATCCATATTTACAAGATGTTTTTGTAAATAACATAGGGAATGTGGGGCCAAGATTGTGTGCTACGGTTTTCAAAGAATGTTAAGGATCACACATATTGTGTTACTTAATGCTTTGCCTTTCCCCCATGGCTAGAAATTTGGGATGTATCACAAATGGTACATTGGAATGCGCATGAAAAATTACACAGGTATAAGAGGAGTACATGGGAATGTACCTCGTACATGTCAATGTACCTGGAATGACTTCATTATATTGCCTTATCTATATGTATATCGAAAGAGGATTAGAATCATTTGAAAAGATGTGATATGGTCTATGGATTGTGTTATATTCTAATAAAACTACTTCAAAATCATGTACTCGGAAAATGACATGGAAGCCTTATTCACCTCAGCATTGACTAGTTTTCATTAAAGAGTTATTCCCTTGATCCATTCATGTGATGGAATAGTGTGGAATTACTTCCAAATATTAGGAATGTCATCTTCTCAACAAGATTAGATTCTGATAGAGTTTTTGAAAACCCTCCCTGGGGATCATGATGAGATCCATTATCATCGTTTCCCCTATGTGGTGTTATTGGAATCAGTATGATCAATTATGCATGGGCAGCAATCCCCTAAAAAGATTGTTAATGAATATTAGGCTGTTGGAATACTTTGTAGACCTGGGTTTGATCACTATATATGTATTGATCTCATTATACCTCTATTATTTAATTCATTATGTAGATACATATTGGCAATCACATCTCGAATGGATTCCATCATTTTTATCAAACTCATTGAGAGAGATATCCTTGGTGAGTGTGGTAGAAGACTCTTGAGAAGAATATTTGGATTCATATGAGGTCACAACCTTATATTGAATCATAATTTATATTATTATTATATATGTATGTTTTATTGAATGTCTATTAACATGACTGATATATCATATGATTATATTACTATTCATGATGATTTATTCTTTATGAATTTTGGGTGTCCTTGTTGGTACTGTTATACTCACACCTATATGTGATATATCCCAAGATGTCATTTTCTATTGAAAAAATACGTTATCTAACAAATATCTAGATGAACCAAAAGTAGATAGATCATATATTGGTATAGAAATAATTTGTCTCATTCCAAGAGTCACATTTTACTCTTGTCACTTCTTTCTAAAAGGTTGAACCTCATTATAGTAATAGTGGGATTGTATTTTTCCCTTTATGAATTATTGTATAATTCATCATACCATGATTGTTAGAATTATTAGTATAACTGAATTTGGTATCAATTTTATTTTTATATTTCATCATTTCATGGACTTGTAATTTTGTCTATTCATATAGGTTATATATGATAATTACTTCCATGTGAAATTTAGGACTACTCTACACTGGTCACCATAACCTAAACTATTGTAGGAGAGCTTGTGGTTGTAACACTCTTATTATAACCAGTTAGGTAGGACTCAATAGGATTGGATATAATAGTGTGGTCTCAGAGGTAGTGTTCAATATTAGGATCAGAGTACGATGATTTTCTCTAACTATGAGATTATTTTGATTTTTATGGAAATAATTATGATAAATGTTTCTATTAAAGCCTTGTTGTTTGGGAATCATGTGATGATGGGAAATCCAATGTAACAAGACACTAGAATTCTACTCCCAATCCATTTAACTCAGAACATGTTGATATTGATAGTAGGGGAAATTTGTTACATTCATCTTGAAAGATTGAGATTGGTTTCCATTCCATTATTATGTCACCTCTATAGATATAATCATCAACCATGTTACATATTTTCAATTTCAGTCTTCCAAAATGATAATTGTTATTTAGGATTATATTTCAAGATTATGAGGATGATCCCCTCTATAAAAAGGATTTGACACATAGACTTCATCAAGTGGTACTACCTCCATGCGGATTTCACTTCCAACATCAAGATATCAAGGTGATGATGGTCCCCATAGTACAATCAGATGAGGCATGCATGATGATTGAAATTCCTGAGTTTTGGAGTTAGATGACCCTATGTTTCAAGGGTTATCCCTACCCATGGGAAACTATATATTGGATTAAGGCAGTTATGTGAGTTTATTATCTCATCAGGACAGATGCATGCCAGATGTTGGTCCTAACTATGTGCATTTTTCATGGATCTATGGGATGATGACAGGGGCTCACAGATCTATCATATGATATGACTCTTTATTTCATATATGTTATGAGTCCTTTTTGGGAGGAGTAATCTATAGCTAAACAATGATAATTTCACATTCACATTATTCTATAGTTATATCAATGTTACAATACTATCGATGAGTATTCATTGTGGTTTACTAACCTCTCACAATATAAGGAGGATATGGGTTGGGATATATATTTTTTGGCATTAAAAATTGGGATATTTATATATAGGAAAAGATATTGAAATCTTATAAATCAATGCATTCTTAATTATTCATGGGTTCTAGAGTGTGCTTCTTTGATAGGGTTCTTTTAGGCCGACTATGCACTGTTAAATGGTGCTAGATGCAGACTCCCAAAGGATGATAATTTGTAGTACACTACTGATGGAATATTTAGGGATCCAAATATGTGATAAATTTCAATATGTGATTCCAATTATAGGGTTATATAGTTTAGGGATCTCATTATAGGTCTAGTCATCCTAGAGAGAGGTGGTGTTACCGTTGTGATGGTTGTTGACGTCTGGGGTGGTATTGTTTGACCCACCATACTGCTATTAAAGAGGGAGACATGATGACCACCGAGGACAATTTATTTATCAGAATAGGGAGGATATATTAGTGGTATACATGGTGGAGGATCAGTGGTAGCATAAGTAGGTGGAAGGTGGTTTGGCTTGTTTCCACCACCGTCCCTATGTGGTTAAAACTTGGATTAGGGATCTAGTAGATAGGGGAGGAGGAAGAAGCAAGCAACAGAGGCATATAGTCAAGAGGAAATAAAGATTATTATTGGTATTATATATGAATTATCTACCTTATATTAGGTATTTATAGTCACATTCACGTGAAACACATTTCTTGTAACATCCATAGTTAGAGGCTTATAGGTTTTTGATGAGCCCCTAGCTCAACCCTTAGGTTTGGAGACTCATATTGGTGATGAATATAAGATCACACTCTTCTTCTAACCATATTATATAATTAATGAATGAGATAATTTGAAATTTTATAACATTTTGGATGCTACAAGGCCTTGATATTTTAGTGAAATCATATACTAGATATACACCATATATTTATAGTTTGACTATTTTTTGGTAGTGGAAGTCATGTGTCTGAATTTATAGGATGAGTTTTTACTTTGTAGAAGATAATTAGACCCAATAAATTAAGGATAGACTCATAAATATTACTTTGAAGCCTATTTATCACTATATGGTTACCATCACTCTTGTAGTATTTGATTCCATGGGCTATCAATTTTATACTCTGGTGGCTATGTATGGGGAATTCATTCTCGAAGGTGTTTTAGCTATACAGACCTAATAAGATATTAATAGTTTCATTTAAATACACCTGATTATTTCCCCAATATCTATGCCAAAATAACACGATGTAACTCATGGAGAATCATGAGTTGAGGGTGCAGTTTGAGGGATTAAAGATGTTGTGATTTGTCAGAACCAATTCCACCCCTTGGAAAACCACACTATTTTTCTCCAATAAGGAATATGGGTTCTTGAGGTTATGAATAGATTATTAGAACTAGATATAGGTTACCATGGACAATAAATATCCACTATTAAATATTGAATACCTATTTTCTAGGTTAGATGGTTGTGATTCTTTGTTTTTCATTGATCGCAAATTAGGTTTCCACCAATGGTTAGTACAATATATGGATTTACCAAAGCAACATTCATATGTTTCTACTCTCATTTAGGGTACATAGTGATTCTATTTTACATGAATAATTACCTAATATGGTTTAAATGACACATGATAAAAATCAACTAATGATTTAATGACCAATTTGTGGTAATCTTAATCAAGTATATATTACTTTACTCAGTGTATGAGGAGTACCATGTGAGAAACATAAGGTTGGTTCTAGACACACTCCATGTGAACCATCTTTTTGGAGATGTCTCAATGTTTAAATTATGGATTCTAATGGTCAACATTTTTTTACATGTTATATAACCTAATAATTAGATGTGGACCTGGAAATGGATGTGGTAGTGTTATTATGGGAACTACCTAATATCATGTTGGTTTTGTGGTGAAATAGTGTCTTGGTAGAATAAAATAAAGTATTTGTAAAATATTTCAGAGCAATATCAGAACCATTGACTACATTCACCTGGAAAGGGAATCCATTCATGTTGAAAAAATGTTTTAGTAACCTTTTCAATAGTTTAAGTAGATGTTGATGGTACTCCATATTTATATTGTTGGATTATGGTGTGTCGTTCATATTGTTTTATGATGATTTGGGGACATGACATGGTTGTGAGTTGATGCTATGGCAGGATAATATTTCATATGGGTCCTTGTTGTTGATTACACATGATAAGAACTATGTGGAAAATGATCTTGGGATTTCAGTGGTATAATTTTCTCCGATGACATGGTTAAACTACTATATGGAAGAGAGGTTTATTTTTTACTATTTCCTTAAGTGTATCAAGTATATTTTCTTTAAAAATGAACATAACATGAGTTATAGATGATTGATAGAGTTACCCTATTATAATGACATCAATGTTTTCTATACATGTATGAATGGGAGCTTGTTGGTAGATGTTCCTAGAAGGAGTTCTTTTTCATTATTGTTGGACAAGGCATCGATGTAGTTGGCCTCATTGTAATTTTACATAGAAGAAGATGTTCTTGATTCATATCATCACATTTTTTAGGTTACACCCACTTCGTTTACTATGTTTTATGAAATATAACCATTAAGATATTAACTATGAGACCTTACATACTATGATTTCATATGAACGTGCTATTGATCGATTTTCTAAAGGCGGGGAGCATGTTTTAAATTTTAGATGACATGCTATGGAATCAATTACATTTTCGGAGGAGTTGATGAGGGAGTTCATATATCCCATTTTGTAGTACCTATATGTGTGTAAAATATTTACAAGGAAATCCAAAGAAATTTTTGGTGGCCATTCCTTTAAAAGGGTGTAGTAGAGTCTGTCTATCGACGCCTTAGTTTTATGGAGGTTAAGGCTGAGAACCATGTTCCATTGGGTTTATCTCAAACCATTGAGGTTCCATATTTGATATGGGATTGGATATTTGGGGATTTTTTATGGGGATACCATGTTAATATAATGTATAAGATTCCATCTAAGTGATCATAGACATACCCACCAATTTGGACCACATCCTAGCTATTTGAATGGATAATATGTAGAGATCATGGGATACAATTACGTTGAGGGTATATTATGGTACCATGATGCTAATGTTTTGATCGTTTAAGAAAATTATCTTCTATTCACATAATTATTATGTATAGAATTTTACGAGGACATTGGATCATATTTGTCTTTGATCATGGAGTTTCACCCCCATTGGGACATCCAAAATGAGTTGAGCATTTATGTTCTAGAGTAAATTATATAGGCCAACATGATATATATTCTCCATAGTAGGGATGTTCAACTACCATTGGAATAGTAGGATAAAAAATACGTACTATCCCACCATCGTTATGGAACAATTTGCGGCCCTCTATGGGAGACAATATAGGGGACCACATTATTGGACTCATCCAGGCGAGTTAATAGTCAGGGTCCCAGATTTGTTGTGATCTATGATAGAGAAGGTTCATATCATTTGAGAGCAGAGGGGGACTATAAAAATCCCATATATTTTATATGAGTACCATGGATGGAGTCCATTGGAGTTTTAGGATTGAGACTATATGTTCTTTATTATATCACCTAGATTGATTACAGATATTTAGCTGGCTTGACTGTCACGAACTAGGTCAGGTCCTCATCCGACCCAACGCCCGACCCGGACCGCGACATGGCCCGAAGGGCGTTCCCGATCCCCACGGGCGGGAAACTAGTGCCGGGCATCAAAACAAACCAGTTGGGAACGGTTTGGCCCATGACAATGATAATCAAACATAAACTGAACAAGCAGATAAATAAAGGAAAATAAACTGAATGACGTGGCAGCAGAAAAAGTAATAAACAAAGAAACACGACATACCTCAGGTGACCCCGTGGATCACCACGGTACGACAACCACTCACTCCCAAAAGCGATCTAAGACTGAAACCTACAACTGAATAGTAAAGTAGGCGTGAGCACCGAGATGCTCAGTAGGAAAGCCAAAAACAACCACGTCCTATGCCTCCGCCTTTATTAAGAAATCCACTATGCTAGTTTGGAAATAAGATATAATAAAATAGTGTTTCTACTTTTCAAATTCAAGTAACGAGTTTTCATTTTCAGGTAAATCCTTTTACCCCCACTACATTTTCAAAATAGGTTTCAAGCATGTATTAACATTTCAAAATGAAAAGAATCCAGTTTGGGTTAAAATATGGTTTTCAAAAACAAGACATCAAGTATGAAACAGCTGAAAAGAAAGTTAAATCATTATCAGCATGAGAAAAATTAGCACCATGGGTAATCCCTATAGGCAGCTAGAACAAGTGGGAACCTAAAGACCTCGTACCTCAGTGAAACGTGGCTTAGAAGACCACGACCCTCAGAAAACATGGCATAGAAGGCAACGACCCTCAGAAAACGTGGCTTAGAAGGCCAAAACCCTCAGAAATTCATATGTTTAGTTATTGTTATTGTTTCAATCCTACTAGAAAAACCGGGATGAACCCCTACCGTGTCATCTAGCGTACTAGTCCTGGTCACCCACCTAGATACCTGGGTTTTCCCATTGTGCTCTAATTCAAATGGTGGTGAGTTTTCTTTATCAAACAATCAAAAAAGTACATTACACATTCTTTATCTAAAATTCATTCAACCTTTCACCACCGCACTCCCTACTTAAGTGCATTCCCCCTCTTTACATCACAGAATCACGCACAAGCCTTTACACTAGGTACGTATTTCACAAACCGCTCATAAACACTTGCATCATATTTTATTTTCAAATTTTGGGGAATGACTAAAAATGGGTTTTTTATTTTCACAACTCAAATCCCAAAGTTCCAAACGGGCCTCAATAGAGGTTTTTCTATTTCATAAAACATTATTATGATTCCAAACATGCTTAATTACAAAAAAGGAACACCCATTTACAATCAATCGGCCAAAAAGCCAAACACCTTTGGAAATACCTCTTACCAATTCAAAACCACTTAAGAAATCCATTTCTCAAGAAAAGTCACTTAAGACCAACGACTTTGAAATACTTTTTCAATTATCCAATACAAGGCGTAATAGTTTCTAGCAACTGAAATCAGGTTCCATAGCATGTGTATATAGCATAGTGTAAAGCATGTTTTTAACACAATCATGAAATTATGAATTTCAAATTAAGAGGTTAGGCATAGGGGACCTACCTCAACATGTTGCAGCTTGAAGACGAACATTCAAACTGATCCTTGGAACACACACGCACATGCATTTATACATATATATATATACACCCCTAGGTGCATTGCACATATTCCCTACGCCATGAGGGAATATGGACAATGAGGGAATATCTATATATGTCTTACCGTATGCATGTACATGCAGCGATCCTCGATACCTATGACCCAAAATCATCGTAGCGAGGTACAACAAACTACACATATAAATTAATGAAATAATTAAAACATATAATCAAACAGTTGACCAATTTATAAAACATTTTAGCATGCTCAAAGCGGTACATTTTCCATCAAAAATTCTTTTCCAACACACACGTACCTCAATTACCCACAATAACACATTTCACACTACTCAAACGATTAATTGAACACTTCCAATGATTGTCACAACAAGGCGCACACACAAACACCCCTATACGCGTACTCAAACCAACTTTTGAAAACACTCACACAAAAACAATATACAAACATGTTTCACACACTTTACAAGATTTAATAAACCACTTAAAAATTTTATAAAACAATTCCATGCGGCACTACGAGACATTGAACACAAAAACCCACCCCAAAACCTCTTCTAAGGTGAAACGCTCACCAGTCAATTGTCAAAACAGAAAATGCAGCCCGTGCGCAAAGTAATGACTTAATGCACAGTTTGAAAAGACATTTGTTTTATGATACAAAAAATGCTAAGATAATTTATTAAAGAACTTTCAAACATGTCACAAACATTGAATATATAAGAAAAGAAAACTCATCCAAAACCATTTTCAAGACTAAACAAACTTTTGACCCCACACCAAAATGTCCACTACATCAAATGCACTTTCAAATACGAAAACTACAAAATTTATTGGTGCTGATAAACAGCCCAAAATGGGTTTTGAAAATAAACTACACTAACACCACTTAAATATGATACTCACAATTTAAATGCACATTGAAACGAAATCAACAACAATTTCGCAGCATGAAAAATAATTAAAAATAGTGCTGAGTTAATTAAATAATAATGTGAAATCATCATATAAAATTGTGAGCGGAACCACCTAACTCGGGGAAGCACGCCTAAAAATTTTCGTGTGAAACCTCCACTACATGACAATCGCGCCACCAACAAAATCAAATAAACCCTAAAATAAGAAATTGAACAAAACTCAAGATTGAACCAACTACACTATAATAAAACTAAACCCCATGCTAATCCCTAATTTAAAACCATAATTGATGAAAACATAAAAACCCCAAATTGAAAAAAACAGAAGAGTGAAAACCCTAGCAAGGGGGAAGAAGGGACTACCCGAGGGCCATGCCGGAGGTGAAAAGTGCCGGAAGGGGGATGCGGCCTAGAGAGGACGGCTAGGGGAGGGAGGTACGCTGGGTTCGACTGGTGCAATGCGGTCCATCGAATGGAGCAGGGCAGAATGTGGTGGTCCACCGAGAGGGAGAGAAAGGCGGCGGGATGGCTCGCCGGAGGAGCAGTAGGGCGGCAGCGGTGCGCGGGAAGGTCATGGGAAGGGGGGGGGCGTTCGCTGCGAAGGGGAAGTGCGTGGGGGGGGGGGGGGGGCGACGGGGGGTTCGGGAAATGGTGGGGGCGGCTCGGGTAGAATAGGGTTTTGCTTCTTTTTTTTATAATCAGAATAATAATAATAATAATAATAATAATAGTAGCAAAAGAGATAATTAAAATAGAAGAAAAGGAAGAAGAATAAAGATGAATGCAAAATAAATAAAAATATCAACAAGTAATATTGAACATAATAATAATTTTTAACGAACTCTAATAATAATAGTAATAATAATAATAAAAATTTTATAAATATGTCAATAATTTAATATTCTATGCTGAATTAAAATATTAAGTAAAATAATAATAATAAAATTATTAACTGAGAGCGGACATCGCGCACGGTCTCATGCGTGGGGTCGCGCGCATGGTTGCGTGTCTCAAAAACAACACATTCGATAACAAACAATCCATTAACAAAAATTAGGAACTGTGCAGGGAGCTCATACGCTCGCACGTTCGTATAAAAACGAGATTTCTCTTTTAATTTAAAACCAGTTCAAAACATAGTTCAAAAACGAGACCCGAAATAATTAAAATGAAATAAAGCATTGGGTCGAGGTGTGACAATTCTCCCCACCATAAAAACATTCTGCCCCCAGAAAGTCACCCATCCAAATGAGGAATCAAACTCGAGTTTGAAATTGAACAAGGCCAACACAATCACGAACATGGTATGAATTTTCACTCCATCAGTCACACCCAACCAACTCTGAGGGAATCTGATAAGAGAAGAACCATCAGGAAAATAGGAGGGTTCTTCCCACTATAAGAACCCAACTAGCACAAACGACATTGAGGCTCTTAGCATGAACTAACTCTGGAACTTCTAAATTGATCCAAGAGGGAACCACCACACTAAAAAACCTCAAAAAAGCCACAAAAAGATTCATGGCGAGTCTCCCCACCATTTATGAACCGACTAGTTTAAACCAACCAGTATAAACCGACATGAGAACTTCCAACCCAAACCAGAAACCACTACGACATGAGAAAACTCACAGAAGAATTCTACCAAAAGAAAAACATAACCAGGACTCCTCATTTCCACAAGAGGGGAGCATGTCCAAAATGAGCATGTACTAAAACAATAACGGTCACATTTGAGGAGGCGCAACTACTGGAATTTTCCAAAAAGACGAGATCACCACGCCTTCTTACCACCACAGTGCGATATACAAAGAACAAAGACTGCAATAAGAAAAGAGACTTTTATGCCTCTTATAGAAAAACTGAACCTTCAAGGGCGAGGATGCTTGAACCGAGAAATTTAAACTGTCCCTATTTTCACACTGGAGACAAAAGTTAGACCAATGTGACCCACACCCAATGATTCCTGACTGCGTGAAAGGCTTCACTCTGAGACCTGTGGCTGGAGCTCTGATGTCTTGAAGCATCTACTGCCCCGCAGTCAGGAGCTGACATTCTCCTATCGAGACCCCTCCTGACGAAGCCGCTAGCTGAACCTCTCTAAGTTTCCCAAACAGTCACACTGACAGCAAGTCTTCGATGGATGACGATAAGGAGACCTAAAGTACCCAAACCGGCCACACAAGAAGCGAACAAGAGAGTGGCCCGACTAATAGAATATGGAATTGATAAGAAAACTTTTCTGAGATGGTTTCCTCCGATTCTCTCTCGTCACCATATGGGTAACCTTCCCGAGCACTGAAAAGAAATGGTCCTGGAACCCTGGACAAAAAACCCACACAAGAGAAACTTTAACTGATTCCACGACGCTACCTCTGGAGAGAATGGAATCAACCCCTTGGCATGTCCCACGTAGGCCTTCACTACTTGTTGGCCTTACACGACACCCACTAGTTCTGCCACTTCCCTCGCCATCACTTCCACAAATATAAACCATCATATGAGAGTGGTCCTAAACACCTTCCAAGACATACCATCATGCAACGACGCTGGGATTATCTCCTCCACCAATCCCATGTTGCACCTTCAAACGGACCCAAACCAACATGGACCCTCTTAGCTTTGGGAGTTTCCAATAACCTGAAAACACCAACGATTTCACCAATCCAGTCCGCTACCTTTTATAGATCATGATCACCACGGGATATGAACAACAACAGAAAAGAATTCAATTCCACCACCCCGCTAAGAGTCTGGGTAGAACCAACAACTGGAAGAGGCTCACTAGAACCTTTTGGGACTTTTCTGGGAAGCATACTCAAAAACAAGAGGCACAAATCCAAATCGAAACTCATCATAAATCAAAATTCCACACCTCAATCACAAACGAAAGCTCAAACTCAAATCACTATTCCAACCAAAATTCAATATGTCAAAACCAATAACCCACGAAAAAGAATACCCAACATGAAAGGAGAACGCCAAACAATTTCTCGCTCACTTTTCTAAACATTTGAAAAAAACCCTTTTTGAAAACCATTTTCAGCAAATAAAACAACTTAAATATCCACCATTGGTATCCCATGAAGTCTCACACATACATATCCAGTGCGATCTCAACCACCAATCCACTCACATCACCAATTTCCCCACTTTCCACATGCGCACCTCAATGTATGTGATCACTCATAGGAATACCAAGGGTCAATTCTAGACACTTCTCATTTCCAAAACATACCATTAAGCACACAACACAAATTCCCAACCAATTGAAAAAGTCACTTATCGTTAAAGAAACACATTTAAAAATTCCAAAACATCTTCCATTTCAAAAACGATTTTCCACTCCAACAACCATATTCCCTTTTGAAAACACCTTCACAAAAATCTATTTTCATTTTTTTTTGAGATGTACTCACACCAAACAAAATGAAGGTTAAACATAACTCACATTAGAACATCCAAAAATAAGGGAATAGTGGTTATACCAATCCGGTAACATGACTTAGTAGGCCATTCTCCAAGAGAGCATCAACCACAGGATGCATCTTGAACCGTGCGCTTGGGCGGTATATGGGTCGCTACTCCATGCAAGTCTGCCGCGTAACACTGGCTCACTTCCTTGGTCATCCCTCATCCACACACACCAATCCAAAGAAGAAAATTCAAATCACGGACTACCCCTGGAAACTCGAGTCTCGGGACGGGCAAGGGTTCATGACGTCCTTCCCACACATACCTCTCGAGTCCCGACACACCTAATCACCAAACTACTTGACACCCCAAATAACAAGATCCTCTGATACCATTTTGTCACGAACCAGGCCAGGTCGTCATCCGACCCAACACCCGACCTGGTCTGTGACATGGCCCAAAGGGCGTTCCCGATCCCCACGGGCTGGCAACTAGTGCCGGGCATCAAAACAAACCAGTTGGGAATGGTTTGTCCCATGACAAAGATAAACAAACATAAACTGAACAAGTAGATAAATAAAGGAAAATAAACTGAACGATGTGGCAGTAGAAAAAGGAATAAACAAAGAAACGAGACATACCTCAGGTGACCCCATGGATCCCCACGGTACGACAACCACTCACTCCCAAAAGCGATCCAAGACTGAAACCTGCAACTGAAAAGTAAAGTAGGCCGGAGCAACGAGATGCTCAGTAGGAAAGCCAAAAACAACCACTTCCAATGCCTCTGCCTTTATTAAGAAATCCACTATGCCAGTTTGGAAATAAGGTATAATAAAATAGTGTTTCTCCTTTTCAAATTCAAGTAACGAGTTTGTATTTTCTGGTAAATCCTTTTACTCCCACTACATTTTCAAAATAGGTTTAAAGCATGAATTAACATTTCAAAATGAAAAGAAACCAGTTTGGGTTAAAATATGGTTTTCACAAACAAGACATCAAGTATGAAACAGCTGAAAAGAAAGTTACATCATTAGCAGCATGACAAAAATGAGCACCATGGGTAATCCCTATAGGCAGCTAGAACAAGTGGGAACCTAAAGACCTCGTACCTCAGTGAATCATGGCTTAGAATACCACGACCCTCAAAAAACATGGCTTAGAAGACGACGACCCCCAGAAAACGTGGCTTAGAAGTCCATGACCCTTAGAAATTCATATGTTTAGTTAGTTTTGTTGCGTCAATCCTGCTAGAAAAACCGGGACGAACCCATTCCGTGTCATCTAGTGTACTAGTCCTTGTCACCCACCTAGATACCCGGGTTTTCCCATTGTGCTCTATTTCAAATGGTGGTGAGTTTTCTTTATCAAACAATCAAACAAGTACATTACACTTTCATTATCTAAAATTCATTCAACCTTTCACCACTACACTCCCTACATAAGTGCATTCCCCCTCTTTACATTACACAATCATGCACAAGCCTTTATACTAGGCACATATATCACAAACCGCTCATAAACACTTGCATCACATTTTATTTTCAAATTTAGGGGAATGACTAAAAAGGGGTTTTCTATTTTCGCAACTCAAATCTCAAAGTGCCAAACGGGCCTCAATAGAGGTTTTTCTATTTCAAAAAACATTATTAAGATGCCAAACATGCTTAACTACCAAAAAGGAATAGCCTTTTCCAATCAACCAGCCAAAAGGCCAAACACCTTTAGAAATACCTCTTAACAATTCAAAACCACTTAAGAAATCCATTTCTCAAGAAAAGTCACTTAAGACCAACGGCTTTGAAATACATTTTCAATTTTCCAATACATGGCGTAATAGTTTCCAGCAACCGAAATTAGGTTCCATAGAATGTGTATATTGTATAGTGTAAAGAATGTTTTTAAAACAATCAAGCAATTATGAATTTCAAATTAAGAGCTTATGCATAGGGGACCTACCTCAACATGTCGCTGCTTGAAGACGAACATTCAAACTGATCCTTAGCACACACACACACACATGCATTTATACATATATATATACACCCCTAGGTGCATTGCACATATTCCCTGTGCCATGATGGAATATGCACAATGAGGGAATATCTATATATACGTCTTACCGTATGCATGTACATGCAGCAATCCTCGATACCCGTGACCCAAAATCATCACAGCGAGGTACAACACACTACACATATAAATTAATGAAATAATTCAAACATGTAATCAAACATTTGACCAATTTATAAAACATTTTAGCATTCTCAAAGCGGTACATTTTCCATCAAAAATTCTTTTCCAGCACACACGCACCTCAAGTACCCACAATAACACATTTCGAACTACTCAAACGATTAATTGAAGACTTCCAATGATTGTCACAATAAGGCGCACATAAAAACACCCTAATACGCATACTAAAACCCACTTTTGAAAACACTCACACAAAAACAATATACAAAAATGTTTCACACACTTTACAAGATTTAATAAACCACTTAAAAATTTTATAAAACAATTCCAAGCGGCACTACAAGACATTAAACACAAAAACCCACCCCAAAACCTCTTCTAAGGAGAAACGCTCGCCACTCAATTGTCGAGATAGAAAATGCAGCCCGTGCGCAATGTAATGACTAAATGCACAGTTTGAAAAGATATTTTTTTTATAATAAAAAACTACTAAGAAAATTTATTAAAGATCTTTCAAACATGTCACAAACATTGAATATATAAGAAAATAAAACTCATAAAATACCATTTTCAAGACTAAACACACTTTTGACCCCACACCAAAATGTCCACTGCATCAACTTCACTTTCAAATACGCAAACTGCACAATTTATCGGCGTTGATAAACAGCCCAAAGAGGGTTTTGAAAATAAACTACACTAATAACACTTAAACATGATACTCACAATTTAAATGCACATTGAAACCAAATCAACAACAATTTCGTGGCATGAAAAATAATTAAAAATAGTGCTGAGTTAATTAAATAAGCAAGTGAAATCATCATATAAAAATTGTGAGCGGAACCACCTACCTCGGGGAAGCACGCCTCAAAATTTCCATGCGAAACCTCCACTACATGAGAATCACGCCACCAACAAAATCAAATAAACCCTAAAATAAGAAATTGAACCAAACTCAAGATTGAACCAAATACACCATAATAAAACTAAACTCCATGCTAAACCCTAATTTAAAACCATAATTAATGAAAACCTAAAAACCCCAAATTGAAAAAAAAACACAAGAGTGAAAACCCTAGCAATGGGGAAGAAGGGACTACCCGAGGGCCGCGCTGGAGGTGAAAAGTGCCAGAAAGGGGGTGCGGCCAATAGAGGACGGCTAGGGGAGGGAGGTGCGCTGGGTTCGGCTGGTGCAATGCGGTCCTTCAAATGGAGCAGGGCAGAATGAGGCGGTCCACCGAGAGGGAGAGAAAGGCGGCGGGATGGCTCGCCAGAGGAGTAGCAGGGCGGCGGCGACGTGCGGCATGGTCGTGTGAAGGGGGGGCATTCACTGCGAAGGGGAAGCGCAGGGGGGGGGGGGGGCGACGGGGTGTACGGAAAATGGGAGGCGGGGGTGGCTTAGGTAGAATAGGTTTTTGCTTCTTTTTTTTATAATCAGAAAATAATAATAAAAATAATAATAATAATAGAAAAAGAGATAATTAAAATAGAAGAAATGAAAGAAGAATAAAGATGAATGAAAAATAAATAAAAATATCAACAAGTAATAATGAACATAATAATAATTTTTAACGGACTCTAATAATAATAGTAATAATAATAATTAAAATTTTATAAATATGTCAATAATTTAATATTCTAAGCCTAATTAAAATATTAACTAAAATAATAATAATAAAATTATTAACTGAGAGTGGACACCGCGCACGGTCTCACGTGCGGGGTCGCGCGCATTGTTGTGTGTCTCAAAAACAACACATTCGATAACAAACAATCCTTCAAAAAATATTAGGAACTGTGCAGGGTGTGCATATGCTCGCACGTTCGTATAAAAATGAGATTTTTCTTTTAATTTAAAACAGGTTCAAAACACAGTTCTAAAATGAGACCCAAAATAATTAAAATGAGATAAAGCATCGGGTCGGGGTGTGACATTGACTAGCTATCTCTGAGAATCATTTTACCTTTCGGAACACTATGTATTTTAAGGGAGGTGTCATACCAAATAACTCAACATCTATATTTAGATCAATTATATAATGAATTCTATGTGTCGTATCTGAGGAGTTATATGAATGACCCGTTGCATGTCATTAACTAGCGTGAACTAGACATTGATGATGGAACTTACTATTCCGAGTAACTAGAAGACATTGAGGACCTGAAGGAATAAATCTTATATGCTCATCTAATTACTTTTATTCATGTTTTATTTTAGAATGAGGATCTACAAGAGTGCACCTTAGAGAAGGAGACTAATATGCAAGCTATGTACCCAAATCATTTTAATTATTACATTTTTATTTTTCCTAGAAAACATTTATGTTTGGGTGCATATAATTTCTTGGTTGTTTCCAACTAATTAGTTGAAATATATTATTTAATATTTTATGATATATTTGTTGATATCAAGTGATATTATGAGGTCTTGTGTACCCATAATTTATTTTTTAAATTTTTTAAAATATAATAATATTACACACACACGCATAATTTTCCCTAGAAATTGCAATAACTATTAAATTGGGTTTGAAATTATAAATTTGATACCATGGTTTATTTTGGAATACAATTTATTTCTATGAGTGACTTGATTATTTTTGGTGTTGGGAATTTATATAAAAATCACCATGGGCGGATGTAATAAAATAAATAAATTGAATAAAATTACAAAATATTTTTGACACAATGTCTTAGGATTCTTCTATAAATACCACACTATTGGTGAGTGAAAGGTTTATACATATAACCATATATTCCTGCGGAGGAGATTTCATAGAGTCATTGTTGAACATCATTAGATCAATGGACCAAATCATTATCACGAGGACCACCAATGACATCAGTGTTTTTGGATGTCACCAACAACTATGATGTCAGATCATTCTTCATTTGTATTTCATTAAAACTAATGGTAAGTAGTTTTTTGTAATGTACCAAACATTTATCAAAAGATTTTTTCTTCTTTTAATTATTTCACAAAACACATTCATCACAAAATGAAATAAAAAAAACTATTTTAAAAAATGGTGAAAAAAGTGATATATATATAGAAATTAAGGAACCTATACAGATGTAATTGTTACATGACCATGGGAATTATAATATAACTATTAGGAATTTTAATCAGGACATCAAAATAGTATCATCTCCTATTAAATAATAAATAAAACATAGGTATCTTATAAATGAAAATAAAATATATTTATATTATGTTATATGTAAGTAAATGGATAATAAATTATAAATTAGGATTTGGTATTTTTATAAAACCCAAAATATTAATCACACTATTATATGTAATATTATTTTACAAAATAAAATTATTTTCAAAAAAGTATTTCATTAGTTAATATTATGATTTATTATAAATATAATATATTTTTATAGGACCTTAATTAATTTGTCAAAGGGTCAAATATTTGATTATAATAGTAATATAAGTATTTTTTAAATAAATGATGATTTTATATAAAAATAAAATATTCAATATTTACTAGTTTTTTAATAAAATGGTATATTTTTTTAATATAAATCTCTTTTAATTATGAGGGAGAATTTATAGGATTTGTCTATAATAGTTGAAAGTTTGGTAAATAGGGAAATACAGAAATTTATGGTATAAGAAAAATAACTAAATTTTTGAGCCATGTATATTGTTTGGATAATTTAATAATAATTACCTAGAACACTCCATCCATATTTATAATATTTTTTAATTATAATAAAAAATATTGATAGTTTTGAGAAAATATAATAAGCAAATGAATAAAATAATATAAAACACCCCTCTCATCCTCTATAAATAACAACAATCACCACCTATTATCATCACAACATATAATCCTTGAATATCTTCAAAATTATTTCCAATTACCTTCCCAGAACTCTTACCTACATTTGAGAGATTCTGTCCTCAAAAAAGGTGAAACCCAAGTGGATGTTCTCAGGGTGACAACATTCAAGAGGTAAAATCCCCAATCATTCCCTTTAAATTTCATTTGACTTCATATACTATCCTCACCATCCCTTATAAAAACTGTCATAAAACTCCAGTATCATATATATATATATATATATTATTTTAATTATATTAATTTATTATCCATCATCAAATAACTTCTATTCTTCTCTTAATATAAAATTATAACATCATCCACAATTTTTTAATTTACCACCTCTGTGAAGGATGCATTTTCATTTACCATTACCTCCATCAAGGATATTAATAAATCAATTATTATTGTATAAATATATGGTAATATAAATATTATAAATATTTATAGTGAAATCACTCATTTATAAACATAATATTTAATGAAACGAATTATTTTGTTATCTGTTAGAAAACCAACAAAATATACTAAAATTTTTCATAAATGTTTTATCGAATGAATAATCAACATATAATGAAATAAAATGATATATATAAGACCACTAAAAATTATTTATGTTCATTAATAAAAAATAATTTCGATTATTTAGAATTATTCGCATTATACATTTACTTCTATGATTATATACAAGTAAACCAACCAAGAATCCATGAATATAAACTCTCCAGAAACTATGAAATTGAATTCTATAAATATTAAAATGATATAATTGAACATAAATATATTATAATAAATAATATACATGTATAATTGGATCCATATTAAGTAATTAATGAACCATAATATTTTACACATGATATTAAGTAAAGGTGTATAATGCTTGTGAACATAAGGTAATTGGATTCTAAATCCCAAATTCTATTCCATGGGATATTCCTATTTCATTCTAAATATTATTGTGGGAGTACATATAGTATTCCAAAATAAAAATATCATTATTCTCTAATTTTATTTTTAGGGATTTAAATGTTTCTATTCAAATTTTAGGACAATTACATTGATTATTCCTAAAGTATTATTCTTTCCAAAACACATCTTCAATCCTCATGAGTTGTTTCTCGTAAGTTAAAAATGATGATTGTTATAAAAATTATGTATTTTTTCCTTTTGAATTTGGGAGCACCAAGTCTATTAATTAATATTTTATCAATGAAATACTTATAATATCCATTAAATTACTTGGGTAACATCATGATTTTTATTTATATATGTTCTTTGTGGTATTCCTGATTATATAATTGTTATCATATGTTGGGTTGTCATGGAATTTAATATCCCTCCATTGCATTGGGAAATGTGATTTATCTCATGATATAATGTTTATTAACTGTTAATGTGATACTATATTTTTTCACAATGATGATTTTATGATTATGTACAATTGTTATTCGTGAAAATAACACTATCTTTGTTTACATTTATGTGTGGTATTTGGCCACTCTGACATGATGTATCATTTTCTACAGTGCCACATTCCATGACATTATCCAATGTTTCTCTTATAATCTGATAGTAATGTCATGCTTGTTTAATGATAATAATGATTATCCTAAATCATGTTATATTATCTCATGTGTGTTATTAATCCTCTTACAAGGCTTTTAGATAACCCCTTTCATTGATGTATATCATCAAGTAACTAAATTTACTAATCATTGTGTGGCCATTATAAGAATAAATAATATTATTTTAAATAATTTTTTATATTTTACTATGCAAAATTTTTCTATGTGACTTATTTTTCAATAACTCTAAACCCTTAGATCATAGTTTTGTAATGATAATATGATTTTGATCATTAAAATGATTTAATAGTCTTGTTAAAAAAAGGTGGGTCACTATTTTTGGTATTAGATCATTGTTTAGTTAATTTCGGAATTAGGATTAGTGAATGTTTTTGAAAAAATAGGATAACACTATGTGTATGTAAACATTGAATAATCATGGTATAATAAAATAGTTAAACAATGGGATCCCATAAGATATGCCTTTTTATTTTATTATGTCAAATAATATATTACTTATTCATGAGTTATTGACTTCCCTTTTTTTCAATACATTTATACATTAGAAAATGGTGGGATCCTGGGGAAACTAGGACAACAACTCTTGTGAGGTATAATGTAATGATTTCCGTAATGACATCATCAAATCAGAGGGAGGTGGAGTTCAAAAATTCATGGAGAATCTTACATATCTATATCAGGATATGAATAACAAAATAAACTAGGTCAAACATCCTTCATCAACAATGAAGGTATTACTAGATAATGAGTTCTTTATGTGGAAACTAACTCTAGCATTTAGGGTTTATTATGATCCACTTGTTGAGAAATATTGGGTTATCTAAAATGGAAGTTATTTTCTATAATCTAGTCCTTTGAAGATTAAATGGTGTCTAATTTCATTTATTGTTTAGATTTAGAGGCTGATCAATGGTGGTAATTGATGAAAACACCAAATTAAAGGATGAAATAGATTATACAGAGTGGTTAGACAGTAAGGAAGTATATTTAACAATTATTACACTAAAACTCTTCAATAAAATATGGAGAGAAAACTCATAGAGGAGAAGAAAAAGAATGGTTAATATATCAATAATTCCATATCAAAGTTCAAAAGCCTTCTATGATATGCATTGGGTTTTTTTATCAACAATTATTGAAATATGGATAGATTCATTATTGGTTTAAAACCATATCTTTGAAGGGAACTATATTTTAGAGACATTGGGAGTGATGAAGAGGTGATTTTATGTTCTCTCAATGTAATGTTTGATTTCATAGAATGGTCCCATGATTATGGATATATTAATAGAAGAATTTAGTTTCACGCTGTCAGGTCAAATAGAAAATGGGGAAAGAGGATCCAACCACCCACATGTAAAAAATGCGGGAAAATCGTTATGGGAATTTCATAAAGGGAATAAAAAACTTCTTCAAGTCTGGGAGAGAAGTCCATCAAGATCAATGATTTTGAAAAGACATATATAATTAAGTCATCATGATGGTGGAAAGGAGAGAACATATTAATTTACATCTTATGGTTCAATGCTTCAATAGTTGGGAGAAAGGGAATAATTCAATCCAGTTCACAATACAAAACATCCTTAATGGAAAACACCATCAGCATCCACCAATTCCAAAGGATAAATTAAAGGCTCCTTACATCAGTATTATCGATGTGATATAACAAAATAATGGCATAAATGGTAATCATCCTATTCACTCAATACTGGAAAAGGATTAATTGATTTTTGTTATACATATTCCTATATGTAATGCCTGTTTTCATGGGAAATTGAATTGATTAACTGATACCATGAAGTAAAGATATTCAAATAAAACACATTTGGTTAAATCATTTCATCTTGAGTCTTAGTATCTTTTCCTATTAATGTATGTGTGATGTATCTTCAATAGAATCTCATAATACATACCTTTTTGGAATTTGATGCTCTTTTAAGCATGGATTGGTTCTCTCTACAAAAATAACTCATCATCTATTAAAAAATGAAATCTATTTTCATATTCTATACCAACTTATTACCTCTAATAATGTGTGGAATATCATGAATCTCAACTAGGAAATCCATTAATTATGTGGGTTTTTATAACCAATAAATATTAATATCTATCGCAAATAGATATTTCAAATTAAAGAATCAAATTTGATTAAATTCCCCATATTATGAAATATGTTGATATACTCTCGGATAAGTTACCCAGTCTTCCCTTAGACCAAGAGGCAATGTTCTTAGTAGAGATTATGCATGGGGACACTCCTATCTAAAATTTTTATACAGTATGGCCTCTATCTAACTGGAGGAGTCAAGTAATCACTTGTAATAGAATTTGGAAAAATGATTCATATAAACTACTGTATCCACATGGGATACACTCATGGCCTAATACCGAATAAATCATGCATCAATTGGGCTATATATCAATTAACGATAGCTAAATAAGATCACTATAATGAAAAAGTATCCTAATCCAAGCATTGATGAACTATTTGATCTACTACAAGGAGATCCATATTTCTCAAAAGAGGATATTTATTCTGTATATAATCAACTATGGTGAATAAGGAATATATTCAAAAGATATATTTTAGTTCAATGAATATTTACATTGAGTTATAGTGATTCACTTAGGACATACTAATTCTTCGACAATATTCATGGATATAATGAATATTGTTATTAGATATTACGTTGAAAAATTTGGGGTAATATTTATTTAAGAAATTATCATCAACTCAAACACTAAGGAGGACCATTAATGATATATATCGATTGGGTTGGTGACATTAAGGAAGGAAGAAATATATTAAATTTTCATTAAATGTTACTTTTGGATGATGAAAGTCACATTAAAGGTACACATAAGCACATGTGTGGTAGTTTTTGTGGACCCTTAAAAAACAATGAAAATTGTTTAATGTTTTTTACAAACTAGTGTTAAAGAAATATATAGTTTTTCTGACAAAGTAGTGTTCTTCTAGAATTTTGGGATTAATTTCTCTTGATTTTCTGGTATGCTAACTAAGATGACATGTAAATTGGCATTGTTTGTCAGAACGGAAGAATGTGAGGAAAGATTCAAGGATATCTTGAAGTGGATAATCAATTAACATGTATTAACACTACCAACATGTAAAGGAGGATTTGTGATATATAGTAATTCTTAAAAGATTGTATTTCATTTTATAATCATGTTTAATGACAATGTGATATAATTTTCCTCATAGAAGTTTAATATCAATTATACAAAAAACCAGATGCATGATCTAGAGCTATCAGTTGTGATATTTCTAATGAAAATATTGTGGAACTGCCTATATAGTGGGAAATGTAAAATATATATTGACCAAATGATTCAAAAGATTTTATTAAAACTAAATTTGATCAACCTTAATCAATGGATATGGTCAGATCTAATAGAGGTAAATGATGTCTTTATTCATTACCATCTGAAGAAGGTAAATAAATAAGTTATTCTATTAGTAGAAAGGAACCTTCTAATCTATCCATGAGGAAGATTGAGAAAGACCCCCATTATAATAAATATTCTTATGATGAATTTTGAAATCATAAAGGTTGGGAAAACATCCTTCCTTTCCCAAAGTATTTCCCAAACATCTATCTAAGATAAGATCAAGGATGCATAAAGTACTGGTCTGGAGCTATAAAAGAAGGTCAATACAGTAAGGTAATGTAAAATACAATAGTTCCATATCAAGGATGATGGGGTGATATAGAATAGAATATTGATTTTTGTACCTTTATCACTTGAGATAATGAATGTTTTATAAGATAATTTAGATATATCATCTTTCTCCATCCATCACGAAATTACTAAGAGGTATTGTGATTTTCAAGATCACTTATGGTTGGAAAATAAGATGATGGAGATTATAGAGTATATCTAAAGGTGTTTAGTATGTCATTAATTCAATGAATAATGCAAGAAGTCCAATTATATGATGAAACCATTTTCTATGCCTATATGGAAATGGTATAAAAACACTATATACATTGTCATTGGTATCTCGAAGAAACCAAAATGATGAAATCCAATATAAGATTTGGCTGATTGACTCACAATAACTTCCCACAAAATATCTACATTGGAAGACTTGCAACATAAACAAAATTACATGATATTTGTGATGAATGTGGTGAGTATTCCTGGGTTTCCACTTTCAATCATCTCTAATTTTGATCCATGGATCACATATAAATTCTAGAGAGTACTTCAACATTATTTGGGTAATAAATTGAATTTATGCATGACATATCACCCCAAAACTATAGACCAATATAAAAGGACTATTCATTAACTCAAGGAAATGCTGAGAGACTACTAAATGGAATTAAAATAAGAATGGGATCAATTACACTCAATGGTTTAGTTATCAATGAAAAATAGTTTCCCCATGAGTTTTCGGATAGATCTATATAATGATTTATATATAAATCAATGTAGAACTCCATATTATTGGTATGATGTTGGTGAATGAAATCTAAATGACCTGATCTTGTCTAGAAGATGACCTAGAGGGTTCAATCCATTCAAAAAAGAAATAAAATATTCAAATAGTTTTAAGAAGATCTATCCTAACTATCGTTTAAGGGATTTTTAGTTCGATGTTAGAGACATGATTTTCATTCGAATATAACCATAGAAGATATTAATGTGTTTTGGAATGAATGGGATGTTTTCCCATGGTACATTGGCCCATTTTGGATCCTTGATTCTAAAGGATATTTCGTCTATCCCCATTTACATCCACATATTGTGTCTCAAGTGCATGTTTTATTCCATGTATCCCACTGGAAGAACTACATACTAGATCAATCAAATTTACTGACCCTATGAGTGGAATAACTAGAATATGATCAATCTTATAATAGTCATACTATAATGTATTTGGACCATAGGCACAGTGATATACAAATTAAGGCCACCCACCTGGTAAAGCTACTATGCATAACCCATAAGTATGATGAATTGACTTGGGAACCAGTGGAAGCAATGAAGAATAATTACCCTCATATTTTTATACTTAAGTTTTTAAAATGAGATTTTGAGGATGAAATTTCAAAATTAGTGATGGATATAATGAAAAAAATAATTTATAAATGGAATTTTCCTTTTAATTATTATGTAAAAACACAATGATCCCATAGAAAACCCAATTAAAACATTATCCTCCAAATCGAAGCATTATATAATTGATATTAATAGAATATAATTGACATATACCTATGGAATAGATATATGAATGTTAGAATAGAAAAATTAACATTAGTAATAGAAATATGACTATTCGAATAGTATTCTCATATATTAAAGTATAAATAAAATCATGGTATCTTATAAATGAAAATATAATTTATTTATGTCATCGTATAAATAAATAAATATTTCAAAAACTATACATTAAGTGTTTTTATTTTTGTAAAAAATAATTTTTTAGTGAAAATTTTATAATTAATATAATTATTTAAAAGAAAATTATTTCCTAAGAATAGATTCATAAATTAATATTATATTTCATAATAATTATAAGACAATTTTATTAGTCCTTAAATAATTTTTGAAAGTGTCAAAAATCATTTTTTATTTTAAAATTTTTCTTTAAAATATATGATTTTTTTATATAACAATGACATTTCTCAATTCTAGAAAATTATTTTCATAAAATTGTGTCCTTTTTTTAAAATATAGGTATTGAGAAATGGTTAGGGTGAATGTGACAAATTGTTCTAAAAAAGATGATTTTTTTGAATAGTTTAATAAAATAATTGACGATATAAGAAAAATAAATGGATCATTCATTCAACGATGATTAATGAATGATATTGGTAAAATAATATTTAACTCTGCTTCCCTAGTTACTGTATTTAGTAATGGGAATCGGAACTATTCATAGAAATTAGTAAATAAAATATTAAAAATGAATAAATAAATCAAAAAACACCATACTCGTCCCTTACAAATACTACCGCTTCCTAACACTTATACTCACAATATCTTATCATATTATATTTTCTAACATATTCCCAACTACCTTACCATGCCTCTTTATTATTTCAATGTGCTTTTGGTATCTATAAAATACAAAACAATAGTAACATTAGGTTGTTCTAAAGGAGACAACATTCAAGAAGAAAAATCATCAATCCAACTCCTATATATTTTTCTTTGATTATCTTATACACCCCCCTTCTAAAAGGATTCATGATAAATACAACATCATATATACACTTTAATTTCATTTATTTTAATTGAATATCAACAATAAAATACTTCCTCTTCAACTTTCTTTATAAAAATTAAATCATCATCTGTGATGTGTCGATTCCCGGACTCTGTGGCTGATGAGTTTTTATTTTGCATTACCGTCTTTAAGGATGGCAGTAAAAACATCTTATTGTCAAAAAGTATTCTCATATTCACATTATTACTTATATAATGTTTTTGATCTATTTTATAAAGGAAATATTTAATAAAATTAAAATATTTTTGACGGACAAAAAACCGCCAATCTAAAATAAAAATTTTCCATTATTGTTATATCAAATGAATGATCCTAATATCATAAAAATTATATATGTATCCACATATTAAAATGTAATTTAATTAATAAAAAATAATTTCATACATAAATAATTATTAATATTTTACAATAACTTCCATGATTATATATACATAAATATACCATGAAACAGTGAAAAAATGCATCCGAAACGATGAAATTGACCACTATAACACTTCAAAATGCCAATAAATGATCATAATTAAAATATAATAAATTTAATTATTTTAGAATGAAATTTAAATTATGTAATTAATGTATCTCACCTTTTGTGTAGTATTTTACGTAAAGTGAATAATGCTTTTGGATATAAGGTAAGTTGATTCTAAAACCTAACAACCTTTCATTCGGTTATTCATCTTCCTTGAAAATAACCATTGTGGGTATACATATAATATTCCACAATAAAATTTCAATGTAATTCCCATTTATCTATGGGGATATAAATTTTTTCAATTTTATTTTATGTAAATAAAATTATTATTTTTTCAAAAGAATTTTTCTTTCCAAAACACATCATGTATCCTCTTGAGTTGTTTCTTATTCTCTCAAAAAAACAGTGACTCTTATAGTAATTTTTTTATTTTCCCATCTCTGTTTGGGAACACAATTTTTATTCATTACATTATTCTTGATGAAATAAATATTAATTCCATCCATTATATTTTTTACTTCATTACATTTATTGATATATTTTCTATGTGGCTTGTTAGATTATGTAAATGTTATGATGTGGGTGGAGGGCCCAAAATTATATAAACTTAGACTGAAGTGGGAAATGTGATGTATCTCATGAGATAATTTTTGTTATGAAAGATCATGATACTATAAATGTTCAAAATTATGTTGTTATAATTATTCACATACCTTATGTATGATCATGATTCTAGTAGTGATTACAACTATGTATGGAAATTTAACACAAGAACATGATTTTTCATTTTTTTGCATTCATATATTCTAGGATGTTATCAAAATTTTCCACTATTAGGTTGATAATGCTCACATGATTTTCATATAATGATAATTATTATTCTCTCTCATGTCATATTGCTTCTTGTCCCTTTTCATCTATGTACTAGGATTTTACCTCACCCCTTTCATTGATGTATATCCTAAGATAACAACATTTACAAAGAAGAATATGATCATGATAAGGATAATCAATAATATATTAAATAAAATTTTATGTATTATTATGCACCACTTATGCATCTGCCAAGATTTCCAATGAATCTAAACCTTTGGATCCTGGTTTCGTAATGCTAATATGTTTTTACCTATAAGATGATTTAATAATCATGTAAGAGAAATAAGGAACCCTATATTTGTTTTATACATATTTACCTCATCTAATTTATGAAAATTAAGAAATCTAATTTAATTTACTAATTTATTGATTCATGGGTTCATCATTTTGTTGGTATGAAAATATTTTCACGATTTTGGTGAATATGTTTAATTTTTGTTTTTGACCATTATTCATTATTACAATGGAAATAGATAGAGTTGAATACTAAAAATAGAGTAGGGTAATTCCATATGTTATTGTATTATTATTTCTTGAACATTACTTTTGTGTTAATTACTAACTTCTCTTTTTGACAGATGGGTTGAGAAATATAAGGTAATAAACTCTTGCGTACTCATTCATTGGTGAAATGGTTTGATATAATAAACCTAGATTCAGATTGAGGATGGGATCATGATGGGTTGAAAACCATGAAATATCAGTCCAAATTGAATTTATTATTTTTAGGTTTATTGTGTGGTGACATGATTTCCTTATAGGATTTTTTATATTGAAAATCCAATTGATAGAATCTTGCGGGTAGTGAGAGAAATCTTTGACTAGACTATATCCATGATTTCATGCATGAATGTTGACTAGATCGAAGTCTAGAGGATTTGGAGAAGACTATATATGGAAACATTGGGGTTTGGTATATTCCATGTTACAAGAAATTTTCATATAGAAAAACCCCATCTAGTTCCCTGACTATGGTGTTAGGGTTTCAATAGATATTTAAGGAGAACACACTCTGTTGCCTATACCACATGTGTTGTTCCCCTTAGTATGATGCTTGAAATTATGATCAATGATACATTAAAATATCCAAGACCTTGTATATGGTAATGGGTATACTGAACGATAATGACTGGATAATCAAACGTTGAAAAGTACAGGACACGACCTCTATATACGAGCACTACCAGACGGATACATTCATATGATAAAATAAAAATGCACAAATAATCATTGTTCTTGGATTAGCAGTATAAATAATGTACCCCACATACACAATATTTTAATCTTCATAGATAACATATAGACCTTATTCCCCTCATCAATGACTAAATTCATTCAGGGTTAATTCCCTAGATCCATTCTTATTAGGTTATAACTTGGGATTACGCACTAAAAATAGGATTGTGATATTCTCTATCAAATTAGTTTTAGATATTGATATAGGGATCCCTCCCTAAGGCTAAGGATGAAATACTCTATTATCTTATTCACATTTTTTTCTGAATTGATGTGAGAAGTTTTGGATGGTTATCAATCCCCTATTTGGTGAGTTCACCCCCATTGGGTTTTTGGTAAACCCAATGGCCCTGTGTGTGATCACAATTTATGTATCTATCTCATTAGAATTTTTTATGTACTAATTATGGAGAGACCCAATGAGAATGACATATCTGATAGATTTTACCATTTCCATTATAAATTAAAATTTATTTATCCTAGGTGAGTGTTGTCATGGACTATCGAGTAGAATCATAGTGTGCTAATGTGGTTGTGACCTTACCTTGAGACATATATTTTTACAAGAGAATATCTAGGATTTCTCATTCATGTATCATATTATTATTTTCGTATCATTTAATTAGATCACTAATATTGATTAATTAATTACATTGATTTTAGTTTTTCATAAATGGTTTTTTGCTCACCCCATTGTGGAATATTCTCACACATGTCGTGTGTTATGAAAATGAGTAGCTATTTGTTGGTGTTCTCGATGAATCAAGAGGAGAAGAATAAAATATTGTGTTAGACATACCACGATTTATTCTAGGAGAGAGATTTTACCATAATCACATTTTCTTTTTATTTTTTTAACTCATTACATCTTATGGTGGTATTGAATTTGGAGGTTTATTCCTTATATTGTTATTCATTGTACACTGAGATTTGGATTTAGATGTATACACTCATTTGTTATCAGTGCTTTTTTTAATCCAATCATGCTATGATATTATAGATATGTGTGGGTATAAATAATAAATTGTTTAAGTGATACCATGTGAGTTTTATGCCTACTCAAAACTAGTAACCATCCCATTGCCTATTGAAGGTTTGCTTAGGGTAGTCACACTCTGATCATCACTGGATATGTGGGCCCCCGGGGGTAAATTAATTTCATTCACCATGTCATTATCATACATTCCTCAAAAATAGTAATCACATTGTATTTTCCTTTTTCTCATGGATTACATTGTTTTTTCTGTTGATCGCCATCATTAACCTTAATAATTAGACATTTCTTATCATAATTACCATACTTCATAAATTTCAAACAATTGTGTGTCTGTCGTGTATTCTATGGAGTTTTATTTCTATTTTCATTATTTCCTAACATTTTCCCATCACCTGAACTATTTATCTCCTAATAGAATTACCATACACTTATAAAACAATAACTGTTCCACATTTTAAATGTTAATCTATGTTTACCACCACACATTTTTCATTAATGAAGTATCATATTCTTCTCTCAATGGTTCTTTTATTATTATGAATTATTCCATTCTATTATTATACTATTTCTGAGATTAATGTGTCAAAAAAAATAAATTTTCACCTTGATTTCAAATATAAGTATTTCTACATAATACTAAATTAACTTATGGATAACACCTTTCAAAGTATTTTTTTAAAAAAACTAATAAATTGATCAGCCTTAATTTCAGGTTACATTATACTAAAATAATCATACAATGAAAATCTTGTAAAATTTTACCCATAGGTACTAATAAATTCATCATATTTGTATTTAGCTCAATTAATTCATTATCAACATTCATATGATGAATAAGAGTAAATTAATTATTAAAATGTAATCTCATAATGTCATCACACTCCATGGATTAAATTTCATCATTTTATCTCTTGTTATTGAAAAGACTCCATCATTGACTAAATTAAACTTCTAATCATAGATATAGAAATTGAAATTTTCATGTTCTAAAAATTATCAAAGGAAAATATATTTTCAAGGGTACGTATACATTTCCTGGAAACTATGGGATCAACTGAACCACTAAACGAAGGTTGATATGTCATCTTGAAGGACTCAAAATAACATTATTCCCTCATTTTCCCAATTATAATTTCATCATGACTATTTCAATATGAATGTTTCTTGAGAATAGATATTATATTTTTTCATTCATGAACCCTTATAATTGGGTTTCTATGGAGGAATGCTATTGAAATTTATATTATATTTAGAAATTACCTGGTTCCATTGGGGTTCATAAATTGACTACAACTAGAAAGTATAGTTTCAGCCATAATAATCACTCTGGGAAACTAGATAATCTTTAAAAATTGAGTATATGATATTTTAAATCATGAAAAAATCTTTAAAATAAGTGGAACCATAGGTTTACCACCGTTATTCTGGTTAGGAATATATTAAAATATTTTATAATGGTTCATAAATAGTTTTTGAGTTTCCAAATCATATCTCTTAGAAGTGTCAGACTACATGCAGAGCATAGAAAACTGTTTTTCACCATGTGATGAATCAGTCAAATCCCAATTAATCCAATTTATATTTATTACCCCATGTTATTACTTTTCCATAACCACGTATAATTGTAGTATCTAAATAGATATTTAATTTCATATAAATCAATCATTATATCATTGAAAAAAATTTCTTTTCATTTTCATATTCTTTGACTAATACTAAGTATTATCCCTAGGGCTATCCCAAAATATTTATTATCCTTGTTCCAATTGATAACTAAATATGACTTTAAATATCATTTATTGATATCTAAGTATTTCATAGAAATACATTTCATCTTATCAAATAAATATTAACATAATTATACAAAAAAATGCATGGGGATCATATAGGATTAGTGTATTTGGATACTTGAAAATATAACCAACTAGTTCATAAGTGAACTACGTTATCTCCCATGATGTTCAATATAAATATCTCCTTCTTATACATGTCATTATTAATTATTTAATTCAAAACATGGGGAGTGTAAACATATTAATGTATAAAATTTGATTCTTAATAAGGGTTAAAAATTGAGATATCGACATAATAAGATCATAGTGTATGAGAACACAAGACTAACATTTAAAAACTATACCCAACATATCTGAAATCCCATATTGAAATGTGGGATAAATATAGGGTTCTATTGAGACATAGGTACTAAAGTTATTAAATAACATGATCTTCGAGAGTATGACACCGTTGGAAATAAACAATTAGTGGTATACACATCTGAAAATAAAATCCCTTACATTATAGTCAACTATCACTACCAAATCTATCATATTGGATTGCGTTCGCTACTCATCCCAATAGAGTCTTCATGGTTTACGTCCAAGACATTCATAGTGAAAAAATTACAATACCAAAATTGGTCGACACCCTATTCCATCAAATTTTATCTGAACATATATCAATTTTTAACAAATTAATTGTGAAGATATATCGGTATCACATATCAAATAATTAAAATCATACATATGTGTGACAGAAGATAATGAAACCATTATCATATCATAACCTATAAAAACAAATAGGATTCATAATCATTTCATTAATTCTTCATAACATAAACAATGGAAAGGGAATTAGTTTCATAAACATTTATTTATTGTTAACATTAACCACCTATGAAAAGAATTAGAATTAAACTATTGGTTTATATCCCATATATAACATAAAATCCCCAAAAGGATATTGGTATTGATGAATAAGCGTTCAATAAGAATATCATTATAAATACCCCTGAGAAAAATATCCCTTCCAATTTTAAAATTACATATTTAAAATGTAATGAAATCCCAAATAGAAAAGAAAAAAACTTCTTCTAATATTTATATTAAAAATTGTAAATGATGGTATCAATTATTTAGTCCCTTGGATGTAATGAAATGCATTTAATTACATACATTTTTTTTAAAATCCATTCACATTTATTGTGAAAATATAAAACCAAATTGTATATAAAACGAAATGTGGATTCCACTTAAACCCTTTTATTAATTCAAAGATGTTTATAAATTAATTTAGATAGTCAATTGAAAATTTTAAAACAATTTCTCTAAAAGTTTGGGAAGAAATTTACATTAGAACACCATTGAGATTCTGATAAACATTTTTTAAATAAAATTTAATATTTTTATTTTTTTGATTACACATAACATTGAATATAGCTTCTGTTATATGTAACACTAACCATAACATTTATTATGTGTAACACTGGTTTTTGTTTTCATTAAATGCAACCATGATTTGCAGATGAAATGTAAAATAGTATTAGAAGATAATTATTTAACATGATAGTTATCAACATAAAATTTAAATTTCGGAAATGAATAATAAAAATTAAATTATGAAATTATTTATTCGAAAAATTTATATAAAATGATTTCATTGGAGTATATTTATTAAAAATGAAAGTAAAGGAATAATTTATCTGAGAAAATATTTTTATGTAAAAAAACATTCTTCATCATTATAAAATAAAAAAAATATTTAAGATCATTAATTTTAATGATATTTAAATTTCAAATATACTCAATCAACTATTTTACAATAATTTGCGTTTTTTATATAAAATAGATAATAATAAATATATATTTATTTTTAAAACATTGTTCTTCTAAAACACATTTTTGTCATATTTTTAGCATAAATAATTGAAATATAATTTTTAAACCCTTATAAAATTTATTTGAAAAAATAATCCTAATTTTTAAATCATAATATCCAAATTTATTGTGGTTATGTTTTAAATTTTTTTTGAAAAGAATAACTTATTTATGAAAAAAATTAAAAAAATTATGAATTTTATTTGAAAAGTGAATTTTCATATAAATTATTTAAAAATATTAATTATATATTTAAATGGTCCCAAAATAAAATTAGATAAGTTTTATATCTATTAATCCAATTTATGTTTTTATAATAATTGTCATATTGATTTTTCTATACGGACTCTAAAACTGTTGAGCATTTTCTCTTTGAAATCCCACTTTCTCATCTCGTCTATGATAATATTTTTATATTAAAATTAGACACTTTTGGGAATTTGAATTTAAAAAATGGATTCATTATTTTTATTTAGAATAATTAATATATACTAATAATTTCAAATAAATTTACGACTAAAATTAAATTTTAAAAATGAAATTAATTATTTTCCATGGTTAATGATAAAATTTGTTATCTAAGGGTTAAACAAAAAATATAAGTGTTAAAAAGTACTAAAAACTTATATAAAATAATATTAATGGAAATATTTAGAATCTATATTGTTTAATTATATATAATAATATATTTTGTATGGATTTTTACTGTGAAAAATTTGGGTATATATTTTTCATTCAAAATATTAAAAGATTTATACTCACATCGCTTATAAATGGACACCCACTATACATTTATTTTCAAAACCTAAAACCATTTTTTATCATCTAACACCTACCCAAAATAATTCCCAATATCCATAATATTATCCTATAATCATTATATATTTTTGAAAGCTAAATAATATGTATTTTTTGAAAAACATAATGGTGATATGCAATGAAGATGTAACATTCATTAATGAGAGTATTTATTTAATTAAATATTCAAAATAATTTAATTATTATTAATCCATGATAATATTGTAACAAATAAATATACACTTCAACCAAATGGGTTATGAAACCATATATATGAGTATGGAAAACTATCGCCTCGGCAACAAATGTCATTCAATTTTCCATTACAAAATTTCACTCTTATGTATAATGATGAATATATGGTATGCATTTGAAAATTTGTACATATATATAAGTATTTAAAAAATAGACAATAAATAATTTTTTTAAATTCCATTCCACAAGACATATAATAACTTCAATCATGTGTACGACGGACTACCGCCACACGATGCGATGTAGTTCATTTTCCCTAATGATTTACATTGGTGATAATAAGGATAATATTATTGTATGTATGTGATATATAATATGTAATTATGATAATAATGAAACATTTATAATTATTAAAGTATTATATATCATTTTTATTTTATTCATTTTCCCCCAATGAATGATAATAACATGATTCATGCATCGATGGACTATAGTATTTATAAAGTGATGTGACTAACTTTTCTCCCCATAGAACATGGATGATATATAAAATTAAATATAATTAAATAATATTGTATTTATGAAATTTATATCACTCTATAAATAATATAAATTTCTCACCTCCTTTCCCTAATGACTGTTGATATAATAGAAATGTTTCTCATGGGAACTTACATCTTACCATCTCCATAATCGTAACAAACAATATTTCTCAAAACCATCATTAATGACTAGAGTAAAAAAGTATAACTGATTAATAAATATGATAAATATAAATTATATGAAATATTTAAATGATTTTACTTGGATATGTTTAAGAAGTAAGAAAATAATAAATCAAAAAATACCTAAAAAATAAAGCAGTTATTACCCGAAATTTGATATTAATAATGAATTGTTAATAAATGGCTAATAAAATGACATTAGTAAAAAAATAATTATATTATATATATATTTATATATTTATTTAATATATTTGTAATAAACTTATAATTATTACAATGTATTTTCAAATTAGTATTAAAGAAGTTGTCACTTAATGTAATGGATTTCTATTCCCCCTGTAATTTTCTAGAGACAAGATAATTCACCCATCATTGTTTTTTCTTTATATTCAAAAAATATCAAAATTTATATCCAAAATATACTAATTTTATTGATTTCTAGAGTTTCATTTGTTTTTGTTCTTTATTAGGACTTATTATTATAATTACAACTAAAGTGATAATGGATTTTTCATCTCACAATTATATCATTGAGATAATTTAATTATTCCAAATTTTTTCACATAAGTTGTGTATAAAATGTACAATAATGTAAATTATATTAATTATCATTTAAATTAGTGTGATTTAAATATCCATTTGGAACTCAAAATTCAAGGGGTTTACAGTACAAAATATATCTAATCTGTATGAGATTTTAGTCTCAATTCTGTTGTTTGTGGTGTATGTTATGTTATGATCCTATATTACCTAATATGGTGTATATAATTCCCATTTTCAATGTAATAACATGAGTTTATATCTCCTTATGATAATCTTTTTTTCATTTACTATTTTTCTTTATTGGGGATTATGAGTCATTGTTAACAAATATAATAGTTTCAGGACAAAATCTCATTATTTATTGTGATTTTTTATTATTATGTTTCCACTGCTAAAATCATTGGACCAATATAAAAACAAAATCATGATTTTTTTTTCTTCTAGTTATTTATGATATTTTCAATTAATTTTTCTATATTTACCACTTTTCAACATAAAAATGTGACATCATGTTACTGTTTTAAGGTACACTTAAATACATATTTTGATCATGATTTTATTTTGTCTCTTTTAGGGGAGTTTTAGGTGATGTTTTTGACAAATTGGGATGTTAGTGGGTGGTGATGGGTTGGAACATGTGTTTACCAAACTATGTTCCCTGTTAGTGAAAATTGTGAAAATCCAGGTAGTGAGGGTTTGCATATTTGGCGCATGGTTTGACTAAACATGTTCCCATCATAGAATAACCATGAATCTTAAATCAGCATGCATGCATGTCTAGGGCATAGGGTTTAACATATAGTGTGGACCTACCTATATAACCTTGCATGCATCTTTTAATCAATCTGGTAATTGATTAAAAAATGTCCATAACCTGTATTTAGATGACTGCTAAGACCTAACCAGACCTAAAATATTTTCCTTGGTTAGTAGATCTCTCAAGGACTGATTTTGGGATGGAGATGAGTCATCGTAGATCAGGGACTTAGGGATGACTGCACAAAAATTTTCATCATTAGAAAAGTGTGTGATGATCTCATAACCTTGAACTATCATACATCATGATATAAAAACATTTTCCTAATTTTTAAAAAAAAAATTATATATTAAATTATTATTAAACTTTTTTAAAAATTCCTTATAAACTTTTGTAATGGTTTTATAACCCATTTCATGTAAAAAATTTACAGAGACATTTTTTGAATTATTTCACTCCTTGTAATTATAAAGAATTATTTTTAAAAAACTAATTATATTCCTTGCATGTTTATCTAAAATTTACATATTTGATTAGTTAAAATTTTAGAATATTATTATAGAATCCTTGATTATACCCTACTAGAATTTAAGCTCACACCCTACTAATAACTTTTAGAATTTTTATATTTCCTTCTACATGTTAGATAAGGATATATAACTACTTGTTGGGGGTAGTAACTATTAATATTTCATCTTTGAGATTCTATGTTCATTGTGAATCAGGTTATTATACTATTTTTTGCAACATCCATAATAGGATAGGTATTTTTATATATTATTGAATTTGATAATTGTTCTCCTCGTGGAGTTTTTCTTTTATGCATACTATCTTGCATCTATTTATTATTTTTTGTTTCTGGAAAATTTACTCACACATTCAAATTTTTTGATACTAGGAGAATGTAGCCAACCATTGAGGACCAGGAACACCATTCAGGATATGTCTATGTAAGATTGGTTATTAGGATCCTAGGGTATCTAGACTGGTTTTTGAAAAGGTGGTATAGAAGATTATGGTTAGGAATATTGACATGATGTTTGTTTGTATTTGTGTAACATTTTCATGAAATAGGAAGACGTTCTGATTGAGTGACAACTAATCTGTCACAAAAAATAATAGGGGTGGTTTGGTGACGATTTATTGAGGATTATTTCAGGTATATTCCATACTTTTCATTGGGATATGATGAAATCCAAAGATTTTTTTCTTATCTATTGGGATTAATTTCCCTAGCTTCATTGTTTGAGTTTTAATATAAATTCTTCAACGTTTTATGTCGATGGTTTTTAGTATCATGCATCAATGAATACATGTTAATATATTCAAGAGGAATATGTAGATGAACTACTGTGATAAAATCCTCTCATATACCATCATTTGGTTGAGGTTATCATTCGTATTGTCCAAGCTCTATTATAAGAACTTACACACACTACAATTTAGGTTCCATTTGTAGTACCTCATATGGATGTTCTATGGAATCATGGTTATGATACCATTAACTAAAAGCCTCCAGTATTATAATAACACAATAATCCAAAACTAGCTGAGGATTGGTGAGAGATATTGAGTTTACGTTTTTGTTTTTTTAGATGTTTGGTGAAATCATTGTGCAATATTCCACCTTCATGCTAGTGGGACTTACCAAAAGATTATAGAACATTGTATTGTCAATAAATATGCACGAGGTCTTGGAGAGGGTTGACATTAAATTTAATTTCACTTACAGGTAATTTTTGAAATCGATGGTGTTGGACAACACCATAATTTACTTCAAACATGATAGGGATGACATAACCATGGTTGAATATGAAAATTGGTTTGGTGATATTGTGATGTTTGAACCGATATTGTATAGAATGAATAGATTGATGACTCTTTGGTATGAAATGGGACAAATATCTAATATTAGTTTATAGTTTATATTAGTGATGCTTTCTTATTATAATAATGTTCAGGATAGGGTGTTAATGGGTGAGATAGAACTAGATAGTATGTCAGGGTTGACAGGAGTTACTTTTTTCAAAAATGTCAGTTAAATGATTTAATACAAGGGGAATATAATGTGTTATGATTCTCATGGTTGTTCTCAATATAATGTTTCTTCTAGACCTCCATCGGTTCCTGGAAGAGGCCTTTTGATTTTTAACTAGTGTGGTAAACATGGAAACATAAAATGGGTTTTCACTGAGGCACCAAAGGTATATAGCTCATACATATGCTAAGGTCACATAAAGATGTTTCTCCATGTATAATACACTTCATATAGTGGAACATGGCCACAAAAAAAACTAAAACTATGGTTCAATCATATTCTTCATAAATAAAAGGTTTTTGTCCATAGTGGTCTGGAATGATTAATCTTCATGCATTGAAAGAGTCTCTAGAGGAAACATATATAGGTCTATTGATATGAGAGGTACCATCACTATAAAATCATCAATAGATACTACATTATTTAATACTAGTTAATCTCATTCATTTTTCTCAACCAGTATTGGGAATATTCCTATATTTCTATAGAGATTTTATTATATGTTTTTTATTTTACTGCACCCCTTTGAATGAAGATAAAGGATGGTCTATATAGTCCGACATGTGCTTTCTCATTATAAAATATTGAGAATTCTTCATATTATACGTTTCTTGACATGAAACCCATAAACTACATATTAAATATTGATTTTAATATTTCCAATAATTCGTAAATTGATTTTTATCTTCAACGAGTCTCTTCTACTACACTCAATCGGTGTGATATATATTTTAATAGGAATGGGACATGAGGTTGAGTAGAGAAGGATCTTCTTTTCCAGAGATAGGAAAAGTATTATTTGTGTTCACTTTTGATCATGTGTGATAATCTTAGAGTAGTGATCTCACTATAATTTCAATCGTTTTTCACGATTTTGACCACTGTATTTCTCTCCATATCCACTAGTATGAATGTAATATTTATTAATCTACATAGTTCCTAGTACTCAAAAATTATTATTTCCTTATAACTACATAGAACCAGTTGAAAATAAAAAATCTAAATACATAGTTGGATCATATTTTATAGAAAGGATTTATACACTAGAGTGTGTCACCTTGGGTGATGCAAGTTATCATTGCTAATAAATATTATGGGTCACCTAACCTCTTTTTTGACATAAAAACTCAATCAATTTACAAAAAAAGAAAATGTATCTACAACTATAATTGGTGATATATTCAAATAGTTAAAAGAGGAAAAATAGTTCTTGATTATAAATCATTGATCTGATTAATAACGGTTTTAATTAAAGAGGCTGACATTTAGAAAACAACTTTTTGGAGTATGTACAACTATTATGAGTAACATGGAATAACATTTTCTCTATCAAATTCTATTAAAGTATTTATAGATTTAATGATAATATTTTTCTGTGAGTATATTGATACACTCACGTTAGAAATGGTGGATGACATACCTTTATTACTCTATTTCCAAATAGTATCATCTGCTTCATCGAAAAATAGTTCTAGAATAATTTATAAGCCACCGACTATATTGGAAATAATAAAAATGTGATATATGGATTCGGGAAGTGATGTTATTGGGACAGGTGGGGTTAGAACATTGTCATTTAGGTTATCCTAAAAGGATGAAAGCTATTTGGACATGGGGTCATCCAAAAAATGTTTATGATATTCATAGAATCATTGGTTTATCTAGGTGTTAATTTTGGGTTTTAATGGACATCTCAAGGTTGTATTCCCTAATGACTACACTTACTCATATGGGAGTGAGGTTTTATTGTGATGAAAATTTTCGGAATTGTATTTTTGTTCTTAAATGTATTTTTACTAATACGCATCTGTTGAATCATCTATATGTTGGTGGGGATATGTGGTCTTCTGCGACACACCTTGTTTGGATTTAGTCGATATTCTTATTCATCATTATCATGTCGTTCATTATGGATCTCTTCATCATATGCCACATGATAAGAATTATCATACCCATGACCTTAACTTCATGTCCAAGTTGAATGTGCCTAAAAGATAGAAGCATTACCATTTCTACTAGTTTTTTACCATATATTCATACCACTAAATAATGTGTTATATCATCTCCCAAAAATATATGAATCCCCTCCAGATGTATTGGGTTTAAGAAATTTAGTAATCTAACTCTAACAACAAATATACCCTGGAGAATGGTAATTCTTTTGTGAATGCATTGAGGAAGAAACATCTGACCTAGGCCATGAATGAATAATTCGAAGAGTGGAACCCAAATTCTCTTTTTCATAGTTTCATATAGGAGTCTTAAAATGAAGGTTCATGTATTTATTGTATTGAGTTTAGTTTACATCCTCTTTTCTTTAGATGATGATTAAGTAACTAAAACACGATGAAGAATTCCATATCATTTCATTGACTCTTGATTTTGGGGATATGGTTGTCGATTTTTCTTTATCCACAGATGGAATTATATGTCATCATAATCCAGATTTCCATCAGTAGTAAGAAAGGATATGATGGTGGATTTCAATAATTACATGATTAAAGTGTACCCATTAACCGATATTATATATTATTACATGTAGAATCAATTATAGTGGCCAGATATGATATGGAATGTTTTTATTTAGTCTCTCATTTCTATTCGTGATAATAGATTAAGGCCAAAAACTAAAAACCATCTTTTTTATTTAGCCACATAAAATTTTGAAATGAAAGTTGGATTAAATATCAATGAAATTTTTAAGGCTTCGATGTACATATATAAAGATAATTTGCATTGGGTTGTGATCGAAATTCTGACGAAATCTGATCACTATGCACTCATTTGTGTTTCAGAAAACTTTAAGGAGTTAAGAAATATAATTATGAAAGGGATTTTTTATTCACATAAAGTCAAATCATCCATTTTCTATAATAATAATCCAAGGATTACATGTTTATTTTTTATAGGCCTTTAATATGGACTAGGATTTCATGTTATTTGGACCATGAAATACCATATGTAGTTGGATGACTGGATAGAAAGAGATATAATGATTGTCATGGAAATTATTCATTATTCTGTTATCAACTTTTTTGGATACTAGGGTGGTCATTTTTAATGGTTTATTTTACTCATAGAAATAGATACCATTTCACAATCAGAATGGATCCTTTTGGGGCCTTATATGGATTCCCTTATAAATTCTCATTTTGTTGGTTAGATATCCTTGAATTTTTTTTATGGACATGGTTGCTTCAATAGATTATTAAAAATATCCATTCGATTCATTAGATAATGTTGGTGGGACATATCATTTATAAATCTTATGCATATCAACATCAGATTTCATTTTAATTTTTAGTCTTTTATTAGGTTTTCCAAATTAATCACATTGTTTGGGTCACTGATTGCTTATGTGGAAATGGAAAATCTCTCCTCATTTGGTTGGACATTTTGAGGTTGTTGAGTAGGTGGAGAATGTGTATAAACTCTTTAAACTTTCCCTATAGATAATGTTGATATATTATGTGTTCCATATATCACATCTCCAGAAGTATATTTTGGATCCTTCTCAAATTTGAAGCCAGAGTGATCATGATGTTGAGGATGATTTAACTATTACTAAGCCTCTGGTCAGGATAGGTGATTTCATAACTAGGTTACATCATAGGATGAATATAACATTGGTTTTATTGATATAGAATAATGGTAATATACTCACCAGAATAGGGAGAGAGGGTCACTGATGAGAGGGAAGTGGCCTCATCATTTTTACTGGAAAGATTTATATTATGCTTTTTAGTAATAGAATGTTTCTATTGTGGGGGGAGGGTGATACCTCTTGTTAAAATTTTTAGAAACTATTTAACCCCTATTTTGATCACTATTTTGTTGGTTATCATCTATTGGTGTTTCATATGGAATTTTGGGAAATATTGGATGTTAATTGGATATATATGGTGGGAATATCCTTTTTCCAGAATGTGCACCAAACTAGTGAATATAGTGTGAACTCATTCAGTGAGTGTTTTTTGATTTGGTGTATCTGTTGACAAACTATGTTCCCATCTAGGATAAATAGTGAAAATACCACTATTAGGGGATCATATATTTGTCACATGGTTTATCTAACATAACTCAACATATACTATTTTGTTATGTTAGGGGTTCTCTCTTGAACTGAGTATGGACACTCCAAACCCCTTTTTATGAAAACCAATGTGTGTAAATTTTCATTCAGTTCCTTATCAATAATTTTCTCTCCTCATTCATTGTCTCCTGATCCCTTCTCTATATTCCATAAGGTTTGATAAATATTTGGTTGGTCAGGGGAACTAATAATTTTGGTTTCATATCAGCATTGGGTCTTATATTATCATTGATGACATTTGTTATTGGAGTTTCATGTTTAGTTCATTGTGTTTTTTGATCCCGTGATCTCGAGGTCGGTGGTTACATTTAATATTTTCCATTTGTTTTACCATAAATTTATGGATTTAAATTAAATTTATTTCAATTTTATTGTGAAAACTATTGTTTATGTAAATTTGAACATGGATTTTATTTTTCATGAAAAATGTGGAAAGCCCCCAATTCCATTGAATTGGGGGGTTTTGTGGGAAATTTTCGAAATGTGTGAAATTTGATTATAAAATTTAAATATTCAAATTTAAATTTCCAAAATGTTTTGTGAAATTCATTATTGAAATTTATTTCAAATTTATATTTGAGATAAATGTCTAATATTGGTTTTAGGAAAACTGGTTGTTTTATCCATGGAAAAGATAAGATTAAATAAAACCAATTTTGGGTTTTAACTGGAAATTTGTATATTATTTGGATTAAAATGGGTTAATTATATTATTAGAAAATTTAAAGATAATTTACCATTATTGATCATTTTTAGTGAAAATTAAATCTTATTTAGTTAGTTAGTTATTCAGTAAAACACTATATTTATACTTTACAAATATAACTATATATAAGTATCAGTTCACATCCCTGATGGTATGGTGATGAGTCCTCTTTGACCAATGTCTAAGGGGCATGTGTACTTTTAATTCCATGAGCACTACTTGAGTGTGTGAGGATCTCGTAACTATGAACTATCATACCTCTTGGAAGATGATAATGTTTCTTATATGTTTATATTTTATATATATTGAATTTTTTGTATACTATTTTACAAATTATTCATGAATTTATAAAAAAAATTGTTATAAAATTTTTAATATCATTTTTTGAAATCTTTCAGTCATTTTAAATGAAATACATGATTTTATTTAAATTACATTAAAAATTACATGCATGTTTATATAAAATTGAAGGATTTATTTAGATATTCATTGTGAATAATTATTCTCTAATACTTGGTGTGACCGTAATTGAATTTTATATCACACAACAACTATTTCATTAGGGGTTTTTAGAATTCCTCTTAGATTTGATCAAGGGTAAAACACTGCTTCGAGGTTGTAGTTATTGTTGGTATTTGGAGTTAGAGCCTATGTGTCTATTAGAACATTGATTTTTATACATTATTCTTGAAATTTTATGATGTAAATTATATTTTTTATACCCTCTTGACTTATAGTTTTATTCTACCTGTGTAGTTTGTCTTCTTTTCATAATAACTTGTATCTCTTGCTTCAGTTGCGTTTGTGGAAAATTCATTCCAACTTTTATATAGTTTGATGCCAGGTTCATATCCTCATCCAATGGGGATTGGGAAATCCCTTTAGGACAAATCAATGAGTTCTAGTGTATTAGAGTATTATAGAATCTGTCTTGTCTTAGGAAAAAATATGTGGGAATTGTTTTCATAGAAATATTATATTATTTCTAACCACGTCGTAAACGAGTTTTTCTATAAAAAATATATTTTCTATTTTTTTCAAAAATGTGTTCTCATTATTAAATGTTTATATTAATGAATTTTTTACCCTTGATTTCATTTTTAAATAATTTTATTTTCTAATCATAACATATATGTATTTAACTGAAAATGTGTTAATGATCATTATTTTTAAATAGTATTAAAAATTTCCCCCAATCATGACTGCTCAATGATTTTAAGCTTACATGAAAAGTTTTCAAAGATATATTCATAGAAAATAATTTTGAGAATATTTAAGAAATTTTTAGATTTTAAATATATAATATCAATTTAAAAGAATTACTGTTTATGATGGTTTAAAAATATGTTATATAAAGAGGAAGATATATTTTAGTCATGAAATGTTTTAAGATAATTGTAAACATTCTATTATTTATTTTAAATATTATTTAAAATAAAATATTTTTTGACAATGATTATAGTTTTAAAAAATTATTTTTATGGAAAAACAATATTCAAAAAAAAACATTTCATTTGATTTATCATTCTGAATGATTTTCAGTATGGAATGACATCCTTTGATGTAACTTATGCATTGATTGGGATATAAACCAAGGATACCATTCATATTATTTTTTTCAATGGTGGATTATAACATGATGTTTATAATACTTGTTTCCCATATATAAATTATACCATGATAAAATTTTTATGAAACTCATTTTTATTTTATGGGTTATGCATTGAGGAAATGATGAAATTATTATAAAACACATTTCTTTTTATGGGATTTGATATATTTAATTTTATATGTTCTTATAGAACACTTGGGTATTATTTTGATCATATAATGGTGGGATCTATATCTACCTTTAAAATATTGTGTAACGATATATTTTCTACGTTCATAGAGGATACATGCTCGGTGAGGCACATAATGAAAATTAGGGTACATTGGTGGTTAGACCGTGACAATAAATTAGGGTACAATAATAGTTAGACTAATCAGGAATAAGTAAAAAATGTGGTTCTCTAATTCCTAAAATGTTATAAATATCATGGTGTGTTTACGTAACATAATATATTATAATATTATGTTTAAGCCACAAATATATGTCTTGTTTCAACGTTATTTTATCAGAGATTGTGTTCCGTGTTTTTCTTGTGATTTATGCCTTATGAAATGATAGTCATCATTCCAACACTATACATCATGATATTTGATATATATTTTATTTTTTTCAAATATAATTCTCATTTTATCATAACTTTAGATTCAGGATATGTTTTGAATATACCTTTTTTATCCTTATTTGGAATAAGAGATCACATTTTCTTATGTTTCCCTTCCATATGATATGAATAATTTTTTTATATAAGGTTTTTCTTTGATGAGTACATAATGGGATGGTATTTATACAAAATATTAATTTTTATTATAAGAATTAAGAATATTGTTTCCAATTTTTCTATGTCACTAAACAATAATGGTCCTTAGTTGTGTATTTGTTTAACTTAATGATTATTCTTCTAAAAATATGTAATATCCATGTATGTGAATCTGGGGTGTCAATAGTCGGTATTAGATTATAGGTTTTGTTAACCATTGAAAACTATGATAGGAAAACATTAGTGACATACCTAGGGATATTTCTAAGGATATGCCTAATGTGGTATCTAAGGATAAGTATAAGGATGAGTCAATGTATAGGAAAATGGATTGAAGTTTTTGTAATGTTTTTATTATGTGGTTTCCATATAATTATATCCTTGTTTGGATACTACATGTGGATGTGGCTCTAGCATATAGGTACTAAGGGTTAATAACTCTCAAAAGGGAACATTGATATGGAATTTATAATCACCTAGTTCATGACTACAAGCCTTATTATACACCATGATTCCGACTCTTGGGGTATATGATTAGAAAATTCATGAACTCATTGTGAACCATCATCAATGATTTAAATATATGATGACTATTAATGGACTAGGATAATCTGAAGAGGAAATTTATTAAAAAGAAGGTGTAATGATTTAGAAACCATATATGTTTGTTTTCATGATTATGTGGTTTCTTATTACGAATATTTTTAATCACACTATGTTTATCGGTTTTAATTAATGATGTGAATATGAAGGAGCTATGTTTTCATAGATTGTGTAAGAGAATTTTCAGATGAGAAACAAAATTGAATGATGAGTAGTGTAAGGGATATTTTGATTACTATTAATCAGATATCATGATATATGATTAACTACATTCTTCATAACAATATCTAAGACATTCCAATTAAGTGAGGGATTTATTTCTCTATGATATTAGGTAGTGGGGACACTAGATAAAATAATATTCACTTTTATTTATGTCGATAATGTGGTAAAATAACCTAATGAGATATTTTAGATGGATGAGAAAATGATTCATGTGTATAAAATAAGTATACAGAGCAATTAATTTTAGAGAATAATTGGATGCTCTGTTCGTATAATGGATGAGTGTAATGGTCCCCCTTTGGTATAATCTACTATTTAGTGTTTAAAATGATGAAATTATTATAATTATGATAATTGATTTCCTAAATTAGAAACACATAAAGAGAATCAGAAAAATTATAGGAGTAATGGTTATATTTATGATGATGAAGAGTATATAAATGACATATGAATGGAATCAAGTATTAAGAAATAAGAAAATTATGCCTGGTTAATATAGTATGAAGATAGAAGTTGTGTTGTTGTGTTTATGTATTTGAATTAATTAATTATGAAATATATAAGGTTTGTCTAGTATAAGTTTTTCATTAATGAATTGGAAGAGTGTTGAATATTGTTGGTGACATCAAAAGGTGATTTAATTTAAAGATTATATTCATGGAAAATTAATCATTAATGGAAATAGAAATGTCAATATGTTCCTGATATATAGATAATAATTTCAGAAGTAAGAGAAGATTTTTTCCAATAAAATAATTTAGATATTATTAATTTCCATGGAACTGATTAATGATCAATAGAAAATTTGGCTTTGGTTATCATTGATGGATTTAATAGAAATATTGGATTTGAAGAATATATTAAATAATGTATGGTTTTATTAAATAAATGATTATTTATGTATGTATTTAATATGGTTTTATAGTAATTATGGTTATTTCATATATTCACAAATTTATATGCAATGGTAATGGCATTTTCTACGAAACAATCAATATGAAAAATTATGATATATGAATGATTAATGTTACATTTATATTAATAAATTCAGTGACCTTATTTATAAATACATAAATTTTCAAGGGTTATACGCTTAACCATATATGGAATGGTTTAAAATGAAAATTCGAATAGGTTTTAGAGATTAATGTATTACATCATTATAGGAAGATAAATCCTTATTAGATAACATGTTCTAACCGTATTTTTTTGATGACCACTAATGATAGGATATATTAATTTTCATTATATTTATTGAGATTAATATCCTTTCGTTCTTCATGCATAACAAATTAACATTCATCATTTTTAGGAATAGATGAAGGTGAAATTGATCAAGGAATAACCAAAGTGTCATATTGTGTTTATAATATTGATTGAAATAAAATTAGTATATCTTCTTATAAAAACTAATCATATTTAGGTAAATGATATTGAACTAAAATATAGCCATGTTATCATACATTTTGATGATATCTATGACCTTTTTCACTCTGATTTGGGTTATGGTTTTATAGGCATTATCCTTCACTGGATAACCCATTTTTTGAGATTAATTATCATTATAACACTCTAAATTTACTTACACTCTTCATCTATGTCCAAATGAACAATTCATAGACATGTTCTATTTTAGGGAAACCTAATTACGAGTTTATTTTGGTTAATTTATGTTTTCCAAAATTCTCCATTTATGGGATGTTTTATTACTCATTATTACGATGTTGGTTTATATGAAATAATTTTACATCGAAAAACATGCGATGACTAAAATAAATGTTGAGGAAGAAATTCATTTTAATGTGTGTATATTATAAAAAACATATATTTTATGAAATATCTTTTTTTTCAAAATAAATTTATTTTATAAGTATTTTTTTACATGTAAAACATTTTTTGTCTTTTGATACACATAACCTAGAGTTTACTTTGTGTTACTGACAACACTAGATTTAAAAGAAATTGGACATTATATTAAAATATTATTATTTAATATGATAGGTATCTCAAAGATTTTCAAATGGAGGGTATAAAAATTATTAAATTAATTATGAAAATATATTTTTTACACAACTTTATAAAAAAAATCATTAGTGACCAATTATATTAAAATTGAAAAAAAAAGAAATCTTTTTAGGATAATCTATTTTAATGACCAAAAGTCACTTCACATTTATCAATTAAAAAAAACATTTGGTATATTATTTTAATGAAATTTATATATTTTATATATTAAATAAACAATTTTTTATTTATTTAATATGTTTTCTAGATTGGAGATATGAATAAATCATGTTTTAATCACAGGACTGAATTTTTTTTTAATAAGATATTTTGTCAGCTTTTTTCCGTGAAGTAATTTAAAAAAAAATTATTTAAAAATTTTATATTTCAAATTAAATATAATTTTATCTATCATAAAATCAATCAATATTTATGGTCAATGATTTAAAATTTTCAGAGAATGATTAATTTTTTGATAAATCATGAAATATATAGAATATTAATTGATATATGTCACTTAGTTTATATTATTTATGAAGTTAAATTTTATTTTATAAGGTTTATAATTTATCATTTGACCTATTATATAAATTTTAATACAATTTATGTCCTTATAATAATTTTCATATTTTATTTTGATATAAAAACATTGTAATCGTTGGTATATTTTCACTTTTAAAACACCCTTTCTCATCTCATCTGTAGGATTGATTTTAATTTAAATATTTATCCTTATGTGAATGTAATATATAAATATAGATTATATATTTTAAATTTACGTAATTTTTATTTTATACTATGTTTGAAACATTTTTGGACAAAAATAAATATTGAAAATAGGAAAAATAAATTACCATGATTAATGTAATAATGGGTTTTCTAGTGGCTAACCAAAGAAGATAAGTGTTAAAAATAACTAAAAACTTGTATATAATCTATTTAATGTACATATTATTACCATATAATCTCTCACACTCACATATAATCCATTTTAGATCCTTCTGGCATGTTAAAAACATGGGTACACCCTTTTCTATATAAAAAATACTACTATCCCAATAACCTCAATTTTAAAATGCACCAACTATCCTCTTTTGTTAAACCCTTTAGACCATTGTTTTACACATTTATCCCCAAATGACCTTCCAAAATAACTACATTCATCACTAAATCATTTATTGGTAGAAATATAACATAGGAAGGGTTTTGATGAAAACCCATGTGGGGTACCCGAAGAAGACATAACGTTCTCCAATGAGCATTTTTATTTTTTTACTCCTACTAATTAAATAATTATTAGAAATTTCTAATTTTAAAACAATTTAATATTTAAAAAATGTGATGTTTTTTTTCAGGACATATAAAAATATCCCCTTTTCATAAATGGGTTATGAAATCACCATTCATGTGAACCATAGACTACCTCCTTATGGACCGATGAAATTTGTTTTTGCATTACCAACACTCACGATTTGTTAAGATGATGAATCTATGTTATATAAATATTAACTATATAATATTTATACCAATTAAATAAAAATATCATATATACCATTTTACTTTCCATTACTTTGTATATATGATAATGTCGCTCTTGTGTATGCTGGACTACCGCATTGTGATGCGTTGTGATTCCTTTTCACAAACACAATACATGGTAGTTAATAATGATAATTTTAAAGAATATTTGTTATATAAAATACATAATTATGTTCACAACATATTTTTCATTTTAAAGGACAATACATTATTTTCATTCTTACAATTTCACTCACTAAAAGATAATAATGTCATTTTTGTATGTGTGGACTATCACCTCCATGTTTTGATGTGACTCCCTTTTCATTTGCACTCCACATTGATGATATGTTTCTATTTATTTAATGTAATAATATTTTAATTATGTTATTAGTAGTAATATTCAAATATAAAATATTACATATATATTATCTATAATGATCATTGAAAAAAATGAAATGTTACTCATGCGTACATACGACCTACCAACTCCATAATCATAACATACTTCATTTCTAAAAAAACATTAATTAGTGGTATTAAAGGTATATTTTATTTATAAATTATATAATTATTTCTTTTTTATTATTATTTATAGGATGGAACCATTTTAAAAGTATGATTACCTAAAATAAAATATCAATACATACATGAAAATCCAAGTGTTCATTATCAAATGTGTGATCTTAACATAGAGTTATTAATAAAATGTTAATAAATGGAAATAAGTAAAATATATAATGTATGATATATATATATATAAATATATGTTTATATATTAAATTTATAATTAAATTATATTTATTATATAGTAGGTTCAAAAGTGTATGATTAAAGTCAAGACATAAAGTAATAGATTTCTTGTATCTCTTTTTTTGGAGACATATAAAAAATTACCACTCCTATTTTGTGTTGTATATAACGCACCTTAGAAATTTTATATCATAAATATTATTATTTTCATGAAATATAATGATTAATTTTATTTTCTTCATTATTATGGCATAGAATTCAATTGATTTCTAAAGTGATGGGGGAATTTTCATCTCATGTTTATATTTCTGAGATACATTCCATATTAACCACTTCTTTCTCATGTGTGGTGCATATATGGTCAATGATTTTATTTTATGTGTCATTTAATGAATATTTATTATATTTAAATCTCTAATTGAGAATATCTACTTCATGGGGTACACATTTCAAACGATACCTATGTGGGAAGGTAATTTTCTCATATTTTTCTTCATTCAAATATACATTATGTTATTCACATATATTATTTTACATGGAATATATAAAACCATTATACATGAAATATAATTAATTTATTTATCCTCATTATATAATAATTTTATGTTAACATAATTTTTTCGTGGGTCTTATGATTCAATACTACCAAATTGGTAATGATTTTATGACAAAATTACATTATTTATTGAGATTTTTTATGTTAATGTTTCTAATGGTAAAATCATATGATCCGTCATTATTAAAAAAATATTTCCTTCTCCCCTAGTTATTCAGGATATTTCCATGTAATATAACAATTATTCAATCATTTATATATAAAATAAGTGAGAAAATGTTTTTTATAATATATTACATTATTTCTCACCTTGGTCGAAAACCCATTTATCTATCAAAACAATGTTTTCAAAAATAAATTAAATTTTTTTTAAATTTCTATAAATTATTAACTAAAGACATTTTTACTCATGATTTTTTTCTTAAATAATTGTTTTAAATTAATCTTGTTATCATTTTTCAAACAATAAGTTTTTGGATTTTAGTGAAAATGTGAAGAGAATCGTTATTTTTAACATGCATGATAAGAATTATATTTAATGATTTCATGAAAACATTATTTATTCACAATTCCATTCCAATTTTCAAAATATATTATCCTAGAAAAATTTTATTTAATAACTGGAAAATATTTAGGTTTATGAAAATTATTTCAATCAGGACATGATTTTGAAAGTATTTTTTGTTTAAAAATGACTTTTTCCAAAGTATAAAAGATATGTTCTTCATGGAATTTTCTAAATGATTTTTATATATCCCATTAAATTTTTTGACGGTTATTTTAATGGAGAATTATTATGAAATGTTTTAAATTTATATAGTGATTTTCATTGAAATGTTATCTTACACTTGAAATCTTCAATGTGATTTATATTAAAAAATCATTTTACATCTAAAATGACTTCCTATAACATAAATTATGTTTTAAATGGGTTATTATCAAAGGATAACAATATTATTCTTACTCTAAATTATTTATTAAGAAACGAAGTTTTTGAATCTTGTTTATCATCAACGGGTCATAAAATGATAAAATAATTAAAAAATACACTTCTTTTTTATAAGGGTTGTGCTTTATGGAAATGATGAAATTATTTCAAAAAACCAATTATTTTTTAGGGTTGTGATAGGATTAATTTTTTATGTTTTTTGGCATGTGTATGTATGGTTTTCATCATTTTACGTGTGGGACCTATATCTCCCTCTATTTAATTGTTTCATGATAAATGATACATGAGAAATGAGGGTACCTAAGAGGTTATCCCACGACAAAAAAAGTGGGTACAGATTTGGTCAGACCAAGACCAAAAAATAGGATACATATGTGGTAATCCCATGATCTAAGTAGGTATGTGGGTGGTTATCTCAAGCCTAAAATGTTATGAATTTCTTTGTCATTATATTTCACATAAGATTTTATATGATTATATATATGAATTTTTTTATTATTCCTATTTTATGCTCTTTGGGATCATGTTCGTTAATGTGCATATGATTCATGTATTTCTATCTACCACTATTTATTCTATGACTCAAGATAATGTTTCTTATATTAAGGTGTGTTTTTAAAATTTCATGAAAATGTTATAATACACTAATGTTCCTGACATTTTTTTTTTCCATTTTTTAACCACAATAATAATCCAAGATCACCCTTTATTATGTTTCCACTCTCCAGTATTATAATTAGGGTTTATATAAGGTATTTCAATGAAGAGAACATCATGAGAATATTATTACCGGAGACATTAATGATATTTTAGGAATTAATTTGATTTTGATCACAATTTCAAATGTTAGTAAACTATTTCAGTCCTCACCCATTTGTTTGTGTAATGTGATGATTAAATATTTAATAAGATTAAATATTCATGCATGGGATTCCTGTGACCCAATATACATGGAATAAAAATATTTTTCATTGAAGAGAAAAAAAATTATACTTTCCTTATAAAAATCATTTATTCTCTTAGGATCGTAAATAGAGTAAAATTAAATGAAAAAATTAACTCTGTATAAATATTTATTTTATATGAACATTTATTATTTTATTTAGTGATATGTTATAATATTTCATTATTGAAAATTTAATCAAAAAAATCATAATAATCAATGTGATATAACAAAAAACGTTTTCTACTTTGGAAACATTTTGTTGATAATAATTATGAATGAAACAACCCTATATGGATAGTTTAATACCCATATTTTTTATAATAATCATCATAAGACGCATTAATGGTTATTATATACACCACAATGAACAAGTGTTATATATAGAATGTGTCTCATTGAAATAAATGTGTGATAAAAATATGGTACCTAGAGTCTTATTGTTCATTATACACATTTGAACCTCATTATAATAAGAATATATTTAATATAAACATATTATATAATAATAATCTTATTCATAATACAATATGTGATTATATTTTAACATTTTTTCATCTATTTATAATAATTACATAACAAAACATTTGTTCCAGGTGAAAACGACTCAATTTTTCATGTTTTTTATGGTTGGATAGTTTTTTTCCATGTTCATTGAATACGATTATATCATCTCTTTACTGGTAATAATTATATATATATATATATATATCATATAAATATTCATAATATTCATATTTATTATTATTCATAATATATATAGACGGAAAATAAATTACAGAGTTAATTGATATGGTATGTTATACATATACATGAACATTGTTTCTATTTTTCAATGGATGGAAAAAAATAAGGTATATAATATATGATACTTCCAAAAGCATTTTAATGAGATATATATCATATAATATATATATATATATCCTTATTACAATCTAGGAAAGAATAAAATAATTAAATAATCACATCACTTCAAGGTGGCGGTAGTCCACATGTACACATATCTGATGTTATCTATTATGTAGAGGTAATAATTTTTATATATTTTAGTGATATATAGTCTCTGTTAAATTGGTATTTCTGTTGAATATTAAATGGTATTTCCCCAAATAAATTTCAATTGAAAATAAATACCGCGGGACCCTTAAAGTAAAACAGAAAGCATGACCTAGTCCCTACATTAATAGTGGGCAGTAGGAAGTGTATGTTGTGTTCTTTTTTATCATTCATATAACCAATACCTAACATATATAATAGGAATAGGGGTGTTAAATTGAGAGAGGAGTAATTTTAAATATCCTATTCATTTGTGTATTATCTCAACCATTTTCTAAACAATAATTATATGTGTTCATGCCATTTTTAGAGAGATTCCCTTATGACTCAGGCACTATGAGGGTGGTGAAGACCATTCTCCATATGTTGTGGGCCTTTATCCACCAAAAATACCTCTAGTAGTGACACCAATTGAGAGAAAAATCATTACTGATGTGGGAAACATTTTTTGTTTTTTAAGGGAGTTTCCTCACTTCAAACATTTTATACAGGGAGTTATGAAACCTTCCACTTCGTTGGGAGAGATTACATGGGTGTTTTAATAGTAGAATACACATAAATTTTCAGGGTATGATGGCCCCCAAAATGCATATTTTTGGATTGATATGTTATTATCTATCATCAATTACCTAGAGAATCATTTTACACTAAGTGTTATGATATTTATTTATATATAATGAGGATCTTCCAAAAATTTGTGCAATACTCTGAACTAGGTAGTTTTGTACAATGATGTTATTAGAGGTATTTCAAATATATATTCTATTATAATTTCCTTCATGAGAAACTATGTAATTATCATTCCCAATATTTCTTGAATCTATTGTAGGTTTCTAATTCACCAAATGGATGCTCGACATGTTTTAAATAGACATAGTTAATTTACCTTATCTACATTATTAATGGTCTAGTGAATGTGAGACAATTTAATTATGGTAATAAATATCCTATTTGATATCCAGTGGAATTTTTCCTATTGAATAAAATTTCTAATATTGAAAACCATTCTCTCATGAATATGAAAATCCTGATAAAAGATGAAAAATTGGGCAATGGAAGATCAAAATTGAGATTGGGTACTGGTTTTATTAGCGGATGGTAGTGATGCATTGAGACTGAATGTTGCAGAAGCGGTATGAAGATGATACCCACTAATAGTTATGTGTTTTTTCACCAATGTTGTAATCAAGTCCATAATAAGCCATGCTGTTCCAAATACATCATTGAGTTACAATGATGTGGATGGATGGGGAATATTCAGTGGTTCGGCATGACCTTCAAATCTATTCCTAGCATGAGAGGACCCATATTAGCCCATCCTTCAGAGTGGGATTAGAAGAACCTGTCTAGGAAGGTAGCCATAGTACTACAAGACGTATAGATAGAGGCAGAGGACATGTAAAATATCTATAGGCTTCAAATATATATTTCTAGTATTGAGGAACCTCATAGAGATGTTAGGTTAGAGCACAAGATCATGGATCAGGACGATTTTATTCATTACAGCCTATATAGGAATAGCAGGGTGTCAGTCGATATTCGGTTCATGGTACTCCACTAATTGAATCTATTGCGATGTCTTTCTTATTGTATATTAGTTCATCACATTCCATTATCTATATAGAAATGTTTTAATGACTTGGGCTTGATATTGAATATTTTTGAGGTGTGGTTACACTTGATTCATTGTTGCGAATTTCTATAGAAAGTGTATTCTAATAAAAGGAATGTCCACTTGAGTAGGTTTCCATCATTTCATATGGGAAATCTTCTACATTGAGATCAATGGTTTTGATGTCATTCCAATGACGGAATCTTTGTTCACATATCATACATTTGTGGAATCCTATCATCATGGAGTAGAGTTTACATCACTTGAGGATATTATTTATATTCACACAGGTGAATGGGTTTCCCAAAAAAATAGTGTTAGACCAGAACATATTGGGCTTGGTTGAGTGGAAACCAATATTTCATTCCCATGCGTAGTTGATTAGGGGTTACATCATGATGAGTTCCTTATTATAGCAGACCTTTTTATGGATGTATTTCCTAATTAATTATTCAAATAACAAACTATAAAATACATTGAGTTTTCTACCAATCTTGTTCATGGTGTTTCAACATTACCCATTTCCCATTATAGGATGTCTAGTACTATGTTCTAGAATTCAAGGCGATATTTACTGGGTTTTTTTGAAGAAGTTTTTATATGGCCAAGTACATATAACTAGAATTCACCTTCCCTTCTTTCCATGAATGTTGATATAACCCTTAATAGTTTATTGGATTATCGAAACATTAAAAAGATTACTATTAATAACCTGTATTCATTTCCTTGTTTAGATGACCTATTCATGAATCTCTATGGAGAGAGGGTTTTCTAGAAGATCGATCTATGGTAAGGCTATCATCATGTGTGATTCTGGCCATTAGACAAACCATGTATGAATTTATGAAGTAAGTATTATTTATATGAGTATCTGGTTTTTTTCATCAGTATTAGGAATAAACAAATGATATTCATGGTTTTTAAGAATAAGGTCCTCCACATATTTTTTAACTCATTTATGGTGCTCTTCATTGATGAAATCGCGATTTATTTGTGTAATCAATAGGACCATTACAAAATTCTTGAGATCATTCTAAATATAATAGGATATCACATGCTAAATTCTTTTCATACTATAATAAACTATTTTTTCGAAGTGGTTCACTTCTAGGGTCATATTTTTTCAGAGGAAGGTTTACTAGTTGACTTAGAGAAGTTGAGTACCATAGATACAATGAAGCATCCCAATAACTTTTTGGAAAAAAAGTATTTCATGGGGATAGATGGATATTATAGCTATTTTGTAAAGTATTTTATCATTCATAGAAGAACCTCTTACTATTCTGAGGAAAATTTTGTCAATTAATGTTTTATAAATTATGTGAGATGGAATTCTAGGAGTTTAAAGGAAGGATTACATCGCCACCAATTCAGATTCATATAGATCCTTACAGATTCTATATAGTGTTCTATGATGCATCAGTCAATGGGACCAATGTAGTATTTATTACTAAGGATAGAGTCATTTCATATGGATCTCTTCTGGTGATAAACTATTATAGTAGTTTCCCAATTCATATCCTTGATCTTGCAGGATTTGTTCACGTCTTTCATTGTCGGAGGTATTTTCTGAAGGGACGGATCATTGTGGTGAATACAGACCACTTCTGCATCAAACAAATCATTAAAAGCATGACATGAATATGTAATAGAAATTATTGGTCAAATACCATATTGATTTTTAATTTTAACTTGCCTATACATCTGGGAAGGGAAATTTGGTGGTTGATACATTAATCTAGAAAACTCTAATTGAAGCTGCTCAGGAAGCTAGTGATGAATGGAAATTTATGGTCCCTCATTCTGAAATTCATTTGGGGTTCCATTACTAAAACCTTATAAATTACCTACTCACCCCCTAGATAGGGTGATGATAATGAAGTTTTCAAATCCTTATGGTTTTGTTCTATAGGAATGTCTCTCTTGTGTGGACCGAACTATGTATTTTTATATTGATCGAGATGACATTCTACTTATACATGGGTGTATCTAGGATTCCATTTTTATATAATAGGATATTATGTGAGAATACCATGACTATACGTGTTTATTACACATAGGTATCTCTAAGATATATCATAATATGAATTGATTGTATTGGTGGTCATGTGTGAAACATCTAATATAAGGTTTTATAACCATTTGTTCCACCAATCAGTGGGTCAAGGTAGAAAATCAGTGTCCTGGTAGCTTGTAACGTCCATTTCCAGACTCAAAATGGAAATGGGTTGAAATTTTTAGGAATTATGTTGTTGAATTACTAAGATATCCTTTAGGTAGTGTTTTAGTTTGTTTACTCATGGACCGACTGACGATGGTAGCCCACTTTATTTCTATTTGAGAGACTTTCTCAATTGACGAGATGGGAGGAATGTATTTTCATGTGATTATATGTTTACATGGGGTCATTTTTAATATAATTTCATATTGGGATTCTAATTTCACACCATGTATCTTGATGGGGTTATAGAAATTGTTTGGTACATAGGTTCCTTTGAGAATCACTTTTCACCCTTAGACCACTGTCTAGTCGTAACAGATTGTATAGTTGTTGGATGAAAAGATCTAAGGATGAGTCCTTGTATTCAAGGGGTCATGGAGAATACTATTTGTTACATTCTATTTTTATATAATAATATCCTTCAGGAAAAAAATCATATTTCTTAGCATGAGGCCTTATATGGTAGGCCATGCTGTTCATATTTGTTAAATCTAGAGTTAGGGGATACATTAATGATATGTAATTATATCATATAGAAAACACCATAGTTGATGTGGTTATCTAAGAAATGTATGGATACTAATTAATCCGGACATAAATTGTACTATATTCTCTATTTATAACCTCTTGAATCGTAGGACAGTGATCATGTTTTCTTGCGGGATTCACAAAAATACGGGTATAGTTGGATACAAGGGAATCTAATTTTGTTTCCTCATTTGGTTTGTAATTTTAATGTCTTGAATAAATTTAGTTTAGTTGATGATCAGTTTATATCATCTCCTAAGTATCATTCCATGTAGGAGGTCTTCCACATTTCACAGTTTCTCCTTACCGTGATGACCCATCTCATGATTTTGATAATGATAATGTTGGATTAGATGTCTATTCTTCTTTTGAGTACTATCCCATTTGAATCGTTGATCCGAGCATGATTTCTATCAGATGCAAGTTTGTATCATTTTTTGTGCGTGTTATTTCAACATTTCCATGTACAAAATGAGAATTGGTAGAGGAATTACACCATATTTCTACAATAGATGAAATTTTACGCATATATAATTCAAACACCCATGGAGGGTAACTCACGGACATGTACCCTTAATAGTGGAATACATTAAGAAACCGGTTTTTCTATTTTTAAAGGGTCCCTTAAATTTCCTTTTAATTAAACATCATTTGAATTTCAGGTAAGGATACAGGGGGAAAAATATTTTTGGGGCTTTTTCAGAGACAAGAACCATTGTGGGTGGAAGAAATAACCTATTTTCATGGTAAGTAGAAAAAATGTGACCTAGTCCATATGGTTTCTAATAAATGTGTGGGGTTTTACAAAAATAAAACAGGGCCATATTTTTTCACTAACTGTCCAACCCATGTCATATGACTGTGAGAAGACACTTAATTTTTGAACAGATCTCTGTTGCATACTATTCAAATAGTTTCCCAAACTATGCACATGAACAACGAAATCTCCCTCCTTGGGGAGATTTGCATGCAATTTTTGTGAATGGTTTTTCCAACTATGTGTCCAAACCATCTGAATCAGTTTCAAATTCGTGAAATATTTATTTATACCTTACCTCTTATGAACATAACTCCCCTTACCTATTTGTTTCTCTATTAGAAAAGGGGATCTCCTTTTCTATTTTTGATATCCCCTCTAAGATCCACCTATGTTTCCTGATAATTATTACTAATATAATTTTATTATAATTTTGATCATCTAGTTGGATACGTATTGGTATGTTCTTCACACATTAGGCTCCCTTCATTGTTTGACATTTATCTAAAATGATATTTTTCTGAGATCTTAATGCCCTATTTTCCATAAGATCATCAATTATTCAATTTTCTTGTGATCTTGACCAAAATGGATTTCAATACTAGAAAATATTTTATATTAAAAAATAATATAGGTATTTTAGTAATAATCCCTAATTGTTTTTGATTTACACTATGTTTTATGATGTTACACTCGGTATTCTTAATGTGTCTCCTTAATAGAAATATAAATATTTTTAATTCAATATCCATGATAGATATAACCTACTATTTCTTTATTCATGTTGGTATTAGTAACAATCATTGGTGTCAACTTTTGTTACGGGAAAGTTGAATCCCTCATGTTTGATTCTTCTATGATGCTCAAGGGTATGGAATTGTGTTTTTCTGATGGATTCTCTCTCCATCAGGTGTAAAATGTCTCCATGGGTCCTCTATTTTCAATTCAACGTGTGATCGATTATCCTTGGGTTGTTATGTATTTTATTCATAACTTTTGATGTCTTCTTATTGATAATATTATTCATAAGCATACGGAGTGGGACGACAACAAATTCATAGACATCCATGTATCATGGGTTATGCCTACCAATAATTGTATTTTTTTAGTTGTATTTCCTCCATCCCCCCCAACCCTGAGTTTCTTAATCTAGTTCACGCCGATGCCTTTTTTTAGCACTACCTTAGACCTTCTTGACGTGTTTCGGCCATCAACCCACATTTTCCATTAATAACAATTTCTCAATGTTGGGTGGAATAGAAGTGACTGTTACGACCACAACACAATCTTAAATTGTAAAGTGGTTATTCCCATGTTGTGTGATGTTTTAAAAAAATTTACTATTAATTGGATTGTCCTAAAGGTTTTGTCAACTTACTAATTTTTTAAAATATGGGAATTGAAACCCTTCTTTTAAAATATTTGGGTATGGAATCGCAATAATGTGAAACATGAGAATGTCATCCCTTATATATGTGGCACTTGGTAATGGATACCATTATAGATTATGATAAATATGAATAGATTCACTTATGAATTTTGAATCATAGGCACGAAGGCCCTTATAACTTATTATAAATAAGAATGTAGACACTTATAAAGTATGATAGTTGGGCCTGGAGACTGTTATATATTATGATAAATGGCCTTAGAGACCCTTATTATTTAAGATGAATGGGAATGGAGACCCTTATGGATTGTGATGAATTAGAATGGTGACCCTTATGGATTATCATTCATGGGAATGATATCTTAATAGTTATGAGTCTACGAATGGTGTCCTATGAAATATGAAACACTAAATATAATATGAATGGATGTATGAGTTATGCCACGGGTCCATGCAAGTATAAGAATCCATATATATGGATTTAGTCATTACCATGAATATTGACCATATATATGCATAAATATTGGTACTTTTTCAGATATTATGAGGTACATGTCGAAGCATGTAGTGTTAGTAGGGTGTACTTGTGGAACCAGATCCAAACCCTTTACTATTTTTATTACTTCTTACCATTGTCATATCGATGATGAAATCACATCATATGCACTGACAGGAAATTTATAGAAACTATTAGAGGAGGAAAACATAGATTATCTCAAACCCTATCTGGGCTTCCTATGTTACTCAGGTAGATTAATTAGATGCATGTTTGTATTGAGTAATGTTACCATTTATTGATTATTGGGTGATTATAGCATGGTATCATTGAAACACATGACTGATATATGGATCATGATATTATTTTGGGATTGAATATTACATTTTTTATACATGTATTCGATGACTACTAGCATGTAGAATTATTTCCTTTTTATAGATACATTACATTAATAATTTAGTATATGATACTAGTTTTTATGTTTAATGTCTTTTTTATTATCATTCATCTGAATGTTTTTCTTTCAGATGTTAGTTGAAATTATGTAACATCTAGTTATCAATTTATTTTACTATATTTCTACACTGGTATCATGTGTATAGAATATCTACTATACCACCATAGACCATCACTACATGTCAGGAAGATATAGAGTATATGAGTCATGGATAACACCATGTGACCAATCTGCATGTGGTACTACACAGTGTCTAATAAGTCAAGATGTCACATACACTTGTGGTGTATCATTATACTTTTAGTTCATTATTTCCTATAATAAAATTTGATTGGGGGTATAGTCTTTCCATAGTTCTACTTAATACCCTCACTGCTAGTTGATAACCTCTGTAATATTTAAATTTTTGTCTCAGGTCATGTAAATTTCAACTCCTAATAGTTGATTCATTTTGGGATGTAACAAAATTGAATCATAGAATTTTATTTCATGTTTTCCTATTTTGGTTGTGGAATGGTATAAATGTGATATTGGATTTTTTCTGAGATTATTATGAAATTCATACTGGCGCATCACAAAAACCATATCTGCGATAATTCCAAGTTACCATGGCTTATTATTGATGTTAATGTCTAGAACTATTTTCATATGTTTTCATCTAATGTGATGAAAATGGATTTTGAGGTTGTTTTTTTATATTTTTATAACTAATGGAAATATCTATAAGAGGAGGCATGTGAATCTTATTTTTCATATTGGTTTGTCATGACATGTATGTTGCTTGTGTGTAATTGTAGTGAGAATAGAGGAATTTTCAATTTAGCTACTAAATACCTTTATATTGTTTCACATAATACATCATGATGATATTCAATTGGATTAACTCTTATTAGTCCTTAAATATTATAGAAGGATATATTATAATACGATTTGGTGCACCATGGTGATGATGATTGGTGTTATGATAATAGTGGACATGAAAATGATGATGATATATTCTAACCATGCTCAGGTGATGCAAGAAATTATTTTTAGTCATTTTCTATAATTATTATCATTATTAAAAAACATAAAACATGTAAACATTTCATAGGTCCAATTAGTTTCAGTTCTAACAATATTCTAGGTGGATTTTCCCCACATAGTACTGCATTTCAACTTTTATAATTAATCATGTCTTCCATGAAAATAAAAATTCGTAGTATAAGGGAGAATCAATCCTAGAATATATATGGTGATGTTCCCAGATGAAATAATATAAGAATGAGCCGCTATTGAAATTAATTATGTGTTTCAAAGGCCTTGAGGCTTTAATTCAACACTGTTAATTTTTATGTTGGTCTCTAATAGTAGTTGGATGTATCTGGAGTAAGGGTATTAGTAGTTATGTAATATTAATGGAGTAGTTGATTTCATTGATGAAAACACATTAAGAATATGAGTATCATTTTTAATTCATTGGGAAATCTTTTGTATATTATCTATCAACCGAAGAATATAGAAAATAAAGGGTGCTAGGTCATGTGATTCAAGGTTAGGATCCAAATACTTTTATGGGTATTTCATTGAAGGAATAGTTTGTTGTCTCCAACCCTACCAGTTAAAAATATTACTATCAACCAATTCCAAGTGATGATAGTTGTAAAGGAATGTTAGTTCAGCTTAGAGTCTGTGACTCATGTGCATTGACTATGATAGGATAAATCAGTGTTGTCGATGTTCCTTTCTAGTAATACTTGATTCATGGGCACGAATCTTATTTTTATACTCGGGGTTTGTTAATTTGTGAGATGTAAGATGGTGATACAATCATTGTGGATAGCCTTTGTTTGGTGGATGAACATGGATATAATTGTGAAGTAATGTCATATGTCAGTTTTGTTATGAAACACCATTTTTGTTAAAAAAAATTTCATCCAGTGTAATGCTCAAAATTTTTTCTGATCTATTGATTTTTTCTTAAAAAAATTCCACATTGTTAGATAATGAATTTTATAATGGAACTGTGTACCATTTTACGGTTTACCGGTGTTTTTCATGGATTCAGATGCTAGTAATCATCGTAGGTGTTTGTATAAAGGTATAATATCCATCTCCATGAGGGTTCATAACCTATGAATATTCTGGTGGAGAAAATTGTTCACATAAAGAATATATCACTGGATATAGTGGAATTCATTCATAGTACCCCAGTTGTGAGTGGGGCTTCATCCTTGAATATAAATTTCTTCAGTAGAAAAATACTTGTAGTCATTGGTTTGAGTGAATGACTACATAGGTATTGGTAGATTGATGTATATGTTTCTATGTGACAAGAATTATTATCTTATGGTAGCATCATCAACAGGTTCACATATGAAATGACCTCTCTCCTGAAATGATCTTGGTTTATGTAAAACTGACAATTAGAATATCATGGGTCTCCCGAGGATGATGTATAATTGTATCATGGGTAACCAATTTCGTTTATTAATAATGATTTATTTGGATAAAAACATTATTGTAGTTAGGTGTGGCCTTTAGAATCAAATAATAAATTGGTTCATGCTGATAAAGAGTTGTGTTGTTAGTTCGTTGATGCATTATTTTGTTCCTTATCACTGGTAGAATAGGTTTTTGATCTAATCAAGAGACCAAAACTCCTACAAACTAGTTTCACACATTGTTAATGATATTGAACATTTGAACACATAAATATTTTAGGGGTCATGGTCACTGGTTCATGTATTTATTTTGGATTTTGATGGTTACCATTGGTTGAATATGGCTGAAATGTTCTGACTGGTGTTTTATTGAGATCCAAGATTTGGTGGGTTATAATATTTGTGCACACATAATATTGAGCATAAATGTATATCTGACCAAGACTATTGGAGTCAATTATAGGGTATTGTAAGTTATTAGAGTTGGATAATTGTAAAATCATCATTTTTATAACATGTTTTGTTTATAAATTCTCATGTCATGTAAATAGAAAAGTTAAAAAAATCCATGTTAGTTTTACCCATATATAAGATCTAGGAGTTTCATAAGATTAATTAAATATTTCTATAGGATGTGCAATGGTAGGTGGAAGAATCAGGCTCTAATTAAGGGTAAAATATTTTTTTATATGATGTGTAATGGTCTCCATGAATCACATATGGTTATGGTGAAATTATTACACTATGTAAGGTTATATCAACTCATGTGTAAGCATAAGATACATGTGTAAGGGTAATACCCTACACCATGTAATTGATAGGGACTTTTATAAGGGAAATATAATTCACTGTGTAACAATTAGGGACCTTCATATGGATAATCCTGTATATTAATTATGATTAATGGACTTGCATATGGGGGTTTCACTAGGATTCATATTGGTAGAATTTATTCCTTGAGTCATGTTCGAGTATACCTAATCGTAAAATTTTAAATGTTTTCAATGTAAATATAAATCAATTCACAATTAAAATGGTATCACTTATTGTGAAAAGGTAAAAATATAAAAACTATCTTCATAATGATAAATTTATTTACCTCTACACATCATCTTGCACCCATAAATTGCTAGTGTTTTTGCCCATTTTTTTCAATGTGTCTTCTTTTGTCACACATGTAACTCCATTTGATAATTTCAAATTTCATAAAACGTGGATAAATATTATTTGGACTCATTCAATGATTTATGATGTTTATTTATAATTTTAAATAATCCACAATCATCATTAAAAAAAACTTACTATAATATGATTAATCAATTTTGTGTTTAACTATTTGAACCTATACATTTTTTCTTTATTAAGGAATACATGAACAATTATTCCTTCAATTATATAGATACTCATGAGTTTAGTCAGTCCAAAACATCATTATAAAAAATGGGTGAGGATTTATTTGATTAAAACATGTTATACTTATGGGTTTCCTAGTGTAGAATAAACCATCTCTTTCTCCTTTTTTGGTGACATGATTTCAAAAGACCAAATTTCGTTAAGATTACCATAAATCATTTCACAATAAGTTTTTTATTATCCCTAAAAACCATTATTGATAAAAATGGTTGCATTATTTTGAATCTAAAATAATCTATATTTATGGTAATTGTATAATAATATGTAATTTTTTATCTTATAATATTCAAGCGAGAGGTTCTATCATCTATTATGGATTTTTAATTATTCTCTAAGGAATATTATATAATCACTTGGTATGTATTAAAATAATAATTCGTGATATTTTCTTTAGAGACTAATCTATATTTACATGTAGTATTTTATTTTATTTGAGAAAAATATATTTTTTCATACCTTAAAATAATTGATGGGAAGATTCAGTTGATGAACACATGGATGTGGTTTGAGTGGTGATTCCTTAATTTAACATGACATCAATATCTTGTAAGTATTTCAGCCTGTTTTCCTTATTCTCTATACTTTGGTTTTTCTTATATTAAATGAATTTATAATAATTTATATATAGATAGTTATTTATCATTAATATTCATTATTTAGAACATCATGGTGATATATTATGGCTAAAATGACTTGGGCGACTCAGACAATGACTTTTGGAATTACATGGTTTTGAACTGATTCAGTTTTATGTTGTTGTTCCCTTGAAATCTACCATTTTGTATTTACATATTCTTATATTCAAATTATTTAATATTCACCCACCTGGGTCAACAAACATGATTCTAAAAATTATTTACAAATAATAATTATTATTTTTTAATTAATGATCTTGACCAAAAATTAATTAAGAGGATCATTACTAACTTATTTTTCAAATGTTCAATGGGTTCTAATGGCCCCTTGTACACTCACTGAATATTAGCAATTTATGGCCAAGGATTGACCCCAAATGAGTTCCTTAAACTAAGAAGACACATAGATATTTATTTATTTTCTGTATGAGATCTTTATTGCTTCAGAATATGTATACTGTAAGGATCACATTTCTTTTATCGCAATGGGAACATGTTTATTGATTATTCCATGAGTATATTCTAATAGTCTGATAGCCCTTGTTTTATTTTCATCACATGTGTAGAAACTAAATCTCAGAATGATTTTACATTCTCTAATTATATTTAAACCATTTTTCATTATGTGTTGAATGTATTGGAATTAATTTTTTAACAATCTTGATAGTGGTCACTTATTGATGAATGTAAAGGCTATGAAATCTTTTATGATTATGTATTCCATGAGTTAGTGTGTCAATATTTTTTTCAATGTTCAATTATGATCACAAGTATCTTTTTGTAGGTATAAATACTCATCATTTAATTATATGGGTATGCTTACCTAATATGACTTCCCAATTGTGTATGTTTCCATTCATTCAATGGAATCATTCTTGGTGATTGGAATGGGTGGACATTCATGACATGATAGTCTCATAAAAAGGATGGGTGCATAACTTGTGACATTAGAAATGAGAAACCTTAGGACATGGTGGATATATAATAATACTATGTATGTTTTATATAGGATACACTTGATGACTATTCATTCAATGTACATGGTCACTTGATGCCTTGGGAAGGTTATGTATCTCTTGATTATTAGTGGAAACAAAGTAACATTTCATACATGATTCCTTGAATTTCTTGAGTGTAATGAAAAATAAATTCCATGAAGATGTTGAGTGAGTGTATCAATATACATGTGGCTATAATGATTACTATTGACATCTATAATGATTATAGTTTTGGCATACAATTGATATAGGTATGGCTAAGGTTTGTGGCGGCTTTGTAAGCACACATCAACTAGATGGATTCTTGTTATTTATTGTGTGTACTTGGTGGTTATATGTTATGTTTTATGGATAAGAATATGTTGTATACATTATTATATTTTAATCAAATGCTTGTAAACTATATTTTATTGGTTGGACACTTGACCACATTGGGGTTTCCAACTGATTTGTACTGAAACCGTGCATGGGTGGCCACGACAGATGTGGTAAATAAGAATACATAAAATTTTACAGGAACATTTTGGATTGAGGAATGGGTTTGACCATATAGTGTGATATTTCAGTATAATTATATAGACTAGGATAACATGTTACAGGGATTAGGATAAAAACAACCCATATTTCATTTCTTAGTTGTATATATTATCAGTCTGGTTGAATATTTGGGTGTTGTATTCGGACATGAGTATATTCTATCCACAAGAATTATTGCATCTATTAGGTTATTGGATTCCACATATTATTATTTTATATTTCAATAATTTTTTATATTTACTACTTATTTTGTACTCTGATAGAATTAGTAGCCTCCACATGGTTCCACTCGGGGCCCAACATTAAGTCAAAAAAACCATCACATATGGGGTGGCATGGTAAAGGCCATGTCACAGTCTAGCTCAGACCCAATGATTATGGTTGGGATGTTACATGGAGTAGTGAAAGGTGAAGAAGATGATATAATAATCATATTTTTATAGTAAGTTTAAAAGAATTACCTACCAACCATTTTGACTAAACCACTGTAGATTTTGAAGTTATTTTGGGATTGGATTTTATTTATTTTTATCATTCAAACGTATATATAGAAAATTAACCTATTTTTTGGAAGGAGTTTAAGATTGTATATTATAATGAATTTATACCAAATGAAACATATCATGAACTTATTAAATTGATTAATGATTAAAATTAATGTTATCATGAAAATATTTTTGATAAGGAGAGTATTGAAATTGTTGATATTCTTAAAATAAACTAATAACTACTTATATTTCCTAATAAATTTCTAGATAGTATTTCTAATTTTGATTGATAATTTAATATTTTTTAGTTCATAGTGCATTGATAATTTCAAAATGTCAAAATCTAAAGGATCAAGTATAACATATAGAAATAGAAGGGTAGTTAGAAGATATTTTTTATAAAGGATTCATTCATCTTAGATCATCTTAGAACTTCAAAAAGGGATGGTTTTATTTTTTATTTAAAATAAAAATTGATACATGAGGACTTTAATTAGTTATATGAATTGAATAACTATACTGTTAATAATAAGTACATATCTTCTCATATGGATGAATTTTTTCATTAGATCCAAGATTTAGGGAATGTTTTAAAGGACCATATAATGTCCATGTATCATCATTTAAATGTAAAGTGTAATGAAATAAAAAAATGGTGTTTTTGACTTTTCAAGGGTATTATGAGTTTATGGTTATTCATTTTTTTAATCATGATCTAGCCATATATATAGACATTATCAATAATTATTTTAATGAGTTCATTGATAAATTTTTTGATATTTATATTTTTAAAATAATTATATATTCTGATAGATATGATGATAATGATAAAAAAATTGAAGGATGCTTTTAAATCATTGAAATATAATATGTTTAAAGAAAATTATTAATGTGAATTATAGTTATGATTGATTTTTTCCTAAAAATTATTTTAAATAAATAGGGAATAACTATTGATATACTAAACCTAAAGTGGTTTATAAATATTCAAGACTAAAAGTTTCACTAATATTTATATTATTTTGTGATTAGAAGATTATTACTGATTTTATGTCAGAATCATTTATTAGTAATCAAAACCACTATTTATGTTAACTTGAAATGGATTCATAATCTCATGGAAAAAATTATATGACCAATGTTTCCAGAAATTGAAGATAATATTAGTGAATGCTTATGTTATTCCATTACAATTCGAAATGGGGTGTTAATTATATATTAGGATGATTATTTCATGGAAGCCATTTTTTTTCTAATGTAGAGTGATCTATTAATTTCTTAGGCATCATTTCTAGCATATCCTCTATATATAAATTATCCAATACATTACACTTAACTAGATATTGTGGTTCTAAATTTTAATAATTTAGAGACATCAATTATATGAATTATTGTCTAAAATATATACTGACAAAAAAACTATTAAGTATGAAATCACTCTAAAAATGGCGAACATGAGGAATAATCTAGTTTTATAACAAATTTAGGATTTTTACTAGCAATTTAATTACCATCCTATAAATGAGAACATATAAGCTAATTCTCTAAGACATAATAAAAATTCATAATTAACTATTATGCATTTTAGACCTGGTCATACGGTAAATAATACGATGAATTTTGATCTATAAATTTTTCATATTGGAACCTCTTAGGTTTCGATTTAGGTGTTAGTATAGTCATCATTATGAGACAGAAATAAGAAATCCCTAAAAGATGAAAAATATTTCAATGTGAAATGTATAATATTTCTAGTAATATAACATTCCAATATTTAACCCTGATATTTTTTTTTATATTTATAAAAATGTTATCTTCTCCAAAAATTTCACAATTAAAGGTAATATTTTTAGAGTTTATAGTTTTCCATTTGATTTTGACATGATACTACTATGATGTATTCAAACCCATGAGAACATTTTATATAGTATGGAATAAAAATAGATATTTTAGAGATTACCATGACACCCACTTATGGTGGAAAAATGTGGCCAATCTAATTATTACAAGATACATTTCAGAAACACTATACAAATCATTGTACTGTATAAACACCATGATATGTATCGTATAACCACACGCAACACCCAAATGTTGAAAAATAAATATCTGATACTTTTTCCCCATGTAAAATGTAATGGTTCTGTTTAATTTACATAATAGATGAGACACGAGGCATGATTGGTAGATTAATTTCCCTTAAGCTCTATATAGAGAATAAAATGTTTCCTGGGAGATATTCTGAGTGATATTTTAGGTGATTCTCCCATGAAAATCATGATTATGTTTTGGAATGGGCCCCACATTCATTATATAGTTCTTTCATAAAACCCCAAGAGATATTTATGCTATAGTCTATCTCACTAAAAATACAATACTCCACAATTAAGATCTAAAGAAAGGTGCGAGACACCCCACAGTTTTGGAATTCCCTTATTTTATTATTCCCAATTGTGACTTGTGGGCACCACAATATTGTTCTAAAAAGTATATGAGGATTTATAGTATCAAAATATTATATTTTTTGATATGTATATGGATTTAAATCTATGGCTGTTTGTGATGAATATGACCTCATTCATTAATTCAGAATCATTACCATTGAAAAAATTCATGTTTGTAATTACATTCCACTCATGGTTTGTGTTTATGTAATGACCTATCATTTTATAGTTTTACTTTTTTTAGGTGACCTATGACATATATATATATATGCTTACCCCTAATTATAGTCTCACAACTATGTGTTTTTTCTTATACACATGTCATGATGTTTTTTGCGGATCATGGGGACTTGGGGTATATGGGGAATAGTGGTTTATTGTTGTGGTTATAATAGAGTGTGTTTTGGAAATGGGATTGTGGGAAAGGAACATTCACTTTTTGGTTGTGATATTGGGTTTCCTTATTTTTTGATTACGTATTACGTCTCATTACAAGATTCATTCGACATGGTTTTTCACCAATAGATTATGAATGTTATTTAATGTATATTTCAATTTATTAATTTTATTAGTTATTAAATTTCTTATTTATGGTATGACTGGATGTTTGTATTCTTTTGTAGTTACATTATAGTAAGTCCACCATTTTTATTTTTATTCCTATTCTGAACTAGTGGCCTTCCACTAGCCTATTGGATTTGGCATATGGTCTCACTATTTCCTTACTACCACAGAAAATAGGTAATGGTGGGTTGATTAGTTACAAAATGGTATGTGAGAGTGTTATCATAGTGAAAATGTTGAAGTTAATTTTCATGAGATGATGGGTTTTTTAAATTATATAAATAGTGTTATGTTTTCTTATGTTTAAAATTTAGGATTGGAAACTCATTTATGGTATGGTGGTGAATATACCCATCACCTAATATTAATTTTCACTAATCACTGAACTAAGGAACTAGTTTCAAAAATAAATGTTGCACACTTTATATTGGAATGAGTTATTGATTTTTTGTGACCTTTATGAGACAACACCAATGTTTTAATATTTGGGTTTATTCTATCTTGTAATCTTTTATGATGCTACCTCATCGATATGCCACAATTATTCTTATATAGGGCCATAATGATGAATTGTTGAGAAATGAGGATCATGTTTTGGGGTTGATTCATGAATTGTTTCCTCTATACATGTTCAAAATAGTTCCACATCCCATTGAGCGATGACAAGATCCACCTCTCATGGTTCTATTAGATTTTTCTTTCTATATAGATGAAACAATAATTCGAATATAATTGGGTGAACATGAACATATTTTTAAATACCTTCATGAGTTTTTAATTTTAAATCCATCAGAGATTGGAGATGAACCTGGCCCAGAAGTTACTAAGGAATAGCCTGATTTAGTGGTTCCTGTCTTCTATCTTTTTTTCTCACCTCCCAAATAAATGCTGGTTCTTATAATGAGATTTATTTTGAGAATAGATCATATATTGTGGTTATTGGTCGACCAATCTCATGAGAATAATAGTACCTGGATTCATATTGATTACATTTTTAATGAGTTGTTCTAACAAAGGAAATGATAAAATGTGTCTACAATGGTTATCATGGAGTTGTAGTATGAAGGATTGAATTTTTTTAGTAAGAATTAAGATTCAGATATCTCATGTGATACTCCTTGGATATGTTTCAATATGAATTCTTCCATGAATGAATTTTTAAGTGAGGATTCTGTAAAAAAAATTTGACCATCTGTTATTCCGTAGTGAATAAATACAATTTTTGGGGTGATGATGATGGGATTACTACTATTGATATTTTTAGAAAAGGATAAATTCTATACTAGAGATGGTAGTGGGAATCCCAGTGTAGTGTCTATAGCTGGTTTATGAACCTTTTAGGCATGAGATAACTTATGAGATAAGATTTATCATGAAAAACAATTGCATAGGATATTTATATCTAATTTGATCAATGAAGGGATCCACTATTTTAGCAATCTAGATATTCTTTGGCTGTGAAGTGGGGCATTAGGTTGAGTCTGACTACCCAACCCATCAAACAATGAATGAAAGATATACACTAATCAAAACCATAGATATAAAATAGTTACATAACTAGGGGATACCATATTTGGTCAAGGAATCCCTTGGGGGAGGGAATTTAGTATAGGAGTTGAAAGTGAACATAGTGGATGAACTAGATCGTGATGGTAATATATCCCACACAGACCAACATCAGACCATAAAAAACAACCTTGGATCATAGAATGAGTGGTCAGGATTGGAATCAATTAATATAAATTGAGTTCTGTGTTTAGGTGACCTAAAATTTGATTCGAGGTATGATTTCATTATTTTATACCTATATATTTTTTATCATACATGGAGTTGTGATCCGTTCATCCACTAAATTATCTATTTCTAAGAGAATTAAGTTCTTTTGGAACAACTATCCCAACTCATGTACATTGATAATTCTACATAGAGTTATTTTTATATCCCAAAACTTTGGAACTAATCTTATATATGATAACACTTATTATATATAAAATGAGGATAAAATTTATTTTTATTTATTTATTTGAGATAAAAGTTTTCAATCCTAAATTTAATAAAATAAATCATTATTAGATAAAATAAAATAAAAAATATTACTATAGGAATAAAACTAGAAATAGAAAAACTCCATTAATAATAAATCATCATCCTCATTGTATGTGTTTATGGTCTTACATCCAGTTAAAATTATAAAAACAATATAACACGTTATAAATATATGTATTATAATTTTAAAAAAATTTCAGAATAATATGGGTGAGGAGGTATGCAATGATATATGTAGAAATAAAATATGTTTTTTGTAGATATGGTTGTTTAAAATATTTTCAATGAAAATATGGATGTTAAAAATATGGTCATTGAGAATTTTGATGTCATATATAAAATCCATCAATATTTATAATGAAATTCTGAAAATATTATTAATATAATGTAAAAATTGCTATAAATAATGAAACAAAAATGGTACTATTTAATTTATATAGTTTGGGATTTTATGATTTCCATTTAATTATTATTATCATATAATAATTATAGATATTAAATTTAGATAATTATTATTAAATTAATTTATTCATGATATAAATGTTAAATAATAAAATATAATTCTAAAATTGTTATTCCTAAAATATTAAAAGTAAAAAGCTATTTTTCTATGAATAATTTCTATAATTGTTTTGATGTTCAAAAAAAATAAATCAAATCAATCTATTTTAAATTATGAATTTGATGAATATATATATATATATACTAATTAAACTGGTATGAAATTTGAAAGTACATTTAAAACACTTAATGATTAAAAACACATTTTTCCAAAAAATATATATTAATTTATATTTATTATATATTATTTTAATTTTAATGTTAAATTTCATATATTTTGATGTTGGAATATAGTATATATAGTATACCTTTTGAAAAATCTAATCAAAATTGGGTATGAGTGGTTAAATTATTTTTTTTGTCAAAAAATAATTATCATTGTAAATAAATAAACAATGTAAGAAGGTGTAAATAGAGGTTATCTACCAAAAATTGAATTGTATTAAATACACCTGATGCATATACAATAAAAATATGTTTTGCAGTTATGGAATTAATACACATGTTTAACACAAACACATACTCATAAAACTTACCACGATCCCTTGTGATTCCTTCATTACCCTTAACATTACATAGGATTCCAATGATATTTCATTCATTTTCAACTATTAATTAAGAACTATTATAACCCTTATAAACCAATATATTCATAAAAATATGTTTAATATGTCAATATGTTTTTGTGACATTTAGAATTGTTTTGTTCCAATTAGTAATCCAAAATCCATTATTCTTAATGAAACCACCTCAGGGAATGAATTCATCAAAATTATATATATATATTTTTTCTATAATTTTCAATTAGAATCTCACATTAGAAAAATTCAAATAATATAATACAATATAATTATTATATATTAACATAACTATGCATTTGATAAAATTAATCTTCTATTATATGATCCAAAAAGCTTAGTTATTCATTAGTATAACATGTTCTTATATTTTAATGTTCAAGAATGTACAAGAATGGTGAAAAAACAAGACATCCAATTTCAATATGAAGAAATATCATGAATTTAAAGATGGTAATATATAATATTATTTTGTAAAATATCTAATGATTATGATTATAAAAAGATTAAAGAAAAATTAATTTTCAATAATATGTAAGTCATTGTTATCCATAAAGTAGACCAAATATTTACATCATTTATTACAATATAAAAACCTATTCCTTCATTTAATAGATGATATTACATGTGTATACAACAATAATTGAATATATCTTCCAATACCTTGCATTATATTGTAATTATGAACATATTATGAATGAATAGGTTTAAACATCACCAGTATAAATCATGTACGGAATAATAGACATTACTACTAATTTTTTATTAATGTAAACATTTATTAACAAATATGAAACTAACTATTGATTAAAATTAAAAAGTTTTAAACCATATTAAATATGAATATGGTTCTAAAATTATTTATTAATATGGTTTTGTTTATTTTAATTGAGTTTTAATAATATGCATGGAATATAGGAGTTAAGAATGGGTTTTAATTCCAATTTTATATTGAATTCAAGAATGTTATGATTAAATTAACATTAAGGAAAATTGTAATATATTGTAGTGAAAATCCATCTATATATTAATATATGATGTTTTTATGAGTTTTTTATGATCTACTAACATTTCACATCCCTTTTTATTTATTAGGATGCTGATAAACGTTTTATAAGTGAAACCAACCTGCACCCATATTTTCAGTTTAGAATATTTCTCCTATATGTCCATATATGTTATTGGATCTCCTTATCCATATGTATATACATATATATATATATATATATATCTGATTGAATATGGTATATTTGAACATATAAGTCTTAATTTACAAAAATTAAAATTCCTTTATTGTTTTTAGAGTCATTTTACCTCAACATTGAACAACATACAAAATATTTAATGAATATAATTTTTAAATATTTTTTATAACATTTCCTTTTCCTGCAACCACACTTTTTTTAATAAACAACTCGTATATTTTTTGTTTTCTTCCATAAAAATTTATAATCTGTTTTTTAGAAAAGAAACTTCTTAAAATGTCTAAAAAAATATATTTCTTTCTTCTTCATTTCATAGTATAATTTTACATTTCATGTAAATGTATGTTTCCTATATATAAATACACTCATATTTTGGTTATATTTGAAAGGTAATTTAATCTAATTACAAGATCCAATATCTTTATCTACATTCCAAATTAAAATATCTTGTTTCATTTTCAGGAAACTATTTTGTTTTTTACAGGGTAATTATCCTATAATGTAATTAGGGATTCTTCGATGTTCTTGTGGAAGATACACAAACACACACTCACACTCATATATATATATATATGGAGTATCATTTTATGAAATTCGTGTCTATTATAAACCTGATATTCATTGAGTCAATAATTATATCTCTTCAAATTACATGTTTCATAGAATGTAATGTGAACCCAATTACCAATGGGAATATATCCGATGCTTTTAGGAATAAAGTGTAAACCCAATTCAAAATGGGATTCTATCAAATATGTTTTTGGTAATAATGAGTAAACATGGCCCCCTATAGGACTATGTCAACTAGGTGGACATGGCATTGGTAATGATCCAAGAATGGGATATTATTTTCAACGCTTTTATATGTTCTATATATCTAGGAAACATGATTCTTACTCCGTCATATTTTAATAGGTCATAAAATTTCAACTCATGTATTCACACACTTATTAATCATTTATTATTTTATCCCAAAATAAATATATCAGAACTCATGTTTTATGATATATTCTATATTATGTAAGAATATCATCTATTTTTACTATTCTACATGATTATGTTCTAGTAATTTTATTCTAAAATTATTCTTACTTATAATCATTGATCAAATATTATTTTTTACCATTTGTTCAGAAGCAGATATCTCCCATTAATAGATTTTCAATATATTTTTTATGAAAGAGACTAACATGTTTGATTTGTCAAATATGATATCATGTGTGAATAATATTTGTTGTAGACGAAAAAAATTATTTAAATTATGTTTTTATATACCTATTCTCGAAATTCAATAATAATTTATGTAATGTGTTGTGAAATTTTTGTGATGTAATTTTTATTCATATGAAATTTTTTATAATATATTCATGTTTATCTTGGGGAATATAATTTGTTTATATTTTTGGGTTTTGTAATATTTTGTGTGTTATGAGATGAATATTTTTTTTTGAAATCGTAATTAGATAAGAATAAATATATTAAAAGATACAAATAAACAATTAATTAATAGTTTCTGTGGTTTACTAACAATAAAATACCAACCTGGAGAAAACATGTGGAAACAAGTTCTAGATCGGATGCACATAGTGGTAATAAACTGAATAATTATTTCATGGAAATTAACAAGAACATAATTAGTTTCACAAAAAATGTTATTAAATGCATTCCTAGATTCATGCACTTGGGGGATATTATTTTTTATTTAAAAACACATATGGACCATTATAATGGATTTAAGTAAAATATAAGGTATTTAGAGAGAAAAAAATAAGATGTAGTAAATGAATAATCTAGACTAAATGATCAAATTCCAATGTAATGGTAAAAATGTCATTTAGAATTTATCACATCCATCGTAATAGTGTTCATGTTATATTCTTGTTGGAATAATTATTTTCATCCATTAACTTACTCTCTATTATTGAATGGTTGGAAATATGTGGATATTAGTTACCAATGGGCATGATGGACAAGACATTGTTTTTTCAAATGAACAAAACATAGTATTTGAGTATGAGTATAAAAGTACCAATGAATTATCAACCACTTATATCAAAATATAAATAAATAAAAAATAAAATTTTATCTCTAAAAAACAATAGGGAAAAAATTACCATTGAGTATTTCATGGGAAAACATTCACCCTCATTTAATTGGTCTTCCAATTAACTAATTAAATAGAACTAGATCATTGCAATAGTAAATATTTTTTGTTCCCCTATAATCGAATGATGATAAGTATACATTAACTGTGTATTGATTAGATGGTGTGGTCCAAAAATTGTGAAATCTTATGATGAGTCTGATTAAATTTGGGGATATTGAATAAATGTAACATGAGTTTTCAAGAAAATATTTTTTAGTAAATATTTTCCCCTTAATTGTTTCATGGATATTGATTAAGAATTATTATAGATGATACAAAATAAATTGGTATACATTCCAGGTACCATTTTTTATTTTAAAAAAATCCCTTAAGGAAAAGTGATAACCAAAAAACACTAGCTGCGAAGAGCCATAAGCGGCTCGGCCAAGGTACCTAGTCTAGAACCAATCCTGCTAAAACACCATAACAACATAATCAAAAGCAGAAACCATCATCGGGGTGGTCAGAGAACCCAATCCATAATTGACCCTCCAAAAACAAAACAACACACACACGACGTCACGAATAGACCACCGCCTGGGGCCAAAACCACAGCATTAACCTTCGCAACGAACCACCACCATTGGCACTGGGAGTGTCATGTATATCACCTTGATGCTAGCTCAATCCACAACCCCATATCACCTTCATTCTCTTCATTTATTCTTTTGGTGTCCATGGTAGTCCAATGATACATAATCTAGTGAACAAGTAGTATCTGCACCAAATCCATAAAGAATGAAATCACAAACCCATAGTAGATCCCCAATGGGGGTTGATCAGTGGGGAGAAATTCTTTGGAAACATACCAGACCTGCAGATCGACCGAGTGGTATAGTAAAGGGATGTCACTGGCTCCATGATTTCCTAATGACACCGCTTATGACCATTAATTAACCTAGAAAAAAGACAACACCCTTCTGAATCGAACACCAACAAAATAAGTCAAACCAAACAAGAACTATAAATTGAACAGGGAACCACTGTGCGCCCGATATTTCTTGAGTTCTCCCTCTATGACCTCATATTTACTTGGGGGAATATGACGAAACTAGAGGTAGCATAGAAAGAATGTAGGTGAAGCCATTATGGGAGGAGGAGTGGATACCTCTAAACCAGTTCATTAGTGGAGGTTAAATGCAGAGCTCTGGATCTACCAAACCATGGGGAAATATTCATATGTAAATATAATTAATATAATATTATAATAAAAAAAATTTCTTTGACTTTTATTAAAAATAATAACTTTAGATTGAGTGAATCATTCATATTTTAAAACTAATAATTCCATTCGTATTTTCCGTAATTGAATTCAGTATCTTTTCAAAAATTCATTTATGAGAACATATACTTGAATTGAAAACCATAGAATCTCATGAATTCCATATATTTATAGTTATGAAATGAAAATTGAATATTCATATAAATATATTGATAAATCAAATCTATGGAACAACAATGAACTACCTATATTATAATATTGTGGGAGGAAACACCGTGAGATTATCATGAATGGGAACCGAATGAGCTTTATGTGGATGGATTTTTTCTATCATGATCCTGATTTTTGTAGAGAGTTGAATATTCGATTCAATATAAATGAGGATAATAAGGAACTATAAAATGAACAACACATGTATTGGTTCATCAAGTGAAATTAATTTGGAAATTCTACTAATAGACCAAAACCAAGGGATAATGAGGATAATTTGAACAATTAACCTCCATGAATAAGGGAAGAGGTAAGATCCTGGGAAATTCATACCATTAAATTTTACCATGACAATAAATTTATTAAATGTACACTTATTCTCTAATATATATATATATATATATTCTTTGATTCCAGTTATTTTAATTTTTATGTCATAAAATATTGCTATGAATTTTTGTTCACCCTCTCTAGATCTAAGTATTATTTTATCGATATGAAAACCATATGGTTAATTGATTACATTTGTGTTATACAACTCGTTCCCAATTGATATTTTTTGTAAAATAATGTCACAATATCTTATTCCTTGTCTCTTTTAAGAATTTAAATTCAAAATGGGCATGTATTCTCTCTTTACATAGATCACATGTGAAAAATTAACTCGTTATGAAATATAAATTCTAGAATAATTATGAGATCCCTTTTGGTGAGAATTATATAATACCTATATTGATAGCTAATAAAGGGTGTATCTTTTCCAAGATGGGTGGGTTGTTATTCATAATTGGATATATTCCATTCATACTAAAGTATACAGATATGTTTCCAAAAGATCTCATTAGTCATCTCCAGGCAAGTGAGTTTGAGTTTTTAATTGAACTCGTTCATAGTTCTATATAAATATCAATGAGACATGAAATAAATTTCACTTTAAAGTTGGAAGAATTAATTAACCAACATTAAGTGAATATAATAACATGTTTTATATTCCCATGGGCTTCACTATGGGGTGGATGTGTTTTCTATAAGAGTTGGTGTCCCAGAACCAACTGGTTTTACATTGATTACATGGATATTTATTGTATTATTACATATTATTCATGGTTCTGGATGAATATGATGTTATATTGTCCTAGAGTATTTGTTGCATTGATAAGGTCATGGATGTTCCCTGCTATGATGAGAACCTTGAAATGTTATAAAATTATTCTTAAGTAATGTACTGTGGTAGGATGAAATGCTATGATGGGACACATAGCATGCAAAATGTCTGGTGCGAGTACTTGTAAGAAAATGAGACTTCCTCTCATAATGTTCGAACTTGGTAATCTCCCAAATCAAAAATTATGAGAACAAACCTTCTTGTAGGAATTCATCACGTTTTGGATTCATTAGTTATTTCTATCTACAAGTGTGTGTAATGATCCTTAGACATTATGATTATCATTAATACATGTCATGACTTACGTACTTTGATTTAATGATGAAATCCTTTACACAGATAGTTGGTAAGAAGTAGGGTACGTTTGGTGTGTCATGAGTGGCATGTTATTAATGGATATGTCGAGGATGGATTTGTCCCTTCCATTTATAGAAGTTGATATCTGGACCATTTGATTGAAATAGAACAGTCGCAATAAATTCCATGGTCATGGTGTAACGATGAGTTTATTTTAGGTAGTCAAAGAACGACGTATAAATCATAAAAGTTGATCACACAATCAAGAAACCTGTTTGATGAGATATTGCGTTAAAGGGATTATATTACACAGTGAGCGTTCATATGTGGATGTTGTTGTTGCGAGATTACGTTCTTTCTCTTAGGTGCTTTGACCCATTGTTAGATAGTACTCATGGACTTTAGACAACCCCACCAAATTCCAAAAAAATGAATCCTTGAGGATCACACACTATATGTTTTTGGTGGTATCAGTTAAATTTTATTTGAATTTAATTAATGAAATAATTATATTTCTCAATAACTAGGAATAATTTTATTCAAGTTACAATGATCACATAAATTAAGAAAAAATATATTTATTTATTTTATTGAACATGGAATAAATTATTATTTGCTAGGTTGTTAATAAAATATTTATTTAATATAATAAATTATTTTTTTATTTATTTTTATGTTCAATAAATGGATATGGAGTTCGAACAGATCAAGGATGGTATGGTAGTAAAATAATTATTTTTAAGATGGTAAAAAAATTATTTAACTAGTTGGAGAAAACTAAAATAACACTGGAATTATTTTATGACGCAGAATTTTATTTATAATTCTATTTTTCCCAAGTTAGCGCACCATAAATAATGATGCGGTATTATTTTTAAATTAATGTGGTTTCATTAAGTTCATGAATGAAATTAATAGTTTCTGTTCAATAAAATATTGTAACTGAAATCACATGTATATTAATTGGCAAGTACACCTATTGTTCTAGACACCACACCACAAGCCATGTGAATGGAGAATTATTGATACAAACAATTTCTCTCTCGAATCCTCTTCTCTCCCCTATCAATATGGAGAGATGTTGTTCAAGGCCAAAGAAAAAGAAATCAATAATGACAGACATAAGACACTCTCTTTGCGGTGCTAGCACCCAGAGAATGAGCTATGTCAATTAGAATCCATGGAAGAACATGTGGATCACTTCTAGAAGGATACTAGTTTTGATCCTTACCAGCACAATGAGATAATTTGTTTGTGTTATTCGGGAAAATCAAAATATTCAATAAATAAAAATACCAAAGTTACGAGTATTATTTCACTTTATGAAATTAATTAAATTTATTATAAACATGATTTGTAAGATCCACTCTAAAGGTTTCGGGCATCTTTATTATTTATCTAAATCTTTGATTATATTCTATAGAGACACGAATTCATTATCGTGTTAATCTTGGAATAATCATTGATTGCGGTAAAAAAACAAAATTTGGTGTCGTCCCAACCATGATTCCACTACACCTAGAACCTTCAAGTGGTTTCAGAGCGGTTACATCATTATTAATAATTATTTAATAATTTCATTGATGACATACGCATTTAATAATTTAGTTGTTTAAATTTAAGTTAATCAGTCTAAAAATATTAATATTGAGATCTTTTCATCCTCTATAATTTCTGATTCACCTTAAAGAAAAGATATGTTTTCAAAATTTTGATTAAAATGAAATATAGGATCTCATCTAGAGGTGCCACAGCTTCATGACCATACAATACAAGAACATGTGGCGTGTAATTGTAAATACATACTGTGTAGTCTAGATTAAATGCATCCGACCGATCTATCTAACCAAGTTGTGTGTTGGAGTCTTTCTATGTCTTAAATGACTTCATGTGTTGACCAGGAAAGGGTGGCACACAATTTCCAAATTACACAATGTGTGGCCCTATGTAAATGGCATGTAGTCCATTCTGGTTAGGGTTGGACCGTGTACCCCATACATGGATTTCCCGGCTGGAGACCATGTAACGAGGAACTACACGACATTTGGATCACTGGACACATCATGTATTCTAATGATTTCTGAAGTATACTCACAAACTGTTTCCCCGAGCGTGTACATCGGATAGATGGTGAAAAATAATAAATGTCATGTAGTTGGTTCTACACATCGTGTACTCATCCAAATTACACAGATTTATTAAAATGTATTATTATATTATACAAACACTTGAGATGTGTACCATTGTGCGGGGATAAAGAAAAGGTATGACACATTATAGGTGATATATATATATATATGTGTGTGTGTGTTTAATATATCATCCGCGTAATGTTCATTTCTACTCATTTGGTAGTTCTGAATAAGAATTCATCAGGTTTCATCCAAGGTAGAAGTTACATACAATGATAATTTTATGGGAATTTATTTTTTAAAAATTATGATGGATTACAATCTCAAGGAAACTCAGAAAAGGGTTTAAGATAAATTTTTTATTAATTTAAGATGATAATTAATTTATTCGATCATGATTTATTTTAAACAATAATGATTAAAGAATTGATTGCTACTTTAATTTATGTGTAAATATAGTTTCATGTGTGGATGACCATGAGCCAGACCAACACCTTTTTATGTTGATGGTTTACTTTAATTTATTTATTTGAATTAAATATTTCAGCCTTCAAAACTTCTCCTAATTAGTATGTATGGCCTGCATGCCCAAGGAATATTTTATATAAAACCCCTCTTTACCCCTCACCTACATGTGAGTTGAAAAAAGGTATATGTAATGGATGGAAATCCCAAGGTAGTGGACGCATTTCAACCTACAGTCAAGATGAAACCAATCTCAGGAGATATAGAGGTGGACTGGTGGAATCTGTAAACACAAACCCAAAAGGTTCATGGTGTTTTTCCCCTTAGCCAGGGCTAGTTTGTCAGCCACTAGATAGACTAACCATTATAAAAGATCATGATCATGCAATTTTTTTATTTCTATTAGTTTCATCGTTTATCATTATGGATGTGTTGTCACGATCACATAATTAATGAATTAAACCAGCATTCATGATGGAACTAAATTAAACTAGACTTATGACTAAATATTATAAATACATGGTCAATCACGTATTTAAGTTACACCTAATATTAACAAGTGTGTCATAATGATAATCATCAATTTATTCATATGAGTTAAAAAATCTCTCAAATAAAATATTAAGTCAGAACATGCCTTATGTTACTTGATTAACGGAAATACTCATTAAAACAATTTGTTTGTCAAACCCTTGTGGGAAACTTACTTTTATACATGAATCCCTTATGAATGGATTTGGGTTGACATAACCGTATTACATCAAGAGGAGTTTCCCTTGCTATATATGTTGTAATATTGGAGGCAAGATTTGAGGAAATCCAAAGGAAGGATTTCAGGATTGGGGAGTCCATTCATCATATCAGGGAGCTGCATTCCTATAGTTGGCAAGGACCTCCCAAACTAAATACCTTATAATAGAATGAAAAAACCTTGTTGGGGTTATGCGAAGGGGATTATGGATCCTTGGCACTATAATTTCATGGCAACAGGACATTCTGAATTCTATGGTGAGGGCTATTGGTACTTGATAAAATTGTGGGAGACTTAATAAAATTTATTGTTTCTTATAAGATGTAATCAAGAAAGTATTAATGATATTCTCATTTCATCATATAATAAAAATGAAAAACTCATCACCGACACTATCCCTATGATCAATTCTGGATAAATACAATATCATCACCGATAGTAACATCTACGAATGGTTTAGAAACCTTCGGGTTATCCTACACCACAAATGGAAGTTTTACGTGCTTGAGTAAGCATTAACTGATTTTCATTCCAAAGAGGCAAGTGATAAGGATTTCCTGGTCTATGAGAAACATATGGAAGATGCAGTCGATGTTCAATGTTTGATGCTATCATCAATTTCTGGTGAGCTCATGTAGTCTCATGAAAACATGGATGCATATAGAAGGCTCGGTCACCTCCATGGTCTTTACCAAGAGAGAGCAAGATAAGAAAGTTTTGAGACCTCTATGGAACTCTTTCAGAGTAATATTGAATAAGGTTCCCTAGACGGGCCTCATGTAGTTGAGATCATTGGCTACATTGAGAGCATAGAGGTTCTAGGGTTTAAACTCCTTGAAGAACTGGGCACCGATCTCATTCTGGCATCACTCATGTCGAGCTTCTCTGACTTTGTTGTCAATTTTAATATGAACAACATTGAGAAGTCTCTATCTGATTTTATTATGCTCATTCTCTATCTGGAAAAATATTTGAATCACTAAAACCCTAATATCATTATGGTGAATAAGAGGAAAGGGAAGGCGAATATATTTAAGCCTAAAACTTCTTCACAGCCTTCCATGAAAAGGATTATCAAAGGGGATGCCAGGGAACATGAGGCTGTTTGTTTTGATTATGGGAAAAAGGGCCACTAGAAGAAGAATTTCTCCCAACCTAAGAAGCAAGGGGAAGATTCGAGTACATTTTTTATCGAATTTTATCTATTTTTATATATAATTTTGTTATTAGATACATCTTGTGTTGCTAACATATATAACCAAATACCGGAACCTAGTTGATTCAACAAGATTGATCGAGGTGAGGTAGATCTATGAGCATCCAACAAGGAACGACTTGTACCATAGCTATCAGGGACTACCACCTCACATTGCCAACTGGGCTGATCTTGGGGTAAAATGGTTTTTATTATATTCCTTCTATTACTAAAAATATTATTTATCTATCCAAATTAGATACATATGGATTATATTTCATGCTTGTAAATGAATGTTTCTTCTTTTACAAAGATATAATTTTTTATGGTAGGGTACATTTATACATCATACATTATGTTTTGGATTACACCAACCAAGTAATGACAATCGATAAAAAAGATACCTTACATGACTCATACCACACCCAACATTGGCATCACTGGCTAGGTCATGTAAATGACAAACTCTTGACAAAGTTAAATCAAGATGTAAATTTAGATTCTTTAAAACTAAAACCACTTGGCGTATGCCATGCATGTTTATAAGAAAAAAATGACCAAATCCCCATTTAGTGGGAAAGGTGAAAGGGATAAAGAACATATTGAATTGGTTCATACTGATGTGTATCGACCATTTCCAGTTGAATCAATGGGAGGATAATCATACATCCAAACATTTATAGATGATTTTATTAGATATGGATATATGTACTTAATGAGGTATAATTTTGATTCTTTTGGTAAGTTCATTGAATACAAGAATTAAGTTGAGAACCAGCTTGGTAAGAATATTAAGAAACTCTTCTCAGACCGAGGTGGATAATAACTTAATCAAGACATCATTGGTTACTTACGGATGTTTGGGATCCTATCCCAACACACTCATCAAAACATGCCCCAGTTGAATAGGGTGACGAAAGGAAAAACCACACCCTATTGGAAATGGTGAGATCAATTATGGTTCATGCGAGTCTTCCATTATCCTTTTGGGGATATGGGTTACATACAACGAAACACATACTAGACCAAGTAATATCTAAATCAATAAATGGTATTACATATGAGTTATGGAGTGGAAGAGAAGCCATGTTATCGAATTTACAAGTGTGGGGGTAGAGAATAATTTTGTAAAGCCTCATCAAGAAACCAAATCTCACCCCAAGGAACAAAGTGTACCATTATAGTATTCCCAAGGAAACAAGGGTACATTACCTACACAAACACTTAGAAAAAATAGTTATAGTGTAAAGACATGTAATATTCCTTGAGAGGGAGAACATATCTGAAAGCGATAGTGGGAGAGAGATAGACTTCGATGAAGTCGAGGATCAAGGTACACTAGAGTTGGTATACGAAGAGATTTCATAAAGCCCTATGGATGAAGAATTTTTCTAGAGACATAGGTACTACGTAGAAGTAAAAGAGATGTTAGAGAACCAGAAAGGTATGATTTTGTAGTTACCAAGGATGGTGAATCATTCTTAGTTGATAATAATGATTTATTAACCGATAACGAAGAAATAAGTGGCCTAGACGTTTCCATGTTGCAAGAATCCATGAATTCTGAAGAGGAATAAATGAACCAAAACCATGTCTATATTTTGGTAGATCCTCATGTTTATGTAAATATTTATGTTTGAAAATGGGTATTCAAGATAAATCTGGACATAGAAGGACATGTCAGTACTTATAAGGCACGGTTGTTTGCAAAAGGTTTTAAATAGAGCTACGTAATTGACTAAGATGAAGCCTTTTCCCCGGTCGTAATGGTAAAATCAATCTAAAATATACTTTCCATTACGGCTTACCATGACTATGATATTTGGTGAATGGATGTCAAAACAACATTCTTTAATGGGAAATTTCAGGAAGATGCCTACATGACACAACCTCAAGGGTTTGTGACTCCAAAGGATACAAATAAGGCATTCAAGTTTGATAAATCCATTTATGGATTAATGGATGCATCCAGGTCATGGGACATTCCTTTGGATGAATCCATAAAGGAAAATGGTTTTATCAAAAATGAAAGTGAGCCTTATATCTACAAATTGTTTAGAGGGAGTGTAGTTGTTTTCCTAACAGTATATGTTGATGACATATTACTTATTGGAAATGAGATAATAGTAATAAATTTTGTTAAGGCATGGTTGAATCAATGGTTCTCTGTAAAGGATATGGGCGAGGCAGCCTATATTCTTGGGATCAAGATATATCGTTATTGATCCAAGAGATTGCTGGGACTAAGTCAAAGTTCAAACATTGATAAGCCACTGAAGATATTTAGTATGTAATAATTCAAGAGTGGATTGTTTCCAGCGTCACATGGCATTCATATTTCCAAGAAAATGTGTCCTCAGACATATGTGTAAAGGATGATATTGTCACGTACTCCTTGTGCATCACCTATTTGTTCAGTTATGTATATCATGCTATGTACTAGGCTAGATGTCGCCTACACATTAAGTGTGGTAGGCATATATCAAGCTCCCCCAGGTGACCACCATTGGATGGTAGTCAAGACTATCCAAAAGTATCTGAGGCGTACTAGGGAAATGTTCCTGGTTTATGGAGGAGATGAGAAACTAGTCATCAGAGGATATGCATGTACAAGTTTCTAGTCGGATCAATATTGCATGAAGTCACAAACGGGGTACATCTTTATATTGAATGGAGTTGTAGTGATATGGAAGTGCTCAAAGCAGAGTTTGGTTGAAATTTATATAGTACAGTATGAATATATCACAGATTTTGAGGTATCTAAAGAAGTAGCTTGGATGTGATTCTTCAACCAAGAGATATATATAATACCTAGAAGTGAAGACCCCATTACACTGTACTATGATAATACTACAGCGGTGGCTCTCGCAAAAGTGCCAAGGACACATCAGTGGAAGAAGAACATAATTTGGATGTATTATCTCTTGAGAGATTTTTCTTAGAGAGGTGAAGTTGTTGTGAGTATTATTTCTATGGAAGATAATGTTGCAGACCCATTGACTAAAGCCTTGACTTAGCAGAAACATGACCATCATGTGAGGTTTAGCGGACTGAAATACATATGCAGTTGGCCTTAGTCCATGTTGTATTTTTTAAGAGATGGTTTCCTTGAATATTCTGGTTTTACATTGATTACTTGGATATTTAATATATTATTACATATTTTTCATTGACCTGCATGATAATGATGTAATAATGTCCAAGAGTATTTGTTTCATTGATAATGTCATGGAAGTTCCCTACTATGATGAGAACCTTAAAATGCTATAACAATATTATTAATTATAGTCTTCCGGTTGGATGTCATGCTATTATGGGACACATAGAATGCAAACCATCAGGTGTGAGTACTCATAAGAATATGAAACTTCTTCTCATTATCTTCACACTTTGTAATCTCCAAGATATGAAAATATGTGAACAGGCCCTCTAGTACGAATTCTGCATGTTTTGGTGTCATCAGATATTTCTATCTGTGATCATGTGTAAGGATCCTTAGTCTTTAATATTATCGTTAATATGTGTCATGACTTACACACTTTGATTTACTAATGATAACTATTATGCAGACAGTTGGTGGGAAGTAGGGTTTGTTGGGTGCATCACGAGTGGCTTGTTATTAATGGATAAGTTGTGGAAGGATTTTTCACTTCCATTTATGGAAGTTGATATCCCATCCCTTTTATAGAAATAGAACCATCACATGAAATACCATGACCATGTTGTAATGACGAGTTTATTTTCTGTAGTCAAAGAACAACATATGAATTATAAAAGTGGATGGCACAAACAAGAAACATTCTTGATGAGATATTGCAACAAAGTGAATATATTACACAATGAGAATTCGTATGTGGATATCATTTTTGTGACTTTATGTTCTTTCTCTTGGGTGCCTTAACTAATACTAGACACTACTCTTGGACTTTAGGCAAGCCCGCCTAATTTCAAAGAGAAAGAATACTAGAGGGCCACAAAATTAGTGTATTTGGTGGTCTCAGTTAAATTTTATTGGAATTTATTTAATGAAATAAATATTATTCTCATGTCCTTGGAAAAAATTTATTCTAGTTACAATTATCGCATAAATTATATAAAATATATTTATTTATTTTATTGAACATTTAATAAATATTTATTTAATAGTTTTTAAATAAAATATTAATTAAAGAGAAAAAATTATTTATTTATTTATCCGAGTGTTCAATAAACAGAAGTTATGTTTGAGTGGAACATTGGAAGTCCTATAGAAATATATTTATTTGTAAGACGGTAACTAATTATTTAAATATTTAGGACAAATTAAAATAACGCTACTATTATTTTGTGACGCGGAATTTTATTTATAATTATGTTTTTCACAAGCTCTCTCACGATAAATAATGAGGTGGTATTATTTTTAAATTCATGTGTTTTCACTAATTTCATGAATGTATTTAATTGTTACTATGAAATTAATTATTGTAACTGAAATTACATGTATATAAATAGGCAATTACGCCAATTGTGCCAGACACCACACCACACACAAGGTGAAATGAGAATTGTAGAGCCAAACAATTTCTTTCTCGAATCCACCTCTCTCCCCGCCCAAGAACGAGATATGTTATTTAAGGAAGAAGAACAAAAAACCAATAATTACAAACACAAGACACTTGCTTATATATTCTATGACCCGAAGAAAGAGCAGTGTCGATCAGAGGCCATTAGAGCACATGTGGATCTCTACATGATGGATTCTAGTTTGGATCATTACAAGCATAATGAGATAATCTGGAAGGTTCATTCGGGATGATCAACATCATCAACAAAGAAAAATACCAAAGATACATGTATTACATTTCTTTATGAAATTAATTAAAATAAATTATTATCATGATTTGAAAGATCCTCTCTAAAGGTTTCAAGCCTTTTTTATTTATCTAATTTATGATTATATTTTGTGGAGACTAGAATTCATCATCATATTGATCCCATAATAATCATTCATCATGATAGAAATCAAAATTGGGTGTCGTCTCAACCACTCTTCGGTTTCCCTGAGAACCATCAATTTCATCATTAATAAAAAAGATAGTTGAATGCACATTTTAATTAATTCATGTGAAAATAAAAAATATGATCTATAAAAATTATTATATACCATGAATCAATGATTTTTTTGATAAAATTATAATTTATTGGTACTTATTTTAGTTTAATAATCAATATCGATATAATCAATTAAGTTTTATGAGATAATATTTATCAAATATTGATTTCAAAAAAAATTTGGAGAGTATTTATACCAAGTGATTCCTTCTCAATATTGAAAATTCAATTACAATCATCATGGATCATGTGAAAGGATTCTTTATAGGCTATCTTGAAATATTCATGATTCCATTATTAATGATGTTCTAATATATTCTATAGGAAAGGAAGAACATGAATAGATTTTGAGTGTTGTTATATTTAAATTAAAAAGGGTAATTTGTATTTTATGTTAGTAATGTGTGAATTTTCGTTACAAATATTATTTTTCATGTTTCATTTTGTTAGAAGCTATATATTTATTTTAATTTTTAAGAGTGAATATGAATTTATGGTTTCATGAGGGATTTTGTTATGGGAACATAGACATTATTCAATATTCATAGCTTTTATTGTCCTTAAATATTTTATTTTTATATATAACATGGATATGTAGTTGTATTTTGTTTATAGGATGAATTTTATAGAAGGCATAACTTAGAATATAGAGGAAATTTTAGTTATCATGGTATTTCATGTCATGTCCGAGATTGGTTTATCCAGTAAGTAGGTTGGACAAGAATGTAGCCTCCTTCCTGTAGTTGTTTCCAACATGACCCAGGAAGGTAATGTCAAAATGTAGGATTTCAAGGGTGTTAATCATCCAATATTGTGAAGTACACACCCTGAGTTGCACTGGGCAAGAGGATTAAACACACATGTGACCAAAGGCCCTTCAACAGTAATTATGCATTTGAGGAATTTATGTTGTAACCACAAGTAATGAAGTTAAAACTTAATGAAAAGATTCACTTCACAGCATGACCCTTCTTTTTTTCATATTTAATGGAGTAAGGGTGGATATTTTTTATATTGGGAACTCTAATATTCTCGTATTTAGGGATGATCCATTTTTGGGGTTTGGGTGGTCATGCGGAGGACCTTTTTTACAATCACCCAAACTATTACACATATTTAACCCCCCCCCCCCCAATAGAGAGTTTATTTTTTGATATTTTCTGGTAGAAATTTTTTGTAAGTTACTTATTTCTGTCCCTTAATTTCAGTTTTCCATTTTTCGTAACTTTTTTTTGAACTTAGATATTTCATTAGGTCAGTTCCCCTAAAATATAGTGGAATAATCTAATGACAACTGTTGTATCATATGTGGTGTAAATTGTAGGACCAATAAATTTTATCCAAACCCATCTATTAATGTTTATGTTTATTTTTTATCCATTGTAAATATGATTATTTTATATAATTGGATGAAATTTCTAATTAAATTAGTATTAGTGGATATGTATTATTATCAGGATAGTGTTGGGGTTGTGAAATTGATATTTAGAATGTGTTTGGTTAAGGATCATGTGATGTGGTGATGTCAAGAGAGTTTTTCCATGATTATTCATATTTCCATTTATATAAATAAATAATTAATAATTACTATAAATAATTATGTATAGTGAATTTTGCATGAAATGATATCTAGGATTAGAATGATATTAGGCGAATCCTTGATGGGTTTATTTGCGGATAATATTATCCTGACATAGCATAAATCCTTAATATATTTAGGTTGCCCCTTTAATATAATTTTATCACTTCATTCTATGTTTACATTCATGTGTGCATGTTTAATGGGACCAGGTTAATGACATGGACCATGAGGGACCTTGGGGTAAGAAACATGATGGAATTTATTCTCATATTTTTGGGATAATTGGTCAATAGTGTTTTGAGTTTCTTAGGAAAGACCATACAAATTGTCTATAATGAATAAGGGAGCTAGTTGAGTTGATGAAAGACCTTACGAAGTCATGAGAAGTGATATTTGGCACATGTAGTTTGTGTTGGATTCCATCAGTAAATTATGGTAGCTATGAAAGATGTTGGCCTACTAAGAATATTTGAGACAGAAAATATCTAATTCATAAAGAGTGATAACATCCAAAGAGAGGATATATGTGTAAATAGTTTTGTGAGTATGAAAAGTTCTTCAATACTATAGGAGTTGTGATCTACGTTTTACCTTCAAATGATGGAATGAAATATTTTACATGGGATCTAATATAGAGACCTAGATATGGATGGTTTATGCAGTTCTTGGAATTGAATAGGGATTTCAAGTGGGTTTATGATAATAATTGGACCCCTAATATATATGATCATGGTCAAGATTATCCTCTTGGTTTTGGTGTCACCATCGTTTGACTGGTTTGACCTTGTATCAGTTATTAGATATTGAAGTATATCTGGATGGCACTATTGGATGCCCAGTGGTGTTGTAGGAAAATGTAATGAGGATTATCATATTGGCCGTGTTAAGTGAGGTTATATATATATGAATGGTATGATTAAATATACAACAATGTGGATGATGATATGAGGAACATGTTTTTAGGTTTGTGTTCCCTTTACAGATTCATGTTTTTGATTTTGATAGTGTTAGGTGAATAATATATGTTATAGTTTGGATCATTACTTGAGCAAGCATGGGTCATCTCAATGGACTTTATATTATTTAAAATGTGTTTAGGGCCACCCATGAAGGGTTGGGTTAGTATGTGGTGTGATAAAAAAATTATAGACCCCATAAAGATCAGATTGAATTTTATTAGAGTAATACCCATGAGTGTCTCGTTCATCATGTGATGTGTGATGTGACAAATGGTCACATAAGTAAGAGATATTTTAGTGAATCGAGATGTGGATATATGATTATTCCCTATTTTATTAGCTAGTTTGTTTTGGGATGGATGATTCCTTACCTAAATTCATTAAGTAGTAATTAGATATTAGTTATGTTTTCATCTGGTGATGGGTGAGGTGGATTCTTGTATGGTTTCATAATCAGAATGATCAGGTTCCATGGAGTTCTTATCCGCACATGGTGACCTTATGTCTTGTTAATCATCATGTATTGGTTCTGACACAACATCCACATGCATGTGTGACTTATTTAGTTTCATCATGAAAACACATATATGATTACCTATACTAGATAAAATTAAAAAGACCTAGTTGATATATATTTATCACTCCCAATATAGGGATATCAAATTCATTATGGGGTGTATTATTTGGTTACATACATGTTTGGTTTAAATGGGCAATGGTAGATGTTCAATAGGGGCGAATAAGATAGACTAAAAAAATTATAATTAATATATTAATTATTTAAAGTAGATATTTTTTTTAATTAGAAGATTTAATTTATAGTTAAAATAATGAATAAAATTAATATAATGTTTGTACAAATAGTCCAATCCATATAGAACATTTCCAGTTTTATACCTCTCTACTCAGTGGGAGATACATTGTGAACTACCTAATTATTAAAGGTCAGGAATAACACTATTAAAAATATTTCTACAGTATTCATAGATAATCATGATGAACTATAATTTAATTGTGATTCACAACCCAATTAAAAACAAGACTTTAGACTAAGGGAGTCTCAACCAGAATAACCCTGAATTTTGAATTTTGGAAACCCCAACCAGGAAGGAAGAAATTAATTTTTATGTAAAATAATAAATATAAAATAGATATTACTTGAATCATATTATGAAATGTTATAAACTAATGAAACTATATGAAATATATATTAGAAGAATAAAACAAATTTACATGTTCTAGAGTGTTCAATCAAAACGATCATCTAATCAACATAGTATAGGTCAAAGTATTTCTTTGTTTCTAAAATCATAAAGCATCCATCACTAGTAAAAAAAATTAACATATCACATGAATGTTCCCAAATATGAAAAAAATTCATATCATTATGTCATATGAAGTCAAAATTTTGTAATTTTAAATCTCTATGATATTTAATATATTTCACGAAATATAAAAAACATTTTAAAATGGATTGTAAATATTGACATACACCTTTAATGCGTAATGAAATTCAATAATAATAATAATAGTTTCTAAAATATCACAGAGATAGACATATATATATTTTCATTTTAGAAATATTTCTCAACTCATAATTGTTTTTAAAAATGATTACTAATTAAATTCAATTTGAAAACTTTCTATAAATAATTGAATTAGTCTCATTAATAATTGGTCAATTATAAATTCCATGAAATAAAGGCTATGAATTTGAAAATATAACTTTAAAAAATAAATTATTAAGATGAGTGGAATAATATTTAGTGAAACTCATAACATAATAATACATATTAAAAATATTAAATTAGTCTTTAACAAGTTTGATATAATATTATACTATTTTATAAACAATAATATCGATGAAAGAAACATAAAATAACAAAAACTATTAATGATTTTTTAGGTTGTTTTTTTCATTTTTCAAACTACACCACTATATGATTTTCATAAAAACATGTTTAAAAGGAATAAAATATCTTATCATAGGTTCTAGATATTTAATATGAATTTATATATTCATTTGAATGTATTAAATAATTAATATAAAGATAATTTAAATAGATATATAAAACACAATGAATAAAGAGTAGTTTTTTATAGGACTTCTATGTATCTAAATTTACATAGAGAAAGTTCACTTATAAATTTTTCACATATCTGTTTATATATATATATATATGAATATTTTCCACATAAGAAAATAACATATTCAATTCACTATAGATTCATTTCACATATGGAAATAAAAAAGGATATTCACTATGAAATGGAATCACATATTTAAATTCATAATTAATGTGAATTACTAAATAATAAAATCAACATAGGTAAATCATGAATGGGATTCCTGTAGTAAACTCTGCATAGGTTATTCACTAAATAAATTAAGCAGGTAATTTATTTTTTCACATTTCTTATTTTATCATGTAGGCAATTCATGTAATGGAATTCTTAGAAAATATAGGCAGAATGTGTTCTCAAATTCTGTAACTAAAAATCACCTTTTTTATGTATAATAATATCCTTCTATTTTGAAATGTATTTATAATATTTCATTATATTGGTAAATATTCTAAAACAAGCTTAATATCATATATATGATTCATTTTATCAATAATGAAATAATAAAATGCATTTTAAAAAAGATGATGAATTGAGACTACTAATATACAGTATATTGAAATGGAATTCTATACATTATAGAAATCAATTTGGAATATTATGTATTCTAATGAAATATATGATCAATTATTATATTCCCAAAAAATGAATCATTAATTATAGTTTTCTGTAGTTAATATTATAATCTAAATACTGAGGGAAACCAAAAATATAAAATCTTATATGTTGCTCCAAAACCAACTACTTGATTTCTAAATAGGTTATGTGGTAAATGAAATGGATATAGAGTTTACAGAACTTTTTTGATATGGGGACATTATAAAACATGCATAATTGTTTTTAATTCACACAAATGTATTATTTTTTATATGAACTCAAAATAAGATTTATTAAACATGTTAGGATCTATAAAAATATGAAATATAAATAAACAAATTAAGCAATGAATAAATTTATATTACCATGATCAAGTAAACATTAATAAATATAAAATTAAAATATTTATGAAATATAACAATATAAAATCATCGAATTTAATACAATTAAAATTTAATTGTATGATATTATTAAGAAATATTGAGAGGTTTTGTAATGAGTCAAAATAAAAATACATTCAATCACATGAAAAATAAGTCTCCTCCTATGTGTTTTATTGTAAAACCCATCATCAATAACAATATTAATTATCCCCAATTTTTTAAACAAAAAATGTATTAAATTTTTTTAAACATGTAACGAATATCCATGATTATATCATCCACTTTTAAAACATAGAATTAAATTTATTTAGAAGAAATTTTTTAAGGCCATATGAGTAAAAAATAATGAGGAATATCTTACCAATATATATTTTATGAAAATAAAAACAAATTAATAAGGAAGTTGAAAACATATTGGATGGATGAGTTGATTTAAAATGGTTAAATAATGAACAAATATATATTCAAAGTAATGAAATGTAATCTTAAAACATGATTTTGAATTTTACATATTGCCTATAAATATTATAATTTCACCATGTAATCATACTCAAAATCCACCTATACATGTTAATACCCAAACTATTATGATTCCAAAAATCAATGTTCAAATTTATGTTTATAAAAAATCTCAAATTCTAATGGATTAGAGATGATATATTCAATTTTATTTACCATATAGATAAAAACTAAAAAATAGAGTCTTTATTAAAAAAATCTCAAATAAAATAAAATCTAAAATAAATATTCTATATTCTTGAATTTTATGAACCCCTACATCTGGAGATACACCTCTAGGTATGAAAATAATGAAAGGGAGATAATGACCCCTCAGACCTGCCCCCAGTAGGCCCCGAGATGGAGAATATAAAAAATGGTATAGAAAACTAAAAATTTGGGTTGTATTACCCTTTATAATGAAACAATATCAGGATATAGGATGTATCGAACAAAACAAGTCCAAGAAATATTATAAAATAAATCCAAATCATCACCCAATGCATGTATAAATAAAAAACTGATATATATAAATGTCTCCAAAATTGAATCAAAAACTAAAAAAACTATGGTGAAAAATAGAAATAGATCTAATGGCCCAAACTAAAAATATCCAGCATGGTCCACAAAGTTATCTTGGAAACCAGAAAACAGTTTTCATGTAGTTACGTAGCGCATCCACATATATTCAATAGGAAAACTGAAATCTCTCTCTCAAATGTGAAATTGGAATACTAATGAACCCATGTTATCTTAGTAGATCCAAAACACCTAAAAAGGTATACTAACAATAAACACATCCTAAAAATGATATATAACTTAATAACACATACATGTAATATAAAATAATATAAATCACATAAATGATCGGGTACCCCGCACCACATTCCCAGTGATTAGAAGATCTCACACTCTAACAAAAAATGTCATGAAACACCCACATCATTTAAAAACACAATGTCACAACCTTCCCATACACACCTGGGCCTCCCAATCCATACCACATCCCGACAAAGGACACATGGGCCAAAAACCAAATAACATCCCACCCATAGAAACCTGGGACAAAACCACATCACATCCCACATATAGACACATGGGCCACAAATTAGATCTCATCCCAAACACACATTGGAGAGAACATCACATTTAATCATAGAGGCACCATGGAAATCACCACATCCCCGCAAACTCTTGGTCCTCACAAACAATAAATTGGCTGAATAATCATTCTCTATCACAAACTAGAAGTTTGATAAGGAAAGAGCGGGTGGCAAGCCAACAATCCCCCCATCAGGATTTTTGGGAAGGACACCCTCTCATGTGATGATCGTGGTGTTTGGAAAAAAGTTCTCAACTAGAGTATAGTGTGTATAAAAACAAAGAGAACATATAATGTATACATGTATAGTTAGAACACATGATCCAATCCAATGGGTTTATAACAATAACTAACCATATCACAAAATCCACACAATCGCCACCCACTCTAATTGAATAAAATCACACACACACACAAACAAAAACCAAAATTCATTTTCAATATAAAATCCAAGTTCTCAGGTTTTTATGTTCTCAACAATTTCAACTTTATCTCCCCCTTCGATTGCTTCAATCAACATTTGGTAGGAATCCCATATCATCATATATCAAATTTACAACTGATCTACCTATATAAAAACATAATTTAGTTAATAAACATACCCCCATCATCAATTTCCCCATTAAAAATTCAACGTTGAAATTTTTAACATATAAAATTAACTATATTTATACGTAGGAAGATATAAATGATCCAGACACACCGTATATGAAAACTAGCACAACCTAATGTCCCCATCCACATCACCTTACAGTCGCATCCACATTCAAAGAAACTCTATGTAACCATAGCAAAACTACCATTGTAACGCCCCGACCCCAGCTACCCAGAGTCTGTGCATTACTTCGTAACATTGTCCTGATCACAAAAGATCATGTCTCGAAAGACCGATTATTTTAGTAGCCTTGGAAACACTAGATACATTCGTAAACGTTACATTACATCATAAAGTGAAAAAATACAATAACAAAGTCTCCATAGACCACTCTCATATCCTCTTCTGAAAATCCCTACAGGTCATTCATAAAATACTTCTTCACATCCTGGAAAATATTAAAACATTGAAAGGGGTGAGCTCAGATGCTCAGTAAGGATAACAATATTGTGGAAGCTTTCATAAATAAACATAAACATTTAAGGAAATGTATAAATAAAACAAAATCCTTTTAAACTTGAACTTAAACATAATATGGAAAAATTAAAATGAGATAATGCCATTTACTTCTTCACATGGATATTCTACTGGTTGAATGATCACATGCAATATCAATAACCACTTTCATAATGATTGAATGCATAATGCCAGACTATCATAACCACGTAGCCAAGGCCTCGTGCCAAGACCACAAATAAGATTTTGTCAAGGCCTCGTGCCAAGACACTAGTTTGTCTCATGAGACCTACCGATGCATCGAGGAGCTATAGTGGGCTCCACCCGTCACTTATTAAGTCCAATGCATTCCTCATATGAATAGGTTTAAACATATCATAAACCATAACATAATCGTATCACATAAAACATGCATAAAGGAAACATAACATTTCCACATTTCAATCACAATATATCAATACAACACATTGATATAATAAAAACTCTTTCAAAACAATTTTCAATACCAAAATAAAAGAAAGTTAAAACTTTGTATTTATTTTTCAATAAAAAAAAGTGATGGCTTGTAGAAAAAACCGAAACTCAAATAATGGTCACGACGGCAGAGAAGTCATTGTCGCCGCATATGTACGGAAAGAAAAACATTCCCTTTTTGTCCTTTAGTAAAATGCTTCATATAAAAAAGATTCCTTTTGAATAATCGTTAAAGTCAAAGGGGTTTATACACCGTATAAAAGAAAGTTGTGTATAAAACCAAATATGCCTCAATGAAAGGAGATTGAGACGAAGTCCTTATAAAGATAATTTTTAACATAAATTAGATCTATTATGTGTATTCACTATAGTTACACATAAAGAAAGTAAAAATACAAAATAGGACATAATAATATCATGACATAATTTGAAAGTAGGAGATTAACCCAAAGAATGGAAATTGGGTTAAGAAATTCACATACCTTGTGTCCGACTTGATTCGACCGTTATTTAACCTCCTGAATAATAAACTAGAGTTAATATCTACTTTATTAAGAACCATTTTCAATTTCATTATCCTTTTTATATCACTTATTACAATGTTATGAACAATATGTAATTATTTACGTTAATAACGGTCGTTTTGTCGATCTTTGGTACTTGAGTCAACAATAAACTTCTTGTAATTACAAGTTGTTTATGTGGTAGAATATCCATTATCTCCAGAATTATATTCATGATTTATATGTCATATATATCATATATATATACAGTATATATATTCATTCATAATATTACGTAACATTTAGAGGTAAGAAATGAAATGCACCGTTCATGGAGACGGTAAGCCGTACGTACGCTTGAACGCTAATTTCATTTCTATTTCGTATTTGATGGAATGAAATCATAATTATATAAAGGTATAATATAGTTCCAGTATAATATCATCTATAATATCACATACTCCATGCTTTATACATCCCACATATGGAATTAACGATTCACATCACTTTGAGGGGGCGGTAGTCCGCACTTCCTAAAATGAAATTATCGCGTTTACCCATAAGGGAAATCATAAAGTATGCCATAAATGAGAAATAAAGAAGCATGAGGAAAACATAAACATATTATATATAATATATAAATATAGTGACATCTTAATGTCCACCTTTGAAGGTGTTATATGAGTGTTGAACAATCATCGTTTCGTGTGGCAGAAATTCGCCATCCACAGAAACAGTATGTTCTTTACAATTAGATATAGGTGTGTGTAAGTGTAGCTATAATACTTCTTATAAAAACATCCTAGTATATTGAGGATACTAGTGTTGTTACAAAAGAAATGAATGAAAAGAGTTTATGGGGTTGGAGAAGCAAAATAAAACAAAATAACATAAGAGAAGACATTACCTTAAAATCGGGTAACTCTTTTTGATTTGAGCCAAAGGCTTCCTTGGAAAGACTTCTGCCCAATGTGAGGATTCTAGGAGTAATAGGGGGAAGTTGGGAGAGTATTTGGGCATAGGTTGGCCAATACAAATGGCTTGAAAGTGTGAAAGAGGTGGTAGAGGTGGGGGCCTTTTATAAGAGGAGAGGAGGGGCACTCTTGGAAAGTTAGGAAATTTTACATTAGTATACAATGATTATCGGATTATAAAGGTCCCACACTTATATAATTCGTGGATAAGGTGATAAGGGTTCTAAATATACCCATACAATAGTCTTTGGACAAGTTTAATCCTTGGATTGTACCTTATCTTTTCATTTTATTAAAATCGTTAAATAAGGAGGTCATCGCTGCATCATAATGATGTCATAAATAATTTAATTTATTTAATGTCTAAAAATTATAAAAAAATACTATGATTTAGGAAATATTTTTAGCTTTAAATGACTATTTGTAGTCAAAAATATGACTTGTATAACCCCATGTAAAAATTGTTTTAGTAAAACATTTCATGTTTGTGTCATTTTTTACTTTAACATTAAATAAAAGGTATTTATGTCATTTTCCAACTAAAATGGCTCCATGGGGTCCCCAAGTTGACCCATGGATTGTCTTGGTCGGCCATGACTCATCCAATAGGAGTAGGACAAGTGTCAAGATCATATCATATTATTAAAACATTATTTTTACCTTAAACTACACTAATTAACTCTAATCGCGATTAAGAACTTAAAAGTTACTATTCAACAAAAAATTATTTTAATCTCATTGAACCACATTTTACTTCTTAATGACAACCATGTATGTCGGATTTTTGGAAATCAAATCATAGAAGTTGTAATATTTCATTTAAATGAAAAATCAGTTATTTAACTACCACTTAGTGGTTTCACTATTCATCAAAAATTGAAGTTTTTCAGAACAATGCCAAAATTTCACCCTAATCTATAATTGATATTCCGATTTCAAAAATGATGTCTATTTTAAAAAATTACAAAAATATAAGTTGCATTAATTTATTTTATAATTAATTCCCGTTGTCACAACAAATAGCGTGTTTTTAAGAAACAATTTATATCAGAAGATTGGCAATTGTTTATGTCCAATTTAAATGTTAAATTAATTCTAATGAGAACCATTGGATAAAATGGTAAAAATATATTACAATTATACTTTAAAACCACTAAATAGTATAATTTATCACTATAAATTATTTTGATTAAAAAAGTTGTTTTTAAGTATTTTTCACTATTCATAAAAAATTAGAAGTTCTTAGAAAAATACCAAAAATTCAACATAGGCTAATTTCGATATTCCGAATCCAAATATGAAGTCCATTTTGATAAATAAAATTTATCAAATTTCAAAAAGTAGGTATTACTATTCACAACGGCCGGTTTAATTATTTGTAGTGTGTGTTAGAGCTCGAGGTTGCGTACAACACATGCTATTGCATTATTCGAAAGGAAACGTACCGTGGATGTTTGGGGTGTTACAACCATCACATCCTTGTTGCACCACTACACCATTACAATAATCACATCATTACTGCATAAAACATCTCATCCACTACCCCCACATATCACAAAACAGTCATATTCCATCCATCATATCATCAGATCCAACCCACGTCACACAATAATGTCCACAAACATGTTATCACAAAAAATCGAGAAAAAAACATTGATATTTAACAAGTAATCCCTTATTAAATATCGATTAATCTTGGATGTTATCGTAAAAAAGCATATAATCCCATGAAATCCATTTATTTTAACCAAATTTATATTGTTAACTAATTATATAATATGTGGTGCCAACATCCATATGACAAGAATGTATTCCAAAACCCAAAACTAGTGCACAAACAGAGACCCCCAATGGAAACGATTTTTAGTGCGTATTTAGCCAATCCTATTCACAACATTGATCAAAATATCAATAACATAGTAAGATCATACATCACATTCCCCTACCCATTTAAATTCAATATAAACTGATTCATTATGGATCTTAATACATTTGTGGACATGTTCACAAGAGTTAACAATAATAAATCCATTCTTCTTGATAAAAATAAAGATAAATGAACGAAATCATGAATTGGAATATGTATGGTCAATAGATCATTATTTCACCAAAACAGGGGCGTGCATGCAGTAGAAAATTCATTTCGTAATGATATACCAGCTACTACAATAGATTACATGATTCCTATGGGAAGAATGATTAGCTATATTATATATCAAGAGAATGCAAGGCCAAATGAGGAGAATTAATAAAATTTTCTTTAGAATGTATTGATCCTAATTGGTTGTGATGAGATACAGTTTTTGAATCTCTCTTAAAGTGGATCACATTAAACCATGTAATTTGACCATTTAAAATCCTCTAGTCTCGGAGAAATTTATGATATGGTTGACTGCCTTTGGAATGACTTGATGATCATTAATTATGTCATTTAATTCATTTATCAAAAAATGGAATAAAAGGACAAATCTAGAAACAATGCTTATTGCCATAACTAGTGAGTCGCCACTAATAAGTGACTGTTAGTGAGTCACCCCTGGACGAGTCACCACTAGATGATTCCTTGCCAGTGAGTCACTGCCGGTGAGTTAGCACTACAGAGTCCCAACCAGTAATTCATCAAAAGATGAGTCACTACCAGTTAGTAACAGCCAGTGAGTCACAACCAGTGAGTCACCAATAGACGAGGCACTGCCAGATGAGTCACCTCTAGACAAGTCAACGTGAGTTGATTCAGTGCCAGCGAGTCACTACCAGATGTGTCACCTCCTTTGAGCTATCACCAGGATGATTTACAACCATGATAAACTATTGGTAGGTTTTGGTACAACAATTATGATCTTATTTAATAATGAGATACCATTGGAAAACTATATATTTGACAATATTTTTAAAGGATTCACCGTTGGAATGACTCAGATGTCCCAAAAACACTTTAGAAAACCCCTAGATACCTCAAGAATCAATTTTCTCACAAAATAATGGACTATAAAGGCTATTACATTTCACTATATACCTTTGAAAATATTCTCAACCTTCATAATTGAAAACCAACCTAGCCTAAATATACCTCTTAGGTATTTCATTACAATTGAAACACAATCATCAACTAAACATGTTATCCCAAACACCCACAAAAATTAAAAAAAACATAACCACCCTTAAAAATAGATCATTCAGAACTACCTATAATTATAAGTAATGTTATAGAATTATTCATACCATCAAATAAATATATATCAAAAATATATTAAAACTTGAGAAATATAACAAACCCAAAAGGAAAGATGGTGAAGTTCCAAAAAAACAATCCCTTGAGATACATCTCAATGATCTCAAAATATTTGGAACACAATAGCCACTAGGGAACAAAGTGAAAATGGAGAAACTATATTAAACACAACCTCTTGATAATGAATCCTATCAAACATGAACATAGTCCCCAAGATAGGTATGAACCATCCAATAAGATATACAAAAAATAAAACCAAAATAATAAAATTGTGCAAGGTAATACATTCAAAATAACTTCTTCACATTATTTAAAAAACAAGGACTAAATTATGGATAAGGGAAAACATTTTTAAACCTTTTTAATTTAAATAATTCACCAATACATTCCATTAAATGAATATCTATACATGCATTATCTTCATTTTCTATTCCATAAATTTTAAATTTGAATATTTTGAAACATATATTGAATAACATATCATGAAAAAAATTATTATCATGATTCAGTAATAATTTCATAAAAACATTGATATGTTATTTTTAACATTTCATTAATCCATACATGTAACGAGTTTAAAATCTATGAATGATTTTTAAAGGATCTATTACATTCTAAACATGTATCTCAAAATTTTGTTTTTAACAATGTTATGTTTGAAAACATCCCTATTAAATTCATTTCCATGAAAACTCATGTATTTAAAATAAATATAGTAAGCTCATAAAACCACATTGCATCAAACTCCATTTCTAAATCCTTTTTATTACTATTATTTATCAAATTACTCATTCTGAAAATAAAATCCAAAAATTGCCTATAACTATATTTTATTTAATATGTTTCCCAAGGCGTCAAAAATAAATTGGATGGTTTCATTCTATCACCAAACATATTCCATTATACTAACAGTTATCTATCATTATAATTACCATGTAAATATTAACACATATTATGATAAATTTTATAACTAATTAATTAATATATGGAATGAATATAAGTATGACATTAATTTATAAACAATACACCTTATCCATGTTTAAAATTATTCCTTGTTAATCATCAAAACATTATATACCAGGAACATAATTAGGAATGAACAATAATTGTTTTAATATTTAAATTTCTATTTTTCATAGGTGCACATAATTACATGAAAGAGTTTATAACAAAATTATTATAACAAACTGAACACTCATATTAGTATTGATAGACATACCATAATAATAAAAATCATATAACACATCAACCACACCATGATATTTCCTGCTTTGGGCGGTACAGACTTGATGACTATATTTTAAAATGTTTCGTAATATTATGTGTCTTGATTTAGGGAAATTGATTCCCTATCTTCATATGTTTTTGTTCTTAAAACGTAACAAAAAATAATATCATACACACAAACCCAACCAACATGGTGGTATTAAAAACATTCCCAACACATCAATTATAAAAATATTATGGAATGGGAGGTAGGTCTATCTTTATTAATTTTGCAGCTTCCAAAATGACTAGTTTGTCTCATTACCACTATTAAGTGATTAACCATTTTATGAGAGGTGGGGGTTTATTTCAATAAAAATATCACCACACAAAACAACAAAAAATTTATATGATACCACAAAATCGACAAATCACATTCACTGCACATTACCACTACTAAACCACACATCCATTGCCAAAGCATCCAAACCAACAAAAATTTACTCCATACATTTCACTCAAAAACATCATTGCACCACATAAAATACACATTAAATAAAATTTTTCACATACCAAATTCACTATATCATTCTCAACATTGGTCGATCCAACAATCACCACTAAAATAACTCATCAATCCCCAAACACACTATTAATGATTCCACTCTCCCATTTCAAGATATTATCATCTTTAGGCTGCCATGACTCACCCAAACTGTTTCAATGATGTCAAAGTATAATGAATATCGATTAAAGATTATGCTTGTCCCAAATTTTGTACATGAAATTTTTTAAACCATGATTCAGGAAAGGAATCACAACAATAATAATCACACATAGTAGTACCTCATAGTATCTTACATTATTATCCATGGGTTTATATTACATTATATATTTATTTATCATGGTTACATTCGTACAATTATAAATTTTTCATGAGGAATCAGTTAATTAGTAATATGTAAGTGATTATCTTTTTAATGCATCGTATTTTAGACCAGTCAGTCATATCAAGGGTTTTGTAAACTACACCAATCATAACACAAACATGTTTTCAAACAACTACTATTTTCAGTAAATCATAACAACATGTTAATTCAATGATAACAATTAAATCACAAACAACACTAATATTTTCCAGGTTATTTCTTCTAAAAAATCATGTCTTTCATTTAAATAGTTCTAGAATACATCCATATTAATTGAAAAAATTCACACATGTTATATCACACGCCTTGTTCAATATGGTTAAACTAGACATTCTGGGTTCATATTATTATCAATGTAAAACACTTCAAACATAATTTAATAAATTCCATATTTGGGTTATTGTGTTCAATTTAAATTCTAAATTTCATAAATGATCTGTTTTCATAATCATTAAATAAAACATGCTTCCTCACGAAAAAATTAAAACTATACATGTTTTATTAATATGTATCACGATTTTATCATTCTCATAATGAACATTATTTAATCATTTCCTTATTAATGACACAATGATTATGTATATAATTATGAACAAATTGTATCTAGTTATATATTAAAATGTAATGTATTTAAAATGCAACATGTAAAGGGATCTCATACCATAATTTCCTTAGTTTTCACCCCAATGATTTCAACATTACTCATTTTCTTATTACAAACTACTCATGATGTAACCTGTGATGTATGGATATTTCCATACTGAAAATTCTTATTAGTCATAAAATAATATGTTTAATCACTCATATAGTTTTAAGTCTCAAAATAAGACCATAAATCATTCTTATATGTTTCAAAAACATAGAACAAATGTAACATGTATTTATACTATATCACATGCTTATAATATATGGTAATATCAGTATTGAATAATTTTAATAGAGGGAGAAATTTAAATCATGTTGTTATTATCAAATATTAAAAATCAAAATAATTTTCTATAATTAAGACTGAATCATTCATAAATTTCTAAATTTAAATGCTTAAAGACACATTTTATAATAATTCAACAACACATCCTTGTGAAAAATTATAAATGAAAAAAAAACAAGAAAAAAATCTCACATGGAAACTAGAATACTTATAATTATGGTTTCAGATTAATTTCTTTTATCATACTAGTGTGATATATACTTAGTGGTTACATGCTTCATTATGTTTTTCAAAATTAAATAGTTGATTTTTAAAAAAAAAATTCTATGAATTTTTATCTAACAATTTCAAAAACTAGAAAAAAATGATCCCATGTTATAGATTTATGAGAAAGGAATAATGATTAAATTAATTAATATTCATGATAAAATTGGAATGAAAATTACACATTCAAACATCATGGAGGTCCCAAACAAGTAGAACATTATAGTTAAGTACAATATTACACATTACATTTATGTTTTATAAATAATTCATAAAATAATAAATATTTGTAAAGTCATTGGAAAACTCAACAAAACCCACATAAAATTTCATTATTAATTTAATTAATTTTATCCTCTCAAAATCAAAAAATTCAAATATGAACACACATCATCATGATGCTTGTACCTATCCATGGTCTCTACCATAAGGATGTACTACCTCACATGGTCATTCGGTTGGATTAGAGTTAATGTGTTGGATCAAAGGGGGCCCTAAAATACCTTATATTGCCTAGTCTTCCCAAGAATATTTCATTCACCAAGATGAACTGACTCTATTTCCATTCCAATCCATGAATTCCTCATTGTTCCTAATTCTGAAATCCACCTTATCTCTCAAATATTGTCTCTGATACCCTTTTTCATTATCCCTCCCTCTATAGATACTCCTCCTGGGATGGAAATGATGAAAGGGAGATAATGACCCATGATCCATACCCCTTAAAGGCTACAGGTTGGTGACTAACACAAAGGGTATACAAATCCCACAATATGGGAGACATTACCCTTTATATGGAAAGAAGATGAGGAAATAAGTTGTATCAACCAAAAAATACAAACACATTTTATAAAATAAATCTAAAACATCCCCCAATGAATGTATATATCATAATAAAACATATAAATATCTCCCAAAAGAATTCCCAAAAAAACTAAACGTTATGGTCGTGATAGAGCCTCAGCTCCAAAGCCCAGAACTAGAAATGTTTAGATATTTGGTTTAAAAAATTGTAAATGGAATTTGAATACTCCCATGAAATTGTAAAAGAGATGAAACTAAATCAGAAGAAGATTTGATGAAGAATATTCAAGAATCCAAATTTAGAAAGGTTAAATAGGGCGTTGTGAAGCGTATACAATTCAAGAAAAAATGATTTGCATGGAGGTACATGACCATGTGAAGAAACATCAAATCCAATGGTTCTAAGAATAATGTTACTGTTTTTCGGAGTAGACACTCAAGAGGTCGATGAATTGAGTTCCAATTAAAATTTCTATTTAAAAGATTTGTCTTCAAAACCCCCAATTAAAACACAAAATTAAACTATAGTGAATTTATATCAACATAGAGGTTCTATTAGGTTCTCAAAGGATTGATTATTTCCCAGTTAATCAAATCAGAAGAATTTATTATCTTGTGAAACTAACTTACTGATTTATAGCTAATATAAACACTTGCGAGTTTAATTATAAAAGTGACTTTTAAAATAGTTTTGGTTTTAAAGTAATTATCAGCGGAATAAAAAAAATCTTTGAATATAAATAAGCACAGCAGATTTAACCAAGAGGTTCAGTCTTAAGATGAGACTTAGACCTCTCAAAACATTATATAAAAGTGATCCACACCCTGGATCAGGGATAAACAATAGTATACAACTCTCCAGGTCACACGACCTCTACCGCTGTTATCCGTGGGAACAAAAACAACAGCACCAGCTGTCCAGGTCACACACGACCTCTACCACTATCCCAGTGGGAAATACAAAATGTAAGAGAGTTGAGTGAAGATTTACAAATCCTCCAGTTAGAGTACATGAGATAGTGTGTGTTTAAAATATAGAATATAACACACACTGCTCAATATGTAAAAAGATAAATCACGAAGCAAATATTTAGAGTTTAGAAATGGCTCTAGTGATTGTCGTGCAGTTCTGGACTCCTTTGATTGATCAGAATTCGCTCTGAGTCCACTTCTGGTTTTTTTCTGGAAAATAGATTATCATCTATTTCTTTGACTTCTAGGTGTAGAGACAGTCGATGAAGCTCTTGTTTTATGTTCTTGTTATCAGCACTTCACTGGTATGCAGTAATGAATGAGTTCTTCATATAAGTTCAGTCGTCTCTTTGAATTCACGCTTTGTTGTTCTTCCAGCACACCTTGTGGAATGTATGTCTCTATGTATTCGTCTATTTATCTCAACTTTGTAGTAGCACATCCTTCCTTTATTTAAATCATGAGCTCCGGCAAAAGATGATTTACTTTTTGCAGGTACGAGGTACGGTTCCCTGACATCCAACAAAGTTCATTAAATAAATGACAGAGCATTAAAATATTTCTAATATGACCATTGGTTAGATTAAATAAAGATAAAGAAATTGAAGCAGTGCCGGGTTCTGTCTCTAGAACGGTAGCTCTTGACATTGGTAGACTTGTGTTACGGTAGGTGTCTGTATCGGTAGACTTCATTTGTAACAGTAGCCTTTGTATCGGTAGTTGCAACTGTAGACTTGATCACATCAGAAGCGGTGGACTTGTAACAGCAGCTACGGCTCTACCTTGTATCAGTAGCGGTAAGTCCCTATCAGTAGCTTCCTTGATGTATCGGCAGACTTTGCATATCGGTGGACTTCAGCATATCGGTAGCTCAGTATCGGTAGCAGTCGACTTCGATGTAGCGGTAAGCTTGAGTACCGGTGAGCTTGTAACTGTAAATCTGTCGGTAGACTTGTTGTACCATATCGGTAGACTTTGATGTAGCGGTGAACTTTGAGTATTGGTGGAGTTGCTGTATCTGTGAACTCTGTATCAGTAGCTCTATTCGATATCGGTAGATCTAAGTCATAACGGTATCTACTGTTCTATATCGGTAACTATAAACTATTTAAGCATTCAATTGGAAGAATGTGTTAGGTCAGAGTACATATATCCAAAAGACTTATATTAAGCATAATTGAAAGTAACAACATATAAAAAATCATATTTGAGATGTATCAAACATAATTAAGATATAAATAAAATATAGTTGGGATTAACAAAATATAAAAAAGAAACTCAATTCCCAGAGGGTTCAACAATCTCCCCCTCTTTGATAATCACAACTTATGCCAAGAAAATTTAAATAGTATCAGAAGAAAAGGTGGAAAAGTAATTTTCATCAGAGGAAAAGGTTCTTTTGAACAAAACTTCCATATTCCTCCCCCTTTCAAGTCTTACTTCCTCAAGTCGCAGTTTCTCATTCCCCTATTGTGTGTTTCTCCCCCTTTGTTAACTCTTAGGTCTCATTGCTTATTTGATCTACTTTTCTCATGTTCGCATTTTCTCCCCCTTTTTGATTACCAAAAATAATTGTAGCAGAGAAAGAGAATGATTAGCCGAGAAAAAATGACAAAGTAATAGAAACATAGTAAAGTAGAGAATGAAGAGGAATTTCATTAATATACAAAAGGTACACTGATAGAATCAGAATAAAACAAAAAAATTAATCCTATCAAACAAGATCCAGAAACACTCAATACTCATTAGGAATAGGTGTATTTCCCTTAGGATCAGGAGAGGTTTCAGGTGTAGGGTCAGAAGAGGGTTTTGGAATAGCTGAAGGCACAACAGGTGGTTCAGCTACAGAAACTATACCGGATCTGAAATCTGAACTCCACTGAGTGATCATCGGTGTCAAGCTCTTGATGTCTTGAACTGGAGACAATTGAGGGGTACTCCTAGAGGCAGAAGCAGGAAGGGAAGGGGTTACAATCACTGTTCCGGCATCCACATGTAGGAAGGGCATCAACAGGTTTCTGAAATCCATTATAATTCTTCCTCCTCCCTCCATTGCAGACACAAAATCATCCATATTTTCAATGAATTTGTCCAAAGCAGGAGTAAGGTCCCTGAGCTCACTAACCTATTCTCTGAAGGCATGGGTAACTGGAGGTAACTTCATATTCTCAATAAAGAGTATGAAATGGTTTGTCATTTGGTTCTTGGTATAAACCTTTTCAAAATAAGCATCCACCTTATTCTTGATTGCCTCTTGAGAAGCAGTAGCTACCCGCATGTGATCACGAACAAAACTACTAACTTCCCTAGTGGAAGCAAGAATTTGATTATCTGATGCACCACTGGGACTTTCCTTAGCCAATTCATCCTGAATAACAGTGCGGATCTGGTCAAGGTTCACACTGGAGATGGATGAGGGAATAGGTTTCATTGAAAATGCCACTGTCTCCTTGAAGGATTGAGTCAGACTACTAACGACCTTCTGAACAATTTCATCCTGGATGTTCATATGTTCTTTAACTGACTTTTTAAAGGCCTCAAAAACTTCCACAAACTATTTAACCACTTCTTTGATATATCGAATGTCAGAGTTTACTTGATTTTGAGAGCTATGCATGGTAGTCATAGAAGAAATCGATTGTATCAAAGAAACTACAGCTCCTGTCTAACTCTCAATATGATTATGGAACACTTTAAGTTCATCCATAATTTCTTTCACAGGACTGGACACACCACATACAATGGATAACTCATGGGATTGCTCCATGATTTGCATCTCTTCAACCATACTCCTCTTCATTTCTGCCACTGATTCCCTTATTGCTTCTTTTAATTCAGCTTTGAAGGACTCAAGATCCTCCTTGGTTGCCAGATTTTCAGCCATACTGGGTAAGGTAACTGATTCCTTTTGAGGTTGGTCTTCCTCATCTGTATCATCATTATAAAGTCCAAGAATCAGATATTGGGGATTTGATGTCCAACCTTCAATGTCATATAGCACTGATACTGAACCAAGATTCTCCCCCTCACGTGGAACATTCTCCTGAGGTATCGCTTCCAACTGTCCTTCTTGAGGTAATTCTGCAATTTCCTCTACAATTGCAGCAGATTCAATAGTCATTTGTTCTGATTCATTAATGACTCTCTCATCAACAGGTGTGGCTGCTACTTCTTCCTAATCAGGCACTTTCTTGACTGTACTGACTATTAGAGGACTCAAACTGAGCTCTTTTTCAACATTTTCTTCATCATCTGCTTCACCATCAGCCTTCTTTTCTCCATTAACATCATGATCTGATTCTGTTGCCTCATCCTACTCAAAGGTTTCCTTGACAACATACTGACATGATTCTTCTTCATCTTCTGTAGTCTCTGTATCATTGTCCTTAAAGACAGTTTCTCTCTTTGGTAGTTCTTTTGGAGGGCTTGATACTCCATAAGAAATAACTTGATGCACAAGACTAGGGGGTAAGTCAGGGTATCCTCCTTCCTCTACTGATGTCTCTTCCTGATCAGCTTCATCATCACTGTAGACTAGTTCTGGCTCATCTGGTCCAAGACCAGGATCCCTCACATCCTTTGGCCTAGAAGGATGATCCACAAGAGTATACTTGTCATAGATTTTTCCATCATCATTCACCCATGATTTATTCCAAGGATTCCAACTGAATTTCATGTATTTAGAGACATTTATTGTAATATAGAAGTTGTCCTTAACCACTACCAGCTCATCCTGTGCTCCACCAACTTCTTTCACTTTTAGCATCACAGAAATCATCGTTGAGAAAAACAGTGCATTTGATTTGGAATTTGGTCTAGTCATCTCTTCCAGTTGAACCATAATCAATCTACATAGATCGATTCTCACATTGTGGTTCAGCAAATATAATAGATATATGTCTTGGAATCTCATAGTGGGATAGTCTCCTCTTCATGGACTAACAACATGCTGAATAAATTTAAACAACAGCTTATCTTCTTCTGCCATCTCTACAGCAATCACCATTCTAGGGGTCCCATTCCCTGTAAGCTCCAGCAAAGCATCTTCATATTGAAACATATCACTGGTCGAAGGTACAGACTTTGATTAGAATTCATGATCTCCTTCATGGGGAACTCTTACGTTCCTAGCCCATTCCACTGAAGTAAAAGATACTTCCTGACCATTTACCAAAGATATCATTCTTCATTCCTCCCCAGTCATTTCAAAGTGAAAAAAATCATAGAACTGCTTCACCAGCTCAGGATAGTAAGGTCCGTTGGTGTTCACGAAGCACTCAGTCCAACCTTGATCTTCTAAAACTTTAAGAACCAAGGACTTGCTCTCCATGAGCCATTCTGCACACACCTTTTTCTCAATGACAATTTTTCTCTTTGAGAGATGCAGTTTTATTAGATTCCGTTAAGATTCACTTCCACTACCACTTCCAATGGTACTAGCATTCGATACATTCTGTCTTTTCGCTTGTGGCTCATCACTCCCATCTGTAACCTGAGGTCTCTTCATGTGGGCCATTACAGATTCGAGGTTTAGGGTTTTGTGGCTTGATAGGGTTAGGTTGGAAGGATTCGAACAGACGAGTTCGCGATGAGGTTGAGTGAAATCTAGACTCGGTTTAATATCATTTAGGATCCAGAAATAAAATAATATATATATATATATATATAAATTTCAATGTCTCAGCTTTACAGAAGCTAAAACAGCGTGAGATGTACCAGTAAATTCTTCTAACGGTGAGGATGTCCTAATGGTGAGGTCTCCTAATGGTGAGGTCTCCTAACGGTGATAATTTTCTAACGGTGAGAATTTTCTAACGGTTTCAAGGGTAAGTTATCATTCCTAATTAAGGTATAATGAAACGTAATCTTTCTGAACATAAAGGCTTAGTGAAAATATCTACTAATTGAAGTTCAGTGCCTATAAATTCAAGAGTTATATCACCTCTTTGATAATGATCTCTTAAAAAGTGGTGTCTAACATCAATGTGTTTAGTTCTAGAGTGAGACACAGGGTTCATGGAGATGTTGATCGCACTAGTGTTATCAAAATTTATTTAAACATGTTTATAAACAAATCCATAGTCCAATAAAGTGTGTTTCATCCACAGAATATGTGCACAACAACTACCAACAGCTATATATTCTACTTCAGCAGTAGATAATGCAACTGAGTTCTGTTTCTTACTATACCATGATACTAGGGACTTTCCAAGTAAATTACATGTTCCAGATCTGCTCTTATTATCTAACTTACATCCATCAAAATCAGCATCTGAATAACTTATTAAGTCAAATGATTTTCCTTTTGGATAAAACAAACCCAAATTTGCAGTATACTTATGATATTTAAAAATCATTTTAACAGAAAGTAAGTGTGATTATTCAGGATTAGCTTTCAATCTAGAACACATACATACACTAAAAAATATATCTGGTTGACTAGCAGTAAGGTAAAGTAAACTCCCAGTCATACCTCTGTAAATAGATTGATCAACAGGTTTCCCAAGTTCATCAATATCCAATTTACAGGTGGTACTCATAGGTATATCACTTTCCTTAATACTATCCAAGCCAAATCGTTTTAATAAATCCTTAGTATATTTAAATTGATTCAATATAATACCATCATTAGTTTGAATGATTTGAAATCCAAGAAAGTTCTTAAGCTCTCTTATTAAGCTCATTTCAAACTCATTTTTCCTAATCTTTGAAAAAACAGTACATAAAGAATTTTTCAAAGATCCAAAAATATTAACATCAACATAGATTTGTACTATTAAAACATCTTTTGAAATCCTTTTATAAAAAGAGTGGGATCAGCTATTCCTTTTGGAAATCCTTTTTAAATAAGAATGTTTGAATGTCTTTCATACCAAGCTCTTGGAGCTTGTTTTAAACCATACAAAGCTTTAGAATGTTTAAAAACATGATTTTGAAAATGATGACTTGAGAAACTAGGTGGTTGTTCTACAAAAAAATCTTAAATAATAAAACCATTTAAAAAAGCACTTTTCACATCTATTTGATATAACATGAAATTCAGATGTGATTCATAGGCATGTAAGATCCTAATAGCCTCTAATCTAGCTACATGTGAAAAGGTTTCCTCATAGTCAATTCCTTCTTCTTGATTGTAACCTTGTGCAACTAGCCTAGCTTTGTTTCTATTGATGTTTCCAGATTCATAAACTTTGTTTCTAAACACCTATTTTGTGCCTATGGTTATAATGTCCTTTGGTCTTTCTATCAATTTCCAGACTTTGTTTCTTTCAAATTGATTTAGCTCTTCTTGCATAGCCATTACCCAAAATTCATCATTGATAGCATCATTGATATTTTTTGGTACTAACTGTGAAAGAAAATCTTGATGTTCAACCTGATTTCTTAGAGAAGCTCTAGTCTGTGTCCCTCTATCAGGATTTCCTACAACAGCATATAAAGGATGATTCTTTAGAATTCTAGTTGATCTAGTAAAGGTAGGATTAGAAATTTTAGTTTTATCAATAGGTTGGGAATCAACCGAAGCAGGTTCTGGAAAATTTCCAGAACTGGATGTTTTTACTACAGGTCCATTGTCCTTATCATTCAGGTTCAAAACAGATAGATCATCTTCATGATTTTCAAGAGAAGTCTTAGGCTAATGTGGATCAGTTTTATCAAATTTGATGTGAACAGATTCTTCCACACATTTGGTTCTCTTATTCAAAACACTATAGGCTTTACTAGTTATTGAGTATCCTAGGAAAATTCCTTCATCACTCTTTGGTGAAAACATGTCAAGATTTTCTTTAGTATTAAGAATAAAGACATTTAAACCAAAACTCTGAAGTAGTTAACCTTGGGTTTCTTACGGTTCTACAACTCATAAGGGGTCCTTTTAAGAACAGGTCTGATCAAGACTCTATTGATAACATAACAAGCTGTATTTATATCTTCAGCCCAAAAGTAAATAGGTAGGTCATACTCATTAAGCACAGTCCTAGCAATTTCTTGAAGGGTTCTATTTCTCCTTTCTACTACACCATTTTGCTGAGGTGTCCTAGGGGCAGAGAAATTGTGACTATAGCCACTGTGTGAGCAGTAGGACTCAAACTCATGATTATCAAACTCACGACCATGATCACTTCTCAGGGTTATAATCTTATGTCCACTAAGGTTCTCTACATATTTTGATTATTTAACAAAGTAATAAAAAGCTTCACTTTTGTGATCTAGAAAATATACCCAATTATATCTAGAAAAGTCGTCTACTAAGACATAGACATAGTGCTTCCCATTTAAACTAGAAACTCTAGATGGGAAAAATAAATCCATGTGAACCAACTCGAGAGGTTGAGAAGTTGAATATTCTTTATTTGTTTTAAAAGAAACTTTATGTTGCTTTCCCTTTTGACAGGGATTACAAACATTGTCTACTGGAAATTCATGTTTGGATAGGTCTCTAACTATGTTCATCCTAGCATGTTTTCTAAGTGAGTGTACATAGCAGTGTCCCAATCTTCTGTGCCAAATCCAAGAATATTTATGAAAATAATTTAAACATGTAATATTTTTCTTTGATAGAGAATTCAGATCAACAGCATAAACATTTTCATTTCTTAAGGAATAAAATACTAAAACATTTTTAAAATTAAAAACATTGCAAGAATAATTTTCAAATTTAACATAAAAACCATCATCACATAACTGAGAAATACTTAACAAATTATATTTCAGTCCATCAACAAATAAAACTTTGGAAATAAATACTGAGTTAGTGTTACCAATTTAGCCTAAGCCGATGATTTTTCCTTTTGAGTTATCACCAAATTGAAAAACCCTTCATCAACTCTGACTAAGATTTTAAAGCATGATAAGTCTCCTGAAATATGTCTTGAACATCCACTGTCCAAATACCAAGTCTTTCTATAGGAGCTCCTTAAGCAGGTTCCCTACAAAACAGATTTAGACAGGAAATGATTTTGGTAACCAGATTTTCTTGGGTCCGGATAGGTTAGCCAAAAAATCTTTAGGTACCCAAATTTGTCTTTTGGGTCTCATAAAATTTGAGGAATAAACAGATTTTGAAAGGTAAACCTTATTAGATCTGTAACTATAAATATAACTAGTTGAGCCATATAAATGTCCAGAACTAGAACTAGCAGTTTTCTGTCCAGATTTAGGAATGAATTTAGTTTGGGTAAATTTTCTCTGTCCGGGTTGGTATCCTATACCAGTAGTGTATCTAGGTGCTATTTGTTTACCTAGCATCTGAGTAAGAGTATCTTTACCATTTGTAAACTTTTCTAAGTCTTTCTTAAGTTTCTAATTAGATAATTTCAGTTCAGTGTTTTATTTAAGCAACTGAGCATTCTTTTCCATTTCAATATCAAGATTATATTTATGTTTAAGAGTTAAAGCATACTGTTTCTTTAAACCTTTGTATTTGTCTTTCATCTCATTACAGGTTTCTTCTAACATATCACAATATTCAAATATTTCAGATTTTGACATGTTTTCTGAGTCAGAATCATCTTTAGAATAATGTGAATTTAAAGTATGAGTTTCAGCTGTTACCTCAGATGTGTTTGTCATAAAACACATATTTGACTTATTTTTTATTACAGTTTCAGAAATTTCATATTCACTAGATCAATCCTCAGAATCACTCCAAGTATCCTTCATGGCTTTCTTGTACTTATTGTCCTTATATTTATATTTCTTCTTGTACTTCAACTTTGGACATTCTGCTTTTATGTGTCCTTTCCTTTTGCACTCATAGCAGACAACTTCATATGATTTGGCAGGTTTCTTCCAATCCTTTTTCCAATGTCCCTTGTTGTCATACTTTCCTTTGTAGTTTGATTTTATGAAAAACTTTTTCTTCCTATAAAACTTCTTAAACCTTCTGGAAATGTGAGCCATCTCAGCATCACTATCAGAAGCACTCTCACTTTCTTCACCGCTTGAACTCTTTTTTATAGCTTGAAGCTTCTCCTTATCATTATTCATTGAAGTTGAAGTCTTGAACGCAACAGAATTCCTTCTTGGTTCATCATATTCTTCATTTTTTACCTTATGTTATTCTTCATACATCATCAACTTTCCAATTAATTCCTTGACTAGTAGTTCACCAATATCACATAACTCTCTAATTGAGACAGAAGTTTCACTCCATCTTTCAGGTAGACATCTCAGAATTCTCATAATTTGTTCCCTTGATGGAACATCCTTTCCTATAGGAGTCATTGTGTTGAAAATTTCATTAAACCTGAGATACATATCAGAAATGGGTTCATTAGGCTTCATCTTAAAATTATCACACTTAATAGTATAAGTGTTCAATCTCATTTCCTTAACATAAGTTTTTCATTTATGAGAAATAGCTAAGGTATCCCAAATTTCTTAAGCATATTTACAAGCATATATTCTATTAAATTCCTCATCTTCTAAAGCACAGTACAGAGCATTCATATCTTTACAATTATTATTTTAGGTTGTCCTAGTAGCTTCATTCCAAGTTGATCTAAGAGTGGTAGGAATTTTATATTCCGATTCTATAGCATTCCAAATATCAAAACCCATGCTCTCTAAATGAATTTTCATCTCGATTTTCCATTGAGCATAGTTAGTGCCACGGAAAAATGGTGTTCTATTGGTAGCAACACCATCAAGTCTATTAGCCATGATAAATAACTTAAATCAATGATTATAAAGATATAATAATATTGAAATAAAAGAAATTGTATGAACTTAAAAATTCAACTAAAATCAATGTTCAAAAACAATGTACTTTGGAAAAATATTTAAATCATCCTCTGATACCAAATTTTGGTTGGAGTGGACACTCAAGAGGGGGGTGAATTGAGTTCCAATTAAAATTTCTATTTAAAAACATTGTCTTGAAAACCCCCAATTAAAACACAGAATTAAACTGTAGTGAATTTATATCCGTATAAAGGTTATTTTAGGTTCTCAAAGGATTGATTATTTCCCAGATAATCAAATCACAAGAATTTATTAACTTTTGAAACTAACTTACTGATTTACAACTAATATACACACTTGAGAGTTTAATTATCAATGTGACTTTTAAAACAGTTTTTGTTTTAAAGTAATTAGCAGCAGAATAAAAAAACATTGAATATAAATAAGCACAACAGATTTAACCAAGAGGTTCAGTCTCAAGCTGAGACTTAGTCCTCTCAAAACTTTATATAAAAGTGATCCACACCCGGGATTGGGGATAAACAATAGTATACAACTGTCAAGGTCAGACGACCTCTACCACTGTTATCCGTGGGAACAAAAACAACCACACCAGCTATCCAGGTCACACAAAACCTCTACCACTATCCCAGTGGGAATTACAAAATGTAAGAGAGTTGAGTGAGGATTTACAAATCCTCCAGTTAGAGTACAGGAGATAGTGTGTGTGTAAAATACATCATATAACACACACTGCTCAATATGTAAAAAGAGAAATCACAGATAAAAAATTTAGAGTTTAGAAATGGCTCTAGTGATTGTCGTGCAGTTCTGGACTCATTTGATTGATCAGAATTCACTCTGAGTCCTCTTCTAGTTTTTTTCTAGAAAACAGAGTATCATCTGTTTCCTTGACTTCCAGGTGTAGAGACAGTCGATGAAGCTCTTGTGTTATGTTCTCGTTCTCATCTCTTCACAGGTATGCAGTAATAAATGAGTTCTTCGTGTAAGTTCAGTCATCTATTTGCATTCATGCTTAGATGTTCTTCCAGCACACCTCATAGAATGTATGTCTCTTTGTATTCCTCTATTTATCACTACTTTTTAGTAGCACATCCGTCTTTTATTTAAAGCACGAGCTCCGGCAAAAGATGATTTACTTTTTGCAGGTATGAGGTATGGTTCCCTAACATCCAACAAACATCATTAAATAAATGATAGAGCATTAAAATATTCCTAATATGATCGTTGGTTAGATTAAATAAAGATAAATAAATTAAAGCAGTGTCGGGTTCTGTCTCTGGAACGGTAGCTCTTGATATCGGTAGACTTGTGTTACGGTAGGTGTCTGTATCGTTAGACTTCATTTGTAACGGTAGACATTGTATCGGTAGCTGCAGCTGTAGACTTGATCACATCAGTAGTGGTGGACTTGAAATGGTAGCTATGGCTCTGCCTTGTATCAGTAGTGGTATGTCCCTATCGGTAGCTTCCTTGATGTATTAGTAGACTTTGCATATCGGTGGACTTCCGCATATCGGTAGCTCTGTATCAGTAGCTGTCGACTTCGATGTAGCGGTAAGCTTGAGAACCAGTGATCTTGTATTTGTAACATTGTTGGTAGACTTGTTGTACCGTATCAGTAGACTTTGATGTAGCGGTGAACTTTGAGTACCGGTGGACTTGATGTATCGGTGAACTCCATATCTGTAGCTCAATTCGATATCAGTAGAACTAATTCATAACGGTGGCTATTGTTCTGTATCGGTAGCTATAAACAATTTAAGCAGTCTATTGGCAGAATGTGTTAGGTTAGAGTACATATATCCAAAAGAGTTATACTAAGCATAATTGAAAGTAACAACATATAATAAATCATATTTGAGATGTATCAAACATAATTAACATATAAATAAAATATAGTTGGGATTATCAAAATATAATAATTCAACTCAATTCCCAGAGGGTTCAACAGTTACATCCAACAGCCTCTCATGAATGATTTCATTAGGTAAATGGAGATGGAAAAATAATCCCCACATTTTTTGTTCTCCACAAACTCAAAATGGTTAGTGAGCTAGATATAGTTGACATCCTCCCATGAATGAGATGATGTCGTTTGAACAAAAAACATAATGATTTTTTCTACTACGAATGATGACCCCATTCCATATCGACCTGTCATCAATTGGCTTGGTTACCCCATTCTCTTTCAAGAAATTTGTCATGTGACCCACATATCCAGCACTTCCACTTCCCTGTAGAGGGACCCCATGGAGATGCAAAGAGAGGAACGAATTATCAGATGAAGGAAAAAAACATCTTCAGTAGGACATTTTGAGATATATTTTCTAAGAGATATAACAATGAATTATGTATCTCTTTATAATTCCATGGTATTTATATCTGATCACATATCATTAAAGAAAGAATCATTACATTACATGTCATTACACACACCCAACTTGTTTCACAGGAGAAATTCCCATAAAGAACAGGGCTAGTTCCCCTTATTCAAATCGGAATCCCGCATAGTAAATCACTACGTGTATAGAATCCCACACCACATAATAAATCTCTACACAGATGGATCTCAGCACTACGTAGAATTTATATAAAGGAAAAAATCCTATATCCACAGATAAAAAATCTATGTGGACTGCCCCCAGGTCTATGAACCATTTTAGTACATAGTCGGCCCCTCCAACTACATAGAAACAAGTTATCCAGGGAATTCCCCATCCTGAATAAAGAAATGATATGTAGAATTGGGTACCATGGAGCATTCCTGGATCTATAATCCCTCATTTCCTTCCCCTTCTATCAAACCATTTGTATCCCATCAGTATTGTGGTCCAAAAAATAATAATTCAAAGCCTCTTCTAAAGTTGATGCACCTATATGACAAAACTATATGGTGGATCAACATTCCCTTCTAAGTGCACATACCCATGGTACGCAGAGACCTATGGTTAGTCCTCACAATTTAATGTGAGGCTCAAATTTATGGAAGTTCACATTCCCATGGAAACCCAAGGTCTGATCATGGGATGCTCAAATATACCTACCAATTCTAAGGATTAAGGGTTTCCACTATCTTTTCACTTTAATGAGGTCCATCCATAAATAGTGGACATCATGCATGTGTTTCCTTTTGATTCATAAGGACACTTATACACATTATTAAGAACCTAATGTGAACCCCTCATGAGGTACTTCCCTAGCCATTATTGTAGATGGTATCACTCTTCCCCCTCTTCACCTCTCCTAGTGATGTGTTTGGATAGATTTTCAAATTTTACTATCCTCAATATGTAAACAAGTGTGAAAATTGACATATTCAAATCCACTCTCTGTCCCCCCTTTTTCCTCTCATCCCTACCTCTTCGGTAATCGCCCTCCTCCTATTCCATAAATGTATAAGGAAATATGTGTGGTATGTTGAATCATTCACGCACTCTTCTTTCACTCATTGATCATGACTGAAATGGGTTTAAAGGCTGGAAATGATCCAAACATTCTCACAATCCCTCCAAAAATGGGCCTCCACCAAGGATTAATCCCAAAATAATGAACTATATAAACACTAATTCCTTCTTAAATCTAGATACATAGGATGAATGTTCAAGTATAGAGCTTAATAGGGCTTCTAGAAGGTGTAATCCTCAACTATAGTTACTGAAATCTCCCCCAATGGGCCTCCTATACTATATAAATTTTGAATTCAAACCAGAATAATACTTTTCAATATATGTAATCCCCAACCCTCAATAAAACTGTCTTCTTCAATGCATAAGTGCCAGTTATATCATATCCCCCAAAAATGGCCATTCATCATATATGTATGCCCAATTATAACGATGTGGGAATTTTAGATGCGTAAGTTCCAGTATATCAATAATTTCATGGACATTGATTCCCGAGTAACCGGGATATGTATAAACCATGCCTCGGGTTCAAGCCTGACAATCCACGTATCTCACTCATTTCATAGTTCTCGGGTTGGTTCACTCTCCTTCTAATATCATGTCATTAAAATTTATGAATCAATAAAGCACATAGACATTGAATCACGAACATTTGAGATGCATAATAAACCTCATTGATGAAAAAACTATCTTCAAAATCAACCCTAATTTTCATCGGGCCACATCCCTAGTAGGTTTATGTTAACCCTGAAGGCAAAATTTCTTATGGATCATTCATGTTATCTTGACATAAGTCCCACAAAAAATCATAACTAGGAATATTATTTCTAAAAATCCTATAAGCATGATGTTAAACATAATGGATGGTTCTAAGTCACATGACTATAAAAGGTGGCTTTTCTAGTTACGTGGTACCATACTCCGTGGGTCATTATTCCTCTGATAAAGATATAAAAGAATCCCATAATATGGGGTAGATCCCGAGGTCACAAAATCATCTTCCTTCTTGGATGACAGTAAACTTTAGATCTCCTCATCATATGGATTAATTCATCATTTTACTAATGAAAGAGCGCAGAATCCCTAATGGGTCCAAATAAGGATAAAATTCATGAAGAGCCTAATACACAGAAATATTTCTTCTTCAATAAATATCCTTTGATACCTACAAATGATTATATGCCCATTCATTTTTCTTATTTAAATTTTGACCAAGGAGTAATCCTAAGACACAGTCTTGGGAATGAAACAAGGAATCATGAACATGTGAATATTGTTTAAATATATAAGAGTGTCCTGTAATATGAAATGATTCCCCCAACAGTGGTTTTTATGTTCCCATGTCACATCCTCTCAACCAATGTGAGTTCTCAAGTTTCATTATCCAATCAATCCAATAAAAACATGCCATTGGAATACATTTCCATCAACAATGGATATGAGAGCTGTTGGGTGTTTTGGGATCTGTGAATAAACTCGTTAAAGACCTTCTGAATCATTAATATCCAACGTGGATGATTTCACAATCCATTAACCCCTATAAATCCCCATATGTGTCTATTCTATTGTGGATTCTCCTTCGTAAAATAAATAAGATATACTACCTAGTCCCTATGGGACTATCTTGCCTAAAAAAGGTGAATGATAAAATTTAGGGTGAATGAAAAATGGTGAACCTGATGAGAATCCATAACCATGATGGTTGTGTAAACCTAATGTAAATACCTCTCTAAAAATTGTCTATTGTTTACTATCCCACGTGCCATTTGTTTCCCATATACAAAGAAAAAAATTATGATTCCAATTTGAATCCTTAACGGAGGTTGCCACATTAGCACACATCAATACCATGTCACATCAAAATGGAATAATATCAATAGAAGGAATTAGTAATATCTGAGATCATGAGATTATACATTTCTATATTTAGTTGTCTATGATTACTACAAATATTTCAGGTCATTAGAGAAAACAATAATCTAATGGAATCCTCAACGTTTTAATTGGAAATTATTATGATAAATTCACCATATGAGGCTTCCAAAATAGGAAGGTATCCATCACCCACCTAGATTATTCAACGTTAGGTTTCAAACACCCTGGTTCAACTTGGAGATCCTCTCTACATTGAAGTTCATTTTTGAGGACCACATTAGGGTTAACACTACAAATATTATCTCTTCATCAAGATTTATAACCATTATGGTATTCCTCTCCATAATGGACATCGTTTTAATAGTCCTCTCCACAATGGAATCAAATGACATAAAGGACATACCCTTTACGTGGTCCTCCCAGAAGGTACTCCCTAGGGAACACGCCACAAAAAATATCTCTCTAGTCGAATTCTATGATGTGATAGTAGTCTTATCCACCACAACATTAGATATACAGATCTTCCCTACAGTCGCAATTCAAACCCGCGTGAATTTTATCCCCTCACCGATCTAAATAGATGAATGGCTTATATTCATAGGTTCGTATCAGGATGGTGTAGGACATGGTAGAGACTGTTTCAATGACAAGAGGAATCCTTTCTCGACCAGTATATGTCCTGAGGGTGTTCTTATCCTCTGATACACCCTCTCACTTTTCATACATCAATAGAATCCATAGTAGCCCTACTACTCTAGATGAAATCATTATAATGTATCCAACTTGGGATCACCGAGTAAAGGATTCCATAGAAGAATAAAATATAATATGTCACTTCTTAGAAGAAAACATTATATGTTTTACATGGAAGTTATGTCCTATCCCATGACCAAAAATCTGTTCAATAAATGAATGGTGTTTTTAGAAGAATGTTTGAACAACATTCTTCTCAATATCTAGATAACTCTTCACTAGGTGATAAAATGACATCCCTACGATGGGTATGCATACCATATCAATATATTGGAAGAGAATAACAATATAATTTACATATAATCCCATATATATAAACAGAGGCCCCAATTAGAGGGGAAAATTATGGAAAAAAAATTTACCTTCCTAGATGCGCTGCACAAGTTTCATTCCCTCATTAGTGATGCCACCTACAGTGTTCATATCTAGGGGTAGGGAGAACACAAAGCTCTAAAAATCACCCCAAATCCTGTCTAGTAGAACAAAATGGATGTGAAATATTTCAATTTTCTCATCCCTAGATGGAAGAAAAATGAACTCCATGGTCAGGAAAAAGAACCGGTCTTCAGTAAGTCTCAAATGTGTTAGACCCAACTATATCAATCCATAAAAAATCCTAAACCTGGCCTCTAAGATCATTCGATAGGATTATTGCCTAAGGGGATATAATCAATGAGCATTAATATTTTTCACAGAAGAAAACAATTGACATCAAGACATGGGACCATTTTCTGATCATTCTTCCCTAGTAAAGCATGAGTTCAAGATGGTGGCAATAGAATAAGCAACCGCCATAGTATGAGATCAATCATATCCTCCAGGGATATGTAAATTTTTAAAACAAAATTCTCCCATAAGACCACAAAATTACAGAGTGTGTCACATAAATAGAAGAATGGGAGGAACCCCATACCATTGGTATTGGGGCATATTTTCCTCAACCAACCACCTGGAGGATGTCAATCGTTTCCTTCCTGGGGAGGAAAATTAATAGAACAGTTAACCATTCCATACCTTCCTACAAATCATGTACCCATGGATGGAGGCTTGATGAAGAGTCATATCAACTCTCCCTTTGAGTCAGCATTCACCATCAAACTCAAAGAGGATCAAAGAATGGAAGGTGAAGATCTAAAAAGTGATGTAAGAAGATCTCCTACCATTCTGCTCCTAGTACGCCACCCTAATGGTGGTACGCATTAGGTAAATTCATTGAAGTAAATCCAACATAACTCAATGAGAACAATTCAAATGATGAGGATAAAAGAGGATATGGTTCCCTCCTAGAGACGGTCCACAATGATACTGAAGGTTTGCAGACCATGAAAAAAAGTTCCACCCAAATGTTTTTTCATTCCCTCACCCAATCCATCATTACCTCCTTTGAGATTCCCCAAAATGAATACTGAAAGTAACACTATCAAATATAAAATGCCTCTTCCTTCTAATGAAAATGAGTCCCTCATACTCTAGGATTGATTCACTCAGAAAAAAGAAGAAATAAAGGAGATGAGGAGAATCAATGTTGAGGTTCCCGACATATATTGTTCAATTTGATATGTTCCCAAGGAAGAGAATAAACACCCACATATAGCATAGGTACATCTACCCCATTGGTCATATAGGAAATTGAAACAAAGCATGAATACTCATATAAGGCATTAAAAGGATCCTTAGACAACTTGATTCTAATTCTAGAAGAATGCCAATATTTTCCACCATTGTGGAAACAACTAAAGATGATCTTGGTGAATCACCAATGGATACCCCCAACCAAGTATCCACCTAAAGAACCTATAGATACGACACTATAAATGATTCCCCCTACTACACCAGCCCATGGTCAGGTCTAACTAGAAGCACATCAAGGACATGGGAATACAATCTAGTCATTTATAGCTTTATTAGAAGCAATGGAAGGGTGAATGGTGATGATACAAAGGTAATGAAAAACATATCCTAACTCGGTAAGAAACATACATCTACCACAAAATATTGGGAACCCATATTCCCAAGGATCAATAGATTCCGGAACCGAGAGAAACATCTAATGACTTATTCATCCTACTGTGATCCTGAGATTGGAGACCCAAACACATGATGCAATGAAACTAAGATGCTTCTTTTTAACCCTATATGTTTCAGCCTTTGTATGGTACAATAGTTATCCAGCTCATTAGATAACAGGTTTGGGGGATCGTTGATTGATGTTTCTAATCCAGTTCAACTTGACGTTGTTGAAAATAATAGTCAGTGACCTAATGAACTACAAAATATGATAAAATTAATGATTCACATACATCATTTCAATATGAAAAAGTTTTATATAGTCGTTATACTAGAAACTCCCCCAGGATGATATTATCTTTATGAGAATCGACAACTACAGTGACGAGTTGTGAACTCAGCTCATTACCGTAAAATAAATAAACAGGTTCGGGGAATTCTCGGCCATTGCCTAAATGATATGAGAATCCTTGACATTTACTACCTTCATGTCTTGAGAAGCCCTGTCATCTCTAGAAAAATGTGTGGGATGATATGATGTAATATATTTAATGCTTATGAAACCCCCTATACCAAATCTAACCCTCATGCCCACACCGAACTGTGTAGGGCCCCCAGGACGTTTGTAGCAACCCATTCCCCATTAAGATGAGATAAAAGGGGTTGGGAGAATTAAATTCGAGAAACAAAGGTATAACGATTACCCGTGATTTGATTTTCATATTTTTGGATGCGTTGTAGTCTCAATTAATTGATACTCAATTTGGTTACTAGAACCTAAGAGTGTTGATGATATGGGTATCGATGATTGTCCTGGTTATTTTCCCTTCCACCAGATACTAGGAAACAACATCGAGGAGTTTAATTTATTTAAGGATCTTTGAAAAAATAGTATACTAGGAGAATTCTAATATGGAAACACCTCTAGTATAGGTGGAATATGATTCAACCATTGAACCATATGAAGGAGTAAAATAGAATATGATTAGTAGAAAAAATGATCAAAATGATTATAGTTGGATTACAAAGAAAAAAGTCATCTAAGAACATGGAATAATCCATGAATAGTTTATGAAACTGACTGTTACCCCAACAACTCTTGATGAACCCAACTATTATTCTCGGTCCCTCAATCCCCCACATCATGACCTTCAAAAAATAGTCTGATCAGAAAATTGTAAATTATGTACAAGAATATGAATGTTCACCGAATCTAAAGTTGGATGCATGAACATATATTTCATTCTACCAGATCTTAATGCAAGGAAACCACCCCTCCAAATGACACCACTGAATCGAGTTATTCAAGAAGATTCATTGTTATATAATTAATTTATTTTTGGCTCCATTAATGTTATTCGATTAATGGAAACATTCTCTAATGAAGAATATGATTATGAGTTAGAGATCCCCACACCCAATAGGGGAGCTGAAGGATGAGGATTCTAAAGACAATAATTCCCTTGAAGACATAGTCATGGAAGAAATCAAGCTTATGGCCATTCCCTATCCCGAGCAATCAATTTTGTGGAGACTCGTAAAAGAGTTCTCCAATCGGCCCAATAGGGGAAAGAAAATCCTTTCATCCTACCAAAATCCAATATGTCACAATTATCCTAGAGTATCCCTCAGAAGAGGAACATATTTCTAATTCTCACCGACGTGCTGGAAGACCGATTCAACCAAATTCAAAAAATAAAAAAGCATCATCGATTCATTTTTAGGGGGACCATCTATCTACATCCAATTCTGAAGACTTAATGTGCCTATTAAGGAGCATCCCCAACCCATCAAGACTCATCCATTAGATCATAAAAATTATATTCTGAAGTAGAATGACTTTTTACCATAAAATTTATCAATACTAGATGAACCGAGTCTATCAGAAGATCCCAGTGAAGCACTTATCGATGCTTCTCTATGTCCGTAAGAGTTTGAAGAAAATATAGCAGCCACTAAAGTCTACCAGATAGAGGGAAATCCTTTAGAATCACATGTGGTGATCTACTTCATGAATCAACATGCCGACATCATCATGAAAAGTAAATTCAAACCTTTTTTGTTTTTGGAAGGTTAAATGTTGTTGATATCAAAATAGGGTTAATTGAAAATGGATTTAGAGTCAATATCATCGAACTACAGACTCAAATTCTTTAGGGATGAAATAAGGTTATCATGAGCCTTGTACCATGACTCTGTTGGGATATAAAAAGAGTGAAAAGATATTTTCGGTCCAAATTATGGTCATAACCTAGTTCAGTGATCTAATATCCCATTCATAATTTCAGGTGGTTCGGAAATACAGAAACTTCAAGGTCCTATTGGGATGGCCTGGTCTACATCAATATGCAGTTTTTCCCACATCATACCCTTAGTGCGTCAAATAATGCATTAATAGGAATAGTGAAACTTTTCATGATCATAGGTCCCCATTTTAATCCCACGAGTCACACTATATTGATGTGGGTTTCTATGACCAGAAAGGGAAACAACCCTCAGTCAATGAAATTGACTGGGTCGCCACCCCAAACAGTTTGGAAATGGTTCACACTGACCCCTTCAAGTAGACCAGTAAGGAATGTGTACTTAAAATCAAATAAATCAAGTGAATTTGTTAGTGAGAAGAAGTTCTATTGAATTAGGTCATGACCCTTGATCCCAATGATATCAAAAATCCCACTGACTCCCATTATAATTCTATGTTCTCATATAAAATAACCCCAAACCACAATTGAAAATACATATATTCCATACCTCAGTGACCGAGGTAGATGAAAGTGTCTCTTCACCCAAAGAAAATGAAGAAACACTTTTACCCCTCAATGAATTATCTCCATATGATCCCCACCTGATGGCAGAGATATAAGATGCAACTTCTTCTCCCTATCACCGAATGTTTGACTCTTCTTTCATCTCTGGATATATTATCCCAATAATTGTTTCCCCATCAGAAGAAGAGGAAGACTATGAGGATATATATGATTTGGAATAATTATATCATAGGGCTGCCCAACCATTATTCATGGATGTTGTCTTTAATACCATTTATGAACTCCGGAAAATAAACATGGAACTGGAGTTGAATCGTGACCCACTCTGATAAGTAAGGACATGTATTACAAATAACAAGAAGTATACACCACTTCCTAATGTAGAATCGAGATGTTTATTCTGTAACTACACATACATTCTAGGACCAAATCACAATGTGGACACTCACAACATTGTCCTTCCAGAATATCATCAGGGTTACAAACAAGACTCTAGAAGGATGCACCTAAAACATGCTTCCAATATTGAGGCAGATATAGAAATGATCATTTGTGAACAATAAATTCAAGAGTATCAACATATCATATGGGTATCCAACATTTTCCCTATCAAAAAATCATAATTGTAATATCTCTGTCTGCAAAAATTTAGGGATCTCAGTCAGCATTTCTCAATAGAAAACATCACAGTCTTGATCATAGAATTTCTTATTGATGCAACGACTGGATATGCGGCTCTATCTTTCATAGATGTATATTAATGTTATAATGAAATATGAATGGACAAAAAATATGAATAATACACGTTCTTCTGGGAGACAATGTTTTATTTTCATGTAAGGTGATGCCTGTCAGTTTTAAATTTTTCAGTGCAACCTATCAGCATTCTATGCATCGCATTTTTAATAAATTCCTAGGAATGTTTTTCAAATGTTATTTTGATTATCTATTGGTTAAATAAGGACAATTATTGAACCACTAGATATATCATGAAACCACTATCAACAAATTGTGACATTATGATATAAAAAAGATCCCTATAAAATATTCATTCGATGTTACATCAAAGAAATTCATCAGCTTCGTCGCATGACATCATGGAATCCAAGTCGACCCTGTGAAAAAAAGGACATCCGAGGAATATCCCTTCTTATAAATCTCAATTTTTGAGATGAATTCATGGGAATGTAGCCTAATTTTGGTGCTTCATAGATAACCTTTCATGCAAATGTTTTCCATTCACAGGGCTGATGAACAAAGGTGTCCCATATCGATGGATGGATAACTATTAGGTTGAATTCGACAGTCTCAAGAAATATATTTTATTCCCTCCAGGGATATGGCCACCTGTCAAAGGAAGTCCAATTATCCTATATGTATCCACATTGGAGTGATCATTCGGCGCCTTCCTTTCATAGAAGAATGAAGAAGAAAATTATAATTTCCTCTATTATCTCAACTAAACACAGATTAATGATAATACATATTATTATAATATCTATAATAGATGGATGACCTTAATATTTGTATTAAAAAATCTTATAAACTATCTACTACACCCTGAGGTCCATTTTTTTCCAACACCACCTAACTGAAGAATATTCCCTACCACCCGATTCTTACTGGATTCTTTTCATGGTTTGGGGTCATCCTGTAGCATTTTGATATACAGTTCATACATTATAAATACATCAGAGGTTATATATTAGTAGATTTTCTAACAGATTACCCATCAAAAGAAAAGACATCATTGTACGATGAAAAAATTGATGAAGAAGTGTTCTCCATTCAAGAGGATTCCAAAATATTGAAGACATATTTCCATGGAGCATCAAGAATCCCAAAAGGAAAAAACGATTGAAGACCCAATATTCAATAATGTGGGTTTGGAGACATACTCAGATATCTGGAAAATTTATTACTGCATTAATCATTCATACTATCATAAGGACACACACACAATGTAGCAGCGTACTAGGCTTTCATTGAGAGCCTCAAGCTCGTACATCAAGATCAAGCTGAACACTTATATATAAATGGTGACTCAGATATACTCATCAAGAATGTAAATGGTGACTATGACATCAAGAAAAAGGATATAATCCCTTTGAGGGACCACATTCGAGAATTAATGGTAGAATTTTCCTCATAGTGATCCTTCACTTATATTTCCCATTCACAAAATTAAAAATCCAATGCTTTGTAAAAGGTAGCCACATATTTGGATGAAACATACTGAGACAAAATATTTATCAACAGTTCCCATAGTAAGATGTTCCTACAATTCATTCTGGACTAGATAGAGGAAATTGAAAAAATTAGTCCCATCACTAAGCCTTATGGTCAAAACACCGGCTGGATGAATACCATTTAATATTACCTCCAAAATAGAGAACTCCAAATAGATTGATCTAAATGGGATAAAATCTTAAGAAGCAAAATCAACATCATGATTTAGAATGGCACAATCTAGAAAATTTTCCTTTATGAGTGAGGCCTTAGCGAGATCCATTTTTTGTGCAATGATGGTGAAGAGACCACTTCCTTCATGAAAGAAGTAATTGCTGGACCATTATGTGCACATCAGTCTGCATCCAATCATTCTCATCAAATCTGATGGATTAGATACTATTATCACACTATAGTACATGGTTATGCTACGTTCACCAATAACTTCCATCTCTATGAAGTTCATGATAATTTCATCCACCAACCCCCAAAGTTACATCACACAACCAAGTAATCATATCTATTTTCCATATGGGGAATGGATGTTGTGGGGGCCATATCCTCCCACTATGTTAAAACTGGTTATGTTTACTCTCATAGAAACTGACTTCTTCTCCATGTGGGAATAATTTTCAACCCTTTAGGAGTTAGGAGAATGAACAGTATTTAGTTTTGTGAAATCCAATATTATAAGTAGATTTATTGTCCCTCATAAAATACTAGTTATCAGGAACATTAATGTACCTATGATGAATTATTAAAATATATACCAATAATATATAATTCATGCCAACCATTCATCCCACTATCATGTAGAGTCCAACGGATATATTGAGACCTACAACAAGACCTTATCCAAAATAATGCAAAAGATGGTATACTAGGGAAACAAATCATGGACAGAGAAGCTCCCCCATGCCCTATGGGATTATCGGACCATGACCCTCACCAGCACTCAAACAACGTCATACTCATTAGAATACGATTTAGAGGAAGTCTTACACATCAATGTTAAATATCCATCACTCTGCATTTCCATCAGTGATCAACTAGCAACATATGAGTAGTCCTAAAAAAGTTTTTATGAGTTTGGGTCAGCTTTATTAGAAATTATTTCACACATAACAACGTATGTAATTTTATTAGAACCGAATTGTATGATTCTTTAATAAAAATATATTCCTTCGGTCATTCCTCAATTGATAGTTGGTTTTGGTCCTTAGAAACCCAATTATACTTGGAACGATGCCCCCAAAATTATATCCCAAATGGGTTGGACCATATATCATACACAATGTATATGAAAATGGAGCATATGCCCTAATTTCAATGGATGGGAATCTCATCATAGCTCCAACCAATGAAAGGTTTTTGCAGAAATACGTAGTTTAATCATACATCATTATCTTCTTTGAGAAAAGATGATAAAATTCAATGTTCCATATTCATCTATTTTTCATGGCCATAAAATGCTTATTATTTTATTCCTAAACACATGACGTTAAACTTCATGATGAAGTTTTCCTCATTGATTTTTTGAAAAAATTCATTGCCTAGTCGTCCAAGATACATGACATAAAATTAAGTACGGATCATTATCCTCCAATCAATGGATCATTTCATATGAGTTAGATCTGTGAGGATGAAAGAATAAATACCCCCATTTCCATGTGATAATTAGATCCACATGGAAACACTCTTTCTATATATCTATGTGTGGATTGATTCCTACACTTATAGGATACATAGTGACACTCAGATTCACATCTGATTCCAGCCACCAAATGAAAAAAATACCCCATCCTTATGTATACTCCAATCCTATACATGGATTACCACATAACTATGTATGGAATTACTCAAAACTATCATTGGGATATGTAGTGATTCCTTGATCCTGGATATTGGTCATTCCACCACATGATACAAAATTCCTCCATTGTACCCTTAATTATCTATGAATCATGAGATACACCATTATATTAATTGTTTATTACACCAGTCAAATCTCGTGTATTCTTAAGAATTGAGATAATGGATCCCTCACACACTAATTAAGGATAAATGTACAACATAGACCCATTACCTCAAAATAATAGGAAAAAGTTTACCCTCTTTTCAAACGTGTAATTCCAATATTGGGAGATCCATTTAAAACTATGTGTGGCTTGGTTCCTATCATCATTGGATATGCAGTGATGCCCATGTTCTACATCCTGGTGTAGGTTCCATCTAGAAATAAATTCCCCATCTCCCTGGGTATGGACCAAACCTACGTAGAGGACCAATATATAGAACTATTGGTTGCTTGATTCCTATAATCATAGGATATGAATTGATGCATGGATTTGATATCATTGTCCAGCCCCCATTCAAAATTACAAATTCCCCTTCCTTGTGCAGGATTCATCCCAATACATGAACAAGCTTCGTGAACTACCCATGGCATCATTATTTCCCTCATAGGATACACAGTGATGTCAAGATTATATGTCATGGTCTAGCATCCATATTAAACAAATGATTCAAATTCCCTATGCAGAGGTTATACATGAACAAGGAAAAATATTATAGAACTACATTTGTCTTGATTCCTCCCCATTCGGGATACATAGTGATGCCCAGATCCAATATCTTGTCTCATTAACCATTCAAAAATAAAATTATCCCTCTATATACCCAGGTCAGACCGGTACGTGGAACATGTTATTAAAACTACATGTTTCTTAATTCATGCTCTCATATGATATATTGTAACACCCAAATTCTATTTCATTGTCCATCCACCATCCAAAAAAATGTCCTCCCTCAATGAATGGATCACAATTGCATAGTGAAATTCATAGCATTTCATTCGGATTTGTACCTACTAATAGAGGGTACCTAGTAATGTCAGTCTACATAATAGTTGGAAGGTGAAATGTTGTCGTCCGCCATTATGTTACCCCTATGTGGCGGAGTAATCAATTTCTGTCCTTTGTTTCTCACACTGAGAACAGATGACTAGGGCTTAAGAGCCTCAACAAGGAAATCCTGGTGGAATAGTCAATCCACTATAGGCATTGGTTCTTATCGTGTGATTTTAAACAACATGGAAAATATCCTAACCATATGAGATTAAACATCTTTGTACCTTAATAATGATATATGAATTGAGTCTCATTACGAAGAGATACGCAGTGACAACAAGACCTTTTTCTCAAGTCCAACGATGATTAATGAAATAATACCCCCAATCTCCTACACATAATATGAAAACTGTTGCTGGATATTCTAAATCATTATTTCAATAAAAAGGGAGTGGAAAACAATAATTCCCCACCGAATATGGGAGTCATATCAATCTAGGGGAATCCATCGTTCCCAAATAATTCTACACATGATAGTTCTTAGATACCTAGATATACCCTTTCTATCAATGAAACTCCTTTCCTTTGGAAGTATCTCATCTCCATAATCATTCATAGCCATCAGAAGTGGATGGTTAGTGTTCTGCGGACACCATTGTTTGAATATACACAGAATTACCTGGAGGCTCTGCATATGTTTCCATCAAACATGTTTAATAAACCAAAGGAAAATTCTTCCTTATGAAAGGCTTCTCTAACCTTTGTACACTTATTGAATCCCATGCCTCACACCATTCCTCATGATCTAAAGTCCCTAGGGATCATGGATTACAGTTTCATTCCCCTACTCATGTCTGAGACATGCCAGAATACCGCATACCAATTAACCCTTAAATACTCAAGATTTCACTGACATTTAATCCCAGCAACACGATGTTAAACTATGCTTTAAATTTTCTTTCCATTGACATAAAACAACATTGATCCAGAACACCCATCTCATTCATGTTGATCCACTAACATCCTTACCACATGAAGTTAATCTATTTGACCATAATATACACACAACACGATGGTAAACATCCGGGATAAAATAGTTTCCTTACTAGAGTGAAATCTTCTCCTGACATTGGTAACCTACCATGCAATGTCGAAAAACAATGTATGGATTGGTTCCTACCCTTGGACGACACATAGGGAAGCCAGGGCATTCTTCCAAATTAGGAAAACCCAAAGTAAAAAAATTCCTCTTCCCTCCTACTTGTGGTCCAGACCTATACAAGGGGAGTTCTATAGATAATTCTATGTGGCTCAATTATCATCCCATGGTTTACGTAGTGACGCTGGAATCCTATGATCCACGCCAAGCCTTGAAAGTCATTGAAATGTCCCTTCCAATGCAATAAGATTAAGTCAATGTAGAGGACTCCCAGAAATTTTATATTTGAATGATTATGTTGAGAACACCACAAGTCCCCTATCTCATGTCTGGGTGTCAACATTCTCATTATATGATTATAAACTGCCTCGAACCTACATACTTTCTGCAAGATGTTATACTTTACAACATTAATCTGAGTATTTAATTCTTCATTCCTCAATAATTCCATCCACAATTGGTGGATTCAAACCATTTTCTCCCCTTATTTCTCAAATCAAACATAGTTCATGTATTCTTATGAACGTTGGAATGGTTTTCCCCACAACGCAATGGAAAAGCAATCCCCAATAGCTGGTCCTAGTGGAACAACCTTAAAAGGAACATTATTGTTATTTTGACAATACAATGGGGATCCCAATGTACAAACTGTATGAAATTAAAATGTATGGTATCCTAAATATAGCTAAATTTCCTCTCCCCATGTGTATAAATCATAACAATTAAGGGAGTCTAATTTCAGGATACTTGGACCTTCAAACTCGGGTCCAGCTCTATCAAAATTATCTACCCAACATACAGGTTGGATATATGTAGGGGAGTCCCCAATTCGATGGATAATCATGCCCTCAATGTTTTTCATATTCCCATATACAACTTAACCTACCATCAAAATACATGATTCGACTGATTTCATATTTTTATAATTATCCATGCCCAATGAAAATGGATAACCATTGTCTTAAAGACACATTTGTTTAGTTAAGCACACAATTACATGGTCAATCAACATACGCTTCCCACAAAAATATTCCTATAATCCAAATAAAAATCTATCATCAGGAGAAGTTTTTCCTATTTCCATATTCCTATTGGCTTCCATGCCGCATTTAATTTCTCCCAACCTGAGATACCTAAGAACCATGGTTTATATATTTATCCCTACACTCATATTGGGCATGCTAGAGAATCCTGAACCCATTACCCTACAGATAGTCAAGGATTATATGTCAATTTCTTAATCATATGAAATTGAAACATTATGACACCTGATCCACAATGTTCTATATTTGTCTTAGACACATCAATGAATATTTTTCCACATGTTCCCATTCATGAAATGAATCCATGTAAGAAATTCCATCATGATCCCTACCCAGTTGGTAACCCCATGTAAAAAAAATGTCCCACTCATCTTCAGGATTTAGATTTGTATGATGATTAAAATAAAAAAAACTATGATTGTCTCGATTCATATCATCATAGGATACGTAGTTACACCCGACTCTAGTATCTCGGGCCCTACATGGAAACTGAATTATCCCATCCATTCCTACTAAGTGTCTGAACGACGTTGGGAGTCCCCCTCTCACCCATGTGGGGAATGTTTCTATACCTATTTCTAGAGAATTTCATATTGAAATTTCCAATTTCATACCCAAGTACTACTCTTCACGAACAATACTCTGTATCTTAAATGTTCTATGTCCTAGTAATCATACCCTACAATTGGGAACCGACGAACAGTGTTGTGAGTACACGTTTGTTTGGATAGACACACAACACCCTGATGGATCTTCATAATATTCCCACAAAAATATCATTTCAACCAAATTAAAACTCATCCTTAGGATATGATTTTCCTACCTCTATACACCTATACGAATTTTACATTCCTCCTCACTTGATGGTTTCAGAAACACCCAGGATTATATTTTACATCATTTTTACCCTCTCTTGCATGATGATGATAGTACATATCTGGTCGAACATCCATGAAAAGTAAAAATAATTTAATCATCTAGTCAGACAGAGATAATGTTAAATCTTATGTACTAAACAAACCAGTTTCATGACATTAAACTACACCATGCTCCAACCCTCCTTCATAGAAGTCAAATTCATGTTATAGGGGTTTCTAGAAGAAAAACAATATATGATTCCCTATTAATTCTTGAAATTATTCCTCAAATAGAACACCCATTTTGGTCTTACAAAGACAAATCAAATCAAAATTTCTAATTCATCAGGAACGGACAAGCACTGTCATGTGGACACCTTTGTGGGACTATGTGCACAATTCCCGAGAGCCTCTACATACGTTACTCATAAAAAAGTACCACTAACTAGAAAAAAACATCCTTGGGATAATATTTTCCTTTCTTTTTAAAACCCATGGCTTACATTAAAAATTTCATATCCCATATGTAGATACCCCCAAATCATGTTCACGAAAAATCCCTCATCCATGTCAGAAAAGTATTAGAACATCCTTGGATTGTAAAACCTAATTGGGACCATCACCCCATAAATCTCGGTCAAATGTATTTGACCTAAAACATTATTCATTTTCAAATTTGTTTGTCCTAAAACATCACTAATTATGGTAGTAGTTTTAAAGACTTTAAACTACTTGTAAAAAAAGGCAGAATACATCAAAATGTAAACAATGAAAGGGAACCCTGGAGAAAATTCATGAGCCATATCTGAAAACCTTCACATCGTATGGTCTATGAAAAAAAATTGAACCACCAATAAATTGAAGGAGACACAAAACATGCATAGTAGAAAACCCTTAAATGGATGCCTAAGAAATAGAAAAGTCACATCCGCTAAGCCCACAATAAATCAGGTGTAGGAAACAAATTTGGTTAATAATGAAAAATTTACAATGTTTTTAGGGGTTTTATATGAAACACTTGAAACGTGCCTAATATTATCACTGAGTCCCCATAATAAGGAAAACATTTAGGCATTACATGATTATTTCAATTATCCCAGGTTGTGACTCAAATTTATATCATGTAGATATTATTGGTTAAAAATTATTTAATCATAATATATTGACAGTTAAATAAAGGAATAAGGATAAACATTAGAGTAAAAAAGAATATTCATTTCGTTATATGATGATAAAGAGGACATCAAAAATATGGATTCTTCCCCTAGATGTCAAAAAAAAGGAAACAATGCCACAAGATGATCCAAAATATTACAATGATTTTAGAACAACTCTTTACAACAAATAAATATCTATATAGCAATGGTAATCAATATATTTCTCAAAATTACTCATTTTTGTAGCATTAGCCTAAACTGCTGGATGCACTTGTTTCATAATGGTTTTGAGATCTTGAAAATATTTCTTAATGACTTCAGAATTGGCACTTGTCGATACTAGTTGTGACTTTACCTTGGCCACACGAGTATCCTACTCCCACAGCTCTTATGTGTGGATAACGACATGGAAATTTCCATTTTTATCATTGACCATAAAGTGGAGATCTATTTGTTAATTTCATGAGAATTCATTGTTTAATGATTTAAATCATTCAATATAGCAATGTTTCTTTCATGAGCAGCTAGATCCCCTTATGATGCAATAATATAGTACATGATATGTTGTAGTTGTGGGTAGTCAGAACCACCTAAACCCAATCCCACAAAAAGCAACCGAAAGGTTTATTCATCATCAAAAAATTATAGTAGAATCATTTCTATAGAAATATTATATATTTAAATCCACACACTTATTAGAATGGTTTGATATATCTGGAAAACATTGGATGTCTTGGTTTTCTCTTCTACCATAATATGAATGTATTCATGGAGTGAATTCAAGGTTGATAGAGATACAATAGGCTATTATACTCAATTGGGGGAACCTCCATGATCAATATATGGTTTGAAATATGGAAATATTCCTAGGGGCATAATGGTGATGCGAGAGATGGCCTGTGACATTCGACTTGTGCCATCTTGGAATATCTAGCATAGTCTAAATTGGACTATAAGTAGGAATATTCCATTGTACCCATCGGATAGGTCTAGCAAGTGTCCTGTCAGAGTAATAGGCCACCAATTTTGGGCCATAATCCAATGATAAGTAAGTAGTGGAATCTATAGGAGGGAAAAATTAAATCATTTTAGAGTCCCCCAATTTTTTTTATAATACATAGTTAGATAAGGATTATTGAATGAGATTACCTTAGACCTCAATGTCTATGAGTAATGTGTTTGGCATCATAAATATGAATTTCCTGGAAAAAATGTAAGGTGCATAGGGTTCACAGATGGTTATCTTGTCTATACATGTTGACTATATTCCTTGCCAAAGCATGAAGATATTGAAAAACACTTATGTAGAACCACATAAATAATCAACTGTTTACCAATGAGGTACATGTTAAGATGAAAAATAAAAATAAGAAATAACACATAGAAATTTAGTAAGGATATCGACACATGAGGACTTAGAGAAAACAACGACAACGTTGAGTAAATCTGAATGGAAGACCTAATGTTGAATCTTCAGGGTGTGGTGATACTCAAAGAAGGGGTATCCTATTCTATCCAACCAAAAAAAAATTGAAATGACCTCCTGAGACGATGTTGAGGTCTTCCTTCTAATATCATCCCCAATAATTTTTAAATTTTGGCAAGGGTAGAGATAGATAAATTGATAGTTCTCCCGTTTTCCAACATGGATTCAATAATTAAAGTAAAAAACTGAAAAATAGTGAAAACCCCGTGAGAAAGGAACATTAACACGTGTAAGAAAATAGTATGTAATCCTTTAAATCTTATCTCTGAAGATAAATTGGTTCGGACCTCATAACACCAGGTGGGGTATTTACCAGAGTCGAGGGAAGTGCAGTAAGTACCATGAATGAGCTCTGATACTAGGTTCATATTGGTTTGACTACAGAGACCTCTCTAACATCAAAACTTCACATGGAGGAATAGCCCAGTCCAATAATCAGATGAAATAATTGATAGATCATCAAGGTACTGACCAAGTAGCCTCTCCGTCAGGGTTAATAATTCCCTCACCAAGGGACACACTAGTTCAAAACTCCACCAGTATTTTTCCACTAGTAGAAAATCACCATTCATGTTTCTAAGGTTGGTATGTCCCCCTATCTCGAAGTCTTTCAAAAAAAGGCATCCCCTCTTCACTTTGAGACATGTGAATGGTATTATTACTTTAACGCATGTGGATGATCAGTTCGAATAGTATCTATCTCGGTGAATAGATAGATAATTATGAGACCCACACCACATGGTATAAGATGAAATCTTCTAGTGTTTCATAGGATTCCAAAAGATCTCATGAACATAGAAGACTAATCCCACTCATTAGAGAAACACCATCCATACTCTAGGTACCATTTAGAGCTCCACCATCCAATAAAATTTCCCTATAAAAGTTATACAATTTAGGGATAATAGTGGATGACTGATTTGAAATATATTTTAAAGTGGAATCTGTTTCACTAGGTCCACATGGATCCATTCAAAAAAATATTTCATCTTTTCTAAAATAATTCAGATTTACCCCATGTTAAAAATATTATACCATTCACACCCTCGATACATCTCATGATAGACAGTGAAACTATTGTGGTCATCCGATGGAAGGGATTTTCATTATAGAGACCAAAGTTGTTGAATGGAATCCAATTTGATAGTTGATAGGAAATGAGCTCCAGCTAAAGGAGGTATTTCAAAGTACCCTCCTATGGAATAATATTATACCAATGATTGTCTTAAAAATTTCCAACCCTAGACGTCCTTCCGGTCACATCCTTGAAATTTATAGAAATATCAATTATCATTCTCTTCACTAGAAGACCATGCCAAGGGATAGTAGAATATTGTTTTCCAAAGGACCAAAATCAGTCTACATATTGGAGCCTTGGGGAAAGTACACGGAATGTGTTATCTGGTAACTAATAGTTTGGTGAATCCCAATATTAGTTCACAAAAGCTTTAAAAGCACTGGAACCTGAAGAAATAGTCAATGAACTAATAGTTCACGATATAGGAGAGCTATGCAACAGCCCTCGCTATACAGTTTTCCAAACTCACTATTTGTGGATGAGGATGTTCAATTCAAGGGATAAAAAGATCATTTCATGGGAGAAAGGTGTCCACAAAGGATACGGTTCAGAGAAGGTACGAGAACGAGAGAGGATTAAGAGAAAATTGTACACAATGAAATACTATAAAATGCAAATGACCCCGGCCCCCTATATATAGGTTTATTCTATTCCATAGGTACACCTTTATACTAAAACCCAGTATGATAAGATATCTTTCTTCATCAAAAGAGATTTCTATTCATCCTGATGAGAACCCATTTTGATGTGGGGTGTTTGTTGGATATTTAAAATATTGTGAAGAGAATTTAAATACTCCCATAAAATTTGAAATCTGAAGAAAAAAATTGGATGATGATTTGATGACAAAAATTAAAGAATACAAATATGAAAAACTAAATAGTGTGTCATGAAGCTTAGACACAACACATACTATCACTCTGCATGGCAGTCTATGACCGCATAATAGAATTGAAAATCGAATGGTTCATGGAATGAAGGAATAGATGATGACCTCTCAAGAACAATGTCATTGATGGAATGGAGGTAGAAAAATACACCCTCCCTATGAAGTTACACATTAACTAAAAATGGTTCACATGATAGGTGTAGACGAAGATCTCCCATGAATGATATGATGATATTCAAAGGAGTGAGTCAGTTATGTTTTCCACCACAAAATGATGACCTCATGCCCTGCTGACCGAGTCGTTCATGGGGTGGGTTTTCCCTGCGGTCTTCCACAAAAGGGGTCATGCAACCCACAGATCCAGCTCACCCATTTCCCTATAAAAGAAAAATGAGGGCATCCAACGAGAGGGATGGGTTTTTGGATGGTGGAAGAGGGCTATTCGGGAGGACTTTTAGAAGTATATTTTTTTTGAAGAGATCAACTAGAGAAGAAAATAAATCTTTGGATGATCCCCTATATGTATATTCCATTGTGAAACATTAAATAATAACACATATTATTAAATGGTACACTGTAAACTATCCTCCCTTCATGGATGAAATTCCTACAAATCGTAAGAATAATGGCCCTTCTTCAAATCAGCATCCTATATAGAAAATATCTACGTAGATGAATACTTAAACCACATATATACTTTCTACGTTAATTGAACAAGGAAATAAATATAAAATTGATATGTGGATGGAACCATGCACCGCATAGCAAATCTCTAAGTCGATGGATGTCAGCACCATGTTACATCATCCTATGCGGAGGTAGCCTTGATGTAAAAAAGGAAAATAATATATAGTCGGCAACTCCACCAGCATAGAAACATGCTATGTGGAGTAGTCCCCATCCCATATGAATAAATGGTATGTGGAATGGGGTACCTTTAACCATTCCATCCTCATCCTTTACATGTTTCCTTCCAACTCTGTCACACCCTCTATATCCCCTCAACATGCCAGGTCAATTTCATTTGTCCAAATCCTCTTCCAAAGCCACTAGACCTATATGATAAAACCATCAAGTTCATCAGCACACCACTATGATCTTACATACCAATGGTAAGTGGATACTTGTGGGTAATTGACATAATTTCAATATCCCTAGAAATTTCGCTACATTTACATTTATAGTGTAACAAGTGTTCTAACCTTGGGATAGTCACACGTACCTCCCCATTATAGGGAATACGGGTAATCACTATCTTTTACCTATTATTATTTCTAATTATAAATAATGGAGATCATGATTTCATTTCCTTTTTATGAGGAATAATGCTTATCCCATTTTCCTAGAAACAAATGGGATCCCCTCCTTATGTAATCCCCAAGGCTTTATTATAGAAGGCGGTTCTCTTACCTCTCTTTACGTCATCCCATGATGTGTTAAGATAGATCTCCAAACATGATTATCTAGGATATCAAAAAAAGAAAGGAAATTGGCACATTGAAGGACCTTATCTCTCTCTCTGTTAACTTTTACTGACCTCTTCTGTCATTATCCTCCTCTTATTCTATTAACGTAAATGAGAAATGTGTGGTTTGATGAATTTTCACATCCTCGTGTTTCTCTCACCGAGGATGACCAATGTGCTCCTAGAGGCTGGTAATTATAACTAAATTCTCACAATACCTCCCCAAATGGGCCTCCTCTTAGTTTTAACCCTCAAATAATGAACAACTATAACTCTGATTCATGTTCCATCCTTGAGAAATAGGATTCATGTTGAAGGCCTAAGCTAAATACACCTCCCAGAAGGTATTATCCAAAACTAAAGTTACTCAAATCCACCCAATTCCCCCCCCCCCTCTAAGGTGTAACCAACAAACAATAAACTATGATAACTCTGATTTCAATTCTAATTAGGATACGTAAGATTCCTCTTCAAGGCTAGAGTTCAAATGGGCATCCCCTATGTTATAAGTCATAACATCCAACAATTATGGTCCTTTTTCATAGATGTAAGCCCCAATTATATCCATGTGTTTATCTGATATGATGCAAGACTGAATCAAAAGAATTCAAATCGGCAGCTTCCATGCATAAGCCCCAATAATATTCCCTTAGTGGGCCTCTTTTGTGGTACAAGTCCCAATTAAATTCCATTAAGTTGGAAGCATCCATGTTAAATCCCTATGATATAGAACTATGTGGACATTGATTCCAAAAAAACTGGGATAGGTTAGAAATCACTCTCATTTTAAAATCCAAAATTCCAAGTATCTCACTCAATTCATCATTCTCATGTCAGTTCACTCTCATCCTTACATCTTGACATTAATCTGCATGAATAACCTAACCATGTGAACATTAATCACTAATCTATTGATATTAATAGAAAACATCCTTGAGGACCAAATCTTTCTCCCAAGTAAACCAAAATTTTCTCCATGACACATCCCCAGTAGATTCGTATCCACCCAAGAGAATAAATATCTTCTGAATATCTTGGGAATCTTCGGCGTAAGTACAACACTAAATTTTGACTTGTAATCTTCTTTGTATAAATCCTCGTCGCATGATCTTAAACTGCATGGATGGGTCCTTATCACTTAACCATAAAAGGTGGCGTGTCCAGTTATGTGGAACCCAACAACATGGGTTCTAATTTTCTTAATGAAGATTTGTAGAATGACCAACTTATGGTTTTTATCCAGATTCAAAACAATATTTGTCCCCCTAGATGATGATAAACACTATAGTGCCTCGTAATATAGATAGAATAATCATTGTATTTTTTAATGAACAGAGAATCCCTAATGTGTCTATAACAGTGTCACATTTACGGAGAACCATGAATACAAATAGATTTCTTATTTAATAGATAATCTCATATACCTACAAATGATTCCAGACAGAATCATATTTCTAACTAATCGTGTGACCTAGGAGTAAAGCAGAATAAAACACTTTAAAATGAACCATGGATTCAAAAACATATGATCATTTCTTAAATATATAAGAGTGTTGCAAAATATGAAATAATTCCCCACAAAAGGGTGTGATGAGCCCAGGTTCCCGTCCTCTCGACCCATGTGAGTCTTCAATTGTAGTTATCCAAATCATGCAATGAGGGTCTGCATTTGGAATGTAGGTTCGTGAGTCTTGAATAAGAGGGCGGTTGAGTGTTATTTTATCCATAAATAAACCAATTGGGGAACAATTGAGGACATAATACTAAATTGGGGTTGATTTCACAAACAATTAACACCCTGTAATCACACACTGAGACTGTTCAACTCTGTAAGCAACTTCATAATAAAAAACAGATATTCTATCCAATCTATATGGTACCATCTCTCACAATAAACGAGAACAATGAGAATCATGTCAAAAAAATATCATTGTCCAAAATTCCTTCCTAGAAACCAAATATATATATATATATATATATATGTAGGTGAGCATACATATATTCATAGTAATAAAACCAAAGTCTCTTCTGCACATGTGAATGGAGCATACTTGTACACCCATGTGAAATATGTTTAACCAACAACACCTAAAACGATATAGTAACCATAAAACCAAACTCACCATGGATCTCACACTTAAAAAGGTGTCCATGTTATATAATGTAATATAAATCACATCGATTATAGCATAACCTTCACTAATTTCCCACTGATAGTCCACTCTCAAACCCTAACAAAAAACATAATGGTGCTCCCACCTATTCCGAAACCACCACATCCAACAATCCCTCACACACCTGGGCCTCAAAACCCAAACTCGTCCTACCTATAGACACTTGGGCCACAAACCACATCACATACTTCACAAAGACAATTGCGCCACAAACCAAATCACATCCAGCATGCAGACACCTAGGCCACAAACCTCATCTCATCTCGAAGACACCTAGGAAAGCACATAACATCTCATCCTGAAGATACCTGGAAAGAACAAATCTCCCACACACAACTGGAATTCACAAAACACAACATACTAGAATAATACTAGACTATCAACGCCTGTAAGAGGGATCAAGGAAGAGATGGAATCCATCCATCCATCCACCCACTGGGATGATTTTAAAAGACACCCTCCCCCATAAGGATGGTATTTTTCTGAACATAGTTCTCAACAAGGGTGGGGTGTACATTCTATATACATATATAGTTTTATCCCAAGATACCATCATATTGGTTTTACCAGTAACTATCCATATCAAAAAATCAATGAAATTCTTTCCACATATAATTTTCTAATAACACAAAAAACAAAACACTAACCACAATTCATTTTCAATAATTATTACATAATCTAGGATTTATATTTTATCAACAATTTCCACATTATCAGACATTTTTATTTATCCAATAAACATTTTTTAGGAAACCCATCTCATATTATTTCAACTTTCTAACCCATTTTCTATATATAAACATTAAATATTTAATCAACACATATCGTCATCAATTTCCTAACTAAATGTACCCATTTGAAATTATTAATATATAGTATTAATTATATTAATACGTCGCAGATATTACTGAACCAACCACATAGAATTAGGAAATCCCCAAATCGAAATGACCACACACACTTCCCCTTAGGGTGACATCCAATTTCACATCCCCACTACGTATCCACAACACAACCACCATAACATCCCCATTGCACCATAGTACCATTACAAAAATCATAGACCTAAAGAATAAAACATCTCATCCACCACCCCCACTATCACAAAAAAAGACGTATTCCATTTATCATATCACTAGAGCCAACCCACAATGCAGAATCATATCCGCAAATATATTAAATCACATAACATTGAATAACCTAATTCCAGATTTGGAAAGGTATCCCTCGAAAAAATAAGCTTAATTTTGTGTGTTTTTACAAAAACCATATAATCCTGGGGAGTCCATTTATTTTACCCAAATGCATGTGGTTAATTAACTATATAATAGGTGGCTTCAATAGCTACAAGACATGAATGTTTTACAAATTCCAAAAACTAGTTCTTAATTAAGGGAATCAAAAGGCTATGATTCCCAGTAGAAATTTACACCACAAAATTCACAACATGGATCAAAATATCAATAAAACAGTAATATCATATGTCACATTCCCCTTCCATTTTAAATAAAACAAAACCGGACTCATTATCGTTCTTATTTTGGATTTTTCCATGTTCATAAGAGTAAAAAATAACAAACCCATCCCACATGATACACATAAGAAGAAATTAAAGAAAACTTAAATGGAATAATGATTGTTGACAACGCCTTGATGCAGCAAAACAGGGACGCACTTACAGCCGAATGGTCTGAAGGAAATCACAAACAAAATACTGTAACAGTTTAATCAACTGATACTATAAGAAGTGTGTGGTATGTTCTTTCTAAAGACAATGGATTCCCTAATGAGAAAAAGAAAACATATTTTCATTAGAATTTTTATATGTTGAACGCTTGGGACTAGATATGGTTTTTGAAAATTCATTAATGATGACCACATTAAACCATTTGGGTTTATCATTTATAACCTTTATAAATTTGATAAATTTATGAAATGGTTTAAAGCCTTTAAGACGGATTTATAACTAATTAATTATTTCATTAAATTTATTTATCATCAAAATAGATGTAAAAGGAAAAATCTACAAGAACTTTCCACTTCAACTACCAGGGATCCACCACTAGGGAGACACTACTAGCGAGTCACTTCCATTGAGTCGCTGCCAACGAGTCACCACCAGATGAGTCACTGCTAGACAATTCACTTCCATTGAGTCATTACTAGTGATTAACCACCTTCCTATCACAACTATAAAAGTCAACTCTAGCGAGTCACTACTAGCGAGTCACAACAAGACATGCAAGCACTAGTGAGTCTCTTCCATCTAAATACCACCAGGATTTTCTATATTTAGGATGATCTACTGCCAACATGTTCTACCACCAGAATGAGCTACCATTGTACTATAGGAAAATTTACAAACTATTTAAATGAGTATCTGTTGGAATGACACACATGTCCCAAAAAGTAGCACAGACTACCCTAGAGAAACCTAAGCATCATATTACCAAAAATTAATTGACCAAATGTTGTGGGCCACTACATAGAATGTGATAAATTATTATTACAAGTATATATTATATATTTATTTTCACCCAAAATATTCAATTTATTATGATAAATTCTATAATAATATAATGTTTAATTAATCTACGATCTTTGAGCAAAAAAACTTGTAGCATAGATATACTCAGCTTATGAAGTTGATAGACCAATAAGTAAAAGCTTAATTGAAAGGAAAGAAAAATAAATTTTTTCATCAATCGGAAACATACCAAAAGTCATTTTTATGTCACGTTCATAGCCTCTAAAATCAAAATCCAAATAAATTGTTAAATTAAAAAAAATACTTGTAATAAAAAATATTATAATTAACAGTACCATTAACATATCTAATTATTCATCTCACAACATTATTATGGATTATTTTATTATCAACATTAAATCATTCACATTAACAAATTTTACGAATTATTTCATGACTATATGCAGGTAAATATATTTAGCTACCTGTCATTCCTCTTCAAAAATTGACATAAAAAATATTATAGATGCATTAAAATCAAATTTAATTCTGATACACATAAAAATGTTCGTAGATATAGAGGAATCAATACCAAACCTTTCAACACAATATTTAGATTACAAAAATTGATTTAGAAGGATATCTTCTTTCCTTTGTGAAATATTAATTCCAAAAATTAATAATAGTTTTCCCATTAAACTCCTATCAAACTTATATGACACATAAGAAAAAAAATGATTATAAAGAATTTTACTAAATGATTGGAAAACGAAATCATTAACATAATATTTTACACAATAAATATCAATAGAAATTGTTATAATAAAACATATATGATCAATATTTCATTTCATAAATCCATTATTTAATAGTATATATAATGAATATTCATATAAATGATGAGGTTTTTGTTTGATATCATATAACACTTTATATAATTTAAAAATGTGTCTAGTATATTTTTCATTTTCAAAATTATAGGGTTAATTAACATAAGTTTCATTATTTATAATACAATTTAACAATTATATTCTAATATCCATTTGATATATTTTTAAAAAAGTGAAAAAAGAAAGAGATAATAAGATTCTAATAAAATCAAATATGGAAATTATTTATATAAATTAATGTGTCTACCATTTTTTGGAGATTATAATTGGAAAACAAGTTTTTTTTTTATTTACAAAAATATGTTCTGATGTATCCTGTTTGTTTATAAAAATCTATTTATTTATGATTACATATTTATCCACAGGAAATTATATTGAAAACATACATTATTTCTAAAAAAATTAGTAAGATCATAATGCATAAGAATAATCTAGTAAGCATATTTTAATTAATCATTTACAATATTATGGATAAATTATTAAATAAGATCATATGTATGAAAAATAAATATAAAAAATATTTATTTTTATAAAAAATATTCAATTTTACCAATAGCATTTTAGGTAGGATGATCATTATAAATCATCGATAATATTGGATAATTTAAAGGAGGATTTTTCTTCCCATTAATCTGTTTTTCCTTATTTTGGTTTTTTTCTTCACTAAAATTAAAATATCTTAACTCATAAAAAATCATTACAATCATGAATATATTATAAATAATTTTCATCAAACACAACATTAACATATCCTTTTTTAACAATAAATATTTTTTTATAATTTCAGTAATAATTTTTAATATTTAAATAATCAAGGAAAACACATTCATAAATTTTAGAATCAAATATATCATAATTAGTCTCGAAATTTTATTTCAAAACAATACCACAAAAAACTATAATGTTTCTAACATTAGGATTTTTATTGTTAATAATTCCTCATGGGTTTGAATTAATTACTTTCATAGAAGATATTTTTTTGATATATATCAATAATATAATGGATATTTCCCAAAAACATATATGAAAATTATATTCAGTTAAAATTTTTATGGTCATTTCTATGAGATCAATATTTTATCATTCAATAACTCAATTTCCCTTTGGTGTTATATGAGTAGAAAAATTGTGAAAGTACAATATATTTTGAAGAATAATTCCAAATTATAAATTATGAAATTAAATTATCATATCAATTTGAATATAAACAATAATAAAATCATTTTCATTTTGAACTATTTTACAAAATGTAATAAATCTATATAATTTTTTACCACTATGAGAAAGAATGTTACCTCATTTAAATCTACTATAATTGTCAAAAATAACTAATTTATATTTCATTTCTCCTCGACTAGAAATTTGAGTATGACAAAATAGGTCAAGATGTAATAATTATATTGGTATTTTAGAATTTATTTTGTTGATCGGCATGAATGATATTTTTAAGGGTTTACTATTAATGAAAGAATCATGAAAATGTATTCTTTTTCATTCTTCATGGTAGATAACTACCAAAAAGTTTTTTGTTTTGAGAGAAAATATAAAATTATGATATTAAAATTACTTACTCATGAAAGGAAAAATATTTTATAAATATATACAACATTCAATCCCTTATAATATTGAATAGTTAGTTCATCAAAATCAATAATACGAATATTTTCTTTTCTATTAACATTAAATAATAATGAAGTATCTTGAAAAACTAAATGGTTAACATTTTTAAATATCACTTTATTCCATAATCTCATAATTTATATATATATTTAAATAATGATTTACAACATAAATGTATAAAAGTTTAGAAGGAAAATTAGAATTATAAATTCCTTTTGAGAAAAAATAATATACTTTTCAATTGGAATTGTCAACCAATGTAATAGTTCCTCCATAACATGTGTTTTATGTTGTAAATTTTTTTCCTTCAGTCACATTCTATATAATCAAAATTTATATATATCATATGTTGTTCTTATGATATATGTGGAATTTTTCTAGGTAAAACCAATTAATAGATAATTTTGGTTCATAAGATACAATGGGTCCAACCAGATTAGTAATAGAATTTTAAAAAACCCATTCAAAATTTAATCAATTATTGTGAGCAATTATATATAAGACTTATTTATAATTTTCTGTTTTTTTAATCTCAACAAAGGTTTAAATATATGAGAAAATTCATTTTCATAGCGACTTTTCAGGGCATATATAATGTAAGTAATAGTAGAAGTGAGACCATTTTTACCTTTAAAAATGGTTTAAATTCAATTGAGGTAATATCCTATCATATTCAATATCATATTTAATAATATTAATTTTATATAAAGTGCTCATTGTAAAAATCATTTAAAAACCATGGATTAAATATTAAAATATTTTCTAAATTCTTTCATATTAATTTTAAATTTTTTTATATAAATAATGAGAATGTTTCAAATTATCATAAGCTGTAAAATGGGAATAATAATGAGTATTTTCTATCATATAATTATTTTATATAATAAAATTATATTCGGAAATAATTATTTCTCTATATTCATTAAGCATGTTATATAAATCAACATCATTGAAAATTTCCTTTCTAAATATATAAATTTCATCCCTTAACTGTGAGACATTCTGAATATTAGAATCATAACTAGAATTATAAAATCTAGGATAAAATATATAATAACTATTATTATAAATTGATTCAAAGAAGAAAATTTTAGCGAATTATATCTAATTTGAACGTTCATCACTAGAATGTGATCCTCCAATACAACCTCAACTAGTTTTCAATGCCTTTTTGTCTTTCTTACTGTATATTTAATTATTATATTTTTTTTGGAATTTTATGCTTGAAATTAACTATATTTTATAACTTAATACATGTATCTTATCAAGTATTATAATTAATACTACCATTATTTTCTCAATTTTTTATTTCTTTTTTACTGACGTATATTAAATTGGTTCTTGAATGATTTCTTTTTTAATTCATTTGTAGACTCAAATCGAGATATTGTCCCTATCATCCATTTCACTATCCTATAGTTTAGAATTATAATATTTACAATAAAAATAAATTAAGGATTTAATATATACATTTTTTATTTCTATTATCAAAATTATTTATAGGATTTTTAGGTGTGGTACATTATGAAGTATGGATCCAATCAATTCAACTTGAGTGTACTGATACTAGTTTTTTTAATTTCAACCCACTTTGCATGAATTTTATTGAATAATTCTCATATTTAATGTTTATAAATAATATGGTTCTTTAAAAATTCTCCATGTGAAATAATTCCATTCAAAATTCTTGTAGATTAGTGGATCGTTTAATTTTCTTTATCACCTTCACTCATCTTTATGTATTGGTACTGAGGTCAATGTATTCCAATATTAGTTCTAATTAATTTTTTTGATCCAAGGATATTAACATATCGAGTAATCCAAATATAACAAGTGATATTTATATTATATAAATGAATAAAAACAAATATATTAAACTTAAAAAAATATGAAAAAAATTAGTTAACACATATTTAGTTACATCATTTATCGTAACTGTATCCCCGAAAAATGTGGTAGTGTGTATGATTTTCCCATGATGGACCATTTTACTATGATTCATTTTTTATGGTATGGCTCCATTATAGATTTCCCATATCCACAATCATTACAATAAATGTGTGGTAGGTTATAAGGAATCCATGTATCAATTATATTAACTAATACCATATTAATGTTATTTCTCCATAGACTGTGAGGTCAACAATAATATGACAAAAAAAATTTAAAACAGAGTAAATAAAATGATTGGATAAATTTTGAATGGAACAACTTTTGATACAAATTGTTTGGTATGAAAAAAATAATTGAGCTAAACTATCCTTAATAAGTTTATCTTTTGATAGCAATTGATAGGTCAAAATGGTTAATGGAATATAATCTATAGTGAATGAATAGACAAGATAAATAAATATTATTCAAATATTTTATTGATTTAAACTAATTTGAAATTTTAACTAATAGAGTTAGTTTTAAAAATAAAGAAATAAAGAAATAAATATAAGGAATTTTATATTGGTTGAGTCTAATTTGGAAATAATATAGTTACATACTTCAATACTTAGTTATAGATTTGTTATTTATTACCAGATTTATAAATGGAAATCATTACCTGATTACAATATATTTTTCAATAAAGTGGATAGATATCCATGGCGTACTGAATTTTGTATGGGAAGTTACATCTCAATTATCAACTATTTGGTAGACCCAAGGAGTTATAAAAATGACTTAATATAAGAATATATGGGGAAAAGCTAATAAATATAATAAGAAATTATTTTTTATTTAACATGATAAATATTAAAAAAAAATTGTGGATGTTTGGAAACGTGTTAGAGACTCAATAAACTAGATTAAATAAATAGAAGAAGAAAAAAATATAGGCAGTATCACTTGATTGTTTTATCATCTATATCATATCATCAATGAAGTAAAAGGAAAATACGGTTTTGTTTATCCATTTATAGATCATCGAACTATACTAATAATTGTGTAGAGGATCACTTGAAGGTTCATAGAGTATGGAATGTTTTACCTTATTACATCATATGCACTCATCTTGGAGTAATTTTATATCATTATGATATTTCAACTAATTATAGGATACTCATTACCACATTAAATATGTACCGAAAAGAGTAACGAATAAATTATTTAGGTTAAAAAATTCAAAATTTATAGTAATGATTACTACATTTTAGAGGGAGAGAGAAATATATTATTTTTGCATAAATATTTCTGAAATCATGACCGAAATTAAAAAAAGTTGATTCTAATTAAATACAACATCAAATCATTTGATAAATAATTAAAATAGTCTCTATATTAATTAATCAATAATAAATCTAATGAAAATAACATATTTTAATTTCAAAATACAAAATTCAAGAAATTTTATTATGGACTAATAAAAAAATTTGGAGAAACATAAAAAATTAACACCATAATAAAAATATTTCAATTAAATTGAATGCCATTAATATCATCTAATTTTTGTCCTCAATAAAATAGAGTTGATTATAACAACAGAAATTAATAAAAAATTATTTTTCAGTTATCACGATCGATGTTTCATTCATGAAACAAAATGAAACTTCTATCATCAAATTTTTTTTTAAATAAATAAAATCAATACCCACTAGTTATATATAATTAATATAAATATATAAATTCATTATAACTAATTAAATATATGATATAAACATGTATTAAATATATTTATGAAATATAATAAAATACTGAAAATTTCCCAATAGTACTTCTACATATCCAAAGTCACGTTGGGTAATTTCAGTTAATAATTTTTCAAAAAGGAGGTTTCTATACATAATAAAACTAACAGAGTGTGAAAAGAATCTAATAGATTCACTATGTATGGATTTCATGTATATATATCTTGTAAGTGGTTCACATTGTAAGTCAATAATGTATCTAAATTACTCATGCATGTGATTTACTAAATAATGGAATTTGTGAAAGTGAACAACATATGGGATTCTTATTATAAATTTTAAATAGGTTATTCATGTACATGAATAATCATTTAATTTATTTTCACATTAATCTAAATTTCCCAAAAATGAAATTCATATAAAGTAATTCTAGGAAACAATAGGTACGTTTTCTTTGAAAATATTAGATCCAAAAAAGAACCAAAAAAATATAATAACTATCATTGGTAATGTTTGAAAAGTATGGATAAAATTTAATTTGATTTAAAATTAATCAATATTAAACATAATCATATTTAAATTAATTTTGTTATTATAAAACATAGACGGGAAAATGTTTAGAAAAACAATAGAAATCAGACAAAAATTATAAATTGAATATTCATTTAATTTTTATATAATATTAATCAACTCAATAGATACTATATTTTTAATTATATGTATTAAATATTTTTAAATTTATAAAAATAATAATATTTATTTATTAGTTTTATAGTTCATGTTATGTTCGAAATATCAAGGACAAATAGAAGTGGAAAATTGGATACATGGATTAAAAATTGGCTACACAGTTTCTAAATTTGACTACATTTCCATGACCCCCTCACCACAAAGTGAACCACTGTTGGGATGGAAATGGGATAAGAGAAAAAAAATGACCCCCAAGCCTCTCCTTCAGTAGGCCCTTGGATGATGATTAGCACTGAGGGTAAGGTAAACACATAGATGGGATGCATTACCCACTAAGAGAACACTTTTGAAAGAGAGCGATAAGATATAAAAAACCAAATCCTAATGAGACTAAAAATGAAAAAAATGTTAACATATATGTAAAGTCATTCAATAAGTATAACTTCTAAGGGGAAAAACTGAAAGTACCCAAATAATATAATGTTAATATTGACAACAACGCCCAAATATCTTTATATAACCCCAAGCTAGTAATAACCATTTCGATCTCCAACTTACGCCATTTGACTAGAAAAGATGTTTATATATAGTTTGGGAGGTATAACAGTATACTCAAAAGGATCCTCCCAATAGCCTCTAGGGAAAAAAATAAAGAAGTAATGCTGAAGAACATTGAAAAACATGTGAAACTAACTCATTACCTAAACAGGTATACTATGTTCCCAGCCTCGCCATGGATACGCAAACCAAGAATTTCACATATGAGTATATAAATTAATATAGGTTATCAATAGTACCCAACTACCACTTCCCCACCAGTTTTCCAAATTTCACCAATGTCACGCGTCTCGAGTATCTATCCCCAAAAAGCCTAGCTCAAAGACACATGGGTGAACACCACTACATGCATCTTGTGCAACTCACCACCATATCAACATAAGAAAACTAACCAGTTAGTTCCAATGATCCGAAACATCCTTGAAAAAATGTATCATACATCATGTATTATACCTCAAGCAATTGTAGCCCACACACTGAGTTAGGATCCTCAAGACATCAGATCCCATACATGTTATACCCATAGTATACATTCTGAAAATATATCCACAATGTATGTGTGTGAAAAAACAACAAGCCATTACAGCCCTCTACCCACATATATAGATAAAACTAACTACCTTTCGTACCATTACTAGTAACTACCAAGAGAAGAGATTAGGGCCAAATGGGGTAGTCATCCATCTATCCTCCCACAAGGGGGTTGGGAAAAACACCCCCTAGTGGCATAGAATCCATAGGCTGTCAGTCGACCTATCCAATAGGGTGGATTAGCATACTTAAAAATATAGGTACATGATATAATATAGCTCAAAACCACCCTATAGGTATAACCTTGTCACAGACTCCACTGCAGCTGACATCTATTGGACTCCTGACTTCTACAACTAAGACCAAACATCCAATAATAATATATCAATTTTAAGTGGTAAATTAACTTACTTTAAGCATTTTTATTAGTTTCACACTAAATTAATTGATTCTTTAACCATTAATTAAAAATTAACAATTTCACATTTCGTTACATTACCCTCACAACAATGTTACATTCCCCCTAGGCATAAGAATACTTAGTGCACTATTTCTCAGAAATATAACATTAGCATTGTATCCTAGAAATCTGAAACCCTATGGGTTAATCATCATTTATTCATTTTTATAACTACATTACTACATTCCATAATTAAAGGTATTCTATGAATTCATACTAAGCTACCACGATTAAGGGGCTTGACAAGATGAGTAGACAATCCACTCCTTGATTTTTTTCCTCCTATAGTTGGAGCATAAAAACATCCAACACTGTGAAGCTAAACATGGAATGAACATGAGATAACCCATGCATCTTCACATCCATTCGAAGGAGACTAAACAAATATGCTTCTTCAAGATATGGGGAAATTAAAGTAGAAAAAAACACAAACAAATTCTCACAAGAAACCAACCTTCACATCAATGGGTTACCCTATCTTTAACCTGTTACATTATCTCTAGTGTCCTCTTAACACCTACATGGAAAAAACAAATGCATCTCGCCACTCCAAGAATTTAATAATTCCACAAAAATCAGGACTCCCTACCTCACATACCACAACACCACTCTAGGATCAACCATTCTAGGCTCACATCACAACTGGACCTCCCTGCACCCACAACCACAACATCCCTCTAGGATCAGCTATCCCAGGATCAAATGACAAAACAAATATAAGGAAATAACATGAAACTTTTATTTTTTCACTAAGACAAGGTATCCATCCTTCACACAAAATGAGCTCTCATGGACCCATAACACAAGGAACATTTCCTTTATATGATTTTTAGAAACACAATCCCTATAATGGAATTATATTTTATCATAAAACTGATTCATTATTCCATCTTGAACTAACAGATGTATTAATCACAGGTTCCAACTACAACAACTTACAAATCCATATATCAGAAGCTATCACAATTTAATTAAAAATAATAATTGAATCATTGAATTAATTCCATTATCAAAAAGAATAAACATGCTTCTAGTTCACTATAAAATTTAATTAAACTTGAATATCTACATCGACTGTATTATCTTCACCTTTCAATAATAATAACTAGATTAATTAAACATACATCTTAAAAACATAATCAAATTAATGATCAATTATTTCTGGAATAACGTTCTTTACCAATTTATATCCATAATAGTTTTCTAAAATAATAAAATCTTAGATGTGACACTATATTGAAAATAAAGTGGAAAATTAATATAACTATAAAAAACCACTTCTCTATACATTCGCGACCAAATTCATTAATCCAGTTCTAGTAATTAATAGGTCATTTTCATTGTGATCCAAGGAGATAAATCATGTTAGCTCTATAATTTCAAATAAATGGATTGAGGTGCAGTGAATCTCATTCCTAAGAAGGTCATCTACGTTCTTCACATGAAAATGGATAAAGGAAATGGATCCAGATCACCTATCATGCAACAACTATATCCATATAAGGACATCACGAAACCACTGCATCAATTACAGCAACGGTAAATTCTATTAAAATTCTAGAGAACACGTTTCATCACATGGATAAGGTAATGTGGTGGAAATGGATTGATGAATCTTTAGGAATAGTGGTATATCCAACCTCATATCAAATACAGGTCACTACAGATTGAAGGATGGGAGATCTAGATCGATACCTATGAAAGGGATCTACAAAATGACCAGGAGGGGTCTGATGTGTCTCCTGATATGAGAGGGAGGAGAGCTACAACCATAGGGTTTGAAAAACCAATCGGTAGAAATGTTTTAAAGCATTAATATAGTGGGGGATAACATGATGTGAAATCCACCTTCATGTCGTGTTATGACTATGGGTTAGTTTTCACTGAAAAATGCATCACCATAGAGAATTATTTTATTATTCAACCCTAAAATACTACAAATCGTGAAACCCAATTTGACTGTGTTTAATGGACATTCAATATGTAAATTCTCACTGCTTTCAGCTTATAGAAACTAGGTCCCTACTTAATTCCTCTGAGAATTCTCTGAGCACCCCGGTCTTTAGAAAAAATTATAGGGTCAATCCATGGGGATTAGTTTTCTTACACCAATTACATCTCAAAGAATTCTCTTCTTCATGAATCCAAAACCAACTGATATAGGAAATAAAAAACTATTTGTCCGAATATCCACCACACAAGATAAATCTAAAATATCTCGCTATCATAGGAGCTCAAATGATTCATCAAAGGAACAAAATGACACCTCAATACATCCAAAACTAGATCCTAAACACTCTCTTAGTGGAGATACCCCTCAATGTACACCAAATCAAAACAATAAAACTGATAAATCAATATCATAAAAACTGGTCTAATGCCACAAATAGAATTGAATTAAAAAAAAGTATTAACAGCAAAATAACAGGGTACTCATTGTGTATTTTTGACTCTCCAGACATGAACTAAGGGTATATCACACCTTCTCAACGCATTCCCTTGGTGGGCATGGATCTCTACAGGATACCCCTTGAAATTCGCATCATAGTTAACGTGGATATCTCCCCACTCAATGACGTGAGATTAATAATGAAGGTCATTAAATATGTTTAACATATAAAAAACATAATGTATCTGGCTCAACATTGGGGGATTCTCTATCCATTAGGACACAACTCAAGCATAATACACCACCTCTAAAGGCACAACAAAGTGAGGAGAAATATTACTACCTAAAATAAATGTTCACTACTCTTGATATGGAGCCTCCATCAAGAACAAATGACAACTAACTTCATTCTCCAGAGGTATCCTCCTATTATCCTCATAGAATTTATGATGATCATGTGCTACCTTCGTCCTGTATTGAATTACTTAAAAAATCTCTTTTTTATACTGTATCATTTTTTGATTGATAATTGATGACTCTCCGAACCTATTCCAGCTAAACGGAGAATGTTTTGGTTTTACATATATTGATTCAAAATCTTTCATGCTTATTATTGAGTAGAAATGGTTTTTTTATGAAAACTCTACCTCGGGAAAGTGTATCATCCAAAATCCACCAAAATCAAAGAGACAAGAGCAAAACATGTCTTCAGTTGTCTGGATGGTCCACTATGTTTTACCATCCATATGTGGATGAAAAAGAGTTCAATGAAAATTTGAGGACCAAAATAATTATGGAGACTCACCACACTCTGGAGGAAAAATGAGTATCTATATCAGAAATGATCATCCTCACGACCCCTTGACATCTCACCACCTCCTCTATATACTTCCTCGACAGAACCTCTATGACAACCCTACTCTTTATTACACACTAAGACATGATTTATTAAAAAACCTTCACTTGATACAATATTGAAGATCGAGAGGTCTAGTTCCTTTAGGGATTAGTATTATTACATAAAAACATAAAACACAAAATATAACATCTTTATTGAAAACTTCCTTTACATGACCATTACATTCCCTCGTACTTAACATTTAATGTGATAACCCGAGGACTTGTATAAGAAAAGGGTGAGCTATGAAGCCCAGTATGGGAATAAACATGGAATAACATGAGGAATACAATACATGTTTGAAAATAGGCATATCAATGGTGAAAAAGGGAAACATGACCATAAAGGAAATATAAAGTATGATAATCATAACATGTAAATTTGGCAACAACACATAACATGGAATTAGCATTAGCCAAGGCTCATTTAACATGGATCATGAGTAAACCACTATTACACATGAAGCATGATTAAAACCTAATTGCACTTGAATTTTTGTGAGTCAACACTCACTACACATGATATATCATTATACTATACTTTACCCAATGCACTGGAGAGCTATCAGGGCGCACCCTTCTTAATCATTTCATTTCATGCCTAAATGTGCCACATGGAACATATAACATGGAATCAATCAACCTCATAAGTTATTACATTATAAATTAATGTGGAATATATACATTAAATTACAATTAAATATGTATATTTGAATAAAGTTTAATACCCTTCATAGAGACATGGGTATGGTATTCACTACCCAAGGATCTTGGCTTGGAAAAATATAGGGCAATTGTGGAAGCATAACAGCGTGAAATAAAGATTCTGGAAAATGTATGATGAGAGAGAAAGGGGTGTATCATCATAAATAAATTAAATGGATAGTAAGGGGGTCATATAGATACATTTCCCATCAAAAGTAATGTAATTTAGATGCATAATACAAAATAATTAATTGGATGTAAAAGAGGATAGGGAAATCCCTCACGGAATTTTGGCATGGTAATGAGTGTACATGGGAAATATTAATGAGAGAGAAAGGGGTATCCAATAATCCAAACATAAATAGGGCATTATGGGGTAGTTCAAAAAACATACCCCAGCATTTTTAATTGAAAACAAAACGAAATAACAACTTAATGAAAATTGGAAAAATGTGAGAATGGAAGAAAACCCTTACTTGGAAGTGACTCCCCAAAGGCTTTGGAGAGGCTTGAGAGAGGATTCGTGGGAGATTGGGTCACCTTGGGAGGATTATAGAGAGAGGAGTTGAAGGGTTAGTCTAAATCTAATGGCTTTGAGTGAATATGAAGTGGAATCTTGGGTGGGTTTATATAAGAAAAGAGAGGGAATTCATTATTATTTTGGTTTGGGACACAACATATTTTACTAATCCAAACCACAAACTTACCCATGGTTTTTGGAATGGTTTTTGGTGAAAAGGTAGTAGAAAACAATATTTTATAAGGCCAATGGAAGATCATATTAAAATAATAGGGTTGTTAATGTAGAGGTGAGTCACACTCTCATGGAAAGCAATTTAAAAAGACAGAATGTTTTATAAGCCTTGAAGGGTCCACTAAAGCTTTTTAAAATAAATAAAACAAACCCAAAATCAATTTAGTTTAATATTAAAATATATATTGGTCGATAATAATGTTTATATTATCTTATTACATCACTATTTGGTTAGTATGATGTCATAAAACACATTATATATTTTAACGATGTTTAATTTTAACCCAAAATTTTGAATGTCTCAAAAAATTATGAAAAATTCACCATTGTATAATTTAGATGTCCTGATTCCAAAAATAATTTTCATTTAATCTAACTAATTTTATACATATGTGAATTCTTACTTTTAAAATAAAAACAGACATTTACCAAAAATTCATTGGTTTTGACAAAAACTATTTTCAAACCGTAATAAAAAATACAATTGCATTCATAAAATTATATGATATTTATATTTAATAAAAACTAATTTAATAATAATAATATTTTAATCAAATAATATTTAATTCAAAAATCCATTTATTAATAAAAATAGATATCTTAGTTTTATATTAATAAATAATACAATTTGTGTTTTAGAAACTATTTAAAATGTAACAATAATAAAATTAATACACATTATTTATACAAAAATAAGGTTCATAGTAATAGTGATAGAGTCTTATTTCATAACCCCTTATAAAACCCCACATATGACTGAAGGGTAAGTCGTGTGATGGTGACTTACTCTTGGGGTGGCTCAAATAACATCACTCGAGTGGTAATCTCTATTAAATTCCACTTCAGCCATAGTCAGTTCTGATCAAGATTAACGTGTTCAAGATCACCTTGGGATTGGTCAAGAGTGAAGCCCAATGACACCACCACCTTTTAGAGCTCGAAAAAACAGGATTCGTACAGGTATAGTCTACTGGATGAGGCCATCGCTTCCTTTTTCCGAGTAAATTAGATTGGTTAAAGCCCTATATTTATACTAATAATGTGATCATTGTTCAACGACTATATTAGCATTGATCACAATTCTTAAGATTATTTTAATATCTGTAAATATAAAAGCAACTATGTTCACATTTTATATAACCATAAAAGATATTTAATTATATCAAGAGGAATTTTTTATTAATGACTGTTTGGGGCATTACATTATTCCCCCTTTAAAGATTTCACCCTAAAAATTTCCGTTTCCCACCCTAAAAAAGATCCGGATATCTCTCCTTCATCACTTCCTTTGATTCCCACATCGCTTCATCGAACATGTGGTTTCTCCACAACACCTTCACAAGGGGCATTGTCTTATTTCATAGGACTTTTTCATTACGATATATGATCGTCACTGGTTACTCCTCGTAAAAATGATCATCCTCTAATTGTACTACCTTTGAAGAGAGTACATGTGAACGGTCTGGTATGTACTTCCTTAAGAGGGATACATGAAAGACATAATGTACTTTGTCCATTTTATGTTGGAGTGCTAGTAGATAGGCTACATCCCCAACATGATCAATAATCTCGAAGAGGCCGATGTAGCTAGGACATATCATCCGTTCTTAACAAACCTCATGACCTTCTTCCCTGGAGATATGTGTAGAAATACATTGTCTCAAACTTTAAACACATGGTCTCATTGATAGTTATATGCATTACTCTTCTGTCGACTATGGGATTCCTTTATAGGTTGTTGAATTTATTTCACCTTCTCCACTATTTCTTTGATCATTTCTGGTTCTAGTAGCTTACACTCACCGGCTTCATTCCAACATGCTGGTGTTCTACTCCTCTTCCCATATAGGGCTTCATAAGGTTCCATTTAGATGCTCAAGCGGAAACAATTATTATAGGATAATTTAACAAGAGGAAGATGTTCATATCATCCTCATTTAATTCTTATTGAACCTGGTATTAACATATCTTCTAGTGTCGAAATAGTTCTCTCAGACTAGACATCAGATTGAGGATGATTGTAACACCCCGGGATTTTATGAGATGTATTATTTTTATTTTATTTGATGTCTTATGTTGTATGATACACCATGATTATCTTGCACTATACGCAACACCGTATTAGCTTGCAGTATACACAACCCTATTCTGGGAACGTGTTACACAAAATTTCACGTTCATTTGATAGAAGTTATTCTATACAACATTGAGTGTATATATATATATTCAATATATAAATGAAATATGGATGGATTCTATTATACACAAAAAAAAAGTAATATTTCACTACACGAAGCCCTGACATGGATTTCATTACATGCAATCAAGACCTTCCACGATATATTGTGTTGAACGCAATAACGAGTTTCACAAAACAACGATATGTTATTAAAATATTATATAAACTAGCCGTTATGAATAGAAATTCCCAATTTTGAAATTTTATAAATTTTATCATTCAAAATGGACTTCATTTTTGGATTCGAATGATCGAAATTAGCAATGGGTGAATTTTTGGTATTTTTCTGAAAACATTCAATTTTTGATGAATAGTGAAAACACTGGTTTTCTATTTAAAAAACAAATTTTTATTTAAATATTTATTTTTTTTTTAAAATTAGTTTTGGTCAAAAATAATACATAATACCTATATATGTTCAATGTATTTAATTTGTGTCAATTTATAGTAATTTTAGATATATTAATTTTTTTTGAACTTTTTCACCATCTTTTACCCACCTCCTTAGAGAATTTTACAAATTAAATAAACCATAATTCTACCGCTTCTGTGAGTGGAATTTTTATAATCCAAGAGAACCAGTTAATATCATGGAGTAAAATGTTGCTTAATTAGATAAAAATAATTTTTTGATGAATATTAGCTTTTTAACATATATTTACCACAGGTAAAAGTAAATAGGATAATTAAGGGTAAAAGTGAAATTATTATTACCCTAACACATGTCCAAATTCTATTGGATAAGTTTAATTAGACCAAAAAAAATCATTGGAATAAAATATCATCATTTAGGTTCACTTGGATTAGATTAGGTCACTTATTATTATTTTATTTCAAGAATAGTTAAAATAGTTAAAATCAATGTTTAATAACTAAAACATTTTAAATATAGGTTTATACATTAAATAAATTCAAATATAAATTTTAATAAGAAAGAAAAAAATATTTAATACATAATGATATTTTATTTATAGTTTTTAAAAATTATATAATTTAATTCATTTATGACACAATGATGATGCAGTAATTACCTTATTAATAAAATATTAGCATAATTGATGTTCAAAACACCCAAATAAATGTAATTTGAGAATTTTTATGAATTACACTAATTTTATAAGTTAATATGACATGTTAATATTGATTCAATGAACATTATTCTAACTAATCATGTTGTTATGATTTTCACAAAAATTAATTACAAAATATTGTCAAAATTGACATAAAATAGTTTTTAAAACTAATATTAGATTATTAATTATTATTATATTTGTAAAAACCTAAGGATCGACCAAATTACTTATATAAGGTTATATATATTAATACTAAACCACTTGTGGTTATTTTGGCTTGTTATAGTATGTTTATTAACCATATAGTGTAAGAAAACAAGAAGACACGGTTAAAGTTAAATTATTTAACATGGAGTTCCATCTACATGATAAAGTTAAAATAATAATATAAACTTGTCTAAAACCTATTGGTTGAGAGGATTTCGACCCAACCCAATTTTTCTTCGAAATAAATCAACTTGGAGCTATTATAAACCGAATATGACTTTATTATAAAATAATATTTTACGTTTTTTATAAGGTTCCCCTCTCCTCCCTTATAAAAGGGCACCCCCTCCCTATTCTCTTTACACAATTTTGAGATTTCCATCTCATCCAACCCCTACCCATTTCCCATCTCAACATCTATATAAAAAATATAGAGGCTCTGGTCTCCACAAAAGACCAACTCTATTTCCTTTAAAAGGAAGCTTAAAAGATGTGTGTCGAAGAAGAGGTAATCCCTTCTACCGATTCTTTCAAGTTTCGTTCTTCTTCAACTTATTCTTATTTATTTGTTTAATAACAAATTAATAACATCAGAATCACTGTTTACTTATATGTTATTATAAATATGAAACAACCCTATTTCACCTTTTTTCCATCCTAAAAAAAACCAAATCACCGCGCGTACGTATGTACGGAATACCGTCCCCACGCCGTGGTGTAATCTGTTTTTCCACCACCACCTTACATGGATGAGTATAATAGTGTAAATAATAACAATATATAGTCATTATAACATCATACTGATTCTGAGATATTATGTCATCTAGTCAAATTCAATTCAATTATTATTGGAATGATATCATCGCTCGTCGTACGTATGGATTACCGTCTCCACAACACGATGAGATTCATTCTCCATGTTATCCACTCAAGAATGATTATAAAGTATATATAATGAATAATAATGAAATATATGACAATATAAAGCTACTGGATTTATGTACACATATATATATATATTCCATCTACTTACTTCGATTCACGTCAATAAGAAAAGGAAAACAACATTCATGCGTACGTACGGCCTACCGTCTCTATGAACGGTGTATTTCATTTAATTTATCTATTTATTATGTATATATATATATACTTAATATATGTGATATATAAATCATGATTTAAATTATGGAAGTATGTAAATCATGATATAAGTAAAAATAATATCAATAACAAGTCCAAACATGTATAAAAAATAAAACGATTTTACCCAAAACGCTACTTTAACATGGAATTTACAAAAGAATGGGTAATATAATGTCATAATTGAACCATATATGATATAATAACAATGAATATGATTCTATAATAAGTCAATGACATTATTTAAATAATTATACAGGAGATTCATATACGTACGAATTATATCGGACCTAAGGTAAGGGAGAATTTATCAATATCATTTTTATCCAAGATTGCTTATACGTAAGTATTTACTCGGGTTATATTTTTCATCCATGTCCATAAAAATTTTTTCATAAAGATTTTAATATTAGTCCATGTATGTTTGAAGTAATTTTTACCCCTATTTTACTTTTACTTTGTGTTATGGAAGGAATCTTTTTTTACCAAACGTGGTACTTTTTGACTTTTCTGTTTAAAGTACGAGGAGAATGTTTTTTTAAATTATACAGCATGAACGGATTTTTATGGTTTCACAATTTCTTATTTTCATGAATATTACTCAATAGTATTTGATGAATATTTTAAAAAAAATCTATTTCCTTTAAAATTGAATGGAATTTTGTGAAATGAAAATGATTTTGAAGAAGAAAGGATATTTTCCTCGAGAATTGATTTCAAGTGTTTTATCAAAACCATTTTCCATATAAGATGACATTATTTAATATGTGTTAGATTCAAGTTTAATGTCTCTATGATTAAAATGCTTTCACTTTTCTTATGATAAAATTATATCCATTTGTTTTATATGGATTATGTTATGATGGGATGATGTTTACGAAACCCATTCTATTCTTTGGGTTATGATGAATGATTTATGTTTATTTTGTGGCACACGTAAGAATTATTTCATTATGAGATGGTGGGAACTATATATCCAACTAATACAATGGGTAAATATTTATATCTCATGATATATACATGTATTTGATGGTAAGTTAATCTGGTTCAGTGATACAGAACTGGAACGAGAAGTGAACTTGATTCAGAAAGAGACTTTGTCCACTAAGATGGTCTTGGTAGAAATTAATAGGCTACTATGGAAATAATATCATGTGATTAATGGTTTTCCAAAGTTACATGTTTTATTCCCATGCAATGTTATCTTGTTTGATGTTCCATTATGATCTATTCCTTACGTTCTGCAATGTTTTATGTCATTGCTCATGATTTTGATATTTAAATATTATGTTCATGTTTTTATGTTCAAATGTATATAGTTTGTTTCGTTTTCTCCATACTTACACTAACTGATCATTTGACCTCACCTTTTATATGTTTTCTTTTCCCCAGGATATAAATAAAGGTTTTAGGTAAAAATCAAAAGGGTATATCTTTATGGGTGATGTTGAAGATCATTCACGTGATTAGAAGTTTATGTTCTGTGTTTCCAAAGACACTAAACTATTACGGTCCTTGGGTGTTGGTTTTTGTTAAGTATTATGTATTCTGGAAAAGTAATTTAATGTCTATATAAGTCAAGATTTGGGTCTCTATAGTTGGTATCTGAGGAAAGGTTTAATTAACCTTTGAAAACTAGGATGCGAAAACATTAGTGAGATCCCTAGAGATATTTCTAAGGTATGTATAGGATGTCCCTAAGGTTAAGTATAAGTATAAATTCTAGTCCTAGAAATACTGAAATGCTATTAGAATTAAACCTAAGATGTTAGATAATGAAGTTCCTCTCCCTTGAGTATGATTTTTCCTCTCACACTATTCATTTCTAGATTTATAAAATGGCTCGAAACAGTAAGATTCATGATAAGTGAGGATATGATGGACAATGGAATGATATTATTCATGAGAAACCAAATGAAATTGGATCTGGAAGTCCAAATATCTTTATTATGCCGAATCAGAAATCTCATAATATGATCAATAATCTCAACATTGGTATGTTTCGTGACATAGATAATAAGAGAGAGATGGAGTTTCATGATGATCATAGAGGAACGAAAGTTCAATTTACCTCATGTAAATCATGTGGGAAGAGGCATTAGGGAGAATGTTTCAAAGGAACTGGAAGATTCTTTGGGTGTGGAAAAGAAGGACACAAAGCCCATAATTGTAAATGAAAAGGTTCAGTTAACACCATGGACAATGATAATGGTATTGCTAAGACATCAGCAATGGTTAAATGTTTTAAATGTGGAATGTTCGGGCATTATGCAAACCATTGCCCTAAGGGAAAATCTCATGAAGAGAATCAGCATGGTCATATGGGTAGTATTTATGTGAATGATGATGATGAGACTACAAATGATATATGAGATAAAAAAATTATGAAGCTCAGTCAGTGGTTTAAGAACATAGTGGAATGATTGTATGTTTATCAAGAACAATGTATGGCACTATGGAATAAATAAAAATATAAGGATTGTTACACTGTTGTCTTTCCTTGAGTTTTTGAAAATATATGATGAATTTCACCAGTAACCATGAAAGGTTATTCAAATATTTTTGGATGGTAGACAATATGTGCATAATGAAAAGATAAGGGGATAATGAAATGTTTGATAGTATTAATGAGCTCATGAATTGTATAAGGACAAAGTGATATCATGTTTTGAGTATATAGAAATTTTGGGATTTTGGTATTTGGAAAGTGTTAAATTTTGACAACATTAATGTTTTCACTAAGGTTCAATGGTTATTCATTTTTCAAGAGAATATTTGATTAAGGTATTCACAGGTTTTCAATTTGACCAACAAGATATATCATATGATATATGGGGGATAAATGATGGTATTCACAAGCTCTAGAGATGACATTTCTAGTAATTGTTCTCTTTAAACTATGAGCCTGGATAGAAGTATTTTGGATAATCTTAAAGATTGTAATGGATTATGTTGGACATAATTTTGTATTGTTTAAGGCTAGAACTTCAGTCGATGTTATCGATGGAATGTTATAATAATGTATTTTTAGAAAAAGGACAACCTGAATGACGGGCGACAACCCATCGCGTCGGACAAGGGTGTGGGAATCGAACCCACACCCAAAGCGAGACATGCCTTTATTTCCAACCACTGGCCTACAAGAAGTCCCTAATTAGTAGAATCTAGTTTTATTATATTTAGTGGTATGATATATGAAGTATAAGTCCAATTTAAGAACCATATACGATCAATCTCACTATAGATGGACTTATGTATATTTAATAACTTTTGTTATCCTTTTGTTTGAGACAGATGGAATGAACCATCATTCCATCACATGATCTTCTACCACTTCATGAATGAAAAATTCAACTTCATTTCTTTAGGTTATGAAGTGGAAATTGATAGAGGAATGAACAACCGTGATATTGTATCGAAATAAAGTAAGTATTTCATCAAATTCAAATTCTTCAAATTTAGGGAAATGATATTGAAAACCAAAAATGTTGTCCTAGTATCCTCATATATGATAAATCAGATGGTACCTGAGATCATCAAAAATTTATGGCATTGTGATTGTTGGATTTTTTCATAGCCATGTTCTCTACCACTCTCTATCAGAAATTGAAGGTTAGATTTTTATTTCATATCCATATTTTCACCTATGTTCTCCTATGTGGAAACCTAGTGATTAGTTAATTTGGGTAACCGTTATATTCCATAATTTAGTTTTTAAAGTTATGTTTTGGTATTACTTTTTAATATGTGGGTTTCTATTATAGAAACTTCCAAGTTGTAAACCATTTATAACCCCGATGAATTTCGAGGGCCAAATTCATTTTAAGTGGGGGAAAATGTAACACCCCAGGATTTTATGAGAAGTATTCTTTTTAATTTATTTGATGTCTTGTGTTGTATGATACACCATGATTATCTTTTGCTATATACAACACTGTATTAGCTTGCAGAATACAAAACACTATTCTTGAATCGTGTTGCACAAAATTTCAAGTTTGTTTGATAGAATTTATTCTACGCAACATTGAGTGTATATATATATATATATTCAATGTATAAATAAAATATGGTTGGATACTATTATACACAACAAAAAAGGAATCCTTCACTACACGCATCCCTGACTTGGTTTGCATTACATGAAATCAAGACCTTCTGTGATAGAGTTTTTTATAGCAATACCTAGTTTCCCACAACAATGATATATTATTAAAATATGATATAAACTAGCCGTTATGAATAGTAATACCCAGTTTTTGAAATCTTATAAATTTTATCATTCAAAATGGACTTCATTTTTGGATTCATAATATCTAAATTATCCAAGGGTGAATTTTTGGTATTTTTCTGAAAACATTCAATTTTTGATGAATAGTGAAAACACTGGGTTACTATTTAAAAAACGACTTTTTATTTAAATATTTATTTATTTTATTTAAATTTATTTTAGGTAAAAATTAATACATAATACCTATATAATTTCAATTTATTTCATTGGATTCATTTTATAATAATTTTAGATATTTAAAAATTTTATTGAACTTTTCACTATCTTTTACCCACCTCCTAGGAGAATTCGAAAATTAACATTAAACTTAATTTTACCGCTTCTGTGAGTGGAATTTCGAAAATCCTAGAGACACAATTAATATCAAAGAGTAAAATATGGTTCAATAAGGTAAAAATAATGTTATGGTGAATAGTAACTTTTTACATTTATTTACCACGGTCAAAAGTAAATAGGGTAATTAAGGGTAAAAATGATATTATTAATACCCTAACACATGTACTAATTCTATTGGATAAGTCTAATTAGACCAAAAAAATCATAGGAATAAAATATAATCATTTAGGTCCACTTGGATTAGATTAGGACAATTATTATTATTTTATTTAATGAAGAGTTAAAAGAGTTAAAATCAATGTTTAATAAATAAAAAAATTAATATAGGGCTATACATAATATAAATTCTATTATAAATATTCATTAGAAAGATAAAAATATTTCCTACATAATTATATTTTATTTATAATTTTTAGACATTAAATAAATTAATTTATTAATAAAACAATGATGATGCAGTAATTACCTTATTAATAAAATACTAACATAATTGATGTTATAAACACCCAAATAAATGCGATTCGAGTCTTTTTATGAATTAAACTAATTTTATAGGTTAATATGACTTGTTAGTATTGATGAAATTAACGTTTCTTATATTAATTATGCTGTTATGATTTTAACAAAAATCAATTACCAAATAGTGTCAACAATTGATATAAATTAGTTTTTTAAAAAACAATTATATTATTAATTGATATTCTATTCTTAAAAATCTAAGGTTCGGAATAATGAATTAGATAAATTTATATATATTAATAATGAACCACTTGGGGTTCATTTGTCTTGTTATCATAAGTTTATTAACCATATAGTGTAAGAAAACAAGAAGACACGGTAAAAGTTAAATTATTTAACTTAGAGATAAATCTAAATGATATGTTTAAAATATTAACCTAAAATTTTATAAAACCTATTGGTTGATAGGATTTCTACCCATACCCACTTTATCTTATAAATAAATCAATTTGGAGATATTATGAACTGAATATTCCTTTATTGTAAAATAATAATTTAAGTATTTTTTATGGTGCCCCTCTCCTCCCTTATAAAAGAGCACCTCCTCCCTCTTCTCTTTAAAGAATTTTGAGCCTTCAACCACAGACAAACCCTTCCCATTTCCATTCTCAACATCCCTCAAAACATTATATAGGTTCTTGTCTCCTCAAAAGATCAACTCTAGTTCCTTTAAGAGGAGGCTTAAAAGAGGTGCGTCGAATAATAGGTAATCCCTTCTACCGATTCTTTCAAATTTAATTCTTATTCAACTTCTTATTCATTATATTCTTCATAATAAATTAATAACATCAATATCAATCATATACTGATATGTTATTATAAATATGAAACAACCCTATTTCACCTTCTATCCATCCTACAAAAATCGAAATCACCGCGCGTGCGTAAGTACGGAATGACGTCTCCATGCCGTGGTGTAATATATTTTTCCTCCACCACCTTACTTGGATGGGTATAATGGTGTTAAGAATAACTATATATAGTTATTATAACATCATTCTAATTATGATATATTATATCATCCAATCTAATTCAATTCAATAATTGTGGGAATGATATCCTCGCTTGTGCATACGTATGGATTACCATCTCCACGACGTGATGAAATTCATTCTCCATGTTATCCAGTCAAAGAATGATTATAAAGTATATATAATGAATAATTATGAAATATATGAAATTATAAAGCTACCTTATTTATGTATATATATATTCCATCTACTTTCTTACATTCAAGTCAATAAGGAAAAGTAAACAGCGTTCATGCGTACGTATGTCCTACCGTCTCTAGGAACGGTGTATTTCATTTAATTTAGCAATATATTATATATATATATACTGAATATATATGATATATAAATCATGATTTAAATTCTTTATGTAATTAAATCATTATATATTTAATAATAATATCAAGAACAACAAGTCCAAATACGTACGATAAATAAAATGATTTTTCACACAACGCTGCTTTAAAATGGAATTTACAAAAGAACGGGGAATATAAATTCATTATTGAACCATATATGATATCATAGAAATGAATATAATTCTGTAATAAGTCAATGACATTATTTAAATCATTATAAAAGAGGTCCAGATACATAAAAAGTATATCAGACCTAAGGTAAGGGATAATTTTCCAATCTCATTTTTATTCAAGATTGCTAATACATAATTATTTACTGGGGTTATATTTGTCATCCATGTCCATAAAAATCTTTTCAAAAAGTGTTTAATATTATTTCAATGTATTCTTAAAGTCACCTTTACCCATATTTTACTTTTATTTTGTGTTATGGAAGGAATCATTCTTTTTTTACCAAACATGGTACTTTATTACTTTTCGGTTAAAAGTACGAGGAGAATGTTTTTTAACTTATTTGGAATGAATTTATTTTTACAATTTCATAACACATTATGTTCATGAATATTAATATACAAGATTTCATGACTATTTTCAACAAAATAATTTTCTTTTAAAATTTAATGGAATTTTTTGAAAAGAAAATGATTTTGAAGAAGAAAGGATATTTTCCTCAAAAATTATTTTCAAGTGTTTTATCGATAACATTTTATAACAAAGATGAAATTATTTCATATGTGTTTTTTTCAAGTATAATGTATCTATGATTTACATGCTTTCACTTTTCTTATGATGAAATTATATCCATTTGTTTTATATGGATTATGTTATGATGGAACTATATTTATGAAACCCATTTTCTTCTTTGGGTTATGATGAATGGTTTATGTTTATTTTGTGGCACAAGTAAGAATGATTTAATTATGATATGGGTGAGACCTATAACTCCCTCAAATTCATTGGGTAATGATTATTATATCATGAGATTAACATGGCTGGAATTCTATGTTAATTTGGTTCAGTGATATAGAACTGGAACGAGGAGTGAACTCGATTCAGAAAGGGACTTTGTCTACTAAGATGGTCTTGGCAACAGTGCCTTGGCTACTGTGGAAATCATATCATGTGATTAATGGTGTTACAAAGTTACATGTTTTATTCCAATTCTATTTTGACATGATTGATGTTCCATTGTGATCTATGCCTTACGTACTACCATGTTTTATGTCATTGTTCAAGATTTTGATGTTTAAATATTATGTTCATGTTTTTAAGTTCAAATGTATATGGTTTTGTTTTGTTTTCTCCATACTTACCCTTACTAAGAATTTGATCTCACCCTTTATATGTTTTCTTTTCCCAATGTTATAAATAAAGGTTTTAGGTAAGAAAACAAAAGGGGAATATATTTTTGAGAGATGTTGAAGATCTTTCACCATGATTAGAATCTTATTTTCCGAGTTTCCAAACATACAAATCTATTATGGTCCTTGTGTGTTGTTTTTTTATGTATTAAGTATTCCGAAAACGTATTGTAATGTTTATATAGGTCAAGATTTGGGTCTCTACAATGGTATATAGTACTCAAGATTAGTTCAGTATCCAGTGCTTTTTGAAGACACTTCCAAAACATAGAGTTGAATCATGGATATTGATAAGATATAATTGATAGTGGTACTCCATGCAGATTTACCACTTCCCTGATATATATATATAAATGTGCCAGTTGATCCATTAAGAAATCCCCCCAAATTCCAATTAAGTGTGTAGACTTTGTAAGATGATCCACAACAACCCAGATTGCATTTTTCCTTTATATGTCTTCGGAATTCCGGTGACAAAGTCCATGGTGATGTTCTCCAATTTCCATGTTGGTATGGGAAATGGTTTCACCATCCCCTTAGAGATGTGCCTCTCTTCCTTCACTTGCTGACACACCACGCACTTTGATGTATACTCACCAATCTCATTCTTCATATTATTCAACAAAAAATTCTCTTATAGATATTGATACATCTTCGAGTTTTCTAAGTGAATAGAGAAATTTGAACTATGCGCTTCATCAAAAAGTTCCTTCATCAGCTCCAGAAATGATGGATCACATAGTCTTTTCCCATATATCACAATTCCATATTCATTTACATTGAACTCTGAGGATTTACCTTATTTGATAGCATCTACTTTCTTCTGAATTCTGACATCATTCTTTTGAGCATCTTATAAACTTTACAAAAGATACATTTAGGCTATCATTTGTGAAAGGATTGATGATGTTCCCTTATTTATGATCCCCATATCCAACTTCATCAAATATATAAATATCGGATCCTTCTCAATTCTCATCAATGAATGAATCATTAGTTCCTTTCTACATAGAGAATTATCCACCTTGTTTCCTTTCACATGGTGGTAATGGATTGAGTAGTCATAGTCTATGATAATCTCTATCCATCTTCATGGGTGCATGTTCATCTCTTTCTATTTGAATTTATTCTTGAGGCATTGTTGGTACATATATATTTCACACTTATCCCCAAAGATATAATGCCGCCAAAATTTTAAAGAGAAGATCACCACAACCAACACTAAATAATGAGTTGAAAAATTATTCTCATGAACTATAAATTGGCATTAAGCATAGGCAACGAATTTTTCATTTTTCATCAACACACAACCCATGAAATTGTTTTAAGAATCATTGAATACCAAAAAAGTTCTCCACTGGTTGGTAAAGTGATCACATGCACTGTGATAATCCTCATTTTCAACTCCTTGAACCTTTCTTATCATTCATCACTCTAAGAAAATTTTAATCCCATCAGAGTTATCATGGTGATATGGGTGGAAAATCAAAATAAATATCTTACAAATCGTTGATAATATCCAGATTACACTAAGAAGCTACGTATATTCATTACCAATGATAGCCTCGGCCATCCCTCAATTGTATCTGCCATGGAGGGATCCACATATATCCCATTTCATGTGACAATATGACCCATGAATGAGACCTCCTTTAACCAGAACTCACACTTGATGTACTTTTCATTGAGATTATACTTTAGCAAGGTCTCTAGTATAGTTCATAGATGCTCCTCATGACCCTCCTTTATTTTTGAATATATTTTAATATCATCTATAAAGACTGCCAGAAAATTTTCAAGGTAATATATAATGACATTATTCATCTTGTACATGATGATTTTTGGAGAATTCGTGAGTCCAGAAGGCTTTATAACGAATTCATTGTGCCTGTATCTTGTAGGAAAAGTGGTATTGGGAATTTAATCCTTCTTCACCCTTACTTGATAATATCCCAACTGAAAATCCACCTTGGAGATGTATTTTGATCCACATAGCTGATCTAACAATTCATCAATTCGTGGAAGAGGATACTTGTTCTTTATTGTGATTTTTTATGCTCATGATAATCTATGGAAAGGCGCATTGACCAATCCTTCTTCTTGATGAAGAGGACTAGTGCAACACATGGTGAAGCACTTAGGAAAATACATCCTCTATCCAGATTCTCCTGTTGTTGTTTCCTCAAATCCTCAAGCTCCACAAAATCCATTCTATACGGAGTCTTGGATATTTTCAATGCCCCAGGTATAAGATCAATTGAGAATTAAACATCTCTTCCTGGAGGAAGATAATGAAATTCCCAGGGTAAAATTTCAGAAAATCCACTCACAATAGGCATGTATTCAATGATGGTTTCCTCCATAGACTTAATAATCTATGCCAGATACGTGTGCTCATATGTCAGTAATATCCACACATGAGATGATGGAACTATAGAAGACTGATCATCCTCTTTTCACTTGTACAAAATTGGGTGTCGATTATCAACATGTAGAGTGATATCCCTCTCATGAAAATTTATGTTGGATCAATATATGGAAATAAAATCCATGCCATGAATTGCATCAAATTACACCATAGAGAGTATGATGAGGTTCGTCGGGAAGTTCAATGCACAGATTATGACTATGAATGAGTTATATTCATGGGATGCAATAATTTCTCCATTCCTTGTACTCAAGGATATCAATACTTCCATGATTTTTGGTGGTGTTGGTATTGTTCTACTATTCTTTCGAGAAATAAAATAATGTGTTGAACCTAAATAAAAAAGTCTATTAACTATTCATGAATTAATAACTAGCGTATATATCACCACATCATTGTAAGGGTTCACTTTGGCGGTACTGATGGAAAAATCTTGCCCTTTCCGCCTTGGATGTTGTTGGTTGACTCCGAAAAACCTTGTCATAGGGAACTGATTTTCCAGATACCCTGGTTCTTTGAAGTTGAAGTAATGAACAATGCATTGATAGTCGAATGGAGCATTCCTCTCCTCTTTCCCAGACGCAGGTTTTTCTTCTCAGGTGTTAACATCTAGGTTCCCTTCTTTTCCACACCTAAAGCATTTCCTCATCCCCTTCATGCAATTTCTGGGGTGGTTCTTTCAACACCATTGGAATTTGGGGTTATGGATTTTCTTAGCACCATTTTATTTATCCATCGGACTGCAGGAATTGAAGTCCACCTTATGCTTCTTATCCCCATGATACCCCTGAGATTCACCTTTTTCCATTTTGACCTCGAGGGAACATCGGACAATTTCCTCAAAGCTGTCGAAGTCACGGATCGCTATGGCCTTCCAACTTCTAGGTTTCATCCTACCAAAGAAGTGGTCAACCTTGCATTTGAGGTAACGAAAAATTAATAGGCGTATCATGAAAGCCTTGTGATTTTTTCCTCGTATGCTCCGATAGATTCATCTTATTTTTGGTTAAGGGTAAGGAATTCCCTTTCCATGTTAATTTTGAGGGTGTGTGAAAATTATTTATCAAAAAACATTTTCAAGAAATCCTTCCATTCTAACACCCCGAACTTCTCTTCATGCTTCATATTTTTTCTCAATGTCTACCATTGATCAGATTGACCCTTATTAATATAAGATCTCAGGAGAACATTCTCATGTTCAGAACATTGGAGAAGATCCTTTCAATAAAGTAGATCCACTGTTCGGAGAATGAGGGATCAGATGATCCATTAAATATTGGAGGCCTTTCTCTCATGAATCTCTCAATAGAGACATATTCCTTCTAGGGGGTGTGGAATGTTCTTCTTGACCCATGTTTCTATTAAAATCTCAAGTTAACTGAGAGATTATTGTGACATAGTTCACGATTCTCGCTCCAATAAGATTGGGCCTATCATTAGAATAGTCATCACATCGGTCTTCACATCAGTTGTTAGCTCAAGTACCCCAAGTACTAGCCATTAGCGGGAATAAATGAAATGTTAGGTGTAACACATAAAGGGTAATCAGAGGAAAAAATAAATGAGTTATAAATATCATTTATTTCAATAACTTATGAATAATTAGGATTAAATCTATATTATCCACACTACAGGAAATTCGAGTTATAGACACGGTTTTAAACTATGGTTATTCGCCCTCAAACCGTGGCTATAGGTAATAGCCACCGTTTGAGAAACCATGGATAAGTTTGGAATGGCTATTGGCCTAGACATATAGCCATGGTTTGGAATTGTGGCAATAGGTCTATAGCCACGGTTCAAACCGTGGCTATTTGTATACAACCACAATTCAAATTGCGGTAATATTGTTAGAGCCACCGTATAGAACCGTGGCTATACTAGAGGATGGACACAGTTTGTTTCCACGGTTAGAAACCATGGAATTTGAACTATAGCCACAATTATAAACTATTTCATTAGACCTATATACAAGGTTATAAACTATTGTTATAGGTTTTGAAAAACCATAAAAATATCTCCCACCACCCTGAACACCCCCCGGACAGCATGCCCCCCCCACACAAAGCCCCCCTAGACAACCCCTCCCCTCAACAAATCCTCCCTGTATTCCCCCTACAAACCCCTCCCGTATAGACACACTCCATCCTCTAATGGAAACCCCCCCTGTATACCCCTCCCTCCCTCCTCGACACACCCTACTGCCTAGACATTCGACACCCCCACTCTATAAACCCCCTGCCCTGGATATCCCCCCTCCCCCCTACAAAGCCCCATCCATACCCCTCCCTTCTGGACACCCCCTATAGCCCCCTCCCTCTTGGTCACAGGAAACCCCCCACCCTACATAAACCCTCCTCCCCCTCCCCTAGACAGCCCCCCTTCCGCCTAAAAAGCCCCCATATAGCCCCTCCCTCCAAGAAACCCCCTACACCCTCTCCCTCATGAACACTAGACACCCCACCATATAGAAACCAACCTTCCCCCTCCCATAGATAGCCCCCTTCCCCTATAAATCCCCCCTATGTTAAACCCACCCCTCCCTCTTGGACACCCCCACCTTACATCACCGCCCCTGGACAACCCCTCTCCTTACAATTCCCCCTATAAGGTCCCCCTCTTGGAAAGCCCCTAGAACCCCCCCTGGACATACCCTGTACACATACACCGCAGACCCTGGACAACCCTACCCGAGACAAACAATGGACACCCCCCAAAGAGACCCTAGATGCCCCCCCCCAAACATACCCTTGACAATGGCAGGACCCTAGACACCCCCTTGGATAGACCCTGGACACCCCCTAGACCCAGGACAAATCCCCCTAGAAAGCCCAGACCTCCACTCCCCTGGACAGCCACCCCCACCCTCCTAGAAAGACCTTGGAACCCCCTAGAACCTGGACACCCCCGAGACCAACCACTGTCATGGACAGACCCTGGACCCCCCCCCCCCCCCCCCGAAACCTGGACACCCCTGAGACACTCCACTGTCTTGGATAGAACCTCCCTCCAAGACCCTATACACCACTAGACCCAAGAAAAATCCCCCTAGATAGCCCAGACCCCCACTCTCCTGGACACCCCCCCCCTCATCGACAGACACTAGACCCGCCCCCCAGAACCTAGACACCCCCCATAATAGCTACACCTTATTTCAGTACTCACATCCTCTACCTACAAGCAAGAGAACACCACCTTCCATATAAAACAGAACTGACACATAAAACAATATATATCATGAGAATTAGAAAACTCTCCTATATAAATAATATAAAATTCCAATATCAATATCATCATAAAAAAGAACTATTTGAAAAAATTAAATGTATAAAACAAGAATAAAATTTACATCTGAAATGTACCTCAATATCAGCATCGGTAGAACAATCATAGCCCTCATCATCTCTTATAGAAACACAAATAGCATTCTCACCTCCTCTCAGACCACCGCCACCACCACCACCACCACCATCATGATCATTGAAATATTCATTGGTTTATTAACGTAAATCATTTTAAGGAGCTAAAAATACTAAAAAACATAATTCATACATATTAGAACACATTTAATGAATGAAATCATTCAATTCTTATATAGTGATTTATATAATCTTGTTATGTTACCAATAAAATACTCTAATAAAAATAATGCATACAAATGATAACACATATAATTAATGAAAAAATTCTAATATTCTTGTGTAAGATGATTCATGAACCCCCCCCCCCCCATTGCCCCCCTTGCACCCCTTCCGCCTTGCACCCCCTTGCACCCCCAGCCCCCCTGCACCCCACTCCACATGCACCCCCACCCCGTGCATCCCACCTACACCCCCTCCCCCTCCCCCTCCCCCTACTTCCCCCTTGCCCCCACCTGCACCCCCCCTACACCCCACTCCACCTATAACATCCCCACTACCCTTCTCCCTCCCCCCTTAAACCACACATGCACCCCATTGCCCCTTCCCCCAATACCCCCCTTGTACCCCACCCGCACCCCCTGCCACCCCTGCACCTCATATCCACCCGCAACCCTGCACCCCACTCCACATGCACCCTCCCCAATGCCCCCCCAGCACCATACATGCACCCCATGTCCTCCATTCACCCCCACCCCTGAACCCCACTCTACATGCACACTCCCCACTGCCCTGCAGACCCCCACCCTACACCCCCTGAACCATATCCCCACTACCACTGTACACCCCACCTACACCCTCCTCACTTCCCTGCAGACCCACCCCCACCCCCTACCAGTTTTCCCTCCCCCCCACTGGCCCCCTTGCACCCCACCTGCACCCTCCCCACTGTCCTGGAGCCCCCCCTTGCACCCCAATGATGGGTAACATTATAAAGGAAATTAATCATTTTGGATGATGTAAGGATGTTAACCACACTCTAATAAATGATTGACATGATTAACAAGGTTTAGGGAACTGATAAATTAAAATACCCTACATTAATAAGATATGAAGGTTACTGTGAAAGAAAAATAACAATGTAAGAAGAAAAATCAACATATTCCAATGTTTTTCAGTGGTGTATATATATAACAATTAGAGAAATCAATATGGTTGGATGAAGAAGAAAATAAGGATGAATGTTCATTTCTAGAGTACATGAAGAATAAAACCCCAGATACAAAAAATAATCATAGAAAAAAAATTTATGAAGCATAAGAAGATTATTTACTGAATAATGTTGTGTTGTCACATAAAGAAAGATGAAGCTAACTTGAATAGTAATTTTTTATTGTGATAATACTCTAAATTAAGCCACGCTAAACTAGTAGGTATCTCATTTTATTTTTTCAAATGTTAAAGTCATTATCACCATCGAATTTTTAGATTTTGAACCTAGTTAATGAAATGTTTTCAAGAATATTAGATTTCTAGTTATTGCATACAATTCTATTTGTAAACACCTAAATGCTAACCAATCTCAATCATAATCTATGGTTATCAAAATAGATTTGAAATGCATAGGAATTTTGATTATAAAACTGGCTCTAATAAAATATAGTAGATAAATAGAGGAAATATATGAAGTGATCACGATGAAAAAACACAAAAAAAATTACTGAAAAAAAGGAATGGGTTTGATAGAAAAGGAAAAGAAGTCGATATCTGAGACAAATTTGTGAGGGGTAAGAGTGAAAAGAAAACAAGGAATAACAAACAAACACCGAAGGATCGATATGGGGATTTGAAAGTAGCAGTCCAATAAATAAGAATATAAATATTTAAGATGGAATAATTTAATGAAAGAAGTTTGGAACACATAATTTATGTTATTCAGTCCCTTTGGACCATACGTGCACAGCCAGAACACCACCTAGACTCAAGTATTTTAATAATTTCAGCATAAGAAACAATTATAGTATACAATGATGAAGAAACATCAACATGATAAAAAAAACTACTACATTCAAATAAGATTCAAATACTTACAGTGTCAAACAAAAAGAGGTATTGTTGTCCTGATCTCACCCATCCCCCCACCTGCACACCCCCATGACCACCCCCTTGTCCCCCACCTACACATCAATCCCCCAGCAACCCCCATTCCCCATACCCCCCATCTGCTCACCCCCTACCCCTGCCCCCCCCCCCACCTACACACCACATCCCCCTGCCCCCTACCCCTGCCCCCACCTGCACACCCCCTCCCCCTGCCCACAGCACACCCCATATATCCCACTTGCACACCCCCCTCTCCCTACCACCAACATGTACACCACCTTCCCCCTCCCCTCCCCCAACCTTCCCACCCCTACCCCCTCCTCTTCCCACCCCCTCCCCACCCCAAACCCCTCATATTTCATTCCACTTCAACCACTTAATGAAATATGTGTATAAAGAATCATTCATGATATTTGTTTTTCAAAAAAAATTCATTTCATAGATCGTTATGATGAATGATTTCTAGGAATCCAATCATGAATTTGGAATATGTTGTTGTTTCTATTAGGATTAATAAATCTTGATTTTTTGTATAATCTAGAATACATTCCAAGGATATGGATCCATTTCTTCGGGTGTTAATAATTACCTATATCGTTTTGAGTAATAGAATTCAACTAAAATTTAATATTTAGACTCCATATAGCGAGAGTTTCAGGAACTGGTATTTAGAAACACAATATGAGTGTTGGGATGTCTCTTGAGAATTTTTTAAAACTATTTAGGTTTTAATGTGGTTTATGGGGTAATCAAGTAGCAGTTATAGTATTTCTAGTCCATTCCACTTAATTTTAAGACCCATCAATTACCCTGTCTAGGTACACTGGGTACCATGTATAATAATGGGAAAAAATAGTTAATTATGAGTTTTATAGTGGGGTATCCTCTAGTGGGGAACTAGGTATGGAATACTGGATAACCATGTTCGTGGTTTATGTTTCTGTTTTCTATGTATTTCATACTCCCTTACTATATTCATGTAGGATATGCCTTGAATGATATATTGGTGGTACATGATATGTTAAGAGACCTGAACTAAAGAATATATTTGTGATATGAGATGAGATATGGGACCTCAACCTATGTGAGTGGGTGGTATAATGATATGTGAAGAAATACCTCACCCTGGGTGAGCTTTTTAGGCTATAATATAAGATATTAGATCTCATCCAAAGTGAGATGGATTTCATTTTAGAGGGATTATGTGAAGTCACTCACAGTGAGCGGGAGGTATTATTAGATAAGTTATGAGACATCACATTGGGTGGCAGTGTGGATGTATGAAATAAAAAATGAGATCATTACATATTATGGGATCCCTCCATGAGTGAAATGGTTCTGGCCCAATCAAATAGTGGGAACACTGTGACCCAGGCGGCACTATTTGTTTAAAAAATGTGGCTACAGATAGGGGAACCTAAAAGTCCATGCGGTTTGTCTGCAACTATGAAAGCTTAGATGCATAGCCATGTGGCCTGTTGTAGATGGGGGGAAATCCATTTATCATGTTTTTCACACATTTTGTGAACCGTCTGCATAAACAGTGATCAGTGGGGGTTTGGGAAAAAATAGCATTTTACCCTCTCTGTAATTATAAAAAATATTTATCAGTTCCCCATACCTAAAGTGGATATTCAAGGGGTTTGTACTCTAATAGAGATTCCTCCTTCTCTATGCTTGGATCTTCCACTACTCCTTCTGGCATCTGTTTAGAATTCCGTCAAAATAATTGGATAACATAAGTTATAACTAACCGTACGTTTATACTACCATGAATGAGTTTAATGATCTTGGTATTATGGTTGTATATCAAAGGTATGTGTTCTAAAATCCTCCAATTGTGCAATTAGACTTGTCTCAAGATGTTCTTGATGAGGTTATGTCTTTTAAGGCTGAAATGAAGGGAATCCTACACAATTTATAAAGTTTTTCATTAAGCTAGTTTGAGTTCATCAAAATGTTTCAACCCTATATAACTTCCACCTCGAAACCATCTGTTGTTATAGTTTTTAGAGTGGTGTTGATCAATTTCTCTCAAAATTTATTACAAAAATATAAGGAACCAAAACAATAAAAAATTCTCTAATAAAAATATGTCCAAAGAATAAAAATTGAATAATCCTTACACAAATCCAATATTGAACTCACTGTCTTTGATAGTGGTGTATAGAACCATCCTCAACATAAGAATCCACCTATAAAAAAATAGTGGGAAAAGAAATGATAAATAATGACTTATTATATATATGTGACATGTGTGTCAACTGTACATGACAAATGATATATAAATCTATAACCAAAAAAGAAAAAATAATATTCAGATTGATATTTACATCCCAATACAAAATAACATGATCATTAATCAAGCTCTTTATTTTTCAAACATCATTCATTCAACTCCAATCACAATGATTGAAGTTATGATGAATAACCCAAGCATCGAATCAAAAACATCTGTGTTATTATTTAAAACTCATGAAGTTTTTTTATCAAGAAGCTTTTTCACACCTACGCCTGCACCAGCACCCCCCTGCACCACCTCTTCCCCCCTCCATCACCCCCCTGCCCCTGCCCCAAAACCCCTTGCCCACCCCCTTCCCTCCTGACCCACCCATGCCCCCTGCCCCACCCCTGCCCCCCTTGCACCTCCTGCCCCAAACACACCCCCTCCATACCTTGATCCCCACCCTCTTCCCCTTGCACCCCCCCCTACTACCACCCTCCCCACTGCACACCCCATCCCCCTAAGCATTTCATGATATCATGCCAACCATATAAATATCATATCATGGTGTAACAGTAGCATACCAAATTCTCAGGTTCAAACATCCAACTACACATCATGAATTGATCCATGAATATATTCCAAGAATCATGGTAATTTCTATAAACTCCAATAAATTTAATTGATTGAGGTTGATTCCAAGGAACCTCGGGTAATCACTGAATAAAAAACATCCCCCAACTCATCATGCCAAATGGTCAGATCCCATGCCTCCTGAACAAAGAATAAGTATAATAATCAAGATTGACTAGCTAATCCAAGGGATAACATAGTCATACCATAAAAATAAATAATCATTAATAAAAATAAATAATCCCCTTATCCAACTCAGTTTGATCCTTTTTTGGTTAGGCATCCTAGGGACTTGTGGCATCCAAATCATCCCATATAGACTTGAGGTCAAATCCCAACATCCCAAGAATTCATCACATGGTTCAACAGTTGAATCCTAGGATACAGGTCAGGATTCAATGTTTACATCATCATGTATAATTTGTCCCACTATCATACCACATAAGGCCCAAGGTTGGATCCTAGGAAAAACACTTATGAAACCACCATACCATCGTCACATCAGGCACATAGGTTAGGTTCCAATAAGTTCTTCTGGGCACGATGGTTGAATCCAAAATAAACATACGAAGGTATAAAAAAAGTTAAGGGTTAAACCCATCACTACAATTCATAACCCCATGGTATTATACATATGATGCAGGTTTTATGGTGACACCCACTAACATCTCTACCAAGGCCATATGCATCCGCTTAGCATTGGTTAATCAATAGGTCACCCATTGGGGTCCCCTAGGTTACAATATAATAGAGGCACCGTCACATAGGTCCTCAATCTCAATCCGGGTCTCGGTTCAAGAACTGATGCTCAAAGTAATACTATTTTTCATGGAATCTTAATCAATAGAGAACAATCATTTTTATTACACAAGATATGTCATGTTGACAAGACTCAAGAGATGGTGCATGACCCATTTTTTTCTTCAAGTTATCACGAGGTCTATCTGCTCACCCAACCCCAGTCCGTAACCAACGATATGTGTGACTCAGGTTAAGGCCTAGGCTATTAGTGTCCAAGGTAAACCGGTTAGTACCAAAGTCCATCAAGGCCTTATCACTTTATAAATCATAATCGATGAATATAAATTTAATTAACTAAAGAAATTAATTAATTAAAACCAAATAATTTATATATTATTATGGTTTTAATTCAATTTAAATAAAATAATCAGTTCATTATCAAGTCTGCAAGCCATGAGAATAAATCACAAACATAAATACCACATGGTAAAGTATGCGTACCACCTATCTTTATTCAACACTTTTCTAATTATTTATAAAAGGTAGTAATATGCTTCAAAGGCACACCAAGGTCTTTCCATGTTCATTACCATCCCACATCACTATGAATTATCCCAACTCTCTCTAATAATCATAAAACAATTAATAAAATATTTAAAATTATTTTATCAGTTAAATTCTAAAAGTGAATACTCATCAAAAATCTGACTGGAAACCTTATTACACTAGAACCAAGTTAAAATAAATCCCAAGGGATTGTATCAAATACACATACTTTCATCAAGAAAAATCCCCAAAAAAAATGCAAAAAATTGTAAATTTAATTTAGAATTTACTGAAAGACTAATAAGATCCACTATGATATCATAACTTTCCAAATCGCTGAGAAACCAGGTGTAGATGGGATCTTGGGATATCCTCATCCTAGGTTGTATGAAAGACCCTTGAGAAATGAAATCTGGTTTAATCTAAAGACATTTTCACACACTTATCAAGACTCGCACGTCATAAAGCACAAACAACTCATATAAATTTAAGATGAATCTTAGGGACCACCCACCACCTTTTTATATGAGCCTTTCCGTCTAATATTGTTGGAAGGACCAATCTAAATTCGCATGATTCCTCAAAATAGATAAAATCCCCCATGTTATATATTTATAATTATATTCTAATAAATGTCGAGGGAGGTCGTGATGGGTATTGTCGGGTTTTGAGGGTCATGCGCAGAGGGTATCTAGGAAGAGGGTGCCGCTGTGAGATATGTCAAGGGTGGAGGGTTGCGGATCATTGGAAGATGGAGTAGGATGGCGCCGCCATGAGATAGGTCGATGGAAGAGGGTCATGGATCAGGGGAGGTTGGAGGAGGAGGGTGTCGTTGTGGGAGGGTGGTTGAAGGCGGAGGGTCACTGATCGGGGGAAGATGGAGGAGGATGGTGTAGTGGGTAACTTATTGGTTGAGAAAGAAGGATGATCCTGGTGGATTTTGGGGGAAAAGATGGGGGTGACATACGAATCAGGGGAGAACAGAGGAGCTAGATGGATTTTGAAAAAAAAAGTGGGATGTCAATTTTTAGCCAATGTTTTTTAATTAAAATGTGGGTCTAAATTTTCTATAGCCACAGCCTTATAATAACGTGGCAATAAGTCCGTGTCTATAACCTAAATTTCTAGTATTTCTAGGATATACATTTTAACAAATATTCTTAGGGTATTTTTTTATTCCCATAATAATGGTTCATTATATGATTGTGAATTTACCAATGCATATCCCCCAAGAATGTCGTAACAAAGACTGCTGCAAGGCCCATTGTCATGTACTAGGATACCCCAGGTCAAACCCGAAACTCCTTGTCTGGGTTTTCAGCCCAAGGTACATCTATTCCAGAGAAGACTATACCTACTCATATCCAAACAGGGATATATTTTCTTGATAAAACACATACACAATACCCACCAAAAATTAGGGATGTTTTTTATATATAGTCTTGTTTCTAAGGCTACACTAGGGTTTTTTTATCCTAATCTCAAAAATAACAAAACCTATCCTCTGATACCAACTATGAAAACCCTAATCTTTTTTACATGCTAAAACATGATTTATTAAATTAATTTCTGTTTATAAAACATAAAATATTGAGAGGACAAGTTTCTTTAGGGATTAGGATCATTACATAACAATTTAAAACCTGAAATACAACATCTTAATTGACAATTTCATTTACAAGTCTACTACAATCTCTCGTACTTAGAATTGCATGGGATAACCTGAGGACATGCATAAGAAAAGGCTGAACTATAAAGCCTAGTAAGGGAATAAATGATGAATAACATGAGGAATATAGTAGATGATAGACAATAGGAATATCAATGGAGCACAAGAGAAACATGAACATAAAGTCATGATAAATCATGAGAATCATAACATGGAAATGTGGCACCATCACATAACATTTAATTAGCATGATCCAAGGCTCATAGCACATAGAGAATGAGTAAACCATCATTTCACATGAATCAAGAGTAATACCTAATTTCAAATTAATTATTATGGGTCAACACTCATTGCACAATATGTATCCTAATACTATAATTTACCCAATGAATTGGAGCACTACCAGGTCTCACCCTTCTTAAACATTTCATTTCATGCATAAGTGTGCCACATGGATCATATAACATGGAATCAATCAACATCATAAGTTATTCCATGAATATGTAATGTGGTTAAATACATGAAAGTACCACTCACTATGTATATGTTAATAATGTTGTATACCCTTGATAGGGACATGGGTATGGTATTCACTACACAATGATCTTGGCTTGGAAAAAACGTAGTGCATTTTCGACAGAATAACGGTGTGACATAATGATTCTTCAAAATGGTTGATGAGAGAGAAATGGGTGTCTCATAATATGTAAATTAAATGGAAATTATGGGCGTAATATAGATACATGTTCCATCAATCATAGTGGAATTTAGATGCATAATACAAAATAATTACTTGCACATAAAAGAGGAGACAAAAATCCCTCACAGAATTTGTGCATGGTATCGGGTATAAATGGGAGGAATAAATGAGATATAACGGTGTCTCAAATCATTAAATCATAAATAGGGATGTATGGAGGAGTTGTGAAATAATACCCCAACATTTGTAATTGAAAACAAAATGGAATAGAAACATAAGTAAAATTGGACTAAAATGAGAATGGAAGAAATCCCTTAGTTGAATGTGTGATCCCAAAGGCTTGGAAGAGGCTTGAGAGAGGCTTCATGGGAGATTGAGTCACTTTGGGAGGATTCTAAATAAAGGAGGTAAGAGTATAGAATAACTCCAAAGTTATTTAGTGAAGCTGAAGTGGGACCTTGGGTGTGTTTATATAGGAAAGGATAAGGAATTCTTTATTATTTAGGTTTGATACACCACATATTAAACTAATCAAAAACACATACCAAACCATGGTGCATCCCCATGGTATTTTCCAAAGGGGACTGGAAAAAGTATTTTATAATGACAATGGCCAAACATCTTAGAATAATAGGGTTGCTTATGTGGAGGTGAGTCACACTCTCAAGGAAAAAAATTTAAAATGACAAAATGTTTTGTAAGCATTGAAGGGTCCACTAATGCTTTGATAAATTATTAAAAAAAACAGGAATCGCTTAATTTTTATTTTAAAACATGTATTGGGTGAAAATAATGTTTATATTAATTTATTACGTCACTATTAGGTCCTTATGATGTCATAAAACACATTATATATTTAAACAATATTTAATTGTTGCCAAAAAATTCGACCATCTCAGAAAATTATGCAAAATTCACTATTGGATAATTTTGACATCCTGATTCCAAAATTAATATTCATTTAATCTAAATAATTTTATAAATATGTGAATTTTTAATTTTAAAATAAAAAACCACATTTAACGTAAATTCATGGGTTTTTACAAAAACAACATTCAAACCATAATAAAAATTACAATTGAATTCATAGAATTATACAATAATTTATATTTAATAAAAAAATTTAATAATAATAATAATATTTCATCAAAATATTATTAAATTCAAAAATCCATTTATTCATCAAAATATATTTCTTAGTTGAATATTAACTAGATATACCATTTGTGTTTTAAAAACTATTTACAAATGAACATTAATAAAATGACTAAAAATTATTTATAAAAATATAATGTACATAGTCGTAGTGCTAGGGTCTTGTTACCTAACCACTTATAACACCTACATAAGACCGAAGGGTAAGGTGTGCGATGGTGAAAGACTGTTGTGGTGGCTCGGATAACATCGCTCTGGTGGTAATCTCTATTAACATCCACTTCTCTCGTAGTCGGTTCCACTCAAACATAACGTGATCATGCTCAACATGGGCTTGGTCAAGAGTGAATCTCAATGACGCCACCTCATTTTCGAGCTCTGAAAAATGGTATTTGTACATGGCTAGTCTACTGGATGAGACAATCACTTCCTTTTTTGAGTAAATTAGATTTGTTAAAGCCCTATATTTATACTAATAATGTAATCATTGTTCAACGACAATATTATCAATGATAACAATTATTAACAGTAATTTAAAATCTAGAAGCATAAAACAAATGAAGTTCACATTTTATATAACCATAATAATACATTTAAATATATCAAAAGGAATTTTTATTAATTAATGTTTGGGTGCTTACAACCTCCCTTGAGATCGACTCCTTAATCACTATTAAGTGGTAAGATTTCATCAATTGATCCACTACCACCCATATAGAATTATAGTTCCATGAGCTTGTGGTAAAACTATTACAAAACCCTCGAGATATCCTTCCAGTTCCCCTATGTAACATATAACGGCTAGAGAAAAACACACAGAACACGATGCATGACCTTAACATTATAGAAAAGCATACATCTATACAAAAAATCTACAACATCACGCTTTGATCTAGGACAACAAAACATACAACTCCAAGAATAGTACATCTTTTTCACTCTAGGATAAAAAACTAAGGGAGAACTATAGAAAAACTCATATCTATCTCATATATTTCTAAAGGAATGAAAATAATTCCCTAAAATAATATTATGTTTTTTAATCTTCAGACCTACCATCATTACTCTATCCATAAACAACTCGGTCTCCACAGACCTCCACCTCATGATCCCGCAACATGGAATTATCTAGCTGCTAAAATAGAGATGACTACTCCATCATTTGAAAAAGACAACCACTTCCCCTAAATTCTCCCATTTCTAGATGTAATGCTGAATGTTCTTCCAGTACTATTTTAGAATCACCTCATTCCCATATTGCATCACTGCATGAAATCATTTTCAACACTTCAGCCTCAACATTTTCCTTCCCATGTGTATATGAAATATTTAAGTCATAATCCCATAATAACATCATCCATTGACGCTGGTGCACGTTCATGTCACGCTGGGAGAAAACATGCCTCATGATTTTATGATTGGTGAGGATGAAAACCCACCATCCAATGAGGTTATATTTCCAAAACATCCCTGAAATCACCACCACTACCAAATCGATATCGTGGGGGAATAGTTATTCTCATGGGGACAAAACTGGTGATACTGATATGAAATGAGTGATCTGTACTACCTAAGAACACATCCCATCCCATGACGTGATGTGTCACAATAAACATTGAACTAAACTCCATCAATTTGTAAGACAATATTTAGAGCACCAACAAACTTCTCCAACAGATTCTCAAAATCTACATGAAACTGATCAATCCACATTAATTCTTGATCGTTTCATTTAAATGCAATCATAGGTGTTGAAACATGAGATAAATTAGCTAGAAACCTCATGTAATATGATGAAATGACAAATAATCTTCTAACCACTACCACTATCTTGTGGGATTCCCTTGACACAAATGCTTCTATATTTTATAGATCCATAGCTACTCCCTGCTGGGATATGACATATCCCATTAAATGGACTTCTAAATCCAAAAACTCACACATTGAAAACATCCCTAAAAGCAACTCATAGTGGAGAACTACCAAAATGGTACACAGATGCTCTATATTCTCCTCCATAGATGTCAAGTACAGAAGGATTTAATCAATGAAAACCAGCACAAACATATCCTAGATCTCATGAAACACAATGTTCATTAACTCGACAAACACAGCTCCATCATTCATCACAACAAACAACATCACAAAAAACTCATAATTCCAATGATGAAAATGTAAATAATTCTTCAGAATTTCCTCATCCATTACTCACATATGATGATATCCTCACTGAAAAATACCATATAAAACCATCTGGAACCCTTTAGTTGATCAAATAAATCAGAAGTCCTTGGATGAGGATAATGGTTCATCATTTTCACTTTATTCAAGTGATGATAATCGATATAGAATAAAAAAACGTCAATCAGTATTATTCACAAAAAAAACTAGTGCACCCCATGTTGACAAACATTTCTGAACAAACCCACACTAAAATTGACTATAAATCTATATACACATATCATACAACTTTTATGGTGCCACCCAATATAGAGACATTGAGATATGAGACACTCCTGGAAGTATTATTCTAGTAAACTCAATATCTTGTCATGTGGTTAACAATATAACTTCTTCTAGAAAGACATCAGGGTACTATTCCATGACCTTAGAAAATTCTTACTACTATACATCTGATGAATTAAAAATCATATTTTACAACAAGGATAATAAAGAAGGGAACATATCTATGTACCATCCAAGGGTCTCTCTCACTAAAAAACACAACTAGATCTATATTTGAATCAATGAACACAACCTTCCAACTGAAAACAATCCACGATTTCCTATTAAATATACATCCAATCCAATATGAGGATGAAATAATATGGTTTTTCCATAAATATAGAAAATTCCTGCATGAATGGTTCTTCCCCTTCCCTAGATTAAACTATCTACATACATAAAACAATTCATCTCGACCTCCAACTAGCATGTCCCAACCTACCCCCCGGGGCCGGTGCCGTGACTACCCCAAACTCGTCTTCCATATGCCGGGGGGCTGGCGACAAGAACCAAAAGGTGTATTCCCTCAAATGGGACGTCTTTACCTTTTTAAAATGTAAACTGACAGAAACCAATCACACAACCAGATACATGCACAAAGTAAAATATATAGTAAACACGATTTGTAAAGAATGTAAAGGGGCCAAAATACCAGCCCAACTAGAAAGTACACGAAAAAATAGAATGTACAAGTAAAACTGAGTACAACTCTTGTGAACACTCGCCAAGGATCCAACATGAAGGGTAGGTACAGCTCTAGAATGATCGTCTCTGTGGATCACCTCATCAATTGTACACCTCTGAGCAGTCTCCAGTCCGGGTACCCTTATACTCATTCAACGATTTCTGTCATCTTCACCAGACACAAAAAGGAACTGACATAGCCTGTGCAGGGGTTAGAATAACAATACTCAGTAGGGAGCCCAACACCCCCGACGTTCTCTCAAATCCACAAAGGATAAACCAAAAAACATAGAAACAGCAATCATCGCTAATTATATATATTCGTATACATAAACCTATGCTATCATAATATACCCACCTCATATAGGATGGAATAATAAAACATAGGTAATACCATGAATGTAGAAGTACTACATAGGTTTCACAATGATGATAAAGTACCACACAGGTACACCATGAAGTTATAAAAATCAGCTCAAAAAAAGTAAACAACTATAAGAAACAGGATTAAGATGATGACCCATAGAGGATCGCAATGAATGCTAATAGACAACCACATGATTCTCTATGGATAATAACAAGTAACATCCCTAGTTACAATGACTAACACCTTATCTTCTGGAGAACTCCTCCTCTAAAGAGTACAGTGGGTCATCCACATAAAACCGAGGAACGTCCCACTAACCATGTACTCTTATAGTACTCCTCATCTCGATTACCGTGGGTCTTCCGCATTACACAGAGGTGCTCCCCACTATGGGTCTACCGCGTCACACAGAGGCACTCCCCCTCGTGGCCTATTGAGGAACTCTTCTTGTAGAGTACTATGGTTCTCTAGCATCACAAAGAGTCGCTCTGTAACACCCCTAGATTTTATGAAAAATATTCCTTTTAATTTCTTGTGTTGTACACTACACCAAAAGTAGCTTGTGATATACGAAACACCGTATTTTCTTGCAGTATATGCAACACTATTCTTGTCTCGCGTTACACACAATTCCAAGATAATTTTGTAGAAAATATTATACGCAACATTATAGATTTTTTTTAATGTATAAATGAAATAAATTTTTATTATGTTATACGCAACACCAAACAGAGCTTTCACTACATGCAGCCCTGACATGGCTTGCATTACACGAAATAAAGACCTTCCTCAATAGCGTGTGTAGTACGCACTACCGTGTTTCACTAAACGAGATATTATTATAATATTATTAGGAACTAGCCGTTCTGAATAGTAATACCAACTTTTTGAAATTTTATAAATTTTATCATTCAAAATGGACTTCATTTTTGGATTTGGAATATCGAAATTAGCTTAGGGTGAAATTTTGGTACTTTTCAGTTAACTATCATATTCTGATAAATAGATAAAATTACTAAATTTTAATTAAAATTAACATTTTTAATCGAAGTAATTAATAGTGATAAATAATTAATTTGAGTGGTTTTAAATTATATTTAGAATATATTTTCACCATTTAATAAAATTTTGGTCATTGGATGTAATTTCACATTTAAACCAGACATAAACAAGTGTCAATCTTTTGATTGTTGTTATCTCTTAAAAACACGCTATTTTTTTGTCGATGAGAATTAATTTTTAAATTTATTAATGCAACTGATATGTATTGAATTTGGTAAAATAGACATAATTTTTGAATTTATAATATAAAAAATATATTAGGCCTAATTTTTTGTATTTTTCTGGAAACTTTCATTTTTTGATGAATAGTGAAACCACTAACTGGTAGTTAAAAACTGAATTTTTCCTAAAACTTAATTTTACCGATTTTGTGAGTGGAATTTATGAAATCCGAGAGACACAATTAATATCAAGGTCTAAAATTTGGTTTAGTGAGATGATAATATTTTTTGTTGAATAGTAACATTTTACTTTTATTTACCGCAGTTAAAAGTAAATATGATAATTAAGGGTAAAAATGATATTATTATTACCCTAAAACATGTCCTAATTCTATTGGATAAGTGTAATTCGACAATAAACAACCGTATGAATAAAATATGACCATTTAGGCCCACGTTGATTAGATTAGGACATTTAATATTAATTTATTTAAAGAAGGGATAAAATAGTTAAAATCAATGTTTAATAAGTAAATCATTTTTAATATATGTTTATAAATAAGATAAATTTGACTATAAATATTCTTTAGAAATATAAAACTATTTCCTACATAATGGTAGTTTATTTATAATTTTTCGACATTAAATAATTTAATTTATTTATTACACAAAGATGATGCAGTAATTATCTTATTAATTAATGATTGACATAATTGATGTTATAAATACAGAAATAAATGTAATTTGAGACTTTTTATGAATTAAACTAATTTTATAGGTAAATATGACATGTTAGTATTGATTTAGTTAAAAAATTTCGAACTAATATTTTTTTTTTGATTTTCACAAAAATCAATTACCAAATAGTGTCAAAATTGACATAAAATAGTTTTCAAAACAAATATTATATTATTAATTGTTATTTTATTCCCAAAAATCAATGGTTCGGCCAAATGACTTAGATAATGTTATATATATTATGAATAAACAACTTGGGGTTCGTTTGTCTTGTTATAGTATGTTTATTAAACTTATAGTGTAAGAAAACAAGAAGACACGGTAAAAGTAAAATTATTTAACTTAATGTTAAATCTAAATGATAAGGTTACAATAGAAACCTAAACATGTCTAAATTATATTGGATGATAGGATTTCGACACATACCCACCATAGCATCGAAATAACTCAATTTGGAGCTACTAAAAACTGAATATGAATTTATAATAAAATAATATTTTCAGTTTTATCAAAGGTGCCCCTCTCCTCCCTTATAAAAGGGCACCTCCTCCATCTCTTCCTCACACCACTTTGAGCCTTCATGCTCATCCAAACCCTACTAAATTATCTTCGCGACTTCTATAGAAACATCCTAGAGGTTCTGGTCTTCTTTAAAGACCAATTTTCGTACCATATGAGGAGGTCTCAAAGAGGCGCTTCAAAGAAGAGGAGGTTCGTATACGTACGAAGCATATTGGACTTAAGGTAAGGGATAATTATTCCAATATCATTTTTATTTGAGATTGTTTACTTGTAAGTATTTACTGGGGGTTATGTTTATTATCCATGTCCATATTCTCTCAAAATGTTTTCATAAAATGTTTACTTTCCTTCCATGTATGTTTAAGACATTTTTACCCTTTTCATACTTTTACCACATTGTATGGAAGGAATATTTATTTTGTTTACCATAAGAGGTACTTTTTGAATTTTATGAAAAAAGTACGAGGAGATTGTTATTTTTAACTTATACGGCGTGAACGGATTTTTACGGTTTTATAAAGCCATATTTTCATGAAGCTTACTCCAAAATATCTCATGACTATTTTCAAAAAAATCCTTTTCTTTTAAAATTGAATGGCATTTTGTGAAAATAAATAGATTTCAAGATGAAAGGATATTTTACCCAAGAATTCATTTCAAGTGCTTTATCAAAACCATTTCCCATCTAAGATGACATTATTTCATATGTGTATGTTTCATGTATATAGACTAGATGATTTACATGGTTTCACATTTCTTATGATGAAATGATATCCATTTGTTTTATATGGATTATGTGATGATGGGATGATGTTTATGAAACCCATTTTTATTCTTTGGGTTATGATGAATGTTTTTTGTTTATTTTGTTGCACAAGTAAGAATGATTTCAATATGAGATGGGTGGGACCTATCTCTTCTTCCAATGAATTGGGTGAAGATTTATATCTCATGAGATAGACATGGCTGGAACAGTAAGTTAATCTGGTTCAGTATTACAAGACTAGAACGAGGAGTGAACTCGATTCATAAAGGGACTTTGTCCACTAAGATGGTCTTGGTAGCAATGCCTCGGCTACTATGGAAATCATTACATGTTCATAATGGATTCCAAAATTATATGTTTTATTATCATGCTATTTTATCATGGTTTATGTTCTATTATGATCAATGACTTATATACTTCCATATTTTATGTCGTTGCTCATGATTTTGAAGTTTAAACATTATGGTCATGTTTTTATGTTCAAATGTATATGGTATGTTTTATTTTATCCATGCCTACCCTTACTGAGCATTTGAGCTCACCCATTTTATGATTTATTTTCCCCCAAGATTAAAATAAAGGCTTTAGGTAAGGAAACAAAACGTGGAAGATCTTTATTGGAGATGTTAAAGATCATTCACCATGATTAGAAGATTACGTTTCACGTTTCCAAAGACACTAGACTATTACGGTCCTTGTGTGTCTATTTTTGTTATGTATTAAGTATTCTGAAAAAGTAATGTAATATCCATGTACGTCAATCTTTGTGTCTCTTCATTTGGTATCAGAGGAAAGGTTTAGTCACCCTTTGGAAACTATGATGCGAGAACATTAGTGAGATCCCTAGAGATATTTTTAAGGTATGTATAGGGATGTCCCTAAGGTTAAGTATAAGTATAGATTATACTCCTAGAATTATTGTAAAGATATTAGATTAAACCTAAGATGTTAGGTATTGAAGTTAATCCCCCCTTTATTATGATTTTTTCCACTCACACTATTCTTTTTGGGTTTTAGAAAATGGATGGAAACAAGATGATTCACGATAATGGAGGATATGACGGACAATGGAATGATATTCTTCATGAGCAACCAAATGAAATGGGATTTGGAAGTCCAAACATCATTATTATGCTGAATCAGCAATCTCATAATATGATCAATAAACTCAAATTTGGTAAGTTTCCTGACTCGACTAATAAGAGAAAGATGGAGTTTCATGATGATCATAGAGGAAAGAAAGATCATTTTCTCTACGTAAATCATGTGGGAACATGAATCAAGGAGAATGTTTCAAAAGAACTAGAAGATGATTTGGGTTTGGAAAATAAGGACATAAATCCAGTAAGTGCAACGGAAAAGGATCAGTTAACACCTTGGATGAGGATAATGGTATTTCTACGACATCAACAATGGTTAATTGTTTTAAATGTGGAATGTACGGGAATTATGCATACCAATTACCTAAGGGAAAGTATTATGAAGAGAATCAGTATGGTCGTATGGGTAATATTAATTTTGATGATGATGAAGAGAATACATATGATATGTGAGATGAAAGAATTGTTGAAGCTAGGTCAATGGTTTAAGAAGGTAGTGGAATGATTACATGTTTTTCAAGTGTAATGTTGTATAAGTAATCTCATGGTACTATGGAATAAAGAGACATCTAAGGATTGTTACACTATTGTCTTTCCTTATGTTTTGAAAGTGTGTGATGAATGGTACAAGTATTTTTGTAAAGTAGATGATATGTGTATAATGAAGGGATAAGGAGAAAATTAAATGTTTGATAGTATTTATGAGATCATGATTGATATAAGGAGAAGGTTAGATCATGGTTTGAGTATATAGAATTTTTGGATTTTGGTATGTGGAAGGAGTTAAATTTTTACAGCATTCATGTTTTCACAAAGGTTTAATGGGTATTCATTTTTCAAGAGAATACATTATTAAGGTATTCACATGATTGGAATGTGACCAACAAGATAATGAGGGATAAATGATAGTTGGTTAATGACATTTCAAGTAATCGTTTACATTATACTATGATCTTGGACCGAAGTATTTTAGATAAAGATTGGAATGGATTATGTTGGATATAAGATAGTATTGTTTCAGGATAGAACTTTGTTTGATATTATTGATGTGATATTATAGTAATGTAGATTTTGAAAAAGGACAACCTGCAGGACGAGCGACATCCCATCGCGTCGGACAAGGATATGGGAATCAAACCCACAACTGAAATGAGACTGGCCTTTATCACCTACCACTGGCCTATAAGAAGTCCCTGTTTAGTAGAAACTAGTTTTATTATATTAATCAGCATGATATATGTAGTAGAAGTCCATTTTAGGAACCATATATGATTAATCTCACTATAGATAAACTTGTGTATATTTAATAACTGTTGCTAACCTTTTGTTTGAGATAGATGGAATGACCCATCATTTTATCACATGATCTGCTAACACTTCACAAATAACAAATTCAACTTCATTTCTTTAAGAGATGAAGTGGAAATTGTTCAACGCACGAACAACAATGAGATTGTACCAAAATAAAGTAAGTATTTATTCTAATTCAAATTCTTCAACATTAGGGAAATGATCTTGAAAACCAAAAATGTTGTCCTACTGCTCTTATATCCGATGAATCAGATGGTACCTTAGATCATGACATGTTTAGGGCTTTGTGATTGATGGATTTCTCATAGCCATGTTCTCTACCACTCTCCATCAGAACATGATGGTTAGATTTTTTCCTCCATATCCATATTTTCACCCATGTTCTCCTATGTTGAAACCCAGTGATGAGTTATTTGGGTATCCGTTATGTTTCTAACATTTCTTTTTTTAAATGAAGTTTTAGTATTCCTTTTTACGATGTGGTTTTCTATGAATGAAACTCTCGTGTAATAAACTATTTATAACCGCCACGAATTTCGAGGGTGATATTCATTTTAATTGGGGTAGAATGTAACACTCCAAGATTTTATGAAAAATATTCTTTTTAATGTCTTGTGTTGTACGCTACACCAAAATTAGCTTGTGATATACGTAACACCGTATTTTCTTGTAGTATACGCAACACTATTCTTGGCTCGTGTTACACACAATTTGAAAGTTCATTTTGTAGAAACTATTCTACGCAACATTATAGATTTCCTTTAATGTATAAATGAAATAAGTTTTGATTATCTTATAGGAAACACCATACAGAGCTTTCCCTTCATGTAGCCCTGACATGGCTTGCATTACACGCAATAAATACCTTCCTCGATAGCGTGTGTAGTACGCAATACCGCGTTTCACAAAACGAGATATTATTATAATATTATTATGAACTAGCCGTTATGAATAGTAATACACACTTTTTGAAATTTTATAAATTTTTTCTTTCAAAATGGAATTCATTTTTAGATTCGGAATATCGAAATTATCTTAGGGTGAAATTTTGGTACTTTTTGGATAACATTCATATTGTGATAAATAGTGAAAATTTCTAAATTTTAATTAAAAATAACTTTTTAAATCGATCTAATTAATAGTGATAAATTATTAATTTGAGTGGTTTTAAAGTATATTTAGAATATATTTTTACCATTTAATACAATGTTGGTCATTGGATGTATTTTCACATTTAAACCAGACATAAACACGTGTCAATATTTTGGTAGTTATTATCTCTTAAAAACACGCTATTTTTTTGTCGACGAGAATTAATTTTCAAATTTATTAATGCAACTTATATGTTTTGAGTTTGGTAAAATAGAAATCATTTTTTTATTCATAATGTCATATATATCTTAGGCCTAATTTTTGGTATTATTCTAGAAACTTTCATTTTTTGATGAATAGTGAAACCACTAAGTGGTAGTTAAAAAAATGAATTTTTCATGAAACATAATTTTACCGCTTTTGTGAGTGGAATTTAAAAACTCTGAGAGACATGGATTATATCAAGGACTAAAATGTGGTTCAATGAGATGGAAATATTTTTTGGTGAATAGTAACATTTAAATTTATTTACTACGGTTAAAAGTAAATAGGATAATTAAGGGTAAAAATGATATTATTATTACACTAACTCATGTCCTAATTCTATTGGATAAGTGTAATTTGACCAAAAACAACATTATGAATAAAATATGACCATTTATTCCCACTTGGATTATATTAGGACGTTTAATATTAATTTATTTAAAGAAGGGTTAAAATAGTTAAAATCAATGTTTAATAAGTAAATCATTTTTAATATAGGTTTATAAATAAGATAAATTCAACTATAAATATTCATTAGAAAGATAAATCTATTTCCTACATAATGGTATTTTATTTATAATTTTTTGACATTAAATAATTTAATTTATTTATGATAGAAAGATGATGAAGTAATTATATTATTAATGAAATATTGACATAATTGATGTTATAAATACCCAAATAAATGTAATTTGAGACTTTTCCGAATTACACTAATTTTCAAGGTTAATATGACATGTTAGTATTGATTTAGTTAACTTTTTTCGAACTAATAATTCATTTATGATTTTCACAAAAATCAATTACCAAATAGTGTCAAAATTGACATAAAATAGTTTTCAAAAAAATTATTCTATTATTAATTGTTATTTTATTCCCAAAAATATATGAATAGGCCAAATGACATAGATAATGTTATATTTATTAATAATAAACAACTTGGGGTTCTTTTTTCTTGTTATAGTATGTTTATTAACCTTATAGTGTAATAAAACAAGAAGACACGACAAAAGTAAAATTATTTAACATAAGGTTAAATCTAAATAATAAGGATACAATAGAAACCTAAACCTGTCTAATTTCTCTTCGATGAGAGGATTTCAACCCATACCCACCTTAGCATCGAAATAACTCAATTTGGAGCTATTAAAAACTGAATATGTCTTTATACTAAAATAATATTTTCAGTTTTTCCAAAGGTGCCCCTCTCCTCCCTTATAAAAGGGCACCTCCTCCCTCTCTTACTCGCACCACTTTGAGCCTTCAAGATCAGCCAAACCCTACCATATTCTGTTCTCAACTTCCTTCGAAACATCCTAGAGGATCTGGTCTTCTTCATAGACCAATTATTGTGCCCTAAGAGGAGGTCTAAAAGAGGTGCTTCAAAGAAGAGGAGGTTCAGATACGTACGAAGCATATCAGACCTAAGGTAAGGGATAATTATTCCAATCTCATTTTTATACGAGATTGTTTACGCGTAAGTATTTCCTGGGGGTTATGTTTATTATCAATGTCCATATGCTCTCAAAATTTTTTCATTAAATGTTTACTTTACTTCCATGTTTGTTTAAGTCATTTTTACCCTTTTTATACTTTTACCACATCGTATGGAAGGAATCTTTATTTTGTTTACCATAAGAGGTACTTTTTGACATTCCCATCAAAAGTACGAGGAGATTTTTTTTAACGTATACGAAGTGAATGTATTTTAACGGTTTTATAAAGCCTTATTTTCATGAAGCTTCCGCCAAAATATTTCATGACTATTTTTTTAAAAAAAATCCATTTCTTTTAAAATTGAATGGAATTTTGTGAAAATAAAATGGTTTTCAAGATGAAAGGATATTTTACACAAAAATTCAATTCAACAGCTTTATCAAAACCATTTTTCATCTGATATTACATTATTTCATATGTGTATGTTTCATGTATAAAGTCTCTATGATTTATATGGTTTCACTTTTATTATGATGAAATGATATCCATTTGTTTTATATGGATTATGTGATGATGGGATGATGTTTATGAAACCCATTTTTATTCATTGGTTTATGATGAATGTTTTTTGTTTATTTTTTGGTACAAGTAAGAATGATTTCAATATGAGATTAGTGGTACTTAAATCTCCCTCCAATGCATTGGGTAAAGATTTATATCTCATGAGATAGACCTGGATGGAACGGTATGTTAATCTGATTCAGTATTACCAGACTGGAATGAGGAGTGAACTCGATTTAGAAAGGGACTTTGTCCACTAAGATTGTCTTGGCAGTAATACCTTGGATACTATGGAAATCATTACATGTGAAGAATGTATGGAAAAATTACATGTTTTATTCCCATTCTATTTTATCATGGTTTATGTTCCATTATGATCCATGCCTTATGTACTTCCATGTTTTATGTTGTTGCTCAAGATTTTGATGTTTATGCATTATGGTCATGTTTTAATGTTCAAATGTATATGGTATGTTTTATTTTATCCATGCATACCCTTACTGAGCATTTGAGCTCACCCTTTTTATGTTTTATTTTCCCCTAGGATTAAAATAAAGGTTTTAGGTAAAGAAACATAAAGTGGAAGATCTTTATGGGAGATGTTGAAGATCATTCACCACTATTAGAAGATTACGTTCCAAGTTTCCAAAGACACTAAACTATTATGGTTCTTGTGTGTATGTTTTTGTTATATATTAAGCATTCCAAAAAAGTAATGTAATATCCATGTACGTCAATCTTCAGGTCTCTACACGCTCCCCACTAGGCCTGTCGAGTCACTCGGAGTCGTAAAGGTCAGCAGTCTTCATGTCTTAGCCAGTTGCAGGGTTCCGTAAGTAATATGATTGGGAGAACCGCTCCCTATGCCATCCTTCATACCTCAACCACCATAAGTCCTATGATTAAGTATCCCAAAGGTCTGACATGTCTTAAGGGACCTAATGTAAAGACGGAGCGTCAATCGGACGCCTGATCTGTATGTTATTAGCGCTTCCGTTCTGAGGGCCCAGTTGGATTCGGGGTTCGATCCAACCCAGACATACTCCAACATTATCCAAAACTATAGTGGAGTATACCAAAATGAACCTTATTGATCCATGGATTCTAGTTCTGTATAGGATTCATCAAACGGACACCTGGTTCTCAAGATATGGCCACAAAGGTGTATCTCGGTCCGGCTGGGCCTGAGTCTGGTCCTACCTAGTCGGACCGACCCGGCACAACCTACCCCAATTCAGGTACAGCCCGGTTACCCTAGGCTACTGTGGGTTTGTTCCGCTGGGCTATGGTTCGGACCGGCCTGGCCCACCGGGTGCGGCCTAGGGGAGCTGTCTGCTCGAGCTCCCGTAGAAGTGGGGTGACCCCTATCATTCAGAATGGCAACATTAAGTGTCTTTAGGCACCTCTATGTCACTGCGAGACCTGAGAGGGTCCCAAAAAACCACAACGACTAGCCGGTTCTCTGGCTGTTCCTCCTCCAAGAGGCACGTTCATGCGCCGCTACTCCTCTGCAGTCGTCCGAGCGTCAGCCGCCCTCCGACCATCACCAGAACCTCCTTCTCTAGCGGTGCGGACTTGCGTTGCCACTCCACCATGCGTCCAAGCTACATCCAGCCACCACCCCTTGCTCCATCACGGATGACATGGCACGACCTCCATCTTCTCTGGCGGGGTGGACGCGCACCACCCCACCTTCCTCGCGGTCGGCCGTGTGCCTGCTACCATCTTCTTCTGCGAGCCATCACCACTTCGTTCCAAGCCTGAAAATTATATCGTTCACATATTCATGATCCTCATGTCGAGGGATCCATTTCCATATGTTACGCTCATCAAAACATGGTGTTTTCAGTATCATTAAATATTTGGCATTGATGAATGCATGGAGAACGTGCGAAGAAAAATAGAAATATGGGCAAGGTTTATTACAGGATGATGGCCAAGTTATTTTGAAAATCATCATTGTGAACGTAGAATATAAATAATCGATAAATCCTTTTAAAACCCCTACCTCGATTTTCTGTTGGAGGTGGCGCAAGAAATAAGATGAAGTTCTTGAAGATTGACATCATCGTTCGTCACTCCAGCAAAATGCTCCATGGTCGATTCCACATTCATCAATCCTAGAAGTCATTCTTCGTTGGAGGACCAACTTTTTATAGAATGATCTTTCCATCCCTCTAACCATTTCTCTTCCATTTCCAATTATTCTCTCGTGATAGGTGAGGTGCCAAATTAATTTTCTTATGGTTATTAATTAAACAAAATAAAGTTTCTCATTAATTTGAGGGAAACCAACAGTTACATCCCATTAAATGAAGGGTTTGTGTGGTCCCCACCACCATTAATTCAATTGTGAGGTTTTTAAGGGTCTCCCACATTAATGAATAGAGTGAAAGGGGTCCCACTAACTTTAATTCATTTGGGATGCTTTATTAAAATTAAAAAAAAAATTTATTTTATTTTATTATTTTTTTAACTCTCCCATGAAAAATTGAAAGGTAAAATTCACCCTAAACCTAATGTGGTCAATGTGAAGGGCTCCTTTAGAGAATATCGATGATGCAAGTTCAACGGTGCCATTCGATTTCAATTCCGATCTCCAGTTCAAATGTTAAAAAATGGAGGTCACGTGTTTACGAAATATACTTGAAAAAAGTTCGTTAAATTATTTATAGTCCCCCTCCACTCTCACCTGTCAAGGTTAGGCTCTACCTAAATTATACAATCCCCAATGAACATAAAGGTACTCTCGTATTTTTAATCCGAGTTATCATTTAATTTTTAAGGATTTCATAATAAAATAATTCTCAGATTACTATTTTATTTAAGACCAAAAACTAACTATCACTGGTTTCTCGTGCCAGCCAATGTTAGTATGAGCCTAAAGAATGAATACTCTCTTGAGTTCAATGGTGGTCTTATATTTTTAATCCGAGTTACCGTTTGTCTGTTATAAGTATTTGAAAAATAAACTAACTTTATTTAATAATTTTATTTATGGTTATTCCATTTTTGGGATTTATTACAGGAGGCCCATGCCGACTAAAATTACATCGCGCCTAGGTTAAACCCTCTATCCTGAGTGCAACAGTTCCCTGATATTTCTGATATGGGTTACCGTTTAATTTTTATTCCACTTTTTCTGGAAAAATGCTTACATGAGCTAATTAAAGCTTATGAAAACTTCAAAAAATTATTTTGGGCACTCCGTACCTCAGAATCATGCATCTTAATATTTGGTGGTCTTGAAATAATCCCATATAATTAAAACAAATTATATGGAATTTTAGAGACATTACATTCCACCCACCTTAGGGATTGACGTCCTAGAATTCCATAACATATACTCTGGAATCAAATGGGGGTACAGTGTAACTCCCTTACCCCAGTTACCTAGAGTCTTTGCATTATTGCGTTACATTGGCATGATCACAAAATATCATGTCTCGAAAGAACGATTAGTTTAGTATCCTTAGAAACACTAGATTCATTCATAAATGTTACATTACATCATAAAGTGAAAAACTACAATAACATAGTCTCCAATATCGACACTCATATCCTCTTCTAACGATCCCTGCAGGTCATTCATAAAATACTTCTTCACATCATGGAAAATATTAAAATTTTGAAAGGGGTCATCTCAGATGCTCAGTAAGGATAACTATATAGCGGAAGATTTCATAAATAAACATAAACATGTAAGGAAATGTATAACTAAAACAAAAGACTTTTAAACTTATACTTCAACATAATATGGAAAATGTAAAATGAAATAATGACATTTACTTAATCACATGGATATTCTACTAGTCGAATAATCACATGCAATATCAATATCCACTTTCATAATGATGGAATGCATAATGCCAGACTATCATAACCACGTAGCCAAGGCCTCATGCCAAGACTACAAATAATATTTTGTCAAGGCCTCGTGCCAAGAAACTAATTTGTCTCATGAGTCCTGCTGATGCATCGAAGAGCTATAGCGGGCTCCACTCGTCACTTATTAAGTCCAATGCATTCCTTATATGAAAAGGTTTAAAATTATCATAAACTATAACAAAATTGTATCAAATAAAACATGCATAATGGAAACATAACATTTCCACATTTCAATAACAAGATATCAATACAACACATTGATATAATAAAACATTATCAAAACCAATTTCAATACCAAAATAAAAGAAAAGTAAAACTCGTATTTATTATTCATTTTAAAAAAAGTTATGGCTTGTAGAGGAAGCCGAAACTCAAATAATGGTCACAGTGGCAGAGAAGTCGTTGTCCCCGCATACGTACAACAAAAAAATATTCCTTTTTGTCGTTTAGTAAAACAATTCATATAAAAATATTCCTTTTGAATAAATGTAAAAGTTAAAGGGGTTTATACACTGTATAAAAGAAAGTTGTGTATAAAACAAAATATTCTTCAATGAAAGGAGATTGAGAAAAGTCTTTTACAAAGATCATTTTAAAAAAAATAAATCTATTATTTTTATTCACTATAAGTACACATAAATACAGTACAAATACAAGATAAGACATAATAATATCATGACATAATTTGAAAGTAGGAGATTAACCCAAAGAATGGAAATTGGGTTAAGAAGTTTCCTTAAAAAGATCATTTTTTAAATAAAAAAGATCTATTATGTGTATTCACTATAAGTACACATAAATAAAGTACAAATACAAGATAGGACATAATAATATCATGACATAATTTGAATGTAAATGATTAACCCAAAGAATAAAAATTGGGTTAAGAAGTTCCCTTACCTCGTGTCCAACTTGACTCAATCGTTCTGTAACCACTTGAATAATAAACTAGAGTTAATTTTTTTTTTGCTTAAGAACCTTTTACATGTTCATTATTCCTTTTATATCACTTATTACCTTGTTAGGAACATTATGTAATTATTTAAGTTAATAACGGTCGTTTTGTCGATCTTTGGTTCTTGTGTCAAAAATAAACTTCTTATAATTACAAGTTGTTTATGTGGTAGAATATAAATTATCTCTAGAATTATATTCCTGATATATATATCATATATATCATATATATCTAGTATATACATTCATTAATAATATTACCTAACATTTATAGGTAATAAATGAAATGCACCGTTCATGGAGACGGTAAGTCGTACGTACGCATGAACGCTACTTTCATTTCTATTTTGTATTTAACGGAATGAAATTATAATTATATAAAGGAATAATATAATTCCAGTATAATATAATGTATAATACCATTTACTTCATCCTTTATACATCCCACATATGGCATTAACGATTCAAATCACTTGAGGGGGCGGTAGTCCGCGCTTCCAAAAATGAAAATATCGCGTTTACCCATAATGGAAACCATAAAGTTATGCCATAAATGAGAAATACAGAATCTTAAGTAAAACATAAACATATTATATATCATATATAAATACAGTTACATCTTAATGGACACCTTTGAAGTTGTTATATGAGTGTTGAACAATCATCGTTTCATGAGGCAGAAATTCGCCATCCACCGAAACAGTATGTTCTTTAACCATTATATGTAGGTGTGTGTAAGTGTAGCTCTAATCATTCTTATAAAAACATCCTATTATATTTAGGATACTGGTTTTGTTACAAAATAAATTAATAAAAAGCGTTTAAGGGGTTGGAGAAGAAAAATAAAACAAAATAAAATAAGCTAAGACATTAGCTTAAAATCGGGTAACTCTTTTTGATTTGAGCCAAAGGCTTCCTTGGGAAGAATGATTCACAAAGTGAGGATTCTAGGAATAAGAGAGGAATGTTGAGAGTGTATTTGGGTAAAGGCTGGCTGAGAAAAATGGCATGAAGGTGTGAATAAGGTGGTAGTGGTGGGGGCCTTTTATAAATAAAGAGGAGGGGCACTCTTGGAAAGTTATAAAAGGTTACATTATTATAAAATTATTTTCCAATTATAAAGGTCCCAAAATTATATATTTCTAGGATACAGTGATAAGAGTTCGAAATCCACCAATACAATAGGTTTTTTACATGTTTTGGTCTTATATTGTACATTATCTTTTCATTTTAATAAAATCGTTAAAAACTGAGGTAATCGCTGCATCATGATGGTGTCATAAATAATTTAATTTATATAATGTCTAAAAATTATAAAACAAATATCATTATATAGGAAATATTTTTATATTTCTAATGAATATTTATCGTAAAAAGTATGACTTGTATATCCCCATTTACAAATTGTTTTAGTAAAACAACTCATGTTTGTGACATTTGTATTTTAACATTAAATAAAAAGTTTTTAATGTCATTTTCCTACCAAAGTGGCTCCATGGCGTCCCCAAGTTGACCCATGGATTTTCAGGGTCGTCCATGGCTCATATAATTGGGGTAGGACATGTGTAAAGGTCATTTCTTTTTATTATTACATTATCTTTACCTTAAATTACACTAATTAACTTTAATCGTGATTAATTAAACTTAAAAGTTACTATTCCCCAAAAAATAATTTTAATCCCATTGAACCACATTTTAATTCCTAATTACAACCATGTATGTAGTATTTTTGAAAATAAAATCACAGAAGTGGTGATGTTTCATTTAAACGAAAAATCAGTTTTTTAACTACCACTTAGTGGTTTCACTATTCATCAAAAATTGAAGTTTTTTAGAACAATTCCAAAATTTTACCCTAAGCTATAATTAGATTTCCGAATTCAAAACTGATGTCTATTTTATGAAATTACAAACATATAAGTTGCATTAATTAATTTTAAAATTGATTCCCGCTATCACAACAAATATCGAGTTTTTAAAAATAATATATATCAAAAGATTGACAATTGTTTATGTCCAATTTCAAAGTGAAATTAATTCTAATGAACACCATTGGATGAAATGGTAAAAATATATTCAAATTATACTTTAAAACCACTGAATAGTATAATTTATCACTATAAATTATTTTGATCAAAAAAGTTGTTTTTATGTATTTTTTATTATTCATATAAAATTGGATGTTCTCAAAAAATTACAAACAATTCAACATAGTATAATTTCAATATTCTGAATACAAAAATGAAGTCCATTTTGAAATATAAAATTTATATAATCTCAAAACATGGGTATTAATATTCATAACTACTACTTTTCTTGGTCGCGGTGTGTTAGAATCTCAAACTTTCGTACGATGCAAGCTACTGCATTATTGAAAGAGAAGCATATCGTGAAAGCATGGGGTGTTACATTATCCCATCCTTCAATAAATTGGGTTCTCGCAATTTGAAAATGTTCTTTGAAAATAAAAGGCTGATAATAGAAAATACCTTTGTTGAAAACCCACATCAGAAATAGGGTTAATAAAATTTAGCCTTAATAGGAGGGAAAGGGAAATGAAAAAGTCACCACTAAATTATGATCTCGATAAGGAGAACATTGGTGGAAATTATTGACATATAATTGGAGGAAAAATGTAAATATGTGTAGGGAGTGATTGTGGTAATCAATCACAAACAAGTGTAAAATTGAGGGCCTCAAAGCCTTCAATTTATGTTGATTTAAAATATTATCAGTTCAACAGGACATAAGTTATTAGGATAACACGTTTTTTGTTTTAATATCCCTTTAATAATGTTTATGAATTAATTTATTCAGAGAATAAGAGATAGGTATATATATATTTATGCTTGAAAAGTAGAGTTTCAAACTTCAACTAATTTCTACCACAAACTCATCTTTCACTCAAAAAGATAAAAGAACTCAAAAATATTATATTTATCCTAATCATACAAGGTTAAAAATATTAACACATACCATTTAGAATAGGAAAACTATTTTTTAAAAACCAGGGCCTTCCTATAGGCTAGTGGTTGGAAATAAAGGCCTGTCGCACTATGGTTGTGGGTTCGATTCATGCAGCTTTGTCCGACACGACGAGTTATCCCCTGACCTGCAGGTTGTCCTTTTCCTAAAAATATTGTATTATAATATTCCAAAACTAATCTTTAGAAAAGTTTTAACATTAAACAATACTATCCAAAGTTCAACATAATCCATTCCATCCTTTATAGTTATCCAAAATACCTCTGTCCAGACTTTCTCTAAAAGGTCTCTAAATTACAAAATCAATTCTATCATCAGATTCCTCAAACAAAGTAAAGTTTCTATTATTGTTACATACTAAAAATATGATTACCTTAATCATATTAAATCCTTAATGAAAAAAAAACAAGTACTGCTGTACAATCCATATATATATCACATTATTATTATAACCAGAATATAATCCTTGAGTTCAAAAGCACCAATACATTAATTATTCCACTTCAACTATAGGAACAGCATAAGATTTTACTTGATCCCTTGGCCTTTTTTGAGATAAGTTTCCCTGACGCTTACGACATTCATTTGCATAATGCCCCATTTCCCTACAATTGTAGAATTTAACATTGATAGCCTCTTTCTTTCCCTTGCAATCACGAGCCTGGTGACATTTTTCTCCACATTTATAACAAACTCCCATTCATTTTAGGCAAGCACCGAGGTGATTCTTCCCACAATTATCACAAAATCGAAAATCCTTCTTTCCCTTTTTCCCTTTATCCATCTCTTGTTCCACCGTTCTCTTCTTCTCTTTATTTACATTTTTGTCATAAGACTTAGAGAATTCCTTTTCTGTCGTGATAGCACACGAGACAATATCTTCGTACGATGAGAAGGATTGTGATACTAAATCTCGACGGAAAATAGTTTTATCCCATCAAAGAAATGATCAATCTTACTTCTTGGGTTATGTATATAATGTACAGTATACCTCGCTGAACTTGTAATGTTGGCCTCATACTTTACGACATTCTCATCCTTCTTTTGTCTCAGACTCAGAAATTGCCTTTCCATATTTTCTCGATGGTCGCGAGGATAGTATTTTTCTAAGAAAAGACCTTTTAACCCTCTCCATTCCATACATGATACATCTTCATCTTCATTTGTATTTCGAATCAATGACCACCATTGATTGGCATCTCCAGTGAGGCGGTAAACTACCATGACAACTTTCTCCCTTTCTCTACACCCCAAGGGGTGGAATATTTTCTCTAAGGAGTTTATCCATTTCTCAGATACAAATGGATATTTACCCCCATTAAATGTTGGCAGTTGTTGCCTCGTGAAGCGGTCTAACATTGATCCTCCACGTTGCAGATCAGGGTGCTCCATACGAGTAAGGTTACTATTCATAACCTGAGTGAGTTGTCCCAGTATGGTGATAAGTTGATCAGCACCAGTTTTATCTCCATCTCCACAATAATTATCTTGAGTATGAGGGCAATCCCTATACGGAGTGCGTGCATTGATACAATTTCCATTCCTCCCACTAGGCTCCATTTCTAAACAATGGAAAAAACTAGATTAGTCAATGAATTAAAATACATAATTTCATACTTGTAAAACACTTAACAAAAATTGAACTATTAATGGATATAATTCATAATCATAAAAATGATTTCTTTGACGAAGTATGTACTCATAATCCCTTCATAATGGTTTGTATATAAAATGATAATTATCCTAACTATATCCCCCGAGAATGTCGTAACCAAGAGTGCAGCAAGGCCCATTGTTATAAACTAGATCCCGTTCGAGTCTATCTCAAAGCGGTGATTTCATGTTTTACCCCTAGGTACATCTGTTCTAGAGCGGCCTCTACCTGATCGTATCCAGATAGGGATCTATTCCTCAGAAAACTCACAAAATCTCTATAATACCAAAATTCTAGGAAGATCTTCTATACTAATCCTCAAAGTCTATCTTTGGGCTCTGTGCTCTAATAAGATTTTATCCAAATCTAGCTTCCAAGGTTAGTACTAAACTGCCTCTGATACCAACTGTAACTCCCCTTCCCCAGTTACCCAGAGTCGGTGTATTATTGTGTAACATTGGCATGATCACAAAATATCATGTCTCAAAAGGCCGATTAGTTTAGTATCCTTGGAAACACTAGATACATTCATAAATGTTACAATACATCATAAAGTGAAAAACTACAATAACATAGTCTCCATTTTCCACACTCATATCCTCTTCTGACGATCCCTACAGGTCATTCATAAAATACTTCTTCACATCCTAAAAAATATTAAATCATTGAACGGGGTGAGCTCAGATGCTCAGTAAGGATAAAAATATAGCGGAAGATTTCTTAAATAAACATAAACATTTAAGGCAATGCATAAATAAAACAAAAGCCTTTTAAACTTAAACATCAACATAATATGGAAAATGTAAAATTAAATAATGACATTTACTTATTCACATGGATATTCTACTAGTCGAATAATCACATGCAATATCAATAACCACTTTCATAATGATAGAATGTATAATGACAGACTATCATAACCACGTAGCCAAGGCCTCATGCCAAGACTACAAATAATATTTTTTCAAGTCCTCGTGCCAAGACACTAGTTTGTCTCATGAGACCTGCCGATGCATCGAGGAGCTATAGTGGGCTCCACCCGTCACTTATTAAGTCCAATGTATTCCTTATATGAAAAGGTTTAAAATTATCATAAACCATAACATAATCGTATAACATAAAACATGCATAAAGGAAGCATAACATTTCCACATTTCAATCACAAGATATCAATACAACACATTGATATAATAAAACATTATAAAAACCAATTTCAATACCAAAAGAAAAGAAAAGTAAAACATGGTATTTATTTTTCATTTAAAAAAAAATTTTGGCTTGTAGAGGAAGAGAAAACTCATATAATGGTCACGACAGTGGAGAATTCATTATCGCCACATATGTATGACAAAAAAACATTCCTTTTTATCATTTAGTAAAACGCTACATATAAAAATATTCCTTTTTAGTAAATGTAAAAGTCAAAGGTGTTTATACACCGTATAATAGAAAGTTGTGTATAAAACAAAATATGCCTCAATGAAAGGATATTGAGACAAATTCCTTTAGAAAGATCATTTTTTAAATAAAATAGATCTATTATTCTTATTCACTATAAGTACACATAAATACAGTACAAATACAAGATAGGACATAATAATATCATGACTTAATTTGGAAGTAGGAGATTAACACAAATAATGGAAATTGGGTTAAGAAGTTCCCTTACAAAGATAATTTTTTAAATAAAATAGATCTATTATGTGTATTCACTATAATTACACATAAAGAAATTACAAATACAAGATATGACATAATAATATCATGACATAATTTGAAATTAGGAGATTAACCCAAAGAATGGAAATTTGGTTAAGAAGTCCCCTTACCTCGTGTCCGACTTGACTCGATCGTTCTTTAACCTCCTGAATAATAAACTAGAGTTAATTTCTTTTTTTCTTATGAACCTTTTACATATTCATTATTCCTTTTATATCACTTATTACCATGTTATGAACATTATGTAATTATTTATGTTAATAACGGTCGTTTTGTTGATCATTGGTACTTGATTCAAAAATAAACTTCTTATAATTACAAGTTGTTTATGTGGTAGAATATACATTATCTCCCTAATTATATTCTTGATTTAGATGTCATATATATCATATATATCTTGTATATAAATTCATTCATAATATTACATAACATTTAGAGGTAAGAAATGAAATGCACCGTTCATGAAGACGGTAGCCGTAAGTACGCTTGAACGCTACTTTCATTTCTATTTCATATTTAACGGAATGAAATTATAATTATATAAAGGTATACTATAATTATATTATTATATAATGTATAATACCATTTACTTAATCCTTTATACATCCCACATATGGCATTAATGATTCAAATCACTTGAAGGGGCGGCAGTCTGCACTACCTAAAATGAAAATATCACGTTTACCCATAATGGAAACCATAAAGGTATGCCATAAATGAGAAATACAGAAGCTTAAGTAAAACATAAACATATTATATATCATATATAAATATAGTGACATGATAATGGCCACCTTTTAAGGTGTTATATGAGTGTTTAACAATCATCATTTCGTGAGGCAGAAATTCGTCATCCACAGAAATAGTATGTTCTTTAACCATTAGATGTAGGTGTATGTATGTGTAGCTCGAATACTTCATATACCAACATACTAGTATATTTAGAATACTGGTTTTGTTACAAAAAAAATGAATAAAAAATAGTTTACGGGGTTGGAGAAGTAAAATAAAACGAAATAACATAAGAGAAGGCATTACCTTAAAATCGTGTAACTCTTTTGGATTTGAGAAAAAAGCTTCCTTGAGATTAATTATGCCCAAAGTGAGGCTTCTATGAGTAAGATAGGGAATTTGAGAGAGTATATGGGCATAGGTTGGCCGAGCCAAATGGCTTGATGGTGTGAATAAGGTGGTAGTGGTTGGGGCCTTTTATAAGAGGAGAGGAGGGGCACTCTTGGAATGTTATAAAAAGTTAATTTATTATAAAAATCTTTTCAGATTTAAAAGGTCCCAAAATTATATATTTCAAGGATAAGATGATGAGAGTTCTAAATCCACCCATCCAATAGGTTTTTGACATGTGTAGGTCTTAGATTTTACATTATATTTTCATTTTATTTAAATCGTTAAATAATGAGGTAATCGCTACATCATCATGGTGTCATAAATAATTTAATTTATATAATCTCTAAAAATTATAAAAAAATATAATTATATAGTAAATATTTATATATTTCTAATGAATATTTATAGTCAAAAATATGACTTGTATAACCCCATTTAAAAATTGTTTTAGTAAAACAACTAATGTAGGTGACATTTTTATTTTAACATTAAATAAAACGTTTTTAATGTCATTTTCCTACCAAAGTGGCTCCATGGGATCCCCATGTTGACCCATGGATTTTATTGGTAGGACATGACTCATATAATAGAGGTAGGACATGTGTAAAGGTCATTTCATATTATTATAACATTATCTTTACCTTAAATTACACTAATTACCTTTAATCGCGATTAGGTAAACTTAAAAGTTACTATTCACCAAAAAATTATTTTAATCCCATTGAACCACATTTTACTTTCTAATGATAACCATGTTTGTCGTATTTTTGAAAATCAAATCACAGAAGTGGTAATGTTTCATTTAAATGAAAAATCAGTTTTTTAACTACCACTTGGTGGGTTCACTATTCATCAAAAATTGAAGTTTTTTAGAACAATGCCAAAATTTCACCCTAAGATATAATTGAAATTCCAAATTAAAAAATTATGCCTATTTTATGAAATTACCAACATATAAGTTGCGTTAATTAATTTTATAATTAATTCCCGCTGTCACAACAAATAGCACGTTTTTAAGAAACAATATATATCAAAAGATTGACAATTGTTTATGTCTAATTTCAAAGTGAAATTAATTCTAATGAACACCATTGGATAAAATTGTAAAAATATATTCTAATTATACTTTAAAACCACTCAATGGTTTAATTTATCACTATAAATTATTTTGATTAAAAAAGTTGTTTTTAAGTATTTTTCACTATTCATAGAAAATTGGAAGTACTCAGAAAAATACAAAAAAATCAACTTAGGATAATTTCTATATTCGGAATACAAAAATGAAGTCCAATTTGAATTATAAAATTTATATAATTTCAAAAAGTGGGTATTAATATTCATAACTACTACTTTTATTGGTCGCGGTGTGTTAGAATCTCGAACTTGCGTACAATGGAAGCTATTGCATTATTGAAAGAGAAGCATATCGTGAATGTTGGGGGTGTTACATACAGATTACGGATCTGAGCCTCCCGCTCCAATGTGCTCTCTAGGAGGTTCCAATGATTCTAGATAATGCGCAACCGAGGCATTCTCCACCCACAGAGGACCCTCTCCTATTGATCATCAATCACTACTGAAACATCTATAAACGTCACCCCATCATCTATGTCTAGTTCGCCATGGTCAATGACTTGAGAAGGGTCATGCACATATCTCCTCAGCTGGGATACGTGGAATAAATCATGCACCCACTCCAACTGTGGTGGTAGTGCCAAGCGGTATGCCACCTCGCTGATCCTCTAAAGTATCAATAATGGTTTGATAAACATCGGTCATAACATGCCGCCCCACCAAATATTTGTAGTCCCCATCAAGGGGATACTCGAAAGAAAACATTTTCCACACTCTAATTAACTAAAATGGTCTCTGTATCTTGTCGGCATAATAATTCTTCCTGCTCTGAGTAGTTTCTACTTTCTAACAATTGCGGCTTTGTGATACAAACTCTGCCACTTATTTCTACTTCACTGGCCAACAAATGTTGATGTCGAATGTCCTCGTACTTCTTCACAACTCCTGGATGTACCGTTAGAGGGGAAGTATGGAACTCTGTCAACAATTCCCCCTGTAGTGCGACCGGTACCATAGTACCTCCTCTAAATAGGATGACATGCTCCCCACCTTCAGAAAATTTATGAGGTGCATGTCCTGTGGATATCTGATCATGTCAATCCTCGTAGTTAGTTTCCTAGGATATACCTCCCAAACTTTTTAATGAAGTTGGGGAGTGACTGTCATTGACTGGATGTATGCTTCTACATCTCTATCCATAATGGATATATGCAAGGATGCCCCACACACTTTATTTCTTCTACTGGGAACTGAAAACTCAAAACTCCACCTGCCATAAGGGTAGGGATGGTCGACTCAAATGTGATAGGCTACACCCTCCATTACATTATTTTATCACGTCCTTCCTAGGTTTTCTTTTTTTTTTCCAACCAAGGAAAATATCATTCCAACGTTGTAGGTAAACCACAATTGTTTTTCCTAATACAATCAATCTCAGTGTGAACTGTGGATGTCCAGTCCATACCCAAAGTAACGTCATAAGGCCTCGATGATGCCACCATGAGGTTCCAACTGAAACTCCTACCTCAAGGGTCAGATCACACCATCCGAAGATGTGTGAATATCGAGGCTCCTTCCAAAGGTATCTCCAAACAAGAGGGTCAAGTCAACTGCTTAACTCGAAACTCTATGTCTTAGATAGAATTCGTGGAAGGAAGAAATGATTAGTTTCTAGGTCTATTAATATGGTAGCAAGTAGTATACACATACTGTACCTCTAACCATTCATGGATCCCTTGGTTTACACTCCTTGACTGTATGCAGCTGCTCCCTTCCCCTATCCACCATCCCTATAAGCCTGGTGGGGACCACAAAGGGGGGATGTAACATGTTGAAATGTACACCACATCATGCAGCTCTCCTAGCACTTATTCCATGTCTGCAGCCCTATAGATTCATATATTCCTAACACTTCTTCTTCCTGAAACATTATTACACACCCAAATCTCTGAGACTGGCCCCAGTTTTCTACATTCCCACTACTAACATTACTAGCTGTATCCACTCAGAAAAAGAACATTCAATCACAAAGGATCCCTTTAGCACCCGAACATAGGTAGGAATTAATAGAGGAATAGTGTTGTCTCGTATGACCTTAAACACACCGTGCACGGATGTTCGAGCCTCGAAGCACTGATCATATCATATTCATCGAGTACAAGGAATGGTCGGTATGCCTTGATGAATACTCATCTACTGACATGTCATCCTACCGTAGCGGTATATACACTATAGAACACTCAGCGACCTCATCGAGCCATTTCTCAACAGCCTATGTTTCTTTCTCTCCTCAGAACCTAAGGGGTATCTAATGCTGAAACATGCATAAGGCACTAAGCCTAAATTTATCTCCTACTAGTACTGCTGATTGTTACTTCTGCCCAGCAGGTACTGATATAGCCGACACACTACCTGAAGGTAGTATCGTGGGCAAAGGTCTATGTACTGAAGCCTCAACACTATGCAGACCCTCCTCATGGTCACACATTGGAGAAGGATAGATTCTAAGATCATGATCTAGTCTACCAGTGTCTCATATAGGTGGAAAACTCAAGCCAAAACCTCGAGATAGTTCTCTACTGCCTAGGAAACTGTCTCACCTCGAAACCTCGGAGGCCACTACCACTGGAAATCATGCAAAACACTCAGTCGGTGTGCAATGTCCTAATGTGAAAAAGGTAGTAATTGCTACCCAATTGGTGCTGGTTCCACTGGTACTCCACCTGAAGGTGCCAACACAGTAAGTGGGCCCTCCACTGGAGCCTCATCACTCAGTGGTCCGTCATCATGTACTCTCTCAGGAATCCTAGATGATTGTCTTTGTGATGTAATCCTGATATGGGAGATGTGTGCAATGGTTATTGAGTAAAACCTGGTGAGATGACTTCAAAGAAATATAATGAAAAAATTTCAAAAAAAAAAATGCAGTCTGGGTTTTCATGCACTACATTAGAAATTAGATGTCAGGGTCCTAGTGTATAGATCCATCGGCCGCCACAACAACACTGGACTTCCCGAAGTGAAACCCACACTAAAAAAATTTTACATTATTTCATCACAGAAAAGATCATAGTCCTATTTGTTCAGTAGAACCAAACTCATATAATACCAATTTTTCACGACCCATCCCCCAAGGCTCGTACCGTGACTACCCCATGACCGACTTCCATGGGTCAGGGGCTGGAGACAAGCAGCAAAAGGCATATTCCATAAAATGGGAAGATCTTGCCTTTACAAACTATAAACACACAAAAAATAAGAACAAAACCTGATACAATCACAAAGTAAACTATATAGTAAAAAGGGTGTGTACAGATAGTAATGGTGCGAAGGTAAAATCCCAATTAAAAGTACCCGAAAACTAGAAAGTACATAAAAAACTGACTACAAATCTAATGAACACCCGCCAAGGATCCTACCTAAAAGGTATTAATTGCTCTCGAACGATCGTCTCTACTGATCACCTAATCAAAGGTCCACCTCTTAGCAGTCTCTAGTCTAGGTACCCACGTCCTCAGTCATCGATGTTTTTCGTCTAGACCAGATGCAAGAAGTTGTGGGCATAGCCCGTGCATGGGTGAGTATAACAATACTCTATAGGGAACCCGTGACCAGAAAAGGTCTCTCAAATCCACATATGATAAACCACAACACATAGAAACAATAATAAACCCTACATAGGTATAGGCCAAGACATATAACTGTGTTATCCGAATACACCGACCTCACAAAGGATAGAATAATACCACATAGGTAATAACACAATGGTAGGAGTACCACACATGTATCACCCTGAAGATTGAGTACCAAACAGGTACACCATGATGATATAAGACTCAGTTCAAACCAGGTTTAAAACTCTGAGAAACATGATTAATATGTTGACCCACAGAGGATCCCTATGTATGTTGATAGCCAGCCACATGATTCTCTAGGGATTATAACAAGTAACATCCCTATTCACAACGTCAAAAACCTTTTATAGTGAAGAAATAACCTTCTTACATGTACATTGGGTATGTCACGTCACACAGAGGCACTTCCCTCTATCTTTGGACTGCTAAGGTACTCCTCCTGTCGGGTATAGTGGGTCTGCTGTGTCACACAGAGGCGCTCCCCACCATGGGTCTGCCGAATAACATAGAGGAGCTCCCCCTCATGGACTAATTAGGTACTCCACATATCGATTATCATGGGTATTCCACAACACACAGTGGTGCTCCCTACTGGGCATGTCGAGTCACTCCAAATTGAAACCGTCAGCAACAGTGAAGTCTCAGCCAGTCGTAGGGTTTGGTACATATCTCTCTTGAGAGAAATGCACCACAAGCCATCGGTCATATCGAAAATACCATTATGTCTAACGAATATGTATCTCAAAGGTCTGTCATATCATAAGGGACCCGACACAACATATGAAACGTCATTTGGATGCTCGGTCTATATGTTCTTAGTGTTTCTGCTCTGAGGCCCCAGTTGGATTCAGGGTTCGATCCAACCGATCCGTACTCTAACATTATCCAAAAATAAAGTGGATTATACCAAAAAGAAACATCTCTATACAAGGATTCTAATGCCACATATGATTCATAAAACGGATGCCTGATTCTCAAGATTTGGCCACAAAGGCTTATCTGGGTCCAGCTGGACCTGTGTCCAGTCCATCCCGGCCCGTTACAGCTTCATACCGGTGGCCTGGGCTGCGGTGGGCCCGACCCGCAGGGCCATTATCCTGCACGAACCAAGAAGGGGGTGGCTCCGCTCGGCCCGCTGGGTGGGGCCAGACTCACGCTGGGTGCGACGTAGTGTCTCAGCTTAGAGGCGCAACACACTTGAGCGGACCGGTGGCGTGGTCCACCTGAGCTGGTGCCGAAGAGGGAGCATCCCCCTTATGTTCGTAATGGCAATAGGTAGCACCATTATGTGCTTCCATGTCATAGAGGGACACGAGTGGGTCCCGCAGAACCGTAGTGGCCAGCTGCTGCTCCGGCCGGTCCACCTCATAGAGGCGCGGTCGCACGTTGTTGCTTCTCTGCAGCTGGCCAAGTGTCAACTGCCCTCTGGACTCCGCCGTGGCCAAGATTTAATGGCCCCCTACTCCGGCGGTGCGTAGGTGCATCATCTCTCCTCCACACGGCCAACCGGCGTGCTGGGCCCCACCCTTTCTCTGTCATGTCCGACAGGCCGCGGCCTCATGCACTTCCGATGGCGCTGATGCGCGCCGCCCCACCTGCCTCATGGTCGGCCGTGTGCCCACCAATGCCTTCTTCCTCGAGCCATCATAGTTTCATTCCATGCCCAAAAATTATGTCATTCGTATATTCACAATCCTCGTGTCGAGGGATCCACGTTCGTATGTTGGGATCAGCAAAAATTTGTGTTTCCAGCATCATTGAATATTTATCATTGATGAGCGCCTGAAGAATGCATAAAAAACAATAGAAAAAGGGGCAAGGGTTATGTACAGGACGACGACCATGTTAGTTTGTCCATTTTCACTATGAAACATGAATATGAAGAATTGATAAATCATATTAAAGACCCTACCTCTATTTCCTATTGGAGGTTTCGTGAGGAAGACGACGAAGTCAATGAAGATTGACGTCAGCTTTCGTCACTCCCACAAGATGCTACAACATTGGTTCTTCGTTCCTTGACCCCGTAGGTTATTCTTCATTGGAGGACCTCCTTTTCTGGAGAAAGATCTTTCCAAGTCTCTAAAGATCTCTCTTACTTTTCCAATGATTCCCCCACGAGAGGTGAGTTTCCAAATTAATAATCTTATGTTTATTAAATAAACACAAGGTGTTGGCACATTAATTTAAGGAAAACCAAGAGTTTCCTCCTATTAAAAGAGGGGATTGGGTCATCCCCACGACTATGAAATCAGGTGGGTGGTTTCTAAGGGTCTTCCACATAAGAGAATAGACTTCAGGTGATCCCCACCTCCTTGAATTCAATTTGGAGGTTTCATTAAAATAAAATAAAACGAGTTTTTTTAACTCTCCCACAAAAAACATGAAAACAAACATTCACCCTTGACCCACTATGGTAGAGATGAAGGTCTCCTTATGTGAAAATTGGTGATGCGTGTTCAATTGTGCTCTCAGATTTTAATTCCGAGCACCGGTTCAAAATATACAAAACGCTGCTCGCGTGTTTACTGAACATACCCAAAGAAAGTTCGGAAAATTATTATCAGTCACCCTTGATCCACGCCAGTCAATGTTTGGCTCTGCCTAAGTGAAACACACCCCAACGAAACCAAATGTACTCACAAGATTTCTAATTCGAGTTACTGTTTAAATGTTTTGGATTTTACAATATAATAATTGTCACTTTATTATTTTTTATGGCCAAAAACTAACTTTCACTAGTGTCCCATGGTGGCCAATGTTAGTGTATGCCTAAAGAAATCATACCGTCATGAATTCAGTGGTGGTATCATATGTTTAATCTGAGTTACCATTTGTGAGTTATATGCATTTGAAAAATAAAATAAAATTATTTAATTATTTTATTTAAGGTTATTCTATTTTCGGGTTTTCTCATAGGAGGCCTGTGCCGTCTAAAAATAAGTCACACCTAGGGTAAACCCATAATGATGAGTGTAACGGTGCCCGTGGTTTTTTGATCTGAGTAATCGTTTATGTGTTATTCCTCTTATTCAGGAAAACTGCTTATACACGCTAATTAAAGATTACAAAACTTCGACGGATTGTTTAGGGCACTCTGGGCCTCGGAATCACGCACCGTCATATTTCACGGTCTCGAAATAATCCCATATAATTAAAAAATATATATGGAATATCCAAGACATTACATAGCAAAATCATTTGCAAGGTCACTAGAAACCTCTCTTCCTCACATACGATGCCATGGACAAGGGAAGGTGACATAAACGAGTGGGTCTCTCTATAATCAAACAAGACATGACCCCATTTTGAAAATAAGGAAAGATGTACTCAAACGACATCTGGATCGTTTGGAACAAGAATTATTATAGTATGATCTAACCCTGAACATCTCGATGGCCTCTCTGACCATGCAAAATACCACTGTCATGTCCGAAAGCTTCTCTAATATAATGGGTAGTGTCCTGGGGTTGTCCATCTCATACCCTATATACACTATACAAATCCCAAATTCATTCAACCTACTTCTGCTACCTTGGCTAGAAAAGCCTCAATAGAGGAATGTAAATCAAAACACCTGGAACACATTGAATTCTCAAAAAGGTTGTGCACTCCCAACACTGAAGAACTCGGCCACTACAAGGAAAAAAGGAATATAAAACCATGGTATAAGCCTATGATCTACTTCCCCTAGAGAAATGGGGATTTAAGGGTTGATAAATATCCCCATAATGATCAAAATATCTTATATATTGACAAATGGGAACCTCATACCACAACTCTACTTCTTGATTAGTTATGATGACTCTGTTTTCATGACTATCCAGTTCTAGCTAACAACCTCTCAATGACCTCTTCTCTCGAAATAACCTCAAGAAACGCCTTCTACAAAAATGAGGTAACCTGGTGTTGTATCACTAGGTGAAAACGTTCCCCAAAATGCCTCACCATAGACCCCTCATATTGTAATTGTCCCAAAGAACATTATAGAAGGAACCTGAAATGGATCTTGAACTCTCGCACACTAGAGCTCCTCTGTCAAAGAATAATCAGATCTTGGTGACTAACTACCTTCTCATTCGAAGAAAGAAATTCAGTTTTGAATTTATCTTGGAAGTCCTTCCATGATATTCTTGACTCCTCATGATCCCAAAGGTACAAGAACCAAAAAATCCTCTATATTTTAATAATGAATCATCAAATTAAACAACACCCAAGACTATTATTGACCACAGATGAAATCAAAAAGTATCTCAACCTCCTCCAACATGTATTTTTTAACTGCATTTGAAATGGATCTCTCATACTTTGGAAAACTCTGGCGCTGAAACTCTCAGTGTGTCCTCATCCATGTGTGATTGTCGTTGACCTCAACTCTATGAAAATCTACTATAGCAAACTGTTGAAATATTCTTGTGAATACATGATTAGTAGGTTTACCTTGACCAATTCTTGAAAATGAAAAAATAGATAGTGATCATTAACATAAAATATGAATGAATTTAACATTAATTAATTTTTTTTTATTTTAATCACTTTGGTTAACCTCTTCGAAAGTCTACCAATTCAGATATAGGTTCAAATAAGAATGAAGAATGATACTTTCCTAGGTATTTACACTACAACTAAGATCACCTTGTTTATTATCTACTATAAGATCAATGGATAATGAACCTGATCCCCAAGAGGCCCAAATACCCAGGCCTCATCCTATATCTTGTGTTTACAGTCGTCGAGAAACATATATGACACCATTTTATTACCAACCCGTGCATCCTCACTTGTACCAAACTCTAAAATACATTCAATCCCTATGACCTGCCTCTGATATCAATTTTTCATGACCTCGCCCCCACAATGTGTAAACCTCTTGGGATGAAAATGGGAGAAGAGAGATAATGGCCACAAATTATAGAATATAGCAGGCCCTGAGATAGAGACTAATACAGAGGGTAGAGTGAACACATATATGGGAGTCATTAAACTCTATGAAAAAAATTGTGAAAGTGAGAGATAAGTTAGTAAACAAGCAACTCTTTCTCATACTACAAAAAAAATGAAAATAAAATAAGCACAAATATGTAATGTCTTGAAATAACAACATTAACTGAAGATGAAAACTGTTGGTACCAAAGGAAGGTAAAAGTGACGATGACCATGATGCCCAAACTACTCATGAAAACCCATGATAGTAGTAACTAATTAGATCTCAAACCTTCTCCAACAGATCTAAAACTAGCTTATATAATTTTAGGGTGAGAATAACATTATACTTAGAAGGTTACTCCCTAAATCCTCTCCGGAAAATGTAATGAAAGAAGGATAAAGCACAGTAAACAAAAAGTTAAACAAACTCATCACATAAATACGTTTACTATGTTTCATGTCTTTCCATGGGTACTCTCACCAAGTATCTCATATAGGAGTATATATTATAATAATGAAGGTAAATGGAACCCCATTACCACTTCCCCACTGGTTTTATGCTTTTCCCCAATATTTCACATCATGAACATCTATCTCCAAAAAGGCTAGCCTAAAGATACCTCAGTGAACCACCAAAAAATTCACTTCTTGCAACTCACCACCACATTCACATAACCAAAAGTAACTAGATTGTTCTTGAGAGCCTCCAAATCCCACACAATGTGTCTCATACATCAGGTATTATACCAGAATATATTTTAGGTCATACACCAAGAAAGGATCCTCAATCAATCACAACTTATACACATTACACCTATAGTACCTATTACGAAATTATATCTAGAATATATGTTTGTGAAATAACTAAAATCCATCATAACCCACTACAAACATATATAGTGAAATGTATCCATCATGCATACCAGCACAAGAAACTACAATGATAAGAGAGTGGGGATAAAGGGGGTAGTCAACCATCCATCCTATCACTAGGATATTGGGGAAAACAACACCCCCTTGGGCTAAGAAGACATAGGGTGTCATTATACCTAACCGAAATGGTGGATTAGCATATAAAAACACAAAATTACATGATATAATATGGCTCACACCCACACTATAGGCACAACCTATCCTTACACTCCACTACAGCTAACGTCTCACAGACTCCTGGCTACCACTACTAAGATGAGAAATCCTATAAGCACTCAACCATTTTTATAGATTTATTAATTAACATTATCCCTTTTTATCAGTTTTACTTTATGTTAATTAATTATTTAATTCTTAATTATCCATTAATATTTCCACATTTTATTAAATTAGCATTACAACAATGTTCCATGCCTTCCAGGTATAACCCAACAGAGTCCACAGTTTCAAAGAAGTATAACATCAGCATTGAATCTTATCAAGATCCATCCCCATGGGTTAATCATCATTTATTCATTTGTTTATCGACATTATCATATGATAAAATTCCATGTATTTTACGAAAACATATATGCTACCAAACACATGTGATTCAAAAAATTGTGTAGATGAACTAATCATCGAGACTTTTACACCAATAATAGGAGTAGAAGCCCATCCAATCATGAGAAGCTAAATAAAGAAGGCACATTACACACCATATACGAATATTCCTCCCTTGTATGGAGATTAAAGAAAACCCACAACCTCAAGTAATGAAAAATGTAAATCAGAAAAACAAACAATAGATTCAAAAAGAAACCAACTTTCTCATCAATGAGTAGCCTTGTCTTCAACCCATTCCATCATCTCTTGTGTCCTCCCTGATACCCACATGCATAAAATGTTGCATCTATCCACTACGAGAATCATATGATTCAACAAAATCAGCACTCCTAACCCCATGAACCAATACAACTATCCATGCTTAGCCATCTCAGGATCACCTCACAACCAGGCCTTCCTGCCCCCAAAATCACAAAACCCCTGCAAGATCATCCATCCTAGGATCACATCACATCACAAGCAGCATGAAAAAATAGGAAACTTGGATCTTGTACCAAGAACAATTCAACCATCCTTCACACATAGAAATCTCTCACGACTCTAAAACCCAAGAAACATGGACTTTACAATAATGTAGGAAACTCAAGCCCTAATAGTGCATTATCTTTTATCACACAAACAGTTCTTTATTATATATTGAATTAAACATTTTTTCCAATGGTTCAAACTATGGGAAACATAAGAAACCATCAATCACAAGATATCAAAAATTAATTAATAAATTATTTTAATAATTAATTTAATTACATTATCAATAAGCATCAAATTATCCGGGTTCATTAACAATTTTAATTAAACATCAATATCTACATCGAATTGATTATCATAAAATTTCAATAATAATAACTAGATTCATTAACCATTCCACATTTACCTTATAGATAAATAAATATCAATTAATTCTTGCATTATGTTCATTAACAATTTACATCATGAACAACAAGTTAGAACAGGAAAATCATAGATGTCAAAATATATATAAAATCAATAGGAATACCATTATTACAGTAAAAGAAAAAACTAATCTACGTAATTGATACCAATTTCATTAATCAGGTTCAAGTAATTAATAGGTCAATTTAATTTTTATCTAAGGGCCTAAATCACAATAGCTCTACCACATTATGTAAATAAATTGAAAATAAAAAAAAATAACCTAAATGAAAGGGTCATCAATGTTCTTCACACGAAAACAGATCAATTCAACAGATCTCAATCACCTCTCCTACGAAAACTACATACTTTTAAAGATGTAGTTGAACCATAGAATCAACAAAATGAAAGAGAAACATTATTAGAACCATGGAAATCATGTGACATTACATGGAAAAGATAACTGGGAGGAAAATGATCAATGAAACTAAAATATCGTAGGTAGATCCTACCTTAGATCTATGATTGAACACTACGGATTTAAGGAGGGAAGCCTGTGAAGGATTTCCATTGAAGGGATATCCAAAATGACAATGTGGGGACTGTTAGGTCACCAGGGAAGGGAGGAAGGGGACCTATAGCCATATGATTTGGAATCCTTAATGGATAAAACGTTTTAAAACATTAATGCAGTGGGTGATTAAATAATATGAAATCCCCTTTGACATAGTGCAACACCTCGGGGTTGGTTTCCATCGAGAAAACCACTGCATTATCATATTATTGAAATTTTTGACCCCATAATTATTCTCCTTCTAAAATCCTTATTCATGTTTTGTAATGGAAATTCATGAAGTGAAATCTCCTTGCATCCAACTTCTAGACACCAAGTACCTCCAGACTTCCTCCATGCCTCCTCAGAGCTCTCTGATCTTCAGAAAGACATAACGATTCAATCCACATGGATCGAGGCCCTAACATATGTGTCTGATTAAATGGATACATGGTGTATAATACTTTTTATATATTTTAGTGTTAAAAAGAAGTATAAATTATATTCAAAGGTGGAAAATTACTTAATTATCCCAGAAACTCAATATAAAACATGTAAACATGTTGTGGTCTATCAAAAAATTTAATAAAATTGTACATTATGAAATTAATAATAATTCATTATCAAAAACTAGTATTCATTAATTAATATACAATTGAAATATAAAATAAAAATAGAAACAATAAAATGTGAAATTGGTAACTAATAAACATTTAAACATTTAAAAAATTGTAATATTACACAATCCCAAGAGTTTTTGTAATCAATCCAAAATTACATTCAAGCGCACACACAAATATTCCACTTGAAATTTATTAAATCATTCTGTTTATTTAAGTATTGGTATAGTATTTATGTTATATATATATTTGTAATATTTTGATGTTTTATACAAATTATTAATGTCTATAGTGCTCCCATTGTATATTCATGGCCCTCTATACATGTTCGATCTCTCTAGTATACATAGTTTTGAACCTAAGATCATGTGACACTTAGTCTGTAACATTATTAGTTATATCATTAGGTCAGATCATTATGAAGTGTTATCAAAATATGTGTTTGTTTTTGGTTCATATCCAAATGTTGAATCAGAGAAATATTTTTTTAATCTGTGGGTGAAAGTTAAAACATTTTCTTGTAATTTTTTACATCCTTTAATGGATCTCATAATAGTGTGTCGCAAACCCCACTTTGGTAGGATTTAATAGTAACCAAAAATGTTTTGTATTTATTCACAATTTATTCTATTATACATGAGTTGTTTTTTTAAATATGAATTGGTGTGGGGATCCAATTTTTTTTAACTTGATTCAATTATTCAATAGGTGTTGCATACATCAAGGTAGGGACATATTATTCACAGAACATGTTTGTGGTTTTATATGACATCACTTATGATAGGTTTAGTTTTTTATTATTTCAACAACAACATATATAATGTTTTCCCATATAAATAGTTGGTTTCCTTATACAGAGTTGATCTACAATATTTCCTCTCATAATAGTTCGTGTGGATCTTATGAAGGGAGGTTCATCACCGTTGGAAATTTGTTATATTCATCAAGGGATGTGTATATACCCATAGTTGGTCAATGTATGAATTTGATGAATTGATAGTTGAAACACGTGGGTTATTTGAAAATTTGTTTGATTTTGTAAGGAATCAATAGATACCTATTTAAAATTTAAACAAATATCTTCTAAAATGAACTCATCATTATCATAGATGGAGGTTATGTCAAATGTTTATGGGGTTTTGTAGGATGTTATGAGTGATATAATTGAGTTGTGATTTAAAAAATGGGGGGGTCTCATTCTATGAAGGATGGTTTTATAGGGAATGGTCAAATATATTTCAATCCATTTTGTTCATATCATGTGATATCAATAGCATTGTAGGACCATGGGTGGGAGATTATGGTGATTAGATAATAGTCACGTGGAAGGGGATCGTTCTGTCTAAATTAACATGAGTGTGTTGAATTTTGATATATTTGTGGGGGTGTAGTAATAAGGATAGAACCATGAGCCTAGGATAGATGGGATATTAATCATGGTATTTTGAGTGTGGTCATGTGATTGGATTTCATGGTTGTTTCTACCATTGGGTTTAGGAGAGATGTAGTCATATCAATGTGGGTAAGAACAAATGAGAATATTCTAAAGAGGATTACACTTTCTTGAGGAATTGTTTTAGAGATTAGATTTTTTTTCTAGAAATGTCATGATGTGTTAGGTTATGTGAATGTTTTCGGACCCAGACCATTGGGGCCTACATGGATGACGATTGTGCATCTGAGACTACCCTAAACCCACCTCTATTAGGAAAGGAATTAGAGAAAAAATATGAGTATGAACAAAAACCATATGGGAGGTATTATCAAAAGGTACCTATATGTAACAACACACATCGAAGATAATAAAATGATGAAATGAAAATATTAACTAATACCAAGTGCCTGCATGCTTCTAAATACCACAATAAGAGTATAATAAAATTAATAGTGTGAAATAAGGGTAAAATATAAGCCCACAGAAAACTATATAGTTGACCAACATGGTTGTAATAGGGGACTATAATTACACTTGGCTCCTTCATTGAACCATGTACTACCTAAAGAAAATCTATGATCCGTATTCACATGGTCCATGAATAAAATCATCCAATAGGAAGTCATTAGCATAATATATGAGTAGTATGGGAAGAGCCCATGTAAGGGTGAATATAAAAATACCCAGTAACACACCAAAAAATTATAAATCATAAATAATTATGAACACTTGGGTCAGAAAAATATTGATATTTTAACCTATATATTAGATAGGAAAATAAACTTTAATATACTATAAATACATATAAAATGACTCGGGGTCATAGTTGTATCATACAATACTATAAATAATTACTCTTGATGATTCAAGGGTCATGACTCATTCGAGATAATCAACTCCATGATCTATATTGTCAGTTATGACACTCATATGATAGGTTATTCCAATAGATTATATCTAATAATAATAAAAAGGAAAATATTTGGATTAATCTGATACAAACACTCAATCAAAATAATACATCCTTGTAATGAACATATATCAATACATAAATATGGGGATAATGCCTATGGATCACTAGGCTGAAACATGACCATATTGGATTTATCCTACTAGATAGTTGATCAAATCTTGTGTACATGTGGGACAAGAAGATTAAATCGACCCAACCTAGGAAGAATGATTGGAATGAGGATTTATTTAGGGAATTTAATGGGATACATGATCTAATCCAAATATGGGTTTGAATCCAACTACATGGTATTATATTTCATAATAAATAGTTATTAGAGTTAAAAGAGACAACTCACATAATAAATATTTGTCTCAACCATACTAAACAAATATGAAGAAGCTAATGAGGGGTCAAAAACCTTTAGAGACAACATGCTAGCACTGTGAAATCATATTTGAATGGACCACATGAACACACTAAATTTTTACATGTCCAATTAATCTCACACAATTTTACAACCATGAAGAAATAAGGGGAAATGTTACTCAGTGCATCCATGAAAGAGTATATGGAATACGCCTTTGGGAACAAGGTGTGTCTCAAAAGCCCCACACTACTCATGTATCACACAGACATGACATGAATTTCAAAGTAGATATTGTGTCTACATAGGGTGTGGTGTATAGAATGATGAGTTGTCACTGAGTGTCTCGTCTTCTTGTTCTCATGTACTTAAAATGTACAAATTGTGTTAGGACACATGGAAACCTTGTTGTGCACTCTTTATACACACCAAGCCTACCTGTATGTGTTATATGGTGTGTGACTTGGCACACATAATGGGTGAAACCATAAAAACTACTATTATTTACTATATTAATACACTATGATGGTCAGCTAATAGTCACATAACATGTGATATATGTCATAGATCGTGTCATACTTATCACAGTGCTGAATCCCTAGCACCACAAAGAGGGTTCCGTAGGACGTGTGTTAATTTGACAGCACACTGTGTCATCTAGTTTTTGGTAGAACCATTTTGATTCATCATGCATAATTGCCCATTCCTCTAATCCCATCATATCTGCAGTGATTCTATCTATGGAAGAAAGATATCAATATGTTTGAGACTTTCCATCACCGTTGGCTAGATTCTAACCATCATAACATCAATGTTGATTCTCCAATCACCTCACCACTTCGGGATGTGAAAACAAACACATAAGTAACTATGATCTGTAGCTGATCCATCAACATTATCAACAAATAAATATTCCATCGCCTTGTAAAAAACACGTACATTCAGAAATTATCTATTACGCCAAATATATAATGTGAAATAATCAATTTTAGGTGTTTTTTGAACCTCTAACCAAGATAAATTTTGACGATGATCATTTGTAGAATGTGGGGAGAAACCCACAAAACCCCAGAATTAGGAATGGACCCTAAAAATATTCTAGATATCCTTGATCCATTTCCATTAGAACAATAATAGAAGAAAATAAAAAAATTGATATTTATCCCGCAAACCACATATAATCAAACCCATACATGAAATATTTTCAATTCACATATCAATATGTTAGTTGATTGATCGATGTTAATCACATGATAATAAAATAGGGATAAATCAATTTAAATATAACCTACTCCCACGATTTTATATTGATAAATGAAAAGGGTTGGCCCATATTGAAATCATTAGCATAAACCTAGAACTCTGATGGTTTAAGGATCCTCGATCACGATTCGTTTTCATTTTCCAATAATCTTATCCTCCAATTGTACACTAGATCTATAGGGTTATGTATCTAACCATATGATATCATCATTAATATATATATAAATAGGAAAATAGGAAACTATGTTATTATAATAAAAAAAATTAATTTAACTAATTTAAATAATTATTTTCACCCATGAAGACTTTTTCACAAATGCATAATCCTAAAAAACAATTATGCCTCACCTAGTGTAAATCATATATTTTGTACTCAAAGATGAAACTGGATTTTAGATCTGAGAAACCATTTGGAATTCATTTCACAATTACAGATAAACCATGTTCATGTGATAATATAAATTAATTTTTTTTTAAAAATAAATTTTGTCATCACTGAGGCTTAGATTCTCGCACACTCTTAATGCATGGCTCTATAAATATTCCAACATATATTCCAATGTATTACCGGAAAAAATATTGGACCCTAAAGTATCATCACCAATAATTAATTTCATCTCTAAAAGTGAAAAACTAACTCATGAAAGAGAGTACTATACTCTCATCTCAGTATCCCAATCACGAAATCCCTCCCAATCGGTTCTCATGTAGTTAACAAAAATTCACCTAATGAGAGCCTTTACCACAAAGAATCGTATCCTACATCTTTGCAATGAAAATAGATCCTCTAAAAAGGTAACTCCACCCTCACAAAACTGCTTACCTAGGTTGGTATCAAACAATGAGTAGTTCACATACCGACTCAGTAGTGACAAGTGGATAAATACCAATAGACATAACTATTATTTTCACGTGTTTATGTGGCACAACATATCTCTAACCTGAAATAATTATTGGAAAAATCAAAGACATAAGAACCCCATAGATATCTAATCACACTAACTAAATATACAAAACATGCAAACTATAATTTCCTCCTTCATTGGTTAGTAAAGAACTCCATGTGTTTATAGGAATTCCACATCCACCATAGGTTAACTACACCCTTTACAACCATATTTATCCCCAAAACCATGACCATATCACTACCACTAACATGCTCTAACGATTATGAAAATTTCAAGCATGTTCCTTCATAGAAATCTCAAAAGAGTGGTAAACATGTTATAGAGTGGGAATCGTTATAGTATAGAAGCGTCACTAAAGATAGATTATCTTCCCAACTATGGATCAAACCCAACATGCGAACCAGAATCATGTTCAAAAAAACATGAATACTAAACAATATATATCTAAATGACCGGATAAAAGGAATTTGGACAATAAAAACTGATTCCCTCATAGGCTTCCATTATCCTCTCCCTAATCATACTATGAAGAAAGCATCATGGTTGGTAACAGTCATCAAGTTAATTCTACGATGTTGGAATGCATTTTGTAGGGACATGCATCCAAAGAACTCCAAAAAACATGGTTGGTCAGCACCAATAGATAGGTGAGAAACATATGTGGTCAAATAAAAAACTCACTAAAACACTATTTCTTTCCCTAATTATTTAATGGTATCTTGGAACATCATAACCTCAAATTGCTGAACTGCAAAGGGAAACCAACCCCCATGGAACCTTTTTTTAAACATTTTACATATGTCACCATACATCCTCTAATACATATGAAAATATTCCCTCCATTGTAAATTCTATCAAAAATATATCCACTGATTATATATTCAGAATAGTTCAGCCAATCGTTTTTCCCATGATATGCCTCCACGTATTATTTAATATGTGGAGGGGTTACAAACATTTATTGTAGATAAATATCCCCATCTTCATGGTGACTCATTTTATAGAAACCATTCATTATCTTACATCACTATTACATCATTATAAAGATAAAAAAACATAATAGTATTACCCCATGATGATCTAGAGGGTTAGTGTCTTGGGAAAAATATGACCCCACATAACATTTACAACATCAAAGATAAACATTTATTTAATTCCTTATTTTATATCATATTATTGTCACATGACCTATATTTATTAAATGTATTCTCCTTAGGATATACATTAAAAAGGGGTGAGCTAAAATCCCAGTAAGAGGATAGATAAGAACAATATAGCACGGGGTTACCATAATTATAACATCAGCATCAAAATAATGAGAGGAAACCGCAATAAAAGACTTGAAATGTGGAAATACATAAAAATGATTCATCATGTATTAGTGGTAATCTAAAACAGATAGTTATGAACAATTATATAATCATGTTCACATATCATTCCACATTTACCCATGAGGTTCATCACATTAACCAATAGATTGGAGCGCTGTATAATTTCCGGCGCACATGTCACATCATAAAATATTCATAATGATGCATGCCACATTGAACATATAACAATCATATCAATTGAACATAATGGTTTTAGACTCAAAATAACACATTAATAAACTTTGGGTTCCCTAAATAATTATGGAATAACATCTTAGTTACAATAACTATCAACCTTGAGTGAAATGTAAAAGGTGTGTTCTTGAAAGAAGAGTTATTATGGAAGAAATTGTGTTTGAAATAATATCCCATGGAGAACATTTATATCCTGGAATATTTAAGATAATGACAAAAACCATATTTTTAATGACCAACCACATAAAAAATGATTTCAATGAGGGAGAACATGAAGAACGAAAGATTTGCATGGGAATTTCCCATAACATTGTAGCTAAACGCTTTATTCACTTTAATGTACTGTATATCCACATTGGATTTATTAATTAACAATTTCATTACCTTTTATACATTAATAATATTCATTAAGGTTTTATTATGTTCATTTATAGGAATTTGGTTGAGTTATATAGTTTCAATCCATTGTTCGGGAATGTTTGTTTTTATTGTTTTATTGAACGATTGACATGTATTGATAAATGGATGTTCATGTAGAAGATGGATAAACATCCAAGACTGATATTAATTATTATCAATTATATTAAAGTTGATTATATGATATTATAATGAACTATTTTATATACCAAGTTTATTAATCATTAGTTAAGATTTATTGATGATAGTTTTAGGTTAATTTGGGCGGTTTTTGGATCACAATGAACATGTTTAGATTTATCATTTAGTAATATGTACAAAATTTAGTTACATAACATTAAATAGGATATAATACATAGAACATAATATTTTTCAACCATAAAAATTGTTTACTGACTATATCTGAAGGTGATAATTTATATTAAAAACATGTCGTTCTTGAAGGTGATAAAATAACACCTCACGAACAACATTTTCCATTCTAAAATAAGATGAGTAGGAGAAATGGGTTTGATGGTATAATATCAAATTGATCTCTTAATGTTACAATATATGTATGATTCTGGGGTTACCATACCATGAGGATGAATATTGGTTGGGAGAGAATAAGAAAATAACATCAAATTGAAAAGAATTAAAGGAAAAGAGATTGGGGAATTGCTTCATGAGTTATCCTCTTTAGATCCTCATCAAGGACCCAGGTATTGTTCTTCTAAATAGACTAGAATATCTTGGACGTGGGTGGGGGGAGGGGTTGGGAAGATGTTCTGGCAGTGTTTATACAAGGATTGAAGCTTTAGAGGTGTGGGAAAATGAGTCTGTGAATGGGGGTATTTACAGTGGAGGGGAGAGTGGTTTTCTCAATATTATATCTATTATTTTATTATTTATACACAAGGAAAGGATGGATGAGTATTCGATGAAAATATTAATTTATTTTATCATGTTAATCCGAAAAATATGTGATTACATTATAATAACATCACCTATGACTCTATAATTAATGATGCTAACTTATTTTGTAACTTATCATTTTTCAGTATTCTTAAAAAATTCATGTATTTATGAAAAATCCAAAAAATTCACCCAAACAATTTTTTGATGTGTAGAAAAAAAAATGATTTCCATTCTTCAAAAATAATTTTATAAATATGAGGAATTTAATTCTAATATAAAATAACTATTTATTCTAAAATTAATAATTTCAAAATATTTATTTTCTTATTCCATGATATAGATACATCATACCTTTACTAAAATATTATATATATAATATCATAGGTAAGATTACTATTCATTAGGGAGTGACACTATTCATAAGGGTATCATTATTATTCATAAAGGTATGTCACTATTCATAAAAAATAATGTTTGTTCTATTAGACTCCAAAATTCACACTGAAGACAACCATGTACGTCAGATTTTTGAAATTCAAAATACAGTAGTAGGGAAAATTATGTTTAATGGTCACATAGTATTTGGAATCATGATATTTCATTGTGATTACCAATGTGTTTATACTATAGGGCTTAATTATAATAGGGTAATTCCATTAATAAATCTTTGGGTTGTTACATTCTTCCCCCTTATGAATCCCCCCCTGAATTTTTTTACATAAACAAGTGAGGGTACTTATAGTTCATTGCATATTCGAGTCACCATGTAGCTTTTTAGAACACATGGTTCCTAAAAAACACTTTTACAAGGTGGGTTGTCTTGTTGTGTAGAACATTATATCTGCAGTCCAGAATCATTACTGGCTGCTCCTCATAAGAGAAATCATCTTCCAACAGTACCACCACTGAGTTCAGTACATGGGTGGGATATAGCCTATACTTCCTTAGGAGTGATATGTAAAACATAACATCAAATTCCTCTATATTCAATATAAGTGAAAACCAATAGTTCATGGGTCTTATTTGGTTAAGGATCTCCATGGGGATAATGTATATTGGGATTAGCATACCTTTCTTTTCAGACCACACGACTCTCTTCCATGGTGATAATTGAAGGAATACATTATATCAGACATTTAATTCCATATCCCTTTGACGGTGGTCAATGTAGCTCTTTTTCTGTCTCTGAACAGCTTTGATGTGTTTCTAGATGACATGATCCTTTTCTGTCATCTATTTCACATGATAAGTTCCAAGTAGTTTTCTTTCATCACCTTTATCCCAAATGGTTGGAGTTCTACATCGCTTTCAAAACAAATATTAATATAGAGCCATATGAATACTCGAGTGGAAGCTATTGTTTTATGAGAAATCCACCAATGGGAGATTCTAATCCCATCCACCTTTTAATTCTAAAGAGAAATCTCCTAACATGTCTTCAAGTGGATGAATAGAAATTTCAGATTTTCCATCAGTTTGGGGGTGATATGCCTTTCTGAAATTTAATGTAGTACTCAAAATAATATTGAGGACTCCGAAAGAATTTATATGTGATCATTTTATCCTGATGAGAGAAAATTGAGAGTGGAACACCATGCAGTATCACCACTTCTTTAATGTATATCTTTCTATGTTGTTCAAGGGATAGGTATTTCCAAATAGCGATAAAATGGGTATTCTTGGTGAGTCAGTCAACTAAAACCCATATCACATTAATCCCTTCGACTTCATCAGGAGACCCATGAAAAATTACATAGTAACATTGTCCTATTTTAATATGGGTATAGGCAATGGTTTCATCATCCCTCTAGACATATGTCGCTCTACATTAACATGTTGACATACAAAGAAAATTGATATATATTCTACAGTATCCATCTTCATGTCATTTCACTATAAGTGTTTTTGGAGTTCACGAAATATCTTGGTACTCCTAGTATAGATAGAGAATGTAGAGTTATGTGCATTTTCCAATAGCTCCTTAATTATCCTGGGTGATGAAGGCAAACAAATCCCAATTCCAAACTGAATCACATCATCATCATCTATATAGAACACATGTAACTTCTCTTCATTTACTGAATTCACCTTCTTTTGTATCTCTAGAACATCCCTTTATGTCTTCTAAATCTTCCATTGGATAGATGTTTTCACAATCATTTATGAAAAGTATGATGTATCCCATGCCCTTATGATTTCCAAATCCATCCTTTTCAAAACCAAAATGATATAGTGTTTCTCAATCCATAACATGGATAGAGTTGAATGTTTTTGTACTTATAGCATCAGATAACAATTTCTCCTTTCTAGGATGATATTGAATAGAGTAATCATTGTCATTTATTAGATCTAACCATCTCCTTTTATGCATATTGAGCTCCATTTGTGTGAATACATACATTAATCTCTTGTTTTCGGAGTATATGTGTGAGGACCTGATCTTATTTCATTACATAATATGGAATGTAGACAAGAAATCACTTTCATTCACATTGAGGATATTTTCATGTTTATAGCTTTAGACAATTCCCACATAATACATTTATAACCTTACACATTAATATAGAGTGGATACCCTAAAAACAATATTCATTTCTTTAAATAATATAAAACATTTCAAATAAAACATGATTCCTTGAAAACACATCAGAAAAATTAACATGGATTCCTTATTTTCCTTAGAAATCCTTATAAAAGGTAAAAATCACTACTGGAAATCATTCTTTTCCCAACACTGGTATACCAACTGTTCTTTTGAACCGTTGGTATAGGTTTTCTTTACCAATGACTTGCATAAACTATTGGTAAAGATGGAGTTTTCATTGCTTTCCCAATAGTTTTTAATAACCATTGGTAAAATATGCCCCACAATCGACAAAGGCATGTGACCGACCCAATTCCAGAAGCATATTGCGTGACTCCCAAAAGCGCAGCCCAACCCCCAGAAGCCATTGAGAAGCCCCAGCACAGGTGAACCTCTTCCATCCGACCCACTGCCAGGTTAGACTCCTTCAAACAATTCTCAAGAGTATCCTTCCATATCTTCTCAAGGATATCATTCTATTCTCAAGGATATCATTATTCCCTAATTCTAGTGATTTAGGAAAATTTTATTATTGACTACTCCACGAATTGTGTACTCAAATCACTATATACACGAATTGTGTACTCAAATAACTACATCATTTTACACATTTTCCAATTAATGTTTTCATTACACATATACATTTATAAGGGAATTGTGTCTCTTTATTGTGTTCAAATTTTAATGATTCGTAGTTTTTTAATTATTAATGCTTCAAATATTACAGCTTAATTTATTTGAACTCATAAGAAATTGTTTGTAATATTTATTCATAGTATTTCACGAAAATCACTCCTTTAATTAAGATCATGTAAAAAATTAATATCTTATTCATCTTAATTTTTGTACACTATTTTCATTACATAACAAGTATGTATCATGTTTCTATGAAAATCTATATATATATATATATATATATAATAACACACTTTTCACTTATCCATTGCACAATAGAACATATGGAGTATCTTTATGTACTTTGAAAAATAGTATGTTGTCCCTAATTATTATTCATAGACGAAATAATAAATAATTAATTGTAAAATACAATGTTCTTTATGAATAATATATATACAAAGGGAACTATAGGTGGGACCGCTCCTTTTGCCAATGTAGTACTTCATCATTCTTCATGAAACTAATTCACAGAATGTCAAATTCTCAATATTAATGAATATTGGTTTTCAGAATATAACCATTAATCATTCTGCCTTCAACATCATACATGTGTTATTAAATAACCTTTTTAAAACACAATGAACATTTTCACTTATTTGGGGTTCCTCAAAATGCTTGGGAAAATCAGAAAAACACATGTATTAAATCGTGCTTCACATATGGTTTCATGGATACAGGTTCATCTCGAAAATCATGACTATGTGGTACAAATATCAAGAGGACCATGGGATAATTATTCGTTATATAAATGATGTTGTTTTCTACAACTATGTGTGTTTGTTTTCACTTTTGATTTGGATGAAAGGGGAGCTTTGTGGTTATTAATCGTGGTTGTGGGTGGTCATTTAATATGTAAGATAGTATGAATTCATTTTACTCGATATATCCAATATTATTATTGATTAATGTTCAATTTAATTATCATTGACAAGTGATGTTGTTTAATACGCTTTAATTAATGGTTGTAATAATGATGATATGGTATAAGGGTTCACATGGTGTGTATAAGGTTGACATGGTGTCTATGACAATCTAGTGTCCTGGGAATGTGCATGGGAATGTACTCACCATACATGACTTGGTTAGCCATGTAAATATACATGGACAATCACTTATGTTGAAATGTAAGTTTGGAAAAATGGAGTGCTGAAAATATCCCATTTACACATGGCTTTGTTTCATGGGTATGCCCACATGATTTGTTGGCCATACTATAGAGAAGGTAGTAATTAGCTCATTCAAAACACTTTCATCCCTAATCTTCAAGACTACATGGTTAAATGGAAGAACCCATGTTCTAATGACATGTATGACATGGTTTCTAACTCACCTCACCTAAAAGTAAACACGATCACTGGTTAAATGCAATACTTCATCCTAAACGTACACTATAACATTGGTTAAATGGAAGAAATCATACTCGTTACTGAATTTCATACACATTTGGGAAAAAACCCATCATTAATGAACATCACTGTAACGTATAGGCTTTTAACCAAACACATAACCCTTAAATTTCATGACATTAAAGTAGCCACTGATTAAAAGTTTTCATGTTTATAGGTGGAATATTTGTAGAATTGGATAAAATATTCTCATAACTATAGAGTAGAACCCAATTCAGTGTTTTGAGTTCCACCCATGACAACCCCCTCCATCCTAGACCCTGTAGAGCCCCCCCCCCCCCCCCCCCACCGTCCTCCCTAGACCCTGGGCATCCCCCCACCCTCCTTCCATTACCCTAGACAACCCCCCTCCTCCCTGGACCCTGGACAGTACACCACTCACCATTCTGGACCCAGAACAACCCCCCTCCATCCTAGAATGTAGACATCCCCCACCCTCCTCCCTAGACCCAGGACAGCCCACCACCCTCCTCCTTGGACGCTGGACAGCCCAAAAATCATTATTCATATGTGAGATAAAACACAACAGAACTTGAAGGTCCCTCTCCAATGAGTGGCCATTTGGGATCGGGTCACTAATGAGTGGAATCATAGTTTTGGATGTTACAATTACTGGATATCCTTTTTATAGGTGTTTCTAATCAAATCCATACCTATAACTATTGAACTTCCCTCTCCAAAATCAATTGGGACATGATTCAATGAATAAACCCTACCAACCTATGATATTTGGCTTCAAACCATGGATCCATTAATCCATGGTTAAGGTGAAACTTGATGAGACCATAACTACTTTTGATGTGTTTCTCATCCTACTCCTCATCCTGATCTCCCTAATGAAGTTAAATTATAAAACTCATGTACTCCCAATAAGACCCTTAAGGATTTTTTATTCCTTGATCAAATTCCAATATCTTACTGGGAAATCCTTGAATATAGGCATTAGAAATTCTGTATCTTACTTACTTATATACACTATATTTTGTTTTATTTCATAATTTGATTCTTATATAGAGTAATGTGTCAGTTATGATTTTATTTAAAGTAAAAAAATTTCATTTACCTAAATATTTTTTTATTGAACTTCAAATTTTTGAATTTCTTTGAAATGACATATTGTAATTTTTTACAGAAAGGATAGAAGTTGGACGTATTAAACTGATTGGATTTCAACCAATTTTCAAAATAATTTGAACATCATTTTAGATTTTTCATTTGAGAAAGCTTCATATAGTGGTTGCATACAGTTCCCATGTTCTAATTGTGTTGGAAGACCTTGGTTGAGTCGTGAAGCAGTTAGCTATCATATAACCAAATATGTCTTCCAAACAAACTATTATGTCTGGAATCAGAATTGAGAGAAAATGGAATCTCAAAATGATGATGATCTAAATGATAGGACTGAATTGGAGAGTTTGATATTGGATTCGTTTCCATTTATTTGGCATCATGATATGGAAAGGATTTCTAGCCATCACGATTTCGATATAAGCACACATGATGCATCCAATGAAAATGATGATGTTGATAGGGTGAAAAAATTGATTGATGCTGCGATGACTCCATTATATCAGTAATGTGGTAAAATGAAAAGGTTAGAGTTTTTAATCTGACTGTTTCATTGGAAAACTATGTTTGGGATTTCAAATACTGCAATCGATTACATTCTTACCTTCTTGAAGGAATTACTTCTAGATAATGCAAATATTCCCTCAAACAACTATATGGAATGGAAGATAGATGATGAACATGGAATCTCAAAAATAAATTCACGCTTGTGCGAATGATTGCACCTTATTTTGGGAGGAAGGTGCTGAAATAAATGATTTTATCAAATGTGGAACCTCCGGATGGAAGCCAAAAGATGATGGAACACCATCTTGTGTGCCAAAAAAAGTATTGTCACACTTTCCATTGATCCCTAGATTACAGAACCTTTTCAAGTCTATGAAAATATCAGTAAAAATGTGATGGAATGTCCCGAAGAGAAAAATGAATAATGAAGAGTTGTTTCTCCCTGTTGATGGATTTTCATGGTAGGGATTTGATTCTCAATATCCCGAATTTGTAGATGACATTCGTAATGAGAGACTGAGTCTTTCATGTGACTGTTTTAATCCATTTGGGAAGATTCTTACTTCACACAGCACATGGCCAGTTTTCTTATACATTTATAACCTTCCCCCATGGTTGTGTAAGAAAAATCCTTACACTTTCATGACTATACTGATATTAGGCTCTTTTGATCCCGGGAATGATATAGATGTATACATGCAACCTTTAATATAAGAGTTGAATCTTCTTTGGGATGTGGTTGTGCCCAGATACCCAGCATGTTCGAAAGACATATTTCAGATGCGTATTGTGCTTATGTGGACGATCAATGATTTTCCTGTTTATGCAATGATTTCTGGATGGAGAACAGATGGAAAATTGTAATGTCCTATTTTTATGAATAATACTCGATCGAGAAGACTGAAAAATCATTGTAGTTTTAGTTTTATGGGACATTTATGATTCATTCCAATGAACAATCAAAATAGAATCAATCGTGGAAGATCTGACTATACCAGGGTGACTGATGATCCACCTCAGTATATGTCTAGAACTGATGTTCTTAATGAATTGTAATATTTTAGTTATTCATTTGGGAAGGGTGTAATGAAATCTAGAAAGAGGAAAAATGTTTCCAATGATACCAGTTACAATTGAAAGACGAAGAGTACATTCTTTGAGTTGTCGTATTGGTCAAACAACTTATTATGTCATTTCATTGACCTAATGCACATTGGAAGGAATATATGAGAAATGTTGCTTTCGATTCTTCTAATTGTCAAGGGGAAGACAAATCATGATTTACGATCTCGGTGTGACTTGGTAGATTTGGGGATCAGACCAGAATTGCATCCTGTCTATATCAGTGAAAATAAATGGAATGTTTCATGTGCTTCTTATGTGATTACACCTGCTGAAAAAAATAAATTTCTGTAAGTTCTAGAGACGATTAAGGTATCTAATGGCTATTCAAGAAATATATCAAAACAGGTCAACAGAAGAAATTTGATGTTGAAATATTTAAAGACACTTTATTATCACATCCTTTATCATGAGTTGATACCAATATAAATCTGTCATCTATTGTACAATAATGTAAGAGTCTCGATTATTCAGTTGTGCTATTTGTTTAGAGATCTTTGTGATAAGAATTTTTCAAAATCCTTCTTGAAAAAATAGGTGGTAGAGAAACCAATAATTTTTTTTGGGTTAGAGAAAATATTCCCTGCATCATTTTTTACATTAATGTTGCATCTAATAGTACATCTTCAGACAAAAATACTTCTTGGAGGACCTGTTACTTTCGAATCGATATATGAAACTGAAATAAATATATACACATTCAAATAATATGTTCGGAATAGGAATTATCCCAAAGGTTCTATTGTGAACGATTATTTGGCTCACGAATGTATGGATTTCTGCTTAGTGTCTTTGTCTGATCTTACTACGAGAAAAAACAGACCAATGAAAAATGAAGAAGAACAGTATGGGAAAATTGAACCCATTTTTCCATCACTTCCTCAGACAGGAGGAATTCTGAGATCATATGCATTGACGACATTAAGCCTCAAAGGGCGATAGATGGAACATTGCACAGTGTTTTTCAATTGTGATTTGTTCGATTAGTATATCAAGTATGTAAATTGTACAGGTATCTCTTATCTTATTTCTTGTAATTTTAGATATTTTTTAAACTATTATTAATTTTATCTACAGTGAAAAAAAATAATTGATATATATTGAAATCAACATTCTTTTTATTTGTGATGGAAAGTGACTTTTCATAGAAAAGGGTTTTCTACTTGGTTGATATTGAAGTTAAAAATATTTCTGTAATAACTAAATAAAAATAATATATAATTAAGTTTACTTTTTGTTTATATTTCTGGTATTGAGTTTGCCTACAGACTCTGTTTCTGGGGAAATAAGAGCTTTGACTTTTGGTCCATATACCATAGTTCATGCTTTTAAATCACTTGTGATCAATGGATATAAATTTATTATTACTGAATGAGCATGAAACATGAGAACACAAAATGATGGTGTTATGATAACTACCACAACAGACTGTTATGCTAGTTCATCGGATAATGGACCTTGCTTGAAAATTTATCTTATTATTGAGTCATGGATAAATTAATAATTTTGGATTATTACTCGCATGGTCGTGTCTCGATGATGAAATGTCAATTGTTTGATTCAATAATGAATAAAGGCCCTTTTATTGATGATTGTGGAATTCGAGTTATTAACATGACTCACACTATTTCCACTAATGAACCATATGTATAGGCATCAATGGTGAAACATTTTTTATATCAAATATCATCATCATCCTAAATTCGGTGTAATAACTGAAGTAAATACCAGACATGTTTTTAATGATGGTGATGATGAAGTTGACACTATCCCTACTACAATTGGAAGCAATCCATTTATTTCATATGATGACTCCAATAGCTCAATTGTCAATGTTAATTGTGAACCCAATGTTGTGGTGGGAAATATATAAAATCATTAATTGATGTTCTCACCTATATCATTCTGTGTGTGTATCCTAGTACTTACCTTCAAACCACCATAAATCATTTTTTTCATTATGTTTTTTATCAGAATGGTTTTTCTATATTTTGTTTTTCGGGATACACGTTATTTATCTATTTCTAATTACTTCCATATTTGTTTTCATTGCAGTAAATGACACCCATTGAAGAGAGGCAATGAAAAAAGATGACAAAAAATAATCGTTGCATGACAAGGATGGGAGTTCATCCACTCATCCATGTTGTGAGTATTTAACGTCAAATATATATATTTAAATATCTTATAATATCATGTGTTTACATTTGTGTTAAAAAAAATTTCAGGATAAACCCCATAGATAAGAGATATCTGACAAGGAGCTTGATATTGCTCCTAATATAGAGGCTGGTGGTAGGAGGGGTGGTGGTGGTGTCAGAGTTAGATGATCATCTGGTGGTCCCAGTACTGAGGTTGGTGGTACGAGGGATTGTGGTGCGAGAGATAGAGGATCCACTAGTCATACCGGATTAAACTATGCCCCAACCACATACGTATCTTCTACACCCCATTTTGATCCTTGTGTGTCTTTAGGGACACATAGGATATTTTGGCCTCTGATTTTTACGATACCAGCTGGCCAGAAATATGTGCCATCATCTTTTACTTCTAGTTCATTATCTCCGAGCTATTATATTCCACCTTCTTCATCTTCTACTCTGACATAGTATGTGGTTGAGGAGCATACACTATGGGAAACTACACCTGTACAGGATATTCCATCACCTTCTACACATCCAGTGACACCCATTGATCTGACTACCACATGTATATTTATATATCCCTACAATTTTTTATATGAAAATTTATTTTTATTATAACTTGTTCTGATTATTTTTTTCATTAATAACAGATTCATCTACTGATAGGAGGTGGGAGATGGGGGCGTACTCTCTTGCGTGCGGTATGGAACCGCCATACATAATTGATGGTAGAATACAATGAGAATGGATAGATGATTAATAAATCTCAGCAGGAAAGAAAGGGGTTTTTTTGGCGACGCTACCCAAATACTCTGAAATCATTCCGGTCAGCCCTCTCCCTTGGAGACAACTGCCACAGGAAGTCATGGATAATGTGTGAGGAAACATATGGGTAAAAAATCCATTGGATTTAATTTAGTATTTTTTGTATTTATATGAATTAATCTATTGGGTGTCACTTTCGGTTTAATATCCCTAGTGGCGAAGGTGCACGAACAGCATGTTTAAAGGAGCTAGGAGACATTTGGAGACCTTATAATCCTGATCTGTATGTTTGCTAGTGTGATTGAGTGGGAATGGAGTTGGAGACATTACCTATCATGGATGACTACCCAATAGAGCAGTATCACCAAATGATTACCCATTTGGCGACTGTCAAATTTAAGGTATTAATCCCATTAGATGTATTTGAATGAAAGTTTTCATATTTTACATTAATATTATATTATTTATTATAAAACATTATTTAGGAATATTATAAAAAAACAAAAAAAACAATGATTCACATTTATACCTCCACACTTTTGGGTGCACTACTATTTTAGATCATGAGAGGCAGCTGGTACGATATACTTGTTTAAAAATTTTCATTAGGACTTTCCCATTTTATTGTTTCCAATATAAATTAAGTGATTTATTGAATATTAAATATATTATTATACTTTCAATTTATATTGTTTCAATTTTTTTACAGAAGCAAAAATTTAATATTTAAGGATGTATCCCTCGAGAAAATTTGTTTTTCTAGAGTAGAAGGAAAAAAGAGGGAACTGCAGTTATTGAACCGACATAAGAAAAGATTATAAGTTTTAATTTGTTTATTTAAAATTTTAATATCTATATTGAAATTTAATAATCTATTAATATTTTTAATAGTATGATTAAGAGGCCCTTGATCCCCTAGAGCCTGAAATTTTAGGGCCACACGAGCATTTATATCCAGTTTTGGGAGATGAGCACTCTGGTTGAGTATACTACTGACCTGATATGAATATAGTCCTAACAAGGTATTGGTCTTCTCCAAGTATCCATTCTAGTACCACCGAGTTTGAAAATGTGAAGGATCGTGCAAGATATTCTAATAAAATGGTCACAGAGTTGTAAGAACATCTTCAAACGAGGGAGAAAGAATTTATGAAACCTATCAAATCATTATCTTCATCACTTCCACCAGAGGCCAACACGGCTTGTCAGACATATATTTGGTCGATGGGTGTATTATCCAATGAACTAGGTGGTAGTTCTAGTGGCGGTCGAGATGATGGCTTTCCTGGTGATGCTGAGGATGTTGAAGAGGACAAGGGTGAGGATGAGGATAAGGACTAGTGTGAGGATGGGGCCGAGGGTGAGGATGGGGTCGAGGGAGAGGATGGACTGGGGATGAGCATTGGGAAAATGATGAGGATGAAGACAAGGATAGGGATGGCGGTGAGGATGAGGCTGATTATGACAGTGGTGATGGTGATAGTGATCAGGGGCAGATTGATCCATCAAATTTTTGAATTTTATTTAACTCTTTAATTTTGAACCTGGGTTTTCACTCTGGTATGGATATTTTTGAATTCAGTATAACTTTTTATTTTTGACGAAATATGGAAGCCTAATGATGTTATAGTGGTTTATAGGGCTTCTGGGGCTTGTTCGGAGCTCTGAACCCCGTTCGGCATAGAAATACATTATTCTTCATGGTTAGAAAAACATTATGCCTCACGGTTAGAAAATAACATGTTGGTTCTTTATAGAAGCCCCTAGAATAGGTCCTGTAGAACACTGTACACTTTTTTAATTCATTTTATAACCAAAATAAGAACTTTTAATTATTATTGCATCCACTAAATATCCTCGCAAGTCTATCATTCCAAATATGTCTTCTTTAGCAAAATAAACATTATCCAATACCTCCAAGAAGGTTGGAAGGCTAGAAAGAACTAGAATCAACCAAACATTGTCCTTTAGCCCCATATAAAACCTACAATAATTTATGTTATCATTTTAAAAAATAACTTGTGAAAGATTCAAATACTCAACAAAGTTGTTGGAGAACTCTAGAAGAGTATGCTTCACAATCTCCAACTTCAGAAACTCCAAAGTATTTTACACCTGTAAAGTTTCATGACAAAAAGAGGGTTAAATATCTTATTGAATAAAACCCAGGTAATACCTTTGTGAAACATATCCCGCACTTTAGAATCCCAACATATCCATTATGTTCATGTGTGACATGTACGAGTCAACTGTACCTCAATCTAAGGCACGGTTTGGCCGGTACCACTCAAAGTGTCTAAATTTTATTTGAAAACAACAACAATTTAAGTGTAAACAACAACTGGCATTCAGAAAACCAACCAAATGAATCCGGATTCTATTTATAATTCATGAAAACTATCCATGTGACATTTTGGACATATAAGAGTCAACCCCGACTCCATTCGAGGCATGGTGTGGCGGGTATCACTCAGAGTGTCTTTCTTTTGTTTAAAATGGACAATGTTTTAAGTAAAAACAACATCCATAAAAAAATTGACCAAAAATATTCTGATTGTGTTGATACTTTATCAAAACGATCCATGGGTCATTTTTGACATGTATGAGTCAACCGTGCCTCAATATGAGGCATGGTTTGTTTGGTACAACTCAATGTGTCTCCCTTTTATTTGAATTGGACAACATTTTAAGTGAAAACGACAACTGACATACATAAAATAGACCAAATGCATTCAGATTCTGTTGATACTTTAGGAAAATGATCCATGGGTCATTTGTGACTTGTACGAGTCAACCGTGACTCATTCAGAGGAACAGTATGGCGAGTATCACTCGAAGTGTCTTCCATTGTTTTAAAGGGACACTATTTTATTTAAAATACAACATCCATACTAGAAACTGACCAAAATTATTCTGATTTTGTTGATACTTTAGAAAAACGATCCATAGGTAATTTTTTATGTGTACTAATCAACCGTGCCTCAATCCAAGGCACGATTTTTCTAGTACCACTCAATGTGTCTCACTTTTATTTGAAATGGAGAACATTTTTTGTGAAAAAAACAACTAACATACGAAAAACTCACCAAACACATTTGGATTATATTGATACTTCAGAAAAATGATATATGGGATATTTGTGACATGTATGAGTCAACCCCGACTCAATCCAAGGAACTGTGTGGCGGTTATCACTCGAAGTGTCTACCTTTTGATTAAAATCGACATTATTCTAAGAAAAAACAACATACATATGGAAAATTGAACAAATGTATTCTTATTGTGTTGATAATTTAGAAAAATTATCCATAAGTCATTTGTGACATGTACGAGTCAACCGTGCCTCAATTTGAGGCACGTTTTGGCAGGTACCACTCAAAGTGTCTCATTTTTATTTTAAATGGACAACATTTTTAGTAAATACGACAACTGACATATGGAAAACCGACCAAACGTATTCACATTATGTTGATACTTTAGCACAACGATCCATTGGTCATTTTTTATGTGTACGAGTCAACCCCACCTCAATCCGAAGAACAGTGTGGCCGCTACCACTCAAAGTATCTCATTTTTGTTTGAAACGGACATCATTTTAAGTGAAAACAACAACTCGAATACAGAAAACCGACCAAACACATTCAGATTCTATTGATACTTTAGGACAATGATCCATGGGTCATTGTTTTCATGTACGGGTAAACCTCACCTTAGTCTGAGGCATAGTGTGGCCCATATCACTCGAAGTGTCTATATTTTGTTTAAAATAGACATTATTTTAAGTAAAAACAACTAGCATACGTAAAAACGACCAAACATATTTGGATTGTGTTGATACTTGAGCACAAAGATCTATGGTCAATCCTCACACAATCCAATTCTCATGGGAGGAACTCCTACCCCTATCCTAAAACACATGTCATTTATTACACCAAGGACAACTAAATTCTCTAAGTCACACAATCTCATTGATACACACCCATTATCATCATCACTAAGTTCAAATACTCCCTCCCAAAACATGAGACATTATATTTGTGTTTGGTTGAAGTCATTTATCCATTTCTTTATTTTGGGGTTATTAGTTTCTAATTTCTTTATTCAATCATGTATGTGTTATACAAAATGCAATTTTGTATGTATTATTAATTCTCTATAAAACATATAAATATGTATTCAGTTTTTTAGGTTTTGTATTCATAATTGATAATTAAATTTTGTATGTATTTAATTAAATATTCAATTATGAATTGAATTTTAGATTGCACATCTAATTGTCTCTCATAATTGAATTCCAAATCAATTATATATGTTTTTAATTGCCTTATGAGTTATGATCTCATTATATATGTGTATAGTTTTTGGAAGGTGGAAACTAATTGATTTAGAATTATGTTTTTCATTGTATATGTTTTCTTTCTATGTATGTATTCAATTTAGGCCTAGAAATGCAGGCCCGAAAATCACTCAAAGAGGCCTAGATAGCAGCATCTCACCACTCACAACAGCAGCTCACAGAAGCCTACTTCTGCAATTTCCAAGCATGGCCTATGACAATGGTTCTATAGAACCGTTGGTATAATAATTTCAAACATATATCAAGAATAGTCTCATAATGAATGGTTTCAAACCATTGGTGAAAATTTTATACCAATGGTTATGTAAACTCGTCGGTATAATGTGGATATCCTAAGATATGCTAATGGTTTTCCACAAAGCCTTGGCATATCTCTTTCTCTACACCTTTATTCTCCACGCTTTGGATAAACATTGGTATATATTATATCAATGGTTATCCAGCCTTTAACAAATGTTTTGAACCGTTGATAAAGACTTATTTTCTTTTATGGAATCATATCAATACTTGGGATGATCAAAAAATTCTAAGTAAATTATATTAAAAGAAGGAAAAAAAAAATTAGTACATTAATATTTGTAGTATATGAAATCATTTTCAAATGATATAATTGTCACCCATATATACTTAATTTGTGAAACAGGATAATTACAAAATATTCCCACAAAACATAAGAACATAAATAGAACAATAAAATTATCTTGTGGAATTAGTTATATAATTCGGTAACTATCATGAACCGTCCCCTAGGGTTCTTACCGTGACTACCCCAAACCCGCCTTCCATAGGCCAGGGCTGGCGTCTACGACCAAAGACGTAAATCCCTAAAACTGAGAAGGCAGTTCCTTGAAAAATTATAAATACACACAATAGAGTATCTAGAAGAAATACACTAAGTAAAACTGTAGACAAAAGAAATGCTGAAAAGTAAAGGGGACGGAAATACAACACCTAATATAATGTACAAGGGAACTAAAAGTATAAGGAATATAAGTACAAAAGATGAAAGGTGAAACAATTGCTGGATTGTCCTCTGGGAAATCCAACATGAAGAGTAGGTACAAATAGACTCCACAACACTCCACGTCCATCATTCTCCCCTGTGTACTGTCATGTCGTGTGGTCCACCTCCAGGTATAGTCTAGTTCTCGTACACTCCGCCTCAGTTAGTGTTGTTTGTCATCTGCATTCAACACAATGAGTTGTGGGAATAGCTCGTTTAGGGGTGAGTATAACGATACTCAGTAAGAAAACCAAGACCCTCAACGTCTCACAAAATCTATCAAGGATAAACCACAAAGAATAAAATCACTGTATAACCACACTTAGGTATATTCCCATACATATACCTATGTTATCCAGTAATCCATCACAATCATAAGGTAAACTCAAAAGTTACCGACTCAGCTCAACAAGGATTTTTATTCACGATGTAGAAACCAGGGCTGATGAAGAACTCCTCCTATGTCAAGTACAGTGGTCCTGCCGCCATAACTAGGAACTTCCCATTAACCTTGGACTACAGAGGTACTCCTCCAATCGAGTATCGTGGGTCTATCTCACTCACATAGAGGCTCTCCCCAATGTAGGTTTGCCACAAACTACCAGGAGATCCCCCATATAGCATGTAGATGTACTCTTCTTATCAAGTATCATGGGTCTACCACCAACTACCAAGATCTCCTCTACCGTGGGTCTTCCACGGCAACCCGGTACTCCCTACTAGCCTAGTTGAATTACTCCGAGTCGAATCAGTCATGTAGTCATCAGGTCTCAGCTAGCTATTAGGTCTCTGTACTCTGCTTGCTCATCTCCAGGAGGGTCCCCTCCACAAGCTACAGGTCGATACTCCAACTGTCGTGAATTCCAATGTAACATTATCTCAATGGTCTACCTTTTCATAGGGGTCTCAACATAATAGATGGTGCGTCAATCAGATGCCCGGTCTGAGAGTTATAATATTTTTTAGTACCGAAGGACTGGTTGGATTCATGTATGATCTAACCTGGGAATTTCTCAACATTTTCTTGAACTCTAGTGGGGTATACTCAGAGGGAACATCACACGCCAAAAATATGAGTGTCACAGATGGTTTATCCAATGGTAGTTTGGTGCCAATCATATGGACAAAGGAAATAATGGTCAGTAGTGGGCCCTGGTCCGGTCCGACTTGGTCAGACTGAGTCAGCCCAACCTAGTCTTGGCCAACGTGTTCTGGGATGACTCGGTCAGCCCTCTAGGTTTTTCCCGGTCTGCTCGGACTAGCCTAATGGACTGCGGGGGTGGTTCAGCTCGGAGGTCGCCGCATAGGCATCTTGGTCAAAAATTCAGGGCCGGTTCAACCGGAACTGCGCGGGGCACGGCTCGAGCAGCTCGATATGGACAATCGAGCCGGTTTTTCCATAAATGACGCAAGGGACACTGTGTGGCAGCTCGGGAGGCCGGCGGTAGCCCGACAGGGCACGCAGGATGTTGCGGGTAGGCCCCGTAGGGCACGACAGGCTGCGGGCAATCCGGCGGGGTGCGGGCAGGCCACGCAGGTTGCGGGAAGGCCGTAGGCTAGAGGGTCTATGGACGGGGGTGGCCGAGTAGGCCAGTTTGGTGCGGCTCGGGCCGACGTGGGTCAGAGGTGTTCGGTTGGGAACACCGGTGGGCCGTGGGGGTGGCGTGGTTTGTGGAGGCTGCTGGTAGCGCGACCATTGTCGTTGCCACCTTCATCTCATCGTTTCTACTTCAAAGAACACCACAAGAACGAAAATTGACGAAGGATGTTTGGACATGATAGGTTTTCCCGCATTCTCTGCATTTAAGGTGGTATCAATTTTTTCATCAAGGAATGAATATGGACATAAATTAATTACATCACTTTGAATTGGTTCCTTTCATTCAATGATGAGATGAAGAAAAGAAAAAGAATCCACATGCAATAACCCCCTACCTAGATTTTCGGTCATCTACAGTGATGTCATGGGTAGAAGATATAGTCATTGTTCATCGCGTCCACCACACACTTCCACTTTCACGTTCTCATGACTGTTGTGAAAGTGGCACCACGTTGGTAGGTGCTCGGGGAAGAAGTGTGAAGAAGAAGATCATGGAAGATTGTTTCCGGAATTATTAATTTTAGGAACGCATTTTTCGTTCTTCTTTCTTAGTTGGGAGCTTTCTCTCAAGGATCCTCTAATCCTTTATTGCCAACAAATGAAAAGGTATCCCCTCCAAATAAAATATTGTCTTTTATTTTAGATTATTGGGTTTAAAATTAAAATATTTTCATTTAATTAAATTTGATGACTCGTTTAATTAATGGGGTGGAGTTGGCATAGTAAACTATGAGTTGGCACAATTAATTAATGGGGAGGTCAAGAGGCTCCCCGCTCATTAATGAGGGGTGTTGAGTGGTTTTCCTCTCCTCCCATCAATAGTAAGGTTAAGCCTCGTGTGGTCCCCACCTCACTTATCCTCACATGGTAGGTTGAGTTCGGGTGGGGCCCACCACCATAACCTCTCATGGGAGGTTAAGGTGTGGTGGTCCCACCTCCACATTCTAATAAGAGGTTTCTAACAACCCAACACTTACTTGGTGGCGCAAATAAAATAATGTGATGCACACTTTTTTTTATTATATTTTTAAGAAAACCCAAAAATTGACTTTTAATCTCGACCAACTGACGTCGAGGTGAATTTATTATTAAGAGAATACCAGTGATGTGAGTTCAACAGTGCCCTCATATTTATGTTCCGAGCACTAGGTCAAAAGTTATAAAATCCCACTCGTATGTTTACTAAACGTACCTGAACAATACTTCAGAAATTGATACCGGGCACACCGGGCCTCGGAATCAAGCATCGTAAATTTTTGCAGACTCGTAAAATTACCATGTATTGAAGAAAAAATTTTCCATTGAATTTCTAGGTCATTAAATTCTCCCCACCTCAGGTCTTTACATCCTTGTAAGGTACAACTCGAACAATGAGAACAAATGGGGGTCCTGAGCACACATCTGGGACTCTACTCTCATGTGCTCTCCTGGAGGTTCCCATGCTGCCAGCGAACACGCACCAGAGGTAAAGACCATCCACATAGGACCCACTCATGTTGATCCCCAGTCACCAATGAAACCTTCATAAAAGTTTCCCCATCTTCGACGTCCAACTCTCCATGGTAGATGATGTGGGATGGGTCGTGCACGTATCTTCTCAACTAGGATACATGGATGACATCGTGCAATCGATGCAATTGAGGTGGAAGAGCTAGGCGGTAAGCCACCTCTCCTACTCTGTTGAGTACCTAGAAAGGTCCAATGAATCTCAGAGATAACTTTATGCCTCGACCAAATCTACATCGTCCTCTTCGAGGTGAGACCCATAAAAAGATGTGGTAGCAATCCTCAAACTCCAGAGGTCTCTTTCTGCTGTTAGGATACGACTTATTCCAACTCTGTTCAGTTTTCATCCACTCTTGAATGATATGCACCTTCTCCATAGTAGCTCGTACCATCTCTGGTCCCACCAGTTCTAACTCTCTAGGGTCTATCCAGCACATGGGTGATCTTCAAGGTCACCCGTACGATGCCTAGAAAGGTTCCATACCTCAGTTAGAGTGATAAATGATGTTGTTGAAAGACTCCACCAAAGGTAAGTGATCCTCCCAACTGCCATCGATGTTCAGGACACAAGCATGGAGCATGTACTTCAGAGTCCAAATGGTTCTCTTAGTCAAGACATTCGTCTGAGGTTGGAAGGTGGTGCTCAGACGAAGCTGCATCCTAAAAGCCTTCTATAACCCCTCTATAGTCGTTAAGTAAATATTGTGTCACGATCGGAGACAATGAAAGATGGTACTCCATATATCTGCAAAATCTCCTACATGCAGTGGCATCCCAAGTTCTCTACAAATCCCTGCTCTCTGATCGGTAGGAAGTGGGCTGACTTGGTGAGTCGGTCAGTGGTCAACCAAATCGAGTCGTGTCCCCTTGATGTATGTGGATGACCCATCACAAAGCCCATGGATATCCCATCCCACATCCACTAAGGGACCTCTAAAGGTTGTACCAAGCCTACTTGAACCTGTTGGTCCACATTCACTTGTTGTCAAGTGTGGCACCGAGAGACAAAATCCACTACCGACTTCTTCATACCAAGATACCAGTGTTGTCACCAAAGGTCCTAGTACAAATTTTCTACTCTTGGGTGTACCGCAAGAGGGGATGTGTAAAACTCCCTCAACACTTCCTCCTAAAGTGGAACTAATACAATAGTACGTCCTCTAAAGAAGATAACATGCTTCCCACCTTTAAAAAATTCATCAGGTCATTGCCCTGAGGATATCTGAGCACGTTTTGTCTCACAGTCAGCGTCTCCACGTTGTGCCTCCCTGAATTGCTGAAGATGTGTGGGAGTGTACGTAAGAGACTGAAGGAAATATGACCCATCTCTACCAACAAAGGATATCAGCAAAGCAGTCGGATGCTCTGTCTCCTCGCCTAGTAGTTGTATACCAGTTCTCCCGCTGATTGAATCTGCTATTACGTTCACCTTTCTAGAAGTATAGACTATCTCAAAGGGATAGTCCTGGAGAATCTCAAGCCATTTCCATAGTCTCTAGTTATCGTCCTTCCGAGAGAAGATATACCGGAGACTCTAGTGATCAGAGTATACTGTAAAACATTCACACATCAGATCGGGTTGGAACATCTTTAAGGAGAAGATCACTACTGCTATATCCAGGTCATGGGTACTATAGATATACTCATGTTGTGTCAGCTGAAGAGAACCATATGTGATCACTACTCTCTCCTGCATCAGGACACACCCGAGTCTGGTCTCTGATACACCATAGTATACTACATACCCTACACATTCCTCTGGAAGCCTCAAGATGGGGGCACTAGTTAGCCTCTGTCTCAGCTCTTGAAAGCTCTGCTAGCATCTCTCTGACCAGACGACGTATTTACCCTTCTTTGTCAAAGCTGATAGTGGTGATGCAACTCTGGAGATGTTTTGTATGAACCTCCGGTAGTAACCAGCCATACCCAGGAAACTATGCACCTCCATCACACTGCTGGGTGGCTCCCAAGCAAGTACCACTTCAATCATCGCTGGATGCATTGCAACTCCATCCACTAAGATGACATGTCCAAAAAAGTGAACCTCTTGGATCTAGAACTCGTACTTCGAGATCTTACCATTAATCCAGTGCTCTCAGAGTGTGTCCAGTACTAACTATGAATGGTACGGATGCTCCTCCTCAGTAGTCGAGTAGATCATAATGTCGTCGATGAAGACTATGACAAAGAGGTCGAGGTATGGATAAAAAATATTAAACAGGAGTCCCATGAACACTTTTAGATTCTTGGTTATGCCAAAAGTCATAACCAAGAACACATAGTGACCGTACCGAAATTTGAAGGTTGTCATCTTTACATCCGCGTCTTGAACCTTGAGCTGGTGATAACCTGATTTGATTTCTATCTTTGAGAACCATTATTGACCATTCAGCTGATCAAAGTGTTTTGTCAATACTTGGGAGTGGGTACTTGTTCTTCAATGTCACTTTGTTCAAGATAAGGTATTCAAAACAAATCCTCAATCTCCCATCAAACAACTTGGCAAACAGAATCGGGGCTGCCCAGGGAGAAACACTGGGCCGGATTAATCCCTTCCCCTGCATGTCCTTCTTTTGTACCCACATCTCGTGAAGCTCTGCGGGATCCATTAGTTATGCTGGAGTAGATATCGGTTCCGTCCCGGGGTACTTGTCAATGTAGAAGTCCACCTTTCTGTGAGGAGGTAGTCCTGGAACATCATCAGGGAAAACATATGCATACTGGTCCACCACTATAGGATAAGTCAGAGTCATCATTTCAATTACACCAAGGGTAAGGAAGGCCAACTGATGAGTGATTGGCTGCACCCTCCTCATGGTAAGTCCATCCTTTGCTGCAAGGACTTCCTTCTCTCCGGTGAAGGTGGACCTAGTCCCATCTGTATGGAAATACCTCACATTGCACCTAATACAGTCGATCTGATCAAGGAATGTATATAACCAGTCCATCCCAAAGATGACATCATAAGGCCTGGACACCACTATGTAGAGATCTCAGCCGAAGCTCTCGCCTCCTAGATTAATCTCACACTATTGGAATGTGTGTGTAATCATCATGTTTGCTCTCCTAGGAGTCTCTAGCTATAAGGATCGACCCAATGGCTCCATCAAAATCTCCGAGCTCCGAACGAGGGAAATGAAAATGAAAGAGTGACTAGAACCTGTGTCTATAAGAAATGAAACTATGATTGAGTAGACATAGATCATACCTCGCATCATCTCCGGAGCGTTGTGATAGTAAGCCTCAGCTGCATAGAGCTGAGCTCTTTCCTATACACCTACTCCCTGCGGTCGGGGTGGACCTCCTTGTTGTGGTGGTGGTAACACCTCGTAACGTCATCCACCACCAGCTGTACGACTAGCTCCTCTGCGTCGTCCACCTCCTCCCTGTGGCCCACCTCGATCGAACCTCTCCCTCTTCCTTGGAGGTCCCTCAACTGTCTGTTGATCATTCGAGAGGCGGGTCAGACAGTCATGAGCCATGTGACCCTGTCCGCCTCATGAGTAACAGTGCCAACTTCTGGCAGGTCGTTCTTCACTTCGGGTGACCCACACAACCGATCATGAGTCATGCAGTCGTCCACCAGTTGGTTAAGTCTTCTTAGACCTCTATGTCATCTGTCTACTGTCAGCTTCAGAAGACTTAGCTGCATGTCGACTAATGGTGGGTCTCGCTGTTGGAGGCTTCTCAGCATGTAAACTCTCCACTAAGAGGGCTCGCTCCAACACCCCCGGCTGCGTCAGGATGCTGAGCGATATCACCAATGCTCAGACCTCTAGCCTGATCCCATGATCAAACATCTAGGCCTTGAAGAATGGGTATCGCGCCATATCTGTGGAGTATCATGAGAGGTCGGTGAACCTCGCTGAGTACTATGACACCATCATGCTACCCCGTGGTAGATGTAGTAGCACTTTTATCCGCACCACACGTAGGGTGGCTGCGAAATACTCCACCCAAAAAAGGATCTCGACATCTGCCTAGACAATCGTTATCTCATCGTGCACCTGGAGAATCAGGCTCCATCATCTTCCCACTACTGCCTGTAGAAGGTTGGAAACAAGAATCACCATGAAGTCGGCTGGTGTCCCTACCAGTTGGAAAACTCTCACCACAGCCTCCAGCCAATCCTTAGCCGCCTATGGGTCCATATCTCCCTTGATCGTGGGTGGCCTCTGGTGCTAGAACTCATGCAACGTGCTCATGTGGCTTGCATCATCTGCTGTTGGGGCTGGTGGAATCGGTAGCCCAACGGGTAGTGGTATGGCTGGTGTCTCCGCTGGAAGAGGGTCCTGCCCTGAGGTCTCATTGCTCTGTGGGCTATATGTGTGTATGGATCTCAGGGCTCTAGGTAGTCATATGTGGGGAGGCATCCTAAAAGAAACAGATGTAAAATGGTCAAAAAATTATTCCGGGTGAGCTGACCTGGTTGAGCGGACTTAAAGAAAACTTTTGAAAACACACACACAATCAGTGTTTTCTTGCACTGAGTCAGAAATTAGAATTTGGGGTCCCAGTGTATGGATATGTCAGCCTCTACACCAACACTGGACTCCATGAACTAAAAACCACACTCGGTACCCTTAACACTAATACTTATATGAAAAGATAGACCAGAGTCCTATGTTCTGCGGTAGAACTGATTCCTCTGATACCAATTTGTCACGACCTGTGCCTCGGGGCCTGTTCCATGACTACCCCAAGCCCACCATCCATAGGCCAGGGGACGGAGACTAGCACCAAACGTGTAAATCCCTATAACTAGGAATGCATTGACTTTACAAATTATAAACACAAACAACATAGTATCTGGAAGTAATACACTAAGTAAAACTGTATACAAAAGAAATGTTAAAAAGTAAAGGGGATAAAAATACAATCCCAACTATAACGTACAAGGAAACTAAAAGTACAAGGAAAACAAGTACAACAGAAGAAAGGTGAAACAACTACTTGATCATCCTCTAAGAAATCCAACATGAAGGGTAGGTACAGATAGCCTCCACAACACTCCACGTTCGTCCGTCTCCTCTATGTACCGTCACTCCATGTGGTCCACCCCTAGGTATCGTGCAGTCCTCGTACACTCAGCCTCGGTTATTGATATCCATCGTCCGCATCCAACACAATGAGGTAAGGGAATAGGCCGTATAGGGGTGAGTATAATGATACTCAGTAGGGACCCCGAGACCCTCAAGGTCTCACAAGATCCAAAAAGGATAAAACACAAAGAATGAAATCAATAGATAACCACACTTAGGTATATTCCCATACATATACCAATTTTATCATATAATACATCTAAACAATGAGGTAAACTCAAAATTTACTGGCATAGCTCAACCGGGATTTGTATTCACATTTTCAAAACCATGGCTGCTGGAGAACTCCTTCTCTGTCGAGTACAGTGGGCCTGCCACCACAATTAAGCACTTACCACTATTGTGGGACTTCTGAGGTACTCCTCCTTTTGATTACCATGGGTCTGCCGTGCACTCACAGAGGTTCTCCCCACTGTAGGTCTACCGCAAACTACGTGGTCCTCCTCCGCTCTCGGTATGCCACCACAACAAGGCCCTCCCCACTGAGCTAGTCGAATCACTTCGAGTCGAATCGTTCAAGAAGTCGTCATATCTCAGCCAGCTACTAGGTCTTCGTAATCCAATCACTCAGCTCCGGGAGGGTTCTCTCCACAAGCTACAAGTCGATACTCCAACTGTAGTGAAGTACCTCGTAGATGTATCTCAACGGTCCCCCTTGTCATAAGGGGTCACAATGCTATAGATGACGCGTCAATCAGATGCACGGTCTGTGAGTTATATGTTTTTTAGATCCGAGGGCCCGGTTGGTTTCATGTACGATCCAACCTGACCATATCTCAACATTTCCCTGAACTCTTGTGGGGTATACTCAAATATACCATAGCACTCCAAGAATACTAGTGCCAGTGATAGTTCGTCAAACCGTCGTATGGTGCCAAAGATATGGCTAAAGAAAGTAACAGTTAGTAGTGGGCTCGGGTTCGGTCTGACCCGGTCGGGATGACCTGACCCAACCCAATATAGTCCGACCTGGTATCGGTTGAATCGGTCATACCCACTTGGTCTGACCATGACCGTTGGGCGGCTCAGCCCTCTAGGTTCGGTCGACTCTGCTGGGCCCGGCCCAGCCGACTGCGGGCTCGGTTCGACCCGAAGGTTTCCATGTAGGTGACTTTGCCCGGAAGCCTAGACTAGTACGGACATCACCACGCAGGGTGCAGCTTTTGGAGCTCCGTCTGGAAGGCCGAGTCGGTTTAGCCAGTGATGCCGCGAGGGACCCCGCGGGCTAGCTCGGGAGGCCGGGAGAACGGCGGCAACCGGAAAGGGCGTGTGGGAGGCTGCGGGTGGGCCGGGTAGGGCGTATTAGGCCACGGGCAGGCTGGTGGGGTTTTCAAAGGCCGTAAAGGGTGCCGGGAGGGTGTCGGGCAGGCGGCACGGGGTGCAGGCAGGCCGCGTGGGGTGGGGGCAGCCCGCGGGTAGGCGGTTGATGTTGGCTAGGCAGGCCGGTTCGGTGCGGCTCGGGCTGGCATGGGCCGGAGGTGTTCACCTGGGAATGCCGGTGTGTTGTGGGGGCAGCGTGGTTCGCTCAGGCCACAGGTAGTCCAACCATTGTCATTGCATCCTTCGTCGCCTCATTGTTACTTCTAAGAACACCACAAGAAAGAAAATCGATGGAGGATGTCGGGCCATGTTAGGTTGGCTGGAATCCTCTTCATTTAAGGTGGTATCAATTGATTCATCATGGAAAGAAGATGAAAAAAAATTAATTACATCACTTTTCATCGATTCCTTTAATTCGATGATGAGAATAAGAAAAGAAATGCATCAACATTCAAAAACCCACAATCTGGATTGGCGGGTGTCAACGATGAAGTCGCGAGAAGAAGACGCAGTCATCATTCATCACATCCACCACACACTTCCACTTCTGAGTTCGCAAGACGATTGGTGAAGTTTAATCAAATTGGTTGTTGTATGAGGAAGACGTCTAAGGAAGATCGTTGCCGGCATTCTTCATTGGAAGAACGCGTTCTTCGTTTATCGTTCTTGATTGGGAGAATTCTCCCAATGATCCTCTAATCCTCCTTTTCCAACAAATGAAAATATAGCCCCTCCAAATAAAATATTGTCCTTTATTTTATATTATTGGGTTTAAAATTCAAATTGTGGTGTTTAATTAAATGAGATGACTCAATTAATTAATGGGGTGGAGTTGTCATAACAAACTATACATTGGATCAATTAATTAATGGGAAGGTCAAGAGGCTCCACCCCTCATTAATGAGGGGTGTTGAGAGGTTTTCCTCTACTCCCATTAATAGGGGGGTTACGCACCATGTGGTCCCCACCTCACTTATCCTCACATGGGAGGTTGAGTTCGGGTGGGCCCCACCACTATAACCTCTCATGGGAGGTTAAGGTGTGGTGGCCCCACCTTCAACATCCAATAAGAGGTTTTTAACCACCCAACACTTACTTGGTATCTAAAATAAAATAAATTGATGCACACATTATTTTATTATTTATTTATGAAAACCCAAAAACCAACTTTTAATCTCAACCAACTGTCGTTGAGGTGAAATTATTCTTCTAAGAATACCGGTGCTGCGAGTTCAATGATGCCCTCATTTTTCAGTTCCAAGCACTGGTTCAAAAGTTTCAAATCCCTCTCTTAAATTTACTGAACGTACCCGAACAAAACATCATAAAATGATTCTGGGCACCCCGGGCCTCGGAATCAAGTGCCATAAATTTTCGTGGACTCGTAAAATTCCCATGTAATTAAGAAAATATTTTCCATGTAATTTCATAGTCTTTAGATTCTCCCCACATCAAGGCTTTAAATCCCCATAACTTATAACTCGAACAATGGGAAAAAATGGGGATACTGAGCATGCATCTTAGCCTCCCTCTCCTATGGGCTCCCCTAGTGGTTCCCGTGCTTCCAACGAATGCACACTAGAGGTATCGACCATCCATGTAGGTCCCACTCCTGTCGATCCACATTCACCACTGGAACCTACACAAAAATTTCCCCATCGTTGACATCCATCTCTCCATCATCGATGATTTGGGAAGGGTCATGCCTGTATCTCCTTTGCAGGGATACGTGGAAGACGTCATGCACCCGGTACAACTGATGCGGAAGAGCTAGGTGGTAAGCCACCTCACCTACTCTTCTGAGGACCTAAAAATGTCCGTTGAATCTCAGAGATAACTTTCCACCTTGGCCAAATCATTGTAGACCTCAATGAGGGGATTCACTTAAAAAGACATGGATTCCATCCTAGAACTACAGAGGTCTCTGTCTCATGTCAGCATAAGACTTCTTCCTACTTTGTGCTGTCTTCATCTACTTCTGGATGATCTGCACCTTCTCTGTGGTAGCTCGTACAATCTATGGTCCCACCAGTGCTGACTACCCAGGGTCTGTCCAACACAATGGTGATCAGCAAGGTCGCCCATACAATGCCTAGAAAGGGGACATCCCAATGGTGTAGGGATAACTGTTGTTTTAGGCAAAATACAAAAAATGTTAGGGATACTCCCAGCTACAATCGAAGTTGAGGACTCAAGCACGGAGTTTTTCCTAGAGATTATGAATGGTTCTCTTAGTTTGGCCTTCCGGTTGAGGATGGAAGGCAGTTCTAAGATGAAGTTGCATCCTGAAAGCCTCCTGCAACCCCTTCCATAGCCGGGAAGTAATGCGTGCGTCATGATCAGAGAAAATAGAAGAAGGTAAGCCATGTAGCCACACAATCTTCTTCACATAAAGAAAACCCAAGATTTCTTCTGAACCATGCTCTCAGATCGGTAAGAAGTTGGTCGACTTGGTGAGTCGGTCAATGATCACTCAAATCGATTAGTGTCCCCAGGATATACATGGAAGAACTATCACAAAGACTATGGATATCCCATCCCACTTCCACTCTGGGAACTCTAAAGGCTGTACCAAGCCTGCTGGTACCTGCTGCTCCTTCTTTACTTGCTATCAAGTGAGGTATCGAGAGACAAAATCTGATATCACCTTCTTCATACTTGGACACCAGTGATGTCGCCGAAGGTCCTGATACATATTTTCAACTCCTGGATGTACCACTAGAGTAGATGTGTGGATCTTCCACAAGACATCATCCTAAAGTGACACTGGAATAATAGTAAATCCTCTTAAGAGGACAACGTGCTCCCCACCCTCAGAAAATCAAGTAGGTCCCTGCCCTGCGGATATCTGAGCACATCACGTCTCGTAGTTAGCATCTCTACGTTGTGCCTCCTTGAGTCGCTGAATAACCGGGGGAGTGATTGTAAGAGACTAATGAAAATCTACTCTGTCTCATTCCACAAAGGATATCTGTAAAGAAGACACCTACTCTATCGACTCATCTAGTAGCTGTATAATAGTTCTCTTGCTAAGTGCATCTGATAGAACGTTCCCCTTCCCAGGCGTATAGACTATCTCAACGTCATAATCCTGAAGGAACTGAAGCCATCACTGATGTCATAGGATCAGGTCCTTTTGAGAAAATATATTACTCAGACTCTTGTGATTAGAGTATATGGTAAAACTTTTTCCCCTCAGATAGTGTCACCAAATCATCCAGGCGAAGACCATTGCTGCTTGTTCCAGATCATGGGTAGAATAGTTCTGCTCATGTTGTCCCAGATGATGAGAACCATATTCCATCACTGCTCGCTCCGTCATCAGGACACACCTGAGTCTGGTAACTGATGTGTCATAGTAGAAAAATTACCCAATGTCTTCCACTAGAAGCCACAAGATGGGGGCACTAGTCAGCCTCTGTCTCAGCTTCTGAAAGCTCTGATGCCATCTCTATGACCATACGAAGGGTTTACCCTTCTTCGTCAAGGATGATAGTGCTGATACGGCATTGGAAAAGATTTGTACGAACCTCTGGTAGTAACCACCCAAACCCAAGAAACTCCGCACCTCTGTCACACTCATGGGTGGATCCCAAGCAAGTACCGCTTCAATCTTCCCTGGATCCCCTGCAACTCCAGCCTCCAAGATGACATATCCCAAAAAGTGATTCTCTCATATCCAGAACTGGATATTTGAGAGCTTACCATAAAGATGGTGCTCTCAAAGCATGTCTAGTTCTACACACAAATGGTAGGAATTATCCTCCTCAGTAGTCAAGTAGATCAAAATGTCATCGATGAAGACTACGACAAAGCAGTAGAGGTATGATTGGAAAACCATGTTCATGAGTCCCATGAAAACTGCTGGAGAGTATGTAATGCCGAAAGGAATAACCAAGAACTCATAGTGGCTACACCAACATCTGATGGACATCTCCTACATATCCTCGTCTCAAACAATGAGCTGGTGATAGCATGATCTGAGGATTATCTTTGAGAACCATCGTGGTCCCTTCAGCTGATCAAAGAGTTCTTCAATCCTTGGGAGCTGGTACTTGTTTGTCACAGTCCCCTGGTTCAGGCGACGGTAGTCGACACAAAGCCTCATGCTCCCATATGCCTTCGTGGTGAATAGAATTATGGCTGCCCAGGGAGAAACACTTGGTTAGATGAATCCCTTCCCCTACAAGTCCTTCAATTATACCCACAGCTCACGAAGCTCTGCGGGAGCAATCTGATTTGCTCGAGTAGATATCGGTGTTGTCCTGGGGTACAGGTCAATGTAGAAGTCAAAATCTCTGCGTGGAGGTAGTCCAGGAACAATGTTTGCGAAAACATCCCGTACTATTCCACCACTACAAGATAAGTCAGACTCTCCATGTCAACTGCTCTGAGGGTATGGTAGGACAACCGATGATTGATCAGATACTCCATACTCCTTCTATGTTCATTCTGTGCTGCAAGGTCTCCCTTTTCACCGGTGAAGGTGAACCCGGTCTCATCCGTGCGGACAGAAAACACTTTGTGCCTAATACAATCAATCTGATCATGGAATGTAGAAAACTAGTCCATACCCAAGATTACGTCGTAAGGCCTCGACGCCGCTATAAGGAGATCCTAGCTGAAGAACATGCCTCCTAGAGTATGGTCACACTACCGGCACCAGTTCGTAATCGTCGAGTCTTCTATTGTAAGAGTATCTAGCGGTAAGGATAGAGCCAAAAGCTCCATTTGAATCTCCGACATCCAAATATGGTTTGTGGAAATGAAAGAGTTATTGGAACCTCTGTCTATAAGAACTACAACTATGGTGGAGTAAACATAGATCATACATAAAATCTTCTCCAGATCACCATGATCGTAAGGCTCAGCTGCCTGGACCTGTGCTCTCACCTGTCCACCTACTCTGTGTGGTCTAGGTTGACCTCCAGGTGGTGGTGGTGGTGGTAACACCTCATAATGTCATCCACTGCCAGTTGTACGACCAGCTCCTATGCCACATCCGCCTCGTCCCTGTGGACCACCTCGATCGAACCTCTACCTATACCTGGGAGGTCCCTCAGCTATTTTTTGATCATCCAAGCAGTGGGTCGGGCAGTCACGATCCATGTGACCTTATCCGCCACATGAGTAACACTGCCCGCTCCTGGCAGGTCTGTCTCTGCTTTGGGTTCCCCGCACAGCCAATCCTAAGTCTTCCAGTCATCCACCTATAAGTATGGTCCTCTTGATCCTCTACGTCATCTGTGTACTTCTAGCTGCAGAAGACTCTGCTACATGTCTACTAGCATTGGGTCTCACTTCTAGATGTTGTTCAGCATGGAAACTCTCCACAAAGAGGGTTGGCTTCAACACCCCCCTGTGTCAGGATGCTGAGCGAGATCACTGAAGCTCTGATCTCCCTCTTGAGCCACTACTTGAAGGTCCATGCCATGAATAATGGCTCCCTAACCATATATGTGGAGTAGCGTGATAGTTCGGTGAACCTCGTTGAGTATTGTTCCACCATCATGCTACCCTGCAGTAGATGCAGTAGCTCTTGTATCCGCACTGCACGTAGGGTGGATAGAACAATCTCTTCCCGAAATAGGCTCTCAAAGTCTGCCCAGAGTAGCGTCATCACGCCGTGCAACTAGAGCATCAAAATCCACAATCTTCCTGCCACTGCCTGTATAAGGCTTGAAACAAGAATCACCCTGAAGTTGGTTGGTGTCCATACTAGTCATAAAACTCTCATAGTAGCCTCCAGCCAATCCTCTTCCACCTGTGGGTCTATCTCTCCCACGAACCTAGGTGGAATCTGTCCTAGAAACTTGTGCAACTTAATCAAGTGGCGTGCATCATCTATTTCTGGGGATTGTGGAATCCATGGCTCAAAAGGTAGTGGTACTGCTGGTGCCTCCACCTAAAGAGGTCCCTGCACTAAGGCCTCATCGCTTGGTGGTCTATCTGTGCGTACAGCTCTCGAGGCTCTATCTAGTCGTCTGCGAGGAGGCATCCAAAAAAAAGGATGCGACACAGTCAAAATATTACACCTGTTGATATGTCCTAGTTGTGTTGAATTAAATAAAACTTTTGAAAACACAAAATCAATAATTTTTTTCATGAATTGAGTTGGAAATCAGAAGTTAGGGTCTTGATGTATAGATAAGTCGGCCGTCGCACCAACACTGGACTCCATTAACTGAAAACCACACTCGGTACCCTTAACTCTATTGCTTCACAGAAAAATAAAGATCATAGCTTTATGTTTTGCAGTAGAACCAACTCCTCTGATACCAATTTGTCCCAACCTATCCCCTGAGTCCCATTCCGTGACTACCCCAAACCCGCATTCCATAGGCTAGGGGATGGAGACTAGCACAAAAGGTGTAAATCCCTAAAAATGGGAAGGCATTGCCATAAAAAATTATGAACACACAAAACATAGTAGTAGGAAGAAATACACAAAGTAAAACTTTACACAAAAGAAGTGCTGAAAAGTAAAGGGTCTGGAAATACAATCCCAAATGTAAAGTACAAGGAAACTGAAAGTACAAGGAAAACAATTACGAAAGAATAAAGGTGAAACAACTGTTGGATCATCCTATGAGAAATCCTACCTGAAGGGTATGTATAGAGATCCTCCACATCACTCCACATCCGTTCGTCTCCTCCAAGTACTGTCACGCCATGTGGTCCACCTCCGGGTAATATCCAGTCCTCGTACACTCATCCTCGGTCAACACTGTCCGTCGTCTACATCCAACACAATGAGGTGCGAGCATAGCCCGTGTAGGGGTGAGTATAAAGATACTCAGTAGGGACCCCGAGACCTTAATGGTCTCACAAAATCAAACAAGGATAAATCATAAAGCATGAAATCAACAGATAACCACACATAGGTATATTCCCATACATATACCTAACTTATAATGCAATCCATCTCGATAATGAGGTAAACTCAAATGTTACTGAATCAGTTCAACCAGGATTTTTATTCACATTTTCTAAACCATGGTTTCTGGGGAAAACCTCCTCTGTTGAGTACAGTGGACCTACCACCACAACAAGGCACTTCCCACTGACCTTGGACTACTGAGGTACTACTCATGTCGAGTACTGTGGGTCTTCTGCGCACACACAGAGGCGCTACGCACTGTGGGTCTGCCACCAACTACCAGGTGCACCCATTAATATCTTGCAGAGGTACTCCTCCTATCGAGTACCATGGGTTTTCCGCCAATAACATGGAGCTCCTCCATAGTGGGTCTGCCGCCGCAAGCAGGTGCTCCCCACTAGGCTAGTCAAATCACTCTGTGTCAAATCAATCAAACAGTCATCAGGTCTCAACTAGATACTAGGTCTTCGTACTCCGCTCGGTTGTCTCTGGTTGGTTCCTCTCCACGATCTACCGGTTAATACTCAAACTATCGCGAAGTCCCACATAAAAGTATCTCAATGTTCTGCCTTGTCATTGGGCTCTCAATGCAATAGACAGCGCATTACTCGGACACCCGGTCATTGAGTTATAATATTTTTTGGTCCTGGGGCCCGGTTGGATTCGTGTACGATCCAACAAGACTGTATCTCAACATTTTCTCGAATTCTAGTGGTATAGAGACCCGAAGACTGACGTACTTGGACATTACATTACTTTTGCGAAAAACGTAGTACATAACAAAAACAGACACACAAGGACCATAATAGTTTAGTGTCTTTGGAAACTCGGAATATAATCTTCTAATCATGGTGAAAGATCTTCAATATCTCCCATAAAGATCTTCCAATTTTTTTTCCTTACCTAAAACCATTCTTTTAATCCTGGGGGAAAATAAAACATAAAAAGGGTGAGCTCAAATGATTAGTAAAGGTGAGCATGGATAAGATAAAACATACAATATACATTTGAACTTAAAAACATTAACATAATGTTTAAACATAAAAATCTTGAGCAACGACATAAAACATGGAAGTACTTAAGGAATAGATCATAATGGAACCTAAATAATGATAAAATAGAATGGGAATAAAACATTTAATTGTGGCATCCATTAAGAACATGTAATGATTTCCATAGTAGCCAAGGCATTTCTTCTAAGACTTTCTTAGTGGACAAAGTCCCTTTCTGAATCGAGTTCACTCCTCGTTCCAGTCCTGTAATACTGAACCAGATTAACTTACCATTCCATCCATGTCTATCTCATGAGATATAAATCTTTACCCAATGCATTGTAGGGATATATAGTTCCCACCCATCTCATAAAGAAATCATTCTTATTTGTGCCACAAAATAAACATACATAACCCAATAAATAAAATGGGTTTCATAAACATCATCCCATCATCACATAATCCTTATAAACGAAATGGATATCATTTCATAATAAGAAAATTTAAACCATGTAAATCACAGAGACATTATACTTGAAACATACAAATATGAAATAATTTCATTTTAGATAGAAAATGGTTTTGATAAAACACTTGAAATGAATTCTTGAGGAAAATATTCTTTTTTTTCTTCAAAATCATTTTCTTTTCACAAAATGTCCTGCAATTTTAAAAGAATAGGATTTTTGTTGAAAATAGTCATGAAATATTTTGGAGGAAGCTTCATGAAAATAAGGCTTTATAAAACCATAAAAGTAATTTCATGCCGTATAAGTTAAAAAAACATTATCCTCATACTTTTGTCGGAAAAGTAAAAAAGTACCTCGTACGAAAAATGACAAAACATTCCTTTAATATCATTTACTAAAAACTCACCGAAGGGTAAAATTGGATTTAAAAAATTGTAGGTGGATGGAAACAATATTACATATTTAGGAAAGATGGATGTGGATGTTAAAATACACCCCAGTAAATACCAATGTATAAACAATCTCGGATAAAATGAGATTGTCATATTTTCCCTTACCTTGGGTCTGATATGCTTAGTATGGATCAAAACCTCCTATATAATGATTTAAATAATGTCATTGAATTATTACAGAATAATATTCATTGTTATTATATCATATATGGTTCACTTATGACTTTATATTACCCATTCATAAAGTAGCGTGTTGGGTAAAATCGTTTTATTTGTCGTTCGTGTTTTAACATGTAATTATTCATATGATTACTTAGATAATGATTAATTACATCCAGAATGTAAAACATTATTTATATATAATATATATTCAGAATATACATATATATAATGGATCAATAAATGAAATAAATACACCGTTCATGGAGACGGTAGGCCGTACGTACGCATGAACGCTGTTTTCGTTTCCTTTTTGTATTGAATGGAAATAAGTAGATGACTTAAATATATATATACATAAATCCAGTAGCATTATTATGTTATATATTTCATTATTAATTATTATATATACTTTATAATCATTTTTGAATGGTTAATCATGGAATATGAATCATATCGCGTTTGTGGAGACGGTAGTACGTACGTATGCACGAGCGATGATATCATTCCCATGATCATGGAGTTGAATTGGAGTTTATGTATACTATTTCAGAATCAATATAACTTTATAATAATCATATATATTCACTAATTTCACAATTATACCCATCCATGTAAGGTGGTGGTGGAAAATAGTTTACACAACGACGTGGAGACGGTATTCCGTACGTACGCACGTGCGGTGATTTCATTTTACATAGGATGGATAGATGGTGAAATATGGTTGTTTAATACTTATAATAACTTTTCAGTATATTATTGATACTGATGTTATTACTTTATAATGAAACAACTAAAGAAGAAGAAGTGGAAGAAGAAATAAAGTTGAAAGAATCGGTTACGGACATTACCTCTTCTTTGAAGCGCCTCTTTGAGACCTCCTCTTAGGGTACTAAAATTATTCTTTGAAGAATACCAGGACCTCTAGGATGTTAATAGGGAATTGGAGAAGAGAATTTGGCAGTGGATGGCCGAGCTTGAATGCTCAAAGTGGTGCGAGGAAGAGAGGGAGGAGGTTCCCTTTTATAAGGGAGGAGAGGGGTATCTTTGGAATAACTAAATATATTATTTTATTATAAAGTCAAATTCGGTTTTTAATAGCTCCAAATTGATATATTTCTAAGATAAAATGGGGATGGGTCGAAATACTCTCATAAAATATAATTTAGACATGTTTAGGTCATTATATTAACCTTATCATTTTGTTTTAACTCTTAGTTAATTAGATTGACATTTTCCATGTCACTTTGTATTTTTATATTATATAGTTTATAAACGTACCATATACATCCAAGAGACCCCCAAGTGGTCCATTAATGATACACCAATCATGATATAAGTATCGTGGCTGAACCTTAGATATTTAGGAATATAATAACAATTAATAATATAATATTTGTTTTAAAAACTATTTTATGTCAATTTTTACACTATTTGGTAAATGATTTTTTGTGAAAATCATAAATGAATGAATAATTCGAAAAAATTAATTAAATAAATAAAAACATGTCATATTAACATAGAAAATTATTGTAATTCATAAAAAGTCTCATATTACATTTATTTGTTTATTTATAACATTAATTATGTCAATATTTCTATATAGGATAATTAATGCATCATCATTGTATCATAAATAAATTAAATTATTTTAAGTCTAAAAATTACAAATAAAATACCATTATGTTGGAAATATTTTTAGATTTCTAATTAATATTTATAGTCGAATTTATCTTATGTATAACCCTATATTAAAAATGATTTAGTTATTAAACTTTGATTTTAACTATTTTAACCCTTCTTTAAATAAATTGATAATAAATGTCATAATCTAATCCAAGTGGGCCTAAAAGGTCATTTTTTATTCATAAGGTTGTTTTTGGTCGAATTAGACTGTTCTAATAGAATTAGGACATGTGTTAGGATAATAATAATAACACTTTTACCTTTAATTACCCTATTTACTTATAACCGCTGTAAAAAAAAGTAAAAAGTTACTTTTTACAAAAAATTATTTTCATCTTATTGAACCAGATTTTAGTCCTTGATATTAACCATGTATCTCGGATTTTCGTAATTCCACTCACAGAAGCAGTAAAATTAAGTTTTATGAAAAATTCAGTTTTTTAACTACCACTTAGTGGTTTCACTATTCATCAAAAAATGATAGTTTCCAGAAAAATACCCAAAATTAGGCCTAAGCTATATTTGATATTATGAATTCAAAAATGATGTCTATTTTATAAAATTGAAAACATATCAGTTACATTAACTAATTTGAAAATTAATTCCCGTCGTCAAAACAAATAGCGTGTTTTTAAGACATAATAACTATCAAAAGATTGACACTTGTTTATATCTGCTTTAAATCTGAAATTACATCCAATGACCAAAATTGTATTAAATTGTAAAAATATATTATAAATATACTTTAAAACCAATAAAATTAATAATCTATCACTATTAATTATTTAGATTAAAAAAGTTGATTTTAATTAAAATTTAGTAATTTTAATTATTCATCAGAATATGAAAGTTATCCGAAAAGTACCAAAATTTAACCCTAAGCTAATTTCGATATTACGAATCAAAAAATGAATTCCTTTTTAAATGATAAAATTTATAAAATTTCAAAAAGATGGTATTACTATTCATAAAGGCTAGTTCATAATAATATTATAATAATATCTCATTTAGTGAAACACAGTATTGCGTACTACACACACTATCATGGAAGGTCGCAATTGCGTGTAATGCAAGATAAGTCAGGTATGTGTGTAGTTCAAGCTCCTTTTGGTGTAGCTTACAACACAAGACATCAATAAAATTAAAAAGAACATTTTTCATAAAATCTCGGTGTGTTACATTCTACCCCCCTTAAAATGAATTTCGCCCTCAAAATTCGTCGGGGTTATAAATGGTTTACTACTATAATGTTTCTTTAATAGAAACCCACATCGTATAAAGGAATACCAAAACATGGTTTTAATAACTAAAGTATGAAATGTAACGGTTTTCCAAATTTACTAATCACTGGGTTTCTACATAGGAGAACATAGGTGAAAATATGGATATGGAAGAGAAATCTAACTGTCATGTTCTGATGGAGAGTGGTAGAGAACATGGCTATAAAAAAGACAACAATCACAAATCCATTAATTTGTGATGATCTAGGGTACCATCTGATTCATCAGATATAAAGGCACTAGGACAACATTTTTGGTTCTGAATATCATTTCCCTAAGATGAAGAATTTGAATTAGAATAAATACTTACTTTATTATGGTACAATCTCACTGTTGTTCGTGGCTTGAATAATTTCCACTTTATCTCTTAAATAAATGAATTTGAATTTGTTATTTGTGAAGTGTTAGTAGATCATGTGATAGAATGACGGGTCATTCCATCTGTCTCAAAAAAAAGGGTAGAAAAAGTTATTAAATATACTTAAGTCGATCTATAGTGAGATTAATCATATATGGTTCCTAAAATGGACTTATAATTCATATATCATACCTCATAATATAATAAAACTAGTTTATAATAAACATGGACTTCCTGTAGGCCAGTGGTAGGCGATAAAGGCCAGCCGCACTTCGGTTGTGGGTTCGATTCCCACAGCCTTGTCCGACGCGATGGGTTGTCGCCCGTCCTGCAGGTTGTCCTTTTTCTAAAACTGCATTACTATAACATCCCGTCAATAATATCAAAAAAAGTTCTATCTTTAAACAATACTATCTTATGTCCAACATAATACATTCAATCATTATCTAAAATACTTCGGTCCAAGATCATATTATAAAGAAAACTATTACCTGAAATGTCATCAACCAACCATAATTTATTCCCCATTATCTTGTTGGTCACATTCCAATCACGGTAATACCTTAATCATGTATTCTCTTGAAAAATGAATACAAATTGAACCATAGTGAAATCCTGAATAATGTCAAAAGTTAACTCTTTCCACATACCAAAATCCAAAAAATCTATATACTCAAACTATGATATAACCTTCTCCTTATATCAGTCATGAGCTCATGAATACTGTCAAACATTTCATTTTCTCCTTATCCCTTCATTATGCACATATCATCTTCTTTCCAAAAATATCTCAATCACATTCCATGGTTACTGGTACCATAAAATTATTGAAAACCACAATATACCAATACATAAATATTCCAATATTCCATGATACTATATACAACATTATTTTGGAATCCCATTACATAAACACTTAATCATTCCACCACATCATTGTCATATTCAACATCGCCAATAGTGATCACATGTGACTTTCCATTTTCCTTTTCCTTAAGTGGTTGCTCATGTAGATCATCACTAACCCTTGGATTAGGTCATTTATTAGCATAATGCCCCATTTCCTTGCACTTGAATCATTGAAGTGTTGGTGGTGCGTTCTCTGCAGTCTTTTCTTTATTCACATCATTAGCAACCCTTTTTCCATTACATCGACACTCAGCTGCTCGATGACCTTCTTTTCCACACATTAAACATTTTCTAGTCCCTTTAAGACATTATCCACCATGCTTCATTCCACACTTTGAGAATAAGAAAACATTCATATTCTTTTCACCATTATTATGAGATTTCTCCTTAAACTCCATCTTTCGTTTCTTGTCAAAACCATGAGATGGATATGTAACACCAACTTATATTTCTACCTTGATATCACAACGCACAATTTCATCATAGCTACTGAAGACTCTTATAGCTAATGCCATTAGAAGACTTGGTTTTAATCCACTGAAGAATCGATCAACTTTACTTTCAGGTTGGATGATAAAGCCAGATGCATACCTTGAAATCCTTGTAAAATTTGCTTCTTATATACCAATAGATTCATCATCCTTTTGCCTTAGTTCAAGAAACTCCTTCTCCATATTTGTACGAAGAATACAAGGGAATTAATTATTGAAAAATATGTTCTTGAACTCATCCCATTCCATGGAATCAATTTCATCTCTTGGACTTGTATTCTTGATAAGATTCCACCATTGATCAGCTTCAGCTTCCAAACGATATAATACAAAGATGACTGTACCATGTTCAGAACATTGAAGAACTAAAAATATCTTTTCAGTGGTACTGATCCATTGTTCAGCAATAGTTGGATCGAAAGACCCACTGAAAGAAGGTGGACATTGCCTCATGAAGGACCCAAGAAAATATTGTTCCCTTCTATGGTCATTTGGAAGTCCAGAATGGTTCATATCTTGTGTAAGTATAGAAATAAGATTTTTCAATCCATCTCCCATAACATTGGTTTGTGCATGAGGAAATTCATTACATTGTCCATTACATTGATCAACACGATTCCTTCAGGTTCCAGCCATCGTCTAAAACCCAAAAATAATAGTGTGAGAGGCTAAAATCAAGCTAGGGAAAACAAAATAGTAGAGGGGGAGCACCCTCAATATATAACATCTTAGGTTAAATTCTAAGATCGTTACCGTAGTTCTAGGACTATATCCTATACATATACTTATCCATAGGGACATCCCTAGACATACCATAGAAATATATCTAGGGATCTCACTAACGTTTTCACATCCCAGTTTCCAAAGGTTGACTAAACCTTTCCTCTGATACCAACTGTAGAGACCGGAATCCTGAAGTACATGGACATTAAAATAATTTTGTGGAAAACATAGTACATAACAAAAACAGACACACATGTACCGTAATAGTTTAGTTTCTTTGGAAACTTGGAATATAATATTCTTATCATGGTGAAAGATCTTCAACATCTCCCATAAAGATCTTCCACTTCTTGTTTCCTTACGTAAAAACATTCTTTTAATACTGGGGGAAAATAAAAAATAAACAGGGTGAGCTCAAATGCTCAGTATGGGTGAGCATGGATAAAATAAAACATAACATATATATTTGAACTTAAAAACATGAACATAATGTTTAAACATCAAAATATTGAGCAACGACATAAAACATGGAAGTACATAAGGAATAGATCATAATGGAACATAAATCATGATAAAATAGATTGGTAATAAAACATATAATTGTGTCATCCGTTAAGAACATGTAATGATTTCCATAGTAGCCAAGGCATTGCTGCCGATACCATCTTAGGGGAAAAAGTCCCTTTCTGAATAGAGTTCACTCCTCATTCCAGTCCTGTAATACTGAACCAGATTAACTTACTGTTCCAGCCATGTCTATCTCATGAGATATAAATCTTTACACAATGCATTGGAGGGAGATATATGTCCCACCCATTTCATAATGAAATCATTCTTACTTGTGCCACAAAATAAACATACATAACCCAATAAATAAAATGGGTTTCATAAACATCATCCAATCATCACATAATCCATTTAAAATAAGTGGATATAATTTCAAAATAAGAAAATTGAAACCATGTAAATCATAGAGACATTATACTTGAAACATACACATATGAAATAATTTCATTTTAGATGGAAAATGGTTTTGATAAAACACTTGAAATGAATTCTGGAGGAAAATATTTTTTTTTTCTTCAAAATCATTATCTTTTCACAAAATGTCATGAAATTTTAAAAGAAATGTATTTTGATGAAAATAGTCATGAAATTGTTTGGAGGAATCTTCATGAAAATAAGGATTTATAAAACCATAAAAATCCTTTCATGCCATATATGTTAAAAAAACATTCTCCTCGTACTTTTGTCGGAAAAGTCAAAAAGTACCTCGTACGAAAAATGACAAAAGATTCATTTAATATCTTTTACTAAAAACTCACCGAAGGGTAAAATTGGATTTAAAAAATTGTAGGTGGATGGAAACAATATTACATATTGAGGAAACATGGATGTGGATGATAAAATACACAGCAGTAAATACCAAAGTATAAACAATCTCAGATAAAATGAGATTGTGATATTTTCCCTTACCTTGGGTCCGATATGCTTCATATGGATCTGAACCTCCTGTATAATGATTTAAATAATTTCATTGACTTATTATAGAATCATATTAATTTTTATTATATCATATATGGTTCACTTATGACTTTATATTACCCGTTCATAAAGTAGCGTTTTGGGTAAAATCGTTTTATTTTTTGTTCGTGTTTTAAGTTGTAATTATTCATATGATTACTTAGATCATGATTTATTACATCCAGAATGTAAAAAACTATTTATATATAATATATATTCTTAATATACATATATATAATGGATCAATAAATGGAAATAAATACACCATTCATTGAGACGGTAGGCCGTACGTACGCATGAACGATGTTTTCATTTTCTTAATGTATTGAATGGAAATAAGTAGATGACATAAATATATATATATATACATAAGTACAGTAGAATTATTATGTCATATATTTCATTATTACTTATTATATATACTTTATAATAATTCTTGAATGGTTAATCATGGAATATGAATCTCATCGCGTTCGTGGAGATGGTAGTCCGTACGTACGCACGAGCGATGATATCATTCCCATGATCATGGAATTGTATTGGAGTGTATGTATACTATTTCAGAATCAATATCACTTTACAATAATCATATATATTCATTAATTTCACCATTATACCCATCCAAGTAAGGTGGTGGTTGAAAATAGATTACACCACGGCGTGGATACGGTATTCCGTACATACGCCTGGCTTCTCTTCTTCAGCTTCGTTTTTCATTCCTTTTTTCCCTCTCCCTGCTTTGTACATCATCGCATAGCGAACAATGACGTTCCCTCTTTGTTGTGTGGTCTCCGGGTCTGATGTTGGTCGTCACACGTCTTCCATCTCGAAGGACTTGCAGGTGACGTTTCCAGCTTGCTGGAGTGAGGGCGAACATCTCTATCTTCGGATCTGATTCTTTTAGATATGCTCATTGCCGCATGGGTATGACTTCCACGATATGGTGGTGGCGGTGCTTCCTTTCTGAAGTTCCCCTATGCGAAGACGAAGGTCTCTGAATGGCTCGGGTTCCTTCGAGCGACAGACTCTTCTGTTTCAATGGAGGTATGGAGACTGTGGTGGGTCGGTTCCATGCCTGCTTTGTGGCATTTGATTTTATCAGCTCGGGATGTTCTGTCGTTCTTGTTTGCTGGTTGTGACCCGCGACGTCTGCAGTGTGGTTTTGACGGCTGTTCTTCCTCAATGGTTGAGCGTGGGCTTCTCTGGTCGATGTTTTGGTTCCCCTGCAGTCAGCTTTGTCTCTCCCTCAGGCTCCGATCGGACATTCAGATCCGGGCCACCCTGAAATTGGCTGTTTACACTTCTTTTGCGGAGACATGCGGTGGTCGGGTTTCCCCCCCTGATGCCTCCTCTGATTTTCCATTTGAGGATTTATGATTGAAGGGAGTTTCGAATTGGATTGGAGGGCCAATTTGCAACGAGCTCGACTGCACTGCTTGGAACTTTTGATCTTTTCCCCTGGTTTTTCCTGCTTATGATCTACGAATGGTGGAGTTCGGTTTTGGAGGTCTTAGGTGGAGGCCGAGGGATGTGAATTTGATGACGCATTGAGCTGTGACTTCGGTTGTGTGTGGTTATGCGTTTTCCATTTTGGTTTATGGTGGATTTTCGAGCATTGGTTACTACCTCGTTGCATTTGGCAGGCGTTGCTGCATCTTTTAGTTTAACGTCGGGTGGGTGACCTCAAAAGATGGATGGGTGAGTTTTCACTCATCATCGGCCATTTGTCCTTTTGGATGGATGGAAATTTTGTTTGATCTTCTGCACTATGTTTCTGTCTGGATTTGTCTTGCATCTGGTTGATAGTGATGTGTTTTCGCATGCACTGTCGGGTGGGTGGCTCGAAAGAGAGATAGGTGTGCTGGCACCTATCATCCAGTCTTCCATATGCATCTCGGTGTGGATTGGGAGAGTGCTCTACCGCGTTGTGTTTCCAGTACGACACAACTTCTTGGCAGGGGGGGGGGGGCGAGACATCTCCTTCGATGGATCTCACCTTGCATAGTCTGATAGAGGGGGTGATGAGGTTCTTTCCGATGCTTGTTTTTTCTGTCTGCTTCCTTTTTTGTCTTGAATGATTTATGTTGACCTTCGGGCTTCACTTTCTGGGAATCTGTGCCCTTGTCATGTAATGGTTTGCCTCTTCTCCCAGTCCATTTAAGAGGTTGTTTCCTTCTGGTTCAATAAAGAGGGCTTGACCCTCAAACTTTTAAAAAAAGTATAAGTGGAAGAAGAAATAAAGTTGAAAGAATAGGTAACGGACATTACCTCTTCTTTGAAGAGCCTCTTTGAGACCTCCTCTTAGGTTACTAAAATTGGTCTTTGAAAAAGACCAGGACCTCTAAGATGTTTCTAGAGAAGTGGAAAAGAAAATTTGGTAGGGGTTGGCAGAGCTTGAAGGCTCAAAGTGGAGTGAGGAAGAGAGGGAGGAGGTGCCCTTTTATAAGGGAGGAGAGGGGAACCTTTGGAATAACAAAAAATATTATTTTATTATAAAGTAAAATTCGGTTTTTAATAGCTCCAAATTGATATATTTCGAATCTAAGGTGGGGATGGGTCGAAATACTCTCATTAAATAGAATTTAGACAACTTTAGATCATTATATTAACCTTAACTTTTACTTTTAACTCTTAGTTAATTAGATTGACATTTACCATGTCACTTTGTATTTTTATATTATATAGTAACTAAACTGACCATATACATCCAAGAGACACCCAAGTGGTGCATTAATGATACACCTATCATGATATAAGTATCTTGTCCGAACCTTAGATTTTTAGGAATATAATAACAATTAATAATAAAATATTTGTTTTAACAACTATTTTATGTCAATTTTGACACTATTTGTTAATTGATTTTTGTGAAAATCATAAATGAATGATTAATTCGAAAAAATTAATTAAATAAATAATAACATGTCATATTAACATAGAAAATTATTGTAATTCATAAAAAGTCTCAAATTAAATTTATTTGTGTATTAATAACATCAATTATGTCAATATTTCATTAATAGGATAATTACTGCATCATCATTGTATCATAAATAAATTAAATTATTCTAAGTCTAAAAATTAAAAATAAAATACCATTATGTTGGAAATATTTTTATCTTTCTAATTAATTTTTATAGTTGAATTTATCTTATGTATAACCCTATATTAAAAATGATTTAGTTATTAAACATTGAATTTAACTATTTTAACCCTTCTTTAAATAAATTGATAATAAATGTCCTAATCTAATCCAAGTGGGGATAAATGGTCATATTTTATTCCTAAGGTTGTTTTTGGTCGAATTAAACTTATCCAATAGAATTAGGACATGTTTTAGGGTAATAATAATAACACTTTTACCCTTAATTACCCTATTTACTTTTAACCGTGGTAAAAAAAAGTAAAAAGTTACTATTCACCAAAAATTATTTTCATCTCATTGAACCACATTTTAGTCCTTGATATTAGTCATGTCTCTTGGATTTCAAAATTCCACTCATACAAGTGGTAAAATTATGTTTTATGAAAAATTTAGTTTTTTAACTACCACTTAGTGGTTTCACTATTCATCAAAAAATGAATGTTTCTAGAAAAATACAAAAAATTAGGCCTAAGATGTATTTGATATTATTAATTCAAAAATGAGGCCTATTATATCAAATTAAAAACATATCAGTTACATTAACTAATTTAAAAATTAATTTCCATCGTCAAAACAAATAGCGTGTTTTTAAGAGATAACAACTATCAAAAGATTGACACTTGTTTATATCTAGTTTAAATGTGAAATTACATCCAATGACCAACATTGTATTAAATTATAAAAATATATTCTAAATATACTTTAAAACCACTCAAATTAATAATTTATCACTATTAATTATTTCGATTAAAAAAGTTGTTTTTAATTAAAATTTAGTAATTTTAACTATTCATCAGAATATGAAAGTTGTCCGAAAAGTACCAAAATTTCACCCTAAGCTAATTTCGATATTCCGAATCCAAAAATGAAATCTGTTTTGAAAGATAAAATTTATAAAATTTCAAAAAGTGGGTATTACTATTCAAAACGGCTAGTTCATAATAATATTATAAAAATATCTCATTTAGTGAAACTCAGTATTGCATACTACACACACAATTGTGGAAGGTCACAATTGCGTGTAATGCAAGCCATGTCAGGGATGTGTGTTGTGAAAGATCCTTTTGGTGTAGCGTACAACACAAGACATGAATAAAATTAAAAAGAATATTTTTCATAAAATATCGGGGTGTTACAAGTGGGGTATACTCAAAGGGACCATCACACTCCAAGAATACCAGCGCCACTGATGGTTCATCAAACGGTCGTCCAGTGCCAAATATAGGGCCAAAGGAAGTAACAGTCAATAGTGGGCCCGGTTCCCATCTGACATGGTCTGGGTTGAATCAGTCAGACCCGCTAGGTCTGGACCGACCCGTTGGGCGGGCCAGCCCACAAGGTTCAGCCCAGCCCAGTAGACTGTTGGGGAGGTTTGTCCTGGACGTCTCCACGTAGGCGGCTTGGTCCAGAAGCTAGGGTCGGTTCGGCAGGCACTGCCTGGGGCGCGGCTCGTGCGGCTTTTCCCATAAGGAAAAGACTGTTCAGCCAATGAAGCCGCGAGGTACACCATGGGTCGCCTAGGGAGGACGAGATTCCATCTACAGATAGACAGGGCGCGGGGGAGGCCGCTGGTAGACCGCGTGGGGTGCGGGTTGGCCACGCGAGGGGCCGGGTAGGCCACGCGGGGTCTACCTGGTTTTATCATCATCTTTCTCACGTAAATAAAAGGTCCACTCACATTGAAAATGTTTTAGATATCCATTAAAAAACTATTCCTTTATCCAAATACACCTTGTAAAACTTCTGTCATATGGTTTTCTATAGAAAAATAGTTTGGAAAATAATCATGTATGACATATAATTTAAAAAAACATGATAAAACATGATTTTTATAAAACATCCCGACTAAGTTTGATTAGAAAAATTCAATAAAAAGTCCTTTTAAAATACCACAAGTATGTGATATGAGAGTATATTATAAAAGAAAATATAAATAGGTTGTGCAAGGGTTACCTTCTTCCGCACCTTTTCCAATATCATAATATGCTTCCAAATCATGTGATAAGGTAAAATATTTAAAAATGACTTGATAATATTTACATTTATAGAAAACATGAGATTATTGAGAAAATAGGGTCTGGTTAAATAAAACCCATGATCCAAGATGGTATTGAGGTATATTGGAGGTGTTTGATATCTCAAAAAATTAATTGAAAGTGGGATGTATTTTCGAAAATGATTCATAATTTTCTATACCTTGCATTGAAATAATTATTTCAATAATATCATCAGGAAGAGATGGAAATTTCATTTGAGATCCTCCTCCTTCCATTTGTAACTGACTTTCATTTTTTTTAAATGTTATAAAAAATGTATTTAACTTAAATAATAGTCATATAGACTAAAAATATGTTTAACAAAAACTCTTAATACCTAATTTTGTCTAAACCATTCCTATGACAACAACTATAGGACTTGACATTATTACATTACATTATCTTGAATTTGGTCAATAAATATCTTCCTTTCACATTTAGTATCATTTCATGTTTATAATTTTAGAGTATTGGGCCATAATAAATTCATAACATTAAAAATTAATATATATTGGATACAATAAAAAAGAGTATTCATTTCTTCCAAAAATATAAAATTTGTGAAATAAAAAAGTATTCTTGGAAAAATAATCATAACATTTAACATGGATTCATTTAGTTTCTTACACATCCTTATATCCTATGAAAATCATTTAATAACATCATATGATCACAGAATTTTCTATAAGGGATATAAAAAGAAGGAAAGAACACATTTGTCCATGAATACTTGTGACGTACAAAATCATTTTCAAAAGACATACTTTTCACCCATATATACATTGTGAAAACTGAGATTTCGAAAAGATTCCCACAAAACATAAGAAAAAAAATTTAACCATAAATGTATCTTGGGGCATTACATAAATAATCTCATAACCCTCTCAGTAACCTTATAATTTTTAGTCCTCACAACTACCATAGAATTTTTGTAACCATTGTAGTTACACATGGAGTGACCATACGAATGACCTATAATATAAACACACTGAAAGCATTGGAGGGATATAAAGGTCCAAAACATCATCATAAACATTTTCTATGAAGGGAAAAACAATCACAAAACATGAATAATTTCATAAAAACATTTCCTTTTAATTTCATAAAATAGAGTTTTAAAAGAAGAATTAAAAAAACCCTTAGAAATAACATATAATTCATGTGAGACGTAATAGAGTTGATGGAATATGTATACACACTATAAATACAAATAATTCAACATAATAAAAAAAGCCATCACACAAAGAAATTTAATACTATATAAATAATGAAGTATAAGGTTAACCCAAAAAATTGAAATCGGGTTAAGAATTCCCTTACCTCAGGTTTGTCTTACCTAAAACTCATTTAAACCTCAAGTATAATGGTTAAAAGAGTATTATTAATATATTCTACAAACATACTGATTTTTATAATAACTTATCTGTTCATTTCATTTTATCATTTCAGACATTAATTGTTTGAATTTTGTTACATTCACTGTTTTTGGTGTGTTCTTGACATGATTCCCATGATCGGTACATGATTGATATTCTTGTCGATTGGATGTGAGACTCTAGAATTGGAATGGAATGGTATTTACATATTTTCACAACCATAAATTATACCCTTTATCATTTTTAATTATAACATGGGGATGATTCATAAGATAAAAAATTATTGATATTTGTTTAGGTCCTTTTATTGATTTCTCAATTGTAAAGAAATCATTTGTTTTATAAATTAGTAACATGTATATAAAATGATACCAGAACCATATATAAGATAGAGTAAATAAATTTTAATCTGGTTCAACCATTGAAATGGTTTCATAACCAGTCTTGAAGAATGTAAATGAAATTGAAATAACATCATCCATGATGTTGGTAAATCGACACATCACTGACAATGTTTTAATTTCTTGAATGAGTGGGAGAGGAGAAGAAGATTGATGAGGAATTTTAAATGAACAAGAGAACATAAATAATATTCATGATTATGGATATTTAATTCCTATTCGATAAGAGGAGGGGAAGATAGTATAATAAAAGAAATTGAAATGAAAGGAAAACACATGAACATGAAAGGATATTCTTACCCCTTGATCTCTTCTCCTTGATATCTTTCTTAAGGACATTGGTTTTGGCATTTTATGAGACCAGATTCTCTATAACGTTGGTAAGATCATTGGGAAGAGTATTGTCCAGAACATAGGTAAGGATCCATTCTTGAGAGGTCTGAGCAGAAGAGAGGAATGATGGTGGTATTTATAGTGGAGGAGAGGAGGTATTTATCATTATATTATTCATTATTATAATATATTTTCACAAGACTATGAGTAATCTAAATTCATGTGACCCCAAATAGTAATAATAGCATGTGAGTTCAAACTATGTGGTCTTTCATCACTTATGATGCCATAAACTGTGTATTTAACAGATAATTTTAATATATAATATTTTACGTTATGTCACTATTCATAAAGAATTCAAAAATTTCAGTGATATCCAAAAAATTTACTGTAAACATTTTTTGACAAGATGAAATAAAAAATGAACTCCATTTTTTCAAAATAATTTTCTCATGTTATTAATTTAATTTTTAATTAAATCACACATTTTTTTAATATTAACAATATGAAATCTATAACTGATTTATATCACTTTGAATAATTAACCAATATTGTATTATCTTAAATCGTTATGAAAATACAATAATGACAAAATGTACTATTCATTAGTGTCATATTACTATTCATATTTCTATTCATAAGGGAATGATTCTATTCACCAAATGATCATTTTAGTTCCATCAAACTCAATGTAACATGCTGAACACAATTGTATAAGAATGTTTTTCAAAAATCAAAACATAGAAGTGGGAAAATAATTCTTAAAGGATATTTATGAATATCTAATTAAGAAAATGTTTAATGCATTTCAATTTATCAATTCAAAAAAACTAGGACGTTACTATATGTCACACATCTCACCCCATAGGAAGTGATGCCTTATATTCGTTGAACAAATCACAAATTTTTGCTCTAGATAATATGTCCGGAAGTTCTTCTCATGGATCATCATCTGATGTGAGGCATAGGCTATCAAATTATCATTTTTCATGAGTATGTGACCCATAACGTTATTTTAATAATCACTATATATCACAAAAATATCTCCACATTTTGGTAATTTGAGTATAGGTGCATTGATTAGCCTTCTCTTTATCATCTTGAAGCTTCCCTCACATTATTCTGTCCAGACATACAATACCCCATTCCTTTTTAACATAGTTAGTGGGATTGAAAATTGTGAGAAATATCTCACAAAACGTCTGTAGTACATATATAATCTATGAGAACTATGTATTTGTGTGACACTAGAGGGTCTGGGCCATTCCATATTCACCTTATTTTTGAAGGGTCCGTAGAAATTCAATCACTTGTGATGAAATTTCCTCAGAACGTGTCTTTCTTCATCCAAAACTCACACATGGTGAACTTTGTGTAAAAAATTATCCCTTTTCAATGTCACCATTACAAGTCATAGATTTTATTTATGTTCATCCTTGGACTTGGAGTATATGAGTATTGAGATCCTCTTTACCGATCAAAAAACCATCAATCCCTGTAAGAGGACACATGTTCTTTATATTGATCTTGTTGAATTTCCGATAGTCAATAAACAACCACATTATTCTATACTTATGCTTTAAAAAGTTCACTTCCACTCCCTATGGTGATGAACAAGGGAGTATGAACCCTTTTTTCCTTGTGATCTTGAATCTGCTTCATTAAATCCTCATGTTTTATAGGATCCATCGTATTGGGACAAATTAAGATAATTTTAGCTCTGGATATCATTTCTATTGAGAACACTACTTTATGATTTGAGGGATGTCTGAGTAACTCTTAGGGGAATACATCAATGTATTCCCTCACAATGGTCATTTCCATAAGGTTGGAACCTTCCTTTTACTCAACCATTTGGGCGAGGTGTGATTCCTCAAAGGGTATCAATTCCCACACAATCAAATGATTTTTCAATGGTGATTCTTGATCTTCTTTGAATTTAAATAGGGGAATGGGATGGTTCAGAATAAAAATAGATATTTCCTTCCCCCGAATGTTGTTATGTGTTCTCTATAACAATAGATAATCTATTCCCATTATATAATCAAATAAACCCAAGGGAAGTATTATGATATTTTTGGGAAGTCTATTACAACATACTTCAACATGAGAATATTCAAACACTTGGGTTGCAATGATTGCACCACATGGTATTTTTACAAATATATATACTTCGTGGTTTCAAGGATTTTATTCCATAGTTCTAGAAAACATGAAATATATTAAGGAATGAGTAGAACAATTATCAATTAAAAAATTTCCCATTCATGATTGATTAGGAAGTGTACCTAGTTCGACATCAGTATCTTGATCCACATATGAAGTAGTGATGGCATAAGCCTTCCATTTTTTCCTTTCATATCGGTGGCTAATTACACTGATTACCCCCGATAACTTGTGGTTTAGTGAACTGAATTTCATATTAACCTTTCCCCCTACTGTTGTAGCATTTAACCATGGGTGGTTCTCTCCTTTATTCCACTACATTCTCTTTCATTTTCATGTCTTCTCAAAACTCTTGAGCATGGTGGACTTCTTTCCCGTACATGAATCATTTCCCCTTCTTTTTGAGGCAGCTCCCATGATGCAACATCTCACATTTTTGGCATGTGGGTCATATATTTTTCTTCCCACCATTATCATTAGATACTCAAGCTTAAAATGCCATTTTTAGTTACTTATCACCATAGCCAGGTTACCACTCTCCAAAATATGTATCCACTTTGAGAGAACATCAAACAACATATTCATGACTCCCAAATTCTCTAATTACAATAGCCTTTCGATGGTGCAGTTTTAATCGACTAATGAATCTATCAATTTATCTGTCATTGTGGATAAAAAATCATGAAGCATGCCTTATAAGACTAATGAAATTATATATGTAGTTTTTGACAGATTATCATTGTTTTTTTGAGAAAAACTAATTCTCTCTCCATTTTCATATGAAGAGTTTGTGGGAAATAAATTTTAATAAACATGATCATAATGTCTTCTTATTCCATATCGTAAATTTCATCACTTGTATTTGTGTTCGTAATCAAATCCCACCATCGATTGGACACTCCATCTATTAGATAAATGGATAAGGTCAACTTCTCTATCACATAATAGTGAAGCCTATAAAAGATTTTCTCCATGGAGTTGACCCACTATTCTGCAACTTGTGGATCAGAATATCCACTAAACATCAGTGGTCGGTGCCACATAAAATACTCGATAACCAGTTCTCACTATGTGGTGAAGGAGGTTGTTCCCCATTATTCTAGTTATTGTTCATTACCTGAGATACATGGTTAAGAACATCCAGTTCAGTCTGAACACCACCTCTCAATGAATTGGGGATGTCATTTAGGCAATAGTTGCATTGACCGTCACATGAGTTGGTGGCCTTGTTTTTCCTGGTTCCTAGGATTTACTAAAATATAAATGGTTAGAACAAAACATAAGCCATAAATTCATTAAAATAGTATTCATTTGTACTATTTTCAAAAAAATCATAACTTAGGGTATCCCTATATAAATATTCTTATTGGTATATTTGTACATAGACTCATAATAGAGTTTTTCTTTTGGGTTCTCTAATCCTAATTCTCAAATAAACTAATAATTTCCTCTGTTACAAACTATAGAGAATTTTCTTATTATTGAATTACTATTACATAATTATAAATATAAACATCATTATAAAAATACACCATGAGGATAAATAGGATTAGTGTCTTGGGAAAACTAAGACCAAACATAACTTTTAAAAAATCAATCATAAAAATTTATTTAATTCCATATCCTTTAGATTCATAATGTAACATGACCTATACTTAGTACATGTAGTCACATAAAGATATACATAAAAAGGGGAGGGCTAGAATCCTATTAATAAGATATATAGGAACAATATATAAAGTAATGAGGATAATCATAACATTGTCATAAAAATAATGAGAGGAAAATTTAATAAAAGGCTTGAAATGTGGAAATGCATAAAAGTGAAACATCATGTCATAGTGTCATCTAAAGAATATAGTTGAGAGAAAATATAGCATCATGTTAACATATCATTTCAATTTTAATAATTAGTTTTATCACTTTACCCAATGCATTGGTGCTCTATATAATTCTTGGTGCACTCGTCACATTCAAACATTCATATTGTGCAATATAAATCTGGGTCCACCCATAATATCATAAAATCTTCATTATCATGCATGATACATAGGACATATATCAATTATAGCAATAGAAAATAATGGTTTTAAAATAATAAAAAAATTACTAAATTTTGGGTTCCCAAAAGAAAGACGGAATATAATACTTGATAAAAGAACCATCAACCTTGAATGGGAAGTAAAAGGTGTGTTCCCGAAAGAAGAGTTATTTTGTAAAACATTGGGTATGACCCCAAATATAGTGGATAAAATTCATATCAAATAATATGTATGATAATTATGAAAAAATGATTTCATAGGAGTAACCATACCAAAAATGGAGTCAAAGTGGGAGAACCCGATGAAAGAAAGTTGGGTTCGAGAATTTCTACTTACCTTGTATCCAAATGTTGTATTCACATTAATGTATTTTATAATGACATTATATTAATTAATTTACAGTTACAGTTCTTTTAATACACTAATTATATAACTTATGGTTTTATTATGTTCATTTATGGTATTTTGGTTGAGTTATATAGTTTAAATGGTTTGTTCGGGAATGTTTGTTTTTATTGTTTTCTTGAACGATTCACTTCAATTTATGAATGGGAATTCATGTAGAACATGGATAAATATCCAGAAATCATATTAAATGTTATTAATTATAGTATAGGAGTTTAAATGATCTTATAATGAATTATGTTATATACCATGTAGATGAATCATTAGTTAATATTCAATGATGATCGTTTTATGTAAATTTTGGAGATTTTTGGATCACAATGAAAATGTTTTGATTTATCATTTAGTATTATTTAAAAAATATAGATCCAAGACAATAAATATGATATAATACATATAAAATTATATTTTACAACCATATTGATTGTTTCATGACTAGATCTGAAGGCCATATTGTAAATTAAAAACATGTCGTTCTTGAAGTTGATAAATTAATACCTCAAGAACAACATTTTCATTTCTAAAATAAAAAATATATGAGAAGGGGGTTGGTGATATAATATCCATTTGGATGAATATAGGTGGGATGAGAATAAGAAATAAAAATGAAATTGAAAGCAAATTAAAGGAAAAGTGAGAGGGAAATTACCTATTGAGTTATCATCTTGAGATCCTCCTCAAGGAACGATGGATTGTTCTTCTAATGAGACAAGAGGAATTTCAACATTAAGAAGGGATAAAGAAGATGTTTTGGGCGTTTTTAGACATAGTTCGATGCTTTATAGGTCTGAGGAAATGGGGGAGTGAAGGGTGGTATTAATAGTGGAGGGAAGAGGGGTTTTCTCAATATAATATTCATTAATTAATTATTTCTCAAAAATACAAGGAATATAAGGTATTCCATGACTAAATATAGTAATTTTATCATATGAATCAGAAACATAGGTGCTTACATAAATAAAATCACCTATGACTCTATAATTCATGAATTTAACTTTTTTATAATTTACTGTATTTCACTATTCATAAAAGATTCACGTATTTCAGAAAAATCATAAAAATTTACCCTAACTATTTTTCAAGGTGTAGAACAAATTAATGAAGTCCATTTTTCAATTTTTTTTAAAATTTATGGAATTTAACTATAGAGTAAAATAATATTTCATTCTATAAACAACAAATTAAAATCACTTATTTTCTTATTCCATTATTTAGGTACATCAAAATTTCACTAAAATATTATACAAAAACTATCATTGATAATGTTACTATTCATTTGGGAATTTCAATATTCATAAGGTTATAATTACTTTTGATATGGGTATGTTACTAGTCACCAAAAACATGTTTGTTCTATTAGAATCCAAAAATCACCCTGAACACAACCATGTATGTCATATTTTTGAAATTCAAAATACAAAAGTTGTGAGAATTATGGTTTACGGTCACATAGTATATATTATCATTATTTGTAATTATGATTTCAAATGTGATTATATGATAAGGAATAATTATAAGAATATAATTCCATTCATAAAACTGTTGGTTGTTAGACATGTTCTCTAACTTAGATGTTGAGTACACATAGATTTCATCAAGGAATACTACAAAGATAAGATCAATGAAGGGTTAAGGATATTTTCTATAAATTTCATTGTTATATGGTGGCATTAAACTAGACAAAATTTATCACCATAAACTCAAAACAACTACATTGTGTATTGAGAGACATTATAAATATATTCTAATCCATAACCAATGTTGGTGAAAAATCATCCTGAGATAAATATATGAAAACAAATAAATCCTAAATCACTGTTAAATGATTCTAATGATTCTATAGGGTGAATAAAATTTTTCATGTCACATGTTTTAGGTGATGTAAATTGAAAACCAAACCCAAACACTAATTCTCATCTCAGGAGAACAATATGTTATTGCCCAAGTAATGACATTGTGTATTCAAAATCTATTATCTATAGCCAGCTCTCTAAAGATCTTAAAGCTACATCGACATACCAAAATGCTCAATGGGTTTCATGTAACATGATGTAATTAATATTGTGGTATGTACCTTCGTTCCACACCTTTTTAAAAAAATAATCTATTAATGGGGAGGAAAACAAGAAGATTAGTCAAGACATATATATTCACACTGATCCAACACCATAGAAACTGAAATCTAATATAATCCAATAGTCCAGGGGTAATACTATCCTATTAAAAAGGAAGAATATGTAACCTACTATAAAGGAGATCATTCATCTCTTCTAGGTGATCACTCCTTATCAAATAAAGAAAACAGCTTCCCACACAATAGGTAGCATTGTAACCCTGATTAGAAGTAATAATCTAATAATGTATGAAAAACGACCATCCAATTCAAATAAAACAACATAGGGTCTCACCTAGACTATGGATGGATTCCAAATGATTTTATTTTGCTTCCCAAGGTCATGTCCCAACATTGAATGAAGTGTGTGATTTCTAATTCTATCAGTAGAATCCCCCAACAAAAGTATCTATAAAAATCTCTCCACTAGATATAAAAATCATAGAATAAAAGATAAAATTAGTTAAGGATAACGCAGAACAATGTGAAAAAATGTAGTGAAGGGACACATAGTACCTCAATCTGTACTCAATTACTCTGTGAGTTATGAATGCATCGAACTATCACTTCCCTCCCAAGAATGATACTCTATACACTGTATTTATCCTGCACCATAGAACATCAAATGGGCATAAAACACACATTCATAAAGAAACCACTGACCACATATCATCAATATCTTCATTTGGTGGCAAGAACTAACCCACATAGTTTAAAATCACAGCTCAAGAATGCATCACAGTAGGGGTTTCACCCATATTATTTGAGGGTCTAAAGATATTTCAAATGTTACAAATATATGTTTCAACCGAAATTACACTTTACCATAAAAAAATCAGAAAAAGATTTTAAACAGTATAATGAACCTTTTTTTCGAAGTTCTGCTACCGTAGTAGAAGGAAAACATATTGTAACTCAAAACACTCCCAGACCATTTGGGTAAAAATACTCAAGTGTGTCCTATTATAAATGATTCCAAACACCAGTATCCCATTATTAGGATGGTCTACTTCGGGGTGGTGGTGGTATCAATAAACAAAAATACTAGTCAACTCTTTCTCCCCTGGATCGTGCATCATGCCTGCCACACTATGAACTTCAATAATATAGCTTCTTCCTTTTTCTTGGATATTTGTCTACAACCTCCCTTTATTCATCATATATTGCATGTAATTATCTATTGAGATGTCCAATTATGAAAGAAAAATAAAATATCTTTGCCTTAGAGAACTTACTTATCCCCAAGGTTTCCCATGAATGCACTTTTTTTGTCACATTCAACACACAACTTTTGTCATTGGGATCTAATAATACTACATCTCAAGTTATATCTTCCTTAAATTTTCACAATATATGCTGAAATAATATGCATCTTTTTATAAAACAAATATATTTATCCATGACTCAGTTTGACAAGATTTTTCCACCTGAATGACTTGAGGTGGGTTTGTGAACAGATTAGTGGGAATAAATTGGCAGCTATTGACCATCCTAATGGAAGAAAACCATGGGACCGGGACCCTTTCTGGGAGTCCCCATCACTCATCAGGTCATACACTAAAATCTATAATGGAAACGTTAATAAAAGACATGAAATGTGGAAATTCATAAAATATTAAACACCATGTCTTAGTGGTCATCTCCCAAACAACGTTGTAAACAATACTGGCATCATGTTCACATATCATTTATCAATAAATCATGAGGTTCATCACTTTACCCAATTAATTGGAGAACTGTATAATTCCTAGTGCACCCTCATATTCAAACATTCACATTCCGATATATAATTCTTGGCGCACCCATAACATCATAACATCTTCATTATCATGCCTGACACATTAAAAATATATAAAACATAACCAAGGAAAATAATTAGTTTCAACTCAAAAAAACATTCATAAACATTGGGTTCCCAAAATAAAGAGGTAAAAACATATTTGATACAAGAACCTTCAACCTTGAGTGAGATGTAAAAGGTGTGTTCTTGAAAGATGAGTTTTTATAAAAAATATTCTGAATGACATAAAATCTAGTGGAGAACATTTATATCCCAAAATTGGTAAGATAATGATGAAAAAAATGATTTTTAAGGAGTAACCATACAAAAAATAGAGCCAAAGAGGGAGAACCCAAAGAAAGAATGTTGGGTTTGGGAATTTCCCCTTACATGGTATCCGAACACATTCTTCAATTTAATATCTTGTGTAGACACACTATATTCAATAATTAACAATTCCAGAACCACTTATTCACTAATAATATTCACTATACTTTTATTATGTTAATTTATGGGATTTTTGATGAGTTATATAGTTCAAATTCACTGTTTGGTAATGCTTGTTTTTATCGTTTTCTTAAACGGTTCACTTGTATTTATGAATGGAAGAACTTATAGAAAATGGATAAACATCCATAACTGATATTCAATTTTTTCTTGTGATATCATAAGTGTTTAAATGGTCTTATAATTAATTATTTTATATACCATGTGGATGAATCATTAGTTAAGATTTAATGATGATCGTTTATGTTTAATTTGGGTTTTGTTGGATCACAACGAACTTGTTTTGATTTATTATTTAGTAATATGTACATAAGTTAGTTAAAGAACATTAATAAAACATAAAACATATAAAATAATCTGTTCCAACCATAATTGTTTTTCATGACCAGATTCGAAGTCCGTAATGAAAAATGAAAATATTTCATTCTTGAAGGTGATAAATTAACTCCTCACGAACAACATTTTCCTTTCTAAAATAAAAAGATGAGGTGAAGGGGGTGGTATGATATAATATACCATTATTATCATATCATTATAGTATATGTATTATACTAGTGTTACCATACCATTTGGAAGAAGATAGGTGTGGAGAGAATAAAAAATGAACATGAAATTGAACAGAAATTAATGGAAAAGAGAGTGGGTAATTATTTTCATTAAGGGTGGTAGTTATAGTGGAGGGGAGAGGGGTTTTACCAATATTATTTTCATTCATTTATTATTTCTCCAAAATATAAGTAATAGTGAGTATTACATGACAATATGAAGTATTTTTATCATGTGAATCTGTACTATATGTGCATACATTAGCAGAACATCACCTATGACTCTATAATTCAAGCATTTTACTTATTTTGTAATTTACCATGTTTCACTATTCATAAAAATTAAGGTACTTCAGAAAAATCCAAAAACATCACCCTAACCATTTATCGACATGTAGAGTCCAAAAATGGATTCCATTTTTAAAAAATAAATTTTATTTAAATATGAAGAATTTATTTCTTATATAAAATAATATTTTGTTCGAAAAATAACTATTTTAAAACATTTATTTTCATATTCAAATATATAGGTACATAATATTTTCACTAAAATATTATATATATAATATAATAGGTAAGGTTAATATTAATTTTGTCATTCCACTATTTATATGTATAGAATTACGATTTATAAGGTTATGTTACTATTAACAAAAAATTTTGTTTTTTCTATGGGACACCAAAAAGAACCCTGAACACAACCGTTAAGTAATATTTTTCTTATTCAAAACATTGAAGCAGGGAAAATTATGTTTAATGGTCACATAGTATTTAGTATCATGATATGTCATTGTGATTAGAAATGGGATTATACTATAAGCAAAAATTATAAGAAGGGATTTCCATTGATAAAACATTGGGTTGTTAGACATATTCTCTAAAATAGATGTTGAGTACACATGGATTTTATCAAAGAATACTATCCTGATATGATCAATGAAGGGTTATGGATATTTTCTATAAATATCATTGTTATATGGTGGAATTAAACTATCCAAAATAATTCACCATAAACCCAAAATAACTACATTGTCATTTGAGAACCACTACTAGTATATTCTACTCCATAGACAAAGCTGATTAAAAAACGTTCTGAGATAAATATTTGACAATAATTTATTACTTTAACATAGTTAAATTAAGACAATGATTCTCTTGGGTGGATAACATTGTTCATGTCACATTTTTTAGGTGACGTCAAATGAAACCCAACCCCAGACACTCATTCGCATCTCAAGTGAACAATACTATATTTCCTAGGTAAACGCATTGGGTCTTACAGAATCCATTATCTAAATCCCTCTCAAAAACGATATCCAATAAACATCCACATACCATAATGATCAATGGTATTCGCATGAAATGTTGTCATAAATAGTGTGATAAGTCCCTTACTTGAAGACCTTTTTAGAAAAATAATCTTATAATTGGAGGGAAACATTAAAATTCATTAAGAAAGATATCATCAAAAAGATCCAACACCATAGGATACTAAATGATCAAATAATCTAATACTCCAATTATAATACTATCCTTTTAATAAAGAATATGATTTAACATACTATGATGGAGATTAATCTTCCCTTCTTGGTGATCATTCCTTATAAAAATAATATAACTACATCACACACAATAGCTAGAACTGCTACCCTCAGTTGTAGTAATAATCTTATAATGGATGAAAAAAACCATCCAATACAAATAAAACAACATAGGGTCTCACACTAATTATGGAAGGACTCCACATGATGATATTTTTTCTCCCAAGGTTAGGTCCCACCATCAACTGAAGTGTGTGGTCACTAATTCTGTTAGTAAAATCTCCCAACATAAGGGACTATAAAAAAGACTCCATTAGAAATAATAATCATAGAATAGGGGTTACACATAGGGATTGATAACCCAAAACTATGTGAAAAAACTATTGTTATGGAACACAATGTACCTCAATACATACCTGTTAGGTCCACAAGGCTGAATACCCTGAGGGGGGGGGGGGGGGTGGGGGTGGGGTTGAATAAGGGTATGACTAATTAAAAATTATAGCCCATTATGATCGTGTTTCACTATTACGAAAAACACTCATCTCTCTCTTTCCCATTGTAAAATATAAATATAAACTAATGCATTAACATGACACATCAATTTTTACTTCGTTCACCCTCACTAGGCTATGTCCAAGGAGCATACAACGGCGATGAGCCGATGTACCAAATTCACTAAAGCACACTGCTATTTACAAGGTTCGGGCTATGTCACTTCTATGCCCAGGCTCACTGCCCTTACAAGATTTAGGGTCAACTCACTGCCTTCCCAAGGGTCACTCAATGTCTCTCTCTCTGTCTCACTACCGGTGGAGGAGTTCACCTTATTCCTCTTCCTATTCTCACTAATCCAGAAAGGAACCACTCATAGTTTATAGACTTGTAGGTCTATTCATTATCACAAATGAATAAATCCTCTCTTGTATGTTGATGCTCTGTTGAAGCTCAACCATCACCCGTAGATGAATTTATCTTTGCACCAAAGGTATCGAGAAATCCCCCAGCTTCCATGTAGCCCTGAATCACTGCAGGAAATCAACCTTGCTTGGCACCGTTCTCTAAGGCAGCACCCAAGTATCGGAATGCAATTCACAACTGGTGTTAATGTCTTCCTCAACCACTTGCACGTCTCAAGCTTCTGCAACTACAAACCTTCACAACTCACTTCCTTCCTCAGCTATACCACCTCAGGCGTGCAACCAACACTTGGAGCGCATCTTCCAACACTAGAGTAGAAGTTCCACTTCCGCGACAAAACACCACTTGCGCGACCACCACACCAGCGCGCCGAGAGCTCTAAATATTCAAAGTGTTGAACTCTGGTGTGAAATGAGGAGGGGTAGTCCAATATTTATAGTCATTTTGAATACCTTGAACGATGGTGCACAAGTCACCCCTCGGCGCGCAATTTTCAGTGCGCAAGTATTCTGTCCTCCTTGACACTTGCGCGACCAAACCAAATACTTCCCTGAATCTATTTACTTTTCCATATTTTGATCTTCTGATCTTGAAAAACAACAGGCACAAAAAGTTCTTAAGCCTCCTAGGCATCAGCGCACAAGTATCTTTATGGCGAGCATGAAACCTGCGCGACCACACCAATACATGCGCGACCCTTATCCCTTTTCCATATTTTGATAATCTGATCTTGAAAAACATATGGCGCGCAAGTTTCCAAGCCTTAAAGTACATGGTGTGCAAGTCCCTTTGCCAAAATGGCGCCACCTTGTATCTATTCTTTTCATAAATCCTCCATATCATCCATTCCTTTATCGATGTTCATGAATAAAATATTGAACATTTAACCAGATCTCTTGAACTTGACATTCCTCCATGAAATCCCCTTTTTCAACAAGTTTCTATGACATGGTTTTCTTTGACAACAAACAGAATCACCTCAAAAATGCTTCAATGATACCTTGATGGATTTTTTTCACAATAATACCCAAATACCTTATGGGTTATGAATGCATCGAACTATCATTTCCCTCTCACACATGTTAATATAAACTAGGGATTTCTCCATCACCATAGAACATCAAATGGACCTCAAACACACATGCCAGAAGAATCCATTGGCAACACATCTACACTATCTTCCTTTGGTGGCATGATCTAACACACATTATTTTATATCACACATCATGAATGTATCATGGTTGGGGAATCATCCAACTTTTTTGAGAGTCTAAATATATTTCAAATGTTTCAAAAATATGTTATCTATTGAAATTCCATTTCTCCAAGAAAAAACTCCAAATAATTATTTCAAATTGTATAATGACACTATTTTGGGAATTACTCTCACACTAGTAGTAGGAAAACATATTGTATCTCAAAAAAACCCCGTATCTCTAGGTAAAAAGACTCAATTTCCTTTATTTTTCAATAATCCCGTCCACCAGTATCCCAATATTATGACGGTCCACCTGGGGTGGTGGTGGTATCACTAAACCAAAATACCAGTAACCTCCAAATCATCATAGCTCTTATATATTTCGTTCCACACTATGAACCTCCCTACAATAGCTACATACTTTTTAGGGGTTTCATCTACTACCTCCCTTTTTGAATCATATATGGTATGAAATTATCTTGTGAGATGTCCAATTAAGAAATAATAATAGAAATTCCTAGCCCTCATATAACTTATATATCCCAATGGTTTCCCAAGAAACCAGTTTTTTCTAACCTTCGTAACATTCCTTTTTTCAGTGGGTTCGACTAACACTACATCTCATGTTATATCTTCCTAAAATGTTATCAAAATGTGCTCAGACCATATAGATCATCATATAGAACCCATATATTTATCCTTGAATCAGTTTGAGATGATATTTACACCTAACTCAATTGAGGCGGGTCTATGAACAGTTCTGTGGGAAAAAGTTACACCTATTGACATCCTAATAGAAGACCACCGTGTGACTGAGACCCTCCAGGAAGTCCCCATCACTCATCGAGTCATACTCTCAACTCTACAATGGAATCTTTAATAAAAGACTTTAAATGTGGAAATGCAAAAAAAATGAAACCTCATATCATAGTGGTCTTCAACCAAACATAGTTTTGAAAAAAGATATCACCCTTCTCACACATCATTTATCTAACTCATATGTTCCATAACATTACCCAACACATTGGGGGGATATATAATTCTGGACACACACCTAAAATTCAATCATTCAGATTTCATTATGTAATAATGGGCATACCTATCATATCATAACATCTTCATATCACACATGATACATAGAATATATATCAATCATAAACATGGAAAATATTGGGTTTCATATCATAATAACACATTCATAAATGTTTATATCTCAAAATAATGAGGAAATATCATACTTGATACAAGAACTACCAACCATGAGTGAGATGTAAAAGGTGTCTTCGTCATAGAAGAGTTCAATTTTAAAACATTTTGTATGAAATATAATCAATTGGAGAAAATTTATATCTCATAAAAGGTAATATAATGATGAAAAAATGATTTTACGGTGTATCCATAGAAAAAATGGAGTCAAACAGGGAGAACTCGAAGAAAGAATATTGGCTTTGGGAAATTACCCTTACTTTTTATCCCAACGCTTTATTCAAATTAATTCCTTGTATAGAAACATTATATTCATTAATTAATAGTTAAATAACCATTTATAAACTTATAATATAAATTATAGTTTTATTATGTTCATTTATAGGATTTTGTATGAGTTATATAGTTCAAATCCAATGTTTGATAATGTTTGTTATTATGGTTTTCTTCAACGGTTCACTTGTATTTATGAATGGAAGTTCGTGTAAAACACTGATAAACATACAGAACTGATGTTATATTTTAATAATGATATTAGTGGATTTTAAATAATCATATAATTAATAATGTTATTGAACATGTGAATGAATCATTATTTATGATTTAATGATGATTTTTTAGGTGAATTTTGGCAGTTTATGGATCACAACGAACATGCTTTGATTTATCATTTAGTAATATATACATAATTAATTCCTCAATATTAAATATGATATAAAACATATAATATAATCATTTACAACCATAAATTTTTTTTCATGACCATATATGAAGTCCGTAATGAAAATTGAAAACATGTCATTCTTGAAGGTGATAAATTAACACCTCACGAGCAACATTTTCTTTTCTAAAATAAAAAGAAGAGGAGAGGGGTGTTGGATGATTTAATATACATTTAGTTTCATAAAATTCAATTATATCAATGATACTAGAGTTTCCATACCATTTGGATGATGATAGGTGGGGAGAGAATTATAAATGAACATGAAATTGAAAGGAAATTAAAGGAAAAATGATAGGGGAATTACCTCTTTAGATATCCTATAGAGATCATCCTCAAGGAACCTTGGATTGGACTTCTAATGAGACCAAAATATCTTGGATGTTGGGGAGGGGATTGGTAATATGTTTGGGGGGATTTTATACATGTTTTGAAGCTTCATATGTGTGAGGAAATGTGGGTGTGAAGGGTGGTATTTATAGTGGAGGGGAGAGGATTTTTCTCAATATTATATTCATTAATTTATTATTTCTCCAAAATATATGGAATACTGAGTATTAAATGAAAAAATATAGTACTTTTCTCATGTTAATCCGAACCATTTGTGCTTACATCAACATAAAATCACCTATGACACTATAATTTACGAGTTTAATCAATTTTGTAATTTATCGTATTTCACCATTCATTAAAAATTCAACTATTTCAAAAAAATCCCAAAAAATCACCCATACCATTTTTTGAGGTTTAGAATCCAAAAATGAAGTCAAATTTTCAAAAATAATTTTTTATAACTGGGAAAAATAATTTTTAAACAAAAATATATTTTATTCTAAAAATAACAATTTGAAAACATTTATTTTCATATTCCAATATAGAGGTACATCAAAATATCATGAAAATATTATATATATAAAATATTCTTGGTAAGGTTAATATTAATTATTATATATTAGTATTCAATAGAGTATAATTACTATTCATAATTAAATGTTACTATTCACCAAAAAATATGTTTGTTCTATTGGACTCCGAAAATCACCCTGAACACAATTGTGTCTGTCTTATTTTTGAAATTCAAAATAATGAAGTGGGAAAATTATGTTTAATGGTCACATATTATTTAGTATCATGAAATGTCATTGTGATTCCTAATTTTATTATACTATAAGGAATAATTATAAGAATTTAATTCCATTGAGAAAACATTGGTTCATTGGAAATGTTCTATAACATAGATGTTCAGTACACATGGATTTCATCAAAGAATACAACCATGTTATGATCAAGAAACTGGTAAGGATATTTTATATAGATATTATGGTTATATAGTGGAAATCAACTCTCGAAACGACATTACTGTCTTGTGAGAGCCACTACCAGTATATTCTACTCCATAACAAAAGATGGTGAAAAATCATCCTAAGAGAAATATTTGACAAATATTTAATCCTTAACCAAATTAAAATTAATTCAATTATTCCCTAAGGTGGATAATGTTCATCATGTCACGTGTTTTAGGTGATGTAAACTGAAACGCAACCCAAAAAACTCATTCTCCTCTCTGGTGAACAATACCAGTTTGCCCAGGTAAACACATTGGGTCTTACAGAATCCATTATCTATAGTCATCTCTCTAATGATGTACAAGCCACATCCACATACCAGTAAGATCATTGGGTTCCAAATAAATTATTTTATTAAATACTGTGGTATGTCGCTTCATTCTAGATCATTTTAGAAAAATAATCTAATAAGGGGGAGACAAAAAAGAAAATTCATCAAGGCAAATATCTTCACACTAATCCAAAATTATATGAAACTGAATGCTAAAATAATCTAATAAAACAAGGGTAATACTATCCTATTAATAATAAATAAGATGTAACCTACTATGAAGGATATTATTCTTCCTTTCCTGGTGATCACTCTTTAACAAAATAATAAAATGTCATCCCACACAATGGGTAGCACTGATACCCTCTCTGGTATTAATAATCTGAAAATGGATGAAAAATGAACATAACAATAAAAATAAAACAACATAGCGACTCACATGCACTATAGATGTATTCCACGTGATATTATTTTCCCTCCAAAGGCCATTTTAGAAAATTGTATGGTGTTTGTGATCTCTAATTATATTAGTAGAAGTCCCCCACATAAGGGAATATAAAAAATTCTCCACTGGTGATACAAATTTTAAAATAGGGGTTACATAGAGTGATGGATAACCCATAACTCTGTGAAAAAAATGTAGTGAAGGTACATGGTGTACATCAATCTGTACTCAAATCCATTTTGAGTCATGAATGTATCGAACTATCATTTCCTTCCCACACATGTAAATCTAAACTAGGTATTTCTCAAACTCCTTATAACACCAAATGGTCCTGAAACACACATGCTGACGATTCCAGTGCTGGTGAGGAATGGAGACTATGTTAATCAAGTGAACCATTTAGAGAGCAATGCGGTGTAGAGTATACCATCGATAAAACAGTTTGAGGAACACTCTTTCTCGAAGGGTTTCTGATCTTCTTGCGAAGGATTTGAGGGACAAAAATACTGGTAACACTATGGAACAACGGACTGATTATCCATCTGCACGACCGCGTCAAATTGAAATTGGGGGTTTATCTGGGAAAGAGGTTTTCACTTGGAAAAAAGGGCTGGAGATAGAAACCAAAACCAGTTCAATTGAGAGTGCTGTAACTTTGGGGGTCATCAATCAATCAGTAGGAATGAGATTAGTCCATGATGGTGTTCATACCAATATTTATTTTGAGTGTTTGGATAATGATGAAACTATACATAATATTCCATATGAATCGGATGGAGAAACAATATAATGTGTGGGGTATAAGGAGGATTCCAGAGTATCTATGGCTCATTATGAGGGAAATACCCCTAAGAAAAAGAAGGGGAGAGGCCGCAAGGATTAGTCGAATTTACCAGAATCGATGGAAACATGATCAGGTAAAAAATATAAACCATGTGATAAATAAATATCATCTACTTCCATTGGTGATGTGCATGAGATGTCCCATGTTATGGTTTTGGGAATCAGCAATTACATTCTTCTTGTGAGTGGTAAAGCTACCAAAAAATGTACCGAAACAGAAAAAGACTCTATAGAACCTATCATCCACTCTGAGGAGGAAATGCTGGAGGAATTAATTTATGTCAACATATCATATGAAGAGGATGAGATGAAGGGAAGACATATTAAAGTTGAGGTATACAATGAGCAAGCTAATTGTACTGACAAACAAGATATAATCTTGATGAGAGGCTTCAATGATGTGAAAATCAGCAAAGAAGAGTAAATTCGAACCTGGGACAAAATGGCATGTTGTTTCGAAACTGTTATCAGTGATGAACCTAATTAAATGTTATGGATTATGAAATAGAATCATTATAGATAGGAATGTAAAATTAGGTTGAGGCTATCCTTTGATGGATTTTCCTTCTTGTATGAGGCTTCACCTATGGATTTATTGGGACCGGTTTCTAACATTTCATTAAAAGTTAGTTTATTAAAAAAAAGTTAATTTTCAGTCAATTTTTTCATTCTTAATAATAAAACACCATAAAATGATTTTGAAAAGTATAATGAGACTATTTTCAGATGTACTATGATAGTATTAGAAGGAAAACATATTGTAACTCAAAAAAATCCAATAACATCTGGGTAAAAAGCCTATAGTGGCTTTAGTTATCAAGTATCTCATACACCAATATCCCATTCTTAGGATGTCAAACCTAGGGGTGTGGTGGTATCACTAAACCAAAATATCAGTCACCTCTTACGCCCTAGATCATACATCACACATTTCACACTCTTAACCTCCCTACTCTAGATTCTTCCTTTTTCTAAGAGTTTCATCTACCACCTCACATTCTGCATCACATATGATATGAAATTATCTTGAGATATGTCTAATTAATAATGAATAATAGATATGTCTTGGGATTAGGGAACATATCTATACTCGAGGAATCCCATGAAAACACTTCTTATGTGACCTTCTTCACACACCTTTTGTCATTGGGTCCCACTAACACTGCTTCTCAATTTATCACTTCGCCGAATGTTAACATTATGTGATTTAACCATATGAATCAACGTATATAACCAATATATTTATCCCTGAATCAGTTTGACATGATGTTTCCATCTGACTCACTTGAGGTGGTTCTATGAACAGATAAGTGGAAAATAGTGACACCTATTGAACATCCTAATAGAAGACCACTTTTTGACATAGACCCTTTCGGGAGTACCCATCACTTATCTAGACATATTCTCAACTCTACAATGGAAATGTTAACAAAAGACATAAAATGTTTCAATGAATAAAAATGAAACATCATGTCTTAGTGGTCATCTATAACACATAGTTGTAAAAAAATATAGAATCATGTTCACACATAATTTCAATTTAACTCATGAGGTTCATCACTTTACCCACTATATTGGTGAACTGTATAATTCCTGGCTCGCCCATCACATTAAAACATTCGTATTGTGTTATATAATTCCGGGCACACCCATCAGATCATAACATCTTCTATATAATTCATTCCACATAGAACATATATCAATCATAACAATAGAAAATAATTGGTTTATACTCATAATAACACATTTATAGATGCTGGGTTCCCTAAAGAAGGTGGGAATAACATACTTGATGCATGAACCATCAACTATGAGCGAGTAGTAAAAGGTGTGTTCTTCAAAGAAGTGATCATTTGTAATATATTGTGTCTGACATAAAATCTAGTAGAGAGAATTTATATCACACAAGAAGTAATATGATGATGAAAAAAATGTTTTTTAAGGAGTAACCATACAAAAAATGGAGTCAAAGAGGGAGAACCCAAAGAAAGAAACATGGGTTCGGGAAATTTCCCCTTACCACATATCTGAACGCTTTATCCACATTAATGTCATTTGTAAACACATTATATTAATTAATTAAAAATTATATAACCTTTTATACACTAATAAGATTCATTATGGTTTTATTATGTTCATTTATAGGCATTTGTATGAGTAATATTGTCTAAATCCATTATTCAAGAATTTTTGTTTTTATGGTTTTCTTGAACAGTTCAATTGTATTTGCGAATGGATGTTCTTGTAGAATATGGACAGACTTAAAAATCTGATATTACATGTTATTAATGATATTAATAGAGTTTAATTGATCTTATAATGAGTTATGTTACATAACATGTGGATGAATCATTAGTTAATATTTGAAGATGAATGTTTTAGGTTAACATGGGCTGTTTATTGGATCAAAACAAACATGTTTTGATTTATCAATTAGTAATATGTACATATGTTTGATATATAAAATTCAAATGGTTATAAAAAATATAAGATAATCTATTCCAAAAATGAAAATGGTTTAATGACCAGATCTGAGGGAGATAAGGAAAATTGAAGACACTTTGTTCTTGAAGATGATTAATTAACACCTCACGAACAACGTTTTTATTTCTAAAATAAAAATAAGTGGAGATGGGGTTTTGATTATATAATATACCATTAGTACCACAAAATTATACTATATTTGTGAGAAGGTAGTTACCATAACATTTGGATGAAGATATGTGGAGATAAAATAATAAATGAACTTGAAATTGAAAATAAATTAAAAGAAAAGAGAGAGGGGAATAACCTCTTGAGTTATCCTCTTGATATCCTCCTCATGGAAACGTAGATTATTCTTCTGATAATACTTTAAGGTCTTGGAAATGGGGGAGGGGATAGGGATGATGTTTGGTCAAATCATTGACATGTTTTGAAGCTTTATAGGTGTGATGAAATGATGGTGTGAAAGGTTGTAGTTATAGTGGAGGGGAGAGGGGGTTTCTCAATATTATATTAATTAATTTATTATTTTTCTACAATATAAGGAACAATGAGTATTCCATTACTGAAAATAGAATTTGTATCATGTGAATTAATAGGAAATGTTCTTACATAAAAAGAACATCACCTATGACTATATAATTGTGAATTTAACTTATTTTATTATTTACTATATTTCACTATTAATAAAAAAATCAAGTATTTCAGAAAATTAAAAAAATTCACTCTATCAATTATTCAACATAAATAATCCAAAAATAAATTAAATTTATTATAAATAGCTTTTTTAAATATGAGGAATTTAATTCATAAATAAAATTATATTTTATTTGAAAAATAACAATTTTATAACATTTATTTTCTTATTCCAATATATAGGTAGATTATAGTTTCACTAAAATTTTATATATATACTATCATTGGTAAGGGAAATATTCATATAGGTATTTCAACATTCATAAGGGTATAGTTACTATTTATAAATATTTGTTACTATTCACCAAAAATTTTGTATGTTCTCTTAGACTCCAAAAATCACCCTGAAAACAACCGTGTATGTCAGTTATTTTAAATTCAAAACACATAAATGGGAAAAGATAAATTTAATGGTAATATATTATTTAGTATCATGATATTTCATTGTGATTACCATTGTGATTATACTATAAGGAATAATTATAAGGGGAAAATTCCATTCACAAAACCTTGGGTCGTTAAACATGTTCCCTAACTTAGATGTTGAGTACACTTGGATTTTATCAACAAATAATATTATGATATGATCAATGAAGGGTTAAGGATATTTTCTATAAATATCCTTGTTATATAGAGGCGTTAGACTCTCCAAAATGTATCACCATAAAATCAAAATAACTTCATTTTCTGTTGAGATCCACTACTATTATATTCTGCTCCCAAAAATAGATGGTGACAAATCATCCTAAGATAAATATTTAAAAATAATTTAATCCTTAACCATGGTTCAATGAATCCAATGAATCTATTGGATGGATAATGTTCTTCATATCACATGGTTTAAGTGCCTTCAAATGAATCCATACCACAAACACTCATTATCATCTTAGGTGAACAATACTTGATTACCTAGTTAAACACATTGGGTCTTAGAAAATCCATTACCTATAGCCCTATATCTAAAGATATCCAAGATACATCCACATACCATGAAGCTCAATGGGTACCATGTAACATTTTGTCATAAATATTGTGGTAGGTTCCTTGGATCATGACCTTTTTTGAAAAAGAATCTATTAATGGGGAGGAAAACAAGAAAATTCATCATGATATATATCTTCACACTGATCTAACACCATAGGAAACTGAATGATCAAATAATCAAATACTCTAAGGGTAATAATATCATATTAATAAGGAATAAGATGAATCCTACTGTGAAAGAGATCATTCTGCCCATCTTGGCAATCACTATTATCATAAGAAGAAAACTTCATCCCACACTGTAGATAGCACTGCTACCATAAATGGTATTAATAATCAGATAATGGATGAAAAACAACCATCCAATACAAATAATACAACATAGGGTCTCACATACTCTATTTAAGGATTACAAATTACGATATTTGGCCTCCCAAGGCCAAGTCACACTATCAAATGAAGTGTGTGATCAATAATTCTATCAGTACAAGCCCCAAACATAATGGTCTATAAAAAAGTGTCCACTGGAAATACTAATTATTGAATATGGGATACACTTTGTTATGGATAACCCAAAACATTGTGTAAACTAATGTAGTGGAGGAACACTAGGTACCTCAATACATACTTAAATCCTCTGTGAGTTCTGAATGCATCTAACTATAAATTCCCTCCATCACATGTTTATCTATACTAGGGATTTATCCTACACCATGGATCGTCAAATGGACCTCAAACACACATGCCAAAGGAACCCATTGAACACACAAAAACTATATCATTTTTTTGTGGAACAAACTAACCCACATAAGTTTATATCAAACCCTATGAATGCATCACGGTAGGGGAATACTCCCTCTTTTTTGAGAGTTAAAAGATATTTTAAATGTTACCAAAATACATTTCTATAACATTTCATTTCTCCATGAAAAAACAAAAAAGAAGATTTTAAATGGTATAATTATCCTCTTTTTGGATGTACTCTGAAAATAGTATAAGAAAAAAAAAATTATAACTGAAAGCACTCTCAGACCCTCTAGTTAAAAAGCCTTCAGTGCCTCCAATTTTCAACGATCTGACCACTGGTATCCCATGCATGGGATGGTCAACCTAGGGGTAGTGGTGGTATCACTAAACCAAAATACTAGTAACCTCCTACATCCCCTAGCTCTGACATCACACCTACCACACTATGAACCTCCCCACTCTTGATGGTTCTTTTTCTAGGAGTTTGGTCTATCGCCTCCCTTTCTGTATCACATATGGAATGAAACTATCTTGTGAGATTCCCAATTAATAAAGATTAATATAAATTTCATGGCCTCAGAGAAATTATGGATCCCTTAAGTTTCCCATAAATCCTCTTTTTTGTTACATTTGTCACACGGCTTTTGTCGGTGGGTCCTACTAACACTACATCTTAAGTAATCTGTTCTTCTAATGTTCACAATATGTGATCAACCCGTATTCATCAACATATAGAACCAATATATTTATCCATGACTCAATTTGATTTTATGATTCCACTTGACTCACTTGAAGTGGGTCTATGAACAGATCGGTGGGAAAAAGTGCCACCTGGTGGCCATCATGAATGAAGACCAACTTTTGACCAAGACCCTTCAGGGAGTCCCAATCACTCATTGAGTCATAATCTCTAATGTAAAATGTAAAAATAAATTGATATCATTATGGAAACATCATGGAAGGAGACAAGATGGACCATTGTAAATGAGTATATCTGGTGATAGGACTAAAGAAGGAAATGGTTATATACATTATGGCATTTTCAATTCCAACGGGGATACCAAATTTTGAAATTTATAATAGGAATGAAACAAACAACTAAAATACTTCGTAGAATATGAATTGAGTGTTTAAGGTGAAATTCATATAGGTAGACCTATAGAATATATTAAATCAATAAGAAAGATATGATTTTTGTTTGAGTTGTAGGAATTGAATATGAGGTAGTGAACAAGTTATTGGTGAATAACAAGGTAAATGAAAATATAAAAAGGCTATCAGGTATTAATGAATCCTAGACCATCTTATAAAAATGTATGAATTAATTAATTAAAAAACATGCATTCAAAAGAGTTAGGTCATATTGAGTATAATGGTCACGGTAAAGGATTTCGACACAAAAGACTCATTTTCTCATGGATCGGTACAACAGATTTAAAAGAACGAGTAACCAAAAACCATATTTACACACATGGAAGGAGAAAAACCCAATAGTCATAGTGGATGTATGAACCCTAGAACTCACAATAAACAAATGGAATCCAGTAAACTCATGAAATGGGATTGATCAATTAAATATAAATATTAAAAACACTTCCCATCCCCTTTCAAAAAGGTTATGAAAAAATAATTTTGGAGGTGATATGAAGGAATAAAAAATATAAAATCCAAAAAAAACCAAATATATAATAACTCTTTCATTCATTCCCCAATAATCACGAATTCCATCAAAAAAATAAATCACCACCACTTAATAGCCCGGATCGAGGGCATTAATGTGTAAACAAAAACATTTGAAATGGGACAAAAGAGGGATATGTTGTGGGAACACATCATCTAGAAGGAATTTGTCTCATGTTCAGGCTCCCATCCCCTCCAAGTGCGAATCAAATGGTCAAAATAAATAAATTTTTTTCTATAAAAAACCTCATCTAGAATATATCACGTATCTTTATTTTTCTATTTTTTGATATGTTCATGATTTGTAAATTTACACAATGTATACACAATGTGAATAGTGCATTATTTGTATATTACTATCTCTAAATATTCCATGTCTTGAATAGTGTACATGATGTAAAATGGAAATTCAAAATGTTTAATATTTCACATCTTGAAATATATTTCTATGATCTCTCTCGATGAAATCATGGCATTTAATAAAATACACTACATGAAATTTTCTTCATCACAGTCTAGAACTCTGATGCATCCTCAGGTTGGTGATGTCGCACCGTGATGTCGTGTGAAGTGTTTGTTAGATTGTGTATGAGTCTAAATTCTGTCAATTTCAAAAGTTATTTTGAATCATAACATAAAATTTAAAATAAATAAATCATTTCTACATGGTCAAGAATCATCAATTTTTATTGAAATCAATGTATTAAATTTTTAACATGAATGCAATGAAATTACCTCATGAAACCCATAACCCATTATTATATGATTTTTGAACAATTTTTTTTTCCTAGAAACCATTTCCCATATATAATAAATCACTAAATCCCACTTGATCAGTCATAGGATAAGTGTGACTATGAAAATACCACCTCTAATTTTTCAAGAGATAGTAACAAGTGTTGAGTAGGAATAATACTAAAATTGGATTCCATATCCTAAGGTACATGTATGCACACACAGACAAACAAACATATTTAATCCCATAAAATGTTTAATTCTAGAATAAAACATATAAAAATTAAGAATACATATAAATCCAATAGTCCGCATGCAACAAAAATAGTAGGAAACATTAATGTAAAAATTTTGACCCCATAAAAAATTGTAATGACGTCAAACCTAATAGAAAGAGAGCACTTCGAACATATGGGAACCCTATAATGAACCACATTTTTATTTTCCAAATATAAGCTATTCCTACTGATATTTCACTGAGAACCCTATCATATGGTCTTTCATATGTATAATACATGACATGTGCATGCAGAGCCCATTAATATGTCAGTATAAAAATACCTCATAAGAACCCCTGATATAACAATGAATAATGTGTAATGGTTGGTTATCTAATCACTATATTGGAATTAAAATCATGATATGAGGCATATCAATAATCATGATCTACCCAGATATCCTTATTGAAATTCTATATGTCACAAATTTCACTACCACTACCAGTAATAATATCACTGAAGGTTTCAAGGGCACTGCTTGTGCAGTTGAATCCATTCCATGAGTTATACAATACCTTATGGAACTCATCCAAAAAATCATTCTCATAGAGTCTATACAAGAAGAATCGTGCATGAAATTTGGACGATTAAAATTAGATACACACTCGATTAGGGAAATACCTCATCAAAAATATTAGATAGTGATACAAAGATAGAGGTTCAATGTTCATTGAGACTGGAGGGACACCCGACCATACTTGATTTTTCATATGTGGTATGGGGTCAAGACCCATGAATATTTTTGTCATGTTGACTCCAACAACCAACCATAGGTAGAATGATGTTAATGAAGATATATTAGGGCCATTTGGAGGGATGTATTCTATAATTGAAAAATATATATGAAACCTCATACATTGGACCAAATGTTGTACTAAACCCTCATGGTATCAGACTGAGACAACTAACTATAGAAAAAGGGTAATCATATACATTGTTTTGATATGTGGATATTATGGAGGGGTTAAACTCCTATGATGAGGATATGATAACACATTTAACTCTCATATGAATAGACCCAGGGAATATACTCAACTAATATTAGTCCATTAATACTCAAAAAATCTCATAATGAAACTGAATATATGAGAAAGATGAATCCATCATATCCTTAAAGGAGTAAATGGAATTTTCCAAGGGGTACACATTGTATCTCGAAAATCTAGGAACTTCCCACATCTTTTTCAAACATGAGATTCCTTTCAAAAGTAAAAAAGAATGAACTATTAAGGTATGGTTTGTAGAATGGTGTGTTGGCTCTCGATGTGTTGTATTCCTGTGCCAATGTACATCTAGTCTACACACTGTATAAGGAAACAAGTCCACGTTTTCATGTAATCCATCCACACACCAACCCATCATCAATGTGTTACATAGTGTGTGACATGGAACATATGTAATATAATAGGACACAGATCTAGAGAATTTAATCCATGTACACACTGAGCTGGTTGGTCATTGTCCACCACATGTATGAAACATGTAACAATACACGTAATAATTATCACTATGAAAAAACCCAAGAACTACATAGAGGAGACTAAATAATGCGTGTCAGTAGGACTTCATGCATTGTATTCAAGAATATAATTGAACTCATGGGATTCCTAATATAATTTACCTGATATTTATTCCACATTTAAACAAGATTTATTACATTAAAATGTACTTAATAAAATTAAAAATATTAAGAGGCCAAGTGTATTTGGGTTTTAGGAACATTACATACGAACATAAAACATTAAATTCAACAACATCATTATTGAAAAATTCTTTGACACGACAACAACATTCCTTCATACATAACACTACATGGGATAACCTGAAGAAATAAATAACAAAATGTTGTGATATAAATCCCAGTAAGGGAGTTGTCATCAAATAACATGAGGATTATAATGCATGTTATGAATGGAATATCAATGTGGCGTAATGGAACATGATTAATAAGGGGTGATATGACATGATAACAATAACATGGGAATTTTGGAAACAAATTGAAACACCACATCATAAACATAAGTCAAAGATAAAATTCCAAGACATCATGTTGGAAAAAGACCCATAAAGGAATCAAGTAAACTCATGTCCAAACATGATGTATAATGATACTTTCTATTAACTAATTCAATGGAGAGCTATCAGGCTTTATACATAATACACTTTTCAATTTAATGCTTAAGGGTGCCACACAGATCATATAACCTGGATTTCATCAACAACATTATTTTATTCCATCATCTAGAAATGTGGAATACATATATTTATGTCGTTAATAAATATATGAATGTTCATGAAGGTGAAAACACTTAGTAGAGAAATTGGTATGGTATTCACTAACCATTATTTTGGCCAAAAACATTGTGGTGCAATTTCGGTAGCATAAAAAATCATATATAATTTAATCAAATGGGTTGGTGAGTTAAAAAGGTTTCTCATATCACATAGACATGAAATGGACAGGAATATGAATATTGAAGAACATATCCGAAAATATGAAAATTGAAATTATAAGACATAACATAAAAGATATTCTTGAATAACGAGATGGGTGGAAGATCCCATAAAACATTTTGGCATAGTAACAGGTGTAATTAACGGATAATATAGGGGATTAATGAGAGTGAGAGGAATATCCCTTTATTTTTTACATCAAATGGAAATGATGTGGATCATGGAAAATCATATCCCAACTTGTGAAAATGGTATTTATGAATAATAATATATAATAATTAATTGAATGGAAATGTGAAGAGGGAAATCCATTACATGGATGTGGGACTTCAATGGCTTGGGATAGTCTTCTTTAGAGCTTTGTCCACCATGGGAGGAATTTATGGAATAGATATCCGAGTATGGATGACCCTCAAAGGGTTTTAGTGAAGAGAAATGGGATATTGGCTAGGTTTTTATAGGAATGGATGTGAATTTCAGAATTCTTTTGGTTTTGGACACTTCATAATAAAATATTCAAATATAAAAACTATCCATTGTTTTTCCCATGGTTTCTGGAAAAGGGTAGTGGATTAAATTATTTTATAAAGACATGTTATGACCGTATGAAAATAATTCCATTTCTTTTCTTGAGGTGTGTCAAACTCTCAAAGAAATTATTTTAATTTAAAATATATTTTGGAGGATTCAAAAATGAATTATAAAAAAATCAAAATATACTAAAAATTACATCATTTTATAAGATAATCATATATTTTTCCAAGTGTACCATTTATAGTATTTTTAAATAAATATTCGACCATTACGATGTCATAAAACACACTGTATATGTATACAATATTTAATTAGGACCCAAAAATTATACTCTCTCATAAAATTATGAAACAATTAACTTATGGATAATTTCGACATCATGATTCAAAAAATAATATTAACTTTTTCAAAATGAATTTTTAACTATTTTAATGTTAACTTTTAAAATAAAATCTGATATTTATTAAAAATTGACGGGTTTTGATAAAACATTTCTTCTAATATTAATAATTTTCTATATCATAAATATTATATGATCAATAATATTTAATAAAATTTATTTAATAATAATTTTTTATTAAATTTTTTTTATTTAAAAAATTAATTAATGCATCAATATTTTTTTTAATTGAATGTTAATAATAACTAAAAATACAACATCTGAAATAAAAATCATTTATAACGTAAAAATAATATGAAGAAAAATATTTTATTTATTATATAAAAAATAATGTACATAATAATATTTCAAGGGTCATGATTCATATCCCTTTATTACACAAGCATATACACCAAGATTATGGTGCGTGATGGTTGGGATTTTTAGGGGTCGTTCAGTGGACATGGTTTGGGTCGGGATCTCGATGAGCTTAACCTTCTCCCATAAAAAGATTATCTCATTCTTGGGTTGTTGGATATTAGATTGGGTTTAGTCTCACTAAAATCCAAGAATTTATATCTTCCTCTAAAGCACTCTTAAATTGGACTCATGGGTATTATCATACTGGTTGAAGCCATCAATTAATATTTCAATGTCAAAAGGATTTGTTAAAACACAATATTTATACTAGTTTTTATGATCAATATTTAATGGATGTATATCAAGTTTAAATATACTTAAATATGATTTAAAATACATTTGTAAATAATAAAACAAGTACATGTTATTTTTATAACCATAAGATATTTATTTATGTAAAAATAAATTGAATATCATTCAAACATGTTTGGGCCATTAAACCCCCCCCCACAAAGAAATTTCTCCCTCAAATATTCATATCTCAAACTAAAACAGATAAGGGTAACTAGGTTTCATATCCTCCTATGGATCCCCCATTTCTTATTCAAATATTTGGTTTCACCCAAACACATTAACCCGAGGTATTGTATTATTTCATATAACATTTTCTATACGATCTAAGATCTTCCCTAGATGCTTCTCATAGAAAATTTCATTATCTAATGGATCCAGATTTGGATCGAGTATATGTGAGGGGTCTTTTTTGTATATCCTTAAGAGTGATAAATGGAATACATAACATAATTTAGTTATGTTTAGTGGGAGTTCTAGTCATTAGGCCATAACTCCGATGTGATAAACGGTCTCATAAGGGAATATGTATCTTGAACTAAGAAAAACCTTCATCTCAAATGTCATCAATCTTTCCTTGGAGAAATTATGAGAAAATACATGTCTCCATAATTAAACTATAGGTCTCTTCGATGATTATTAGTATATCACTTTTGATAACTATAATAAAATTTGATATGTTGATTAATGGTATTAACATTATCAACCATTTATTCTACCATTTCGAGACCAAGATGTTCTCATTCCCAAACTACATTCCAACATGAAAATTTTATTCATCTCTTCCCATAATGGGAGTCATTAGGAGAAATATGGATGGTTGCGTAGAAATTGTTGTTGTAATTTAACTCAAACAAATGAAGATGTTGGAACCATCCATATGTTATGTCCATTGGGAAACCTCTCAACATATCCATAAGTGTTTGGATAGGCCTCTAAAACTGTTCATCGGTTTGATGGTGACAATCCATTATGAAATTCAGATATGTGTTTAGATCATGTTAGATACTTTACCAAAACATATAGGTGAATCATGGATCTCAATCACACACAATCAACAATGGTACTCAATGCAGCCTTAAAACTAATATGATTTATATACACGGTATTTTATCTAGTGGGAAATAATATTGAATAATAATTAAATCTGAATTCATTGAAATATGATACCCAATAACCTAGATACCATTGTTTCCCATGGATATATTTTGATTTCTGGTGTAAAAGTACATGGTGATGTTTTCCCATTTCCATGATTGTATGGGTAGTGGTTTCATCATCCCATTATAATTATTTTTATTAGCATTAATGCGATGAAATACCATCACATTTATTTATATTTAGATATCTCGTTCTTCATGTTATCCCACCTATTGTTCTCTCAGAAATCTCGATACATAATTTTGTTTCCTGGGGGAAGGGAGAATGCCGATGTAAGGACACAAAATTTTACTAAGAAAATTTCCACCTGATATGATTAAATGTATTTTTATTTGAAAGTTTTCTATAAAACATATGAACTTATTTGGTTTTATGTTTCTGGATTTAAAAATACCGTTAAGAAATGTTACCATTGTGAATATAGACATTGAATAGTGATCAATGATTAGTATAAATATATTGATTTAACATATCCAATATACTAAGTCAAAGGATGTGATGGCCTCATAAATTATAATTTATTAGTTTGAATCCCATTTTTTGGAGCTCGTAAAGGATGTGGTGTCACTGGTTTTTGATCCTGACCAAGCCTAAGGAAAGCATCAAAAAGTTATGCTTGAACAGAACAGCCTATGGGATATGTGGATGTTTATAGAGATTTCCACCAGAACGATATTATCAGAGCCACCCCAAGAGTCTGTCACCATCGCACAACATAGCCATAATTTATATGTTGGTATTTTAAGGGGTTATGTAACAATACCCTACCACTATTATTTTGTGGATTATTATTTTATATAAAGAATATACATTCATTTTGTTATTGTTACATTCTAAAAACATTTTAAAGCATATATAATATTTTAAGTTAACATTCAATTAACAAATTTATTTTGAAGAATTAATGGATTATTAAATTTAATAATATTTTATTAAAATATCATTACTAAATTAGATTTTTATTAAATATTAATTATCAGATAATTATTTTGTATACAATTGTAATTTTTATTATGCTTTGAAAAGTGTTTTTGTAAAAACCCATGATTTTTTTATAAATGTCAGTTTTCATTTTAAAAGTAAAAATTCAGATTTTTTTTAATTTATTTATATAAAAAGAATATTTTTTTGGGATCAAGACATCAAATTTATCCAATGGTGAACTTTTCATAATTTTTCAAGACAATCCAATTATTGGGTAAAAAGTAAATATTGTTTTAATATATAATGTGTTCTATGACATCATAATGACAAATTGTGATGTAATAAAATATCATAAATGTGATTTTTTGATAATATAAGTTTTAAATTTAATATAATGTGTTTCATGGTCTCTTTGATTTATTTTACAAATCCTTAGTCGACCTTATAAGGCTTATAAAATATTTTATCATTTTAAAATGATTTTCTTGAGAGTTTGACTCACATTCACATAAGCATGCCTAATATATTAATATTTTAGTCTATTTATCATATAGATTAATATTTCCACTCCACATTGGTGAAATACCATGTTAAAAAACCATGGGATGGATTTTGGTTTTTATTACATTATTGTGTGGTGTCCAAAACCTAAATAATAATGAAATCCCTCTCATTTCCTATATAAACCCTCTCAATATCTCATTCATATTCGCACAAACCATTTGGATCTTGACCAACCCCTACCCTTATCTCAAGAATCCTCCCAAGGATCCCAAGGCCCCAAATAATCCCATCTCAAGCCTCTCCCAAGCCTTTGGGATCACACTTCCAAGTATGGGATTTCTTCCTTTCTCATTTTTGTCCAAATTTATTTATGTTGTTATGACCTTTTATTTTCAATTAAAAATGTTGGGGTATGATTTTTCACCTCTCCTTAACATTCCTACGTAGGTTTCAGTGATTAGAGTCCCCTTTATCTCTCATTAATGCCTCCCATGTACATCTATTACCATACCAAAATTCAGTTAGTGATTTCTCCCTGCACATTTACATTCAAGAAATTCCTTAACATTATGGATCTATATTCCACTACATATGTTGGGACATATATATTAATTTATAATTATATATATTACCCCCTCATATTCCATTTAATTTATATATCATTAGATAAACCTTTCTCTTCAATCATCCATTTTTAAGAACTCATATGTCATACTGTTATGTTGACGAAATTGCACTGCGATTTTCGAAGCCAAAGTCATTGTCTAGTGAATACCATGCCAATTTATTTATCATGGGTATCCAACATTATCCACATTTACATATTTATTATAGTGTTTCATGTATGAATTAAACATTCCATTATTGTGTAATAAATGAATATGATTAACAAATCCATGTTATATGATCCATGTAGAAGACTTATGCATGAAATGAAATGATTAAGAATGGAGTTCACTGATAGCGCTCCAGTGCATTGGGTAAAGATTAGTGTCATGATACTTCAAGTTCAATGATGTTTTACTCATGATAATTCACATGAAATTAGGGTTTACTCATTCTCCATGTGCGATGATTCTTTGATCATGCTAATATCATGTTAAATGGTATTGCTACATTTACATGTTATGATAACCATGATATATCATGCCTTTAGGTTAATTTTATAATGTGCTTCGTTGATATGCCTATTGCCTAGAATTAACTATATTATTCATTTTATGCTTTTTATACTCCCATACTAGGATTTATAGCTCACACATTCTTATGGATGTCCTCAGGTTATCCCATACAATGCTAAGTACAATGGAATATATTGGTCGTGTAAAAGAAGTTTCCATTAAAGATGATGGGTTTTATGTTCTAATTTGTTATGTAATGTTCCTAATTTCACATGACATTAGACATGTCGATCCTAAAAGTTGTCTTAAGTGATCATTTTTTAACAAATAATTTTTAAGTTTGTAATAATGAGAAGGGTTGTTATTATTGATATCAAAGGATATGTTTAGTTATTTTTGGTATTAAAATTATAAAACATTATTGAAATCCTTAGTTATAATAATACGTATAATAAAAAATCCCTAAATATTAGTGAGTATTGATTAAGTTGTATATCATGAAAATAAATCCATGTTTGGATACAAGCAGTTAGAGGCAGCTCTGGAATATATGTATCTATAGGTAAAAACATGACACACTACTTTGATCTAGACTCAAATGGGAAGTGGTGCACAAAAATAGGCCATACTGCACTCTTTCTTACAAAACCCCCAAGTGATATGATTTGGTAAATTTATATATGTAGTATGAATCATTATTAGGGTAATTAAAAAGATACCCTAGAGAATATATTTTGGGAAGAAGATCTGGGATAACATAGATAATTTAAGGAAATAAATGTAATTTATATGTTATCCTTTTTTTCATCGAATTCCCCTTTATGTGTTACCCCTAACATTTCGTTTATTCTAGCCAATGTCCAATAATAAGAGGAATCAGGATAACAACTGATGCAATGATCAATTTGAACACTTCTAATGATATTCCCAATCTTATGGGAGTGGGAATCACAAACATTGTCATGATATTATCTCAGTTAACTATTGTTTTGAAAAGAATCATGGGCCAAGGGGAACTTTCAACAACCCATAACAAAGAACAATCCATAATCGAGTGCCTCATTAGACAAATTCCTACTAATTTTAATGGATCATCTGATCCGTCAATCATCAAACTATGGATCAACTATATTGAGAATATCTTCTCCATCCTTCAATGTTATGAACAAGATAAGGTACTTCTGGCTACTTATCATATAGAGGTTGATGCTGATAAATGGTTGAAATTCATAAAAAATATGAATCTTGAGGAGGAGAACGAGGCATTAAAATAATGTATTTCCAGAAAATGTTTTCAATAAATATTTCCCTCGCATTCTCCACCTTAAAATGGAAAGGTACTTCCTTAATATCAAGAAAAGATGATCAATGCATTGGAGAATAAGAGGAAAATATTACAAGGATTTCATGATAGGCCTCCAGCTTTGTCTTTTCCCCTGAATGCATGGTTTACTACTTCTTTGGCGGGGATAATACCTAGCCTATGAAAAGCCCTAGTGATCCGGGACTTTGGGAGATATGAGTAAATTGTAAGATGTGTCCTCAAAGACAGAATAGTGATCACCGAATCTCAAGGGTTTCAAGGGGATAAGAATCTTAAGGTAGAATTTAATTTTGGTTGTTTTATGGATAAATATAATAGTTTTATGGAATTCCAGCACCCTACATATCAAATGTACGAAAAGAAGTACCCCAGAAATTGCATGAAGGGTACGAGAAAATGCTTTCGGTGTTGAAGAGAAGGGTACATAGCCATTTAATACTGACGAGAAAAAATATAAACTACAATAAAGGAGAGTAACTCTCCATTCAACACTCAACGCATTATTCATTTACATCTAATTCCATGAACTAGGAATCTTTGAAAACTATTTCCCAAATCCAATGGGTTTCGGAGGCAATGAACAACCTACTATGTATAAAGGGTGATCATTTTTGCATCACTACCACCGAATGAACCCCAAAAACAATGTGGTGATAGGTATGCATGTTATTCATTCATGAATTGTAAAAATACTTTTTTATTCCAGTTCTACAAATTATTTTTTATCCAGAAAATCTATTAGAATGGTCCCAACACCACCATAATTCATGAATGTAATGATGTCGGTGAGAATGGAAAACATGGAAATATTTTCATTCCATGAATATAACACTTCCCCTGTAACCATTTTTGGGTTGAACTCCCCAACGTTCGTCATAATACTCTCTTTGGTGGAATTTGATGAAATTCATGTCATGGATTGGATTTACTTATATAGATCCATCATAATTTACCCTTACAGAGAAATCACTCTCTATATGGAAAATCAAACCCTGATTCTGTACAAATGCATAGAGGGGGATTAATCTTCCATAGCACCATCATCTCAAGAATAGATATTACTTCTTAATAAGAACATGCATCTTGATTATATGATTATGTCTAAGGAAGCAACCATCATTGAAGTCATACCAATTGTGAGGGAATTCACTGATGTGTTTATCAAGGAATTTCCTGGACTTCCTCTTATAAGAGATGTTTAATTCTTGATTGATCTTATACATGGGTTGTTTCCAATATCGAAGACTCCATATAGAATGGTCATTGTATAGCTTTAAGAGTTAATGACAAAACTATCTAAGAATCTAGATAAAGGGTTTATATAACCAAGTGCTTCAACATTGGGTGCACCAGTCCTCTTTGTCCAGAAGAAGGATGGTTCAATTCTCATTTGCATTGATTATCGTGAGCTCACAAAAATCACGATAAAGAAAAATTATCCTCTTCCCCGAATTGATGACTTGTTCAATCACCACTGTGAAGCAAAATATTTTTCCAGGGTCGATTTGTAGTCAGGATATTACCATTTGAAGGTGAATAAGAAGGATATCTCCAATACATATTTTCATACAAGGTACAGGCACTATGAATTAATTGTAAGGCCTTTCAGGGTTGCAAATTCTCTAGAAATCATCAAAGACATGCTGAATAGTGTCTTTATATATTACCTCGACAAATTATTGGTATACTTTATAGTTGATATTATAATATACATCCAAAAACTATGTGGAGCATGGGGCGAATTTAAGCAATATACAGGAGACCATTCGAAAGGAGAAGCTCTATGAAAAGTACTGAAAGTGTTAGTTATGGTTGATGAATGTCTCATAATTAGGTCATATCATCAGTTGAAATAGGATATCTATGGATCCGTCGAAGACATCTATAATAGATGGATGGATGAGGCCAACATCAGCGATGGATATCTGTAGAATCTAGGGTTAGCTGTATATTATCACACATTTATGAGAAATTTGACAGTATTGTAAAACCCTCTTACCAATCTATCTGGGAAGGGAGTCAAGTATTATTCCAGTGATAAATGTGAAGAAAGATTCATGGAGTTGAAAAGGAGTCTTATCACTATACACGTTCTCACACTACCTATAAGTGGAGAACATTTTGTTGTATTTAGTGATTCTTTGAAGAAGGTCTTGGGCTATGTGTGGATGGTAAATTACAATTTCATTTCCTATACTTCAAGGTAATTGAATGTTCATTAGAAAAACAATCCAACACATGATCTAGAGTTTGTTTTAGAAATCATTGATTTGAAATTTTGGTGCCATTATCTCATTGGGGAGAAGTGTGAAATATACACGGATCACAAAATCCTCAAGTATATGTTCACCCAGAAAAGGTTGAACATGCACCAATGATGATTGTAAGATCTGATGAAAGACTATGACTGCTCAATCCATTACCACCATTGGAATGTGAAAAAAGTGGTAGATTCTCTATTTAAAAAGGATCCAGTGATTCTATCGTTTATGTGAATTGAAAAGGATCTAATCTTTTTAATATTGATGAAGATGGACATGGGTATCATAAACAATGGAAATTCATTAATCCTTTTATAACTTTTTTAATAGACATCTCTTTTGGAATTGTTAAAAGATGAAAAAATGATGAAGTGGTAATTTATAAGAAAGTGGAAACTATCAGAAATGGTAAATACATATTGTTCTTTGTTAATGAAGATGTAATTGTGAGATTAGGGTCACAAATATGTTTTCCATATAATCTTATGTTAAAGAAAGAACTCTTGGATGATGCCCACAACTCAAATTTTTCCATTCACCCAGTAAACCAAAAGATGTATTAAGATCTCCGAGAGAATTATTGGTGGGATAACATAAATAAAGATATCACTAAGTATTCATAAATTTGAATGGTATGCCAGCTAGTGAAGGATGAGTGGAAGAAGTCTAAGGGGATAATGTAACAATTACCCAAACAAACATGGGAATGGGAGAACATCACCATGGACATTAACAATGGAAATCCGATGAAATCCAAAAAAACAATGCAATCGGGGTTGTTGTGGATCTTCTAACAAAGACTACACACTTAATTACAATTAGAGAGGATTTATCATTGGATTAACAAGAAAAGATATATATTAGAGAAGTGGTAGGTATAAATGGAGTATCAATATCTATTGTATCCGATTGAGATCCAAGATTCACCCCTTTGTTCTGGAAGAGTCATCAACATTCTCTGAGTACTATGTCGAACATCATTATGTATTATCATCCTCATACTAATGCCAAATGTCATTATAAAATCCAAACACTTGATGAAGTGTTTATAAAATTCTCAATGGTCTTAAAAGGAGTATGGTATATATATCCCTTTATTTGAGTTCTCATATAATAATAGCTTCCACTGAAGCATCCGGATGTCTCTTTATGATGTCCTTTATGGGAAGAGGTGTAGAAAACCAGTATGTTGGGACAAAGATAGGTACTGAAAACTCCTAGGTCTAAAAATGGTTGATGAAATTATTGATAAGGTTAAGACCATCTAGCAAGACATTAGAGTCTCTCACTGTCAACAAAATAGATATGATGATAATCGTCAACGAGACCTAGAGTTTTATGTTGGTGACATGTTATTCACCATAATATCACCATGGAAGAGAACTATGAGTTTTGGGAAGAACACAAAGCATAGTCCATGGTACATATGCCATTTTGGGATCCATGATCGCATTAGAGCAGTGGCCTATCGACTCCCACTCCCATCGAACCTATCTCATGTACATTTTTTTTCCATGTAACACTCTAGAGGAAGAACATACCTAAACCATCACATGTACACAATCCAGAGGTGGTACCATTGGAGAATGACCTATTCAATGAAGAGAAGTAGGAGAAGATCTTATAACATAGATAAAAAGATATAAAAAATAAGCCAAATCCCCTTATCAAGGTGTTGTGCTGAAACCAAATGTTTGAAGAAGAAACATGAGAATCAGTGGAAAGGATGAAGAAAATATACCCCTATCGATTTTAGTGTGGGAAAAAGAAATTTTGACGATGAAATTTCTTATGGGGTAGATTTTAACGACCCAATCATTTATCAGAAAATTCATCCTAATCGAATTAAATGTATTTTTATATAAAATGGATATATAAAATTTTTGTAATTCATTGATTTTATTTTATTTTTTATTTTAAAATTCCATTTTGAAATGTTACCCATGTTAATATATCCCTTTAATAGTGATCACATGATTACTATAAATATAGGGCTTTAATAAATATAATATATTTATACAAAGGAATCGACAACCTCATCTAGTATAATTTCTCCATACAAATACCATTTTTCAGAGCTCAGATAGGAGGCGGTGTCCCTAGGTTTTGCTCTTATCCAAGCCCAAGATGAGCTTTAACATGTTAAGAATGAATAGAACTACCTACAGGAGAAGTGGAAGATGATAGAGATTACCACCCGAGTAATGTTATCCAAGCGACCTCAAGAGTCTTTCATCATCACAAACCATATCTTTAGGTTATATATGGGTGTATAAGGGGTTATGTACCACAAACCTAACTATATTATTATGTGTGTTATTATTTTTAGATAAATAATATTCATTCATTTTATTATTGTTAATATGTAAAAAGTTTTTAAAGAACAAATAGAATTTTAAGTTAATACTCAATTAACAAATATATATTTATTTATTATTTTATTTTTAAATTAAATAATATATAAATAAAATATTATTAATAAATTAGTTTTTATTAAATATAAATGATCATATAATTTTTATGAATACAATTGTAATTTTTATTAATGTTTGAAAACAGCTCTTTTCAAAACCAATGAATTTTCGATAAAAGTCACTTTTATTTTAAAAGTACAATGTTTTTCATATTTTGAGAATTATATAGATGAAATAGTTTTCTTTGAATCACGTCTTCGAAATTATCCAAAACTGAATTTTTCATTATTTTCTGAGATAGTTGAATTTTTGGGTATAAATTAAATACCATTTACAAATATAATGTGTTTTATTACATCATAATGAACCAATAGTGTTGTAATAAAATTCCATAAATGGGATGTTTAGATAATATATGATTTATATTTAAAACAAATAGATTTTAGGTTTGTTTGGATAATTTTATAAAGCCTTAGTGGTCCCTCTATGACTTATAAAACATTTTAAACTATTAAAATGATTTCCTTGAGAGTGTGACTCAGCTCTACATAAGAAAGCCTAATATTTTAATATGAATGGACATTGACCTGATAAAATAATTTTTCAAATATACTTTGGAAAAAATATTGTAAAAAACAATGAGATGGTATATGGTTTTTATTAATTTAATGTGTGGTGTCAAAAACCTAAATAATATAGAATTCCCTCACCTTTCTTATATAAACCCTATCAATATCCCATTCATCTTCACTCAAACCATATGAAGATTCACCAAACCATGGACCCCTCTCTATATAATCTTCCCAAGGCACCCCAAGCTCCCTTGAATCTCTTCTAAAGACCCTCCCAAGCCATTGGGATCACACTTTAAAGTATGGTATTTCTTCTTTTCTCATTTTTCCCTAATTTTTTATGTTGTTATTCCATTTTATTTTCTATTTAAAATGACGGGGCATGATTTCTCACCCCCAGTATTCTGAAATAATTATTTTTTAATGATTATATACTCAATTGTCTCTCAATAATTCCTCCCTTGTACACCTGTTACCATGCCAGAATTCAGTAAGGGGTTTCTCTGTCCTTATTTATATTCAAGAAATTATTTTACATTATGAATATAAAATCCATTACATATGTTAGGACCTGTATCTATATGACCCCCTCAATTTAAATTTAATATACATATGATGATAACCCCCTTTCTTTCTCGTCAACCATTTTTATGAATTATTATGTCACGATGTTATGCTGTCGAAATTAGACCGTGATTTTCCAAGACAAAGTCATTGTGTGGTGAATACAAAGAAAATTTCTCTATCGTGGGAATCCACCATTATTCAAATTTACATAATTATTATAGAGATTCATGTCTGAATTCTAGATTCCCTAATCATGGATGAAATTATTATGTTTAATGAATCCAAGTTAAATGATCCATGAGGCACACTTATACATGAAATAAAATTATTAAGAAGGGTGATCCCTGATAGCACTCTAATTCATTGGGTAAACATTAGTATCATGAAAAATCATGTGAAATGAGGGTGTTATCATAATAATTCAAATAAAATGAGGGTTTACACATTATACATGTGTAATGATCCTTGTATAATTCTAATATCATGTTAAATGTTGTGGTCACATTTCCATGTTATGATAACCATTCTATATCATGCCGTTATGTTCATGTTTCTCTTGTGATCCATTGAAATACCTATTTACTAACATGTACTATATTCTTCGTGTTATTATTTTTTGTCCCTTACATAGATTTATATCTTACCCTTTAATTATGATAGCCCTCCGTTAATACAATTCAATGTTAAGAACAAAGGAAAGTTGTGGTCATGTAACATAAGTATTCAATAAAGATTTTTGGTTTTATATTCTATGTTGTTATATAATGTATCTAATTTTACAAGAAACTAGACCACTATATCATCATATTTGTATTAAGTGAATATTTATGTAATAAATCTTGTTTAAGTGTGTAATAACGAGCAGGTTTGTTACAGTTAAACACTCTACATCACCCAAATGTTCTTTATTTAACATAGGATTTAAAGAAACACATATTATTGACCCAAATCACAGGATTCATTCTTTCTCAACAATGAACACTTAGGATTTATATTTTATAATAGCTTCCAATTTCATTTGAATTCAAAAAAAACTTTTTACCTTCCTTTTACCTTTTCAAAATAGTCAGGTAAGAAATAATTTGTGAAAGGATTGATGATGTTTCTTTTATGATGATTCCCATGACCATCAGCTTCCTGTTTAAGAAGATCATATCAATCTCAATTATCATAATTGATATAATTGATTGGCCCATTCTAAAAAGAGAGTATTCTACCTTGTTTTCATTCCTATGATGGTAGTGTATTGAGAATTTGTAATAATTGATGTGATCTAACCATCTTCATTGGATCATATTAAGAACTCTCTCTATGAATATGTATTTGAGATTTTTTTGGTCTGTATAAATTTTACATTTCTCCCAAAAGTGATAATTATGCAACATTCTTAATGCGATGATCATTGTTTCTAACACCAAATAATTTGTGGGATATTTTTGGTTGTGAATATTTGACTACCTTGAGTTGTGGGAAATGAGTTTTTTATTCTTCATCAACACACATCCCAATCCCTTCATCGAAGCATCACTGAACATAATAATATATTCCCCATTTGTGGGAAATTTGAGAATCAGGGTAGTGAAAAGGCTTATTTTCAACTCCATGATCCTTTCTTCTCATTCGTATTTCAATGAAAATTTGACTCACTTCTGAGTTATATTAGTAAGAGGGTTTATAAATTATGAAAAATTTAACACAAATTAGTGATAATATCCTACTAACCCAAGGAATCTTTAAATATTTTTCATATATTTTTTCCACATCCATTCATCATTTTCTATTTTCATGGATGGGTCGATAGATACCCTATTAAATGTGATGATACTCCCCATGAATGAGACTTCATTCAACCGTAACTCACACATGTTGTGCGTTACATAGAGATTAACCTATCACAAGGTCACTAGCATAGTTCTCATATTATCCTCATGATTATCCATTTTATGGAGTATATTAAAATATCATCTATGAAGACTACCCAAAATTTGTCGAGGTAATATCAGAAGAATATTTTCAATAAGTCCATGATGATTGTTGAAGAATTATTCAGATATAAAGGCATCACTATGAACTCATAGTGCCTATAACAAGTAAGAAAAGAAGTATTGGGGATATCCTCCTTTATCATACTTACATGGAATTATCCAGACTAGATATCAACCTTGGAGAAATATTGAGATCTACGTAGCTAATCAAACAAGTCATCAATTCAGGTAAAATGGAACCTTTTCTATATCATGAATTATTGAACTCACGATAATCAATGCAATGGTAGATTGACATATCATTCACGAAGAAGAGTACAAGTGAACCCCATGGTTAAGGAAATGATATTATAAAACCTTTATCTATATTTTCCTATAGTCATTTCTTTAGTTCATAAAATCCAAAATACCCATCATATAAGAAGTTTTGGATATTTAAAATACCTCAGATATATGCTCAATCAAAAATTCATATTCTTAGCTACAAGGAAGTCCTAAAAAATTCTTATGAAACACATCAGTGAATTAACTCACAATAATAATGTATTCAAGAATAGTTCATTCCTTAGAATTAATAATTTGAGCTAGATACTCTTGATCAACGAGAAATAATATCCATTATTGAGATGACAATTCTAAATGAGATTCACCCTCCTCCCTGCACTTGTAAAGAATTAGGGGATGATTCTCCATATAGAGAGTTATTTCCCTATCATGGTAATTTATGTTTTCACTATATAAGTAAATCCAATCCATTCTATGAATTGAATAAAATTGTACCAAGGAAATTATGATAAGTGTAACTATGAAGTTCAATCCACAAAATTTGACCGAGGAGATGTTATATTCCTGGATTGAAATAATATCCCAGTTTCATTTCCTCAATGACATATCTACTTCCATTCATTTTGCTAGTGTTTGAATAGTTTTTCTACACTTTTTTGATGTAATGGAAGGTGAATAACAAGTATCAAAATGTTTTCTCACTATTCTTGAATGAATAACTAGTGTACATGTAACCACATTGTTTTCAGGATTCACTTCATTGATAGTGAAGGGAAAAGATCTCCCGTGTTTTCATGGAGGTAGTTAAATTCCCCCAAAAAACCTTAGAATATGGTTATGGTTCAATTGGGGACCTATTTCCTTGTACTTTTAGGAACAAAAATGCATTTAGAGTCTATCAGGGAAATACTTTCCTCTGTCACATTGGTGAGACTCCCATGTTGGAATTCAATGGACAATTTCCGTTCACTTCATCACCAAAAGAATTTGTTTTTCCCCTTTGGAAATTTATGGGGTGTTTAATTCCTTACAATTGGTTAGTGGGGTTCTGGAATTTCATAGATTTATTGGATTTACCTATCAGACAACTAGAAATAAAGTACACTTTATGCTTCATGTCCCCATGATAGCCATGTGATTCACTAATCTCTATCTCAACATTGAGGGAAGATCATACAATTTCTTCATAGCTATCTAACTAATTGATTTTGAATTCTTTTGTATATTATATTTTATCCCACAAAATAAGCGGTCAACATTTCATCCATGGTAATGACAATACCAATGGCGTATCATGAATGACTTGTGATTTCTACATCGTAGTCCCCACCTGATTTGACATCCTTTTTCTTGAGCACACGGAAATATGTTCCATCTTAAGACGGAGGGTTCATGGAAAATATTTATAAAAAAACATTTTTCCAGATTTTCTTCCACTCAATTACATCAATCTCTCCTTTAGGATTTATATTCCTGATCAATGTCCGTAAATGATTATCTTCACCATCCATATGATAAATAGCTAGAAGAACCATATGTTGTTCAAAACATTTATGGATGGAGAAGAACTATTAAATTGAATATATCCATTTCTCCTTGATTAAGGGATCAAATGATCCATTGAAAGTGGAGTCCTTTATCACATGAAGATTTTGATTGTGGGTTTTTTTCATGGGGGGGGGGGGTTGGGCTCATATTTATCTAGATTCAAATTCATAACAAAAGTTTACATAGATAGTATCATGACAATGTATGTGATTACTTCTCCCATCATCTTGGGCATCTCATTTGGGTAGTCATCACATTTCCCCTCACATCATTTGTTAACATGATTCCTATTATTACAGGCTATTAGATAGAATAAAAGTGAACATAGGGATGGGTATTTTGAAATATTAAACACCTAATGGAGAATCCAATTATGATAAAAGGGTAACTTATATATTAATTTTATCTCCATAACCTATGAGTTTCTAGGATTTAGTTTATGTTATACATGATCTATGACCTAAATTTTTTTGATGTGGGATATTTTCTTATTCCCTTAATTATGGATCATAATTAGATTATGAATTTATATAAGTGTTTCCCTTGGGAGTTTCAAACTAGATGTGTAGTAAGTCTCGTTATTAGGTACCGGGTTACCATGAGTGAATCCCAAAACACATTATCATAGTTGGTACCCCTACGTACATTTATTCCAGAACCACATCGACCTATAATACCAATACAAATATGTATGTTATAGATAAGAAAATTTATGTATAATCACCAAAAAATAGGTTTTTTGTCTTTCACATATTCATATCCCATGGGTTTTCACTTGGGTTTCCAAATTCTAATCCCAAAAAATAATGAATATTATCCCCTAATACCAACAATACAAATCATGCTATTTAGTTTGTATTTAAAAATAATTTATTACATAAAATTAGACAATATAATATTTATAAGTAGGAAGGGTATAGTTAATTTTGGGATTAGGAACATTACAGAACAACATAAAACATGAAATATAATATCTTCATTATTGAAAACTTTTTTGACATGACCATTCATTTTCCTAATACTAAACACTTTATTAGATAAAATGAGGACATACAAAAGAAAGGGGTGACCTATAAATCCTAGTAAGGGAGTAAACGTGGAATAACAAAAGAATAATAATAATTTTTTAAAAAATAATAAAAAAATAGGTATAGAGGAATGTGATTAATAAGGCATGATATAACATGATAATCATAACATGAGAATATTGTAATGAACTTAAAACAATTTATCACAAATATAAGTCAAATATATATAACCAAGAGATCATTATTGAAAAATATCCAATAATGTAATTAGGTAAACCGATGTCCCAAAAATTATGTATCGTGATTCTAATCATTACCGAAGGCATTGCAGTGGTATCTAGGAGCACCCTTTATGAACATTTTAATCTCATGGTTTTGTGTGCCACATAGACAATAAAACATGGATTGAGTCAACAAAATAATTTTATTCCATGATCATGAAATTTAGAATATGTATATGTATTTACATAATAAATTAGAGTATGATCATAAAGGTGGATACCATTGGTAGACAACTAGGTATGTTATCCACTACACCATTATCGTGGCATGGGAAATTGTGGTGCAGTTTTAACAACATAACGACCTCATAATGAAAATAATAAAATGTTTTGGTGAGAGTTTATAGGTCTCCCGTCACATAGAAATGAAATGTAATGTAATATTAATAATTCAAAAAATATCCCATAATATTAAAAAGGTAATTATTAGTCCTAACAGAAAAGGGAAGCTTGATAAATGAGATGGGAGGAAGATACCCTGCAGAATTGCTGTATAGTAATGGGTGTACCTAAATGAAAATTGGGGGGGGGGTTAATGGGAGTGAAAAAAAGACACCATAATTTATACCTCAAATGTATAGTAAGGTGATCATGACTTATCATATCCCAAAAAAATTAAAATGGATTTTAAGAAGAATAATATAAAAGATGTTCTTGATTGGAAATGTGAAGAGAAATATTCTTTATTTGGATGTGTGACTACAAAGGCTTCAGTGATGATTCATGAGGGATTTGGGGAACCTTGAGATGACTCTTGGGAGTATTGCAAAGATTTTGGATAATCTTTAATTAATTTGTGTGTAGAAAAATGAGATCTTGGGAGGTTTTATATAGGAATGCAGGGGGATTTTATTATTATTTTGGTTTTGGAAAATTCTTAATAAAATATTCCAAACTGAAAATAACCCCATTGTTTTTTACAATTGATTATGGAAACATTGAGTGTATTATATTATTTTATAAGTCCATGAGATGATCATATTAAAATAATTTCCATTCTTATGAGGAGGTGAGTCACACTCTCAAGGAAATGTTTTTAAAATCAAAAAATATATTATAAGTCATGAATGATTCACTAAGGATTTAAAAAATATTAAAAATAAACTAAAAATTACATGATTTTAAAGGATAAAATATATTCTACCAATTATACCTTATAGTGTATATATTATATCACTATTGTCCCATTATGGTGTTATATAACGCATTTTATATTTCTAAGGTATTTAATTTTTACCAAAAAATTCGATTATCTTAGAAATTTTTTAAATATTCACCATTTGATAATTTAAATATAATAATTCAAAAAAAATTATTAATTTTATATAAATGATTTACTAAATATCTAAATTTTCACTTCTAAAATAAAAATAGGCATTTTGGGAAAACTGATTGGTTTTGGTAAACAATACATTACAAATCGTAAAAAAATTACTTTTTACCTCATAAAAAATATTTGATCATTTATATTTATTAAAATTTATTTTATTATTATAATTATAAAAATATTATTCCTTTAAAAAATTCATTAATTCATGAAAATATATTTCACTAATTGAATTTGAATATTAACATAAATTCTATTTATGCTATAAAATCATTTACAATGTAATAATAATATAAATATAAATATATTCATTATTATATTAAAAATAAAGTACATATTCATAAGAATATAATATTAATATATATTTATTAATTATCCTAGTATATTACTTAAATGTAATGTGCCTTATGGTGGGGCATTCATGGGGTTATTCAGTGTACATGGTTTGGGTCATGATCTTGATAAGATTGAACTTATCCTGTAAATGGTTTCGGTCAGGATTAAATAGTCGTATCTCATTTTGGGATTAATATAGAGAAATATAATAAATTCTATCTCACTAATAATCTATAGTTAATGGGCTCTATAGGGTATGATCATACTTGTTGAGGTCATCGCTTCTTTTTTCTGTGTAAAAGTGATTTTCTAAAATCATATATTAATACTAGTTATGTGATCATTGTTCAAAATCTATATAATCCACTGAAAAGTTACTTAATATTTATTTAAAATACAATTTTATACGACAAAATAAGTGAGTATGTTTCCAATTACAATATGAAATTTAATTAAGCCAAATGAAAAGGTAATTTTATTCATAAATGTTTGGGTAAATTAAACTAACATAACTTCCTTTTAAGACAAACATCACATCAAATATATTGAAATTATTAATAATATTCATTGATCTCAATTTCTATGAGATATTTTGTCCCAATTGGAAGAATTATATCTATCAAACCTTCAATGTGACATATACCATTTCCTATTTTAGTCAGAAAGTGAAAAACTACACATGAGGAACTGAAATACACATATGATTCTTCATCATTTACATGAAATGATGAATCCCATACATTACCATGAATATGGGCCTATAGAAATTATTTGTTGTGATAAAAAATAAAGTTGAAACAATCAATTTCTAGTTATTTTTTGAACCACCATCCAAAAGAAAGGCTGATATTGATAATATATAGAATGAGGAAGAAAAAAACAAAATACAACAGTCATGAATGAACCCTAGCCATTTTTGAGTTAGAAATTTTTCTTCTCCATTATAAAATGATAACAAAAACTAAAAAATTAATAATTATCCACCAAATCATGGATATAAAATCCCATCCCAACAATATGTTAGATATGTTAGTCATTTTTTTCCATTGATTGATCTCTACTTTCCATTTGATAAGAAAATGAAGATAAATTTATATAATTCAAATTCCATAACTCGAATATTTATTGATCATTGATGAAGATCTATTCTTTTTATTATCACTAGAATGATCATAGAACACAACTACTGAAACAATTTTGAGTCACGTTCCATTGTCAATTTTGAAGAATTCATCCTCCAACCGTCCTCAAAATAATTAGGGTTATGCAGTAACCCTAATATCTCATCATAACCATATATATTTAGATGAAAAAAGGAAATTTATTATAAGTGATAAAATAGATAAATTTTTCAATTTATTTATTTTTTTTTCTTTTGCTGAATTTATCAGAAAAACATAATCCCAAAAAACATTTGGAATGGTTAGGGTAAAACACTATCATTTAATTAAATGTTCATAATAAATTTAGGATATATTATACAATTTAGGTGTAATTATACAATTTTAAATTATACAATTCATAGATGATAATAATATACTTTATATACTTAAAAAATAAATTTTTATATCACTAGTCCATAGATTCTCACATCGTTAAAATAACTAAATCCTGAAATATTCCCTGACACATTCCAAATCATAGATGTGAAAAATGATAAACTACATAACTCTAGTTATTCAAAGAGTATGTTTGGGTTATTAATAGGTAAATAGACCATATGTGGGTCTTTTGGTAATATTAATGGTTATAGATGAACATGAATATTTTTATAATGGTAGTGAGGTAGTGAGAGTCTCATTGTAGTTATATATTACATTGTTGGTACAATAAATATATTTTATCATTGAGTAATAATGATGAGACCAATTTGGTAGGTTCTGTAGAAGATTTTTAATGGAAGAAACATGGTTGGGTGTGTGAAATTTTTTATTATTATCGGACATTCATATTAGTCCTAGAATGAGAAGAAGTTGGTTTTTCACCATGGAGATTGGGTATGATCGATTATCCCATGTCATTTAATTGTGTTCAATGGGTAATTGAGCATGTGTCACATAGGTTGGTGTTTTTTGGGTAGTAAGTAATATTGATATATTGATGGTGGGGAATATAGTATTGGTTGTCGGTGAATGTCCATATTTGTTGTATCAATATTGGGGACCTTTCACACAAAACGTATATAAACCATGGGTACACATGCCACTATAAATTTACACAAGCACATAAGTGAAGGGTAAAACCTAATCGAATTTGGTGGAGTTTTCAACTAGAATTTTGTTTTCAAAACCACTACAAACATAACTAAAATAAATTGTGAGAAAATGGGTGTGTGGTGTCTAATGAAAGAAAAAAAAGTTTAAACGATGTTAATATTAAATATTCCAACATGTATAGGCTTTAATGATAATGATGATAGAGTATAACTAGAAAGATAAGAGATATTTTAAAATCAAGAATAAACTTTATACCAACAATGAAATAAAATCCATATAAATAACACAATTTCTCTCTATGATTAAGATCAATTCTAACAAAAATAAAAATATTTATCAATAATTATCAAAAAATATTTTCTTTCATTGAACATATGATAGAAAATAATAATATTCAAAAGGTAAATCATATTCAACAAAAAATAAGATATTAATAATATATTATAAATCACAAAAAAATAAAAAAATCATTTAAAAATTTAAATAATATAGAAACACTTCTAATTATTAAATAAATAATGGAAATGAATAACAAAAAGGAGAATATGATCTCCCAATCATATATACATATTATATTATTTTATCCTCTGTATCCACCATCTATAGTGCTCATTATTATGTATTATATAAATAAAATTTCAAAACAATTTTTATAGAGTTCAAAGAGTCTATTAGTAAACTCCTCTACAATATTGTTCATCATCTTAGTGTGTTAATCCCCTAGTCTTAAAATATCAATAATCTTAATGAATTTATTCCACCCATAATTTTATTTAATTTTTCTCGTTATTTTTCTTATAAAAAGAACTAAAATATTTCTCAACAACAAATTCTCACAATTAATATTTATTCTTTAATAGTATAATTTCACCTAAACACAACAAAAGTAATACTCTCTAAAAAAAATTTATGAAATATTGTAAAATTGGTATTTGTAATGAAAAAAATGAATTTTTTTCTTGCATTCATCCTTGGCCACATCTACATCAAAAAAATTAATCATGACCATTAATAAAACCACACACACTGAAACATTCCTCTATCAAATGTTGTTCTTGATACAATTGTTACCTGACCCTGTCACCTTTTATAGAGTGTTTAAAGATCATTAAACTGTAATTTCTGAAAATTGGTGATGTGTATCATTTCACACATTAACATCCACATCCTAGGATAACTTAGAAAAATAAAATTCATCTTCATATCCCTGAAAAATGTATAAATTTTATGTTAAAATCTATAAAACTGAACAATATTTTTCCACGGTGACAAAATATGATCCAATTTGACCAAACAGCGTTCTATATCAATTTATCAAAGTCAATTAATCCAACTAACATGAAAAAAATCAAAATAATTTTCTAAATCCATATCAATCAATCAGTACAAATGTTCTTCATCATTAAGAAAGGGAATTAGTTTGTTCATATCTTAAATAACATTGGATCAAAAAATGATCACTATCAAATCATTTCTCAAAGGATTGTTCTATTTTATAAAATTATAGCACTGAGATCACAAACTATTGATTTTTAGACTACAATAAATGGAATTTTTACATCTGAATTAATTAATAGGGATTTAGTGACCCAAACCCAAAATCTTAGAACTATTTCCTTACTATCATCACATTAACATAGATACAAGGATCATATACCAAGGGACTAGTCATTTTAGTAGTAAAGGTAAACTATATATATACATGAGTCTTATATTAAATATTATTACACAAATCAAATCATAATTTAGTTTTATTCTGTGGAGAATAACTATATTTCATCTACAATTTAATTTCATATCCTTCATGGTGCACTTCTAGGAATATTAGGGAAAGAAAAAAACAAGGGGAACTCAAATTCTATGTAAAGTTAAATACATCCAATGCTATCCTGAATAAATATCATTAATAATCATGATAAGTAAGATAACTAGATGTCCATTCCAAAAAAATATTTGGATAAGGCATAACCAATATAGAGAGGCATATAACTAAAATATATATCATTTAATTGAAAAAGTAATTCTGACATGAATCCAATGATATTTTCATAGAAAATGTATAATGGATTTTAATAATTTTTAAATTTATAATATAATAAATTTTTAATTATTATATATCTGTGTAAAGAAAATAAAAACCTATACTTTCTAGATATATCGACCTGTCAGTTTATAACTATAGGTAGAAAATCATAAAATTTGTCAAAATGATCTATCTCATGAGACATATCAATGTATTGATGGGCTATATAGTGTATGAACACCACACCTAAAATTATGTCCAAACTCTTCCTTAAATTTCAAATAAACTATTTAATTAATTATGTTCCATAAAATCAAATATCAGTATTGATTAACAGATACATATTTATCAATATTTACCTCAGAAGTAAAATAATAATCAATGACAAAAATCATATGTGAAAATAGTATACATTTTAGGAAATAATCATATATATGATAACAAATGATGACACGTATGCGAGATTTAATTTTCAATGATCACTAAAATTTAAATAACCAAAGCAGATGTCAATAACTGTGGAAATGATTCAATTATATAAATTTCAATAATATCCATTGTAAAAATAATCATAATCTATCTTGAGGAAGAATAATTATGCTCTCAATATGAAATATACCCATTTGTGTAAGAAGAAGCTATGTTTTGTTGATAAAATAAATAATTAATTAAACACTTTCGAGGGGAAAATATATTTTTAATTTCAATTTTTTTAAATATTATTTTATTTCAAAATAATTTTTTGAAAAATTGTATTTAAAAATATATTTTCAAATATACATAGGATGTATCAAATAATTGATGGTAAAAAATTCCATACTTGTCATATAAGGGAAAAATAATATTTATTTTACATTGTAAAAATCTATGAAAAGTTCAATTTATAGAATAAAATAATAATTTTCCATTGAATATATTTTTTATGAAATTATTAATTGTTAAAAAAATATATTAATAAGTGAATTTAAAAAGGTTATTAAAATAATTTTGAAATTGTTTTTTTGGAACAATTTTTTGAATGAAAACATAATTTTGACCAAATAGTTAAATGAATTCATATTTGATAAAAATGTATTCCTTGTAATTTTAAGTAAAAATGCCAAATAAAATGGTAGGATAACATGATAAATATAAGTAATAACCATAAGATATGAAAAAAGATTATTAAAAATCATCATTCAATTTACTGTAATTTAATTTCAATAATAAATAATATATATTAGAATAATATTGTAAAATCTACCCATAAATGATCATAATATTGAATTGAAAATTAATAAATTAATTGATTATGTGTATTGAATTTGAATCAAAATAATTTGTCTATAAATTATTATATAGTAAAAATTAATTATACACCAAATTAAAAAATACTAACCACAACAAGAAAGAATGATCACCCAATGAAATTAATTGAGTTATGAAATTTATTTACTACTCATTACCTTTACGTTCAAAAGAACCATAGATGATATTACTTCAAATGGAAAAAAGATACATTGAATGTTGAATTATTTATGTTATTAAATGTAAATTTGTATGTATATACACCATATAAAATAAACAAGGTTCATAAAATTAATATACGCCTCAATGAAATAAATTCTGGAAAATGCTAAACAACGAGTTTCCCTTATGGTTGCAAATGATTTAACCTCCAATATAATGTATTTAATGACGTTATTAATTTATAAAATACTCTCATTAATATTTATAATATCATATATTATCCACTTTAACATATTATACCCAATGTTTTGAAAATCATTCATTATTTTAATTGCTTTGGTTGTTAATTTCCTTGTTTTTCAAGTATATATTGAATTTTTATTTTTCATTCCTCTAAAATATATCATTATTTCATCATATCAAGACTTTAAATCATGATTTACATATCATGTATATTCATTGTTTTTTTATTTGTGATAATCCATAAAATTAAATGATTTCAAATAAAATACATCATTCGTGGAGACGGTAGGCTGTAAGTATGCATGAATGATGATTTCCTTTTATTGTCATAATAAATGAATGAATAAATGAATGTTATATTTATATATGTTGTCATTAAGGTATAAGTTTTATGTAAAATTTGAAAAATATGTTTATTAAACACATATTTAATACATTACATGTAATGATTTAAGGAATCCCATCGCTTTATGAGGGGGTATTCTTCCCTACACGTGAACAATGTTACAATATACCCACATAATGGATATCAAGAATGTGTGTGTTATATAATAATTAAATAATCATAAATAAAAAATAAATAAAATAAATAAAATATATTAACAACATTTATATCATTTTTACCTTCATTTGGATGTTGTAATGGAAAAAACAAATGAAATCATTTCGAGTGGTAGTAGTCCACCATATACATAAAGGATAATTTCAGAACACATTTTATCAAAGTATGTGTGGTTTTAGTTAATAACCAAAAAATAAAAAAATATCAGTATAATTATGATAATGAAGTTGTTATATAAAAATGATTCAAAAAATAATTGATGGTGGTGAATAAGGAAAAAATATAAAAACGCTTTAGGAAAAACATTTCCTCTTATTCAAGTATCCACCTTAGGATGTCACTAATGTCTTAAAATGATAAATTTTTGTGACAGATAATAACTATTGGATCATTGGAGGGATCAAAGGGAGTTATTTTAGTATTTTTTGACCAATCCAAAGTGGTTTGGGAGGGGTATGTTGGGGAAGTTGGGGAGGTCATTTTTATGTGTTAGAGGGGAAACACTTGAAATTTTTGAAATGAAAATGGTTATATCCACGTTTTTTCTAACATTGGGCTATCATATTACATGAAAAATATTTCATATAGGTTTAATGTTATAATTATTTCCATAAAATGTGTGTTTGACATGTGTATTGTCATTTTTACACCTTATACTCTATGTTTAATCACTATATAGATTTATTTTTACCTTAATATAAATTATTTATTTTAACTGCATTATATGATCATTAAGGTAAAAATATTTGTTGATCTTGTTAGATATAAAAATTTATTCTGATTAATAATATGAAATTATTTTTTCAAAATTCAATTAATATATTTTCATAATATTTATTTTAAATTTATTCCATAGATGTGTCCAGAAAGCCAATTTATAATGTTATCATGTTCCATGGTTTACTATGTTTTTATAAGAAAATTCAATATAAAAATGATTCTGATTCCAATATTAGATTAATATATGTATAATTTAACTATTATTACATTGAATAAAATTAGAATTATAATTTAACATTATAAATTTTTATTATGGAAAATTAATTTTCAATTATAATTCAGTATTGTTCACTTTTCATAAAAAATGAATATTCTCCGAAAAATACCGAAAATTCACGATAAGGTAATTATGAAATTAGAATTTCAAAAACTAAGTTCTAGTTTTTCATATAATATTTATAAAATTCTAAAAAATTTGGATTTTACAATTTCTCCATTAAACGGAGGAAAAATTTCATTTTTAAAAATAGATATAATATCCATAATATGATATTTGTTCTAATCCTATTCATATAAAATATATTTTTGAACTTCAAAAACGATTATTGAACATATAATATAAAAAATTCATTAAGATCATTCCCCAAAAGATAATAATTTAATTTAATATTATAATATTCATTTAGGTTCACAAAATAAATTTACTATAAATAAGAATTTCATTTATATTCGATAAAATCTTATTTTTATTTCTAATCAATTGGAGAACAATGAGTTCAACAATATATTTTCTTAAGATATTTAATCCAATTCATAACCATTAATTAATGTAATGTCGATAATTCTAATATCGAATATTAATGTAAATAGTATTTGGTAAAACCCATTCATGCATGTAACACAACCCAAATATTAGTTGTATACATTCCATGACATATCATATATTCATAACTGTAAATATGTTGAAAGGTCATGGTTTGTTATATTCATGTCTATTCATTTTATGTAATCTCCTGATATTTATCAAATATGATATTCATATTTTATAAATTTAGGGTTTTCTAATTCACTAGCTCTATTTCCAATAGTTTTTTTTGTTATTTAATTAAATTTTAATGATCAGATGGAATCAAATCTCGACGGATCGATATGTTTAGTATCCTTGAAGAAACTAGATACAACCATATGTTTTACATTACATAATGAAATGAAAAACCAAATTGTGTCTCCTTTGATAACAATCATATTACTTAGATTATACTTGAATGTCAATAATAATATAGTTGTTCACATACTAAGAAAATGAATCATAAGAAAGGGGTGAGCTCAAAGGTTTAGTAAAGGAAAACAATATTGCTAATGATATCATAAATAGGTATAAACATTTACTAAAAGCTAAAAATATGATACATGATAATTTTAAACAAAATATATAGAATAATATAGAAATAGCATGTCATATAATTCCATTTTATCATTAACTTAAATATTCTACAAGTCGAAAAATCATATGAAATATCAATAACTAATCTCACAATGGGGGAATACACAATGTGAAACATCATAACCATACCATCAATTCCTTATTCAGAGACCATTCATAAATGAGTAAAAACCCAGAATAGTTTTTCCAATGAGACATACAGATGCATAGAAGGAATATAGAAGGCCCCACCAATCACTTATAAATTCAAGTGCATTCCACTTATAAAAATGGTGAAACAATACATTAACATTTGTATTGAAACTACTATAAGACATGTTAATAAATTAACCAAAAACTATGAATTATATCAAAATACAACTTATATAGTAAAACATATCATAAAACCTTCAATAAACTGTGGATGATTTTATCATAATAAAACAACCTCAATTTAGCAAAAAATCCAACAATGGATGTTGACATAGATTAAAATAATCTAATAAAATCATAAAAACATTTTGAGGGTAATATCCTTTTCTTACATTGAAAAAATTGAAAGTACATTTATTTTTAAAAGAAAACATTTCTTTTGAGGATAACATTGAAATAGCATATGGGATGTTTCAAAATGGTATGGCCTTATAATGGCAGAAAATAGCTTCTCACAATGAATAAGTAAATAAAACATTATTTCCTTAATTAATCAAAAACTTTCTAATGTAAATTTTTTTAAAAGGATTGAAATAATCATTTAAAAGTGTTTTAGGAAAATAAAAGTATCGAAAAAAAGCAATTTAATAAATTTTATAAAATATATTGAAATATATTTTATGAAACATGGACATAGATGATAAAGATTTCTTTGTAGATACTTATGTATTAACATCCTCAGATAATAATGAGATTATAAAAATAACCCTTACCTTGTAGTTTACATTAGTCAATTGTACGTTAACCTCATGTATAATGGTTAATTTATGTTTTTAATTTATATCAGAACAATATCCATATTTATGATATCATATATGATACCCTTATATCGTTTTGATAATAATATTTTTGTATTACCATAGTATCAATTGTTAACTGCATCTATTTTTAACGGCTTTTTTATTGAGTAATTCATGTTTGATATGAATTAGATTTATTTTATTCATATCTATAAGGATATATCTTTCATAATTATTTTTTTTCTTATAATAAAAAATTTAAAATCATTATTTAATTGTTAAAATTGATAATTAATCTCACCGCCTCATGGAGACAGTAGGCCGTACGTACTCACAAGCGACAATATCATTCCATTGATCGTGAAATGATATGGAATTGGATGGAATATTTGTTATATGGAATCATTTTAATGTTATATTTATTATTTTTACCAATTATACTCATCAATATACCCATCAAAATATATTTCAGTGGAATAACAATTTACACCACACTGTGGAGATGGTAAGTTGAATGTACACAAACTTGGTGATATTGGTTTTCAAATGATGGATAAAATGAGGAATATGTATTTAACAAAATCATTAGGAAATATCATAATATAGAAAATACTATAGTTATTACTTTAGTATGGAATTTTCATAAGAGCGGAATGTGGAAGAAGAAAATAAATTAAATCGAATTGGTAAAGTAATTACCTCTTCATTGAGCGTCTCCTTTTTATTTTCATAAAAGGACTACATAAGAAAGAATTTTTAATAATGTATGGCCTCTAATATGAAGAGAGGTATTTGGGAGGATAAATGGGTATTTTTTGATTGATAGAAAGGGTGGTATATGTGTGAATAAAAGATAAGGGATGTGCGTTTTTATTAGAGAGGGAGGGGTAGTTTTGGAATCTCCAAAACTATTAAATTATTATAATTTAATTTTCAGATTCAAATACCTCAAAATTTAGTTATTTAGAGGATATAATGAGAATGGTTCTAAATACTCTCAACCAGTTGGTTTTATAGATGTTTAGGTTACAAAATTAACCATGTCATTTGAATAAAACCCAAAGTTAAATAGTTTAACTATTACCATTTTTCATGTATTTTTAAAATATAAGGTTAATATATGTCCTAATAAATACCATACAAACCCCAACTGGATAATTTAATACATATTTAACACTATCATAGTAATCTGGATGAACCTCAATTTTTGTAAAATTTATAAAATTTAACAATATATTATTTATTTTAATCTGTCATTTATGTTAATTGGGATGCTATTAAATATTTACATTTTTCAAAATATCAATCTAATTATATAACAACAAACTAACACTTCCAATATGTTACTAACATGTCTATGTTTTCTATATAATTATTTAATATCATTTATAAAATCCAAATATATTTATTTAAATATTTTTATATCATTTATAAGGTTCTTAATTTAATAATTAAATTACAAAATCATTATTATGTCACCATTTAAATAAATTATTTATTTCCTCAAATTATAAATATATTAAAATTATGCTCCTAAACATTTTATATTTTTTAATTTTATTTATAGTCGATCATGTCAATTATATAACTTCATATTAAAAATGATATAGTTATTAAAATTTGAATATGTGATTTTTAACTCCACTTACAAAAATATTATAAATGTCCTAATATAACACAAGTTGGTAAAAAAGGATAATATTTTTTCACTAAAGCTTATTCAGGTCTAAAAAATATTATCCAATGAGATTAGTACAATTGTTAGGGTCATATTATGTTATTATATTATTATTTTTATCCTTATTTACCTTATTTATCATTAATCATGGTAAATAAAAACAAAAGGTTACTATTCATGAAAAATTATTTTGATACTATTATTCTAGATTTTTCAAACATATTATATCCATGTATGTCTATTTTGTAAATTCAATTTATAGAAATAGTGAAATTAGGTTTAATATAAATATCACATATGTGGCTAGAAGGTGGATAAAAGAGACGTTCAAAGGTACAAAAATGTATATCTAATACAATTATCAAAACATTCCAATGAACTATATTGGAGTAATATATGAATTATTTATCAATAATGACATTAATATTAATTTATTTTTAAAAAATAAGTTAAATTAAATAGTCTATTTTTAATAACCATGTAGTATTTTTCATTATTCATAAAAAATTAAATCTTTTCTGAAAAATACCAAATATTCACTCTACACTAATTTCAATGTTCTAAATTCATGAATAAATTCTATATTCAAATGTATATTTTATAAATTCATTCATTTGATTAATATTATTCATAAATGATTTTTTGAATAGATAGTTTGATATGCAATGGTGTGTTTGATCTTGGTGATGCTTGGAGCACAAGATATTGAATTATTTAAAATGAAGCGTATCATTGATGATTGGGGTGTTACATTCTTACCTCCTTCAAATAATTTCATCTACCACTAGAATATCTCCTCATAAAAACATATGGGTCATTATTCTTTTTAAATTTTAAAGGTTTCCATATCACCTCTTCCATTTTATGGTTTATCCAATGATATTTGACTAGTAGAGTGGTCCGATTTGTCAACAAATTTTCTCTGGTATCACAAATATTGATAGGATCCCCCAAAATAAGGTAAATTAGGTACAAGTTGTATTTCATCAAAGATGAGTACATGTGTTTGGTCTTGCATGTATTTTCATTATAGTGATGTATGGAACACATTAGGTTTTATTTATAGAATTTAAGTAATTTTCAAACCATAAGATGCTTCTCCAATCCATTCCATAATTTCTAAATGTATGATGTATATGGAATTTAATTTACCTTTCATACCAAATCAAATAAAACCCATCCATTGAGATACCATCAATAAAACCTGATCTCCTACTTGTAATTCCAAATCCTTCTTTATGTTATTGGGATACATATTTTCCTACATTGATATGTTTTCTTATGGTTTTGAATAATATTTACTTCTTCCGTTGTTTCGTCAACATGTTCAAGGCCAAAAAAGTTTCATTCACTAACATTATCTTCACATGTTTTTTTACGCCATATCTTTCTATATAACGCTTCAAATGGTGCCAGGGGAATACTTGAATCGATGGTATTTTTATATGAAAATTCAACTTGATGTAATTATTGATCACGTATACCTTGCAAGTCATGTGCCGATTATCTCAACATGTCTTCTAAATTTTGAACAGTCCATTCTGATTGACCATTAGATAGAGTGTGGTATGCACTCCAAAATATAAGATCCATATCTTGGGAATTATTAATACATTTCCATAAGCATGACGTAAGATGATGATCATGGTCAGAAAAAATAGATAGGGGTTCACCATGATGGACTAAAAATTAATAAATGTAATTTCATTTGAAAAACTCAAGTGGTAAATCTTCTCTTATAATGAAAATGTCCATATTTGGTAAGATATTGTACAATAACCCCTATCTAATCATTTCTTATTGGAGAAGTTGATAGCCCCGTGAAAAATTCCATTGTAATATCATCCCATTTACACACAGAAATATGATTTGGTTACATAAAACCTCTAGGATATTGTCTTCCAGGATTCACTTGTTGAAAAATAAAACATCTTAACACCAAATCAACAATCTCCCTCTTCATGTTGTCCCACATAAATGTTCCTCCAAAAATATATACATGATAGTGCCATAAGTGTTTATATATAATTTAAATATACTATTGTTTTATAATAATTTCCTTTTTTAGATTTTGTATAGTGGTAACACATACCCTCATACCAAATATAAAAATACCATCTTCAAATATGAATTCAATCTGTCTTCGATCATTCACTTCCATAATTTTCTATTAAAACTACTCATCATTATACTGAGAAATTTTATTCCATTTCATTAAATTTTGTTCGGAAAAAATTACAAAAGGCAGTGATGTATCACATTCCTTGATAAATCCAATATATATCTTTACAGGATCCATGGATATATGATCCGTTTCAATTATCATTATATACATAATTCGATTTTATTTCCTACTTAATGAATCTGCCACATTATCTTCAATCCTTGGGTGGTAGTGTATTGTGAATCATAACCCATGAGTAGCTCAAGCCATCTCATTTGTCTCATATTGAGTTTATTTTGTATGAAAATATATTTTAAACTCTTTTGATTAGTATATATCACACATCTTTAACTGTCGAGTTATTTTCCCCATATATTCAGTGAAAATATTACTGATTCTAACTAAATATCACGAGAGAGTTATTTTTTCATGAATTTTTAACATCCTTGAATTGTATTAAATAACCACATCATTTTTTAATAACACAAATGAGTCCTTTCCTTGATACATCACTATAAATCACACACCCATCATTCACATATGGTAATATCAAAATAAGATCATTGACTAATCTTCTACCTAATTCTTCAAAACATTCTTCAAATTAATTTTTCCATACTATTTTAACCCCATGACATGTGAGTTTAGTTAATGGGTTTCCCAATTAGGAAAATTTCGGGAAAAGTCACCAATAGTAACATCGTAATCCAATTAAACAATGTACCTCAGTTATACACATCATTTTTTTCCATTATTTGATTGGATTTGTCTTTTTTGGATCAATATAGATTCCATCCTTGGAGTAAATATGTCCACTAATAGATATTTTCTCAACCAATAAATAATAATATATAAACATCAAATATAGTTAACTTCTTCTACGTGACTTGAGAAAATCCCTAATGTGCTCACAGGGTAATTGTAGCATTTTGAGTATAACAATATATCATTAATAAATACATTCAAAAAAGTTCATGACATTCCTTGAACACTATATTCATTAGATCCATGAGAAAAGATAGTGTAATAGTCTATCCGAATGGAATTAATGTAAACCTGTAATTCCCATAACTGGTTTGGAATGTTGTCTTTTTAATATATTCATTATTTACACAAAACTGATGATATCCATAAATAAGTTCAATCATCTACAAATATTGAGATCCATGAAGTTTATCATAATATCCTCATTCTGGAGAAGAATATACTTGTTATTTATTTTATTTTCAATGATATCCTTATAGATAATTAATAGCCTCATTTATCCATCATTATTCTAAACTAAAGAACTAAAGACCCCCACAGAGAATCATTAGGGTGAATAAATCCAGTTTTACCAAACTTTTATAGTTTTTTATTTTGGTCTAGTAATTCATCAGTTTCTATTCCATAGGGAGTTTCTTATAGTGGACTTAAATCATGGATTAAATAAACCAAAAACTCAACCTCCTACTCTAGAGGATGTCTAGGTATATCCAATGGTAATATAAATTTTTATTATTGTACAATAGTTACATACTCAATTTAAATATTTATTCCTTCACACGTGGATGATGATTTATCATCCACCCCATGAATATCTTTCAAAAGATCTAATGGGAGTGGCTCTAGATAAGAATGGGATGATGAATTTTCATCCCTAAAGATAATAGATTCTATATCATCTCAAAAATCATTACTTCCTTATTCATATAATAAAATTTTGAATCATATTTTGATATCCATTCCATCCCAAGGACTATATCAAAGGTGATGGTAGGTATAATGATAAATTTAGTAGATAAATATCGTTTATATTCAACAATAGGAACTGTATGACACATATTTTTAATAATCGGACTTCCCTGATGGATTTTTATTGATCATTACATTGTTAATATGAATTGTAAATATCTAATTTTTTTTATTGAAACTTGGATGATATAATGGAATCAGTGTATCCCGAATCATATAATGCTTTCAATAAATTTGAGGAAACAATTAAAGTATCTACCACCACATCATTGGGAACTTCAACCCCAGCTATGATAATCAAAGAAGATTGGCCTTTCTCCATTTGTATTTTCTAGGGAATGTTTTCTTTTATTCCTAGAAAAATCATTTCCATAATGTCTCATATCCATACAATTGTAGCATTGAACATTGGTATCTTTTTTAATTTCATTCTAATCCCGAATGTGTTGACTTTTTTCTCCAAAAATATAACAAACACTCATACACATTATGAATAAACTAAGGCGTTTCATTCAATAATTACATAAGGGTGGAAAGTAATATTTTCCATTCTTCTACATATTTCCTTTTCCAGAGTGTCCGGTGACCCTCTTCATCTATTTCTTTACATTATAGTCACTATACATATATAATTACTTTTTGGTCTTGATAACACAATAAACTATATCTTCATGTGATAATAAGGATTGTGAGACTAATGCCCATTGGAGGAAAGGTTTTAAAGAATCAATGAATCGATCAATGTTACATCTTGGGATAATTTTTTAGTCTAAAACATTCCATGCGAACCTAGTGATGTATGATTCATACATTGAAACATTCTAAACCTCGTTGTACGTTAGAATCAGAATTTTCCACTCCATTTCAAATCATATATCACAAGTAAAGTATTTTTATAATTATTTTTTGTTTAAATTCACTCCCTTCTATATATTATACCTTTTCTAACCCTTTAATGTTTTTAATTAATGGACAATATTTATCTACATCTCTTGGTAGGTGATAGACTTCCATAATTTTTTTTCTTACATTACCCCTTAAAGGATGATATATTTTCTATAAGGAACATATATGATTCTCAGATAAAAATTAATTTATTGTCCCATTTAATGTTTTTGTTTGTCTTATAATAATGTTATCTAACATTTACCCTCTTCATTTAGGATCACGCTTCCCCATATCAGTAATGTTATTACTCATAACCATAGTCAGTTGTCCTAGTATTATTATAAGTAATTCCACACTAATCATATCACATTATCCACTAACATTATATCACATAGGATGTAAATATCGTCATGTATTATATGTTTTGATATATTTTACATTCCTTCCACTATGAGACATTTATAAAAAATGAAATACAGAAGATTAGGTTATTAATCAGAATTTATAATTCAAAACTAGTAAAATACTTAACATAAATTCAAACATTATGAATTTCTAAAAAATAAACATAAAAATCAGTTATATAGGGACATATTTACTCAAAAATCCTTCATAATGTTTTGAAAAAACTGAATTAACTTACACATATCCCCTGAGAGTGTCAAAACAAGTGCACAGTAAGGCCCTTTATTGTGTAACTGGTAAACTCGAGTCATGTCCATACGACATTGTTTGTGTTTTTAAACTGAAGTGAAACTATGATGGAACTATGTCCACCTTTAGTATCTATATATGTAGTTATTTTCTAGGAATACCCTAATAAAATTTACATTACCAAAAGTCTAGGATTTTCTTATATTCTTGTCCCCAAAGTCTATCTTAGTGTAGCATCCTCAAATTAAAATAATTTCTAAATATAGATTCTATTTTCTGAACTTAACATCCTCAAATACCAATAGTAATACCAAAGCCCTAGTTTCCCATATTTGGTGCATTATTTATTACACTTTCATGATCACACTAAATCAAACACTGAAGGACCAATCAGATAAGCATCCATAGAAAAACTCTATACAAACATCAGTTTTACAATACATCATGAAATGAAAAAAATAATAGTATCTCATTTAAAATAACACACATCAATTACCTTATCCCAAATGGGCATTAATAATATACTTCTTCCCGTCATGGGGGAAATGAACCATACGAAATTTGTGATCTCAGAATCTATGAAAAGATAAACAATATATCAGATTCTATCTTAAATAAGCATGAATGTTTTAGGAAAATTATTAAACGGAAACACTAGCCTTTTAAAAATAATAATAAAAACAATATGGAAATAAAAAAATAAAATACTTCATTTTAAACATTCACATTTATATTCTAATATTCTAATAATCACATGAAATATAAATAACTAGTCTCATATTAAGAGAATTCATAATATTGATCATTATAACCATACCATTAAGGAATCATTCTAAGATACTACATAAATGTGTAAAAGACAATTTATTTTTTCTCATGATACCAAGTGATGAATTAAGTTCATATATAGGGGCATGCATGGTACTTAATATGTCCAATGGTTTCCTTATATGAAAAGTGTGATACATAGCATAAACATTCGTATTAAAACAAGCATATGAAATTTTAATAATGTTTCTATAAATGATAAATGGTCTTAAAATAGCACATCCACATTCAAACACATAATAAAACCATTAATTAAATATTGTATATTTTATCATAAAAAATTAACCTCAATTAAGCATAAAACCTGACAAAGGATGTTGACATAGATGAAAATAATATATCAAAATCATTTAAACAATTTCATAGAAATATCATTTTTACATTGAAATCACATAAAAGATGTGAAATTATAAAAAAAATATCCCTTGAAAATAAACATGTAATATTGTACAAGAAGCATCAAAATGCAATGGAATCATAACTGTGAACAAATATATGCTCATGTCATATCAGTTAAAAAACATTCATTCCATTATTTGTCAAAAATGTCATAAAGTATCTCGTTTGGAAAATGGTGGAATGATTCCTCTCAAAATTATTTATAAAAAACTAAAACATTGGTGAAAATGACTTTAAATGTATTTTATAATAGTTTAAAATACATTTTATGAAACATGTACATGGTTGATAAATATGTCTTGGTAGATACATACCTATAAACATCATCAGATAATAATGAGATTGTGAAATTTACTATTTCCTTATACATTCCTTTTGTCGAGGGTGCATTAAAATCTTTTATACTGATGGATGTATTTTAATAAATTATATCATAAGAATATCCATATTTATGATATCTTATTTGATCCTCTGATATCATTTTGATAATAATATTTCAATGTTACCATTGTTTCAGTTTCTAAATACATCATTTTCATATGCACGTTTTATTGTTTAGGTCATGTTTTTTTCATGGGATTTATTTAATTCATATAAAAAATGATAAAAGGTTCATAATTATTATTTTTACATATCATATAATCTCTATAATCAATATTTAAGGGTTGAAATGGAGATTGAATATCATGACGCTGTGGAGATGGTAGGGCATACGTATGCAAGAGCGACAATACCATTCCATTGACGGTCTTATGGTTTTAATTGGATGGTATATTAATTATACATAATAATTATAATATTATATTCATTATTTATATCGATTATATTAATCATTATACCCATACAAATAATGTTGTTTTGAAAAAAATTACACCACGATGAGGAGATGATAAGTTGTATATACACACACATGGTGATATTTTTTTCATAAGATGGATAAAAGAAAGAATATTTTTTTCATATAAAAATAATAACATATTAATTTTATATAATATCTAATTAGTTAATTTATGAAGGAAAAATTAGTAGGAAAAAGTGGAAGAATAAAATAAATTCAATGGATTTGGTAAAACAATTAAATATTTTTTAGCATATTCTTTTGATTTGAACACAAGGACTCCATATGATAGATTTATACCCAAATGTATGGCCTCAAGGATGATGTGATGGAATTTTTGAGGAGAATGATTTAGGGATTTTTTAGATTAATGAGATTTATATATGTGAATGAAAGGGAAAGGGATGTATCTTTTATAATAGTGGGGAGGGGTAACTTTTAAACTCCAAAAATATGAAATTATTACAAAGGGATTTTCAATTTCAAATACCCAAAGTTAGTTATTTGTAGGATAATATAAGTATGGGTCTAAGTCATATCAAACAGTTATGTTTTGAAAAGTTTAGGTTACAATATTATCATTATATTTTAAATTTAACCATTAGTTAAATAGTTTTACTCTTTCCATATTTACGTTTCATTTTATAATATAGGGTTAATATAATTACTATAAAATTCCAAAAGAACCCCAATTGGATCTTATATGAAATATTCTATAGTATTATTATTAGATTTTTGATCGTGAGATTTTAAAAAAATTTAGAATGTTTGATAAAAAGTATTTATTTTAATTTATCATTTATGTCAATTTTGATACTGTTCAATATCAACATTTTAAAAAATATGAATAAAAATGATAACATAGAACCAACAATTCCAATATTTTATTAAAATATATATATTATCAATAAAATTCTTGGATGTTATTAATTACATAAAATTTTGTTTATTTTAATAATTTTAATATTATATAATTGATTCTTCATTTAATAATTCAATTACTATATCAACATTTTGTCACCATTTTATTTAAATATTTGTTTCACCAAATATAAATAAATTAACAATATGTAAATAAAAATTTTATATTTCTGAAGTCTATTTATAATATTACATATAACATATATAACCTCATATTATGAATGGTATAGTTATTAAAATTTGTATCTGAAATTTTTAACTATTCTATAAATAAAATATAACAATTTCTCTAATCTAACACATGATTTATAAAAAGGATCATATTTTAAACTTAATGATTAATATTTTCAAAATACACTTATCAAATAAAATTAAGAAAATATTTACTCTAAAATTATATAATATTAATATTAATTTTTATCTTTAAATTCCTTGTTTACCATTAACTGTGGTAAATAAAATGAAAAAGTTACTATTCACCAAAAATTATCATTATCTTATTAGACCACATTTTTAATACTAATTAAAGTAATGTAATTCTTGATTTTTGAAATTATATTCATCTAAGCGTTAAAATTACATTTAATGAAAATACTATAGATGTGGCTAGAAGCTGGTAAAATATACATTCCAATGTTCACTAGATTTATGTATCTAATTATATTTTAAAATGATTCCATTTAACATTGTTTGCTTAATATATTTATTATTTATCTATTGTGAAATTAAAATAAATTTACCTTAAATGAATTATTTCAATAAAAAAGATTGTTTTTAAAACAATTCAGTATTTATATATTTTTTAATACCCCAAACTAGTTTCCCATCGCCTATGCATTATTTTATTACATTGGAAGGATCACAAAAAATAAAATACTAAGGAACAATTTGGTTTAGTATCCTTGGAAATACTAAAAACAAACATAAGTTTTACATTATCTTTTGAAATGAAAAAAAACATATTATCCCCTTTGAGAACTCTTGTTTACATTAGACTATCACTACATGTCAATCATAATATAATTTTTCACATCCATTGGAACATGAAACATAGGGAAGGGGTGAGATAAGATTCTCTATAGGGATATATAATATAGTAGAACCAATAAAAAAAATCATTAAATTTTAGGTATAAAAATGAATCCCACGACTTTTAAACATTATTTTCATCATTATATTGCCAGAATAAATCAAATAATTCATTTTAAACATTAACATGGTTATTATACTAGTCATATAATCAAATTAAACAATAATAACAAATCTCATAAAGAGAAAATGTATAATGTCAGACATCAAAACCACTTCATCGAGCCCTCATGCCCAGACCATTACCATATCATCAATGACTTGTTCTAGGACACTATTTTTTTCTTATGAGACCTAAAAATGTATCGAGGGACTATATTAGGCGCCATACATCACATTTTATGTCCAATTATTTCCTCTTATGAAAATGGTGACATGTAAATAATCATTCATATTAAATATGGTACACAAAAGTTTAATACTTTAACCAAAAAACATGAATGGTATAAACACAACAAATACATAGTAAAAAAATATATAAAAAACCCTTTATTAATATATGAAAGATTTTATCATAATCATACAAACTCAAATATGCCTAAAATCCAAGAAATTATGTTGATAGTGATTGAAAAATTTAAATAATACATTAAAACTATTTAAGGGAAATATTACTTTTTGACTTTGAAATCATTTAAATGATGAAAATTTTTAAATAAAAAATCTTTTTTGAAAATAAAATTATAATATTGTAATGAATTATTAAAAAATTTCAGGTGTGAAAATAGATAAAATTAACCACTTTCCCCGTATATGTAGAAAACATTCTTTCCGTAAATTTTTCAAAAAGGTTACAAAGTTACTCATTTGAAAAATGATAAAAATATTTCTTTCAAATTGCTTTATAAAAATTAAAACATTGGTAAATATTACATTAAATAATTTTTGGGTAATATTAAACGTATTTTGATAAACATTTTTATTAAATAGAGAAATGGATGATAGAAATGTCCCAATAGATACTTACATATAAAGAACCTCGAATATAAATTAAATAGTGAAGTTAACCCTTATATTATACTTTTCTTCAGTTGAGTGTGAGTTAACCTATATTATAATGATTAAATCATGTTATGAAATTATACCCAAATCCATTTTATATCTATGATATCATATATTATAATTTTTTTTCATTTTGGTAATAATATGCTTGTATTATCATCGTTTTGGGTGTGAAATTCTTCATTTTCCCTTTCATGTTTTTTCATGGATGTCATTTTTGTTATGAATAGAATATATTTTAATCTTATATAGTATAAAATTACGTTCATAATTATTATTTTTACATATTAAAGAAATTTATATTCATTATCGAATGATAAACGTAGTGAATGAATATCATCACATTGTGTAGACTGTAGGGAGTACGTATACACGGGCAATGGTATCATCCAGTAGTGGATTAATGGTATGGATTTTGTTTGTATATTAATTATAAGTAATAATTATCTTGTTATATTAATTATTTATATACATTGTACTCATAATTATAATCATCAAAATAATATACTGATAAATACAAATTACACCAGGGCCCAGAAACGGTAAACTGTTCCTCTGCACGTATGGTGATATTATAATTCATATGATGGATAAATTTAGTAATATGGTTGTCACATGATTATTTTTTTATCTCAGTATATTTATTATTTTGTATTTGTTAATTTTATATGGAATCAACATATAAAGAAGAAGTATAATAAAAACATCCTCTGAAAGAGGTGATAAAACAATTACCTCTTTTTCAAGTGTCTCTTTTTGGATTACACAAAAGGACTTATTAGGATGGATTTATTCCAAATGTGTGATCTCTTGGATTATTTTATGGATTTTTTGAGATGAATTGGATAGGTTTCTTCCAGGAAAAAGACTTTGGAGGTGTTAATTAAAGGGAAGGATATGTTTCCTTTTATAAGGGAGGTTATGGGTATTTTTGGATGATCCTAAAATATTATTTTATTATAGATTGATATTTGATAAAAATTAATAAAATGTGATTTATTTAATCTATAAGATGAATATTGGTTAAAATCATCTAAGATAGTGTTTTTAGACTTGTTTATGTCATGAAATTTACCATACCTTTTTTGTGTAACCATTATTTGAATAGTGTAATTATTTCCACGTCTTCTTTTATTTTGACAATACATAGTTAATATATTTACTATAAAATTCTAAAAGAACACCAATTGGATAATTTTTAGAATATTTAACACTATCAAGTTAGTCAACTATGTCTATGATTTTTATAAATTTTATAACATTTAATTTAATATTATTTTTTAAAAGTATCATTTATGTTAGTTTTGATAACATTAAAAATATGCATTTTTAAAAATCTCAAACAAACATGATATCATTGAATTAATACCTATAAAGGTCACTAACATTTCTATGTAATATATCAAATTATTTTATGCCATTAATTATTTAAAATTATATTTAATTTAATATTTTCAATGTCATTTAAATAATTCATCAATTAATAATTCATGTATTGCATCATTATTATGTCACCATTTAATTGAATTATTTACATCAAAAAATATAACAAAAACCACTATGTTGGAAAACATTTTAACTTTATAATAACTTTTTGTTTATTAAATTTATCTTATTTAAAACACATTCTTAAATAAGGTTTTGTTATTAAAATTTTTATACGACATTTTTAACTCATCATTAAATAAAATATAATAAATGAATTAATATAAAAATAGTGGATTAAAAAATAAAAATTTAGACTATAAGATGATTTTCTTCTAAACAGACATTTGCAATAAAATTAGTAAAATTGTTGGCGTAATATTATATTAATATAAAATTTATTTTATCCCTTAATTGCCTTATTTATCTTTCACAGTGGTAAATATAATCCCAAAGTAACCATTTATTAAAAATTATCAGTAGTTGAGGGTTGTCTTAGCGGTAAACACCCCTTAATCCTACATGACAAATGTGGGTTCAAGACCCATTGGGCGTAGGCACTGTATCACTACTCTAGCGGTGGAAGCACTGTAGCAACGACATGCACTCTAGCAGTGGCAGGTCACTATAGCGGTGACAGGTCACTGTAGCGACAGTAGGGTATTGTAGCAGCAGCAGGTACTGTGCAGGACTGTATAAGCGGGGGTACAATAGCAGTAAAATCCACAGAATGGGTCTTGGACAAAATAATTGGGCCTATGGGCCATGTAATGAGATAAATGCCCACTGGGCCTTAGGGTTATGTAATGGGTCTCCCTCTACCTAGTTAAAGAGGTATTATCTTTTCTTTAATAATAAATGAGGCATCAACCCAACCCTTTTAAAAATTCATTCAAAATTATCTTGATCATGTTAGACCATATTTTTTATACTGTTTAAAACCATGTATGTAAATTTTTGGAAATTAAATTCATAGAATCTGTAAAATTACAATTAATAGAAACCCTAAGATGTGGCTAGAAGGGCGATAAAAGAGACTTTCAATAGTTTATGAATTTTTTATATCCAATTATATTATAAAATTTATTACAATTAACTACATTGGACTTATATCTATATAATATATCTATTCAGGCGTAAAAATATATTTAATGTAATGTAAATATTTAAATGGAAAAGTTAGTTTTTAAACAATAATATATTATTCATCACTATTCATAAAAAAATTAAAATATTTTTCATAAAATTAAAAAACTTCCCCCTAATATTATTTCGATATTCTAAATTCAAAAATGAAGTATATTTTGAAAAATAAAATCTATTAAATTCCCTCTTTCAAATAATTGTGACCTCCAAATTTTTAGAATATCACTTCATACAAAAAGTTGGGTGGTTCTTCATAATATGTTCTTCAGGTTCCCATGTCACGTCTACCATTTTATGGTTTCTCCAATAAACCATTATGAGACGATTTTTCTAATTTCTAAACACTTGTTCTATAGTATCAAGAATCTTTATATGATCTTCATAATAAGGCATATTGGGTTATAGTTCTATTTCTTCATAGGTGAGTACATGTGTTGGGTATAGCATGTATTTTCATAAAATTGATACATAGAACACATCATTATTTTTTAGAGACATTGCGGCATTTCCAAATGGTAAGCTACAGATCCAATTCATGCCGTAATTTCAAAACATCCAACATATATGGAACATAATTTACCCTTCATATTGAATATAATTACACCCTTACATATAGATACCTTCAAGATGACATGATCTACCACATGAAATTCTAGGTCATTCATTTTGTTATCTGTATAGATTTTTTCCAACATTGAGATATTTTGATATGGTTCTGGATTGTTTTTACATCTTCTGACGTTTCCTCAACAATTATTTTCCATACAAGTTTTTTATAACCTATATCATCCCATCATGTTGGTGTATGAAATTTATTTCCATATAACTCTTCATATGATGCCACATGTATAATTTAATGGAAGCTATTGTTATATAAATTCTATACCTTAAGTAAATAATGATCCCACATAACATAAAAGTCATGAGAGAACGATCTCAACAAGTATTTGAAGGATTTAACAGTCTTTTCTAAAAATCCACCAGTCTGAGGGTGGTATGCAGTGCTCAAATGAAGCATATTATCTAGGGCCTTCTGAATAAGTTTCTATATTTGTGATGTAAAAATTGAATCATTGATAGAAACAATCAATAAGCGTACCCCATGAAGTATTACAACATTATTAATATATATTCTTTTTATTCTGTTGTTGGGTAAATCCTCTCTTATAATAAGAAAATGTGATAATTTGGTAAAACAATCAACAATATCCTATATTGCATCATTTATTATAGGATTCTCTGGTAGACCCAAAAAAAGTCAATAATAATATCATCCCATTTCCACACAGGTATTGGAATAGTTTGCATGACCTCTAGGATCTTGTCTTCCAGCCTCACCTATTGACAAACCAAACAACTCGACATATAATCATCAATCTACCTCTTCTTTTTGTCCGACCAAAAATGTTCCATCTGATCTATATACATCATACTACCTTGAAGGTGTATATAGATATTGAAGAAATGATTATCATCCAATAATATTCTTTTTAGATCATATATATAAGGATAAAAAATAATCTTTCCAAATTTCAAAACACAATCATCAAATATGAAGTCAATAAGTAACCCATAAATCACATATTTAATTTTATTTGGAAAATCCTCATCTCCATTCTGAGAAATTTTATCCTTTCTAGTGAATAAGTATCAACAAAAATTTGAAAATGTAGTGATGTTTCACCTTCAATGAAAATTTTTATATCCATATTTACTAGATCATTCAACATAGAACCCATTTCAACTGTCACATTGTTTATAACTCCATTTTCATTTATACTTAAAGAATCAATTCACATATTTTCATAACATGGGTTAAAGTTTATTGTGAAATCATATTGCTTGATTTGATCATGCCATTACCTTTGTCCCATGTTGAGTTCTTTCTGTGGGAAAATATATTTCAAACAATTATTATTGGTATATATCTCACATCATTCACTATAGAGATAGTGTCTCCATATCAAAAGACCAATGATTACTCCTGCTAACTCTAGATCGTGATTTGGGTAGTTTTGTTCCTGAATTTTTAATTTCCATGATGCATATTCAATATCCCTATAATTATGAATAAATTCACATCTGATTCCTTTCCATGATGCATCACAATAAATCACAAACCCATCAATCCCAGATGGTTGAGTCTAGATAGGATCACTGACTAATCATCTCTTCAATTCTTCAAAACATTATTCACAGTCTTTTTTCCAAACAAATTCACCCCCTTTATGCATGTGCTCAGTTAACTGGTTTTCCAATCCTGAAACATTATAGGTGAAACACTGATATTAAACCTGCAAAACCAATAAAACTATGTACCTCAATTATACATATCAGTGTTGGAAATTATTGAATTTCCATTTTCATTGTTGGATAAATAGATATTGAATCCTTAGTGACAATAAGGAAATTCATTGAAATTTAATTGATACATAATTCAAAATTTCTAATAATTCCATATTTGACATTTCTTCTATGAATCTTCAAAAAAATACACAAGTGGTTCTCATGATCATCATGGAGTTTGGAGAATACGAACCCATCATCAATAAATATTATGACACAAAAAACATAATATTCATTGAACACTCTATTCATTAGATCCATGAAATCCGAGGGTGCATTAGTCAATCCAAATTGCATTATCGTAAAGTCATAATGAACATACCTCATTTGAAATGATTTATTTGTATTATCTAACTTCGTTGGACACAATTGATGATATCCAGAACGAATGTCAAATTTAATGATATATTTAGCTCTATGCTGTTGATAAAATGATTTATCAATGTGATGAAGGGTATACATGTTCTTTTTTGTAATAGATTTGACTTTTCTATAGTCAATGCATAGCATCATCGATACATCATTATTGTTAACAAAAAGAAATTGGTCTCCCCCTGGAGAAACACTTGGGAAAATAAATCTCTTAAAACTCAATGCACTATTTATTTGTTCATCTCTACTCATTTCAATGTGGTTATTCTCTAGGGAGTTTTTTTTGTCCATTCATTAGGGATTGAGTAATCAAAAAACAGACATCACTCTTAGGGGTGGGGGTGTCTAGGTAAAGCATCATGAAAAACAACAATGTATTCATTTACAATAGGTATTTCATAAATTTTAATATGTATTTATTCATCCTTAGAGGATATTTCTATTTCCTCACAAAGAATCTCATTTATTGAAGCTGGTGTGGGAGGACTTTGAAAAGAGTTATGGGATTAAGATTCTTTTGAAAAGATAATGGATTCAATATCATCATGACAAATCACAACATAATTCTTCATGAAATAATTTTTTTCATCAAATTTTGATATCCAATCCATACGAAGGATTATATAGTAGTCAACCATTGGTATGATGTTAAATTCAACGGATAATTCACGTCTATTTTCCATAATGGGAACTTCCTAATATATGTTTGTAGCAATGTGATTTAATTTAGGGGTTTTGATGGACAACTACATTGGAAATGTCAATTAGAAATAACTAAGTTTTAATGAAAACTATGAAGATATAATGGAATGTGAGGATATAGAATCAAATAATGCTTTGGATAAATTTGAAGATATTATTATAACATTCCACCATGTGATTTAGAACTCCAACCTCAGCTGTTTTGATCACATAAGCTTGGCCTTTATACCTTTTTCTTTTCTATGGAAAGTTTCCCTAACACATGGGATACTAAATTGTATAATTTACCATTTCATTAAAATTTTCTCATTGATCACTGACTTCCTCTTATATCCCCATACAATCACAATCCTGATGGCCATTTTTTCCAAACATGTAATAAACTCCCATCCCCTTTAGGATAGTATCAGGGCGTTTATCCCAAAATTACTATAGTGTGGAAAGTTATATTTTCCCTTCTTCCCCTTATCTCCATTCATAGAATGTTCATCAGACCTATAATTATCATTATTCCCTTTAAATTCAAATGAATTAGTGATTTTTTTCCTACATTGATAGCACATGAGACTATATCATCATATAATGAGAAATAGTATCATACCAAATCCCAATGATGGAATGATTTTTACCAACCAATGAATTTATGAGTCTTACATCTTGGGTTACTTATATAGTTTAATGAATCCCTTGCTATCCATGTGATGTTTGGATCAACATTTTCAACACTCTCATCCTATTTTTACCTCAAACTCAAAAATTTCATTTCCATATTTGGTTGCAGTTTAAGAGGAAAGTTTATTTCATGGAAAAGTTATTTAAACTCCCTCCATTGAATATTTTCTACTTATTCATTGTACTTCTTGGTTTGTTATAATTACCACAATTGATCTTTATGTCATGAGAGATGAAAAACTTCCAAAAAACCCTTTTCACTTTCATTACTCCCCTAGTAAAAAATATTTTATTTAAGGAACTTATCTATTTTTCATATAGAAATTTAGTTTTAGTTCCATTGAATGTTAGAGGATATAATCTCATGATGCGGTCTAACATTGATCATCTGCATTGTAGATCCAGGTTCTCCATATGGGTAAGGTTATTATTGAAAACCCGATTCACATATACTAGTATTTTTATATGCTATTCATAACTAGTTATATCACCATATCCACTATCATTATCTATCATTAGAGGAAAATTTATATATGGAATAATTGTGTTGATATGATTTCCATTTCTTCCCCTAGGTGCCATTTTTAAAAAATGACATACACTAGAGTATGTTATGAATCAAAATGCATAATTCCAATCTAGTAAAATACATTACATAAATTAAAAAAAAGTATGAATATTTAATACATAATCATAAAACTAGTTTCATTGATGACATAATTAATCATAAATCCTTCATAATGGTTTTTAAAGAAAATATGAATTATCCTATGCATATCCACCGAAAGTATAAAACCAGGTGCAATGTAAGGACCATTGCTGTGTACCAGATCACCCAGATTATTGCTTAGAACACCTTGTCTTATTTTTCAACCATAAATAAATATTTTATATAACCACATTCACATGTAGTAACCATAAATTGATTTATTTTTTTGGAATACAAACATAATCTCAATATTACCAGAATTCTAAAATGTTCCTCTATATTTATCCTCAATGTATATCTTAGGTTAATGTTCCTTCATCAAGGTTTTTTTCTAAATCTAATTTAAAATGATTGTACTAAAATTCCTCTAATACCAAGAGTAATGCCCCAACCCTAGTATCTCATTTTATGTGCATTATTTTGTTACAATATAACGATAACACTAAAATAAAAACCTAAAGAACAATTCAGTTTATAATTCTTGTAAATAAATGATAAAACATAGGTTTTACATTTAATATTGAAGTGGAAAAAACATATTATCCCCATTAAAAACTCTCATATCCTTTAGACTATCATTTCAAATAAATCTTAATATACTTCATCAAATCTTGTTTAATAATGAATCATAATAAATGGGTGAGGTCAGATGCTCAGTAAGGATAACTAATATAATGAATGCTATCACAAATAAGTATAAACATTTAAGGCATGATACAAAACTGAAACATAATCCTTTTAAAAATAATCATCGGTATATAATGGAAATAAGAAATCAACTAATTACATTTAAATATTCACAAGGAAATTCTACTAGTCAAATAATCTCATGAAATATTAATAATTAATCTTATAATAAGAAAAAACACAATGTTGGCGATCATAACCATACAGTCAAGGCAGCATGGCAAGACCATTTTCATACCTTAAAGGCCTTGTTCCAAGAGACGTGATTGTCTCATGAAACATAATGATGCATAGAGGGGCTATATCAGACCCCGATAGATCACTTACTAAATCTAATGAATTACTATTATTAAAAGTGTGAAACATAAAATAAATATTCATATTAAAACATGAATACCAAATGATAATACTTTTACTATAATCCATGAATTGTAAAAAACCAGTAAATACACAGTAAAATATATCATAAAACCTTCAATAAAATATGGAATATTTTATCACATCAGGTCAAACTCAAGTAATCATAAAATCTAACAAATGATATTGACATTAATTATAATAATCTAATAAATTAAATAAATCTATTTTAGGGAAATATATATTTTTTACTTCGAAATCATTTAGAAGACAAACAATATTAAATAAAAATATTTCACTTCAATACAACCATATAATATTCTATGGAAGACATAAAAATTTTAAGGCTTAATAATGACATAATATAGCAACATGCACTCTATAATTTAAAAACATTCTTTCCTTAAATTTTTCGAAATGTTTATAACATACCTTAATCGGAAAATGAAACAAAAATATTTTAAAAACCATTTATAAAAAGTTAATCATGGGTAAAAATTCAAGTAATTTTTTTGGGAAATATTAATAGTATTTATAAATATATTTTTTAAACATGAAAATAAATGATAAGTATTATCCAGTAGAATCTTATATATAAAAAACCTCAAATATAAATATGATTGTGTTTGTTACCAGTATATATTACATTCATTTAGTAGAGGGTGAGTTAAACACCTATAAAATGGTTAAAACATGTTATTAAATTATAATAGGATCATATTAATATGTATGATATCATATATTATCCTCTTACATCATTTTGTTAATTATATTTCAGTATTACTATCATTTAGGTTGCTAACTACCTCATTTTCCTATTCATGTTTGTTTTGTACGTTAGGTTTTATATGAATAGAATATATTTTATTCATATCCAGAATGAAATTAAGTTCATAATTTTTATTTTTACTCAAAATATAAATTTTATAATCATTCATGAATGGTTGAAATAGAGAATGAATACCATCGCATCATGGAGACAATAAGTCGTACACACACACGAGTGATGATATTGTTCCCTTAATAGTTAAAAGATATGGAATTAGATACTATATTATTTTTATGTAATCATTATCTAGTTATACCCAATATTTATATCCATTATACACATCATTATACCAATACCAATAATTTAGTGTTGAAAAATAAATTACACTATGTCGTGGAGACGGTAAACTGTATATATGCAGCATGGTGATATCATTATTTGTATGGTGGATAAAATGAGAAATATGGTTTTCCCATGACTATAATATTATCAATTTATATGAATAATAATATATTTATTATTTTTATATTGAATCAAAATTTAAAGATGAAGTAGAAAAATAAATGATGATTGAAATATGTGATAAAACAATTACCTCTTTATTTGGTATCTCTTTTTGTTTTCAATAAAATTATTCTATAGGATAACATTATTTCCAATGTGGGGACTCAAGGGTAAAGTGAGAGATGTTTATATAATAATTGAGCATATGTGTCCAAGATAAATTCCTATGTACGTTATAACTAAAGAGAAGGAGAAGTTCCCTTTTATTAGAGAGGTGATGGGTAGTTTTGGAAGATAGTAAAATATTAATTTATTGAAAATTTAGTTTCTGTTTAAAATAAGTCCAACATGATATATTTAAACGCTAATATGAGAATGGTTGAAAATTATATAATTAAATGTTTTCTTTACAAATTTAGGTCATGAAATTAACATTCTATTTGGGGTTTAACCCTTTGTTAAATAGTTTAACCCTTACTGTGTCTTCTTGTACTTTTTCACTTTAGGGGTAATATATTTACTATCAAATGAAAAACAAACCTCAATTGGATCATTTATGAAATATTTAACACTATACTAGTTAGTTGGATGAATCTGATTTTATTATGAATTTTATAACATTTAATTAATAATTATTTATTATAAAGTACCATTTATGTCAGTTTTTATACAATTCAAAATATGTATTTTGAAAATATAAATACAAAATGATAAATTTGAACAGATACATATAATATGCAAGCAACCTATATAGGTTATCTATAAAATTATTTTATGACATTAATTAGGTCAAAATATATTTATTTTAATATTTTCAATATCATTTAATTGATTCCACTATTAACAATCCAATTACTGCATGATTGATGTGTCACCATTTAAATTAATAATTTATTTTCTAAAGTTAAAAAATAGAATTATGTAAGTTATAATTTTAGTTTTCTACATATTATTTATAGTCAATTTTATCTTATTTATATCCCAATATTAAAAATGTTTTATTATTAAAATTGGAATATGACATTTTTATCTTATCTTTAAATAAAATATAATACATGACAAGATCTAGAACTAGTGTCTAAACAAGAATAATATAGACCTATGATTAATTTTGGACAAATTACACATAACCACTGAAATAAATATAAGTATTAGGTTAATATTATATTATTATAATATTATTTTTACCTTTAATTACCCTTTTATCTTTAATCGTGGTAAATAAAATCTAAAAGTCTATTTTCACTAAAAATTATTTTGTTCTTATTAGACAAAATTTTTTATACTAATTACAAGAATGATGGTCCATTTTTCAAAATTCAATTCACATAAGTAGTAAAATTACATTTAATGAAAATCATACAGATGTTCCTAGATGGAGGGTAAAAGAGACATTCAAATATTTGTCAATTTCTGTTCTAATTATATAATAAAAATGAATCCAATTAACCAAATATGAAAAATACATTTATAATGTATCAATTTACTGATTAAAATGAATTTAATGTAAAAAAAATTATTAAATCAAAAAATTGAGTTTTATACAGTAATGAAATATTGTTCACTATTTATCAAAAAATGAAAACCTTTCATTGAATTTCCAAAATTTCAAACTATCATAATATTGTTATTAAAAATTCAAAAATGAACGCTATTTTGAAAAAAAATAAGTTATAAATTTCATAATTTGGATAAGACTACTCACAACAACTTTTTTAAATGGCGAGTTTGAGTGTTCATGGTGTGCTCGAACTCAATATTGTGTATAGAACATGATATTGAATTATTAAAAAGGAAGCATACCTTGGATGTTGGGTTGTTATAGTATTTACCCAAAATTGAAACTATTCATAAAATGCAAAAAATTCACCCCAAACAATTTTTTATGTTCCAAATTACCAAATGAATTCTATTGGGAAAATTAAAATTTATAAATTTCATAATTTGGATAATACTATACATAACCCCTTTATGAATGGAAATCATGATAAGTCATGGTGTTTTCAAACTAATTATTTTATTTAGAATAAGCTATTGAATTATTTAAGAGAATCGTTCTGTGGAAACATGATATGTTACAGTGTTACACTGTCCCCAAATCAAATAAATTCCATATTCACAATCTAATAATGATCTTAGAAATTAGTTGTTTGAAAATTTTAAATTCCATTATTAGAATTATCTGAACTATGAGAAGTGTTAGTAAAACTAACTCTTAATGATATATTTTGGGATATAAGAAGGTCATATGAAAAAACAAATAACTATATTTCTATGTAAGAGAACATTAGTGGAAAATGATATTATGTACACTGTGGAAAAGAATAAATAATTATAGGTAGTGATATAGGTCATTGATAAATAAAAATTGATTGATCATTGGAATGTTAAGAGACACAAACCCATAAATCTATTGTGATTTATAATACCATCTGGTAGACAAATAAATATATTTGGGCAACATGTTTTCACGATGATTTTAATATTATTGAGGAATTATTTTATTGACCATGAATATAAGGATATATAATTAAAAGACTATTTAAAATTTAATAAACATGATTTCATTCATTGGTTATGCTTTGATCAATTCGTAGTTCATACCCTACACCAAAAATAATTTATTTATTTCTGAAGAACAAAAATTAAATATTAATATGTATTAATATACAAAAAAGTAAAATTTATTTTCTTCTATCAATAACAATTTTCAAAAACCAAATTTATTAATTAATTAATCCCTAAATGATGAATGTAACAGTACTAGAATATCATTAATATTTATTCAGTTTTTAGTAATAAATAATTTAAAATTACCAAGGAAATTTTGTTGGTATGTAGTTTGTCTCAAACACTTTTTGTCCTTTTATTTTAGCTTCATTACCAACGATATTTTTGGATACGAAGGGTTGTCACCCAATATAAAAGTTGTCCAATTTATAAACCATATTCCTATAGTGTTCTAAAAAATGCTATGGACATTCTTGGAAAATGGTTATTCATTAAATAACCTTTTTACTATTGTATTCAACACAACATATTTTTTTATAGTCCAACAACATTATTTTATAATAATTTAATTAATGATAATCTCAATACTGATAGGTAATAATACTTTTAAACATATTTCTGTAAATATATTATTCCCTAAATATGTTTTCAACTAAAAAATTTTCATACCCCAAATATCACACAAAATATTTTTAGTCTTATAACAAAACTACTATATAAAACTTAAAAATAGATGATTAAGAATTTTTCATTGTCATCATTATAAAACTAAATAACCCATGATTGTATCCGTAACTCTTATAGTAATAAATAGAAAATTACATATAATGTTTCATAGAATCCTTATATGTTTCATGATTCATGATTCTAGTATACTGGTAGTAAAACACTCAAACAATTTATTTCATGAATCATAATACTTAATAAAATCATCCCTTTATTTCCACATGGGTCCATCTTTTGAATAAGGGTAACCATTTTGAAGAAGAAATTGACTCGAGTAATTCCTTGGTTACCCACAATTAAGGGAAAAAACTATAATTAGATCAATATAATGTGATTTAATTCTAATCCTCATAAAATTATTTTTTCCTTGACTATTTTGTTCATGGTACACTTCCTTTCAACACATAAATAATTTCCCTAATCAGTTTGAGGATGTTTTTTGAGTGACCCATTAAACATTTAATATATGATTAAAATCAATCATTATTTACTCAGTGGTCACAACTACTCATGATCTTATGAAACTCAAACATTATATTCTTTTTTGGGACCAAGATTTGTTTAATATATATGTTATTAATCATATTTTTGGAAAAACAAATTAGATATCCATATTATATATTTAACTTTTATCAACATATGATTTTTCTTCAAATTTTCATGAACATTACCTTCAAAATCATTGATAACTAATTTCCCTTGGGTTCCAAAAATTGACTAAAACCAAAAAGTGTGGTGTGAGTAACAATAATCATACAGTGAGAACCATATAATTATTTTCATGATATGTAACTCATGAAACATTATTTTCAATAAATGAATTCATAGGCTTAACCATTGTCATTAATATTCATCATATAGTCAAAACCATTATAATCGTTAGTAAGAAAGATGTGAATTATCTTAATCATACCCCCAGGAGTGTCAAACTATGTCTTCAAGAAAACCTATTATGATTTAAAAGGTTTTTCTTGACTCAAGTTCAACGCACCCATTTTAGAGTTATTATCCATAGGTTCATTTTTTACATAACAACACTAAAATTTATTGTCTATAATTGTATGAATTTATAATAAGAATTATATAATATATACCTTTCCAAATAATTATTATAGTATTCATTTATTATCCTAAAATTATATCATAATGTTATGTTTACTTATCTATGATTTTTAAAATTTATATTCCAAGGATTCTACTAATCCTATATCTGATACCAACAATAGTGACCACGCCCTCAGAAGCATGGATCACATGCCCCACAATTCTTACATTGTCATAGATATAAGATCCATAACCTAGTAAACTGAACATTGTAGTAATCATTTTAAACATGACATATATAAGAACATTATACTATAAATGAATATCCAAAGTAAAAAAATATATATTTTAGGTCAAGAATATCATTATTCCATATAAAATATCCTCACATCTATTTGTTATTATACTTCCTAGAATTCTGTGGAAAGGGAAGCAAATAATGGTGATATGAAATGGTCAGTATGGGTTATGTATAAAGGAATATATCATGAACAAACAATCATAATTAGCTAGGGAAAATTTATAATAGAACACATATACTGCGTAAATATTTTGATAAGGCATAATAAATAATGAAAAATAAATAATGTAGATTAATTCCATTTAATAAATGAACATATAAGGGCCTAATACCATAGATAATGTTAATGAGAAAATATCATAGATAATATTTGTAACTAAATTTTCAACGTATGAAATAATTAACAATTGGACATCATGCTTGAGGAACATGAGAACCTATATTATGAATATATATCCATTAGAAAATATTAACCTAAATGTTGAAAACCATTTAATTTGGCTAACTAATTGGTATTTGGAGATTGATACATTGGGGGGATATAGAAATTCCAAGACACAACTCTCATTACACATCCAAACAATTCATCGTATATCAAATAATCAAAATAATTAATGAATAATGTGATTAATCATAAAATAACATTATTGAGTAAAACATACTAATTTGACAATATTTTTCTAATTAATCAGATAGATAACAATGTAAACTTTATTTAAAAAATGGTATACATTTTATGCAATAATAATGCACATTTAAAATAATGTGTATATATATATGGGAAATTTTTTGTTCCATATCATTGGAATGTGAATAACTCAAGGGGCGTTAATGACTTTGAAAATGATTCAACGAAGTGAATGCCAATACTATACTTCATTGAAATATTTATTATCCTCCCATAGGATGAATAATTATAATATGTATATGAAATATACCCAATAGAGTAATAATATCTGTATTTTTTATTAAGGAAAAAAGAAAACATTAAAAAAACATTGATGAAAATATACATTTCATTTAAAAAATCCTAAAATTTTTTTTTTTTGAAAAAAAATTTAAAAAAATTGTTTCATTAAAATATATTCATAAACCTCTAATGGTTGTTTTAATGAACTTACATTGAGTAATTAAGTATTCTCAATAAAAGATAAAAAACATTCCAATTTCATTGTAAAAATGATTTAAATGTGCATTGATTGGAATGCGATAATAAGAATCCTCTAAAAAAATTTAAATAATAATAAAATTTTAAATTTAAATATATAAACCATTTAAAAAATTAATGAAAAAATTTATAATATTTTTAGAGAACATGGTTTTTAAGATAAAGGATTTCCATCCGAAGAGTGAAATTATGTCGAATTTTAATAAAAAAATATTTCAATAATTTGATATAGTAAAGAAATAAAAAATGGTACTATGAGAATGTGAAAAAATCTTATATGGTTAGAATGTTAAAAAACATTCTGAACCAAAACACATAAGTGGCTCGCATATATAAAGACAAGAACAAGGTTCCAGTTTATCTTACCTCCATGGTTGACATGAGACTAACTATTCTTCACAATACCCACACTTTAATGCCGGAGGGGGATAACCTGATTAATTGAGATGTTATGGGTCTCCACTTTTTTTGTACCCCCTTATATATTATTGTTGTTTTCATAATAATAATAAAATATTTTATGTTGTATGGATGTGTATGTAATAAAACCCAACGAAAAGGAATTGAGTTATAATGTTTTTTACCAATTCTTAACATTATGTTCAAATCCCATTACATTAAATAATTCAAATAAACAATCAAAATAACATGAGTAATTAATTATTCATGATTTTAAGTGTAAAAAAGTATATATATACACAATCTATGATAAATTTGTGTATAACAATAAAATATCCCACAATAAAATGGAATTAATATACAATCACTTAATTTAAGATTCCCCCATGGTTATACAACATTTATAATTCATCATAATAGTTTTAATAATTTTAAAAAAAATTATATAACGAGATTAATATTTATAATATCACATATGATCCTTTAGTAGCATATTATCACTAGTTTATTAATAATATTTCACTATTTTCCTTATATCAATTGTTAGTTGATTTATATTTCAATTACCTTTTGAGTTGTTATCCTTACCCTTAATAATATAATTATTTCATAATATCCAAAATGTATGAAATTATATACACATAAAATAAATGAATTATTTATTTATTTATTGTAGTCAAAAAAATTAGTTGATATGAGATGAAATACATCGTTCATGGAGACGGTAGGTAATATGTACGCATGAGCGTTGGTTTTATTTTATTGTCATATAGAAAGTACAAAAAGTAAATAATAAATATATATTTTCATACTTGTATAATATTAATTTCATACATATATATATATATATATATCTCATATTAATAATTAAACCATATTTAATATATTCTATTTGACGTGTGAACAAATCACATCACTTTGTGAGGTAGTAGTCTTCCGTACACACAAATGACATTACCATATTCCCCAAAAAATGGAATGAATGAGTTTATATGTTACATAACAATTAAATAAGTATAAATACATCATAAATCACATTATTATTACATATAAAACTTTATTTTACTCACTATTCCCATAATTTATAGGTTTTAATGGAAAAACACATGATATTAGTTCTCAAGGTTGTAGTCCGCACACACAGGAATGGTGATTTCATAATCCATTGTATGGGATTATGCGTGGTTGTAGGTCATAAACATAAAATAAAAAAATCTAAAAATTTATAATATTATGTGGTTATTATATAATATTGATATCAAATAAAATTAAAGGACGTTCATAAGGAAATAATATAATAACAATTTTTGAAAAACATTAACTCTCCTTCTAGTCTCCTATTTAGCATCGCACTAACGACTTCAATGGTTTTATTTATGAAAAAAACTCTTATAACATGATTCAAGTGAAATCATGTTTTTTAGTAAGGTTTTTTTCGAACCAATGTGTTTTGATAGATTTGATGAAGGGGGTGGGAGTTGGCCAATTATCAGTAGTGGAGAGAGAACACATAGAATTTTTTATAGGAAGTTAGGTGTACCCACATTATTACAAAAATGTAATAATATATAATAAACATAATAATATAAAAGTGTCATAATTGTCTAAATATGTCCACACAATTTTTATTGGAAAATATTGGTTTATTTTTACACCTTATACTCTATTTCTAACATTGAAGTAAACTCGATTCTCATAATAATTATAAATAATCATAGTTGAATTTATTCATCATTATCATAAAAAATTATGGTCTCTTTATTCAAAATTTTAAATTATTTTAATTCATGATATTGTATCCAATTCACCAAATTGGAATCATAATATTGGAAAAAAAATTGATTTACAATTAATCTCACAGGCGTGTTGAGAATATAGGTTTTTAAGGTGAAAATGATTAAATGTTTATTATGTTATTATTTGTAAATTCAACATAAATATTATTAAAATGACAAATATTTAATTAATATATTTTTTATTGAAATAATTTGACATTATAAACAATTCATGACATTATTTATCATTATAAATTATTTATATGAAATGTCATTTCTCAATTAAAATTCAATAAAGTCATTATTCATTACAAAATGAATCTTCCCAAAAAAACATCCAAATAATCGCCTGAAAACGAATTTTAAAACTATTATTTCAGAAATAAATTTTATTTTCTCAATGAAAACGTATAAAAGTGTAAAAATTTATTTTTAAAACAAGTACACCAAACAAAGGTAGTAAACCATTCTTAGATAAATACATATTTTCTGAATAAATTTATATTTCATATTATCTTATATTTGTTAAATCTATTGGATGAATGAATTTTTTTACTGAATATATAATATATAAATTTAGTTTATAGAATTAGATAGTATTAATTAATTTAATTTATTAATATAAATCATTTTTTGGATGAATAAATGTAGTTTTCTATTAAACAAATTCTTTTGTACACCACTAATTGTTATTTTTATTTTTAATCAAATGGAAGAAAAATAATTAAAACATATATTATTCCCGGTTAGTAAATCCATTAATAATCACTAATTTAATATCTAGGGGATAATTTTAATTTTTAATTATAAAATTAATATTGTTCGGTAAAATTCAGTCAAGAATATAATGAAAGCTAACTTAGTGTTGCATACATTGAATGACAAATAATAAAATTAAAATAGCAGATAAATTTTAAAGTCTCAAGATGTAATATTACCTTATAATCATGTTGGTTAATTTCTTACAAACTATCGAATCTGATATTTATAATTTAAAATTTTAGGTTTATACAATAGCTCAGTCATGGATTCTTCGAACATCAACATAACTAGTATTGAAAATAGTTATTCATATTTTTCAAACTCCAATATTAAGATCTAGTTTATTTTTGAGATATTTGAACTATATTTAAATGCATCTATCATCTTTTAAATGATCTGATCCTACAAGAATATTAACAATCAAACATCATTCATTCATTAATGGGTTAGTAACATCAAATGACTGATCCTTCGGTGACATAGTTACTCTTCTTTAAAATTATATGACTTTGTTCACATATGATTTCATCAATTTTTATTCCCTCTTCTATATTCTAGAGAACATATAATCATCATTTCAATTGGTTTTATGATCCCATTCATCATCATTTGGTACTCTCTTCATAATTTTTCAATTGAGCTAAGATCATTTTCTCTAAGGAATAAATATATAGAAGTAGCAAAATGGGTGTCTGGTAGTAGCTAGCGGTTGAAGGGAAGTGTCGTAGAATTAAGATTACCTTTTCATGGTAGCATCCAATTGTAGTAGTAGATGAAAGATACGTAGCGAACAAAATTGAACAAATGTTATCATGGATTGGTATCACAACATGATGTATCACCCTATCATACCTCAATTACAAAATTAAAAACTGAACACCAATAATGGTTTCAATAACTAAATTTCATGTAAAAAAATAAAATTATTATAACTTAACTCTATAAATTTGGTTTTCAACATAAGGGACATTCCAATGTTTATCACATCATTATTTTTAGGAAAAATATTATTATAATGTAAGAAAATTGAATCTATTTATTAGTTAGTTCATATTTGATCCAATCACTAAATAAGATTAACATTTAATACATAAATCACAAATCCAAAATAAATTCACTATTTACCCAAATTTGAAATCATAAAATCAATTCAAAGAGAAGTATCTGGTGAATTAAATATAAAAATATTATTTCATTAAAAATTTGAGAAATATAAACCAAAAAACAGAAATTTTGTTCTATTTAATTATAGTACATAAATAATAGTGTTCCGAAAAATATATGAAATTATTCATAAGAGAATTTGAGTACAAAAACACATGAAATTTACAACATCGTAAAAATTAATAATTAATTTCATATTTAACTAAAATTTTTAAATATTTAATATTACTGTATTAAATTATATGTAAACATAAAAAACTCAATAATTGATCAAAATATAGGTCATAAGAAATAATCAATAAGTGGAACATCATTGGGTGTAGTGAGACTCTTTTATATATTATTAGGTTTATAAATTGTTACTATTCGTAAATTTTAACATATTTGATCTAGTTCAATAGTAAATAATAGATTTTAGATTTTGATGTGCAAATAGGTGGAGTTTTTTTGTTTGAATTATGTTAAGGGAAGTATCAATTTGATTTGATATTGAGTCAAATTAGAGGAGTACCTGTTCATGGGGTAAAACCCTAATGGAAATAGTAGGTGGTTGGTGATGTTACCATGGAACTCCACAAGTAGTTAGGTTTTTGACTTTGGTTTGGGTATTTTGATAGCCCCAAAATGTCTTCAAGAGTTAATTAATTATGATTAGGGTTGTCGGTATGACTGTCCATTAGTGACTGGGGTGAAGTGTTTTTGAATAATTTATATGGATTCCTCGTAAAGGATTTAATATGGAATATAATTTAATGTGATTCAAACCATATTAGAGTAATGTTATGGGAAATATATGAGGTTGTATTAGTATTAGGCTAGCATTTCAGTGAGGAATTTCATTGAATCTGAGATTTGTGGCTAGAGTTGGAAAGAGGGATAATATTTGGCATTCAGAGTAGAAAAGCAAGGATTGATGTGGAAATTGTTTTTATTGGTTTTGGGTTGTGTTTGGAGGACTACCATGTTATTATTGAGGATGATAATCCCTATAGTATTTTGTTTTTAATTACTCAAAAATATATAGGTCAAATTGTTTTCGGGAATTTAAATTTTTTCTTGTGTGATGGTTTGTTTAAAAAAAATATTTTTATTTGGATTCTAATGGATTACACATTTGTATTCAGTAGTTCAACATATTACCTTGGATCCTCACATCTTATAGGTTGTTAGAAATGTGGAAATTGTGTTGCTAGGTGTAAGGATTATCACTGTGAGGGGCAAGAGGACGTCAGATGGGCTTTCTGTATTTTAGACATTCACATAGTGATGATTACATTGGCCATAATAATTTTAGGTGAATATATTCTTCCTATAAAAACTCCAAATTTTTCACACCACGAATATATCTCTTGTGATTTTTTTCGATGGGGGTCTAACTATCTTTTCTTGGCCTAGGAACTTCGATCTTAATAACTTTTAGACTTGGAAGGGGACCATTTTAACTAACTCTCCCACTTATATTATTCTTGAATGATTACCCTCTAATAGTGGATATGTTATAAAGTGTTACAATATTGATTCTAGGTATGATCATCATATCCTCATTATTTTTTTTAGTTTCCCTTTTTTCTCACTAATTTGATACGAACAAGGATATGTTTTTGTGTTTATTCCATAGTAGCATGATGGAATCTTCCACAGATTATTGCAATTCTATATATAGTGTCTACAAGATGACCTATAATAGGGATTTCACATCATCTATAATTTTATGATTGAGTAATACAATTAATAATATTTATATAGTTTTTTGCTTACATTTAATGAAATTGAATACTAATTGAGTGTAGAATGTTAAGGAAATTCATATATAGTGTGTTGATGGGTTTACTATCGACATTTTTGTAGTAGTAAATCATGGGTTTTAGATATTTCCAGTGGATTTTTTAGTTTTAATAAAACATTAATTTTATTCAATTAATTATGGTGAATTACATATGACAAGTGGTGTAGTAGCACAATGAGATTAGATGAATCATAGATGAGTGTAGTTTTTATTGATTGAAAATTTTCCTAGGTGGTAACTCCTAAATAGAATTAGGTTTTCACTCTAATAAAAGATCATATTCTTACAATTCATGATTTATGTCATGCATTTATTATTCATTAGGTCAGGTGCATAGATTAGGTCAGGGAGTACATTTGGTTAGAAGTTATTGGATGGTATGTAACCTCATCTACATTGGTTAAGTGATTATTATATCTTTTAGGATATTAATATTAACAAAAAACAATGATTCTATAGTAAGAGGGTACTAGTGGATATTATGAGAGACCATGGTTGGTTTTAGAACATGAATTGAGAAGTCAGAAAACTAGGTTTGTTTCTCTAAGTTTAGTGGGGTGGGTTTGATAAGCTTAGTAATAGTGAGGAAAGGTTATTTGTTTATAAATGTCATATATAAATGGTCACACCCTCATGAGGCTAGATTTACTCATGGAGAGTGTTGTATGAATGATGATTATTTGAGGACTAGATGAATTGTGATTAGTGAATTACCACTAGGTAATGAGTTGAAAGATCCCCCTTAAGATACATAATGTAGACATCGATGAATGTTTTTTGAGATATTCATGACAAGGAATTGAGACTCAAAATATATTGTTGATAGATGTTGGACACTACCTCTTAACATATATGTGGATATGAGCCTATGATCTATTGTGTTAGTATGTGGTGTAACATATGATGTCATATTGGATATTATAGCCTAACATTGGGCTGTAAGACACCATTGGATACCTTGATGGGTGTGTTAATATTTTCATTAATATATCCTGGTTGGTAATAGAATTTATAGATAATTAAAAAAAGGAACATGGTGCGAGAGAATAGAAACTGAGTAATGAGACATCAAACTTATATACTGTGATGTGGTACTGATTTTCTATTTCATGTCTATGATTGTTATATTGATAGTCGATTCATACTGATAGGGTAGTGGATCCTATAGTCTTGTGTTATAATTACTCAGATGGATGGTGGGTTCACCATTAAAATTTTGAGATCCCTGTTTTCGAGAATAATGAAATTTATATCATTATACTTCATTTAAGGATATGAGCATTTATATAGGTAGGACCGGGTCAAGAATAACCATTAAAGTAATGGGTCATGTTTTAATGTGACATAGGTTCTATGGACAATTACAGGAATGGAATGGGTCATATATGTGGTCCTACCATCAGTTTATTGTTTGGGATGTGATTTGATACAAGATCAATGAACCCTACCTTGAGTGCTGTGGTAGTGTTTTGAGATATTGACATTAAACTATTCATAATTTCATTATGTAAAATTCTATGGTTCAAAAAAAAAATTTGAATATTATTTCGGTATATAAATTTCATCGGTTAAAATTTAATTTGGTTGGGAGATGAGGTGTACTTAAGTATGCTAACGAATCAGGTATGATCAAGTGTAATGTTAGCTCAGTTAAGAAATTATCACTTTTTTTGCGGAGGGATATAGTGGTCTGGATGTAACCCAACACCCATGATCATGTTTTTAATTTTTATTTTTATTATTTGTATATGTATATGATGGAATATATTATGGGCTCAAATAGATACCTTTCTGATATGAATATATAACACCCTATAATAGAATCTCAGTGTAGGTGCATATATATTGTCTATATTTCATTCGGGCATTGGATATATAGTCGACCCGGGATAGTGTGATATCATTCTTTAGTTATATTTTTATATATTAATGGATCAATAGAAATATATTTATTTATAAATATATTGCATATACATCACATTATTATGACATTGGGTTTCATTTTTTCTGTACTCTGATTATGTGGTATGGTTGTTTAGTTTATTTTTTTATGAGTTTGATTCAAGGGAATATTTTCTTGATTATATGTATAATGAACTTTGTAATTTTTAATGCATTTATTCAACTTGGATTTTACCCTGAGAACTTTTCATCCTCAATTAGAGAAACAATTTGGTTTGTCAATGGGGCCATGTTTTTTAATGTAGAGACATGTGAGGTTATATTTATTGACCCCAAAAAAATGTTACGGAGTAATGGGTCTGACAAAAAATAATTTTCATGATCTATTTTTCTAGGTTCAATTAAATAATATCAATTATTAGTGGGGAAATTCAAATTAATATCAAATACAATACCAATGTTATCCAGAATTGGGGTAAATTTTATTATGAATGAAGAATGTCAAGGTAACATCATTGATCATTAGAAGATGTCGGTCACTAAAACTGTAATAACATAATCCTATAGTGGTTACTATTTTCATATATATATATAACTATTTATTGTGTAGTGTAACTGATGATAGAGAATGATAAAAAAAATATTTTTCAATTTAGTGTTTCTCATAACCTAGATAGGATCATTGCGTGTTCAAATTATAATTAATTTATTTAAGATCATGTTAAATGGTTACCCTTTTCTGAGGAACATTCTCAAATTATGATGTCGATATTTTTTAAATCCATTTCTTATATTAACTTCATTGATTTTGGGATCCATTTCTATAATACCTTTATCATTTATATACACATGCTCCATTCATATTTGAGTCATGTCAATTTATTTTCGAGCTCTATCATCGTGCATTAATTATCTTTCATTGTTCATGTTAATGAATTACAGATCATTCGATCTTGAAGGATTCTTTATTTCACATCTAATTTTTGATAGGAATATATGAATATGAATGGGGGAGATAATAAAATTATTCATAGTGATTCTGAAATAAATTTTAACTTAACACAATATGAATAAAAATATATTTATAGAGAAAGGTTATGATTTAATATTATTTACTTACGCACCAGACCATACATAATTTAATAATAATAATAAATCCTCATTCCATGAAAAATTGTAATATTATTGTTTTATAATGTGAACTAACTCATATAATTGAAATGATTATTTATCATATTAAAAATAATTAAAATATTTTTCATTTATTGAATAAAATATAAAATAATTATTAATATATTATATTCATCAAAAAATAATTATTTTTACAAAATCAAGTGAATACATATTTATTAAATATTCACATAATTAAATATATTATTTATTTATGAATAAATAATTATTAATACACTTCAAAATATTAGATATCAATAATAATTGAATGAAATTTTTCAATGGCGTTGAGAATAATATTTAGTCAAATAATTAAATTCAAAATGACTTAAATGAAGATCAATGGAGACATATAATAAGTTCCCTTATAATATTATTTGTCATTGTAATTTGGTAGGATTGACTAATGCCTAAGGTTATTATATAGTAATGGGTCACATAAACAACGAGAAGGAATTTAATATTGATACATTGAAAACTATATATGAATAGATATTATGTAATTTAATAAACTTATAAAAATAACTCATCAATAAATTTGTACATATATATCATAGTATAATATATTTGATATAAATATATCATTGAATATTGGAAATAAATATGTCATGAAATAATTACAATGAAATTTAATGTGGAAGTTTTATTCTACTTAATGGTATGAGGTAACAGCTTCCAAAAAGAAGAGTGGGACAAAACCATAATTGAATTACGCTTTAATAACCTGTCATTATTAAAGAATCCAATATATCTAATATCACCACGAACAGTTATCATAAAGGATTATTATGTAAATCTAAGTGTGTGATTTGTAACATTCATTAATAATAATATTAAATTACTTGTAACATTATGTACACTCATAGATAAGAGTACTGGAAAATGAAAATTATAAATTGAGAACATCACGAGAATAAGCCACATCCACATATGAGTACTCAAAAATGGAACTCAATATATTATTTTTTACAATCATAGTATGTTATTAAACAATAGAACTATTTTTAAAAATATATTCATGGACATTCATTGTTCTCATTATAGCATAGAATATCAATGAACTTATCAATTTCATGGATAACCAAGGAAATTTTTACATCAATTTAAGAATAACTATGTACAATTTTTAATAATATGTTTTATTAACATTCAAAATATAATTTATACAATTAATAAAAGTAAAATCTTTTATTTATATAACACCAACTCCAAATATTATTCACATGGACTACTGCCAATAGCCTACAATAATCAGTTTGTTAATCCCCACATGATGAACTTGTTTTTCTTATTACATTAGATGTTAGTTATGTCGTACTCCATGAAGTCTTCCATATAAAAATACCTCAATACAAAGTGAATGTGTTCCAAATCATTTATTTTTTATGATATTGAACTTTTTTGGAAAATAGAAACTGCAAATTCATTGATGACTATTTCATTATCTTCTACATAGGCCTGGAAATATCCTTTGTATACCTCAAACTATTAATGATATTCTTGAATTATATAAAACAGAAAACATCAGGGTAATCTTTATATCATCATATCACACATAAAGTTTATAATAAATATAAACTATTTCAAATAATAACATACATGACTCACCCGATCACTGACATGTATGCAATAATTAAGACTCATTTTTATTCCTCATATGTTTGAGGATATATTTTTCTTTGAATTTGAATTACATGAGATAATTCAAACAATCCCCCATATATTGTTCGACACTAATTGTCTTTAATATCATGGTAACATATGTACCATGATTTAGGATGCAAATTCAATTGGATCTATCATGCTGGATATTGACCCATGAATACATGATGCCTCATCTATGTCCTTCATTGGGGCCTAATCAGTCAACAAGGATTTAACATACTCTATGAAGGGTATTTAATTTCCTGTATATACTATTTCATACATTTAATATTTTTAAATTTTCTATAGTCCCAATAATCATTTCATAGAAAATATTCTTTCATTCGAACTTTATGAAGACATATTCTGTTAAAGATTCATCAAACAAAATTTTCCATGAAATGGATTCGTTCTTTAATCTATAAATGTATATTTTTTCAATTTTAAATACTTTTTCACAATCCATGTAGTCATAAAACCATAATGTTATGTCATATATACATCTTAAGGTATTTAATTTTGTTTCACATCCATTGGAGAAATCCCAATGTCATTGAAGTCCCTAATGTATTGTAAAATATCGATGGATTTCAATACATAAATAATGAAAATGTTGTGTCATAGCCAATACCTTCTATATTATTAAACCCCTATAATATCAGTCATTAATTAAATATACTAACCTCCCCATCCATGTCTATTTTCATCATGATAACCAATTTTCAATCAATTATATTTAAATCCACTAGAGGATTTCCCAAAATCAAAAATTGGTTTGTGTACATGGAATCCATTTAAGAACTCACAGATTCTTGTATCATGGAAGATTTTTTTCCACTTATTACTTATTTAGAAGACAAATTATCATTATTTTCAATTAATAATGATTCAATATCCTTGGTGATGTGAAAAACATATGATTTTTTCTCTAAACATTCATTTATATCTACAAAGAACTTCTATATTTAGAACATCTTACTTGATGAGGTTTTGGGGAAATTTTTCTTATTCCAACTCTTGCATACAATGATCCTAGAATTTATAATTCCATATCATACACTAACTATCAATTTTAAATATGTTCTCCCACACAAGGAATAAATTTTACCATTTAACTATTTTATTTTTATGAGGTTTTGAATAGGTAATATTCCCATGTCCCCTTAGGGTATCCTATAATTGGACACTTTACACATTAGTGTTATAGTTTGTTACCTAAACATTCCATAATGAAATCTTGGGAACACCAAACTTGTTTATACAAAAATATAAGCTTCATTCATGAATTCATCGAGTTTGTAAAAATAATATGACTTATCCCGCAGTAATTAAAGATCTATATATCTACTTAAATCATCAAAAATCTATGATGTATGAGAATACAACCCATTCATAAACATTATAAAGTCCACACACAATAGTATGAACTGATTATGAAGTCCCTTTATCTCCATAACATTATAAAATAAATGGGGAATTAGTATTTTCCATTGTACACATGTGTAACAAACATCAAGTTATATTACATTAAAAGAATCTAAATATATATTTTTTATTTTAGTATATTTTTTTTTCATTTACATGACCATGAAGATAATTCTATAGTCGTATGTCGTATGATGGATATGTTGAAGTTTTATTATCGATTATAATACATTATACGTGTAATCCAACACAACATGACCTTTATTTAAATGGTTCTGGAAATAACAACTTATATCAGTATAAAAGAAGAAATATTTATTCATAAAAATGAAAATGAATCCATATATATCATGTGTGGATATAAATATAATTTTTTTGGTAATATTTACAACATAATAACAAAATATCAAACCCAATATCATTTTCATTGGATAAGTGAACTGGTAGTTTTTTTAGATATAGTATAATGAATAACTATGTCAGAAGAATGAAGATCTACGTCCCATTGATCAATTATTCTAAATATATTTGGTCCATATTTTTGAATACATAATTTACTAGTACATGATTTATAAAATATCAAATTTTTTGATATAATTAAATTTCATAACATTAAAAATATACGTAATGTTTCTCCTTGGATCATTATAAAGGTGTAATTTCTCCTCTTGTGGCCCATATTGCCACATTAAGAACAATAAAATTCATACTCTCTTACAATCTCAATGGTACTTATCTAAAAAGAAGATTTTGAAGAGTTTATAGCCTTGGGAATCTTTCACATCCCATTACATTTACTCATAATAGGGAAACATGATTTTCAACATCACCTCATTATGTACATGGTGGTGAAGAGTGAAAAGTTATTAGTGTTACTTATCAATGTTGGTAAATTAAAAATTTATAATAAAACTATATATGATATGAGGGAGTGATTAAAAATTATATCATTGTATAAGTCATCATGGATTTTAAAAACAATATGATTTTTTTTCTCAATATACCCAATCATATTTATAATTAAAATACCATCTCATAACCCAACAAAAGTTTACATTGAAATAGTGCATTGGAAATCCCAAATTATTTATGTCTTAGTGTCTCATGGTAAAGACTATGATGATTATTGGGCCTTCTAGAAGAGTGTATATTTTCATGAAATTTCAAGAGTTCACTAGAGATGGATATTATAATAAATCATTTAATATAGAAAATTTATATAAAATATTTTTCATTGATTAAGAACTATTCATAATTTTCCTCTTTCAGTGATGGATCAACTAATGAGGAATCTTGAAAAAGATAATTCATGTACAATATGAAACAACCTAATATTATCAGAACCACTCATGAAAGATATATCTAGTGCGAAAGTGGTACTTGTTTAACATTGATATTATCGATAGTGTGCATGATGGACATTCCATTCATTTGAAATTAAAAAATATATGATTGTTGGTCTTTTTTTATGAATCGTTTTCCCATTAATAACAATAATTAAATTTAATTAATTCTCCCACTTTTTTTTGAAGTCCCAAAATCCCACAACATTATAATAATAATGTCTAGTTACTTGGATATTCTAGTGGAAATAATCAATATTCCCATGCTCATAACCCCAATGAGGTTAGTTCAAGATATTTGAAGGTATTTATCTTATATTTTTATTCTATCTATAGGCTTGGGTCTTCATGATCCATTGAGTGGACCCCCCCAAACATATGACCATGAATTTCATTTTCATAAAAGAGACATCCATGTCGCACCAAGCCGAGTTATAGATGTTTATCTATATGTAAAATAGTATTGTTAGCCAAAAACATCCCTAATAACTTATAGATAAAACAAAGTGTCGCAATGGGGGTTGATCAATTTTTTTTCAATGAGTTTAATTCCTAATCAGATAATGGAAGTCCGAGTTTCAGATATTATATATATTATAGATTTTAATTTAGTATGAATAAATTTTACCTTGTTTTATCATTGACAATTATTATTAATATTAGGTGGATATTACATAATTAATTAAAATTATAAAATAAACATTTATGCATAATCCATTTATTTATATTACATCATTTCACATTAATTTATTTATTTTTTTAGTTTTCATTCTTGAATAAATAAAATAAATGTTTATAAAGAATAAATAAATTAGTGGCCCAATAATGATATTATATAACAATTAAATTATTTTGTATAACTTAATTAAACCCCTTAACTTTATTAAATATCTCAATGTACCTTTTTGGGATGAGTTGCATCATTCCACTTATCCATCAATGTTTCACATGGGATGGTATTATCTTGCCTCCATCTTGAACCTCGTCCAAATTCCTTGGGATACTCCATTTATAACATGTATTTATTACTAACATGTATGTTAGGGGAACCAATGGATTGGTTATAGTGAAATTACATAAATCATTATGCACATTAATGTATAACATAATAATGGAGTGAGGTATTACTCATAGTCAATTGAATTGAATTTCATAATTTAAAATTGAAAACCAATGTAAAAAATTAAATAATAAAATTTTACAAAATTTTCTATTTAACAAATATCATGAAGAATCATTGATTTGAAATAGTTACAAAAATATATAAACTATATAGGAATCATTATTAGTAATTGATTATTAATATAAAAATTCTTACATATATTAATTTATTATCATTAATCATTATTAAAATCTGAATAATCATGGAGATACCCATCATAAATGTAATCAATGCAAAATAAATTGAATAAAATATAAGAATAGAATAATGATTTAAATTATTTGATAATTTAATTTTTTTTTAAAGAATTATTTATTGTCGAACTCAATAGGATTGAATCAATCAAAAAACATATTAATTATAAAATTATATATTTATTGTAATTTAATTTTTTTTCATTTTATTGAGAATACACATTGTGTAGTTACAAGCTACAAATTGTGTATCATAATTTTTATGAACTCAGATTACACAACTTTGTCTTCAGCATATACCACCAGCGAACTAATAGTTATATATTAACCAAAAACATGCCATGTCTTATCCTTTTCATGTTCCTTAAATATCTATCTATATATATATCATATATATTGGTGGATTACATGGTGTGTGCTCTTGAGCCACTTGATGTGTGATTTGAATGTCATGTGTTACTATAACCCACTAAAGGTCTCATCGTGTTCATTATGTGTCAGACTACACAACATTGACAAAAATGTATAGAACATATATAATGCATTTTTTGTGTCATTATACCTCTCTAAGAAACATGATGTGTACGTTAAATATGAGGATTAATGAACTAAAATCCCTGTATTCTAGCCACACATTATGTATTACATTAATGATACAATATATCAATGGCATGTTGTTTTACTAGAAATTTGACAACACATATTTCATGAATTTCACTACTAAACCATGTAGATAGTACTTTTTGTTCGCTAGCTAAATTTCATGTACACGAAAATTCTATAATCTTGGTTATCCTGGTCTACACATATTTTGAAATAATTATAATATAAGTAATTTATACTCTGTGTGCCATATATACTACTCGGTGTGTCATATTTCCTAGGACACGACCAGCTATTGTGACCATGGGTACACGACATATACTCTGGCTAGATTCCATGCAATACCATACTATGAAGATAGAATCCTCATCACTTATAGATGCATTATATTATCACCATTCATCAATTATTTTCCCTATAACAAAATTAATCAATGAATTAATTAATTAAAACATAAAATTCATTTATATATAAAAATGATATTAAATAATTAATAATTAGAAATGAATAGATATACACCATTTAGTATAGAGATCAAAAATCAAATAAATAATTGTAAATATAGATTGTGATACCAATGATACCACTTAATGGTTTCAACCATTGAAGAAGCACGAGTGGTTTGTGATAAATCAATAGAATTACTAGGAGTTAGAATTTATAATATCCCAAAGAGGATCATTTCATATAAAATTTATTATTTTAATATTTTTGATAATGTTAAATAGTTACCTCAGCTTAAGAACATTCCCTAATGATGAGGTTGGTATTATGGAAAACCATTCTTAGATTACCTTCATTGTTTTAAAACAATCCACATGTATAATACCTTTAGAGGTTATCCACATGTGATCCTTTGATCATTGAGTGGTTTTAAATTATTTTTCATGATCTATCATAGTTAATAATTTAACATCTTTTATCCATGTTGGTCACATATAGATACTTATATCAGGAAGTAGTCCCACTATCACTAAACAATTAAGAGAGTAAGAGTGTTGGAGGAAGTAAGAGCGAATTTTGTTTTGTACAACAATTCTAAAATCACAATTAAACCTACACAATATACATAACCATCAATTTACAAGTATTTTTTAGATTAAAATATATTTTAATTTAATAATCAGACCTTAAATAATATTATAATACATAAAAACCCACATTCCATAAAATAGTAATATTATGATTATTTTACAATGTGACATAACTTGCATAACGATAAATATTATTTAAAGGATTGAAGAGAAATATTCACCACTCGACACAATCTTGGACCTCTCTAACTCCTCAATATTTAATAATACCATAAATAATATTTAATTATATATTATAATCATCGATAAATAAGATAAAAAAATTATCCCCTACCTAGTGAATAAATATTTTTTTTAATATTCATAAAATAAATTAAATTAAATTTTACTGTATTGATAATTATTTATTACCTTGGGAATATTATCAATCAATAAAATGTGAATACAATTATTCTCATTTCTAGTAAATAAAATTTATTTCAATAAATAAATTTAAAGACAATTTAACTAATATAAGTTGAAGCATATATTGTGTGACCATTTAGTATTCTTTCTCATTTTCAATTTCTGATCTTGCATAAAATATAATAAGAATATCCATTAATGGATCAAGCCACCATAAAGAAATATCATAATTTAAAATTTTGAATGAAACATACGAATACTCACTGTGTAATAAAATCACTTTATTTTAATATCTCATCAATGATATTTCAGATTTGTTTAATCAAACTAAATGATTGATATTTAATTCTTTGACTTCCTATAATAAAAAAATAATTACACAACAGTCACCGAATTTGATGTGACGATTCTATTCCAATAAATGGGAAACACATCTAATTATATCAATAAAAAAGGGAAATGTAATTCCAATAATTTTTTAATAATAACATTTTATTTCAAAAAACCCAAACATATCTAACTTCCCCATCAACTATTACTATCCAGTATGAAATGATTGAACCCTAGAAGCCTATTGAAAATTCATTATTTTATTAAATTGGCATGATTACAAGGAAGAAAATCCTAAAAGAAAGATTAGACTAGTATTAATAGAAATATAGATTACATAAATGATACCCATATTTAATTGTGGGTATAAGAAATAATAGAATGATACCTAATAAAATGAATTTAATTGAGTCCGTGAATAGTTATTCAATGATCTCTTCTTCATAACATGGGTAATGAAACATTATAATATTGATCTCAAAGGCCTGGTAAGGGTAAATAAATAAAAATATGTAATGAATTAATTCGAGTAAATCAACATATCATGAAAAATAAATGATAATACATTCTACTAAAATTAAAAAATAATGCAATATCAGTATGGAAAGGTTTGAAACTGTAAAAACAATCAATTAAATCAATGATCTGAAAATGTAATAAACCCATATAAATGTCGAAAAAAATATAATTGATAAATTATAACTGAATTCTAAATAAATGAAATATTATTAATTATTAGAATTCATGTTTCTTAGGTACATGATACCTTTAACATCAATATACAGTTTAAAAATTTCATATTTGGCCAAAAAATCATCTAATAGTACTACTAATGCATTTAATGGATTTCATTAACTAGTCTCTAACCTGTAGAAATTTCAATAAATGAGCCCCAACCCAAATATTGAATGTCCAATGAAATCATCATATTTTGGATAAAAAAAATTCCCTATAAAAATGTATTCATATTATTGAGAATATATGGATTATAAATAATTCCCCCATAAATCAAATAACTTTCAATGTGAACATAGTACATAAAAATATATATGATTTTAGTAATAATAATATTCATTTGTGTAATAATATGGATATTCAAGAAAATATTCAAGCAAAATATATTATAAAAAAAATTATTTCTTCATGAAAAATTAAACAATCACAAAAAGTTGTGTTATTAAAATTATAATCATTAAGACCATTCTTGAGGAAATTAACCAGTTAACATTCCAAATTATCCCATACAATATTAAAAAATTTATAAAGTATTACCCATTTAGGCATAAAAATAAAACCTATAGTATCATCATATTTACTTAATTAGAGATATAACATGTAAAATGGAATAATAAAGACCATATAAAATTGAATTAGTGCATATAAAAAAATAAGACTCAATGGAATGTAAAATGAGAAGATATTGTTTACCAATGTGGTAAATTATGACTTGGAAGACAGAAAAGTATTTATCAACAATTGAGGCAATTAAATATCATGAAAATAACATAATTCATGATATATTATATCAAAATACTAATTTTATACCCTAAAAAATAAATCTATTGGTGAGTATGACATTTATCTCATGGAAGTAGAAAGTAAGATGAAAATCCATTAACATAACCTTACTTTTGTTTTATGGTATTTATCTTCCATTATACTTGTTTAAAATATTTTAATAACATATAAAAAATATAATCATGTTTATTATATAATAAATAATCTTTTATATAATTTCTTATTACCAATTTCGTAATAGTCACTCATTATTTCCACTATTATTGGTGCCAATTTTTCTAGTTTTTCTAAAGTATGTTGTGAATTTTTATTTGATTCTACTATTTATTCGACAATAATTTCATCATATTATAAACATAAAACATTACATAATAATCTTATTTATCCATTACATATGTATTTTTAATAATCTATAATTTTTGGAGAATAGAAATGAAATGCACCGTTAATGGAGATAATAGGTCGTGCATGCTCATGAATTCTATATTCATTTATATGCCATATTAAAAGAAGGAAATGTAAATGATAAAAATGTATATTATAATTATTTAATCATATATATATATATGTAACTTATGTTAAATAGTTTTATTATAATCATTTTTAATAGGCCTCATGTATATCATAATTTAGTCACATTTCTTTGTGGAGGCGTTAGACCACACTTACACGGATGATGTCATTGTATTTATATAAAATAGAACATATAAGGATATGTGTTATTAAAAAAATTCAAAAATCATAATGATAATATAAATACAATATATATAATTTATAAACATATTTTCCATCATAATGGCCACCATGAGATGTGGTAATGGAGAAATGAACCATCATTATTTTGTGTGGAAGTAGTTAGACGTAAAAAGAAACAGAATATTTTATACCCATTATATGCAAGTATGTTTGAATTGAGGTCGAACCCATATATTAAAAACATATTACTGTATTTTATTTACACTTTTTATATAAAATATTATAATAATAAGTGTTTAGGCGTTTGAGAATGGAAAATGTTTAAAGATATTAAGGAAATATGTTAATTATTAATCGAGTAAATTCTATCAGTTTGTACCAAAAAGATTCCTTGGATGGATTTCATTGTAAGTAGTGGCTTATATAATAATGTAAAGGATTTTTAAGAGCTATATGGGTATATATGGTTTGATCCAATGAGCCTTATGTGGTGTGACAAGGTGAGAGTAAAGGATGCCTTTTTATTTTGGGGGAGGATTGGAACACTTGTATTATTTTTAAAAATAATCTCATACATGTTTTTCATTTTTATTATCGATCCAATAATGAACCAATATCTTAAAAATAGATGATATGGTATAAATATAACAATATAATTTCTTTTTTAATAGTTTATAAACCATTTTAGGCCTCATGATTAAGGTTTAGTCCTTTATTAAGCTTAATTTTCTCATAATCATTATAATTAATTTCATTCACATTCACTAATATTTTTGTCCAATACTGATTTGAAATTATTTATAATTATAAAATATATTTTTTCCAAATACGGAATCCATTTTTATATTTAATAAAAATAGAAATTGTAGAAATTATTTTATAAATTATCCTACAGTAAGGACGAGAATAGGGTTTTTAATGTAACAACATCTAAACAATTGATCTTAATTTAATTCAACTTCACTGTGAAAATGATTTTAATGACACAAATATTATTAATTGATAAAAATAATATATATATTTATATTTATTTATATAATCATTAAACCAAATCAATATCATAATTGATCCTAATAAATAAATTAGATGAAAAATAATTTTTACACTAAAATTTTTATATTTTTTATTACTAAAAAAATTAAAACACAATAGAAAAATGCCAAAAATTTTCCCAAATATAATATTATTGTTTAGGGTTAAAATATGAAGAATATTTTGATATATTAAATTTATAAAATTGTTAAAACATGGATTTAAATTTGTTTCTCCAATATAAGCTGGTAAAACTAAATTTAAAACATTTATTTTATTTTATGTGTAATATTTTGGGTGAACTTATTTTTTTCCTATAAAACTTATAAGATGAATATAAAAAACATTTAATTGAAAATTAAACATATATATTTCATTAAAATAATTAAATAATGGTAATTAATTACTTTTATTCAGAAAAAACACATTTCAAAGAATAAAAAAATATTTTTACATCCAATTGGTTCTTATTTAGGTTTCTCATTAATTGTTAGAAAATGAATACATTTTAAGTTTATATAAAAAATAATTTTTTCATATTTTAGCCAATACTATTCAAAACCACTAACATAAGGCCTATGATATATCATATTATAATAAATAATAATATTTTATCAATACATTTTTATTTGGCGAAACTTGGTCTTGCATGTAACACAAGATATCATGGAAGGTCTCTCTTGTGCGTAAGACATGGTATCTACGAAGGTCACTCATTCATGTAACGTATGGTAAAATGGTGTTTAATTCAATATAAGATATATAATATAATATATTTATTTATGATATTATATAAATTGTAATGTATTGCATTAATATATTCCCTTGTTACACCTGCTGTTACGTGTCATAAAAAGTATTGAATATAATGTTTTAATTTAGAATTTTGGGGTGTTACAATCTCCCCAACATAGTTAAATTTTATCCTCCAAATTAAATCTTGATCTTGGTAATATATGTACAAATATACAAGATTAACTATTGTTGTTGGACCCATATTTTAATTAAGGTTAATAAAACATATTTTTAATAAGAGAGAAAGGAATGTAGAATGGTCACATGACTAGGTTCCCACATTGGAGAAAATAGATATAAAATGGAAGCATAGGAGAATATTAAAAAATACACAATAATTTTCCAATGGGGACTCAAAGAAAACATGGTTAAGTTAATGTTTTCACTAACAAGGTTATGAATCAACGTTGATCTAATGGGCCATTTGGTTCATGAAAAATTACTATAATATGAAAACATTATTGGTCTCATGATCATAATACATTGAGTGTATGAATTCATTAACAATATAAAAATATAAGTAAATATACCTTTCTATATACCTAAAACCTTATTATTATATTTAAATTTCGTTAATTATTTCAACTTCAACTCATAGATTAAGATTCATTGTATAATGGTCTGATAAATTAAATTCTAAAACCATACCAATTGTTCAAAATAAACCATTTCATAAATTTATAATCTTTCCAATAGTTTTTTATCAGAATTTAAAAATATGTTCACTTAATATCCAAAATGAACTTATCATTATCCTTTAATCAACATCTAATATGTCTTTAATAATCACATACTAAATATGTGAACACCTTCATCATGGGTCCTCTGGAAATATGTTAATAAATCAAGTCACCTTAAATCATTATTGGAAACATAAATTTTTTATTAATCCTTATCTATGAGACATTTATTTAGATAAATTCATTAAATACAAATGTTTTTTAAACTCACTAGTGATAGTATAAACCACTTAGGGAAAAGTCATTAATGAGTTCCAACGTAGTCTATACTAGTACAAAGTATTAATTTATCCATCATTATCTCCACATTAGAAACATATTATGTGTTTTATATCCCTCAATAATGTGTTTATTTTAATTTTTACATACTAATTTGTAACATTTCTTGGTACCATTCAACATATGATCTTCAATCATTATCAATAAATCATTATAGAAATGTCATCAGATATTAAAAAATTATCATAACTGGTAAATTAATAAAAATTATTGAAATGGAATAATAAGTCAATCGAGGTATAAATAACTTCTTTTAACATGAATTGGTATGATACCATGTCATTATATAATACAATCATTAGGATTATATTCCTTTGACACATGAGACATTTATTTTCATAGTGTAACATCTCCTTGTATTTAAAGCACTGAAAAATTTAAAACTTTTCAATAACAATGAAATCAATATAATGTTTCAATTTCATAAAAAACATATTGAAAACTACTATTCGCTTCATTCATTTACTTGGGTGGTTATTTTCATAGTTATCATATGTGGTAAACCCCATCTTTTCCTTCTTGTCTTTATCGATCTTTGTCTCTTCTAAACTCTTTGTATATTTATTCCCTTCAAATACATATAAATTGGGGAATTATTTATCTATATCATTATAACTAGATTCTGATTCATAATATGAAGAGATTACATAGGACACTACATCACTTCAAAATTCTTGATTATGACCATAAAAGATACAATCTTTCTTACTGTGTAGATCATGTGAATTTGGGGAGTTCTCATTCTTTTTTTCTAGGTTCCATTTCTAAAAAACAAACTATACATCATTATGGTATAATGTAATAAAAATTATATAACAATAAATATGTCATAGCACATAACATTAATTTATTAATTTTTAATCCAATAATCATAAGATTATTTTACATTAGGTAAATCATTATATTCAAATACTTTATAATTCTAGGTAAATAAAATGTGAACTATCCTTAGTGTAACCCAAGGGAGTGTCATACCTGGTGCACATTAAGGATTTTTTTCCAATATTAGGTTTCCCCAATTTAGGAATGAAGTACCATGTCAGAGTTATTACTCCTAGGTATATCTATAATTGAACCACATACACTTGTAGTATTTATACATAGATATATTTTTTAAAATACACAAATAATCACTACAATAAAAAATGTTAGGTTTATCTTGTATACATATCTTCAATGAATAGCATAGGTTTGTGCTATATATTATAAGTCTTCTAAATATAGTTTCCATGTTTGCGGCTAAACTTATTTTAATACAAACTATAATGCCCCGACCCTAGAAGCATGGTGTCGGTAAATTATTTTATTACATTAACCTCATTATAAGGAATATAATTCCGAAGGACCTACCATTTTAGAATTATTGGAAATATATATTACATTCATGATACGCATAATAAAATTTGATGTTAAAAAATAATGCCTTAATATATAATAAACTGATATAATTTAAGTCATTGAATGCTTATTCAAATATTTCTTCTTCATAACCTAAGAATTAAACATAATAAGAGTAATCTCAAAATCTCATAACGGGTAAATAATGAAGTTGAAATGATGAATAAATGACATTAAATCAATAGGTAAAGGTAACAAACTGATAAAGAAATTAAAATGAATAGATGAGGAAATACCAATATGGAATGTTTAGAAACTAAAAACCCATTCCATTAAATCAATTAACAAAAAATGAAATTGTATCCAAAGGTATGTAGATGCTAAATCTCAGGGATAATTAATAACATAATTCTCAAAAAATGAAATGCCTAAAATTTGGATGTCATTTTCTGAAGAACAAGATCTATTTAACTTCAAAATGTAGATTAAAATTTTCATAATTGGCCAAATAATTCATCTTTTGGGACAAATAATGCATCGAGGGGCTAGTATTAAGTGGTCCCTAACACATAGGTCTTACATAAAATGGTCTGAAAATTGTTTTTTTCATGTCCAAAGCATTACTCATTTTTTTCATATTAAGAGAATGAAATATAAATAATAAATAAGAATATTATAATTCATGTATAATATATATGTTTTATTTGTTACATATGTTTATTATAATAATCCATAATATTTTCTATATAAAGCGTTAATGAGTCATATTGTTTCGATGCGGCAGTAGTCCACACTTTCATAAATGATGTTATTATATTTATTGAAAATAGAAAGTATAAGGGTTTGTGTTTCAAAATAATTAAATATTAATAAGAAATACTAAATATAATTTTTAAAATATATAAACATAGTTTCCATTATATTGGCCACCATTATAGGTGGTATGGTAAAATTGATCAATCACTGTTTCATTAGGTAGTATTTCACCGTACACCGAAATAGTATGTTTGAAGGCAATTAGATGGAAGTATGTGTAATTTTTGGATTAGCCATTATCATAAAAACATAATATTATATTTTGAATACATTTTTGTTATAAAATAATATAAGAAAAATATTTAGGGGCTCAATAATGGAAATAAAATTCAACTACTTAAGGATTGATATTAGATCTTAAGTTCGTATCTTCTTTATATTTATACCAAAAATCACCCTTATATGGGTTTTTTCGCAAGTGGTTGTTTATAGGATGAGGGGTGTTCTATTGAAGAGATATTTGGGTAGAGGTTGGTCATGAAAAAGGGTCTTGATAAGTGTGAGTTAGTGGGAGGATATGATTCCTTTTTATATTATTGGAGGAGTGACACTCTTGTAATATTTTCACAATGGAATTCCATAAAAACCGTTATATTTAATGTGGCTCCATTAATAAAAAACTATAGAGGAAACAGATTATAGGGACTATATATGTCTAGAAAATATATTATGGACTAATCTATTGGTAATTTTCTGTATTATGTTTAATTTTTAGTCCCTTGTTAACTTTAAATTTCTCAACATCGTTGTAATTATTTTTAATCACTCACTATTTTTTTAACAAAAACAAAATTTACCATTTCCTAAATTATAAATTATTATCATTAAAAATATATAATTATTTTTACCAAATTCAAACCAAATAATTTTGAAAAATTATTTTATAAATCATCTCACAAGCGGGACGAAAATATATTTTTTAATGTCAAAACATCCCAAAGTTTGACATATTTTTGTATTCAATTTCAATGTGATGTTTATATTAATGACCAAAATTTTATTAATTAATAAAAATGTAATCTTATTAAACATTAAAAAATAGAACAAAAACATATTATTATATATAAAATAGATGAAATAGTAGTTTGTCACCAAAATTTATTATTTTTCACTATTCCATAAAAAATAAAACATAAAAGAAAAATAACAATAACTCAAACACAATTAATTTTTATGATTATGAATCAAATATAATGTCTATTTTTATATATTAAATATAGTAAATTTTTCAAAAGTGTATTTAAAAAGGGTTCCCCAATTAAATTCGGAAAACTATCATTGTAAAAATAAATGATTTTATGTGTAATAACATGTTTTTTCTTACATTATGCTTATCCAAACTAATGGGTGAATATCAGTAATATTTGATTGAATATATAACATATATATTTCATTTAAATAATTAAATAATTGTAATTAAATATATTTTTCGGAACAAATTCTTTTGGAAGAATATATATAGTAATATTTCTTCATATATCCATTTTTTTTATTATTTTAGTTTCTCATTAATAGGTAACCAATAAATTTTTTAATACTTATATACAAAATATATTTTGATAATTTAGTAAATAATATTCTTAACTGCTAACATGACTTCTTGTTTATGTCATATTATATTAAATAATAATATTTTAATAATACATTGTTATTTGGTGAAACTTGGTCTTGTGTGGAATGTAAGCTATAAGGATGTTCGATCAGGTGTGTAAAAAAAGATATCAAGGAAGGTTGTTCATGAATGGGATGTAAGATAAATAGGTGTTGCGTTCTTTATAAAAAATAGAATATAATATATTTATTTAAGATAGTAAATATAATGTAATGTATCATGTTAATATATTCCCTAATTATACATGGTGTTATGTGTCATAAGAACAATTGAATATAATGTTGTACATTAGAATTTATAGGTGTTATCATGGTTAATGAGGAGTCAATGAATGATTTATAAATATTCCTTAAATATATGGAACTTTATTGATGATAAAATATATGAATGTCTAATTAAACGCAAACATTTGGAAGTACTAATAGTGACATTATTATCATAATCTCCCAGCATGGTGATTGCCAAGAGGAAAATCTAGAGAAAATGACTCTACCACTCATTATTACACACACATAATATTATAGACAAATTTTTTTCTATTATAATATATTAACCAACCATATAATGATATTTCAGAATATCATCATGAAACTTCATGGTTTTCATCATTTCACTAAACTACTATTACCTTATAAATGTTGCAGATACCCTAGTAAAATATTACATCAATTTTACATAGAAAAATGATTAATTGTGAATTTTTTATCAATACTTTTACAATCTAATACAAATAAAATCCAAGTACAATAAAATGGTTCTAAAACACCATCTTCAACTATATCAAGATGATTCATTAGAAATGTTCTGTATGAATCCTAATTGAATAAAAATAATTTAATATGTAATATATCAGGTTAATTAATATTTGATAAGAAAATTTACCATACCCAATTTATGGAGCTTGTTAATTTTTTTTTCAATAAAATGTTATGAGACATTTTCTCTGTGGTAGAAATTTTGATATATATACTGACCAAATGTGTATAATGTATATATTAAATAATAAGTATATAAAGATAAACAAAGTGAGTTATTAGAGTTATTCAGAGACTATAATTACATATTACACTACCATATATGTAAATTAAACAAGGCGGGGGAGTCTCTAAGTAGTAATGGTTATGCTACTCTGTCTATAATGAGGATCTAATGGGAAAAATATTTTGGTATAGTAATGGTATATATATGTAAATAATATTTGTATGAATTAAATGAAACATTTATTTCTTGGTTTCTAATCTATATAACATGTACAGGTTATGGGGCCTCGAAAAAGGGATATGGTGTTGCACAATACGATTTTTAATATTCTAGAGATCAAATTTAAAAACAATAGAATAAAATTCTTTATGAAATGATTTTTTTTTTCAATAAATGGTATTTTTTGAAAATTATTATTGGGATGGTGCAAAATTCCAATAATTTTATATATATCTCTGAAACACAACAATGCATAGAAACATAATGAATAATTTATTGTAGGACAACACAAAGATGATGATTGAATAATATATATTTAAAATCAAGTAATGAATGAATGATTAATAAAAATTACTTATGTCTAAGTGTATGATGAAACCATTAACTAGTACATGTTTGGAAGTCGAAAAAATTAACAATTGAATTTATTTTTAGAGTTCCTATGGATTTGAAATGGTTTAAATCCATCTAGGTGGAGGTTGTCAGAATAAAAAAGAATATACAGTTCATTTTTATTGAATATGATTTCTCATTAATTCAATTTTCCATGTTATACATAAAAAATGATGTAAGGATTCCTATAGTAAAACTATCATTTATTCTTTGTTGAGATTCATGGTTTACCACCATGTTATATTGAATACATCGTTATTCATTAGATATATATTTTATATTATTTATTTCATATCATTGTATAATTGATGGTTAATCTTAAAAGACTATGCACTTATTAAATGATATTTTATGATTCTAATAAACAAATTTTCAAGGTAGTTGGGAAAAATATCCTCTTCTGCATGAGTTCCCAAAAAATAAAAAATTCCACTCTACAATTCTACTGTAATGATATGAAGATCACTACAAGAAGATATGTATAATTCCAACATTTTCAAATTAAATTGGAAAAAAGGAATATTTTACGACATGAACAATTCCCAAATATGAGGGAAAAGATTCTAAAAATGGAAATACACATGAAATAATTATAATCTATATATATTAGTTTTGATAACAAGTAATGATTGTATTTAATGGTTTCATTAATGTCAAATTACTCATCCAAATATATCTATGAAAAATGATTTTGAGGGTTGGAAAGAAATAAATTTTGATCTCTATATACATCGATGCTTTAAGGATTTTTTTTATCATTTTAGGAAAATATATTATCCCTTAGTTATCCCATAATTCCTCTCTTATGTGACTGATGTGCTCCACGAATAACTTCTAATGATGTAAAAACAAGACTTATAACTTGAACTGAACCCAAAAGTTATCGAATTAGAATATGATCAATCCTAAAAGGGGTAACTAAGCTTGATATTTGATCATATATATAGTTTATTATAGAACAACAAAACTGACATGGTAAACATTCTATAGAATAGTCTAATGTTTTTGGAAGGAATTTGAGGACCCAAAGATGCGATGATTCGAATGTACCCTAACATTTTTTATATGAGAAATGAAATTTCAAGTCTAAATATATTTTATATAGATAAACTTCTTTATTACAAAAATCTAGGTTTAAATATCTCAGTGATATATTATATTATATAAAACATCAAATTATATTTCATGTTTATATTTTTCAACATATTGAAATTTTTAAAAAGAAAATGAAATACATTACAAAACTCTATGTTTAAATATCTCAGTGATATATTATATTATATGGAACATCACATCAACATGTAAATACATGAAATTAGGGGTCGACAAATATTTTTGAAACAATATAATTTATAGGGAAAATAATAAAATTTAACATTGGGTAAAAGAAGACAATCTACAATGGAATGAATTTTATTGAATCAATATGAAACTTATAAAATCTAGATGGTATATTTTTATTGTAATGTTTATAAACATATGTTTTTAGAATTATTTTTAACCTTGAATATCAAACTCATATTTGATTTTTTTATACCCTTCACCTAACATAAGTATCCAATGATATGTCATTAATTTTAACCTAAATAAGCACACTATTTTAACCAATTCCAATCAACTATATTAATTTCATAATATATTTACTTATGAACCATTATCTATCTCCAAAATAATTTAACATCGTTTGTAAAATTACATTTCACACAAGTATGTATCAATCATATTTTCTTAAGGATCTCTTATCATGATTGGACAAATACATCTGGTTGTTATATAATTCCATATATACCAATATCAATTAACTTCCAGTATAACCTCTTTTTAATTTCTATTCTCCATTAAATTTATTTTAGTTTAACACCATTATTATTCTATGTAAATTATACAAATATTATATATGTATAATCTCATATATTGAATTATTATAGAATGTTCATGTGTGGAAAACATTGAAAAACTACATGAACGATAGTAAACAAATATTTCCATTTTCACCATGAGGATGTTTCTAGACCATTTTAATGGAAGTATATTATAAAAAAATTAATATATTTTATAAATATATTTATATAAAATTATATAAAAATTAATGAAAAACTTTATATAACTCATGTTTATAGTAACATTTCATGAAGACAGTTCATTATGGATTACATTCATAAAATATGGAACTATATTTTACCTTAAATAATAGTGTATATATATATAACTATAAAAAATTACTTATATAACATCAAATAACAGATAATAAATAACTTTTTATCAAGAAATAGTTTTAGACATCTCTTTTGTGAAACATGTATGAAATAATTAAAAAAATTTCATCCTATAATGAATATAAAAAATAACTTAATAATATATTTCAAATTATTGTTTATAAAAAAATTATATAAAATGATAATATATTTTAACTGGGTTATAAAATATGTTACTAATAGTGTTATGTTTTAATACAATAGGTTAATGTTATTTTTGTGAAACATCTATGTAATGATAAGTGTTTTAATTTTAAATCTCAAAATGAATTCGAGATTGGTTTGCCTAAATTTACAAATATGGATTTTTTATAAAATTAATGCACACAAAATTATTTTATTTTACTTCATTCCTATGAGTTTTAATTTTTCCCAACCATTTTACTTTGATTTGGGTAAATTTTTTTCCCAAATTGATGCTAGAAAGGGAGACACGACTTATCACTACTTTGGGGACAAGAATTTTAATCCTCATATAAATATTCATTAATTGAATTTATTATCTATATTTATAGGATTATTAGTGAATCTATTTATATAATTTAATTTTTATTGATAAAATGAATAAATTTAAACATTTTTGTTAAATTTTTCAACAAATTTTGAATTTTTTTTGTAGTTTTGAAAGATATCCATTTCAATCATTGTCCATAATAACAAATTTTCTCCCTACATTCACTATGATTCGATAAAAAAATTGATAGAATATTAAAATTTTCTCATGAAATGTACATATCTTTTCATTTATAAAATAATATAATTAATAGATTCAGAAATGTAAATTGTATTTTATTTTATTTAATAATGTAAATTTTACTGCTCTTATAAAAGTGTTTACACCTAATTATACATCAGTTTTTTATTTTTTATCCTTATAAAGGAATATAATATAATTAATCTATCCACATACATTATCTTAATGATTATGTTGGATTCTTCAATTATTTTCATTAAATGGGTAAATTTTTCTATGTAAAATTATGTTGTTGTGGAATTATAAAAGATTCAAGTTATTTTTGCTCATATATGTATGGTTTATCAACACATTATTAGTGGTATTATTTTATCCAATAAAATTATTTAGTAATTATATACATCTCACGTTAATACACATGTCTGATAAAGGTGATTGAACCCATTACCATGATAGACTCAGACCACATTATTTTTATTATTGGGGAGTGTACACAATTCCATACTGGGATATTCCGACTATGATTCTAGCAATTGGAAGTAAATCAAATACCATAATGTACTCTATCTACTATTTTATTATAGTAATGTATGTGATTATCATTAATTAAAAATATTTTATACTCTTATTTATTTTATTCAATTTTATTTCGAATAATAATTCTGATGTGTGTATTTCATAGCTCGTGACTATCACCTCATGTTTTAAAAATATTATTATTTGTGTATTGTGTTATACAAAAATAGATGGGTCTGGATTCATGTTTTAAAATATATTCCTCATTAGTCATGATTATAATATGTCTTATCCCAAAAAATTGATTATATCATGAAAACTATATTATCATTTTTTCCTATCAAATGATCCTTAATGGATGAATCAAATATTTATCCTTATTGAGATTCTAAGATCATAATTTTTTTCTTTTTTAATTTCCTAGGTGATGGGGGAGATTATTATCTTCTATTTGATAATTCCTATATCATATTATAATTTTATATTTTGGATATGTGTAAAATGTTTAAAAATATATTTTTTTATTATTTTTTTAGCCAAAAAACAATAACATTATGTTATAGTGTCATATAAATATATATGTAATTAATAATCATGTTAAACGATAAATTTTATATGAATATTTATCACTCATTCTCTATATTTTATTTTGATCTCACACATTTTTTTGTTAGTGTGAACTCTCATTTAGTGGATTACGATTTATCTGGGAATTATTAATTTCTACTATTAAGCTCTATGAAATCATTCATGGGATTTATAGACTATATATCTATGATGGATAAACAGTATATTATTGTTTGGGATTCTATGTCTGAGGAATGACGGAATGATGTTTTTTATCATTAGTGATAGTTATTTTCTCTTGTTATGTTTAGGGTGTGTCGGTTGGAAGATGTAGTACACCACTCACCAGTCTTCATGACTTACCATTGTTTACAAATTCTCTTCAGATACTGAATTTCCAATGGAGGTGGAATAGTATATATACACCTTAATGGTCAGTTTCATTTTATCACCTTCTCCTTGTGAGTGTAACTATTTAATTTATTTATGCTATGTGTGTACACTGATATATTTATGGGCATATTGGATGAACCAAAAAATTTGTAATCTAAGGAATTAATTAGAGGAGAATTAGGGGGGATGTCTCTAGAATACCTAGTGCTTACATTTGGTAAGAAAATATGATTTTTATAATGATGGAATAAGAGACAATTAAGTAATGTTTTATATGTTACTATCAGAATTAGAAGATATTCAAGGAAAAATACACTCTTCCAAGGATCGATGTAATCTTTGAATATCTAAATGAAGGGAAGACATTCTTGGAGATTGAAATCAGTTATGGATATCATTATCTATTTGTTTATAAATATTATATCAATATGATATCCTTATGAGGTTTCTATAGACACTATGATTTTATATGGATATAATTTGGAATAATGAATGCCCCTTCAGTGTTCATGGGACCAGTATGTTGTATAATTAATCCTTATCTATACTAGTTTATGATAGTCTTCATTGACGGAATCATAATTCCTTTTCATTTTATATCATGAATGAAGAGATTCTGAGGGTTTCCCATGAATGAACTGGGGAACATCTATTGTGTGCTAAAATCTTGATGTGTCTAAAATGGATTAGAAATTTTCCCTTATTATTATATGTTATCTTAGATGTAGGTATAATTATGGACCTAAGGATGATGTTCTTATGTTTATCTTATGACACATTAGAAAACATCCAAGGTGAAATATTAATTATATTGGTTAGGTATTACCATGATTTCATTGAATAATTCCTAGGATTTCACACACATTGAGTATAGTAACATGAAATTGGAAGCAATATATTTGGTTTTAGTGATGGTAGAGGGGCACTCAAGAGATAAGGTTTAAATTAACTAATAGAACAATATTCTGACAACTAGAGGATTGAATTTACTGTGTTGTGTTTAGATAATATTTTTGTTGTTGTAATTTTAACTGTGTTGATGTATAATCAGGTAGTGATAACTTATTTCTCTATAACTGTAAAACCCTATTGAAAAACTACATGAATCATGACTTCATGCTCGAATATGTGTTAGTTTCCATAATTGAATAGAGATAATTTCAATTTACTGATATATTTATTGTCCATTCTGACCACTATAGACTAAGATATATATATTTAGTTGATGAAATATCAATATGAGTTTGAAAAACTTGCTAGTGTTCCTAAAAGATTACAATGTTGTCACAATGTGTAATCTTGGATAAAAAAAATATGGTGGCATATTCCATTATTTAGAATTATCATTACTAATAGATATGAAAACAATTAGAGTAGTTTTATACATTTAAAGTGTCTCTGTAGGTCTATGGGGTAATTGGTGGAAGTGGCATCTCCACTTCATTAACATGTATGTTATTTTCTTCTTGAAGGAATTTATTTTATGGTGTTATGAAACTGGATCTTCTCATGTGACTCACTAGATCAATTCTCTAATGGTGTGGTGTATTTTTTTCAAAATTCTAGGATGGTTTGTGGATATGATCATGATGTAATATGAAGTATTGAAGGAGTTTCATAAATCCCCATTTTTCATAAATTTATTAGTAGTTTTTATTAATGAGGAACATTAATGATATTTTTGATGGGATTGAAATGGCGTTGATTATTATTATTTTTTGTTTCTCTATTCCTCACCTATCATCTAGTGTGTGTTGGAAAACTGGCACCAACATCTTAGTGCTAATGAAATAATCTTCCCTAATGGAAGTGGGATTGTTTTCTAATGAGATTTTTTTGGGAAATTCATATAATTAAAATTTCATATTGTATTCTATGTGATTCATTATACTTCATTTTAATCTTGGTTTAAATATTTAAGAATGTAATAGGTTGTATGAATATGTAAGAGTTCATAAATCATTTCGGAGTACCCTCAATGATTTATTCAGATCCTGATTTTTTATTCAATCCACGATTATAGTGAGGTTATATGTAGTATTTATTGATTTAGTTATTAATGAAATCAGTTATATATTCCCATTATGATGTCCAAAATAAGAAAAACATTCACGTATTTGATGAAATGTATAGTTCTAAAGTGATATATGTTATCCAATATTTGGAGATTCTAATTTCATTACAACAATTCACATAAAAGAATATATTCCACTCTAGGATTTCCTTTCAATATTTGATGGTATATATGTAATATCCTTATTTATAGACATGTTTTTATATATGACGTATGTGTTATAACCCATGGTATCAGAGTTTGTGTAGCTATTGAAAAAATAGATGAAAACTATTCTAAAATTGATTGGGATATCTTACATATATTATAATCCCATTATTTATCATCTAAATATGAATATGGAGTATTAAAATGGTGACCTTATTTTACATATAGTGTTTCCTTAGGGTAATTATTAGGGATTTGGATTGCAGATGAAGCTATACAAGAGGTATATCTAATTACTACATATGATTTTTTGTATGGGATATGTTTTCAAGAATCTAGAATTTCCCCAAAATATGGAAATGCTATTTAATTTATTCCATGCGTTACTAATGTAGAGATATGTGCGTGACCTATTATACTTCATTGAATGGGATGATATTGGTATTGAGGATGGATCAACATTCTCATAGTAGCCAGTGGGGATTCCATAATGATAAGTTAGGACCCATCAAGGGTGGTACATACATATAATCATTGTTATACGGTAGTATGTGAGTCTTTTAGAGAGCTTATTGGGGTGAGAGGGCCATATAAAATAATATTACCACCACTATTTTTTGTATATTATTATTATTTTGGTTGAAAATAATTAATGTTGGTGTAGGTGTAATGAATCTAATTTTTATGATTGTGGACATGGAATATTATAATATTTAGTTTTGAATTATTCATGATGTTTTAAATGAATTTTGGGTCAAATGGAGCCTGAATTGTAATCCACCACCACAAATAATATATTTTTATATCCTTGTACAAAAAAATCCTTCAATAATGATCTTACATCTGAATACGGTCTTAGATGGGAAGAAAAAAACATAGTTGGGTCTAAAATGTGTATTTTACCTGATAAATGATATATTATACTTCTTTATTATCATATCTCATAATGATTCAATGATTGATCAAATATTGAAATATGGCATTTCTACTATTGGGTTTCACTATTTTCTCATATTTTGAAGCATGGGAAGATAATATTCTAATTATCACTACTCATTACAGAGCCCTTTCAATTTAAATTTCTTAATAGGCCTATATTATTTTTTTAGTATGACACCCAATATTATACGCTTACAAATAATATTTTTAATTTCACTAACCATCGATTATTTTCATATTATTTATATATTATCATATAATTAATTATACATTAATCATTGGACTATGGTTTAGTTGGTAATTTGATATTCTTGGCTCAATTTGATCCATGTTGTAAATCCCAAAGAGAAACCAAAGATTATAATATATTTTAATTTTATAATAAAATTATTTTTTAACTATCTTGTTTTAAATGCAACATCATATTATGCTCATACTAAACACATCTATAATTTAGCTTTTATTTCATAGAAGACCGGGTTTTCCACCTTTTTATTGTACTCTTATATTAAAACACAATATTAACACATTTATGACTTTTATTTTTAAAAATAAACTCCTACTCAAAATTTGGAATGCCAAAATTATGTTTTGGTTTTTTGGTATTTTTATGAGAGATTTCATTTTTTGAAGAATTATGAAAATGTTGTATTTTAGTAGAAAATATATGTTTTTTTAATAATTATTAATTATTAAGTATATTTTAAATTTATTTTAATTTCATAATAGTTAAATAATATGTTTATTAATAAAATTTATTTCATTGGAATCATTTTTAAATATAAATTGTTTTTAAAGAATTAATGAACTTCTGGACATTTTCAATTTAAAATCCATCATTCACACCATGTTTGCGAAATTAGCACTTAATATAATATTTACCATTCTATATATTGAATATGAAAAAATAGAAATAAATTATTTTAATTAGTATAGTCCTTATATTATAATAATATCATCCTCGATTCGGAATAAAAATATTAGTGAATGTTAATAACATTTATAATAGTGATTTAGGAGAAATTAAACATAATAACGTACTAAACCATAATATTAATGGAAAATTAACTTAGATACTTCTCTAAAATCCATTATATGACAATATTTCGACCATATTGCCTCTTGGGTCCTGTGTTTTGATTTATTTGGATGTTATTCAAGGAAAGTGACTTATATAATATATAATGAAAAAAGGACGGAAAATGTACCATCATTTGATTTAACATTTCACAACAATTATAGGATGAAAGAATTTACAAAAATTTGTTTCTAAAGATTAATTTTACTTTTAAAATAGATTTTTATCATTATAATTTAGATGTATTTTTTAGATATGATTTAGTAACAATATAAACTTATAAAACACTAAAGAATTAATAATTTATTGAAAAATTTAATAAAATAAATCATGCTAAAAACTTTTGAAGTTTTGTAAATTAAATGAATTATTATATTATATTATTTTTCAAGACTAATGAATAATTTTACACAACATTTATATTAACTAATTTTAATTCCAATATATTTATGATATCTATAAATGAAAATTAAATAGGTTATTTCAAAATTAACATTACACATAATTTAAAATAACTGATATTTTGTTAAATGATTTAGAATTAATAAAAACAATATATTCATCCAAGTGTTTTTTATATATTATTAAATTCATTCTATTGTCTATTCATAGAATATATGAACTTTTATAATTATCATGTTTACCCACAGATAGTTAAAACATTGTTAGCATAGTTTGAGTTATGGTCGTTTTTTTCTTGTTACATGCACATTTTAAAAATTAATTTCTCAAAAATGGGATTTGTATTTTGTAAATTATATATAATATTTATAATTTATTGGGTATATATTTTTTAAAAATATGTCACATTATATTATTCTTAGTGGATAAATTACTTCGAATAGAAAAATAATATCATTAATAATAACTAAAATGATAAAAATAATGAAATATAAAGACTATTTGATACTTCCAAATAGTGTTTACCTTTTAAGTATTTACTAGAATTTCACTCATCAAATATAAAAAGGCATTCAATAATCCCCTTACATACACAAGTAAAAAGAATTTTCCACATCCACTATATGCTCAAATAAACACCCATTATCCCTCCCCTCACCCTAGAATCCCCACTTCAGTGTTAAATCCATCCAAGGAATCCCTTTGGCGCAACCCAAAGGTGTTACCTAAAAAGTATTAACATTATTATTACATGAATTTATGTTTTATTTATTACTCTACCAATTAAATTATAATTTTAACATTATTATATAATATAATATTTATCCTAAATTTATTCAAATATATTTATTTTAATATATTGATCATTACCTACACATACATTGATCAAATGTGTAACAAAAGTATCGTTTGTGTATGAACATCTACCACCTCTTGAATCAATTTCATTATATTTTCTATTCCCACCTCTCAGGGTAGGGAATTATCATGAAAATCAATTTCTATATAATTTATATGGTATTTATTTTGTCTCAGTATTTCATGAATTTCTATATAAAACCTACCTTTATTCATTCAATGTGGTTTAAATATGATAACATCATATATGGCCATGTGGTGTACCATCTCCTAAAGTGATATGATGCATTAACACATTACATGAATTGTATTAAAGATGGTTTAATAAGAAATATGTGAAATAAATGTTATCTATGTGATATTCATGACATAATAACATTTATAAAAATGTAATATATCATTTTTTACCATTTTGACACATAATATAAGTGATAACATCCTTCATGGACATGTATAATACCACCTCCTCGACATGACATGATTCATGTAACATTATGATAATTCAATATATTAATATTTGTGTTGAAATAAAATAATATTTATGATATAAATTAAATATTTAAAAGTTATAATTAATCTAATCTTCTTTCTATAATGATCATTGTATAATTAGAATGTAATAGAAGTGTACATACGATGTACCATATCTATAACTGCAACATTAATTCGTTTTTCATAAGAATCATCCATGATTGGATTTAAAATTATAATTAATGTATAAATAGGATAATTATTTCTGGATTATTATTGTGTTTATTTTTATAAAATGACCCCTTTGACCTTAGTCAACCAACTAAAGTAATTTTGGACACATGAACCAAATTTGGTAAAGACACCCAACATAAAGATAATTTTAAAAGTAGTTGAATAAAACATTATAATAATTCAAATTAAAGTAATAATAAACTATTAGAAGGCTATATATAAGGTAAAAAATTATCATAGGTTTTTTATTCATTAATATAAAGACACACATGACCCACTGGACTCAAGGAAAGTGATTTATTATGAATTCAATTTCATTGAGGAATATTGTAATGTTATGCACCAATTTTCATTTATAATGTTTATATGGAATTTCTTTGACAGGTGATATTATTTTATAAGATTAATTTAATTTTATTCCTTCACGAGCATGTGATTGAAATGTTTTAAGGAGGAATGGGACACTTTGTAATGTTTAAAATTATGGTTCCTAAAAATATTTAATGATCATTTAATGGTATTTCTATTTAAAAGTGTGAACAACCATTGTTTTTACATATCATCTAGGTAGGAATTATTGAAAACTAATTAGTATTTATTATGTATATTTATTTATTTATAAAATAATTTTTTATTAAATAAAATTTGTTATTCAATGTATGGAATGATTTGTACCGGTACAACATGGGTTGTGGATCATTTAATGTATGCCCCTCAATGCATCAGAATCCTTATGATGTCAATCAGTTAAAAAAATTAGATGTTTTTATATATGATATTCTAAACCATATTTTGAAAGGACTTGATGGTAAATAAAACATTTACCTAAAAAACATTGCATCCAATGATTAATATTTTTTCCTTTATTGAGAAATAAGTTATTACTATTACTATTCATGATATTTATACTTTAAAATTATCTATATAAGAATATCATTTTCAATTACACGAAAAAATGGAATTTGAATTATGTTATTTATCTTTACATGTTGATTATCCATTTCCATTTTTTTGAATGGATGGTGTGTTTAGATATTTACATTTTCATATTATTTATCGTTATCAATTCATGATTAAATCCATTGTACACATACCATTACTGAGTATTTGAGCTCACCCATATTTTTTTTCCTTTCCATTAGTTATGAAGAAAAAAAGTTTGAAGGAAATTTAATGAATATTATTTCATATTATTTTGAACCATTTATTATTTTCTATTTCATAATGTAATATGGGTATCATGTATGTAATATTGTTTTCAAAAACTGCTAAACTATTTAGACCATTGGGATTTCAGTCAATGTATTCTGGTCAATGTAATAAATTAATGTAGTGTATCTAGGATTCTAGTGTTTGGGAATTATATATGGAATCAATTAATGTTTAGTATCTTCTTTGTAATTAATTTTTATGATGACTATAATTATTGAGAATTATTGTGTGATATAATTTCAGGATAATTATAGAATAACATCTCAATGAAATATTATTTATGATTTTGTGATTAGATACACAAAATATTTTCAATTTAAGATATTAATTTCAATTGTTTTTTAGTATACATGATAAGAACCAATCAATTCCATTTCATCATTTTAAAATGGATCCACGAAGAAGGAATGTGAACCTATATAATTCACTTGATCCAAAGATCAAGAATTATAATTTATTATGTGATCTTTCAAAAATATTCTCAAGGGAACTACTCTCCCAAAAATTATCAAAATATTAATACATATTATCATGTTCAATGAAGACTAATAAATAATTATTTTTGTATCATAGAGTCATATAGAAGCAGAATAACAAGATGAATTATGGGGAAAAAAGTATAATGGGTAGAATGGAATTATGTCTTTTATGGAATGTAATAATATTGGAAGTTATCACCTTGGTAATTACTTAAAATAAAATGGATTTTTCAAAAAGTGTAGAAAGACCATCCAAAATTCGTTTGATTTAATTGATTATAAAAGGTTCCATGTGTACAATGTTTTTATCTCCAAGGGTATAGAACACTAAGAAAATCAATATCTCAAGTGTGAAAAGAATATACCCAAAAAGATGCTAATGGATCATGCTCAAGAATATGCTACGACCACAAAAGAATAGGAATGATTAATGTTATTATGTTTAGATTCATGTATTATGTAATTTAAGAATTTTATTAACGATGTATAGGTTATAAAAATTAATTAATATATAATGATTATACATTATTACTTTTTGTTAAGTATTTGAGATCATATATTGAATGGTATGAATATAGTGATTCAGTTGAAAGATAAATTTTCATTGAAAACACATTGTTATGTGAATGATAAACATTAAATATGTTTTGAAAGTACGAAAATTGTGTTCAAATATAGAGTTGATTGAAATGGAAAAATTAAATATTATACTTTCGACTATCTTGGAAGGTATTAATGGTTTCTCAAAATTATAGTTTATGCCATCATTGATGAATTTTTCAAAAAACTGGGATTTAATAAATATACCCAAAAACATGTATATTATTTAATTAATACGGTACATTACATTTTTACAATAAGGTTCTATGGTCATTCACGTTACTACCATTTTTCTAGATAATTCATTATGAGGGTGTTCACATGTTTTTTCAGGGATGATTATAGAGATACTTCATGCTGTTTAGATTAATAAAAGTTGTTATATAAATTCAATGAGGTTATTTATTAATGTCTAAGATCACTACCATTTGTAAAATTTGACTTTTTATGAAATGGTTCAATATGAACTTTTAATGAGTTTTTTATATTAATTTATTACATAACTATTTGAAGAAACTTTTATTAAGAGGTAAAGTGGAAATAGTTCAAGGTGTAATCAACTGGAAATATTATAGAAACATAGATTATACTATATTAATGAAAAATGAATGAATTTATCAACTATATGAAATGTTTATAGAAACAAAAATAATTCCCTATAATTATAATTTTTATTTGATATTAATAACCTTTTTCATATCTCATATTTATGACTTTGTGGTCATCATATTTTATCTGAACATGTTGACTATTACTCTCCACCAAAACATGATAGTACCATTTTCCTTCAAATACCATGCTTTCACTAATTTTATTATATTCTAAAGTCTTGTTTTGTGATAAAATTTTCCATTTAAATTCCCAATTATTAAGAAGATGTTTTCATAACCATATTTAGGATTTTGGTTTTTCAAAAAATAGTATTTTCAAAAATCAAGATACACAATAACATTATAATGTTTTAATTGTGAGGATGAAATTTATTTAAGTTGGAGAGAATGTAAGTCTCAAATAATTTACAAAAATTTATATTTTTAGTTCTACCATTTTTTATATTAAAGACCATGACAATGTTATGATACAAACAACTCAACATTATCTTGCATTACACACAAGACCAAGTTTTACAACATTTAAATTGAGCAACTATTTTGAAACTAAATTTTAGAATATTTATAAATTCTATTTTTCAAAATAATTTTTTTAATCAATAATTTCAAAATAATCTTAGAGTGGTTTACCTATATTTTTGGGTAGATTCATTATTTTAATAATAGTGATAATTACTACTCTTTAGTTTATAATTTTATTTTCATCAAAATATTTATTAATGATAAACTAGAATAATGTTTTTAAAGTCACAAAATATAAATTAGATACATTTTAATCCAGTAAATGTTATTTGAATAATTTTTAGATATAATTTATATATAAATTCTCAATGATGATTTTCACATTAAAACCCCTATTTTTTCAACATGTCTTTGGTATTAGCATTAAATAAAAATTTTCAACATTTGTGAATTTAATTTATAAAAATGGACATAATAAATTATAATTAGTATAATATTTTGTGTCTAATAATTTAAATATTTTTTTGAGGATAAATTTTATTTTAAAAATTTTAAAAAAATTACAGGTATTAATGTAAAATTAAGCTTTACAGGGTACATAACTTTAATCCACAGGGTGAAAATAACCTAGAAAATTTTAAAAAAAATATATTTTTTCTTATAGTTAATGTATATACCCAATTGTTTCTAATTTAAATTTTTTTTGGATTTCATCCAATTATTGTGACATAATTTATATGTTAAGTAATGAAAATGACCAAAAAATGAACATTCCTTACCTTCAACAATTATAAATAGTTTTAGTATGGAATAAGATCCATAGATTCGGTTATAAACATTACATTGAAAGGAAAATATGCATTTTTATCATGATAATTATACTATAACTTTTAGATACGAGTTAGTTTCATTAAATGCATAATATATATATATATATAGACATAGATTATTTTGTTAATAATTAAAAAAATAAATTACCCCAAAAATATTATAAAGTAATTGAATTAAATTACTTTTTTTTATATTTTTTGTTAATAAATTTATCATGTCACATTAATATTTAAGATAATATATTTTAAATCCAATAATTATTTGATATTTTAAAATTAAAATAGAATAAATAATTCCAAAATTGACATTTAATGTTATTTTATAATAATAGATATTTAATAAAATAATTTATAATTAATAAAAATAAAATAATCTTCCATGTAATTTTTATGTGTTATTAGATATCAAATATAGAGCACTAAAGAGCTAATTGTCTTTATAATTAAGAATCTTTTTGGATGGGTTATCCTTTGGGGGATATGACCTTCCTTTTAGGAATATGTTTGTGGTGTGTTTATTTAATGTAATTGTACCTCCATACACATAATATAATAAAGACATCATTAGTAAGTATCATGCTGAAGTAGTATTTTGTGCATTTTATACACATGTGTGAAAATTAATTTCAAAAACACATGAGATTATATATTTTTTAATTAGATATAATATTTATAAATCAAGGGGTTTATATTTGAAAATAAATTTCACTTCAAATTAGTAATAATCAATGAATTACATAGAATAGAAAACTAGTTACTAGATTAAAATAAAAAAAATAAAAAAATTAATAAATAAAAAAAATTTATAACTAAGGGAGAAAATAATAAAAAAATATTTTCTTTTTTTAATGTGGTGGGAGAAATTATCAAAAATAATTATTATTTAATAAAATATTTTCAATTTTTGTAACACTTGATATAATGGAGACATTTCAATAATTATTACAGTTTTTTATCCACAATAATTCCACTCTTCCTCCACTATATATTATAATTCACTCTGAGACTTCTTCACACCTCTCAAGACACCATTAATTGTACAAAAAATTCCCAAATACGTTTCCAAAATCATTCCACTAAAGATATTGTACACACATTAGGATGAAATCCTACCAAGGAATCAATTTGGTGAAAACAAAAAGGAGTTACCAAAAAGAAGTAACATTGTTCTGACATGTATTTATGTTTTATATTATTATACACCCAATAAATTATTATTATCCCTTGATTATATAATAAAATATTCACCATAAATATAATTATATGTTTTTATGTTATGGGTATGACCTACCCATACACAACCTCCATCAAATTAGCAAAAAAATTACCATTTGTGTATGGAAAACAACCACAACACAAAACAATATCATTCAGTTTTCCTTTACTACATTTCATGGATTGTAATTACAATGGGAAAAATATTTTTCTATGATATCTATAATAGTTTTGCTGTGTTAAAAATATTATAATTTTTAAATAACAGATATTTTAATGTGTTCCATTTTATGTAAAAATGGTTACATCGTTTTTGGATGTGGGGACTACAGTCTCCTAAATTCAATGTGATAAATCCTTTAATTACATAAAATGTATTAATGATTTTTTTATTAAATGTATGTTACACAAGTGGAATATAAATAATATTAAATAAATAATTACATATTTAGAAATATTATATATAATTTCCTTTATTATAATTTGCATAATCTAATTAAGTGATAACATCATTCGTTGAAATGTGGACTACTTCCTCCTCAAAGAAATTTTATTAATTTAACATAATAATAAAAATATATATGTATATATTATTAAATGAAAAAGTTGTATTTAAATAATAATTATTCTGGAAATATATAATGCTATATTCCTTCTTTCTATAATGACCATTAAAAAATAGAACCATTACTCATGCCTACATATAGACTATTATATCCATGATTGAAATGCTGGTTCATTTTTCATAACCATCATTGATGAATTGTTTTAAATGTATAATACATGTATAAAAATTAAAGTTATTTCTTAATTATTAATCTCAATATGTTTATATAATGAACACTTTGACAATAGTAGACCTTAAAAACATGTTTTCGACATGAACAAAATGTATTTCAAAACACCTCATGTAAACTTAATTATTTATGTATTTGTATACTATATCTCCATTATTTAATTTAAATTAATAAGAAACATGAAAATTATTATTTTGAAAGTAAACTATTTACATAAGTTTTTTATTCTAAAAAATAAAGACACATATGACCAGTCTGACTAAAGGTAATGTATTTTTTATTAATTTCATTTCAATGAGGCATATTGTAAAGTAATGTAACTTGTTTATTTTATAAGGTTTATTTAATACTCCATTGAAATGAAATATCACAAATATTCTTGATTTTTGTGATAAAAATAGTTTCATTTATTTATTTCTTCATGGGGCTTATAAATAAAATGTTTCAATGTGGTATGGTAAAATTGAGATTATTTAAACATTATTTTCATAAGGAATTATTTAATGATCATCCAATGATATTTACATTAATCAACATAAAGATCTTATGGTATTATATATCCTGAAAGAATGAATTATAAATAAATCCATATTATATATTCAATGTATTTATTTTATGCTATGGAATATGTTTTGATAAATAAAATATATTAAAATATATATAAATCTTTGTAATTGTATGACACTATTTGTGGACTATTTAAAGTAATTCCCTCAATGCATTGGTATTACAATGGGACAAATCAGTTGGCCAAATTAGATAGAGTTCTACCAGATATTCTAAACCATTTTTGGAATGGTCATCAATGATAAGGTTCCTTGTCATTAGGAAACATGGTGTCAAATAATTTATTTTTTATATTATTAAAAATTCAGCAATTTTTATTAAAATACATTATATTATTTTTCGAAATTTTCTATGGAATATATTTATTCTATAATATTTGACTAAATGTGTATTGTTTTTCAGTTATTTACCATTGTAATTTGACTATTCCTTCTCCAATTTTTTAGACGGAATGTGTGTTTTGATATTAAAATTGCCCAAAATTTATTTTTATTATTTCACAATTACTTATTCTATACACTTATTGTTACACATCATTTGTGTACAGTCTTATTTTTTTCTCTTTTATAATGATATGAAGAAAAAAAATTTTGGATGAAATTTCATGGATTTTATTCATTTCATTTTACTTGGTATAATTTTTTATTTACTATTTCCTAATGTAATATGGGTATCATATATGTAATAGGGTTTTCGAAAATTTCTAAACAAATTAGTCCATTGTTATTTTCTACCTTGTAATCATGAAAATGTAAGGAGTAAATTCATTGAATATGTGTTTTAGGATTGAGGAATTATAGTTTGTATCAATGAAAGTTTAATAGAATCAATGGAAACTATATTTAAGAAAAAAAATATAAAATTAAATAACTCTACGATTGAATTTGTGGATAGTTATATAATAAAATCCCAATGAAATCATGATTAGGGTTATTATATTATCTATGCATAATTTTTTCATGTTTATGTTATGTATTTAAATAGTTTTGTGATTATACATGATAATATCTAATAAAATCTAGTTAATCATTTATAAATGCACCAAACAGAATGAATATGAACCTCGAAATGAATTTGATCCACAGATTAGTAATTTCCTTTTAATTTATGTTATTAAGATACTATATCAAAGGGAACTACTCAAACCTGAATTCCTGTCATAGGAGGAAATTGTATAATGTGCTAACCATATTGAGAAGTAATTCAATATTTATCATGGATTTAAAGGGATGCATGAGAATAATAGGTCTTTTGGTAAAATTATGGTCAAATGTAATAATTAAAATATGTATTTTCCTTTATGTTATAATTTTTAAAATAATCAAACTAGTAAATACATAATAGGAATGTTAGTTTTCTACAACATAGGTATGAAAGGACAGAAATCTTATTATTTAATTGAAATGAAAAGGGTTCAAAGTGTACAATATTTTAACTGAATGGAGATAGGACACTACACATTTAAATATCGCAAGATTCAATTGAATATACCCTAGAATAGGCTAATGGATCATAGTCATGATTATGACAGGGCCACATAAGAAGTGTAATGATTAATTTGATACTGTTTAGAATAATGAATTTTTTAATTTGTGTATTCTATGCTTGATATACTAGTTTTTTGAATTATGAAATATATGTGTCTTGTACTTCAATTATTTTTTTTATACGGATTTGAAATCATATATTGAATGCCACTATGAAAATTTATTCAGTAGAAATTTATTCAAATTTGAAAACACGTGGTTATGGGAAATATAACCATTAATATGTTCCTAATAATTAGATAATGTTATTATAATAAAGGTATGAATGGTTTAGATAATGTAAACTCGATAGTATCGACTACTTTTTATGTGATAAATGATTTTTCAAAAAAGCGGGGTTTTCCATTTTTGATGGAGTTTACAACACTTGTTAATTTAAGAAATATATAAAAATCTCCCATTTTTAAGGAATCAGTACTAATGATAGTTCAAAATAATTGTAATAGTGATTGAATATATTTCCATGATTCAACATAATACATGTTGCGGGTGTTCATGTGTTTTTATGTGATGATTAGAGAGATACTTCATGTTGCTTTGATTAATAAAATATTCAATTTTGAAATCTATCCAACTTATTTCTCAAAGTGTTAAGTTTTAACCACTAAGAATATTTGATATTTATGAATTGGTTTTAGTGTATCATTGGAAGTGTTTTTAGTGATTAATGCATTATTTCACCACATTAATCTTTTTTTACTAATATATGAAGAAGATACTATTCCAGTAATCAACGAAAAATATTATTGGAACATATATTTTCTTATATTCATAGTGTTTGAATGAATTTTTACACTCTATAAAAAGTGTCTTGAATTAATTATTTTTCATATTATCATCATTTTTATGATAGAAATGACCCTTTACATAACTCTAATTTATGACTATGTATTCATCATCATTCAACGGGACATGTTCTGAAACACTCTCTATCAGAACACGATAGTTTTATTTTTCTTACATGTCCTTGTTTTGACTAACATTATTTTATTTAAATGCCTGGTTTTTGGATGAACATCACAATTTAAATTATATTTTATTAAGAATATTTATTATTAAACCTATTTATGATTTGGGGTTTTCCAATGATGATATATTAAAATACTAAAACCATGATTATTGATATAAGGATTAAATTGGGAGGATGAAATTTTAAAATGGTGGGTATAATATAAGACAGAAATACCTTTTAATATTTTCATTTTAGATTAAAATTCATTTTTCTTCCAACATAGTTTTTTTGAAACATCATGTTATGATAATTCTACTTAAAAAATGGAGATTTCTTATGATACATGATGTACTGAGTTTTACCACCTTTTAATTGATAAGTAACTAGAAAATAAAATTTGGGACTTATTTTAATATTAATTGTTAAAAAAATCATTTATTATGTTTAATCTAAAAATTATCGTAAAGTGATTTTTTCGGAGATGATTCATTTATTTGCTAAAGAGTCAAAAATATTGTATTTTAGAAGAAATTATTTTTTTATCTTAAAAATTATGAATGATAAAATATATTTTAATTTTATTTAAATTCATAATAGATTAATTATATATCTATAAATCCAATTTAGTTTATTGGAATCAATTTTTTTAATTTAAATATAATGAGATAATGAACTATTGTTCATGTTCACTTTAAAAAACAATTTTTTCTCCAGGTCTGTGGGGATAGATTTAATGATAATTTTTATAAACATGTTAATTGAAAATGAAAAAAATGAAAAAAAAATATTTTTCATGAGTCTAATATTTATAGTCTAATAAGAATATATTATTCAGTTACAGAAAAGAGTGGTGAAAGTAATTATAAATAATTCCAATGATTAAGGTAAAATTAAGCTTAACAATGAACTAAATGATAAACATAAGGGCTAAAATGACCTAGAAATAAATCCAAAATCTATTGTATTCCAACAGTTTTACCACATACCCTCTTTGTTAGTGTTATATTATTTATTGGGATATTATTTAATGGTTGTGACTTATATTACATGTTAAGAAAACAAAAAAGGAAAAAGAAACCTTCTTTACCATTGACATTTATGAAGTGCTTGATTATAAAATATGCTACATAATTTAGATCATAAAAATTATTATGAACGGATGTTGAATTTTTTTTCATGATAATTTATAAAAAAAACTAGATATGAAATAACTACATTATGCACTTAAAAAATGCTAATACATGGATTATTTATGTTGTAATTAAATAAAATAGATAATTTGAAAAAAAAATATAAGGTAAATTAATTTAATGAATCATTGATTCAAATTATTTTTTTAATCAATATATAATAATAATGACCCCTGAACTGAAAATATCTTAATTTATAGATTTTTTTATATTAGTAAATTGAAATTAAATAAATAATATCTGAATGAACATTAATGTTTTTTAAAATAAATGATTTTTATTAAATTATTAAATGTTAATTAAAATACTATCTTCTATGAGATATTTTTACAACTTTCTAAATATCATTTATCATTGATTCATTTTAAAAAATATATTTTATAATTGACATATTTATAAATAGAAAGTAAAAACATTGTCTTCACTATTTGGGTAAAAGAAGGGTTGTGGCTCCATACGTTCTCTTGTTTTAAAATTAATTTCCAACTCACAATGTATTTTTATTTTTAAAATTATATAAAATATTTAAAAATTATTTTATATATATTAACAACTAAATATCACATTATTTTATCCTTAATGATTAAATTACTTATGTTGAAATCATGTACTTGAAAAAAACAGAAATCATGAAAATAATAAATCATAAAGAATAAAGATAAAATGATTAATTTTTTTAAGTAATTTGTGTGGTATTCTAAACCATAAATACCATTTAGTCAATTATTTTTCCAGCTTCTAATAACATTAGGTAAAGAATGCCTCCAATTTTTTTTTACCTTTTTGTATTTACAATATTTACACTCCTCCTCCATGACACAATGTCATTCACTTTTCCCCTTCCTCATACCTATAAAGACACATTGTGTTATCTGTACTCATACTAAATAATCATGCATCATCTCTCCACTTAAAATAGTGTCCTTAAATCTTCTATAAATATATCCAATAAATCTAGTTGTTTCATCCAAAAATTAATTACTCATAAAGTGGTAATATTATTCAAACATGAATTTATAATTTATTTTCTTTTCTACTCATTCAGTTAATCATATTCAATGATTATATGTAAAATTAAGTCTCGTTAATGTACTGATATTTTTAATGTTATAGTTTCTTTTTACACATACACACACTTCCATCAAATGGGTAATGCAATTTCCATTTGCCTATAGAGAATTACCGCCATGCAAAAAGATGTTGTTCATTTTTCCATTACCATTACTTATAGATGGAAATTAATATGGACCCACCATTTTTATATGATATATTTTATAATTATATTTTCATAATAAATATTTTATTTTTATATAAAAAATTACTTTATATGTTCCATATGGTGTTGTTTTGTTATCATCAATTGTGTTCATGTAGACTACCACCTTCTTAATGCAATGCGATATGTTGACTCATTTCCTCGAATTTATTAAGGTTGGGTATAACAAAACATGTTCTAAACAATGAAACATATATGATATTCATTACTTAATTATCTCTCCAAATATATAATATATTATTTTCACTATTAACAGTTTCATACACCAAAAAGTTGAAGAAGTTGTTCATGGATGTGCGAACTACAGCCTCCTCAATGAGATCTAATTCCTTAAAAAAAATAATTATTTATATAAGAATATATTATTAAATCACATGATATTTATGATATAATGATAATTATTTAATGATATAGTATTACTAAACTTCTTTCTATAATAATCATTGTAAAATGGGAACGTTACTCATGCATACCTAGGGTATACCATCTCCATGATTTTAACATTGGATATTTATTCAGAACCATCATTCATGACTGATTACAAAAATATAATTTATTTATAAATATGTTAAATATTTAATGAATATTATTATATATATATTTTATAATTACCCCTTTGATAATATTAAACCTACAATATATATTTTGGAGAAATGAACTGAATTTTGTCAAAACCCCTGATATAAAATTAATTTTTTATGTATTAGTATAGAACATTGTAGTAAGTGAAATAAAATTAATAACTATAATGAACAGGATTTAATGAAATTAAATATTTAACAAATTTTTGATATTCATGAAAATAAATCCTCACATTACAATTCGGACTTAAGTTAAATAATTTCATCTCACTTTCATTTCATTGTAGCATAATGTAATGTTATGAAAATTAATTTCATTATAAGGTATATGTTCTAATCCATCGAAATATTATCTCAGGAAAATATTTATTATGATAATATTCCATATTTCATTTTTTTATTCCATTATGGAGATTATAATTCAAATGTTTCAAGGTGGTTTGGGATAAATTGGAATTATTAGTGATTTTTTCCACAAGAATGTTTTAATGATCCATCAATTGTATATACATTTATAAAAATTGAAATCCCTTATTGTTAATGAACCTCCACAGAAGAATAATTTCCAAAATAGTATTAATCTTTATATTTTTATATTTAACAATAATAAACATTTATATTAAATTAAATTTATTATTAAAAATATAAAGAATTATTAGTACTCATATTAAACGATTTAGGGACCATAATATTTAAGCCACTTGATGCATCAGTAATATCATGAGTTGATTCAATTGGACAAATTTAATGGGTTTATACTAAATATTCTAAACTCACTTCGGAAAGGTCATGATGCTAAAGGTAGCATATACCTAGGAAAGATAATGTCCAATGATTAAGAATTTCTTTTATTGAGAATTTAGTTATTACTATTACTATCCAAGAATTTTTTTAGTGAGATTATCTATGAATGAATTTCATTCTTGGTTATTTAGTTAAATGGAATGTGTCTTTAGTTATTTAACATTCCATATTTATTATTACATATCCTCAATATTTAAATTGAAATTGTGTTCCATTATTTACATTTCCATATTATTTATTATTAATGATTTAGTAGTAATACCGTAGTACGGTTTCCCTTAATCAGAATCTGGGATAACCCTTAATTGTTTTGATTCTCTATTATATGTAATCTTTTTATGTGATCTTTCATGGTTGATATTCATTTCAATTTCTTCGGTATCAATATTTTAATTTATATTTCCTATATAATATAGGTATTGTGTAAATAATTTGGTTTTTGAAAACTAAAAAACTGATTAGTCCATTGGTATTTTATTCCATGTAATCAATCCTATTTAATAATGTAATGCATCACCTCTACGATTCATTAGTTGGGGCGTTTAAAGAGATTTTGAATAAAATATTCCATTCAATGATGATGAAATATGTGATATTATTGAGCATCACTTCACTATTTCTATTGAATTTAGGAAGTTTGTGACGCCTCATTCCTATAGTCACAGATTCATTCCATAAACACATAAATTACAAACTCATATTGATTTCAATTATATGTGCCCAGATGTGATCACCCAATAAATAATCAAAATATAATGATTATTTGATCTTTTACTTACCAAGGGTATTTTAGTATTTACATAATTATTGAATTGGGTAAAAATATTACTAGAAAATCCTATTTTCCATTTATAGGATAAACATGTATTCCGATTATATCAGAAACTAATAAAACATTTATCATATTTCATGCTCTCCCAAATTATTTCACATGTTTTATCCATAAAAACATGTATCGTGTACTTATGTTATTACAAAAATATTGCATCATTAAAAGCGCAGATCTTAGAATTTAATTATGGGAAACATATAAATCGAGATTTCAAAAAAAGTATGGTATACATAAAATGTAAGGAAGTAATAATATAAAAAACTCTATAATAAACAGAAAATTGAGATTATTCAATACATGTTTCAATAAATTAATAAATGGAAAATAATAGTTACTAATCTCATATTGATGTAATTCATAATTCCAATCATCAAATACATGTGTTAATGGCCTTATAACAAAACACAATACTGTAGTTGGGAGATGTATAAACAAAAAACAATTTATTTTCACATGAGACATATCGATGCATGAAATGGATTTATACTATCAGAACCCACCCATCAAATAAATATTTCCAATGAATTTACCATATAAGTAAAGAATACAATTCATAAATTTTACAAATTAAACTATTTATAAATAAAAACAAGGTAATCAATATACTGAGAATTATAGAATTTGCGTGAAAATATAAACCAGTTTTGGAAATTAGAAATATTCAAGAATCATAATATTTCCCCAACCCAAAAATATAATTTTATATTGGTTAGAATCCTCCAATCTTCATTAAAAAATGATATCTTCACACTAAATTTGGAAATGAGTACATAATTAAGTTAATTAAAGAGTAACATGATTATAAACAAATCATGAAATTATTATTGTTTGTAGTAAAATATTATATTCATAGTGTAATAAGTGATTCATAGAGGGGATGTTAACATAAATGAGAAATACCGTAACATAATGAATTCTTTTAATGAAATCCCAAAATAATGAATCATGAATAAAAAAGTTCAATTACATAATTTTGTTCCAAATGATGAAAAATATATACATTAGCGAATAAATAATTGAACATTAAACCAGTTTGGGAAAATTATTTTAAAAATGATAAGAAAATTCAAATACGAAAACCGGAAGGATATTTTAGAATTTTTTTTTCACTGATGTAAATATAAATTTACATGTCACAATCAGAGGTAACTTTTGAAATGGTTCTATTATTGATTTAAGAAAACATTTGAATTTTAATATAATCCTAAATAGTTGTTTCTTAAAAATTAATAATGATTTTTATCTATAATTTTGTAGTATATAAAATAAAAAATTAATGTGAATGCCAAAACACATTTTATTATTTTTAAAATATCATAGTACAAAACTCATATTTTATAAATTGTACGGAAATATTAATTTTTACCGAAAATTTATTATTTCCCCATTTAGGTATAGTAATTTCCATATAATGATATAATAGTATTGAATAAATAATGCTTGGAAGAAATAAGATCATGGATAAAAAAGTAACCCATGGAAATTATATTTATGTTATGAATACTACATACGTGCAATAAATTCATTGATGTATGGAATATATCAAGAATGGGTTTGATGAAATAGATTTTTGTGAAATGAAAATACCATAAATTATAATGAAATGATATAATATAACTAATAATTTTGTAAAAATTATATGATAATGGATGAAAACTCAAATAGTAATAATTGAGTTACAAAAATCCTTAAAACTAGATTAAAATCTAATTTAAAATCCATATGATGAAAAGGATCTGATTTTGTTTTTTATGAATAATAAAAAACATGATAATGATATATAAATGAGAATTAAATATATCATTGAATGTAAAACATAGTTCATATCGTAATATTGTCTCGTTGAATTATTATTTGTGACCTAGAACCCTTAGGACATAAGTAACATTTTAATAAATATCATCTAAATGATAGTGATTTTAATTTCATGTCATGTTCACTGACCAAAATATAATTCATGAGATCTTATATAAATTAGTAAATAAATACACAACCCAAATGAAATTCATTTCATAATACGAATGTTGTTAAAAAAGAATAATTTGATATTAAAACACCAAACTCAGTCTATATTAATTCTACACACCCAAAAAAAATCAATGGATAAATAATTTAAATACATCAAAAAAATATCCAAGAACATTATTCATAACTATTAAATTTCATAATTCTCATTTATTATCGTTATATATATATGTATAAGTTAAGGTTTATATATCATCATCTTCCATTTTATGTAGTCTTCATTTCATTATACTAGTTTAAAAAAGGGTTGTTGGTATCTATTACATGTCCAAATTAAATAACTAATAAATAAAATCAGATACTAGATCTAATTTCCATGATATTATATTTATGGTTACTATCCATTATGAATTAAATAGTGATTAGCATGATTCAGGGAATCATAATGTGTAAATTATGATTTTATGTAAGGATTTAAATGTTGATATAAACTTACCAGAACACAAATCAAAAAAATATTTATAACTATATATCATTTTACACTAATAAATATTATCTCATAGTCATATATAATTTAAATTCATAGTACTATTCATGTAGGTGGTCAATCATACACAAACACAATCCTTACATGATTAATGGAAGATTAAGAGGTAGTTTAGTAGTAATTTCATTATAAAATAATCATATTGATCATAATTGTTCATTATTAGTGTCATTAATCATAATTATGAAGAAGTTTAAATTGAATATAATTTATATCGATTCATTATTTATATAGAAGAGATCAATTTCCTCTTATTATTCTCATTCCAAATTATTGAATTAATGATGATAACATTTTGATCATTTCATTATAAGGTTATCCAATATGTTATACCATAATAATAATTATATCCTTAAAGTAATATTAATTCCTGATTTTCTTTATCAATCCATCCACATAATAATGTGTTGAATAGAAATAGAAATATCATTCTTTACATGGTGGTAGTAGTCCACTTATACTCATGGTTAGTAATATCAATTTTCAAAGAATGAGAGATAAATATAATACGTTTCAAAATATAATAAGAAAAAACATTATATAAATGTAATAATTAATAATTAAATTCAGCATTAGTAAAATATATGTGAAGTAGTTTAAGGAAACAAATCATGACATTTTTTGGTGGAAGTAGTATGCGCGCACACACACTAAATTAATTTCATATTTTATGAATGTAAAAAAAGAAAATAGGATGATTTATTATTCCAATATAGTAATAGAATTAGTTATATTAATAATATTTTCTAAATTATTCATTGATTTCATTATTTTACATCTAAAAATCATGTATCTTTTGTAATTAAAGAATTATTTGCTTTTTGGTAGTCAAATGTATGTCTATAAAAAATTATGATAAATGATTATAACATTAAATGAATGAATAAACATACAATTCGACGAAATTAAATTGATAGTTAAATAATATCATCCATATTTATAAAACCATAAGATAATTTACAAGTAACCACATGAACCGACATGTAATTGTGTCGTAGATTAGAAAATTTCTATAGGTCTTGAATGGACTTCATTTGTATTGAACATGTCTTATAAAGAACACAAGTTAATGCATGAAGATCATATGTAACATAATGAATATATTATGTGAATTATTTGGAACAAATAAGAATATATAATGAAATCAGTCAAGTACATCTTGTTACTGAATGATAAAGTGATTGTGTGTAAGAAAAGATGAAGGTACCATGACTATTTCAAGTAGTGGGAAATTTTTAATTCCAGAAGAAATATTTCTAGGGAATTTAATGAGATGTAATAGAATTTAATAACATTATTTCATATTATTCTATTTGAGAAATTTTTTATTAATACACTTAAATGAAAAATTAGGGATGAGTTTCCCTTATGTAGAATAATGGTTCAGGGATAGAAGGGGTGCATGGAATACATAGAATACATTGATATCGAAATACTTGTCTCTTCACTTATAAAAAACCATTAAATTATTCCTCTATTGAATATATGGTCAATGATTTTTCATTTATGTATTAATAGATAATTGTTCAATTAAAGCTAAATATATATTAGATTGAATATAAACCAAATTTTTAGTATTTATCTTCATTATGATTCACCTTACATTTTTGATTTTTTTAATATATTTTATATATATTATTTCATCATCATATCTTATATATTAAAGTAATATATATTCTATCCTTATTATTTTTTATTTATTTTTCCAATTAATTACTATGGATGAGGCTGGTTTTAGCCTCAACATATCAGTGTGTAGTTGCGTATATTAAACCCAATCCTTTTTTGCATCAATTTATTATGATTTTATAAACATGATTTAATTAAAGGGACTATCATGTTGACTGTATTTTTACAAATGATAAATAAACATTTTATTTAAATTTTTGTATTTATTTTAATTTCTTCTTAATCTTTTGTTTAAACTATTTTCATTATTTATATCCATCCATAAATTTTCTATTATTATATTATAATAAATTAAATTTAATGAAAATAAATAATAGCTAATATATTTTAGTTATATAATATTTCTGATTGAAAAATATATTAAAAATGTATAAAACTTTTATAGTAGTTATTATAGAGTTTTGATCGGTTCATTGAGGAACGTTTTTTCATGAATTGAATTTTCTATTCCAATATTATTTCTTAGTTCATCAATTTTAATTTAGTTGATTTAAATTTTATTTTATTTCATTTTTAAATTGTATTTTCAATTATACCCCACATACTATAGTGATTGAAAAATTATAATTCTAATAAAAAATGGAAATTAATTATATATTTTATAAATGATTATTCATATTGATAAATTTTAGATTTCAATGAATGATTAAATCCAAATGGATGGAATAGCCTAATATTTTATGATTTAAATCTAAAAGCGGGAATTAGGATTATATGGGAAGAGAAAAAAATTTTTTATCTTGTAAAATTTTTTTTTATGGTGTCATTGAAGGGATTGTGAGAGACGACATTTATATGTGGTGAGAATATCATTTTTGTAATTATTTAAAAAATATAAAAGGGGAATATGTTAAAAATACCCTAGGGATAAGAAGTAAAAAATAATTCATTTTATGGTGATATTTCATCAGTAATATCACATTGAATAATTTTAGAATGTGTTTTTACCTTTGTCAAACATATTACCTATTAAATTTCTATGATTTACATTTTATATTCCACTGTGATAACTCATTTTTACTTCTGGTAACAAAATATTCATGCAAAAAATAAGGTGGTACTAATTAGTTAATTTTGAATCATTGATTCAATATTTTAAATAGAATTCATATTATTCTATTTATAGATTTGGTTAAAAAATTATTTCAATATAGAAATGTGTAATGTATTCAAAATAATTTTTATAAAATATTACTTATGATATAGAATACCTCTTATGGTTCTTTAAATAGTCCAAAAATTTAAAATAATAATATCACTTTTATTATTAATATTGTATTTTTTTTAAAACATGAATTTATAAGTTATACATATATGCTAATAATGTCATAATTGTCAACTTATTTCTAAAAATTATATTATGCACTATTCTTTTGAAAATCAATCATTTAATAAAAAATATAAAATCATCTTAAGAAATATTTCAATGCTAAATACAAATATATTATTCCATTCCTAAAATTCAAAATTGTATTAATTAGAAATATAACATTAAATTAAAATTTTGATCTACAATGAAACAAACTTGTTATCGGAAGATGTCTTTTTAGATTGGTAACCATTCACATTCATATTATATGTTATTATATAATTCAATTTATATTTAAAAATTATTGATATATAATATATATATTAAATATAAATACACATTATATTGAAATATAAATGCATATCTCATAAAAGTTAAAATGTTTAGACAAATATCGGTCTAAGCATAAAATTATCATATTCACCATATTTGATACAACAATTGAATTTCATTCAAATTTAAACTGTATAATATTTTCATTTCCTAAATATTTAATTTATAAGTTAATACTATAAATTTAATTTAACTAAAAACGTGTTTTTAATGATAATGTTTGTAGGTTTATACATTATCTAAATATTTTTTTTATTTAAGTTCTTTATTGAGTGTACAAAAATATATTGATCATATAACATTATTTAATAGAAATAATATATAAATTTTATTATATTTTATATATTTGTGGATAATTTAAATAGTAGTTGTTTCTAGAGTTATGTAATCATGAGGTAGTTTCAACATGATTTATTCATTATGATTAATGGTTAGAAATTTACATCTAAAAACATTTCACCTATTTTTAGTGTCTTCAATGAATGCATAAGTTTTATTAGGGATAAAACCAGAGATGGAAGAATTAATTCATTGTGAGATTATAAATCAAATTGTAAATACTATATTCCATGTAATTTGGGATAAAACACATCATATATATATATATATCAGTGGATATATTGACTAGGTTTCGATCCAATTTTTGTGTCAAATCTCATTGGAATGAATTGACATGTTATGTACCAGAAGTAAAATATAATGGATTCTGAATTGAATACACACATATGAGGATTCTTGGCCAAAAAACCAAGTATGTCTAGAATAAAATCATTGTATCATGTGAACACCACAATAGTTTTGGATGTTAATGATGATTAACTAACATTTCCCAAGACACCATGTAGTACATCGTATACACTATATAAGAGGACACAACATTCCATGTAGTGTGATATTTTTTGGAGTGGATACGATATTGGGTATAAACATTATATACCATATAGTATACATCATTTACTCCTTCAAACAAATTAATCATTCAAAATCACCTATATTATTAGCATTATTTTGTAAAATCAATTTCCCATACTGGGTGTATTCCACATAAAACATTGGGGTTCACTCTTTTTTAATGTCAGAGATGAAATTTGAGGTTAGGTGAGTATATTCCATAATCCTAAACACTTGATAACTGATGGCAGGGTTTCAGAATGATCATCATAGTGATATTAGTGTAAGTACTCCCTTGCCTATTATGAATATGTTAGGTTGTGGTTTTCTCACTTCGTTTACATGAATAGGTTCATTAATCTCCCACACGCACCTGGAATATTATATTTACATCTACGAGTTTAGTAATTCCACATTAATGTTCTCCAATAGAGTATGTGTCCCCCATCAGTTTTGGTAATTATTATTCAATAATATTACATGTGTCTTGGTGTGGGTCTTCAACCATAGTTGTTGAAGGGATCCATGGATTATTAATTTTGTTACTTTTCATTCAATGATATTCATATCAATTTTACTACATGGTTGGATATAGTGAATGAAACCTCATCTATTATATTCGGTTCGTTTCCATTGATAATAATGGGATCTATATTACAATTCTATAATGATATCTTCTTATAATATAAATGATCATTTGATATTTACATAAAATATTCATGGAATCAATCATGAAATGTATATACTCACCCCCATCACAGGAATCATTAACACACATTTAGTGACTTATAATGACGATATGTAGAGTAGAGGGGATCTCAGTGATCCATGTAATCGTAGTAATAATTTTTTTATAGTGATGGTAAAGGAAGATGATGTTTTAAAATTATAGTGTAATAAAGGACCTTCCTCAAATAAATTATTTGGTTGGGTTTCATTTTTTGTAAAGTAATCACCAAATTTAAATTTTCAATTAGACATTAGAATTCACTTGTGGTTCAGTATGTTATTTCATTCATCATTTCTATTTATTAAATAATTATGTTATTTCACAAAATTTATGTTCTCTTTATTGAGATGATTATTTTATAAAACTAAAGTAGGGTTTTTCGTCCCATATGACTATTAAGCATAATTGATGTTTGTCACAATAACATATCCAATTGACGATGGGATTGTGGTGGGAATGTTAGTTTACCACCACCCCAAAGTATTTCTAATGGTTCCAGTCATTCAAATAAGTAAATAAGTTTCTAAAATGTTGATGATTGAATAGATAATAATGTAGAAGATTATGATTCAATGTTATAGGTAGTGATGATTGATAAACAATATTTTATTAATGGATAAAAACAGGTGTAACCCTATAGAATAAATTTTTATCATAGAATATCTTTATAAATAATGATATCTTTTTAAACTATTATATACCCCTCATTGAAATCTCAACTTAAACTGAAATGTTTTTATGTTTCATCAAAGAATAAAGAATAGATTTTGAAAATTTGAGGAATTATAATATTTGTAGAAAAAACATTTCTTTTTTCACTTAAGAGAACATATATTTCTTAGAAAATAGTGGATGTACCATAGTGAGTAAAATGGCATCAAATTAGTGAAGTAGAAGGAAAAACATCTTATATGAAAAAAAATAATTCTTTCATTCAATTGAATTCCAATGTTGATGCATTTTCAGTAGTCTATTATCCAGAATATATGATTAATTTTAAATTTTGATAAGATATTAAAAATAATTTATTTTAAAAATAATTTTTAATCAAAATATCAACTTTAGTTTCCATAAATAATAATTGAATATATTATCAGTAGAAATTATATTTTCATAGTGGAGATTAGAAATATTTTATATGATAATGAAACATCTATATTAGTTAAAATAATATTAGAGGGCATAGTATTTGAAGCTTCAAATAAAATTAGAGTCCCTAAAATTTAATAAAGGGTTAGTTAACAACACCCTCAACATTCATAAATTAATGTAGTTATCTTCCATTGTTATCATTTTTAAATTGATATTTTTTATAAAAATTTGATAATGTAATTTAAATTTAATTTTTACAAAAATGATAGATTATTTTGAGATGTTAATTTAGGGACATGAAGATTCTATATCAGGTTATCATACATTCAAATTATAATATAATTTTTTAAGTGAAATTGGAATGTAAATGTTTTAATATATTTATAATTATTGTTAAAAATATATATTTCACTCTAATATCAGTAGTAAAAAATATTAAATGGGTTATTATGGAAATATAGGCTATAAAATGGCTCCCAAATATTTTAATGGACATTTATGTATTTTTTTCCATTAAGATTTGATGTTGTGTATGTTATTAAATATTGTAAAATATAGATATTATTTCAGAAGGCATTTAATTCAATATAATAAAAGTGAATATTTGGTAAAATTAAAAGAACTATATAATTTTGTTTTAGTTATAAAAACATAGTAATGATAGATCATTTTTATATATTGATGATGATTCAGATAAACATGGTTTTGATTAGAAGCTAATATCTGGTTAACTGGTTTTATTAGTATAAAAATGTGTAACAAGGAATATATTGTTGTAAATTTACATTAATATGAGTTCTTATGTTATTATATAAAAACTGGTCATCACTTATATACATTAATTCATTTAATATAAACAATGTATCCCAATTCTACATGCTGAAGAACTAATTTTTTTTTTGTTTATATGGTGACTATATACATAGTCAAATCATTTGATGAAATGTATTCAAAATAAACAATGAATTTATCATCACATTTTATCCTTCATCAACATATTTTACGCAAATCCATTCATCAATACATATTAAAATCGAATGAGAAGAAGGTGCAATCGTATACGCTCGGAATGGGTAAAAAAGTTTGTATCAATCAATGTTCATAAATGAGAAAAAATTAATACTTATGGTTTGTAACAATTAAAATAACTTGAAATTTAAAACTCAATATGTCATTAAATATAATATCATTTTTCATGTGGAAAGGATTTGTTATAAAAAATTATTTGAGTCAAAATAGAATAGAATCATCAATATTAAAGAATTAAAAATCAGAGAATATCAAGGGAATAGTAAATAATTTTTTGTCAAGCACATAATAAAAAAAATCCATTTCATAATAAATTATAAATTCTTTGAATATCATTATTTATAGAGTCCCATAGTTGATGGGTTTCACTAAATATTCTCACAAATGACAAGGAAATATTCCGTTAGTGGATTAGGTTCACTCCCCAATTCATTTTATATTATCTCATATGATATAAATCATTTAACCTTGCACTAGAAGTCCATATAGACATTTTATAACCGATTACATAATGAATATCATGACTGTATGTGTGAAAATATCATAAATACATTCATTATAACATCGTAAAAAAATTTATAATTGGAAATAAAATGAGATAAATGAAAACATTAATAAAACATCATCATTATAAGAGATTCAGATAAATAATGTTGATGAAATCTTAAGATCATGAACCCATTGAATCATGATAATATATAAATGATGTTTATATAGATGAAAAATATTTTCAAGAGAAATTATAATTTATATTTCAAAAATAACTTAAAGCATCATTTTCAATTAATAAACATTAAAAAATAAAAAATCCTAGAATATATGGAAAATTATTATTTTTGAATAAAATATATTATTGTAATGTAATGTTAAAATCTCGCAATAGTTATTAAAATGGTAAAATGAGATTGATATGTAATCATTAAAAATCATTTTCTTTAATATTATTAATGGAAAAAAGTGATTTTAATATAAAATGATTTAAAAGATTTCATTTTGTCAATTTTATTTAAAGTAAAAGGTATTGAAAATGACCTTTATAAAATAACCATGTTTTGTAAAAGCATCAATTAAAAAAATTTATGATCATCAATATTTATGAAAAATATTCCCAGCCTAAATGTAAAAATGTAAAAATGTAGTCATATATTTAAAAAAATATTATTCTAGTGTAATTTTGAGACACCTTAGACTCCTACTCCTAGGTCATGTGCTAAAACATTTCATTGAATCACAGAGATGCCAATAATGTATTTGGAAAGTTTTAAATGTATATATATATATTACATCATATTAAAAAATTTTAAATTACCACTCATATAAATAAAATAATCCCATGAAAAAATGGCTTAATGTATTTGGGGACTAGCTATATAATCAACTTGTTTTAAAACACTTGTGAACATATCTGCATAATTGAGTAGTAGTATACATGATTCTGTAGTTCTCATAAGATATAATCACAGTCATAACCTATTCAATAGAATCATACAAATGGGGTGATCTCAAAAGCATAGTGAGGGAAAAAAATCATCAATATGTAATAATGTGATTGATTATTAGAATATTAGAAGACATGATCAGAGGATAAATATCTTATAATAAATTACACATGAAAATTAAGTGTTCCCCACATGTCAATATTGGAGGACAACTAATATCTACTGAAATGTATTTTACCATGGCATAATAATGTCAGATAATAAATATGAGACTAATTTTAAAATAAATTAAATCTGAAATAAAAACATGTAATGTCATTGAAACATATCATATTGTGGAATTATGACAAGAGAATAGTTGTTGGAAAATATTATATTATAAAATACAACATGTTTCTATAAAAATTAATTTGTGAACAAATACATTCTTTTATACCATTTTATTTTTCGAAAAAACTAATTTGTGGACGCCATTTATATGGTTAACAATTCCATTTAACTCTAACATCCATATTTGTTAACAAATACAATAATTTATACTATTTATGTAAGACACAATATATGAATTTCCTCAATTAATCTGGTAAAAAATCAAAGAATGTCAACCATATGTTCTAAAAATCATAACATGGTTATGCTTTATATTTTGAAAAAATCAATGAGTGAAGACCCTTTATATTGTGAACAAATCAAAACATTTCCATAATTTCTGTTTCGAACAAATTCAACAAAATACACCATTTATGTTGCCAAAAAAACACATGTATGTTGGTCCTTTATTATCTAATGCTCCATAAAACCATAAATAATATATTCAATTGAAATATAGAACCCCACCCATTATCAATCATTCATTTATATGACATAAAATAGAATTAATTTAATATATAAATAAAAAATATACAAATAAAAAGGATTTCATTCATCATTTCATAATTAACACTTGGAAAATTGATTTTACAACATTTCTAAATGGTATCACTAGAACATTCCTCAATAGTTTAAACATTTGATTCCATAAAATCTATAAGTACACATGATATTTCATAATATGTTATTCATGGTGATTCATGATAAATAAATTTCGTGAATATAAATTCATTATATATAATGTTTATTAAATGTAGTAAAACCACCATTTGAAATATTTGTTAACACCATATATTATTTTTCATTAAAAATAAATATTTGATGAATAAGAATTTATGCCATTAAAATAATGAAAACAGTTATTTATAAAAAAATTCACAAATTTTCAGTGACATATTAATATTTCATTAAGATGTCATATGTGTAATGAATAATAAAATAATAAAAAAATATGACCTTAATTTTGTTTAATTATGTTTAATTATTCAAAAAAAAAATTAAATTGGAAAAATATTAGAAATTTGTTTCATTAAAAAATCATAAATATTTAAATCATTTTTAGACAATTTTTAAATATTGAATGGATGAATCATAAATATTAATTCTTATATAGTGGAAAACCCCATAAATTGTTTTTAACAATTCTAATATTATTTTTAAACACGAAGTTATAGATCACATTCTAAATAAAATTTCAATTACAAGAACGAAAATTTTAATAAAAAAATCATTAAAATAAATAATCGATAATAGATCCTGTAAAAGATAAAATGATTATCAAAAGTTAACGTGGAGTTCACGATATAATAGTTGACTATTATAGTATAAATTACCAATTTAATATTTAGTAATACCTTAGTTGAAACCCCATTTAATAAAAAAAATATACAAACATAGTTTTTTACAATATAATTAAGTAAATATTGAGTTATTGTTGGAAACTTCATCATTGGGATTTTAAATATATTGGAAAAAATTGTTCTCATGGGGAAATATCAACATGGTTAAAAGGGAACTTATTTGAGAGGATGGGAATTATTCATTACATCATATAATTTTTCAATGAAATAAATTAATCATTTTAACTCTACATTAAATAAGTATTAATGAAATCATAATAATATTATAAAGATAAATAAAAGAACTATAATGTGAAACCACTGTTAGAAAATAATAATTATGGCTCATAAATAAAATTTATCCCTGAATAATCCCTTATGTTAGTTGAAATATAATAATCAAAAGAAAATAAGAAGGTGATCCTGAAATGTGAATTCAAATATAATTAAATTCATTATACATATGGGAAACAATATGTGGATACACCATATAAATGATATTATTTTCTGTAATATAAAAATGACATATTGAGTTTAAAATTGAGATAGATAACGAATACCTTAAATTTGAAGTTAAGCAATATTCTTTTACATTATGTACAATGAACATAACTATCCCAGTAAATAATTCTATAACATTATTCAAATATATTACATTTCATACATATCATTTATAACCATATATTAAACATAGGATAGTCTACTACAATTTTTTTCATCACATATGGTTAAATATATATTTCATAGTGACGAGGTCAACCTCACATATTGGTTAAATGTTCTCATTACTATATTATTCAAGATAAAATATTAATTTTTTCTAAATTATTATATAATTACCATTTCATTATGTAAAATACATGTATATTTTTCATGAAAATTGTAATTATGGTTATCTTGTTTCATAATGTTTATAGATCGATGTGTTATTTATTAATAAATAATTTATAAATTAATAAAAAAATAATATTATGTTTAATTAAATATATAAAACATTATTATTACTTGATTACTAAATTTTATAACCTTTTTCAATATTCCATGATATTGACATTATAAAATCATTCAGTTGAGTGGTAAAACGAATCAAAATGAGAATGGGTTATAATGATTTAATGGGAAAGAAAATGCTTTTCTAAAATGTTTATATAAATTTTAACTCTGTTTGAAAATATAATAAATTTTATTTTATCTTCCACAATATCAATTTTTTTACCATCCATTTAGGGAGGTGATGAAAATTCATATTCATCATTCATGTAGGTGAATGTCTATATATATGTATGATTAATAAATCTATTTTAGAGAAAATATACGGAATGAAGTTATAAGGAAGAATAAAATTTAAAAATTAAAATATTTAAATATTTTCTGTAATTAATCTTTTAATACATCGTTGAAACCAATCATGGTTCGTGGTGATGAAAAATGAACCAGGTCACATCATGTAGGTTGTAGTTCGAACGTAAACATTATTGATGAAGTTATGGTATTTCGAGTGGCTATAAGGGGTTGTATAATGGTTGATACATTAATATAATAACACTAAAAAATATTAGTAATAGAGTTATCATTATATTTTGGTGGATATAAAGGGTTTCTATTTGGATTATTATGATGAAAAATCCAAGGATCAACAATTATTAGCATTGAGAACCTAGGATTGCACTTAAAAATATACACATAAATTCATTCCAAAGGATAAATAATTAATTTCATAGTCCTATTTTCATGGGTGGTTATTCAATAAGGATAAACATGAGATAGTTTTATACACATGAGATAGTTTTATAATTTAATAATTAATGATCAGGGGATATAAAAGATTAAAACAATGAATAAAAATGAAATATTACTCACCAATATTTCACACACATGGTGAAATATTATTTAATATTTTTCATGTCATTTAAACATAGTTAAATTATTTTTAACCATCTCACTCTTACTGCGATTACATATTTTTTTATCATGTGAAAAAAATACTAATGATAAGAACTATAATTGGACAGGTTAACTTATTTTATTATTTTTTCAAATATAAGATTCATTTTTCAAAATAATGATACTATAGGTTGGATAAGTGTATTTTAATATTATCAATGAAAACATTAAATAACCCGTTTGTTTAAAAATAAACTATTTAGAAAAAAAATTATGACTATTATAAACTAATCAATTTTGATATATTTCATAATACATATTGGTTTAATATATAACAAATATTGTTTTTTATTTAAGTGAAATAAAATTTTGAATATCACCATCAATATTGTTAATTAGAAGAAATGACTCAGAAGATTCATTAAATTCAAATGAAATGATAATTACATTCTAAACTTATGGATATTGTTTTACTGGGAATACAATATTATTTTAAAAAATATAACTATATCATTAAAAAATAATTTATTAATTAACTTTTTAAAACTTTTTCGTCATACTTTTCTAATAATAATATCATACAAGGATTATCTTATGGACGAACAATATTTTTCTCAATCCAACTGAAAACGTACAACTTGTAAAAAATAAAAAAAAAATAAAAATTTTATTTTTTTATTTTGAATTTAAAAATTAATTTCCTTTCAGAAATTTCAAATAAAATAATGAAAAATTTATCACTTATTACAAAATATAAAGAATAAATTTTTTTTGAATAAATTGAACCACTATCATCAAAAACATTAATTATTATTAATCCAATTTTATATGAAATTATTATTTGTTGAAATAAATTTATATACAATAGATTTAATATTATTAACTATTTTTAGTAATATTTATAAAAGTTTTCACAATACATGTCAGTTTAGTGAATCATGTGAAACAATTGTTTGATACAATGGATATTTAATGGAAAATATAATAAAAAATATTAGGGTGATACATTTTCCACCCCCATCAACAAATAACATCATCAAAATTTCATATTATCACTTTCTATAAATAATTATTTTTCACTAAAATATACACACAGCCCTAGATGTATTTTAAAATTTTGTATCAACCATAATATGGTTTTTATGATTTTAAAACACATATGTCCCACCATTTTAGGCACATATATTGATTTTCCATCATTTGCGACATATATAATTCTATACATATTAATGATTCCTAGTATTTCATAGTGTCATAACATTCAAAATGTTGATAACTTTTTAGGAAAAAAATAGCATTTTTCTAGGAGGCTCAAAGGTCTATCAATTAACATTGAAATGTAACACAATAAATCATAAGATTTCTAAATTATATAATTTTTTATTCCCATTAAAAAATGTGAAATTACTATTTAATTGATTTTCATAATCTAATTATATTTTTAAATTTCTATTAATTTGGAAAATTGGTTCTTGAAATGTTATTCCAACTATTTTTCCATTAAAACATTACATTATCTTTGATGAAAATATAAATACAATGTTGGATGTACGAATATTTAAAATTTAATATAATTCATAAAATAATGTTTTCATATTATAATCTTAGATCACCCTCATCATAAACATTAAAATGGATAGTTAAACCACTTTCAATTTGTGACATTACAACATATCAATAATGTCCCTTTTTTACAATTCCAAAATTGATTAATATGAGAATCATTTTCATTGAAACATGGATTATATTTTTGATCATTCTATTATAATAATGATCTTTATGGGTAGTTATGGATATGTTATAGAAAAACATACGTGTTATATGAATTATATGGAAAAAATTAATGATCACACAAACTATAATTTTCAATATTTGTTGAAATTAAATCATCCATGAGGGATATGATATTGGTGTTAGAACTGTTTCCTTCAACAATTATAATAGATAATTGATTCATTGAGACAAAACCAATTATTAATAGAAATTAAATACATGAAAAATTATTTAAATTTAAATAACTACATATTATAATTAGTAATAATATAAACCCAAATAGTTAATATTGTGTGATCAATAATATATAAAGTGAATCAGAGTGAATACATATCAAAATTTGAAATAGTTTTTCTTTTTAATGTATTTGTTATCCCAATATAGAACTAGGATACATAAAATATATCCCATTTATTTCTTGGATCAATTTTTAATTCTTTACAATATATTCTCTATTATTACAAAACATAATTCCTTGTAAAAATTAGTAAATTATAATATATTCTGGAGATATTTGATTGAAAATAATACCCTTGATAGTGTCTTGATTGATGTACAGTCATAGGTCCACCAAACGTTCTCTATATGAATATTGAGTTAATACTCATTGAAGGGTTATTACAAAAATGTTTATATATGCTTCACCTATATCTAATTGAATGTATTCTGAAAATGATGTAATTTATTGGAAAAAAATCAATATTTTACTGAAAAATTAGGGTTTTATTCTATACATTTTCATATTATGAGGTTTTTCTATAAATTTTTCATATCATTATACCAAATATAAATAAACTAAATATCATATATAAGATGAATATTCTCTGATACCAATTTTGGAACCCAAAACCCAAAAATCACGATCTGCTACTAAAATCACATTCACTAAACACTGGTTTTCATAAAATGTGAGGTGAACCAAACTAAATAAATTTTATTTCTACATAAAATTTATAATATAAACTTTATATATAATAAAAAAAATCAATGAATGAAAGGATTAATATCTTTAATTAATTTCAAAACTAGGGATTTCTCTAACAAAACTTTTGAACATTTCTCATCTATTTAGCCTTAATATACACCCTTATAAATTATACACAGTATATACTGAAATAATTAACATCAAGAATGGAAACATAATAATAGTGTGACATAAAACACTCCACGATGGGAAAAAATATTTTACATTCTATCAAGTGTTGGATCTTAATAATATAATATAACATTAGTATGGGTGAAAAATCATTTTAAAATGAAGATAGAACAATAAAAGTACTTTATAAATCATGATGGATGGAAATTAATTATCAAATAAACAAACATGTACCATGGATCAGGAGTATAATATAATAAACATTAAATATAGAAAATAATCAATTGTATCTCAAATAGAAACATATCATGTCATTAAAATACAAAATAAATAATAATTATCGAATAGATATAGGAATTAATTTACAAATATAAATAGTTCTACCATTAATGTAGTGAAAACAAAAATGAAAGTACAAAATTTATACCTTAAAAAATCTATGTATTTATATATTCTACTTTTTGAACAACTGCAATAATTTCTACCCATTAAATTGTGAAAAGTTACATGAAATTCACACCCATTAAAAATGAATAATTCATTGAAATTTAGGTATTTATGTTTGAAAAAAATGAAAGAATCTCCTCCCATTATGTTCTGAAGAAAATATAATATGGTCCACCATTTAATTTGATAAAAAATCTAATAATGTTCACCCTTTATATTTTGAAACAATCCATTTATGTACAACCATTATGTTCTAAATAATTATATATCTATATCCATTCATAATGTTTGAAACTAGTCTAATAATGTACATGAATTATGTCTTGAAAAAATAAAAGCATTTTTAATATTAGTTATCTTATGAAATATAAAACCATAACCAATGAATCTTAGAACAATATAAGACCCTTCCCTATATCATATATTCATTTCTATGATAGAAAATATCTATAATTCAATATATCATGAATACTAATTGGAACGAAAAGTGGTATATCTTCACATCATAACAAAAAATGTAATAAAAATTGTTATTCACAAATATTTCCAAATGGTATAATAAAATGTACCTCGGGAATGTAAATGTGAGTTACCAAAAATTAAATCATGAGAAAATATATTTTATAAGAACATTTAGAGGGTGATTCATTATAAAAACATCATATGATAAATATATATTATTAACAAAGTAGAAATCCAAATGTAAACCCCATTTTAAAAAATGATTGAAAATTCCTCAAAATATTTTATTATATCAAACCACTTTGATCATAATAAATATTAATCTTTAAATCCAAAAAAATCATTCAAAAAATTGATAATGAATTTTTTTATATGCTCTCATATTGAATAATTAAAAACTTTGATGATTTATTAATTATGAATACCATCCCTGAAAACTCTTTAAAAATAAGGAACTCCATTTTAAAATAAAACATTTATTTTTGGGGAATAAAATAATATTTTTTATACATATAAAAATAACTAGTGGGTAATATAAATTAGAAAACTATTATTAATCATTGTAATGATGCATCGTAATAAAAATTCATCATATAGTAATATTGACCATAAAATTACTTGTAGAAATATTTTATAATATTTTTATAAAATAATAAGTTTTCTATCAAATTGAGAAGTAATTTTAAAAAAGGTTAAGTGAAAAAATTGAACACATTCACATTAAAATTAATCTTAAATAATAAATCCTTCAAAATATATTATGATTATCAAAATATAATTTGTAATAAAATATAAATTAATTGATCATAAAATGATAGAAAACCATTTTGATATTATGATATATCATTATTGAAAACCAAAATTATAAAAATAGTAACTAAAGTTCCATTATTCGAATGGTATAATGTAATTATGATGCCCATATGAGAAAACATATTATTGGCTTTCTAAATATAATGGATATAATTGGGGGGAAGTGAAAATATTAAGATGGAATAAAAGGACATTAATTGAGATGAAATTGTTTTTTCTCAACATCATCATCATTTTTGAAGAAATAAGTACAAAAATGTAATTAAAAATATATATATAGTGGAGAATTTATAATATTATCAATGAATATAATAAAACCATAATGTAAACCCATATTAAAAAATCATTATGAATTATGAAACGAAATCAAGTCATGAAAAAACGTTTACAGTAGTAGTAACATAAAAATAACAACTCCATAACGTGGAGAAAATTGAATTGAAATTTTAATATAATTAAAATAATGAAATATATTATAATTAAAGGAAATATTTTTGTTAGTACAACATAAAAATAACATGGGGAAAAAATATCACACATGCCTAATTTATTTGAGAATATATAAAATTAACTTTTACATTTATTCATAAAATCCATGATAGTACTTGAATATCTTGTATAACGAACAAAAAAATATTATTCACTAATTTAAACCGTATTTATATAAATTTCCTTTTATAAACATAATTTATAATTATTTTTTACAAATATGTTACAATCATATGATTTATTTTCACCACCAGGTGATATAATTGTTTTTTTATTATTTTTTGTAGGTGTCATGGTGGTGGGGTTGATTCTCACTTATTAGTAAAATGTTAATCATTCCCAAATTATTAAAGAAAGAATAATTTTTTTTTAAAAATTATTCTTTATACCTTATTCAATTAGGTTAAATGCATGGGTATGTTACATAAAACATGAAATTGTGATGAACCAGTTTCATTGTGTTTAACGATCTATCAAAGGTATATTCATAAATATATTAAATATAAATAACACTCTTATTAAATAAATTAAATTTTATTAATTTTTTATTATTATATTAATGTAGAATTATTTATAATTTATTAATCATTCATGATATAGACATTAAAATATTATTTATGTTGGAGGTAAAACTGATCCCAGCTATAGAATGCTATAATTATTTAATGTGTATATTTATTATTCCATATAATATTATTATAAATTTTAAAGAAGAATAAAAATTTCATAAATATAATTTAAATTCATCATATTCATTCATATAACTATGCATATTGGTACATTATGAAAAATACAATTCATCATTTGTGGATACAATAGTTTGTAGAAACACATGAATAACAATTTCTTTCCTCAACGAATTAGGTATAATTATGTTATATAATCAATATTTATATTACAATTATTACATCGAATTATTCAAAATTAAAATGTAGTGAATCTATCCATACTAACATCTTGGAAAGTGGTGATGAAAAATAAATCTCATCTCATGGGCGAGGTGGTAGTAACCATACACACATGAATGATGATGTTATGTTTTGATAAGTGTTTGGAAATGATTTAATAATTATGTAATGTCATAACTGAACATCCATGTTTGAGATGGAGGGATATGTGACCTCATGTGTGCCTCCTGACATGAATGGGGATGTCGACTCTTTGCAATGGGATATGTCCACCAATTGGGAGGAAATACCTCCAATATATGTTCATTATAAAGACAATAAGTAATAAATATATTAAAAATATTAAATATGCATCAGTGTAACAAGAAGAACTAATAAATTGAATAAATATGAAGAAAAATATATTCATCAACAGATCTGGAAATCTTATATAGATATAATGTTATAAAAAAAATAAAAGAATAAATTTTTTTTGATCCTCCAAAGTCTACATTGGTCTGCTCCAAAAACATTCTACACTTCTCATCTATCTTTCATAAGGCCCTTTAACATTTTTAGATCTCTCGTTTAAGATACATATGAAAAAAATACATGATTTGGGTTTCAATAAGATACTAATTATTACACCACCAATGTGTGCTCAACCTACTGTAGATATGTATTTCAAGTATTTTTCATAATAATGATAACTATCTTACAAGGAAAAACACATAATATAGAACTGAGTAGTCTTGAACTGACCAAGACTTTATTAACCACCAACCATAAATGAATTTTCTCTATTCAAGAAAATATAAATAGAGGATTTCGAATGGACAAGACTGGCACCTCAGATACTATAATGTTTCTCATAGTCATCTAGAATCTTGTGTACATGACACTTCGAATTCCCTAGACCTCAATTATGAAATTTTACATGACATAACACCACTTATAAAAAAAATTACACAGTAATTAATTTTTCATCAAATAAAATGTTATGTGGACTATTGGATTCAATTGAATCCTAAACATGGAATATACATTGAATCAATAGATATATATCATTCTCCCTAGTATATAAAAACCATTTTCACAAGTCAAGTGCACTCCCCCTCTATGGGGTAACCATGTCCGGATGGTCCACCTATTCTAAACAACATGAATGGTATTTAAAAATAATTGTATAAAAACGTAATGGTAAATAATACAATGTAAAGTATAAATTTATGATAAAGTTAGGTAGAAAACATATCATTATGTGAAAAAAATAAAGCATGGAAATAAGATATTATATCATATTCCTTAAAATATATAATGGAAGGTATCACGGGCTGCACACACACCCACATGCCATTTGAAGTCAATAATTGATAAATTTATGCCCAAACACAAAAAATACAATTTATACATGTGTAAATAGGATCCCGTAAAATGTAAAATTTTCATACATCGTGGTTATTATTGTAAAATAATGTTTAACCGATAGTATCATCAGCCGAATCAAATTTTCAAAAAACAGAATATGATCACCAATAAAATAATATATTTACCGATCAAAGCCCATTATATCATGGGTTCTAGATTAATGAAAATATGTTTCAATAATAAAGTGCTCAATCCAAAATTACCCTTTCTATATTGTATCAAGAGAGATCTAAAATAATATAAAATGAAACGAAGAGGAGAGATCTCTTAAAATTATGGGGTATAAAAGGTGAAAATCATAGACCGTAGCATATAGGGTATTCTTGAATCAACACTATATTGTTGGAAAATACTCTATAAGTGAATGGTGTTTTGAATTAATATCACTAAAATATATTCTAAAACCTATATTATAGGTGTTTCCCACCACAGTGAAACTGTGTAATAGAATTAGACACCATGGACCAAAGAAGATGACTTTGGAACATAGGTACACTAGTGTTCATCATTTATAGTGAAGTAAGAGGTGCTGTGGGGTAAGATGGTGCATGGGAAATCATCTCTATTGAGGAATTACATAGTCTTAGACATGGATATTATTTATTAGTTTTTTGATTTATATATCAACATTCAATTGAGGGTATGCTGATAATATTTTAATTCAGCAATCATCACAAAAAATTCAGTTACATTTCCTCAATTTTTTGCAATATGTAATAAATTACTCTAACATACTCCCAAATACCATATTAGTTTAGTGCCTTTGGAAACATCAAACATAAAAACAATACTTATGTGAGATAAATTATGTCTCGCAAGGTTCTTCATTACCAGCTTCCTTTTTAGACACATAATAGATAATACATATATTCACATCATGGGGAAAGTAAACATAAAAATGGGTGATCTTAGATGCGTAGTGATGGTAACCAATGAAGATACGTAAGAAGAACCATGAGCACGGTGGTACAAGAAAATGATCATGAATATAGAATATCTTACATTACATATCAAAGATCATAAAAAAGAGTCATGGGAAAAATATTGGTTGTACATAAGTTACAAATCAAAAGGGAATAAATAGAAAAACCCAGAAATTGTAACATATGAATAAGACATGGAATTGTGGAAGACACATAAACACGTAATATCATTACGTATAATTCATTTTGTACTTCCAAAACTAAATAAGGAACATCATATGGAGTTCACCAACTAGGAATGACACACCACCATCCCTAGTTAAATTATATTAATTTTTAGAGATCAGGTTTTCCCATCATCTCATATGAGATATGGTTTTCCAATAATTCCATTTTGGATCCGGAATCCCTATTTTCCTATAGTGGATCATGCTCATCATGTTGTTTCCTATCATCATCTCATGAGCTAAAAATTGTTAACAATTGCATTTGAGGGATATATAGGTCCCACAAGTTCATAAATAAGCATATCATAACCCATGAAATGAAATTTGGGTTCATGAACATATAATAATATTATAAACAGTGGAATAAGAAAAATAATTCATAATAATTTCATTAAATAACAACCCATGAAATGAAGTAGGTTTTTTTGACTATATCACACGTGAAAGATATATTGGTTTCATAAAAATCATTTAATCACCGCATAAACTATTCAAAGAAATAATATGAAACGTATTTCTAGATCATATCCCCACATATCCATGAGTGTCACAAAAATATGAAATTTTATATAGAAAATAATTTTGAGAGATCCGTTAAAAAATTATTGAGAAAAATATCATTTCTTATTTGAAAATTCTTTTAAAAATTTTACTTTTTTTATAAAAAAATATTTGAAAATAGAAATAAATATTATAATGGATGGTTTGAAAACTATTAAGAATTTTAAATAAAACTTCATGAATATGAGATAAAAATAATAATTAAAAAAAATATTTGAAAACATGTTTTTTGAATTATATAAATTTCCGACTACAAATTGAAAAGAGGTCATATTTGCATAAAATAATATTCTAAATTATCTAAAGTTCCAATGAGTGGTAATATGGTAATAATACATGAATACATCATGGATAATATTTGGAGAATAATCTTCAAGTGTGTTCCTTGGATATGGATCACAATATTTCATCAATAGATGCATAATCACAAATAATATCTATAAATGATTAGATTTTTGAAGTAAGTATTACTTCATGGTAACTATTAATCATACTCCCAATGAATAAAAATAATATTACATTAAGAATAAAATATATTTAAAATAATTATATTCATGATATAACATCATTAAGGGAATTTTCTACCCATTGTAGAATAATATAGGTTCATATATTGTTATGTGTCTTAAAGAAGGAAAATTGAGACCAAACTACATAAAAAATTTGGTAACTTCTAAAACATAATCCCTATAAACTAGATACCATCAAATATATGTAAAAACCCATAAAAATTATAATAATAATATTATATATTTATGGGTAGTATATACAACACACAAATGAAAAAAGTATTGAATAATGTATAAATCTCACAAGAAATGGATGTGAGACTAGAAATCCCATTACTTAATATATTGAATCCCCTCGTACAAGTTTAAAACTATTGTAAAATAAATATTAGTTTATTCTAAATCCACCATATAATCATATTATTATATCTAATACTATATAGGAATAAATATTACCATCTTTTTAATAATTCCATGTTAATGTTATGCTATAGGTAATATCCACTTTCTTTTTGTACATGTTTTTGATTATTCGTATTGCACCTCTTACTTAGATAATGATATAAATATTTACCAAATTTAAAAAAAAATTATTATTATACATATATTTATAAAATAATTATTTGTATTAATCAATAAAATGTATAAATATAAAATGAAATACAATGTTAATGGGGAACATAGGCCATATATACGCATGAACATTATTTCCATTTTATTATTGATTAGGAAGAATCAATTTAATGGAAATATATATATATATATATATATATATATATTTATCATTATTATTATGTATATACAATTATTTATTAATAAACCCATCCTTAAAACATTCCATGTAATGTGTGAATAAATCACATCGAATAGAGGAGTCTGTAATCAAGACATCCACAAAAAAGTTATCATATTAAAAAAATAGAAATAATAATGGTATTTTTTATATAATAAATATATATGAATAAATATTTAGTAATTATATATATCATATGATAAATTTCTTTACATCATAAATCGCACCCATGGGTGGTGGAAACAGAAAATGAACAACAACATTTCGTGAGGTGGTAGTCTTTTGTACACATGAACTGTATATTTGTTACCCATTTTATAGAAGTGTGTGCATGTGTAGTTAAAAGCCTTTTATATATATTTTGGATATATAGGATATTATAAGGTAATTGAATAGTAAGTTATGAGTGGTATAGAATTAAAATACAGTAAACTAGCTTGCGGAAAGATGTTACCTCTTCTTTGGGTAACTCCTCTTGGTTTTAACCTGAGGACTTCATTTATTGGATTTACATCCAATGGGATGTATATAAGATGATTATAGGGGTGTTGGGATGATTTTTTTGTATATTTTGGTAGATTAAAAGTGCTTGAGTGGAGTGAATGAGTGGAAGGATTTGGTCTGTTTTTATAGTGGAGGAGGAGTTGTATTCATTTAAAATTTTTAGAAGGAAATTCCATAGATTTTTTTCCAGGTAAAGTTTCACAAATAATGGTTCAAAAAAAATCTGTATAGGTTAGAAATATGAAAAAAAAATATTTTGGACTGGTTTCTCGGTCATTTTTTATCCTAATCGTATGTTTTAGTCCATTTTGAAGCTATTTTTTATCTTAATCACTTTAATAATTTTAATCAAATTCAATAATCTATTTGATAAAAACTATGTTGCAAATTTTTTAAATTATAAATTATTTTAAATCAAAATATAAAACGTATTTTAAAAAATTCTAATCATTCATTAATAATTAGAAATTTTAAATTTAATCCTTTAGGTGAGATGGAAATTTGGGTTTTTAATGTAAACATGTTCAGATGAAATGTGTTTATATAAAATATCAATATGAAATTGGATCTACTAATTTAACTATATTGATTGTTGATTTTTTATTTAATTTATTTTTAAACAGAAATCAAAATTCAAAATATATAGATTACTAAGATTAAAACATTGATTTGAATTATATTTATGTATTTTTGTCTACTCATCCAAAAAATAAGATTTTCAAAAAAACCCAAAAATATTACCTTGGATAATTTTCGAATTTACAATTCAAAAACAAAATATATTTTATAAAATTATATTTTTATAACATTCTAAAACTAAGTTTCTTATTTTTCTTATGGAATAAAAATTACTTATTTTAGGAAAATAATATTTTCAAACCCATAAAGTCATTACCTAAAAAATTATATGTTTTTTATGAATATGATTTATTTATATAAAAACACTAAAAATAATATTTTAAAATTGGTTATTACTATTTTTATTACTAATATTAATTTATAGGTTATAAAAATCTTGTTTAAATAAATATAAATAAAATAAATTATTATTCTGTAGAAACTCACAGTTCCATGTAACTAATGCTAAGTCAATTATGCTTTTAGCTCATGGTTAAAATCTTGTTTTCTATAGTGAAAATTTTAAATAGTGTATCATGCAATGAATGTCATAAATTGAAATTCGTTTATTCCAAAAAAGGGTTTATAAAAACTCAGAGTGTTATATTCTACCCCTCATAAAATTAATTTCTCTTATAAAATTTGAAATTTTTATATAAAAAATGAGGATACTTCTACCTCGCCAGATCACCATGTAACCATTGTTGATTCTTCTAAAAGGTGATCCTTCCAAATAATATGACAAGGTGAGTTGACTTATTTCGAATATAATTTTCCATATGTTCAACAATTTCTATTGGTTGTTTGTCATAAGAGAGGTAATTATCTTATAGTATGAGCTATGAGATGAGTACATGTGATGGGTAATGTATGTACTTCTTCAAAAGAGATTAATAGAACACTTCATGTACTTGATATAGATTTGAAGGACATCCAATTTATATGTTATGATCATGATATGATAAATAATGTCAAATGAACCAATATATCTAGGGCTAGGTTAAAATTTATTTATGAATCTCATAACCTTCTTCCAGGTAATGATTCATTGAAACATCGCTTCATGAACATCAAATTATAGATCACAATGACAATTATCAGTATAATTATTATTATATCATTGAACTTTCATGATATTCTAATAAATGGTTTTAAAAATTACTTCTATTTATTAATTTAAGTTAGGACCAAATAACATTAATTCTTCAAAAACATCCCAGCACATTAGAGCTTTACATTTCATCCCATAGAGGGTTTTATTAGGGTCCATATTAATTCTTGTTTGAAATATATTGGTTTAAGAAAACATAACTAACAGATTTTGTTGATCCCAACCATCATTTAAATCAAATTAATAAGATCTCCACGTATCCTTTTGGGGTTGAATTTTTATTTTAGCCTGACCATTCATATAATGTTGATAAGAATTATTAAAACACAATTCTATATTTAGTAGTTTCTAAATACATCTCTAAAACATTGATGTAATTCTAGGATCCAAATTAGATTCAAAGGAAAGTAATAATCAATTAATCCTTGCCACATCCTTAATGTATTTCATTGAAATCCTATCTAGAGATAAGTCTTCATTTGTAGCAATAAATTGCACAGAATTAAAAACACAATCAACTACCACACAGATTGCATTTAACACATTAGATGGTTTGGAGAGTCTAATTAAAAAAATAAAAAGTTATGTTATACCATTTATATTATAGTATGGGTAATGGGTACCACATCCTCTAATAATTTTATCTTTTACCCCTATATAATTTAAATATGAAGCCCTGATATATAAAATCTGTTTTATATCTCCTCATTCCATCCCAATAGATGTATTCATAAAACCTTTATACATCTTCATAAATCAATGATTATTGGAGTAATGTGAACTATAATTTTCCTCTAACAACTACTTTTCTAAATTCGATATGTATGGAAAAATTATGGTAACCATTATATTATCATTCCATCCAAAAATATTACACTCAGGAACATTTCTAACATTTTTTTTCATCTATACATCTTCCTTATATACCAATTTAATCATTACATGGATTTAGGATTGAACATTCAACATAGGTATATAATAATTTTTACATTACTTAAATATTACCATATTAATCAATTGAAAATATATTTATATTGGATCATTTTAAATCTCGTAAAAGGATAAGACAATATGATTCTTTTATCTCAAAACATTTGACACCTTGTTCTCTTTCGCATTGTGGTAATTTATTGAGCAGTTATAGTCTTTTATCAGCTCCATCAATTTTTATAGAGCTTGTAAAAAAATTAATTATGATTATATATTTTTAAATTTTATGATCAGTATATATATAAATATATCAAACATTTCTCTATAAAGATAATATCTCCACATCATTAAAGAAAAAGTTATTTCAGAAACTCCAACTCATGAGTTTGGTAATTTTTCTCTGGAATTTTTAATTTTCCTAAGGCATAAGATATAAAAAATTTTATTCTTTAAAGAACATATCCCATTCCATTCTTGAAAGAATCACTATTGATAAAACTCTGTCTCCACTATAGGGTAATGTAATGGAGGGTGAACTGAAAAAAGGTTTTTTTAGTTCACACATAATTTCCTCACATTCATTTATACAAATGATCTTGTCACCCATTATTGTTAACATTGTATGATAATTATATATTAATGTAAAATAATTTTGTATTAATAAATTATATTAATGTAAATTAATAAAACTACGGATCTCAGTCACTATGTTTTTTCTTTTCTATTATTCGTTATCCTCTATATTTGATGGATTTATTTTTCTAAAATCTTTTGAGATTATGGTATCCCAAAATGAAACCTATTTTAGAAAAAAAAACTTTTTTTTATTTTTCATACAACATATCATTCCATAGGGTATTTAGTAAAATTATCAAGTGGTGATCTTGTTATTACTTTGTCATTACGTAAATATTACTATCAGATATAATGGCAACCACAAACTGATTGAGTTAATTAGTAAAGAATATATTCATCAATTCCATGATTATAAAAGGGGAATTAATAATACCAATAGGAATAACATCATATTCATATTGTACATTCCTTGTACGGAATGAATCATTTGGTATGTACTCGGTCTTTACCCTCAATTAATGATATTATGTATAATGATCAATATTGGAAATGTATTGATATACATGTAGTTGATCAAACATGTTGTCTATATGGGGAAGAGGAGACAAAATATTGATCATGATCATTCTCACCACCCAAAAATAAATGTTGTTTCAAATTCATCCATATATATTTTTCACAAATAAAATAGGTTCACCCCATGGTGAATCACATGGCTGGATGAATCCATTATCCAGAATTTCATGGAGTTTCTTCTTCAATTACTTCAAAAAATTGGGTACATTCTATAGGTGATCATTGAAATTGGTGTATAACCATATGTGGGTTCTATTGAGAACTGAAATTAATTTTTTGGTGGAATTATATGAATTTATTTTAAGAAGACATCCTAAAATTCCTAATCAATTGGCATATCATCGATTCTAATTTTCATCATAACTATTTCAGATAAACAACCCATCACAATTAAAATTAAGACACATAAAAGGATGTAATCTCCATAGTAATTTCATACTTATCATTAAATTGAGATATAATCATAGGATAGTTCTAAATATCATACTTAACATCCCTTAATCAACAATTGTTAATAGATTTTTTAAGATAAATTCAATACATGCCTTAGATGACACAAACATTAACCAAAGGAAGAATAAAACAAATTTTAAGCAGCACATTCCAACAAAATGCAACAATAGATGAATAATAGACATGAGATCAAATAATAATACCATTAGGTGTTTCCATTGGAAATTCTACATCTAGTATTTTTAGTTGAATCATAATATGAATATATTATTCATTATATTTGAGATATTAGGGAGATATAGAATAAATAAATACAATAGTAAATCTAAAGTGGTAGGTGTGTATACCATTCACAATGTTAATATAAGACCCCTTTTAAAAAATATTGTTCGCATGATATTACCACTTTACCTTGGTCTAAATGATTGCTAACGCTGGTCTTCATCACCAACCCATGGTTTTGGGAACTAGATAGAGTAATTATCATCTTCCTTACACGTGTAGGAAAAATTTATAGGAGCTCCCATACATGATGATTTACCTATATTTTTATCATTAGAAATGTTATTCACATCATTTTAGATGTAAATTTCTATAAAGCCTCCCTTAAACACTCAAAACATTTATTAGACCCCATAGTTCATTCCATCAATGATTAATTACACCGTTATATTATTAAGTAAGGATCTTAATCTTCTATCATGGTTTTATGATTTTCATGTGAACACTATATTTATTTTGTTGAAAAAACCATGAGATCGATATGTTATAACAACTTTCAATTAAAATTGGAATGTAGAACACCCAATCTATTTTTAGCTACTAAAGTATCTTATGTCCAACACCCTTTAATGACGTTATTTTAATCAACATAAGAACCAATTTAACTTTAATTTTGGGTTAGATGATAATCATAAAGTCTTACTTCACAACTCTTTTTAAATTTTCCTCATATGTACCAAATGATTCAGAATCATTTTTTAACACAAATAACTCCTTCTACCTCTTTATATTAAGAACATAAGGAACCAACTTATTTAAAATATATTCTTGAACCCATCCAAATATATGGATTTAATTTCATCTTAACTACTTGAATTATAAATTAGAGTCCTCCAATGGACCTCTTAACCTTATAAATAATAATAAACTAGGATGATCTTTTCATGTTCCAAATAATTGATGATGGATAATTTATTTTTTAGTGGTACTGATCCATTTCCCAAACAAAATTTGATCTGATGACCTTTTATAATTTGGATAACATTCCATCATAAATGACTTAACAAAAATTATATCCATTTATTTATCATTTGGATGTCCATCATGATTCCTAGATTGATTAATTTGAGTGATCATATTAAATTTATTTTTAATTCCTTATCCCATAGCATTTTGTTTTTCAGGAGGATGGTCATTAAAATTTTCGTTAAAATAACCATAAACATAGTTCATTTCAAATCTACTGATTCACTAAAACCATGAAATCATATTTTATGGAAAACATTTCATAGTGGGGAACCACATATTCATGAAATAACAATTATATGATGTCAAAATTATGAAATTTTTTTTATTATATGACACATAAGATTTATTCATGGTTATTAATAGCCAACTTTTATTTACATATTTCACACTTGTTCTTGAATAGTTTCTGAATACTGAACGAATATCTCCAAATATTCTCATTAATATCTCCAACAAAGACTGATACCGTGTATTAGTTCTTGATAGATTCTATCTCAATAAGTTATTTTTGGTGTTGTTACCCCATTCTTATCTTGTGATAGATACAAAACCACTATAAAAAATGAAAATGGAATATTTTTTAGGAAACCAGATTATTTATTCAATTCCAAAATTCAAAGAAATTTTAATATTCTTTTCTTCATCGCTAGATTTATCTTTATACATTTCATTTTCGTTATCACTAAGGTTTTATCATCTAATATTATAAATGATAAATAACATTTTTCTTTGATAATTCTATTACGTACCCTTGCTTAACATACATTATCATTAAATAAATTTTTAGAAGAAATGCTATATTAAAAAAAACATTTAACCGATGTCAATAATAGTTTAGTTACTTTGTAAACATGGAAAAATACTCACTAGTATGTATGTGTGCTATATTTTCTCTTAGTAGGTTCTTCATGACTAGATACTTTATCAAAAGCATCATACATAATACTTATCTTGATAACATTGGTAAATGAAACATAAAAAGGGGTTAGATAATATTATCAATTACGGTAAAAAGGAGATATATTCATGATTAATCATTAACATAGGGGTATGAAAACATGATCATGATATTATAGAATCATAACCTATATATAAAAGATTATAAGCATGTGTCATTGAATAAATATTTGATGTTCAAAAGACTTGAATCATAATTGAATCAAGACCATTAGCCATGAAAGATTAATATAGTAACAAGATATAGAATTGTGGTAGAAAAATGAACATGCAATATCATATCTTATAAGTCAATGGAAATTTCCATGACATAATAGTTCACTACATGTGGACAACACCTACATGGTGGGACATAAAACCATCCCCATCCATGGTCCATTACTTTTTAGGGTTTAGGTTTCCCCATCTTTCCCTAGAGGATTTTATATCCCCATATTCTCATAGTGGATAATGTTTAACCATCATCTAATAGTGGATCAATCCCTTCATCTTGTATTCAATCATTAACTCATTAGATTTAATTATTTAACCAATTCATTGGGTGTGATATATCTCTGAACCTTCTCATAATGATACCATACATCCATGTCCTAGAAGATCATAAATTGTCATATCAAAAAAAATGAAATAAAATGCGAGTAATAAAAATTTAATCACATAATAAACTATTGAAAAAGAGATAGGTTTCATAATAATTTCATATCTATATAACCTATGAAAATAAGTAGGTTTCATGAGAACATAACCCTTGAATGGGAAACTAGTCTCATAAATTTTACAACACCAATTCATAAACCATTTAGAGAAAAATATGAATTGATCCCTTTGATATTATCTCCACAGAGGCAATAGTAACACATTAAGATTTCATATTTGATGGAAAATAACATGGAAACCACCTTTAAAATATTTTATTATGAAGATATCATGTGTGATTTGAAAAAAAAATTTTAAAACATGAAAACAATTTCAAAATAGTTTTCTTTGAAAATATCCTTAAAACCTATAAACGATTATTTTAAAACCCAGTGAAAACTATTAAATGTCCTTTTTATTTAGAGTGAGATCAAAAAATCATTTGAAAAAAATTTTAGAGAACCATTTTTTGAGAAAATGGTTTTGGAATAAAATAAATTTCCTACTGAAAAGAGAAAATAAGATTAATTTTCATACAATCAGTTTCATAATTAGGTAAAGTAATAAAGAGTGGGAAATGGTACTAATACATTAATAAATAATTTATAACCTAATGATAATATAACTTAGTTTTTTTATTGAGTGATGTATCATGAGATTTTTTCATTAGAAACATAACCATAAACAATGCTGATAAATGATGGTTTTGTTGTAATAACTCATACCACATGGTACCATTGAATAATACCTTGCATATAAGAAAATGAAATTAATTCATTATTAAAATATAATGAAAATAAATGTGTTCATGATATATCTTATCTATTGGTAGTGTATACACCGCATAGAATAATATTAGTCCATATCAGGGAATGTGTTAAAAAATTAAAATTAAGACAAAACTACTTTACTGATTTTTTAACATTTTGAAACATAAACCGTGAAAAAGAGATATCATAAAATGGATACATCTATACTGATACATTAATGGAGAATAATAATATAATATATTCATTACACTTAAATACACCGGAAAATTTATATGAGTTGTGAATAAGGATTAAATCATATATAAATAGAAGTGCCACTAGAAATCCCATTAAATTATGTCTTGAATAACATCATACTTGTCCAAACCACCTATTAAAAATTTATAGGTTAATTATACATTATAAATAGAACCGTATTATTATATATAATACCAAATATGAATTTATATTACCCTCATATAAATAATTCAAGGTTAGTTTTGCACTATGGGTATTATCTTTGTTTTCCGTAAATGTTTTGACTTATTATTTATGTTCCTCTTACATAGATCATGATTTTATATATTAAAATAATGCAAAAATGTATATAATATAAATGTATATATATATATATATTCATGACATAAATATTAATAATAATATTGAAATTGTAGAAATAGAAAATGAAATACACTATTCATAGAGAAAGTAGGTTGTATGTACAGATAAACATTATTTCCATTTAATTGTCTATATCAATGAATGAAAGTAAATTGAATATATATATATATATATATATATATTCCTGTAGCATTTTGAGTTCATATATTTCATAATTTTTTACTAATAACTTCTTTAATACATTTCAAATAATGTACGAATGAATCACCTCACTTTGAGAAGACGATAGTCCACACATCCACGAACGAAGTCATCATATATATACTAAATTCAAAGTATAAAGGTTATTATTATATAATAATTCTATTAGAATAAATAAATTTTAAATTTCATTTATATCATATAAAGAATATCATTTTATTATTATTCTCATCCATGCAAGGATGCAAAGGAAAAATGAACAACAACATTTTGTGAGGCTGTCATACACTGAACACGTGAACGGTAAGTTAATTTCCCATTAGATGAATGAGTTTGAAATTATAGGTAAATAACATAGACAAAAAAAATTTATTATATTTATTATATTGTTTTAATAATATAAGAATTTAATAAAAAGACATTAAGGGGATATATAATTAATATAAAATAAAAGATCTTGTAGAAGGATGTTACATCATATTTGGGAAACTCTTCTTGGTTTTAAGATAATGGATTACATGATTAGATTTATATAAGGCCCCAGAATTAATCCTAACTTAATCTTGAGTTATTTCAAGAAAACACTTTGAGTATCTTTTCAGGTTTAGAGTTTTAGAGAATTAGATCATAAATCTTGCATTATATTCCACATTTAAACAAGGTTTTTATATCAAAGTCAGTATTAATTTTTTTCCACCAAAGGAATCATATTTAAAATAAAACATGGTTTCATTCTTGACACATCCTTGATACTATCATCAAATCATGTACTTTTCTATTGACCTATGAAAAACATATCCAAAACATGGGATGAGCATCAAAATCTCAATAAGGGATATAAAAATACAGTATGAAAACATTAGTCCATGTATACATAAAAATCAATGAAATAATACATTACTCATAAAAAATAAGCACATTAGAATACCTCCTGAAATCATAAGATTTATGAATAACTCATATATATCATAAGACATAATGGTAACTTGAGGCATTCATAACATTCTTACATAGGGAGTAACCCACATGGTTACGTTTGGAATACCCATCACTGTATATTACCTAAATCTCTTCCAAAAAACCTTATAATTTAACTAATTCGTGTTACCCAATGCATTGGAGAGATCTCTCGGGCTCAACCTTTCCTAGTTTATATCGGAACCACCCGACATCATAAAGAATGCCAAAGAGCCAAAACATAATTGTATCATATAAAACATGCATAAAGGAACATAACATTTCCACATTTCAATAAAAAGATATCAATACAACACATTGATATAATCAAAACATTATCAAGACCATTTTCAATTCCAAAATAAAATATAAGTAAAACATTGTATTTATTTTTCATTTTAAAAAAGTTATGGATTGTAGATGATGCCAAAACTAAAATAGTGGTCACGGTAAAAGAGAAGTTATTGTCGCTGCATACGTAAGAAAAAAACATTACCTTTTGTCATTTAGTAAAATGATTCATGTAAAAAGATTCGTTTTTAATGAAATGAAAAGAAAAAAGGGTTTATTAGAACACTAATAAAAGAAGTTCATATATAAATTTAACTATGCCTCAACGAAATGAGATTGAGACAATGTCCATTACATCAAGTCTGAATTGTCTTGTTCATTTCTTAATATTACTAAACAATAAGCTTTTGTAAATTTATAATTTCCTAAAGACTCCCTGTAAAGTTTATTATTCAATTCATATCATATATTATCATGTTATAATAATTAGTATGTTATGTGAGTTCATATTATACGTTTTGTTGATGTTTGGTACATAGGTCAAAAATAAACTAGTTTGAATAGAATTTTCCATGTAGTTTTTAGTTCATCATCTCTATAATGGTGTTCATGATTTAAATAACATATATATCCAGTATATTGGTATTTAATAATATTCCATAATTTTTGGAGATAAGAAATGAAATGTACCGTTCATGGAGACTGTAGGTTGTATGTACGCATGGACGCTACTTTCATTTTTTGTCATATTAACAGAATTTAAAACTAAATGAGACATAGATATATTATAATTACAGTATAATATATATGTTATATTGGTAAAATAATTTCATTAATTACATTATTTATAAATTTAATGTTTGGCATGAATGAGTTACATCACTTGAGGGGGCGGTAGTCCACACTTCCTCAGATGAAATTATCACATTTCCACAACATGGAAAGCATAGAGGTATGTTTTAAATATAAAATAGAGAACAATATAGAGGGAAGAAATATCTTATATATCATATATAAATAAAGAGGAATCATAATGGCCACCATGAAAGGTGTTAAAATAAAATTGAACAATAATCGTTTCGTGAGGTAGTAATTCGCCACCCACAAAAAGAGTATGTTCTTTAACCATTAGACGTAGGTGTGTGTAAGTGTAGGTAGAATACATATCATAAAAAAATCCTAGTTTATTTATGACATTGTTTTTATTATGGTACTGAATAATAAGAAGATAGTGGGGAGTTAAGAATGAAAATAAAATAAAGAAACTCGAGAGAAGACATTACCTCTAAATCAGGTAACACTTTTTGATTTGAGACGAAGGCTTCATTGGAAAGTCTTCTACCCATTTTGAGGATTATAGGAGTAAGGGAGGGATGTGGAGAGACAATATGGGGAGAGGTTTGACAAGCCAAGGGCTTGAGAGGTGTGGGTAAGGGGTAGAGGTGGGGGACCTTTATAAGAGGGAGGAGGGTCACTTTTGGAAAGTCTTGAAATGTAACTTTATTATAAATTTATTTTCAGATTTTAATGGTCCCAAAGTAATATATTTAAAAGAAAAGCTGTTAAGGGTTCTAAATCCACCCATATAATAGGTTTTTGAAAAGTGTAGGACTTATATTTTACTTTATCTTTAAATTTTATTTAAATCGTTTATTAATGAGGTAATCACTGAATCAACATGGTGTCATAAATATATTTAATTTTTTAATTTCTAAAAATTATAAAACAAATACCATGATGTAGGAAATATTTTTATCTTTCCAATGACTATTTATATTCTAAGATATCATTTATGTAAAAAAAATTTAAATTGTTTTACTTAGGTGTTACATACTTTGGTTATATTTTCCTTTCTTAAAAAATTTTATGATAAAAGTTCACTATCACACAAAAGTGATTAAATGGGGTACCTAAGATGGATCAGGTATTCCCATTGTCATACATGACACAAACAAGAGTATTTGGACACATTATGGGGCTATTTTATATTATTATGATATTATCTTATTACCCTTAACTACTTGATTACTAATTAATCAGGATAATTAAAGATAATTACAATCGTTACTATTCATAATGTCAAAAAAAATGAATTAATTACATAATTTGGACCTTATGATTCCAAATATGAAATCTATTTTAACAAATTATAATCAAAAAATTTTCATTAATTAATTTAAAAATAATTCCCGTTGTCAAAACAAATAGCATGTTTTCAAGAAACAATATCTATCAATAAATTAACAATTGTTTATGTCCAATTTCAAAGTGGTATTAATTATAATGACCACCATTGGACTAAATGGTAAAAATATATTCTAATTACACTTTAAAACCAATTAAAAAGACAATCCATCCATATAATAAAATTATAAAAAAATATTTTTGAAGTAAAATGCAGTATTTTCACTATTCATTAAAAAATGGACATTGTCAGAAAAATACCAAAAATTTAACCAATGTAAATTTCAATGTCCCAATTCTAAAGAACAAGTAAATTTTGAAAAATAAATAATATAAAATTTTCAGAAGTAATAATTAAAAATGGTTTTCCATCAAAAGGTGGTAAAACAATCTTTTCAAAAATATAAGAGTATTCTATGCTTAAAATTGGATTTATTCTCATTTTAATCCTCTAAAACAATATCTAATTCATAATTAGACATAGATATTAAAATATATTATTATTTACTTAATTGGGATGTTAAATCCTTCACCTATTTAGGAAATTGTGTCCCCGAATCTTATTTACTTATCGAATAAGTGGGGGTATTTATCCCTCATTGCATTTTCAGATTCCCATGTTGTCTCTTCAATCATGTGGATTTTTCAAAAAAAACCTTTACTTGATGAGTCACCTTATTCCACAACACTTGCTCATTGTGGCCACGAATCTGGAACTGTTGTTCCTCATAATATAGATTCTCTTCCAGCTGAACTATCTCTGGACTCAAAACATGAGATGGATCTAGCATGTACTTCCTTAATATTGAAACATGAAAAAATTTTGTACCTGATATAAATTCGAAGGTAAAGCCACCTGATATGCAACTGATCCAACACCCTCGAGAATTTCATATGGCCCAATGAACCTTTGACTCAGCTTTCCTTTCTTACCAAATCGCATCACACTTTTCCATGGTGAAAATTTGAGAAAGACATGATCACCTACCTCAAAAGAGAGATCCTTCCTCATGTTATCCTCATAACTTTTCTACCTGCTCTATGATTTTCTCATGTGTTTTTATATCAGATGAACTTTTTCTGGAACTTCTTTTACCAATTATGGTCACATAAACATCCCTTCACCTACTTCATCACAAAAATATAGTGTTCAACACCGTTTCCCATATAATGCCAAAAAAGGTTCCATCTGTATATTGAAATGAAAACAGTTATTATAAAAACAATGAACCAATGAAAGATATTTGTCCCAAATTCCCAAATAATCCATTGAACAAGCACGTAGAATATCCTCCAATGTATGAATTTTTCGATTTGACAGCCCAACTGATTGAGGATGAAAATATTTACTAAAATTTAATTTAGTACCCAACGACTTCTGAATGACTTTCCAAAAGATAGAGTGAATATGGGATCATGATCAGATACAATGAATATGGAAATTCCATCTAACCTGACTATCTTTTTAAGATATAATCAAGGAAGTTGATCTAGGGAAAAAATCTCGTACAATAAGGAAATGAGCATATTTAGTTAAGCGATCAACAATAACCCAGATTACATTATTACCTCGAGGTGTCTTTAGAAAACCTACAATGAAGTCCATAGATATATTACCCCATTTCCACTATGGAACTGGTAAAGGCTCAAACATCCTTTTCGGAAACTTCTTCTCTAATTTAACCTATTGACTGGTGAAACAGTTCACAGTAAAATCAACAATATCTCTTTTCATTCCATCCCAACACTAATACTCTCGAAGATCTCTGTACATGTTATTACTACATGGATGAATTGAAAATAGAGAACTATGAGCTTCACATAACAACTCTCTCTTCAACTATGAATCACAAGGCACACACAATCTCTTCCCACTTCTCAAAAGACAATCATTATAAATGTTAAATTCAGGTAACATACCCTTCTAAACCAGCTCTACCATTTTCAGCAACTTACTATCTTGCTTCTATGGTTGCATAATTCTGTCTGATAGAGAAGGTTTCACTAATACCTGACACAAAACAGAATAATTTCCTACACCAACAACTTGCAATCAAAAATTCATCAAATCCATAACCAAAGGATCACGTTCCAAATGTAGCATGGTTAATGGAGCATTACATTTTCGACTCAAATCAACTTCCAATTTATTTGCTTTTCCTGGGTGTTAGTGAATCGTGCAATGAGAATCATTTATTATTTCTATCCATATACTATATATCATGTTCAATTATTTCTGAGTGAAAATATAGTCTAAACATTTGTGATCCGTATATATTTCACACTTTACACCATACAAATGATGCGTCAAAATTTTTAAAGCCAAAACAACAACAGATAATTCCAAATCATGTGTAAGGTAATTCATCTCATGAGTTTTCAACTGACGTAAAGCATAAGAAATTACCCGGTCATCTTTTATTAGGTTGCAACCAAGTCCTTTTAATGAAGAATCACTATAGATAAAAAACTCACTATTCCTGGAATGTAGTGCCAATATTGGAGAATTCACCAATCATTTTTCAATTCCTGAAAACAATCATCACATTCTTTTTTCCAGATAATCTTAACACCCTTCCGAGTTATCATTGTCAATGGTCTGGACAACAGTGCATAATTTTTAAAAAAACCTTCAGTAATAGCCAATCAATACAAGATAACTATGAATCTCAGTTACATTTGTGGGTCTTGTCCATACTTCAAAAACCATTGTTTTTCAAGGATTAATAGTTATTCCATATTTAGAAACAATGTGACCATGGAATGAATTTTTTTGCAACCAAAACTCAGACTTGGTGAATTTACATTACAATTTATTTTCTTTTATGTTTTAAAAAATAACCCTTTAATGACTTTCATTCTCCTATTTTCGTTTATAAATAACCAAAATATCATCAATGAAAACAACCAAAAACATATCCAATATCTCATGAAAAATTCTATTCATATGGTCCATGAACACAACATGTGCATTGGTTAACCAAAAAGGCATAAATACAAATTCATAATGGCCATATGTTGTACAAAACGTGGTCTTTAGAATATCTGTTTCCTTTACCTTCAACTGATGGTACCCTGATCTCAAGTCAATCTTTGAAAAATACTGAGCTCCTTGGGGCTGATCAATCAAATCATCGATATGAGGCAATGTATATTTGTTCTTCACAGTGATGTTTTCAAGGATCAATAATCAATGGAAATTCTCATTGAACCATCTTTATTTTTAACAAATAAGACAAGAGCACCCCATGGTGATGTTCTAGGTCGAATGAAACCTTTCTCTGATAAATCAGGCAATTGGTCCATCAACTCTAAAAGTTCAATCTGAGCAATTCGATAATGGGGTTATGAAATTGAATTAGTATCAAGAACTAAGTCAATCATTAATTCAGCTTCTGGATCTAGTAATATTCTATGAAACTCATCAGGAGAAACATCAAGATACTCATTTACCACTGGAATATCCTTAATCAGAATATTTCCTTTTTTTCAACAATATGTGCAAGGTAGCAATCATTTACATATTTTAAATGTTTCTCAGCCTTTTGATAGGTTATCAACAGTAAGGGTTCATTCTTGTACACAAATTGAATGCCATTCTGAAAAGAGACATCTTTATCTCTACAGTCAATACTATCATGGTAAACAAAGAGCCAATCTATACCCAGAATAACATCAAACTCTACTGGAGGTAAAACAATAAGGATTGCAAGTCGGTTCTTTGCACGGATAACAATAGAATGATTATTATAAATTATTTTTCCCTCAACATTTTCCCTGGGTGTTTTTACCAAAAGTTCATGAGTCATTTCTTCAGATGGTATTCCCAATTAACTAGAAAAGTTTTCAGTAATGAAAAATTGTGTTGACCCAGAATCAAACAACACATTGGCATAGTCTGAAAAAAGACAAAGTACATGATACCACTTCATTTGATGGCCCAACATTTGTTGAAGTAGTTGCAAAGGATTTAACCACACCATTCTTCTTATTTTCTAGCTACATCCCATCATTCGAGCTTTTTTTCAATCACACGTTTTTATAATGACCCATCTCATTCCACTTGAAAGATTTCACTAACTGTAAATAAAATTTCGTCTTATCGTTACCTTGTTCTATTCTGGTGTAATAAAAACCCTTATATCCCATATTACCAAATCAGAAGCACATTCCATAATTCAAAAGACATTCCCCAGCATGCTTTTTAACACATTTATCACAAACTGCAAACTCAGTTTTCTTTCAATCAATCCTTTTTGAAGGATTCTTCCATTTCTCCTACCTCCTTGGTATCTTATTCTATTGGTTGTCATAGAACACTTGATCATCGAAAATCTCTTTTTCCACCTTGTCAGCACATCAATCAAGCTTTTAATAACTTTTGAACTCAAGAAAAGGTAGTTCCCTTTGATATTTTGGATTTAATCCTGAGTAAAAACGATTGATTTTACTATCAAGTTCTCGGATAAAATTTGGAGCATACCTCACCTATTGAGTGAAATTTTCTTCATAATAAGCCACTCCGTTGTCCTTGTGCCTCAATTCCAAGAATTGGTTTTCCATCCTAAGTCAAACAACCTTATGTAAATATTTATTAAGAAAAATCCCTTTGAATTCATCCCAGTCAAGAGAGTCAATCTCATCAGCGACCCTGATATTGTTAACCATCGACCACCACTGATCTTCTTCACCCTCCAAACGGTAAACAACAAGACTATCCTTTTGATTTTCTGAACACCCCATGACATTGAAAATATTCTCCATTTCTTTAATCGACCCTTCATCTAGCACAGGGTAAGATGATCCTCTGAATTATGGGGGATGTTGCCTTATGAAATGGTCCACCACTGACATATTCCTCTACAGTTGTTCTAGCTGATCTCGTACATGGATACCACCACCATTTATCGCTTGATTCAATTTCATTATTACTGCGAAAAACTCTTCAGTCCAAATCCGACCATCTCAGGATGCTGATTCAGAAGGTTATTCCCTTTTATATGCCTTCCTAGAACTGCTTCCCTATTTCCTCTATGGAAAACCAATCTGAACAAACATGTCTTAGATGAATAAATATGGAAATATTCAAATGTTATATATTTTTAATTTGACCATAATGTAAAAAATATTTTTTGGATAATCATTAAATGTAATTCTAACCCATAATGTTATCTAAACCTCACTTTGATACCAACTATAAGTCCCCAGTTTAATCATTACATAATATTGAGTTATTTCAATAATACACATTAAGGATCTTTTCAGGTTTAGAGTTTTAGAGAGTTAGATCATAAATCATGCATTCAACACCACATTTTAACAATGTGGTTACATCAAAGATAATATTCATTTTTTTCCACCAAAGGAAACATATTTAAAATAAAACATGGTTTCATTCTTAACACATCCTCAAAACTATAATAAAATCATGTTCTTTTCCCTTGATCTGTGAAAAACATTTCAAAAATGTGGGATGAGAATGAAAAGCTCAGTAAGGGATATAAAAATAAGGGAAGAAGACATTAGTCCATGTATATATAAAAATAAATGAAATCATAATTTACTCATAAAACATATGCCCTTTAACATACCTCCTAAAATCATATGATTTATGAATAACTCATAGAAATCATAAGATATAAATGTATCTTGAGGCATTCCTAACATTCTTACGTAGGGAGTAACCCTCATGGTTACGTTTGGAATACCCATCAATGTATATTACCTAAATCTCTTCGATGAAACCTTAGCATTCAACTCTTTCACATTACCCAATGCACTAGAGAGCTATCTCAGGATCACCTGCCCTTTGTTTATCACGTAACCACGTGACATCATAAACAATTCCCAAGAACCAAAATGTAATCATATCATATAAAACATGCATAAAGGAAGATAACATTTCCACATTTCCATCACAAGATATCAATACAACACATTGAAATAATCAAAACCTTATCAAAACCATTTTCAATACCAAAATAAAATATAAGTAAAACATCGTATTTAGTTTTCATTTAAAAAACGTTATGGCTTTTAGATGAATCTGAAACTCAAATAATGGTCACAGCGGTGGAGAAGTCATTGTTGCCGCATACGTAAGGCAAATGTTCATTTTTTTCGTTTAGTAAAACGATTCTTGTTAAAATATTACTTTCGAATGAAATTAATAGTCAAAATGGATTATTATAAAACTAATAATATAAGGTCTTATATAAATCATAGTATGCCTCAATGAAAGGAGATAGAGACGAAGAACCTTACCTCAAATCATATGTGTCTTGTTCGTTTCATTATATTTGTGAACAATAAACATTTGTAAGTATATAATTGATTAAGTAAATCCTTTAAATTTTATTATTAAATTCAAATCACATATTATCAGGTTATAATAATTAGTTAATTATGTGTGTTCGTATCATATGTTTGGTCGATGTTCTGTAAATGAGTCAAAAATACACCTGTTTGAAGAGAATTGTCCATCTAGTTATATGGTCATCATATCCAGAACGGTGTTCATGATTTAAATATCATATATATTCAGTATATATTTATTTAATAATATTACATTTTTTTGAAGATAGGAAATGAAATGTACCATGCATGGAGATGGTAGGCCATACGTATGCATGAACGCTACTTTCATTTTTTTGTCATATTAATGGACTTTAAAACTAAACGAGACATATATATATTATAATTACAATTAAATATATATCTTATATATGTAACCTATGTTAATTAATTACATTCTTTATAAATCCAATGTTTGGCATGAACAAGTCACATCACTTGAGGGGGCGGTAGTCCACACATCCTCAAATGAAATTATCGCAGTTTCACAACATGCAAAGCATAAAGGTATGTTTTAAATATAAAATACAAAAGCATAGATAAGGAATGAAATATAATATATATCATATATTAATACCATTATTTCATAATGGCCACCATGAAAGGTGTTAAATGAATATTGAACAATCATCGTTTCGTGGGGCAGTAATTCATCACCCATAGAAACAATATGTTCTTTAACCATTACATGGAGGCGTGTATAATTGTAGGTTGAATACATATCATAACAAAATAATAGTATATTTAGGATAATCTGTTATTATGGTATTAAATAATATGAAAATATTGGTGATTTAAGAAGTAAAATAAAAGAAAGAAACATGAGAGAAGACTTTACCTCTAAATCGGGTAACACTTTTTTATTTGTTCCAAAGGATTCCTTGGAAATAATTCTGGACAAAGTGAGTATTCTAAGAGTAATAGAGGGATTTTGAGAGATTATATGAGTAGAGTATGGACGATCCAACAGCTTTAGAGGTGTGGGTATGGGGGTAGAGGTGGGGGGCTTTTATAAAAGGGGGGAGGGTCACTTTTGTAAAGTCTTGAAATGTAACTGTATTATAAAATGTTTTTTCGATTTTAAAGGTACCAAAATGATATATTTCTAGTATAAGGTGATAAATGTTCTAAAAACACCCTTCAAATAGGTTTTTGACAAGTGAATATCTTATATTTTACCTTATCTTTTCATTTTATTTAAATTGTTCATTAATGAGGTAATCACTGTGTCATCATGGTGTCAAAAATAAATTTACTTATTTAATGTCTAAAAATTATAAAAAAATACCATGATGTATGAATATTTTTAGATTTACTATGACTATTTATAATCTAAGAGATAATTTATCTAAACAAAATTAAAATTCTTTTACTTAGGTGTGACATAGTTTGGTTATATTTTCCTTTCATTAAAAATAATATGATAAAAGGTCAATGTCAAAAAAACAAGATTCCATGGGGTCCCTAAGATGGCACAAGGCATCCCATGGTCGGCCATGACACAAAAAAGAGGATTCGGACACATTTTTGGGTAATTTAAAATTATTATGATATTATTTTATTACCCTTAACTACCCGATTACTAATTATTCACGATAATTAAAGATAATTACCATCGTTACTATTCATAATGCCCAAAAACAAAAAGGTATTAATTACATAATATGGAAATTCTGATTCCAAATATGTAATTTATTTTACCAAATTACAAACACATAAATTTCAGTAATTAATGTAAAAATAATGATCATTGTCAAACCAAATAGCGTGTTTTTAAGAAACAATATCTATCAAAAGATTGATAATTATTTATGTCCATTTTCAAAGTGAAATTAACTATAATGGACACCATTGGATTAAATGGTAATAATATAATCTAATTAAACTTTAAATCCTATTAAAAAGATTATCTAGCCATATAATTAAATCAGATAAAAAAACAGTTTTGAAGTAAAATGCAGTATTCTTCACTATTCATTAAAAATGAACATTGTTAGAAAAATACCAAAAATTTATCCAAATTAAATTTCAATGTCCAAATTATAATTAATAGGTTTATTTTGAAAAAACTAGATCTTACAAAATTTAAAAAAGTTAGATTTAAAAATGGTTTTCCATCAAAAGGCGCTAAAAAATCTTTTAAAAATATTAGAGTATTTATGCTTAAGATTGGATTTATTCTCATTTTAGGCATCTAAAACAGTATCAAATTCAAAATATACATAGATATGAAAATATATTATTCTTTACTTACTTGGGATGTTACAATTTATATACAAATAGAGGCATATAGGATTATATAAGGGATTTTTGTCGGATTTTTTGGGTGATTTTTTTGGATCCAAAAGGCTGTATTATTGTGAATATGTGGGAGGGGTGACTTTTCTTGTGGAGGATTAGTGGAATTATTTTAATATTTTTATAAGGCAATTCCACACACACTTTTCCAATTCCATTTTTCTCCAATAATGGTCAAAATTCACGAAAGTGTATGGTAATATAAAAATATGAACATTCAAGACTGTTAGAAATGATTCCAGTTAATATTGGGACTTAAATTTATGGGTTAGTCATTTATGAAGATAATTATTATAATAATTTTTTTAATTAATTTTAATTGCATTCACAAGTATTTTCGGTTGAACATTTTGAATATCTTACTAGAACTTATAATATATGCTAATAAAAAATATTTATTCCAATTTTACAAATTAAAAAAACATAATTGGTTGTATATATTTTTAATTTAATCTTGTAGACATGATGATAAAGCATGATCATAAGGTAAATATGATTGAAAGATTGAAAAGTGTTTTATTCCAATTTCATGGTGATTTTTTATAGTGACATAAATTGGCTTAACTGAAATATATTATATATAATTAATATTTGAAACTAAATTAAAACATAATATATCAATATAAATAAATTATATGAAATGGATGTTTTGAATAAAAAATCATTATTTTTCATTATTAATATGAAACTGATGTTTTTTCATAAAAATTAAAATATTAACACTCTGCTAATTTTTACAATTTGAATTCACAAATGAATTATATTTAATAAAAATAAAATTACAAAAAGTGTATAAATATAATTTTATTATTGTTCACCAATGGATATAAAAAATAGTTCTTTTAGGAATATTATATTTTCAAACGTATAAAGAGAATAACAAATAATATATTTTTTATTATAAATATGTTTTAATAATATAAAACCATTATTTTTTCTTATTTAAAAATATTAACTTCTAATAATTTTATTATTTTTAACGGATATTTAATAACTATCTTGTTTAAATTATTATAAACAAATAATGTGTTGTTTTGTATAAACTGAATGAATATTATAGTGCATGAAAATCCAGTGCTGCATGGAGCACAAGATTCACGAGGTGAATGATATAATTAATGTTTGAATTAGATTTGGGTTGAATGAAATAATTTATGGAAAATAAATTTATATAATTTTTTTTCATAGAATCTTAGAGTGTTACATTGGTGGCTCGATTTGTATTCATTTATGCCTCATTAAATACAATATTTACATTAATAATATTTTATACTAATTCAATACTATACCAAATTAAATAATGAATTCATTCATATAAAAATAATAACCCATATGGAATTTGAGTAACTGACATAGAGTCAAATCTGTGGCATGGTCTAAGGTTCTACGATACACCCTCCTACAAACCAATCATTCAAAGATTAGGATACAAGGTAATCCACCTGGTAATCAACCTTTATAGTGTAGTCATTACATATCTAGAGATATCTCAAAACAAGAGTCCACTTTTGGGCAAACAACATCCACCACAATGTTGTAAACAATTTTACAATGTTGTTTTCATATTTTATAACTTATTGACCCTATTTTTGGCTACAATATTTCAAAAAACACATCCAATAATTTCTAAATACATTAAATGACAACTTGAAATTTCCATCCATGTATTAAAGAAAATTATAAGTAATGATATATTTAATTTATGAATAAAAATTCCAAGGAATTAAAATTATCCTCATTTATAGAATTATCATGCTTTAAGAGTTTTTATATGGTTCCAATTTAAAAAACATGGGTTGATAATAACAATCATCAACTACCATATCCCAAGTATCCTTCTAGACCAGACCATTATTCCACCAAAAAAAATGTGGTATCATCTTATCATTGATAACTATATCAGTCTATTCTATAATTTTCATCACATGCTCCATATAAGATGCACCAACACTTAACTCATCGCAAAATCGATAATATGAGTAGATGGAGGTACATACCTCCTATGTTATAACCCATCAAGAACATTTTTCATATAGTCTCCATTTATTTTCATACATAGATATATCATCTTATCATATATATATTCATATCATTTTACAAAATCATTCATGGAGCCAATAAAGTATAAGTGTTTTTTGAAACATGGGTATATAAAAATACATACATGTCATAGATCATATTATTGAGACATTTCATAGATAATGATATTTAATAAGACATTTATTTCAATGAAAGAAAAAAAACATGATATATATGGACATAACATTGGAATAAATCATATATTTCTTCATATGCATATGGCTAAAAATGAATTTTCATAGTATTCAAGGATCTCCAACAAAAGAATCATAGTGGTTTAGGTGGATTACCATACCCTTAATAATATTCAAGGTTCAATATCATGACTATAATAGTGTGTATTGTGCCTTATTGTATGAGGTTCACCTTCCATTATAGTCATATTTATCTGACGATAAATAAATAATCACCCAAAATATGTGAAAGATATATTAGCCACACATTCACATAATAAAAATCAAACATATGTGTTCGAAAATATGATAAACCATTATTCATATGAACCTCATGAAAAATAAATATTTTTCATTAACATTTTATCAATGAATAACTCATAGACGTTAAAAGGGGTTTCATAATCATTTGTTCATTTAATCATGGAAAAACCTAGAGAAATAATATAATTTTTATAAACCTATTTTCCTCATAATTTTATACCATCTATAAAATGAATAAGGATGGTACAACTGGATCATATCCACGTTAAAAAGTCTATTGACAAAATTTTATTGTAATTGATTGATTAAATTATGATACAAAAACCATTAAAAACATTAATGATAAAAATACTTATTCCACCATGAAAATAAAAATTTGAAATATAAAAATTTACCATATATTTTTCCAAAAATTTCATTAAGAAAACCTTGTAAACAAGTAAATTATTATTTAAATCATTGAGATTTTATGTCAATGTTACATAACATTCATTCCCCACATCGTAAAATAAAATATATGTTATACGTATTTCGTAAAAAGTCAAAATAACCATGTTCAAAAATTGAAAAAAAGTTTCCTATTAACAAATTTGTTAAAAATAAAAAAGGGTAAAAATAATTTAAATAATAACTTTATAATATCAAAATATTCATTAATTCATTTATAGAAAAAATGAATACAGAAGTGAATTGATTTTAGACCAAAGAAGGAAATAAATTACATTTTATTTAAAAATATTCTTCATGTATCTAGAGTTGATAAATAGTCTAAAATTAAATGAAAATATATATTATATATAAATAAATATAGGATACTAATTTTCAGTAGTTTATTAATATATATATATATCCTAATATTTCATCATCATTAAATGAATCATAATTGTTTTTATAAATAATGAGATAGTAACATAAAACCTTTTGCAATTATGTAACGTTTGGATAATAGGATTTATAAAAGAATAATTGTAATATAGAACTACAAATAAATATAAATTTTACAACAATATTCATAAAATACATTCTTGGGATGTATATACACAATAAAAAAATAAACAGGTGGTGAATATTTCATGTGTGTCACAAAAATAAAATTGAGAAACAAATCCATTACCTCGTGTCTCGAATGTATTAATAGATGATTAAACCAAAAATATAATAAATTTAGTTGTATAATAAATATACTAATGTAATATATATATATATATATCATTCAATATATGTTTTACTTATAACCGTTTACAACCCATTTATAAATAATGATTTACTAAAATCACTCTTCTAGGGAATAACTACTTCATATTTTATGCATGTTATGATTTTTTAGACTCGATCATTGTATGATGATTTTAGTAAAATCAAATACATCATAATATATATATATATATATATATATATATGTACTATTAATTATATACATATTTATATTCATTCATATGAATTAGTTTTGTAAAATAAATTATTTTATTCAAGGAGATGGTAGGTCGTATATACACAAGATAGTTTTCCCATTTTTAAATGGATACAATGAAATAATGGTAAATAAGATATTTCTTATATATAATAAATTTTATTTCATATATATAATATATATTTAAAAAATATTTCCTTATTAAAATTTATTAAGAAACAAATTTCATCGCTTGGTGGAGGCGGTAGACCACATATACCCATGATGGATGTAATTTCAACCAATGGATTTGTAGGTAAAATGTTTTATATATTATAATAAACCAAGTAGTATGAATATTTCTAAAATAATATAAATTAAAATTATATTCCTCATAATATATATAGCTGTGAGTCATGGTGAAGGAAAACAAATATCATTGGTTCATGAGGCGATAATCCACAATACAAATGGTTAATAATTTCATTTTACATTGGATGGAGGAGGAGAAAGATTTAGGTTATTAATTTATAATAATAACATATTAGTATATGGTAGATACAAATTAAACAATATTATCAGTGTTTGAAAATATTTTATGTTGGGGAATAATATATAAAATAAAAATTCTTGGTTAAGAATGATACATCTTATTTGGAGGACCTCTTTATTTTAGAACAAATCTAAATATTAATAACATTTATTAATAAAAAAGGATTTTAAAAAATGATGAGGAAATTATGGATGTAATTTGTGTAGGAAAATTCTGATACTAATATCCATTAGAGTGTATTGAGGATAGGTTTCGGTGATCCCTTTTATAAGTGGAAGAGAAAACATATTTGTAATATTTGAAATGAAAATATAATACCCATGTTTTAAACAACCCAAAAGTATCCAAAATGGAACATTATAAAAAATATATATGGTATAAGCTCTAAAAATTTCAATATAATGGGAATTGGATAATATATTATGGAATATATCCCTTATCGTTATATTTTAAACCCCTGTAAACCAGTTTTAAACTTATCTGTGAGAATTATTTACTATAGTTATTACTATTAATTTCTTTGAAAAAACAAATGTTCAAATAACTATATAATATTATTTATTGTAACAACTAATATTGTATCCTTTTTCTAAAATTAAATTCACATTAGTGGAATAATCTAATTTTAAATGTAACATGTAAACATGAAAAAAAAAGATGTTTTCTAATGAAATTTTTCAACATGTATAGAATGTTTTTATATAAATAATCATTTTGAAATTTATTAAAATTTCATAAATTTTATTAATAATAATTAAATTGAAAAAATGTTATTTTTAGACCCTTTTAAAACACAGTATAAATATTTAAATGATATAATCAATATGGAATTATTCAATAAAAATCATTAATTTTAACAATTCAATTTAATATTTAGCTTTTCCAAAAATTATCAGTAATTCAATATATGCTAAATTCATTATATTGAATTCAAAAATGAATATAATTTTTAATAAAAAAATTTATAAATTTTTATAAAATGAATATTATTATTTTTTCATAAAAAACAATTAAAATCATTTTATGAGATAAAATTTTTCTCAAATCATGTAATGACCTTAAAAAAATTAACTTCTAATTTATAAATATATAATAATTATCTAAAATATTAAAAATTAATTTTAAATATTTTGTTACCATATTTATTCCACAAAATTTATTTTTAATTTTGATATTTAGAAAATTCTATTTTTAATAGTATATTCAGTTGTGTTAGAACTCAGTGCTTCTTTATAACACCCCAAAATTACTAACAATGAACATTTTATTTAATATCATGTATTAAATAAAAACACTTAGACTAGAACGATATATGACAAAAAAAGACCCTAAAATATACTTGACATTTCCGTTAAATATATTATATATCTAGATATTTACACAACACCAACTGTGTCTTGAGTTACACGCAGCAATGTGTTTCTTCAAAAGATTATGTTACACATAAGACTATGTTTTACTAAAAACTATTAATATTATTATTTAAAATAAAAAAGTATCTCATATTTGTTAAATTGGATGTGATGGATATAAATTACTAAATAATGAAAACATATGCATGACTTAATTTGTTACCAATTAAATAGAAATGTATATAACAATAACTGGAATATAAATGATATGTTTTTATAAAAATATATTTTATACACCAAGGATGTTATGTATTAATTAATTAAACTATTTTATATTATCATAATATCATTATGATATTTAAATATTATTTATATTCAATAATTGTTTTTATATTCAACCAATATATTTTGTAGACAAAAGATGAGAAGAAATCAAGTTTTATTCATACAAATTATAATGTTTCTAATTGTAGTTATATCGCCTTTTAATGGAGCGATTTTATTAAAACCATAGTTTAGAACATTTTAATTTTTAGTTTATGAAATAAAAATCATTTTTAATGGGTAATTTCGAAAATATATTATCATTTATTGTTGGTATTTTTCAATGAAGTTTACTTTTTTATCAATACTTAGAAATAAAAAATTTTAATGAAACATTATTTTTCATATTTTTAATATAAAATAATTAATATTTTTGTAAATTGTTTTTAAAGTTATATTAGATAAATAATAGATTTATTAATAAAATAAATGTCATTGCAATGAATTTTAATTTGAATTTTTACATAAAAAAATTTATGATTTCAAACATTTTTACTATAAAAACCCTCATTGTCATCAAGTCTACAAGATATCATTAAACATAAATTATAAAAATTATTTTTTTTGAATTTGGTATAATATAATATTTACTAATTATAAGACTAATTTAGTTTTAATAATAATTCCATCTTATTTCTTCAACCAAGTGATTAGCGAAAATAGTTAATGTAAATCATATTGATGAAGGTATGTATACATAGTGGTTTATCAATATAGATAAGTCATGTTAATTGAAAAAAATATATAAACAAATTGATGGAAATATTTCAACATAATAAATATTTTATTTAAAATGGATTATTATTTGACACTCATGGTTTATGTGAGTTTTTTGAATAGAGTTTTCTTTTTGGTATTTATAAGAATTTCACTATTTCTCCACAATGAATGATAATTCACTCTCCTCACTTATTCAAACATCTAAAGAAAATTTTCTCACCCAAAAACATCCCAATTATCTTAAAATATTATATAATATCATCTTCAAATTCTTAAACTGGTTATAATTCAAACCAAGGACGGCCTTTTGTATAATACGAAAAACGATACCCGAAGAAGAGGCAATATTCATCAACGAACGTTTTTGTTTTATTTATTCCTCAAACCCCATAAATTATTTTTGAATCATACGTATATAATATAATATATATACATAATATAATTTTAATTCATATTCTTATTATTATTACCATCAATATCACACACTTCCATCAATTGAGTTAGAAAAACATTTTTCATGTGTAAAGTGGACTACCGCCTCAAAAACTGAGGTCGTACATATTTACACTACTATATTTCATCGATTTTTTTAATAATGGAATGAATATTTAAATATAATAATAATAATTATTATTATTTATTATTATTTAATAATTATATAACAAATACCTTCTTGCATTCCATTTTTTCAGAATATGATTACATCTTTTGTGTTTCCGACAGACTACCACCTCGAGGAGAGATGTGATTCCCTCATACATTACCTGGAATATATTAAGGATAAATTTAATAAAAATATGTGAAATATATAGAATTTACGAGATAAATTAAGAATAATATACATATATATCACTTACTTTTTATTACTTCAATATGATAAGAAAATGGAACTAGCGTTCATCCATATTAATGACTAACTGTCTCTATGAATGATGCATTTCATTTCCTACCACACAATTTAAGAGAATTATATAAATACTTAAATAATAAATATATATGATATTTATATAATGTTTTAAATTGTGGATATGATTATATCATGTTCTAATTAACAGTAAAAAATTTACAAGTCAAAACATAATTGAAAAACAATGTAGTTGTTACCTAAAATGATGAAAATAATGAATGATTATTAAGGAATGGGTAAAATTATGTTATATAAGGATCATGTATGATATAATAAATATTAAAATGTTTCAGTAATAAAATAATGAGATGTTTAAAACCAATATTCATTATCTTAATGAATGTATGGACAAAGGGGAAGGGATAAGTAAGAGATATCATCTAAATTGAATTTCAATTAGCCAAATTGTAATGTTATGCACATAATTATTTTAATTTGTAATAAATAATTACCATTGAACTGTAATATAATGAATAATTCATTTTTCATTGTGTATTATGTTTAAAATTATTTTATTTCATCATTTTTTATTTTAATTAAAATTTATCATGTGGTCAAGAATTTTATAACTCAATTTCATTCCATTAGGTTATATTATTTTATCATTGTCATTAATATTATGAGACATTATTTATAATTTATTTTTTTTGAAATATGTTTTATTTACATTTTTTATATGTATTTAATGATTATTCACATAATAAATTCATTTATTAATTGTAACCTCAACATTGTGATCATTTTAAGGGATTAATTCCTAATCTCATTCTAATCGATATTATTTATTATTGAAATTAAATTAAAAAAATTATTTTATAATAATTCATTAAAAACATTATTTTTTTACTCCTCTATTTTTTCATAATTTTTTTTCATGTAGTATTAAAATTATTCCCCTAATATTAATTTAAATGTTTTATAAAGTGTTTTAATAAAACACCTCATCTGTTCCCTCTTTGGTTAGAATACTTTTTTATTCTAAAATAGTATTTTGTAAATTAAACATTTCTAAATTGTTTTTATCCATTTAAAAATTATTTATAAAATTAATTTTCACTCTTTACTAATAAATTAAAATTTTGGAAATTAATTTTCAATTTAAACAATTCTAAAAAATTTTGAAAAAAAAAATCCTCAAGAAATTTTTAATGATATTTTTGTGGTAATTTTATTCATCAATGAACAAAACCCTTATTTTATATACAATGTTTATAGATAATATTGATATGATACTTATTATTCATGTATAAGGATTAAAGTTATTTTTCCCAAGGATAGTATTAAAGTTAATTTCCTTTAATCATTTTCATCGATATTAACATTCACTTGATTTATTCACTTTATAGTGACCATTGAAAATTAAATTTACCCTCAATATTAAAATTATTTATCACAAATATGATTATTTAATAAACTATATGACCTTTTTAGATATGGTGTCTGTTTTGGAAATTTATTTTATTATGAGGGGAAATATTAATAAATCTGTAATATTTACTCAAAACAGATATTTTATAAGGAACAGTTTTATGTATGAAATTATTTTTTTGATATGCGAGGAATGAATTAAAATGGAATGACATGGATTGGGGGTAGTTCATTCGAAGACACTCAATGCATCAGTAGTATCTTGATAATAATCATTTTTCTAGCCATACATAAATAGGTTTCAACCAATTTATTTTAAATCAACTTGAAAAAGGACATGATTGAAATAGTTCTGTATACTTGGGACACATGATGTAAATTATTTAAGAATTTCCTAAATTTAGATTCTGTTGTTGTTATCTATGAACAATTAAAATTGGACAAATATATAGATTCATTTGATTCTAATTTTATTTATTAAATTTACTTTATTTTAGTTAGTTACATTTCCAAAAAAAAATTACTCATCCAATTATTTAAATGAAATGTATTATCAGTTATTTACCTTTCCAAACTGATTCTATATTATCTACTTATTTAAATTGAATTTATTGTTTGTTATTTACCTTTTCATATTGATTATTCTTTTTGATTAAGTGTTTCTCATGATGTAATTAACCCTTATAAAACCGTTGATCTCATCCCACCTTTTTTATTTTTTTAGGTATCCATGAATTGTACTAAAAATTATGTGAAAGGATATCCAAGAGGGAATAATGTAAATATCCAGAAAAAATTTTATATTGTAATTTTTTTATTCATATGTCAAACATGACTCATGTGTGTATCTAGTGGAGCAAAAACTACTATACTATTCGGTCCAATGGGATTAGATTTCCTTCTAACTTATTCTAATGCAATAATATTATATACCGGCTCTGGGATACTGTGGTCTAGGTTGTGACACGCATGTAACACAATCCATCAGTGAAATACAATATATATGTGAAAAATATTTCATAAAGTCATGTAGTGTATGATTATACATAGTTTAAATTAAAATTATTCATTAAAATAATGCCACTATAGTGAAAAAACAAACAATAATTTTTCCACATTATATACATAGGTTCCCTTATGGTCTCTTAATGATGGTATTTCCACCACACAATTTTGAACAATTTAGTGGTGTTATTACGTAGCACACTCAATCTACAATCCTGAATCATCAAATGTAATTCATAATATGAAATATCATGATCCATTAATATAACATCTATGATCAGTACATGTTAAGTATTGGGTATGTACTTCCTTAAGATATATAAATGAAACACTTCATGCATTTGATAGAGGTTTTGTGAAAGTACCAACAGAAATGAATTCACCCCTACTCGATCAAGAATCTCAAGAGGTAAAACACTCATAATTGTAATCATACATTTAATCCTAAATTCCATAACCATATTTTAAGAGAAGCATCACTAAAAACCATATCACCGACATCAAACTCCATATCACCCCAAATATTATGAGCATAATGTTTTTTTCGACTCTTAAATGCCTTTATATGATGATTAATGACTCTATTATTCTCTACCAATTTTTCAGCCGTCATAATACTTAATATATATTGCCTTTAAAATCAATCGATAACATTGGAGTTATATAATTATTTACATATATGACATCATAAAGTGTATTTAAATGATCGATTAATGTAAATTGTCATAATAAAACTCTACTTGTATAAGGTATTGATCCCATTAACTATTTAAAACCTTTTACCTTGATCATGGATTATCCTATTCTTTTAGAATTATTCTCTTAGATGATCAGTACTTTTGAGGATGTAACATATGACTGATAATAAAATTTGATTCAAGATCCTATTTAATACTACGATAGATATATTTAGTAACCCTTGGAAGGAGCCCAAATGCAATAAAACATGGCATACATGAAAGAGGACGACTTCTTAATGTATATATTGGAAATATGATGAAGATAGAAATCATCTTTGATATCAAAGAATTATAAGGACGTTGTTTTTAGATCTACTAAAACCAAAATATAATTAGACCAATTATATCTTTTTTGTAGTCCGATGAAAAAATAAATGTTTTTTTCTCTCATTTCAATTCTAGTGTTGGTAATGATTATTACATACCTAATGACTTTTGACTCTCAAACATGACATACTAACATACCATGCATTATTATTAATATTATGTAATATATCTCATAATAAGAAATAGCAATAAATAATAATTCAAATAATGATACATCATTATTCTTTCGTGACGAGTAGAGAATAAATAACATAGAGCTACCTCTAAAAGATCCATCTAATATATCTTGTAGTAAACCATTATGTTTTTTTAAAACCTTTTATTTCCATAAAATTCCTGGTTAAACATGGAATAATTTTACAATTTTTCTATAGCACCACATCTTCCGTATATACCACTTTTATATCCATATTCATATATAGTTGGAAAAACATATGATACAGATAATATTTCCAATTTTATTCAATATTTCTAGATTATTTATTTTTGAATTTATAAATATTTGATATTTTTTATTATCATCATCGATAAGATGACATGATCCATTAAACTTAAAGCATCAACCAACATGTACATTTTCTAATAGGTTAATTTATAAACATTAATCAATTCTAAACATCATACCTGTAACATATTAAACTTCTTCTATATGAATATTTATTTGAAAAATTTATCATTATTATTTATATATTTCAAAAAAATATATAAAAAATAATGCACCCATTTTTGTAATGAAAGAAATCTCCATCTATATCAAAAACATTGGTTGTGTAATTTTTCACATTAACTATCAATTACCATTAGGAATTATCCACAACCATATCAATAATCATCATAAAACATCCAAATTCATTCTTTTATGCATCACTTTATATTACAAAGCAATTACCAAAATGATGTTTTGTAAGCATAGATTCGTTGACATCCCTCATCATTATTTTCTATAAATTATTGCAAATTTATTCCTTATAAAGAATCATATTATCTTATTATTTAACATGTTGATTACATTAGATTGTAATGATAATATTGTACATAATCCATTGATAATATATTTAAAAAAATAATAATTTCGATCTCAGTGACATTGGTTGGTCTGGGCCAATGTTCAAAAATATTATTCTTCGATGGACCCACCGATATTCCATATTATCAAATTATATGACTCAAAAATGAATGATTTTTTATCCAAAATTCCTATTTTTTTTATTTTCTATACTATTTATCCATTATTAGGGTCTTTAATATAATTAAAAAGTGATCTTCATGCTATTCAGATATCTTTGTATATATAAGTATATGATTAACGATTACTACTACTAACAAATCAAGGTGATCCCAAAAGAATATATTAATTATATACATGGATATAACACATGAATTAATTTGAAAATATTGAAACACTACATATTCATATTATCCATAAAATATATAGAATATTACCTTTTTTTAGGTCCTATATTTTGAAAATCATTTCATGAATTCCAGAATGAAGTTCAATCTAGGAAAACTATTAATCTCCAAGAAAATCATTAAACATTACAAAAATATGTTATTGGAGATAGTTGATCGTAATTTTATTCTTGTTTTATTCTCAGCTATCAATTTATGTCACATTAATCCATATTTTATTCTAAAAAAATGTATTGTTTCACCACATTCTTATATACTTGGCAGAATTAATCTCTTTTTAATATTATCTTGGAGTAGATTCATTAATTCATGGAACTAAGTCATGTATATTCCATAGGGATTATTTTGAATAGTTATAGGAATTAGTTATATTCAGATTAAAACATCTTGAATTTGTGGAGGGCTAGAAAAATATTCCAAAAATCATCAGTAAAATCATTCATAGTAGGATTATCATTTAGGTTGACTATATCCATTACCATCTGAGATAAACACCCATTTTAAATAGTAATTGAGATCTATAAAATTGATGTGATCTCCATAAAATTATCATATTTATCCTCATACCTATATATTATCATCGATTATATTGGAATATCAAATACTACTTCCCTTACATGGATATGGATGTGGAATTTGAGTAGAGAAATCTGGTCCATACATAATATTATATAAAATTAAAACTAAGGGAGACTAAATAGTTATTTAGGATGAACATTACGATAAAAATAAATTGGGGAAGAATCATAGAATTATTATGTGACTATAATGTCCTTAGTTTGTTTCACGTCTAATTAAATATCCAATCATTGGGGTGAAATGTTTATATCCATAATAAATTAATTAGATATAAAATGATTGGTAGATCCAATTACAAGTAACACATTATCATTTCTAGATTGTATGGTTCATGTACCAATCCTCATATCATTATCATCCCACTCATAATAAATAAATATAACATGATATATCCCTTTTTTACCTTGAATAATGGGAATATAAATTAAATCAGCATCAGTAACCTTCAAATTTTGGAACTGGTTAGCATAATACCAATAATCATTTCATTTTAAGAATAAGAGTGTATGTGATTTGTATTGAAGAGCTTGACCTCTATTAGTATAATTACCTCACCTATTTCAATTACATCAGCATAGTATTTCCTAATAACCATCCTTTCCACGTAAATTTTTTAATCTCTACCATTAAGATGATTCTTTTTTTGTTTCCTTCCACACAATGATCTCGAAAGAAATATCATATTCCCTTCTCCATGGTTTTTAGGGTTTACATTTAATTCCATATTTCTTTTATTATCAATACCATGAGATTAGTGGGTAACTCTAGTCTCCATTTCCATAAAGACTATATATCAGATCATTTCATCATTTATACTATAGTAAGATATGGATAATTGGATTTGGTGACATGGTTTTATATAAATAAATAGTCTATCTACCACACATTAAGGTTGGATGATAATAAATAATACATACATCAAAAGCCTTGTGAAATTTTCATCATGGGTATCAACAAATTTTTCATTATTATTCTTTACCTCTTGAAATTCTGAAACAATTTTTGTTAGAAGAATAAAATTAATGTACATATTGATAATTAATCTCTCACACACATTCCACCACATGGATTCAATTTTATTCTATTAAATAATATTTTAATAAGATTCCACCATTAATTTATTTTCCTTTCCAAATAATAGTTAATCCAATTAAAATTTTAATTTTTTGAATAATGTATATAGGGAAATAAATTTTAAAATGGTAATAATATATTTATTGGAAACTAGAGTATCAGAGGAACCACTATAAGTAGGTGGGTATTTCCTTAAGAAAGAATAAACCATGTATTATTCACTCCTTTTCTTGTTTTAAATGTTAGACTTGATACATATATTATTATATTTTTGTGATCACTGAAATGTTATTTTTCATTCCATATCCCTTAAACATTGTTTCTATAAACTGAAAATAAAATAATTTTCGATATATTCCATATAAATATGGTTTAATTGGTTTCCATCCTTTAACTATAAAAAAATCATATTTTTCGATGAAATATAAACAGTGGGAATCCATATATTCATAAAAAATATTAATAGTATGTCTTGAATCATTGAATGTTCTTCCTAATTGATGAATCCTTGTTTTTAGCAGACGTAATTCATGGAAATAACCTACTAAAATCCTTCTTGTGTACTCATAAATAGTCTGTGAATTTAAAAAGTATATGACCTGGGATTATCCAATTTGGTGTGCAGCATATCCAATTTCCATGAACCATGTGACGATCATAAAAATGACTAATGCACATGTTTTTGTGTTATTATTCATATGTATAACTAATCTAGAAACACAATCACTTGTAATGTCAAGATAGGGATGCAATTTCATTTAAATGAATCTCTTTATCCTTTACTAAAATTCTAGGTCATTTGATGAAATTTAAAGTAAACTTTGTCTTGTTTAATGGTTCATCACAAAATTTTTCTAATCCTAGCTAAATTTTTTTGTCAATAATTCCTTTGTTATAAACATTACATAACATGTATTTTAGTATATAAATATTTCATATTATCAGATCAATATTATATTCATTTCAGAAAAACACACAGGGGTACTATAAATGATTATTTTCTTTAAAAACATTGATACATAAAGAAACTATTCACAAGTAAACTACATTACCACCCACTATGATCTTCATAACTAAAACCCATCTTAGCCATATCATAAATAATAATATTCATCATAACCCAGGTCATGGATATATATGAAATGGTGGGATCATATTCTTAATAATGGTAAATAAAGTAGATATAATCATAACATGAGCACAATTGAATGAGAACGTGATAACAATGTTTGGAAACCATACATTGCATAACATATATCAAAATGTAAAGACATAGAATAAATCATTGAATATCATAATACTATAATCATAAAGGAAGAAAAAAAACATGATCAATGAGTGCATAATATTTGTGAAAAGGAAATTATTTTTAAAATAAGTACAATAATATAAAATTATTTCATTTTCAGTCATCTATAAATACAAGATATATTATATTGCACTAGGTTCAATCCTCGACCCATCATAGTATTCATGGTCCACTCTCAATAATATCCTAGTTTACATGATCCATAAAAAACTAGGATCACACGCCATTACTCTCATGTTTGTATCATTGTTTATAGACATATACCCAATTAATGTTTTCAATATATAGTTCGTACCCATCATATAAAAAAATCATACATTTGTGGGACATGTGTAGCACCCCGAGATTTTATGAGATGTATTCTTTTTAATTTATTTGATGTCTTTTTTTGTATGATACACCAACATTATCTTTCACTATATGCAACACCGTATTAGCTTGTAGTATACACAACACTATTTTTGGATCGTGTTACACAAAATTTCAAGTTTGTTTGATAGAATTTATTCTACGAAACATTGAGTGTATATATATATATATATTCAATGTATAAATGAAGTATGGTTGGATTCTATTATACACAAAAAAAAAAGAAATCTTGCACTACATGCAACCCTAACTTGGCTTTCTTTACATGCAATCGCGACCTTCCACGATATCGTGTGTTGTTCGCAATACCGAGTTTCACAAAACAATGATATGTTATTTAAGTATTATATAAACTAGCCCTTATGAATAGTAATACCCACTTTTTGAAATTTTATAAATTTAATATTTCAAAAGGGGCTTCATTTTTGGATTCTTAATATCGAAATTATCCTAGGGTAAATTTTTAGTATTTTTCTGAAAACATTAAATTTTTGAGGAATAGTGAAAACACTAGGTTACTATTTAAAAACAAAATTTTTATTTAAATATTTATTTATTTTATTTAAATTTATATTAGATCAATATTGATACATAATACCTATATAAGTTCAATTCAATTCATTAGAGTCATTTTATAATAATTTTAGATATATAAAAATTTTATTGAACTTTTCACCATCTTTTACCCACCTCTATGAGAATTTGAAAATTTACATAAAACATAATTTTTCTGTTTCTAGGAGTGGAATTTAGAAAATCCTAGAGACACAGTTAATATCAAGTAGTAAAATGTGGTTCAATAAGATAAAAATAATTTTTGATGAATAGTACCTTTTAACTTTTATTAACCATTGTTAAAAGTAAATAGGGTAATTAATTGTTAAAAGGATATTCTTATTACCCTAACATGTGTCCAAATTCTATTGGATAAGTTTAATTCGTCCAAAAACAACCTTAGTATTAAAATATGACCATTTAGGTCCACTTAGATTAGATTAGAACATTTATTATTATTTTATTTAAAAGAGATGTTAAAAGTGTTAAAATCAATGTTTAATAACTAAAAGTTTTATAATATGTGGTTATATATAATATAAATTCGTCTATAAATATTAATTAGAATGATAAAAACATTTCATATATAATGATATTTTATTTATAATTTTTTTTGACATTAAATAATTTAATTCATTTATGACACAATGATGATTTAGTAATTGCCTTATTAATGAAATATTAACATAATTGATATTATAATTACCCAAATAAATATAATATGAGACTTTTAATGAATTAAACGAATTTTATAGGTTACTATAAAATGTTATTGTTGATTTAATTAACTTTTTTTGAACTAATCATTCTGTTATTATTTTTAAAAAAATCAATTACCATATAGTGTCAAAACTGACATAATATAGTTTTTAAAACAAATATTATATTATTAATTGTTTTTATATTACTAAAAATCCAATGATCAACCAAATGACTTAGATAAGGTTATATATGTTAATAAAGAAGCACTTGTGGTTCGTTTGGCATGTTATAGTATGTTTATTAACCATATAGTGTAGGAAAACATGAAGACACAGTTAAAGTTAAATTATTTAACATAGAGTTAAATATAAATGATAAGGTTAAAATAGTTACCTAAACATGTCTAAAACCGATTTGATGAAATTTTTGCAACCCATACAAACTTTATCATTGAAATAAGTAGCTTTGGAGCCATTATAAATCGAATATGAATTTATTATAAAATAATATTTTCATATTTTTTCTAAAGTGACACTCTCGTACCTTATAAAATGGAACCTCCTCCCTATCCTCTATACACAACTTTGTTCCTTCAATATCGGAAAAACCCTAACTATTACTCCTCTAAACACCCCTAGTAATATTCTAGAGGTTCCGGTATTCTTAAAATACCAGTATTAGTGCCTTAAGAGGAAGTTAAGAAGAGGCACGTCAAAGAAGAGGTAATATCCTTTACTGATTCTTTCCAATTTATTTATTATTAAACATATTCTTTATTATTTGTTTCATGATAAATTAATAACACCAGTATCACCCATATAATGATAATTTATTATAAATATGAAACAAAACTATTTCATCTTCTATCCATCCTATAGAAAACAAAATCACCGCGCATGCGTACGTACGGAATACCGTCTCCATGCCGTGGTGTAGTCTATTTTCCACCACCGCATTACTTGGATGGGTATAATGGTGTAAATAAATTACTATATATGATTATTGTAAAGTGATATTTATTCTCAAATAGTATTCTTACACTTTAGAACAATTCCACGATTATGGAAATGATATCATCGCTCGTACCCACGAACGTGATGAGATTCATTTTCCATGATTAACCATTAAAGTTAGATTATAAAGTATATATAACAAATAATCATGAAAGATATTATATAATAATGATACTCGGTTTATGTATATATATGTTTCATTTACTTAATTCAATTTAATTAAATAAGTAAACAAAAACAACGTTCATGCGTAAGTACGGCCTACCATCTCTATGAACAGTGTATTTCATTCCATTTACCGGTCTATCATATATATTTATATTATTAATATATATTATATATAAATCATTTTTTACTTTTTGGAATTAATTAAATCGAGATATAATTAATAATAACAAGAACAACATGTTGAAACACTTAAGATAAATGAAACGATTTTATCCAAAACACTACTTTATCATGGATTTCACAAAAGAATGGGTAATATAAAGTCATAAGTGAACCATATATGATAACATAACAATGAATATGTTTCTTAAATAAGTCAATGACATTATTTAAATCATTATATAGGGGTTTTAGATACATACGAAGCATGTCAGACATAAGATAAGGGATAACTTTTCCAATATCTTTTTTATCTGAGATTGTTTATTCGTAAGTATTTACTGGGGTTATATTTATCATTCATGTCCATATTTTCTAAAAATGTTTTCATCTATGTCTAAAGTCCTTTTACCCATTTTTTACTTTTACCACATGTTATGGAAGTAACCTTTCTTTTTTTTACCATACAAATAATTGTTTGACTTTTCTGACAAAAGTACGAAGAGAATGTTTTTTTAACTAAAATGACATTAACAGATTTTTACGGGTTCATAACACCTTATTTTAAGGATAATTACTCTATAATATTTCAAGAATATTTTCAAAATTAATTTCCCTTTAAAATTCCAAGGCATTTTGTGAAAATAAAATGATTTTGAATAAGAAAGTATATTTTCCTCAAGAATTCATTTCATGTGTTTTGTCAAAACTATATTCCATCTAAGATGACATTATTTAGTATCATTATGTTTCAAGTATAATGTATCTATGATTTACATGGTTTCATTTTTCTTATGATTAAATGATATCCATTTGTTTTATATGTATTATTTTATTATGGGATGATTTTTATGAAACCCATTTTATTATTTGGGTTATAATGAATGATTTATGTTTATGTTGTGGCACACATAAGAATGATTTAATTATAGGAAGTGTGGGACCTATACCCCCATCTAATTCATTGGTTATGGATTTATATATCATGAGATATACATGGATGGAACGGTATGTTAATCTGTTTCAGTAATACAGGGATGGAATTGAACGTAAACACGGTTTAGTAAGGGAATTTGTCAACTAAGATGGTCTTGGAAGCAATGCTTTGGCTACAATGGAAATCATATCATGTGCTTAATGTTTTTCCATAATTAGAAGTTTTATTCCCATTATATTCTATCATGATTAATCTTCTTTTATGATCTATGCCTTATGTACTATAATGTTTTATGTCATTGCTCATGATTTTTGATGTTTAGATTTTATACTCATGTTTTTACATTCAAATGTCTATGGATTGTTTAATGTTCTATATGTTTACCATTACTGAGCATTTGAGATCACCCTTTTTATTTTTTATTTTCCCCAGGATATAAAGAAAGGTTTTAGGTATGAACACAAAAGGGGAAGATCATTATGGGAGATGTTGAAGATCATTCACCATGATTAGAAGATTATGTTCCGAGTTTCCAATGACACTAAACTATTACGGTCCTTTTGTTTTTGTTATGTATTATGTATTCCTCAAAAGTAATGTAATGTCCATGTACGACAAGCATTGAGTCTCTACAGCATGAAATCATAATACATTCTTCAATTAATAAATTATGAAAGGAAAAGGGTATCATAAACATTTAATCATCACATAAGCCATCAAAATAAAATTGTATTCAAAATCATTACATTAATTCATCACAGAATAACTTGTGAAAAAGATCATGTAATTAACCTATATTTTTATGAAATATTTTATTTTTAAATTATTTGGTTTCTTCTATAGATTTTTTAACATATGATAATAAAATAATATGAACTGCTTAAATTTAATACTATAATTTGTATATATTATCTACTAGACATTGGATTGGTGGGATAAATATTAAAATAAAAATTATGAATAACATAAGGTATACACATATATAAAATATACTAATTTGTTATCAAATTCTAGAAATAAAAATGGAAAATAAGTGATGCTATTTATGAAATAAATTATAAATATAGTTATTTTATATCAAAAATATAAATTTATCAATATAAGAAAAATAATTTTACATATTATTTAAATTATCAAATATTTTAAACATTCAACAAATATTTTTCTTAGCATAGGATAAGAATGACTCCGTGCAAATTTTTTTCTTAAAAAATGACATTTTAATCTCATCCTGTTAACTTATATTAATATTTTTTATTAATTTATAAATATTTAATTATATTAAATTAATTAAAAATTTATAATTTTAGGTCCAATTTTGGTCAATAAGTCTGTTTTATTTATAGTTAATATGAATAGTAACAAAGGTAAAATTTAATACCTTGATAATTGTTAATTCATAATAATGAATTTTAATAATAAGTGGGAAGGATATAATATTAGTTTCTAATTATTATTTGATTTTGTTAATATATACCTCATTACATTATCCTTTAATTTTAAAAGTATAATGGAATCATTTCCACGTAAATAACATATTTATTATTTAAATCAATGAATGTTAAAAAACATCACTCTCATTGTTCTTTATATCCCTTAGTGTCCACACGGGGAGTGAAGTAAATAATGAATGAATTATTGGGTCTTTATTATTCTTACTTAAATTATTTTCATGATATAAATTTTTTTTTAGTTTTAAGAATTACACAATGACCCATATTTATTATGAAAAACTAAGATGTCTTTCTCCAATTAATAAGAAAATATAACAAACAGTTCTTAAAATATTAATAATATATATATATTTTTTGTGAGTTATTGTGTTCAAAGAATTTTATATTATAATTTATCATTTCAGAATTTTATTTTAATATTTAATTTGAGTTATAAATTTTTATTTATGTTATTTCTATAATATTATGTGAATACTGTCAAAATTGATAGTAATGATATTTTATGACAATAATGTTTTATTGATTTTCATAAAAATTATAAAAACAATATAATAAAAAAATTAGGATAATAAATATCTGAAAATATCATCCTATTTCCATTTATAGTTATCATGGAAAATTTTTTCTTACGATTGAAAAAATATTATTTTAATCTTAAAAAATTCCCAAAGATCTCTTACCCTCTCTAATAAAAGGGAACATATCGTTTATATTCTACACATCACATTGAAAATTATTTCACTGAAATACTCTAACCAATTCCATTTTCTACTTCCCTTTCTAGGTTTTATGAGTTGTTATCATCCCAAAATACCCAATTAATGGTCTTTAGTGGTAGATCTAAGTACCACATTCTAGGAAAATGAAATCACTTATCTGAAGAATTTCCATATACTATTAACTACCTCGAATAAATATGTTGTATTTATTGTAAAATAACAAGATTGGTATCTTAAATATTCATAAATGTTATAATTATGATTAAAACACTATTATACACCCATTTCTCATCAAATGAGAAGTGAATGTTCAACCGTGCATACATACGGCTTACCATCTCCACGTAGTGATACAAATCATTTTTTGTCACCATATTTTAAAGATGGGTATAATGAACTTTGTATTATTTATATATGAATTTTATGATATTATTTTAATTATTTTTAGAAAATATATTTTCTACCTTCTTAACAACCAAATCATTGAGAAATGATAACGTCAATTGTCTATATATGTGGCCTACCACCTCTACAAGGTGATGTGAATAATTTTTCATTTATATTTTAAATGGATGGAAATGTGGAAGATTGTGAATTATATATATGATATATATGACAAAATAATTATTATTTAAAGGTTAACTATTCATTTCATTTCATCTGTCAATAAATGTAAAACATGTATACATGTACGTACAACCTATAGTCTCCATGAACGGTGTAATTAAATTTTCTATATCTACAATTTATGAATGATTTTAAAAATTTATATAATAAATATACATTTTTATACAATTAATTTTTTTAAAATTATGGAACAATTAATAATAATGTATAATGATCGAGACTATTAAATAAAAACATTATTTTAATATGGAAGAGTTATAACCCATAAAAATTATTTCAAAAAAATTATTAATTAATAGAGGATCATATTTAATAAATAAATAAATAATAATATGAAAAGTAAGAAAATTGTTTTGAACGTAATTAATAATAAATATATATTTATTATAAATGAATTAAGAGTGATTTCAAAGAAAGGATAATTTTAGGTGTGGGTTTTATTTCGCATTCTCATAAATTTTCATAATTTTTTACATTTATGTCTCCATTGGGGGAATTATTTGACCTTTCTCTTCAATTTCCATGTTCTTTTAATAAAAATTCATGAATGTTTTCAATCTTACCCATTTATTTTTTTCATTCAATTTTACCCTTTTTTTTATTCTTATGAAATGTTTGGAAAAAAATCAATTAGTCGTTTTCTAAATGAAGTGCTTTATGATTATTCAAACATAAATACAAAAAGGTTTTTTTAAATTATATGTAATAAAATAAATTTAATTTCATTAAGTTGCATCTGTTATTTTAATCAACCATGATTATTTAAAAAATATATTTAAAAACATGCATTATTTCATGTAGACTTTTATATTTTAAAAAGTGATTTTTAAATTTATTATTGTATTTTCCTATTGAAAATTTTAGTGATTTTTATTGTATCATTATTAATCACCCACAATATAACATGAATAAACTAAGGCTTTAATGGGGTTATCATCTAACCATACAGTCCTTATTCATTATCTCAATGGTTAATGATTATGATGTCAAGATGAATATTTTGTGAAACCCAATTCATTACCATGGGTTATTATATGATGAAATGCTGGTTAAATCTGTTTCATTTCATGGTTTATGATATAACAACTGTTTTATTACTATATAGAACACATATATATATATATATTATTTTTCTTTTTTAATGTAAGGTACCTATATCTCACTCCATTGCATTGGGTAAAATATTATATCATTATAGACATTATTGGGAAACAAATAGATGTGATTGATCAGTTATGGGAAACAAGTAAAAGTGTTTGATATGATATGGGATACAATTCATTGTGCCTAATCTAATGTGAGAAATACTTATTAATTTATTGTCATAGTTTTTTTGATTATCCTGGACACCAGAAATGGTTTTATTCAAAATATAATATCACAAACTTTTTTAAAAAATATAAACATTATTCTTCATTGAGTTATAATGAGTTATAATTCCTATGATTAATTTGTTTTTAAATGCTAATGTTTTAATCCATATATATGTTTTAAGATATTTTTAGATGGGATGTTATCCATACTTTTTATTTTCATGATATCTTACCCTTACAAATATCATATGGTTTTATATAACTATAAATTAATATATCCATTTTTTACATATACAAGGTATCTTAGAACACCGTTTTCTAGTTTTTATTTTCCCAAGGTCATAATGAAATTATTTAGTAGGGAATTATTATAATAAGTACATTTAAAGAATTTCATTATGGTATATGTCTAATATTTTTCATAAATTTTAAATACTGTATATATATATATATTTTCTATATACTCTAAAACATTAAAGTTCTAGCATGGATCATATTGTTATGTATTTTATATTCATTTAAATTGATGTAATATTTTTGTATGAAAATTATGGGTCACTATATTTGTGTTGGTAATAGTGTTTAAACAATATCTAGAGATAAGGGTTAGAATAAATTTATGAAAACATTAGTGATATGTATAATTCATGAAAAATTTCAATGGTTTTGGTACAGATCATGAATAAAATATGTTTGGCATGTGGTTTTATAAAATAAGGTGTCCTGATTTAAAATAACCATAAATGAATTTTCAATATTGATCACTCTGATCAAGGATGTCTAAAATCCATGCATTACATTTTGGTTTTGACTATGGTATTGAAGAAAGAATGTAGAAGATGTGGTGTTAATAGGTATGCTAAATTATTGAATTATAATATTTTTATTAGTTATAATAATTCATTTTTATGCTGAAAATGATCTAGGAATGCTATTTCATATATTCATTAATTAAGTGTTAAGTTATCTATGAAGACTCATAATTTCATAATGCCTCCAACTGAAGGCTATAGTTCCTCTCCAATTTATGTTTGTGGGAATGTGATTCCAGAAGATCAGGTCATTATCCATTCGAATAAATTTGACGTGATTCTTGGAATGTATTGGCCTTCTTTATTTGTATATCATATAAACTGATGAGTAAGGGAAATCACATTTTATATTTTGAAAGAACCAATGATCATTAAAATGAGGGAGAATTAATATGATCTTAAAATGTAATTTTTTTACATATTGAGCATCCTAATTCCCAAACATTAATGTTATCTATCTCAGATGGTTGGGTATAAACTGAATATTAAGGATACATCTATTATATAAGTTTTTACTAATGTATGCCCATATTAATTTCCTGTCTTCTAATAAATTGTTAAAATTAGTTTTAAATATAACTGTTACCTAGTGTTTTTCTAATATCAAAAAAATTACGTATAGAATTACCCTGCTTGAGTATCATTATTTGAATAAGAAACATTATGATAAAAATTTTAATGGATTAATATTCCCTAGTGAATCACTTTGGGGTTAACTAGTTGATTTTCACATGAATAATGATGGGTCAATGAGACATTTCATTGATTGTTGATAACAAAAGAAGATAATAATAATGAAAAAATATACAATCCCTTGTAATGATGACTTATTTTATTAGTTATGTGGAGCTCAATAATTTTTTAATATTGTACTCCAATTAGGATATCATCAACTAAGGTTCAATAATGGGGATATACCGAAGACACAATTCTGTTCATGTTATGGACCTTATGAATATATAGTGATGCCTTTTGGTCTTAATAATGCACCCAATATCTTCATATATTTATTGAATTATTTCTTTAAAGACTATAATAATTAGTTTTTTGTAGAATTTATTGAATATATTATTGTATATTCAATGATAAATTAAGATCATGATGGCCATGTGAATATTGTGATGAATACCTAGAGGTAATATATTCATAATGGATAATTTTCAATATATGATTTTGGAGTCAAAAATCATCTTTCGTGGGAAATATAATCTCATTTCTGGGTATGGTAGTAAATCTATATATGATAAAATTTATTTATAAAAATACTAGAAGAACCATAGAATCTTAAATCAAATGTTTTCTTGGGTTTTGATGATATTATCATTGTTATTTGAGATATGTTTAACTATTTTCTAATCCACTCACCATGTTTATAGGGATTGGGGTTATGTTCTTATGGATATAGGTATTTTTTGAATATTTCAAGGAGATAAAAATAATGTTAGTCATCTATCATATGATCAAACTACCTTGTACAGGTGACATTTTTTTTATTTAAATTTATTCATGAAATAATAGTATGTGATTTTTTCTAATGAAAAATGAGATGATGATACAATATTCATTATTCCAAAAGAAATACCATGAGTAAAATTACCCAAATCAATCTTCAAGGTTAGTTTCCATAATGTTTTCATTAATGATATGAATTCCTTTTCATACACGGAGAAACATGTGAAATATATTGTAATGAAAAATTATTTACAAACATTTTCACAGAGAAAGTGATAAATATGTGCAAGATAATATGGTTATAGATGATTAAATAATAATATTTCTCAATAAATTACCTCCCAAGGATAGTAATCATAGTGGATACTGCTCTCAGTCAAAAGAATCATATTATCTTATCTAAAATGAGGATTGAAAATATAAAATATTTTCCTCACTTGAAATGAATGGATCATGACTTCTTTAGGGAAGGGGATAGGTATTATATTTGAAAATTTAATATTTAACCATATATTAGTGAGATGATGAAGGACGTGAAAAATTATGATGTGTAGAAAAAAAGTAGGAATAAAATTTTCATGAGTTCACCCATGATTGTGACATAATAATATAGTCCATGAATTATTTCTACCTCTAAAGAATACTAGATTTTAAGAAGTACAAATTATGTGAGGCAGATAGTTCATCATTCTCTAATCATCCCGTAAGCTAAAATATGTATACATATATATATATATGTGTGTGTGTGAAATATTATATATAGTGTGATGGAATGAAAAAATATTTTATACAGTATGTTTAGCAACTCATGGTTTTTGAAAAATTTAATTTTTATTGATCTATGAATTAGGGGATGTTACAACCATTACCCATACTAGAGTCAAAATTGGAAACTATTTCCATGTATTTTTTTCTAACCACAATATATCTAATTTTTATAATCTTATATGGGTTGTAATTATTCACCATAATAATAGAGAGATAAATTCATTTCCATTAGATAAGATTTATATCTTGACCGAATTACTTCGTTATACATTAATAATGTAGTAAAATTTTATGGTGTACCATTATTAATTATACCTGATTGGGGTCTAATGGTCACATCAATGTTTTGGTGAAGTCTTCAGTACTCATTGTGTAAAAAGTTATATTTCAACACTACATCTCATCATCATACATATGCTTTCTATTAAAAGACCATTCAAATTCTATAAGTCTTTTTGAGATATTTTGCAAAATATTTTCAGGGTTCTTGGGATCAGCATCGTTCAATGGTATATTTTTCATATAACGAAAACTTTTAAAAAATAATTCAGATCGGTATTTATTATTCTTCTAACGAGAGGATGTGTAAAACTCCATGTTATGATAGGATGTTATAGAAATAATGTTAATGTTAAAAAATCTTGAATAATAAAATCCTGAAAATATTTCAGACATTCAGTAAAACATAACATAATCTCAAAGTAGAAAAATTATTACACTATCAATCTTGGGTGAGATCCAAAGAAGGATGTTGGTGAAGAGGTTATTCCAGATATTTCCATAATTAATAAGTTTGTGATATTCTGTAATAAGGGAAAGATAATACATTGGAATATTGCTCATTTTTTAATTATTGATTTTATTGGGATGGTAGCGTTTCGATTCTAACTTACATAGAATCTTTATCATGTTCATAATGTGTTACCTTTATCTCAACTAAAGATGTACTTACACTTTCCGTCATATGCACTGAAGAAAGAGGGAATACCACTAGGGATGGATATTTATTGTGAGTAACTACTAGTAAAATTCATTGATCATAGATATAATGTACTACAGAACCAGACTATGTTCTTGTGGAATGTTCTATGAAAAATGAAAAATTTGAAGAACGTAAATGGGAACCTGATTATTTATGGAAACATGGATATGCTCATTTTTTGTACATTATTGGTGAATATCTAAGGAAAAATTCATTTTAATAGTTTAAAAATGGAACAAACGGATATTTTTATGTAATATTTCTATTTAAATTATTTAATTTCATTGAAATTTTTTGTTACATGCAACAATGAGTTTAGGTTAACAACATAAAATTATTAAAAGATTATGTTCATTTTATTTCATTATGGTTGGATTGGTGGGAGTGAACAGTGATAAATAAATTATGAAAAATATATATTAAATAAATTCATAAAATTAATCCCTTATTCATCAAAAGAATTGAATTAAAAAGAAAATTAACATGAAAATAAAAGTGTTTTTCCTCTCAAAATTTATTTTCACTATGAATTTTAAAACAATAAATTTTAATAGTTTATATTTTTGATTTATTTTTATAAATTATTTACCTGATAAATTTTTTAAAATTTTTAGTACATATTTTTCTATTAATAGGATAATAAAAAATAATTATTTATTTTATAAATGTATTTTTAATTAAAAATTTTTTTTTTAAAAAAATTTAAGCAAATACATTAAAATTAATTTTTAAAATTAATTAGTATTGAATTAGATGAAATGACTTATTAATTTATAATAATTTTGATAAATATTTTTAATAGTCCACTTTTATTTTTGGTAAATATGAATTGTAACCATGATAATATTTATCACCACAGTAAAGGATAAATCGAGTGAGACTTGATTGAAAATAAGTGATAATTCCATAAATTTTCATAATATTTCATACTAGATTAAAATAATTATACACTTATTACGTTATTATTAAATTTTATTACATTAATGTACAATAATCGATAAAAATCACTTCTTTATGGTCACTAAAATTAAGTTATATTTTATTTTAAATCAGAGAATGTTAGAAATGGTACTCTATTTTTTAATATCTCGTATGTGTCCACATACGGAAAAAAGTAATTAATTTATGCATTTATGTGCATTTTATGATATTAAAAATATCATATTTATTATATACATATATTTTTAATTTATTGTAACTATTTAATTATCCTAATTGCTTAGGCAACACCAATGCAACATTTCTCAAATAATTAAAAAGATATTAAAAATGAATTTATAAATATTTAAAAAATTAATGTCGGTTATTTATTGTGTCATATTAATATTATTACCTAATTTAAAATGTTAGTGTATTATTACAATATTAGTTTCTAATTACAACAATTTATTGTATTTATTTGATGTCGAATTAATTAAATAGTATCTAAATTGAAAATAATGATATATTTTGACTATTATCTTATTAAATCACATAATAATCATACAAATATTAAAATAGGATCAATTGGATAATATATGTTATAGAATTTAATCCATAGTAAATTTTTATATCTTTTGGAACTAATATTCATGATATTGAGATAATTAAATTTTCATCATTTTAGAAATTCCATGATTTATCATCCCTTATTTTATTAAAGGGGTACCCTCCTTTCACTTGTTTCTGTTAAATTGGGCCTTATATATCAACCATACTCAACAATAATATCTTCTCCAAATCCCTATATAAATTTCACAGTCTCCATATTTTTCAAAATACCATCTCTAGGGTTATTAATGGAGGATTTGAAGAAGTTATATAGAATGAAGGTAATCACCTTAACCAATTACTTTCTCTTATACCATTCATTACAACATCTAAATATTTTGAATTATAAAATATTAATTAATTATGAATTCTGTGTATTAATATATGATATTATGATTATGAAAAAACAATTATACACCCTCTTTCCCATCATGCAAGATGTGAAGGTATCACTCTTGTGTAAGTATGACTTATAATATCTACGTAGCTATATAGTTCATTTTTCATCAGCATATTTAATAGATGGATTTTTTATTTTTTAAATGTTTATATGTTATTTCCATTAAAATATTATACTTTTTAAATGATATTATAATGTCTATCTACTTGTCATTCTATCCATTGGGAAATAATAATGGCATTTATCCGTACTTGTGGAATACAAAATCTATAAAGATATGGGATTATATTATCACTTATTTATTACATAGATGGTCATAAAGAATAATTTTATGAATATATATGGTATAATAATTAGTTTTTAAAATATAATTATTATTAACCAGTATTTTTTTTCATTAGTCGATCAATGGAATCAGTGTTCATATGTATAAATCTCATACTATCTCAAAGAACATTGTAATTTATTTTTCAAACCTATATATTCTATAAATTATTATAAATATATATTATAAATATTTATATTTATTTATTTAATGATAAATATATTGAAAATTATGGGACCTTGATCCATGTAAAATGATAGGGACTAACTAACTATAACAACTTTGGAAAACAATGTTTAAATCCCCGAGAACAGTGATTGAAATAAACAATTATTAATAAATGAGTGATAAAATGTCATAATTAAATTGTTATGGGTATAAAATCTAAGTATTGCCATAAATGTATGTTAAATAATTTTATATGAATAATTTTCACATTAAAAAAGTAAATGCCTGAGGACCATAATAGTTTAGCATCTTTAGAAACATAGAACAAAATATTTTAACCTGGTGAAATACCTTTAATGTCTTCCACCATGATATTTCCAATTATTACACATAAATAAACATAATAAATAATATAGGTAACGTAAACATAGTAATTCATGGGATCAAGTTTAAATTATGGGTAAATAAAATATTAATGTAAGCATAACATGATGAATAGGGTATTTAGAAATGAGAATAACATTTGTATATCATACCATACAAATCAATGATTATATTAATGATTCATGACATGAATATTTTAAGCTTATATAAATGAATGATAATGTAAAAAGGTGAAAATCCAATAATGAAAAAGATAGGGATAAGACATATTTTTTTTACGTATTAAAAAACTTGTGATATCATTCCACCTTACGTTAGTGGGAGAGTTCACAAATATATCATGGAACTTCATGGGGACAACACCAAATTTGCTGGGAACACAACACTCCCTAGGAACATTCCTTTCCTTATAAGGTATCAACATTCCCCATTTTACCAAAGTGGATTTGTTTCCCCTTCATCCTCGAGTGGATCAGGTTTCCCCTTCCCCCATAGTGGTGAATATCTATCGCCTTATTTCCCACAATTGTCTCATGAGACATAAATCCGAACCCCAGGCATTGTAGAGTGTTATGGGTCCCTCCATCACATGATAAAATCATATATAAATGTTACAAAATATGTAAAATCATTCATCATATCCTTTTCATAAACATATATTATTTTTATAAACAACACATCCTAACCCATGAAATGATATCATTATTTTAAACATTTGATCATATAATAAACATTGTAAATTAGGTAGGTTTTATAATCATTCCCTAAAAAATAATACATGGATATATGAGGGTTTCAAAAGAGTACAACCAATTTATTATAAATCTGTTTAAAAAAACATTTCATCTAAGAAATAGACCATTTAAACAATGAAAATGAATGGAAGACAGGGATCATATCCACAGTAAAGCAACAACTATTACAAAAGATTTTTTTGAAGATGTATATAGAATTTTGAAGGTTAAAATGATCATTTTTTATATACAATATCCTTCCTTTTAGAATCCATTTCTTATAATATTTTTAAAAATCCATTTATTATAAAAAATCATTGAAATTTCCCTTAAAATTTTTCTTGTGGAAAATATTATTTCTCCTTAAAAATGCATTTTGAGACATAAATCAATTGGAATTAAATTTTATTTTAAATTACATTGATTACCTATAAATAAATATTAAAAAATAATTATTTTCCATTTAAAAACATTTAGAACATATAATCAAAACATGAAAAAAAAATTAGAAACATTTTTATTTAATATTATTTGAAAAAATACAATGAAAACGTGAAACAAATTTAAAAAACATTCATTGAAAATAAATTAAAAAAATTACATTAAATAATATTTTAAAAAACATTTCATTAAAAATAAAATGAAAATTTTGAGGGAATATTTATGGAAATAACAGTCATGGTGGTAGGGAATTCCTTACACGAAATTTTTTTTTTCATTGTCAAAAGATTATAAAAGATCATTCATAATCCAATGACAAGAATATTCTATTTAAAACCATTTGTAAAAAGTAATAACATTTTAGTAAAATTCATTTTTAAAATAATAGTGTTATATTATAATAATTATTAATTTTTTAAAAAACAATTTTTTGAAAGAAGTAATATTTATGATCAAAAATAGAAAAAATGTTTTATTTTTCTTATAAATTCCTTTTTAACTATATTAAATAACCATTAGCTTAAAAATGGTACAATTTCATTAATTTATCATGAATAAAAAAAAGTTAATAATTTTAATGGGTGTTCTTGAGATATAGATCATATGATTTCATCATTGGAATAATAATTATAAAAAATCCCAATAAACGATGGGATTATAGTAGTAAATTGGAAGCACATTTGTACCTTTGACTCATAATCCCTGTGAAAGAATAAAATTAAATGAAGCACACAATATCAATAAAATTAATTATATTAACAATAAAAAATGTGAAATTTTGTTATACACACCTCGTAGAAAAACATAGAAGCAGTATATGGCTTGTGTCTCGAATAAGGGAAATTGAGACAAGATTTCTTTATCTATTTGGTAAGTGTTGGACCATAAACCCCATGAAAGAAAGATAATAAAATTGATATGCAAATATTAATAATTTTAAGTATAATAATAATGAAATAATTTCAATGTAATTATATAGAATACATATATGAAATGTGGGATGAACATGGCCTATGTCTTACATAATACAAAATTGACATGAGAAAACCCTTACCTTTTGTCTTGGATTTCATCTTACACATCTAACCGTATGTATAATTAATAAAATTTTCTTATATATATATTTAAAATTACCATATTCATATATGTAATAAAATATATTAGTTGATTAAGAATTTATATTACCTGTGGTAGGATAATTCCATGTCAATTTTATGTTTCGGGTAATATCCACCATTTTTTCATATATGCTATGACTTTTTAATCTTTATCCTCTTACATAGATAATAATTTAATTAATTAAATAGTGTCAAAAATTATTTAAATAACATATTTATTAATTATATATATATGTATATTCATATATAAATTATAGGAAACTGAAGTTGAATATACCATTCATGGATACGGTGGGTCGTATGTATATGTGAACAGTTTACCTATATTCTTTTAATAATGAAACAATGAACATAAGTAAAAGAAATATACATATATAATATTTTTCTAATTTTATTATTATTTCATACATATCATATAAACTAACTGAACTTGTACTCAGTACATTGTATTTAATGTTTTAATGAATCACATCGCTTTGAGGCGGTGGTAGTCCATATATCAAGAAAAAAAGATATCGTATTTAAACGAGATGGAAATCATGATGGTAATATTAAAAAAAATTAAGAATATTAAATAAATCCCAAATATCATAAATATAATATTACAATAGTGTTTATATTATATTTCCCAACCATGGGAGGTGGTGAAGTAATAATAAGAATAATTGTTTTGTGATGAAGTAGTCCACCATACATGTAAGAGGAATATTTTTTACCCATTTGATGGAAGTGTGTGTATGTATAGGTCAAAAAAATTATAATAAATTCTATGAAGATTAGGGATATGAATATTATTATATATTTATGGAATACAAATAATTGAGGTAGTGGATAATGAAAATAAAACATAAAATCATGTGGAAGGATGTTGAATCTTCTTTAGGTAACTATATTTGCTGTTAACCAAAGAGATTCCCGGGATTGATTACATCAAAAATCATGGATTCCTGGTTGAATGGAGGAATGTTTTTATAGTAATTGGAATTATTTTAGATGAGATAATCTACCATGATAGGAGTGAGGAAAGGGAATAGTGGATGCCTTTTTATAGCTGAGGGGTGGTATTCATGTAGATACCAAATGGTAAACACTAATGTGAGGTATCCCTTGACTATTTTTTTATTAAAATACGAAACAATAGGGTATTAAAGGGGATTTATGGTCTATCAAAAAAATAAACACACAAAATAGGGGCATCTTTATAATTTTTTCCATTACTTCTATGATTACCCATATTTATTTTTTTGGGTTTTATTAAAGTGTATAGATTTTTATCCATACTAATTTAATATTCAAGAATAAATTAATATTATTTTAATTATAAAATATATATCTAATTTATTATAAATATGATACATTTTTTTAAAAATCACATGACTGTTAGAAATTAATTTTAAAACAAGCCCATGTTAGGAGAAAAAAACACTACATTAATGTGAACGGTGCTAACAATGTTGTTATTAGATAAAGATAAATATGGTTTTTATAAAAGATAAATTTTTATTGGAATATACAATAGCATATATTTATTAACAATTAATAATAATTTGGGAGAATATAGTAATTTTTAGTAAATTTTATATATTGTAATAAAAATTGATTTATTATTATGTATCATTAATGTATATTTTGACTTAATTTTCAATTTATACTATTTAAAAATATCAAGATAAATATGGAATTTAAATATATTGATTTCATATATTTAGTAAATAATTTATTTTAAAAAATTAATGAAAATAATTCAAATAATTTAATTTACTTTTAATATTTTTATTACAAATTATTTTAGTTCATAATACCACAGTTAGAATTTATATATATGTTAATAAAATAAATAATCTATAAGAATCTAAATATTTTATAATATGATGAAAATAATCTATTTACTTTAAAATAATGTGTCCAATTGATCTAATTTGGTTTATTGTACAATATAAAGGATTTATAAATGTTAAGGTAAGGAAGGTTTATTTTTTTGTCTCCTTCCTCATATAACTTTTTATACTGGTTACCTACATCGAATTTTAACAATTTAACTCAAAAAACATATAATAAAATAGTGAATATCTTTATTGGTCCACCCAATGGGTTTTTAGAAGTTTTTTGTCATTTATACACATTATATTCTATGTTTAATCACTAAGTAAGCTTATTCTTACCTTAATCATAATATTAAATGTTATCTTATTTAAATAATCATTTAAATAAATAAATTAAATTGATCATATTAAACAAAAAATTCACACTAATTAAAATTATTTATATGTATTTTTTTCAATGTATAATTCACCGATGATGACAAGCTCAATTAAATATTTATCATACATATGCAATGAGACATTGGGTTTTTTAGGAGTATGATTTTAATGTTTTAATTTTTTTATATCCAACTTTAATGGGATATTTGATCCAATGACTTGAATTCGATTTTTTTTTACTTTTTATCAAATTTATATTTAAATTCAAATGAAAATATTATTTATATATACAGAAAAAATTGACAAAATTGATTTTTTAATTAAAATTTAGTACATTCATTGTTCATCCAAAAAATGAAATATTTTGGAAAAAATACACAAATTCACAGTAATCTAATTTTGAAATTATGAAATCAAATAGGAAATTTATTTTCATTATTTACATTTCTAAAATTTGAAAAGATTAATTATATTATTGTTCATAGTATGATAAAAATCAATTCATTTAGAAAAAAACATTTCCAATCATCTAATCAATCTACCAAAAATTATATATTTGATAGTCATTATATTTTATTTATAAAAGAACATGATAATTAAAAAATTTAAAATGTAGTGATTAATCTTTATAATTATATGTAGAAGGTTTATTTAATGACTATATCATTTTAATAATTATAATAAAAAAAATGAGGTTTCATAAAAAATCAGTATTTCATGTAACACAAGCCATATCGATGATGCATGTAATGCAAGCATCTGTTAATGTAGAGTAAAATGAAATCATAACATGGAGTAGCATAAAATGTAACAATTAATCCTTGCATTTAAATAACACAATCTATATTCATCGTGGTGTGATGTAAAAAATATCAAAAAAAATAAATTAATACGAATAAACATTTCACCAAATCTCATGGTTTTATTTTATACCCACCTGAAAATGAATTTCAACCTCAAAAGTCATCTATTTAATCAATAGTTTAATACATGAATGTTACACTCATTAAAACCCACATAATAAAAATTTAATACATAGACTTCCTTTAAAAAAACTTTAAACCATAACGGTTTCCAAAAGTTAATCATAACTATGTTACAACGTTGGAGAACATATGTTTCATGTGGAAACACATACATCAGTGAAAATATTATAAAATCATATATATTGATAAAGATCACAGATCCTAATAAATCAAGTGATCGGGAGAATGAAAATAATCACAAAACCGTAGACTATTGAAGCATGGAAGATATCATTGATATCATTAAAAATGAATAAATAAGTCCACATTTTATTTCATGATCCTTTTTCCTAATGTCATAGAAATTTCCATGATAAGATTTGATTACATTATATATGTTTAACCCCACATTTTGTGGTGCTTCGAGCAATTTCGACTCCATCCTTTATTCCATTAAATGAAGGTGATTCTTTCATTCATAATGCATTGGCGGATCATGAGATCCTTAAATTTATTTATAATTGATTTTATATGACTTTATCTATCATTAAAAAGTTATCACATGTTATCCAATATGAATAAATCCCAGTATTCTGAGATAATATGTCAATATATTAAACCAAATTCAAATTTTAACATAAAGAATTCCATAAATGGTTAACCTTATAACCCTTTAGAATGATGGAAGTCAAAAAAAATTATTAATAGGGGAAATAAATATCTAAAAACAGCATATAATTGAACTCATGTATATCATAATGTATATCTTCATTCTCTTATACCAATCATGTTAATACCTCCATCACGTATTCAATTTTATATTTGTAATAAAACAAATTACCAAAAAAACCTTATCGAAAACATGATTTGTTTATTATATCAAAGCATATTGGATATATTACATAAATCCAAATTTTTTGTAAACTTCATGAAAATTATCTTATCCCAATTTTTGAAAAGTATCATAATCAATTCAAATGTAATAAGTACCATCCAATTTACTTATTAATATCTATCATATATTTATCCATTCATTGTTATTAAACATTAGAAACATTTTAAGGGTTATCTTTCTATTAAGCACATCAATAAGATAAATATCACATTTCCATTAATTAACATTTCTATTTTATTATAACCATTTAACATATCAATATAAATCCTTCTTGAACAAACATAAAAGGAACAATCCTTGTTTAAAATTCATGAATCGAAATTCATGATAACATAAATTATTACACTTCAAACATAATTCATTGGTAATCATACCTCATCCATGTTCAAAATAATTATTTACATTAATATTTCAAATATATCATCATCATCAACAACAAAATAACCCTTACTCGTACCCCCTTAAATATTCTCTTCATGATATTTCTTCTTTGGAAAAAGATTAATATAATGATTATTAATTACACATAAAAATCATTTAACATATGATGATGTATTAGGGAAGACATTATCATAAATTTCATTAGAAAGACTCTAAATTTTCCATTTTAATTACCTCGTTTTCCCTTATATTCCATTATCAATAAATATTTCTTTCCCCTAAATAAATTTACATTGGTTATTCTTTCCATATTCTCATCACAAAGGAAACTAAATCATCATTCATGTATTGTCTCAATTACCCAAACTCTAATAAAAATGATTCCTTATATTCTTTGGAGTGTTTGAGAGTTGTTTAAGGTTCACATTTTTAATCATGTTCCTTGGAATCTGATTAGGAATGATATCAACATCCTTCCCTCTAGGGATCATCAAATATCGCTAATGATTTGTAAAAATTCAATCACATTTAATGTTAACCAAATTTATTCTAATTACATTCATTTACAAAAACCAATATAAATATTGTGTTCATTGATTAACATATAAAAACCCATATTATAATGGAAAAAATCTAATATGATATCTAAATAATGAAATATTTTTTTAAATCTATGACACATAGGCTTATAAATGGAGAAATCCATATTAATAACCTTTTATATATCCTTACGGATATCACTAATGTTTCTTCAACCTATGTTCCAAAGATTGAATTAATAATTCCATTGATACCAAATATAGCAACCCATGATTAATATACATTGATATTATATAATTATTGATAAATATTTAGTACATTTCAAAAGTACAATCATGATGATTTTTATAGATTAGTGTATCTGGAATCAAAGAAAATATTCATCTAACCTTTTGAAATATATTCAATGTTTCCAAAAAAGATGATATTTTTTAGTACTTCAACTTAAAACCATTATTCATAACCTAAGAAATTTAAATATAAGAAATGGTGATCTTATATTCTCATCATGGGTAAATAAAAGAGTTATATATGTATTATATGATAATAACAGTATGAAAACATGATAATATAATTTTAACAATATACACTTCATTTAAAATATCATTAACAGAAATCATGGAATAAATAATTTTGGTTCATAAGATATTAATCATAATGGAAACATGAGAATATTTCATGAAAATATTATATAGGAATAAGACATGGAATTTATGTCATACACATAAACGTGTAATATGAACCCCTATAAGTCAATGGAGCATTGAAAATTAATTTCAATGAGCATCATGAGGAATACACATTATGGGGGTAACCCAACCATCCCCAATCATAGTATTTTATACATAAAGGATTGGGTTTCCTTATCTTCCCACAGTGTAATGGGTGTCATTTTCTTCCCATGGTGGATTTCAACACCCTATCTTCCCATAGTGGATCATTCTCCTCAAAATATTTCTCATCATTATCTTATGATGTATAAATCATTACCAAATTTATTGAGGGGAGATATAGATCCCAGCCCAACATTATAAAATCACGCATACATGTTCCAGAACATAATAAAACATCCATGATATCATTACCCATAAAAACATATGGGTTTCATCAACATCATATCATATCTAATGAAATAAAAATCATATCATAACCTTGTCATCATATCAAAACCTTTGTATAATATATGGTTTCGTAATAATTTCATCAAATCATTACATATAAGAATAATTGTGTTTCAAAATCATATAACCCATGCTAGGGAAACAAGTTACATAAACAAAATGACATCTTAATATGATAAAATTCAACAAAATAATACATATAACATACATGGATCACATCTGTTGTAAAATGTAATCTATTTTAAAGGATGTCACCTTAGATAAAGAATGATTTTTAATGATAATTTGGAACCTTTTTAAGAAAATATCATTTCATTGAAAATACATTCCATTATACATTTTGAAAAATAACATTCTTACTAAAAAAATATTTTAAATTAAACTTATATTTTTTATTGAGCAAAATATATTTTCCTCTTAAAAAGGTATCATAAAAAATAATTTTTTTGAAAACATTAATATTTCAAATGAGTTTTAAGACTTATAAATAAATCATGAAAACATTTTGAAACCCTTCTATTCTTAAAACCATATAAAAATAATAAATTAAACATAAATACAATGTGAGAACATTATTATTTTATAAAATATTAAAAACGGATAATGAAAAAAATGAAAACTTTTTAAAAAAAAATTACATTGAAAATGACTATAAAAAATAATTTAAAGAATACTCAAGAAAAAAATATCATTAAAACTACCCTTGTAAACATGAATTTTAAAATTTATGCAAATGAAATTCCTGATGGTGGGTATGGTGGTACATGCCAATCATTCATTTTGATGTTTAAAATAATTAGAAAAGTTCCCTGATTAGAAAATGGAATAAACATTTATTTTAAAAACATATTTTAAAATGGTTAAAAATACATTTATTTAATTTTTAATTTCTCTGGATAATATTTGATAATAATTTTAAAACATTTATAGAATAGTCAATTTTTAAAGAACACATATTTCCAAATGAAAAGAGAATGTAATTTGTATTTTCTTAATAATACTGTCTTAATTTTAATAAGTAAAAAAGTGTGAACAAATGGAACCATTACATAAATATATCCTTAATAAATATAGTATAATAATTTTGATGGGATTTATTTAGTTATGGACCATAATATTTAATCAATTGGAGCATAAGCGTAAACAATCCTAAAAAATGATATTATTGTAGAAATAAACTACAATCAATTTTGTAACATTGAATCAAAATCACCCTGAAATAATAACATTTTTTTAATCCTAAAATATCCTGAAAAATAAATATATTTGTGATATAACATGTAAAATTTCATTATATACAAATATTATAAGAATATAAATGAATAGCACATCATGTGTTTCAATGATGACAAATTGTGAAAACATTAATTTTCTGATTCGGTAATTATTGAACCATAACAGCATGAATTATATATATATATATATATATTAAAATTTATATTTAAATATTTGTAATTATAATTATAATTATAATAAATTATACCCAAGTGTATTATTCACCCCACATATAATAATTATGTGGTGAAGATGTCTTATGTCACATTAAAAGTAAAATTGAGATGAGAAAATGAATACATCAATTATTGACATTCATTATACACAATCAAATCACCTATATAAAATATATAAATTAATTTTTAGTATACCACATAACTATATTATTATATTTAATTACATACATTATTTTATTATAAATTTATATTTTCTGTTTATTCAAAATTCCATGTGAATGTTATGTTTCAAGTAATATCCTCTAATTTTTCATATATGTTTTGACTTTTTATTCATAATCCCCTAACATAAATAGTGATTTACATATTTATAGAATGTAAAAAATTATATAAATAACATTTATATTCATTATATAAATATTTATAATTATATTTAGATTATAGAAATATTAAATGGAATATGTCGTTCATGCATATGGTAGGCCATATGTACGCATGACTGTTGATTATATTTTTTTTCAAATCAAAATAATGAAAGTAAATGACATATTATATATATTTATACATATATATATTTAATAAATTTAAAATATAATTATTATATCATACATTTCATATAAATTAACTAAACTCATCCCAAATACATTCCATGTAATGTGTGAATGAATCATATTGCTTTGAGATGGTGGTATTCCACATGTCCACAAACGAAGTCATCATGTTTACAAAAAATGTAAATAATTAATATAAATTTTTTATAATAATTAAAAAATAATCAATACATCCTTCATATCATATATATATATAATAAAAACATTATTTACATCATAATTCACGACCATTAGTGGTGGTAAATGAAAAAAAACGAACCACTATATTTCGTGAGGTGGTAGTCCACCGTACACACAAACTATATGTTCGTTTGTAATTTGATATAAATTTTTGGATGATTAGGTAAAAAATTATAAAAACAATATATATGTATATTTAGATTATTGATTTTATTATATTAGCATATAATAATAAAAATTAATGTTCTGTATAATGAAAATAAAACAAAATATCTTGTTGAAGGATCTCTCCACATTTTTTGGGTAACTCCATTGTTTTCACCAAATAGCATCCTACTGTGAATATATTTACAAATTTTATCTTTTAAGATAAATTTAGTGATGTTTTCATCATATCTGGGTAATTTTTCAGTGATCTAATGTTTCTTGATAGGTGTGAGTACGCCCAAGACTCAATTACTTTTATATATGAGGAGGGGTGTCACTATTGAATATACCAATAGATTAACACAATTTGGTGTTATTCCTTACCACATGTTCATAACAATTGATAAATAATGGATTAATTAGGATTTATAGTGTATAAACACCTAAAATATACAAAAAGATGTAAATTTTTAAAATTCTATTACATAAATTATATGTTTCCACACTTTTATCATTTTTGTTTTTATTAAGGTAACTAGTTATCAAAAATATTTTATTTAAACATTCAGACTGAAATAAAATTATTATTATATAAAATATATACTTATATAATTATATATATGATAACTAACTTAAAAAATGATATAGTGATTTGGGTAATTAAGTTTCAAATGAGAACAAGTAGTGCACAGAAACATTTCACTACATTGAACCTTCTGACAATGTATTTAATATTTAAATGTAAATATGTAGAATATAGATAATATATTTTCCCACTAATATAAATTTTTTAACATTTATTAATATTTAAAAAACAGTAATAATATTTTTTTTATTAAATTTTAAATCTTATAATAAAATATCATTTATAATAAAATAACATTTAGGTCTATTTTGACATTATATAATTAATTTAATTTCAAAACTGTCAATAATAATATAGAATATGAAAATATAATGTTCACACAAGTGTAAAAGAATATATTCATATAAAAATTAAACGAAATAATTCAATCATTCAAATTCACTTTCAATATTTTAAGTAACATTTATTTTAGAGAATTATTCACTAAATAATTACTGCATTCAGGATTCCTTAAGCAGTTAATCTAATTAAATAATCTCTAAAGTTTCATTATAAATTAATAGGATGATAAAATATTCATTAATATTTAATTTAATATGTACAACCAAACTAATTTTCGTATTTTCCATATATCAAGGATTTATAAATCTGACAGGTACGTAATCCTCTTTTTTGTTTTTTTAATTCTTAACATATTGCATTCGCTACATTTATAGAATATGATACTAATAAATAAAACCCAAATATATAATAAGGTTATGAGGGTTGAAATATGTTACTCAAATGGGATTTGGATAGGTTTTGGGCCATTTATATAACATATATTCTATGTTTAATCATTAAGTATGCTCGTTATTACCTTAATCAATGTAAATAATTTTAACGATTTTCACTAATAATTTGATTCAAAAAAATAATTTGAACATATTATACCAAAAAAATTATAATGATTCAAAATATTTATATTTTTCAAAAATTCAATTCATAAATATGATTTTTTATTAAAATTAATCATATAGATGTAGTGAGATAATGAGTTTCTAAGTAGAAAATTTCAAATGATTGGATTATTTTTATATCCAATTACATTGATAAATATGATCTAATGAATATTTTTGATTAATGTATGTAATATATATATAACTAATCATTATAGAAAAATTAAAATTTTACTTAACAATATAAATGAATTAAAAAAAGTTGTTTTCAATTAAAATGCAGTGTCTATTAGTATTCATGAAAAACTGAAATAATTCATAGAAATAACAAAATTTCAACCTAAGTAAATTATCATATTATGAATTAGTATAGAAAATTTATTTCATGTAATTGAATTTCTATATTTTACTAAATTTAATTTTATAATATTTCAGAGAATGACATAAAAATTTGCTCATTTAAGGAAATTGTATTTCAAAACATATAAAGGAATTCTCAAAATATATATGGTTTATCATAATTATGATTTATTTATTTATATAATTTAATATTTATATTTAAAATTTACATTTTAATATTCATCTTACTATGGATAATGTCTATGTTATACCTATCTTGTTTATATAATTTTAATAATAAAATATTGTCTCCGAGAAACTTATTGTTTCATGTAAAACAATCCATGTCTATGTTACGTGTAGCACTATCAATCATCGTGTATAGTATTAAAAAATATTTTCAAGGTAATTCATAAAAAATCAATAACATGGATTTTTAATATAACACAAGAATATATTCAGTTTTGTGTGAAAGAAAAAAATAAAAAACAGGTTAAAAAAATTCAAGAACATATTTCACAAAATCATTGGGTGTCACAAATGGTATGACAGATATTAGTATTCTAATTGAATATTTTAATAATAAACACATTTATATATGATTTTGTAGTGCCTTATAATAAATATGATCTTGTTTTAATGGTTTTGTTTCAAAATACATTCAATATTTGAGTTTGTTTAATTTTAAGTAACAGGTGGGAGAATTTTTTGATCTATCTCTTCTGTATCCATGATTTCTAAAAATATGTTTATAATAATTTTTACTATCCATTTATGATTGTTTAATTTCATTCTTACCCTCATTTTACTTTTTACAAAATGGTTTGAATGAATTTTTTTTCATTTTCCAAATGACATACTTTTGGAATTTTCCAAAAAAAATTTGAAAGGAACATCTCAAGATTAAATTAAATGAACACAATTTATAACCATCATGAAGATATAATTCATTAAAACATACATTAAAATTTTACATGGACCATATCAATGAAAATGGTTTCATTCTTTTTTATGCAGTCTTATATATTATATTTTTTTAAATTTTATTGGTTATTTTTTCAAGAAGGTTTTAATGATTTTTAATGGTGTTTCAATTCCTTAAAAAATATCCATTGATATAATTCTATATTACTATGGTTATAATCCAAGGATAGCATATCTTTTCTTTCACTATTTTTTCATCTATATTTTGACAAGATTAACTATTTATGAACCATATTACATTTCTATGGGTAATCCTATTATGAAAAAAGTAATAAATCAATTTTGTGTAACAAGTAAAAATATGTTGGATGTTTGATGATATTTTGGAACACATATATATGATTTTAATTATGCTATGTATGGGACATATATATCCCTGTAAAATATTATTTAATGTATTATAGCTCATAAAATTGTCATGGGAATCAGTTTAACGTGTTGGATCCTATATGGTTATCATTTTAATGTGCTTTATTTGTTATGAGAAGAAAGATTATTGGACTAATATAATATGGAATATTTGTTTTGGTTCCCTATATAATGTTTTATAAATTAAACATTACGTATGTTATGGTTTTTATACAAAGTATGATACAAAAATAAACATTTACGCGATGAATATACGGTTTATGATTGATTGATGATGAGTTTTCACTCATATGATTCATGACATTTGAAATTATAGTGTTTTATTCTAAGGCTCATGGTCCAAATTATTGTAATACTGGGTATAAAAATTTTTTTAGGGTTAGGATCTCATACCCATATGATTATCTTATAATTTCTTATCATCATCAATTGATATGTCCCATGATAACCTTTACTAATAATATATGTGCACTTTTCTCTTTTGTTTCAATTAACCTAGTTTTGAGTAATTTTTTAGTAGATATTCTTATGTTGATTACTAAGAGGAATGATATTTTTATGAAATATTGCTGATAATTCATTTAAAAATATGTTGGTATATCAATACTTCATATACACTAATCCTTTATTGTTTTGACATGGATCATATTTTTATGTATGGAATATTCAAATAAATAGATGTAATATTTGTAAATAAAAAACATGGACCACTACATAACATGTTTAATATTCATTCATTATAATCAAACACCATCTAAAATACATATATGGATTGTAAATTTGAACATATCCCTATTAAAACATAAGTGACACTAAATGGTGTCTTTGATGATGAATTAAACTATATTTAAAAGATACCTAAAAACATTATATTGTAAAATTACTTTTCAACACTGAAAATAGAAATTTATAATATAAAAAATTACACAAATTATTTATAGAAAATTTTCCTTTAAAATATATTTTGAAATATGTAATTGAATAATTAAATCATTTAGTGGTCATGATATTAGGAAATATTGTTCATGTCATACACATTGAAACAATGATTCCTTTCATGTTTTAACAAAATTTTAAAAAGCAACTTATTCAAAAAAATAAAAAGATGATTAATTTTATTTAATTTAGTTAAAATTAATAACAATGTATATATGACTTCAAAAAATAATTATACAAAATAAATACACTATTTTAACCATTTTTAGGAAACTTGGACAATGAAGAGAACATATTTTACACTAAAGAGATAAATTAATTTGATTATCCATAAAAACATTAAATTATTATCTTGAGTAATTAAAGGTAGAAAAATGAATGGAAAAAGTTTATTATTACTAAATAACAAGAGTATTATAAAATAATGTAATTTTTTGAGATATATATCACAATATTTAATCATCGTAAACATAAACATATGAATCTTGATAAATAATGAAATTATTCTAGGGACCGTGTAGTGGTTTGTTATCTATTGTGTCATAACCCTCATAAAATAATGAATATTATATAGAAATATAAATCCCCATTATTTCCATAAGTATAATATTAAATTAAATCCATTAGAAGTATATATTCCACAACAAAAAAAACATGTGGTGAATATGGCATATGTCACACAAAAATACAAGTCATGTGAAACACCCATACCTGAAGTCTCGATATTCTTACAACACATTTGATACTCATGTATAATAAATATAGGATTATTATACCTATATTAAAAAATGGAACTCATATATATCCTAATATATTATATTTAATTAAAACCTATTATCACCAGTTTATAAATATTTCTTCAATAAAATCGATGTTGAATGTGATGGCTGCTTTATTTATATGGTATGCTTGGGTTTGGTAGTCATTGTCCATTAAGTTTTGTTATGATTACATCATATATATAATTTTTATAATTATAGTAATATCTTATATATTAATTTATACATTTTTATATTCATTCATAATAGTTATAGATAAAAAATAAATTACACCATTATTGGATATGGTATGTTATATGTAAGGATGAATGATGTTTACATTTTTTGAATGAAGGATTGAAAAAAAACATAAAAAATATATTCCCATTAAAATAACATCCATATAATATATTTTTAATATATTCCTTATGTATATACATATTACCCTCCATGTCAAAAAAAGTGAAACAATTTAATCTCTTCATGTAGACTGTAGTCAAGTTGTTCTTAGGAGTAACAGTATTGTTTTACAATAGACTTGAATGTAAAAATTTATAAATGAAATTATTGTAATATGTGTTTAAAGTTTCATTAAAATAATTTATAATCCATAAATACATCTTTATCTCTATCTATAATATGTGTTGGTTGAGAATGAATTACATTAGTTGCTGAGGCGATAGTTTATCATACACACAATTGACATTTTTCCCATTTCATTGAGGTAGTGATGAATGTAAGTTATTATATTAAAATAATAACATATAATAATATATTATGTTTTTATGTTATTAATTGAAAATATTAGAATAATAATATAATTATTATGGAAGAATAAGTAAAATAAGAATTCTTTGGTAAGAATAATGCCCCTTCTTCATATAAACTCTTTATGTTTTCACCAACAAAAATCATATTGGACTTCCCTAATAAACAAAAGGACCCTATTAAAAGGTTATTTAATTAAATATGGTATTTTTGTATTTATATTTCTAAAAAAACACTTATATAGTATAAAGAGGAGAGGATATAGTTTCTCTATTTTAATTAGGGAGTGGACACGCTTTCAATTATTTAAATGAGAATGTTATACCCTTATTTTAAACACCCCCAAAAGACTCCAAAATTGAAATTATCAGATCCTAAATGATATAAACACTATATATAAAAATAAAATAGTTATTTTAGATGTGTTTAGGCAATTCTAACCAGTATAGGTTTATTTTAACTCTTTGATTAACGCATCATAAACTTATCCACACACAATAATTTTCACAGTTCTTATTGTTCACTATGAGTAAAAAATAATTTGACATTAAATTATCGTATAATTTATTATTATTTTAAATATGGAATCAATTTTACTAAATTAAATTCACAAAATATGTGGAATGTAATTTAAAATTAAACTAAATATGTGATGAAAATGTGGATTTCCAATTAAATGTTTTCCATAAGTATTGAATGTTTTTATATAAATAATTAACATGAAATCGATTTCAATTTTATTATTTATTTTAATAAATAGTATATTGAATTAATTTTACTTTTAATCCATTTTAATATCGAAGGTAAAATTCAAGGTGATTTAAATTATATGTTTGTTTTTAATAAAAATCATTATTTCCACTATTAATCAAAAAATTAATATTTTTATAATATTATAAAATTTTGACAAGGAAAATTTTAAATGTTGATTTCTTAAATAATGTTAATTAATAAAATAAATTTCCCAAATTTGAATGAAATAAATTTTTTTATTTTTTCCAAATTGATAATGAGAATATGTTTATTTTAAAAAAAAATTATTTCTGAATAATATGAAAACATTACAGAAATATTAAGTAAATATTTATAAATTTTTTTATTTATATAAAAAATTAATTAAAAAATATGGTTTACTCATTTATATAATTATGTTTAATAGATAGTAAATAATGATAATATTTATATTATATCATTTTTAATAGTATATTGTGGTTCATCATAACACGGTTTTGTGTGTACCACGAGATATCAAGAAAAATTAAATGTGTGAGTGTAAATGTGTGAGTGAGTGTTTCCTAAAATCTATTTGTGTGACAGTGCATGCCTATGTATGTCACGAACCAAAACTTGTTACCACTAATACCAGAAATATATATAGCTCATGATAAGGGTCGAAAGGTGTTCCCTATCACAATGGGATGGAACAAGTTCATAGGTATTAATAAATTAGTTTTAAGAATGATTTACCCAAGTATGAAAGCAAAAAACATTACAAACAATGAATAATAAAAATATGAAATTTTCATGCCAAATATTTCATAAAAAAACCAAAATAGAATACCTGGATTAAAAAAATTACAATATTTCTAAATAATAATAAATATTGTAGAAAGTCAGCAACAATAACTCCACAGGACAGGGGTTTGTCACCCCCGTGCCGTCTCCACAACACTGCACCAAGAGGGAAAAAACAACCTGAACCGCCATCACTCGAGTTTTTGGCTATACCTGAGTCAAACATTATGTATTATACAAACACCCAAGGGGTGTAAGTTGGGTTTGAGCCTACTCATAGTAGTATACCACCCAATTATTCCAATGGACATGTAATACAAAGTGAAAAGCATGTAGTTTTACTATGTAATGAAGATGATGATAAATTTCACGTTGTCTAACAATCAATTGAAAGTAGTTTTTAAAATGAAAATTTCAGAATGTTAACATGATTATATAAGAAGTTTTATCTATTTTAATGTACATCCAAAAACACCCTAATACAACAGTAAATACCACAAATCAAATTAGCACCAAAACTGCGAACACCCCAAGGTAACAAGATAGTCTCGGTCCTTATGCACCTCCACCTCAATGAAAAGTAACGATAGAAAATTCTATTATTATGCACGATCGAATATTAGGGAACATACTCATATCCTAGTGGTACCCCATCACCATTCATATAGTTTAGTTATAGTTTTCATTATCCATTTTCTCAGAAAAACATGGACAACACCGGTTAGGATCAGTAGCTATACTTGTACATATCCTCCATCCTAGGTACATGGGCTTCCCCATTTGTCCTCAAAAAATACCAGCATGAAATGAACATATATTTTCAAGTAAATACACCACTATATATCAATTACAAACATTACATTATATTTACACACATTATACAACATAAAACACACAACAAAAAAATTTCATTTTTAATAAAAAAACATCTCAAAATCTTATCATGTTTTGTGCCCAAAACTCCTTGAAACCCCCACATTGAAAATCATGTGCACACATTAAGTAACCCAAAAAATATGGATGTCTGAAACATTCCAATTAAACCAATAAATAAATCTTATGGAATCCCCATATATGTTATGAATTGATAACATTGTAAAACATTCATTTTTCACAAACATGGTACCTAAATATTTATTAGTTTCACAAACACCATTAAAATAGAATTTTGCAACAACCAATAATGGTCATAGACATTCAAAATAGTATTTTCATCTTTAATACATTTCAATAAAATCAACTAAGCAATTATAGGGTATCTCTAACCGCTGAAATGAATGGAAGCTTTGTAACCCCCCCCCCCCCCAATTTCACAAAAAAGTGACACCAAAAATTCATTTGCATTTTAAATTCCACTAAAAACAATTTAAATTATGAAATAAAAATTAAAAAACCATAATCACAGCAATATATGTCACAAAATTTCACACATAATGGAATCACCTATTAAATTATTGAAACCCTTGAATCTTTTGTGCGAAAACTCAAATGCACAACCGCCGTACCTCATAAATGGTAGATAAAGCCTAAAAACTGAATATTTGACCCAGAATACCCATGTATAAACCCTAGGATCCAAATAAAACCCATTTATAATTTGGTACTTCAAGGATAAGGGAATAAACCCTACACACATTGAATTAAACCGTATGAAAAATGAATGAAGACGGAAGGAGACCCACTTACTTGAGAGAGCATGTAGAAATCGCCCCAAATACATTAGTATAGGAAGTTATAAATAGAAAAATATGAAATTGAGGTTAGAAAAAGGATGATGAGGTTAATTGAGAACTTAAATTGGAAAGCAATTGTGAAAAATTAAGGAGTTATTAATGAATCAAACTACATATTTAAATTTGATTGAAATTTGAAAGCTGAAGTTGTTTCGACCTAAACCGCATTGAAAATGAGATCCAAAGAAGGGGATAAGTGAATTTGAGCACCCCATTCTTCTGTGGCCTCACGTGAGAGGTTGAATAATTGGAAAATAATTAAAATTGAATATGATATTAAATAAATCATTTTTTAAAACATGAAATGTGCTTCTAGGCTGGGACAACTCCTTAAATAAAAACCCAAATACAACATAATTATGGATTTCTAATGGATACAAATTAACACAGTAGATTAAATATGTCAGGGGAGTCTAATTTCGAATTTTATTAGATGAAAATTCTTGAAACATGAATGATTTATTATTAAATAAAAATTTATTTTTAAATCGGAAATTGGACTCACTCTTTGGCCAAAATTTTAAAAACCCACCATTTTAACCAAATCGCATGGAAAACACAAAAAAAATAATGGAAATTAAATGAGAAATACCATTAATATAATTCAAGAATGTGACATTGTAAAATTGGAAAATGATAATATGGTAGTCCAATGTCCAAATTTTTATATCTCATATAGTTCAACAAAATGAGGAGTTTCCGTTCCCCTATTCCTCAGACTTTTGTGTCGTAACGGATGATTCACTCTGAAGAACACATGATTTCCCAAATGGAAGTCAAAATGTATCCTCAAATGGTTATAATTTCATCCCTTTCTTTTTTAAATAATTATTAGAATCATATGAATCAGTTGATGTAGAAAACAATTCATTTTAACTTCTCAAATAGGTACCCAACTAGATACACCAGAAACCCAAAGGGCAATCTCGATCCCCATAAGATGATTACCATCAGTAGTCCATCAAATTGAAAATAGAGGGCAATATTTCCCTAATACTTAATAAATTACATTGAACACACACATAAAAATATATAATAGATAATATGTAATAAGAGATACATATATTCCATAACTGATAAAAAAACTACTGAAACTAAACAACTCAATATAAGAATCAATATCCAAGTAAAAGTTTAATAAAAAAGGATGTCTAAAATAAGAAAATATAACAACTCATTTTGTATGAATATAAAGACACCCATTTGTTAACCACATATTTCATATCCAAGTGGAACAAAAACAACACCACCTCACTACCATTCCCTTAATTTCGGTTCATCGAATGACACAACCAGTTCTATGAAACACCAAAGAGGTATATTTGGAGTGATATAATAGGATCTGTAGGGTCTGACTAATGTGCACTATATCATGTCTTCAAAAATTTATATTTTTTTGATAAAATTTTAATAAAATAAGGAATTGGAATATTTTTATAGTTTTAAGAAAAAAAATCATGGTAAAAATTGTTTAATTTTATTTTTTCCATATTTATGAATGGAGAAGGTATGTCATTTTCAATGAATTTCAATTTCTAATATCTCTCCTTATATATCATGGAAAAAAAATTATGGATAGCATATGATATCAATATTAATGTTAGTACAATAATTACAAAAATAATATTATACCAAATAGGCCAGGAAGCATAGGTAACAACACGCCAAAGATCACTATAGGTATGGATAGTTAGGTAACATATACCTAACATAGAAAATAACGTACACATAAAACCACTATACATATTCATTTATTATTTTAAGAAAATGAACAAAACAATAAATTTAACCCCTAGTAATTAACACCCCATTCATTATAAACATTATCAATACAAATATATTTGGAATATCTAAAACATTATAACCACAATCACTCAAAATTGGAATTAGAATAATGTATTTGGAAACATGAAAAAATAAACACTTGTACATAATTAACATATATTATCTCAGACTAGGTTTATCTCAAATAGAACCGTTCATATATAAATAAGACATAATACATATCATCATAACCATTGCGATGATGAACATAAAAAAGGGTTTTCGTCAGATGAACAATGAGGGTAAACATGTGAGACATGTATGCATAAAGGCGAGATTAAGGGGATGATAATGTGAACATAACATTATAAGATCATACTATACATATCAAATATCATAAATATGAATCAATTAATAAATGTTAGAAGTTCATAAGAAATAAATACTAAGGAAATGAAGAACATATTCCCTGAAAGCATAACATAGGGATAATACATGGAATTGTGGAAAACACATATGAATAAATAATAATTTTATGGTTATCAAGGATTCACTATCTTAAAAATATTAGTAGTATATGTGCACTCCCTGTATAATATTGATATTCATATTTTACTCTCATGACCATATTTGTAGCATGATTTCACTCCTCATACCATCTTAGTAGTCTTGGTTCACTCCCTGGGCCATCTTAGTTGTTATGTTTTAGATTCAATACAATCCTAGTTTATCTCATGAGATATAAATTTTAACCTAATCCATTGGAGGGAAATATAGGTCCCACCCATATTAAAAGTTCATCATGAATATTTATTCAACCAATCATAAATAATATTATCATAACTCATGAAATGAAATATGTATCATAATAACAAAATAATAATATAACATGTGGAGAAGGAAAAAATATTTTATAATCATATCATCAAAACCAAAACCCATGAAAAGTAATGTGGTTCAAATTCATATAAACTATGAAAGAAAGATGGGATTAAAAATCATGTAATGAAAACATAACACATTAATAAATTGTATATGTATAGAAGTATTTAACGATTAACCCATAAATGCATGAGTGATACCATAATATTTCATTTTTAAAAGGTAAATAGCTTTAAAAGATATCATAAAATTATTTCTTGATGAAAATATAATTTCATTATTGAAAAAAGTTTATTTAAAATATTAAAACTTTTGAATACCATTTTCATTAAAATAATCATGGATGATTATAAATAAATCATTTAAATCATTTCAGACACCATAATGTTTATACATATATAATGAGATATTGAAAACCTTTTCAAACCAATTTTCCTTAAATCCTATAAAAGGTGTTTGGATATTTTTTGAAAACAGTTTTCATTGAGAATATAAAAAAGAATATTGAAATTTTTTTCAAACCCATTTAACTTGAATACATATAAAAGGAGTTTCCCAAATTTGTTGATACCCATTTTTTTTAAACTTAATAAAGGATCATGAATTTTTTCTGAAAAAAATTCATCTATTACTTATAAAAGGTGCATGAAAATTTTTCAATAAACATTTTCCATGAATCCTTATAAAATAATTTTGAAATCATTTTAAATCCATTTTTAAATGAAAATAAATTTAAAAAGAACCATTTCCAAAATAGTAGGATAATATTTTTTTAAAAAATTATCATCCAATGTATGCTTCAATAGAATTAAGGTCATGATGGTTGGAAATTCCATACATGTAAGACATTACTTTTTCATCGTAAAATGTTTAGAAAAGTGACTAACTAGAAAATAACATGAAGATTATTATTTAATGAAAATATTATTTTTGTTAATTTAGAACATTGGAAAATATTTCTTTTAATGATCATAGCAGAATAAGAGAATATTAATTGAAATATTTTATAAAACAAGTTTTTTAAAGAACATGGATTTCAGACCGAAGAGAGAGGTAATGTAGGATTTTCAAAAAATACTATATTGATCATATTTTGTACCAAATAATTTGAAATGTTACAATTTCTTGTATATAACCTAAATGAAGAGATGTTAAGAAATATCATGACATTTATTTAAAGATGAATCATAAAATTTCATCAATGATAGCGTAATAAAAAATAATCATGATAAATAGTGATATTGTAACTATAAATTGTTACCAATTTGGTAACATATAATTATAAATTATGTAAATAATAACTTTATTCGAATGTTAAAATATCATTAAAATGATGAAATTAATGATATAATATTTCAATGGATGTATATAGATATCACTGAAAAATATAGGTGCATAACATGACATGTTTCTAAAATAATGGATATTAAGACTAAATAACTCTACCTATTTGGTAACTATTGATACAAAAATCCCATGGAAAAAAGTATATCAAATTAATGTAGGGTGAGGGAGGGTTTAATAAAAACATAAAACATTCATAGAATGATTATGAAGAAAATAATTGAGTAATTTCCCTAGTAAGTCATGATAAAATCCAATATATTTCATAGAGAGATGATAAATAATAATAAATTATCTTGAAAAAAATTTTATAGGAAAATATTCTTTATTCTTTAAAAATATCATTAAAAAGTAAAATCTGTTGAAAACCATTTTATTGAAAATTAACCTGAATGGTTATAATGAAAATTTTAAAAACAATTTGGAAAAATATTTCATTGTAAACATGTAATTTGATATTGAAAAGTTTTTGAAAACCATTTTCCTTGAAAAAATATAAATGGATCTTGAAAATATTTCGAAAATAATTTTTCCGGAAACCATATAAACTGTTCATGAGTAAAATTTGGAAAAAAAATATATTGAATACTTATAAAATGTTCTTAAAAATGACATAAAACCCATTCTCCATGAGAAAATATAAAATGATATTGCAATCGTTTTGAAAACCAATTTTATTGGACAAAAAAGGATCTTGAAAAATATTAGAAAATAGTTTCATTGAAAAAATTAAAAATTTGCATGAAAATGTTTTGAAATTTTTTTTCCTTAAATCTTATGAAATGATATCTGAAAAAAAAATTATAACCTTATTACTTTAATAATTATTAATGAATCATGTAAATGTTTTAGAAACCATGTTAATCCAAAAATACTCTAAAACAATGATTTTTATATAATATTTTGATTTTTTTAAAAAATAGTTTTTAATCTATTAAAGGTTGCTTAAGTGGAATTATGTTCATGAAAGTGGGTCATTTTATACATGCCAAACTTTCTATTTTCACCATAAAAAATATTGAAAAGTGCCTTAAATTGAAAATGACAAGAATATCCCTTTTTAAAAAACAAGTTTTGATTAAAAGGTAAAACAAGGGTAAAATATTCCATTAATAATCATTGGATATTAGTAATATATTTTATGAAACCTTTTAGCTAACATGTTTTTGACGAACACATATTTTTTAATGAAGAGAGTGGAAAAGCAGGGTTTTGTTAAAAACACATTCTTGATCATAATATGTAAAAAAGAGTGGGAAAATGGTATGATTAATTTTATAGAACCTGAATTAATAGAATATAACCAACCACATTAATTGATTTAGTGATATATCATAAGATTTAATTAACCAGAGAATAATCATAAAAAATATTGAAAATAGTGACATTGTAACTATAAATGATTACCATTTTGGTATCATTGAATTAATAAAAAATGGGAATAATAAAAATAAATTAAGCCTACATTTCTTGAAAATGGCGAGATTTATGATATAAAATTGAAAAGGTAGAATATACTCCTATTTGTAAAATAGAGGTGCATAACATGACATGTGTAAAAAATAATTCAAATGGAGACAAATTTACTACCGATTGGGTACATTTTGATAAATTTAACATAGGAAAAGAAAAGAATACAAATAATATTATAATACCCATGAATTTAATTAAAATAAAAATATAATACATAAATGGATAGTATACACACAAAAATATATAAATTCGAGGTGATTATGACATGTATATCACATAAATAAAATGTGAGATGAAATTCTCTTACCTTGTGTTTTGAATCTCATTATACTCATCAAAACTCATGAATAATAAATGTTTTTTATCATAAATCTTTTACAAAACCATAAAACAATATCTAATGTCATATGCAGTTTAATTATGACTTTATATTACCTATCACATAATAAATGTTTTTATGTTTTTAGTTTTGGTAATATTCACTTTGTTTTTCATGTATGTATAAATTTTTAATATCCAAAGTATTTATACATATATCATGACTTTCAGTATGAAATCCATGATATAAATTTAATTTATATTCAGTGTATGTGTATTATAATAATATATATAATATATAATTATGAAATATAATACATCATTCATAGAGACGGTATGCCATACATACGCATGAACGCGATTTCTGTTTTATTATCATATTATAGAAATAATGAAAATTAAATATATACACATATAGATATATAATATAATTATGTAAAATTAATTATTTCATATTTATAACAAAACTTCACTACACATTTATTTAGTACAATCCATTTAGTTTGTGAAATATTCACATTGCCTAGAGAGAGTTGTAATCAACACTTCCTCAAATAAATTATTGTATATACAAAACAAGGAATGAGAAAATGTATTTTATAAATAAAAAATTGGATAATAAAGACACTATAAATATCATATATACCACATATATATATATATATATTCTATCAGATTTTCCACCATGAGAAGTGGTAAAACAAAAATTGAATAGTCATTTATTTCATGAGTGGTAGTTCATCGTACACGTAAAAATTGTGTTTGATACCCATTAGATGATTTTTGTGTCATTTTATATAAAAAACATATAATAAAAGAAATTTAGTATGTTTTTTATAATGTTTATATTATGAATTATTGGAATATGAATATTTGAGATACTGAATAATGGAAAATAAAAGGGTGGATCTTGAGTGAGAGAGTTACATATTAACCGTGTAACTCCTTTTGGATCACAATAAATAGATTAATGGAATTTATCTCTACCCAATGGAGGGATTCAAGGAGGAAGGGATTGATATTTAGGAAAGGATTACATTGATATTGTTCGTTCTTATGTGGTTTGATATGTGTGCAGAACAATGATAGGTGATGGCCTTTGATAGAGAAGTGAAATGACACCCATGGATTTTTTGAAATAAATGTAAGAATACCAATGGTTTTTCCTATAACATTTCATCCAAAAGACCCAAAATACATAATGGAATGTTTATAGATGATATATGGCTACTAAATGGGTGTTTTACAAGTGACAAGATCATTTGGTCTCATATTTCTAAGGATTATTCCCTTGTTAATATTATTGTTACCTTAATTATTGTAACAAATTTTAATTTCATTCAATAATATTTTATGTCAATAACTAATATTAAATTATTAGTTATTTTAAGTAATTCTAGTTTCAAATATATAATCCATTTTTCTAAATTCCAAACACGTTGGTGGATGAAAATAATTTACAATTAATCCTGTATATGTGATGATAATGTTGGTTTTTAATTTAAAAATTGGAAAATGATTGATAAGTTTTTATATACTATTAATTTGGAAATTTGTAGAAATAACATAAATGGGATAAAATAATAAAAATATGATCTATATAAACATTCTAAATAAATTGAAATTCAATTCATATATATAAATAATTTATAATAATAACAAAATTTTGAATTAAAATTTATTATTTTTACTGTTCATTAAAAATGAAACCATATAGAAAAATATTGTCAAATTATACTATAATAGTTTTATGTTTCAATCTCAATGATGAAATGTATTTTTGACTTATTAATTCTAAAAATTTTCAATAAAAATGATTTAAAATGGGTTCCCCATTAAAATGATGAGGAACTTCCTTTGAAAAAAATATAGGCTTTTATGCATAAAATTATGTTTCTTCTAATGTCATGTATATAAAATTTATTAGATGAATATAAAAAATATTTTATCTGAAGTATAACATGTGTATTATAATAATATCACCCATTAATTTTTTTTAATTTACTTTTTTATAATAAAATACTTTTCTTGGAATTTATATGAAAATATAATCTTCATGTTCCATTGGTTCACAGATTTAAATTTCTAATTAATTAATTAACTATGAATTCATTTTATATTTTCATAGAACATATATACTCAGAAGTTCTTTAATACTATTTGTAACTAATAAATTAATATTTAGGTTATATCTATTATAATAAATAAATTTTATTTAAAATATATTTTTGGTTAGTGACACTAGGTCTTCAGTGTTTCAAATTAAATCTAGGAATGTCATTGATGTGTGTAATACAAGATAACATCTATGTTATGTGTAGAGTTAGATAAAATTTGTGTGTGTGTGGTGAATGATTAATATGGTGTTTCAATTAATAAAAGTAAAACATCATATTTTAATATAAAATAATCTATATTTAGTTTGGTGTGAAATAAAAAATAACAAAAAGATAAAATTAATTAAAAATTATATACTTCAGAAAATCCCAGGGTGTTACACAACAAGTATAACATGAACCTAGAATAGTGATCCTACAGAACAGTGATAACACCCATTAGAAAATACCATGATAGTGGATGACACTGATTACTATACCTTCCACCAAATCAAACAAGGATTATCATGAGATCTATGATCCAAAAAAATCATCAATCTATTTCATAATTTCATTATTTGATACCCATTTCAAAAAACCAGTTCATAATGCATTAAAATCCATTTTTAATTATCGAAACTATATGAATTATATCATTTCGAAAACATCAGTTCCACATAATAATAAAATTAATCATGTATTTCCATTTCATTTAATAAAACAATTTATCAAAATAATAGCAATTCATTAAACCAACACATTCTATAAGTTGAACCACATACCTAAAACTTAGTAACTCACATTCTCAAAACAAAACCCACCACAAAATGAATTTCACAATGATTAAGTGACCCTAAAAGAAAATTTATTATATTATAAATGATTTAATTGAATAAAATCAATAGTGAAGATGTGTAGTGAAAACATACCTAAATAATGCACTCCTACCATAGAATAACCACCAAATGAATATCCCATGGAACAAGATCTCACAACTGATCTAGAAGGAAAATGCATGAAACTTCATTAAGGTTCAACAGATAGTATTACAAAATAAAGAATCATTATAATTATCAAATCAATGAAGAAGAAAAATGGATCACTCCCATGGAGATACACAAACTAATACCCACATTAGTCAATCTCAAAATGAATAAATTTGGATGGAAAAGAGACTCCCAAAATTACATAAGCCTTTTAGGCTACGAGCCATGGGTGTTGTGGAAGAATGAAATATTATATCACTTTTATGCCACCCAAAAATACCTAATCATGATTTTGAGAATGTGTGTAATCCCATAAGACATTTTACAATCCTTGGGACTCAAATATACCCAAAAAATAATTGATGTTTTAATAAAAATAAATCGTATATTATGAAAAATGTGTAAACATTACAAAAAATGTACTCACTTCACGTTATGACTCATTTTCACTATATATTCCCTACCGAACATACACATCATATACACTAATTACATGATGATTATTCCACCAATGGACAATAGAAAAAATTGATTCAATACTAAAACCACTAAAAAACATAGCCATTCACCGAACATGAGGAGAACCACGCAAAGCCATTTCATATTTAAACGATATTTGAGTAATTCAAACAATCATCCATATATGAAAAGTAGATAATTTTATGTAGAAAATGTTCTCCATGAACAAGTGTCCTAATATGATAATAATTAAAGAAGAAAACACAAAATGTTTAGGGAATTAAATGAATGTGGGAAACATGATGTAAAAAACTCCCCACTTTAAGACTTTATGTCGTGAGAAAGTAATGTGGAAGAATGTAATCTAGTAAAAAGGTCTGGTCACTACTCCATTATCAATGATTCGTGTTCTTATGTCTCATGATAATATAATCTGAGCTACCATAACACTTTAACATATGGAATTGACATACCGTAGAAGTCTTCCACTTGATATTCAATGCTCTCAACTAGATTCTCATCCTTGGAAGCATATACCTCGATCTCAATAATCTGTAAACAAAAAACGTGAGATGGATAATGGTGATATTTACAAAGATATGATTCATGAATGAAATAATGAATTCATATCAACTGAACCAACTATGAAAAATCATCTGGAAACATTCTCATGTTAATCAGTAACATTAAACGTCCCCCCCATATATTAGAGACAACTCTTCTTGGCTTCCAAAATCATAAATACCTAACTGAGAGGATAGATTTAAAAAAATAGGTCACCTACAAGAAAAATCCAAAAAAATAAACTATTGAATCACATAACTTTATATTAAACTAATAGGTGTAAATAGATAGTTACCCATATCCAAAATCCTTCGAGATGTCTCCCAAACGAAACCCGATCCCACCTAAGAATAATAAAAATAATTATATGCACAATCAACAAGTCCAATATATTTATCCAATGATCCACTAAAATCCAAGACACATGCAAGACAGATGTTCTAAAAACCCTAAATAGTATGATCTATTTGACAATCTCCGAATAGATGATAAGAAATATATAAATTAAAAAGTGTTCCCATCTTATTTTTGGGACTTCTCAAAAATCAATATGTAACCCGATGATCGCTGTCTAAAATAATGGAATCAGGAACTCCATGTATCCTCACAATGTTCTGCACATACTACTTATAAAATCCATAAAATGGTGTGGTTTCATTGATCAGAATATAATGAAATGAATTTCTGAACTGAAAATTCACCACCTAGAAATAATTCAATCCTTTTAAATTCCATGAAAAACTATCAACAAGATCCACAGATACATAGTCCAATTTCTATATCGACAACAGAATAGGGAGAAGAAAAGATGATGGTTTCAGATGCATTGCTTTAATCTTTTTCTATGTGTAATAGAGGGACTAACAATCAGTAATTTTACACTTCATGCCCTATCACAAAAATATCTGTTTCATGTTATAATAATTCTTTTTAGTTCTTAAATGAATGTATATAGATGAAAAATGGAAATAAAAAAATAATTATCTCTTCACATATTCTAGGATAACATACTAATCCCTAAATCTATGAATATGATCTGAAAAGAGATCACTATATTAGACGGTTTCCCCACCATATTGTGTTTATAGATTTCCATTGAAAACATTATCGTGCTAGTTATTATAAAAATTATACTCAAAGATAGATATGGAAAAGAGAACCTTAGTAAAAACCTTTCTTGAAATATCCCGCTAAGCATCCAGATGAAACTAAGTAAGAATACCCACAAGATTCTATTCATACTTCAATTTCAGAACCGTTTTTGATTTCACATTCCCACTAATCACAAATGAATCATTATTAACCCACACCGAGCTCTAGGAGAAATCGATGTCAAACTTTTAATGGAATATTAACCACAAAGTATGTCAAAATATAAGAAAGAATATGAAATTATATAGATAAAACTAATATATTTAGAGAAGGTTTTGAACCTTTCTCTAAAAAGATATTATTTCCCACAATTATTTTCTTGAATAACTATTGAAATCTGTAAATCACATGTGGTATAATTATTCTCATGTGGTCTAAGATGATGACTAACTTAATCCACTAGTTAATCATCCTGCATGAGAAAAAAATATTAACCAGCACCAAAAGCATCATTGACAACTGCATATTATTTAACGGGATAAGGTAAGATAAAAATATGATTTGATATTATAATTCCATTCAAAATTTCAAAAAAAGATTGAAATTTTCATCCCTTTTCTCTTTAACCACTTTCTTAGTATGATTATCAAAAGGTACTTACAATATCCTGAAATCCGTCAAGAGTCATTAGTAGTGTCCCAAAATACCAAGGATGCATGAAATCTCAAAGACATTTTGTGGCTTATCCTATGAATTAAAATCCATTAGATTTTCATGATAAAATAATATTCCACAATCTAAAATCACATGACCTAGTAATTATGAATCATTAAAACAAATGTTTACTTTATAAATACTCTCAAACAATTGGTGACTCCTTAGGATATCCTAATATACTTATATTGGACTCATGTTCACGTTAAACTCATTAAAAAAATATTTATGCACACTACCACAAATTTCATGAGGTACTGATTGAATATCCAATTAATGAAAGCCATGAAAAATGTTGAGGGGTCGTTAGACCCAAATATATTACATGATATTTTTAATGGACATTCCTCCTCCATAATTCACTCTTAGGTATATCATACTTATAAAATCTTACCTAATGACAACAAGAGTGAATATCAATATTTGAAAACCTTTTCCCCACATTAACTATTCATACAAATAATCTATACTAGTCAGGCGATAGTTGTTCTTAACTATTACTTGGTTCAAGATCCAAAAGTATACACATAATCATAGTAAACTATCTTCCATTATGGATATGTGAATTGTGGCTGTATAAGGAGAAACGCTATGGTAAAAACCCCCTTTTTCAATAGATCAACCAACTAAATCATTACCTCTTTTAGATTGTATTCTTCCATACAATTGAAAGGTATCAGTATTATATCAATTCTGAGATCCAGTTAAATTGTAAACTCTTGCTATGTCTGTTAATGAAGCCCAGATAAATTTTCTATAAAAACATTAGGAAACCCCAACAAACAACATGCTGACTTCAAATAAAAGAAGTGATATTAGGTTCACCTACAAATATGAGATAAAAAACATGACAAATCTAGCCACGAAGGTCCTACACATAAATACCAAGCATCCCAATCTAATTGAAAAACCTGTGATCACCCATAATCTGCATGAAACAAGACATGGCCGTGATAAAAATTCAGCTCAGTTCTATGATCAATAATCCAATCAACCCCAATGATTATTTCGAACAAATATAGTCTAAAATCAAAAAAAAGGTTAGACAAGCTCTATATGGGGTATCAATAATTCACAATAAGGTCACAAACACCCCTTCTCTTGTATCTGACCAAGAGGAGTGTCTAAATCCATAACAATGAACACAAGATTCATTGGAAGGTTAACAACATAAATAAATCATCTAGATATAAATGTGTTAGAAGGACTATTATCAAATAAATATTTTAAGACTAAGGATATAGTAAATTTGAAGCATCTCACTATCACTGGAATCACATCCACATCCTCTAGATACTCATTTATTGTCTAAATTTGTTTCACCCTGAAGGAATGTGGATGGATCCCTATAATCATTAAATAATCACTCATAATTGCAGTATTATTTTGAGAAAATTATCCAAGACCATATCTAAGAGTAGACATAGCCATAATGAAACAAAGAAGATGACCATAACATCCACAACTATTACATATCATAGTAGGTATAGAATATGAATTCCATCTATGACCCACCATTCATCCCTAAAATCAAAATAGAGGCACAATACTAGATGACATTGTAGGTTCTGAAGAGACCTACTACCTAGATCCACCTCCTCCACTCCTGCAATGATTCGTACATTCCCACCTTTTCCATTTAAAAGAAATGAATTAAACAATAAGTCAATGGGAAGTGGTCGAATAACCAACATTTCATACCAAATTCATCCCCACCATCATATCCTTATCCAATATCTCTACCCAGGTTGAAATAATTATCAATCATACATTTTATTTTATATCATGTTTCAAATCATATGGGTACTTCTGAGATTTTTGCTTCCTATTTTTTAACCTCTAGTAAAACAAGAACAGTATCAGAAAACCTATGTGTGTATTTTGATACCAAACACTCTCCCTACTATAATAACATGAACTCTAGATACATTCCCAAAATAATTTACTCAATAAAAAATCTATAAGATGTGATTTTAAGACCCTTCATGTCCATGTGAACATTCATATATACTTGTACCATAGAATCCCGAAAATGATTTCTACAACCCCAAAGTCAGACTATTGTGCAATTCACTATTATAATTATATAGTAATCAATATTTTCAATCATTTGATCAAAATAAAAATTCCAATCCTCCACCCCTTTAGGTTCATTAGTATATTTAAATGATGGTCGAATCTCACCCAATAACCCTCATAATCAATATCATTGTCTTATATCTCTAGGATATACCTCAACAAAAATGTTACAATCTAATCCAATAATATGATCAATATTATAGATTTTTTTTATAATAGCCTCTATAATGTTTGGAAATGTCAATGAGTTCCCCTGAGGATAATCAGAATAACCCTATAAAGGATCTCGAAGAAAATATACCATAATAAATCAGTCTAGTGACCCAAGATTGACGTACATGGAAATTACATTACTTGTGCATAATACCTAATACAAGACATTATAGGACTCCCAATACCATATTAGTTTAGTGTCTTTAGAAACTTGGAACATAATCTTCTATATTTGTAAAAGACTTTAAAAATATCCCATAAAGATATTCCCCTTTTCTTTTCTTACCTAAAACCATTCTTTATATCTCGATGAAAAGAAAACATAAAAATTGTGGGTTCAAATGATCTGTTAGGGTAAACATGGGGAATATAAAACCATCCATAAACACAAAAATGAAAAAACTTGCACATAATTTTTACAAATCAAATTATTCAGGACTAAATTAAATCGTGGAATTATGTAAGGCATTAATAATAAATGAACAGTAACAATAACAGAATAACATTGGAATAAAACATGTAATTATAGAAAAATTATAATCACATATTATTAATTCCATAGTAACCAAGGCATTACTGCCATGAGCATTATCGGGGACAATGTCCATTACAAAACTGGGTTTACATTTCATACTATCATGTATTACTGTAAAATATTTAGTCACAATTCTGGACATGTATGTATCATAAGATATAAATATTTACCCAATGCTTTTAATGGAGATATAGGTATCACCGATATAGTAAATAAATCATTCCAACATGTTCCACAAAAACATAAAGCATTCATCATAGAATTAACCATGAAATAAATTGGGTTTATTAAGCATCATTCCAAAATAAAATAATCCATGTAAAATAGCATTCCATCCTTAAGAATATTAAATCATATAAATAATCATGATAGAATAATAACCTTATTTAACAGAGTCATATTTTATGGAAAATAATTTTGATAAATCACATGAACTAAATTCTTGAGGAAAATATCATTTATTCTTTAAAAATGTTTTCTTTTATCAAAATTCCATGAAATTTTAAAAGAAGATAATTTGATTAAAAATAAATGTGAAATAGTGTAGAGTAAATTTCATGGAAATAAGGTGTCATGAAACCATATAAAAATCCCTTCATGTTATATATGTTAAGAAACATTCTCCTTGCACTTTTGCTGGAAATGTCAAAAAGTAACACATTTGGTAAAAAAAAGAATGATTCCTTCCAAACCATGTGGTTAAAGTCAAAATTGGTATAAATGAATTTAAACATAAATATACTAAAAGTAATAATTTTATGGAAATTGTTTAGAAATCATGGACATGGATAATAAATATATTCCCTTTAAATACATCTGTACAAACAATCTCCGAAAAAAATGAGATTGTAAAATTATCTCTTACCTTGTACATTTTTCTATTAGAGGCTATAAAAACCTAATGTATAATGGTTAAATAATGTTATTAAATTATACTAGGACCATACCCATATTTATTATATCAAATATTATCTTATTATATCATTTTGTCAGTAATATTTCAATTTTACCATTATTTCTCGTGTTACTTACTCCATTTTCCCATTAATTTTTTGTTTTGTATGTCACGATTATTATGAATAGGATTTATTTTACCGAATTAAATTTAGTTCATAATTATTATTTTCACTCTTAATATTAATTTTATAATAATTTTATAATTGTTAACATAGAGAAAGAATCTCACATTGTCATGGAAATGGAAGGTTGTACATACGCACGAGCCCTGATAACATTCTCCTGATGTTTAAAAGGTATGTAATTGGATTTTATGTTAATTATATATAATAATTTAACATGTTATATTAATTATTTAAATCTTTTATATGAATCATTATACACATACTAATAAATTCATTCATAATAACAAATTACACTACAGTGTGGAGATGGTAAGTCATGCGTACACACATATGGTGATATTATTTTCAGTAGGATGGATAAAAGTAGTCATAAGGTTGTACCATAATTATAATAACATATAATTATGTATAATATAATATAGTTATTACTTTAATTTGGAATCAATATAAAAATATGAAATAGAAGAAGAAAAAAATTGAATTGGATTGTTAAAGGAATTGCCTCTTCTTAGTTGGATTTCCATTAGATCTCTCATTAGGGACACAATGGATGGATTTTTTTGGAATAACATGAAATATATAAGTTAAATAATAATGGTTATAGGATAATTATTCCAGGATTGGTTTTTCTATAAGGATCATGGTGGTGTGAAAAAATGTTGGATGAGATTCCTTTTTGTATGACAGGAGGTGGGGCACAATATGAATATATTGAAATATTATTTTACTATAAACTTATTTTAGGTTTCAAAATGTCAAAAACTCATAAAATTTAAATATAATATGAGGAATTTTTTAAAGCGTCTTAACCAATAGGTTTTAGACATGTTTAGGTCAAAATTGTATCCTTTTCTTTTAGCTATAACCCTTATTTAACAATTATAACTCTTACCATGTCTCCTTATATATTCATATTATATGGTTAATATAGTAACTATAAAATGAAAATAAAACCTCATGTGGTTCATTTTTGACATTTTCAACATTATCTAAGTAATTTTTATGAATCATAGATTTTTTGGACATGTGTATCATTTAATAAAATAGTTTTTTGAACTCATTTATGTAAATTTTAATACTATTCATATTATGAAATTTTAAAAATCCGAAAAAACATGGTTCCTTAGGAAATATAGATTTATTAAAAGGCAAAATTCCACAAAAAACCATAAAACTAGTGGATGGAATATAATGATATAAAATAAATTTATTTTATCATTATAATTTCATTTATTAAAATCATTCATTAATAAGGTAATCAGTACATCATCATTGGGTCATAAATAAATAAATATATATAGCAACTAAAAATTATAAATAAAACATCATGATATAGGAAATCTTTTTATGTTTCCGATGAAAATTTATAATCTAATTTATCTAATGTATAACTCCATATTTACATTGTTTTATTAAGAAGACACAAGTTTATGTAATTTGTATCTTTAATTTATATTAATTAATATAATAGGATATTTTCAAATCCAAGTGGTTCTATGGGGTCCCAAAATCAACCAAATGATGTCCATGGGAATAAATATATCATAAAATATGATTAAAACATGCCTTAGGGTAGTCTAATATTATCATTATATTAATTTTTACCCTTATTTTGAAATTTACTTTTTAACAATCTTATATAAAATAATTTCTGAAGTTGCTGTTCAGAATGCCCAAAAACAAAAGGTACATGTAACAACCCAGGTAATTATAAAATATGAAATTTTTATATTGATTATTATTTTTAAATGAAATATAAATTTTACTTTCAAGAGGATACTATGTATGGTAGCATACTAAACACACAACAACAGTTAACTTTGAAATCTTACGTTGTACACAATTTTGAGTTATATCGAAAAATAATATACTAATATTATTATTTTAAATGGTAATTAATGCATAGTTTTTGTATTGCTGTGAATTAAAATTACTAACAAAAATATTATTACACATGATTTTCAATTTTTTTTACATTTATCCAATAAAATTTAGAGGCCTAAATGTGAATAAATCCTATTTTAAGAATAAATAAACTGATTTTTTTTAAAAAAAAAGTCAATTTAACTTCTTTTGATCGAGAACCTTTTTTAAATATTTGTTTTTTTAACTTTTATATATTAAATTTGAAAAATTAACTTTTTATTTATAATTAGGACATTAAAATTTAATTTGGATGATATTTTGGTATTTTTCTGATAAGGTTCATTTTTTAATGAAATGTGAAAATTACTGCATTTTAATTGAAAACTGCCTTTTAATATAATTTATTTATATAGATAAATTATTATTTTAGTTTGTTTTAAAGATTAATTGGATTGTATTATTCACATTTAATCCAATTTAGTCATTAAATGTAATTTCACATTAAAATTCAACATAAACAAGTGTCAATCTTTTGATCAATATTATTTATTAAAAAAAAAATTTGACAACGGGAATTAATTTTAAATTAATTTTTGAAACTTAATTGTTTTAAAATTAGTAAAATAGACTACATATTTGGAATCTGGAGGTCCAAATTGTGTAAATACAGAACATTTTTTATACATTATGAATAGTAACTTCAGTAAATATTTTATTTACAATGGTAAAAAGTTAAACATGGTAAATAAGGGTAAAAAAATAATATTATAATAATAATAATTTACCTTAAAACATGTCTTAACCATATTTTATGATACATATATGACCATTAGAATCCTTTGGTCTATTTGGAGACCCCATGGAGCCACTAGTAATTGAAAATGACGTTACATAAAAATTAATTTAAAGTTAATTAAAATGTAACATTAACATAAATATTTTAGTAAAATAGTTTTAATATGTGGTTTTATAAGTGATATATTAGACTATAAATTGTAATTATAAATATAAAATTATCTCCTAAATCTTTCTATTTTATTTATAATTTTTAGAATTCATATAAATAAATATATTTATGAATCAATGATGATGTAATTATTACCTCATTAATGAATATTTTAAATATATTAGATTATAATAATTAAAGGAAATTTATTTAGAAAAATTATATTTCATAAAAAAATTTATAGATACTTATGACTTGGTGTCTTTGAAATAATGATTTTTTTTTTGAACTAATCTTGTTGTGTTGGATATTTTGGAACATCATGATATGAATAGTATATAAATTGATGTTATTGAGTTTTTAAAACAAATATTATTTTATTAATTGATATAATGATCCTAAAAATCTTTGATTCATCCAAATGACATATATAAGGTTTATAATATCATTAATGAACTGCTTATGGATCAGTCGACATTTTATGATAACTATATTTACCATATAGTATGGATTACAAGAGGACATGGTAAAAGTTAAATTAGTTAACTAAAGATTAATGATAAAAGATAATGTTAATTTTCTTCCCAGACTCGTCTAAAACCCATTTTATGAGAGTATATAGATCAATCCTCGCCATATATTCTAATTAAATGAGTTTGGATAATTTTGAAATCAATATTCAGTTTATTATAAAATAATATTTTCAAACATTCCTAAAGATCCCCTCTTACTCCTTCTAAATGGCCATTACCTCAACCCCATTACTCACACCTATCACACCCATTGGATCACCCTAAATATGCTTCCATTATATCACACACATCATTACATTATATGTATTATCCTTACGTTGGTTAGAAGACAATTCAATAAAGACCTTCTGGGTTCAATCCAAAGGGAGTTACCCGGTTTAAATGTAACGTATTATCTCAAGTTCTATTCATTTATTTTCCTTATCCGACCCCATAAGCTCTATTTATTCCATTATTTTATAAAAAACGTTTCTTCAACATACTAGGATGTTGTTATGGGAAGTATTATAACTTAACATTCACACACCTCCATCTAATGGATATTAACATACAGTTTATGGGGATGGCGAACTACTACCACACGAAACGATGATTGTTCAATTCAATCCTACTGCCTATCATGATGTCCATTGGGATGTAACGATATAAATATGTGATGGAAATTATATTTATTTTTCCTCTATGATTCTATATTTATTATTTATATTATATCATTATTGATTCCATAATGGGTAATTTCAATAATTTCATTTGACGAAATGCAGACTACCACACCCTAAAAGTGATATGACTCATTAATACCATAAATTAAATGTATAAAGGAAATTGTTAATGAACTTATTAAGCATATATTAAATATAATATTATACTGGAATAATAATATACCTAGGTATAATTTGGTTTTAATTCCTTTAAAAATGAAAACAATGTAATGAAAGTAGTGTTCATGCGTACGTACGACATATCATCTATATGATTAATGAATTTTATTTTCATATATCCAAATTATATTGACTATTATAAATAATTTTATAATGGATATATATGATATATAATATTTAAATAATGAATAAAAATTTGGAGATAATGGCCTTTTGACCACATGGACAATTTCTAATTATAAGTAGTTTATTTTGTACTCTAATTCCAATCATTGACAAAAATATGATATGAACTCTTATAATTTAGTATTTTTTATTGAATGGTAATAACTGATATGAAATGAATAATAATATTTTAAAATTTTCTGATGAATTTATAATTTAACTTATGTTTATTATTAATGAAATTAATGACCGAACGAGTCAAGTCAGACACGAGCTAAGGGAACTTCTTATCTCAATTTCTATTCTTTGGGTTGATCTTCTACTTCTTCATTATGTCATGATATTATTATGTGATAAATAACTTTTGATTTAAAATATTGTATTTATAATTTATTAAGTGTATTAATAGTGAATACACAAAATCTATCTATTTTATTTAGAAAGTTGTGGTTGTGAGGAAACTATTCACCCTCCTCTTTTAGTCAAAGACTTTTTATTTCTCTTGTCTTTTAATTCCTATTTTCTTATTTTGGGATATGTTCTTATATATACTTATTTCTTTAAATTTTATTTAAAAGAGATGAGAGACCCTATTATCTCCAATCAACTCATTTTCATAATTTTAATATGAAGTTGTTAGGCTGCCAAATTTTCGTAAGGGAATACACCTCGATCTCCTTTCACTGAGGAATATCATAATATCGTGAAACATTATTATCCAATAATGTTTATATACTTATCTTTGACATATTATATCAATTATTTCTTTATTCTCATGATATTATATGTTTTTTTAATTTTATTCTTTAATTATTTTTACTCAAGTATTTTCTCAAGGTGTAACGAACTCTTTAAATGAAACACTATTTTAAATGTTTTAAATATATATTTTCATAAATATTTTCCATTACCTTCCATGTTTTAAAAATGTTTTTAAGGATTTAATTATATAGTCATTAATGTTTTCAATTGACAATACTTAAAAATGTTTCAAAGTGGTTGGGGTCAAATTGATTCAAAAATATCTTTGTTAAATGTTTAATCTTATTTTCAAAAGGAATCATTTCTCTTTGAAGAGTTTTACTAAACAACAAAAGGAATTTATATTTTTAACAAACGCGGTGATAATAACCATTCCTCCACCTCAAGAATTATTTGAAATTTTGATTCCTTAACGATCGTTAATGATTGTTAAAAAAAATTTACTACCATATACTCGTTATACCTATTTCGGTAGTGAAAATGGTTTTTAATTTATTGATTAGGTCAATATATTGAAATTTTATATTGTTATTTCAATGTGGAAATATTATCTTTCCATTATTCTTGTTCATGTGTTATGATTATTTTATAGTTCTTGGGCATTGTTTACATATATGGGATGTTCTGTGATAAACCTAGGGCGGGTGAGCCTGAGATAGATCTCCAATGAAATATGTAACATGGAGAAGGTAAACCTTAAGGTTTCCCTTAATATATTTTTGAATAAACCACGATGGGAACTCCAAGTGTAACTCCCTACATAGCTGTGAAGGCTACAATGTATGCATTATATAAATTCCACAACATACAAATATGATTTAAGATTTATATGTGTTATTCATATATCTTTGGATTTCATGAGGTATGTTGAAGATCATATGTTTTGAATATATTGATAGAATAATGTTTTAATTATTTATTTTATAACCCTTAATGTGATTTTTATTCTCATACAATGATTTTGAAATGTTTCTCATGTGGTATAAGGAAGGGTAAGAGAAAGGAATAATTAAAGAATATTTCTATCAAGAGAAGAATTCTTTTTTCCTTTTAAGAGTCATTATTTTATGAAAAAATGGACATAGATTAAAAGTGTCTACATTGTAATATTTGAGATGTAATGTAATTTTTATGGACTAATTCTCTAAAACACTAAAACATAAAATATCCTCAATGTGAATTCATGAATTTACTGGAGACTAAGTAATTTTTTAATACTGGGGTCTTACAGTTGGTCTCAAAGGTGGTACCCCGCCTTTTGTGTGGTGCACTGCCTCGGTTGAGATGTAGGGCCCTCAATGAGTACATTGTGCTCTAAAGGGGGAGACGATTGTAAAACCTCCAAATGATAAAGGGGTAAATGAATAAATGATACGACTTATGTCTACAAGGTGACCCTTCCTTTTCAGGAGCCTACCTGATTATAACTCAATAGTTAAGCATGTTTTTCTTGATGTAGTAATTAAAATGGGTGAACTATGGGATGTTTCCCAGGGTATGTATGAGTGAGAAAAAAGTACATAGCACTGGACATATGCAGTCTTGTGGGGATAGTCCTTAGTTAGATGACCCGTTCTGACAGGTGGGAGGGCCCCATGGTGGGGACCACGTGTCTATGGGGAAACTGGTGGTACCTAGAGGGCAGGACCCGATGACCATGTTAAAGGAAGGGTTTATGTGATTTCATTGAGGCCCAGTTTTTAAATTTTTTATCAGAGGTTGGTTTAGGAAACAATTTGGATTATCAGTTTTTTGTTAGAAGAATGCTAAGTCGATATGTATCCTTTTTAAGATAAATCATTAATTTTTAACGTTTATAGATCAATGAAATTCTATTAAAAATGGAAGGAATAGGATCTCAAACCATATTCATATCTCTTCCTCATGACTTTCTTGAAATAATTATTGCAAAGTCATGTCCAGATGATTCTAAAATATTTTGTAACATACCACTCTCTTGCAAGAAATTGTATAAGATTTCAAAAACCTCTGATATATATCGATGCAATCGTGGATCATGGGTTATATTAAATCAAATCCTATTTTCTCTATATTCTCATATTTTCAAGAAAAATAAATATTACAAACGTATTTTCAAATATTTTACCATATCAAAAGATTTTAAAGCATACTGTGATTTTGAAAAAGGTGTTGTAGAAGAGGACCCTTGAACAACAAATTTATTTTTCATTGTAAATAATAGTATTTCACCACATACTAAAGTTAATTTAAAAGGACCACTGACTGAATGATTAAATTCAAAATCAGTCTAACTTTTTTACAAAAACAAATTTTATTATATGTTATGAAATTATATGTTAAACATTATTATTTTCTGAAAATACTTTTCCATAAACACCCATATGATCCATTGTTGTAAAATGTGTATTTGGATAAAAGAATAAAATGATTTTGAAGGATCTCTAAATCATTTATTCAATGCATGGATTGTCAACCTATGTGTACAAAATGAAAATGAATCAATGTGGACATCATGGTCAAGGTATGATGTTTTTCATTTTGCAAATATTTTTATTTAATAATATGGAGGTTAAATAAAAACATATGACATTATATATAATACATCATGAATTAATATCTTTAAGACTTAATAAGGTGGGATGAAAATGATAGATATAAAACAAAATTTGAGGTTAAAACATGTTGGGGTTATTTTAATGTTCTATAAAAAAATGATAACTCATAAGATGGTTCATAACCCGTAGCATTGGACAATGTTGCGGGAATCGAACCCACAACCGAAGGGAGACAAGGGTGCATTTCTTACCACTAGGCTATGTGAAGTCCCTGGTTAGTATGACTTTTTATTTATATGTAAATGATTTTATGGATCAAGAATAAGGTGATTTTGGGAACATATGCTTTATCAAATGAATATCCTTTTATAGGAATAAAAATTAGATATTTAGTGATAAATGTGATTTTGGAAGGTGATATCTCTTTTGGAAACACTATATACTTATGGAAAATATAATACTATGGGATCTCATTAGTGGAGTAATGGTTAAAATTTTATTTTCGAGGAATAAATTTATTTATTGTGTACATATGATGATTTAGGTTATTAATGTAAATGATTAACCTATATTGTAGAATATGTGATAGGTTACTTAATTTTTATTATGAAACTTTAAGAGAAACTGATATTATTTGGAGGTAAATGTTATGTTTTTTATGGAACACTGTGTGATCAAATCGTTCTTATTTTTTGGTTTCAAACTTAGTTGATTTATTTTTAATAAATTTAAGGTCAATTGTGCATTGAATGGTCTTTGTTGAACTTTGGTTATTGTTTACCAACTTTTGGAGATGAAGAATAGTATTTCTTTTTAAGAATAATTATCATTTTTGGATATTATCTAATCTTTTACTAACATTTTTAGTTTTGGTTATTGTATAATGTCATGGAAAATATATGGTTAATATTTTTTGGATCATGTTATTCTCTAGAATTTTATTCTAGCACGTCAGGTGTGACCAATTCACCTGGAATACTCATCGTTTGGAGAAAATATGAGTATTTGGTATAACCATATTAATGGATGAAAAAATACTTGAAAAGTATGTATATTTCCTTATGTCATTAGTCAATCTCAAAAATAAATTCTCCATCATTATAAAATGGAACATAATACAAAAAATGTAGTCCGTTTTCATTTCTTACTGAGAAACTAATGACCATTTAACCTATCACAATTTTGTAGTTTTCTTATTGTTAACATTATCTAGATCATGTTTTCTATCACATTCCATCAAAAAATGAAACTTAGTTTATCCTCTATATCCATGTTTTCCATCATGAAATCCTAGTATGGGTTATCACGGGTGAGATTTGTACTTCTCCTTCATTATTTTAAAGTGATAGTTTTATTGACTCTTTTTCCGATGTGGGACTTTTAATGAAGCTTTCGACCCGTATTTTAATATTGCGAGGACACAATTTCTGAAGGGTGGAAGGAAGTAACATCCCAGGTAAATAAAGAATTTGAAATTTTCATATTTATTAAAAATTTTAAATTAAATATTAATTTTAATCTCAATGGGATTCTATGTTTGATACCGTACTCAATGCACATAAACTGGTTTCTTTGAAATCATACGCTGCACACAATGTTGAGTTATACCGAAAAATAATATAATAATATTCTTATTTAAAATGGTATTTAATGAATAGTCATTGTATTGAATGTAATGAACATATCTAACAACAATATGATTACACATTTTTATTAATTTTTTTTACATTTATCCAGTGAAAATTAGAGGCTTAAAATGTAAATGAATAAATTTTAATTCGAAATATACTAATATTCTTTAAAAGGACAATTGACCACCTTTTGATGAAGAACCCATTTTAAATATTTTTTTTCACTATAATTGTTAAATTTGACAAATAAACTTTTAATTTAGAATCGGGACATCAAAATTTAAATTTGGTGAAATTTTTGTATTTTTTGGATAATGTTTATTTTTTAATGAATAATAAAAAATACTGCAATTTAATTCAAAACATTCATTTAATATACTTTACTTATATATTTAGTTAGTTATTTTAATTGGTTATAAAGTCTAATTAGATTATATTTTTACCATTTAATCCAATTTTGATCATTAGATGTAATTTCAATTTGAAATTCAACAAAAGAAATTGTCAATCATTTGATAATTAATATTACTTAAAAACATGTTTTTAGGTTTTGACAATGAGAATAAATTATAAATTAATTTATACAACTATTTTGTTTTGAATTTGGAAAAATTGATTAAATATATTGAATCAATATGTCCAAATTTTGTAAATAGGTAAATTTTATTTTTATACATTATGAGTAGTAAATTCAGTAAATATTTTTATTTACCACGTTTTGAGGCTAAATCTGGAAAATAAGTGTAAAAATTAATATTATAATAATATTAAATTACTCTAAAACATTTCCTAAACCTGTTTTAGGATACATATCCATCCATGTCTAGCCTTGTGACATTTTTTGGAACCCTTGGAGAATAAGTTAATTGAAAATGACATTTTATAAAAATTAATTTAATGTTTTGAAAAATGAATGATAAACATATATCTTTTAGTAAAACCAATTTTATACGGATTTTTTTAAGTGACATTTTAGACTTCAAATATTAATTATAATTATAAAAATATTTCCAACATCATAGTATTGTATTTATTATTTTTGAACACCATATATTTAAATTAATATATGATAAAATGGTGATGTAATGATTACCTCATGGATGAATGTTTTAGATAAATGAGATTATAAATTTAAATGAAAGTTATTTTGAAACTTTTTTATGCCATCCTAGAATTTTAGTGATAATTATAAATTGATATATTTAGATTAATTAACGATTTTTGACTGAATGAAGTTGTTTTGGGTTTTTTTTTAAAAGCGTGATATGAATATTATATAAATTGACATAAATGAGTTTTTAAAACATATATTAATTTATTAATTGATATAAAAATACAAAAAATATAATATTTGTCCAAATTCCTTATATAATGATTATAATTTCATTAAAACCCACTTGTGGTTCATTTGGAATTTTATTGTTACTATATTAACCATATATTATTAATATGCAAGAGGATATGGTAAAAGTTAAATTAATTAACTAAAGGTTAAATCTAAAGAATAAGGTTACTTTTATGCCCTAAAATTTTCCAAAACCTGTTTTCCATGAGGAATTGAAAAACTAATTGCCTTATATTACCATTATATTAGTTTAGGACCTTTAGAAAATGATATTCAGTTTATAAAAAATAATATTTTTAAACATTCCTAAAGAGCCCATTCCCCCCCTTATAAACGGTCATCACCTCTATCCCATTACTCACACCTCTCAAGCCCCTTTTCTCATCCAAAATATAGTTAAATAATATTCCAACATCCCTATATTAAACGTATGGGCCATTAATTTGGAAGAATCCAATTCTATAAATCATTTTGGTTCAATCCAAAGGGTGTTACTCGATTTAAAGTTAACATCTTCACTTAAGTTCTTTTATTTTATTTTCCATCACTAACCCTCTAAATTTTTTATTAAATACTTTTAAAAAAATATAAGTATTGTAGATATACATGTATTTTGTTATGATATTTTTTCTAACTACACATTCACACATGTCCATTTAATGGAAACGAGTATGTTGTTTCTATGGATGGAGAACTACTGCCACACGAAACAATGACTGTTCAATTATCTCCTACCACCTATCATGGTATCCATTATGATGGAACTATATTTATATATCATATATATTATATTTATATTTTCTCTATGTATTTATATATTTCATTTATATCATACCTTTATGGTTTCCATAAAGGTTAAATGTGATAATTTCTTTTGATGATGTCCAGAATACTACCCCCTCAAAGTGATACAACTCGTTCATTCCATACATGGAAAGTATAAAAGATATTTTTAATGAACATATGTAAAAAATATGAAATATGATATTATAATTGAATAATATTATGCCAATTTATCATTTTGTTCTCATTCCTATTAAAATGATAAAAATGAAATGAAAGTAGCATTCATTCGTACGTACAGCATACCATCTCTGTGATATAATGCACTTATGACCACATCGAAAGTTTTAATTATAACAAGTTCATTTTTTACTCAAATTCTGAACATCGACCAAATGTATGATATTAACTCAATTAATTTACTAATTTTTATGAAAATATAATATGTAATATAAAAGGAATAATAAACTTGAAAAATGTTCTGAATAAATGATAAATTAACTTATATTTATTATTTTGAAAAATTAATGAACGAAAAAGTCATGTCCGAAATGAGGTCAGGGATCTTTTTAACCCAATTTACATTCTTTGGGTTGATATTCTACTTCATGATTATGTCGTGATATGATTATGTGATAAAAAGATTTTGATTTCATATCTTTAATTATAATTTCATTATTTATATTTATATTGAATACACCTAATCGGTCTATTTTATTTACAAAGTGGTCTTTGTAAGGGATCCTTTCACCCACCTCTTTTAGTCATAGACATATTCTTCATGATGTCATTTAATTCACATTTTCTTATCTTGGGATTTTTTTCTTTTATATCCTTATGGATTTAAATTTTATTCCCACATTATTATAGACACTTTTACCTCCCATCACCTCATTTTATTAATTTTAATATAATGTCGTTAGGCTTCCAAATTTTCATAAGGGAATACATCTCAATCTATTTTCATTGCGGCATATCTATATATTGTTCACCATTATTATCATGTAAGGTGTATATACATCCATTTGAAATATTATATCATGAATATATTTTAAATCATTATATTATAATTTTTTTAATGTGATTATTTAATTATTTTTAATCAAATATTTTCTCAAGTGGTTATGAACTCTTTAGCTAAATCTCTTTTTTATGTGTTTTAAAGATATAATTTTATAAATATTTCTCATTAATGTCCATTTTTTCACAATTTGTTTAAGGATTTATTTATATAGACATTCATGTATTAATATGTTAATTCTTAAAATGTTTCAATGTGGTATGAGAAACTTTGATTCAAAAATATATTTATTAAATTTTTTAAATTTTTTTCTAGAGGAATCATTTTTCAACAAAGAATTTTTACTAAAGTACAAAAGGAATGTTTCTTTTTAATGTAAGTGGTGATAATGATCTTCCCGCTACGATGAGAATTATTTGATATTGGGCTTCCTTGACAATATATAATGTTATTAAAAGGAAAATAAACACCATATTCTCTTCTTATGTATTTTGGTATTGAAAATAGTTTTGAAAATGGATTGATTATTAAAATATTTTTATGTTTAATATTATTATTTCAATGTGGAAATGTTATCATTATTTTATGCATATTTATGTGTTATGATTATGTTTTTATTGTTTGGAATTGTTATCATATACAGGTGGTTCCGTGATAAAACTAGGGCGGATGAGCCCGAGATATCTCTCTAAGTATTTTGTAATCTGATAGAGGTAAATGTTAATGTTTCTCAAAAGAGATTTAGGGAATATATTGTAATGGATATTCCAAACATATCACCCTATGTATCTGTGAAAGCTACAACGTATGTATGATATGGATTCCACAACTTTCAATTATGATTTATGATTGAAAATTTTTATTCATAAATCTTATGATTTCATGAGGTATGTTAATGATATTATGTTTTTTAGGTATTTATTTAATAATGTTTTCATTATTTATTCTATAACAAAAACACATCTTTTTAGGCGCATCCCTTGTTTTAGAAATGTTTTTCACAGTGTATAATAAAGTGTAATAGAAATGAATAATTCAAGTAGATTTATATCAAGAAAAACATTCTTTTTTTCCATTTATGATTTCTCATTTCTTGAAAAATGGATATAATGTAGAATTTTATACTTTTTAATATTTGAGATTAAATTTAATAGTTATGGACTAATTATCTAAAACTCTAAACCTGAAAAGATCCTCAATTAAATTCTTGAATTAACTGATGATGAAGTAATGTTTTAAGGAATAGGCCTTACAGAACTTATTTCCATAATTTAAACCTTATTATTCCAAATAAAAAATCCATTTTTTCTAAAATTAAAACACAGAAGATCCAGTAATTAATATAAAATTAATTCTAATTCCCAAAACCAAAATGATAGTTTTGGAAAAATAATAACTAACAAAAAAAATTGACTTTTATTAATGTCCAATTTAAGAGTGAAAATTCATCTAATGACAAAAATTTTATGAAATGATAAAAATATAATCTAATAAGACTTTTAAAAAAATAATTGTACTCTCTAATAATATATATAAATAATATGAAAATGCAGTTTTGACTTAAAAATAAGTATTTTTCACTATTCATTAAAAAAACATTATTAGAAAATCTCCAAAAATTCAACATAAGTTATTTTTTATTTCTCTATTCCAAGAAGAAGTATGTTTTGTCAAATAGAATATATAAAATTCTTAATATCTAGATTCAAAATGAATGTATCATCAAAAGGCAGAAAACAATATTTTTCATAATGTACTTCTTTTAAACAAAAAATTTGATTTTGTTCTTATATCATGTTTAGAAAATATATAATATTAATTTTAATGAAATATAAAATTAAAAATGTGGTTAATAATATTCATAATTTCTATTTTATATCCAATTAAATAATATTATTCTAATAATATATCGTTGTTTAGACAAACTCTGAATTGCTTACAAGAAGAGCTTTCGAGAAAGGTTGTTCTTATAGGTAACACAAGATAGGTCAGTTTTGTGTGGAGTGAAAGCTTCCTTTTCTGATGCATATAATATAATCCAAACATAGTCTTTTATATATCAAACAAAATCTATACTCAAGGTTGCGTGAAATGAATTCTACGTACCAAGAATAGTGTTTCATATACTACAAGTGAATACGGTGTAGCATATAGTGAAAGCGATAAATGGTGTGGCGTAAAAGACAAGATATAAAATATATTAAAAATTATCAAACTCATAAAATCTCATGGTGTTACATTCTACCCCTCATAAAAAATTTCCCCCATGAAATTCGTCGACGTTATAAACTATTTACCACATGAAAGTCTCTTTCCTGAAAACTCACATCATAAAAAAGAATACTAAAAATTCATTTTAAAATGGAATGATAGAAAAATAATGGTTCCCCATAGTAATTAATAATTTCATTTCAACATTGGAAAACGTTGGTGGGAAGTGAAATCATGGTTATGGAAGGGAAATCCAACCATCAAGTTCTAATAGATAGTGATAGAGATTAAGGTTTGGAGAATGTTAACGACCTGAATGCCATAAATCTATGAGGAAGTAAGGGAACCTATGATTCATCAGATAAGATTGTACTATGATAAAATTTTCGTTTCAAGATCATTTTCCAAAATTTGATGAATGTTTTTATGGGAAGAAATTCTTTCTTTATTTTAGTACAATCTCATCATTGATCATTTGCTGAAAATTTTATATTTGATCTATTATTTTTATAAATGAAGTTGAATTTTTCTTTCTTGATGTTTTAGCAGATCATGCGACATAATGATAAGTCATTGAATCTATCTCAATAAAAGGTTATAACCGATTATCAAATATGGATGTGCCCACTTATTTTGATATAATATATTAATCTAAAAAAATTATATTGGAATATAACTTATATTGCCCATAAATTTATTATATTACATTCCTTAAAAAAAATGTAAATATCAATCTTTAGAAGGTGGTGACCTAAATCTACTTAACATTTGTCTCCCCTATCTCATTTAGAAGTTCTTAGTTTTCACATTCAAAACATGTGAATAACTTAATCATGTATTTTCTTAAAACATGTCAAATACCTAAATTACCATAGAACCCTGTTGAAAACATTCATTCTATCAATATTAACTCTTTCCAAAATCTAAAATCCAAAATATTCTATATACCAAATTCACAATATCACTTGTACCTTATATTAGTCGTGAGTTCAATAATACTCTAAAACATCTCATTATCTCCTTATCCCATCATTATGCACATATCATGTTCATTCAAAAAATATTTCAATCTCTTTTCATGGTAACCATTACCATATATTCATGGAAAACCATAACAGACCAATACATATATATTCCTATATTCTATAACAGTATAAATGAGATTCCACAATACTAATTTGGAATCACATAGAAACATATTCACTCCACCACTTCCTTTTCAAACTCAACATTTCAAATATAGATCGTATGTGAATTCCCCATTTCTTTTTTCTTAAGATAATGATTGCATCGATCATCATTAATCCTTGGATTAAGGAATTTGTTGGATTAATACCCCACTTCCTTGCTCATATAGAATTGAAGTGTTGGCGGTGTTTTCTTAGTAGTCTTTTCTGTATTCATATCATTAGGAGCATTTTTACCATTAATTCTGCACTCAACAACCTAATGACCTTATTTTCCACACATGAAACATTATCTAGTCCCTATAAGAAATCATCACCATGCTTCTTTCTACACATTGATCATAATGGAACATTCATCTTCTTTTCACCATTTTATTGATATTTTCCATAAACTTCATCTTTTGTTTCTTATGAAAACCATGAAATGTTTATGTAACACACACTTGTAGTTCTACCTTGACAGCACAACACACAATGTCTTCGTTGATGATCAAGTATATTGTAGTCAATTCCTATCAAATACCTAGTTCTAATCCACTAAGGAATCAATAATCATTACATGAAGATTGGTATTCGCATTCCAAATATTGGAATACATTTATTATTTATTCTCTTGAAACCATATAATAACATGAATTACCATATACCCTTATTGAATCCATGCATTCTATCATAATTATCTTCTTCCATGCACCAAAATTGTAAAGACTCCAAATTTATATGGAAATTTTATTCCGTAAATATATGGAAATTTTATGAATCTGTGAAAATTAATGACACGTGATTCCAAGGCCCGGTGTTCCCAAAACCAATTTCAGATGTTTTTTTTAGGTTGGTTGAATAAACGTACGAGCAGGTTATTGTAAATTTTGTACAGGTGCTCAAAATTGAAATCTAAGGGCACCGTTGAACTCATAGTGCCACTATTCGCTTAAGGAGACTTTCCCGGTGATAGTAGTGGGTCGTGAATATAAGATATTATTTGGGTTATTAGTGAAAGAATTAAAAAAAATTAATGTTTTTTAGCATTATTTTTTTTGTTTAATGCCTCCTTGTGGAAGTTGGAGTTGGGGACCACTACACATTCATCCCCCATGAGAGGATATGGTGGTGGAGCCCACCCAAACCTTACTTCCTCTTCATGTTTATTATGGTGGGGACCACTCGGGTTTTTAACCCCCTTCATACTCCCCATTAATTGGGAGAAACGCTCAAACTTCCATTAAGTCTATGGATCCTCTTCAACTCCCCTAACACGTAATTGTTCCAAATCCTCCTAATTAATTAAATGAGCACATTAATTAATTTATTTGAATCTTTTTCAATTTTGTGACAACAACTAAATAATAGAAAACTTAAATCTATTATTTTTCCTTGGATCACATTAATTTTTGTGGAACTTGTGAGAGAGCATGGGGGAAGGCTTATGATGAATAACTTCATCTCCCGATGAAGAATTTCATCTCTCGACGAAGAACACTCCAACATGCGTTGAACGTCGACCTTGAACTAGATTTCGACGTCATTCGTCGGAAACTCCTTTGATGTATGTCGTGTTCGTCTACAACAAATCAACGACTTCCTTCTTGTGCCAAAGTTGAAATGAAATGATCAATGTTAGGTTTTATTTCCATTTAAGTGTTATGTTCTTCATTTCTTTCAAAAAGAGGAATGAGGAACTTTTCTGTTTGTAAGGGATTGTGTTTTGTTCTTTTGAACTGTCTACTATCACCGTAAACGCAGAGGGTGCATGCTAAATTAACATGGCTTGACTCCCTTCATTGATCCCTTTTTTGATGATCTTCAGCATGGTGATGAAATGACTAGGCGACGAAGGTGATGGGAAATGATCGAACAACTCACGGTCTCCAAAACCCATGCCGCACTCGCGGTGCTCCAACCGAACCGGCTCAGGCCACCTGCCACCCCCCCAGTCACCCACAGGTCTCCTGATAGCCCAACCGCCCGCCGGCCTCACGGTCGCCCGCCGACCTCCCGACTCCCTAGCCGAGCCACTCGAGTCGCGCCCCTAGCGGCGCTGGCCGAACTGGTACCAGCCTCCAGGGACGAACCACCCGAGCCCCACACCCCACCCTCCACCGCGTCTGGCTGAGCCGACCTCCCTGATCAAGCCGCCCGACCCACAAACCTCGTGGCGTCTGGATGAACAGCCAATGTCATGCCCCCCTGCGGCGCCTGACCGAATCGGTCCTGACTATTCGGGCGGAGCCGCCTAGGCGACCCCCCTTCTGGGCCAAACCTCCCTCACGGCCGACTGGGTTGGGCCCAGCTAGCTGGGCCAATCCCAACGATCCGGCCTACCCTATGGGCCTAGTCAGAACCAATAGGACAATCTGGGTCGACCCGAACCAGGTCGTCCCTGACTAAGTCGGGTCGGGCTGGTCCAACCAGGTCAGACCGGACCCAGGCCTACTACTGACCGTTTACTTTTTTGGCCATATCATTCGCACCAGACATCTATTTGATGAACCGTCAGTGGTGCTAGTGATCTTGGAGCATGACCATCTTTTTGCGTATAACCCACTAGAATTTAGGGTATAGTTGAGATAGAGTCAGGTTGGATGCTACACGAATCAAACGGGGCCCTCGACACTAAAAAGCTAATAACTCATAGACCGAGCGTCTGATTGATTTTCTGTCAGTTGCATTGAGACCCCTATGACGTGTCACAACATTGGGATACTATTTCGGGGGTCTCCATGACATTTTATGTATCGAAAAATGGGTTGAGGATGAGTCTCTCCCAAAATCAAGGGTGTTTTGTTTGGGAACCCTGTGGTTGGATGCTCTCTGACTACTATTCCAAGTTCATGCATGGATTTGACATATATGACTATTGTTCTAGAATCCTACATGGGTTCTACCACTTTGACTAATGTTCCAGGATCCTACGTGGGTTCGACACCTCTGACTACTCTTCTAGGATCCTACGTGGGTTTGACAGCTCTGACTACAGTTCCAAGATCCAACGTGGGTTCGACAGCTCTGAATACTATTCCAGGATCCTACATGGGTTCAAAATCTCTAACTACTATCCCATGATCCTACGTGGGTTTGAAATCTCTTACTACTGTTCCAGGATGCTACGTGGGTTCGACAGCACTGACTAATGTTCTAGGATCCTACGTGGGTTCGACAACTCTGATTACTATACCAGGATCCTATGTGGGTTTGACAGAGAGGATGATTCAGTGGCTACATGTAATCATCTCTACCTCTCTAAATATGTTGTACACCTATGTGAGCTGATTCAGTATCTTTTGTGTATACCTCATGATTGAGATGTATTACTTGATAATGTAGGTATATGTGTGGTCATATACCTAAGTGGTTTTATCAGTTGATTTGATACATTTTTGTTTATATTTGTTGGTTTTTGTGAGACGTTGAGAGTCTCAGAGTTCTTACTGGGTATTGTTATACTCACCATTGCACGGGATATGCCCACACCTCGTTGTGTTGGATACAGATGAAAAATAGCACAGACCGAGTATATGAGTACTAAGACTGGACGATACTTGGAGGTGGACCTTACAGCATGTCGGTACATGGAGGAGACTGAAGGACCTAGAGTTCTGAGGAGTTGATCTATAACTACCCATCAGGTAGGAGCCTTGGAGGATGACCCAGTGGCTACTTTCTGAATTCTTCCTCAGTTGTACTTGTACTGTCAGTTACTTATACATTCCAGTTGGGCTTCTATTATTCCCCCTTTTATATACGTTACTAAATTATTGGTTGTTCATTTTAATCATGTTCATATCTACTGTGTGTGATTACAGGTTAATAAGGCAATACCTTCCGAGTTTTATGGAATTACGCCTTTGGTTCTAGTCTTCAGCCCCTAAACTATGGAAGGCAGGTTTTGGGTAGTCACGGCACAGGCCCCGGGGGACGGGTTATAATGGAAATGCCTTCCAAGAATCAGAGGAGTCGGTTCTACCACAGACCACAGGACTCTGATCTTTTCTGTAAATAAATATTGTTATGAGTACTGAGTAAGGTTTTCAGTTCAGGGAGTCTAGTGTTGTTGTGGTGGCCGACGTATCCATACACCATGACCATGACTTTGATTTTCGACGTAGTGCATGAAAAATCTGATTGCATTTTTGTATTAAAATGTTTTCTTTTATTCATCTCACCAGGTATAACTTATTGACCATGACACACATATTTATTTTCAGGATGGCCCCACAAAGACATCCAGCCAGGGTTCCATGCTTTATATGAGATGGAAGCCCACCGAGCGATGAGAAGTCGGTGTGGAGCCATAGCACATCATAAGAACAAGTTGTACCACTACCGATTGGGCCACCGATGCCCCCATACCCTATAGTAGAGAGTGCATGCTGCCTTAACGTGTTGCCCGAGTTCCATTGCTAGAGGCCGCCCAGGTTCAGGGGTGAGACAGACCCGAGGGATGCTAAGGTTTGGCAGGATACTATAGTGAGAGTCTTCATATTGGTAGGGATACTATATAACCTCATGGTGATCCTTATCATGAGTCTCCTTCTGGAAGCAGTAGGCAGATGGTGGAGCCTGATTCTTCATGTGCATGATGAGGTGACACTTCTCTTGGCATACATCGAGAGCATGTTTCAGGCATGGTTTGTCCCAAACACCCTATGTGCAGTGTGGATATGTGAGCTACTTCATCTACAGTAGAGCAGCATGATGGGGGCATAGTACTCAGGGAGGTTCACCGACCTCTCACACTACTACAATGATATGGTGCGTGACTCATTATGTAGGGCCTAGACCTTCAAGAAGGGGCTCAGGTGAGAAATCAGCGCTTCGATGATCTCCCGCATTATCCTGACGCAGACAGATGTGTTGGAGGGAGCCCTATTAGTGGAGAGTTTCATTACTGAGCAGTCACTAGCAGCAAGACCCACCATTAGGAGTCATGAAACAATGTCTTCTACAGCTAGAAATAGACAAATGTTGCAGATGTCCAAGAGGATCAGACCATCCAGTGGACGACCTCAGGAAACAGGTTTGGTTGTGCGAGGCAAATGAGATAGAGCTTGTCATATGAGGAACAGGCAGTGTTACACATGTGATGGGAAGGGTAACATGGATCATGACTTCCCAACCCATCATGCATTTGATTAGAAGATTGTTGAGGGACCTCCTAGGCAGAGGCAAAGGTTCGATCGAGGTGATCTTCAAGGCTCATGCGGGCGTGGAAGATGATCTGGTTGTGCAGTTGGAGGTGGACGACATTAAGAGGTGTTACCACTACTACCACCATCATGTCCACCCCGACTGCAAGGAGTAGGTGGACAGGCGAGAGCTATGCTCTAGACAGCTGAAGTTTATGATCATGGTGCTCTAGAGATGATTTGAGGTAGGTTCTGTGTCTTCTCCACCTTAGCTCCAGTTCTTATAGAAACAAGTTCCAGTAACTCTTACATTTCCTCCGCCCTCGTTCGGAGCTAATAATTTGCAATTGAGCCATTAGCTCGATCCTTATGGCTAGATAATCCTACGAGAGAAGATTCGATGATTACACACTGGTGCCGATAGTGTGAGCTTACTCTAAGAGGCGAGAGCTTCTGCTGGGATCTCCTAATAGCGGCGTCGAGGAATTACGACATCGTCTTGGGTATGGACTGGTTATCTACAGTCTGTGCTGAGATTGACTATATTAGGCACAAAGAGCAGTGTGTCTGCATGGATGGGACCAGGTTTACCTTCACCAGTGTGAAATGAGCCTTTGCAGCACAGTACGAACCTACCCGGAGGGGGGGGGGGCAGACGATCACTCATCAGTTGGCTTGCCTTACCATTGGAGAAATAGATGTTGAGAGTCTGAACTATCCTGTAGTTATAGACTGGTATGCAGATGTTTTCCCTGATGATGTCACAAGTCTGCCTCCTCGCAGAGAGGTGGACTTTTACATTGACTTTTATCCCAGGATGACACCGATATCTACTCCAGCATTTCGGATGGCTCCCACTGATAATCATGAGTTACAGGTGCAACTGGAGGACTTTCAAGGGATGGGATTCATCTAGCCCAGTTTTTCTTCCTGGGTAGCCCGGATTCTGTTTCCCAAGAAGGGTGATGATAGCTTCTGGCTTTTTTTCCACAACTGTCGCCTCAACCAGGTGACCATGAAGAACATGTACCCACTCCAGTGGATTGGAGACCTCTTTGATTTTTTGAAGGTAGAACTGTGGTTATCGATGTTAGACCTCAGATCCGGATATCACCATCTCATTGTTCAAGATGAGGATGTATAGAAGACAAATTTCAGATGTCAGTACGTCCACTACGAGTTCTCAGTTATTCTATTCACGTAACGAACGCTCCAACAGTGTTCATGGGACTCATGAACATGATTTTCTAGCCGTAACTCGATCGCTTTTTTGTAGTATTCATCGAAAGAATTTTGATCTTATAGACTACTTAGGAGGATAATATTCATCATTTGCGGGTAGTACTGGACAAACTCGGAGTGCATGAGATCTATGGTAAGCTCTCTAAGTGCATGTTCTGGATCCGAGAGGTTTACATTCTGGGACATGTCGTATCAGAAGCTGGAGTTGCAGTTGATCTAGCGAAGATTTAGGTGGTACATGCTTGGTAGCCACCCAAGAGTGTGATGGAAGTACAAAGTTTCATGGGCTTGGTTGGTTATTAACGGAGTTCCGTACCAGATTTCTCCAGAGTTGCAGCACCACTATCATCCTCGATAAAGAAGGAGGAACCCTTTGTATGTTCGGAGAGATTCCAGAAGAGCTTTCGGGTGCTAAGGCAGAGGTTGACTAGTGCCCCCATAATGAGGCGGCCATAGGAGGAAATATGGTACGTAGTATACTGCGACTCGTCAGGGACTAGATTTCGATGTGTCCTAATATAGGAGTGAAAAATTATCTCATATGGTTCTCAACAGTTAAGAAATCATGAGCTGAACCATGCTACCCATGAACTAGAGTTAGCAGTAGTGGTCTTTGCCAAGAATATGTGGTGACACTATCTGATGGGTGAACATTTTACAATTGTACTCTAATTATAAGAGCCTCGTGTATATCTTCTCCCAAAATTAACTCAACCTGAGACATCGACGTTGGCTTGAGTTCCTCCTGGACTATGACTTAAAGATAGTCTATACTTCTAGGAAGTGGAACGTTGTTGCAGATTCACTCAGTAAGAGGTCAGGTATACAATAGTTAGATAAAGCAATAGAGCACCTAGATGATATTCAGTTATCCTTTGTGGATAGAGATGGAGCAACTTTCCTACAGTATCTTACAGTCGAACCCCCACTTCTTTAGCTAATCAGGGAGGCACATCGTGGGTACACTGACTGTGAGACACGAGGTGCTCAGATATCCACTGGGCAAGAACCTGATGGTATTTCTAAAGGGGGGGGGGGGGGGGCAGCACATCGTCCTCTATAGAGGACATACCAAGGTACCATTGTCACTTTATGAGGAAGTGTTGAGATATTTCCACACATACCCTCTAGTGGTACATCCAGGAGTGGCGAAGATATACCATGATCTCCGACGATAGAACTGGTGGCTAGGAATGAAGAAAGAAGTTGCGGAGTTTCTCTCTCAATGCCTCACTTATAAGCATGTGAAGGTAGAGCATCAGGTACTCGTATCCTTGTTTCACCCTTTAGAGGTCCTAGAGTGGAAGTGGGATGGGATATCCATGGACTTTTTGATAGGACTTCCATGTACATCCGGGGGTCATGACTCAATTTGGGTGATCGTCAACTGACTCGACAAGTCAGCCCACTTCCTATCGATTGGAGATCAGGGTTTGATAGAGACCATGGGACGCCTCTACATGTAAGAGATTGTGTGGCTTCATGGAGTAACTTTGATAATTGTCTCCAATCATGATGCACATTTTACCTCCCAGCTATGGAAGGGTTTATAGGATGATTTCAGGAAGCAGATTAGTTTGAGCACAACCTTCCATCCTCAAACAGATGGTCATACTGAGCGTACCATTCAGAACCTCAAGAACATGCTCCGTTCATGTATCCACGACTTAGAACACCGATAGAAGGATCAATTACCTTTGGTCTAGTTTTCATTAAACAACATCTACCACTCCACCATTGGGATGACACCTTTTGAGGCGCTATACAGGCGACCTTGCAGGTCATCTTTGTGCTGGACTTCCCCTAGGGAGTCAGCACTAGTGGGACCAGAGATGGTACAGACTATCACGACGAAGGTGAAAATCATCCAGGAGAAAATGAAGAGTGAACATAGCAGGAAGAAGTCGTATGCTGACAGGATACATGGACCTCTAGAGTTCGAGGATGCTGACCATGTCTTTCTATCAGTCTCACCTTGAGAAGGTCTACATAGATTTGGCATAGGTGGTAAGTTATCTCTGAGATTCATCGGAACATTTCATGTTCTCAACGTATTTGTAGAGGTGGATTACCTCTTAGCTCTTCCACCTCAGTTGCACTGGGTGCACGACATCTTCTACATATCCCAACTGAGGAGATACATGCATGACCCTTCTCACATCATCGACCATGGATAATATGATGTCAAAGATGGGGTGACTTTTATGAAGGTTCCAGTGAAGATGGAGGATCGATAGGAGGAGGTCCTACGTGGATAGTCGATACCTATGGTGCACGTTCACTGGTAGCACATGAACCTCTATGAGAGAACATGGGAGCGGGAGGCTCAGTAACCCCCACTTGTTCCCTTAGTTTTGAGGTGTGGATTATGAGGACGTAGAGCCCTGAGGTGGGGAGAATGTAACAACTCAGATTTTCAGTGGGAAATTATTTTATTAAATAAATGGGAATTTTACGAGTTCTCAAAAGTTGATGGCATGATATTCCGAGGCCCGGTGTGCCCTGAATCAATTTTTGATATTTTTTTCAGGTACGTTCTGTAAACATACGAGTGTGATTTTATAACTTTTGAACCGGTGCTTGGAATTGAAATCTGAGGGCACCGTTGAACTCACAAAGACAGTATTTTTTTAAGGATACATTCACCTCAATGTCATTGGGTCGACAATAAACGATTATTTTTTGGTTTTTAGTGAAAGGATTAAATAAAAATAAAGTTCTGTAGATTTATTTTTATTTTTTTGGTTAAAGCCTCCATGTGGAGGTTAGAGGTGGGGAAAACCACACCTTAACCTCCCATGAAAGGTTATGGTGGTGGATCCTACCCGAACGTAACCTCCTCTTTATGTTTATTATGGTGGCGACTACATAGGGTTTTAACCCCCTTGAAAATCCTCATTAATGGAGAGAAACCCTCAAACTTCAATTTAGTGTAGGAAGCATATTCAACTCCTCGAACACTTAACTGTGCCAAATCCTCCCCCTTAATTAATTGAGAACATCAACTAATTAATATGAATATTTTTAAATTTTTTTCCAACAACTAAATAATAGATAACGTAAATATATTATTTTATCTTTCCGTAATTTCAATTTGGTGGAACTTGGGAGAGAGCATGGGAGAAGGATTCCGACGAAGAACTTAATCTCCCAATGATGAACGCTCCATTCGATGAAGAACATGACCTCATCCTCGACTTCTACATCCTTCCTCAGAACCACCTTCTATGTATGACATTTTCGTCTACAACGAATCGATGTTCCTCTTTTTGATCCAACGTCGATGATCAACGTTCAAAGGTATGTGTTTATTTTCATTTAAGTAGAATGTTCTTCATTTCATTCAAAACGAAGAATGAGTATGTTTTAATATTGCGGCTGGGTTTTTTTTGTTTTTTTATTTTGAACCGACTACTATCACCCTAAACACGGAGAGTGCGGGCCAATCTATCATGGCCAGACTCCCTCCATCGATCTCCTTTGTGATAATATTCGGCATGGTGATGAAACAATGATGAAACGAATGCGACGGGAAATGGCCATGGTAGGCACGGTAAATACAACCCGTGCCATCCTCTCAGTGCTCTGGCCGAACCGGCTTAGGCCTCCAACTAGACCCCCGACCACACAGTCACCCACTAGCCTCCCGGAATACCAATCACCTCACCGCACTCCTAGGCGGAGCTTCCAGAGACCCCCCTCCCCCTCATGGAATCAGGGAGAGCCTCTCGAGATGGGCCCCACTCGGCATCTGGCTGATCTGCCCTCCCAGGATGAGCTGCCCAAGCCACACCCCTCATTGCGCCTCGCCGAACTGGCCCCAACTTCCCTGGTTGAGCCGCCTACATGGCACCCCTACCAGGCCGAACCGCCCCTATGGCCCGATGGGCTGGGCCAAACCCAATTGGTCTGCCCGCCCAACGGTTAGGCCCGCCCAATGGGCCAGGTCAGACCCAACGGGTCAAGCCGGGTCGAACCAAACTGGTTCGGCCCAGACTAAGTCGGGCCGGGTCGATCCGACTGGGTTGGACCGGACCCGAGCTTACTACTGACCCTTTACTTTCCTTTAGCCATGTCTTTGGTACCAGACATCTGTTTGACAAACCATCAGCGGTTCTGGTAATCTCGGAGCATAATAGTTTATTTGAGTATACCCCACTAGATTTTGGGGAATAGTTTAGATACGGTTAGGGTGGATCGTGCATTAATCCAACCGCCCCCCCCCCCCCCCCCCGGGACTAAAAGGATAATAACTCACAGACCATGCATCCGATTGATGCGATGTCAGTTGCATTGTGACCCTTATGACGTGGAAGACCATTGAGATTCTTTTTCATGGATTACATTGCAGTTCATTTATCGACACATGGATTGATGAGCGGACTCTCTAGGAATCAAGTGTGCATTGTGCGGGAACACCGTGGTTGGCTTCTCTCTAACTATTTTTCTAGAATCCTTCATGGGTTCGACAACTTTGACTACTGTTTCAGGATCCAACGTGGGTTCGACATCTCTGAAAAATGTTCAGTGTTCCTATGTGGGTTCGATAGCTCTGAATACTATTCCAGGATCCAATGTTGGTTCAATAGTTCAGACTACTATTCCAGGAACCTACGTGGAGTCGTTAGCTATGACTACTATTCTAGGATCATACATGGGTTTGAAAGCTCGGATTTTTGTACCGAGATCCTACGTGGGTTCGACAGAGAAGGTGATTCAGTGGCTATATCTAATCATCTATCTCTCTACATAAGTTTTATACCTGTGTGAGCATAGTCAGTAACATTTGTGCATACATCATGATTGAGATGGATTACATGATAACCTAGGTATATGTATGGGAATATATCTATGTGGGGTTATCTGTTTATTTCATACATTGTGGTTTATACTTCATGGATTTTGTGTGGCTTTGAGAGTCCCAGGGTCCCTACTGAGTATCGTTATACTCACCCCATGCATGGGATTTTCCCGCTACTCATTGTGTTGGATGAAGACGATGAACAATGCTGACCAAGGCTAAGAGTAGAAGGACTGGACGGTGCTCAGTGATAGACCTTACGGCATGTCAGTACATGATGGAGACAGACGGATGTGGAGTGCTGAGGATGCGATTTGAACCTACCAATTATGTAGGGACCTATGATGATGACCTAGTGGGTGTTTTCCCTATTTTTCCTCAGTTTTACTTGTACTTTCTGTTCTTTGTACTTTCTTGTTGGGCTTATATTCTGGCCACTTTTACATACATTACTCACTTTTTGGTCATTCAGTTTACTCATGTTCGCATCTTTTGTGTGTGTTTACATGTTATAATGGCCATGCCTTCCCAGTTTTAAGGAACTATGGCTTTGGTGCTAGTCCCCAGCCCCAAGCCTATAGAAGGCAGGCTTGGGGTAGTCACGGCATGGGCCCTAGGGGACATGTCATGAAAAAAATAACAAGTATTTTATATACTCAAACCACAATATCAGATTGTCCTTATATCAGTCATGATCTCATTAAAAATATAAAAATTCTCATTATCTTCTTATCCCTTCATAATAAGCATGTCATGTTCCTTATATAAAAAATTCAATCACTTTTGATTGTTATAGGTACCATATGATTATGGAAAACCACAATAGACCAGTACATAGATATTCTGAAATTCAATAATACTGTAATTGAGAATACAACACAGTAATTTGGAATCCTATAATCACTTAGTCATTCCACCACATGGTTGTCATATTCAACATCACAAATAGTGATCGCATGTGAATTCCCATTGCCTTTTTCTTAAGATGTTGCTATCATTGATCATCATTAACCCTTGGATTATTTAATTGGTTAGTATAATTCCACCCTTGCCTTTTACTTGTAGCTTTGAATTGTTGGCAGTTCATTCTCTATATTCCTTTCTCTATTCACATCATTAGATACCTTTTTCGAATTAATTCAGCACTCAACTACTCGATAACATTCTTTTCCACACATGATCCATTTTCTAATCTCTTTAAGATAATCCCCACCATTATTCTTTCCACACATTGACCATAAAAAAAATTCATGTTCTTTTCACCATTGTTATTCTGATTTTCCCATGGACTCCATCTTTAGTTTCTTGTTAAAACCATGAGATAGAAATTTAACACAATCTTCCAGTTCTACCTAGATATCACAATGAAAAATCTCTTCATTGATATTGACAATTCTTATAGTTAATTACCATCAATGTGTTGGTTTTAATACACTGAATTATCGATCAAATTTACATTCAGGTTGGACGATAATTCTAGAAGTATACATTAAAAGTCTTGTAATATTCTCCTAGAATATAAAAATAGATTAAAAATCCTTTATTTAATCTCAAGGAACTATTTTTGAATATTTTTTTAATGAATATTAGGTATTTACATCTCAAAAAATGATTTTTTGAACACATCCAATTCCATGAATTCAATTTTATCTTGCTGGCATTTATTTTTCATTACAGTCCACAACTGGTCTACTTCACCTTCTAATCAGTAAATAGCCGAAATGAAATTTTCATGTTCCAAATAGATAAGGATGGAAAATGAAATTTCAATTGTACTAATCCATTATTCAGCAACGAGTGGATTATAAGTCCCAAATAAATAATGTGGATGTTCCATCATGAAGGACTCAAAAGAATGTAGTTCCCTTCTCGGCTCGAATGGATGTCTATAGTGATTCAAAGCTTTTGTATGTATAGAAATAAAATTTTCCACTAAATTTAACATAACATTTGGTTCTTCAGGAGGGAAATCATTGCATTATCTTTTTTAATGATCATTAACATGGTTCTGTTAGGTTTCATCCATTGTCTAAACCACTAAAAGAAATGTGTTATGTGAAAAAATCATACTAGGAATACAAGAGAATAAATGGTGGTTACACTCAATATCTAAAAACATAGATTTATACCTCGGTTATTAATAATCATTATCAAAATTCTAGTAATGTAACCTATACTTATATGTACCCTTAGGGACATACCTAGACATACCATAGAATTATATATAGGGATATCAATAATGTTTTCGTATCCTATATTCCAATGGTTAAGTAAACCTGGATCTTATACCAACTCTAATGAACCAAGCATGATGTACATGGATATTGCATTATTTTTATGGAATACTTTATACATGGCATAAAAATAAACCCAAAGACCATATTAGTTTATTTTGTTTGGAAGCTTAGAACATAATCTTATATCTTTGTGAAACATCATCAACATCTCTAAAAAATAATTCCCCTTTTGTTTTCTTTTGAAATACCATTATTTATATTCAAGGGAAACGAAAACAGAAAATAGCTGAGATAAAATTCTCAGTAAGGGGAAACATGTAGAACATAAAACAAACAATAAACATAATAATGGAAAAACACAAAAATAAAGTTTAAACATCAGAATATTGAGTCATGAAATAAATCTTGGCAATACATAAGGCATAGGACATAAAGGAACATTAACGATGATATAATATCATTGTCATTAAAACATGTAATTTTTCAAAACAAGTTATCACGTAATATGATTTCCATAGTATCCAAGGAATTACTTCCATGTCCATCATTGTGAACAATGTCCATTATTGAACTGGATTTACTTTCCGTTCATTCCATGTATTAAGAAAATGAATATAATTTCTGTTCTATTCATGTCAATATATTGAGATATAAATCTTTACTTAGTGAATCTAAGAAATTTTTAGGTCTCACGCATCCCATAATGAAATAATTCAGACATGTGCCCCAGAACCATAAACCGTTCATTATAGCATAACCCAATAAATAAAATGGGTTTCTTAAGAATCATTCCATAATATTAAAATCCATATAAAATATCATTAAATCGTTAAGAAAATAAAATCAATATAGTAATTGGTAAATAAACATAATCCTATTTAAGAGATTAAGACTATATAGAAATTAATTTGGTTAAAATTCATGAACTTACTTATAGAGAAAAATAACCATTCTTATTAAAAAATGTTATACTTTCTCAAATTTCCATGAAATTTTAAAAGAAAATAATTTTATTTAAAATATACATGGAATAATTTATAGGAATAATCCATGAAATAAGGCATCATGAAACCATAAAAAATATATTCATGCTGTGTAAGTTAAAATATAAATTATTGTCCTTCTTTTGGTAGAAATTTCAAAAAATGAATTCTATGGTAATGAAAATAAAGATTACTTCCATACAAGGTGGTAAAAATCAAAATGGGTAGAAATGAATTTAAACATATAGAGAATAAAACTAATCATTTTTTGATGTTTTTTTGTAAACATGGACATGGATTAAAAGTACATCCCTAGTAAATACTTACGTATAAACAATCATGGATTAAAATTAGATTGAAAATTTATCCATTTCCTTTTACTTATCCTTTGTAAAGGTTGGGGTTGCCTTCTGTATAATTTTTAAATAACATTATTAAAGTTTACTAGGACCACATCCATATTTATTATATAATATATTATTGTATTATATCATTTTGTTAAGAGTATTTCAATATAACCATTGTTTTCATATGTTAACTACTTCATTTTCCCAATCTGGTTTTTCCGTGTAAGTCATGATTGTTATGCATATGATTTATTTTATTAATGCAATTAAGATAATATTTATAATTTTCACTTATAACATAAATTTTATAATTATTCACTAATATTTAACGTGGAAGTCGAATCTCACCGCATTGTGGAGACGGTAGGTCGTATGTATGCACGAGCGACGATATCATTCTCTTGATGGTTAAAAGGTATGTAATCGATGGTATATTAATTATATAGAATCATTTATCATGTTATATTCATTATATAAATCCACAATACTCATCATTATACTCATCAAAATAAAGTATTTTTGAATGAAAAATTAAACCACATCGTGGATACGGTAACCTATACGTACACACGCATGGTGGTATTTGGATTTGTAGGATAGATAAAATTAGGTATAAGGTTGTCCCATAATTATAATAACATATCATCACGTATAATAAAATGATATTATTACTTTATTTTGGAATCAACATAGAAAGTGGAAGTAGAGGAAGAAATGAAATTGTATTGAATTGGTAAATCAATCACCTTTTATTTGTTGGACTTCCTTTGGATATCATCTTAAGGACACTAGGGATGGATATATTTGGAAAAATAGGACCCCTAGAAGTTGACTAATAATTTTTATAGGATAAATTTTCATTGGTTGGTCGAGCTATAAATCTCAAGGTGGTGTGAGGAAATGTTGGAGCAGATGCCTTTTAAAAGAGAAGGGGGGGTCCACATTGGGAATCTAATGAAATAATATTTTATTATAAAATTATTTTCGATTTCAAAATGTCAAAATCACATTTAATTTGAATATATGATGAGTAATGTTAAAAATACTATCAACCAATAGGTTTTAGACCAGATTAGGTCTCAAATTTGACCTTATCATTTTTTGCTTTGTCCCTTAGTTAACTAATTTAACTCGTACCATGTCTTCATGTATGATCTTACTATATGGTTAATATAGTTAATATAAAATTGAAATCAAAATACAAGTGGATCATTAATGACATTTTCAACATTATATAAGTCATAATTACAAATATTAGTATTTTAGCACTATTATATCATTTAATAAATTAGTATTTGTTTTAAAAACTAACTTATGTAATTATTTATAATAATATAAAAAGTAATTCTCATCCTTAAAATTATTGGATGGAAAAAATGTCACAGAATAAATTTATTTTTATAATTATAATCACATTTATTTAAATCATTCATTAATAAGGTAATCACTACATCATCATTATGTCAGAAATAAATTTATTTATTTAGTGTATAAAAATAGAAATAAAATACCATGATGTAGTGAATATTTTTATCATTCCAACTAATATTTATAGTGAATTTTATCTTATTTAAAACAAAATATTTAATTTTTTATTAATAAAATACATTATTTTGTCATATTTCACTTTAATTTATATTAATTTTAATAAATTGTAATTTTCACATCCAAGTGGTTCCATGGGGTCCCAAAATCTACCCAATGATACCCATGGTTTGAAATATCTCATACAATAGGATTATGAAATGTTTTACTTTATTTTAAAATTATTATAATATTTTTTACCCTTATTTACTTATGGTAAAAAAATAATTATGGATATTAGTATTCATATTTTACAAAAACCAAAAGTACCTATTTACATAATATTAACATTCTTATTCCAAATACAGAATCCATTTCTCCTAATTAAAAACACAAATATTGGATTAATTAATTTAAAATTAATTGTCGTTGTCAATACTAAAAAAAGAGTTTTTATTGAGTAATGACAATCAAAAGATTTACTTGTGTTTATATAAAATTTAGAGTTGAAATTACTTCCAATTAAAAACAATGGATTAAATGATAAAAATATAATCCCAATACAAATTAAACCCATTAAAATTATAATATAAAATTAAAAATAAATTAGATGAAACAACAGTTCTAACTTAAAATGTGAAATTTTCACTATTCATTATTTGATGAACATTATTAGAAATTTACCAAAATTGAAGATAAGGGTAAATTTATTTCCCTCTCCAATATAAGATGTTTATTTTATCAAATATAAAATATAAAAATGTTAAAAAACTAGATTTAAATTGGGTGTTCCATCAAAAGGTAGAAAAACATCTTTTTAAAAAAATACTTATTTTACCCCAAAAAAATTATTTTGTTCTAATACAATGTTATAGAAAATATCTAAGATTAATTTTAATTTTATAAAAAATTAAAAATGAGGTTAGTACTATTCATAATTGTTAGTTTATATCCCATTAAGTAAATATATTTCAGTAACATATTTTTGTTTTGTGAAACTCGGTATTGCGTACAATGCTAGATATTGAGGAAGGTCTCTCTTGTGTGTAGCACAATGACAATTCAATGTTTCATGTAGTGAAATCAACCATTGGTGTTTTGTATAACAAAATCTATTCATAGTTATTTTATACGTCAAAAAAATATATACTCAATTTTGCATGAAATGAGTTTTATAAAAATAACTTGAAAGTATGTGTAATATAAACAAAGTATTGTGTTGTGTATACTGTAAGCTAATATTGAGTTGTGTATAGTACACGAAAATATAGTTTTACTATAATAAAGACATCAAATAAATTAAAAACAATATACCTCATAAAATCATTGGGTGTTTCATTCTACCCCCCTTAAAATGGAATTTTCCCTCAAAATATTTTGGGGTTATAAAAGGTTTACTATGTGAAAGTTTCTTTCTTGGAAAGACACATCATAAAAAGGAATAATAAAAATTCATTTTAAAAAGGAAATTTTGAATCATAATGGTTACCCAATGTAACTCATCACCAGTTTTCCACATATGAGAACATAGGTGGGATGTGAAAACATGGATATTGAAGAGAAATCGAACCGTCATGTTTTGATGGATTGTGATATCGAGTAATGTTTGGAGAAAGATAAATACTGAAATCCATAAATATGTGATGATTTATGTGATCAAATGACTCATCAGGTGAGAAGCTTGTAGGATAAAATTTTTAGTTTCAAGTTCCTTTTCCTAATTTTGAATAATTTTTTCATGAGAAGAAACACTTATATTATTTTAATAAAATCACACTAGTGATCATTCCCCTAATAATTTACACATCACCTATTATTTAATGAAATGAAGATTAAATTTTCATTCATGTGTGTTACCAGATTTTTCAATAGAATTATTTATCCATTCATATATCTCAAAAAAATGGTTAGAATGGGTTACAAAATATGCATTAGTCCACCGATTGTGAGACAATATGTTAATCTAAAAAACCTCAATCAGAATATAACTAATAGTATCCTTAAATGGATAATAATACATTCCTTCTTAAAACTAAAGATATAAAACATTAGAAGGATGTGAACAAAATCAAAATCACATTTTTCTCCCATATCTCATTTGGATGTTCTTGGTTGTCACTTTCCAAACATGTGAATACCTTAATCATTTATTCTCTTGAAACATGATAAAAACATGAATTACCATATATCCTTACTGAAAAGATGAATTATTTCAAAATTTAATCATTCCATAAACCAAAATACAAAATATTCATTATAATAAATCCACTGTAACTCTTTCTCCTTATATCTGTCATGAGCTCATTAATACTACCACACATCTCATTATATCATTATCCCTTCATTGTGAGCATATCAAGTGGTTTCTAAAATAAATTCAATCACATTTCATGTTTACTGGTACCATATAACTATGTAAATCAACAATATACCAGTTAATAGATATTCCAATATTATATAATACTATAAATGTTATTCCACAATAGTAATTTGAAATCCCATAAACACTAAATCTTTCCACCACTTTGTTGTCATGCACTACATCACCAATGATGAACTATTGTGACTTAGATTGGTATTTTTTACATAATATTTTTTTGAAATTGATCATCATTAAACCTTGGATTATGGAATTGGATGGAATGATTTAACATTTCCTTCAACATATATCATTGAAGTGTCAGTGGTGAGTTATCTATAGCCCTTTCTCTATTCATATCATTAGCAATCTTTTTTCAATTACATCGGCACTCAACTACTCGATGTCCTAATTTTACCCAAATAGAACATTTTTTACACCATTTATGACTATTTTAAACATGCTTCCTCTCACACTTTGATCATAAGGGAATATTCATCTTCTTTTCACCATTGTTTTGATATTTTCCCCAGAATTAGATCATTCATTTCTCGTCAAAACCATGATATGGATATGTAACACCAAATTCCAGTTCTACCTTTAAATTATAATGAAAAATCTATATATAGTTAGTTTAGCCTCTTATAGTTAGTTCCCTTCTAAGGCATTGTTTTACGCCACTAAAAAATCGACCAACTTTAAATTATAATTGTATGATAACACTAGAAGCATTCCTTGAAGGTCTTGTAAAATTCACCTCATCGGTACCAACAGATTCATCATCCTTTTTATTAATCACAAGTAACTCATTTTCACTCTTTGTTTAAAGAATACATGGGTAGTACTTTTTAAAAAACATGTTCTTGAATTCGTCCCATTCCATGGATTGAATTTCATCAAGATGCCTTGTATTTTTAATTAGAGTCCACCACTGGTCTGATTCACAATCTAATTGATCGAAAAAAAATTCTTTTTCATGTTTAAAATAGTGGAAGATGGAAAAACACATTTTAGTGACACTGAACCATTTTTCAGCATCATGTGGATTAGAAGACCCACTGAAAGAAGGTGGACGTTGCCTCATGAAGCACTCAATAGAATGTTCGTCCCTTCTATGCTCATTGGGATTTCAATAATGATTCATAGCTTGTGTATGTAAACTAATAAGATTATGCATTCTATATCCCAATACATATGGTTTTTTGTGAGGAAAATAATTTCATTGAAAAATGAATTGATCATTAACATGGTTTTATCAGGTAAAAGATGTTTCCTAAAAACCAAAAATTTATACTGTGAGACGCAAAAATCATTCCAGGAAAATAACAGAATAAAGGGGGAGTACATAAATCTATAAAATATTTGTTTTAATCCTTGGTTATTCATTTTCATTATCATAATTATATTTCTATAAGGGATACATATTATTAACCCAAAATATATCCCTAAACGTATATTTGAAATATATTTAGGGATCTCACTAAAGTATTCTCACCCTAGTTTCTTATGGTTAACTAAGCCTAGATCTAATACCAACTCTAACGACCCAAGATTGATGTATATGGACATTAAATATATTTTTTGGAATAATAAATATATGACACAAAATGAGCCCCAATTACTGTATTAGTTTAATGTCTTTGGAAATGTGGAACATAATACTCTAACATTGTGAAATATCTTCAACATCTCCCATAATGATCTTTCCATTTTTGTTTCATACCTAAAACAATTATTTATATCCTTGGGAAAATATAACAAAATAATTTTTCCCCCAAATTCTTTGTATGGGTAAACATGGAGAACATAAAACAAACCATAAAAATAAGAATAATTGATATGAACATAATGTTTAAACATCATAATCTTTAGTCTTGAAATAAATCATGATAGAATATAAGGTATAGATCTTAAAATAGAATTAACCATTATATAATAACATTGGAATAAAACATGTAATTGTGACAAAAAATAATAACTTAATATGATTTCATTAGTTGCCAATGTATTTTTTCCATGACCATCATAGTGGACAATGCCCATTACTGAAACACATTTATATGTTATTCAAGCCATTTATTACTGAACTAGATGAAATTTTCCTTCCAGTAATTTCTATCTCATTAGATATTAATCTTTATACAATTCTTTGGTGGGTGATATAGGTCCCATCAATCTCATAATGAAATCATACTTACATGTTCCACAAAAACATAAACCATTCGTCATAGCATAAACCATGAAATAAATTTGGTTTTTAAGCATCATTTCATAATAACATAATCCATATATAATTTTATTCCATAATTAACACAATCTAATCATAGTAACAATATGGATTGAAAAATAACTAGTTTTAATACTGTCATCATAGATGGAAAATAATTTTAATAAAACACTTTATCTTAATTCATGAGGAAAATATCATTTCTTCTTCAAAAATGTTTTCTATTCTAAAAATTACATGAAATTTTAAATGAACATAATTTAATTAAAAATAAACTTGAAATATTTTTGAGTAATCTTCATGGAAATAATGCGTCATGAAACCGTAAAAAAATCCATTCATGTCTTATAAGTTAAAGAAACATTCTCATTGTTCGTTTGCTAGAAAAGTCAAAAAAATATCTCATATGGTAAACAAAAGAATGATTCCTTTCATAAGATTTAAAAAAATATAAAATGGATAAAAATGACATTAAATATACATAGAATAAATGAAAGCGTTTTATGAATTTTTTTAGAAAACATGAGCATGGATGATAAATATTTTCCTAGTAAATACTTACATATAAACAATCTCAGGTAAAAATGAGATTACAAAATTATCCATTACCTTGTACTTTTCATTTTTTGAGGGTGTGGTCACCACCTATATAATGGTTAAATATTTTTATTAAATTATACATGTATCCTATCCATATTTATGACTTCATATGTGATCTTATTATATCATTTTGTTAATATTTTTTTCAATAATAACATTATTTCAAGTGCTAACAACATCGTTTCCCCACACCTGTTCGTCCACCTAAGTCATGTTTATTATGAATATGTATTATTTTATTCATGAAATTACGTTCATTATTATTATTCTCACTCATCATATAAATTTTATAATCATTCATGAGTTGTTAACGTGGAGAACAAATCTCATCGCGCTGTGGAAATGGTACGTCATACGTACACACGAGCGACGGTATCATTCCCTAGATGGAAACATTATAAGTTAAAAGAGTATATATTAATTATACAGAATAATTTATAATGTTACATAAATTATTATAATCCATTAAACTCATCATTATGAACATCCTAATAAAATATTTTTTAATAAAACATTACACCACAAGGTGAATATGGTAAGTCGTACGTATGCACGCATAGTCATAATGTAATTCATAGGATGGATGAATGAAGGTATAAGGTTGTCCTATAATTATAAAAACATATAATATTGTAAAATATATTGGATTTTTTACTTTAGTATGGAATCAAAATAGAACTAGAAAGTAGAAGAAAAATGAAATTGAATTGAATTGGTAATGCAATTACCTCTTCTTCATTGGGCTTACATTGGATCTCTTCTTAGGGACACTATGGATGATATTTTTGGATAAAAAAGACATATAGGTGTTACATAATATTTTTTATAGGAAAAAGTTTCAGTTTTTGGTCGAGAATTGATGCTAATGGTGGTTTGACGAAATGTGGAAGGAGATTCCTTTTTATAAGAGATGAGGAGGGGATCTTTAGAAAGGTATTGAAATATTAATTTATTATAAAATGATTTTCTTTTTCAAAATTCCCAAAACACATTTAATTAGATTATAAAACGTTTAATGTTAAAAACCCTCTCCTCCAGTTGGTTTTAGACAAGTTTAAGTCTCAAATTTAGCCATAACTTTTAATATTAACCCTTAGTTAACTATATTAACTCCTACCTTGTCTTCTAGTGTAGTTATACTATCTGTTCAATATATATACCAAAAAATTAAAAAATAACCTCACGTGTTTCAATAATGAAATTTTCAACATTATAAAACTCTTTTGACTGAATAATTGATTTTTGTGTCTATTATATCATTTAATAAAATATTATTTTTTTTAAAAATCATTTATGCCAATGTTTATACTATTCATATCATGACTTTTTAGAAATCCAAAACAACATTATTATTTCAATAAAAATCACTAATTCAAATATAAAAAGTCATTTTAATCCATAAAATTACGGTATAACATAAAATGTTTTAAAATGAATTTATTTTAATATTTATATCTCATTTATTTAAAACATTAATTAATATTGTAATCACTACATCATCATTATGTAATACGTAAATTTATTTATAATGATTCTAAAAATGATAAATAAAATAATGTTATATAGGAAATCATTTTATATTCCAAGGAACTATTTATTGTAGAATATATATTATCTATAACCCCATATAAATTTTTTTTATTAAAAAGATGCTAGTTTTTGTCTTGTTTCTCTAATCTTTTAATTAATTTTTATAAATGTCATATTCACATCTTAGTGGTTCCATGGTGTCCCAAAATCTACCCATCAATTACCATGGTCAGAAATATATCATCCAATATTATTAGGACATGTGTTAAAGTAGTTTAATATTATTATAACATTATTTTCTACCCTTATTTACCAAATTTATCTTTTAACAATGGTGAATAAAATAATTAATGAAGTTACTGATCAAAATGTCCAAAAACAAAATTTACCTATTTACACAAATTGAACTTTTTATTCCAAATATGGATCCCATTTTCTGCAAATTCGAAATATATAAGTTTTAATAATTAATAAAAAAATTAATCTCTATTTTCAAAACTAAAACTCAGGGTTTTAGGACGTAATAACTTCCAAAACATTGACATGTGTTTATGTCTAACTTGAAAGTGAAATTACAATCAATGAAAAATATTGTATTAAATGATAAAAATTTAATCCAATTACACTTTAAATCCAATTAATAGTACAATCTAACAATATAAGTAAATTACAGGAAAATGTAGTTTTAACTTAAAATGTTGTATTTTTCAAGATTCATTAAAAATGAACTGAATAAAAAATGTCTAAAAAATCCACATAAGTAATATTTTTTGTCTCTATTCCAAATAAGAAGATTATTTTATCAAATAGAATTTATAAATTTGTTAAAATATATATTTAAAATGGGTGTTCCATCAAAATTTGGCAAAACAGTTTTTCTAAAAAAGTACTTATTTAATCCAAAAACAATTGATTTTATTCTTATATCCTGTTCTAGAAAATATATAAGATTAATTTTAATTTAATATAAAATTAAAAATATGTTTAATAATATTCATAATAGATATTTAGTATCCCATTAAATAATAATATTTCAATAATATATCATTGTTTAGTGAAACTCGATATTCCTTACGGCGTAAGCTATCGAGGATGGTCGCTCAGGCCTGTAATGATAGTCAAGTCAGTGTTGTGTGTTGTTCAAGACTCGTTTGGTGTTTCATATAATAAAATCCATATAGAGTTCGTTTATACATCGAAAAAAATATATAATCAATGTTTCATGAAATCAATTCTATCAAATTAACATTAAATTGTGTCTATCACGAGACAATAATACTATTTCATATAATACAGGCTAATTTAGTGTTGCTATAGAAAAATATAATCTTGATGTAGCATACAATAGAAGTAATAAAATAAATTAAAAAAATATCTCATAAATTATTGGGGTGTAAAATTCGTCCCCATTTAAAATGAATTGCTTCCTCAAAATTCATTTGGGTTATAAATAGTTTACTACTTTAAAGTTTTATTCATGGAAACTCAAATTGCAAAAAATAGTACTAAAACTTCATTTTAAAAAGGAATCTTATAAATTTAATGGTTATCCAAAGTAACTCATCATAGGGTTTCTAAATAGGATAACAAATTTGGGGAGTGAAAACATGGATATAAAAGAGAAATATAGCCATCATGTTGTGATGGATAGTGATAGAGAAGAATGCCAGGATATAGTTAACTACCATAAATCTCAAAATCTATGATTATTTAATGGACCATTTGATTTATCAGATAAGAAGTTACTATGATAAAATTTTTGGATTCAATATCTTTTTCCTAATGCTTATGAATTTTATTTTGAGAAGAAATTCATACATGATATCACAACAATATCATCATTGAACATTCCAAGAACTATTTCTACTTTATCTCTTATTTACTGAAATGATGTTGAATTTTTTATTCTTGAAGTGTTAGCAGATCATGCGATTGAATGATAGGTAATTCCATCTATCTCAAAAAAAAAGTTAGATCAAGTTGTCACATATGAATAATTCCATCTATAGTGAGATAATACATTAATCTAATTAAATTCAATTAGAATATAACTTATATTATCCATAAATGGATAACATTACAATCCATAAGATATTGAAAATATAATATGTTATATGGATGTAAACTATATTGATTTATCATTTGTCTCTGATATCTCATTTGGAAGTTATTTGTTGTCACATTCCATACTTGCGAATACCTAAATCATGTATTCTCATAAAATATGTTAAAAAACAACAATTACCATATAACCTTAGTGAAAACCTACATTCTATCAAAATTATCTCATTCCACACCCCAAAATACAAAAAATTATATAAACTCAAACCGTGATATAACTTTTTACTTATATCTGTCATGATTTTATTAATAATGTCAAACATGTCATTATCTCCTTATCCCTTCATTATGTGCATATCATGTGCATTACTATAATATTTCAATCAATTTTCTTGGTTACCAGTATAATATAATTATGGAAAACCATAATAGACAAATACATAGATATTCCAATACTCTAGAATACAATAATTTAGATTGCACAACACTAATTTGGAATCCCATAAACTCTTAATCATTCCAAAAATTTGTTATCATACTCAACAGTTCCAATAGTGATTGGATGAGACTTTCCACTATCTCATGACCTAATTGGTTCCTGACATCAGTCATCATTAACCTTTAGATTAGGTCCTTGGTTATTATAATTCCCTATATCCTTGAACATGTAGAATTGAAGTGTTAGCAGAGCACTCTCTATAGACTTTTCCCTATTAATATCATCAGAAAATGTTTTCCCATCACATCGGCACTAAAATTCTCGATGATCTTGTTTTACACACTTTATAAATTTTCTACTTCCTTTAATTAAATCAACACCATGATTCTTTGAGCAATTTGAGCATAAGGAATCATTCACCTTTTTTCACCATTTTTTCAGATGTTCCCATAAAATACGTCTTTAGTTTATTTAAAAACTAAGAGATGAATATGTAACACCAATGTATAGTTATACCTATATAGAAAAATTCAAAATCTCTCCATATCTTATAAATTCTATTATATCTAATTCCCTATGATGAATTAATTTTAATCCATTGAATAATTTATCAAAATCACATTAATTTTGGATGATAAATCCAAAAGCATACCCTTCAAGTCTCGTAAAAATCACGTCATATGTACCAATAGATTCATCATCTTTTTTCATCAACTTAGGGATCTTTTGTTCCATATTTTTTCGAATAATAAGAGGGATGTATTTATTAAAAAATATGTTCTTGAACCTGTTATATTCCATGGATTCAATTTCATCTTTTTACCTTTTATTCTTAATTAGATTCCACCAATGGTGTTCTTCACCTTCTAATCGATACATAACTGAAATTACAATTTCTTATTCCTAATATTGAAGGATGGAAAATTACTTTTCAATGGTAATGATCTGTTTCTCTGCAACACGTTGATCAGAAGATCCATTGAATAAAGGTGGATATTTACTCATGAAAGACTCAATTGAATTTTTTCCCCTTATCTACTCATTTGAATGTATATAATGATTCATACAATGTGTAAGTATAGCAATAATAATTTTCATTCCATCTCTAAAAACATTTGGTTGTTCAATAGGACAATCATTGAATTTCCTAGTGCATTTATCAATAACACCGTTCCTTTAAAATCCTTCAATTGTCTAAAATCCAAAGAAAAGAATAGTTTGAGATCCAAAAAACATATTAGGAAAACAACAGAATCATGGAGGAGTATTTCAATCTCTAACATATTAGCTTTAAACCTATTTTATTAATGATCATTACAATATTTCCATGACAATAACCATTACTTTTTATTAACCATAGGGACATCTATAGATATAACTTAGAAATTTCTATAGGGATGTCACTAAAGTTTTTTCATCAAAGCTTATAATGATTATCTAATACTGGATATGATAACAACTCTAATGACCCAATATTGACAAACATTAACATTACATTACATTTTCATAAAACATAATATAAGACGCAAAAATATTCCCACTGACCGTATTATTTTAGTGTCTTTAGAAATATAGAATATAATCTTCTAACTTTGTGAAATATCTTTAATATATCCCATATAGATCATCACCAATGTTTTTTCGACCTGAAACCCTTCTTTATAGACTAGGAATGGAAAATATAAAAAAGGTGAAATTAAATGCGCTATAAGGGTAAACATGGAGAACATAATATAAACCATAAGCATAATATTTCAAAAACATGAACAGAAAGTTTAAACATCAGAATCATGATTCCTGAAATAAATCTTTGCAGCACGTAAGGCATAGATCAAAAAGGAAAATTAACCATGTTAGAATAAAATTGGAATAAACATATAATTTTGAAAATATAATTATCACATAATATGGTTTCCATAGTATCCAAGGAATTACTACCAAGACCATCATAATGGACAACATCCAAAACAGAATCAGGTTCACATGTCGTTCCAATCATGTAATACTAAACAACATTTACATTAATGCATATTCATGTCTAACTCTGGAGATATAAATATTTACCCAATGAATTTTAGGGAGATATATGTCCCACCCATCACATCATTAAATCCTTCTTACTTGTGCCAAAAAAACACAAACCATTCATCACAGCACAACCAATGAAATTAAATGGGATTATTAAGCATCATTCCATAATAACGTAATCCATATGAAATATCATTTGAAAATTAACACACTAAAATCATATTAATAATAGGTATAGAACCATAACCTTATTTAAGAGATTCATATTATATGGAAAATAATTTTATTAAAACACATGAAATTAATTCTTTTGGAAAATATCTTTTATTCTTCAAAAACATTTTCCTTTCTCAGAATTTTGTGAAATATTAAAACAAATTAATTTTATTAACAATAAACATTAAATAGTTTATATTATTATTAATGAAAATACTGTGTAATTTTTTAGTTAAAAAAATCCATTCATTCTGTATATGTTTAAAAACATTCTCATCGTAATTTTTCTAGAAAAGTCAAAAAGTACCACGTATGGTAAACAAAGGAATGATTCCTTCCATACCATGTTGTAAAAATTAAAATGGGTAAAAATGAATTTAAAAATACATAGAAGAATAGTTAAAATATTATTTAAACATTTTTAGAAAACATGGACAATGGTGATAAGTATATCCTATGTAAATAATTACGTATAAACAATATCATATTAAAATGATATTGAGAAATTATCCCTTTAATTTTAATTTTCATTATTAGAGAGTGTGGTTACTACTTTTATAATGGTTAAATCATATTATTAAATTATACTAGGACTATATCTATATTTTCGATATAATATATGATCCTATAATTTCATTTTGTTAATAGTATTTAAATATTACCATTATATTGGGTGTTAACTACTTCATTTTCTCATTCTTGGTTTTCTACGTAAGTCTTGATTGTTTGTAATAGGATTTATTTTATTCATTAAATTATGTTGAAAATAATTATTTTTAATTATCATATAAATTTTATAATCATTGTTGAATTTTTAATGTGGAGAACAAATCTCACCGCATCGTGAAGACAGTAGGTCGTACCTACGCACGAGCAATAATATCATTTTCTTGATGATTAAATTGTATATAATTGGATGTTAAATTAATTATTAAGATTCATTTATCATTTATATTAATTATTTTAATCAATTATACCCACCATTTTACCCATCCTAATAAACTATTTTTAAATAAAAAATTACATCATATCAAAGAGATGGTAAGTTGTATGTACTCAGACATGGTGATATTGTTATTCGTAGGATGTATAAAATTATGTATAAGGTTTTACCATATTTATAAAAAAATTTAAAAATTTAAAATATATTTTATTCATTACTTAAGTATGGAATCAACATATAAATAGAATTTAGTAAAAAAAAGGAAATTGAATTGAATTTGTAAAGTAATTCACTCTTCTTCATTGGACTTTCATTGGATCTATTCTTATGAAAACTAGAGATGGATTTCATGGAAAACCCAAAAATAATAAGTTAAATAATAATGTTTATTAGGGAATTGGTAATGGTTTGTTCATGATATAAGGCTCAAGGTGGTGTGAGGAAATGTGGGAGGAGATGCGTTTTTATAAGAGAGGAGGAGGTGCACATTAGAAAGGTATTGAAATGTATTTTTATTATAAATTGATTTTCAGTTTAAAAAGTTCCAAAACTCATTTAATTAGTATATATGATATATAATATTCTAAATGATCTAAAAAAATAGGTTTTAAACATGTTTAGGTCTTATATTTAACATTAACATTTTTCATTAGCCATTATTTAACTAATTAAACTATTACCATGTCGTCATGTATATTCATACTATATGGGTAATATAATTACTATAAAATGGAAATATAACCACAAGTTTTTTAATAATAACATTTTCAGTTGTATATAAGTCATTCTGTACATTCATAGAATTTTAGTACTATTATATCATTTAATAAAATAGTATTTGTTTTTAAAAAACACATTTATGTTAGTTTTTATACAGTTCATATCATGACGTCTAAAAAATCCATAAAAAAGAGAATAATTTGGAAAACCATCAATAATATAAATATAAAAAGTCATAATCATCCATAAAATTATTGAATGGTATATAAAGTTTCAAAATTAATTTATTTTAATATTTATAATCTCATATATATAAATCCTTCAGTAATAAGGAAATCACTACATCATTATTGTATCATAAATAAGTTTATTTACATGGATTAATAAAATTACAAATAAAATACCATGATTTAGAAAATAATTTTATATTTCAATCTACCATTTATAGATGAATTTATCATTTTAATAACACTGTATTATAATTATTTTATTTAGACGATAAAAGTTTATGTCATATTTCTCTTTTCAATAAATTAAATATTATAAATTGTCATTATCTAATCCATATGATTCCATGGGGTCACAAAATCAACCAAATATTACCATGGTCGTAAATATATGATCCAATAAGATTAGGATAGGTGTTAGGGTATTTTAAAATAATATAATAATATTTTTTACCCTTATTTTCCGGATTTACAATTTAACCAAGGTAAATAAAATAATTACTGATGTTACTATTCAAGATGTCGAAAAAGGTACCCATTCACACAATTTTTACCAAATCATTACAAATATAGAATCAATTTTTACATTTTCAAAACATGTAATCTACAGTAATTAATTTAAAAGTAATTTTCATTTTCAAAACAAAAAAGTGGGTTTTGAAGAAGTAATATTTATCAAATGATTGACATGTGTTTATGTACTATTTATAAGTGAAATTAAGAACAATGAACAAAATTGGATTAAATGTTAAAAGTATAATCCAATTACACTTTAAAAATAATTAAATTTACAAACAAAAAATATAAATAAATTAGATGAAAAGACAGTTTTGACACAAGATGCGAGATTTTTCATTGTTCATTGAAAATACATCTTTATTAGTAAATTACCAAAAATTCATCATAAATAAATTTTTATGTCACAATTGAAAAGAAGAATTTTAATATTTCAAATATTAAGTATAAAATTTTCAAATATATATTTTAAATTGATGCACCATCCAAATGCGGGAAAACATCATTTTTTTAAATAGTACTTCTTTTATCTAGAAAATTTGATTTTTCCCTTATATCATGCTAATGAAAATATATATAATAAATTTTAATGTTATATAATATTAAAAATGTGTTTAATACTATTAAAAATGGATATTTAATATATCCAACTAAATAATAATATTTTAAAAATACGTCGGTTTTTAGTGAAACTATGTATTGTGTACAACACAAGCTATCAAAGAGGGTCACTATTTCATATAACTCAAGCCAAGTCAGTGTTAAGTGTAGAGAAATATCTTATTGGTGTTTTGTATTACATAATCCAAAATATTTTATTTTATACATCAAACGAAATCTACACTCAATTATCTATCAAATGAATTCAATCAAAATAACTTGAAATTGTGTGTAACACAATCCAAGAATAGTGTTACCTATACTAAAAGATAATAAGGTATTACTTATAGAGAAATATAATATTTTTGTATCATAAAATACAATACATCAATGAAATTAAAAACTATATATCTTATAAAATATTGGGGTGTTACATTCTATCACCCTTAAAATGAATTTCTCTCTAAAATATTGTTTCAATCATAAAGGGTTTACTAGTTAAATGTTTATCTAATGGTAACCCACATAATAAAATTTAATATAATATCTTCATTTTAAAAAGTAAATTTAGAAACACTATGGTTATCCAAATTAACTCGTCACTAGGTTTCCACATAGGAGATCAAATTTGGGAAGTGAAATCATGAATATGGAAGAGAAATCAGACTGTCCAATTCAGATGGATAGTAATATAGAATAAATTTTTTAGAAGGATAACAACCAGAAATCCATAAATCTGCAATTATTTAGGTTACCATATGATTCATCGGTTAAGAAGAAAATAGGATAACATTTTCAGTTTCAATATCCTTTTCTTAATGATGATGAATTTTTTCATTTGAATGAATACTTACTTAATTTCAGTACAATCTCACCTTTGATTGTTCGCTAAACAATTTCCACTTCATTTCTTATTTAAAGAAATCATCTGGAATTTTTCATTCTTGAAGTGTTTGCAGATCATGTGATAGAATGATATGTCATTACATATGTCTCTAAAATAATGTTATAACAAGTTATCAAATATGTATAATTCCACCTATAGTGAGATAATACAATAATCTCACAGGCATAAATATGAATAAAACTTATACTCTCTAATAATGGATAATATTTCAATCCATCCAAAAACTAAAATTATAAATCATTACAATCAGGTGAACTAAATCGACATAAACATTGTCTTCCATATCTCATTTAGCAGTTCTTGGTTGTCACATTACAAACATGGGAATACCTAAATCATGTATTCTATTGAAACATGATAATAACATGAATTACCACAAATATTGACTAAAAATGTGCATTTTATCAAAATTATCATTTTACACACACCAGAATACCAAATATTTTATATACTCTAACCTTGATATCACTTTTTCATTACATCAATCATGATCTCATTAATACTATCATATATCTAACTATCTCATTGTCCCATTATTATGAACATGTCCGGTGCTTTCCATAAAAATTTCAATCACTTTCCAGGGTAACGAGTACCATATAATCATAGAAAAACACAATATAAAAATTCATAGATATTCCAATATACCATAACAATATAATTGAGAATCCACTACACTAATTTGGAATACCATAAACACTTAATCATTCCACCACTTCATTTCCCTACTCAACATCGCCAATAGTGATCGCATGTCAATTCCCATTGCCATTTTCTTAACAGGTTTCTTATATAGATCATCATTAACACATGGATTAGTGCATTGGATAGTATAATGCCCCCATTTCCTTTCATATGTACCATTAAAGTGTTGGTGGTTGTTCTCTATAGTCTTTTCTCTATTCACATCCTTAGAAAACACATTCCTATTACTTAAGCACTCAACCAATCAATGACCTTCCTATCCACACATGATCTATTTTGAAGTCCCTTTAAGATAATCTCCACCATGGTTCTTTCCAAGCATTGAGCATAAGTAAGGATTTAAATTTTTTCACCACTTTTTAGAGATTTCCCCATGAACTCCATCATTCATTTCTTGTTAATACCATGAGATAGATATCAAACAAAAACATCTATTTATTCTAGTATACCATAACACACAATCTCTTCATTGTTTTAGAAGTTTCTTATAGCTAATTACCTTATTATACTTGGTTTTATGACACTTAATAATTGATCATTTTTACTTTCACTTTCGATGATAAATCCAAGAGCATACATAGCAATTCTTGTAAAATTCTCCTCATATATACCAACTTATTCATCATCCTTTTTATGAATCTAAAGGATCTCAATTTTCATTTTTTTTAGTGAATATTATGGATGTACATATTGAAAAATAAGATATTCATCTCATCCCATTCCATTGATTCAATTACATCTTGCTGTCTTGCATTCTTAATTAGAGTCCTCCACTAGACTTCTTCACCTTCTAATTGATAGACAACCAAAATGACATTTCCATGTTCCAAACAATGAAAGAAGTAAAATATCATTTCAATGGTATTGATCTATTGTTCTAAAACATGTTGATCAAAAGACCCACTAAAAGTATGTTGGTGTTCCCTCATGAAGGACTCAACAATAATGTTTTTCACTTTACAGCTCATTTGGATATCCATAAAGATTCATAGGATGTGTATGTATAAAATTAAGATTTATCATTCCATATCCCATAAAATATAGTTTCCCATGATGGAAATAATTGCATTTCCTAGTTCATTGATCATTAAAAGAGTTTCATCATGTTCATACCGTTGTCTAAAACCCCAAAAAAATAGTGTGATATGAAAAATCATACTATGAAAATAACATAATCAAGGAGAATTTCATTCAATATCTAACTTTATAGGTTTAATACTAGGCTATTCATGATAATTATCATAATTATAAAAGTATAACCTATAATTATAAATAACCTTAGTTAAATCCCAATACATACCTTAGAAATATCTCTAGTGATCTCAATAATGTTTTCGCATCCTTGTTTCCAAATGTTTACTAATCCTGGATCTGATACCAACTCCAACGAACCATGATTGAGGTACTTTGAAATTACAATAATTTTTTGGAATTCATAATACAAGACACAATAGGATTACCAAAAATAGTATTAGTTTAGTGCATTTCAAAACATTTAACATAATCTTATAACTTTGTGAAATATCTTAAACATCTCCCATAATGATATTCCCATTATGTATTCCTACCTAAAACAAATCATTATATCATGGTGCAAAAAAAACAAAAAATGTTGAGATCTAATTCTCATTAAGGGAAAACATTGTGAACATATAACAAACCATTAACATAAGAATGTAAAAACATGAACCTAGTGTTTAAACATCTAAACCGTGAGTCATTAAATAAATATTGGATGTTCATAAGTCATATATCATAAATGATCATTATCCATAATAGAGTAACATTGGCATAAAACATATAATTGTGGAAAAATAATAATCACATAATATGATTTCCATAGAATCCAAGGCATTATATCCAAGACCATCATTGTGGACAAATTACTATACTAAACAGGGTTTACATGTCATGACAGCCATGTATTACTGAACCATATTTACTTATCATTCCAGTCATGTCTATCTAACTAAAATTAATTATTTTCCTAATGCATTGGAGGGAGATATAGGTCCCACCCATATCATAATGAAATCATTTATACATGTTCCAAAAAAACATAAACCATTCATCATAGCATAGCCCATGAGATCAAATGGGTTTCTTAATAATCATTCTATAATAATATAATCCATATAAAATATCATTCCTTAAGTAACATAATCAAATAATATTAAAAACAGGGATAGAAGCATAACCCTATTTAAGAGTCGTATTATATGGAAAATAATTTTGATAAAACACATGAACATAATTTTTGAGGAAAATATCATTTCTTATAAACAAATGTTTTCATTTCTCAAAATTCCATAAAATTTTAAAAGTAAATATTTAAATTAAGAATAATGTTTAAATAGTGTATAGTAGGCTTCATGGAAATTAGGCTTTATGAATATTTAAAAAATTCATTCATTTCGTAAAAGTGAAAAAAACATTTTAACTATACGTTTACCAAAATAGTAAAAAGGTACCTCATATAGTAATCAAAAGATACATTCCATTGATACCATGTGGTAAAAGACCAAATGGGAAAAAATACCATAATCATATAAAGAATAATTATAAAAGTATTATGAAGTTTTTTTTGAAAACATGGACATGGATTATAAAGATATCCCAAGTAAATACTTATGTATAAACAATCTCTGATAAAAATGAGATTGAAAAATTATCCCATACCATATTCTTTCCACTAATCATGGGTGTTTTAACCTCCTATATAATTGTTAAATTGTGTTATTAATTTATAACAAGACCATATCCATATTTATGATATCAAATATAATCCTATTATATCTTTTTGTTAATAGTATTTCTATATTAGCATTATTTTGAGAGTTAATTGCATTGTTTCCCCATTACAGTTCTTCAGTGTATTCCATGTTTGTTATGAATTGTATTCATTTCATTGGAAATACTTTGTATCCCTTTTTAGAGACACTAGGGATGGATTTATTGGAATGTCAGGACCTCCAAATATAAACTATGATTCTCTATAGGAAAATTGGGCAGGGTATGGTCGAGGTAGAGGTCTCAAGGGGAACTGAGAAAATGCAGGATGAGATGGCTTTCAAAAATACATGAGGAGGGGAACCTTAGGAAGGTATTTAATTGTTATTTTATTATGAAATAATTTTTGGTTTTAATATGTCCACAACTAATTTAATGAGAAAATAAAAATATTATTGTTCTAAATCCTCTCAAACAATAGGGTTTAGACAAGTTTATGTCTCTTATTTATCCTTACCTTTTAGCATTAATCTTCTGTTAACTGATTTAATTATTACCATATATTCTTGTATATTATTACAATATGGTTAATATAGTTACATGAAAATTACAATAGAACCTCAAGTTGTTCTTTAATGAAATTATTAATTTTATATAAGTCATCTGGTAGAATATTAGATTTTTAGGACTATTATATCATTTAATAAAATAGTATTTGTTTAAAAAAACCTATTTATGTCAGTTTTGAAACTATTAATTTCATGATTATTTAAAAATCCATAAAATTATGATTATTTCGATGAAACTTCATTATGTCAAATATAACACTTTATAGTTGTCCATAAAATTATATTATAGCATTAAAAGATTCAAAATTAATTTTCTTTATATTTATAATTTAATTTATTTAAATCATTCATTAATTATGTAATCAATATATCATCATTTTGTCATAAATAAATTTATATATTTGGTATCATAAAATTATAAACAAAATACCATAATGTATAAAATATTTTTTTCTTTCCAATTACAATTTATAGTTGAATTTATCATACGCATAACCCCATATAAAAATTGATTTATTAAGAAGTGACAAGTTTATGTCATATTTCTCTTTACATTAAAAAAAATTCTTATAAATTTTCATTTTCACATCCATGTGGTTCCACAGTGTCCCAAAATCGACTCAAGGATTCCAATGGTCAGAAATATCTTATCCAATTAGATTAGATCACGGGTTAGGGTATTTTAATATTATTATAATATTCATTTTTACCCTTATTTATCAAATAATCCCATTAACCCTGGTAAAGAAAATAATTACATCATTGTGTATTATATAGACCCCAAAAAATAAATAATAGGTGAATAAAACATGTATCTCATAGATAAAAAAAGTGAGACGAAAAAACCTTACCTTGTGTCTTGACTGTCATAATACACATTAAAACCTCTTGTATAACAAATGTATGTTTATTATAAATCATGTACAATACCATATTAATATATCTAAAATCATAGAAGGTTTTATGATGATGTTATTTTTCCTTCTGGTTAAAAATTATATGTTAAGGTTGTAAATTTATAATTGTTTTTTTCTTCTGTCTTTATTTTTTATATCATTTATCCTTATATATATATATATCATAATTAACTTAATTTCAACCCTGATATAAATATCATGTATATTATTTATTTTTTTGTTACTACAATCAATAAAATATAGACATATTAAATTAAATACCCCATTCATGGATACTATATGTCGTACGTGTGTATAAACATCGCTCTTGTTTTATTGATGTATTGAAAGAAAGAAAGAATATTTAATATATATATATATATATATAGATATATATGTATAAAATAATTGTAGTAGAATTACTATACCATATATATCATAAAAATCCACTAAAACATACATAATACATCCCATTTAGTGTGTGAATGAATCGCATCATTTTCAGGTGGAGACATTCCACACTTCCGCAAAAAAGTATCATATTTATACATGATGTAAATAATTAGGATTAGATATAAATGAAAAATTCAAAATAATAAAAAAATTATAAAAATCATATATATATATATATATCATATATAAATTTATTGTGCCTAATAATATCTACCACAAGAGGTGGTACAGAAAAAATGGGCAATCATTATTTTGTGAGCCAGTTGTTCACAGTACACGAAAATAGTATATTCATTATCTATTAGATGGAAATGTGATTATTTTTTGGTTTAAACATAAGAATTAAAAATTTATTATATTTAGAGAATTTATTTTCTTATAAATTATTTTAAAAATAATATTCTAGATAGTTTATAGAGGAAAATAATAGAAAGGATCTTTAGTGAGGGTGTTACCTCTGAATCAGGTAACTCGTTTTTGTTGGCACCAAAGTGCCTTCAGGGATAGATTTATTCTGAAAAGTACGATTCAAGGAGGAAGGGAGATATTTTGGTGAGATTATTTTTTATAAATTTTCATAACTAATGAGGCTCTATAGTTTTTATGAAGAGGGAGAGATAGAGATCTTTTATAAGGAAGGGAAAGGTCACACATGTGATATTTTTTAAAATAAAGTTAGGTGTACCCATGTTTTTCATTGACATATGTCATCCCAAACAAAAACTATGAATAATATAAAATTTATTTGAGAATTCTTATCATACAATGGGTTTTTTATTGGTGGATATGTAATTTGGTCCCTTATGTCTTAGTTTTATTCCATTGTTATGCTTAATTATACCTCAATCCCTATAATAAATATTAAAAGCATTTACTAACATTAATGGTCAAAAAAAAGTTTGCCTAATAAGTAATTTTAGATTGTTATTATTAAAAACATGGAATCAATTTTTCTAAATTCAATATACATATGTGGATTGAATTATTTTGTAATTAATCCCATAAAGGAGATAATATTGCGGGTTCATAAAGAAAAAATAAACAAATGTTTGCTATATTTTTTATCCAATTTCAGTGTGAAATTAATTTTAGTCTCCTCAATTATATTAATTTAGAAATAATTTTTATAAACTAACATTATATCAAATTAAAAATATAATTTATCCTCATAAATAAATTAAATTAAAAAATAATTATTTAATTAAAATTATATATTTCTACATATTCATTATGAAATGAAACCATTCAAAAAAATAACAAAAAATTACTATAACGAATTTTTATGTTCTTATTTCAAAAATGATGAATATTTTGACATATTAACAACATAAAAGTTTTAAAAATTTAATTTAAAATGCTTTCCCCATTCGATGGATGTAAAATTAATTTGGAAAAATATATGTTTTAAGCATAAAATTTGGTTTGTTTTAATATCATGTCAATGAAATATATTGGATGAATATCAAAAATATTTTATTGAATATATAAAATATATATTAAACTTATATTACTCACTAATTTTAATTAGTTAAATTTATTATGAAACAACACCATTGGGTGTATAAAAATTAAAATATATATTTTATAGTCAATTAGTTCATATATTTTCATTTCTAAATAACTTCAAACTTATGAATTTATTTTATATTTATGAAAAAATATATTTTCATACATTAGTAAATAATATACTTAATAAAAAATTAAAGGAATAGGTTATATCTTATTTTATTAAATAATAATTTTCTAATAATATATTATTGGTCATTAAGATTTGTTTTTTCATGTTACACATGCCATCGAGGAATGTCATTGTTCAATTTAATGAAAGGTATCCTCGATAATCCATGTACATACATATGAAATTTATGTTGTCTATAGTACATGATTAACATGGTTTTAGTTATAATGCATTCCAATAATAGTGCATTAATATAAACTAAATTATTTTTTGTGGTGTTTGAAAACAAAAATATCAAATGCATTAAATTTACTCGAATAAAATTTCACAAAATATTATGGTGTGACCAAAAAACATGTCACCCATCATAATAGGGTTCAGCATGAGTGATCAGTAAAATGGGCTGAGTAATCCCGAACTGATAGTGTAAAATATTCTAGGTGAAATAACATCTATTTTATATTATCTCTCAATGTCTTCAGATATACGTAATCATATAATGTCATATGAAAATCCATCAGGAAATATACCGATGGAGATCTATCTGATTGATAACATCCCACTATATCATTATGGAATCACGAAACATATTCATAGTGAGATTTACCATCCTCTCATCAGGCATCTCTAAATTCCTAACGATAGACAATATGTCCTTTATCCAAGACTATGAAGCCTCTTCCACTCCATCCCGTAAAAACATGGTAGTATACTATTACTAAAACTCATGCATAAGAAATTTCATAGTTGTGGAGGTTAGAAAGAACTTTTAATAGTCTACATGATGCATTATAACCTCTTATGGAACTATACCTTATCATTTGTGTCTGGTATTAGAGATGGTGCTACAGTTGGAACAACTATGGGATATACCAGTAAATCATTACACACCATCTATATAGTGTAGTCATTAAAATTTCTAGGCATATGTCTGGAGTTCAGGATTGTTGAATGAATCTATATTTCATATCACATGCCTTAGATCCATATTTTTAACAATGTTCGTATATGAAAAGTAAAAAATGGGAATATGATAGTTATGAGTATTCTTATATAATAACTCACCCCTCTTTCTACTATATGAGGCATGTATGGTTAATAAAAATATCATTTAAATGTGAGAGTCACTAGAAAAACCCCCACTACTACGTTTGGGTTTGTCATGTTCTCTTCTGTAGGTGACTTAATATTCTATTTTCATTTCATATTTCAGATCATTTTATCACAATTAATTTATCATTTATGACTCATTCAAGGAAAATATATGGAATTGAATTTTTCCAAAAATTATAATATAGGAGGGAACATTATCCAGAAGAACCAATGTTTGGTGTCCAGTTCTTTCACACTGTAAACATTCCGAAAAATCTAACATAAGAAAAGCTATCTATATCACATGACCAATCAAAATATTATGAAACAAGTAATGCATCATTATTTTCAGGGCATAATTCATGTTCGGTGCAATCAAATAGGTTCCAATATGAGTAATGGCATGGCATAATGGTATCTCATTAGGATTTAGAATAGTAGAACTATAATTATATCATTATTAACAAAAAAATTCAAATGAATCACCCAAATATATAATTAAATCTACTATTTCATATAAGTATTGGAAACAATAATTCAATTTGAGGTTATTTGTATTTTTACTATATTTTGGTTAGCTACACCTAGGAACAAATGATTACTAAATTAAAATTCTATCATATCCCTTTCCGTTATCCTCAAATAGAAAATCTAACCAGAAAAGAGAGATTTGAAACCACATTGTAACGCCACATACCTGAATACTACTCAATAGTCCCCCAATACTAGTGTGCCACATGTATCATGTACATATACCCAAATTTCAAATTATTCCAACTAGTAGCGAGTGAAATGGTTTGTTAGTGGGGTTACTATTCCCACATCCCTAGAGGGAAGCACATTATAAAATCAATAACATACATGTAGAGAAGTATTGAAAAACCAACATATGCATTACAAAGGTAAAAATATAAATAATTATATATAAACAATTCCATAAGAAATATCATATACAAAATGTTGATAACATCAACTTGGATCTTTAAAATCATCCAAATCATGTGTACAAGGTAGATATATAATACAAATAAAAACATAAAATGTCTGATAGTATACTAGAAGCATCACAAGACTCAACATGGTCAAATGGTATCCTTTTTATAACAAGAAAGTCAAGAACTCGTAATATATAATTTCCCATTATCCACACCTACAATTATATAGTTTATTCGGGTACCCAAAAGTGGCTATAATAGAGTGTGAGATATAATCCTAGTATGAAACACCCAAATGTCTGGTTCCTATTTTTCAATGAATATATATAATAGACATCATGAAATAACTATAGTAGTATGAAATGAATAACTCAGATGTAAACATCTAATAAGTACATGTTCTAATTTAATATTCATTTAATTTTAATCAATTTAATTTAACAAATATGTCTTGAGACCTGACGCATAACCTCACATCCCTCGAGATAACATGTAATTGTGGATGCCCAAATCATCTACCCTAAAACAATATGTCAATACTGAAATCCAAGATTTTTATTGGGAATTTAATATGAATAATAAAAGTCATTTAAAACATTATTCAATTTATAAGATGAGTCCATCCATGAAATTACTATGTTTGAATTCACGAATCACAACAGTTTTAATATCAACTAACACCCTACATGCCTGTATATGGAGAACCTCTCAAGAACACAAGTATCACTCTAGGTTTGGCATAACATATATAGTAATCAATTATTTGTTTCATGGCCCACTAAGGGATCCCATGTATCACGTATGTAATTAATGATCATATTTCCTTTATGTCCAACCATGGAATTCTCGTTTGAATTCATGTATCACTTGACATATAATTCAATATCCAGAAGAGTTTTCCATTAAAATCTATGTTGATTCCTTGCATCACCTATGGTATAATCATAGTACATTCCAATTATGTCAATCCATGGAATTCTAATATGAATCCATGTTTCACCCAAGACACTTAACCATTTAATCAATTGAAATAACATTGTTAAGTTCAACTCCAAGAACATCACGTTTATAACTCACCCCAAGAGGTGTTCCAAACCATTGGGTATTCATAGATGGTTTGTCACACAATTACCAACATGGGAAAAACATGATATCAAGATTTTCATTCTTAATTAAACTATTACATTGAACAGTTTTTATCTATATCACATGGGCATATCAATATATAGGAAATTAATGTCTAATCATGCAATTTCATAAGAAGGAATATGCTTTTAATTATTTACTTTAACTACCCATATGGGAAATTCAATATTTTAAGAATCACACACATAAAAAATCCATAAAATGGATTAAACATAATTTTACAAATATGGGAATCTCATCAAAAGGATCAATTCATGATAGCTGAAGAATTTATATAGCATGGGATAAGGAAAATGCATAAACCAATTCCTTACCATTAGGAAACCAATTCACTACAAAATTCACATCCTAATTCATAACCCAATTCATTAATGTGATTAAAAATTAATTTTATAATTTACTTCCTCAATTTAAAAATTATTAAGCATTTGTAGGAGGGGTAAAAAGGAACACCATAAAGAGTCCAACTCTAAACCCATGAAATGTCTGTTTAATTATTAACACACCCAAGGGGTGGTTACATTAAAAGTTTACCAACCTATAGAAAAACATTAATTGTCCTCTTTAATTGAATAGTATATACATATAAATTCTAGTTGTCAATTTTGTTTAAGGATACAACAAAATATTGGGCATCTAAAATGATGTCAAATATAAACATATCAAATTTAAGTAAATGTCAAGAGACAACCCACTATTGGTATATAGTAGATTTCCCACCCAATATCAACTCCTGATTTAGATCTGATCGGGTGAAAATTGAAAAATGTATAAAGAACCTAATAATAGGGAAAATCAGCTGATACAAAAATAGTGAAATTGATATCCAAAAGAATATAGAATGGATTAAATGGAATCAAGGTATTACTATTACAAATCTCATGATATGAAAGAACATTGATTGGGATATCATACATATAAATTATTTTTAATCCATGAATCGTTAAGTAGAGATATTTCTATGGAAAGTGATATTGTACGGGTGAAGCATCGTATGAAAATTTGTTAGAAATAAATATTATTATAAGGGTAAAAGTGGTATTTCTCTCTAAACTAAGAATCGCCATGTTATGCCACAAACATTGGAGAAAATGTGCTTCAATTGTACAAGTGTATATATAGAAAAGGGCCACCCATGTGGTTACTTCACATGGTTTTATTAACCATGCAGAATCCATGAATAAAGCCACCATCAAGATTATAGATCTAGTAACATTGTCGTGCGTCCTACAACACATGAATTTTCTAAAATAATGCGACATACATCTTCTATCTTCCCATTTCTCATATGGTTTGTTCAACCATCCACCCATCCCCATGTAGATTAAACTAACTATTCTCTAGGTCATATTTAACTAAAAGATTAGGATCTAGGTTCTGAACCATCCCCCGACACCACTAAAACCTCTATGAACTCCAAGGTCATTAATATTAGTTCATATCTACCTAATTAATATATGAATTGTTGGAAAAAAGTACTCATCTATCAATAACGAACTAGGTTTATAAAAAATAAATTACAGACATGAAAAATTCGAAATCATATATATAATTACCTTCAAATGATTTTTTTATTTCGATCCCATTTATTGTAAATGTTTTAAATATTACATAATTTCATGTATGTATAATGAACCATTTACAAAATTTACATTATCTAAAAAAGATATATTAAATGATAAGTAAAATAAATATAATAATACAGTTTTAGTAAATAATAAATTCTTATTTAATAACGATTTATTTATATTGTTCATTTTATAATTAAATTATTTAATTTACTAAGTATTTATCATTAAATATTCTTGTACTATAAATCACTTTATTTTTAATAAATATATATTCACTTTCGTTTAGTCTATCACACATTAAAAACTATCCAATGCATCAAATTTATTAATGTGAAATCCATTCTAAATATTAGGTGATTAGAAGTTCAATATACTGTGACCACCTACGAAATAGTGTATCTGATGCATATGAAGACACAAACTGATCATAATAAGATATAATAATATTTACCTTCATTAAATTGATAGGTTAAAATATGTTCCACCATCTTTTTTAAGAATATAGATCAACTTTATAAATCATATTATATAAATATCATCTACCATTTTATTATGTAGATTTTGAAAAATGTTGGTTTTAAGATAAACTACATTAATATAAAGAATATAGTGATAATTTGTTTTAGATAAAAATTATTAAATATGAATTTCACAAACTATGGGTTTTATGGTAGTTTATTCTCAGCAATATGAAATATAAGTTATAATTTTCTCATCCTATTTCCCACATATTAATTTATTAATTTTATCATGGTATTATAAATAAATAAACACAAATATCAAGGTATATATTTACCACATATGGGATAAATATATTTTCTATGAGAGAAAAAAATTAAAGGGATTTATTAAAAATTGGATGTTGTGAGTTTAGGGTATATATGGGTGCATAGTTATTTATTAGGTTAGGAATTTTGCGTACACATTGTTGTGTTTTTTATTGAATTGTTGTAATTATAAATTATTATTGACATTGAAACTTTTACAATTATAATTTTCTTTATAGGTGAGGAAAAAAATAATGACATATATATTGGATGGTATTTAAGACAATAGATAATTTAGAGAATATTTAGAGTTAATTTGATTTATTTTAAAAGATAGTGGCTTTCTTTTAATTATCTATTGTAATTCCATATATAAATGAGACACACATGGGTAAAAACTGATAGAGTAATGATATATTTATAGTTTTAGGAGTAATATATAATTTTTAGTGGAAAAAAATATTTTTTCTGGTTATTTTGATCAATGGTAATGTTTTCTGTATTCGGGAGAATACAATATATTCAAACTATAAGATATAGAGGGGTCATTTTTGTTGAATTTGATTTTTTTATTATGTACTAAAGTATTAGTTTTCAATTTTATTTTCATCCAATCAAAATAATGATTCAAATTATTTATGTTGTTTTAATTCATTATAGAACATTTAAATGATGTTTTGGTGTTAGTATAGGATTATTTTCATGTTATAGAGATATTTTTGAGAAGTTTATGTATTTTATGTGAAATATATTAATTTAATATAATCAAACTATAATTTATATGGTTGTTTTTATAGAAAAAATATTTTTGAAAAAAATAATACATCTAAATTTTAAAATATATTTCTATGATTATCTATTGGAATTGATGATATATATGATATAATTCATGACAATTTTGTTGCACCACATTCATAAGGACATGGGTTATGTACATTCACAATTATCATTTTAATTAGAATATTATTCTGTTAATTAATTTTGTGACAACATATAAATTAAATGAACTAGTTTTTACAATAAGTGACAATGTTTTTATACTTTAGTGTATTTAATTTAGTGTGGGATAATTATTTATAAGAATGCTTCACTATGTTGATGAGGAAAAATAAAGGAATATAATGAATTATTAAATAACTAATTATTACTGAGATATATTTAATACGAAGAGATTATTTGTTTTAAAATTAGTTGAAAAAAAACTAGTAAGTATATTCATGATTCTATAAAAAACCCCGTTATGGAATGATTTAATTATGTAAAAATAATCATGTGTTTCAAGTTATGAGTCATTTTTCGGTCCACATGTACTACCCAATATCAATAATAAAAATATTATTATAATACCAATGGTTATTTTAAGGTCCCTAGTGATATGAAGGATGAGAATTAAAATAGGTAATATAGAATTTGAGATAGCCCGTAGATTATGAATTTTTATTTACAATTTAATTGAAAGATATAAAGAGTCAGGTTCATTTAGTATTTCTGAATGGTTATATAATAAAATAAGTGAATAATGGATATGATAATGTGAATAAGAATCCCACATGTTTTAATATTTAAAATTTTATTTTAACAACATTATTCTTCATATATAGTCATTTGAATGTGATAATTGAAGGCATAAAAAGAAGTTGATGCTGGTTTTATTTTTTTATTTAGTGTGATTTTGAGTTTATTATTATTGTTTAGTTGTCCAAATGTCATAACAAAAAAATAACATATTAGTATATATAATATAATTATCTTATGTGATAAATGAGAAGATATTTTTGATTATTTTTTTTGATAATTTAGTATTTTTTGAAGACCATGATATGTACACAATTTAATGGTAATTGGAGTTTATTATCAAAACATGAAAACATTATTTTAACAAAGTTATTTAACTAATGTTTCCATCCATTATTATTTTTTAAGACATTCTTTTTGTCATATGGTAAATTTTATTATGCATTGTTCATATTTTCATGTCTCAAATTGGTAATAATTTTTATCCATAAATTACAATGAACATTTATTATTTTGAGATAATATGTTGAGATATAGGGCATATTTAGGATCACATCTAGACTATATAGAATCAATATAAATATAATTTATTAGTGTATTTCCATTTTTTGGAATATATACTGTATATTTGATAGTGGATTTATTTGAGATTTTAAAATTTTATTTACCCAATATTTTCATCATTTAAAATGGGGATACAGTTCTTTGATTTCACATTTGATATCATAAAAGTGGAATAGAGTAAGAGAAATTTTCCTATGTGAATTGGTTCTTAAAATACAACCACAAAGAGGCCCATTACAAATTTTAATAAAAATTTAATATTATTATTTTCATTAAAACATATTATTAATGATGTCTTCATTTTAATGGATTAATGTTGTTATTTGATAACAAGATTTAGTTGTTTATTATTCCTATTTTTCCTACCAAGGGGAATTACAATTATTATTTTCAAAATGGTTTTTCTAGAATTGAAATCAATTATAAGATAATAAGGCTTGTGTTACACTATTTTAGAAAAAATTTATTTAAAGTTTTAATTTTAACACATCTTTTGAATTAAATAATGAATTTGGAAAAAATATGTTGGAATCAATGTTCCCCAAAATATCAAAATGAGAAAAAAAAATCTTATGGGGTGGTTTTTATGAAATTATCCATATGGAATCTAATGTTTGGATGTTACTATTTTTTTGGTGAAATGACAAATATAAAAATGATATTAAATTTAAATATTCTATATAGTTGAATCCTTTGTTAAAGATAAATTATTCCCATTTGAGTATTTAAAATACAATTGTGTTTATTTATAACTGTTGGGTTTCAATGGTGTTTCAATAGTCATTTGTTTTTTATTGTATGTATTGAATATTTAAATAGTTTATCAATTTGTTGTTTAAAATGTATCTATTATTTTTCATCGAGAATGATTTTTTCTTTTTCATGTATTAATTTTTATTTATTCAAATTGAGTAATTATTTAAAATTTTGTTGTGATTTATGTTATAGACTACCTATTTAAGGACTTATTAATTGGTGTTTTCATAAATAATTGTGATATATGGATTTATTGTTTTGAACATATTTTTAATTTTATGATTTATTTCATAAATTGTTAAATGAGTGGGAAAAATAATTATTGTGATTGGTTTTAAGAAGATATGGATTATGGTAATGATCTATATAAATCAGTTTATTATTTAGTATTATGTTTTTTGATTGATATAATTGTTTATTAGCCATCACATTATCATAATTTTTCATATTTTGTGATGATAAAGTGATAAAAATTATATTTCATGTGTGTATGGATGTTTTTTTAAACATAACCATCATTTCGGATGTGATGGTTATCACATAAGAGTTAGTTTTAGCAATTAAGATCATATAATTTTCCTTTTGGGGAATATTTTGAAAACATATTACTACTATTCAATAAAATTATGAAATTCATAATATTACTCTAATTAAAATGTTGGTGATGGTTTTTTTATGAGTATAAATATATAATAATATAATTTTTTTGATATTTTAAATAGAAAAAAAACTATAGTGGGGATATTGTAAGGACCCACACTATAATGTGTCAAAGAGATGAAGTGTCAAATCCTAATGTTACAAAAAAATAATGGTAATTTTAAAATTTTAAAATATATTGAATTTTATTTCCTTTTAATTTAATTAGGGATCTTAGATTATATATTTGATTATGGAGACGGCCCTAGAAAAGGCATATAAAGCACTTTTATCAAAGTTAAAGGAATGAGTTTCATTCTATTACTATAATATTCTATTGAATCCCCATTGGTATTACCCTAATGTATTCGTATATATAAATTTAACATTCCACTAGAAACATAGATGTTAGCCTGGGGTTACCCAGTTGTATTGTAGGGTGTCTAGTGAAGTTCAATATTAACTTTCAAGTCCACAGCCCCTTTATAAGAAGGGGAATGAGGATTTCCTCATCTTTTAAAAAAAACCAACTCAATGGTTCCTTCATGTACAATCTCTTATAAAATCATGTATGAATATCACTCTTACCTTACTCCTTATTTTCCCATGATAAATAGTGGTTTTGGTGCCCCTATTCATGTTGATAGACAGAAATATCTTCTCATTATTTTTAGACTACTCATTAAATTATATAAATTCTATTCTTACTAAATGGAAATAAGATTATATCAGTTTTTATAATAATATAATATTAAAATAACATCAATATTATGAGGTTGTCATATTTAGTTCATATAATATATTTGAGGATAATGGTTTCACACATTCTCATGTTTTCATATTTATGGCATCAGATTCAAAAAAATAAAAATACTGGGAAGTTGATTGAAAATTAGGGTTATTTCAGCGTTATGTTTTTTTATGTTATTTAATATCATGTGTGAATATAAAGGAGGCATCATGCCACCACTAAAGAGTTTTTAATTATTCCTATTCTTTTCATTACTGTGAATTGTGTTCAATACAAGATTATATTTATAAGTATATTTCCTTTATTGTTAGGTACATTTCAGATTAGAAAAATCGTGATTATTTAAGATGTTTTTTAATTTTAACATACATCATTTTGAACATACATAATTTTATTTAATCAATTAATTAAATATTATCAATTATAAATAGAGAATACATATGTCTGCCTAATCGTCACTGAATGAGTACAAAAATTTTCAATGGATTTATTTCGAGGAATAGTAACCTTAAATTATTTTTTAGACAAAATTACTATTTATATTATATCATGGGTTTATTGATGAATATATTTTCATAAAATATGATATATTATTTTTTAAAATACTATTTAAAGAAAACAATTATTTGTAATACGTATTAATTTACTCATGGATTATGAAATTGATCTTTTGAAAAATTAATTGCACTGAATTACTATTTTATTCAGAATATATAATCAATTGTAGTCATATATGGACCTTTTTTATGTGTGGTGACAATTTTTCCCCTTTAAATGATTTGAATAGAGGTATTCTAAGCAATGCATTGATTATCTAATTGAAAAACTATTTTGACTAATTAATTGGTATAAGTAACCCGATTATGGTGATTAAAAATTGTCAAATAATTTGTGATCATATTTGAAATCCTTTATTTTGTGGATGCCTTTTATGTTATTGATTTATATATTGGGATTCCTGGAAAAAAGAATCATAGGTGAATCATTCTCCTTGATTGGTAGTAAATTTGAGTACTCTATGATATATATTTTTTATCATTATTTCATTATGAATATGGGATCATTGGGATTATCTTCATGTTTTTGAGAGATTCCAGGAATCTAATTATACACTACTACATGATATAATTTGAGGTATCCTAGTTGATCATGGAGTTGAACATAGTGAAGTTTTAATATGGTCGGGGTATGACATTTGGATGGTCTGGGAAAATATATTAATTAAATAATATTGATGGAATTTAATATTTACAATGTAGTTATAGATTTATTTTTAATGAAATAACCTACATTTCATTTTATTAATGTGTAATTATAGATTTTGGGATACAGTTCATGGGATATGAACATCCATGGTGGGATCACGAATCGTATGATGGGTGGGATACACGATCCCTCCACAATGAATGAGGATTTCTATATTTTCTAATAATGGAACATAGAAAATACCAAGTGAGGTAGAGTTTTAATTTAATTTTCTTATATGTAGAGATCACTTATGTGATGGCCTCATAGATAATATTATATCCCATATTGCGAGATGACGTTGGTTATGATCCTAGGAATGTTTTTGATCAATGTTGATCATGCTATATATTTTTCTTAGGTCATGAATAGAGGTTATAGAATATATACTTGTAGTTGGGGGATACCCCTATCAGGACTCATGATATATGTTTGAAGGATTTGTGTACCCTTTGTTTATTTTGGTGTATTTTCTCATAAGAGAAGTAGTTTTATGAAATAGTTCATGTTGGGAGGGAATATATTTTTTTCAATTTTTTTGGCATATTTTCAATGGTTTCATTAATAATATAACATATTAGTTTACATATATGATATTTAAATATTTTTGAACCATTTTTAATAATTTATTAATTTATATTTCTGTTCGTTTTATGTCCTTATTGGTCGAGATAAATATATATTAGGTTGAATAATTTTTTATTTGTTCATTATTTCTGATGATATTGTTGTATTTATATATTTTTTGGGCATTCAGAAGAACTTTGGTTTAAGAGAATTTTTTATGAGTGAGCCTATGATATTTGAGGTATTACATATTTAAGATTTTTTAATGATATGGTAGGTAATATGAGAGAAAACTATGTGTAAATCAAGTAATAAATACTTTAGTATCATGAAGGTGGGACGTGTCTTTGGTATGATAGTACGAATGAGGTCATCATGGTGTGCATTATTTTTTCACTATGGTGGCTCATGGGTATAGATTTCCATGATTATATATTATTTATATTTTATATTTTTTAGAGGTAATATCTACTATAATTCACATTAATTCTCATAATTAAAAACATTTTGGGGGATGGGGTGAGTAGGAACACACTATTGGGATATGGAATCACTTAAAATTATATATACTATATGTGTTTTGATCTGTATGGGAACAATTAATGATTCTTTTATAATATATGTGGGATCTTCGATTGGATGTTATAGGAAAATTTGATTTGTAATACAAATGTTTATGATTTGTTCTTATATTTTAATGTGTGTTGGTTAAAATAAAATTATTTTATATTTTATTAATTATACCATTTTTATATCAATCAATAGGAAATTCTATTTGTTATTTCATGATTCATGTTATGTATTTCAACAAACTATCTAATTTTTATTGTTATATCATATACATTATATTCTATTTTATTCTAGATTGTGGGATTTCAAATTGAATCCTTATGAATATATACTTTATTGGGTCTATGTGTTGATGGATTATGCATAATTTTTAAATGATTGACACACAACATTTATGAATTATCAATTAGATCACATTCACCATTATGTTTCTTAAGATAATAAAACTAGTAACTAATATATATTGTTTGGGGTGTTATGATAATGGCCATATGATGAACTAACTATATCATTTATATGGATGAAAAAAATACATGATGACTAAGGCTGAATCAAGTTATGAGATCATTTTGTTAGAGAAAACATTTAGCTTCATTTGAACAAATAGAAAATTTGTTGAGGATTTATCCATCATTAATATGTTATTTGAAATCCCCCAAAAATTATTTGATTGTAGATCTCATAAGATGATGATTAAAACATAAATGAATGTTTGATTTATAAAAAAAATTATATCATGATATGAAATGAAAGGATTCATGGTTCCACCATATTGAATAATGATATTTTACAATATTCATAATACCATAAATATTTCTTAATTTTGTAATATCAAATAATATTTAGGGTTATAAATAGTATAATATAATATAGAAAGATTATGAAATTATTTTTTAATGAGTATATATAATATCCCTGAAATGTATTCTAATTTGTTTTCTTTTATAAAGATATATTTAATTAAAATGTATAAATTATTGAATGATGGGTTATTTTCTTGTCAAAATTTCCTTTGATGACTTTAAATAACGATGAGGATGATTGACCATAAAAATACTTAATTTATAGATTGAAGGATATTGTTTCTCATGGTGATGCAAAACTCAATGTAGGCGGAAGAAATTAAAAATTATTATAAAAGTTTATTTTTTATCAAATAATGATTTTTCATACTTTAGGAATGAATGTGAATTGAATGATAAAGTATTTATTCATGAATTCTCTGAAGCACTCATCGAATAATATAACAATTTAATTAATCATATAATGGAGAATGAATTTAAGATATTCATGAATAATATGTATTTGAAAAAATAGATTTAAAAATTCACATTTCCCCTCCCTATAGATATACCTCATCTATGATGGTTATATATAAAGGGAGAAAACACCAATGTATACTATCTCTCATAGGCCATGGGTTGGTGACGACCACCAAATGTATATAAGCCACAAAAAATGGGAAGCAATATATATATATATATATATATAGTTTATTGAATAATATATAAGAGGATAATTAACCAACCAACACCATGGATAACTGATGAAGATACCCCAAAACATATAATGTCATAAAAAATAAAGTAAAATTGAAAATAAGGAAATCATTACATGTGAGAATGAAGCTTCAATATCTCCTCAAAATGTTTTCAAGATAGCACGTTCATCTTGGAAGAACAATCAATTACTACTGACTATGAACATATTGTAAAATCCGGTATTTTTTACATTCGTTTTCCCTTAATGTTTTTATGAAATATAGAATCTTTTTGTCATAAATGGGTGCCATGATTCCAATTAACTCCCATTTTTTTAGTTTATCCATCTATGGGTAATGGAATGAGAGATTATTGAAGCAAAAATCCCTAAACATGTTTTTCTCGGACTAATGAAAAAAACATGTTTGCTATATAGAATCCAATATGGATTCATCAAAGACCATTCATATATATTGGTCCATGCTATAGATATTGGGGATACACTGTTGGGATATTGTGTGAAGGATGGTTTCATTACAGATTGATTGACCATGTAATAGGTTGTTGGATGCATGACAATGGTCAGGGATGTTTCATGGAAGTGTTTTGTGATATATGGGGGGCCACACTATTTGGATATATCACTTATGAAATTGCTTTATATCCTTAATTGTGGTGGTGGTGGCATAAGGAGTCTCCATTGTAGTTCCTTGTACTACACTAAATGGTATATTTCTATGTAAAGGCTGTGGTTTATTGGTTTTAATTAATTATCTAATGTAAATTATGGAAATTTTAATTGGGTTATATCCTATATAGGATATTAATATTTGATTTGGGGAAACTATTTCAAAAACAAGAAGGGTATTTATTTTGGTTTGGATGAGACGTTGACATGGAGTCATCACATAGATTACATTTTCTACTCTCGTTCGTATGAATACTAATAGATGGTATAGGGAAAATAGAGAGCTCTTAAGGGATTAATTAATGAATTGATGCCACCACGATATCATTACATCATAGGAGAGTTTGATCATCCTCATTTTTACACCGCAATCCACACCGTTGGGCCACTGATGTCACGTTCTAGCATCATCCTCACACTATGTACCTAGTCACTACACATCACAGGGATTAGTACTACTACACACCTACACAACATTGGTTAAATCAATATATTATTGTGTACCTCTACACCATGATGGAAAGGAATGGTTCATGCAGGTCTTCCTATAGTGTACTAATATCACTATTGCACTACATATTATATTGTGGCGGTTCTCTATAGTGGATCCATGTAGCAGCCCTAATCCTTGCACTATATTAAACTCAATTTAGGGACGTATTGTGAAATATTATTTATTTATATGTCACCTCTATATGGTATCCCATATTGTCCACCATGGGGGCCCCGAATTTTCCAAATTCTATTCCCCCATCCCTTCATGAATAGTAATTAATGATTTATTTCGATAATGATCAACCTCGTGTATGATTAGTTCAAATAAAATTAATTTGTTTCTAATTTCCTATGACTAGAACACATTAAATGTTATATTATAACCAATTCTATGATCCCTTGGAATTATATTATTTTTTGGATTATTTCTAGGAAATGGAAGAGGGAAATAATGTTAACTTATATATCATATGTTTTTTCACGTACTCTCTTATATTGAGGGGGAATATTAAAGATATTCGTTTTTCTTTTTTTATTTATTCTAGAATGTGAAATAAGTAAAATTTATTTCCTATATAGCATATGAAAGAAAATTATTTTCATAAATCTGTGTTTCGTTATATTCAAATTCACTGACTGAATAATTGATCCGGATAGGTCTGCTATAATTGAGACCGGTCTTGTGGCAACCCATCAGGTTAGCCTTCCTGTGAAATTATATTGAAGTAGAAAATATTAATGCATTTTATAGCTTAAAATGTTTATTATTTATTGGAATGTTATTTTTTTAGAATGACAAGTGAAATGTTATTATTTCATGAAATAGAATCAAATTGATTAAAATGGATAATCCAACATGCATATGGCACACATGTCAATTTATAAAATAATTGATTTGGATTCAATTAATATGATTAATTGGATCCCGACCCTAATTAAATTTGAATGGATAGATAAATGAAAATTAGTATATTTGACCAATAAGGATTTTGGATATTTTATATCTGATTTTATTGTAATATGTTTTCCTTAATATGAAATTTTATGATTTCGGCTATAGGGTTGTATGTTATATGATATTTTTAAATCTTTTTTTACAGGAAATTATCCTATGTGCTCGAGATCAAACTATGTGATGCCTATCAGTAAGGTACATGATGGTACGATTCTTACTATATGTTTCCACCTAAGGGTAAGATGAAATGTATTCTATACCGTTTGGGGTTAGGATTTATGGGAGAAGATTAACCAGTGGGTAAGATACATGGCATACAAACATCCAAAGGCTAGCATACACAATCACCAGATTCCCATGGGTGAGATTATTATTATCCTATTGGAGAAGACCATATATTCATGAGAAGCTATATTTTATTTATCATAGTGTAACGACCCGGTTCCAGGAGCCACCCAGAGGTGCCCCATAACTGGTTCACCACAGGACCTCAAGCGCATATACCCAAACGCTAGAGGCTGCCAACTATCAGCGGGGGCCTTGGTGTGTTATTGGGGAAACTATGCACTCATTCGGTAAGGTATACAAAGAAAAGAACTAATAGTAAATAGTGGAATAAGTAAAAAATACGCAACTAAAACCAAACAATGGAAGAATTAATATATATAAATGATGATAATAATGCTACAGGTACACGTATCTAAGGAAAGTAGAAAACACAACAACGTGCTAAAATAAAACTGAACACAATGTACTATAGCAATAGAAATTCTAGCATCATCGCACGGCTAAGCTTGGTCCCTTGCTCTACAGCTCCAAACAATCATGTACCAGAAGATGAAGGGCACTTTCCCTTATCTATACCTACAACAACAATGTCTGCATGGCCCCAATAGCATGGACCAAACAGTGTGTGAGATACAATCCCAGTAGGCAATCACCCACAGATTTCTGCCTAACATTAAATGAATACAAAGATTGTAAAAGTGTGGGAATTAGTAAATAGAAAAGCATACATCAGCTACAATCCAAAATTCTAGAATATAAAGCACACAAGTAAACAACCAAAAACAAGTAGAAAACATGTAACCCTATGGGTAGCACTCATAGCCTAACCCTTATGGTTCAACCTATAAGTACTAGAAACCCTCTAGGAGGCACACACAGTCTCACCCCTCTGGATTAGCTAAGAGTGGACTCTCGGAGAAATCACTCACCGTCAATTACCCCTATAGTCTCGTATCGTGCTAAAGGCTCTCTGGGGAAGCACTCAACGTCTCATTCCCCCCTGTCGTTCGCATAGAGGAATTAAATACTCTCTGAGGAAGAACTCATAGTCAATTCCCCATGTGGTCTCACATCATATTAAAAGACACTCTGGAGAATCCATTACGTTCATTCTCTCTATGGTCTACTACACTAGGTTCTCATAGTCCTATGTGAAAATAACATTCTTAAAGCACGTGTATCGCCCAAATAAACCTCAAGAACTACTTGGATATCATTTTTAGGCTCGGTAGAAAAACAGCACAAATGTTCCACTATCCTACAACTAGGCATGGATATCAGTATAACTCATAAAAGGAAAAACAAGTATGGAAAACATCCAGAGTACAGAACAAACTACTCTATTCACAATGGTAAACATCTACTATAGCAATCAAGCAAGCAGGCAAGCAATCAAGGTAAAAACAGAAAAATCCACAATTCCCATTCAAGGGAATTGGCGAAATTGCACAAAATAATCAATGAATTCCTACAGAAAGGCAAAAACCACCTACCTTGATCGTTGGAGATTGATATAAGTGAACATAGATGATAGATTCTCTTTATAATGTCATTGATCTTAGAAAACATCTGAAAATAATAAATCATGATATCAAGAGAAAGAGGAGGAATTGGAAAACATGTCTCAAGAAGAAGGAAGAACTCACTGCTGCAATTCTAACACAATCGACGGCGGTTGGAATGGAGATCAGATAGAGGCACGTAGGCTTGGGGAAGATTTTCTATCATACATGTCACTCTCGGACAAAGATCATAATGAAGAAGCAAGTTATGTCCATCAAGCGCGACCTCAGTGTGTTTAGTGAAAGAAAAAAAGAAAAGTACACAGTGTGTACTTTTAGAGTACACGACATGTACTAGGTTTTTCCATACTCCGCCAAAATCGGCCTCCACGTCAGCCCTACACACCATGTGTGTGGCCTGGACATGGCCAACACACGGCTTCGAGTCTGAAAAGAGGACACGACGTGTACTTAGAAACTACAAGACATGTACTTCAAAATTTTCCAGAAACATCATTTTTCTTAAAAATTTCGAAAAATCTAAGGCGTACCTAAAACGAAGATTCGAGTTCTTACAAACTTTCCCCCTTATAAAATTCATCCCCCAATTTTTTTAGAGAGGCGTAGAATAAGAAATCTTGAACATCTCTGACCACTGCGATCGAACCTCAACCTCCCTCTCCCAAGTCTCGTCATGTACTCGCCCATGCTGCCATAGCAACCGTACATGAGGGACAAACTACCCACAGATACCCTTTGTGCTGTGATCGACAATCCAGATAGGATGCTCCTCAAACGATGCATCCGCTTCGAGCTCAACCTCCTCAGGCTGAAAGACATGAGATGGGTCCGGAAAGTAACGTCGGAGCTGAGAGACGTGGAAGACGTCATTCGGGGCCCGGTACCTCTAGGGTGGCTACAACCAATAGGTGACCGACCCAACTCTTTCAAAAACCTCAAATGGACCAACGTACCACTGTGAATGCTTACCCTATCTCTGAATCCTCTTGGGTTCAAACCACAGTGTGACACGCAGGAAAACCCGATCCCTGACCTCGAACTCCAAAGGTTGTCTCCGCTGATCAGCATAGGACTTTTACTAAGATTGTGTTGTAGCCATCCTATTCTGAATCTGCTCTATCTGCTATAAAGACTCCTGAACAAGATGAGTTCCAGCAAAGCTACCTCTCCAGCCTCCAGGCAGCATAAGGGTTATCGGCATGGCCTACCATACAACGCCTTGTAAGGTTCCATCTGAATTTTCACGTGAAAACGGTTGTTGTAGGAGAACTCAACCGGAGGGATTTGCTTCTCCGAGGAACTGTTGATATCCAAAATGCAAGCTCTCCGCATATCCTCTAACACCTGGATCGTACGCTCGGGCTGACCATCAGTCTTGGTATGGTATGTCATACTCAAAAGTCATTGTGTACCCAAATCCTTTTGAATTCCCTACCAGAACCGAGAAGTAAAGCGTGCTTCCCTGTCTGAAACAATGGAGTGTGGAACTCCATGTAGAAGAATTGTATCTTTGAGGTACAGTCATCCCAGATCATTTACAATGAAGGTCTCTTTGATCATCAAGAAGTGAACAACCTTCGTGAGCCTGTCAATGACAACCCAAACAGCATCGGTTCCCCGAGTTGACCTCGACAACCTGGTATCAAATTCCATCCCAACATCATTCAACTTCCAATCCGTAATGGGTAACTGTTGTAAAAGTCATGCTGGTTACTGATTCTCCACCTTCACCTGCTGACAAGTAGAGCATCTCATCACAATACCAGCAACGTCATTCTTTGTACCAGGCCACCAGTACCGGCGATGAAGATCCCGATACATCTTGGTGACACCAGGATGAACTGCCCAAACTGAGGAAAGAAAATCCTGCATCACCTCCTCGCATATGTCTGCTGGGACCCATATGAATCCCTGGAAATGCAAGGTCTCATCCTCGTCCACTGTCCATCTGGGAAGAGGGTCCTCTCCTGACACACATTCCCATAGTACTAAGCCTTCTAAGTCTGATAGCTACCATATCTGTACCCGATCAAGTAGTATAGAGGTAACAACTACAGAAGATTGGAATGTCTATCCCGGTCTGTTGTGCTCCTCCAGATGCATCTTAGAGAACAGAGCCTTTAGCTGCCACTAACTACTAGCCTCCTGAACTGCCTGAATCTGAGTTCTCCTACTCGACGCATCTTCCCCTGCGTTTCGCTTTCCCGGTGTACTAGAAATCTTGAAATCAAAAGACTGAAGATACTCAACCCACCTGCGCTTCCTCAGATTCAGATCATGCTGTGTGAAGATATAATTTAGACTCTAGTGGTCAGTGTAGACCACAATGTGCTCTCCCATAAGATAATTTCTCCAACTTCGTAAGGCATGAACAACAGCTTCCATCTCCTAGTCATGCGTAGGGTAGTTCTTCTCATGTGGCCATAACTACCAAGACCCGTATGTGATGACTCTACCTCATTTCATAAGCACAGCTCCTAGTATGATACCCGAAGCATCACAATAAATATTGTTGCTCTTGCCTGGATCTGGAAAGACTAGTATCGGTGCTGACATCAAACTTCCCTTCAGCTTCTGAAAGGTCGACTCACAAAAATCTGACAATAAATCTTTTTCCCCCATCTTTTTCAGTCCTGCAAAAGGTGATGATATGCGTGAAAATTCCTGAATTAAGCATCTATAATATCTAGCCAGCCCTAGGAAACTCCGTACCTGAAAAAAATTATTTGGATGCTCCCAGGAAACTACAGTTCTTACATTCTCTTGGTCCACATATACTCATTCCTCTGAGATTAAGTGACCCATAAAGTGAATCTGACCATCCAGATGTGGCACATCGAGAGTTTAACATAATGTCAATTCTCTCTCAGTGTACTCAAAATGATCTCAAGATGGGTAACATGGTCGTGTCGTGTGTGAGAGTACACCAAAAAATATTTCTTCAAGACCATGATGAAGGAGACCAAGTAAGGATGGAACACTCGGTTCATCAGTTCCATGAAAACTACAAGTGCATTCGTGAGACCGAACGGCATTACTGCATACTCGTACAGACCATAACTACTTTTTAAGGCTTTCAGAGGTATATCTGATGGTCTAACGCGCAACTGATGATATCTGGGCATCATGTTGATCTTTTAGAACACCCGGGCTCCTCGTGGATTATCATAGAGGTCATCGATCCTCAACAAGGGATATCGGTTCATGAACATCAACTAGTTCAGCATCCGATAATCCACACAATGCCGAAGGGTAGCGTCTACCTTCTTCGCAAACAGGACATGCGAACCCCAATGAGGAGTACCGGGATGGATTAAACCCTTTTCCTGCAACTCCTCCAACTTCTTTTTGAGCTCCTGCAACTCAGGTGTGGACATCCTATAAGAAGGAATGGACACCGGTGCTACTCCTAGAATGGGGTCAATAAAAAAGTCTATCTCACGCTCTAGAGGAAAACCCGAAAAGTCCTCTGGAAATATGTCCTTGAAACAATCCACCACTAGAGGAAAGTCCAACAGCGAAGTCCCCTGATCATCCTGATAAAGACTAGAAATCTATGTTGTCACCCTTCCTAGCCCATGATGCTCAAGTCCTAATTGACTCGCCTGATCATCCCATTTGCCTCTATGAAAAAATGATTCACCCTCTGGTGAAACGAAACTCACTGTACGGTGATAACAGTGGAAAACTGACTGGAAGGGAACCACCTAGTACATCCCAAGGATGACATCATAGCATGTCATCTCAAGGACATAGAGATCCCATAAGAAACAATACCATGAAACCTCGAGAGGGAACTCTATACACTAGCGTTCACTAGATACCCTTGTCCTCAAAGGTGTTTCTAGTGTTAATGAGTCGGCAAAAGAAAAGATGCAGAGCCCAAGGCTCTCTACAATAGCAACATAAATAAAATTATGCATAGCACCAGTATCGAATAGAGTTGAAGATAAAACTGAGGCTAATAAAATCGTACCTCGAACTGTAGAAGGGCCGGGATCCTGCTCTTTATAGGTCTGCTCCACGGCGAAAGACTGGGCTGCACCCCAGCCTTGTTCCCCTAGCTGACCACTCTGAGCTGAACCACCTTGCTAGTGCTGAGGGACTGGTGGCTTACTGCCACAGCCTCGACCTCCACCTCTGGCTGAATGGCCGGATGGACTCCAGTTCCCCAACTTGTGAGAAACTGGTGGTGCTGCTCCTGAACGAGGAGTCATGGAAGACCCCTAGTCACCAACTACTAGTGAGAAAAGCTGGCAGAAATGATGATGGTGACCCATCTTGCTGCAAGATCAGCACTCCATGGGGTCTGTCTGGCACTATGGCATCGTGTGCCATGACCGACCACACTGGTAGCATACCACCTGTCTGGCTGAAGATGCATCTCGCTTCCTCGGATCACCACGCGTAGACTCCCTACGGTTCTTTTTGCTATCATATGGAGGAAAATTATCTCTGGAAGAAGCACCACCCTGGATCATAGCTCTGGAGTCTCTCAGATTGCGCTCCGCAATCAGTGCCTGATTGAAAATGGAAGTGAGGGAAGACAACTGGAAGAGATTCACATGAGAGGGGATCTCCCCCTGAGACTATCCTAAAATATCCTTTCCAAGAACACCCCACTCCCATCTAGGAGGGGTGTGAAACGCTGCAGCTCGGTGAAATGAGAGGAATATTCCATGACAGAAAGAGTAACCTATTCTAGACTCATGAACTCTCGGGATCGATCGGCCCTTAGTGTCTTCGGGTAGAAGTAGTTGTAGAACACGTGCTGGAACTCCTCCCAAGCCATAACCTGCTAATGACATGCCTGTGAAATCACGTCCCACCACCTCTTGGAAGAGTCTCGAAGCATGTAGGTAGCATGCCTGACCCAACTCTCTGGATGTGTCTCCAGATTCTGAAAGATAGTCATCATGGATTCCATCCATGAATCTGCATCCTGAGGTCCTCCTTATCCCGAGAATGTAGGAGGATACTGATGATAGAAACCCCGCGTCAAGTTTTCCATAGTTGTGGCAGGAGGTTGTGCTCCCTGAAAGGTCTGCATCATTCTCATATAACCTTCCCTAAACTACGCATCAGTGCATGGAACTAGTATGACAATCGGTGTCAAGGATGGCCCAACTGGAGGATCGGTAGGAAGTCCCAGAATAGCGATATCTGGTGTCTAATCACTGCTTGACGACAGATGTACAACCGGAGGACACCTCGGAGGCATAGCTCTGAAAGATCAAAAGCACACATTAGATCAGAATTAACAAAGAGAAAAAACACAAGAGTACAAAACGGGAACAGTGGAAGGAAAACACACAAGTTTACAAAACACGACTACACGGAATGTATAAAAACTACACAGAGTGTCTTCTTAAGCCACTGACATGTGAATGTACACCTACCCTATAGTTCATGTAACACCTCAAACTTCACGGCGTGTTGACCTTACACACGATCTGTACTTGAAAACTATTCTCCAACCTGAGTCTCCTTACACAGCTAACCAACACGGTCCGACTTAACCCGAGGCTACACGACGTGTTCTAAACAAAGACTATGTGTACTAGAAACGGATTTGGAGGCCCATGTTGTTAAACACACAGTCATCTACACTTCTGACCTTACACGGCATGTTCCGAACAAACACGGCATGTATAGGTTAAGGTGACACCATCCCTTGTTGTTCAGGACATGGCCAGGTACCTGAACAAGACTACACTGCATGTGCCGAAAACACATGGCATGACTAAGAGAAGGTAAAACCGACCCGTTTTGTTCGTGACATGGTCAGGTACCTGGACCAGACTACACGGTGTGTTACATTATAACAAGGAGTTTTCTACTCGATCTTACCTGACTCGTGTTGTTAGTGACATGGCCAGGTACAAGGCTCTGAACTACACGGCGTGTACCAACCGTACATGGTGTGTTCATGATGTTATTTCTACAATAGTGTGTCCCTGATCAAACAGTTAGTGACACAGTCAAAAAATACACGTCGTGTAGTCAAAAGTACACACCGTGTATTCTGGGTTTTTCTGGGCAGTGATTCAGAAATTGCACATAAGTTTAGAAAACACAGAAAACAAGGCAAGGAGGTTCCAATTTCCGATTTGTGAGGGTCCATAACACCTCAATAATCATAATTTGGCGTTCATTTAAGCAAGGTAGGAAACATAAAATACTATAACAAGGCAGTAGAGATTTTATCAAACATATATCACAACAGCATGCATAATATACACGAAGTCTACCACAATAGAATGAAATCTCTAATTCACCCTAGATGGCATGACAAGAATGCATGGCATGTGATTTCTACAAGTGCCTATATGATGAATGAGATGGAATACCATCATCTCATAGGGTTGCGATAGAAATAGAACAAAAATCTTCAAGGAAATAACTACACAAAGCATTTGAATCACTCTAGGTGAAATCATTTCATTTGTAAAATCTCAAAACCAGAAAAATACAATTAACGAGGTTGTATGGATTTTCCCTGTAGTCGGGTTAGCTACTCTCGAGAACAACTTAATACCAAGTACAAAATCCATCCTATACCTGGCTAAAGTCTCCAAAAATTAATGCAAGAGAAAAGAACATGTTTGATACCACTTTGTAACGACCCGGTTCTGGGAACCACCCAGAGGTTCCCCGTACCTAGTTCGCCACATGACCTCAAGCACATTTCCCCAAATGCCAGAGGCTACCGACTAGATGTGAGGGACTTGGTATGTTATTGGGTAATCTATGATCTCATTCGGTAAGGTATACAATGAAAATAACTAATAGTAAATAGTGGAAGTAGTAAACAATACGCAACAACTGAAACCCAACAGCAGAATAATAAATATATATAAATGATGATAATAATGTAGCAGGTACAAGTATCTATGGAAATCAGAAACACAACAACGTGCTGAAATACAACTGAACACAAATCACTAAAGTAACAACAACTCCAGTAGCATTGCAAGCCTAAGCATGGTCTCTTTCTCTACAGCTCCAAACAATCAAGTAACAAAATTTGAAGGTCACTTTCCCTTATCTATACCTGCAACAAAAAAGTAAGATTTCACCCAAAATCATGTCCCAAACAGGGTGTGGGATACTACCTAGTAGGAAATCACCCACAGATCTGTGCCTAACAGTCAATGAATACAAGGAAAGTGAATGTACGGGAAGCAATAAACAGAAAAGCACAGAACAGATACAATCCCCCATTCTAGCATGTAAAGTACACAAGTAAAAAACCAACAACAATTAGAAAACAGGTAACCCTATGGGTAGCTATCATAGCCTAAACCCAATGGTTCAACCTACAAGTACTACCAACCCTCTAGAAGGAACACACAGTCTCACCCCTATGGTTCAGATATGAGTAGACTCTCTGAGGAAGCAATCACCGTTCATTCCCCCTATAGTCTCGTATCGTCCTAAAGGCTCTCTAGGGAAGCACTCAAAGTCTCATTCCCCCTATGGGTTGCGTCGAGGAACTAATGTCTCTATGAGGAAGCACTCATTATCAATTACCCTTGTGGTCTCACATCGTATTAAAAGACACTCTGGAGAATCCCTTACGTCCATCATCCCTATGGTCTACTACACTAGGTTCTCATTGTCCTGTTTTAAAATAAAATGCTTAGCGTGCGTGTATCACCCATGTAAACCTCAAGAACTACTTGGCCATCATTCTAAGGCTCAGCAGCAAAACAACACAACAGTTCCACTATCCTACAACTAGGCATGGCAACTGGCATAATACCTAACAGGAAAAACAAGTACCGAAAACATCCAGAGTAAATCACAAACTACTCTATTCCCAAAAGTAAACCTTTATTATATCAATCAATCAAGAAGGAAAGAAATCAAGGGAAAAACCGAAAATCGCACAATTCCCGTTAAATGGAATTGGAGAAATTACCCAAAATATTTAAACACATTCAACAGAAAATCACAAAGCACCTACCATGATCATAAGAGATCAATATATGTGAAGAGTGATGACATATTCTCCTTAGAACTTCATAGATCCGAGAAAACGTCTGAAACACATAAACCACGATAAAAAGAGAAAGTGGAGGAATTGGAAAACAAGGCTCAAGAAGAAGGAAGAAATCACCACTGTGATTCCAACACAATCGACAGCGGTTGGAACAAAGATCAGACGGTGGCACAGGGGATCATGGAAGTTTTTCTGCCATATAGGTTGCTCTCAAACGATGATCCTGAAGAAGAATCATGTTATGTACGTCAGGCGCGACCCCGATGCGTTTAGTAAAAAATTGAAAAGTACATGGCGTGTACATTTAGAGTATTGGGCGTGTACTATGTTTTTTTGTACCCCGCCGAAATTGGCCTCCACGTCACCCCTACACACCATGTGTGTGGCCCGGACATTGCCAGCACACGGCTTCGAGCAGGAAAAAAGTACAAAGTGTGTACCTTGAAAGTACATGGCGTGTAGTTCAAGATTTCAATGAAACATCATTTTTCGTAAAAATATCAGAAAAAGGATTGGCATACCTGAAACAAGTACCCGGGTTTTTACACATAGGAAGGAAAACCAGGAACCATATTCTGTTACCTTCCGTTATGTAGGTGGACACACCACGAGATTCTGATTTCTAGTATGGTACTAAGGAAGGTTGGGCTGACCCTTATGTCATCCATGTGTTATGGGGTCGGTTGATTTATCTCATGTTCAGTAAAAATTTACTAAACTAATATAATTTTTCCTTTTACTACATGAACTATATATTCCCATAATATATTTTATAGATGTCGATGGTGTTGGCATACTGTGTTTTACTCATAGCCTATATGAGCTACCATTTAATACCTGGGTAGACTTCATGGGAAATGGTATGGAAAATGGAAGGGGACCTTGTATTTGATTAATTTATTACTAAATGGTTTGGGGAATTGAGATGGGTATTGCATGGGGTTTGAAAATGGTGTCATTCATTATTAATTTTATTAACTATAGAATTTTACTTTGTTGACTTCTAGGTCTTCATCTAGCTATATTTCATCCTAAAATTATAAGAATTTATTATTATTGGATTGGTTATTTTCCCATTAATCAACTATGGAATCATAATTTATAACTTCTGTTGTTTCATTAATTTACACATCACTATTACTATTATTTCATGATATCATTTCTACTCGTTACCAAAGTGTATAGTATACACATGATATTCTATAAACTTTCTGTATTAGTTAGATTATTTTTCAATATTGGGAGGTGTGCCGAAGGTCATGATGCCAACTTGAATTGGCCAGGTGAGTGATAAATTTGATAGGGATGTTATAAAATGGAATCAGTGGAGTTTTTATTTTCTATTGTCTAACTATTTAGGAATGGTAGGATTTGGAATATAATGGATAACTCTTATTAATGATATCATCCATATGAGTATCTAGCCAATGTGATGTGGATATATGAGTATCCAAGGATGGGATTTTTTTTCTTATTTTTCAATTTTATTTTTTATTTTTATTCATCATGATTGATTGACTTATTGTGTGATGTTACTATTTTATGATATTTTACTCCTAGGCTAGAATGGTAAGAGATGACTAAACATTCATCTTGATAGGTATGTGGGGATATAAGTTAACATGCAATGTTCATGTTAGGTACATATTTATTACATGTGACATATCATCCCATATGAACTATTAAACAAAATCCGTTGATATACTTAATATAAGATATGAATGAAACTGTTATATTATGCCCATTCAATTTTTTATCCTACCATTTTTCAGTGGTTATCCATTTCCTCCACCACTTATGATTAACCTTATTTTTTAAAACAGATATAATGTTGTGTCATGAACCTTTTAGAGAAAACTAAATCTCGTCTTAATTATATTGAGCATCCAAAGAGTGAAAATCAGCATAATCCTAATGTTGCTGAGAAAAAACATCTTTTAACTTCTGAATGATTGATTAAATATCATATTTCACCTAGCTTCTTTAAGATCATGTGATCCATGGGAAGTGATACTATTTTTATCGTACCATTATTGTTTTAGCTGATGAGAGTGTTATTAATATATTCTCATCCTATGTTCATATGGGAATGTGGATGGTGAATAGATGAGTGATATATTTATTCTATAGATATGATCATTAAGCTCCATGAGGCACTCATACATAGGAGGTTTATTCATACATGATAAATGATTCAAGGATTAACCAAAAATTTGTGGAACATTATTGAGAATGTAAATAAGAAGTAGGAGTTACACTAGAATAGCTTCAATAAGAGGTGTCTATTCCACCTATATACAAAAACATTGATTAATGATAGGTCCCATGAGTTCTTACACATTATATATGATGGAATGTCAGTTATGGACTATGATAGAATGTTCACGAACCAATAGTACCACTCTCTATCCCTAGTACCTTATGATGTTTCCATGGGGATAAATTTTCAAAATTGGATTCAGTAATATTGATGGTCACATGTGAATTTAATTTATCCTAAGAATTATATTGGACATAAAAATAACGATTCTAATTGTAGAACAAAATATGAGTAAGGCACTGAGTATTAGCATAGCATTTTCTATAAGATGATCTGAGAGTTCCTCTTAAAAAATGAAGATGTTCCTATAATAATATCATTATTTTGAAAGTAATTGATAGTTTATCCATGGAAATTGTTATCCATCTCTTGATCATGGTTGATTATATTGATTTTAATGTGGAAGGATGGGCCAAAAGGGTCCTTGGTGTCCTTACACCATAATAACGTGTCATTCATATTTTAGTCTCTGACATATATAGAGATTATGTATGAGCCTTCAGAAATAGAGAATGGGAAGGTGATCGGGATAGGAATATGAGTAATGGAGGGTCTATGATAACCCTTTGTAGAGTAAAATTTTGATATCCATAAATCGTTATGGTGGAGGTCAGGGGATCATATTCTTATATTGGAGTGGCAGCAAAAACTGGCAGGATTATTATTTGGTGTCTAGACTAAATCCCTGCGAAACTAGGAAATTAAGTTAGGGAATTATGAAATCTACTACAAGAAGTTATAACATACAACCGTATACCATTATAGGTATGATTATTTAATCATACACTTTTTCTTGAGTTTAGTTGCATACAAGAGCATCAAATTATTATGTATTTGTTATTTTTTTAAATGGGTTGGGATTTGTTATGGAATAATTGGTAGGTATTATAACCAAAAAAAACTATTGGGAGTGTGGTAAGATTATATGAATGTATTTTGAGAATTTTATATTAAATTTGGTTGCAACCAATTCCTTTGGAACTTATTTGGGATGGAAATTATAGGATTTGATTTAAATCATATAATTTATTTTGTAATTCTACAACATGATCACATCGATTGTAATTGAAGGAGAATAACCTTTATATATCCAAAATGATGAAGATATTTTGACCTGTGTGAGTAGAATCATTAGGTTGAACATGAATAACTAATTTATTGATGAATGGATTATCTCATATCTTAGATAGTAATCCTTGTTCTTGATTTTGGTAGAATTTAACACGATTATTTCCCATTTAGTGAATAATGATTTGGTTGTATTTTCAGAATAGTTATATAGGATTCCACATGATAAAGATATAGATATAGAAATCTATTTACTATAGAAGGATGTTAATGTTTCTATTAATCATTAGAGATTATCATTGAAATAACATTGTGAGTTTAATGTTTACTTGGATGATCAGGAAGTAAATGTATTTATATAGACAAGTAAATTTCTATGTGATTCTCTAGTTATTTTTTATAGGATGCCTGAATGGACTTTGAATGTATTTTTAGATTATTATAACATATACAAGATTACATTCATGTGCTTATAGCTTCTTACTTTTACTGATGATCCCTTTAAATAGGTGAGATGTTCAAATATCTTATCCATGGATGAATTGATTTCTGGGCACCATAAATTTATTGTGAGACCATTTGATATACATAAGACTAGATTTTAGACAATTTATGGTTTGAATGTGTTCAGGGGGAATTTTTTTGATCTAGAAAACACACCGGTGGTATTTATGGACTTGATGAATCCAAATTTTCAAAAGTCCTGAGAGTAGTATGTGGTAATTTTTATCAACAAAATCTTGGTAAACATCCCATTAGAATAAGCTCATTCCAAATATCATGAAATCATCTTGGGTACATTTTGATAGTGTAAAAATTACATCACGAAATCCAAATAAACAGACAAGATTGATAGTCAGAAAATATAGTGCCATATTCTAATAGAGGATAGAGACTCAGTGGAACTATAGAAGGTTGTGGCTATGGAATCATTAGAAATAACCTACAATTTATTTAGATGCAGATAATTCCAGGTATGGGAAAATAATATATTGATTTCATCTATGAATTTTAATATCTTGAAGTAGTTATTTCAACAATGTCTAAGATGGTTTCATGTTGGTTTGGTTAGAGACATGTGGGAGATCATTCCACGATCGTGTTGGGTGTTGCATTTTTTTCAATAATTTCTCAATATTAATTTTAGGAGATAATGATGAGAAGTGGTGATGCATGTATAATTATAATGGATTCATAGAAATGAATTTAATTCATGATAAATTCTGCATGACTCTAAGTAAACAATTTTTAAATAAATATTTAATGATTAAATATATGTGAAATAGAGATTCACATTGGTTACATCATGTGAAGTCCAAGAAAAAATATTTTTTTAAAGGAGATTTTATAGTGGCCTTTAAAAGAATAAATTCTCTTATTTAGGTTTTATGAAAAATAATTGAGGATGAAGAAGATAAGAAGAGAAGTTCATATGGTTGTCTTGGAATGGATTTATATTTACAAATTATTTTTCATTGTTTTTTTAATCAGTATTACATAAAAATTATGGCCAACCAAATGGGACCGGGAATGATAAGAATGATTAAGAAGCCTATGGGTCCCATAGGGGTCCCATTCCCATGGGAGCCCATCATGATCAAGCTCAGTTGCGGCTCAATTTGGGCCATGTATAAGCCTTCAAAAATCTGTGTATAAGATACAGGAGTAGTGGTGCCCTCGTGTGGGTCGGCATGGGGGTAGCAGAAATGATATGAGGTAGTCCATGTGGGGGTTGATATTTATAGCTTGTTCATTTGAGAAAATGAATGATATATCACGTCCCAAACAGTAGGAGGCTACAATGTGGGATACAAAACCATAAGGTTACTATTTTCACATCTGAAAAACATATATATAAGTGAATCCTCATTATGGGGATCATATACATCATCATATCACTCAAGGATGTTTTCACATCCCACTATCAACCCAAGGAATTCCAGTATTCCATGTTTCTACTATAATTCACAAATCATCAAATATAGACCTTAATGATCACACTTTAATCAATTTTATGAATTTATGAGTCTTAGAATCATTGTACATACAAGATAATCATTATACCCAAACAAATTTACTGAATAAATCGTATTATATGAATGAAAATAATAGTTTCATAATGAAATAAAAGTTTAGTCATGTAGTACTAGAATAACTAGTGATTTCTTGAAATCCCTTCTGCATGCATGTGAGTTATCCACTACAAAAGATCATCGTGATCTAGTAATTTAATTATACTATAATTTCAAGAATATGAATGATATTAACACTCAATGATTAAATAATTTGATAACTTCCTACACATAGATTAAATATATGGGTATTTAAGGAAACCATTATGCGGTATCTCTTTTATATCATAATAGTTGATACTTCTCTATAAATGGATGTCCCCTTGAACGAGGTTGAGTATCAGAGATATCAGGGAGAGGCCTAGTTTTCTATTGGAAACAAAACATTTGTGAAGCTGCTTATTTTAAAAATGGAATCCCTCATTAAAATAGTCCTTTGAAAAGAAGATGGGGGATTCCACTAGATATCAACTTGTAAACGTCACTCTTGAAACACTATGTGAAGAAACTTGGTTTCACAAAGCCATACTGGGAAAATGCGTTACACATCTCCTCATATATATTTATTATCTATGTTCCATGAGGACTTCATGGTTCACATATTTTTATTGTGACATCACTAACGTCATGTATCTAGCACTATTATCATGAAGAAGAAAAACATTTACACATAAATTCTATACACCCATTCAGTTTAGCACGTAAGAAGAATATGAGCCAATCAATGTAGCACATACAATTTTTATGGTCAAATTATTTTTACGTACCACGAGATCAATGGGGTTTTAAAATGATGGATGTGTGGACTACACACACATGAGAGGTTGTTTCTCATGTAATAGTAGTATACATAGTTTGATTGGGTTTTCTGAGAAAAATAAAATGTGCATGCATTCACGATTAATCCATGAATATTTAAAAACATTTTAAGATTCCAGAAAAACCATGAATGATATGATATTGAGTTGATAATATTTAGTGTATAAATAAATCATAAAATAATAATGAATAATTTGTTTTGTAGTACATGAACACAACTATGTGTGATGAGGAATTATACAAGAAGGATGAATCTACCTGATCATTGTTGTACTGAAGAAACTGATCATTTATAGGTGATAAGATCATTTATACAAGGACAACAGATCTAACCAGTGGCTGTTAAAGTTAATTGAACTGGTACATGGGAATATTATATCCTATAAGACTATGGAGTAATGTCATAAATTCACCCTTCATTGGATCAATATTTTTATCACAGATTATGCCTTCTAGTTGGTTCATAGATAAGATGAATACTTCTTATTAGATTCAAGACTAGAATGATTCTCAATGTTGAAGTCATAGAAAGATTCATTCAGTAGGGCATTTATGAAAAAAACTCTCTCATTTGGAGGCAGATCATTGTAACCACTTTTATGATACTGAAGAATCCATATTGAAGTAAAACATGGCAAGGAGTAGGTCATTTCTCCAAATACTCTAAAAACAATATGATGATTTATCCATTACAACCACTATAGATGAAATGACATTGAGAAATAATATTGACTGTATTGAGAAACATAACAAGTGAAAGATGATTAATATGAAACAAAATTGATTAATAAAAAATAAAACATTGATTCACCCCTCCCTCTCAATGGTCAATCAAGCCAGTGGATCTTAAAGTTGTATCAGAGCTCTTGGTTCCCTCTAATGAGCTAACATGTATTTTGACGTATGGATAATTTTATTTCTATTAATATATGATATGTTCTAACATTTTATTAGAATAATTTTGATAGTGTTAAAAATATAATACTACACTATCTCCATTCACTTATTCTAAAATTGAATAATGCTATAATAGTGGGGTTTCTACCAATTTCACAAAATGCTTCCATTACAAAAGCTGAAAAGAGAAATATGATAGTAGATGGAAAGGATAAAAATTCAATGTTGATGTCTCTAATAGAAAATTAATACTCAATGTTCATGGGACTCAATAAAAATAACTATATTTACGATAAACACATAAGTAACTACGAATGGAATGATAAAGTCAGGGAAGAAAAAGTATAGGTTTTGAGAATTATGTTTGAGGAAATTAAAATGACTGATGATGAAATTACCGATGACTATTTCACCATAGGTAATGAGATAGTTATATAATTTCAAGGATTTGGTGAGAATATGGTTGACTATATCATTGTTAAAAAACTAACGAGGGTATTCCATATTATATTTATTTAAAGGACTCAACCCTATAAGAATGTTATTATTTATCTCATTATGAATAACACAACATTCCCATTGCAAATGAGATAATAAAAATTATAGTATTCAAGAATAAATATAAAATTTAAATGCACATTGAATCCATGAGAAAGGGAAAAGTTATATAATAAGAGGCATTAGAATCTAAGGGTCCAAACATTTTTTAGGATCCCAATATCATAATTTACATGATTTACCTTATTTAAAAAGGGTTTTGGAATGTAAAATGGTTGGGAAATAATATTCATCTACCTACATTCTTCATTGTGAGTAGAATATGTCATTTATCTGAGAAGTCACAAATGATGAAGGTTGAATAATTATAATCAGAATCAGAATCATATGATGAAATATCCAAAACAAAAGGGTTGGGTAGTAAATTTACCAATATAGTTGAATGAATCTAATTACTATGAGAGATAATACTAAAGCTTCTGAAATGAGTTGTTCTAAAGATAGTGGTGATGGTTTATTTTCCTAAAAAAGAGGTGATTTATCAAGAATTAGTAATGATGATGAAGAATAAAGAAAACATTAATTAAAAAATATATATAATTAGAATTCTGAATATAAGATATCAAATATGTCAAGAACTAAATAATGAATCTTGAGTAATAAAACCTTATGTTAACTGTAAAAAATAATAAAGAAAAATCGTTCCTCTTATTGAAAAAAAGTATGTTCTAAATTGGAAATACGTATCTTTTTTAAACGAGACGAAAATGTAAAAAATATAAATCTCTAACTGAGAAAAAAGGATATGTGATCTAGAAGAAAAATATTATTGTAATATAATAATTTTTTTTATACAAATTATGTATTTTTTACCCTTCAACATGAGTTGAATATGGATAGAGAATGATTCAATAAATATACAGAGATCAAGGGAAAATCTTATCAAGCTTTAATGAAGATAAGTAAAAATTCACCTAACCATTTTTATGGATATGCTACTTCTAAAAGTTTTGGATAGAAATACATAGATGATAATAATATTACCATAGATAATGAGATTCAATAACCCATGTATTGTGAAGATAAAAAACATTCGAAGAGGGACACGACCTCAAAATATAACACTATATCAACTCATACTAAGATTTATCTTAATTCAATATTTGATAATAATGTTTCAAGGATTTTGTAAGTGTTTTGGTAAACATGGTCCCACAACCTAAATCAGTATGGTTTAACATGTGTTTAATAAGAATGAGGCACAATCTAATGTGACGATTCGATGAGATATAGAGAATAAAATATCAATGATAACATCTTGGGAATATATCTGCACAACAACTATCTACACAAACAGAATTAATATTTTGGAAGAATACTGTTAAAGATCTAGTTTGGATGGTCACATGGCTAATGTATGAATGACAATGTTGGATGTGTAATTCCCATGTATTTTTGAAGGGGAGAGGTTACAAAGTAAATCCAATGGAAATTCATATAAATATTTTGAGAAGAATGAAAAATCCATGAAACAATTTCTTGTTGTTTTCCCACATCAGTTGTAACTTAATACACAACTAGATGAAGATGAGAAACATTTTAACTCAAATGAATTTAAAGTAATATTAAAAATAGAGGAGGAATTTGATGACAATATACCCACAATTGGAAACATTACGATCTAGTAATCGTAGATTGAAAGATTTATTCAACATAAATATTATTTTCAAGGGAAGAAATTTTTTTTTCAAACCAATGAAACTCAATACCAAAGAATGTTTCGAAAAAAACATTCCCATTGATGAGATTGGTTGAAAATTTTGGCCTATATTGAGAGCAAGATCTCCATCTTACTGATACTTTTGTGAAGAAATAAGATACAACTTATTCATTATTATTTAATGTATTTTGATATAAGAATATATGGAATATAATGGGATTTTTAGGTAATAAATTTTAAGAAGAATGATGTTATTCTACATCATGGTGTATACTAAAATCTAGGAAATGCATTAAAATTGATCATCCCATAAGGTGGATAAGACGAGAAAATTAAATCAAAAAAATGGGAGAAATTACAAAATAACGATCAATGTATGCCAATCAATCATTCATCCATTATTCATAATTGTATTATATTATCAGTTAAGTCGGAGTCCTTGTTTAATGTTAAAAATAAGATAAAGGCAGTGTTTAACCATTGAACTAGGGATTTATAATGGCTTGATTGAAATATTTATAATATTAATCATTTCTTAGATAAATATTATTTTTTATATCCCCATGGATGCAAATTGATACATTATAATCATGATTTGACATGCATGGTTTTTATAGACAATATTGAAAACCTCGGTTATCTATCTCTAATTATTTACACTGGGTTTTCCAATACCATATTAGATAATATTAACAAAAGGTTACTTTCAATGAGAATCATGTGATATCATTCCTCTATCATAGGTATTGTTGGCACCGAATTTCATTTGAGCCCATAAATTGGCATATTTGAGCTACCCAAAGTCATATATTGAATTAGTGGTTAATCCTAAGGAGTATAAGGGAGTTGCATGAAATATTTGATGCATGCACGCACAATTATTTCATTCTTAATGTTACACCAAATTATATATTCTTTGAATATTTCCTTGTCCATTTATGTTGTGGGTTCTTCTTGTAAATTGAAACAAACCCCCACACATTGGGGTACTGTTCCATATATCAGATTGTTGCTCTCATGCATGAAAGATGATCCCTTCGGTGAATACAAGAAATATATGGCCTTATGGTACTAAATATTTTCTGAATAGGTCCCCTATGTGTCCCCCACCAGGAGGTCCCACTGGGGCCTAACCCTCTCTCATTTCACTTTACTATAAGTATGTTTCTCACAAAAGATCCTTATTTCATGAAATATTTCCCTTCTGTCAGGACAATATGGAAAGTTGGATTCTATCTTACATGAAATATCCAATATTGTGTTCAATCCTTCAGTCTTGTTTTCACTCCTCCTTATGGTATCCATGTGTTCTCCTTACCCTAAGGCACTATGTCTGACCAACACTTTCATGAAACTCCCAAATATTATGTGTACCCACTCCATGTATCCCTCTAGTCATTCACACAGATATTTCCTAGTCCCTAGAGTGGTGTTTCATGTTGTGATTCCCTACCTAATTCTCATTCTCCTAGGTACACTAATATATATTACTTCTATTCATAGCAATTCTAAGACAAACTACTCTATCGACTAGTCCACCACCATGATAAAACCTATAATTTCTTATGTCATTCCTTCCCCAACTCTTGGTTGGTAAAATTTTATGATAGCCCTAGGGGTGAAAAGTGAGTCCTCATTGTCCAAGATATAGGACCTTAATCTACTGAGCACTAACGTCCTCAGCACACGATGATATAATGTGACCACCACAAGAGTGAGTAGCCTGAATGGACCATGAATAGAATGAACACCAACATAATCTCACTCATTCTCCCAGATACACTTTGTGGCCATGAAAACCTCATGAATTGCCTTTGTAATCCCCAAACAAATGCAATAGGTTTCTCCCAGTATGATTACCATATCCTTATTTTATATCTGGACAAACCCATTACGATTCCAACCTATAGTAGGTCCAATTATTTCTTTTCCATTGGCCGCCAACAGTGCGTAATCCCATATTTATTCATTGGGACACTAACTATGTGAAATCCTTGAATCACTCCTCACTGACACATAGTTCACCATGAAATCACTAGATCTAATTTACCTCTTGTTTCTCACTCTAATAACGAAACACAGGGGAATCGAGTAAAAATTTTCCAGGACATCCTCTCTAGGTCTCCTTTGTGTGTAATCTTCACTCTCATCTTCATTGAATTATGTGAACACTAATTACCTACCATGGGGATATGTTGAAAGACTCCATGAAGATAATGTAAATCACCCATATATAACATTAATTTAGGTCCTTTTACTATTCTTCATGCTTGATGTTAAATAGTATCTTTGAACTACATGGGTTATGTTCACCCTCGGCTATGTAGCAGGATCATCCCCAACCAGTAATAAACCATGGTTCCCTATCCCAGTGACATATCCTCATGATGTTACATCATCCCTTTTTAGGAACACATCATTCAGATCCACCACCAAGATTTTTTGGATCCCTTCATTTGGGTCGCTATCCTTTCTTAATCTCTAGCATGTTGAAGTGATTTTGAATTTTGGGTACATCCCAACCACACGTCCCATTTTTTAGGAATCCAACCATGAATCACCCCCTCACTCCACCATAATCCCCCATATAAAATTATCCCATATGCGATAGGGTACCAACCACGAAGAAGCCCCATCGTGTCTCTCTGCCATGTTCCTTAATGCACACCGCGATTCAATGCCTTATTTCCTGATCTACTTGGACTTTGATTCCCTATCCTGGGAATACATGGGAAGCCTCCCTGAGCTTTAATACCACAACTCATGTCTCATCATGAAGTATCCCTCAAACCATTGTGTATTATGAGGACCATTCATAAATCCAAGGTTCCACATCCCTCAAGTCCCAACCATCCATGCTTCCACCCTCACGAGTCACCTCCTCATGTGTCTCCTCCACACATTCCAGAACAACATGTACTTTGATTCCCATGCACTATGATATGTAGGCAACCTCATTGAGGATCAATCCCAACACGATAATATTTATGGCAGTTCCATATAATCCATTTTCATCCTTAGACACTTCCTCCATCAATTATCTTGATTGTTACCCGAGCCACCACATCAAGTTGAGGTATTTCTACCCACTTACTCACTACTCCTAGCAGTACTCAGGTAGCTAACCATGTGTATTCCCCAAACCAACCATTAAAAATGTGTTGGTTTTGATACCCATCTTCTATATATGTTACATAGAAATAATCCACAAGGTTCAATTCCATCCAATAGAAAACCTTTTCATTTCCCTCATTGGGGCCCATCCTCTTATGATATTCCTTTTGTGGTGTCTAGATCATCCTCATAGTGTGACATTCTCTCGTTTTTTGACACATCACCTCGGGTCCAATATTTTTGGAAGTTATGATCCATCCATCACATAGTATACACATTTTGGTTTCCAGATTATCCTTCACGTTGTGACATCATCCATTTTTCGGACACACCACCCTGGGTCCTCTCTTTTTGGGCTTTATGACCTATCCAACCAGTATGCCTTCTGGGTTATCCAACATAGTGATGTACCCATTTGATCCAATCTTATCCAAATTTAGATCAGTCCAATACATTAATGTTAGATGAGATAATCTCATCATACAGCATGTTAATCATGGGATGATGAGGAAAAACACGGAGTCATGAATCTCGTATAAGACACCCCATATAAAAGATGGGATTCATAGAACTTATGATCCATCCTAAATCCATGTCAAAGGGAAATAGATATGTACCAGTGCTTCAACGTCAATAAATTCCATCGATTATAAATGGGACAAATATACTGATCGATGTTCTCTACTTTGACTTAACACATTGGAATGTCCTGACATAATTATTGTAATAAAATTATGTTCACAATTTTATGTCACAATGATGTGTTTCATAAAGAACATCTTAATATATAAGTCATACCCAGATGAGGAATAATATTATAAAGAGAAATCCAATGGAACAATGGACCTACATCCCACCATCCCATTTAGATCAAGGAATAAACAACTATAAATTAGTGATGAATGTCTCCTATTTTTGGAAAGTTAGATTGGTGGGAAATGATAAGAACATCACCACCGACAATTCATGCCACTATAGAAGGCATTAGAAACAGAAATGGTGAACACATCATTAAAATCTTCTCCTCATTATGAGTATTATTATCATTCAAGACATCAGTAGATAAGTATGTAACTACATTTACTTCTTTGACACCTGGTTCTACCCAAAAAATAGTGGGCCTGGAGTGAAAAACACTATGATTTGGGGTAGATATTCAATGGGCATCCCAATCTGCAATGTTGTCTGCATGGATATTTCTATCCAACCAGGGAACACTGAATGTTGTTGGAGCACTGGGAATTTATTTCCTACTGTCTAAATTGATTTATTAGTCCACCTTCTTTTCATGAACCTAGAAACATCTATAGAAAACCAATCACCTCTACCCCACAGATGTAGGGGTAAGAGAAATTCTTTTATGACAGTCCCACATATCTTCACCTCCTCCCCAACATCATCTGCTACCACAACATTCAGGCTCCAACACCCAATCTCAAGATCCAAAAAACTTCAAATGATGGTGATTGACATTCTTGATCGATTATACAAACTGTATAGTGTAATCATAATGAGGGACATATCCTTCCATAATTAATAGGCTTATATGCATCACAACCTCCCCCAAGGGCCTTATACGAAGACAGTACTCCCCAGTCATACATTCAATCATTTTGAGAGCATAGCCTAAGATATCCCTTACGAGTCTATCCTTAACATCGATAAGGTATGGGGTATCCACATCATTCTGGATTTGACCTTAGCCTTGTTGTCAGCAAGGATGGATCCCACAATACCTCGTCAATGCTGCTTACTGGTCTCACAAAAAAATGATGAGGTGGCCTCTAAAACAACATACCTGACCCCAATTCAGCTAACCAAACGCTAATTCCCGGTGCAAGCATTGAAGGATGCATGCTAAGGGGTAAAGTATTCTATGGTTATGCTGGCCAAAACCACTACTAGTGGAAAATATCATCCCCTAGTTACTTTGGAGTTGGGGAACCCCCTATTACATTGTAGGGCCACTTCCTTGTCTGGTCGGGGTTGAGGACTCACCCACCCCACAGATCGGTTGGGTTGACTCTTTTGGAGGTGGACACAAGAAAAAATCATTGCAGGCCTACCCATGATGAAGACATTCAGTATGAAGGTCCTGCCTCTACAACTATCATTAATATTAGAGGGCATCCCAAGCATCGCACCCAGCATGAAGGTCCTCCTTATGACCATGATCCCAGGTATGGACATTTTCCCCACACGCTATTTTTTCAATATGGGAGTCCTCCTTTCCCTATCTCCCATCGGTATGGAGGTCCTCCCCATGTCTCCACAGTCCTCAAAGAAGGTCCTCCCAGCTCCATAGGCCATTGGAATAGAGGTTTTCATCATGTTTAGTATGACCAGTAAAAAGTCCCTCCTATCACCACTAATACTAGGGCCATTTAAAAAATATTCCCTCCCCACTCCAACACTCTTAAGCACATATGTTCATCCCATGTTCTTTTTGAAATTTTCCAGGGTGCTCCCCACACCCCATTTAATCCAAGAGGAAGTCCTCTCATATATAATTACATCCCAAATAAAGGTAATACCTATGTTGAAGATATACACCTCCAATAAGAACAACCTCAGTCAGTAGGGTAAATCATCACCCCCAACAGAAAAGAATTCAGAAGCACCAAATCTTATTTAAACATGATCTCTTTTCAGACCCAAAAGTGGATTGTGACTCGGTGATGGATCCCTCAGCCCAAAACTCTCTGTCAAGGTTTGTGGAAGTAACATAACATGTTATAATTTTATTAAAAAATGAGAGTTGAACCAGATTCAATAAGGCCTCCGCAAATATAAATAAGAAGTGTAATATTTGGCTCCATTCTAGGTCCTTACTGTTCAATCCTCTATATCATCCCCTAGAACATTCTATACCTCTAAAAGATATCATAGAGGTTTGTTTGGTGGACCAATGAATGATGAGAACTAGATTGATACTCTACCAATGATAACTTTTTTTCACAGGAAGCAATAGTCAATAGCCTATACTATAGGGATGTTTTGAAAGAGTCGGTACATTCCTCGAGAGATAGACCATTATGAATCATGTTTTCTTCTTCTGCATCATACTCTACATTGGCCATACCACTACAACAATGGTCCTTGTTATTGCCTCTTCTAGTCCCTCAATAGCCCATGTATATGAATGGGTCAACAAATGGTGTAATCCCATTTCAGAATGGAGAAGTTTGTAGACATTATCATCGAAGACCATTTCCTTGATATGTTCTTTACAACTTAAACTTTATGATTCAATTTTTTTAATTCCATCACCGAAGAAGATGTCATATGACTCATATGAAATCTCTCGGAAACTAAACTCTACCTTTGAGGAAATAGTTTTTTTTCCTGAAGTGTTAGAAAGACATTGATGACATTGGACTTTAGTGCTGCCTGGTCCAGTTTTCTACACTTCATATCGCTTAGAACCCTACATCAACCAGTCACCATCGGGTTCTCCAACAAAGATTCATCCATATATGCACTATGATCCATATAGTTATTATGGAGGCTTCACCACATGTCCAGATCTATGGGTACAGGAAGTACTCTACCCTTAATTTTTTTTCTTATCATGCATCACCCAGATTTACACAATGATATCAAGGATATGACTAAGTGAATATTTACAATAAACATTGGAATTACAAATATACACATGGAAGGGGGAACTAGCACTAGGTATTGAGATGATGACCCTCCCCTATGGCAGAACAGCACACAAAAGATCCTTAAGGTGTTCACACTCATCTACAGATGCATAAGCTAGGTCCTGGAGAATAGTTCAAGTCATTGACTCTTGTTCAAGACCCCAAAAAAGGAAAAGAGCACACCAGTATTGTTAAGACCAATAATCCATTTTGTTCAATGAAGAAGAGAGATTATGATCCTGAAAATCCTATGCTACATTAGAACCTCTCTAAACAGAAATGGATTGTTGATGAGATACTGTCCTAATTTATCACGAAAAGACGACCAAATTACTGTAACCCTAGACCAGGGCAGTATGGCCAGACACTACTCCCACCGACAAGTTGCACCCTGGAAATCTCGACATCATTTCCCATATAGAACACATAGAGGATAATTTTTAATGATGGTAAGTATGATATGAATCTACAAATCCAACCGAGATATGTGAGAATCCAACTCGGGGCATGACATAGGATCAAATATATATTTCATAGGCCATTACTCCAACATCCCCTAATGTCATTCCACCAGATATTCCATGAGCCGTTGAGCCGTCTTACCATGTTGAGGATCCATCTAATGAATTGGTTATCAGGGATCATCACCAAGACAAAAATACCATCCATTATGATCCATTGACCACTCCCACTGCTTGTCTTGAGGACCTTGATACACGACATGTGGGGAACACATCTGATGGAAAACCATATCCAACTTGGTTGGATGATGTTTTAATACCCATGGGATTAGGGAATTCTACCTTTTCTTCTTTCAATGGACCAGGTGACCCATTGTGGAATATAGACAACATTATTTCACAATGTACACCCATTTTGGGGAGTCTAGCGCAGTAGGAGGATGATAAACTCTTCTGTTTTGTACATGCACAGGAAGGGTCCACATTTTTATGGTAAACCGAATTACCCATTAAGTCTATTTCTTGATTGGAAGACCATTATATGGAATTTATTTTTCTATTTAGTTCCCCCACCTGCAATATTTGTATTTCATTCCTCTTAGTGATCATGGAAGGACTAGATGACCAACTCAAAGGCTTTTTCACAAGGTGGTTGTGCCACACATATTCACTCGATATGACATTGACTCATGATTAACAACTAACGATCTGTGTGGGATATATAAAGATGGAATTGGTCACTTATATCACAAGTCAATACTCCCCATAAAGATTACAAGGTTCAGTGATGAGACCCAGTGACTTGAAGAATCCTTGTAGTAAGCTAAGTAGGCATGCACATTGCCTCCAGCATCTTGTGTAAGAAGAGTCACTATGGTCGAGGTCATTGTTGTAGCACGTTAGATGCTCCGATACATATATATTCGATACCGGTAGTGAAAATTCATCATTATATTTGAAGAAAACGTCCTGATGCTCAAAATTTACCACCTTGGAATAGGCAAGAACCACCGTGTAAAGGTCTAATAGTGATTATGAGAGATAATTAAGATCCACCTCCGCTCTAGGCTCCGACCCATCATCAGGGTCTGTCTTACAGGGTCCCTTTATCAAATCATAGAGAATGGGCCTACTCATTCAATGAATCTCAGGTGCTCATCTATATATAGGGTGCCTTGGATCACAAAATCATGAGGTTTCAAGAATGCATCGGGTCCCAAGAGGTAAATCTCACCAATCTCCCAAATCACTGGCCTTATTTGCAGTTCCTTGGACACACTCTCAATATGTTCTATATTTTCAAGGATTGGCTCTACGGCCAGGTCAATAAAAACATAGTCATATTTTTTCTAGCCCCGAAATAGGTGGATTACGTGTTTGTAATGCCAGATAGTGGCATCGATGGTGAATAATCGCTGGTCTCTTGCTGCGGGTCTAACAAAGAATGATGACTCGGTAGCATGGAAGGTTGTTTCTCTTGACCATGGTAGTATATGTGATCGTTTGATTCAACCTACACCATTCAATGTCACTATTATAACCCCATATACTTCTTCTTCATTGATATCTTATCAGTCAACTTCTCGGGAGAGCAGGCGCCAATAGGAGAAGGGGATGAAATGTTCGAGGATGATAAAAATTCCTTCCCATACTCATGGATATTTCATGCAACATGATATGTGTATTTCCCACAAAATTGTCCCAAAAATGGAGGACTATTCATTTTATGATAAAGAGTATGCCTGGAAAACAACATCATGATGGTGGAACAATATATGGTCCCTGACGACGTGGAATTCCCGAAAGACCCTCATAATGTCCACAATGAATTACATCATTGACGAAACCATGGATATATGAAACATAAAAGTGAGTCTTCCAAAGATTCAACCATGTCCTACATGCCACTCAGGCCAAAAAATAGGATCAAAATGGAATTTAACATGTGCAGTCCTCTCACATAGTCTAATTATATTAACTTCCCATGCTATTTGTGCTACTCGACTAGGAAGAGACACCACGAACCTACTATTATTATTAATGTACATATAATGCAAGGCCACATTCATCGGATAATAAGATGATAGTCATCCAATTTATTTCAGCTGGTGAGCATCTTGATACCCCCAACACCATCCATAACTTACCGGTTCGACCTTAAGTGTCCTCTATACCTCATACTACCTAGCATCCCCTTGTCGGTAGAAATGTTCACATAACATAGAAGTATAATGTTCTCAATAAACATTCCCTCATTTTGAAAAAACTATCATTTAGTGATTCTTTCTCCTAGTCTGAAGATATGTGTACAACCATTACATAGTCTTTGTAGAGCCCCCTCAAATTTAATACTCAGGTAGTTGTTCTAGAGGCCTTCCATTTAAAGGTATTCAAGCATAAAGAATAACAGTAGAACATCTCATTGTCTGGAAGAAAATGAAATTTCTCATAAATAGGGGCACATACCCCCACTAGACATCACTATTTAGTTCAATGATGTGTAATTTGGACATTTTCTCATCGATATAGGTTCTGGGATCAATGCAATCAAAATCTAGATGCTCCTTGAACTAGGATGGTCCGAAATAGATCTGAGTAATTCTATCCTAAAAATTCAAGGTTATGATAGAACAGATATTACACATCATGGAAGGATCCAAAAAACAAAATTTTGTGTCCTGATTCCCAGTACATAGTTCATGGTTGTCACACAGAACACCACAAAAAATGCACTGATGGGTAGACCCTGTCAATAACTATACGCAGAAGTCACTTCATTATATCAAGAATTATTTATGTACTCCGTCAATGGTCGAGTGGGAATTATCTAAGGTGATGTGTCTCTCCTTTCCTCATGTAAATACCGAAACCTAAATACGGAATACTATTTGAGAATGAATAAGTTGGTTTAGGTCAATGAGGATGAGCCCACTACTATTGTGGATGAACCGTAAACATACGTGGATGATGACAAAATCCTCCCAATTCACTGATTGGAGACCACAAAAGTAGACATGAGAAAGTTCTTTGTCGTCTCTGGGATAAGGTTGAAGTGATTTCATAGGTTAAAGTAACACAGTAAGATATGTCTTCAACCCTACATTAATTTGTCTTCAATGATCCTAGTACCCTTTAACCCTATAATGTATCGGGATGTTTTCCCTATAGAAACATCAATATGGCATACTTATTTTTTCACAGGGTTCGGATGAACAGACCCAAGCCAACATGCCACTACTTATTTTATATTATCAAAGATGTCCCATTGAACTGAAGGCATGATGGAATAATAACCACATCTTTTGTCTCTATGGTTTCAGTAGCAGTGAAGTCCCCCAATGAAGATTTTACTACCACATAGGCCAGTCCCATAATTCTATTATAATCATCCAACGTAGAAGAATTGACCCTACTAATAATCATCTCATCCTAGAAAATAACGATTATTTTTATGTAACTACTCCTACATTTGAGGAAGGTGTCTCTACAGCCATATATTATTTAGTATCAGGGACCCTTTGCACCAAGACAGATCCTAAACCAACCCTGGTCAGCACAACCATGATTGCAGCAATACACGTATATAGATTTCATGATGGCGGAACAAGATGTATTCGCCTACAGTTACAGTGAGATTCAAAGATTGGATCCTCAGGTCTCTATCCAACACCTTGGTCTATCCACAAATTATCACAACTTTAAAAACCCTCCTAGAAATATGACCCTTCTCATGGTTCCATGGTCGAGGATAATGTTGATAAGATCAATAAATCCATCTTCATCAAGGAAGTCTCAATCCTAAAATTCCTAGAAGACATCATTACCATCTAAAAGAAGAGTCAAATGATCAATCTCTACATGGACTTCTGGGGCCTCCAATATAACATCCTAAAGGAAGATTATCACCGTTTGACAAAAAATATGTCGATCGATGATAATGATGGATTCCATGAACTCTCTTTCATGGATGAGTGTTACAGATATAATCAAATCCAAATATCCCACGAGGATGAATATTATACCATGTTAAGAGAACCATAAGGTACATTCTCTTAAAATGTAATGCCATTTAGTATCACGAATGCTCGTCCAACATATCAGTTTTACATGCACCACATATTCTTGTCATTTCTTAGGACATTGGTGGAATGATATTTGGATGATTTGGTTGTCAAATACCACCAGCATTAGGACTATCTCATTGATCTTGAGAAAGTTTTCATTTTTCTTTGCTCCGTCCATTTGAAGATGAATGCCTTGAAGTGTGCCTTTTTGTTACCTCTATAAGGTTCCTCATCTTCGTTATCGGATATAGAGGCATCGACATCGACCTAGAGAATATTAAGGCCCTCAGTCAGATGCCTACTCTGAACAACCTTCGGGTGCTCTGAGGTTCTCAAGGCCACCACTCCTATAAATATTTCTTCATAATGAATTTTGATGGAACATATAATACATTTTTCATTATTAGGAAGAATTGTACTTAATACCATGGGATGGATATTTCCTGGATTATTATGAAGAGATCAATAAGTACTGTTACAACCACCATTTTTTATTCCACCCATATATGAAAATCATATAATTTTTTGTGACCTACATAGAATGGTATATCAATAGACTTATAACCTTGAAGAACAATAAGGGGAAATGCAATAGTTTATACTATCTTGGCCACTTGATCCTTGTTGTAGAGACCTGATATTCCCTTAGTGAGAAGAACTGTATCGTCCTATTATTCAAAGTCCAAAAATTATGACATTAACTAAAAAACCATTAAATACATATGTTGTCTCAAATAGACCCATTGATATATATTATTTAATTCCACATATTAATAGGTTGTATATCACATTGGAAAGTGATCCCTCAATAGTTTGACATTTGGTTAATCCCCTAGAATGCTTTCATGGGTCGGGCAGTAGAATATATTTTTTCTACCCATCCTGCCCCTACAGTGAAATCTCATGATCATAACACCCCGAAAAGGCCATCCTCTCACTGGAACAAGTCGGTCCACGTAGGAAAATTCACATCGATGACACTTCTCAAAGAGCCACGGGAAGAAGAATAAACAATCATAAACTCAACACGGTTTGCCTCATTATCTTCTTCACCATATCTTCAAAGAATATAATTCCTTATTTATTCTTATTTTAATTAGGACACACCAACAGTGAGGAAGAGTATCAGGATCTAATAACTAATATAAAACTATCCTTGAGATTGATTTTCCCACCCTATATGTGAGTAGGGACAATAGGGTGGTAATCAAGAAAATCAACGGTGAATACATTATCAGAAATCCCAATCTCACTCTCTTGTTAGAGAGAACTTTCTAAATGATGGCCCAGATCCCTTCTCAAACAGAGATTACTCATATTCCGCAGTCATAGAATGGAAGATCTAATTTCTTGGACATCATTGTAGCTTCTCTTACAGAGAATAGACATGATTATTTGATCATCCATGTTGTGCATCAATGTTTTGTTTCTTCCATTACTCTAGAAATTGATGATAGCTAGCCGGTATGTAAACCTACTACCACTGCAATCACATTATGACATTCAGATCCCCCTCCCACAACAATGGAATATACCCCTTTTGGGAAAACATGTTTTAACGAATTCCTCATACATGGAAATATCTCAAAAGATAGATTCAAGCACAAGTTAACGAATTTTTGTGCAGTATTGTTCACTTTATAGTGTGGACCTAGCCCGAAGAATAACCTTTACAGATGCGGGATTGATGTAATTCAACATGATTTCATTCAAAAATATGAGATCCCCCTTGTTATGCAAGAAGTTCAAGTCAATTCCTATGGATCTAATTTGACATGGTCAAAAATCCCTCATTAGATCTGAAGCATGGGCGACTTCTAGACAACCAAGGGTCATGACTGTATAAGAATTCACTATGTGGATCCACATATTCAAGATCCAGACTAATTTTTTAATCAACCTCCGAAGACTCCCCATACTACAAAATAATATTAGCCATTTTGTCGTCTGTGGTATCGATGATGTGGGACTGTGTCCACCAGCACTTGTATGCCAGTGAAGGTTTATCGTGACATCCATAGATTACTTTTCATAGTTTTTGTAGAAAATTTTACAAAAGAAAGTCCAATATTATCTATAACTGATTTCATGAGAACCATCATCATCCACTAATTCAGTGACCCTCACACCATTATCACTGATAATGACACAAACATCGGAGAAGATAAGACAAAAATGTTAATCATCAATTACAATATCTGGTGCAAGAATATATCTTTTTATCTTGCACAAAAAACTAGAAAATAAAGGCATTCAACCATACCCTTTCATACATTCTTCAATATAATGTTGGTTAGAACAAGAATAGTTAGCTGTAAACACTCTTCAATACTCTCTAGAATAATTAGAAAATTATTTGTAATTAAACCGAGGTGACCCCATATTCCCTGGTGTATGGAAAAAAGGAAGTCCTTCCCATCATGATCTAATTACCTTCACTTCACACAGCTATCTATGATTACTATTTTATAGAAAAAATATCTGATGTCCATTTCAATGAACTATAAGCTCTCAATGAGAATAATATTTGTGCTCTTCACGACCTTGAGTGACATCATAAATAGATAGCTAGAGCGTTTGACAAGAATGTTGATCTTCGATCCTCATTCATGGTGACACTGTTTTTTCCCTAAGAACACCTATGATACCCAGCTAGAATCTTCCATGGTTGGATCCTAAATGGGGTAGAACGTATATCACTCACAAGGTTTACCCCAATGGCGCATAGTCCCTTATCTCCATAGATGGTGAGTGTATTAATCCTCCCACCAATTCCAAATTATTCATGTAGTAAATCACATGATTGAGCCTTCAACATGAATGATAGAAAACTATAAATAGAAATCATGCCTTATGGTATGACCTCTACGTCCCTAAACTATGATCTCCCGTATTCCTAAACTCATAATGTTAAAATACATGTAATTAATGAACTATGTACAGTTTTATTCCCCTACATACGAGATATTTATTGACTCACATACATTTTTTCCTTGGACCCATCCAATAAGTCTATTGTCCAAACATCCATGACCTACCCTGAATGAGTTTATGATGCCCCTTCTTGCAGGATTCATTGCATTCCACACCAGATATGATTTCCCCCACCAGTGTCAGTTTATAACCACATTATTCTTCCTGAATATGCATGGCATGATTCATACATGCAGATGATATAAAATTATTACTAGAAATTTTTTGTCTTCAGGTCCATCCCAAAATTCCCCATTTTTAGTCTAAAGAAGTAATATTCCTTTTGGGTGAACATGGTGTGGTGTTCACTTCTTTATCCCCCATTCACATCAATTATCAAATAGATGTATAATGTTATCCCCTTAGGAATACATCCCTTCATCTACGTCCTCACCACATGACGTTAGGCTGCATGGAATTTCTATAACTACGTATGGATTGATTCCCATTCTTATGGTATACGTAGAATTCCAAAACATCTTATCCCTAGACCCATCTCTAGGATTCAAAAATCATATATTCCATTCATCCACTTGGTATGAGATTCAACTTTGTGTTACATGATATGGAATGATGAAAATTTGGTCTTCATTCATGACGGGCTTCCAATAGCCGCACAATGTACCCCTCCTTATGGGTTTCTCCTCTCACCATCTTCGTCACCGCATGATGTTCAACTGCATGGAAGATTAAGAACTACGTATGGATTGACTTGCATCCATACAGGATATGTTGGATTACCCTAAAATATCCTCTTTGGGCCTAACACTAGGTTCCTCAATATTTCTATCCATTATGGCCCAACTCTCCATCCGAGCTCTACGACCGTAAAATAAGATCTTACCCATCACACATTATGTTAAACTATTCTATATTACCTATATGACATTATCCTATATGTCATTTATGGTTATTTAATCATGTATTTAAAAATAAAATTACCCTCTGTCTTGTGTGGCGTTAAAACCATATGACCATTCAATGATTTACCTCTCATTCAGCCTCGCGGCATGGTTCCCCTCTTGGGGTGCATGGTATTGAATGTACATGTTTCATCCTCATCCACATCCAGTTACTCTTTGATGACACACACATTCATCTACAGAGAAACCTCTACCCATTCTAACCTCACTGCATGACAATAAACTACATGACACATGATGACCTATGTGTCGCTCGATTCCCATCCTTATGAGATATGTAAAAATTCTCGAACACTTTATCATTGGGTATAGCCCTATGTTAATCGACCTATTTTTTCCTTTACCTAAACTCTTCTACTCGATTTTTACACTATTAACAGACCCCAATGTCCTCTTTTAGGCCTTACCAACATGCTCAGATGCACTGAGGGTTAGGAATTATAGCAATGAATTTTCGTGGGAATGATTTCAATCCATTTCCATGCATCACGAGTGAATTTATTTTGGTTTCACTCATCATTCAAATCTAAAAGAAACCCCGAGAGATATAGATGTTCATCATTATGGATTACCTACCATTTCAGTCCAATGTCTTGGAGTATTTTTAACAACATTTTGTGGCAGGTTCTGCGTTTCAAATTCGGTCAGTATGTGACCCTCAGATGTTATTTCCCACTTCATGTCCCACAATATATATTCTATGCTTCAAATATAGTCAATAGTTGTCTTATATCATTAAAAAACCCTATTGTAGGACACCGGGACACCCTGCGAGGTGAGGGGTGAATCAGGTTGTCAACTTTTTCTTCTTAATATTCTAGATCTTGTTCCCATGTTGGTAGGAACTACTTAAACCTATATGATGGATATGATCAGCAATGAAACATTCACATGCAAAGAGATAACACATCAATTTAACTTGGTTCACCACTAAGGGCTACGTCCAAGGAGCATACACCGAAAGGTTGCAGTTCATACCAAATTCCACTAATCTTCAATAGTTGTGGATTACAATGGTTCGGGAACAATCAATCTGTTCCAGGCTCACTGCCTTTACAAAAGGTTTAGGGATAGCTCACTACGTCCCTCGGGTCACTCCCGTTGACTCCCCCTAGCTCACTGCCATTGGTGAACTCTCGCTCAGTTTATAGACGTGAAGGTCTCTTCAATAGATTTTCATTGAAGTCTTTGTCTCATGTTCAGCATGAGACTTTACTTGCATCAGAGTCCTGAGTTGATTCACTTTTTAAGTCAACCTTATACTTTAGTGCATTAACAGAATGCACTGTTTCTTCTTCTTCTCTTTGATTCTAAATACTAACACCAGAGTGTATTGATATATTCCCCCCTTTCTGTGAAGATCTGAGTTTAGTTGCACGAACCATTCTTCTTCTCTTCGCAGAGCACAATGAGGATGTTAAACACCAGTCATGTGTGTGCGGTACAACTTCTATTCATAAAACCAGATTGTTCATTATTCTTCCGTCTTTGCAAATGAATACAACATTTGTTGCACCGAAGGTATCGGGAAATCTCATGGCATTTGTGCAGCTCCACGAAGATGTGCAAGTTCCAACAACACCTGGCGCTCTTCTCCAATCCTGGTGCGCAAGTCCCACTACGGCGCGCAAGTCTCACTATAGTTGGCAAGTCTCCGGCGCGTAGGTCCAAACTGGCACACAAGTATCACCAAACCACCTGCACGACACTGCCTTCCTCAACATCTATACCGTGCGACTTACTTCCTTTCTCTCCCAAAACGCCTTGGGCGCGCAACCAGCAACCGGCGCGCAGCTTTAGATAATGGCGCGCAAGCCCACCTGCGTTACGGGAGCTCTAATTTTTCTAAGTGTTGAACTCTGTTGGAAATGAGGAGGTGTGGTCCAGTATTTATTGGCAATTTGAACACCTTGCATGACAGCGCACAAGTCAAAAATTGGGGTGCATGTCGTGGCGCACAAGTCTCTTCCCCTTCTAGTCACTTGCGCGGACAACTTCCAAACTTTCGCGAACCACTTTCCTTTTCCAAATTTTGATTTTCTGATTTTGAAAAACCATAGGCGCGCATGTTTTCAAGCTTCCAAGGCATTGGCGCACAAGTCTCTTTCATGGCGCGTAAGCCACCTGCGCAACCTCACCAAAACTTGTGCGACCCTTATCCCTTTTCCATATTTTGATGTTAGGATCCTCAAAAACATATGGCTTGCAAGTTTCCATGCATTCATGTTCAAGGTGCGCAAGTCCCATTTCGAAAAACACTTTTATCCATTTGTCGATTTTCAGGCCCAAAAATTTGGCAAACACTGGGAAACGGCGCCACCTTGTATCTGCTCTTTTTGTACCGCCTCTAGATCATACATTCCTCTGTCGATGTTCTTGAATCAAACATGGATTGTTGACCACAACTCTTGAACTCGACATTCCACCATGGAATCTCCTTTTGTCAACAAATTTTTATGTCGTTTGTTTGCTTTTTCAATAAGCACGATCACCTCAACATCAATTCTTTTTGGTGATCTGTATCCTTCAACAACTCTTCTTCTTTTATCACAAACTCCACTATTGTGATATTTATTCGTTGCAGGCATAGATTTTGCATCATCATCATCTATGACAATGTGATGTTCATGGCTATCTCAGAATTCCAATCTCCACATGGCCCTCTCAGAAGTCCAATCCCATGCACATTGTCTTCTTCTTCAACCGTCATTATCTACTTCATACAAATCATATGAGTCAATTCTTCAAGAAGAATCTTGCATGGTTCTCATGAAATCATGAGTGATTTCATGGTCTTCATCAAAAACCCATGGGACTCATGCAGTAATGAGGAATTGCATGGTCTTCATAAAAATCCATGTTTCTCTTGAAATAAGGAGGAATTGCATGGTCTTCATCCAAAAACCCCATTCATCATTAATCATCCTCATATGGATTACACCTAACATTCTTCATTGTTGTAAACAATGTATCACCTTTGGCACATGTTCTTTGAACTTATGATCAGTACAACAATCGTCTGAATTATGATTCCTCCACTTCATTGAAGTACTTATTGATCTCCTTCATTTTGATCTTCATTGACAATTATTGAAAACAAATACAACCTTATACACAAAGTGGTTCCAACACCTATTATACCCTAAGTATTGGCCTCATGATTCACACACCTTTCTACAACATCATGTTGTGATGGAACATCGACACCCCCAGTGTAATCCCTCCATGCAACATTATGTGTTGAGAGTATGAACTAGTGTCGTGGGGTTATCCTTTTCTTATAACATATGTTTCCCCAACACGTGCTTCCATATGTTGTGATGATATTCTCCATTAATTTTTCTGAAGTGATTATAGCTCACGTGGTCTTAGAGATATGTTTAAGGAGTGTACTAGCATGGTAAAACCAAACTTCCCATTGGTCTGAAACCCATGACCTTAATGTATGAGTTCACATTTTGAACTAAGTGATCATGTCCAAGCTTCATTTCATTAAACTATGTTTATTTGTCCTTTTGGAAATCTTTGATGCAATGCATTCATTCTTGGTCCTCATTCACATAATATTTCTATATGGAACTACATTACATAATTCCTCATGTAATGTCTCTCCTTCAAGTCCAATATCAATGACCATAAATTGAGATCTCTTAAATCCTTATCGTTTTACATTAAAATGCAACTTTTACAACCAAGATATGGAATGATATTCGTCCCATCCCAAAATATTTTCATCTAAGAAGACGTTTCCCCTCTATAATGGGGCCCCATTCCTGCCATGTTTCAGAACTATGTGTTGATTAATTCTCACCCTCAATAGATACAAAGATATTCTCATGTACTTTGCCTCCTGGTCCAACTATAGAATTGTGAATATGGAATTACCCTTTCTAGGAGGAGGTTTATCTTTTTGAAAGGATAAAATTATTTATAGAATTCATATGTCTTCACCCATGTTGTTTCTACCTCAATGGAGCTACACTGGACCTCTACGTGCCTTAGTGTATAAAATCTATGACCTTAAAACTAATACATTCAATGCCCTAATATAAATGACATTAAACTTCATAACAGCTATGAGTTTTCTTGGATGAGAGGATATCTCTACCATTTATTATTGTCCATTGACCATGTTATCTTCCAAAACTATTTGTGGATTGTTTCCCAACTATATTGGATACATAGTGACACCTAGAGTTTTTGTTTGTGGTCTAGCTGTAGCCCCCCCCCCCCATCATCACTCTATCCAACTAGCCTAGGATTTCCCAGTAGTTCACTGTATGATGTTTACTTCGTTTTTCCTTATTATAAATTGGTTTATGGTCAATTGAATAGGGTAACTCCGTTTATAGGGCCACTACTTATATTCATCCTTGTCGTACAACGGTAAAATGCATGAGTTTGACAAAAATCCACATGTACCTTTATTTGGGGTTTCCATCCTCATAAACATATGATGGGACCCTACTAATTGTATCGATTCTTGGCCTTATAGATCACTTACTTGTTTGGGATCTTGTATCAAAGGACATCAAAAGAAATTTCAAAATAGGTCCCGCATTTCAAATATAGTCAGCAGATTACCTTCATTTGATTGTTCCCATCCTATATAACATGATGCAAATTTTGTGTCCTGAATTTGGTCAATATTTATCCCCTTTCATCATGCCATATTAACTATATCACATATATTAGATGTTGTGGTTCACATCATTATGACTCCTTTAATTGAATATTATCGATAACCCAAATCTTTATCCATGTATCCCTTCTCTTTGAGTATGAATGTTCACATGGTTGGGATTTTCCCTCCTATTTCTACCCTTAACTATTATAGACACTATTATGATTGGAAAATCCCAAAATCGCACCTAGTATCCCAATACTAGCATGGATCATGTCATATTAGGAGTCTTGTTAGGTGATAGCCACATATAGGACAATGAAACCATACAGTCCAAGCTATACGACCATAAACAATGATATATTTAGTCCATCAGACATGATGATAAACTGTGCTATCTTTTCCCACATGACATTAACCTTTCATTTCCTTAATGAATGATAATAAATTTCCCAAGGTGGTATTTTCATATGACCTTAAACTATTAAGTCATCATCCTAGCCACATGATGAAAAACAACACAATATTTTGGTGTTCTCACTTAAGAGAACATCGATATTGGTACTGGTTATCAGCCATGCCGCATTCCAGGCCTACATATTTCCAGATTCTTACAATGTACCGTAGGCATTTCATCTTGGTCTTTTCACTTCAAAAAAAGGCTGATCAAATTAAATATTACAAAATATAGATCAATGGCCTCTTATCTTTGTACATGAGTCAAACCTGCATGGTGGAACCACTCCAGAACTACACATTTCTTGATTTCCACCCTTATAGGATATGTAGTAATACATAGAACCTTAATATTCGGTCTATCAATAACATTATTTTCCCTTCATCATCTCGAATCACCTTCATCCTCACCACGTGAAGTCAAATTTTATAGAATTCAAAGAACTATGTATGTCTTGATTCCCAACCTTATTTGATACATAGCGACAACAAGACATTTCGTCTTTAGTATAAGCACTATATTCATTAACCCTTATAGTTATTTTCCCGTAATCAGGATCCTATCTCTATGACCACAAACTAGGAGTCCCCGGTCCATGTGACATGAATTTTCACTATCTACCATTTTTCTGAGCATTATAACCATAAACATTGTGAATTGTCCTAGTCATATGATGATAAACTATTTCACGTTTCTTCATCAACATATGATGTTTAAATCAGTGTTTAGTGTCCAAATTTGCATGCCATAATATTGATAGACATTTTAGGTCCTGACCAAAGATGTCCTATTTCAAAGGAGGTTTGATATTTATTTAGATCAATACACCCATCCAGTATGCGTTTGTCACGATGGTGTTGTTTCAAGATTGTTGGAAACACTTCATGAAGTCCATCACTCCATCTAAATTATTGGAATTTCATTTATTTGGATACTATTCCACATTCACTAATGAGGGATCCCCCTAACAGTCTTTTCCCCAGGCATTTTGGGCTCACCGACCTTACTGGGATGAAGTTATGTTTGGCATCAGATGACATTTCATGTTAGGACCTGTGTTTTTGAATATGATCAGTGGTTGGCCATGAATTTTTGTCCCCATTTCAAGCTATCAATATTGGTTTTTCATCAATTATAAGGTTATAATAATTCTTATAATGTCTCTCCATCATCACAATTTTCCAATTTTTTGTTATCATGACTCACACATCCCATTTCCTTATGTTAATATGTATTTTAATTCCCCTACTATTACCTAGCTCGTGCACTGAATCATGTTGACAAAGACATGCTCATTATATTGGGAACCTTTCCATTTAGTCACATTTTCTCACCCCCCTAATACTTTGAGCGGGTCGTGAACAACAACATACCTCAATTATTCGATCATTACTATGTACTCTTATACAAAAAATGGTAGATTGTTTACTGTTACATTGTTTCTCACACTAGGTTTGGCCAACATGATCATAAGGATAGATCACTAGTTCATAATGTTTATTTAGATGGAAAAAATAAAACAATCAAGAAAATAATATATCTATTCATATTGTTTTGTGATATGTATTAAAAGTAGAAAATATGTTTCATTAGTTCATCCAAAACATGGACCCTATGGATTATCCCATTCAATAGACTGCTTCAGTATTGTTACATTCTATCTTTTAGGATCTATATTAGTTTCTTAACCCCTAAGACCCATTTATTCATTAGTATCCATGGAGTTAAGCTAATTATTTCTGGATTTCTTTTATTCCCATTTGGCTTGGAGCTCGGCCATTTCATAACTCGGCTACACTGCCTGATACTAGGTCTCTACCAACTGGGCATTCAATCATTCCTTATCCTCATATTGGATTGAAACAAATTAATCCCATTATTTTGTGCATAAGATAAAAATCCGTATCACACGGGAAATTCATTGTATAGAGGGTGGCCTCCACCGCAAATTTAAAGGCGAAAACCACAACTTATGTAAGTGTGGACGTGTTTTCCACAACATATTTCCTTTTTTCAAGCACCTACAAATATACGTTATTCTTTTTAGATTTTCCCTCTTAACTAGACCTTCCGGTTACCTTTCTCCTTTATGTTCCCTATCAACTTAGATTATGAGGTGGCATTTGTTGGCACCGAATTTAATTCATGTCCATAAATTTTAATATCTGATAAAATTGAAGACATATTTTGGAATCATAAAATGAAAAAAGGACCATATTAGAGTTCCACACAAGATTGGACACCTACACACTAGAATGAAATACCCAAACATGATTTATGTGTTCCCAATGCAATGTCAAAGCCCATCTTCTATATAAACCTCTCTTCATGCTTCCACTGAGTTTTTTTCATATAACTATATGCGTACCCCCTCACATTGGGGTGCCATTATAGAATTTGAACTATTTCTACCATACTCATAAGATAATCCCTTCTGTGACTATGCTATAGTCATTGTTTCAAGGTAATAAATCTTGTAATACAGGTCCCCTTTGTCCCCGCTTGGGTTGGTCTGAGTTGGGATTAACCCTTGACCATTTAATTTTACAATAATGTAGTTTTGCACAAATGATCCTTAATGCATGCATGATTTCCAATGTACCCATCCAATCATGTGCATATTCTTCTATCTTGTGCGTAGGATTCCATATTGTGTGAAAACCTTCAATATTGGCCTCACTCCTACATATCTTTCATATACCCCCTCTAAGAAACAAAATAGGCTTGTGCACAATGATTTCCAAGTCCCCCATGTGGTTTTTCATGTTTTCATTCCCAACCAAATGCTTATTTATATAGGTACGATAACATATATATCCTCTTCACATTAGTGCACTACCACAAAACACTCTATCGAGTAATCATCCTCCCCATTACGACCTGGAATTTCTTTTTCTATGCCTTTAAAAAGGGAGGGATTGTAAAATATTATGTAATACCTAGGTGTGAGGAGTGTGTCCTCATAATTTGAGCTACATGATATTAAAATACCATGAAAATACATCCTCAACACCAAATTGTGGATCTATGACCACTGCTAGCTATGCGTAAAACACACACCACTCCCCACTAAAGAGTCTATCATGATGCGATTGTCAGGTCTATTTCTACCTCTTCTCTATGACATTGAGGATGACTCACATGGTATATGAGTAGGAATCTACCATTACATCCCATATGGGATGGATTAGGGTGCTATCCCCACTACCCTCTTCATTGAACGTCGTAGAATTTTAATCATCTCCACGTGGACACATAGAAAGCTTCCCTGAGGTTCAATCCCATAACCCATTTATACCATCCATTCATGATGGTTCAATATTCATCTCGCACGGTGTTAAACTGTATATCCAAACTAGGCAGATTTTGAACCCTTCTAGGTATTTAGGAAGCCTCTTTCAGTTTCAACCCAAACTAATGACAAGCTTTGGTGCTTCCACATATGGATGTACCCTCCTGATGTGAAATCTTCCTTTCTTTTCAGAATCATCATTCAGATATGCCTCTTGAGGGTGTTTTGATCCATTTATTTGGACCTCTACCCCTGACTAAGAAAATGATTGTTGAAGTGTTGTTTTCCCCTTTGTACACCTAAACCCCATGCACAATTTTCTGGGCATCTATCCTTGTGTCAGCCCCATACAACACCACACTCCTCCAACAATGAGTATCCCTCTTACGATGGGAATATAAAAATGTTAAATCCAAAGAATTTCTCTATGTAACATACTTTTTTTCATACACCAATTCTATGCCTCATTTCCTGAACTATGTGGACATTGATTTCCTATCATGGGGATATATAGGAACCCTCCATGAGATTCAATCCCATCACTCACGTCCCATCTAGTTCTCTACCTCAATCCTTTGTGTATCAGGAGGACCATGCCTAAACCTGTGGTTTCACTTCTTTCTAGTCTACCCCCATCCATGCAACCACTCTCATGACCTTCCTCCTTAGGTGTATCATCACCCCATACCAAAAATACATAAATTTTTTCCCAACCACTGGGATATGTAGGAATACTATTAGAGGATTAGGACCAACAACGTCATCATTATAATGATTCCATCCCTTATATTTTCATCGTTAGATACTTGCTACATCTCTTGTCCCATTTCTAACATGGGATAACACATTTTGGTGAGGCCATGTCACCAACATTCTAACTACTCCTAGTAGCACCAGAGTAGATAAACATTTGTAATCCCCAAACAACTCATTCGAACAACATGGGTTTTGATCCCTGACTTCTATATATGGTATTTAGGAAGCCTCCATAAGGGTCAATCCCGACCATTGGTAAACCTTGTTTTGAACCTCATTGAGGCCCAACCTCCTATGATACACCCTCTATGGTGTCCAGATCACCCTCCGGGTGTGACATCATCCCTTTTTGGGACACACAATCCGAGTTCCACTATTATTGGGTATTATGATCCATCTATACCATTATCCTCCCTTTGTGGGGTCAAGATTATCCTTCACGGTGTGAAATATTCCTTCTTTGGGACACCCCACCACGGGTGCACTATTTTCGGGTGTTCTGGTCTATCTGACTAGTAAACCTTCATGGTGCTACCTCTTAGGGATGTACTAATCAGATCCACTCTTTTCAATGTAATGATCAGTCTGATCAATCTATATTAGATGATATACTCATGGAATACACTGAGATAAACATGGGAAGTGGAAAAAATCCTCAGATACATGACTCCTTCATAAGATACCTTGTAGTTGATGTGGGATGCCTCTAGATTCCACACCCTCAAGAATCCATATTAAATGGAAATCCTGGTGTACTAGTGTTTCAGCGTCCAGACATTCCAGTAATTCCCAATGTGTCTACTCTCCTGACAAAATGTCACTACTCTAACTTGATAGTTTGGAATGTACTGAGAGAGTACGTGTAGTTAACTGTTATCCACAAAGATATGGAACATGTAATAGTTTCATAAATAATGTCATATTACTTAAGGGAGACCCAGACTAGGAGATGAATTCCGAGGGGAAATCCATGGAAGGAGATACTTACATCCCATCATACCATTTCAATAATGGAGAAAACATATATAAAGAATAAATGAATGTCATCCACCCTTTCAAGGACTAAATGTGGGGAAAAAATCTTCACATCACCAATGTGGATTCATACCCCAGTGAAAGGCATTAGAAACACATATTCAAGAAATAATATTCAATGTAAGGACAACATGATTTTCATAGGATCTCCATGGTTACATTTAATTTTATTTCAAATAAGGGGGATAAAAGTTTGGACAGACATATTGACAGATAAAATGTTTTCTAATGATATATTTTCATCACAATACAATGGTGTGAGTGTTGGGCCCAATATTACTTTTATTATTAATAAGATGTTAATATTCTTTTGACAAGATGATAATGACAGTTTCAGATTCCTGGATAATTTTTATGGATTAAATGAATTGGATTTCATGCTTGAATAATTCTCCATGTTTCAAATAAGATGACTTTTGAACAAATCTTCAGTTAGTAAACACATGTTCTATTGAGTTTTCATGTTGGTTTAATCAAATGAATTCCATTAAAAATGTATTTTCATCATGAATAATTAATAATTGAAATGAAAAATATAAAATTTCATATTAATGTTGAATTATGAATATATGAGTATGAGTTAGTGAAGAAGAGATTATGAGAAGGTTTTGTTCGCATGGATTTATAAATATATTCATAGTATTTTTTTAAGTAATTTAATGGGGATTCATAAAAAATATTTCCATCATAAGGGTAGAGGCCCCAGTTTGGCTAGAACAATGATCCTATGGGACCCAAAATGGACACCATACCCATATGAACCCATCCATAACAATATTTATGGTGTATGGGAGTATTTTCCATGTATAATCCCAACAGTTACTATCTATAAGGCATTGGAGCGGCAACACCATCGTGTAGGGAGGAAAAATGTCATAATAAGTGGTACATTGAAGTATTGAGAGGGGAAGAAGTTATCTATGGTTGTTCATTTTAGGGTTTTAATGATATAGCATGGATCTTTCCATATAAGGTTTCTATGTAGTAAAAAAATGAGTTTTTCTATTCTCACTTCTTAAAATTTCTTACATAAGCGAAACCACATGATATGGCTCATCTAAGTAGTCTGATCACTCAAGGATGTCATCCCTTACCTACGACCGCCCATGTTACTCCAACATGTTAAAGATAAAGCCTAACTCACATATTTTTAACATGGAATTCAATTATTTATCTCTTATATTGTTTATGAGATTATGATTCTTATAATCATCTTTCATACATGCTATGCCATTTATGCATATAGATAAATCAAAAACACTCACAGGATAAACGAAAACCATAATTGAAGATGAAAATGGAGTTATAGTTTTGGTGTTCTATCATAATAGCTGATGGTTATGTGATCATCATCACATGCGTGTGGGGTTTTCACCACAAACAATCATCATGATCTCATGATAGAAGTACAAAATTGATTTTACCATACATTTGATATTAATCCCAAATGGTTTGCTTTTTTAAAGAACTCAGTTACATGGATTAAATCATGGGGTGTTGTTGGAGTCCATGATGAGGTATATTTTTAATATCTCATGTCGTTATACTAACATAAAAAATGGGAACCCTCAACCTATAGTGGGTTTCTAATAAATCAATTATACCTCTTTGTTTTGTAGAAATCCAAGAATCAATGAATCCACTTCACTTGTGAAGGTAATACATCTTCATGATAGTGTTTCAAGAAGGATAAAGGGGATTCAGTGAGTCTTCAACTTGTATATAGTAATCATGAATCACAGAATGATGAATATTATTTCATGAATCCATACATGGAAAATAAATAATTCTCTCCCAAACATTTATGAATATCTATGATCTACAAAGCCTTTAATATTCATATGATTCAGTTGAGATATCCACAAGGTAGTGTCACTTATTTTGATTTCATGAGTAAGATTAGCATTAACACATAAGTACCTTGACCAGATTCTTGATAGCATGCATGATGTATAAGATCCAATTCAAGTCATACATCTACATATTATACTTGATGTATGTTGAACTGGTAGCTATTAAAAGTGGATTTACGTCATGGATAGTTTGGCATACAGAATCATGGGAAGGTGTTTGTGGTGGAAAAATAGTGCATAGTTTATGTTCATGTTTCATGAGAAAAATAGAATATGCATGCATTCATGCATAATCCATTAACATGAGAAACTATTTTAGGGTTTATTTAAATCCATCCATGAAGTGATATTGAGTTGATATTTTTGAAAGTATTAATTTTTCACAAAATAATATACATGAATTTTTGTGTACTACTTGCACATGTTAAAGTGTAGTAAGGACACCAGGATAAATGGAGAGTCATTCTATGAATTGTTTCATTGATGCAACAAATTAGTTTTTTGTGATTAGATCATTTGACCAATTACAATAGACTTAACTAATGGATATTTAATGTACTTGAATATGTACAAGATAAGGTCATAACATACGTATTGAATGGGGAAGATCATAAATCCATCTTGTAGTGGATCAATTCTTTAATCCAAGGTTATGTCTTTTGTTTAGTTGAAGGTATCAAATTATGTGTCTTGTTAGTTCTAGAAGTATAATGAGTCTCTCAATTGAAGCAGGAGAAAATTTCTTTAATTTATACATGTGAGGAAAAGAAGAATCTTGGTTGGGGATAGAGTATTTATATCACCCGTTTTGTAGCAATGAATCCATGTTAGGTTGTCCATCATTGAATGATGTTGGTCTCTATACTAATTCTCATGAATACTATGCACTTCTCTCCATATTAGTACCACTTCACACCAAGTGATATTGAGAGATAATATTGATTGGTTCATGAACCATAATAATTTTTTTTATAATTTGAATGAAATGGGAAATGTATAATGAAACCGTTGACTCACCCCTCCCCTATTAATTGTCAATACGGGTTGGGAATATTCAGAGATAGAGTACATACTAACCTCATCACTGATCGTAACTTTTCTTATGTCGATCAACGAATATAACTTGTATGGTGACAAACTTAATGTTGTACATAGAGTAGTTTTGATACTGAATGATAGAATGGTTGTTCATTCATCTCAAAAATCGATACCCCTGAAGGTAATTACAATACAAAAAATCTTGATATATTATTTGTAGTTATAAAACATGGGGATGTTGGTGACACTATATGATCGGTGATAGTGTTTTTGTGTACAATGACCACAACGGTTTTAAGTGCATGTTTTCCCATTGGGATTGGATGTTTTGGAATAGAATTCCATTTACTTATCAATAGTATTCCAGAATCCTATTGTCTGATACTCTGGGAAATTGATACATGGTATAAAACATGTTGACCGGTAAGACATAGAAATAGATAATGAGGGACTCTTATGAAAATTGGTGGAAGAAGTCTCTTTCTTCTTATATGAATCATTATGTTCAAGAGTCTCAATGAGGACTAGATATGACATTATCAAAATTTCATCACAGTTGTTCTTTAATAGTTTAATATATAGTAGTTATATTATAACTATCTCTTATATCTATGGGACACCACACAAGATGGGGTGTTACCATCGGGATTATCTCTTAACAAAAGTATTGTTCTTTTTTTCTAGTTGTTTTGCATGGGTTTATACAAGATGTTATGAGGTTTTGATAAGGCAATTTAATTATTCTACATGGTTAATACGTCAATGTCTGAAAAATATATACCATGATCTCAATAGAATAAACTAGAGACAATGATAAAAGTATATATTTGGATTTATAGTACTTATTTCCACCTATAAGTAGATGAAGGACATGAAACAGGGGCCCAGTTTGTTATTAAATTCTCTACCCATTTTGAAATTGAATTGAATGATGCCACTCTTGCTTTTATAATTGGATTGACAAATAAAACCCTTAATAATGATACAGTATGGTTGATAATTGATCAACCAATGAGGGTACCCTATTTATTTTTTATTGGGGAATTGTTCACAATTAATTATACGGGTAGTCTCTAGGTGTGATATATTTTCGGGATACATGGTGTATTCAGTATTATCATCTCTAATCAAGATCCTTATTTAAGATCTTTTTTTGGAAGTGTATTCATAAGGGTTTGGGATCCGAAGATCTTTTGAGTAACTCTGATAATCCTCAATCTTATGGTCAATCTGAGAGGACAAATATGATTTTGTAGGATACGTTTTAAATCGATGTCATGGACATAAAATGATCTTGGGAGTAGTAATTATCGCATATGTAGTTTTCTTATAATAAAATATTCTAGGAATTGTTCCAAATTTCCTTTTTTATAGGGATTATATGGATGGTTGTTTCACTCATCAATTTTCTATTGAGAGGTTTTAGAATCATAACTCATTGGACCTAGTCTTATCCAAGAGACATCTATACATGCTTCGCGAAGAAAAAATCAGTTAGTGGATGGAAAATTCTACCAGAATATACAATACTACCGTGAGAGATTACCTTTAGTGCTTGAAGTTGGACATATGGTTTTCCTTTTGGAATATACCTGAATATTGAAAACTTCTATAAAAAGGACAGCGATGATAACAACCATGATTTCGGGTCATTCATGATAGTGGAAATTTTCGGTTTAATGGAATACAATTTTTTTTCTTTCATTGTGATAAAACATCATTCATGATGTGTTTCACAAATCATGTGATTTTAGATACAATCATGACAATTTTAAGGTGATTAAATTGATTTCTTAGAGCTGGATGTTTATTTTTCATTTAAGGAGAATATAATTTGGACTGTTCATGGTGAAAATAATCATTGTGGGAAAACCATACCTCTTATTCAAGTGTAGTGGCATAATGGGAATGTTAAAAAGGATACGTGGGAGAGGGATTCTAATATACTGACACAATGGCCAGACCAATTTTTATACCCACCAAGATTATTTGGACTATATCTTTGGGACAATTACTTTGATTGTGGGGAGGTTGTAAGATCCCTTCTTTCTATATGTGTGTTATCCTTTTGTTTTTTCCTTAAAATATTGAATAATCTATTTCTGAAATAGAATCATTATTTCCCTTCATCTAATTTTTTAAATGGATCCATTTTTTGTAATGTCCAATGGTCTTATGGAAGAATATGTTGCTTAATATTTTTTTGGGAAACATTTCTTCCAAAGATAAGGAAATTATACAGTGGCCACATTGTTTGTTTGGAAGCACTACCATTATGATAATACCACACCATAGAAATTGGGTCTACATTATATTGTTTTTGTAATGACATGTAAATTCCATGTAAATTTTTTAAATATATTGGAATATTATGAGTCCGCGAAAATTGACTGTGTGTGATTCCAAGGCACAGTGTTCCCAGAATAAGTTTTTGAATTATTTTTTTCGGGTTTGTTGAGTAAACACATGAGCGGCGTTTTGTAACTTTTGAACCAGTGCTCAGAAATGAAATCTGAGGGCACCATTGAACTCACAACACCGATATTCAATCACGGAGTCCTTCACCTCGACCGCAGTAGGTCGGGGGTGAGTTCTATTTTTTGTGTTTTTCATGGGAGAGTTTTAAATAAAATATAATAAAAAAACAATCAATTTTATTTTTTTTCAAACCACCATTTTGAATGATTGGTGGTGGGGACCACCCAAACTCCCAATTAATGTGGGGGAAATCTTTGGAATTCCCCTAGTTGATGTTCCAACATCATTTTAGTTAATGTGAAAACATTTATTATAATGATATTCTAAATTTAATGTGTTGGATATTTATTTTGGTGGGACTGGGGGAAGTATTGGCAATGGAGAGAACATTAGAGAAACACTTTTCCTCTAAACAAATAATGATCTCTCCAACGATGATCATACTTTTAAATCGTGAATGATGATGACCCATGATCTTGATTTCAGAAGCGTGTTGCGGAAGTGACAATCGTTGGAACTCTCATCACCTTCACCGACTTCATCTTGCAATACATCCAACGAGAAATCGAGGTAGGGAATGTTGTTTTGAATACCCCTTACCTCATTTTTGGCATCCTTCTTGAATTAAGAACATATTTCCTAATTTCTATCGTTCTAACATGGAGAGTGGGGGCTAAATGAACACCGCCCAACCTCTCCGCAACCTTTATGAATATTTGATGGTCTTGAATCAATGGAGACATCCCGAGACAAGTGTGGAGGTCATTGGAATGATGATCGAGACACCGAGGCACACCCGGTGACCCGAAGAACATTGATGGAGACCGCCACTGGAGGGGCTCAGAACTGCCGGTTGGCACTCCGGTCGGCCGTGACAACGGCGGCGGAGCGACCGCACCACCGGAGAAGGGCAGTGGCCCGTCAGTAGTAGTGGAGAAAGGACAGCGGTTGGCACATGGCCACCCGCCTGAAGTGGGTGGTGGTGTGCATCTGCACTTCCGGCGCTATGGAGACTTGACATGAGACCATGGCGGTGAAAAAGGGTGGTAGGAAAAGCTAGCCCCTAGTGGTGGCACATCGCACGACCAGGCCGCGACGGAGGGCTGTCCATCCAGCCGGCCACGTGCCGAGCTAGCAGGCTGGGCCGCAATGAGAGACCGGGCCAGACCCAGCAGGTCATGTTGGACCTAGCGGGCTGGGACGGACCTTGGGCTAGACCCAGGTTAGGTTGGGTCGCCCTGGCCGAGTTAGACCAGACCCAGACCAACTTCGAACATTTTCGCTCTTTCGGCCACAACTTGACCTACGGGCGTCCATTTGACGAACTATCTATTGTGCCAGAAGGCTTGGATTGAGACAGTCCTTTTGGTATACCCCAGATGAGTTTTGGATAAATTTGTGTTAAAGACGGGTTTCATTGGACACAAATCCAATCGGGCCTATAGTATATCGCCTATTAACAAACATAAACTTTCATTACATTATACAAAACTGAGGATCTTTAAGGTTAAGTGTCTTAGAAACCAAGAACTTAATACCTGAAAACATAAAACATTATTATTAAACACTTGGGAGGATTCTACTTATGTTCAACTTAGGTTCATTACTGTATCTCATAACCTGGGGACTTACATCAAAAGAAAGGGTGAGCAGAAGGCCCAGTAAGGGAAATAAGGGAAACATTTTACATGAGAACTTGAGATAATGAAAAGTTATGAAAAATAACATTAATGCATGAGAAATAAATCATCAGGCATATCATAATAAAAATAATGTATTTCATAACTTGAAGAGGTTTCTACAACATTTATCAAACAAAATCATTTCCGATTCACCAAGGTACATCCCCAAGGTGTCATTAAAAATTACCAAGGTTATTCATCAATGTATCAGTAAAAATGTTTATCTGTAGCGATTATGTCTTTAACCAATGCATTGGAGCGCTATCAGGGAAAACCCTTAAAATTGAAACTATTATCATGTGATCCAAATATATCATCATTAAGAATTTCATAAATTACACCTATATCATAAAAGAAATGGGCTCCCTTTCAAAATCATATTTTTTTCCAAACTGCTTTAAAGACATGATCTTTATGTAACTTTCAACCCACAGAATAGGAAAGCGGGTACCATGAATGTAAATCCCAGAATTTAAAATAGAAAATTTTGATATATATGTGAATAACCCCGTAGAATAAATATCTTTGAGTATTCACTTAATAAAATAAAATAATGTGTGAAAAAGAGAGTGGTATTTTGAGAAGAAAATTATGCAGCATAACAGCTATGTTACAGGGTTTTAGAAAACATTGATAAGAGAGGGGACATGGGTAACCCACTCATAAATTATCCATAAAACAGTAGTGTGACAGAATATAAAGGCATTAAGAACATGATAATGATATTTTAAAGATATACCATATAAAATGAAGAACATGAAAGGAAGACAAAAATAATATTTCTCTTATGAAAATTCGGCAGCCTATTGACATCACTTAAACAACAAAAAATGAATTGACGAGATCAAATAGGGTCTCTCATCATATGAACAGAAAATATAAGTATGATAGATATAGATATCTGATCCCAACATTCTGAAAAGGATCTTGAAAGACATGATAAGAAAATAGAACTAGAAAATGGGAAGGGTGAAAGAATCCGTTATAAAAATTTCAGCAGCCTAATGGTGCCACTTAATCAATCATAAAACGAAATGATGAGAGTAAGAAGGGATATATCATCATATGAACATGAAAATGGAACTAAGAGTAATATAAAATAACATCCTCCAACATAAGAACATGGATCATAAATGAAATGACATAAAAGAGAGTATTTGAAAAGAGAGAGAGAGAGAGGTTGGATCCCTTACCATTAAACATAACTCTTAAAACTTGATGGTTGTGACCTTGAGGGATTGGGGGAACCTTGGGAGGACTCTTTGGGTGGTAATGAGACCAAAGAGTCATTGGGGGATATTTGGAAGTGAAAACTAATGGATGAAAGGGTGGGAATTTATAGGGAAGTGAGGGGATGATGCATTAATGGCTAAGGGACACCTCATTAGTGGTATTGAAAAAACCATGGGAATGCCCATGGTATTTTCCCATCGTATTGGCCAATTGGGACAACTCATAACTTATCTTACTATTCATAAGTATACCATATTGATTACATACTTAATACATCATCTAATGATGTCATTAAACACTGGTGACTTAAAAACTGTATTTTCACTATTCATCGAAAATTCAATTTTCTCAAAAAAATCCCAAAATTTCACCCTAACAAAATATAGTTGCTCTGATTTCAAAAATGAACTCCACTTTACAAAAATATTTTTTAAAATAGTTTTACTTTAGTTTTTAAATAAATACACTATTCACTGAAAATCATTTTTTTCATAAAAATCTCCAAAAATTACCTTAACAAAATATCGATGCTCTGATTTCAAAAATGAAATACATTTTATAAAAATAATTTTCTAAATAATTTTAATTTAATTTATAATTGAAAAACACTATTCACTCGAAAAAACTAATACTAGACTAATAATTTCTAAAATAGTTATTAGCCTATTTTATTTAATCACATTACTTAATCTAGGTGCCTAGATTATATTAATACTTTCTTTGAGAGAGATTAATAGTCCATTTGGTCACATTACTAATCCTAAACGTAAAATCACTATTCATAATTTTCTATTCATCCAAAATTACATTGATCTTATTAGACTCTAAATTTCATACTGAACATAATTGTAGAAGACCGTTTATTGAAAGTCATTACACATAATTAATTATTTAACGTTTACATATATATTTTCAAATATCTTTTTTTCTTGAATTCACCAAAAATATGCATAATATATTTATCCAGACATTTGAAAATTCACAAACATCATCATAAGAATAAATCACAAATTTTATTTTATTCAATGGTTTACACAAGGCAGTTACGGTCTCGTTACATAGCCCCTTATAACACCAGCAGAGGACCTAAGAGTAGGGTGTGCTAGGGTGATAGAATCTTGGTGCGGATCGACCAACATCGAACAAGAAGTAATTTATATCAGTTTGAACTTCTCATGAAGGCGATTCTGTTCTAGCTTCACACGATGATGTTCAGCTTGGGTTTGGTCCAGAGAAAAGCCCGGTGGTGCTACCTCTTTCCCATGTTCTGTTAGATGGGCTTCGATTTTCCTGAGACTACTGGACGAGGCCATCAAATTTCCTTTCTATATTAATTAACCAAGATCACTTTTATTTAGAGATAATAATCAAAACGTCTAGTTTCTAGCAATCATATTGACCAACTGTCATATAACTGTTGAAACCCAATGGTCTCATTTTAATTATACTCATGTCATCAAATGAGACAGTTTTGTTTAATATAACACACAAAATTAGGAAACAAGATTTATTCAATATTTCGGGTCGTTACAATCTTTACCCCTTAAGAAATTGCGTCCTCACAATTTTTCAAAATTGGGATTTGAAATTTCATTGAAAGTCCCACATCAGAAAGAGGGTCAGTAACACTATTACTTTAAAATAATGTATGGGAAGTACAATGGTCACCCGAGTTAACCCATACTAGGATTTCATGTAGGAAAACATTGATATAGAAGAAAAAAAAGGGTCATGTTCTAAGGGAGAGTGATAGAAAACATGATTAGGAGAATGTTAACCACAAGAAAATCACAAACATATGATGTTTGTAAACGGTCATTGATTACCCAATCAGAAACATAAACCAACAACGTTTTTTACGTTCCTTTTAATAATTTTGAGGAATAAATTTACTACATAGTATAAAAACATTAGGAAATATACCTACCATTAAGTAGAGTTTCATCCTTTAATAAGTTTCTACCAAAACTAATATTTTATCAAAACTATGAGCATTCAAAAACACTTGGTCTAATCAAAACAAAAGAATCATCTTCTATAGAGTCACATAATCCACAAAATATTTACTATCTATTTCTTCTATGTTTAAAAATTATCCCAAAAACTGAAGGGGTAAGATAAAACAACTGAAAATGAAAGAACCTCATAGGAAGGGAAACTACTTTAAATCTTCAAAATTCTACGGTACTACCCAGAGTTCATCATAGACTGTTCAGTAAATAAATGTCCTTAAAAATCCTCAATATAAACCAAACTAAGATTGAAACACAATTACAACAAGGATTTGAAAACATAGTATTCCAAGGTAAACATTATCATTCATCTGCAAACAACATCAACCACTCCTAACATCTTATAACAACATTAACTAATGTAAACATATTTGCCCCAAGATAGGTTAATCATTCCCATAAGTAACCTAAATTTCTATAAGTTCACCTTAAATTCGTCGATTATTAAAAATATATGTCATCCTTTACTCCTTAAAGAAAATATTGTAGTAATCTATTTACCTCAATCATATAGGGTTCCCAAAATAGTGAACGTCTTCCAAAATAATAATCATCTTTTAATCCCCTAATCATCTCTATCATATTAATACGAAAATTGTCATATTTCCTATCACATTGGATTTTGGGTCATGATATTTCATTTACCACCATTAACTAAGAAAAGAAAGTATAATTAGGGGCTTAAATACATAGCCAATAATAATGAAATGGAAACTTTAAGAATAGAAGGATAAACTGTTACAAGAAAAGTATATCCTAACTTGTGATCCCCATGGTTCCAATCTAGGTTATCCATGATCATATATTCTTATGTGAATCTTTACTTTATTTTCTCTTTGTTCTGTAAATAATGGTTCATACTAAGCTTATGAATTTACCAAATCATACCCCACGGGAGTGTCCTAACCAAGAGTGCATCAAGGCCCATTGTCGTGTACCAGTTCTCGTTCATGTCTAGCTCAAAGTGTTGTTTTCGGGGATTACCCCTATGTACATCTGAGCCAGAGCCACCTCTACCTGCTCGTATCCAGACAGGGATGTATTTTCTTGAAAACCACTTACTCGATACTCACCAAAATACTAGGAAGATTTCTTATATTTAAACATTTTTATAGGGTTCTTCCTAATGTTTTCATGTCCTAATTTCCACAAATAACTAAACCATCCTTTGATAAAAACTATAGCATCCCGCCTTTTAACTAACATAAACGTTCATTACATTCTACAAAACTAAGGTTCTTTAAGGTTTAGTGTATTGGAAACCAGGAACTTAATACATGAAAACATAAAAAATTCTTCTTAAACACTTGAGAGGCTTCTCCTTATATTCAACCTAGGTTCATTACTGCATATCATAACCCGGTGACATATGTCAAAAGAAAGGGTGAAGAGAATGTCCAGTAAGGAAAATAAGGAAAAAAATTTACATGAGAACTTGAGATACATCAAATGTTATGAAAAATAACTTTAAGGCATGAGAAATAGATCATGAGGTGTATCATAATAAAAATAACGTATTTCATAACTTGAAGATGTTTCTTCAACATTTTTCGAAGACAATCATTTCCGATTCACCATGTTTCATCCCCAAGGTGTCATTATAAATTACCAAGGTTATTCACCATGGTATCAGTAAAAATGGTCATCTCTAGAGATTCAGTCTTTACCCAATGCATTTGAGCACTATCAAGGCGCACCATTAAATTTTACTTTATTATAATTTGATCCACATATATCATCATCAAACATTTCATGAGCCTGAACCAAGTGATTGTGAAGCCCCAATTTTGTTCTCCAAGAAGTTGGATGGGAGCTTGAGACATTGTGTTGACTCCATACGTCTGAACCAAGTGATTGTGAAAAAAAATTACCCACTTCCTAGGATTGATGACCTCATTGATCAGTTGAAGGGAGTATGTTGGTTCTCGAAGACTGACCTAAGAGCAGGCTATCACCATCTCATAGTATGAGACAAGGATGTGAAAATGACAGATTTCAGATGTCGATTAGACCATTATGAGTGTTGGGTCATGTCGGTATCCATTACCAAAGCTCCAGAAGTCTTCATTGGACTCATGAACATGATATTTCAACCATACCATGTTCACTTTGTAATAGTATCCATTGATGAAATTATGATCTACTCAGATACTAAGGAGGAGCATACCAATCATTTACAAATATTTCTAGACACACTATGAGAGCACCAGCATTATGGTTAGTTATCGAAGTGCTATTTCAGGATCTAAGAGGTTCACTTTCTGGGATATTTAATCTCAGAGGCTGGAGTTGTGGTGGATCCATTGAAGATTGAGGTGGTACATGATTTGGAGCCACCCAGAAGTGTGATGGAGGTATGAAGTTTCCAAGGATTGGATGGATAATACCAGTTATTTGTTTCAGATTTCTCAAGAGTTGAATCACCTTTATCAGTGTTGATAAAGAAGGGGAAACCCTTCATGTGTTCGAAGAGATGCCAGCGGAGTTTCCAGAAGATGAGTTAGAGGATGATTATTTCCCCCATCTTGAGGATTATAGATTAGGGCGTTGGGTACATAGACCACTGCGATGCATCAGGGACCTGGCATGGATGTGTCATGATGCAAGAGAGAGCAGTTATCAAAAACTATTCTCGACAATTGAGACAACATGAGCCGAACTATGCTACCCATGACATTGAGTTAGCAGCGGTGGTCTTCACTTTGATGATTTGGAGACACTACCTGATGGGTGATAATTTTACGGTCTACTCTGATCACCAGGTTCTCATGTATATCATCTCCAAGAAAGAGCTGAACCAGAGGTAGTGAGGTTGTATTGAGTTCCTCCAAAAAATATGAATTCAAGATAGTCTATACTCTTGGTAAGAGTGAAAAATATTGAAGATCCACTCAATAAGAGATCTGGTATACAGTTTCTAGGTTAGGTGATAGAGGACCTGCCCGCTTTGCATATATACATTGTGGATCAAGATGGAGTAGCTTTTATTCAGTCTCTTACAGTCACTACAACACTCCTTCAACAAGTCAAGGAGGCACAATGTGGGGACACTGACTGTGAGGCTCGACGTGTTCAGATAGCCACAGGTCAGGCACCTGATTGATTTTCTGAATGTGGGAAGCACGTCATCCTCTTCAGAGGATGTACCATGGAACCATTGTCGCTACAGAAGAATGTGTTGAGGGATTTCCATACATCCCCTCTAGTGTTACATCATGGAGTGGAGGATATGTACCATGAACTCTAACAACAGCACTGGTGACCAGGAATGTAGAATGAAGAAGTAGAGTTTGTCTCTTCGTGCCTCACTTGTCAGAAAGTGAAGGTAAAGAATCAGGTACCAGCTGGATTCCATTATTCATTAGAGGAACCAGAGTGGATGTGGGACAGAATATCCGGGGACTTTGTGACAGGACATCCATGTACATCTAGGGGACATGATTATATCTGTGTGATCTTCGACTGACTCACCAAGTCGGACCACTTCTTACTGATCAGAGAGTAGGTTTTAGTAGATATCGTGGACCCCACTATGTGCAAGAGATTGTGTGGAAACATTTATTAAACTAGATGATTATCTACAATCATGATTCCCATTTCACTCCTCGTCTGTTGATGGGGTTGCAATAGGTATTCTTGGCAAAACATCTTTGAGCACCACCTTCCATCCTCAGATAGATGTCTTGACTTAGCGGACCATTCAGAACCTTGAGGACATGTTGCGTTCTTGCATCCTATACTTTGGTTGCAGCTGTAAGGATCATCATCCCTTGGTGTAGTTTGCATACAATAACATCTATCAATCTACGATTGGGATGGAACCTTTTTAGGCACTATATGACCAACCATAGATATCACCATTGTGAAAAACTGACCCTGCGGAGTCAACACTAATGGGACCAGAGATGGTGCAGGATAGCACAGAGAAGGTGAAAATAATCGAGGAGTGGATGAAGACAAAATAGAGCATGTAGAAGTATTATTCCGAAAGAAGACATAGACCTGTATAGTTTGAGGATGGTCATTGTATCTTTCTACTGGTCTCACCCTAATGAGGTATGCAGAGATTTAGACAGGGTGGAAAGTTATCTCTGAGGTACATCGGACCCTTTCAGGTCCTCAGCATTGTTGGCGAGGTGTCTTACCACTTAGCTCTTCTCCCTCAGCTGCCCTGGGTACGTGACGTTTTCTACATATCCCAGCTTATAAGAAACGTGCATGACCCTTCACACATCATTGAGTGGGATGAGCTAGACATCGACAATGGGGTGACATTTTCAAAGGATATAGTGGAGATTGAGAATTTATAAGAGAGGGTCCTTCATGGGAAGTGGATACCTCTAGTGCGAGTTCATTAGTAGCATGATAACCTTCAAGAGAGCACATGGGAGTGGGAGGAATATATTAATGCTATGTACCCCCATTTGTTTTCCTAGTTTTGTGATGTTGATTTCTCGGATGCAAAGCCCTGACGTGGGGAGAATTTAATGACTCAAAAATTCCATGTAAATCTTTTTTAGCTTATATTTGATTATTTAGAGTTTTTGAAAATTGATGGCACGTGATTCCGAGGCCCGAAGTGCTTGGAATGAATTTTTGAAAAAAAATTTGTGTGCGTTTAGTAAACGCACGAGCTACATTTTGTAACTTTTGAACTGGTGCTCGGAATTGAAATATGATGGCACTGTTGAGCTCACTGTAGCGATATTCACTTAAGGACACCTTCACCTCGACCATAGTAGGTCGATGGTGAAAGTTATCTTTTGTGTTTTCATGGGAGAGTTTAATAAAATACAATAAAAGTAAGAAAATTATTTTTTTTACTTGAAACCACCATTTTGAATGCTTGGTGGTGGGTACCACCCGAACTCCCAATTAATGTGGGGGAATCCTTTGGAATTCCCCTAGTTAATGAGCCATCATCATTTTTTTAATGTTTCATCAATAATTAAATTGATAAACATAATTTAATATTTTGGATCTTCATTTTGGTGGGATTGGGGGAAGTGCTGGAATGAGGGAGAACTTTGGAAAAACACATTTCCTCCAAATGAAGAATGCTCACTCAAAAAATATCATACTTCGGAATCAAGAATGAAGACGACGCGCAAGCCCAATTTAGAAAGCATGTTGCGGAAGAAACAATCATTGGAACCCTCTTCACCTTCACCGACATTATCTCAAGATACCTCCAACGAGAAATCGATGTAGGGAATGTTGTTTTGAATACCCCTTACCTCGTTCTTGAAATCCTTCTTGATTTTAGAACATCTATGTCAATTGCTATCGTTCTAACGTGGTGAGTGCGGGCCAAACGAACATGGCATGACCTATATATAACCTTTATAAATTATTGATGGTCTTGAATCAATGAAGTCATCCCGAGACAATTATGGAAGTCATCGGAATGAAGATTATGCCACAGGGAGTCACCCGGTGACCCGAGGAACATTGTCGGCGACCATGCCGGTGACCGGCACCAGAGGGGCTTGGAAGTGGCAGACCACACTTCATCCAACCCCAATGGTGGTGGTGGCATGGTCGTGACACTGGAGAAGGGCCGCAATCTCTTATTTGTGGTGGAGAATGGTTGGCATTCAGCGCATGAATGGTCGTGCGAAGGGGGTGGGGGCGCTCGTCCGCACTGTCGTCGTGAAGGATCTACGACATGAGGCTATGTCTGTGAGGGAGGGTGGTTGACCGAGTAGCCACTGGTGGAGGTGTGGCACATGAATGCACTGGGGAGGAGGGGTTGCCGCCTAGAGCAGGCCGCCCAGCAGGCCGACCAGCGCGGGCATCACTGCCGGTGGGCCGGGTCGGGATGAACTCAGCGGGCGGATCGGACCCAGGGCTAGATCCAGGTCGGGGTGGGCATCCCAAACCAGGTCGGTTCGGTCGAATTGGGTTGGTCCAGACCCAGACCAAATTCGACCATTTTCTCCCTTTAGACTATACCTTCATCTATGAGAGTCCATTTGATGAACCATCTATTGAAACCGAAACCATATATCAAGACATCCCTTTCGGTATACCTCAAATGAGTTTTTTATAAATTTGGGGAACGACTGGGTTGGATCAGACAAAAATCCATCCAATCCATTGGGACTAAAAGGCCAAGAACTTATAGACCAGGTGTATTATTGTCACACCATCTATTGTGTTGAGACCCCTATCATGTGGCGGTCCATTGGGATACTTCTTCATGGGAAATTGTAGTAGTTGGAGAATATACATTTTCCTTGAGGAGCAAACCCTACGAGAATCATGAGAACTTAGTACGAGATCCCTATGGCTGGCTGTAATATGAGAAATAGATCCTATGTTGGTTTGTGCCTTATGATCCAACGTGGGATTGTACTTTGGGATCCTACGTGGTCTGTGTTTCAGTATTCCACTTAGATCTACTCTTGGAATCCACGTTGGATTACTCTAGGATCCTATGTAGGACTTCTGTACTAGGATCCTATATGGGTCTGAGGATTTAGGATCATATGTGGGTATATATCTAAATAGAATAAGATGATTCAGTAAATGCATCAAATCATCCTTAATGTCGTACATAAGTCATACCTAGTGTGAGCTAAGTCTTTACATTTGATTTAATCATCTTTGTAGATTACCATTGTTGTGCATACCTTCTTGGTGAATCCTTTGTGGTATTTTTCTGTGTAGTGTTACCTTTGTGGTATATACCTTTCGCGGTGTAACCTTCATGGTATTACTTCCTTCATGGAAAAGTTGAGCTTTGGGATTTTGAGTTGGGCCATGTGTTTTCTCATAATTGAGAAGTGTTTACATGACAACTTAGGTATATGAATGGGCATATACATATGTAGGGTTGTCAGTTGTTCACATTCTTTGTGGTTTATCCTTTGTGGATTTTTTGAGAACTTTGATTGTCTCGGGGTCCCTACTGAGTATCGTTTTCCTCACCATTGCACAGGCAATGCCCGCACCTTGTAGTGTTTGGTGTAGAAGACAGACGACATTGATCGAGGATGTGTGTATCAGGACTGGAGGTAGCTCAGAGGTGGACACTAGATGCGACATACCGTAGAGACGATAGTTAGACACCTGTACCTACCCTTCAGGTAGTATCATTGGTAGGTGTTCACATGAGTAATTTTCAGTTTACTTGGTCATCCTAGTTTTACTTTTACTTTTCATTTTCCTTGTACTTTCTAGTTTTTCTTGTATTCTGGACCCATTTTTACATACAGTACACACTCATTTTACTATTCAGTTACTTCTGTTCGTATCTTGATGTGTTCTTGGTTTGTGTGAGTTTACAGGTTATAAAGAAAATGTCTTCCCATTTTAGGGAATACGCCTTTCGGGGCTAGTAGCCAGCCCCCTGGCCTATGGAAGGTGGGCTTGGGGTAGTCACAGCCCGGGCCTCGGGGGATGGGTCATGAAAATTGTTGTCAAAGGGATGGATATGTCATGACATAGAAATGTAGCCCTTGTGGGTTTGTATCAATTCTTTCTCCATGTTGGTGGAAATTGATGGGTACCACACCATAGTTCCTTGAACTATTCCACAAAAAATCATTCCCAATAAAAAAGGTGATCTTCTTGTGTAAATTAATTTAGTACTTTAAATTGGAAAATGATCCATTTTTAGGGGTTCTATGGCCTTTAATTGGAATTTTTTTATTAAAGAAATAATTTTGTATTTAGAAAGGTGACTTTTTGGGATTTGATGTGGAATTAATATAGATTCATTTGGAAGATTATTTCTTGGTCTACACTAGTTATACCACTTGACTATTGAATGGTATTGGAAAATTTAAATCTATGAATATTTTCAGAAATAGTTCATGCAATAGTGCATACATTTACATCATAATAAATGTTGAATAAACATATTTCTATGATGAAATATATCCCTTTTCATCATGTAAGTCACGATATGGCACCCCTAATATACCACCAACCTAGTGCCGATTCCACATTAGTTCACGTACCAATGAACACCTTTATAGCATCAGAAAACCCAATGTCACAGTAAAAACCTTGGATCATTTAAATATATAATAGATTTTTATGACAACATAATGACCCGATAGTGATGTAATCAAATAATATAAACGGGATATTCATAGAATATATTTTTTACCTTTAAAATAATGTGATCTTATATTTTTTTGATATATTTTACATAGCCTTAGTAGACCCACCGAGACTTATAAATTTTTTTATCTTTTTAAATTGATTTCCTTGAGAGTGTGACTCACCTCCACTTAATAAAGACTCATATTTTAATAATTTCAGACATTAGACATATACAATAATATTTTCAACTCCACATTGAAAAAAACCTTCGACAAAAACCATGGGATGGTTTTTGGGTTTAATTAGATTAATTTGTGGTGTCTAATATCTAAATAATAAAGAATTCTATTTCATTTCCTATATAAACCTACTGAAACACTCATTCCTCTTCACTCAAACCATTTGTAGAATTTCCATACCATGACCTCATCTCTCAATAATCCTCTCATGGTTCTTTAATCTCCTGATAAGTCACTCTCAATCCTCTCTCAATCCTTTGTGACCACTCTTCCAAAGAAGGGATTTCTCCATCACTCATTTTTATCCAAATTTCAGTATGTTCTTTTCCCCTATTATTTCCAATTAAAAATGATGGCGTATGATTCCACACCCACCTCTTATATACACCCTTATTTTTGAATGATTATATATATGAATTTATCTCTCATTAATTACTCCCATGTTCACCCGTTACCTTATAGAAATTACATAATACATTTCTTACTTTCACATTTTTGTACATTTTTCTTCATATTGTTATCCAATATTATTTTAAACTACAAATTATGGGGTATAATTTTTATCCTTCCTAATACTACCATAAATATGTTTTAATTATTAGTGAATCCTTCCTTTATCATTAATTTCTGCCTTGTATGCCTGTTACGATGCCAAAATTCCATAAGGGATTTCATCCTTTCTCATTTTCGTCCAAATTTCATTATATTGTAATACCATTTTTTTCAATTTAAAATGTTGTGGTATGATTACGAACCTTCCCATACTTCCCTCATTATGTTTTAATGACGCGATACCTCTTTATCTCTTCTTAATTCCTCTCATGCCCACATATTATCATGCTATAATTTGGTAACAAATTTCTCTCTTCTCATTTACAATAAAGAAATGAGTTTATATTATGAACATAAATTCTAATAGAAATGTTGGGACATGTATATTTATGACCCCCATACTATCCATTTCATGTAAATATTATTAGATACACCTTTCATTCTCATCATCCATTTTTATGAATTCTTATGTCATGTCGTTATGCTAGTTAAATTGCACTGCGATTTTCCAAGCCAAAGTCATAGTGTCCTGAATACCATACCCATTTCCCTATTAATGGAATTCAACATTATGAAAATTTACATATATATTATAGAGTTTATTTTATTAATTCCACATTATATTTTCTTAGAATAAATTAAGATGTTTAATGAATCCTTGTTGTAGGATCTATGTGGCTAACATATGCATGAAATGAAATGATTAAGAAAGGTGCACCCTGATAGTGTAACAACAAATTGGATTAAGAATAATATCATGATATACCATGTGAAATGATAGTTTACGCTTTCTAATTCAAGTGTAATGAGGTTGTGAAAATCTAAGTAATGTGTAGTGAGGGTTTACTCACGCTCCATGCCTAATGAGACTTTGTTCGGGCTAATATCAAGTTAAATGTTGTTGGACCATTCCCAAGTTATGATAATAATGATATATTATTATTTTATGTTCATGTTTATATTGTGCCCCATTGATATTCCTATTTCTTAATTTATACTATATTCTTCATGTTATGAATTTCATACTCATTTATTAGCATTTATAGCTTACAATTTTCTTAAACATGTCTTCAGGTTATCTCGTGAAATGCTAACTAGGAAGGAATGTTGCGGTCATGTAAAAAACGTTTTCAATAAAGATGTTGTGTTTTATGTTCTATGTTTTTATTTAATAATCCTCATTTTACCAAGACACTAGACCTCTCGATCCTTAGAGTTATCTGAAGTTCAATTTTATGTAATAAATCATCTTTAGGTGTTTAATAAATAGAAGGGTTGTTTTAGTTTGTTTCAGAGGATATGTTATGTTATTTTTGGGATTATGATTGGAAAACCCTAGTGAAAGACTTTGGGACAAGAATATGTATAATAATAAAATCCCTAAATTTTGGAGAGAATTTATTATGTGGTTTATCATGGAAATAACTCTCTATCTAGATATGGGTAGGTAGAGGTAGCTCTAGTATAGATGTATCTAGGGGTAAAACTAGAAAACACCACTTTGAGCTTGACACAATTGGAAACTGGTGCACGAAAATGGTTTATTCTTCACTCTTGGTTACGAAACTCCAATGGGATATGATTTGGTAAATTAATAAGCATTGTATGAACCATTATTAAGGGAAATAAAAAAATACCCTATGACTATTTGTTGGGAAATAGATCATGGATAACATAGATAAGTTAATGAAGTAAATGTAATTTATATGTTATCCATTATTCCATGGGATTCCCCTTTATGTGTTACCCCTAATTTTCCTTTTATACCAGCTAATGACTAGTAATAGGAAGACTCGAGCTAACAAATGGTGATATGATCAACGTGAGGATTGTTCTACTGAGATGCCCAATCCAATGGGAGCGAGAATCGCAAAAACTATCATGATAATATATCTTTTACCTCATGTTTTTGAATATAAACATGGGTCTAGAGATATGTTCAAATCCCCCCTCCCATAAAAGATCAAGATAAAATTGAGATCTTCATGATACAAAGGCCTCTTACTTTTAATGGATCGCCTGATCCCTCAATCATCAAACAATAGATCAAATCCATTGGGAAGATATTCTCCATCATTCAATGTTATGTACAAGATAAGGTACTTATGGTTGCTTATCCTATAGAGGGTGAAGCTGATCAATGGTGGACATTGATAAAAAATAAAAATCCTATGGATGAAATAGAGGCATTGGCATGGAAGGATTTCTGGAAAGTTTTTACAACAAATATTTTCCTCGCACCCTTCGACTTTAGATTGAATCGGACTTCCTTTACCTAATGAAAAAAGAATAGAAATCCATTGGTGCATCCAAGTAGAACATCACATGGCTTACATGATACGCCTATGGTTTTTTCATTACCCCTGAATGCAAGGTTGGCCAATTATTTGGTTGGCTAAAATCTAGCCTAAAAAATTCCCTAGAGATACACGACATTGATAGCTATGAGAAAATTTTCGGATGTTCCCTAAAAGTCAAAATGGCGATCGACATATCTTAGGGGTATCATGTGTATAAGAAAAAGAATGTGGACATTAATTCTAGAGATCTAATGGATAAATCCAATATTGCAACAAAATTTCAGCACCCCACTTTCCAAAGGTGTAGAAAAAAGAACCACATAAATTTTCTGAATGGGATGTGGAAATTTTGTAGGTGTGGTAGAGAAGGGAACCTAACTATTAACTATTGGAAATAAAAACCCACTTCTGTGACATAGGAGTTGAAAGATACATTCAACCATCAACACATTGTTCATTCCATCAACTGAAAAGAATCAAGGAACTTTTCAAACCAGTTCTCTATGACAAGGGTTTTTAGAGAGTACCAACAAACTTTAAGTTATCAAGGGAGAGCTTTTTCCATCAATACCACCAAAGAGAAACCAGAAAATTATGTGGTTATATGTAAACTAGTTATTCATTCAACAATAGAGAACATAATTTTTGATTATAGATCTACGTAATTTATTATTTCCCGAATGTTTTGTAGTGCAATCCCAACATCACCAAAATTCATGGAAGTAGAGATTTTGGTGAGAATGAAAAATGGTGCAATCGTTGAATCTCATTAATATAAACCATTCCCTATCATAATTAATGGATTGAACATCCGAGAAAAACTCATCATATGTCCTCATGTGGGAATTTATTCAATTATTGGAATGGATTGGTTTTCCTTATATAGAGCCAAATAAAATTCCATGAGAGGGAAATCACTATCCATATGGAGAATCGACCCCCTATTCTATACAAGTACAAGGATGAGTATGAATCTTCTTTAGAATCATTATCTAAAGTGTGGATATTATTTCAATATGATCATGCTTATCATTATCATATGATTGAGTTTAAGGAAGAAATCGTCTTTGAAGACATGCATATTGTGAGAGAATTCATTGATGTGTTTCCCATGGAATATAATAGTCTTCCTCCTATAAGAGATGTTGAATTCTCAATTGATCTTATAATTGGGGCTTTTACAATATCTAAGACTCCATACTGAATGGATGTAGTATAACTTGAGGTGCTGAATAAACAACTACATGAGAATTTGTATGAAGGGGTTATATTCCCAAGTGCTTCACTATGGGGTGCACGAGTACTCTTCGTCAGGAAGAAGACTTTGTCAGTGCACCTTTCCATTTTTTATACTAAGCCTAACATAATCATGATAAATAACATGTATTCTCCACCCCGAATTTATGACTTTTCGATCTGCTACATGGAGCACAAAATATCTCCATGGTTTTTTTGTAGATGGGATATTACCACGTAAGGGTAATGAAAGAGGATATAGCCAAAAATATTTTTCGTACAAGGTACAAGATATATTAATTAGTTTTAATGCCTTTAAAACACACTAATTCTCAAAATATCATCATGGAATTGATGAGTAGAGTCTTTATGTTTTATCTTGAGAAATTTATGGTAGTCATTTTAGATGATATTCTAATATACCTAAAAATTAGGAGAAGAATGAGTTTAATTTAAGCACTTTATTAGAGACCTTGCGAAAGGAGAAGATCTATGAAAAGTACAGAATATATGAGTTCTATTTGAAGGATGTCCCATTATTGTGTCATATCATCATATGAAATGGGATATCTACGAATCCCACTAAGACTTATATAATTGAGGGATGGTTGAGGACAATATCGGTGACAGATATCTGTAGCTTCTTGGGGTGACCTCAATATTATCGCCGATTTGTGAGAAATTTCTCTCGATTTTCAAACCCTCTTAACAAGAAAACATGGAAGGGATTCATGTTTTTCTGGAGTGATGAATGTGAAAATAGCTTGATAGAGTTGAAAAGGAGGCTTATAACTCTGTTTCTGTTCAAATTATCCACAAGTGGATAACTTTTTGTGGTACTTAGTAATGATTTAATGAATAGCCTAGGTAGTGTGTTGATGAAAGATGACATATTCATTACCTACGCTTCATGTAAATTTAAATTTCAGGAAAAAATATATCCAACACACAATATGGATTTGTATGCAGAGATCATTGGGATAAAAATTTGGTGACATTACCTCTTTGTGGTGATGTGTGAAATATATACGGACCAAAAAATCCTTAAGTACATATTCACACAGAAAGAGTTGAATATGCTCCATATAATATGGTTAGAGCTGATAAAATACTATGACATTTGAATTCATTACCATCGTGGGATTGCAAACACGGTGGAAGATGCTCTAATTAGAAATGACCTAGTGAATCTATCATTGTTGAAATTTGAAAAGATCCAATCTACTTATACTTAATTAATATGGAAATTGGGATCATAGAGAAGGGAACGTTATAAATAATTTCAAATTTTTTTGTTCAAACGTCTCTTTTGGAAAGGTTAAAGGTTGATCAATATGATGATTTGGGAATTATGAAGAAAGTTTAAACTATCTAACAAGATAACTCATTGGAAGTCAATGTTAGTGAATAAGGAATTTTGCGATTTGGTACAAGATAATGTTTTACCATAAATGTGTAGTTAAAGAATGAATGTCTGGACGATGAAGATAGTTATTATAAAGACCCGACCCTAAACATTACATAATCTTGAGTTATGTCAACAATTCACATGAAGGATCTTTTCTGTTTTAGAGTTTTAGAGGATTAGGCCACAAATATTACATGACAACATGAATATTACATGTAGACACTACTACTCAGTATTCATATTTTGTAAAATAAAAACTCATAAAAAGTAACATGTCTAGTTCCATGATTTAGACAACATAACTTTTCCTCGATCCCATCCTTGACCCTATTCATCATTAAGTCCTTTGAAAAACCATTCAAAAACATGGGATAGGAATAAAAATCTCAATAAGGGTTATAAAATAAGTAAGGAAAACATTAGCCCATCAATAAATAAAAATCAATGAAACCAAACTTTTGAATCACAACATACCTTAAGAAATCATATGATTTATGAATAACACACAGAAATCATAAATAATTAAGGTAACTTATGGAATTCATACCATAATTACATTGCAACTATCATAACTATATAGGGAGTCACATTTGGAATACACATTATAGTATATTACTTAAATATCTTAGGAGAAACATTAACATTCACCTCCGTCATGTAACCCAATGCATTGGAGATCTTTCTTGGGCTCACTCGCCCTAGGTTTATCACGGAACCACCCGTATATGTAAACAACTCCCAATAACATTAACATAATCATAACACATAACGGAAGAATAAACGAAAGATAACATTTTCACATTCCCATCACATTATATCATATGATGCTTTTAAATAAACAATGCTTTATCATAACATTTTCAAAACCCTTTTAAATATTTAATAAAGGGGTTTTTGAATCCAAGTGTCCCATGCAACATTGAATCATTTAAGAAAATTAACATTTTTTACAATAATAATGTCCATATATTTAAATACTTAAAAAATTTGGAAACAAGGACATTAATGAGAAATATTTATAATAATAAATCATTAAAACATTTAAATGATATTTTAGTTAAAGAGTTCATAACCTAATGAGAGATGCTTGAATACAAATAACTAAGAAATAAAATTTAATCAAAACATTATAATATCATGAGTACAAATATATTCATGTTATAGTATTCCAAATTATAGTACATACACCGTATAAAATTGAATTGGTGTATAACAACAATGAAGACTCGATGAAATATATTTTGATACGAAGTCTCTTATAAATATGGTGTCCTTAGATTGTGGATAAATCAATGAAATAATTATTGGGGAAAAATATAAATACACCCAATATAAGTGGATATTTAGTGAACAACAATATTAGTTAATTCACATAGATTCACAGCACAACATAATCATGAAGTAGAAGTTTACCCCAAATAATTGAAATTTGGTGAAGAAGTTCCCTTATAGTAAATTGATAGCCTATCTGTGTCCCTTTAAAATTCAGAAAATGAATTGATGAGATAAAAAAGGGTATCCAATCACATGGGAAAAAAATTTGCAGAAATAATGATATAATGGAATATATCCCAACATAAGAAGATGTAAATTAAAACGTCAAAAAAATATTCCTTTTAAAAGAATATGGTGAAAGGTTCCCTTACCGATTTGGTAACATACGAAATTTACACACCATGAAAGAAGTATCATACAATGAAGTTATAAATTTCCATAAATAAAATTATATTACATAAATAATACAATCATGGGAAGTAAATAAACCAAACATAAATAAATAAAAGTAAATATAGAATGAATCCCACATAAATAAAAAGTGACGTGAAAACCCCTTACTATGTTGTAATCAATCGGGTCGCATGATAAAAATTTAATAATTGTCAAATAAATTCTAGAATAACATGAATATAAAGATAATAATGATAATATATATCAAATAGAAGTAAAAAATACACCACATTAAATAAATAAGTAGCGAACAATGGTAATCTCACAGAATTAAAAATGAGTTAAGAAACCCCTTACCTTGTGTCTGAATTGACTCGTTGGTTCCTTTTTCTTCCAGAATAATAAAAATACGTTAACATATAATTTTATTAAGAACCTTTTATAGTTTATTATTATATTTATATCAATTATTACCTTACTATTCAAAATTAGTTAATTATTTGAGTTCATATTGGACATTTTTTCGATGTTTGGAACTTGAGTCCAAAATGAACTTGTTATGATCAGAAGTTGTTCATGTTGTCAAAATTCCATTATCTCCAGAATTTTATTCATGATTTAGATATCATATATAAATTATATATATTTTATATTTATGTGTTTATAATATTACATAACATTTGGAGATATGGAATGAAATACATCGTTCGTGGAGACGGTAAGACGTACTTACGCATGAATGCTACTTTAATTTCTATTTAATATATAATGGAATGAAAACATAATTGTACATAGGTATATTATAATTCTAGTAAAATTTAATATGATAAATATGTTACATAATTTCATTAATTCCATCGTTTATACGTTCCATGTATGTCATGAATGAATCATATCACCTTGAGGGGGTAGTAGTCAGCACTTTCTCAAATCAAATTATCATGATTACAAAAATTGGAAAGAATAAAGGTACGTTTGTAAAATAAAAAATGACATAAGAATATATAAAACCTGAAAATAATATATATTTTATATATAACTACAGTTCCATTACCATATTCTCTATAGGCAGTAGGATATAATCGAACAATCATCGTTTCGTGAGGTGTTAGTTTTCTTTCCACAGAAACAATATGTTCTTTAACCATTAGATGATGGTGTGTGTACGTGTTGTTCAAATATTTCTCAAACAAAGAACCTAGTAGATTGAGTATACTGCTTTTGTTATAAAATAAATGAATAAAAAGAGTTTATGAGGTTGGGGAAGTAAAATAATACAAAAGAACTTAAGAAAAGATGTTCCCCTTATATCGGGTAACTCCCTTTGATTTGAACAAAAAGGGTTTCTTGAAGTGCCTTCAGCCTAAGGTAAGGATTATAGGAGGATGGTATGTATGTAGGGGGATTATTTAGGAATAGCTTTTTTGAGACAAGGGGATTGATAGGGGAATGGAATGGGTTTGAAGTGGTGTCCTATTATAAGGGAGACGAGGGGCTCTTTAGGAATAATTAAAACAATTATTTTATTATAAAATTTTATTTTGTTTAAAAAAGTTCCATTAATAATTAAATCCAAATATAGGATTAATCATGTTATAAATAATTTCATCCAATAATAATTGGATAGGTTTTAGATATTGTTTTAGTATTTATAATCTTATCTATTTAAATCATTCATAAATGTGGTGAACACTGCATCATTATTGTGTCATAAATAATATTATTTATCTTTTGAATAAAAATTATTTAAAATATACCATGATGTAGGAAATATTTTTATAATTAAAATTAATATTTATAGTCGATGAGATAACTTATATAACCACCTATAAAAATTGGTTTACTAAAAGTTATTTGTTTATTTTATTTTTGTCTTTACATTAAATTTATTATAATAATGTGTCATTAACTCTCTTAAGTGGCTCTTTGGGGTCCTAAAATAGACCCAACGAATCCCATGGTCAAGAACCGTATTAACCAATAGAATTTGGACACATTTTTTGGTAATGTTATATTATTAGAATAATGTTTTTTACCTTTATTTACCATATTTACTCTTTAACCATGGTAAATAATATATTTACTGAAGTAAATATTCATAATGTCTAAAAATAACATTTAACTATTTAAATAATTTGGACCCCTTGATTGCAAATATGGAATCCATTTTTTCAAATTCAAAACACCATAGTGGAAGAAGTTATTTTAAAATTAATTCCCATTATCAAAACAAAAAATGTGTGATTTTAATAAATAATAACTATCAAATGATTGTAACTTGTTTATGTCGAATTTCAATGTGAAATTACAATCAATGACAAAAATTGGATGAAATGGTAAAAATATAATCCAATTACACATTAAAACCAATTACAAATATAATATAACCATATAAATAAATTATATAAAAATGCAGTTTTGAATTAAAATACATTATGTTTAACTATTATTTAAAATTGAAAGTTATCATAAAAATACCAAAAATTTAGCCTAATTAAATTTTGATTTTCCTATTCTTAATAGGAATTTTATTTTTTCAAATAGAACATATAAAAGTTACCCAAACTATATTTGAAGAGGGTTCTCTATTTCAAGATGGTAAATCTTTCTTTTAATGAACATTAGAGTATTTATGCATAAAATTTGATTCATTAACATTTTAAGACTATAAATTTTAGTGGATAAATATCAAAACATTTAAAAAACATGTATAATAATATTTTAGATAGTTCAATTAATTCTCGATAATAAAATGGCTATGATTTAGCTACCATTCAAGATAATAATATATAAAAAATTTTCCATTATGACTCAACATTGTGTGAAACAAATGTCTTCGGAGAAACCAATTGTTGCGTGTCAAGTAAACCATTGAATATAACATCCCAGTTAAAATTAATATTCAATTCAAAAATATTTATAAATATGAAAATTTCATATTCTTTATTTTCATGGGATGTTACATCCTTCCCCCCTTTTGGAAATTGCGTCCTCACAATTTAAAAGTTGACTACAGAAACATCATTGAAAGTCCCACATCAGAAAAAGAGTAAATAAAAAAATCACATTAAATGTATGAATGATGTGTAAAAAGGTCACATGAGATGACCCATACTAGGATTACATGGAAAAATGGATATGAATGAGAAAATAACTGTTAAGTTCGAATGATGAGTGATATAAAACATGATTAGGAGAAAGTTAGCAACAAGAAAACCACAAATTTGTGATGGGTTAAACGGTCATTGGTTTCCCCATAGGAAAAGTAAACGGATAATGTTTTTGTTTTATGTTACTTTTCATAATTATGAGGAATTTATTTATGAGCCTGACTAAGAACATAAGGACACAGACATACTTGTCATTTAGACTTTTATCCTTTAATAAATTTCTACCACAAACTATACTTTTCTCAAAATGAAGAGTATTAAAGTTGACTTAGACACATAAAAGTATCTAAAATCAACTTCAAGGGAATAACATTATCTGAAAAATAAGAACCATATATTTACCCAATAATTATACATTATCCAAAACCAAAATTGATCGTAAGAGTTTATATAATCCCTAAAAAGATAATCCTTTATAAAAAAAAATACTACTCTTAATCTCCAAAATCTAACAAAATGTAACCAATGATCAATAAAGACCATTCAATATAGAATTGTTCTTAAAATGATAAAATAATAAAAACTAATATTGAAACCCAAAGCTCAGAAGGAAAGAAATAACATATTCTTATATAGTAAATATTAATATTTATCTCCAAAAACATTGACTACTCCTTAAGTCTCATACTGATGTGTAATTAACTGAATCACATATTCTCTATGATAGGTTAATCTTTTCCATAGATATCCAAAAACTAATGTATTCTTAATTCATAAAATCATCTATCTAAAAATATTATTCATACTAACGAAGGACGTAACATACTCCAGTGGTAGGGGATAAATCCCAATGGTACATTGGTTGTGGGTTCGATTCTCGTAGCTTTGTCCGATGTGATAGGTTGCCATGCAGTCTATGTGTTGTCCTTTTTCAAAAATTATATAATTTTATAACACTCCTAAAAAAGATATAAATTCATAAAAAATAACCAAATCATATTATAACCACAATGGTTTTCTAATAACATCATTTTTCATCCTAAAATGTATTTACATATAATTTCTTCAAATTCAATTATCTTATAAACCCAAATGGTTTTTTATAACTATATCCCCAAAATAAAAGATAATTATTCTTTGAATAAAATTTTTATATATCAATCATCAGGGTTTCACATACTATAAAAACTATTCTATAGTAATCTCGTGCTCAAAATATCCTTAATACCATTAAGAATTTCATCATCTTAAAATCTACCATAACTCTTGAATCCCATATATATTTTATTCTTAGCAATTCTACGATCTTCTTGATCCATTAACCATTCATTACGAAGTTATTATGAAATAATTCTTCCCTACATAAAAATCATGAGTCATATCATATGATTAAATAATATCAAAACATTTGTAAATAAATATTCCATACCATTCATTGGTCATTGTCAGTTTCTTCATCCTCAATCGGAATGGCATTAGGTAATGGTAAACAGATATTTTTATGATCTTGGTGATCCAATTCCAAAAACATCTTCATAGGAAATCTGTTGGTATAATTTTCATGCACAAAACATTTAAAACATTCAATTGATCCCTCATAAAGAACGTCTTTCCCTTTCCTAGAGTCAACATGACCCTTCCATTTTCTATTGAAGGTTCTTGCTTTATGACATTCACATTCACAACTAAAGCATCTTCATGTCCCTTTTAATCATTTTCTTATGTTTTTTTCCACATCATTGAGACCTAGGTTATTGAATATACATACATTAATGATTATTACCTGAATTTCTGTGGGGATTTGTCTCTCGCATATACGATGCCATATAAAAAAATGATGGTTCAGTTGGTAAATCATGTCTCCAAATAGATAGTTGAGAATTACAACAAGATTACTCATTGTTTCTACCATTTCATTCAGATGCCCATTCAAAAAACTGTCATATTTTTCTTCACATCCACTGTAACTTTTCTTCATTATGGATCCAACAATTTACTAAAACCCAAAAGCTAAGTGAGATAATATCAGTAAAATCATAAAATAATTCTAATGTGGAGGGTAAATAATAAGATATACTTAATCATGTTATCTTGAACTCATTCACTTTTTTTAAAATAACTCGGACTCTTTCTAAAATCTAATCCATTATGGTAATGTCACATATGCTTAATGAACTCCCGAAACAATAATGTTATCTAAACTGACCTCTAATACCGTCTTTAAGGATATTTCCCCAAACATTACATAATCATGAATTATGTCAATAAATCACATTACAAATATTTTTATGTTTAGAGTTTTAGAGAATTAGGCCATAACTATTACATAACAACTTGAATATTACTTGTAGACACTACTGCTCAGTATCCATTTTTCAAAAAATAAAAACTCTTAAAAGGAAACTTGTCTACATCAATGCTTTAGACAAGATGGTTATTTATCGATCCCATCAAAGACCATATTCATCTTTAAGTCCTATGGAAGAAATTTCAAAAACATGGGATTAGCATAAAAATATCAATAAGTGTTATAAAATAAGGAAGAAAATATTTAGACCATCAATAAATACAAAACAACGAAACTATACATTTCAATCATAACATACCTTATTGAATCATAAGATACATGAATAACACCTAGAAATCATAAATCATAATGGTAACTTATGGCATTCATAACATACTTATATTGTAGCTATCATAGCTTCATACAGAGTAACATTTGGAATACTCAACAGAGTATATTCTCTAAATATCTTAGGGGAAAATTTAACGTTTACCTCTGTCTTGTTACCCAATGCATTGTAGAGCTATCTCGGGCTCTCCCTCCCTTGGTTTATCACGGAATAACCCATATATGTAAAAAATCTCCAATAACCATAAAATAATCATAAAACATAACACCGAAATAATTAAAAGATAAAATTTCCATATTCAAATCACAATATATCATATCATGATATTTAAATAATTTTTTTTATCAAACCATTTTAAATACAATTTAAAACATTTAATAAAGGGATTATTGAATCAAAGTGTATCATACCACATTGATGCATTTAAAAGAATTAACATTTTTTAAAACAATAATGTCCATAAAATTAAATGCATAATTTTTTTGAAAACATGTACATTAATGGGAATGATTGACAATAATAAATCATTAAAACATTTAAAAATAAATTTTAGTTAATTTTTTTTTATCCAAATGAGAGATGGTTGAATACAAATAATTGGGGAAAAATTTTAATAAAATAATTATAATATCTTGCGTATTAATGTATTCATGATATAATATTCCAAAAGATATTATATACACCATATAAAGGTGAATTGGATTATAACAACAATGAATTCTTAATGGAATATATATTTAGACGAAATCCCTTATAAAGATGGTATCCTTAGAATTAAAATAAATCAATGAAATAATTATGTGTGAAAAAATATAAATACACCCAATATAAGTGGATATTAAGTGTAAAACAATCATAGTTAATTCACACATATTTATAGCACGATATAATCAGGAAGTATAAGATTAACCCAAAGACTTGATATTCAGTGAAGAAGTTCCCTTACAGAAATTTGACAGCCTAATGACATCACGTTAAATTTCAAAAAATAAATTTATGAAAGAAAAATTGGTATCTCGTCCAGTGGAAATAAAATTTTCAGAAATAAGGATATAGAGAAACATATCCCAACATAAGTTGAAGTAAATTAAAAGAAATTACAAAAAAAAGTCTTTTAAAAGAAGTGGGTAAAAGGTTCCCTTACCGATTTGGTAACATACGAAATACACACCCCATGAAAGAATGATCATACAATAATGTTGTAAATAAAAATAAATTATATTATATAATAGAAATAATAAAATAATTTCATTGAATACATCACATAAAAGGAAATATAACACAAAAACAGCACGAATCTCACTGAAAAAAAGTGACATGAAAACACCTTACCACGTTGTAATCAATCTAGTCATATGAATAAAAGTTAATAATAACCCAATTAATTATCAAATACTATGAATATAAAGAGAATAACGATATTTTATATCAAATTGCAGTACACAATACACCAAATGCAATAAATAAGTGATGAATAATGGAAATCTCACCGAATTAAAACTGAGAAAAGAAACTCCTTACCTCATGTCTGACATGACTCATTTATTCATTGTTATTTCTAAATAATAATCTTATGTTAATTTATACTTTGATTAAGATACTTTTTCAGGTTTATTTTTTCTTTTATATCACTTATTACATTTAAAAAACAATTTGTTAAGACCACTATCTCCAGATTGATATTGATGTTTTATATAACCTAGATATAATATATATCCCGCATATGTATGTATTTATAATTTTACATAACATTTTGATATAAGAAATGAAATAAACCATTCTTGGAGATGGTAAGCTGTACATACGCTTGAACGCTACTTTCATTTCTATTTAATATTTAATGGAATGAGATATTTATTATACATAGCTATATTATAATTATAGTTTAATATCATATGATAAATATGTTACATCATTTCATTAACTTAATTCTTTATAAGTTCCATGTATGTCCTGAACGAATTATATCATCTTGAGGGGGCGGTAGTCCGTACATACTCAAATGAAATTATCATGTTTACACATATTGGAATGCATAAAGGTAGGTTTATAAAATAAAAAATCACATAATAATAGAGAAATAATAATATAAAACATAAATAAATATTGTTCCATCCCAATGTCCACTATAAGAGGCTGCGGGAGATAATCTAACAATCATCGTTTCTTGAGGCGTTAGTTTTCCATCCACAGAAACAATATGTACTTTACCCATTAGATGGAGGTGTGTGTAAGTTTAGTTCAAATATTTCTCATAAAAAACCTACTGTATTGTGGATAATGGTTATATTATAAAAAATGTAATAAAAAGACTTTATGGGGATGTAGAAGTAATGTAAAACTAATGAACATAAGAGAATATGTTACTTTTAAATCGGGTAACTCCCTTTGGTTTGAACCAAAAGGGTTTCTTGAAGTGTGTTCTGCCTAAGGTATGGTTTCGATTAGGAGTATTGGGATTTGGTGAGATTATTTAGGCAGAGGTTGGATGACCCAAGGGGCTTGAGAGGTGTAAGGAATTGGATAAAAGTTGGGTCCTTTTATAAGGGGGTGGAGGGGCTCTTTAAAAATGTTTGATACAATTATTTAATTATAAACTTATCTATGGTTTCAAAAGGTCCAAAAATCATTAATGTCTAAGATATGATTACTCATTTTAGAAATAAAAACATCCAATATGAATTTTACAGGTTTTATTTATTTTTATGTATTTATAATCTTATTTATTTAAATCATTCATTAATGAGGTAAACTCTACATCATTATTGTGTCATAAATAATATTATTTATCTGATGTATAAAAATTATAAAAAAACCATGATGTAAGATTGCATTTTTGATTTCATATTAATATTTATTGTTGAATAGATACCTTAAATTTCCCAAGGTAAAAATTTATATACTAGAAGCTATTTGTTTACGTCATTTTTTTCCTTACTTTAAATTAATTAATATAAAGTGGCATTATCACTATTAACTGGATACATGGGGTCCCAAAATCTAACCAAAGAATAAATGTTTAGAAATTTATTAACCAATATGATGAGGACATATGTTATGGTAATTTTATAATATTATGATGATATTTGTTTACCCTTATTACCAAATCTTCCCTTTAACCGTTTTAAATAAAATATTTACTGAACTAATATTCCTAATGTATAAAAATAAATGATATCTAATTAAAAAATTTTAAACTCCTGATTCCAAATATGGAATCAATTTTTCCAAATTCAAAACATAGGAGTGGCAGAAATTATATTTCAAATTCATTCTCGGTATCAAAACAAAAAACGTGTTTTTAAGAAATAATAACAATCAAAAGATTGACACTTGTTTATGTTAAATTTCAAATTGAAATTACATCCAATGAACAAAATAGGATTAAATGGTAAATATATATTCTAATTACATTTTAAAACCAATTAAAAAATATAATCTACCCATAAAAAAATTATATTAAAAGGTAGTATTGAATTAAAATACTTTATTTTTCACTGTTCATTAAAAAATGAACTTTATCAGAAAAAAAAACAAAAAAATTACCCAAAGTTAATTTTTATGTCCCGATTATAAATAAGAATTTTATTTTGTGAAATATAAAATATAAAAGTGACCAAAACTAGATTTAATGAGGGTTTTCCATTTAAAGATGATAAATCAACCTTTTAACGAATATTAGAGTATTTGTGCTTAAAATTGGATTCATTAAAATATTAAGCCTCTAAAATTTAGAGAAAATGTAAAATAATATTGTCTTTATTTATATTAATTCTCCCTAATAAAACAACTAGGCGTTAACTACAATTTAAAATAATAATTTACTATTATTTTTCAGTAAGACTCAAAATTGTGTGCAACATAAGACTTAATAGAAATACATTGTTTCATTTCAAGAACAAACTTGAGTATAACAACCCCATTAAAATTAATATTTAATTTTAAAATATTAATAAATATAAAAATTTCATATTCGTTATTATCCTGGGATATTACAGTTTAAATTTATCCAATCACCCTGGAAAAACAATGATGTATCGAGATATCCGATAGTATTATTGGTGGGATAACATGATGAATCAAAATGATGAGTATACATCAAAGTGCATGGTATGTCAGAAAGTAAAGGAAGATAAGTATAAATTTAAGATGATGATGCATCCATTACAGATAAAATCTTTGATGTGGGAGAACATAACTATAGACTATGTCACCAGACTTTTGAAGCCATCCAAAGGAAACAATGTTATCTCAGTTGTTGTGGATTGTATTACAAAGACTACAAACATCATTGTAATTCGATAAGATTTTTCATTGGATCAACCGACACTACTATACATTTAGGAAGTGGATAGTTTACAAGTATTTCTTTTATCTATTGTATTTGATTAAGATATAATATTCACCTCTATGTTTAAGATGATTCTTCAAGATGCTCTGAATACTAATCTGAACATCAGTACTACTTATCATCCTGAAACTGATGGACAATATGAGCAGACATTCCTAACATTTTGGGAAATGTTGAGAGAATGTTCAATGGACTAAAAAAGAGGATGTGATCAACATCTTCCACTGGTTGAGTTCTATTACATTAATATTTTCCACTCAATCATCGAAATGGTTCCTTATGAATCCATTTATGGGAAGAGGTGCAGAATAGCAGCATGTTGGGATAATGTTGGTGTGTGAAGACACCTAGGTCTCAAAATGGTTGAATAAAAGTTGGAGAAGGTTTTGACCATCTAGAAGTACATTAAATGTACTCAGAGTAGATAAAAAGACTTATGTTAATAATTGTCGATGAGGCCTGGAGTTTTATATTTGAGTCATAGTATTTCTATATATATCACCATGGAAGAGATTTTTGATATTTTGGAAAATTGAATGCTTAGTCCAAGGTAAATCGACCCTTTTGATATCCTTGATCGCATTGGAGTAGTATCATATCCTCTAGAACTCCCACCGAACCTATCTCAAGTACATAATGTATTTCATGTATCACTCTTGATGAATAACATACCAGACCTATCACATGTACTCAATCTAGATGTGGTTCCGTTGGAGAAAAACAACTCTTATGAAGAGAATCTAGTGAATATCATAGATCATAGAGAAAATGTTCTACAAAATATGTCAATTCCCCCCATCAAGGTCTAGTGGAGAAAATATAAGTTTGAAGAAGTATTGTGGGAATTAGAGGAAATGATGAAGAATAGTTACCCTGATCAGCTTTTGGATGTGAAAATTGAATTTCGTGCAAGAAATTTCCAATGGGGGGAAGATTGTCATGACCCAAAATTTTACTAATGAAAATTCCTCATATTATATGTATTATTATGTAAAATGGTTATATAAAACATATGAAGTTATTTGGTGTTATATTTTTAGATTTTAAAACACCATTAATTATTTTGACCATTTCTAATATAGTTGTTGAACAATGATCACATTATTAGTATAAGTATAGGGCTTTAAAAAACACAATTTACTCCAAATAAATGAAATGATGGCCTCATCCTATATAATATCTCTATATGAAGCTCATTTAGCAGTGCTAGAAAATGATGTCGCATCAATGGGATTCCTTATTGACTAATCCCATGCCGATCTTCAACATGTTAAGCCTGAACGAAACCGGTTATGGGTGAAGTGGAAGTTGATTGAGGATACCACCCGAGTGATGTTATCCCAGCAAACCCAAGAGTTTATCACCAATACACACCATACCCTAAAGCAATATATGGGTGTTTTATGGGGTTTTCTATCAAGACCCTAGCACTATGATTATGTGCATTAGTTTTTTATAGAATAATGAATATACATTCATTTTATTATTTTTACTTTATAAATAGTTCATAAATCCCAAATAATATATTTAGTTAATATTCAATTAATAAATATATTTTGATGAATTAATGTATTTTGGAAATAAATAATATCTTAATAAATTAAATTTTATTAAATATTAATTATTGTTTAATTTTTATGAATATAATTTAAATTTTTAATAATGTTTAAAAGCTGGTTTTATGAAAACTCATGAATTTTCAATAAATATCAGTTTTTATTTTCAAATTAAAATTCAGATATTTATAAAATTATTTATATAAATTGAATATTATTTTTTCTATTAGGATTTCAAAATTATACAATGGTTAATTTTTCATAATTTTCTGAGACATTTAAATTTTTGGAAAAAATTAAACATCGTTTATATATTTAATTTGTTTTAGGACATCATAATGACCTAATAGTGATGTAGGAAAATAACATAAATGGTGTTTTTGGACACTATATGTTTTACCTTTAAAATGATGCAATTTTATATTTGTTTTATTTTTTAAAAAATCATTAGTGGACCCTCTAAGACTTATAAGCATTTTAACATTTTTAAATTATTTTCTTGAGAGTGTGACTCAACTCAACAAAGAAAGCATAATATTTTAATATGTTCAACCATTGGACATATAAAATTAGGTTTTAAACTCCACATTGCAAAAAATCATGTGAAAAAACTATGGGTTGGTTTGTGGTTTTGATTATTTTAATGTGTGTTGCTCAAAACCTTAATAATAAAAAAATTCCTATCTTTTACAACATAAACCACCATGATATCTCATTCCTCTTCACTAAAAACATTTGGAGACAGGCCAAACCCATCCCAAATATCTCTAGAATCCTCTCAAGGCACCTGAAGCATTCAATAAGCCCCTCTCAAGCCTCTCCCAATCCATTGAGATTACATTTTCAAGTAAAGGATTTCTTCCATTCTAATTTTTGTCCAAATTTCGTTATGTTCTTATTACCTTGTATTATAAATTAATAATGATGGGGTATGACTTATCACCACCCTATACTGTCCTCATTATGTTTTAATGATGTGATACCAATTTCCCTCTCATTAATGTAACCCATGTAAACCTGTTACCATGCCGAAATTTCGTAATTGATTTCTTCCTTTCTCATTTATGTGAAATTTTCATTGTATTATCATCCACATGTATTTTAAATTAAAACTGATGGTGTATGATTTATCAAATACCCTATAATGATATTATTATTTTTTAATAATGATATACCTCTTTTTCTCTAATTAAAACTTATTATGTACACTCGTTACCTGGTCGAAATTTCCTAAGGGATTTCTCCTTTTCTAATTTTGGTCCAAATGAAATTATATTGTTATAACCTTTTTTTGAATTTAAAATGTTTGGGTATGATTTATCACATTCCCCATACTTCCATCCTTGTGTTTGATTGATTATATACCTCTTTATCTCTCATTAATTCCTCCCATGCACACCCTTTACCATGCCAGAATTCCTTAAGAAAAATCTCTCTTCTCATTTAAATTCAATAAATTTTTCTATATTATTCTTCTAAAATACATTACTTATATTGGGAAATGTATCTATATGACCCCCTTACTGCCCACTTCCTATAGTTATTATGATATACATCTTTCTCTCTCATAAATCATTTTTATGAATTCTTATTTGACATCGTCATGTGGTTGAAATTGCCCCACGATTCTCCTAGCCACAATCATTTTTTAGCAAATAACGTGATAATTATTCTATCAAGGGTGTTATCCTTTATGAACAGTCACTTATTGATTATAGATATTCATGTATGAAATCTACATTCCTTTATTTTGGAATAAATATTGTTTTTAATAAATCAATGTGTTATGATCTATGTGGGACTCTTTTTCATTAAACGAAATGATTAAGAAGGGTGCACCCTGATAACACTCCAATTCATTGGGTAAAGAATAATATCATGATGTGCAAAGTGAAACGGGGGTTTAATAATGATAATAAAAATTCAATGAGGGTTTAAACATTATAATTCAAGTTAAATTAGGGTTTACTCATGCTCCATGTTCAATGAGCCTTTACTCATGCTAATATCTTGTTAAATGGTGTTGACACATTATCAAGTTATGATAATATTTCTTTATCCTTTTATTATGTTAATGTTTCTATTGTGCTCCATATATATAACAATTTCCCAACATGCATTATATTCTTCATGTTATTACTTTTCTGTACTCCCGTACTAGGCTTTATAGCTCACCATTTTCATATGAATGTCCTCAGGTTATCCCATGGAATGCTAAGTATGAAGGAATGTTGTGGGAATGTAAAAGAAGTTTTAAATAAAGATGTTGTGTTTTTTTATCTAGGTTTTTATGTAATGATCTTAATTTTCACAAGACACTAGAACTATAAATCCTCAGAGTTTTCTTAAGTGCATAATTATAAAATAAATCATGTTTAATTGTGTCATTGAGATTTGGGTTGTTATATAATGTGTATATATCCTCAAGAGAGATATGTAGAACACATCATGAACATGATCTAGGTTTTATAGAATATTTATCCAATAAAAAATTTGTTATGAAACCGAGGGTCAATAAAAACATTTTAACTATAGAAAATATGTATCTTTCTTACATATCACACAAAACATTTCGAAAGTGATATTTGAATGAACAATCTTCCTCCAAAATTAATCTACATGTCCCTCCTATTGTTCTTATCATAGATATGCACAGGAATATATACAAAATTTAGATTCTATTGGATGTATTGAAAATTTTCTTTTATTTATTTAACATTATCATGTCAAATTATATTTTATTCATAAACACATCTCCACATGTAGGTTTTTTACGTCTTTACCCATATTTTGATTATTTTGGGTATATTTGAATAGTTTTTTTTGAAGGTGTTGTCATTTGAGAACTCAACCGATGGGATATTTTGATATCATCTTTCTTTAAATTCCATTGAGAATTCTCTCAGTATTCCCTCAACTTTTTTAATAGTTTATTTAGATTGAAAATAAGTTTACTGTTTGTACATTGTAATAATATTAAAATCAATAATTAGAGCATGTTGAAAAATCTCTGTAATTAATAAGGAACCATCAATCACTAATAGATACTATTGAAGGTGGTTCCCCATACATCCTCACCACTTCATTTATATACACATTTCCAACTTATTCAAGAAAAAAATCATCATGATTAGTTAAAATGTTAGAAATCATCATGAGTCAGTCAACCACAACCCTTATCCAGTCAACTTATTTTTATTTCTCCCAAATGCAATTTAAATATTCCATGTTAATGTAATTCATTTTCCATGTCTATATTGGAAATTTTTTAATGATACCTTATATTTTTTTCACTCTTTTAACAAGTATACATACAATACACTTTAAGGTGTACTAAGTAATATCATTACTTCTTTTTTCCCACCATAATCCCTAAAAAATATAATGATACATCTAGGTAACAGAAGGATTGATAGAAAATGAAAAGCTCTATGAATAATCAAATAAATAATAATTATTTTATTTTATGGATAAAACCAATGTTCAATTCCAATTTTATTGTCACCATATATATATATATGTGTTTATTTCATGAAAAATCTATTCATTTGATGCATTTATTTTTTCTTTAATATTCAATTCATCCTATTGTGGATTATTGATCTTATCTTGGGGATATGGGAGATAAATTATTGGAAATGTATTATGAATTCACTACCATTATGATGTATAGATCTATATCGTACATAATAACGAGGATATGGTCTTTATCAATTCCCTTCAGGGATTAAAAAACAGTTTCTTTTCTACTAGGAGCATTATCTATCTTATTTTCATTTCCTAGATGGTAATGAGTAGAGATATCATAGTCCTTGAGAAAATCTATCCTTATTCAATGATTCATGTTCAGATGTTTTAGTGTCAATATATACAACAATATATTTATATATATATGTATTTATGGATTCTAATCATATATTTACTTCTTTCAGATCTTCAATGAAATGATATAAACTTTTAAATCGTGATAATGTGTTTGGTAGTTCATCACATGACTCTTCAACTACCATGAGTTATATATGACAACCCTACTTTTTATTACAACTTAAACATGCTTTATTACATAAAACTTCACTTGATACAACAAAGAAGATCGAGAGGATTAGTGTCTTTGGGGATTAAGATCATTACATAAAAACATTAAACTTGAAATACAACATCCTTATTGAAAACTTCCTTTACATGACCACTACATTCCTTCGTACTTAGCATTGCATGGGATAACCTGAGGACATGCATAAGAAAAGGGTGAGCTATAAAGCCTAGTAAGGGAGTACATAATGAATAACATGAGGAGTACAATACATATTAGGAAATAGGCATATCAATAGAGCATAAGAGCGACATGAACATAAAGGCATGATAAGGCATGATAATCATAACATGGAAATGTGGCAACAACACTTAACATTGAATTAGCATGAGCCAAGGCTCATTGCACATGGAGCATGAGTAAACCCTAATTGCACTTGAAGCACGAGTAAACCCTCGTTGCACTTGAATTAGCATGATTAAACACTCATTGCACATGACGTATCATGATACTATACTTTACCCAATGCATTGGAGCGCTATCAGGGCGCACCCTTCTTAAACATTTCATTTCATGCATAAGTGTGCCACATGGATCATAAAACATGGATTCATAAAACATAATCATTTATTCCACGATAAAGGAATGTGTAATTCATACATTAATCTTTACAATCAATAAGTAAATGTGCATAAAGGTGAATACCCTTGATGGAGAAATGGGCATGGTATTCACTACACAATGATATTGGCTTAGAAAATCGGTGTGATTTCGGCAGCGTAACGACGTGACATAAGAATTCATAAAAAGTATGATGAGAGAGAAAGGGGTTCTTCATCATATTTACATGTAATGGACAGTATGAAGGTCATATAGATACATGTCCCAACAATTGAAAAGGAATTTAGATTCATGATACAAAAGTATTGCTTGAATATAAAAGAGGAGAAAAAGGTTCCTTTCGGAATTTCGGCATAGTAACGGGTGTACATGGGAGGCATTTAATGAGAGAGAAAGGGGTATTCCATCATTAAAACAATAAGAGGGAACTATGGGAGAGGTGAGAATCCATACCCCAACATTCATAAATGAAATTAAAAGGGCAATACAACTTAAAGAAAAATTGACAAAAATGAGAAAGGAAGAAAAACCCTTACTTGGAAGTGTGCTTCCAAAGGCTAGAGAGAGGCTTGTGAGAGGCTTCTTGGGAGCTTGGGGCACCTTGAGAGGATTATAGAGAGAGTAGGGCAGAGGTTGGACGAACTTCAAGGGCTTTGAGTGAGGAGGAAGTGGGAGATTGGGTGGGTTTATATAGGAAAGGTGAGAGAATTCTTTTTTATTTTGGTTTGGGACCCCTTATATTAAAATAATCCAAACCACAAACCATCCCATGGTATTTGCCCATTGTTTCTGGAAAAGGAAAGAGGAAAACAATATTTTACAAGTCCATGGTCCGAACTTATTAAAAAATTAGGATTTCTTATGTGGAGGTGAGTCACACTCCCATGGAAATTAATTTAAAAAGGCAAAGTGTTGAATAAGTCTTGAGGGCTCCATTAATGCTTTGAAAAGTAAGTCAAACAAACCCAAAACATCATCATTTTAATGATAAAACACATATTTGCCGAACATAAGGATTATGGTATTTTATTACATCACCATTGGGTCATTATGATGTCATAAAACACATTATATATTTAAATGGTATTTAATTTTTACCCAAAAATTTGACTGTCTCAGAAAATTATGAAAAATTCACCATTGGATAATTTCGACATCCTGATTCCAAAAATAATATTTATTTTATCTAAATAATTTTCTAAATATGTGAATTTTCACTTTTAAAATAAAAACCGACATTTATAAAAAATTCACGGGTTTTGACAAAAATGGCTTTCATACCTTAATAAAAATTTTAATTGCATTCATAAAATTATAAGAACATTTATAATTAATAAAAATTAATTTAATATTAATAATAATATTTTATTAAAATAATATTTAATTCAAAAATCCTTTAATTTAATAAAATATAATTCTTAATTAAATAATAACTAAAAACATCATTTGTACTTTAAAAACTAATTACAATGCATCAAAAATGACTAGAAATTATATTCATTATTATATACAAAAATAATTTACATGAACATGGTGCTACTTATTTGTTACATAACCCCTTAAAATAGCCGCATAAGACCTAAGGGTAAGGTGTGCGATGGTGACAGACTCTTGGGGTTGCTCGGATAACATTGCTCGAGTGGTAATCTCTATCAACTTCCATTTTTCCCGTAGACGATCACGTTCGAGCTTGACTTGATGAAGCTCAGCTTGGGCTTGGTCAAGGGCAAATCCCAAAGACGCCACCTCCTTTCCGAGCTCCGACAAATGTGCTTTGTAAGGGGCAATTCTACTGGATGAGGCCATCACTTCCTTTGTCTGAGTAGAAAATTGGTTCGTTAAAGCCTTATATTTAAACTACCCAGATGATCACTGTTCAACGGCTATAACAATAACGGTCACAAATCTTAACGTTAAACTAAAGAAGTTGACATCTTATAAAAACATTTTTTTTTCATAATGAAACCTTTAACTAGATCAAGAGGGATTTTCCATTAATGAAATTTTGGGTCGTTACAACATTCCCCCCTTAAGAAATTTCGCCCTCGAAATTTTCCTTTTCCCATACTAAAACAAATGTGGGTAACTTAGCTTCATCATATCCTCTGACTCCCAAGTTGCTTCTTCAAACTTGTGGTTTCTCCACAACACCTTGACGATGGGCATTGTCTTATTTCGTAGAACTTTTTCTCTACGATCCAAGATCTTTACTGGTTGCTCCTCATAAGAAATATCGTCTTCTAATTGTACCACCCCAGAAGAGAGTACATGTGAAGGGTCTGGTATGTACTTCCTTAAGAGGGATACATGGAAGACATCATGCACCTTGGCCATAGTAGGTGGAAGTGCTAGTCGATAGGCCACAGCCACAACACGATCAAGAATCTCGAAGGGGCCGATGTACCTTGGACTTAACTTCCCTTTCTTTCCAAACCTCATGACCTTCTTCCACGGAGATATGCGTAAAAACACCATGTCTCCGACTTTAAACTCAAGGTCTCGTCGACGATTATCTGCATAACTCTTCTGTCGACTTTCGGCTGCCTTAATATGCTGCTGAATGGTTTTCACCTTCTCCACCATTTCTTCGACCATTTCTGGTCCAAGATGCTTACGTTCACCGAACTCATCCCAACATGCCGGTGTTCTACACCTTTTCCCATACAGGGGTTCATATGGTGCCATTTGGATGCTCGAGTGGAAACTATTATTATAAGAGAACTCAACTAGAGGAATATGTTGATCCCATCCTCCTTTAAAGTCCATTGAGCACGCTCTCAACATATCCTCAAGTGTTTGGATAGTCCGCTCGGATTGGCCATCAGTTTGAGGACGATAGGCCGTACTGAAGTTCAGTTCAGTATTCAGAGTATGTTGAAGACTCTTCCAAAACTTAGAGGTAAATCTTGTATCTCGGTCAGACACAATAGATAGTGGTACTCCATGCAACCGTACCACTTCCCTGATATATATCCGTGCCAGTTGATCCAAAGAGAAATCCTCTCGAATAGCAATGAAGTGTGCAGTCTTTGTAAGACGATCCACAATAACCCAGATTGCATTTTTGCTTTTGGATGTCCTTGGAATTCCAGTGACGAAGTCCATGGTGATGTTCTCCCATTTCCATTCTGGTATGGGCAATGGTTGCATCATCCCCTTAGACTTCTGCCTCTCTGCCTTCACTTGCTGACACACCAGGCACTTTGATGTATATTCGGCGATCTCCTTCTTCATATTATCCCACCAAACGTTTTCTCGGCGATCTCGATACATCTTTGTGCTCCATGGGTGAATAGAGAAATTTGAACTATGTGCATCATCCAAAAGTTCCTTCTTCAACTCCGAACGTGGTGGGACACATAGTCTTTTCCCAAACCGCACAATTCCTTCTTCATTAACATTAATCTCTGAGGATTTTCCCTTTTTGATAGCTTCCACTTTTTCTTGGATTCTCGCATCATCCTTTTGAGCATCCTTTAACCTTTCCAAAAGAGATGGTTGAGAAATCATTTGTGAAAGGATTGATGATGTTCCCTTCTTTATGATTCCCACGTCCATCTTCATCAAGTCTAAGAAGATTGGATCCTTCTCAATTCTCATCATTGATAGAATTGCTGGATCCTTTATACTTAGGGCATCCGCCACCTTGTTCGCCTTCCCAGGGTGGTAATGTATTGAACAGTCATAATCCTTTATGAGCTCTATCCATCTTCTCTGGCGCATATTAATCTCTTTCTATGTGAATATATATTTAAGACTCTTGTGGTCAGTATATATCTCACATTTCTCTCCATAGAGATAATGCCGCCAGATTTTCAAGGTAAAGATCACCGCCGCCAACTCCAGATCATGCATTGGATAGTTTCGCTCATGGATTTTCAACTGCCTTGAGGCATAGGATATCACTTTATCATTCTGCATCAGCACACATCCTAAGCCCTTCTTCGAAGCATCACTGAATACCACAAAAAGCTCCCCACTTGTGGGTAAAGTGAGCACATGTGCAGTGATAAGACTCCTTTTCAACTCCTTGAAGCTTTTTTCGCATTCATCACTCCAAGCACACTTTACTCCCTTTCGAGTTAGCTTGGTAAGAGGGTTGGACAATCGTGAGAAGTTTCTCACAAATCGTCGATAATATCCAGCTAACCCCAAGAAGCTACGGATATCAGTTACCGATGTTGGCCTCGGCCATCCCTCAATTGCATCTGTTTTGGAGGGGTCCAAAGATATCCCATTTCTTGTGATGATATGGCCCAAGAATGAGACCTCCTTCAACCAGAACATACACTTGCTGTACTTGGCATAAAGCTTCTCCTTGCGCAAAGTCTCCAGTACAGTTCTTAAATGCTCCTCATGGTCCTCCTTGGTTTTGGAGTATATTAGAATATCATTTATAAAGACTTCTACAAATTTATCTAGGTAATCTCTAAAGACTCTATTCATCAAGTCCATGAATATTTCTGGAGCATTGGTGAGTCCAAAAGGCATTACTATGAATTCATAGTGCCCGTACCTTGTACGAAAAGAAGTCTTGGGGATATCTTCCTTCTTCACCCTTACTTGATAATATCCCGACCGCAAGTCGACCTTGGAGAAGAATTGTGCTCCACGCAGCTGATCAAACAAGTCATCGATTCTTGGGAGAGGATACTTGTTCTTTATCGTGATTTTGTTAAGTTCACGATAATCGATGCAAATCCGCATTGACCCATCCTTCTTCTTGACGAAGAGGACTGGTGCACCCCATGGTGATGCACTTGGGTGTATAAACCCGTTATCCAGATTCTCCTGTAGTTGTTTCTTCAGTTCTTCAAGCTCAACCACAACCATTCTATATGGAGTCTTGGATATTGGTAGCGCCCCAGGTATAAGTTCAATTGAGAACTCAACATCTCTTCTTGGAGGAAGACCAGGAAGTTTCTCGGGAAATACTTCAGCGAATTCCCTTACAATAGGAATTTCTTCAAGGGTGGTTTGTTCCTTGGACTCAATCATCTACGCCAGATATGCGTGCTCATAAGGCAGTAATATCCATGCTTGAGATGATGGAGCTAAAGGAGATTCATCTTCCTCCTGACACTTATAAAGAATCGGGGGTTGATTCTCCATATGGAGTGTGATTTCCCTCTCCTGACAATTTATGTTGGCTCTATATAAGGAAAGCCAATCCATGCCAAGAATTGCATCAAATTCCACCAAAGTGAGTATGACGAGGTTCGCCCGGAAATTCAATCCACAGATTATAACAGGGGAGGACTTATACTCATGGGATGCAATGATTGCCCCATTTTCCGTACTCACCGACATCTTTACTTCCATGATTTGTGGTGGTGCAGGGATTGTTCTACTAAACTTCTGAGATATAAAAGAATGCGTAGAACCTGAATCAAAAAGTACGTTCGCTATTCTTGAATGAATAACTAGCGTACCTGTCACCACTTCGTTGTCGGGGTTCACTTCGGCAGAAGTGATGGAAAAAGCTCTTCCTTGCTGTCTTGGAGGTTGTTGATTGCCTCCGATAACCCTTGGATTAGGGCACTGATTCGCAAAATGACCCGGTTCTTTGCATTTGAACCATTGAACAACGCGTTGAGGTTCGAACGGAGCGTTCCTCCCCTCCGTCGCAGCCGCGGGTCCTTCTTGCTGACAGTTAACAGCAAGGTGCCCTTCTCTTCCACACTTGAAGCATTTTCTTGTCCCCCTAAGGCAATTTCCAGGGTGCTTTTTTCCACACTTTTGGCAAGTGGGGTGCTGGAATTTCTTAGCGCCGTTGGATTTATCCATCGGACCACCAGCATTGAAGTCCACCTTCCGCTTCTTGTCCCCATGATACCCCTGTGATTCTCCGATCTCCATTTCAACCTTGAGGGCACATCGGACAATTTCCTCACAGCTGTCGAAGTCACGGATCGCTAATGCTTTCCGCAAGCTAGGCTTCAGCCCACCAAAGAAGCGGTCAACCTTGCATTCGGGGGTAACGACAAAGCCGGAAGCGTATCGTGCAAGCCTTGTGAAGTTTGCCTCGTACGCTCCCACAGATTCCTCATCTTTCTGCTTGAGGGAAAGGAAGTCCCTTTCCATCTTAAGACGGAGGGTGCGTGGAAAATATTTATCGAAAAACATCTTCCGGAATACCTTCCATTCCAAAGCCTCGATCTCCTCCTCAGGCTTCGTATTTTTGATCAACGTCCACCATTGATCAGCTTCACCCTCCATACGATAAGCCGCCAGGAGAACCTTCTCTTTTTCAGATCATTGGAGGATGGAGAATATCTTTTCAATGGAGTTGATCCATTGTTCAGCAATCGTGGGATCGGATGATCCACTAAAAGTTGGAGGCCATCGTCTCATGAAGCTTTCAATAGCGACATGTTCTTTCTTAGGGGGGGTTGAACGTTCCTCTTGACCAGTGTTTCTATTCAAAACTTGAGTTAGCTGAGAGAGAAGCGTGACAAAGTTTGCGATTCCCGCTCCCATTGGATTGGGCATCTCATAAGTACAATCATCACACTGATCTTCACAACGGTTGTTAGCCCGAGTTCTCCTATTACCGGCCATTGGCTGGAATAAAAGGAATGTTAGGGGTAACACATAAAGGGTAATCCAAAGACAAAAGTTGATGACTTATAAATAAACTTTAATCTCTTTAACTCATGAGTCTATAGGATTCAATCCAGGCTTTTCCTGATCTTCCTTCTAACATATATTCTTAGGGGCATTTTTCCCTTAATAAGGGTTCATACTAAGATTGTGAATTTATCAAAACATATCCCCCGGGAGTGTCGTAACCAAGAGTGCAGCAAGCCCCATTGTCGTGCACCAGTTCCCGTTCGAGTCTAGCTCAAAGCGTGTTTTCGGGTTTTACCCCTAGGATACATATGTGCCAGAGCCGCCTCTACCTGCTCGTATCCAGACAGGGATGTATTTGTTTGATAAACCACTTACATAGTATTTACCAAAATTTAGGGATGTTTTTATTATTCTTAGTCTTCTATCTAAGGCTTTACTAGGTTTCCTAATCCCAAAAATAACCAAACCTATCCTTTGATACCAACTGTGACAACCCTGATTTTTATTACAACTTAAACATGCTTTATTACATAAAACTTCACTTGATACAACAAAGAAGATCAAGAGGTTTAGTGTCTTTGGGGCTTAGGATCATTACATAAAAAAATTAAACTTGAAATACAACATCCTTATTGAAAACATCCTTTATATGACCACTACATTCCTTCGTACTTATCATTGCATGAGATAACCTGAGGACACGCATAAGAAAAGGGTGAGCTATAAAGCCCAGTAAGGGAGTACATAATGAATAACATGAGGAGTACAATACATGTTAGGAAATAGGCATATAAATAGAGCATAATAGAGACATGAACATAAAGACATGATAAAGCATGATAATCATAACATGGAAATGTGGCAACAACACTTAACATTGAATTGGCATGAGCCAAGGCTCATTGCACATGGAGCATGAGTAAACCCTCATTGCACTTGAAGCACGAGTAAACCCTCGTTTCACTTGAATTAGCATGAGTAAACACTCATTGCACATGACGTATCATGATACTATACTTTACCCAATGCATTGGAGCGCTATCAGGGCGCACCCTTCTTAAACATTTCATTTCATGCATAAGTATGCCACATGGATCATAAAACATGGATTCATAAAACATAATCATTTATTCCACGATAAAGGAATGTGGAATTCATACATGAAACATTAAAATCATTAAGTAAATGTGCATAAAGGTGAATACCCTTGATGGAGAAATGGGCATGGTATTCACTACACAATGATATTGGCTTAGAAAATCGGTGTGATTTCGGCAGCGTAACGACGTGACATAAGAATTCATAAAAAGTCTGATGAGAGAGAAAGGGGTTCTTCATCATATTTACATGTAATGGACAGTAATAAGGTCATATAGATACATGTCCCAATAATTGAAAAGGAATTTAGATTCATGATACAAAAGTATTGCTTGAATATAAAAGAGGAGAAAAAGGTTCCTTTCGGAATTTCGGCATAGTAACGGGTGTACATGGGAGGCATTTAATGAGAGAGAAAGGGGTCTCCCATCATTCAAAAAATAAGAGGGCAGTATGGGAGAGGTGCGAAACCATACCCCAACATTCATAAATGAAATTAAAAGGGCAATACAACTTAAAGAAAAATTGACAAAAATGAGAAAGGAAGAAAAACCCTTACTTGGAAGTGTGCTTCCAAAGGCTAGAGAGTGGCTTGTGAGAGGCTTCTTGGGAGCTTGGGGCACCTTGAGAGGATTATAGAGAGAGTATGGCAGAGGTTGGACGAACTTAAAGGGCTTTGAGTGAGGAGGAAGTGGGAGCTTGGGTGGGTTTATATAGGAAAGTTGAGAGAATTATTTATTATTTAGGTTTGGAACCCCTTATATTAAAATAATCCAAACCACAAACCAACCCATGGTATTTGCCCATGGTTTCTGGAAACGGAAAGAGGAAAACAATATTTTACAAGTCCAAGGTCCGAAATTATTAAAAAATTAGGGTTACTTATGTGGAGGTGAGTCACACTCCCATGGAAATTAATTTAAAAAGGCAAAGTGTTGAATAAGTCTTGAGGGCTCCATTAATGCTTTGAAAAGTAAGTCAAACAAACCCAAAACCTCATTATTTTAATGATAAAACACATATTGGCCGAACATAAGGATTATGGTATTTTATTACATCACCATTGGGTCATTATGATGTCATAAAACACATTATATATTTAAATGATATTTAATTTTTACCCAAAAATTTGATTGTCTCAGAAAATTATGAAAAATTCACCGTTGGATAATTTCGACGTCCTGATTCAAAAAATAATATTTATTTTATCTAAATAATTTTCTAAATATGTGAATTTTCACTTTTAAAATAAAAACCGACATTTATAAAAAATTCACGGGTTTTGACAGAAATGGCTTTCAAACCTTAATAAAAATTTTAATTGCATTCATAAAATTATAATATCATTTATATTTAATAAAAATTAATTTAATATTAATAATAATATTTTATTAAAATATTATTTAATACAAAAATCCTTTAATTTAATAAAATATAATTCTTAATTAAATAATAACTAAAAACATCATTTGTACTTTAAAAACTAATTACAATGCATCAAAAATGACTAGAAATTATATTCATTATTATATAAAAAAATAATGTACATGAACATGGTGCAACTTATTTGTTACATAACCCCTTAAAATAGCCGCATAAGACCTAAGGGTAAGGTGTGCGATGGTGACAGACTCTTGGGGTTTCTCGGATAACATTGCTCGAGTGGTAATCTCTATCAACTTCCATTTTTCCCGTAGACGATCACGTTCTAGCTTGACTTGATGAAGCTCAGCTTGGGCTTGGTCAAGGGAAAAGCCCATAGACGCCACCTCCTTTCCGAGCTCCGACAAATGGGCTTCGTAAGGGGAAATTCTACTGGATGAGGCCATCGCTTCCTTTGTCTGAGTTGAAAATTGGTTCGTTAAAGCCTTATATTTATGATACCCAGATGATCACTGTTCAACGGCTATAAAAATAACGGTCACAAATATTAACGTTAAACTAAAGAAGATGACATCTTATAAAAACATTTTTTTTTCATAATGAAACCTTTAACTAGATCAAGAGGGATTTTCCATTAATGAAATTTTGGGTCGTTACATTATAAGCCATAAAAGTTTTCTTTCACATGAACACATAGTCCAACCCATGCATTAAATCATTATTGTATATAAAAAATAATATCCACTTGAGACTAGTGCTAGTATAGGTGAAATGATTACCATATTCATGAGATCTATAATGCTTTCGGATGATTATCCCAACCAGACACATGTTAGTCCATTTTCAAATAACATATTTATTAGGATATAATATAATGACAAATTTCTCACAAATCAACAGTAGTATCCATCCAGTCTATGAAAAATATGGATATCCAATCCACATTAGGGATTTCATTGTTTCAAAATTTCATTTATCTTTATGGTGTCCCAAGTAATTCCCTTTCTAGTAATCATTTACCCTATGAATATTAAGTTCTCCATCTAAAACCAACACTTGGAAAAACTATTTAGACATTTTACCATTAGTAAGTGTTACCAATACAATCCTTATATGTACTTCATGATCTCTATTTAACTTGGTGTATATTATAATATCATCAGTAAATAATACCCAAATTTTTTCAAAGCTATTATCAAAATATTCTACTTATAAAATACATGAATGTAGTTGGGTTACTAGTAATACGGAAGGGAATAAATATGATCCATTTGGTCCATCCCTTATATGAAATGTTTTATTCTAAATACCTCCCTTCTTTGTCTTCAGCTAATGATATATGGAATGAAGATCCACCTTTGAGTTTAGTGATATCATAAATGTTTATTGGTAAATTCATACCTATTATTTAAGTATATCATATTAATATTAATTTAGTTAATCAAAACACACATTAAACCATGATGTTTCATAGATAACAACAATTGTGCACCCAAGGTGATGCACATGAGAATACGAATCCCTTTTATAAATGATCATGTATTTTATTCTCTTACACTTCTTGTTCTATGTGGACTATCAATTAAGTAAATTTTGTAATATATTTAGTTTTAATTTTTAAATATATTTAGAAAACAATATCAGGATATGGTGGATATCTGAGAAAATATTCTTGAAATACAATATTATTTTATCTTCAAATTTTAAATTTACCCATTTTTGGTTCTTTCCATTGAATAAAAAATTTGGAAATGTCATTCTTCATCCCTAATAACACACATGATTGTGGGAATATCTATAGTAGGTTCATGATCATTATTTTAGTTTTACATGAGATATGGATGGTTATTAATATAGAAGAAGAAAACATTTTCATAACATTTGATTTGATTTATTTATAATGAGATCTAATTTATTCCTATTATATCATAAAATTTCACCAAGTGATGAAATATGAGATTCACTAGAATAATCTATTCAGAGACAAAATAATATTATATTCTAACACTTCGGTTGCATTAATCTCAATATTAATTTTTATTAAAGATTCATCTACTTCATGGTATTGAGATTGTTATTTGAAAGTTCTAGAACACATGCATGATATAATGTAATACATATAACTAGAATCAAATAAATAATTTTCCATTATTGGGTGAATTTTAAGTTTACATTTTTTGGATTCATTTTCATTTTCTATCACAGTGGTGGGGATGGAAAATTATTTCTTTATCTCATTCAAATTTGGTGGGTGTTGATATTTATTACCATTAAAGAATTTTTTTTTGGTGAATTGGATTTCATATTACAATTTCTCATTAAATTTGAAACATTAATCCTAGGGTGATTAATTGGGAGGTTATTTCATTACCTCAATCACATTGTTTGTATTATTCATGTCCTTTCCGCATTCATTTGTTTGGTTTTCTTATATTTTATAATTAAATCATTCCCCAAACCTTTTAAGTTATTTCCCATAATCCTAATTATAATATATTTTACATGTGGGTGGATATATCTTATTTACACCATTTTTATTTGACCAAATTTTTAATGGTCCTTAAATATTTCTTAACCATCATATCCAAGGAACATTTTTCGGAAAATTGAATCTAATTTTGGAGAGCATTAAATTACTTATTCATAACAACCAAAGTATTGTATATATTTAAGCATTAAAGGTTTTGGTTTTAATGTTCAAGATAATATATCCACTTTTCTATATTTATTGATAGGAAAACCATATAAATATATTGAAATACTTGAGAAATTTTCCTCAAAATCCATGATGGATTCATCTATTACTTCTTATAATCTATGAATTTAAATATCCATATAGTTCAATGAGTTCAAGTAAAATAGTTTTTATGAAATTTATTCCTAATTTAATTACACTCCATATACATTATTTAATATATTGACAATGTATTCATTGATAACTCTAACCATTGATCAGATTCTCTATATAAAATATAAACAGATAATGGAACCTTATACTTATCAGAATAGTGGATCATAAAAATGATCACCTATACTGATTTGACCCACTATTATTTGATAAATTATATATATATATATTTGATATTGGTTTTTCTTTCCTCGTAGATGACACAATTACTACTTTCTCATTATTTGGAGATGGTGGACATTCTGATATGGTATTTCTAGTTCCCACAATTTTACATAATTGAAAATTTTTGAATAAATCATTATACCATTGATCATGAATAAATAGTTTTTTATCATTTCCAAAAACAATTGTAAAGTAATTTCATATGTGATATCTATGATTATCATACCCTTAATGTAAAATGATACATCTAGGATCATGTAATGTAATAAGTTTTACAAAAAAAATTGGAATAATTACTTTATTTATATATCCATCAGAATTGTTCTTAGGGAGAATGTGTTTAACAGAAGCATATCCCCCATGTGTGTGATCCCTCAACTGCAATAAGAAATCCTTATCCTAAAACCAATACAAGTCATGTAAATACCCAATGATCTATATTGGGTTTATAACACCATGGTCCATCTGAGCCGAGGCCACATCTCCTTGTAGAATCTACACAGGGAATTCATTTTTTGGAAACCAGGTAATCATATACATTACCATATCATAGGATGTAAACCTATACATAGATATATCCTTAATATTTATCCTAATATTTTCTAATCACAATTTAAATATTAACAAATCCATGTATTTATAAAAAATTTCATGAAATAACTTCATCACACATCACTATTATGTCATTTTTAAGATAAATATCCTTTTATTTATACACTATAAGATTAAGAGGTTTAGTTTCATGGGAAAATTGTGTCCATAACTAACATATAAATAGAATAATGTATAAATTAAGTCAATATGTTTTATTTATCCTCCAAAATCCTATCATGTTATCCTTGTAAAATATAATTTCATGATTTTATACATCAAATAATGTGGTGACCTAAAAACCTAATATGGGGAAGGATAAAAATAAATCAATATGTGATTTTAATCAACTATACATGGGTGATAATAGTTATAATCAAATAATAATTAGGTGATAATTATCATATGAATGAAGAAATAATTTATGAAAAATACCTAAAATTATTCATATTTAAAATAATTAAACATCATATGTTAGTGGTCAAATACCACACAATGTTGTGAACAATGCTATCATCATGTTCACTCATAAAATATATGCACAAATCGTAACTTCATTGTTGTGAGAAAATATATTTATAATTTTCTTGAATAATACACATAATGTCATGAGCTAATTAACATTACATATTTTATTGTACAAATATATAATTCTAATACCATAAATCATGTTATGAAATACTATATATCATACATGCCACATTGTAAGAGAACATAAAACAACAATTACCAAGAAATAAACCAATAGAAAGGATCTGTTTTACAAATAATGTGAAAATCATATATTAATGAACATCCTTCGGGATTCCAAAATGAAAATTCAAAATCATATTATGGTTTTAAGTGTAGTCATTGTAGATTAGATAAGAAACAACTTAAGGGGAGTGAATGTGGTGTTTTGGAAAATAATCACTTTATGAAAAATCATTGTTTTTGGTTTATAAAACAATTTTTACACATAAAAAAATTAAGTGAAAAAGTACATAAATTATATATTAATGATATAAATTGAATATAAATAAATAAAACAATGTGAAATGGTAGATTACTCAAAATAATTTGTTCGGTTCTAAAATTGCATTACCTTTAAATCATTTTCGCTTTGTAATTGTTACACATCTTGTTTAATAATCATATGTTTACTAACACATGAAACAAATAGTTATTAACATTAATAAATTTCATTATTAATCCATTATGATAGTCAGATTCTATTTTAATATATTCTTTGTAAAATATATAATATTTTGCTTTCATATTTTCATTAAGTTGTCTCGTTTTGTTTTTGTTTTTTTTTCATGTTCAATGATATTCATATATATGTAAAAATAACTCTATAAACATATAATACATGATATTTCAAATTTATTTATTATATATGATTCATTCTATATATCCTTGATGTTTGTGATTAGAAAAGTGTGGGTAATGTCTTCATAGGTGGTTTGCAATCTGTAATAGGAATAATGTAAAAAAAGAATAAAGAATGTATAAAATAAAATATAGTGTAAATATAATCATTAAATTTGGTTAAAATAAGTAATATACAACTAACATACAACTCAATTAATGTCATATTTTATTCAAATGGAATAATAAAACACGGAATATAGGAAGAAAATTATAGAAAAACTTAATGAATCCTTACCATATTCTTGGGATTTTTTTCTTTTCCCCTAAACTCAATGAATTCTCATATTTTTTGTACTCTAGATTATCACTAATTATTATAAAGGGTATTAGGGAGTTTAATTGTAAATATTATTTTAATTGGTATTTGGAATTTTTATAGTTTTATTATGTGGTGTAGAGGGGGTCTTTATAGATTCCGAGAGTAGTAGGCTTATGTTATAATGAAGAATAAATTATTATACCCATGGTATACTATCAATTGAATTTTGTTAATAATATGAAATATATTTTAATAAAATAAAATTATTTTCATACTTTCAAATACATTATAATTATAAAATATTATTTTAGTAATAGGGAAAAGAGAAATGTTGATAATTGTTTTTTTAAAGGGACACTCCAAACTTTTAGATACTGTAAATTTCTTTTCATGCTTGGAAATTACTTTTTTTATTTTTATTTATCCATTTATATAATTAAAAATTTTAGTTGGAATAATTTTTTTATATTAATTAATTCATTATTGAAATTATTAGGTCATCTAGCATGTGGAATATGAAATCCTTTATTCTCACTATTCATCTTAAAATTGTTGTTTCTCATAAAATTGCCAAAAATTAACCCTTGAGAAATTTTTACAATGAAATTTTAAAAATAAAAAAACATTTATTAATAAATTTACTCAAAACAACATTTACTATTTATCCCTCATTTTCAATTATATATACTTATACACATGATATTTCATATATACTACTTCATAGTGACCAATGAACTCATATATGGTCATTTTTTGGTATAGGAAATAATATATTCGTTCCATATATTATCAATTAATAGATAATATATATAGATGTTTCAAATACTATCCCAAAAGAACATATAATTTTATCAAATTGGTAGTGGAAGTATTTTTAGGAAGAACATTCCACCATGCCTCAGTCAAAGAGAATTTTTATACCTGAGATGTAATCATCTAAATAATATTTTTCAATATTACATAAATATATTATAATTGTGAATATTACATTTCAATACTTTATACTTCTCAAAAGTATATGAAATTCCTAGATATATGATCAAATAATATTTTTTAGTAATGTGTATATTTATCACCACCCTAATTATTTAATTCTATATCTAATGATATACTAAAACAAAATGGTTAGAATTATTGTTATATTATATTTTCAATAGAAATAAATAATAAGTTAATTAAAACCAATAATAATATGTAGTCAATTATAATACACATATTTCAACCAATAAAAATTTAGGATCAAAATATAACTTTTTTTTGTTAAACCAATATCTCTTTTCGAACAATATATACCAATTATTCATACAGAATACTATTTTATTTTTTATGTTTCATATGTTGATTAATTATTTATTATTATATTCTTGATATCATAATCCCATTAATTAGTTATACAATTATCCAAAATTAACATCTAATCTTAACCCTAAAATACAAACATATTATAACATTACACAAGTAATCATATTATATTTCACCCCTAAAGCGTAATTGTTTGGGGTCTCTCGAAATTTTATGCATAAATAACATGTTTTCCAATTAAATGTCCATTTCACAAAAACATAACCCCCAATACCACTTTAAATAAATAATATATTTTATAATATAATCAATAACCAAGGGAACCTAAACATTTTTAAGGACAATATATGATATTTGGAATGGGAAAATAGAAGAGATATGGATCAATATAGCATTGGTCATCATAAAAAAGATCATAAGTGAGTATAAGATGAACATTATGTTTTTAAAAAATGAATAAAGGGATATGATCATAAAATAATGAAATTATATGAAATGTTACATATATGATTAAACAAGAATCATATTATAAATTTATTGTTCTAAAATAATATTGAAGCCTTGGATTGTTGAATCATGAAAAAATTATCATAATCCATTGAAACATAACATTGCATTATGGATTAAACCTACAAGTATAAAATCACATAATGTGTTAAAGAATCATTCCCAGACCATCACATCATTGTACATTAAATGGACATTGTAGTCACAAAAACAGTGTGGATTAGGTTCACTCTCAAGTTCCAAAAACTCCATGTAATAATTTACAATATGATCCATAATGCATTGGAGGGATATATAATTATTGTCCCATGTAACATATAATATAGATTTATACATATGAGTTCTAAATTAACATGAAAAAATTATAAATCCTCTAAAAACGATTAAATCATAATAAAGTAATGTATTTTAGTAAAATTTACTCTAGGAATAAATATATCATCTTAATGAATAAATTAAGCTATTTCATTTAACATATCTCTATGAAAACAAAATATTAAATCATATTAATATATATGAAGACCCTATTATTGGTTGAAATGGATTAAAATAATAATAATTCTTTTTAAACAATCTCATTAAATCTAATCCCTGATGAAAATATTCTTTCAGTGTGTATATATATATATATTTTTTAAAACATCACTGAATAGGTAAAATAATAAAGGGACCATTCGAGATGTTAATGGAAGTAAATGGTGCGAGGAATATTTCAATAAAAAATGTTTATAAGTTTAATTTAACATTTCATTTAATATAAATTAAATTTCAAAAAAACAAAATACATAATGAAATCATACATGTTAATATATATATAGAAATAAAATAATATGAAATGCATTGAAATTGAAAAACAAAATGTTTAATAAAATGTAGGGATGTGGTTGGTTCCACATATAACATCATTTTATTTGAATTATGTATCAATGAGTGATAAATTAGAGATAATGTATACAAATATATAATATTAATAGAGTATAAAAAATTATGTATGTAGAATATATATACAATTTAACATAATATAAATTTAGACCTAGAGAACCTGGATTTAAAATTGTTATTAAAAAAAAAAACTCATGGTATCTAGTGGGGTTTAAATAATGAAATTACTAAATTATATAAGAAAATATACATGTAAAAGTAAGAACAAAAATTGATATTATAAAATAATTCATTAGGGTAGTGATTAGATCGTGTAAAAAAATAATGGGTTCATAATATGAATTATTTAATAAGTAATCTAAATTTAGATATTGAACTACCATATTTTCTCCCAACACATAAGAAGGAACATTAACATCTTATATAGTAGGAATATCCATATTAATCCTATATTCCAAAATATTAAAATTAATATTATCTTATAAAATATTAAATTTTATTAAATTATTTTATATATATTAGTTAGTCATATTGCTTCATTCATTAACAAATGATTGTAGTTAATATTTTATTATAAATGGTTTGGTACATTGAAGTAAATCCCCATTATAGAAAAAAATTATTTTATGATTATTAGATAAATAATTAGAATTTTATTTTTATAGTGATCCATACAATATCATGTTCATTTTATAAATGAAACAAGTATTCTTTGTGTCAGTAGAATTAATAAAAAGGACTTGTCACAAGATTAACTAATAAAAATTAGATGATTTTTATTGTGTATTTAATATTTTCTCACCCATCATAAGGAATAAAAATTACATAAAATTACTTTTAATATCATTTAAAAAAATCCTTAATTTTTTAATACAAATTAATGATGAAAATATTGACGATATGGTACATTTTTTAAGGAATGTTCTTGATCCTTCCCAAATAATAACATATCATATTAAACAATAAATATGTTCATAGAGTTATATAATATTTATAAAATATTATAGATGAATAAATAAGTTAATTGAAAATATTTATATTTTATAAATATGTATTTAATTATTTTATATGACGTGGTAATTTAATTTTTTATTTAACTAGATAATTTCCTTTATGAATTTACACATTGAACTAGATTCAATTGGAATGAAGGATACAATCTTATTATTGGGAAGATAAGTTGCTCAATGTTTATTAAAATTAATTTAATTGTATTTGGGATGGTAATAAGATTAAAAATTTATAAAATACGATATATGAAGTATCAGAGGTGGATTTATTTTTTTGGTTAATATAACATATATTTATTTGAAAGCTGATTACATAAAGAGAAAACATATATGAGAGTTATGTGAGTAAGGTATGGATATTTTTGATATAATTAACACAACCAATCACAATATAGCACCTCCATCTACAATAATAGTAATATACATACATCAAATACATAGCTCCAATAAGCATGGGTCTTGCGGCTATCATCGAGTGGGAATATCACAAAATATGGGAGGAATTATCCTAAAAAGAAATTTAAAATACATAAGAAAAACCATAAATTAGTAAGACAAATATATATATGTATGATCACTTAAAAAATAAAAAATTATTTGATGAAATAACAGGTAATATTACATTTGAGAAGTTAAATACATGGATAATCATACATTCGAAAATACATTAAATTCCAAAAGGTAATGGTTGGAAATTATTGAGTTTTAAAAAACGTATGACATGTTTGATAAATATTATTAAAGACAACACCCAATCTAAATAAACTAAAAAAATCATCTGAAACCATTATTATAAACTCAATATGAACAACTGATATGGTAAATCATTAAAATTCATTCTCTTTGAAAGATAATTGATCAATATGAGTTAATAATGAGAAGATTTATTTTCCAAAATGTTCAATATATATACCTATATGAAATTTTCATTTATAAGTTAAAAGAAATTATTATATAATTTAAATATGATAATATAAAATTATTTTTTACTTCGTCACAAAAAAAATTTCGTTGATTGATTTTTTTGTGATCTTCCTAAACTATTGTTTGTTAGTCAGAAATACAGATTTAAAAAAATATATAATTTATGGTAATATCATTATAGAAGTGTATAATGGATGATTATGTTAAATTTTAATTATTTAAAAATTTATTTACCTAATAAACTATACATTTTCAATATTTTTCTTATTAATTTGATCTACAAATTTTGAGAACCAAATTAAAATTTATCATTATTAAAAACAATATTCCATCTTCACACAATTTAGTTTTTTTATGGTGAAATTATGTTTTAGATTTTTATGAATGAAAATTTTAGTTTATCTGTTTCATATTAACCTAATTTACTCCATGTTAATTATTATCCATGATAATGTAACCTTATAAATAATTATAAATCATAAAAACACATTTTTTCTAAAAAGTGTTTTTAGATGAATACATGCATTTATTTTAAAACTATATCTTTCATCGTTATAAATATGATAACATAAACTTATTTTTAAATATAAAATCAAAATTATTAAAATTATTTAATTTGTTCTATTTTTTATATTATAAATAAAATTAACTAAAAAGGTTAAAAATGTTACCCTGATAAAAAAATGGTATATATTATTTTACTAAGTGAAAAAGGACAAATTATTATTAAATAATCTTATTAAATGAGTGTTAGGTGTTTTATTTTTCCTCAAAACCACATTAACCTCTATATGTTTTCTATTTTATACATTTGTCAATTTATTAGTAACTTTACATTTATTGGATATATAAGGGGTACATCTGAAACTACCCTTCACCTTGCATATAACAAGAAATCATTTCTTGCACATCAAGACTGACATAAATATAGAATTACTTATTTAAACTATTCCATATTTATCCACCTATACACCTCTCCCACTTTTAAAATCATATTATCACTATTAGTTATAATATGAACATCATTTCAAAGGATAGTTTCATATGATAATTTAACATAAAAACTTGAATATCTGCTTTTTCTTAATGTTTCCATCTTCATTTTTTCTATAAAATATTTATATAATTTTATAAATATAATTAATTCATAATAATAATTAGAATAATATTTAATTGTGTTAATCGATCAAAAAAAATATTAAATCAATTCCTTCTAATAATAGAGGAATATAACATCAATCAAGTGTATATTCAGATTACAGAATCCAAAAAATGTTGTTTTCTTTTTATCCTAACATCCCTTATATGATAGAATCAAGGATGGTGTTAATGATGAATGTGATGAATAATTATATTCAATATTTCACAAATATTATTCACAGATTCAAATTTTTCATATACCATAATTCCATCCAATTTTTGAGAAATGAGACCGATAATCATGTTTATGGTGGACTACCACCCTCATGAACAATGAGTTTCATTTTTAATCACCAGCTATCTTAAGATGTTATAAGAATATTTTTACACTGGATATACATTAAAAATTACATTTTTATGATAATATTTATGTCATTTAGTAATTATCTAATGAGATTTCATTATATAGGAAGACACCCTAATACATTACATTTTTGGTCGGTTTTATCATCTATGCTAATGATATTATATTGAATATTTCACAATAAATTACAGGAAAAAACATTGTGGTAGTATAATTTAATAATGATATATTTAATTGTAATCAATTATTCTATAATTGTGATTTAAAATAATTAATATTATATAATATATCACTTTTCGATAGTAAATAATGTAAAAAATATGTTCATCATATTTTCAATTATAACAAGATGTATTCTGATATTTCCCCAGATTCAAATAATATATAAGATATAACGTAAAATTATTATTATTATAGCATCAATGATGTATTAATGAGGAACTAAAAACTCCATATTTAATAATTATCCAATATTTGTTTTTCTTTGAAATAAAAAATTCAAAGTTGAAACACTGGATATTGAAAATAAACAATAATTGATTAATATATTTTTCATTAATAGGTCTAAAGATAAGAATAAAATAAAATATTTTTTATTTTATGGTTATTATATATATTACTAATTTATTTACTTTCAATATAATGTTTTTTATATAATGAAAAAGTAAATTTAATCGAAAGTTCAGGGTTTTCATCTCAAATTCCATTCTTCAAGAAATATTTGTTATTATACATGTAGTTCCAAAAACATTATACATATAATAACCATTTTGGTAATGAAATTATGAATTAATTTTATTCATGGAAATTTATTTTCCATTTGAATGTCTCTCTTTCATTAATATCTGAGTCAAATTATCATCTAAATGTAATGTTTTATTTTTCACTATTTCAGATCTATGCAACATGATTGATTTTTGGAACCTAAATTTATTTTATATGGTTGTTTTTTATCCATATTGGATTCAAATATAAATAATATATTTAAATTTATGATATATATTTAATTTTCATGGGAAACTAATTATTCATTTCATTCCATTAATATAACTCTTTTTTGGAATCTCAATTATCATACTTTGATTTATGATTATCCCTTTTCTAATTGTTTCATATATGTTGGGTATATTATTCCATTATATATTATTATATGGTAAAATCACATATTTCAATAAAATAAAATTTATACCAAGAAATATCTCTATAAATTTTATTTGTTTCATGAATTATGACATTTGTATTATATTTGTTTAACTGAAATTTAAATTTTTTGAGTTAAAATATTATTCTATAAATTTCATTCATATTGTTTAATAAATTATTCTATTTACTATTTTATTACATATAACCATTTTTATCTGTTGGTAAAATGTTTTTTCTTTAAAAAAATATGTTATATTTATGAATTTCATTCTCATACACATGAAACAAAAAATTTTAAACAACATTTAAATTCATTAAAATGGTTTTACATCCATTACCATGTTCACAATTATGGAATCAAATTCCCATTAATATTTTGAAAAAAATTATTTTCACACATGTTACGTCTATATTTACCTTTTTGAATTTTAAAATTTATTTTTCAATACCTCTTTTACATTGTTCATTTTCATCAATATGTTTTAAAAATATTCAAATTGTTTTAAATACTTTCAAAAAAAATTATATATCGTTGACACATCCTTATTTTTTATAAAAAATTCTGCCACTTAATGTATATTTTATTTTTAAATATGTATAATAAATTTTTCAAAAGTCATTTATTTCCTTGGAATTTTATTTGAATTATGTTTTACACATATTTTATAATTATTCCATAAATGTTTTTTTGAATTCATTTTTATTTTCACTTCTATTTACTTGCTAAAATATTTGAAGAATGAATCATGTTTTGATCACCCTGTATATATTATTATGATACAAATCATTTTTAAATTGTATTTTTGTTTCATGTGATTTCATATGTTCTTTTAATGTGTTTTTTTGAAAAGGTATAAGAAACACATTGTTCTTCTATGGGTTACTTGTTATTAGATGAATGTTTGATTTTATGTGGAACCATAATGTATTAGATAAAATTTCATATCTAGAGGGATGATAAAATTTTTCATTAATGATATGTGGGAAACATTGCACATACATTTATCATGTAAATGAAATAATTTTTTATATGCTTTAGTGTATGTGATACAAAAAAACACTATTAAATATGTAATTATATTAATGGGATTCATGAATCACTGTTTTATTGCTTCTTTCTTAATGTAATGTGGGATTATTTGTTCACATGATTTTATATTCTTGTGTTTCTTACATGTATTAAAATTTTAAAATATTTATTCATATACATTTAAATATATTCCAATCTCTTGGATTATTTTTATTGAATCATTATTCCATAATCTATTGATTAATGAATTATACTATGCCAATACGTAAACCATGAATTATAAAATATTCCTTATTTCGTGTGAATTTCATAATTATACTTATATTCAAAACATATCATTCTTTTGATATTATATTTGAAATTATTATGTTTAAACATATTGATCATATTAGTTCACCCCATTCATATCATTCCATTCCCAATGTAATTATGGTAATAAAAGTATTTTTCATCACGAATAGTTTCTTATGAAGAGTTTTTGTGGGAGATATTGAAGACTCATTATGGATTACGTAGTTAATTTCATAATGGGAAATAAGATTCCATTAAATTATATGTATTTTGTTTATTTAGTTAATGTATTGTCTAAATTATTTAAAACCCTAAACCTAAATTTTATTGGAAATATATTTTAATGAAATATTAGGTTTGTGTTATGTAATTTCAAGACTGTTTGGTCTAGGATATCATATTTGGTATCATAGAAGTGTAAATATAACATTAAAGATCATAATTATTATAATTGAGAAAAAACCATGAATCCTAAAAGTAACAAATGGTTGGTAAACTATGTTTGAATATAATTTCAATAGAATATATAACCCCTTATGTATTTGAGGTAATAATATGGGGATTAAGAGAAGGGAACCTTTGAAAAAACCATTGTAATAATTATAATGAATATGTTTTTGTATAGGATAACATTATGATGTTTTCCTAAAGTATATATTATGTTATTAAACTTCTAATTACATCTCTTTATGGGTATTATATGTCGATGTTGTCTCAAGAAGATATTTACAAAAGCTTAATAACCCCAAAAGGGAAATTTGGATATTAAATTCATAGTAACCTGATGCATGAAAATTTGGCATAACTAAAAACATTCTATTACACTTTCTAGTGGTATTCATTGGATAATTACATTATATTTATAATCCATTATAAATTTTTTATTTTTTTAATAATTTTAACAGGAATAGTATAATAAGTAATATATAACATAATTTAATCTAGGGAAAAAAAATTAGAGTTTGTATCAATCATGTGTGGCATAGTTGAAATGAAAATATCATAGTTTTAAATTATGGTTTAATTGGAGTTAAAATTTTAGGATTTATTTTCCATATTCATATACTCTGAGAAATTTGGATATTATCATAACTATTTGAGCCTTCTTATTAGGATGAAACATGATTGGAAGGATAAATATGTGATATCTATATATCCAAGATCAATAATTACTTAAAAAAATAAATTAGTGTACATTAATTTTTCAGAATCAAAATATATTCCTATTATGATATAAAAGTTTATTATTATAGTCTTCCATAAGGTAGTGAGGCCAATACCATAATATATATAAATTAATTATAATGATAACAATATTACTTAGTGAGATATATTTATCGATGTTTTTCTCATACATTATAAAGGTTATAAGTTCTAAAAAACACTAACAAATTTTTCATTATTATTTCCACATTAAATGTTTTGAAATATATTTTAAATGAAAAATAAAAAAATTTGACATAATTTATTAAAATTTAAATTTTAGAAATATAACTACTAAAGGACACCTGATTATGTTATATAAATTTAGGATTAATGGTTGAATCGTGGTATTTTGAGGTTATTTAACAATTGGGACAATGGTATATATACCATTTTAGGTGAATTTTTGTACATGTAGTCATTTATAATTGGATATTGATGATAAAATCGATTTTGTAAAAGGAAATAATTATTTAGGAAGTTTCTTTAATTAAAGGTAAATGTTATTTTAGGATTGGAATGTTATTTAATATATATTATTCAAACCCAACAATACATGGGAATATGATTAAATAATAATGTTTGAGGAAAATATATGTTTTTTGTGGAGAATAATATTATAATATAGATATACAATTATATGCTTTATATTTCTTTACTATTTCAGTAGCTAACTTTTTTATTAATAAAGAAATGGAATAATTAGGATATTGTTTTTTTAATGGGGTTGAATGTAATGACTTGAAATAATAGACCACAAAAAAACATAGTTTTTCTAAATAACATACAATAAAAAAATTTCCCAATGTAAAATAACCAATAAATAATAGAAAAAAAATTCAGTGAACTATAACAAACACTATAATAGTAAATCATTAAAATATGTTACCTTTGGTTAATAAGTAATCAATAAATCTTATTCCTTAAAATTTTTATTATAAGTAATTTTCATTTTCATTTTCATATGTATATTATTTTGAATGATAATTTTGTAAATTTTAGATATTTAATTTGATAAAATACAATTCATTTTTTAACTAATTACATCAAAAAAATTAAGTATGAATTTTATTGTTTTTTTAAGGTGAATTTACAAATGAAAATATTAATTCCATTAAAAAATAGAAATTTATGATATTATAATTATGTACGTCTATCCAGTATGTTTACAAAACTATTTATGAAACATCTAAACCATTTATTTTTTATATCTATTTTATTTTTTGTTTTAGATGCATTGGTAATTTCCTGATAGTTTTAAATGAATTATTGTGTTTTCCTAGAAAAACAATGTCGAGAAAACGACCATGGTGAAGGTCATGTTTTTCATATATATTTCCGATGTAAAATATCCTAAGCTACCATGAATAGTTTTGGTCATGGTCTTGGGTTTGTGACATTCATCGTATCCCTTTAATCTATGTCCAAAAATAACACACTATGTATGTGGTGGATGTTGTGGTGGGTAAAAGGATTAAATATATAAACCATATTATGGTCGATTTCAATTTTCCATATCAATTAAATCTCCAAAAAGCCATGGTGAAGTCACCAATACATGGGTTTTTGGGTATATGTTTAATTAAAAATATTGAATGGTTCTTATCCTTATAGTGTATGTTGGTCTAGCTGCATCCAATAATAATGGGGTGATTTAAATATTCTTATTACTAATTGATCACTCAATTAAGCAACTATTTTACATTTTTTTTATTGGTATTCCATTATATATGATCTAGTTAGAAACTTTTAAATGATCTATATTTATCTTAACTTCAAGATAAGGTGGTTTGGTTCCTCTCATCTCATTTTTCATTGTTTCTTAGATGGCCATAAGTGTGTACGATACAGAGGTTGTCTTCCATGATCATTATGGAAAATGTTATTTTTGCAAAAAATCACATTTATGAATGTTAACATGGATATGTATAGAGATAAATTTTATGTTAATTTTTCAATATTATCTCTATTTACTCATATTACATTCACATTCCTTTTTCTTATGGATCACATTTTTCTATATTAGAGATTACCAAGTTCTTTTCATTCACTCTTTTCATTGTTTGGATACTTATGCCTCTTCAGCTTGTGTATTGAATCTAATTGTGGTATTTTCAAAATGGTTCAGGTAAGTTTCCAAATCAACTCCAATTAAAATTTAATCTATAATAGCATATAACTTCTAATTTGGTATTTCACGCCTTCTAATGTTTTCCTCATATATCTAGAAGTTATATCAAATAATGGTGTCTTATTAAGCATTTTATAAATATAGGAAATGATGTTTTTAATATTATTTGATATGGAAACTAATTTAATTGAATATGAACCATTATTTGAACTATTTATTCTTTTAGGGGACGTTGACAATTAAATTTAATTTCATTATGGTGATAACATCTAAAATAATGGTAATTTTAATAAATCACATGCCCATGTTTGTTTTACCTTTGTAATAGTGTTGTTTCCCCCACATAAAATGTCATTATTCTAAAAAATTATTCTCATTTCATATTATCAAAACTAAATATGATTTCACTCATATTTACTCCATATTTTTGATCTCTAATAAAAAAAATATATTTTAATTCATATTTTATAGTGATAGTTTTCATAAATTTCATTTCAAAATATTAAAATTGTATTCTATAGTTTTAAAAAAATGTTCCATGTTATATTACACATTTCATTAATAATTTTTATCAATTTTTATGGATAATTCGTTATAAGTATTTATAATAATATTTTTTTAATCATTATCCTTCCCTATATAAGATATTTTTTGAATTTAATTTATACATCATTTTTTATAAAAATTGTTTCAATGGTTTTGGGGATAATTATAATTTATAGGTCTATATACCATATAATGTTTATTTTTCATGGAGGGATTTCTTGTTCACCCATTTTATAATTTTATGATCAGTATTTTTTTTAAAAAAAATTATATTTTAATACCCTATTTATTTTAAATTAATTTTATGTTATGATTTTTGAGAGGTTTAATAATCCTATTGTTATTCATCAAATTGTTATGTTATAATTAATGATTAAATTTATATATCACACATATTAATAGATGATTATTTCATATCAGACATGAATGCTAAAATATTTATTTAATGAGATAGAAGAAGATTATTTGATTTTTTTTGTGAATGATATGTGAGATATTTTTCTATATGTTTTTTAATTATTGGTGAGATGATTTATTTATATTGTTGTTTTGTAAAAGAGTTGAAGGAATATTTTATTATATTTTTATAAGTTAATTTCTTGAATAATGAATTATGAAATATTTGAATGATACCATGAGTTAGTTCTTCTTCTTATGAAACTGTTATACTCTCATTGCAGATGTGTGTTGACTCGTGTTTCCACACTATTCTTATTCATGCATTTTTTCATCCAAATCCTTATGTTGTGATTTTTGATATATGATTTTTTGGGTTAAAAATTCATTATTATATTCATATATTCATGTTATTCTCACTTTTAATATTTAAATTTTAACACAAAAGTTTTACCTTAGTAGGTATCAGATATCAACCTTTTTTTATGGTTCCATTCCTTAGGTTATGGATACAATAAATGTATGTCATAATAATAATTTTTCCCATGTGATGAATTTTTTAGATATATCAATTACTAATTCTGGAACATTTACTAACTATCATAGTAGAAAAATTATATATAATATTATAAATAGAAATCATTTCCTTAATATTTATCCCTAATTATAAAAACACTAATCCTAAATGGACATGAAAATGTAATTTAAGGAAATATTTTATTTATATCATATAATTAATGGAAATTTAGGCATGGGCTACATATATTTTGTGACATATTAGGTTTTATAAAATATTAAGAATTAAGATGATATTTTGTTGATGATAAATTGAGAGTTATAAACTTCATCAATGGTTGATATGTCAAGTTTGATTATACTTTTAATGTTATATATATACCTTTTTGTAAGTTGGTGAAATATTACAAGGATTAGGATAAAATAACCATAGTAAAAAATCAAGGAATAATTTTATGGGAAAATATTATGTATATGAAAACATTACTATGTTTTATTAATGTATATAATATTTAGTTCTCCATGAAATTACATATGACTAAATATAATACAAGTTGATGAATGATATAAAATAGAATAACCCTGTGGTAGTAGACCTAAAAGGGTTGGATTGGGTATTTTCCCAATTGTGATGTAGTTGTTGACAATGCGGTTTATATGAAAACCTATTTTTCCACTCCATGCAGATATTCCTTAGTTAGTTACATTATATTTATTACACATTATTAATGGATTATTTTATAACTACATCAGGGTTTTAGTTTAAGATGTATGAGATAACAAAACATAATGAATCTTATGTTGAATCAAGAGATTTACATGAATAACAGAGTATAACATTGTTTAAATGAATGTATCATCAGTTGAAATAAATATTTATATGGAGAATAAATATTAGGATAATAAATTCAAATTAATATACTATGACGTAATTTATATTATTATAAAAATTTGAGCTTTTGTATTTTGATGATATAGGATGATAAAGGTAAAAAATGTTAATGGAATATACAAAAAAACCATTTTGTCCAATAACTGTATAAGGGATCATACATTAACTGTTTAGAAGATTATTATATTCGTATTATAAAATGAAATTTGATCTTCCTAGTATTTTAACAGTTGGGAGGATGATACAGTAAAAAAATCTATCTTTTTAAATCATGGTTATTTTCATTAGTGATTGATATTTATCAATTGTATTATGGTATATTATAACTGTTTTGAATATTATCTGTAAAATCTTATTTTTTATTCATTAATGGATTTTAAACATATATTAAATTGAGTCAATAAAATTGATATTTTATATTATGTGAAGGTTCTATTATGGTGGGATAACTATTAAATAACACATTTTTGTGTAATGAATAACTCATAGGTTTTTATATGATTAATTTTGACATTATAATGTGTCTTTTTGTCTAATAAGTTGTATGATAGTATTTTTACCATTGTATTGACGGTTGATAAATGGTATTTTTTAAGATTATAAATTTTTTGGAGAATTTTAGATATAGTCAATTATGTGAATTGATGAATTAGTGATTAATAACATTTTATTGTTGACGATAGATTTTATTCTTGTAATAACCAGTGATTTTTAATATAGAAATATGAATTATGAGCATAGGTTTTTTTGGAAGGAAATGTAAATATGAGTATATGATTAAGACATGTACATACACCACTATATGATTTTATATTAATTATTTTTTAATTTAAATGTATATTAATCTAGATTAAGAATGCATGAATGATATTTCAATATAATTTGTGTAATGATAAAATTTTCATTATTTTCATTAATAGTATTTATTAATTGGAATAGTGAGAATGTAATTTATTTAAGGTTGTAATAATATAATGACCTAAAATTCAAACCCTTTTAAAACCTATTATTATGTTCGATAGCAAGTTTTACATTTGAAACATGATTTTAATGAATCAAAACATATTAGGACATTATAAATAAATCTATAATAAACAATATTATAGAAAAAGATTTAATATTTATTAACATTAGAAGATAAATAATCAATACAATTTTAACTGAAAATGATCATTTTAAATAAAATACATTTTAATTGTATTATTTATTACCATTTAAAATAAAACATTACAATACATTAAAATGTAATTTGATACAATGATATTATTTATCATCATTTAGTATAATGTAAATTTTTTTATGAAAATAATCATATTTATTATATTATACAAATGTAAGTGTATCCATGATGATAAAAATATTATTTATGAATAAATATAATATTTTGGGTATATTATTTAAAAAAAATTACATTAACTTAGAAATCCAATATCAAATTTGGTAAAAATATTTTATATAATTACTTCAATTGAAAACATGAATTTTGACTTCTCATCAAATTAAGTGCATTTTAGGTGAAATTAAACTTTAGTTTATTGGAAAAAATACAATTTATTGATTTATTATAAATAAATTTATCCCATGTAAATAAGAAACAATGATAATTTATCCATATAGATAAATTTTATTTGTGAAACCATTTTTTGTGTAAAACATTTTTTACACGATTACATGTTCTTATTTTAAAATTATCAGTTTTCATTTTGAGAAATGTGATATGTTAACAAAAAATTTAAATATGAAATCAGAAGGATAAAACTATGTAATATGGAAAATTTTAATTTTTACCATTAAAATTAATTATTATGGATAAAAACTCATTTACCGTAGTAAAAAAGAAAAAATTATAAAATATATTTTTACGCAGGTGAAAAGTGGATTTCCTTTTTAAATGAGTGGTTACGGTGTGTTTTCACCCAAATCGACTTTTCCCGCATTTTTTTTAATTTTCCGACCACGGAGCCTAGAATATATATATTATATTATTAAATATTTAATTTTTACTTCCAAAAACTTCCTTTCTCTTAACTTATAATTATATATAACTTCAACCACACCAACAGTCATCTTCCATTAAAACTTCTCCATGAAACTCTATATTTTTTTAACTCCTATAACCTATAACACTACCAATAACAATGGGTAAATACTATTTAGTCTATAAAATTTAATACATTCAATGCATCGTAAAAAAATCATGTTCTCGTCATGAGTATCCCCTTCATAGTCTTTATTTATTTAGTTTTACTATACTGACCTTCAATAGTCATTATAATTAAATGAAATCTATATAAAATTTACCTAAAAATGAAATTTTAAAAATTTAAAAGAAGATAATAAATTTATTAAATAAAAAAATAAATAAAAATAACAAAGATCATGTATATGTGTATATTACCATCTCCATTATGTTTTGTTGTTCATTTTTAATCACTGCCACTCAAGGACAATATATATGATGGGGTTGTTGAATGAATATCTAATATCTTTCACAAATACTATAGCAGATTGAAGTTATAAAATAAGGACATGGTATATAGTAATGTAAATGACACACAACACTGTGATTAAACAACAAAATAAATAATTTTTTTTAAATTCGATATATTTGAAGGATTTCAGAACACCCATATCTGAGTCTAGATGAACCATATTATCCTATAACTTCATAAAATATTCGTTAAAATGTTGGGTATGAATTATAGTATTTAAATTATGGATTTTAAATTCTTTATAAATTTTATAACAAATTCATTGTTCATTTATTGATTATATATAAGATTAAAAATTATTGCATAGAATTATAAAAACATAATTTGTTACTATTATAATTTTTTTAAATCAATAAATAAAAAATATAGTTCGGTGAATCATTGGGATTTTCCTAAACTGTAACAATTTTCAATGAATAGTGATAAATACTAATTTTTATTGATAACATTGTTTTCATTATAATAATTAAAAAGGTCAAATTATATTTTAAATTTGGTTTAATTTAAAATTAGGAGAGTTATATTAAAATTTAACTTTTTTATTTCCTTTTCATAAATATCATATTGACATTGATATTAAAAGCTTCTATACATATGAATATTTTCCCTTAAAAACCCCAATTTTTATCGCATCTACCGGTGTAAATTTAAATAAAATTCTTTTAATTTTGTAAAATGAAATCTGAAAAATGGGATCCATAATATTAATTATTATAAATAATATTATCTAACATGTAAATACCAGTGGTTAACCAAAATAACTAGTGATATAGAAAAAATAAATGATTGTTGATAAGATAAAATTGGTTTTATATGTGGATAAACTACGAAGATAAGGAGTAAATGACCTAAAATCATGACACAATATTCATTTGGGCACATATTTCAACCTTATCCTTCCCAAATTATAATTTAAGTCAATTTTAATTGTTTTTATTGGTAATGATAGTATCATTTTCTATTCTTTTGGGAATAATCAATGATATTTCCATGTGGGATCCATTTCCACACATAGTAAGGGGAACTCATTCACTTCACTAATCTAAGCATAAAAAGATGTTTTTATCTTCTAAAAACGAAAAAATACATCCCCAAAATCCGTAGACACATTATCGTTGTTTTTTCATCCCAAAATACCAACCCTAGGGTCAATGACAAGAGATCCCATGGCTGTTTCTCTTAGAGAAGGTAATAATTTTAATATATCTCTTTTTACATTCTTTTTTTCCCACCAACACTTTTATTTTAAAACATCCAATATAATTACCTCATTATCAAAAATATAATATTATGTTATAATTTTTATAAACTATTATTTATCCATATTCAAAATCATAAAAATCATCAAATAAAGTGTCGATCATGTGTATAGTAGGGGAACCTATAAGTTTATTTCTTTATTTTCATGAGAATAAAAGAGTATTTTGGAAGCATCAAATCCATGTCTATTTGGGGAATTGAAACATTTGGAGAAACAAGCTCAGCAGTTGTTGTTGAGGGAAATTGAAGGTTTTAATTGGTGGAAAAAGGTTTACTTTCAATCTTACACTATGTTCTGTGGGTTCTACATGCTTTATGGTCACTCGGAGTCCATCTGGAAGAAGAAGCATTCGAATGTGAGCTCGTCTAAAATTGGTTCTCAAAAAAGGTCGTCGGTTGGCCCCGCTGACAACTTAGTGAAGGGGACGGCTTTAGTGACCGTTAGAGTGTTTTTTTCAAATTCAAATGTTGTGATTAATTCACATGCACTTGGAAATGCTATCTTGGGTGTTCCCTCTGACACATTGGTCTCCCAATCAGCCACATATTCTGACTAGGCTAGTCTTATTTTGTTTTCATTGGGCCTTGGTACTTTTGGACAAATTATTTTCCCGAGACCCCCTGAGACATATTCTCTGCCCTTATCATCATATAGTATCTCCACCCAATTATCATGATAGTGTCTGTAGGGATCCTAGGTAAGCTATCTAGCATCCTCGACTGGAAAGTTCCAGTCACCGGAGATACATGAGGTAGTGGAGATGAAGACTTAGGTTTTTGGCTATCTCCTTTGTGCCTTCTACTTTTTCCCTTTCTATATGAGGATTTTACACCATTTAGACCATAATCTCCTTTGATTTCTCCCAGATGGAAGACTCGTAAGTAGACATCAAGATAAAGATCATCTCCCCTAAAAGGGGACCCCAAGTGGACGGGCTGACAGGAGGTATCACATGTTCCAGGTCGAATGATTCTAGGTTTTTATCAACAATGGTTATTCCCTTCTCTTCGGGGAAAAAAGGGCAGAAAGTTCCAACACTAGTGTTCTCCTTGATTACGTGGAATGCACGGGGCTTGGGAGCGTATGTGAAAAGTTCCATCATCTCCTCTAAAATTTGAAATCATCATTCTTCCCTTTTTGATATTATCAAACCCAAGAAGAATCTTAGAATCATTCCTCTTGGCCAGGGGAATAGGGGTTACGAACTATTTCTATGGGTCTCATAATAATGATAATATATTGATATGTTGGGGGAGTATGTTGTACATTGAGATGATGAGTATCGTGTAGTAGTGCATTAACACCAATATCACATGAAATGGTAGGTAGGTTATCTTTTCCATCATGCATGTTAGCCCTGACCCTATCAAGAGGATAGATCTATGGAATCATCTTGAGTGCTTTGATTCATGTTTTCAACTGTGGTTTATCGAAGTCGATTTTAATGTCATCATTTATCCATCCGTGAAAAGCGGTGGATCGGCCATCAACCATTGTGGTTCTTCAAGACTTCTGAAATTTTGTGGCAGCAATGGGTTTGTTGTAACTTTGGTGATCTGGATCTAAATAAACCTAGTGCAATAATCATAGAGATAGCAAGTGGATCTGGATCCGGTTGGAAGGGTTTTTTTCAAATCTCAAGGGGGAGGACTCATTCTCTCAAGCATCGGTTACCCAACTAACTCGTACAATCTCAGATCATTCTCCACTCTTTTCGAATATCAGACAAGTTATTTTTTTAACTACCATGGATTTGTGTATTCAAGCAGTTGGAATCCATAGGAATCTTTCATGCACTTGGTGCAACAATATTGGTGCAAGGGAAGGCTAGAGGGTCTTGGAAGGGTCTTAAGATTCTTATTAAATGACTCAAGGAGGAAATTAAGTGATGGATGGAAAATTGACCGAATGATTTTACTAGGTTGAGAATTATAAAGACTGATATTGGAATAATTTAGGAGGAACTTCTATCTTATTGGGATTAGAATACATTCATCCTGCTTTTCGATAAAAGAATAGAACTCACGGAAAACCTATTGGAGATAGAAACCCTTTAAATAAAGATATCCTGTGTGATATGGTTAAAGGAAGGTGATCACAATAACGCCTTTTTTGATGCATGTTTGAAAGAGCGGAAAGAGTGAAGGTTTACTCGAGCCTTGGCAATGAGGATTTCACCTCAGGCGTAGATATGGTAAAAAACATGGCCTTGAATCACATTGAACAATTATTTATAGTGGGAAAGAGGGAGAATTTGAGCACTCTCATAATGTTGAAGAAAGTAATGTGTTTCTATGATGGGTTCCTCGTCTATTTGAGACATATGATAATCTTTCTCTTTCAGTTGTCCCTTTGGCAGACATGATTAAGGATTCAGTTTTAAGAATGCCTCCTGACTTTGTGGTTGGGCCGGATGGATTTCCAGCTAATTTCTATGTTGTAATGTTGGGGGTGTTTGGACCAAAAGTGGTTAAAGTAGTGCAAGAATTAATAGTTGGTTGGGTGATGAACATGGGGTCTTCTGCATCGATAGTGTTCCATATCCAAAAAAATAATAAACCCACATGTATTAGTCAGTATCAGCCCATACGTCTCTGAAATGTGTTTGACAAGATCTTGGATACTATTCTCTCTAAGATGATTAATGTGTTCATCTCTATGTTATTGCCAAAATAACAACATGGATTTTTTGAGGGGAGGAATATTCAAGGGACAGTTGGTATTTCTTGCGAAATGGTGGGTGAGATACATAAAAAACATTAGGTTCCAACATTATATTTTATGATAAAGGGGACAAGGCCTATGATAAAATAGAGTGGATTTTCATCTGTAGTGTGATGAAGAAGTTTGGTTTTCACTGTTGGTTTTGTGATATCTGCTGCAGAGGCTTTGCTTCTCCTTAGATATCATCATCCCTCTGGGGGAAAGCTTTGGATTCTTAAAATCAGTTTGTGGGGTTAAAAATGGTGATCCTTTATCTCTTAGTCTTTTAATTTTGGCCGATGATTCACATTCTCGTAATTTACTTAATGGGCTAGAGGAAGGCCTAGTTTTTTCTTATATTTGCAGGAGTTGATTGAAACACATTTCTCATATAATTTTTGTAGATGAAATATTAATTTTTCAAATAGAAGGAGAATGTCACTGTCCAAACTAATGGGGATAATGAATTCTTATGGATGTTTCAGTGGATAGAGTATCAATACAATTAACGTCAAGGCTTTCATCTCATAGAAGTTCTCTATGAGACGTCCTAGGGATATTAAGATCATCATTAGCTGCAAAAAAAATCCTATGGCCAATTATTTACATTGGTCTTCCAATTTCATGTGGTTGCATTAGAAATACTTAATTTGACGATATTTTAGACCGCTTATTGGAAAGCATTATTAATTGGATGAACAGAATTCTTTCATTTGGAGGTTATGTCACATTGATAAATAGTTTTCTCTATTATATTTAAATATATATTTCTTGATGATGCATCCCCCTAAAGGGGTTGTCATAAGGATGTAGAGGATTCAAACGAAACTTCTTTCAGATGACAACCAGACATGTCGGGCTCACTAGGCCTCTTGGAGTTGAATATCCAATCTAGGTTTTAATGTAGGAGTCAGGCTAAGGGATATGAAGAAAACCATGAAAATCATGCATGGAGAATTAGTGTGGGATATTCTTGCAGGAACTACATTGTGTGTGGAATTATTCAGTAGTCATTATGGTTCATTTAGGTAAGGCCATGTCCCTAGTTCTTGTAAACTGACCAACATCACGTACTACTTGTTTCAACACCTACAACATTTTAAGTGATGATAATAGATGTATTATTGGAGATTGAACAATTAAATATTTGACGACCAACTGGGTTGGAGAAATAATTAAATATCATTGTTGTCCTTTTCCTGATATTTACTTTAGAGATATGGTAATGAACTAAAACCTCATTCAAGTGTCACTATCGCATGATCAAATGAAGGAGTTTCAAGCTATCGTTATGACTGATGACAAATACAAGTGTTGCTTGCTTGGTTCTAGATCGGGAAGATTAACTTCTCAAGATTGTAGGAGGTTGCACCATTTCCACATTACTTCAGATTAATTGGAACAAAATATTTGGTGCAAAGAAATCCATACTAAAATTATCTTTTTAGTATGGAGAATTTGGAAAAATTCCTTCCTACTAAGGAAAACCTTCAAAAAAGGGTATTATATTGGCCTCTCGATGTTTCTGCTGTGAGTACCCTTAGGTGGAGTCCTCTATCCACCTATTTTTTCAATGTTAGTTGGAGAGGATTCTTTGGTCTCACATCACACCTCACCCATACATCAAAGTCGATGTCTTTTCATTGAATGTCCTCCTAGATTCTTGGTTTGGTGGCTCTGAATCTATTTCTTTGGAGAGAAAAGTGAAAATGGTTATACTGGTTACCATCTTCTTGGTTACATGGGACACCCGTAACTAGGAAAGTCTAGGAATCAACTGGTGTCTTCTCTAATTGTAGATGAGGTTAAGGGTTATCATCATTGAATTTATTCTATTATTAAAAGGGATCCATGAGTTTGAGACATTGTTCAAGTTTCACTGCAAGCCATACAAGATGAGATGTGAGAATTGATTTTGGGTCAGATGGAATCCCCGATCGGTGAAATGGAGATTAACGTCGATAAATCTGATATGAATGGAATTATGAGGGGAGGTGGGATTATAATGGACAATAGGGGCTCAGTGCCTCTAGGATTTCATGCTTATTATAGCACATAGAGATCCTTGGGTGCAGAGCTGTGTGCACTTATTTCTAGGTTGTTGGTTTGTAGGGGTTGCAGACTCTAGGTGGGGGAGGGGGAGTTAGCTTCGGAGATTCTGGCTAGATCAGCATGAGGACTTCACTTGGTTCCTTGAGATCTGACATATATCATCTTTATATGTTCTAGGGAATCAAAAAGAAGGAAAATTATTCTTCACATTTGAAGGGAATCTAATTTTTCGGTGGACCCACTTACTCAGAAGGGAAACCAAGAGGATGAACTAGTTGTTTATGATACTCTAGATTCAGTTCTGAAAGAGTGTATGGAGATTTCCAAGGATCCCCCTTGGTATTTATCATTTTCAGCCTCCTCAGGGGCCCATGTATTGGTTTTTTTTGAAATTTTCCTCATTTAATAAAAATATTATGTTAAGTTAATCATGTGTACAATATAATACTTTCTCGTGAAACGATGTAATTTATTATCCACCACCAACATTAAATATTCTATATAATGGTATAATTTTAAAAATTATTTTATTTAAAAAAATACATATTTAATTTTTATATCACATATACCTTCTAACTTTTCATTCCAATTAAAATATGGCAGTGTAGCTCATGTGTACGATGGACTACCACCTCATGAAGAGATGTGATTTGTTTTAAATATAATCCTTACATAGAGTGTAAAATAGATAAACTTAATTAATATATACGATATATTTGAAGTTATATTTATTTTTGAAACCTATTATATCACCTAATTACTTACCAATTATACCATTTAGGAAATTTTAACGGTGCGTCTGTATACGTGTGACCTTGAGTATCCAAGAAGTGATGTGATCCATTCTCATTATTAAAATTTCAATAGTGATTCAAAAAATAATCTAATTAATATATTTTATTTGTAAAACTAATATCATTCCCATGATAATTACATTATATAATATGTCGAAAAACCAAATAATTAATGAAAAAACAAATGAGAAAACAAGAAAATTAACACCCAAAACAATGAAAATATTGAATGAATATTCGAAAATGGGTGATCAGATGTTATGAAAGAATCATATATGATATTATAAACATTAATATGGTTTTGGAATAAGTTATTAGCATTTTTTATACCGTTACATTATAGGTTAAAAATTGTTTAACTAATGGAAAGAATTAGGTGAGGGACATCTTTACAATTTCACTTCATTGAGTCATTTTTTAATCTTAAGAATATAATTAATTTTATATGGTGTATATACTACTCATTTTACTGGTAATATCAGGATTATATAATAATCCATGGTATATAGGTTTCATTTTAAATTACTTCATCTCGATGTATTTTCACATAAATGTTTCCATGTGGTATATAATTTCATAACATAATTTCTTTTCATTGGGATATATTACTTATTCATTATCTTTGAAATTTCATTATTTAGTGTTTAAATGATTTTTATTATATTATATTTGAAATAATGTTATATTATGTGGATTTAAATATTTTACACATAAATTATTCATTGATTAATCTTGAATTATTTATTATGATCATTATCATGGTTAATTCTAAAATCTCATTTTATGCGTGAATGTTTCTACATAAATTTTCCATTTAATGAATTTATTATATCATTTTTTATTAAACCCACTCTATTTGGTTATCCTATAGTAATTCATTAATTTTCAATTAATAATATCATTATTTTAGTCTTTAGTACTAAATTTTATTTATTTATTTTATAAAATCCAATTTCATCTCACCCTTATATCTAAAATCAGTTTCATTAAAAAACCATGTTTTAAAAAAAATCCATTTTTTTAATTTATTTAGAACTATTTAACAAATAAATATTTAATCAAGCTTTAATTTTAGAAATTTTTTTAATGGAATTGTTCGGTACTTTTCGAAACAACGCTCTTTTGTGTTTTACCTTAAAAATAATAGGAACCTATATTGTATCATGTATCAGATGTAAGGAATTTCCTATCTTCAAGACCACTCAATGATTTGAATCATTAGTTATATTTTTCTATGGATATTTCCAAAAATATTATTTTTATAATGTTTGGTGATCTATTATTATGAAAAGTTAATTTTCAAATTGAAAATGATATTTTATATCAGAATGATTTTAAATATATTTGTATGTAATTTCAATTCATCAAAGACCGAAAACCATTGATTAAAATATATTCCACTAGGGATATATTTTATTGATGAAATATTTTTACTTCTCATTGTTGTTTTATGTTCATTATAACCTTGTAATGTATTTAAAATTACATTCATGATTCAGGTTTTTATCCATTTTCTTTGGCTTCAAATATTCACTTTCCTATGATCAATTTACATTAAATTTCCCAAAAATATCGATATTAAATATAATGCATATGAATATTTCTTAAATACGTGAGATTTATAAATATTGTATTTTTTATTTAATGTTATTTATTTTATTTGGAATATATTGATAATTTTCATTTTTATTCAATATTTATATTTAATGGAAATGAATATTTTCAATGATTTGAATAAATTATTTGATATATCAAGAGTCCTATTGACATGTAAATTCATGTGAAACACAATTTTAGATAGCCCCAATATTTTTCAGTTGTATCATGATCCAAATGAGTTGGATATCATTAGTTAAATTAGTGTTGGGTGTATCCCAAGCCATGAATTTTAAACTATCTTGTGAAAGTTATTGATAATAGAGGTATCATGTTCTTGAGATCATTATGTACAATATTTAATAATTTCCATCATGATGATTATATTTATTATTATCCATTATATTTTTGAAATTATATTATCTTTGGAAAATTATAATTCTCATTTTATTTATTAAATGGAAAATATTTTTTGTTATTTTTTGTTCCATATTGATTATTTTTAATCCTATTATACATGATATTTTTGCAATGTTAATTTCTCTAGAGACACTATATTCTCTTTATATTGATTATATATAATTTTTTATTTAATTACCTTTCTATTTTGATAATTACTTATTTTATATTGATATTCAAATTAATTAAATTTAATGAGTGTTCATTTTTTTACATCTCAACATCCATTATACATATGTAATTATTTTAGAAACCATTGTATGTAAAACTTAATGACCATTTCATCTCACCATTATTTTTTCCATTCCCTAGGTAATACAGATGATTCACTTGAATGATAACCATAGATGGTGTAAATTTCCTTTAGTTATGTTTTCATTTATATGACTGAAATAAAATTGGTATCATGTATGTACCTAATTCTCCACAACCATTAATCTAGTCATTACATCATGATGTGATTTATTGTATCTTATTTAAATGTAATAATGTAAAAACCATATCTTGGGTACTAGGTTTGGGGTCAAAACAATTTTTTTCAAATGATGTTTCGGAGAAACCATGGGGAATATGTTCTTCAAAACATTGATTGGGGATCTTAAAAAAATCATATACATTAAGGTAAGTATTTAAGAACACCTAATGCTTATGTATGGTAGAGATATTGTTTTTTTCCTATCAATACATCCTTATCTTGATACTACAAGTGTATATGGATCTGGAACAGTTGTTCCTCGGGGTAATAACTACGGAAAGTGCACATATGGCTTGACTAGATCATCACCTAGTGCATGATATCAGGGCTTACTACAAACCTACATTTTCATCGGATAATTCAAATTTTCTATACAAATAATGATAAATGATTTGAATAGATGATGATTATAAATGAGAAGTAAAAATCCTAATGATTTAAAAATCTTATAAATGATTACATACAATTACAACTACATTTATTTTTACTCATTCAATGAAATTTGGTAATATTTTATTCAAAGAATTTGAAGGAAGCATGTAAAAATTGAAAATTAAGGATAATTTTTTAAATATGAGAAACCAAATAGGAAGAAGGAAGGAGTTAATGTTATTGTTATTATATGTAATTAGTAGTCCCAACAAATTATTTACAATAAATACCATAAAAATCTATCGAACATTCCAAAGAAGAGAATTATTGTGTTTTCTAAAATTTGAGTGGTGTAGTCCCTAAAGTAAAGAAGGATTAATTTCCATTATTTGAAAAATGAATATGGAGACCCATATTTTATGGTATCAAAAGAATGGTAAAAATATTTATGTGTTAGAAAGAAGGGAATAAAAAATTTTCTATGGAAAAATAATGAATATAATGGATGGAATAAAATATAATCATGTTTCTCAATTTATAGATCATTATATTAAATATGGAGAACATTGGAATTTTCTGAGTAAGTTACCTATTTTAATGGTTGTCCCAAAAAACAAGGAAAGACATATATTAAAATGACATATATAAAGTATTTATATAGAGAGATTCATGAATTAAATTTTGATGTTTTTCCCAATTTTATTTTAGTTATATTAATCATGAAACATCTAATGAGTGTTTTAAAATTTGAGAAGAATATAATCCTTTGATAAAATAATTATTATGGATACCATCATGGTTATTAGTTTAAGGTTAATCATATGAAAAAGTCCTAAACACATGTTTTTATATTTTTTATGATGTTTGTTTTCAAGGATTAAGGATACTTAAAACCTATTAGACTAATATGTAAATTTGTTATTGGAGGAAGAATGACTTTAAAATTATTTAACTTATGATTTGACGTATTGGTATCCATTAAGGATTATCATATCAATTATGTTTTAGTAATTAGGGTTATCAAATTTTTGGAGAATCACATGAATTATATTAAAATATAGTTATTGTAACGCCCCGACCCTAGTTACCCAGATTCGGTGCATTATTACATTACATTGGAATGATCACAAGAAAGATCAAATCTCGAAAGACTGATTGGTTTAGTAGCCTTGGAAACACTAGATATATTCATAGAGTTTTACATTACATGAAAAAGTGAAAAACTACTACAACAACATAGTATCTATATTCCACACTCATATCCCCACATACTATCCCTACAGGTCATTCATAATATACTTCTTCACATCCTAGTAAAATTAAAACATAGAAAAGGGGTGAGCTCAAATGCCTAGTAAGGATAAAAATATGGTGGAAACTTTCAAAAATAAGCATAAACATTTAAGGCAATGTATAACTAAAACAAAAGCCTTTTAAACTTGAACTTCATCATATTATGGAAAAAGTAAAATGAAATAATTCCATTTACTTATTCCCATGTATATTATACTAATCGAATAATCACATGCAATATCAATAACCACTTTCATAATGATGGAATGCATAATGCCAGACTATCATAACCATATAGCCAAGGCCTCGTGCAAGACTAAAAATAAAATTCTGTCAAGCCCTTGTGCCAAGACACAAGTTTGTCTCATAATACCTACCAATGCATCGAGGACCTATAGCGGGCTCCACCCGTCACATATTAAGTCCAATGCATTCCCATATGAAAAGTTTTAAACATAACATAAACATTCGTATTAAAACTATGATACGAAATGTCAATATATTCACCATAAACTATGAATGGTATAAAAATAGCACATCCACAGTCAAACATATCAAAAAACCTTCAATACAATATAGATGTTTTGTATCATAATAAATCAACATCAAAATAAGTGTAAAATCCATCAAAGGATGTTGACATAGATGAAATCAAAACTCTTTTTAGAGAAATATCTCTTTCTATTTTTGAAATAATTTAAGAGTCCTATATAATAAAACATTTTCTTTGAAAATATTCTTATAATCTTGTAAGGGAATATTCGATGATTTTATAACAGCGTAAAATAACCGCACATGCCGTATAAGTTAATAAAACATTCTTACATTAATTCTGTCGAAAAGGTTAAAAGCACCTTGTTTGGAAAACGACGAAAATATTCCTTTATAAAACTATTATAAAAAGTAAAAAAAAAGTATAAATGACTTTAACCCAGATTCTTTTAAAGAGTAATATTTTTTGGAAATTCATTTCTATGAAACATGGATGTGGATGATAAAGAGATCCCAGTAGATTACTACGAATAAACAGCCTCGAATAATGAAGAGATTGTGAAATAACCCTTACCTTGTACATTAGCTTGGTTGGGGTAGGCTAACCTCTTGTATAATAGTGAAATAATTGTTATTAAATTATACAAGAATCATATATATTAATATGATATCATATATGATCTTTTAACATTGACTTGTTAATAATATCTTAGAATTATCGTCATTTCGGGTGTTAACATACTCATTTTATTTTATATGTTTTGTTACATAAGCCATATTTGATATGGATAGGTTGTATCTTATTCATATCCAGAATGATATCAAGTCCTTAAAAATCATTTTTAAATCATCAAATGATAAGTATACTTTAATGGATATGATGGAGAATTAATCTCATCGTGTTCGTGGAGACGGTAGTCCGTACGTACGCACGAGCGACAATATCATTCTTTTGATATTAATATAATATATAAATGGATGGTATATCATATATACATGAATCATTAACATGTTATATTTATTATTTAAATGAGTTAAACATCATTATTATACCCATCCAAATAATAATATATTGAATAACAATTACACCACGACGTGGAGACAGTAATCCGTACGTACACAAGTATGGTGACAAGTTATTAAAAGGGTGGATAGAATACTGAATATGGTTGTACAATATTTATAATAGAATCACAGTATATATAATATACTGGAGTTATTATTTTATAATTTTAATAACAATGAAAGAAGAAGTGGAAGAAGAAATGAACTTGAAAAGGTGTGGTGAAAACATTACCTCTTCTTCGGGTTCTTCCTTTTGATTTGATCAAAGGGGCTCCATAGGTTGGCTTTCTGATAAAACTAAGGCCTCTAGGTTGTAGTGAGAGATGTTGAGAGAGTATTTGGGTAGAGTTTGGCCGAACCAAAAGGCTTTTATGGTGTGAAGAAATGATAAGGAGAAGTTCCCTTTTATAAGAGGGGTTAGGGGCACCTTTGGAAAAGCTAGAAAAATTAATTTATAATAAATACATATTAGGTTTATAATGGCTCCAAAGTTGATTATTCAAAGGTTAATGTGGGGATAGGTCGAAAACAACTCATCCAATAGAATTTAGACAGGTTTGGGTCACTATATTAACATTATCTTTTAGTTTTAACTCTTAGTTAATTAGTTTTACATTTACCATGTCACTTTGTATTTTTATATTATATAGTTAATTAACATACAATATACATCCACGCGACCCTAAAGTGGTCCATTAATGATATAACTATCACGATATAAGTATCTTGGCCGATCCTTATATTTTTAGGAATTTAATACTAATTAATAATATAATATTTGGTTTAAAAACACTTTTATGTCAATTTTGACACTATTCAATAGTTGAATTTTTTTAAACTCATAAAAGATTTATTACTTCAAACAATGTCAATTTACTAAATCCTAATATTTCATTTTATCCTAGAAAATTATTTTAATTCATTAAAAGTTTCATATTATATTTATTTGGATATTTATAATATCAACTATTATAATTTTTCACTATTATAGTAATTACTGTATAATCATTGTGTCATAAATAAATTAAATTATATAATGACTAAGAATTATAAATAAAATATAATTATATTGTAATGCTTCTTATATTTATAAATAATATTTATAATTTAAAATCCAACATATATATCAATATTTAGAAAAAAATTATAAAAGATATATGCTTGTGTCATTTTTGTATTCATTTTAACTTAATTAAAATAAAGTGTCCCTATCACCTACAAGTGGCTCCATGAGGTCCCAAAATTGACTCAAAGATGCCCATGGTCAGACATGTATCCGCCAAAAAGGTTAGGCCACGTTTTAGGGTAATTTTGTATTATTATAATATTATTTTTTAACCCTTATTTACCGAATTTACCCTTAACCATGGTAAATAAAATATTTACCGCAGTAATTATTTAAAATGTCAAAAAATAAAAAAGACCTATTTACACAATTTGAACATTCTGATTCCAAATATGGAACCCATTTTTCAAAATTAAAAACACAGAAGTGGAAGAAATTAATTTAAAATTAATTCCCGTTGTTAATACAAATAGCGTGTTTTTAAGAGATAATAACTATCAAAAGATTGACAATTGTTTACGTCCGGTTTAATTGTAAAATTATTTCCAATGAAAAGCATTGAATTAAATGGTAAAAATATATTCTAAATATAATTTAAAACCACTCAAATTCATAATTTATCAATATTAATTATTTTTATTAAAAAAGTTGTTTTTAATTAAAAATTTAGTAATTTTAACTATTCATCAAAATATGAAAGTTATCCGAAAAGTACCAAAATTTCAACCTAGGCTAATTAAGATATTCGGAATCAAAAAATGAAGTCCAATTTGAAATATAAAATATATATAGTTTCAAAAAAGAGGTATTACTATTCATAACGGCTAGTTTGATTGGTTGTGGTGTGTAAGAATTCAATGTTGCGTACAACACACGCTATCGCATTATTCAAAGAGAAGCGTACCGTAGAAGCATAGGGTGTTACATTATACCCTCCTTCAATAAATTGCATCCTCGCAATTTCTAAAATTGTTCTTGGGAATATAATGGAAAGTCCCACATCAGAAAAATAGTCAATAAAACTATCACTTTAAAAGAAATAAAGAGAGGTATAAAGGTCGTCCAAGATAACCTAAACTCAGATTCCATGTCGGAAAACATGGATATGGATGATAAAATAAGTGTCATGTTCTGATGGAGAGGGATAGAAATCAGGATCAGGAGAAAGTTAACAATAAGAAAACCACAATCTTGTGTTGGGACAAACGACCATTAGTCTCCTAGTAGGAAAGTAAACAGACAACATTTTTTTTTGTTTTAAGATACATTACATAAGGACGAGGAATCCATTTATGATATTGTCTAAGAAAAAAAAAGAGATATACTTACTTTTTAAGTATAGTTTCATTATTTAATAACTTTTTACCACTAAGGTATTCTTTTTGAACAATGAGTATTCAAGAAGACTTGGTCACAATAAAAGAGCTAGAATAAACTTCTATAGAAATACATGATCCATGTAGGATAAACTATATATTTAACTTGTCATTAGAGATTAATCAAAACCAAAATGGTTAGTATAAGATCGGATGATCCCCCAAATGTATATTCCATTAGAGAAAAAAATAATAATCTTAATTTCTAAAATTAATCCAACAATACCCCAAAGTTAAATAAATACAATTCAATAATAAATTTTCCTCAAAATCCTTCAATATAATCCAAACTAATATTGATACCCAAAACTTATAAGAATGTAGTCTTCCACGTTAAATTGTATCTCCAAATGACATCATCTACTCTTAAAGTCACATACTTAAAAGTAATTAACCTAATCACATATTTTTTATTATAGGTTAATCATTTACATAAATAACCCAATTCACTATAAATCCACAATAAAAACATAGATAAAAATCCACCATTACTCCTCTAATGACATCCCATAGTATTCTATTTTCCTTGGACATATAGTGTTACCAATAAAGTGAACATCTTCCAAAATAATATTTATCAATTAATCACCAAATCATTTTCCTATACTAAGGGTATTCATTTGATAACACATAAGAACCCAAATCAACATATTATTGATCAATAAAATCATTTAACCAAAAAAAGTAGTCACACTAACCAGGGACTTCTCGTAGTCCAGTGGTAGGCGATAAATCCCAATCGCACTTTGGTTGTGGGTTCGATTCCCACAGCTTTGTCCGACGCGACGGGTTGTCACACGGTCTACGTGTTGTCATTTTTCAAAAACTATATTTTATAATATTACCAAAATGAGATAAATTCCTCAAAATGACATAATTTAACCACAAATGTTATATCATACCTTGCATTTTCAACCCAAATTATAATAACTTATAATTCTATCAAACCCCAATGATTATATAAAACCAAATGGTTATTTCTAACTATATCCACAAGAGAAGAGACAATTCTTCCTCAAATATCATTCTCACCTGGCAAACTGCGGGGTTACAAATACTATAGAAAATTATTCCAAAGTAAACCCATCAATTAGGAGCGCTAATACTTTTTAAACATTTCTCCAATCATTTATTTCCACATAGCTTTTTCTTTGACAAAGAAAATATCCTATAGAATAGGACATGCACTCGGGTAATGGCCAGGTCCCCTACATTTACGGAAAATGACTGTAAATGGACTCTTGGGACCATTTTTTTCTTCTTCCATAGTACTCTTCATTTTTCTTCAGCAATTATTCACTTTATGTCCTTCCTTAACGCACGTAAAGCATTTCGTTGTCCCATTGAGTCTCTTTCCTCGGTGTCTCCTTCCACATTTCCTGCATGATGAAAATTGAGGGTTCTTTTCTCCATGGTCTCCATTACTGGAGCTCTTATCATTCATCACTTTTATCTTCCTTGTTGAGTTTGGGAGTTGGTTAATATATATTTTATTGATCATGTTTTTAGAAAACTGATTTGGTATAAAGATGATATCTTTTATGCCTATCAACATTCCATTTTGTAGCTCATTTCCACCACTGTTTCCACCTTGTACATCATACTCAAAGTCACTATGACTTCCTTGGAATCCAGCCATTGACTAAAACCAGAAATCATTGTGTGAGTAACAGTAGTCGTAAAATCATTTAGAGATTAACATGTCACCATATTCTCAATTTGAAACATATTAGGATTAACCAAGTCATTTACTCTCATCTTATATTTATTACTTAAATCGGTTTGTAATGAAAATGTAAATTATCCTAATAATATCCCTCAGGAGTGTCGTAACCAAGAGTGAAGCAAGGCCCATTGTCATGCACCAGTTCCCATTCGAGTATAGATCATAGCGGTGTTTTCGGGTTTTACCCCTAGGTACATATGTGCCAGAGCTGCCTCTACCTGTTCGTATCCAGACGAGGATGTATTGTTCTGAAAACTCACAAAATCTCTACAATACCAAAATTCTAGGATGTTCTTCTATACTAATCCTCAAAGTTCATCTTTGGTCTACGTGCTCTAATCAGAGTTTATCTAAATCTAGCTTCCAAGGATTGTACTAAACTTCATCTGATACCAACTGTAACGCCCCAACCCTTATTAGCCGGAGGCAGTGCATTATTACATTACATTGGCATGATCACAAGAAATATCAAATCTCGAAAGACCGATTGGTTTATTAGCCATTGAACACTTGATATATTCATAAAGTTTTACATTACATGAAAATGTAAAAAACTACTACAACAACATAGTCTCCATATTCCACACTCATATCCCCACATACTATCCCTGCAGGTCATTCATAACTTACTTCTTCACATTCTGGGAAAATTAAAACATAGAGAAGGGTTGAGCTCAAATTCCCAATAAGGATAACAATATAGCGAAAACATTCAAAAATAAGCATAAACATTTAAGGCAATGTATAACTAAAACAAAAGCCTTTTAAACTTGAACTTCATCATAGTATGGAAAAAGTAAAATGAAATAATTCCATTTACTTATTCACAAGGATATTCTACTAATCGAATAATCACATGAAATATCAATAACCACTTTCATAATGATGGAATGTATAATGCCAGACTATCATAACAACATAGCCAAGGCCTCGTGCCAAGACTACAAATAAGATTTTTTGAAGGCCTTATTCCAAGACACTAGTTTGTCTCATGAGACCTACCGATGCATCAAGGAGCTATAGCGGCCTCCACCTTTCACATATTAAGTCCAATGCATTCCCATATGAAAAGGATTAAACATAACATAACCATTCGTATTAAAACTAGCATACGAAATGTCAATACATTCACCATAAACTATGAATGGTATAAAAATAGCACATCCACAGTCAAACATGTCACAAAACCTTAAATACAATATAGAAGTTTTGTATCATAATAAATTAACTTCAAATAAGCGTAAAATCCATCAAAGGATGATGACATAGATGAAATAAAAACTCTTTTTACAGAAATAGCTCTTTCTATTTTTGAAATCATTTAAGAGTCATATAAAATAAAACATTTTCTTTGAAAATATTCATATAAGCTTGTAAGGGATGCTTCGATGATTTTATAACGGCGTTAAATAATTGCACCCACCGTATAAGTTAAAAAAAACATTCTTACCTTAATTCTGTCGAAAAGGTTAAAAGCACCTTGTTTAGAAAACGACGAAAATATTCCTTTATAAAAATATTATAAAAAGTAAAACAAGGTTATAAATGACTTTAACCCATATTTTTTTAAACAGTAATATTGTTCTGAAATACATTTCTAAGAAACATGGATTGGATGATAAAGAGATCCCAGTAGATTATTACGTATAAACAACCTCGAATAATGAAGAGATTGTGAAATAACCCTTACCTTGTACTTTTCCATGGTTGGGGTAGGTAAACCTCATGTATAATATTGAAATAATTGTTATTAAATTATACAAGAATCATATATATTAATATGATATCATATATGATCTTCTAACATTGATTTGTTAATAATATCTTAGAATTATCGTCGTTTCGGGTGTTAACTTACTCGTTTTCTTTTATATGTTTTGTTACATAAGACGTATTATTTATGGATAGGTTGTATCTTATTCATATCCATAATGATATCAAGTCTTTAAGAATCATTTTTAAATCATCAAATGATAATTATACTTGAATGGATACGATGGAGAATGAATCTCATCGTGTTCATGGAGATGGTAGTCCGTACGTACGCATGAGCGAAAATATCATTCTTTTGATATTAAAATAATATATAAATGGATAGTATATCATATATATAGAATAATTATCATGTTATATTTATTATTTACATGAAGTTACACATCATTATTATATCCATCCAAATAATAATATATTGAATAACAATTACACCACGATGTGGAGACGGTAAGTCGTACGTACGCACGTATGGTGACATGTTATTCAAAGGGTAGATAGAATACTGAATATGGTTGTACCATATTTATAATAACATCACAGTATATATAAGATACTATATTTATTATTTTACAATGGTAATAACAAAGAAAGAAGAAGTGCAAGAAGAAAGGAACTTGAAAAGGGGTGGTGAAAACATTACATCTTCTTCGGGTTCTTCCTTTTGATTTGATCAAAAGGGCTCCATAGGTTGGCTTTATGATCAAACTATGGCCTATAGGTTGTAGTGAGGGATGTTGGGAGAGTATTTGGGCAGAGTTTGGGCGAACAAAAAGTCTTTGATGGTGTGAAGAAATGAGATGGAAGAGTGCCCTTTTATAAGAGGGGTGAGGGGAACCTTGGGAAAAGCAAGAAATATTAATTTGTAATAAATTAATATTCGGTTTCTAATGGCTCAAAAGTTGATTATTCAAAGGTTAAGGTGGGGATAGGTCTAAAACAACTAAACCAATAGAATTTAGATAGGTTTGGGTCACTATATTAACCTTATATTTTAGTTTTAACTCTTAGTTAATTAGTTTGACATTTACCATGTCACTTTGTATTTTTATATTATATAGTTAATAAACATACTATATACATCCAAGAAATGTCCAAGTGGTACATTAATGATATAACTATCATGATATAAGTCTCTTGGCCGAACCTTAGATTTTTAGGAATTTAATACCAATTAATAATATAATATTTGTTTTAAAAACTCTTTTATGTCAATTTTGACACTATTCAATAGTTGATTTTTATGAAACTCATAACAGATTAATTACTTGGAAAAAGTAAATTAAATCATTCATAATATATCATATTATCCTATAAAATTAGTTTAATTCATTAAAAGTTTCATATTATATTTATTTGGGTATTTATAATATCAATTATTTTAATTTTTTAGTATTATAGTAATTACTGCATCATTATTGTGTCATAAATAAATTCAATTATAAAATGTCTAAAAATTATAAATAAACTATAATTATGTATTAAATCTTTTTTTCTTTCTAATGAATATTTATAATCTAAAATCCAACATATATAACCCTATGTAAAAATTGTTTTTCTAAAAGATATATGCTTGTGTCATTTTTGTATTCATTTTAACTTAATTAAAATAAAGTGTCCCTATCACCTAAAAGTGGCACCATAAGGTCCAAAAATTGACCAAAAGATTCCCATGGTCAGAAATGTATCCACAAATAAGGTTATGACACGTTTTAGGGTAATTAATATTATTATAATATTAATTTTTCAACCCTTATTTACCATATTTACCCTTAAACATGGTAAATAAAATATTTACCGCATTAATTATTTAAAATGTCTAAAAATAAAAGATACCTATTTACACAATTTGAACATTATGATTCCAAATATGGAACCCATTTTTGAAAATTCAAAACACAGAAGTGGTAGAAATTAATTTAAAATTAATTCCCGCAGTTAAAACAAAAAGCACGTTTTTAAAGGATAATAACTATCAAAAGATTGACACTTGTTTATGTCCGGTTTAATTGTAAAATTATGTCCAATGACAAACATTGAATTAAATGGTAAAAATATATTCTAAATATACTTTAAAACCAATCAAATTCATAATTTATCAATATTAATTATTGTGATTAAAAAATATTTTTTTAATTAAAAATTTAGTAATTTTCACTATTCATCAAAATATGAAAGTTATCCGAAAAGTACCAAAATTTCACCCTAGGCTAATTTTGATATTTCGAATCAAAAAATGAAGTCCATTTTTAAATATAAAATATATATAATTTCAAAAATTAGGTATTACTATTCATAACGGCTACTTTGATTGGTTGTGGTGTGTTAGAATTTGATATTGCGTACAACACACGCTATCGCATTATTCAAAGAGAAGCGTACCGTAGAAGCTTGGGGAGTTACAGTTATAAAAAGGACAACCTCAATGTGAAGTGAAAAATCATCGTATTCGGAAAGGCTATGGGAATGAACCCACATTTGAATGAAGATAATGTATTCTTACCTACCACTATCCAACATGTTGATTGGGTTGAAATGTCATTGTTTTCATTTAAATGAATTTTTGAAAAATAATAATGATGTTCCAGTTTTGTAACTTTTTAATTTCAGATATTAATATATTATATTGGTCAACTTATGATAACCGTATTGGGTTTGGAAAATACTTAAGAGACAAACAAGAAAATGTTGTCATCCTTTTATGGATCATTTTATTTAAAAAAAGGTAATTCTTCTAAATTATGCATAAATATATCAATTCTGAAAATTCATTTTAGGGATAATGATATTTCATCTAATTCACTAAGGCGCTCTTTGGGCTAAAAAAGTGGTTTTCATGTCTAGTATTCATGCCACTTTGCCTTGGGCCTTAGGTCTATGTAATGGGTCTCCCTATACCTAGTCTAATGAGGTATTTGCATTAAATAATAAAATTAGGATTCATCCCCATCCTTTTAAAAAATGACATTTCATCAAAATTTCTTGAATTATAAACAAATTATGAATTTTTTATTATTAAATAGAAATATATAATGAAATTATAATTACTTTTATTATTAGAATCTAAAATAATTCCTAAAATTATGAAGAGGATTATAAAATAAAAAATTCATCCTATTAAATTCAAATCCAATGAATCATATGTTCTTTAAATCCGAATATATTAATTGTTTTTAGGTCCTTTACTTTCAATTGACCATTCACATTCTTGTTACCTATAACCTATATTAATAACTATAATTACATATGCATTTCACTAATGCCTATATAATTAATTACTTCCTATTTTTTATACTTGTTAATTTAGATTGGTGTTATTCAAAAAGAACATTTCATTTTTTATTTCTTATCGAGTGGATTTTTTGTTATCCATTTCTACTATGCTGGTTTTTGACAGAAAAATTTTCAAATATAAACCACTTCATTTATGAACTAATGATAAAATTGTGAGGATTACATTTATTTATGGTGGAGAGAATTTAAAACCAAAAATTATTGATGCTGAAAACTTAATTCAATAGATTATGTGATATAAAACATTGATCTTTTAAACCCCAAAAAATATATTTCATTAAATTTAAACTATTTGATTGCATGTGGAACCCACAAATTTTAGTCTAAATGAACCATAATGTTGTATAATATTATAAAATAACCACTAAATTTGTTGTTAGGAATACTATTAAATAAATAATTAATGTGTAATGTTTTAAAAAATATAAAATAAAATTAAATGGTTTTATAAATTTTTGAAATTCAAAAATCATACTTTTAAAGAATAATAGAAATATTTTCCGATGAACATTATATTCAATAAATGAAGCATTAGTCATAATTTGGGGAAATAATTTGAAATATATTTTTATCTCCTTTATTAAATATAATTTATAAAATTAATGTAATTTTTTATTCCTAAATATAAAATGTATTATATGGTGAATTTTTGATATTTTTCGAAAATGCTTCGTTTTTTGATTAATAGTGAAAAATGATTATTTTTATTTAAAAGAACCTCTATAATTGAAAAAACCACATGGTTAAATTAAATTTTAATTTAATTAAATGTATAATTTAAAAATTTTATATTTTATATATTTAAGATCATTTTTATCAATTTAATCTTTAATAATAATATTAAAACGATCTTAACTTGTGAGAATTTTCTCATTAGTAACCAGATTTTTCGGCATGTCTACAAAATTTTTTTTTATTAAATTCAACTTATTATGGGAATTTAGGATTGAAAAATGGATTACATATATTTAATTACCAGAATTTAAATTATATAAAAAATAGGCTAAATATTTTAGAAAAATGAAAAATGAAAACTGTAAAATATAATTTTTGTGGATAAGGTAAAAATGTGTTTTCCATGGTCTAAGAAAAGACGATATGTGGTAAAATGACTAAACAACTACTAAAAAATTTATTTTATTGACATGTTTGATATTTATTAAATCCATCTTTTAATCTACAGTTTTTTTAGAATTTTACTTTCAAATTTTATTATCATTTTTTATTACTTTAGGATATTTGCTTGTAATTTTCATGATGGTTCCCTTTCCCCACTTAATAAATAACTCACATTATTAAAATATACATACATCTAAAGCCATATGGATTTTCCATCCACTGAAAAAATATCTTTTCTAAATCATTATCTATATTCTAGTGTTCTGGTTTTCCCAAATGAAAAACCTTAGGGTACATGAGAGGAGATTCAAATAATGTTTCTCTAAGATAAGGTAATCTTCATAACAAATCTCATCATTTTACATTAACATTAACCTAACCCAAAATATATATTAACAATTAAAATATAAAATCAACATTAATTTTCATATATTATTGTGTTCATTATGTTTATGGAATATTTTTTATCAATCATCCCATCCATCAAATGGGTAAGGAAACCAGAAATCGTTTTTATAACAGACAACTACCTCGTGAACCAATATAAGTTATTTTCCTTCACAATAATTCATTTCTAGATAAAATGGTAGAATTAAAAATTTATAGTATATTTATAATATTATAATTATAGAATAATTTTAATACCACATATAACATCTTATGTTTAATTCAATTTAAAATATTATTGTGTCGCTTCTATGCAAGTAGGACCACAGCCTAACGAAGTGTTACGATTCATTTTCCACATTCTCCTTACATAGAATATATTAATGGTAAATTTAATGAATATTTTTCATATAAATAATATATATTCATTCTAGAAAATTAATACGTAACTTACTTCCATGCCCTCTTCCATTAAATAAACAATAACATTATTCATTTGTAATTTTATCCCACCCACTCCATAAGCTGATGTGATCCATTCTCTATGATTAAATTTCAATAATGAATCTAAAAACATATCTAATGAAAAATTGATATTAATAACATTAATAAAATTATTGTGATGATTAAACTATATAATATTCAAAATAATTGTATCTTTTTTTAAAAAACAAATCTGAGTGAACCATGAAATTTATACTCAAAAAAATAATATAAAACAATATTATAAATAAACATGTGGCCAGATGTTATAAAAAGATAATATAGGATTGTATAAATATTAAAATGTATGTTTTATAAGGTAAGAAATTATTTAAAATAACTATATAGGATTTTAAAAATTCTTTCACTAAAGGAAATCATGATGTAAGGGACTTGTCCTCGATTTCAATACATTAAGAAATACTATAATGATATGAATGCTATTTCATTTTAATGGGGGTATGTACTAACCATTTGGAATATAAAATAATTATTCCATAAAAAAAATATTTTAAGTTTCAATTTTAATTATTTCATCCACATGTATTTTTTACAGAAAATTTACCAAGCGGTAAATATTTTTCTTATATCAATTTGTTTTCATAAGGTTTTTTTTATTATTCATTGTCTTTGAAATTATATTAATATGAGTGTAATGAATTTTAACTATAATATAATTTATTTTAATTTTTTATGTGGATTTTAATTTTATATAAAGAATTTATCCTTTTACTGAACCTCATTTGAACGTTATGATCCCTGATAGGGTTCCTTTCATAATATCATTTTTATCCGGATGGTTTATAATAGAATTAAGATATAAATAAATTATTTGGTAATAGTATTATAAACCATTGTATATTTTTAATATTTAGTTATTACTGATTTTCCTATGTAATAAGACCATTTTTACCCCTTTGGTAATTAAAATTAATGAGAATGTCTGTTCAGAACAATCTGATGGCATTTCCTTTTTCGGTCCATAATCCATTTGAATCCAAAATCATGCTTTTGAAAAAAAAATTGAAAGATATTTTAAATTCTACTATATGATTTATTTAATAAATTTTTACCCATTTCATGTTTTTCCCCAATTTTTAATAGGAATATTTATTTAATTATCAAAATATTTGTTATTTTTCTTTTATGAAAAAGTGAAATTAATATTCATTTTGACATGTTTAATGATTATGGAATTTCATATTGTCCTGAAAATTTAATGCTTTAAAGATTCATTTTTATGTATTAATGTATACTTTCATAGAAATTTATTTTCACAAAAATTAGTGAACTTTTATGATTAAAAATTTATTATTAAAATAAAAATAGTATATTTCACAAGATTTTATGTTATTTATATTCATTGATGATTATATATATTTATTTAAAGTATACTCCACTAGTTATACGGTTTAATAATAGAATATTTTATCATCCTATGGATGTTAATGATCATTTTTTAAGAAATGTATTTAAATTGACATTATTGATATTTTTTTAAATTAATTAAATTTCCCTTCAAGTATTTTCTTTCCTCTGGTCATTAGATATTAATGTTAATATAACAATCAATATTATTAATTTGTGATATTTTTACATCCCAAATCATATCTCATTTATACATATTCAGACATACCTTAAATTTTATTTTATTTAATAGGGAAATATTTGTAATTTTTATTTATTATTCAATATGGATTATTGATGGTAAGAAATGTTTTTTTGTAATTAAATATATTATTCATAAAATGATAAATTATTTGGACATTCTTATTTGATTGGTGCTTAATAATATATATCCTCTTGATGTAACAATATAATCATGAGATGAATAATTTGTCTTTCCATATATAAATGAGTTTATAGTGTATACCTACCAATATTTTTTTAAACAATTTGGTGGAAGCTCTTAATATTAGATGTATAATGTCCTTAGGATCATGATTTCTAATGATTATAAATTTCCTTCATTAATAATTTTCGTTGTATTTCCATTTTTATTTTCCCAATTATATTATCTCTGATGTATTCCATTCTCAATTTATTTATTAAATGGATTTGTTTTTTATTTACCTTACTATATTGATTATTCCATATCTTATTATCCATGGGACATTCAAAATGAAATTATCTCTAGATGTATTTCATAGTTATCTTGTATTTTAGATAGGATTTTTTATTTATTTAAATTTACATATTAATTATGTTTGATCTTATCATTATAGTCATGTTATTTATGTGGCATCTCTATTTAGTTATTTACCATTCTATATTGATTATGATTTTTTATTCATGATAGATTCTATATTTGGTTACCATTATTGAGGATCTCAGCTCAAAATATTTTTTATTCTTTTCCCTATGTTATAAACACTAATCCCATAAAGGAGTTTCACAAGTGGTGATTATATTCTTTTATGTGTCATGTTTTATATTTCCAATTTAAAATTATATTCATGTATGAATTCGGTTCTCTAAAACTAAACAATTGATCATAAGTGGGAATGATATTCTGTGTTTCTTCTTCCAATATATAAAATCATACACCAAATCCAATATACAAGGTCTGTTTCTATAAAAATATAATTTATGAATCGCTATTTTTCATATACTATCATTCAATTTAGTCATTTAGTCATTTAGAAATGAGATTGTAGATCATGTGTATGTGGAACTACCATAAAACAGAACAATGAATTTCATTATTCATCCCCACCTATAGTGGATGGATCTATGAACGTAATAATAAGTAGATATAATAATATTTATTAGTGTTATATTGTGAATATTTTATACTATAATTATCTAAATACATTCCCTTTAACTTAAAATCATTATAATATGTTTACGTTTTGGTCAGTTTTTTCATCAATATAAATTTCAGTATAATGAATATCTAATAAATAATTGTGGGATGTAATAAAATTATAATATCCTTATAAAATTATATAAATATTTATCATTTTATTTATTCTATAAAGGTGTCGTTAATACTTCAAATGTTTATTAACATATAACCTCGCTATTATTAAATATATCTATATATACTTTATAATTACGTACATTTCTGAAAGATATATTCATGTCTTCAAGAGAATTAAATATGACTAGATATGTAATTAAAAATTAAGTATTATTCTCTCCTAATTGATCTATTAATCATGAACTACAAACCAATTAATTATAACCAATCTCATCTATATAAATATAGTAAGATACAGAAAAAAACAATATTTCAAAGAAACATTAATGAAATAAAACTTTAATAAGATAATATATTTGTATTATATTTCTAAAAATATTTTAATATTGGAAATTATGTTTATATTACGGTGTATGATTTCTAATTAAGATAGTTATATTCATTATATATGATGTTAGACCACATTTATGTAACTGGGAATACAAGGTAAGGGTTTTCTTGTCACATTATTTTCATTAAGACATATATTATATTATACACCTAAATAAATCTATGTTATGTATATACATAAATTTATATATATTATATAATAAATTAAATTTTATTCATGGAGATTGATGTCAAATTTTAATCTCTCTCATTCAAGAGGATTTGATTTAAATACTCCTCATGTTGATAGGATTTTTTTGACTCATTTTAAATTAAATGATACATGATTGACTTATTACTCCATGATATCATATATGTGGTGTATTCAATACCATATATTTTTAAATTATTATGAATCTATATAATTTTATGATCCATGAATTTCAATTTAATGTCGACCAACTTATTCTAATATTTTAATTACCATAAGTGTATTTTAAAACTGAATTCTCAATCATTCATTTATGATTCATCTTCAACAATGTATCTTAGATAAGCATAGTACATTATATCATTATATTATATTATATTGTAATTTATTATTTTTTTCTATGATGTTAAATTTATTCAATATAAAATCATTCTAAAAATACCTTTATTCATGAATTATGTCATCCATAAGGGATTTGGTTATAAAAATGTTTTTTACATTGAGTATAACTATGACTCTTTATGTTTCATTTATATATGACTAAAAAATTATTATATTTTATATTACATGATATACTACCTATTTTCCCTAAAAGTAAAATAATTTTTTTGACTACAATATAATTTATCATTCAATTTAATTCTCATACAATTGAAAAATTTTCTTGAAAAAATACAATCTACATTAAAGATGGGTTTCCCTATATTTTTTATGTTCATTATTCAAAAAATGAATCCAATTTAATATTTTCAAACAATAATATCTATTTAATAATGAAACTTATATATTTCTTGTCACCTATTTTAAAGTTGAGGCTTTACCACCTCATTTATGATGTTGGTTTTCAACTACGACATTCAAAATTATTATGAATGTTTACAAATAATCAAAATCAAATGTTGTATGTTCCACTATATATTTTTCAAATTTCAATTATCTATTTAAAATTATATATTATTTAAAAAAAATATCTTTTTCAGGTGTATTCTCATTCCCTCCACAAAATGTTTCTTGACAGTAATTTTTTATTTCATCTTTTATAAGAAAATTTTAAATGTTTTTTTAAAATATTGTATTTTCAAATATATTTACCCACCATGGATGATATTTCATAATGTTTAGTTTTTTCAACCCAATATATATTATTATGATTTGAGTACTTTTGATAAAAATGAAAATTTTGATAGCATATGAATTAAAAGGTTAAATTTATGTGATTTTATTGGAAAATATTATGTCATTCATTATTTTTCGTAATGTTCATTATGATATGTTGGATATTTTATTTTATTTGGAACATTATTTACATTGGATAAGGACTCATATCATATTATACGAGAAAATGTTTTCAAAAATGATTTGCAAGAATCATTGTTCAAATGTTTGTTACATGAATGATATTAATGAATCCTAGTTCACAAGTTTATTTTAGTAATAAGATATGGGGATATTTTTTAAAATCGTTTTGTTTAATTAAGAAACACAAATATTTTTTCATAATTAGTGGTGTAAAAATTATATGGGATGATTTTTATATTATTTTTAATATTATATTTGTTCCATATTAAAATGATGTTATATGTTTAGGATTACTCTTATGTATCTGTTATGTACTCCAAAATATTTATTACTACATCATGTTTCCACACTCTATTTAAATTATTGTTATGATAAAACAATAATTATTCCATGATTTATGATAATCACTTTTGGAATAAATTTATTAATTATACCCATAATCTAATCATATGATAAGTTATTATATTTTATTTTCCCCTTTTATTTACCATTATTAAGTATCTTAACTCACCGATTTATAATGTTTACATTCATCTGGTTATGAAGATTAGAAAATTATATAATATTGATTATATTTTATTATATCAAGTGTTTTTTGAATATGTTGATTTCTCGTAATGGAGTAAGTATTTTATATCATAGAGGAAAAAATATCATTTAGTTAAAATGGATTTATTTTTTCAGTCAATTCTTTCTCATAATTATCTAAAACAGAAAAACCAAAAGGCAATGGTAATGTAATTTATTGATATATTCTCATAAATTCTTAAAATTACTAGATTGTTATGTTATTACGATTACATAAATCATCCAGAATCAGATCCACTATAACTGAACTCATTGAACATAGATAATCTACTATAGCCGCATCAACCATAAGGAATAACCATGAATGATAATGAATTTTATAAACATCACAAGGTATAAACATCATGAAATATATGCCAGATTAATGAAAACCAATACCATCTACAAACTTATTCATCATCTATATAGACACAACACATGTGGGAACATGTCTCTTATTGTGGTGAGTACAAACATGGCGTGTATAATTCCACAAATATTGAATGAAAACAAAACAATATGTGAGAAAATCATGGATCGGGAGGTTCAAAAATAGATGAATAATAGGAAAATCAAAACATCATGTCATATTTAAAAATCATGAACAATGTAGATTAACCTATAATATAATAATGTATACTAATATTCACTATAACAACAAGACAGAAAAAATTCGATTATCTTAAAAAATATCATATATAAAACCATATCTTCACATTTGAACATAAAAACATGGTTCATGAAACATTAAATAATCCAATGTTTATGAATTAAAATCTTATAAACATGCATCATATAAAAGGAAACCACTAGAACATGAGGAATCAAAATCCTCAAAAACACTCATTACTCAGCATTTACATCCACCACACATATTTTAGAAACCATGAAGTGAAATGTATAGTAATTTAACGATGTTAATTAATACTATAATACTAAAAAATTACGTCTAACAAAATGAAAACATTAATATTGTATTATCCTCACCACATTTATAACCCACACAGCCTCTTAAGAAAATTAGTGTAGGATCTCATACACTATGAAGATATAGAGAATACAAAATCCATAAAATGAACTATTAAATATATAAAAACACCAAATACCCTCACATGATATAACTTTAAGTATCCTATTCTCTAATTAAATTAGGTTAATACCAATCCACGTGAATTATTGGATTACTAACAAATTTTTATAAAATGGGGAACACCAAATCCATAGAGAGGGGATCACGTACTCCTAGTATGTTTAGGAATAAAAACCCTTTATTATCAATAAGTAAACAATGAAAGGCCTTCAATTAATAAGTACAACATTAAACAAATCTATGTGATATTTGGAGACTTGACCCCTTACAAACTAGTGGTAAAAGAGAATGGACTTTTATGAGAAAACCCAGATTGTACCACCTGAACCTAGCCACCAGCTCTCTAGAGATTAACATAATTGTAAGACCACAACATTTTAAGGGATTGATTATTTTTAATTTCATTGATGTCATGTTTTGTATGCTACTCCTTGGTTAGCTTGCCCGATACGCAAAATCGTCTTAGCTTGCAGTATATAGAACACTATTCTTGGATCATATTACACACAATTTCAAGTTCGTTTGATATATATTTTTATTTGCAACATTGAGTATAGATTTTTTATAGAGTATACAAGAAATGTGTTTTTATTCTATTATAAGAAACACCAAAGGAATATCTCACTACATGAAACCCTGACTTGGCTTGCATTACAAGCAAGAGAGACTTTCCTCGATAAAGTGTGTTGTACGCAATATCGAGTTTCACTAAAGAAAGATATGTTGTGAAGTAGCCGTTTTGAATAGTATTAATTAAATTTAAAATTTATAACCTTATAATTTATCTTACACATATTCTAGAACATGGTATGAGAATAAAATAAATTTTTCGGGTATATTAAGTATTTTTTTAAAAATGTAGTTTTGCCACCTTTTAATGGTAAACCCATTTTAAATATAATTTTTAACAATCTTATAATATCAGTTGGACTAAAAAAATTTATTTTGAATCAGGATATAAATATTTACATTGGATACAATTTTCATATTTTTCTTATAACTTTCATATTTTGATGTATAGTAAAAATACTTTAAATTTTAATTAAAAACAAATTTTTTCATTGAGATAATTTATATGGATAAATTGTACTATATAATGGTTTTAAAGTATAAATAGAATCTATTTTTACAATTTAATATAATTTATGTCATTAGAATTAATTTTATATTGAACTCATAGATAAAATAATTTCAATCTTTTGTAATGTTTTAAACGAAAACCCATTTTTTCGACAAAGGGATTAATTTTAAATTATTTACTACAACTTTTGTGTTTTGAATTTGGAAAAATTTATTACATATTTGGAATATGTAGTTCAAAAATATGTAAATATGCAACTTTTTTATTTTTGGGCATTATGAATAATAACATCGGTAAATTTTATTTACTATAGTTAAAGGTAAATTGGGTAATTACTAGTAAACTTAAGGTTATAAAATTAATATAACACATAGAAAAATTCTATTGGATGAATAAAAGTAGACCCATACAACCTAAGGGTCATAATAGATTCATTTCATGGACATTTGACCCTGAAAATGATATAATTATTATTAAAACCAAATAAAGTGACAACATATCAGTCTCTTATATATTATAAGTGTAATAATTTTTATTTAGTGATAAACTTTATAAAACGTCAAATATAAATATTCTCTAGAAATATAATGAAATTATCTACATCATGTGAATTTATTTAGTATTTTTGTTTATTAAATAATTATCAATAATGATGAGACAATAGTGATGTAGAAATTATTTAATTGATTGAATTATCAAATAAATGGTTTTTAAAATATTACAATAAATATTATATGAACTAATTAATGTTCTCCACAAATTTTTTATAATAAGATGACATGTTACTAGTCTATTAAATATTTGGGTTCTAATATATCCCCTGTGTGAATTTTTTTTTAAATTCCAATAAATCAATAGTTTCAAAATTAAAATTATTGTAAATTTATATAAATAACATATTATAAAATTGTTTAAAAATGTAAAAAAAATATTAGAAAATAAAAAAATTATATATATATGTTCTAAAATGTCATAAAGTATCCAATTATGGACAATTCATAACACATAAGTAAATATTTAAAATAATTTAAAATTTATACTATTATTACCACAAATAAACTTAAATAGATTAAATAAGGATAAATCAGGTTGATAAGGTTTAAAATAAATTCGCAAAATGTCTAAATGTTATTGGTTGATTATATTACAACGATATCTCATCTAATAATATGATTTGAATCATTTTTTGTGGTTTTTATGTGGTGTTTGAATTTTTTATAAATTAATATTTCTTATATTTCTAAAGATGGCCCTCTCCTCCCTTATAAAAGGGCACCTACTCCATCTCCTCATCACCCAATTTGGAGCCTTCAATCTCAGACAAACCATGAAAAGTTCTCTTATCAACTTACCTAGAAACATACTAGAGGTCCTGGTCTTCTTTAATGACCATCTTTAGTGCCCTAAGAGGAGGTTTAGAAGAGACGCGTCGAAGAAGAGGTAATATCCTTTCCTGATTCTTTCAAATTCAGTTCTTCTTATACATCCTCTTATTTTGTTGCTTCATAATAAAGTAAAAACATCAGTATCACTCATATACTGATATGTTATTATAAATATTAAACAACCCTATTTAACCTTCAATCCATCCTACGGAAAATGAAATCACCGCGCATGCGTACGTACGGAATACCATCTCCACGCAGTGGTGTAATATTTTTTTCCACCACCAACTTACTTGTATAACTATAATGGTGTAAATATTAACTATATATGGTTATTATAACATGATAATAATTCTGAGATATTATACCATCCTCTCTAATTCCATTCAATAATTATTTGACTGATATCATCGCTCGTGCTTACGTAAGGATTACCATATCCATGACGTGATGAGATTCATTCCCCAAGTTAACCATTCAAGAATTATTATGAAGTATATATAATAAAAATCATGAAATATATGAAATATTAATTATAGTAGATTTATCTATATGTTATTAACTTCCATTCAATTTAATAATGAAACGAAAACAACATTTATGTGTACGTACAACCTACAGTTTCCATGAGCGATGTATTTCTTTCCATTTATCAATATATTATAAATATGAATATTCAGAATATATATTATATATTAATCATGTTTAAGATTCTGGAATAAGTAATCATGATCTAAGTAATCAGACAAATAATTACAAGTCAAAACACATATGTCAAATGAAATGAATTTCCCCAAAATTCTGCTTTAAAATTGAATTGACAAATGAACAGGTAATATAAAGTCATAATTGAATCATATATGATATCATAACTATTATTAGGGTTATGATACAAGTTAATAATAAGTTTAAACCCACTATACAGGATTCCCAGACAAATACTGAAGAAATTGGACATAAGGTAAGGGATAATTATTCCAATCTCATTCTTGTCTTTAATTGTTTATTCGTAAGTATTTAATTGGGTAAATATTATCATCCATATCCATGAGTTCTAAAAATGTTTTCATAAAATTTTTAATATTCTATCATGTACGTTTAAGGTCATGTTTACCCCTTTTAAGCATTTAACACATGGTATGAAAGGACTCTTTTATTTTTTAACCATAAGAGGTATTTTTTGACATTTCAAGAAAAAGTATGAGAAGAATATTTATTTAACTTATACCACAAGATCATGTTTTTACGGTTTCATAAGGCCTTATTTTCATGAATATTACTCTACAAGATTTCAATATTATTTTCAAAAAAATACTATTCTTTTGAAATTTCATGGAATTTTGTGAAAATAAAATGATTTTGAATAAAAAAGGATATTTTCATTAATAATTCATTTCAAGTGTCTTATCAAAACTATTTCCCATCTAATATGGCATTATATAGCATGTATATGTTTCTTGTGTAACGTCTCTATTATTTAGATGGTTTGATTTTTATAATTATGAAGTGATATCCATTTGTTTTTTATGGATTACGTAATGATTAGATGATGATTATGAAACCCATTTTATTCGTTGTGTTATGATGAGTGATTTATGACTATTCTGTGGTACATGTAATAATTATTTCAATATGAGATGGGTGGGACCTATGTCTCCCTCCAATGCATTGGGTAAAGATTTATATCTCATGAGATAGACATGGCGGTAATGGTAAGTGAATCTAGTTCAGTAATACAGGGCTGGAACGACATGTAAACCAGGTTCAGTAATGGACATTGTCCACTATGATGGTCTTGGAAGAAATTCCTTGGCTACTTTGGAAATCATATCATGTGATTAATGGTTTCCAAAACTACATGTTTTTTCACATGCTGTTTTATCATGGTTAATTTTCCTTTATGATCTATGCCATATGGAATTGCAGGATTTATGTCATTACTCATTATTTTGATGTTTTATGTTCATGTTCTTACGTTAAAATGTTTATGGATTGTTTTATGTTCTCCATGTTTACCCTTTCTGAGCATTTGTTCTCACCCTTTTTATTTTTTCTTTTCCCCAGGATATAAAGAAAGGTTTTAGGTATGAAAACCAAAGGGAAGATCTTTATGGTATATTTTGATGATCTATCCCCATGATTAGAATATTATGTTTTGAGTTTCTAAAGACACTAAACTAATACGGTAATTGGGAATCTGTTTTTGTCATGTATTAAGAATTCTGAAAAAGTAATGTAATTTCTATGTACGTCAAGATTTGGTTCTCTACAGATGGTATTAGAGTGAAGGTTTTGTTAACCTTTGGAAACTAGGATGCGAAAACTTTAGTGAAATCCCTCGATATATTTCTAAGGGATGTCTCTAAGGTATAGTATAACTATAGGTTACAGTCCTAGAATTATGTTGACAATCATGAATAACCTACGGTGAACCTAAGGTGTCATGGATTAAAGAAAGTGTGATAAGATAGGCGATTTTGGATTATGTGGTTCCTCATAATTTTAACTATTTCTTTTACAATGGTTTTTGGTTATAGTAAATGGAAATAACTAGAAGGAATTGGTTCAACATTGAATCCAATGGAAAAATTGGTGATTAGGAGCAACGAAATTACGTAATGCCTATAAAGAAAGATACCATGATTATTCCGAATCAGTCATCACAATATATGATTAACAATGTTAACTTTAGTGGCATTAATAATTCATCAAATAAGACAAATATGTACTTTTATGCATGTTCTCATAGTGAGGATCGTAGATAAAAGAAGATTGTGATTTCCAAAGAAGGGAATAAAAACATTTTTTAATACATCAAATAGAGGGGAAGATATTATATGTGTGGGGAGAAGAGTTAGAGAGTGAAAGACTGTTATGGAGTTCAGCGTCTTATTTGTGGAGAACATGGGAATTACCCAAATCAATGCACTGGCCTATGAGGTTACTTATAAATCAAGAATGGACTTATTTCATGACAATCATTGAAGAGGATGGATTGAAGTGTTTATGTACTGCTATTCAAGAATAAGGTTGTTGAGGTAATTTTATGGTATATTGGAATATCTATGTATTGGTCAATTGTGGTTTTCCATAAGAATATGGTACCTATAACCATGAGAAATGGATGAACTATTTTTTGAAGGTAGATTATATGCACATAAAGAGTATAGATTATTGGAGTTTTTTAGCCATGTTCTCTACTACTCTCCATCAGAACTTGATGGTTAGATTTCTCTTCCATATCCTTGTTTTCACCTATGTATTCCTATTTGGAAACCTAGTGATTATTTAATCTAGGTAATATTTATGTTTCATACTTTTACTTTTTAAAATTATGTTTTAGTTTTCCTTCTTATGATGTGGGTTTCTAAAAAACAAACCTTCAAGTAGAAAACCATTTAAAACCACGATGAATTACGAGGGGGAAATTCATTTTAAGGGGGGTAGAATGTAACACCCCAAAATTTTATGAGATAGATTATTTTTAATTTCTTTTATGTCTTGTATTTTATGCTACACCTTGATTAGATGGAACTATATGCAACACCGTATTATATATCAGTATACAGAACCATATTCTTGGCTCGTATTACACACAATTTCAATTTCGTTTGATATAAATTATTCCACACAAAATTGAGTATAGATTTTTTTAAATGAATAAATGAAATAAGTTTTGATTATGTTATAAGAAACACCAAATAAAACATTCACTATATGCAACCTTGACTTGGCTTGCATTACACGCTAGAGCGACCTTCCTGGATAGCGTGTGTTGTACCCAATACCAAGTTTCACTAAACAACAATATATTGTGAACTATCCATTATGAATAGTATTAACTAAATTTTTAATTTTATAAAATTATCATTCTACTTACACATATTCTAGAACATGGTATAAGAACAAAATAAATTTTTCGGGTAATATAAGAATTTTTCAAAAAATGCAGTTTTGTCGCCTTTTGATGGTGCACCCATTTTAAATCTAATTTTTAACAAATTATAATTTCAATTGGATAAAATAGAATTATTCTTTTGATTAAGGATATAATAATATTCATTGGATAAATTTTTGATATTTTTCTAATAACTTTCATATTTTGATGAATGGTAAAAATACGCTAAATTTTAATTAATTTTTTTTTTAATTGAGATATTTTATATGGATAAATTATAATATTGTATGGTTTTAAAGTATAAATAGAATATAATTTTACCATTTAATATAATTTATGTAATTTTCATTAATTTTACTTTGAATTCATATGTAAAATAATTTCAATCTTTTGCAATGCTTTAAACAAAAACCCGTTTTTTCTACAATGGGATTAATTTTAAATTAATTAAAACAACATATGTGCTATAAATTTTGAAAAATGGATTCCATATTTAGAATAAATAGGTATAAATTATGATAATAGGGTACTTTTTTTGGCATTATGAATAGTAACTATGGTAAATTTTATTTATTACAGTTAAACGTAAATCAAGTAATTATGGGTAAAGATAAGGTTATAAAATTAACCTAACACTTGGAAAAATTCTCCTGGATGCATAATAGACGACCCATATCACCTATGGGTAGGAATAGTTTCATTTCATGGACTTTTGACCATGAAAATTATATAATTAAAATTAAAACAAAAGAATGTGATAACATGCAACTCTCTTAAATCTTATAAGTGTAATAATCTTAATTTATTGATAAAATTCATAAAACGTCGAAAATAAGTAGTATCCAGAAATAAAATAAAATTATCTACATATTTTAAATTTATTTATAATTTTTATGTATTAAATTATTATCATTAAGGATGACACAATAGTGATGTAGATATTATTTTATTGATTGAAATATCAAATAACTGGTTTTAAAAATATTTAAATAAATATTATAGGAACTAATTAATGTTCTCCAAAAAAATATAGATTAATATGACATGTTACGAGTCTATTAAATATTTTGGTTTAAATATATCCTCTATTGGAATTTTATTTAAATTAAAATAAATGAATAGTTTCAAAATTAACATTATTGTAATTTTATAAAAAGAACATATTATAAAAAATTTTAAAAATTAAAAAGATATTTAAAAATTAAAAATTGAAATTTATATTGTCTAAAATTTTATAATTTATCCAATTATGGAAAATTCACAACACATAAGTAATTATTTATAACAATTGAAAATTTAGAATATTATTACCACAAATAAAATTAAATAGATTAAATAAGGATAAATCAAGGTGATAAGGATTCAAATAAATTCCCAACATGTCTAAATATTATTGGATGATTATATTAAAACCATATCTAATCTAATATTAGGATTTGAGTCATTTTTTGTGGGTTTTATGTGGGTTTTTAATTTATTATAAATTAAAATTTCTTATGTTTCCAAAGGTGCCCCTCTCTTCTCTAATAAAAGGGAACCTCCTCCCTCTCCTCCTCACACAATTTTGAGCCTTCAAGCTCTTACAACCCCAAAAAATTTCTCTTATTGACTTCCCTAGAAACATAATAGAGGTCTTGGTCTTCTTCAAAGGCCATCTTTAGTTCCCTAAGAGGAGGTTCAAAAGAGGCACGTCGAAGAAGAGGTAATATCCTTTACCGATTCTTTCAAATTCATTTCATCTTATACTTCCTCTTCTTTTGTTGTTTCATAATAAATTATTAACATCAGTATCACTAATATACATATATGTTTTTATAAATATTAAATAACCCTATTTCACCATATATCCATCTTATGGAAAATTAAATCCTCGCAGGTGCATATGTACGGAATACCGTCTCCACATCGTGGTGTAATCTATTTTTCCACCCCCACCATACTTGGATGGGTATAGAGTTGTAAATAATAACTATTTAGGGTAATTATAACATTATAATTATTCTGAGATATTATATCATCCACTCTAATTCCATTCAATAATTATGGGAACGGTATTGTCGCTCGTGCGTACGTGCGTATTACCGTCTCCACAACGCGATGAGATTCATAATCCTAGTTTACCATTCAAGAAAGATTATAAAGTATATAAAATAAATAATAATGAAATATATGACATATTAATGATACTTTATTAATTTATATGTTATTCACTTACTTCCATTCAATTAAATAATGAAACGAAAACATCATTCATGTGTATGTACTGTCTACCGTCTCCATGAACAGTGTATTTATTTCCATTTATCGATCTATTATATATATTTATATTCTAAATATATATTATATATAAATTATGTTTTACATTCTGGAAGTACGTAACCATGATCTAAGTAATTATATAAATAATTAAAATTCAAAACACGAATGATAAATGAAATTTTTTTACCCAAAATGCTACTTTAAAATGGAATTGACAAATGAACGGTAATATAAATTCATATGTGAATCATATATGATAACATAAATATTATTATGGCTCTGTTACAAGTTAATAATATGTTTAAACCTACTATACATGATTCTAGGACACATAAGGATGAAATTGGACATAATGTAAGGGATAATTATTCCAATATCATTCTTATCTGGGATTTTTTATTCGAAGGTATCTTCTGGGGTTAAGTTTATCATCCATATCCATGATTTCTCAAAATGTTTTCATAAAATGTTTACTTTTCAACCATGTATTTTTAAGGTCATTTTTACCCCTTTTAACTTTTAACACATGGTATAGAGGGAATGTTTCTTTTTTTTACCATAGGAGTTAATTTTCGACTTTTCCAGTAAAAGTACAATAAAAATGTTTCCTTAAATTATACTACATGAATGGATTTTTACGTTTTTACAATGCCTAATTTCCAAAAAGATTCCTCTACAATATTTAATGACTATTTTAAAAAAATCACATTCTATTAAAATTGCATGGCATATTGTGAAAAGAAAATGATTTTAAAGAAGAAAGGATATTTTCCTCAATAATTCGTTCCAAGTGATTTATGAAAACTATTTTCCATCTATGATGACATTATTTAGCATGTTTATGTTTCAAGAATAATGTCTCTATTATATACATGGTTTTATTTTTATTATGATGATGTGATAGGCATTTGTTCTATATGGATTATTTCATGATAAGATGATGATTAAGAAACCAATTTTATTCTTTGGGTTATGATGAGTTATTTATGATTGTTTTATGGAACATGTAAGAATTACTTCAATATAAGATGGGTGGGTCCTATATCTCCCACCAAGGCATTGGGTAAAGATTTATATCTCATGATATAGACATGGATAGAATGTCTACTGAATCCGGTTTAGAAATACAGTTTTGGAACAATTAGTAAACCCGATTCAGTAATGTACATTGTCCACTATGATGGTCTTGGAAGAAATGGATTGGCTAGTATAGAAATCATATCATGTTCTTAATGGTTGCCACAATTACATGTTTTTTTCACATGCTATTTTATCATGGTTAATGTTCTTTTATTATCTATGCCTTATGCAGTACCAAGATTTATGTCATTAATCATGATTTTGATGTTTTATGATCATGTTCTTACATTCAAATGTTTATGGATTGTTTTATGTTCTCCATTTTTACCCTTTCATAGATTTGAGCATAACCTTTTTATGTTTTCATTTCCCTAGGATATAAAAAATGCTTTAGGTAAGAAAACCAAAGGGGATGGTCTTTATGGGAGATGTTGAAGATCTTTCACCATGATTATAAGATTATGTTCCGAGTTTCCAAAGACACGAAACTAATACGATCTTTGTGCGTCTATTTATATCATGTCGTAATTATTCTGAAAATATAATTTAATGTCAATGCACATTCAGATTTCTGTCTCTACAGTTGGTACTAGAGTGAAGGTTTATTTAACCTTTGAAAACTAGGATGCGAAAACTTTAGTTAAATCCCTAGAGATATTTCTAAGGTATGTCTAGAGATGTCCGTAAGGATTAGTATAACTATAGTTTACAGTCCTAGAATTAAGTTGACGATCCGAAAAAACCTAGGGTGAACCTAAGGTGTCTTGGATTAAAGAAACTGTGATAAGATAGACATTTTATGATTATGTGGTTCCTATTTATTTTAACTCTTTCTTACACCATGGTTTTTGGTTTTATTTAATGGACGGAACCAGAAGGAATTGGGTCAACATTGAATCAAATGGAAAAATTGGTGACTATGAGCAACGAAATTTCATAATGCCTAGAAAAAAATATATTTTGATTATGCTGAATTAGTCATTAGGATATATGATTATCATGGTGAACATTAGTGGTATTCATAATTCATCAAATAAGAGGAATGTGGACTTTTGTGCATGTTCACATGGTGAAGAGAATAGATAAATAAAGATTGAGATTTCTAAAGAAGGGAATAAAAACCCTGATGAATACTTCAAATGGAGGTGAAGATGTTATCTGTGTGGGGTGAAGTGTCATAGAGTGACGTACTGTTATGAAGTTCAATGTCTTATTTGTGGAGAACATGGGCATTACCCCACTCAATGCCCTGACCTAAGAGGCTACTTCAAAATCAATGAAGGAATTATTCCATGACAATCATTGAAGTGGATGGATTGAAGTGTTTATGTATTAGTATTCAAGAATAAAGTTGTTGAGGTACATTTATGGTATATTGGAATATCTATGTATCGGTCCATTGTGGTTTTCCATAAGAATATGGTCCCGGTAAACATGAAAAGTGATTGAAATATCTTTTGAAGGTGGATGATATGCGCATAATGAAGGGATAAGGAGAAAATAATATGTGTTATAGTACTAATGATCTTATATCTGATAAAAGGACAATGTGACATCATGGATTGAGTATACAGAAATTTTTGAATTTTGGTATGTGGAAATTATTAACTTATAACAGCATTCATTCTTTCACTAAGGTTATATGGTAATTCATGTTTCAATAGAATTCATGATTATGGTATTCATACATTTGGAATGTGAACAATATTGTATAATAGATGGGGGATAAATGATTGTATTCACATGCTTGTTATATGACCTTTCTATTACTCATTTTCTTTATACTATGAGATTGGATAGAAGTATTTTGGATAGGAATGGAATGGATTATGTTGGAAATTTGATAGTATTGATTAAGGCTAGATTTTTTTATATTGTTTTAGGAATGTTATAATGGTGTAGTTTTAGGAAAAGGACAACCTGTAAGACAAGCGACAACCCACCGTTCTAGACAAGGTTACAGGAATCAAACCCACAACCTAAGTGAGACATGCCTTAATCACCTACCACTGGGCTACATGAAGTCCCTGGTTAGCAGAATTGAGTTTTATTTTATTATGGTGTACGATAGATGAAGTATAAGTTCATTTTATGAACCTTATACGATTAATCTCACCATAGATGATCTTATGTATATTTAATAACTTGTGTTAACCTTTTTGTGATAGAGACAGTTGGAATGACCTATAATTCTATTTCATGATCTTCTTACACTTCCCAAATGAAAAATGAAACTTTATTTCTTTATGTGCTGAAGTAGAAATTTTTCATGGCACGAACAACCATGAGATTGAACCAAAATCAAGTAAGTATTTATTATAATTCAAAAAAATTTTAAAATTTTGGAAATAATTTTGGAAACAAAATAATATTATCTTACTTCTATCATATCTAATGAATCATATGGTACCTTAGATCATATAAAATTTATGGTTTTGTGATTGCTGGCATTTTTATAGCCATGTTTTCTGCTACTCTCTATCAGAATGTGATGGTTAGATATTACTTCAATATCCTTGTTTTCCCCAATGTTATCCTATGTGGAAAACCAGTGATGAGTTGATTTGGTTAATCGTTATGTTTCTTACTTTGGGTTTTAAATTTAGGTTTTAATATTCTTTTTTTACGATGTTGTTTTCTATGAAAGAAACCTTCAAGAAGAAAACAATTTATAACCCCGACGAATTTCGAGGGGAAATTCATTTTATGGGGGTAGAATGTAACACCCCGAAATTTTATGAGGTAGATTATTTTTAATTTCATTTATGTCTTGTGTTGTATGATACACCAAGATTAGCTTTCACTATATGCAACACTGTATTAGCTTGCAGTATACAGAACACTAATCTTGGCTCGTATTACACTCAATTTCAAGTTCATTTGATATAAATTATTCAATGCAACATTGAGTATAGATTATGTTCAATGTTTAAATGAAATATGTTTTTGATTATATTATAAGCAGCACCAAAGAAAGCTTTCACTACATGCAACCCTGACTTGGCCTGTATTACATGCTAGAGCGACCTTCCTCTATAGCGTGTGTTGTACAGAATATCGAGTTTCATTGAACAACAATATATTGTGAAATAGACATTATTAATAGTATTAACTAAAATTTGAAATTTATAACATTATCATTCATCTTACACATATTCTAGAACATGGTATTAGAACAAAATAAATTTTTCAGGTAAAATAAGTATTTTTTTTAAAAAAATGTAGTTTTGCTGCCTATAGAGGGCGCACACATTTTAAATCTAATTTTTTATAATTTTATAAGTTCAATTGGAAAAAATAAAATTATTCATTTGAATCAGTATATAAAAATTTACATTTGATAAATTTTTGATATTTTTCTGATAATATTCATATTTTGATGAATAGTATAAATACGTAAAATTTTAATTAAAAACAACTTTTTTTCATTGAGATTATTTATATGGATAAATTACAGTACTGAATGTCTTTAAAGTATGAAGATAATATAGTGTTACCATTTAATATAATTTATGTCATTTTCATTAATTTTACATTGAATTCAAAGGTAAAATAATTTCAATCTTTTGCAATGTTTTAAACAAAAACCAGTTTTTTTTACAATGGGATTAATTTTAAATTATTTACGTAAACTTCTATGTTTTTAATTTGGAAAAATTTATTCCATATTTGTAATTAGTAGTTCCAAATTATGATAATAGAATAATTTTTTATTTTTGGGCATTATGAATAGCAAATACTGTAAATTTTATTTACTATAGTTAAAGATAAATCAGGTAATTATGGGTAAACATAAGGTTAAAAAATTTACCTTACACATGTAAAAATATATTGGATGAATAAAAGTCGACCCATATCACCTAAGGGTCGAAATAGATTCATTTCATGTACTTTTAACTGTGAAAACGATATAATTGTTATCAAACCCAAAGAAAGTGACAACATGCCACTCTTTTAAATATCAAAAGTGTAATAATTTTAATTTAGTGATAAAGTTCATAAAACTTCTAAAATAAATATTATCAAGAATGATAATAAAATTATCTAAATCATTTAATTTATTTATAATTTTTAGGGATTAGATATTTATCATTAATGATGACCCAATAGTGATGTAGAAATTATTTTATTGATTGAAATATCAAATAAATTGTTTTAAAAATAATAAAATAAATACTATATGAAATAATTAATGTTCTCTAATGATTTTATAGATGAATATGATATATTAAGAGTCCATTAATGTTTTTTTGAATATATCCTCTGTGTAAATTTTATTTAATTCAAATAAATGAATAGTGTCAAAATTGACACTATTGTTATTTTATAAAAATAACATATTATAAAATGGTTTAAAAATCACAAAAATATTTAAATATTATAAGTTGAAATTTATATGGTATAATATTTCAAAAATTATCCAATTATGGACAATTCACAACACATAATTAATGATTTATAACAATTTAAAATTTAGAATATTATTACCAAAAATAAAATTAAATAGATTAAATTAGGATAAATCCAGTTGATATGGTTTCAAATAAATTCAAAAAATGTATAAATATTATTGGATGATGAGATTACAACCCTATAGAATATAATATTAGTATTTGAGTCATTGATTGGAGGTTTTTATGTGGGTTTTTAATTTATTATAAATTAATATTGCTTATGTTTCCAAAGGTGTCCCTCTCCTCCCTTATAAAAGAGAACCTCCTCCCTCTCCTCCTCACATCATTTTGAGCATTAAATATCGACAACACCCTGCCAATTTCTCTTCTCCACTTCCCTATAATCATACTAGAGGTCTTGTACTTCTTTAGAGACCATATTATGTTCCCTAAGAAGAGTTTTAAAAGAGGCGTGTCGAAGAAGAGGTAATATCCTTTACCGATTCTTTCAAAATCATTTCTTCATAAACATCCTCTTATTTTTTTCAATATAATGTAATAACATTAGTATCAATGATATACTTATATTTTATTATAAATATGAAACAAACCTATTTCACCTTATATCAATCCTATGGAAAATGAAATCACTTTGCGTGCGTACGTACGGAATACCGTCTCCACGCCGTGGTGTAATCTGTTTTTCCACCACCAACATACATGGATGGGTATAATGGTGAAAATAATAACTATATATGGTTATTATAACATGATACTAATTATGAGATATTATTTCATCCACTATAATTCCATTCAATAATTATGGGAATGATATCATCGCTCGTGCGTGTGTACGGATTACCGTCTCCACGATACAATTAGATTCATTCTCAAGTAAACCATTAAAGAATGATTATAAAGTAATTATAATAAATAATAATGAAATATGTGACATGTTAATGATACTGGATTTATTTATATGTTATTTACTTACTTCCATTCAATTTAATAATGAAACAAAAACAGCATTCATGCGTACGTACGGCCTACCGTCTCAATGAACAGTGTATTTCATTCCATTTATTTATCTATTATATATATGTATATTATGAATATATAATATATATAAATCATTTTTACATTATATAAGTAGTTAATCATGATCTAAGTAATCATATTAATAATTACAAGTCAAAAAACGGACGATAAATGAAACGATTTTACCCAAAAAGATGCTTTAAAATGGAATTGACAAATGAGCAGGTAATATAAAGTCATAAGTGAATCATATATGATATAATAAATATATTTATTGTTCTGTTACATGTTAATAATGTGTTTAAATCCAATATACAGGAGTCTTGGACACATACCAAATAAATTTGACATCAGGTAAGGGTTAATTATTCCAATCGCATCCTTATATGGGATTGTTTATTCATAAGTATTTGCTGTGGTTATGTTTATCATCCATATCCATGATTAATCAAAATGGTTTCATAAAATGTTTACTATTTTTTCATGTATTTTTAAGGTCATTTCTACCCATTTTTTACTTTTAACACATGGTATGGAAGTAATCTTTCTTTTATTACCATACGAGGTAAGTTTTTACTTTTCTGGCAACAGTACAAGAAGAATGTGTTTTTAACTTATACAGCCTGAATAGATTTTAATGGTTTCATAACTGCTTATTTTCAAGAAGATTCCTCTACAGAATTTCATGATTATTTTTAAAAAATACCGTTCTTTTATAATTTCATGGCAATTTTGTGGAAAAAAAAATTATTTTGAAGAAGAAATAATATTTTCCTCAATAATTCTTTTCAAGTGATTTATCAAAATTATTTTTCATATAAGATGACATTATTTTACATGTTTATGTTTCAAGTATAATGTATATATTATTTAAATGGTTTTATTTTAATTATGATGAAATGATATCCATTTGTTTTATAAGGATTATATCATGATGAGATGATGTTTATGAAACCCATTTTATTTATTGGTTATGATGAATGATTTATGATTGTTTTATTGAACATGTATGAATGATTTCAATATGATATGGGTGGGACCTATATCTCCCTCCAATTCATTGGGTAATGCTTTATATCTCATGAGATAGACATGGATGGAATGTAATGTGAACCTAGATTAGTAATACACGACTGGAAAAAAACCCGGTTTAGCAAATGGACATTGTCCACTATGATGGTCTTGGAAGAAATGCCTTGGCTAGTATGGAAATCATATCATTTTCTTAATGGTTTCCATAATTACATGTTTTATTCCCATGCTATTTTATCATGGTTTTTATTACATTATGATCTATGCTTTATGAACTACCATGATTTATGTCATTACTCATGATTTTGATGTTTTATGTTCATGTTCTTACATTTAAATGTTTACGGATTGTTTAATGTTCTCCATGTTTACCCTTACTATGAATTTGAGCTCACCGTTTTTATGTTTTCTTTTCCCCAGGATATGAAGAATGGGTTTAGATAAGTAAACCAAAGGTGAAGATCTTTATGGAAGATGTTGAAGTTCTTTCACCATGATTAGTAGATTATGTTCTGAGTTTCCAAAGACACTGAAATAATACGGTCTTTGGGTGTCTATATTTTTCATGTATTAAGTATTCCGAAAAATTAATCTAATGTCTATGTACATCAAGATTTGGGTCTCTACAACAATAAAACGATTGAATCGTCGCACACATTACCTCTAACAAAGATCTTTCATGAAAAATTTATATACTCATGTAAAAAATTAAATATGATACAAATACATAACAAAATAATATTATCAATAAAAGGATTATAAAGACCCACTAAAACAAGAAAATTGAATTTTTTTCTTGGAAGAACACAAAACAGGCCGACACATCAAAAAATTTATCATGTAACTAAAATTAATGGGTCCAAATAATTTTTATGAAAAGGACATGCCCATATATCATACATGGTTCATGAATCTCACATAATAACTATGTCTATATTTCTCATCAATTAATTCATTTAATCCATGATTATATGATGTGTCTATGTGGACACATGATGAATGACCCAAATAGGATAGGGAGGTTTTTACTAATTTCCATGTAGATTCATGTACTTATAAGGAAAAAAAAGTTCTATTTCTACCCAAAAACATTTTATATGGAAAAATATATCTCCTGGTAATATAATCTTTCAACACCTAATTTTTTCCAATTTTGGGTACACAATTTATAGGTAGGGTCACACAACACGTAATATTTATCACAAACAAAATCTTTAGTCAACATATCCCAAGGATTATACATCATGTGTTCATATAAGCTATATTATATGTAGTCTATATTTATCTCAAATAGATCATATCTGAGAGAAAAAATTATAACTTTCACTAGGAATCACCACCAACAACTCCATGACCTTATCTACCGCCATATAGGACCACAATGGTTACTTCATTTCACTCAATCTATCATCGATCTACATCTTACATGAATCAAAGGAATATATATAATTTAAAATCCTCCATGTCACACTACATGAGGTTTATTGATTAACATTACCTGGATTGTATCAACACCATTGTCACAAAATATCGCTTCCATGCAAGAATAATTTCCATAATATATAAAAACTAGATCAAGATATGTCTAGAATGAATCAAATGATTCAAAAATACAATGAAGAACAATATTTTTGATATGTATAATCCACCATATGATGATAACAAATGACACAACAAGGTGAGGGAAACAAATAATTGTCTAAAATGGGGAATATGAAAAAAATATAGAGAATTGTTTTTAAGGGATTGGGTAGAGTAACAGTGAAGATTTATTATATGTTGAACTTCTATTATTTAATCCAAAATTACCAAATATACATTCTATAAAAACATAATAAATGGAATGATGAAATATATTTATAATAAAATAATTTTATATGATTAGATTCATAAATATCAGGGAATTAATGTACAGTAAAACTCATACTTCTATACAGAATAACCACATGTTCAATTATATTATCACAACTGCATTATTTTAATATTAATTTATATACATATACAATAAATATCATCAAATCCATATTATATGAAAGTTCCTCTCACTCCACTCTAACACTATAGTATTATATTGATGATAGTGAATAACTCTAGAGAACACACATATTGTGGTTAATATAACAAAAAATGGGGTTCAAAACCATTAATTGATAAATTAAATAATTCTATTCATTATTTAGTCCATAATGTAAAACAAAAACTTGATTGTACTGATGAAAAGGAAGATTACATCACCGATGGGGTAACCACCAAATCTATAATTATTAATATTCTATGTTCCCCAATTAGAGAAAAAAATTCATTATTATATAATCAATGCATCTGAAATTCATCTGCACATGTTTTAATAATATTATATTTTTATTAAAAATATTATTGAGGTCATTCATTACATGTAATGAAATATGTACTTATTCAATGGATGAACAAAAAATTCCAAAAATATGTAAGATATTATAAAATTTTTATCTATTAAAAAACTAGCGTAAATTTTTTCCCTCAATATTGGTTGGTCTATTGAATTTTAAATTGAAGAAATTACCCAAAATAGTAATTGGTAAAAATATTTATCACAACATATAACCAAGATTATATTAATTTCAAACTAATAAATGTATCAAAAATATAAAATCCACCATGAATATTATATAAAAATTACATAGGGTAATAAAACTCGAGGGGTGAATTTATTTCATCTATATAAGTCAAAGCTATATGAAAACTTGGTTCCCCACATTATATGAACAAAACATTCACAATAAATATAAAATATACTACCACTATCAAATATTGGAAAATTAATGGGTAAGGAAAATTCATCCATCATATTATATTCTATATCAACCTCTACTTTGATGATCCGTACCCATAAATGTTTCTTACACCTAGTATAGATAATGTACTCAATCCTCCTTGCTTTATCCCTGATGGGCTTGTTGACAAGGACTAATCTGGTCAACATACCTCACTCCACCCTTTATAGAGTGTTGTATATTGTGTTTTATATATTATAAACCCATATTCTCAAGACCCTATAAATAAATGATCAAAAAGATTACATGTTTTTAATATAAAAATATTCAAAACCACTTTCCTTTTTGAATATCAAACTACCTTTATTCCACCTCACACCAACTAGTAAAAACCTCCACCACTAAAAACATGTTATAGAGTATAAAATTAAAATTTTCAAAAATATTGATAATAATAAAAACGAAATTTATACATACATGTCATAATATAAATATAAAATTAACTTTATATTATAGAAACCGTGTTTTTGTTACTTGTTTATGAATATTAACTAATATAAAATAAGATAATCATTAAAACACACAAAAAAATATCAATATTGCACAACTATAAGATGAGTTTCTTAATCTACAACATTCTATAGTATGTGGCCATTAATGTTGAGAAGACACAACAATGTCGGCTCTAGACCCCATAATAACAAACACTATAACACAAGTGAACAACAATCAAAACCTTATTGGGATTATAATATATTAAACTATAAACTAAGACCAGTATTATGAATAATGGAGAACTAATATGGAAAAGCTAGAATTTCCCATATACTATATATTTGTGACTATTTGATCGTAATCACATACCTCAATATAGACAACATCCATATTCACTATCTTCCACTATGGAAATCTCTGCTTAAAATTCCCATTATGGATTATTTACACATCATTTTGAAGGGAACTATTATATTTCTATATAATTTACAAGATTATATCCCTACGTCTAAATGTAATCATATTCTTTCACATTCAATGTACGTTTGATTTTAAAGGATGAATATGTTGGCATCACGACCGTATCAACACTCATAAAATGAAATTTTTAATTCCACCATGTTCGATAGTTTTGAGAAACTCCCAATCCATCGAAGAATAATTTTATCATGGTATATCTACCCAGTCACCTCGACCATATCCTAAAAATACGATCCCATCATAATATTATCTATCCACTATGTTTGTTCTCTATTATGAGGGATCTCAGAAAATACAATCTTATCAACTAATGATAATGTCACATCCTAAAAAATGGTGCCTGAAAACAATCGTTGTTAGTGGATGTTCCCTAGTTGACTAGGTTGTAGCCAATGTATCCAAAGGCATGCTGAACTACCCATCTAAATCCACATCCTAAGTCGTTAAAGTGAATGATTTTAAGAAAATCCATTATAAGTATGATAAGATTTTCATTCCTCAATTTCCTCATATTATATCTCGACCCAATTATCTAGTTCACCTGATTTATCATAACACACATTCCAAAAACAACCATTTAAAATTATGACACATTCGGTAGAATAAATAATCTACACCATAGGATTCATGCACTAGGAATAAAGGGGATCTAATCTACCTCTGATCATCATGAATGAATTTCTCTCAAACATAATCTTTGAAAACTAATATTTATGTTTTACAATAGATTGTGGAATGGACTAAAACTAAAACATTCTTATAATTACCCTATTTATACTATAAAACATTCTATTTGTGGGTAACACAAATCATTGAAAGGATGAAGCAAAAAATAATTACAATATATTTAAGTGATCTGACATGATTTCAAGGAGACAATAATAATAGATAAATATATGATTTAGGTACCACTCTTAGTTTTAATGTGTAGTGATGTCTTAGATATTTGAATCAACTATCAGGTTATCACTGTCTTGAAAAAATAAAATGTTTTCTATAACACCGAAAATGCTCTCTATGGTTTGATAACGTGTAATAAAAACCTTTTAAAATAGTTTCCTTATGATTATAAAAAAGTCCTTGTGTGTATACTAACTCTAAAATATGCTTGTTAGAGAGGTCTAATTTGATAGAGCATTACCACTAAGGTCCAACATGATACAGTAAGTAGGATAAAAGTTCCACTTATATACCACATCCAATATGCAAAGGGATTGTGACGAACACCCACTATGTATATCTTTAAGCATGGGCAGCCTTATCCTATACCAACTATTCAAAACTCATTAATACTTCACATAATAACCAAAAAAAATATGATACATTCATATATATATATATATATATATTATCTCCATTAACTAGACATAATGAATAAAAAATACAATAAAAAATTGAATCCCACAAATTAACAATGATTCAAAAAATTCATCTAGTAATCAATTGAATTATTATTCCCTAAGAATGGCGACCTAAATACCAAAAATACTAGAACACAAACCATAGATTGTGGTTACTACAAAAATTAAATTCAATATTCTCTATATTGTGTTTCCATGAATCATATGACATTATCAAAAATAATTCTAGTACATCTTCATGTTTATATAGACCATCCCAAACTTTTGTTTAACCATTACAAACACAACTAACTTGGTAAGACATACCATGCCTGGGAGAGCATAAACATACCTTTAAGGATGAATCATAAATTAAAAATAAATGAAAGAAAGATAACGGAGCTAAAATCTATTTCTTAGTGGTCTCCATCTAGATGAAAAATAGGGAAAAATAATAAAAAAATAACTTCATTGCACTTGGTATAATGTTGAGTGACATAGGGAAGATTAAATGTGAGATATATTATCTAAAGGTAGATGTATTGGCTATATAAGAATGTATAGGCCTTAAAACCTCTAATACCAGAAGGTCTTATTAAAAGTGAAAGAAATGTATCATATAATACTAATGATTCTAAAAAATATGAAGTCAATTTCCCGGTGAATAATATATCTAGTGGGAAACCAGTAGGCCTTAAACAAAGAAACATGTCTCTATGGTACCTGATATTTTACTCTCACAAAATAACTATTTGTAAACTATGATCACACTGAGTCATAGTGACCCAGACTAAACAACATGTCCCCATGGGATCATGTCATGGCACTGAAATATGGTACCTAGGAATGTTCTACATACCATGTCACATTGTTTAATCTCATGTTTACATAATGTTTCATCATTCCCCATTTAATGTAAAGAACCCTAATATGTCTCGTATGTATTGTACATGTACACTATATTAGCTTTCTGGGAAAAAAATTGTGCATAAGAGGTAAAAAAATAAGTATTATTTATATAAAAACCTAGTCTGCATAACACTAGGTATTCATGATTTGTTATTATTGAAACTATATTGCATTTAGTAATGATTTATATCCATACTATAAAGAATAAGTAAAATATCATCATAAAATATCTAAATAACCATCTTATACATAGTTTCACCCTCCTATGTCATCTAAAACAACCAATAATCCTTTTATTCCCGGAATCCATAATTGATTCCAATCTCCCATGAATCTGGTATGACATTCTAAAACCTAAACCACTAGGTCACATTTCCTGAGGTTTATCAATCATATATTATAACCTAAGATCGCCATCATCATCACCTAACATTGCAATCATTAAAAAGTTATCAACTCAGTGTAGAACCACTAGCCCATGTGATGGATATTTGTGATATATTATTGTATGGAAAAGTTAAAATGAATAAAAGTGGTTCATGTGAGTAATGGTCAGAAGATAATATTACTAAATCATATTATTATAAATTTATTAAATATATAGAATCTTATAGAGGATTCACACTTAATATTAAATAGAAATATAACAAGTGAATGGTGTTTTTCATCTTGAAGAATAATGGTACAATGGACTTTAACAGATTTAGTGAAATATAAAAATCTATAAATGGAAATATTTATTAATTAAACAATATAGTACACAATCTTAATATGATTCCATGTGTAAATAATCATGTTGACCTATGAATAATACTATCTCTAATCCCTTCCTCAATGGTTCATCACATATACAAAAATTCATTTATTCTCGTAGCATGATCTATCCATTAACATTGTTATAGATCCAATCACAAATCTCTAAATCATCATCATAAGAAATCCATCCCAATAATATCTGTATCTTTAGGGTTATGACATTGATAATGGATAATCCTAGAGAAACCAAATATTTAGTTTTATATAGATAAAAAATTAGTGATCACCGTCATTAGATAATAATTCAATTAAAAAAAACATTTAATTATTAATACCATGTTTTAAGCACATGATGTTACTAATGATTATGAACATAAAATTCCACCTAAGGAAATTTCTATGATCAAGAATCATCTACAGTTTCAATAATTAGGAAGACCATTACTAATCCAACATATCTCAGTGTTTCTGTGATTTAATGATTCTCATGAACCATGTTTTTCTACTGAAAACATTCATTGTTTTTTTTCAAACATTGTTTCCAACTATTCTAAAATACAATAAGATATTTCATTTATAAAATATAATGTATATTATATTATGCATGTCTAGAGATAATTATTTTTTATAATTCAGCTGTATCTTAAATAAATTTTACATAAAATCAATTTTAATTTTAAAAATAACATAATCATCATAAAATTTAATAACTGTAATTTTTAATATATATTCAGCCATTTATAATGGGTTTTATCTTACTGATGTTTATTGTAGATATCATAACTCGCTATATAAGAATATTTTATTTTGGATAAGGTAGATTATTTTCCAAAAGTTCCAAATTATAATTCACAGTCTAATGGAATATAAATTATGTCATAAATATAATGAATAGGTCCTTCATATATATATTATATTATGACCAGCCGAGGATTTTGTGGAAGAATATTATCATATGTTTATGAGATTTTATATTTTTAATATAAATTATCATATATGTGGTTCCCCGGCCAGGGTGCCACTAAATGTTGCCTCGAGCCGGTTGGCCACATGCTATCATGTGTGCCATCACATAACCTAGAGGTTGTTGACTAAGAATTAGGGTTTGGTAAAACAGTCATGGGGTGACTATAACATATTTTATTAAAATAAAACACCAATGGGAGAAAACAAAAATAACCATATGTAGAAACATGTAAATAACTAGAAAATAACCAAGTCATTTGATATCCAAAACAAGACAATACAATGGTCAACTAAATGGTAAAACACGATATATCAATGTTTATGTAATGTGGCTGTGATGAAACAAAAAAAAAGACACAATGACTCCCATGAGGTTCCTGAACCACATCCGGTTCCCTATCCCACACTCCAATCCCAAACTATAACCTATCTCAAGGCCTTTCCCTAATCCTATCCTAAAACAACATATTATAGTCAGGTTCCACTCTAGCGGACTGAATAGGGTTTGGGTATAACTCAGAAGGCCACAACAAACGGTGTATAAAACAAGTCCAGTAAAAAGATATTGTATGCAGCTTTATGAAGAAATTAATACAATGGATAATTTAAATATTCGTCACATTGTCATTTAATCATTAATTATCACTATAGGATCAGTTTAAATTCATGTTTCTCATTTGAATCACCATTCGTTATTATTATTATTTTGGTGTAGGTAACCATGCCTAACACAATAAAAACTCATTTAGCGTTAGTCTTCGTGTCTATCAATCCTTATCTCCTTAGGTGTTGGTCATCATGCCTAGTACCCCATAATCTCAAACTTGGATAAGAATTGGGGAGGAAGGCCATGTCTACGTCCCAACTTCTAATCAGTCTAGAATACCATGTCCAACACAATAAAAATCTAATCCATTTAATCATTATTTAATTCACACGAATTGTCTACATCATTACTTTACTAAACTAACAATTAGTTAAACACTTCAAAGTCCATTAATCAACTCAAAAATTAACTAAGAACATAACAAATTAATTAATTCATCAATTAATTAATCAATGAACACAATTCTCATTCCATAATTTATTCATCAAAATTAATTATCCATATAAAATCTCTACTTGCAATAATTAATTATCCCAATAAAATATCTTTGATCAACAACATGGCATATAATTAATTATCACAACTAACTATCTTATGTAGCAAAAAATAATTTCATATTTAATTTCCCACAAATAATTATCTTATCATAATAAATTAATTATCTCAATTACAATATCTATTTTGGTAAGCCCGCACATTAGTTCCATGTTTCAATTATCAATTAATCAACAAGGAAAACATAATTCAATTCCACTTTGCTAATTATTACTATTTAAGAAAAAAATTATTAGTGGAAGCAAAAAAATCCATATACTCTCCTACAAAAGTCAATGTCCTGAATATGTTATATTGATTTAGACCACCTACCTTGATTAATTTGATGGATGATTTGCCAACATAATTTCCTAAAACCCAAGCGGCACAATGTCGTCGATCAAGCTCCAGATCCAAATCCCCAAAAAAATAATGATCAAAGGCATAACGATCTTTCAAATCAATATCTTGATCCAAAATACTATATCTAGATCTCAACTGATAGGTTTATATCTAAGTAATTCAATGAGGTAATCCATGAATTTATCAAGGAATGATAGAGAAATTAATGGGAGAAGCAGTGTGATGAAATCTATGTACCAATAAGAGTGAGGTTCTTCAATATTTCCATTCTATATCTAAGAATGATGTTTGGATCACCAAGCAATCCATTTGAAAGGCACTAGGATCACCTAGAATTTTCAAGCCTGATCCGTGTTTGAAATATGGGAGTCTTGGGGGGTGGGGGGTTCGAGTGGTTTAATAAAGGATTTTTGGAATGACAATCCCACACAATCAAATTCCTCGGTAGGGGCACATGATTAGGGAATACCATTCCCCAATCATGAAAATTTCTCAATCCAGGTTTTCATGGTTGGCATGGTTTGATCACACAGTTTTTCAAACCATTCAGAAACCATGCATACCTCAATGCAGTTTTCATTTTTGGCATTGTTTGTCCACATTGTTTTTTAAACCATGCGCAAATTGTCCATAGCCCGTTACCCATTAGTTTTCCTTTAACATTTACCCAAATTCTCCCCAAGACACTACTCAAAATTAAAGTACATAAAAGAATAAAAATTTACCTAAAACACACCCAAGATGACTCTAGAAAAGACTGAGATCTTACAATCCCCCACCTTATAAAAACATGTCCTCAAGTTTCACTCCCGAACATCTCGAAGATTACAATACAAAACGATTAGTCCATTGATCCCTCATGTCATATTCCCATTCCCACATATTCTCTTGAACACCTCCATGTTGCCATAACACCTGAATTAACGACACCGTCTTTCCCCGTAACACCTTTTTCATAGTGACCCTGCAAACGTATCAGATACTCCCCAAATGACGCATATATAATGATATAAACATCCTCAAAATTAATCACATCAGGTGTTTTGTGGTGATACGGTTGTAGTTGTGACACATGGAAAACTACATGTATATCAGTGAATTTCTATGGAAGGAATAATCAGTATTCCAATGGTCCAATTCTCTCCATCACCTCAAACGGCTATAAAAACTAGGGAGAAAACTTCCCCAGCCATCATATATGATGGTGACCCAATATAGGAGATTCCTGAAGGAATACAAAATCAACCACTAAAAAATATAGGGTTCATCTTTATCAATCATCATACGATTTCTTCTAAATATGATATGTAGGCATACATTTTTAAATCAACTGCCCTTCCTCCGATGTCTACTGACTGAGACTCGGTCCTAACTTCTATTATTCACTTGCCTCTAACAAACATAACAGTGATATAAAGGGTATGAAATAAAGTGCCTCATATGATTCCATCTGTATAGTTTCACGATAATATTTGTTATAGTAAAACTCCACTAAATCCAAGTGCCTCTCCCAAGAACCACCAATGTCAAGCACACATGCTCTCTACATAACCTCTATCACCAGTATAGTATGCTCTAACATCCTATATATTTGTGGTTGTAAGGCCATACATAACAAAACTTATCTACTATGTTCCTTATCTAATCCCTTCCTGAAGTTTGAAGAAATGAATAAATCATGATATTAAAATAAAATTCATGGAAACCCATGAAAATGAATTATATCTCATACATATCATTCTCCCAATTTTACTACTAGAATGGATTTCATGATAGCAAAGAAGTTTTCCACCATCGTTAATCGATCCTCAAATACCCAAATTGAATCATTCTTCCTAAGAGTCATTGGATATACTACCATGAAATATATATTCACATCATCCCACTTCTATTCCAGAATAGGTGACGGTGGCAATATGCCTCTAGGTCATTGATGCTCTTCCTTCACCTACTGAATGCTGAAACATCTTATTATGAAATGTGTTATCTATTTTTCTTGCTTGGCCACCAAATATTTCATCATAGGTATTGGAACATTCTCTTCACCCCATGATGTACAAACCCAATTTGAAAAATGAAATTCTCACATGAGTACCTCTCACATACTCGTAGGCACAACAACCCAATTTTTTACATAGTTGATCTCATCCACATCTATTATCCATTCTAATGGTGTCTCCCCACCTTCAAGGATTTTCCTCAAGGATAGACCCTATAGGTCCCCCTATTTCCTATCCCAAATCTATATCATGAGTGTAGACTCTATTGGTAATGAATCGAGAGTCATCCTTTCATGACTCTCCTTAACTACCACATGCATTCCCACCAGGACATTCATCATATTCCAATCTAAATTCAACTGATATACCAACTGAGTCTGAGTTTTCCTACTCAAGGCATCAGCCACACTATTCCCCTTTTGGGTGTATATGGAATTTTAAAATCAATGGGATGAATATTCTTTACCCATCATCAGTGATGAAGATTCATGTCGTGTGGTGAAAATAAATACTTCATTATTTTGTAATCTTTAGGGACTGTAAAAGATTCACCCAAAAGAATGTGTAACAATCACATAAGATAATAAACCACTACATCCAACTCTAGGTCATGAATATGGTAATTCTACTCATGTGTTCTAAACTTTTGATACCCATAAGCAACAACTCTATCCTGTTGCATCAACAATACTCTGAGTATGATCCCAAAAACATTACAATACAGCATTTACTTCTCTCCCATATCATCTATGATAAAAATTGGTGCTGATGTCAATAATATATTAAAATACTTGAAAGCATTATCACATGCTTCTATACAATCAAGCAATACCCCTTTCATTTTATAACCTGAAAGTAGTTCGATCTTCCCAAAAAATGCATGGATAAACCTTATGTAATAACCAGCTAATCACATGAAGATTCGGATATCAAAACCACTCTTGGGATGCATCCAAGTAATCATATCCTTCACTTTTTTGGGTATTATACCAATCCTTCTAATGAGATGATGTGCTCAAAAATGTGTACCCTATCAATCCAAACTAACATTTAGATATATTGGTATATAGTCCACACTCTATCAGTGTAGGAAGGATGATGTCAAGATGTTGGGCATGATCATCATGAGTCGTAGAGTACACCAAGATATCGTCTACAAAAAACACCTCAAACTAATCTAATTATGGATGAAAGATCATATTCATCAAGGCCATAGACACTATTGGAGCATTTGTCAACCCAAACAGCATTATGAAAAACTCATAATGGCTATACCTGTTCCTAAAATTAGTTCTTGGTATATCAATTTTCCGATCACTCACATGATGATACCTAGATCTCATATCGATAATTGAGATTAAACAATCCCCATTCAACTAGTCAAAAAGATCATAGATATTCGGAAGTAGATATTAGTTCTTCACGATCAGTTTATTCAACATCTGTTAATCGACAAACCAATGTAAACTCATGTCGGCCTTCATTGCAATGAATACAGGAAATCCACAAGGTGATGTACTCAAATGGATAAAAACTTTATCCTCCATATCCTCCAACTATATTTTGATCATGTAAAGCTTTCTCAGTTCCATTTTATAAGGTGGAATATATACCAGCTCATCCCCCCGCATGAGCTCAATAGAGATTCCACATCTCTCTTAGGTGGTGACCACATAAAGTCTTCAAGGAAGACATCCTGAAATAGTTCTACTATTGTTTGAAGGGCATCTTTCCTAACTCTCCTATCAACCAACAAAATCCCTTCAACATAGGTTGGGCACTCCACTAGTTGTTGAGTAATTGGCCCAACCCTTCATTCATGGATATCCCATTCTCCCCAAATAATGTTCTATTTACCCTTAGTATATTCCAAGGTCACTCTCAAGTGGTAAAAATTTAAGTGGGCTCATTATGCAACTTGATAATCCATGCCCATAATCAGGTCAAAACCTATTATATCAAAGATTATGCTCTCCCAATGGAGATGATACTCTCTGATCTATATTGAGTATCATCTTCATAAATAGATATCCTTAGACCGTGTTCTCAATGGTGTATCGATATTAATCACCCCTCTTATGGGATCAACCTCTAGGATCAATCCATTAAAAATATTTACAAATACAGAGGAATGAGGGTAACTAGTATCAAATAAGGAATCATTTAATGTATATGTAATATGAATACTACATATAAGATTTTATGGACCTGCCTCGCTCTCCACAATTTTAGGATGCACTGCATGTAACATTACTGCCCCTAATCATTGTGGTGTCGTCTGACTCTCTTGAGTAGGACCACTCTGGTGATACATGTGATCATACCCTGGAGCACCACATCTGCTACCTCTTGTTCCTCTTCCCGTAGATTTCCAACTTCCAGACCTATATGGTGTATAAGACCCCCTTCCCACACTTTGAATTTGAACAACTACTCCCTTGGCACCAGCCTACCGCTGCTTCCTACAAAACTTCTGTAGGGGTCGTATCTTTCCATATAACCGACAATCCACTGGTGGTCACGTAAAATTTGTATGATAGTGTCCCTTCATACTGCACTGATAGAAAATAAAATGAGTACGATCATGTGCAACTGTTCCTCTTGACTGTCCACCTTGCTTCCCACTATGCTGAATAATAATCTCATAACAATGCTTCCTGCTCTCATAATGCACACTCCTTGATCATATAGTGATAGCTAACTATCCATTACAAGAGGAAACCTTCCAGTTCCCCTCTGAAATATGATCCTTATTAACCACTTATGATAATTTTGTCTTCCGAAAGATACTTACATGGGACATTATTTCACACCATTATCCATCCTAAAATCATTTTTCCAAAGAAGCCACAACTACCGCCAAAGGTGGAGAAAAAAACCAAAACTTTGTGAAATATTTAGTGTAATCCAATTTGAACATGATTCTTTGGGTCAGATGCATAAAAATTTAGCCTTATCTCATCTTAGTGTCTCTGGATAGAAATGTTTCAAGAAAATATCAATAAAGTACTTGAATAACATATCATATGTCTTTCCAGACCATACCTAAATGTCCCACCAGTGCTTCACTAAACCATGTAGCATATACAGAGTCAAATTGACCCTCCTCCCAACTAGATTCTCCAAATGTTCGAGTATCATCTCTATGGATTCAATCTATATTTCATCTCCCTCGGGACAACCCTATGTATTAATAGTACGAGGGTGATGTAGTTGAAAATCCCTTTCCAAATACGACATGCGTTTCTGAAACCACCCAGGTCACTCACCATGAATTTCATGAAATGTGAAAAGTTCTCTTGAAATTGTTCCCCTTCCACCTCATCTTTCCCCAAAGGTTCCTCAGCTTCCACATCTATAAGTTCATTCATGGCCATACCCCTATGTATCTCTCCCAACAATCATAATGATTGCATATCACTAGAAATCCAAACAAAAATTTTAGGTCTCAAAAAGAAACCTTATAACAGTTAATTTTGAAGAGAAATTAGCACAACAATATTCAGCATATCCTTTACCCTTTTTCATTCCACACCAACAACACCAATTCTTTATCACTACCCATAGCGATCATATTCATAATTCTTGGTTAATAAGACTACAAACATTCTCATTCATTAATTCAAACATGAATTAAAAAAATTATTTGAAATTAATTAATTAATCAAATAATTAATTAATATTACTCATTTCATCAATTATGTTTCTCATTAGACACCCATTTCTTCTCATTTTGTTTCATTATTTAAATCTCACCAAAAGGAAAAATAGTTTATCTTCACCAACATACCAATTACCCTTTTTTCTTTGATTTCCTAGATTGATGAAGGTCACAACAGCCCTATATTCCTAGAATGATCATTGAAGACTCCAGAATCATGAATTTTTAGGCCACAAATCAAAATTAAACATCTTTCAAATCAAATATCGCATCACACCACAAGTGTGTCACCCAAGGTGAAATAATATCCAACTATAACAACAAAAATAAATCACAACTATCCCACCATTAGTACTCAAATTTTCCCTTGTACACGGGTTTGTAACTCCCATTAATGATCTCATTACAATGCCCCGACTCTTCTGAGTCTCATGTCTTCATATTCTAAAATAGTAAGACAAAAGAAGATGAAATAAATGAATACTTCTTTGATACCTCTTTTGATGTCCCAACACGGATGCCAATAAATGATTCCCCTAGCTAGTTGGAAACATGACATGATGCACACCTCCCCGTATGCCAATGGTTTCCAATTAATAGTAAGGGTATGGTAAATCAGTCTTTGGGATCCTATACCCATGTTTATCAGAATAAAACACCAACATAAGAAAATAACAATATCCAAGTACAGAATCATATAAATAACCTAAACAATACCAAATCATATGATATACAAATTATGAAAATACACTGCTCAACATAAAGGTAAAACATTCTATAAAAATTCAAATTTCAATTGTTTATAATGGAACTAAAATAAAGGGCAAAAAGACTCCCAAGAAGACACAAAACCATGTCTGATTCCCTCTCCCTCATTTGAATCCTAATCTAGTACCTATCCTAGGACATTTCCCTTGTTCTATTCTATAACAACAAAGTCTACTCGGGTGCCGATCAGGTGGGCCAAATAGGGTGTGAGTATGACTCAGTAGGCCACCACCAATATTGTCTAAAAAACCCAGTCAAAAGATAGTGTATGTAATTTTATGAAACAATAAATAAAAATCATAATTTAAATAGTTATCACATATTATTTTAATATTTGATCATCAAAATAGGCCTAGTTTCCATTAATTTTCTCATTTGAATCATAGTTCATTATTTTCATTCATTTGGTGTACGTCTTCATGCCTAACACCCTAAAATCTCATTTACTGTAGGTCTCTATGCCTAGAATGCCTTATCGAATTCGGTGCAGGTCATCATTCCTAGAACCCCAAAATCTCAAGCTTAGTCAATTATTGGGAAAGAACGCCATTTCCATGTCCCAACTACTAATTGGTCTAGAACTCCATATATAGCACCACAATAATCTCATTAATTTAATAATTCTATATTTAAAAATAAATATCCACATAATTCTATCACTAATCCAACGATTAATTAAACATTTCAATGGCCATTAGTTTACTTCATAATTAATTAGGCACATAACCTATTAATTAATTCATCAACTAATTAATTGATAAAAAAAATTCTCATTCCTTAAATAATTATTCATAATTAATTATCCATATAACATTTAAAATTTTAATTATTATTTCTCACAAGTAATTATCATTGATCAACATCATGGGACATAATTAAATCGCATAATTCATTATCATACATAGAAAAACATCATTTCATAATTAAATTACCCCATTTTATTATCATCAAAAAATCAATTTGGCATTTCAATTACAATATCTATTTGTGTACCCCCCCCCCTCATTGGATTCATGATTCAATTACCGATTATTCACCTAGGAAAACTCAATTCAATTACTCATCCCTAATAACACCAATTTAGGAAATCATTTATCAATGGAAGCTGGAAACTCCATAAAATCACATTCATATATCAAATTCATGACTGTGGGAGTTTTACATAGACCAACTACCTCAGATTATTGATGGGAGTTTTTCCAATAGAAATCCCCAAAATCAAAGTGGCCCAACATCGTGGAATAAATGGGATATTGACGGGGATGAAATCCATAAACTAGGAAGAGAGGGGATCTTAAATATGGGATTTCGGTCTCGACGAACGATGTTCAGATCACCTTCAAATCCCATTATAAGGCCCTAGGATCACATAAAATTTGGCAAGCCCGAGACAAGGTCAAAATATGGGAGGCTCGAGGTAGGGGGGTTGAAAAAGTATTTTCAAAATACAAAACTCTTACACACAGTTTCCTTGGTAGGGGCGTATGGTTAGGGTAAACCATGTTCCATCTGTGAAAACCAATATATTCGAGTTTTAAATGTTGTCATAGTTTGGTCACATGATTTTTCAGACAATGGAAAAATTACACAGACCTCTCTGTACTGTTTTTATGGTTGGAACAGTTTAGCCACCTAGTTTTTCAAACTGTGTGCCAACCATGCACAACCCACGGTCCTTTAGTTTTCATTAAAATTTCTCCCAAATACACCCCATTCCACCACTCCAAATAGAAGGTTCATAAATTCTTCAAAATGAACATGAAACACACCCGATATGACTCCAGAAAAGGATATGATCTTACAATTTGAAATAGAGAATCCAAACTATTTTTTATATGTAATGAAGGAGTCAATGATCGACAATGTTATATGTTATGACCCATATCTAACAATTATGTTATGAGAATTGAAAAACGATATGAATATCATATATTGATCAATATATCTTGAGTAACTTAATGATTAAACTCTTATCATTGGTATAACCTTTGGATATGTAAATAAATTCCGTTATTTACATTCAAAAATATTTTTACTAAATAATTAATGATCAATTTTGGAAACGAATATTTCCAATATATTGGAAGGATTAAATAATGAAGTTTTCTTCCATATATTTCATTGTATTTTATCCTATATTAATTAATAGAGGGACAAAGTCTTTGGAGAACCTGTCTCATTAAATTTTCAAAAATATTATTCACTTGATCATTGTGATTATCGAAATATCATAACTATAAATTCAAAATGAAATATATAAATATTTTAGTTATACATTTCATGAAGTGGGAGTATCTACATAATAAATAAACAATATTAACATCAAGTAATATATTAAAATAAAACCAATTATGTTTGTCAATATTTGTTTTTCTTCTAATATCATCTTTGAAATAGAAGAAAATATCAATATGAACCTATGAAAATATCCTCTTCACTAAGTGTTTAATTATAATTTTTCATTTCTTGCTCAAAATAGTGTACAAAAATATTTCCCAAAAATCTTTTACTCATATCGATTTCAATATTCACTCAATAATATTAAGTTTGTTAATTTTATGTGTACGCCCAAGAAGGGAAATCCATGTTGAAATCTCATTGACCTTTGTAACAAGTAACAACTTCATATAATAAACTAGTATCCCCTGGAAATAATATAAATATACAAAAAACCACCATACTCATCAAGTAAAATGTTGGTGGAAGGGACCAAGTGACTTATGTTATTGAAACTTCTATAAATCCACTGTGTTTGATCTTTTCGCCTTCTATTTTTTTTCATTATATTTTTTCATAACGGAAAGATTATAATCATCATACAATAATGGTGGTGGTTTTAAAAAAATATGTTCAAGAAATCAATTCACCCTCATTTGAGAATTTTTAAATGCATTCTCTAGAAATAAATTGTTATTATAAGTTGTGACTATAGATTTATCATTATATATCTTTTGATTTAAAAATATTGTCTATATATTGTTCACTCCTACTAAAAATGGAGAATGTATACAATGGTATGAGAACCATGGTTTAGTGCTGAGAACTATGGATGTTGGAAGGCATGGATAACCATTTATATAATGAATCTATATTTGATGGTTTATCTTAGCGTTTTGGAGCCATATGAAATTCCAATGACAGAACTGAGGATATGAGTTTTTGATATTGAAGATAGATATAATGTCAACTCCAAATCTGTTAACTCAATCCATTGTGAACTACATCCAAATTACTTCAAATTTGACACAAAATTCCGAACATATCATGAAATTAGGACAACTCTATTAGTAACATATTATGGAACTAAAAATGACAGAGATCTAAAATTTATTAATGAAAATTGAAATTTGAAACATTCAATTTCTATGATGGAGAAGGAATCACTCAAAAAAATAGAAGGATCTTAGAGATTGTGATTATTATTTTTAGTTTAGGAATGTTTATTTTTCAGATTGATGATACATTTAATGTTATAATAATTATATCATTTAAATGGAATGGAATATTGGATTCTATTAGAGAATCAATAGAGGATAAAATTTTAAAAAGGAAATTACTCATTGGATCCATTATGATGTATAAATTTGAAATGGAAGCTGATGTTGGAGAGAAAAAAATGACCATGAAGGAAAATATTTATTTGATGGACTCTACTATTGATGATGACAATAGGATCAAAAGTATTCATGTTTTTTATTAATCTGGAGAAGAATCCACCTCATGTAATTGAGGAAAAAATGATTAACATGAATAGTTTTCTAGAAAGTACAAACTATTATACAAAAAAGATGTATTTTAGAAACCCAGTTAATATGTACGAAAAGAATAAGGAAGGTAAAAATATGATAGATACTATTTTTTAGGAAACACATGAATATCAAGATTTAGACCCCACAATTATAAAAAAGATTTCTATGAATATTTTATTTAAGAGGGATAGCTACAAGAATAAATATATGAAGGTTATGAAAACCATGTTGACTACCTCTAAAGACACTATTGATAATTCATCATCGGAATATATTTAGGTATATAATCAGATGACTATTATGTCATTAATGTCATAATTAGAAAAGGTACACTCTTAATATTTTTCATATCATGAAATTGAATCAAAAAATAAAAATAGCTTATATATTGAATTAAATCAACACTGTACAATATTAGATATAAAGTATTAAATCTTGATAATAAAAAAACCCCTCATATATTAATACAATAACATTTTTAATTAATATAGGGCCATGAATAAGATTTTTTTATATTTGAATTCGAAATTAAAATATACTAATGTAGCATGTATTGAAAATGGTATAAAAATTTAGAGTTTACAATTGAACTGTATGATCATAAAAGTGTTGGAAGATATTCTACTAAGGGTGATGATTGTTAAAATAAAATAATTAGAAAATACTGGCCCAAAAGGTAAAATAATGGTATAGAAATCAAGGGTGAGAGAACCGAGTCAAAATAATTTAATTATAAAACGTTTTAAAAAGAAACCAATTCATATTATCAAATGATTTAATTATGGAATATACGGTCAATTTTCAAACATCTATTATGTATCAAATCCTAAAATGTATGAAATAGTGAAATCATTTATTTTTATAAAATTTTCATGTTCTTATTTTACATTCTATAATATTTAAAAGATTTGGGTTTCTATATATTTTGTATCTAACATTGATCTACCCTAGAGTTTTTGTGTAATAAAAAAATTACTGTTTAATTTATTGCTTATTTTAAATAGTCCAGAGACATAATAATATAAAGAAGTTTATGAATAATTGTTTTTCAATGAATATGATGGAATATTTTTCCATATTCCACTCATTATCTTAGAGTTATATACACTAAGTAACATTTGGTGATAATATGAATGGAAGGATAGATTTCATTTGAACTCTTGAAAACTATTAGTCAATCCACATCAACAAATGATTTTATGGGGAATGTATACATCAAAATCAGATATGTAACATTGATTTTATTTGATGATTATTATTTGGTTAGTTTTTATAAATATGCTTGCCCAGTCTTTGAGGAAAAATTTGTTAGGTCTTGATCACTATGAACAAATCTTGTATATAATCTAGATATTAAATAATTATGTAGATGAAATTAATTTATTTGAATTCAACATATTTATTGAATCATAGATTTTTTATAGATGGCATGGAAAATGAGATATTTACCCTGGGAGAAAATTATTAATGAAAATAATTATTTCTGATTTTCCCTTATTTTATTTGATCAAAATAAACAATGTGATGCATGTGAAATGGGAAAGAAACAAATTCATATTTTAAATCTGTTATTGTGGTTACCACTTCAATATCCCAGGAACATATCCACATGATTTTATTTGGAAAAGCTATAATAGAAACCCTTTGAAGAGAATACTATTTGTATGTTTCTATTGATGATTTATAATCATTTTATTTTGATTACTTTTTTTAAATTAAAAGTGTTTCATATACCATTTTATGTAATTTTATTCAACTTTTGAAAAATGATAATGATTCCCATATTTTTACATGATTAAATGGTAATGGAGGGTAATTTTAGAATGATTAATTTAATTAATTTTCCCCACATGAGGGAGTTAACTAAAAGTTTCTTCCATATGGACATATGAATAGAATATTGATGCTGAAAAGAGTAATAAGACATTTCATAAAATATAAAAAACAATATTTTGTGAATGTATTATACCAAATAATTTTGGGATGAACCAGTAAATACAATATGTTATGTGATTAATAGTTTTCTAATAAGCCATATCCTAAAGAAAATACTATTAAATATTTGTTATAATATAATTCTAAATTTACAGTACATGAAATTATTTGGATGATAAGATCATATTATAAACACAAAACATAATTCAAGAATATTTAATCAAAAGGATTTGGAAGGAATCATCTTAGGTTATTATAATAATTACAATTCTTATATATTTTTTCCTAAAAGGTCAAGGATTTATAAAGAATAAAATCATGTAAAAATTCATGATTGTGACCCCTATAATTTAAAATTTACAGTATTCTAAGAGTTTTGTGAATCTCCAATGAACATGAAACCAAAATCAATTTTTAATAATAGAAACGTCAAATAACTGGAACTTTATTTTGGTGAAAAAATTCTTAAATGGGTTGATACAGGTGAATCTGAAAATTTTTTATCCAAAAAACCTATAAATATTGAGGAACAAACATTATAAACAGATATGGTATGCTTATAAAAGTAAGTTATAACTATAAAAAATGTATGTAATCTTGTATAATTGTATATCTATTATCATTGATATAACCTATGACTATATAATAATCATTAGCTAATGAGAGTTTTGTTTTTGAAATGATAGAAATGTTGATCCTATTCAATATGAATAAGGTGTGAGAATTAGTTAATAGACCCTTTGAATATAGTATTATTGGAATAAAATTTCTATTTTGGAACAAACAGAATAATCATGGTGTGATCACTAAGAAAAAAATCCAGGTTAGTTATGAAATGATAAAACCATTAATTAGTAATATATTATAATGATACCTTTTTCTCCTATATCTAGGTTGTATGAAATCCAAATAAAATTATGAAATAAATATATATAGATTTTTAAATGATATTATATGTTTTTCAGATACTAATTTTTATTATATCATTAATTAAGGACATTAATTTTGAACAAGAACATGGATATGAATATCCTAACTTACTATAATTGGTTTTTTAATTATAATGTCCTGACTCATCTTACCATAGAACTGGAAGCCAATATGGTGGGTCACATGCATAGAGAATGTCTTCAACTATTCTAAAGTGTAAAAACTAGTTGTGAGGGTCTCATGAGATGATGGATGGGAGAATATACCCTCTTATTAGGGATTAAAATTGGTATATTGGAATAAGTAATGATCAGTATTTAGAGAAGTAATACAAAATTATAAAAAGAAGAAGTGGAAGATATATTTCATATAACTAAACAAATGTTTTCAATTATAGTGTATAATATAGATGAATGTATGACATGGCACTGACATATATTTGAATGTAGTAAAAAACATAATGCTTTACGTTGTAGTTCACAATATAGAAAAGAAAGAAAATCCCCAAAGGGCAACCACCTTGAGCATCCTGAGCTCCAACAAGGTCCTTTTCTCATATCTTATTGTTAATAAAGACATAGAAACCCACCTTGGTCTTGCATATATAAGTTTTAATATGGTACCAAGGGTCCACGAGTAGGTTGTGAGATATAAATCACATTAGTCGAACACAAATGGTGCCAAGAAAAATCCAGTGAAATATAAAATTGACATTATGCAGGTAAAGAATAATTTAATATTCATAACTACATATATAAAATACCATTATCCATGATCCTAAGGGACACTTGATTTATATACCAGCATAGGCACATTTCCAGGATAATAGTATGATCATTTCACTATAAGCATATATATTTATATATTATTACTATTATGGGGAAAGAATTCCTTCAGTCCAGACATGTATATAGAGGTTGTAAAAGGCATGGGGTGAGTATCCCTCCCACCAATTGAAATATTAAACATTTTAATGGTGTAAATATGCCTCACATCCATAATTAAAGTTACTTATCCTAGGTGAAAATGTATCTAATACATAGAAGTGTAATACTAAGATTGGGTAATAATTCCTCCAATAATTAAATAAAATATTATTTTCATGTGGTATGGATTCCTCCCATCCATAATATTTATAACACTGGCATAGGGTTTGGATTCCACCCATCCATATATATATATAGTTTATAACCAGGGGGAGTAAGAATGCCTTCCACCCCAGAAAAATTCAAATAACTAGCATGGGGTAAACTACCTACCATTAGTAATCAATAATACAATAATTTTCATAATCATAATTGAATTTGTTCGGAAATACCTCTAATGCATTTCAAATATCCATTCAATATTAATAATCTATACACAATGATGCTTCTTTAAAACCCATAACCTAAATAATAACCTCGTACAAATTTAAAATTAAATCATTTTATCATATTTAAGCCATTCAATTAAAATCCATTCATTATGTGAACTATATTTATCTTGGAAAAAATAATTAATTTTTCAAACATGGAAATTGGTTTACCAGAAACATGTGCCATGAATGGTGCCATGGTTATTTAATAAAAAGTTATCACCATCTCATTTAAGTCAACACAACCAAATTCATTTACCTCAAACCACAAAAGAACTAAATGAATACATTTAATCAACAATTTTAGGTTAAAATGGGGGATCATTTAGAAGTGATGTAGACATTAGACCACATTCCTACTTGGGAAATTCAATTTGAAAAGCCTATAGAACATAGAGTGTTCTTTCGTCATAATACCTATATCAACAAAGTAGGTCAAATCCATTTTTAAACCAATACAATCAAGAATATGTAAGCATTAATCCAATGAGCTAATATAGTATACAATTCTAGCACTACATTTTTAGCTTTAAGGAAGCATACCTCTATTAGAGGTGTTTTATTAAATAATCAAGAAATTTTAAAATATCAACAATTAATCACATTTAAAAAATTTCACTAAATTTATCAAGGAAGAATATAATTGAGACCATAATGAATTAATAAGAATATAAAAAAATTATGATCATCAAAAAATAATTAATGAAGAATATTATAAAGGGCATGGGAAGGGACCCTACCTCATAGAGGAACCAAAGAAAACATTCGGCTCTTGGCACTTTCCTACAAAAGGATATTGCTCCCCCACAAAGCATATGAACCTTAACATATATATAAAGTCACATAGCCACTATAAACACATCCCAAAGTCTATTAACAAGTTCAAGGGGATCCTGACATATGTTCTCATATTCATATACTATTATCCACTATATTGTGTAGGTGTTTATATATATATATATATAAAAATAGAAACACCTAGCCCCATAAATATATATTTACCGAAATGGATGACTATAAATATAATGGGGGAGTGTACTAAGGTGAACACTCACTCACACACACACACCACATATATATAATTACTTATAAATATGCTGGAGTGTTTCTTTTGATGAGGTGGGTAAAAACAACAAATTAGGGTCCAAACCCATACACCATAATTACTAGGGACCTTAAAACACAAAAATGGTGTATTATAAATAGAGATAAAACACATAATAGATGAAAACCCTTACCTCAGATAGAGGTGGTCGCTCGAATTGAAGTATAATACTTCGCCATCAGTGGCAGTTTCTGAAACATGAAACCAACGATCCCCAGAGACCATTCACACAATCCTAGAACAAAGAAAACCAAGGAAAAAATTAAACAAAATTAATAGGGTATTTATGAACCTCGCAGTGTGATGGAGAGGCCAAAATGAATCCATTAATATGGAGGATAAGGTTTGATTGGGATTACCTTGAAGGATCACGTGAGGAATAAGAAGAAATCTAGTTGGAGATTAAAGAATGGATATAGTTGGATGGAGATCAAGTGCATGTTGAAGGGAAACCCTTGGTGGTGCTGCGTCATTCGGGTCGATCAAGAGGGTTGAAGGTTGGATAATATGTTTTTTTAATTTATTTTATTTAAATTTCTAAAAAAATAATACGGTTTATGGTTTGGGTCACATGATTAACCAAACTATTCGTCGACCGTGCAACACACCCTACTTATGATATCCACCTCACACAGTAAGTGTAAAACTGCATAGACTGTGTGATGAGTAGTGTTGAGGTACTACTTAGGTTTCACTACCCATGTGGGCAAGGTAACCGGTTTGGGTAACCATGAACACCCTGTGCACACCACTACATCCCTCAAGAAGCAAGCCGCACAATTTCATGCCGGGGGCTGAATGGATTCAAGAAAACCATACACCCTCTTTATGTAATTAAAAAGATTGTTTCTGGGGGTTGTACTACCAAAACACCACGATAGATGCATGAAATATACTTGGCCTTCACCCAAGCCCCAAAATATCAACTTTATTTGACTCAACTCTCAAAATTAGGTCCCAAAGATTATTTTTCAAATAATCCAAATTAGTAATTGAAAAAGATAAAAATCCTTGGGGTTTTCATTCTGTTCAAAACATGGGTTGTTAAACCCTTACAAACATAGAACATATTGTCTCTAAGAATAATTTTTGGACAAAATAACACATAATCTGGCATACATGGGTCATTTAGACTCATTCAAATGATCGCATTGTGTTCTGAAACATGTAACACACCCTTAAGAATCCATTTATGTGTGCAACACTTATTCAACTAAAACCATGAGTCCATACACATTATCCAACTGAAACATAGAGATTGGACTTTTCTGAACCCAAATACACAGCGACATTATCTTTTCATCATTTAATTAATCGTCATTCGAAAGGTACTTCTACATTAGGATTTATGGTTAAGAGGCCAATTTCAAACCACGGTTCAACCAACTGATAGAATTGATTTCAAAAGCACCCCCTTAAGCGTTCTGACAACTCTCATTGAATGAATTGAAATGATCAAATTGTTGATTCCCCATTGAATTCAAATTCTATGTCAAATCATAATTTCATTAAAATCCCCTTCCTACACACACTTCACTCTTCTCCATGTACGATGTTCCCAAAAAAAATTTGTCAGTGACTATAGATATTTAAAAAGAAGCAGAAGATAGTTGAGCCACTACAGATGACTCATTAAAAAGAAACTAGGCTCAGATGGTTGGAGTTTTTAAGGTTGTACCATGATGCCTTATCCCTAGGCGTCTGACATTGACAACAAGAACGTTCACTAATGCTCTTATCAGACTCCCAATGACATTCCTAGCCAAACCACACATCAAGTGAGAAACAACGAAAGGGAATCACCCAAAATAGCTAAAAAAATTTAAATCATTAGCTCGGTGTAAGAATTGCGCTCCCATAGTGAATCTAGGACAAATTAATCATATGGGACATGTTTTTCGGTTAGAAGAGTACACAAAGAGGAAATCGATGGTTTCAGAAAAATCACAACTGACTACTTGAAGGAGGAAATGTCAAACCACCACTGGATGACTTCAAAGAAGAAACTAATCTCCACATGTCGTCATGTCATTATCCTATTACTAGCCTGTTTCACATGTGTAATTTTATTATCATTCATTATTACCCACTTATGTCTATCTAAGGCTAATGGATTTTCCAAAAGGGTTGCATACACAACCAACCATAAGAATGTCTGCAGTTGAGCAAGGACCGACATGAATTTAAAACATGAAAGCCTAAAAAGAAATCAAGAATGAAATGACCATTTGAAAATGGTATTCCTCGTTCACGTTCCTTCTACAAGGAAGGAAAAAGTTAATAGATTAAACTATAATCCCCTCAGAGGAGTGTACTGGTCATATGGAAATGAAAACTATCCTCTCACAAATGCGGTAGTCTAAACCACCGTAAATTAATGTGTGATGCTCCACTAAGGCACACTCCCAAATGAAAATGGTTTATAAAGGGTAATCAAATCCAAACTGACTTGTGTGTCAACAAACTTCTATAATGAAACTCTGTACTGAGAATTGGTACAAAATGATTCATAAACGCTTATGTTATTCTACATGGAGATGACCTGAAACCATATACAACATCACAATAGATTTAACTAAACATCATATTGACCCATATGTCCATGGACATGGATGAAAAAAATACCAATTCGTATGTTATTGGGGAAGATGAAAAGTGTGAAACAATCTACAATGCAGCTGACCATACCCAATCCATGTCCAACCTACTAGAACCAAGCATTACACAATTGTCACAGACACATCAATGGTCAAGGATACAAGGACTATCCATCCTAAACAAGAGTTTCACATAAAAACTAAATGTCCTATTATGGAAAATGAACCATGAATGGAACCAAGATTTAGAATGATCCAGGTATAAACATGGAAGAAAATATCTAAGGGTGATACCTTCCATGGGTTGTCCACTTATGAATGATATGCATTGTACCAAACATTTGTTCATCCCCAGAAATAGTCACTAGGCTTAAAATAAGTTCATCAATCCTTTTCCAATAATAATGAAGGCAACAGAAAACACATATAGTTCTGTTCTAAGGAAACTCAATGGGAAACTCAAATAACACTTACATGAGGGTCTTTCTTAATAGATAATATCAATACAGGTTACATTTCCAATACCATTATATTTATTAACATTTATTCTTATAATTAGGATAAAATATTTATTTCAACACATCATGTTCCTTTTCAAAACCAAATGAATCGTCACATGAAAAATATCTCAAATAAACACATGAAAGTTTCATAAAACTCCATTTTAACAATTAATCATTTCTAGAAAGATTGTATTTAATTGGAAAACCAATAAAAATATAGAAATTATGACAACCAATAAAGGATCCCGCTAGCCATCCAGGATTGTAAAAAAATAATAACACAATAGTACTTGCTCAAATTATAATGGTCTCAGACACCCATAATTGGTTATCCCATAATAAATAGACCCCAACTAACCTAATGGAATCTAGTTTTACATTTTAAAAGGTAAATAATTTCATTATACTTTAAAACCAAATAGCTTTCATATTATTAATAATTTCACATCATAACAATCAAATACATTAATTTGAAGACTATGGTTGCCATTTCTCAATTGTTTTAATGCTCATAGACTCCTTGGATTAAAAATTGGATCCCATTAACCCAAACCAATCTGATTTAGGATTCTAAATTGGTCAAATACAATGGTCTATTGATATGGTTGGCCATCTAAAAACCTATAAAGTTCCCATACAAATTACAAATTTTAATTTGGATCCCTTGAGTGAAACATGTTTACCTTTTCATTTAACATTAGAAAAATTTACATCTAATCAACAATATGAAAATTTATTTTTATCATGCTCAAAATGGGATGAATATATGGGCTATCCTTTCCTTGTTGTATTTTTTCCATACACCATAAAATCAGAAATTGGTTCCAATTTATTCCTAACAAATAAATGAAAAATTAAATTTCTTCTATCATAAGTAGTAAAGGCATTGTAATATATTATAACACCAAATCATTCAAAACAATGAATGAAACAACACGGCAATAAATTGGTTCCCATAATAAGGATGATGTCGACTAGCATTGAGGGTCTTAGAAGGTTACAGTGAGAAGATTATACCCTCTTACCATGGATACAGATCGGTAAACAAAATTAAATATACATCAACAGGTGAATAATCACTTCATAATTGACTAATTATTTAATGAAAGATTTAACATAACTAGAAAAAAAGGTTCCAATTCTAGTTTATTAAATATATGAATGCATTAAATGGAATTGATATATATTTGGAATCATTAAGAAAAAGTGCTTACCTTAATATGTAGTAAAAAATAAATAAAAGACACTAAATCCCCACATGAAATCTCTTTGACTATCCCGAGAATTATCTCGATCCTTTGGTCTTATCTCTCAGGTAAAAGGGACATAAAAATCACACTAGGTCCTGTAAATATTAGGTATACTCATGAACCAATGTAACCCAAGAAATGTGTGATATATAAATCTCTCTAGGTCGGAATAGTTGTTGTAAATCCCAATATACTGAAATATTAAATAAACAGTTTGTTGGTAAAGAAGAATTTAATACTTACGACGACATAGATAAACAACACCCTTCCAGGATACTATGGGAGACATGACAACTATAATATCTTCACCTCATTGCCGATATAATCATATAATCATGCCACTATATATATATATATATTTTATTAGAATAGGGTAAGAATACCCCCATCCATATATGTATGTAGTGGTTGTAACTAGCATCTGGTAAGCATGACTCCATGTTATACATATATAATAGGCTGGAATGGGATAATAATGCATCTAATACATAATAGAGGATATATATCTTGGGGTAATAATTTCTACCATATAGAGAAGTGTAATACATGCATGGGGTATGAATTCATCTAATCCAAAAATAGATTATTGTTGTCTTGTGGTAAGAATTCCCCCATCCATAAAGTTAATAATATATCATGGGGTATGAATGCCTCCCATCCATATATGTATAGATGTTACAACTGTCATGTAGTAAGAATACCTCTCACCCATACAAATTCATATACCTATCATGACATAAACTTCCTCCCATCCATAATCAATTATATAATCATTGTTTTAATCAAAATATAATGCATATGTTAGTACCTATTATTTATATTAAATATCCCTAACATATTAACATTCTATACATTATGAAATTCCTTTTAATCCCATCACATAAGGAATAACCACTTACGAATTTCAAAATACAAATGTTATCCTATTTAAAACAATGAATGGAAATCAGGTTATTATGATATCCATCCGTTATAGGTTTAACACACTCAATTTTCTTAAGATGAGGAATTGGTTTACATGAAATAAGTTCCATGATTGGTGACATGGTCATTTGATTAAAATGATGTATCTATCTTATTTGGGTCATCCAAAAAGAATTCATTCACCACAACCAAAACAACAACTAAATTAAAACATGTAATTAATATTTATTTGATAAAAGGGGGTCACGTAGAAGGACCATTATGATTACACTTCTTACCTATGTGGGTAATTCCATCTTAAAATTCTATGGACATTGAGGTTGATTTTTCCAAACACACGTGTCGTTAAAATAGGGAAAATCCATTTAGATAACAAGCCATGAAATAGTAAGGAAACATCAATGAAGTGTGCTAAGCATATATAGAAGTTGAACACAAAATTTTAATCATCAAGAAACACACCTCTGTAAGAGGGGTTATATTATAAAATTGGGACATTATTATCAAACAACCATTTATCACATTTAATCAGTTCACTAACATTATCACGAAAGAATTTAATTTAAACCATATTTCATAATAAGAATATATGAACAATATTATAATCCATAAGTAATTTAGTAAAAATAATAAAAAGGGCATGGAAAGGGACCCTACCTTATGGTGGAACCAAACTGAACATTTGGCTCTTGGAACTATCTATTTAAAAGTTTCTTCTCACCCTCTAAGAATATGTGAATTCACAAACATATAAGGGCACATATCCGCTGTTAACACATCATCATGTCCATGAAAATGAGACATGAGACCCTTACATATATTCTCATATACATATACTAGTATCCACTCATGAATTCATGCATTTTCATATATATAAATAGGAACACCTATCCCCATGCATGTATATTTACTTCAATGGACGAATATATAGAAAATTTGGGAACCTATATATATACATACCTATTCATATTAAAGGTATTCTCCTTCGACCAAACAACTTGAAACTACAATGAATATTCCAACACACTACACCATTATTTCCAGGGACCATAAAACACCTTAATGAAAAAATATAAAAAGAGAGAAAACACGCATCAGATGAGATCCTTTACCAAGCATAGTGGTGGCGGCCTGAATAGAAGTGAACCGCTAATAATTTATTGGTTGTTATAGAAACATGGAGACAAAGGTCATGATAAACCATTCACACAACCCTATAACAATGAAAATCAAAAAATATTGATTACCCAAATGTCCTACAGTTCAGCCGAACACTTCTGGGAGAGAGAGAGAGAAGAAAAAATGAATCTTATAATATGAATGAGAATGGAGTATATTTCTTAGAATTAAGGGTAGTGTGATGAATCAAAATGAATTCATCCGAATATCCAAGAATGAAGGGAGATAGATGGGTCGCGAGCATGAGTTGAAGGGGAACTCCCATCGGGGTTCTGCCTCATGCGGATCGAGAAATAGGAGCGAGGTTTGAGGATTTTGTTTTCTTTGAATTTTATTTTAATTTAATTTAAAATCATTAATTTCTTAAAAATTAATACCCAACATGGTTTCAGTTAAACAATTTAACAAATCATGCATCGAACATGCAACACCACCTTCTTAAGAGATCCAGCTCACATGGTTTTCCTCACATGGTTAGTCTAACTATGCACATACCATGAAATTAATATTTTCAAGGTACTTCCTATGTGGCACTACCCATGTGGTCTAGGAACATGGTTTCAAGAACAATTAGCATCCCATGCACACCACCACTTCCCAAATGAAACATGTTACATAGTTTCCTACAATGGGTCGAGTTGTTTTAAAGAAACAGTGCACCCTTTGTAGGTCCTTAAAAAGTTGGTCTTTTAGGTCCCCTGCTCCTGAAACTCATCAACCCACCTTGGAAACCATTATTTTATTCACCAGAGTCCAAAGGCCTCACCTTGATGTGACCCAACATTCAGAGTTCCATTCTAATGCTCAGTTATGAATTTGGACCATATGGAAATTGAAAATTTTCAAAATACTTGTGTTTTTTATTCTATTAAAAACAAATTATGGTACATATAACCACAAAAGAACATTATAGTAATACAAAGGAACCTATTCCCAACTTTAAAAAAAAGAAATATTCGTTTGGAAAATTGTTTTATTATGTACTGGAATACCATTCTTGATCAAAGAATAATTATTTAAAAGATGGTTTTACTGGGAAAATATATGTTGATGATTTTATTTTTTGTCAAAAAATATAATAAATATTAGTTTTTTCCAATTGTCATTCAAAAATGATTTTGATAAGTGTATTATGGGTTTGTAAAATGGTTCAAATGGTTTTAAAATTTAATTAAAATATTTTTGAAAGATATAAAATAAAATTGATTCATACTTGAATTAAATGAAAATTATATTCATGAAATCAACAAGTCATATAAAAAGAGTATAATTTCAATTATAAAACAAGATTTGGACAAGACTATAATAACTATTTGACAAATATCCCTCAATGTAACATTTTATTATTTCTAGGTTGATTCTATTTGATAAAAAATATGGTTTCCATAGTTAAATGTTTAGTTATATAGAGATTGTTGACAACCTTTGTTAAACAAGACCCATGATAATTTAATGAATTCTCTATATTTGTTACAAAAATAGCATATACAAGGTGGTTTCATTTCATTGTGTTTTCAATGTTTTTGGGTTCCAAAATATGTAGAATGGATTGTTTTTTCTTGTAATGGTATGTTTCGTTCATGATATATGGTTTCTTGGAAATTTTCATGCAAGGAATGATTTTGGATCACCACATTAAAAAATGGAAAAGTATTGAATCATGTGAAAGATTGGTTTTTTCACAAAAGGTGGTTTACACATGCAAGGGAAATAAAAAAATATTTGAATGGTGTGAGAGAGTCTTACACGCTTAATGAGATGTCAAATATGGTTTTACATGCATGAGGGATGCCTTATGTGCGTAAAAGAAGACATGCAAGGATATTGAACATAGGGTATATTGAGTCTATAAATAAGTGTTTACCACCTTCATTTCTAGTGAACTACCCTTAGAGAAAATATAGGCTCATAATCACGTAAGAATTGTGTGAAACGATAATTTTACCCTCAAAAGAGAGTTGTACATAAAGAGATGTTTTCATGAAAAACATAAAATTTGTGTGTAATTTTAGTCCACATCAAATTAAAATTTTGTGCATGAAGTTATAATGTTGAGTTCAAGGAACTCAACAGTTGCATGAATGATTGATGTTTCCTAGTAATAATATTGTAAGCGGTTATTCATCAGGTGGATTAAAGTGGAACAAAATGATACATTAAATGAGAGGTAAATATTATTAATTTTTTCAATAATCATGGGATTCTATAAATAAGTAGTGATAAAAATTAATTTGACTGATCATTGATGATTTATATTGTGATTGGTTGTAGTCTGTGAGGGATAATGAGTCAACATCAATCATTTTAAACAATAGAATTATTTTAGTATATTTGGTTCATAAGACCATTTTAACTATATGATCCTTGGATATAGCCCAATTATTGTTAACCAAGTAAAATTGGGGTGTCTTGTGCTTTCATTAATTTTATTCATATATTTATACATGAACGAGAGAAACTAGAATTTCATTTAACAACAAAAAATGATCTGAAAGAGGATGTTGTTTTAGTCTATAATGCCCCAATTCATCTCCAATATCATGGTATTTAACCTAGTTTGGATAAAAATAACAATAGACCACGTGTTATATAGATTATTAGATTGAATTTTTCTTTGTATCCGAGCACTGAAGACAACAATTATGTTATCAGTATATCATTGTTCAATATTTAAATCCAATCTGAAGAATCTCATTTAATTGAAAACAAATTTATTTTGAATGTACTTAAAAGAATATTTTTGTCTCAATCTACCTCTATAGAAATTTTCAATAGACAACTAATTCTATTTTATTGTCAAAATCAGATTCTTACATTTTTTGGTGTAAAATAGATAAAAAATAACTTTTGGAACCGATCATTTTTTTGTTAAATACTTAGTATCATTGTCAAGTATAAAACAGAACTCTATAGAATTATTTTATTATTGGCCTACATGTATTTACAATTGTCTTTATTATTCATTGGTTTCATGGATAAAAAAAATACACTGATGTATTTTGGAATCAATTTTATTCATGTACAAATAAAAATTTATAAAAAAGGTTTATAAACATTTCAATGAATTGGATAAGACAATATAGAAACAAAATCACAGTGATCTAAGGCATCATTTATAGGATATCATGCAAAAAGACTAAAATTTATATACAAATTATTTGAGTATAAAATCAATTAGGATACATTTCATCTTTTCTAATTCTTACTAATAGATTTAATTTTATCAAATTTGATTATTTTTTATTTTATTTATATTTTTTCTACTTGTTCATTCAATATTATGTTCATGTGTGAAATTGATTTTTATTAAAATTTTTATTTCAATTATTCTATTAGAAAATATTCAATTTTTGAGGAATTATAATGCTAATTTAATGTATCACCACAAATTATAATGATAAAATTTCTCATTTCTATGTGTGAGATTAAAATTAAGAAATAATAAATTTTTAAAAAAACATTCCTACGCACAAACCCTTTTCAAACCACTAATCCTTTGTATCCTTATTTTCTAACCCATTATACCATTTCCATTAAATCTATAAATCATTCTTCTATAGAAAGTAATGATAATAAGATATATACTGATGTCTCAAGTAATTCTTTGTGCTAATGGTCTGTATGAATAATGTTGATCAAAAGTGTTATGGATTTTAAAAGCTTTGATAAAATAGACACGTTCCTCAAGAATATTCTAAATTTAAAAGGTTTATAAGTTTTTTTAGGTATAAAATATAAGGAAAATCTTTGATAATAAATATTGAGAGTTTAATGAAATAAAGGTGCTTCACATTGTTTATATTTTGGATAACACAAATGTGACTATAAATCAAAAGGATTTAATAATATCATGGATATTAATGTTTTTATTATATTTAATCCATCGTGAAGAACATTATAATTTAAAAAACATTTTATATAATATCAATGATGTGATTCCTCTTCAGAAAATGAAATCTTTATTTGGAATTCATCTTGTCAAAAAAAGTCAATGAAAGACATGGAACCATAAATAATTGTTCATGTGATATTAATTCAATCAATAATTTCTTATTTCAATGGTGAGTTAAATAAAATCATATTTTATGATGTTAATTTTTTTTTATGTTCATCAAGTTGGAGATCATACACATGGAATAAAATGTATTTAAGTATATGGGACATATCCAGAACAAATCAGTAAATCTATATCCCTTTGGAAAAATATTAACAGTAATTATCATTGATGCTTGTGGTCATCCAAATGAGGCTACCAAAACCCACTGTCATGGTATAAAAAATTAATGTGTTGATATATTAAATCAAATTTGATTCAACAGGAGTTAATTTTTCTTTATGTTATTACAATTTGGTATGAGAAAATGATTTGGATATAGACCCGACATATGATCAAGGGGTGTGCTATCAAGTGTGGGTTGCTACTTATGTTCATGGAAAATCCACAATATTTATACATTAACCTTTTGAAGAATTTTTTTAATGTTTGGATTTAGTATTAAATCATGAAAATTACCTTCACGTTGATATATGAAACTGTGTTTGAGTTGCTATATTAGAATAAATTGATACTAAATAAAATGCATTTCTAAACGTTTTTTCAGAAATGGATCTAGTGTTTAAAACCCCTAGTGTTTATTTTTGTGTCCATTTTACCACTTCCAACTTATATAGAAATAATTGTTGTATCCATTAAAAATATAGTAAATATTTTAAAATAAATAACTATATCTACCATTTCTGTATAAATCAATCTTCTTAAAAAATTTCCACCACCTGATTCAAGTCATAATGTACTGTGAAAATATATCATTTTTATAAATCACAATGTTTTTATTTATGATTAAAAATAATTTGATTAATTATTAAAATCCACTGTAGTTTAAAAAAAATAAAACTATTGTATGAATCCTATGAACCGACTAACATCATATAAATCCCTCAATTTGATGATAATCATGATGGTCAATGTATAATGGGACATAAGGATTCTTTTTCAACAACTCGAATAGATCGTATCAATTATAAGAGTACTATTGAAAATATAAAATATATTTTTGAATAACATGGAGAATAAATTATTAGATGATAAATGATGTAATGTTTTTTAGAATGTATTTGATTGATTACTAAGTATATTTAAGAACTATTTCTGGAAAGGATGTCTCCAAAAATTATATTGAATATTTAAAGGTGTTAATTCAATTAGTCATGGATAATGTTTTTATATAATGAACTAGAGAATACATTGTTCATAAATCATTAAATTTTTTGGATAATAATTAAATCTTGATAGTGTGGCTCATGTTATAGACACATTGACTAATGGTATAGCCTCTATGTAATGTGATGTCTACTCTAGTGGTATGTTGCATGATCATTAATGTAGTATGAATACAAAAATTAATAATATTCCATGGATCTCATGGAGTAATATAACGAATATTATTTAATATAAAATGTATATATAGATATACATATTATATATAGAATCAAAATTCGATGAATCTTCAGTTCATGCATAGAAAAGATACTAGTTCTATTATTAAGAAGGTTATGAAAAATGGATGGATCATGGGCGGAAATCATTTTTGTGCCAGAGGAAATGTTTGGTTATCAGAATCAACTTCTTCTAAAAAATATGATATATGTGAATGAATTAATAGAAGAATAAGAAGATATTTGTATTCAGAATAATGATAATTATATTCAAACTAATGGTAAAAAAATTTCAATTGAATTATAAATGTTTACACGTGAAAATAGTTATGTTGTCATATTTAATAATCAGTTTGATTTATTCAAAAAATGGTCTATAAGTATTCCATGAAGGGATCCGTGGATAAATATTTTAAGATAATTTTTTAATATATGAGTAATGGTTTCACAACACTTTTATATATTTATTAACATGAAATGGTTATGTAAATTTTCTTGTGCATGGATGCACTATATCATAAATAAGGAAGAAATTCTCCTAGAAATATTGTATCAGATCAACATTGCATCAAATATAAATAATTAAAATAGACCATTTATCTTAATGAGAGATATTCAATGGAAAAGAATAGGTTTTTAAAATAAAACTCATTACATCAAACTTCCACAGAAACTGAGATATATTTCATCCCAATTGCTAACTTTGATTTTTTTGAAGCTCATAAAGCATCACTTACTATCATGTAAAATTCAATAGAATAACACATAGGGATTTTATACAACTTGGAAAACCATTTATAGCATTGAGAGATGTACTTGCATAATTTTATAATTCGTTTATACATACTACTTCCTTTCCAGATGTCTAAAGAAATATATTAAAATACCAGATCCTAAACTACATCCTACGCCACAGGAATGTATTTATTAACTAATTAAGATGTCTAATGAATAATAGTGTCTCAATGGAATATGAATGTTTACTTTTTATGTTCTTCTCAAATGGCGTTATGATTTCTAATTTTTGAGTTTCATTTATTTTTTTATATTTATCTTTTTTTATATCTATAATTACAGATGACCTTATTATTTATTTATATTACTAATAGGTACAATTTATATATAAATTTTAATGATTTTTATTTATTATAATACTGTAATGAATGTGTTCTACATGAATCATTCATTTGGATATCACAAAAGGGTGATATGTATGAATAATCATTGTCTTTATTGAATTTTATAGTTGAAAGGAACACACAATTTCACAATATTTTATTTTAAATTAATTTTGGAATATATTATCTTCAATGGTTATTTGACAATGGGTTCTATGAGCATCGACATGGAATAATTTTTTGATTGAAATATTGGTTTCTAACATATCTATATTGTTATTTTTTTTATGATTAAAAACAATCATTTTATCTACTCAAATGATTGAATTAATTATTTCCAGGATTAATTTTTATTTATTAATAAATAATATATGTTTTTATAAATAATTATGGAATTTTTTTATGTGAGATCAATGATATTTATTCTTCCATAATTTAGATATTTTTTAAATACATTTATCTTACTCTGAATTATTTATCTTGAATTTGAAATATTCATCGTACAATGGAATTTATATGCTGTGATAATGTATTAAATCTACGATAAATCTATTTATCTTATTAGAGATCACATTGAATATTCTTATCACAATATGAGTAAATTTTATTATGGAGAAGGTGAATTATATTTTTAATGGTCAGAAATATATGACTTAGTTAGATGAAAAATAAATAATTTCTTTAATCATTTAATGATGAATTAATAGTCAAATTATCATATGAACATCGTAGAAATCTATGGAAGTCAATTATAATACATCATTAAGATTTTATCATTTAAATTGAAATTATCCTACAAAACAATTATTCTATACTATTTATCTTACATAGAATAGAATTCAAAGATCAATATTGTTTTACCTTATAAAACTAAGCTAAAAATTTTCTTGGAACAAAAATAGTACAATACATTTATCTTAAAATGATTGTTTTATTTTATATATTGTAATAATTATACTATTATCCTTGGAATAACCTCTTAATAAATTAATACATGGCCTTATATACATAAAATATGTTTTTTTCTGAATATTTAAAGAGAAATCTGGAAACAGTTTATTTTTTCCAAATAGAATGATCTGATAAAGATATTTTCCGTCATCTCTAGCACAATATATTATAAAATATTTGGAAAATAAGTAAAAACACCATTAAGAACATATATAATCAATGTTTTATAATTATTATTAATTCGACCACTGTGGTAACGGAATGTGATTCTGTTCAAATTCAAAAGGTGATAAAAAATAAAAGTGATTTTTGTTTCATGATGTATTTAACAGTAAAAAAGAATGAAATAATACATTCTTATAACAATCATAAAAAATATCATTATTATCAACAATTTAAATGCATGAAAAACATCATTGAAATTAATGAATTTCCCATGCTAATCTATGAAGAATATCATTTCCATGGACTTTTCATTATCATCTTTCATTAGTCGTATGAGACACATTACTAAACTATTATCAAAATATCATTTACTTATCGCTGTTTTTATTTGGACATAATGTTATTAATTGTGTTAATTCAGTGGATAGGTATTGTAATGGGGGAGAATGTTTAATTCACTTGGAGCTTTATAACATGTGACAATATCATTCACTCAACTAGGTGACCTTGGAAAATGGTTAATTTTTTTAAAATTTCAACAGTCATGGAGACCTGTTTTTATGTAGTGGACTATGGGTCTTATATAGCATGAGACACTATAAATTTCTTATGCTAGATCATATGCCTTTTATATTTTTTACCATTTTTATTTTGGTAAATGCATGATCAAAATCATTATTACTTGATGTGGGTGGTTTATAGAAAATAAATTTTTTAAAAACTCAATTCACTCTTTTTTAGTCTTCATAGAACCACTCTCCAACAAATATTGGTTTTACAATTAAATTCACTATTTTTAGATGTATATGTAGTCCCTCAAAAATATTCATAAGTAGGATTGTATAATATAACATTTTTAATATATAATTATATAAGGAATTCATCACAAATGATTATATGCTAGTACATCCTAGTGGTAATAATCAAAGTCCAGTAAAACTATTAGAAAATTATATTGAGGTTATCTACTATCATAAATTTGTTATTTTATCTAATAGTAAGTTTTAGAACCCCGAATAATAAAAACTTTATTCTTATTCCTAACCATAAAAAATCAATATCACCTTAAGAATTTTTATTTCATCTATGAATCATTAATAGTGACATATAATAAGAGTATTTAGGAAATTAATTATCAGAAAAATATTTTATGTGACTTTATACCTTTTATCATTCCATTATTTTTTATCAGAAAATTTTTTTCACTGAAAACATAATATCACCCCTAATTATAATAATTATTATTTGATTCCTAAATTTTAATCACTTTAATAAAATTCATATTATAAATATAAGAAATTTATCTTTTAAATTGAAATTACAAACATATCTAATAAAATAGATTTCATAAAATTCTATTCTAAATATTAATGCTTTTCTTTTGTGTCATATTAATTATTATTAATTAATTACATATCTCATATTTTGTTTGAAATTAAATTGTTTTATTCTGTTAAATTCAACCCTAAAATATTAAATATTTAAATTTTAAAAATTTTAATATATAAAAAATTAATAAAATTAAAAAATATCCATTTAGTCTTCAAATTATTTTCTTCATATTTATAACAAAATGATAATAACTGTATAATTTCATAATTATTTTTATATATATTTTAATAGTAAATTAATTAAATTTCATAAACCAAGTATGTGATAGATTTCTTTTAATGTTAAATACATAAAAAGTTGGATATATTATTCTTAATTGAATAACGGAAATTCATTTTCAATTAATGATTATATTTTACTTGTTTATCATTCCCTGCTTTTTAAGTTATAAAAATTTTTTATACTTGTTAAATATATCATGTAATATTTATTATTATTTTTAATATAATTAATATATATTAATTATAATAATTCCTATATTCCTATTTATTATATGCATATCTAATGGAGATATATTTTTTAAATAACCATATATTGTTCATATTTCCCATTTTCCGTCATTTGTGGAACCCTAGAAAATTAAATAAAAGTCACCAATACTAGCCTTTCATTTCATTCTCAAAAGGTCTAATATATTTTTATTTTATTTACTTTTTTCTATTATTCTAATTAATTGATTTATTTTACTATTAAACAAATTGTAATAAAACGCATTAATTTTCATCATGTATTATAATATTATATAATAATTAAAAGTTGTATTTATTATTTTATATAGTTATTTTCTATATGAAAATATATCTATATATTCAAAGATTAAAAATATTGAATATTAAATTAAATCATCATTCCAAACATATTAACCCTAATATATCAATAGTCATTAAGATAAAGTGTAAGTAAAATAACATAAAAATGATAATTTTTTTTAGATAGTATCAAAATATTTGTTGATTGTTACCCCTGTAATTCCATATATTGATATGAGGGTAGATTCCCATTACACATGCAATATTTTTAAAATATATATATATATAATAATGAGAATTACCTAATTTTAAAAGATAATAACAAATGATCCTAGAACAACAACTTATCCTATGAGTAACAAATATATTTGGATGTTGAACTACCTATTACACTCACAAGAATAAAGTAGCACGGTCTCCTATTGCGGATGGATCCTCGAATGGTGAGATAAAATAAAAGGTTCAAGATTCTCATTATCCTTTTAACATACTCTACATTGTTCAATGTCATATATGAACTAAAATAGCCCTATATTTATGGATTTATCTCGTTCCTAATTCCATGTACAATTTTATTAAATTTGGAGTAATTTTAATTTGGGATATAACAAGAGGTGTGTTAGTGTGGAAAAAATTGAATAGAATGGGGCTGTGAATGGATGGTTAATGGTTAGAAAAAAATGTAATCCACTGTGCAGGAAAACATAAGCAGAAATTAATTAAGCATGAAAAAATAAAATATAAAATTTCTAAAACAACCTAATTAACACCATATCAACCACAATAATCCCTAGGTCCCCAATAAAATTTTTAGAGCTCAATGGATTGATTTTAGGACCTAACAACCTCCATTCATTGTGCATCAAAACTCAGATCATAGATCACTTCTCTCACAAAAAGTAATTTTAAATCATGTTTTCTCGTGTTCTTAATCCATCAGTTCCAATTTATTTTAACAATAAAATCATCTGTATTAGATATATCTTTGTCAATAATGTGAGAAATAGATCATGGATTCTATATCTAGATCCAATATTGCATGATATTGATATTTTTGAATCATGATTTTCTTGAATCATGATTTTAGTGTTTACATACTCAAATAAAAATCAACATCGTTGTGGCACATAATTTTATAGGGATTTTTGATGAGTGATTAATCATTTAAAAATGAGTTTTTAGGTTTAATATTTCTTTTTCATATTTTTTATATTGATATGTGTATGAATGAACTTGGATATCAATCGTTCTTTTGAAATTCAAATCGACAAATTATATTTTTGGATGCGACTAATTGATTAAGTAGATTATATTTGAAAATTGATGATTAATTAAGATATTAATAAAAAGATTAAGGGATTTACGTTTTGGTTATTAATTATAGAATAAATCATGGGATTTAGGTGAATCTCAATTAGATAATTAATTGGTGAACTCATTATGAGATTTATGGAATTCTGATTTAGATAATGGCTTGTTAAATTGTTGGATAAATCATTGAAATACATGACTAACTGGAGAGTTTCTGATGAGACAAAGAGAGTTTCCATTAGAGATAGTTAATTGGGGAATTAATTATGATGTTTAGTGGATTACCATTTAGTTAATCAATTGGTTAATTAAATTTTATTTTTTAGGATATGTGTAACACCCCGAGATTTTATGAAAAATATTATTTTAATTTCATTAATGTCTTATGTTGTATTCTACACCAAGATTACCTTGCGCTATACGCAACACCGTATTAGCTTGCAGTATACGCAACACTATTCTTGGAACGTGTTACACACAATTTTGATAATACTTATTCCACGCAACATTGAGTATATATATATATATATATTAAATGTATAAATGAAATATGGTTGGATTCTGTTATACGAAACAACGAAGGATTCTTTCACAACACGCAACCCTGACTTGGCTTGCATTACACGCAATCGCGACCTTCCTCGATAGCGTGTGTTGTACGCAATTCCGGGTTTTAATAAACAATGTTATATTATTATAATATTGTCATGAACTAGCCGTTATGAATGGTATTAACTAAATTTTAATTTTTATAACATTATTATTCATCCTACACATTTCTAGAACATGGAATAAGAACAAAATAAAATTTTCGGGTAAAATAAGTATTTTTCAAAAAATGTTGTTTTACCGCCTTTTGATGGCGCACCCACTTTAAATATAGTTTTTGACATGTTTATATGTTCAATTTGACAAAATAATATTCTTCTTTTGAATCAGGATATATAAATTTACATTAGATAAAGTTTTGATATTTTTCCGATAACTTTCATATTTTAATGAATAGTAAAAACATGCTATATTTTAATTAAAAACAACTTTTTTCATCGTAATATCTTATGTGGTTAAATTATAATATTGAATGGTTTTAAAGTATAAATAGAATATATTTTTACCATTTAATATAATTTATGTCATTATCATTGATTTTACCTTGAATTCGTAGGTTAAATCAATTCAATCTTTTGCAATGTTTTAAAGAAAAACTCGTTTTCTTTCGACAACGGGATTAATTTTAATTTAATTTCTGCATCTTTTGTGTATTGAATTTGGAAAAATGGATTCCATATTTGGAATCAGTGAGTCCAAATTATGTTAATAAGCTACTTTTTATTTTTGGGAATTATGAATAGTTACTACGGTAAATTTTATTTACCATAGTTAAAGGTAAATCGGGTAATTAAGGGTAAAAATAATATTTTAAAATTACCCTAACAAATGTCAAAATCCTATTGGATGACTAAAAGTCGACCCATATCACCTAAGGGTCGGATTAGAATCATTTAATGGACATTTGTCCATGAAAATAACTTAATTATTATTAAAACCAAAGAAAGTGACAACATGTCACTCTCTTAAATCTTATAAGTATATTAATTTTAATTTAGTGATAAACTTCATGAAACATCGAACATAAATAGTCTCCATAAATCTAGTGAAATTATCTACATCATATAAATTTATTTAGAATTTTTAGGGATTAAATAATTATTATTTATTATGACACAAAGATGATGCAGTAATTGTCTTATTAATGAAATATTGACATAATTGATGTTATAAATGCCCAAATAAATGTAATTTGAGACTTTTTATGACTTACACTAATTATTTAGGTTAATATGACATGTTATTGTTGATTTAAGTAACTTTTTTCGAACTTATAATTCCTTTATGAATTTCATAAAAATCATGTACCAAATAGTGTCAAAATTGACATAAAATAGTTTTTAAAACAAATATTATATTAATAATTGTTATTTTATTCCTAAAAATCTAAGGTTCGGCCAAATGACTTAGATAAGACTATATATATTAATAATAAACAACTTGGGGTTCTTTTGGCCTGATATAGTAAGTTTATTAACCATATAGTGTAAGAAAACAAAAAGACATGGTAAAAGTTAAATTAATTAACTTAGAGTTAAATCTAATTGATAAGGTTAAAATAATAACCTAAACTTGTCTAAATCCTATTGGTTGATAGAATTTCGACCCATCCCCATTTTAGCTTCGAAATAAGACCCTTTGGAACCATTATAAACCGATTTTGACTTTAATGTAAAATAATATTTTGAGATATTCCTAAGGTGCCCCTCTCCTCCCTTATAAAAGGACACCTCCTCCCCCTCCTCACACCAATTTGAGCACTCAAGCTCGGAAAACCCCTGCCAAAATCCATTCTCCACTTCCCTAGAATAATCCTAGATGTCTTGGTCTTCTTCAAAAACCAATATTAGTTCCCTAAGTGGAGGATTCAAAGAGGCGTATCAAAGAAGAGGTAATATCCATTACCGATCATTTTCAATTTCTTTCTTCTTCAACTTATTCTTCTTTAGTTGTTTCATGATAAAGTAATAAACTCAGTATTTCTTATATACTGATATGTTATTATAAATATGAAACAACTCTAATTAACCTTCTATCCATCCTACGGAAAAAGGAAATCACCGCGCGTGCGTACGTACGGAATACCGTCTCCACGCCGTTGTGTAATCTATTTTCCGCCACCACCTTAATTGGATGGGTATAATGGTTTAATGAGTAACTATATATGATTATTATAAACTGATATTGATACTGAAATAGTATACATACACTTCAACACAATTCCATGACCATGGGAATGATATCATCGCTCGTGCGTACGTACGGACTACCGTCTCCACGACGCGATGAGATTCATTCTCAATGATTAACCAATCATGAATGATTATAAAGTATATATAATAAGTAATAATGAAATATATGACATAATAATTATACTGGAATTATTTATATTTATATGTATGTCATCTACTTAATTCCATTCAATTCAATAAGGAAACGAAAACAGCGTTCAAGCGTACGTACGGACTACCGTCTCCATGAACGGTGTATTTCTTTCCATTTAATGATTTATTATATATTTATATTCTGAATATATATATATAAATCATGTTTTATATTCTGTAATTAGTTAATCATGATCTATGTAATCATATGAATAATTACAAGTTAAAAACACGAACGACAAATGAGACGATTTTACCCAAAACGCTACTTTAACATGAATTCACAAAAGAACGAGTAATATAAAGTCATAAGTGGACCATATATGATATAATAACAATGAATATGATTCTGGAACAACTCAATAACATGATTTAAATCATTATACAGGAGGTTCGGACACTTACAAAGCAAGTCGGACCTAAGGTAAGGGAAATATCACAATCTCATTTTTATCCGAGATTGTTTATTCGTAAGTATTTACTGGGGTGTATTTTATCATCCACATCCATGTTTCATCAATATGTAATATTATTTCCATCCACCTACACTTTTTTAAATCCATTTTTACCCTTCGGTGAGTTTGTTGTATTATGTATGAAAGGAATCTATTGTCGTTTTTCGTACGAGGTATTTTTTGACTTTTCCGACAAAAGTACGAAGAATGTTTTTTTTAACTTATACGGCATGAATGGATTTCTAAAAAATTATTTCCAAGAAGATTCCTTTACAAGTATTCAAGTTTATTTTTAATCAACTTCTTTTATTTTAATATTGTATGACATGTTAAGAAAGGAAAAGTGTTTTTTGAATTAGAAAGGATATTTTCCTTAAGAATGAAGTTCAAATATTTTAGCAAAATTAATTTCCATCTAAGATAATAAAAGGGTTCTGTTTTTATCCCTATTATTACATGGATTTGATTATGTTGTGATGGAAACATTTTTATGAATTCCTTTATCTTATATGAATTGTTTTATGATGTCATGTTGTTTAAGAATCCCATATTTATTACATGTGTTACGCCATGATGTATGATTTATGATTACGTGGCACACATAAGAAATGATTCATTATAAGATGGGTGGGACCTATATCTCCCTCCAATGTATTGGGTAAAGATTTTATATCTCATGAGATAGATAGGGCTGGAACGGTAGGTTATACCGGTTCAGTGAAACAGGACTGAAACAAGGGTTACTCGATTCAGAAAGGGACTTTGTACAATAAGATAGTCTTGGAAATGAGTCATGACTAACAAGAAATGATTTTCCAAGATTATGTGTGAATGACACAATGTTTCATGTTTTAAGTTATGATTATTGTGATTACATTTCACTACCAAGATTTATCCCATGTTATGAAATTATGCTGTCTTTTGCAGGTTATGATTTCCAAAATGTTATGTTCTTATGAATATGATGTGATTGATATTTCTTTTGTTTACCCTTACTGAGCATTTGAGCTCACCCTTTTATGTTTTTTTTCCCTAGGATATAAAGAAAGGTTTTAGGTAAAAAAAGGAAGATCTTTATGGGAGATGTTGAAGATATTTCACCACGATTAGAAGATTATAGTCCGAGTTTCCAAAGACACTAAACTATTACGGTCCTTGTGTGTGTGTTTTTGTAATGTACTAAGTATTCCGCAAAAGTAATGTAATGTCCATGTACGTCAAGCTTCGGGTCTCTACAGTTGGTATTAGAGGAAAGGTTTAGTCAACCTTTGGAAACTAGGATGCGAGATCTTTAGTGAGATCCCTAGAGATATTTATAAGGTATGTCTAGGGATGTCCCTAAGGATAAGTATACATATAGGATACAGTCCTAGAACTACGGTAACGATCATAGAATTTAACCTAAGATGTTAGATATTGAGGATACTCCACCTTTATTATGTTGTTTTCCCTAGAATGATTTTTGCCTCTCACACTATTCTTTTTTGGGTTTAAGAAAATGGCTGGAAACAAGATGATTCACGATAATGGAGGATATGATGGACAATGGAATGATATTCTTCATAATGAAATGGGATTTGGAAGTCCAAACATTATTATTATGCCGAATCAGCAATCTCATAATATGATCAATAAAGTAAAATTTGGTAAGTTTCCTGACTCGGCTAATAAGAGAAAGATCGAGTTTCATGATGATCATAGAGGAAAGAAAGTTCAATTTCCCCTATGTAAATCATGTGGGAAGAGGCATCAAGGAGAATGTTTCAAAGGAACTGGAAGATGCTTTGGGTGTGGAAAAGAAGGACACAAAACAAGTAAATGCAAAGGAAAAGGTTCAGTTAACAACATGGATGAGGATAATGGTATTGCTACGACATCAACAATGGTTAAATGTTTTAAATGTGGAATGTGCAGGCATTATGCAAACCAATGCCCTAAGGGAAAGTCTCATGAAGATAATCAGTATGGTCATATGGGAAGTATTTATGTGGATGATGATGAAGAGACTACAAATGATATGTGAGATGAAAGAATTGTTGAAGCTCGGTCAATGGTTTAAGAATGTAGTGGAATGATTACATGTTTATCATGTGTAATGTTGTATAAGTAATCTCATGGTACTATGGAATAAAGAGACATGTAAGGATTGTTACATTGTTGTCTGATTAATGTTAACAGTATCCATGAAAGGTTATTCAGATATTTTTGGAATGTAGATGATATGCTCATAATGAAGGGATAAGGAGAAAATTAAATGTTTGATAGTATTCATGAGCTCATGACTGATATAAGGAGAAGGTTATATCATGGTTTGAGTATATAGAATTTTTGGATTTTGGTATGTGGAAAGAGTTAAATTTTGACAGCATTCATGTTTTCACTAAGGTTTAATGGGTATTCTTTTTTTCAAGATAATACATCATTAAGGTATTCACATGATTGGAATGTGACGAACAAGATATATGGGGGATAAATGATGGTATTCACATGCTTGGTTGATGACATTTCAAGTAATCATTTTCTTTATACTATGATCTTGGACCGAAGTATTTTAGATAAGCCTACAGATTGTAATGGATTATGTTAACCATAAGTTAGTATTGTTTAAGTATAGAACTTTTTTTGATATTATTTATGTGATGTTATAGTAATGTAGTTTTAGAAAAAGGACAACCTGCAGGACGGGCGACAGCCCATCGCTTCGGACAAGGCTGTGGGAATCGAACCCACAACCGAAGTGCGACTGGCCTTTATCGCCTACCACTGACCTACAGGAAGTCCCGGTTTAGTAGAAACTAGTTTTATTATATTAATCAGTATGATATGTGAATTATAAGTTCATTTTAGGAACCATATATGATTAATCTCACTATAGATGGACTTATGTATATTTTGATAAATTTTCTAACCTTTTGTTTGAGACAGATGGAATGACCCCTCATTCTATCACATGATCTGCTAACACATCACGAATGACAAATTCAACTTCATTTCTTTAAGAGATGAAGTTGAAATTGTCCAAAGAACGAAAAACGGTGAGACTATACCAAAATCACGAAAGTATTTCTTCTAATTCCAATTTCATCAACTTTAGGGAAATGATCTTGAAAACCAAAAATGTTGTCCTAGTGCTCTTATATCTGATTAATCAGATGGTACCTTAGATCATCACAAATTTATGGCATTGTGATTGCTGGCTTTTCCATAGCCATGTTCTCTACCACTCTCCATCAGAACATGATGGTTAGATTTTTCTTCCATATCCAAATTTTCACCTATGTGGAAACCCAGTGATTAGTTTATTTGGGTAACCGTTACATTTCATACTTTTGTTTTTAAAGATAAGTTTTGGTATTCCTTTTTACGATGTGGGTTTCTATCAAAGAAACTTTCAAATAGTAAACCATTTATAACCCCGACGAATTCCGAGGGCGGAATTCATTTTAAGGGGGGTAGAATGTAACACCCCGAGATTTTATGGAAAATATTATTTTAATTTCATTAATGTCTTATGTTGTATTCTACACCAAGATTACCTTGCGCTATACGCAACACCGTATTAGCTTGTAGTATACACAACACTATTCTTGGACCGTGTTACACACAATTTTGATATTAGTTATTCAACGCAACATTGAGTATATATATATATATATTAAATGTATAAATGAAATATGGTTGGATTCTGTTATACGAAACAACTAAGGAATCTTTCACAACACGCAACCCTGACTTGGCATGCATTACACGTAATCGCGACCTTCCTCGATAGCGTGTGTTGTATGCAATACCGGGTTTTAATAAACAATGTTATATTATTATAATATTGTCATGAACTAGCCGTTATGAATAGTATTAACTAAATTTTGAATTTTATAACATTATTATTCATCTTACACATTTCTAGAACATGGTACAAAATAAATTTTTTGGGTAAAATAAGTATTTTTTAAAAAATGCTGTTTTACCGCCTTTTGATGGCGCACCCACATTAAATATAGTTTTTGATATGTTTATATGTTCAATTTTACAAAATAATATTCTTCTTTTGAATCAGGATATAAAAATTTACATTAGATAAAGTTTTGATATTTTTCCGATAACTTTCATATTTTAATGAATAGTAAAAACACACTATATTTTAATTAAAAAAAACTTTTTTCATCGTAATATCTTATGTGGTTAAATTATAATATTGAATGGTTTTAAAGTTTAAATAGAATATATTTTTACCATTTAATATAATGTATGTCATTAGCATTGATTTTACCTTGAATTCGTAGGTTAAATCAATTCAATCTTTTGCAATGTTTTAAAGAAAAACTCGTTTTCTTTCGACAACGGGATTAATTTTAATTTAATTTATGCATCTTTTGTGTATTGAATTTTGAAAAATGGATTCCATATTTATAATCAGTGGGTCCAAATTATGTTAATAAGATACTTTTTATTTTTGGAAATTATGAATAGTAACTACGGTAAATTTTATTTACCATAGTTAAAGGTAAATCGGGTAATTAAGGGTAAATATAATATTTTAAAATTACCCTAAAAATGTCAAAATCCTATTGGATGACTATAAGTCGACCCATATCACCTAAGGGTCGGATTAGAATCATTTAATGGACATTTTTCTATGAAAATAACTTAATTATTATTAAAACCAAAGAAAGTGACAACATGTCACTCTCTTAAATCTTATAAGTATATTATTTTTAATTTAGTGAAAAACTTCATGAAACTTTGAAAATGAATAGCCTCCAGAAATATAATGAAATTATCTACATCATATAAATTTATTTAGAATTTTTAGGGATTAAATAATTATCATTTATTATTACACAAAGATGATGCAGTAATTGTCTTATTAATGAAATATTGACATAATTGATGTTATAAATGCCCAAATAAATGTAATTTGAGACTTTTTATGAATTAAACTAATTTTCTAGGTTAATATGACATGATATTGTTGAATTAAGTAACTTTTTTAGAACTTATCATTCTGTTATGAATTTCATAAAAATCATGTACCAAATAGTGTCAAAATTGACATAAAATAGTTTTTAAAAAAAATATTATATTATTAATTGTTATTTTATTCCTAAAAATATAAGGATCGTCCAAATGACTTAGATAAGACTATATATATTAATAATAAACAACTTTGGGTTCTTTTGGCTTGATATAGTATGTTTATTAACCATATAGTGTAAGAAAACAAAAATACATGGTAAAAGTTAAATTATTTAACTTAGAGTAAAATCTAATTGATAAGGTTAAAATAATAACCTAAACTTGTATAAATCCTATTGGTTGATAGGATTTAGACCCATCCCCACTTTAGCTTCGAAATAAGACCCTTTGGAACCATTATAAACCGATTTTGACTTTAATGTAAAATAATATTTTGAGATATTCCTAAGGTGCCCCTATCCTCCCTTATAAAAGGACACCTCCTCCGTCTCCTCACACCAATTTGAGCATTCAAGCTCGGACAAAACCTGCCAAAATCACTTCTCCACTTCCCTAGAATAATCCTAGAGGTACTGGTCTTCTTCAAAGACCAATATTAGTTCCCTAAGTGGAGGATTCAAAAAGGCGTATCAAAGAAGAGGTAATATCCATTACCGATCTTTTTCAATTTCTTTCTTCTTCAACTTCTTCTTCTCTAGTTGTTTCATGATAAAGTAAAAACATCAGTATTTCTTATATACTGATATGTTATTATAAATATGAAACAACTCTAATTAACCTTCTATACATCCTACGGAAAAAGGAAATCACCACGCGTGCGTACGTACGGAATACCGTCTCCACGCCGTGGTGTAATCTATTTTCTGCCACCACCTTAATTGGATGGGTATAATAGTTAAATGAGTAACTATATATGATTATTATAAAGTTATATTGATACTGAAATAGTATACATACACTTCAACACAATTCCATGACCATGGGAACGATATCATCGCTCGTGCGTACGTACGGACTACCGTCTCCACGACGCGATGAGATTCATTCTCAATGATTAACCATTCATGAATGATTATAAAGTATATATAATAAGTACTAATGAAATATATGACATAATAATTATACTGGAATTATTTATATTTATATGTATGTCATCTACTTAATTCCATTCAATTCAATAAGGAAACGAAAACAGCGTTCATGCGTACGTATGGACTACCGTCTCCATGAATGGTGTATTTCCTTCCATTTATGATTTATTATATATGTATATTCTGAATATATATATATAAATCATGTTTTATATTCTGGAATTAGGTAGTCATGATCAAAGTAATCATATGAATAATTACAAGTTAAAAACACGAACGACAAATGATACGATTTTACCCAAAACGCAACTTTAACATGAATTTACAAAAGAACGGGTAATATAAAGTCATAAGTGGACCATATATGATATAATAACAATGAATATGATTCTGGAACAACTCAATAACATGATTTAAATCATTATACAGGAGGTTCGGACACTTACAAAGCAAGTCGGACCTAAGGTAAGGGAAATATCACAATCTCATTTTTATCCGAGATTGTTTATTCGTAAGTATTTACTAGGGTGTATTTTATCATCCACATCCATGTTTCATCAATATTTAATATTATTTTAATCCACCTACACTTTTTTAAATCCATTTTTACCCTTCGGTGAGTTTGTAGTATTATGTATGAAAGGAATCTATTGTCGTTTTTCGTACGAGGTATTTTTTGACTTTTCCGACAAAAGTATGAAGAATGTTTTTTTTAACTTATACGGCATGAATGGATTTCTAAAAAATTATTTCCAAGAAGCTTCCTTTACAAGTATTCAAGTTTATTATTAATCAAATTCTTTTATTTTAAAATTGTATGACATGTTAAGAAAGGAAAAGTGTTTTTTGAAGTAGAAAGGATATTTTCTTCAAGAATGAAGTTCAAATATTTTATCAAAATTATTTTCCATCTAAGATAATAAAAGGGTTCTATTTTTATCCCTATTATTACATGTATTTGATTATGTTGTGATGGAAACATTTTAATGAATTAATTTATCTTATATGAATTGTTTTATGATGTCATGTTGTTTAAGAATCCCATATTTATTACATGGGTTACGCGATGATTTATGATTTATGATTACGTGGCACATATAAGAAAGGATTCATTATAAGATGGGTGGGACCTATATCTCCCTCCAATGCATTGGGTAATGATTTTATATCTCATGAGATAGATAGGGCTGGAACGGTAGGTTATACCGGTTCAGTGAAACAGGACAGAGACGAGGGTTACTCGATTCAGAAAGGGACTTTGTCCACTAAGATAGTCTTGGCAATGAGTCATGACTAACAAGAAATGATTTTCCAAGATTATGTGTGAATGCCACAAAGTTTCATGTTTTAAGTTATGTTTATTGTGATTACATTTCACTGCCATGATTTATCCCATGTTCTGAAATTATGCTCTCTATTGCAGGTTATGATTTCCAAAATGTTATGTTCTTATGAATATGATGTGATTGATATTTCTTTTTTTTACCCTTACTGAGCATTTGAGCTCACCCTTTTATGTTTTCTTTTCCCCAGGATATAAAGAAAGGTTTTAGGTTAAAAAAAGGAAGATCTTTATGGGAGATGTTGAAGATCTTTCACCACGATTAGAAGATTATAGTCCAAGTTTCCAAAGACAGTAAACTATTACGGTCCTTCTGTGTGTGTTTTTGTAATGTACTAAGTATTCCGCAAAAGTAATGTAAAGTCCATGTACGTCAAGCTTCGGGTCTCTACAATATGCGATTGAGATAATTAATCAAGGGACTAATTATGAGATGTATATATAATTGGTATGAGATAATTAATTGAATAAAAAATTATGGAATATACAGATGTAAGATTTTATATAATTAATGTTATATTAAATATGTGATATTGATTTCTTTAACTGAGATAAATAATTGTTTATTAGTCATGGAAATATTGACGTTGTGAGTTTGATTATTTAATTAATGAGTTATTTAATGGTGGTTAAGATAAATGTAATATTCTGATGTTTATTATGGGATGTTTGTAAAATGTATATATTTTCCCGGTAATATAGACATGTATTAATAATGGTAACAATTTCAAACAATTGAGTGTTGTTAATTTGTATATGGTTACATGGCCATTTAGCTACTTATTATAGAGGACAACATGCTCATTTAATTTTGTGTTATAAAATTGTGACTGGTTACATTCTCATTAAAGTATGTATTATTAAATCATTAAATGTAAGTTATAAATTTATCAAGGTAAATATGAATTTTAGCATGGAAATTAAATTATAATACCCCTTTGTATTTAATGGAGTTCGTCTTGGGCCAAAGCAAGTAGTGAGGTTTAGGTATTCATAGGAACCCAAGGGTTTCTGTGAATAAATTGTGAATATAATTTAATGTGGAAAAAAAATTTATTTATGCATTATATATAATTTTTTGTTTAAATTATACATTATTAATATTAGTAATTATCTTATACACTACTGGTGGTGTCCTACAGAGTCGTACTCACACCGTTGTCGGGTTGCATGATCAATACCTGAAGAGACATCATTATTACAGGATAGGTATAGGGAAAGGGACCTATGTTAGATGGATTATTTGAGGATGGATCTTCTCTTAGGGATCATGATTTGGTTCCGGAACTACTTGGGAGTCATCCATCTGGTTATTTTTCGTTTGATGTTTAATAACATGGAAATTACATTATGTTGTTCTATTTTAGTTTCAGTTGGATATTATAATTCTTGTATTGATTATCTTGATATATGTGTATTTCTTTTCATTATTATTGTTTATTCAATTTTTTAGTATTTATACTACTATATAATCTCATAAAAAGAGGGTATAGTATCCCCAAGATTGACTTATCAGACACGTTATTCTATTCATCTTTCACTGAAAAACAGGGAGGCACCATTGAGGTAATGCGACCGACTAGCTCGAGCACCATTCCGTGGTACCCAGGTCAGGACATTACAAAGTGGTACCAAATGATTCTTGTTTTCTTATCGTATTTTCTTCATGTTTTGGTAATGCTATACATGATACTAGGTAGAGTCATGGGCTTAGTAATGATCTCATTCAAGGGTGTTGCAAAGCCATGTATGGGGGAAACCCCAAGTACTCATCGTGGGATTTTCGTAATTTCAATTTTCTGTGATAGTGGAATATTATTTCACCTTCATTGATGAAATTTTTTGGGATGTGATTTTTATTTCATGAAATTCGTTGTCATGATTCATGTTATGAAAGGGAATGAGGGTTGAGTCTTCATGGATCATTCAAGGCACTCACGATTTCGCTGACGTGCATCATTTTAGAAACGCATTGCAAACTAGGTAATTGTAATGTTGTGTATATTTGAATTTTTTTTATGATTTCTAAATTTAATCGAAAAAAGGGTTCCTAATATAAATGGTTAATGATATTAAATTTGAATAAAGTTGTGTTTAAATGAGAATCTTGTTATTGGATTGTGTTCATGATTTTTTTCCAGGAGCTAGGTCTAGGATGCCTAAGGGTTGTGTTAGATCATATGTTATGTACATGTTTTGGGGTCTTTAAATGACTTGTTGTGATTATTCATCTTATATTTATATAACATGATTAATGTTGTGTTATGAATCCTAAGATGTGTTTTTGGAAATTTTATGTTATTCTTCTATTATGAAACTTGTTGATAGGAGGCTTGGAAGAAGAAAATGTAGACTGTCTATAAGCAGGGAACCTGAGGAACCAATAGTGTGGGGTGATGAAGAAGGGGAGACGTTCTAGGAGAACATAACTTTATTTATGAAAAATAAGAATAGAATCTTGAGTTGGGTTTAGAAGAAAATTTCTAACCTAACGAGGGAGTTTCAGATGGATCATCCTTATACTTTTACTGGAGTGGGGGGACTTGAGGGAGTTGAGTTCTTGGAAAATTTTATCCAGAAAATATGTGATCATTTGGAGACCCATACTGAGATGATGGTAAAGAAGCCCACTTTTATCCTAAAGGGATTAGCAATGCGTTGGTGGTAAATTCATGTGATAACTAAACTAGAATATGGCATTAAATGGAATGAATTTTAGTGGATTTTCTTGCCTCACTTTTATCCAGAAACGTTGAGACAGGGCAGAGCAGTGAAGTACGTGCACATGATATTAGGTAGAATCAGTATGATGGACCATCAAAGATGATTCAACGATCAATATCATTTTTTCACAGAATTATTAATAGATGATACAACTACTATGAGATGATTTATGGTGGCTATTAAGTGCCAAATTTACTCTCAAGTCATCCAATATTGATTAATGAATCTTCCTGAGGTTGTGGATCAGGCACTAATTACCTAGAGGAACCTGTTGGTGGATTCTAGTGTAAGATATGTGGTTTCAGTTGGATGATCATGTGTATAAAATCTGAGATCAGGAAGACAGTCTGTAACAACTTTATCCAAATTGGTGGAAAACATAATGGAAATCGGAAAGATTCAGTTACACATGATCTCACTCTGGAAATTTTTCAATGGTGGGTTTTCCCAGAACATTATCATCAACATTTCCCCATACCAATTTTGGATTGAGGATCATTTGCAAACATATGGAATCTATAGAAATTATGTAGGTCACAAAGGAAAATGATTAATGATGGTACATTTAGAAATAATTAGTGTGTAGGGAGGCGAACTTCTCCACCTTATCATTTAAGAATATGGATTTCTACTATTCTAGGCAGTAGGGGTGGTGGACATGGTGCTTTTGGTCATGAATTCCCATATCATCCAAGTGGAAAAGCTCAGGGTTTTCAAACTACATCACATGTAATAGGGGTAGGACTAATACATGCATTGCAACCAACACTTGTTTTTAGAAAGATAGGACCTTCAACATTGACAGGTACTATTCATTAATCTTGTACAGTAGCTAGAGCCTTATTTGATTCTGGTGCCTCTCATTCATTCATATATGAAAAACATGTCATTGGTTTGAGACTATAGGTGGAGTTATTTTAGGGGATAATTAAAATAGATTCACCGTTGGGAGTATTGCCTAGAGACATCTATTTGTTTAGCAGATGCTCTCTAGAGATCTGGGAGTATATTTTTTTGGACTCTCTATATTCATGATATTTCAAGAGTCAGCGTAATTAAGGTAATTGGATATATATTCCCATACCAAGTCCTTATTGATTGTTACCATAGAAAAGTAACCATGACTTATTCTAATGGTGACTGTTATATCCTTTGAAAATAGTGGGATATCAGGTTAAGCTGAGGGGGTCCAATTACTCTACAACTGAGAGACATCACAGTGAAGTTAGGTAGAAATTTTTTAGATAATGGGGTAGTTAAACATTATATCATTCCACATGTATATGATCAATTTCAGGATAATTTACTGAATACTTATCAGGGATTCTACCATAGGGAGTTGTGGAATTCACGATTGTACTCATGTCGAGCAAGAAACTTTTTCTATTCCACAATACAGAATGGAACAAATAGAGAATCAAGATGACTAGACTCAGCATGAGGATTTATAGGAAAAGACATTTATCTATCCCAGTATATCACTATGGGGTTATGTAGTGTTGTTTGCAGAGATGGCTGGAAGGACTCAATATTTGTGCATGGATTACCAATGTTAATGTTAATGACTATGAAGAACCATTATCCTCTTCCGATTATTGATATAATATTTGATTACATGAGATGAGATTGCATGTTCTCGAAGATCAACATTGGGTCGGGGTATCATCGAGTGAGAGCATGGACTTAAGATATACCAAGGACTACCTTCAGAGGTAGGTTTGTCCTATATGAATTCATTGTAAATCTATTTGGGTTAATTAATGTGCCATATGTGTTTATGGCCTTGATGAACATAATATTCCTGTAACACCCCAAGCTTCTACGGTACGCTTCTCTTTGAATAATGCGATAGCGTGAGTTGTACGCAACACCGAGTTCTAACAACCAATCAAACTGGCCGTTATGAATATTAATACCTACATTTTGAAATTATATATTTTATATTTGAAAATGGACTTCATTTTTGGATTCGGAATGTCGAATTTAGCTTAAGGTGAAATTTTGGTACATTTCGGATAACTTTCATATTTTGATAATTAGTGAAAATTACTAAGTTTTAATTAAAAACATCTTTTTTTAATCAAAATAATTAATAGTGATAAATTATGAATTTGAGTGGTTTTAAAGTATATTTAGAATATATTTTTACCATTTAATATAATTTTGGTCATTGGACATAATTTTACAATTAAACCGAACATAAACGAGTGTCAATCTTTTGATAGTTATTATCTCTTAAAAACACGCTTTTTGTTTTGACAGCGGGAATTAATTTTAAATTAATTTCTGCCACTTTTGTGTTTTGAATTTAGGAAAATGGATTCCATATTTGGAATCATGATGTTCAAATTGTGTAAATAGGTAACTTTTATTTTTAGACATTTTGAATAATTACTGCGGTAAATATTTTATTTACCATGGTTAAGGGTAAATCCGGTAAATAAGGGTTAAAAAAATAATATTATAATTATACTAAATTACCCTAAAACGTGTCTTAACCCTATTTATTGATACATGGTCAACCATGGGAATCTTTGGGTCTATTTTGGGACCCCATGTATCCACTTGTAAGTGATAATGACACTTTATTTTAATTAAGTTAAAATGAATACAAAAATGACACAAGCATATATCTTTTAGAAAAACAATTGTTACATAAGGTTATATATGTTGGATTTTAGATTATAAATATTCATTAGAAAGATAAAAAGATTTCCTACATAATGATAATTTATTTATAATTTTTAGACATTAAATAATTTATTTTATTTATGACACAATAATGATGCAGTAATTACTATAATAGTGAAAAATTAAAATAATTGATATTATAAATACCCAAATCAATATAATATGAAACTTTTAATGATTTAAACTAATTTTCTAGGATAATATGATATATTAGGATTTATTTAATTGACTTTTTTCGAAGTAATCAATCTGTTATAAGTTTCACAAAAATCAACTATTGAATAGTGTCAAAATTGACATAAAAGAGTTCTTAAAACAAATATTATATAATTAATTGATATTAAATTCATAAAAATATAATGTTCGGCCAAGAGACTTATATAATGATAGGTTCATCATTACTTTAACACTTGGGGGTCTCTTGGATGTATATAGTAAGTTTATTAAGCATATTATATAAAAATACAAAGAGACATTGTAAAAGTGAAACTAATTAACTTAGAGTTAATACTTAAAGATAAGGTTAATATAAGTACCCAGACCTGTCTAAATTCTATTGGTTGAGTGGTTTTCGACCTATCCCCACCTTAACCTTTGAATAATAAGCTTTGGAGCCATTAGAAACCGAATATGAATTTATTATAAATTAATATTTCTAGCTTTTCCAAAGGTGCCCCTCACCCCTCTTATAAAAGGGCACTCCTCCTTCTCATTACTTCACACCTTCAAAGCCTTTTGGTTCGGCCAAACTCTGCCCAAATACTCTCCCAACATCCCTCACTACAACCTAGAGGCCCTAGTTTGATCAGAAAGCCAACCTAAGGATCCCTTTTGATCAAATCAAAAGGAAGAACCCGAAGAAGAGGTAATGATTTCACCACCCTTCTCCAAGTTCATTTCTTCTTCCACTTCTTCTTTCTTTGTTCTTAGCATTATAAAATAATAACTCCAGTATCTTACATATACTGTTATTTTATTATAAATATGGTACAACTATATTCAGTATTCTATCCACCCTTTGAATAACATGTCACCATACGTGCGTACGTACGGCTTACCGTCTCCACGTCGTGGTGTAATTGTTATTCAATATATTATTATTTGGATGGGTATAATAATGATGTGTAACTCATGTAAATAATAAATATAACATGTTAATGATTCTGTATATATGATATACCATCCATTTATATATTATTTTAATATCAAAAGAATGATATTGTCGCTCGTGCGTACGTACGGACTACCGTCTCCACGAACGCGATGAGATTCATTCTCCATCGTATCCATTCAAGTATAATTATCATTTGATGATTTAAAAATGATGTTTAAGGACTTTATATCATTCTGGATATGAATAATATACAACCTATCATTTACAAACATGTCTTACGTAACAAAACATATAAAAGAAAACAAGTAAGTTAACACCCGGTATAATGATAATACTAAGATATTATTATCAAATCAATATTAAAAGATCATATATGATATCATATTAATGTATATGATTCTTGTATAATTTAATAACAATTATTTCACCATTATACAGGAGGTTAACCTACCCCAACCAAGGAAAGGTACAAGGTAAGGGTTATTTCACAATCTCTTCATTATCCGAGGTTGTTTATATGTAATAATCTACTGGGATCTCTTTATCATCCACATCCATGTTTCATAAAAATGTATTTGAAAACATTATTACTATTTACTAGAATATGAGTTAAAGTCATTTATACCCTTTTTGACTTTTATAAGTGGTTTATAAAGGAATCTTTCCGTCGTTTTCAAAACAAGGTCCCTTTTAACCTTTTCGACAGAATTAAGGTAAGAATGTTTTTTTAAACTTATACGGCGGGTGCGGCTATTTTCCGCCGCTATAAAATCTTCAAAGCTTCCCTTACAAGATTATAAGATTAGTTTCAAAGAAAATGTTTTATTTTATATGGATCTTAAATGATTTCAAAATAAAAGGAGATATTTCTTTAAAAAGAATTTTGATTTCATCTATGTCAACATCCTTTGATGGATTTTAAGATTATTTGAAGTTGATTTATTATGATACAAAACTTCTATATTGTATTGAAGGTTTTGTGATATGTTTGACTGTGGATGTGATATTTTTATACCATTCATAGTTTATGGTGAAAGTATTGACATTTCGTCTGCTAGTTTTAATATGAATGTTTATGTTATATTTAAACCTTTTCATATGGGAATGCATTGGACTTAATATGTGACGGGTGGAGCCCGCTATAGATCCTCGATGCATCGGTAGGTCTCATGAGACAAACTAGTGTCTTGGCACAAGGCCTTGACAAAATCTTATTTGTAGTCTTGGCACGAGGCCTTGGCTATGTGGTTATGGTAGTCTGGCATTATGCATTCCAACATTATGAAAGTGGTTATTGATTTTTGCATATGATTATTCGATTAGTAGAATATCCATGTGAATAAGTAAATGGCATTATTTCATTTTATTTATGCCATACCATGTTGAAAGTTCATATTTAAAAGGCTTTTGTTTTAGTTATACATTGCCTTAAATGTTTATTCTTATTTATGAATGTTTCCGCTATATTGTTATCCTTACTGGGCATTTGAGCTCACCCCTTTTCTATGTTTTATTTTTCCCAGGATGTGAAGAAGTAAGTTATGAATGACCTGCCGGGATTTTATGAGGGGTTAATAGTGTGGATTGTAGAAACATTATGTTGTTGTAGTAGTTTTTCATTTTATGATGTAATGTAAAACTTATGAATATATCCAGTGTTTCCAAGGCTACTAAACCAATCGGTCTTTCGAGATTTGATCTTTCTTGTGATCATGCCAATGTTATGTAATAATGCACCGACTCTGGGTAACTAGGGTCGGGGCGTTACAGTTGGTATCAGAGGAAGTTTAGTACAAACCTTGGAAGATAGATTTAGATAAACTCTGATTAGAGCACGTAGACCTAAGATGAACTTTGAGGATTAGTATAGAAGAACTTCCTAGAATTTTGGTATTGTAGAGATTTTGTGAGTTTTCCAAGCAATACATCCCTGTCTGGATACGAGCAGGTAGAGGCGGCTCTGGCACAGATGTACCTAGGTGTAAAACCCGAAAACACCGCTTTGAGCTAGACTCGAACGGGAACTGGTGCACGACAACGGGCCTTGCTGCACTCTTGGTTACGACACTCCCGGGGGATATGCTTAAGATAACTCTCATTTTCTTTAAAAATAATTTTGAAGGGATTATGAGTATATACTTCCTCAAAGAAAAAATTCTTATGATTATGGATTATATCCATAAATAGTTCAATTTATGTTAAGTGTTTTATAAGTATGGGATTATGTATTTTGATTCATAAACTGATCTAGTTTATGCCATTGTTTAGAAATGGCGCCTAGTTGAAGAAATGGAAACCGTATCAATGCACGCACTCCATGTAGGGATTTCCCTCCTGCTCAAGATAATTATAGTGGGTCTGGTGATGCAACTGGTGCTGATCAGCTAATCACCATACTGGGACAACTTACTCAGGTTATGAATAATAACCTTACCCGTATGGAGCACCCTGATCCGCAGCGTGGAGGATCAATGTTAGATCGATTCATGAGGCAACAACCACCAACTTTCAATGGGAATACAAATCCCTTAGTAGATGAGCAATGGATATTTTCCCTAGAGAAAATATTTCAGGCTTTGGGGAGCAGTGAAAGGGAAAAAGTTATCATGGCAGTTTACCGCCTCACTGGAGATGCTGATCAATGGTGATCATTGATTCAAAATACGAAGGAAGATGATGAAGTATCAAATATGGAATGGAGGGAGTTCAAAGATCTGTTTTTAGAAAAATACTTCCCTCGCGACCATCGAGCAGATATGGAAAGGCAATTTCTGAGTCTGAGACAAAAGGAGGATGGGAATGTCACAAAGTATGAGGCTAACTTTACAAGGTTAGCGAGGTACGATGGTGATTATATTCGTAACCCAAGAAGTAAGATTGATCGTTTCTTTGATGGGATCGTTATTTATAGTGATGCATCGAAGAAAGGACTTGGTTGTGTCCTTATGCAGAATGATATAGTTATTGCCTATGCATCACGACAGTTGAAAATTCATGAACAAAACTATCCTACTCATGATCTTGAGTTAGCAGCAGTGATCTTTGCTTTGAAGATATGGAGGCACTACCTCTATGGTGAAAAATGTGATATTTATACTGATCACAAGAGTTTGAAGTATATTTTCTCACAAAAGGAACTCAACATGAGGCAAAGGAGATGGCTTGAATTACTCAAGGATTATGATTGTACGATACACTACCACCCAGGAAAGGCAAACAAGGTGGCAGATGCTTTGAGTAGAAAAGACCATGGAGTTTTGAACAGTATGAGAATTGAAAGGGATCCAATTTTCATGGATCTAGTGAAGATGGACATGGGAATAACCAGGGAAGGTGAAACATCAATGCTTTTTCAAATGGTTGCCAAACCATCTTTACTAGAAAGGATTAAGAGTTCTCAAACCGATGATGAAGAATTCCAAAAGAAGATTAAAGCTGTGAATGATGGGAGATTGAGAGACTTTGTGTATGAAGATGGAATTTTGAAATTCGGGAAGAGACTTTGTGTTCCCAATATACCTGATCTAAAAAGGGAATTGCTGGATGATACTCATAGTTCCAATTTCTCTATACACCCTGGGAGCACCAAAATGTATAGAGATTTGAAGGAACATTTTTGGTGGGAGATTGCTGATTTTGTGTCAAGATGTATGGTTTGTCAACAAGTGAAAGCTGGAAGGCAACAACCTGGAGGAGTCATGCAACCTCTTCCCATACCGGAGTGGAAATGGGACAATGTTACGATGGACTTTGTCATGGGGCTACCAAAGACTACTAGAAGGAACGATGCAATATGGGTTATTATTGATCGTCTTACCAAGACAACACATTTTCTTGCAATAAGAGAAGATCTACCCCTGGAACGTCTAGAAAGACTATATATTAATGAAGTTGTGAGACTTCATGGAGTACCCCTATCGATTGTTTCTGATCGTGATCCCCATTTTACTTCAAGATTCTGGAAAAGTCTTCAGAAATCCCTGGATACTGAACTTCATTTGAGCACTGCTTACCACCCTCAGACAGACGGACAATCAGAACGGACTATTCAAACCTTAGAAAACATGTTGAGATCTTGCTCACTTGACTTTCAGGGTATGTGGGATCAATATTTACCTCTGGTAGAATTTTCCTATAACAATAGCTTCCATTCGAGTATTCAGATGGCACCATATGAAGCGTTATATGGAAAGAGATGTCGTACACCAACCTGTTGGGATGACGTTGGTGAAAGAAAACTTGTAGGCCCAGAACTGGTGGAGGAAACGGTGGAAAAGGTGAAAGTAATCCAAAATCACATCAAAGCAGCTCAAAGTAGGCAGAAGAGCTATGCCGATAATCGAAGGAAGGATTTGGAATTTCAAGTCGGTGATCATGTTTTTCTGAAGGTATCTCCGTGGGAGGGAGTCATACGTTTTGGTAAGAAAGGTAAATTGAGTCCCAGGTACATCGGACCTTTCGAAATTCTAGAACGAATTGGGGTTGTAGCTTACCGATTGGCAATGCCGCCAAGTATCTCCAAAGTTCATGATGTGTTCCACGTATCTCTATTGAGGAAATAAATGCATGATCCGACGCATGTACTCACCTATGAGGAAATAGAACTGGAACCTGATCTGTCTTATTGCGAAGAGCCTGTCAAGATTCTCGATACGAGAGTACAAGTGCTGAGAAACCGGACGACGCGTCTGGTAAAAGTTTTGTGGAGAAACCATAAGATGGAAGAGGCAACGTGGGAACCCGAGGAACTTATGATGAAGAACCACCCGAGTCTTTTTATGCAGTAATACCCTAGAAATTGCGAGGACGCAATTATTTGAAGGAGGGGAGAATGTAACACCCCAAGCTTCTACGGTATGCTTCTCTTTGAATAATGCGATAGCGTGTGTTGTACGCAACACCGAGTTCTAACAACCAATCAAACTAGCTGTTATGAATAGGAATACCTACTTTTTGAAATTATATATTTTATATTTGAAAATGGACTTCATTTTTGGATTCGGAATATCGAATTTAGCCTAAGGTGAAATTTTGGTACATTTCGGATAACTTTCATATTTTGATGAATAGTGAAAATTTCTAAGTTTTAATTAAAAACAACTTTTTTTAATCAAAATAATTAATAGTGATAAATTATGAATTTGAGTGGTTTTAAAGTATATATAGAAAATATTTTTACCATTTAATATAATGTTGGTCATTGGACATAATTTTACAATTAAACCGAACATAAACGAGTGTCAATCTTTTGATAGTTATTATCTCTTAAAAACACGCTTTTTGTTTTGACAGCGGGAATTAATTTTAAATTAATTTCTGCCACTTCTGTGTTTTGAATTTAGAAAAATGGATTCCATATTTGGAATCAGGATGTTCAAATTGTGTAAATAGGTAACTTTTATTTTTAGACATTTTGAATAATTACTGCGGTAAATATTTTATTTACCATGGTTAAGGGTAAATCCGGTAAATAAGGGTTAAAAAATTAATATTATAATAATACTAAATTACCCTAAAACGTGTCTTAACCCTATTTATTGATACATGGTCGACCATGGGAATCATTGGGTCTATTTTGGGACCCCATGGACCCACTTGTAAGTGATAATGACACTTTATTTTAATTAAGTTAAAATGAATACAAAAATGACACAAGCATATATCTTTTAGAAACACAATTGTTACATAGGGTTATATATGTTGGATTTTAGATTATAAATATTCATTAGAAAGCTAAAACGATTTCCTACATAATGATATTTTATTTATAATTTTTAGACATTAAATAATTTATTGTATTTATGACACAATGATGATGCAGTAATTACTATAATAGTGAAAAATTAAAACAATTGATATTATAAATACCCAAATAAATATAATATGAAACTTTTAATGAATTAAAATAATTTTCTAGCATAATATGATATATTATTATTCATTTAATTGACTTTGTTAGAAGTAATCAATCTGTTATGAGTTTCACAAAAATCAACTATTGAATAGTGTCAAAATTGACATAAAAGAGTTCTTAAAAAAAATATTATATTATTAATTGATATTAAATTCCTAAAAATCTAAGGTTCGGCCAAGAGACTTATATCATGATAGGTTCATCATTAATGTACCACTTGGGGGTCGATTGGATGTATATAGTAAGTTTATTAACCATATTATATAAAAATACAAAGAGACATTGTAAAAGAAAACTAATTAACTTAGAGTTAATACTTAAAGATAAGGTTAATATAAGTACCCAAACCTGTCTAAATTCTATTGGTTGAGTGGTTTTAGACCTACCCCACCTTAAACTTTGAATAATAAGCTTTGGAGCCATTAGAAACCGAATATGAATTTATTATAAATTAATATTTCTAGCTTTTCCAAAGGTTCCCCTCACCCCTCTTATAAAAGGGCACTCCTCCTTCTCATTTCTTCACACCTTCAAAGCCTTTTGGATCGGCCAAACTCTGCCCAAATACTCTCCTAACATCCCTCACTACAACCTAGAGGCCTTAGTTTGATCAGAAAGCCAACCTAAGGATCCCTTTTGATCAAATCAAAAGGAAGAACACGAAGAAGAGGTAATGATTTCACCACCCTTCTCCAAGTTCATTTCTTCTTCCACTTCTTCTTTCTTTGTTCTTACCATTCTAAAATAATAACTCCATTATCTTACATATACTGTGATGTTATTATAAATATGGTACAACCATATTCAGTATTCAATCCACCCTTTGAATAACATGTCACCATACGTGCGTACGTACGGCTTACCGTCTCCACGTCGTGGTGTAATTGTTATTCAATATATTATTATTTGGATGGGTATAATAATGATGTGTAACTCATGTAAATAATAAATATAACATGTTAATGATTCTGTATATATGATATACCATCCATTTATATATTATTTTAATATCAAAAGAATGATATTGTCGCTCGTGCGTACGTACGGACTACCGTCTCCACGAACGCGATGAGATTCATTCTCCATCGTATCCATTCAAGTATAATTATCATTTGATGATTTAAAAATGATGTTTAAGGACTTGATATCATTCTGGATATGAATAATATACAACCTATCCTTTACAAACATGTCTTACGTAACAAAACATATAAAATAAAACAAGTAAGTTAACACCCGATATAATGATAATACTAAGATATTATTATCAAAAAAATATTAAAAGATCATATATGATATCATATTAATGTATATGATTCTTGTATTATTTAATAACAATTATTTCACCATTATACAGGAGGTTAACCTACCCCAACCAAGGAAATGTACAAGGTAAGGGTTATTTCACAATCTCTTCATTATCCGAGGTTGTTTATATGTAATAATCTACTGGGATCTCTTTATCATCCACATCCATGTTTCTTAAAAATGTATTTCAAAACATTTTTACTATTTACTAGAATATGAGTTAAAGTCATTTATACCCTTTTTGACTTTTATAAGTGGTTTATAAAGGAATCATTCCGTCGTTTTCAAAACAAGGTCCCTTTTAACCTTTTCGACAGAATTAAGGTAAGAATGTTTTTTTTAACTTATACGGCGGGTGCGGCTATTTTCCGCCGTTATAAAATCTTCAAAGCTTCCCTTACAAGCTTATAAGATTATTTTCACAGAAAATGTTTTATTTTATATGGATCTTAAATGATTTCAAAATAAAAGGAGATATTTCTTTAAAAAGGATTTTGATTTCATCTATGTCAACATCCTTTGATGGATTTTAAGATTATTTGAAGTTGATTTATTATGATACAAAACTTCTATATTGTATTGGAGGTTTTGTGATATGTTTGACTGTGGATGTGATATTTTTATACCATTCATAGTTTATGGTGAAAGTATTGACATTTCGTATGCTAGTTTTAATACGAATGTTTATGTTATATTTAAACCTTTTCATATGGGAATGCATTGGACATAATATGTGACGGGTGGAGCCCGCTATAGCTCCTCGATGCATCGGTAGGTCTCATGAGACAAACTAGTGTCTTGGCACAAGGACTTGACAAAATCTTATTTGTAGTCTTGGCACGAGGCCTTGGCTATGTGGTTATGATAGTCTGGCATTATGCATTCCAACATTATGAAAGTGGTTATTGATTTTTGCATATGATTATTCGATTAGTAGAATATCCATGTGAATAAGTAAATGGAATTATTTCATTTTATTTATGCCATACCATGTCTAAAGTTCATATTTAAAAGGCTTTTGTTTTAGTTATACATTGCCTTAAATGTTTATTCTTATTTATGAAAGTTTCCGCTATATTGTTATCCTTACTGGGCATTTGAGCTCACCCCTTTTCTATGTTTTATTTTTCCCAGGATGTGAAGAAGTAAGTTATGAATGACCTGCAGGGATTTTATTAGGGGTTAATAGTGTGGATTGTAGAAACATTATGTTGTTGTTGTAGTTTTTCATTTTATGACGTAATGTAAATCTTATGAATATATCTAGTGTTTCCAAGGCTACTAAACCAATCGGTCTTTCGAGATTTGATCTTTCTTGTGATCATGCCAATGTTATGTAATAATGCACCGACTCTGGGTAACTGGGGTCGGGGTGTTACAATTCCACCCATACCAATATTTGTTTTTGTAGTTTTTGTTGATAACATTTTGGTGTACTCCAAGACTCATGACAATCATACCCAATGCCCTGAAATCTTCTTGAGTACACTAAGAGAGAATCTTATATATATATATATATATCTATTTGTATGTTGTAGATTTATTAGTTTCTCTTCTTGGGTGATATCCTCTCATAGGAAGGTGTGTTAGTGGACACAGAGATGGTTCATGCTGGAGTATCATGGGATAATCAACAGAATGTACATTATATTAGTAGCATTCTGGTGTTATATAGATATTTTGGAAGATTCATTCAAGAATTTTCCTGATTGGAAACACCACATTATGGCTTGATGAATAGGGGGATAAAGATTGATTGGTCGAAAGCATGTAAGGAGGCCTTCAAGGAGTTGATGAAGGGCCTGGAAACGACACCGATCTTGATCATACCTGAACCAGGTGTTGAATATATGGTGTATAATGACACATCTGGGATCAGACATGGAGCATTTTTGATTTGGGGATATCTTATTGTGGAATATGGGTATTGGCCACTAGGGCCACATGAATGTAACTACCCTATGCATGAACTTGATTCGGAAGAACTGATATATGATTTGAAGTGTCATTGAAATGATATTTTCGGTGAGATGACTATGGTATTAATTGATCAAAAAATACTAAGGTATATATTCTCACATCGAGATTTACATTGTTGGTAGTTGAGGTGGGTGGAGTATATGGTGTCATGTGAATTTGAAATAGTATATATCCTCACGAAAAGAAACTATTTGGCCAATGATTTAATGAGGAATACGTAGTCTAAAAAAGTTCAAGAGTCAATTGCATAGTTCAATATGAGGACCTTTTCATCTGAGATGACTTTGGTTGTTCAAGAAAATCAAGAACATATGCTTATAATATCGGTTTCAGTCGAGTCAATCCATCTAAGAAGAATCCTAGATAGAATGTGTGAGGATATATAATGTTTGACCATGAGAGATATTCTTGATGTGGGGAGTCACCATCATATTGGAACATAGATGATGACGAGGTCATCTATGTCAAGAATCAGGTCATGTTGCCCATGAGCATGTGAGAGGTCCTCATATAGGATCATTATGACTTATGTTGGAGGTACATCCAGGGGTGAAAAAAATGTTCCCTGGCCTATGATGATAGTTTTGGAGTACATGTATTAAAAAGTTGATAGTAGGGTATGTGACATGATGCACCATATGTTAGTCGGTATAGGTAGAGAATCATCAACATGAAGGTTTTAGCCAGCCATTTCCCATTAAAAAATGGATGTTGGGTGGAATGACAATGGATTTTTTATCAATTCTCTTGAAGAAACTGAAGAAGAATGATGTTATATGGGTTATTGTGGATTGAATGAAAAATGTAGAACATTTCTAGACTATATATGATACTTTATCAGTGTAGCAGCTAGGATATTTGTATGTTCAGGATTTAGTTCAACTACACAAGGTACTTCATAATATAGTTTCATATTATGAATAACGATACACTTTATGCGTCAGGAAGGGTATGAAAAAGGAACTCAGTACATAGTTATTGTTAAGTACGTCCATTCAACCAAAATCATATAGAATATCTGAGCATAATATTTATGTACATTTGGAAATGACGAGAGAATGTGTTCATGATATCATCGGGTCATTGGGGAAACACTTGGCCATAGTGGAGTTTTTAGATAATAGTATTTATAAAAATACTATAAAAAAGGAACCATATGAGGATTTTTATGCTAGTCCATGTCAATCCCTGATATGTCGGTTTGAGGAAAGTGAGTTAGGGTTGTTGGGACCGAGCCTTATGCAGGAGATGTTAGAAAAAGTGAAACTGATTCGATAACATTTGGTTATGGCTCATAGTTGTCATAAGTCATATGTTTTTAAATGATGAATTCCCCTAGAGTTATAATATGGTGATTATGTATTCCATCAGGTGTTTCTTAATATGGTTAACCACATGAAATCAGAATAGAGAGATTTATCCACCTTGTTTTAAGACATTTGACGTTGTGGAAAGAATAGAGTCGGTGGCATATTGATTGGCTCTTCCATAGAAATATAGTTCTATGCATGATTTTTTCCATGTATAACTACATAGGTACTATCACCTAGACTCGTAAAAATTGATCGATGTGGATGATATTGATATTGAGGAAGATGCATCCATTTAGGAGAATCCAATACATGTGTTGGATCATAGTGATAATGTGTTTCCCCGAACAACTGTGTCGATAGTTCATGTATTGTGAAACGTGGGAGTGTGAATGAGGAAACATGGTAAAAAAAATTTTATATGATGTCTAATCAGCCTAATCTTTTTGACTTGGAATCTAATAGAGGCTTGTTAGTGCATCTTGGGTATGAGTTGTTATAAGGTGGGATATAATAAGTTCATTATATTTCTGATGATATCTAGAGATTAATTATCGATTATCTTTTGTTAAATTTTGTGTAATTTTTTTTGGGGTGAGAAAAATGGGTTAGAATGGGTTGTTCGTGGATGGAACATCATTTGAGAAAACCATTACTAGAGTGCCGGGAAACGTGAGTGGGAATTAATTAAGCTCAATAAAATTAATTCTAAAATATCTCATGCCCCTAATTAACCAAATATATACCCACATTCTTCCCGAGGTCCCCAATCACATTTTTCGATCACTATGGATGGATTTTAGGTCTTTACACCCTACATTAATGGCAAATCAATTCCTGTATCGGTATTCAAATCTATCCCAGTAAATGATTTCTTCTCAAATTCATCCTTCATTCTTCCTCCATTGATTTCACTTTCTTCTAATGATGTAACCCACTGTATCAGATAAATATATAAAAATTTAGTGATATATAGATCTATTATTCTATTCATATTCATTAAATATATTGATCTTCATGAATCATGATTTTATTAAATATTCATTTTACGGTTTTGAGATTCAAATCTCAGTCTACATCGTTGTTCTGCTCAATTTTTTTGGGGTTTTTTTGGAGATTTATATTTGAAAAATGGAGGTAGTTGGTATACTATTAATTCACAATATTAAAGATATTTATATGCGTATTCATTACTTTTTATTGTAGGTGTTATTTCGAATTTCAAATTGATATATTAAATTTTTAAAGGCAGAAAATTGATTAATTTGTTTATTATTGAAAATTGATGATTAATTAAGGAGTAAACCTAGTATTAAGGGACATAAATTTTTGTAACTAATTGAGGAGTTAATAATGTTATTAAGTGGTTTTCTATTTGTATAAATAATAGGTGACTTAATTATTATAATTAAGGAATCGTGACTGAGATAATAGGCAATTGAACTGTTTGATAAATCATTGAAATACATGTCTTGTTGGGGAGTTATATATTTGACCAATGGGGCATACTTTATATATAATAATTGGGGAATTAATTATGCGATTTAGTGGATTCCCGTTTTGATAATTTTGTGGTGAATTAATTAAGATATTATAGAATATATAGTTATATAATTAATCAGAGGATTAATTATGAGAGATTTTAAGAATTGGTCAGAGATAATTAATAGATGAACTATTTGTCCAATATAAAGATATTTTATTTGATATAATTAATTTTATATTATTTACATGATATTGATATCATGATTTGAGAAAATTAATGATATATTAGTTATATAAATATTGATGTTGTGAGTATGATTAATTAATTGATGAAATAATTAACAGAGGATAAGATATGTGTAATATTGTGTTGTTTCTCAATGTGTGATGTAAAATGGTAAATGGTAACATGGTCATTTAGACAAGTATTATTAATTATTCTATTTTCATTAAATTGAGATTTGATAAATGGTAAATGGTAACATAGTAACATGGTCATTTAGCCATGTATTAGAAATGGTAACATGCTCATTCAATTATGCATTATCAAATAGTCAATGGTAACATACATATGAAGTTATGTATTATTAAATTGTGAATGGTAATATAGCAATTCAGTAAGGTACATAACAATGGTTTCATGAACATTCAACTGTGATACCCCTTGGGATAGAATTGATTTTGGCATGGGCCGAATCCTGTAGTGAGGTTCAGGTGCTCTTAAGAAAATTAGGGGTTATGTGATTAAATAGAGAATATAATATAATGTGATAAAATATTTATTTATACATTATATTTATTTAATATATAATTACATACACTATTATTTACTAGAATATTTTTAGACACCATTAGTAGTGTCCAATTGATTCGTACTCAAATCCTACTTAGGCAGCATGATCGGTACTCGATTATACTTTATTATTCCAGGGAATTAAATGATAAAGGGACCGAAGTTAGATGGTTAATTTGGGGATGGATCTTGGGTGAGGGAACCTAACATAGTTTTGGACCTACATTGGGGTTGTCGATGACATTATTTTCAGTATATAGTATGGACACCTAACACTTACATAAGGTTGTCTTGTTTTAGTTTCAATTGGTTATTATATTTCCTATATTTATTATGTTGAGATATGGGTATTTATTTTGGTTATTTACACTTCGTATATTGTTTCACATTTTTATGGAATTTAATATGATAAATTGAGGTTATATTCTCCCCAAGATTGACTTATCATACCGTGACTATTTTTTGGTAACCTATAGCATACGAGGAGGCATTCTTAAGGTCATGTGACATATTGGCTCATAAACCATTGTATGGAACCCAAGTCACGAAGTTACAAAATCCTTATTGGAATAATAGATATATAGTCTATATAAAATTTAATTTACAACCATTACACCCCCATATGATTGTGGGGAAGAATCAATGTAATAATTCTTTTAATTATAATCCAACGGGAAAAGGTAATCCACTATTAATCGAAACAACAATGAGGAAGAACATGAAATCATATCCTACCAAATTATTATAAAGAGGTTGTGGTTGTATATATAAATAAAATTAAATATGTAAAACAAGGTATTGATGAAAACAAATTCAAAACTTCAATCCGTGTAAATGTCAATATGAGGTTATAGGGATGTATTTTAAATTAATCCAGAAAATTAGTTTTTATATAAATGGAACTATATAGACATTTTTTTCATGGAGAAGCTTGATTATCTATTCATCACATTGTTCTCCAAAATTAACATTGATGTAATAAATAATCCATTCTGGGATGAATTCTTTTCAACTCACTATAGTAGTGGAAGAGGAACGTTTTTCTTTCAATTTTAGTTTTTTTAATTTACTCAAATTTTGGTGATTGTTTTCAGAAATCAATATATTAAAAAAGTAGAATGATTATGTTATAGTAACTATTGACATCCAATAACAAAATTAATCTTTAATAAAGTACATATTCCAAGTCACAATCTTAAAATATAAATTAAATGATGTTGAAGGTCTTTGTTCCATTTCATTTTTTGGTGGATATTATTTGTATTACCCAAAATGGATTCCACCTGAAGATGAATAAACATTTGAGTAAATATAATATTATAGGGTGAAAATGAATCAACAATATAAATTTAATTAAACAACTTTTTGGGAAATTATTCATTATAAATGAATTAAATATTTATGAGTCCCCTCGATTGAACCCCAAGGTCCAACTAGTGTCCCACAAGACCTCAACATCACCTACCCATATGTTGGAGGTTGTTGACTAGTGGAAAGAGTATGGAGTACCAGTGTGGAGACTATCCATTAATATCAATGTCTAAAATAGAAATATAAACAATACAATAGTTAGCATCCACAACTATCATCAACTTCATAGTAAGTCACTCAACACACTGCTATATGAAAATTATTTTCACATAGAGACAAACAGTCAGTCACCCAATGGGCTAACCATATATGCATATAAATAGAAAACAAAATATATGAAGGATCTCCTACAACCCTAATAATCATACTCCCTATCTCCAATATTATAGTACAACCCTATCCAAATATACATCATGTATTAAGATCTGTATGAAAAAATATATGGTTTTTATTTGTTATTGGGTGACTTAGAAACTGTTAGTAATAAATAATTGATGTATTAAAAAACCCAAATCTGAATGTCAAATGTTTTTATATACATTATAAAAATATAATAAAAAATAAACACTATTACTAAGTCAATATTCACTAACTAGGCCGCCACAACACAGGGTGGTTACACACAACTATTGGATAATCATGTGGTATTTTTTCCACATAGAAAGACAAAAATAACTATATGGGAACCATAATAGAAGGAAATCCATTGAAGAATTCATGATCTTGGGTTATCCATAAGTACAACATTTATCTCTAAATCATAACATGGACAATAATCCTCACAACATTAAACATGATCATCAAACCCCATCCTTATCACAATTAAGGCTAGATGGCCATCAGACCCTATCTATACGTCAAGTTCAAAAACACTATCCCTATAATTTATAACCATGCTAAGATGACCCACCATTCATTTTTTCCATGAACCTAGACCTCATTATGTTATATATTCAAACAAAATATGAAATAATATATATAAGAGAAAACAAATCATATCATCTAGGAGTCCTAGTTACCCCACACACATTGATTTTCACAATATCAATCATGGGTCTCAAAAGATACAGACTCCCACATATGTGAAAAAATTAAAAGATAATATTTACAAGATACATATATGCTATGTAACTTACTTTCGAGACCCAAAAACCCAAAGGATTTCCCCAATGCTAGCAACAGATAAGGGGCTGCAATTCCTACCAAAAATCACTTGGGCCCCACAATTCTATTTCCTAAACCACTTATACATAAGTATAATCATGATAACCAAGAAAGGGTCACATCTCATGGTAATCAAGGGATACCACATAGTAGTCAAACACATCCCTATAATGGAAACCTGAAAGATCTTGGTAAAACATTACTTCTCCAAATTCCAAATGCAAAAAAAAAATCATAACTATAACCACCAAGGTGTAATTTTAATCTTGATCCAAGATATCTATTCCATTCTAAAATGAAAACCAAGACAAATTCAAGAAAAATTGTCTCTCACAATACACCTTACTATTTATACTAACTCATCTCAAAACATGTGGAGATCACCATAATTGAGAAATTATATAAAAATGGAAATAAAAAGATTTATTGATCCACCAATAAAATCTAAAAAATTATTTATCCACAATTTTTATTCCATTAAATATAAATATAATGAAAAAATACCAAAAAATCTTATGGTTAACCTCTTCTAAAATGGAAATATTCTTCTGGAGACATATCACTTGGCCAGTCAATCATATTACATCAACTACAAGTGACTTCCCAGGATTTACCACCTTAATCACTTAATTACAAACCTAAATTCATTATAAAACTATGATTGGGACACCAAACACTTACTCTCTCTTCTATTATCACACCCCATTAATGAAAAACATTTTATTCGACTCTGCCTCAGATCATACAAAAAAATATCATTGTCAATGTCGATACACTCATTCACCTAAAAATGTGTCGAAATTATGATTCTAGAATTTATTGGGGAATTGGATCACAATAGATATTCTATTGTGTCACAAAACAATTTTTCCTCAATTGTTCACTAAAAACTATTTCACCACATCAATATCCCTTTTGACATAAAATTATTTTACACATTTGTTACATGAATCTCTCCACCATAAGAGTATAATCATGATCAAAAATAAAATCTAGACACTAATTTCCATCCTCAACACTCCAATAATCAACTCTCATTATGAAAATTGACGGTTATACTTTATTTATTATAGTGATAACATCAATATTTATTAACAGATGGTCTCATCATATAATGAACATCATTATCAATGACTAAAAAATTCATCTATAATTCTGGTCTAACCTTTAAAAGCTAATTGGTAATCTCCAAAAATCAAGGTATCAATTATTTTTTCCCATAATTGAAAAAACAATTGGTGAAAATACCACTCATGTAAAGAACCTACCACGTCAATTTCAACTTACCACTTCCACCATAGAACTCTGTTGATGTTCATAGAGTTCGGTCTTTTGAGATCATGCAATTGTCCTCCAATATCACCTATTTTAATATTGAAAATATTATTAAACTCAATGAATTATTGGGCCCCATACTATTATAATTATCCTAAATTCATTAGTGAACTCTATCCATGATTGACTTTAAACCAAAACCTTCAATGCACTAACAATGTAGCATCACTCAGATTTTCCTAATATCTCTAAAAACATAAAATTACCAATACAGGGAATGATCATCAACTTTCCACACACTTTGGATTTAGGTGCATCCATCCCACACATTCCCCTATGCAACAAGATAATCCCATAAAGAATTATTAATTATCACTCCAAAATTTCCATATAAATTCTAATTGATAACTATATTCTAGACCCACTCTAAATATCATACTCAGTATAACCAGATAAATGGGATACATTATTCCTTTTAACATAATTTCATACTCATAAATATACTCCACTAATTTTCATCTCATTGATATTAGTCTCATGAATCTAACCCACTAAACATGCTCTTATGCATATAAACTCTGCCAACTATGATAACCCTCAACACTCCTCTTCAATTGGGAAATTGCATGATTCTATTGTACATTGTGAACCGCATTCTACATGGGTGTAGATTCAATCCTAGAAATTTTCCACCGATAATTTATACCTCTCAGGATTATCCACCTGGGATACTAACTGACCATCCAATGATAACATCATATTAAAACAGATTGTCTATAAAACAATTGATATTTACCACAAGTCCTGGAATCAATTCCAAAAACAGGTGTGTGCTGAAATGTTTTATCCAAGGGATTATCTCTCATGCCTTTCCCCAAAATATATTTATGAATTCCACATAATCATGTCATCCTATAAAATCCATGTATAATTACTTAGGCATCCAATTACCAAAAAAACATATCATGGTACTATTACTAAGGGGTTAATGTAAGAACCCAGATCTTCATTCCAAGTATGTATTTCTTTTCTGGTTGTTTATGAGAAAAAGAATAATTTCTCTAAATTTCAAGAGTACACTCCATGTACTTATAAGTATATTCCATGTACCCGGTTATTTCTGGTAGGCTTGTGTTGGCTATGTTACAGTCGATCACATGGCTATGTGGGGTGACCTGGGGGACACCTATAGCGGAGGCCGGTTAAGTCATGTACACATCGTGTACTTCTAAAGAACATGTCATGAACATTATTTTTATTTCATTAAACGGACCGGGGTCACATCTAACTGATAGAACACCCTTCTTCTTGACTTATCCCATCCTCACGCATCCATAGAATGGGATTCTTATACAACCCTCGACTCGCCATCCATTCTCTAAATCGACCTCCGTTTATTGCATCAGAATCACCACGATAAGCTCTTTCTTCTTTTAGGGACTCTTTTCCAGAATTCCCCTCTTTCGTGAGATATCCTTAGTTTAATGTTGTTAGTGTTTTTATAGATCAACTACATTCTAAGGAGATTCAATTCTTTGGGTTCATGAATAATGATCATAATACGCCGAGGTAGTTGGTTTTTTCCTTTCCATAGTTAGTATTTGAGTGATCTGTGCAATATTTCCCAATAACCACAATTGGGGTATTGTGTGTTTAGTGATATCAACCCTTCTAATTACTAAAAAGACTTTAGGTTTAAATATAAGTTGTTTTATTGTTAATAGGGTAAATTTCCATGCTCTGGATGTGTTTTCCCATGATTTTTTTGACCGTTTGGTCTAGCTTTACCAGCTTGGTTACTATTTTCGCTTCATATTGTTGTTAAGATGAAGTGATTATTTATCTGATATCCTATGCCATGCCTTGTAACTATTTATCCAAGTAGTAAATTGAGTTTTACTTTGGCTGCTAGTTATCATTTGTGTACGATTTCATTACACAGGGTTGTGGGAACCAGGTGTAGTGAGATCATAGGGGAAATTGATGTTCAGGGCTTTATGAGAGTGTATATAATATTTATCACACTGAGAGACCATAGGGGGATTAATGTTTAGTGCTATATCAGAGTTTCTATATATATGTTACGACTCCATAGGAGGAATTGACATTGAGTGCTTCCTCAAGGTGTCTGTAGTTAACGTTTGAAAGGCTATAGGTGTAATTGACAGTGATTTCATCCTGATAGAGTCTTTGATTACACAAGACTATAAGGGGAATTGACAGTGAGTGCTTCCTTAGAGTTTCATCATTATATCCTTTTTGTAAATTGAACCAGAGGGGTTAGGCTGTGAGAACTACCAAGAAGGTTACTTGTGATTGTAGGCCGAAGCAGAGGGGATATGTTATGAGAACTTTCCCAAAGGGTTTCTTGTTTTATATTTGGTTGATTAATTTTTGAAATGAAAAAGATGTAATTTAAATTTTAGGAACATTTACTTTTGAATTATTCCTTGTTTACTGCTTCACTTGGATTATTGCTGGCCATATATATATTAACTAACTATTAGGCAAAGATATTTGGGTGGATTCCTATTTGGAGTTGTCCCACACCCTGTTTGGGTCATGATATTGGGAACAAAAGAGTATATTTCTGCATATATAGATAGGGGAAAGTTCCCTTCTACATCAGGTACTTGATTATTGTGGAGTTTGAGAGCATTGGACCAAATGAGGCTTGCGATGCTACTAATGTTATTTGTCTTCGTTGTAATTTTGATTAGTTCTATATTCTAGCATTGTGACTTATATTGCTATTTTCCTAGACATACACATCATGCATGATTTATATATGTTCTCTAGTTGTTTATTTCTTCAGTCTTCCACTATTTATTTTTTTATGGTATTGTTTCTTCTTTTCCTATTGTTATCTATTTATTTACACTACCTTAATCTGCCAATGTTGAATTAGTTTTTCCACTATCACACCCAAGGCCTCGCTGCAAGTCAACAACCTCTAGGGTTTTGGGAAATTCTCTCGATGCCATGTGACAGACCGGGTATGGGGCACCTCTGTGCGGCATCCATAACAAGGATATTACAAATTGGTATCATAATAATTAATTTATTCTTGTTTTACTGTTTGGAGCCTATAGCCAGGGATAAGAAGTAATAGGAAGATGGTAATATATTGTTCCTAGGAGAAGCTAATCCATGTATTGGGAAAACCCAATTTAACTTGATTATTTCTATTTTTTTTTTAATTATTACCATTTATTTGATTTCATTGTTTGGAGATTCAAATGGTTTGTGATTTTATCGTTGATACTATTGAGGTAATATTTTTGTTGCAACCGGATGAGATGAAGGTATTCTATCTCATGCATCATATATAAACTTTCTAGGGATCACATTTCATGCATTCTTTCTATGCCATTTGGCGTTCATTACTAATTTCATGTTGTTGTGATAGATGTTGTTCTATATATGCATGTTATTGTGATATATTCCTTGATTGAATACTTTATTTTGATTGGGTATTGCTAAATTTTATTGTTGTTTATTAATAAACTCCAAACCATCATTCCAAAGGTGTTATAGTCCCTCATGGACTTGAAATTTTTGGATCATTTCCTTTCTATGCTTGTATATGACATGTTTAAGATGTAAAGATTGGATTTGCGGGGAGTATGGGCCCTAATGAGTCAAAAGTTTTCACTTTAATGTTCCTTTTAGTATTTTACGGGTTCCAAAGTGTTTTCTGAGGCATACAGTTTTTAAAAACCTAGAATACATGGCCTGTAATGATAAATACATTCCATGTGTCCTTATGTTCAGGAAGGAACTGTATTTACTAAGTAGACGCGTTTTAAAGTATGTACAGGTCGTGTAGTCTCTAACTGTGTCACTATCTATGTAAGCAGAGACATGGTTTTGGGAAATATTTTGTAGGACATGTCGTGTACTGAATGTACACATCATGATTTGTAGACCATGTGCCCACACAGGTGACTAACGACACATATTGATATAACATCGATTATACACGTCGTGTCAAGCTTGAACATGCTTTGTAGTATAACACTTGTATCTAACCATGTAATGAACAACACATGGTGATGGAAATATTTATAGTACACATCGTGTATAGCATAAACATGCCATGTAGAGTCAGTTGTTTGTCCACCCGTGTGTCTAAAAACACGAGCAGTTGAAACCTAAGTGGTAGACGCCGTGTCTGGCACAAAAATGTTGTGCATTCCTATCCTAGAAAAACATTATGGCTTAGTAGTGTAGAAGAACTTAGGCAGGGAAAACAAATCACGTACAACCATGTATTGGGATAACATGTTGTGTGCATGGGGTGTTACATGACCAATTTTGAAAGAAGTACATGACCATGTGAAGGAACAAAGGAACACGTAGTTTAATGGTTATACACGTTGTGTATTGATATTTTGAAAAACATAAATTCTTTGTTTACCCTGTTCCATTTTTTTACATCTCTGTTTACATCCTTGATAAATATTAAACATATGTTGTGCGCTTGACCTTGAAGTGTCATGCCACCAATACGTACTCCGGTTATATTCCAGATACAAGGATGTGATTTGACGACAGACATGGCTGATCAAGAATTGCCGACATATCGGCATGCAGTTCCAGTCTTGGAACCAGCTATCATTTCTAATACAGGTGCAGATGCACAATTCTGAGAGGGATTTATGATGTTCATGTTGACCTTCCAGAGAGCACCACATCCTGCCCCATCAATGGTAGAATTGATGCAGGTCATTCAGCAGTATTATCCTCCCAATTTCTCAGGTGCTGGTGGACCCCATGCTGTAGATTCATGTCTAGAATCCATTCTTATGATCTTTGGGCATCTGGAGACACCTCTGGAGAGGATGGTGAAGCTCGCTACATATAGGCTTTGGGGTTCTGCCAAATGATTGTGCGATGTGATCTCACCGGTAGGACACCAATAGGTTATGACATGGGGGAGTTTCAGCGTACCTTCTACGATTTCATCTACCCAAAGTCTCAGAGATCTGAACGTTCCTGCGAGTTTATGAGTCTGGAGTAGGTTATTATTTCAGTTATGGACTATTATTATCACCCCACAAATCATCTGTTCTTTACACCCTTTCTAAGGAGAGGTGATTTATTCATAGAGAGGATGAATGATTATGGACTCAGTAAAGACATTGGAGCTTAGGTGAACATCTTTAGGTTGACTACTATATCTTCTATAGTCAATCATCCACTGGTCATAGAGCACAATCTAAAGGATTTTCGAGGTGTGGATCAGGGTGGATCGATAACCAGAGATAGTGTTTCTCTGGATGATAGTAGGAAGCACCACATGGAGTCTAAATGTGGAGATATGAGTTTGAAAGATAAACCTTTGGGTAGAAATGTGGTATGGTACCTGTGTGGGGAGGTTGGACATACGAGGCCACATTTCATGCGGGACCCAGTAGAGTTAAGATCTTGTGGAAAGATGGGCCACCATCAACACTTATGTCAGTTCTTCTCACCAAAAACTGGTGATCGGAGTTCCCCTATGACTCTGTGTTCAGAAGCATCGACAATGGTTTCTCATCAGTCTAGGAACTAGATATCTTCAGGACGTTCAGGATAAGGTGGATGCAATTATGGTAGCCAGTTGGTAGGATTTTGGGGATAACAAGGTGGTTCTTCTCAGTGTGGTCAGGTGGGGTCATAGGTCCATTGTACATGCCAGGCTTTTTCATTGGAGTAGACCAGGGAAGAGAAGGATCTCAACCCTTCTACAGTTCTATGTACTGTTCTAGTTGCCTCAATTTTAGCTTCATCATTATTCTATACAATTAATTCTCATAGTTTCATATATATTTCTATTGTGGAGAGCCTTGGGATCTTTATCATTTCATATACTACTGTCTTGTATCTAGACACTCTGTTGGGGACAAGAACAACTAATGAAAATTAGTGCAAGGAGTTCCCTCTAGAATTTGGTGGTTGTCAATTCTTTTTAGTAAAGTATGTCTTAGAGATGACGTGATATGATGTCATTCTTGTAATGGAATGGTTAATTCCTTCTAGGTTTTTTTCGACTTCTATTTTTATAGGGTGAGTTTCATGTCACTAGATTGTGGATTTCTTCTTCATAAAGAAGAATGGTAGGTCCAGGAGAGCATTGAAAGACCTGAGAATCATGTGTTGGGAGGAGCTACAGCTCAGATTGCTAGTCTATATCTAGATGACCAGAGGACATCGCAATTGGACATTCTTCCAGTGGTTTATTTTTTCATAGATATCGTTCCTGAGGCGTTTTCAGGTTTGCCTCTAGAGAGAGAGAGGTATAATTTTCAATTTACTTCATGTCAAGAGAGGAACTAGTTCTATTCCTCCTTATATAATGGCTAAACAAGAGTTAAAAGTTCTCAAGAAGAAGTTAGAGGAATTATAGGAAAATGGTTTCATCAGACCCAAAACATCTCCCTGGGGTTCACCTGTCCAGTTTGCGAATAAGGTGGATAGTACCCTCAGACATTATTTGGATTTTAAGAAGTTGAACCAGTTGACGGTAAAGAACCAAAATCCTTTTATAAGGATTGGTTATATCTTTGACCAACATCGAGGATCCTGTGTGTTCCCTAATATTGAATTGATATCTGTTTATCATTTGTTTCTTGTTGGACCATATGATATACCTCTTATAGACTTTTGGAGAAGGTATGGCTTGTACGAGTATGTGGTTATGCTGCTCGGTATCAAGAACCATCCTGCAGTTTTCAAGGCTCTGATGAACCGACTATTCCTTCCATACAAGGATTCTTTCGTGGTGTCCTTCATGGAAGATATTTTTTGGTACTCTTACACTCTACCTGACCATTCCATAGATCGTGAGATCATTCTGAGTAAACTAATATCACATCAGATATATTCAATGCTCACAAAATGCAACTTTTGGATGGAAAAAAATTCACTTATTGGGTCTTGTTATCATAGAAACAGGACTGTTAGCAGACCAAGAAAAAGTGAGAGCATTAGTTTCCTAGGCACAACCAAATAACATCTTTGAAGTACGAGGTTTTCTAGGGTAGGATGAATTCCACATACGCTTCATACCTAACATTTCAAGATTAGTAGAGCCACTGATAAGCATGATTAAGAAATTTACAACGTTTTTGTGGACATATTATTGCAAGACAGCCTTTCAAAAGCTGAAATGGTGGTTGACTTCAGAAATGATACTTGTATTTCCTACGCCGGGAAAGATCTATATTTTGTACTGTGATGAATTAGGTATCGGGATGGGGAAAGTGCTTATGCAGGGGGGAATGAGTCATTGGGTATGGGTCATGGTAGTTGAATCCACATGAGATTAATTACATAATGCACGGTATCAAGTTGGATGCAAGTGTTCATTCCTTATGTTGTTGGATACATTATAATTTGGGAGATAATTTTTTGGTTTTTAATGATCATAAAACTCTCAAACACATCATCACTCATCACGATATGAATTTGAGACAGCGAAGGTGTGTTGAGTACATTCAGTTCATTGACATTGAGCTTGCCTACAGGCCCTAGAAGGAAATACATTAGCGGATGTGATGTGAAAGAGGACTCAGATACAAGCAGTTCAGGAGGCTAGTAGTGAGTGGTAGTTTATGGATCTATTCTCTGAGTTGCAATTGGTGGTGCTCAACAGAAAAGGGCAGACATTTCTTTCTTCGGTGACTGTTACCTCTACTCTACATGATTGAGTTCTAATGAGGTACTTATTAGATTCTAAAGGCCTAGTCTTATGGGAGTGTGTGTTAGGATAAGACCTTATTCTTGGATATACCATATGTAAGGATGTGATCTTTTGTTTTCATGGGAGTGTGTGGGTGTCACCAGACATACGTGAGGAGCTGATGCGGTACATTCATTCCTCATTTTGGGATGTTCATACTGGAGTTAGAACGATTTATTGATATCCGCACCATTAGTATTGGTGGCCAGGTATGAATAGATATGTAGTGCAAAGGTTCTATGTTTCCGGTCTATTCCTCTGGTATGAGTCCTATGGAAGAAAGTGTGGGTGCATGATGAAACTTGGGTGAGGGAGGCTGATGTACGATCATAGTGACCAACGCTATTTGAGGATTTTTCTTCTACGCCACCTTTTTAGGGAAAATTCAGGAACACATTTATTTAATGGGAGATGTCTATAAAAACCAGAGCTTTTTTTTCAGGTATGCATTTCATTTCTATTTTTTTTTCGAGAAAAATAAGTTCTTAAATAAATTTCAGGAGAACATGTCATGTACTTATATGTACTTGTTATGTACTCATTTTTCGTGGGTAGTCGTCTGATGGTTATGTAATGGCCAAGCTCATGGCCAGCAGGGGTGACCTGGAGACCTCCAAAAGTAGAGGCCAATTAAGGGAAGTACAAGTAGTGTACATTTAAATAACAAACAATCTACATTCTTTTTATTTCGTTAAATAGATTAGGGTCATGTCTAATGTAAATAACACCCTTCTTCTCGACCTCTCCCATCAAGGAGTATTAGTAGCTGGCGATTATTATCCGATACCCAGACTCTCCATCCTTCCTCTGAATTGACCACCGTTGATTGCATTTGAATCATCATAGTAATCTCTTCTTTCTTCTAGAGCCTCAATTCCATACTTATCTTCTTTTGTGAGATATCCCAGGTTGAATTATTTTACCATTTTTGTATATATGAATAATTATAGGGCAACTAAAGCCCTGTGGTTCACATATATCGATAGTACTATACCGATGTAGGTGGTTTATGCCATTCTGTATATATTCTTTGAGTTATTTATGGAAAAGTTCCCAATTCCCTCATTCAGGGTATTGTGTGTTTAAGGATTTTAACCTTGTTAATGCCTACAATGCCTTTTATGTTTCAATTGAAGTTGTTTGATTGTGAATTGGGTTAATTTACATGAAATGTATGTGTTTGCACATGTTAGGTTGTTTTTTACCATTTGTTCTAGATTTTAAAACTTGGTTATTTTGTTTCCATTCCTATTGTTGTTAGGTTAGGGTGATTATTTATTTGATATATTGTTCCATTACTTGTATCTATTTAGACAGGTATTACTTTGAGGTTTACTTTGGAAGATAATTATGATTTGTGTACGATTTATTCACACTAGAATGTGGGAAAATTGTGTAGTGGGACCATAGGGGAAATTGATGTTGAGGGCTTTCCCAGAGTGTCAGTAAAATTTATCACGATGCGTGACCATAGGGTGGATTGACGTTGACTGCTCACTTAGAGTTTCTATATATAGGTATGAGACTAATGGAGGAATTGACACTGTGTTCTTTCTCGGAGAGTCTGTATTTTACCATTAGGAGGATATATGGGGGGGATTGGCAGTGAGTGCTTCCTTAGAGAATCAATGATTATACAATAATATAAGGGGAATTGGCGGTGAGTGCTGCTTCAGAGAGACTTCATTATATACTTCTTGTAAATTAAACCATAGGAGTTAGGCTGTGAGAACTACCTAGAGAGTTAAATGAGATTTTTGTCTAAATAAGAGGGGATAGGTTACGAGAAATTTCCTAGTGGGTTTCCTATTTTGTGATTGGTTGATTAAGTTGTGAAATGAAAATGATGTAATGGAAACAATGGGATTTTTTCTTTTGAGTACTTCCTTGTTTACTACTTCGTTTTTCTTATTTCCCGGCATGTATATATTCACTGACTGTTAGAAACAGATCCTTGCATAGTTTCCTAATTGGATTTTTCTCACACACTATTTGGGTAATTATTTTGGGCCCAAACAGATTATATTACTGTAGGTATAGATAATATTAAGTGCCCTTCTACTTTAGGTACTTGATTGATGTAGATCTGATGATCATTGGACCAAGATAAGGCTTGTGATGCTGTTGGAGTTATTAACCTACTTTCTACATTAGTATAATATTGTATTCCAGCATTGTGACATTATTGGTTGTTTTCCTAGTTATACATATCATGAATCATTTATATATGTGCTATAGTTGTTTATTTCAACAGCTATCTGCTGTTTATTGTTGTATGGTATTATTTCGGCTTCTACTATTATTATCTGTTTATTTCCACTATGTTACTCTTCCAATGAAGGCATAGTTTCCCCCTTATCACAACTAAGGACCTCATTGTTAGTCAGCAGGCTATGGCGTTTAGGGAAATGCACAGGAGGCCATGTGACCAACCGGGTAAAGGGACCCTTGGGGCGTCTTCTGGAACTGAGATGTTACAATAAAATTTTTTTCCCATCACATTATTTGTATTCATCCAAACCTATATTAAAGGACTGAACACTATAACTACATATCCTCATGTTCATTATTTACATGGAATACCCTTAAAAGAAAATATTTAAAATCACCCATAAGAAGATAAACGAGATTTAATTCATATGTGCCTTATATGATGAATGAACATTGTCCTCTTGAAAATTCTCTAAGAGAAAAATCACCCAAATCAAATCTCTAGTAACAATTCATATTTAATAATCATCTCAATCAGTATAAGACTTAGTATGAGAAACAATTTCATTAAATTTATTATTATGAAATTTCACTTGAAAAGTGTTCATGATTCACTAGTCTAAGGTCCATCACAATCAATGAAAAATTCATGTTTAACATTTCCTCCAAATCCCCAAAAAAGATAATAACACCAACTTTTCTACCACTTTGGGATCGATAAAGTAACTCCCTAGAATTTGATATTTTTTCATATGGACCCAACAACAAATCCTAATATATTAGAGACAGATTACTAGAAAAAAAACATATAATATCAAAGGAAAAATATAGCCTCATATAAAATTTTAAATTTGAAGCAGAAACAGTAGAAAAATATGGATCCATAAAGATCATCATGTACACAGAAATTTAGTAAACATTATTTTGTTTAGAAATGTTCTTTCCAAAGAGATATACAATCATTCTCCCATTGATCCAACAATATATATTGAAAAAAATATAATGTGGATCTCCTACATCTTTCATCCACATACAATCTGTCTATAATATTATCAATCCAGCCTCGACCAATCCACTTGACCTTTTCGTATCATCCTAAAAAATAGACAAAAGGTCTACATGCACAATAATATTACCATACATGTTGTGATAGATGGTGGTTCTAGATGTAGCAGAAGCATCCGATGGGTTGTTCCAAACCATTATTTTTTCATGGTCAATGGTCAATCCAAACATTTTCCTATTAATATCTTAGATCAAGAAAAACATATCCTATTTCTTTCATTTTCCACCATTGATCACCATGAGATAAAAATATGAATAATTCTCTTGAATCCATCTTAACATGAGATTTGAAAGTGGAGGAATATTACTCTCCATTATTGGGACTATTCTTGGAGAAGAGGGCTCTATAGATATTGAGATAATTATCCAAATCTGTCATGAAGAACCAAAAAAAAGAATTGGCTCTCATAAAAAATAATATTTTTGGGGTTATATATTGATAGGGTTAAAATAAAATAATTTCCCTAGATTCCATAATTTGTTTTTTATTACCTATGGAACCATGTTTTGAATAATAATAAAATTACTATTATTACTCCACATGTGGTTATGTATTGATTTAAATTAAATATTATTAAATAAATTAATCTTTATTATTAATTTATTTCTCACCAGAACATTAAATTCGTCCTCCAATTTATGAAAAATATTTATCAAGCATTGAATAATGAAAATTTATTTTTTAAAAATAAACGCCACTTCATTGTTTTCCATTAAATAAGTATATATTATATTCAATAAATTGAAATTAAATATTCACAAAATATTCTGGTCAAATTAAATTCTCTCAAATAACTAATGATGAAATATATAAAACTAATAAAACATTAATAAATATAAAACCAGATGAGAATATAATATTTATTCAACATGATAAAATATATATAATAATGTATTATTACCTATGATTTTGGATACACTTACTATGTGATCGTCTTGGTCACTTTCTCAGTGGCATTATATTAAACTAGATAAAGTTTGAGGCTGTCATCTAGAAACCCATAATGGAATCCATAGAGAATGTATTTAATGTTGTGACAACACAATATATCATAAAATTTGTACAATGTAATATGTTATCCTTTTATCATTTTATCTTAAAACAAACAGGTTTCATTTTGGTTCCATCATTATTTGTGATTGATGTCTATTTCTTTGAATTCATATAAGATGAATATTGCTATAGAAAACCATTAACATGGATATATTTTGGCAATATCGTTTTCATCAATTGGCATGGGATATAAGAATATTTTAATGAACGGAAGAGATAATTATTTATTACATTATTATATTATATAATATTACTCATTACAAAAAAAATGCTTCCTACCTCACAAAAAACAACCATAACTATAGTTTTATTCAATTCACCAATGTACGTGACATATAATAATAATTTTATAATAATATTAATGTCTAAGGTTCAATAAACATTTATGCTGATAGGAACATCCCAGGACAATATAAATGCGGATTTCCTACTAGAGTGTCTCATTATTATATTATCATATTGGATATAACCAAGGGTGTACCCCTTGTGGAGGTGGATCAAAGTCCTATTTTTTTCACCCCTGATAGAACATATCATCTATATCCCTCAAATGATATCATCTAGATATGCAATATATATTATAATATTATGTCATTGCTCATACATTTTCTCAATAGATGGGAACTTATATGACCTTTTAATATGACAACTACTCATAGGACATTATCACACACTATGTTGTTCAAAAGAAAAATCATTATGTGATGACTATTTTTTATTTTTATTATAAAACAGGAATAAAAGGTATCATTATGTACACATATGTAGGCTCAAGGGAACCAAATCCAATATAATCCCACCTGCACTAAATCCAATGGAAACAAAATCAGTCTTATATCTCTCACATGATACTGACAATTTACAGATGACGGAACATTATTCAAGGGAACCACCACATTCACTTATCCGGGTACTCATATTACTAAAAATTCACACCTCTGAAAAAATATCACATGTTATAATCCATATAGATTATATTATTTGTCAATTAGTGTGAACTCAGATTTTTTATAAGATCCATAAGTGCAATATTATCATAATACATTGTGTAAAGGTCAATACTGCTATGTACCAAATCAGGATCCTAGAAAAATTATCATATCCAATTTTTTCTATAGTAGTATCAGAAGATACTATATACTTGGAATACTCTATAGAATCACTAACAACCATATGTTTAGAATACTTATATCATAGAGATCCTCTATTGAGATTGAAAAAATTTCTTGATTTCGACTTTAGATCATTCTAAAATATCTAAAAACTAAAATCAGTATAACACATGAGGACAAGCGCCTCATCTCCTCTACACACAATGATCATGTCCATAGTTCTTAGATACTTAAGGATATCCTTAACTACATACAATTTTTTTTCTCTAGGATCTATTTGATATCTTCCTACCATACTCAATGAATAGGTAATGTCATGTCTACAACACAATATTGAATGCATGAATGATATTATCATTGATGTGTTGGGATCTTACATATTATCTATTTCTCTTCTTGTGGTTGAGGAAATATTTATATTCAAAGACTTAATCTTGGTAACACTAAAACTAATCCCATATTGTATAATTCTTAAAAATAATCATTATTATCTAGTCAACATATGTATTTTTAATTAGTCCATGAATACTCTTCAATATATCACCAATGATATCGATCCATAGAATATAGGCAACTGCACCTATGTCCTTCATATATAAATAGATGTTTAACCACTCCTAAACATACTATAACACCAGTATGTCATTTTCAATAAGTAATATGTCTTAAACATATAATATTAGGATATTTACTTCATTTACACCAAACCTCTTGTAATAACATGTCTCAAATTAATTCTTAATGAAAAAAATTCTTTTATTGAATCATTGATTCATATGTTCCATGAATTATATGATTTCATCAATCCATAAACAAATAATTACATCTTTATAATACATTTGGCATCACCTGATGTCTTTAACCATTCCGGTTGTTTCGTATAAACATCTTCTTAATGTTTACCAGAATGTATGGTAGTTTTGACATACATCACCCTAATCTCATAGTCATGGTGATCTGTTATAGAAAGAATAATTTAGATAGATTTAAACATGAAAACTGGTCAAAGGATTCATCATAGTCGATCTCTTGATGTGGTTTAAACCCGTTTTCCACTATCCTTGATTTATAGGTATTTACATTAACATCCATGTCTAGTTTTATCTTCAATACCAATTTTAATCCAAAGGGCATTACATAAATTGGGACATCAACTTGAAATAAAATTTTGTTTTGATTCATGGAATCTATTTCTGAATTCATGGATTCCTTCCATCTTATAGCTTATGTTCCCTCTACTACATATTTATATGAGAGAGGATCATCATAATCAACCAAAAAAGTGTCACTGCCTTTGCTGACTAGAATCCTATATCTATCTGGTTCTATTACCACACTTTCACTCATATGTAGTACACATGTTTCAAGAACTACTTCTTCTAGGTGGAATGTGGAATCTATTCATGTTGCAACTATTGTATATGTTAGGAATCAACTTCATCAAATTCAATATTTCTCCCACTCCCCTTTTTGAGGATCGTATCCATCTCAAAGAAGATGGATTCTCATTCAAATGTCAAATTCCTTTATGAGTGGTTATATAGGTAGTATCAATTAGATTACTTTATATACCCAATAAGGATAATCATTGTGACCCGGGGTTCTAGTTTGTTTATAATTACCCATGGTTGATGTACATGTTAAATAAATTAAAATTTTAGAATATTTAATAGAGAGAAAAAATAGACATCCAATACCATATTATTTTAATATCTTTTGAGTCTAGGAAAACAAAAAAATCTATTCATAAAACATCTAAATCATCTCCTGTTTTTTTTATCATCTTAATTAGTAACCTTTTTCAAAACATCTTACCTAATACCCTTCCTCATAACCATGGAAAATAAAACATAAAATAGGTGATCTGAGATGGTTAGTTTGGATAAAAAATTGGGATATCAATCATATCATTATTATAATGATGAATAACAAATCAATTGAAAAAAGTATCTTTAATATGAAACATCATGATATCATATCAAGGTATAAATCATAATAGATCATAATGAATAATTGAGCATATTACTAAAGGGAATAAAATATGACATATAATTTTTCGAATACACAAAATAATAAAAAAATATTTTCATTTTAGTCATGGATTATTGAAAATATCATTATAGCGGATAAATTAAATTACTAAACCATGTTCACTTCTCATTTCATTCCGAATTTCTGTACAGTTTTTACATGTATTTACATCCCAGGATTATTGAACTGAGATTAATTTCTATTCCATCCCTATATATATCTTGAGATATAAATCTTTACCCCATGTATAATAGGTAGATATAGGTCCGACCCATGTAATAATTAAATTATTCTTATTTGTTCCAGAAAAAATCATTCATCATGTCATAACTAATATAATAAAATGGCTTTCCTAATCATCATTCCTCCATAAAAAAATCCAAATAAAATAAATGGTTTTCATAAAAAAAATTCCTTCATTAAAAAAATAAGAATTTTAGAAAAATATGTATGTCATAATTGATTCATAACCCTATTAAATAATCTCATCATATATGTGAATAATGTTGATAAAATTTTTGGAATTATTTCTTGAGGAAAATATCATTTCATTATAAAAAATATTTTCTTTTCTCAGAATGCCACAAAAGATTAAATGAAAATAATTTCATTGAAAATAAACATGAAATATATTAAATTGTATTTCATAAAAATAAGACATCATGAAATCATGAAAATCCATTCAATCTGTATAAGATAATAAAATACATTCTTCCCGTACATATTTTTGAAAGTCAAAAATATATTGTATTTAAAAAAACCATTCCATTCATACATTTCATAAAAAGCCACAAATGTGTAAAATGTTCTTTAAAATGTAAAAATATAATGGAAAATATTTTATATTTATAAAACTGGGTCATTGATGATAAATATACACTAGTAAATACTTCTGTAAAAACAATCCGTGATAATAATGAGATTGCTAAAATTACTCATTACAATTTTCTAATCAGTAAAATCGTATATCTTATAAAATATTGAAAATTATATGGATATATATATATATATATCCTAAAATTCAAAAAAATAACCATAAAACATTTATGGTCAGAATAAATACATCACAAATGAAATAGGTGGTGTATAACGCATATGTCCTAAAAAAAGTGAGAAAAACTAATTGCTTACCTTAGGTCTGGACTCTATTGTGCTGGTATGAACCTCCAATATAGGGGATTAAATAATTTAATTAAGTTTTTCATAAATCATATTTGTTTTTATAATATCATATGTGATCAGATTATTATTTCTTTGTTAATAACAATGTTACTCATCGATCGGAAATTAACTGCTTTATGTTATTACACATGTCTCGTTAGATAAGATATTATTCCTCTTTTTTGGTTATATTTATATCATTTACAGAATGATATTAGTATATTATATATTATATTTAATTATTTTATTCATTTATATAGTCATGATTTAATGAATATCTAGCATAATGAATCTCATCTTGTTGTGGAGATGGTAGACCATACATATGAACGAGCGACAATATTTTTCCCATAATTGTGAAATGGTATGAAAGTGTATATTATGTATTTATTTTAAGAATAAATATCGTTTTATAATAATCATAAATAGTTCTTATATCCATCATTATACACATCCAAGTAAGATGGTGGTGGAAGATAGATTACACCACAGTGTGGAGACGGTATGTCGTATGTACACATGCATAGTGATTTCATTATTCATAGGATGGATAGAATATTTAATAAAGTTGTTACATAAACATAATAAAATCTGAGAATATAGATTATATTTGATATATTATTTTATGATATAAAAAATAATTGAAGTGTATGTAGAGGAAAAAATAATCTTGAGGGAGTCATGAAAATAGATTACCTCTTCTTTGGCGAGCTCCCTCATGATATCCTCTTAAATGAACTAGAGTTGGTCTTCTGAGAAGACTAAAACCACATGAATGTGAATAGATATTATTAGAAGGTAAATGGTTAAGGGATTGGTGAACATTATGTTTTATTAGTTGTAAAAAAATGAGGGAGGATGATTCATTTTATAATTGGGGTTGTGGATCCGTGAGAATTTCCAAAATATATTAATTTATAATAATTTCAAACCACATAAAAAACATCCAAAAATACCTATATTTTAAGATGATATGGTATAAGTATGTAAAAAAACAAATCCACATAAATTATAAAAAATTTATACCAATTTAATAATTATCATATTTATTATCAATTAGTTATTCTTATTACATTATTAATAAGGTAACATATATTTCAATATTAAAAGGGTAAAATATTTACATATTTTATATAAATAAAAACATAAATGAATAATTTATAACATTTTAGACCATATAATAATTATTCTATATTTTTAAATGTTATGATATTTTTATATAATTTAATAAAACTTTATTTTGATAAAAAAACAGTAGTGATAATTTTAACATAATTCAATTTATTTAGTTTTAAAAATAATAAGATTTGATTTTATCTAAAAAATATATATATTATTATATACATAAGGGTTCAATATCCTATATAAAATTAATTGGAAATATTAAATATCCAAAAATATATTTATTTTAATATTTTCAACTACATTAATTTGTAAATCCATTAATAAAACAATTACAACATCAGTTTTTATAATTATTTAATATACATTTTTGATCAATAAAAATTATAATAAAATAAAATGATAAACCATAATTGTGTATATTTAATTATAAAACTTATTGTATGATATATCTTCAATAAATGAATACATTAAAATTTTTATATTTATTAAAACAGGAATATGACAACCGTAATATCACATGAAATAAAATATTATTGGTGTCATAATCTAATCTATATGACACCAAATGGACCAAAACAGGACCCATGGATTATTATGGTCAATATATAATTGAAAAATAAGATATGGTCATGTTGTTTTATGATTATTATCATTTTCATAAAAAATAAGTTCTTGATTTTAAATCAAGAAGATAATTTTTGTATCAACAACATATACACTTCTAAGGTAATTACTTATTTTCTAAAAAATTAAAAACAAATTACAATGATAAAGAAAAAGATTTTAACTTTTAAATAAATTTTTATATAATAATATACCTCTTTTATTAAAATATATTAAAAATGATATAGTAATTAAATAATTAATGCGACATCATGAAAACTCTATAAAATAAAATATTATAAATACCATAATATCAACCATGTGATGCCAAAACGTATAAAATGAATTTATTTTAGGATAATATTTTCATTATGTTAACAATTATAATTTATATTTGTTGATACCACACATTGTTCCCTATATGGATACATAGTAGATAATGAAGGCAAAGAAAATGGCACGTTGTCTATTTCATTTTTTTAGATATTATTTAAGTCATTTTCAAGGAACAATGTCTATTAAATGAAAAAATTTCGACCCTTAATTTCTAAGGGTTGAATATTATTCCTAAAATAATATTTTATTAATTTCTAGGGTCATTTTATTGTCTTTATAATTTTATTTTAACATAAATTACCTTATTTTCCCTTTACTGGGGAAATAACATTCACAATGGTACTATTCATATTGGCCAATAAAAAAGGGAACTACATACAAAATATAGACCTCCAAAATCAAAATTTGACATCCATTTTTCAAAATTTAAAACAAATCTATTTCACAATATAATTTAAAATAATACATATAAAATTTGATGCAAATCAAATTTTATGAATATTGTTGTTTAAAAATAAAAAATGTTTTTAATAAATTATTTTCTAAAATCCATTTCAAAACCCCCAATTGTACAATTTCTAGATTAAAATTAAATAATTAAATATGAAATGAAATCTAGACCATAATTTGAACTTATCTATACCTTATATTTATATACAACGTTCTATTAAAATATTTCTTTTCACTGTTAATAAATAAATAATATCCTTAAAATACCAAATATTAAACCAAAATAAATTATTATATTCATATTTTTAATAAGAATATTTTTTTATAAAGTAGAATATACAAAGCGTCAAAAGGTAGATTCAAAAAGGGTAATCCTTAAAAGGCATAAAATATGCAATTTGTTTTGAAAATACTTCTTATATATGTAATATTGAATTTGGTCAAGTATCATGTTCCAAAAACATTGAAGATGAACTTAAACTGTAAGGAACTATTTTTATATTTTAGTTATGAGCAGAAATTTGAATTTTGTTGTCGGATTGATGTAATGTGGTAAAATCATCCTTTCCCATTATATATGATATTAATTAATTTTCCAGACCACTCTGTTGGTCCCAGAATAGGGAGTTTATCCAAGGAAAATGGTTTTTTAGATATTTGAGCTATTTTAATTTTGGCGGAAGAATAAATATTTAGTAATTAATAAAATAAATATTATAGTATTCGTCTAGGTTCGTTCAGTTATAACATTTTAATGGAGCATATGGTTGACATTCTCTCTTCTCAATTGATTCGAGAACTGGAAATGTTTCCTTAGTGAGGCATAAGCTCGATTTGAGTGTTTGGGTTTCATGGGACCAATTTTCTTTTAATTTTCTTGTCTCTTTTTATTTCGTTTGTTCATTACTTTTTATTATTTCATCCTTCTAGATAAATTATGTATTGTTTCTCCCCCTAAACCGCTCGATCGAGAGGGAAAAGGTAAAGGGAGAAAGAGTGAAAGAGGGATCAAAATAGCAGTAATGCTGCAAACCCCTTGATAAGTTGGATAGATGCGTGATGACTATGGACCATGAAATCAATAACAACTTCAGTAGTTTCTTCGAGAATGTGTGCCCATTTTTGTTTTCACTACAGAAACAGATTAAATTGGATTTTCATTTTTTAAAATTCAAATATAGATTTATTATGGCCTCTTGATAGAAAAATTATTTATTTTGGGGAGAAAATGGGGGTTTTAGGCAATCTGGGTGTTTCTAATTTTGGGAAACCATGTTTCATAGTGATGTGTTCAAGAGACACATCATGTGTTCTTCCTATTCACGGAAGATTAATTTTAAAGTTTACATACCATGTGTGGGTTATATACGTCGTGTACTGGTATTTGGAATTTTGTCTTAGTATCCGCACATGTCTACCTATTTAGGGGTACATGGTCATGTAGCATATATGGCTAGATCATTTGTAGGGATGGAAGGCTTGTAAGATTACATGGATTTTCCTGGTAAATGGACAAGTCAGTTGAGGGACATAGTCATGTAACCTATGTCAGGTATATGCCTTGTGCCCTCCTTACACACTATTTACCTGGGTCTTGAACATACCCAGGCTGACAGAGGTACACGCCCATGTGGGGTTGTGGGAGTACACGTCGTGTACCCATGCAAACATGTCATCTAATCCCCCCTTGTATCCCGTTGACGTTTTTTCATTTTTCTTCCACATAAGTAGATTTGGACCTATTATTTGTCCATTCATTGAAGTTTTACATGTTGATTTTGATGGTGGAACCCATGGAGAGATATCAGAACTCTCAATGGGTGTTTTGGTGCTTTATCAAAATGGATAGGATCTTCATACAGCTAACAAATATAGTTTTCCCCTGAAATTGAGACCTGAACATTAATGATCAATTGGGTTTTCAAACCATCCTAGTCGAGGCCTTAGTTATATGATGACATTTGAGCTATCTTTGGTGACTTATTCATTGGAGAAATCACCCCTGAGAGATATTCCCTTTTATCCTATGAGGTTGTGATTCCAATTTCTTTTGAGGATCCCATGTATTGTGCCTCTATCTTTTATTAGGCCGATGAGGATACCCTGGGGGACTCATTTCCTTACATGCCGATCAAGGGAGTCCCTTTTATGATCCTAGTACTAGTGTATCATTTAGTGGATCCTCATTGTAGGATTCCTCATTTTCATACCATTACAGGATCCCATGTTGGATTCGTACTATACCATTATAACTATGGATCCCAATTATGATGCATTCACTTGCATTTACCTACTGGATCCCATGTAGGATTCCTTTTATTACATTGATTGAGGGAATCATTGGGTTCCTATTACATGGCTCACCAAAATTTTTACCTTTGGTTTGGGTAGATATGGTAATCACATGTCCCCATTGAACTTGTGCAGGACTGGTAAGCCCATGGGGCTATTGTTGAAGTGTTGGGTCGGGAATTTAGGCCACCCTCACTTTTGTTTTTCATTGACATGAAATTTTAAATGCATCGATGTTTAACATCTATGCCTCTTGGTTGGGGTCTATTTAGCCTAATGTGTGGCATCTTTATTTCATGTTGGGATACAAATACTTTCTCTACTATGATACAACTTTTGAGCCATATTTTTTATGATATTTATTGATATACCTCGAGGTACTACCTGGGAAATGGTTGTTGAGCTATGATGTATATATATTGTTATATATATTTTTTGTGGATGTCCAAAGGCATTTCTTGGTATCTAGCTATAGATCCTTAAATGATGAAATGCATGCCTTGATTGATACTTGGATTCCGTTTGTGGTAATGCTGTGAAAGGAATCATAACTATGAATTATATATAATGATGACAATTACATTCTACACTATTCAGGCATGGTGACCCATGAAACTTGGTAAATTACACACCCCTAAGTGGTGGGGATGATTATGATCTCCTCACCCTATGATCAGAATGATTACACTCGTCCGTATGAGTTATGAGACATGATGGGTGTATCATAATGTATTAATGGTGAGTTTTCTCTTTATATAGGAATGATGAGCCCAAACTCATGGTAGATTACACAATCCTGAGTGGTGTCGATGATTATGATCTCCTCTTCCTTGGAATATAATGATTTTGTTTTACCGAATTAGTTACAAGACTCGAGGGGTGTAACATGAAATCTCACTATTGAGTACTATCATTACAGATCACCAAAGGGTAATCCCCATAGGGATCATCCATGTTCATAATTTCATGACTTCCAATGAGTTGAGACATAGGGATCAGACACTGGACAATATTTATAGGCATGTGAATCATGATGAATGACTCAATGACCATTTATACTAGTTATGGATGTACTCCATGGAATCCTTATTTTTATTATTGGTATTTGGTATAGGATATAAATCATTATAGGATAGATCATCAGTATAAGATATCCTTCCTATAGGATTTAAAATAGATATATGGTATACATGTTTGTGATTGGAGGTGAGTACATGTGAACCTAGGGTTAGGAAGACCATCCCATTGTGGTGATGTATCATTCTCAAAGATATAATATTTGTGTTGTAAAAAGAATGTACATGTCTCTAGGATTAAAAACCTACAGATTTCCTTAGTGATACATATCATGAGTGGCATAATATTAGGCTCAATACCGTTGCATAGGATGTTTAGGAAATCTGGTTTAATAACTCATGGATCAATTGATTGTGTAGTTTCATGTTCTTTATTTAACTTATTCATGAATTGAATATTAATCTATGTATTTATAGGTATTGGAATAAAAATTCTTTCAAATATAGATATGAACATCCATGGTAGAACATTCCCAGTTGATAGGTATTACGGACCCTGGGTTTTACAGTGATTTCACATTGGGTTTTACTTTATTTTAGTTGTGTCTCAGTGAGATAGAGCAGTTTACATTTACATTAACATTTAGCATCACAGTTCCATGTGTCTTATTAGGTTTCCCATTTAGATTCATTCTCAACCCATAACGTGCCACTCGTTGATAATGTCTAACTTATGTCATCATTTAAGGGAGAGCATTAGTTTCATGGTGGATTGGTATGATGGGAAAATTTGCATGATCAAGGAGATCTGCTCATATGGTTTCGTGATCGGGTTGGTTCATTTTGGCAGTGTTTGGAGACTTGGTATGTGGTATGGCATGATTTTTTAAGTAGATACATGTACATTTATTTATATTTTAATTTTTACTCCAATATTGGTTTGGTCAGCCAAGTGGTTGAGCAGTTTTGAAATGTATGGAATAGCTGTAAAGGCTTTTAAGACATTACATGTATTGTTATATCATGTTCTATATTAGTTGTTTACTACATCTATATTTTTATAATTTACACTATGTATTAATATTATCTATTTACATTGTTTCTTACTTTTATAAGATGTAATTTTCTCCCACAAAATCACATCCTAGGCCCTAACTGACATTTGGCAGCCTTTAGTGTATGGGGAGGTGCTCTTGGGTCCTTGTAACTCACCGACTCAGAGCACTAGTTTAGTGGGTTACAATTTAGGAAATTAAAAAGTGTTATCCAAGAATGTTTTATATTCCTGATATTTACTATTTGTGATATGGTAGATATGTGTATCATGAATGTGTCAAAACAGATGATTGATACCAGAATGGTGTGTTGAGAACACTTGTTCTATTAGGATGTCCTGGTTTCCAGGGGTGGGAATTATTGTTCTATTTTTGCAGTGTAATAGTTGTATAGTATTTCACCTTGAGTGATTAACATGTTGTACAGATGGTATGATTTATTATGGATCTAGGGATCTTGGACATTTAATTGATTTACTAAATGAATTTTGACTCTTGTCAGGTAGAATCAAGCTGCATCTATGGCATCATTTTTGGCACATAATATTTAAATCACATAGGCTAGCTCGTTTTTTTACTAATAATGATGCATATTTGATTGGTCATGGTTACATATATATATTTCCTTATGATGGAATGTTGTGTGGATTTGTGTTGAGGATTTTTTTTAATGGTTGATGACTCACTCCTTATGCATTGGAGGTGTACTGGCCCTAGTAGTTTGATATGGCATGTGATGAATTTTTGATGAACCCCTTGAAGAGTGTTCATTTTAATTTCTAGGGTTATCTTGTCGGATAACTGAGTATGATGTTGATATATACAATGAATTTTATCGAGATCTAGGCTGGAAGGGTGTCTTTCAATATGATAATGTCATATGAGTGTCAGTTCACTTTCACCTTTGCATTGGATTAGTGACCTATTTCGATTAGTTCTATCTAAGGATTCTCAGAGAGCATCAAGGGAACTTGTGGGCGATGTATCTAGTTTTAAAAATCATAAGAAAATATTATATATACTTCATTTTATGATGTTTAATTTTTTGATCTAGGTGGTTGGAAATTGTGACCCAGTTGTGATGATTTTTCAGTAGGGCTAGGTGAGAGACCTACTGTCCATTACATCAACTCGGATCCTTGTAGGATGATATTTATTTTGTGTGAGGGTATCCTGCTAGAGAGTTTGACCCATGATTTAAGTCAATTTTTACGAATTGAGATTGTCTTACACCCATTTTGTGATCAAGGAACGATACATGCTCGGTTTTTTATATAGGCAGGCTGATACCTTCTTCTTGTGACAGAGCACATTGGGTGATTGTTTTTTTATACTAACATTGATGGGAAGAACTGTTTGGGTGCCTTTCCAGATTGACCATTGTTTTCCACTATTTATAATGTATTCATATTTTTGGGAGATCTTTACGACTTGATCTACGCCGTGTAATGAGTTTTTAGTGAATAAATTTAGACCTAGGTGAGGTTCTCATATTTGAATATGAGCACCAAGGGAGACTCTGGATTGTGAAATTGGCATTCCATATAGCACATTCAGGCTAGCCTTATGATGGACGACTCACTGGAGTATGATTTGGGTGGTAATTCATCAGGATGGATGCATGTGGTATCATTTAAATTATAACTAGGTGGGTTTCCGGTTGCGAGTTGAGGACCGATGTTTCAGTCTTTCCAGTGGCTTGGACCTCTGAAGCTGTGTTGGAATGTTCATTCGTGGTAGATGTGACATTGGAAAATTTTGGTGTATTTTGTGACAGTTGAGTTGGCGATGAATTCTAGTTTGGTTTTGGAAGGATGTGGGCGTGGCTCAGAGTGATTTGTATACTCCGTGGTAGAATCTTATCATACTCTTGTTTGAGGTGAGTATGAGCTATCTTTATTCTTCTTGAATTTTTTATGTTTGGGTTGAACCTACAATGAGAACTTTTTTAATTCTTGAATGTGTTTCCCAATTGAATAGGGTGCCTATTGAGGTTTTTATTGAGGAACGGTGTAAGGTAAGCAATATGGTAAGGAGTGAACCACTGGCCATTTGATGGTGGTGACCCTCGTTTTCACATAATCAAGGGAATTTTCCATGAGCAATTAGGCTCAGAGATTTTTTTTAAGACGATTATGAGGGTATTCCTATGGTGGGTAGTAGAAGATCTATCATAGTTAAATGTATTCCTCATAGGATTCAGTTTTTAATACTTTGAGAATTTTCATTAGATAATACAGATATCTTGGTTGTGTAGATGATCGGGTTGAGAACATGGCTTTGAGTCCTTTCACCTGGATTCCTGGGGAAGAGAGGGTTTATGGTAGGGATTTTATAAGGACCGATGTTTTTTGGGACTATAGTTTGGAGTTGAAATTTGATTTTCTGTCGTTAGACACCTGTAATTTGGAATAATGGTCTAGTAAGATAGAATAAGTTCACTGAATGATTTTATGACCACATAATTGGTCTTGGAATAGGGTGTTTACCCTTGGATCGATGTTTTGTTGAAATCCGAGCCATTTATGTAATACCCCGACCCCAAAAGCCCAATGACGGTGCATTAGTTCAATATATTGGCATGATTACAAGGAATCTTGTCCTGAAAGACAGATTAGTTTAGCAGACTTGGAAAATAGATTACATACATGAACAGTACATTACACATTAGAAAATACAACACAACATAAATTATCCATTGAGAATTTATTTAATCCCAAATGATAAACCTTATTAGAAATCATAATACACTTCCTCGAATCCCTGTAAAATTAATACATAGAAAGGGGTGAGCTCAGATGCTCAGAAAGGATAACGATATAGGAGAAACTTTTATAAATACGCATAAACATTTAAGGCAGTGTATAAGACTAAAAAAATATGTTTAAGCATAATCCATAGAATAATATGGAAAATATACAACTAAATAATGCCATTTATGGATTCACATGTATTTTCTACTAGTCGAATAATCACATTGATTATCAATACCAACTTTCATATTGAGGGAATGAATAATGCCAGACATTCTAAAAATTTTGTCAAGGCCTCGATCAAGACGTCTAAAAATGATTAATACATCGGCCATGGACATATATCAAATTGGGAAAGTCCTCGGCCAATTCTACGTCTAGTTGTCTCAAGAGAACTACTGATGCATCGATGAGCTATAGCGGGCTCCACCCGTCACATAATAAGTCCAATACAATTCATACATGAAAAGGTTGAAATATAACATAAACAATCGTATTAAAAATAGCATTTGAAATGTCAATACATTAACCATAAACCATGAATTGTATAAAAATAGCACATCCATAGTTAAACCTATCACAAAACCTCCAGTACAATAAGGATGTTTTGTATCATAACAAATCAACTTCAAATAAACACAAAATCCATCAAAAGGATATTGACATAGTTGAAATCAAAACCTTTTTTAGAGAAATATCTCTATCTATTTTAAAATAATTTAAGAGTCAAATAATTATAAATAAAACATTTATTTTTAAAATATTCTTATAAGCTTATAAGGGAAGCTTCGACGAAGTTATAATGGTGGATAATAGCCACACCCCTAGTATAAGTTAAAAAACATTCTTATATAAATTTTGTCAAAAAGGTAATAAAGTACCTTGTTTGGAAAATGACAGAAAGAATACTTTCAAAACATATAAGGTTAAATGAGTTTATAAATTACATTACAACTTCATCTTGTTAAAAAATGTTCTGAAATACATTTTTTAGAAACATGGATGTTGATGATAAAGAGGTCCCAGTAGATACTTACCTAAAAACAACCTTGGATAATAAAGATACTGTAGAATTAACACTTATATTATACATTCACTTGGTTGAGGGTATGTTAACCTCTTGTATAATGGTAATATAACTGTTATTATATTATACAAGAATCATATTAATTAAAATTATATCATATATTATCTTTTAATATTGCTTTGTTAATAATATCATATTATTATCGTCCTTTCAGGTGTTAACTGATTCATTTTTCTTTATATTCATTGTTACATAAGTTGTATTTGTTATGTATAGGATGTATCTTATTTTTATTGAGAATGATATTATGTCTTAAAAAATTATTTTTAATCATCTAATGAATATTAGACTTGAATGGATATGATGGTGAACGAATCTCATCGCGTTCTTGGAGACGGTAATGCGTACGTACCAAAGAGCGGAAATATCATTCTTTTGATATTAAAATAATATATAATTTGATATTATATCATATATACAGAATCATTATCATGTTATATTTATTATTTACATCAATTACACATCATTATTATACCCATCAAAATAATAATGTATTGAATAATAATTACACCACGACCTGAAGACTGTAAGCTGTACGTATGCATGTATGGTGACATGTCCTATAAAGGATGGATAGAATAATGAATATGGTTGTACTATATTTATAATAATATAAAATTATATATATGATATTGGAGTTATTATTTCATAATGTAAACAACAAAGAATGAGGAAGTGGAAGAAGAAAGGAATTTGAAAGATGTGATGAAATATTTACCTCTTCTTCAGGTTCTTCCTTTTGATTTGATCAAAACGGCTTCATAGGATGGCTTTATGACAAAAGGAAGTCCTCTAGGATTAAAGTATTATTGTTGAGATGATATTGGGGTAGTTTTTGGCTGAGTCAGATTGCTTTGGTGGTGTAAATTTAAGGGAAGGGGCAGTTCCCTTTTATAAGAGGGGTGAGAGGCACCTTAGGAAAAACATAAAAATATTATTTTATAATAAATTAATTATAGTTTTATAATGGATACTAAATAAATTATTTAAAGTCTAAGGTTTATATGGGTCACAAGAAACTCATCCAATACGTTTTATATAGGTTTAGGTCACCATATTAACAACAACCTTAATATTTAACTCTTATTTAATTAGTTTGACATTTATCATGTCTCTTTGTATTTTTATATTATATGGTTAATAAACATAATATAAAATGAATACCAAAACCAAATTGGTTCATTAATTTCATATATATTTTTATAAAAGTCTTTTGGCTGAACATTAAATTTTTTAAAACTATTATATCAATTAATAATATAATATTTATTTTCAAAACTATTTTATGTCAATTTTAACACTATTTGGTATTTTTTTGTTAAAATCATAACAGAATGATTATTTTGAAAACATTTGATGTAACGAACCTTATCTGGTCATATCAATATATAAAGTAAGTGAAATTTATAAATACGTTTAAAATTACATTTATTTGGATATTTATAATGCCAAATATTTTATTCTTTCATTAATACAGTAATTAATGTATCATCATTGTGTCATAAATAAATTTAATTATTAAATTTCTAAAAATTATAAATAAAGTAAAATTATGTAGTAAATATTTTTATCTTTCAATTTAATATTTATAGTCAAATTTATCTTATGTATTACCATATATTAAAAATATTTTAGTGATTAAACTAGGAATTTAACTCTTTTAACACTTCTTTGAATTAAATAATAATAAAAATCCTAATCTAATCTAAGTGGACCTAAATGATCATATTTTTTTCCTAAGGTTGTCTGTAGACTAATTTCACTTATCCAATAGAATTAGTATATGTGTTCGGGTTCGAATAATATCAATTTTACCCTTAATTTCCCTATTTAATTTTAAAAGTGGTAAATAAATGAAAAAAGATACTATTCTCCAAAAAAATTATTATCTTATTGAACCACATTTTTTTAATGATATCAACTGTGTCTCTAGGTGTTTTGAAATTACACTCACAGAAGTGGCAAAATTATGTTTTATGTGAATTACAAAATTCTCCTAGGAAGTGGGTAAATGATGGTGAAAAGTTTAATAAAATTTTATATATCTAATATTATTACAAAAATGAATCCAATTAATTACATTGAACATATATATGTATTATGTATATATTTTTACCTAAACTAAATATTTAAATAAATCATTGGTTTTAAACAATAACTTAGTATTTTTCACTATTCATCAAAAATTGAATGTTTTTAGGAAAATACCAAAAAATCAATGCAAGATAATTTTGATATTCCGAATTCCAAAATGAAGTCTATCTTACCAAATTCAAAACATAAAAGTTTATTTTTTTTAATTTAAAATTAATTCCCATTGTTAAAACAAATAGCGTGTTTTTAAGAAACAATAACTATAAAAAGGTTGAAACATGTTTATGTATAATTTCAAAGTTAAATTACATAAAATTACAAACATTGGATTAAATTGTAAAGATATAATCTATTTATACATCCAAACCATTAAAATTTATAATTTAACACTAAAAATTATTTTGATTAAAATTGTTTTTTCAGTTAAAATATATTATTTTTCACTATGCACCCAAATATGAAAGAAAAAAAACAAAAAATTTATTGAAACTAAATTCTTATGTCCCAACACTAAAGAAGAAGTTTATTTTGTCAAATTGAATATATAAAAGTTTCAAATATTGGATTTAATAAGGGATTGCAATAAAAATGTGGTAAAATTTCATTTTTGAAAAATGATTCTTTTATCATAAAAAAATGAATTTGTTCTTTCATTATGTCTAAGAAACTCATAATATCAATTCTTGAATTATAAGTATTATATAAAATTCAATATTCAGTTAATACTATTCATAACCACTTTTGAACGACTAGTTTAGTATGTCGTGGTGCGCTTGAACTCACTGTTGCGTGTAGTGATAGTAATTGGATTACATTGAAGAAATAACGTACTAAAAAATATTTGGGTGTTACATTCTTCCATCCTTCAATAAATTTCATCCTTGCTATTTGAAATTGTTCTTAAAAAATAAAAGGTTGAATATAGAAAATACATTTGAGGGAAAACCACATCAAAAATTAGGTTCATAAAATTTATACGGTGTGATTGTGGTCATCAGTCTAAAACAATTGTAGAATTGATTGCCATAATATCATCAATCTATGACGATTTAAAATATCATCTGTTCAAAGAAACATAAGGTATTAGGATAACCAATTTTTAGCTTTAGGATCCCTTACCTAAAATTTATGAATTAATTTCTTCATAGAATAAGAGAGAAAAATATATACTTGACATGTAGTGTTCCAACCTTTAACTAATTTCTACCACAAACTCAACTTTCACTCTAAAAGGCAATATAACTAAAAAATATTCTATTTATTACATTCATATAGGGTTCCAAAAAATGAATTTATAATTCATCTACTAGTACTTTTAAAAAAACTATATTATTCAATCCAGGACATCATGTGGGCCTGTGGTGGGTGATACACCCTTTTTGCCCTTCAGTTGCAGGTTCACGTCTTGCGGCCTTGCCGGACGCAACGGGTTGCCACCCGACCTCCAGGTTGTCCTATTATGGAAATCCAAAAATAATCTCAAACTATAATTATCAACAAAACTTATGTTCAAACTCAGAGTCCAAAATTAATAAGGAAGTTAAACACAATGAAGATCCTTTTTCCACATAATAACATGTGAACACTTTCATTATGTTTTCATTGAAAACACTACAACATCATGAATTACCATAAAACCTTATTGATTATATTAATGCTCCATTATTATTTATAGAATACTATATATAATCCTTCTATGAATAAATGTTCTAAACTCCAACAATGATGGAATGTATAAATCATTTGTCAGTTTCAAAATAGTCATGAATATCCACTATAATTTATCCAACTAAATCATGTATTCTTCAAAAATCACTATGTTATTATCAGAACCATATTATGGATTATCTTTATCTCTACCATATATTTTCCAAAACATTAAACTGATATGTAGTCACTTTTGTTAGTTTCACAAAATCTCAAGTCCTTAATGAAATAGTAATGTAGTACAATCCATATATACTCTATAATTACTAAAACATGTATATCATTAATACAATACTCAAATGACACAATACTCGAATAACAACGTAAGAAATATAATCATTCTTCTTCATCTTTGGTATTATCATAACTTGATTGTTATACAATATCAGCATTTGGGGTATACACTGATGATTTGGACATTGATTCACGTAGTGTCCCAACTCATTGTAGATGAAGCATTTTACCTTTGAAACTTTTTTCTTACCCTTTCAATCACGTACTTGGTGTCCTTCATCTCCACACATATAACAAACAACCATTACCTTCATGCATTTACCAAGGTGATTCTTTCCATAGTTATCATATATGGGAAAATCATTCATATTCATCTTCCCTTTACCCAGATTTCTCTCTTCCGCATTTTTCTCCTCTTACTACCCTTCAAATCCATAGGACTCGGAGATTTTTTTACACTTGATACTATTTATTCATATGTTGAGAATACATGGGAGACTATTTCTCTTCTAAATGTGTTCTGAATAACATGTATGATATGATCCTTCTTACTCTTTGGATCATAAGTATTTCTGGAGTTCACATTTCTTCTACTGGGTGCCATTTCTATACAATGGCATACACTAGGTCAGTTTATAAATTTCAATGAATAATTACAATCTTGTAAAATACATAATGTAAATTTAATAGTTTATGGATATAATCCATAAAAATATTTTCTATGAGGATCTAAATACTCGTACATCCTTCATAATAATTTTTAAATAACATGAAAATTATCCTAAGCATATCCACTAGGAGTGTTTTAACCAAGAGTGCAGCAAGGCCCATTGTCTTGCACCAGTTCCCGATCGAGTCTAGCCCAAAGTGGTGTTTTATTGTTTTACCCCTAGGTAGATTAGTGCCAGAGCTGCCTCTCCCTGCCCATATCTAGATTGGGAATTATTTTTTGGAAAACTCACTGAATCTCTACAGGACAAAAATTCTATATGTTCATCTATAGTAATCCTAAATGTCTATCTCAGGGTAATGTTTTCTAATCAGAGTTTCACTAAATCTATTTCCAAGGTTCTTTCTAAACATCCTCTGATACTAACTATAAATCCCCAACCATAGAAGCCTAGAGTCAGGGAATTATTTTAATACATTGGCATGATTACAAGGAATCAATTCCTTAAATACTGATCAGTTTATCAGTCTTGGAAAATACATTACAAACAGTAATGTTAAATTACACATTAGAAAATAAAACACAACATAAAAGATCATTTGATAATGCCATTAATCCCCTACCTTAACCATTATTATCAATCAAAATTCACTTCTAGGAATCCTGGGAAAACTAAAACATAGAAAGGCGTGAGCTTAGATTCTCAGTAAAGATAACAATATTGCAGAAACTTCCATAAATAAGCATAAACATTTAAGGAAATGTATATGACTAAATGAAAAGCCTTTGAAGGTTAAAATTCTGCATAATATGTCAAAGATACACTAAAATAATTCCATTAAATTATTCAAAAGTATATTGTACTAGTCGAATAATAACATTCAATATCAATAGCCACTTTCAAAATCAGGGAATGCATAATGATGGACATTCTAAAACATTTTATCAAGGCCTTGACCAAGACATCTAAAAATGATTAAGGCCTTGGAAAAAACAATATATCAAAATTTTAAAGGCCTTAGCTAACTCCACATCTAGTTGTCTTATGAGACCTACTGATGCATCGAGGAGCTATAGCAGCCTCCACCCGTCACATACTATGTCCAATACATTCCTCATATGAAATGGTTGAAATATAACATAAAAATTCGTATTAAAACTAGAATATGAAATGTCAATAATTTAACCATAAACCATGAATGGTATAAAAATAGCAAATTCATAGTTAAACATATTACAAAACCTTCAATACAACATGGATGTTTTGTATCATAATAAATTAACTTCAAATAAACTTAAAATCCATCAAAGGATGTTGACATAGATAAAATCAAATCTTTTTTTTGAGAAACATCTCTTCTATTTTGTAACCATTTAAGAGTCACATAATTTTAAAGAAAACCATTATTTTGAAAATATTTATAATATTTTAAGGGAAGCTTCAATGATGTTATAATGGCGAAAAATAGCCGCAACCACTGTATAAGTTTAAAAAAATTCTTCTCTAAATATTGTCGAAAAGGACATAATGTACCGTGTTTGGAAAAGGACAGAAAGATTCCATTCAAAACATATAAGGTTAAATAATGTTATAAATAACATTACCCCTTTATCTAGTAAAAAAATGTTTTCAAATACATTTTTAAGAAACATAGATGTGGAGGATAAAGAGGTCCTAATAGATACTTATGTAAAAACAAACTCGGATAATAAAGAGATTGTATAATTAACCCTTACCTTGTACTTTTCCTAGGACGAGTATAAGTTATCCTTTTGTATAATGGTGAAATAATTGTTATTAAATTATACAAGAATAATATAAATTAATATGATATCATATATGATCTTTTAGTATTCCTTTGTTAATAATATCATAATATTATCATCATTTCGTGTGTTAACTGATTCGTTTTCCATTAAATTATTTTTTATATAAGTAATGTTTTTTATGGATAGGATGTATCTTATTCGTATTCATAATGATATTAAGCACATATAAATTATTTTTAATCTTCTAATGAAAATTATTTTTGAATTGATACGATGTGGAATGAATCTCATCACGTTCGTGGAGACAATAATCCATACGTATGCACGACTGAAAAAATTATTAATTTTATATTAAAATAATATATAATTGTATGGTATATCATATATACAGAATCATAATCAAGATATATTTATTATTTACATCAATTACACATCATTTTTATAACCATCCAAATAATAATATATTGAATAACAATTAACCACGACATGGAGACGGTAAGTCGTACATATGCACATATGAAGACAGGGAATTTAAAGGATGGATAGAATAATGAATATGGTTCTACCATATTTATAATAACATCACAATATATATAAGATACTATAGTTTTTATTTTTGAATGTAAACAGCAAAGAAAGAGGAATTGGAAGAAGAAAGGAACTTGAAAGAGGTGATGAAATATTTACCTCATCTTTGGGTTCTTCCTTTTATTTGATCAAAAGGGCTCCATAGGTTGGATTTATGACTAATTTAATCCCTCTAGGATGAAGGTAGGATAATTGGGAGGATATTTGGGTAGGTTTTGGCCGAGAAAAATGGATTTGGAGTTGTGACTTTGAGAGAAGGGGAGGATCCCTTTTATAAGAGGGGTGAGGGGAACCTTAGGAAATACTTAAAATATTATTTTATAATAAATTTATTTTCGATTTCTAATCGATCTAAAGTTAATTATATAAAGGATATGGTGGGGATGGGTCTAAAACCACTCAACCAATAGGTTTTGGAGAGGTTCTGGTCACCATATTATCCTAAAGTTTTAGATTTAACTCTTAGTTAAATAGTTTGACATTTAACATGTCTCTTTGTATTTTTATATTATATGGTTAATCAAAATACTATAAAATGTCATTTGAAACCCAATTGGTTCATAAATGTCATATATATTATTATATAAGTCTTTTGACCAAACTTTAGATTTTTAAGACTATTATATCAAATAATAATATAGTATTTTTTTAAAAACTATTTTATGTCAATTTTGACACTATTTATAGTTTGTTTTTTTAATCATACCATCATTATTACATAGAAAAAATTTGATCTAAAAAACCCTAAAATTTCATATTAACCATGTAAATTAGTGGAATTTATAAAAAGTCTCAAATTACATTTATTTGGTTATTTATAATGTCAATTAGTTTATTCATTTATTAAAAAGGTAATTCTTGAATCATCATTATGTCATAAATAAATTTCATTATTTAAAGTCTAAAAATTATAAATAAAAAACCATTATTTTGAAAATATTTTTATATTTATAATGAATATTTATAGTCTAATTTATCTTATTTATAACCCTATATTGAAAATGTTTTAGTTATTATACTTTGAATTTAACACTTTTAACTCTTCTTTGAATTAAATAGTAATAAATGTCCTAAGCTATTCCAAGTGGACCTAAAGGATCAAATATCATTCCTAAGGTTGTTTTTGGTCGAATTAAACTTATCCAATAGGATTAGGACATGTGACAGGGTATGAATAATATCATTTTTACCGTTAATTGTCAAATTTACTTTAAACCATGGTAATTAAAAGTTAAACATTACTATTCACCAAAACTTATTTTTATCTTATTAAACCACATTTTTCTTACTGATATCAACTGTGTCTCTTGAATTTTTGAAATTCCAATAATAGAAACAGTGAAATTATGTTTTATGCGAATTTGCAAATTCTCTTAGGAGGTGGGTAAAAGACGGTGAAAAGTTAAATAAAATTTTATATATCTAATATTATTACAGAATGACTATAATGAATTAAATTGAAAATATATTGGTATTATGTATCTATTTATACCGAAAATAAATCAAAATAAAATTAATAATTATTTAAAAATAAGTCGGTTTTAAACAATAACTCAGTCCTTTTCACTATTTGTCAAAAATTGAATGTTTTTAGGAAAATACCAAAAATTTACCCTAAGATAATTTTGATATTAAGAATTCAAAAATAAATTATATTTTACCAAATTAAAAACATACAAGTTTCATTTATTAAATTAAAATTAATTCATGTTGTCAAACCAAATAGCGTGTTTTTAAGAAACAATAACTTTTAAAAGATTGACACATTTTTATGTATAATTTCAAAGTAAAATTACTTAAATGACAATAATTGGATTAAAAGGTAAAAATATATCTACTTGTACTTCCAAACCATTAAAAATTATAATTTAAAACTATAAAATATTTTGATTAATAATGTTGTATTCAGTTAAAATATAGTATTTTTCACTATTCACCCAAATATGAAAGTTATTAGAAAAACACAAAACAATTATTGAAACTAAATTATTATGTCCCAATTCTAAAAAAGAAGATTATTTTGTCAATTTGAATATATAAAAGTTTCAAATATTGGATTTAAAATGGTTCTTAATTAAAAGGTGTAAAATTGCATTTTTTAAAAATAATTCTTCTATCTGAAAAAATGAATTTTTTCTTACATTATGTCTAAGAAACTCATAATAAAATTTATAAAATTATAAGGATTATATAAAATTAAAAATTCATTTATTTCTATTCATAATTACTTTTGAACGGAAATTTTGGTAAGTCATGGTGTGCTGGAACTCAGTGTTGCGTGTAGTGAAATGTATTGCATTACATTGAAAAATAACTTATTATGAAATCTTGGGGTGTTAATATTTATATATTGGAGGAATAATTAATAATTAATATTTATGAAATTAAATATTAAAATATTCACATAGCTTCGTCAAATATTAACTATTTAATGGGGATTTGGATTTACTTTTTGTATCCATCATTGAGTCTAGAATGGGGAGTTTAGACTAGGTGTGGCAAAAACTCGAGTTGGGCCTAAGGGTTTGCATGTGCCCCTTTGTCTTTTCGTTTTTTATCTTTTTTGTTAATTTCTTTATTCCATTCTCTTCTTTCCTACTACCTCTCACATACACCTCTCATATGGATACTCCTACACTTCTATAATGAGAGAGAAAAGGGTATGGTAGAGATATAGGGATATGAAAGGGAAGAGAGGTATCATATCGAAGCCATCAACATGCAGGATCAATGTGTAGTAACCGTCGTCCTTGAAGTCGACCCAGGAATCAATGGTGTCTAAAAGAAGGCAGTAAAATATTCATTTTTTTCTTAGATACACAATAAATTTTTTGTTTCTTGTTTTTATAGTCATACATAGCATGCTTCTAGCCTCTTCTGCCCCGACCTATTGATTTGGTGTAAAAAATGAGGGTTTTTGGGCAATCTAAGGGTTCAAATATGGGGGAACCCGGATACACAGTGCGTAGTTCAAATGACATTAAGTGTCTTCTTCTTATTCGGGGAAGTTGAGTTTTATGGAATATACACTGGGTATAAGATATATATATTGTATACTAGATCTTGGCTATGTGGCAGAGTACCGAGGCATGTATACTTGTGTTGGGATACACTGTCAGGTACCGTACAAGGACAAATACTATGTAGGTTAGTTGGCTATGTAAGAGTACACCTCTTGGATATGTAAATGGCCATGATGATTGAGGGGCATAGGAATGTACAACATGTTGGTCACACGCTGGTTCCGTCCTTACACAATGTGTACATGGGACTTCTACATGCCCAGCTCGGCAATGGACCATGCCTAGGTGGGGTTGGTGGAGTACTTGTCATGTTCCCATGGGGAAATGTTGTGTACTGCCCTCTCGTAACCTTTTGGGGGGATTTTATGCATTCTATCCCTGGTGTTAGTTGTGGATCTGAGAGTAGTCTAGTTTGAGTTGTTTTCCACATAGATCATGACGGTGGAACCCATGGAGGGACTTGGGGACTCTTAATGGGGTTTTTAGGTCTCCTATCAGAAAATAGAGGCTCTTCCTCTAGTTATCTAATTTAGTTGTCACCTGTTAGTGAGACTTCAACATGAATTATCATTTTTGTGTTTGGACCATCCTTGTTGAGATTATTGATCTGAGATAAGTTGTGAGTTATCTTTCAAGACTTATGCATTGAGTATGAATCTCTTAATAGATATTCCCTTTTATTATAAGAGGCCTTGAGACTAGTTTCTTTTCAGGTTCATATATTGGATGACTCTATCATTTATCTAGTGGAGGAGGATCCCATGAGATATTCCTTTTCTTACATACTGATTAAGGGAGTCCCCTGTAGGATCCATATACGCATGTATACTTTTAAAGATCCTCCTTGCATGATTCCTTAGTTTCTTACTATTATAAGATCCTGAGTTGGTTTCCTCCTTTACCATTACTACATAGAATCTTGAGTAGAATTACTTTTCTTGTTTTTAAATTAAGGATCCCAAGTAGGATTCCTTTCAGGTTTTGTATTGAGGGACACCATGGGTGCCAGTTTCATGAACGAACCTGAGTTATACATCAGGTTTTGGTAGATACGGTGTTCGGGTGTCACCGTAGATCCTTTTAGGAACTTTTAAGACATAGGGCTTTGGATTATTTTTTTGGTTAATCAAGAAAACCTCACTAATTATTTCTTCTTGATATTTGTTTTCTGATGTATAACTGTTTACAAGAGTTCCTTCCACATTTGGGGATGTTGAGCCCAACACGAGATGACAGTCTTGCTTATTGGGATTCTTGGACATTCTCTCATGGGATCCAAATTCTAATCAACATTATTTCATATATTTATTGGTATACTGAGAGTTACTAGATGGGGAATGGATATTTAGCTTGAAATTATATTTATTTTGATTTATAATTTTTGGAGATGTCCATAGGTGATTCTTGGTATCCAGTTGTTGAGCCTTATGTGATGACTTATATGACATGATTGATAATGGGATTCCCATTGTAGTAATTCCATGGATGGACTTATAGGAAAGATAATATATGATGAGGATGATTATGCTTTCCTCGATTCATGAATGTTGAACAATGACCCAGGGTTGATTATACAGTAATGACTGGTGGGGATTATTACGATCTATTCTTCCTATGATCAAAATGATTACGCTCTTCCGAATAAGTTACAAGACTCGAGGGGTGTGTCCTGATGACTCACCCATTAGTTATATCATTATACAATCCTGAAAAATCCATACTCATGGTAGATTATGCACTCCAGAATGGTGGGGATGATTATGATCTTCTCATGATTTGATCAGAATGATTAAGCTATTTCAGATTAGTAACGAGACTTGAGGGGTGTGGAATGGAATCTCATTATTGAGTTATCTCTTTACATATCACCTAATAGTAAGAATCATTGGCATCATCCATGTTCTGAATGTCGTGACTGACTATGCACTGAGACCTAGGGCTCAAACATTGGATTGGATTTACAGTCATAGACATCAGGATTACTAACTCTGCAACCTTTTACATTATGTTTGAACGTAATCCATGGAATCCTTCTTTTATTGATAGAATTTCGGTATATATTATCTTTCATTACATGATTGAACATCAGTATATGATATCCTTGATTGTTAATAGAGGCTTGTACATGTGAACTCTGGTGTAGAGAAAGCACCCACTATGGGGACATTACTTTGTTAGAGATATAATTCTTGTGTAGGATGAAACAGGTGCATGTCAATGAGATTACAATCCCAAAGAACAACATAAATTTTCACAACTTGAGTGGAATGATGTCCAAATTAATTCCCTTAGACATGATGTAAATGAGAATTGGTTTATGGATCCATGGATTGAATGATGATGTTTGTTCATGTTGTCTGATTAACATAAACAAGAATGTCATATCTATTTATGTACGTACAGTTTCGGGAATATACATGAATATACACATAAATATGAAGATCCATGGTCGAACATGACCAATGTACATTGATTATTGTCCCTGGGATCAACTGTTGTTTCACAATGGAGTTTATTTACTTTTAGATGTGTATTAGTGAGGTTGATCAGTTTCCTTTTGCATAAACTTTTAGCATCACTATTATAGGTTTCATGATGGTTTCCTTACATAGATTCCTTATCACCCCTGCACATGTACATCGGGGTTCATGTAGTTGTTATGTCTACTTTTATGGTTGAGCACAAGTTTCATGGTGGATTGGGATGAGGCCCAGATTTTCTTGATCGGAAAGAGCTACTCATGTGGTTCCTTGTTCGGATGGTGCAGTTCGATAGTGTTTGAAGACTAGGTATGTGGTCTTTCTTGGAGTTAGTAGTAGAGCCATATACATTAACATTCAGTTTATTTTGTACTATATTTTCTGTATGGTTGGCTCAGTTGGTGGCCAGTGTAGTATTTTATGGAATAATTTTTTGTAATTTTATATCATTTTACTAATTGTTATAGCATGTACTATTATAGTTCTTTATAGCTTATTCATTATTTTTTACATTCTGTTTTGAACAATAATTAGTTATTTCAACAATTTTCTATGTTTTTTATGATGTCATAGTATCCTCACTATCACACACTAGGCCCTCAAAACTAGTCAGCAGCCTCAGGCATATGGGGAGGTGCGATTGAGGCCATGTTACGTACCAGCTTGAAGCACCAGTTTAGTGGAAATTGGGCCAGGATGTTACATTAAATATTATATTGAATGTATTATATGTATATATAAATAATAAAAACATCATGAGTAATTTTATAATTTTACAACTCACATATTTGAATTTAATTTTTTTCAGAACAATGCTAATATTGATAAAACCTTCTATTATAATGACTATGTTATAAGGTGACATAATGAAATTTTTTTTCACATAAAGTCAGTCTTGAATGAAATAAATTCTATCATATGAACATGAAATTTTTTGTAACACAAGCCAAGTATATTTTTGTGTATACCACAAGCTATGTCGTCGTTGTGCGTAGTTGAAGCTTATCGAGGTGTAGCATACAACAAAATACATCAAAGAAATGTAAAATAATTGATATCCTAAAATTTTATTGATTTTTATATTCCACCCTTTTAATTCAGATTATCCCTCAAAATTCATATGGGTTATGAAATTATCAATACTTCAATGTTATTTTCTTCGAAACCCACATCATAAAATTGATGCCTAAAACATCTAGTTCAAAATGAATAGTTAGAAAATAATATTTTTCTGATATAAATCATGATTATGTCTCTATGTAAGATAATGTAGGTAATGACTTGGGAATAATTAAAAATCATAAATAATATCACAAATCAATAAATGTCATCGATCAAAAGAAATTGGTTGATCTATTGAATGTTAATAATCCTCAGGCCATAAAAAATGAACATAAAAGAGGTCATTGATATAATCAAAACTAATTATAATAAGAAAACATTTTCATAATTATTCCTTTTCAGAATATTGAATAAATTTACTGAGAAAATGAAAATAATTTCTTTTAGTGCAATTTCACCACTGGTCGTTCCATGAACAATTTCGATATAAATGCTTATTCAACAAAATGAAGTTTAAGTTGTCATTCCTGTAGTGTTAGTAATTCATGTGATCCATAAATAGAATGATAGTTTATTATATCTATATTATCAAAAAATAATCTTAGCACAAGTTATAAAATATGCATGAGACCACATATGGTGATAGAATACTTTATTCCAATGAGCATCATCTGATGTTAAAGTTAAACTTTCTCTAAATTGGAATCCTTACAATACTTCTGAGAGGTGAAAATAAAAAACAATAAAAAGAGTTTCACTAAATCAAGTTAACATTTATTCCCCATATATCATAATTTATAACTTATTGGTCACAATGAAAACATGTGAACACATTCATCATATATTCTCTTGATTCATGGTAATATTACGAATTACAATATGTCCTAAGAGAAAACATACATCATTCTTTACTATTAAGTAAAAAAAATTATAAAATTCATCCATTATCTCATAAACCCCATTTCTAAAAGTTCTTAATCGGTTATAGTGAAATAATTACTCTGTAGTTTACATTTTCATAAACAACATATCCTTATCAAAATATTATTAAGAGTAATATCATCCATTTTATTATTACCTTTTTCAATCTCCTTAGGCTCCTCATCAACTGGTCCTGTGTGGTGTTTCACTAGAGTTGAGGTAAATCCATGTGGAATGGATGGTCTATAAGTATCAGCCGTTTTCTCCATGCCTCTCAATGTGAACACATTGACATTCCCCTTGGGTTTTAGGGTAGGTTGGGAATTAATATTTCCAAATATCTCACATACCAATTCATGGATGTTAGAGGAAATATAGATCATATGTGTCTTCAATTCCTACAACTCCAAACCATGACTCTTAAACTAATTCTGTTGATTAAGAACAATTTTTTTCAAAATTTCTTCAAATTTAGAATCTAAATCTTCTTTTAAATTATTTTTTAATTTACTATTTGATGACTGGGATTCAAATCTCCGTTGGGGTTGTTCAAAAACCTCTATGTAAGGTAGTAGTTGTTGTATTTGTTGATCAAAGATTGAAATTGGTATTGTTTAGAGACATACCTCATGTTTGATTTATCCTTCCATCCACGGATGTATGTTGGTGAAAAGTATCGTGCAATCATAATCCTTGATTAATTCCAACCATATCCTCTATCTCATGTTCAATTATTTTTGAGTGAATATATACTTAAAAATTTTGTGGTGAGTATATATTTCACATTTTACCCCATACAAATGATGCCTCAAAATTTATAATGAAAAAAAACTAATTCCAAATCATGTATAGTGTAATTTAACTCATGAGGTTTTAACTGACGTGAAGCATAATCAATTACCTGATCATTTTGCATAAGGAAACACCAAGTCCTTTAAATGAAGCATCACTATAAATTACAAAATCACCATTTCTAGAATATAGTTCCAATACTGGAGAATTCACTAATATTATTTTCAATTCTTGTAAAAAATAATCAAATTCTTTTGTGAAAATGAACTTAACACCTTTTCGAGTAAACATAGTCATTGGATAAGAAAACCGTGAAACATTTTCAACAAAAATCCAGTAATATCCTATCAAACAATGAAATAAATGGATCTCGATTCTATTTGTGAGATTTTCCATTCTTCAATAACTTTTGTTTTAGAAGGATCAATAGTTATGCCATTTTTTGAATCTATGTAACCAAAGAATGAAATTTCCTATTACTAAAACTCACACTAGTTGAATTTCCCAAATAGTTTATTTTCATTTAAGGATTTTAAGACAAAACTTAAATGAATTTCAAGCACATATTTACATATAGAATAACAAAAAATATCATCAATGAACACAACCTCAAAATTATTGAAGAACTCACATAAACTCCTTTCATAAGATCCATGAATATAGAAGGTGTGTTGGTTATGCCAAAAGGCATTGCTACATATTCACAATGTCCATATCTAGTACGAAATGTGGTGTTTGGGATGTCTGCTTCCTTTACTTTCAACTAAGGGTACCACAACCTCATGTCAATCTTTGAAAAATACTGAGCTCCCGGGAGCTGATCAAACACATCATCAATATGAGGAGAAGGATACATGTTTTTAACATTGATGTTATTCAATGCACTATAATCAATGAAAAGTCTCATTGAATCATCTTTCATTTTATCGAATTTGGATACAGCACCCCATTGTGATGTCCTAGGTCAAATAAAAACTTTATCTAATAAAACATCCAATTGCTATTTTAATTCTAAATGTTTAATTTGAGCCATTTGATAAGGGGGTTTTTAAATTTTGTCAGCATCAGGAACAATGTAAATAGTAAATTCAGCTTCCCGATCAGGTATAATACTATGAACCATATAATAAAAAACATAATGGTACTCATTTACCACTGTCACATCATTAAAAAGAATAGTTCATTTGTTTCCAAGAATATTTTAAAGGTAACATTCATTTCCATCATTTACTAGTCCCTCAGCTTCTTGATATTTTATCAAATGTAAGGGTTCATTCTTTTAGACAAACTGGAAATCAATCTGAAAAGAAACCTCATTAGCTCTGTAGTCAATCTTATTATGATAAACCAAAAGCGAATCCATACCCAAAATAACATCAAACACTACATGTGGAAAAAAATAAGGTTTGCATGTAGATTATTTCCACACATAGGAACATGAAGGTTATTATAATTTCTATTTATTTCAAAAGTTTCTCCAGGTGTTTTTTCCATATGTTCAAGATATATATGTTGAGATAGAATTCCTAATTTACTATACAAATTCTTAGAAATGAACGAATGTGTAGACCCTGAATCCAAAAACACATTCGAATAATCTGAACAAACAAACATTGTACCTGATACTACTTCATTTGTTGGCCCAACATCAGCTAATGCTGTTGCAAATAACTTCACCATCCCTTTCTTCTTTTAGTCTGGTTTCTTCCCCTCAGTTGACTTCTTCATTGGACACTCATTTCCTTAATTACCCATTTCATTTCATTTAAAACATTTTACTGATTGTAAATAAAATATTGTTTCACCATTACCCTATTAATTTTCAGTGAAATTACGAGACTTATGTCCCATTTTACCACATCGGTAGCACTTTCCAGAATTCAAAAGAGATTCCCCAACATGATTTTTACCACAATTTTCACAAACAATGAACTTAAGTTTATTACCGTTAGAATTTTTAGAAGAGTTTTTTCCTATTTTCTTACCAACTTGATCTATTATTCTTTTGTTTTTCAAAGAAGACATGACCACCAGAAAACTCTATTTCCACCTTCTCTACACATCGAACATGTTTTTCATAACTTTTTACTTCATGAGAAGCTAAATACTTTCGATACATTGGCATTGATACTTCCACTTAGTCATCCTCCTTCCTCAATTCTAGGAATTGTTTTTCCATCCACAGACGAACCGACTAAGGAAAATATTTCTCAAGAAAAATACCATTGAATACATCCCAATCAAGAGTATAAATCTGCTCACTATCCCTAATATTTTTCAGCATAAAGAGAAATTGATCAACTTCACATTCAAAAAGGTTAACATCGATACTAAAATTTTTGTTTTCTGAAGACCCCATGAAATAAAAAATCATCTCCAGTGCTTCAATCCACCCTTCATCTAGAACAGTGTTAGATGATACTCTGAATGATGGGAGATGATGCCTCATGAAATGCTCCACTAATGAAATGTTACGCTATGGTTGATCTAGCTGATCATGTGCATGGATAAAACCACCATTTATATCCTGAGTCAATTGTACTATCACTAAAACAAACTATATAGCTTTGATTCTGACCATCTCCAGTTTTGCTGATTTGGAAGGTTGTTTTCCTCCTGATGTTATCCCAACATAGCTACTATGTATCCTCTATAGAAAACCATTATTAACACATAAATATCTTAGGCATAGCAATATGGTAATCTAAAAATGCTATATCACTTCAATATTACCATAAATTAATTTATGGACATCTTGTTCACAATATCATACCTTCTAAAGATATCTAAACCGGCCTTTGATACCAACTATAAGTACTCCGCCAAAAAAAATTATAATATTGAATTAAATGAATAATTCACATTGAGGATAATTTCAATTTAAGAGTTTTATTGAATTAGGACATAAATATTACATTAAATCTCAATAATTACAAAGAAGACACTTCTACTCAATTTCAATTTTTTCAAAGAAAAAAAAACTCTTGAATAAAAGAGCCATGTCTACTTCTATTTTTTAGATAGAATAACATTTCCTAGATCCCATCATTAACCCTACTCATCTTTTAGTCTTGTGAAAAGAATTTCAAAACATGGGATGAGTATAAAAAGCTCAATAAGGGTTACAAAACAAAGAATGAAAACATTATTTCATAATTACATACAAAACATAAGCTCTTTGACATACCTCATGAAATTATATGATTTATAAATAATAAATAGAAATCTTAAATCAAAAAGGTATCTTGTGGCATTAATATCATAATTACATTGTAGCTGTCATAGCTTTGTAGGGAGTAACATTTGGAATACTCATCACAATATATTCACTAAATCTCTTAGGATAAATGTTCACATTTACCTCCGTCACGTTACCCAATGATGTAGAGAGATATATTGGTCTCACTCATCCTAAGTGTATAATGGAGCCAACAATATACATAAACAACTCCCAAGAACCATAACATATTCAGAACACTTATAACAAACATAAAGGAATGATAACATTTCCACATTGAAATTACAATATATCATGTAAATATACTGACATAACAAAACCATTATCAAATCCATTTTCAATTCCAAAATACGTAAAAGATTACATGGTATTTATTTTTCTCTTAAATACATTAATGTTTGTTTAGGAAGCCATATATCAAATAATACTAGCAGCGGCAGAAAAGGTTGTTGTCACAGCTTGCGTTATAAAAAGACATTTTTTGTCATATAGTAAAAAGCTTCATATAAAAAGATTCTAATTGATTGAAATGAAAATTCAAAGGTTATTATACAACTTATAAAATAAAATCATGTATTAAAATATAATATTCCTCAATGAAAAAAAATTGATATGAATTCCCTTACCTCATGTCCTATTTGACCTGTTCATTCTTTAATCTCCTGAATAATAAAATTAAGATAATTTATACTTTCTTAAAATCATTTTTCATGTTTATTATTCCTCTTATGTCACTTATTACCATGTTGTAAACATTATGTAATCATTTATATTTATAACAGTAATTTTGTCGATATTTGGTAATTGAGTCAAAAACGAACTTCTTTTAATTATATGTTGTTCATGAGGTAAAATATCCATTATCTCCAGAATGATATTAATGATGTAGATATCATATATATCATATATTTTCAGTATATTTTTTTAATTATAGTAGTTCATAACATTTGGAGATATGAAATGAAATGCACCGTTCATGGAGACTGTAAGTTGTACGTACACATGAACGCTACTTTCATTTCTATTTATTATTTTAATTGAATTAAAACATAATGAAACATATTTATATTATAATTAAAGGGTAAAATATAATATATAATATCATTAAATCCATATTTTTTATGTCCCACATATGTCATTAATGAGTCATATCCCTTTGAGGGGGCGATAGTCTGCACTACCTCAAATGAAATTATAGAGATTACCCATAATAGAAACCATAAAGGTATACTATAAATATAAAATAAATAATGTAATGACCCAATATTTTTGAGTAGTATATTAACTTACTCTTAATGATTTAATAAGATGTTAATAGTTAATGTAGAATGAGGAGTCGATGGCTTCATCCAGCAGACCCGAACCTTATGAAGCCCACTTAGCAGAGCTTGGGAAGGAGGTGGCATCTTTGGGCTTCACTTTGGACCAATTCCAAGCCGAACTCCAGTGTGTCAAGCTTGAACGGAAACGCATGCGAGAGAAGTTCAAGTTAGTAGAGATTACTACTAGGGAAATGTTATCTAATCCTCCCTCGGATTCTCTCGCCATAGCACACCATACACTTAGGTCATATGCCGCTGTTATAAGGGGCTATGAGACGAGACCCTAGCTTCTTTATGTAATCCTTTGGGATGAATGAATTAATATTCCTACTTTTAGTGATGTTTGTGAAACTTCAAATATCCAGATAATTTTAGGATGTATTTTATTGATGAATTTTGAAAAAATGATATTTTAAAATATTTAAGTAAACCCTAATAATTAATGATGTGTAATGATTTTTAAAAATTGGTCTTCTACAAAAGCGTTTAGTAAGGAATTTGGAGTCTAATAAGATCAACTTAATTTTGGATGAATAGTAAATTATGAATAGTGATTTTACCCTTAGGATTAGTAATGTGACCAAATGGATTAGTAATTTCACTCAAAGAAAGTTTTAATATAATTGAGACACCTAGATTAAGTAATGTGATTCAATAAAATGGGTAAATAAAGGTTTCAAAAATTATTAGTCAAGTATTAGTTTTTTCGGGTGAATAGTTTTTTTTAATTATATATTTAATTAAAAATTATTAGAAAATTTTTTTTATAAAAAGGACTTTATTTTTGAACTCAGAGCATCGATATTATGTTATGGTAATTTTTGGGGATTTTTCTGAAAAAGCAAATTTTCGATGAATAGTGTTTTTATTTAAAAATAAAAATAAAATTATTTAGAAAATTATTTTTATAAAATAGAGTTGATAAATGTATTTAGAGAATTGATATTCGGTTAAGGTGAAATTTTGGGAATTTTCTGAGTAAGATGAATTTTTCAGTGAATAGTAAAAATGCAGTTTTAGGGTTTCGGTATGTTTAATGACATCATAATTGTGTCATGATGATGTCATGAGATATTTTATGGTTTTTCCGGACAAGGGTGATGAATTATTGTTTTGGGGGCCCCATTTGGCCTAACTCCATGGTAAATGCCAAGGGAGAGCACATGGTTTTGAGAAAAGCACTTGTAAGGCGTCCCTTGGCCATTAATGCCTTGTCCCCTCACTTTCCCTATAAATACCCACCCTTTCCTCTTTTATTTTTCACTCCAAACTCTCCCCCAACGAAGTTCTGGTCTCCTTACCTCCCAAGGAGTTCTTACAAGGTGTCCCCAATCCCAAAAGCTCCAAACCATTGAGTTTTAAGAGTCACATTTTAAGGTAAGGGATCCAACCTCTCTCTTTCTTTTCATGTAATCTCTTTTATGTAATTCCTTTTATGATCCATGTTATTATGTGAGAGGATGTTCATTTATATTCCTAATACTTCCCATTTCATGTTTATATAATTAGATATCCCCTCTCACTCTCATCATTTCATTTTATGAATGTTTAAGTGAAGCTGTTAGGCTGCCGAATTTTTAAGTGATTCTTTCACCCTTCTCATTTTTCATGTTCGATTTTCATGTCAAATCTTTCAAGTTCCATATATTATGGTGGGTTATGATCACTATATCTATCATAATTATCTCTTATGATCATATTATGAGAGACCCTATTTTATCTTGTCAACGAATTTTTTTATTGAAGTTAAGTGACATCGTTAGGATGCCGAATTTTCATAAGAGAAATCTTATTTTTTTCTCACTTCCATATTTCTCATTTCAAATGGTATATCATTAAAATTTCATTAACATGTTCTTAAAGCCCTTATATTCTATTCCCCTACTGTTTTATGGATCATTTATGAGTGGGTGACCCATGTCCCCTCTTTTTTTCAATGTTTTCTAAAACCTTGTAACATAGCCGTTATGCTGTAGAATTTTCGTCTCAAAATACCTCTCTCTTTTCTCAAAATTATTTTATATTATAAAGTGAATACTCAAAGATCTTATTTATACAAGTTTATTCACATATATATCAAAATGTTCTATTTTATATTCTGGGATTTACATAGATGAGACCCGCTTTCCCTTTCCGTGGGTTTAAAGTGACGTAAAGATCATGTCTTTAAAGCAGTTTTTAAAACGTTATGATTATGAAATGAAACCCATTTATTTTATGATATCTGGGTTATTTATGAAATTTTTTATGATGATATATGTGGCTCACATGATAATAATGTAAAATTTAAGGGTTCTCTTAGATAGCGCTCCAATGCATTGGGTAATGATCTAACCAGTAGAGATTACAATTTTCACGATACCTTGGTGAATAACCTTGGTAATTTTCAAATGACACCTTGGGGACGGACCTTGGTTATATGTTAATGATTGTCTATGTTAAATGATGTTGCCACATCTTGAAGTTATGAAAAATGTTATTTTTATTATGAAATACCTCATGATTTCTTTCTCATGCCTTAAAGTTCTTTTCATGTCCTTATTGAAGTATATCAAGTTCACATGTAAAATGTTCCTCTTGTTTACCTTATTGGGCCTTTTGCTCACCATTTCTTTTGATGTCTGCCCCCAGGTTATGAGATGAAGTAATGAACCTAGGATGAACTTAAGGAGAATCCTTTCAAGTGTTTAAGAAGAATCCTTTATGTTGTTTTCATGTATTATGTTCCTGGTTTCCAAGACACTAAACCTTAAAGATCCTCAGTTTTGTGTAATGTAATGAAAGTTTATGTAATAAAAAGACGGGATTCTATAGTTGGTATCAAAGGATGGTTTATTTATTTGTGAAAATTAGGATATAAAAACTTTAGGAAGAACCCTATAGAAAATTTTAAATATAGGAAAACTTCCTGGTATTTTGGTAAGTATTGAGTAAGTGGTTTATCAAAAAAATTCATCCCTGTTTGGATACGTACAGGTAGAGGCAGCTCTGGAACAGATGTAAATAGGGGTAAAACCCGAAAACACCACTTTGATCTAGACTCGAACGGGAACTGGTGCACGATAACGGGCCTTGCTTCACTCTTGTTTACGACACTCCCGGGGGATATGTTTGTTTAATCACAAGATTTTTATGAATCATTATAAAGGAATTATAGAGAAGTGTAATTGTCTAAGCATGAAGTCTTAGTTAAAAGATTCATAAATGAAATAAGTTTCTCACTAAGGTTTTATTCTTTTAGAAAATGGCGGGCAATAGGAGGAACTGTGCCGATGGTGACTGTAATGCACCATGTGCTGACGGCCCTCCGATGGAAGCCGTACTGGAAACATTCCTGCGAATGATGAACCAACTGACTCAAGTTAAGAGTAATAACTTGAATCAAGCTGAGAGGCCAATCTCAGCACGAAGGGAACAACTATCTGTTGAGTCCTTTATGTATCAACGACCACCAACATTTAGTGTATCTACTGACCCATTGGTTTCAGAACAATGGATAAGCTCCATTGAAAAGATCTTTTCTGTACTTCATTGTTCGGAACAAGAAAAAGTCACCCTTGCTGTTTACCGCCTAGAGGGAGAAGATGATCAGTGGTGGTCACTGATCAAAAACACGAAGCCATGAGGAGAGATGGAATCTATGGAGTGGGAAGAGTTCTAGGGAATATTCTTTAATAAGTATTTCCCTCATTCGATGAGAATGAGAATGGAGAAAGATTTTCTCGAGCTGAAGCAGAAGGAGAATGAATCAGTTGGAACCTACGAGATGAACTTCACAAGGTTTTCCTATTATACATCAATCTTTGTCATGGACCTTAATGGGAAGGTTGATAGATTTTTTGGCGGAATACAACCTCATCTACGGAAGAATCTATCCAACAGGGACTACGATCGCTATGAAGAAATAGTTCGAAGATCTATGAAAGTTGAACTAGAGTTTGGGGAGACACAGTGGTCTCACAAATCTAATTAGAAGAAGAGAACTCTAGAACCAATCCTAGGATGATGTTTTGATCAAGAAAGAGGTGGAAAGCATATGCAACATGCCACATGAAATAAATTTGGGACGAAGCATTCGGGGAACTGCTTGATCGGAAGTGGTAAGTGCTATAGGTGTGGAAAACAAGGACATATTTTTCGGAATTGTCTTAGTGATGTGAAGCCTCAACTTCCCAACACTAATGACAGAGGAAAGATGGTTCTGGCCCTACACGAAGTCACATGGTTCAAGTGTGTACAGCTTGGGCACTTTTCTAATCAATGTCCAAATCCGAGGGCGGTGGAGGGGAATCACATTCAACCTCAGCAGAGGCCAAGGGAGCAAGGTCGTGTTATCGCTATCACAACAACTGAATTTGATGTTCCGAACGATGTGGTAGGAAGTACTCTTGCCGTCCTCTAAAAACTAGAAAGTACTTTATTTGATTCTTGTTCTACGTATTCCTTTATTTCCTCCATGTTTGCATGGAATATAGAATCAATCCCCGAACTGCTAGAGGTAGAGTTGTCAGTCCAGACACCAAGTGGGATTATCCTTGCATCAAAAGTATTTAGAGACTCTAGTATTTACTTTGGTGAGCACAATCTTATCACAAATCTAGTAGTCATTCCCATGATAGAATTCGACATTATACTACGGATGGACTGGCTCTCAAAGTATAATGCTAAGATCAAATGCAGAAGTAAGGAAATATCAGTAGTCTTGAATGAATGACCTATAGTTATCTTCCAAGGAGAGATATCCCGAACTGATCCCTATCTAAAAGCACCTCCTATATATTTATTTATGGAGTTTATTGGTGATGATGAAGAAGGAAAAGGGGGCATACAAATAGAAGATGTTCTGATTGTTCAGGAATACATGGATGTATTTCCTGAGGAGTTACCTGGACCTCTCCCAGAAAGAGAGGTAGAGTTCTCCATTGAACTCGTACTTGGGTCTCAACTGATATCAAAGACTCCGTATAGAATGGAAAATGTGGAGATATAAGAGTTAAAGATACAACTCCAAGACTTGTTGGAGAAGGGGTTTATCTGACCAAGTGTGTCTCCTTGGGGAGCACCAGTTCTCTTTGTGAATAAGAAGGATGGATCAATGCGGCTATGCATTGATTATAGAGAACTGAATGGGATCACAGTGAAGAACAGATATCCTCTTCCAAGAATTGATGATTTATTTGACCAACTTCGTGGGGATCAATTCTTCTCTAAGATTGACCTTCGATCTGGTTATCATCAACTGAGGGTGAAGAAGGAAGATATTCCAAAGACTGCCTTCCGATCAAGATATAGGAATTATGAGTTTACTATTATGCCCTTCGGCTTGACTAATTCTCCTGCTATTTTCAGGGATTTGATGAATAGAGTATTTATAGACTACCTTGATAACTATGTGGTAGTTTTTATTGATGATATTTTGATATATTCAAAAAGTCGTGAGGAGCATGAAGATCATCTGAGGGGTATTTTGAAAACTCTGCGGAAGGAGAGGATCTTTGGAAAGTTCAGCAAGTGTGAGTTATGGTTACAACAAGTGGATTTCATGGGGCATATAGTAACCAATGATGGAATCTCAGTTGACCATGCAAAGACAATGTTTGTGGAGGAGTGGCCTCAACCAACAATAGTAACTGAGATTCGTAGTTTCCTTGGTATAGCAGGATATTATAGGAGGTTTGTGAAAAAAATTTCATGGCTTTCTAATCCACTAACCAAGTTGACTCAAAAAGGTGTTATGTTCATCTGGACAAAGGAGTGCGAGGAATGTTTCCAAGAGCTAAAGAAGAGATTGGTTACTGCATCTGTGATAACACTACCCTCTATCGGAGAAGGATTCTTTATTTTTAGTGATGCATCTCTGAAAGGTCTTGGGTACGTCCTCATGCAAAATGACAAGGTAATTGCCTATGCATCTCGACAGTTGAAGATTCATGAGCAGAATTATCCTACACATGATCTAGAGTTAGCGACAGTTGTTTTTGCTCTAAAGATATGGAGGCACTATCTTTATGGGGAGAAATGTGATATATACACCGACCACCAATGTTTAAAGTATATTTTCACACAGAAAGAATTGAACATGAGACAAAGGAGATGGTTGGAGCATATTAAAGACTACGACTGTTCAATTCATTATCACCCTGGAAGAGCAAATAAAGTCTCGGATGCGTTAAGCAGGAAAGATCTTGTTGTTCTGGAAACAATGAGGATCCTAGGAGATCCCTTGATTAAAGATCTAGTAAAACTAGACATGGTAATTATAAGGAAAGGGACATCATCAACCCTATCCCAAATGATTTCTCCACCTTCATTACTAGAGAAGATCAAGAAGGCTCAAAAAGAAGATCCTTTTCTACTTGAGAAGTTGGAGGCTGTAAAAGATGGGAAGTTCCCTGATTTCAATATTGATCAAGATGGTGTATTGAAATTTCGTACAAGACTATGTGTTCAATCTATTCTGGAGATAAAGACAGAACTGATCGATGAAGCTCATAACTCTACTTTCTCTATACATCTGGGAAGCACTAAAATTTATAGAGACCTTCGTGATCATTATTGGTGGGATAACATGAAGAGGGATATTACGGACTACACTACAAGGTGATTGGTGTGTCAGCAAGTAAAGGCAGAACGACAACCTCCTAAGGGTGTATTACAACCGCTACCCATACCAGTATGGAAGTGGGATAATATCACTATGAACATTGTAACTGGTCTCCCAAAAACATCCAAAGGAAACAATGCGATATGGGTTATTGTGGACCGTCTCACCAAGATCGCCCATTTTATCTCTATTCGGGATGATTTCTCTCTGGATCAACTTGCCATGATATACGTGAAGAAGTTGTAAGGCTGCATGGGGTACCACTATCCATCGTGTTTGATCATGATCCAAGATTCACATCAAAATTTTGGAGAGGTCTTCAACATGCTCTGAGTACTGAATTGAACTTTAGTACGGCCTATCATCCTCAAACTGATGGGAAATCTGAAAAGACTATTCAAACACTCGAAGACATACTGAGATTATGCTCAATGGAATTTAAAGGTGGATGGGATCAACACCTCCCATTAGTTGAGTTCTCCTATAACAACAGCTTCCATTCGAGTATTCAGATAGAACCCTATGAAGCTCTATATGGAAAGCGATGTAGGACTCTTACTTATTGGGATGAAACTGGTGAGAGAAAGCTTCTTGGTCCTGATCTTGTTCAAGAGATGACAGAACATGTCCATTACATCCAACAACACATAAATTCTGCTCAGAGTCGGCAGAAGAGCTGTGCTAAAAATCGTTGAAGGGACTTGGAGTTTGGTGTTGGCGACAAAGTCTTCCTTCGAATTTCTCCATGGAAGAGAGTCATGCGGTTTGGGAAGAAAGGGAAGCTCAACCCTAGGTACATTGGCCCCTATGAAATCCTTGATCGCATAGGAGCAGTGGCCTATCGTCAAGCACTTCCACCGAACCTAGCTCAAGTTCACGATGTCTTCCCTGTATCTCTCTTGAGTAAGTACATACCCGACCCTTCGCATGTACTGAACCCAGAGGTGGTACAACTGGAACATGACCTCTCTTATGAGGAGCAGCCAGTGGAGATCTTAGACCGTAGAGACAAGGGTCTATGAAAAAAGACTACCCACCTTCTGAAAGTGTTGGGGAGGAATCATAAATATAAAGAAGCGACTTGGGAGCCTGAGGAAACAATGAAGCAAAAGTACCCTCACCTTTTCAACTAGGCCCCATGTATAAATTTCAGGGACGAAATTTCTTAAGGGGGGAAGAATGTAACGACCCAATCATTTTGAGTAGTATATTAACTTACACTTTATGATTTAATAAGATGTTAATGGTTAATGTAGAAAGAGGAGTCTATGGCTTCATCCAGTAGACTCGAACCTTATGAAGCCCACTTATCAGAGCTTGGGAAGGAGGTGGCATCTTTGGGCTGCGCTTCAGACCAAGCCCAAGTCGAACTCCAGCGTGTCAAGATTGAACGGAAACGCATGTGGGAGAAGTTCAAGTTAGTAGAGATTACTACTAGGGAAATGTTATCTGAGCCTCCCTTGGATTCTCTCACTATATCACACCTTACACTTAGGTCATATGTCGGTGTTGTAAGGGGCTATGTGACGAGACCCTAGCTTCTTTGTGTAATCCTTTGGGATGAATAAATTAATATTTCTTCCATCAGTGATGTTTGTGAAACTTCAAATCTCCAGATAATTTTAGGATGTATTTTATTGATGAATTTTGAAAAAAGGATATTTTAAAATATTTATGTAAACCCTAAATAATTAATGATGTGTAATGATTTTCAAAAAATGGTCTTCTACAAAAGTGTTTAGTAAGGAATTTGGAGTCTAATAAGATCAACTTAATTTTTGATAAATAGTAAATTAAGAATAGTGATTTTACACTTAGGATTAGTAATGTTACCAAATGGGTTAGTAATTTCACTCAAAGAATGTTTTAATATAATTTAGACACCTAGATTAAGTAATGTGATTCAATAAAATGGGTAAATAAAGGTTTCATAAATTATTAGTCAAGTATTAGTTTTTTCAGGTGAATAGTGTTTTTTAATTAAAAATTTATTTAAAAATGATTAGAAAATTATTTTTATAAAATGGACATTATTTTTGAACTCAGAGCATCGATATTATGTTATAGTAATTTTTGGGGATTTTTTTGAAAAAAACGAATTTTTGATGAATAGTGTTTTTATTAAAAAATTAAATTAAAATTATTTAGAAAATTATTTTTATAATATGGATTTCATAAATGTATTTAGATCATCGATAGTTGGTTAAGGTGAAATTTTGGGATTTTTCTGAGTAAGATGAATTTTTCAGTGAATAGTAAAAATGTAGTTTTAGGGTTTTAGTATGTTTAATGACATCATCACTGTGTCATGATGATGTCATGAGATATTTTAAGGGTTGTCCGGACAAGGGAGATGATGTATATTTTTGGGGGCCCCATGTGGCCTAAATCCATGGTAAATTCCACGGGAGAGCACATGGTTTTGAGAAAAGCACTTGTGAGGTGTCCCTTGGCCATTAATGCCTTGTCCCCTCACTTTCCCTATAAATACCCACCCTTTCCTCCTTTAGTTTTCACTCCCAACTCTCCCCCAACGAAGTTCTGGTATCATTACCCCCCATGGATTCCTCCCAAGGTGCCCCCAATCCCTCAAGGTCCAAACCATTGAGTTTTATGAGTTACATTTTAAGGTAAGGGATCCGACCTCTCTCTTTCTTTTAATGTAATATCTTTTATGTCATTCCATTTATGCTACATGTTCTTATGTGAGAGGATGTTCTTTTATATTCCTATAACTGCCATTTTCATGTTTATATTATGAGATATCCCCTCTTACTCTCATCATTTCGTTTTATGAAAGTTTAAGTGACGCCGTTAGGCTGCCGGATTTTTAAGTGATTCTTTCACCCTTCAATTTTTTCAAGTTCGATTTTCATATCAAATCATTCAAGTTCCTTTTTATTATGTTGTGGTATGATCTCTATATCTATCATACTGATCTCTTATGATCATATTATGAGAGACCCTATTTGATCTTGTCAAATCATTTTTTTATTGAAGTTAAGTGACACCGTTAGGCTGCCGAATTTTCATAAGAGAAATCTTATTTTTGTCTCACTTCCATGTTTTTCATTTCATATGGTATCTCTTTAAAAAATCATTACCATGTTATTAAATCCCTTATATTCTGTTCTCCTACTTTTTTATGGATCATTTATGTGTGGGTGACCCATGTCCCCTCTCTTTTCAATGTTTTCTAAAACCATGTAACATAGCCGTTATGCTGCAGAATTTTCGTCTCAAAATGCCTCTCTCTTTTCTCAAAATTATTTTATGTTATAAAGTGAATACTCAAAGATATTATTTCTACAATGTTATTCACATATATATCAAAATTTTCTATTTTAAATTCTTGGATTTACATACATGAGACCCGCTTTCCATTTCTATTGGTTTAAAGTGATGTAAAGATCATGTCTTTAATGAAGTTTTTAAAACGTTATGATTATGAAATGAAACCCATTTATTTTATGCTATCTGGGTTATTTATGAAATTTTTAATGATGATATATGTGGATCACATGATAATAAAGGAAATTTTAAGGGTTCTACCGGATAGCGCTCCAATGCATTGGGTAATGATGTAACCACTAGAGATTACAATTTTCAAGATACCTTGGTGAATAACCTTGGTAATTTTCAAATGACACCTTGGGGATGGACCTTGGTGATATGTTCATGATTGTCTATGTTAAATGATGTATCCACATCTTCAAGTTATGAAAAATGTTATTTTTATTATGAAATGCCTAATGATTTCTTTCTCATGCTTTAAAGTTCTTTTCATGTCCTTATTGAAGTATATCAAGTTCACTTGAAAAATGCTCCTCTTGTTTCCCTTACTGGGCCTTCTGCTCACCCTTTCTTTTTATGTATGCCCCCATGTTATGAGAAGCAGTAATGAACTTAGGATGATCTTAAGGAGAAGCCTTTAAAGTGTTTAAGAAGAATTCTTTATGTTGTTTTCATGTATTATGTTACTGGTTTCCAAGACACTAAACCTTAAAGATCCTCAGTTTTGTGTAATGTAATGAAAGTTTATGTAATAAAAATACATGATTCTATAAATAAGAATAAGTAAAAAATAAAAATAATATATATTATATATAAATATAGTTCCATAATAAAGGCCACCATGAGAGGCGGTATAAGATAATTGAACAATCATCGTTTTGTGAGCCGTTAGTTTTCCATCCATAGAAACAGTATGTTCTTTACCGATTAGATGGAGGTGTGTGTAAGTGTAGTTCTAATACTTATCATAAAAACATCCTCATATATTTAGGATACTTTTTTTTATAAATTTATGTAATAAAAAGATTTTAGGGTTGGGATAAGAAAAATTATGCAAAAGAACTTATGAGAAGACGTTACATTTAAATCGTGTAACTCCATTTCGTTTGAACCAAAAGGGTTTGTGGAAGTGCCTTATGCATATGTTAAGGATTCTAAGAGAAATAGAGGGATATATAGAGCTTAATTGGGCAGATTTTGGGCAATCCAAGGGGCTTGAGATTTTTGAGGAGTGGGTTATAGGTGATTGATTATTATAATGTGGATGAGGGGCTCTTAAAGAAAGTGTGAAAATAAAATCTTATTACATACTTATTTTCTGTTTATAAAAGTCCAAAAAATATTGAAGTCAAATATAAGATGAATAATGGTCGAAATTAAATCATCCAATAATTATTGGATTCATATTGGAATTTATTTTAATTTTTATATTCTTATTTATTTTAATTATTTATTAATGCGGTAAACACTACATCATTATTGTGTCAAAAATAATTTAATTTATTTAATGTCTATAAATTATAAAAATATACCATGATATAGAAAATCTTTTTATATTTTCCAAGAATATTTAGTGTTAGAAAGATAACTTATATAACCCTATGTAAAAATTTATTTACTAAAAGATAATTTTTTATGTCATTTTTATCTTTACATTATGTTTATTAAAATAAAGTGTCATAATCACTCCTAGGTGGCTCCATGGGGTCCCAAATCGACCCAATGATTCCCATGATCAAATATGTATCATAAAATAGGATTAGAAAACATGTTATGGTAATTTTATTTTATTATAATAATATTGTTTTACCCTTATTTACCATATTTACCAGTAAACTATGGTAAATAAAATTTTTACTGATGTAAATATTCATAAGGTCTGAAAATAAAAGTTACCTATTTAAAAAATTTGGACCTCCTTCTTCCAAATATGAAATCTATTTTTCCAAAATCAAAACACAAAAGTGGTAGAATTTAATTTAAAATTAATTCCCGCTGTCAAAACAAAAGGAGTGTTTTTAAGAAAAAATAACTATCAATAGATTGACACTTGTTTATGTCCATTTTCAAAGTTAAATTAATTCCATTTTCCAACATTATTTAAAATGGAAAATATATAATCCAATTAAAAATTAAAACCATATAAAAATATAATCTAACCATATAAATAATTACGATTAAAAGACAGTTTGGAATTAAAATACGGTATTGTTCACTATTCATCAAAAATTGCATTTTATCAGAAAAATACAAAAATTTTACCCAAAGTGAATTTTTTTGTCCTGATTATAAAGAATAATTTTATCTTGTAAAATAGAACATATAAAAGTTACCAAAACTATATTTAAAGAGGGTTACCATCAAAAGGAGGTAAATCAACCTTTAAGGTAAATTATGCTTTAAATTAGATTAATTCAAATTTTAAGCCTCTAACATTTATTGGATTAATGTAAAAATATTTAAAAAACATGTATAATATTATTGTATTCAGATCATTTAATTATATTTACAAAATCAATCCTTTATTAAAACCACTTTAAATACCAAAATACATATAAACGGTATATGTTATTTATTTTCCATTTAAATCATTATGGCTTATAAAGGATGACAAACATCAAATAAGGCTTGTAGCACCGTAAAGTTCATTATCACCTTGTATGTTAAAATTAACATTCATTTTTTTCATTTATTAAAACACTTTATTTAAAAATATTTTTTTAAAGCATTGAATGAAAATAAAATTCATTGGGATTGATTATATACCACATAAAATAATGTCATGAATAAATCAAAATATGCCTCAATGAAAGGATAATGAAACAACGACTCTTACCTTGAGTATGAATTGTATCCTTCTTTATTTAATTACTATAACAATAAACATAGGATAATTTATAATTTATTTAGAAACTTTAAAATGATAAATCATCATTTTATATTACTTATTACCATTTTATAACAATTAGATAATTGTTTGAGTTCATATCAGATGTTTTGTCGATGTTAGGAAATTAAGTCAAAAATGACAATTTTTGATGAAAATTATCCATGGCGTCATTAGTCCATAATATCCCTAATTATATTCAGGATTTAAATATAATATATATTCCGTATATATGTATTTATAATATTCTATAATATTTGTAGATAATAAATGAAATTTACCATATATATAGACAATCTGTCATACTTACACATGAACGCTACTTTCAATTTTTTTTCAAATTAATAAAATGAAAACTAATTGATACATATGTATGTTATAATTCCATAATAATATTGATGTTATATATGTTACATAGGTTCATTAACACCATCAATTACATGTTATTTTATGGGAAATAATGAGTCCTATCAATTCAAGGAGGCAGTAGTCCACACATATTCAAATAAATTTTTTGTGTTTAAAAATTATAGAAAGAATAAAAATATGATATAAAAAATTATAGAATCATAGAGAAAATATAAATATTCTATATATCATATATAAACAATATTCCATCATAATTGCCACCATGATAGCTTGTACAAATAAATTTAACAATCATAATTCTATGAGGCAATAGTTCGTCGTAAAGAGAAACAATTTGTTTTATATCAATTCGATGGAGGTGTGTGTAATATTATATATACCCCATGGAATAAAACCATCCTAGTATATAAAGGATAATAGTGTTGATATAAAATAATACAATAAATATTAGATGCGGTTGGATAAGGAAAATAAATGAATGGATCTTAATATGGGATGATACCTCTAAATAAGGTAACACTTTTTGATTTGAGTCTAAAGGAATTATAGAATTTCCTCCATCCCAATTAAAGTGTTCCAAGAGGAAAATATGGATATTTTCATCTTATGTGATTTTATTTTGGATGATTCAAGGAGCTTGAGAGGTGTGTTTAAGTTTGTAGAGTTGGTGGATTTTTATAAGAGAGGGGAGGGGCACATTAGGAATGTCTTCAAATATATTACTATTATAAATTGGTTTTCGAATTATAATAGCTATAAAGTGATTTATTTATAAGATAATTTATGGATGGTTAAAAATCCTCTCAACCAATAGGTTTTTTACATTTTTAGGTCACACATTTAACCTTACATTTTTTCTTTTTTCACATTGATAAAAATATTAACTTTTACCATGTCATCATGTAGTTTTACCCTATAAGATTAATATAGTTACTATAAAACAACAATTGAACAAAAATATTACCATTAATGAGATTTTTAGAATTAATAATTTCATTTAGACTAGTTAATAAATACTCTTCTATGTCAATTTTGAAAATGATGAGTAATTGTTTTGTTAAAGTCAAAATAAGTTGATTAATTCGTAAACAATACATTAAAAAATATATAACATGTCATAATAATACATAAAATTAATGGATGGAATAAAAATTTAATATTTTATATACTTTAATAATGATAATATAAATTATCTGAGTTTTTAATTAATAAGGAAATAATTTCATCATCATTGTTTCATAAATAAATTTATTTATTTAATGTCTAAAAATTATAAATAAATAACCATGATGTATGAAGTCTTTTAATCTTTTTAATAACTCCTTATAGGCAATGATATTAGTTATAAAGTCCCATATTAAATAGTTTTATTCAGAAGATACATGTTTTTGTTATTTTTCTTGTTAATTTAATGTAATTATTATAACATGCCATTATCACAGCAACGTGGCACCCAAATGCTAACTTTTTGGCGAAGGGTGGTTTTGGTCACCCATGAATGATATAATAAAATTAAGACACGTGTTATCATAGTTTTATAAAATTATAATTTTTTTAACACTTATTTACTTTATTTACCCATTAACTCTAGTGAACAAAATATTTAATGAAGTTAATATTTATAATGTCAAAAATTAAAAGGTACCTATTTACAAAATATAGGCCTTTTGATTCTAAAATAAAGAATTAATTATTCCAAATTATAAACATATAAGTTGTAGTAATTAATTTAAAATTTTATCCCTTTGTCAAAAAGAAAAAATGGGGTTTAAAAAAGTAAAAAATATCAAATGATTGGCCCATGATTATTCAAATTTAAATGTGAAATTACTTCCAATGACCATGGTTTTATTAATTGATAAAAAATAAACAAATCACACATTAACACTAATTAAGATGAAATCATAACAATTGAAATATTTAAAAATAAAAGGTGGTTTTGAATTAAAATGCAGTATTTTTCACTATTCATTAGTAATTGTATTTTTTCAGTAAAATACAAGACTGTAAACCATAATAAATTTTGATGTCCAGAATCAAAATAACATGTTTATTTTGACAAAAATAACATATTAAGTTGTCCAAAACTAGATTTTAAAAATGTTTTCCCATAAAATGGTTGTAAAACTACCTATTAAAAATATTAGACTATTTTATGCAAAAAATTGGATTTCATTTCAAGTTTCCATGATAAATTTTTTTAGATAAATGTAAAAACGTTTAAAAAACATGTGTAATCATATTTAAGAAATTTATATTCATTCCCACCATTATAATGGTGAGGAGTTAACTTACATTTAAAATAATAATAATATTATTGTATTATTTTTTTGGTATAACTCAATGTTGTGTGCAACATACAATTTCGGAGAAACCCATTGTTGTGTGTTGACTACACTGTCAGAAAAAGTGTCCCCTTAACATTAAATTAACATCTAATTCATAAATATTAATAGATATTAAATAAATTAATATTTATTTACCTGGGATGTTACAAAACCTATAAAACCCTATGATTTCATGGTACATTTTCATTATAATCATGTCTCTTGGGTTTCACACAACAATGAATTGACTTCCATTACATACAACACACAGTTTCTGGGAATCAAAACATTAGTATAATAATTATTTAAACAAGATATTTGTAACGTTGATATTAAAAGTAGTGATATGAATAATAAAAACCAATTTTTAAATATTATTTTTAATTTTATTCACATAAATTAAACCTAATTATAACAAAATGTATAATGTTTGGTATTCAATATCTGCTTAGAAATAATATTTTCTTAAATGGTAAACATTATATAATTTTCTAATAATAACTATAAAATTATTTTTAGAGACTTAATAATTATATTTGATAAAATAAAAATAAATTCTGAATTCATATTTTATAAATTATCTTATAGTATATTTTTTCTATTTTGCTGAGAAGTATCATTTTTGTTTAATAGTGAAAATACGGCATTGTAGATAAAACATACATTTTTATTTAAAAAATATTATAATTTAAATTTTTTTAAAGTCAATATTGAATAATTGTATATATATTATTCCAATTTAATTCATTTGAATCATTCTTACAACAAAATTACAAATATAAACATATTGAACTTTTGAACATTCATTTGAATAGTGTTTTTTCCACATCTTTAGGATTAAGATTAAACATAATATCTCTCATTCTATGAATGAAAATTTGAAAAAAGGTAAATAAAAAATTATCTTCTGTAATACATTTAATGTCTAATATGATCAAATTGAGTATTTAAATATTACCTTTTGTAAAATCCATTTCCAAAATTATGAGTAAATCAGTTAAATCACTTAATTAAAAGAATAAATTATTTTATCAATTTACCCAAAAACTTTTCCTAATTTAATTGTACAAGTGGGTTTCTATAAAAATCATATTTATTCTGATAATATGATAATTTTTTAAAACATGGGTATGAATAAGGCAATTATTATATTATTTTAATGATATATTAAAAATTTATTACGAATAATATTGATAAGTAGATCATTTTTAATACGGGGGTATACATAAGATAATTTGAATATAAATAGTAATTTGAAATAGAATAAATTTATATTCATCATGATAATTTATTTTTTATTTTTATAGTCTTAATTATTTAAATAATATATTTTCTAATAATGACTTGATAATTTTCTAATTAATATTTATATCAAGTAAATAATTTAAAAATATTATAAAATATAATATGAAATAATTCATGAAGACCATTAATTTTAAAGATATATTAGACATATTATAGATATATTAGAAGTTCTCATCTGATGTTATCATGTTCTGATAATTATAAAAAGGTAAATAATAAATAGTATCAAAATTGAAATAAATGATACATTAAAATAAATAATATTTTATTAAATGATATAATGATTATAAAAATTTAGAGATCCACCAACTACAAATAATAAGGTTAATTATATTATAAATGATCCACATGGGGTTGTTATGAGATTTCATAGTAATAATATTATCCCTAAAGTGTAAAAATCCATTTTGTCATGGTAAGTGTTAAAAGAATAACAAAGGCCTAAATCAAAATGATAATGTTAATTATGTGGAATAAAAATGTAAAAAAAAATTAATGAGATTATTTACAACCATCATAATAATAAAATCTAAATAATTTACATTTTAGCTAAAAAATATCAAAAATCGGATTATATTAATTTAATAATTTGAGTGTTACACAAGGTTCCCCTCACCTGCATTATTAAATCCACCTCATCCCTCACATCATCACACCACTATGATCCATCTATATCAGTGATACTCTTTCTAATTTTACTTCCAAAATACTAAGTTATATTTTGGAGGTCCTCGTATTCCAAATATACAATCCCTATTCACCCAAAGTGATGATCAAAAGGAATTCCATTGCAAAAGAGGTCAATTTTTACCAATTCAATTCAATTTATCTTCTTCTTCAACAACATTTTCCTATGTTTTTTAAAAACTAGAGTAAAAAACTAAAGTATCATCTATATGGTTATTTAACATTATTATTATTGTGGGACAACCATAATCATATTTTTTTCCATCATATAGAAAAAAATATCACCATATGTGTGTATGTATAGATTAGAGTCTCTACATCGCAGTTTATGTTTTCTTATCACTATATTTTTTGGATAGTTATAAGGATGGATATAACCTATATAAATAATAAATAGGAAATTCTATTGAAACATTGTAATTAATATATCATCTAAATCCTTTTCCTATTACCATTAAGAAAATGATATCCTCACTCATTCGTACATACAACATACCGTCTCCATAATGATGTAAGATTTATCATCCATGATAAAAATACAAGAATGATTATACAAATGTATATAATAAATAAATATGAAATATATGAAATAATAATGGTACTGAAATAATATATATATATATATATATATATCTAGACACACATGAATATTTTATTTGTCTTCTTACATTCAATACGATACGAAAACTAAAACACCATTCATGAGGACTTGCATACTACCCACTCCAGGAAAGGTGATTCCATTTCAGATATATACCATTTATATATATTTTTATAACAAATATATATGTCATATATAACTCATGATTTAAATTTATTATGTAATTAAATAACTATCTAGGTAATATGATCAATAATAACAAGTCAAAGCATTTATGACGAACATAGCAGTTTTTACCTGAAACATTGTCTGTACATAGAATTGCTAATAAACATGTAATATAAAATCATAAATAATTCGTATATTATATTATAAATATAATTATGTTTCAGGTATTGTTAAGATAAATTTTTCAACCCATTATATAGGAGCATTAATGACATTCACCTAAAATGAAATGTATGGTAACTCACATCATCTCAATATCCTTTCATTGGGGAATAATTTAATGTCATAAAACCAAGTTATTTTATGAGGTGTATATATTGACCCTTTGAATTATCATATAAATAATTTATTTATTATGATGTAATTTGTCGGTTTCATAAACATTGTTCTTTCTGTGGGTTTATGATTTAAATCTTCCATGTCGTATGAGACACTTTGAATTATTAATGAATTAATCATTTCTCATTTTAAATATTCCTAAAATTATTTTACGTATTTATATAAACAGATTTAAAAAAAATTTAAAAGATATTTTATTTGTATTTTAAATTCTATTCAAATTTTTTAAAAAGGAATTGTTTTAAGTTTTTATTTATTGGTTAATTTTGAAATCTCAATATTATCTGATGTTTTTTATACATAAATCTCTACTTTGGAATATATATCATCCATGTAAATGATTCTAAAAAATGTTTGTCAAAATATTTTAGTATTCCTATACAATTTTTTAATGTAATTTTTACACATGTGTTCTTTTTTATAAATTTCATTGAAATGAATCTTTCTGTCATTTTTGAAAAGAGGTTCTTTATTTCCTCTTCAGAAAAATAAAGAAAGAATGGCTGTTATCTTATATAAAATGATAATATAATCTTTAAAATAATAGAAAATAATTTCCATTAAAAAATTTTCATTATAAAATTGTTCACACATTTTTATTAAAATTTCAATATAAAAAGTATATTTCTCTCAAATAATTTTAATGATTTTATTAGATTATTTTTTCTTTGTAAAATTATATTGTTATATTTATTTTTGGTTGATTTATTATGATAAAATATACCATATTGTTTTTAAGGGTTTATGCTATGCTTGAATATGGATGTGCTATTTTGATACCAATTATATTTTATAGTAAATGGATAATCTTTTTTATGCTATTTCTAATATTAATATTTATGTTGGTTATGTTTCTACCTTTCCATAACAGGAATTCATTAGAAATATAATGTGATGGGTTGGATACTATTTACTAAAATACCTACGGGTTGCGGGATGGTTAATGAAACCCCCACGATTCATCATTATTTCTCATGAGACAAGAATGTGTGTGTTTTGACTAATGTTGTACTAATATATGCATGTTATTTTCATGAACCCTTGATTTTATGGTTATGATGTCTTGAATTATAAAATCCCTCATTATGAGATTAGTTATTTATATTACTGGTGATTATTAAACTAGTTGAAAATCAATGTGAATGTTTTCATGAATTATTTTGGTTTATTCATTCCATAATTTGATCAAGATTGTGTTTGAAAAGATTGTGTTTCAGTTTTATAACTTTCAATATATGAATATTGTTATTTATAAGTGGTTTTACATCATTTATAACTATTATTAAGAATATGATCTTGCCTCATTCTCATGTTTTATTTTCCATAGGATGCCATGATATTTGTTATAAATGATACGCATGGGTAGGATATAGAAATGAATGTCTTCTCAAAAATATTCTCTATGTATTAATTTATAATTTTAAATATAATTTAATTTCTAGGATTTTAATCTATTTTCCAAGAATGCTAAACAGATTGGTTCTTCATGATGTGTTTTCATGTATAATGTGTGAGGGTAAAAAATTAAGGCACCGAATTTGAGATGCTAGGGTCGGCGTGATATAGTTGGTATTAAAGGATGTTTAGTGACAAAATTGGAGACTATATTCAGAAAAGGATGATTAGGGAACATAAACATAAGATAAAAAGTGCGGATAATAATTTCACAACATCATAGATTTTTTATAAGGTTATTTTTATCTGGTTCTTTCTATAATATAGAACCCTTTTTGGATAATACATGTTGACGTGGCTCTAGATGAAATTTACCTATAAGTAAAATCCCTGACAAGATGCATCATGATTGACAATTTATACACGAGAACATTAATATAATGACCCATACTTTACATATATGGTTATTACATCAGAATTGAAGCATACTTATTACAACATATAACAAAACCATGATAAAACCGTATAGGTATAGTGTTTTTAGAAACTGGGAAGCATAAACAACTGGTTCATAAATCACCTACATTGTCTCCCATTTATTTCTTAATATCTAGAGTCCTTTGTGGAATATCCTACTTAATACCCTTTTTCCTGACCTGGGGAAAAGAAAACATACAAAAGGGTGAGATCAAATGCTCAATAAGGGTAAACAAAATAAATATCAATCTTATCATATTCATAAGAACATAACATTTTGAATATAATAACCTGCAAAAGAGATCATAATATCATATGATGGGATAAATCATAGTAGGGGAATTTAATCCCAATAATCATAACAAAAAACATGAAATGTTGGGTCTTACACACATAATCATAGAAAAACATTCAATTTTAGTCTAGACTCATTGACATGACTATCATAGCTGACAATGTGCATTACTGAACTGAGTTCACTCCTCGTTTCAGTCCTATATCACTGAACCAGATTAACCAGTCATTCCAGCCATGTCTATCTCATGAGATATAAATCATTACCAAATGAATTAGAGGGAGATATAGGTCCCACCCATCTCATAATGAAACCATTCTTATGTGTTCCACAAAATCATAAATCATAGCGTAACCCATGCAATAAAAATGGGATTCCTAAACGTCATGCCATCTTATCATAATCCAAATAAGATAAAAGGAAATCATAAAACTAATTTCATCATAACATAATCAAGTTAATTTAAAAATAGGTATAGAAACAAAACTCTGTATTATCTTAGATGGGAAATATTTTGATAAAACACTTGAACTCCATTCTTGAGGAAAATATCCTTTCTACATCAAAAACAGTGTACATGTCTTATCATGTAATATAAATTAAGACAAAATGAATTTGATTAAAAATAAACTTGAAAACATGAATAGGAAGCTTCATGGAAATAATTTTCTAAAAAATCATAAAAATCCAGTCATGCCGTATAATTTAAAAAAAGTGTCTACTCATACTTTGGCCGAAAAACTGCAAAAGTACCTCATACTAAAAATGAAAAAAGATTCATTTCATATATTTTACTCAATAAAGGGTACAATTGGGTTTAAAAACATGTAGGAGGATAGAAATAACATTTCATATTGACAAATCATGGATGTGGATGATAAATATTCCCCAGTAAATTATGAAGTATAAAAAATCTCAGATAAAAATTAAATTGCGTGATTTTCCCTTACCTAAAGTCTAATTTGCTTAGTACGTATGCAAACCTCCGGTATACTGATTTAAATAATTTCATTTACTTATTACAACATCAAATTCATTATTATGATATCATATATGGTCATATTCTTATCTTCTTATTAGTAATATTTCTTTGCTACTGGTTATTCGGGTGTTCATTGCTTTATGTTCTTATGCACATTTTGTCGAATAAATTATTATTCTTTTTCTAGGTTATAGAATACTAATTTCCAGAAGGTTAATAGTGTAATATATATCATATTTATTCATTAAATTCATTTAAATAATCATTATTCAATGAAGATCATGTAAACGAGTCGCATCACATCGTGGAGATGGTAGGCTGTACGTACGCAGGAGCGATGATATTGTTCCCATGATCGTGGAATTGTATTGAAGTGTATTTATACTATTTATGAATCAATATCACTTTACAATAATCATATATAGTTATTATTTACAAGATTATACCCATCCAAGTAAGGTGGTGGTGGAAGACAGATTACACCACGGCGTGTAGACGGTATTCCGTACGTACGCACAAGTAGTGATTTCGTTTTCCATAGGATGGATAGAAGGAGAAATAGGGTAGTTTCATATTTATAATAACATATCAGTATATGAGAGATTCTGATTTTATTACTTTATAATGAAACAACTAATGAAAAGGATGTATAATAAGAAATAAATTTGAAAGAATTGAAAACAGATATTACCTCTTCTTCGACATGCCTCTTTGAAACCTCCTCTTAGGGTACTAATGTTGGTCATTGAAGAAGACCAAGACCTGAATAATATTACTAGGGGTGTTTAGAATAGTAATGGGCAGCGGTTGGCCGTGCTTGAAAGATCAAAGTTGTGTAAAGAGGAGATGGGGTAGGTTCTCTTTTATAAGGGAGGAGAGGGGTACCTTTGGAAAGTGTGAATATATTATTTTATTATAAACATATCATGGGTTTCAAACGGTCCAAAATTATTAAATATGAATTTAAGATGACTCGTGGTCATAATAAAATCATCCAATCATATTTGGAAATGTTTTGGATAATATTTTAATCATTATAAACTTAATTATTTATATCATTTATTAATGAGGTAAATACTGTACCATTATTATGTCATAAATAATTTAATTTATTTGATGTCTAAAAATTATAAAAAAACACCATATATGAATGAATTTTAGATTTCCAATTAATATTTATAGTCTAAAAGATAATTTATATAACTTCTAATAAAAATTAATTACTAAATTATTTTTGTTAATGTCAATTTTGTGTTTTCATTATATTAATTAATCCAAGTTGTCATTATCACTACCATGTGGCTTAATGGGGTCCCAACATCGACCCAAGGATTCCCATGGTTGGAAAATACTCATAAAATATGGTTAGGACAAGTGTAAAGGTAATTTGGAATTATTATAATATTCTTTTAACCTTGAATTACCCAATTTACCTTTAATCGCAGTAAATAACAGTCAAAAGATGGTTTTGACAAAAAATTATTTTAATATTATTGAACCACATATTACTTCTTGATAACGATCATGTATGTAGTATTGTTGAAATCATATTCACATAAGTGGTAAAATTTCATTTAAATGAAAGAATCATTGTTTTACTACCACTAAGTGGTTTCACTATTAATAAAATATTGAAGTTTTTCAGAAAAATACAAAATATTCATCCTAAGCTATAATTGATTTTTTATTAGAAAATGATGTCTATTTTTCCAAATAGAAAACATAGAAATTTCATTAATTATTTCTAAAAGTAATTCCCGTTATCAAAACAAATAGCGTGTTTTTAAGAAACAATAACTATCAAAAGATAGACACTTGTTTATGTCCAATTTCAAAGTAAAATTAATTACAATGACAAACATTGGATTAAATGGTAAAAATATATTCTAATTACAATTTAAAACCATTTAAAAATATAATCTTACAATATAAATTATTGCGATGAAAAAAGTTGTTTTTTATTAAAATATAGAATTTTTTTACTATTCATTAATATTTGAATGTTATCAGAATAATATGAAACATTTATCCTAATTAAAATTTTATATCCTAATTCCAAGAAAGTATATTATTTTTTCAAATTGATATTGTAAATATGTCAAAAACTAGATTTAAAATGGGTGTTCCCTCAAAAGGCGGCAAAACTGCATTTTATTGAAAAATACTTATTTTACCCGAAATATTTATTTTGTTCTAATACCATGTTCAAGAAAATATGTAAGATGAATAATAATTTTAAAATATTAAAAATGTTGTTAATAATATTCATAAGGTCTAGTGTTGTGTGTAATGAAAGATTCCATTGATGTTGGGTACTACAAACGCTATCGAGGAAGGTTGTGATTGCGTGTAACACAAGACAATCTAGTGTTGTGTGCAGTGAATGATTCCATTGATGTTTGGTATAACATAAGACATAATAAATATACTTCTCATAAAATATTAGGGTGTTACATTCTACCCCATTAAAATGAATTCCGCCCTCAAAATTCGTCACTTCGTAATAAACAGATGAGGATACCTCTCACTCATCATATCCTCAAGCTCCCATGTAGCATCTTATAATTGGTGGTTCCACCATAAAACTTTCACCAAGCGAGTGTTATTGTTTTGTAGTACTTTTTCCCTACGATCCAGAATTTCTATCAGCTATTCCTTATAATAAATATCTTTCTCCAGTGGTACAACTTCGAAGCTTAGTACATGTGACGGATCGGGTATGTACTTTCTCAGGAGAGATACATGGAACACATAATGAACTTGAGAGAGAATCAGTGGAAGAACCTATCGATAATCTACCTTTCGAACACGATCTAGTATTTTAAAAGGACGGATATACCTATGTCTCAACTTTCCCTTCATTCCAAATATCATTACTCTCTTCCTAGGTGATATTTGTAAGAAGACCTTATCACCCACTTAAAACTCTTAGACTTTTCTTTGGTTGTCGGTATATCATTTTTTTCTACTCTAAGCTACTCTTATGTGTTGTTGAATAGATCAGACATTTTCTTCCATCTCATTAACATGATCAGGTCCTAATAGCTTTCTTTCCATAACTTCATCCCAGCAAGATAGAGTCTTGAATTTCTTTACATAGAGAGATTCATAAAGTGCCATCTGAATACTGGAGTGAATGTAGTTATTATATGAAAATTCTACCAAAGGTAGGTGTTGATCCCAACCACCTTTGAAATCCATAGAGCATGCTCTTAACATATCTTCTAGAGTTTGAATTGTTCTCTTAGACTGACCGGCTGTCTGATGATGATAAGCAGTGATGAAACTCAAATCTATATCTAATGTATGCTAAAGACTTCACCAGATCATTGAGGTAAACCTCGTATCCCGATTAGATATAATTGAAAGTGGTACACGATGAAATATTACCACATATTTCAAATATATCCTAGAAAGCTGATCTAGAGAGAAATCATCACTAATAGTAATGAAGTGTGTCGACTTTATGAGACGATCAACTATAAACCAGATAGCATTATTTCCTTTGGATGATTTAGGAAGTCTAGTGACAAAGTCCATAGTGATATTTTCCCATTTCTATTCTCGTATGGGTAATGGTTGTAACATCCCCTTATAATTTTGTCTCTCATCATTAACTTTCTGACAAACCAAGCATCGAGAGACATATTCAGGAACATTGATTTTCAAGCCATCACACCATAAGTACTCTTTTAGGTCCCTATACATATTCGTGCTTCTAGTAGGAATGTAGAATGAAGAACTATGAGCCTCATCCAGTAGCTCCTTCTTTAATTCTAGGATGCGAGGAACAAAAACCTGATTTCGGATCCTTATTATCTCATGACAATCAGCATTGAATTAAGAAACATTTCTCACCTTTTTTTGTAACATTACTTCTTCTTTTTGTGCATCTGTAATTTTCACATGTTTAAGTGGTTGAACATTCTTTTGAGAAAGATAATACTTTTACCCTTCCATTATAATTCCAAGATCCATCCTTTGTAAATCCATAAATATTGGATCCTTTTTAATCCTCATCATGGATAAGCTAGCATGGTCCTGTCGGCTTAATGCATCTTCCATCTTGTTTGCTTTCCCAGGGTGATAATGAATCGAGCAGTCATAGTACTTAATCAACTCCAAACATCTTTTTTGGCGTATATTCATCTCTTTTTGTGTGAAAATATACTTTAATCTTTTATGATCAGTATAAATATAACACCTTTCAACATAAAGATAATGCCTCAATATTTGTAATGCAATGACAATCACAGCTAACTCTAAATCATGAGTTGGGTAATTTTTCTCATGGATTTTCAACATTCTTGAGGCATAAGCTATCAACATATCATTTTTCATGAGAACACACCCCAGCCCCCTCATGTATGAATCATTATAGATCACAAACCTTTCTCTACTACACGGTAGTGTGAGCACAAGTGCACTGGATAACCTTTGTTTTAACTCTTTGAAATTCACTTCACACTCCTCCATATAAACAAATATAACTATTTTTAGAGTCAAGATGGTGAGTGGACTAGATAATCTTGAAAAATCATTCAAAAAACATCAATAATATACAGCCAGACCAAGAAAACTTCGGATCGCAGTTACTGTTGTTGGTCTAGAACATCATTCAAAAACCTCTATATTTTTAGATCCACATATATCCCCTCTTTTGAGATTACGTGACCCAAAAATGAATATTTTTGAAGCTAAAATTCACCCTTGGTAAATTTGGTATAAATATTCTCTTTTTTTAGGGTCTTTCATGTAATTCTATAGTGATCTTCATGTTCTTCCTTGCTCATTGAATAGACAAGAATATCATCAATAAAGTCTACCACAAACTGATCAAGATAGTTTCTAAAGACTCTATTCATTAGATCCATGATGATAGCAGGGTCATTAGTAAAACAAAATGGAATCACTATAAATTCATTGTGTCCATACCTTTTATAGAAAGTAGCCTTTTGTATTACCTCTTTTGGACCCATAGTTTTTGATACCATGAATGAAGTTCAATCTTGGAAAAGTATTGAGCTCGACTTAGTTTGTCAAATAAGTCATCAATGCGTGGGTGAGGATATTGGTTGTTGATAGTGATCTTGTTAAGTTCTCGATAATCAATGCAATGTCTAATTGATCCATCAATATTCTTAACAAACAGAACATGTCCTCCCCAAGGTGATTCACTAGGGCGTATGAATCCCTTATCGTGATTCTCTTGGAGTTGCTTCTTCAATTCCTACAACTCAACTGGGGCCATTCTATAAGGTGTCATTGAAATGGATATAGAAAACGGTATGTGTTCTATTGAAAAATCAACTTCATGATTTAGTGGAAGACCTGGAAATTCCTCCGGAAGGACATCCTGAAACTCCCATACAATGGGCATATTCTTAATCGTGAGTTTGTCTCCAACCATTTGAGAAAAATAACCTTCATTTATTGCAATCAAGACCTATATGATGGATGAAATTTCCACTGGAAGGTTATATTCATCCTTACATCGATAGATGATAGAAGATAGATCGGGATTATTAAATGTTATTTCTCTTCATTGGCAATTGAATTGTGCTCAGTATAAAGAAAGAAAATCAATTCCATGAATCACATCAAATTCCACTACAGGAAGGATCACTAGATTTGTAGGAAACACATTACCACAAACCTCAATTAGAGAAGAATTATAAACATTTGACACGACCGTTGTGCCATTAGGATATTTCACACCTAAATAAACATCTAATTGTTGAGGTAATATGGTGACACCATTAGAAAAATCATCAGAAATAAATGAGTGGGTGTATCAAGAATCAAATAAAACATTTGCTACATTATTGTAGATGGTAAGTGTACATTTCACCACTTCGTTATCATAATCAACATCACTGATATAAATTTCATGTGATTTTCCATTGTCTTTGGCCTTAATTGTTTGTTGACGTCGATCATCATCAACAACCCTTGGATTAGGGAATTGATTGGTATAATTCCCCATTTCCTTGCACTTGAAACATTGAAGTGTAGGAGGTGCATTCTGTGTATCCCTTTCTTTGTTCGCATCATTAGAAATATTCTTCCCATTATTCATACTGTCTGATGACCTTATTTTCTACATATAAAACTTTTACTTGTCCCTTTAAGAAAATTCCCTCCATGTTTCTTTCCACACTTTGAGCATATGGGAAAACTCATCTTCTTTTCATTGTGGTCTTTAGATTTCCCTTTCAATTCCATTTTCCTCTTCTTATCAAACCCATATGTGTGATGGCTTACTCCAATCATCATCTCAACCATGAGAGCACATCGAACAATTTCCTCGTAGCGATTGAAGTCCCTTAAGGAATCCTCCCTTCGAAGACTCAGTTTTAATGCACTAAAGTATCGATCGATCTTACTCTCAGATTGTATTATAATTTTGGAAGCGTGCCTTGCATGTCTTGTAAAATTTTCATTGGAGGTACCAACCGATTCATCATCCCTTTGCATTAGTTCAAGAAACTCCTTCTCCATATTTGTTCGAAGAATACGGGGGAATTACTTGTTGAAAAATAAGTTCTTGAACTCTTCCCATTCAATGGACTCAATTTCATCCCTTTGCCTCGTATTCTTAATCAGATTTTACCATTTATCAGCTTCACCGTCCAAACGATATACTGCTAAGATGACTTTATCATGTTCAGAACATTGTAGAACTAAAAATATCTATTTAGTGGTACTGATCTATTTTTCAGCCACTAATGGATCAGAAGACATGCTTAATGAAGGTGGATGCTGCCTCATGAAGGATTCAACATAATGTTGCTCTTTTTTTGGTCGTTTGGAAGTCTAGTATTAATCATAGATTGAGAATGTTTTTTGACCATGGCTAAAAGATTTTTCATTCTAGCTCCCATAAATTTTGGTTCCTCAAGGGGACAATCATTACATTTCTTGTCATATTCTACATTAACACGGTTCCTTCGGGTTCCAACCATTGACTAAAACCAAGAAGCATAGTGTGTGAAACACTAATCATAATTGGAAAACCACATAATCAAGAATAAAATTTCAAACTTTAGGTCTTATCATTGGTTGTTCATGGCCATTTCAAAAACACTAATATTGTGTTCTATTTTTAGACAAATCCTTAGAGTTCCTACTAAGGATTTCACATCCTAGTTTCCAAAGGTTGACTATACCTTTCATATGATATAAAATATTAAGACCAATACTTTACAAACATGGTTATTACTTTAGAATTGAAGAATACTTATTTGAACATATAACAAACCCATGATAGGATAGTATAGGTGTAGTGTCTTTTAAAATTGGGAAACATAAACAAATGGTTCATAAATCATCTACATTGTCTTCTGTTTATTTCATCATATCAAGAGTCCCTTGTTGCATATCTTACTAAATACCCTTCTTCCTGATGTGGGAAAAAGAAAACATACTAATGGGTGAGCTCAAATGCTCAGTAAGGGTAAACAAAAGAAATATCAATCACATAATATTAATAAGAACATAAAATTTTGAAAATATAAACCTTCAAAAGAGATCATAATATCATAACATGGGATAAATCATAGTAGTGAAATGTAATCCCAATAATAATAAATTAAAACAAGAAAATTTTTGGAATACAAACATAATCATATAAAATCATTTCATTTTAGTCAAGACACATTTCCAAGACTATCATAGTTGACAAAGTCCATTACTGAACTGAGTTCACTCCTCGTTCTATTCCTGTATCACTGAACCGGATTGACCTGTCGTTCCTGGAATTTATATTTAATGAGATATAAATCATTACCAAATTCATTGGAGGGATATATAGGTCCCACCCATTTCATAATGAATCCATTCTTATGTGTGCCACAAAATCATAAATCATAGCATAACATAAGTAATAAAAAGGGATTTTAAACATCATGCCATCATAACATAATCCATATATGATAAAAGAACATCATGAAATTAATTCGATCATAACATAATCAGATCACTATAAAAATAGGGATAGAAACATAACCCTATATTATCTTAGATGTAAAATAATTTTGATAAAACACTTTAACTCCATTCTTGAGGAAAATATCCTTTCTACTTCAAAACATTTTACCTTTCTCATAATGTTATACAATTTTAAACTAAACGAAGTTGATTAAAAATAATATTTAATACTTGTAAAGGAATATTCATGAAAATAATTTTCTATTGTATCATAAAAATCCATTCATGCTGTATAAGTTAAAAAAACATTCTTCTCATACTTTGCCCAGAAATGTCAAAAAGTACCTCGTACTAAAAACGACAAAAAGATTCATTTCATATATATTTCTCACAAAAGTGTAAAATTGGATTTAAAAAATTGTACAAGGATAGAAATAATATTAAATATTGAAAAACTGTGATGTGGATGATAAATATTCCCCATTAAATTCTGAAGTATAAACAATCTCGGATAAAAATGACATTGCGAGATTTTCCCTTACCATAGGTCTGATTTGCTTCATACGTATCTAAACCTCCTGTATAATGTTTTAAATAATGTCATTGACTTATTATAGAATCATATTTATTGTTATTATATCATTTATGGTCATATTCTTATCTTATTATTAGTAATATTTCATTGCTACTTGTTATTCGGGTGTTCATTGCTTTATGTTCTTATGCATGTTTTGTCAAATAAATTATTATTCTTTTTTTAGTTTATAGATACCTCATTTCCAGAATGGTATTAGTGTAATATATATCATATTTATTCATTAAATTCATTTATATAATCATTATTCAATAATGATCATGTAAAATGGGTCGCATCACATCATGGAGACGGTAGGCCATACGTACGCATGTGCGCTGATATCGTTCTCATGGTCGTGGAATTGTATTAATGTGTATGTATACTATTTCAGAATCAATATCACTTTACAATAATCCTATATAGTTTTTAATTACACTATTATACCTATCCAAGTAAGGTGATGGTGGAAAACATATTACACCACAGCGTGGAGACGGTATTCCATACGTACCCACGCGTGGTGATTTCATTTTTTGTAGGATGGATAGAAGGTGAAATAGGGTTGTTTCATATTTATAATAACATATCAGTATATTAGTGATACTAATGTTATTAATTCATAATGAAAAAACTAAATAAGAGTAAGTATAAGAAGATTTTTTTTTGAATGAATCTGTAATAGATATTACCTCTTCTTCGACACGCCTCTTTGAAACCTCCACGTAGAGCACTAATGTTGCTCTTTGATGAAGACCAGGACCTCTATAATATTACTATGGGTGTTTATAAGAGTAATGGGAAGGGGGTGGCCGCACATGATTGCTCAATGTTGTGAAAGTGGAGAGGGAGGAGGTTCCCATTTATAAGGGAGGAGATGGGAACCTTTGGAAAGTGTGAAAATATAATTTTATTATAAACATATCTTCGGTTTCAAAAGGTCCAAAAATCATTAAAGATGAATATAAGATGAAACATGGACGAAATAAAATCATTTAATCATAATGTGACATGTTTTGGAAAATATTTTAATCATTATAATCTTATTTATTTAAATCATTTATTAATTAGGTAAATATTGCATCCTTATTGTGTCATAAATAATTTAGTTTATTTCATGTCTAAAAATTATAAATTAAACCACCATGTAGGAAATATTTTTATATTTCAAATGAATATTTATAGGAGAAAAGATAATTTATATAACTCCTTATAGAAATTATTTACTAAAAGATTTTTGTTAATGTCAATTTTGTCTTTACATTAAATTAATTATTCTAAATTGTCATTATCTCTACCATGTGGCCCAATAGGGTCCCAAAATCGACCCAATGAAGCCTTTGGTCGGCCACTACTCATCCAATAAGGTTAGGAAAAGTGTTAAGGTAATTTTGAATTATTATAATATTATTTTAACCTTGAATTACCCTATTTACATTTAACCGCAGTAAATAAATGTCACAAGTTACTAATCACCAAAAATTATTTTCATATTATTGAACCACATTTTACTTCTTTATAACAACCATGTATGTCAGATTTTTGAAAATTAATTCACAGAAGTGGTAAAATTTCATTTAAATGAAAGGGAATTTTTTTAACTATCACTATGTGGTTTAACTATTCATCAAAAATTGAATTGATTATGAAAAATACCAAAATTAAGCCAAAGATATATTTTATATCTTGAAATCAAAAATGATGTCTATTTTACCATATTCAAAACATAGAAGTGGAATTAATTAATTATAAATCTAATTCCCATTATAAAAAAAACGTGTTTTTTAGAAACACTACTGGAAAATCTACCTATACCCACGGTTCAAAAACATGGGTGTAGCCCCCAAAACATTGGGTATAGCCTATAACCATGGTTTTGGGAACCATGGGGCTGAGTGGAGTTGGTATAGGGGTCTTGATCTATCCCCACAGTTTGACAAATCGTGGGTATACTTTTTTTCCACCGTTTTCAACCCATCCTCCACGCTGTCAAAGTGTTCTTCCCACGATTTTTGAACCATGGATAAAAATATTGCACAAATGCAGCCGCTGGGTGTTGAACCTGTGCAAAACCATGACCTGCTAGAACATCCAATGCACTTCACCACATCAGCCAAGGAATTTATATTAATATACATCTATATTTTTAAATATATATTAATATATGGCCGCACTATGAAAAAAACAACCCAGCGGGTTTCGAAGCCGCGTCTACACAGCATGCTAGAAGCGCTTAACCAACTAAGCTAATTCGGCTATGCATATATATCAGTATTTATAATAATATACTAATTCTCGTCTCTGCATTTAAGAAAACAATGCCAGCAGGATTCGATACCGCAATCACTGCAACATGTATGAAATTATTAACCAACCAAGCCGCCAAAATAATTTTCATATAAATTTCTATAAACATAGATATATTAGTTCAAACTAAATATATTTGATACCCGCCAAATTAATTTTTTTCCAGCGCATTATTTTTGCTGCCATAATTCGGGGAAGCTATCTGCACAGTTTTAAAAAACCAAGGGTATTTTCCTTCAAAAAAATATTTATCCCCATGGTTTTTGAAAAACCGTAGGGGTATGCTTTGAAATAAACACATATACCCTTGGTTTTACAAAACCGTGGGTATATGCCTTCAAAAAAAAACATTATCCCCACGGTTTTTCTAAAACTGTGGGTATAGGTTCCCACATTATACATATACCCCCATTTTTCTTAAATCGTGGGTATAGGGCACCTCTATACGCACTGTTTTTCCCAAACTGTGGGTATATGTCTATTTTCAAGTAGTGAAACAATAACTATCAAAAGATCGACACTTGTTTATGTCCAATTTCAATGTGAATTTAATTCCAATGACCTAAATTGGATTAAATGGTAATAATATATTCTAATTACACTTTAAAACCAAATAAAAAGATAATATAACCATATAAATTATTATGATTTAAAAAGTTGTTTTTAATTACAATATATAGTGTTTTTACTATTCATTAAAATATTATAGATATCAGAATAGTATGAAAAATTTATCCAAATTAAAATTTTATATCCTCATTCCATGGAAGAATTTTATTTTGTAAAATTTAACTTACAATCATGTCAAAAACTAGATTTAAAATTGGTGTGCCATCAAAAGTCGGCAAAACTGCATTTTTTAAAAAATACCTATTTTTTCCAAAAAATTTATATTGTTCTCATACCATGTTCATGAAAATAATTTTAGATGAATAATGTTGTTATAAAATTAAAAATGTAGTTAATACTATTCATAATAGCTCGTCTACAATAATTTTATAATGATATATCGTTCTTTAGTGAAAACCGGGTATTGCGTACTACACACACTATTGAGGAAGGTTGCGATTGCGTGTAACACTAGCCAAGCTAGTGTTGTGGGCAGTGAAAGATTCCTTTGATGTTTTGTATAAAATAAGACATAAAAATATACTTCTCATAAAATATCAGGGTTTTACAATTAAAGCGGTCCTTACTACGCACCCCATTTGGCACTTCGGAGGTATATCCTTAGGATAATTCACATTTTCATTACAAACCATTATGATGGATCTGTAAGAAAATATTTCCCCAAAGTAACCTTGATTATGAGATTATATATGAATACAATTTTAGATTCTATTATATGTTTTACTTTTTCATGGATTATACAGTATTATACCATCCAAGGTAGTGTATGTTTTTATTTGGAAATGTCATCTTGTATGAGGAAGGTGAACCTCAGTATTTTATGTAAGTATAAGAAATATCATGTCATTCATGGTCTTAAACAAATATTTAAAAGTTAAATAGACTACCAAGAATTTTCATCATATGAGGACATAATATCATGGGATATTGAAATGGGTAATCTATTTCAAAGGCCTATGTATTTGTAGGAATCTAAGAAAATAAGAGTGTGGTATGTCAAAAGTTGTAAAAATGGAAGAGGGGAAAGTATTATTTTCCTAATTTTGATAATTGTGGAATCAAAATTCCCTGAAACTTACATGAATAGAATGATTGTTTATTATAAGTTTTTAGAAAGGGGACACCATTTTTTTTCTTGTAAGGTAAAGAAAGAAATTTTAATGTGCATTTCTTAAACTAAAATAATATGGGACACTGTGAAACAAAATATCATGTGTTAGAGGATTATTCCAAAAAAAAATTATAATGGATCATAGTAAAGATTATACTACTACCTCTGATGAAGAGGAATGATTTATGTGATTATGTTTTGATTCAATAATTACGTCATTTGATTATAAATCAATGTTATGTTGGATGTACAAATTATGGAATATATGAGGATTATACTGCATTGCATTTTCATTTAGAATTTGTGATCTTATGTTGAATGGGAAAAGGAATGGTTATTCAATAGAAAGATAATAATTTTAGAAATCACATGGATGAGTGAAATATTATCCTTAATATGTTCTTAATGCTGAGATAATTATGTTTGTTAATGAAATGATTGGTTTTGAGAATTTAAATATGATAAGTCTTCAATTTGGAATTGATTATGTTGAACATTGGATATAATTGTTTGAGGTTAAGGTATGATTTATTGTATACAACGGGCAAACATATTTGGTTTTTGTAAATAGTTATATGATGGAGGAAAACTAATGGACATTATTATTTTTCAAAAGTTCTTCAGCATAAAAATTCATTTTCATATCGATATATATGTGTATGAAATGAATATTAAATAAATAGAAAAGTAATGAAAGGATTATATTACGCATCATCATGAAATAATTTTGTAATATAATACATTATAAACATTATGGAAAGGTACCTTACATATTAAATGTTATCATAGTACTTTGTTTTGGAATAAATCAATTGGTCCATTAGATCATCATGAATTTATGGATTTGTGATTGTTTAATTTGTTCTAACCATGTTCTCTATGCCTCTCCATCAGAACATGATTAATATATTTCTCTTCCGTATATATGTTATCACATTCCACTATTGTTATCTTAATCGAAAGCATAATTTGGTATGTCCTTCAAATTTCGATTTCTATTTTCTTAAGAGAATAATTTTTAACCTTATTATTTTGTAGGTTTTCTATAAAGGTTTTTTCTTGTGTTAAATATTTTTTTTCAAAGTCAAATTTCAAATTGAAAGGAAACTATTTATTACAGGATGGGAGAATGAAACACACCTATAGTTTTTGGTAAATATTATTTTTAATTCAATATTTTGGGTTTCACAAAACATAGACTTTGTTTGCATTACACGCAACACTGTGTTTCTATGAAACAACACTTTAGTATTATAACCATTTGAACAGGATAGTTATATCATTGAAACTAATCATAATAATGTAAAAAATAATAAATAATTTTAAAAAATTATTTATAATGATTTCATATAAATAAATCATAATTATAATCGAATGCATAATTTTTTATGAAGTCAATATATATTTAGAAATTCAATTTTTGTAAAGGAACCGTTTTCTAAGAACTTATATGAATAATGATAAAATTAATTTTTGAAACTTTAAAAAATTGAATTATATATATGATAAATAATTTATGAATTTAAAATGTTATAATTTTCTTATACTGAATTTTATATATTTTTCTGAGAAGTTATATATTTTATTAATATTGAAAACCACTACATTATAGTTAAAAACTGTGTTTTATATTTAAATAAATATAATATATTATATTTATTTTAAATTAATAATATATTAATTATACATATATTAATACAATTATTATAATTTTAATAAATTTTAAATTAATATTACATATAAAAACTAGTGGATCATTTGAATGTTCATTTTACCTTTATTTTTGCCACATATGGAAGATTAACATTATACATAAATTTTCTTATTTATTGATTAGAATTAAAAAAAGATTGTAAGAACCTGGTTCTTACTTTTTTGGTACTGGTTTTTTGTTTTCATATTTTCTAAAAGTGTTTTTGAGAAAATATGGAAAATGGGGAAAAATCCCAAATTTTTAAAGTACATGCAGTGTACTTTTCCAAACGATTGGTAATTTTGGTCGTGTGGGATCAGTACATAGGGTGTGTAGCCATGTCGGCGACAAAAGGTGTAAAGACAGACTATATACCGTGTTGTGGTCCCTTACACAGTGCGTAGTCAGTCGACAGGCGAATAATAAGACAGTGGCCAGATGTGCAACAGAACACGCCAAGTACTCAAGGAGACACGACGTATAGTCATGTTAGCAGAGGAACAGTTCCACACTATGGGAAACCGCCAGATAAACATTTAAATGAAAGAAGTACATTCCATGTACTCAGAAGTACACACAATTTACTTTGTTTTTTTCGCTTAAATTGGGCATTAGCCTCCCCTGTTCACAGGGAAGGCATAAAATGGGTAGAAGGAGCGGAAGAGGGTGGCTGAAGATTTAGAGATCTTCCAGGCGCACGTCGGGAATCCGTTTCTGCCTCGGACGATCTCATTGGAACCGCACGGGTAAGCCCTCCACTGCTCTTAAGCTGTTCTTTCCAATTATTCCTCTAATGGATTTTATTTAATTTTAAGAGGATTTTCGTTCAGCTCAGATCTCCGTCGTTCTAGGACGAATCGAGGATCTTCTTTCGCGTATATGATTCATGGGTGTTAAAGGTAGGTGGATTGGTGTTAATTTTCCAACTTCTGTGTGTTTCTGTGAATTATTGTGCCCTGAACCCATGTTGGGGTGTCGTGGGGCTGAGGTTGTAACTGTTTAAATACCTAGAATCATATAGGTAATTATATGTAATATTAAAATGCTGTTTGGGATCGCTGCTTTGATCCATGACCACCCTAGGGGTGCGTTCTCCTATTTATCCATTTTCCAGGATACCCAAGGGTATGCATTGTTTTAATTATGAATTACTTTTTCCTTGAGAATAATTTTATGTAAATTTCATGTTTATTTATTTTTCATGGCCCGATTACTTATTCATAAGGGAGGTGTTTTACTATAGCCTGAGGGTGTGATTGTATTTGCCTGAGGGAAACGTTCTATTTCGCCTGAGGGCAACCTTTCGTGCCTAAGATCTTGATTTCTGTGCCTGATGGCAACACATTGTACACCTTAGGGCAATTTCCCTTATGCCTGAGGGAAATTCCTGAGTGTGAGATTCTGATTACCTAAGGGTGATGTTTTGCTTGTCTGAGGACGCTGACTGGTTAATTAGAAATTCACTATGGTGTTTTATTAATATTAAATGGTTAAATGAATACTTAAAATGGAAATATAACTGGTAAAGTTAGTTAATTTTAGTACTTCATGGTTTGTTACATTTAATTTTGCACATTGTTGTTGCTTGTTTACAAACAGTTGGGCACAGACCATTGGTGGGTACCTACTGGGATTAATTTCTCACACCCTATTTGGGTCATGATTTTCAGCCCAAACAGATTATATTGCTATAGGTGTGGATAGGGGATAGAGTTCCTATATAGGTACTTGATTGCTACTGAAGAATATGGGAGCATGGGACCGGGCAGAGGCTTGCGATGCTACCAGCTGTTTTGTTTTGTTTTGCTTTCATGTACTTGTACTGAATAGTATTGGTGTGTAACATGTTCTGGCTTCTTTCTTATAATTTTAGGCATTTTGCACCATTATTTATATACTGGTTGGTTATTTTTACTGTAGTAGTTTAATTCAGTTGTGTATGGTTTATAGATTCTGCTGTTGTTGTATGTTTTATTTCATTCTGATGCGCTACACTTTGACAATTGGGGTCATAGTTTCCCCACTATCATACATGGGACCTCGCTTCTAGTCGGAAGCCTCTGGCGTTTGGGGAAATGTGCTTGAGGTCACGTGGAGAACCGTGTTCGTGGAACCTGTTGAGTGGCACCCAGAACTGGGATGTTACAAAGTGTTTTTAGAGGCAGTTCCTTTCATTGACATACTATTTGGAGCCTTATTCAGGAATAGGATGGGAACGGTAGTTGGTAATAAGATGTTCCAGGGAGTAGCCTACCCGTGTACAGGGAAAATCCAATTTACCTCATATTTCAATTTTACTGATTTTTCAATTTTTCAATTTATTTATTTTCATCGAAGGGTGACACACTTGTGATTGTGTAGTTTATATTTTATCCTTTTGTTCTATTTAGATTCAACCTGATGAGATGAGGGTAGGCCATCTCATGCATCATTTAGGAAAATTCTATAAATCACATTCCATGCATAGTTCCATGCCATTTAGGTACATTAGAAATTTCATGTTGTTGTGATAGTTATTATTCTAGTAAATCATGCTGTTGTGATAGCTACTTGATAAATACCTGCTATGGGATATGGTATTTTTGTATGAGCCGGTTTATTGGATGGACTCCAAACATTGACTTTTGGGTAGTATGGGCCCCCACTTACTGGAATTGGGTGCATCGTTGACTCTTTATTTTGTTATAACACAGATACGATGTAAAAAATTGATTCGTGGGGAGTATGGGCCCTCACAGATCAGAATTTGGCACTTAGGTGTTGTTTTTCAGTATTTTCTGGGTTCCAGGGAAGTTTCTAAGGCATACTATACGGAAAACTCAATATACACGCCATGTACTACTTTAGACACACCGTCTATGTTCTTCTGTTCAAGAGGAAAAGAGATCTTTTTTGAGTACACGCCGTGTACCCAAAGTACACGCCGTGTAATCTCTTCCCTTTTGACAAACCATGTGTGCGGTAACATAGGGATGGGAAGAGCTTGAGGTGAACATGAAGTGTAGCATCTGTACACGTCATGTAGTGTTGACACGGATACCCGACCATGTAACTAACAAACACAGGCCGATGTAATCGTGTCTTGATCAAGCCGTGTTAATGATGAACATTCCGTGTAGTGTGACCTGGGGACCCGGCCGTGTAACTAACAACACGGGTTGGGGAAATCCTTTCATGTACACACCGTGTGTATATAGAACATGTCGTGTAGGTTGATCCGTGTATTCGGACGTGTAACTAACAAAACTGGTCAGTGGAGCTCGTCTAGTACACATAGTGTACCTATGGGACACGTCATGTAGTCCTATCAGATGATAGACCATGCAGACATAGCTGTGTGGAAGGAAAATGGGGTAGTGTACACGCCGTGTTCGGGTGTAACACGCCGTGTATTTTCATGGAGAGTAGTCGGTCGTGTCACAAGCGACATGGGCAGTTAGAAAATTACACCATACATGCCGCGTAGATAATATTCATGCCGCGTAGTTTTGTTCCACAGGAGCTGTGTGGATCAGTTATGTAGAAGGACCCAGGCAGGGGAAGAAAAGTCAGGTACATGCCATGTAGTCTGTATACATGCCATGTAGTCTTGTTTTGCAAATTATGAATTACTTCTTCCTACTGTTCCCTTTTGGGTTTCCTTGTTTTCGGTCGTTGATAATCTTGTTCTAAGGTGTGCATTTGACCTTGTAGAGTCATGCGGCCGAGATGACCACACATTGTTTTCCATGAGAGAATAATGGAGTATACTCCGGAGATGGTGGGCCATGTGATACTAGTTGATCCTCCAGCAACGCCAGATGCGGCGCCGGCTATTATACCGGACACATGCACGTAAGCACAGTTTCGTGAAGGCTTTATGTGGTTTATGTAGACCTTTCAGGAAGCACCGCCGGCTGCCACATCTCTGGGTGTGTTTACTCATATCTTTCCACAGTAGCATCCGCCTATGTTTTTAGGGGATGGAGGACCACAGGATGCAGAGTCTTGTCTAGGATTGATGCATACTATTTTCGAGCATCTTGAGACGCCTCTAGGGTAGAGGGTCAGGCTCACGACATACATGATGAGTGATTCCTCCAAGAGGTGGTGGGATGTTACCACCCAGTCAGAGCATCACATAAACATGGCGTGGGAAGATTTTCAGGAAGTATTCTATGACTTCTTCTTTCCAGAGTCATAGTGGGTAGATAGAGCTCAATAGTTCATAAATCTATAGCAAGGTGCTCTGTCGGTGATGGATTATTCTACTCGCATTACCGAGCTTCAGCGTTTTGCACCCGTTCTGGTGGATGATTAGACGTTGTGGGCTAGATTCTTTGAGGATGGCCTCCGATATGACAACCGAGTGTTGGTAAATGTTTTCAGGTTTCCATCAGTATATTCTATTGTGAATCAGGCGCTGAATATAGAGAGGAACATGAGGGAATCTAGTGGTGTGGGCAAGGTCGGTTCAGCACCGGTTTCTTGTACTATTTCTACTGTCAGGAGGAAGCGATGGATGGACTTCTCTCAGGGTAGCAGTACCTGCCAGAAGAATGTTTCAGGTGTCCCGATCACGTTCTAAATGTGTGGTAAGTAGGGGCACAAGAGACCGCTGTGTCCACGTGATTGAGTGGAGTTCCTAGTTTGCGGCATGATGGGGAATATGCAGTACTTTTGCAGAGCATTTCCACTAGTGGCTAGTTCGAGGGGTTCTGTGAAGACTACACTTCTGGGAGCAGGACCTGTGGCTTCTAACTAGTCGGGTATCTGGAATACGTCAGGGTGTGCATGCAGATATGGTGGTCATGTTCGTGGTAGCCAGAAATCAGGATCTTAGAGGCAAGAGGGCGGGATAGCTCAGAGAAGCTCGGCTGTGTCTCAGGGCCATGACACTAGGCATGCATATGTAGTGAAACAGGCCTAGTAGGAGCAGGATCCCGAGCTTTCTATAGTCAGAGGTACTATTATTGTATCTTGTGTTTTATCTTCCTTAATTTCTGATACGGGTGCTGCACATAGATTTATATTTGTGCCCGTTGTGGAGAGCCTTGGGATCTATGTTTCTACTTCTTCTGATATCCTGATGCTAGACACTCTTTTAGGGACTAGGACAGCTGGCGTGCATTAGTGCAAGGAGTTACCCCTTGAGTTTAGTGGGTGTCACATTCTATGGGACCTCTATGTCCTAGAGATGACAGCATATGACATTATTCTATAGATGGACTTGTTGGTTCCCTTTTGATCCTATGTAGACTGTTATCATCGCCAGGTGAGTTTCACATCACCATAGGGCGGTGAGTTTCTATAGAAGGGCGAATGGGATGTTCAGGTGATTCGAGCTAGTCCATAACATTATGGGCTAGGTAGAGTCACACCTAAGATTGTGAGTTTATATCTGGACGACCAGGGGACTTGTTAGAAGGATTTCCCTCCAGTGGTTGATCATTTCAGGGATGTCTTACCGGAAAACTCTTCAGGTCTACCTCTAGAGCGAGAGGTGGATTTCTCTAATGATATTGTGCCTGAAGTAGCACTAGTGTCCATTCCTCTTTATTGGATGGCTACGCCTGAGTTTTAGGAGCTCAAGAGGTAGTTAGATGAGTTACAGTCAAAGGGTTTTATCTGACCCAGTACTTCTCTATGGGGTTCTTTTGTCCTTTTTGCGAAGAAGGGGTAAAATACTCTCAGACTCTATGTGGATTATCATAATTTGAACCAGTGGACGGTTAAGAACTGATATCCTTTGCCAAGGATTGATGATCTTTTTTATCAACTTAGTGGATCACGAGTGTTCTCAAAGATTGACTTCAGTTTAGGATGTCATCAGATGCGTGTTAGAGCATCTGATATACCTCTCACTGCTTTCAATGAGCATGTATCGTCTATACGAGTATACGGTTATTCCATTTGGACTCACGAACGTGCCAATAGATTTTATGGCTCTGATGAATCATGTGTTTTATCCTTATCTGGACACTTTTGTTGAAGTATTCGTGGATGATATCTTAGTGTACTCTCACACTCAACACGACCATGCCACCCATCTTGAGATTGTATTGAGTACACAGAGAGAGCATTGTCTATATTCTAAGCTCCCAAAGTGCCACTTTTGGATGGACCAGAATCACTTCTTGGGGCATATCATCTCAGAGGCAGGAGTTTTCTTGGACATAGAGAAGGTGAGAGAAGTAGTTTCTTGGTAGTAGCCTAAGAACATGTTTGAGATACAGGGTTTCATAGAGTTGGCCGGTTACTACAAACATTTCATCCAGGACTTTTACTGTTTAGTAGCACTGTTTACGTGTTTGACTAAGAAGGGTGTGAAGTTCATTTGGTCGGAAGCTTGTGATACACTCTTTCAGGACCTGAAAGGAAGGTTGACATCAGCACCAGTCCTGATACATCCATATAAAGGTAAGATCTATAATGTTTATTGTGACACATTAGGTATTGGCCTAGGAGCTGTGTTGATGCAGGGTGATCGAGTTGTTGCATACGGTTCTCTGCAGTTGAGGCCACATGAGAGGAATTACCAGACGTATGATCTCGAGTTTGCTGTAGTTCTGCATGCATTGCGCTGTAGGAGATATTATCTATTGGGATAACATTTTGTGGTTTTCACCGACCACAAAAGTCTCAAGTATATCTTTACTCATTGTGACTTGAATCTGAGGCAGTGACGGTGGGTCGAATACCTTCTGTCCTTTGCTTTTGAGCTTGCCTATACACCTGGTAAAGGTAATGTAGTAGCTGATGCACTGAGCAAGAAGACTCGGGTACAGGCTATGCAGGAGGCTAGTGATGAGTGGCAGCTGATGAAATTATTCTCTGAGATACAGTTGGAGGTGAATGACAGTCTGGGGAAAACTTATATTTTCTCTATAGATATGACTTCTACCCCTTGGATAGAGTGAGGATAAGAAAAATATCTAATTCAGAAGGCCTAGTTCTATGGGGGTTAGAGGAAAGTGAGGACCCTCCTCTTGGTTGGACGACAGGTGATGATGAGATTCTGTGTTTCCATGGATGACTGTGGTTTCCTGGGGATATACGATGGGAGATGATGTGGGAGTTTCATGCATCGGCATGGGCAGTTCATCACGGGGTTACCAAGATGTACCGTGACTTGAGACGTCAATTCTAGTGGCCAAGTATGAAGAGAGATGTAGCTGGTTTTGTTATGAGGTGTTCCACCTATCAGTAGGTGAAGGCGGAGCAGCAGAGGATAGCCATACTATTACAGAAGTTATCCATTCCGGAGTGGAAATTGGATGATGTCACGATGGACTTTGTGACTGGGTTACCGAGGTCACCTCGAGGCAATGATGTTGTGTGGGTTATTGTGGAAAAAATCACAAAGGTATCTCACCTTTTTACCATTCAAGGAGACTTTCGGATTTGGAGAGATTAAGAAGTTTTTTATCCATGAGATCATACTTCATCTTGGATTCCCTCGTTCTATCATTTCTAGATAGGGATGCCCGTTTTATGTCTCATTTCAAGAAGCGTTTTCATAGGGCACTGGGTACATAGGTGCTTCTGATCACAGCTTACTACCATCTGACCGATGGCCAGTCAGAGTGTATGATACCGGTTCTTGAGGACATGCTGCATGCATGCATCCTAGACATTGGGGGCTCTTGGGAGAAGAACATATCCCTAGTAGAGTTTTCCTATAATAACAATTTTCATGAAACTGTTGAGATGGAACCATACGAGGCATTATATGGTAGGCCATGTTGATCACCCTTGTGCTGGTTAGAGGCAGGTGAGGCACCTTCACTGGGACCACATCTTGTGCAGGAATCTACTAAGTAGGTCTAGTTGACTCTGAAGGGGATGGCTACCGCGCAGTCTCATCAAAAGTCTTATATTGATCACCGTAGACGACCATTGGAGTTTGAGGTCGGGTATCCGGTTTTCTTACATATTTCACCAAGGTTGGGACATATGCAGATCAGGAGACAGGGAAAACTTTCACTGAGGACTGTGGGGCCATTTGGGATTATGGAAAGAGTCGGACCGATCACCTATCGGTTTCAATTACCATAGTGGTACTGAGCCATGCACGCCGTCTTCAAGGTATCATAGTTTCAATGCTATCATTAAGTCATGTCTCATGTTTTTCTAACCAAGGAGGTTGAGCTTTTGTTAGATGTGTTTTTTGAAGAGCATTTGATTCATATTTTTGATAAGAGCATGAAGGTTCTCCGTGGCTGATCATTTCTTCTTGTATGGGTGCTTTGGTAGCATGGCCGAGTGTAGGACAAACCCTAGGAGTGGGAGACCGACGTACGTGCTCATTGGCCAGAGCTGTTCTCTGCCTTATCTTCACCACCCATGGAAGGGAAATTCGGGGACAAATTGCTTTAAGGGGGGATGTTTGTAAGAACCATGTTCTTAATTTTGAGGTATGTGTTTCTTCGTTTCTCTTTTCCTTAAGTGTTTTTGAGAAAATATGGAAAATGTGGAAAAATCACAAAATTTTAAAGTACACACCATGAAATTTTCCACACATCGTGTACTTTTGGACATGTGGGATGAGTACACAGGGTGTGTAGCCATGTCGGTGGTGAAGGGTGTAAAGACCGACTATACGTCGTTTCATTGTCTCTAACACGCCATGTAGTTAGTCGGAAGGCGAATAGTAAGTTAGTGGCCAGTTGTGTGACAGAACACGCCATGTACTAAAGGAGACTTGTCGTGTAGTCATGTCGGTAGATGATCATTGTCACACTGTGGGAAACCGCCAGAGAAACAGTTAAATGAAGGAAGTACAGATAGTGTACTCGGAAGTACACATCGTGTACATTATTTTTTTCACTTAAAATGGGTAGTAACATCCCATGTTCAATAGGAAGGCTTAAAATGCGAAGAAGGAGTGGAAGAGGGAGGCCCGAGCATTGGAGATCCGCCAGGAGAAAATTGGGAATACGTTTCTGCCTTGGACGATCTCGTTGGAACCGCACGGGTAATCCCTCCACTCTTCTTAAGTTTTTCATGTAAATTATTCCTCTAAGGGAAGTTATTTAAGTTTAAGAGGGTTTTCTTTCACCTAAGATATACATCATTCTTGGATGAATCTAGGACCTTCGTTCACGTATATCGTTCGTGGGTGTTAAAGGTAGGTGGCTTGGTGTTACGTTTCCAACTATTGTGCGTTTGTGTGAATTATTGTGCCATAAAACATTGTTGGGGTGTCATGTGGCTGAGTCCGTATCTGTTTATATACCTATAATCATATCGGTAATTAAATACAATATTAAAAAGTTGGTTGGGATCGCTGCTTGGATCCAGGACCACCCCAGGTGTGCGTTCCTCTGTTTAGCCATATGGCCCAGATACCTGAGGGTATGCCTTCTTTTAATTATGCATTACTTGTTCTTTGAGAGGAATAGTATATAAATTGCATGTTTATTTGTTGGACATGACACGGTTACTTATGCCTGGTGGAGGTATTTTACTATAGCTTATGGGTTTGACTGTATTAGCCTAAGGGTAGTGTTCTATTTTGCCTGAGGAGAACCTTTGGTGCATGAGGGCTTGACTTCTGTGCCAGAGGGTGAAACTTTGTACGCCTGAGGAGAATTTCTCTTACGCCTAAGGGCAATGCCTGAAGGTGAGATTATGATTACCTGAGGGTGAGGTTATGCATGTATGAGGATGCTGACTACTTAAATAAAAATCCAGTTTGGTGTTTTCTTAATATTAAATGAATAAATGAATAATTAAAATGGAAATATAACTTGTAAAGTTAGTTACATTGTGTATTTCTTGGTTTATTGCATTTAATTTTGTACACTTTTGTTACATGATTACACAAAATTGGGCACGGGCCTTTGGTGGTTTCCTATTGGGATTTATTTCTCACACCCTGTTTGGGTCATGCTTTTCAGCCCAAACAGATTATATTGCTGTAGGAGTGGATTGGGGAAAGAGTCCAAATACAGGTACTTGATTGCTACTGAGGAGTAGCAGAGCATGGGACCGGGCTGAGGCTAGTGATACTACCAGCTATTTTGTTCTGTTTTTCTTTCCTATACATGTACTATACTGTATTGTTGTGTAACATGTTATGGCTGCTTTTGTAGAATATGAGGCATGATGCACCATTATTTATATACTGGTTGGTTATTTCTACTACTGTTGTTTAATTCAGTTGTGTATGGTTTACGGATTCCACTGTTGTTGTATGTTTTATTTTATTCCATTACGCTAAACTTTGACAAATGAGGGCATAGTTTCCCCACTATCAGACTTGGGCCCTCACTGCTAGTCGGAAGCCTCTGGCATTTGGGGAAATGCGCTTGAGGTCATGTGGCAAACTGGGTTCGGGGCACCCGTTGAGTGGCACCCAGAACCGGGACGTTACAAAGACATACATAGTTTAGATTATTAAGATATTTATATTCTAATAGTATCAACTTAATTTTTTAGAATAGAAAAGTTAGAAAAAAAATTCACATGTTGAATAGAAAATTGGGTAATTAATGGAAATATAATATTATAAGGTTACCCCAAAACTCACCCTAAATTAATTTGAGAAGTGATATTAAAAAAATAAACATTAGGATAAAATTAGGATATTTTTATACAAATTTAGCTTGAATTTTACAATTATTATATTTCATTTTAAGATAAGTTAAAAATTCCATATTTATAATTATAATAACTACATAATTTTTAATATATGATTATACAAATGATAAATTTAACTATAAAATTACATTTGAAATATAATATATTTTTTCTACATTATGATAATTTATTTTTCTTTTTATAGAAGAAATAATTTAATTAATGACTTTTATAATAGTGATGTTGTAAATGTTAAATTAATATAGATCTTAAGTAAACAATAATATAAAAAATAAAATAAATAATATATGAAAAAATTAGTAACAATCACTAATTTTATAGATTACATGTACAATATATATATATATTATAATTTTTATTTATAAGTTATCATGTTGTAAAAATATTTTAAAAATACATAGAATAAATCGTATCAATGATGATATAAATTATATATTAAATTAAACAATATTTTAATAAAAGATAAAAAAATCCATAAAAACACAGGGTTCATCTAAATAATGAGAAAAAAGTCAAATATATAATCAATCATCTCTATGGGGTTGATTTGGTATTTTATTTTTTATATATTAACCTTAAATTGTAAACAATCCAACTAGTCATTGTAAGAGCAAGAGTTTTTAACTAAGGGTATAATCAAAAGTATATCATTAATTTTGGAAAATAAACTTCCTAAAAATATTTTTATAAGAGTATTTAAACCCATACTTGTCTTATATTCTAAATAACTCATTTTATAGATACTTTAAAAAATTTCAATTAATATTCTCTTAATATTTTTAGTATTTCCTAAAGATCCCCTCACCTATATTATAAAAGAAACATCCTCCCTCACATCCTCACAACTACTAGTTCCTTCTAGTTCGACAACGACATGTATAATTCTCATACCATCCTGCATATATATTTTCTGGTGGTTCTGGTCATCCAAAGAGACCATCTTAGGGGTCACTAATTGGAGATCCAAGGGTAGTATCCTCAAAAAGAGATAATATTTTTACAAATTCAATTAAATATCATTTATTTTCTATTTACTCTTCCTATGTATCATATATAATAAATTAATTAAAATATTTTCATATATACTGTTATGTGCCATTATGATTATGGGAAAACTATTCTTATCCTTTTATTAATAATATGAAAAACAATATCCCCATGTATTCCTAAGTATTATCTACCATCATCACGTTGTGCGGTAATTTGTTTCTCACAACAAAATTTGGAATGGTATAATGATGGATAAAATTTATACAAATAATAAATATGTCATGATATTATTATTTAAAATTAATATACAATCCAATTAATTGACATTACCATAAATGAAAAGATACCATCGCTCGTTTGTACGTACGACTTACCATCTCCATGAAGTGATAATATTTATTGTCCATTTTAAAAAATTGAAAATGACTATAAAAATGAATATAATTATTTATTATGATTTATATGACATAATAATTCTTCTATAAATATATATACATATATTTCATTTACCATATTCCATTCATTATGATAAGAAAACTGAATCATTGTTAATGCTTACTTATGGACTAACATCTCTATGAACATTGAATTCCATTTAAAATATGTACCATTTATATATATTTATATACTGAATATATATTTGATATATAAATCATTATTTACATTATCAAAATACTAAAATCATTATTTATGTAATTCTATCAAGAATAACATGTCAAAACACCGACTATAAACAAATAAGTTATTACAAAAAATGATTTTTAAACATGTAATTTTAAACAAACCGGTGATATAAAGTCATAAATTAATATAATATGACAATATAAATATAATAATGGTTTTTTAAATCTTAATAACATTTTTAGACTCATTTTACAAGTGGTCAAAATATGTTCACCCAAAATGGAATTGTATCACTATAAACTACTTCTAAATCTTATTTCATTGAGGCATAGTTCAATTTTACACAACCACTATATTTTATGATGTGTATATATTTCCCTTATAAATTATCATATGATTAAATTATAAATTATCATGTATTTATTGTTTTGATAAAAATTATTCTTACATTATGATTATGATTTATATTTCCCTTATGTTATGGGATGCTTTAAATGTTTAATGAATTAATGTTTTATCCATTTCAATACTCTAGATATTATTTTTCATATTTGTTTATATGGATATAACATAAAATTAAATGAAATTTTGTGTATATTTGGATTTTTATTCACATTTTTTAAAATTAAATTTTTTAATGTTTTATGTTGGTTATAATTTTGAAATATCATTATTATATGAGGTAGATTATTCATATATTTATACTTATAAATATTAATCTTCCATGTACTAGTTTAATAAAAAATTATTTCATAATATTTTTACTATTCATCTTCATGTCTATAATGCCATTTTTAACCATGATTGAATTTTTATGAAATGTTTTCAAGGGAATCTTTCTATAATTTTCCAAATGAGGTACGTTATGGCCTTTTCGACCAAATATGGAAGGAATGTTATATTAATATATATGAAATGAGAAAATATTTCATTAAAATATTATGTGATTATTTTCACTAAAAAAGATTCTTTTACAATTTGGTGCCTATTTAAAATATATTTTCACTAGAAATTGGATATTTCACTCAAGAAGTGTTAATGATTTTTTTAGTTTTCTTTCTTCTATTTAAACATCCTATTATGGATTTTGTGTTAATTAATGTTTATTTCTTATAATAAAATATATCATATTATATTTAATGTTTTATGAAATGTTTGATTGTGTATGTTATATTTTATACCATTCAGAGTTTAAGGTTAATGTATGAACATTTCATAGGATAGTTATAATATTTATGATTATATTTGTTACATTTCACCCTCTTCATATGTGGAATTAATTGGGATTAATATGTAATGGTTTGGGGACCATATAATAAATTTCATATGTGTTGGGGACCAGTTACTGAATTCCCCTTGATGACTTAGTAGTTCTCATGAGACAAACTCATTTTGCTTTTGACTAATTTCTTACCCATTTACGCATGTTTTTTTCATGAGGCCTTAGGGGTACAGTTATATGGGCCCCTTATGCTCAATTTATGTTTAAATGGTTTCTATTTTTGTTTTATTGATTTCCTTCAAAGTTAATAGTTATTTATGAAATAATATGTGGTGTTTCGTACCATTATTGAGCATATGTGCTCTTCCATTTTTATGTATTATTTTCCCAATGATGCCAATATAAATATTATAAAGGAAATGATGGGTTAAGATATGAAAACTAATTCATTCCCAAGAGATTATCTATGTTTTAGATTATATTTTCAAATATAATATAGAGTTCATTTATGTAATTTATTTTCCAATACTGTTAAAATGGTTAATCCTTCAAGATGTGTTTCCTTGTATAATGTTCCCTTGTAATAATGTATGGCACCAACTCTTGGAAATTGGGGTCAGGGAATTATAAAACCAAAATTCTTCTACATCATTCGTGAACATCCAACATCCATAAAAAATGAACACAACATATCATTAAGAGTCTATATGGTTTTATCTATCTAAAAATAATTTTATTTATAAAATATATTTCTGAGGAATAAGTGAAATCCTAAATCATGTTGGAAACCTCTACACAACCTTGAGTTAAAATGAGGATCAAAATCATATATGATCATCCTCGAGACACTGTGGATTTTCACTACACACTTTCAATACAACCTCAATAAAAACTCTAATGAGATAGACTCACAAATCACTTTTATGTGGGGTGATGCATCAAAATTATCCACTATCACCCATATAACATCAAAGAATCTATGCGATCAAGGATGAATATTAATTATGTGCATTGATATTTCATCTTTCATCTACTAGGAAACCACTTATTCCTACGGAAACCCACCAGGAACATGACTTTCATGATTCACCATCAGAGAGAAAATACATCATGATATAAATTTTATTACAACTTTCTTCAACTAAAGACACTAAACCTATTCCCCCCTAGAATCTTAACAATTTTTAACAGTAGGATATACCAGTCTAGGTGAGCTATGCAACTCATAGAGATCCAACTAATGAATCACTATAGGGACAAAAATTTTCCCTGGAACATTATCCAATGTTGGTCATACTCATACGAACCATTTGGGGCATCCCCCAAGATAACATAATATCTCCACACCTCCATCTCTGATACCCTAGGTAGGAATCTTACACCATGTTCATCGATGATGGTTTAACTATCATCTGGAAAATGATTATTTTTCGTCCCACCTATCCCATATAAATATCCATTGTCGATATCTCTAATATCACTCTCATGGAATCTCATTATTTATCAACAAAATTATCTCGTGAAATTATACTAAGCACCTTATCCATGAAATTTCACTTTCCTCATCTTTACAAAATATGAAAATCATTATCCTTTATGAATTAAATCAACCACTTTTATTGTATATTCATGTATAATTAGGTGAACACATACATCAGGTTCTTGTGATTTGTTATAAAAAGTTCTATCTAATGAGGTAATGTCGCCATAACGACTATGATAACCCAAATGCCACCAACTTGATACTATCAGTGGAATAGTTAAAATCCGGGGGATATAGATTTCGCTGACTATTATAGAAGGTGTATTCTATGTAAACAAAACACATCCCAAATCATATGTGAAAAGTCATAGAAACCCACAAACTAAGAACTATCTTTCGGGAATCAAAGCACTATAGTGATGAAAATATTCCCAATCAAGCAATTCAAATATACCAAAATATTGTTAGTCTGAAATTAATAATAAAAAATTATATTAATATATATTATAGGTGTTGAAACTATGTAGAATTCATCTTTGAACATCCTATAATATTCTGGAATACAATGGAAATTCAACACCCTTACACAAGTCTCGAGGTGTTCCCAAAAAGAAATTACATCTATCGTATAGGGAAACATAACTATGAATTGTTAGCTGATGGATTTCATAGTGAAACAAAATTAATGAGTCAAGAACTAACATTTCAAAAACATCTTAAATAGATGATGATTAGGAAGAACACAAAAACGTAAATAAATAGGGATTGTATGTTCCACTACTGATGCGGAGTACAAAATTATTTTGTTGAAGATAACCACTGTGAATGAATATAATAACTCTATAAACACAAGAGTAATTTAATCCTTGAATAAGGATGGATCATTCAAAAAATTGAATGAAATCACAATAAACTCATATTTCTTATGAGGAAAATATAATGAGGACATCAGAATATCCTCATCCTTCACTCACATCGGATGATATCCTGACCATGTATTGATTTTTGATAAGCATATAGATCCTTTAATACAATAAAATAAATCATCAATCAAAACATGAGGATATATGTTCATCACTATCACCTAATTTTTGTTATTTAATGGATTCAATGATTCGTGTTTCCATCATCCTTCTTTACAAAAAACCAATAAACAACAGGGTGAAACACTCTGGAAAAAATCATCACTATAATAGATAATTACGATGTAATCAAAACTCTTGAAAATAAGAAACCTTCATCCTGTATGGATACATTGATATAGTAGAAACATGTATATTTCTATCTATCCTAAATTTTATCTCTCTTATAAGGGTGATAATAAAACCACATCATGAAAAAATGCTAGTGTAATCTTCCACAACCCTAGGAAAATTATTAGAATCCCTTATAAGAAAATAATCAAAAACTATTCCATTAATGAAGGAAAGGAGGGAACCCTCTTATAATACATCTAGGGGTCTCAATTTTTAAAAAATACTATATGATCGACGTCAATATCATAGAGAATAACCCTCACATTTAAAAAATTAAAATTTTATTCACCAAATAGAACAATCCTATAGAAGTTATAATGTTGTATGGTCATATCTATAAACATTGGTAGTATGAACAAGAGTGTCTCTTCCAAAAACATTTATCAAGTTCTCTACAAAAAAAATATAAATAAGCTCACCCTCTATCTAGTGTAGTCAAATATTGGGAAAATATAGTCCTCTTCCCCATTAGTTGGATATCATAGACCAGAGTAATTGATATAAAGGAGTGTGTAGTCCATTAATCCAACAAATAATGAAATGATGAAGAATAAAATAAAAGGTTCCGTGAGAAAATGTATGGATTTCTTAACATTATCAACACTATATCATGAAACTGGCTATTACATGATCTATGGTCTCTCTGACCATACTAATGAACACCTCCATGGTCACACTCTTCTCTATGTGGATAACAATCATCGTTGTTATATCATATCGCTTACAAATATCCTCTTAATTGATTCCCATCTGGAGCACTCTAATTCTACTACATAAAATGAAACTACCACAATAGAGGAACATAAATAGGAACACAAAATAAATTATTCCATCTTAGAATGTTTTTGTATTTTCACTACTAATTACCCCACCCTCTATAAAAAAAATTTATAAAACGCCTTTCATAAACCAATGATCCTCCACTAATAGAAAAATTATATGTTGAGGAATAAGGCCTAACCCTATATGAAATAATGATAAAATATCCTAGAAAATAATAATTTTATATGGTATATCATCCTCATTAAGAATCATATTGACTCCCCTATGGTGATAACCCATTTCTATCCAACATCATCCACATAACCTATACTATTTCTTGTACACCAGGACATTGATTTAGAAGTATAAACAGTGTGATATAGTATTGGATAATTAAATGCATGGCCTCCTAAAAATTTCTCTCCTATTATTCCTCATATAGAAATAGGTATGAATCATAATGTGTGATCATCTTGAAATTATTATAGATTACTGCACATTGGTAATATATTTTCTTAGGACAACAATCTCTTTCAAAGATTCTATCCTCATTGTCAATGATTGTATAAATACATATAAAGGATCTATGTAATTCCATCATTACACCATTGACTCCCCAATATCCTTAATAAAATCATCCACCACTGCCTCAAAGTCCCACATAATATCACTAAAACCAATGAATCATGTGCTACGTCCATGAATGGATGTAGCTAAAAGCTATGCAAACCTCTTCGAACAAGTCACATAACACCGAATCTATAAAGGATCTATCATACTTCTATAGGATTTTATGTTTGAACTCACATATATTCCTCTAACAAGTGTTATCATAAAAAATCACTACTATATGGTGATCTTTAGGTACATCCATTTAAGCATCGTCTGTATAAACCTAATGAGGATGTAAACTTAGATCCATACCTAAAATAAGAAGAAATGTGTGTAGATTCCTATAATGAAAAAATGGAATATTTAACAATAATTAAATAATTTATTTATTTTTTGTTTTATTTTTTTAAATATCCCAAGGGCCATCAATTTTGAACATAGAGAAAATAAAAATGTATCCTGATCCATTCAAAAGTTTCTACCCCACAACCATCATTATGTATCTTAGTTGGATTAGAGAACAAAATTGTTAAAACATTATATCACATGAGGGACTATGTAACCCTGAATCCACCAACAACCCTTTTTAAATATCTTAAAGAATTTATCTAACACTGTTTTAATACAAACTCATGCAGTATCACCAATTACTAACATCAAACCCTATCATATCCCACAATACGAACCTCTCATACCACCTAGTCATAATCCCCACCCCCCAAAGTCTACTATAATGGGATGTTAATGAGAGAAGGGATATAATGACTACCAGATATCTCACATACTATTGTCCATAAGATAATGAATAGAATTGATGCTATATAATCCACACAATTGACTATAATTAAACATGAAAAGAAAAATGTAGAAGAGACAGATAAGACAACACAAAAATCAACTCCATCTCATAATGGCAAAAGAGATTCAAATTTCATAGCTGAAAATTTATAAAGATCTAATAAAATTGTCATGTAATTACATGTACTATATAAAACATTTAAATGACCACCAAGCCAAAAAAAATATCATTTAAAACCCTGAGATATTAATATCCAAACCAATCTCTATTCTAGTCCTTATGAAATTAATAACAGTTTATATATACATGGGGTGCTCATAACAGTATAATCTGTAGGATTATTTGTGGTTTCTCTAATCAAAAAGATAATTAATGCATGATAAATCCCATGGAACTATATTGAAACGAACTGATGAACTAAATAGATATACACAGTTCCTAAAATCCAAATTGAAATATCTCAACATGTATCATATATAAGAAATCATGTATTGTAATAATAAAACAAATTGGGTGACCTACTACTGATTCTCATTTGTTTTTCTAAACTACACCCACTTCCAATATCCTAATAAATCTCTATCTAGTTGTAAAAATTCCTGAAAAAAATTGAGCTCAATATTATTACATGGATCACATGCATTATATAATCAAATCATCCCAAACTCATCCCCATATATTATAATTCAGCAGTTTTGGGGATACACCACTACCCATATGTCATGTATCACACAACATGTATTATATTACAAGTTTCCACAACCCATATTCTATGTATGTACCACGATCAGTCACATCCCTTATACGTCAAACCTCTAATAATCATTTGGATTTTATATTCAGAGATACATGTGGGTAAAATTACTAAAACAAATTTTATTTCTCTAAAAAATTTAGAGATTTACCATAATGTATTCTATTCCATGATGTTAACAAGACCAGAGAGATGAGCTACAGGGTTTAGTCATCTATCTATCCTTACCACCAGGATTTTGGGAAAAACACCCACCCAGATCACATTGGGTCTGAGTATCCATAACTGCCAAGGCTGGGGTAGAGTATGAAATCAAGAAACATAACAGATACAATATACAACACAAAAAATATGGGGCTAACCTATTCTTAGAATCAAAAATAGTTATCATCTGTTGGACACAAAACTACATCTACAAATAACATGATAACCTATAGACACCCAATAATTAATAGGTTTATTTAATTACATTCATTCTATTAAAAAATAAACATTACATAAATTAATTTATTTCCTATTAAATTATATCCCCCCAATTTTATTAAAGTTTCCATCAAATCTTGGTCTATAACCACTAGAAATAATCTAACCATGTTTAGGGTTCTTCAAGATTACCAACATTTTTTTTTAGCAAGAACAAACCACAAGGGGTGGAACATTTAATAAAAATAAATAATATTTACATAATTATAAGAACTCTAGGGAGAAATCCACTAACATTATACAAGATATACATATCCATAGACATCCTACAACCTCATGTAGAAGAAAATCAAATGTTTAATAAACTAGAACCCCAACCATTATTCTATTTAATATAATTATTAAGAGTTGGAATCAATCTTAATCGAATTATAATGTTGGTCCAAATGAAATACATTCCATCATTACGGTGTCATTATCAACACCAACATACACATCAGTATAAATCCTTCTATCATAGAGTCAATGGTTTTTACAATCATAGTCCTCCATTCCCATATATCATCAGCCATTCTCGGATCATCTCTTATCTCATAGAATGGATTGAATTCAAATAATGTCATAGAAGACATCAAAAGAATCATATTCAATAGGGAAAAATGAAGAAAACAATTAAATTATGAGTCACATGAAAATGATATCTCATGACCACAAACAAAAAGAAAAGAAAATTCGTATGAAATATTCAACTATTAATCAAAACAATTATATCTACTGTAAAACTATTTTTTATACCATATTGAATAAATGGACTTATTTATATAGATTATATCTAATGAAAACTATATTATCTGATATAACATTCTATTAAATTTATTAATGCTATTTTTTATCTTTTGGAAACATCAAAAATATTTATCGAAAAAAAATTATTAAAATTTTTTTATCTCATTTTTGTTAACAATAATTATGGCTTCATATCCTTAATCAATTCAATTAAAACATGGAATAACACAATCATTTAATCAAACAACATTCATTATTTCAAAAAACATAAATCTAAAAGAAATGTTGAATTTATTATACATCTATGTTCTTTAATTATTAAACCAATTTCAAAAAATAATTGATTTAAATTCATTACCGATTTGATAAATTAGTCATTCTAATACAAGAATAAAATTACATGATAACAAGAAAAATATATAGTGACCCATAACATGTAAATAAAATGGAAACCCATTATTGTGGGGGAAATAAAAAACATGTTATCAATATAAATAATTCATTTTCATTGAAATATTATGTTTAACCTGATTTATGTTAATTAAAACTCAATATAATGGGTTAAACCATTTTTAATTTACTAATTTACATAAATAAAAATGGAATAATCCAAACTTATAACTCAATAATCTATACTTCCTCAAATAGTATCATAATACCAGTGGAGATCATCAATCACTTATACCTTTGGGAAAATATGATCTCACAATGATTCGATATTAAATGAAAAATAAAACTCTATTATAATGATGCAGATCAAATTCTATATCATGGAATGAATAATGGGAGGAAAATGGGATCAAACTGATGGGAAACCTCATGAAAATAAGAAAAACTCACCTCAGACCACAAAAAGTTTATTTCTATAATAATTGAATTAACCCTCAATGAGATTGGATTTAATTTCCTTCACAATAAACTATTGAAAACCTAGGGTTCAAGAGTGGAGTTAAAGAGAAAATTTGGTTTAGGATTATTAAGTGAATTTATAGGTATAGTGATGTTCCATGTTGTAGCCTGTTAAAAATGGGAGGATTTTAATTTTTTAGAAGGAGAATGAACCATAGCCCCTATGTAAACCTTATGTTTAGGATCAATGGATGGAACCATGGAACATTATAAGCCCTATTACAAAACCCCACTGTCATATTGAAGAACCACCTGAAATGTATACATCATATCCATCAGCTCCACACTGCAACATCCGACCACAAGGGAAGGACCTGTGGCACAACCAACCAATATAACACAACTAAACTCTAATTATTCAGTTTCTTCAAAACTCCTCCCAATCTGCCATCTACCCCTGCAAGATCAGTATATCATAAAAGCCTAACATATGGTTTATCCTATGTGTCCCATGTGTAGCTATGTGTTAAATGATTGTAACACCTACATTTTCCTGATTTACCCTCCAAAACTCTGTGGAACCATTTTAGAACACCTTCAACACCTCAAACACACAAAAACAAGGGATTCCTTGAAATGATCCCTTACAATGATATAGTAGTTATATTTATTATATATCCAACAATTTTAATACCTTGTAATATTATAAAAAAATTGATAGGTAATCAATAATAAAATTTTAATAACCATTATGATGAGATTTCCTATATTAGGATCTACATTCCACACTCATTGGTAAAAAATAAATTTTGATTTATATTATGAATGGTTTATTCTATCACTATTTTTAATAAATATAGTCATGCAATGAAAAAAACATGTAATATGATAGTATTTCATGTAAAACATTAATTTAATTAAATTTTATATATTTCATATCCGGTGATAATATGAATATGGAATGAATATGATACAAAGGTATTATTAGTATCCATTCCATAAGAGACAATCAAATACCCATGTATTACTAATAACCCAGGAATTATAGCCATTCATAAAAATTGATTTTTTGCTATCTCTATGGAATTAGATTCATTTATATAACAATGTATTTTTTGATATCATATAATTGGATTAATTATGATATTCTTTTGTTAGAAATAACCATGAAATTAGTGCAATTGTGGTACCATTGTAATGTATATAACTATTAAATTGAATCTATAATTATACAAAGCCAAATATTAATGTGATAAAAAATTCATGTTTATATTTTTTTATTATTCATTCCTTACATTTGTATTATATATTTATTATAATCTATCACCTGAAAATTATTTTTTATTATTCAACAATTTATAGAGTTATCATTGATAACACACAATCATTCTTATTAATACCCAAAAAGAGTATCTAAAGAACCCATTTTTTATTAAGTATTAAAAACCCATAGGGAAGAAATATTTTCCATTGGATAGATGGAGTATGGATTCATAGGTACCTGATGATGATATTTTTGAGTAAATAACCCTAAATTAATTCATACTTTTCTAAGACACTATACATAATGATTGTCCATGTTGATTCTAAATTTCTTATGGTGTTGTAATTTCATGTTTATGAGAACCAAATACATGTCAGTGATCCCTGGTCCTCTTATTTAGTCAATAATGATTTCCCTTGTCGAAGACCATTTTAAACTTGCAAAATTATGAGTTGAAATCATATATATATAGTAGAAGTTCAGACCAAAATTGATAAATGCAAGATACATGTTAACTCAATCACAACCCGTGACATATTCCATTACATTTGAAACTATCATTGATTTTGATGATATATTAAGATTCATTTAAATTACATACATTTATGATATAATATAAAAAGTTTTATAATTGATATTTGTAAAAAATTATGAATAATTCTTAAAAAATTATTTATAATTTTGAGAAAAAAATATTTTAAAAAAATTAATAGAATTATCATTAACAGTTTGTATATTTAATGTGAAATAATATTTTTCGTATGTGTTCACATGTGTTTTCATCAGGTTTATAACTATTTAATTAATATATATGTTTAAATATAATTAATATTTTCAATTTAAAGTAATAATTTATTTTTTAATTTTCAACTATGTATCTCAAGTATGCAGTTAAATAATAATTTTTGGAGAAACAATTACTCACTAATAATACATAATAAGTCATATTTAATATAAAATATCTTATCTATAATATAATTTTGATATTAATTTTTTTATTAATTGAAAATTATCCATCAATTATGAATTAATTTCTCAATACGTCAAAATTTTGATAAGATAACTAAAAAATAAATAAATGAAAACTCAAATTGCCTAAATACATCAATTTATTAATTAAAAATTTCAATTGCACCACCATCAAAATCAAAAAGTTGTGCCAAGATTGAATAAATGGTATTTACTGAAAAATATTAACCATACATAATAATTTATAGTAATAAATTCAAATAGTATTATCAATCTTCATTTTGTTTATTTCTTAAGGACAATACATTTTAATTAGGATGTGTGTGTGTCGAATAATCCCAATACATAAAAAATAACCTTCATTAAATATGATGTAAATCTTATCCAGTAATTTCATACAAATATTTCACTAAAAAATAAATAAAAATTACACAACAAAATCTGGGAGATACAATGAAAATATATTTAAAGAACATAATATATAATTTAATGTAATATATATGAGATCTTCCATAATTTCGAATTAAATATTATAGAAAATATAATGGCTTATCTAATTTGTTTTAGGTAAATTGGTTGGATACTATCCTGGGATGATAATTTATTTAACGAGGTATATATTTTTTATTGATAGTCTATATATATATATATATGAAAATAATAGAATCAATTGTATTTAAAAATTATTAATAAATTTATTCATGTACTAATTACACAAAGATTTATGTTTAATTTGATTGAGTGAATGGTCAACGAATGAAGGAATCCAAAGGGGGATTATATATAATTGAATTTCATAAAATCATATTTAAGGTACATTGATAAAAAAATCTGAATATATCATTCACTAAAAATCTATACTAATATTTTCAAAAAGATGATGGTGTTATATAAAAGGGATCCATCATAATAGTTATTATAGTTTATTAATCAATTAAAATTTATCAATTTCAAATGATGAATGAAATATCAATATGAAGGGATGATATATATTTTGTAGGAGAAAACATAACTATATTTAATTTATAATTGGACTACATAAAGTTGTACATGTGTTATAAAAATAAAGGGTTCTACATGACAATAAAAAACTCAATTTGAAAACTCGATTGAAAGTACATATGTTTCAAGGTTTTCTTTATCAAAACTATTTAACAATGAATATTAACATGAGATATGTTTTATTTGGATTATGGTGGAATCAATTGAATACAAATATTTTTATTAATATACAACAATGGTGTCCTACATTTTAAATTTGAAGAAAATTATAATGGGTAACTATGATTTCAAATGTATTTTTAAATGAAAATACTTTTTTCATTGAATGTTTAGTTTTTTAATAGGACATTATTTAATAAATTCTTCAATTATTTCATTTTTTGTTCATATTAAAATATGAAAAATATCACTAATGTATTTTATTCATGATCCCAATAATGATTATTAATATTTTATAAATTTTTTTGATATGAGTAACTTAGTTTTGAATTTTTTTACATTTAGTTTTAATGGTAATGCAACTTCATTATTGAACTATAAAACACAAATAAGTAACATTGATAAAACTAATTAAAAAGTTAATATTATTAAAGTAAATAAATATCATTATATTTTTTAATAAAATTACATATATTGTTGGTAGTGGTTTTAGATATATATTGGAAGACATTTTTATTAAATAAATAACTAATATCTGCCCACTATAAGCAATAGAAAACCATTGTAATCTGAATCAATATAGAAATATGAAATACCCATATTTTAGTATATAAATTTAGTAATATGTTTTCAATTTATTTTAATTTCTTATTTAAGATTAATTGACAAATATAAAAAACACAATAGAATAGTGGATGGGTGTGATATTTCAGTTATCACAAAAATTATTTATATTCAGTATGAATTTTTTTTCTAATTTGTAATGTAGGAGTCATAGTACAGATTTAGATTTCACTATATTTAATGATAGTTTCTTCATGGGAAAACATTGTATCTTAGGATAAATTTTATGTTTTTATTCTTTCACTAGGGTCGCTCTCTGCATGTCGACATGATGTATGTTTACACTGGGGGTGCTATAACCCCACTTTTACACTTTCTAAAGGGGGAATAATTTATTCACATTAAATGATGATGTATTATTCTTGATCAAAACGGTGTGATGGGATGTTGGTTTCTCCTTCCATGGATTCCTCCTTTCGGATTGTCTCATAGACTTGGTCCCCCTCATAGATTTAATTCATGTTTGTGGAACTCATTCATCTTTACATCTCTATATTGATTCATGTTAATTAAATTTCTTATTTATGAACATTCTTATTTCATCGTAATTGGGAATCAACAATTGGTTAGGAGAGTAGCCACCATGGGCATCACTATGGATGTCAGGACACTAGGGGAATCAGTTACCTGTATGCTTTCACTTGGTATGACATCAACTATGAGGCTTCATAAGGAGGAAAACCCTAGTGATACCATGTTTATCATGAGGTAACAATGCTAGAGGTGTAAATATTTCAGGTATTTTCTCCTAAATTTTCCCACACTTATGAATAGTGTGTAGGTTTCGGTCATGTGACATGGTTAATGTCTTGCGATGATGGTCACAAGGTTAATGTCACATGGGGATATATAAATGTGTGAAAACAGCCCGTTAGGAGAACCCTAGATGGATAGATTATAATTACACTTGAGACATATCCTATAGGGGGCTCACTAGGAGGGAATATATTACACAAAGGAGGTTCGGTGATAAATCTCGTTATACTAATCCTAAAAATGATGGATCAGAATTCCCCTTTCGACAGATTAAATATTGATATCCCAAGGAATGAAGATGTAACAACCTAGAGGTTGGGTGATAATTCCCATTGAAGAAATTTATATATGGAAGGATTATAATTGTAGAGATCCGAAGCTTGACGTACATGGAAATTACATTAACTTAAAGGAATACTTAATACATAACAAAAATAGAAACACAAGGACCGTAATAGTTTAGTGTCTTTGGAAACGTGGAATGTAATCTTCTAATCGTGGTGAAAGATCTTCAACATCTCGCATAAAGATCTTCCACTTTTTGTTTCCTGACCAAAAATCTTTCTTTTGATCTTGGGGGAAAATAAAACATAAAAAGGGTGAGCTCAAATGCTCAGTAAGGGTAAGCATGGATAAAATAAAACATACCATATACATTGGTACTTAAAAACATGAACATAATGTTTATGCATCAAAAGCTTGAGGAATGACATAAAACATGGAAGTACATAAGTCATAGATCATAATGGAACATAAACCATGATAAAATAGAATGGGAATAAAAAATGTAATTTTGGCATCCATTAAGAACATGTAATGATTTCCATAGTAGCAATGGCATTGCTGCCAAGACTATCTTAGTGGACAAAGTCCCTTTCTGAATCGAGTTCACTCCTCGTTTCAGTCCTATATTACTAAACCAGTTTAACCTGCCGTTGCATCCATGTCTATCTCATGAGATATAAATCGTTACCCAATGCATTGGAGGGAGATATAGGTCCCACCCATCTCATAATGAAATCATTATTACTTGTGACACAAAATAAACATAAATCATTCATAATTACCAAATAAATAAAATGGGTTTCATAAACATCATCCCATCATCACATAATCCATATAAAAGAAATGGATATCATTTCATAATAAGAAAAGTGAAACCATGTAAATCATTAATACATGATACTTGAAACATACACATATTAAATAATGTCATCTTAGATGAAAAACGGTTTTGATAAAACACTTGAAATGAATTCTTGATGAAAATATCATTTCTTCTTCAAAATCATTCTCTTTTCAAAAAATGTCTTGCAATTTTAAAAGAAAAGGATTTTTTTGAAAATAGTCCGGAAATATTTTGGAGGAAGCTTCATGAAAATAAGGATTTATAAAACCGTAAAAATCCATTCATGCCGTATAAGTTAATAAAAATATTCTTCTCGTACTTTTGTCGGAAAAGTCAAAAAAGTACATCATAGGGTAAAAAAAGAAAGATTCATTCCATACCATGTGGTAAAAGTCAAAATGGGTATAAAAGGACTTTAAAAATACATGAAAAAACTTTTATAAAACATGGAAATGTATGATAACAATAACCCTAGTAAATACTTACGAATAAGCAATCTCGGATAAAAATGAGATTTGCAAAATTATCCCTTACCTAAGGTCTGATATGAATCGTACGTATCTAAAACCCCTGTATAATGATTTAAATAATGTAATTTACTTATTACAGAATCCTATTCATTGTTATTATATCATCTATGTTTCACTTATAACTTTATATTACCCGTTCATTTGTAAATTCTTGTTAAAGTAGCGTTTTGGGTAAAATCGTCTCATTTGTCGTTTGTGTTTTAACTTGTAATTATTCATATGATTACATAGAACATGATTAATCATATCCAGAATGTAAAACATGATTTATATATAATATATATTCAGAATATACATATATATAATATATTGATAAATGGAAAGAAATACACCGTTCATGGAGACGGTAGACAGTACGTACGCATGAACGCTGTTTTCGTTTCCTTATTAAATTGAATGGAATTAAGTAGATGACATACATATATATAAACACAAATCCAGTATCATTATTATGTCATATATTTCATGATTACTTATTATATATACTTTTTAATCAGTCATGAATGGTTAATGTGGAGAATGAATATCATCGCGTCGTGGAGACGGTAGTCCGTACATACGCACGAGCGAAGATAGCGTTCTCATGATCGTGGGACATTATTGGAGTTTATTTATAATATCTCAGAATCCATATCACTTTAAAATAATCATATATAGTTAGTATTTACACCATTATACCCATCCAAGTAAGGTGGTGGTGGAAAATAGATTACACCACGTCATGGAGACGGTATTCCGTACGTACGCACGCATGGTGATTTCATTTTCCGTAGGATGGATAAATGGTGAAACAGTGTTGTTTCATACCTATAATAACATATCAGTATATGAGTTATACTGATGTTATTACTTCATAATTAAACAACCTATGAACAAGAATTCGATAAAGAAATAAAGGTGAAAGAATCGGTAACGGACATTACCTCTTCTTTGAAGCGCCTCTTTGATACCTCCTCTTAGGGCACTAAAATTGGTCTTTGAAGAAGACGAGGACCTCTAGGATGTCTCTAGGGAAGTTGAGAGAAGTAATTTTCAGGGGTTGTCCGATCTTGAAGGCTAAATGTGGTGTGAGGAATAGAGGGATGAAGTGCCCTTTTATAAGGGAGGAGAGTGGCACCTTTGGAAAAACTAAATATATTATTTTATTATAAAGTCAATTTCGGTTTTTAATAGCTCCAAATTGAGTTATTTAGAAGATAACGTGTGGCTTGGTCGAAATCCTATCATCCTATAGAATTTGGTCAAGTTTAGTTTACTATTTTAACCTTATCATTTAGTTTTAACTTTAAGTTAGATAATTTTACTTTTAAGGTGCCCTTTCGTGTTCTTACACTATAAGGTTAATAAACATACTATAACAAGAAAAAATAACCCCAAGTTGTTTATTATTAATATATATAACCTTATCTATGTCCTTTCGACGAACCATAGATTTTTAAGAATATAATATCAATTAATAATATAAAATTTTTAAAAAAACTATTTTAGGTCAATTTTGACACTATTTGGTAATTGATTTTTGTAAAAATAATAACAGAATGATTAGTTCGAAAAAAGTTAATAAAATCAATTCTAAGATGTAATATTAATCTAGAAAATTAGTCTAATTCATAAAGAGTCTCAAATTACATTTATTTGGGTATTTATAACAGCAATTATGTCAATATTTCATTAATAAGATAATTACAGCATCATCGTTGTGTCACAAATAAATTTAATTATATAATGTCTAAAAATTACAAATAAAATATCATTATGTAGGAAATATTTTTATCTTTCTAATTTATATTTATACTCAAATTTATCATATGTATAACCCTATACTAAAAATGATTTACTTATTAAACATTGATTTTAACTATTTTATCCCTTCTTTAAATAAATTAATAATAAATGTCCTAATCTAATACAAGTGGGCTTAAATGGTAATATTTTATTCCTAAGGTTTTTTTTGGTCGAATTACACTTATCCAAAAGAATTAGGACATGTCTTAGTGTAATAATAATATCATTTTTACCCATAATTACCCTATTTACTTTTAATCGTGGTAAAAAAAGTAAAAAGTTACTATTCAAAAAAATTATTTTCATCTCATTGAACCAAATTTTAGTCCTTGATATTAAAAGTGTCTCTCGGATATTCGAAATTCCACTCACAGAAGATGTAAAATTATTTTTTATGAAAAATTCAGTTTTTTAACTACCACTTAGTGGTTTCACTATTCATCAAAAAATGAAAGTTTCCAGAAAAATACCAAAAATTAGGCCTAAGCTATATTTGATATTATGAATTAAAAAATGATGTCTATTTTATCAAATTTAAAACATATCAGTTACATTAACTAATTTAAAAATTAATTCCCGTCGTCAAAACAAATAGCGTGTTTTTAAGAGATAATAACTATCAAAAGATTGACACTTGTTTATATCTGGTTTGAATGTGAAATTACATCCAATGACCAAAATAGTATTAAATTGTAAAAATATATTCTAAATATACTTTTAGACCACTCAAATTAATAATTTATCACTATTAAATATTTTGATTAAAAAAGTTGTTTTTAAATAAAATTTATTAATTTTCACTGTTCATCATAATATGCAAGTTATCCGAAAAGTACAAAAAATTCACCCTATGATAATTTCAATATTCCGAATCCAAAAATGAAGTCCATTTTGAGGGATAAGATTTCCAAAATATTAAAAGGGGGTTATTAATATTCCTAACGGCTAGTTTTAATAATATTTTAATAGCATATCGTTGTTTAGTGGAACTCAGTATTGCGTACTACACACGCTATTGAGGAATGTCATGATTGCGTGTAATGCAAGTCAAGTCAAGGATTCATGTTGTGCGAGATCCTTTTGGTGTAGCGTACAGCACAATAAATTAATGAAATTAAAAAGAATATTTTTCATAAAATATCGGGGTGTTACATTCTAACCCCCTTAAAATGAATTTCACCCTCGAAATTCGTCAGGGTTATAAATGGTTTACTACTCGATATTTTCTTTAATAGAAACCCACGTCGTAAAAAGGAATACCAAAACCAATATTTAAAAACAAAAGTATGAAATGTAACGGTTACCCAAAGAAACTAATCAATGGGTTTCCAGATAGGTGAAAATATGGATATGGAAGAGAAATCTAACCATTATGTTCTGATAGAGAGTGGTAGAAAACATGGCTATAGAAAAGCCAGCAATCACAAATCCATAAATTTGTGATGATCTAAGATACCATCTGATTCATCAGATATAAGAGCACTAGGACAACATTTTTGGTTTTCAAGATCATTTCCCTAATGTTGATGAATTAATAGAAATACTTACATGATTTTGGTACAATCTCACTGTTGTTCGTGAATTGAACAATTTCCACTTCATCCCTTAAAGAAATGATGTTGAATTTGTTATTCGTGATGTGTTAGCAGATCATGTGATAGAATGATGGATCATTCCGTCTCATTCAAAAAAAGGTTTTGAAAAGTTATAAGTCCATCTTATGGTTAGATAAATCGTATATGGTTCAAAAAATGAACTTATACTTCATATATCATACTGCTTAATAAAATAAAACTAGTTTCTACTAACTAGTGACTTCCTGTAGGCTAGTGGTAGGCGAAAAAGTCCAGTCGCACTTTGGTTGTGTGTTCGATTCCCACAGCCTTGTCCGACGCGATGGGCTGTCGCCCGTCCTGCAGGTTTTCCTTTATCTAAAGCTATATTACTATAACATCCCATCAAAAATATCGAAAAAAGTTCTATCATTAAACAATACTAACTTATTTCCAACATTATCCATTCCAGTCTTTAAGCTTATCTAAAATACTTCGGTCCAAGCTCATAGTATAAAGAAAATGATCACGTGAATGCCATCATTTATCCCCCATATATCATAAGATATATCTTGTTGGTCAAATTAAAAATATGTGAATACCTTAATCATGTATTCTATTGAAGAATGAATATCCATTGAACCTTAGTGAAAACATGAATGCATTTAAAAGTTAACACTTTCCACATACCAAAATCCTCAAAATTCTATATCCTCAAACCATGATATCACTTAGTCCTTATATCAATCATGATCTCATGAATACTGTCAAACATTTAATTTTCTCTTTATCCCATCATTATGCGCATATCATCTGATTTCAAAAATATCTCAATCACTTTCCTTGGTTACCGGTACCATAAAATTAATGAAAACCACAATAGACCAATACATAAATATTCCAATATTCCACGATACTATATACAACATTATTCTGGAATCCCATTACATAAACACTTAATCATTCCACCACATCATTTTCATATTCAACATCTCCAATAGTGATCACATTTGACTTCCCTTTGTCCTTTTCCTTAAGTGGATGCTCACATCGATCATCACTAACCACTGGATTAGGGAATTTATTATCATAATGCCCCCATTTCCTTGCACTTGAAGCATTGAAGTGTTGTTGGTGCGTTCTCTGCAGTTTTTTCTTTATTCACATCATTAGAAACACTTTTTCAATTACTTAGACACTCAGCTACTCGATGACCTTCTTTTCCACACTTGAAACATTATCTAGTACCTTTAAGACAATCTCCACTATGCTTCTTTCCACACTTTGAGCATAAAGAAACATTCATCTTCTTTTCAGCATTATTCTGAGATTTCTCCTTGAACTCCATCTTTCGTTTCTTATCAAAACTATGAGATGGATAAGTAAAACCAACTTCCATTTCTACCTTGATGGCCCAATGCACAATTTCTTCATAGCTACTGAAGTCACTTATAGCTAACGCCCTTCAAAGATTTGGTTTTAGGCCACTGAAGAATCGATCGACTTTACTTTCAGGTTGGATGATAAATCCGGATGCACACCTTGCAAGCCTTGTAAAATTCTCTTTGTATATATCAAGAGATTCATCATCCTTTTTCTTTAGTTTAATAAACTCCTTCTCCATCTTTGTTCGAAGAATATGAGGGAAGTACTTATTGAAAAATATGTTCTTGAACTTGTCCAATTCCATGGACTCAATTTCATCTCTTTGCCTCGTATTCTTGATAAGATTCCACCATTGATCAGCTTCACATTCCAAAAGATATACTACTAAGATGACTTTATCATGTCTAGAACATTGATGAACTGAAAATATCTTTTCAGTAGTACTGATCCATTGTTCAGCAACAAGTGGATCAGAATACCCACTGAACGAAGGTGGACGTTGCCTCATGAAGGACTTAATAGAATATTGTTCACTTCTTAGCTCATTTGGAAGTCCATAATGATTCATAGCTTGTGTAAGTATAGCAATAAGATTTTTCACTCCATCTCCTATAACATTTGTTTGTTCAGGAGGACAATCATTGCATTGTCCATTAAATTGATCAACACGGTTCCTGCGGGTTCCAGCCATCGTCTAAAACCCAAAAAGAAAAGTGTGAGAGGAAAACATCATGCTAGGGAAAACAACATAATAAAGTGGGAGTATCCTCGATATCAAACATCATAGGTTAAATTATATGATCATTAACATATTTCTTGGACTATATCCTATACGTATACTTATCCTTAGGGACATCCCTATACATACCTTAGAAATATCTCTAGGGATCTCACTAACGTTTTCACATCCTAGTTTCCAAAGGTTGACTAAACCTTTCCTCTGATACCAACTGTAGAGACCCGAAGCTTGATGTACATGGAAATTACATTACATTAGCGGAATACTTAGTACATAACAAAAACATACACACAAGGACCGTAATAGTTTAGTGTTTTTGGAAACTTGGAACGTAATCTTCTAATCATGGTGAAAGATCGTCATCATCTCACATAATGATCTTACACTTTTTGTTTCCTGACCTAAAACCTTTATTTTGAGCCTGGAGGAAAATAAAACATAAAAAGGGTGAGCTCAAATGCTCAGTAAGGGTAAGCATGGATAAAAGAAAACATACCATATACATTGGAACATAAAAACATGAACATAATGTTTAAGAATCAAAAACTTGAGGAACAACATAAAACATGGAAGTACATAAGGCATAGATCCTAATGGGACATAAAACATGAAAAAATAGCATGGAAATAAAACATGTAATTGGGGCATCAATTAAGCACATGTAATGATTTTCATAGTAGCCAAGGCATTGCTTCCAAGACCATCTTAGTGGACAAAGTCCCTTTCTGAATCAAGTTCACTCCTCATTTCAGTCCTGTGTTACTGAACCGGTTTAACCTTGCATTCCAGCCATGTCTATCTCATGAGATATATATCATTACCCAATGAATTGGAGGGATATATAGGTCTCACCCATCTCATAATGAAATCATTCTTACTTGTTCCACAGAATAAACATACATCATTCATAATTACCAAAAAAATAGAATGGGTTTCATAAACATCATCCCATCATCACATAATCCATATAAAAGAAATGGATATCATTTCATAATATGAAAACTGAAACCATGTAAATCATAGAGACATGATACTTGAAACATACACATATTAAATAATGTCATCTTAGATGAAAAACGAGTTTGATAAAACACTTGAAATGAATTCTTGAGGAAAATATCCTTTCTTCTTTAAAATCATTCTCTTTCTAAAAAATTTAATGCAATTTTAAAAGAAAAGGATTTTGTTGAAAATATTCATTAAAAACTTTGGAGGATGCTTCATTAAAATAAGGCTTTATAAAACCGTAAAAATCCATTCATGCCATATAAGTTAAAAAAACATTATTCTCGTACTTTTGTCGGAAAAGTAAAAAAAGTACCTCGTAGGGTAAAAAAAGAAATATTCTTTCCATACCATGGGGTAAAATTGAAAATGGGTTGAAAAGTACTTTAATCATACATGAAAAAATTTTATAAAACATGGACATGTATGATAACAATAACCCCAGTAAATACTTACGAATAAGCAATCTCGGATAAAAATGAGATTTTCAAAATTATCCCTTACCTAAGTTCCGATATGCTTCGTATGTATCTAAAACCCCTGTATAATGATTTAAATAATTATATTTACTTATTAAAGAATCATATTCATTGTTATTATATAATATATGGTTCACTTATGACTTTATATTACCCGTTCAATTGTAAATTCATGTTAAAGTAGTGTTTTGGGTAAAATCATCTCATTTGTCATTCGTGTTTTAACTTGTAATTATTCATATGATTACATAGATCATGATTACTTATATCCAGATTGTAAAACATGATTTATATATAATATATATTCAGAATATACATATATATAATATATCGATAAATGGAATGAAATACACCGTTCATGGAGATGGTAGGTCGTACGTACGCATAAACACTGTTTTCGTTTCGTTATTGAATTAAATGGAATTAATTAGATGACATACATATATATACACATAAATCCAGTATCATTATTATTTCATATATTTCATGATTAATTATTATATATACTTTATAATCAGTCATGAATGGTTAAAGTGGAGAATGAATCTCATCATGTCGTGGAGACAGTAGTCCGTACGTACGCACGAGCGAAGATAGAATTCTCATGATTGTGGGACTGTATTAGAGTGTATGTATACTGTTTCAGAATCAATAACACTTTAAAATAATCATATATAGTTATTATTTACACCATTATACCCATCCAAGTAAGGTGGTGGTGGAAATTAGATTACACTACGGCATGGAGACGGTATTCCGTACGTACGCACACATTGTGATTTCATTTTCCGTACGATGGATATATGGTGAAATAGTATTTTTTCATACTTATAATAACATATTAGTATATTATTGAGACTAATGTTATTACTTAATAATGAAACAACCTAAGAAGAAGAAGTGGAAGATGAAATAAAGGTGAAAGAATCGGTAACGAACATTACCTCTTCTTTGAAGCGCCTCTTTGATACCTCCTTTTAGGGCACTAAAATTGGTCTTTGAAGAAGACCAGGACCTCTAGGATGTCTCTAGGGAAGTTGAGAGAAGAAGTTGTAATGGGTTTTCCAAGCTTGAAGTCTCAATGTGGTGTGAGGAAGAGAGGGAGGATGTGCCCTTTTATAAGGGAGGAGAGGGGCACCTTTGGAATAACTAAAAATATTATTTTATTATAAAGTAAAATTCGGTTTTTAATAGATCCAAATTGAGTTATTTCGAATATAAGGTGGGGATGGGTCGAAATCCTATCATCCAATATAATTTTGACAAGTTTAGTTTACTATTTTAACCTTATCATTTAGTTTTAACTTTAAGATAGATAATTTTACTTTTACCGTGTCTTTTCTTGTTCTTACACTATAAGGTTAATAAACATACTATAACAAGACAAACGAACCCCATGTTGTTTATTATTAATATATATAAAATTATCTAAGTCATTTGTCCGAACCTTAGATTTTTAGGAATATAATAACAATGGATAATATAATATTTTGTTTAAAAACTATTTTAGGTCAATTTTGACACTATTTGGTAATTGATTTTTTTAGAAATCATAACAGAATGATTAGTTCGAAAACAGATAATAAAATAAATACTAACATGTAATATTAACCTAGAAAATTAGTGTAATTCAAATAAAGTCTCAAATTAAATTTATTTGGGTATTTATGACATCAATTATGTCAATATTTCATTAATAAGATAATTACTGCATCATCGTTGTGTCACAAATAAATTAAATTATTTAATGTATAAAAATTACAAATAAAATATCATTATGTAGGAAATATTTTTAGCTTTCTAATGAATATTTATAGTTGAATTTATCTTATGTATAACCTTATATTAAAAATTATTTACTTATTAAACGTTGATTTTAACTATTTTAACCCTTCTTTAAATAAATTAATAATAAATGTCCTAATCTAATACAAGTGGGCTTAAATGGTCATATTTTATTCCTATGGTTGTTTTTGGTCGAATTACACTTATCCAATAGAATTAGTACATGTGTTTGGGCAATAATAATATAATTTTTACCCTTAATTACCCTATTTACTTTTAACCGTGGTAAAAAAAGTAAAAAATTACTATTCACAAAAAATTATTTTCATGTCATTGAACCACATTTTAGTCCTTGATATTAACCGTGTCTATCGAATTTTAGAAATTCCACTCACAGAAGCTGTAAAATTATGTTTTATGAAAAATTCAGTTTTTTAACTACCACTTAGTGGTTTCACTATTCATCAAAAAATGACAGTTTCCAGAAAAATTCCAAAAATTAGGCCTAAGATATATTTGATATTATGAATTAAAAAATGATGTCTATTTTATCAAATTAAAAACACATCAGTTACATTAACTAATTTAAAAATTAATTCTCGTCGTCAAAACAAATAGCTTTTTTTAGAGATAATAACTATCAAAAGATTGACACTTGTTTATGTCTAGTTTAAATGTGAAATTACATCCAATGACCAACATTGTATTAAATTGTAAAAATAAATTCTAAATATACTTTAAAAACACTCAAATTAATAATTTATCACTTTTATATATTTTGATTAAAAAAGTTGTTTTTAATTAAAATTTCGTAATTTTCACTATTCATCAGAATATGAAATTTATCCAATAAGTACCAAAATTTCACCCATAGCTAATTTCGATATTCCAAATCCAAAAATGAATTCCATTTTGAGAGATAAAATTTCTATAATTTTAAAATGTGGTTATTACTATTCCTAGCGGTTAGTTTTAATAATATTTTATTAGCATATCGTTGTTTAGTGAAACTCGGTATTGCGTACTACACACGCTACTGAGGAAGGTCGTGATTGAGTGTAATGCAAGGAAAGTCAAGGATGTGTGTTGTGCAAGATCCTTTTGGTGTAGTGTACAACACAAGACATTAATGAAATTAAAAAGATAATTTTTCATAAAATCTCGGGGTGTTTCAATAATTCTCCATGATATGGATCCTCTAGCATGTACCTAGGAAGAATGACGCCACACCTATGTTGATGGGTGAGAATTCCCATTTAGGAGAAACGTGGATGGATAGATCAGAAAACCCATTAAGACATATCATCGTGGTGTGTCACTAGGAGTGAAGATGTCACACTTGTGTTGATAGGTTTTAACACCCCCTCAAGAGAATCCAAGATGGGAGTATCAGAACTCCACATGAGATGGATCCTAGAGGTGTGTCTATAGGGGGAAGATGTCACTCCTAGGTTAATCAGCAAGAACTCCCTTTTAATTGAACTATGGATGGATGCATTATAATGCCTCTTGAGATAGATTCGTAAGGAATGTGCCAATGTCATAGAAAATATGTTTACCATTAGTTGAGATGCACCTTGAAGAAGAATGATATATTTATCATAATTCCACTTGTAGAGGATAAGAGAAGTATTTATTTTTGAGGTAGCACATAGTTTTTCCATTTTTTGGGATTCCAATTATGAAATACCTAATAGATTTTTCAACACCCCCACCCTTAAGGTGGATCATGGAGGTAAATCCATATGAGGGAGAAGCTATTTGTACTGTTGTTCAAGATTCCCCTTGAGGTAAACCCTGAATATTGATCAGAATTCCAATTTAGGGGGACCAGGGAGGTACATCCCTATGAGGGATAACTTATGTTTACCATTTGTCAGGATGATCCTTGAGACATACAATATAGATTTCTCATAATTCCCCTTAAGGTGGATTAGGAAGGTAAGTCACTAGTAGGGACCACCTAAGTTTACCATTGCACATAATTATACATGAGGTAGACCGAGTATATTGATCAAAACACCCCTTTTGGTAGATTATGGAGGTATATCCATGGGATATAGAACCTAATTTTACCATTTTTCTGGATTCCTGGACAGGTAGAACAGATAGATTGATCAGAACACTCCTTATATCCGATCAAGGAGCTACATCCCATAGAGGGATCTCATATTTTTACCATTTTCTGGGATTACACCACAGAGAGGCTTCTTATGGACCATGATTAGAATATATGAATCAAAATCGATGTAGTTCAATTCTACAATTTCATTTCATGTGACATGACTTATACATGATTTTAAATGACATTCATAATTTATTTTCATGCCACAGAAGTTGCATCAACGAGGGATTGTTTATGGAATACACATTGAAGATTCCCATCATAAGAGGAATTCTATTGGTTGGAATGGTGGGAGGATAATGTTGTGGCCTTTATAGGTGGTATCTCCTTCCATGTGAGTGGTAGAGGTGTGGGAGTCATCCCATTCTACTCATACATACAGAATGATGTAATAATCACTAAGGAAAGACAATGGTTTTATGTCACATGTTGAGCATGTTTTAATGTAGTTTAACATAATGTGATTATGATGTAGATATAGATAGTTTTATGTCATGATGCTCTGACCTGAGTGTACTCACTACTCACCCCTTGGGATTACATGACAACCACCCATGAACATTTTGGGGGGCATGTATTTGGAACCACTAGGGTACAACGAGGGTAGGACATAGGAGTTGGTGGAACTGGTCATATGTAGATTGATCTACAATTAAACTAGTCTTGGATTTGTGTGGGAACCCTAGAAACTAATCCTTAGTGAAGTAGTGTTGTAGAAAGTATGAATCATGGAAGGACCTAAGATAGGTGATTCATTAAGAATTTAGTGTTATGTAGGTATTTATTTCAAGTTCGGTGGTCATCATGGAGGCTAGGGGCTTTATAAAGGACTAGGATTTGTGACATAGAGTGACCTACCCTCAAAAAGAGGCAGTGATTCATGAAAAGAGTTATCTGCGAAGGATTAATAATTTATAAAGCCTCAATTTACATAGAGTCCCTTCTTCCTTCATGAATGGAATATTCCTTTGAATTTGGAATCTTGACCTCATGGGGAGTAATTAAAGACATCATTGGATGGGACTTCATAAAGCGTTGATCCCCTGTATGATCAATTTTTAATTTAGTTCATGATGATCTGGTAGTTTTAGAATTGGAAGCCATTCAAGAGTTGTAAGGTCAGACAATCATCCCTAAAACATCAGATTAATGATGGTATTTATAGGGCAGGGGATTTGAAAAGATTGGCAGTGGTTCGTGATCTATTTTTGGGATTTTTGAATAAGACCAACACAGCTGGAATTATGAAGTCACTATCAACCATTCATACATTTCTGACATCAAATGTCACTATGTAGACAATTAACGGTAGTTATATTAATTTAAGTGAAGGAAACATCATGATCATTGAGAATTTGGATCTCAAATATTTTTCAAAGTATATGGGTTATAAAAATTATAATCCTAAATTAAATTTTGATCATTTCTCTTAAATTAGATCTTAACCATCAATACATTCCTAAAGAATTCACATGACACAAACATTTTGGCCTTAAAAAATACCCACCCTCCTAATGGATGCCTATGAAAAAAATGGGTTCATATTATTTGATAGACTCACATAACATTGTCAATCAAATCCCATTCATGAAGCTGACTCACGAAGCTCACACATAGAGAAAATTTCATAATCAGTTATCTATGAATAGAATTGTGAAGCATGGGCCGGTCGTACTCCTATAAATATTGAAGGGATAAAAACACCTAACATCTATGAAGATAAAAATTTCTTTCTAAATTTTAATGAAGATAAAAAATATCAGGATCACATTATGATCTTTTACCCCATCACTCATGATCCTCACTATCTCAACATGCCTTCCTCTGTGAATGATATTAGAGAATCAGACTCTATTAACTGCATCTCCATAACGAAGCCTCCACAAGTCAATCATCCAAAAGTGATATTCAAAAATTTACTCTATGAGCAACCATCATGAACTAGACTCAAGAAACCATTAATATCTATAATAAAATGGTTGTTCTGGTATATAACCCCACCACTATTCAAAGGGAATAAATTAATGGGATTATAATGATTGGGGAGAGAGTTCAAATCACATCAGACGATGATTTGATAATATATCCACATATAAATGATCAGAGGAAGTACCCACCATGCATGATTCTACATCATTATGTCATTAAGTTGGGAGACGATTCCTTTATCATTACAGTGAGTAGATATGAACCAAATAACTTGTTCAGAGGAGTAATGGGTAAATAATAGTGGCACATTGGTGAAGAATTCAATATATAGAAAAGCAATGATCCAAATAGAATGGAACATTTATATAAACATGTAAATAATATTTATGGGGAGAATCATAAGAATGAGTAACCTCATCAACAATACGAAGTAACACTAAATGTAGGTTTACAGAATCCACTCAATGTGTGTAATGATAATTGTGATTTTCATTAACAAGGGAATTTTAATGTTGAGTGGTCGTAGTCCATCTAGGAATGTGAATCATGCCATTATTTTTAATGGTAATTCAAGAGAGTGGGGATCTACTAAAAATCATGGGATTCAATGTTCCATGTATATCCCCCTCAGAAAATCATTCCCAATAAAATTAGTAGATGGGAAATAGGGGCCACGACCTTTCATCCACAACATGGGGAGCTCTAAGTCAACCTATCTAACCTTACTAATATCACATGGATCGATCTTCTAGGGAATATTTATGATGAGTTACTCCTTGAATATTATTTTTTTGATGATCAAGGGATGTTTATGGCCATAGAGAAAGCTCTACTATATTCAATGTAGGGAATAAGTGAACACAAGTTGTGGATGAAGGATGCCACATTAGAGTATTAGTTAATGTATTTATTGAATGAACTAGAAATGAGGTATATTGAAGGATGTGATACAACAAAGAGGCTACTGATGATACCACTCACATTTCATAGGTGCTATAAATGTGGAAAATATGGATCCAATTGGGGGATTGTGAAGGATAGACAGTTAAAGTTGTGGTCATACAACATCAAGACAAAGGATCAACCAGTTATCAAATTGGAGGGATTTATCATAGAACTTATCTTTGGTTTTTTTCTCCTAGTGATGTATGCACATATAGCGGTGTGACTGAGAACCTTTATTATGATGGTGAGTATGGCGTTGGAAAAGTCTGAGAATTTGGATGTCCATATAATAGAAAATTTTAACAAGGTACTTCAACATATCATGGATAGGAAGACGCTTATTTTTGTGTAATGGTTTATTAATATCTTATACAACTATGTAGGAATACCCATGGGGTGATATTAGTATATGAACCCCATTTCTAATCCTATAAAATATTTCTAACTGGAAATCCAAAATATCGTGAGAAGACATTCATTCAAGATGAGGGTGATGGACATGTTGGGGAAGGTTAGGTTGGTTGAAAATTTCATATTTCTCTCATTACCCCTACCTACAGAGGAGGTTTCCAATGATTCAACATGCATCATAGTGTAGAAATAAAACATACTATCCATTAATGTTGGGGTACTGTTGGTGAGGGTCGACTAAGAGATGATCTTCAAACTATACAATCCACACCATATTGAGAGATAGTTTATGTTTATATAATGGAAAAAACTAAGGTATAATCACAGATGAAGAATGAATTTCATCCTTTCGTATAGAGGAATATTTGGAAGATTTTTAACACATTAGGTTGGAGATATTTGGAATAAGTTTTCACCACTAACTTCTATGTATGGGCTTACCCATAACTATGTGATGAGTTGAGAGAGAATATATCATAGGGATATGATATGGTGGTATAAAACATGATCCAATGAATGGGTGTCCCATCTAATTTGTGGATGGTGTTGTGTGGGGGTTATAATGCATTGTGGTGGTAGAACCGGGCCAATGGGTAGGGTAGCAGCAATGGTTCTATGAGTTTTTGGATCCAAAGAGGTGGGAGCTGCTAGGTGAAGAGCAACACTAGGATCGATGCTCCTGCGAAATGGGAATCATAAAGAATGATAAACCTATGGTTCCATCCCATGAAAATTCAACCATGTTTCCAGTAATTAGCTACATCACCTATATATCCCTAGTATTGTTGTCTTCAACAAACCATGGTACTATTGGGACATATTCATGATGTTCTCTAGTTCCAAATGTATATAAGTGCATCACATAATTAAAAGGATTTGTATTTTTGGATATTTTCATCCAATGTAAAACATCCATGTGTCCATAGATACGGTAGACAAGTACATATAAGATATATAGAACTTGATTCCTTCCTAGGTCACTATGATTTAGCTAACAAACTAGGTGAAGGTGAGGTTGAACATGAACACTTCCCCAAAACAATTAGTAGCTGATCTATCAAAAAATGATCATTTTTATAAGGATTTAAAATATTATTGTGCGATATATTCTTACCAAGGGTCTATTACAGCAGGGTGTTTTTCTTTAGAGAAGTTATATATATGGATCATATGTTCCTCAGATATAACATATTATTTGAATGGTTGACTCACTCCATTCCACTATTTCTAAAATCATTCATGGTGGATGAAGATTAATGTGATAGTCTTGGGAAGGGCGATATTGACTAATGCATTAAAAGGGAATGTGTGGGGTCCCTACCTAATACTACATACTTGGACGTCAAACCATCAACACTTGAAATTGATGAAGTTTCCATAGAGGGAACCTTAATAGATGGAATACTGGTGATACTCCAAGATCTCTTTGCTGACTATATAATTTAAACATGTTATTAAATCTATTTCAACATTCACTCTTTTAAATTCGCCTTCTTATACAGGAATAACACATTTTGAAATTTTAGTTTAGATGGTGCTTGCGACTCTTTCTACAACACCAACACTTGTACTAATAGTGCGTGATGTTGATGTTGTGATGGAGGTGGAAACTATCTTGATGGAGATGGCCATGGAGGAATTGGTTGTCATTCAAACAATAAAGTCACCATTGGAAGGAACTTCTTATACCATGAACTTGGTGGAAGGGGTTAAGGATATGCCTATGATAGGGCTTCTTGAACGAGATGTGGTTGGAGAACCATTGGTGGTTGTTCCACCATTAGTGACTATTGAAGAAGAGGTCATTATGGAAGAGGAACAATTGTGCTAGTGACTGGAGCAGTTTTTGAGGCTACATTGGACGTGACTTCCCCAAAATTTATGGTAGCTGGGTGGGATGAATCCAAGGTTACTCCAACAATAACAGAAGTTGACATAGATGGGAATGTCATGTATAACAATGTAGATCCATATGGTGTAGTGGATAATTTTTCGATCGACGAAGAGGATGAATAGATCTATTCCCATAAAATGTTCTACAACCACACACATTTTATGATTTAAACATGGAGGAACTATAAAATAATATATTGGGGGGTTATTTCTCTATACGAGCATGAACCACCTAATGAAATTTATGATTCCCTCTTTGAGGATTTTTAGGAGAATTTAATCATACGCCGCAGAGCAGGTCATCATGTGTGGAATTTCATATTCCACACTAGATAGATGATATTCCACAATTGGTGGGATATCACCACAATTTGGTAGTAATTTTTGGGATCTGTGGGGTGAATTCAAACAACCTACATATGATTGCACACGATTTTCTCATCAATTGTAACACCCCAGGATTTCAGAGTGTGTTATTTCTTAAAAATAATTCAATAACTTGAACTACACGCAACACCGAGTTCAATCACACCATTAAAAGAGGTCATGAATAGTATTAACTACATTTTAAACTTTATATAATCCTTATAATTTTAGAATCCATATTATGAGTTTCTTAGTCATAATGCAAGAACAGATTCATTTTCAGTATTGCACTTTTATCAACTTTTGATAGTGAAACCTTTTTAAATACAATATTTTAAACTTTTTGACTAAATGGAGACATCAAAAAATTTAAAATGAAACATTCCAAGCTTCCACGGTACGCTTTCCTTTGAATAAAACAGTAGCGTGCGTTGTACGCAACGTCGAGTTTTAACGCACACCACAACCGATCAAACTAGCCGTTATGAATAGTAATACCTAAATTTTGAAATTATATATATTTTATATTTGAAAATGGACTTCATTTTTGGATTCGGAATATCGAATTTAGCCTAAGGTGAAATTTTGGTACATTTCGGATAACTTTCATATTTTGATGAATAGTGAAAATTACTAAATTTTAATTAAAAACAACTTTTTTAATCAAAATAATTAATAGTGATAAATTATGAATTTGAGTGGTTTTAAAGTATATTTAGAATATATTTTTACCATTTAATATAATGTTGGTCATTGGACATAATTTTACAATTAAACCGAACATAAACGAGTGTCAATCTTTTGATAGTTATTATCTCTTAAAAACACGCTTTTTGTTTTGACAGCGGGAATTAATTTTAAATTAATTTCTTCCACTTCTGTGTTTTGAATTTAGGAAAATGGATTCCATATTTGGAATCAGGATGTTCAAATTGTGTAAATAGGTAACTCTTATTTTTAGACATTTTGAATAATTACTGCGGTAAATATTTTATTTACCATGGTTAAGGGTAAATCCGGTAAATAAGGGTTAACAAATAATATTATAATAATACTAAATTACCCTAAAACGTGTCTTAACCCTATTGGTTGATACATGGTCGACCATGGGAATCTTTGGGTCGATTTTGGGACCCCATGGATCCACTTGTAAGTGATAATGACACTTTATTTTAATTAAGTTAAAATGAATACAAAAATGACACAAGCATATATCTTTTAGAAAAACAATTGTTACATAGGGTTATATATGTTGGATTTTAGATTATAATTATTAATTAGAAATATAAAAAGCTTTCCTACATAATGATTTTTATTTATAATTTTTATACATTAAATAATTTATTTTATTTATGACACAATGATGATGCAATAATTACTATAATAGTGAAAAATTAAAATAATTGATATTATAAATACCCAAATAAATATAATATGAAACTTTTAATGAATTAAACTAATTTTCTAGGATAATATGATATATTGGGATTGATTTAATTGACTTTGTTCGAATTAATCAATCTTTAATGAGTTTCACAAAAATCAACTATTGAATAGTGTCAAAATTGACATAAAAGAGTTCTTAAAACAAATATTATATTATTAATTGATATTAAATTCCTAAAAATCTAAGGTTCGGCCAAAAGACTTATATCATGATAGGTTCATCATTAATGTACCACTTGGGGGTCTCTTGGAAGTATATAGTATGTTTATTAACCATATTATATAAAAATACAAAGAGACATTGTAAAAGTGAAACTAATTAACTTAGAGTTAATACTTAAAGATAAGGTTAATATAAGTACCCAAACCTGTATAAATTCTATTGGTTGAGTTGTTTTCGACCTATCCCCACCTTATCCTTTTAATAATAAGCTTTGGATCCATTAGAATCCGAATATGAATTTATTATAAATTAATATTTCTAGCCTTTCCAAAGGTGCCCCTCACCCCTCTTATAAAAGGGCACTCCTCCTCATTTCTTCACACCTTCAAAGCATTTTGGTTCGGCCAAACTCTGCCCAAATACTCTCCCAACATCCCTCACTACAACCTAGAGGCCTTAGTTTGATCAGAAAGCCAACCTATGGATCCCTTTTGATCAAATCAAAAGGAAGAACCCGAAGAAGAGGTAATGATTTCACCACCCTTCTCCAAGTTCATTTCTTCTTCCACTTCTTCTTCCTTTGTTCTTACCATTCTAAAATAATAACTCCAGTATATCACATATACTGTGATGTTATTATAAATATGGTACAACCATATTCAGTATTCTATCCACCCTTTGAATAACATGTCACCATACGTGCGTACGTACGGACTACCGTCTCCACGTCGTGGTGTAATTGTTATTCAATATAATATTATTTGGATGGGTATAATAATGATGTGTAACTCATGTAAATAATAAATATAACATGTTAATGATTCTGTATATATGATATACCATCCATTTATATATTATTTTAATATCACAATAATGATATTGTCGCTCGTGCGTACGTACGGACTACCGTCTCCACGAACGCGATGAGATTCATTCTCCATCGTATCCATTCAAGTATAATTATCATTTGATGATTTAAAAATGATGTTTAAGGACTAGATATCATTCTGGATATGAATAAGATACAACATCCATGGATTATGTAACAAAACATTTAAAAGAAAATGAGTAAGTTAACTCCCAAAACGACGATAATTCTAAGATATTATTAACAAATCAATGTTAAAAGATCATATATGATATCATATTATTATATATGATTCTTGTATAATTTAATAACATCTATTTCACCATTATACAGGAGTTTAACCTACCCCAACCAAGGAAAAGTACAAGGTAAGGGTTTACTTTACAACCTCTTCATTATCCAAGGTTGTTTATACGTAATAATCTACTGGGATCTCTTTATCATCCACATCCATGTTTCTTAAATATGCATTTCAAAACATTTTTACTATTTACTAGAATATGAGTTAAAGTCATTTATACCCTTTTTGACTTTTATAAGTGGTTTATAAAGGAATATTTCGGTCTTTTTCAAAACAAGGTCCCTTTTTACCTTTTCGACAGAATTAAGGTAAGAATGTTTTTTTTAACGGCAGGTGCGGCTATTTTCCACCGTTATAAAATCTTCAAAGCTTCCCTTACAAGCTTATAAGAATATTTTCAAAGAAAATGTTTTATTTTATATGGATCTTAAATTATTTCAAAATAAAAGGAGATATTTCTTTAAAAAGAATTTTGATTTCATCTATGTCAACATCCTTTGATGGATTTTAAGATTATTTGAAGTTGATTTATTATGATACAAAACTTCTATATTGTATTGAAGGTTTTGTGATATGTTTGACTGTGGATGTGCTATTTTTATACCATTCATAGTTTATGGTGAAAGTATTGACATTTCATATGCTAGTTTTAATATGAATCTTTATGTTATGTTTAAACCTTTTCATATGGGAATGCATTGGACTTAATATGTGACGGGTGGAGCCCGCTATAGCTCCTCGATGCATCGGTAGGTCTCATGAGACAAACTAGTGTCTTGGCACAAGGCCTTAACAAAATCTTATTTGTAGTCTTGGCACGAGGCCTTGGCTATGTGGTTATGATAGTCTGGCATTATGCATTCCAACATTATGAAAGTGGTTATTGATTTTTTCATGTGATTATTCAATTAGTAGAATATCCATGTGAATAAGTAAATGGAATTATTTCATTTTATTTATGCCATACCATGTTGAAAGTTAATATTTAAAAGGATTTTGTTTTATTTATACATTTCCTTAAATGTTTATTCTTATTTATGAAAGATTCCGCTATATTGTTATCCTTACTGGGCATTTGAGCTCACCCCTTTTCTATGTTTTATTTTTCCCCGGATGTGAAGAAGTAAGTTATGAATGACCTGCAGGGATTTTATGAGGGGTTAATAGTGTGGATTGTGGAAACATTATGTTGTTGTATTAGTTTTTCATTTTATGATGTAATGTAAAACTTATGAATATATCTAGTGTTTCCAAGGCTACTAAACCAATTGGTCTTTCGAGATTTGATCTTTCTTGTGATCATGCCAATGTTATGAAGTAATGCACCGACTCTGGGTAGCTGGGGTCGGGGCGCTACAATTGGTATCAGAGGAAGTTTAGTACAAACCTTGGAAACTAGATTTAGATAAACTCTGATTAGAGCACGTAGACCTAAGATGAACTTTGAGGATTAGTATAGAAGAACTTCTTAGAATTTTGGTATTGTAGAGATTTTGTTAGTTTTCCGAAAAATACATCCCTGTCTGGATACGAGCAGGTAGAGGCTGCTCTGGCACAGATGTACCTAGGGGTAAAACCCGAAAACACCGCTTTGAGCTAGACTCGAACGGGAACTGGTGCACGACAACGGGCCTTGCTGCACTCTTGGTTACGACACTCCTGGGGGATATGCTTAGGATAACTCTCATTTTCTTTACAAATCATTATGAAGGGTTTATGAGTATATACTTCCTCAAAGAAAACATTTTTATGATTATAGATTATATCCATAAATAGTTCAATTTATGTTAAGTGTTTTATAAGTATGGGATTATGTATTTTGATTCATAAACTGATCTAGTTTATGCCATTGTTTAGAAATGGTGCCCTGTAGAAGGAATGAGAACTCCAGAAATGCACATGATCCAAAGAGAAGGATGGATCATATCTTTCATGGTTTTAAGCTAGAATTGATAAGAGAAATAGTCTCCCATGTATTATCATCATATGAAGAAATAATATCATGTGTTGATAAGATAAGTAAAGAGTTTACTGAGTCCTATGTCTTTGAAGGGAAGCAAGAGAAGAAAAGGATGGAAGAGAGAAAAATGGATAAAGGGAAGAGGGAAAAGAAGAATTTTCCCATATGTGGTAACTGTGGAAAGAAACACCCTGGAAATTGCCTGAAAGGAATGGGAGTTTGTTATAAGTGTGGAGGAAAAGGGCACAAAGTACATGACTGCAAGGGTAAGAAAATGGTTTCAAATGTAAAATGCTTCATTTCAAGGAGTTTGGACACTACGCGAACCTATGCCCCAGTCATCAGACTATGACGCAAATGATGCTATTGGATAATAATCAAGTTATGATACTACCTCAGATGAAGAGGAATGATTAGAGTTCTTATGTTGATTATGTCAATTGAGTGTTGTATCAACAATGTACTTGTTATAATAATTATGGAGTATATAAGGATTGTACTGCAGTACTATTTCATTAAGGACTTGAGATGGTGTGGAACAAAGAAAAGTTACTCAGTAGCAGGTTAAATGTTTGGAAAATATATGGTTGAGAGAAAGATAAACCATAATATGGTTCGGATACCGAGGTGGTGATTTTAGAATAATACATGATTTATTTGGATAAATTATATTGGATATTATTGACTACCTTGAAGCTGATTAATGATTTGTATGTTCCATCATTGTTGGGGTTTAAAACATTTTTGTATTAATGAAGTATATCCATCATTCTATATGGAATAGGGGAGCATGAATATAATCAATAAGGAATATGGTAATTCAAGATGTTTCAGTTTATTAAAAGAATACAAGATGAAGGTATTCATATGCTATTGCGGGGTAAAAGGATCTATATTATGTTTACCTTCCTTATAAATGTTGGACTGTGAGTTTAGACAGAAGTATTTTGGATAGTTCTAGTTTGGATTATTTTGGATTACCATAAAAGGAAAACCCGGAGGTTGGGAGGCAACCCGTCGCGTCCGGCAAGGCTGCGAGACTTGAACCCGCAACCGAAGGGCGACAAGGGTGTATCACCTACCACTGGCCCATGAGATGTCCTGGATTAAATAATGTTGTTTTTTTAAAGATCTGGTAGATGAATTATAAATTCATTTATTTTGGAACCCTGTACGAATAGTATAAATAAATAAAAAATTACATTCTATTATCTTTTAGAGTGAAAGATGAGTTTGTGGTAGAAACTTATTAATGGATAAAACTCTGATTATAAAGTAAGTATATCTCCTTATGATCTTATCCAATCTCATAAATAAATTCCTCAACATTAATAAAAGGAACTTAGAACAAAAATGTTTCCCTAGATGGTACCTTAAATCATCACTAATTTATGGCTTTGGGATTGTTGGCCTTTTCATAGCCATGTTCTCTACCACTCTCCATCAGATAATTGATGGTTAGATTTCTCTTCCATATCCATATTATCCTACATGGAACCCTAGTATGTGTTATTTTCGGTAATCTTCATACTTTCCACTTTTTTTTTAAATAGAGGACTCATTAATTCATTCTTCGATGTGGGATTTCAACTAAGAAATTTTGAAACGTAAAAAAATGTGTTATCCTAATACCCTATGTTTTGTTGAACCGATGGTATTTCAAATCATCATAGATTTATGAGTTTAAGGACCTAAATTTTATACTTGTTTTTGATTGATGACCTCAATCACTACCTATAAATATTTACGTTTTTCCTCCAATTATATGTCTCTAATTTCCACCAATGTTCTCCTAATCGAGATCATAATTTGGTGGTGACCCTTTCATTTCTCTTTTCCTCATATTAAGACTAAATTTTTGTAACCCAATTTCCGATGTGGGTTTTCCCACAAATATATTTTCTATTTTAAACCTTTTATTTTCGAAGAACAATTTCAAATTGCGAGGAAGTAATTTATTGAAGGAGGGAAGAATGTAACACCCCAGGATTTCAGAGTGTGTCATTTCTTAAAAATAATTCAATAACTTGCACTACACGCAACACCGAGTTCAATCACACCATTAAAAGAGGTCATGAATAGTATTAACTACATTTTAAACTTTATATAATCCTTATAATTTTAGAATCCATATTATGAGTTTCTTAGTCACAATGCAAGAACAGATTCATTTTCAGTATTGCACTTTTATCAACTTTTGATAGTGAAACCTTTTTAAATACAATATTTTAACCTTTTTGACTAAATGGAGACATCAAAAAATTTAAAAAGAAACATCCCAAGCTTCCACGGTACGCTTTCCTTTGAATAAAATAGTAGCGTGTGTTGTACGCAACGTCGAGTTTTAACACACACCACAACCGATCAAACTAGCCGTTATGAATAGTAATACCTAAATTTTGAAATTATATATATTTTATATTTGAAAATTGACTTCATTTTTGGATTCAGAATATCGAATTTAGCCTAAGGTGAAATTTTGGTACATTTTGGATAACTTTCATATTTTGATGAATAGTGAAAATTACTAAATTTTAATTAAAAACATCTTTTTTAATCAAAATAATTAATAGTGATAAATTATGAATTTGAGTGGTTTTAAATTATATTTAGAATATATTTTTATCATTTAATATAATGTTGGTCATTGGACATAATTTTACAATTAAACCGAACATAAACGAGTGTCAATCTTTTGATAGTTATTATCTCTTAAAAACACGCTTTTTGTTTTGACAGCGGGAATTAATTTTAAATTAATTTCTGCCACTTCTGTGTTTTGAATTTAGGAAAATGGATTCCATATTTGGAATCAGGATGTTCAAATTTTGTAAATAGGTAACTTTTATTTTTAGACATTTTTGATAATTACTGCGGTAAATATTTTATTTACCATGGTTAAGGGTAAATCCGGTAAATAAGGGTTAAAAAATAATATTATAATAATACTAAATTACCCTAAAACGTGTCTTAACCCTATTGGTTGATAAATGGTCGACCATGGGAATCTTTGGGTCGATTTTGGGACCCCATGGATCCACATGTAAGTGATAATGACACTTTATTTTAATTAAGTGAAAATGAATACAAAAATGACACAAGAATATATCTTTTAGAAACAAAAATTGTTACATAGGGTTATATATGTTGGATTTTAGATTATAAATATTCATTAGAAATCTAAAAAGATTTCCTACAGAATTATATTTTATTTATAATTTTTATACATTAAATAATTTATTTTATTTATGACACAATGATGATGCAGTAATTACTATAATAGTGAAAAATTAAAATAATTGATATTATAAATACCCAAATAAATTTAATATGAAACTTTTAATGAATTAAACTAATTTTCTAGGATAATATGATATATTAGGATTGATTTAATTGACTTTTGTTGAAGTAATCAATCTGTTATGAGTTTCACAAAAATCAACTATTGAATAGTGTCAAAATTGACATAAAAGAGTTCTTAAAACAAATATTATATTATTAATTGATATTAAATTACTAAAAATCTAAGGTTCGGCCAAGAGACTTATATCATGATAGGTTCATCATTAATGTACCACTTGGGGGTCTCTTGGATGTATATAGTAAGTTTATTAACCATATTATATAAAAATACAAAGAGACATTGTAAAAGTGAAACTAATTAACTTAGAGTTAATACTTAAAGATAAGGTTAATATAAGTACCCAAACCTGTCTAAATTCTATTGGTTGAGTGGTTTTCGACCTATCCCCACCTTAACCTTTGAATAATAAGCTTTGGAGCCATTAGAAACCGAATATGAATTTATTATAAATTAATATTTCTAGCCTTTCCAAAGGTTCCCCTCACCCCTCTTATAAAAGGGCACTCCTCCTTCTCATTTCTTCACACCTTCAAAGCCTTTTGGTTCGGCCAAACTCTGCCCAAATACTCTCCCAACATCCCTCACTACAACCTAGAGGCCTTAGTTTGATCAGAAAGCCAACCTAAGGAGCCCTTTTGATCAAATCAAAAGGAAGAACTCGAAGAAGAGGTAATGATTTCACCACCCTTCTCCAAGTTCATTTCTTCTTCCACTTCTTCTTCCTTTGTTCTTACCATTCTAAAATAATAACTCCAGTATCTCACATATACTGTGATGTTATTATAAATATGGTACAACCATATTCAGTATTCTATCCACCCTTTGAATAACATGTCACCATACGTGCGTACGTACAGACTACCGTCTCCATGTCGTGGTGTAATTGTTATTCAATATAATATTATTTGGATGGGTATAATAATGATGTGTAACTCATTTAAATAATAAATATAACATGTTAATGATTCTGTATATATGATATACCATCCATTTATATATTATTGTAATATCAAAAGAATGATATTGTCGCTCGTGCGTACGTACGGACTACCGTCTCCACGAACGCGATGAGATTCATTCTCCATCGTATACATTCAAGTATAATTATCATTTGATGATTTAAAAATGATGTTTAAGGACTAGATATCATTCTGGATATGAATAAGATACAAAAACCATGGCTTATGTAACAAAACATATAAAAGAAAATGAGTAAGTTAACTCCCGAAACGACGATAATTCTAAGATATTATTAACAAATCAATGTTAAAAGATCATATATGATATCATATTATTATATATGATTCTTGTATAATTTAATAACAAATATTTCACCATTATACAGGAGGTTAACCTACCCCAACCAAGGAAAAGTATAAGGTAAGGGTTTACTTTACAACCTCTTAATTATCAAAGGTTGTTTATACGTAATAATCTACTGGGATCTCTTTATCATCCACATCCATGTTTCTTAAAAATGCATTTCAAAACATTTTTACTATTTACTAGAATATGAGTTAAAGTCATTTATACCCTTTTTGACTTTTATAAGTGGTTTATAAAGGAATCTTTCGGTCGTTTTCAAAACAAGGTCCTTTTTAACCTTTTCGACAGAATTAAGGTAAGAATGTTTTTTTTAACGGCGGGTGCGGCTATTTTCCGCCGTTATAAAATCTTCAAAGCTTCCCTTACAAGCTTATAAGAATATTTTCAAAGAAAATGTTTTATTTTATATGGATCTTAAATTATTTCAAAATAAAAGGAGATATTTCTTTAAAAAGAATTTTGATTTCATCTATGTCAACATCCTTTGATGGATTTTAAGATTATTTGAAGTTGATTTATTATGATACAAAACTTCTATATTGTATTGAAGGTTTTGTGATATGTTTGACTGTGGATGTGCTATTTTTATACCATTCATAGTTTATGGTGAAAGTATTGACATTTCATATGCTAGTTTTAATATGAATGTTTATGTTATGTTTAAACCTTTTTATATGGGAATGCATTGGACTTAATATGTGACGGGTGGAGCCCGCTATAGCTCCTCGATGCATCGGTAGGTCTCAGGAGAAAAACTAGTGTCTTGGCACAAGGCCTTGACAAAATCGTATTTGTAGTCTTGGCATGAGGCCTTGGCTATGTGGTTATGATAGTCTGGCATTATGCATTCCAACATTATGAAAGTGGTTATTGATTTTTGCATGTGATTATTCAATTAGTAGAATATCCATGTGAATAAGTAAATGGCATTATTTCATTTTATTTATTCCATACCATGTTGAAAGTTAATATTTAAAAGTCTTTTGTTTTAGTTATACATAGCCTTAAATGTTTATTCTTATTTGTGAAAGTTTCCGCTATATTGTTATCCTTACTGGGCATTTGAGCTCACCCCTTTTCTATGTTTTATTTTTCCCAGGATGTGAAGAAGTAAGTTATGAATGACCTGTGGGGATTTTATGAGGGGTTAATAGTGTGGATTGTGGAAACATTATGTTGTTGTATTATTTTTTCATTTTATGATGTAATGTAAAACTTATGAATATATCTAGTGTTTCCAAGGCTACTAAACCAATCGGTCTTTCGAGATTTGATCTTTCTTGTCATCATGCCAATGTTATGAAGTAATGCACCGACTCTGGGTAGCTGGGGTCGGGGCGCTACATCAATCGAGAACATGTAGAGTATATGTCACACTATATGTCATATGAGAGTTATAAGGATGAGGGATCCCATATAATTGAAGAGGCGAAAAGAGAAATCCCTAGAATAGAGGGGCTAGCGCAGGAGTCTGCAATGGTCTATAGATAAAAAAATGAGGTTCTCAATAACATAATGACCCATTTGGTGGAAGATCTAGGAAAGGTGGCAGTTGAAATGTATTTGGTGAATGAATGATGGTCTGAATAGAGCTGGCATTGGATCATAGCAGATAATGTCCAATCTAAAGCTGATGAGTGGAAAGAAGGCATGAGGGTGAGACAAGAATTCTTGGAGGCCACTTTGCAACAGTATGGTGAGGTCTATCGCTAGATCACCGAGTTCAAGATTTGAAGTAATTTTTTCAAAGGAGTGGTCCTAATATGTGAATGACCATATATAATTTGTTTTACATTCATCTTCATAATGTTAAATCATATTTCTATGTTCTATTATCACAATTCAATCATATTTCTATGACAACCAATAATCAATCACTAATATCACATGAGTCTGTCTCTGATTGTAAAACAAGGTAGTAGCATGTGATTTATCATTCATATGATATATAATGGTCTATGAGAGAGTATTTTACTTGTGAATGAGGATGTGAAAATTGACGAATTTCTTTTCTAATGTTCTCTAGTTCATGAATGGGTAAATTCTAGGGATATTGAATTTGACCCTTTTAAAGGGGAATTGGATTTTAAATCACCAATCCCAAAAATAGAATACCTAGAGGGTGGAATAATGATAGAAGATAAATAATAGTTGTTTTCAAAACACAGCATCATCACCATCATCCTGGAATGTGGATAAAGAAATTAATATCAACCACTAAACAAAAAAATCATGGAATTCTGTTAACATCCATTATAGCTTTAACCCAGTATGTTAGGTGAGCCTTGTAAAAAATCATGCCATTTGGGTGTCCCTTCAGATTTGTACGAAAATGAGGATCCAAACGAGTGAACACAAATTTGTGGAAATGATGTCACAGATTTTTTGAATGGATTAAAAAACACAAATAATTATGGCACTATGACTAAGAGGAAATTGTTTTGGGAGTATCAGAATAAATACAAGTCAAACACAAAATCAAGTGGATCATTATCTCAGATTTTGAGTGAAAGCCGAAGGACTGATTCTGTAGATGTCCAACATAAGAGAAAAGGGATTCAAGGATAATTTCCTATGATTATTTGATGTTTTAAGTGGTTCAATGATGATAATAGACACATATTTTAATATCATATGATGATGATGTAGAATTATATAGTTTAACATCATATGATTAGGACACATCCCATATTTTAATGATATATAATTAGGATGAGGATTATATGAGTATTATTCACTTATCACCCCATCATTTCATCATCATTTCATGTGAAGATGGAATACACTATTCATTTAATATAATAGAATCATAGTTCATCATTATGAAAAAGGATGTAGTAAACCTACATGAATGACACAAGCCCAGCCATAGGTGTTGAGGACAAAAGATGGTAACATGATTGGATACCCTGCACTAAGAAATATAATATGGGGTGGGTCATATGTAGTTTAGAGTATTGTTTCATGGACCATACTCTTAGTTTAAGTTCAAAATTCATGAAACTATTGAAAATAGTTTATGTTCGTGTTTCATGGGACATGGAGGTCTATATAGATGGTACATATTTGACAAAAAAGGAAATATAATTGACATGAATGGAGGGACCTATGAGGCTACGTGTTGCGGAATAATATATAACCCAGACAAACCACAAATTTTTTAATGTCACAATGCTTAGACTAGAGACATTATATTAGTTTAAGGGCTTATAGTTTAGACAATGGTGTTTCATAATGTATTCAATAATGAACGAAAGAGTATAAACCATATGAGTATAGTGATCCATGAAGGCCTGAATTCCATGTGAAATGTAAAGGTTTTTATAAAAATAGTTTAATTTCTTACTTCTTGGACCATGTTATTTTAATTTATGTTCAGAAAATTCAGAGCATAGAGTGATCCAAAATATTATTCATAGAACAAGGAGATAACAATCCCAATGTGAATGATAGACAAGGATAACTAACGGCACACTACATATTCCTTGGAGGATTCTCAAAAAATTTAGATTGATGATTTCTGGAAATCGATCATGGTGTGATAGTAGACCACTACATGTAAGGAGATACTCTCTTAAATGACAGTATAAAATATTCTCATAGATAGTTACAAGGAATCCTGAATTTACATTAGGTAAGGATATTGTTTAACATCATGTGATGAGGATGGTAGTATTTGTTCCTCTTATATTTTTCATATGGGGAATCCTAATTCAACTAAGGGTAAAAAAAATATTCCTTATGGGAAAATCCTAAACATATATAGGGTAAGACTGGATTTTACCATCAGTAATTGAGGTTGTGAAAACCTCAAATTAGGAAATAAATGCATATCGTCCCACTAATTGTCCATGTTATCTTAATGGGTATTATACATGGAAGGAGGTTCATAAAATTATTGAGTTGATTTCAATGTACACATTGGATATTTCTATGCTGATTTTTTATATTCGCATAGAGATGGATGGTCTATAAATCTATATGTATCCCACAAGGATGGGAATCAAGCCATACATAGTTCTGGAGGTGATAGAATGTTTGAGGTCATACATTCCAAATCGTGGAATGAATGGGGGTGTTGAAGTATGATCATACGGAACGAGTTAAAAACCAATGTGAATGATCCAAATAGACCAGGGTACCAAATTAAATGATCCTCATGTCAGTTTCAAGATGATTACGTACATGTGGTCTAAACCACGAATTGTTTTTAGAACCATGTTTATTGGAAATGATGGTATAAATGTATTGTATAAGGGTATATGCGTGGCATCTAAAATATATAACAAGATGTGAATAGAGACCAAAGTGGATTGTCCACCCTGCCAGTAATAAGAAGTAAATAACACATTATTTAAGGTCATAATGATTGGACTAGGTGTGGCTCTTAGTTTTAGGACAGAAAGTTTGGACCCTAGGGTGGGTATCTCAAATGGATATTTTGTAATGTTGTAGCATGAATAAACAATGCGATGAAGGATTAGGGAGGCCATGTTCCACACCACATGTTCTTAAACAAAAATTCACACAGTTTGATGATATGATACGTGGAATATATATGTTATTTTATCTTCATAGAGGATGGAAGTTTTGGTGCATCCCAAAAATATATATGTATCTCAATGGATTAAAGAACCAACAATGAAGGAGGTATAAGGGGAACCAATTCCACATTAAAGATTCATGGGGAGACATTCTAATAGTTTAATATCATAATTCTTGGACTATGAGGGGGTCATAGTTTAAGGTTGTTGTGTTCGGACAATGGGATTTTTTGTGTAGCATGACCACATCTTTTCACACCCTACAAAGTCTCATAATACCATGAACTGTATGATATATTTGGGAAACAATGAGGGGGTATAGGTACTTTTTTGATACATGTATGTGCACAATATGGGATAGAAGATACATGGTTAATAATTTACTAGAGAGAATGTCCCACATAGATAACAAGAACATATGCACAGAGGGGTGACAAAAAGGATGGTCTAATCCACAAGAAGACATAAGAATATTGAATATCGGTAAATTATAAATATCAATACCTCGATATGGGTTGACCAATATCTAAGGATTGATTGTTGTCCTTCTTCGAAAAACAAGGGCCATAACCACAGCAGTCAAGAATGGGAAGAGGAAATATAGGATTCACTATTGAACATGTTCAATATGCCAGATCCACTATTTTCGGTTAGATAACCTTCATGGTGTTGGACCAAAATGGTAGGTGATCCTTTACATGACACCATTCCATTAGGGGCGCATTTTAATTCCAATAATGTTGAAAATATGAATTAATAACGACCGAAAGAATGGAGGTGAATTGATGGACTGATTGTGTGGGATCAAACTGTCTATGTTCCATGACTCAATGAATTCGTTCACATGAATGAGTCATGTTGAAAATATTCATTAAAACCCATTCTGAATAATAATGTTTCTGAAGAGGTCATAGAATAGCTTGGTGGAACCATAGAAAAGAACCTAGGTATTTCATGTGGTCATTTATCTATGGGAACATCAAAAAAATGTTGGTATTATGGTGGAGGGACAATCCCTAACATGATAGAGGTATAAGGAGGCCCATTTTCACACACCACACAATTTGGATGACATGCACACATTTTTAGGTCATACGTTCTACACCATAGAGAGGATAATAGTTCTCGGTCTTAATGTTCAAACACCGATGAGGCCAGGGGATCGAGTGATTTAATGAATTGGTTTTTAGGAGTAATGTTGATAAGTTTGGGAATCACTACCAATCCCATAATGATGGAAATAAATCAAATCATGGCTCTAAAATATGGAACATAGAGTTTCAGATTGTATGGTCTAGAATAAGGAAAATTGTTTAGTATCATTATTCATGTACTACAGGGGGGAGTTCTCTCTAGGATAATATTTATGGAATGAATGAGGTATAACCTGATGTGGATGAGGAAAATAAGCTCCCACACCCTATACATACATTATTATAAAATGAATATAGTTTAAGGTCATAATGATTATTCCATATCTGAGGATAAGGTATCAAATGAATAATGTATTTAATACTCATCCAAATGATGATAAGTCTTGGAATCACTATGTTTCCCATGAATATGTGATTCAGTACAAACGTTTTTATATAACACATCGTGTATTGAGACCAACATCGGAGGGGAAAATCATATTTAACGAAGGAATATACGAATACTATGGTTATCTTAGGGTACCCCATGTTCAGAGAATGGGGTACAGTTTTTCATCCATCCCATACATATCATATGGGTCATCCTACTTTCGGATGAGGTAAATTCTATCTCGAATTTACGAAGAATACATTTTCAAGGAAGGGTAAAATCAGAGTTCAAATTCATGCATTGAGGAAATTTATTCATCCAGTGTTTATCATATATAGAGTATTGACTTCGTACAACATAGAAAAATATATGAGGTAGAGGCATCCAAAACCAATTTTTTGTATGTCTCATGTTTAATGTCATGCACTAAAGACATCAATCATAGTATTTTAAATTTTTACAACATAAACAATAGTGTTTATTCAATTTTTTGGTCATAGATATTTTACCATGGGGATGATTATCTCGAATTTGTATTTGTAAAGATTTGTAAGGAAAAAAACTAAAATGAATGAGGTCAAAGGAGGACCAAAACAACACAACACATTCTTAAGAAGGCACAAGAATAGTTTAATATCATGATGCTTAGACATAGGCTCCTAATTTAATGTCATAGAGTTCAATAGTTTTCCTCTTATTTTGAGGTCACATCGTTATGACCAATCACACATTTTAAAATCTTGTGATTTGGATATGGAGACCTAGTGTAACATCATATAGAAAGGATGAAGATTGTTGTTCACTTTAACTTCATTGAACTAGAATGTATCCTATAGTTTACCAACATGTCATCGGGCTCACAGTGTTAGTCCATTTTAATGACAAGAAAGGATAATGTTGAAATATCTTCATGAGAAGTGCTTCTTGAGAAAAATGGAATTGGATGGTAGTGTAATAAACACTCTAATCAACGTGATCAAGGATTAAAAAAATTGGAATATATCATCTGAATGAAGAATGTTCCTTCCAAATTGGGATCCATCATTGGTGACTTATTTATAATTATACTTGGCATTCTGATAGCCATCATTTTATCACCTTCAGAGAAGGAGTGGTGTAAAACCATATTATTGATTTATCTAACTCTCCTATTCTGGTTCCTCTCTTGATCTTCCATGTCCTAATGCCTATTTTATACAAAGTATAACATCTCATCTAGATGTAATTCTTCTATTCTATCAATCATATTCATGTCGTATGTAGTTATTAGGGGTGATGGAATATGAACCTCAATGGAATGGAATTATTATACTCCATACAATAGTGAATATGGAGTCACCTGGTGGAATTATTTTTCAACCTCTGATAGGCCTAAAGGGTATTGGTGATATTTTTTGGAAAACTATTTTACTCTTAGACAACAATTTTCTGAATAATGTTTGAGAGGGTATTGTTAAAATCATTAATACGTCCATTTTCATTCAAATGGTAGTAGGATGTATGGGATCACCAAATATTGTAATTGGGGTACAATCACTTCTTCTCAAAAGCCTAGAAGCTTGCGCCTATGTCAGTGTAAATGGGATGAGGGACCTAAAACCAATGGAAAATGTCAGACCTCAAAAATATGATCATGGACCAGGATTGACATCATTTAGAGGAATCTCTTATTATAACACGGAAGATAAATATATCATGGTAAGAATGAACCTAAATTGGTGAACTATAATCAGAAGATATAATCCTACAATAGTTATATTCTATAGGGAAATGTTCTAATAATAAATAGTGGTGTATAGAGGATTCAGTGATCGATGAACAATGTTAACATGGATCTAATATGCATGACTCCTATTGGCATATTCGATTTTTTCATGAAGAATGATGGTAAAGAGATAGCCTACCCATTATATCTAATGGGAGATCATTATTTCTGCTCGATGACCACCACATGACCCTACATGAACATCTGACATATCCAAGGTAATCCCATCTTCTTTGATTAAATGTCTGATATTTCCATAAAACCTTCATATGTAGGGAGATGATTAATGGATAGGCCTTCCCTGGATGGTAAAATTCACTAATGCCAATTGATTCTCTAATTTTCGACTAGATCCAATAAAAGAATTCAATACTTGAGATACTCAAAAAATTTAATTTTCATGTCATGAGTATCCCTTGTTACAGTGAAAATGATGTTCTTGTAATATAAACATTACCTATCATTTGGCATACCTATTTCCTATCATTGTTTTATAAAATGATAAGAACGATGAATCTTAGGTGCTCCACATGAATTAAAATTTCATACTAGTAATTATATGAATGCGATGTGGTTATACTTTCCCAATATTTGTGTATACAAATCTACCACTGAGGGGAATGAGTCACTTTTCACTGATATGGTATTCAAACCATTAACTAGTGATTGTGCTCCAGTAGTGTTCCTTGTAATATATTTATTATTATTTGGTCACAATTCATCTTTCTAATTTCCAATTTAGCGTCTCCAATTCACTTTTATGTGGGAGAGTCATGCTCTATTGAAATCATGAGACTAGTGATGAGATCTTGACACATTTCCTTGTACTTAGTGTAGCCTCTGACAATAAGAAAGAGTACAGAAAGATGGATTGTGTTGGGATGATGAAGAATATAATCTGGACCACTCTTTTGAAAATGGTATTGTTAATATTTATACCAAGTGTGTAATGGGATGAAACATAGATAGGAATATGAAAATACTAAATGGCCAAATGCACAGAGAGCTTCACAAATTTTGAGAAATCGATATCTTGGTGAATCTCTTCAATGGAAAAATAGACAGAAAAGAAGTCTTCTAATATAATACCCTTGATAGGTTTCTATGGAATTAACATGATGTCAATCTTCTAAAGTATCACAACCAATCATGACAACAATCCTATCAAAATTGTGTGATTCAAGATATAATTTAGTGGGCACACTCTGGGAAATAATTGTATCTCGTGATACTAAATATAATATGGCACTTCTACAATGTAAAAAATATTATGAGGTAGAACTTCCTGATAGAGAATTATTTGGTATCTATTTTGAATACAATGCGACTAAGATAATATATACTATTATATCTTCAATTATTGATTCGTTGGGAGATACAAGAACTGAGGGAACATTACAACGTAGTCAATTAGTGGATTTGAGGATCTCAAAAGGTGAGTGACATTGGAATCAGAAGCTGGAGTTGATACTATATGATTTCATCAAAAATATAATATAATTAATCATCCATTGGTACAAATATCATTTTTTTATTATCCTAAAAAAGTGATTACACATCTCATTCATATTTGCGATGAACTGACATATATAGGCTATGTGTCCCTTGAGGACATGTAGCACCTAGATGTTGCCTAGTGTAGACATCTGGCTGATTTCCCTAATAATCCATGGGTGAATCCCAATGCCACTAAAAATGATTATGAATCCGAGAAACATTCAAGGGGAAACCCTAAATGAACACATCAAGTGGTTCATCTTCAAATGAAGGTGAATATGGAATACACATACTTTTTGATTGTCTCTGAGGTGTTAATAATGATAATGGATTTGACCAATATTAAATAAATGTATAATTCCACCAATGTCTTGTGTATTAGTTTAAATATGAATTGAAAGGTCAAATAATATGTGGCTCCTATGTTCTTAAGGATGAATGGAATCACCTGGACAAAAATGGTCCCTTGCGGTGGCCTAATGGATGTAGAATCATCATCATTAATGACCAACCATGTCTAGTTGTTCCCAGAGTATCCGTAGATAATGGATTAGTCATGGAACATGTATGTATAATCCCCCAAAACCTCTCCCTAGAAGGGGAAAATCATTATTTTTGAAATAGATGATGATATCCTCGAAGACAATACAATCTCATATTTGACCATTCTTCATACTGAATAGAAAGAAGTTAACAAGAAACATAGTAGACTGAAAATTCACTTTTTATTCAAAAAAGGATAAAAAATATCCAAGAAATCAAAAAATAATAGGGAAGATGTTTTGAAGTCCAAGGGAATCATTCAAAACAATATGTTTACAACGGCATCATGAGACTGATACATTTTTCAGGGTGGCTGGTTGAACCTAGGGTTACTGCTCAAGAGACCATGAATGTAGATGATGACTTGAGGGTCTAGTCTAGAAATATAATCATAGATCAAGAAAAATACATTATGATGTTTCATTATAAAATCCACATACAACTACGACTCCTATGGGGGTATAGTTGCACAAATAGTCATTGTTCTTGGATCTTCCTGGGTATCGAGGTTCACCTGAATCTACTCATCGACGATGGTGGATGGACCTTCTACAAATGAAATAGAAGCAACTTCTCAATCATATAAATCATCATACATGATTTCATAGAAGTGGTTGTGATTTGTCTTCCAGTGATTTAACATTGATCTGTTGAACATGCTCGTGCTCCCTGAAATAGTGTCCATTAGGAGTAAATCTTGGTACCTTATCGGATTGGGGGACTCTAGAATCCCCTGGGCCCATCCTATGTAAGAGTACGAGGTCATTTTATTATGCTCTTTATTCACTGGGATGTCATGAACCTTCTTATCAGAGATGAAATTACAAACTCACAAATTTATCATTGTGGGTCTAGTTGTATATTCGAAAGATTGAATGCATCATCTAATATTTCATATGGACATTCTATGATGGATGCACACTCTACCTCATAGTCATGAACATTATTCTACTCCCTATTGTAATAGTCTACATCTACGTAGAAGGATTCATAGTATTTATAGGGGTATTGATAACCACAATGTACCCATACTCAATTGTTAATGAGGTACTTGATGTACTAATTATAAGAGGAGTAGAATATTTTATAAAAAATGAACTAATGTCGACCTAGTAACTTATTATAAGTTGTATATTGTTATACTGAAATGAATTTAGTTCTCTATATCTAGACACCAAACTAGGTCTCCATCTAAATTCATCCACACTTAATCTTCTCAATGCTGTTATAACCCAGAATCGTCCAATTAGAAGGATTTTGGTATTCTCCCATCATCAAAAAATTACAGTTCACTTGGGTGAGGATGATATTGAACGTAGAACCTTTTCCCAATAGGAAATGGTGGTCCCCCATGCATTTTGAATTGGCGTGAGATGTATAGTGGGCGTAAGGGCCCCTATATGAGGGTTCTTTTATTCTCTCTGGATAATATGAGGATCGATAAGAATTTTTCATACACTAACTCCACTGAATATTTGACCACTAATAATGATATATTTTATTAAAACACTAGCACGTTTATCGAGGAATCATCAAGGGCCAATATCATTTCATTTAACTGTTAGAGGACCTTGATGATTGAGAACCATTATGGTTTTCTAGTGGGGTGCTTCCTCACATCTTCCTTCCACATTAGACACATCTTTTTACCAAAGGGGGGACATTCCAGTGTAGGAAGCATAAGTGAAAATGTTTCCTATAACACTAAATTCTAATTAGTAAAATAAATATATTGATGATTACCATCTAACTCACCCGAAAAAACTGTATGCTTACTTTCAATTGGTATAGACATAGATCGATATAGAATCAAATGATCATGTTGATAACATTTTCTGTTATTTGGCCTTCTGAGACAGTTTTATGTGGTGGCATGTCAGGACGAGCGGGATGAGAAGACTTTTCCTGCTGATCTCTACGTAACACCATCGACATATTCTCGCTAGCATGCATGACTGAATAATTCTGATTGTTCACATTCCCTCATCCTCTCCTTTGATGGTGTCATCTAGAGGCACCAAAGAAGTTTTCATGATTCTTTTCATCGTTGAGATGTCTGAAGTGGACATCCAACTCAACTACATTCACAGAGGCATACTCCTTCTCATCATCATAGCAGTATTCCCATTAATGTATGACCCTTGTAAAATTCATAAATCAAGGGTCATGAAATCACTATGGGTATGAGATTAATTTGTATCCGATGAGGGACTCCAATTCCACTTGAATTTTTAGTGCTTTCTATAATAGGATTTGGTGTGATATGACGTTGATGTAGAGGATTTTTCCAAAGATGAATAATCCATTCTAGGTGTATTTGGCCTATCTAAATTTGAATGAATGATGCCATCGATTCTAGAAACATCTATGTGTGACAACCAGTCATCATAATTTTATGTTATATAGATGAAATATGTATTCTATTCTCCTGAACTCCCATTGTCACTGTCAGGTTTGGAAGAGATGTGAGCTAACTTTGAAGGGATGTTCCCTAATTTCAGTAAACCATTATTCACATGGTCCTATATCAAATCCATTAACACATTATTGTCCATGATGCTATGTCCTATGATATTTTGGTAAGGTAAATAGTAAGGGAGATCAGTGTGTTTGGATTTATGTGGATTTATGAACTCTAGCAGTTTCAGAATCCCTCTTTACAGGGCACATAGAAATAGCTTGGGACATATTTATCATTGAAATACTTCCTCTCATTCCTTATATCAAGGAAGGGTGCTCTTCAAGTCTATCTATTACAAGGGTATGGATCCTGACTGGGGGTTATTGAACCACTATACCATTTCATTTGATGCACCTAGAGTTGTGAATCCATAAAATTATACAGTAGGTGACCCTATTCTATGTATGGTTGTTTCACTAAATTTGGTTCTAAAAGAATTGGGTATAACAACTCTTGTGGATATGGGTCTTATACATGCACATTGATGATAGTATATACATTAGTATCTCTTATTTCATGATCTGGAAGAGCCAATGAGAATGCTTTCTTAGCATGTTTCAAGGCTTCCTCCAAAGACATGGCCTCATCAAAAATTTATTAGAAACCACCTGGGTTGTTCCAGATAATGATGGTAAGGAAAAAATCAGTCATGAAATCCCCCCCCCCACATAATTAGTATCTACTATTAATTAGGTGACATAATGAGTGAATAATTTTGGTCTTTCCACCTTCATAAAATAAAATATGACTCACTCATCTTCCCTTTGATTACAACTTAAGTGGTAAGATATACTTGTATTACATGTAATGGAGATAAACTATTAGAGGATAATTGTATGATGGTCTTTCCATCAAGTGATGGAACTTATGGGTAAATGATTTTACTAGATGAATGTAGGCCCTTCCAATGTCTTGAAGAAACAAATGAGCATGGTAGCCTCTTACCTCTTTGGGGTTCCCATCATTGGTCCCTACCTTGAGATAATGTGGACTATGTTTTGTAGTGGGTAACCCATCCAATTGAATGTGGTGAAGCCATGGTATCCAAAACAAGGGCATGCTCATATATCATCCACCCTTTCAAGGTACAAAATTCCATTAGGTGGGATCACAAATAGTCCAATCCTTAGAGATTCTATGAGACTATTCAGAATAACAATCAAATTTTATCTGTGGGGTTTCTTGTTTGTAAGAAGGTTAATTTCTAAAAATTAATTGACACACTCCTCAAATCAGTAATCCAACTCAGCCACTCATGGATCAAAACGATATGGATCATGAGTACGGTAGACATGTTTCAATATACTCATATCTTATTAAATTTACATAAAACTCTTCATTTTCTCTATCTAGATTCACATGATTTATGAGTCTAACTAGGGGAAAGAGGCCAAGGATGACGTTCTGCCCCACTAGGTGAGATGTTGGATCCTATTGGGTAGCAACACAGTCCAGCTTCTAATTGATCATATGTTTAGTGATGAGACATTTCTTCTATTATTCATGTATAAGAAATTGAGACATAGTGGTATTTGATTCTATTTTTTTAAAAATGCAAGATGTATCAGATGGAAAATAGATTTTTTCACCCTTGTTGATGCCCCGATAGGAAGGTCATGTTTCCCCATATGTGGTGTCCCATAGGCCAAGTGCCTACCATTATTGTTGGGTGTAGAAACCAGTAAAATGGTCTACCTTATACTGTGATTCCCGTTGAGATATGTATTTTATATGAACATCTACATCATTTCCCATTTTCTCTGTTAGTTTAGAAACAATCATGTTTATCATAAGTATAACAAGAGTAGAACTATTTTTGTCAGCTGGTAATTCAAAGTACTATATGATATGGATACAGTTTAGAGGACCATATAGTCCCAAGATCATGTTATTTATTTGAGGATAAGCCTCTACCATAATATAAGGGAATATTGTCTGTCTCTTGATGCATTGCTTCATTAGGGACTGACAGTAGCTGAGAAACTCCTATCGTTGAACCACTGGGAGTGATTCCAACTCATACCGTCAGTACTGCTAGTCAATAACATAGATGTAGCCTAAATTTGGTGGATAAATTATCTAGTGATCACAGAGGTGGTAAAATGTTACCAAGATGTTATGGAGGAGACACAGATGTTGGCACATGTTATGGGACTCTAGTATGTTGAAATTATGAGTCATAGGTGTCTAGAATACACTAGGAAATTGGTTTGGTGTAGGATATCCCACAATAACTCAAATTTTGAGCCATGTTCTTGGATACCCCAATATTTGATCAGCATAGTCCAGGGGATAGGATGTGGTACCAATGTAGATCCGTTTGGTGGTTGGATGGATTACAAAGGGTCCACTCCATCAGGTATATGTTATCCTCAAACTGGAATACCCCATACGGGTAGTTTCAATCGTATCATCTAATGCTTACAAGAAAAAGAATTCTATATTTCCTCATGTAGAGGGATGAGGTTGCTCATGTGTGTCTCATATGTCTATGGCTCAAATTTTTTTGGCTGAGCATTTTGGTCAGCATATGAAAGAGCCATCCAGAACCAGAATAGATCTGCATTGTCCTTGGTAGAGTTCTATAGGGATACTGAAGATGATTATAATGGATATAGAAAGATTCCCTAAACGGGTTCCCAATAATCTTGCCAATTCACCTACCAATTAATCGATACCTGGGTTTGATTCATTTCATCTTATGGGATGTAAATTCTTGCAAAACATGCACCTAATCTACACTATACTTGTCTTGGTGCGAATACAATGACCGACTCATCTATGTTCATGGAGTACAAATTAATTATTAGGGTGAAAATGATATATAAAATTATAGAGATATCCTTTGATGATGGTTTCTTACTGTTCAATACAAGGAATGTTCTTCATTGCATAGTAGTTCTCCATTATGAGGAGGACCTATATGATGTTTTTTAGACCATGAGGAAACCATAATACTAATTGATGTCGTCATGGAAAATACCTCTATGTTGAGGAAACAAGGTATGGAGAATACCTCCACTATTATTGATGAATTAGTGGTGATGACATATTATTTAATTGGTTATGTTGTCGAGAGGACCTCTTCACTTCATCTCATCATTATGGTTTATCTCGTAATTACTATCAATGGTTCAATTTAATGACAGTGTCAAACCTGATAGATTTTGAGGTTTTTAGGGACTCCATCACAATACAGGAAATATGTATCCCGATTATCCAATTATAAGGGTTTTTTGGGATGCATAATGGGTGAAATGGGTACCATGGAGCCATGGAAAATTATTCCTCATGTGTTGACTTCACCTAAACCTTCCCATTCTTTGGTGGAATGTGGTTCGGAACAGGGATAACATAGTATGGGTAAATTCCACATGTTTTTTATCATGATGGACTACTTGTTTGTAACCCTTATAGATCACGATTGGATCACTCCATGGATGCTTCTGAGTAGATGTCATCATCATGGTGACTCAATAATCCCCCATCCACATAATAAAGGAATGAATAAAAGGATTTATCTATGGAGAGGTTCCTAATGTGTTTCCTTGTTAAAATAGAGAGTGATTTCTCCCAACACAGCCCTTGGGGAAAGTGGTGTTGATAAGGTGTTGAAACCTCTAGGTCTTGAATATCCATGTATCATGGGGAAATTACCCCATCCTTATTGTACCAATGTACAAGGGTGTCGATCAACATCTATAGGATGATATTAGAGGGTGATACATGATATGGGTGTTGTTTATTAGAAGTCACGTATGAAGTCATCATGGGGTTGGAGTTGTGTGGGAATTACACATTCATATTTCCCCTACCATGGTACCTATGTGTGATTGGAATTTGATTTATGACTTTGTGAATCATTAATGTCATGTGGATTCAGGCATCAGTACATGTGAATGAAAATCAATGATCAATCACCAAACTTCATCCAATTTTCTGAATATGGAAAAATATCTATATTCAAAATTTCACAGATGGAGGATTCCAAAATTTTGAAACCCTTTTCGTAGGTGAGTTCCATATACGGCCCATAATTTTCATGGTGGGTCTTGTAGATTGATATCTAGACCAGGGACATAAACATTTGATGATTCTACAAACACTACTAGTCCCCATGTTGAGTAGAAGTGTTTCAAATCAGGTTAAAAATTTCTTTTTATAACACTTTACAAGGCCATTCCCTCTATGTCTACCTGATTCATGTGATCACTTGCTTGATGTATCCTCACATTCCCAGTATCCTAATGTGAGTGACTCTCATCATTTTAAATGATGATGTATACTCACAAATCAAAATAAGATAACGTGATTTCTTTTTGTCCTTTCTAGGATTCTTCATTAGAGACCTTCTCTATATTTGGGTATCCCTCATAAATTTTATTTATCAATATGGAACTCATTCCAAATGAAAAATATTTGTGTATTAAAGTTAATTAAACTACTTCATTGAGGGAATTATAATTTCATCTTTACATGGTTGAATCCATATATCCTGAGAGTAGTCACATATGGCATCTATGTGCATGTATGGGTTCTAGGACCATTGATCACCTATAATCTTCTTTGTGGGAGGGAATATCATGACATAAATCTTATGCAGGGAACCAAAGTCCTCCCATATCTACCAAAAGGTAAAAATGGGAGAGGCATAAATCTTCCATGACTGTTGACCTCAATAATCCCACACATATGTATTAGGTATGTGTTTATATCATGTCACAAGTTTATCATATGGTGAAAATAATGAAATATATAACTTATTGTGGGAATTGTTGAAAGGTTTAGAGTTCCCCTTGAAAACATCCATTGATGGATGGATCCAAATTCCCCTAGAGACAGATTCTATATGTGTGTCCTTATGAGGGAAGATTTCATAACTCGAAGGTTGGTTGAAAACTCCCCTCGAGGAGAACACTGGATGGATGGATCAGAATGTCTCTTGGGATTGATTTAGGAGTTGTTTTCCCAAGAGGGAATATAATAAAACTAGTTGTTTTTGAAAGATTATCCCTGGAAGAAAACCCCTAATTGATGGAAATGGACTCCCTTTGAGGTAGATCTAGTAGGTGTGTCCCTATAAGTAAAGTCACCACATCTTGGTTGTTGCATTAGAACGACCCATGAGGAAATCCCAGGATAGATGGAATAGAAATAACCTTATTATTGATACTAGATATGTGCCTCTAGGATGAATGATGATACTCTGAGGTGATGGGTGGGAACACCCATTGAGGCGAATCCTAAATGTATGGACCAGAATGAATCCTGAGATTGATTTTGTAGGAATGTCTATAAGAGGGAAGACATCACAAGTAAGATGATGGGTGAGAACACACTTTGAGTGAAACCTTGTATCGATTGATAAGAACACACGTTGAAATGGATTTTGGGGGTGCTTACCTAGGAAGGAGAAATAATGTTTAACGTTGTTAGAGATTTACCTTGAGACAGACATGAGAGATTGATCCAAATTCCCATGGAGGAAGTTCAAGAAGGTATATCTATTATAGGGAGAACCTAATTTTACAACTGCTTTGGATTCAACTAGGGGAAGAAATGAGATATGGATTAGAATTCCCCTTGAGGTATGTCATGGAGGTACATCACAAGGAGGGAAAACTTATTTTTACAAATTTTGAGGATTCTTCTTAGGGATGACCAAAAAAATTAATTAGAATTTCTATTTAGGGTGATTAAGGAGGTATGTCCCTAAGATGGAGAACCTACGTTTACCATTGGCTAGGTGTTCTCTAATGGAAGGCCCAATAGATTGATATGTTTCCCAATGATGAGGATCTGGGATGTACGTCACTAGGAGGAATCACATTAGTTTATAATAATTCGGAATACCCCTTGATGCAGACCCAAGATATTGATCAGAACACCCCATGAGGTATATCATGGTGGTATATACCTGGGATGATGAAGATATGTTCAGAGTTTTATAGGATTTCCCTTGAGGAAGGCCTGAGAGATTGATCATCATTCCTCTTGAGGTGGATCAAGGAGGTACATCTTTATGAGGGAGAACTTAAGTTTATTACTGGATAGGATTGAACCGCAGGGTGATGTCCTACAAACCATTTTTATAAGATAGGGATAAAAACCACATAGTTTAATGTCATAGTTTAGTGTTGTGTTATCTTCCTGATCCATGATGTTTTATGCCATGCGATTAGTACAATCTTGTATCTAAAGGACCATTGACATGGGATAGTGTGGGGATTAAACATTGAATCATCCCATCCCACAAATTATTATTTATGGTTGGAATGATATTGGTAATATGATTTGATCTTACTAGGAGGATCTCATTAAATATGAGTTCTAGAGGTGAGGGGGTTATCCCATGACAACCAAAAAAGGGGAATCCAGTGCTGATTACATAGGGTAAGACTATTGTTTTTCATCATGTATTGAGGACAATAAGAGGTAGTTTAACATCAAATGTCTATGAGATGAAGCTTCAAAATATTTTTCCATGCTGATTTGAAATGGGTGGTCTCACTACCCATCCCTTGAGATTATGTTACCCATGCTCATCATCCTTTGGTAAGGTCATCTCCTTGGCATCACAATGTTACAATGACCAGATGAGTGTCCAAACACAAGGTTCACAACATGGTTTTTATGATGAGAAGAAATTGGTAATATGGTAGAATATCTAAATAAATGTTGGTGGAAGGCATAAGAAACACATGGGATTTAATGGTATGACATATTAGTGGGTGAACCTGGTATCATAGGGACTCGTGGTGCAGATGAACCCCTCCTAGATTTTTGTGGGGTCCAGGGGTAATCATCCTTCACCATGGAGGGTCAATAGAAGGGTGGAACGACATAAAGTCTCAATAATGATTATTCGTGATGATTAGAGGTTCGAAAAGATGTATCCTTCAAAGAACGAGGTCCTCACAAAGGCCATGGTCTTATGGGAGGAGTAGGCCTCAAGAAACATTGTGAACATACCTTAAAGGGAGGTACTGATTAACAAGGATACTTCTTTATAAATACTAAATTCATTGTGAAGTATCAAGTTCCACTATGGTATTTCTTCTATCATGATGGGAATAATTTTTTTGAATGGAATCCTTACCTTAGTTTGAGAAATTTGAAACATACGGGATTTTTTCATGATTCTTAGATACCATGGATGACTGATTAATAGATCTTTTTTTGAATATCAAGTGGTTAATGAAATGGGATTAATACTGAAGATGAATGTTTAGTTATCCATAAAACAAATTTCATACCAATATGGTATTTATAGTGAGGGGGTTTTATGAAAATTGGAAATGGATTGCAAAGAATTAACAGTTCTAATTTATAAGAGTGAATCATTCAAAATTTCAAAGACAATGTCCATTGTTTAAGCATTTTAGAAACACTCCAAGACATCTAATTTTATTTAAATGTGGACTACCATTAGGTATTTTAACATTCTCAAAGTACACACCAATATCAGAGATATTTGTGAGCACCATCCATTCACGTCGGAGATGGTCTCATGCAGTATATTAGTAAGAATGATTTTGTGCTATTTTTGCTCATATTCACTATGAACATATCATTCATTCCTTGTCCAATCTCATGATACATGATTATCTGAATCAAAATTTATAAAATATTTTCTATAATTTAATTTTTACCACTACAAAATAAAGGTGATTCAATTTAATTATATATATATATATTATAAAAATAATTAATTTTTAGTTGTATATCCAAATTTTTTATAAAATCAATGATGTTGAAAAATAATTATTAGAAATTTTGTACAATTGTACCACCATGAAATTCAAATTTTTTTGTTTTAATTTCTGATATTAGTTTCTACCTTCAATTATTTGTATCCTAGGGTGAGATTTTAACATATTGTGACCTTTTCAAGTGTTGTATGGTAAGATACCCATTTGGAAATTGATGAAGTAAAAAACATGAACCTTTAATAGTGTTTGATAGTGGTTATTTCAAGTTCATTGTATGAATAGTTAAACTATGTGAGTAAACCTTCTGACCCGATCACGTGTCAGAAATTTAATCATATCATGTTGTATTTTTTAGAATTTTGTCAAAATATTACCAATTCGTAATCCAATGATCGAAGATCCTCAAAGTGGTATATAACCCTCTTAAAATCCCCTCCATGGTGGATTAATTTGTTTTCATAGTGGTTTGTTGCTTGAATCAGTTGTATAATGAACCTCTATAATTATCCTCTAATTTTCATCCTTTATCTATAACCTTCTATAACCCTAGTGGCTATGGATGGACAATTTTCACATCTAGGGTTGTCCTTATTTTTTTTATTTTGGTTTCTAAATGTTTTAATGCATCATTGAAGTACTAATATAATAGTTTCCAATGAAGTTATCAAGGTTTAATTTCATGATGTATGGGTTTCAATTCCACTTTAATTTATAAAAAAGTGACCAGAATTATTAACGCTTTAAATGTGTTTTGACCTAAATTAACAATGTATATGACACGTAGTTTTATGATAGCACATGTTCTCCTAGCCTTTTGGGGTTTTCTATTGTAAAAATTTGTAATATATAAGGTTTAATGGTACATTGGTATAAAATTGTATTTAATTCTCCCTATGGATATGAAAATATTTCACTAATTCTTTATGAAAAATTATTCTTCACGATGATTTTTACCATGATTGATTAAATAAATTGGGTTTAATATTTTTGATATCTTGAAATTTTTTTATATTTGAATATATTACAAAAATTATGTTTCCTATTTTTAATGGTATTTTTCCTATTTAAAAAAGTGATTCTATTGATTTATGTTATCATTTAGTGATTTGTTCAGAATTGATTGATAATTTATTTGTGATAGTTTTAATTTGCATTGGGTTTATGTTTGGTTTTTTTGATGGTTTTAAATTTTTTTATCCAAATCGACAACCATAACTATTATTTATTTATAGAATTTAGAAGTATAGAATAATATGTAAGTTAAAGGAAATACTCTGTAGATCTAAAATAATGTTATCCAAGGGAATCTCCTCTCACAAGTTTTTTACACTCATAGAAAAGTATTTTTATCATGATAATCACGTGATACTCGTACAATGGGATAAAATATAGAAAAGTTGGTTAAAAACACAATTCCTCGCATTATAAGTGTGTATAATCTCTATGTGTGCTATGATAATACTATTTTAACGTATAATCGCATGTGAAATAGGCCAAGATGTAATAACTATATGATGCAATGCATTGGTGATATTATGGGAGTTAGTTTCTACTAATTCTTTCTAAATACATCCTTGTTTATAATGTTGGAGACTGGTTAACATGGCGATGGATTCAGCTTGTAAAGAGTGACAACTACAAATTTTTTCCCCAAAATAAATAATGAACGTACTCATATCATCAAAGAACACACCTCCTCCTTTCATGAAAAAAATATTACACAAAACACCAATATTCTTATGTAGTCAAGAAATGTGTGAGATATAACATATCATGTGAACATATATGGGGTTGAGTGTGGTATTGTTGTATGTTTTTTAGTCTATATTGGTATGAGGGATGGTGAATCTTGCTATTTTCTGAGCAAAAAAGGCATGTCTAGTAGCAAAATCGTGGTTTTAGAAATCAGAATTTTGGGTGAGGAGCCAATACCATCATAATGAACTAGGTTCCTTTCTTGCCATATATTCCATAAGCCTACAAAAAAACCACCACATGATCCTTACTATATTGGATGATGTTCCCCACACAATAAAACCACCACTCAGAGAATTATTTGTATGAAGATAAGAAATAATGGTTTCCAATAAATCACCAAGATATTATTAGATAATGCATTCCTATTATAATTTAATGAAGAGATGATCCATTTTATTATCATGGTTATTGATGCAATGAGTTTCCATATAAGAGATGTCATTACCCATTATTTTTACATTTTCATTGGTAGGTTTTAGAATGTTTCTAATTCTCCACACATGAATGTTATACATAAGTGGTATCTCTTTCCTCCAGAGAGTCTCTCCCCATATATGATTATAACTTCTAGTGGCCATTATCCTTTTAAAATCATTACTGGATAAGATTCCTAATGAATAGGCATTGAGAAAAAAACTTCCCAAGTCATTTTTGATGTAAATCTAGAAAATAATCTCCCATTTCTTTTTTACAATAAATCATTGATACAATAAGGGTACATTAATTCATGCATTAAAGTTATATCTTTTACTATACTGGCTAAAAGGATCATTTGAAACATTGTGAGGATGGTTGATTTTTTGGATTATTATTACACACAAAAAAAGCCCCATTTTTATCATTCAAATGCTAATATGCATGTGTTAATAATTAAATGAATTGTGATTAATTTTATATGGTCTTGTTTTTGGGATAATTAATGATGATTTGGTGGTAGAGGTGGAATTTATTTTATTGGGTTGTATTTATTGACTACAATTTATGTGATTTTCATGTAACACCCATTGGCACAATTGTTTCCCACATTCATTAACTATCTAACAAGGAATCGTAATCTACTATTTGTGGGATTCAAGGAAACATGGATATCATAGATGATATTTACACATTTCAAGTTGAATATAATAATATATTATGACTCAAATATGGGGTTTCACTTAGGTGACTATTTAAGAGTGGTTTATTGATGAGTTTTGAAACCATTAACCCATCGGTAGTTGGTTCCAATTTTATACATCAAGAAAAATTCCCATTAGTCCCAAATGTTATTCCACATTATATGTGTTCCACATTATACCACTATTTGGTTCATGGAATATGATATTCTTATTCTCGAATTGATACTAATATATGGTGTTGGTTATTTATTATTGATCATTAATGTTTTATGTATTTCCTTGTGTTTCTATTATCACATGGATATGAACCTCCATATCTTGTACATTATATTATCCTTCATTTTGTTATAATGGTTTTGGAGGATTGTGGTTTTGTGTGTTGAAGTTTGAAAAGGATAATTATGTTTTAATTTTAAATCCATACGGTTGATAAATGTATATTTTGATATTTATTTTAAACCATTCTGTGCATTAATTTTAAAATAGGTGTTTATTTAGAATGTTTTTATTTAACTAATTTATATAAAAAATAATTGTTTTAAATGAAATGTTTTTTCATAAATAGAATTACCTTAGAATGTCCTCTTTGAAGAATTTATTATAAATTTTATGTTTTATGAATTGGTATTGGGTATTTAAATTAATTTGAATTTGTAATAATTGAAACAAAAACATATTTTTTAATAATTTTAATATATTATATGTTTTTTATAAAAAGAATATAATTTATAGTTTTTTGTATCTTAATAGCCCTATACTCACACCCTATACATCCACATTGGTGGGTACATAGCCTTCGTATTTTATGATGTTTCCTATTTTCTAGAATACTGGTTGGTTTTCTCCCACATTCTATTGGTATGAGGTTATTCTTTGGTACATGGTTATTACTTAAGATTAACATGGTGAGGGATGGATTCTCATCTAACTCCTTAGGCATTTTCGTTTTAGCTATCATATCAAATATTATTTCCTCTTGATTTATTTTACATTTCATTCTTTATTTTGGTTGTAAATTATTTTTATTAAAATGGATTCATTTTTGTAGGAAAGAATGTTTTTGATTAAAAAATTTTGGATTTGTATATATTTATTATCATATTTTTATGTTCCTATTTTATAACTAATTGTTTACTAGGACTTGACATTCTAATTCTATGAAAAATCATTGCAGTATTTTGGTCGGAACCCAATTTAGATCATGGTAATACATTGGGTGAAAATAAAATCATGTGTTAACTTGTGATATTCTATAACTAGTTTCCAACCATGGTCAATAGGGAATGGTCATGGAGCATTTTCATTGAATGAGTAAAATGTTAGTTTATGTTTTATACATTAGATGATTTGATAAATAATGGTAACATATCACTCTTATAATTTTGGGATTAGTAGTAGGAATGAGGCATGAACATAAGTGATTTTGTAGTTGGTTTGAATGTGTTCTTAGAGAGATCTATCTCATGATTCACATTGAGATTACATGGTTTCTAGGGATTTTTCATTAGAATTTATTATTTATTTTTAGCTCTATATTTGTTTTTTTTTCTTTTTTTTCATCTCAGTGTTGTTTGAATAAAATATGAGACATCACATGAAATTTCATGTTTTAGAGTGAAACTAGAAAAGAGAATGGGCATCTTGGATCTCGACTTCTGGGTAGTGATTCCCTAATAGATCCAAAATCGACTCCCACATTCATCCTTCCCACTTTTGTATGGGGTAGGATCGCACATAACCTCTATTGGCTTTATCACTCCCTTTCTCAAACCTTGTATATCATCCTCATATCCATGCCATATCACTATGTCCCAATGTTCCAAACCTATTAGTTGGTTCGTCTCTGAATACTAGGGGCTTCCTAAGAATACGATTATCTATCATCACAAAAATCATCCTCTCATGATTCTCTTCTGATTTAGTGTTGATTTTATTAATGAGTTGTCCAATGATCCTTGAAAGTTCCTAAATTTCATGTTTTCCTATTCCATTTGAATTATTATTTTTATAGGAAATGGGATCCCTCTTCAGTGGTGATTTGGGTCAGTTTAACTAAACTACCCTTCACATTATAAAACCCTTCAATACAAAAAATGTTAAGGAATACAGTAAAAATATTTGTGTTTTCCAATGATAGAACGCTCTCTATAATACACTTAGTTAAAATGATTTAATATGTGGATGTTGTAGTTTCCAAGACACCAATGGAGTGGGTGTGGGTTACAATTGTTGAAGAATTATGGTGCAAATAACTGGTGCTCTTTGAATCATGGGAGGATCATTAAAAGCTGTGGAGTGGATTGGGGCATTTGGAGTCTAGTTTATATCACCAATCCAACTAGGTTGTAGTATCTATGATAATTAATGATGCCTTAATGTCTCATGTGCGAGGTGAGGGAATGATTTCAGAGTCCCATGTGTAAAAAGAGGAACAAAATTCAACAAATCTGATGGTTGCACACAACATTTCCCACCTGATGATAGATTTGGTCGATTGTAACTAGTATGAGTATGATCTACTGATTATAGGAAATCAATATGGGATATTAGGAGATTAATACTTGAACAATATGTTGATTTCTCCTCTTCCAGAGGTAGTTTATGAACATGTGGAAATTCCTTTAGAGGCCCAATGGAAATTAGATGTGACAAGTTTCTTTATTATTCAGAACAAGGAAGGCAAATTGGAAATAAATTTATTCATAATGACTCAATTGACTGTACTACAATCGATCTAGTGGGCCACTAGATCACATGCCAATGTGAAATAGATGATTCCATCAAAAAATGTAAATGATTTGAAGGTATTTTCATTGAAGGTTTTTATATAGAATAGGAGAATGGAATTGAAGAATAGATAATATGAAATGTAGAGATTAATGGGAATTACCTCATGAATTTTAAAGTAAAATGTTGGAGGTTAACATAGTTAATTATTATACAACATAAGAAAGAAAAAGGGAAAAAATTACTAGGACTTGGGAAGTTGCAGCTAGACTAAAGGGATGAAACTGAAATAGTACAAGGATTAGTCATACCTTTCAAATCCAATAGAGACAATGTTAATTAAAAAATTATATCCTATTAGTTGGAGTGAAAAATTTATTTTAGTGATAATATGTGTGGAATATCCAAAGCAATGAAGCCCAATTTTCAGTAGGCTAGTATGGACAAAACTGGTTTGGAGGAGGTTAATAACAGGAATTACATAGGAATGATTATTCACATATAAAAATAAATATTGGAGGATTTTATCACTATCGACGATTAACAATAAGGGGACAACAAGATGATAGGAAGAGAGTTACATCTAGTTTCTGATGGAGGGAAGGCTTCTTTGATTGAAGAATATAACCATATACAAATAAGGGGTTTCAAAGAAGGGAAGACATGTAAGGAGGAGTATAGTCACACTTGGGAGGAGATGACTGACCACATTGAGGTCATTATTTATAATGATCTTGATACAAAGGTGTGAAATCTCTCCAAGAAATTTTTTAGGGATGCACTCTCTAATATTCATAGGTTTTGTTTCAAAGATAATGTGATTTCATAAGGCGTATATCCTCGTGGTTCAATATATATGGTTTCTCACATTTCGTTAAAATTGTTTTCTAATAAAATTTATTTTTTCTTTCAGTCAAAAAACAAATAAAAAATAAAACATGTGGAATTCAAGGGAATATAGTTAATTCACACTATACTTTAATCAATATACATGACATTTGGACTATTCTGAACATCTTCTAGTGTAACTCATATGGTTGGAGAATGCATTGAAAACAATTATACTAAGACATGTGTTGTGGAGAATATTTATATTTTTTCTACAATACTTGTATTATTTTATCTCCTATTATTTAATGTGTTATGGTGGATTTGAAGGAAATAATTTAATAGGAATGATTCATTTTGAAATTATTGAAATTCGTATGGGATATTATGAGTATCCAAAGAGTAAATGGTTTTGGTTTCTATTGATTGATAGGGAAATTTGTTTTTAAGAAGTGGGATCTTTAATTTTTGGTTTTTAAATGTTTATGTGTCATTAAAATGAAATTTTAAAAGAACTTGTTTTAAGAACCTTTGTAATTATAAACTAAAAGAAGGGCTTGTTAGGATATGTTGATTTTATTAAAATATTTTTTATAGTATTGTTTCTTTTTACTTGTGACTTTGTAACACTTTTGTTTGTTTTTTGTTGTCCTGAGTAAATTTGGGGGTTTTTTGATATTTAAAAATGTGAAACCCAAGCTATTATGGACTATACAACAAGGGAAACTAATTTGATTTTATCATAGTAATATAGATACTTCCTTTAGACATTTTGACTCTATGACAACTCTCAATAGAGTAGCAGAACACTCCCTTTCTAATATCATGGATCTTCTATGAGAGATTATGAATCAGATTCCACCCGTTTTTATGGGTGATCAAAGTTCTCATTGGGTTATAGAGTAAATTCATATGGTTATAAATATATTTATGTCATTAAGAATTATATAAACCTCTATGGTGTTGTATTGTAGCCATTTTTTTGAAATACGGGGTTTGGATTTGGGGATACACATCCCAAACCATTTAGGAATTCATCTTAGTTATTAGTCTGTGGAGGACTATATTTAATGTTACACTTTATTAAACCCTTTATCTCTTAATTCAGATTACTATGAATGTAAGGGGTATTAGTTCTTTGTAGGACACCATTTCTAGATGTAGGAACTAATATTTTTACAATTATGTTCCTCTTTTCTAGTTTTAGTTACATAGTATTATGACGGTTTATTCATTTAAAATATTGTTGGATGGGTTACATTTAGGATGGAGAAATTTTCAAGGGAAAAGGTCATAATGATTGGGTATTTATGTTTGTTTGAATAAATGGATTCTGGGTATCAATGTGATAAACGATTAAGAGGATGTTTTTTTAGTGTATGGGCTGAACGAGGGGCCTTTTGGTATGTGTTTCTCCAGAATCATCATAAAGGATATTTCCACATAGTGAGAAGGTTTCAAAACATGAATCCTTGATTGGATGATGCTGTAAACTAGTAAAAAGCATGAAAAGTTTAAATTCTATGAATTAGGTTCATGTTATGAAAATTTTAATCCATGTTGATTTAACATGAGGTGAATTATTTTTTCATTGTACCTTATATATTGATAAATTCACATTATAAAAAGGTTGAAATCATGAATATATTGTTAGAAATAGTTTTAAATAATTATTCACCTATGATTTATATTTCATTCTTGTGATGCCTCCTCTCTTGAACCACAGTGATATTCTTATTGATTTTTGGTAACGTCCTTCCCTTCTAGATGTCTCATGCTAGTGATTGATATCTATATAGTTCCATCACATTGGTTTTACCCTTCCTTGTGTTATTCTCCATTATTGTACGATATTCTCTTTCCATCGTTGAATATGTGTTTGATGATGATTTTTCTTCTATATAGATTATAATTTGGATATCCTTCATCTTCTTTCTTCATTAGTGAACCCTATTTAGAGTGTTTCTTTGATTAACTAAAAATTGGAGGTTTTTTAGAAAAAAAAATCTATATGGTCTATTTCAAATTTTTTACATATGTGCAATAATTTGTTATCATGTCATCACATAACATGTATTAATTAATAGATTAATGGGTAAAGGAAACCTTATCTCACCACTGAATCTCATATTATAATGTTTAATAAAAAATATGTTCTATATAATGTCACATATATATTTTTAATTAGAATATTTATGATACATCATGTCTATGTGGTTTCTCGTGGATCCGGATATTTGATCCCACGTTAGAGGAATTATCTAACTCACACTCTCCAGTAAGTTGTTGTGGTACATGACCTGATATGTTGGGTTTATTATCTTTTTCCCAAGAGGTTTATTGTGTAAATAGATCACATGAGACTCAAGTATATATTATCTCAGTGGTAACTAAAACTTTATATAGTGGGCCTATCCTTTTGCAGATAATTTTACTCGAATTAAGCATATTACTCCAATAAAAAGATACAAAGGATTGAAAAGGATATTGTCTTTTGAAGAATGGGTACATAATTTTGAATCATGAAAGAAAGATAAAATATCATTTTAATAATCTCAGTAATGATATTCTGACCCATGTTGAGATTTTATAACTCCATAAGATAACCTGGTAACATATAAATAAAACAAATGAGACAAAATAACTCATTATAGAAAAATCATGGGAATAAAGCATATGAAAAGAGTTATAATGCATAAATTGTTATCCCAAGAAGAATGGATCATGGATTAGAAAATTAAATAATATCATTTAGAATATGTGTAACATCCCAAGTAAGTAATGAATAATAGATATTTTTATCTATGTCAATTAATGATTAAGATAGTGTTTTAGAGGCTTAAAATGAAAATAAATCCAATCTTAAGCATGGAATACACTAATATTCTTAAAAGATTGTTTTACTGCCTTATGATGGAAACCCTTTTTAAATATATCTTTTGACAATTTTATAAGCTATGTTTGTCAAAAGAAACTTATTCTATATGATTGTGACATCAAAATTTACTTTTTGTGAATTTTTGGTATTTTTCTGACAATGTTCATTTTTTTATGAATAGTGAAAAATACTGCATTTTACATCAAAACTGCTTTTTAATCTAATTTATTTATATGATTAGATTATCTTTTGAATTGGTCTTAATGTTTAATATGAATATATTTTTACCATTTAATCCAATGGTGGTCATTGGAATCAATTTCACTTTGAAATTGGACTTAAACTAGTGTCAATCTTTTGATACTTATTGTTTCATAAAAACACGATATTTTCTCTGACAGTGGGAATTAATTATTAAATTAATTAATGTGACTTATATATTTTGAATATTGTAAAATAGAATTCATTTTTGAATTCGTAATATCAAATATATCTTAGGGTGAATTTTTGGTAATTTTCTGAAAAACTTCAATTTTTGATGAATAGTGAAACCACTAAGTAGTACTTATAAAAACTGATTTTTTGTTTAAATGAAACTTTGCCACTTTTGTGTTTTGAATTTCAAAAATCCGACATACATTGTTGTCATTAAGAAGTATAATGTGGTTCAATGAGATTAAAATAATTTTTTGGTGAATAGTAACTTATTAAGTTTTTAATCGCGATTAGTGGTAATTAGTGTAGTTTAAGGTAAAAATAATGCTTTAATAAAATAAGATGAGATTGAAACATGTCCTACCCTCATTTTTTGTGTCATGGCCGACCAAGAAAAGACATGGGTAAACTTTGGGACCCCATGGAGACACTTTGGTTGGGAAATGACATAAATAACTTTTTATTTAATGTAAAAGTAAAAATGACACAATCATAATATGTTTTACGAAAACAATTTTTACATGGGTTTATAAAGATCAGAGTTCTTATTATAAAAAGTCATTGGAAAGATAAAAATATTTCCTACATCATAGTATTTTTGTTATAATTTTTAGACATTAAATACATTAAATTATATATGACATAATAATGATGCAGCGATGACATCAATATTTGACGATTTAAATAAAATGGAAAGATAAAGTAAAATCTATGAACTACACATGTCCAAAACCAATTGGATGAGTGTATTTCGAACCCTTATCACCTTATCCACGACTTATAACAATGTGGGACCTTTTAAAACCGAAACACATTTTCAAATAAAGTAATATTTCTTTACTTTCCAAAAGTGCCCCTCCTCTCCTCTTATAAAATGCCCCCACCTCTACCTCATTTCACACAATCCTCAAGCCTTTGGATCGGCCAACCCCTGCCCATTTACTCCCTCCACATCCCTCTCCTCATCCTAGAGGATTCACATTGGGCATAATCCTTTCAAAGGAAGCCTTTAGGCTCAAATAAAAAGGAGTTACACTTTTGAAGGTAATTCATTCTTTCATGTTCATTTGTTTTATTTTGCTTCTCCAACCCCCTAAACTCTTTTTATTTACTTCGATTGTAATAGCACCAGTATCTTCAATATAATAGGATGTTTTTATAAGATTTATTTGTGCTACACTCTCACACAACTACATCAAATTGTTAATGAACATACGGTTTCCGTGGATTGAGAAATTCTGCCTCCCGAAACGATGATTGTTCAATACTCATTTAACACCTTCAATGGTGTCCATTATGATGTCACTATTTTTATATATGATATATAATATGTTTATGTTTTCCTTAAGCTTCTGTTTTTTTTTCATTTTGGGCATACCTTTATGGTTTCCATTATGGGTAAACACGATATCTTCATTTTAGGAAGTGCAGACTACCGCCCCCTGAAAGTGATTTGATTCGTTAATACCATATGTGGGATGTGTAAAGGATAAAGTTAATGATATTATATATGTTATTATACTGGAATTATAATATACTCTTATATCATTATGATTCCATTCCAGAAAATACGAAATAGAAATGGAAGTAGCGTTCATGCGTACGTACGGCTTACCGTCTCCATGAACGGTGCATTTCATTTATTACCTCTAAATGTGATGTAATATTATAAAGACATGTATATGATGAATATATAAGATATATATGTTATCCAAATCATTAATATAATTCTGGATATAACGAACCTTTGACCAAATTAACAACATGTAAGTGTAAGAAGTCTATTTTTGACTTAAGAACCAAATACCGACAAAATGAACATTATTAACTTAAATGATTACATGATGTTCATAACATGTTATAAATGGAATAATAAACTTGAAAAAGGTTCATAATAAAGTAGAGATTAACTCAATTTTATTATTCAGGACATTAAAGAACGATCGAGTCAAGTCGGACCCGAGGTATGGGATTTTGTCTCAATCTCCTTTTGTTGAGGCATATTTTATTTTATACACAACTTTCTTTTGTACGGTGTATAAACCCCTTTTACTTTTACATTTATTCAAAAGAAATATTTTTTATACGAAGTGTTTACTAAACGACAAAAGGGAATGTTTTTGTCGTACGTATGCAGCGACAACGACTTCTCCGCCATCGTGACCGTTATTTGAGTTTCGGCTTCCTCTACAAGCCATACCTTCTTTTTAAAAGAAAAATAAATACCATGTTTTACTTATCTTTTATTTTGGTATTGAAAATGGTTTTCATAATGTTTTTCTATCAATGTGTTGTATTGATATCTCGTGATTGAAATGTGGAAATTTTATGTTTCCTTTATGCATGTTTTATGTGATATGATTATGTTATGGTTCTTGGGAATTATTATGAAGACGGGTGGTTCCGTGATAAACTAAGGGCGGGTGAGCCGGTTATAGCTCTACAATGCATTGGGTAACGCGAAGGAGTGAAATGTTAAGGTTTCTCCGAAGAGATTTTAGGTAATATACTGTGATGGGTATTCCAAACGTAACCAAGAGGGTTACTCCCTACGTAAGAATGTTATGAATGCCTCAAGTTACCTTTATGTCTTATGATTTCTATGATTTATTCATGATTTTATGAGGTATGTTAAAGTGCCTATGTTTTATGGGTAAAGTATGATTTCATTCTTATGTATATATGAACTCATGTTTCCTTTCCATGTTTTTATAATCCATACTGAGCTTTTTATGCTCATCCCATGTTTTTTTGAAATGTTTTTCACAGGTCAAGGGAAAGGTACATGATATAATGATAGTGTCAAGTAAGTGTAAAGAAATAATCAATTTTTTATTTTAAATGCGTTTCCATTAATGGGAATGAAGAATACTATCTTTATGTTACCAATTTGTTTATATGTGGGGTGTAATGAAAGTTTTATGATCTAATTCTCTAAAACACTAAACCCGAAAATATTCTCAATGTGTAATCTTGTAATAACTAAAGATTAAGTAAGGTTTAAGGATGGGGCCTTATAGTTGGTATCATAGGTCGGTTTATATAACTTTAGGAGTTAGAATTATATTAAATGATTATCCAAAAATATTTTTTTATGGTCAAATTGAAGTGATATAGTATTTGAAGATTACCATGTTGCTTCACCTAAGATATTTCAGTGTCAAGAATGGTTTTTCATAATGGAAATAGAGAATCTTTTCAGGGAAGTAATACAAAGTAGAATGACTTTCTGAATCAGCAACCATAGATGGTCAGAATCAGAACTGAACAGTTTGTTGCAGTAATGGCTCAGTTGAATCAGGTTATAAATGGTGGTTGTTTTTATTGATGATATTTTGGTGTTTTAAAAAAGTAAATAGGAGCATGAAAGAAATTTAAGGGTTATCTTGCAAACCTTAAAAGAAAAGAAACTGAATGGGAAATTCAGCAAGTGTGAGTTTTGGTTGCAACAAATTTCTTTCCTTGGTCACATTGTTTCTAAAGATGGAATAACGGTTGATCCTGAAAAAACAAAAGTTGTGGAAGAATGGCCAAGACCCAAAAATGTAACCGAGATTCGTAGCTTCCTTGGTTTGGCGGGCTATTACCGAAGGTTTGTTAGAAATTTTTCACGGTTATCTAGTCCAATGACTAAGCTAACTCGGAAGGGTGTTATGTTTATCTGGACAAAAGAATGTGATGATTGTTTTCAGGAATTGAAAAGAAGATTGGTGAATGCTCTACTTTTGGCACTACCTTCCAAGAATGGTGAGTTTGTTATATACAGTGATGCTTCATTGAAAGGACTTGGTTGCGTCCTAATGCAGAATGATCAGGTAATTGCTTATGCTTCCCGACAGTTGAAAACTCATGAGGTAAATTACCCTACACATGATTTGGAATTAGATGATGTTGTTTTTGCTTTAAAAATTTAGAGGCATCATTTGTATGGAGTAAAGTGTGAAATATATACAGATCAAAAAAGTTTAAAGTATATATTCACTCAGAAATAGTTAAACATGAGACAGAGGAGATGGCTAGAATTAATCAAGGATTATGATTGTACAATTCATTACCATCTGGGAAAATCAAATAAAGTGGCTGATGCTTTGAGTCGAAAAAGTAATGCTTCATTAACAATGTTCTGCTTGGAACGTGATCCTTTGGTTAAGGATTTGATGAACTTTGGCATAGAAGTTGTTGGTGCAGGAAGTCCTTCTGTTTTGTTTCAGGTATCAGTGAGATCATCTCTATCAGATAGAATCAAGAAAGCACAGAAGCAAGACAGTGAGTTGCAGAAAAAGGTAGAGCTGGTTCACAAAGCTAAGTTTCCTGAATTCAACATTGATAATGATTGTGTTTTGAGATTTGGGAAGAGATTGTGTGTGCCTGGTGATTCACATTTGAAGAGAGAGTTGTTATGTGAAGCTCATAGTTCTCCGTTTTCAGTTCATCCGGGTAGTACTAAGATGTATAGAGATCTGCGGGAGTATTTTTGGTGGGATGGAATGAAAAGAGACATTGCTGATTTTACTGTGAAGTGTTTGACATGTTAATAGGTTAAAGCAGAGCAGCAGTTACCGAAAGGGATGCTTCAGCCTTTACCAGTGCTAGAGTGGAAATGGGAGAATATATCCATGGACTTTGTTGTTGGATTACCGAAGACATCTCGAGGTAATAATGCAATCTGGGTTATTATTGATCGCTTGACCAAATCTGCTCATTTCCTTGCTATACGAGATACTTTCTCTCTTGATCAACTTTCCCGTTTGTATCTTAAAAAAATAGTCAGGTTACATAGAGTTCCTCTCTCCATTGTATCGGATCGTGATCCCTGGTTTACTTCTAACTTTTGGAAAGGCCTTCAGAAGTCGTTGGGTACTGAATTAAATTTTAGTACAGCTTTTCATCCTCAATCAGATGGGCAGTCCGAACGAACAATTCAGACATTGGAGGATATGCTACGAGCTTTTTCTATGGATTATCAGGGAAGTTGGGACCAACATCTTTCTTTGGTTGAATTTTTATATAATAACAGTTTTCATTTCAGTATACCGATGGCACCATTTCAGGCATTATATGGGAAGCGGTGTCGAACTCCATCTTTCTAGGATGAAGTGGGTGAAAGGATGTTTATGGGACCAGAATTGGTAGAAGAGATGGCAGAAAAAGTTCAGCTGATTCAGAAACACATGAGAATAGCTCAGAGCAGGCAGAAGAGTTATGCGGATAACCGGAAGAAGGATCTATCTTTCGAGGTAGGTGATCATGTTTTTCTCAAGGTTTCTCCTTGGAAAAGTGTGATGATATTTGGTAAGAAAGGAAAGTTGAGTCCAAGGTTCGTTGGACCATACGAAATTCTGGAGAGAGTTGGATCAGTTGCATACCGAGTGGCTTTACCTCCGAGTTTATCTCAGGTACACAATGTTTTTCACGTTTCGATGTTGAGAAAGTATATGCCAGATCCATCTCATGTTTTGAGTACAGAGGTAGTTCAGCTGGAAGAGAACCTGTCTTATGAGGAACAACCGGTCCAGATTCTTGACCACATGGAGCAAGTGTTACGGAATAAGATGATTCACCAGGTAAAGGTTTTTTGGAAAAACCACATGATTGAAGAGGCAACATGGGAATTTGAAAATGCAATGAGGGATAAGTACCCCCATTTATTCGATAAGAAAATAAATTGCGGGGATGCAATTTTCTAAAGGGGGGAAGGATGTAACATCCCAAGTAAGTAATGAATAATAGTTATTTTTATCTATGTCTATTAATGATTAAGATAGTGATTTAGAGGATTAAAATGAAAATAAATCCAATCTTAAGCATGGAATACACTAATATTCTTAAAAGATTGTTTTGCTGCCTTATGATGGAAAACCCTTTTTAAATATATCTTTTGACAATTTTATAAGCTATGTTTGTCAAATTAAACTTATTATTTATGATTGGGATATCAAAATTTACTTTGTGTGAATTTTTGGTATTTTTTTTGACAATGTTCATTTTTTTAAGAGTAGTGAAAAATACTGCATTTTACATCAAAACTGCTTTTTAATATAATTTATTTATATGACTAGATTATCTTTTGAATTGGTATTAATGTGTAATATGAATATTTTTTTACCATTTAATCCAATGGTGGTCATTGGAATCAATTTCACTTTGAAATTGGACTTAAACTAGTGTCAATCTTTTGATACTTATTGTTTCATAAAAACACGCTATTTGCTCTGACAGCGGGAATTAATTATTAAATTAATTAATGTGACTTATATGTTTTGAATTTTGTAAAATAGACATCATTTTTGAATTTGTAATATCAAATATATCTTAGGGTGAATTTTTGGTAATTTTCTAAAAAACTTCAATTTTTGATGAATAGTGAAACCACTAAGTAGTACTTATAAAAACTGATTTTTCGTTTAAATGAAACTTTGCCTCTTTTGTGTTTTGAATTTAAAAAATCCAACATACATGGTTTTCATTATAAAGTAAAATGTGGTTCAATGACATTAAAATAATTTTTTGGTGAATTGTAACTTATTAAGTTTTTAATCGCAATTCGTGGTAATTAGTGTAGTTTAAGGTAAAAATAATGCTTTAATAAAATAAGATGAGCTTGAAACATGTCCTACCCTCATTGGTTGTGTCATTGCCGACCATGAAAAGTCATGGGTCAACTTGGGGACCTCATGGAGACACTTTGGTTGGGAAATGACATAAATAACGTTTTATTTAATGTAAAAGTAAAAATGACACAAACATAATATGTTTTACGAAAAAAAATTTACATGGGGTTATAAAGATCATATTTTTGATTATAAATAGTCATTGAAAATTTAACAAGATTTCCTACATCATAGTATTTTTTTTATAATTTTTAGACATTATGTAAATTAAATTATTTATGACATAATAATGATGCAGCGATGACATCATTATTTGACGATTTAAATAAAATGGAAAGATAATGTAAAATATCTGAACTACACATGTCCAAAACCAATTGGATGAGTGGATTTCAAACACTTATCACCTTATCCACGACTTATATCAATGTGGGACCTTTTAAAACCGAAACACATTTTCAAATAAAGTAATATTTTTTACGTCCCAAGAGTTCCCCTCCTCTCCTCATATAAAAGGCCCCCACCTCTACCTAATTTCACACACTCCTCAAGCCTTTGGATCGGCCAACCCCTGACCATTTAATCCCTCCACATCCCTCTACTCATCCTAGAGGATTCCCTTTGGGCATAATCCTTTCAAAGGAATCCTTTAGGCTCAAATCAAAAGGAGTTACACTTTTAAAGGTAATTCATTCTCTCATGTTCATTTGTTTTATTTTGATTCTCCAACCCCCTAAAATCTTTTTATTTACTTATTTTGTAACAAAACAAGTATCTTAAATATACTAGGATGTTGTTATAATATTTATTTGAGCTACAATCTCACACAACTACATCAAATGGTTAACGAACATATAGTTTCCGTGGATGGCGAAATTCTGCCTCCCAAAACGATGATTGTTCAATACTCATTTAACACCTTCAAAGGTGGCCATTATGATGTAACTATTTTTATATATGATATATAATATGTTTATGTTTTCCTTAATCTTATTTTTGTTTTCATTTTGGGCATACCATTATGGTTTCCATTATGGGTAAACACGATATCTTCATTTTAGGAAGTGCGGACTACCACCCCCTGAAAGTGATTTGATTCGTTAATACCATATGTGGGATGTGTAAAGGATAAAGTTAATGATATTATATATGTTATTATACTGGAATTATAATATACTCTTATATCATTATGATTCCATTCTAGAAGATACGAAATAGAAATGGAAGTAGCGTTCTTGCCTACATACGGCTTACCGTCTCCATGAACGGTGCATTTCATTTCTTACCTCTAAATGTGATGAAATATTATAAATACATGTATATGATGAATATATATGATATATATGTTATCCAAATAATTAATATAATTCTGGATATAATGAACCTTTGACCAAATTAACAATATGTAAGTGTAAGAAGTCTATTTTTGACTTAAGAACCAAATACCGACAAAATGAACATTATTAACTTAAATGATTACATGATGTTCATAACATGGTATAAAAGGAATAATTTACTTGAAAAAGGTTCATAAGCAAGTAGAGATTAACTGAAGTTTATTATTCAGGACATTAAAGAACGATCGAGTCAAGTCAGACCCAAGTTATGGGACTTCGTCTCAATCTCCTTTCGTTGAGGCATATTTTATTTTATACACAACTTTCTTTTATACGGTGTATAACCCCCTTTGACTTTAACATTTATTTAAAAGGAATATTTTTTATATGAAGTGTTTACTAAACGACAAAAGGGAATGTTTTTGTCGTACGTATGCAGAGACAACGACTTCTCCGCCATCGTGACCGTTATTTGAGTTTCGGCTTCCTCTACAAGCCATAACTTCTTTTTAAAAGAAAAATAAATACCATGTTTTACTTTTATTTTACATTGGTATTGAAAATGGTTTTCATAATGTTTTTATATCAATGTGTTGTATTGATATCTCATGATTGAAATGTGGAAATTTTATGTTTCCTTTATGCATCTTTTATGTGATATGATTATGTTATGGTTCTTGGGCATTATTATGAAGACGGGTGGTTCCGTGATAAACTAAGGGCGGGTGAGCCCGTTATAACTCTCCAATGCATTGGGTAATGCGAAGGAGTGAAACGTTAAGGTTTCTCCGAAGAAATTTTAGGGAATATACATTGATGGGTATTCCAAATGTAACCAAGAGGGTTACTCCCTACATAAGAATGTTTTGAATGCCTCAAGTTATTTTTATGTCTTATGATTTCTATGATTTATTCATGATTTTATGAGGTATGTTAATGTGCCTATGTTTTATGGGTAATGTATGATTTCATTCTTATGTATATATGAACTCATGTTTCCTTTCCATGTTTTGATAACCCATACTGATCTTTTTATGCTCATCCCAAGTTTTTTTGAAATTTTTTTCACAGGTCAAGGGAAAGGTACATGATATGATGATAGTGTCAAGGAAGTGTCAAGAAATAATCCATGTTTTATTTTAAATGTGTTTCCATTGATGGGAATGAAGAATAATATCTTTATGTAACCAATTTTTTTATATGTGGGATGTAATGAAAGGTTTATGATCTAATTCTCTAAAACTCTAAACCCAAAAATATCCCCAATGTGTAATCTTGTAATAACTCAAGATTAAGTAAGGTTTAAGGATGGGGCCTTATAATGTGGCTTCATATTATCCTGGAAATGTATAGAAGTTGAATCAATATATAACATGACATAAACAAGATTCAATGCTAATTGAAAAGACTATATCAGATGGTGGACAACGATCCTTAATGGAATAGGTGTACTATATTTTCCTAGGTCATACAAATCATGATAATAAAATATTACTCAATTTAGGGGATACCTATTTGAGCAGCACAAAATTAACCCATTAATAAGGATGTGTGAAAAAATAATAATTAAAAAATAATGATTAAACATAGGATTTAATCTTAGAATGAAATTGGTATTGTAATCATGTAATAATTCAGAACCAAATATTGTATCTCATTGGTATCCATGAAAGCGGGGATTAAATCATTTGTAAATATCATGAGGTAAAAATAAGAATATATCATGAATAATGATGTCTATGTGAAATTAGAATATGAATAATAGTGTTTAGGCAAATAGAAATCATACATTTTAGTTTTGATTAATAGAAAATGTTAAAGATTCATTAAAGAAGAAAATTGAAAAATTACTTGTATAAAACAAGAAATGAACTAAAATTGTATTTTAGGAAAAAATGAGTTATTATATAAAAATATTGGTTGGGTAAAAATGTTTATGGAGAGTATATAAAAATGGCTAAGAAATTGAGAAGATCCATTTAAATAGATTTTCTTATTTAAAGGAATTGAGATGAAAAATATTAAATATTGTAATTGTCCATAACATAAAGATGAATTGATATGCATATATTTTTTGGTACATATTCATAGAATACAGGATAAGGATATTATAATAGAGTAGTTATAAATCAATGTAATGGGAGAGATAGAGTATCCCAAAGGAAATATGGTGGTTTCCAAATATCACTTACCATATTCCCGAATTATTTTTTTCACTTACACTTAATGTATTGAATAATGAAATTTGGTTCATTAATAATTTATTTAATAACCACTTTCACGTAAATTATTATTATTATAATATTATTAAGTTCATTTGTGTCTATTTTGATGAGTTATAATGTTTAATTTTATTGTTCTAGGATATTTTTTTCCATGGTAACAAGGCCAATTGAATTGTGTATATATATGAATGTTATTATCTAGTGGGAAAGTTAATCATTTTTTTAATTATTTAGTTTTATAGAACTTATATAATTTAAAATGGTCCCATATATCATTTTTTCTGGTATGAGAATGATTTATTTGATAAAACATTCATAAAAAACTAGCTCACATTTATATAATATTAAGTATATAAAATAGTTCTATAATAAGTAATCAGTTATTATATTAATATTAGAATCTTGTTTAAGAATTATAATTTTTTTATAACCAGACTGGAAGGTTTTTAAATGAAAATACAAAATCATTATACATGGAGACGATAAAGCATCATAATTTAGACAACAGTTACATTTCATTAATTAAGAAGATATGATAAAAGTGGTGGAAACAAGATATTATATTTATAATATTATATTCTAGTATATAAATTATAATAAATTTATTATTATTTTATGGGTGAAGTAGGTGATGAGAAGGTAGGTAAAAGATAATAAATTAATATAGATGGTTTGATAAAGTTACCACTTAATTATCACATCCTTGAAAGATTCCTTAAGGAACATGGAATTGGTATACCATTGATACAATATCTCTTGGAATTTGGGAAGAGTCGTGGGAATATAATTTGGATGAATATTTAAAATCTATAATTCTTTGATGGTGTGAGGAGAAGGGGTGGAGAGGGGGTGGTATTTATAGAGTACTATAGGGGTGTATGTTATTATTATAATCATTAGTTTGTTATTATGGATGAATAATATAAATAGAGTTAATTGCTATGATTAAATATAGTAAATGTTTCTGGAGAGTCTGAATCAATGGGTTCATACATCATCAATGACACTCCAATAAATTAATTTGACTTATAATTTTAATATCATAAATTATGGTATTCCACTTTTCATAAAAAAATCAACTACTTTTTACGTATCCAAAAAAAATAACCCTGACCATTTCCCAATGTTTGTATTTAATAAAATTGAATCCATTATTTAAAAAAATCTTCATTATTCAGAAATTTTAATTGTAATATTATAACTTATTTTTTAAACCATTGAAAAATTATTTTTGTTCTCTTAAAATTATCTTAGAATATTAATAAAATGTAATATTAATTTAAGAATCTATTTTGTGATAGTAAATTTTATTTTAAATAATTACATTAATTATAAATTTTAAAATAAGAATTTATGTTTCACAAAAATTATAACACATAATTTGTCATTTTTTAAATATTTATTTACTTAGATTATGATATAATATTTCATTTTTAATTTATAAGATAATTAAATTTTATTTTGTACCTTAAATTGTGATTTAACCATTTTAATGGAATTATAAGTATTCATAATGTTCATATTAAAATTCAAAATGTATGATTTATGAAGGTCATATAGGTTCCTAAATTTCTAAAAATACCATTTATATCATTCATTACTCTCTCACTTCTATTTTCTCATTTATATATATATATAGATGTTCATCTTCAACATGAATATTTTGTTAGTATAATAATATTTAATTTCTTCATCATTGTTCATGAGTGATATCAATATAGTGGATCATGTAGATCCATATTTTCTCATTTTTATTTTCTTATTTTAAATTTATTGTCCCATTGTAATACAAGGAATTATTATTTGTTTATTTATTTACTAATGTGTCATTCATCATTTAAATAATATTTCTTTCATTTACCTAACTATGTGATGTTTATTTTTATTTATATATTAGATAAGTAAATACCATTGACACATTTTTGGGCTATTACATTTTTCCACCATTATGACATTTCACATTTAATTTTTTTTATATACTAAGGTGAAATCATGTGAGGTTACTTCTACAAAATTTCATCCATAAATTCTCATATTTCCCCTTCGTACTTATAGTTTAGATATAGTCGATTTTCAAGGAATGTATTATTGTTACATAGAATATTGCTACTATGGTCCAAAATCCTCACAGGATGATCCCCATAAGAGATTATTTTTCCATTTATACCACCTCCATGTTTAGGACATGTGAGGTGTATGTTATTTACATACACTAGAGAGATAAATGGAAAAAATCATGTACTTGAGACATGGTTTGTGGAAGTTATCTTATAAAGGCAATAACTCTGGACTGACCAAGAATACTGAAGGGGACGATATACCTGGGACATAGATTTCGTTTTGTTCAAAATCTCAAGACTCTATTATGTAGAGATATGTAGAGGACTAACTTGTCACAATACTCAAACTCTATATCCTATCAACGATTATAAAAATATGTCTTATATAAACATTGGCTTGCCCATATGTGATTTTGAATACTCTACACCTTATTTCCACTTCCTGGGCCATTTCTGGTCCCATCATATTATATTCACCAACTTCATCCTAGCATGCAGGTTTTCTACATCTTTTCCCATAATGGGATTTAAATAGATCAATTTTTATTCAGAAGTGTAAATTACTACTATAAGATAACTCATCCAGTGGAATATGTTGATCTGATCATCCTTTGAAGTCCATTTATCATTCTCCATTATGTCATTCAGTTTATTAATAGTCCAGGGATATTGGACCTTAGTTTGTGGTAGACTAGATGAAATGATGTGCATCATAGTATTTAGATCATCTTGGGTAATTTTCCATAACCTAGAGGTAAATATCATATCTAGATCATATATAATCAATTATGGTAATGTAGGAAGCCTCAACACTTATATAATGTTTATCATTTCATATTTTTCAATTTATAAGTCCTCTAGAATCTCAATAAAGTGAGAAGTGTTTGTAAAAAAATTCACAATGACTCACATAATAATAATATATATGGATGTATTTGATAGTCTTGTGATAAATAGCATAGTGATGTTTTAGAAATTCCATGTAGGTATGAATATGGGTTCTATCATTCCCTTATTCTGTTTCATTTAACCCTTCACATGATTATCTACATTGAACATTGATTTATATTTAGTGATCGCCTTCTTCATTTTTTCCCTCAAAAAATTCTCTCGAAGATCTCAATATATATTTTTGATCCTTTGGTTAATAGAAATTATTGATCTATATGAATAATTAAAAATATCGTTCATTATCTTCATATTGGGGAGTATTTGTTGGGATGGGCCTGTTAGGGGCCTCATGATGATAGGGTTTCCCCCGCACCACCTTCATCTCCATCGTCACGAATCAGATTTCTCCTCGGCGCCTCTACTCTGTGCATGTGCGATGTGCATCCTCTTCCTATTGTAGTGTCGTGTGGGTCCGTGACTCTCAGAGAACCTATTGCTGTTTCCTCCTTCCGATCTGGCTAGGTTTTAAATGGTAGTGCGGTGTTGGTCTAGAATTTTATTGTTGTGGCCTAGGGGTTACCGCCACACTTCGGGTCAACTTTGGATGTGCTGCAGGGTCTGGTATCCGTCTGTGGGTTTGATGGCAGTGGCGTGATCTGTAGCTCTTGTATCAGTGAGTTATTCTTATGGTGAGATTTTGGATGTACTCAAACTAGTTCTGGTTTGTGATTCATGCTCCTCATTTGTAGTTTATATTTTCGTTTTTTCTTATGGGTCAACATCATGGGTGGATCTCTTCTCTGTGGATTTAGTTTGGTATTGATTTCGGGTAGAAGTGGATTGTTTCTTATACGTTGGTGATTTTTGTTGTTGAGTTTGGTGAAGTGATTCTATTATGTAATGTGGTTGTTCTCATGGTGTGATTTGATGCACAGATGATGTTTTTTCAGTTCAAGGATGGATTTTTGGTGGCTTGTGACTTGAGTTTTGACAGTCAATGAAACTATATTCCAATACAGGAATGGCTTCATATGGGGTTTAAGGAAGGGGTTTTCTCCATGTTTCCATATTCAGATTTGTATGTTTAAGATGGTATGGCTTTGACATCACTTCCAATCCCATGTAGTCATGCCTGGTACTACTTGTCATGAAGTGATGAGTGGGAGAAACAAATTTAATGTTTTTGATGCTGGGTGGATCTCTTCTTTGTAGGCTTGGATGAGTTCTTTATTCTTAATATTATATACTGTGGTGCTTTGAATTTTGTTTTTCGATGTATTAATGTTTGGTTTATCACATTTTCCTTAATAGTGACTGTATAATAAAAACCTAATTTTCAATCAGTCATTATCTTCATATTGTATGGTACACATATATGATGCCCAAATTTTACAACTCCTTTACCAACAACATTGAAAACTGAGGATTAGTACATTCATATATCTTCAACCTTTTTCTGAATTTTGACATCATCAATTTGATACTAATCTATCTTCTCTAAAATATATGGCTGAGAAATAATTTTTGGACGAAATTTTGACTTACATCTTGTTATGATTATCATGTCCATACATTACCAGTTTAAGAATATTTTTCCTTATAAATTCTAGTCATTGATAAGGTTATAGGACTTTTTTTATATAAAGGATCTTAATCTTTAGTTACTTTACCAGGATAGTTGTGAATTAACAAGTGATAATATTTTATTACTTATAACTATATTTACTGGTTTTAATTATGCTCCTTATATATTAATTTATATTTTATTTTCTTGTGTTCTATAAATATCTCACACTTCTCTCCATAGAGAAAATATCTCCATATTTTCAATACTAAGATCATCGTCGCACATTTAGGATCATATGTGGGATTTTTTTTTCTACGGAACATTCATCATCCTTGAGTCACAGGATATAAAAATTTTATTATTAACCATTACATATCCTAATACTTTTTTTATGTCATTAAAATATATAACATAGAGTTACACACTTATCATAAGTGTAAGTACTACTACAATGATAACCCTTTTTTATTTATTTGAAGTAGTATTCACATTCCCTTTTCTAGAAAACATTATACCCTTTAGATTTAACTTTGTTATAGGATTTTATAATCAATATATGTAACTCAAAAAGCATCCAAAATACACAATTAAATCCTATAATCTCTGGATATCTATTACAAATACATGTCTATCACACTCCCAAATTTCCATTGGTTTGGAAGGGTCCATGGAAATTACTTTTCTGGTGATAACATTTCCCAATAATGATACTTCCCCTTTCTCGAACTCACATTTAATGTACATTCCATATATTTTATCCCTCCTGATAGTCTATATAAAAAGTTTGAAATTCTCAAAATGTTACTCTTTTCGCATTGAGTATATCATAATATCATCTATAATGACTACCACATATTTGTCAAGGTAATATAATTATAGTGTACACTATATGTAAATGATAATTGTTAGGGAATTAGAAAGTTATAATGGATTCATTGTAAACACATATTGTACACACCTCTTTCAAAAGGAGGTCATGTGAATATATTTTTTATTCACCGTAAATTAATAATACCTTGACTAAAGGTTGACTCTAGATAAATACCTGGACCCAAATACCTAATCGAACAAATCATCTCTAATCGATAGCAGATAATTTTTCATTATTTTGTATTTTTGAGCTCGTGAAAATCAATATATATTTTCATTTATCAATCATTATTTTTGATGAAGGGGACTAATGCAACACATGTTGGAGAACATGTGTGTATAAAACAATTGTCTATATTTTATTGTTATTAATTATTTAGTTCTACAAACTCAATGTCTACCATATCATACGGAGTATTTTATATCATAAAATATCTAGGTATAAGATCAATAGATAACCCAACCTCTCGATCAAGAGAAATACAATGATATTATACAAGGAACACATCAATGTAGTCCCTCATAATAAGAATGTCTAAAAGTAGGATCCTATCCTTTTTATAATTCATATGATTGATATATGATCAATTATAATGAAATAATATCCATAATTTAGATGATGATTATAATATAGATTTACCCTTTTCTTTACACTTGTACAGTTTTGGAAGACTCCTCAAGATGTTAATAGAGAAATCCCTTTCCCAAATATTGAGGTCTGATTTTTATAAATATATATAATATATTAACAATTTAACATCAATTTACACCAATGGACATAAGAAGTGACTTTCTGGGAGGTTCAATCAACAAAAATTAATCCGGAATGAATTTATATGCTTTAGATGCAATAATTTCAAAATTTATTGTTCTCAATGATTACTCAACCTTCATATTTTGATGTGGATTTTGAATATGTATAATAAACATTAAATATTATAATAAATTCATAAAACCAGAGGAATATAGTATTTTAACAACTCTGGAGTAGATAAACAATATAACTATCACCACATCATTTTCTGGATACAAATTATTATGGGTGATGAAGTATTCCGTTCTATTCTTATGTGTAGGTTTTCATTTTTTTTCTATGAAAACAATTGTCATTGGGAATTGGATTTTATAATTCCAATGTTCTTTATAGGAGAAACATTGCACTACATGCTGAGTTTTTATTTGAACCATCCTTTATTCTTTCATATTAGTGGGATTTGTTAATGCTGTTTAGAAATAGTCAAATTTAGTTTACTCTCATCCACATTATAATAATGACCAAGTTCCCTTAAAATAGTTCCCAAGAAATTTTTTCACACAGTTTTGACATATGTGATATTTTGTTTTCATTTATTCATGGGAATTTTCTATTGATCATACCATATAAAACTACATTTTCCTTTTTTTCATTATGAAAACGATACCATTGAGAGTCACCTAGCTTCATCTCAACCATTGGGAAACATTTGACAATATCTTTATAGTAATAAAATTTTCGAATATGAATGGACTTTTTAAAACTCGTCATTAATCTATTGTAGAATCGATTCACCTATATTTTATTGTTTATAAAAAATATGGATATGTCTTCTGAATTACTTGTAATGTTTTCCTCATATGACCCAATTGATTCTTCTTTGTTATTCTTATGTTCGAGGAAATATACTTCCATAAAAATACAGAGAGTTATGGGAAAATATTTGTTGAAAAATATATTTTCTTCATTACTTTACAATCATGGAATAAATTTTCTCTTTATAATTTGTGTTTTTATCTATTTTCAAAAATTACCACCTTCTGCATTAAAATGGTAGACAACCAGTATGAATGAATATTATTTTGAGCACAGGAGAACATATAATATATTCTATATTTGGTTAGTTTATTATATTTTGATTAGAGGATCAAATGATCTAAAAAATATAGGAACCTTTTTTAGATAAATGATTCGATTTCAACATTATCTTTATTAGGATAAAGAGGGTGTTGCACATGAATCATGTTATTACTCGTAACATGATCTACTTAAGCCAGTACTATCAAAATGAGTTGGGCTATCATTCCAATCATGTCTGGAATCTAATTATGGAAATCATCAAATTTTCAATCACATTTCGTTATGGAATAACTACTCATTTTCCCAACATTTTTATAAGAAAAAATACCTAAAATTAATGGGATTGAATACATATTTAATGATAATTAAAATAAGAAACAATTAATATAGAAGTAATTAAATATAAATGAAAAATATATCATACCATCAGATTCCATAATTTTCAATCTATGTTTACTATGGTTATAGAATTATACCTAGTGTTCTTAGTAAAATTTTCTAGTCAGAATAAATAAAATAACAAGATCATACTATGATACCAACTATAAAGAACCCATATTTTTATACATAATATTACTATATTTGACGCACAATATTCTATGACATACAAACCCAAGAACCAATTTATAGCATCATTTGATGATTAGATACTTAATTAGGAAACATGAAACAAAAAAATATATTATATTAATATCCAATTTGTGCTCCTAACACCCTTTGAGATCCTACAACTACATAGGAAAACATGGGTAATAAATGAACAAAATTAGTGAGCTAAAAACCATAGTATGGGAATACAATAAGAATAATTCCTGAAAAATGAGTTTTAATGCATAAAATAATATCATAAAAGTCACGGATCATATATAATGATATGGAAGCATATAATTTAGGAAATGGTATAATATGATCATGAAAAATTAGGACGGTGGAAGAAGAATATAACATGAAATAAACATTAGTAATGGATAAGTACAATGATTATATCACCTAGTGGAAAAATAACCAGAATAGATTATGATAACTTCATAATCTAATAAATGGTGTCACATGAGGCTAAACGATTAACTAATGCATTGTAAATCTCTCTATTTTTACACATCATAATGTATTTATGAAAATTCTTGACACACTAAGAAGTCCATAATATGAATTAAACATAAGACTTCCCATGGAAGGAAATAGTTATCATAATCATGTCGGAAGTAATAAACAAGGACCATATCAAATGTAATAAATGAATATAGTTATTAAAAAATTATTGAAAAAAAATGATGTAGAAAATAATATATCACTAATAATCAATTCCAACTAAAATGAGTGCATCAAGAATTTTTTCTAGAATTTTTATAAATGGGATACATTAGTGAACTTTAAGAGAAAATATACATTTTTTAAAGATGAAAAAGTACTAATTGTTTTCCTAAAAACAAAAATGAATAAAAATATTTTCTTATAAAAAATTGAGTGATTTTATAAAAACATGGGTTTCTTAAAATATTAAATTGAGTAAACATGAAAATAGGTAAGAAACGATGATGTATCCTTTAATCAGGCTTGATTAACGATATGAATTGAGGGTCGAACCATTTAAAACATGTAGTTATCCATAAAAAAATTAATATAAAAAAATAATCATTCTTGATAAATATAAAAAGTTTATTGGAGAATTATATAATAATAATTAATGGATAAATTGTGGTAATGAGTGATAAAGCATAACCTAATGGAAAAAATAGAGGTTTGGATATATACATCCATTTTATTTGAATGTGTTAATAACCTGACTTAATTTCAACGAGAATAAAATTATAATAATTAATTAATTAATCTAAAAACTCTTCCATATATTTTTAATTTCATATTTTTTAATATATTTAATTTTTTGCTATTTCAACATGTTACATGGTTTAATTTCATTTTTCTTGGAGCGTTCGTTTGATAGATACATTTTTGGATCACTTGTGTATAATTATGGACGTTCATATAAAATTTGAAAAATTCCCTAGAAGTGAAATTATATGTTATTAATTCAATTATATTAGTTTATATTGTCCTGTATATTTTTCTTCCATAATAAGGATGATTCATTTGTAAAACATCAATGATAAATGTTTATATTATTTTGGAGGTTTTTCAATCTCCCTGAACATGTTTCGTTTTAAATAATATTATGTCTATAAATTAGTTTTAGATCATGATTAATCATATAATATTAATATTATAAACTATTTGGACAATAATAATTATTTTACTACCATCATTGAGGGAGGAAATTGGAAGAACAAAAATAATGACCATATAGATGATAAACGACCATAATTGGGATAACAATTTAATTTCTTTGAATATGAGTAGATGAGAAAGAAGGTTAAAAACTATATTCTATTTGAAAATGTAATATTATTGAATATACATTATTTAATATTTTTCTTAATTTATGGATGATTTATTTCTAGATAAGGTGGAAAAGAAAATTAAATTTAAGAGGTTTTTTTTGGAAAATGACAATTTCAATATCACCTCTCTGATGGACCCCTTATAGAGCAATGAATTTCTTTGAGACTAAAGCTCAAATAAGTGAAGAATAGTATTGATACGTGAATTAGGGAGAATATTGGAATGATTAAAGGATTAGAATGTGTGAGGAGAAGGTGTGGTGAGAGATGATATTTATAGGGGAGGAGAGTGGTGTGTTTAATTATTATATTACATAGTTAATTATTTTAGGGAAAGAGTATAAATAGTATTGGTTACTATTAATATATATAGTAAATGGTTTTTGAGAGTTTGAACCAATGAGTTATTATATCATCCATGACTCAAAAATTCATGTTTTTAGATAATAATGTTAGATACTATAAATTATAATATTTCACTATTCACCAATAATTGAACTACTTGAGAAAAATCTCAAACATTAACTCTAACCATTTCTCAATGTTTAGATTTAAAAAATAGAATAATTTATTTTAAAATAATTTTCTAAATGTGATAAATATATTTTTTATAAAATTTTAATTTATAAGAAAAATAATGATTTTTATATTATATCAGATATTTTAAACCTTTGATGACTAAATATGGTGACAAAATGATAATTAATAATTATAGTAAAATATAATATTAATTTAATAATAAATTTTAAGAAATTAAATTTTCATCTAAATCAATATATTAATTATAAAATACAATATATACATTTGCGTATTACAAAATTATGAAAAAACAGTTTATCATTTTTTAAAAAATTATTAACTATATCCTGATATAAATATATCATTTTTTGTTATTACGATGCCAATTTTTTTAAAATTTAAATGGTCATAAAAGGATTATACTGATCATATTAATATTCTTAATGACTAGTTTATTATTTCAATAGTCATGTTTATAACTGTCATACGGGTTACTATATTTCTATAAAAAACAATCATTCGATTCCATCATGATACACTTATATATTCTATGAAGTTTATATATATAATTATATATTGATATGAATATTTGGTTCGTAATTTTTTTATTTAAATTTCTATTTCATGAGTGTGGTTATTGTTATTGATCACAGAGATCAAAATTTTACCATTCTTATTATATTATTTTTTATTTATTATCCAACTATACTATTTGACATTATTATTTCTTTATTTTATGGGAAATGTATAATTAATAATTTATAATAATAATATATTCATTGGCATATCATTGTGATGTATGTGTTTTATGAAAAATTTATATCAAGGAAATGAAATTGGTATTCCCGCAGGGTTTGGGTGAGTTGGTTACTGGAACTGGTGTCTTGACCTCGATGTTCCAGGATCAAGTTCTCAAAAGAAAACATACACTATATTTCATTATAAACTATCATGGTCCCCTCTAACCCATTGGGAACTGGAAAAAAACTAGGGTCGGACACCCTTTGTAGAGACCCGTATCTTGACGTACATGGACATTACATTACATTTGCGGAATACTTAGTACATAACAAAAACACACACACAAGGATCGTAATAGTTTAGTGTCTTTGGAAACTCGGAACGTAATCTTCTAATCGTGGGGAAATATCTTCAACATCTCCTATAAAGATCTTCCTTTTTTTCCTAAATCCTTTCTTTATATCCTGGGGAAAAGAAAACATAAAAGGGTGAGCTCAAATGCTCAGTAAGGGTAAACAAAAGAAATATCATTCACATCGTACTCATAAGAACATAACATTTTGGAAATCTTAACCTGCAAAAGAGAGCATAATTTCATAACATGGGATAAATCATGGCAGTGAAATGTAATCACAATAATCATAACTTAAAACATGAAACTTTGTGGCATTCACACATAATCATAGAGAATCATTTCTTGTTAGTCAAGACTCATTGCCAAGACCATCTTAGTGGACAAAGTCCCGTTCTGAATCGAGTAACCCTCTTTTCAGTCCTGTTTCACTGAACCGGTATAACCTACCATTCTAGCCATGTCTATCTCATGAGATATAAAATCTTTACCCAATGCATTGGAGGGAGATATAGGTCCCACCCATCTTATAATGAATCATTTCTTATGTGTGCCACATAATCATAAATCATACATCATCGCATAACCCATGTAATAAAAATGGGATTCTTAAACAATATGACATCATAAAACAATTCATATAAGATAAAGGAATTCATAAACATAATTCCATCACAACATAGTCAAATAAATGTATCAATATGGATATAAACATAACCCTTTATTATCTTAGACGGAAAATAATTTTGATAAAACACTTGAAATGAATTCTTGAGGAAAATATCCTTTCTTCTTCAAAATCAATTTTTTTTCACAAAACATCATGCAATTTTAAAAGAAAGAGATTTTATTAAAAATAGTCATGAAATCTTTTGGAGGAAGCTTCATGAAAATAAGGCTTTATAAAACCGTAAAAATCCATTCGTTCCGTTTAAGTTAAAAAAACATTCTTCGTAGTTTTGTCGGAAAAGTCAAAAAGTACCTCGTACGAAAAACGACAAAAGATTCCTTTCATATCATTTACTAAAAACTCACAGAAGGGTAAAATTGGATTTAAAAAATTTTAGGTGGATGGAAATAATATTACATATTGAATAAACATGGATGTGGATGATAAAATACACCCTAGTAAATACTTATGAATAAACAATCTCGGATAAAAATGAGATTGTGATATTTCCCTTACCTTAGGTCCGATTTGCTTTGTACGTGTCCGAAGCTCCTGTATAATGGTTTAAATAATGTCATTGACTTATTAAAGAATCATATTCATTGTTATGATATCATATATGGTTTACTTATGACATTATATTACCCGTTCTTTTGTAAATTCCATGTTAAAGAAGCGTCTTGGGTAAAATCGTTTCTTTTATCGTAGGTGTTTTGACTTGTTGTTATTGACATTATTATTACTTATATCATGATTTACTTACTTCCAGAATATAAAATATGATTTATATATCATATATATTCAGTATATATATATATAATAGATAGATAAATAAAATGAAAAACACCGTTCATGGAGACGGTAGTCCGTACGTACGCATGAACACTGTTTTTCTTTCCTTATTGTCTTGAATGGAAGTAAGTAGATGACATACATATATATATATATATACATAAATCCAGTATCATTATTATGTCATATATTTCATTAGTACTTATTATATATACTTTATAATCATACTGAATGGTTAATCATTAAGAATGAATCTCATCGCGTCGTGGAGACGGTAGTCCGTACGTACGCACGAGCGATGATATCATTTCCATAAATATTGAATTGAATTGGAGTGGATTATACAATATATCAGAATCAATATGATGTTGTAATAACTATATATAGTTATTCTTTACACCATTATACCCATCCATGTAAGGTGGTGGTGGAAAATAGATTACACCACGGCGTGGAGACGGTATTCCGTACGTACGCACGCGCGGTGATTTCTTTTTCCGTAGGATGGATAGATGGTGAAATAGGGTTGTTTCATACTTATAATAACATATCAGTATATGAGTGATACTGATGTTATTACTTCATAATGAAACAACCTAAGAAGAATAAGTGGAAGATGAAATAAATATGAAAGAATTGGTAACGGTAATTACCTCTTCTTTGAAGCGCCTCTTTGAGACCTCCTCTTAGGGCACTAAAATTGGTCTTTGAGGAAGACCAGAACCTCTAGGATGTTTCTAGGGAAGTGGAGAAGAGATTTTGGCAGGGGTTGGCCGAGATTGAGTGCTCAAATTGGTGTGAGGAGGAGGGGGAGGAGGTGCCCTTTTATAAGGGAGGAGAGGGGCACCTTAGGAATTCTTAAAAATATTAATTTATAATAAATCAATCCCCACTTAAAAACCTCCAAAAATGACTCATATTCGAATATTAGATGAGATAGGGTTGTAATCTCATCAACCAATCAAATTTAGACATGTTTGGATCTTATTTTAAACCTTATCATTTTCATTTATCCTTATTTAATCTATTTAAGTTTATTTGTGGTAATAATATTCTAAATTTTAAATTATAACAAATAATTACTTATTTGTTGTGAATTTTCCATAATTGTTTACTTTATAAGATTATAGACCATATAGATTTAAATTTATAATTGTTAAATATTATTGTGATTTTTAAACAATTTTATAATATGTTATTTTTGTAAAATAACAATAGTGTCAATTTTGACACTATTCATTTATTTGAATTTAAATAAAATATATACAGAAGATATGTTCGAACTAAAAGATTTAATATATTAATAAAAGGTCATATGTATCTATAAGATTAGTGTATCACATTAAATAGTTCATATAATATTTATTTTATTATTTTTAAAACCATTTATTTGGTTTATCTCTTAATAAAATAATTATTACATCATTTTTGTATAATTATTTAATATACTTATTTGTTGTATAAAATTTTAAAATAAAATCCTATTATGAATATAAATATATTAACTTTCAGAATAATACTTTTACTCTAATTTATCATCTTAAAATCACAATATTTAAATTGTTAAATTTATTAAATTAGGAAGGTGACAACTTTGGCATCATTTAAAATAAAATAATATAAGTGTCATAATAGCTTGTATAAGGCTCCAAATGGTAAAATATTCGACCATTGGATGATTATTGTTTCTATTTACATGACCAATAAGTTTTGGTCAGGGTTTTGTGCCTTTTATGGTCACTATTAGTTTAATAAAAACTATATTCTTGATTTTTCACTAGATAAATAATTTCTGCATTACTATTGTGTCACAAATAATGATAATTATTTAATCCCAAAAAATTCTAAATAAATTCTCATGATGTAGATAATATTTATAGATTTCTGGAGACTATTCATGTTCGAAATTTTATGATGTTTATCACTAATTTAAAATTATTATACTTATAAGATTTAAGAGAGTGACATGTTGTCACTTTCTTTGGTTTTAATAATTATTAAGTTATTTTCATGGACAAATGTCCATTAAATGATTCTAATCCGACCCTTAGGTGATATGGGTCTACTTTTAGTCATCCAATAGGATTTTTACATTTGTTAGGGTAATTTTAAAATATTATATTTACCCTTAATTACCCGATTTACCTTTAACTATGGTAAATAAAATTTACCGTAGTTACTATTCATAATTCCCAAAAATAAAAAGTAGCTTATTAACATAATTTGGACCCACTGATTCCAAATATGGAATCCATTTTTCCAAATTCAATACACAAAAGATGCAGAAATTAAATTAAAATTAATCCCGTTGTCGAAAGAAAACGGGTTTTTCTTTAAAACATTGCAAAAGATTGAATTGATTTAACCTACGAATTCAAGGTAAAATCAATGCTAATGACATACATTATATTAAATGGTAAAAATATATTCTATTTATACTTTAAAACCATTCAATATTATAATTTAACCACATAAGATATTACGATGAAAAAAGTTGTTTTTAATTAAAATATAGCGTGTTTTTACTATTCATTAAAATATGAAGGTTATCGGAAAAATATCAAAACTTAATCTAATGTAAATTTTTATATCCTGATTCAAAGGAAGAATATTATTTTTTCAAATTGAACATATAAACATGTCAAAAACTATATTTAAATTGCGTGCGCCATTAAAAGGCGGTAAAACTGCATTTTTCGAAAAATACTTATTTTACCCGAAAAATTTATTTTGTTCTTATACCATGTTCTAGAAATGTGTAAGATGAATAATAATGTTATAAAATTCAAAATTTAGTTAATACTATTCATAACGGCTAGTTCATGACAATATTATAATAATATAACATTGTTTATTAAAACCCAGTATTGCGTACAACACACGCTATCGAGGAAGGTCGCGATTGCGTGTAATGCAAGTCAAGTCAGGGTTGCGTGTTGTGAAAGAACCCTTCATTGTTTCGTATAACAGAATCCAACCATATTTCATTTATACATTTAATATATATATATATATATACTCAATGTTGGGTAGAATAACTATTATCAAAATTGTGTGTAACACGGTCCAAGAATAGTGTTGCGTATACTGCAAGCTAATACGGTGTTGTGTATATCGCAGGGTAATCTTGGTGTAGAATACAACATAAGACATTAATGAAATTAAAATAATATTTTCCATAAAATCTCGGGGTGTTACATTCTACCCCCCTTAAAATGAATTTCGTCCTCGAAATTCGTCGGGGTTATAAATGGTTTACTATTCGAAAGTTTCTTTAATAGAAACCCACATCGTAAAAAGGAATACCAAAACTTGGATTTAAAACTAAAGTATGAAATGTAACGATTACCCAAATAAACTAATCACTGGGTATCCACATAGGTGAAAATATGGATATGGAAGAGAAATCTAACCATCATGTTCTGATGGAGAGTGGTAGAGAACATGGCTATGGAAAATCCAGTAATCACAAATCCATAAATTTGTGATGATCTAAGGTACCATCTGATTCATTAGGTATAAGATCACTAGGACAACATTTTTGGTTTTCAAGATCATTTCCCTAAAGTTGAAAATTTGAATTAGAATAAATACTTTTTTTATTTTGGTACAATCTCACTGTTGTTCATGCCTTGAACAATTTCCACTTCATCCCTTAAATAAATGAAGTTGAATTTGTTATTCGTGAAGTGTTAGCAGATCATGTGATAGAATGACGGGTCATTCCATCGGTCTCAAACAAAAGGTTAGAAAAAATTATATACATAAGTCGATCCATAGTGAGATTAATCATATATGGTTCCTAAAATGGACTTTATACTTCATATATCATACTGCTTAATATAATAAAACTAGTTTCTAATAAACCGGGACTTCCTGTAGGCCAGTGGTAGGCGATAAAGGCCAGTCGCACTTCGGTTGTGGGTTCGATTTCCACAGCCTTGTCCGACGCGATGGGCTGCCGCCCGTCCTGCAGGTTGTCCTTTTCTAAAACTATATTACTATAACATCCCATCAATAACATCGAGAAAACATCTATCCTTAAACAATACTAACTTTTGTCTAACATAATCCATTCCAATCTTTAGGATTATCCATAATACTGCAATCCACTCTCATAACATAGTGAAAACGATTACCAGAGATTTAATACCATCGTCAATTCCCATATATCATAAGATATGTTTTGTTGGTTACATTCCAAACATTCAAAGTCCTTAATCATGTAATCTCTTGAATACCTTTGTGAAAACATGAATGCAGTTAAAAGTTAACACCTTCCACATACTAAAATCCTCAAAATTCTATATACTCAAACCATGATATCACTTAGTCCTTATATCAATCATGAGCTCATGAATACAATCAAACATCTCATTATCGTCTTATCCCTTCATTATGCGCATATCATCTACATTCCATAAATATCTGAATAACCTTTCATGGATACTGGTAACATTAATCATACACTTTCAAAACTCAAGGATAGACAACAGTGTAACAATCCATAGATGTCTCTTTATTCCGTAGTAGCATGAGATTACTTATACAAAATTATACATGATAAACATGTAATCATTCCACTACATTCTTAAACCATTGACCGAGCTTCAACAATTCTTTCATCTCACATATCATTTGTAGTCTCATCATCATCATCCACATAAATACTACCCATATGACCATACTGATTCTCTTCATTAGTCTTTCCCTTAGGGAATTTGCTTGCATAATGCCCATACATTCCACATTTAAAACACTTAACCATTTTTGATGTCGTAGCAATACCATTATCCTCATCCATGGTGTTAACTGACCCTTTTCTTTTGCACTTACTTGCTTTGTGTCCTTCTTTTCCACACCCAAAGCATCTTCCAGTTCCCTTGAAACATTCTCCTTGATGCCTCTTCCCACATGATTTACATAGGGGAAATTGAACTTTCTTTCCTCTATGATCATCATGAAACTCTATCTTTCTCTTATTAGCCGAGTCAGGAAACTTACCAAATTTTACTTTATTGATCATATTATGAGATTGCTGATTCGGCATAATAATGTTGTTTGGACTTCCAAATCCCATTTCATTTGGTTGCTCATTAAGAATATCATTCCATTGTCCATCATATCCTTCATTATTGTGAATCATCTTGTTTCCAGCCATTTTCTAAAACCCAACAAGAATAGTGTGAGAGGAAAAAATAATAATAAAGGGGGAGTAACTTCAATATCTAACATCTTTGGTTTAATCTAATATCGTTAACATAGTTCTAGGACTATATCCTATACGTATACTTATCCTTAGGGACATCCCTAGACATACCTTAGAAATATCTCTAGGGATCTCACTAAAGTTCTCGCATCCTAGTTTCCAAAGGTTGACTAAACCTTTCCTCTGATACCAACTGTAGAGACCCGTATCTTGACGTACATGGACATTACATTACATTTGCGGAATACTTAGTACATAACAAAAACACACACACAAGGATCGTAATAGTTTAGTGTCTTTGGAAACTTGGAACGTAATCTTCTAATCGTGGTGAAATATCTTCAACATCTCCTATAAAGATCTTTCTTTTTTTTACCTAAAACCTTTCTTTATATCCTGGGGAAAAGAAAACATAAAAGGGTGAGCTCAAATGCTCAGTAAGGGTAAACAATAGAAATATCATTCACATCGTATTCATAAGAACATAACATTTTGGAAATCTTAACCTGCAAAAGAGAGCATAATTTCATAACATGGGATAAATCATGGCAGTAAAATGTAATCACAATAATCATAACTTAAAACATGAAACTTTGTGGCATTCACACATAATCATAGAGAATCATTTCTTGTTAGTCAAGACTCATTGCCAAGACCATCATAGTGGACAAAGTCCCGTTCTGAATCGAGTAACCCTCGTTTCAGTCCTGTTTCACTGAACCGGTATAACCTACCATTCCAGCCATGTCTATCTCATGAGATATAAAATCTTTACCCAATGAATTGGAGGGAGATATAGGTCCCACCCATCTTATAATTAATCCTTTCTTATGTGTGCCACATAATCATAAATCATACATCATCGCATAACCCATGTAATAAAAATGGGATTCTTAAACAATATGACATCATAAAACAATTCATATAAGATAAAGGAATTCATAAACATAATTCCATCACAACATAGTCAAATAAATGTAACAATATGGATATAAACAGAACCCTTTATTATCTTAGATGGAAAATAATTTTGATAAAACACTTGAAATGAATTCTTGAGGAAAATATCCTTTCTTCTTCAAAATCAATTTCTTTTCACAAAACATCATGCAATTTTAAAAGAAAGATATTTTATTAAAAATAGTCATGAAATCTTTTGGAGGAAGCTTCATGAAAATAAGGCTTTATAAAACCGTAAAAATCCATTCGTGCCGTTTAAGTTAAAAAAACATTCTTCGTAGTTTTGTCGGAAAAGTCAAAAAGTACCTCGTACGAAAAACGACAAAAGATTCCTTTCATATCTTTTACTAAAAACTCACAGAAGGGTAAAATTGGATTTAAAAAATTGTAGGAGGATGGAAATAATATTACATATTGAATAAACATGGATGTGGATGATAAAATACACCCCAGTAAATACTTATGAATAAACAATCTCGGATAAAAATGAGATTGTGATATTTCCCTTACCTTAGGTCCGATTTGCTTTGTACGTGTCCGAAGCTCCTGTATAATGGTTTAAATAATTTCATTGACTTATTAAAGAATCATATTCATTGTTATGATATCATATATGGTTCACTTATGACATTATATTACCCGTTCTTTTGTAAATTCCATGTTAAAGAAGCGTTTTGGGTAAAATCGTTTCTTTTATCGTAGGTGTTTTGACTTGTTGTTATTGACATTATTATTACTTATATCATGATTTACTTACTTCCAGAATATAAAATATGATTTATATATCATATATATTCAGTATATATATATATATAATAGATAGATAAATAAAATGAAAAACACCATTCATGGAGACGGTAGTCCGTACGTACGCATGAACACTGTTTTTCTTTCCTTATTGTCTTGAATGGATGTAAGTAGATGACATACATATATATATATATATAAATTCAGTATCATTATTATGTCATATATTTCATTAGTACTTATTATATATACTTTATAATCATTCATGAATGGTTAATCATTAAGAATGAATCTCATCGCGTCGTGGAGACGGTAGTCCGTACGTACGCACGAGCGATGATATCATTTCCATAAATATTGAATTGAATTGGAGTGGATTATACAATATATCAGAATCAATATGATGTTTTAATAACTATGTATAGTTATTATTTACACCATTATACCCATCCATTTAAGGTGGTGGTGGAAAATAGATTACACCACGGCGTGGAGACGGTATTCCGTACGTACGCACGCGCGGTGATTTCTTTTTCCGTAGGATGGATAGATGGTGAAATAGGGTTGTTTCATACTTATAATAACATATCAGTATATGAGTGATACTGATGTTATTACTTCATAATGAAACAACCTAAGAAGAAGAAGTGGAAGAAGAAATAAAGATGAAAGAATTGGTAACGGTAATTACCTCTTCTTTGAAGCGCCTCTTTGAGACCTCCTCTTAGGGCACTAAAATTGGTCTTTGAGGAAGACCAGAACCTCTAGGATGTTTCTAGGGAAGTGGAGAAGAGATTTTGGCAGTGGTTGGCCGAGGTTGAGTGCTCAAATCGGTGTGAGGAGGAGGGGGAGGAGGTGCCCTTTTATAAGGGAGGAGAGGGGCACCTTAGGAATTCTTAAAAATATTAATTTATAATAAATCTAACCCCACCTAAAAACCTCCAAAAATGACTCATATTCGAAGCTTAGATGAGATAGGGTTGTAATCTCATCAAAAAATCAAATTTAGACATGTTTGGATCTTATTTTAAACCTTATCATTTTCATTTATCCTTATTTAATCTATTTAAGTTTATTTGTGGTAATAATATTCTAAATTTTAAATTATAACAAATAATTACTTATTTGTTGTGAATTTTCCATAATTGTTTACTTTATAACATTATAGACCATATAGATTTAAATTTATAATTTTTAAATATTTTTGTGATATTTAAACAATTTTATAATATGTTATTTTTGTAAAATAACAATAGTGTCAATTTTGACACTATTCATTTATTTGAATTTAAATAAAATATATACAGAAGATATGTTCGAACTAAAAGCTTTAATATATTAATAAAAGGTCATATGTATCTATAAAATTAGTGTATCACATTAAATAGTTCATATAATATTTATTTTATTATTTTTAAAACCATTTATTTGGTTTATCTCTTAATAAAATAATTATTACATCATTTGTGTATAATTATTTAATATACTTATTTGTTGTATAAAAATTTAAAATAAAATCCTATTATGAAGATAAATATATTAACTTTCACAATAATACTTTTACTCTAATTTATCATCTTAAAATCACAATATTTAAATTGTTATATTTATTAAATTACGAAGGTGACAACTTTGGCATCATTTAAAATAAAATAATATAAGTGTCATAATAGCTTGTATAAGGCTCCAAATGGTCAAATATTCGACCATTGGATGATTATTGATTCCATTTACATGACCAATAAGTTTTGGTCAGGGTTTTGTGCCTTTTATGGTCACTATTAGTTTAATAAAAACTATATTCTTGATTTTTCACTAGATAAATAATTTCTGCATTACTATTGTGTCACAAATAATGATAATTATTTAATCCCAAAAAATTCTAAATAAATTCTCATGATGTAGATAATATTGTTAGATTTCTGGAGACTATTCATGTTCGAAATTTTATGATGTTTATCACTAATTTAAAATTATTATACTTATAAGATTTAAGAGAGTGACATGTTGTCACTTTCTTTGGTTTTAATAATAATTATGTTATTTTCATGGACAAATGTCCATTAAATGATTCTAATCCGACCCTTAGGTGATATGGGTCGACTTTTAGTCATCCAATAGGATTTTTACATTTGTTAGGGTAATTTTAAAATATTATATTTACCCTTAATTACCCGATTTACCTTTAACTATGGTAAATAAAATTTACCGTAGTTACTATTCATAATTCCCAAAAATAAAAAGTAGCTTATTAACATAATTTGGACCCACTGATTCCAAATATGGAATCCATTTTTCCAATTTCAATACACAGAAGATGCAGAAATTAAATTAAAATTAATCTCGTTGTCGAAAGAAAACGGGTTTTTCTTTAAAACATTGCAAAAGATTGAATTGATTTAACCTACGAATTCAAGGTAAAATCAATGCTAATGACATACATTATATTAAATGGTAAAAATATATTCTATTTATACTTTAAAACCATTCAATATTATAATTTTACCACATAAGATATTACGATGAAAAAAGTTGTTTTTAATTAAAATATAGCGTGTTTTTACTATTCATTAAAATATGAAAGTTATCGGAAAAAATATCAAAACTTAATCTAATTTAAATTTTTATATCCTGATTCAAAGGAAGAATATTATTTTTTCAAATTGAACATATAAACATGTCAAAAACTATATTTAAATTGGGTTCGCCATTAAAAGGCGGTAAAACTGCATTTTTCGAAAAATACTTATTTTACCCGAAAAATTTATTTTGGTCTTATACCATGTTCTAGAAATGTGTAAGATGAATAATAATGTTATAAAATTCAAAATTTATTTAATACTATTCATAACGGCTAGTTCATGACAATATTATAATAATATAACATTGTTTATTAAAACCCGGTATTGCGTACAACACACGCTATCGAGGAAGGTCGCGATTGCGTGTAATGCAAGTCAAGTCGGGGTTGCGTGTTGTGAAAGAACCCTTCATTGTTTCGTATAACAGAATCCAACCATATTTCATTTATACATTTAATATATATATATATATATATATATACTCAATGTTGCGTAGAATAAATATTATCAAAATTGTGTGTAACACGGTCCAAGAATAGTGTTGCGTATACTGCAAGCTAATACGGTGTTGTGTATATCGCAGGGTAATCTTGGTGTAGAATACAACATAAGACATTAATGAAATTAAAATAATATTTTCCATAAAATCTCGGGGTGTTACACCCTTGTCCTTGCTAGGGACTATTGTATCACAAGTGGTGGGTACACACATATACATCGTTACCCGAATACCCGTTTAGATGGCTTCGTAGTCGCTCAGGGCTCCGCTGGGGACATGATCATCTCCTCCTATTGGTTTCAGTCCTCCATTAAACTTTATAGTAATCTCTTCTCTTTGACTAGATTTTATGGGGTTTTGGGTGTGGCGACCAAAGGGGTATCGTTTTGGGATGCTCTATGTGGTGAGAAGTCGACTTCTTCTCTTAATGGGGGAGGGGGTATTCCAATAGCTACATCAGGGTTTTCTATTATAATACCACTGATAATGGTGGAATTGAGGAATTTTGGGATGGTTTATGGGTATCCCATGGTGGATATTTCACCCAAGGAACTCCAGGATGCAACCTCCTTCAATTCCCTCTCATTGGTAGCTATTTTTGTTCCCAAAAAACCATCTCTTGTCTTATCAAAGAGTTTTGTTGATTTTTTGGGGCCTCTATTATACCATATAATTTTTTGAGCTATCTAGGGTGGCCTATTCCATTTCTTTTTTTAGAAGATGAATTTTTGATTCTTTTTATTGAGAGTATAGGAGGTGTGAATATTGGAACCACTTCCTTTCTATGTGTCCTTGGGACTTCCATTAAAGTAGGGAGTCCCCATTAGAGGCCATTTGGCTATGCTTACCAAGAATTCCTCTACCCTTCCATTACATAGATATTTATAAAGATGTGGGTCACTCATTGGGTTCTTTTCATTTCTCTTTTGAGAACACCAACTGTCTTGAAACCACATCCAAACACCATCTGTTTGTGGAGATGGACCTCTCGGTGGACTGACCCTCATGCATTATGTTGAGGGTGTATGGTGGTTTCTTGTGATGGAAAAATATCTTCTATCAGTCTCTTCCAATATTTTGTGGTTTTTGTGGTTTTCATGGTAATTCTATGGTCATCTTCCTGATGATATAAGTGAATTTGGGCTATTTGGGCTCTGGTCCTCTAGGAAGCAAGGCTGAGGGAAAACCATGTTTGTCGATAGAGTGGACAGATCTTGTAACCATTGGGATGGAATATTAAAATTCAAAATACATTGGTGGTCTCCATGAACATGTGGTCTCTGGCCAGGGTGTCCCTACAGACGAGGATGTCCCCTTGTCAGATCCTTCCCAAGATCATGGTGACCTAATAGTTTTTTCCGCTGGTCCACATTCTAATGCCCAGATTCTTAGAGGTTCATCCTCGTCTATGGGAGAATCCATGGTTTCATTGTATTCATGTTGTCTCATAACTATCCCACTCTCGTGTCCCCCACGACTTTGACACCTCCTTCTGAGTCATTTCACATCTCATTAATACTCTCCCTAGAGTTCCTATATTTTTCCTTGGTTTGTTTCTTTTCCTCTACTATCATTAATTTTCCAAATGTAGATTTGATTCTTGAGGGTTTATAGAATTATATTAATTTTGGTAGGATTTTCCCTCAATGTCTTATATTGGTAGCATTCCGGCAAGATAAAATGGTGTCGGGACCGATGTGTCTTTCTTCGGCTAACAGGTTTTCCATTTTAGTGGACCCATAAGCATATTTCAAGAAGAAGGTAATCCATTCAAATTGGGGTGTCTCAATAGATGGAATGGAGGTTCCGATCACTCATTCCAAGTCAAAGGATATAGGTTTGTTCGCAACCCTCTCATTCTATAACACTCATGGCCAATAAACCAAGAAGTAGTTTCCCTAAGGTTTTTCCTACTGATTTGGAATGCATGAGGTATAGGGGAAAATAGATGTGTGAATATTTTTCCTATGAATCCAAGAAACACCAATTTTCACTCATAGAAATTATTGAGCCCAAAATGAACTACAAATATCCTTTATATGGCTTAGAGAATTGGGTTCTCATTGTTTTAGCATGGGTGTCCAAAAAATGTAAACAAATGTATCTGTTGGAAGAATCACATGTCTGTAAAGGTGGTGAGTCTCATGACACCGTGCATCAATACTAATATATCAAGAAATGGGATGTGTGTTATTTTAACTTTTTATGATAGTTTTGACCCTCTAGAGATAATGGATTTATGGAATCTTCAAGAGTCCATTCATTCATGAATTCTCTCATTTTTATCAATTGAAATTTGATGTCATTCATGGATGAATCATAAAAATAGCTCTCTCGGTCACATGTCATGGTGGTTTGTATGTTTTTTTGGGTTTCATGCCATTTATTGCTCTGCATGATCTAGGTTTCACTATTTATCAATATACTTGGTGTAAAAATAGCATGGGTTCCACCCACATCTGGAGTCGTCTATACAGATTCCTTACTAATATTCTATGGTTAGACTCTTTCTCTCGGGCATCAATTTCACATATTTCCCATTTGAATTAGGATCATGCACCACTCTTTGTGGATCTAAAATGGGATGTCTCGGGAAGCCTGGGTTTTTTGTACTCTAGCACATGTCATTATGAAAGGCCATTCTTGAAGATGCTGAAATGTTTATGGGACCAGGGGTGGTTGGGTAGTCTTTGTGTGTTTTTTAGAATCGCGTATAATGCCTCAAGGAGGACATCATACTGTGGTTGGCTACCCGAACTAATGATGCTTTTGGGGAGGATTGTATCTAGGATGAGATAGACAACAAGAGGAGGAACTTCATCAGGATTGGGATGAGAACACATTCATTATCCATTTTGATCTTTTAGATTTTCTTATGGATAAGGTGTTGTAGATTGAAATGATTTACAAGTGGAGGTATTGTGTGATATTTTTATATTTAATGGAATCACAAAAATTCCTTCTTTCATGAATATATGAAATATAATAGGAAAATTAAGATTAACCGGAGTCTAGGAAATAAGGTTTTAATATCTGAAATGGAATTGGCAGGAAGAATGGTATTGGACCCATTGGGGGAATCTTGGATGAAAATAGACTTCCTCCAACCAGGAGAATTCCATGTTTTTCAAAAAAAAAAGATAAATTCTTGGTATATTTGACTCAACATGAAGGGGTTCCTAATAATTGCTTCCTATCCACATTTCCTTCTAAGGGAGTAGTCAAGGACTCAGTTCTTAATATGCCACATGACGGTGCACCCAGCCCGAATGGATTCATAGTTTCTTTTTACTTATCAGCATGGGATGTGGTTAGTCCTCAGGTGGTGGAATCCAATCATGAATTCTTTTTTTTTTCCGGAGCATGGAACATGATTACATCCCATCAAGGGTTTTTTTCATTCCAAAGATAAAGGATCCCACAAATATGATTCATTGCTAGCCTATCTACCTATGCAATGTCTCCTATATGATTTTGGAAACAATCATTTCATGGAGGACGAGTTGGGTCATCCCAATGATAGTTTTGAGGGGAAGACATGGGTTTTCACTGTGGGGAGTACCCAAGGGGAGGTAGGCATAACTAGTGAACATATGAATTGAAATAAAAAAACAATGTGTTCAACTATCATCTTCCAATATGATATGGACAAGGCTTATAAAGAAAATTTAATTGTGTTTCATCATTCATGTGATGCGGATGTTTGAGTATATGAGTTGTTTTGCAAACATTTTCTTCAGGTCTTACTTATCCACTTGGATTTCATTATCTCCTTTGGGGAGGAGTTTTGGTTTCATTATATCTATTCATGGTGATCGCTAGGGCGATCCTTTATCACCATGACTTGTTATTTTTGAAGAATATGCCTTTTCATGGAATCATCTTTTGGGATTGGAGGAGGGAAGTATATTTCCTTATATGTGTCATCATGGAATAGAGTTTTTTTCATTTAAAGTATGTAGATGAAATTTTGGGTTTTTATTAGTGGATGGTGTAGATCCTTTATCAAACTAATGGTGATTATATTCGTCTATAGACACTTGAGTGGTTAGAGTATCAATTCAATGAAAATCCATGAGGTTATTTCCTATATGTGCTTCAGAAGACAACGTGTAGATATCTAGGACATCCTGGGTTACCAGAAAATGTAGTAGACATTGCTATACCATGATGTCCCAATCTCATGTGGACGCATCAAGAAACATTAATTTGATGATATCATCAACCACTTTCTAGGAAATAGTTTCATTTAGAAAATGGGATTTGGTAGCTCGGAGGCCAGGTTATATTGATTAACAACGTACTCACCTCTATCTCGATTAATTTTTTCTCGATTATTGAACTACATAATTAGTTTGTGGGGATGATGAGGAGAATCATAACTATATGCATATATGTTTTGAAAAAAATTAGATGCAGTCACTGGGCCTCCGAGTTCCATTTGGTTACGCTTGTGTTCGTGGGTGGAGTGGTGTTTTTGGATCTCAATGAAGCCATGCATGGAATGCATGGTCGGCTGGCATGGAATATTCTTTTCCAGGAACCTCTGTGGGTTGAATTTTTCAGGGCACTGTATGGTGAACAATGGGAGGTGTCTGATTATCATGGTTCAAATTATTCATACTTGTTGTGATGTATATTCTATAAATCTGAAGCTCATAGTGGTGCTAATTAGTGGATCATCTGAATAAGAAATGTCAACTTCTGGATAATAAATTGGTATGGAAAAAGGCTATCATATATAGGCTTCCAATTCCCATATATTTCTTTTAGTGTCAAAATTGGGAAAAATGAACTCATTTTGATGACCCTCAATCCTGACCAGATGAAGGTGTTTCAAGGTATTTTATGAACAATGAACAAGACAAATGTTGCTTCATCAGCTCTATCTCTGTAAGGTTCGTCTCTTCGGATTACATGAGGTTTGTTCATGAAGAAAATGTTCTAGAAGAATGGTCACCTACGATATCATTCAACTAAATTACTACAAAAATTTACTTTCTCATTTTGAACATAATGAATAAGGCATTTCCAACTAATAGAAACATAAAAAATAAGGGAATTTCATAGGCATCTTGCTGCTTCTGTTGCGTGAATATGAAGATGAGGTATACTCTTTACATATTTTTTCAGAGTAACTGTGCAATTTTCCCCTGGTCCTTATACATACCTCATCACAACCACTCTAGTTATCAGTTCTCCTAGAATAGTTTCATCTTGTCCTAGTTTAACTATTTGGAGACCGTAGTTATGGAGAAGAAATTGCATACTATTATCATCGTTTCTATATGTTTTACCATCTGGGAGGCTCACATGAAATCCCGAATTAGCTCTAGTACATGACTTCTATTATTTTAAATGAGATTAAGGTAACCCTTCCTCTAGTTTTTTTCACTATTTAAGGGGGTTCAATGGTCCATTACAGTTTGTAATATTCTCAATAAAACCATCATTCTGGATAGTTTGAGAGGGTGTTGGATTTGGTGGGAACCTCCACTGGGTAGCGTAATGTTGAACATGTACAACTATTATATGATTGGGGTGATGAGGGGAAGTTGGGTTCTCTAGGATTATTGGGGATTAATTATTTTAGTGTTCATCTCTTATTATGATCTGGGGAGCTTCTATGGATTGGAGGTGTGGGAACCTATGTCCAGTCTAATGGTATATTGAAGATGCAGTCTCATTGTGGTTGAAATAGAATTAGATTTAGAGGATCTGGTGAGGTCTATTTAGGGACATCATGGAGTGACTTTGGACATGGTCAATATGATCGACATATGCATTGTGAAGACTAAATAGGGGAAGCTAATTCTCATTAATTGGATATAGACTAATTTTGTTGTGGACTCATTAGCCTATACGCGATGAATAAATCTTGATCTTGTTGTTTATGTTGGTTGTAGTTCTCATCATGCTTAATGTAGGTATATAATTATTGGATGCTCTATAATTAGACATCATTTTTCCCCCTTGAGGGGGTTTTTTTGGCTCGGTTGTTTTGTTCTTTCAAAATGTTCAATAAAAATTTAATTTTCAGTCAAATGAGGAAAGGAAATTTATAAAATCAATGACCATTACTATTTATTAGTTAATATTGGTGGAGTATCTATAATATTTCTACTTCAAGATGGATTATAATATAGGAAATTGTAATATACATGATGATTCCTTGAGCCGGAAGTCACAGAATGTCATAGGGTTAGAGTTTGGTGATAGGTGGAAGATGATGGAAATTTAGGTGGAAAAACATCTATATGTTCATGATTTCTAGATATGAGTATTACTAAGTTAAAAATCTATTATACCCATGATTATGGACATGATAAATACCACGATTTTATTTAATTATTATGTACTGACACAGATGGATATATTATATGGTAATGATCCACCATCACGATGGTATTTTGGAAGTGATAAATCTCTTCTGTTCCATGACTATGTATGGCTTCCAACTGGCTTTAGTTAGGAGTTGATGAGAGTCTTACATGCTTCTATATAAGAATTACATCTATGGGTGGAAATTGGGTAACATTATATTCATATAAATTACTTCTTTATAGGACTAAAAAAGGTGTTAGTGAAATTTATGGAGATAATTTTCACATATCATCACGTGAAAACTGGTCACCAGAGTTCAGGTGGGTTGTTTTAATCATTTCCCATTTCAGAAAAGACATTATATGATTCCATAATGGATCTCTTATAGGTATAGTCATGAAAACTAATAAGAATGATACTTTTTGGGTAATAATATGTTAAGTGATGAAAGTAGAACACTACTTTAACATAAATTAAATATTTAATGTTGGTGATCTCTTGAATCACTACATACTAAATATAGTTTGAAAAAATTGTCTTCCATGGATTATCATCTCTGATTGAGATCTTCATTTAACATCTCGATTCATGGAGTATCTTTAGAAGGCTCTGGGACCACATGTTCTTTTTAGTACAATATATCATCCTCACGCAAACAACCAATCTGAAATGATGATTCTAAATCTGTATGATATTTAATGAACCTATGTTCTATATTTCATTGGTTTTTTGGAGCAATATATTGAACATATAGACATTTCATATTATAAAATATTGCATGAATTGGTAAATATGGATCCTTTGGAGGATTTCTGTGGAACTTCATATAGTTCTCCACTTTGTTGGTTAGTGGAAGGCGAGTCAATCCTTTTTAAACATAGTATTGTGTATGAAATGTATGATAAGGTTCAGTTTATGAATAAGTGACTGAATTCCATATAGACAAAGAATAATTCTTATGCTGACTAGGGTTGATGACCTCTGGAGTTTGTAGAGGTACATCAAGTTTTTCAATTTGTGTCAACATGGTTTAGGAAACATCGTATCAAGAAACATGGGATGTTTCCATCCAGGTTTGTTAGGCCATTTGAGATAGTGGAAAATTATTGTCATATGGAATACCAATTATACCTCCTATAATTATACACTAAACTGCAAGAAGCTTTTCAAATGTTGTCACTTCAAATGTATCATCAACAAGCATCCCAAGTGATAACTGTTGATGATCATGATCTCAGTGTAGGTTCATCCTTTTGGAGCATCTGATATGTATGGTGGAACATAATGAGATATAACTATGAGGAAATATGATACCTATAGTGTGATCGTTGTGGAATCCTTTGGTTTTTTAGGTGGAGAACATGGATAGGTAATCTAACATAAAATCACAATTTCAATCTTCTTCATTGAAACCCCATTGTGAAGATTAAATCATCTATAGGAGAATATAATATAGGATGATGAGTTTTTCAAATCCCATATTTTTTCATGTATTCCCCACCTTGCCAATTATTTTTTAAATATATTTTTGTTATGTTTTTATTCTTTTAAAACTTTATGGTCAAGTATACTTAGGTATATAGATATTTGTTAGGGAAAAATAACCTAAATTAATGGGTTGTATGTTTTATTGTATTAAGTGAGTCCATGTATTAATTCAAAAAAGACAAGAAAATTTCCATTGAGGGTTCAGGCCGACTAGGGGGATTTTCAATGTGATTCCATGAAATCCTACTGAAGTATTTTGTTGACATCATGAATAGGTTTCATGACATGAATCATTTTCAAGAAGTTGTCCTGAACTTGTAAAATTTTTGAAAATTTGACACCATGTGAAACTAATTATTATTGAGAATAATAAAATTAGTATAATTTTACCTGAGGTGAACAATATTTAATGTATTTAATAAATTTGGAAGATAAATTTGTGAAATTGGATCCCATTATTAATATATCAAGGCCAATTGTTTTAAACCACTCTACACATAAGATTTATTTTTAATTCATGTTGCAACCTCCTCTCCAAAATCATAGGGAAACTCTATGTGATATTTACTCAACTCTTTACCAAGAAGTCATCATGAAATATTATTTGATCTATGGAGGGTTCAATTTCATTATATTTCTCCTTCCTTTAACTGTTCTTTATTATCGGAGTGTGATCTCTTGAACATTGTTGAATCATGCTCTGATCATGATATTTTTCTGAACTTCGTATTCTATATGATCTCCTTTGCCTTCACTATTTTTTTGGTTCCCTGTTGAAATATTTTTTTATGATTAATTGATAAAGGAAGGTGTTCTAGATCAGAGACCTATTGTCTATATATAATTTTTGAAGTGTGTGATATACTATGAAATCATACTGGCATAATATTTTCATTATAAAATATAATATTGGCTGATGATTATCATGTGTTTGGACCACTCCATGGATCCCTTTTAAATCAAACAAATATAATTCATTGATATTGGTCATATATTTTTTGAGCATACACTTGAATAATAATAAACATGTTATTGTATTGAAACATGAATTGGAATTACACGAAAACATATATGATTTCTTTTGATATGACTACATTGGAAAATGGATTACTTTTTTATAGAAATTACTAGATATACCATTCGAATATATGGTTGCGCACACAAACAAATTTTAGGTTTAAAACAAATAATGATGAATGAATTTTAATTGAATTATAAATGGTAATTAGTTGAATTGAAATTTTTATCTTATGATGTATGTTTCATTATTATTTACATTATGACTTGGGGGGAGGTTCTGCTGAAATTTCATAGATTGTGGAAATTTTCAATTTATGTTTGTAATGATTATAGATATTTTCATATTTATGTTGTAATATTTATAGATTTTGGTCAAGTAATGTTGATATTATTATAACCAGGAATTGTTCTTATAATGATGAGATTATGATATAGAGAACTCAACATCATTATTCTTAAATTATTATGAGGAGGACTTGGTCTGATTGTGTTAAAATTGTTATTGGTCTTGGCCTAGTTATGTTGAAATTATTATATAGAGGGATCTGATGAGTGATGTTGTAATACTTATAGTTATTGGCCTATTTACACTAAAATGTGTATATTGAGGGTTTGGCATGGTTATGGTGATATTAATATTTTGAGGGATTTGTTAGTTTATGAAATTAGGACATGGAATTGTGGTTATGGTTGGCATGGTAAATCTACATGATCGGAAAAATTAAATCATGGGGATAAATTAAGGTTGATTGTTATATTGTGTTAATTGATTAACTAGTAATCTTATTTGACCACATAATTGAATAGAAATTATACATTATTGGATTAATTTAGAAACAATTATGTTGACCAATGATGTAATATTGAAACCCTCTTTAGGTGGCCATTTTATACTCGAATTTATGGCATGGATAAAATTTTGGAAACAACGAAAGGGAATTTTTGGTCATTATTAATTAATGGATGTGATGGATCTCAGAGATGAGTTCGATGTGGGGATCTAGAGTGGGTGTCCTTGGTGTATTATTTGATATTTTTTTAATTTATATAGTTTACATTAATCATTTCATTAGGATACATTACAACATGCCATTAAATTATTTTATCATTTGTTGGTTTGAAAAGTTTCCATCACTATTTGGTTTATTTTCTATTTTTATACATTTTATGTTATTTTTGTTAATATGATATTATTTCACCTATTATAATAATTCTATACTAGTTTGATATAGTCTCCCATAATTTAATTTTGATCCCCAAGTCATTTTTTAACCTCTGGCATATATGGATGTACAGTAATGGTCCCATAACCAACATAGGTTTTTCCATTTATGAGAGTTACATTCTATGGGACACTATATTAGATATCATTTTGGTCGTGCTTCCATTTGTAATCACTAAATCTATGTAAATTTTGTATGAGGATATCTTCGTTTGGGGATTTTTAGTATGTAAACTTGTAGAGGATGATACATAAACCCAATATTTTTTTAGAAAAAGTGGAACAACTAGTGTAATGTGGACACCAATTGGGTTCTACCGGTGCATGATTTCAAGCGATGGAAAACCCTATTTTAGGAAACCTCAAAAGAAAAATAATCAATATATCCACCATGTTCACATTCATAGGTTTTTTGAGACAAAAAAAATCAACAAGATGATGGCTTGAAAACGTAGTTTATCCAAGCAATGGTTTTCATCATTTCTTTCAGGGGATAAAACAAATCTATTATGTGGACTTGGGTGACATCTCTCTTGTATCCTCTATTTTTAGACATATTTCCATAACTTATGTGCCCCACATATCAATCATTGTAACAAAGGGAAAATATCTCTCACTTGTTTTTATCTTGTTATAATTTCATTCTACGTTGTCCTAATGCTTGTTATTTCTTATTAATGTTTTGGACCATGGTTTTAGGGCTGATTGATAGAAGAAATTAGAATATCATTGGTCTCATAAGAGGTAATAAGGATAATATTCTTGTTTCTGATTAGAAAATCATAGATATGGAGTTTATTTCTTCATTTCGGATCACCGAGAGTATGTATTCTATGAGTTTGGATTGTAGATACCCTTTGTGTATTTTTTACCTAGAGTTAGTTCCACATAATTCCTTAATTATCTCTATAATATCTTTGTTGTATATTTATATTGGAGTATTTGACTACTTTTGTAAATTAATTTGGAAAATATTTGGGTTGTTTCTCTAGGTTTTTATATATTTTTGTGTTTTGAGCTTGTTTAATATGGTTGAATAAATTTTATTTCCTCCTCAAGTGAGTAGTGGATGTGTGTTTTCTTCTCTGATAATAATTCATTTAATCTATGGATTCATATCGTCAAACCAGTTTAAAAACATTCAAAAATATGGGGAGACCTACGGTCAGTATCCATGTCCTTCACTTAATTGTGGTAGTTTTATTACATGACATATTTGGTTGCGATGATCCATTGAATGTAAATCTGTTGATATATAATTTTCTGGAGGTTTTGGTATTTTTTCCCTACTCTATTTCAAGACATTTAAATAGATCTTGTGTGGTTGTATGTGTGTGTGTTAGAGTGAATGAGTTTTAAATTGACTTGTATATATTTCTCTCAACATTTCTATTTTAAATGAATATTCATTTAAGATTCGGAGTAAGTCTACGACTATATTATATTATATCATTTTGAGTAGTTTTTCCTAGTACCAGGTTTATCATGCTCTTTGTTTTGGTTTTCAGTTATTGTAGGATGACCCCATAGTTAGATCCTTTATTTTGGTGAGTTAGTCATGAAATATCCTTTGAAAATTATTGTCAATAAAGTTTTGGTGGTTGAACATGTCACGATGGGCAGAATTAATAGAGATTTAAAAGTACATTTTTTGTTGATATATATGTATATAATTAATTTCTCCCATGTGTTTGGGGTGTTCTGAGGTGAAATTTTAATATTTTATCCAATTTTTTATGATTCATGCATAGGTGCACAATTTTAGAACTCATATAGTGGAAAACATGTACCATCTATATTTTTTGACAATGGATATCAAATGGTTAATAAACGATTTGCTAAACTATGCTACCTCTTTTGGACATGGAAATGTTTTTAGTGTTAGTGTTTTTTGTTGGGTTTTCTTGTAAAAGAATCACTATTGGGACTCCTCCATCTTATAGAACACCCAAATGTCTATCTCTATATTCCAAGCCCATACAAGGTGGGTTATTATAATTTTTTTATTGGTTTATTCGGTGGATAAAGTTGTTTGGTCATCTATATCCATGTCCTCTATTTTTATTATTTTTTAGATAATATTCTCTAAAACTAGCATCCATGGTTTTCTTATTTCCATATATTGGTTTAATATCCTAATATTGATTCTCTATCATCTAATTGAGGTTGGATGTTATGAATATAATATAATCTACCTACCGAAAATAAGGATATAGGGAGTATAGTGGGGACACTACTCCCTCATATATAAAGTGAAAATCATAGTTGAAATAAGAAAAAAAATCAATACATAATACTCTAATTGATAAAAAATTTAAATAATTAAAGTATATTATTTCAAGGAAATTTTATACTAATATCATAATGAAATTTTGTACAAAAACCATATAAAAGAAAAACTCCAAAAGTAATGATGCCCAAATATATTCTGGAACCCCATGATTTTTTGGTCTCCAAAATCTAGTACTTGCATGAAAATAATCATATTAATTTCAAAAAATCTTTCCCATAAGACATCCTATATAGATGAATTCTAACTAAGTGCCAAACGGAAACCCAAATAGGTTTTGAGTAAATATTTTTTGGCCACCAACGATTATGTATAATCAAATATACTCTATATAATATTACATGATATAAAACCGATATATTGAAATTTTAATATAAACATAACAAAAAATATCAAAAAATTCCCTCTAATTTTAGAGATAATGTTTGACACCTAGGGATTGGTATACCATCTCTAACATGATACTATAAGCCTCTAATAAAACTAAGTACCGAATCCAGGAAGGTTATAATGAAAATGAAAAACCATATATTTAACTCACTACTAACATATAGTGGATTCACATGCCAAGGATGTATAAAATATTTCATGTATCTTTAGACTCAGTTTAAATTTTATTGACAGGGCCACTTACACAATTTGTGTACATTAGAACCAATGTGATTTCATTGTTAAAGGGACAATTTAACATTTATTGTATCAAAATTAAGAAAGATCCAAGGAATAAAAATACCAGACATGAAAAACATTCTACAATATGAACCATCAGTTAATTCAATGTAATTACCAATTATAATTATATTTATTACATAAAGAATTGTCTTAAACACATGATTTATTACCCCTTCATAGGTTAACTTTACAGAATTTTCAATTACTAATTTCAGAAAAATATATGAAATCACAAAAAATTTGTAAAAAGCCCGATTCATAACCATATAAGCCTAATTACACTTTTTCCTGACATTATTACATTATTTAATTATTCCATTATGTCATTTCACAATCCCATACCAATTATACAATTTCATGCGAAGTGAATCATGTAAATTATCAATTTAGATGTTATGAAAATTCATAAAACTATATCCTCATTCAGTTATAAAATAGTAGAATTATATGTATTGGATTAGTCAAACAACATCATATTTTAAGGATCCAATGTAACACCCTGAGCTTCCACGATACGCTTCTCATTCAATAATGCAATAGCTAGCATTGTACGCAAGTTCGAGTTCTAACACACCGCGACTAATCAAAGTAGCCGTTATGAATAGTAATAACCAGTTTTTAAAATTATAGAAATTTCATATTTCAAAATGGACTTCATTTTTGTATTTGTAATATCGAAATTATCCTAAGTTGAATTTTTCGTAACTTTCTGAGAACTTCCAATTTTTTTATGAATAGTGAAAAATACATAAAACAACTTTTTTAATAAAAATAATTTATTGTGATAAATTATACTATTTAGTGGTTTTAAAGTATAATTAGAATATATTTTTACCCTTTTATCCAATGGTGGTCATTAGAATTAATTTAACATTGAAAATGGACATAAACAATTGTCAATCTTTTGATATAAATTGTTTCTTAAAAACACGCTATTTGTTGTGACAACGGGAATTAATTATAAAATTAATTAATGCAACTTATATTTTTGGAATTTTTAAAATAGACATCATTTTTGAATTCGGAATATCAATTATATCTTAGGGTAAAAGTTTGGCATTGTTCTGAATAACATCAATTTTTGATGAATAGTGAAACCACTAAGTGGTAGTTAAATAACGGATTTTTCGTTTAAAGGAAATATTACCACTTTTGTGATTTGATTTTCAAAAATCCGACATACATGGTTGTCATTAAGACGTAAAATGTGGTTCAATTATATTAAAATAATTTTTTGGTGAATAGTAACTTTTAAGTTCTTAATCGCGATTAGAGGTAATTAGTGTAGTTTAAGGTAAAAATAATGTTTTAATAATATGATATGAGCTTGAAACTTTTACTACGCCTATTGGATGAGTCATGGATGACCAAGAAAATCCATGGGTCAACTTGGGGACCCCATGGAGCCACTTTAGTTGGAAAATGACATAAATACCTTTTATTTAATGTTAAAGTAAAAAATGACACAAACTTGAAATGTTTTACTAAAACAATTTTTACATGGGGTTATACAAGTCATATTTTTTACTATAAATAGTAATTGGAAAGATAAAAAGATTTCCTACATCATATTATTTGTTTTATAATTTTTAGACATTAAATAAATTAAATTATTTATGACATCATTATGATGCATCGATGACCTCATTATTTAACGATTTTAATAAAATGAAACGATAATGTAAAATCTAAAGCTTAAACTTGTCAAAAGACTATTGGATGGGTATATTGAGAACCCTTATCACCTTAGCCACGAATTATATAAGTTTGGGACCTTTATAATCCGAAGAGCATTTTATAATAATGTAAAAGTTCCTTACTTTCCAAGAGTGCCCCTTCTCTCCTCTTATAAAAGGCCCCAACCTCTACCACCTCATTTACAATTTCAAGCCATTTGGATGGGCCAATATCTGCCCAAATACTCTCCCAACTTCCCCCTCTTACTCATAGAAGTCTCAATTTGGGCAGAACTCTTCCCAAGGAAGCCTTTGGCTCAAATCAAAAAAGAGTTACCCGATTTTGAGGTAATGTCCTCTCTAATGTTGTTTTGTTTTATTTTTCTTCTCCAACCCCCTAAACTCTTTTTATTCATTTCTTTTGTAACAAAACCAGTATACTCAATATACTAGGATGTTTTTATATGAATTATTAGAGCTACACTTACACACACCTACATCTAATGGTTAAAGAACATACGGTTTCTGTGGATGGGGAATTTCTGCCTCACGAAAAGATGATTGTTCAACACTCATACAACACCTTCAAAGGTGGACATTAAGACGTCACTATATTTATATATGATATATAATATTTTTATGTTTTAATTATGCTTCTGTATTCCTCATTTATGGCATACATTATGATTTCCGTTATGGGTAAACGCGATAATTTCATTTTAGGAAGTGCGGACTACCGCCCCCTCAAAGTGATGTGAATCGTTAATGCCATATGTGGGATGTATAAAGGATGGAGTAAATGATATTTTATATGATATTATACTGGAACTATATTATACCTTTATATAATTATGATTTCATTACATTAAATAAGAAATAGAAATGAAAGTAGCGTTCATGCGTACGTATGGCTTACCGTCTCCATGAACGGTGCATTTCATTTCTTACCTCTAAATGTTACGTAATATTATGAATGAATGTATATACTGGATATATATGATATATATGATATCTACATCATGAATATAATTCTGGATATAATGGATATTTCACCACATGAACAACTTGTAATTATAAGAAGGTTATTGTTGACACAAGTACCAATGATCGACAAAACGACCGTTGTTAACTTAAATAATTACATAACGTTCATAACATTGTAATAAGTGATATAAAAAGGATAATGAAATTGAAAATGTTTCTTAATAAGGTAGATATTAACTCTAGTTTATTATTCAGGAGGTTAAAGAACGGTTGATTCAAGTCTGACACAAGGTAAGGGAACTTCTTAACCCAACTTCCATTCATTGGGTTAATCTCCTACTTTCAAATTATGTCATGATATTATTATGTCTTATTTTGTATTTTTACTTTCTTTATGTGTACCTATAGTGAATACACATAATAGATCTATTTTATTTTAAAAATGATCTTTTTAAGGACATCGTCTCCATCTCCTTTCATTGAGGCATATTTGGTTTTATACACAATTTTCTTTTATACAGTGTATAAACCCCTTTGACATTTAAGTTTATTCAAAAGGAAACTTTTTATACGAAGCGTTTTACTAAATGACAAAAAGGGAAAGTTTTTCTTTCCGTACTTATGTGGCGACAACGACTTCTCCGCCGCCGTGACCATTATTTGAGTTTCGGCTTCCTCTACAAGCCATCATTTTTTTAATGAAAAATAAATACAAAGTTTTAACTTTATTTTATTTTGGTATTGAAAATGGTTTTGAAAGCTTTTTTATTATATCAATGTGCTGTATTGATATCTTGTGATTAAAATGTGGAAATGTTATGTTTCCTTTATGCATGTTTTATGTGATACGATTATGTTATGGTTTATGATATGTTTAATCCTATTCATATGAGGAATGCATTGGACTTAACAAGTACTGGTGGATCCCGCTATAGCTCATCGATGCATCGATAGGTCTCATGAGACAACTAGACGTGGAATTGGTCGAGGCCCTTTCACAATTTGATTTATGGTTTTGGCCGAGGCCTTAATCATTTTAGATGTCTTGGCCGAGGCCTTGACAAAATGTTTCAGAATGTCTGGCATTATGCAATCCATCATTATGAAAGTGTTTAATGATATTTCATGTGATTATTCGACTAGTAGAATATCCATGTGAAGAAGTAAATGGAATTATCTCATTTTACTTTTTCCATATTATGTTGATGTTCATGTTTAAAAGGCTTTTGTTTTATTTATACATTGCCTTAAATGTTTATGTTTATTTATGAAAGCTTCCGCAATATTGTTATCCTTACTGAGTATCTGAGCTCACCCCTTTCAATGTTTTAATATTTTACAGGATGTGAAGAAGTATTTTATGAATGACCTGCAGGGATTGTCAGAAGAGGATATGAGAGTGGACTATAGAGACTTTGTTATTGTAGTTTTTCACTTTATGATGTAATGTAACATTTACGAATGTATCTAGTGTTTCCAAGGCTACTAAACTAATCGGTCTTTCTAGACATGATCTTTTGTGATCATTCCAATGTTACGAAGTAATGCACCGACTCTGGGTAGCTGGGGTCGAGGCATTACAGTTGGTATCAGAGGCAGTTTAGTACTAACCTTGGAACCTAGATTTAGATAAACTCTGATTAGAGCACATAGCCCAAAGATAGACTTTGAGGATTAGTATAGACGAACTTCCTAGAATTTTGTTATTGTAGATATTTTGTGAGTTTTCTGAGCAATACATCCCTGTCTGGATACGAACAGGTAGAGGTGGCTCTAGCACAGATGTACCTAGGGGTAAAACCCGAAAACACCGCTTTGATCTAGACTCAAATGGGAACTGGTGCATGACAACGGGCCTTGCTGCACTCTTGCTTACGACACTCCCGTGGGATATGCTTAGGATAATTCCCATTTTCATTACAAACCACTATGAACGGTTATGAGTATATACTTCCTCAAATAAAACCTTTTTATGATTATGGATTATATCCATAAACAGTTCAATTTATGTTAAGTATTTTACAAGTATGGAATTATTTATTTTGATTCATAAACTAATCTAGTTTATACCATTGTTTAGAAATGGCGCCTAGTGGAAGGAATTGAAATTGTATCAATGCACGCACTCCGTGTATGGATTGCCCTCCTGCTCAAGATAATTATTGTGGATCCGGAGATACAACTGGTGCTGATCAATTTATTACCATACTGGGACAACTCACTCAGGTTTTGAATAATAACCTTACTCGTATGGAGCACCCTGATCCGCAACGTGGAGGATCAATGTTAGACCACTTCATGAGGTAACAACCACCAACATTTAATGGGGGTACAAATCCATTAGTAGCTGAGCAATGGATAAACTCCTTAGAGAAAATATTCCACGCCTTCGGGAGTAGTGAAAGGGAAAAGGTTATCCTGGCAGTTTACCGCCTCACTGGAGATGCTGACCAATAGTGGTCATTGATTCAAAACACAAAGGAAGATGATGACGTATCGAATATGGAATGGATGGAGTTCAAAGAGCTTTTCCTAGAAAAATACTATCCTCGTGACCATCGAGCAGATATGGAAAGACAATTTTTGAGTCTAAGACAAAAGGAGGATGAGAATGTCGCAAAGTATGAGGCCAACTTTACAAGGTTAGAGAGGCATGCTGAAGATTATATACGTAACCCAAGAAGTAAGATTGATCGTTTCATTGATGGGTTAAAACCATTTCTCTGTCGAGCTTTAGTATCACAATCCTTCTCATCATACGAAGATATTGTCTCGTGTGCTATCAAGACTGAAAAGGAATTCTCTAAGTCTTATGACAATAATGTAAAGCAAGAGAAGAAGAGAACGATGGAACAAGAGACAGATAAAGGGAAAAAGGGAAAGAAGGATTTTCCATTATGTGATAATTGTGGGAAGAATCACCCCGGTACATTCCTAAAAGGAATGGGAGTTTTTTATAAATGTGGAGAAAAGGTTCACCAGGCTCGTGATTGCAATGGAAAGAAAGAGGCTATAAAAGTTGAATGCTACAATTGTAGAGAAATGGGTCATTATGCAATTGAATATCCTAAGAGTCAGGGAAACATAACTTAGAAAAGGCCAAGGGATCAAGGACAATCTTATGTTGTTACTACAGTTGAAGCAGAATGACTAATGTAATGGTGATTTTGGACTCATGGATTATATTATGGTTATTAGAATAATGTGATATATATATAAGGATTGTACTGCAGTACTTGTTGATTTCAGTAAGGTTTTAATATGATGAAGGTAATTATATTTTTAGTATTTGACAATAGGAGAAACTTTACTTTGTTTGGGGAATCTGATAAATTGATTTTGGAATTAAGAGACCTTTTAGAGAAAGTCTGGACAGTGGTATATTGGATAATTATAATGGTTGGAGTGGATTAAGTTGATCTTTGGATAGTATTGTTTAAGGATAAAAAATTTATGAAGATTATTTTTGGAATATTATGATACTATAGTTATAGGAAAAGGACAACCTTCAGGGTGGGGCATAACCCGTCACGTCGGACAAAGCTGCAGGAATCGAACCCACAATCATGGTGCGACATGCCTTTATTTCCTACCACTAGCCTACAGGAAGTCCCTTGTTATTAAAAAATAATTTTACTAATCTAAATGGTATGTGTTAACATTTGGAACCTTATACAATTAGGATAAGTATAATATTTTTGAGTTCTATAATCTTTTTGAGTGAAAGATGAGTTGAAGGTTGAAACTATAATTGTCAAGATATATATATATACCTATCTCTTATTCAATGAATAAATTAATTCTTAAACATTAGTAAAGGGATATTAAAACAAAAAAATGTGTTATCCTAATACCTTATGACTTGTTGAACTGATGATATTTTAAATCAACATAGATTGAAGGCTTTGAGGCCCTCAATTTGACAGTTGATTGTGATTGATGACCTCAATCACTCCCTACAAATATTTACGTTTTTCCTTCAATTATAAGTCTCTAATTTCCACCAATGTTCTCCTAATCGAGATCATAATTGGGGGGGGGTGACTTTTTCATTTCCCCTTCCCTCTTATTAAGGATAAATTTTATTAATCTTATTTCCGATGTGGGTTTTCCTCAAAGGTATTTTCTCTTTTCAACCTTTTATTTTCAAAGAAAAATTTCAAATTGCGAGGACGCAATTTAATGGAGGGGATAATGTAACACCCCGAGCTTCCACGATACGCTTCTCATTCAATAATGCAATAGCTTGCATTGTATGCAAGTTCGAGTTCTAACACACCGAGACTAATCAAAGTAGCCGTTATGAATAGTAATAACCACTTTTTAAAATTATATATATTTTATATTTCAAAATGGACTTCATTTTTGTATTTGTAATATCGAAATTATCCTAAGTTGAATTTTTTGTAACTTTCTGAGAAGTTCCAATTTTTTTATGAATAGTGAAAAATACTTAAAACAACTTTTTTAATAAAAATAATTTATTGTGATAAATTATACTATTTAGTGGTTTTAAAGTATAATTAGAATATATTTTTACCATTTTATCCAATGGTGTTCATTAGAATTAATTTAACATTGAAATTGGACATAAACAATTGCCAATCTTTTGATATAAATTGTTTCTTAAAAACACGCTATTTGTTGTGACAACGGGAATTAATTATAAAATTAATTAATGAAACTTATATTTTTGGAATTTTTTAAAATAGAAATCATTTTTGAATTCGTAATATCAATTATAGCTTAGGGTGAAATTTTGGCATTGTTCTGAAAAACTTCAATTTTTGATGAATAGTGAAACCACTAAGTGGTAGTTAAATAACTGATTTTTCGTTTAAATGAAATATTACCACTTCTGTGATTTTATTTTCAAAAATCCGACATACATGTTTGTCATTAAGAAGTAAAATGTGGTTCAATGAGATTAAAATAATTTTTTGGTGAATAGAAACTTTTAAGTTCTTAATCGCGATTAGAGGTAATTAGTGTAGTTTAAGGTAAAAATAATGTTTTAATAATATGATATGAGCTTGACACTTGTCCTACTCATATTGGATGAGTCATGGCCGACCGAGACAATCCATGGGTCAACTTGGGGACCCCATGGAGCCACTTTAGTTGAAAAATGACATAAATACCTTTTATTTAATGTTAAAGTAAAAAATGACACAAACATGAAATGTTTTACTAAAACAATTTTTACATGTGGTTATACAAGTCATATTTTTGACTATAAATAGTCATTGGAAAGCAAAAAAGATTTACTACATCATAGTATTTGTTTTATAATTTTTAGACATTAAATAAATTAAATTATTTATGACATCATTATGATGCTGCGATGACCTCATTATTTAACGATTTTAATAAAATGAAAAGATAATGTACAATCCAAGGCTTACACTTGTCCAAAGACAATTTGATGGGTATATTTCGAACACTTATCACCTTATCCACGAATTATATATGTTTGGGACATTTAGAATCCGAAAAGCATTGTATAATAATGTAAAAGTTCCATACTTTCCAAGAGTGCCCCTCCTCTCCTCTTATAAAAGGCCCCCACCTCTACCACCTCATTAACACTTTCAAGCCATTTGGATCAGAAAAACTCTGCCCAAATACTCTCCCAACTTCCCCATCTTACTCCTAGAAGCCTCAATTTGGGCAGAACTCTTCCCAAGGATGCCTTTGGCTCAAATCAAAAAAGAGTTACCCGATTTTGAGGTAATGTCTTCTCTAATGTTGTTTTGTTTTATTTTTCTTCTCCAACCCTCTAAACTCTTTTTATTCATTTATTTTGTAACAACACAAGTATCCTCAATATACTAGGATGTTGTTATAAGAAGGATTCGAGCTACACTTACACACACCTACATCTAATGGTTAATGAACATACGATTTCTGTGGATGGCGAATTTCTGCCTCACGAAACGATGATTGTTCAACACTCATATAACACCTTCAAAGGTGTCCATTAAGATGTCACTATATTTATATATGATATATAATATTTTAATGTTTTACTTATTCTTCTGTATTTCTCATTTATGGCATACTTTATGATTTCCATTATGGGTAAACGCGATAATTTCATTTTAGGAAGTGCGGACTACTGCCCCCTCAAAGTGATGTGAATCGTTAATGCCATATGTGGGATGCATAAAGGATGGAGTAAATGATATTATATATGATATTATACTGGAACTATATTATACCTTTATATAATTATGATTTAATTACATTAAATATGAAATAGAAATGAAAGTAGCGTTCATGCATAGGTACGGCTTACCGTCTCCATGAACGGTGCATTTCATTTCATACCTTTAAATGTTATGTAATATTTTGAATGAATGTATATACTGGATATATATGATATATATGATATCTTCATAATGAATATAATTCTGGATATAATGGATATTTCACCACATTAACAACTTGTAATTATAAGAAGGTTATTGTTGACACAAGTACCAAAGATCGACAAAATGACCGTTATTAACTTAAATAATTACATAACGTTCATAACATTATAATAAGTGATATAAAAAGGATAATGAAATTTAAAATGGTTCTTAATAAGGTAGATATTAACTCTAGTTTATTATTCAGGAGGTTAAATAACGGTTGAGTCAAGTCGGACACGAGGTAAGGGAACTTCTTAACCCAACTTCCATTCTTTGGGTTAATCTTCTACATTCAAATTATGTCATGATATTATTATGTCTTATTTTGTATTTTTACTTTCTTTATGTGTACCTATAGTGAATACACATAATAGATCTATTTTATTTTAAAATGATCTTTTTAAGGACTTCGTCTCTATCTCCTTTCATTGAGGCATGTTTTGTTTTGTACACAATTTTCTTTTATACGGTGTATAAACCCCTTTGACTTTTACGTTTATTCAAAAGGAATCTTTTTATACGAAGCGTTTTACTAAATTACAAAAAGGGAATGTTTTTCATTCCGTACTTATGCGGCAACAACGACTTCTCCGCTGCCGTGACCATTATTTGAGTTTCGTATTCCTCTACAAGCCATCATTTTTTTAATGAAAAATAAATACAAAGTTTTAATTTTCTTTTATTTTGGTATTGAAAATGGTTTTGAAAGCGTTTTTATTATATAAATGTGCTGTATTGATATCTTGTGATTGAAATGTGGAAATGTTATGTTTCCATTATGCATGTTTTATGTGATAAGATTCTGTTATGGTTTATGATATGTTTAAACCTATTCATATGAGGAATGCATTGGACTTAACAAGTGACGGGTGGAGCCCGCTATAGCTCCTCGATGCATCGGTAGGTCTCATGAGACAACTAGACGTGGAATTGGCCGATGCCCTTTCCCAATTTGATTTATGGTTTTGGCCGAGGCCTTAATCATTTTAGACGTCTTGGCCGAGGACTTGACAAAATGTTTCAGAATTTCTGGCATTATTCATTCCATCATTATAAAAGTGGTCAATGATATTTCATGTGATTATTCAACCAGTAGAATATCCATGTGAAGAATTAAATGGCATTATCTCATTTTACATTTTCCATATTATGTTGATGTTCAAGTTTAAAAGGCTTTTGTTTTAGTTATACATTGCCTTAAATGTTTATGTTTATTTATGAAAGCTTTCGCAATATTGTTATCCTTACTGAGCATCTGAGCTCACCCCTTTCAATGTTTTAATATTTTCCAGGATGTGAAGAAGTATTTTATGAATGACCTTCAGGGATTGTCAGAAGAGGATATGAGAGTGGACTATGGAGACTTTGTTATTGAAGTTTTCACTTTATGATGTAATGTAACGTTTACGAATGTATCTAGTGTTTCCAAGGCTACTAAAATAATCGGTCTTTTGATACTTGATCTTTTATGATCATGCCAATGTTACGAAGTAATGTACCGACTCTAGGTAGCTGGGGTCGGGGCGTTACATCCATAACCACGTTACTTATGATATTAATATATTTCATGTTTTGTGATAGTAAAATATTAATTTTGTACAAAATGATAGAAATTGTAATGCCTTAATGTAATTGTGACAACCTATCAGATGATGATGTTGAAGAAAATATGAGGGTGTGGTAACTCTGTGGAAGTTATCACAGGTCGAAATCAAAGGGAAAACATAAAATTTCATGTAATTGTATGTTAAATGAGGTCAATTTTTCTATGTCTTCAGTTAACCATCTGTTAAATATAATGTTACCACATAATATATTCATCAAAGATCTTGATGAATTTTGATGAAAATGAATTGAACATCAGGTTAATTTACGATGGATTTTACCTTTTAAAAGAAGTAATGATGTAAGCATAATAGGAAATAAATCTATGAAAATAATAAGTGAATTTGTCACATGTAGAAATGAAGAACGCATATGAATAAGTTAAGTTAATATAATAAGTTAAGTTTTTATATGATGGAGACATGTTATCATTATATGTGACACATTAAATTTACAATATAAAATTATGATGGAATTTTTATGTGAAACAATTCAAGAGCTAGTGTAATCGGGCTCATGTAAATATTATCTGACCATGTCGACACTGCTACCAAATTAAAAACTTGGTTTTGTAAACATAAAAATATTCTTCATTGATCATTTATCTACGTTATGTATTCTGTTACATATATGAATAGATATTTTTAAAATATATTCCCCTTATTTAGGTATGTACCATAAATGAAAATTTAAATCATTTATTTATAGAGGTTTATTCAAATTTCCAACAACAACAAATTTGATAATTTATAAAAGATTCATTTACTTTGAGGATAAATTATGTAAAATGAATAATTTATGAAAAACCTCAAATAAAAAAATATATAATTATCTCTCTTGAAGTTTTATTTAAACTAATTGGAAAATATACATATAAATAGAACTGTAGTTTTTGTGTGTATGTGCATGATAGATATGTGGACGTTATAATGAACATATACATGATATTATATTTGTATAACCTCTTAGTGTAATACTCATTTTATGTTTTTCATTGAAATATTTAAAAACATTTTTTCAACAAATACAAATAATTTTGAGGCGTCTCATACATTCACTCTTTATCTTTTACTCACTCTATTTTAGATTACATTATCGATGTGTTTTATATACTCAATTTATTTTTTAATTGAAGCTCTTTTATTCAATTGAGGTGTAATAGAAACTCCTTCCATTATTTATTACACATGATATCCTATATAGAAATATGAAAGTTGTTATTAGAACCATTTTCAACCTGTGTTTAGTTTTCATGTGTAAATCCTAATCCAAGTTATGGATCAATTTAATTTTTTAATAAAATTATTGGCTGTGGGTGATTTTCAAATGGGGAATATTGGATCATGATTTGAGATTGAATCCCGTTTATTAATTTTGTTGTGTGTTATTTGGAATAAATTTCACTGTTATAAAATAATTTTTATTTTACACCTATATATCAAAACAATGGTTTGGTTGTTAGATTGAATAAGTTTTTTATACAATGTTTTTTCTCCCATTTTTTTGAATTTTAATATTTGATAAAATATTTTTTTAACTCAATTGATAACCAGATTTGTTGAAGAATTTTAAAAATATCAAATTATATTCATATATTATTTTAGAAAACTGGGATACTTTTATAAAATTTTCAACCTAGTTTTAAATAATTTTAAATAGAAATTTTAATTTGAACTTAAATTACCCCTTCAGGAGATGTCCTCTTCAATAAGAATTTGGTATCAAGGGGTTTTATCTCTTTTTATTCCCTTTAATTGGCATCATGTTCTACCAAAATTTAAATTTTCTTGGTTATTATATAATTATATATTTAGGGATAAAATTTTTATTGAGGGGAATACTACTAACAAACATCGTTATTTTAGTGGGGGAAATTATAATTAGTTGAAGGATAAAATAAAAATATATATAAAGATAATGAAATTTGATATTTGGACTGTTATAGAGGGAAAATAAGAAAAAAATAAATATTCTACAGATGATTGGTCTGATTCAACTGTGTACTATTTTGACTATAATTGAAATTATATGAATTCATTATAATAAGAATTAGGAGAATATAGGTTCAATTTAATTTTCCCATGTTATACTACTTATAAAATATAGTGTACATTTTATGTTACTCATTAGTGAAAATAATATGTTATAAAATTGAAATTGAAACCAATATTATTATATAGGATACATTAATGATGAAACCATAAATATCAACTACTGAAATGTATCTCAGGTTCAATGATGTTTTCCATACAATGCATGTAAATGTAATGAAATGTGATGATAAGGATCAGGTGATGATACATCTGTGGTTCTTATATAATCCTTAGAGTGGAACCTCTTTTTCCACATAACAATCATGCGATATAAGTAAAATTAGGGTGAAGAATTTAACTGGTAAAATCATGATGTATGTGGAATAATAGAAACCAATAAAATATGATGATGGACCAAATAGAAAGTTAGTTTCAATCAAAACCTATAAGTCAATGATGATTGAGCTAATAAAAACTCTATTTATAATGTGGATGAATCAAAATCATTTATATATTAAGAGAATCGTCACATATCCAAAAGATTTAATATGTTCTACAAGAATATTAAATTCTTTAGGATATCCTATTATTGAAAATTTCATGACAGAGATGGAGATTGTAAAATGATAATTCTATCTAGTTAAGGGACATTCTATAAATTTTAAATTAAGGGAATATAAAATATTAATTTTAAAAATTAAAATATAATAAAAAATATGAGGAAAATAGAAAAAGGAAAAATAAATATATGAGCAAAACCATAATTGTTTCTATAGACAGTTCCATTGAGTTTTATTTTAGAAAACAAGTCAAGGATGGCCTAGAAAACATGTGTGTCATTATAATATCAACTGAGGTAAAAAATATTATCCACACATCTCATTGTCACATTTATGAGAACTCTAATAATGAATAAAATGATGAAAAATTACTATTAATTATTTATATTAGTATTTCAATATGATGGTTGTAGGATTAAATGAAAATTCTGATAAGTAAAAAAATTTATAGAAAAATTATACATTATCTGTTATTCTTAAATTTATTCTGATTTCAAAAAAGCAAATAATTATCATTTATTTGAAGCTAATAATGAATGTAAAATTTTAGAGAAACAAAAATAAGATCATAAAATGTATAAAATTAATTCTGAAAACATAACAAGGATTTTTGGTAAATGAATTTTACCCATGTAAACAACTAGGTTTGTATACTAGCCCCCCAATGTGGAAAATATCCAAGAATAAATATATTCCACATTCAAAATATTACAATTATAAAAATAGATCATATTATTGTTGTTCCAAAAAAAAATTTATTTAAAAAAATTATGTTTGATTATATTAATACATTTAAAACATAATTTCATTCCAAAATATCTCATTGAAAACCTCTCTAGACTGAAGAATGTATGGATAAAAAAAATTTTGTATTTAAATGCATTAAGTAACCTATCTTGTTGAATACCAATAGGAATTTTTAGTATCTAGATTGTTAATATTCTGAAATCATTACTAGTTACTTCTCAGGATTTAATATCCTTATATAGGTGTCTGTTATACATATTAAATTTGGTTATAACACCAAAAAAATATTTTATAACATGGTTTGATCCATAACTCTTATTTATTTATAATTTATTATGTTTCTGTTGACGGTTTAAACTATAATATTATTATCATATATAAATTATCTGATAATTTTTTCATGTAAAATTTTAAAATAATTCATGTATAATATATTATTCTAATCATGATTTAGTCATTACATCTGTACATAATGATAATGTATACACATTTGATTAAAATTGATTAATTTCTCATAAATTTTCTTACCTTAGTAACTTTTACAATGAACCTTGGTTATGGTAATGGAGATAAGGAAACTGTAACATTTAGTCTCCTTTTAAATTTTCTAGTAAATGTTCGATATGTATCTTCATACTCCAGTATTCCCAAAAGATAAATTTTGTACCCCATGTCCAAAAGAGAAACAATATAAGATCCATTTAAAATTAATGAATGTATATTCTTCTTATCAACCCCTATAAAAGTTCCACAAGGAATTTATTGGACATTCTAGAGTTTCTATATAAAATAGAAAAAATTATTACTATGTTCTTATTGAAGACTATTCTAGATACATTTGTGTATTATTATTATCTCACAATAGTGGAGAATGTACCAATTTTTAAGAATACAAAAAATATAATGACATGAATCAAGGTCTTACAATTATTTACTTATGATGTGATCGTGGATGTGAGATTGAAAATCAATAATTCGAAATTTTAGGTGAAAATAATTAATGAATTCATAAATTGTATACTCTTTGTAACCCCCAATAAAATGGTGATTTTGAAATAATGAATAAGACAGATTAAGAGATTTCTTATACCATGCTCAATTAGTATTGAATACCTTTTTTATAGAGGATAATAATAAAATGACTATATTCTAAATAGAGTTCCAATTAGACATATTTTAAATAAGACACTATGTCAGTTTTTGAATAGGATGAAACCAATGATTAAATAGATTATAGGACTTTGATGAAATGTTGGTATTAACAAAACAATGGAATTTTTAGTGAAATATTAATCAAGAAGTGATTAAGGAATCATCCTCGGTTACTCCACCACTAATAAATATTATGTTGTGATAAATAAATGAACAGATGCTCGAAAAAAACATTTACATCAAAATTTGACAAAATAGATCCATAAGTGGTTAATGATTCTTTATAAAACATTATGGATAATATTATTTACATGAATATTAACACCATAATCAATCTTCGTGATTTTTTAAATCCTCATATAAAACAATCACTTAGAACTAAGGTGCCTTTTGAAACAAACCATAAAATATATAATGTTGTACCATTTAAATCTATCCCTAGAGTCATTAGAACAAATGGATGCAATAATTTATATTGTATAGTAGGAAATATATATATAGATACTCAAAATGGAGCTTCTATTACAAAAAATTTTGATCATAAATACATCTATTAACATCATTAATTTATAAACATCACAAAATATATTTATGATGAATTACTTTTAATTTATATTCCAGAATAGTTGAATTAGATTGAAGAAAATTGAGTCTTTGAATGAGTGGAATAACTTTATTACATCTAGAGAATTAAAAATAAATGGGTTCTTAAGAAAATTGTAGATGAGTATAGAACAATAGTTAGGAAAAAAACAAGAATATTTATAGAATTTTACAGTCAATAAAATGGTATTAACATTTAATCATCCTTGGAACCAATAAAAAGACATGAATCTATTAGAATTTTTATAGACTATAAAGAAAATTTAAATTTCAAACTAAACCAAATTGAAGAGTTGAGTAGTTTTTAAATTCTTATATAATTGAGAATCTTATTTTATAAATCCCTTTTATTTCGAATCTCTCATTTTCAATCTCACATATTCAAATTAACCAATTATCATTATGGTTTAAAACAATCTTCTATATATTGGTATGAAAGGATCATAACATTTTTTCATTATAATTCTATTAATAATGATATGGATGATCCAAATATATTTGTTAAAAGTGGTTCAAAATATTTTATTGTAGTTCAAATTTATGATCATTATTACTTTTCTGGATTTTCTAAGAAAATTCACCTTTATATATTTTTAAAAATTTATGTAATATTATTTTGGATGATTTAAAAATCATATTGTTTTCAGTATTTTTTAAATAATGATTGAATCATTTTAAATCAAAAAAATTATATTATAAATTTTTTTCATGGATAATGCTAAATGTATTAATACTCTCTTGATTACATGATATAAGGTCGATTTAGAAGATGATGGGAATTCAGTTTACTAAACTAATTTCAAAATTATGACTATATTTTTACTATACATAAATGATTGTAAACATGATATTATGTTTAGCGTATGTTGGTGTGTTCATTTTCAATAAAATATAAAGTCATATAATCAAAATATTATGTAATTTTTTTAAATATGTCAAATGTAAATCTAATTTAGGTTTTTTCTCTAGAGGATAATCATTGGACATAATTAAATAATCATATATAGATTTTGGTGGTTGTATATAAAAAAGGCACCGTTAAAAAATATAACTTTTTAGGAAAGTATATAGTTTAATGGTGTTTTATGAAACAAAATTGTGTTTCATTATTAACTACTGAAGTTGAATAAAAAGATGAAGGTAGTTTTTATACCTTGTTCTATTGATGAAATGTTAATTTCAAGAATATGGTCAACACATTATACATATCCTTATAAAAAATCAAAATTCAACATATATATAAATTTCAAATAATTATAATTCTCATTAGTGGAAAATATTTTCTGATATAACAATAGTTTTATGAGATACCACATTTAAAATCATGATATTACTATTTAATTATTTTTATTGAACATTATCGTGCTAGTATATTAATAAATATAAAAAATATTAGGAAGATAAATTTTATCATTTAGGAGTTAGTTTTGATATATTTTCCCTCAATCATATCATTATTTTCTTACACATGTACTTAATAATAATTGTTATGAATTAAATTATTATATATTAAATTCTTTGTGTACAAATAATATTTCTAATCATGAGATATCATTCACATGGTCAGTTATGTTTCCATGAGTGTTTTTTCATACATTTTCTTAGGTGACCTTAATATTCTGAAATTTTAGTTAGTATATCTATAATTTTTTTCGTTAGTTATGTTACTATGACCCATTTTTCATGTCATCATTTTCTTACAGGTGTATATCTATGTTTTAAACAATAAATAACCAGTATACATACAATTATTGTTTCTATTTAATATTATTATTATGTTTTCTTGGATGGATTTTATTTTTATTATAATATAATTTTATACCATAAATTATAAACTAAAATAAAAAATTGTAAATTAAACTATCACACATCTAAAAATTAAAAAATAATTTATTCATTCTGAATCTCCACCTGTTGTCTCTCTCTCAAACCACTTTTCCCAACCAATTTTATTTCTCTCTAGCATGAACCCCCAAAATTAAAATAAAAGTGTTAAAATGAGGTGGCTGAAAAGATTTTGTGCTGATGCATATCATGTTTTATTATATCATACAATGGAATAGAAGGGAAGAGAAAGGTAAAATTGGGGTTGCTGTCATGCCTCACAACCATCCTAAGTTGGACTAACCTTTCTGTGCTAAAAATGTAGTATATATAGAATAGAAGTCGAAAATATATATATTTTTGGTAAATGAAGTAAAATTAATTTTTTCATAGAATGGTTCAAGGATAATAAAATGAAATTTTATAACTGATTTTTTATATAGATTAATGTCTATATAAAAATCATTTCAAAAGATAAAAGGTATGAAATTCAAATTATAGTAAACACTATTTTTTTCTTAAATAATCATGGATATGAATGTATGTGAACATAAATATACAAACATTGATTATTACTAGAGCTTCTTTCCACTAAATAATGCTAATTTTATTTTTCTGAGTGCTTTTGAGGAATTGGATGGGAGCATGATTCACAGAAGGCCTATTTTGTTGAATCAAAAGGTTCATTTTGACATTTCTATTCATTTTCATTTTAAAATCACAAAAAATTATTTATTATACATTCGTGTTCAATGTATTTTTACAATGTTTTTATAGAAAAAAATTATATTTTACCATACTAACATTAAAAAAATTTATCTTATGTAAATAATATTATATTTTATAATTACTATATTCCTAATTTGTTTGCATATGATAAATATCATACTAATGAACATTATTGTAATAAAAAATCCTAAATTATCATATCGAGGATGTATAAGATTTATATTATACAAATAATTTAAAAATCTATTGTCAATAAATATGTCTACTCTTTTGTATGAATTTTTTTTAATCCTAATAAAAATGATATCAATATAAATTGAATGGACAATCATAATGAATATCATCAGACTAATTTCAATTTTTTTCTAATATCCATATTACTTGATCATAATGTGATGAAAACATTTAAAAAAACTACCACATATATTTATTTCTTGTATGACCATTGATGTTCAAGTTGTCCAGCTCCTCACAAAAAACTGAGAGAAAATAATACCAATGGAGATCAAGTTGACCATTAGAAGGCTTGCTATAAATACCAGGTAATTTGATGATCACAGTAAACAATATAGAGAACCGAAGTGTGATGTTGTTTTAGCTCTCATTGAATTTCCTCATTATAGATTTTTCTAATGATTTTACATAGTGAAAAAAATGTTCTTATACTTTTATATTACATTAGAGAGTTTCTTTACTAAAGAAAAATTTTCAGGTTTTCACTAATTAATTTAATTTTTGTGTTTTTTTTTTGATTTACTGCTTGCTGGGATATCAAGGAAAATTTTTTTCAAACATGTTTTTATTGAGGGATTCAGTGGATTATAAGGCTATGTGAATTAAGTATCTATATCGAGGGCTGGATAGGATAAATAGGAAGACAAATCATCATATTGAATGATTATTTCTGTGTGTATAAGACTTTTCTTCATGAAACTATAAATTGAAGGAACATTATCCTTTTGTTATTGGATACCCTTATCTTTGGGTTAAGTGAATTCTATTAAATTGTATTACTTTTTCATTAAAATTATTATACATTCCACTACATTAAAAACAAGTGATATTTAGTATTCGTCATTATATTTTTATTTCATTTATTATATTACCATTAACTACAATTCAGTTTTTTAACTAAATATGATTATATGTGATTTAAGATTAAATCATTACATTTTTTGTATTACTATATTAAATGAAAACCATTGTGATGATGATTTCTTGTATAATCGATTTAATTTTTATTATGATTATCTTTTTAGATTTTATTATGATATATTTATATTACTATGTATATACAATTTTTATTATTAGGTTCACATCGCTTACACTAATTAACATTCTATGCACTTTAAGATAGAATCATCTATTTGGTGACTTGTACCATAATAATCATATTGACATCAAATTGATTATGATAACTTTATTATCATTACCAATGGGCCTAGTCTAATTACTATTTAAATATATAAGAGTATTATTGAATTCCATTATTTGAAACTCTTTTAAACTAAATTCTTCCATGGTTATGAAAAGTGGTGTTTAAAAATAAAATTCACCCAACCCCTTATTTATTTAGCAATCTACATATAAATTTCAGTCAAAATATTTGTATCAGAGTAGAATTCCACTACACAAATATATTCTAATTACATTTACTTTTTAATGTTATATTTAGTTATTCCTATAAAATATTTTTATATAATTATTTATAAAATGTACATGTATTGTAGAAATCATATTTTAGTATCAATTTTAAGATGGATTCACTTAATTAATGATCCATAAAAAATATCAATCCAATAAGACCGCTAATAAATAATTGTAATGATAATGAATATAATAGAAATGGAATGAATAATTTTATATTAAAATAAGGATTTTTTTAATTTTTTTTATTATGACTAGTGATTATAAAATTCTAAATAATGAAATTAGAACATTTAATAGTCAATATATGTAGAAATTTCTACTAAATAACAAGGTTCATAATGCCTTGTTATTTTATATATTAATAAATATATATACCTATATTACCACTTGTGAATCATACAATATTATTTGGAAGAAAAAATATTTTACACATTTTGGAACATCAATTTTTTTAATTAAACTTGTTATATTGATAGCTGATTGTCATTCTATTGAATTCCCTTATACTGAACCAATTGTTAATATAAAAAAAGTTTTATGAAAATTGTTAATAGTTTAAAATCATTGGGTGAAAAATAATTATTGGATGCAATCCTTATTGAAAAATTTATTAGTATCATTCCAAATGAGTGGGAATTAATGATAAATGTTCTTAATGATTTAAAAAGGATTATGAATTTTACTCTTGCTGATTTATTTTGATATATTTTACAATATGAGAATATATTGAATATAGTTATAGAGAAAGATATAGAAGATTAATGATGAGGCTTATTTTTCTTCTACTTCAAATATTGTAAATTCTCAGACTCTTGAGAAGGTTGTTAATTCGTAAAAATAAAAGGTTATTGATCAATATTATTTCAGTCATTCTTAATAATGATATATTGAATTATTCGACCTTTCTCGAAGAAAGAATTAGATTGTTTGTAAAATGTATTTTTAGTATCATTACAATAATTATAAGAAATATAGGAATGAAACAAATGATTCTGATGTTACTTTTTTTGTATGCAAAAGATCTGAACATATCTGACATAACAATCACAAGTTGAAAAGAAAAAATAGGATGGAAATGAATTTTTATAGAAAATAAGATAAATTATTAAAAGTTTCAAAAGAATAAATTCATGAAAGATAGTTACTTGTGGAGTGACATTGGAGGATATTCTTCTGTTTATTCATTAGATAATGAAAATCACAGTGATGAGAATATTTGTCTCTATTCGGGAATACCTTTTGAAGATAAATGTCTTATGGATATGGTAGGAACTTCTGAATCATTAAAAAATATGAATTTGAATGAAAAGTACTCTGTTGAGAAATATTATATTTCTTATGATGATGAAACTTCCTCGGTATATGATAATAATTTATGTTTTTTATTACTATGTATCAATATTTTTTAAATTTATAAAAAATGAAAAAAAAAATTATTAAGAAACATGAAAATCAAAAATACTAGAGTATTTGTTTTAATAAGAGAATTATTAGATCATTCAAAATATCTTGACATGAAAACATTTATAGATTATTCAATTTATATAAATATCAAAAATGATCATTCTGAAAAGGATATAAATTCAATATATTTTGAAAAGGTCAATTATGAAAAAACATTAAGGAAAATAACATAATCTTAAAAATATTATTCATGAAGACAATCATATATTTTTAAAGCTAAAGTATGATATTTATTATTTAATGAAACATTTTTCAAAATACATCTAGTAAGGATAGTTTCAATGAATATTATAAACAACTACATCCTCATGGATCTAGTATCGGAATGTGATATAGCCATTAAAAACCTAATATTAGTAACAATTTCTTTGTTCTTAAAAATTCCCCATTTTGTAAAAATTGTTAAAGTGAAGTTCACTAGAATAAAATATATTATTTAAAAAAAATTCAATATTTAAGATGTTAAAAAATTCATTTTTGATGAAAAACGTGGATTTCTAAAAAAATACTAACATTTTCATGCGTAAGAAATTTTTGGGTTCCTAAATAGTATTTGTTTTATTTTTTTGGAAAATAAATATACCTAAAATAATAATATATGGTAATTGGATAGGGGTTATTCGTGACATATGATTTGTAATAATTATTTCTTTTAATAAATTATCAAAATAAATTGTGTAAGAGTTACTTTTTTCGATAAAGATCGTGGAAGTATTGTTTGTTTAGGTAATATAGTTCTTCACAAAAATTATTGAATTAAAAATATTTTATTTTTTAAGGATGTTAACAACATCCTAAAAAGAATATATTAAATTTTTATGATATTTTCCTTTTGAATTATAGGAATGAGTAATGTTATGTACACAATTCCAAGGATGAATACTTTCATTCCTCTCAACAACATGAGAATGTTTATAGAAATAAATTCGAAGACATTAAGAGGTAATAATTATAAAATTATGTATATTGAAAAAATGACTTGTTATGGATCTAAAGAAATATAGATTTGATTCTTCAAATTTTTGTGACCCTTTTTAATATGGATTTTATCATAAGTTGAGCTTTAAATATATTATTTATGTCTCAACTATTTAAACATTATTGTTAGTGAACACATGTTTATTTGTCCACACATAAATTTGAGGTATTTGGGGAATTTACTATATATTTGTTTTGGTTGATTATTACAATTGATAGGCATGAGTATATTTTCTAGCAATGAAACATGAATGTTTTTTCTTTTTGAAACATTTTAGCCAATGTTTAAAATGATAGAAAATGAACAATGATAATCATATGTGTTGATCATGGTGGATAATTTTTAATTTTTAATTTTTAATTTTTTTATCAATAATGGAATTACATATAACATTCATCTCCAATAACTCCATGGTAAAATGGTTTTGTTGAAGGAATAAATATTATTCATCACGAAATAATGAGATCCATGTTGAGTGAATACTCAATTGCTAATAATTTTTATACTAACGTTGTTACTAGAAATTTATATACTATAAATCATTTATTTATTTTACCCATTTTTAATAAAACTCATTATAAATTTTTCACTGGTCGAAAACCAAATTTTTTATACCTCAATGTATTTAGATGGAAATTATTCTTTTTGAATATTAAAAATAACATTCACAAACTCACACTAAATTTCAATGAAGGAGTATATTTAGGATATTATATTATATTAAAGGCATATATATTTTTAATTAAAAAATGTTATATCATTTAAGAAACAATACATGTAAAATTTTATGAAACTAATCATTAAGTTTTTTTTAAAATAAAACTAAATCCTACGATGAGTTTTCGAAGACTGATTTCCAACCAGTAATTAAATATTCACCAAATAAAGAAAATACTAAATACAAAGTTTTTAAATTATTCATTTTGTAAGATATTATATAATAGGATAATGATCATGTTTTATAAAAGTCATGTTAGTTTTTACTTAGGAACCATCCTTGTAATTATATAATTGGTGATTTGTGTAAACATGCATGAACAAGATGTTATTGAGGATTTCAAGTGGAGCATTTTCCTTTCCTTTATCAATTAGAACATAAATGTCTTGATGATTATTTAGGTGACAATGATTGGATTATGGATAATCACGATACACTAAATGAATTAAAAACAAACAAATTACAAAAATTTTAGGAATGGCCTAAAGAACCATCAGTAATTAGTGTAAAATGGGTTTCTGAAAAAAATATGAAAATATAATAATCATTTGAAATTAAAATAAAATTCTAATGATTATAATCCACAAGAGGGAATGGAATATGAAGAAACCTTTGTTCATATAATTATAGTTGAATCAATTCGTATTCTTTTATAGTTTGCAGCATTTATTAATTTCAAAAAATTTCAAAAAGTTGAAATTTGTTCATTCATTAATAGATATGATCAAGAGGATGTTTATTTGAACAATATATTGGGGATGAATATAGAAAACATCTGTAATATATTTATAAACATACCAAAGATTTATATTGACATAAACATTCCTGTAGAGATTGGTATAATAGATTAACGAGATTTTTCTTAAAATACAATAATGTTAAGGGAACCAATTATCCGAAACTTTTAATAAATAATGTAAACAGAAACATTTTTATTTTTAGAATTAATGTTGATGAATTTATTTTCGGAACGACTAAAAAATAATTAATATATTCCATTGTGAATATTACTAAATATAATATTGAAATAAGTATAATGAGTGAGTAAACATTTTTTATTGGTTTTAAAATTTTTCAAAAAACTAATAAGGTTCCAATATATCTAAAAATAATTATATAAAATATCTTATTAAAATGTATTGATAAAAAAATATTAAAATCCTTAGTACTCCAACAAGTACCTCATAAACAAAAAATATCGATGAAAGGGAAGAGAACCTTGAATTTGGAGGATGGGGTGCTAGGAATGGAGGATGCTCCGCCTTCTTGGACAATAGTGCGAGACAAAAAAAGAAAAATCTGATGCTACGCTTAAACATCATTTAGAATTTATTATGAGCTCAGAAGAGGTAAGGGTTGAAGCTGTCCTAACAATTAATGCTCTTACTGCAGAGGCTGAAAGAATGATGTAAAGGGAAATAAGGGTTCCTTCTAATGAGGAGTAATGAAACTGGATTTAAGATGGACTTGATTTTAATTCAAGGCTTTATCAAAGGGATGATAAGAACAGAGGAGTATATCCATTCTTGGGACTAGCTGGAAAAAGAGTTCGAAGCTATTCTGATGTAAGAACTAGAAACTCGTGTAAAAACCATCTAGTGAAACATTTTCGGGAGATTATATCTGGTAAGCTGCATTATCATTTTAATGACTCGATGTCCTATTTTAATCGTTGATACTTTGGTTTCTCACTTTGTTCCTTAAAAGTGTTTGATAATAAAAAAATTAATTTTGAGTGAGCTATACATTACTATTAGTAAACCACACATAATTGTTTCTTTATTCTAATGTGCATGGTATCAAGAAAGTCCAAGGGAACCTCATTTAGAATTAGTTAAACCAATTTTTCATTATTTGAAGGGTAAAATGTATTTAATACATTTCTAGTCTTCTAGTAGACATTTTGAATTAAAAATTATTTTATGATTCTGACATTAGTGGATGCAGAATTGAATGAAAAAGTACATTCAAAAGCTATCATTTCTTATTAGGATCATTATGTTTTTGGACTTGTATGAAACTAAACTTGATAGCACTTTCCACTCTTGAAGCTGAATTTGTGGAAGTTGGTTGTTGTTGTTCTCAGGTGTTTCAGATTCAACATACTCTCAGTGACTATGGCATCAGTATTAAAAAATATTTATCTACTTTTGACAAAAAATGATTCATTTCAATTAGAAAAAACCATGAACCACTCTCTCATCAAAATCACATAGACATTTTGCATCAATTGCTCAGGGATAAAAAAAAGATATGAATTTACAATTTATCAGAATTCAAGAACAACTTGTCGATATTTTTACAATACCATTACCTCATGATATATTTGAATATATGAAATAGATGAAAAGAATTATCAACATCAAGTACTCATTCATATATATATCTTATTTAAACAATATACATATATTAATTATGTTAACTACAAAGAGGGAGAAAATATGTTTGATAGTTGGGAAAATATATAATTCATAGAAAATTATTGTACACAAAATTTTATCTCAATATTATTTTAGTGAAATTATATTTTAAAATGTTTCATACTAAATTATTTTGGTACACAACATATTCAAATAAAAATGATTTATTACCCTTTATTTTCATACTCAAAAATTTCATAATCAAAAAATTTCACCTCAAAATGTCTATACATAAATTTCATACTCAATGTATTCAAACTAAATTGTTTTTAAAAAATAATAAACTATTTAATCCAGCATATCAATCTTGACACTATGATGTCTAAAATTTCATTAAAATACAATATTTCAATAATAATCTAGTTGTTCTATTTTATTTAAAATAAATCATTATCAAATTTAAATTGAATTCGATCAATGTTTTCTTTCTTCTAAAATATTATGTGTATATTTTTTAACCATCGGAACAAATTGATCTAATATGAACCGTAGAACTTGAACCATCTTCATTATCTACCTATATAAAGGGGACCTATGACCTTTTTGTGCATCTCTTTTCACAAATGTATCCCGGAAGGACTGTCTCCCTTCATGTAGTTCAGTTCGGATATTTTCCCTCTCAAAAATGTTTTTTTTTCATTTAGGTAAGAATCCACAGCACCTTCTACCAAATAAATACCTTTTATAGATTTCTCAACTATGACCTTCTTCATATAAATTTTAGTAAATTTTTTTTAATGTGTAGTATGATTCCTTAATGAAAGGGATTATTAAATTTCAAGGATTGTTATAAGGGTATTTAGATGAACCAGAGACAAATAATGATCATATTCATATTGATGATGTTAGATATTTTAATAGTTTTATTAAATATGATAAAGAATTAAATATATATTTCTCTATGTATAGAAAATATATTAGAATTTATATTAAAAAATATAATCATTTCTATAGAGTACCCTAAGAAAGAGATTATTTTTTTATTTTTCACAAGTTATCGAATGATAACAATACCTTTAATATAAAAATTGTTAAGGAATCAATTTTTGAAATTCACGATCATAAAATAAAACTCACTCATCTCTCTTATAATAAATTTCTTACTTCCATATGGATGTCAATATTTTTCATTCCAAAAGGGTGATAGGGATAACGAAAAGTTTTGAGGTTACATTACTCTTGATTATTTTTCCAATATGTGAATGTTGAAATTGATGAGTATTATCTTTCTAACCATCAACATCCAAAAGAGCAGAGCCATCAAATGTAATTTGATAATGTTTATAGGAATAATTATTTCATTTTTATGTGAGGGAATGGTTTTTTTCAATGTTTCATTCAAGTCAAAAATAATGAAAATGAAAATTAATATTTTTAGCGAGGACACAATCAAGAGGTTAAAAATAGATTTTGAGGAAGAATGAAAAATATTGTGTAAGTTGCTGAAGTCAAACGTTCAATGGAAGTTATTGGCGATAGTCATAATGTTTCAAATGAAATCATACTGACTATTTTAGAAAATAAAAATAAATCTAAGTCTCTTTCACCAAAAAATTCAATAAAATAAAATTAGTTTCTTGTTGATGTTGCATATGAATGGAGAATAAGGAATGATGAAAGGAAATAATGTGATCCTCCAAATGGTCTTGATCTTTATGCAGCCATATAAGAAAAAACATGTGGTGAAGTATCATGCATTGAATAAGTAAACAAATAATATATGAAAAATACATATTCTAACATTGTATACAAAGATAATTTGATGAATGATGTTGAAAAATATGTTACTGAAATAATAATGGGAGAATATTCTAAATTATGTATGATTATTCCCTCTATCCATGAAAAATGAAAATGTATAAAAATTGTTCATTAAGAACTGATTCCACCAAAAAAATAGTCATTAAAAATCAGAATATTAAGAAATATATAATCATATGCGACCAATAGATGTGTACATTGGTGAAAACGAATAATGAAATAATGAAAAATAAGAAGAATAATATGAAGAATAAATGGAAGAAGAAGAGGATGCAAATAGTAAGGTAGCCATTCAATGTCAAAAATATCATTCCAATAAAATAACCATGGGATTTTTAATAAAATACTCATTATATTTACCATATCCATGAATTGAGTCCTAAACAATGTTTATCATAGAACTAAATTTGGTAATGTAACTCATATTTTTGATTTATATGAAGAGGCCAAGTCCAATAAAAACTAAAATAATACATCCTTATATGTGGCCATCAGAACCCATTATGGAGAGATTCTAGATTTCGAATAAGATTATAACTCATTAAATAAAATATGAAAAAATTATTTTATTATATTTTCAAATATTTAAATATAATTCAAAATACTATTCCATGTTTTCCGAGGTTTAAAAAAGATTTGGTTTCAAAAAACCAAAATTAAAAATCCAATTTAGTTAAATTTTTACTAGAAAAATTGATCATACTTGAAGCTTATTTTATGGTTATTGAAGAGAGTTATCAGAAAAAAACAATGGACAAAATAGTTAATGTATTATCATAATGGTGATCATTATATCAACGATCCATAAGACATAATTGATCCTATATGGAATATTATAAATTTTGTCTATGTTTTTTTTCAAAATGTTAGCAAGCGATACAACTAGAAATGTAATATTTTTTAAATATTTTAGAAGATTAGAAGTTACCCGGTATAATAAAGTCAATAATATAAAGGGGTAGATAAAACAAAATAAATTAGATGCTTCGAGGATCAATAATTACAAATATGAAATAGTTGAATTGAAAAAAAATTAATGTTGGATGATATAATTGAAGTTAGAGAAATTATTAGTAAGAACCATGAACTAATTTAAGAATATCAATAATAGAATCATGATACCCAGGAAAATAAAAAAAATGATAAGAAGTAAGGATTAATTTTATATAAGAAATGATTCACTCTAAGGAATAACTGATTCATTCATAGGATCACCTATTTTCTGATCAAGAAGAACAATTTTAGATCCTGTAAGAGTTTTATGAAAAGGTGAATGATGAATAAATACAATTTAGAATGTTGAAAATGGCCATGTAAAAAATCAAGGAAAATAAGTGATTTTTTTATCTCATGTTTTTTTTTCCTTTAAATTTCAATGAGAAGACTTATTCATCTATATTTAAGCTGATTGAATATCTTTCGTTTATCTTTTATGAATGTTCATCCATTTATATTTTATATTCACTTACATTATTTTTTCTTATATATCATTTCAATATCCATTTTTATGTACTAGAAGTCTTATTCCTATTCCTTCTAGAAAATCTAAAATGGGAAGAAATGTTAAAAAAATACGATAATTATAAGGTTTGAAGGATATTAAATAAGAAATGGAGGAAATATTCTAAAGAAGTGAATATGATGATTTTGGAATTTCATATACTATGAGGGGGTTAGTCATATTCACTATTTTTCAATTTAGTTATGAACTGAGGGGTATATAATTAATAATGTGTATTTCTAAATATAGAATTTCATAAAAAGAATATACTACATATGTTTTTAATGTAAATTTCTATTTATGTCTTTTGGTTTATTATTTACAAAAAATATAGAGATTGTTTCAACCAATGAAAATGTTTGAAATTTACAATCCTAATTATTTGGAAGTCACAAACTATTAATTAATTAATTAATTTCCAATATATTTTGACATTCTTTTTATTAAAACATATAACATGTTACTTTGTTTACATTAATTATTTTTAAAATATGAAAATAAATTTAATATTATCATTAAAATATTCATAATGAGTATGAATAATATAAATATCAAACTCCTTATTAATACAGTAATGAAAACTTCTTGGATTATCAACTGTTCATTTTTCAAATTTATATAATTAACATCATTTGAAAATCAATTATTTATCATTCTGTTTAGACTATTATACTGAAAAGATATTTTTAATCAAAAATAATGATATTAAAATTAATTTTGTTTACACTTGTAATGAATACCATCATGACCATTTAAATTTATTTTTTGAATCCAGGGAACATGGTCAAAATGTAAAGATTAATGTTAAAACAAAATGCTGTCGTGAATTCAGATAATATAAGATTATTGATGTTTGGGCTATCCAGGACCACATGAAAATATAACTAAAACTATGAATGTTAGGGTTCAATATGATCTTTGGAATGAATTCCAATAAATACCATGTCATATAAATAGTATGATAAATTTTATAAATATTCAATGTGTGATGTTTTTGTATCTCTCATTAAATTTTTTCATTCTCTATTTTTCTAAAGAGTCCAAATGGTGAACATAATTTTCATAGTTTTATCTACTAATTTAGATATTGTATTTCATTATCAATCATTTTCAGGTTTTATCCTTAATAATTTTCTATCATCATCTTATATTTTTCTGAGAATGGGAATCTGGTTATAGCAAGACAAAGTTATGAAAATATTTTTTTGATCAAGGTATTACTATGATATGAAGATTTAATGAAGCTAATTGTTGTATCGAGGGCTTATAAGGGTTGTGAGATTGATGGATCATCATGTCAATGTCTTACCTAGGTGATTATGAGAGAAAAGTTCTTGAATTTATAAATCAAGGGACATTTATCCTAGGTTATTGGATATCCTTATCTTTTTGTTCAAATAACTACTTTCAATTGTATTACTTTTCTAAAATACTATAAATTCTAATGAATAAATATAAATGATATGGTTCATTCATATATCTATTTTCATATCATTTATCATAATATATTTAATTACAATTAATTGGTTTTACTGAATAAATCTATATACACATTAAGAATGAATAAATAGATTTTTTTAATTACTGTATTAAATCATAACAATTGTGATTACAATTTCATTTATTATCTTTTATATTTTATTTTTATTATCATAATAAAATTGTTTATAAAACTTTTGTAATAATATTTAATTAAAATATCAATTATTTAAATTATACAACCTTCTCTACATATAATTTTATTCACATAAAGAGTGAATAATATTTTTGGTGACCAGTGACATAATAATCATATTGGAATCAACCTAATTAATATATCATTATTATTTAACCCAAATTCATAGTATGACTACTTTTCAGTTATATAATAAGTTTTTGTGAATTAATGTAATTTCACTACTATAAAAACAAGTATTTGCGACGGGATCCCGTCGCAAATGGCCCGTTACTGATAACAGTGTCGCAACAAAAATTATTTGCGACGGGCCCGTCGCTAAAGCCTTTTCTTGCAACGGGGATTCTCCCCGTCGCAAATTGTACTCCGTATATTTGTAAAAAACTTTTTTAAATAGTAATTGCGACGGGCCCCATCGCAAATACCTGTTGCGACGGGCCCCGTCGAAAATACCAGTTGCGACGGGACTGCCACAATTTGTTTTTGCAATGGGACCCGTCGCAAAAACTATTTTAAAAAAAAAACTATTAATAAATTATTTTAATGCATATATTAATAATACTATTTGCGACAGGCATAGTATCCCGTCACAAATACTATAAAAAAAATAAAAAAAATAAATTGTTAATAAATTATTTTAATTAATATAATAATTATACAATTATAATTCAAAAATAAAAAAGAAAAAATTATTAATAGATGATTTTAATTACTATAATAATAGAATTATAATTCACATATAAAAATAATAAATTATTAATACATTATTGTAATTAATACAATAATAATAGAATTATAATTCAAAAATAAAAAATAATAGAATATTAATAAATGATTTAATTAATATAATAATATTAGAATTATAATTCATAAATAAAAAATATATTAATAAGTTATTTTAATTAATATAAATATAATAGAATTATTATACATTTAAATATTAAAATAATTCAAGTATTACAAGAAAATATAATTAAATTATATTATTATAAAATTTTAATATATATATATAATTTAATATTATAAAATATAAATAATATTATTATTCATATTAATATTGTTATATCAAAATATAATATTATTAATATTTTATAACGAGACAGAAACTACGAATAGAAAAAAAAATCATATTTTGATTTCAAAAATTTTATATCATAAAAACAAACTCTAATCTGAAGGAGGGGGGGAGGGGGGATCTGCAGATGGTGGTGGAAGAAACTACATCCCTAAAGCATGTGTGAGTCGGCGCATGTACTCCATCTGCTCCTGATGCTACTGCTGCCACTGACTCATCTGCTCCTCGTACAGCTGCTGCTGGCGCCGATGCTCCTCCTCATGCTGCTGACGCATCTACTCCTGCTCTTGTTGGAGACTCTCTATCAGTGCAGTCTGAGATCACAACTGATCCTCATATAGTGTAGCAGAAGAAGATGCTGGAGCTCCTCTCGAGCTGGACGCTGACATCGCTGCACTGCCATAATAATCTCAAGGAGTCAGTCGAGAGCTGATACCAACTACCCGGCCCTTCTCGAAGGCATACTGGGTGGCCTGCATCCATATCGCCTCATCAAACTGACAGCCAATGGTCTGATCTGATGACTCGGCCTGACTCTCAGGCCGGGTCTGTGATGCTACGACCTCATATGACTCATATAGTTCCAATTTAAAATTAAAATTGCGAATATAGTATATATAGTTAATTTTTAAACTTCAAAACAAATAATACTGACCACGATGTGATGCTGACCATCACCTCTGAGCTCCCCATTAGCAGGATCACTATACATCCTCCGATATACGTCGTAATCCGTAATATCGGGGTGCTTGACAGCCTATATGAATAAAAAATTAACTGTTAATATTTATAGTTATATAAAATATTTATAAATAATGTACGTACCAGATGCTGTCTATGAGTACTGAAAGAACAACTCCCAGCTCGATGAGTCACCTCCTATCTCCCCCGATTCTGCCTCCCCACCGATGATCTCCTCTGAAAGGCACCAGTCAACCAGTTCGCACATAATCCATCCCATACATGGGATAAAATGTACTCTGGTCGGTGTGCTCTACATGACTCGTCAAAATCTGACACTCCTACTTTCTTCATGGCAGCTTTTCTTAAATTGTTCAATAACTGACGAAAGCGATCAGGCATGGCCACCTCTCATTCCTCGTGGACGGTGTCACGCATGGTATCCTCGATCGGATACCATAAACCCTACAAATAAATCAAAATATCAAGTAAGAAATGAAATAATTTTCAAAATAAAAATTATTTATTTACGTACGTACCAACCAATAGCCAAACATGGCCTACTGCACATCAATGGGAATCTGCTCCCATGTGGTCCATGGATGAGAGAAATAGTTGCGCAAAATTGCGATGCCCTTTCCGACTGCTATATGTGGAAAACTGTAAAAATAATAAACATTTATTATGTGAATAGATTAATGAAATCATAGTCAAATCCACAGGTTATCACACAGGTTATCACACCTCCGTGTGCGTGGATCAATCCCAAGATGTGGACGTCGCTCGGGGACGGGGTCAGGAATCATCAATCGTGCAAGACTGTGCCCCCTCCGCGTACTCCCTGGAGTGCCTGCAGGCTGAGGGTCATCTTCCAGCAACTCATCCGCATCGAAATACAGGTCAGCATCTTCCAACTCATGAAATGTGTCGCCGTCCATTTGAAACATAAAATGTTAATGTTGTTAGAAAATAATTGATAATTACTATTATATATACATATACATATATATATATTATGATTGTATATAACTACCATAAAATTCTATCAGTGTTCATCATCATCATCTTCTTCATATATGCCAATGTCATCTTCATATTGCTCCTCAACATCATCGATGTCCATTCGAGTTCCAGTTTCTTCATCTCTTACCATTTCAAATTCATATGTGACATCATTAACATCATCTTCATCACCGACTCTTAAATGTGGGGTGTCATCATTGATACTCATGTCTCTTTGTAAAAAAGATTGATTTTGAGTACTCTCTTAAAAAACTTCAATTCTTTTCACATCAGTGAAAGCACATTCACTTTGACTAAACTGATTGTCTCGAATTTTGATTTTTATTACACTCCACCAATCAGTCAAGTCTCTTGATGTAGCACAGTACTTTGCGTAATAAACTTGATGTGCCTGTTGAGCCAATAATAATGGTTCATTTACTGCGAGAACACTTTTAAATTTAATATCGATGATTCCATGAGTCGGATGAACACGCACACCTCTCTCTGTATCCAACCACTGACATTTGAATATGGTTATATAATGTTGTCCAAGATAACAGAGTTCAATGATTTCATCAAGTATGCCATAAAAGTCAACATCATTTTCTCGATGATGAGATCCTCTCAAGCTAAGTCCACTGTTCATTTTTTTTATTCCCCATATACATGTGTGTGAAATCGAAATCCATTCACCACAAATGCATTATAAGCTTTAACAAGTTTGGAAGGTGGGTTACTCAATATACACAGCCGTTTGTCAGTTTTATCAGCATGTCAAGACACCTTGAATTTTGAGAAATAATTATCAACATAGTAAACTATACTTTGAATTAGTTTCTAAAAGATAAATAATTTATATTACCAGTTTTTGAAACCACTGAGAGAAATTTTTCTGTCGGCGTTCTTCAAGAGCAGCTGTTGTAATTTGTGGAATTTGTTTATTGATATGATTATCATACAACCTATAAAAAACAAATTTATTTACTGTAACATAAATGATAGAATAAGTGATATAAACACTTAAAATACAACTGATGTCATCTCTTCACAGTTGAGCATAACATACGTATGAGCTCTGTGATGTTCATCATCCGAAATCCAGCGTTCATAAACTCCACCAAAACCAATATCTGGCTGGTTGAAAATAGATAATTGATTCTCGATTTCATCAATATTCCTCTCATTTCGTCCCATTCGGTTGTGTATTGAAGGATACTCAGATTCAAAATAATGGGAGCAGAAAAATGTTATTTCCTCTTGCAGATAAGCTTCTGCAATAGATCCTTCAATAGATGCTTTGTTATTTACTTTTCTTTTCAATTTTTTCATTAATCTTTCAAATGGGTACATCCATTGAAACTGTACTGGACCTCCAAATTTGGCTTCATATGGAAAATGTAACATCAAATGTTCTATTGATTAGAAGAAAGACGGCGGAAATATTTTTTCCAGTTTACATATAATTACAACAACATATTCTTCAAGTTTGCATAGAGTATCATAATCTGCTGTAGCCGCACAAATTTCCCAAAAAAAATGAGACATGTCTGTTATGGAATCCCAAATCACAAAATTCAACAGACCTCTTAATCCAATGGGTAGAAGTCTTTCCATTATAACATGACAATCATTACTTTTTAATCCAGTAATATGACCATTCTTTACACATCTACCCAAATTGGAAGCATAACCATATGGAAGTCTCAAATATTCAATCCACTGGAAAAATAATAAACGGCTTTCTTTAGATAGTGTATAAGATGCATTTGGTTTCAGTAACCTTTCTGTTCTGATATTCTCAAACAGTTCCAGTTCTGGACGCCTACAAATTTGGGCAAGATCTAAACGTGCATTTACATTTCCTTTGCTCTTTCCTGGCATATCCGAAACTGTATGAAACAAATTATCAAAACAGTTCTTCTCAATATGCATGACATCCAACATGTGGCGGACCAACAAATCAGACCAATATGGAAAATCCCAAAATATGCTATGTTTAATCCAATTGCGTTCTTTCCCAAAACTAGAAATATTCTATTGGTTTATTGTGGGACCAAAAGTGATGGGAGGTAATGAAAATACAACTGATTTGAACTCTGAACCTGATAGCATTTTTGGAGGCCCATCCCATTCAATTGTTCCTTTTCTGAAATGAGATCTGTTTCTACTAAATGGATGATCAGCTGGAAGAAATATGCGATGACAGTCAAAATAACAAGGTTTCTTTCCATGAATGAGCATAAATGCTTTGTTCTCTCCTATAAAATAAGGACATGAATTCTGACCATGTGTACTCCAGCCAGATAACAATCCATAAGCCAGGAAGTCACTAATTGTCCACATCAATGCTGCTCTCAGTATGAAATTCTGTTTCGTAGTAACATCATATGTACTGACACCAGGACTCCACAATAAACTTAATTCATCAATCAATGGGTTCAATTAAACATCAATATTTTTCTTCTTATGTCTTGGAATTAGTAAAGTCAAAAATATATATGGCTCTTTCATCAACATCCATGGAGGTAAATTGTACGGAGTTAAAAAAATAGGCCAACATGAATATTGACTACCATAAGATCCGAACCGATAGAAACCATTAGTGGAAAGTCCTAGTCAAACATTTCTAGCTTCTAAAGTAAAGGATGGATGCACTCTATCAAAATGTTTCCATGAAACACTATCAGCTCGATGATTCATGCTTTTATCAGTTGAAATATTCACTTTATGCCATGACATCATTGTCATTGTATTCTTAGACATGAATAAACGCTGAAGTTTGTATGTAAGAGGAAAATATCTCAACTATTTTACAGGAATCAAACCAGACTTCCCATTTTTCCCTTCCTTATATCTCAATTGCCCACATGTGGGACAACTATCCAACGACTCATTTTCCCCATAATATAAAATATAGTCATTTGAACATGCATGAATCTTCTGACAAGTACATCCAAAATTTTGAACCAGCCTCTTACTCTCATAGTAATTTGTAGGAAAAACATTTCCTTCGGGTAACAGTGATTTAAGCAAAGAAAATATCTGGTCAAAACAGGTGTTTGACATTCTGTTATCTGATTTGATAGCCATAAATTTTGCAACTTCTTCTAATTTGCTAATCTTGTAGCCAGGATATAATGCATCCTCAGCAGACCTCAACAACTCATAAAATTTAGACGGTGCCAACTCAGGATTTGAATCTATATCATCCGGAGTTTCTGTATGTTGAACAGATAAACCTGCAACATCATGTACAAAATCTTGAAACCGGGATGGATCTGGAATCCAGTTGGTATCACCTACTCTGGAACTGCATTCACCATGTTGATACCAAAAAACATAATCTGGTTGAAAACCAAAACGCAAGAGATGTCCCCCCCACTTTGTCAAACATGTCAAACGTTCTCAATGCACATTTTATACAAGGGAAATTTATTTTGCCTTTTGAAACAAATTCTGGATTTGATGCCGCAAATGATAAAAAAGTCTCCACACCCTTTATATATATTGGATTTAAAACAGAACCATTTGTATTTCTACGTTGATTTATCCATATGTGGTAATCTAATAATGACTGTTGACGACCTCATTGTTCCGTATTTTTCTATAAAATATAAAAGCATTACTGGTTTTGAATAATTTCATAAAAAAACACTCAAGCAAGGATTGAATATATTGATAATAAAGCAAAACCTGTTACAAATATTGATAATCTTAATATTATATTGATTTTTTATTTTTTTAATAATACTAATATTTTTTTTTCATAAATAATAATTATATAATAATAACATTATTACATTATTAGTATATTTTATAATTAATATTAAAATAATATAATTTTCTATATTAAATAAAATTCTCTTTTCATCTATGTGTTTAACATTCTGTCTCCACATGTAATATTGGAATTCACTTTCACCTCTCCATTGGCGAGTAGGTTGATAATTTTGAAAAAGAATGCCAATATTACATGTGGAGACAGAAAACAAACAGATCAAAAGAGAATTTTATATAATATAGAAAATTATATTATTTTAGTATTAATAATAAAATATACAAATAATGTAATAAGGTAATTATTCCTAATTATTGGTAATTATTCCAAATTTTTGGTAATTATTCCAAATTATTAGTAATTATTCCAAATTATTGGGAATTATTCCTAATTATTGGTAATTATTACAAATTAGTGGTAATTATTCATAATTATTAGTAAATATTGGTAATTATTGGTAAATATAGGTAAATATTAGAAAATATTGATAAATATTGGTAAATATTGGTAAATATTGGAAAATATTGGTAATAATTGGAAAATATTGGTAATTATTGGAAAATATTGGTAATTATTGCTAATTATTGGTAATTATTGCGAATTATTTTTAATTATTACTAATTATTTGAAATTATTACTAATTATTGGTAATTATTGGTAATTATTGGTAATTATTGGTATTTATTGGTAATTATTGGTAGTTATTGGTAATTATTGGTAATTATTACTAATTATTACCAATTATTACTAATTATTGGTAATTATTACTAATTATTGGTAATTATTGCTAATTATTGGTAATTATTACTAATTATTGATAATTCTTACTAATTCTTACTAATTATTATTAATTATTACTAATTATTACTAATTATTGTTAATTATTACTAATTATTGGTAATTATTAATAATTATTGGTAATTATTACTAATTATTGTTAATTATTAGTAATTATTGTTAATTATTACTAATTATTGGTAATTATTGGTAATTATTAATAATTATTACTAATTATTACTAATTATTACTAATTTTTGTTAATTATTACTAATTATTGGTAATTATTGGTAATTATTACTAATTATTACTAACTATTGGTAATTATTGGTAATTATTACTAATTATTACTAACTATTGGTAATTATTGGTAATTATTACTAATTATTACTAAATATTGGTACTTATTACTAATTATTACTAATTATTGGTAATTATTACTAAATATTACTAATTAGTGGTAATTATTGGTAATTATTGATAATTATTACTAATTATGGGTAATTATTGGTAATTATTTTAATTATTACTAATTATTGTTAATTATTACTAATTATTGTTAATCATTACTAATTATGGGTAATTATTACTAATTATTGGTAATTATTACTAATTATTGGTAATTATTACTAATTATTGGTAATTATTACTAATTATTGGTAATTATTACTAATTATTTATAATTATTACTAATTATTACTAATTATTGGTAATTATTGGTAATTATTGGTAATTATTGGTAATTATAACTAATTATTGGTAATTATTACGAATTATTACTAATTATTACGAATTATTACTAACTATTACTAATTATTTGTAATTATTACTAATTATTACTAATTATTGGTAATTATTACTAATTATGGTAAATTATTACTAATTATTGGTAATTATTAATAATTATTGTTAATTATTACTAATTATGGGTAATTATTACTAATTATTGGTAATTATTACTAACTATTGGTAATTATTACAAATTATTGGTAATTATTACTAATTATTGGAAATTATTACTAATTATTACTAATTATTGGTAATTATTACTAATTATTGGTAATTATTGGTAATTATTGGTAATTATTGGTAATTATTGGTAATTATTTCTAACTATTGGTTATTATGATGAATTATTACTAATTATTACTAATTATTGGTCATTATTACTAATTATTACTAATTATTGGTAATTATTACTAATTATTGTTAATTATTACTAATAATTGTTAATTATTACTAATTATTACTAATTATTACTAATTATTGATAATTATTACGAATTATTACTAATTATTACTAATTATTGGTAATTATTGCTAATTATTACTAATTATTGTTAATTATTACTAATTATTGGTAATTATTACGAATTATTGCTAATTATTACTAATTATTGGTGATTATTACTAGTTATTGGTAGTTATTAATAATTATTTCCTAATTATTACTATTTATTACTATTTATTTTTAATTATTGTTAATTATTACTAATTATTCCTAATTATTACTAATTATTACTAATTATTCCTAATTATTGGTAATTATTCCTAATTATTGGCAATTATTACTAATTATTACTTATTTTTGATAATTATTGGTAATTATTACTAATTATTACTAATTATTGGTAATTATTGGTAATTATTACTAATTATTGGTAATTATTGGTAATTATTGGTAATTATTGGTAATTATTGGTAATTATTACTTATTATTGGTAATTATTGGTAATTATAGGTAATTATTTGTAATTATTGGTAATTAATACTAATTATTTGTAATTATTACTATTTATTGGTAATTATTACTAATTATTGGTAATTATTACTAATTATTTGTAATTATTACTAATTATTTACTAATTATTTCTAATTATTACTAATTATTGGTAATTATTGGTAATTATTACGAATTATTTCAAATTATTTCTAATTATTGGTAATTATTACTAATTATTACTAATTATTTGTAATTATTACTAATTATTACTAATTATTGGAAATTATTACTAATTAATACTAATTATTACTAATTATTCCTAATTATTGGTATTTATTACTAATTATTTGTATTTATTCTTAATTATTTGTAATTATTACTAACTATTTTTAATTACCATTTAAATATGAACAATGAATACTAATAATTTAAATTTATTAAGTAACAAAACAATGTAAACATAATTAAATTACAACTAATTAAGAATAATTGAAACTAATAAAAACATTAAAATAAATATTAAATTAAAATGAAAATAAATACCATTAAAATTGATCTGAAGTTGATATCTGATCATTGTTGAAATCTTCTATATCAACTCCGGAAAAAAAAATTAAACTCAAGAAACGCTAAACTCTAAAAATAGAGTTTTTAGAGAAGTAGAAGATCGATTTTGAGAATGAATGAAAAAAACGGATAGGGGTATTTATAGGGTAGATTATTTGCGACGGGGCTAATTGCGACGGGGGTATACCCCCGTCGCAAATACCTTTTACCGCCGCCGGTTATTTTCGACGGCGGTAACCCCACGTCGCAAATAACCTTCCCGCGATTTGGCGCCCAAAGCGCGCCAGCCCTTTTGCGACGGGGAAAGATAACCCGTCGCAAACAACTACTTATTTGCGACGGGGGAATTCCCCCTTCGCAAATAAGTTTGTAACAGGACTATTTGCGACGGGATTTTCCCCTGTCGCAAATGCCCATTTTTCCTGTGGTGTTTTGACTATATTAATCTAAATTCCATTAATGTGAAAAACAAATGTTATTAACTATATATTTCACCCCATCCTATATTTATCCATATACATATACATTTTGATCCAAAAAATTTAAATGAAGGATATTGTAGAATGTAGAAATGAATGGGGAAATCATCTTCCCATGGAACTAAGACTTATTAATTTTTTCATGATGAATAATTTGATGCAGATTCTTTTCTATCTAATGTGATATGGTATATGTCCTAGTTCTGTATGGATCCCTCAAGTTTCAACACAATTCTTTATCGAAGGTTTACATATGACCTATTGTATTTTAAGGGAAGAATTTATGGGGGTGGAAAAAAGATATTTTCCTTTATGGATTAGGACTTAATATAAAATCATTTAGAACATTAATTTTAATAGGATTCTATTGAGAATTGATGGGGAAGACGAATGTGAAAATCTCTATGAAAAATTAAATTGTTTTAATTATCCATTTATACTAAGAGACTATGTGAATCCCAATGTGAAATCTAGTGAAATTTTTTAACAGTCATCATTTGATAAAGATGATGCTTCAGTGAAATTATTATATAAAGTAACTGAAATGGATGACCTTAGTATGGAATATATGGCAGCTTATATGGGATTTAGGGTATGCCCTCATATTGTTTAATTTAGACCTCTCAGCTCTTCATTAAATTTACATTCTCATGAGATGAACTAAAATAGTAATATATAATTTTTACTAAGGTATCAAAAGGTAAATTTTAAAATGGACTAGAATGGGAAGACCCATGTGAGCTATCAATGGATGAAGAATGTTTTGGGTATTTTTAAGGATTATCCCTATAATTATAAATTCTATTAAACCTAGTGTACATGATTCACAATCAATAGTGGATGAGACCCCAATATTTGTATTATAATTCCTAGATTACATTAACATTTTTGATGGTGATGATAATAAATAGGTAATCTCACATATGCATGGAGTACCTTCCATACCTTCTATTTAGAGAGTGCTGGAAGCATCATTGCGAGGTGAGATTGATTCTGAAGGGATAGATAAGGCATCCCATATATGAACATTAGTCAACCAATTCATAAAATATATATTTTTTATATCACCCCCAACGTTCGTGAGGATTATTTTAAATGATATGACAAAAATACTATTGGTTAGGTCCACACAACTCCTCTTGAAGATGAAGAAGATATTGATGGTCAGCATGTAATTTATTCATAACAAGTGGAGTTTTAAGGTGTTTTGTATGGTACAAATCATTATTATGAACCATTTAAAAATTACGATCCTTCTAAATACTATGAAATAAAAGCTGATTTTATTGAATTCAAATAACATTTATAATGTTTTTGAAATAAAAATTTATTTGTATTCGAAACTACATGGAAGAGGTTTGAGAAGATGATATAACATGATAATTAAATTAATTATATATCTTCTTGATATGATAACATATCAAAATAAAACATATGAAAATTGAAATATAATATTTGAGATCTCATTTTGATGCTTTGTAAAATGATATTCAGAATATGATCTCTCCGAGAGAACAAATATTTCTAAATGTATTTTTTATGTATTATACATTTTCTAATCACCAATAATATTATTTTGTACCTCCTCCATCTATGGTTCCATATATCATTAATGAAACAAAAATCATACATATCATAAGATATGATTTGAATGTGTTTTTTGATGATATGTATAATAAATAAGATGTATTGATTGATTTTTGTTGAACCCATATAACCAAGACCATTGAATTTGATAAAAAGGATGTCTATTATGCTTGAAGAGATAGATATACTATTCGAAGAGCTATTGAGTTTTATCTCTATGATATATTCACCAAATCTGACTTGAAGAGTGTGTTTAAATTATTGGTCTATGGTCTCACATTTCATCCCTTAACTGTGGACATAATGTTAGATGTTGAGAAGTTTAATGTTATAACTCCAGTTATGGAAGATTTTATTTAGAAAAAAGGGATTATTTTATTTCCTAGGAACAATTACCATGAGTGGTGATTGTTCTCTCTAAATCTCTATATCCTTATCATTAAACTACAACAAAGTATCATTTTTGGCTCATAATACCTCACTAATGGCTTCATCCCCACCTACTACAACCTCTATTATTTAACCTAGTTGATTTTCAACTAGATAATTAGTTCATAACAATTTATTGTTTTCTAGGTGTTTGGTTATCAAAAAATTAAAATCCAAAACTGCACCACAAACTAACCCTCCTAACAATGCCTCCACATCAATCAGAGGGATCATATTCTCTATAATAACTTCATATATTTCTCTAGTTCTAGTTTTGATTATAATTATATATAGTGAATGTTTTAAGAAATATCATTTTAATTAGGTTAACAATAATTAAAATTTTTTATTAATTTCATTCCTTATGTCAATTTATATTCATTAATTTGTTCTTATTCCTCATTTTATTTTAATCTGGATTAATTTTTAATAATCCAAAACTTGGTAGTGGTTTAGGATGTTTCGACTCATTTCATATATATGTCTTGGTTTATTATCATAAATAAGGGGGATATTGTTGCGATATTCCAACACCTCTTTATTTTAATAGTTACAATCATTTTTCATTTGTTAATGATGAATTTATTATTTTATGATATAAAACATTATTTTCCCAAAATGATTACAAATAGATAGGTCATGAAGATCCCATGACAGCATACCTCATGATTATGTTCAAATGACAATTAATGTCAATTTTCCACATGGATATGATTTCATATTTAAATCTATGTGGAAACATGAACAATCAAGTGGCCATAATTAGATGAGTTAATGTTTTCTATATGCAGATTTAAACATGATTTAAATATCATGTGACCAAAAACATGATACAACCTATAAAATAAAGAACTTGATCTAACAATGTTTCATATTATATGACATCATGAAGGATTCAAACTAACTACAAGAAGTAATGAGTTTATTGGTATAATAAATGAATCAATCATAAGAAGAATTGGTACTACCACATGAAAAGATGAATTTATTATAAGAATAATTGCTGTGGCTAAAAGAATATGTGAGCTGGTCACAAAAAGAATCCATGTTACCATGTTATGTGTACATGGAATATTTTCATGGAATGATGCCATTGATTTTTTCAATTCAAGTCATAATGAGCCAAATTAATAAGAATTTTTTAATGAAAAAGTGATTTTGTCCATTTAGATACATGATTTAAAATTTTATACATATATAACCAAATTGAAAATGTAAAAAATTTAGTAATATGATTCTTTTACATACATGGATGAAAAAATATGTGAAATACTCCAGTTAAATTTAGTTTTATAGAAGAAACTACAATGTGAACCACCCTTTTGACATTTTTATTCCAATTTCAAACAATTATATTTTGGATAATTTTCTTACAGAGTATGTAAATTTATGTTTTTCAAAATAATGATGATTAATTTATTAACTTCATCCAATATATAATTAGAGAAGTTTCTATCTTTATAAAGGTGAGACACTCATGGAATATATATATATATATATATATAATATAGAACTGTAGTGTGTGTACATGAGAGATATACTAATATTTTATCAACCACTTCAATGATACACTATTTTTACGATCTAAAAATGAATCACATAGTTGATTATTTTTAAGGATAGATATAAAGTAATGTTATTAAAAAAAATTATTAGATTAGGAATCCTCAAACATATACTCTTTTCATCCATTTATCTCAATCATTCAGCTTACATTTGGATCTATGGTTGATTTACACTTTTTATTCAGTAACACAAGAACATGTATTGTATTGAATATTTGAGGAAAATATTTATTTTATTCATTACACCTATTATCCTATATAGAAATATGGAAGAGACTATGTGTAGCATGGATTCACATATTTCATTTTTCATTGTAAAACCCAATCATGTTTGTGGATCATTATATTTCATTAATAAACTGCTTTCTAAGAAGTTATTTTAATGTGGAGAGGACTATGTCTATGCTTCTGGATGAATCTCCAATTTTTATTCCACTATTTTTTTTCTTTTCAATTTACTCTATTTTTATAAAAATGTGTTCTTGTTTTTAGAATTATATAGATAGATCCATGATTGATAGTTAAATTTAATTAGTTAATTGTATGAATTGTGATAAATGTAAATTTTTTAGAAGATAATGTGTTGTTAAATACATTTTCTAATGAGTTTCCATTATACTTTTTTTATATTTTATAAAAATATAAATTTATATACTTATACTATTTTATTTAGTTGTGTTGTTGTTGTAAAATGGGGGACTTGTTTTTATTTCCTTTAAAAAGCGTTTTTTGGAAACTCAATTCACCCCTATTGAGTTGTCTACTATGAACAAAAATTAATTTCATATTCTAATCTAGTGATATATTTGTATCTATGACTCATGATACACAGAATGAATGGAATTGTAGTTCTATTTATGAATCTAATCAGTATACCACTGAACCCATTTTATCCACCATCTCAAATGTCATAGAAATCCCTAGTTCTAGATTCCCCTAAATCAACAAATGATATTTAACCCATATAAAAGTCACCTTTAAGAAAACCCACACTTTGGCCTCAAATTATAGAGGATATATATAAGGGTTAACATAATATATCTTCATAGACTTTATTTCATTGAACTCCCTTCTTTCCAATTAATCGTACTCAAATGAATCCTGTATTAGACTAAGATTAACAAACAACGACCCACCTTCCCCTAATAGAAAAACAGTTGAATGACTACACCTTCCATATATATACTATAAATTATACAAGTGGATCGATTCATTGAAGCTATTATTGTTGTCGAACTCCATGAGAGATGCGTGGCACTACAATGAACTACATAAGTCCAAAATACATGGCTGTAACAATTTCTCATGGATCTGAATCATCAATTCATAATGATATTCAAATTCATGGATGATTGTATTTTTCCTGATGAACATGTGATCCTTACAAATTTTGATGGAAATTTCAGAAAAACTACAATTGGTATATCGATAAAAATTAAAACTCCATGGAAAAAAACAATATATATCTTTCATATAGAGATTTCTGAGAGAATAAGAGGTTGATGTATCCCTAATAATAAATAAATAGAATTTTAGTATCACTCAATCCTTTATCACCCACACTAAATCATTCATTCAATGTTTATTGTGTAATCTATTCATTAATTACATAATGAATTCATCCCACATATAGTTTGAACTGGGAAATAGATGCAACAACCCAACAACCAACAGATGCTTGAACCTCACCTACTGATATGTAGAGTAGCACACAATAAATCTCATTGTCTACTTAATCAACAATGTACAATATTAATGTCTTTATAGACAATGATACAAATTTTGGAAACCATTATCTACCACCCATATTGAATGATTTCATTTCCTCATAATCATAGAACACATTTTCATAGGAACCTAGATAGGGCCATTGAAATAAAGACCCTCATTTTAATCATGTAAATAACCTGATATTGGATCCACATGATAGACATGGAACCTCAAGGATAAAAACACTAGATAAGGTAACTATTGTATCTTGATCAATTCTATTTATTCAGACATAATTTATTTCAATGTTAAAAATTCTCACCTCTAATACTTATGAAAATCCAAATGAAATTCAAAAATGAGAACCAACATCCACCCCTCTTTATATGATTATCACACAAACTCTTTCTTTGTCATCGTACTAACTGACTCAGAAATTATGATTCCATTTATAGTATTATATGACTTATTTGTGTCAAAGGACATTTGATTCATAACCCAACCAATATATTGAAGATTCATGTCTTACTGGAATAAGATATATGTAATGTGATTTTTACACAAATAGAACATGAACCTATGACAAAAAAATATTTTCTTTAGTATCATAGGATGTGTACCACATCCACAAACTCTGGATCATTGTTATGATAATCTCACTAATTGGGTATCAACATTCTACATACATATGATATCACTTGATTCTCCTCCATATGAGCTACTCAATGACTGACTCTGGATGCCTCATAATACAAGGTTTACTCCTTACTTGGGTCAAGTAATGTATGGATTAGTGATGAGGAAATCCTATATTTAAATTCATAGATAACAAAATTGAATTAATATATCAAAAAAACATCACCACATTCTTGAACATAATGAACATTACCACTGTAATATTGGTGAAGTCATGAATTAAATAGTAGTAATAGCCTTATAGACCTATATTCCCAATTTGAAAATGTTTACATTTGATTCAAATAAGATACGATGAATATCACCTTCTTTGGGTTCACTAACACTTCAACCTACGATATAATGTTTCCTACGAAGTACATGTTTTAAAGTGGAAAATTAATTTCAGATAGCATGGATTGTATTGCTGATAATTACTCATTATATATAGGATGATTTCTATATCCGGGGAGTGACTTTATCTATACATGATGCGCACTAATATATCATTAATGAAAACATCCATGAACAAATCTAGTTTTGGGTGGATGATATAATTATTGAAGTCCATTAATATCATTGATTAATTTTTTAATTTCAAAACAACATTACCACAAACACAATGAATCTATACCTACACATAAAATTAGATCGAGGAATTTCATACCTCACCACCTCAACTGATTGTAACCTTACCTCAATTAATTCTTTTTGAAAATAAAATCACATCTCATTTGATAATAGTGATTATCAACTAACACAATGAGATATTGTTTCTTGGTGGTCATCCAGTTCAGTCTTTGGTAATTCACAAATAAACCTAATTTCAAGTTGTAATTCCAGATGAATAACATGGGGAAACCCCCTTGTTATGTACTTGGATATATTAATCCCTTACCTTATAGATCATCCAATAATCATTCAACTCATGCATATTTGTTGGTTTTATATTATAGCAATATATTGAAAGAAACTTATCTCCTAGCACCACATGAAGGTGAACTCCAAATTCAACATGGTGGTATAACATATAAATATTCATAAAAATAGAACATAAATGTAGTACAATACAGGAGTAATGATACTTTACTAAAAAATTTCATCATCTAGATAAGGGGTTTATACCTAGTTAATGAGATAAAAAAAATTTCAAAATTTTTTTCATGTAAAGATATTCTAAGCATTAAATTTACAAATTTGGGTATTTATTGAACACAATATAGATAGATAGGACACCATCCAATAATAAATTTGTATGAAAACATGGTATCCAACATGGAATTATATACGAAAAATAAAATAAAATATATCCATTTCAACACCAAATATATCCATGAAGAAATTGTATTAACTAATGCTGATAGAAAAATCCATAAAATATATGATACCATTTAATTTTAAAACTAATTCCAATCCTACATCCATAATACCTTACCTATTATCCATATTCAATCAATATGTTTTGATGAATTTATTGGATATATATAAATTTTATGCGTTGGTATAAAACAATTGCATGAAAGGGTATTGAATAAAATAAATGGATACATGAAATTGGAAGGTAATTTACCCTGAATTGTTTGAGTACAATGTATGTGTACATATGACTCCCCACTCTACCCTAGGATCTAGTCATAATCCCCTATGGTGATACTTCCTGATGAAAGTCTGTAACAGCCCAAGATTTTATTAAAAATATTCTTTTTAATTTCATTAATGTCTTGTGTTGTACGCTACACCAAAAGAAGCATTCACAACACGCATCCTTGACTTGCCTTCCATTACATGCAATCACGACCTTCCTCGATGGCGTGTGTAGTACGCAATAACGTGTTTCACGAAACAACAATATGCTATTAAAATATTATTAAAACTAGCCGTTATGAATAGTAATAACCACTTTTTGAAATTTATTATATTTTATTTTTCAAAATGGAAATCATTTTTGGATTCGTAATATCAAAATTAGCTTAGGGTGAAATTTTGGTACTTTTCGGATAACTTTCATATTCCGATGAATAGTGAAAATTACTAAATTTTAATTAAAAACAACTTTTTTAATCGAAATAATTAATAGTGATAAATTATTAATTTGAGTGGTTTTAAATTATATCTAGAATATATTTTTACAATTCAGTACAATGTTGGTCATTGGATGTAATTTCACATTTACACCAGATATAAACAAATGTTAATCTTTTGATAGGTATTATCTCTTAAAAACACGCTATTTGTTGTGACAGTGGAAATTAATTATAAAATAAATTAATGCAACTTATATGTTGGGAATTTTGTAAAATAGAAATCATTTTTGAACTTGGAATATCAATTATAGCTTAGGGTGATATTTTTCCATTTTTCTGAAAAACTTCAATTTTTGATGAATAGTGAAACTACTAAGTGGTAGTTAAAAAAATTAATTTTTTCATAAATCTTAATTTTACCACTTCTGTGAATGGAATTTCAAAAATCCGAGAGACAAGATTGATGTCAGTAAGTAAAATGTGGTTCAATGAGATGAAAATAATTTTTGGTGAATAGTAACTTGTTACTTTTATTTACCACGGTTAAAGGTAAATAGGGTAATTAAGGGTAAAAATGATATTATTATTACCCTAACACATGTCCTAATACTATTGGAAAAGTTTATCTCGACCAAAAACAACCTTAAATGTAAAATATTATCATTTAGACCCACTTGGTTTAGATTAGGACATTTATTATTATTTAATTCAAAGAAGAGTTAACAGAGTTAAAATCAATGTTTATTTACTAAAACATTTTTAATATTGGGTTATACATAATATAATTTCGACTATAAATATTAATTAGAAAGATAAAAAGGTTTCCTACATAAAGGTATTTTATTTGTAATTTTTATACTTTAAATAATTTAATTTATTTATGACACAATGATGATGCAGTAAATACCTTTTTAAGACAAAATTAACATAATTGATGTTATAAATGCCCAAATAAATGTAATTTGAGACTTTTTATGACGTACACTAATTTTATAGGTTAACATAACATGTTAGTATTGGTTTAATTAGCTTTTATCGAACTAATAATCCTATTATGTGTTTCAAAAAAATCAATTACTAAATAGTGTCAAAATTGACATAAATTAGTTTTTAAAAAAAATATTATATTATTAATTGTTATTTAATTCCTAAAAATCTAAGTATAGGACAAATCACTTAGATAATGATATATATACTAATAATAAACAACTTTGGGTTCGTTTGGCTTGATATAGTAAGTTTATTAACCATATAGTGTAAGAAAACAAAAAGACACGGTAAATGTTAAATTATTTAACTTAGAGTTAAATCTAATTGATAAGGCTAAAATAATAACCTAAACTTGTCTAAATATTATTGGATGAGAGTATTTAGACCCATACCTGCTTTATCTTCTAAATAAGACCATTTGGAACCATTATAAACCGAATTTGACCTTAATATATAATAATATTTTGAGGTTTTCCTAAGATGCCCCTCTCCTCCCTTATAAAAGGGAACCTCCTCCATCTCCTCCTCACACCAATTTTAGCATTCAAGCTCGACCAAAACCAGCCAAAATCTCTTCTCCACTTCCCTAGTATCATCCTAGAGGTCCTGGTCTTCTTCAAAGACCATCCATAGTTCTTTAAGTGGAGGTTAAGTGAAGGCGCGTCAAAAAGAGGTAATATCCATTACCGATCTTTTTCAATTTCTTTTTTCTTAAAATTCATATTCTTTATTTGTTTCATGATAAAGTAATAAAATAAGTATTCATTATATACTGATATGTTATTATAAATATGAAACAACTCTAATTAACCTTCTATCCATCCTACAGAAAAAGGAAATCACCACGCGTGCGTACGTACGGAATACCGTCTCCACGCCGTGGTGTAATCTATTTTCCACCACCAACGTAATTGGATGGGTATAATGGTGTAATGAGTAAATATATATGATTATTATAAAGTTATATTTATACTTAAATAGTATACATACACTTCAACACAATTTCATGACCATGGGAACGATATCATCCCTCGTGCGTACGTACGGACTACCGTCTCCACGACGCGATGAGATTCATTATCAATGATTAACCATTCATGAATGATTATAAAATATATATAATAAGTACTAATGAAATATATGACATAATAATGATACTGGATTTATGTATATTTATATGTATTTCATCTACTTAATTCCATTCAATTCAATAAGAAAACGAAAACAGCGTTCATTCGTACGTACGGACTACCGTCTCCATGAACGGTGTATTTCATTCAATTTACTGATTTATTATATATATGTATATTCTGAATATATATATATATAAATCATGTTTTATATTCTGGAATTATGTAACCATGATCTAAGTAATCATAGGAATAATTACAAGTCAAAAAACGGACGACAAATGAAACAATTTTACCCAAAACGCTCTTTAACATGGAATTTACAAAAGAACGGGTAATATAAAGTCATAAGTGAACCATATATGATATAATAACAATGAATATGATTCTGTAATATGTCAATGACACTATTTAAATCATTATACAGGAGGTTTGGACACTTACGAAGCAAATCAGACCTAAGGTAAGGGAAAATATCACAATCTCATTTTTATCCGAGATTGTTTTTACTTTGGCATTTACTGGGGTGTATTTTATCATCCACATCCATGTTCCCTAAATATGTAATATTGTTTCCATCCACATAAAATATTTTAAATCCGATTTTACACTTCGGTGAGTTTTTAGTAAAGAATATGAAAGGAATCTTTTGTCGTTTTTCGTACGAGGTACTTTTTGACTTTTCCGACAAAAGTACGAAGAATGTTTTTTTAACTTATATGGCATGAATGGATTTTTAAAACATTATTTCCATGAATCTTCCCTTACAAGTTTTCAATTTTATTTTTAATCAACTTCTTTTATTTTAAAGTTGTTTGACATGTTATGAAAGTAAAAATGTTTTTAAAGAAGAAAGGATATTTTCCTCAAGAATGGAGTTCAAGTGTTTTATCAAAAGTATTTTCCATCTAAGATAATAAAGGGTTCTGTTTTTATCCCTATTATTAAATTAATTTTATCATGTTGTGATGGAATTATTTTTATGAATTCCTTTATCTTATATGAATTGTTTTATGATGTCATGATGTTTAAGATTCCCATTTTTATTACATGGTTTATGAAATGATGTACGATTTATGATTTTGTGGCACACATAAGAATGGTATCATTATGAGATGGGTGGGACCTATATCTCCCTTCAATGAATTGGGTAATGTTTTTATATCTCATGAGATAGACATGGCTGGAACGGTAGGTTATACCGGTTCCGTGAAACAGGACTGAAACGAGGGTGACTCGGTTCAGAAAGGGACTTTGTCCACTAAGATAGTCTTGGAAATGAGTCTTGACTAATAAGAAATGATTATCTATGATTATGTGTGTATGCCACAAAGTTTCATGTTTTAAGTTATGATTATTGTGAATAAATTTCACTGCCATGATTTATCCCATGTTATGAAATTATGATCTCTTTTGCAGGTTAAGATTTCCAAAAGTTATTTGCTTGTGTATATGATGAGATTTATATTTCTTTTGTTTAGCCTTACTGAGCATTTGAGCTCACCCTTTTATGTTTTCTTTTCCCTAGGATATAAAGAAAGGTTTTAGGTATAAAAAAAGACGATATTTATGGGAGATGTTGAAGATCTTTCACCAGGATTAGAAGATTATATTCTGAGTTTCCAAAGACACTAAACTATTAAGATCCTTGTGTGTGTGTTTTTGTTATGTACTAAGTATTCCGCAAATGTATTGTAATGACCATGTACGTTAAGCTTATGGTCTCTACAGTTGGTATCAGAGGAAAGGTTTAGTCATCCTTTGGAAACTAGGATGCAAAAAATGTTAGTGAGATCCCTAGAGATATTTCTAAGGTATGTCTAGGGATGTCCCTAAGGTTCAGTATACATATATGTTGTAGTACTAGAATTACGCAAACGATCATAGAATTAAACCTAAGATGTTAGATATTAAAGGCACTTCCCCTTTATTATGTTGTTTTCCTCTAGCATGATTTTTGCCTCTCAAACTATTCTTTTTGGGTTTTAGAAAATGGCTGGAAACAAGATGATTCACGATAATGGAGGATATGATGGACAATGGAATGATATTATTCATAATGAAATGGGATTTGGAAGTCCAAACATCATTATTATGCCGAATCAGCAATCTCATAATATGATCAATAAAGTAAAATTTTGTATGTTTTTTGACTCGATTAATAAGAGAAAGATGGAGTTTCATGATGATCATAGAGGAAAGAAAGTTCAATTTCCCCTATGTAAATCATGTGGGAAGAGGCATCAAGGAAAATGTTTCAAAGGAACTGAAAGATGCTTTGGGTGTGGAAAATAAGTACACAAAGCAAGTAAGTGCAAAGGAAAAGGTTCAATTTACACCATGGATGAGGATAATGGTATTTCTATGACATCAACAATGGTTAAATGTTTTAAATGTGGAATGTACGGGCATTATGCAAACCAATTCCCTAAGGGAAAGTCTCATGAAGAGAATCAGTATGGTCGTATGGGTAGTATTTATGTTGATGATGATGAAGAGACTACAAATGATATGTGAGATGAATGAATTATTGAAGCTCGGTCAATGGTTTAAGAAGGTAGTGGAATGATTACATGTTTATCAAGTGTAATGTTCTATAAGTAATCTCATGGTACTATGGAATAAGGAGACATCTAAGGATTGTTACACTATTGTCTTTCCTAGGTTTTTAAAGTGTATGATTAATGGTACTAGTAACCATGAAATGTTATTCAGATATTTTTTGGAAAGTAGATGATATGTGCATAATGAAAGAATAATAAGATAATGAGGTATTTGATTGTATTCATGAGCTCATGACTGATATAAGGAGAAGGTTATATCATGGTTTGAGTATATAGAATTTTTGGATTTTGGTATGTGGAAAGGGTTAACTTATAACTGCATTCATGTTTTCACTAAGGTTCAATGGGTATTCAAGAGAATACATGATTAAGGCCTTTGAATGTTTGGAATGTGACAAACAAGACATATCTTATGATATATGGGGATCAGCGACAGTATTAAATCTCTGGTAATCGTTTTCACTATATTATGAGAGTGGACAGCAGTATTATGGATAAGCCTAAAGATTAGAATGGATTATGTTGGACATAAGTTAGTATGGTTTAAGGATAGAAGATTTTCGATATTATTGATGGGATGATATAGTAATGTAGTTTTAGAAAAAGGACAACCTACAGGACGGGCGACAGCCCATCGCGTCGGACAAGGATGTGGGAATCGAACCCACAATCGAAGTGCGACTGGCCTTTATCACCTACCACTAGCCTACAAGAAGTCCCTGTTTAGTAGAAACTAGTTTTATTTTATTAAGAAGTATGATATATGAAGTATAAGTCCATTTTAGGAACTATATATGATTAATCTCACTATAGATGGACTTATGTATTTTTTGATAACTTTTCTATCCTTTTGTTTGAGACAGATGGAATGACCCATCATTTTATCACATGATCAATTAAAACTTCATGATTAACAAATTCAACTTCATTTCATTAAGAGATGAACTGGAAATTGTTCAATGTACGAACAACATTGACATTGTACCAAAATAAAGTAATTATTTATTCTAATTCAAAATTTTCAACTTTAGGGAAATGATCATGAATACCAAAAAATGTTGTCCTAGTGCCCTTATATCCGGTAAATTAGATGGTACCTTCTATCATCACAAATCTATGGATTTGTGATTACTGGATTTTCCATAGCCATGTTCTCTACCACTCTCCATCAGAACATGATGGTTAGATTTCTCTTCCATATCCATATTTTCACCAATGTGGAAACCCAGTGATTAGTTTATTTGGGTAACCGTTACGTTTCATAACTTTGTTTTTAAAGATTGGTTTTGGTATTCCCTTTTTACGATGTGGGTTTCTATTAATCAATCTTTAGAGTAGTAAACCATTTATAACCCAGACGAATTTCGAGGGCGAAATTCATTTTAAGGGGGTAGAATGTAACAACCCATGATTTTATGAAAAATATTCTTTTTAATTTCATTAATGTCATGTGTTGTACGCTACACCAAAAGAAGCTTTCACAACACGCATCCTTGACTTGCCTTCCATTACACGCAATCACGACCTTCCTCGATAGCGTGTGTAGTACGCAATAACGAGTTTCACTAGACAACAATATGCTATTAAATTATTATTAAAACTAGCCGTTATGAATAGTAATAACAAATTTTTGAAATTTTGTATATTTTATTTTTCAAAATGGAATTCATGTTTGGATTTGTAATATCTAAATTAGCTTAGGGTGAAATTTCGGTACTTTTCGGATAACTGTCATTTTCTGATGAATAGTGAAAATTACTAAATTTTAATTAAAAACAAGTTTTTTAATAGAAATAATTAATAGTGATAAATTATTAATTTGAGTGGTTTTAAAGTATATCTATAATATATTTTTACAATTTAATACAATGTTGGTCATTGGATGTAATTTCACATTTACACCAGACATAAACAAATGTTAATCTTTTGATAGTTATTATCTCTTAAAAACACGCTATTTGTTGTGATAGTGGAAATTAATTATAAAATTAATTAATGCAACTTATATGTTGGGAATTTTGTAAAATAGAAATAATTTTTGAACTTGGAATATCAATTATAGCATAGGGTGAAATTTTGGCATTTTTCTGAAAAACTTCAATTTTTGATGAATAGTGAAACTACTATGTGGTAGTTAAAAAAATTAATTTTTTCATAAATAATAATTTTACCGCTTCTGTGAATAGAATTTCTAAAATCCGAGATACACGGTTGATGTTAGTAAGTAAAATCTGGTTCAATGAGATGAAAATAAGTTTTGGTGAATAGTAACTTTTTACTTTTATTTGCCACGGTTAAAGGTAAATAGGGTAATTAAGGGTAAAAATGATATTATTATTACCCTAAAACATGTCCTAATCCTATTGGAAAAGAGTATCTCGACAAAAAAAAACCTTAAGTGTAAACTATTATCATTTAGGCCCACATGGATTAGATTAGGACATTTATTATTATTTAATTCAAAGAAGAGTTAAAAGAGTTAAAATCGAAGTTTATTTATTAAAACATTTTTAATATAGGGTTATACATAATATAATTTCGACTATAAATATTCCATAGAAAGATAAAAAGATTTCCTACATAATGGTAATTTATTTGTAATTTTTATACTTTAAATAATTTAATTTATTTATGACACAATGATGATGAAGTAATTACCTTTTTAAGAAACAATTAACATAATTGATGTTATAAATGGAAAACTAAATGTAATTTGAGACTTTTTATGACTTACACTAATATTCTAGGTTAATATGACATGTTAGTATTGGTTTAATTAACATATTTTGAACTAATAATCCTGTTACGAGATTCAAAAAAATCAATTACTAAATAGTGTCAAAATTAACATAAATTAGTTTTTAAAACAAATATTATATTATTAATTGTTATTTATTTCCTAAAAATCTAAGTTTCGGCCAAATTACTTAGATAAGGATAGATATATTAATAATAAACTATTTGGGGTTCTTTTGGCTTGATATAGTATGTTTATTAACCATATAGTGTAAGAAAACAAAAAGACACGGTAAATGTTAAATTATTTAACTTAGAGTTAAATCTAATTGATAAGGATAACATAACTACCTAAACATGTCTAAATCCTATTGGATGAGAGGATTTAGACACATAACCACTTTATTTTCTAAATAAGACAATTTGGAACCATTATAAACCGAATTTAACCTTAATATAAAATAATATTTTGAGGTTTTCCTAAGATGCCCCTCTCCTCCCTTATAAAAGGGCACCTCCTCCCTCTCCTCCTCACACCAATTTGAGCATCCAAGCTCGGCCAAACCCTGCCAAAAGGTCTTCTACACTTCCCTAGTATCATCCTAGAAGTCCTTGTGTTCTTCAAAGACCATCCTTAGTTCATTAAGTGGAGGTTAAGTGAAGGCGCATCAAAAAGAGGTAATATCCATTACCGATCTTTTTCAATTTCTTTCTTCTTTAACTTCTTCTTGTTTAGTTGTTTCATGATAAAGTAATAACATCAGTATTAATTATATACTGATATGTTATTATAAATATGAAACAACTCTAATTAACCTTCTATCCATCCTACAGAAAAAGGAAATCACCACGCGTGCGTACGTACGGAATACAGTCTCCACGCCGTGGTGTAATCTATTTTCCGCCACCACATTAATTGGATGGGTATAATGGTGTAATGAGTAACTATATATGATTATTATAAAGTGATATTGATACTGAAATTGTATACATATACTTCAACACAATTTCACGACCATGTGAATCATATCATCGCTCGTGCGTATGTACAGACTACCGTCTCCACGATGCGATGAGATTCATTCTCAATGATTAAACATTCATGAATGATTATAAGGTATATATAATAAGTTCTAATGAAATATATGACATAATAATGATACTGTGTTTATGTATATTTATATGTATGTCATCTACTTAATTCCATTCAATTCAACAAGGAAACGAAAACAGCGTTCATGCGTACGTACGGACTACCGTCTCCATGAACGGTGTATTTCTTTCCATTTACTGATTTATTATATATATGTATATTCTGAATATATATATATAAATCATGATTTATATTCTGGAATTTAGTGACCATGAACTAAGTAATCATATGAATAATTACAAGTCAAAACACAGACGACAAATGAAACAATTTTAACCAAAATGCACTTTAACATGGAATTTACAAAAGAACGGGTATTATAAAGTCATAAGTGAACCATATATGATATAATAACAATCAATATGATTCTGTAATAAGTCAATGGCATTATTTAAATCATTATACAGGAGTTTCGGACACTTACGAAGCAAATCGGACCTAAGGTAAGGGAAAATATCACAATCTCATTTTTATCCGAGATTGTTTTTACATTGGCATTTACTGGGGTGTATTTTATCATCCACATCCATGTTCCCTCAATATTTAATATTGTTTCCATCAACTTACAATAGTTTAAATCCAATTTTACCCTTTTATGAGTTTTTAGTAAAGAATATGAAAGGAATCTTTTGTCGTTTTTCGTACGAGGTATTTTTTGACTTTTCTGAAAAAAGTACAAAGAATGTTTTTTTAACTTATACGGCATGAATGGATTTTTAAAACATTATTTCTAGGAAGTTTACTTTACAAATTTTCAAGTTTATTTTTAATCAACTTCTTTTATTTTAAAGTCGTATGACATGTTATGAAAGGAAAAATGTTTTTGAAGAAGAAAGGATATTTTCCTCAAGAATGGAGTTCAAGTGTTTTATCAAAATTATTTTACATCTATGTTAATAAAGGGTTCTATTTTTATCCCAATTATTACATTGATTTGATCATGTTGTGATGGAATTATTTTTATGAATTCCTTTATCTTATATGAATTGTTTTATGATGTCATGTTGTTTAAGATTCCCATTCTTATTACATGGGTTATGAAATGATGTATGATTTATGATTTTGTGGCACACATAAGAATGGTATCATTATGAGATGGGTGGGACCTATATCTCCCTCAAATTCATTGGGTAAAGTTTTTATATCTCATGAGATAGACATGGCTGGAATGGTAGGTTATACTGGTTCAGTGAAACAGGACAGAAACGAGGGTGACTCGGTTCAGAAAGGGACTTTGTCCACTAAGATAGTCTTGGCAATGAGTCTTGACTAATAAGAAATGATTATCTATGATTATGTGTGTATGCCACAATGTTTCATGTTTTATGTTATGATTATTGTGAATACATTTCACTGCCATGATTTATCCCATGTTATGAAATTATGATCTCTTTGGCAGGTTAAGATTTCCAAAAGTTATGTGCTTGTGTATACGATGAGATTTATATTTCCTTTATTTACCCTTACTGAGAATTTGAGCTCACCCTTTTATGTTTTCTTTTCCCCAGGATATAAAGAAAGGTTTTAGGTATGAAAAAATGAATATCTTTATGGGAGATGTTGATGATCTTTCACCAGGATTAGAAGATTATATTCCGAATTTCCAAAGACACTAAACTATTACGATCCTTGTGTGTGTGTTTTTGTTATGTATTAAGTATTACAAAAATGTAATTTAATGACCATGTACGTTAAGCTTAGGGTCTCTACAAAGTCTCTCTTTGGTTTCAGGGCACCATGTTCCAAACCCTTTCTTGAGAATTTGGTGGAACTCTAGCCATATATCTACTATGGTGTAGTCGATCCCCTCCCCGACTCTAGTGTATGCCATAATAATGTTTCACCACTCAATTAATATCATCATATGTATAACTGTATATTTGAACTATATCACATGAATCCTGATACCCTACTATAGATAAGGGTCATTGTATACACATATATCTTATCTTTAACCATAATATAAAATTCCCTGGATTCATTCTTGGGATTTCTATCCACCCCAAATGATACTATATATAATACTTTCATGGAATAAATTCTCATTAGGTTTAGATTATAGGTTGTGTCTTAAAACCATTTATTTTTTACATCTATTACAATAAATATTAGATGCATTGAATATTAATAAAACATTTTTACATGTTAATTAATATTCTGAATTACTATAATCTAAAAATGTCCTAGAGTATAAGACACATTATAAGGTCATATCATTTCCCCTCTATGATGAGGACCTTGATGTGGTATTATGATATTATCCAATAATGTTATTTTGATGGATATTGTAATATTATGAGAGATATTGTACATATATTATCAGGTGTATTTCTATGATAGAAGATGATTCTTCTTCTCATGAAGTTATCACTTGGTAATCTCTACTATGTCCGATTATGATAACATGCCCACCGGTATGAATTATCTATGTTTTTTCCAAAATGATATTCGCATATATGATTATGTTTTATTGTACTTAAACTTAATTTTTTTAACTATTAATGCTAGAATCGTATACTTAGATGTATTTCATATTCCATGATGAAAAAAGTTCACTATGAAGTTGGATTTGTTGGGTGCATAAGGAGTTACATTTAAATAATGAAAAATCCAAGGATAGATTTTTTCCTTCAATATTAATGGATGCTGAAATCTTAGACCATTTATTGGAATATACTATTAACAATAAATTCCATGGCCAGTGTATAAAGGTTGGTTTATTTCAGATAGTGAAAGATAGAGATATAGAGCATATATATTGCTGACATCGATGGTTAACATTATTGATAATATAATGTGATAAATGGATTACATAACACCATGAGAATTTGTATGTGTTTTTCGATGTGTAGAAATTATTTTCCTTCTCATGGGTTCCTTCACCCATTTTGGGAAAGTAAACATGGACCTTAGTCTATCCAACCTAATTCAAATGATAATGAATCATAGATGTTCCCACACCAAATGTTTCTATTGATCTATATTAAATTCTATTTGATTTTAACTATTGTAATAAATATTATTCTCAATTTAGAGGAATAAATTTATATATGTGATATTGATCACATAATTTGAAAAAAAATTATTCACTAGCTTTTGTATAAAATTTTTATTTCCTTAATGGAATATTTTAATAATTGTTTTCCTTGTTGGGGAATAAAGTAGTTCATAATGAATAAAATATTTATTCAGTTATTAAATAAATGAAAGAGGAGATCTAACCGAAAAATTCCTAGTCCAGTGAAAAATAATAATTTAAAAGACCATTATATAATATTTTTTTGTGCAAGTTGGTGTGAGCCATAAAATAATAATAATAATAACATTTTTTATGTGAAATACGGTATATTTATGTTTATAAATTGAATTTAATTAATGATATGCTATTAAATATTATTCTTAACTTCAATTCTAACAATATAAATAGTCCTCGTTGTCTATTGTGTTGAAAATTTTTAATAGGGAATATAGAACTGTTGGACACAACAAATTCTCTCTTAAATACTCCTTCTCTCTATATGTCAAGAATGAGAAGTGAAAGATATATTTTTTCAAACCTATAGAATGGGAGATCAAGAACAAACAATGCAAGTCATTATAATCACCATGAAAGAACCTGAAGACTATGTGATGTTTCTTGGGGATCATAAGAACATTTTGGGTTCATCTCTAGAGAGATTCTATCTCGGGATCCTTATAGAACAATGAAGGAAATCCAAAAGAGTATTTTTATATGATCAACATTCATCAATGAAAAAAGATCCTAAAACTATGTAATCTTTTCATTATATATTAAATAAAATAATTTTAAATTTTATGTTCAAGAGTCTCAATATTGGTTTTAATAAATTTTATTTAAATCTATATTTAATAAATCCTCGACCATCGCATGATTCCGCTACACACTAAACCAATAATTAGTACTAGAGAAGTCACACTTAAATTTATAAATAATTATTTTATTTCTGATCAATATGAAATTGTGATTATTTATGAATATCATGTTTCTCATTATTTTATGTGGGTTGAATTAATATTTAATTGACATATTAAATTTTTTTATTTATTGATTAATTATCTTATTTGATTAAGAAAAAATGAAGAATTAACAAAGATAACCTGAGGATGTTCCAAATCATTAGGTAGTAAAACTGGGTTACATGACTTGTGGATGGAGAACACATCATATATCAATGCACATGGTATATAATTGTGCCATCCAATTAATTAGGCACAATGATTTTATTGTATGCCTCATGTTTACCCAGACAAACTATAACATAACATGAAAATACAAGTTTGTATATAGCATGTAAATACCAAGTAGTCTGGTCTATTTATGATACTGAATCCGGAGGCAAGTGACTTGGATATATATCAACCATGGTTTATGGCATGTAGTATCATGGACACATAGTAGAGTCTCCCTTTAATAAAAAAAAGTTAAAATAACATTATATTTAAAAATGACTTCATTAAAACCATATTTATTTGTTAGAACACCATTGTGTGTTTGAATACTTAATAAAAGATTTAATGGAATTTAATAAGTTCAACCAATTTATTATCGTTTATATGTAATTATTGGCTTCGTCATTTAATTTCCATGAATGAAATTAGAGTGGGAATCTCCAAATAATATATGCTGATCATGAATATTAAATAAAATTAATTAATTAGTTAAATAATTAATCCATGCTGGATTATTGTAAATAATTAATGAATAGATAAAAAATGGAATCTAGCTGTCTACTTTTGAGTATTAGTTTCATGTAGGACTAGTCATGAGAATTACAAGGACAAGAGTATGTGATTGATTTTTTAATTTAATTTATTAGCTGATTTTGAATCTTTTTATTATTAAATTAAATGATGGAATGTGATTCACCCCACCAACCATGATTATGTAGGACATACATTTCAAAAGATATTAATGTAACCCCCTATAACCAATCTTTTTATTCGCCTCACCTAAATGTGAGTAATAACTATTTTTAATTAATATAGTAGACAAAATCACATGGACAATATTAAAGATGGAACAACAATGATTCCAACCTAGGTGATACATAAGTTTATAAGTGGAATGTCGTAACTCATTCCAGGATTTACAATAAGAATCATTTACCCTTGGTCAAGGGTTGATTTTATGTTTGCTTGATAAATAAAATGATAGATAAATATATTGAACAATTTCATTAATTAGTTAACTAATTCCTTAAATGAAATTATTTATTTTTATAGAATAAAGGATGCAATTACATAAATAGATGAATTAATTTAAAATAGTTGAAATTAAATAAATAAATTATGGGAAAATATTTTTCCCATAATGGTTAAATAATTATGTAACATCAACTAAATATTAACAAGATAGATACTGGAAAAATAATATAAAATTTTCTCATTATAAATTAAAATACCTAACATAATTTTTTATTCATACTAAGACTTCCATTACATGACTGATAATGAAACCATAGAACTTAGTGTATTATATTTCCATAGTATTGGATGTTACTTCTATTTAAGAGTTTTAAAGAGTGTTTGGGGTTGATATAACCAAATTTTTATTGAATTTTGAGGTTAATTTATGTTCAATAATAATTTGGAGGAAAGTACCAATTATTTGTTCTTTGTTTAGTGGAAGATTTTAGTGGTCAGGGATATATTAAATTGTCTTTATATAATCATTTCTTGAAACAAGGAGGGAGATTCTAGATTGTAAAATTTATAATGAATTTGTTTGATAACTAAAAAAATAAATATATAGACTTAATAAAATTATTCATTATCAATATTTATCATCCAAAAATAATCTTTTAGAGTACCATCATTTAACTGTGAGTATCCATGGATGCAATCCCTCTAGAGGTGATGCACATATGATCCTATGATCTCATAGAAGCACCACTCAATCTCTTGTTGTTACTACTGCATGTGAAAGGTCTTGTGTAATTCGTTCTAGATTTGTCATTATTTGGTCTTGAGAAAGTCATTGTTACACTGCTTGTTATTTAGAGTGGTGGAGGAGGAGGAGTTGAGAGAGAATTCAATCTTCACCACAATTATCTATTCTCAATTTTGGATTCTCTACATAACAGATATACCCTCCTATTTATAGAGTTAGGATTGAAGTTCCAATATTATTTAATTTCATATTTTATATTAAATAACATTTATAACATTTAAAAACCCCATTCCTCATAAAAATTTATAATAATAATTATTTTATGGTTCATTCCAACTTGGGAAATAATAAATATTATGTAACAGTTGTGTTAATTAATATTTATCGTTGGAATCTGTCTTGGTCCATTTGATCTTCTCTACTGTATACTGAATAACTAAATAAATATTATAGTCACAATATATAAAATAAATAATTATTAAGATATTTAATATCTAAAATAAATAATTTATTCAAAAATGGATGAAAAAATATTTATTTAAATTATTTAATCAATATAACATGGAAAACGTTATTCTACATACTTGAGAATAATATTTATTCAAGTAATTATACTCAAATAAAATTTAATTGAGATCAATGGAAACACATAGTGTGATACCCATAGAATTATTTCTCATTGGAATTAGGAGGGTTTTCCGCATGTCTAATTATACTATCTAGCAAGGGTTCATGGAACCCAAGAGAGAAAAATTAATGTTGCAACATAGAAAACCACATATGAATTCTCGATATGTATTGTAATCCCTTTTTCACAATATATCATCATGTAGGTTTCATATTCGTGTATACAACATATACAATTGATATGTACTTCAATGACTATCTGAAATACAGACATCATTACACCATGGTCATGGAATTTAATGTAAAAGTTAAATTACAATTAAAGGATGAAGATATCCACTTCGATAATGATGGCTAGGGAAAAACCATCATAGAATTATTCATTAATGACATGTCTCTCATGAAAAACCCAACATATCCAAATTATCCATGAACTGTAATAATAATGGTTTACAGAATACATTTGACTACATAGGTGGTAACATGAATTAATAGTAATGTTAACGTATAAGGATAATCACACACATTCGTATGTTAAAATATCTTAGAACACAAATACATGCGGAATTTTTATTGGATTCCCTATTCTCATAATATCATTTAATAAATATTACCATGTGTGAACTTCATGATAAGAAGCCTCATCTAATTATAAGTACTCACATCAAATAGTCTATGTACTACGTGTCCCATCACAGAACATTATCTAATTATAGTACCTTATTTGAAAATATCATCATAGTACAACAATGTTCTCATCATATCATAGAATTTATATGAATTTATCAATGAAAAGTATATCATAGGATAGTAACTTATTAGGGTCATGAATAATAGTAAACAATATGTATTACTAATAATTATTAATATTAAATACATTAAATGCTATTTTAATCAATGTACAAAAAGTTGGTCGTAGGAGAGAAACACTAATTAACTCCCACATGGACTAGATTCAACTGCATATGACCTTCAGTCCACCAGACCACATATGATAGTAATGTTTATTCTATTTAAAGACTTTAGTCAAGGTATCTACCACATTGTCTTATGTGAAAAGTTTACTCACTACTACTTCACCTATTTGTGAAAAATCTCTAAATAGATGATACATCTGTAGTCTGTTCTCCATCAACTGATGTAACATCGACTCCTTATCAAGAAAAAACATAATAGTATTATTAAATTATATTATGATAGGATCATTATTTCGTGGTACTATATTACTCTCTTGGAATATTTATGCATCCATATTATTATTTAGTAACCATGGTATCCTCAATATACTTAGTCTCTTCTATAGAATCTTCAACCATAACCTTCTCCAATCACTTCCAGTTCACAAAAACACCATATAAGGTGAAAATTTATCACATTTGTTAAATAATTTCATATTGTTTTGGTTGGAAATAGCATCTTCATATCCTCTAATTCATTGATCCACATTTCCTCCATAAACTAGGATCATATCCTTAGTATTCCTTATATACATAAGGATAGTATTGACTTCCATCCAATGGAAGTCACTTGGACCTCCTTGATATCATCCGACCATACAAAATTCATAGGAAATATATATCCTAATACTTAGAATAACGTACAAGAGTGGACCAATCACTAATATATATGCAATGCTTTCTGTTCTACTCATTTCCACATATTTTTTGTGAAACATTTGACTTGAAATATGAATGCCAGGTGACTCTAGCAATAATACCCCTTGGATTGTTCCATACTGAATCTCTTGAGTATCATGTTAATGTATGTAATTTGACATAGGATAAGCATCCTATTGTAATTACCAAGATGGGTCTTGATCTAAAGATTATATGCATTCTCACCCAAGTAATTCATAGAGAACCATTTATTCTACCAAACATTAATAATCTATATTATTGGAATTACATTTCTAGTGAGTAAATATTTTATAAAAAAACTATTATGAATGTGACTACACTCCCACTAAACCATTTATAGATTGATAGATCAAATTCATTCTCTATGAATCCAAATTCTGTTATGATCTAATCATATAAATTGTGTCATGACCTAATTACTTGAATTAGTCTATAAATGTATATTTTAATCATACATACCTTGTTGAAAACTATTAGGGTCAAAAACCATTCAGGTTCTATCATATTGATATCTATGTGAATGATTCAATCAAGGATGTACGTTTTGAAATCCATTTTCCAAATCACATAATCATGGAAAGCAGAAATGCCTATTAGAATTCTGAGTGATTTCATTATTCTAACTAGTGAATTTTTTTCTTTATAGTAAATTCCATGACACTGTTTAAACCATTTTTCTTTCAGTCAATCTATATAGGTAATGATATTTCCTTCCATACTTACTTTATTCTTGAATACCTCTTTTCATAAAATGATCAATACATCAACATAAGGTACTACCATAATATTGACAATATTTTCATACATGGAATCAATTTCTGAATTCATGGATTCCTACTAGTTGGAATGATTTGTTCCATTGTCCACTTCTTTTATGTTAGAGGATAATTACTATCAATTAATAATGAGTCACCATCCTTGGTGACTAGAAAACCATACCATTATAGCTCTCTATCCTTTCTAATAATCCTACACTGAAATTGTATCTCAATAACATTTCTACTTTCATGGGAATTGGTGGAATTTTTTCTCATCCAAAGCCTTTTATACCTTGAGCCTAGACATCATAGAAATCTATCTCACTCCCAATATATCTTTTAGAGTATATACCATCCTCCACAAATTTTGGATGTCTTTCAACAACAAAATTTTTGAATGAAGGATTTTATAGGTAGTATCCCATTGTTTCATAGAGATATCTTATAAAAAAACACATACTGCCTCAGTGTAAAAAATGTGTTTGCCGAAGAGGGCTCGAAAAAATCAGCCCAACCCCACACATTTATGTGATACATCACATGTTTCTATCTATTCTATAATTGTTATAGTATATCATCTATAGCATTATACATAACACAATTTAAAATATATGTTGTTATTTGTAATGTGTATCCCCAAAACATAATGGAACACTCACATTACAAACCATTGATAGAAACATTTACAACATTGTGTGGTTTATACATTATCATAACACAATCCAATAAGAAAAATAATGAGGAGTTTGTTGAGATAAAATCCTGAAATTCAGTATATTATCAATAAATTCTTGATTAATATAATATTCACTGGGGTCTAAGTGAATATTATTAATCATATTACCAATATGGTTCTCAAATGCATCCTTATATTTGATTAATTTATAAGAAAAATAAAATATATATACATTATTATTTATACATATCCATATCTACTAAAATCATCAGTGAAAGTAATGAAGCATTATTTCCCACCACATTCTTCAAAATTTTGTGGTTTACAGACATCTGTATGATATAATTCAAGAAGATTTTTATCCTTGTTATATTTTCAAACCAAATAGGGATTTGTACATTTTTTTCAACATTCATCACATAAACCAAGTAGTTTTAGTCAAAAGAATCTAAATATCCATCCTGATGTAATTTAGTAAGGCACTTTTCATTTACATGGCAAAGATGGTAATGCCAAAGTGGGGTGTGGTTTGACCCACGCGAGATAACTTCTTTATCATTTTTTATTATTTTATTCATGTAATCAAAAACATAACGATCCTTATAAAAATATTTATTTACGTAAATATTATTTCATTATAATATAAGTATAAATTATTATAATATTTGAAAATAAATACATCTTCATCATTTCTGTGTATATATATTATTATTTTTTGATATTATAAGGAACATAATAACAACCCCTTTAATGTGAGATCATTTTCATCAACAATACAAGGTGGAAGTTCCTAATAGATAGATCATCATGTGTTTCTTCATTAGATTTTTAAAGATCAACCACTCCAAGGAAAATATTTTGGAATTGTCTATGTGAATATATATATGATCACAACAAGATATATCTAATACATAATTTTTAGAAACAAATTAATTGCATTCGGTAAAAAACACAACAGAATAATCCCCTTGATTAATTGTCTGGGTGATTTTATCTTCTACTGTCCCTTATTGCAACTTTTGAAATAGAAAAATCCCCATTCCATTTCTTTCCCCTTAATAAAACTCTTCGTGGAAGGGAATAAATATGATTTCATTTTACTGCTCTTCACATTACCTTTTTTTTCACCATCAAGATGGTTAGTTATTCATGATTCATTTGGTTATCTACAGAGAGAAGAAGAGTAAGAATATATTGTAGATAATTCTCAATTGTATTCATATTAAAATCCCCAACAATGATAGAGATAATCTAAGGTATATATATATGAATGGGATTATTTCATGTTATTCACTGTGATTAAACCTCATAACCTCTAAGAACTTAATGTAGCCAATGGCCTTTACTACATGAGGTCTAGTTGTGGATCCCTAACAAAGATTACTCTGAAAGAGTTATTTTGGAATATACAACAATTCATGTCTATATCTCTCATGGTAAAGACCATTGAGGTTCTAAACCATTCTATAAAAATCCATGTTTATATCAGACATTATTAGTTTACTATAAACTGGTGAAAGAATCAAACATTTAAATTTTTTCACGTCACACAAATATTTTTAATGGAAAAAGAACTCTATGTCGCTCAACTATTTAGAAGGCAGATCCAACATAAATGATTATGTAATAAAATATTTCTTTTCATGGAATATCAAAACCCAAATGATTCTATACTACTCATGGATGTTATTTCTGATTGCGTGGTTATAATTCTCTAATATTGATTATTGGGTAGTATGTATATGAAATTGTCATTTTATTCTACAGTTAAAAGAGAAAATTATTATTATTTTTCCTGGTTAAAAAATGATGGTGGTAGAATAAGTTAAATAATTTAATTTATTTATTTACTTATTTAATCTCTAACAATATTATCAATTCTAAATATCCCTTACCATTGATCATAGAATATCTAGTTCCATTAGAATTATTGTAGAATGGATCCCCATTATTTTTATTAATTATCTAGACATTAGAAATGAAAATAATATTAATGTAGTTATGTAGGAAGTATTTCCAACTGTGGACTTTCAACTCCTAATTCATATGAGTCAATTCCCTCTATCCCAAAATCCTCACATGGTTTTCCTTAACAGTCTCATTTTACATCATGAATAGAAACTCCACGATATTTCCTATTTTAGTTTATGTATACCACATGGGGCCTCATTTAGGTTCATATAAATGATTATATCATGACTCGTCAAGTTAGAGAAGTTTTCTAACTAGATTACGTTTACCCATGACATGGTTTCATATTTATTATCATCCTAGAAGTGCCTCACACTCCCTATATCATATCATAACATTAGTAGGGAAAAACGTAGTAGGATGGAAAACCCTTTAGCATAATCCATCCAATAATAGTACCCTACATATACTGTATGGATTCTGTATCCATTATATCTCTCATCATTAATGGATAATATTTACTCATAAACTTCCACTTGATGTATTTCCATGTTATCTCCTCATATAGTTTATCCATTATTATGATGTTGAACAAGTTCTTGAATCATCTTTATAGAATACAACTCCCAATAATCACAAATATATCCATAATTTTTCATGGTTGTTAAATATCATCTTGGTTGACTCATTATAGAATTATACTACCTGAGGGCCTTCCTTATTAATGAACATGGGTTAGTGTTGTGGCTAGAACTCCCTTCATAGACTAGAAATTGATGATATATTGTGATTATTCATTCTCATCGTAGATCACCGGACATAAAAGAAACATAAATAGATATTATTTTCCATCAAATAAAACATATCAACATAGATATCAAACAATATTAAATGTTGTGTTTACTCATTTTCAGTCTCCTAATGTTTGACTTAAATAAGATGAAGTGGAATATATCGACAATGGATAACACACTCCTACAATTATGAGGATCATAACTTGATTGAAATCAGAATGAAAAAATATAACATAGATTACCATAGATATGTTTTAATTTCATTTATAGACTGAATAAGTCAATTAATCATATTTTACAATGTTATTTTTTTCATTTGATTATGAATTCATGAAATTTCAGGTTCGATAATGAATTCTAGGCATTAAAATTTTAAAATAACATACCTTCCTACCTACCTACTATTATTCATTAATACAAACATAATTACATATTATTCCTTTTTTAAAATATCTTAAAACAGTAACAACACACATTAATTATATCACCCAAGCTAAAATAAAATTACTACAAAAATATGGGATCCTTAATAACAACAATCTCATCCCTAAAAAATGAGCTTTCCAAATAGATGGGTTATGTACTTCCATGATCAAGCTCATTATGAATCCCATTAATATCATATTACACTATATTAATTTCTCAAATAGTTAATCATCATTAACAGACCTCTATTGTAACGCCTTGAAAATCTAAAGTGGGAACATTGTATTCAATACGTTGTATGAAATGTGAAACCAAGCATGTAAAAAAATCTAATATCCCAATTATTTTTCAAATATATTCAACTTTGAATAAACTCATTATATATTATATCTTTTAAGGCCTAAAACACCATGTTAGCATATGTCACATGCAAGAGATACCTTCTTTGATGGCTTTCATTACACGCAATACCGAGTTTTAGAATAAAAAATATATTCCTTTAAAAATATTAATTAATATAATATAAGGTATGATTTTTGTAGATTATTAACATAATTATGTAAATTTATATTAAAACAACAAATTCATTAATTAAAAATCAATTCCAAATCAGTATCAGAATAAAATTCAATATAAAAAGAATATTTAAATAGAAAACTATTTTTATACTAACTATGTAATATAACATTAATAAATTAAATTAAATATAATTAATGTGATAAAATAATGTAATTTAAATATTATATATGAAATATTTCATTTTTAATATTAATCCAATTTATTTAATAAGTATAACATAAGAAGAACTCCAATTTTACTCATAAAAATAGATATTTCTATTAATGAATTTTTACCACCATTTAATGGATAATTATTTTTAAATTAATATTTTTTAACTTTATATTCTATATATGTCAAAATAAACATCATATTTTAAAATAAAACATAAAAAATTGGTTACGAATTCTTTTTGGTACTATTCAATGAAGATTAATTTTTTAACTAATAGTGAAAATGATGAATTTTAGTTCAGAACTACTTTATCATATAATTTATTTATAAGGGTAAATAACATTTTAAATAGGTTTTAAATATTAATTTGATCATATGATTATACATTATTTCAATTTAGGTCAATTTAAATAATTATTCCTTGTAATGTACTATAAAAACACAACAATCATTCAGAAGTTTTCATTTTAAAAACTAGCATTGTCATCCCCCATATATGATTAAAACTAAATGAATATCTTCAACATAAATGATTGGAATTTGGGAAAATTAATTCCAATTTTTGAATCAAAATAATTTCAATTTTACAATAAGGTCAACATTTTTTTTAAACAAAATATTAGTGAATGAAAATTAAATTAATTACAACAATTAAGATAAATTAAATTTTTTATGGTACCAAACCTTAATCTTATTAGCCAAAATGACCTAGATATTTGTTCAATAAATATTTTTATTGATTGATTCCTACCATATAATCTATTTTCTTGATTTGGGACCAATATTTTATCCTCATTGAATGTATCATATTTTCATGAAATTTTATTTTCAAAATATTACAAGAGTGCCAGTCCTCATCAACTGTAAAAAGGCTCCTCTCCTCTTACTTCTTCGCAACTCTCAAGACACATTGTCTCGACCAAGATCTACCCAAATATCTCCTCAAAATCATTCACCTAATTTTATTGTCCTCATCATGTGTAGGAATTAATACAAGTAATCCAATTGGTCCAATCGAAAAAGAGTAACATGATTAAGAGGTAACACACTTCCTTAAGCATTTTAGTTTTATTTTAATTATACATAGTCTCAAATCATATTATTTATTCATTTAGAATAAAAAACGTGTCCTAAATATATTTTTATGTTTTTAGGATATGTTTTATCCCTTAACAGACACACACATTCATCCGATGGGTAACAAATAACTTTATTATGTGTACGAGGAACTACTATATCATGAAACAATGATTTTATGTTCTTCCTTTACCACCACTCATAGTGGAAATTATGATGTAAAATATACTTATATATGTCATATATTTTATTTATAATGTATTTATAGTTAATTAATTCATTTAAAATTCATATCATTAATCATTCCATTTTGTGTAATAACGATAACATCATTTTTGGATGTATGCACTACAGTACCTTCAAAGCGATGTGATTCGTTCCCACAATCCCTAGAATGTATAAAGAGTGATTCTAATAAATAATATGTTAAATATAAACCATATTTATTATAATAATTAAAAAAATTTCATTCTGGTAATATAATATATGTAATTTGATTTGTTACCCTTTCACAAACAAAAAAAAGAGATAATGTCATTCATAGATGTGTGGATTTCTGCCTCCTCAACATGATGCGATTAATTTTAAATTAAAATAATTATATATATATATGTATATATTTTTAAATAAAATGTTATTTAATATATAATTATCATATTAAATATATATAATTCTACTTACCTTCTTCCCACAATGATCATTGAATGATGAGAGCATTACTCATGTGTATGTATGGCCTACAGTCACCATGGATGTAATGTTTGTTCATTTTTCATACCCATATTTAATGATAGGGTTTAGAAGTAATATGTATATATATAGTAATCATATATAGTTATTTTTATTATAGATATACTATATAATAAACAATTTTACAATTGTTTTCCAATAAATTTCATTTTTGACACATAAAATAAATTTTTTCAAAACCCCAGATGTAATAAAAACAATTTAATTAGTTATATAAAAAATAGTAATAAATGAAATAAAAATTATAATAAAAATGAAAAAGGTTCTCAAAAATTAAATAATTTACATATGTATTTTACTCAAGAATATAAAGACATATAAGAAAAATCAGATGCAAGATAAGTTATTTCATCTCAATTTATATTCCATTGATATTTTTTTGTTGTTATCCACCATTTAGTTTCATTTGGTGTATATAAAACCAATATAGATGATATATCATGAATATAATTACTGTCATGATATTATTAATATAATTTATTTTTATTCCTTTATGAGTCTTATGATTTAAATTGTTTAATTTTTATATGTGAAACTTTGGAATATTTAATGATTATTTTCCTAAAGAATACATTTAATGGCCTTTCAATGGTATTTCCATTATAGAATATTATATTACCATTTTTTTTAAAAAAACCATTTATTTTCTTATCGAAAAGTTATTCATTTTCTTTTTCATGTTTTATTACCATTTTCCACTCATTGAGACTCATGTTTTTAAGAAATATTTTTAATAAAACCAATATTCTTTTATCATTTTATCGGAGAACCTATTTTCTTCTATAAAACATTGTTTATTATAATGATTTAAAAAAATTTCATAAATTGATTTTTTAATGGAAATTTTACCATGTTTTTTCGTTTACTATTTCTTTCAATTGAATCTTCTTACCGCTTTCTGAATAATAAATGTTTCATCCCTTTCTCCGTACAAAAATGAATGTTAATTTTTACCTTGTGTGATATATAAAAAATTACCCAAATTCATTGGGTATAAGCTTCCTATTCTTGATTAAAACATTATTTTTACAAAAATGTTTTCAATTTTATTGAATGTAATGGGTTCTCAAATGGTTTTTCAACATAAAAGGATATTTTCCTGAATAATTTTTTAGAAGTAAATTTTAAAATATTTCCATTATTAAAAACAAAAACACTTTATTTTACACCACTATGGGTATATTGTATTGATATCATACTTAATATTCATATATACATGTTTTTATTGATTTCTAAAAGGATTGAATTCACATTCAATTAGTTTATTACATTTATTCCACATTAAATATTCAATTTTTAATGATTATTGAAAATTGAATTTAACCTAACTATCAATGTCATTTATCATGGATATGTTAATTTCCTAAACTATATTACAATTTTCACAAGGTTTTTAATTTAAAAATTATTTGATAATATCAAGAAATAATGAAAAATATGTATACATTGTTAAATACATATATTTTATAATGAATATTTTATTAGATATTTGGAATACTTTGGATATGAAATAATCGGGTTGGGACCTGTTAATGAAATCCCCCCTGATGCATCAATAACCTCATGGGATGAATTAGTTCTGATAATTAGATTAGTTTAAACTATATTGATAATAGATATTTATGGTAAGGGTTACCTGTACATAGGAATCACTGCGATGAATAATTAAGCATTTCCCTCAATTATCATTAGTTAATTTTTTTCTATAAGTTTTTTCATTGACATATATTTAGATGTAGACAGTTTTAACTTCATTGTATAAATGGTGTGTGTTTCATTTTCATACCCTTCCATACATATATTTCATTATCCCATTAGTTTAATGTAATGTATTTATATTTATTACCTTTCTATATTATTTTTTATCTACCTTCTCTGTTTAATGGTTATGTGTCATGTCTGTTCAGTTATTTATGAAACTATAATTATTATCAGCATTAACTCATTATTAATTCCAATATAATATAACATTACTACGAATTTGAGATCACCCTTATTATGATTCATTTCTTCTAGAATCCATAATTATTACTATTAATCAAATAGATGGATATACCAAATAAAATTTTTTTATTATACTTCAAGTAATTTATTTAGGAAAATAAATTATGCTATAATGAATATTTTTTGTATTATAGTAAGAATAATGTTTATGTATGTATTTCAATGACTACAAAAATTTCCAGTCTTTTGAAATAATACATACATATATTTTATTCCAATATGATTGGTAGCAAACATCGACTACATGAATTCTAGGGTTGAGTCACTTTAGTTGTTATTAGTGCATGTTTAGTAGGTACCATGGGAACAATATTTATGAAAACATAGATTAGATAACATAACCATTAGATAGAAATTGATGATATGTATAGAAAAACATCCTAGAATTTGGTGTAGGTAGATATTTCATGGGTGTTTCTATAAATACATCAATGTTTGGATCATGCATTTGGATGTTATTCTGGCATAAATTTAAAAAGATGTAATGACTCCGACAATGTGTTTCAGGCCTGACTCGATATAACCTAGTACATGAAAATGGTCCTTATGGTAAAAATTATTTTACACTCCCATAGGATACACTTAAAACGATTCACGTATTATTTTTCAACCATTGTGAATTATTTGAACATATGATGAAAATAAATAAACTAGGTAAAACATCATGTGATTTTGTTGAAAATAATGTGTCATGATTTAGAAATACAAAAAATTATTTTATGTATATACTAGATATCCAAGAAGGATATATGTGGAAATAAGTGGATGAAGTATTTTTGTATTGGTGATATACTTAAAAGCATAGTTAAAATGCTATTTTTAATTACCATTATTTTTATAATGTCTATCATATTTATTTTTGGAAATTATATTAATATGATTTTATAAAAATGATATTCTATATTATAGGTGACGCCAAATTAAATATGCTAATGCTTCCGGTCCGGGACACATGAAATTTTGGATATAAGGGTTTAAATAAACCACAAACCTATGAAATTTAATTGTTAATTAGTCATTGGTTTTAGTTAAAAAACATGATAAATAAATGATAATGATAAAATAAAAGGGTAAATTTTAGGTTTTATAGATTAATGTTTCCACCCTATTAGTTTTGGAAAATAGTTTGAGACAAATACTTATAATTTTTACTCTTTTATGGGACTTAAGATCCATTAAAATGTTATATTAGTTATTTAGGCATGAAAATTAATTTTGGGATTAATTAATCGACACACAGTATAATGTAGAAATTTATTTTATATAAATATATGATGTAAGTATGCATAGAAAGTAAAATAATTACCCAACATTAGTAAAGTGAAATAGAAATAAATTTTTTTTCATAATAAATTTATATTTTTTAAACTCGTGATCTTATAAATAATCATAGATTTATGGCTTTAAGCACCTTAAATTTATATTTATCAATCCCTTTTTTGTGAATGGTGAACTCAATGGCCTCATATAAGTCTTTATGTTTTCCCTTGATATATGTATCTCTACTTTCCTCTAATTATCTCATACTTAGAGAACTTGTTATATGTTAGTCCATATAACCATAAAACATCCCAATATCTGTTTTATATAGGATGTTATTAAAATTGTTGTCATGATGTGGGATTTCAACGATAAAAAAGATAATTTAATATATTTCCAATATTGCAATTACATTTTAAAGAAGAAATTTAATTAATGTGGGGAGAATGTAACACCTCGAAAATCTAATCTATGAATATTGAATTTGTAATTGTCAATTATACGAGTCACAAAGTGCATCAAGGAATATAATATCATTATAATTTATAATATATTTACTACTTTAATTTAATTTAGTATATTTTACATCGTTCAATGTATAAAACAGAGATAACATGAGTTACATGCAAGGGTGGCCTTATTTAACGTCTTGTGTTACATGCAAGACAATGTTTTACAGAACAAACATATATTCCTATAACTCTAATATATAATATAGTATAAAATATTTATTAAGAATACTATTAAATAACCTATGAATATATTCATCAGAAAACTAATACTATGTTTAAAAAGTAATTAAATATGATTTTATTAAACAATTTAATTTAAAAAAATATTTATAAAGAAAACTATTTTTATTCATAGAATGCTATTTTATCATAATAAAAAAAAATAATGACTGATAATAATTTAATATAAATATTATATATTAATTGTAATATTTTTTATATTAATCCAATATATTTGATAATTATGAGATTAAAAGAAACCCAAATTTTACAAACAAATACCTATATTTTAACTGAGGCATTTTTACAACCTTTAATTACAACCCAATTTTAAGTTAAATTATTGGAAATTTTGTAGATTTGATATATCCAAATAAACTTCATATTTATATAAAAACCTAAAAATTAGTTTATGGTAATTTGTTAAAACTATTTTTGATGAATCTTTCATTAATGAATAATGAAATATAATGAATTTTGGTACATAAATTCCCTTTCATATGTTTTTTATAAAGCCAAATTAAACATTAATTTTTATTAATAGTTTAATTAGTTAATATTTTTATCAATAAATCTAATTCATGTTATTTTAATCTATTTCACTTAACATTTTACTATAAAAACATAGAAATCATATGGACATTTTCACATTAGAAACACATATTTTTTCCTGTCTGTGGGATTAAATTTAAATAAATTTCTTAAACTAATGTGATAAGAAATTTAATAAATGGGTTCTATATCTGTAATCATAAAAATTTATCATAAAAATTATATTCTACTTAGTTTTTAATGAAAAATATTAGTGAATGTAATTAAAATTTATTACAATGATTAAGGTAATATTTAACTTGTTAAGGGACTAAACTGTAATCTTAAGGGCCCAAATGACATTGAAAAGTGTCCAATATCCATTTTCTAGTAATATATATACAATATCATCTATTGGATATAATTTTTTTATTATTGGAGCATAATAAAATGTGAAAATTGTGTCTGGAGTTCCTTTGTCAAAATATTACAAGACTACCACTCCTCCTTCAATATAAAAGGCTACTTCTCATTCCATTTTATCACACATCTAAGGACACATTATCTTTACCACCATCTTCCAAAATAGATCATCCAAATAAATAAGCTAATTATATAATCTTACCATCGTACATGAATAAATATAATTATTCCCATTGGTGAAAATCAAAAGGAGTTTCCTTATAAGTAGGTAACACACTGCATAATGTTTTTTAGTTTTATTTCAATTTCTGATCCCTAATATATTCTTCATTAATTGTTTTATAAAAACAATAATATCATCAATATACTAGTATTTTATTATGATATGTTTTATATATTCACATAAACACACATCCATAAAATGGGTAATGAACATATTGGTTATGTGTATCATAAACTACCACCTCATGAAACAATGACTGTCCATTTTTCCGTTACAACAAATCATGGGGGTCATAATGATGGAAAATATATTTATATATGTTATATTTAATATTTTTAATATATTTATACATCTTTATTTCTTTTACGACACATAACATTTTACATTCCATTTTGTGTAAAAATGATTACATCATTTCTGGAAGTGTGGACTTCCACCCACTCAAATAAATGATATATGTTCAAAAGAACCATGGAATGTATACAAGATTAAAATAATTATAAATTTTAAACATTAAAAAAATTATTATATTAACTAAATAAAAATATTATATAAATATAGTATATATTATAATATTCGTTACAGATCAAATGAGATAACATCGTTGACAGACATGTGGATTTCCACCTCCTTGGAAAGATAGTATTCATTTGACATCAGAAGAATTTACTGTATACATATATATGATTTAATAAAACTATAATTAAGATATAAAAATAATTATGGAAATATATAATCATACTAACATTCCTTCTATAATGATCTTTAAAAAATGAGAACATTACTCTTGCAAACTTACAACCTACCTTCTCTATGAGTGTACTATGAGATCATTTTTCATAACCATATTTAATGATTGGTTTTAAAAGTATAATTTATTTAAAAATGGGATAACTACTTATTTTTTAATATTCTATAGGTGTTATATAATGAACTCTTTGACTATATTAGACCCACCAATGTTCTTTTTGACACATAAAAAGAATTTGGTTAAAACAGCCAACACATAATATATTATGTTTTAGTATATAGCATATTAATATGTCATGTAAAAATTATGATAAACATGAAAAATTTTCTAATTAATGGTCATAATTAACTTAAAATTGGGATTCAAGAATATAAATACACACGAGACAAATCAGACACAATGTAAGTTATTTCATCTCAATTTACAATCTATTAAGACCTATTTATTCAAATTCTCTATGTTTATTTTATATGTTGTATATATTCCCATTTTCCCATGATGTATCATAAATATTTTTATCTCGTGATATTATAACATTCATTTTATTCTATTATTTTATGCGGGCTATGAGTTATGATTCAATGTTTTATAGTACACTTTGGAATGTTTGAAAATTATTTTCCATGTGAATAAATTTAATGACATATATATGGTATTTCCATTAATGAAAAATATGTGATAATTTATCAATAATAACCTTAATTTCCCTCTCATATGATTATTTATTCCCTTTTTCAAGTACTAGTTCAATTTTCCTCCATTTTTAATTCAGGGTGGTTTAGAAAATAATTGTAATAAAACCTGATGTTATTTGTCTCTTTATTCCATAAACAAGATTTCTTATAAAAACATGGTTTATTATAATGTTTTGAGATGCTTCTTAAAATTATCTATTTAAGACATTTTACCCTTTTTTGTAATTTACCAATGATTTCAATGGAATCTTATTGCCATCTTTTGAACAAAGTATTTTTCTAACCTTTTACCATGAAAAAGAAATGTTATTATTACCTTATATAGTATTTATATATTTACCCAATATAATTCTTTAAATGATTAATTTTCATTTATAATAGGTTACTTATTTTGTAATGTCTTTTTAAAATTTGTTTTCAAAGAAATTTTTTCAAAACATAATGATATTTTCCTCATGAATGTTTTTAAAAGATCTTTTTACAATATTTCAATTTATTAATGTAAACTACCAATTACATTAATCTACATTGGGTATATTATATTTATACTAGGCTCAAACTCCTACAAGATAGTTTATGAATTAATTATCCAATGATATTATTTATATTCAATATCTTGAATAGTTTTTTTTCTATTTAAATTTTAAATTTCATAGTATCATTTGAAATTTATTTTCCCATAATTATATTTATCTTCTATCCCGGATGTTTCCATTTCGAAAATCATATATCATTTTTTTTCATATGGGGTTTAATTTGAACGTTATATTATTATTTGGTAAAATATTTATAAATCTGTATAATTTATTCAATATAAATATTTGGTAATGAATATTATTTATTATATAATAATAATGTTTTGTATATGTAATAAATAGGGTGGGGAATATTTAATAAAACTATAAGTGTTGGGGACTGATTAATGAATTCCTCTCTAATCATCGATACTCTCATGGGATGTTTTTTTTGAAAATCAGAGTAATTCAAACTATCTTAAGAATAGACCATGAAAATAATGGTTCAATGTACATAATAAACAATATGTATAATAATTAATAATTTCCCTAACTTATATTCATAAATTCATTTTCTAGGAGACATTTAATTGAAATATATAGGGATCTATTTCATGTTTACTTCATTATTTAGATAGTGTGTTTCCGTTTTAGACATTTCCATACTTATTTTTTTGTCTGGTTATTTGAATGGAATTTATTTTCAGTTATTACCTTTCCAAACTATTTATTCACTTCCTTCTCATTTTAATGAATATATGGTACGTTTTCAATTATTTACCATAACATTATTATTATTCTAATTGATTAATATGATTTTCCTCTATACTTTAACCATACATAACATTTGATCTCACACTCATTATTTTTCTATTCCCTTGGAATCCATGGATATTAATATTAATGATATTCATGGATATAATAGATGGAATAAATTTATTATCTTATATGTTATTTACTAAAAAATCTTATTATGAATTAATTTGTGTTTTTATTATTAATGTAAGACTCATGTATATATTTGGGTTACTGAAAATACTAAACTCTTCAATCCTTTGTGAAACGATTTACATATATTTATGCCAATATAATTGGTAGAACACACCAAATATGAGATTTATGGGGTTATCCCACTACATCTATGATACCAAATTTTGACATTATTAACCATTTTCTCCCTCAAATGATTGATATCGATCAGTTCAAGACCTCCGGTTCACCTCCACACATTCGAGAGGTTTTTGACTGTGAATAATGTTCTTGGGAATTTACTAGGAAGAATACAGCCTATAATACATAGTTCAAATCATCAAAAAAATATTATAATTAATTCAATATATATAATCCTAGTTGATAAATAGACAAATTTTATATTAATCTAATATGATAAATCCATTCATCCCCAAAATAATTCCACAATAAATTTCATACAATAATCAAACTAAATCAATGAAACCCAATGTTAATACACCAAAATATAATACAGATATCTATTCTCAGTACCATATATAATCATGTTCCCTAATAAGAAAATAAAACATCCAGGAATAGGGAACCCTACCCATGTCCATATCTACATCAATGAATTGTACCTATATAACAAATTGTAGATAGAACAGGCATTTAGAAAAATAATGTTGGAAACCACAAAAGGTTTGTAAAAATATATATATTTTTTAATATTTCAGGAAATGGAATTTAATACACATGAATTAATTCATAAAATTAATAAAAAATAATCATACACCCTTAAATCTAGAGAAACAAGTTGATAAGATGAGACACATAAATAGATAACGAATATAGCATAAAGTCTCAGCATAAACCGACTACATTACCCATGAATATTCAAATTTCCAAGGACCAATCAGACATTCACCTCATAGTCAAAACACTGAATATTAAATTTCCATAGTTAAATAATATATATCAACAATCAATGGACCTATCGAAAACTCCCATGCAATATAAGACATCAATTTTCAAGTATCAAAATCATACAAGATCCAATGCATAGAAAATACCAAAAATTTATTTTTTTTCAACATATTACAAATTGGTTATTTAATTATAATTACTAATTACAATGATATTTATTTCATTATTCCATGTTCCAACCACGTGATAGGTGAACCCATTATAGTCATATTAATCCTTATTTATAATTAAATGTTTCAGACAAATATTCGAATTCACATAACTACTGTGGGCATTCCAATTTATGTACCAAATAAAAAATATATTTATCATGTCATTATGTCACTATTCCATCATTGTATTATTGTATTTGTCAATCCCATATAAATTATCCGATTAATATCCAATCGGTCTATTCCAATTTTCGATTTAGATGTCAATCCATTCTAAAATGATATCTCATAAATTATGTTATAAGATTATAAAATAATAATATATATAATCCAATAGAAGCTAAAGGCTGGAAACACCAATTAGTTGTTTCCAACTCCATTTATTATTCTTCAGAAGGTCCAATATGATACATGTGAGGTTTATGCATATGAAATCAAGAAATTACATATGATTATAATTAAGAGAGGCCAGATAACCAATGTTATGGTGTAATATATCATGATTTACATTATATAAAATAAAATAATACATTAGGGTGTAGTTTCAGGTAACCAACATAAAAATAGAGAAGATGGAATATAGATATTTTATTATAGGAGAAATGTATATAACAACAATTCCTGATTCAAGATGATTGGTTAAAAAATAAATAAAAAACCAATTTGAATATAACTTTGATATAGATTTTCATATAGGAAAGTCTTTTATATTTATAAACATGAATTACGGATGAATGAGGAGCCTTAATTAAATAATCTAGGGTATGAAGTGGTGAAATTTGATTTCCCCAAGAAATATTGAGACAAAATAAAACTACTTAATATCCCCTAGTGGCCAATTGTAATCCAATGGCTTCCACAAGGTTCCTAATTGTTCCATGAAGAGTTATTGAATCACTAGGTAACACACTGACTAGCCTGTGGGTTTTCAATAGTTTCTCATTGTATATGGTTTCCAGAAGCATGCCATTGGGTCGCATCGAATGGCTGGTGGGATTTCATTATCTATTACAAGAGACATCCCCTCAACCATAATGTATGTGACACTTCATAATTTACTGGAATCCATTCCAATGGTAGAACTTTTTAGCTCACATCGTTTGATCCCATGAGAATAATTGAACCACCAATGTAATCGGGGTTTAATACCCTTTATAGTGTTTAACAGACATTGAAATAAATAATATATAGAGAATGTATGAACATAAAAGACCGTGTTTAACAATAGATTTGTTTTTATTTTGGGGGTTTTGTTTCTAATGATTTATATCCATCTTAGGAGACCTAATACAGAAGTATCTTTTGAATTATAAATGATTTTTCATCCAAGGTCTATGTTTCCTTTCAAATTATTTTCATTAATGAGTTTCATATATTTTTTATTTAAAATTTTTATTGAACATAGATAATGATTTATAATATACATATTTTTGGATATTAATGTTTCCAAATACTATTTTTCACTTTCTCAAAATGTGTAATTTTCATGTCTTATGGAACATTGGTGTAAAATGGAATTTTATGCCATATATTTATTTGTTAAATATCAATTGATAGATTTCTATATTAATAATTAATGGTCATGATGTTTTTTTTCTGAAATTAATTTTCAAATTTTGGTGTTTTTTGGGTTAATGTATTTTCAGGATTTTAATGGATGTTTAAATTCGTTAATGTTGGATGACATGTTTTAAATTTGTTTCCCATGTTTTTAAAAATATTTTTTTATTGACTGATGTGATTTTTCTTAATTCCATGGGAATTGATTTTGAATTCTACTTTGGTGTGAGTTTTGATATCATTTTTATGTAATGTTGGTTTCTATATTGTTTTGAAAAGTGATTTTGAGTGGTTAGACACTTCGTTTTGAGGAAAAGGACAATATGGAACTGTGATAGAAGGATGAGTTTTATTGACGAATGTTTAAACCCTAATTTTACCCAATTTGTATTTTATTTTATTCTTTTATATGTATCGTAATGATTAAATATTTTAGGATTAATGTCATACATTTTTCATTGGTGATATTTATTGAAGGGTGTGAGGATGTTGGAGATACAATTTATTTCATTATTGTGTTTTTATTGCCTTTGGTCTATGTTATTAAAATTTTATTGACATTGGATTGGTGGTGGTCCACAGTTATGATCTATGACAAGATGAAACCTATGTTTTTTAGTGTATAATGAATAGATAGTGGCTATGATTGTTGATATTTTTACATAGGATCATTTCATCACATTTAATGATATGGCCTTGCTAGGGGGTTTCACCAATGAGACTATTTGAGAGTGATCCAGGTCATGATTTTTTGACTTTTAATTTAACAACATTTGATTCTACATTTCCACATGTATTATATGTCCCATTAGTATGTATGGCTTACTATCATGATCTGTATTCAATGTTTTTCATCTCTTTGTTTTCATGTGATATATTTATTCTATGACTAATACAATTTTGATATGTTAAATAATTTTTTTGTTGAGAATTTATGTTGAAAGTCTTTCAGGGAGTTAATATTTTCACTTTTTAGGACTATATATGTAATGTAATATATTATTTACCACCTTCTAATATAGTTATTTTTGAGTATTTCACGTCTATTTCAAATTTAAAAAAGGTAATTACATGGTTTTTTGGAATTAAATGCATTAAAAATGTTTCATTTTAAATTTTATTTTACTCATTGTGATGGTTTATTTTAAATAGTGGTGTTAAATTTTAAATGTATTGTTTAATATATTTTATTTCAAAATGGATATTTATTAAAGGTAATGGTTTGTTTTTGAAATAAAATTTCTGTTTTCTTTCTTAATTGATTTATTTTATATTAATAGTACTATTTATGAAATGATATCTAGTATTTATTTATAATTTCTATTTTTTAATGGACATGAAAGCATAATGTTCTATTAAATTCAGACATGTAGTATTAGAATCATTATAAAATAAATTTATTGGAATAATGGTTGTATCAAACTAGCATTTTTTCAGACCCAACATACTATAATTGTTGGTTATATAACAGTTATGATTTTTATACATTCCTAGGTTGTGTATTGATGGTTTGCTTTCTACAACTCTATATTGGGATTCTTGTGTTATTGGTTTTATAGTGCTGAAATAAGAGTCAAATAGTAAGGGAAGGGTTTGTACCCTAAGTTCATTGACCGTTTAGGGTTGTATAGAGTGTAATCCATTCTAAAATCTGATTTTTTTAGATTTAATATCTTTCATTGTTTATAAGAACATAATATAAAAAATGGGTTCCTTTATGTTGTAATTTTTTTTGTAAAATAATGTGGGTATATTTTATATTATTATATCATGTTTAGGTGTTATTAATTAAGAATTGAATATTTATAACGGATTGGATATAACACCCCGACCCCAGTTACCCAGAGTCGGTGCATTATTACATTACATTTTCATGATATAAAGAATCATGACCCGAAAGGCCAATCTGTTTAGTATCCTTGGAAGTTCTAGATATAATCATATATTTTACATTACACCATTAAATAAAAAATCAACAAAATCCCCCCCCATTTTAACACACAAAATTTTTAGCTTATCCCTGAATGTTAACCATAAAATACATCTTCAAATCCTAGGATAAATTAAACATAGAAAGGGACGAGATCATATGCTCGATAAGGATAACAATATAGCAGAAACATCCATAAATAAGAAAAAACATTTAAGGCAATGTATAAGACAAAAAATAAGCATTTGAAACATAAAATTCAGTATAATATGGAAAATATATAATGAAATAATTCAATTTAATTATTGACATGAATATTCTACTAGTTATATAATCCCATGCAATAACAATAAATACTTTCATAATGATGTAATGATTAATGCTATACTTCATAATCCCATAGTCAAGGCCCTGTGCCTAAAATAAAAATAGGATATTGTCAAGGCCTTGTCCAAAGACACTAGTTTGTCCCATGTGAACTAACAATGTATCCAAGAGATATAGCGGGCTCCACCAATCACTTATAAGTCCAATGCATTCCTAATTTGAGAAGGATTAAACATTACATAAACATTTGTTTTTAAACTAGCATACGATATGTCAATAATGTATCCATAAACCATTAACGATATAAAAATAACACATCATCATTCAAACATATCACAATACCTTCAATTATGTAGGATATATTTGTATCATAATAAATCAACCTCGATCAAGAATAATACACTATAAAGGATGTTGACATAGTTGAAAATGATGAGTAAAAATCTGTAAGAGAAATACCCATTTTTCCTGAAATCATTTAATAGTCACATAATTTATAAAGGAATTCAATTAAAAGAGAGTTTTGAATCATTATTTCCCATAACAAATTGAAACTTATGAAAGGAATTATCATTTTAAAACATTCATGTCCATATAAATAAATCATTAATACCATTTTGAAAACATAAGCATTAATGAAAATGGTTTGGAAGAAAAAATCAATAAAAAGTTTATAATTATGTTTTTTTAAATATAATATTAAAAATAATATGTTTCAAAACACTTTTACAAATCATGGACACAGATAATAAATAAGTCACAGTAGTTACAAACATAAAAACAATATCAGATAATAAATGCATTGTGGAATTAACCCTCACCTTTCACTTTCCTTTGGTCAAGGGTATGTTTAACCTCCCGTATAATGATCATAGTATGATATTAAATTAAACCATAACCATATTTATATATATTATATAATACTTGATTCATTTATAACATTATAATTTCCATTTAATAATGATTTCCATGTTAAATTAACATTTTGGGTAATAATCTCTTTCTTTATTGTACATGTTGTAACTTGTTATTGTAGATCGTATCATTTAGATAATGATTTAAATAAATCTAGAATATAAAAAATGAGTTATAAATCATATATTTTTAGAGTATAATTATGTACAATAGAAATATATATGAAATGGAAAATACTGTTTATGGAGATGGTAGATCATATGTACGCATAAACGATGTTTTTTTTCATATCGTATTGAATGGATGTATGTGAATAAGATATATGTAAGTACACACACACACACACACACACATATATATATATATATATCTATTACATAGAATTATTATGTCATATATTACATTATTATTAATAATATATATTTTTATAATCATCTGTGATTGGTGAATGTGGAAATGAATCTCATCGCGTCATGGAGACGGTAATCTGTGTGTACGCAGAAGAAAAAATGTCATTATTTTGATGGTTAAATAATATGTAACTGGATCGTATATCATATATAAATAATCTTTAAAATTTTATTTTTATTATTTACATCAGTTATAATAATTATTATAACCATCGAAATAATGAAGGGTTTGAATAACTAAATACACCACGATGAGGAGACGGTAAGTCGTGCGTACACACATATGGTGACTTTTTCATTTAAAGAATGGATAGAATAATTAATATTGTTTTAACATATTTATAATAACATCATATTATGTAGTAGGTATTAGAGTTTTTGTTTTGGTTTGTAAACAACAAAGAAAGATGAAGTGGAAGAAGAACAAAATCTTAAAGAGGGTGATGGAATTATTAACTCTTCTTCACGAGATTCCATTTAAATTGATAAAAATTTCTTCTTAGGGTTATTTTATAACAAAAGGAAGGCCTATAGAATAACTTTAGGAATTTTATGAGGATATTTGGGAAGGGTTTGGCTGATCCAAATGGCTTTGGAGGTCTGAAATTTAGAAAATAAGAAGTACCCTTTTATAAGAGAGGTGGGGGTAACTTTAGAAAAAATTTGAAATATTATTTTATAATAAAATAACTTTAGGTTTCTATTATCTACAAAATGAATTATTTAGAGTCAAAGGTGGTGATTTTTAGAAAACCATTCAGTTAATAAGATATAGATATGTTTAGGTGACCATAATAACCTTATCTTCAATATTTAACTTTTAGTTAAATATTTTTTTCATTTATCATATCTCATTATATTTTTATATTATATGGTTATTAAAATTACAATAACAAACCCAAAGAAAACCAAGTTGTTCATTATTAATATATATAACCTTATCTATGTTCTTTGGCCAATCCTTATATTTTTTATAATATTATATCAACTGATAATATAGTATTTGTTTTAAAATAAATTTCTGACAATTTTGACACTATTTGATATTTAGTTTTTGTGAATGTAGTAAAACCATTATCAATTCGAAATTAATTTTTATAATCAACCCTTACATGTCATATTAACATATAAAATTCGTTTATGGAATAAAAAAAATTTAAATTATATTTATTTTAATATTTATAATATAAACTATTTTATTGTTTATAAGATAAAATATTTTAATAATTCATTAAGAAGGAAATTACTACATCGTCATAGTGTCATAAATAAATTTAATTATTTAATATCTAAAAATTATTAATCAAATATAATTTTTTAGTAATTCTTATTATATTTCTAATGAATATTTATAGTCGAATTTATCTTATGTATAACCCTATATTAAAAATGGTTTAGTTAATAAACATTGAATTTAACACTTTTAACTCTTCTTTAAATAAAATAATAATAAGTGTAATAATATAATACAAGTGGACCAAAAGGATCATATTTTATTCCTAAGGATTTTACGGTCAAATTACGCTTATCAAATAGAATTAGGATATGTTTTGGGGTAATTATAATATCATGTTTACCCTTAATTACCCTATTTACTTTTAACCGTGGTTAATAAAAGTCAAATGTTACTATTCAACAAAAATTATTTTAATACTATTAATACACATTTTACTTATTGATGTCAACTAATTCTCTTGTATTTTAGAAAATTCAACTCACAAAAGCGGTAAAATTATGTTTTATGCAAATTTGTTAACATGCCTAGAATGTGGGTAAATGAGGTTAAAAAGTTCAATAAAACTTTATACATATAATTTTATTATAAAATGACTCAAATTAAGTACATTGAACATGTGTATGTATTATATATCTATATTTACATAAAATAAATTTAATTAAAATAATTTATTTTTTAAATAAACTTTGGTTTTAAATAATATTGTAGTGTTGTTCACTATTCATAAAAAATTGATTGTTTCCAAGAAAATACCTAAAATTCATCCAAATATACTATTGATATTCTGAATTAAAAAAATGAATTCTATATTACCAAATTAAAAACATATAATTTTTCATTTATTAATTTAAAATTCATTCATGTTGTCAAAACCAAAAGGCGAGTTTTAAAATGTACAAACTGTCAAAATATTGACATGTGTTTATGTCAAATTTAAATGAAAAATTACTTATAATGACCTAAATTGTATTAAATGATAAAAATATAACCTAATTATACTTTAAAACTATTATATTTCATAATTTATCACTATAAATTATTTCTATTAAAAAAAGATGTTTTCAAATAAGCCATAGTATTTTTCATTATTCGCCAAAATATGGAAGTTATCAGAAAAGTACCAAAAATTTATCCTAATTAAAATTTTATGACCTAATTATATAGAATAATTTAATTTAATTTAATTGAATATATAAAAGTGTCGAATATTGGTTTTCAAATGGGTCAACATTAAAATGTAGTAAAATTGCATTTTTTTTAAAATACTTCTTTTATCTGAAAAAATGAATTTGTTCTTATATTATGTCTAAGAAACACATAATATGGATGTTAAAATTATATTGAGTATATAAGATTCAAAATGTAGTTAATACTGTTCATAGATTCTTTTTGAATGACCAGTTTGGTATGTTCTGATGTGCTCAAACTCGGTGTTGAGTGTAGCGTAAGCTATTGAATTACATTAATGAGATAATGTACTACAAAATCATGGGGTGTTACATTATCCCATACATCAATAAATTGTTTCCCTTATATTTGAAATTTTTCTTCCAAAATAAAATGTTAAAAATAGATAAAATAACTTTGTGGAAAACCCACATTAGAAAATTGGTTAATAAAATTTAGTCTTAATAAGTAGGGAAGAGAAATAAAAAAGTCACCACATTATTATGATCATGATTAGGATAGCATTGGTGTATATTAGATATATATAATTGGAGGGAAAACATAAATATATATAGGGAGTGATTGGGTTCATCAATCACAATCAAGTGTAAAAATGTGGGCCTAAAAGCCATTAATACATGATGATTGGAAATATCGTTATTTCAACAAAACATAAGGTATTAGGATAAAATAATTTGGGTTTTAAAAAACCTTCTCTAATGATTAATAATTAATTTATTCATAGAATAAGAGGGTAAAATATACTTGATAAGTAGAGTTTCATTTTTCCAAAAATTTCTTCCAATAATTAATCTTTCTCTCCGAAAGATAATAGAAATCAAAAATATTCTATTTATCATAATATTATCGGGTTCCAAAAATAATGAATACATATTTCATTTGTAAGAATATTTAAAAACCCATATTATAAAAAACAATGTGTCACGTATGCCATTGGTAGGTGATCCACCCTTTTCACCCTACGGTTGTGTGTTCAGGTCTCACGTCCTTGCCTGATGCGACGAGTTGTTGCCCGACCTCTGGGTAATCCTTTTTATGAAAATCCAATAATAATCTCAAAAAATTATTTAACCTTAATAATATATACAATGTCAAAGATACTCGATTATAAGCTTTAGTCTTATCCAAAATACTTCTCTCCAAACTCACTGTCCAAAATCTATAAAGAATGTAAAAAATGAAGATCTTTTTTCCATGTAATAACATATGAACACCTTAAACATGTATTCTTTTAAAACATGGTAACACCCTGAATTACAATAATACCATATTTTTTACATTCAGGCTCTTATATTCTTTATTGAATATTAGATATATTACATATATCAAAATTTTTTGAATATTCCAATAATGATGTAACAAACAAACCATTAATCACTTCCATGGTAGTCAAGAATATCCAATATAATTTGTCCAAATCAACCAACTCTTATTCCAAAATCACTACCTCGGCATTAGGAACATATTATGGTTTACCATTCCTATAACAATGTATTTTCCAAAAAGTTTAACCTGAAACTGTGTCACGTTAATTGGAACCATACAATGTCAAATGCTTAATGAAATAGTACTAGAGTACAATCTTTAATTATTTCCATAATTCATAAAATGAGAACATCATTGATATAACACACATATGAAATAATTCTTTAATAAAAACATAATAACACTAGGTATTCCTCTTCTTCCGTGGTTGTATCATAACTTGATCATTATCCAATTTTAGTATTTGGGGTATACTCTAATGATTTGGACATTTATTCGTGTAGTGTCCCAACTCTTTTCAGATGAATCATTGTATATTTGAAACATTTTTCTTACCATTTAAATCATGTACTTGGTGTCCTTTTTCTCCACACTTATAACAAACTCCCATTCCCTTCATGCATTTACCACGGTGATCCTTTCCACAGTTATCACATATGGGTAAATCATTCTTTTACCTCTTCCCATAATCCACTTTTCCCACTTCCATCCCTTCTTTCTCTTTCTTACCATCAAATCCATAGGACTATGATAATTCATTACTTATCTCATTAACTCATTATACTATTTATTCATATGATGATAATACGGCGGAGACTATTTCCCTTATAAATGTTGGATTAATACCATGAAAGATATGATCCTTCTAAATCTTTCAATCATGAGTAGTGATGGAATTTTCATTCCTACTACTAGGATCCATTTCAAAACAATAGAATACAACATGTTAGATTATGAATCGTAATGAATAATTCCATACTTTTAAAATACCTAACTTAAATTGAAAATATTATGCACGTAATCAATAATCATAAAATTTTTTCTTTGAGGAGGTATTTACTCCTAAATCATTAATAATGTCTTGTAATGTAAATGTGAATTATTCTAAGCATATCCCATTAGAGTGAGGTAACCAAGAGTGCAGCAAGGCCCGTTGTTGTGTAGCAGGATACCCCGAGTGAAGCCCGAACTCCTTTTCTGAGTTTTCACTCCTAGATATATTTTTTCAAGGCCCGCCTCTACCTTGTTGTATCAAGACATTGATGTATTTCTTAGAAAATGAATAAAATATCTCCATTACCAAAATTATATGATGTTCTCCAATAATTGTCCCGAAAGTGTATCTTAAAATAGTGTTCTATAATCATAGTTTTTTTAAATATAGTTTCCAAGGTTTTTACTAAACTTCCTCTGATACCAAGTATAACACCACAACCCCAGTTACCCAGAGTCAGTGAATTATTACATAACAATGGCATGATAAAATGAATCACGACCCTAAAGATTGATCATTTTAGTAGCTTTGGAAGTACTACATACATTATTAATTTTAACAATACATCATGAAAGAAAAACATCAACAACATTTTTGCCTCTTTTTAACACATTTATATCTTTATCCAATCTCTATAGGGCAACCATTAAATACTTATTCACGTCTTTGGAAAAGTAGAACATTGAAAGGGGTGAGCTCAAAATCTCAGCAAGGATAAAAATATTCACGAAACATTCATAAATAAGCATAAGCATTTAAGGAAATGTATAACACTTAAACAAATGCCTTTTAAATGTAAACATCAGCATAATATGGAAAAGATAAATTCAAATAATTCCATTTAGTTATTTACATTGATATTCTACTAGTTGAATAATGACATGAAATACCAATAGCCACATTCATAATGATGGAATACATAATGGAAGACTTCATAACCACATAGTTAAGGCCTTGTGCCAATAATAGAAATAATATTTTGTCAAGGCCTTATTCCACGACACTTTTTTGCCTCATAAGACCTACCGATGCATTGAGGAGATCTAGTGGGATCCACCCATAACTTATTAAGTCCAATGAATTCCTCATGTGAAAAGGTTTAAACCTAGCATAAACATTACAATTAATACTAGCATACGAAATGTCAATACAGTATCCATAAACCATGAATGGTCTAAAAATAAAAAATACACAGTGAAACATATCACAAGAACTTCAATACAATATAGAATATTTGGATCACAACAAATCAACATCGATCCATGATAAGATCTCGTAAAAGATGTCGACATAGTTGAAAATGATCAGTAAATATCATTGAGAGAAATGAACCTTTTTCATGAAATCATTTAGAAGTCACATAATTTATAATGGAAGTCATTGAAATGAAACATTTGAATAAAAACTTCCCATACCACTTTGAAACTTTTCAAAGGAATTATTATTTTAAAACATTAATGTTCATATAAATAATTCTTTAAAACCATTTTGAAAACATGGACATTAGTGAGAATGGTTTCGAAAAATAAATCTTTAAAACATTTAAAATATTGTTTTAGTAAAATTTAGATTAAAATTAATACCTTTAAAAAATATTTTATGAAACCTGGACATTTATAATAAATATTTCCTAGTAGATACTTACGTAAAAACAACCTCGAATAATAAAGAGATTGTGGAATTAAACCATACATCGCACTTTCCAATGGTAGAGGGTATGTTTAACCTCCAGTATAATGAAATTAGAATATTAATAAATAATACCAGAACCATATTCAAATTTATTACATCATACATGATTTATTTATGACATTATAAAACCCATTTAATAATGATTTCCATATAAAATTAACATTTCGGGTAATAATCTCTTTCTTTGTCGTATGTGTTTTAACTTGTTATTCTTGATTGTATCATTTAGATCATTATTTAAATAATTATAGAATATAATTCATGATTTATCTATCAAATATAAATATAATTTAATATGTATAATATATATAAATATGAAATTGAATACACCGTTTAAGGAGACGGTAGGTTGTACATACACATAAATGAAGTTTCTGTTTTCATTTTATATTGAATAGACTTAAGTGAATAAGACATATGTAGGTACATATATATATATATTAATTAGAATTATTATTTAATATGTTACATATTTATTAATAATATATACTATTATAATAATCATTGAATGGTGAATGTTGAAATGGATATCATCGCATAGTGGAGACGGTAATCCGTACGTACACACAAGCGACAATATCATTATATTGATGGTTAAATTGTATGTAATTGGATGGTATATCATATAAAAAGAATCATTTAAAGGTTATATTTTTTATTTATATCAGTTATACACATTATTATACCCATCCATATAATGAAGTGTTTGAATAAAAAACTACACCATGACATGGAGGCGGTATGATGTACATACGCACGGATGGTGACTTTGTCATTTATAGGATTAATAGAATAACTAATATGGTTGTGCCATATTTATTATAACATCACAATATGTTGGAGGTACTGGAGATATTTGTTTGTTATAGAAACAACAAAGAAGGAGTAAGTGGAAGAAGACAATAACATGAAAGAGGGAGGTGAAATTATTACCTCTTCTTCGGGTCATTCATTTGGAGTTGATAAAAAGCGTTCCTAGGTTGTCTTTCTAACCAAATGAATGCCTCTAGGATGAAGGGAGTAATTTGTTGTGGTATTTGGGTAGGTTTTGGCCGACGATACCGATTCGGAAGAGTGAAATTAAGATAAAGGGATGTACCCTTTTTTAAGAGAGGTTAATGTCACATTAGGAAAAGATTGAAAATTTATTTTTAATGAAATCATTTTCGGTTTCTAATGTCTCTAAAAAAATTTATTTCTAGGATAAGGTGGGTATGGGTCGAAAAATTCTCAACATATTGGTTTTACACTGGATTAGTTCACCATATTAACCTTACCTTTTAGATTTAACTCTTAGTTAAATAGTTTGACATTTACCATCTATCATTGTATTTTTATATTATATGGTTAATAAACGTACTATAACAAGCCAAGGGAACCCCAAGTGGTTCAATGTTAATATTTATTGCATTATCTAGGTCCTTTTACCTAACATTATATTTTTAGGAATATTATATATACCAATAATATAGTATTTTTATACATTAATTTATGTCAATTTTGAAACTATTTGGTATTTTGTTTTTGTAAAAGTCATAAAATTCTTATCACTTCGAACTAAATTTATCCTATCAACCCTAATGTATCATAATAACTTATAAAATTCGTGGATGGAATCAAAAAAATATATTATATTTATTTTAATATTTATAAAAATCTATTTTAATATTTCTTCAAGAATGTAATTACTGCATCAACATTGTGTAATAAATAAATTTAATTATTTAATCTCTAAAATTTTTAAATAAAAGACCATTTTGTAAGAAATATTATTATCTTTATAGTTATTATTTATCTTAGAAATTATATTATGTATATCCCTATATTAAAAGTATTTTAATTAATAATCATTTAATTTAACACTTTTTACTCTTCTTTAAACAAAATAATAATAAATCTCCTAATCGAATCCAAATCTACCAAAAGGATCATATTTTATTTCCAAGGTTATTTAGGGTCAAATTTACCTTTTCCTGTAGAATTAGGACATGTGTTAGGGAAATTATAATATCATTTTTACCTTATTAACCCTATATACATTTAACCATGTTAAATAAAAGTCAATAGATACTATTCACCAAAAATTTGTTTCCTCTTATTGAACCAAATTTCACTTACTAATTTCATATTTTTCTATCATATTTTTGAAATTTGACTCACAAAAGTTGTAAATTTATGTTTTATTCAAATTTTCTAACATGCCTAGAAGGTGTGTAAAAGAGGATAAAAAGTTCAATACATTTTAATACATTTAATTTTATTATAAAATGACTCAAATGAATTAATTGAATTTATAGAGATATTTTATATCAATTTGAATTAAAATAAATTAAAATAAACTAAATAATTATTTAAAAAAATCAGTTTTAAATAATAACGTAGTGTTTTTAACTATTCATAAAAAATTTAATGTTTTTAGAAAAAAACCAAAAAATCACCGTAAGATAATTTTGATATTATGAATTTAAAAATTAAGTCTATTTTACCAAATTAAAAACATAAAAGTTTCATTAATTAATTTAAAATAAATTCTAGTTGTCAAAACCAAAAATCGTGTTCTTAAAAAGTAAAAACTATCAAAACATTGACACGTGTTTATGTCAAATTTAACTGTGAAATTACATTTAATGACTTAAATTGTATTAAATGATAAAAATATATTATAATTATACTTCAAATCCAATCAAATTCAAAATTTATCAATATTAATTATTTCGATTAAATTTTTTTTTTCAATTAAAACATAGTATTTTTCAATATTTGTTAAATTATGAAAGTTATCATAAAAGTACCAAAATATCACCAAACTAATGTTTTATGACCCGCATCGAAATAAATAATTAATTTAATTATATATAATATATTATAGTGTCAAATATTTGTTTTAAAAATGGTTCTCCATTAAAAGTTAGTAACATTGATTTTTTAAAAACTTCTTTTATATAAAAAAACGAATTTATTCTTATATTATGTATAAGAAACACATAACAAGGATTTTAAAATTATATATAGTATATATGATTCAAAATTTATTTAATATTATTCAAACCTACTTTTTCAACAACTTTTATTGTATGTTTTAGTTCCCTCGAACTCGGTGTTGCATGTAGTGCAAACTATTGAATTACATTAATGAGATAACATACTATAAAATCATAGGGTGTTAGATTGGATTTACAATGCACATGAACCATATGTAGGGTTTATAAGTTGTAGCAATTGTTTATACTAGTTTTCCATAATGCAGAAATCGTCCTCACATGTTCCTATGTGGTACACATGAATAATTTCCCAGCCCTAGGGATGAGGAACAGTCATTATGACTTATTACAGAATTTCTCAGATCCCAGTTCATTTCAAAGACAGGGTCGATTCCATACAACAACATAATAATAAATTAATATGACATATGAGGTATTTAATTGAAACTAAAAACAAGTCCATAATATAAATATATGAATAATAATTACATAAGCACTACTAATTGAATGGATCTCTAAAATAATCAATGGAATAATTGTATAAATAAATTCATATTAATCTATATTAAATTAAATTTCTATAAAATACCCAATTTTTCTAAAATCATATAAAATATTTCAATATATATTTGTTTAATTATTATTTTACTTTTTATATATATAATGACTATAATACAAAATATTATAGGAAACTAACATCCCTTTACTAATCCTTCTTTACTATGAATGACATTTTTGAGTATCATCTTCTTTTCATTATGACATGTATTGAGAGTAACAGAATCTAGTTTTATGTCATGGGAAATATATATGAAGATTAAGTTGTATTTTTAATGAAATGAAAAAATGTAATGAAGTAATGTAAATCTCTAAAATAAACATCTTAATTTTATTGAACACATGACTTTCAAAATCAATATACATAAGGATTTTGATTTATCATCCAAAATGAAGTAAATTTTTCCAAATATTTTTCAAAACATGTGTAGTTGAATATATTACCTCTAAAAAATCTAATTAAATATATAAAATATTTTTTGATTTAAATTAAAGTATAGATAATTAATTGAGAATTATACAAATGAAATATCCCATCATTATATTGATCTGTTTATTTCCTTCATTTCGATTTTCTAAAAACCTATTTCATATAAACAAAATTTATTTAAAAATAATTATTACATTAATTATAGTGAAACATTAATAAATTTTAGTAAGAAAAAAATGAATGAGAATTATAGTGCATAAATCAAGAGAATGGAGCAATAAATATTATAATTTACAAAATAATATATTACATAATTAAATTTTATTTTTATTTTTTTATATAAATATATATGATAAATAAATAATTTCATTTCATAAACTTTTATTAATGTATAATAAATTTTTCATTTTTGATTTTTTCAAATAAGTCATCATGTATATGGTGTCAAGAAGTTAGAGAAAAACAATGAAACGAAATATAATATCATTATAGAAATATATATATATATATATATTATAATTTATTATAAAATGTTTATTATTTAATAAAAATAAAATATAGTGTCCATAATTATGTAATTTAGTTCATAAAATGGGTTTAAAGAATTAGTTTGAGTTGCTAATTAACAAAATAAAAATTTGAATATAATTAAATTAAAATAATTTAATAATTAACATCCAATGTTATATTTATATATATTTTCAATCAGTTTAAAACATAATCCCTCATATTTTTTAAATTTTAGTTATATCAATTTATAATAACCATCCTTTAATATTTCATTCTATACTCTGATAGATTCCACGAATTATAATCACGATTTCACTTTTCAATACAATATTTTCACTTTTCTGGACTATAATCGATTCCCTTCATAATATTCTATTTTAGAAATATTAACATTTAATGAAATATATTATCTATTATATAAATTGTATCCATATATTATTTAAAAAATTTGGATAATGATGGGGTATCAGTCACAACATTTGATAATCTCAAAACAACATTGTTAATTAAATGACTAAATGGAATAAGAAGTCATAAAGAAAAATATAAATTAGAAATTAAATATTTTAATTATAAAATATTACAAGCATTAATACTTGTATTAAATTTAATATAAAAATTATCAAATTATCCATTATCAATTTTAAATTATGTGTGCCAAAACTATTGGATGTTCTATGATCTTTCTCAAACATAAGAATCTCACATTAAATATTAAAATGAAATTTTCCCTAGTAAAATAATGAATGAAAAATCATTTATTAAAAATAAACTGGCTCATCGAGGATCTGATTATAGAAAACCCAATATATATATCCACTAAGAAAATCATATGATATGTAATAGTTTAATCTGTTATAGTAATATAGGGAAACAATTCTTGATATTTTATCAATATTAAGTATAATTTTTGCAATGGTGTATTTTTTATCAAATTTTTTTTATAAATTAGAGATTTGAATATGGGTAATTTTAATTTTTTGTCAAAAATAGATTAAATTTCATATACTATATAATATTCCGTTATCTATTCATGTATATAATGAATGTATAAAATTGTAAAACGTTTAGTGGTGTAAAAGAAGCAAAAATTTTGAATAATTGTCTGTATATAAAAATTTTCATCTATACTTATCCATAAGGTTAAACTAAAATTTAATATGAATCATATTTTATATTATTATTTTCATGAAAATTTGTAATAAATTAAAATAATAATATAATATTAGATTATTTTGAGAGAAAATAAAATTTTATTATTTTAATATAGTTACCAATATTGGTTCATCAACTATGTAAATCAAAATTATTCACTTCTACAATCTATTGTATCATTGGATAATATGGAATAAACTAAAATAACATTTTTTCTTGTATACCGTGAACAAGATATTATGAAGGGGTTATTGTGGTGAATCTTTTTCAATTTATCAACTTCCATTTTAATGGATATTCTATGCATTTTGTGCACAAATTCAAGTTAAATTTTATATTTTATTAGGAATATATAAATGGTGATGAAATATATAAATGCTTATTGAATTATATTAAAGAAATCTTGACATGGATAAAATTAAATTAAATTGATTGAGTTAAACAATATAGGGATAAATGGGTTATTAGATCCACATATATTTAAATTATATTTATTAGTTTTCAATGGTGATTATATAATGAAGGAATGTGACATTTTACTAAGTTATCATTATAAAAAAGGTTTCAAATATTCTAATTAAATATATATGGGTAAGATACTCAATCATTAATGAATGGGGCTATGATAAGGAATTTATATTCACATGACACTGTTAAATAAATGTTATGATACATCCAATGATACGAATTGGAAAACCTAACGTGTATCCTGTGTCAGTATACAATAAGAACTGAAGTATGGTATTGCTAGCCATAAAGTGGAAAATTATTTTAGGGAATCCAAATATACAATAATTAAAACAATTATGCAGTATGAAGAATAGCCCTTGATGAACGTCCAACCAACTATTTGACATTACTAATCCTGAGTTCGGGATGTCACACAAAATATATAAGAAGATCTAAAACGGCAATCATAACAAATGAGACATCACCAACGTAAATAAAATTCCAAAATAGATATAACCCAATAATACAAAAAATATAACATATATATATTTATATTAACTAAAAAAATAAATCATACAGTGGATATTAATGGTGAATTCAAAAATATTATATCAACACAAAAAATAAGTTCAAATTTTGTTCAACTATCATCCCTTAAGTAATATGGGATGATAATTCACTTTCCACATTGATGACTATAGTTTATACTACATTTCATTGAATATTTTATTTTATTATTTTTTATCAACATTTATTTTATTGATTGGAATCCCCAATCTATAGTATTATTTATTTATATCTAGTTATTTTATAATGTTTTCATGATAGTTATATTTATGGGTTATATTTCCCCACTAATAAGCTGGGACATAAAAGACATACTATTACGACCCATGTAAATAATTTCAATATTTTTTTTCATGAGACTTCTTAATTAAAATCCATAGTTAAGGATACCAGAACTGAATGTAGTTTTATGAAGGGTGGTATCCGAGGATGGTTTCCTAGGTGTTACTGGGGATGATGAAATCTGAAAAAAAAAATTTTATTTGCGGAAAATAATTAGTTTCACATTTGACACCATTGGTAATTGTTTTGTGTGATTTCAGGGAAACCCCAATTTTTTTGAGGAACCATAGGTTTAGTTGATCAGGTTTATGGCCCAAGGAGTTTAATTCAAGAAAAAAATCATACAACAAGTCCCTCATATTATTGATGGATAATGATATTACGAAGATTGTCCATCACATCTCGAGTAGAGTATACATGGATTTCCATGAAATTTCTTCTTCATACATAACCTTATGTTACAATGTGGGGTAAAAAACTATTTGATGAATTTTTCTTTTTTTACTTTGTTTTATCATTGGATTTATAATTATTTTCTATTTTTTTGGTGATACTATGTGTAGTTTTTTGAGAAAATTTTAGATTCATGGTGGAATAATGATGTAATCTATAGGCATACATTATGGGTTAAATGTTTGCAATTTATTACGGTATCCCTATTTCTAGGATTTGATATTCTCCAACCACACTCATACAGTTGGTTCATGATTTTTCAATCCACCAGACACATCATGGTATAATTGTAAATTTAGTAAAATGTTGATACTCTCGTGAAGTGGTGTCTCCTATTTATTTTATAATTATTTCTACTTATTTATGAGTAAAAGAGTAATTTTCAGTGTTTTAATCATGTCATTTGTCTCGGGGTTGTGTTTTTATTATGTTACATGTTTTAGGTTTTATATATAACGCCACCCAAAAAGGCCAATATGATTTCAAAAGAGTAATATGTCAATTAAATCTAATAGGATAACACTGGAGTGGATCCCAATCACATTAAATAGCTTATTAGGGAAATATTGTACCTAGGGAAAGGTAGTAATATCAGTAATTAATGGACATGTGATCATGCTTAGAAATTTACTGAGAAGAACCTACCTTTATTCATAGGTGAATTATAAGCCTATGAACATGATGGGTATATTTAAATGATATAGCACAAATTCTATTTTCGATGGACCAATGAGATTTTCAAGGATATCTTTTTATGATAAATGTTCAAAGGGACTTGTTGGATATAGTTGGACTCAATCGTCTTTCATAAGATTCATATGGATATATATTGAACTATTTTTATATTGATTGTTGACACTACGTTCAACCTATACACTAAAAGGTAGACGATAAACATGAATTATGTGACATTAAATATATGGAATCAATTTGTGATGGAGTATGACACATAGTTTTCATATTTATATCCCCATTCCCCCAATGTTACTCAAGAACGAATAGTTGTAATTTTTCAATTTTATTAGTAGATTAAAACTAGAGATCAAGTCGAGGATTATGTCATGAGGTCATACTAAAAGATGGATAAATATTAAAGAGGCTGATTTATTGAAAAATATTAATAAAAATTAAGGATTTATATAATTTCTCATATAATTTTGTCATGGGAATAATTAAAAATAGAAACATTATAATTTTTATTGTAGTTTGAATTAAATTGATAATCCATCAAATCATCAATAATTTCAAAAGTAGAATGAAATGTATCCAAAAATATGATGTAATTTCCATGTTTTTTAAAAATAATATTCAATTTTTTAAACATATGAATATAATTCAAATCTATAGTTGAAATTGGATAGGAAAATAGACATATGATATATAAATTCCAATAAAATTACATTATTTATTCATAAGTGGATGTCTCTATTGATAGAATACAAAACTAATTATATCATAGCATGGGTTATTACTCACCATGGATAACATAAATATTTGAAATATAAATAAATAAATATGATGTAATATATAGAAATGAATAAAATCATAATGAAAAGGAAATACCCAGGACAATTTTAATGATTGAGGCCGACCAATTTCCAAAAAAACTATAATGAGGATGATCCTGATGAATGAAGCAACCATTAAAAAAAATATATAATTTTGAATAATAACAATTTATTGTGAAAGGTGAGTGGAATGTCAAACTGATTTTGTAAGTATATATATTGGAATGAAATATGCACATTGAAAATATTTCCATTCACAAAATGGTCATTGGAATTATGATCATTACAAATATATTAATTAAAATGTGTTCTTATTTTGTATATCATATTGGTATACATAATTTGTGTATTTTTAAGTATTTAGAAAAAAATAATATAACCCATAATAGAATATTAAAATGAAATAAGAATATTAAATATATATATATAAATCATTGTTAAAAAATGTTGATAATAATAGTAAAATATATTATGAGGTATATATAAAATTATGATAATGATTTTAATATCAATTTTTAGTAAAATAAAATTTGAAAATTTGAAAATTTATCAATTAATTGTATTTGTTAATGTGAATTTAGTTTAAAAAAATATTTAATTTTTTCTAAAGATCTATTTTGTCAAATATTCTCTATTTTATCTAAATAGATAAAATATGATATTTTTAGAATTTTATTATATATTTTCTAATATATTAACAACTATAAAATTATAAATTCACACTAAATAAACTTGTGAATATATAATGATTAAAATAATGATTTTTAAAAAAGTTCTTTTTATATATATTTTATTTTTTAATAAAAAATAATTTAATTTTTTCTATATATTAGTTTTAAAATGATAATAAATTTTTAATTATGTATAACAAAATTACCATATGTATTTTTTTAAAAAATTTTCAAAAAATTATTGATTTCTATGTCAATAAAGAAATATACGGATTTGATTATTAATATTTTATGTGAATGCAATGACTTTCTTTTGGAATCCATTTATATTCTAAAAAATAAATTTTATAAAGTTAAAATTTGGGTATTTAAATACAATAATATTTTATAATGCTCATACTTAACATTTTATAATATTTTGAGAATCTATAATTGAAAATTATTTCCCATCTCTTACTTTTTACTAATGATCCACTTCGAAGAATTCAGATTTTGTTTTATTTTAATATTATATAAATATTATTAGTAAAAAATAAAAAATTTAATTTCTATATTATCAATAACATTTATAATTTTATAGTAAACATAAATCATATTATAAAACATACAAAATTTTGAAATATATAGTTTTTTGGGAACAACATACGAGAAGGTTAAAATTTTATTTTCTTAAACATACATATTTTTTTTGAAGATTTTTTTTTCATATTTACAATTTCATGTAAAAAATTATTTAATAAGATAGAATGAATTTTTAATCTATCATAATTAAATACATGGGTAAATATTAATTACCTCGGTAGAAAAAAAAATTAATTTTTAAAACTCTAAGATGAAAAATAATTTAATCCATGCTTGTAGAGGTGTTAATGAGTATTTTTATACCTTTCCCCTTACGAAAAAATATTATTGTCTTCTTTGGCTTTATATTTCACGTGAAATGTGTCTTCTCATTATATTAAAGAGATATATGTGTCATAAATTCTTTTCTCTTTAAATATAAAAGGAACAATTACCCCTTTACATGTACAGACAACCAAATTGGATTTAGATTGACCCAAAATCCACCCGAGTATCTCCAAAATCCTCCACCTAGTCTTGGTTTATTTTTTCTTCCTATATCACCAATTTATTATTCCATAATTTAGAGCCAATTTTTAGCATCGATTGTGTGATGTTATATTTTTTGCCATACTATCTGTATTATTTTACGCAAATACCACACAAAACCTCTTATATTACAGAGATAATGATAAAACCAATATTAATTATTTATTTTATTTTGTTATAAGAATTTAAAATCTATTTGATAACATCCACCAAAATATTTTTAATAATGAAGATGTAATCATGTGTTCATGAGGGCTACCGCCCCCATGAATGATGTGTTCATATTTACATCAATGCCATTGATGAATGGTTAAAAATTTATTTTAAGAATATTATATGATATTTATTACATTTTTATGATTCTAAAATTATAATGTATTTTATATGATAAAATTATTTGATTCTAACGAAACGAGATAGTCGAATGTGTAAATGTGGAGACTACCACATCCAAGTGATGATATTTACTATTTAATTTAATTTGAAACTAATATTGGTTGAAATTTTTATTAATTATATAAAATATTATCTAACAGTACATTTATGTTATATAATTATTATATTATAAATACCATGAGAAATATTCATATATTAATTTTAATAGCTAAAATAACCATATCAATGAACCCTTTCAAATTTGGGTTCATTTATGGAAAAACTATTTAACAATATAAATTATATTATATTTTAATAATGAATGAAATAATTATATATATTTATGGATATTATGAAAATATTTTACAACAAATTCACCTTGGTTAGTATACCATGATTATTTATAAGGAATTGATTGAAGAACATCATATAAATGACATAAGATGAAACAATGTAATAAAATGGTGAAAGAAGAGGATAAATAGAGATTATAAAAACAAACATATAAGGATATTTTCATATTAATGTTATTTATTAACATAATTTGATTGTTTGGTATGTTATGTTCATGTGAGGATCACAACCCGAAACTACGTAATGGTTTGCTATCAAAATTTCCTTGTTTGATACATATTTTATTTACGGACTCGATTTCATTTAAATAGCGAGTATACTACATATTGTATTTATAATTTCATGTATTTTATTTATTCATGGGTTCTTTTCTTGAATTTCATTCTCACCCCTTTTCAAGGTACTTTTTTTTAATAATGCTTATATTTTTTTGGGTTTCCATCTAAACCAACTTTTATTGAGTCATGCTATGATATTATGATTCAATAATTATTTTTACAATGTAAATAGGACCCCATTGAATTATAATATAATAAATTACTCTTCAACCTAGAAATATCACTTTATTTATATTATTCCTTATTTTTGTGTCCAATTTATATTTTTCCTAAATTATTAAGGTCTTTTATTAACCAATCTACATACTTTGGTTATAATATTCTATTTGAGTTTTGTTTTTTATTTCAAATAAAATGCCCCAGTTCTTACATTGGTGAATAATTATTTATTAAATTATTATTTATTTATGTGTATGAACATTCATGAAAATGAATTAAGGTAAATAATAGTTCTTATTCTATTAAAAGATGGTTTCCCCCATTCTATTTAACTTCCCTTCCCACCCATGAACATCATTTTAATTTGAAACCATAATATAAATTATCTAATATGTTGTTAATGATTATATACTCCACTTTTATTAATGATGATTTAACTTTTTATTATGTAAGATTTCAAAAAAGGAGTCTTAAATTAGAGAAAACAGATCCTTTGAATCATTATCGTTACCTTTTAATTACACATTATCTACATTTTTCATTATTTTATAAAATCATCATCTAATTTAAATCCTAAATTTTCTTATCTAAACCATATATATATCTTTATGATTTGATATTTCATTTATTGTTTTATACTTCTGTTTAGTTATTCTAAAAATTGCAACATTTATATAAACAAATCACAATGGAAACTTCCTATTTATTATGTCATGTGAAGTATCATCACCATAAAATGATTTTAAATGATGAATAATATTTAATAAACATATTTATTTGATGAGGAACCATATTTATTCATATTTTTTATTGTAAAAATATTTTAATTACTTCTATGAAAATATGATTTAGTTATATTATAATGTTTTACTCAAGTGTTTCAGTGTTATGCTTTCTTCTTCAAATATTTAACCTGAATATTATAAAATATAACTCCATTTTCATGACCTATATTAAATTTATAAATATTAATGATAAAGTTTTATTAAATTTCATATTCTCAATATATATTATATTTTGAATCCATTATTTATATACTAATACATAATTTTTAATCCCATATCCTGATTTGGGGTCATATTGAGCTCCAGATATCTGTATGGATTATTTTCCTTTAATAACATAAATATAAATGTATATAATGTGATGTGAGGGGAGGCTCGTTATAGCCCCCCAATATGTTATGGAACGTTAGTGACTAATGAGATCCCATGTATGGAACATTGGTTGTTATTCTAAATAAAATATTCTAGGATGCCGATTAGCTATAGAAAACCATGGATATAATGGAAGTTATCATGTGTTATGTTTTATTGGAAATTATAACTGACATATGATTAGTATGTAATTATTTGTGATATTTTTACATGTTTATTATTACATGAAATTATGATATCATTCACATATTGTATGTATGGATACATATAGAAATTCACATAATATTATCTCTTTATTCCTCTTGACACATATTTTTCGTTTAGAAATTACTTTGATTTTTTCATTTAAAGGTTTTTATACTCAACCTTCTGTTTATTTATTTTTCATGTTCATATCCAATATATTTTTTTTGGAATTATTGGAGTAGGATAACTATTTAATATTTTAAATAAATATGTCTCTTTTTGGTTGATGATATATTATTTTGTTATAATAATTTTGAAATACACTAGGCCTTTTGGTAGAGGGATTCTAGTTATTGTAAATGAATGAAAAAAATAAAATAAAGGTTTTTTAAATATTGGATCACTATAAATGGAATTAATAATTTGTAATGGAGTTCCATAACTCCTTATAAATTAACAATTATTCAGTGAAGCCTCAAACAAACTAATTTTTTTTACCCTTGTTGGGGTTACCCAAGTAGCATACATAGGATGTGGTGGATGGAACCTAAAATTTCATATTCCAGATGAAGCCATAAATAAAATCCATTTACTTTTATAAGTACAGGAAGAACCCACATGAACCATCTTTTGGGTTTTATGACACATAAAAAATACATTTTTAATTGGTAGTTTAACCTATAAACTTATGTACATAAATGATATATATATATATATATATGAATACAACAATAAACTAGTATTCATAATGTTTTTAAGGACCCTATATTAAAAATTACATAATTCATTATCTTATGTCATTAATTCCATTATATTTGAGCACATTTTCTGGATTATATTATTTGAGAATTAACACCTAACTCTTGCATAAAAAATCCAAAAATTTAAAATTGGCCACTTCGGTTTAATTTACAATTTTTCTATAATATAATAATATTAAAATAAATATTTATTTTTTTAATGAAAAATCATCATGAGTTTTAACTTGGATTCTACCTTTTTATTACCCATCCATAATAATGGCTAATAAAAATTAAACAAAATTGGAGGAAAAAATATAAAATGATATTAAAATAAAATGTCAATTAGTTGAATGAAAAACATGATATCCCATGGAAACACATTTAATAAAAACATACACTTTCCTGAAAAGTGCATCATTTTTACTTATAAAATATCAATATAATTTTTCAAAGAAAATGATTTACATGAAATATCATTAATATAAATATAAAACCCATATTGGATCCTTTAGAAATCATCTTATATAACACTAACACAAACCATAAAAATTGTTAAAACCTTATGCAAAACAGAAAATATAATTCTCCAGAGAATATTATGGTCACATAATACATTATTTTGTTATCTGGACACAACCATCATAATTTTTATAATGGTATAACATTATGCTAAATGGGAACAACAACCATATTATTAAATCCCTTGTAACATATCAATAAAAAATTAAACATGAAATATTTCATCATAAGACCATTGAAGAACTCATTTAATCTCATATGAAAATCACTTTAACATATCAAAATTAAGGTTACTTTTTAAAACCCAGTTTCAATACTAAAATAATCATATCATTTAAAAACCCATTTTCAAAACTATATTACACAGAATAGGTGATGGCGGGTTATTTATTAAAAGAAAGATGATAGAATATATAAGAAGAAAATCTAGAAAAAATGGTTATGATGACATGAAGATTCAATATATCTATATATTTTAAAATAGAACATTAATTTTTTCAACTCTAATGAAATTCAAGCATTACATAAAAACATTGAAGTTTTTCAAAAAAATTCAAATTCATAAATTACCTTTAAAAAAATCTTACTCCCATAAAAACAAAATTTTGAACATGATCATGGTTGAAAAATAAGGTTATAATCAAAACACTAAAAGAGGATTTTTAAAGAAAAGTACCTTATCACATTGAAAATATTTGAATTATAATCGCAATGAAATGATAACAATACATAATTTAAATTTCATGATATGATATAATTTAGGTATATGACATGTAAATTGGGATTTATATAAACAAAAAAAATGAATAATGATGTATAATATTAAAATAGTCCTCAATGAAATGGTAATAAGACAAAGTCCCTTATCTTGAGTTTGTTTTATCTTGTTAATTCACTATCTTCAAGAGTAATAATCATATATTCATTATTATCACACTAAATAAAATTTTCAAGTTAGTTATACCTTTAATTTCAATTATTACAATGATATATACAATTACTTAATCGATGATGTTTTAATCTAATGTTTTGATGATATTTGGGTTATGATTCAATAAAAATTTGATAGACTGACTATTAGATTAATTGGTCATTATTTCAAAATAACTATAATAAAAATCATTATTCAATTATCATATTTATATATAAATTATATTTTTTTAACCGAATCATGAATTATGGTTATTAAAAATGAAATACACAATGATCATGCAGATGGTAGGTACTAAATACACATGAGTTTAGATTCCATTTTTAAATGATCATTACAAAATTGATTTAGGTGATGATAGATCTTGGTATAATGATAATAATATAAAATATTCGAAATTATTTTGTTAAATATACTCATTTTTATATTTTTTGTGAGTGGTGTTGAAAAAAGAATCATATCACTATATGGTGGTGGTAGTCCACACATATACAAATGAAATTATCATATTTTAGAATAAGAGTGAATATGTTATATTATATGTTCTGAATTATAAATACTTTAGGAATATTATTATAATTTTATTAATATCACATATATTAATCTAAAATATTTAAAAAAAATCAAGTAAATTAGTAGTGAAATAAGAATCGCATTGCTTTACGAGGATATAGTCCACGATAAACACAAGGGACATTATCATATCCACCATTGAAATAAAAGTAAGAAGGTATATGTAACATAAATACTAAATAATTATATATATATATATTTATAAAATGAATACATCATTAAAATTATATGTGAAATGGGATGACGGAAAATGAATGTCATGTGTTTGTGAGGCGGCAATTTTCCCTACAAAAGAATAATGATTTCATTTCTTGTATGATGGAATAGGGTATTCATTTAGTTTATTAAAATAACACAATAAAAAACTATATTATGTTATATTATATGTTTGTGATATAATAATTGAAAAATCATTTAATGAGGTGGAAGGAAAAAATTATATAATGATTATCAGTTAAGATCAATACCTCTTTTTAGGTAACCTCCATATGTAAGCACAAAAAGATAGCGTAGGATGTATTTTTGAACAAAATAATGCATCTAGATAATGATTATAGAAGTATAGAATATATATTTGCATTTAATTTCCTTGAAAAATGTCTTTTATGGTTCAAATATGAGAGTATATGGGGCAGACTTTTATAGCTGAGGTGAGTGGCACAATTGTATGTTTTAAAAATAAAAAGGTGTACTCATAACATTCACATGCCAAAATCCCCAAAATGTATTATAGTATTTAATTATACATAGTAATGTAATAATATGTCAATTAATAAAAAAATTATAAATTTTTTGTTTATATTAACAATTATATGATTCGTTTGACCCTTAGAAAATCCATTTTTATCTTTACTTACACGGCTAATTCTTAGTATTTTAACTATTCAATAGAGAATTTTTTTACATTTAACGAATTATATAATATTATTTTTTAATTACATATATCAAATCTATTTAATAAAATAATTTATATAGGGGGAGAATTGAAATCGAAATGTAATCATATAGATTTGAGGTAAAAGTAGGTTTTTAAGATGTTTATTGTTTAATAAAATTTTGATTTCATATTTCATCTATGATTAATAATAATACCTTTTCTAATATAACTTAATTTTTATTTATATATTTTATATAAATTGTATTTTTAAATAATGGTCTTCATTGATTAAATTAATTATTTAAATAATACTTATTAAACATTAAATGTTATTCAATAAATAATTCTAAATTTAATATAATTAATTAATTAAAAATAAATGAATTTTAACGAAAACTAGTATTTATAACAATTCACTGAAAAATATACATTTTTCCAAAAAATTAAAAAATATAACCGTTAATAAAATTTGTTATACAGATTTTATAATGATCATAATTTCACCAAATTAAAATTATTAAATTTATAAATAAATATTTTAAATTAAACCTTATATGAAATTATTTTAGCGTAAATTATTTAATTTTTGATATAAAAATTCTCTCTATTATTATAATGATGTAGTTTTATAATTCATATTTATAAAAATGAAATTGATTTATTTAATCATTACATGATTTCTTATATTATTCCCCACTTTTATAAATTTGTTTCTCATAATTTTATTCAATTATTAAATATGTGGTGATATCATTCCCTCAAAAAATTTTAGATTCTCATGATTTCTCTTCACCCATATGGGTATCCATAAAACCTTAACACGGTGAATCAAATTATTTTCCATTAAATTTTATCTCCAATAAATTATCTAAAATGTATATTTATACTAATTTATATTTTTGTCTAACTAATCATTCTATGGGTAAAATATACATTGATTCTGGAACCAATTTCATTAACAGAATGGAAAGAAAAATGTTGTGTACATGTGATAAACATAGAGAAAAATACACTTGTTAATAAATCAACCAATCATTCTCCAAAATTTCATTAATTCCAATGAATCTTATAATTTATTTTCCGTTTTTTTCCAAAACACATAACACTTTAACACAATGATTCACTGACAAAGACATAATCATCTACCTTGAAAGAAATATATTTCCTCTGGTTATCTGTACAAGTCTTCTTCCTTCTCTAATCCATCATCACATGTTTCTACATCAAATACACATTTTTATCCATTTCCTTTACTATATATATTCCCATGAATATCCTTTCTCCTACATCATTTCATTAATATTGGATCTGACATCAATTTTTATATAATGAATCTAATGGTTCCATATGAATTATGAAATAAAAAATATTTCTATAATGAAAATAGAAGAAATAAATATTTTGATCCTAATATTCCTCATAATCCTTTAAATAATAAATAGATAATATCATTCATGTTTTTATTCATCTACTAAAAGAGACAATCAATTTAATGATGAAAATGGTACGGAAATATAATTAAGTACTCAAATATTTTAAAGCAATTTTTAAAAATTTGTTATAAACCATGGAGAATGATATCCCATATAACATTGTTACCTCAAAAAGTATTTCGTACTGTCTTATTTTTGAATGAATTTTGTGTTTTTTTCCAATAGATTAATAATATCCCATATAACATTGTTACCTCAAAAAGTATTTCGTAATGACACCATAAAAACAACTGATATATTTTCCCATTTACACTCTGTTGTTAGATATGGCTGAACCATTCCCTTGGTAATTTTTATTATTTATTAACATAATTACATTACAATCTAATAATATTGAAAAATATATAATTTCATTCCATCGAACCAGTAATACACGTAGAGGTATCTATACATCTTCTTGTTTTCTAAATTAATAGGAAATGAAGATCTATGAGCTTCACTAAAAAATCTTTCTTAAACAAGAAATCACAAGTCAGAAACAGTACTATTAAAATCATAAATCAAAGTTTTTATCAATATTAAAATCAAGGAACACTCCCATCATAATGAATTCATGCATTTCTTATAAATCGAGATCGTCTTTATTTTTATTCTTAATTATGTCTGAAAAATTAAAATACAATAAATCCTAAAACAAAATATGCTATCGCCATATACCAATAATTTATAGGCAAAAATTTATTGAATTATTATTTGAAGGGTGACATTTTAAATATTAAATAGTTAATATAACATTATTTATTTACTCAACTAATCATTTATTGTCTATTTTTTTATGATTTTAATTAATCTTGAAATAAAAATAATTTATCCATTTAATCCATCTAATGTGTCACATGATCAATTACTTATGAGTTATTATAGAGATAAAACCATTATGGTTAATATAAACTTCATAATTTACTCCATATCAACGATTACACAAAATTTTAAAATAAAAAAATATAAGTTAATTCCAGATCATGTGTACAATGATTTAACTCATGATATTTCAACTATTGTGAATCATAAAGAATTAACAAATCATTATAAATTAGGAAAAAACAATTTTCATACAATGAATCATTAATATATATGATTATTTCCCCATTTATAGATGTAAAAACCAAAACCAGAGAATTCAGTAATTTTTTTAGTTCCTGAAACAAAAATAAATTTATTCTGTCTAGATGATCTTAACTCATTATATTGTTTACCTAGACAATGGGATTGAAAATTGAGAATCATATTGAACAACCTAGTGGTTGTAACCCACTAATCTAGGAAAACATTAAAACTATTTAATATTTGAGGGTTATGCACAATCTTCCACAAATTGTTTTTTAGTTGTGTCACTAGTTATGCTATATTTATAAATAATGTTTTTAATGGATCAATGTTTTAAAAAAATTTAAATCACATTATTTCTCATATAGTTCTTTTATTTTATGATTTTTAATAAAATCTATATTTTTATTTCATGTTCCTCTTGAATTTTATAAAATAAAACAATGTAAAAAAATAAACACATCCCTAATCATATCATAGTACTCATTGAATTTTTTTTTATGTTTTCCCCAAATATAGTTGGTTCATTGGAAAACCCATTGGGAATGACTATAAACTCAGAATCCTAATATAAAGTATGAAACATTTTATTTATAATTTCAACCTACTTCACCTTTTGCTGATGGTACCCATACCTTAGATTATCCTGTGAAAAATACTGATCTCATAAGATCTGATCATATAAAACATCGACATGGGAAAAAACGATACATGATATTAATAGTTGTTTTTTTCATGGATACCCATTCTATGTAAATTATAATAAAATTATTTTTTATTTCATAAAAAATTAAAGAACACCATGGTGATGATATATGTAAAATAATACCATTATCTATCAACTCCAACAATTTATTTCTCAATACAACATGTTCAACTTGAGGCATTTGATAATGGGGATTAGAAATAAGTCTATGATTAGGGACTAAATCAAGTGTAAACTCAACCTACTAATCTGGAGTAACAAAAAAAAATCATTAGAAAATATATCTATATATTTAATCACAACTCAAAAATCACTAATTTAAAAATATTTATTATTTATTAAAATATAGGCTACCTAACTTTAACTTATTTCACTTATAAATTTCTAAACTTGTAGATATGTTATTGATGGTATGAAATCATTGAATAAAAATATCATTTCTATATACTGTTAACGATCCTTAAAATTGAATTATATTACATACCAAGAATGATATCATACTCTTTTATGGGTAGATCAATTAGATTTTCATGATATATTATCCACCTATAAAAAATAGGTAGATTATTATAAATCAGGGTTGATTTTACATTTCATCCTTGAGTTTTCACAAAAAGTTCAATCTCCCTTTTATATGGTGATAATAAAATTTTTTATTCAATTATTTCATAAATAAAATAATAAAAAGATCTTGCAGTAAATAGGGTATTGGTATAGTTCTATTAAAAAAAAAATACCTATCCCTACTTAATTTGATGTCCCATCATTAACCATTGTAATAACAAAATATTATTCCATGATATTTTGATTCATATTTTTATAAATTCTTGGATGAGCTTCTATCTTTAGGCACTCATTAATGTAATGACCCAACTCATTACCAAAAAAATATCTCATCATTGAATGACTATATATTATGCCATCACTTGAATTTTTTACAAATCTATTCCTGTAAATCATGATCCATTTGACCAAACATTCAACATCATAAGATATTCTAGAGTTTTATAAAATATTCACCATGGTGATTTCTACCAAACTTGTCACTAAATGAGAACATCATTTTCATACCAATATATTTCTTTGATTTATGTCTCTCCATATCATCCCATATTTAACTCTTCTTACCTTCATCTTCATGAGGGGTATAATTGTTTGAAAAATATAACTCAACTTTTTCAGAAAAATGATCTAACATATCTTAGATTTTAAATTTTCATGTCCCCAAAGATCCTAATTAATTTTAGTGAATCGTGGGTTAAAAATATATATTTTAATATCATTGTACTAAAAAAATAAGATACATACATGGTCAGCCTTGTAAAATTGTCATCAAACGTGGCCACAAAATATTTATTCTTTTTACTTAATTTATGGAATTATTTCCTCCCACTGTCAGACAAATATAAGAAATTATTCCTCAAGGAAAATATCCCCAAATGAATCTCTTTAAAGGGAATATTTTTCATATTTATTGATGGTATTCCCAAATAGAGGCCACCATCTATCTTCATGAAAATAAAAATAATAAATTTTAATGGATTTCCATTCAACATTCAAAACATATAATGACATCAAATATCTTATTCATATTATTGAAAAATTCATCAGATACCACTAAATTAGATGATCTATTAAATGTTAAAGGATTTTGTATCATAAAATTATGCACTATATACATGTTCCATCATGGTAGATCGGGTTCCTCTCTAGTACGGATACCACAACCTCTTATAGCATTTTTGACCTTATCAATAACTAAAAAAAACTATTGTTTTCCAATTATAACAATCATTTGATGATGACTTGGAACTATATTCTAACTTAATTACATCCCACTACAACATCATTGTATCCACTATGGAAAACCAATTTGAACATACATATGATAGATTAAAAAATGGTAATATATAAAATCTATATCATTTAAAATTAATAATAAATTAGTATGATAAAATGTTATGATATTATCACTATCATGGCCTCTGAATTCATCAAACGTTTCTTTTGAAACCAGTAATAATTATAATTCCTCAAACATTACATAATCATAATCTATAATTCATAAATTATTTCTCTTACATTTGAGTATTTTTTTAGTATTAATTTTTAAAGAAAAATTTCATAAATCATATATAACAACAACTATAAATTTGAACTAGGGAACAACTGATTATTATAAATTCCTTATTTAATTTTTTTTAAAAAATAAACCAGTATTTATTTTCATGGAAAATCTTCAGAAAATTCTACTTGACTTAATGTTTTCCTTTACCCACATTTAAACCTTATAATTTTTTTAAAGTATTAGATGAATAAATAGCACAATATATGATATAAAAATATATAGTATGATATTATAGTTAAAAACAAAAACACCAATGAAAACGCATTTCATAAAAATATAAAAAATTTCATTTAAATTTAATAACATTTTGTTATAAAATTAAATTATCAATTATTTTTAATTTTAATTATTTCTATCAAAATGGTTTTAAAACATAGAAAATTCATGTAGGCGTACTTGGAAATCATCTCATAAAAATATTACATATGTGAATAATTCTATGTTTGACATCCAATATAAATATTTGATGAAAATTAATATTATCCAATGTACATGGATCCTATTTGGGAACTCAAATCATATAATATATATTAGGTTCACCCTGTACATTGTGTATACAACAATCATATTAAAAAATTCAATTTACAATATCATCAATTAATATTTTTTATCTTTAAATTTCCATCATAAAGCTATTTAAAAACTCTTGTATGATTATATGAGAATCTCTTATAGATATCAAATTACCTGATTCTTTAAAATAACTATTTTCAATACCAATATAAACATTTAATTTAAAAACAATTCTTACCAAAATATCCAAAAAAGGGAATGAGGGTTTTTATTAAAATAAAACATGAAGAAATTCAAATGATTAAACTATTTAAATAATGATTTTAGTGGATGTAAAAATCATTGTTGTCATATATGATAAAATATTAATTTTTGTCATTTGTTATAAATGTAAAGAACTCCATGAAACGATTAATTTTTTTAAAAAATAAATAAATACAGGAAACCTTATCATTTATAAAACATCTCTTATAATGAATCAAATTATTTAAAATTTTGGGTATAGATGAAATAAGGAGTAACAAAGAAAACATTAAATGATAAGTATTTACTTAAAATTCTTTTATCACATTGGAAATATTTGAATCATAACCCCCACAAATGGCTAAAACTAAAAAACATTTAAAAAAATAATAGATAAATTAATTATATAAAATGTAAATTGGTTTATATGTAAGAATAGTAATATAATATAGGCCCCTAACATCAAATTATTACATAATGAAATGAAATTGAAGCCATGTCCAATTCCTTGAGTTTAATTTTTTTGGTACATTATTTATCTTCTTAAATAATAAAATAATATTTATTGATTATTTTCATTATATCCTTATTAAATATTTATTATTACTTTTATTTCCCATATTAAAATAGCTTATAAAATCACAGAATCAACTATGGTTACATCAAATCTGTTGATGGTATTTTCATTATGTGTCAAAATGACTTCATTAGGATGACTATTAGTCTAAGATGTCTTCATTTCAAAGTATCTATAATAAAAATAATGAAATAATTATCATATTTTTAAAATAATTATGATATTTTTAACAATACATGAATGATGATTAGTTAAAAACGTCTATATTTTGATTATGGGGATGGTAGGTCATACATATGCTAGATTAACATTTTAAATTATCAATGATATTTTATAGAAATAAGTAATGTAATATATTATCATTAAAATTGATATTTATATCAAATATAGAATATTATTTCATTATATATAGTTATATATGTCATTATAAAGTTTTTTGGATTAATATAACGAACTGAATTGCTTTGTTGAGGTGGTACTCCAAATACACACTAACAACCTTATCATTTTTATGTGCAAGAATAAAAATGATATATTATATAGTACTAGGGACAAATATTTCAATTATATAATTATTCTTTCATTTATATCATAAAAAATCATTATCATTATTTTTATTACATTCCATTAAAAGCATTACGGAAAAACGAATCACATCACCTTGCATGGCAGTAGTTGATCATACACATGAAAGATGTTATCGTATTCCCTAAAAAATGATAAGAAATAAGATATATGTTAAATCAAATCAAAATAAGTATAAAAATATTAAACATATAATATATATAGTTTAAATCCATCATAATAAAAAGAAGTGATATGTGCTGCTGAAAAATGGATGACATCATTTCACCATGTAGTCATCCTCCATATATACGAATGATGATTACTTAATAAATTTGATTGAAAAAGAGATGAGTTTTGGTTATTAATATAACATAATGAAATCATCTATTATTGATGACCATTTATTTAATATATATACATAATAAAATTTTATTATACGAATATGGAATAAGAACTAATATAAAGGCACTCGGTTAAGAATGTTACCTATTCATCAAATGTCTTCATAGGATAGATATATAATAAAAATAATGGATATATGTATTATTGTGATAATTATTATATTCATTTATTAAGTAATATTATAATCCAAATATATTTTATGGTGTGACTATGATAAGAGAGGGGGTGGCCTTTTATATTTGAGTAGAGTGATACACTTGTTATTTTTGAAATGAAAATGTTGTATCACCATTTATCTCATGAAACATGGCCCAAAAATGATTCATTATAGATACATAATCATAAATTGATGTAAATATACCATTGTAATATATTTTATAAATGTTATTAGACCATTTTTAACCTTGTTGTTTTTGTTTAACCTTAGGTAAATTAAATATTACCCTAACTATAATAATTATGTTTTCCTATTTTTACTATTAATTATGGTCAAAACTAAAGTTGAAACTATTAGATAATATGAATTATTTTTATTTCAAATATTAAATACCTTTTTGCAAATTTAATTTATAATCTTAGAATATTTAAATTTAAAATAAATCCTATAGAAGTGAATAAACAACAGGCTTTTAACAGGTGTATTTTTTAATATAAACAATTATTTTATATTAAATCGATTATTAATAATAAACACAAAATCAAAAGAAATTACAATTTATTGACATAGAATATATATATTTCATTTAAAAAATATCTCAATTCGGAATGTTTTAATTAATTTTAATGGAAAAACATTATGTACTATAAAAACGTTTTATGAAAAACCCTGTTTTAAACCCAAAAAAACATATATTGTAATATAAGGTCAAGTTAATTAAAAAGTAATAAAGTGGATTAAATATAAAAAAATAATACTTATATTAAATGAAATGTTATACAATTTTTAATTTTATTTTTATATTATTATATTTATTGAAAACAAATTATTTTTTAACAAAATCTATGTTTTTCAGTATTCATTGATAAATCACTATTTTCTAAAATCACCCAAATTTTTACCTTATGTAAATATTGATATGATTAATTAAAATATAATAATATTTTTTAAAATTTATAATTATAATATTTATAAATTATAATTTTAAATAAAACCTTATATGTAAAGAGTTTTTTAAAATATTTTTCCTTCTTTATGTGAAAAACACAAATATTTTAATCATGAATATGACCATTGAATTCATTTTAATTTACATAATAAATATTTTTTATATAATTAACTGAGTTGTTATATATTTCTTGTATATAATTAAATTGAAAAAATGAGCACACATTCGATACTATAGTACTAAAAAATAAAAAAAACTGATATAGAAGACTAATTCCTAGATTTAACATCACAGTTTCTGATGATAAAATTTTTCTATTTAAAAATATCATTAAATTTACACAAAACCCTTCTTTGTATTTTTTTCTTATATAGATCGAACTAGTTTTTTCAAGTTCAATGAATAAACATCATGTATTATTTTCTTAATAAAAACTAACAAAACATAACAACCATCAATATATACTAATTATTGAAAATAATAATAATTAATATGCCTTTCCTAAAATATATTTCCTATGCTAAATTCTACATATTTAAAATTGTAAAGGAAATAACAGAACACTAAATGAAAAATTCATATTTTCAAACTATGAGTTTTAGATTAAATTTCTATTTGAATAATATTATTGAGATCCAAAATTAAATCCCTGGAAATTATTCACTCCATAATAAAAAGAATAACCATGTTATAAATCACACCATAAAATAATATTCTTAATTTCTATACATTTTATGAGAGTTAATTTCAATTTTTCAAATTGTTAATATATTCAGTTCCCATTACGTATACTTTGAAAATGTAATTATGTAAGTGAAACTCAAGCGAGATGGATAAAGGTAGAATAAATTTTCAATTACATACATAAATATAACCTTGGACTTTCTTCACGTCTTCTATATAAGTTTATCATAAATACCTCTTACGACGATAATATGGATTTCTCTGTTAATGTAGGAATTTATTTTCTACATTAATATAATGATTTAATTACGGAAAAATGAATGAAGAATGATCTATATAAAGTTAATACGCAAATAATCAATATTATGTCAACAAAATATGTGTTTATATATTCTATGTATAGTTCAGAATACCTCTTTGAAAATATGAATAAATGGTATGTTAGTTTATATAAGAGGAAGATATTTTAAGGAAAACATTATAATTGTAATATGTCGATATGTAATTGTATTGTTTTTAATTTTTTCATATGAATTACAAATTACAAAACATAAAGGTACTATGGACTTACTTAATGAAAAGAAAATAAGATGACTAAGGGTAAAACACAGTGAAATATTTAGAATCCATTTATCACAGAACTAAAAAATCTAAATATTTTATAAAAGTAATTTTATAAAAATAATTGAATAATAAATAACAAAAATACTAAATATATCAATAATTAATATAAATAAATAATAATAAAATAAATATCAACATAAAAAATAAAACAATTCTGATAAAAAAATTTCCTCTAAAAATATTTCATGATTTAATAACACTTAAAAATAATATCTAACATTGCAAAACCATGAAAATTTAAATTTACTCATTTTATTTAAAAAATTATCAAAAAATTTATGTAATTATGTCACAAGGAATAAATTTTTTTTTTATTTTCAAAAAAACATAGTGTGGATTATGGTGAGACTCAAAAAATATAAACCATCATTATAATTAAAAAACCAAGAATTAAATAAAAATTCTCACACCCTTTTTGGAATTATTTTAATAAAATATTGTTTCAACTAATAACAGTTTCAATATATATAAATATAAAAATATGTGATATTAACCCTGAAGGAAGATAAATCTTAAAAATGTAACATTGAAAATATATTTATACTTCCCCTTATGTTAAATAACCATTTCATGGAAATAAATAGACACGTCCATTTTTTTATTTGAGTAAAATTTATTCTCCCCTAAAAATAATGATTTTAAAATAAAAATTATTTATTAATAAATTAAATCAGATTAAAAAACATGAATTCAAAAAATATATAAGAAATTCTTGATGCAACATCATTTCAATCCATTGTCACAGAACCTCTAAAAAAATAAAATTTATTTTTATTGTAAGTTGAAATAATATATTATACAGAATATTTTAAATTTCATGGATTTTATATTTATTGTCACCTTGAATACATTCAATTCAATAATGAACTAGACTTCTCTAATTAGAATCAGAAAATTTATTTTATCAATCTTGGACAAAATATATAAGAATTATATGAGTAAGATGGGATTCAATTGAAATACCTCTTAACCGATTTCTCATTTAATTACAAGAACTACAATGTAATGATAACTCTAGAAATTATTGATTCTCTTGTTTTGATTCTATATTCAATATAACTTTTTCAATGAGGCTGTATCTATGATTTTTTACCGGGTGATTCTCCTTCTAAACTCTTTAATATTGATGACATGATTAAATACCCAAAAATTGGATCCTTTATATCCTACAAATGTATTATCTCCAATCCATATTTATAAAAATTCAGATAAATTTTAATTAATTAATCAATAAATAATATTAATAAAATAATGCTCGTTATTTAGAAAATCCCATAAAATTAAATTACAATATAAATTTCATATATTTTCTCCAAATTAAAAAATAATTTAAAATAATATTTGAATGTATTATTTTAAATTTTACAAATCGTAATAGATAATAAATATAAACATAGGACTAATTAAAATCATTACCATGAGAAATATATTGATATTAGTTTTCCAATTTTAAATATATTTAAAAATAATAATTGTAATATATATATATATATATTTATGGTTTTATAAATAAAATTTTTAACTTCTAATATCAACAACAAATAATCATGTCAATATATCCAGAAATAAAATTTCAATAAGTGTCAATAAAACATTTAAAATGTTCAATAAGTTAAAAATAATTTTAAATAAGCCAAACAACGAAAGAACATACTACTAAACTATAATATAAAATAGAGATTTCATTGTTTCTTAAAAAACGGTTTTAATTTTTTTTTTGAATTTTTCTATTCAAATCAATAATTTGGTCCTATGATTTTAAAAAATGATTTCTTTGGAACAAAAAGTGATTGAAAATACTTATTATAATATAATATTTATTGGAATTAATTTGAATTTTTTTTAATCCTCAATATCATAGAAATTTCATTAAATACATAATTCCATAATACCACTTCATTTGAAATTCAAATTGTGTTGTATTTGATGTTCCTCCATTATAAATTATAATAAATAATGTATTATGGTTTTGGGAAAAATATTTTTATAGACAATCATATTTATATTTTTATTCTTTTTATATAGACATGTAATGTTCGAAAAACATCCATCAATTGATATATTGTGGTAATAGGTTTCTTTATAATTTCACATTCATTTTTAGTCAATTTATTATTGTCTAAAAAATTATTAAATATTCTTTCATTATCGTTATTATTCCATGAATAAATGTATTCGAGCCTTTTAGGATTTGTTTTTAAATTTTATATTTTCATGAAGAATAATTTTTAGTGGAATTTTATATGAATATAAATTTATATGACTATATTTAAATATCCATTTATATTATGTAACATATGCTCCATTACTGTTTGAATAAAATTCTTATAGATTTTTATTTTCACGAATAACTTCCTTATGTTTACCTATAATATTATATATAATATAGTAATAATGAAATATTTATTATTAAGACTCATTGTGTATTTATAAAATTCATAAATATTTGGATTATAATTACATTTAGAAGATAACGTACTATCATACTCAACTAAATGGTATTATTAATCAATTATTTATAGATTAAAAACATCATTTTTCAGAACCAGACTCATCGCCACTACTTCAGTCTAATGAATAAATCCAAAAAACTACCATGTATTTCATTTAATTCAAATACGACATTTTATTATTTTATTCATTCATCAAACTTTTACATGTATCATTTATGTGCACATTTGTTTGACTAGCATAACAAATAATATTATAAAGATCATTATAATATTTTTAAAAAATAAGAAATAACTTTTATTTCCTCTATATTGTAAACTTTTTGAATTTCCATGTTTAGAAATTATTCTTTCATATTTTAAAAACATGATAAAAATATTATCATCCCCTATACTATAAACTAAAATAAAAAAAATAATTTTTAACATTATTATTTTAGGAAAATTCTATTTTTTGTAGTATCTTCTTTGGAAATAATTTTATTTTATAACATGTATTTTAAAAAATATCATAATATGATCACCAACAGAATATATTATATTTTTTTTTAAAATTTAATCAATTCCAAAATAATTATTATTTCATTTATTTTCAAATTTATTTAAAAATTATTCAACCAAAAAAATAATGTATATACTAAAGCATCCATACTATTAAAAATACTAGTAAATCGATGAATTTTTTTTTTGTGATTAGTGTTTTGATATTTTATATTATTGATAATGATTTGATAAAAATTGATAAGTAGTTCCTATTGAAATATATAATTGTAGATTACTAACTTAAGAAAGTATCAATAATTCATGTCCATTTTTAATTGAAAATACCTATATTTAATTTTCATACTATTTATAGAATATAAAATAATAATTTCCAAATACTTTCATACAATTATAATTATATCAATAAAATTTATTGTATAAATATCATCGTTATGTACATTATGAGTCTTTGTATGGATACTCAAACTATAAATGATTAAATTATATTGGTATGTTACCCTATGTGAATTCCAATAAATACAATCTATACCATCAAATACTTTAGGTCATTGAGTAATAATCCTACGATTTAATAAAATTCCCCCCTTTTCAAAAATTATTTTTATCCATGATGTTAAATTCAAGTATTTGATTATAACATATATATATATATATATATATATATATATATTTACCATTGTTAGTGGTTAGGCATTAATGCAAATTGTTATGTCCCAATAGAATATGGTAGAATGTTAAATAGGCTGGGGGCTGAATTTACCACTACAAAGTTGTATAAATCTATATAAGAGTTAAAATAATAATTTATATCAAATAAAAATATATAAAATAAAATTTTAATACTAGTTTGAAACGAATTTATCTACATATATAATTCATTTCTCTTAATTTGTAGGGATTTTGATACACACTAAAATGTAATCTCTATCTTATGATGGTACTTGAAAACTATTTACAAATTTCATTCTAATCCCCAGAGGATAAATAAAATTATTCTATTTTAACCCCTAGAGGCTCATACCAACTAACATTATATTAATTTATTAGAAGGAACATCACATGCCTTTATCCCTTTCATAGCACAACTAATCCCCCTTACCATTTCCGGTTTATGGATAAAATAGAACATACCTTTTTATATGCTGGTATAACCATCTAGTTCATCATTTTAATAGACTGTATAATCAAATATATAGGTATAGAAATTAAATTATTAAATAATAAACTACAAAAATAATAATCAAAATGATGTTCACAGGATATGATAAGGAATCATTAGGATTGTATTATATATTCAAGCCCATTATAGTGAAACTCACCCATGAGGTAGCATTAGAATTTATGGATTTTTCACCACATTCATGATGTCAATACATTTCACCTCTAAAATAACATAAAGAGTATATAATAATATTCTGTATCATTTAATGTTACGTATTTATAAAATCTATATCCAATGGAATTTATATATTTTTATTATCCATTGAATGATAGAAAATATTAAAAATATTATATAAATTTATAGTCAGTCATTCTCAAATAATTAGTAATTAATGTATCATTCCAAAAAGTTAATGATATCATAAATCCGTATGAGTTAAAAAAAATTTATACATTGAAAATTATTATATAATTTCAATTTTAAAAATAACATTTTTTATTTAGTTCCAAAAACATTAAGGTTATTTAGATCATCATTTAATGACCTATAAAAACAAATATTTATTCATTTTAAAGAATAATCATGTTTTGAACCACATAAAAAATAATCATTATAATTAAAATAAATATGAAAGGATTTTAAATTTATTTTCCCAATTGTTTAAAATTGATATAAGTATTATACAGCGGGTATAAAGGTAATTATATATGTAAAAATAAATGAGAAAATGAAAAGGTATTATAGATTTTTCATTATTTATAGAAGGGTATCCAGTATTTAAATTTTTTTGAGTTATATAAGTGTTAATTAGATACATAATGTAAAAGAAACATATATATTTATATAAAATGTGGGAAGTTAAAGGGTAATGTATTACTCACTGCATAATGGTAATATGAATCCACAATTTAATGATAATATTCAAATACTTTATCCCATGAAAAGGAAATACAAATTTCAATATTCTATTTAAATATCAGAATAAATTTTAATAGAGGTAATGAAACATTCATATAGTTTATATAAGGATGAAATATATGTCAATACTCTATAAGGGACAGAAGTCCCTATATATGGGTAATATATAAAAATAAAGTAATAATAGAAATAATTCTTCTATGTAAAATTAATCATACTATATATCAAGTAAAAAATATAATTAGTGTAATGGTAAAACCGAAAGAAATGTTTAGAATATTTTTCTCTCATATATTGCTACCAAAATATATTGTTTTAGTTAAATTAGTTTTGTATTAATAAAAATTGAATCAAAAAATTAATAATAAGTATAAATATGAATTAATATAAATAACTAATAATAATAACATTGTATTACCTTAAAATGTTAATTAAACTATTTCCACATTATTATTATTCTTCTCAAAATAGTGAAATATTTTTTACACCAATAAATATGATCTAGGATTCTAATAATATTTTAAATTTTAATAACTAAATTCGTTGAAAAATTTACCAAAAATTTTATGTACTTGTTTTAGATGGAATGAAAAATATTGTGTGTTGTAAATATTAAAAAACATAATTTCATTCTAGGGACTAAAAAAATGTTATTATTTTCATTGAATGTATCTTGATGTGGTGGAAAATTACAATTGGTTGAGTCTAACCTAGTTCGGTTGAGTGGTATTGGTGGATCCCCTACTACTATAAGGGGAAGTCGGAGATAATCCTACATGACGAAAACATAGAATTTTTAGACTTGACATTGTTATAGTGGGAGTGCGAAAATACCTTATTAAACCCTTGTAGTTCCTTCAAGACCCATGATCATGGTATTCAATCAATCTTGGATATTGGGTCACACTATTAAGTTCTTCTCAAAAACACTTATTATGATTTATCATTATGATAACCTCGTGAGTCCTTAGAATTAATATAGGTAACCTTATCCCTGGATTAGAGTGAAGTCATCTCCAACCAATGGTTCTCATGTTTAATCAGATATATCTTATATTGTGGGGCTATGTTCTTAAGTGATAATAAACATCAATACTACCTAAAAATTATATAAAATTATTGAATATGTGAACATGAATTTGATAGATCATGTGAATGAGAAAATAAATATGGCTGTGTAAAAATTTTATTTTTAGTTTTTATTACTACATTTAATGATTAAGCATTATTTGAAAAATCTGCATTGAATTAATTTATTTCATATATCCTAGTTTGTTGATTTTGAATATGACTTCATTTCATATAATACATGATGCAACTATTTTAGATATTGTGTCAGAGGAGAGGTTAAGGATTTACAGGCACTTAGTTCAAGATTATTAATATTGAAATTCAGATTTTGTTTCTAAATCATTGTCCTCAGAATTCATATTTAAATATTATATTTAGAATGGATTAGATGGTGAGCACAAATTTTTTTATTATTTTTTTTGGAAGGTCCCATTCCTTTATATTAATGAGAGACCAATAATATATTAGGTTGAGTGGGATCCTAGGTTATTTAATGGGGGATATGTTATCCATTGTGTTATATCCTTGTCCTCTAAGATATCCTATTTTATTCGCTTGCCATAGAGAATATTTCTATTTGTAATCTTTTTTTTAATGTTAGAGAGGAATATCATGTTTTTTGTAAATGATTTTGGGGCTTCCAGCTCCATATGATGTGAGGTTATTTATCAATATACTCCTTAGGATATGCCATATTTTATTGATATCTTACCGAATTCATCATTTCTAGTTGAATGGTTTGATGGTGTAGTTAAAAGACCACAAGGGAAAGAATTTTATTTACCAACTGTGTCCCGTTGGGTATCACCTATCTATTTTTCTACCAAATTTATGGGATTATCACACTTGAGTTTGAATACAAGAATACTAATGATGTGATAACTAATAGTTTGTACCCATCATCTCTAATTGATTTCATATTTGAGAAGACCGTAAGAGTGAGATAGTTTTTCTGAAATTGATATATGGTTTGGATACAACATGATAACGTCGAGGAAATGGGATATTTAAAAGAACAATTTTATGAGATGTTATGTGAATCTTGATTATATAATCATATAACTTATCCTAAAAAATTTTATATTATTTTTATGAATTAAATATATTAGACACTTTACCGTTATCAAAAATAATTACTATGGTTTTTCTTGATGGTATCTTTTTTTTATTCCAAAACATGGTAGTTTTATGAGGAACCTATGACAATTAATTTAGGATCAATAATAGATAAATAAGAAAAAATAAAAACTACTTAATGTATAGATTAAATCTATGATGTGATGTTTCTAAGACATATTTTGTTTGAATGTGGCATCTTCATTGCCTATGAGAAGATATCATCTATGGTATCCTAAGAGATATGGAGGAATCTTTCCAATATGAAGATTTTCATAAACGTCATATGAAATTAAATATTTTTTTCCTTTCTTACCTAATCTATAATCTCCCCCATTATCAGTGAGTGAAATGGGTGTGATGTACGATTTGGATGAGATGTTCCATAATACTTTTGAGGATTTTATAACATGGTTAACATTATCTCTAGTGTTGATTCAGCCTAATACAATACTTGGCTATTTAGTTTATTGTGATTGTTATATTATTCGGTTTTAGAGTTTTTAGTGATATTTGATGATGTTGGAGAATATTTATTCCACATTTTAGGAAATCATGAGAAAAATTACCCCACTCAAGATCATGATCTGGTAATGGTGAAGGAATCTTTGAATAAATGGAACCACAAACTCCTTGAGGGTATGTTTATCATGTATTCTAATAATGAAAGTATATTTTATATCATAATGTATTGAGATATAAATATTTATTATAGATAATATTAATAGTACCTAAAAACTTTTGTTTTTGATTTGGTTGGTATCATTTGTAATGGGAAAGGGGTAGTAAATTCTAAGAGTAGTAAAGTTCTGACCCATGTCACTAAAAAGGTAGATTAAAAATGAAATTTTATGCATCTTATTAAAATTATGTGCCAAGATGTGAGAGAGGATGATGAAAGTATGTTCTTGAACAATTTATAGGTTATAACCTCTATATAGGATTGATTTTGAATTTAGTGTTTGTATGATTAAATTTTTTATTATTTCAGAATAATTCTAAATATTCATGAGGACTCAGTTGACTGATCTCTATCTACCAATGGTACCATCAATTTTACGATGATTATTTTGATTCCTCAATCAGTGAGGAATTAGGTGATTAGTTTTTTTTCAACACTCTTGTAATTGTTTTTTCTCCATGGATAATAATATTTTATTATGATTTGAAACACCATTGTTGGTGGTCTAGGAAGATGTTAGGTGTCAGGTATTTTGTATCATTGTGCAACATTTTTTAGAGAAATAATGTTGAGCACCAAGAGACACTAGTTTTATTATAACAATTTTAGGGTCTAATAATGAAATGGGGTGGAATTTATATAGGTCCACTATGAGAATTTCATAGTAATCTTCTACAAATAATTATATTTTGATAATTATAGAATTTCTTTCAAAACTATCACAATTCATTCCAATAATTGTGTCAAAAGTGGTGGATGATAATTGAAGCCTCTATATCCAATAGTTCATGGAGACTCAAGGTGTTATATTAGTGATTATATCTAAGAAAAAACCTAGATTTACTTTTTTTTTATGGTCCATTATGTCAATATGTGATCACATTTGAAATTATATATGACATATCACTTAGAATAAAATTATAAGATAAAATGAGCTATGCTGATCCTTTATGAAATGCTTATAGCATGAGTTATTATTATTATAGATTCATGGGAAAATAATTTATCTTTATAAGTGTTTTAGTATAATAATATCTATCAATACAATAAATAAATGAGAGATTTGATGAATTTTATGGAAGATCATTTCTATAATAATTTCATTAGATGGAATTTGGTGAACATTCTTTGTTGTGGGTGATTTTTATTATAGAGATGAAAATTAAATTTCATCTGACTTAAAATATATTTTGGATAGATTATTATAAAAATTAATCTTATTTTTAGGTCTTAATCATTTTTTAGAGTTCACTGTTAGTGATTCCGTGTTTCATATGGTTTCTCTATTGCTAGGGCATCACAGAATGGTAAAGAAGGGTCTGATAATGACGTTGTGTGTTGGTTTTTATTATATTATGGAGCCTATCAGGAAATTAAAATATTATATAACTTATAAACATAGATGAACTCAGTTAACGTGTTATTCCATGTTTCATTGCAAAGGAACTATCATCTACACCTATCACATTTGGTAAAGTGGGAGGATTTTGACCTGGATCCCCGATTCCACTCTAGTGGAAAAGCCTATACGTATCACTGACTATCATGTACAATATGGGAAATAAATACCATTATTAAATGTATTTTGGATTCATAGTCAATATATCTAATAGAAATGGTGGCAGTAAACATTGAGGAGTGATCAGTTCACTCATGTTTTCAATAAATCTAATTGTTGTGAACATTCTATTATTGAATGTCAATATATTGTGGAGAATTGTTATATCCAAAAGGTCCTTAACATATTTTTAGTTTATAATTTTATAATATTTAATTTATTTATGTTTTTCTTGGGAGATGATGTTACACACTGTAACTTATTTTTGGAAATTTCCTTTAGTTTCATTGATAGTGCAAGAATTGTGTGAACCCTGATACAAACAATGTATAAGGAGAAATGTTGTTTCTATTTAAATATTATTCATTATTAATGAATGGTTATGAAACCCATGTTGGGTATCTAGGTAACCATGTGATAGTGTTTTGTACATATGATTAATTGTAACATTTGTGACATTGTTAGGTGAATCTTAGTGGAATAATCTATACAATTTATCAAGGAATACTCAGTTTCGCAAATATTATTATTGCATGGGTTTCAAAGCATGATTCCAAACCATGTTAACTACAAAATATTATAAAAATTTTAATTAAAAATTATAATACTAATAAACATAAAATTTTATTTTATGCATATCACTCATATCATTAAAGATATATCCCTTTATCTAGTAATTTCTCTTCCCTTTACTTCCTTGAATATTCTCATTATATTTTGGTTAATTCATTCGATGTAAATCTATATTTCTCTTAGATTTTACATGACCTCTCATTTTTCTCCCTGTTCTTCTATTTTTTAGTTTTATAAACCATACATATTGATAGGGGTCAACCATATAGTTAGGGATTAGTATTTAACTAAATTTCATTGTTTCATGCATCGTATGGATCCCCTATTATTATTTTGTGTATATGTTTTTTATTTTACTAAGTTTACATTGATTTTGAGGTAGGATTATATAAAAATTAGATCATCCATCTGTGAAAGGAATGATCATATTTTCCCATTGTTTTTAATTATAAGGGATTCTCAAAACAATGTCATTTAGGGCTTATCAGTAATTCATGATATTATATATTAATTTGTGGATTAAAATTGAGGCAGTATGTTTTTTCTTAACGAAAAAATTATAATTCACAAAATTTCAAAATAAGAAAATATTGAAAAACATTTGGACCCCTAATAAATTTTTCAAGGGTTTTTAGAAAATGAAATTTAACTGAGAATGATATATCCTTGATTAGATTCTTAATTTAATTTTTGATTTATTATTTATTGGCTATTTAATGATTAAAAATATCAGATAGGAAACTTTTGGTGAGTATTTTTATTTAATTGCAAGATGATGATATGATTGAGTAGACTAAATACGGGTTTTTTCTAGCGACACATTGAAATCTACCTTGTTTTTCACTTTTCAAACTATATATCACAACTATTATTTCCTGAAAAATTCAATGTTATAATTATAAAAAATAGTTAAGAGTCCCTTATGTTTTATGTATGTCAATCTTATTGTGATATGTCATTTTATTATACATACATGTATCATAGTATAATTTATTAATTATATATATATTGTTTCCCCAAATATGTGTTACCATTAACATTCATTATTTTTTAGTTTTCATTTACGGGGTTACTTTAGAATATTTATTATTTTTATGTGATCCAACCGAATATTCAAATTGTTTTTTAATCAACTATATATATTGGAATATTTTTCTCCTTAAATTACTACTATGTTCGATAGATCTCTCTAGACACATCATCTAACTAAAATAGGATGTAACATATTATATAAGTTTTCTTAAAAACATTATATGCATAATAAAACCACTTGTGAATAAAATTATATTACTAAAATAAAATACACACTCATTTAGAAGAAAAATAATTAATAGGACATAATATTTAAAAGGACAATATTTTATCATTTAATTGATTAAATAATATATAAATTAAATCAACACATTTTAAATGAATTATATGATACTATATAATATTTAAATATATAAATAAATATATAAATTTTTATTAAATTGTAAATAAGAAAGAAATAATATAGAGAACACATAACTTTAAAATTTCAATTTTTATACAAAAATATTATTTTTATGTTAAAACGATAGGTATAAAACAACAATTAAAAGATTTTATGAATTTATTTTTTCAAGAAGAATATCAATTATTAATCTAGAATCTTATTAATAGCATTGGTGATTTAGTTTTATTTTTTTGAATAATTTTTTTATATGTAAATAGTGAAAAATATAGTTTTTACTAAAACAAATGAAATTTATCAATAAATTGGGATGTATGAAGACCACGATATATAAAAAATACATTTAATAAGAAATTTATTTTATTATGTGAATTTATGCATTGAAACAACTTTTATGAATTTACAAAACCAATTTTTTATCATTTCAAAAATTAAATGATTCACTTATAATAAAAAATATTTTTAGTATAACCCTTTTAATTAGGTCATATCCAAGTGAAATTAACATCTATATATCTATTAAATTAATATCAATCAAATTTGGTTAATTATAAACTAAATAATAATAATAAAATCAATAAAATTTAATTGTTTCCAAAACACAACCCTTGAGTTAAAATTTTATTTTTTATATAAAAGGTTCATCACATGTTATCTGTGAAAATATGAAAATTATTATTTCTAACCCATTGAAATTTTATATGAAAAAATTAATTTATTAAATAGAATTAGCAGTTATAAACTATTTAATATAACCAATTTTATTTTATGTCATCAAATGTAAATTCCATTGTTAAAAATTTATTACCATTATAAAAACTGAAAATGATAAAGGGAACAAACTAAGAGTCAAATAATTAAAAATGAGCTTGAATCTCTTGTGAAAGAGAATTTTTGAGGTATTATATACTGTAGCTCACACCTATTCGATTTTTATACACATTACCACATATTACAAGTGAAAATTTTCTCTCATTGTATTAACGAGTTATATTTAATGAAAATGGTATTTCTTACACTGACAAATAGATCTCGAATACACCCCATTTATCACATCACTATAATGATTTAATTGTAAAAATAATATGACATAGTTTTTCAAAAAATATATCCCAATGTTCTAGAATCATTGGTCTTTTGAAATACTAATCTAATGAGACTTAAGTTGTTACCTAATAGATAATATCTAAAGGGAGTGGTAATGTGCTCAATCAGCATCTCATAATTCTATTATTTTTACACCCCAAACAAATCAAAAAAAAATGTTTAATAATATCATTATTACTATGATGGTGATATTGTATTACACTGAGGTAAAATAAATTTTTTATTTTTTTCCTAAACCATTCAATAAATGGGGAAGTCATCATAAATACATGTGAACTACAATCTATATGGATGATTCAATTTATTTTGCATCCACACCTTATATGAAGTATTATAAAATTATACTTTATGTATTACTATTTCATTTAATACATTATTGAAATTGTAAAATTAGAAATCTTTCTGTATCATACACAATATCTTTGGAAAATTAATGTGTTTCCTGTGTATGTTATTAGATTACAAGCACAACTAATGTGATATATTTAATTTTTTAGGTGAGTATTTTTTAAGAATCTAATAATATTTATTCAACTTATAGAAATCCTATAAAAGTATCATTACTAATTGGTGATAATGTGTCATGACCCATCCCCCGGGGCCCGTTCCATGACTACCCCATGCCTGCCTTCCATAGGCCAGGGGTTGGAAACTAGAACTAAAATGTGTTTTCCCTAAAACTGGGAGGACATTTCCTTGATAACCTGAAAACTCATGTAACCAAGCACACAACAAGATACAATCACAAGGAAACTGTATAACCAAAAGAGTTATGAAAGTAAAAAAGGGGATCGGAATACAAGCCCAACAGTAAAGGTACAAGTACAACTAAAATACAATATAACTAAAGAATGAGAAGAGACGACTACTAGATCATCCTCTGAGGTTCCTAACAGAAGGGTAGGTACAAATCGCCTCCTTAGCAATCCACATCCACCAATCTCCTCTACATACCGACAAGTTGTATGGTCAACCTATAGGTACCGTCCAGTACTGGTACTCTCAACCTCTATCAGTGATGTCTGTCATCTGCATCCAACAAAACAAGGTGCGGGAAACTCTAGTGTAGGGGTGAGTATAAAAATACTCATTAGGGGCCCCGAGACCCTCTAGGTTTCACAAAATACATCAAGGACAAATCAAAAAGTATGAAATTGATAGATAACCTTACATAGTTATATGCCCATACATATAACTATGTTATCAAGTAGTATATATCAATCATGTGGAAAAACACAGAGGTACTGACTCAGATCACACCTGGATTTATTCTATAGGTAGTATCATGTAACATTCCCAATCACAACATCGAACACCTCAACTATGGGATAACCCCTCCACTACCGAGTACAGTGGGTCTGCCGCGTCACACAAAGGTGCTTCCCACTATTCTTGGACTGTTGAGGCACTCCTCCTTTTGAGAACCATGGGTATGCCATGTCACCAAGGCGCTCCCCACCCTGGGGTTGCCGCATCATCAAGGTGCTCCTCCTCGTGGCCTGTCAAGTCACTCTGAGTCGAAACAGTCAGCAGTCATCAAGTCTCAGCCAACCACTATGTTCCCGAACTATGATAGCTTTTATCCTTGAGGATCCTCTAAAAAAGCTACTGGTCGATACTCCAATAACAAAGAAGTCCCATGAATAAGTATCTCAATGTTTGTCCACGTCATAGGGGTCTCAACATAATAGACCACGCGTCAATCGGACTCCCGGTCAGGGAATTATTAGCTTTTTTGTCCCGAGAGCCCGGTTGGATTCATGCTCGATCCAACTTGAATGTACCCCATCTCAATACAAATATCTAGTGTGGTATACACAAATGGACCATCTAGCTCCCTGTTTTTCAACGACGTTAACGGTTCATCAAACGGTTGTCCGGTGCCATTGTTTTGGCCAAAACAATGTAAATGAGTCATAGTGGGCTTGGTTCCAGTCCCACATGGTTGGACTGACCCGGTTTGGGTCGACCCAACCTGACCTATTTGGTGTGGCCCAACCCGAAGTGTGGCCCAACCAGCTTGGTCCTTCCCTAAAGGCCGTGAGGGGCCACAGAGAGTGCCACGAGGGCGTGAGGCCGCCATGCGGCATGACCTGGGACAACGGTTCGGCTGTAGGGCAACAGTCTGCCCGCGGGGCGGCGGTCCGGCCGTGTGGGGAGGCAGTTTTTTCATGGGGCAGCAGTCCAGCCCTAGAGTGGTGGTCTGGCCTCATGGTGGCACCTCGAATGCGGGGTGGTAGTGGTTTCCATGAGGCTGTGTCGTTGCGCCATCCCCTTCGTCGCGACTGGCGGTAGTATCGGCTGCCAATCTCGTGCACCAACCATTGATGGTTGCTAACCTCATACACAGAGAAAAACACCATAAGATTTGTGGAAGGGTCGGTCCATGTTGGTTTGGTCCATACCCTCCATGTTAGGGTGGTAGTATATGGTTCAAGAAGAACATGAAAGAATAACATGGAGCATTACAACTTCCCGCAACATTTCATTCCCAAACTGCAAGAGAAACCATGATAAGAATATCAGAAAATATTCACATTCAAATAAACCCCTACCTCAGGTTTTTCATTGACATTGATGTGAGAAGGAAGTACAATCATTGATTCATCATAGAGGAAGATGTCCCACATCAGAAGATGTCCCAAGGAAGACGGTCGACGTCGAGGCCGTTATTCTTCATTGGTGGAGTGTTCTTCTTTGGGAGGTGAAGTTCTTCGTCGGAGAACATTATTTATCCCAATGATCTCCCCTCTCCCAATTCCACAAAAATTGAAATGGTAGCCCCAAAATTATAGATTTTGTGATCTATTATGTTTGTTGGCATATAATTAAAATTGGGTTAATTAATCACATATATTGGCACATTTAATATTGGAGACGATGAAGAGCCTCTCCAATATTTAATGAGGGAGTTGAAAGGTTTATAGCTTTTTTATGATGGGAGTTCAAGAGTTTTAGGACTCGTATGGTCAACACCACCATAACCTTTCATGGGGGGTTAGGTTCGGGTGGTCCCCACCACAATAACCTTTGATGAGAGGTTAAGTTCTAGTGGTCCCCAATTCTCAACTTCCACATGGTAGTTTTTAATAAATAAAATAAAAATAAAATTTTTTCAATTTTTTTTTATCCTATTCTTTCACGAAAAACCCAAAAACTAACTTCCACCCTCGACCAACTACTGTTGATTTGAAAGTATCTTTAAGCGAATACCAGTGCAGCTAATTCAATAGTGCCCTTGAATTTGAAATCTGAGAACCAGTTCAAAAGTTAGAAAAACCCACCTGCACGGTTACTGAACATACCCGAACAAAAGTCTAGAAATTCATTCCAGGCACTCCAGGCCTCAAAATCACATTCTATAAATTTTCAGAGACTCGTAAATTTCACATTTATTTAAAAGATTATATGGAAATTATGGGTCTCTATATTCTCCCCACCTCATGGATCTACATCCCCATAAGCGACAAATCAATCTAGGTAAAAAAAATTGGGGTACTGGGAATGCAACTGAGCCTCCCACTCCTATGTGCTCTCATGAAGGTTCTCATGTTGCCATCAAATGCACACTAGCAGTATCGACCATCCACGAAGGACCTGCTCCTGTTGATCCACAATTTGTACTGGAACCTCTAGAAATGTTTCCCCATTATCGACGTCCAGCTCCCAATGGTCGATGATGTTAGAAGGGTCGTGCACGTATCTTTTCAGCTAGGATACATGGATGATGTCATTCACCATGTGCAACTGAGGTGGAAGATCTAATATGTAATCAACCTCACCAACTCGGCTGAGAACCTAAATAGGTCCGATGAACCACAGAGATAACATTCCACCTTGGCCAAATCTCTGAAAACCTCGTCGAGGTGAGACCCGTAGAAAGACGTAGTCTCCATCCTCAAACTCTATAGGTCTATAATCTTATCATCATATTACATCGGACTACTCAGTGCAGTCTTCAGCTGCTCCTGGTTGATCTACACCTTCTCTGTGGTAGCCTGATCCATCTCTGGTCCCACAAGTGATGACTCACCTCAGCCAGTCCATCGCAATGATGATCTACAAGGTCGCCCATATAACGACTCAAAAGGTGTCATCCTAATGGTGGAGTGATAATTGTTGTTGAATTAAAACTCCACCAAAGGAAAGTGATCCTCCCAACTACAAATAATGTTTAGGACTCAAACACGTTGCATGTCCTCGAGGTTCTAAATGGTTCTCTCAGTCTGGCCATCTGTCTGAGGATGGAAGGTGGTGCTTAAACAAAGCTACGCCCGGAAAGCCTCATCTAACCCCATCATTAGTTGGGAAGTGAAACAAGCATCACAATCAGAGAAAATCATCGAGTTTACTCAATTTAGCCACATAATTTCCTCCACATAGAGTCATCCCAAACTCTAAACTGAACCCTCATCTCTGATCAGTAGGAAGAGGGCCGACTTAGTGAGTCAGTGACAATCACCCAGATCCAGTCATGATCCCTAGATGTATGAGGAAGTACTGTCATGAAGTCCATGGATATCTCATCCCACATCCACTCTGGGACCTCTAAGGCAAAACCAAGCCTGCTGGTACCTGATGCTCTGTCTTCACATAATGACAAGTGAGGAACTAAGAGACAATCTTTACTAATGATTTCTGCATTCACAGCCACCAGTAGTGTCGTCGGAGTTCCTGGTACATCTTCCCCACTACTGGATGTACCGCTAGAGGGGAAGTGTGTAACTCCTTCAAAACATCCTCCTCAAGTGAAACTCGTACCGTGGTACTTCCTCTGAAGAGGATGAAATGCTCCCCACCTTCATAAAATCCATCTGGTGCATGTACGATGTAGAACTGAGCACGTCATGCCTCGCAGTCAACGTCCCCACATTGCGCCTCACTGACTCACTGAAGTAGTGGGGGAGAGACTATAAGAGAGATTAGAACAGATGATCCGTCTCTATCCTTAAAGGATATATGTAAAGCAGTCAGCTGCTTCATCTCCTCGCATAGCAGTTGTATACCAGACCTCCCGCAAAGTGCATATTCTACAATGTTTATCTTTACAGGTCTATAGACTATCTTGATGTCATAGTGACGTAGTAACTCAATCCAACAACATTTTTTCAGGTTCAGGTCCTTCTAAGAGAAGATATACCTTGGAATCATGTGATCACAGTACACTGTAAAACGCTTTCCCATTAGATAAAGTTGCCACATCTTAAAGGAGAATACCACTGCTGGTAACTCCAGGTCATGGGTAGCATTGTTCTTCTCATGCTGTCTCAGCTATCGAGAACCATATGTGATCACTAATTTCTCCTGCATGAGGATACATCAGAGTCTGGTCCCTGATGCGTCGCAGTAAACTATGTACCCTACTCCCTCCTCAAGGAAGCCTCGAGATGGGGGCACTAGTCATCTTATGCCTCAGCTCCTAAAAACTCCGCTGACATTTCTCCGACCAAATGAAGGATTGCCCATTCTTCATCAATGATTATAGAGGTTCTGCAATTATGGAGAAATATGGCAGAAACCCCTGGTAATATCCTGTAAAACCCTGGAAACTTTGTACCTCTATCACAACTCCAGCCTCCAATACGACAGGTCCTAGAAAGTGAACCTCTTGGATCCTGAACTAGAACATAGAGAGCATACCATAATGATGGTTCTCTTCGAGTGTGTCCAGTACAACCTACAAATGATAGGCATGCTCCTCCTCAGAATTCAACAAGATCATACTGTCACGGATGAAGTCCAATACAAAGCGATCAATGTCTGGCAGAAAGATCTTGTTCATGAGCCCCATGAAAATAGTTTGAGTGTTGGTCACGCCGAATGGAATACCCAAAATCATGTAATGGCCGTACCGACACATGAAGGACATCTTCTACACATCATCGTCTCATAATCTATGCTTGTGATAGCTTCATCTAAGGTCTATCTTCGAGAAACACTGTGCTCCCATAAGCTGAGCAAAGAGGTCGTGAATCATCGGGGTGTGGGAACTTGTTTTTCACAGTCACCTGGTTTAGGCATCGATATTAAACAAAAATCCTCAAGATCCCATACGCCTTCTTGGAAAACAGAATCGGGGCTACCCAAGGAGAAACACTGGGATGGAAAAATCCCTTCCCTTGTAAGTCCTCTAGCTGTACCCACAGCTCACGAAGCTCTACAGGAGCCATCTGATATGATGTTGTAGATATCGGTGTCATCCTGGGGTACAAGTCAATGTAAATTTCTACCTATGTGTGAGGAGGTAGACCCGTAACATCTTCAAGAAAACATCTGCGTAATGGTCCATGTGTACTGGATAGCTCAGACTATCCATGTCAAAAACTCTGAGGGTAAGGCTAGGCAACTAGTCAGTAATCAGCTTACCTCTCTTTCGGGAAACTCCACCCTGCATAGAGAAGGCTCCCTTCTCGCTAGTGAAGGAAAACATGATCCCATTTATGTGGACACACCACACTTTGCGCCTAATATAGTCAATTTTCACATGGATAGTAGATAACTAGTCCATACACAAGATGACATTGTTAGGCCCCAATGCCACTACTAGGAGATCTCATCCAATAGTTTTGCCTCCTAGAGAAATCTCACACTTCCTGCACCTACATGTAATCATCGAAATCAACTACCTTAGGAGTCTTAAGCCATAAGGTTCGAGCCAACAAATCCTTAGGAATCCTTGAGATCCGGACGAGGGCAGTGGAAATGAAAATATGACTATAACCTCTCTCTATATGTACTAAAACTAAGGTGGAGTAGACACAGATCAAACCATGTATCATAATGGGAGTGTCGTGATCATATGACTCAGCTACCTGGAGCTGCGCACTCCGTTATCCACCTGCTCCCTGCGGTCTCGGTGTACTTCCTAGTGCTGGTAGAGGAAACATATCGAATCGTCACCCACCGCTAGAGGCTCGACCAAATCCTATTCCACGTCCTCCTGATCCCTCCAGACCTCCTCGATCAAATCTTTGTCTCTACTTGGGCGGTCCCATGACCGTCTGCTGATCATCCGTCTGGTGGGTCAGACAGTCATGAGCCATGTGACCCTGCTTGCCGCATGCGTAAAATTGCCTGCATCTGGCATGACTGAATCTGTCTCGGGTGCCCCGCACAACCGACCACGAATCCTGCGGTCGTCCAATTATACATATGGCCATCTTAGACATTTTCAACACCTATCTCATGCTAGTTGTAGAAGACTCTGCTACATGTCGTCTGGTGGGGGGTCTCGCTCATGAAGACTTCTCAGCAAGGAAACTATCCACTATGAGGGCTCTCTCTAAAACCCCCGCCTGGGTCGGGATGCTGAGTGAGATTCTTGAATCCCTGATCTCTCATCTGAGATCCTGATCCAAGGTCTGGGCCCTGATGAATGGGTCCTCCACAAAATCTGTGGAGTAGCATGAGAGTTCAGTGAACCTCACTGAGTACTGAGTTACAGTCATGTTTACCTACCGCAAATGAGGATGTTCATTTATGTGCACTGTGTGAAGTGTATTTTAGACTAACTCATCCCAAAAAAACTCTCTCGAAGTCTACCCAGTGAAGTGTCACCTCTTCGTGATCCTAGAGCATCAAGCTCCACCATCTGCCTGCTGCTTCCTGTAGAAGGCTGGATGTGAGGATGATGAGGAGATCGGCCGGTATCACTATGAGTCAGAAGACTCTCACCACAGCCTCCATATATTCCTCAGTTGTTTGTGGGTCCATCTCTTCACTGAACCTGGGTGGCCTCTATCACTGGAACTCTTGAATTCTGTTCCAGCGGCGTGAATCGTCCACTGGTGGGGCTGGTGGCATCGGTGGACCAATGGGGAATGGTACCACTGGTGCCGCTGCTAGTGCCTCTACTGGGAGAGGTCCGTCCAGCGAGGCCTTGTTTCTCGGTGGGCTATTAGTGTGTACAACTCTCAGAAACCTGGAATGCTATTTTCATGGAGTCATCGTGAAACAAACAAGTTCTCTATGGTCATAAATTTATACTTTGTGAGGTGAATCAAAAGTTCACAAAGAAAACTTTTTAACACACACACACGCACGCAATCAGTGTTTTCTTGCACTGGGTCTGAAATAAGAAGTCAGGGTCCTGGTGTATGGATACGTTGGCTGCTGCACAAACACTAGAATCCTTCAACTAAAAACCAAACACATTACTCTTAACACTATTGCTTCATAAAAAATTGAAAGTGCTAGTTCTTCGGTAGAAATGACTCCGCTGATATAAATTTTCCATGACCCGTCCCCCAAGGCTCATGTCGTGACTACCCCAAGCCCGCCATCCATAGGCCAGGGGCTGGAGACTAGAACCAAAAGGCATTATCCCTAAAACTGGATAGTCAGTGCCTTTATAACCTGACAACTCATGTAACCAAGCACATAGAAAGATATGAACATAAGAAAACTGTATAACCAAAAGTGTGATGAAAATAAAAAGGGGGAATAATAGAAGTCCAACAGTAAAGGTACAAGTAAAACTGAAATACAGTACTACTGATGAAATGGAAGAGACAACTACTAGATCATCCTCCAATGTTCCTACCTAAAGGGTAGGTATGCATCGCCTCCTCAACAGACCACATCCACCCATCTCTTCTGCGTACCGACACATTGTATGGTCCACCTCTAGGTACCATCCATTCCAGTTACTCTCATCCTCAATCATCATTGTCTATCATCCACATCCAACAAAACAATGAGCTGGGAAAGCCCGTGTTGGGGTGAGTATAACGATACTCAGTTGGGACCTCGAGGCTCTCTTGGTCTCCCAAGATACATCAATGATAAATCAAAATGTATGGAATAAACCAATAACCATACATAGGTATATTCCAATACATATACCTAATTTATCATGTAATCAATATCAATCATGAGGAAAAATACATAGGTACAATCTCAGCACACACCGGGATTTATTATTGAGGTAGTATCATGTAATATTACCAGTCACACCGTTGAACACTTCGGCTACTAGAGAACTACTCCTCTATCGATTATAGTGGGCCTATCGTATCACACATTGGTGCTTCCCAATAACCTTGGAATGCTGAGGAACTCCTCCTCTGATGTACTGGGGGTCTACTGCGTCACCAAGGTGCTCCCCACTGTGGGTCTACCACATCACCAAGGCGCTCCCCCACATGGCCTATTGAGGTACCCCTCTTGTCGATTACCGTGGGTCTGCCACATAACCAAGGAACTACACACTGTGTGACTACTTCATCACCAAGGAAATCCCCACCGGGTGTGTCAAGTCACTCCAAGTCGAAACAGTCAGTTGTCCTCAAGTCTCAACCAGCCACTGAGTTCTCGCACTAAGCTCACCTATCTCTAGGAGGATCTGCTCCACGAGATACTAGTAAATACTCCAACTACCAAAAAGTCCCACAAATATGTATCTCATTGGTCTACAACATTATAGGGGTCTCATCATAACAGTAGACTTGTCAATCGGATGCTCGGTCTGTGAGTTATTAGCCTTTATGTATCGGGGGCCCATCTGGATTCGTTCTCAATCCAACCAAACCTTACCCCATATCAATATAAAAATCTAGTGGGGTATACTCAAAGGGACCAACTCGGTCCATGATTTCCAATGCTATAGACGGTTCATCAAATAGACGTGTGGTGCCAATGTTACTACCAAAATAATTTAAATGAGTTGTAGTGGGCCTGGGTCTGGTCTGACCCCATCCGACCCTGCCCGCATGTGCGGCCCAGACCGTTGGGTTTAGTTCGGCCTACATGGACTGGCTCGGTAGGAAGCGAGGGGACGCCAAGAGTACCATAAGGGTGCGAGGCTGCGGGGTGGCTCGGTTGGGGATGGTGGGGTGTTCGTAGGGCGGTGTTCCGGCCGCGCGGGCTAGTGGTTCAGCTACGAGGCGATGGTCCGGCTAGGGGGCGGTGGGGTGTCGGTCCAGCCGCTGGACGGCGGCCTGGCCTTGCGGGTACGTGGTCCGACAGTGGGGTGGCGGTCCAGACGTAGGGTGGTGCCTCGACCATAGGGCAGCAGTGGTGGCCACGGGGTGGCGCCATTGCTTCCTCACATTTATTGTGGCTAGCAGTGGTGTCAGGTACATTTCATGTGCCACAAAAATGGATGGTTTCCACACTCCCCCATCGAGAATATATAACAACTAATATAATAAATAGAAAATGTGGTAAAAGTATAGAAGATTCTATAGAAATGATCTCCAACATTTATCATCAAATCAATCATCATAAAATAAATGTTGAACAGTGATAGAATCACTTCAAAATGTGGAGAAAAAATTTCAGGATCTTGTTCAAATGGATTGCTATAATCAATGTAAAAATACCCATCCTGTCATAGAACTTGATTAGGAAATCCCACAATGTTTCTAGATGTACAATAAAAAACGAAATTATTTAATGATTTTAAATTCAAGATATACACCTCAAATATGACTTCGAGAATAAAATTTATTACGACAATCGATAAATTGGAATGAATAAATTTAGAAATGGTAGATCTAAACGCAATACTTATACTGCTAACTTTTAATCCAATTTAGAGTAATAAAACACAGTTATGACTTTTTTTTAGAATTAAACCCCAACCCTCAATTATTACAGATGGATTTGAAATGTTTTAAAACATCTCTGTAAAATAGAAAACTGCTTAGTCATTAAATGATTAAATATTATATAAACATTCCCAATAAAACAACAGTGATTGTTTTTCAAAACTATTTAATGATAATGATAGTCACATCAGGATATTATGAAATCACTATACCATAAATTCAATGAAAATAAAATGGAAATAATATATTATAAAAATATTAACTTCACTAACTCAAAGGCGACACATTTCTAGACTCCAAATAAACATCATTTTACCTGATAAACCCATAAATTCCAAATATCCATCAATGCAACAGAACACTATATATAAATGAATAAAAAACAATAAATAATTTGGAACTCAATCAATCGGTGCACAATATAAGCATAATAAAAACACATTAGCCTACACTAATGTAGGTTTAGAGAAATAAATAACTCATGGATCCATTCCATACATGAAAATTGAGATAATTGATCATCAATGTTATCTCTTTTTCTAGATCCCCATAACTCTGTGTTCAACCTCCATCCTTCTTGGTAGCTTAGAATAGACTGATCTCAATTAGGTCCTTATATTACCTCACATCCAACCAAGTAATAATATATAATATTATAACCCTCCATTTTATTAGTATTCTTTTATAATATAAAAATTGATGCTTCACAATTTATCCATTAGTTATGATTCATAAAAATAATGTAACCAAAGTAAAATGTTAAACCCCAACCATGTTAAAATCACTCTTTCGTTACTATAGCTTCAAAATACTCTTCATTCATTTTAAAATCCATATTTGAGGAGTAATATCAATAAAAAATAGGAATAATAAATTCTTATAAGAAAACCCTCTTTACTTCCCATGAAGAATCTTCCTCATCTTCTACTACGCCAATTCGTGAGGAGCCACATCAACGAAAACCCAGAGATATTGTAGATTTTGTGTTGTTTGACCCCAAATGTATGTATATAAATTTTAGAACCCAAATAATTTTTTTAATATTTTTTTTCAAATATTTGTTTTTATTAGATATATTTAATGGACATTGGAGAATTTGAATATTGTGGTTGGGTGAATATTTAATTCAAAATAATTTTTTTTCAATGGGACAAATCCACGTCTGACAATATATAAATAAACACTGCAAAACAATTCTATCATTCAATGTGAAATTTTTTATTTAAAGGTTCTATCATTATAGTAGCATGAGTTTACTATCGTATAAAAAATAACAATTATTTTTATATGAATTATTATTTTTTAAATCAATAATATGTTTTATTTTTGGGTATATTTTTAAATTTTATTTTTTAGATTTATTTTAATATTAATTACTAAAATAATCTATTTTTAATTTGAACTAGTTTATTTTTATTCTCTATTTATCCCATAAATATTTATACAATTATCAAAATTAATTTTTTTAAGGATTATATATTTGATTTTATTTATTTCATTCTTCTATACCCAAAGAATAATCCACCGATAGATTTACCAAAAAAACTCAAAATGTAGGCTTTGAAATCTATGAATAGATCTGTAGATTTTTTTATGTTGAGAGCATATCATAAATTTGATAAAGAAATGGAGTTGAAATTAAAATTCCATCTAGAAAATATATATGTGAATAAATATTATTATGTTTAACATGCAATATTATTTCATTCTCTTGGAAATTATTGAATTTTCAATCAGATGTATGGATTGTGAAGAGTCTTCTATGTCTGAATAAATATTAAATGTAAATTGGAAAAACGTCTATCCACATGAGAGAAATGAAGATAATTTTATTTGGTTCAATATAGGAGTTATATATGTAAAAAATAATGATGTTTGGCTTCCGAAATTCTTTCATTTAATGGATCTATCATTCCTAATATTTCAGATGATGATTTTAGATCCTATTTTCAACCACTATATCTATAATGGAGTGTAAATTAATTATTTCATTTGGTTGGAAATATAGGAGTCCATTTCCATTAGATTTATAGTGTTTTATTTTTCTTTAATAATATTATTCATTTTTAATATATTTTATTCTTCTTCTTCCACACCTAATTCTATTATTCTTTATCTATTTTTTTCTTCCTCTGTTTTCTTCAGCACTTTGAAATATTATGCTAATGATTATGAGTAGCTACCCCAAGGATGGTTCCATGAGAGTAAGCTAGTGATGAATCCAATTATTTGAAAATTAATTCTAATTTTTTATTATTTTCTTATTGTTATACCTAGGGTTATTTTTTTCCAATGATCCTTTATGGCTCCTCATGACACCGGAGGTTGAGCTTTCAAATTTTTAATATACTCGCTTGATCGAGGAGCAGGATGTGTGGTGTCTCTATGATCATTTATAGAAATACATATTCACAACCGTATGAGTAATGGTAAGTTGATTCATATTATTGATCATGGTTTTTATTTAAATATGAATCTAATTATAGGATAATAATGGTATAAAGTGAGTTATTCACCCGAGAATGTTTCCTTTCATTCTAACTTCATTTTTTCCACTGATTGTGTTTTGATTTAATAAACAAGTTTATATTTAGTGTGTAAATATATATTATTTAAACTCTCTGTAATTTGGTATTATATCTTATGTTTAAAAAAATTAATTATAAATATTGAGTGATTGATTGTAATAACCCCTCAGAAAAAATAACTTGGTCAAACCCTTTTTCAGACATAGTTGTACAATGTTTGAGAGAACACATGAAAACATATCACTATATTGGAACCATTAATGGGGAATTAAGTGGTATTAAATATATTTTTTTCAGATTTCATAAATCATTTTCTTTTTCCATTTAATAAACACAAAAAAAATCATAATTTTCAAAAACTAATTTTTTTTCCAGGATGTGTTCAAATTTTCTGTATTATAAATTAAATTAGTAATATCATGTGAAACAATAAGCTCCAAGTGGTCTCCATTAAATATTGAATAGAATTATTGATTGAATTATATAAACTAGATTGAAAATAATATGGATATAAAAATATGTAGATGCATGCCTTGTAAAGACAATGATTGATCTGTAACATAAACCAAAACAAGTGATGGAAGAGATTTGAAAAATAATTATTTTTAAGGAACATGAGGTAGTTAAAAAAACATACTAAAAGAATTCGAGATATCATACCACAATTAACCATTACCCACAGTTGTCCATAAAGAAACATGCCCGATGATATACTTATGGGAGATAAATATTTATTGGAAGAATCCTAGAATCAATATTTTGAAGATAACTAAAAATATTATCTCCCCATTATAGATAATGTGAAATAAACACCTCTCTTTGAATCTAATGATGTAAAAGATGATAAATAAAATGCCCCTAGTATGATTTAGTTTTCAATGGTCATTCTAGAAGAATTAAATTTCCATTATGACATATTTATAGGGCTTATATATTTATTGATTCATCAGTTTTAATTCTTGTTGAGGATAAATTATTTTCCAAATTGTATTTTTATATAATTTCTATTATAAGAAAATTGAATAGTCTATCGATATTAGAGAAGAAAACACCCATTTATTGATAACTTGTGAATAAGATATGGAGAATAATATTTTGTTTCGACAACCATTAATACATGAAATTTCATAACATATCGAGGGGTACATCATAGATGCTAATAGGCAGTACCTGTATATTGTTTCAACTCTTATGGACATTAATTTGACAATGTATTCATTCTTGGGAGTTGGGAATTTTATTATTTTATTTTGGTTCCCCATTATTTATGTATAATTATGGACACAAGTAAAACATCACATGTATGGGTTTACATTAATGAAAACACACCCACCGACTGATTAGAGACAATCCACTATAACTACCTAACAAGGGGCGATAAAAGCATATATCCCACATGGGACTCAAATCCAAGAATTATCACAATTTCTGAACCACATTTTTTTATTTTTCATTTTGACTCGTAAGTTTTTTCCTTTGTTTATTTCATGTAGTTTTAATGTTATAACATATTGGATCTTAAATCAATGAATCCATTGAAAGATAAATTAGGTTGTGTATTTCATTTTCCTTATTTTATTTTTTTTATAATTAATAATATTCATGTAAATCATACTTGATCACGTTTAATATAAAAAGTAGGTAGTAAATTAAATATGTGGGTGGGTGGGATGCTTTTTTTAAGGAAAAAATTTTCTTTTAATTTATTTTCAATGCATGTTTTCAAATTTTTTATATTTCATATTTTATTTTTTGTGTGCTTGTTGGATTAAATATATGAATTGAAAACATTTTGAAATTCATTCCATCTTTTTATTTTTGGAAACTATTATTTATTTTCATTTTTGATGATTTAAATTATTTATAAATGGATTTTTATTCCTAATTTCCAATATTTATATATGATGAAGTTTGATTGATTGTGAATATCTTTTGAAGGATATTTATTAAAACTAAACTACATTTCCAACCTAGGGTTTTTTAAAATGATTTTGAAATCATCCAAAATTTCCCTTTTAATTTAGATTCATGACACATGTTGTGAAATACATGTAATTGTATTTTTTTTCATTTTAAAAGCTATTTGATTCCCTGTATTGTGTTATGTATGATTGAGGCACATGCTGGAAATTTAATATTTAATTGAATTATAAATTTTTTATAACATAACATATGACCTTTTTTAAGCCCCTAGTAGCCCTGAAATAACCTGTTAAGAAGCCACATTAGAATCCATTTATCCTTGCCAAAAATTATGTTGATGTTAGATGCATGATTATTCTCAAACAAAAGTGTGGTGGAGGAAGAGGATGAGATGAATTTTCATTTCTAACGAATCAGTTTGAGTTGAACTAAATGTGTTTCCATATTTATTTCTGAATTGGTGGAATAAAATTCATGATGTAATTATTGATAGGTCTCCACTATAACCATTATATAATATTGGTCGGTGTTTACATATATTTCATGATTATATGATTATTATTTATTACTAGAAAATATATTTATAAAGAGAATTACAAATAAAAATTCACGTAGAATCATTGCTCAAAATTGGGGAAAATTTTCTTGAAATTTATCATTGTTGATGAAATTATAAATCTAAACATCCCAATGAAATATGTGTTTTGAGGTGAATCATTTTCAAACCGATAGTTGAAAACATCATTCATGAGAAAAAACTATTTTCATGCATTTGATTCACCATATAGAATAACTGTAACGCCCAGACCGCATAAGCCCAGATTCAGTGCATTATTTTAATAAATTTGTATGATTACATGGAATCTTGTTCTGAAAGACCGATCAATTTTGAAATCTTGGAAAATAGATTACATAAATGAATGTTAAATTATATATTAGAAAACAAAACACAATATAAATGATCCTTTTAAAATTCCATTAATACCCTATATTAAACCTGTTTTTCAATCATAATACACTTCATGGAATCCTGGGAATATTTAAACATATAGAGGGGTGAGCTTAGGTGGTCAGTAAGGATAACAATATATCAGAAACATTAATAAATAAGAATATACAATTAAGGAAATATATAAGCCTAAAAAATCCTTTGAAGCTTAAACGTAATCATAATATGGCAAAGATACAATAAAATAATTCCATTTACTTATTCATGTGAATATTTTAATAGTCCAATAATCACATGAAATATTAATAGCTATGTTCATAATGAGGGAATGCATAATGCCAGAAATTATTAAACATTTTTTTCAATGCCTCGGCCAAAACTATATATCAAATTGGGAAAGGACTCGGCCAATTCCACGTCTAGTTGTCTAATGAGACCTACTGATGCATCGAAGATCTATAGCGGGATCCACCCATAACTTACTTAGTTGAATATATTCTTCATATGAAAATGTTGAAATATATCATAAACATTCGTATTAAAACTAGCATACGAAATGTCAATACATTAACCATAAACAATGAATGGTGTAACATTTGCACATTCAGAGTTAAACACATCACAAAACAAAAATACAATATGGATTTTTTGTATCATAATAAATAAACTTCAAATAAACTTAAAATCCATCAAAGGATGTTGACATGGATGAAATCAAAAACTTTTATTAGAGAAATATCTCTTTCTCTTCTAAAATTATTTAAGAGTCACATAAGTATAATGAAAACATTTATTTTGAAAATATTCTTATAAGCGTGTAAGGGAAGCTTCAACGATGTTATAATGGTGGAAAATAGCCGCACCCACTGTATAAGTTAAAAAAACCTTCTTATCTTAATTTTATCAAAAAGGTCATAAAGTACCTTGTTTGGAAAACAACATAAATATATCTTTCAAAACATATAAGATTAAATAATGTTACAAAATTACATTTACCCTTTATCTAGTAAAAAATTTTCTGAAATAAATTTTTATGAATCAGGGATGTGGATGAAAAAGAGGTCCCATTTGATACTTACATAAAAACAACCGTAGATAATAAAGAGATTGTTGAATTAACTCTTACCTCGTACATTTCCTTGATCTAGGGTAGTTTAAACTCATGTGTAATGGTGAAATAATTTTTATTAAATTATAAATATTCATATACATTAATATGATATCATATATGAGCTTTTAATAATTAATTGTTAATAATATCTTAGTATTATCATCATTTCGGGTGTTAACTGATTCCTTTTTCTTTATATAATGTGATACGTAAGTAATATTTTTTATGGATAAGATGTATCTAAATCATATTCCGAATTATATTATGACTTTAAACATTACTTTTAATCATTTAATTAAAAGTATCCTTTAATGTATATGATGGGGAACGAATCTCATCGCGTTCGTGGAGACGGTAATCTGTAAGTACGCATGAGTTATAATATCATTCTTTTGATTTTATAATAATATATAATTGGATGGTATATCATATATAAAGAACTATTATAATGTTATATTTATTATTTACATAAATTAAACATCATTATTATTCCCATCCAAATAATAATGTATTGAATAACAATTACACCAGGATGTGGAGAAGGTAAGTTGTACGTACGCACGTATGTTGACATGTCATTCAAAGGATAGATAAATTAATGAATATGGTTGTACCATATTTATAATAACATCAAATTATATATATGATACTGGATTTATTAGTATATAATGGAAAATACAAATAATTAGGAAGTGTAAGAATAAATAAACATGGAAGAGATGATGAAATATTTACCTCTTCTTCGGGTACTTCCTTTTGATTTGATCAAAAGGGCTCCATTGGATAGCTTTATAACTTATGTAAGGCCTTTAAGATGAAGGGAGGATAGTTGGGAGGATATTGGTGTAGTTTTTGGACAAAAAAATGGCTTTGGAGGTGTAAATATGAGAGAATAGGATGTTCACATTTATAAGAGGGGAGAGGGGAACCTTAGGAAAAAATTAAAATATTATTTTATAATAAATTTATTTTCGGTTTCTAAGAGCTCCATAAGAGATTACATAAATTCTAAGGCTGGGATGGGTAGAAAACCACTCAACCAATAGGTTTTAGAAAGTGTTAGGTCACCATATTGACCTTAATATTTAGATTTAACTTTTATTTAAATAGTACAATATTTACCATGTATCTTTGTATTTTATATTATTTTGTTAATAAACTTACTATAAAATTCAATCGAACCCCAATTGGTTAATTAATGTCATATATATTATTATATAAGTATTTTTTCCGAACCATATATTTTTAGGATTATTATATCAATTAATGATATAATATTTGTTTTAAAAAAAAATTATGAAAATTTTGACACTATTTGGTATTTTTTTTTTGTTAAATTGATAACAGAATTATTACATCGAAAACAATTGATATAACCAACAATAACATGTCATGTTAACCAAAAAAATTAGTTTAAGTTATAAAAAGTCTCAAATTTTATTTATTTAGATATTTATAATGTCAATTATTTTACTCATTCATTAATGAGGTAATGATCACATCATTATTGTGTCATAAATAAATTTAATTATTTAATGTCTAAAAATTATAAATAAAATATGATTATGTATGAAATATATTTATCTTTCTAAGGAAACTTTATTGTTGAATTTATATTATGTATAACACTAAATTAAAAATGTTTTAATTTTTAAACAATGATTTTAACTCTTTCAACTCTTCTTTGAATAAAATTATAATAAATGTCCTAATCTAATCCAATTGGACTTAAATGATCTTATTTTCATCCCAAGTTTGTTTCTAGTCTAATTACACTTATCCTATAGAATAAGGACATGACTTAGGGTAATAATAATATCATTTTTACAATTAATTGACCTATTTACTTTTAACCGTGGTAAATAAAAGTAAAAAGTTACTATTAAACAAAAAATATATTTATCTTATTGGAACAAATTTTTCATATTGATATCAACTGTGTCTCTTGTATTTTTAAAAATTCACTCACCGAAGCTGTAAAATTATGTTTTATGCGAATTTGAAAATTCTCCTAGGAGGTGGGTACAAGACGATGAATAGTTCTTTAAAATTATAAATATATATATATATATATAAATTATTAAAAAATGACACCATTTAATTACATTGAACATATAGAGGTATTATGTATCTATTTTTACCTAAAATAAAGTTCAATAAAATAAATAATTATTCAAATTAAAATTCAGTTTCAAATAATAACTCAGGGTTTTTCAATATTCATCAAAAATTGAAAGTTTTCAGAAAACTACAAAAAATTAACCATAAGCTAATTTTGATATTATAAATTAAATAATGATGTATATTTTACAAAATTCAAAACATATAAGTTTTATTTATTAATTTAAAATAAATTCCCATTGTCAAAACAAATAGTGTGTTTTTAGGAAATAATAACTATCGAATGATTTACACATGTTTATGTATAATTTCAAAGTGCGATTTCATAAAATGACCATAATAGGATTAAATGGTAAAAATATAATCTATATATACTTAAAAACCATAAAAATGTATAATTTAACACTATAAATTATTTTGATTACAAAATTTTTTTTCATTTAAAAGATAGTATTTTTCACTATTCACTCAAATATGAAAGTTATTAGAAAAACATCAAAAATTTATTAAAACTAAATTCATTATGTATCTATTCTAAAAAAAGTTTTTTTTGTCAAATTGAATATATAAAATTTTCAATTATTGGATTTAAAAAGGGTTCACCATTAAAAGGCGGTTAAATTGAAATTTTGAAAACTAATTCTGTTCTCTGAAAAAAATTAATTTGTTATTAAATTATTTCTATGAAACTCATAATAGGGATTTTAAAATTATAAGGATTATAAAAAATTCAAAATCCAGTCAATATTATTCATAACATCTTTTGAATGGCTATTTTGATAACTCGTGGTGTGCATGAACTCAATATTGTGTGGATTACAAGTTATTGTCATACTTTGAAGAAATAATGTACTATGAAATCATTTGGTGTTACATTCTTCCCTCCTCCCATAAATTTTTTCCTCACAATTTGAAATTGTTTTTCAAAAATAAAATTTTAAAAATAGAAAATATCATTGTTGGAAAACCAACATTGGAAATTGAGTTAATAAAATTTAGTCTTAATAAGAGGAAAAGGGAAATTAATGGGTCGCCAAAAAATAATGATCTCAATTAGGAGAACATTGGTGGAAGTAAGTGACAGATAATTGGATGAAAAACATAAATATTTATAGTGAGTGATTTGAGGTCATCTGTCACAAAAAGTTGTAGAATTGAGGGCATCAAACCCATCAATCTATGCGGATTTAAAATATCATCGGTTCAACAAAAAATAAGGTATTAAGATAACACATTTATAGTTTTAAGATACCTTACCTAAAGATTAATAATTAATTATTTCATAGAATATGAGAAACAAATACATACTTGACAAGTAGTGTCCCAGCCATTAACTAATTTCTACCATAAACTAATATGTCCCTCTAAAAGATAATAGAACCTAAAAAAATATTTTATTTATCCTATTATTATAGGGTTATAAAAAAAATTTATAATTAATATACCATACCATTTAAAAAATACATTATTCAATTCAGGACATCACGTGGGCCAGTGGTAGCTGATACACCCTTGTCACCCTTAGGTTGCGGGTTCATGTATCGCAGCCTTGTCGTACGAGACGGGTTGACGCCTGATATCTGCATTGTTCTTTTATGTAAATAAAAAAATAATCTCAAACCTGAATTATCCAAAATAATTTTGTCTAAAATCACAATTAAAATTTTATGAGGAATATAAACACAATGAAAATCATTTTTGACACGTATTAACATGTGAACACTTTCATCATGTATTCTTTCAAAAAACTGAAATATTCTGAATTATTGTAAAACCTCATTAATTACATTCATGCTCCCTTACTTCCTATAGAATTCTCGATATACTCATTCTATCAAAATATGTTATAAAATCTAATAATGATGAAATGTACAAATAATTAATCAGTTTCTAGGTAGTAAAGAATATATAATATAATTTATCTAAATGAATCATTTATTATTCCAAAATCACTATGTTAGTATCAAAATGATATTATGGATTATCTTTCTCTCAACCATATATTTTCCAAATATTTAACCAGATATTGAGTCACTTTCTTGGATCTACACAATCTCATGTCCTTAATGGAATAGTACTTCAGTACAATCCGTATATACTTTTTAATTCTTATAACATGTATATCATTAATACAATACCCAAATTACATAATACATTAATAACAACGTGTGAAATATAATCATTCATCATTATCTTAGGTAGTATCATAACATGATTATTATCCAATAACAGCATTTGCGGTATAATTTGATTATTTTAATATTGATTCGAGTAGTTTCCCAAGTCATTAAAGATGAAGCATTGTAGATTTGAAACATTTTTCATACCCTTTCAATCACTTACTTGGTGTCCTTTGTCACCACACGTATAAAAAACTGACATTCCCTTCCAGCATTTACCAAGGGGATTCTTTCCACAATTATCACATATGAAAAAATACTTCTTTTCCCTCTTCCCTTTATCCATCATTCTCTCTTCCATCCTTTTCTTCTCTTGTTTTCCTTCGAAGCGATAAGACTCATAGAATTCATTAAAATTGATACTATTTATTCATTTTTTGAGAATACATGGGAGACTATTTCCCTTCAAAATGTTGGCTTAATACAATGAAGGATATAGTCCTTATTACTCATTGGATCATAGGTATTGCTAGAGTAAATATTCCTTCTACTGGGATCCATTTATATACAATTTTATAAACTAGTTCAGTTTATGAATTGTAATGAATAATTAAAAAAATTTAAAATACCTAATGTAAATTTAACATTTTATGGATATAATCCATAAAATTATTTTCTTTGAGGAGGTATATACTCATTAATACTTCATAATTATTTGTAACGAAAATGACTATTATCTTAAGCATATCCCCCGGGAGTGTCGTAACCAAGAGTGCAGCAAGGCCCATTGTCATGCACCAGTTCCCGTTCAAGTCGAGATCAAAGTGGTGTTTTCGGGTTTTACCCCTAGGTACATATGTGGGAGAGGTGCCTCTACTTGCTCGTATCCGGATAGGGATGTATTTCTTGGAAAACTCACATAATCTCTACAATACCAAAATTCTAGAAAGTTCATATATACTAATCCGCAATGTCTATCTTAGGTTAATGTTCTATAATCAGAGTGTAACTAAATTAATTTCTAATGTTGTTGCTAAAAATACTCTTATAGTAACTGTAACGCCCCAACCCCAGAAGCCGATAGTCGGTGCATTATTTTAATACATTGGAATGATTGCAAGGAATCAAGTCCTGAAAGGCTAATCAGTTTAGTAGTCATGGAAAATAGATTTCATACATTAACATTACATTACACATTAGAAAACAAAATAAAACATAAATTATCCTTGTAGAATTCCATTAATCCCTTATATTAACCCTTATTATCAATCATAATACACTTCTTAGAGTACTGGGAAAATTAAAACATATAAATGGGTTAGCTCAGATGCTCAGTAAGGATAAAAATATTGAAGAAACTCTCATAAATAAACATAAACATTTAAGGAAATGTATAAGACTAAAAATTTTTATTAAAGCTTAATCTTAAGTATAATATGGAAAAGATAATGTAAAATAATTCTATTTACTTATTCACATAGATTTTCTACTAGTCGAATAATCACATTCAATATAAATAGCAACTTTAATAATGAGGGAATACATAATGTAGGACATTCTAAAAAATATTGTCAAGGCCTCAGCCAAAAAAGTATATCAAATTGGGAAAGGCCTCAGCAAATTCCACATCTAGTTGTCTCGTTATTTTTACCGATGCAACGTGGAGCTATTGTGGGCTCCACCCATCACATAATAAGTCTAATACATTCCTCATATGAAAAGGTTAAAATATTACATAAACATTCATATTAAAACTAACTTAATAAATGTCAATACTTTTACTATAAATCATGAATGGTTTAAAAACAACACATCCACAGTTAAACATATCACAAAACTTTCGATAAAATATGAATTTTTTGTATTATAATAAATCAACATAAAATCAACTTAAAATCCATCAAAGAATGTTGACATAGATGAAATAAATACCTTTGTTTAAAGAAATATATCTTTCTATTTTAAATTATTTATGAGTCACATAATAATAAAGAAAACAGTTATTTTGAAAATATTCTTATCAGCTTGCAAGGGAAGCTTCGACAATGTTATAACGGCGAAAAATAGCAGCACCAACCGTTTAAATTAAAAAAACATTCTTATATTAATTTTGTCGAAAAGGTCTTAATGTACCTTGTTTGGAGAACGACAGAAAGATTCCATTTAAATCATATAACTTTTAATATGGTTATAAATTATTCTACCCCTTTATCTAATAAAAAAATGTTTTGATATACATTTTTAAAAAACATGGATATGGATGATAAAGAGGTCTAAATAGATACTTATGTAAAAAAAATCTCGGATAATAAAAATATTTTGGATTTCACCCTTGCCTTGTAATTTACCTTTGTTGAGGGTAGGTTAACCTCATGCATAATGGTGAAATAATTGTTATTTAATTATAAAAGTATCATATACATTAAAATGATATCATTTATTATCTTTTAATATTGATTTGTTAATAATATCATAGTATTATAGTCGTATCAGGTTTTAACTGATTCATTTTACATTATATGATTTGTTTCATAAGTAATGTTTTTTATGGATAAGATGTGTATTATTCATATTTTGAATGATATTATGTCTTTAAAAATTATTTTTAATCATCTAAATAAAATTATTTTTGAATGGATACGATGGGGAACGAATCTCATCCCGTTCATAGAGACGGTAATCTATAAGTACGCTTGAGAAAAAAAATCATTCTTTTGATATTAAAATAATATATAATTGGATGTTATATCATATATAAAAAATAATTATCATGTTATATTATTTATTTACATTAATTAAACATCATTATTATACCAATCCCAAGAATAATGTATTGACTAACAATTACACCATGATGTAGAGACCGTAAGCCGTACGTACGCACGTATGATGACATTTCATTCAAAGGATGGATATAGTAATGATAATGATTGTACCATATTTATAATAAAATAACATTTTATTGTATATAATGGAGTTATTTTTTTAGAATGGAAACAACAATGAACGAGGTCATGGAAGAAGAAAGGAACTTGAAAGAGGTGATGAAATATTTACCTCTTATTCAAGTTCTTCCTTTTGATTTTATCTAAAGGGCTCCATCAGTTGGATTACTGACTAAAAGAAGGCATATAGGATGAAGGGAGGAATTTTTGGAGGATATTTGGGTAGGTTTTGGCTGAGCCAAATGGCTTTGGAGGAGTGAATTTGAGAAAAGGGGAAGTTCCCTTTTATAACAGTGGTGAGGGGAACCTTATAAAGAACTGAAAATATTATTTTATAATAAAGGAATTTTCTATTAATAATGGATAAAAAATAAATCATTTAAAGGCTATGTTGGGGAAGGGTTTAAAACCACTCTACCAATAGGTTTTATATAGGTTTAGGTCACCATATTAACCTAATCTTTTCAATTTAACTCTTAGATAATAGGTTCAGATTTACCACGTCTCTTTGAATTTTTTATTATATTGTTAATAAACTTACTATAAAATTCCAATCAAACCCCAATTGATTCATTAATTTCATATATATTATTATATTAGTCTTCTGTCCATCCTTATATTTTTAGTACTTTTAAATCAATTAATAATATAGTATTTTCTTTAAAAACTATTATATGTCAATTTTGACACTATTTGGTATTTGTTTTTTTGTTAAAATCATAAAATTATAATTACTTAAAAAAATTGATCTAAACAACCCTAACATGTCATAGTAACCTATAAAATTAGTGTAATTTATAAAAAGTCTAATATAACATTTATTTGTATATTTATATTGTCAATTATTTTATTCATTCATTAATACGGTAATTACTACATCATCATTGTGTCATAAATAAATTTAATAATATAATATATAAATATTATAAATAAAATTAAAATATGCATGAAATATATTTATAATTAAAACACCTATTTACAATCTAATTTATCTTATGTATAACCCTATATTAAATATGTTTTAGTTATTAAACATTGATTTTAACTCTTTTAACTCTTCTTTGAATTAAATAATAATTAATGTCTAAATCTAATCCATGTGGACTTAAAGGATCATATTTTATTCCTAATTTTTTTGGTTGAATTAAACAAATCCAATAGATGTAGGACATGTTTTAGGGTACGAATAATATCATTTTTACCACAAATTACCCTATTTACTTTTAACCATGTTAAATAAAAGTAAAACGTTACTATTCAAAAAAAATTATCTTATTGAACCACATTTTTCTTACTGATATCAACAGTGTCCCTTGTATTTTTTAAATTCCACACATATACGTAGAAAAATTATGTTTTCTGCGAATTTGTAAATTCTCCTTGGAGGTGGGTAAAAAACAGTGAAAAGTTCAATAAATTTTTATATATCAAATATTATTACAAAAATAATCCAATGAATTAAGTTGAACATATATAGTTATTATATATCTATTTTTACCTACAATATATTTATATAATATAAATAATTATTTATATAAAATGTCTGCTTTAAACAACATCTTACTGTTTTTCACTTTTCATCCAAAATTGAATGTTTTCAAAAAAATACCAAAAATTCACGATAAGATAATTTTGTTATTAAAAATTCAATAATGAAGTCTATTTTACCAAATTAAAAACATATAAGTTTTATTAATTAATTTAATATTAATTCCAATTGTCAAAAGAAATAGCGTGTTTTTAAAAAACAATAACTATCAAAAAATTGACACTTATTTATGTATAATTTCAAAGGTAATTTACTTACAATGATGATTATTGGATTGAATTGTAAAAATATAATCTATTTATACTTCCAAACCATTAAAATGTATAATTGAACACTATAAATTATTTTTATTAAAAAAAAATTTCCGTTAAAATATAGTATTTTTCACAATTATCCCAAATATGAAAGTTATCAAAAAAACAAAAAATATTTATTGAATCTAAATTATTATGTACCAATTATAAATAAAAAGTTTATTCTTTCAAATTGAATATATAAAAGCTTTAAATATTATATTTAATAATGGTTCTCCATTAAAAGGTAGCAAAATTACATTTTTAAAAATAATTCTTTTATTGGAATAAAAAAGAATTTGTTCTTCCATTATGTCTAAGAAACTCATAATATGGATTATAAAATTATAAGGATCATATTTAATTAAAATTTTAGTTAATACTATTCATAAACACTTTTGAATGGCTTGTTTGGTAAGTCATGGTGTGCTTGTACTTAGTGTTGTGTGTAGTGTAAGTTATTGCATTACTTTGAAAAAAATAATGTACTATGAAATCATGGGGTGTTATAATAACCCCCCTCATTCTACCACAAATATTTTTCAAATTTGAATCCTACCAACACAAATCCATCGAAAATACATGAAAATGAGATCCTAATTTTCACCTTTTTCAATTATGAAATCCTGATACTTGGATGACAACAATCCTATAAAAATCAAACATGTTCTTGGGAATGAGAAAAAATCCATATTAAAATTAATCGACTGAGGAGAGAAATTTTTTTAGGGTAGGTATATAGGAAAATTTGGATTAACATGATATTATTTTATTTTTTTATGGAATTTCTATCAATATAGAAGCATGATATTTTCCATTAAATGATATTAGATTTGTGTTGTCATTTATGATCAGAGAGGCTTGTTTTGACATTGGTATAAATGAATGGATAGAGTTTTAATGTTTATGTTTGGGGGATTTATTGATATAATATTTTCTATTATGTTAATTTAAATTTTAATGTTTTTAATCCCCAAAATATGTTACTTTATATGGAATTGGAACATTTTAATTTTTTAAATGTATTTTGAGCATAATAGCAAACCTGTTTTATTTTGGATTTTAGATATTTTATTTTTATCTTTTATTTATTGCATAAAATTTTCCAAAAAAATATAAAAAAATTAATTACTATTTTTTTCTAATCTATATTCCTTGGGATTCATTTCATTTTTCTATACCCAATCCTCAATCCACTATTGGTGGGGACAAAACCAACTGAAAACGCATGCCTAGAAAAATGTGGACTGATTTGGTTATTGTTTTGTTGGGACCATATATCATTGTTTTTGGAAAAAATGGATATGTAATTTTACAAGTATATAGAGAATATGTGAATGAAAAACATTAATTAAGGTGTACATTTCATATTAATTCATTCATAAAAATATTAATGTGTTTAAAATCACATTTGTGGAATTTGAAGAGTCTACCTATGAAGAATGAATATAAAAGTAAATTGGACATAACAATCTCCAATCATGGAAAATAATTTTGATATTTTTGAAGTATATAGAAGAGGTATATAATAACAAATTTAAATAATAAAAAATTCCCAAATCATATCATTTTCATTGATCTATCAAGCATTCTCTTTTGGAGGATGATTTTTGATTCAATTTTTCATTTCTCCATATAAAAGGATATTACTTCATCATTTAAATGGGTTGTCCCACTAGGTGTCCTTATATCGTATATTTTTACTATTTTTTATAATTATATTCTGAATATTCAATAAATGTTCTTCATCTTCCTATAATTATCTTATTCTCTCTATTCCTTTATTCTTCCCCCATTTTATTCATCACTATGAACTATTATGCTCATGATCATCAGTAGCTAACCTAAGGAGTTTTTTAAAGGAGTAATATAGTGATAAAAACAATTATTATAACATAAAATGTTATTATTATTTATTTCATTTTAGTTTTACTAAAGTGGGTCTTAGTGGTAATGGTGCCTTTGTGTCTCTACCTACCATGTGAGGTTTACCTTTCACCTATGCAATATTCTCCCCGATTAAAGAGGTAGATGTGTGGTCTCTAAATGATATATTAATATCGTGTATATTAGCAGGTATATGGATATGTTGATATACATGCATATAATAGAGAATGTTCATTAAGTAAATTTTAATCAAATTATATGACCAATGAATGTTTAATCATGGTGATTTGCTCAAGAGTTTCCTAATTGATTCTATATTGATTTATTTTTTATGGAATGTGATTTCATTGCATATGAATGATTAATTTTAGTATTTAATTATCAAATCATGAAAATCCATTTCATTTAGTTGTAGATTATATATAATAAAAATATTAAAAAATATAATAATAAGTAATGAGTAATTTACAACACCATCTTCTAAATAAGAGGCCCTAGGTCATACACTTTTCTTCACATAATTATAAATAATATGAGAGTGCACACGACTGTACATCATCAGTTAATCCACAGGTTCAGGATAGGAGAATTTTAGTTGGGTTTTATATTTTTTGAAAACCACATAGTATTCATTAAATTCAATACAGTATGAATGTATTGTGTAGTATGAAATAGAATAATTTAATCATGAAGTGAAGGGTTTGAATTAAACATATCAAAATAAATCTTGTTCATTTAGATTCACACTGAAAGAACATGTTGCGCCATGAAAACATTATATTTAAAATATCTAATGAAATAATCAAGACTATGGATTTGGTAGGACTATAGGTTTCCATTCCATTTAATAAATTAAAACCATGATAAAAATGGTGATTATATAATATTTTAACAATGAATAATTGTTTTGTGATGTTTCTCAAATTGTATTTGAAAAATACTTAATAAATAACTTCCTATACAGACGGAAAAGGGTATGCTATGTCATTAATTTCTAACTAATTAAAATATCATTGATATTGTGTCAATTTTCCATTTTTTTCATATTTATAAATCATCATAAAATGATATAGTTGAATTCTATTGTGGATATATATTTGTGTGATGATATAAGATATAATATTTTATTATAAGAAGTTATGTAGTTATTATTGTTTGTTTTTAGAAAATGAAATTTAAATAATTTTGTAGAAGAATATTTATTTTGTGTAATATATTTTTCATTTAGTAGACTAGAATATAATGAATTATTTATGATCATATATATGAGGAAATTGATCATGGAATATGTTTATTGGAGTTATTATTTAAATGAAGAACCTATTACACAAAACCATTATGATCAGAAATTTTAGTGTTTAAGCATCATGGTTGAATAACCTTACTTATTAGAATTTCTTATCTTATTGTAAAATTATTTTAATTCCATCCATTTGTTTAATTTGAGTTTATAACTCAAAATAATTAAGCGTGTGGAAGGTAGGAAGAGGTTATTGACCTCAGAATAGCAATGAGATCGTCAAATTTTTTTAATAACATATGAATAATGTAGTGTTTAATCATCATATAAATAAATTATTGATATGATATGAGGGTATTATTCTTTTATTAGTGAACCGATTAAAATTATTATTCTTATTATCTATGTTTATCTATATACTACTAAGATTAAAAATCTGATTCAAGTATTATTTTTCCAAACCAAGAATCTGTTCTAAATTTTTCTAAATAAATAAGGCTGCTTATTCACCCAAATTAATTACATCGTAGGATTCATAATTCATCAAGGAATTACCTGTTATTTTATAGTTTCATATTAAATATGAAATATATTAAAGAAAATATAATGATACTCTTGATATTAAAAATAATAGAATGTTTTATTTCAACAATTGATGTAACTCTAAGATATAATAATTAGAATAATATCCCATCATAGACCATTTATGTTGGATATATATTATTTAAAAATTATAATGATATAAGTAAGTGATTCTACATGACGGTCAAAGATAGAAGATGGAAAATTATTATCCGAAGATTATGTTGTGTATTATCATTATTTATCATGTCCCCTTAATATTATAATATATTTTAAGTATATGGATTTCAGAATGGCCAATTCTATTTAGCATAATCATGCCAATATCATTAATGAATACACCACATTAATAGACTAAAAGCTATAGTTATTGTAAACAATGGTTTTAAAATATGAATATGAGTTGTAATGATAGAAGGGTGGTGTCTTTAATTTTCTTATATTTGTTGTTTGTGATGGTCATGTTTATGGTCAAGAAAAAAAAATATTTAAAAATTGTATAAGATTATCAAAAGATCACGACCATTTTATAATTCAAATCTATCAACTCTCGAGGGAATGAATATTAGTAAGTAATATATTGATGTATTTCATTAAGAAACAATTAATTTTAAAATAAGGGTAATGTCAATAATCTCTTTAGAATATTCATATAAATAAATAGTTCTCAAAGAAATATATAAGTTAGAATTTATTATAGTTGAAAAAAATCTGACTTATGTGAGAAATTACTATCACTCATGTCAAGTAAGATTAAAATTGAAATGGTATATTTTGAGGTATGATACATATGGATTTCTATAATTATATAAGTTTTAGACACAATACATGTATATTCATAAAGATTTTTTATGAATATGGAGATGTGTATGATTTCTCAAAAAATAGATGAAAAAAATATTTTCAAGAAGGAACTTTCGTCTCAGGAATTCAAGTGTAAATAAGATTCATATAAATGTTCTTATAAGAGTAATAAATAGGAGCCTAGGAAAGATCTATAAGAATTTATCAATAATTAATTTATCAAAAATTAATTTCTCATAGATACATTGTATTATTTGATGGATTTTATGGAAAAATAAATATATGATTTTTAATAGGATGGACAATGAAATGGAGTTGTTGATATCTGTTAAGAGTAATAAGGATATCGTCAAGAGATTTATTTAAAAAATATAAAATTACATGAAAATTAGAGTTTTTTATATAGTATTATTCAATATCTATTGATAAAATAAAGATAAATTTGATCGCCTTGAGATACTTTTATAATGTTTTGAAATGAATCACATGAAAAATGAAGACTCTAGGAATTGAGAATTAAAATATGAAGAATGGTATTAGCGAATTGAAGATATTTGACTTTAAATATCATAGAATACTATATATATTTAATGAATTTTATATAATTTTTATATTTTATAAATAATATTGGAGGAAACATCAAAATATATTTTTCAAGTTATAATCACTATTTTATGATATTTTCTCATGGAACTCTACAAAAGGATAAGTGAGGTAAAATAACATTTGAAGAAATATTGATTGCTCAACGGAAAAATGGAATAGTAAAATTGTGGAATTTTTTAAGGTTAAATAAAAAATTTCTATATTTTTTTTAATAATCAACAAATGGAATTAGTTGAATGGAAAAGGTATAACAAATTCTAACATATCAACATTCAAAAGATTATTTAAAAGATAGAGACATGTGGTGAATAGATGAAAAAAATATTTTTCATTTGATACAATTTTATTTTTTGGTATTCAACTCCATACTATATACCATTACTGTAAAAAAACTATTTGAAATGGGAAGGATATGTAAATCCATCATATACTATATAGAAAATTATATTAATATTAATTAATAAATGATATTGTTTTAATTATTCATACAATGGATATAAATTTTGTGACTATCGTTATATAAGGGGAAGATATTCGTATGGAAAATTAATCAAAATGGACACAAGGAAATAAAATCCAGTCACCCTAATGGATCAACTGTATATTATTTGAGAAGAATAATTTTAATTGATTCCATATTATAAAAATTATTTCATGGGACAAATGTGGGCCTCATCATATTCAAAAATATCATTGATGGAAATAAGAAATATTTAAAAATTAAACTTAATAAATTTAATTTTGAATGAATAAAATAATATTAGCATTTTTATTTCAAATAGTGTGTACTCATCTCATATGAATGTTAATATTAACATGTTAAATAATTTAAATTTACGAATTAATAGTAATATGTATTTAATGAATGAGGGTTATTAAGCATAAAATTATGTGGAAATATTTATTTGGATATAGACGAATTCATAAACCCTTGTGTGATTTATGTTAATAGCTAAGACATTATTTATTAAGAGTTAGTTAATATTAATAACTATTGATTAGATGTCACATTTCATATAGAGTGTTTCTAAATCAAATTTAAATCTATAACAAAATTTATTAATTTTGGTATTAAAAAGAAAATTATATCAATATGATAATAAGAAATATACATTCTAATTAACTTGGGAATAAGAAAATATATTGACGTCTCATATACTAGGTTAGTTCAATCAACAAATTGGAATAAAAATTTACGTATTATAAATTTTATTTTATATTCCTACATTAAAGATTTATTGAGAAAATATTTGTGAATCATTTTATAAGGAATGATAGATCATAATTAATATCCTTTATTTAGTGATAATTTAAGTATGATGGGTTGTGTAACGTTCATATATTCAAAAAATGGAAGTGCATGATTACATAAAGAAGATTCAAATAAGAGAAGTTTATGAATCCGGAAGAACTATAAATAATATAAATTTTTATAATTGAAATAAATCAATCTATTATTGTGATAAAAACTATATAGGATAGCATAGTATTATGTATGATGTTTCTCAAAAGATGAACACTAATATTAGGTTTGTGAAAAGAAAATATAACATGGTTAATAGTATGTAATAATTGTAGTTGATTAATAGTTTCATGAGACATCACTACTATAAAGAATCAGTTCTAGTGGGAGTCTATACATGAAATTGATTATTAATCAGTTGGGAGTAGATAAAAACAATATAAAATATTTAATATAATGATACCCTCTTTGATTAATCTAATAATATTTGTAACAATGTGTTTCATTTCAAATAATAAAAGAAATCATGGATTTTATTAGGATGAAAAAATGTAATTTTTTATGCAACAAAATAAATGATAGGGCCATATATTCGTTCAATAAATGCCTTCACAAAATCGTTAAGATTTTTGAAGTAATATTTATATACAATGATTCCACATTAATTATGTAAATTTTGTTGAGAGGAGTTATTTGATGAAACTAATGAAAAAATAGATATATAAGTGACACATATAATGTTCATCGTGAGAAGGATTCTATAAGTTAATCTATAAAATGTAAACGTGGGAAGGAGAGAAAACATATGATTCATTGAATAATGTATAAAATCAGGTTGGTCCAAGATATATCAACGGAGAAAAATAATATATAACTAAAACATTAGTCTTGAAATGGTTATTGAATACATATATATTATATATGACTGAACCTATAATATTTTACAAATAAGTAAAAGCTGGAAAATTAGTGAGTTCCATGTAAAAAATAGTTGAATAAAAATGATAAACATCAGACATTGGAAATCATTTAATTAACTAAAATTAGTAATTTAATTGTTAACAAAGGGGTCTTTAAGAATTTTTTTTTCTAAAATCGAATTGTAAGCTAAAATAATGATTGATTGGTTTTCAAAGGATATGGTCAATTTGAAGGGATTGATATTGAAGATAATTTTTCCTGGACGATATTATAGTGTTTTTTTAATATTCTTTATTGTGAATATATAAAGAAATATCAATTTATTTTAGATAGATATGTAATCCACATTTAAAAATGAATTTCTAAATTAATATGTATATATCAAAAAATTCTTCGATTCATTTCGTAGAGATTATGCTTATATTATGTGATGGATAAGAAAATCTATATATATACTAATGAAAGAACCTCAACATTTGTATTCTACTATGGATGATTTTTTTGATGTGTATTGAGATCTGCAGATGAGGGGTCGATCATAACTATTATTAGAATATTTTTTATGAAATGTAATTAATGGTATTTTCCTATGTTTACAATATAAAATTCTATGGTAAAAATAATAATTATGTGGATAGTGTTTTAAAATTATTAGTTTAGTGTTTAAAATGATAATTAATGATGAGTTAACTTATTGTTTGTGCATATAATTTCATCATGGTGAAGAAAAAACATTTATTTCATATAAAATGAATGAAAAGGACCAAATGAAGTAATTAATACTCGGGGAGAGAAATCCTATTTCAACGTTGAATATGGAAGGAAAAAATTTGGTAACCATGAGTAAAAGGCTTTAGACTCAACCCTATACGTAATGGTTATTGGTAATTTACTCTTCCTTATTGTAACTATTTTTTTATATTTTTCTTCAATATGTCTCAATTGATTATCTACAATATTTCCAAATTAAAAAATACCTCATGGAATAGTATAGAATAATGAGGTAGGTTAATGGAACCATTCACTGTGGGTTGTAATTTGAATCTAGAAGGAATATGGATTTATTATCTTACCCAGATCCTTATTTGGATGAATTCATTATGGTTAGAAAATATTTAAGTTCTTGTGCTTTGAATATTTGAAATTATTTAATTATTTGGATAAAGTAGTGAAACACCAAATGACGATTTAATGAGAGAAATCATTGGATTTATCTAAAAATAGGGTTCACAGGTCTCACATATTTCCAATTGAAATAAAATTTTATTTCGTAAATAAATAAGTCTTGAAGAATATAATGAGGATATAATTCACTAGAAATAAAGATCATGTGGTAAATATCATTACAAATACATAAGTAGATCATGTATTTTAATGTAATAGGGTGAATATTAGATATTAACCAATTTCCTAAATTTATTTATGTTCATGAATTAAACTATCCCTGATATATCTATAAATTTAATTTGTATTTTTGTGTTATTATAGGTTTATATATTATATTGGTTGTTAATGAGAAGAGGAGATATTTTTTTGGTGTGTTTTCAATGAGGAGTTATTGTTTAAAATTAATCTTACCAAACTAAATTATGTGGTACTTCTTCTAAAAATCTACATTAACTATTGATTTATGTGGGTTTAGAAAAAATATTAAGGAATAATTAATTAATTTTATAAAAGGTGAAAAATTTACAAACCCATTGCATTTTTTTCAATTGGGTGTGAAACAACAAGTGTATGGTCTTTGAATGTGTTATGACATGATTTATCTATAAATTCTAAAAGTGGGGATTTTTAGAGCCTAAATGCATGTATTTGAATATCATAACCCAATGTATTTTATTTTTTGAATGATTTTCTCAAGGTTTGTAATAATTTATTATATTTCAAGGGATATAGAGCATTAAGAAATTGTGGTTGGATAAATAGTGTAGTCTTTATATAATGGTTGTATTTATAGAGAAATGATATATATCATGATGAATAACTATGGAATATGACGTAGTTCCATGTATATAAAAAGAAGAGTGTTTTTATAAATTGTATTTATTCATAATAATGTAAAATGACATGTCATTGGTTAAAGGACGAGACAATTTTATTTCCAATAAGGATTATATGATTACCACAACATATTCTAGACTACATCACAATATGAATATATTTTCTTCCATCATATATCATATGTTGATTAATCCAAATATGTTTTATATTTAACGGCTACAATTATATTCTATATATTGATATTTATTCTATAGAATTTTGTTATTCTCAAGAGGTCTGAAATTAAATATATTTATGAAAATCATTGATTATATTTATTTTTTATATATAATAGTGTCCACCAAACATTTTCCACATACATTATATAAGGAATTTTAATTCAATGATATTTTCAAGATGATGAGTTTTTTAAATTTTATATCACATTTTTAATGAAAATTGATATGTAACAAATTCTTAGTCATTATTCAAAGGGTATACCATACCATAAAATGAGTTTCTACAGAATTGGAATAGCTTTTCTTATGTAACATTTGTTTCATAAAATGATTGATTGATTCAAAAAAATTATATTGTTCCAAATATGATTTTTATGTTATCGATTTGATTGATATATTATCTAAATTATGTAAATAAATTATAATTGTTTTTTATTATATTATATTTTTATTTTAAAAAATTAAAATTTAAAAATATTTTCAATTGTAATAATGTTACAGGAATGATATTTGTAATAAAAAATAGAATATGAAGACTTATTGAAGAAAATTAATTAGAGGAGTGGGTCAATTTTGAAGTGTATTTAAGATTATTTTTAAAATATAAAACGATTTTGAAAATACTTATTGATATGGAATTATAGAATTAGGGCATCATTGTAAAACACCCATTCGTATTGATGTTACTTATTTTATCTATAATAATTTTAAGATCTAATTTTGTATCGACTATATTTCATCCCTCTTTAAAGGTACTGTGTAGAAGTGAGAAAGAGGAAATAGGCCATGGATGATCAATTAGATCTTCATAACGATTTTATCACATATGAGTGATGTAGTGGTTAATAAACTTATAAAAACATTATTGATATTTTCTCTTATTAGTATAATAATATATATGGACCACATAAAATAATTATTCACATGATCTGTACATATCTATATCAAATTATAATTAATAATATGATTCCAATTATCTTTTCCATCATGGAATAAATATATAATTTTTTGTAAAGACCAAAATTATTTTTCAATATTAATTCACCCATACTATTAGGGAATATACTAGGACCATGTTATAAGAAATTTCAATTTTAAGGTATCTATATCCACATCAAACAATTATTTACCTCAAGGACTAGCACCAAACTACTATCATTTTTACACAGTATCTACAAAACTATGTCAATAACCAATGAAAACAAACGTTGTCCCTCTTCCTAAGTAATTTTCATTTAGAATTCTTCATTTACATTTATTCAACCACAAATTGAAAAAAGTAAAGCTACATAAATTTATTGGGTAATGAAACAATAGTAATTGAAAAATATAAATTCCACTAAAGACTCATCAACCACCATACCTACAAAATACTAAAATAATTCCCCCATTAGGGAAAAATTCTAATCATATTTCCAAATAAATAAAGTTCCTTCCTTATATTAACATAATATCATCATCCCAATATCTTTATCCATTATTCGATTAATATATAAAACCACATTTTAATTCCCCCTTCATATAATTTTGACCATGTAACTATCACAACTATCAAGGTTAATGATAGTACCCCATCAACACCATCACCGAAACAACAATTTTCATATGCATAAATATAATCACATAATTAATTCCCAACAGACATTAAGCAAATTATTTTTCTATAATATAATCTTTTTTCCATGAAAACCAATAATATAAAAACTATAAATCAGGTTAGGTTTTTTTATTTTGATAACATTTTTAAAACCCCATTTAATGGATAGACACAATATTTTTTAGTTTCAAAATAGGGTACCAAATTAATCCTTTATAAATCTCTCCAAAAATTTTTAAGAACACAATTAAAATGAGTTAAATAGTTATTAACAAAATATTCAATATTTATAAGAAATAATATTTCTATGATTCATACCATCCATAAAAAATTTCTAGAATGTTGCAAAAAAATATTTAATTATATTAGTATAAAACATGATATATTTTCTAAAAATTATCTTTCTCAAATTTAAAAAATAGTTTTCCACAAAATTTTAATTACAAAATTAATCTCAACTGATTAAATAATTTTATATACAAATAACCTAATCTTGCATAATATGATATTAATATTTCAATGATAATTTCATTGAAATAATTACACAACCTTTTTAATAAGGAGTTTTTTGTAAAATCACATCATGTGTTAAGGACCCATGATTTATGGTAGTATTTTATTACCAATATTATTTAGGGTAAATCATGATATGAAAATTTTAATTATAGATGGATTAGAGGAACATGGAATTTAACATGATATGGATAGGCAAGTAAATAAAATTAATCAATATATAAAATAAAATTATTTATTTAAATATGGATGGTTTCTTGTTATGAGACATAAAAAACTTCAGGTGGACTATAAATTGTTATTAAAGTGATATTAGAATATGAGTGGATGAAAATATTTTGTAGGATTCTATTAAATGATGTGTATTAGTATTGATATTTCTAATATGGTGTTGGATGAAAATAATAATCCACAAGCTATCTATATTATCTACACGATCTTCCTCGTTGTCATGTAGATAAAAAATATCCTAAACAATTGCGTTGTTCGCTATATCATTGTAGGATTATAGTTCATAATGGAATCTACACAAAAGATGAGTGGTTATTATCAAATCACATTTGGGGAATTTTGATAATTTATAAGAATGAATTGATATGAGATTGTATTTATTTTATAGTAGATACCAATTGAGTGATTAATATGAAGTACTGCAATATATTGGAATTTAATGTGGGATTTGGTGATTTCAGACATTAAACATTTATAAAACATGTAAATAAATTATATAAATGTTGTTTCACACACATTTTACTCATCATATGGAATTATATTTTTATTGGAAAATATCATTCCACCTAGTATAAATATAAAAACATTACGTATATAGAATATTTATGACATTAACATTGTTAGAATCTCAAAGAGAAATCATAATAATTAATTTTTCATTGGTAATAATTATCTAGTGGTATCCAACAAAAAATGCACAGTATTTCTTGATGATCTAGTGAATTTAACTAATGTATTTTGATGATTAATATATGGATGATATGTGGAATAGAAAATGTAAACTTTTGATTCCAACTATATGGTACATCGTTGATATATGTTTCGTATTAATAAATTCACTATATTAGTTTTCAAATATTTAAATTGAAATACATATGTTTAAGAGAATTTTGTTTTGAAAGGAATAGATTCATTCTAGATATTCAATTTTATGACACAACATGGCACATTTTATAGGATCATTTTTATAAATTACTCAAATAAGTATCTATCACAAAATATGAAGAAAAAAGACAATTAATAAACAATAAAAGTCATAGAATTCATATCATGGTAACAAAGAACCATGATTCTTTCATAGAAGATCCATTACTACAATTTCATGGATCTAATGTTTTGTTAAGATGATTATGAAGTGTGTGAATGAATTTTTTTCTTCAATTTTATAAAATAATTCCCTTTAAAAGTGTATGTGAGGAATATATGGGTTATGAGTAATAATATAAGTGTATTTAAATTCCCCTTAAATTATGAGTGTTAAATTTTACTATATGGTTCCATTATTCTGTGTAGTTTTTAGTGTTAAAAGATATGTTAATGAAAATATATGGATGTGCGACTCATCAAAAAAAATGACATTATAATTTATTAAAATATAGTGGAAAACTTTACAAGATTAAACTGAAATTCATACAAAATCATATATACATAAAATCAATGTCATGTAGTATTTATTGGAGAAATGTAAAAATTATATGTTCCCATAATTAAGCATAGAAAAATAACAAAATTAAGGTTTTTATAGAGACTATATGGAAAGATATTGTGATTTAATTGACATATTACATTTTCATTTAATATTTAGATTTCAATTAATAATGACTTGTGAATAATTAAGGACACTAACTGAAATATGTTCATGCATTAGTGATAATGAATAAATATATATTTATGAATTAAGGTATAAAAATGGATTTTTACTTTATAAAATAAATTACAACTTTATAAATTCAATAAAAAATGAATGAGTGAGCGAGAGTGAGAGATAAAGATCCGATATTTATATTCTCACTGAATATTCCAGTGTTCAATGAAGATATTTTAATGATAAAGAGAGAAAATGGTATTTATAGAGATAATTCTTATGAAATGAACATTATATAACACATATATATCCTAATTAAACTATTTATTTGTTTTTATTGATGAAAAATTAGAAAAAATTATTTATGTGTACATACTGTTGTGGTGTGTGATATCTATATTTATCATTATGAAACATAACGAAAAGGTTTGATCAAATAATCATTGTGTATCTAATTGAATAGAATGGTAAATTTATATGATTATGTGTCGGTAATTCATTAATAATCAAATAAATATTAATTTTTTCGTGGAGTTATTTTGTAGAATAAGTGGTACCAATATAAATAATACATTTGTGGAAACGTTGGTATGCATTTGAACATCCCCATATACCCAACAAGTTGATTTCTCCAACATTTTGCGATTTGAATAATAAAAGCTCAAAAATTGTGTGAAAGATGATCTGTACTTGTAGTAATACTAATTTTATATTGGTAATAAAATAAATGTTCTCGACAAAAGTAAAATACAAGGAGTAAGAACATGCATCGAGGAAGAATCTTTTAAATATCTTCTGATGATTTTATTTTATTATAAAGAATTTCATACATGGGTAAAGATTAAAATAATATTTATTTGTCTATTCCTATCACATAAGGAAGTGGTTTTATTGTAACATTAGTAATTGAAAAAATTTATAATCATGGTTAAAATAAAGGTACACTGACTCATCACCCCCTCACATTGTCCCTATAAAATCCACTACGTGCAACAACTCGAATTTGAGAGTTAGTCGTTAGGAATTTGGATCCATTTTTTAATTTTTTTAATATATACATATAGAGTATATTTTATGAAATGTCATATATTCCTTTGATAGTCATTTCATATTTAATTATTGTTAAAATTGACGGAGATATTTAAGAAAGAATCAATACAAATATTAAAAAAATGGTAAATTAATTTATAAAAATATCATAGATTGGATATACGAATCAATAATGATATGTAATTGAACAATTTTATTACTTATCTTCTCTTAAATATGTTGATAGTAATTATTTTAATGATAAAATCACAACTATGAAGAATTTATACAATATGAGATTATCAAAAGTATTGTAAACATATACTACCAAATTGAATGGCATGTAAAGGAATGTCTTCTTATGGTTATCACTTATATACATGGTGTCATAAAAGATCTTATTGATCAATTTTTTTAAAATAAAATTAATATATTAGACGATTCAGTAGGTATGAAATTCAAAATTATTAATGATATCAAAAATGTTTTTGATTCCAACGACAAATTTATGACATTTTATAACGAAAATATTTCAATTATATAAGATAAATTAAATATAAATTATTTTGTGAATTTAGTGACACAATTATTTCATTAAGTGTTAATCCATTAATTTATGACATTTCAAAAAACCACCATGAATTTAAATGATTATCAAATCTAGGAAAATTTAGAGAGAATCAAAAGAATATAATAAATCATTAAAAATTATACTTAAATATTAATAAAGATATAATTTGATGTTAACGAAATAATAGTATTAAAATATATGAATTTATGAGGATAAAAGAATATTCCCTCCACTTGAATGTTTTGCAATGGGGAAAAATATAAAAAATCCTAATGCTATTCACAATAGTACGTCTCACACATTTAAAAGTATAAATTCTTCCTAACAATTTTTATATAAATTTATATATATAAGGTGAATCACATAAGTTAAAATATTATCATGAATTCGTATCGTAAAATTTCATTATCATGTTTAGAGAAGAAGGTCCTATCATACAGAAATATAATAATCACGTTCAATATTTTTCACTTGAACTTATGGGTTTCATTTCAAGAATATTACAAAAATTTATGAGTATAATTATGGATAATTAAACCACAATATCAAGGGAATGTGTAAGAGTGTGTGTAAGTGGTGGTTCCACAAAAAAGTCCCAAAAATATGAGAAACACAAAAAATTTAAAACAATCTAGTTTATAAACACAACAAATACCCATATTAAATCAGATAGTGATATGAAATTTATATAACCCTTATATATAAATATATATTATAATGTAGTTTTATACACTTTGTAATTTTTATTTAGGATAAATTTTTACAGTTATTATGAAGGGAAATATCCAAATAAATCAACTGAAAATGAACATAAAATATATAATGGTATAATACCCTAAAAACTGATGTTTGATGAATATTAATCCATTGGAAAATTGAAAAACATATATGTATAAAATACTATTACCAAGAATTTCTCACTAAATAATCATGATTCATTATTGGCAATAAATCCTAGAATTATAAGAGGAGTACTAGGGTAAAAGGAATATATTATGTAAAAAGTAAAGATACCATGAGAAAATAAAATCAACCCATCAATATTTGTATTGTTGGATTCCTAAAAAATAAAAATGGGAAATCAGCCCAAGAAATGAACAAGGAGAATGATTTTGTGAGAAGAACACTCAATCATCTGTTTAAGGATTCAAAATATTCGTTGATAGTTTCAAATGATATTTTTATTATTATAAAATATGATTTGGAAAAGGAATAATGAAAAAATAATACAGAAGATTTGGCCACAGATTTATATAAATATGTTCTTCTACATGAAGAATAAAAATTTAATGAAAGGCTCGAAAGAAATGACAACCTAGCAGTTTCATAAAATTATCACGGTATATAATAAAATGTTATAAATATTTTAATTAATTAACCATATTTTTTTTCAAACAATGTATTTTATATAATATGAATATGGAATATGGAGTTCAATGTTCCCTTCTATATTATGAATTGAGGATCATCCCACAAAAATAATACAAGTCATTAATGATTTGAGTGATTTTAAATGTAAATGAATTCATATTGAACTTGAAGAAGTAACAATGAAGACATAATACTTTACATCTTATTTATCACAGAGAGGAAAAAGATGTTACACCTTATTCACTAATTATTTTTGTCATATTTGAGTATTTTTAATGTATGAAATTGAAGGTGATTCAATTAGGTGATTTAGCCAAAGTGAATTCCATATATGTTTATGCCAACACTTGAGTGTCTCACATGAAATGTGGTATATTGGGACACTCCCCACTCATGATCTATTTTTCTTCTAGGTATAATAATCTTGCTCAGTTTTTCTACTACCAGCACTACGGCAGTACCCCAGGCTACCATTTAATTTTCGGAGACTCTTAGCGCATCCCTGTATCGGTGCACATGTGGACATGATTTCATAATAAACTAGTAAGGATCAAGTGGTGGCTCTAGGTGGGTTCGAATGACCCCCCCCCCCCCCCCTCATCTGTAATATAGTCTTATTTCACCATGAATGATTTTGGACATCTTGAATGGATCCACAAAGAGGACTAGAATGAACTGGTCATTGAGGACCTCACTTTTTGGAAGTAACTTATGCCAGACATGTTACCAAAACAAAATCCCCTAGACAGAGTGGATGTGAGGATTAAGTTGTTCAAATAGGGTGATAGGAATACATATTATATTCATTATTTCATTTTAGAAAGTAATATGTGGGTTAAACCGAATATAGTTCTTGGGGATGGTGCTTATACTAATGATAGAGAGGTAGTTGGAGTGATGGATAACTATCACTTCTCATATTAGGTTGTTTCCCCAACATTCACCTTCCAAATGGGTATCTAGGTAATGATATGAGGTTTTCGAAGTATTTTTTCTAACTAGTATAATGATGACCTGGGGATATTCCACAAGAGAATGAGATATGAGATGCCATGCTAGAAATGATTCTCAATAGTGCAGGAGGTCTGAATGGATTTTCTGGCTCCTTATACAGATCTTTGTGGGAGAATGTGAAAGTTGAATTACTTATAGCCATCAACGAATTATTTTAGTGTGAAAATATGAAATTAATTTCATGTGATACAACTATCATTCACATCCCCAAATCGAATCCCACTCTTCAATCCCCATTTTCTACCTATAAGAATGTCAATCATTCTCTACAAGATCCCCTCTAATATTATTAACTCATGCTCTCCCTCCATCTTCCTCGATAAATCCCTATGGATCATCATGGCTCCTAGATGTGGCTCTCCATCTAGAGGGTGATTGTTTTGACTCAAGAAATGATCAGGTATATTAACATCAAAACACATGACTATAATAAGGTGATCAACCTTGATATTTGAAATGGTTATGACCATGTTGAATTGAGATTTATAAAAAAGTTCGTGTATGCATGGGGATTTATTTTTGGCATATTCCCATCTTCTTTCACCGCTTTATCCCGGCTGGATGTAAAAAACATTCATGGGTAAAAAATTTAGTTTCTTCCAAGATAATTGTGTCATACATCAAGGGGACCCCATCTCTCCGGGAATTTTTTATCATTGCACATGACATCCTCAGCCGCCTCATTCCTTGCGGGTTAAGTAGTGGTGAAATCATACAATATCAAAAATAAATGATATACCCATCCAAATATCACCATATTTTTGGGGATAACCCCATAATATTCATTAATAAAAGATTAATATAATGGTAGGTCTTGAACATAGTATTGGATGATTTTAGTCATTGGAGTGGCCAGGTCAAAAATAAGAGAAAGATAAATTTTTTCATATCCATCAATTGATCTTCCGGCCATGTCCATAATTTAAGACACAAACTGGGATTGCAGAGAGGGGGCCCTCCCAAGGTGTATATGGGAGAACAATTATCCTCAATGAGATTATGTATTTTTCATTTCGACACACTCATTAGCTACAGCATGGAGCATATTTTCAACTTTAAGAATAAGTAATTTTTATTTGGGTGAATGATGTAGTTGGTAAACAGTGTGCTATTGGCCACTCCAGTAAATTATCTATCAACCATTATGGTCCCAAAATGTGTTATTATAAATATGTAATGAATTATGAATGTTTTCATTTCAGATCACATGTTTATGGGAAGAAGACGTTGGGATTCATGGCTCATGATGGGGAGGCCTTTCATTGAAGGTTGAATCAATGATTTTAGTCTTTCTGAAACCATTAAATGCATTCTTGATAAATTTTCATGGGAGGTTCTGTAAAAACAGACCTTTTGAGGGCTAACAATGAAAATGTGTTATTCGGGGGATTGGACTTGCTATAGATAGCCACACTTCTCCCCTTTGGACTAATATTAGACCCATTGTTAATTCCCTCATACCCCATACTCATTGGATTGTCGGGACAGGTGGGGACTCTTACTATCACGACAATTGAATTGAAGAAATCATAATTTCTTTAAAATGTCTTTTTATAGACATCCCTTTCAAGGAAATAAACCTCTATATGCATTTCATTAATGTTGTAATATAGAAGAACCTCCAGAAAATATTTCATCTCGTCGAGCTAAACTCAAATCTAGATAGTTATGTGTTCACCATATCTCTCATAAGTTCATTCAAGACCATAGAATATCATCAGGTTCATACACTGCAGTCCCATTATGATGATTGGAATAATGCTTATTGGTCTAGAAGTATCCCAAAAAATTACCACTTTTATACCAATAGTATCTAAAATACCTTTCCCACCTATGAGATCATTAAGCGTTGCATTTTTTATATGGATTTTATGTGTTCATATTATAGGATGAAAAATGATGAAATATAAGGTAACCTAATCATTTAGAGTGAATAGTCAATGGAGCTTTGGATTATTTTTTGTTACATCACATCTTTCCCCATTCTGGTGATGGTGGAGCATCCTTTTCTTGATTTTTAGTTCAATGGATCATGTGAGGAGGCCCCATAGAGAAGGTCCCATGCCACAGTGTTTCATGCATGCTATCTAGGTTTGTGGAAGGTGAAGAATAAGTTGTTATATGAGTGGGTGTCCTTGACCAAGAGCTCGATCATAATTAAAATTAAAAGTAATATGATGTATATGGTCGGGGTTCGAAGAAACATGAGATTAGCACCACCACTGCATTGTTTTAAACAATATCTTTAGGATCCCCCTCATAGAATAAATATTTCTACTGGAAAATTGGTTTTTTGGCATCTTCCACATAGGGGATTGATGTTCAACATAGATGGATCTTGTTCCTTAGGATTTATGAGTGGTGGGGGAGTTGATCACAACAACAATGGATCATTCATTCTAGAGTTTACAACATGGATAGTCTGACGTACTTATCTCTAGGAAGAGTTCATTACCCTGATTGTAGGACATAGAAAGTGCAGGTATAATAGTTTGGTTTTTTTCCAAAACAAATTCAATGTTGTAGAAAAATTACCATCATGGACATGAAGTTATCTCTCGGTCGATTGATTATATCATCAGAATGAGTTTTGGAATCCTCAAGAACAACACCAATGTGATACACACCTAGCGGGAGGGAAATAAATTTGGGGACTACCAAGCCAATCTTGACAATTGAGTCCTAGAGAGATAATGTTTTCACAACATATGTATCATTATTTCAGTGGGGATTAATATCATCAGATGAGAATCCCTCCATCAATAGTATTTTAGACCCCACATAGCCTTGAGTTTCTTATGGCCTATCTTTTCGGGATGTGCTTTTAATATTTCCATCTTCTTTCAAAAAAAATTTACATTATGATGATGAATCCACAATTATGAGTTATAAGTTAGTATTGCAAATATTATAAATCTATGTTATGTATAATATATTCAACATTTATCTCAAAATTTTTATTCAAAGAGGAATATATCTTTGAAGATCATTTATGATGAATATGTGTATGAATTGATGGATTCATTGAAAATTTAAGAGTTATACACTCTGATCCATTGTTAAAACAGTAAAATCAACAATAGTAATGGAAAGAATTTATTTTTATTCGATTTTATAAATTTGAAACATACAATAGAATCAAAGATGACAATGAATCCCAAAAACAATTATGATATGTTTGAATGTTCTATGATATTTATAACACCCCAATCATCCTTGGTATTCTTATCCTTAAATAATTCAATAACTTGTGTTGCATGCCACACTATGTTCGAGCCCAAAATGGCCTATCAAACTAGACATTTGAAAATTTATTATGAATAGTATTAACTAAAATATAAAAATTACAAATACTATTATTTAAAATATGCTTCATTATTAAATTCAATACACAAAAATTATAATGGGGTTAATTACTGGTATTTTCTAAAATGTTTCAATTTTTTAATAAATTGTAAAAAATACTACATTGTTGTTAAAACAAGAATTTTAAATATAAATAATTATTGAAATTTAAATTTATTTTAAAGACACAATAGATAAATAATAAATATACTAGTCTAATTTAGGTCATTTTAATTTTTTAATAATAAAATTAGATTGAAAAATTTATTGAACATTTGAAGGTCTCTTTTAGATGCCTTCTTGACATATCTTTGGGATTTTTATAATACATAATTGTACAAATTTAGTGAACTAAATTTAAATAAAATGATATTCATGGATGCTATGAGTATGGGAAATTTTTTCTGATAGGATCAAAATAATATATGGTGAATAATAACATTTGGATTTTATTAACTACAGTTTAATGTAAATAAGGAAATTCAAGGTAAAATTAATATTATAATAATAAAATATTACCCTAAATCATTTCAAAATTTCATTGTATTGGTTTTCTTCAATTAATATATTCCTTAGGATGAAAATATACCCTTTTTATGCCACTTGGGTTTTATAAATACATTTATTATATTTTATATAAAGAATAGTGAAAATATCGTTTTAAAATATTAAAGACTATATAATTTTTAATATGATGTTATATAAGTGATATGGTTTACTATATATAGTCATTATAAAGATATAATTTTTATCAACATAATTTCAATTTTTTTATAATTTTAGGAAATGAATAACTAATATAAATTGTGATACAATAATGATGTAGTAATTGAATTATTAAAAGAAGGATCAATTAAATGATACTAAAAATATTAAAATAAATATAATTTGAATTAATGAATGACATAAAATAATTTAATAGAAAAAATAAACAAGTTAGTGAAATATTGGATGTTTTAAACCAATGTTATCATGTTATATTGATATTTTTAAAAATGTAGAATATGAATAGTATCAAAAAATACATAAATGATGCTCTAAATAAAATTTAATATTAAATGTTATAATTTATAAAAAATAATCAGGTTCGGCCAAATAAATATGATAATGTGTATGGTGTAATAAATGATCCAATTGGCATTCATTGGCCATTTTAGATTAAATATATTAACCCAATATTATAAAAAATCATGTAAACATGGTAATTGATAAACTATTTAACTAAGGGTAAAATCCATAAGATAATGTTAATTTTGTAACCTATACTTGTATAAAAATTATTGGTTGAGAGGATCTCGACCCATCCTTATAATATTTTCTAAATAACTTACTGTACACCAATATGAAACCAAACATAAATTTATAATAATATAATAGTTTTGGTTCTTCCAGAAGTACCCATCCACTCTCTTATAAAAGAGAACCTCTACTTCTATTTTTTTAATATCTCTAAATCCTTTTTTCAAAAAAAACACCCTTCCCAATTATCCTCCAAAAATACTTAACTTCATCTTTGATCCTATATGTTGTACATAATTCCATCCTCTGGAGTCCTGTTTTGCATATCAAAAGGAAACACTCAAATAAGAGGTAATTGTTTTACCAATTACATTCAATATATTTTAATCTACTACCTCCTACCCCTTTTTAATTTCCATACATAAAAAATAAATACAGTATCATTTACATGATGTTATTTTATTATAATTATTTAACAACCGTGTACATCATTTTATAAATCCTATTAATATCAATATCCCCATTTGTGAATACGTACGGCTTATCGTCTCTACGTTAAGGTGTGATTTTTTATTTAACAGCACATTATTTGGATGGGTATAATTATCAGTTTAATGGTTATTAATAATGAATATATAATTATAATGATTCTATAAAATTAATATACCATCCAATTCCATACCATTTAACCATTAAGGGAATGATATTGTATCTCATGCGTATATTCGGCCTACCATATCCAAAATGTAGGGAGATTTATTCTCCACATCAACAAAACAAGAATAATTATAAAATGTATATATTGAGAAATATTAAAAATTATAAACATTATAACATTGTGGATATGAAAAAAATACATCCTATTCATTAAAAACATGACTTTCACAAGAAAAGTTGCATCAGAAAATGAAGCAGATAACACACGAAACAATGGTAATACTCAAGTATTATAAAAAAGGATATAATATGATAATGCAAGATAATATAAAAATGGATATGGTTTTGGAATAATTTAATAAGATACTTTAACAATTATATATGAGGTTAACAAACACTTTAGTGAATTAAAGTACAAGGTATGATTTAATTTCACAATATCATTATTATCTGATGTTGTTTAAACATAATTAACTAATGGGACATCTTTATCATCCATGACCATGTTTCTTACAATATAATTTACAATATTATAGAAATTTGTTTAATGATATTTTTACCAATTATTGTAATTTTATAAAACATTTTTATTGTAATCCTTCCATATTTTTCAAAATGAGTTATTTTATGACCTTTTAAAAAATTAAGGAAATAATTTTTTTTAACATATACATCATTATTGTATTTTTCCTCTGTGATGAAGCAATTATACTTTCTAAGAATCCTTTACAATATTACAAGATAATTTTTAATGAATGTATTTTATTACTAATATGTATGGCTTTTAATAGGGGTATTTATCAAAAGAAATTTTTAATCATTTTATTAAAACATTTTAATATATGACAAAATCCTTTTCTGGATATTAAGATTAATTGATGTTGATTTCTTATGGAACAACCTATAATATTTTATCAATGATTATATGAATACTTTGACTTTGGATATGATACTCTTATACCATTCATATTATATTTATAATGAATTAATATTTTCATTGATTGTTTTGAAATGAATGTTTATGTTTGATGTGTTTAACACCTTTCAAAAATGGAATTCATTGGATGAAGAAAGTGAATAGTGGAGCCCCTTATAGCCACTAGAGGCATCAGTATATCTCATGAGACAAAATATTCTAGGTTTTTACACATATTTGTATGATCATGGAAATATGCCTTGATAGGGTCGTTTTTATCTCTGATATTATGCTTTCTCTAATTATGAGATTAGTCGTTGATAGTTTATGTGATTATTTTATTAGTAGAATATTTTTGTGAAATTTTAAATGGAATAAATTGATTTATGCATTCCATATTAAGGTGAATATTATGATTAAAAAGAATTTTTCTCTATTTTATACATTTCCTTTTTTGTCTTATACTTATTTATGATATCATATGCTATATTTTTTATCCATACTGAGCATCTGAGCTCACCCATTTATTATGATTCATTTTTTTTAGGATATGAAGAAGTATATTATGACTGACCTTCAAGGATAATAAATATGATATGAGGTTTTTCAAAGGAGACAATATTTTTTTTCATTTCATGATGTATGGGAAAACATATGTTATTATATAGTAATTCCATGGATATTAAACTAATTTTTCCCTCTAGATTTGATTTCATGTGATCATTCGATATTAATAAAATAATGCACCAACTCTAAGAAACTATATTTGGGGTGTTACATTTTACATCAAAGGATGTTTTTTACAAATGTACAAAACTATACTTCGAAAAGAATATTTTAAAGGGATATTTCCCTAAGAAAAAGATTGACGCTAAGTATATAAGAACATCCAAAAATTTTCATAATGAAGATATTTTTTGGGTATTCCTAAAATATTTATTGCTATATAGATTCTACAAATGTATGTTATTTTGGTTTAAATATAGATAGGAATAATATGTCTTAAAATGTTTTTTGTCCTTGACTCTTGGGATTATAGTACATAATAATAGGCCTTACCATGCACCTGTTCTGAAACACCCTAGGGATATATGTAGGATAATTCATATTTCCATTTAGATCCATAATGAGGTGTTTAAAAGAAAATATGTCCCCAAAAAAGAATGTTAATGATTTAGAGATTAGATATGCATAAATATGTCAATTTATGACATGTATTTTGAAGGTACGCATTTTTATTAATAACCTAATCTAGTGTATTCCATTGTTTAGAATTATTTCCCCTTAGAAAAACTAGAAACCCTAATAAAACACATAATCCATATAGGGATTTATCTCGCATGAAATATAATTATAGTGGAGCTGGTGATACAATTAGTGATGGGGAACATATAACCATACTGGGATAGATAACTTGAGTTACGATTAATAACCTTACCCATATGAAGCATAATGATCCAAAATACGGTGGATCAAACATAGAATGCTACATGAGAAAACAGCCTCCCAAAATAAATAGGACTAAAAATCCATTTGTAGATAATAAATGGATACGTTACATAGAGAAAATATTACATTCTTTGGGGCGTAGCTAAAGTGAAAAAGTTATCATGGTAGTTAATCATCTATTGGGAGATGCAGATCAATGGTGGTCATTAATTCAAAACATAAATGCAGATAGAGAAGTTTAAAATATGTAATGGATGGATTTTAAGAAATGTTTCATAGAAAAATACATTAGTTTTGAAGAACGATATGATATGTAGAGGTTATTTCTAAGTTTAAGGATGAAGGACGATGAGAATCTTGTTAAGTATGAAGCTAACTTCAAAAGTATAGAAAGACATGATGCATACTACAAACGTAACCCTATAAGTAATGTTGGCTGATTCATTGATGTGTTAAACCAATCCCTTTATGGGCGTTGGTATCATAATCATTCTCTTCGTACGAAGGCATAGTATCATGTGAAATCAAGACAAAAAAATAATTCAATATGTCCATTGATATTAAATTCATGATGAAAAACAATAGGTTCACAAAACATAATAAAAAAGAAAATAAGGGGATGAAGGGAAATGTTGACTTCCCACCCTATATTAATTTTTGGAAGAAACAACTTGGTACATTCATAATGTTAATTTATTTTTGTAACTAGTGTTGAGAAAAATTCCATCATTATAAAGATTTCAAGGTGATGAAAGAAACCATCAATGCTCTGTGAAAAAATATCAAAAAATTGGGAAATTATAAAAATGATTGTTCCAATTATCAAGGAAAATTTCCCACAAAAAAATGGAACATGTCCAGGATGTTGTGATCATAACCAAGGATGTATAAGTTAAAAATGATTTTTGCTAGGTACATTAATTTTATCATCAAATTTAGGTAATGATTTCTTTTATTTTGTATCATCACATTCAATTTAATCATCCATGTTTTCATTTAACAATAGATATTTTAAATTCATATTAATAAGGGAGTTTTTAGTAAAAACTGCTAAGGTAATTCTTATTGTAATAAAGAAGTGTTGGGATATTCCCATTATGTCGTATAATGGTTATTTATCTTCTAATCTTATAATCATAAATGTGGACCACTTTTATATAATCCTCAGTATAGATTGGTTATCAAAATATGATGCCAAAATTATTTCTAAGAAGAAGGATGCTATGTTTTGTGAGGATGATATAGAATTCATTATCTTTTTAGAAGAAACATCATCATATAATTCATATATTTATCCACCTAAATTAGCTCTTTTGAATGTAATTATTAGGTAGGAAGGGAAAAAGTAATCCATTAGTGAGGAAATACATATTCAAATTAGGGATGGATCTATTGTACAAGAAGACATTGATTAATTTCCAACGGATTTACCGATGCATCCTGCAGAGTGAATGGATGATTTTTATATTGATTGTATCCCCAATGTGAGGCCCATATCAAATACTCTTCTATTATTGGAAACATTGGAATTATTAGAGCCAAAGAAATAACTATAGGAGCTGAGTAATAAATGATTTATTCTCCCAATTGTATCTCTATTAGGACCATATGTTCACTTTTTCAATAAAAGGATGGATCCATGAGATTTTCTATTCATTGTTGTAAAATAAATGATATTATATTAAAGAACATATATCATCTACCTCACATTTGTGGATTTATTTGATCAACATCATAGAGGTAAATAGTTTTCAAAGGCTTACCTTTATTCTGGATATCAATAATTTTTTGTAAATAAGTAATATCTATTTGAAACTACTTTTCAAACATGTATTGTGAATTATGAGTTATATTAATGTATTTCAAAATGACAATTTCACCCAATATTTTCATGAATCTAATGAACTGAGTGGTCAAAGAATATCATAATGATTTTTTTTAGTATTTACTAATGATATCATGGTGTACTCTAAAATCTACACTGACCATGAGAAACACGTGTTGATTTTTCTCAAGAATCATAGTATAAATAAACATTATTGGTTGTATAGAATGTTTGAATTATGGTTTCTAGAAATTACCATTCTAGTCCATATTGTCTCAAATGATGGAATCGATGTTAATCGTAAATTACATGGGAAATATAAGAATGGCCAACCAAAAAGAGTATAACTAATGTACACTATTTTAATGTTAAAGCTGGTTACTATTAGAATTTCATCTATCAATTTTCCCCATTGGCTAACCCCTTAACAACGATTATAGGTAATGGGGTTAAATTTTTTGAGAAAAAGAGTGTGAATAATTTTTTTATGAATTTGAGATGAGATTAGTCTATGCAAATAACCCAACATTATAAAATATGAATGATGGGTTTGTGATTTATAGTGATGCGACATGAAATGTACATAGTTGTGTTCTTATGATGAATGAGGAATTTATTTCTTATTCTTCAAGGTAATTTAATATTCATTAACAAAACTAAAAAACACATGATCTTGAGTTAGTAGCACTAATATTTTCCATCAAGATATGTAGACAGTGTCTCTAAATTGAAAGATGAAATATATATACAGATTTAAATATTATGGAATATATTTTCTCATAGAAAGAATTAAACATGATACAAATGATATATCTTGATCTATTAAACAATTTTTATTTCACTAAAAAATTCTACCCATGGAAGGAAAATAAGGTGGTATATTGTTTATGTAGGGAGGACAATGGAGTTCTGAATAAATTAGGATTTGATAGGGTTTATATGATCTAAGATATTGAAATGATGGATATGGGAATTATTAAGGAATGTTAAACATCACTAATTTTCAAAATGGGTGCCAAACCATTTTTACAATAATGGATAAAAAGTTCTATATTAAATGATGAGTAATTTCAAAAGAAAATTAAAGCTATGAATGATTGGTTATTGAAAGAATTCATATATGAATATTATGTTTATAAATTTGGGTTGCAGGTGTGTATTCCCTCTATACCTGATATACCTTGGGAATTATTTGATGATTCTCATATCTCCAATTTTTATATACACCTTGGTGGATGTAAAATGTATAGACAATTAAAGGATTATCTTATGGGACAACATGAAGAGGGATATTTTTTGTTATGTCTCATGATGATTAGTTTTTAAATTGGTCAAGGCTAAAGGAAAACATCCAAGTGGAGTCATGAAACCTATTCCAATACCTATGGGTAAATGAGATGATATAAAAATGGGTTTTTTCCTGGGTTAGTGAATGAATATCATATAAAATGATGAGATATGGGACATTGTTGATAATCCTACCATATAAACACATTTTATTTCTATAATATAATATTTTCCACTTAAACGTTTAGTAATAATTTACACTAGTGAATTTATAAGACATCGTGGTGTATTTCTATTGATTGTTTCTGATCGTGATACCCATTATACATCACAATTATGAAAAGTCTTCAGAAGGACCTAGATAGTGTGTTTTGTCTGATAATAGTCATCCACCCTCAAACTAGTGGTAAATCACAGCATACTATTCAAACAATAGAAGACAAGTTGAGATATTTCTCACTTGAGTTTCATGGTATGTGTGATAATTATGTACATTTATTAGAATTTCACTATAAAAATATCTTCAATTCATGTATTCAGATGGAACCATATGAAGCATTATATATATTGAGTTTTCATATGTCAACTTCGTGGGATGACATTAGTGAAAGAAGACATATAAGGCCATAACATGTTGAGGAAACGATGGAAACCGTAAAGTAAATTCTAACATATATAAAAACAACTCAATGAATGTTAAATAGCTATGCTAATAACTGAATGATGGATTTGGATATTAAAGTGGGAGATCATGATTTTTAAGGTATCTTCATGGAAGTGTTATATATGATTTGGAAAGAAGGGTAAATTCCGTCCTAGGTGCATTGGGCCTTTAGAAAATCTAGAATTAATGGAAGATGTATCGTACCGTTTGGAAATTCTGCTATGTCTCTCAAATGTTTATGATGTGGTCCTCATATCACTATAAAGGAAATACAAGATAGACCCAACACATATACTCAACTATTAAGTAATATTACAATAACCTGATCTGTCTTATTATAAATCACCAATCAATATTCTTGATACCATATAACATGTATTGAGAAATTGGATGACTCATCTAGTAACAGTCCTTTGGGGAAATAATTAAATTGAAGTGGAAGCATGAGACCCTAAAGAACATAAGATAAAAAACACATGAATATATTATAGATTTTATATTATAGAAATAGATAGGATTAAATTATTTTAATTAGGGTAGAATTTAACAAACCATGATTCCACATTACGATTGTTTTAAATAATTAAATATATTGTGTAACACGCAACACAAAGTTCGAGTGCACCATGACCTATCAAACAATCCATTTAAAATGATTTTATGAATTATATTAGAAAATTGTGAAAATTATAAATGATATTTTCTCAAAATATGCTTCATTTTTTAATTCAGAACATTGAAATTATATTATGTTGAATTTTTGGTATTTCACTGAGAAGTTTTAATTTTTGATGAATAGTGAAAAATACTACATTATTGTTAAAACCCGACATTTCATTGAAACAATTATTTTACATTAAATTTATTTTAAAGTCAGAATATAAAAATAATATATTTTTTCTAATTTAGATCATTGGAATTATTTCTATAATAAAATTTGAAATTTGTTTATTATTTTGAACTTTTATTTTTCCCTCCTTCGAGCCACATCAACAAGATTTTCATTATATTTTTTTTCATTACTATGAATTAGCCATATAAAAAATATATATATTAGTAATAATTATGAAAAATGTGGTCTAATACGAAAAAAAATATTTTTTGAATTGTAATTTTTTGATATTATTAACAATGACTAAAGGTAAATAGAATAATTAAAGGAAAAAATACAATTAAACAAAATAAAATTACAATCACACATGTCCTAAAGTCATTGGATAAGTGTTATTCGACCAAAATAATCATTAGGTCCATAATATGTTCATTTTTTCAGCAACATCTATTAGACTAGGAAACTTATTTTATTTTATTTAAAGGAGAGTTAAAAATGTCATATTAAAATTTTAATAACTATATAATTTTTAATATCATATTGTATAAGAGATATGGAAAAATTTAAATATTGTTTACAAAGAAAATATTTTTATCTATATAATGATAATTTAATTATAATTTTATAAAACAAATAATTAAATTAAATGGTGATACAATAATGCTGTTTAATTCAATTATTAAAATAATAATTTATTAAATGATCATATAAAAAATAAAATAAATATAAGATTACATAAATGATGAAATAAATTAATTTTATAGAGATCATAGTCATGTTAGTGACATGTTGGAAGTATTTGTTTTGTTATCGTATTTTTTTTCATATTTTCATTTAAAATGAAAATATGGAAATGTAGAAAATTTGACCTAAATCATACTTTAATATAAATAATATTATATTAAATTTTATAAAATTTATAAAAAAAAATTCAATAAACTAACATTGATAATGTTAAATTTTTCATAAACGATCATTTTGGGGTTCATTTTGAATTTTAATGAGAATATATAACCCCTTTATTAGAAAAATAAAAGTAATCAAGGTAAGAGTTAAACTGATCAACTAAAGACAAAATCCAACAAAAAGGATAATTGTGTGGCCTCGAAATGTATAAAAGTCATTGGATAATAGTATTAATTCCCAAACTCATATTATCCTATAAATAAATCACTTGGTTGATATGTGAAACTGACAATCAATTTAAAATAATTTAATTGTTTGGGACTTTTTAAAAGTACCCTTCTAATCTATTATAAAGGCGAATCTACCATTCTAGTTTATTCACATATCTAAAGCCATTTTTCTCCACCAAATATTAACCACATATCATCCTAGTTCCACAGACTTCATCATAGATACCATACATTGGTAGTAAATCTTTCATATGGATTCCTTTTGTGAAAATAAAAACGAGATGATCAAAGAAAAAGAATTTGTTTTACTAATTCCATTCAATTTGTTTTATTATTATATTACCTCCTCCTTGTTTATTTCAATACTAAAGTAGTAAGTCCATTATAATTTTAAATATGGTATTTTATAAAAAAAATTTGATAACCATGTACCACATTTTATCTATATTATGAAGAACAACATCCCTATGTGTGTGTACGGAAGACTTATCGCATCCATGCTAGGGTATAATTTGTTATTCAACGCTAAATTATTTGGATTTTTTTAATGATGAGTATAATAGATATAAATAATATATATAACATCATAATGATTATGTAAATTTAATATACCATCCAATTCAATACCATTAAACCATCACGGGAATGATAGAATCGCTGGTGCACACGTACGACCTATCATCTACATGACGTAGTGATATTCATAATCCAAATTAACCATTCAGGAAAGATTATAAAATTAATATTATGGGTAAAATTACTAATAATTAACAATATATAATTTTATATATGAATAAAATAAATCCTATTTACAACAAACATGACTTACACAACCGAACATGCATTCAAAAATAACGTAGCTAACACCCAAAAAAATCATAATACTGAAATATTATTAACAAAACAATATAATAAGATCATATATGATATCAAAAATAGGGATATGGATCTTTTATTCTATAATATCAATCATTAACCATTATAAAGGAGGTCAACACACTGCGGACAAAAGGACAATACAGTGTAAGGGTTAATTTCATTATATCATTATTACCTGAGGTTGTTTATACATAAGAATATACTGTGAGATCTTTATCATCCATGTTCTTGTTTCATAAAATATAATTCAAAATATTATCAACAATTGTTTAATGTCATTTTGACACATGTTTGAATTTTTATAAACCATTTTGAATGAAATATTTACTACGTTTTGAAAACGAGGTAATTAAGGAACTTTTCAGCACATTAAAGAAAGAATGTTTTTTAAACTTATATGACATGGGAGGATTTTTTTTCCATTGTGAAACCTTAATATATTTGAAACATACTTGATAGTATTACAAGATTATATCCAATGAAAATATTTTCATTATAAATTATATATTATCATTAAGGGGTATTTCTCAAAAGGAATTTCTTATGAATTTAATAAAACATTTTAATCTATATCAACTTCCTTGGTTGGGTATTATTTTTTAATTGAGGTAGATTTCATTTGATACAACTCATAATATTTTATTTCTGGTTTTATGAATGGATTTATTTTCTATGTTCTAGTTTTACACCACTCATTATTTAATATATATATTTATTATTTATTTACTATGTAAACTTTCAGTAATTTATTATGTGATAATAAATAATTATTTTTTATTATTACATGGAAATTATTTAAGAGTAAAATTAATTATAGGATAAGTTGATATTGGGTATTTGATATTAAATAACTATAAAATTTGATATCGGTGTCAAATTTTGATACAAAACTACTTAGTTAAATGATATATGAAATGAATTACAATGTAATTATATAAAAATAATATATTAATTAAAATTAATGAAAATAGAATTTTATGCGGTTTTAAAAATTGAATAGCCAAATCAGACCTCCATAAAAATTGATTCATATGATTTTTTGATCTTTTAAACATATCATCTCAAAGGCTGTGATGAGATCAATGTTTTATGTAACTACGATTAACCCAATGAGTGATTTCTTGAGGTAGAAAAAATTCCATAAAGACCACCAAGAGAAATGTTATTGTTCGGATTCCGTTAATTTTTATCATTTCTTGTGATTTATACTACGTTTCATAGTGTATTAGTAAGCTTGTTGGTATATATATGATTCCATTCAACTGATTTACATTCTAATTGATTTTATGGTGTTCCAATTATTGTGGGTTTCCTATTCTTGTGATATATTATCTACTATATATAAATAAATACTTATTTATATATATTTATATACATTTATGTACAGTTATTTAAAATATATAAATATTATTTGAATAAATAATCAAAACATATTTTTCATTTCATCCAATTTTAGGTTTGTATATGTGTTTACAAAATTTATTATATAATAAAAAATTTATATGTATTTATGTTTATATAATATTATATAATTTTTGGGAATATGTAGTTCAGGTTTTTTATATATTTATATTTAAATGAAATTATATATGTGTGTGTTTACATATATTAATGTAATCTTAATTTCTGGTTGTATATGTTTGTGTGAATTTCTTTATTTTTATATATATTTATACATATTTATTTCTATTAATGTATATTTATATATTTTTGATATTTTTATATATCATTATATGTTTGTCCATATATATATTTATATCCATTAGTTGGTGTATGTGTTTATTTATGTATGTATTTTTAAAAATTTATGTACACTTATTTATTATATATATATATATTTTGTATATATACAACATCATTTAATTAAATTTATATTTAATAATATATTTATTTACAATTTATTATTTTCTAATAAATATTTTTAATTTAGTATTTTTTTTTTAATTTTTGTCATTACTATTTTATTATTAATTATTAATTAATTAAAATATGCATTGTTATATATTGACATATTCAAAATAGTTAACTTATTATTAATTTTTTAAATTTATAGAAATTATATATTATTACTTATTATATATTATTTATTTCTTATATGTTTGAAATTTATTATTTATTAATTAACAAAGATATATTTCGTATTTGGTTTTTGTCTATACTTTTTTTATTTCTTATTTTTTAATTAATTATTATGATTTAATATTATAATATATTAATATGTATGTATATGTATTTATTTGAGCATTTATATCACTATTAAATATTACATACTCCCCACATAAACAATTTTGTAGAGTGGTTATGACATTACAAAATAACTAAGAGGTGGTAGTTTTCGAAACCGATAGAAAATCCTTTCACTATGCTTTTCGAAAACCATCATGAAATTTTTCCCTAACATGGCTCTTGAAGGAGGGTAATCAAAACCATCGCAAAAATATTTAGTTATCTTTTATGAAAAAAAACAAATATTTATTTTTTTATAGTGTTGAGGATCTTATGAAAGTCTACCTGTATATCCAATCAACATTCAATTATTTATTGTTATATAGAAAAGTAATAATTGGTAAGTAGTTCATGATTCATTCCCACCCCAAAATTTCTATTTTTTATCAATAATGTGTTAGGTCTACTAGGTCGAATATCCTATGATGGGCAGGTGGGAATCAGGGTATGAATGATTAAAACTCTCTTCCATTCAGATCTTGTTTCATTGTTAGAAAAAACACAATTCTATCTTCCTCCCTTAAGAATATATGAACAAATATTAAATCATGCATAGGACACATTGATTTTAAAAAGGTTCACCCTCCCTTGGATACATCATAGAAGCATTCAATGGCAGTTTGCTGATGTACCAAAATCATTATGGCTCACATCCAATAATTAGTATAATGTTTGGGCTAGAATTTCTATGCCTAGTCTCATTGTCTTTACAAGGTTTAGGGTCTCCACACTTCATTCCCAAGGGTCACTCCCAAAGCCTCTCTCTCTCTAGATCATTGCATGTAGAAAGGGTCACTGTCTTCCTATTCCGTCGCTCACTGCTCTTGCAAAGGAATTCATTGATAGTATGTCAACTTGAAGGTCAAACACAGTTTATGAACATGTATGTCCTTCCATTTTCATGAATTCCTTCATCTTTAACTATAGGTAGATGCTCTATTGAAGTTTTGTTTTCACAACTAGCTGAATTCCACCTTCCCGAGTATTGTTAGGTACCAGAAAGTACTGTCTCAAACGGAATTGATGGTTTCATAATCTTCCTGTGAAAATGTTGAACCACTATGTCACTCCTATGTACTGAGTAATGGGTTTGGTATGCGACACTCCTTCTTCATGTACTGCTACTGCTACCGCAAACCTCCCATCCACGGACTGCTTCCACCTTCATGATTTCATACCTCTATTGTGTACTAATTCTGCAAAACCCCTCTGCATAATCCCTCTCTTTCCATGAACTGTTCATTGTTTGTGGAATTCCTTCTCTTCAGCATACCAGAGATCCCCCTCCACATACTTCTTATAGAATTCTTCCTCTCGCGTATAGGAGATTCCCCTTTCACGTACCGAGACAACTTCATCTGCGTACCAGTATTCCTTTTCCCCATACTATTATTCCTTTGTGGGTTACAAAACCCCACAAACACCTACTGTAGAATTCATTCCACACGAATCACTTCATACTTTGTGAACCACTTGGGCCATGGGAATCTTAATTCTTCCATTTCCAAAATCTCGGTGCAAAATATTATTTCTAATGACGTTTAATCTCTATAGTATCATTTGGGTTAGTGATTCTTATATAGGCAAAGATATGCCTTATTCTGCATAATAATGATTTACCAAATATTGATTCGATACATCCCCCACCATGTACAGAATCTTCATCCACTACAAACTACATGACATCCACACACAATTTTCCTACATGCTCCGCGTACCGCATTTTCTGTTACACGGTCAACATCCTCCATTAACGCAAAACCATCCCCATATCACACCACTATCTACTGTGAACCATTTTCGGCTTCAGAAACTAAATTTTTGAATCGTTCCCAATGCATAGTATGTGACTGCGAACACTTACCTTACATGGTATGAGATCCATGTCCGGATATCAACGTTACTCTTCCTTCCACAATTTCCTTAACCATTATGTACAGAAATTCCTGATTTTGAGGCCCTAAAATTTGGAAAACACTAGGAAACTGCTCCACCTTAAAAAGACGTCCTAAAAAAACACCAATGATTTTCATTTGCGGTCAGATGTCTTTGTCAAAAAATAATATTTCACCCAAAACATTCTGAGGGGACACCATTATGGATTTTTTCTGAACAATCTTCCACTTTGGGTGTGTTGACAACTATTCTTAAAAACATTCTTTGTATTATATGATCTCGATAAAGCCCATTCAATCTCAAACCAAATTCTCTTAATGAAATTATGATAGTGATAAATTATTTTCTCATACTTATGCCCACATTAGTAATGATCGATGTGAGAAACAAGAGTAAATGAGAAGATCATCAATGAATCACTTCATTTCTATCACCAATTGTTGATACCAAACTGATACCAATTGCTATGTGATGGAAAAAAAATTACACCATTACAACATTATTCATATACTTTTATCACATTCCTCATCTATCTTGATCTCTAATTATTGATCGATCAATTATTGTATCACCAAATTTAATGATCCCTCTATCTTATTTCTCTCCCAAATAGCTTCAGCAAAGCATCAACTCCACCTAAGATTTAATTCTCCCATATCTTATAGCTCTTCAAAACAGTTTCTTCTCAGCTTCAACTCCCCTTATATCACTTCTACACTTATCATCTTCTGCCCATGTCTTTTATCCCCTTTGAATAGTCACACATTCTCCATCATTGTCAACAATCTTGAAGGGCACTTTGAGGTTGCCTAAAAAGGGTAAAAAACACATATCATCTCATTAGAAAAAGACACATCATACCTTAGGGTGAGGGGAACCCACATCCACCGTTTTTAAAGTGCATAATGTCAACTAGAATCCTAGCTGTAGTCGATGCCTTTCAAACTCTCCTTTGGGTATGTCCTTTGTAATAATGTCTGTAGCTCGTTGTTCTGTAAGAACATACTCTAACATCACAATCCCTTGCTCCATTTTCTCCTTGATAAAATGATATTTTATTTCAATGTTCTTTGTTCCTGAGTGATGGAATGAATTTTTGCATATATTTATAGCACATGAATTATCACAATTGATTCCATTTGGATATTTATCTTTAATTTCCAAATCTTCATGTTGCTACTTCATCCACAGTAGTTTTGTGCAAGCATGAGTATCTGCAATGTATTCAGCTTCTACTATTATTAATGAAATGAAATCATTTTTGTTCTGAAACAATTAATACAAAACCATCCAAGATAAAGGCCACTTCTAGATGTTGATTTCCTATCATCTATTGAACCGGCCCAATCTGCATCTGTATATCCTAATTACACCTGTTGAGATTTTTCATTATACATTAGGTCAAAGCCCATTGTTCCAATGATATACCGAATAATTATATTTACTGTAATCATGTTACTCTCACTGGGAATTATTTAATACATTACATCTTAGATTGTGGAAAATACAATATCAGGCTTTTTTTATGTCATGTGCGACAGAATTCTAATGATTTTCCTATATTCTGTTATATTAACTTCCTAGCCTTCATTATCCTGTCACATTTTCAATCATGTAGCAACCATAGTATTAATCTCTTTAGAATTATCAATTCCAAAGCTTCTCAAAACCTCCTTGTAAAATTTAGATTGAGAAATAAATGTGTCATTCCTTGCTTGTGTCTCCTGTAAGCCCAGGAAAAATGTCATCTCTCAAATCATCGACATTTCAAACTCTCTCGTCCTGAATTTAGAAAACATTTTTCATTTTTATTCATCAGATCCACTAAAGATTATATCATCAACATAAACCAGAACCATCGTCCTTTTAATAATACCATTATGGATATACAGATATGATCAACTCCTCCACAATAGAAACCATGTTTTTATGAAACTAATCAAGACTTGACTACCATTTTCATGGAGCCAGCTAAAATCCATATAAAGCCTTCTTTTTCCATGAAACTATGTTTTCATCTTCATGAACGAGAAAACCATTTTATTTCTCAATTTAGACTTCTTATTCCTAAAATCCATTTATAAATGCTGACATGAAATCCATCTGGAAAACCATAACATTTTGTTGCACTACTATGTCCAAGAATAATCAGATTGTTCCCATCCTTTCAAAGGGTGAAAATGTCTGATCAAAATATATACACACTATTTGGGAATACAATTTCCACACCAATCGTGTTTCTTTTCAAATGAGAACACCATGTTCAAAATTTATGTTGTGAAGGACCCACTTAGTCCCAATAACATTCTTGTCTAAATGTATTGAAACAATACCCCATGTTTGACTCTTCTCAATTTGGTCAAGCACTATATTCATTTCCTGAACCCAAATCACATCTTTACCTACTTTCCCAACCCTTTTAGGCCCCACTGGTGATATGTATTACATTTGTAATAGAGACATCATCCTTCTTGTTTGCACTAGGGATGTATGATCACCAATTATGTTCTACCTATCAAATTCATCTCTTCATGCTTGTCTTTTGGAAGACACTGGTTTTTTTCTCATCATCCTAGTCTTCTTTAGAATCAGCCTCTCGAGCTAGAGCGTCTCATTATCTGATCATATATATATCACTACCCTCCAGAGTCTAATATAGTATTCGAAAAGGATTCTGTTCATTTTCTATTATTGTCACATCATGACATTCCACTGTCTTTTCTAGCCACTTATTGAGGAATTTATATGATTTTCTATTCTTTGAGTAGCCAATGAATATCCCATTATTCCTATGAGATTTAAATATAATATGTTTCTCTTTATTAAGAATGAAGCATTTAATTCAGAATATTTGAAAACACTACAATGATGCCTTCATTCCATACAATAACTCAAATGGAGTCATCTCCTCTTTTGGAAAAAGTAAATTCCTTATTTGAAGTTTATATTTCTATCATTACTGCTTCATTCCAAAATTCCTCTGAAAGGTACGTTTAAATGTTCATTGTTCTGGCCATATTTTTAACTATACAATTTCTACTATCAAATAATATATTCAGCTGTGGAGTTCTTACTTCTGTTACTTGATTCCTTATTCCATGTTTTTTGAGGTAGTCCTCCACATGGATATTTGTGAACTTGGTTTCATTATCTGTTTGAATCGTCCTGATTTTTTGACAAGGCCTCATTTCACATTCCCGTTAATATCATGTAATGCAATAGAACACTTAAAAGTATTGAGTGATTATTGAAACTCATGCCATTATACTATAGTAATCAATGAATAGAACATTATATCTCTTCCCATCAATAGCCCTCAGAGAAATAATCCCACACACATCATTATGTACTAGCTTAAGAAATCATGTTTACTTGTACTCCTTTTCCTTATATGTCTTTGGAATGATCTTCCCATGATGGAAGTCATCACACATCTGAGTATGATCATGTGATAGTCTGTAGAGATTTATAGATGCATCATATTTCCCTACATATTCCAAGGAACATTAGATGATTTGACCAAGACTCTTATTACATAACATTTTTTCTCCATCCTTAGAAAGAAATCAAATATCTTCTTCTCTACTGATGAGGTAGATATTCCCTTTCATACTCATTCCTTGCAACAAAATAAACACCATCTTTTCTTGGATGATACATAATTTTAGGTATAAACATATAGAATGTCCCAAGTCACACAATTGTATAACACTAAGAAATTTGTGACTAAGCCCCTCAAAAACCAAGGCATCTGCACGTCTCATGTATTTTCCTCCAAACATGGATTTTGGTGAACTAATAATTTTCAAGACCTAATCATTATTGAATCTTAAAATACCTTCATTATCATACTTGATTCTGGTTACTAGATTATTATTTCCTATCATATTAGAAGTTCAACCACATTCAATTATCAATATCCCCGTGCGATCTGATTCCTTGAAAGAAATTTATAAAACCACAGCCTTCTCGGCTCTTTTCTTTTTGAAACATCCCTTTGAATTCGTAACCATCATTGAAAGATAATCTTGATATTCCTCAGTATATTATGGGACAACATCAACCTATAGATCTTCAAATTGTTTTTGAATTTTCATCTCACATGTAGATTCTTTTGGCTACTTCTTAGGAACAAATTCAGTTTTCCCTGGCACATTCCCATGAATTGATGATGTGCAATATCAATCCATATGTCTGAGATCCTTACACATGAAACAATGACTATCAAATGATGACTTGTAATTTTGACCTCTGTATGACCACTTCTGTTGTTCTTGTTACCTTTGGTTGCACATTTTTATGGAACATTCATTTTGAGAGTGACCCATCATTCAACAATTATAGAATATTATATGAGGTATATTCTTGTGTGGTAATGATGAACCATTATTTGTTCCTTGGGTTCTCAGAATCTTCTGATTCTTCTTCGTACCCAAATCATTCATCAATCTTGGAGTGGGTTCTTATTATCTGACTTGAACCATAACTGATTCTTATTTTAGATCAATCCCCTTTTGTTCTAATGGACCATTCCACTCAAATATCATATTATCCATGCATGTATGATCTTATTTCCTAATTTTGAACCAATGATTAGCAGTTTCTACGGATATTCATGTGTTCATAGCAGACTGCTGACCTCTTCCTCAAGATGATCGATACTTTTGTTTTTATCATTTCCATATTCAGTAAGACAATAAATTTCAATAACCTGTTCTTCAATATTGAATTATTACTCAACATCCTTTTTAGATATTTCTGTGAATGAATACTTCAGCTTTTCAATTTCTTCATTTAGCTCAGAATTATCTTTTTACTACTGTTTCATAATGTGTTTGGCATCACAAAAAACTTTTTTATCATTCTTTGTTTTTCCTATCAATATATCTATCACTTCTAGGTAAGATTCTAATTCATCCTGAAGGACAACTATTCCTTCAATATCTCCTTATTCATTGTCACTTTCTTATCTCATTAATGAATTTCTAGTGATTAACACCAGATGATCTACTTTATGATCCATGTAGTACTCCAACTCTTCTACCTCAGATTCTTCTGAGCATCCATCCTCTCTTAGATGTAGATTAAAATTTTTAATGAACATTATCTCATTACTTCTAATCCCTTTCTCCTTCGATGAATATTTATTTTGGGGAATATCATCATTTTCATCATTTTCAACATCAAAATCGTTAAGACATTTTAATGAAAATTTCCCAATATTTATGCATCAAAATAATGAAAACGGATGTTTACCTTTAAACATTCATTTTCCACTTCGAAGATTAGAGGATAGAAATAAAATGACATCATCTCTATTTTCTTCCTCTGGACTATATTCAATGGAGAGATTATACATGTCCTTGAACACTGATTTCTTTGACTTTCCCTTTTCCACTGCATTGTTGCCATCATTTCTCATTCATATACTACATGGGTACTGTAACGACCAAAAGTTTTTTAATAGGAATTCTCTTCTAATAATTATGCCATAAAATTACATAAAAACACAAAATAATGAACTAATAAGTGCTAAGTGACCTTTAAACATAAGTTTTTCACTTCTATGTTTTGAATTTCAAAAATCCGACATACACAGTTATGTTCGAGATGATTTTTGGAGTCTAATAAAACAAATATAATTTTTTTGGGAATAGTAACATACCCTTATGAATAGTAATATTCCCTTATGAATAGATATATACCCCAATTAATATTAACCTTACCTATGATAGTATAAAAATAATATTTAAATGAATGTATGATGTACCTATATTTTAGAATAAGTAAATGAATGTTTTAAAACTATTTTTTAGTAATATACCATGATTTTAATTAAATATCATATTATTCATATTTAAAAAATTATTTATAAAAAATGGACTTCATTTTTGGATTCTAAACTTCAAAAAATTGTTGGGGTAGGTATCTACGATTTTTCGGAAATACTTGAATTTTTTATGAATAGAGAAATACTGTAATTAAAAAATAGGCTAAATAAGCTATTTATTGAATCATGTCTGATTTTCGGAAGATGTAAGACCACATGGTTCCAGATCACATGACAAAATTACTATTTTTGGTCATTCAGTACTCACTTTTTTATGTTTTAGGGGGAATTACTAAACTAATTAAATTTATATTAAGGAAACCCCACTCCCCTCGACAATAAAAGCAACCCTTCACACCCTCATTTCCTCACACCTCTAAAGCTACAAGCCTTACCTAAACACTGCCCAAACATCATCCCTATCCCTTATCCCACGTTTATGAGTTTCTAGTCTCATCAAAAGTCCATGCCTAGCTTCTTTAAGGAGGATCTCGAGAAGAGGATTTAAGAGGTAATTTCTCTCCCTCTTCTCCTTTAATTTAGTTTCAAGTTCAAGTTCATTTCATGATCTCTCCCCACCTATCATCATCCAAATTGTATTGTAGCACTAGTATTATACATATACTATAATGTTTTGATGCTAATGGGATATTATATCTTAAAACCCCCTTTCCATCATCTTTTTATTTTCTTAAAGAGAACGTTGATCGTGAGATGTTAATTTATCACCTTCAAGAACGACATGTCTTATTCTTCAATTTCTACACACATATATGGTCATTAAACCAATTTTATGGTTGAAACAGAATATTTTATATGTATTATTTCCTGTTTAATGTTATGTAACTAACTTATTTACATATTACTAAGTGATAAATTAAAACATGATCTTTATGATCGAAAAACCGCTCAAACTAACCCAAACATTCATCATTTAATTATTATCGAATGACTCTTCCACATGGATCTAATATTATTCATTATAAAATCATTCAAACTCATGTAATACCACTAATAACATTTCATATCAGTTCCAGATTTTTACATGTGTTCTACCCAAGCTTCAATTTAAGAATACAAGTGAACCACTCAAGAAAACCATAAAAACAAACATTCCTGATTATTATTTTTAAATTATATAACTCTTACAGAGGAACATAAAATCACTTAATGAAAAAATAATGAACCATATTAATATACACAAGGTTTTTTATTTCTAATTAATTAATATCATGTCATTATACCTTACATTAAATAGAATGAATCTTTCAGATACCAGGTAAGGGGAAATTCTCGAACCCAACATTCATCCTTCAGGTTCACCCTCTTTCACAACATTTTTGACATGGTTACTCCTTAAATATAATATTTTTATCTCTGTCTTTCCTTTTTTATGATATACATGTTTTTGACTGGTTTTTATTTCAAAAAAAATCTTTTCCGAAAGAACTCTTCTTTTAAGAAGACACCTTTTACTTCTCTCTCAACGTGGAAGGTTCTTGTAATGTGTATGTTATTCCCTATTTCATTTGGAAAAAAATATTTATGAATGTGTTATTATTTGTTGTAATAAATTCCTTCCCATGGGTTATCTATGTTCTCTTTTGATGTATGTTCCTTGTGACAAGCATGATAATGATAATGTTATGATGTGACGGGTGTACCCGGAATTATATAGCGCAATATGAATGTTTGAATTTGATGGGTTCACCCGAAAATATACAGCACTTCAACGGATTTGGTAAAGTGATGAATGTTATGAGTAAATGTTAAATGATGTGTGAATAAGATGCTATATTCATTCACAATAATGTGTGGTAGTTAACCCCTAAGACATGATGTTTCATTTTTATGCATTTCCACATTTCAAGTCTTTTATTTATGCTCCTCTCATGTTCATGATCTTTTGCCTATGTCATGATTATTTTCACCCCATGCTATATTTTTCGTATCTATCCTCTTACTTGTCTTCCAGCTCAACCCTTTTTATATAAATTCCATTGTGACTACATGTACTAAGGATAGGACAAAAAATAATAATAAGGTTTAGAAGAAGAAATTAAATAAATGTTTAGGCTTGATGTTGTAAGTATTATGTATTGTCCTTGTTTTACCAAGACACTATACCATTGGATCCTTTATGTGAAATACAATTATGTTGTTTATCTTTAAAATAATTCAATAGTAATGCATGAAAAGGCATGGTATCTATAGTTGGTATCATAGGAAAGGTTTAGATAATTTAGTAATTAGGATTAGTGAACCCTAGAGAAAACCATAGCATGAGACTAAGTACAAATATAAACAAAATAATATTAACATAAGGATTTCATATGTTATTCTTTTTGTATAAATTGTTCTAATGAATATGTTATGTATTCATTACTTGTTTACTTATGTTTTGTTCTAACCTTTATTATTTTATAAAATGGTAGGATCCAAGAGAAATCAAGCCATCAACTCATGCGAGGGCCAATGCATCAATTGCCAAAATAAAATCTCCAATGATTTGAGAGGTGGAGTTTCGAACATCATGGCGATGCTTACCCAATTATCTCAGGTTATGAACAATAACCATAATAATGGGTAATTTCCTCCTTCACCAAAGAGAGATTAGTTAGATATCAAATGATTCATGCCGCACCAACCACTGATGTTTAGTAGATCCTGTGATATACTAGTTTTGGAACAGTGGTTCAACTCTATGGAGAAGATCTTTTCTGTGCTTCACTATTCTGAGATGGAGAAGGTGTCCTGAGGCATTTATCATCCAGATCGAGATTCCGATCAATGGTGGGCATTGATTAAGAACACCATGACAAGGGAGGAAATTGAATAAATGGAATGGGAAGACTTTAAGATAATGTTTCTTAATAAGTATTTCCCAAGAACTCTTTGTATGAAGATAGAGAGGTAATTCATAGATCTCAATAAAAATGAAATAGAATCTGTCACAACCTATGAAGAGAATTTAACAAGGATTGCAAGTTATGATTTTGGTTTTTTTATCAACAATGATATCAAAATTGGTAGATTCTTTAGTGGAATAAAACCACTCCTTTGAAAGGCTCTTGAAATTTGAGACTTAAGAGTTATGAAGAATTAGTTCGATCTGCTGTCAAAGTGGAGATGGAACTTAGAGAATGGTCCCATGGCTATAGGGACAAGAAACTAAAGATGGAGTTTCAAGATAGAGGATCTAATAACCAAATTAGGAAGAAAACTGAATGACCCATATAGAAAAAATGTGGGAAGTTTCACCATGGGAAATTCCTCAATGGGACATGGAAGTGCCTCAAGTTTGGGAAAGAAGGAAACCATGCTCAAGAGTGTAAAAAAGACATGAAAAGTATGGATAATGTGGCGGAAGAAAGGATAGTACCACTACTGTTTAAATGTTACAACTGTAGGGAGCGAGGGCACTATGAATGTCAGTAAACTAAACCTTGAGTTCTTGAGGGTAATTATCGTCAACAACCAACAACTCCAAAGGAACAAGGGAAGTCTTATTCCATCACTAATGCGGAGGTGGAGCATGATAATGAAGTCATATAATGTACACTTTCTATTAACTAAATAATGGAAAATGTATTATTTGATTCTTTTTCTACAGATTCCTTTATATCTTTCATGTTTTCTAGAACTATAGAATCGAATCCCTAAAACCACGAAGTAGATATATCAATAAAAACACCATGTGGCACAATCATTGTATCCCAAGTGTTTGAATCTTCTCCAATTGTCATATGAGGTATTATTCTTCCGAAAAATATTCTAATACTTTCCTTAGTGGAATTCGACTCTATAATGGGAATGGATTGGCTATCATTATGTAAGGACCCGTAAAATTCAAGGGAAATTTTTTCTTAATTTTCTTTGTAATTTTACAAGAACGTGGTTTCAGACGGCACTTGATTCCGAGGCCCGGAGTGCTCGGAATTTCTATCCGAAGTTTAGCTCGGGTATGTTCAGTGAACGAACGAGTGGGAATTTCTAACTTTTGAACTAGTGCCCGGAATCGAATTCTGAGGGAACCGATGGAAGCGCAACGCCGTTAATTTCTTAGGAACTCCAATTCCAGAGTTGCGTTATCATAGGTGTGGATGATAAAAATTGTGGAAGTTAATTTATTATTATTCTACAATTTTTATTTTCCTTTTGTGTTTTAAGGCTATGGCTGGAAGTTGGGTAACAACCCAACCTCCCTTGGGAGGTTATGAGGGTGGTGGGGCCCACACGAACCCCACCCCTTTATATTCTTAAACTCTTCAACTCCCAGTTAACTCCCCTTAATTTAATTTGACAAATTTTGTAATTTTAACGAGGTGAGTTATGTGTGGTTAATTGAATTTCAAACTCTTGAAATTCAAAAGGGTAAGTTGTGTTAATAAATTAAGACTTGGGATTATTTTATTAATGTTAGTGTTTATGCCACGTTGAGAGGTTTTGGGAAGCGTGAAGATCTCCTTCATCTCCAATGAAGAACATCTTCGACGAAGAACGTGAAGAACACCTCAGACTCCGACGAAGAACACCATTCTTCAACGAAGAACATCTTCACCGAAGAATGCGGAGAAATTCTCCAACGACGTTTCCACTTCAGACGCACCATGATGACAATGGAATCTATGTTCATTTTATGTGACGTCCGACCTCCGCGATGCTCATCTTCTGCGGCTCGTTGATGTGAACCGTTCTTGAAACCGGGGAAGGGGATTGTATTTAATTAATTTGTTTGTGACTACTTCCCTGAATTTCTTCATGAAATTTAACCAACTGCTATCAATTAACGTGAGGGGGGGGGGGACCGCACAATCACGGTCGACTCACCTCTTTATTTTTTTGTTGGATTATTTTGGATTGAAATAGAAGTGGCGCGGTGCCGTCGCACTACGCGGAATTATTGCGGCAAGAAATACGCGACACCAATGCGTCGCTCCGCGAATTAATACAAGGACACGATGCCATTGCGCCGCGTCGGAGAAATCCGAAAATACCAGGGCTGCAACGGAGGGGCGGGGTGTCGTCGTGCCGCGCCGGATGACATGGGTCGCGGAAGAATCCGGGCCGCGACGGAGCAGGGTGACTGGCAGCTGGTATCGGGCCACCGACATCGGAGCTAGAAGGGGACTGGCCATCGCCAGTCCCGTTAAGCAGGAACCGGCCAGCCAGATCGGGCTGGCCGGACGAGGAGAATCTGGGGGAATTAATTCCCCCAGCCGGGCATCAATGCGGCCCCCAATTAATGGGCCACGGTTACAAGAAAACGGGAGGGGCAGCGCCCCCCCCCCCCTCGTGCGAGCAAAAAACGGCTCGGCCGTTTTGGCCGAGAAACCGACAGGCGCGCCCAGCGCGCGGGTCGCCGGTCCGGGCCAGGCCACGCACAGGTCGGGCCAGGCCGCCCCTGCCAGGCCTAGTCGACCCGGACCCAGGTCGGGTCGACCCGGTTCAGGCCAACCCATGGGGTCTCGGGCTGGGTAGGTCCGGGCCCGAAACCCCCATTTTGGAACTGTTTGGGTTCAATTTCCCATAACTCGGGCTAAGGACCTTCGATCGACGCACCGTCAGCGGTGACACGATACTTGGAACGATACGATCGTTTCAGTATATCGCACTCAAGGTTCCGGAATACATTGGGTATGGCCGGGTTGGTTCGTACCCGAAACGAACCGGGCCCTCGGAGCGGAAACGCTCATATCATGAGCTTCGGACGTCCGGTTGACGTTCCGCCAACTTTGTTGTATTCCTATAAGTGAGACGGATCTTTTGGTTTACTCCACCCAAAGTTTGGATGCAGGTGGAGTACGGTTGGGTTGGTTTTTCCTTAAAAACCAACCGGGCCCCTGGGACGAAAAAGCCAATAACTCTCAGACCGGGCGTCTGATTGACGCGCCGTCTGCGACGTTGAGTTCCTATTGATGATATGGAACTTTTGGATACATCAACTATGGACTATGTGTCAGTTGATGTATCATCCTCTCGGCTCGTGGAGCGGACCCTCCCGAATGAGCCTGCTGTGTGCGGGAACCATAGTGTTGGATGCGACTGCTACTGTGACTGCGACGACGACTGTGCAGAGATCCTCAGTGGATTCGACGACGAAGAATACAACACTCAGCGGTCCTGTGTGGATCAGTGCTACCGATCCTGTGTGGGTCTGATCCTGTGTGGGTCAGCGCTCAGCGGTTCTGTGTGAGCCAGCGCCTACAGATCCTGTGTGGGTCCTATCCTGTATGGGTCATTGCGGGGGTTAGTACCTATCGATCCTTTTTGGGTCCGACGACTTAGATAGATCTGTGATCATCTTTATCGTCTTTCGAAGAAGTATACCTGTGTGAGATGAATCCGGTTTTACGTTCCTGTGTTTATTGTGGGGTGCTATCCTATATGGATTTACGTTTTTCTTTCTTGTGTGGATTGGGTTGTACTTGGGCTCGGATGTTGGAGCCGAATGAGAATTGATGACATAGGAATATGTATGGTCATATACCTAAGCAGTGTTGGATGTTACTTCGGGATTGTATCATTCCTTTATGGATTATCCTTTGTGGATTCTAGGAGACCTTTGGGGGTCTCGGGGTCCCTACTGAGTAGCTTATACTCACCCCTGCACGGGCTATGCCCACACTACGTTGTGTTGGTTGCAGATGACGGACAACTTTGATCGTGGTGGAGGCTTGCGGAGCAAGATGGTACCTGGAGGTGGACCACTGGGTAGGACGTAATCGGAGCGTTCAGCTGGACCCGAGGACCAGTGGAGGCTTTCTGTACCCACCCTTCAGGTGGGATTTCCAGTGGATAGCTCGTCGTTGTGGCTTTTCCTTTCAGTTGATGTTTTCCCTTTCGAGTTGTACTTTACTTTCAGTATGGGTTTGTATAATAGCCCACTTACTTTTCCGCACATCACTTTTGTACCAGCTTTTACTTAGTGTTTACTTTTTTCCGCTTGCTTACTCTGTGGTGCTTGTTTACTTTACAATGGAAATGCCTTCCCTTTACCAAGATTTATGCCTTGGTGCTAGTCGCCAGCCCCTGTCCTATGGATGGCGGGCTTGGGGCAGTCACAGCACGGGCCCCGAGGACGGGTCGTGACAAATTGGAAACAAAGGAGTTCGGTTCTACCGCAAAATCTGATCTTTTCCATGTGAAGCAATAGTGTTTAGCATATTGGGTGTGGTTATCAGTCTAGGGATTCCAGTGTTGGTGTTGCGGCCAACGTATCCGTACACCAGGACCTTGAATTCTGATTTCCGACTTAATGCACGAAAACATTGATTGCAGGTGTGTTTCAAGTTTTCATTGTGATTACATTGTATCAGCTCAACAGGTATACTGTTCTGACCATGGCGCACTTTTTTCCTTTTCAGGATGGCCCCACAACGACAGCCAGCTAGGGTTCCGAGAGTCGAGCGTGACAATAGCCCACCGAGTGACGAGGCCTCGGTGCAGGCCCCTTTGTCAGCAATGGCACCGGCGGTAGCTCTACACGACGAGCCACCGATGCTTCCAGCACCAGCCGTTGACGATACACGTCGCCTCAGAGCACTGCATGAGTTCCAGTGCTAGCGATCACCCAGGTTCCGCGGGGAGACGGACCCCAAGGCAGCCGAGGATTGGCTGGAGGTAGTGGTACAAGTTTTTCGGTTAGTGAGGACACCGGCAGACCTTATGGTGATCCTCACAGCGAGCCTACTGCACGCAGCATCATGACGATGGTGGAACTTGATGCTACAAGTGCACAATGAGGCATCTCTTCTCTAGACGGAGTTTCAGAGCCTCTTCTACTCTGAGTTCATCCCATCCACCATCCATGCGGTGCACATTCAGAAGCTTCTTCAGCTGCGGCAGGGCAGGATGACGGTCGCCCAGTATTTGGCGAGATTTACTGATCTATCGTGCTACTCGACAGACATGGTACGAGACCCATTCTTCTGGGGTCGGACCATTGAGCAGGGATTGATACACGAGATCTGGGCATCGCTGATCTCCCTCAGCATTCTGACTCAGACAGGAGTACTAGAGCGGGCACTTTTGATCGATAACTTTCGTGTTGGGTCTACACTAGCGCCGAGACCCACCGTAAGGTGGCACGTTTCAAAGTCTTCTGCAGCAGGCAGTCGACGGATGACTCATGGGTCCAGGCAGACCAGACCCTCAGGCAGACGTCCTCAGGACACTGGCTCAACAGTGCGGGGCACACAGTGCGGAGTCAGTATTTCGAGAGGCAGGCAGTGCTACTCATGCGGCGGGCAGGGCCACATGGCTCGGGACTGCCCTACCCACCATGCATAGGAGCAGCAGTCAGTTGTGGGACCACCGAGGTAGAGGTAGAGGGTCAACCGTGGAGGTCCGCAGGGAGTAGGCGGATGTGGAAGCGGAGCTAACCGAGCAGTAGGTGGTGGGCGACGCTTTGAGGCTTTACCACCACCACCACCAGGAGGTCCACCCCGACCACAGGGAGCTGGTGGGTAGAGACAGGCATAGATCTAGGTAGCGGAGGCCTACGACCACAGTGCGCACGAGATGATTCGAGGTACTATCAATGTCTATTCCACCCTTGCTGCAGTTCTTATAGACACAGGGGCGAGTCACCCTTTCATAGTCGCTGCCCTTGTTCGGTGCTCGGAGATTCCGACAGAGCCGTTGGCTTGATCCTTAAGGCTAGATACTCCAACAAGAGCAGACTCGCCGATTACGCACTGGTGTCGGCAGTGTGAGCTTACTCTAGGAGGTGAGAGCTTCGGCTGGGATCTTCTTGTAGCAGCGTCGAGGCCTTACGACGTCATATTGGGCATGGATTGGTTGTCTACATTTCATGCAAATATTTACTGTATTAGGCGCAAGGTGGGATGTTTATGCACCGACGGGAGCAGGTTAACCTTCACCGGTGAGAAGAGAGCCTTCGCAGCACAACATGGACTTCTGCAGAGGATAGGACAACCCATCACTCATCAGTTGCCTAGCCTCATCCTAGGAGCAGTTGACGTGCGGAGTCCTGGTTTTCCTGCAGTGGTGGATCAGTATGCTGACATTTTACCCAACGACATTCCAGGGCTACCTCCTCGCAGAGCGGTATACTTTTATATTGACATGTACCTCGGGGCATCCCCGATATCGACTCCATCATATCGGATGGCCCCTGCCGAGCTTCGAGAGCTACGGGTACAATTGGAGGACTTGCAGGGAAAGGGGTTCATCTGACCCAGTGTTTCACCCTGGGCTTCCACGATATTGTTCGCCATCAAGGCGGACGAGAGCTTGCGACTTTGTGTCGACTATCGTCGCTTGAACCAGGTGATAGTGAGGAACAAGTATCCTCTACCGAGGCTTGATGACCTCATCGATCAACTCAAGGGATCACGGTGGTTCTCGAAGATAGACCTCAGGTCAGGCTATCATCAGCTCAGAGTTCGAGACGAGGACGTGCAGAAGAAGACCTTAAGATGTCGGTATGGACACTATGAGTTCTTGGTTATGCCTTTCGGCGTAACCAATGCTCCAGTAGTTTTAATGTCCCTCATGAATAGGATCTTCCTGCCATACCTCAATCGATTTGTTGTGGTCTTCATTGACTACATTTTGATATACTCGACGAATGAAGAGGAGCACACCTACCACTTGTGGGTTGTACTAGACAAACTCCGAGAGCACCAGCTTTATGGTAAGCTCTCGAAGTGTCAGTTCTGGATACATGAGTTCAACTTCTTGGGACACATCATCTATGAGGTGGGAGTTTTAGTGGATCCTGTGAAGATCGAGGCAGTGCTAGCTTGGGAGCCACCCAGGAGTGTGACAGAGTTGCGGAGTTCCGTGGGTCTAGCTGGATACTACCAGAGATTTGTGCTAGACATCTCCAGAGTTGAGGAACCACTCTCATCTTTGAAAAAGAAGGGGAAACCCTTCGTGTGGTCAGAGAGATGTCAGGAGAGCTTCCAGGAGCTGAGACAGAGATTGATCAGCGCACCTATCTTGAGTTTGCTTGAGGAGGGGGTAGGGTATGTAGTCTACTGCGATGCATCAGGGACCGGACTTGGATGTGTCCTGATGCAGGAGCGGGCAGTGATCACCTTTGTATCATGTTAGTTGATGCCGCATAAGCAGAACTACGCTACCCATGACTTGGAGTTAGCATCAGTGGCCTTCACTCTGAAGACTTGGCGACTCGATATGATGGGGGAGCACTTTACAGTCTTTTCTGACCATCAGAGTCTCAGGTACATCTTCTCTCAGAAGGACCCGAACCTGAGACAACGGCGATGGTTCGAGTTCCTCTAGGACTATGACTTTGAAATAGTCTATACTCATGGGAAGGGGAACATGGTAGTCGATGCTCTCAGTAGGAGGACGGGCATTCAACTACTTGAGGAGGCGACAGAGCAGCTAGCCACTTTGCAGATATCCTTCATGGATAGAGATGGAGCAGCCTTCCTTCAGTCTCTCACAGTCACTCCTCCACTACTGCAGCGGGTCAGAGAGGCACAACGTGGGGACGTTGACTGTGTGACGCGGCGTGCACAGATATCCTCATGAAAGGCACCTGATGGTTTCTCCTTTGGAGCAGAGAACGACATCCTTTTCAGAGGACCTACCTTAGTACCAGTCGCTTTACAAGAGGAGGTTATGAGACTGTTTCACACTTCTCCTTTGGCGGTTCATCCTGGAGTGGTGAAGATGTACCAGGATCTCAGACGACAGAACTGGTGTTTGGGCATGAACAAGGTTGTGGCAGAGTTCGTTTCTCGATGCCTCACCTACCAGTAGGTGAAGGTAGAGCACCAAGTACCAGCAGGCTTGGTACAACCCTTGGAGGTTCCGGAGTGGAAGTGGGATGGCATTTCTATGGACTTCGTGACTGGACTTCCACGCACATCCAGAGGTCATGACTCCATTTGGGTGATTTTCGACTGACTCACCAAGTCGGATCACTTCATACCCATTAGAGAGCAGTGCTTAGTGGAGAGCTTGGGACGTCTTTACGTTCAAGGGATTGTATGGATTCAGGGAGTACCATCATCTATCGTCTCCGATCGAGACCATCAATTTACTTCCCGGCTATGGAAGAGATTGCAGGAGGTGTTCGGGATGCAGCTACGTCTGAGCACAGCCTTTCACCCTCAGACGGATGGTCAGACGGAGAGGACCATTCAGACTCTTGAGGACATGCTCTGTGCATGCATCCTCGACTTTGGTCACAGGTGGGAAGACCACCTACCCTTGGTGGAGTTCGCATACAACAATAGCTACCACTCCACCATCGGGATGGAACCATACGAGGCATTGTATGGCCGACCTTGAAGACCTCCTATGTGCTGGACAGACCCTGGGGAGTCAGCACTTGTGGCACGGGAGATGGTCCAGGCCATGACAAAGAAGGTCTAGGTCATCCAGGAGTGGATGAGGACAGCTCAGAGCCGGCAGAAGTCTTATGCGGACAGGAGGCAGAGGCCACTAGAGTTTGAGGATGGTGACGACATATTTTTGTGTGTCTCACCTAGATGTGGATTACAGAGATTTGGCTGAGGCGGAAAGTTTTCTCCACACATTATTGGATCATTCCAGGTTCTCAGCAGGATTGGAGAGGTGGCTTATCGCCTTTCTCTACCACCTCAGTTGCACCAGGTGCATGATGTCTTCCACGTATCTCAGCTGAGGAGAAACGTGCACGACCCGACGCATATCATTGACCATGTAGAGCATGACATCGATGATGGGGCGACTTTTGCGGAAGTCCTAGTGGAGATCAATCATCGACAGGAGCAGGTCCTGCGTGGATGGTCGATTCCTCTAGTGCGCATCAGATGGCATCACGAGAACCTCAAGGAGATCACTTGGGAGCGGGAGGCTCAGATGCGTGCTCAGTACCCTCATTTGTTTCCCTAGTTATGATGTATCTTTACGGGGACGTAAATCCCTGAGGTGGGAGTAATGTAAAGACCCGTAAAATTCAAGGGAAATTGTTTCTTAATTTTCTTTGGAATTTTACAAGAACGTGGATTCAGACGACACTTGATTTTGAGGCCCAGAGTGCCAGGAATTTCTATCTGAAGTTTAGCTCGGGTACGTTCAGTGAACGAATGAGCGGGAATTTATAACTTTTGAACCGGTGCCCGAAATCTAATTCCGAGGGCATCGATGGAACTACAACGCCGATAATTGCTTAGGAACTCTTGTTCCGAAATTGCATTATTACGGGTGTGGATGATAAAAATAGTGGAAGTTAATTTATTATTATTCTAAAATTTTTATTTACCTTTTTTGTTTTAAGGATATGGGTGGAAGGTGGGTAACTACCCAACCTCCCTTGGGAGGTTATGAGGGTGGTGGGGCCCAAAAAAACCCCACCCCTTCATATTCTTCAACTCTTCAACTCCCCATTAACTCCCCTTAATTTAATTTGACAAATTCTGTAATTTTAATGAGGTGAGTTGAGTGTGGTTAATTGAATTTCAAACTCTTGAAATTCAAAAGGGTGTGTTGTGTTAATAAATTAAGACTTGGTCTTATTTTATTAATATTATAGTTTATGCCACGTTAAGAGGTTTTGGGAAGCGTGAAGATCTCCTTCATCTCCAACGAAGAACATCTTCGACGAAGATCATGAAGAACACCTGGGACTCCAACGAAGAACACCGTTCTTCAACGAAGAACATCTCCGCTGAAGAAAACATAGAACTTCTCCAAAGACATTTCCTCTTCGGACGCACCTCGACAACAATGGAATCGACATTCGTTTTCTCCGACGCCCGAGCTCTGCGATGCTCATCTTCTGCGGCTCGTTGACGTGCACTGTTCTTGAAACCGAGGTAGGGGATTATATTTAATTATTTTGTTCGTGACTACTTCCCTGAATTTCTTCATGAAATTTAACCAACTGCTATGGATTAACATGAGCGGGGTGGACCGCACAAACACGGTCGACCCACCTCATTATTTTTTTTGTTGGATTCTTTTGGATTGAAATGGAAGTGGCGTGGTGTCGTTGCACCGCGCAAAATTATAGCGGCAAGAAATACGCGGCGCGGACGCGTCGCGCCGCAAATTAATACATGGACGCGATGCCACTGCGCCGCATCGGAGACATCCCAAAATAGCGTAGCCGGTACCAGGGTTATGGCAGAGGGGCGCGGCACTGCACAACAAGGGTTGCAGCCAGTTTCGGGCCGTGGCAGTGCAGGGTGACCGGCGGCCGGTACCGGGCCACCAGCGTCCGAGTTGGAAGGGGACCGGCCATCGCCGGTCCCGTTAAGCCGGACCCGGCCAGCCAGGTCGGGCCGGCCGGATGAGGAGAAGCCGGGGGAATTAATTCCCCCGGCCGACCATCAATGCGGCCCCCAATGAAGGGTCCGTGGTTTCAAGAAAAAGGGAGGGGCACCCCCCCCCCCGTAGGAGCCAAAAAAGGCTCGACCGTTTTGGCCGAGCAACCAACCAGCACGCCCAGCACGTGGGTCGTCGGGCCGCGCCCAGCCGGGCCGGGCCGGGTCGACCCAGATCCAGTTCGGGTAGACCTAGTTCGGGCAGACCCAGGGGGTCTCGGGTCGGGTCGGTCTAGGCCCGAAACCCCCGTTTTCAGACCGTTTGGGTTCAGTTTCCCATAACTCGGGCTACATACCACTGATCGACGCACCATCAGCGGAGACACGATCCTTGGAACGAGACAGTAATTATGGTATATCACAATCAACGTTTTGGTATACTTTGGGTATGGCTGGGTTGGTTCATACATGAAACCAACTGGGCCCTCGGAGCGGAAACACTCATATCTTGAGCTTCGGACGTCCGATTGGTGTTCCGTCGACTTTGTTGTATTCCTCTAAGTGAGACAGATCTTTTGGCTTACTCCGCCCGAGGTTTGGACGCAGGTGGAGTATGGTCGGGTTGCTTTTTCCATAAAAACCAACCGGGCCCCAGGGACGAAAAAGCCAATAACTCTCAGACCTGGCGTCCGATTGACGTGCCGTCTGCGAAGTTGAGTTCATGTTGACGATACAGAACTTTTGGATACATAAACTATGGACTATGTGTCAATTGATGTATCAGACTCTCGGCTCGTGGAGCGGACCCTTCTGTATGAGCATGCTGTGTGCGGGAACCCTAGTGCTAGATGCGACTACTACTGTGACTGCGACGACGACTATGCAGAGATCCTCAGTGGATTCAACGACGACGACTACAAAACTCAGCGATCTTCTGTGGATCAGTGCTACCGATCCTGTGTGGGTCCAATCCTGTGTGGGTCAGCGCTCAGCGGTTCTGTGTTAGCCAGCGCCTATTGATCATGTGTGGGTCCGATCCTGTGTGGGTCATTGTGGGGGTTAGTACCTATCGATCTTTTGTGGGTCCTAAGACTTAGATGGATCAGTGATAATCTCTATCGCCTTTTGAAGAAGTATACCGATGTGAGCCGAATCCTGTTTTACTTTCCTGTGTGGATTGTGTTGTGCAATCCTATGTGGATTTATGTTTTCCTTTCCTGTGTGGATTGGTTTGTACTTGGGCTCAGATGTTGGAGCCGAACGAGAATTGATGACTTAGGTATATGTATGGGCATATACCTAAGCATTGTTGGATGTTACTTCGTGATTCTATCTTTCCTTTGTGGATTATCCATTGTGTATTCTTGGAGACCTTCGAGGGTCTAGGGGTCCCTACTGATTAGCTTATACTCACCCCTGCACGGTCTATGACCGCACTACGTTGTGTTGGTTGCGGAAGAAGGAAAACGTTGATCATGGTGGAGGCTTGCCGAGCAGGACGGTACCTCGAGGTGGACCACTGGGTAGGACGTACTCAGAGCGGTCGGTTGGACCCGAGGAGGAGTGGAGGCTTTCTGTACCCACCCTTCAGGTGGGTTTTCTAGTGGATAGCTCGTCGTAGTGGCTTTACCTTTCAATTGTTTTTTCCCTTTAGAGTGGTACTTTACTTTCAGTTTGTGTTTGTATACTGGCACACTTACATTTCCGCACTTCACTCTTGTACCAGCTTTTACTTAGTGTTTACTTTTTTCCACTTACTTACTCTGTGCTTCTTGTTTACTTTACAAAGGAAATGCCTTCCCTTTACCGGGATTTATTCCATGGTGCTAGTCGCCGGCCCCTGGCCTATGGAAGGCGGGCTTGGGGTAGCCACGACACGGGCCCCGAGAATGGGTCGTGACATGTTATATAGAGCACATATCAACTGTCCGGAAAAGGAAGTATCTTTTCATATTCTGGACCATCCTATCCTCCTCTACAAATTCAATGGTGATCATGATTCTCCTGTGAATGATCCTTCAATATTGTGGGTGATGATTCCCAATGAAAAAGCATACCTCGCCCAAATGGTTGTGTTGAAGGAAAGTGCCAAACTTGAGGAAATGCCCATCGTGAGGGAATATATCAATGTATTTCTTGAATATTAACCAAGAATTCCCCTGGATCATGAGGTAGAGTTCTCAATTGAACTCATACCTGGAGCTAATCCTATATCAATGTGTCCATATAGGAAGGATCCTATCGAATTGGAGGAGTTAATGAATCTGCTGCAAGATCATATAAAAAATGGTTCATATACCCTAGTGCATCACCTTGGGGTGCACAAATGAACTTTGTGAAGAAGAATGATAGAACAATGCAGCTGTGTATCAGTTATCGGGAACTCAACAAGATCACCATAATGAACAAGTATCCTCTCCAAAGTATTGATGACTTGTTCGATCAGTTATGATGTGCTCGATACTTCTCAAAGGTGGATATTCATCTTGGATATCAGCTGGTAAAGGTGAATAAGGAAGATATTTAGAAGACTGCCTTTCATTCCAGGTATGGGTAGTATGAGTTTTTGGTGATGCCCATCAGCCTTAATAATTCCCCTGCAATATTCATTGATTTGATGAATAGAGTTTTTAGACAGTACCTAGAAATATTTGTGGATGTGTTTATTAATTATATTCTAATCTACATCAAGAACAATATGGAACATAAAGAACATATAAGACTTGTTTTGGTGACTTTGAGAATGGATATGTTGTATGCCATGTTCAGTGAGTGTGACTTTTGGATGAAACAAGTCATGTTAATGGGACATGTGGCCACAATTGAGGGAATTTCAATGGATCCTTCAGAAACAAAGGTCATTGAGGAATGGCCTATTCCATTTAGTGTCACATTAATCCATAGTTTTCCTGGATTAGCAGGGTACTACAGACATTTTTTGGGAAACTTCTCACGATTGTCCAGCCCTCTAACTAAGTTAACAAGAAAAGTGGTAAAGTATGTCTAGACGGAAGAATGTGAGGGAAGCTTCAAGGAGCTAAAGAGATGGCTGATCACTGCACCTATACTCACACTACCAAAAAGTGGAGAAATTTTTGTGATATACAGTGATGCTTCAATGAAAGTCTTGGGTTTCAACATCATGAATAATGATAATGTGATAGCCTATGCTTCACGACAGTTGATGATCCATGAGCTGAACTATGCAACACATGATCTATACCTGGAAGCCGTGACTTTTTCCATGAAAAACTGTGCAGCAATACCTTTATGGTGAGATGTGTGACATATACACTAACCACAAGAGCCAAAAGTATATAATCACAAAAAAGGAGCTCAACATGCATCAAAGGTGATGGTTAGAGATAATCAAGGATTAAAATTGCTCTATTCACTATCATCCTAGAATGGAGAACAAGGTGGTTGATTCTCTAAGCAAAAAAGAACCTCCTACTCTCTCCATGCTACTGATTGAGAAGGAAACCATCTTATTTGAAATGTAAATAAAGGATTTGGAAATCATAAGGGTACGAGATACATCCTACCTTTCCCAAATGATTATGCAACCATCAATCCATGATATGATTAAGTAAGCACAAAGGGATGTTGTAGAGACAAAATTATGGTCAATGCAGTAATGTAATGGAATCTACATGAGTTCCACATCGACGATGATGGTGTGATTCAGTTTGGAACGCGGCTCTGTGTGCCATCATCACCTGAGATAAAGAAGGAGCTATTGGATAATTCACATAGCTCAACATTCTCTATCCATCATGGACTACTAAGATGTACCGTGATCTCCGAGAACACTTCTGGTGGGATAGCATGAAGAAAGATATTGCATAATATATATCACAGTTATTGGTAGGTTTGCAAGTTAATGCTGAGCAACAAAAGTCCAAAAGTATTATGCATCCATTGCCTATACCCATGTGGAAATGGGAAAATGTTACCACGAACATTGACATGGGGTATCCCGAAGGTGTCGAAGGGAAATAATGATATATGGGTTATGGTTGACCGACTCAGCATGTTTTTCCATTTTATCACTATTTGAGAAGAACTCTCGCTTGAACAACTTGCAAAGATATATTTGAAGGAAGTGGTGAGACGACACGATGTTCCACTCTCGATTTTATCTTACCATGATCCAAGGTTCACATATAAATTTTGGAGGTGTCGTCAATATTATTTGAGTAATGAATTAAATTTCAACATGGTATGTCACCCCCTAACCGATGGGCAATCTGAATGGACTATTCAAATGCTTGAAGATACAATAAGAGCCTGGTCTCATGAATTCAATGGTGGTTTGGATCAGCATCCCTGATTGGTTGAGTTCTCATACAACAATAGCTTTCACTCGAGTATTTATATAGCTCCATATGAAGCTCTGTATGGAAAGTGATGTAGAAATCTATCCTGTTGGGATGATGTTGGAGAAAGAAAGATACTTGGTATCGATCTTGTTCAAGAGATGATAGTGAATGTCCATGTTATCCAGAAACACATCAAAGCTGCACAAATTCAGCAAAAGATCTATGCTGACAACTGTCAATGGGAATTGGAGATCGATGATGGAGATAAATTCTTCCTTCGAATAGCTCCATAAAAGAGAGTCATGCGATTTGGGAAGAAAGGGAAGCTACGTGCAAGGTATATTGGCCCCTTTGATATCCTCGACAGCATAGGATCTCTGGCCTATCGGCTTTCACTTCCACTGAATATGGCTCAGATTCTTGATGTTTTTCACGTATCGCTCTTAAGAAAGTACATACCTGATCCCCTACAGGCACTAAACTCAGAGGTGGTGCAGATGGCATATGATCTCTCCCATGAGGAGCAACCAGTAAAGATTCTGGTTTAGAGATAAAAGATTCTATGCAACAAGAAAACCCATATTTTTAAAGTGTTATGGATGAACCATAAGTTTTAGGAAGCAACTTGGGAAACAGAAGAGGTAATGAATGAGAAACACCCTCACTTTTTTGTGTAAAGTGAAATTTTTGGGGAGAAATTTCTTAAGGGGGAAAAATGTAATGACCCAAAGTTTTTAAATAGAAATTAAATTATTATAATTATTCCATAAAATCACATCAAAAAAAAACATAATGAAATACTATTTTCTATGTGACCTTTAAACATATGTTTGTCACTTCTGTGTTTTGAATTTTCAAAATTAGACATACATGGTTTTTATCAAGATGATTTTTGGAGTCTAATAAAACAAAAATAATTTTTCATGAATATAACCTACCCTCATGAATATTAACATATCCATATGAATAGAGGTATACATTAATTAATAGTAACATTACCTATGATAGTATAAAAATAATATTTCTGTTAACGTATGATGTACCTAAATTTTTGAATAAGTAACTGAATGTTTTAAAATAGTTTTTCACTAATAATCCATGTTATTAATTAAATATTAAATAAATCATATTTAGAAAATTATTTTTTCAATAAATGGACTTCATTTTTTGATTCTACAGGTCGATAAATGGTTGGGTAAATGTTTTGGATTTTTCCGAAATACTTGACTTTTTTATGAATAGTGAAATACCGTAATTTACAAAAATAAGATAAATAAGATAATTATAGAGTCATATGTGATGTTCTGTTGATGTAAGCCTATTTGGATCAGGATCACATGATACAAGTACTATTCTTGGTCATTCAATAATCACTATTACTTTTCTTAGGGGATATTATTATACTTAGGAATTTTATATTAAGGAAACCCCTCTCCCCTCCACTATAAAAACCACCCTTCACACCCTCATTTCCTCACACCTCTCAAGAACCAACACTCCTCTAAACTCTAAAAAAACATCCTCCTTTGCCCCTATACCATGTTAAAGAGCTGATAGTTTCATAAAAATACCAATCCTAACTTCCTTAATGATGATCTCAAGAGGATGATTTAAGAGTTAATTTCCCTCCCTCTTCTATTTAATTTCCTTTCAAGTTCAACTTCATTTCTTGATCTCTCCCCACCTATCATCATCCTAATGGTATTATAGCTCAATTATTATACATATAATATAATGTTATGTTGATAATGGGATATTTTATCTTCCAACCTCCATTCCCTCTTCATTAAATTTTATTTAAGAGAACGTTGATCGCGAGGTGTTAATTTATCACCTTCAAGAAAGACATGTCTTATTCTACCATTTCTACCATCAGATCTGGTCGTGAAACGATTTTTATGGTTGAAACTAAATATTTTATATGAATTATTTCCTTTTTAATGTTCTGGAACTAGCTTATGTACATATTAATATGTGATAAATTAAAACAAGTTCTTTATGATATAAAAACTACTCAAATTAACCCAAACTATAATCATTTAATTTTTATATAATGATTCATCCACATGGATCTAATATAATTAATTATAATATATTTAAAAATATTTTAATATCATTAATAACATTTAATATCAATTATTTATGTTTACACATGTCCTATCCAATCTATAATTTAAGAATACTTGTGAACCACTCAAGAAAACAATAAAAACAAACATTCCCGATTAATGTTTTTAGACTCTATAACTCATCCAAAGGCACAAGAAAAAACCTAATGAAACCATAATGAACCATATTAATGTAAAAAAGGTTCCGGATTTCTATTTAATGAATATTATGTCATTATACTTTACATTAAAGAGAAGTAAGCTTTCAGATACAAGGTAAGGGGAAATTCTTGAACCCAACTTCCATCCTTCGTGTTCTCCCTATTTAACACCATTTTCGATATGGATACTCCATAAAGATAATGTGTTCATATATTTCATTCCTTTTCTTGGATATAAATGTTTATCACTTGTTTTTATGTCAAAAAAAAATGTTTTTTGAAAGAATTATTCTTTTAAGAAGACACCTTTTACTTCTCTCTCAAAGTGGAAGGTTCATATAACGTGTATGTTATTCCCACTTTCATTTGGGAACCCAAAGTTTATGAATGTGTTATTATTATATGTAATATATTACTTCACATGGGTTATTTATGTTCAATTTTGATATATTTTCAATGTGTCAACCATGATAATCTTAATGTTATGATGTGACGGCTACGCCCAGAATTATATAACACAATATGAATGTTTGAATGTGACCGGTGCGCCCAGAATTATACAGTGCTCAAATGTATTAGGTAAAGTGATTAATATCATGAGTAAATGTGAAATTATGTGTGAACAAGATGCTAGCTTGGTTCACAATTATGTTTGGTAGTTAACCACTAATACATGATGTTTCATTTTTATGTATTGCCACATTTCAAGTCTTTTATTTATGCTCCTCTCATGTTCATTATCTTTTTCATATTTCGTGATTATTCTCACCCCATGCTATATTGTTCTTATCTATCCTTTTACTGGTCTTCTAGATCACCCCTTTTGATGTATATCCTCAGGAGGCTACATGTACCAAGGAGAGGAGAAGTGACAATAAGAAGCTAGAGAAGAAGAAATTAAATAAATTTTAATGCTAAATGTTGAAATTGTTATGTATGGTCCTAGTATTTCCAAGACACTAAACCATTTTATCCACTATGTGTAATAATATTATGTTTTTTATCTTTAAAATTATGCAATAGTAATGCAGGAAAAGGTGGGGTCACTATACGTACAGTGTAGATCATCTAGTGTCAGCTCTTTTGGGAGGTTGTCTTCAAACACTGAAACTTTCAGATTGAACCGTAGTTGATGTTTCATCAAGATTCATTTCCCCATCTTTATAACGTCAATGACTTCTCCAAGACCCCACATGTCGTCAATGATAATATTTATCCTGTTGAAGAATGCATAAAATATCTCCTGAGAATTTTTTATGATATCCCTCTACTTGTTCCATATAACCTACAACTTTTCCTATCAATCTTCTGTGCCACCATCGTAAATATTTATAAATTTTCCAACATTACATGTAGTGATTATAAATACATCACCATCATGAAAATTTAATTTGATAAGGATCCCATAATTAATCGATCACGTTACCATCAGAATCTAATTCGCTTCTTTTAGCATCCGATAAAGCACCACTATTAATGAATTTTGATAGTCCATGTATAGCCACTGGGAAGAAATCAATCTCAACTAATTTGAAGTACTGTTGCATTCCATTCTTACGTAGTTGAATATTATTTTCATAGATGATCTAAATTAAATTATTTTTGTCTACCTCCATTTCTTCTTCTGATAGAGAACCACTAACATTAAACCTTTCTCTCTAATATAAATTTTTATATCCAGTTGGTCGAATATCCTGGGGGGATCAAGGTATGAATGATTAGAACCCTTATCCATTCAGATATTGTTTCATTGTTAGAAAAAACTCATCCTATCTTCCTACCATAGAAATATATGAACAAATGTGAAATTATGCACGGGACACAATGATTTTACATGATTCACACTCACTAGGCTAGGTCTAAGTAGCATACAATAGAAATGTTCTGATGTACCAAATTCACTATTCCTCACACCCAATAATGAGTAAAATATTTAGGTTATATCTTATATTCTCATGATCGCTACCATCACAAGGATTAGGGTCTTCTCACTACATTTAAAAGGGCCACTCCCTATTCTTTTTTCTCTACCTCACTGCGGTGGAAATGGTAATCGTTTTCCTCTTCCTTCTCCCACTTCTCTTGGAAATGAATCCACTCACATTTTATTAGCTTTTTGGTAAAACAAATTTTATGGACATGTAATTCCTTTAATTTGCATGAATTACCGCATCCTTTACTATAGATATAATCATAGATGATGTTTTGTTTTCACCTAAAAATAAATTACAACTTCCTGATTATATTTAGGTACTGTAAAATACTTTAGATAACTGAATTGATGCTTTTACAAGTTTCCTGTGAAAATCGTGAACCACATTGTCTTTCCCACGTACTGAGTACTGGGTTTGGTATTTGGCACTCCTTTATTGCATATGACTATTGAAAATAACTCTATACATGTGAACTATTAATTGTTCTCAGACTGCCTTCACTTACGTATAACTGAGCTACCCCTCCATGTAACGCTTTCGGAATTATCCCTCTTGCATACTGAAGAATCCTCAACCACGTCCCGAGAAAACTCCTTCCACACACCATACATCCTCCTCTACGTACTGGACTTCCTTTGTGGGTTGAGAAACCCTGCAAAAACCTTGGAAAAAATTCTTTCTATGCGAACCACTTCATCATTCGTGGACCACTATGGCATTCACTATCTTTTTTCAGCCTTATCCAAAACCTCGGAGAAAAATACAATTTCTAATGAAGTTCAATATCCATAGTAATCAGTAGGGTTAGCAATTTTTATATAAGAAAATATAAATTGTTAATCCATTAAATAAGGATTAACTAAATCTTGATTCCATACAGACCCACCACGTATCGAATCTTTAACCATCGCAAACTACAAGCCATCCACATACCATTTTTCTACGTGCTACATGTACTGCCTTTTCTTATACATGTTCGACCTTCTCCACTAACACCAAACCATCCATGTATCACACCTCCATCCACTACATTCCATTTTATATTTCACAAACTACACCCACAAACCATTCCTGCTACCTAGTACACGACCGCGAACCCTTCTTCGACATGGTACGTGATCCATGTCTCGGTCTTCTGATTCCTCTTCTTTTGCCAATTTTGTTCGTCATTATTCACAAAAATCTCTTTTTTTAGGCCGTAAAATTTGGAAAGCACTTGGAAACTATGCCACCATAAAAACCTGTCATCAACAAAAACCGACCATTCGCATTTGCGGTTAGTTGACTTTCTCAAATGACATAATTAGACCCAAAACAATTTCAGGGGAATCCTTGAGGGATTTTTACCCCATAATGTGATATGTATATTATTTTAAACCACTCATCTCTAATTTAAAGTATTTGACTATATTAATGGAATGAAAAATGTTCCCCCCCAACAAATACCTTTTTATTTGTTAAAAGGTTGAAGTATTAAGATCCTATAGGAAAATTATTAAGTGTTATGGAATAATGGAGGCCATGAGAATAATCTAAAAAATAATTGGTAACCTCCTGGGGGAATGAACCATGACTAGAAAAGAAAATGGGAATATAACTATGGAATACATTAGAAGCTAAAAAACCATCCACAATATTTCCCTCTCACCATTTGTAATGAATGGAAATGTAATTATCCATAAGTCGATAGAATCTTCTGATGGTATATTCAATAGACTAAGGGGTGGAGAATTTATCAAAAATTCCATTATATATATCTTGAAAATCAGTCAAAAATCTATGACATAAATGTCACTTTGGTTGCAAAGGGGAATAAATGTGATCATGGTAATATCTTCTTCTTGAATAGAATACCCACTCTCAATTAAGTAAAACAAAGAAACAATAACTAGCCCTTTGGGGTTTATGATTATTACTTCACCGCATGAAGACCTCGTAAAATAGGAGCCGACAATGACTGGACCTTTATTTTCAGGATATGATTACAATATGTGTATTTCTATTTATATTATGATTATTGACATAGTAGTAAAAACATTGGTAAAAAATAAACATGATCAATAACTAGAGTAGTCTAGTTATAAGGAAGACTGTTAGTTAAATCTCAATGGAGGAAGGAAAATGACTATAGAATCATAGGATAAGAGTTCATGTGTGTCAGAACAGAGGAGGGTAGTGGTTTTTAGCCTCATATGTATGGGTTAGAATAATAATCTATATTTAAGGATATACATTGGATATAAAGTATTTTAAGTCAAATAGAACACAAAATATTATTAAAAAGACATCATCCCTATTGTAAATTGATATTAAAATCCATGATACATGGAAATGTACATTTAACATTTGTATTTCAATATTTTTAAAATAATTTTATCATCCATATTTTTATTTAGCATCATCAACATACTTTTCATCAAGACAATTCATTCCACATAGTTTCAATAATTCAATTTCATAAAATAAAAAACACAATGATATCAACAGTGAATGAATCATCATGTGGGATCATAATAATTCATGATTGTAAGAAAAAATTATTTAAGGAATCATTTTAAAAATAATACCATTATGATCCATATAATAAGATGTTAAAAATCCATATAGTTTTCATTTTCTATAAAAAATTTAGCATCATTATAAGGATAATGAATAGTAATGAAATATAACACTATATATGAAACATGTTTAACTCTTCACGATAAATTAATGGTAATCCTCATATCCAAGTTAGATATAATATATGATGGTACTCAAGGAATCATTACCACTTTCATAATGTATATTCTAGTAATATGAAAAATAGAGAAGTACATACTGATAGAAAGTAAATTTTCTTACTTTTTATGTTGAAAAACTACATTCAAAATAGCATTGTGGACAATATATTTTTTTTCAATTCTGATCACAATATATATTGTGATGTTTTTCACATTCCATTTTTATGTGGGTAATGGTTACAAAATCCCATTGTACATCTGTTTCCCATCCTTTAATTTAGGTCAAAAAAATCAGTCATTGACATACTTTACAAAAATGTATATCATCATGTTGTCCCTCTAGAAATACACTTCAGATCTCTATTAATCATCATACATATATGATTAATAAGGAATTATGAACTATGTGATTTATATAATAAATTTTTCATAAAATATTGTATGGATGTAATACATAAATTTTTCTAGAACTTTATTATTAAACCACAATAAATTTTTAACTCAATGTTATTTCTTATGTTAATTTTCAACACATTATTTTCTTTCTTATGCCTATTTAATTATCACATGAATAGATTTTTAAAAACTAAAGTGAGGAATAATATATTTCTACCATTCCGTCAATATCTCTATATCAGTCCTTTGAAAATATAGTAATTTTATATCTTTTGTATCACTATCACAGATAAGGTAGTATGTTCCTTTTGACATAGAGAATATGTCATAGTTTTTTATTTCCCTGGGTGTTAATTACGTATGTATCCATATTTTTTAATCAAATAAAACTATATACTCTAGTGCATATTATATTTTTTTAGTGAATATATACTATAACCTTTTATGATTAGTGCGTATATATACCTCCACTATCTATTAAGATAATTAAATTATTTATTTTTGGAAAACATTACCACATATAACATAAAATCATGAAAAAGTTCACATTTTAATAAAAATTAAGTTCACATAATGAATAAATATCAATATATATTTATACCAAATATCCCATACCAAAACATTCATCGATGAACTACAATAGTTCACAAACCCTCATCCTCACTTGGGAAATGTTGTCACACATGAACAGACTAACATTATATTTATTTACTTCATATTTTCTTCACGATCATCTATCTAATGAAACTTGAATCCCATCTATGTTATGTTGGAGAGTTTATTAGTAATGAATGAGAAATTTATCACAAAATATCCATATTATTCCACAAAATGAAGAAACCACTAGATCTTCGTTATTGTTTCCAATATATACCAACGTTTAAAAAAAACTACCATTTATAGGTCTACCGATATAGCCTCTCCTATGGTTACTTAATAAAAATATAAAACATTCTCTAATGTAAATTCACACTTGGTAAATTTTTCAAACAACTTCTCCTTTATTAGGGCCATTAATACCATCCTTAACTGACCATCATGTTTTTCCATGGTCATGGAATAAATAAAAATATCATATTAATGACTAAAACAATGTAATCAAGGTAATATTTAATGATAATAATCATTATATCCATTAATATAATATGGTAATTATTATTACAATATTACATTACTATAAATTCATAGGTAATATAACACATACTTATGGATATATTAGTATTGTCCCCATAATAACCCTCAATTCATGATATATAGATAAATTTTCAATCATGTAAATTTATTGAGATCTTCACAACTAATCAGACAAGTAATTAATACGGGTAGAGGATTCATATTCTGTATTTTGAAAATTTTAATTTTTATGATTATCATTATAGATATAAATTGATTAATCTTTTTTCTCAGAAAACAGAATAGTTTTCCCCATGATGATTCCCATGGATGAATGAATCCCTCATCATGTTTATCATATATTGCCTTATTCATTTCATCCAACATAATAGGTTCCATTAAACATGTTTTCTTTGAAATAGGTATAACAGTAGGTATGAATTCTATTGAAAACAATTTTTTTTATTTTGAGCACGAATAGTCAAATATTAATAAGAAATATCAACAAAATATTGTAAAATATGAATATCATTGATGTTGAGCATGTCCCAAATCATTAGATAGAAACAACCACTTGAATAGTTATCAAGTCACTTATTGGATGTTATTTTATTTTGATGATTATATTTATCATTACATTGATAGATAATAATGGTTTGTTTGGGAATATGAAATTTTAATTCCATTCCATGAAAATTTATCAGAGATTTATATAAATTAAACTCTTTCCACATCAAAAATAACATTTAATTAATCTATTAATTGGATAACATGATTCTTGGGAATTATACTCCCAAATACATGAATTAATGAAGAATCATAGACATGAGAATAGATCATCATACCATTAAGTGTTTTAACATCTAATTATGTATTTAATATTTTTCTTGGTTTTATGGAAAATATATAAAATTATTTATATATAAATTATATGGTATATATAAAACCAAAAAACTTGCTAACCATTCTAGTGTGGATGGTAAATGTACTTTCGAACACATTTTTATCAAAACCCATTATAGAAACAAAAATAAAATATGATTTTACGTTGCCTCTAAGATTAAGAGGTCACAGACATGGATATTCATAAAATAAAATTACTATTTCAACGCCACTTAGCATAATGTCAATAATTCTTGGATTTGAAACACTAGAGTCTTGGTGGTTCATTCAATGATGAATTTTCTCCATCATTACCTAACATATTCATCATATTACATTGGTTTTAGATTTCCCACTGACCTTACATTCCATAATAAAAACATTTACATGAACCAATAGTAAAATTTCATCCATTTTTTCTTCAACCCTTACTATATAATAAAATTATATTTTTCTCAATATGGTTTTTAGAAATTTTGTTCAATTCCATAATTTTATTTTTTTCTGAACCATGAGATTGATGGTAACTCAAATCTTCATCTACACATTGATAACACATAGAAAAATTTCTTCATAGTTACTAATGAATTTTATTGATAATACCCTTTGGTGTCTTGGTTTTAATCCACTCAAAAATCTATAAAACTTATTTTAATGATTGATGATTATACCAAAATCATACCTCACATGTTTTGTAAAATTTTCAAAAATGGTACTACTGAATTCATCATCCTTTGTACCTTGGTCAATTATTTCCTTATCCATTTCTATATATAGAATACAAGGAATATACTTAATAAAAAATCATATCCTGAAACCAAAGATTCCATGGAGTAATTTTCACCATGATTCCTTGTTTTCTTGATAATATTCCACCATTTATTGAATCATCTATCCAAATTCTAAATAGCTAAAATATTTTTCCATGTTCTGATCACATGGAGATGAAAAATATCATTTCAGTCATACAAATATGTTTCATAGAAACTAGTGTATTAACAAACCAATGGAAATAAGGTATATGTTACCTTATAAATGTATCAATATAATATTGCACCTTCCTTTTCTCATTTGGAGTCTCTACATAATTCATATCTTGATATTGTTTCTTTATAAAAACAATAAGATTATATATTATGGATATCATATCATTTAGTTTCTCGTGAAAACATTAATTTAATTATCATTTATATTCCACATAAAAAACGTTCATTTGGGTAAAAACCATTCACTATAACTATAAAAAATAATTTAAGAAACTATAACCATATTAGGAAAAAACCTCTTTATGAAAAAAATATTTTATGATTTCTAAATCATGAAAAGGTACATTCAATCTATGTCACATTATGTTTATACTAGTCCATCCATGATTTTAATTTATTCAAATCATTCATAATGGTATTTAAATAAATTTTGAGTAAACTAGAGAATATCCCCAAATAGTATCAAATCATATGTGCAATAAGGACACACTCAACGTACAATATCTTAATAGTTGAGATATATTCAAAAAAATATTTTTGAGGCTATAACCCTATGATGCATATGCTCGGAATCCACATCCACAACTCTCATCAAAACATTATTATTTTCTAGAAAAAACACTCTTCTTTACTTACCAAAACCTAGCATATTCTCCAATTTGTAGGACTGTACTAAGTGTTCTCACTTAATGTTTCTTATCGAAGATTGAAAACGTAACTAATCCTTACTATGAAACCATCTATATGGTCCCATGATTTTAAAACAATGGTTTTACCTCCTAATATATAAATATTAATTACATAACATTATGATCTATTATAGAATATTATATATTTAGTGTCTTTGGAAAAATGTTATACAAAAACATCATTTTCATGATAGATTAACAACATATACCACTATGTTCTTTAAAACTAGAACACTTATTAGAAAAATAAAACATCAAACCATTATTCATATCATGGGTAAACAGAACATAACAAAGGGTGAAGTCAAAATCTCAATAAGGTTAAAAAAATAGAGACAATAATGATTGCATAAAAATATATTGAGAATAAGGGTATGCGGATAATAGCTTAAAATTATAAAATTGTTCATCTCATATCATAGATAATTGGCATGATACTGTAATATATTTTCATACTTAATATTAATTGATCACTAAGGACTCGATGATAACAATCTATGAGATTGTATATCATATAGAAGACATAAGATTTTGGAATACACATAAGAATTGAAATTCATTTTTATGTTACAAAAATCAACCCATACTGTCATAGTTTTTTGTTTTTCATCCACAATCCATTATATCTATTGTAATTGTTCACTCCTAATATAATCATAGTGTACATATTCTATTATGTAATATGATTCACTCCCCATTCTGATAATAATAATAGTAGTTGATATTGAATTAGAACATTCGGAGAATTGTATCACTAAGAGTGGGAGAGGGTGAATTAGTGATACTCTTTTCATTTATGTTTCTTTTTAATTGAAACAACCTTCACCTATTATTAAGGATTTAAAATCCCTACTGAAAATCATATTAACACAAATCCAAAGGAACAAAATGATTTACAGGGATCACTATTCAATAAAAATAGCAACCTCCTTGGTATGGTTTGGAAATGATCCAATACAATATAATCCACTAATAAAATAATCCATGGATAATAATCTGTAGGATGAAACCATTAACTCATGTAGAACTATGAAACCATCCCACTAGTGTTTTTTCTCCATCTTAGCACAATAGAGTAATAAACCAGTTTTATAACAACTCATGTTACCTTCAATTATTTTCAATTAAAAAACTTTATTCATATTATAAAACAATTCATCAATTCCTTACCCAGATGAAGGGTAAGAACAACCTAGAAATTGTTATGAAACCCTGAGTCTAATATTTTCCGAGTCTGATTCATTCAAAATAGATCTCCTAATTCGATTTATTCAAAAAATATATATTTTGTCCGATTGTTTTAACAAAATTCTTTTAGACTGATTCTTTCAAAAAAATTATGTCAATCCAATTATCATAGTGAAATCAATGGAGTGGAATCAACACTACTTCAATTCCCGAATATATTTTTCATGTATAATAAAATTTGAATGATTCAGCACCACCCAAGAAAATTGTCAATCTAAAAAAAACGAACTCTCCATCTCTCTAGACACTCAAAGCTTCTCACAATTCGAGTCCCACAAGTAAAATGTACTTTATGATTTTTATAGGTGACCCAAAAAAAGATTATATGGGAAGCCCAAAGAACTTTCCCACTCAATTAATTTCACCAAAATCAATGTTTCTCCTGAAATATCTGAGTAATTATGTCTTTGTTAACGATTCTATATTCTTACCGAATCTTTTACAATCTTAATCACTTCATTTTCAAACACCTATTTAATATGTAAATACAATTACAATTGATGAGAACTACATGAGTTTGAATCATATTCACTCATTATTATTTCTTAAAAATAATTATTAATACCACACAAATTGAATGTGTTTGAATAAATTCCCTCCCCTACTTGAGATACACTCAATATTTAAAAAGAATGTCTCCCACGTGAAAATTTATTAAAAAATATATAATTTATTTTAGTTTCTATTGACCTAGTTGAGAAACTTCATCATTAAATCCAAATCCTATGAATGATTCATGACTACCTTCATGACTTTGAATTCATTGAGGATCAACTTTATAATCATATTTATTCAACTGGAAAGTATTATAAAATAACATTCATTCGTAATTCATTTTTTTCAACTCAACCCAAGCATGATCTTTTAGGATTAATATTGGTTGGGATTCTATTATATTGAATATTATTATATTAGGTAATGATCATTCTGGTTATGATCATTCTTGATTCGATCATCCTAGGTACAATCATTCTATTTACAATCTGTATGGATACAATCATTCTGATTATAATGATTTCTAGTTATGATCATTCTGGATACGATCATTTCTCGTTACTTTTATTCATGATACAATCATTATAGATATGATCATTATGGTTACAATCACTTCTATTTAAATTCATTCTCGTTACAATTGGTGGTTGCGATACAATATAATCTGATAAGGATGATCAACCCAGATACGATGCAAAACAATCTGATATGATTCATTATCATTCAACACCATGTCCTTCCTTTTCTATTACCCGGATACAATTATTTTGAAGAAACTGGTCACTTTTATTCGTTCATCATCACCTAATCTATTGGTACCGCATGGAATAACACCACATTCTATTGGCATCATTTTTCTCATCAGCATCACTTTTCATCGGTATCTCTTTTCCATCAGTACCACATTCATCAACACCACTTATAAATTAGTACAACTTCTTTTATCTTAACCTAGAATACAATTATATTGATTCAGAATTGATAAAATATTTATATGAATATTTTGTCTTTTTTTTAAAAAAATGGTTACCACTTCTTTCACCCTACAATCTGAATTTGATAAGCTGGAATAAAATTCTTTTATGATTGTTTTGAAAAAAAAACTAAAGACGATTCTTTTCTAATTGGAAGTATCTCTTTCACCCCCCATTTCTTCTATCAATATTTCATCACATGTTCTCATTACACCACATGAATTTATGAAATAAGAATTGTCAAAGCATCATTACAATTAACATGGTCTGATTCTTTTCAAATCAAACCCAAAACAATATTTTCCACTGAAAAAAATGGAACACATTTCCTTTCCTCAAAACATACCTTGAAAAAAAAGAAAACACTTCAAACCTTCATTACCTTAAGTGTTTTCCTTTATTCAAAATAGACATTGACAAAAAAAATGCAACACATGAAACCTTCATCACATTGTTCATCATATTTTTCCCAAAAATCTCCCTCATTTGATTTGTTTATCATCGAAGTTGTATAGATCACTGAATTTTTTAAACTCATGAAACGGATTACATAACAAAAATTCTAAAACTATGTGAGATAAATCATTATAGGAAAAAAATAATTATTTGAAAAACCAGGATATCCAAAATAGTGATCATAACCACCTATTTCTTTTATTCATTCTTCATGGAAGACAATTACATTTATTTTCCTACAACCACTCTAAGAAATAGTTAGAACAGTTCCCACACTACACAATGATAAATTCACAGATTACCAACAAATCTCTCTTTTTTGAAATTGTTTTATGAAAAAAAATGACTCATCCCTCCTGAAAAAACAGTCCAAAGGCTAGATGAGATAGGGGTCATACACACATATCTCAACCTTGAAGAGAATGTGGTTGGAAACTGATGTTAAACCTCATTTTTGAGAATTATTCCTTCAACAATGGTTTAATGAAGATATAAAAAACTTGTTTCGATGTTGGAATGTACTCTAGCATCAATTTATTCTTCTCCACATGTTATTTGATGTAATGATATTTGATTTCAATATTTTTTGAACGTGAATATTGCACTGGATTCCTGGTGAAATTGATTGTACTTTAATTTCCACAACACAAGTGAATGGGAAACATAACTTCTATAAGTAAATATTCCAATTGTGATTTCATCCACATATGTTGTGTATTGACTTGAGTAGTAGCAACATACTCTTTTTTATTTGTACTAAGAGTCACTAAGTTTTGTTTCTTCAAATTCCAACTAACATAATTCTTTACAAAAAATAATACACCACCTGATGTAGATATTTTATCATCAACATTACCATCCCAATATACATAATAATACCAAAAATTTTCAATTCTATATAATCTGCAATACCTGATTCCAAATTATTTTGTGCCCCTGATGTATATGAGAATTCTTTTTCCACCAATGAGATTTTTTTCTCTTATAGAACTCTAAAATCTTGCACATATGGTAAGAGAGAAAACAATGTCATCTCTTGAGGAAGTAAAACACAATAGACTTTCAATCAGCTTTACATAGTCCTTTGATCCACTTCATTTCCACATCCATCATTACTCAGCATTTTTCCCACTAAAATATATGTGAAAATATGTTTTTGATTTTACATTCAAAAAATCATGAGATGTTCTTTTGTATACATTTATTGGGAGAGGAATATGAATTATTTATTTTGATGGACTTGAAACCCAAGAAATTATTTCATTTATCCCAGTATGGAAATTTCAAACACATTATTCATTTCTTTAGAAAATTTATCAGAATTTCATTCATCATTCCCAATAATGATAATATCATCAACCTAAATAATTACAATGAGGCAATGATCTTGAAATTCTTTGTTGTATGTATTTTTTCCGCTCTTCATTTATTAAAATTAATCATTCTTAGTCTTGTATCGAATTTGGAATTCCATGCCCCAATATCTTGTTTTAGTTTATACATTTCTTTTTTCAATCAGCAGATATAACATTCATATTTTCCAATAACAATGCCACATGTTTGTTCAATGTAAACCTCTTCTTCAAGATCACTATTTTAGAATTTAGATTTTACATACATATGAAAGATCATGTATCCTTTTTTGACTGGAAATAGTAAGAAATATTCTTATTGATTCATGTATTTCTAATGGAGAAACAGTTTTATCAAAATCAACACCCTCAATCTGTGAGTACCCTTTTCAAATGAATCTTTCTTTGTTACTTGGAATTTTTCATTCATATTGATTTAGAAACACCATTTTGTGCCAATGATTTTTTTTTGTTTTCATGCATAGCTATGAGTTAACATATATTATTCTTTTCAATATGATACATTTCTTTATTCATTGATTGAAACCATTATGGATGTTCACATTATTCTATTACATCATTCGGTTCCACCTTTGAATTCAGATAAGTATGTGTAATGTAATTGGTTGTTTATCAAGTGTAATCATTCTAATGTTGGCACCAGTTATATTTTTGCCTTCAACATGTTTCCTCAAACTTGGATAATATTTTTTATTGTCTTTCTAATCAATGGAAATATATATATTTGATTCATTACATTTACTGTTATTATAATTTTTTGTATCATTATCATAATAATATTCTTTAACTTTCTTAACTTCATTATATTATTTAACATGTTTATCCTTATTAGATAATTCAATCACTTTTACATCAATTGAATCAGTATTTATTTTTGTTTTCTTGTGGAAGAATTTAAATCCTCTTCCATCTAGAGAATATCCATGAATTATTCCATACTCACATTTCTTTTCTAACATACCATGGTTTCCATCATTCATATTTATAATACAAGGACTCTCAATGAAAACTAAAGTGCATCAAACATGGATTTTTTCCATAAAATAATTCATAGTTAGTTATTACTCACTGAATCCTAGAGAAAAAACAGTTCTAAATATAATAATTGTTCTCATGTGTTTCCTCAAAAAGGAATCTGATTGACCACGCTCATGTAACAAGGTTCTTTCTATTTCTACGAGGATTATATTATTTATTTTAGCAACCCCATTCAGTTGGGGAGTGTAAGGAGAGATATAATTGTGCCTAATTCCATAATTAAAAAGATTGTTTTCAAACGCATCACCTTTACATGCACCACCATTATCAGTTCTCAACTTCTTCACAGAATACTCACATTCTTTCTCAACTTCTCTTCAGAATCGTTTAATCATTCTCATAGAATCATATTTATATTTCTTGTAAAAAACACCTGTTATGAAATTAAAAGCATAAATGAAAGTAATGAAGTACTTATATCCATGTCTTTATTGTTTTCTCATTGACCCACATATATCAGAATGGATCAAATCGATGTGTTGTTTTTATAAAAAATTAACTTCCTTATTCACAACCTTTTTAATCATTCCTTTCACGAAAATAGTGTAATACCAATCTCAACATCATGGAAAAACAAGAATGTCTCAGACATTATCACTTTTTAATAACATGTTCATGTTTATCTAAAACATTTGTCCAATCTTTTTATGCCACAACTTATTCTCTTCCACCATACTGATGTAAAAATAGTTTTGTGAATCACCAACATGAAACAGGTTTCATTTTGTACGTTCGAATCTTAAAACAATCTTACCAACTTCTTCACTCCTCACAAAAAATCCAAATTTCTTGAAGATAACATTGTTACCTTCATTACACAACTCTAAAAAACTTAACAGATTATGTTTCAGCCCATGCACATACAATGTTTTCTAGAATTTGATCATTAACATTCAAATGATGGATGACCCAACAATATTTATTTTCAATTATTCATCATTTCCAAAGTCCATAATGACTTCTTCAAAATAATTCACATACACCAACAATTTCAATTCTTATATCATGTGAGATAAACAACACTATCACATATAAATGTCCATTATCCTTTCAAGGGTTTTAATGAAGTTTCAACATCAACAACCTTTTCTCAATTCATTTCATTATTCACCATCAGCATTTAAGAATTGAGAATCTTTTGTTGCTCCAGTAATAAAAAATAAATCCATTTGCACGGTTTCATCATTTTTCAAAACATTCCCAAATATGTTCACGAGTTTGAAACCTATTTTCAATTTTCACTTAATTATTTTCAGATTTCATCAAGATATCCTCCTCATTTTTTTCTACGAGGAGATTTACTCCCCCTCAATCTCATCCTTTCATAACAATTGGGATAAGAGTAATGTTTTTTTTTGAATGAAAACATACTTTTTTTGTTCCCATGTCCCCCATAATACAAGAAATAGACAGAGAAATATTATTTTCCTCTTAAACCTCCATACTGATCCAAATAAATATAAAACCATATTCAGGCCCATGATGTTTTTAACATCTGAATTCCACACTTTGAACACATACATAACATTACAAGATTTAATTTTTTAGACATAGTTCTATTATTCTTCACACATATTGATGAAATATTTTGTTAAACCTTATCATATTTCTCATTATGAGTACATTGACCAAAATAAGTTATGATGTTTTGGAAACATAGACTTCTAATTTCATCTTCATATAGAACATTTTTGGAAATGGTCCAAATATTATTATTTTCCATTTAACTTCACTTAGAAATGCACATTACAATTCATTTCATCTTCAAAAGACATCTTAAACTAATCTACCTATTTAACTAGATTTTATTTCTCACTAGTACAAAATTCGTGGATTCTTATGAGTTCATCTTCTAACATTTTGATTTGTTTTCCAAGTATTCTATTCTTTCTCATAAATTCCTTCAACACTTCATTCAAATTCATTTAAAAGTGAGTATCTTCTTCTTCAATTACATAACTACTAATTCCAAATTCTTTATCATTTCTTGTCACATCCAATGTATTTTCATTAACATACTCAGTGGATTTTTTGGATTCAGCATCACTCCATTTTTCTTTTTCATATTTTGAAATTTATCTTCTTCTTTTTGATTTGAGGAATTTATTATTGTTTCCTTTATCTCCTATCTTCTTCAAGGATCTTCTTGTATTTTTTTCTTCAATATCAATATCACCTTCATTCATTCATTGAGGAGCATTAGCTGCAAAGTGACCCACTCCTTTATATTTAATACATTTAAAGGGATGTGTCCCTTTTTATTTCCATGTACCTCTTTTCACGTTGTTAGAAAACAAGTAGATGATTTAATTTAGATTTTTACAAACCTCATTTTCACAGTTAGAGTCACCAGCATCATCTTCAATAACAACCTTCATTGAAATTTTATTCTTCATAGCCATTAAACACATTAATATATAAACCCATGTTTTCTTTACTTAGAATTCCATCAAATAATTTAATAGCTAAAAAGAGTTCTATGTATATCATCAAGAGACAATGTTTCATTATCTTTTTCTTCCAGTAACGAAACATTTGTATTGAATTTGATAGTTATGATTCAAAATATTTTCTCAATAACTTTATAGTCTTTTAGATTTTCACCGAGTCATATGATATTACTCACAATGTCTTTATTCTTGGTAAATAATTCCCCAATAGATTCATGCTCACCCATCTTCAAATCATAATACATAAATCTCCGTATTTTTTAATTTTTCTTCTTTAATATTTTATTGCCTTCATATATGTTTTTAAACTCATCACATATGCCATTAGATGTGGAAACACCTTTACTATAAATATTAAACATTCATACAGTGATGATAATATTGAATAATTGGAACTTCAATCATTCTCAAGAAACTTCTTTTTAGCATGTCTAAGTAAAGCACTATTATCAATGGGTTAAACCCAACTGTTGCAGCTTTAAGAACATTATAAATGATAGAAATAAGATATATAATCATTATATATTTCCATATATGATAGTTAGCTCCATCAAAAACCAGAATAGCTTTATTGTTCACATATTTATGTTCCCCATCAGCAATGGAATGAAGGGAACCTGGCTCTCATACAAATAGAATGTTCCCGGTTTGAGTATTGTATCACCAAGAGGGGGAGGGGTGAATCAGTGATAATTTTTATATTATGTTTCTTTTAAATTGAAATAACCTTCACCGCCTATTAAGGATTTTAATTCCCTCTTGAGAAACAAAGAAACACACATCCAAAGAATCACAAAATTTAAATGGTTCACTATTGACTAAGAATAGCTACATCTATGTTATGGTTTGGAAATGATCCAAAACCATTTAATACATTAATAAAAGATTCATTATATTATAATGAGTATGATGTACCATTTTACTCATGTAGAACTATGAAAAAATTCCACTAGTGCATGTTCTCCCTCATATCAAAATTGATTAATACAACTATTTTTAAACAACTCATGTTAAATGATAAAATTATCAAATCAACAAATGTATTCAAATTGAAATACAATTCAAAAGTTAATTACCAAAAATAAAGGGAAAAACTACCTAGACATTATTAAGAAACACTGATTCCAATATTTTTTTAGAATGATGCTTTCAAAATAGAGCTCCCAATCAGATTATTTTAAAACAAATCTCCATGCCCAATTCGTTGAAAAACATCACCTAGTCTTGTTCGTTCAAAAAAAAATCTCCCAATCCATTTTTTAGATAGAAAACAATGGATTATACTCATTACAACATTAATACACGAATACAATATTCATGAAATTTAGAATATTAATGAAATAGCACCACCCAATATAATTTTCAATCTTAATGGAATTTAACTCTCCATCACTCTAGAAAATATGAGCATATCTCTATTCATTTATCCCAAGTACAATGTAGTTCATTCCATTTATAGGTGAGTGAAAACATGTTTTTGTGGGAATTATATAAAATATTCCCACTCACTTAAATTCACTCAATTATGAGTTTCACTGAAAATATCAGAGAAATTAAGACTTCGTCAACACATCTCAATTCTTCTCGAGTCTTCTATATTCTTTATCTCTTCTTTTATAGACTCCAATTTTCAATTTCAATACAATTAAAATTGATGAGAAATATGAGTGACTGAATCTGATTCACTCATGCTGATTTCTTGAAAAAAAAATTCTTCATTCTATACCAATTAAATTTGTTTGAATAAATTCACTTCACTATTTGAGATACACGAACTCTATTAAAAAAATGAATCCCCCTTGGCAAATTATTCATCAATCTCTATATTATTATATTTTCTCTTATCCCACATGAGAAAACTCATCATTACATTCAATATTTGTGCTTGAATCATGACTACCTTGAAGAAATTTAGGGTATTGAGGATCATATATAGCATCCTCTAAATTAAATTTTAATGTATTATTGCTTTCAAAACAATCTTTTTATTTTATTCTAATCAAACATAGCATTGTATTTTTTTTAATACAAATGGTCTGGACACTATTATTCTGAATAGGATCATATCTAGTTATGATCATTCTAGTCATGATCATTCCAGTTACAATCATCCGGGATGCGATCATTCTGGTTACAATCATTTTGGATATAATCATTCTTGATTACAATAATTTCTTGTTATGATCATTTTTATTACAATCATTTTTAGTTACAATAATTCTATATACAATCATTATAGATACAATCATTCTGGATACAATCATTTCTAGTTACAGTCATTCTGTTAACAATGTCTGGTTACGATATAATACAATCTGATAAGTATGATCTTCCCATATATAGTGAAAAACAATCTGATATGCTTCATTCACAGTCAATTACATCTCATTCCGTTTATTCAAAAAGAAGGTTATTGTTTTGAAAAAACAATCAGTGTATCGTATTCTATCAACATCACCTAATCCATCGACACTACATAGATCAGATCCACTTTCTATCAGCATCACTTTTACGAATAGCACCCATTTTAATCAGCATCACCTTTCTATCGGTACCACTTTAATCGGCACCACCTTTGCATCAATACCACTTCTTTTACATTAACCTAGAATCCTATATTTTTGAAACCCAATCAATACAATCTTGATATTATTGTTTTGGAAAACATTGGGTACAACATATTTCACCCAGTCATATATATATGATAAACCTGAATACATTTCATTTCGAATTGTTTTGAAAAACAATCTGAATACGATTATTTTTATATTATTTTGAAAAAAAACTTGAATAAGATTACTCTCCAATTGGCATAATCTATTTGACTTCGCTATTCTAATATCATGAATTCATAATAAGTTCTCAATACAAATCTTGATTTATAAAAAATAAAAAATATTAATGCATATTCACAATTTACATGGGTATTATTCATTAAAAAAACAAAAAAAAAATTGTTTCCGCAAAACAATGTGAAGTTATTTCATTTATTGAGAGCATTCCATGAAAATAGAAGACAAAAATGTAAACCTCAATCCCCATGATCAAAAACATGGTCCCAACTAATATTCATCATAACCCAATGAATTGGAGGGATATTTAATTCCTTTCCCACCCATTAATTAATGAAAATTATATAAATCTGTTTTATAAGATCCTAAATTATTCATTACATATCATTAATTATGGAAAATAAATGAACTTCATAATAATTTCATCAACTCATCATAATATAACCTATGGAAAATAATTTGGATTATTAAATATCGTATCATCATAATCATATATCATAGACAAAATAAATAAGGATTATATCATTGTATCATATTCTAAATGAAAAATATATAACATTAAATAATTTGATATAAGATGATAAATATTATTAAAATATCACTACAATATTTCATGTGTAAAATACACAATTATCCTTAAAATAAGTTATTTATAACACATTTATTTCAAAAATATTTTTTAAATCATATCCTTTAAAATATAAATTTGAAACTAGGAAGGGAATCCTTAACCCCTTGACTTTTCATGATGACAGAAAATTCCAATAATACCATTTTCAATAAAAAATGTTTACATTCATCTTTTTGGAAAAAATTCAAAAGTAATTAATTATTAACATGGAAATAATATTAATTTTAATCTATTTTGTAAAAGGTAAAATATTGGATAAAATTACTTCAAAAATTTTATGAGTATATTAGAAACAATCATGGAAGAATTTTAAAAGAATATGGAGATGGAAGATAAAATACTTTTTTTATGAAAAGTAAATTAAGGTATATATTTACCTATAAAAATTATGTATCTTGAGTAAGTAAATATAAGAAAATTAAATAAAAAATAAATTTATTAAAAACTAACTACTGGATAGTTCATTATATTTTTTCTAGGGGGGTCATTGAATTTGATCATTTAAAATTTAGTCACAAAAAATCGCAATAAATGATGAGATTGAAGCACTCAATACATACCTTAGGTATGAATTTATTCTAATGTCATCTAACCTACAATATAGTAAATTTAGATATTTTGACTATATTTTTGAATAATTTACATACTTATAACATCATATATTTTCTACCTATAACATTTCAATAACAATTTATTAATAATTATTTTAATAAAATAATCTTTTCCTTGTCATTAATGTTTTATTTTTCATGAGAATTTTGATTTGGTAATTCTGGTCCTTACATATTAATCATGGTTCCATAATATATAGAATTTTAATCATCATTTACATATAATATATATTATTTATATATATATATAGTTTCATCCATAATGTATAGATATTGAAAAATAATTAGACAATTCATTGAGATTGTAGGTCGTATGTACTCATGAACATAGCTTTAAATTTTTGATGGATGGATCAAAATAACATTAAAGAATAATACACCTTTATAGAATAATTATTTAATAAAAAATGTCATATATATTTTTCAAATACTCTATTATGTTCATCCACATAAAATGTAAATGGAAAATGTATCGCATTGTATTGTGGTGGTGGTGGTCCACATATACATGGGAGCTATGTTATCATTATCGAACAGATTGATATCTAAGAAGTTATAAATGAAATTATAATTTCAAAATCATGAAAATTTTATAAACATCATGTATAAAAATTAAAACCATTATATTACACATGAATTAATGATGGTAATGACGAATGATTCATATAACTATGTAGAGGTATTATGCCACACGTATGCACATGTAATAATTTCACATCGAATTTTTAGGAATATTTTGGGGATAATGGTAGTTAAATAAAAATTAAATAATTTTAAAAAATAAAGGATAATAATATTTTTATTTTTCATATAATAACACATATTTAGTGTTAATAGAAATAAATATCAATTCTATGTAGTTGGGTAAGATGAAGACCTCTTATTTAGAAGGCCTCCTTTAGATCCCTAGTGAAGGTCCTTCTGAATGAAATTATATGAATACCATTACCTATACACCATGGATGGGTATGTTTAGATGATAGTAAAATATGGTTTTTATGAGATAGATATATAAATTTAGTTTCATGAAAATACTGATGGGGTTTCCATTTTTTTGGTAGGTAAAAAACAAAAATGGAATTACCTAAAAGTTAAAAATCAAAATAATGTATTTCTAATGTATATTTCTTAAAAATAAAAATTAATTCAACTAAAAATATTATATTGTATAAATATCATCATATTATGAAATTATGAATGGATTTGGTTCCATATAAACATTATTGTTTTTATTAACCAGTTTAATGACAATTTTTAAGATTAATTGCCATGAAAACAATTTAAATTATTAACGGATTAAATTTTAATTAGATGATAAAAATTGATCCATTAATAGGACATGTGTAATATTTTAGACAATATATTATTTTAATTTCAACTTTCAGGATTTTTTTATTTAAAAAAACTAATGAAATATTATTTTTTCTATAATGTCATAAATTTTATTTGTTAGAAAAATCACATAAATTTACCTTAAGAACAAAATGTAGTAATGTAATTAAAATATAATCCTTCAGAACATTCTGATTTTTTTTTCACACATAATATTTTTGGTGAACCATAAATCAACAAATATATTATAATTTTTGTGTTTTTAAAATCATTTACATAATTTTTCTACAGCTTGCATGATCTCTATGTTGTCGTTGTGAAATAAATTTTGCAAATTATTTCATTACTAAAAATTTATATTGATAAAAACAATAAAATCATATATCAAATTTTTTTAATTATTCTTTTTTAATCATCCAAATAATATTTAGTGATATTAAATGCAAGAGAGTGATATTTTGAAATTTTCATTATTTAAAACAATATAAAAGTATTTATCAAGGTATAATAGAACCAAAAGCCCATATATCTAATCCATGGATATATGTGTAAAACATAGTCCAACATTTTTTGATAAAGGAAAGTGTTAGTGAAATTTTTGAAGCCTTGTCCCAATGTATTCACACAAATTTTCTCTTTTTACCCTTAATCATGTGATAATGTTTGCCCGATGTGATTATTTATAATGATAAAAAATATGATAAATTCATTTATAAAATTTTATTATCCTAATTAAATATATGGAATAGAGTTTTCAACATTCAATTCCAATATTTATAATAAATTAATTTTGAATAGGTGGTAAAAATGTGATGAAAAAATTTCTTCAGTAAAATTTATTTTCAATATTAAAACATGGTTTATTATTACCCCTTTCGATGAAAAAAATTACATGAATGGTGAAAATATTTTTTGTATATATAATATATATAAATTTAATAAAATAATATACAAATACATAATAATATATTTTATATTGAAAAAAATTAATTTCATGCTTAAAATTTAGTTTATCATAAAAAAACTCTTTTCTATAAAAATAATTTTAAAATATATAATAAATTAAAAATAAATGAATTCATTTTATTAATGTTTGAACCAATTTTTCTTTATAATTTTCTTATTATTATTCATACCTAACAATCCAATGTATAGGAGATAATTATCAAAAAAATAATATTTCTATAGTATAACATGGTTTATTTAATATCAGTATTACGTGTAATGAAATATATATGTGAAATTTAATTCATATAAATAGAAATATGTCATAAAATCTCATGGTGTAACTATAACTACCAAATCCATGTTTCTATGGTTTCAAATAGTTATAAAAATACACCCACAAAACTATGATATATATATATATATATATGATTGAAAACTTGTATAAAAAGTTGGATCCTTTGAAAATGTTGAAGAAGAATCCTTATACCCTAATGAATGAAGAGACAACCCAAAAAAAAATAACCAGGTCAATCACTACCTAATCACACAATTTATTTATCACTAAATGTATTATCCATGTACAAAAATAAAATTTAATAAATATATAAAAAATATACACGTTAAAACATCCCCATTATTATGCCATATTTATTCACTGAATCAAAACAACCTATTTATATTATCACATCTAATCCATATAATTCTGTAAGAATACTAATCATGTCATTCATGTAGTGTGATCAAAATAAACCATACATTACCTAATATTCAAAGGATTAAATGTTTTCATTATCAACAATAATAACAATAGAATAACCATAACCACATCCATATACCATGTATACATGTATTAAAAATACCTCAATGTTTTATCATATTATGTAATATTGACCATGATGGAAATCACTGGCATTCTTATACCTAAGCATGAACAACCCCAAAACTAATACACGTCATCATAAAATAATCATCACATAAATAACACATTTTAACTCATTTCATTAAAACCATTCCATATATAAAAGATATTCCAAGGAAGATGGATGATTCAAGAATCCACTTCACCAACAATGGAGATTTTTGGGGAACACCTAGAAGAATACATATTTATGTATTCATTATGTGATCCAAATTGGGTGGTGTGTATATATAATCATAATAACATATGAGTTTAATATGTTAACATAATTTTTGAACGATAGAATTCATAATAATAGTCCTAGTATCAACCGAAAATCATTACCACATATACATTATCCTCTATAAACACTAAATCCACCTCTACACATCAATCATACTCAGTATTCCACATAATAATTCCTAAACATTTATCAAATATTTCAGCATAATTAATATATCAAATGATTATATATTTAATATTTAACATCATTATGACAGTAATTATGACATTAGTTCATGACATTTATGAACAACCCATTTAAAAGGCAACAACAATATTTTTTATGCGTTGGCCAATATTTAATTTAACATATGATTTATTCATTATGGTGACACTTATTATATTCCACCTATTTACAAAATTTAAATTAGTTATTCACATCACATTCCATTTTATTCCATAACACCTCGTCCAAATTAAAATTAACCCAAAAAACAAATTATTCCCCACTATATATTCTACGATAGTCCATTCAACTATACACTAAGATTCCTATAAAACATACCCCTTTCTATATACAATCCATACCATCAACACCACATGATCATTCACATATTCTCATTACCCTAAAATTTATTTGACTACAACACTACACAACCAACTCATTATAATATAATGAAAGGATGAAATCATAAAACATTTCTTTCATAAAATCATTGATATTCCTAAAAATAATTCCTAAAAAAATAAACAATACACATTTCTAGATTTCCCAAACAACCCATATATTACATTATTTAAAAATTTACCCTTTATTTTTTTATCCTTCAATCAAGAATGAATATTCATTAATTAATCTAGAAAAATAAGAACGCATTGTTTTTATTTTCAAGACATAATAGTATTAACAACCATTTTTGAGATAAATTAATAAAATTTTTAAAATACATGTGAATCAACTTTCCATCATCAATTAATTTGTTAAATAATCTCATCACAATCCTTTGTCAATTTACACAATTTATTAAGGTAGTACAAAAATAATTTAAATTCCATGATATTTACAACAAATATAATAGAGTTCATGATTCATCCACCACATCTTGTTACACAATGATTAACATTATAATTAGATAAAAGTTGAAGAAAGATTTTATGAGCCCTAAAACACAAGAAGTAAATTTCAAATTGATGCAAATATGATCATGTACTAGATAGGGATGGTTCTACACATTTTGTTTCATGAATTAAATGAAACAATAATTTTGTGGACACATTATATTTCATATAACATCATCTATATAAAGTGACGATCTTTCATATATACATTCTAATGACACTTATCATTATTCCAAAATTCTCTTTTAAATCAGTTTTTATGATTTATCATATTTTATGAACATAAAATATCATTAAATAATGTATTATTTATTATACAAAAATGTTAAAAATATAAAATAACAAATTTCATAATATTTAATTATGTTAGGATTAAATATTTAAATTAAATTATTAAAAGAACATTTCATTAAAAGAAAAAAAATTGAAGTTTAATAATGGAATGGTTATTATGATGGGATAAAATACCCATAAAAAATATAATTTCCACTGTAAAAACCCAAATGGAACTTACTAAAATCCAAATTACTCTACAAAGAAATGAAACATATATAGACATGGATGACCCAAAAAATTATCAAATGATAATTATAAAATTCTAAAATGAATTTAAAAAGGCCAATGACTAGATAAAATAAATTTTATTGTTATGGAAATTTTAATGAAACGAATTTAATTTATAAATTACAGCAATATAAATTAAATACCTCATATGAAACCCATCATGCGTCTTAGGGAATTTAGAGTACCCCTATAGATAAAGGATGAACATTTCAATAAAAAAAATCTCTATCATAATAAAAAATTTAAATTGGTAAATACTCCTAAAAATAAATGAATAACTATTATATAATAATTATATGAAATTTAAAAAATTATAAAAACCAAATATGGTTTAATAATTCAAAAATTACTAAATTGCAGGGGTCTCCTCTTGGAATTAATAAGAGTCAACAAAAAATAAAAAAATAAACAATTACATTAATGTTCTCAAATTTATATCTAAAATTATTGATTCACATATAAAATGATTTAATCACATTAAATGGGAATTTATAAACAATATAATAATTCATAAACATATAAATCCCCAAAACAACCCAAAATATCCTAACACATAGAAAATGAAAAAGGATAGGCATTATTTAAAATATATTATCATATAAAATGGTTATGTGAAAATATTATATGGGATTTGGATATACGTTCAAATGTGTACATTTTTTTGTATTATAATGTTAAAAATAATTCACAAGATAAAGGTGTATTATTATAGTTATCATTGTGTTTTTTAAAATGATTATTTAATTTTGATGTATAAAATGATTCTGATTTATAAAAATTAGTATGAAACATCATATTTTTTTGTGGGTTATATAATATACTTGAGATATAAAATATCAATTTAATTTTTTACATGATACTGTTATTTAGTAAATTATTTTTTGTGTTATATTTTTTTATGTTATATATATTCATTGTATATTATCATGTTCTTATGATTATAGGCATATAACTGATATGAAAGTCAACGTAAATCCTAACATGACACCCATATAGTTGTTTTCACATTTTTTTATTTTATTTCATTCTGAAATTATTTCTATCAATTTAATGGGTGTTCCATACAAAAAATAATTATTTTTAAGAGATATGGGACATTTCATAGTTGGAACATAGTATGAAATATGTATGTTCCAAACCTTGAAGTTATTGCATGCAATTGAAGAGGAACTTTGTAACATTAAAAATTAGGTGCATGCCCATTATCTATAACATATAAACTTGGTAGCCGATATATAGAAAATGTATTTCCCACATTTTTTCACATTGTCCCTAAAACCATGTGGCCATAACTAGGAGGCCTCCATCTTTTTGGATAGTGGGGTCCACATAGTTGTCACACGGTCTGGTAGAACCTATGAACTTCCCTTAATTTAAATAGTTTATTTTTTCAAAAGTATAAATCCCCACATTTAACTATATTTCACTCCCATTCTCCCTATTCATCCCCAATAACCAGTATCACCTATCCTCTCTTCCACTTCCCTCACGTCATCAATTGTTTTTTTTTTGATTTGGCTTGGATACTCATGTTAACACTATTAAAGATTCACCCATTTATTCTCCTTGGTTTTATGACCCTTATTTTATTGATATTCATCAATTGGGTAGTTTTAGTGGGCTATAATGGGTTAAAAATAAATTTTCCCCATGTATCTTAATGTTTTTTGTTCTGTTCATAATTTCATTGGATCTCATTATTCATTTTATTTAGGTTTTCAACCAATTGATTGTGGTTTCCAGAATAAACATTGGTGATTATGTGTTTCCATGTAATTTAATGATAATAGTGTGATTTTATATATTTATATATGTTTTAGAAATTCTATGGGTGTCTGGGAGTGTAAAAGAGAGATTTTATAGTTTTTACCATGTCTATGGATTTAGAAATGGTTTTAACATATGAAAATAGTGATAATTTGTATGCTTTTCATTTTTTGGGTAAGATTATAGTTAAAGGGAACTAGTTTGGATTTTATATTATAAATAACCCATAGGAACCTTGGGTATCATCAAATTTATGTTTTCACTAATATATATGTTTAATTTTGGGCCATATATTTGCGTTTCAATAAATTTACATATGGAAAACTATCTAAAATATGTGACATGGATTTCTACAATTAATCCTTGAGTTCATTCCCCCCAATAGATCAATTATGTGATCCAATTTTTATATATGTTATCACCAAGATAAAATACACAAATAACCCAACAATCCTAGCTAATTATGAGTTTTATGTGGTCGATATATATTTTTTATACATGATTTTCGTAGCAATTCCATAATTTAAATTCATTTTAAAATCAAAAGAAACTTTGAAAAACAAAAATTATTACCTTCCATTAGAACGATCAATCTTATTTATCGAACAATTTCTATTCATGGAACACATAGTGGGTTCCTGTTGGAAACCTGATCTCATAGTGTATACATACCCAATGAATATATGTAGACCTTGTTTTCCCTAAAATGGATGGGGAAAATTATTTAAATAGAGGCAGTGATATGAATTATTGATAGTGGTTTCCGTGTTGGTATATGTTAGTGGATCATACAATTTTTTTGTTCTCCCAAATGTCTCATAGAGGATCTAATTTCAATTGGCGGTAACCTTTACATTTTCTTTATTTTGGTGTTGTTTAAAAATTTAATGTGTTTATGTTTCATGTAAAATACCTATTTTTTATAACTTTATTATGGGTTATGGTAATAATTTAATGTGTATGTATTGGGATATTATGGTTTGTAGATATTGATTTTTTTTGTTATTTGTGACATAAATTACCATGGAGTTATTGGATGCCCTGACAGTAGTTTCCAGCACATGGGGATCAAGACATACATTCAGCACATGCCATGGGCCAGGTCGGGTGTTGGATTAGATGGAATCATGGATAAGGATATTAAAAGGTATTATAATCGTAGATTATTTCATTTTATTAGGTTTGGTTATTACATATGTTTTATAATGATAAAATTTACAAATGTCATCCAATGATTTTCTTGTTTTTGTGGGGTGTTTTTCCATCACACATCAAGATAGACCATAAGATTCCATGGGATTATAGGGATTTTGTATGACTCATCCATTTGGGGAAATGAACATGCAATAGACCAGGCATGTGAATCCTGGTATAGTGGAGTGGTTTGAGCTGGTGTGGAATTTTTTTCATTTTATTTTACTGTTTTTTTTCGTGTTATTGTTCTTATATGGACTATGTAATGATGGTTTCCAAAATTTTATTGGTTTAATTTTTAAATATCATGAAAAAAATGAAACTTATTGTATAATGATGAGAGGATACTAGAGAGACTTATCCATCGCCTGTTGATCAAAGACTTGTGAGGTTGTTGTTCGGGCTATCTGGACAATGGATTAGAGAGTATTCTCTAGTACTAAATATGTTTTACATGAAAAAAAGATCCTAAAAAATTCTCAGTCTCTAATGTTTCTTAATAATAACACCCTTATGTATAGTGAATCCCGAATCATCAAAAACATTATGATATGGTGGAGAAACAAAAAGATTCATTGACTTCGTCAATACTCTTGAAGCCATTAAGGATAAATGTTATGGATTTATGTTAGAAGACCCCAATCACAGGTGTTTGGAGTAATTGGTTCAAGTAGTGTGTCATGTGAATATGGAATTGAAGGACATTATGTTTATGTTCACTGAGAAGTACTACACAGATATATAGGTCCTCACTATGAAATTGGAGTTTCTCAATCATTAGTAGTGTGAGTATTCAGTGTTAGAGTGTTCCCATAACATCCCATTATTTTTATAATTTTCACTTGTGTTAGTTAAAAATGAAAATTTGTGGTCCCGGTGGATCGAAATGGGTTTTTAGGGAAAAAATTATTCTTTTCTTCTTCTTACTTAAGCTGAAGATTTATGAAGAGGAGGGTGATGGAGCTTTGATGGGAGAGATCAACAATATGGGAATGTCATTCTTATTTTGGTTACTTGTATCGTAAGGACAGAGTGGGATAACAAACTATATAGGGAAGTGTAATTATGATTTATTGGTAAATAAGAGTGGTACAATATTTAGAGACCAACCTTGAACACTATTTTCAGTAGCTATAATTGATGCAAATTTTGTGTGTTTTCAATATAGGCGATTCGTGCTTGATCGGTCCACATGAATGGTGCCACCCATATCATACTACATATCTGGATACATGGGCTATTCACAATGGATTTTCATGGTTACCCTTACTTCTTAGAACAATTAGGATCTACATATCCCTAGGGGGTAGGTGATTATTTTTATGCCTCCATAGATTAGGGGAATCACATCGGTGGAAATGGTTGTAAGGATGAATCTACCTATGCCCGTTGTGTTCTTTGAAAAAAATAGTCAGTATTCATAAAAATTCCTAAATATAAGATAAGAAAGATAATTATATAAATCTGGAATGAGTGGAATCAGATATGTGTATTGTTACAGTTAACATTATCGATCTTATTATATCACCCATTGTAATTTCCTTATTTTATAGAAGACATTATTATTATTTTTTTATACTCATATTATGGACATTTAGAAACTCCCATGAAAGATTATGTTGTATTCTATATTGATTATTATACCTCTCAGTAGATGGATGGATCTAGGTTTCTAATGGAAATATTTTGTTATATTGTTAGTATAGGTTTGGAAGAATTGGGATCTACTTAACCTAGAGATATTTCTTTTTAATTGGATTTAATGGATGGATCTGATGACATTCATCAAGGCCCACCTCGGTTTCTATAATTTGTGGGAGAATATGACATCCCTTTATGGGAGAATATCATATTTTAAGGGAGAAAATAATTTGTGGTGAGGATGAGTTAGGCATCCACTTCCAGATCTAGATTGAATTCCTCTTAAGTATTTTTTAATCATACTAGAGTATATTGGCAAGGGATCAAAGAGTGTTCTACTATACATGGTAGATGAGTTATTTAACATATTCCTATGTGAATTTTCAGTTTTACCTTTAGAATGAGATGTGGATGATCACTATTGATTTGATGTTGGTTATGAAGATGATATAACTTTTGTCATATCATTGGTCCCGTACAAATGTATGGTAGTAAATGATACTCCAAAGGATTTTGAATATGTTAGGTTCATTCACCTATCTGTCTCTCCATGGACTACGTATGGTTTTGTAGCAAGAAATCTGATGGTCCCATATTACTATGTATTTTCCATCATAAGATAAATGAGAATAGTATGTTGAGTAAATGAACATTTCATTATTTTGTTGAACAGTTTAAACATATTACAATCAATATTTGGTTCTCAAATGTAAACCCTTATTCTAAGGTACCAACATAATATCGTGAGAGTAGAATATGTTTCAACGACTATTATAAAATGTATGTATATTCATTTAGGGTCTATGGTGATGAATTTTGGGCTGGAAAATTCTCTAACGGTTTTCATGGATCATACAAATTGAGTGTTCCATAAATACCTTTACCTTATCATTATGGTGTTTGTGGTTGATATTTTGTTCTATTTTATATCCTACGAGAAGTAAGGGAACCATTTCAGGATTATTCTTGCAATACCTTGATATAAACATGTTTATGAAAAATTATAAATATGAAGTTTATGGATATGATATGTTTTGTTTCTAGAAAATATTATCTAGAATCATAGGGATTCAGTTGACCATCAAATTATCTTGATGTTTATGTCATGGGCAGAGTTAATGATGCTCTTCAAGATTATGTTTCTTCTAAGACTGTCTGATTATTAGAAGCATTTTGTTAAGGACTTTTCCTAAAATAGATCGCCTATGAAATATCTCACATTAAATGGGGTGAATTTATCATGGATTCTATAATTCCTTGAATATTTTGAATATCATAATTAGTGGTTGGATAAAGAACCGATCCATATATTACCAATGTATCGATGGGGTTAGAATTATTATTAATATTTTTTTATATGTTGTGGTTTCATTTTTATGTAGGGTAAAAATGTGGTGGGGGTATTTCCCTCTCAAGCTATGAGATAATGAATAGAATTACTGAACACATGACCTAGAGATGGTATTTATGATGCATTTCCAGATGAAATAGTATCACTATCTTTTTAGTGAGAATTTTACAGTCTAATCAGACCAAAAAATATTGATCTATATCTTATCCAAAAATCATTTTATTGTGATGAATCATTAATTGATTGAATAACTTCTTGGGTTTGACTTTGATGTTACCTATACACTTAGTAAGGGATATATTGTTTCTAATTCGTTGAGATATTTTCTAACATAGGCTCTAACATAATCTAATGATGTGTGAAATTTTATGGGCCTCTTTTCTCGAATGTACATAGAAGCTAAATATGATAGAGGTGGTATATTTTTGGCTATCATATAATTGAAACCCACGAATCTTGAGTTTCCTTGAGAAGAGAATCATATAGATGATTTATGTCATAAATATTCATAGTTTCTTTATTTTGGAAAGGTTACATGTGACTATTTATTTTCATCTACGGTTGATCTCTATTTAAAGGGTTTATCTATTTTTTCATCATTTTTGTGGAATTTGGTGTTTGAAAAAAGTCATCAATATTACATGACTTCCCATTATAATTACAATGTGAAGAGTTTTTATATTTTATTCTAATTTTTGGTGCCACATATGAGACATGATATAGATGGATTTGTATCTCAACTTTAAACATTTATACAGGTAGAATATAAACATAAAAATACCTCAAGATTTATTTATCCTCTTCTTATTCCTAACTCGATGTGGGATGAGGTAGCCATGGATTTCAAATATTTGGTTAACCCAAACACCAAGGGTTGAATGGGATACATGTGGTTATCAATCATCATGGTAACTCCATTCACATTATCCAAAACAAGGAAACTACTAAACTGTAATTGATCGGTAGGGAGTGTATCCAAGAGATAATGATGCTATTTTTAATTATTTAAGCTATAATTTTTTATAGGGACCCATATTTTTCCTCTCATATCTTGGAAAGTCACATGAATGAAATGAAGATTTGGGTATAAGTTATCCTGACATAACATCATAAAAATGATTGATAGATAGAGTGGGTGAAAAAAATCATGGAATCCATGATTCAGACACGAATGTTATACTTTGGTGGATCATGGTAATAACATATTTGATAAGTGTAATTGTCCTATAATAATATCTATAAATACTTGATCAGGATGACTGCTTTTGATGATATTTATTGTTGATCATATTTGAATCTACTCTATTATAAATAAGTAGATGAATCATTCTTATATTTACTAGAATTGTGTTAGAGACAACTCAGATGATCTGAATGATTTGGTATCATTTAATGATAACTCGGAGTCAATATAATTCATATCTTAATAGTAGATACTGAGCTTTGGAATTCATTATAGGTGAATTGGTGTTTCAGAAGGTGACACCCCAATTAGGTGATCACCATTTTGGGAAGCATTGGATGCTTATGACAAGGTGGATTAGGTAATTTGATATTATTGAGATCAAATATTCTGGAATAAATTTCAGAATTTCCATACCAGTTGATATTAATTCATAATTTTTCCACTTTTAAAATACTTAAATCCTTATTATAAACCACTATAATGTTCATTGTTAGGGATAGATTAGTTAGAACCCACTCTGTTTGTCATGTAGAAATAAATTTGGAATATTGATTCACAACTGAATGATATTTGAGGGAAATCTATTATGTTAGTTTGGGTTCATCAGACAAAACAAAATGATTAGAACGATATGTTAAAATGGAGTAATTTTCAGAGGATAATTACCATCAATTATTCTTTGATCAATCTATATACTAATAATTAACGGTTGGAATGTGCCATGGTGGGGAGAATTATCACACCAAGTGTCATTTAAAGGATTTTTAATTTCATAATATTTTTCTCCCACATATTATGTATATTTTAATGTTTTTCCTCTAAAATTATTCATGTTTTTAGGGAAACATGCTGGAAAATGATTGAAACATCATCACTAGAAACCCCACATCAACTCATGAGAAAAATACATTCATTGAAAGAGTCATTAAAGATATCACATAGCTAGGATAACGATAGTGTTCCAGTCCCCCTTTAATCTATGTGTCCCAGAAGAAGGAACTGGAGTTCCCACATGGTTATGTGTAGGGTTTTTGAAACTGTGTGGCCCAAACCATGTTCCCTCTATCTATTGGGAAAGTGGATCTCACACTGTTAGCACATGGGTTGGTAGACTGTGTATTCTTCCAAATTCTAAAAGAACTTTTTTCCAAAAAACCCACCTTATATTCATCCATCTTTTAGACCGTATTTATCCCATTATACCTCGACATCTCTAGGAACCTATTTCCTCTCATCCATGCATCAATTTTCATTAATTTTTGGTGTTTATTAATTGTATCATAAAAGAGAATCCATTTAAGTTCCTCCTCTTCATTCTCATTAGTTCTATCTCCATTCTATCTCTGGGTTTCTTCTCATTAATAGTTATATTGACCATTAATGGGAAATATATAATTTTATGGATTTTGTTTTTAGGTTGGTGTTGTGTTCTCACATTTATAGATTCTCTTATTTATTTTTAATATTAAATTTTAATTATTGTTAGAGGTTTCAAAAGGTTTTTTAGTTCAAAAAATATTATATTTTAAATTTTTTGGGGTGTTTATGGATAAATAAATGTTTTATCCTCTATGAAATTTAACATTTCCAGATTGAGATGTGGTGGGGTGTTTATGGTGAAATTTTATTGGTCAAGATTTGAAACCAAAAACCCTCAAGAACATTAAGTACCCTGGAAGGCATACAAGGACTATTAACTTGTCTAGACACTATGGACTCGACCCAATATCTCTGGTATTATTATGATGAAGCACTAATTAAATGGTATGATAAGGATTACTAGAATCATCCATTGGTTTCAACAACCAATGGATATTTCAAAAGAATATATTATTTTATATTTGATAACATTGATAAGATTTACATTGAACAAAACTAACATAGCTTAAAATGGGTTTCATGTGGTTATCATATTTGTTTACCTATTTTTTCCTAAAATTGCGTAATTAAAATACTCCAGAAAATTAAGAACGTGTTACCAAACCAAATTGCCTATTTTTCTATAGAACTAAATATTTAATTTATCTTATAATTTCTATTAATATAAATCCAAGTGATATACTACTAGGAATGTTATACCCAACCCTATATATGCCCAATGAGTATTTGTAGGAAATGTTTTTTCTTAATCGGGTAAATAAGAAACTTCATATAGAGGTGGTAGAATGAATTATTGTTTGAAAATATATCTGATTGAAGATATTGGTTTTTATAACATGGTGGGTGTCATCCCACTTACTAAAAATAGTTTCATGCTTTTTAGGATTCTTTCCAACCCATTTTGGTTATTTTTTTCATGTTTATAAATGTAATTTTAGTTGGGGATGTCTATATTAAATATATTTTATATCCATCTTATAGATTCTATTCATAATTCATTCTGTAAAGGTTGAAATAATATCTTTTTGAGTATTTTGACTCTATTCTAATGGTAAAATCATTCTTTTATATAATTATGATTATTATATACCAGTTTCCATCCTGTGTGGAATAAGGACTTCTATTTGGCCATTCCCCAGGACGAGTCATGTGTCATTTTAGACGGAATCCTAGACTGGTTGGGGACACCTTCACATATATAATCAGATAAAATTCCACAATTTAATGTTTTAGATTATAAATGTGTCATTTTTTATTGTATTCATGGAATTCTGGTTATGGAAACTATTTTTTTATTTGACCACCATATGTTATAAGTTGTATTCTAGAGTTTAAGAAATATATTCCACCATTATTAAAATGGGAGTGGGTTTCCTTGGGGATATGGGAGCGGTTGAAGAAGAATGATTAAATATTCAATCAGATTGAGATACTAGGTAGTTTCATGGTAATATTATTCACATAAACATATGAAGGTCTTAGTTATTGATTATTGAATTCATTAAGTTGTGAGATTACACTAAATGACCACTTATAGAATAATTTCAAATAATATTTCATCCTATTATTTTTATTTAAATCATGAAAGGATACAAATGGTGTTGGGTGATACCATAGTTTTTAGGTTTATCATATGGTGTTAGAGAACAATGATATTTCATTTTTATTTAATGTTTTATTTACAATAATTTTTGCAATAGGAAGTCTATAAGGATCAATGTTCAAGAAAGGATCTTTATCAGAGAGTTCTATTGAATTCAGAGTTGAATGTTAACTTTTTTATTTTGAGAATGATTATCAAGCCTTAATGTTGATGGAATATATGTCTTGTCACTTTTGAATAGTTTTTTATCCCATATATCATATATGTGTACAAATGGTTTAATGTTGTATTGAATAATTTTTTCAAACTCAGTCAGAACTATGGAGTGGGTATAAATCTATTATCCCTTATTTCTTTATCGACATCTATAATGATCCAATGCCAGGTGTACTATACTAATGGGAATACATGACATAAGAATAATTAATTTTTTATGAATAAATATATTTTCATATTTATAGCATGGTGGGTAGGTTTAAAATAATTCAATAAATGACTTTATTGGAATTGTGGACATAACCTGATTTGGAATGTAGTGGTTCACTTACCAATAGGATTTTTTTAATGAAAATCTATTTTTAGAAATGGTGTTTAGGAAATTATATATACCATGGAATATATTTTCTTTTATATATTCATCAATTTTAATGGTGGTAGGGTTGGACTAAATTTTAGACATTATAATTGTCATACATTTATATTCATGAGGGAAAATGATGTATTTATTATGACATCACTATGTCCATGGTTCGTAAACTAAGAATAAAATAAGAAAATAGGTAAAATGTAATTTTTTAGATACCCTATAAAATGTTATAATCCCTTGGTAGTAGTTCCTTTTCTTCTAATTCAACCATTTTTTATGATTTTATAGGTCATTAGTGATAACTGTGTTAGTGGTAAATGATTTTTCCATCCCACCCTCACCCATAAGAGGGATTTTTCTTCTATTTTTCATCTCCCATATTGTATATATGGATAACCCAAGGCAATAATATTTATTTTTTTATCTCATGTAATTTTTACTAGTCTTAAAATATAATATTTTTTTAATTGATATTATAATGAACAATTAAATTATTATGTTCTTATCATGAGTTATGGATTCATAATTACATTTATAGTGTAAAAAAAAGATTTTTGGGGTTACATTTGAATCCAATTAATAACTGGTGTTTATTTATGTTTTGTTATTCGTCAATATTCTGAGAATGTGAGGTTGAGAAAATGGAAAATGGATACTCTAGCTTGGAAAAAGTAGTACAAATTTTTTAGTGAAAACTCTAATCCCATGATATAAAAATGGGTCATGGATCTTTCTAGGGGATTATTAATGATTGTAAAAATGTTTTTAAATGATGTGATCATAAATGAAATGAATAGTATGGCCACATTGGTGGTGAAATTTTAATACATGATTATGTAAAACTATTGGATATACTCTCATTCAACTGTTTCACCCTTACGTAAGAAAGGTACATACATCTAGTCCACAATTATAAAATAGTTTATAAAAATAATGTGGGTCACTCTTAAATTGGTTTTATTCTACTATAATGGGAAAAAAATTTCAAATAGTTACCTAAACCTTTTATAATAACTTTGGTAACTCATCCATGAAATAAAAAATAATTCGTAATATTTTACAGTTAATTTATACCCATAATGTTCCTCTCCCTCATTAATCAAATTCCATAATAAAAAATTTAGAAATAAAATTTATCAATTTTAACCCTCCAATATTCAATGGATTTTAATGTAATTTTGAGAATTTTTTATAATTTTATAACTTATTTTATTAAGAATTTCATCTTTAGTTCCTCATATCATCCCTTCAAATAAATGTTCTATGCCCTAAGACACTCACAGTGATATAGGTTTGCATATTAATCAATTTATAAATGGATGATCACTTATTTATTTGTTTTTATTACTGTTTAATATTTCCATATCCCTCTTTATTAGTAAATAAAGTATTTTTCTCAACAAAATCATTGATTAATCCTTGTCGATTTTTTTAATAGTTTTTGAAATCAAGAAATCAGGGATGATGATATATTTCAAAAAAAATTATATGTTATAACTTCTATATTGGGTAATTATAATTTTTATCTATTTTTTTCAAATTCACTCTTAATATCTAAAAACTATAATGATTTTACTAAAAATTGTGTAATTATTCTTTAGTAATATTATTTCATTCGTTGTGTATGATAAAATTCCATGAATCCAATTTCAATAAAATTTACTCGATTGTTTTCATGGAAGACTATATAAACATCGAAAAGAATAATTGAATTTTTTAATATATTCATGATGAAAAATAAATTTTTATACAAAATGGTTTATAAAATATTATATTTGAGCTTTGAAATAAAAATACATTCATACATAATTGTGTGAATCTTTTTAGGTTTTCAAGAATTATAAATTATTGATGATAGATTATATTAAATTGAAACACAGTTTCAATTATGTATTTTTGGTCTATATGAATATTGGAAATATGAATTAAATTTTTCCATTGTGTGATTTCTCAATTAGAGGTAATCCCCTTGGTTGTTATGTTGATATTCCATGTGAGATGGATTATTGAATTTATTATTATTAGATCGGATGTAATTTTAAAAATGTATTATTAATTTGAATAGTCATAAATGTTCTGGTTCAGTTTAGTATGTTGATTGTTATATACTGATTCTATAATACATTCTTGAATGTTCACTTCCTTTTGATATTTCTAAAGAAACCACGTATATCAATGAGGTAGTTCAAGAGATAGTATCTCCACTAGTTTATGTTACATAACATGTAGTGTCCCCCCAGTGTAAAACCCTTACTCTACAAGAGGGTTTCTTATTTTCTAATGATGAAAGTGAATATTAGATGAAATTTTTGTAAAATTAGAGTCACTGTCTATCAATATGGTGATGTAACATTTAGTTATATTTTAAAACATAAACAAAGTACATATATTTATGTACAATGACAATAATTATTATATTATTTCATGTTTCCTTTATAATTTAATTTGATACGATTGACTTAATTCATTTTCATCATTAAAATACACTTTTTCATGAGAATACATATATAATTTATTATTTGTTGTTTTTTTGTTTATCATTTTTTATGAATTTTACATATTTTTTACAAACATTTGATAATTATTAGTTACCATAGTATCGTTATTTTTTAAAATTCATTATTTATGACCCAAGGATGCGAGTTATAAAATTTATTATTTTATAATATTTTTTTAAACAGTTTTACTTTATAAAATAATTTAAATTTATACATATCTTATATGATTTCAATTTTTTTTAAACTCTATAAATGATGTGTATATATTTTAATGTTCTTCAAATGATGATATATTCCTTTGGGTTCATAGTTTAATTCAGTATAAACATCAAAAATCATTTCAAAATGTAATTTTTTTCATAGTAATAATCTTTTTTATTCAGTTTCTATTCTTAATGTGATGTAGAAAATAAATATTAGTGTTTTGAAAATTAGAATATTTATTTTGAGAAAACGTATTTCTAACTATTGTACATGGATTTATTTATAAAATTAATTGAAATGAGTACATAGTATAATCCCACATGGAATGTGTATGTCACACAAAACATACATGTAATATGTGTTTATTTAGTGTATCATTCAATAATGTCGGTATTAGTAAGTATTATGTGACTGTGTAGGGACGAGTATGTTAGTTTTACTGTGAATTTGGATTATTTTTATGTGTGTTTACATTATTTAATGTGGTCAATTCTTGATCCCACTATTCATTTATATATATATTTTTTTAATATTGATAACATCTTGTACAATTTCTTATATGATTACTCCCCCACAATTTTTGTTTTGTTATATTAGGTTATTGAATATAGATTAAATAATATTTATACCATTTCATTATGTATATTATGATATTTTTATTACTTATTATTATACATTTTCAGCTATGAAATGTTATTTTGGAAGTTCATATTTATTTTTTAGGAATCCTAACATTTAGAATAGTAATACCAAACAATTGGGTTGGTGTTATGTTTGATCTATGAATCATTATGTGATATCATTCCCAATTGAGTATGATTCAATTCCCCTTTATTAGTTTCTAGAAAGAAGAGATTAATAAATCTCTTAAATCATGTTTGAGATAAAGAAATGTCAATATGTTTGGTTGAAATTATCAAGTTCAATATAAAAAATACTATGTTACATTTTTTGTAAACATAAATCATTTCAATCATTACATGAAACACTTAGAACACATGAAATAAATAATTTATATTACATGTACTATGGATTTAAAAACATTCCAAAATAGTATTTCATGTATTAATAATGGTTAATTAGGAAATCTTATATGTGTGAATTAGTATTTCTTTATGAAAAAATTCAACATTATCTATGTAAACTAATAAAACTCATAATATTTTGTGGAATTATGAATATTTCCACATAAAAATAATTTTTTTGATCCCTGGATTTATTATAATAATTTATTAAAATGTTTACTCTTAAGACAAACTTAAATGGGTTATTTACTATGAAAAATTATATAAAACTAAAAAAACAATAGAGTAATATTAATTAGGATACTTGGTACCATGTAGAAATAGTTATTTAACCATATATAAAATGTATATTAATGTCTTAAGATAATATTGAGTGATGTTTCATCCAATATCAGGGTAAGATGATTGTATTACACGCCTTTGAAGGATTAACAAATAATGTATATAGGGGTTATATTATAGAGTCATTTTTCATAAATATTTGAACAATATTCAATATATGATATCATGTTTATCTATGAAGTGGAAACAGAATTCACAATGATTGATTATGATTAATGATTTAATTACATATTATTTATACCACAAGAAATGCTCTTATTGATGAATATGGATAGATTCCAAAATTAACGGAATCGTCTTAAGGATGTGAGATGAGATTGTGACATTAAAAATAAACTAGATTGAGATATAATAAGGCAAAAGAACTAATATAAATGTGGTGACTCTGATTATATTCATCATCAAATAATTATTATTTTTTGAAATGAATAGTGAAAATATTAAATTATTGTTCTTATTATTCTTATTTTACTCACAAATGGTAACCATGGTTTAACTAAAATTTGGTAACACATGAGATAGTTGTATCTAATCTAAATACTATTTTATATTTTCATAGTCTGCATTTTAGTAAAATAAATTTTTATTTATTAGTCTATATATTCTATGTATTCTCAATCACTCATTATATTAGTTATCACAAAACATTTTCCTATTATTAAAAATATTTTTTTTAAAAATTAAACATAAATAATTACTTTCAAATATTTAGTATTTTAATTTTATAAATATATAAATTATTGTATAAATACTTTACAATGTTTTTTACATAATTAAAAATATATTATTATTTTTAAATACAATAATAAATTTTTGTGTATAAGAAAAATAACTTATTTTATAGTTTATGATATTATATATAACAATTTTGTTTTATTATGACCAGTATTAGATGTATATGACATTGTAATGGGATATATAATTTAGTTGTATGATAGATATAACTTTTCCTATTAGGTGATCATTAAGGAATGTTTTCTGAATTAAAACAATAAAATCTGTGAAATTGAATACAAAATATAGAATATTAGTATCACATGATGTCATGTTAATTCCCGTATTTATAAAAAAATCAACAAATGGGATGATTTGGTATAACATAGGATAAAATATTATAATATGGAAATTTTTTATTATAAAATTATCTTCTTTCATATAAAATTTTAATATTTTTATCAACTATCACTCGGAGACCTTTTCTTAAATTTAATTTTTTAGAAGTGTATATTTGGTATATTTTTGGTAATAATTTTATATAATTTTGGATTTATGAATGAGTAACTTGTAAACAGTTATTTAAACTATATATCAAGGAATTTTTTTCCAATTAACATATATATATTCATATAATTATTATTTTTAAATATATATGTAAAATTATTACTATAATAATAATAATAAGTTGAAAAAATTAATTTTACGATATATAGTAAATACATATCATTAAAATTCAATGGTGATAATATAAATAATTTTAGTTATTATGAAACAGAATTTTACATTCATAAGAAAATAAAAGAAAAATAATAATTATTATCAAAGTAGCAAAAAATATTTCATAAATGAAAATGGGTGATTATCATTTTGGTATATTGAATTAAATGGCTCCAATATTATGGCATTATATTTTTTAATATATAGGGAACCACATGGGAAAAATATATTGTTAATTTCTTTTCAAAAATAATTTTTTTTACTTGATGGTGTAGTAATGAATGTTCAAATTAAGAATATTTATTAATTACTACTGAAATATAAATTTAAATAGTGATTATTTATTAGAATAATAAAATATTTATGGAGAACTAATTAATTAGTAATTATAATGATAAAATATCATTTCTACATGTAAATTATAATTTTATTCCAAAATTATGTTTTCTAGAAATTTTATTTACAACAATGTCCCATGACTAACTCAATGGAGTATTTTTTTTAATGTTTGAAATTATAGTTATTCACAATTTTGATAACTTTTGGGACTATAACATATAATTTTCTGTATGAAAAAAATTTAATTTTAGGGACATAAAATATTATCTAATAGATGTTACACATATAATTTATTAATATATATTAATAATGAAATAGTGAGAGGATATTATCTTCTTTAATGCTCAATGAATGATTTTTAATCATAGTGTTTCATGTGGAACCATAATATAAATGTTTTATTATAAAAGATATTATTTTATTAAAATGTTTTCGCCAATAAAATGGTCATGAGGAATTATCAAAAATTAAATACGTACAATCAATGAGTATAATAGATTACTCAAAATATTTTATCAGTGTAACTAAAACCCCAATTTGTCTTACAATTTCCTTGGAATACCAACACGGTATATTGATATCATTCTAAATATTGAATATGTAAATATTTTCTAGTGAGTGAATATGGAAACATAAATTTTATATAAAATATGAACTGTGATACACCTGTTATTATTCAATAGTCATGGAACACATATAATAAATTCTGTTAAAAAAATCATCAGTTAGACCTTTGATTTCTCACATGGTCATGTAATCTATATTATATAAGTGAAAATAAAAATCTGAAATTGGGATATTGGAATTCAAATCATGTGAATCATCAAATAATATAAATAAATAATCATTTAAAATTTATATTTAAGATTATTTTTCTTTTGGTAAACTAATAATTTAATCACTAATATTAAATAATAATCCTAAAACAATTAACATGTTTTAATATACCAAATCAATACAGTACAACCTCATTTATATAGTTTGAATGAAAAAATTATAATATTCCCAACATATTTTTCCTTAATACATCTTCATACTCTATAAATTTTATTTCTATAGGGAATGAAACATAATATATGAGGTTCCCAATATATCATTCAGTGAAATGAGGCCGTGAATTAGGGGATACATGTATTACTAAATTATTTTATATTTTTATAACACATTATAATTCATAACATCAAACCCTATTAATATGAATGGATAATTTATTATTGTATAAAGTTTTTTAAACACAATAAATAATAATTTTAGAAGTTTTTCTACTAATACCCAGTCTATTTTGTTTTGATTGATCCTCAAACATTTGATCTCAAGTAAAATATTGTTATCCATTACAATGATTCAAGATTAAACTATGATAAACCCCATATTTCAATAATCAAATTAATATTCATTATAACTATCACAATAAAAATATACTAAAAATATTCTTTAGAACCCCTATGAATTTTATTTGTTAAATACCCAGTCATTATCCTCTTAATCTTCTGGTTAGACCCCCACCCCATAAGAAGCACCTTCATCAGGTTTACCACATAGTAGAAATTCCTCATTACTTTCATAGAAATTTTTATAAACAATAATATTATATATTCTTCACATTTATATATATTCATGTACCATTAATAGCTACAATCCTTGGAATTTAGTCATAATAAATAATTCAAATCACTGGTATATTATCTGTTTCCTTAGTCTAATATTCCTCAGTTATTTCTTACTCAATCTGTTGGATTTCATTCCTTGTTAACTATATATTAATAATTAAATGATATGAACTAATTTAAATACATATATAACTCATATATAAATCTATTTAAAATAAATCTAGACTCATTTTCAAAATAAATTTTTAGTATTCATGAAATGTATATTTCTTGTTCATTTTCCATTATTCTAACATTTAAAAAACATTTAATATTCTTTCTAAGTCTTATTATTTTTATATTTTCCAACAATAAAAATTCAACATCTTGATAATTGTATGCATGAATTATATGATGTTCATGAAAATTTCATAATTTACTTCTTCACTACTCCACTATTTGATGAATTTATTACAATCAGACAAAAACTATATTGGGTCACTATTTCACTTTTCAGTACTCTCATAGTGTTTATTTTATTTATGCATACACAACATGAAACCATTTAAGAAACAATTCAAGTTATATTAAAAACTTTCATCACACAATGTCACTATATATTCATGTAACTCATACAATATTATGCATGTAGATTTACACATTCATCATACAATCCATTCTCATAAAAACATGGACTGATTGTGGTATTATATCCCTACATCTTTCACTTTTTCTTCTATCATTATATGTAGTACAAAATAACTATTTTTATAATAATATATGTTGATTATTTATCCATTATCATTAAGATAACCTTTAATGGTTAGCTATAAAGGCTTATGGCATCAAAAGAAAATAATTCAAATTAAATAGTATATAAAGGATCAATATTAATTCATGGAAACCATATGATGATATTGATCATTTTTTAATTCTATTTCACTCTCTGGTCATCCAAAATTATGAATGTGATCCTATTGAAAATTTCTATCTCTATGGGTAATTATTGTGAAACTCCACTAACACATGTCCTCCAGCATTACTCTACATATCATACACCCCAAAACAACCAATTTTTCATGATTATGACAATCACTATTACCATAAAACATATCAATTTCACACTGTATCTCCATAGTTGTATGTTCTAACACGAAAGAATACATATTCAAACCCATATGTGAAAGTAAATAGTTTATATATTCATTATCAAGGCATTTTAAGGTTTATTGATACTCAATTCAAACATATTAGCTATGAATATGAAGAACAATGCACTCATAAACCCATCATCGAGGTTCAAGGAAGAATACGACTCCAGTTTTGATCGTATTCTCTGGAATAAATAGAAAAAGTTTCTTATGTTTTATTTAAATCTTTTTAGGATGGATAAACTATAATATGATATAAAAAATACAACATTAGTATTTTTCCAGGTTAGAGACTATTTAATAATCTTAATAATTCATTCAATTTCATTATCTAGTATCTAGGTTTATAACCAAAAGAACATTCACACATTCCTGGATTCACATGTCCATGCCCCCCTACACAAGCCCACTCACCCTTTACATGAACGATTTAATCTATGTGCAGCCCAGTAGGCACAATCCAAACAACATCAATTATCCTACCACTATTCATATTGTCTAGAGTTTTACCTTCCCATATAATAAGTGGAAACTTGAACCCTTTTCCATTGCATAGTTGTTGTGGTGTGGATTTTTTTAAATGAAGGAAAAAAATTGTTGTCCAAAATCTACCATTCAAAGACACTCAAATCTTCATTCACCTCTTTACTAGTCTCTATATTTTTCCACATGATAAAAAAACGAATCCCTATTTACAAATTACTTATATGTTAAGAACAATAATGAAATCTTCACATTTGAAACTCATTGAATTTTATTGTAATAAAATTTTTTACATCATATTAAACTTCAATAAACTACTTCGGTTCATCAATCTCACATGTTGTCTTTATTATCAATAACAATATTAATTTCCAATTTAATGTTATCATATTCCACATATTGAGTATAAAAATAATTATATAATATCATGAAGAAATTCACATCCTCCAAATTCAAATTTTACGAACATGTTATACTATTATAAAACCTATAGAATAATTTAGGTGAGATAAATAAAGTCATTACTAATCACAAAATGAGATAAAATTATCTAAATCTTAGTCAACAGAATCCATGATCTTTTTATAAAATATGAGTAATAATATTTAAGATTTAGGACGTCGATGAATATTTTTCATGAGATACCAATAATAAAATATTTTTTTAGGGGTTGTTAAATGTAGTTTAAAAAAATTCCATACACTTGTCTCAACAATCAATTTAACAAATTCTATAGAAATAATATGCATCCCCCTTTTCATCTTACATTTAATTATGTATTTATGTAATCATTTTCTATTTCTCGTGTTTATTTTCAGTCATAGAGATTGTGAAATTAAGTCAATATACTTCATTATTGAATAGATTTAATAATTACCAACAATTAGAACCATCCCTCACCCAGAAATCATATATTCTTGAGGTATCTACTGAGATAGAAATATTTGTTTTTTATTCATCTTTTATTCCCATATAGAGATACTATATGAAATTCTTTATCATTTTTCCATTTATTAAATACCTAACTACAAAATTATTTTGATATTATTTCAAATGTCTTAAATATGACACATGATTTCATTATACCTTATTTTTGAATAACATTATAAATATAATATGTTCATAGGTTTTATGAAATTCTTTTAAACCAATGAATACATAATTCATCATCAGTTACACATATAAAAACAAAAACAATTTATATATGGTAATAATATAGTAAAACAGTTCTCCTTAGTCAGGGAAATAAGGATGATAGATTCTTCTCAAACGTGCTATATTCTTAGATGAAAAATGACTCCTCACTTTTTTTATCAAATAAGTTCCAGTTTTTTATGACATCGTTTTATTTCATAAATCATCAAAATATTTTTTTCATATGACATAGAATTGTATAGAAACATGATTTGAATTTATTTTTAAGATTTAATCTTATTTAACAAAAATATTCTAAGACAATGAAATCAGTAGTTCATTCCATTTCATGGTCAAGAGTTTTTTCTGTCCCCAAAATCAGGTCAATAATTTTTTGTCTTGATACTACACAATATTTCATCTTTTAAACACATCATTAATATCTATACAATTTTCATTTATTTGGATTATTGGATGATTATTCATTAGATATGACTTTATATAAATTAATCCTATTGTTTCTATTCTGGATTTATTCATTCTAAGATTATAACATTAATTTATTAGTAATAATATTAATGGAACATTAATAGTGGTTCATGATGTGACATTTTATACTATAAGAAAATCATCACTTATTTGGATTGAAACATTTCACATCATTCTTCTCATTTTTAATTGTATGTGTTTGTTTGAAAACTATATAGAAACTACTCTTATTTAATTACTTTTACATCATTATAAATAAAAACCACATAAAATCCTTACACAATTAGGATCTAATGTATTATTTTCTAGGGAAAATTTGGACAATAAATAACGTTAAAAATAATAAATAAAAAATTATTTAATTCCTTGTTCCATAAATTATTATTTGTACATGAATTATCCTTTGAATAAGTAGTCACTTGATGATATAAATCAAAATTGGGAGATCTAAAATAATATTAAAATGATAGAGAGTAACATGAAATAATATTACATGGGGTTAGCATAATCCTAAAATCGTCATTATAATCCATAGAGGAATCATTATATAAATGAGTGGAATGTGGAAATGTATAAAAATGAACCATGATGCCGTAGTGGAATACAACCACACATTATTTTGAAAAAATATAGCACCATGTTCATAAATATTTCACTTTTCTCATCATATTCATCACTATAAAAAATGAATCGATCCACTATAAAATTTTAGGCACACTCAACACATCATAACATTTACATTATCATTCATGCCACTTGGAACATATATCAATATGGCACATCAAATTACCCATGGAACATAATGAGTTTCATTTCATAAATCATAAATTTACAAACATTTTGTATCCAAATAAAATTGTGAATGACATAATTAATATAAGAATATTCAACATTGAAAAGGAAACAATATCGAGAAGTAAAAGGTGTGTTTTTAGAATGAAGATTTCTTTTGGAAAACATATTGTTTTTTAAAATAACAATTAAAAAATAGGTATATCCCCGAAAATGTATAATAATTATGGATAATTATATTTATGTAGTATCCATAATAAAAATGGGGTGAAAGTGACAAAACCTAATGAAAGAGAGTTGGGTTCAATATTTCTCACTACCCTGTGTCTAATGATTACTTCATGTTACTAACTTATATAATCAAATATTATTCATTAATTTAGAATAAAGACCCATTCATATATTTATTTGATTCATTATATTTTTATTCAGTTCATTTATTGGACTTTTTAGGATTTATTGATTTTAATTTCATCATTTGGGAGTATTCATTTTCTTAGTGCTCCGGATTGGTACACCTATATTCACGAATGTAAGTTATTGTCAAAATAGGATACATATCCCTACATTTTAATTATATTTTATTAATGATATTATTTAATATTATATTATCTTATAATGAAATTGGTTTTATGGTTTGAGGATAAATGATAATTATAATCACTTTATGTTAATTTCTTGGGGTTTTCTATCACAATGAACACATTTTCTATTATCATTTAGTATTAAATGGATAATGTATTTCTAGAAGATAAAATTGGTTACTAAATACATTTACTTTTTTTCAGACATTATAATGGCTTTATTATCATCCTTGAAGGAATTGAAGGAAAATAAATGTACATCGCCCATGATATTGGGGAATTGACATATCAGGGTTACAATTTCATTTTTATAATAAAAGTGAGAGTGATAGAGAGAACATTGTCATGATTAATCTTCCATTAAAATGATATAATTAAATTATATGTAATGTAATGGAGTTATCATGCCATTTGGATAAAGGGAGGGGAGGATAGAATATTAAATAAATAAAATTAAAAACAAACTAAAAGAAAAATTTGAGATGATTTACCTCTTTAATTATTATCTTTAGATCCTACTAATTTATGCTTGGATTGGAAATTTAACAAATCAAAGAGCTCCAGGATATTTTTGTGGGTCTAGGGATGAGTATTGGGTATAATTGTTTAATGGATAAATGCTTTAGGGTAGAAGAAGAGTGGGTGAGGGTGATATTTATATTAGAGGAGAGGGGTGTTTTCTTATTATTATATTCATTAGTTTATTAATTTCCATCAATACATGAAATAATGATGATTATAGGAATAAATACAGTTAACGGAGAATGATAATTTTATATTATATTTCATACATCATCTATGACTCAAGAAATGTATTATATAGCTTATAATGTTTATATACTACAAATTACCGTCTTTTACTATTCAACAAAAATTCAAATATTTCAAAAAATATCCAAAAAATTCACCGTAACTATTTCATAATATGTAGATGTCAGAAATTAACTCCATATTATGAAAAAAATTTAATATATATTTGTAATTTAATTTTTCAATAAAAATATTCATTTACATGGAAAATAATATTTTAAAATTATAACTGATTTTATTACGCATTGAAATTTTACTGACGGTCTAAAAAATTTATAATAATATTATAAGACAATAAAATATTTACTTAGGAATACATTTTATGAAACTAAATTTTCTTTTAAATTATTAAATTAGTCATAATTGTTTAACTAAACAGTTTTGACTTAAATAAAATACCAACACATAGTTAATAATTTTTAAATCATTTATTTACTTAGAATATGATATAATTATACTATACATCCATTTATAATAATCATAAATATTATATACACTTTCATGGGTGAGTGTACTATTTATTTGGTTGATTTACTATTTATAAGTGTTATATTAATTATCCATTGGTTTTGCTAAAATTTCAATGGTATTTGTTCATTAACATCTAGAAATACATATTATTTAATTTATTACTAATTTAAGATGATTTTTCATTGGTTTTGAAGTGATTTAATGAGATTTATGCTATATGAAATTACTCAAAGAAAAGAGATATTACTTTGGTAAAATTTTTGGACATTACATTCATCCCCCATTTTTTAATTTCCCCCTTGAAATTTTGTTTTAAATAAACAGCTGAGGGTAACAATCATTTATCACCTCCTCCAGTTCCCAATATTATTCTTCATATATATAGTTCCTCAACAACAATTTGACAAGGTGTGTTGTCCTGTTGTGTAGACCCATATCCCTCTAGTATATAATCAATACTTGATTGTCCTCATATGAGAGATAATCCTCTAGTTGTACCACCTTTGATTTCAGTACATGTGGGGGATCATGTATATACATACTCAAGAGTGATATGTGGAACACATCATGAAATTAATTCATATTTGTTGGAATATAAAGTTAATAGGTCTGGAATCCTATATGATCAATGATCTCAATAAGGACAATGTACCTTGGGTTTAGCATCCATATTATTCTAAACCACGTGACTATATTCAATGCTGATATTCAATGGAATACTCTATCTCCAACGTCAAACTAAAAATCACTTAAAAGGATGATAGAATAGCTACTTTCATTCTATGAGTAGCTTTAATATGTTTGGGGTTGTCTTGAACATTATCTGTTACCTGTTACACAAGATCAGAACCAAGTAGCATTCCTTCACCAACATCATCCAAATTTGTTGGAGTTCTAGATAGATTTCAATAAAACAATTTCATACAGAGCCATATAAATGCTCGATTTGATTCTATTATTGTATGAAAAATCAACTAACTGGATACAAGGATCCCATATGTGGTTTAATTATAATGAGTTGGATATTAGAAGATTATTGACAATATGGATAGTCTTTTTAGATTGGCTAAATGTTTGTGGGTGATAGGTCCTACTAAAAAGTAATTCATTACACTGATCACGTTGAAGACTCCTTAAGAATGTAGACGTGTACAAGGGATCATGATCATTGAGAATCATAAGTGGGACTACATAGAGTCTCACCACATCATTCACATATATCTTTTCATTTTTTTAACAAGAAATATTCCTAAATAGATACAATGTGGCCAGTCTTAGTCTGTCATTACCCCACAACCCATATCACATTATTTCCACTGGATGTCTTCGAGATACCCATGACAATGTCAATATTGACATTCTCCCATTTCAACATTTGTACAGGAAACAGTTTCATTGTCCCTTGGGACATCTTTATCTCTTCATTTACATGCTAACATATCATGCACCTTGAGATATGTTATCTAATATCCCTTTTCATGTAATCCCACTAGATGTTTTCTATGAAATAACTATTCATCATGGTATTCTTCTGATGGATAGAAAACGTTGATCTATGTGAATTCCCCAATAAATCATTGATTATACCATGTGATTAAGGAACAAAAACCTTATTCCAAACCAAATAACACCATTAAAATTTCTATATAACTCTTTCATCCTCCCTTCCATTACAAAATTCACCTTATTTTTTAATGTTGGGCCATCACTTTGTGCCTCCCTAACAATATCATGGATAGGTGGTTGGGAAATATTTTGGGGGATGAAGGATGTATTCCATGCCATTGTGATTTCAAAATATATCATTTCTATACTTATGAAGAATGGTTATTTATCAATTAAAAAATATATCTATAGTAGTAGGTTCTTTTCTTCTAAGAGAATTGGATACATTGTTTTCCTTTCAAAGATGAATGTGAATAGAAAAATCATAGTCCTTGATTATATCTAACCATTTCCATTATAATACAATGAGATCCTTTTATGAGATCTATAGATTATGATATTTTGATTGGTATATATGTCACACATCTCAACATGTAGGTAGTGATGCAATATTTTCTTGGAAAATCCATGGATACTAGCTGAAGACCAGGTTTCATGTAGTAATGTTCATTGATCTTCAACTATGGGGAGTCGTATGATATCACTTTATCATTTTTCCTGATTACACAACACATTACAATCATGGATGAATCATTTCACATCACAAATAATTATCCATTTTTCATAATTATGCATACATGTGTTGTGATCAGCCACTTTATTATATCCTTTATTCTTTTATTACATTTTTTTCCACATATACTTTACTCCTTTCCTTGTTAACATAGTTTGTAGGCATTACCATCAGGATAATTATCTCAAAAAATATCTCTATTACCTATATAATACCAGAAAACTATATATTACCCCAACACTGTATGGTTTGGGACATTGTTTAATTTCATTTGTTTTTGAAGAGTCCACATAAATTCCCCCACATGATATCACATATCTCGAGAGTGAGAATTGCATCCAAAAGTCAAACTTTCTGAACTTGGTGTACAACCTCTCCTCACTTAATGTCCCTACCACAAACCTTGATTATTCTTCATGTTCCTCATTTATCATGGAGTAGATGAGAATATCCTTGATAAAAACAACATAAAATTTATTTAGGTAATTTTTAAAGACTCTAATAACTAAATTAATAAATATTGTAGGGGGACTAGTATGTCTAAAGGGATGTTCTAGAAACTAATAGTTCCCATACCTATTATGAAATTCCATATTCTGAATATCTTACATCTTCACCTTTAGATGACAATATAAATAATGAAGATCCACCTTTGATAAGTAATTAACTCTTGTAATGGAATAAACAATTCATCAATCCATTCATGAGGATACTTGTTCTTTATAGAGGTATATATTATTTCCCTCTAATCGATACATATTTCATTGATCCATCCTTATTCATGAAAATGATAAAACTAACACCCCAAGGTGATGCTCCATGGTGTAAGAACCCTTTGTTTAAATGCTCTTGATGATGAATCTTTTACAACATCTGTTCAATATGACCTATCTTATAAGGACACATTGATATATGATTATGTCTAGGTATGAGTTCTATCGATAAATCTTACTCTCAATCATGGTTAATTCAGAGTAACTATTTTGGGAAATACCTCACTATATTTCCTCACAATTTGAATTTCTCATATATTGATACATTCATTTTACTAAACCATTTATGCAAGGTATGATTCTTTATAGCGAATCAACACCCACACCATTGAGGTAATTTCCAAAGGATAATCATGATATTCAATTCTTATGTAGAGGATCATAGGATGGCTCATAATAAGAAATGATGTATAATTTTCATGAAAATTTAGATGTTCTCAATATAATAAGAGCCAATCCATTCCCATTGTTGCACCAAATTCTACAAAGGTATGTATCATGAGATTATATGGATGAATATTCTGTCACACTTCACCATGAGAATAGTCCAACACTTGGGTGGAAATGATTTTACATCTTTCTTTTTACAGATATCATTACCTCAATGTTTTAGGACATCGATTCAATAGTTATTGAAAACTAGCCAGATATAATGGAATGTGTATAACCAAAATATAATAACTATTTTTTTAAATTCATGATTTAATAAGAAGTTTAGCTGACATGAATTCATTTTCGTGATCCACTTCTATAGTAGTGAACGAATAATCCATCGCTTTATCCTTTTTCTTTTGTGGCTGATGACACTAATTGACCTTAAAAACACGAGGTTTAGTGCATTGCCTTGCATAGTTCCCTTTATACCTAGAGTTGATGCATTTGACAATGGATGGTATACCCATTTCCGCTGCCACATTTTCATCCTTCCTCATGTATTATTAACATTAATGAACTTGGTGTCCTTCTCTCTCACAATTGAATCTTTTCCTCATAACATTGAGGAAGTAGCCAAGATTCTTTTTCCCACATTTATGACATATGCAAGGTTGAATTTTCTATCCACCATCATCATTAAACGCTATCTCATAATCCTATATATTTCTCTTTTTCTCAAAATATCCATGGGTCCATTATCAATAATTCATATCAACATTGAAGGAAAATTGAATAAATTCTTCATAACTCCCAATTTCACGAATTTCAAGAGCCTTTAGATGTAGTGATTTTAAACCACTATACAAAATATAAAATTTTATATCTTTGATAATGACATAACCTGTAGTCTATTATTAAATTCTTGTAAAACATTCATCATAAGTCATGATAAATTCAAGTTACTTTTTATTCAACTCTATGAATTATCTATCCATATTTGTATGAAGAGTTCTAATGTAGTACGCTTTGAAAATAATTATCATAATCTCCTTCCACTCTATCACTTTAATTTCTAACATTAAAAAATCCTCCTTGGATACCATCTATGGAGACCCTGATTTTATTTACTTGGAATTGCTTAATTTTAAATAAAAATAAATAAAACTATAACACATTGAGGTTATATATGATTAATTCCCATGGAATCTTAGGACCATACATATCATTTACAAATCAAAACATAATATGTTTTTTCATTTCTAGCTTCTTATCAGCCCCTATATTCTCTATAGAAGAAGTTATTTGCAGATGATATAAAAAAAGGGGGGATATGAAATCGTTATAAGATTATAGATAAAATCATGAAAATATGTTATATGGGGTATTCATAATCATAACACCATTATCATAATCAAGAGAGAAAACATTAGATAAATGCATGGAATGTGAAAATGTATAAAAAGTATCATAATGTCTTAGTGTTCAATTTCCAAACATATTTTTAATCAAATATAGAATCTTGTTCACAAATATTTGACTTTTCTCATGAGATAAATAACATTACCCAATTCATTAGAGAACAATATAATCTCATGCACCCTCGTCGCAACCAACATTTACATGATCATGTATTCCACACAAAAAAATAGGAAAATATTGAACATAAAATAACCCATGGAATGTAATGGGATTAATTCCCAAAACAATAAATTAATGAAAATTGTGTTATCAAATTAATTATCGTATAATACACATTATATACTAATAATAAATATTGATGAAGAAATAATCTCGAGAGGTTAAAGGTGTGTTTTTTCAAAGAAGTGTTATTTTAGAAAACATTCTATATAACATACAAGATAAATTAAAAGAATGACAATTTCATATATTTTATCACTTGAAAATAATTTATTAATTTTACTTTAAAGTGGATAATATTTTCGATAGCATTACCTACATGAAACAATGGGTTTTTTTCTGAAATATTTATTGCAAACAATGTTGAGTCATAATGAAAAAAATACAATATTATTATTTTAAATGGTGGTTAAAGCCTAGCCATTGTATTGGAAATAATAAACAGAACTAAATATATTATCATTAAACATTTTTTTAAAGGATTTAACATTAATCCAAAAAAGTTTTGATGCCTAAAATGAGAATGAATCTTATTTTAAGCATAAATATTCTATAATTCTTTAAATGAAATTTAACAACCTTTTCATTTGGATCCATTTTTAAATCTCATTTTTGTCAGTTTTATATGTTCTATTTTCCAAAACAAACTTCTTATTTTGAACCGGGAAATAAAAATTTATTTTGGTTAATTATTTGGTATTTTTCTGATAAAGATCATTTTTAATGAATACTGAAAAATAATTCATTTTATGTCAAAATTGTATTTTCATATAATTTATTTATATGGTGATATTATATATTTATTTATTTTTAATATTTAATTTGATTCTTAATTTATCATTGAAAACAAATGTGGTCATTTTTTGGGTGTTCACTTTTTTATAGGACATTAACAATGCCAATCGTCGAGCAGTTTATACTTCTAAAAAACCCACTTTTGGATTTGACAACATGAATTAATTTTAAATTATTTATATGAAATTTATGTGTTTAATATATGAAAATTTCGATTCCATATTTGGAATCCGGAGGTAAAAATTGTTTAAATATGTTCTTTTTATTTTTAGACATTATGAATAGTAACATCGGTTACTATTTTATTTTCCGAAGTTAAATTGTAAATCTAGTAATTAAGGGCAAAAAATTATATTATAATAATATTAAACCATCCTAACACATGTCATAACACTAATTTATGTTATATTTACTACCATTGGAATCATTGGGTCAATTTTAGGACCCCATGTAGCCACTGATATGTGAAAATGAAATTTAATTACTTATAATTTTAGGTTATGAAAAATATAACCTAAACATTTATATTATTACTAAAACAATTTCTATATGCAGTTATGTAAGTGATATATTTAACTATAAATATTAATTATACATCAAAAAAAATTCCTACATTATGGTATTTAATTTTTAAATTTTAGAATAATATAAATAATTATATTTATGACATAGAGATAATATAGTGATTACCTTATTAATGAACGATTTAAATAAATGAGATTTTAAATATTTGAATTAAATTATATTGAAACTATTTATAACATATAATTATTTTAGGGATGATTAAGACTTTTTATCTTTTAATTAATATTATTTTTTGAAAAAATCATGTTGTTATAGATTTTCAAAAAGTAATGATATAAATAGTATTAAAATTGAATTAATATGTATTTAAAACAAATAAAAATTTATTAAATGATATAATTGTCCCAAAAACCTCAGATTCCACCAAATTACATAGATAATGTTTTAAATTTCATTAATTAACCACTTTAGGTTCTATTTTTATTTTATAATATCTATATTAACCATATATCATTAATACACCAGAAGACATGGTAAGAGATACATTTTTAACTAAGGGTTAAAGAAAAAATATAAGGTTCATTTTGTGACCGTGAATTATCTAAAACCTATTGGTTGAGAGGTTTTCGACCCAACAAGATCTTATACTTTAAATAAATTAATTCTTGAAAATTTGATAACGAAAATAATTTTATAATCAAATAATATTTCAATACCTTTTTAATGTGCCCCTCCTCCCTCTTATAAAAAGAAATTACCTCTAATCCTTACTCACACCTCTAAAGCCCCTTGGCTTATCCACAAACTACTAATATAATCTCCCAAAATCTATCTCTTCCTCCTAGAAGCCTCACCTTGGGAATAAGGCTATTCAAGAAATCCTTTTTTCTTAAATCAAAAAAATTACCTTTTTTGGTTAAATATCTTCTCTCAAGATTCCTACAATTATTTTTCTTCTAAAACCCCCTAAACTCTCAATATTAAATTAATTTATGAAAAACCTATATATAAAATATAGTAGGAAGTGGTTATGAAAATTAATTTAACTAAACGTCCACACACCACCATCTAATGAATACGATCATACTGTTTCTGTGTAAGACGAACTACTGCCTCATGAAAGGATGATTGTTCGATTCTTCCCTACAACCTATCATGCTGGCCATTATGATGTCGATGTATTTATATGTGATAAATATTATATTTATATTGTCTCTATGCTTATGGTTTTTCATTTATAGAATACTATTATGGTTTCAATAATGGATAAATATGTTAATTTATTTTGAGGAAGTGTGGACAACCACCCCTTCAAAGTTATATGACTCATTAATGCCAAAAATAAACCATATAAAGGATGGAGTTAATGAAAATATATATGATATTATACTGTAATTCTAATATACCAATTTATAAATTATTTTTCATTCCTTTAAATATGAAAATGAAATTAACATAACATTCATTCATGCGTGCATCTTGCTGTCTCCAGGAACAGAGAATTTTATTTTTTATCTATAAATGTTATGCACTATTATTAACACATATGTATACACATGATTTATATTATATTTAAATAATTTATTTCATTCTGGAGATAATGGACTTTTTACGAAAAGGACAATATGTATTTATAAAATGTTCAATTTTGACTCAACTACTAAATATTGACAAACTGACCGGTATTAAAAAAATATTTATTAAATGATTATAATATGGTAATAAGTTATATAAAAAGATTATTAAACATGAATAATGTTTTGAACCAATAATACATTAACTTATGATTAATATTCAGGAAGAATAAAAAACATACATGACGAGTTGGCATAAAGCTAAGGGACTTCATCTCAATCTCTTTTATTTGGGGTATATTTTGATTTATACATGACATTATTTTATATGGTGTATAAACCCCATTGAATATTTATTTCATTCAAATATAATTTTTTTTTTCACAAATCATTTTACTAAATTACAAAAGGATTTTTTCATTTTAACGTGCACAATGAAAATATCCTTTCCTCTGCGGTAATAATTATTTGATATTTGGCTTTTTTTACAGGTTGTATTGTTCTAAATATAAAAATAAATAACATATACCGTTTTATATATTTTTTTTTATTTAAAATGGTTTTTATAATGGATTGATTATGTCAATATATTGAACTAATTTCTTCAGATTGTAAAATGGAAACGTTTTCATTCCATTATGATTATTGGAGTGTTATGATTATGTTATAGCTCATGGGAATTGTTGGTGTATATGAGTTGTTCTGTGATAAAACTAAGGCGGGTGATCCTGAGATATCTCACCAATGCATTAGATATCATGACTATGGTAAACATTAATGTTTATCCTAAGGGATTTAGGGAATATAATGTGATGGGTATTCCAAACGTAACTCCCTATGTAGCTCTGAAATGTACAATGTAAGTATGTTATGGATCACAAAGTTACCTTTATTGTTTATGATTTCTATGTGTTATTCATAAATATTATTATTTTATGAGGTATGTTAAATAGATTATGTTTTGTGAGAGAAAATTATTATTTAATTTATTTTCATGTATTGATAGAATAATGTTTTGATTCATTATTTTATAAACATTACTGAGATTTTTATTCTCATCCCAGATTTTTGAAATGTTTTTTATAGGATACAAGGAAGGTTATGATAAAGTACGAATATAATAATATTTATTAAAAAATAATTCTTATAATATTTAATGAGATTTATTATTTTGAAAAAAAATTGGTTTGAGTAGAAGTGTCCATATTGTAATATTTTATGTGTAATATAAAAGGTATGGCCTAATTATATAAAACTCTAAACCTGAAAAGATCCTCAATGTTGTATTCTTGAATTAAATCATTATTATAAAATACATAGGGATGGGGCCTTATAGTTTCTATCAGAGGTCGGTTTAGACAACTTTAGGAGTTAGGATATTTGTAAATTAATACCCATAAATTATTTAAACATTATGGTAATATTGGAATGATATAGCATTTTAATATTTGATTATTTCTTGGAATAAGATATTTCTGTGTTATAATGGTTTTCCATAGGGAACATAAGGAAACTATGATGGGAAAACATCAAGAGGAAAACAACCTTCCAAATCAAAAAACCTGAGATGGTCAGAATAAAAAATTAATAGTTTGTTACAGTGATGGAAATGTGGACATAGGCTATAAATGGTTGTGGTATCCAGGCATGAGATCATCCAGATCAATCACAGAATAAAATTTTAGTAGTGGAGAATTTCCTGGGGCAACATTTCCCATAATTCAGAGGATCATCTGACCGTGTGCTATCTAAAGAGTGGATTAAATCGTGGGAATTTTTTTAATGTCTGGGGTTGTTCATATCATCAAAAGGATAATATTTTTGTTTATCATTTTAAAGGGGAGACATATTTTTGGTGGTCTATTATTAAAAATATCATGGAGAGTGAGGATATTGATTCCCTTTTAGCTTGATTTCAATGGTATGTTTCTTGATAAATATTTTCCTATGGCGGTTTGACATAGGATAGAAAACTAATTCAAGGAATTAAGGTAGGAGGATGACTCAGTTGATGCTTATGAAGAAAAATTCACTCAAAATGAATGGTATACTCAAAATTCCATACAATATCATTATAGTCAAATCAATCATTTTTTTACTCAGTATTAAAGCCAAAGTATCAAATGGCATTGTCTTCTCATGATTTCAAACGTTATGAATAACTAGTTAGATGTGCGGATAAGGTGTAAATAGAGTTTTATGATGATCATGTGTTCTTTGAAAAACAACTGAATAAGATGTCAATGTGGAAGGAAAAAGAGAATAACTCTTCAAGAAAATATGATGGTAAGAAACTTAAGTTTATAGTTTGTGAAAATTGTGGTAAAAATCACATTGTTGAATGCATTTTTAATTCTATTAAGTGATTATGATTCATTAAAATAGTACATTAGCCCCATATTTTCACTGAATAATATCCTGGTAGTGGTAATATAAATATGATTTACATTCAGTAAAAAGATTTAATTGTAATGAAATGGGTCATTATTCAAATGAGTGTCCAACGAAGAACTAAAATGAAGGAAAGCATTTTTACTACAAGTAAAAAGGGGTAGTGAAATAATTTTCTTCATCTTCAAAAGATGATGGTTCTTCAAATGAATTAGTATCAGGTACATTAATTTTTTACTCAGATTATTCCAATTAGTTTTTCAATTATGGGTCTACAAATTCTTTAATTTCTGAGAAATTGTCTAGTAAATTAGTAATTCCATCTCAAGATATGAAACCCGAACTTGTGGTAAAAACACCTATAGAAATTTTAAGACAAAAATAAATTAGAGGAACATTCATTTTATTATGTGAGTAATAAATCTACATAAAAACCTTATTGTTTTCCACTTATTCTGGGTATGGATTGAATTTATATTTGTCATGTTAATATTTACTGTAGAGTTAAGGAAAATTATTTAGATAAATAATTTTATTTTGGGTACGTGAATGAAGCCATAATTTTGATAACATCTCAGGAATCCAAGAAAATTGTAAATTATTTTATTTAATTTTACCTTGCACAATTTTTGAAAAAAGATATTGTTCAAATTATTGATGTGATAGTGGTAAATGAGAATCGTGATTTTTTTATTGATGAGTTTCCTAATATAATACCTGATTAGTATGTTGAATTAATATTTGACTAAGTTACAAATGCTATAAAAATTTGAAAAATCCCTTATCGAATGGATCAAATTGAACATTTAGAGTTAAATAATAAATTACATGAGTTATTAAAATAAAGGTTTTAGTTGGTATAACAAATCACAACGAGGTGCTGATGTCTTGTTTGTTAAAAATAAAGATAGTTCAATGAGACTTTTCATTGATTATAGACCATGAATAATATCACAATTAAAAACAAGTATCCTTTGACTCATATATAGGATTTTTTTGATCAGCTCCATGAAGCTCAGTATTTGTCGAAGATTGGCTTGAGTTCGTGGTACCATCAGTTGAATGTAAATGGGGTAGACATTCCTAATACTATATTTCATACTAGATATGGCCATTATAAATTTTTTTAATTCCTTTTTCCTTAACCTATACACATGTTGTATTCATAGATCTTTTGAATAAAATTTTTAGTGTGTTCTTGGATATGTTTTTGGATGTTTTAATTGATTATATATTGGTATATTATAAAATTAATAAGGAACATGAAAGTCATATATGGGTTTGGTTGAAAACCATATAAAATGAAATTATATAGAAAATTCATCATGTGTGAGTTTTGTTTAAAAAAATGATATTCCTTGGTCACATTATTTCTGAAGATGGATTAATTGTTTATCCTCCTAAATTTTTTTAAAAAAATGGACAAGACTGAAAAATATAACTGAGATCCATAGTATTCTTGGTTTAGTATGTTATTACAAGATGTTTGTAGAATGTTTTTCATGTTAATCTCGTCTAATGTCATTTTTAACTCAAAACGATGCAAAAATTTATGTGGAAAAAGTATGAGATGATTATATTACATAATTGAATATATTATTCAGGAAATTATTAGTATTGGACTTACCTTCTAGGAATGATGAGTTTCTTATCTACAGTGATGCTTCATTGAAAGGACATGGTTCTGTCTTAATATAGAATGATAAGGTAATTGCTTACACTTCACATCAGTTAAAACCACATGAGTTAAACTACCCTACACATGATTTGGAATTGGGTGATGTTTTTTTCTGTTAAAAAAATAATGGAATCATTTTTATACATTTAAGTGTGAAATTATACTGATCACAAAATCGTCAAGTATATATTCACTCAGAAGGAATTAAGCATGAGATTGAGTAGAATGATAGATTTAGTCCTAGATTATGATTGAATGATCTATTATCAATCAATAAAAGAAAATAATGTGGTTGATGAATTGATATAGCAGAGTAACTCTACATTAACCAAGCTACATTTGGAATGGCGACCTTTGGTTTTTTATTTGATGATATTTGGATTAGAAGTTTTTGGTGAAGGGAATTACACTGTTTTGTTTCAGGTGGTAGTGAAATTGTTTCTAGCAGAAAAATAAATCAAGTGAAGAAAAAATAAAGTGAGTTATAGAAAAATCTAGATTTGGTTCATAAGGTAATGTTACCTAAATTTAATATGGATAAATACTTTGTTTTTAAGATTTTTAAGAGATTTTGATTGACATGTGATTCCCAGTTGAAGAATGATTTTTTTGCGAAGCTTATATTTCACTGTTTTCAGTTCATCCTGGAAGTACTAAGATGTAAAAATATCATTAGAAGTATTACTGGTTTTATGGAATGAAAATATATATTGAAAACGACACTATAATGTTTTTAACATATAAACAAGCTAAAGAAGATGGAAAATTACCAAAAGGGATGATTTAGCCTTTTCTAGTTCCAGAGTGGAAATGATAAAATGTGTCCATGGATTTTGTAATCATATTACCAAAAACATCTCGAGGTAATAATGCAATCTAGGTTATTGTTGATCGATTGAATAAATATTCTCATTTTATTCATGTTTGAAATACTATAACTCTAAATCAACTATTTTTATTGTATTTTACATAGATCGTTATGTTACATAATGTTCCCATAACTATTGCATCTGATCATGATCACAGGTTCACTTCAATATTTTGGAAGGTCCTTTAGAAGTAATTTGGTACTGAATTAAATATTATTATAGATTTTCTCTACAATTATATGGGCATTCAGAATTAACAATTCTTTCCCTGTATACTTCGTGCTTGTTCAACTGATTAGCAGGGAAGTTGGGACCCATATCATTATTTAGTGGAGTTTTCTTATAACAACATTTTTCATTCCAATATACAGATGGTTCCATTGGATGTATTACTTGTAATGTAGTGTCAAACTCTATCTTTTGGGATATGGTAGGTGGAAGGATGATTATGTTACAAGAATTGTTATAATAGATGGTAGAAGAAGATCAGTTGATTCAGTCACACATGATAACATCTTAGAGCAGGAAAGAAATTAATGAGGATAACCATAAGAAGGATATTTCTTTTGAGGTAGGTGATCATGTATTTGTTGAAGTATCTCTAGGGAAAAGTGTAATGTGTTTTGGTAAGAAGGTAATGCTATGTCCGAGGATCATTGAACCCTATGAAATCATGGAGGAAGATAAATCAATTTCCTAAAGAGTTTATTTACCCCTAGTTTATCCCATGTAAAAAATGTTTTTCACACTTCAATGTTTAGAATGTATATGCTGAATCCATATTATGTTTTGATTAAAAAGGTAGTTTATTTGGAAGAGAATATTTGTTATGAGGAACAACTAGTCCAAATTTATTGATTGAAGAGATAAAGTGTTGTGGAATAAGGTAATTCATTAGTAATTGGTTTTTGGAAAAACCAAATGGCTTATGAGGAAGCTTGGTAATATTAAAATGCTATGAGAGATAAATTCCCCAACTTATTTGATTCATGAAAAAAATTGTGAGGATGCAATTTAAAAAATGAGGAAAGGATGTAACATCTTAGGTAAATAAATAATATGACATTTTATTTTTTTAAAATTGATTGTTTTAAAAATTATTTTTATTTTAATTTGGATCTATTGATTGATAGCCTTCCTGACAGAGAACAATTATTTTCTACAAAATCATATGTTCGACACAATGCAGAGTCATACTGAAAAAATAATAATATAATATTATTATTTTAAATTAGAGTTAACACTTAGCCATTTTACATTCAGGAATGAAAAAAACTAACTTTATTATGGTTAAACATGTTGGTTAAATGTTTTTAATTTTATCCAATAATATTTAGAGGCTTAAAATGAGAATGAATCCAATTTTTTTCAAAATTACTCTAATATTTTTAAAATTTATATTTACCGCCATTTGATGGTGAACCCTTTTAAATCTAGTTTTTTATTCACATTTCTATGTTACCTTTTACAGGATATACTTCTTCTATAGAATAGATTAGTCAAAATTTACATGGTGTAATGTTTTGGTATTTTTTTGAGCATGTTCATTTTTCAATGAATATGAAAAATTACTGCATTTGAAGTCAAAAATATCTGTTCATCTAATTTATCTATATGGATAGATTATCTTTTTAATTTTTTAAAGATAAATTGGAATTTTTATATCATTTATACCAATTTTTGTCATTTAGAGTGATTTAACTTTTTAATTTTACATAAACATGTGTCAATATTTTGGAAGTTTTTACTTCTTAGCAGCACACATTTCATTTTGACAATATGAATTAATTTTAATTTAATTAATTAAATTTATATGTTTTTAATTTGGAAAAATATATACCATATTTCTAATAATGAGGTCCAAATTGTGTATAGGTGCCTTTTATTTTTAGACATTTTGAATATTAACTTCAGTAAGTATTTTATTTACTCAGGGTTAAAGGGTAAATCTAGTAAATAATGTTAAAAAATAATATTATAATAATATTAAACTACCCAAACACATGTATTAACCCTAATATATGAGATATGACTGACCATAGAAATCCATGGGACGATTTTAGGACCCTATGGAGCCACATGTGTATGAAAATCACCTTTAATTACATTTAATTTAATGTAATGGAAAATATAAAATAAACATGTGTCTTTTATTGAAAATTTTTTTATATGGAGTTATATAGGTGATATCTCAGAATATAAATTGTCATTAGATATATAAAAATATTTCCATCATCATTATATTTTATTTATAATTTTTATAAATCTAATAAATATGTATATTTATGACACAATGACAATATCATGATTACCTTATTAATGAATGATTTAAATAAATAAGATTACAAATCTTTAAAAAATTTATTTTTAATATTTTTATGCCATACATGATTTGGAGTAATTCTTATGACTAGTTATAATTTAATTAATTATTTTTCCTTTAAATAATCAAGTTGTTATGGAATTTTAAAAAGTCCTAATATGTAGAGTATGAAAATTGACATAAACACGATTTTAAAACAAATATTATTTTATTAAATGATATAATAGTCCTAAAAATATTTGATTCTCACAAATGACTTATATAATGTTTAAAATGTCATTTAGGAACCACTTGAGTTTCTATTGTCATTTTAAATTAACTATATTAACCATATTGTATGTATACATAAGAAGAAATGGTAAAAGTAAAATTAACTTACTAAGGGTTACTGCTAAAAGGTAATGTTAAATTAGTGACCTAGTCTTGCTTAAAACATATTGGTTTAGAGGTTTTATACACAAAAGAATATTATATTTTAATAAATTTCTTTGGGACTATTAGAATCCGAAAATCAATTTATAATAAAATAATATTTCAATATCATCCTAAAGTGATGCTCTTTCCTTTTATAAAAGGGTATCACCTCTAACGCTTACTAAAACCTCTCAAGCACCTTGGATCACCCATAATATGCCAAAATAATCTCCCAAAATCATTTTATTCCTCCAAGAAGCCTCATCTTGTGCATATGGATATTCAAGAAATCCATTTAGCATAAATCAAAAAGAAGTTACCCAATTTGAGGTAATGACTATTCTCAGTATTATTTGATTTATTTTCTGTATCCAACCCCATGAAGTATATTTATACAAATATTTTATAACAACGCAATTATCTTCAATATACTAGGATGTTTTTATGAGAGTTATTAGAACAACACTTCAAAAAACCTTTATCTAATAAATACGAACATACTGTTTCTATGTACGACAAACTACTGACACACGAAATGATATTTGTTAGATGTTTTCCCTACCACCTCTCATGGTGGCCACTATGATGGCACTGTATTTATATATCATATATATTATATTTATATTGTCTCTATTCTTATTTATTTTTTCATTTATAACATATCTTTATGATTTCCATAATGTGTAAATACGATAATTTTATTTGAGTACATGCGGACTACCGCCCCCTCAATGTGATATATATAACTAATTCATGCAATACATGGAAAATATAATGGAATACTAATATACCTATTTTTTCATATAGTTTTTCATTCCATTATATATGAAATAGAAATGAATGTTGCGTTCATGCATAGGTATTGCTTACCGGTTCCATGAATGGTGCATTTCATTTAGTATATTTAGATGTTATGTACTATTTTAAATATATATATACAAGATTTATACTAGATATAAATCAGGAATATGATTCTGGAGATAAATTACATTTGTCAAAATGGGCAATTTGTAATTATAATAAATTTATTTTTTCTCAAGTACTAACTATCGATAAAATGACTGATATTAACTTAAATAATTATGTAATGTTTATAACTTGGTGATAAGTGATATAAAATGAATAAAAAACATGAAACAGTTCTAATGAAAGTATAAATTAACATAATTTTATTTTTGAGGAATAATAATGAATATACATGATGAGTCATATTCAAGGAAATGGACTTCATCTCAATCTTTATTCATTGATGAATATTTTGATTTATACAAAAAAATTTCTATACAGTGTATATGCCCCATTTCCATTAAATTTCATTTTAATGAATTTTTTTCCACAATGTGTTTTATTGATCATCAAAAAGAATGTTTTTTAATGTACGCAGTGACAATTACCATTCTGCCTCCACATGCATTATTTGATATTTTTCTTCTTTAACAAGCTATAATGTTTTTAAAAGGAAAATAAAAATCTTATACCATTTTTATGTATTTTGGTATTAATAAAGTTTTTGATAATGGAATGATTATGTCAATATCTGGAAATAATATCCTGTGATAGAAATGCCAAAATTTTATCTGTTCCTTATGCCTCTTCATGTGTTTTGATTAGGTTATATTTCTTGGGAATTTATTACATATATAGGTGGTTCCATGATAAACCTAGGGCAGGTGAGCCCAAGGTATCTCTCTAATCCATTGGGTAATGCGACAGAGGTAAACATTAATTTTTTTCCTAATATATTTAAGGAATATAAATTGATGGGTATTCCAGATATTATTCTAGATATATCTATGAAAGATATAATGTAAATTTTTTATGGATGCAACAAGTTATTATTTCTATATATGATTTGTAGGTGTTATTTATAAATCTTATTATATCATTAGATATTTTAAACAAATTATTTTATATTAGTGAAATGTATTATTTCATTTATTATCATGTGTGGATGGACTAATGTTTTCATTCATTGTATTATAACCCTTACAGATCATTATATTCACATATGATGTTATTGAAATGCTTTTTCAAAGGTTAAAATGAAGTGTAAGAGAAATAAATAATTAAAAAAATATATATATCATGAAATGAATTAATTTTTTATTCAATGGGTTCAATTGTTGTGTCAAAAAATGGTTATAGTAGATGCGTCTAAATTGTAATAATTGATATATAATGTAATAGTTATGGCCTAATTTTCTAAAACAATAAGCCTGAAAGGATCCTCAATTTCATATTGTTAACATTACACAAGATTATGAAATGTTTACGGATGGGGCCTTATATTGTGTTTGTTAAAATATAAATAAAAAATCAATTATATCTATGAAATTATAATATAATGATAAAAATTAAATTTATTGATTTTCATCATTGAAAATGGGTGAATGATGGAAAACCCAAAGTAAGGGAGGTGGGTTTGAGAATCTCCTTTACATTGGGTTTAAAATATTCATTCTCATTCATATCATTTACTATCACATTAGATTAATTAAATACAAATCTAGAACCTTTCATACATGTATTTGATTAATAATAGTTTTATTAAGTTCATTTATGGTCCTTTTAATGTGTTATATAGAATAATTGATTCGTTTGGGACCATTCATTTTATATGTTTACATGATCAGACCACGTTTATTCATTAATGGATGTTCATGTTGAAAGATGAGAAATAACCATAATTCATATTATATTTTATCAATGATCTTCTACATGATTAAATTATCTTATAAATAATTTTGTTTTACTGTATGATGATTAATGTTTGTGATGATCGTTTTAAGATAATTTTGGTGGGTATTTGATCATAACAAACTCGTTTAGTTTTATAATTTAGTATTATGTCTATATGTTATTTCCAGAATATTAGAAGGGTTATCTAATACACTAAAACTAATTTTTCAAAACTTTTAATAGTTTTATTTACATACATTTGCACATTAAAGGATAATGAAAATTCATTTTCCATGATGTTGGTAAATTGACTATTCAAATGTGATGATTTAATTTTTATAATAATAAATAGAGGGAGAGAAAGAGAGGATTTTAATTTTTTGATTATAAATTAACATCATATAATTTCATTATATGTAAGGTATATTAGTTATAATTATATTTTGATTACGGTAGTTGAAGGAAAAATTAGAAATGAAATGAAATTTAAAGGAACTAAAAGAACAAGATAAATGATTTACATATTTATTTATCCTCTTTAGAACCTTTTCACGGAACATATGCTTGGTCTTCCGATGATTCCAATAGATACTATACACAGAATAGTGTATTTTAAAGAGTGTTTGGAATTATTTTTATTAAGATCACATCTTGGGAGGTTTTAGGAGAAGAGGGGTGATGGGTGATATTTATAGTGGTGGATTGGGGTGCTTTCTAATTATTATATTTATTAGTTTATTAATTTCCCTCAACATGACATATAGTGATGATTCCATGAATAAATAATGTAACGAGGAAAGGATAATTTTTTATTTTATATCACAAATCATCAATGACTCTACCAATAAGATATTTATATTATAATATATATATATATATATATATATATCTTAAAATACAGTATTTTTTTATTCACAAAAAATTTTGGTATTTCATAAAAATCCCAAAAATTATCCCTAACCATTTTTTAACATGTATCATTTAATAATAAAATATATTTTATGAAAGAAAATTTTATATTTGAGTAATTTAATTTTTAATTGAGTCATCATTTATATGGAAGATACATATTTTAAAATTATAACTGATTTTATAACAGTTGGTAAAATTAATTTTGGTGTCACAAAATTTCATTAAAATTTTAATAAATAAAAATTCATATATGAATACATTTTATGTAAAAAAATTATATTAAAATATTAAATTAATCATAATGTTATATTTAAATATTTATGAATTATAAAAAATACCAACACATCATTAATAATTTTCTAAAAATTTATATACATAAACTATAATATAATTAAACCACAAAATCATTTGTAAAATTGATATATTTTATTTATAATTTCATTGGTGAGAATACAATTCATTTGGATATTTCTCAATTCATAAGGGTCATGTTACTATTCTAAGGTAATGTAACTATTTCATTAGTATAAGTTCTTTATCTTCTATAAATAATATTAATTTCATTAATTCCTCATTTGTAAAGTATTTATTTTAGTTTATAAGTTATTTTATGAGATTTATACTATATAAAATTACTATAACAAGAGAGAAATTGCATTGTTAATAGTTTGGGTCATTACTACAAATTCTTATTTTTACACCTTGTTATCTTCTTTTATTATCTTCTTTCATTTTTGGATGTCATATTATCTTCACAACAATATATCATTTTTTCATGATCGTATCATACAGAAGACCATCTATCCATTTTTTTATTACTCATAGAATCTATTCAAATATTTATATTAAATTTTAATTAATAATTCCATTTTCGTGAATTCATCTTAGGTATATAAGTTATCATATTTTCCTTCGTTATTTCTCACATAAATGGAGGAATTTTTTGAATTTAATACAATGAAATGTTCAAAAAAATTATATCAAGATTCCAAAATTATCCAATGGAACTAATATTATCCAAAATGTCATGATTCATTCTTTTGTGATAATTCTTACCATCATTTACATCTTTCTATATATATAAAAACCATTTCATCATTTGTCCTTTCATTATAGAACAAAAATTATTACACTTATTCAAATAAATCATTTAAGATGATGTGAATTCTTGATAATTTTTATTCACCCTTGTTTTCTAGATATTAAAGTTCAATCTACACTAATGAAAAAATGAACATTAGTACATAGATATTTCATAAAAAAGGTTACAATCTATAATGTCCGAAAATAGTTTTATGCTAATAAAATATCATGATCTTCTTGTCACTAGGTTGATTCTATTTTAATACAGGTCCCTAAATCAATAAAATAATAGTATTACATTATTCCTCTAAAAATTGGGAATTCTCAAATTTTTTATCTTCCATATTTCTCAGTGTCAATTATAATTTAATATATTTTAAATTGTGAAAAATCATTTCAACTTCAATTGATTTATTGTATTCTCCCCACTGAATTTATTCATTATAATATTATATATATAAAACTTGTAATAATTTTTTAGTATATTTTCTAGATTCATAATTATTTTATATTTAAATAAAAACTATACACCTTTAAAATCAATTATATAATAATCATTTATTCTAATATATGAAAAACAGTTATAAATCCCATTTATCAAAAATCCTTCCCACAGACAATCCAATACAATTCCTCTTAAATAAATGATTTCTTTTTGTCACAAACTATCTATGATTTTTAATTTAGTTCTTGAATCATGTATGCTCTTTATTTTTATATAATTAAATTCCCTTTCTTCACATTTTCATGTTTTTAGATATTTTTTAGTTCCATTTTTTTTCCAATACCCCTTTTATTTTATCCACTTCAACTTCCATATGTAACTTTTTATCTTTTTGTTCCATGAAAAATATATCAAACATGTCACCAATTCTGGTATAATGTTCTTCAAATTCACTATAATTTATGATTTGAACACATTATACTCATAGCTTGAACAAGATATGTCAAATATAAAATATAATGAACACATTGAAAAATTACTACTTTTAGTGTTGGAACCATCCCACTAACAAAACATTATGTGCCTGATAGATCATTATTTCATAGTAATTTGGATGTGGGGGTGGGGGAGAATTAGGTGTGAAAATTTATAGTACATTATTTATCATTTGATTTCCCTATTCTTACTCAATAGTGTCCCACATATTATGATGATTGGATAATATTTGAATATAGTAAGTTAAATGAATCACTAAACAAAATATTTTTCAAATTTTTTATACTATGACCTCCTCCTATCCATTTTGTTTATACCCCCATGATGGATTCTCCACTAAAATAATGGTATTGGTTTAAATGGTTCTGTAATCAATGTTTTATACCCCTAGTAATCAATCCTATTTTTGTCATCATTATACCCATTAATTGTCCAAATATTATTCCTTCTTTGTTTCGACCCAATGCTATTCAACTGGTAACACCCCAAGACTGAAGTGTCTTCAACAACTCATTAAAATTAGCAGGAAAGAGCTCACAATTTATCATATAGATCATATAATAAAATTTCATATTTCTTCATTAGTGTACTCTTCATCCATTGAGACAATGCTCGGGAAACTCATCATTATGAAAATAAATTCCTAACATCACTAACTATTCACAAATCAATAAATGATATAAACTAATCTAAAAACCCATAAATCTCGAATAAGAAATCTTTTTGAAATAATTACATTTTTAGTATCAAAAAAACATTCCACACTATCTACTATGTGTTTATTAAATATTTATTTTTGTTCAACATGAATATATAAAACAATGCACAGTGCTCTCAAATATTTCTCTTTTATATGTGCAATAAAGAAAATGAACAAGATACATAATTTTATGCATGAATTATTTTATTTTCAAAACTAAATAGGTATTTAAATCCGAGCTACTATAATTGTAATTAAATATCCTTCAAAAACCCAAACACAAAACTACATCATTATTTCACTTCATGATATTTTCAATATATATATTTTATTTATGAAAACTCAGCATGATACTAACATGGAACAATTCTTATTCTTTTATTCATTTATATTGCTCTATGAAAATACTTATTCACTTAATGCATACAACAACATGTGTCATGATTAACACATTAATCATGAACTCCATTCACTAAAAAACATGTACTACTCATGATACTATAACACTGTTTGGTTCACTTATTATCATATCAATATAGGAAGTCCAATAGAATACTTTATTTAACACTATATGGGATAATTAATCATTCCACTTTTTATAACATAGTGTTTTAATCAAAACAACATAATGCTATCAAAAAAATCATGTAAATGCGATGGTATAAAAAGACTCATCATGAAATCATATATACAATAAGAGAATACATAGAATTCAAATTTTCTTTTCTTTATCATGGATATCTCAAAATAATTTTTAATATCTTACTGAAAATGGGAATTTATGATGGTTTCTAAAGAAAAAAACCAATGAATCAAATATAATGACATAAATCTAAAACATATTCACACTACAACAACAAATGAACCACAGCTATAATAATCACTATCACTAGATATTATATTTTCAAAACACATTCTAACCATAGTTCGATGGTATTCCATGGATGAACTCATTATCAAACCCATATGTGCAATTCCTGATATCAAAATAACAATCTCAAAATCTTGTAAAAGTCACAATATCATGGTTAGAACATATAAGCTTCAATAATGATGATTGGTGCATAAAGAAATCATTCATTGATGCTGATGGTACATGATGAATTCAATACTATTCACATGTTCTAGATTTAATAAATCGAGTTTCATGTGTTTTATCTAAATTTTTTAGGATGGATGAAAGGTGATTCTATATCCCACATACCACATAGATATTTCACTTAGTTTTATGATCCTTATTAATACTGATTCTTCTTCCAATTTAAGGAGCTGGCACATGAGTCCACACAAAGATACCCAATCACACGCTCTAGGATTAACAGGATCAAGCCTCCATTTACAAGAAGTCGCTTCAATTATATAGTTTACTTTCACCTCTAGACGACCTAGGTGTGAAATCCTACACACACTCAACACCCTGGACACCATGCATGTTTTATTGAGGTTGAACTATGTAATGTCTCGGTTCTAGAAGCCACCAAGAGGCGCCCCTTACCTGGTTGGTCACATGTCCCCAAGCGCATTTCACCAAACGCCAGAGGCTTTATACTTGCAGTGAAGGCCTTGGGTGTGATAGTGGGGAAACTATAACATCATTGGCAGAGTAAACAGCGGAATACTGATAAATAAACATCTGGAGAATAAATATATGTAAATGATGCATGATACAAATATGTCTAAGAAAATAGCCAAACGAGTCACAATGATGAATAAAGTATTAAACCCAAGTATAAAAGAAAAACAGATGAGCAACTCTTTAGTATCACAAGCCTCGGCTTGGTCATATGCTCTCCAGCTCCAGTGCAATCAAGAACCTGATGTAGAAGGGAAGATTCCCTTATCTATACCTGCAACAATATAATCTGGTTGGGCCCAAAAACATGACCCAAACAGCGTGTGAGATAGAATCCCAATAGGCAACCACCCAAATATCAGTGCCTAATAGTCAGTGAATATATGGCAGGTAAGGTGTAGTAAACAGTAGACAATAAGCAATAAACAGGATAATACATAGCAGTAACAATTCACAGTTTCTAGCATATAATCTACAAACAATAAACAACCCCTCTACAAGTACTAGCAACCCTCTAGGAAGCACACATAGTCTCTCCCCTATGGTTCAGCTATATAATAGACTCTCTGAGGAAAAACTCTCCATTAATTCCCCCTATAGTCTCGAATCGTACTAAAGGCTCTCTGGGGAATAACTCAACATTAATTCCCCCTATGGCCCGCATCGAGTATCAACATACTCTATGATGAAGAACTCAACGTCAATTCCCCATGAGGTATATCATCGTAAATTAAAGACACTCTGGAGATGCCCTTACATCCATTCTCTATAAGGTCCACTACATTAGGTTCTCTCATCCGTGTGTAAATCAACATGCATAGAGAACTTATCGACCCATGTAAACCTCAAGAACTACATGGATATATTTTTAAGGCGCAATAGCATAATAGTACAACAGTTACACTATCCTAAAACTAGGCATGGCAACTGGAAAAACGCCAAACAAGAAAAAATTTCATGGAAAACATCCAGAGTATTGTAAAAACTTCCATATTCATAAGAAATTACCTCTACTCAAGAAATAAATCAATGTAGGAAAACAACAGGGAAAAAGAGGGAACACACAATACCCAGTTCAAGGGTATTGGTGGAAATTTTACATAATATTCACAGACTTCTTATAGAAAGGCACAAGCCACCTAACTCGATGTTGGGAGAATGATATTTGTGAACCAAGATGATTGATTCTCTTTATAATGACTATGATATAAGAAAACATCAAAAATTCTCAAACAACGATATCATGAGAAAGAGAAGGAATTGGAAAACAAGGCTCTAGGAGAAGGGAGAACTCACCGTTGAGGTTCCAACACAATCGACGATGGATGAAATGGAGATCAGATGGAGTCTCGGGAATCCAGAGAAGAATCAGGTCACTCTCGGATGATGAACTGGAAGACGAAGAGTGTTCTATCAATCAGGCGCGACCCTGGTGCATTTAATGAAAAAAAAGATAATACACGGTTTGTACATCTTGAGTACATTGTGGGTACTCCATTTTTTCATACTCTACTGTAAGCGGCCTCCACTTCACCCTCGCACACCGTGTGTGTGGCCCGGACATGTCAAGAACATGGCCTGGATTTACAGGGTAATACACGACGTGTACTCATAAAGTACACGACGTATACTTCAACATTTACCAGAAACTTCCCTTTTCATAGAAACTCCAGAAAAATAAAAAATATACATGAAACGATGATCCTGGATCTTACAAACTTCCCCCCATAAAAAAATTCATCTTCAAATTTCCCTAATGAGGCCGATAGAAACAATCCCCGAAAAGCTCTGGCCACTATGATCACACATCGGCCCCCCTTTCCCTCGTCTCATCTTGTACTCGCTAGTTCTGCCATAACCCCCATAATAGAGGAACTTACCGCCCACAGAGAACCTTCATACTACGATCGAAAATTCAGATAGGATGCTCCTCAAACTATGCATCCGCTTTGAGGTCAACATCCTTAGGCTGAAAGTCATGAGACGGGTCTGAAAAGTAATGTCGGAGCTGAGAGACGTGGAAGACGTCGTGCATGGCCCGATACCTCTGAGGTAATTGCAGCCGATAGGAAATTGTCCCAACTCTCTCCAATATCTCAAACGTCCTGACGTACCGTGGTGAAAGATTACCCTATCTCTGAATCCTGTTGTCTCCTAACCACGGTGCGACATATAGGAAAACCATATCCCTGACCTCAAACACCAGAGTTCGTCTCCACTGATCACCATATGACTTCTATCAAGACTATTTTGTAGCCATCCTCTTCCAGATCAACTCTATCTTCTCTTAGGTTTCCTGAACAAGACGATGTCCCAATAAAGATGCCTCTCCTGCTCCAGCCAACATAAAGTTGATCAGAATGGCCAACTGTACAAAGGCACGTAAGGTTCCATCCGAATAGTCCCCTGAAAACTTTTGTTGTAGGAGAACTCCTTAGGAGGGATTATGCCTCTCCCAAGAATCGCCATAGTCTAGAATGAAAGCTCGGAGCATATCCTAATGCACCTGGATCATAGACTCGGAGTGGCCATATGTCTGAGGATGGTATGTTGTACTCAAATGTACCTGTGTACCCAAGGACTTCTGAAGCCCCTCCTAGATCCAAGAATAAAAATGTGCATCCCTATCTGACTCAATGGAGTGTGGAACTCCATGCAGACGTACAATCTCTCAGATGTACAGTCATCCCTGATCATCAACACGAAAGGTCTCCTTGATCAGTATGAAGTGAGAAACCATAATCAGTCTGTCAACAACAACCCAAATCGCATAATTCCCATGAGGCGACCTCGGCAAACCAGTCACGAAGTCCATCGCGACATCGTTCCACTTCCACTCCGGAATGGGTAACTGCTGTAAAAGGCATGTTAGACGTTGATGTTCTACCTTCATCTACTGAAAAATTGAACACTGCAAGACAAAACTAGCAACATCCATCTTCATACCTGGCCACCAGTACTGGTGATGAAGATCCTGATACATCTTGGTGACTCTAGGATGAACTACCCAAACTGAGGAATGAAAATCCAGCATCATCTCCTCTCATATGTCTCCTGGAACCCATAAATGTCCCTGAAATGAAAAATCTCATCCTCTCCCACTATCCATCCATGAATAGGGTCTTCTCTTGACACACTCTCCCGCATGACTAAGCCTTTTGAGTCTGATAGCTTCCTCATCTGTACCCGATCAAGAAGTGTATTAGTAGGAACTATAGAAGATAGGAAGGTTTTTCATAGTCTGTCATGCACCACAAGATATATCTAAAATAACATATCCCTAAGATGCCACTCACTACTAGCCTCATGTACTACCAAAATATGAGTTCTCCTACTCAACGTATCTACCAATGTATTTCCCTTTCCTAGCATATAAGAAAGCTCGAAATCAAAAGACTGAAGATATTTGACCCACATGCGCTGTCTCATATTCAGATCACGCTGAGTGAAGATGTACATGAGACTATTGTGGTCGGTGAAAACCACAAAGTGCTCTCCTAGAAGGTAATGTCTCCAACAGTGTAAGGCATGAACACCAGTTGCCAACTCCAGATTGCATGTTGGGTAGTTCCTCTCATGTGGCCTCAACTACCGAGACCCATACTCAATAACACCATCTCCCTGCATAAGCACAACGCCCATCCTGATACTTGAAGCATCACAATAAACAGTATAGCACTTTCCTGGCTCTTTCAAGACTAGTATTGGTGATGACATCAACCTTCCCTTCAGCTCCTGAAAGGCTGACTCACATGAATCATACCATATGAACTTCTCCCCCTTATTGGCCTGACCTGTTAATGGTGCTGCTAGGCGTGAAAATTCTAGAATGAAGCTTCTGTAGTGTCCATCCAGCCATAGGAAACTCCATACCTCAAAAACATTCTTTGGTTGCTCCATGAAAACTACGGCTCCCAATTTCTCTGGGTCCTCGAATAATATTTCCACTAATATGAAATGACCCATGAAGTGAATCTGATCCATCCAAAAGTGTCACGTTGAGAATTTAGCATAAATATGATGCTCTCTTTGTGTACAAATAATGATATCAAGATGGGTAGAATGTGTGTGCCGGGTGTAAGAGTACATCAAGATATCTTCCACAAATACAACGATGAAGGAGTCCAAGTATGGATGGAACACATGGTTCATTAGTGCCATGAAAACTGCTGGCACATTCATGAGACTGAACGGTATAACCGTAAACTCGTAGAGACCATATCTACACTTGAATGTTTTCATTGGTATATCTGATGGTCTAATGCACAACTGATGATAACTGGAACTCAAATCAATCTTCGAGAACATGCGGGATCCTCGAAGCTGGTAAAAGTGATCATTAATCCTCAGCAAGGGATATTGGTTCTTGACCGTCAACAGGTTCAGCTTCCGATAATCTACACAGAGTCTAAGGGTACTGTCTGCCTTCTTCGCAAACAGGACAGGCGATCCCCAAGAGGAAGTACTGGGTTGGATGAAAACCTTTTCCTGCAAATCCTCCAACTTCTTATTGAGCTCCTGTAACTCAGGTGTAGCCATCATATAAGGATGAATGGACAACGGTGCAGCTCCTGGAAAGAGCTCAATAGAGATGTCAACCTCACATTCTAGAGGAAAACCTAAAAATTCCTCTGGAAAGACATCCCTGAAATGATCCACCGCGGGAGGAAAGTATAACTATGAAGTCCTCTGGTCATCCAGATAATGAATAGAAAATAGGGTTGTCACCCTTCCTATCCCATGATGCTCAAGTCCTGCTCAACTCGCTTGAACATCCCATTAACCTCTATAAAGAAGAGATTCACCTTCTTGTGAAATTAAACCAACCCTACTGCAATAACAGTCAACGACTGCCTGGAAGGGAACCAACCAATCCATCCTGAGAATGACATCATAGCCTGTCATCTCTAGGACATAGAGATCCCATAAGAAACGATACCCTGAAACCTCGATGGGGCACTCTCTGCACTAACGTACATTATATGTTATCATTACCAATGATGTGTCTATTGCTAACAAGTCGGGAAAAGAATGGATACATAGCCCAAGGATCTCCACAATAGCAATCGTGATAAAGCTATGTATATCACCAGTATCGAAAAGAGTTGAAGATAAAACTGAGGCTACTAAAATCATACGTCGAATGGTAGAAGTTCTGGGATCCTGCTCTTGATAGGTCTTCTCCACTGCAAAATTCTGGCTTGCCCCGTGGCCTTGTGACCCTGACTGACCACTCGGAGCTGATCTTCCCTACTGGCACTGAATGACTGGTGACTGACTACCACGACCTCGACCTCCAACTCAGCCCGAACAGCCGGAAGAACTCCAGTTCCATGACTTGTGAGAAACTGGTGGTGTTGCTTCTGAATGAGGATTCCTGGAAGATCCCATGCCACTAGATATTGCTGAGAAAACATGGCAAAAACATTGAAGGTGACCCATCTTGTCGCATGATTCTAACTCCAATTGGTCTCTCAGGAACAGCGGACTCGTGTTAACCGCCCTTCCACACTGGTAGCATACTACATGACTACCTGAATATGTATCTCGCCTCTTCGGATCACCGCGCGTAGACTCTCTATGGAACTTACTTATGTAACCTGGAGGAAAACTAGATCTGGAAGCAGAACCACCCTGTCTTGCAGCTCGGGAGTCTCTCAGATTGCGCTCTATAATCAGTGCCTAGTTAATGATGAATGAGATTCACCTATGGGCGGATCACCCGCCTGAGACCATCCTCAAACTCATTTTCCAAGAACATCCCTTTTCCAACCCAGAGGGTTGTGAAATGTTGTAGCTCAGTGAAATGAGAGGAATATTCAAGGATAAAAAGAGTACCCTACTCTAGACTAATGAACTCCCAGGCTCGATCGGCCCTCTTGGTCTCCGGATATAAGTTGTCATAAAACATGTACTGGAACTCCTCCCAATCTATAACCTGCTGATGAGCTGCCTGTAAGATCATGTCCCACCACCTCTTGGTAGTGTCTCGAAGTGTGTAGGAAGAAAGCTTGACACGCATCTCTGGATATGTTTCATGATGCTCAAATATAGTCATCATGGCTTCTATCCATGACTCTACAGCATGTGGTTCTCTTTCCATCGAGAAAGTTGGATGATGCCACTGTTGGAAAACCCATGTCAAGTGTGCCATAAACAAGGCAGGAGGCGGTGCTCCCTGAAAGGTCTACATCATCCTCCTAAAGCCTTCCCTAAACTACATATCAGCACCTGTAACTAGTATGACAGCCGGTTCCAAGGCTGGCCCGACTGGAGGATCGGTAGGAAGTCCCTAATCAGCAATATCTTACGTGTGATCACAATCCTGCAACTGACGTACAACCGGAGGACTTCTCATAGGCATATCTCTGAAAGATCAAAAGAATACCTTAAATCAGGAAAAAACGTACATAGAAAAAGGAGTAAAAACGTGGAATAGGAGAAGGAAACATTCAAGTTTAACAAACATTACTACACAACATGTATAAACTATACACGTTGTGTACTTAACTCTACTCCCATGTCTGTGTCATCTTGCACGACTAACCCACACAGTCTTCTTAAACTAAGACTACATGGTGTGTTCTATATGGACATAGCGTATAGAAGAAAAGGTTTCAATGACCAGTGTTGTTAGTTACACGGTTGGTTACACGATTGAGACTACACGATGTGTTCCGAAAAAACACAGTGTGTACCTGATGTTCTTTTCGACCCGTGTTGTTGGAGACCTGGAAAAGTACATGGCCGACCCTTACATGGCATGTTCCGAACAAACACAACATGTATAGGAGGAGAGATCAATGTCCCGTGTCTTTTATGACATGGCCGAGTACTAAGGACAAGGATACACGACATGTTCACACAAAACACAGCATGTATGACATGAGCTTTTCCGACCCGTGTGGTTCATGACACGACCTGATACACAATTTACTACTACACGACATGTACCTACCATACACGACGTGTTGCTGGAGATTTTTGACAACCCATTTTTATTCTAACACATTCAGTGACATGATTTAAAACTACACAGCGTGTATATATAAAGTACACAACGTGTATTCTTTGTTCTTCTAGGGAGTAACTCTGAAACCGCACTGATGTCCTGAAAACACTGAAAAACGAGCGTGAAGGTTCCAAATTCCGATCCTTGAGGGCCCATACTCCACATGAATTAAATCTTTTCATCCAATACTGTTATATATAAGGAAAAAATGTTAACGATTCTCCAATTTCCGATTCAAGAGGGCCCATAAGACCTCAAGAATCATTAATTGACGTTTATTTAAGCAAGGTACCAATCAAACAACCTTTCGATCAAACTGTACTGATTCTATGAAGCATCTATCTCACCAGCATGCATAATCTACCCAAATCCTATCACAACGACATGAAATTGCTCATGCACCCCAAATATTATGGCAAGAATGCATGGCATGTGATTTTTGACAAGTTCATATATGATGCATGAGATGGAATACCCTCATCTCATCGGGTTGCAACTGAAATAGAACCAAAATAGCAAAAAGAGTAACAATACCAAATCACATGAATCACTCTAGGAGAAATCATATCAACTATAACATAGCAAAACTAGAGAACTATAATAAGCAAGGTAGATTTGATTTTCCCTATACACAGGTTAGCTACTCCCGGGCACAGCTTAATACCAAGTACTGAATCCATACTATTCCTGGCTAATAGCTCCAAACAGTAATAAAGATAAAAGAAAACCCTCTGATACCAATTTGTAACGTCCTAGTTCCGGAAGCCACCCAAGGGAACTCCATACCAGGTTGGTCACATGGCATCATGCACATTTCCCCAGATGCCAAAGGCTGACGAATAACAGCAAGGGCCTTGGGTGTGATATTGGGGAAAAAATGCCCTCATTGGTAGAGTAAACAGCGAAAGACTGGTAAATAATCATCTCAAGCAAAAATATTTGTAAATGATGCATGATACATATATGTGTAGGAAAACACCCAAACAATTCAAAATTCTTAATACAGTACTAAACCAAAGTACAAAAGAAAAAAATATGTGCAACTCCTCAGCATCGAAAGCCTCAGCTTGGTCCCTCCTCTATAGCTTCAGTGCAATCAAGAACCTGAATTAGAAGGGATCTTTCCCTTATCCATACCTAAAACAATATAATCTGTTTGGGCACAAAAGCAGGACCCAAACAGGGTGTGATTCAAAGTACCAAGAGGCAACCACTAAAGTATCTATGCCTAACAGTAAGTGGATATATGGAAGGTAAGGTACATTAAGTAGTAGACAATAAGAATTAAACAAGATAATACAGAGCAGTAACAATCCACAATTTCTAGAATATAATCTACGGACAATAAACAACCCCTCAAGAAAGTAGAACAAAAAGGTTACCTCTGGGTAGTTCTTATAATCTAACCCCTAATGTTCATCCTACAAGCATTAACAACCCTTTGGGAAGCATACAGTGTCTCACCACTCTAGTTCAGATAATGAATAGGCTCTCTGAGGAATCACTCACCGCCAGTTCCCCCCATAGACTCATATTGTACAAAAGGATCTCTATGGGAAGCACTCAACGTCCATTCCCCCTGTGGCCTGTGTCAAGGATCTACAGACTCTCTGAGTAATCACTCAATGTAAATTCCCCCTGTGGTCTCGCATCGTAAATTACAAACACTCTGGAGAAGCCCTTATGGCCATTTTCCCTATGGTCCACTATACTAGGTTATCTCATCCCTATGTAAATCAACATGCATTGCACGTGTATTGGCCCAAATAAACCTCACGAACTATTTGGATATCATTCTAAGGCACAAAATCATAATAGTACAATAGTTATACTATCCTACAAGTAGGCATGGCAACTAGAAAAAAACCAAACAAGAAAAACAAGCATGGGAAACATCCAGAGTATAGTAAATACTACCCTATTCACAATCAATTACCTCTACTCAAGAAATCATGCAACACAACAAAACAACAGGGCAAAACAAGGAGCACGCAATACCTTTTTCAAGGGTATTGGTGGAAATTTCACATAATATTCACAGACATCCTACAGAAATGAACAAACCACCTACCTTGATGCCGAGAGAATGATATACGTGAAACATAATGATTGATTCTCCTTAAAATGTCTAGGATCTGAGAAAACGCCCAAAATTCTCAACCCATGATATCATGAGAAAAATGAGTAATTGAATACAAGGCTCTTGGATAAGGAAGAACTCACCGCTGCGGTTCCAATGCAATCGACAACAGCTTAAACGGAGATCTGATAGAGGCATGGGAATATAGAGAAGAATTGCAGCTGTACGGGTCACTCTCGGACGAGGAACCTGAAGAAGAAGAGCATTTTTTCCATCAGGCGTGACCCCGGTGCGTTTAATGAAAAAAAGAAAATACACGGAATGTACTTCATGAGTCCACAACATGAAATCAATTTTTTCATACTCCAATTTAAGCGTCCTCCACTTTACCCCTACACACTGTGTGTGTGGCCCAGACTCGGCCTCGCGCGGCTTGGTAGTACACGGGGTGCACTCATTCAAAATTTTCCACATACATCTATTTTCTAAAAAACTCCAGAAAAAGGAAAAACATACCTAAAACAAAGATCCAGGTTCTTACAAACTACCATCCTATATAGTAGATGTAGGTCCCTTTTACAATTATCAAGGTGGTGTGATTGTCTATTTTTTAATTAAGGATGACAATGTGTTGGAAAAAATATGCCATTCAATGTCACTCAAAAGTTCATTCCACCTCCATTACATCCACCCCTTCCTCTGCATGATGTAAAAAATATAACCACATTTTCACATGTATTCAATATTAAAACGCGTTAAACAATCTTAAAATTTTAATCTCATTGACATTACCTTGTTTAAATATATATATAAAAATTAAACAACCAAATAACCAATTTGACTCTTCAATATTTATCTTAATTTTTCAATAATCAAAATTATGTATAAATGTTAATTTTTATACATTATGAAATATATTGTCATTATATATTATAATTACCAATCAATAGATATAATTTTTTTTAAAGATTATATATGATTCATCCCATAAAAGATATTTTTATTTTTTAAAAACATCAAATATGAGACATCCTTGTTTAATATTTCATGATTAATTATAATGAAAGGATTTTGAAATTTAAAAAATGACTAATTTTTCCTTCCACCAACTAAATAGGTTATGGTGGTAGAAATAATATATAAAATAACATAAAAAATATCCAGATACAGGAAAATTCTATATCCATTCCTTGATTACTCAATATGAATTCAAAAATAACATTCCATATTTTTCATCATATATGTTTCTGTCATGATATGTTTTAGAGAAAAGAAGTTGGTCAAAAAACATCGAAAATTAATCTCCTAAAAAGAATAATAAATCCTCTATAATTAATTTAATATACATATAATATCCATGGATTAAATCTCATGGGTAGAAAAATCATCTTTAAATATAATGAATCATAATATTAAATGTCTTCATATCTCAGAACAAATCAATCCATTAGCCGTTGTGAGAAATATTCATGGATAAACATGATTCCTAAGTATTAATAGTAACACATTGAATATATTAATAAGAAATGGAGAATTTTATGTGTATTATGTATTTCGTATTTATTGTTATGATAAATATTAAATATAATTGAGTTTATGCGACTTAAATTTCCTTATCATATAACAAATTTTCATTAAATTAAGAAATAGAAATATATTGAAAAACTCATGTTTTTTATATGATATATTAAATGAGGGAATAATTTATATATGTAAGAGATCACTCACTCTTAGTTGGATATATAATCTCTCATCCACAGTAATCTTATAAATATTCTACTCATTAAAAACAAACTATTGATATTCAGAGTGTGATAAAAATTATTTTCATAGAATATTCTAATCTCATATTATTTTTACCAAGAACCTATTTATTATAAATTTCTTAATTAATCTGAATGAGATAAACCATAAAAAAGTATATATATTTTCAAATACATATTTGATCGAATGATACTTATCATAGATCTACAAATTAGGATGTTATTTTTATTTCTATAGAAAACAATGTATATAGAGCATAATACATAAAATTTATAAGGAAACATGATTTTAAACTATTATCATTCTAATATCTCCTAAAATGTTACATTTAAAATACATATTAATCAATACATGTATGTGTAATGAATATATTTGTCAAAAAATTATTCTATAATATTCTAAAAATATAATTATTGAGAATACCTATTTCTACATTATGTATAAATCATACTGTTTTTTAAGACCTCATATTTACTTCAGTGTATATCATTATTTGGAATATCCATATATCTAATATTATTTATATTAGTTATAGAGGATAATATGTAACCTTAATTGTGAAAATTCATTATATGACTCTATGAAAAGTCATAAGTTTTGAATTTCAATGTATAAGAAACTACTTATAAATATTTTAAAAAAATGATAAAAAATGGATTATTCTATAGAAACAAAATTTTTCAACAAATATGGATGATTAGATATGGAAAGGCATTCAATATTAATAATATCCCAAAAAATAATCTTTTAAATCATTGACTATATTTTCCATGTTCATATCAAATACAATATATAATTAATGTTGGAAATAACGAGGATGCTTGATTTATTTTTAAGTACATTGTGTTATTTCATATCATATTAGATTTCATATTAATATCGAGGAAAATATGGATAAGTAAATTAATTCTAAATTTCCATCACATACTTGAAAATTTTAGTCATATACTTTACACAATTTTTCATCGAAGTCTTCTGAATAATATTTCTTTAAAATGAATTTCCTTCATAGTCACCTTTAATATAAGCACAATGTAAACCATTATTATGTTTATAATAATATTTTTCAAAATAAATTGAATAAATTAAAATATTATAGATTCAATCCTTTCATATTCACCGATAATAACATATTTGAGGAAATGTCTTGATTGTAATATAATATAATACTAACATGAATGATTTTTTTAATTTTTTATTAATATATAAATTTAACTTTGGTAAATATGGCCTACCTATTATATTCGATCAAATGGAAAGGATACATTAAATATGCCTCTCTAAAATATTTAGAAAAATTTGAGGATATTTTGGTAGATTCTACTATTTGTGAAATTTGTGTAAAAAATTTGAGTTTGAAATAATTTTTTCGATAAGGATATTATGGAAATCAGATCCCATGATCTTACAATTTATATTGATTCTTTTAAATAAATAATTTTTTAGATACATTTGTTTACTTGAAACAAGGACCTAAAATTAAATTTAAAACCTTTTTGTGAGATAAAATATTTCAATACAATATAAAAATTAATTCCTTTTTTGAGTAATATACGAAAATCATTAAGAAAAGTACAATTGTAATAAATCCATAAGTAATCCAAAACCACTGATGTAAAAAATACATAGGCTGTAATATGAAGATTATCACTATTATTGGAATTATATATATAAGGAAATGATTTTATAATATAATCAATTTAATGAGAGATAAGTAAAGGAATAGTATAAATGGATCTAAAATTTTATGAAATGATATATATGTGAATAAAACCAGACCAATTTCATTTTTTTAGTAATAATTATGGAAATTGGATATATGGCCACTAGGTATGAAAAAATAAAATAGTTAATATAATTATGTATAGTTTTCAATAAAAAAAGAAAAATAATATAACTTATAAATAATTTTCTAATGAAATTGAAAGATAATATTTATGTAGAATAATTTTTTTATAAATATATATTTTTATATTAGATATCATTGTTATTATTATTAATATTCTTAGAATGATTTATTTATTTCAATGAAATATTTCAATACCCATTCAAGGAGAATATTTATTTATTAAGATATAAATAATTACTTTTATTGATATGTTTTTAAAGTCATTTTATATCATAAGGAGAAAAAATTTAAGGATTTTTTATAAATTATTGTGATATTTTATTTCAATAAACTAAATTTATGACTATCAATTAATGAAATTAATTTAATTTATTTATAATATATATATATAATAAAATCAACTTATCCATTTTAAAATTTAATTTAATAAGAATAAAAATATTTATGATAAATTTTTTTTTTCAAGATATTGATTTTATACATTATGTTTTATATATTCAATTTATTTTATACCATATTTATAAATTAAATAAAAAAATATTTTCGTTTTTAATATATTCTTATAAATATTAAATATGTTCAATTTAACTTTTATACATGAAAATAATTTATCAAATTAATAGTTATTTAACATTTTTAGAAGATAAATGAATAATTTTCATATATTTTTTAACAGTTTTTGGTGTTATTTATTTAAATATATTATTTTTTGATGTTATAAAAAGTGAATTTCACTATATTATTAAATATACAAATTATATTATTAAAAAAATTCAAATTTCTAAATTAATATACCCAAGAATAAGAAATCAAAATGTTATAAAAATAATTTGTTTTAAAAACATATTTTCTATATATCCTGTGTCCTGAAAAAATAGTTATTTTTCTGAAATATTTATATTAAAATAGTTGAAATAATGATAAATTTTTAATTTTGGAATTGGGTTTTAGGGGAAATTATATATTATTTATAAATACACCACGCTAAAAATACAATATTTTAAAAATGTGTAACAAAGGTAAATTAATGTGAGATTAATTTTTTGAAGGTAAAATGGATTACAAATATTCAAAAAAATTATTATTTTTTGAATGGGTGAAAATACAACATTCCTTACTAGTATTTATTTATAATACAGTCCTATATCCCTTGTGATTTCATCAATATCCCCCACACAACATAAATTTCCCAGAGAAATGTCCCTCGTTTTAAATAATAAAATGACTTCTAATCCATACACTCTAGACCACTATTCACCATAAAATACATCTTGAATCCCTACCCATTTTCTATTTATAATACATTCACCAATTTTGGGTAAAATCTAGTCATATGAAGGGTCCCAAAAATCATTCAATTATATGATTCTTTCCAATTTATGATTCAATCACTCAACCTATTTAGTACCCAGTACACAAATATTTATTCATTATCTTCTTTATAGACATATTATATAATATAATCCATCAAATGGATACCATTTTTAAAATATCACTATACATATATAATAATAATAACATATAAAAATATTCCCTTTAATAATCATTCACACATTTTATTTTTTCATGTTGTTGTTTGGCTTGGTTTAACCACCATCATGAATGATGTAATTATATTATATCATTAAAGGCCTTAGAAAATTAATTAATAGTAAAATTTGTTATAAATATTAAAATAATAATTTTTATTGCTTGAATGGTACTATTAATATATAATTAAATATTAATATACCGTCATTTTTTTAAAAAATACTGCAACATGCTCTTGATAGATTTCATCTCTATGAATCATACCTAAAACTACAAATGAATATACCCATAAATTTGGAACTCATAATGAATTTTGTTTTTAAATATATTTACAATTACGATAATAAAAAAACCATGTATATAAATTAATAAGTAAAACGATCATATCATAAATAATAATAAATATTAAAAACAATAACAACATATGATCAATTAAGAGAAAATTTATCTTCCTGCTATGTATTTTACATAATTTAACCATAATCTATGTTACAAAAAATATGCTTGAGTTTTTTTCAAATCACAGGTTGTTACATATGAGGAAAAAACCACAACAGTCATTGTTTTTCCCCATGTTTATTTTTTAACAGATGTGAGAACTCGAGATATTTGGGGTTTCCTTGTATGTTTTATCACCAACCAATGTCTAAAAAACTTACAATACCATATTTTTTTATTGAATTATCATGGAAACTATTTATTTAAATAACATAGTTTTGAATCAGATAATACATTTTTCCAAATCTTTGAAATTCAATCCCTTAATTTCTAATGTTGCAAACTCCCTATAGATTAATACTTCATCTATATTTCACTTTATAATTTGTTTTACCACATAAGTATTTGAAATTTTTTATTTTTTTCTTATAATTTTTTTATAATTTTTTTATTTATAGATTTGGGAGTTCTTCTACTTATTTCATTTAAATTTTATTATTTTTTCGCACATCTTTTATATCTACCATAGTTTTTTATAATTCTTCTCACTCTGAAGTATTCTTACTATAAGTTTCTTCATTTTTATCACTAGTACATTGAATGAATCTATGTCTTTTGTGATTCAATTTTTTTTTACCATTTTAAGTGTAATAAATATTAATTTTTTATCCACTCCCTTTTAAAATTCACCAAATTTTAATGTTGTACAACCAAACACTATTAACTTCCCGTGATAGTGGTTTTCCATTTCCCTTATTTATCTTCAATCACCATAAAAATTAACTATTTTGTTAACTAAAAAACATTTTCATTAGTTGCATTTTTATATTTATGAATACATATTAAAGGTCTTTTTTGGTTCTTCAATATGAGTCCTCATGTTTTTTATAATAATTATATATCATAGTTTTGGAAAATTTATTAATTTGTTGGTAATTTTTTATTTTATGAAATTATTTATTTTTTTATGTGAATGATTTTTAGTAATAAATTTTATATTTTCATAGTTAATTTTCGGTTATAATTATTTCTATGCATAAAAATATTTTGTATCAAATTTATAGTTATAATTTTTTGAGGTTTTAATTGTTAGTATTTTTAATTTTTTGTGTTTATAAATTGTTTTAATTTAAAATTTTTAATATAGAAAAATTCCTTATCAATTGTAATATACTATATATATATTTCATATAATATCCATTTTTATAGGGATTTATTTTTCGATTTTCGTTATTACCAGTCATAAATGTTATCTATGTTAAATAATATAGTTAATTATTTTTAAAAAAATTTATATTAATAAATTTATATGATTATATATTCTATTTCTATTTTCAATTATACAATATTACTATTTATATTTCAATTTTTTCCATTTTATATATTAAAATGAATATATATTTAAACCTTGGATAATTATATATATGTTTCAATGTGTATATTTTTAGGATATTCATACGTTATATTGATAATTAATGTAATTAATAGATTATTATTGGTTGAATTAAAGAAGAACAAATGATGAATATAATAATAGGGATAACAATTCCATGGAATTTTCTGATTGTCATTTTGAAAACAATGATATGATTCTATGTCTATTTATAATGTATTTGAAAATATAACAATTAAGGTCTATAGTAATTAAAATTATATATGATTTTCTATTCCATTAATAATAAATATACATAGTAGATATTCCACTGGGATACAAAATATTTAACATCTGATGATGTTGATGATCTTAAACATGCGTTAGAAGAATATATATAGAAATTAATTCATTATGTAGGTGTTAAAACATTTAAAAAACAACATGTGTTGAATTATTGTATGAATATACAATGAAAAAAATGTTCTAAGGATGTATAATATATAATGTGTAATGTAAATTGAAGATATAAATTAAAATGAATTCATGAAATGGTTGGAGTGATAATAATTCTATGAATTATATTAACTTCTAAAATATATTCTTCCAGAATTCATTGATCTTCGTGATTAAAATTATGATGAAAAAATATGTTATTCCTAATGGGGTTTTTTATATTTGTTAAAATATTCTGTATTGAAAATGATATTTATAGTAATGAATATGATCTTTTATCATAATTTCTATCATTATGGACATCATGAGATAATGTATATGAGAAATAAAACCATTATTTATTCTCCAGAACTAGAGAAAATATATTCACCAATGTAATCTGGTATATTGTACTAATCCATCATTTTATGTTTATGTTTTAAAATTAAAATTTTGAATAGTATATATGATGACATACATATGAAGTCATCTCAAACAACAACTTGTATCACCATATTGATTCAGCATAATAGATTTTTTTTTCATTTATGTTTTTTGGAAATAAACATACAAATCAAGGATTTGGACATACATAGATGGAATGATTCTGTATTAAATATTAATATCGAACATATTTCATGGAATGTAATGATGGACCTCTATAAATATTCCACACATATTTACATAATGTGAAAATATATGAGGATGAGCTTCATAATTTCTCGGTGAAAACATCCATTTAAATATATTGATTTTTATGTATGGACATTGATTGATTATTCAAAATTTATATAGGATAATTATTGTATAGTATTTATTATAATAAACAATGTTTATTTTAAATTAAATTCTATTATAATTATCATTATTCAATATATTCTTTCATATATATTATTTTCTAGATATTATGTTATGGGAAATAAGGCATATCCAATTTTAGAATTAAATAAATTTATCAACAATTATAGAATGGAAAAAATATAATGTAAATGGGACATATAATATTTTTAAAAATGATTTATCCTTATAAAACAATAACATGGAATTTAATTTCTTATATGTATGTGAAATTTTCTACAAAAACGTTTCTAGATGAATTATATTTTTACAAGTTGAAAATATTGATTTAACATTAACATGGAAATGATGTTTTGTTTTCCAAAAAATATTGGAATTTAATGATCAACTTTATTTTATCTATATGGATACATATATTTAGGTAAAACATAAATTTGAATAAATGTATATGATTGTTTTCTTATTTGATTTTTAGATATAAATGAAATGATACAAGATGCATTTTAAATATTATTGGAAATAATAACCCAAGAAATATTTTTGGATTTATATCCAACTATAAAAGAAAAGATAACTTTTTAACATCTTGTTTCTCACACATTAATAAATAGTTAAAAGATATGTTTTTTTAAATTTATTTATGGTATTAATGTACCTATTCGATTTTCTTAAAAAAATTGACAATATTATGTTATTTATGGATTTAAGATTAGTCGATGGGAAATCATATGACGATCATGCATTGACTAATAAACTATTAGAAATTCCTTTTTATATCACATTGTCATTACCTATGATATATTATATCATCTGTTTTTTACAATTTATAATCTATTTACTATCATATCAAAAATGAAAATTTGTTAGATGTGTTAGTGAATATATATCTCCACATAATTTCTTAAATAATAAATATATTTTCCACCATCTTTATTTAATTTAATGTATCAACTAGTGATTCATTTGGTTACATAGTAAATTATTTTTTGTTATATTTAATTACATTGGATATATCCATTTGAATGATATATGAATCTTTTGATGGAATTTTTTTATAATATATAACTACTAGTGGGATCTATTTTTATGAAATATATATTAAATGTGGTTATTGAGTTTTTTATATTTTAGTTTTTTGAATTAAAGGACATTAGTCACCATATATCTTAAAATTTGATAGTTTGTAGTGATGTTAATGGTATACAGGACATAAATGAAATTTTATTTCAACATGATTAAATATTGTGTGAAAATTAATATATTGTCACCAATATTGATGATGTATAACTGTATATATCAAAAAAATTATATATTTAACAAATGATATCTAAAATAAAATGATGATTGGTTGATGAATAAACATAAATATATATTTTTATCATTATATTAGATTATGGGAAACATAAATGTATCTCCATTAGAAACATTGAAATGGTTATTAGGGAGAAAAATATTAAATATATTAACATGGTCTAGATTAGATAATATTATGTCACATTATATAGAAAAAAGTGTTTAGTTCTATATAGATGATTTATGTTTATAACTGAAACTCTATGTTTTTTATGGAACCAGGATAACAATTTCAATTTACAAGTCAGAAAAATACATTAACATTTTTAATTATGTATGAGAGTTATATTATAATAACGTTTGAGAACATGTGCTTAATTATAACATGGTTGATTGCTATAGTTGTTTGAAAAATGATTAATATGAATTTAAATTTATTAATTTTGAAAGATTTAATTGAAAGGTGGAATCATTTATAATAGTGATATATGAAATATAATATTTTATATTTTTTAATCCATCTAAATATAATTTGTATGTATTTTTTCAAGAGAAATATTTAAATTAGGTGTTGAGAATGATAATGATTTTGAAAACTTATATGATATTTATTTATCTATTACAATATTATATGAGGTTAAAAATAATTTTTTTGGATACATAGTCTATGTATCATGGATAGATAAATTAGAAGGATTTTTTGTAGACACACCATGACACTCCAAATTGTTAGTTAAATAACAATATTAATGAAACATAAAATATAAAAACAATATTTATTTAAAATTTATAATTAAATAAATTGATGATTTGTATTTCATACTTTTTATAATAAATTTAATATTCATTACATTGAGTAAATGTTGTTTGTTTAAAAAATTTTCTTCACCATTTTTTTGTATAGATGTTTTCCTTATATTCCTCATTATCATGAATTTATATTTACTCGAGGAAATATATATTAATTTATTCCACAATGAATAATTTTATTTATATAGATAATAATTAATTATTTGTAATAAAATATATTTACACAAAATTAAAATATTAAAATGTTAAAATATTTCTATCATTTTTGAGATTGTTTTTATATTCATTATTTTTAGTCACACGTGTTTTTTATTGAATAGACAAACATTTAATGTTTTCATTACTATTATGAACAATGAATTTTTCAAAAACCATTACCTAATTCGAATATGATATAGGTAAACCAATTAAATTAGAATACATATTTATAAATGTTAGAAATATACATAGGAGGACTATGCTTTGTTTATTTCAACACAAAAATATTTCAATAATAATGGAAAGATTTAATGAAATTAAACTAACATTTGATGAAATTATGTGTGCTAGTTATTCATCTCAATATAGGACGTATACTAGTTTTATTAGGCCTATGATTTCATATTTATCTTTACATTCACCAGGACATTGATAGAATATGATCATTGTAGAGTTTGATGATAACAACCACCTAGTAATCCAACATACAATGCAGTTCATGATTTCCATAGATACACATATTTATTGAAGGATACATATTTTTTCATTGATTTGAGGAGAATAGACTAGTTAGTGAAATATTAATTATGGTATTCCATAATAATAACATTTCTAATCTTATTTAATTATTTTCATAATGGTTAAATAATAATAAATTTTATATCACTAAATCTTAATCTATTCAGTTATAGATGAAAGTAACATTTTAGAGATAATAGATGTTAATAAATGGTGTATATCCTTAATGACATCCATATGGGGAAATTTGAAGATAATAATAAAATTATATTGTGTGGTTTGGGTTAAATATTATCAATAAATGAGAAATATGTATCATTTTATATATATGGACCCATGTTATATGTATGTAGACATAAAGTGAGATGAAAAGATTGTTGTATGTAATTGATATTTGTGAAATTTATTGGATAAATTAATTGTAATTAGCCGAATACTTTTTTCATTTTTTTCTTATAAATTAGAGTTGAATGAAAGCACAAAAAGTTATATTATCTCAGAATTCATTCTTGTATACAATGTCAACACATTGGTCATCCAAATTTTAAGGAGAAATTGATTTCCAATATTTTTTTTGAATAATGTTCCATGTAATGTAGCATCTCAGAAAATTGTCAATACCACCCTCCATATCCTCCCACTTATCATGAATAATGTAATGGGATAGATTTAAAAAAATTGTTTGTTATCATATATCTAAAAGATAGCTGTTAATAATATTATAAGATATTATTTAACGATTATATTAAATATTATTACAATAAAAATTCATCACACTAATATAAAATATGAAAATATTATTTTAGGGATCTATTTAAGAGTAATGGACACATGTTATCTTCCTCTATGATAGTAGTATGGATATTCTTAAAAATATTTAAGGATGGATAGAAAAACGAGGACACATCAAATCATATAATGAGTGTATTTGTGGTTGAGAAGTTTTTTCCACCCTAGTATGATATCAAGGGAGAATGATACAGGGAAGAAATATATTCCATGAACGATGATATATGATAGTTGAATTTATAGATAGGTGGTAGAATTATATCATATATATAGGACATGTATCGAAAATGGTGACACATACAAAACCTACAGATCCTGCCAACCCAGATTCTACACATCCTCATTTAAAACTGACTATGTATTTTGAGTCTCTTGTTAGGGATCGCCATGTTTATCATGTTGTATATAAAAGTATATTTCATATAATGTATTATTTAAATCAAATTATAATGTTGTATATGGGGTAATAGTATAGATACATTGTAAGAAACCAGATCTTCTTTTGAGGTATGGATCGTATTTTATTGTTTTTTTGATGAAAAAGGAAGGAGATAGGATTTTCTAGGTAAATGTCATGTACTTTTGAGTACACACTGTGTACCTAGAATTCCATGTACAACATTATTTTTAAGGTGTAATGGCTTAGTAAATGGTCGTGTGGTAACATAGAATTCCATATTAAGTCATGTGTTTGTTAAAGCTACTAACCAATGTCTTGGGTTAATGAACATGTCATGTAAATTTTTTATTATATATATCAGATCAGTCTTGTGATTCATATCTAGAAACTTCTTCTTCTGGACTTTGTTCATACACGAGAGCTCGGGAGCGATGAACGAACTTTGAACCCCTAATTATCCTTCTGTGCTCTTATTGATACACCATCAAATGCGTTGAAATACCACTGGTGTGTTCCCAGATCCTCTAGAGCATTTCTCCCTGATTCATCCCCTCTTGTGAGTTACTAATGGTTTGTATTTTCCACCATTTTGTATATCTACACTGATCTAGGCCGATTCTAGGGCCTATTTTCTTGTTTATTGATCGTAAACCATTGAGTTAGGAGGTTTGGGCCTTTGTTGATTGTATTTGTATTATATATTCTAAAGGATTTTAATGAATGCATTTTGGGTATATTTTGACTTGTAATTTAACGCTATTATTAACTGTTATGGATTGATTGATTGATAAACGGTTGTTTCAAAAGTTTAAGGTTAGAAACATTGTCGTAGGGTTACCTCAAGGGTGTTTCATACCTTGTTTGATTAGTTATGGAAGTTTAGTCCAGTTTTCCTATGAGGAATTTTTTTTTACATTCCTTGTTTTTTAAGGATGTAGTTTAAGTTATTATATGAAATAGATTTGAAATGCATTTCGAATGATTATCCATGTAGTAATTCTATATTATATGAGTTTCTTTGATATAATATAAAAAAAATTCTCAATGGAATTTGAGAGCCTTGGACTAGGAACACTGGGGGAACATCCTGATTATTTGCTTCTGTAGGATATGTATGCTATTAGATTATTTACATAGTACTATGAAATCCTTTGTGTTGATTAGTGACCAGAAGGGTTAGAAGGTGAGATATTTCTAGGAGTCTATTTATTTAATGAATTGATGCTATGTATGAGCATAATTGGTTTTACTATGAGAGCTTTCCCATAAGGTCAATATTTGTTGAATTGATGTTTTTAGACCAAACGTGGTAGACCATGAGAGTTTTCCCAGGGGGTCGTTTTTATAAAAAGAATTATTATAATGGGTCATCCAAGAGAAAGAACAATATTATATTCATTCATATATTATTGATTAGATGATCATCTGAGACATTTTTTTTACATTACATGGGGGATATAGAGCTTAGGATAGATGGTTGAGTTACAAGATTCAATGGATGAAATATATATGTTAAATTAATGTAATTTAAAAGAGTAGGATATTTTACTTTTGAGTTATTCCATGTTTATTATGTTATTCTTTGATATTACCTTCTATTTTTATTCTCTAACAGTTATGCATAGATATTTTGGTGGTTTCCTATTGGAATTTTTCTCAAATCATGTTTGGGTCATGCTTTTGGACGCATTAATTTTATTTTATTACAGGTATAGATAAGGTAAAACTCCATAATTCATTACATACTAGATTACTATTAGAGCTAGAGAGAATGGGACTATGCTCAGGTGATAGATTTTACTTGTTTTTCATTTAGATTGAATGGTAATTTATTTCCAGATTTTGGAACTATTTTGGATACTTTCATAGACACAACTGACATGCATCATATATATACATATATATATATATATATTATCCTATTTGTTTCTTAAAATTAGTCTTCAAGGGTTTACATCTGTTGTATGGTTTTAATACTTCCTGTATTGATTAATTAATAGTTTTGATGTACTACACTAAGCCAATGATGGCATAGTTTCCCCACTATCACACCATCAACCCATAATACTAGTAGGTAGACTCTGGAATTTGGGGAAATTCTCTAGAGCCCATGTGACCAACCAGGTACGGGGCACAATCAGGTGGCACCCAGTTCTAAGATGTTACCATATGGTACTAGAGGGGTTTTTTTTATGGTTTGTCTACTATTCCGCGATATTATAAAAAGATATGATGCAAAAGGAGTATGGTAAATAACTATGCGATGGAGTACATACCTTGTGTATAGGGAAAAACAATGTCACCTCAAATATTGATATTTTCATAGTTTTTCAATCGTTACATTTCATTTTATTTCACTATTTCTTGAATCAACTATTTTCAGGTGATATTAATAAAATAATTGAGGTTATATTACATTTATAATAAATTAAATTTGGGAATACCATATAATTCTTCATATAGGAACATACTTAATATCACATGTCATGCATCCGTGTCCTTCCATTTAGGGTGCATTTCTAATTGCATGTTATTGCGACTGATGATGGGATAGATATGCATGTTGTTGTGATAGATATCCTGATAGAAATAGATATTATTTTGATATGTTATTGTTATATGTAATGTTTCATTTGAACAAGGATTCCAAACATTGTTTTGTGGGGCTTATGGGATCTCATTGATCAAAAATTGGCTTGTATTTTTTAAATATTATGTTTTGGGGGGATCTTGATAAGTTTAATAGGATTAAAATAAAGAAACCTGGACAACATGGTGTGTGACATTATGAACACAAGACATGTGTTCTTCTATTCAAGAAAAATGTCTTTTCTTATGTAGACACCATTTATCATATGTACAACATGTTGTTTTTGGCTGTGTGACTAATTTGGTGAGTGGAGACATGAGGCTGGTAAAGGACTTGTAGAACCCAATGTGTACTGGCAGTACACTTCATGCTGTAAAGGATCGTGTATCCAGTCATGTGACTAATGTAATAGGTATATGAAACCTTTATTGTACACACTGTGTCTAGAGTGTTGACCAAGAAAATTTATCTGCATATTTTTAGTCAACAAATTATGTTTTTTAATTATTTTTAATGATAAAATCTATGTATTTAATTAATTTATTAAAATAATGGTTAAATTATATTATATAATAAAAATTATATAAATTGTGAAAAGGTATTAATTATGGATTTTTGACATATTTTTATTTCAATGGTATTTTAGTCATTTTATGCAAAATATAAATTAAAATAGAGTGATTATTATTTTTTTGATTCATTATTTTATTTCCCTCATCTTTATATTATTAACCAGTGGAGGATTCAAGCATATAGAGGCCTTACAAATCATTGAAGTTTATGAATTATCTTGGTGGATGGCATGGAACCACCACCAATATGGAAGCACATATTGGCCTACACACCTCCAATATAAGTGATTCCAATAAAAATAAAACTAGGAAACATATGCGTATCTCAACAAAAAATTTGACGGATTCTTTATTTCATTAATGACTCCATTGGATGTTATACTTTCAATGAATGCTTCTTGGAATCTTCATCTAGAAAACATTACTGTCAATTAAAAAATATTATCTGATACATAAAGTGGAAAAATGATCTGAACATCTGATAGGAGATAAGAAATACAATGGGGAATATCTTTTATGAAGGGTTCCACAGTTGAATCGTGCATATAAAGTATCCAAAATGTGGAAGGTTTTGGAGGAATAATTCTGCCTAAAAATGGAGGCCCTCACCTCCTTCCCAAATTATCAACTTAGAGATCACAACCATGGAGGGATCAATAGAGAGATGGGGCCATTACTTTTCCTCCCATTCCAATCATTTATTCTATCTATTGTATTTTCATTTTAGTTTTTTTTTACTTTTATCATAAATTGAATTATTAATTTTTTTAATTAAATTCATGATTTTTTATTTATTTTCCATCAATTAACTTATATATATTTATTATGATAAATATTAATGAAAACTATTATTATTATTTATAATATATATAATATCTCTATCATAATTTCAAATTATTTTACACACTTTCTATCTTATTTCAAAAACTATTTTCTTAATTATAATAATAATAAGATAATTAACAATCATAATATTATTATTTTAAAAATAACTATGAAATATTTTTTCTCGTCTCAATTTATGCTTTATCTCTCCCCCTCTCCCTCATCATACATCTACCACTGGGATCTCCTTCTCTCAAAAATGAGAGGCTAACCATAACACAAGGCCTCAGAATAGGTCAAGGTGTTCTTGAATGTTCATTAAAGTTTATTTTGATTGTATTAGAGTGTAGAGTAATACATTTATGAGGATAATGTCCCCTATATAGTGATGGCCCCCAATGTCATGTAACATAACACTTTCTATTCATGAAAAAGTAGTGATCCAAACATTATATTTCATGTTTGTACAATCAATCTCAAATTAACATATAAATGAGAATAATGATTGAACCTAATACTATACCCCAAAACAATCTTCTTTCTCAACAAACTCATTATTTATTCATTACATGATAGTTTATATTTCTAAATAATCAAAAACCCAAAAACATATTAATTACTTCAATTAGATAATTAAAAAAGACCTAGTTTAGGTGATATAGAAAAATTAGTTAAGCCACACTCAAAGGATCCTCAAGAGAGATAACCCTAGTCATCCACTGTACTACAGTAGAAAAAATATAATTGTTTTTGTTTGCACTCCACAATAGGCATGCTTCAACACTATTGCTGTTTCCAGGGAGCTAATTGGTTGATCATTTGATTTTTCAATTTTCACAACATTTGTAGAATAAAATTCATTTAATAATGGAAACCTATAAATACATCCATGATGTTTTCAAATTTATATTATTAGACATGTAAAACATACATAGATGTGAATAAAAAACAAGGAGAATATTAAGATTATAGAAGATATCTACTGAAATAACATAGATAAACCATTGAACATCTAACGAGAAAGGATGATAAATCATTTAATTATGTACGCGCATTAATGAATAAATCCAACCCTAAGCTGGAGGAAGTAACTAAGAATGTGTTGGATGTAATTTCACCAATTATCTTTGAAATAAAATTAACTAAGGATGCATGGGAGGAAGACTTACCAGTTTAGTTACAAGTGGAAGATTAAGATGGATTGGATTAATTATTGATTAAATGTGAGAAACTTATTTATCATCCCATTCTATGGAATTAAGAAGATAAAAAATCAGTATATAGGAAACCTCCCATGTGGTGGAATTTGAATCCAACATGGAGGAGCCCGACTAATTGAATCAATATATTATGTGTCTACTCAGAGAGGAACTTACCAGAGAGGCATATATTGAAGCTGAACCAACTCAAAGGTTTGAAACATTCTTTGAACTTATCCGTTTTTATTTTATTGAATCTAAATTCTACTTCCCTATTTATTTTCTTTATTATATTGAATTTGAAAATAATTGTTATTCCTTGGAGGATGAATTAGAACTTGAAATTTCACATTTTGAGGAAAATGTGGATATCCCTTAAAATAATGTAATTTTTTAAAAAGATGTTCATTAGGATATTCTTGTGAATTTTCTTAAAGAAACCAATCCAAATGAATCATACTTTGATGGGGAATAATTTAATCATGATACTTATGTTTTAATTTTATTCAATTAAAACTACACTATATCTTTCCCTTTTACTATCCTTTTTTTGGAACATACCTTGGAAAACAACTAGATATAGAATAAGATAGTAAACAATTATCAATAGAGAAGTGGATGATCCATACATCATCCTACCCCCTCCATATAAGTTATTCATCGTTGTGAAGGTGTATAATCTACTGTATAGTATTTATGTATCATACAAATCATAGAACTATGAAGCACAATCTAGGAACCACCACATGTTGTGGTTCAAATAAATGCAGCTTCATCGACAATCTGACTTTGGATGATAAATAGTACTACCTTATGATGGTAGTAAAAATTCAGGGCCCACTTGGGGATCAGACAGAGATTTATCTTTACTTGCATTCAATTAATTTATCTATCAATTTCCTTTTTTATAAGTAGTGCATCATGCATCCCACTCCTTTTAACTTTTTTAGAACAAATTACATGATCTTTGTTCTTAATTTAATTGTTTTCTGTTATTGTTTCATGATTATATAAGGAAACCCCAAATGGTGAAAGAGGAAGGACTAAGATTCAGGGAAATAGGGAGTTTAAATTTAGTGTTTTAAAATCTCTACTTTTTTTCCACATCCTGATTTTTTCTTTAAAGACAAAATTTCATGACCACACATGAATTATTTTTCATGACTAATGTTCTAAAAATGATTATTTTTAAGAATAATGTGATTCCATGTAGTAGATTTCAATTTTATTAAAATAGATTGAGTAAAATGGGAAATTAAATTTTTATGTAAAGAATGAATATTAAAATTATGACTCATTGTTTGAGGGAAAAATGGATTTATTTAAATGAAATTTCCATACCATTTTTCAAGCTTTTAATTTCAAAAATTTACGTGAATTGATTTTTTATTTATAACAAGGCCTGAACTAACTTTCTAATATCATAAATCTCATTCTCGAGGGGATTTCTAGACCATGTACTTCCTATTTATCTGGATTAAATTTCTTGAGTAATCGTGGTACATGAAACCGACCATAACCTATTTTGAAACTTGTAAAAGCTATGACTATTGATAATCACATTTAAAATGATTGATCAACCCTTTGAAAATATAATTATCCTTAAAATTCCACCTTTACATCAATCCTTATTTTATAAAATAGAGACCATGAATGACCGTTATAGGAATGAGCCATGTTTCAATCCATTTTTACCCATTTCTACCATCCTATTAGTATTCATATGATATTTTAATGTTGAGGTTTGGGGGTAAAGGGAATCATGGTGGATGATATGATATAAATTATGTAGAATAAGTGTGTATGTTCTATTGTGGGAATTATAAAAGTTTGTAGAATCATTATTTGTACTTCATTTTTTACCTCTTGAATTAAAAAATATGACAGAAAATGAAAATAAGAACCAATAAAGTGAAAAATGGATAAATAGGAAGTCCAAATGATTTTATGTGTCTTTTTGATTAATAATGTGGAGAATGTAGTGCATTTGTAATTATATGGATAATAAGAATGTTCTCATGATATGAGCATAACTCTACATTAATTCTATCATGAGTGATGAGATAACAGAATAAAAATTGAGTTAATTATGACATGGAATGTTTAATAATAATGAATCGAGGAGCATTAATTAAAGAAATGAGAAGATCCTTCATTTTACCAAGGTGAAAAGTAAAATACATGATTTGATTGTTTATTTGAAAAAAGATAAATTTAATTGATATTTTATTATGATTTTTTAAAATTTTATTTCACATTAAAAATTGTTTGATGTTTTTTCATTGGAATTTAAATATTTGTAACATTTTTATCCTCTAATTTCGATATTGAGATTTTATGCTTGAGGAAAAGCATAGTTCTTGTGTTGGGTTATTTGATAAGTAAAAATTTGGTGAATATTTTTTAGAAAATATTAAATATTTTTTTAATTATTTTAAATTATAAAACCCACGTTTTTAATTGTTTTTTAAAAATAATGGATAATTTGAATTATAGAATAAAAATTGTCTAAATTATGAAATGTGCATAATTCTATTTTTTTGACATATTTTTTTGGTCAAGGGTATTTTAATCATTTCATTAAATTTATAAATATAAATTGAGGGATAATTTTTTACAATCCTTATGTTATTTCCTTCATCTTTCTATTCTGATCCAAGGACTAATTTGAGGATCTAGAGGCCATAAAAATCAATGATGTAGAAGAGTTTTTCAGGAGGACAGTATAGACCCCACCACCGTAATAGAAGCACGTCTCATCATAAACATCTAAAATAGAGGTCATTAAACTATGAATAGTACTACAAAAACATGAACATCTCTATCAAATATTTGATGGATTTTTTGAAGTTGTTAAGGATTCCATTGGATGTTATACATTTAAAATGCTTCCTGGATCCTTCATTCAGAAAACGTAATATTCAGTTAAAAAATCATAACTCATACATATGGTGGCCAAATGAGATGCATTTTTAGAGGAGATGTGTAAGATAATGGGAAAAACATTTATGAAGGGTTCCACATGTAAATTTTCCATTTATTGGGTCCAAAAAGTGAAACGTTTTAGAGGAAGAACTATAACTATAAATGGATTCCCTCTCCTGCTCTACAAATCATCAGCTCAAGGTTTACAACGAGGGAGGTATCCAACCAACATCCATGGTCTCTACTACTCCTATCTTCCCCCATTATTTCTTATTTTTATTTTATTGTCATTTTTTGTTTTAGTTTTAAATTGAATTGTAATTTGATTTTATTTTAAATAAATCCAAGCATTTCAATTTTGGTTTCAAAAATTTAATTTGTTTAATAATAATAATAATAATAATAAATAAAAACTATTATTATTATTGTTATTTATAATATCACAAAATTAATTTTAAATTATTCTACATTCCATCCCTCTACTATTTCAAAAACTAATTTCTTTATTATAATAAGGATATGAATAATTAATTATAAAAAATTTATTGTTTTAACAATCAATGTAAATTTTTTATACTCTTGTCTCTATCATTCTCAATATATCCCTCTCCTCATCCATTCACCTCTAAGATCATCATCTTCCATAAATTAGAGGCTATCCCCATGACATTTGCTAGGGATAGGTCAAGGTGTTCTTAAATTTTCATTAAAGTTTATATTAATATTGTAAAAGATTTTAGAATCATACATTAGTGAGTCAAATTTCCCTAATGTGGTGACATACCCCAATGACATGTAAAATGAACTATTCATATTCTAGAAACTAATAGATATTCACATGTGATATTTCATGTTTAGATTCTAAAACTGAAATCAATATATAAAGGAGAGTAATGATTGAACCTAAGACGAAACCCCAAACCTAGTTCATTCTTCATCAACTCATTCTATTTTCATTGCATGATATTTATATTTTTAAATAACCATTCACCCAATAACAAAGTCATTTTTTATTAGATTATAAAAAAAACAAAAAAAAACTTATAGTTTAGTTGATATAGAGATATTAATTGAACCACTCTAAAAGGATCCTCAATAGAGACAACCTAGGCCAGCCGTTATGCTTTCCCTGGGAAAATATAATTGTTTTTTCCACACCTCCGGATAGGGGTGCGTAAAAACTGAATGACGTGTCATATTTAAATAGTATAACTACGTAGATTTATTCGTGTATTAGTACTATGGATATCTGTAATATTCAAATACATTCCATGTCTAAGGAGAAACATGCTTTGTGTCAGGTGAGTTAGATGACCATGTTTGAAGAGGTGCATGCCCATGTTAAGGCTTACGGGAACACGTCGTGTAGTGTTCTACATGCAGTGTAACCATCTTTTGAAAAAAATGGATATATTCTCACACATATTTTGTTCTTTCACAAATGAGTTTTTGTTTTTTTTAATATTGTACTATGGTGCATGATTGAACTTGCAATGTCAAGCCACCAAGATGTCCTCCAGTTATATTCTATATACATGGTGATGATCAAACACCAGAATTCATATATCAAGGCCTACCAGCAGATCCTCACTTCATGCATGTCTTGACAGAAGATGTTATACTAGAAAAAGGTGCTAATTCATAGCTGTTTGAAAGCATTATAAGGATGATGTAGAACTTTTAGGGAGAACCACATCCTTCCCTTAATATGTTAAAGTTGGCGCAAGTGTTTCAGTAGCAGCATCTTTCAAAATTTTCGTGGAATGGTAGGCCACATGCTGAAGAGTCCTAGTCGGAGGACATACATTATATATTCAAGCATCACGAGACGACTTATTGGGAAAATGGTGAATCTTGTGACTTACATGCATTCTGATTCCCCCAGGAGATGGCGGGATATTGTTTCAAAGGATGTATGACTTCATGATATTGTTAGGAAAATGTCCATATGAACTTCTCTGATTACTTCTACCTCGAGATGTTGAGGGTTGACCAATCCAGAGAGTTCATGCATTTGGAGAAGGGAGATCATTAAGTGATGGATTACCCTTCTCGATTTACAGAGCCTCAATGCTTCTCACCTGTTCTGGGGGGTAACAGGTTATCATTGGATTGGAGATTTAATGATGGTATCTTGTAACTCCCTGACCCCAGTTACCCAGAGTCGGTGCATTAATTACATAACATTGGCATGATCACAAGAAATATTAAATCTCGAAAGACCGATTGGTTTAGTATCCTTGGAAACACTAGATATATTCATAAGTTTTACATTAAATCATCAAAAAAAACATCTTGTCTTCATATCCCCTCATACTATCCCTGGAGGTCATTCATAAATTACTTCTTCATAATCCTGGGAAAAATAAAACATTGAAAGGGGTGATCTCGGATGCTCAGTAAGGATAACATTATTGCAGAAGCTTTCATAAATAAGCATAAACACTTAAGGCAATTAATAACTAAAACAAAAGCCTTTTAAATTTGAACTTCAGCATAAAATGGAAAAGGTAAAATTAAATAATGCCATTTACTAACTCACATGGATATTCTACTAGTCGAATGATCTCATGAAATATAAATAACCACTTTCATAATGATGGAATGCATAATGCCACACTATCATAACCACATAGCCAAGGCCTTGTGCCAAGACTACAAATAAGATTTGGCCAAGGCCTTGTGCCAAGACACTAGTTTGTCTCATGAGACCTACTGATGCATCGAGGAGCTATAGCGGGCTCCACCCGTCACTTATTAAGTCCAATGCATTCCTCAAATGAATAGGTTTAAGCATAAAATAAACATTCGTATTAAAACTAGCATACGAAATGTCAATACTTTAACCACAAACCATGAATGGTATAATAATAGAACATCCACAATCAAAAATAACTCATTTGATACAATATGGAAGATTTTATTGTATCACATTAACCTCAATCATGAATAATGAAGGATGTTGACATAGATGAAAATAATCATCATAACTATTTGAGAGAAATATCCCCCTTTTCTTGAAAACTTTTAAAAGTCACAATATTTGTCAAGAAGACATTCAAAAATAGATTTTTGAATCAAAGTGTCCCATACCACTTTGAAACTTTTAAAAGGATTTTTAATTTTAAAACTTTAATGTCCATATAAATAAATCCTCAAAACCATTTTTAAAATATGGACATTAATGAGCATGATTTAGAAGATTAATTCTTTAAAACATTTTAAAATGGTATTTTGGTTAGAGTTTCTAACCAAAAGAGAGACACTTGAATACAAATAATTGAGGTAATCAAAACATTGTAATATCATCAGAATAAAGGAATTCATGATATACTATGTCAAAGTACATTATATACACCACATAAAAGTGATTTGGTGTATATCATCAAAGAAGTCTCAATGGAATGTAAATTGAGATGAAATCTCTCATAAAGGTTGTATCCTTAGGTTAAGGATAAATCAATGACATAATTATGTGTGACAAATATAAATACACTAAATATGATTGGATATTCAGTGTAAATCAATCAAAGGATATTCACACATATTCTTGTAAAAATAATACCAACGATTTGGATGTTTAACTCAACAAATGGAGAATGAGTTAAAATTACTCTTATCAAATTCATATCAATGACTTGAGAATTATAAATGGAGTGATTATGTGTATCAAAATTATATCCACATGAAGGGGAGTGGAAATTATGACATAATCAAATGAATAGTGATTCCACACATAATCTTGGGGTAATATAATCAATGAAATATGTGTAAAGCCAAATGAGTGGAAATTGAAATCTCAAATTCCCTTATTGATTAGGTAACTTAAAAACATACACCCATGAAAGAAGTATCATACCATGATGATGTAAATACCCATAAATAAAAGTATATAACACAATGAATATAATCATGGGCAGTACACATATACCACATGCAATAATTAAGTTGTGATCAATGGAATTCTCACGGAATTAAAAGTGTGATAAGAAAATCCCTTACTTTGTACTTTTTCCTTGGTAGATGGTAGGTTTACCTCGTTTATAATGGTGAAATAATTTTTATTGAATAATACAAGAATCATTTACTTTAATATGATATCATATATGATCTTTTAACATTGATTTATTAATAATATCTTAGTATTATCGTCATTTCGGGTGATAATCGATTCGTTCTTCTTAAATGTTTGGTTACGTAAGACATGTTTGTAATGGATAGATTATATCTTATTCATAATCAGAATGATATTAACATTATTTTTAACCCTAAAATGAGAATAAGACTTGAATGGATACGATGGAGGATGGATCTCACCGTGTTCGTGGAGACGGTAGTCCGTACGTACGCACGAACGCTACTTCCATTTAATTTTTCATTTTAAAAGAATTGAATCCAAATGATAAAGAGGTATATTATTATTCCAGTATAATATAATATTTTATATATGTTACTTATGTTCATTAACACCATTCTTTATACGTTCCATGTGTGGTATGAACGAGTCATATCATTTTAAGGGGGCGGTAGTCCGCATTTCCTCAAATGAAATTATCGTATGTATATACAACATGAAACGAATAATGGTATGAAATAAAATGGAATTACAAAAGCTTATATATAAAATATGTATCATTAATATCACACTTAATTACAGTGCCATCATAATGGCCACCATGAGAGGCGGTAAGATGTATTTGAACAATCATCGTTTCGTGAGGCGTTAGTTTGCCATTCACAGAAACATTATGTTCATCATTCATTAGATGGAGGTGTGTGTATGTGTAGTTCGAATCCTTCTTATAAAAACATCCTAGTATATTTAGGATACTTTTTTTGTTACAAAAGAAAATAAATAAAAAGAGTTTGGGGGATGGAGAAGCAAAATAAATGAAAATAATTTAAGAGAAATCGATACCTTTAATTTAGGTAACTCACTTTGGTTGGAACCAAATGACTTCTTGGAATGCTTTCTGCCTAAGGGGAAGCTTCAAGGAGGAGTAGAGGGATGTGGGGAGCTCATTTGGGAAGAGTTTGGACGAGCCAAGGGGCTTGAGAGGTGTGAGGAATGAGTAGAAGTGGTCTCCTTTTATAAGGGAGAGGAGGGGATCTTTAGGAAAGAGTGAAAGTATTACTTTATAATATAATTATATTCGGTTTATAATGGTCCAAAAATCATTGAGGTCTAAGATAAGATGACTCATATTCTAAATAAAATCAACCAATAAGAATTGGACAGGTTTTAGATAATATTTTAATCATTATAATCTTATTTATTTAAATGATTTATTAATGAGGTAAACATTGCATCATTATTGTGTCATTAATAATTTAAATTATTTGATGTCTAAAAATTATATATAAAATATCATTATGTAGGAAATCTTTTTAGATTTCTAATTAATATTTATAATTGAAAATCCAACATGTATAACCCTATGTAAAAATTGTTCTTCTAAACGATGTAAGCTTATGCCATTTTTATTTTTATTTTTATTTTAACTTTATTAATATAATGTGTCCCTACCACATACAAGTGGCTCCAAGGGGTCCCCAAATCGACCCAAGGATGCCCATGGTCGGGTATGTGTCCACCAATAAGGTTAGGACACGTTTTTGGGTAATTTTGTATTATTATTATATTTTTTTAACCCTTATTTACCGGATTTACCCTTTAACCATGGTAAATAAAATATTTACCGCAGTAATTATTCAAAATGTGTAAAAATAAAAGTTACCTATTTACATAATTTGGACATCCTGATTCCAAATATGTAATCCATTTTTCCAAATTCAAAACACAGAAGTGGCAGAAATTAATTTAAAATTAATTCCCGTTGTTAAAATAAAAAGCGTGTTTTTAAGAGATAATAACTATCAAAAGATTGACACTTGTTTATGTTTGGTTTAATTTTGAAATTATGTCCAATGACAAACATTAAATTAAATGGTAAAAATATATTCTAAATATACTTTAAAACCACTCAAATTCATAATTTATCAATATTAATTATTTTGATTAAAAAAGTTGTTTTTAATTAAAATTTAGTAATTTTCACTATTCATCAAAATATAAAAGTTATCCGAAAAGTACCAAAATTTCACCCTAGGATAATTTCGATATTCCGAATCCAAAAATGATGTCCATTTTGAAATATAAAATATATATTATTTCAAAATTTAGGTATTACTATCCATAACGGCTAGTTTGATCGGTTGTGGTGTGTGTTAAAACTCGAAGTTGCGTACAACACACGCTACTGTTTTATTCAAAGGAAAGCGTATCGTGTAAGCTTGGGATGTTTCATTTTAATTTTTTTGATGTCCCCATTTAGTCAAAAAGTTTAAAATATTGTATTTAAAAAGGTTTCACTATTAAAAGTTGATAAAAGTGCAATACTGAAAATGAATCTGTTCTTGCATTATGACTAAGAAACTCATAATATGGATTCTAAAATTATAAGGATTATAAAAAGTTTAAAATGTAGTTAATGCTATTCATGACCTCTTTTAATGGCTTTTTTTTGTAATTCATGGTGTTATTGAACTCGGTGTTGCGTGTAGTGCAAGTTATTGAATTATTTTGAGAAATAACACACTATGAAATCTTGGGGTGTTACATTCTCCCCTCCTTCAATAAATTGCGTCCTCGCAATTTGAAATTTTTCTTCGAAAATAAAAGGTTGAAAATAGAAAATATATTTGTGGGAAAACCCACATAGGAAATTGGGTTACTAAAATTTAGTCTTAATATGATGAAAAGAGAAATGAAAGGGTCACCACCAAATTATAATCTCGATTAGGAGAACATTGGTGGCAATTAGAGACATATAATTGGAGGAAAAATGTAAATATTTATAGGTAGTGATTGAGGTCATCAATCACAAACAAGTATAAAATTGAGGTCCATAAACTCATCAATCTATGATGATTTGAAATACCATCGGTTCAACAAAACATAGGTTATTGGGATAACACATTTTTGACGTTTCAAAATATCTTAGTTGAAATCCCACATCGAAAAATGAATTAATGAGGCCTCTATTTAAAATAAAGAGTGGAAAGTATGAAGATTACCAAAAATAACACATACTAGGGTTCCATGTAGGAAAATATGGATATGGAGGAGAAATATAACCATCAATTATCTGATGGAGAGTGGTAGAGAACATGGCTATGAAAAGGTCAACAATCCCAAAGCCATAAATTAGTGATGATTTAAGGTACCATCTAGGACAACATTTTTGTTCTAAGTTCCTTTTATTAATGTTGAGGAATTTGTTTATGAGATTGGCTAAGATCATAAGGAGATATATTATAATTAGAGTTTTATCCATTAATAAACTTCTACCACAAACTCATCTTTCACTCTAAAAGATAATAGAACGTAAAAAAATTTATATTTATACTATTCATACAGGGTTCCAAAATAAATGAATTTATAATTCATCTACCAAATCTTTAAAAAAAAACTACATTATTTAATCCAGGACATCTCATGGGCCAGTGGTAGGTGATACACCCTTTTCGCCCTTCGGTTGTGAGTTCAAGTCTCGCAGCCTTGCCGGACGCGACGGGTTGCCGCCCGACCTCCGGGTTGTCCTTTTATGGCAATCCGAAATAATCCAAACTAGAACTATCCAAAATACTTCTGTCCACACTCACAGTCCAACATTTATAAGGAAGGTAAACATAATGTAGATCCTTTTTACCCCGTAATAGAATATGAATACATTCATCATGTATTCTTTTAATATACTGAAACATCCTGAATTACCATATTCCTTATTGATTACATTCATGCTCCCTTATTCCATATAGAATGCTGGATATTAATCCAAAAATGTTTTAAACCCCAACAATGATGGAATATACAAATCATTAATCAGTTCCAAGGTAGTCAAGAATATCCAATTTAATTTATCCAAAACAATCATGTATTATTCCAAAATCACAACCTCAGTATCAGAACTATATTATGATTTATCTTTCTATCAACCATATATTTTCCAAAAATTTACCTTGCTATTGAGTCACTTTTCATTGTTCCACACAATCTCAAGTCCTTAATGAAATAGTACTGCAGTACAATCCTTATATACTCCATAATTATTATAACAAGTACATTGTTGATACAACACTCAATTGACATAATCAACATAAGAACTCTAATCATTCCTCTTCATCTGTGGTAGTATCATAACTTGATTATTATCCAATAGCATCATTTTCGGCATAGTCTGATGACTGGGACATAGGTTCCCGTAGTGTCCAAACTCCTTGCAAATGAAGCATTGTACATTTGAAACCATTTTATTACCCTTGTAGTCACGTACTTTGTGCCCTTTTCCTCCACACTTATAACAAACTCTCATTCCTTTCAGGCATGTTCCAGGGTGTTTCTTTCCACAGTTACCACATATGGGAAAATTCTTCTTTTCCCTCTTCCATTTATCCATCTTTCTCTCTTCTATCCTTTTCTTCTCTTGCTTCCCTTCAAAGCCATAGGACTCAGTAAACTCTTTACTTATCTTATCAACACATGATATTATTTATTCATATAATGATAATACATGGGAGACTATTTCTCTTATCAATTCTATCTTAAGACCATGAATGATATGATCCTTCCTTCTCTTTGGATCATGTGCATTTCTGGAGTTCTCATTACTTCTACTGGGCGCCATTTCTAAACAATGGCATAAACTAGATCAGTTTATGAATCAAAATACATAATCCCATACTTATAAAACACTTAACATAAATTGAACTGTTTATGGATATAATCCATAATCATAAAAATATTTTCTTTGAGGAATTATATACTCATAAACCCTTCATAATGATTTGTAAAGAAAATGAGAGTTATCCTCAGCATATCCCCCGGGAGTGTCATAACCAAGAGTGCAGCAAGGCCCGTTTTCGTGCACCAGTTCCCGTTGGAGTCTATCTCAAAGCGGTGTTTTCGGGTTTTACCCCTAGGTACATCTGTGCCAGAGCCGCCTCTACCTGCTCGTATCCAGACAGGGATGTATTTCTCGGAAAACTCACAAAATCTCTACAATACCAAAATTCTAGGAAGTTCTTTTATACTAATCCTCAATGTTCATCTTAGGTCTACGTGCTCTAATCAGAGTTTATCTAAATCTAGCTACCAAGGTTTGTACTACACTTCCTTTGACACCAACAGTAACGCCCCGACCCCAGTTACCCAGAGTTGGTGCATTAATTACATAACATTGGCATGATCACAAGAAAGATCAAATCTCGAAAGACCCATTGGTTTAGTAGCCTTGGAAACACTAGATATATTCATAAGTTTTACATTACATCATCAAAAAAAACATCTTGTCTTCATATACCCTCATACTATCCCTTCAGGTCATTCATAAATTACTTCTTCATAATCCTGGGAAAAATAAAACATTGAAAGGGGTGAGATCGGATGCTCAGTAAGGATAACATTATAGCAGAAGCTTTCATAAATAAGCATAAACACTTAAGGCAATTTATAACTAAAACAAAAGCCTTTTAAATTTGATCTTCAGCATAAAATGGAAAAGGTAAAATGAAATATTTCCATTTACTTACTCACATGGATATTCTACTAGTCGAATGATAACATGAAATATCAATAACCACTTTCATAATGATGGAATGCATAATGCCAGACTATCATAACCACATAGCCAAGGCCTCGTGCCAAGACTACAAATACGATTTTGCCAAGGCCTTGTGCCAAGAAACTAGTTTGTCTCATGAGACATACCGATGCATCGAGGAGCTATAGCGGGCTCCACCCGTCACTTATTAAGTCCAATGAATTCCTCATATGAATAGGTTTAAGAATAAAATAAACATTCGTATTAAAACTAGCATACGAAATGTCAATACTTTAACCACAAACCATGAATGGTATAAAAATAGAACATCCACAGTCAAACATAACTCATTTGATACAATATGGAAGATTGTATTGTATCACATTAACCTCAATCATTAATATTGAAGGATGTTGACATAGATGAAAATAATCATCATAACTATTTGAGAGAAATATCCCCCTTTTCTTGAAAACTTTTAAAAGTCACACTATTTGTCAAGAAGACATTAAAAAATAGATTTTTGAATCAAAGTGTCCCATACCACTTTGAAACTTTTAAAAGGATTTTTAATTTTAAAACTTTAATGTCCATATAAATAAATCGTTAAAACCATTTTTAAAATATGGACATTAATGAGCATGATTTAGAAGACTAATTCTTTAAAACATTTTAAAATGGTATTTTGGTTAGAGTTTCTAACCAAAAGAGAGACACTTGAATAAAAATAATTGAGGTAATCAAAACATTGTAATATCATGAGAATAAAGGAATACATGATATACTATGTCAAAGTACATTATATACACCACATAAAAGTGATTTGGTGTATATCATCAAAGAAGTCTCAATGGAATGTAAATTGAGATGAAATCTCTCATAAAGGTTGTATCCTTAGGTTAAGGATAAATCAACGACATAATTATGTGTGAAAAATATAAATACACTAAATATGATTGCATATTCAGTGTAAATCAATCAAAGGATATTCACACATATTCTTGTAAAAACAATACCAACGAATTGGATGTTTAACTCAACAAATGGAGAATGAGTTAAAATTACTCGTATCAAATTCATATCAATGACTTGAGAATTATAAATGGAGTGATTATGTGTATAAAAATTATATCCACAGAAAGGGGAGTGGAAATTATGACATAATCAAATGAATAGTGATTCCACACATAATCTTGGGGTAATATAATCACTGAAATATGTGTAAAGCCAAATGAGTGGAAATTAAAATCTAAAATTCCCTTATTGATTAGGTAACATAAAAACATACAGCCATGAAAGAAGTATCATACCATGATGATGTAAATACCCATAAATAAAAGTATATAACACAATGAATATAATCATGGGCAGTACACATATACCACATGCAATAATTAAGTGGTGATCAATGGAATTCTCACGGAATTAAAAGTTAGATAAGAAAATCCCTTACCTTGTACTTTTTCCTTGGTCTATGGTAGGTTTACCTCCTGTATAATGGTGAAATAATTGTTATTGAATAATAAAAGAATCATTTACTTTAATATGATATCATATATGATCTTTTAACATTGATTTATTAATAATATCTTAGTATTATCGTCGTTTCGAGTGAGAATCGATTCGTTCTTATTAAATGTTTGGTTACGTAAGACATGTTTGTAATGGATAGATTATATATTATTCATAATAATAATGATATTAACATTAATTTTAACCCTAAAATTAGAATAAGACTTGAATGGATACGATGGAGGATGGATCTCACCGTGTTCGTGGAGACGGTAGTCCGTACGTATGCACGAACGCTACTTCCATTTAATTTTTCATTTTAAAAAAATTGAATCCAAATGATACATAGGTATATTATTATTCCTGTATAATATAATATTTTATATATGTTAGTTATGTTCATTAACACCATTCTTTATACGTTCCATGTGTGGTATGAACGAGTCATATCATTTTAAGGGGGCGGTAGTCCGCACTTCCTCAAATGAAATTATCGTATGTATATACAACATGAAACGAATAATGATATGAAATAAAATGGAATTACAGAAGCTTATATATAAAATATGTATCATTAATATCACACTTAATTACAGTTCCATCATAATGGCCACCATGAGAGGCGGTAAGATGTATTTGAACAATCATCGTTTCGTGAGGCGTTAGTTTGCCATTCACAGAAACATTATGTTCATCATCCATTAGATGGAGGTGTGTGTATGTGTAGTTCGAATACTTCTTATAAAAACATCCTATTATATTTAGGATACTTTTTTTGTTACAAAAGAAAGGAAATAAAAAGTGTTTGGGGGTTGGATAAGCAAAATAAATGAAAATAATTTAAGAGAAATCGATACCTTTAATTTAGGTAACTCTATTTGGTTGGAACCAAAGGACTTCTTGGAATGATTTCTGCCTAAGGGGAAGCTTCAAGGAGGAGGAGAGGTATGTGGGGAGATCATTTGGGCAGAGTTTGGACGAGCCAAGTGGCTTGAGAGGTGTGAGGAATGAGTACAAGTGGTCTCCTTTTATAAGGGGGAGGAGGGGCTCTTTAGGAAAGAGTGAAAGTATTACTTTATAATATAATTATATTCGGTTTATAATGGTCCAAAAATCATTGAGGTCAAAGATAAGATGAATCATATTCTAAATAAAATCAACCAATAAGAATTGGACAGGTTTTAGATAATATTTTAATAATTATAATCTTATTTATTTAAATGATTTATTAATGAGGTAAACATTTCATCATTATTGTGTCATTAATAATTTAAATTATTTGATGTCTAAAAATTATATATAAAATATCATTATGTAGTAAATCTTTTTAGCTTTCTAATGAATATTTATAATCGAAAATCCAACATGTATAACCCTATGTAAAAATTGTTCGTCTAAAACATGTAAGCTTATGCCATTTTTATTTTTATTTTAACTTTATTAATATAATGTGTCCCTACCACATACAAGTGGCTCCAAGGGGTCCCCAAATCGACCCAAGGATGCCCATGGTCGGGTATGTGTCCACCAATAAGGTTAGGACACGTTTTAGGGTAATTTTGTATTATTATTATATTATTTTTTAACCCTTATTTACCGGATTTACCCTTTAACCATGGTAAATAAAATATTTACCGCAGTAATTATTCAAAATGTGTAAAAATAAAAGTTACCTATTTACATAATTTGGACATCCTGATTCCAAATATGTAATCCATTTTTCCAAATTCAAAACACAGAAGTGGCAGAAAATAATTTAAAATTAATTCCCGTTGTTAAAATAAAAAGCGTGTTTTTAAGAGATAATAACTATCAAAAGATTGACACTTGTTTATGTCTGGTTTAATTGTGAAATTATGTCCAATGACAAACATTAAATTAAATGGTAAAAATATATTCTAAATATACTTTAAAACCACTCAAATTCATAATTTATCAATATTAATTATTTTGATTAAAAAAGTTGTTTTTAATTAAAATTTAGTAATTTTCACTATTCATCAAAATATAAAAGTTATCCGAAAAGTACCAAAATTTCACCCTAGGAAAATTTCGATATTCCGAATCCAAAAATGAATTCCATTTTGAAATATAAAATACATATGATTTCAAAATTTAGGTATTACTATCCATAACGGCTAGTTTGATCGGTTGTGGTGTGTGTTAAAACTCGAAGTTGCGTACAACACACGCTACTGTTTTATTCAAAGGAAAGCGTACCATGTAAGCTTGGGATGTTTCATTTTAAATTTTTTGATGTCCCCATTTAGTCAAAAAGTTTAAAATATTGTATTTAAAAAGGTTTCACTATTAAAAGTTGATAAAAGTGCAATACTAAAAATGAATCTGTTCTTGCATTATGAATAAGAAACTCATAATATGGATTCTAAAATTATAAGGATTATATAAATTTTAAAATGTAGATAATTCTATTCATGACCTCTTTTAATGGATTTTTTTTGTAAGTCATGGTGTGATTGAACTCGGTGTTGCGTGTAGTGCAAATTATTGAATTATTTTGAAGAAATAACACACTATGAAATCTTGGGGTGTTACATATCTGGTATTACATTTGATTTTATATGATTGTTTTAAGGTTGAATTTGGTTACTGTTGTAGTAAAACATTCTATAATTATAGAGACCAATTTTAGGGAGTTTGAAGTGATGATCTTGGGTGGTTCATCATCTAGGGATGATACTCCTTCAACTAATTCCATGATGTGCCTCATTGATATTGCATGTAGTTTTTCTTCTAGTATTAGAGATGATTCCATTGGTAGTCATGTATTGTGCTACCAAGGATGAAAAGTGGGATTAAAAAACCAAATTACACAAAAGAACCAATATAATGTCGATGTTGTGGAAATAGGGCCAAATTCATCGTTTTTTGTAGGGTGTTCCTACTAGAATCTAGTGATAGGGGATCTGTTATGTATCCATGTACAAAAGTGAGGCTGCCATTTTATCATCATTCAGGGAATTAGAGTTCCTTCTATCATTCAAATCGAAGAGGTTATCATGGCCATGATATCCATATGAGTGGTTTTCATTTATAGGAAGGTGGATTTTCTCAGGGTAGCCCAGCAGGGTGGCTAGGCCATAGTATGGGTCATACTTGAGCGATGGAACAAACCTTCCATGAGTAGAATCCCAGACCTTATATTGTTATAGGTACGATTATTATTTTCTTCAGTTTTAGCTTCTGCTATTTTTGATATGGGTGTTTCCATTAGTTTAGTTTCTTCATCTATTTTAGAGAGTGTTGGGCTCTTTATCATTACCTATGACGATGTAATGATTCTAGACAATCCATTTGGGTTTAGGATAGCTATTGTATGTTAGTGAAAGGGTTTCCCTCTTGAGTTTGGTGGGGGTGACATCTTTTGGGACCTCTATGTCTTAGGTATTTCTTTATTTATGGCCTTTCTCGGAATGGACTGGTTGGTCCCTTTTCAAAAAGTAATTGAATTATCTCATTGCATGGTGTGTTTCATGTCACCAGAGGGAATATCGTTTCTACACAATGGATAATTGGATTCACATGTGAGTAGTGTTGGGATTTAGTATCATGGGTTGGGATAAATAATCGCCTATATTTCAAGTTTGTATCTGGATGACCATGGACTTCACACATGGACATTCCTTCTGTGGTGGATAATTTTAGAGATGACTTTTTAAATGAATTATATAGTTTACCACTAGAGAGAGAGGTGGATTTCACTGCTGATTATTTTCTAGGGGGATCACTGGTTTCCATTCCTCATTATATGATGGCTACACATGAATTATAAGAGCTCATGATGCAGTTAGAGGAGTTGCAGGAAAAGGGCTTCGTCTGATCTTGTATATCTCATTGGAGTACGCCTGTCCTTTTTGGTAAAATGGTTGACAGTTCCCTTAGACATTGCATGATCAATCGGAAGATGGAAATGCTGAAAGTCAAGAATTTATATCCATTACAGAGGATTTGTGATCTCTATGATCATGTTTGAGGAGCATAGGTTTTTTTGAAGATTTTATTGAGATCTATTAATCATCTGTTTCATTTCAGACCCCTACATATACCTATTAGATCCTTTCAAAGCAGTTATGGTCTATACAAGAATTTGTTTATTCCATTTGGTCTCATGAATGCGCTTGCAGTTTTCAAAGAACAAATGAACCGAGTGTTCATTCCTTACTTGTATTCATTCATGGTTGTCTTCGGGGAAAATTTCTTGGTGTACTCTCATATTCGATATGACTATGCCATCCATCTTGATATCATAATGATTACTCTATGAGGGCATCAGTTATATGCTAATATCACAAAATTCCACTTTTGGATTGAACAGATTCATTTCCTGGGACATTTCTTCTAAAATACAGGAGTATACAAATACCAGGGAAGGTGAGAGTAGTAGTTTCCTTGGTGAATTAGATGAACATCCTTGACGTATGATGTTTTATGGGGATGGATGGGTACTATAGATTCTTTCTTCAATACTTTTCACTCTTAGCACCACCATTGATGGTCGTGACTAAGAAGGGTATGATGTACTTGTGGAATGACTCGTGTAATTAAGCATTTTAGGAGTTGAATGGGAGATTTACATCATCAATTATACTGATTTTTCATGAACATGGTATGAGTTAAAATGTTTACTATAATGCATCATGTATCAGGGTGGGAGAAATGCATTTTTAGGGGGGAGGAGTTGTTTCATTTTGGTCTCGGACGTTGAGGCCACCAGAGATTAACTACCATGCACAAGATCTTGAGTAATAAGAAGTTGTTCATTACTTATTCTATTGGAGACAATATATTTTGTATGAGAACTTTGTTATTTATACTGACCAAAAAAGACTCATGTAAATCTTATTTATCATGATTTGAATTTGAGACATGTATGAAGAGGGAGGTATCAGATTTTATATGAGATGTTCCACCTATCAGTAGGTGAAGGAGGATCATTAGTGATTGATAGGGCTATTACAGTAGTTAAACACTCCTATTTGAAGTGGAATGATATCGCGAGGGATTTCAAGACAGGTTTACCATGGTTTCCATAAAGAAATAATGTTCTGTGGATTTTTGTTGACCAACTCTAGAAGGATAAACCATTACTACTGATCAAGGAAACAATCAGTGTAGATGAAATTAGAATGTTTTACATCCAATAGATATTACATTTTCATGGGGTTCCGAACTCTATCATTTACAAAAGGGACAATATATTTAGTTCTCTTATCTAGAAGAGACTATATTGGGATTTGAGTATATTGGTATATCTTTTTATAGATTACCTTCCCCGGACAGATGGTTCTCTGAGCATACGATTCAGGTTTTGGAGAACATTCTTCAATCATGCATAATGGATTCTAGGGGATCTTTAGAGAGACACATACCCCTAGTGATGTTTTCATACATTAAGAGTTTTCAAGAAATTATTCATATGGAACCTTATGAGATTTTGTATGGTAAGAAAATATGATCAACCCTATGTTTTCTAGAGGTAGGAAATACAATTATATTGGGACCTCGTATTGTCATGGAGACCACTGATTTGGTAGGCTTGATTTGGAAGAGGATGGATACTAAAAAATCTTTCTAGAAAACTCATCTTGATTGATGTAGATGGCCTCTAGAGTTTGAGCCCAGAGATCAGTTTTTCAGGTGTGTCACACCGAGGAAGGGACATTGGAGGGTTATGAGATATGGGAGCTTTCATTGAGATACATCAATCTGTTAGCAGTTTTGTATAGAGTCGGTACGGTATTCTTATTAGTTGTAGTAACCATAGAGGTATAAGAAAATGCACGACATCATTGATTTTTCTCATATATGTTGATACATTTCAGACCCATCAAATGTTTTTCAACCCAATGAGGTTTAGTTGGTGGTGGATTCATGCTTTGAGGAGCATCCTATTCAGATCGTTGATTGAATCACATAAGTTCTATATGGCTAGTCTCTTCATCTATTAAGGGTACCATGTCAACACAGGCGAGTGTGGGACAAGACATGGGAGAGGGAGGCTGATATGAGATCATAGTAGACAGAGTGGTTCACAGACTCTTCTTTATCATCATTGTAAGGGAAATACAATGATGAATTCCTTTAAGGGTGATGTTTTTAAGAACACAGACATTCTATTAAGGAATGGATCTTGTTTTCTGGTTTTTTTGAGGAGAAAAGGATAAAATAGTATTTTCTATGTACACGCCATGTACCTAGCTTTCTGCATACGACCACTTTTTCCCCATGTAATGGTCGAGTACATGGTCATGTCATGAACTAGAAGGCCCGCTTAATTCAAGAACTCGTTGAGGCTATGACACAGTGAGTAGTTTTAATGAACATGACACATACATTTCTATTTATTGGATAGATCAAAGGGGGGTCACATCTGATATCTAGATTCATATTCTTTTTGATGTGGTTGGTATAGGAGCACTCTGGTGTGACTAATGAACTCTGAACCCCTAATTACATATTCGAGATCGGATTGAGACTCTATTGTATGCATTTAAATCCCACTTTTGAGTTCTCAAATAACTTGAATCACTTCTTCTAAATTTATGATCTATTATGATTTATTCAATTTTGGGTGTTTTTCATATTTGTGTAGATCTTTGATGATTTTGGCTGAACCAAGGGCCGACGTTCATGTATATCGATCATATGACATCGAGGATGGATTTTTGTGCATTTCGTTGTTTTTATTGGGACTATATATTCTAAAAGTTCCACATCCACATGTTTTTTGTATTTATTGAAATGGAATTTAACCCTAATATTACCTACTATGGTTTGATTGATGGATAAAGCGTTGTTGCTAATATTTATGGTTAGATATCATGTATAAGGGACATCACACAGGTGTGTTTTACCTTGTTTGGTTGGTTAGGGTTGTTTGTTTGAATTTTTCTATGAGGCATACCTTGGTTTACATGCCTATATTAATTATTATGGAGTTTGATTAATAATATGAAATGCATTTGATATGAATTGTGAGTATTTATCAACGTAGTAGTTTCAAATTACTTGAGATGATTTGATATAATCTATGCACAGTTTTTCTATTGGACAATGAGAGGTTTGGACAAGGAAGACAGTGGGGACTTCTATATTATTTTCATTGATATGATATGTGCACTTCCAGATTGTTTACACAGGATCTTGAGATTCTTAGGGTAAATGATTGACCAGAATGGATTATACCATGACAGCTTTCCCTAAGAGTAATTTTTAGTTGAATTGATTATATGTTTGACAAGAACGGTTAGACCATGAGGTATTTCCCAGAGTGTCATTATTTATTGAATTTATGTTGTTAGACTATAGGGGCTAGACTGTGAGATCATTACAAGGGGTCATTATGAAAAAATGAATGATTGTTCCATGTCTATCAATCCGAAGCACATGCCTGGATTTGGTTATACATGGCTTCTTAAATTGTCTTATGATACGCCTATTTTGATACATTACATAAGGGATACATAGATTTTTCTAATTCATATGGTTATTTGATTAAATCATTGAATAATATAGGTTAAATGAATTTGATTAATACTATAAGATTGTTTAGTTTTTTTACTTCCTAGTTAATTGCTTTATTTTTAATATTACCTACTATATCAATTCTCAAACAGTTAGGCATATATCTTTTAGTGGTTTCTTTTGGGATTCATCTCGTTCCATATTTGGGTCATCTTTCTGGAACTAAGAAGATTATATGATTGCAGGTCTAGATAAGGTAAAATTACCTTCTTTATCTGGTACATGAATGTTGTTGGAGCTGGATAACATTGGACCATGAACATGAATGAGATTCTAATAGAGTTTAGTTATTTTACCTTTTTATTGGATGTAATTTTATTTCTATATTTTATAACAATTTTGGATTCTTTTCTAAACACATGTTACATGAAACATTTATATAAATATATGATCCATTTTTATTATTTCTACCACTCTTCTGTTGTATATTTTCACTATAAGGTATTACTACTCCCGATATTAAATTATTATTTTTTATACTAGGATAAACTCTACAAATGAGGGAATAGTTTCCACAATATACCATAACATGTCCTCACTGGTAATCCATAGCCTCTGTTATTTTGGGAAATGAGGTTGAGACTATGTGGCCAACCAGGTATGGGGTACTATCTAGTCACACCAAGATCTGAAATGTTACAAACATGATATTATTAATAAAACTACTATATATCCAACACCTACTGCGGAGGTGACCATAGTTCGATAGAGTATTGGTGACTTTTTACTTTATCCAACATGTCTTTGTCACCAATTGAATTATATTTTATACATTGTTTTAAATTTTTTATTTATGATTCATTTCATATTATTAATAATTTTTTCAAAACTTTTAATAATATAAGACTATTTGGAATCCAATGTATAATTACCATGGAAATGAAAATTTTAGGAATTTTTACCTTTAAATACTCATCAAGATAATCATTTGATTAAATGTTTTACATTATTTACATATATATTAGGTATGAAATTTAATTTTCCAATATCTATGGGTATTCTTGTTTGACCTTACAAATTAAATGTATTTAAAAATGACATCATTCTTGTTGAAGTTGTTGTTCGGATCACCATATCACAATTGAAGTTTTTCTCTATGTATGTAAACTTCAAATATAAATATCATTTCATTAAGTAATCATATGATTTTTTGGATTAATTTATTAAGTTTTTAATAAATTATTTCAAAACTATTTGAATACTAATGTTTCCATGTATTCACTTTTTTAATCAATTTTTTTCAATTTGTGTTTAAGGAAGGTGAGGTGAGAATACATTGTAATTATTTTTTGATAATGAATCTAGTTATGATTATTAAATCATTGATGTATAATTAAGGAACATCTATGTTATATAAAAAATTAAATGTTAAGGGAATGGAAACATTTATTATTTTTTCATGAATAATGTCTTGACAAACCCATAAATCATTATTTTTTATAGGAAGTTAATAAATTTAAAAATCAAAAAAGAATTATATTTATTGTACTTGAGAAGGTGAGTTTTCTGAACTCAAAATGTGTTATTTAATATTAATAAATACATGAGTAATGTAAGTCATGCCCAAATCAATGGTATATTAAAATATGGTTATATGTTTGAATTGGAGTTATTAGGAAAGTTATGTTAAGGAATGGATACTAACCCAATCTAGAAAACCATCTTAATGTGTTAGCTGGAAAAATTAATTGGCCATGCATAAAAAATGAATAAACATAGAAAATCATAGCTAGAACATGGTTGACACACATTTAATTAATGGGTATATATGGGTACATAGAGAGGATTTATAACACACATTGGGAGGTGTACACACCAGAGTGGTATGTGTGAGGGTATCCGGGAGCCAACCCTCATTCCACAGTTGAGTAGAAAATGCAGGGTCAAGTATTATTATGTAGAGAATTTCCACCCTCCATTCTAATGTGTGATATGGAATGTCAAAATCTTATATAATTTCACAAAATGGTGAATATTGATCACCATAAATCTGATCTCATCAATTTGGGACATTAAATCAATTATATCATCGCCTATAACCCATGAAAAATTATGTTCGATGTTGTATTGCCTATGTGAATATCATAGAAAAATTATCCATCCCAGAAAAATAGGATACCATAAAACCTCAAGATATACCACATACATATCTCGGATTAACCATGCATGCCAATTATTTTTTTAATAATAATTAAAATGACATCAACTACCATATAATGTGTTTCAGTCGACCATTAGAACATTGAATGGTTTTTGTACCTACAACATGATGAAATACAAGCATGACAGAAGATGAATCTACTCTGAGTGGAACTCAAGTGACCATATGAGTTTAGATCGAGCTACCATTTATATGATTTATAAACTACCATCAGTATGCAGTGTATATTATTTATCAAACACAAGTCATGGTATGATTGATAATGATTGAATACCGATATACCATATATACAAATTATGATAAACTATTCGATACATGGATAGTGGATTAGCCAAGGATCATATTAATACCATTTGAGATGAAGCAACAACATGAACAAAATTGAACCTACCATGATTGTTTTGAGTGACATCAAGATTCCACAATGCATCATGATAGATGGAATTACCTTGTGTTGGGAATGTTATAGTGAACCCTTATAGATAGAGATACAAAACATATATTTTGAACTTATTATGAGTATGATGACCAACCATTAAATGATGAAGGTATTATAATAATATAATATTACATGTGTTCCCTATAAATATGGTGATTCAATTTTCCATATCATCATGAATTTATATATTAATGTTAGTAAATTGATTCCAATTGTTTCCATGATTGAGAATTAGTGAAGCTTGAAAAAATTGAGATTTACAGACAATCATGTTATATTATATGCATGATTTCATATCAAACTCAAAAAGAAAAATACATGGAATATATATGTATTCTATGCTTGATATCCTCATTTAAAATAGTGAATACCTTTTTCCCTGATAAAAAATCATGTGACATTTAGGTAGGTGGCATGGGTGATATATCATTCAATGATGCATGCATCCAATATTTTTGGATTATGAATGAAAATATATGAGACGTGGAATGTGTTATCTGCATCAAGAAAAATTATAAAGGGAAAATGACATGTAGTGATTTATTTTAATGAAAAATAATGTTATTTTCTATATAAATAAAGATTTATTTATCTACATTATGAATTGATAAGACGTTAGTTCTTTGGGTATTTATATACAGATATATGTGGTTGAAATGAATGCATGATTTTAGGAACTAAAATCACTTGAAAATAAAGGGATCATAACATTTATGGATCTTCATGATGGAGTGTGAACCAAATTATATAGGCATTTAAATATGTTTTATGAGTTACATAAAATTTAAATTAAATTTATATTATATCTAAATTTACTTGAATACAGAAACTATATGCGAAATAATTGGACCTAATACTTATAATCAATTGATTTTTAATTCTAATTCATACCACATAAATATACTCTTTCATTTAATATGAAAATATCCTTCCAAATTGAAATTTGGCTATAATTCTTATTTTAAATATAAATATCATTATTTAAACTATTATTATTTTGAATATAAATGGAATATATGGGTGACAAATGAACATTCCATAATTGAGATATCTTGTACATATTGCATGATCATCCTGATAAACTGATACATAATTTATTATGGAGAGATGTTGACATGAATCATAATGTTTATTAGGATGAAACACATGATAATTAAAAGACCTATATGATTATAAATCACATTAAATTTTGAAATATAATAAAGACCCATATGGGTTTTCGAAAAATATGTTTAAGATCATAATGAAATTCATGAGAAAGGCTCATCTCGATGGGTAATAGAGGAAGAAAACTGTAAAATAAAGGAGGATTTACAAATAAATTATTAATAGATAATGATACTATGTTTATAGATGAGGTGTATAACCAGTTTATTGAAGAGTCTCATGGAAATTGTTTATAACTAACCATGAATGAAGAATAAGAAACATGGGGTGTATAACTATTGTACTAAAAGGGGTGGGAAGATGTTGCATATAGCCCTTTTCAAATGGAGGATATATTATTGTGTTTTATAACTAATTGATGAAAAATTCATTATAATTATTTATAATAAATTTTTTTATAATCCTTGTTGGGCTGTTTAAACAACATAGACATAAGTATGTATTTGCATCAATCCTTATACATACCATATGTTGTTATTTCTCATAATATTAATACAAATATTTTGATGTGGTAATATACTACTGAGTTGATCAATATCCTAAAGATTTTCTATATGTTGAATTAATTGAAGGATAGTTTTTAAAAGATACCAAACATTTAACCCTCACCTCTCCATGTTCAACTGACCTATGATACTAAAAATTTGGATTCAAGGTTTATGTTCCCTCTAGAGGTCCAATATTTCTCAGGATTGATTTGTATAGCCATAAATAATTGTATATTAGATGATGAAATTGAACAACCTATGTTGGGTAAATATAAAGACACTTCAATTTATAAACCATTTTAAGATCCTATCTACTAATAAAAAATTTAAAAAAATTGGGTGTTGTGATTATGATGAAAAAACTCAATGTGAAGGATGAGACTCCACTATCTAGATATAATCAGAGTTTTAAAATTAAATATAAATATATTGATTATTAATCTCCTAATAAATCTCACACATGTAATGATTAAAATGTATCATTTTTCCCTCCCTTTGAATTTACCTAACATATTGAGATATTTTATAAATAAATAATAAGATATATTGTATGTACAATTAATTAACTTCTTTTTGAAAAATTAAATCTCAATGAATTTGTATAAGATATGGATGATAAAATATATAATGATCATAATGTAGATAAATCTCATAAACCTGTTGGATTGTAGGTAGGAATATATATGTCTTATTTAAGAATAATTGATAAGTTATGCATGTTAGAATATTTATAAAAAAAATTAGTGTGATACATCAATGTACTTGAAAAAATTAACAATATTTATTCATGTAAAATATGACATGTTAAAGGTAAACGAAACAGATGGTAATGTAATTTGTCAATTTGTTATAATAATTTTGAATAAATAATTATTTAAAAATATGAAATATAAATGATCAAGTTAATGATGGGATGATATAATTTTAAAATGATAAAACTCCATCATAACAAAGTGAACCGGGTTATATGTGAGATTTATGAATCATGAATCCAACCAGGATATACCTTCCCATGATTCTAGAAAAATAAATGTTTCCACACTTGTCTCTATTGATAATGATTACTCTAAAGAAATATATTTTAATTTGATTAAAATAAAGAGCCCATCCAATAATATATTCTATATATCCCCCAAAACATGGGTATGTGATGACAAAAACTATTATAAAACAAAATTCAGTTGTGATTTTTTTAATGTTTTATTTTGTATTATAGTTATAAAAAAATAATTCAATTATTTTGATTTATTATATCCTATTATTTTTAAAATAAAATTAATCATCATTTATATTTGTAATATAGTAGTCGAATAGTGATCACATTATTAGTATAAATATAAGGTTTTGACAAATCCAATTGACACAGACAAAAGAAGTGATGTCCTCAACCAATAGAATCATACCCTATGAAGAAAATTTATCAGAGATTTAAATATAGATATAATATATAGGATATTCCCTTTAACAAGAAAAAATAGATATCCAACAATTTATGATTGAGAGAAACAATTAATTGGAGAAGATAAATCTCTTCGTGATCACAACCCAAACCTTGTACGCCGAACCACCCCATGAAAGTCTCGTCATCACACACTTTACCATTACAGCATTGGTGGGTGTATTTAAATTTCTATACATGATTACCCCATTGATAGGGTATGTAAAACAATTTTAATAAAATAATGGATATATTTTCAATCTATTATTGTTATTTTATCAATTAATTTATTTATTATATAATAAAACACCTATAGTACTTATGGGTAATATTTTAATTAAATTACGGAATTAATTATTATGATATAATGTATATTTTAGAGAAATTATATTTTAATAAAATTTTATTTTTAAATAATCTTTATTAAATAAAATCGATCATATAGTTTTCTTGGGTCAAATATAATATTTATTAGGGTCCAAATGTTTTTTTCAAACACCCAACATTTGTAAACAAATTCTGATTTTATATTATTTTTGTTAAAATTTTAAATACCCCGATGCCAATTTCCCAGATTAGATGCCTTATTTTATTACATTGTAATATTTATAAGGGAGACTCATCCTGATGGACTTAGTAGTTTAGTAGTTTAGGAAAACAAGATGCATACAAAAGATCAACATTATAACTTAAAATGAAATTCACAATATAAATTCCTTTGGAAACATCAACAACCCCTAGATTATCCATGAATTTCATTCACAATATACATCTTTTCATCTTGGATAAAAATTAAACATAATAAAGCGGTGTTCTAAGAAACATAGTAATGGAATACTGTACACTAAATGTTATAATAAATAATAAGGCATGGTGGATATCTAAATTTACACATTCAATTAAAACATATTCATGAGTATAAAATGGTTGGAATGAAAGGTGATTAAATAATGATATAATAGAATACAGCCGTGGATATTCTAATAGTCGAATAATCTCATTGACTATAAATTACTAGTTTCATAACGAGGGAATGAATAATGTGGGACATCATAACCATATTGACATGGTCCCAAGCCCAGACCATACATAAATCAGTAAAAACCGAAACAAGTATTTATCATGAGACATACCAATGCACCGAGGGGTTATAGAGGTACCAACCAGAAACCTACTAAAATAATGTATTTATCATTAATCATAAATTATTCTGTTTTTATATTTACATAAAAATAATTTATTTTAGAAAAATAAAAAAAATTAGACTAAATATTTTTCGACATGTTGATTTCAAAAATGAACTCGATTTTATGAAAAATAATTTTCTAAATAATTGGTTTTTAATTTTTAACTAAAAGCATCATTTATTAAACAAATATAGAATTTTAATTTATAAATAATTTTATAACAACCTAAAAAATTAACTAATGTCACAGAAAATTATAATAAAATAATAAGACAAATAAATCCAAATTTATGAATACATTTTATGAAAATAATATTTTTACATCATTTAATAAATTATAATTTTTTTATTAAAAAATTATGACTCCTAAGAATACCAAAACATCATTAAAATTTTTTATACTATTCACTTAATTATACTACGATCTAATTATATCATACATTTATTTATGAGATTCTTAATTTTTATTTTTACTTTTATCGGAATGGATATTATTCATTAGAATTATTTACTATTCATAAGGGTCATATTACTATTTTAATGTCATGTAACTATTTAATCAGTTTAGGCCCCATAAATTCTAAAAATACCTCTTATTTCATTCATTATTCATTTAAAAAGATTGTATTGTGATCTCATTATTGTATTATGTGATCTATGGTTTATGAAATAAAAAAAATAATGGGAAATAATTAATATTGTTCTGGAACAATACATTCTCCCATCCTATAAAAATTAATCCCTTGAAATATCTAGATTTTTACCTCATAAAGTGATTGTGTTGGTTCTTCATCATATCTTCATTATGTTCCCACATCGACTCTTCAATTTCATGATAGTTTCAACGTACATTTTCCAATTGAGTCATCTGATTCCTCAGCACCAATTATTTAGTATTCAAAATCTGAATAGTCTCTCCATGGTAGGATAAGTCACATCCCAATTTGATACTATCCTAAGTGAGTAAATGTGTATGTTATGGAAATTATTTCCTTAACAATGAGACGTGGAAAGACATTGGGCAGCATAAACATTCTACGCAGCATTTCTAAATGATAATCAACACCCCAAAATCATTCCATAATCTCAAAAGATCTAACGTACCTGGGGATCTGTTTCCCATTCATCCCAAATCACATAACACCCTTCCATTGACATAATTTCATAAAAATATGATCTCACACTTGAAATTCCAAATCCTTTCTTCAATTATAGGCATAACTCTTTTACTTAATTTGATCTTCTTTGATATGGGTTTGAGTAGTCTTTACCATCATATTCATTTCCCCCACAAGATCTGCGACTATAAAACTTGTTTCAACAACTTTTCCCACCATGTTGAGGTATGAATTATCTTACTGTACAGTGCATCAAATTGTTACATTTGATTATGAAAATGGAAATTATTTTTGAAGAAAACTCTACATAAGGTAAATATTGATTCCAATACCTTCAAAATCGTTTTATCATTATCTCAACATGCCTTATAAATTTAGGATTATTCTTCAATATATCCCATCAATTTGAGGGTGACAAGGTGTGCTCAAATGAAGTTCAATATCTAGTGATTTATAAATACTTTTCTATAAATTCAACTTAAATCACATACCAAGATTTGAAAAAAAAATTGATATAAGATCTCCATGAATGATTATAACATAATTAATAAAGTTTATACCCAAGACCTCTATTGTAAAATCCTCCATTATGACTAGGAAATGTGTTGATTTGGTAGTGTTAGTCTACAATCACCCATTTTATATTTTATTCATTATTGGAGTTGTGGGATATCTAGTGAAAAAATTTATAATTATGTCATCCCACATACATTTTGGAATATGAATAGGTTTCTGGACTCCCCTAGGATGTTGTCATTAATCCTTCACTTGTTTACATAATAAAAATCATGATACATAATAAGCAATTTAACAATTCTTGTTGACCCATTAAAAATGTTCCTTCAAATATCTATACATATTAGTGATACAATTGTGTATAGAGAAATTAGATCTATGGTCATTATACAATAAATCCATTTTTAGCATAGGTATAAAGAGAACATATATCTTCCTACCAAATTTCAGAATTCCATCTTCATACATGAATTCTGGAAATAAATATAGTCTGGAAACAAAATTTATAATGTAATTATTTTCACTTTCTTTTATAATTACCATATCTGTCCTTACAAGATCCATGAACACATGATCCATTCGAATCCTAATTTTATATAGAACTCCCTGATCCCTACTTCTTAATGCATCAACTACATTATTTGTCATCCAATGGTGGTAGTGTATTGTACAAGAATAATCATTGAGTTTTTGAGCCGTCATCCTTTCATTATGTTGATTTCACAATGTGAGAAGATATAATGAAAGCTCTTGTTTTCTATATATATCTCAAATATTGGACCATTGAGTTACTGTCACCATATCTTCATTGAAAATATTACAGTTTATAAATCATGATAATGATTGAATATTACTATTCATGAACATTTTACTTACATGATGAATAGGCAATAACACAATTATTCATCATAAGAACATATCCATGTCCTCTATTTGATGGAGAAAAATATATCAAAAATCCATCACATCCAAATGGTAGATTATATATTGGAAAATTCACTAACCTCTTATTCAATTTATTAAAACATTATTGACATTCTTTTTTACAACTAAACATATAAAAATTTCATGTAATAATAGTTAATGGGTTATCTAATTGGGTGATGTTCTGAAATAATAATAATAATAACCTACTAAACCAATAAAATAATGTACCTTATTTATGTTATTGGGAGTTGGACATTTCTGAAATTCCTTTTTTGTTGTTGGATCAACTAAGACTCCAGCTTTATAGACAATATTGCTAATGAAAGATGGATTTTAATGTAGAATTCTCATTTTATAAACCTCCCAAATAACTAATTTCTTCTGAAATTATTTAAAATAACGAGACTTTTGTTCTCATTATCTTCATAGTGTTTTTGGAGTATACCAAGATATCAACAATAAATATAAAAAATATAGCATCCGAATATTCTTTGAGATATTTATTCATTAAATCCATGAAAACATAACAGGTATTAGTTAGTACAAAATGTATTAATGCAATCTAATAATGCAGATTCACGGTTTAAAATGTTGTCATTAGAATATATTACTTCCTAACATGAAACCGAGGATATCCAAATCGAAGGTAAATTGTCTAACAATACTGGGATCTATTAAGTTAATAAAAGAAATCATCAATGAGAGGAAAAAGATACTTGTTATTTATTGTAAACACTTTTATCTCCATGTAATCTATTCACAACCTCATATTACTTCTTTTTTAAGGAAAAGAACATGATCTCTCCTATAGATACACTATGGAAAATAAAACCTAATCTACTTAAATCTTTTAGTTGTTTAGTCATCTCCAATAATTCCATTGAGTAAATTCGGTAAGGATTATTTGATATATAAATTTAATAAGGATATAAAACAAAAGAAAACACAATTTCCCTCTCTGGAGAATATCCAGGTAAATCCTTTGTGAATAAAACAATGAATTCTTTCACAATAGTTACATCCTCAATTTTAATATTTCATTCCATAAATATATATATTACATTAACATCATCCCCACTAATTACATTTAGTGAATATAGTGCTAGATCTAAATAAGAACCAATTGAAGATACTTCTTATCTAATGATAAATGATTCTGCATCATTCTCAATAATTGTATCTTCCTTATTATTACAATAGATTTCAAAATAATAATTTTTCATAATATTTATTCCGATAATTATATCAAAATCAATCATAAGTATGAGGATTAGGTCAGAATGTAATGCATGTTTATGTTTCATAAGGGACTGATTGTCACAACATCATTACAATGATAATTCCATTAGAAGTTATGACTAACAACTCCATTATAAAAAAGAAATTAAAATGTTTAATTAAATTTAAAAATATGATGAAATGAAATAATTCGATGATTTAGAATCAAATAAATCATTGGCAACATTTTTCTTGGTGAAAAAGTATCTACCACAACGTAATTATGAACTTCAACTTCAGAAATTATGTCTAAAATAACCAGGCCCTACTTCTTTAGCCTTGTTTGAGAAATGATTATTTTTTTCTTAGTACATTCCTGAGCATAATGTCCCCACTCTTTAAAATTATACGAAATAATATTCTATGATTCTTTCTTTCCCTTGTAATTACAAGAATGGTGACCTTTTCTACACAACTATAACATACTCCCATTACCATAAGTCTTGTACCTACGTGTTTCTTCCCACATTTACTATAGTTTGGAAAGTCAACTTTTCATTTCGTCCCCATTTACTTGTTTCTTTTTCCATAGTTTTCCACAACCCTATTCCACTCTTAAATTGATTTAAAATTAGAATACATGGATAATTCTTTTTATATCCTGATATCCCATGTTACTATGTATTCAATGAATTATATATTCTGGGCGACCAATTCCCTTTAGAGGAATTGTTGTAAAATATAAAAAAATTGAACAATAATTATCATTAGAATACATGTGTCTTACACAACATTCCTTACAATCCTTTTAATTTTTTTCATCATATTTTTTATCATTTCCATACTATTTGTTTCATATGATCATGAATTGCCTCTCTATATCCCCTCAATGTTCACAAGGAAAATATTTTTATTTTCAATTTTCCTTAAATTACCTCCATTCCATATTTTCAATCTATTACCCCTTTGTTGTGTGTTGAATAAAAAATTATAATTGATCATAATATACTAATAGGTGATTTACTTCTTTTACATCCTTATCTAATTTATTACTTCCCATTGGTAGAAATATCTTCTCTATTGAACATATTATTTTCTCTACTATGAATATGATTGAATTTCCATTAAATGATGAATGTTGCTTCCACATAAAGTAGTTCAACATCGATTCTCCATGTTGTGGATCACGATACTCAATATGGGTATAGTTATATATCTCTACATGAATAAATTATCCTAATATTATTATATTATTCTCATCACCAATCACATATTTAAAACCAACTCCATTATCTTGCATAGGAGGGTAATCCATTCATGGAATATTCACGTTCATGCATTTTATATTCCATCTGCTATGTAACATTTCTAAAAAATGGAATATGCTAAATTAGGTTTCGAAAAATAATTTCTAATGTTGATCTAGAAAAAAAAATTAACAAAAACTAAAATTTTATAGATATCAAATCTCATAATCATAAACATTTTTCATTAGGGTAATATTTACATTTAAATCATTCAAAATATTTTGTAAAAAAAATTCAACTAACCATAGCATATCCTATGGAAATGTAAAACTATGTGCATAGTAAGGCCAATTTTCATGTACCATGTTACCCTGAGTTAGTCTTAGAACACCTTGTCAGAGTGTTTCATCCTAGTTATATCTATGAAAAAATCATGTACACTTGTAGTGTCTAAAAATGGATGTCTTTATATAAATATCCATATAATTAATACTTTACCAAAATTATAGGATGTTATTATATGCTTATCCAAAAATATTATCTTTGAGCTTTGCTCAATAATCCTCATTTTCAATATCTAGTTTCCAAGGATTCTACTAAACATCCATTGATACTACCTATAAATACCCAAAAACAATTTTCTTAGAGTTGGTACTTTGTTATATTAATTCGTCATAATAACAAAGAAGAAACATCTCTAAGGACCAAATAGTTCAATATTTTTGGAATAAAAAATACACATATAAGTTCAAAATATGATCATTATAATAAATTCAATGTATAAATTCTTTTTAAGACATCAAAAACTCATAAAATATCCCTATAAGTCATTCATAATTTACTTCCTAACACCATAGGGAAAAATAAAACATATGAAAGTGTGAGATTAGGTGATCAGTAAAAATAATCAATAAATCGGAATTTATCAAAAATCATAAGGAAAGTGAATAACAAAATATACACATTACATTAAAACACCATCTTGAGAATAATAAGGAAATGATAAAAGACAATTAAATAATTACATAATAAAACATAACAGTGGATAATATACTATTCGAATAATCACAATGACTATAAATTACTAGTTTCATAATGAGGGAATGTATAATGTGAGATATTCTAACTGTACTGTCAAGGCCTCATGACATGACCATACATAAATGGGTAAAAACCAAAACTAGTTTGTCTCAAGATACCAAGAGATGCACATAAAGGCTATAGTGGGCCCCCACCAGTCACTTACTAAGCCAATTTCATTCATCGTATGAAATGAGTAAAACATAATAAACATGTGCATTCCTATTTGAACTACAATATTATATGTAAATAACATTTCTCCAATCAGAAACATAATTAGGAAACATTCAATATATTATGGTGAATGGTGTATAGGTAGAACGTCCACAATCAAAATAATAAAAATCAATTCATTAATATATGGTAGATGATATCATATAATACTATTCCAAATTAAATATATGAATCAACACTATTGTTAAAATAGATGAAAATGTCACATAATATCATCAGGTAATTCTTGAGAGAAATACTCTTTTACTTTGCAGTGATGATTTCTTTTTGAAAAATAATTATAAAAAACCATAATTGAACGAAAGTAGTTTTTTCACAAAAAAAAAATTAGTTGTTTATGAAAAATAATATGTGATTAATAAGAAATATAGAGTTACCATAAAAATATGTAATAGTTATAGAAGTTCCCTTGAATCATGATTGTTTATCAGGAAGATTCTGGGAAAGTTCCTTTTAAAGAAAGTTACTTCCCAACAAAGAATGAAATAATATTTCTGGTACACATATATATAACATTAACATGGAATTTCTTAGGTGTAAATGAGATTAAATATGAATTTCATTATGGGAAATCGAGAAAAATTTTAACCCAAAAAATCGAGGATTTTGTAGAAAATCCTTAACATATGTCTGATTGTATTCTGTACTTGACCTTAATTTTTTGGAATAAGTAATTACACTCCGTAATAATTTAATTAATAACCTATTAGACATGTATATGATTTATTATAATTTTATTAAGTTCATTTATGGCCTTTTTGACGAGTCATAGATATAATTTTATCACTCAATAGGGTATATTTTGTTGGTTTTCACAGTCAGTATACTTGTATATGTTTATTAATGTTCATGTGGAATCAGTATAATTCTCTAAAATTGAATTTTTATTATATTAATGAAAAAACATAGGTGTAATTGGAATTATGTGTTTTTATTTTCAATATATGAGGATGAATAATTCTATAATGCTTACAAAACCTTAAAGAAGATATAATTCATATTTTCTAATTGGGTTTAACTATAAAATTGGTTTCATGATCATCCTTGGAGGATGAATTTAAAATGAGATCATGTCTTCCATGATGGTTAAAAATCACCACCTCCCAGATGATGGATTTGTTATCAGAATACAATAGAGAAAGAGTAAAAAGATTGATAATGTGGATTCAATCAAAATTATTTAATTCCAGTATATAGATGATAATATTATTATCATTATCATATGGTTTTAGAAGGTGATTAGGTAATAAAAAAATAAAAAAAAATTTAAATGAAATTCAAATAAAAATGAAAGAGTTTAACTCTTTAATTATCCTCCTTGAGAAGCTCCTCAGGGAAATGTGTTTTGGTATTTTTGAAATACCAAGAGCTCATATATGTGGGTATAGACTAGGGAAGAGGGCATGTATATAATTTTTAAAATATTCATGCTATAGAGTAGTGAAGAGAAGAGGGGGTCATGGTGGTATTTATAAGTGAAGAGAGCGAGATTTCCATTGATCTTTTATTAATGATTTTACAAATTTTCTTATGACTATTAATAATTTGATAATTATAATAAAATATATTTCAATAATGAGGAATATTTTGATATTATAGTATACATCATCCTTACATAATCAAAAACTTAGTAAATAATTTATATAGATTTTATCATAAATTATTGAATTTTACAGTTCACTAAAAATTCATTTATTTTATAAAAATACCAATATTTAACCTTAACCATTTTGTGACATGAAGAATTAAAAAATGAAATTCATTTTATGAAAATAATTTTCTAAATATTAGATAATCAATTTTTAATAAAAACTATCATTTATTTGAAAAATATAGATTTCAAATTTATAACTGATTCTATAACACTCTTAAAAATTAAATATGGCCCCATTAAATTATTCTAAAATAAAAAGACAAAATAATTTTAATTTATTAATACAATTTATGAAAAATAATTTTCTTTTAAACTATTTTATTAATTATGTAATTGTAATAACTTATTTTTGACTTCTAAAAATACCAACACATAATTAATAATTTTTAAAATATTGAATTACTTATACTATGACATGATTATATCATAAATTCATTTATATGATTTATAAATTTCTATTCATATATGATTTTTTGTGGATACAATGAATTAGTCTAAATTACAATTCCTAAGGGCCATATTACTATTCATATAGTCAAGTTACTATTTCCTTAGTATATGATCCTAAAGTTCTAGAAATACCTCTTACATAATTCATTCATCCTTTATAAATATTGTATTATGTTATCTATGTGGGTTTATATGATATATGATATAGGTAATAGAAATAAAATGGGAAAATCAATAATATAGTTCAATGTCATTATAATATTACACATATTTATAAATAGTTTAGATAAAACAAATATTATTTTTGGAATTAGAACATCAAAAATATCCTTGGTGAATTATTAACAATTTTCTAAGCTATTATAATTTTATGGTATTAATTAAATTAAATATAAATATGCATGCTTTATTATGACATAATATTGACCCAATAGTTTTGTAATAAATATTATAAAAGTTATCCACAACCAACTTTTTGTATTCAAGTTAAAAAACTCTGATATGTTTTATTTTATTAATTTTAGAAATCTATAATGTAACCACCTAATCCAATAATATAATTTATTGTTTTAAAATCATTTTATTAGGTGTATGACTTGCCACTTTACAGGAAAATTTGATATTTTATTAATTTTCTTCCATTTTGTTATAAAAAAATGGAAACCATAAACACTTTTTTAGAAACCACTAGGAAAACAATGGTAAGGATTGTGGTTTTGGTTATTTTTTTATATAGAGTAAAAAAACTACATTTGTAAAATATTAAAGAAATCTCAAATCATTTAATAAATAATCCCAAGAAAACTCTTATTTATCATCATACATAATCCTCAAAGAATATACTTACTCATCCCTACATTTTCTAGAGTCCTTCCAATGTTCCCCCAAGCTCCCAAAGAGCACCTCCCATGCATTTGGAGTCACATGGTCATAGTAGGGATCCTCATCTTATCTTCTTTATTAAAGTTTCCATATTATCTTAGAACTTATATTTAATATCCCTTATTTTTTATATGTAATTCCATGCCCCTATTACTACATATAATATGTTCAAATTATGAGAAACATAATTTTCTATCATTGACCCATTTTATGAAATAATAAGTGACATAATCATGCTAGATGAATTTCACTACAATTTTCAATGCCTATAAAATGTATATTGTATACCATAATTATTCCATATCAAGGTTATCAAACATTATTCATTTTAAATTGTTTTATTGAGCACATACGCATATGTATTCCACTCTCTTTTATCGTGGAATATAATATAAAGAATGAATGATTTTGTTTTGTATGATATATGTAGTGCACATAAGCATGAGAATGAAATGAAAGTGATGGGTGTGTGTGAAATTGTATAGATATACAATTAATTAAATACATATTATCCATTTAAAACTCCATATTGGGATAGTTAGTGAACAAATTCCATTATGGGACAGTATTCATCATGATGTCTTGACATTTAGCCTTGAGCTATGTTTATGATGCAGTGTTTTATGTTCCTTTTACATTTTCAATGTTATAATTATCATTATATATAATGTATTGTTATTAATGTCAATTTAATTAAACATTAATATTCTTAATATGTAACATGTATTAAATTATTCCATGCTTCTTCCCATACTATTATATATAGATCACTCCTTCCAAATGTATTAACCCAGGATATTCCATACAGTTTTATGTGAGAGCATTTTAAGGAAGTTTTCAATTTTGATAATGGGTTTTTATCATTTTAAATTATTATGTAATAAAAAAAATTATCAAATAAATTAGACTTATATATCTTTTAGTTTTTATGGATCATAAATTTATGTATTAAATCATTTATTAATGTGAAATATTTATTAACATGTTTTTGGTTTGTGTCAATAGATATGTTTAGTTATTTTTGGGATTATGATTAGAGAACATTAGAGTAATCCATAAGGATAAGACTATATATAATAAAACATCCAAAAAAGTAGTTAATTATAGTGTAATTGGATTATAAATAAAAATACATCACTATATAGATACTACAGGGTGGGTCAAGCATGAATCAAAATTACCTTTTCCATGACAGTGAGCCTTACATCAGATATGGGTTGACAGTCCGAGGGTATATCATTAGGTAAAAACCCAATATCAATATGAACCATTATTAATGGAACAAAAAATTCTTGTAATAATATATGTTTAAAAATTGATTGTGGATAACGCATATTGGTCCTTATAAATTCAAATCCTAAAGAAATTAATGTAAGTATTATTCTACAAGTTTAATATAACTAATTTATAGTCTATTTTTTTAACAGTATAAAACATGTCATCCTTAAATTTCAATTTATTCAAGAAAATGGATGAAAATAGAAGGAATCAGGTAATAACTCAATGAATCGGGCATTGTGATTGCTTCCCCAAAGAGATGTTGAACCTGATGGGTGAGAGAATGATAACATTTGTGATGATTACTCATTATTTGAATAAAAATCCTAATAAAGAGGATTTCCCTGGTCCCCTATGAATAAAATCTCAATTTAGTACTAATGTGAGAAAGGCCTATTACTTTGAATGGATCATATGATACCTTAATCACTGTATAATGGATCCATCATTTGATAAGACCTTCTCCATCCATCAATGTTTTTAGTAAGATATGGTTTTATATGCAGTTTGTCATATAGAGTTATAATTTGATCAGTGGTTGACATTTATCCATAATATAAATCCTGAGGATGCGATCAAAGTAATTTGGTGGAAGTAATTCTAAATAAATCAATTTATAATTTCCTCACAATCACCTTCTTAAAATGGAAGGGGATTTCCACCACCCCCCCTAATGGAAAAAGAGACAAATATATCAAGTAATATGAGAAAACCATCGTAATACTTGTATGATACAACTTTTTCTTTGTCGTTACCCCTGAATTCATGGTTGACCCTATATTTAGTATTCTAAAACATAGTATACAAAACATTAAGTCAATATGATAAATTTATGTCTATGAGAACAACTTTCTATGTGACCTTATAGTTCAAATGGAGATCAGAAAATATCAATGGTATCCTATAGATAAAAATCAAATACTGGAGTTTAATTCTAGTGGTTTTATGGAGAATTATTATGGTGCTATGAAATTTCAACTTCCCATACGAAAAAGGTGTGGAATGATGAACCTGGGAAATTTCATAAAGGATGAGGAAATAAATTATCTAAGGGAAGGTTGAAAACCTAGAAAATGGTTTAGGATATAAGAAACTCCCAAATTCATTATAATAGATGAACTATCCAGTCATCCTTTTTCACATTATTTAATGCTACTTGTGTAATTAACATGGACACATTTCTAACTAATGTATCATGAAAAGGGTTTTTGGATTTAAATATCAACCTCCAAGTCATCACATGATAGCGTTTTCCATCACAACTACTACGGTGGATCACCAAAGTTATGTTGTGATAGTTATTCTAGTTACTAATTCATGAATATAAAATGTGTTGTTTGATTCTACTTATACGAATTCATTCATGTAATTAATTTTTTTTTAAAATATTCAAACACAACCCCAATGTATGGAAGTGTTGTTTTCGCAAAAAATAGAAATTGGGAAATTATTTGATCTTAAGTATATAACTCAACCAATGACACAATTTGTGGGTGGAAATTCCTAGATAACCATTCCATAATACAATTTGGGTAATTTTATGAAATTATAGTCTTTTATCGGTGTTCCCTATATAAAACATACATAAATGGTCACAAAAGGGAAACCACCCTATGTATTGTGAAATTACCCTTAATTTTGTACATGTTAATGGAGGAGGATAAATATTATTTATCACAAAAATTTCCAGAATAGATATTATTTAACATAGAGAAAGAGTTTGTAGATAAAATGACCAATTCTAAGGAAATAATCTACCTTGAAGACATTCCTATTGTGATGGAATATGTTGATGTGTTTCCTGAGGAATTTCCAGGCATTCCACCTAAACAAGAGGATGAATTTTCAATCACAATTTTAACATGGGAATTTCCATTTTCCATGACTATGTATTGAATGAATATTAAGGAATGTGAGGGGATAATGAATGATATACAAGATAATATGGATAATGGATTTATACATCCATCTGATTCACCACGGGGTGCAACTATACTATTCATTAAGAAGAAGGATGTGTCTATGTGTCTTTTAATTGATTATCATGAGCTCAACAAGATCATAATAAAGAATATGTCTCCACTACCACAAATTAAAGAATTTTTCTATCAGATACATGGAACACATTAAGTATCTAGTGATGATCAATGACAAGTATATTAAAATGTTACGGTGAAGGAGTATATCCACTGGGTTGATTTGAATACTAGGTATGAGATATATGAGTTCATATTAATGACATTTAGACTCACTAATGATCCATCAATATTCATGGACATGATAAATGTAGTTTTTATGTATTAAATTAATAATTCTTTTTTAGTAATTTTAGATTATATTCTAATATACTACACAATGCTACATAGAGCATGAGAGCATACAAGAATTTTGCTAAAGGCCTTATGAAATGGGAGGCTCCATTCCAAGTACATGATATTTTAGTTCTTCTTGAAGGATGTCTCATTCATGGGGAATGTCAGCATAATCCATGGGATATCTATGGACAATTCATTGATATCATAAATTAAAGGATATTCGATGGAAACATCTATGATAGATATATTGTTAATCCTTCAGTTAGATGGGTATTTTCACCTAATATTTATGAAATTTATCATTATTTTCAAACCCTATTACATTCATATGTTGAAAGTGATTCATTTTTTCTCTGAATGATGGATGTGAAGATAGATTCAAATAGATAAAAAGGAGGCTTATCAGAAACCTATTCCTAAATAACCCACTCGTGGATATCTTTTCATGGTATCCATCAGTGCTTCGATAATGGGATTGGGTTATTTTTTAATTCCATACGACTATATTAAATTTTATGCTTCAAGGGATTAAAATGAAAATGAATAGAAATACACAACACATTACTTGGAGTTGGATTTAGTTAAATTATCATTGAAAATATGGTGAGAATATATCTCTTGGGTGAAGTTTGGAATATATACAGATCAAAAAAAAATATATTCACATTGAAATAGATGAATATAAACCACTTAACATAGTTATATCTCATGAAGGACTATGACATTTTAATTCACTACCATAATAAGAAAAAGAATAAAGTGGAATATTATCTATATTGAATATATCCTGCAATTTAATCATTTATAATAAATTAAATGGATTCGATCTTATTAGTTTATTAAATGATTGACATGGGTATAATAAAGGATGGAAAATATTTAATCCATTCACAAATGATTACTTAATCATCTTTTCTGGATATGGTCAATGATGATCAATGTGATGATGTGGGAATTCAGATGAAAGTTGAAACTATATGAAAAGGGAAATCCCCAGAGATCATTGTTAATGAAAAAGGTGTTATAAGATTTAGGTAAAGAATATGTGTACCATCAAATCATGTGATAAAGGAGTTGTTGGATGATATACATAGCTCAACCATTTCTATCCATCCATTAATCACAATAATGTATCGAGATATATGAGAACATTATTGGTTGGATGATATGAATAAATTATTCATTAAATGTAAATCATGATGTCTTGTATTTCAGAAATAGAATGGGTAATGGGAAAAATATACATTGATGATGCAGCCATTACCCATAGCTACATGTATGGGGGAAAACAGCACCCTATACATTATCACTATAATTCCAAATACATCTATATGAATATATTATTTCTAAAATATGGTGGATTTTTTTACAAAGGCTTCACACTTAATTTCGGTTTGAGTGGAATTATCACCGAATCAACTTTAATGGATTTACATTATAGAAGTGGTGATGCCTCTTGTAGTTCCATAATCGATTTTAATAGATTGAGATTTGAGATTCACTTACATGTTATGGAAAATTATCCTACATACTCTAAACTCATAGATTAACATTAACAGTTCTAATCACCCTCAAACATATGGCCAAACATAGAAGACTATACAGACACATGAAGAAATATTAAGATCGTTGTCAATTGACATCAATGGAGGATGGGTTCAACATCTTCCTATAGTCGAGTTCTCATACAATAATAGTTTCCACTAAGGTATCCAAATGGCTATATATGAATCCATTTATGGGAAGAGGTATAAATCTCTTGGATGTTGGGATGATGTTGGGGAACTAAAACTTATAGGCCTAGAAATGGTTGAGGAAATGTTGCAAATGGTTAAGACCATTAGGTATCAAATCAAGGATACATTGATTAAACAAAATATATTTGTTTACAATCATCACCGATACATGGATTTTGATGTAATAGACATGGTATTCCTCCTCAAATATCCATGTATGAATATGATGAGATTTGAGCAGAAAATAATGTTTATACAAGATTCATCTTCCCCTTCAATGTCCTTGATCGCGTTAGAGCAGTGGCCAAACAAATTGAACTCCCAGCTATCCTATATCAATAAATATATTTATTCCATGTCTCATTATTTATAAATTACATACTAGACCCATCACATGTACTCAATCCATATGGGATATCAATAGATAATGACTTTTAAAACTAGGAGAAGCTGGTGATGATCATAGATCATAGATAAAATGATCAATGAAATAAGACAATGTGCATGATCAATGTGTTGTGTAGAAACCAAATGTTTGAATAGGAAACATGGGAAATATAGGAGGTGATGAAAAATAGGTACCCAAATATGTTTTACTGATGGAAATGAAATTTTTTATATTGATATTTTTATGGGTGAATATTTTAATGACCAAAACAATCATAAATAAACATTAACATGTGATTTAATTAAATATCATATTATGTATTATTGTTATAAAAAAACATGAATTTATTTAGATTTAGTATATCCTATCATTTTTTAAGCCTGTTATGTATCATTATCATTAGTAATATTATTTTTGAACAATGATTTCATAAATATTATAAATATAGGGTATTGATAATTCCAATTGACAATGGAAATTGAAGTGATGTCCTCAACCTATAATATCATACCATATAAAGCCCATATATTAGTTCTTCTGAGGGAGGTATCCTATTTAGGAATTTCCCTTTTCCTATCCCATCATGAGATCTAACAACAAAAGCATGAGAGAAATCATTAATGGGGGATGTCGATGTTATTTGAGAACACAACCAAAACCATGTATGTTGAAGCACCGCATGAAAGTCTAACCAAAACACACATTACTCATAGAGAATATTGGGGTTTATTAAAGATATATATAACATAACCCTAGAGTTTTTTGAATGTACATTATTTTTTATATAATATATGATATTTTGTATCATATTATAATACATTATAAATGATTTAAGTTTTATATAATAAAAAACAAATAATATATTTGGGTAATATTAAAATTTAATTAATGATTTTTTTTTAAATAATGGTTTATTGACATAAATAATAATTTATCGAAATAAATTTTTATAATAATTTTTATTATGTAAAAATTATCATATAATTTTTATAAAATAAAATATAATTTTTAATAGGGGTTCAAAAAATGTTATTCTAAAAATACACAATATTTTATAAAATTAAAAATTAAATTTTAAATGTCTAAATTCAAATATATAGAAAATTATTTAGTAAAATATATATAATTTTATAAATTATAAAGAATATTATCCAACAATTTATTTTTTTAATATCCTGAGATAATCTAATTGTCGAGTAAAAATTATTTACTATATAAATTTACTTTCGGTGTTATGACATCATAAGGTTGAATAATTGATGTAATAAATATAAAGAAATGTATAAACACCCTATTATATTTTATCAAATTAAAATAATTTGATAATATTTTTATTTTATTAATATTTTATTTCCATTATCAATCATCTGAACCCATTAATATATTTTATAGTTTTGAAATAATTTCATTAAGATTATGATTCACATCCACATAAGAAAGTGTATTATTTTATTATGTTCAGAAATTGGAATTATAAAATAATGAAAATGAATCCCATTTTTTCAATACCATGGGAAAACCATTGGCAGGTTTGTGACTTTGATTATTTTATTACATATTGTTCATAAATATGTTTGAGATTTATTACAAAAATCATGTCATTTTCTATACAAACCCACACAATATCAAAATTATATTCACTAAAAACCCTAGAATCGCATTGTTACACTTCGCTCCTTTTTATAGAGTCCTACCAAGGTTCATTAATCTCTTAATGAGATCCTCCAAAACATTTAGTGTCACACACTCATGTGAGAAGTTGGTATAATTTTTAATAGATTATGGATGGATGAAATATTGTTTGTAATTATGATCTATTAAAAATTATAAATAAATTACATACATTATTTTCTAGGATAATAAGTTATTATGTTTTGAAAAATGTTATTTATAGAAAAAGATCATGATTTGTAGCACATTTTAGATTTACAACGTGTCTAGGAACATAGAATAAGAATAATGGAATAATATGCCTATTTATGAAAATCATAAATGAATACATATGAGGGGAATAAATGATGAATAAATTATAAAAATTATTTTTGGGACATAGAAACATAATGTAAAGAAACATGATTATTTCGTGAGGTGTAAAAAAGAAAAGTATTGACATAAATAAACCAACGAAGACAATTAAATAATTAAATATTATCAACAATGGAAACATGATAATGCCATGTGACATATGTGAATGGTGAAGGATGATAGTATATATATCTATAAATTTCATGGTTTAGGTTATGATGTCATTTGAGAAATTTGAAAAAAATTAAAGCCCCAAATTCATTATCTCATTAAATAATTATTGGGTAAAATAATTTTCTATAAAATTGATTGGATGATTTTAGAAGGAAAATGAAGTATATTTGGTTGAAACTCTCAATCACTGATTCTTGTATCAAAAAAGTGGTTACTATTTATTCCTTATAATTTTTCTTTATTTTTAATATAATGAATAGAATTTATGAAGATTATTCAATTTCTATTATTAGAAACAATGTTGAGTTATCTTGGATTAAATATAAATATAATTCCCCATGATGATGTAGATAGATGTTATATCTCATTAGTGAGAGAAATAATGGGATGAAGTTTTCATGAATTTAAAATTTATATCAATCTGGATATTTTTGATAACAATATTATACTGATGAAATTATTATCCTAATTATACATTCAACACTTATATTTTTTATATCAAACAAAATTATGAATGAGATTATTGATTGATTAAAAAATAAATCAGTGGCATAGTTACATTAATTATAGTTCTCTTCGCACACTCTGTGCAGAGTGATCTCCGTGCTTTCTCCTCTGTTCCACATGGGTTTCAATCTCCATCCTCTTCACTTAGCTCTCTGCTCCGCTCATCTATTTCACTCCTCAGCACCACTCCTCAGCTCCCCTCCCTAGCTCCTCTTCAAGGAGTTCCATTCCTCTTGGGTTTCCTCTCCTATGGTGCTTGCCACCATTTCTCGGTAATTTTATGGTTCTTCTGGAGAAGGTATGTTATTGGACACCCTCCATCACCCTAACCTGCTCTGGTCTCATGTTCCTTCTTGCCTCTCCGGGTCAAGGATTTAATGGAGGTAACATAGCGATTTCGGAATTGTGGTTTGGTGGAGGATGGGTTTCCAGCCGCTACCGAAGTTGGACTGACATTCTCATCTGACCAGGGTACACATGGTTTTGAGCCATTTAGTTTGTGGTCTTCAAGGTTTATTTTTGGGTTGTATCTCCCGTCTTCTTCACAATATATTTCCCTTCCCTCTTTAGGGTTTTCCGTAGTTTCATTTTCTATTATTGGGCATTCATTATTACTTGCATTTTCCTGTTCGTTGGTGTTATCTCTGGATGATTGAGGCGAGGCACGATTGGGGCCCAAATTGGTGGTGTTCAACGGGGTAGCGACTGATGATGTCGACTTTAAAATGGTGGTGCTTGTGATTTTGTGTTGACGATGATGACAACCTCTTTTGGCATTGAAGGTGTTTTCTCCAGGAATCAGCTCCAATTCTGGCAGTCTTCGATGGTGTTCTTCTTTTATGGTGTGATTAGATGGTGTGGTGCATTTTTTGGTGAAGATGATAGTTTCTGGCATGCTAGTTTCTGGTGAGCTGCTTTGGATGTGGGTTGTTTTGTGTTAGGGTACGCTTCCAGAATAGATTTGTTTGAGCTGTGATGATGGTGCCTTTTGATATTTGAAATAGGTTTTGTGATGGGTCATAGTGGGTATATCGAGGAAATATTGATGGATTGATACTAAAGATTATTATTTTTGAAACAGCGTGTGCTTTGAAGGTTCATGGCGCGGTGCTGATGGTTTCATTTAATTATTGAATTTTGAATTCTGAATTATGTAATGTGTTTTGTGTATTTTTTATATAGATTCCCACTTACCCTAAAGTGGGTTTTTTCAATAAAATAAAAAATATAGATTGCTGGTATTATTACATTACTTCGAAATGAACTTGTTTTTGATAGTTTATTTAAATGTATTTATGTGACATGTTTGTGTTTTATAAATAATTAAAAATGAGAATTTCTGTTCATGGAATCACATGAATGGGTATGTATAATGAAAATATAAAAAATTGTTTGTATATTTAATGTTCAATCCCTTATATTTTCCCTCAATGATATAGATTTTTATAAAAAGGATATTTACTATGTGAACCACATTGTATCAACATTATGTCATAACAAAAAGGGGGAAGAGAATATAAATTCTCTAAAAGGACGAGAGAGGAGATGAGAATCCCTTAAATGACATTTGAATTTATTGTTAAAAAGTTTTAAAAGAAATAATATCATCAGCAAAAAAAATGTATTTATGGATTTTTTATATTTACAACAAATTAAATTGGGGAGATTGATGTCCCAAATAATTAATTTCATTTGTTATTAATGGCTCATAATAATTATTTAAGGAATTTTATGGTGATAAATCATTGGATATCATTCTTGATAAAGAATCTATGTAATTCAAAAAGATGATCGAGTTATGATTGAGTTACTACCTTGAAATACTTCAAATTAAATGTAAATTCTATAAAAAAAAATTTTTTAGTTAAAAATGACTATGATATGTTTATGAAATATTATATTATTGAATAAAGAGAATAAATTCCATGATTAGAAATGAATAATTTTTTGGGATTGAGAAGTTGAGTTTATTGATTTCAAAAAAATAATAAATTAATTTTATGAAATTAATTTTAGTATAATTCATGTCATAGTGTCGTTAAATGTTCTACTTGTAAGTATATTATAAAATAAATTTAGTAAAAAATAGTCCATGGAAAGGCCAACAACCTATGTCATCCACCAATATCAGATTGGTAGCCAAAAATTCAATGTAAATTTCATTTTAAATAATTATTTTTAGAGGATAATGACATGGGATTGGTTCACGTAACTAGGGTAAAGGGGATGATATTGGAATACATTTAAGTGGTAGAGTTCATATTGGAAAAAACCAATGTGTTTGTGGTGTGTGTTACTATATCTGGAAGAAAACCATGTTTCCCTTTTCAAAATGATTATATAGGGATGAGTAATATTTACAAAAATAATTGAATCCACCATCCCAATATGGGATTTGAGAGATGGGAATATTGTTATTCATCATTAAATGATACACATAGATCACTAGATATAAGATATGATCAATTTGGGTTATTAAATCAGTTTTCAAGTTTTCTCCAGACCCTACATATTGTAGTCCAACAATGAATTGACACATGATGTTGCAATGTTAGATAATAAAACACAATGAAATGATGTACCAAAATAATGAATGACCTAACAAATACATATATACATTCAACCATGTGACTAATTCTACTAAAAGAACATGTATTTTCCCTATATGGATAATATAATGTAAGGATAGTTACGTTTTGACCGAAGAATTTTACATTCACCTAACACATGAAAAATATATAGAATTATCACAATATGATGCTACCATGAGTAAATCCTAAATGATTTCATGATTAGATTCAAGATACCATATTGAGGATTTACAATATACAATTTTTAGACAATGTATAAAAATGATCAAAAAAATATTTTTATGGATAAAACATAAGCCAAGATGTTAATATTGACCAACTAGGCATATCAAAGTACCCTGGGGTTGAGGTACACCATTTTTCATATTATTTGTTTTTTAGAGATGAAGGTAAATTTTATGTATAAGTGTTTATTGGTGTAATAGGAGGAGATATCCTTGTGTGGATACTGGAAATTTATACGTGAAACATTCAAATTGTGAGAGGTTATAAAATCATGATTTTTTTCGAAGATTTTTTGTAACATTAAAAATAATTAATGTTTTTAGGGGGCTGTTTAAGACAAGAAAAACATTATCTTCGAAAATTCAGTTTCTTTAGAAATTAAAACTGATCAAACATGAATACTATCTTTAGTGTCCAATTGATGAATTCACAACATGAATTCAAAATTCATTCCATGAATGTCTCTAAACTATCTAATATTTTACCAGATACGGTTTGTGATATCCTTTTTTTTCATCCCTCAAGACTTCCATGTTTTCAATAGGTTATTTTTAGAAAATATTGATTCTTAACATCCATTAGAGTGAAATATTTGAGAATTCATTCCCAAAATCATATTTTAGGTTACCCTTTATCATATTCATCAAGGATATACATGAGATGTTTTCGTTGGAACCCTAGTGATGTCTGTGAGATCAGATCTGTGTGTTCTGGTTTTTGGGGATGCTATAATTTTTGGTTTTTGATAGAGTGATGAGAAATGCCATTTGACCTATGGAATCATCATAGATCCTTATTTTTATAATAATTGATGTTGGAGGCTTCTATCATACTAAAATATTCTAGAATAATTTTTCATTAATCATAATAAATTGAACAATGTATTCGACTCCATAAACCTAGATATGATATTTGTTTTAATAAATTAGCATTTATACAATAGGATGAATCCTGAAGGAGAGATCATATTTAAGTTTTGGAGTAAAATATATATACATGAAAACTATTTTAAATTGGGAATAGAAAAAACACATAATACCAAAAAATGGGAATGAACTAAAACATTGAAAATTCATTATAACACCTCATCAACATATCCTAGGTAAATGATCCAATAAAAGGGATGATCTAAAATGATTAGTAAGGGATAAGTACATTGAAAGAAATCATTAATCATTTAGAAATAATAGTTATAGATAGGTAAATAATTGAACACACAATACATTTAAATAATAATACTATCATTACATGATAAAGCATAATGAATATGGAAAGATAAATAACAAATATCACATTCCATTTAATTAATAAAATGATAATGAAATTAATCATGAGAAAATATATTTTTTAAAATAAAAAGTAAGTTAGTAAATTAATTTGGAATGAAGGACATAATTAATTATTGGATTCCGTGATCTTAGAGGGAACGTTTCATGTTCAATCAGGTCCGTTAAAAAGTATTTTTAAATACTATAGGATGAAAAAAAGTATATTTAGGAGAGATTTTTTTACATGAGTCGTACTTATGGACCAAGGGGAAATATTATATAAAATCTCACTCATAAATTCCAATAAAATGAATTCCCCACATGTGGAATAATAGATTTAATCCAAGAATCTGTATTCCTCATGATCAAACATCTTTATTAATTAAAGGATAAATATTTTAAAATATTTACTTAGTTAATCTAATAACATTCAATGTAAAAAATTATATTTAGAAAATGGTATATGATTTAAGAAATATGAATATCTATAATTAAAAAACGTTTATATTAAATATAAATTCAATTAACAATGAAGACTATTTCATAATAATGTTATTGTTTCATGATAATGATTATAATCACAAATGTAAGTGAGATTGTTGAATAATTGTTTAGTAGTTGGTAACTTTTAAGTTAAAACCACTTATATGGAATATTTAAAATTGAAACATATAATACTATGAATTATTAAATAATCATGACATTATATTTCAAATGTATTATATAATACATATAAAAAATTAGATGCCTAGAATTAAAATATGCCTTAATAAAGGTAAATTGATATTATGTCCCTTCCCTCATCTTTTTTAGCGTGTAAATTATTTAACCTCTTTTAATGTAGTTTTAAAAATGTTATTAATTTTTCCATAAACAATATTATAATTTAGAAAATCCTATATAATCCTTTTATTAAATTTTTAATCAATTCTTTGGTAAAAGTTTTTTAATTTCAGTGTTCTCGGTGTTAATTTACATGTTTTTTCATTAATTTGTTCATGAATGATTTTGTTCATAAAAATATTTCAATGTTTCATGATGTAATAGTTAATAATCATTATATAATTTTCTTATTTATTAATTAATTATACTTTTAAAACATATCATGAATAATGGATTTGAGAATTAAAGAATGTGACTATCATGGAGATGGTAGGTCGTATATATGCAAGACTGAAATTTCCATTTTTCAACGATCATTATGGAAATGACATAAGAAATATTTTATAATAAAATAATGATAATAATATAATAAATATCACATCATTTCATTATATATACTGATATATATTATCCATGTACTGTGGTGATGAAATGAGTGTCACGTCATTTAGGGAAGACGGTTGTCCACACATACACAAATAACATTACAATATTTCATTGAGTGAAATGGTATGAAATAAAATGAAAAAAATATCATTTTGAGAATAATAATTATATCATGAATATAATTATTATTTCACTTTTTTCACATATAATAAATATATTTCCATTTATATCATTCCATTTAAAGTGATTATGAAAAATGAATCACATCACTTCATGAGGTAGTAGTCCGTTATACACACGAGTGTCATTATTGTTAACCATATTAAATTGAAAGTAAAAGGTAAAAATGATATTATGAATCCATTTGTTTAATTATGCTATAAATAAATTATATATACTTTATAGACATCATCATACCCAACTCTGGTAGATGGTAGTGGAAAGAAAAAATACATTGGTTCATAAGGTGTTAGTCTTCCAAACACATGAATGTTTATTCAGTAACCCATTTTAAGTCCGAGGAAATGTTATTAGGTCATTAAATTTAAATTTAATAATTTAATTATAATAATGACACCATGTTTAATATATCATAATTTTTTATTAATAATTTAATGAGTTAGAGGAAGAAATGATAATAATAATGGTTGTTGAAGAATTTCACCACTTATTCACGTATTGCCTCTAAAATTGCACTAAACCATTCCTAGGATGGTTTTTTCCATAAAAAATATGTATTTTAGGAGGATATTGTGGAATTATTTAAGTTATTTGGGTTATAATTTGAATAAACAAATTTTTTTATTCTATAAATAAGAGAAGACATGTATGGCCTTCTATAAGTGAGGTGAGTCATGCACTTGTAAATATTTAGAAGGAAAACATATACAGTCATTTTTAATATTAAAAATTCTCAATAGATCTTTATACATGATAGGGTTGAGATATTTACAAATAATGTACTCTAGTAATGTATTTATTTCATTCTAACCCTTACCATTTTAGTTTATCCTCCTATAAATCAATTATTTCATTAACCACAACAATTATTTTTATTTCTCAATTAATTACAGTCAAATAATATGTTGGAATTATTATATAATATAAAATATGATTATTCCAAATATGAAATATATATTTCTAATTTCAATTTAAAATATTGGAATAGTGAATTTAATATTAAAGTCGTAGACACGATGAGAAATTAGATTTTCCAAGGGGAAATTATCAAACATTTACAATGTATTCATATCAAAATTTATTATGAAAATTATTCCATTGAAAAAAAATGAATTTATTTAAATGTAATTGAACTAATCTTACAATAAAACCTATTATATTTTTAAAATAAAATTATAAATAATTAAATGAAAGGCATTTTCATGTAAACATCATTATATTTACTATTCATTGTAAAGACTATTATTTTAGAAAAATAAATATGATTTAGCCTAATATGCTATTTATATTAAGACTCATATATTAGATAAATATTATAATATAAAATTTCTAAATTAAATATAAATTATATTAATGTTATGTTCAAAAAGATAGACAAACCAGTCTTTTAGGATAGCTTTCTAGAAAAAATTTCATTTTCACTAAAATAATTTCTAATTTATTAACAACTAATACATTACTAGTGAATTTGTTTTTACATATGTAAACCAGGTAGTTTTAAAAAATTTGTTAGTAATATTTTGATTCTTCAATTTAATATCTTGATTAAAATTACATACTATATTACGGTTCGTTTCGATCCTGGTTTGTGTATCCTGAACGTTATCGATGAGATTAAATTTAAGGAAGTATAATTCATGGAATTATTGATCTCGATGTATCATATCACATAAAATATAAAATAAAATGTTTTTAATTTATTATATTAGGGTGTCACATCCTCCTCACCTTAAATAATTTATGTCTTCTTAAATTATACATGATCTTGAGAAAAAAGGGTTCGATATTTAAAAACACCATCATTAAAAAACCCTCTTCATAAAAAGGGTTAATAAAAAATCTTATTAATATGTGAGAAAGGGGATTAAAAAGGTGATATGGAATAATCAAATAATTACGTTTCACTTTGGGTGAACATTGGTGAGAAATGAAATCATGGAAATAGATGACAATAATGTCACGAATCGTCCTCGGGGCCCGTGTCGTGACTAACCCAAGCCCACATTCCATAGGCCAGGGGCTGGCGACTATCACCAAAGGTGTAAATCTCGATAACTGGGAAGGCATTGCCTTTAAAAAGAAAACAATCACCACAGAGTAAGCAAGCGGACAAAGTAAACACTAAGTACAAGGGAAGTACTGAAAAGTAAATGGGCCAGAATACAAACCCAAAAGAAAGTACAACTACAACTGAATAAGTACAACATAAAAGATAACAGCTGGAAGGACGGAAGCGGCTCCTGGGTCATCCACCACGGATCCTACCTGGAGGGTAGGTACAAATAGCCTCCTCCACGCTCTCATCCGTTAACCTCCTTCGTGTGTTGTCTCATCATGTAGTCCACCTCCGGGTACTGACTCATCATGTAGTCCACCTCCGGGTAATGACTTGTCGTGTAGTCCACCTCCGGGTACCGTCCAGTCCTCGAACACTCAGCCTCCGTCAGCACTGCCTGTCGTCTTCAACCAACACAACGAGGTGCGGGCATAGCCCGTGCAGGGGTGAGTATAACGATACTCAGTAGGGACCCCGAGACCCTCAAGGTATCACTAAACCAACAAGGATAACCACAAAGAAGATCTCAACAGATAACTTCTACTTAGGTATATTCCCATACATATGCCTAAGTCATCAAGTAACCCATCTCAACCATGAGGAAACACAGGATCATGAAATCAACAGATAACCACTACCCAGGTATATGCCCATACATATACCTAAGTTAACAAGCGATCCATGTCAATCATGAGGTAAACACAAAGGTCAAAAGTCTCAGCTCAAACCAGGATTTTCATTATCGAAACCGTAACTGCTGAAGAGCTCCGTCTCTGGAGTGTACAGTGGTCCTGTCACAACTCCGGGGTACTTCTCACTAACCTAAGACTGCTGAAGTACTTCTTCTATCAAGTACCACGGGTCAGCCACCCAGACACAGTAGTGCTTCCCGCCGAGGTATGTCACCCAAACACAGTAGTGCACACCGCCTAGTAGCCTGCTGAAGTACTCTCCGGACGATTACCGTGGGTATGCACTGTCACATAGGTAGTGCTCCGTCCGCCATGGGTCTGCACCTCAGAAAGTAGTTCTCCGTCCACTGGGCTAGTTGACTCACTCAAAGTCGAGTCGATCAAGCAGTCGTCGGGTCTCAGCCAACTACACGGTCTCCATACTCCGCACGCTCGTCACTGGGAGGGTCTGCTCCATGAGCTACAGGTCGATACTCCATGTATCTCAAAGTCCCACGAAGAAGTATCTCAAAGGACCGCCTCGTCATAGGGGTCTCAAAGCAACAGACGGCGCGTCAATCGGACGCCCGGTCTGTGAGTTACTAGCCCTTTCATCTCAGGGGCCCAGTTGGTTTGGTGAGAGAACCAACCCAGCCGTATCTCAACTGTACCCCGAAATCTCATAGGGTATACTCAAATGGACCGTTTTTCATCGTGATCAACAACGCCGCTGACTGTTCGTCAAACGGACGTTCGGTCAGAAAGATATCAGCTTTTCCGTTCCAGGGGCCCGGTTGGTTTTCAGGTGCAATCCAACCCGTCCACTATCCAACTGCATCCAAATCTCGGGCGAAGGATGCCAAAAGATTTGTATCGTCAACAGGAATGAAACGCAATAGACGGCGCATCAATCGGACGCCCGGTCTGGAGTTATTGGCTTTCTCGTTCTGGGGGCCCGTTTTTTTTTAAGTTAAACCAACCCGACCACACTCCTACGGTATCCAAAACTCGTGCAGAGTAATCCAAAAGATCCTTCTCACTTAGAGTAATTTAACAAAGCTGACGGCACGTCAATCGGACGTCCTTAGCTCAAGATATGAGCGTTTCCGCTCCAAGGGCCCGGTTGGTTTCGTGTCCAAACCAACCCGGCCCAACCCAAAGTTTTCCGAAACGTTTAGTGCGATATACCAAAACGACCGTCTCGATCCAAGGATCGTGTTTCCATTAACGGCGAGTCGTTTGGAGGCCCGTAGCCAAAGTTACGTGCATTTGACCAAAAGTGGCCCGAAAACGGGGGGTCTGGGCCCGGGGCGACCCGGCCCGACCCCCCCTGGGTTGGCCGAACCGGGTCGACCCGACCCGGGTCCAACCTAGCGGGGCCCCGCCCCGGCCCGACCGGTCGGCCGCCTACGGCCTGGCGGTTGCCGCGGAGTGGCGGGGGTGCGTGCGACCGCCACCCTTCGCCTTTAATTGAGGTCGGCGTTTCGTCGCCCGCCCCTCTTCCGGTGGCGCGCCGCCGCCGCCTTCCACGGACCACTTGACGCGCTCCGGTGGTCCGTTATTCCTGCCATCTTCGTCTATGGTCCCCCCGAGACCCCATCTTCACTGCGAAGGGATTCAAATGCCCAAACGGCCTGTTTCGTCGTGGGCCATCAATCCGTAAGTCAAAACAAAATGCACTGTCTTCGTGGTTCTCCGGCGCGGCGTGCTGGCGCCGCGCCCCTTTGTCGCGGCTCTGCTCTGGTCGCGGCGCCTTTGACTTCCTTCGACGTGGAGCGATGGTGTCACGTTCTTGTTCGGCTTTTCGGTGTGGCGCGATGACGTCGCGTAATTCTACCGAGCGATTCTCGCATGGTGCGATGGAACCACGCCATCCCTTTCCATCCATATTAGAAACTATATCACTAATGGAGGAGGGTCGACCGTGTTTGTGCGGTCCGGCCCCCTCTCGTTAATCGATAAAAACTGGTTGTAAAATAACGAAGGATGACAAGATAGAATTCATGAAAAAAATAATTAAATAATAATCTTCAACATCAATCTGCATGAACGAACGATCCGAGGATCAACCTGGAATTGGTTGGTCCGCGCTCGTTGTTCTTTTCTCAGAAGATAAGAGAATACCAAAAAATAAATTCATTCCCCTACCTCGATTTAGATACGGTGCACGTCAAATGAATTGCAGATGACGAGCGTCGCGGAAGTCGGGCGTCGTGGAAAACGAACGCCGATTCTGTTGTCGTCGTGGTGCGTTCGAAGGGAAAACATCATTGGAAGAAGACGTCACGTTCTTCGGTGGAGATGTTCTTCATGTTATTCGTCGATGGTGTTATTCGCATTCTTCGTCGATATTGAAGAAGAAGAAGACTTCAAACAAAGCCTTTTCTCTCCCAAGTCTCCACCACAAGAACAACTTACCCCAAAATAAAATAATACAACCACTTATTTTATTAACCCAATATAGGTTTTGAATTTCAAGAGTTTGAAAATTCAAAACCGACATTCAACTAACATAAGTTATTAACTTAAGATGTTATAAAATTAAGGAGGTGACAAGTTATCAAAACATAAATGGGGAGGGGGTTTAGAGGGTTTAGGAAAGTTAAGGAATTTGAAGAGGTGGGGAGGGGTTTGTGTGGGCCCCACCCTTTCAAATATACACACATGGGAAGTTGGATGGATGTGGGCCCACCACCAACTTCCCATGGGAGAAGTTAACAACTTAACATGAAATAAAATTGATTTAACAATTTTATTCACTTTTTTAATTAAACCCCCAAAATTAACTTCTTCTCCCGCACAAACACAACTACGGTAATGGTTCCCTTAAGCGATTACCGGCGTTGCGAGTTCATCGGTGCAATCGGATTTCAATTCCGAGCATCGGTTCAAAAGATAGAAATTCCCGCTCGCTCGTTCACTGAACGTACCTGAGCCAAACTTTGAAAATTAATTCCGGGCACACAGGGCCTCAGAATCAGGCAGCGTCAGAAACTGCGTTCTTGTAAAATTCCAAATAAAATTAAGAAAAAAATTTCCATGAAATTTCTAGGGAATTACATTACTCCCACCTCAGGGCTTTACGTCCCTGTAAATCTTCAACACAAACTACGGTCACAAAAGCGGTACAGAGCACGCATCTGAGCCTTCTACTCTCATGGGCTCACCTGGAGGTTCTCGTACTTCCAAAGAATGTTCACCCGAGGATTCGATCATCCTCGTAGGATCTTCTCCTGTCGATCCTCGATCCCCATTGGAACCTCTGTGAAAAACACATCATCTCCATCGTCCAACTCCTCATGGTCAATGATATGCGAAGGGTCGAGCATGTATCTCCTCAGTTGAGATACGTGGAAGTCTTCGTGCACCTGGTGCAACTGCGGTGAATGGGTCAAGTGGTAAACCACCCCGCCTACCCAGCTGAGGACCTAAGAAGGTCCGCTGAACCTCGGAGATAACATGCCACCTTGGCCACATCTCCGTAAACCTCATTGAGGTGAGACCCATAAGAAGACGTGGTCGTCATCCTCGAACTCCAGAGGTCTCCATTTTCTGTTAGAACTGAAACTCAAAAGATTGCTTCCTGAAGTTTTCTTTTCACCGACCAAGGAAAACCCATCCCGACGTTTTCCTAAAACCATCAATTTGAGTATGAACAGTTATTCCCCATTCCATACTTAAACTAACGTCATAAGGCCTCGACGCTACCACTAAGATATTCCAATCGAAACTCTCGCCTCGAGGGTCTGACCACACCATCTGCATAAGTGTGACTATCGAGTCTCTTCCCAAGGTATCTCCAAACGTGAGGGTCAAGTCCACAGCTTACCGAAAAGTCTAGGTCTAGAACAAGATTAGTGAAAGCAAGGAATGATTCATATCGACGTCCGTTACTACAACAGCTGGTAGTGGACAGAAACTGTCCCTTGAATCATTTCTAGATCCATTGGGTCACAATTCCTGACCGCACGCAGCCGCACTCTTCCACCGCCCTCCAGATCCATGAGACTGGCGGGGATAACTAAGGTTGGCGGTTGTATCATGTTAAGATGTACACCACCTCATACTGCTCTTCTAGCTCTGCTTCCACGTTTGCTGCTTCGCAGACTCATCTATCCTTAAAGTTTCCACTTCTTGAAACATTTAACATGCCCGAGTCTCTAAGACTGTGACCCGTTTCCTGTTTCTTACTGCATTGTGCAATCTTCATCTGCTCTTGGATGACCTGGACCTTCTTTAGTCTCACGAGAGCTGCTATGATTTATTCTTTACCGATAAGAGAAATCTGGTATCATCCCCTAGATGAACCACATTCATTTCCTAATACAGTCAATCCTGACATGAAGGATGCATTCATGCCATGGATGACGTCGTAAGGCCTCGACGTAACTACCGAGAGATCCAACTGTCACTCTCGCCTCCAAGGGTCGACTAACACTGTCGGCATCAGTGTGAGGTTACTGGGTCTCCTCCAGTAGAAATCTCAAAAGTGAGGGCCAAGTCAACAGTTTAATCGGGACCACTCAGTATCAACCAACAAAAGGATATGAAAGAAAACAAAGATAAGTGTCTTTTTATTATTGCAGCTCATAGAACAAAGACACGAATACAAAAGAAACATGGAACTAGATGAAAAAAGGACGTATCCACTAGTTCCTCTTCTGTCCACCTGCTCTCGAAGCTCTACTGCCGTGTCTACTACTCGGCTGTTTCTCAAGCACTGGTCGCTGCTTCTGCCGCGGTGGCTCCTCCATATCCTGTGGATCAACTGTATGAGGATTCGGACAGTCACGTGCTAGGTGACCCTTCCCGCCGCATGAGTAACACTTTCTGTTTCTGGCACGCCTAGCTCTGTTCCCACCCCGGGTGCCCCGCACCACCGGTCCTAAAACCTGAGATCATCCAACTACTAGTCTGGCCCTCCTGGACCTCTGCATCATCTGTCTACTGCCCACAGATGACTCGGCTACTGGTCGAAAAACACACGGCAAAGGCAGAAGCTCCTGTACACGCTCGGGGTGTAGAGATACTGGCACAAACTCCACCCTGAAGAAGGTCTCAAAATCATCCCATGCGAAGGTCATCCCGTCACAAAACTGAAACAAGTGGCTCCACCACCTGCTTGCTGCTTCCTGAAAAAGGCTGGCAGCAAATATCACCATGAAGTCTGCTGGCATCCCCACTAGCCTGAAGACTCTCACCACAGCCTCCAGCCAACCCTCAGCCTCCTGCGGGTCCGTCTCTCCCCGGAACCTGGGTGGCCTCTGGCACTGGAACTCGTGCAGCGCGCTCAAGCGTCGTGCATCGCCTACTACTGGGGCTGGTGGCATCGGTGGCCCAACGTATGGTAGTACCACTGGTGCCTCCACTGGTTCCTCAACTGCAAGAGGGCCATGTACCGAAGCCTTGTCACTCGACAGGCTGTCAGCACGCACATCCCTTTGGGATCTAGCTGGTCGTCCGAGAAAAGGCATCCTGAAAGAAACAACGTAACACGATCAAATGATTATACCTGGTGAGCTGGCCTGGTTTGAGCTGTTTTAAGGGAAAACCTTTGAAAACACACACGCAATCAGTGTTTTCATGCACAATGTTGAAAATCAGTTGTCAGGGTCCTGGTGTATGGATACGTCGGCTGCCCGCACCAGCACTAGACTCCCTGAACTAAAAACCACACTCGGTACTCTTAACACTATTGCTTCACAGAAGAAACATCAGAGTTATAAGTTTTGCGGTAGAACCGAACTCCTCTGACACCAATTTGTCACGACCCATCCTCAGGGACTGTGCCGTGACCACCCCATGCCCGCCTTCCATAGGCCAGGGGCTGGCGACTAGCACCAAAGGCGTAAATCCAGATAACTGGGAAGGCATTGCCTTTTGAAAAGAAAACAAGCACCACAGAGTAAGCAAGCAGAAATAGTAAACACTAAGTACAAGGGAAGTGCTGAAAAGTAAATGGGCCAGAATACAAACCCAAAAGAAAGTACAACTACAACTGAACAAGTACAACATAAAAGATAATAGCTGGAAGGACGAAAGCGGCTCCTGGGTCGTCCACCACGGATCCTACCTGACGGGTAGGTATAGATAGCCTCCTCCATGCTCTCGCCCGTCAACCTCCTCTGTGTGTCGTCTCGTCGTGTAGTCCACCTCCGGGTACTGAATCATCATGTAGTCCACCTCCGGGTAATGACTCGTCGTGTAGTCCACCTATGGGTACCGTCCAGTCCTCGAACACTCAGCCTCCGTCAGCACTGGCTGTCGTCTGCAACCAACACAACGAGGTGCGGGCATAGCCCGTGCAGGGGTGAGTATAACGATACTCAGTAGGGCCCCCGAGACCCTCAAGTTCTCACTAAAACAATAAGGATAACCACAAATAAGATCTCAATAGATAACCTCTACTTAGGTATATGCCCATACATATGCCAAAGTCATCAAGTAACCCATCTCAAACATGAGGAAACACAAGGATCATGAAATAAACGGATAACCACTACCCAGGTATATGTCCATACATATACCTAATTTAAAAAGTTATCCATCTCAATCATTAAGTAAACACAAAGGTCAAAAGTCTCAGCTCAAACCATGATTTTCATTATCGAAACTGTAACTACTGAAGAGCTCCATCTCTGGAGTGTACAGTGGTCCTGTCACAACTCTGAGGTACTGCTCACTAACCTAAGACTGCTGAAGTACTTCTCCTGTTGAGTACCGCGGGTCAGCCACCCAGACACAGTAATGCTTCCTGCCGAGGTATGTCACCCAAACACAGTAGTGCACACCACCTAGTAGCCTGCTGAGGTACTCTCTAGACGAGTACCGCGGGTCTGCACTGTCACACAGGTAGTGCTCCGTCCGCCATGGTTCTTCACCTCATAAAGTAGTGCTCCGTCCACTGGGCTAGTTGACTCACTCCAATTCGAGTCGGTCAAGCTGTCGTCAGGTCTCAGCCAACTACACGGTCTTCGTACTCCGCACGCTCATCACTGGGAGGGTCCGCTCCACGAGCTACATGACGATACTCCCAGTATCTCAAAGTCCCGCTAAGAAGTATCTCAATGGACTGCCTCGTCATAGGGGTCTCAACGCAACAGACGACGCGTCAATCAGACACCCGGTCTGTGAGTTACTAGCCCTTTCGTCTCAGTGGCCCTTTTGGTTTCGTGAGCGAACCAACCCGGTCGTATCTCAACTGTACCCCGAACTCTCATAGTGTATACTCAAATGGAACATTTCTCATCGTGATCAAAAACACCGCTGACAGTTCGTCAAACGGACTTCCGGCAAGAAAGATATCAGCTTTTCTGTTCCAGGGGCCCGATTGGTTTTCTAGTGCAATCCAACCCGGCCACTATCCAACTGCATCCAAATCTCGAGCGAAGGACGCCAAAAGTTATGTATCGTCAACAGTAATGCAATGCAACAGACGGCGCGTCAATCGAACGCCCGGTCTGGATGTTATTGGATTTCTCGTTCCGGGGGCTCGGTTGGTTTTTAAGTTAAACCAACCCGACCACACTTCAATGTTATCCAAACCTCGTGCAGAGTAATGAAAAAGATTCGTCCCACTTAGAGGAATTTAACAAAGCTGACGGCACGTCAATCAGACGTCCGTAGCTCAAGATATGAGTGCTTCTGCTCCGAGGGCCCGGTTGGTTTCGTGTCCGAACCAACCTGGCCGAACCCAAAGTATTCCGAAACCTTGAGTGCGATATACCGAAACGAGCGTCTTGTTCCAAGGATCGTGTTGCCACTGATGGCGAGTCGTTTGGATTCCCTTAGCCCAAGTTACGGGCATTTGACCGAAAGTGTTCCGAAAACGGGGGGTTTGGGCCCGAGGCGACCCGGCCCGACCCCCCTGGGTCGGCCGAACTGGGTCGACCCGACCCGGGTCAGACTCGGCTGGACCCGGCCCAACCGACCGGCCGGCCGCGGCCAGCTGGTCTCCGCGGAGTGGCGGGGGTGCGCGCGGCCGACACCCTTCGCGGTTAATTGAGGTCGGCGTTTGGCCGCCCACCCCTCTTCTGGCAGCGCGCCGCCGCCGCCTTCCGCGGACCACCGGACGCGCTCCGTTGGTCCATTCATCCTTCCGTCTTCGTCTATGGTCCCCCCGGGACCCCATCTTCACTGCGAAGGGATTCAAACGCCCAAACGGCCTGTTTGGTCATCGCACGTCAATCCGTAAGTCAAAACGAAATGCGCCATCTTCGTGGTTCTCCGATGCGGCGTGCTGGCACAGCGCCCCTTCGCCGCGGCTCCGCTCCGGCCACGACGCCTTTGACTTCATTCGATGTGGCGCGATGGCGTCGCGTTCTTGTTCAGCTTCTCAGTTTGGCGCGATGACGTCGTGTAATTCTACCGAGCGATTCTCGCGTGGTGCGACGACACCACGCCATCCCATTCCATCCATATTAGAAACAATATCAATAATGAAGGAGGGTCGGCCGTGTTTGTGCGGTCCGGCCCCCTCTCGTTAATCGATAAAAACTGGTTGTAAAATCACGAAGGATGACAAGATAGAATTCACAAACAAAATAATTAAATAATAAACTTCAACATCAATCCGCTTGAACGAACGATCCGCAGATCAACCTAGAATTGGTTGGTCCACACTCGTCATTCTTTTCTCAGAAGATAAGATAATACCAAAAAATAAATTCATTCCCCTACCTCGATTCAGATACAGTGCACGTCAAACGAATTGTGGATGACGAGCGTCGCGGAAGTCGGGCGTCGTGGAAAACGAACGTCGATTCCGTTGTCGTCGAGGTGCGGTCGAAGGTAAAACGTCGTTGGAAGAAGACGTTGCGTTCTTCGGCGGAGATGTTTTTTTGTTCTTCGTCGAAGGTGTTCTTCACATTCTTCGTCGATGTTGAAGAAGAAGAAGACTTAAAAAATATCCTTTTCTCCCCCAATTCTCCACCACAAGAACAACTAACCATAAAATAAAATAATCCACCCACTTATTTTATTAACCCAATATAGGTTTTGAATTTCAAGAGTTTGAAAATTCAAAACCCACATCTAACTCACTGAAGTTATTAACTTAAGATGTTATAAAATTAAGGAGGTGATATGTTATCAAAACATAAATGGGGGGGGGGGTTTAGAGGGGTTAGGAATGTTAAGGAATTTGAAGAGGTTGGGAGGGGTTTGTGGGCCCCACCCTTTCAAATATCCACACATGGGAAGATGGATGGATGTGGGCCCACAACCAACTTCCCATGGGAGAAATTAACAACTTAACATGAAATAAAATTGATTTAACAATTTTATTCACTTTTTTAATTAAACCCTAAAAATTAACTTCTTCTCCCGCACAAATGAAACTACGGTAAAGGTTCCCTTATGCGATTACCGGCGTTGCGAGTTCATCGGTGAAATCAGATTTCAATTCCAAGAACCGGTTCAAATGATAGAAATTCCCGCTCGCTCGTTCACTAAACGTACCTGAGCCAAACATCGAAAATTAATTCCGGGCACACCGGGCCTCGGAATCAGGCGCTGTTAGAAACTGCATTTTGTAAAATTCTGAAGAAAATTAAGAAAAAATTTTCCTTGAAATTTCCTAGACATTACAAATAATAATTCCCATGTATTATTGGACAGTGATATAGGTCATGGATCACAAGAAAGTGGTTGATTTGGATAGGGTTAACGATGAAAAACCCACAAATTTCTAAGGAGTTGAGAGACAATTTAATTCATCAAGAAATGAAGGTATGTGAAAACCATTTTTTTAGAGAACCTTTTCTAAATGTTGAGGAATTACATTACGATCTATGAATATAATGAAACATACATGATATGTTTCTATTTAATACGATCAATTTCATCCTTTTTTTTGTTTAATAAATTTCAAATTCAATCTTTAGTCCAATAAATTTATATCAAAAAATAAATTTTAATACCTAATATTATTAAATTCTCTATAAAAAATATTAATAACTATAGTAAGAAACCAAATTTTTTAATCCTATCATTAATAATACCAAAATGGTTACAAGAAGTAATCTAGTAATGAATAATGTTCATATTTATCTATTGCATAAATATTTGACCTTAAGGGTCATCGAAAATGTGTCTCTATAAATTCAAATTCCATAAAAGTTGATGGAAGGTCACTAAATCAACATTATATTTCATAGAAAATATAATGTGTCACTTTATATCTCATTACAAACATTTAATACCTTAATAACTATAAAACCATATCGAAAACATGAATTCATCCAAAAATAAAATATAATGTTTTCAAATATATTCCACAGATCCATACATGTAGTGAACTCTAGAAAATAGAACATAAATCATCAAATCACTAAAATGGTTCAAGGTCCATAATATTATACAATAAAATTATAATTTTAGATATTATATCATTATAATTATAATATTTGTTGTCGGTTTTCCAATATAATCTATTTTTAAAAAATGATCAAATTTCCATGGAATCAAATTTCCGAGTACCACTAAAAACATTTTTTAGAATCCTTTAAGAAATTGTTAAATAGTATAATCCTCATATGTTTCATGATTATTATAACAATACTATAATAAATAAATTACAATTAATACATATTTGTTAGATCCAAATAAAAAAAATACATTAATCATTCCACTTTAATTTTTTCAATGCCATAAACATGATCATGATCCATTTTTTTCTTCTAGTTTATGTTTACTAATATATTTGGGTATAAATTTTATTAGTTTCCAACTCCTTATAGATGAATTATTTCACATTGTTAATTTCATTCATATACATAATAACTAGATCGTGTTGGAAATTATCTCTATGTTTTTTGTAAACACATCCTCCATTCAAGTATGTATCATGATGTTATTTACACAATTATCACATATAATAATATCCTTCTTGACCTTATCCCATTTATCAATTTTTTTCTCTTAACTCCTATTCTTTTATTTCAACTATTCAAATTAATACAACATGGAGAATGTTTTCTCTTTCATTATAGAACAAAAAACTATTTAATTATATGATGAAAAATATTGAGGCTTTAGTTCCCTTAAGATACTTGGCCAAGTACCATGAATGAAATAGTCAATAACACACTCTGTGTTGGGTATGTAATACATAGAATATATAGATATCCATTTAAAGGTATATTCATAATTAATATAACATTCTTCTTTCTTTTTATTTATGCTAAAGAAATTTCACTTCATCTTTGATAGTTTCTAGAAAAGGAAATATTTGTTGAAGAATATATCCTTTACAAAATTCCATTCCATGTGTTATATTTCATCTTCCTAATTAGTATTATGGATCCAAAACCAACATTAATCAGCCTCTCCATTGAGAAAACAAACTTTCAGGGTAACCATTTCGTTTTCCCTATATATCATGTCCATAAATATCTTTTTTAGAGATGTAATCCATTACGTGGATTCCCTTGGTATATTATCCACAATAAATTATCATGACTTTTTAACACAGTGTTATCCAACAACGTTTAATAACACTATGAAATATTTTTATCAATTTGTAAAGGATATTTTTCATAACCAAATTTATCTTCTCTAATATATCTATAATTTAATCACTTCCAACAAAACATTTATGAGCATCCTCACAAATGAAATATATACATTAACCAATATTGTAACACCCCATGAATTTTCAAATAGATTTATTATAGAATGTATGAAACACATAGTCTCTACCATACACCACTTTGATATAACCTATCCATATAATCTTAATTTTTCGACCTCTCTTATTTGGATTTTGCAAATATGACATACATGGTTGCGATTAGTAGGTTTTTTGGTGTTCGATAAGAGAAAAATAATATTTTCTGAATGTTAACCTACCTTTATGAATATTAAGATACCATTATGAATAGTTATATAACTTAATGAATAGTATCCTTACATATGATAATATATAAATAATATTCAAGTGGATGTATGATATACCTTTGTTTTGGAATATGTAAATAAAATATTTAAAACTTTTTTTAGAATAAAATATGATTTTAATAAAATATTAAATAAATAATATTTAAGTATTTATTTTTGAATAGTGGACATTATTTTTGGATTCTACACATCAAAAAATGGTTGGGGTTAATTTTTGATATTTTTATGAAATACTAGAATTTTTGAAGAACAAAGATATATCGTAAAATACTATATATACAAATTATTAGTTAAATACAATATTTATGACATAATAAGATATTTAAGCCCACTTTGTTTGAACTAAAAAATTATACTAGAATTCCTAGTCATGGGATCATCATTATTGGTGGTCACGATGGAAATTAATAAACTAATGAATAAAAAATTATGAAAACCCTCCTCTCAAATGTTGTCAAACCCCCCTCAATCCCACTTATCATGACTCTTCTACGCCTTGATGCCCCTAAATGTTCTTCCCAATTACCCTTCCCTAGTCACTCTTCATGTCCAAAAAGATCTTTTCATTCCAAAAGACCAAAAAATGTTCCTTTAATAGGGATATCAAGGAAGATATTTCAAAGGTAATGCACACTTATTTTACATTTAGTTTGATATCAATTTATCTTATTTTTTATCCTCCTCTAAACTCCTCTATCTTAAAGACCATGATAAATCCAGTATCATCTATATACTGGAATTATATAATATGAATGGGTGATCCATCGTCAGAATTCTTATTCTATGCCTTTTTATTTTATAAATGAAATAAATGTCCATGAGGTTCCAATTTTGAACATTTGTGGATGGAAAGGATTCATTCTTCAATTTATCCTTAATTAATGGTCATTAAACCATTTTTATGGTTTAACAAGATTATATTTTATATATTATAACCTTTATAATTTTCCTTAACAAGTAGATGTACATATTATTAAATCCTATGACCAAACTAGTTACTAATAATCAAAATAAAACTAAAATTATCTATATGAATGTCTTAAATAATTAATCTAAGAATTCATCCTCATTCCATGTGACTAAATAAAAAAAATAACAATTCACACTTATAGATGTTCATAAATAATATTTAATTTAATTCTATATATTTTCATCCATTTCACGTGAATTCTAGTACATAATAACAAGTGAACAGATTTTGAAAATAAAGAAAACGAACACTCAGTATTGACACAAATCAATATAATAACATTTAAATAAAAGAATAAATTAACTAAACATAATTATGATAATCTAAATACTTGTATCATTGGTAATGATATAAATTATTAATAAGTCTAATTTCATTATGTGATGGCCTCCCACTCTACGGGTCTCCCCTTTCTTTTCGAGCTACGGTTTCTTCCTAGCGTCATTGCCTCTGCTCCCTCCCAGACCTCTCCCACACTCATTGATGGTCCTTCTCCGGTGTTCGTTCTATTCTCCCCATCTTATTCCACAGCTCTCCTCCAAGCCTCATTTCTCCCATGGCGTGCTCTCTCAAACAATTTTGGATTCACCTCTTCCCATCGCCTTGCTCTACATAACAATGCTCCTACTCACCCCTGCCGCATAACCAATTCCATTACATTAGCATTATCTTCTCATGGCATGTAGGATCAATTTCTTGTATTTACCATTTCTACATATTTTTAGTGAGTTGAGGATCATTTTCCCTCCTTCTCCTCCCATTATGTCATCCCCATAATTAAAGGACCCATATTAGTCGAATGCGAAGGTTCAATGATGGTTTTGTTCTGTGAAGGAGGAGGCTTGCTCAGGTGATTTTGGCTATATTGAAATTCACTAGTGTTATATCATCTTCTACATTTTTAGATTCTTTATTTCCATTCTCTATGTTTCTTAATAGTGGAAAAAGTTTTGTTGTTTCTTGTGATGGCGATGAGTAAAAGGTTGTAACCCATTTGAAAGGATTCTCCACCTCAAACACTGCTCTAGGCTCCTGGTTTTAGGTCCCAAGGTAGGTCATCCTAGTGCAATGGTTATTTTGGAGTCTTTGGGATTGTAGTTCTTGTGTGGTTGTCGTCATTTCAGGAGGAGAAACCTTGAGTCAGTGTTTGTGTTGGTCCTTGATTTTGGATTTCGTCTTGTATTTGGTGTTCATGCAATGGTGAACCTTGTTGGATGGGTGCTCTAAAGCTAGTTTATTTCTCCACTATGGCCACAATGGTTTCCAGTTTATGTGGTTCCTTGGACATTTTGTTTTTCATGTTTTCTAATGAATCTTCAACGTTCTTTCAACAATATTTAGTAAGGTACTCGCCGATTCATGGATAGGTGATGATGATGTTGACTGGTGATTTAGTGAATCAAGAATTTTAGCTCAAGGGGAATGATGTCCATGGTAATGAGGTCTCCTGTTTCTTTTTAATTTTTAAATTGTGTCATGGGTGTTGTTTCCTGGTTCTTTCCTTTTTTGGGTTTTTTGAATTGGTATCCAGTAATTTTTTAGGATCCCAGTAATCCAAAAAGTGGTTTTTCAGAAAATAAAAAAATAGATTTATAGGAATAAGTATAATTTCATATTCTAGGATATTATGTTCAGGAGAAGAACACATTTGGACTTACGGTAAGGGGTTTCATTATCTCACTTCAATTTTTTGTGAGATATTCTATATTCACTACTACTAATTGTGTATGGTGTATGTATACATCAATTTGATGTTTCATAACATGAATATATTCATTTTCATGATATTAAATGTATCATTTTATGATATTTTATTTTTTGGTTATACGATTCAATTGATTATAATGTTTTACGTATTTTCCTCCAGAAACATCAATTTCATCCGGGTTATATTTATTGTCTACTTACATCAATTAAATTATTATCTATTGATATTTAATCCTCTTATATTCTTTGATAATGTGAATTATATATGTATTAACTAGAATCCTACTTTCATGTATGGGTATTCATATGATTTAAAAGGATCCTTCAAAAATTATTCCTAAAATACAAGCTCGATTCAAAGAACATCTCAAATTCATACCATATTTTGAAGTTCAATCTATAATCTATGTAAATCCATATATATTGTTATAAAATCACACAATTTAAATTGAAAAATATATTTCAGTCACATTCTGGATTTATGGAATAAAATAAGTCTTTTCACTTTAAAATCTATTTAAATAATTCCTCAAACCTCACTAATATGTTTTATTTCTAATGTTTTAAAAAAATTATTTCAACGCAATAAGAAATTATTTAATCATCAAATATAATGTAAATGAAATCATCAATTATTTTATGGGATCTACATATTTACAATATGAATTCAATAATAATAAAAATTTATTTTCCAGAAGAACTATTCTTTCCAAAGTAAAAAATAATTTTTTTGATCTCACTTTTACATTATTGAAAAATATTCCTTGTTCACTAATTATATCATTTTTGTGGAGTATGTAATGAACATAGGTATATCATATTATGATTCTAATTATTTTAATGATATTCAAAGGGGTTACTATTTGAATGATTCAATGTGGTATGGGATAGTTTGTAATGTTTATGGATTATTTCTTCAAGGATTTTCCAATGGCCTCATTTAAAAATATTGTCACTTATGCCAATGTCTTTTTATGAATCTTGTACATCATTGTGATTTATCTCTAATTATATCAACTACCATATTTATTTTAGTGGTTTATGATTAGTTAGACTGTGGATGTTCTAACTTAAAACCATTCACCAAATTACTCTGAATGGTCAATGTTTTTTCTTAATGTTTTGGGAAGGATATTTAGATTTCCTATTTTAGTTTTAATATGAATGTGTGTTCTATTTATGTTAACACCATTCATATGATGAATTAATTGGACATATTAAGTGTCATCTTTGTTCCTCTATAGCCACTTAGTTCATCAGTAGGTCTCATGGGACAAATATTTTCTTGACCGAAGGCCTTGAAAAAACGATTATTTATGGTCTTGAAACGAGGCCTTGACATCATGGTTATGAAGTTCATAATTATCAATTACCTCATTATAAAAATTATATTTACGTTTCATCTGATAATTTTATTTACAAAATACCTATGACTATGGAATTATCTATTCATATCTTTTTCCTTCCACAATGTGATCATATTTTTATAAAGGCAAGTGTTTTAATTTTTTTACTATGCCTAATGTTTAGCATTATGTTATGTTCTATTGTATTGCTTACTCTTACTGATCAGTAGAGGTCACACCATTCTTATGTTTCATATTCTAAGGATTTGAAGGAGTATGTTATATGTGACTTGTAAGCATAATTTAGGTTTCTTAGATTTTTCTAATGGAATAATAAAGTGTTTTTTCATTTCATGAGGTTATGTGGAACTTATTTATATATCTTGTTTCCAGATCTACTAAACTATATGGTACTTAAGGATGCATATTTCTTGTTTATATTTCAATGTATCAAAATAAGTCACTAGATCTCAACAACTGGGGTCGGGTCATTACATTTGCTATCAGAGGAAGTTGAATAGGAAACATGGAACCTATATTAGAAATTAAAGATTAGGGAACATATAAATAAGTATTATTTGAGGAAAAACATACAAGAACATCCTGTAATATTGGTAAGGAATATATTATTTGTATATTTATAGAAAATACATCCCTATTTATATAAGAAAATATAGAGGTTTCTCTGGAAGAGATATACCTCAGAGTGAAAACTCCAACAAGGAGTTTCGGGCTTGACCTGAGGGATCCTAGTACATGATAATAGGCCTTGCTGCATTCTTGGTTTTGACACTTCCTAGGGACATGCTTATAATAATTTAGATTTTATTTATCCACCATTTTAAAGGATTTATGACCATAATGATTCCAAAAAATATTGTTCTAGTATTTACGATGCGTTAATTTATGATATATCTTATACCATGTTTAGATTCATAGACAGTTCATAATGATACCAACAAATATATAATATGTAATTGAATAGAAATGGAACCTAGTAGTTCAAATGAGAACATCACCATTGCATGATATTCAAAGAGTACGAAGGATTGAATTTCTGATGGTATTAGACAATCATTTAAATGTAATATTGTCTCCCATGTATACTAATCATTTGAGTAAATAGTTTCATGAGTTAACAAGGTATGTAATGATTTCTCTAATTCTCGTGGATATGATGTGAAGAAAAATATGAAGTGGATGGAAGGGAAAAAATGGATAAAAGGAATAAGAGAAAGGTGTATTTTCTAACATGTGATATTTTTGGAAGGAAACTAATTATTGTATTCTTGAGATGAAAATGAGTTTGCTTAAATTGTGTCTAAAAGAACACCATGCACATAATTTCAGGGAATGGAATGAATTTTCATTTATTCAATGCTCAAACTACAGGGAGATGTGGCGTTATGCGAATCATTTCCACAAGAGTGAATGAATATACCCCAAATGAAGATTTTGGATAATGATAATATTATGATGGTATTAAAGATGATGTATAATGCTTAATATTCCATGTATATATTCCTGTCAATTGAATATTTTTGTTGTAACATACTAGTGTTTTGAATTATGATATATATAAGGATTTTACTATTGTACAATTTCATTAAGGATTTGAGGTCATATAGAGATTGGTAAAAAGGAAACGAAATTCTATAAGAATTTAATCTTTTTAGAAAACAATTGATTGAAGGAAAGACAACCCATAATATATATCTCATGTTGAGATAATGATGGAGAAATGGTTGATTCAGATAAGTATCGACTACTTTGGAACCTATTATTGACATGTCGAGATGTAGTCTATGCTATCATTGATGGAGTTTACATAACTTTTGGATTAATGAAATAAATCCAATAACATGTATCTTACTTAAGTAATACATAAGAATTAATGTTTCCAATATGATTTTTTGGTAATTCATGTTATTAAAATATTTCAAGAGGATACATGATTTTGTCATTCACATGTTTGGAAATTGAATTTTAGAGCTGCTTCTTGTTGATTAAGGGTTAATGATATTTTCATCTTGTAAATTTAAATTCCTTCATTATAATTGGTTGAGACATTATATTTTTGAATTTTATACCATTTACTATATGGTTTAAGTTTATCATTGTAGCAGTTTTAGAGTTAAATTTCACTACATGATGGTTTGGTTATTCTTCCTTGACCATGTTTTCCAATTAAAATGAGTTTTTTTGTAGTAAAAGATTCTTTTAACTTTCCTCTTATTAATAGAATATTTTAACTATATTCATGACATTGATTTCCCATATGGAAATTTTCATGGATCAACCATTAACTTTCGATGTTCAATTACACATTTTGAGGAAAATTTTTTTTAAGGAAGGAATAAGGTAAGAACCCATGAAAATAAAAAAACATTTATTATTAAATAAATGACATCCCGAGTCTCTACAAAACACAAAATTTTACAACCTATTCAAATAAATATAAATTTTCCACCTCTAGGGTTTGAATTTCAAAAATCTGTTTTACACCGTTGCAATCAGTATGTTTTTTGGTGTCCAATAAGAATAACATAATATTTTGTGAATAGAAACCTACAATATTGAATAGTAACATATCCTTATGAATAGTTATGTACCCTATTGACTATTAACCTAATGAAAATTGTATATAATTAAAATTCATCTGAAAGTATGATATACCTATATTTTGGAATAAGTAAATAAAAGTTTTAAAACTGTTTTTATATGATAAACTATGATTTTAATTTAATGTAAAATTAATAATATTTAGAAAATTATTTTTGAAAAATGGACTTCATTTTTGGATTCAATAAATCAAAAAATGGTTTTGGGGAATTTTTGATATTTTTCTGAAATACGTGAATTGTTTTATGAATATTGAAATACGGTAAAATACTTTATATATAATTATCAGTAAAATAAACAATTTATTACATCATAAGTGATGTAAGACAACTTTGTTATACCTCACATGAATTTATTACTATTATTTTTAATGTAATAATCACTATTTCAGGTCTTGAGAGAATTTAATAAACTAATCATTGATAAATTATTAAAACCCTCATCTCCTCCACTATACACCCCCTCACCCCTCTTACCTTCACTCCTCTAAGACTTGAAGCTCCTCGAAATTCTACCAAATTAACTTTACCTAGTCACTATCAAATTTCAAGAAGATTATGGTATTTTCAAAATTATAAAACCCCTTCCCTTAAGGAGATTCTCAAGGAGGTTATTTCAAGAGGTAAAGCACCCTTCACTTTCATTATGTTTCATTTCAATTTATCTTATTTTGGTATACTCTCCCCACATACTATGTCCAAATGACCATGATAAATCCCATATCATATATATAATGGATTTATATCATGTGAATGTTATATCCTTCTCTGATATTCTTACTCTCCCCCTTTTTAATTTATAAACGAAATCAATGTCAATGACAATCCAATTTATAACTTTCATGGAAACAAATGTTTTGTTTTAAATTTCTCCTTCAATTCATGTCATGAATACATTTTTATGGTCAAAATAGACAAAAATATATATATTATAACATATTTAATATTCATGAACCAGTATTTTTACATACTATTAAATCATATGACAAACTAGTTCCAAATAATCAAAATAATGCTAAAATAATCTATGTGAATGTGATAAATATTTCATATAATGATTTATCCTATTTCCATGTAACCAAATGATAGAAATTACCATTGACACATCTAGATGTTCATAAATAATATGTAATTTCAAATCTGTATATTTAAATCCATTCCACATGAAATCCATTACATAAGAACAAGTGAATTGATTATAAATATAAAGATAACGAACACTCCATAATAGCAAAATTCTATATAATAACTTTTCAATATGAGAATGAATGAACTCAAAATAATTATTATAAAATAAATACAAGTTTAACAGGTTTTAAAATTAGTTATTAATAAGTCCAATATCATATTCTAGGAACTTATGTTCAAGTGTGGAACACATTCAGACTTATGGTAAGGGGTTTCTTCATCTCAATTCAATTTTTGTGAGATATTCCACATTCACTACTAATACTACTTTTGTATTATGTATGTATACTTAACATTGATGTTTCATGACATTAATCTATTTATATTAATTATATTAAATTTATTGTATGATTATTATTAATTTTGGGTCATACGATCCAATTGTTTACAAAGATTTATGTATTTTCCACCCAAACCTCTATTTTCATTCGGGTTACTTTTATGGTCTACTTTACTCAATTAAATTATTATTTATTAATATTTACTGCACATTTATTCTCTGATAATTTTGATTATATATGTACAAACAAGAATCCTAGTTAACACTTATGTTTATTCATATGATATAAAAGGACCATTAACAAATACTTCTCAAAATACAAGCATGATTCAAGGAATTTGTCAAATTCTTAAATATTTTGAAGTTCACTATGTAATTTACTTTAGCCATATATATCATTATAAAATCAAAAAATTTAATGTGAAAGTTATATTTTGGTTCATTTGTGGTTTTATTAAATAAAACACACTTTTTGAATTTAAAATCTCATTAAAGGATTCCATAAACCTCAGCAATATGTTTTATTTCTAATGTTTTTTAAATACTTTTTAAATGAATTCATCTCAATATCCATTTATTTAATCATCAAAGATAATTTAAATGAAATTCCGTATAATTTTATCGTATGTGAATGTTTACAATATGATTTTTTAAAAAAATTTATTGTCCAAAAGAACTCTTCTTTCCAAGGAAAAAATTGATTTTTCTCATCTCACTTTAAAATTATTGAGGTATAGGCCTTGTTCACCAATTTTTATTTCATGTGGTGTATGTACAACCCTTTGTAATATTATATAAATATTCACATTGTTCTAATGATATTCTAATGGTTTATTATTTGAATGTTTCAAGGTGTTATTGGACACATTGGACGGTTTAATGATTACATCCTCAATGATTATTCAATGGTATCATTTAATTGTATATTCATATATGTAAATGTCCTATATTGAATCATGGACAACCTCTACCATATTTAATTTAATGTTTCATGATTATTTTTATTGGGGATGTGCTTTCTTAAAACCATTCACATAATTACTTCTAATTGTTAGTCTTTATGATTAATGTTCAAGGAAAGTTATTTACATTTAATATGTTAGTTTCAATATGAATGTTTTTATGTTTATCCCGATTCATTTGAGAAATTAATTGTACATAGTCAGTGTTTGGTGGGGACCCCTATATCCCCTCGTTGAAATGGTTGGTCTCATGGGACAAACTACGGTCTTGGAACAAAGACCTGACAAAATGATTATTTATGGTCTTCGCATGAGGCCTTGAAAGTATGGTTATGAAGTACCACATTATTCATTCCCTCATTATTAAAAAAATATTCAGGGTTCATGTGGAAATTCTATTAGTATAATTCCCATGACTATGGAATTATTTATTAATCTCTTTTTCCTGTAATTATTGGTTCTAGTTTTGGAAAAGCAATGTGTTTTCATTTATTAACCATGCCTATTGTTTTGGTTTATGTTATCTTCCACTGTATTGCATACTATTATTGAGAATTTTAACTCACCGATTTATTATGAGTCATTTTCATAGGATATTATGAAGTATGATATGAGTTACTTTCAATCCCAATCTTGGAGGCTTGGATGTTTTTAATGTAATAATTTAATATTTTTTTCATTACAAGATGTAATGTTGAACTTATTTATGTATATTGTTATCAAATATACTAATCTACTTCATAAACTAGGATGAATGTTCTTTATTTTTATTCCAATGTAATAAAATAAGGCCTCAGCGCTAGGAAACTAGGGTCGGGTCCTTACAATGATTCTGGATAATCTTTTTCTTTTCGCTTTCAATTTCATTAAAATGGAATATACTAGATTTGATCATAGCATAATGATAAATAATATAAAATCCCGAAAAAATAAAACTCTTAATTAGAACTAAAACATCTAAGAATATATAATCTCATAATCCTAAACCTGGTTTATTCTGAGATACCATTATATAAAACTCTTTCATAATGGTTTCTAAAAAAATTGATTTATCCAAGGCATAAAAATTGATATTATCAATCAAGGGGTTATATATGGAATGCTTTATTTGACCATGTGGAAAATGGGTCAATAAAAATTCACCATTTTAATTATTATTACAACTTGGTACCTCTGTGCTAAAAGGACTTCCACTTATATTATCTATACAGAGATTTATTTCTAGGAAAAAGCACATAATATCTACCTTACCAAAAAATTAAAATGTACTTATATACTTTTCCACAATGATTTGTATTGGGTTATGACACTAAATATAATCTTTTACTAATCTAGTTAATATGGTTTCTATTGAACTTCCTATGATATCGATGGTAATTATTCTCACTCTAGTAACCTGGAGGGGATGCCACCATTATTACATTTTCAGATTTACAAATGGTCAAATCCGAATGGAGTAATAATTTGTTTAGTTTTTTAGAACCGTATACATACATGATACCCATTTTACATTGGGAATATAAAATATAACATAATAAAAAAATGAAAAATAATCTCATCCATTAATACCCATTCAAAGATATCTTCACTTTATCATGGATAAATGAAAATAAATAAGGGTGAGACCAAATGTTCAGTAAGTGTTTAGTATAGTGGAAGCTATCAAGATTTAATAAAGAATAATAAATATGGATAGGTAAATAAAGGAACACATAAATAACTTAAATAACATTAAAATCATGATATGATTAGAGATAATCAATTTTGAAATGTATATAACTAAAATTCCATGAATTTTAATCAATAAAATGATAAAGAAATGAATCCATAAATAATATCATATGGAAAATGTTAATGATAAATATAAAATAATTATTCATAAATAAAACTATTAATTAAGATATCCCATGATATCGGGCATCGTGACACCAATGACGAGTGATCCCAATAGACCATATTTATATCCTATTGTTATTACATTGGAATAAATACAATATTCAAATCCCAAAGTAAAGATAAGTTTATTAGTATATAATAACTAGTTATATACATGATACCCTTCTAACATTGGTATTTAAAAATATAACATAAATTTATAAAATAAACTACTTCCATAACCCTTATAAATATATTTAATCTCTATAACCTAAGTAAAAGTGAACACATATAATGGTGATCTCATATGCCCAATAAGGGTCAAATAAAATTTAAAATTTAATGAATCCATAAAAAATGAAACATAATCAATATGAAAATATATATATATGTAATATAAATACATACCATTTAATAATAATCGTTTCATTCATGAGTGGAGATGGAATAATCATTATGGAAATTTAATTAATTGGAAACAAATACCATTTAAGAACTATCTTTAGTACAATCAAAATCAATGGATAATTTTATAGTTAAAATCACACGGATAAAAATGAAACAAATAATACTGAAGGAATTTATTATTAATTTTTATTCCATCGTCTCGTGAATCATATTACCTCTACCATTAATACCATTAACAATATGGTATATTCCTTAGGGGTAAAACCCTATATAATTTTTCCAACTTCTTAATCTTATGAGATTACCAATGCATAAAGAAGATATCTATAATTATTCCCCACCTATTCCATCATGTCAGAAAAATTACCCAAATAACTAATTTATTTATTTAATTTCTAAAAAAATACTTTGTATCAATAAATATCTTTTTTAGTATATGATAGAAATTTAATATTATTTCCCCACTAAATCAAGAAACATTGAATGTCAACACCATATAATTTTTTTTTATATGAATAAGAAATAGACATATCTATGATATATAAAATATGGATAATTAATAAAATATTCAATTAATGATGAACATAAACTAATGGTGTAGTATATAAACCATATGAAATAAAATAGGTATATAACATAAAAATTATGTGTTAATAAATGAAAATTGATAAGATATCCCTTGAAAATATCATATAATTAATGACATAAATATATTAGGTGTATTTATTTTATATTCAGTTATAAATGTGTAAATAAAATCTATGATTATCAAAATTCATTTAACAAATAATAATTTTTTAACCTAATGAATTAAAATTTAGGTAAAAAATCTATTACCACTTTGTAATGAGTTGAATCATATTCCCATTAAATGTGATTATTATAAAGGGGGTCATTTATTTATATAAGGATGATGATATTTCTAATATGATATATGTTAATGGGAAGTATAAAAATAAAACAAAAAAGAACAATGTGGTGAATATGGAATATATCTCCTAGAAGTAAAAGTTAAATGAGAAACTCATTCCATATGTCTGAAAGAATTCTGAACCTATACTTCATGCCATGTATAATAAAATTTTAATACATAATTACTTAAATATAGAATTTTTAAAATTATTTTTTTGTTTATTATAATTTTATGTAGTTTATTTTTGGACATTTAGATGATTTTTTATGATTAATTTTGTTTTTCCTCGAGTTCTCATTTCATGCTTTGTTGATCGGTTCACTTATATATAATTAAAAAGTTCATAAAAACTAGAATACATATCCATAGGTGGATTGAAATTGTATTAATATAATTTTGAGAGATTAATTTGTTCTATATATCATTGTTTTGACATTACAATTATTCGTTAGATAAAACCTTAATGAAAAATGATTATTTTATTTTTCTAGTTATTAAACCCATCATTAACTGATATCATTTTATTTAATATTTTATATATATTGGTTATAGAACTTTACTTAATTTGTAAAAAACATTATTATAATTTATTATAGCTATAAATATGTTTTTATGACCAAAAAATATGTCTTTAAGGAAAAATGAATACATGTTATCCATAAAGGTGGTGATTCGACACCTCACAAATGGTATTTTCATTTATATAATTAAGAGTAGGGAATACGGTATTCAATTTTGGATATTAAATAAACACAAAAAAATCATTCATATATATCATACTGGAATTACAATGAGAAATTTCTTTAGTAGAGGTGTTGGGAGGATAATAAAAGAAAAAAAATTAAAAGTGAAAGAATTTGAATTTTACCACTCAAATATCATCTCCTTAGAAACTTCCTTATGATACTTTGATGTGATATTTTTTTAATAACATAATGTATGGGACATTGCGAAGAATCATGAGAATATTTCTAGTCAATATATAGGCATAATTCAACTCCTAAAAGGTGGGAGGAGAAGGTGGGGTGATGGGTTCTATTTATAGTGGGAGGAGAAGGTTGTATTTGAACATTTTATTCATTTGTTTTTTATTATATATAAATACTATCAAATAATGATGATTATTTGGAATACATATAGAAACAGTGGAATTTTATTTCTAAATATTGTATTATTACATCATCAAATCCTCAATAATTCATTTATTTGGCATAAAATGTTAAATACATTATATTACTATATTTCACTATTCACCTAAAATTCAACAATTTCAGAAAAATCCAAAAACATCATTGTAACCATTATATTATTTGTATATTTTTGAAATGGAAATATTTTTAATAAAATAATATACTCTATATGAGAAATTTAATTTCTAAATAAAATCATTATTTATTTGTAAAACACATAATTCAATATTATAACCATTTTTAGGACACAATGAAAAATTATTTAATATATCATAATAATATATTATTGTATAAATTAAACCAAATATTAATTTATGAATCTATTTTATCAAAATAATCTATCTTTTAAACCATTATATTAATTATTATATTGTTAATAAACATTTATGTTTTTCAAAAATTCCACCACATAACTTATCTTTTATAAAACATTTGTTTGCTTCACCCATGATATAAATATATCATATTTTCATTTATGATATTCCAAAATTTTTTTTATAATATAATAGGTAATTTTATATTCTATTTTCCAAATTACTACAACTAATGGTCATATTTCTATTGTAACATTTATTCTAATAGTTAATAGTGTATCACAATTAATAATCAAATAAATAGAATTTATTTAACAAGATACACAAAAAAAATATTATGGTGTTACATTATTCCATCCTTTTAAAAATTAATACAAATATGCTTTCATTGATATTACTATATAAAAATATGAGGGTATTTTTTCTTCATAACATCCTTAGGTTCCCCTCTTTCAACTTCCATTTCATGGTTTCTCAAAAGACACTATACTAGTCATGTTGTTCGATTTCAAAATACTTACTCTCTAGTGTCAATTATCTCTATAGGATCTTCTTAGTATTAATAAAAAAATACTAGTTCTATTTATTCATAGATGAGTACATATGTTTGGTCTAACAGGTACTTCATTAAAATTATGTGTAAATCACATCATGAACAATGTAGATACATCATTTCATTTCTAATGAGTACGGTAAAACTCCAATTCATTACACAATTTAGTATGGTATAAAGTACATGGGGATTATTTTACCTTTCTTTGTAAACCATATGACACCCTTAGATAGAGATTCTTTTGAGAAATACATGATCTCCCACTTAAAAATATAAGACCTTTCTCCATTTTTAGTATAATTCTTTTTTTCAACATTAAAAAACATTAAAAATATCCCAAATATTTGTTACCATTTTAATAGATTCGACCATAAGTTCTTAGTTAATTAGATTCCTTTCGATATGATTATCCCACCATTCAATAGTAAGACATCTCTAACAAAAATTTTCTTCTTATAACACCATTTTATTACTTTAAGGAAAACTATTATTGTTGGAAATCTAAATAAATTTTAAATATTAATTCAACATACCTTGAAAGTCAAGTGACCCTAATCTGAACAAAACCACCAATGTTTGGATAGTCTTTTCATATTCTCCATCGGTTTGAGGTAATTACATATTACTTAAATGAATCTCAGTATCTGCAGACATCTAATTACTTCCCCAAAATATTAATGTATAATAGGGATCTCGATCAGACGCACTTTATTGTGATGAACATTGAAGACTAAAAACATAACTAATATAGAGTATTTCTTATATTTAAATAGTTAAATATTCTATAATAGTATTAAATTGTGAATATTTTTTTATAATTTCAACAATATCATATGTCATATCATTAATTATAGAAGACTTTTGTATTCTTGTGATAAATTCCATAGTAATATCATCCCACATCCACAAAAAAAACATGTTGAGGTTGAATTAATCCTCTCATATTATGTATCTCATCCTCAAATTCCTGAAAACCAATAAATCTATAAACATATTCATAAAGTTATGACATCATATTATCCAACAAAAAATGCTCTTTCATATCCCTACACATTTTTTTACTACGAGGGTGTATAAAAAAATTTGAGCTATGTGCATCATCTAATTTTTTCAGTTTTATATCAGGGAATTATTTTACACATAAACTCATTCAAAATTTCATAATTCCCTACACGTATATAAAATATTAAAATTTTCCATCCTTAGTAAAATTAAGTTTATTCATAAAATTATAATCATCGTACTAAGATATTTTTATCTACCCCATTAATGATTCTTTAACAATAATTTTCAAATGTAGTGATGTTTCCCCTTACTTAACTATTCACATATACATATTTACTAAATACATGAACAATGGATATATATAAATATTTATCTTGTTCAATATCCGCGGTATTTCTGACTATGAGCATCATCTACCTAATTTTTTTCCGAGGTTGTAGTGTATTGAAAAATCATAATTGTTGAGTTACTGGATCCATAATATTTTCCTCATGGTGAGTTATTTTAATGCATATATTTATTTTAAAAAATTTGATCCATATATATCTAAAATATTCCACTATATAGATATTGTGTAACACCTTGAGACTCTGTGAAATTTTTTTATTCAATTTTAATTCATCATTTTTATATTTCACATTTTGTGTTACACTAAAAAACAATTATTTGATATCAAAGCACTATATTTGTCCTGAATTATATGAAAAAAATTAATCATTCTTTACAAAAAAACTTTATTTTATCTTTATCTACCATGAAAAGTAATGTTATCATTCACTACACACAACAACGACTTTCCTCAATATCTTGTGTAACACGCAAGACTTTGTTTAACTGGACAATGATATATTATTAAGAAATTATTTTTTTGATATAATAAGATATAATATAGTAGTGAAATTAGAGGATATGAATACTATTAACTAAATTATGAATATATATTGTTTATAAAAATATAATATGAATTCATTTATTAATAGTTAATTTGAAATGAAAGTATATGAACCAATTAAATATAATGGATATATTTCTATTTTTATACCCCAAGATGTGTTTTGTCTTAATAACTGAAATTAGTAAAATTATATAGTGATATTAATTACATTTATATATATTAAAAATTAAATTAACTAATTTTTAAATTAATCATAAATATTTTGTAACACCCAAAGCTTCCACGATACGTTTATCTTTGATTAACACAATAGTTTGCGTTGTACACAAATTCTAGTTCTAGAACACCACGAATAATCAAGTTATCTGTTATGAATAGTAATACACACTGTTTGAAATATTACAAATTTTATTTTCCAAAATAGACTTCATTTTTGGATTCTGAATAACAAAATTATCTAAGGGTGAATTTTTATATTTTTTTTAAAAACATCCAATTTTTGATTAATAGTAAAAAACACTATGTTATTGTTTAAAGACTATTTTTTTAAATAAATAATATTTTATTTAAATTTATTTTATGTTAAAATAGATACCCAATACCATTATAATTTCATAGTATTTCATTGTATTAATTTGATAAAAAAATTATATGTATAAAATTTTATTGATCATTTTAACGTCTTTTACCAACCATCTAGGCACATTTCAAAATCTGCATAAAACGTAATTTTACCACTTATGTGAATTGAATTTAAAAAATATGAGAGACATTTTTGACTTCAGAAAGTAAAATGTGGTTCAAGAGGATGAATCTAATTTTTTTGAATAACAACTTTTTATTTTTATTTATCACGGTTAAAAGTAAATAGTCTAATTGAAGGTAAAAATTATATTATAATTACCCTAAGACATATCCTAATTCAATTAGATATGTTTATTTCGACCAAAATTAACCATATGAATAAAATATTATCCTCTTTGATCCAGTGGGATTAGATTAGGACATTTATTATTATTTTATTTAAATAAGAGTTAAAAGTGTTAAATTAAAATTTTCATAACTAAATCATTTTTAATGTAGGGTTATAAATAATATAAAATATACTATAATTATTTATTCGAAAGATAAAAAAAATTCCTACAAAAACGTGTTTTATTTGTTTTTTTAATCATAAAATAATTAAATTTATTTATGACTCAATGATGATGTAGTAATTAACATATTAATGAAATATTAAAATAATTGATATTAAAAATATAGCAATAAATGTATATTTAGGCTTTTGATTCATTACAATAATTTTCAAAGATAATATTACATTTTATGGTTGATTTAAGTTTTTTTTATTTGTAATAATGTTTTGCTGACTTTCAATGAAACCAAAATCTAAATTGTGTCAAAATTGACATAAATGAGTTTTTAAAACCAATATTATATTATTAAATCATATAATATTTCAAAAATTCTAAATATCATCCAAAATAATTAGAAAAGGTAAGATATTTCAATAATTAAACCCTTGGGGTTATCTTGGATTTGTATAGTATTGTTATTAACCATTTTTTATAATAATACAATAATACCTGCTAAAAGTTAAACTATTTAACTTAGAGTTAAATCTGATTGATAAGGTTAATGTGTTAACCTAAACCAGTATAAAACCAATTATTTGAGAGGTTATAGAAATATACCTACCTTATCCTCTAAAAAAATACCATTGAAGCCATTATAAACTGAATATGATTATATAATAAATTAATATTAAAAGTTTTTCCTAATGTGGCCCTCACCTCACTTATAAAATGGTACTTATCATTCCCCAAAAATCCCACCCCCAACGCTGTTTGTCATAGCCAACCCTATGAAAATATCTTCCCATCTACCTTAACTTCATTATAGATTTGTACATTTATCAGAAACGTGAATTAAGTAACCTTTTTGATCAAATTAAAAGGAAGCCCCCAAAGATGAGGTAATAATATCATCACCTATTTCAATGTACTTTTCATCATCCACTTATTCTGTTATTTTTGTTTCCATACAAAATAAATAAATTTAGTACCTTATAAAAACTATGAAGTTATTATAAATATAGTATATCCATACTAATTATTATATCTATCATATGAATTACGAAGTCAATATATATGCATACATATGGCTTACCATCTCCACATCGTGGCGTTGTTTGTTATTCTACACTTCATTATTTGTATGGTTATAATAAGGATAATAATTGTTTTAAATAAAGAATATAACATGATAATGATTATGTATATATGATATAACATCCATTTGTATAAACTTTTTTCTTCAACAGAATGCTAATGTTGCTCGTGCAGACGTACAGATTACCATCTCCACGAATGCGATAATATTCATTCCCCACATTAACCATTCAATAATAATTTTCATTTTATGAATAAAAATATTTTTTACAAACTTAATATCATACTGGATATGAATTAAATATATCATATCCATAACAAACATGTCTTACGTTGCAAAAAATATAAAGGAAAATGAATCGGTTAATACCTGAAACAATGATACTACTGAAATACCATTAATAGAAAAATATTAAAAGATCGTATGTTATATCATATGAAAGTATGTGGTTATTTTATAATTTAATAATTATAATTTAACTACAATACATGAGGTTAATGTAAACCTATCTAAGGAAAAGTTCAAGGTAAGGCTTTATTTTACAATCTCTTTGTTATCCAAGATTGTTTATACTTAATCATTTACTAGAAATTATTTATCATCCTCATCATTATTCCACCAAAATATTTTTAAAACATTTTTAATATTTCCTAGAATATGGGTTTAAGTCATTTATACCTTTTTTTTACTTTTTATAAAATTTTTAAAAATACATATTTCCAAACAATGTACTTTTTGACCTTTTCTAAAAATTATGGTAAGAATTATTTTTAACATATATTGATGGTGGAGATATTTTCAACCATTATAACACCTTCAAATATTTCCTTGCATTATTATTAAAATATATTCAAAATATTAATTTTATTTTAAAATTATGTGAATTTAAAATTATTTCAAAATTTCAAAATATATTTCTCTCAAATAGTTTTTTTCATCAATGTCACCATCCTTTGATGGATTTTACCTTTTTTTAAATTTGATTTATTATGATACAATATTTTATATTGTATTGAAGGTATTGTGATATGTTGGATAGTTTCTGGTATATTTTTATACCATTCATGGTTTATACTTAATGTATTGACATTTCTTATGTAATTTTTAATAAAAATGTTTGTATTATGATTCAACCTCTTCATATGAGGAAAGAATTGAAATTTGTAATTGAAGGGTGGATCCTGCTATAGATTCTCGATGAATCGGTAGGTTTTATTAGTCAAACTAGTGTCTTGGAACAAGGCCTTAATATAATCATATTTGTATTCCTCACACGAGGCCTTGCCTATGTGGTTCTGATGCCCGGAATTTTGCATTCCTTCATTATGAAATTAGCTATTGATATGACATGAGATTATTAGACTAGTAGAATATCTAGTTGAATAATTAAATGGAATTATTTAATATATTTTTCATATTATTCTGATGATCAATTTTATAAGGCATTTTTTTATTCTTATACATTGCTTTCAATGTTTATCCTTATTTATGAATGCTTCTGCTATATTTTTTTCCTTAACGATCATTTGAGAACTCCACTTTATTATTGTTTATTTTTTCTTAGATGTGAAGAAGTATATTATGATTTAACTACAGGGATATGCTATTGGATATGAGTGTGTCACAAAGAGACATAATGATTTTTTTATTTCATTATGTAATGTCAAAATTATGTATGTATCTAGTACTTACAAGGATATTAAACTAATAGTCCTTTCGAGACATGATCCCTTGTGTTTATTCCAATGTTATGAAATAGTGTACTATCAATGGATAACAAGGTTCAAGGTGTTACATATTTTATATACATAAGATAAGAACAAACCCAGTTTTCTGCATAAAAACATATATTTTTAACAAGGTAGTTTTACCTCTTTTTCAGGAAGAAAAAATTTTTAAATCAACTTTCTAAAACGTTTATTGATATAATATGTCAAAAAAATTATATTTTAAATAGAAATATAAAAAATAAGATAGAATAAGTTTTTTTAATGTTTTTGTAAGGTATATTTTTTTAATGAATAGTTAAAAATACAGAAATTTAATTGAAAAATTATTTTTTATTTTATATATTTATATGGAAAAGTTTTATGTAAAATTTTATTCTAATGATTATTATATCAAATTTTTATAAATTCATGAAATAAAGTTTATTTTAATACAATTCACATTGATATTGGATAAAAAAATTAACAAATATTTTTTAATTTTTACTTAAAAAACTGGTGGTGTCATCTTGTCTTTTGGATTAATATTAAATTCATTTCTGTAAATTATATGTTTGGAATTTGGATAAATAGATTCTATATTTTTAATCTATCTTAATTTATAATTTCTAATATGGTAAAAATATTTTTCATCCGAAAATATTAGTCAATTCCCAAAATAATTATTTACAATGATTAAGGTAAAACGAAGCTTAATAAAGGAATAATCATTAATCCTAGAGAACCTAGTGAGATTTAAACTTTTTAAAAACCCATATTATAGCCATATTAAATCTAGAAAAATTAATTTATTGATTATGGTTTTATGGGTTGAAGTTTTATAGGTTAAAACGTGGGTAGACCAAACATGCTTTTTAAAATACCACGTGTGTTCTTTCGTTTCCCTATAAAAGGCCACCACCCATCACTCTTATTCACACCTCTCAAACATCATAGTTTAGGAAAATATTTAAAAAATAAACTTCCCAACATACCTATCTTACACTTTTATTATTACCATTAGGAATAATTCTATTCATGCAAGCCCATTTGTAAAAACCAAATAGAGTTAACTAATTAATAAGTATCACCATCCCTCAAGCTCTTTAATTTTATTTTTCATTCTCATTAACAACAAATGTTCTTAATACATGACTATATGAAAAAACCATTATCATTAATATACTATGATTTTTTTATTTTAATTCTTCTACCTATTCTTACACACAAATCCTTCTAATATGTAATGAAAAAAATTGTCAATGGATAACTACTGTCTCATGAAATGATGATTCTTCATCTTTCATTTACTATCTCGTCTAATGGAAATTATGATGGAAACACTATTTATATATGATATATATTATATTTATAATTTCATTAAAAAAATTAATTTATAATTAGAATGCAACTTCAATATTTCAATTTTTGTAAATTCAATAATTTTGTTTGAGGATGTGTGAACTACCACCCCAACAAGGAGACATGATCCATTCACACAATACATGGAATGTATTAAGGTTGTGTTTAGGAAAAATATATGGTATATATGAAATAGTAATTCTAAATTAATTACATTATATACACATAAACATATATGTCATTTTCATTCTTTCTTACATTAAAATAATAAAATTGAAACAGTGTTAATTCATATGTACGACCTACAGTCTCCATAAATGTTTTATTCCATATCATTATACTATATTTTATAGATTATTATAATAAAAATATAATTATTATATATGAAATTTATATCATGGTTTACATTATACTAACCACTATAAAACTATAATGACCAAATTTATAACAAATTAAGACACATACAATGAACAAAGCGTATATTAACCAATGTGAAACCATACCATTGTATTGTTAATAAATAGGATATATAAAGTCATAATAAAACAGTACGTGAAATAAGATAAAATTATATGGATTTGTAAATCATTTATAATATACATTCATTTATTGTATATAATTTTTAAATAAGTATGATGATATTTAAGACACAAGGTATGATAATTTCATCCCACTTTTTAAATCAATGTGATATATTCCATGTTTACCACTGATTTATCTTCTGTGGTTTGTTTATTTTCCATTAATTTATAATATGGTTATTATTAATAAATTTATGGTTATTTAGATGTATATTATATGAATTTATTCATGAGTTTTTTGTTTCAGAAGTCACAACTTCTTAATTTAATTTAGTCTCAATTTTCCATCATTGAGATACATTCCATGATATGCACCTATATTATTATATATTGTGTATATAATGTTTCTGAAATATTATATCCTTAATGTCTTTAATTTAATGATATTTCAATCTCTATGTAATTTAATTTTCTAACATGAGTAGAGTGACTCAATGTTATCAAGTGATAACATTCTTATTGAAACAATATAATTTTTTATCAATATTGTATAAGATTATGATTCCATTTAGGAAATATTTTGTTCCATAATTCAGGAACACTAATTTAAATTTTTAAACTATTTTTATTCATTATATATTTCAGTACTAGTACCATATATATACACATTGGTATTTATAATAGTTAAGAAAATGTTTTTATGAAACCCCAACTTTACCCTCTCTTCATTCAGAAATCTGTGTTCCCTCAGAACCATATTTTCTAAATAGGGTTAGTATGAATATTCTAAAATTATCCAGTAATCGTTAAATGGGCTTTTTTCCATTTTTTTCTGTTAACAATGTTTTCAAAGGATTACAATAGTATTTTTTAAAACAAATAATTTTTATAACCTTTTAACCTCGCAATTGGATCATCCTTTTTACCCTGTGCAACATTTATGGATTTATCCAACATCATTTTCGTAATGATTCGTTTACATTTTTCAACGAATAATTCCTAATAAGTTTTTTGTAATATTAATTTTAAATGATATTTTCTTCCAAATATTTTCAATATTATTTTAAATTTTTTCATGGAAAATCGTTTCCAAAATGATTTCATTGAACATTTATATGTTTTCAAGGAATTTTTTGAAGAATGTTATCATATTATTTTATAATATAAAAGGGTAAATTGTATTTAAAAAAAATTCGATAATATTATATATGTTTAAATGGATAATGGTTTTGAAAATGTTTTCATACTGATTTTATAAGTTTATATGGAAAATTAAATAGAAATTTTATTAAATGATATTTTATAATTTACCATAAAAAGTGGTTTTCAAAAAAAGTACATGTTTCTTATATAATAATGAATGGAAAATTTTAAAAAAAAATAGGATTATTTTATATATTTTCAAAGAAAATGTGTTGAATAGTTTTTGTTATTATTTTATATGTTCTCAAGGAAAAGGGTTTTCAAAATTTATTTATGATTCCATTTTGAGATTTTAAGGTTATACTTTTTGAAAATTATTTTAAAAAGGATTTATGTTTTAAAAATATTTTTTAATAAAAATTGATATTTTCATCATTATTTTTTTTAATTTATCTCAAATTTATTTTACATCTATGATTACAACTGATGGTGATAATTATTTCTTTCTAGGGAAATCATTCAATTTTACTTTTCAACATATTTCTCTAAATTTATTTTGTTGTTATAGAAAGATGATTATGAAACTATTTTATCATTAATTGGATATAATATTTTGAAACCTTCTTGTTTTAATGGATAATGTTTATGATGAAATGATTGTGAATCCTAAAACATTTTCCACATAATGTAATAATATTTCATGTTATTTTTACCCATTTCATTTTATTGTTAATGATCTAGCTTTTATAACTTTTGGGAGATATATTTATGATTTAATTATGATATGGAAGGGACCTATATCTCCATACAATTCATTGGTTAAGGATTTATATATTATGATAAATACTAATATGGTCTTGGGAATAAACATTGACTACATAGATTTCCATGGGAGAAAACCATTCCTACCATGATGGAATGAATGAACTTATTCAAACTATAACATTCATGGGAGTGAATAATGACTAACATGATGGTATAGTTACTGAGATTATTATTTTATGATGTCCATTAGAGTGAAAATGACTATAAAGATTTTTTAAGGAGTGAAATCCTACTACTATGATTGCTATGGGTGTAAACTCGTACTACCACAATGGTATGAGGAGTGAACACATGATACTAAGATGTCCATAAGAGTAAACCATGACTACCAATATGAAATTATGATATGACTAATGTTATTAAGGTGTATATAATAGTAAACCATGACTACTAAGAATGTACTGGGAGTGAACTCATTCTATTAATATGGGCTTCACATCGATGCCTTGACTTCTATAGAAATCATATTATATAGATATGTTTCTTCCACAATTACATTCTTTATTCTTAAAATATTAATTCCCAACTTATTTTCTTTATATTAAGGTGATTCATGTCTCATGAACTGCCTTGATTTATTTCATGATTCATGTTTTTGTTCATTGATATGACCAGTGTGATCTTTTAATCATATGATCACATTATCATAACCATATTATCAGGTTTATTCTTAAATTTGTCCCCTATAATCCTTTATTGACCCTATAACATCAGCCCATTTTTAGTTTATTTTCCTAGGTTATGAAGATATGTATTATGTATGATGTTTCAAAAAATTATTTCCAGAAATGAAAATACTATTTGGAGATAATATATATCACTAATGTAATAGTTTCAACATTTTCCTGATTCACAAGGCAGTAATCTAATATTTTCATTGGGTAAATAATTTTTTAATGTTCTATGTATTCCTTAAAAGATTTTTAATTATAATTTATTCAATGACCAGGTTGTTATTATTTGTATCAGAGTGATGGTTTCTTCATAATTTGGAAACTACGATTAGAAAAATATAGTGAGACACCTATGTATATTTCCATTGATATATATATTTTGAAGTCTATAAGGTTAAGTATAAGAATGAGATATCATTTTTTATGATATCTTGGAATTTTACAAAACTGTAGAGTGTGTGGTTTCCTAGAAATACATATTGATCTAGAAAGAAAATGTGGATGTGCCCCTAGAAGAAATGTACCTAGGGGTATCAACTCTGACAAGGTGTGTCCATCCATACTCAGTATATCTTGATACACGAGTACGGGCCTTACTGTAAACTTGGGTTAACACTCCCGATGGATATGATTTAGGGATTCAAAAATTCCTCACAAATATTAATGAGTTATTTAAATATATATTAGTTATATAAAACCTAGGATAAACCTGAGGTTCTATAAAATAAAAAAAGTATAAGATATAATCTAGGCATCCAATAAGTACATTTCCAGGATTATATGGTTTCTGATTCTGATAAATGTTCCTTACACTATTCATTCTCATTTAAATCATTAGGAAAAATTATAATAATCATGGTTAACATTTTATGTTTCAAATGAGAAATGTATAAGCAATATGAAATTTTTTCCCAAGTGGAAATCTCATTATGAGAATAAGAATGTTGGTATGATTATTGGTTATAAATCCAATGATAATGAGACATAAAATTACCTACTAAAGGCATGTAATGTTCTTCTAGAAATGTTTACATTAAAAATAAAAAGGCTCATTATATTGAGGTTGAGGTACCATAAAACATGATTAATATTTTATATTCTAGGAAAGAATTATTAAAGAATAATTTGATGAAGAATATGTAATGATTTATGAATAATATGGGATGAATGGATTAGTTATGATTTTTAATTGATATATTATGTTAATTGGGTGATGGAAAATATAAATATTTTCAGTACTTTTTTCATTGAGGATATAAAAGGGAATTTTTAATGGTGAGGAAGAAATAGAAATGTGATTTCATGGAAATGGGATATTTTGATTAGGGGAATTTAACCTTTTAATAATGTCAAAAATTGAGATAATTATGTTTACATAACTATATTATGGATATGAATAAGTAAACTGGACAATAAATATTACCTTGATATAGTTTATTGAAAAATTCGATATGTCATCATGGATGAAGTTAACACATTCATGGATTTAAAGAATATATGAAGTAATCATTGGAATAAGGAAGAATTCATGTTTTCCAAAAGTATTTAGGGTAATTAAGGTAATTAAAATGTTTCAAGGGAATATATGATGAGGTTATTCACATGTTTGGAATATGAAAACCAATTGGGACTTTTTGGTATATGGGGAATAAAATGATAAGACGATTTCATTAAATTCACCTTAAATATTTTAATTTTCATATATCTTAAGTGTAATAAGGTTTAACTTTTATGGAAAGGTGAATTTCAACATCTGATAAATTCAATATAAGAAAGTGTTATCTCCCCATATGAATATATTTGTATATTGGATAGCCTGTTCATTGTACATTGTTTTGATGGTAACTAATGATAAATGAGATGGAATATTATGGATCTCATAATCTATTAGTACTTAAGTAATGAAAAATTTCCCATCCACAATAGAGAAAAATCTAATGTCAATCGAGGAATAGCAAAGGGTGAGGTTGTGCTGAAATAAAAAAAGCATATATTTTCATGAAAATTCATCACATAAAAGAAAATGGTCTAAAAATAAAATATTATCATAATAGAATAATTATTGTTGAACTGATGTCCTGTTAAATCATAAATGACGTATGAATTTGAGGCCCTCAAAATTTCATTGAACATCCACTTTTTTATTGATGACAACAATAAATACCTATAAATATTAAATATTTTCCATTATGTCCAATATTCACTCCAAAACTATGTTCATATATGTGGAAACCTCGTTATATGTAACATTGGTGTAACTGTTATGGATCCATTATTCCCATTTAATTTCTTTTTTTGTCCCCATTTTAACGATGTGGGTTTCTATAACGAAAATTTCCATTATTATCCCTGTTAGAATACAGACATATTTTTTCGGAAAAATTAAATTTATGGGATGCATAATTTAACACAAGATATTTTGTGACACTTTTTAAATTACTTGAATATTATTGATATTTTTTATTTCGTGTAGCTCTAAAAATAGTTTTTTTATTAAAGCACTATATTTGTCTTATTTTATATAAAAAACATCTTAATCATGCTCTAAATGAAACATAAAATTTATCTATCTTTAATAGAACTATAATGTTTCCTTATATTACATAGAAGAATAAATTTTATCTATGTCTTGTGTAACATGCAAGACTGAGTTTTACCGAACAATAAAAATATTTTTAAAATATTTTAATTTGATATAATAAGATATAAAATAACTATTAAATTATACATTATTAATAGTATTTATTGATTTATAAAAATACATAGTTTACAAATATATATTATGATATCATAGTTTATCAATTAATTAGAAATGAAAATATGTGAACCAATTGGATAAATGAGATTTATTTTTATTTTTAGGTTATAAAAGGTGTTTTGTCTTAATAAGATAAATTAATTAAAATTATAGAGTGATTTTAATGTAATATATATTTTATATAATCAATAGTTTTTTATATTTATTCAAAAGTTTTGACACACATAAGATATAAAAACCACAAATTTTATATATAACAGCACATATTTTTATAAAAACAATTACCACATTTTAATGGATAGACATGTTTAAATATAATTTTTGGAACACATAATAATTTAATACGTCAATAAATCATACATGAAATTGAAACATAAAAATTAGGTTATGATAATTTTTTTCGAAATTTTCTTTAATGATTCATTTTTAATGAATATATAAAAAATGTGAGATTTTATTTCAAAACATCTTCTTCATTTAATTTATTTATATGGATAAATTATATAGTAAATTTGATTTGATGTTTATTTAGATAAATTTTTATAAAATAATCCAATTTATTTAATTCTATCAAAGTTTACATTGATATTTCATATAAATAATAGAAAACCATTGTTCATTTTTACTTTAAAACCCCAGAATGTCATCTCATTTGCGGGATAATTTTTTTGTAAATTTCTTCCTCTATTGTGTTTTGAATTTTGATTATTGAGTTAAAAAATTGGAATAAAAATAAATTATCATGTGTAATAGGTTGAAATTAGTTTTTGGAAAAATAATATTAGTGAATTCATTTATAATTAATTGTACTAATTGTTGGAAAATTAAGCATAACAAGGGAATAATCCTTAATCATTGGGGAACAAATGGCCTAGACTCTTTTCCACCACCCATTTTATAGACACATATAGTCATAAAATCTTAAATTGTTATTTTTTCGTAAGTTTTTTTGGTAAAACATTTCTTTATAACTAATCTATTTTCAAAAATGCCATGTGTGTCCTTTCTATTCTTAAAAAAGGCCACCAGCTCTCTAACTTCTTCAAACCTATAAAACCTATTAGGTTTGTCATGGATAATCCAGTACACTTCCCATCATATTTTATTTCCAAATGGAGGAATCATGTTTGTAGAAATCTATCCGAGGATAATCTTTTGTGAATACCTAAAGGATTTACCCCATTAAAAGGAAACATCCTATCTTAGGGTCTATTCTTATATATTTTAATGTACTATCAATAAAATATTATTAATAAATTATTTTATAACAAAAATAGTTTCCAAAAAAATACTAAAATGATTTTATGACAAGTATTCTACAAACATATAACACACATGCATCTAATGGGTAACGAATATTCAGTTTACTTGTATGGTGAACTACCACATCACGAAATGATGTTTCGTTATTTTTCATTTACCGCCAGTCGTGGTAGAAAATGTGATGGAAAATATATTTATATGTTATACAGATATATATATATATATATATATGTATGATATGTTTAATTAATTTATTTTTAATAAATTCATTTATAAAATATTATTATGCATTCCATATTGTGTAAATATGATAAATTCATTTGAGGATGCGTTGAAAAAATCCCCCTCAAAGCTATGTGATTCATTCACACACTACATGGAACTTATTAATTAGTTTTTTAGTGAAATTATAATATATTTATATATTAAATAGTTATTAATATTTAATTATATTATATACATATAAATTTTTTTTATTTATTTCGTTCAAGATTACAATAAAATATAAAAAATTTTCTTGCGTACATACAACCTAATATCCATATGAATAATGTATTCCATTTGATAATTATATGTTATATAGATTATGTAAATAAAAATATTGTGAATATAATTTATATTTATATCATTTTTTATATCCCTTAAATCATGATATTTGTATAATTTCCAATTATATAACAAATTAAGGTACACGTGAAGAACAAAGAGGATATTATACAAAGTGAAAAAATAACATGGAATTTTAAACAAGAAGATAATATAAAGGCATAATAAAAAAACATATTATATTACATAGAAAAATATTTTTCTTTAAAATATTCATAAAAAAATTCATTAATTATATAGTAGTTTTAAATCTGTATGAAGAGATCCAAGAAACCAGTGATTTTGATCACAATTTTTATATATTTGAGATACATGCAATGTTCACCACTATATTATATTGTGTGGTGTATGTAATGACCATTAATATAATATATTATTATTATTTTTAATTTTATGGGTATTTACATATCCATCATATGATCTTTATTTCATGGGGTAATTGTTTCCAAAGATACTAACATAGTAATGTAATTTTTACAGAAATTTCCTTCTTTGACACAAATGCCATTTTATACACCTAAATTTTAAAATAAGTTTTATACATTATATTTGACATATTATATCATGAATATATATAATTTATTGATTTATTAGGCTTCATGTAATTTTATTTTTTTACATGTGGATTCTGATTGAATGTTAGCATGTGATAAGATGTTTACTCAAAAAATATCATTTAATTATCGATATTGTTAATGATTAATCTTACATTAATGAAATATTATTTTCCATATTTCTAGAACACTCATGAGCTTTCATATCCATTCATTATTCAATATATATTCATGTATTGGTATCATCCTTCTCCTATTTGGTACATATGATATTTAATAATGTGTTTTTAATATATCCCGACACTACCCTCTCTTTACCCCGATATCTTCATTCCATAATTTAGTTTTTCTAAAAATGGTTTTATATAATATTCATATATGATAATATAATATTTAAATATATATTTTTTACATTTTTTCCTTTTAACAATTTTTTAAAAGGAATTTTAATGCTTGTATCTAAATAATAAAATTTTCAAACCTTTTTACCTTTTTAAAGGAAAAAATTTTGACCTCGTAAAACATGTATGAAGTTAACAAATTTCATGACTGTGAGGACTCATTTGCTTATTTGAAATGATAATTTTTTAGTTCTTTCGAAAAATTTAATTTACAATAAAATAGTTTAAAATATACTCTTGATTTTATTTTATATGTTATCAATGATAACGGTTTTAAAAATGTTTTCAAACATCATTTAAAATATTTTATGTAAAAATGTGAAATATTCTTTTATAATTTTTCATTAGATATTAATTTCAAATGTTTTTAATGATTATATTATACGTTTTTACGAAAAATGGTTTTCAAATTATTTTCTAGATTATTTTTTATGTTTATAAGGATTATGGTATTTAAAATGTTTTCAACATCTTTTTATAAGTTATCAATGTAATTTTTTCAAAGTATTTCAAGATTAATTTATAGGATCTTAATGAATATTATTTTAAAAAGGTTTTCATTATTCTTCTATATGTTATAAAGGAAGATTGATTTTAAAATTCATTAAATATATTTTTATATCTTATCATGAAGAAAGTATTTGTGGAAAGTTATTTTTGTATTCCATTATGAATTTTTAAGGTTATATTAAATGAAGATGGGGTTTAAATAGTTTTATATTTTGAAATTATTTTATTCAACTAATAAAATATATTTATCTCAAGAAATGTTTTATTGATATTTTAAAATTGTTATCCAACTTTGATGACATATATTGGTGTTACTCATCAATTTATATGGAAATAATTTGATTTTATTATTCATATTATTTATACGCATATAATATGTTTTGATGGAATGATTTTTATGAAACCCATTTATATTTCATGGGTTATTTGATTTTGAATCCTCTTTATTTTCATGGGTTATATTTATAATGAAATTAATATGAAACATATATATTTTTGAATAGTTTATTACATGATTAAATGATTATGATGCCCATTTAATTTAATGGGATATGATTTGATTTTTGTGATGTTATGGAACATGTATGTATGATTTCATTAAGCGATGGTTTGGACTTATATCTGCCTCTAATTAATTGGGTAATTAATTATATTTAATGAGATAGACTAAGATGGTCGTGGGAATGAAACCTTAATACTATGGTGTGAATGGGACTGAACCATGACTACAATAATGTAATGAGGAGGGAACTCATGCTACTATGATATCTATATAAGGGTCCCATGACTTCTAATATGGTATGAGGAGTAATATCATGCTACCAAGATGGCTTTGGGATTAAACCATAGCTAATAAGATGGTGTGAGGTGTGAACTCATGCTAATAAGATGGCCACGAGAGTAATCCATTTCTACCAAGAGGGTATGATGTGTGAACTCATTATACTAATATGTCAATGAGAGTGAACCAACACTACCAAGAGGGGTTGAGGAGCTAAAACATGAAAATAAGATATCCATGGGAGTGAACCATGACAACCATGAAATCTTATTATATGTATATGTGTTATCCCAAATACCTAATTCTATTCCTGGGATATCCATTAAAGTATTATATTATTTATTTCCTAATGATTCATGTCATATTATATTCCAAGATTTATTCTGTGATTCACTTTGATGATATTTGATATGTATTGTATGATGTTTTAATGTCATGATCATGTTATCATACCACGATGATCAGGTTTATTATTACATATCTCCCTTGTTTGTCCATACTAAGCATCTTATCTCACCCCTTATCTATTTACTTATCCAGTTTATGATGACATGATATAATTATTTTGTGACTAAAAATACAATTAGTCATTTAGAACCTATTTGTAGATAATGTAGCTCACTCATGTTCCAGTTTTTTTGTTTCCATGATTCTAGAGGAAGTAAAATAATATAGTCTTTTGGTGGTTGTTTGTTTAATTGTGTATGTATTACAGAAAAATTAATTAATGTTAATGTTTTTCAAGAATGGGTCATTATAATGTTTCTCTATATCTTTAGATAAAAAATTAGGGTTGCTAGCTCAAGATCATGAGTTAGATATTTTTTTCAATAAGTCGGCATCTATCGTGATACATCTGAAGCAACCTTATCATTTTTCATAAGGACACAACCCAGTACGTTCTTTGATACATCATTGTATATCATAAACCCTTTACTTATTGATGGTATGGTAAAAAATTTCATATTGTATCATATTATATTAGGATCATAAAAATAGATTATATATCATTTTTTCTACAGGAACATAACCTCTTTATTTCTCTGTATGGTTGACTTGTTAGATAATCAAGAAAAATTGTGAATGAAACGTTGATAGTAACCTACTAAACAAAAAAAACATCATACCATAATTATGATCATCTGTGTAGGAATATCTTTTACTTATTTTATCTTCAAAATATCTTCTCAAAGTTAATCCTTAGAGACTAAATTTCAATGAAAATAAATTTCCTAAATTATGAATTCAAACATTCTTAATTTACCATATAACTCTTTCTTTCTGAGTTTTTCACGAATTATCCAAAATTGGTTATCATGGTTTTCATATGTTTTAAAATATAACAGAATATCATTAATGAATACCACTAAAAATCATAAATATATTCCATGATGATTTTTTTCCTCAGATCCTTAAAAATTGATGGTCAATTAGTCATTCCAAATGAAATTACTATAAACATTTATTGTCTCCATCTCTTGAGAATATTTTTGTTCATAATCTCTTCATTCATTACTTGTAATTGATGATATCCAAAATGAATGTCAGTATTTTAATATTTTTAAGATCCAATTACTAAATCAAATAAATCATTAATAATAGTTAGTTGATACTTTTTATTTGTCATAGTTTCATTTGTTTCACTATTATAAATTTATATCTTCAGAGATCAATCTGTATGCGTAAAAAATAGCAGATGGTATCCCCATATAAAATAATTAGGGATAATAAATCCCCTATTACTCAACTCCTCAAGATATTTTTTTAGTTCTTCTAATTCTATAGTGATCATTCTCTAGGGAGTCATTGATATTGTTTTTCCATCATAGATTAAATTAATGGAAAAACAAAATTCTTGCTCTGGGGTGTCCAGTTAATTTTTTTGGAAATACATCAATTTATTCTTGTCCAATAGGTATATCCACAATTTAATGATTAAATACATTATCACAATATGTTATTTTCTCTTCCAATCCAAGAATTTAATCTACTATTGTATTTGGGGGGGTCTAGATATGAGTCATATGATGATGTTTCAACTCTAAATACGAGGAATTATATATATTCCTTATATCATTAAATTTACTTCATCTTGAAATAAACATTTCCATATTATTTTGAAGGCCATTCCATATTGATAATTATGTCGATGTCCACCATGGCTATAATTAAAGGTTAAAAAAGGCAATTTGTATGCCATAATGTGGACTTCTGGAAACATATTTATTTTATGAGGATCCATGATGAGTTCGGACTATGAATACCTTGTTATATCTTAATGGTCAATACCTAATTTTTCGGAAAACTAAGTAGATATAAAATATTGTGATGATCCATAATAAGATAAATCACTAGATAAATTTAAGTATATGATTAATGTACCTACTACCACATCACTGGGTACATCTACTTCACCAATAGTGATCAAATAATCAGTTTCATCTCCACTTGGCCACTTATATGGTAGATCATAATGACACATTTTTCATTTGTTTGAATAATTTCCCATTTCATTGTAGGTGATGCACCAGATATCATTAGTTTTACCCCTTGAACCGGAGAGATAAATCACCCCTAATTATGCATTTTTAGAAAATTATTTATCCTGTTATATGTTTTCCTATATGGGTTTTCCCATATTTATCAAAAAATTGAAAATGATTTATTCCCTTATTCTTATATGATACATTAACGTTCACATGGTTATCAACCGACCTATTCTTCTCTTCTTTTTCCTATAAATATATAACTTCGAGGAAACTCTTTAATTGTTTTGATGAAACATAGTACAAAATCATCATATAATGGAATTTCTTGAGAAGTCATTTCCCTTTGGAGACATGGTTTGAGACCTTGAAATAAATTATCAATATTGTTTTCAGAATCACTTGAGTAATAAGTAGCATACCGGCCAACTCTTGTGAAGGTTTCCTTATACTTTATAACACACCCTTATTCCATTACCACTAATCAATGGAAATTTCCATTAATATCAGTTAATTGTTGATTAGAGAATTTTTTTAAAATAATGATTTATTAGGGGTTTTTTATTTAATTTTCCAACTTCAACTATTACTTAGTATTCTTGATCAACAACCATAATTAATCAAAATATCCCTAGAGGAAAAATCCATCTATTACATCCTTTACATTTTTAATTTAAACCAATGATAGAAATATATTTTATGTGGGATTGATTTAGTTCTCATATACCACTAGATTAGTATCCCCACTAAAATATTGGGGATTCTACCAAATTAAAATATATAACATTGGTGTAGTATGGTGGTTAACTATAACCTGAGTAATATTTTCAAATATGGTAACTATGTTATCAACTCCAACACTAACTATTTTTAAATTCCCAGTGGGTAAATCCATAAATTCTCAGTGGGTAATGATTCACGTACTTACAAGAATTGTTATCACTAAATAATGGAAGATATTGAGTTATCTTAGAATCATCCAAATTATTGAGCCATAAAAAATAATTCCTCTTATGGAAAATACATTACATAAATAATAAGATGAATTATTATTTTTCTCTCATTTATTTTGTTTATTTTAAATTCTTATTCCCAAGGTATATACTAAATGTACCCTGATACAATCTACAATGAACCAGAACCTAGTATCACTGATCCAGAGCCTTACTTTATCACATATTACTTGTTACATGATTCGAATATCAACGGAGCAATCAATTTAGTAGTCTTGTAGAAATAGATACATTAATGGTTTCTTAATTATACTGTTCATTAGACATTTAAAATAATATAAAAAAATAAGATGCTTCCTTTACACTTATTAAAAAATTTATTGTTCATAACTATGGTTAAATACCAAATAAAATGGGGTGCTTCGATTTTTAGTAAGGGGTATGTATACTGGAAGATTTCTTGAATAAATAATTAATGAAACATAATAAATATATAAAGGTTCATTTTTAATAGACGTAAACCCCATTTAATGAATAACATTTCAACCGTGATATAATAAGGAATAATTATTATGTTAATGAAAAATATTAGAATCAAATTCAATTTAATTAATACCTTGAAGAAAATATGAATCCAAGGATAATATCACAGTGAAAGTCACATGGATACCATTGTCTAAAATCAAAATAAATCTATTACATTTTTTTAATATGTCGAATAATATTCTCTATGAAAGTGTTAATTGTCAAAGGAAATATTTTATTCAATCAAGATAATGAAATTAGTAATATGATATATAAATGTTACCTATACTTAAACAAAAAACAAGAGATAACTGTTTAATGAAGAATATATAACACCAATGTAAAAGTGAGATGAGAAAACCATACTTTCTTCTAAAATAATTTTGATCTTTTACATAATGTTTGGGACAATAATATTAGATTAAATAATTAAAAAAATTATAACATATAAATCATATATTTGAATTATAATAGTTTTACTATATTCATTTATGGAAATTTATATTAGAATTAATGCTTAATTTCATTACTCTGGAGGCATTTGATTCATAGTTTATGATTGGTTAGCTTATTCATAATTACTAATGTACATGTCAAATTGAAATAATTTTATGAAATTTGAATTTAATAGTATTTACATACATGTAAGATTTTTATTTTTCCTATATATATTTTTTTATTTTTACATGAGGATGATTCATTAGAAAAAACATTAATGAGAACCGATAACATTAATTTAGTAATTTTTACGACCATCATGAACTAGTAACATTTTATTTAATACACTGCTCATATACAAGTTCCATAACATTAAAAATAAACTAATCGTAATGAATGCAATGAATGGACAACTGACTGACAATGTTTTCATTTTGATAATTAAAAGGAGTTAAGAAGGGTTTTAATTATTTATATTCCACTAACACAATAATTTTAAAGTTTATATATAATAATTGATTATTATTTCCACGATAAATAGGTTTGCTGATGAGAGGATATGAAAAGAAAATAAATTACAAAAGAAAGAAGGGGGATCGTAACTCACGAATATCATATCTTGGTAACCTCATTAAGACACATAGAATTTCTATTATGGTAATTCTAGAATGTATTTGACTTGGGAAACAGTCTTGAGATGATATTTGTGAGGAATGTTTATAATATTCATGGCTTAGAATTTGTTCGAATAAGGTGTGGTGAGAAGTGGTATTTTTAGTTCGTGGAGAGGGTTGTTTTTAATTAATTATTTTATTTTATTTTATTTTGAATTAAATCTATCAATAGTGATGATTAACGTGACAATTTATAGTTAATAGTTCATTTTAGTTATAAATAATGGTTTCTTATGTCATCCATGACAGAAAAATTCAAGTATTTGGATAAAATTTTAAATGTTCAAAACTATATGACATCAGTATTCACTAAAAATTCAACTATTTCATCAAAAATCCAAAAAATTCACTGAAACCATTTAATGAAACTAAAAATACTATATTTTATTAAGGAATCAATATATTTAATTTTAATGTCATTATATTCACTATATAAAAAACATTAGGTGCATAACATTACAATATTTCTCAATGAAGGGAAATTAGGATGAAGTCCCTTACTATAGTCTTCCTTTTGGGTTGTTTTAAACATGTTATTAACTTACAAAAGAACCATATTAGTATATATAAAATAATATATAATCCTTCTATAACATCATATCACAAATTTATTAATAATATTTCATTTTTTATGGTTTTTGTTCAATTTCCTTATTTTCTAATGCATGTTTTGGAATGAATGATGTAAATCATTCATATATAATAAAGTTTCATCATCTCAAGAATAATAATAGTAACATTATTATCATAATTATACACAAATAATACTTTTAAAAGTAATAATGAAATATGGTTTTGAGAAATGAATTACATTATGATCATAAAGATGGAAGACCATATGTACGCATGAGTAACATTTCTAATCTTCAATGAATATAATAGAAAATATATATGTAATATTTTACCATTAAAAAATCAAAAATATTATCATAAAAACTATATTATTTTATTAAATAATCATATATATATATATATATATCCTCCAAGTAGTGTGGTGATAAAAATAGGGTCAAATCCTTTCATGAAATTTGTATTCCACAAATACATGAATGATGATATCGGCATACCCAATTATGAGAGGTGGTAATGGAATGACAAATGACATCAGTTCATGTGCCGATAGACATTCATACATAGGAATAATGTCTTCAAAACTCATTTGATCGATGTTTATATAGTTTTAGGACATAAAATTTTCATTACAACATATCACTAAATGTCTTATACTAAGCATATTATATTGTTTTTCATTAATAATAATTGAAGTAGTTGGGTGGAGAAATAATGTCAAATAAGACATTGAATATTGGTATCTCTTATTCAATAATTCACTATAGGTTTTCACCAAATCATTATAGGTATAGACTTCATACCAAACCAAGACTTGTAGGATGATTGGAGGGAATTTTTTACGTGACATGGGAAGGTCTCAGCCAATTTTATATGGTTTTATATTTCCAATATGATATGAGATGCATGGACATTTATAAGTTAGTTCAGTAGATCATTTTTAATTTTTTAAAAGAGGTGAAACAATTTTTCAGACTTGAGCCTAGTCTTCCAAATGAATTATTATCAATAATTATACATTATTGGGACTAAATATATTAGAAAAATAGATTTTATATCTGGATTTTGTTCATATTAACCCATTTATTTTTACTTTCCCCTTGATAAATAAATTTTTTACCTTAACTTTGGTAAATAATTTTTATTAGTTTTACTATCAAGTATTGTAAAAAATTAACAATAAATTATTATATAATTTAAATTATTCAAATTCTAAATATAGAATGAATTTATTAAAAATTCAAATCATATAATATGAAATAATAATTTAGAATTAATATTGGAGACATGACAAAAAAGCGTATTTCAAATGTGGAATTTATCAAAATATAACTACATTTTTATAACATAATTCAACATAAAAATATTTAAATTGAATTAAATTGTTTTAAATAATATATAATTATTCTAATTTAAAATAAAAAACCATTCAAAATATAATTTAACATTATAATTAATTTAAATGAAACAATAATTTTCAATAAAATATTTGTATTTTTCACAATACATTTAAAAATGATACATTTCAGAAAAAATATGAAATATTTAAGATAATATAGTAATGTTATTATATTTTAAAAAATTATTGACGTCTTTTTCAAATAATCATTCTTATTTTTTATAGGTTTTATTAATTTTATTTTCACAAATACTGACTAATCCGCCTTTTTCAAAAAAAAAATTGTTTTTTTTAAATATTTTTTTTTTAAAATGATTGTTATTATATTTATAATAATTAGGAAAAAAGAATCGTTATATGGTTTCTCAATAAAATTTTAATAAATTAGCTATTAATATTTATTCCATAAAAATTAGTAGTATGATATAATGACATACTATATTACGATTCATTTTGAATTGAGGTTGTTTGTTCCATGAGTATTAAATATGATTTATTTAAATGAAATATATTTATTGTGTTTTTATACAAGATGTTGCATCTTACATACTCTATAAAATTATTTGTTCATGTTTTATCATTTTTTGTTGTTTATAATAGTTATTATTCTTTGATTGTATGTCTATTGAGTCATTTATGTGGAAAACCATTATTTGGTGTAATATCAAATGGGGTAATTTGGAAAAAGACTCTTGAGGTCTATCAGTTAACTTTTTTCAATATATATTGATTTCAATTGAATTTTTTGTATGAAAATCTATTTTTATGGGTGATTGTGTTATAACACATGGTGGATTAAGTTCATATTTTATTGTTCAAGGCTTTGATGAAATATACATGGCGAGTGGTGTCAACATGAAAGGCTTAAATAGATGGAAACTTGTGATGTAATGGTGAAAAAAGAATTTCATATTTGGAGTGTTGTGATTTTATTTGGGCTTCATGAGTGTGTTAGTGTAGAACATAGAATTTTTATGGAAAGGGGAAAGAGGAATGTAAAGTGTAATGATTATTTAGTTTAGATTACATGGATAAACTATTTTACCATTATAAACTATTTGTATATTCTCACCCATGATTTTATATAAAATGCTTTTAACTCTTCTTGTCCATTAGGAATGGGATAGAAAGTCTTTTAGAGAATCCTTTTGAGAGATATATTGGCCCCTATAAGATATATTTAGTGCATTGGATGATTTCATCTACTAAGATACATGTAAGGGTCATGGTATGTACTTATCTAGTGCGGATCCTTAACATCACAGTTGGTTTACTAAATCTAGAATTAGGGTGGGTCTGCATCATGATCTGGGGTGGATTCACATTGGTTCTTATGTCTCTCTATTTAGAGTTTTTTTCCTTCCACCTGAAATTATTTTTCTATTAAATTTGGATATGTTTTTATTTGTATTTCATTGGGTTTTTGTGGTTGTTTATTCAATCATCATTTATTATATTGGATGTTTATTATAGATTATTGTTAGACTATTTTATTTTTAAATGTAATATCATACCACATCATTTGAAAATAGTTTTCCATTTATTTCCATTCTTTTTTGTTCTTGTGACATCATATAACGTTAGTAAAATATTATCTCTTATCAAACCAAGAAGAAATGTATGGGTGTTAAAATGTTATTTTGTTTGTTCCTTTTGTTGTGTTAGTAAAAAAATCATAGAATGTTAGAAAAGGAAATGAACAACTTAAAATATAGATTTATCATTTTATATTAAACATGAAGTTTAATTGTGATTTGAAAAAAAGTGGTCTACAAATATTACAGAGGTGATATAATCTCATTTTCCTGGGTTTGGATGATGAGTCATTAATATCGTGTAAAAATACAGAGTATTCCCACAAGTAAAACATTTTCCATCTTTTTTCCAAGGGATTTTTGAAAATTGATGAAACAGTTTATCTTTTAAATGATTATTTCATTGGTTATTTCTTATACATATGATAATTATTTAAAATGTTATGTATTTATCCATACCTCTAGTTCATATAGAGAAATGGACTAAATGGTGTACTGTTATTCTTATAGAAAATATACCCAGTGAGTCATTTTATAATATTATAGGAATAAACTACTAAAAATATGGTTTCACATGAGCCACAGGTGAAAAAAGACATGTTAAAAATAATATGAAAGTTTTTTCATCCTTTAAAAAAAATATAAATGATGAATATTCGAAACCACATCATTATATTCTATTATGAAATAGTAATCCACATATGATTTTTGGGTATTCTTAAATTGAAAATGTGTATCTGTTGATATCCTAAATGAATATAATCATTTATTTTCTTTGTACACTGGAAGAGTTGATGATTATGTTATAATACCTATATATTGGAAAACCTTATAATCCAATATTGGGATTTACATATCCAAAGTAATGTTGAAGAAGAACTTATATGGGATGATTTTGATGAATAGTTAAATAAACAATTTTATCCCCTCTCAGTTATATGGATTATCCCATGGATACTATGGGGAATCACCATAAATTGACCAACCGTTTGTTGTGTAAGTGAGCATAAGAATAAGTAGATGGAGGTAGTTTAAAAATGATTTAATATTTTTATGAGTATGGTGACCAACCATATGATGAAGAGTGTAGGATCAAAATAATGTAGGAGTTGCGGCCACTAATAATATTACTATTATCATTTTACCATCCACATAAATTAATTTAACAAGATCGAGAAATGTTTCTTTATTTTTCACAATAACTTGATTAAGTTGATTTTTATAAAAACAAGATAACAATAAAAAAAATATAGATCCACTAATATAAATGTATATCAAATAAAAAATTAAAACATATGTCATCCTCATTTATAGTGTGGTTGTGAACTTCAATATAAGTTTTATATACATTTATTCTTTAAAGAAACACGGCTATTTCAACACTTATGATACATTCACACATCAAATTTCATGCGATTATACTTTCATGAAATATACCGGTCTATGAAATAATATATTTCAATTGATGAATGTGTTATATAAATATTCAATAATCATAAAGAGAACATGAAAAAAAAATTAATATGAGAACTGATAGAGATTTACCTGAAAAGTAATGAGGAGTTTTTTAACTTTATATAAAAGTCCTAATAATAGAGTCCTATGGGTATTTACATGTGGATACGTGCGGATGAAATTAATGCATCATTTTAAGAACTCGCATTGTGGGAAAATATTAGATTATAACATTGATGATGCCACATTAATAAGGGCTATCAACTAAAGATTTAGAGAACTGAAATCTATTTTATAAGTTATTTAAATTTTAATCTTAATATATTATTTAAATATGATGATCTGAAAAATAAATATCTATGTGATTTATTTTGAGATAATGAGTCATATGTTGTTGATATTTTTATTATAATTAAAATAGATGAAATTTTCTCTATAATTGACTAACAAGATCACCTTCAAATATATATTTGAATATAATTCATATTGGGAATCATAAAGACATTAATATAATTATTTTTATTCTGAGAATAAAAAAATATATTAGTTGGGAATATATAAAATTATATTTAAAATATATTATATATACTATAAGATAATTATGATAGACTGGGTTATCATGTATTGTGGAGAAATATAGAGATGAATCCATAGTTCTTGAAGAATAAAAACATGATTATTCAAAGAATGTAGTGATTCTAGGTCATAAAATATTCGGAGGAAGCTAAGATTCCAATATACACGTTCCATAAAATTCTTAATGATTTAAAATAACTACAAAATCAAACCTGATTCTACTCCCTTATAAAGGTTAATCACCAAAAAAAGTATTCTTTTTAAATAATGGATCCCCATTGAATGAGAAGGATCATGTTTTAGGGGTGGAACACTAGTTAATTCAAAATCTCATGAAAGGGTTGTATAACCAATCACAATGGTGGAATATGAACATTGTGGTATATAACCATCATTGGAAGATGTGTTTTTCGATGTGATGTAAAACTAGTATCAACCAAATGAACGACTATTGGTGTTTAAAAATCCTTACATCCTGAGACACAAAATATTATGATAAGATTATACAAGGGGATCCATTTTAGAGTTTTGAAAATATAGGGGCAGAGGATTTAGTATTACAAAACCATGTATATATGAGGTAGTAATATCTATCTCCTTACTAATGTACTTGTGTTGAAGTTCAGATATATTATTTAGTGGATTCAGAACCATAAAATTTTAATATATAGTATTAAAGGAAATAAAATTCATTACAGAAACTAATATTTCACTCCCCGCCCCCACTTTGATTCGTCATGTGATGTTGGAACTAAACATAAAATACGATTTCACTAATGTATGTAGTTTTTTGGATCTATAATATATTTAAATAGTTTTTCCATACATAAAACAATATTCCAAAATTTAATATGTACTAAAAAAATGAAAACAAAATTATTACATATTTGTAACATATATTAACTAATTGATAAAAAAACATATATATACATGAATAATTATTCATTATATTGTTAGTATTTCATGGTTTATATATTTTAGTGTAAATTTTTTTTTGAATATTTTCCCTATATGAATGAATTTTTTATTTTTTGGGTCATGTTTTAAGATGATATAACATTCTATAAAAAAATTATTTCTTGTCTTCTTATTTTAATTTTTAAATCATAATATTTTAAATTTACATATTCTTTGATACATAACAGTTGATATTAAATTCAGACATGGATTGAGTTAAATATGGATCAATATTTGAATATATACTCATGAAAAATTGCATAAGTCAATGTTAAAAGGTATATAATTTGTTTTATTGAATATTGTTTCATCATATATAGTTCTTTTTTTAATATTGTGTCATAAATTATGTGTTATCATTAAATATGAGGTTTTTTGTATATATTATTTTTATGATCCTTTTATAAGATAATAATGGCCAGAAAAAAATGCCTCTAAAAATGTTTTTATATTTATTAAACCATGAATTTTGGAATATATTTTTTGTTGATAAATTTATTTTGCGTTAAATTATTATTTATTTTTAATTATGAATCATTGTATACATTACACAATATGAACCACCAAAAAATTTATTTATAGAATATTTTATATGTTTTTAGAAATTTTTACTGTATCTTCATTTATATATATTTTATTTATTAAAGATATAGATAATTATATCACCGAATTTTGATGTAATTGATTTTATTATGTGTTGCTATTTTGATTCTAAAATGTGGGTTGGTATGATTTATTTTAATTTATTTTAAGACATTATTATATTTAAATATTATTTTCTATAAAAATAATATTTACAGTATTTTTACACTTATGTTTCCCAAAAAAACATGGTATGATGCATTTAATATAGGTCTTTTGAATATCATAATGTTAATGTCTATCAATATTTCATTTTAGAAGAATTTTTGACATATTTTTTTGGAAAAACTAATGTTGAAAACCTCTTTCCAGTTAAATTTTATATAAAATAGTTATGGAAAATAATGTATGAAGGATATAACTATAGTTTTTTAAGTAAAATGTTGTTTAAATCCATTTAATTATTTATTTAATATAGTAATTCAATTACTATAATATAAAACTTTTTGTAAAAACCAAGCTATTTACATCGTCTACATTTAACATTACATTTTATGTGTTATCTATATATATATTAAAATTTATTTTTATTATAATGTTATTTAAATAGAATGTATTTTATATTTTTAATAAATATTTATATATTAGCTAATATGTTAAATTTTATTTTTATAAATGGATATATTTTACATGGTAAAATTTCTTCAATGTGTTAATGAAAATGAGTTTCTTTAAAAGAATTTTTTATAGAAATGTTTTAAATATTTTTATATAAATAAATTAAATAGATATATTTTTAAATTTAAATATATTCTAATGTATATATGTACAAAAATATATATCAAAACACGTAATTTATTAAATTCAAAAAAAAAATTTGTTAGAATACATCATGTTTAAAAATTCATTTTCGACAAATATTTTTTCCCTATAAATCATATATTTTAATTCATGAGATATTATTATATTTTCGTGGAATTTAATTCAATTTAATGGAGTCTATATTTTTTAAAAAAATCAATGTGTGAAATTAGAGTTTCCATAATTTTTTTTCCAAAAAATTTATCATGCTAAATTTTTCATCATGGTAATAATGTGTAAATTTGGTAGCATAATTTCACTTTAATTTGTTGTAATTTAATTAGTAGAAATAATTTTTATGAATAATTTTAAGGTTTGGGATTTAGTTGCACATGTATCAGTATAATTTCATCACCAAACATCCCAAATCCCCTTGTAAATCTAAATGTATATCAGAACTATCTTAAATTTCCTAAGATGTGTCACTCATCTTATCCTAAGAGAGGTGCTTCTATCCACCCACTCAAATATCAATATTTCAAACAAATTAATTTTATCCCCTATCAAGGTACCTATATTAATTTCATCTTCATTATTTGTTACCATCTTTTCACAAGTATCCCCCAAAATACTTCATTTCCATGTTTCCCTCCAATGGAAGATTCAAGCCTTCGAAATATGTAATATGACTCAAAGAGCAATTTAATTATCTTTATCATCGATCAATTCACTAATCAGATTAATCTAAATAATTTAATCCATTTAATATCATTACACTAATGTAAATATTATAATATAATTAATTAATTACATTTATATCTATATACTCTTATAGATTATAACAAGTTATATTTTGGTTAGTGTAACAAACTATTAAAATGATGTTGTGAATTTCATGAATGAATGATTATAGAAATATAATTAATGGTAAAAGATGATATTAATAACTAAATAATGATTTATTTTCTGTTCTATAGTGGTAATATTAACATTTCACTCATTATTAATATAGAAACATTTATTATTCAAAATTTACTAAGACTCATGATATATTAACATCTATGAATCATAAAAACATTCAAAGAATTAACCATGGATTTAATAATTAGTTAAGTATATTTTATAATTGTATATTAACCTTATTGAAATTTTGAAATAATTACCTTATATTTATGAATAAAACCATCATAACAAACCTAACAAGAAATGGATATAATCCCTAACAACCTATATATTTTCTTAAAATGTATAATAAATGAATATAACATATTCATATAAAATTGTTAAAACTATTATAGTTCATAATATATATTCAATTATTATATTAATATTATAATTTATTGTATAGAACATCAAAATATGATGTAATCCATGGTAAGGTTCATTAATATCAATATCTATTCTTTAGTACATGTGTTATATTTCCAACCATGTTTTGATTTATGTAGTGTACATACTACCACATTGTATTCTCATAATAATATTAATTTCTATTTCTTTCTCTTTAAATTCATTTTCATGAATCCCTTAATTATATTCTTTTGATTTAATTATTACCAAATTCTTATGGTTTTTAATCTCATATTTCATTTTCTGACACATCATTCAAATTATGAACTTAATTTCACTTATATGGTATATATAATACCATTGTGATATTTTTAAATAATATATTTACTCATGGAATTTAATTTTCAATTTAACATTAAATATTTTATTGTATTATTACTCATTTATTACCAAATTTGTTAGGGGTTTGTTAAAACTCAATTACCTTTTACAGAGTTTCAATACTTCTTCTTGAACTAAATGATTATATTAATGATTTATTATTTCATATAACATTTTAATATGTTATTTACATCGTATATATTATGGAATTTAAATATTCACACCACTACCTTCTTCTTTGAAGGTTTTACTTCTTTTTAAAAATATGATGTTCTAAATAATAATTTTTATCCTTTCTTGTGGCTCCTTCTCAACTATGTCCATGTTTTATCATTCAAAAAATGTTTTCTTCCATTTTTTTTGAAATGTAAATATGTATCTACATTTTTAATATTAATATTTACCTTTTTCTCTTTACCATTTTTAGTCTTGTCACTTTTTCATCATTGAGGGTTTTTTCTAAAATACATAAAAAGCAATTAAAAAATTTCATTTCACTTTCTGTAATTTTTTATATTATATTTATAATTTAATAAAAAGGAAATTAATTATTTATATGGTCAAATAATTTTTGAATCTTTAAAAATATTATTTTAATTAATTATTCATCTCAATATCATGAATAAATTTTTTGACCATGATATGTAATAACATTTTTATGCTAATATAAAAAATGTTTTATGGAGTTTTTTTATGATTCTTTTATATAATCCCCTTTATCAAAAAATGATCATTATTATAAGATGTAATTTCCATGATCATTATATATGTGAATTTATGAAATTATTACTTTGGGATTTTTATGTTTTTGTATCATCTAATATATATAATTATTTCCTTTTATGTCAAATTATATTAAAATTTTTTCTAACTCATTTCCCATCCATAATATTTTTCATGATATAGAACATGGTTGATTTTATGTGGCACACATAAGTATGGTTAATTATTATTTTATATAATTTTTCCTTCACATATCTTGAAGGTGTTTATAAGACTTATATCTCCGTACTTAATTATGGGGCGCATGTTATGAAGATCAATCAATAAAAAGATATTTGTATTGTTTCCTAATCTAATATATTATTATATATAGGTGAATTTTATTAATCCACAATTTTATAGTATTATAGATTGTGATACATGATCCAATATTTTATAATTTCAATGATAATTCTGGTGCAATATTTTTATGTTAGATTCCAATTATTTTCTTTATGGATTAATATTATTGTCTCATATTTCCACACACTTCTTCTATGGTAAATGTTCATTAATTTGAGGTTTTATTCCCATATATCATTCATTTTCGATGAATAATAAAATTCAATGACACTAACAATGTAATATTTCTTATATTCTCATGTTTTCTCACATACTCTATCCCAAAACATTTTTTGATCATTGAATATTTTCCTTTAATTATAATTTGAGATAACTCAATTTTTTTCTACCTCCTAAGGGAAATTATATACAAGAGTATATTTAGAAGTATATCTTATGTATATATTTTTTATAATATTATGAATAATTCAATTATAATAATAAATTTATATATTAAATCCCTAACAACTATAATCCTTTGTTTCCAATGATTTTGGGGAATCTAATAAGCTATCATAGATAGGTATAATTATTTTTTTATATTCTTTTATATATTATTATATTACTAAACATAAATAAATGTTGTTCGAAAATATATTATCATAAAATAAACATATTTTTTCTAATTTAAGACAACATCAGTTTTAATTTTTACATGGTCATTTATTTGTGATGTTAATTGTTATTACTTATGAATAAGGATTTTGGTTTCCTTAATGGATAGATCTAAGAAAAAAAATACAATCGATGCAATGGAATATGTATTGATTATTCTAATTATAAACCAAATTTAATCGAATCTAGAGTACAAATTATATTTGAAATACTAACCCTCACTTTCGTAGAGATAAATAAAAATAAATACCCAATAAAATGAGAACCTTACCAATGAATGAAGAAGTATCCATTTGATCTATCATGGAAAAATAACCCCCTTCATTTACTAGGACTCCACATCATAGGATTTCAAGTTATCGATAAAAAAATATAGTTTTCCATTCACTAATTGTTATAATAAGGGATTGTGGTTGTTTATATATAACCTATTTAAGGAGAAGGTGAAAAATATTGGACTCTAATTAATAATTTATTGCTTAGTGAATGATTTGAATATTTGGAATTAGAAGAGTTTTGATACTATTCACACAAAAAATCCCTAGACTATTATATTGAATATCGAGAGAGAATGGTTTGATTTTAAATAAGAAGAAGATGAATTTTCTGTTAATTATTAAGGAAACCTCAAAAGAGTGTTCAATATAGGCCCTTAGTTTTTATATGGATCATGTATGAATGATATATAATTTCTAATGGGGCTTAGAATAATTTATTACAAATTAATTGTGTAAAATAGACAATGGTTGTTAGGAAATAATTGTATTATGTGCAGTACATGTGGAAAAATAAATAAGATACTAACATTATTCACATATATCTGTAGAAATAAAAAACAAAAATAGATTTATATAGACACTGAAATGATAAATCACTTTGTTAATGAATTCTAAACATCTTACATGCCAAAAGTATGGGAGTAACCACCTTCAAATGAATAAATGTGTCAGTATGTTTTCCCCCATATATAAATGGAGGTTGAACTCAAATAGAAGTAAATTGTAGTCTAGAAACATATAATTCTTCAACCATACTAACAATGAAAAAAATGAGAATTATAAATATTTAATTTAGAAAAATATTTGAGTATAGAAAATATAATTACATTGGATGTTAATTATTTTTTGAACATTATAAATATCTGAAAAAATAAAATTCATAGGTGAAATATAATACGTTAGAAATTGGGTAACCATAATGGAAATAAAACATTCATGTTTTAATGAAGAAGCATTAATATTCCATTTCATGGATATTACAAAATTAAACATCATTAGAAACATAAAGAATTGTCCTGAAATAATATAAAATATATTTAATATTCTTATCCCTAGATTTCCTTGATAAATATATTTCGGAAGGTATCAACATCCTGTCCCAAAACACTCTATCACACACACCTCTAATCTCTTGATCAACCAAATGGGAAAATAATTCATCCATACAATAGAATATCATGATCTCAATGACCGGAAAAATTCATATCTTCCTTAAATATGTTCTATATATAAAATGTAAAAAAATAAATTCAAAATTAATATTCTATGTGAATTTTATTGAAAACCATGCCAAGGTATCTCATAGAAAAAACCTAGAATGAATATAAAAAAGTTTTAATCAATCGTAATAACTTTATGTAACATATAAACTATTCAACAGTGGATTTTATTTTTAATAATACATTTCTATTCATATACCTAATTCACTAACACTATTTGTAAATTATCCTCAGACGGTAGGATTTTACACTCTGTTGGTTCAGTTTTAATATAATAAATTTCCATAACATGATCATGTAATAGTCATAACCTCATTTTAAATATTCTATTGATATCAATCAATGTAACTATGGTGGTAAAACATATTGTAAATGGGCACCTGAATGTACCTCCAATTCATAATATACTTATAATCATCATTATAATTGTAAATTAATTGAAATTAATGTTACAAGAATTTTAACCAACACATAAAATTCCACAAATAAGAATTCATGTCAAAAATATATTTCACATGATTTTAATTATATTTTAACAAATAAATACAAATAAATTCCCTAACTCTAAAATCCATCCTTTTTTAAAGCACATAGATAAGTGAAAAAATATTTTTAGACCCAATTTTAAAATAAGTATTTAATATATTTTTTGATGAAATAAATATCCATTTTAACAATATATTCAATACATAAGTTATACTAAAGCCATATCCCTCATAAAAATTATATTTTTAAAAATTATGTATTACCCTTTGTTAACTTAATCATTCATAATAACTTATCTGATATTTAAAAATTATCCATATTTCCTAAATGAAAATGATCATATTATAAAACTTCTAAAAAATATATACAATATTTCCAATTGTGATTTGTACAAAATAAAGTGAGAGAAAAATAATTAACAATGAAATAAATGAAGCACATGAAATTCTAAATAGAAACCCACCATGAAGAAAAATTAAATTTTGTTTTAAATGATATCCCTCATTGGTAATAAATATGTTTCATGTTTTTCCCGTAAAAAAATCAAAATTATATACAAAAGATACATAATTAAACCAAAAATTCATTTTATAAGGGAAACTAATTCACATTTGAAATATTTTATTCGAAATAAAATCAATATTTCATCGGGAATTTATATATTTATATATCATTAATATAAAAATATTTCAATTCTCATCCTTAATCAATAATACAATATTAATTTTTTTTCAAGAAATTGAGTTAAATTGGTAACAAATACTAAAAAATAAATCCTTATTCTTAATTTCACCAATCATATGTTTCATCTAAGTAAATCGGGTTTACTATTAAACTAGTAAGTCTTATAGATCTATTATATTATGAATAAATCTAATTTATTAGAATAAAATGTTCTATAATTTCGAAAAAATAATGAATGGTATTGAGATACAATTAATTTTGAAATAAAATGATTTAATATCCTTGATGTTATCATCTAATAAAATAATATGAACTTATTCAATATAATCTGATTTTTAAAATAATTCCTCCTAAAAATATATATTCTCAAAAAAATTAATAAAATTAATATTCTTAAAATATTAGGAAAAATGAAATTAAATCCCCCAAAAAATAAAAGGAATTTATTAATAGTTAAAATGAAAAATATACTTAATCCATTACATACTCCTAAGGAAGAACTAAGAAGGATTTTATATTACCATTAACATAAATATCATGTTACTGGGTAAAAAATATTAAAATTCAACCTTTAGTGTGTAGAGACTTCAAATATTCATAATTATTCTCATTGATGAAAGTCTTTCATTGGTCCTATCATATTATCAATATTCTCTTTAGCAAGATTAATTTTTCTCCGATGTTCATTTTTAAATATTTCCATAGACAATTATTCTATTTTTATTCCAAAGGAAATTATTCAATTTGAGTAACATTTATTTCTCTAATATCAGCCATAATAGTATTTAGTAAACAGTGAGATATTCTAGTTAAATTATAATTCAACAGATAAGTTCTGGATCATCCAATTGTATGACTTCCCTCTTCGATGGATATTATAATATATATGATTTTTATATATATGTTTGCAAAATATTATCTTTATTTTGTTATATTATTTGAAATCATCATGAATCATTATATTTCATAATTTTTGTTTACATTCACATTCTTATGTTTCCTAAATTATCAAAATACAACTTATCGATATTTTTGAAAACATAAAAAGAATATTTTTTTATTCTTATCAAAATTTATCTTTTTAATATTATCTTTTACATTTCCTCAGAGTGACCATTGTTCAATATTTTCATTCTTATTTTAGACCAAAATATGTAATACTTTAGAATAGTTAGTATTTTTTGAAATTATCTACTTTTTGTGTCCTATAGATTTTATAAATCTTTTGATATATTACTTCTCATTCTCATATATAGATTTTCAACTCATCTTTAGATTATGGATGATTATCCTCTTTAAAAAAATATTCATCATTCGATATGAATATAATGTAAGCATTTAAAACATATCACTATGGGTTCCCTGATATACCATTACCTTCGAGAAAATGATATTTGGAAGAAAATTGTGATAAAACCAACAAACATTCTACACACATATCATTTAGAAAGATCAAAATTATCATATTATTATATATACTAAAAATTACTCGAGGTTCCAAAATTTTATTTTAAAAACTCACTTTATTCTCTTCTGGTATTTTAATATCAAAAATTATTTTTGAACCCCTAAAAAATTTATCTTTTTTTCCATGGTTTTCCATAATCATAAATTTTTTGATAGATATATCCTTCCTCTCATTAATATACATCCAGTCATTTTTATATTTTCTTTATAATTTCATTTAAATTTATTCTATTGAATCAATCACCTTGAAATATTTACATGTTCACTTCAATATGTTGATAGTCTATATTATAAATCATCATTATTAAACATATAATAAAAATATTAATTAAAAAAATTAGTTAGGTATAAAATAAAAAAATTTGAATGAACAATATAATTTATTCTTATTTCTATTATTTTTATCATGAAATTTCTATCATCTCTCAAATTAGATTATTGTTTCGATGAGCTCATCTAGATTATATTATTTATATGATTTGTATCATAAATTAGAGTAATTTTATATGCCATTTCCATTATTATTATTTCTAACAATTTGGTAATTAAATAATTATCTCTCATAAAATGACTATAGGATATCAATATCATCATAAATCATTGGTTCTTTTCATAAACCCTTTCTCTAAGTTAAGCATCAAAATATTTTTCACCCACTATGATTGCAGCTCAATTTATAAGATTGACATTTGATTACTTGATAAAAATAACATTAATATTATTCGACATAGAAAATTAATATATAAATAAAAATAGTTTCATCAAATATTTCATTGAATAGAAACAACAATTAATTTACCCCATCGAACATCCACTAAAAAATCGTTCTTTATACATTAATAAAAGTATGTGTTTTTTTCTATTTAATATTATAACTATGATTATAAAAATGAAATTCACCACACTGTTATAAATCATGAATGTTAACACCCTGTCTTTTAAATAATTAGAGTCATTTCCATGAAAAATATGGAACTATCATATTTAAATTATCGATTTATCTAAAATGAAAACCAACCATCATAAAAAACATTTCTCAACAACATACATAGTGTTAATAAAATTGTATATTCAAATTCCAATAAAATAATATAAAATAAAATCTAATTTAGTTCCAAATATTTATATTATCATTGAATCAAAATGTTACATTATATATATAATTTAATCAAATTATATTGTAGACAATTAAAATTCAAAAAATGATTGATTACAAATCATGAAAAAATAATTTGAATTATAGTCTTCATGTAAAAAAAATTATAATGAATAGGATATAATCATGTAGGAAATTATTTATATTCCATATTTAACAATATATGAAAATAAAAAATTTTAAATATTTAAATAAAAAATCATTAATTAAAATGGAAATAAAAAACAAAAAGTATGTAATAATAATTCATACCTTCATTAAAGAATATTATAAAACTATAATTTTACATAAAGTATTAAAATGATCATTACTATATATCAATGATAACATATCTAATTATACTTGAAACAACTTATCATTATCCTATAAAAATGTATAATCATCCTAGCCAAAAAAACTCTGTTTTCCACACAAGTATTCCTTCAATAAACCTGATATGAATGATCCTACATTCCCACATTGAAATCTCACAATATCAATTTTAGGATAATATATGTGTTCTATATTTTTACCCTCATACTTAAAGTTAATAAAATTAATATAAAATGTAAATTATAAATTTATTATATAATATAATCAAGATATGAAACTTTTATGCGAACACTTCAAATGAAAATTTCATTGATCAAAAAGGCTGAAATTGATAGGTTGTTAAAAAATTTCAGGAATTCAACCAAATATAATTCATTAATTTTTATGATATTATTTATTTTCCATGATTATATGAATCTATTAATAGTCACAAAAACATTGGATAGATTCCACATTATTCCTTTTTAGTTCAATTTTGAAACTCAATCATCTAATGGCTTTCTCTCGATTCATCATATTTTGATGATACCAACCTATACATATAAAATTTATGTACATATATTAAAAAAATTCTATGATTAATATTATATTATCTAGATACTTATATTTTTTGTTATAAACAAATTTTCCTTGAATTTAATTTTATAGGGAATTTTTTCATCATAAAAAATAAAAACAATAATACTATTTGATAAATCTGATGAAAACATGATTGTATTATTATTTTCATGACTACTGATATTTTAATGCATTAATAAATATGATGATTTTTTAAACATTATGGGGATAGATATATATGACATTATTTTTTATGATATTTTAAATCTATTTACAAAATTGTGGAGATAAGGGTCCTACCAAATATAACACCCATAAATAAATACATCAAATTCCAGGTTTTTTTAACTATGATAACCATTTATCCAATCTAAGTGCATAAAAATACAATAAAATTCAAAAGAAAAAAAATATCGGGGGGAAATGATTATCTTATACAATAACTACCACCGAGTTGAATAATTAAAATTAAAGAGTTCAATTAATACTTAATCACAACTCAATATTCAAAAATCAATTATTTGATTATAGTTCATCATATTAATTAATATTTTGATTTTTTTATAGAAATAATGACTGACAAATTTAATTATTGGATATTTATTTTTCATGGGAAGACTCGATGGTGTGATAATTGCATCTGATGTGTAAACGGCTTCTACGATCATGTTTTGTGAAAAAATAATTCTTAAAAAACTATTTATTCTTCCAAATTTGTTATTTAATAAAATATAAAGCACAGATTATATTTCCCTCAGTAGATTCCTTCGTAATTTTTAGGATAAAAGAATATTGGTCAATAAACCAAGTAATCCTAATATTGAATATTTTTTAAGGATAATTATGATGTAAATTTTAAATAAAACAACATAATATGAGAATTAATACCACCTAAATTAGGATACATTATACAAATTACTGGGGGTATAAACATATAATACATTCCAATATTATTATAGTATATTGATGTATTTGATATTATTCCCTTTGAAAATGAGGTTGAATTTTAAGTTGATCTCAGACTAGGTATTTTTCCTCTACAGAAAAGTATTTATATAATTTTAAACACTGAATTTTACAAATTTAAGAAGTAAATCAAAGGGAAACTAGAAAGGGGTTTTGTGATGGCCCAGTCCTCTCTGGTCCATTCCTTCATGAAAATCTGTTGTATGAGGTGATTCAAGAAGTCAAGGTGACTTATCCCCAACACATTACCAATTTTATAGATTATTGAATAGTTCCAACGGTATACAGTTGTGAACAATGCAACAGTAACCATAGGTGAATAGTGTCAACATTATCCTTCTATGAATAGTGCCACAGTAACCATAGGTGAACATTGTCAACATTAACATTCTGTGAAAAGTGCAATGGTAACCGTGGTTGAACAGTGTCAATATTACCCTTCTACAAATAGTGCAACAGTAACCTTTGGTGAAAATTTTCAACATTAACCCTATGTGAATAGTGCAATGGAAACCGTAGTTGAACAATGTCAACATTAACCTTTAGTGAATAGTGAAATGGTAACCTTAGGTTAATAGTGTTAACATTAACCTTCTGTAACAGTGCAATGGTAACCTTAGATGAACAATGTCAACATAAACCTTCTGTAAACAGTGCAATGGTAACCTTAGATTAACAATGTTTCCAGAATGGTGAGGTTCATGAATAGTGTTTCTAGAGCAGTGAGGTTCCAACGGTGTGGTTCATGAATAGTGTCACCAAACAGTGAGGTTCCAATGGTAAGGTACATGAACAGTTTGTCCAGAACTGTGATGTTCCAATGGTTAGGTTCATGAACAGTTTTTCCATAATGGAGATCTTCCATTAGAGAGGTTCATGAATAGTGTTTCCCTAATGGTGAGGTTCCAACGGTGAGGTTCATGAACAGTGTTTCAAGAATGGTGATGTTTATGAACAATGTTTCCAACTTCCAACAGTTTCACACCTTTAATGTTTCCTTTGATGTAAAATGCGTTTAAACCCTTTTTTAACGACTCTATGGATGATTAAATGGCCATAAATACTATATTAATTATTTATATGGCTCGTGATGTTATTACATGGTCAAACTGCGGAATTTAATTTGATCCTCCGTTAATGGGAAATCAAGTGTATCTTAAACTATCGTTCCATTAAATCTTAAAAATGGACAATATATCTTCCTCTATTTTTCTTCCTCCTTGTTCTATGGTGCGAGATTCTAAAACACTTCCTTCCTTCCTTTAGGAATCATGAAATCAATATTTCCCCATTTTCTTCCTGCTACATTTGCACCCCCTATATTGGTGCAATCAGAAAGGGGCGATTATTCATCGAATTAAGGTGTGTTTTATCATCATCCTTTTGTGGTTCATCATATCAGGTTTCTCCTTTCCTAGTTATATCATGTGATCTTCATGCTTCTAAAAGAGTTTTCTTGGGTATTGTTTGGTGTGGTCATACCGTGGAATCCTCGGGTGGATGTATTTGTCACGTGAGGATAATATCATGAACTCTTATGGTATAAAGAACATAAATAACTATTGGAGATAGGGGATTAATTGATTCTCTCTTCTTTTATGTGCAACTATATCGTTAACATGTTTTATCCCACTATTTGACAATGGAATTAAAAAAATAAACATTTCAATTGGATAAAAAATTGATATTTATCGTATGTTACTACCTCTTATTTTTCTAGATAGTGTTATATCTATGCTTTATTTGATTAGTCGTTCGTTCTTGATGTAAATTGTTAAAAAACATAAAGTCGAGGATAAATTGATAACTATTTGGATAAATATAATGATTCATAAAATCAATCTGGTTATTCTTGTTAGTAAAATTGATATCGTAAGAATGTTTATTAATTGTTTATAGTTTCTGATTAGGATTCCAAAATTTGTAACCAATGAATATTATATCGGTTAATTCAAATGGATATAAGAAACTATTTATTGATAATTCCTTGAAGGGTTTCGAGTTTCCCTTTTGATTGGTAAAGGTACAAGAGTCCAATTTTTAAGATTTTTGTTTTCCTACTGCTTGTGTTGTCGTGTGAATCTAGATTGCTGTTATGGTATGTGGGTGTATGGGGACCTTTTTTTGTGGCAGTAGATGACGACTAGAGTTGCAAGATGCATCAATTTATGCTTGTTGGTGATAGGGAGGACACCCGGGATGATGGAACATAATGGATGTGATTGTTGTATTCTTTCTCATTCTTATTAGTTGATAATATACTTTAATTTTCCCCACTGCTCAATGTAGATGGCCTTTCTTACCCTTCTTATGAAATAGACAAAGAATCTTTGGGTATTCCACATATTTTTCGTGCTTATATTATCAAGGGAGGATGTTCCTACGCTCTTGTTATAGGTGGAAATGACTCGACAGGTAGTACATCTACTCACCGTGTTGACCAACCTTGTGTTTAGTAGAATATGATGTTTTTCTAGAATGCATGGGAATATGGGAATGTAATTCTGTAATGAATAATTGAATAAATGATGTTTACCCCTGGGGTTGGAGTTGTTGGAACATAATATTGAGGTTGTAATTTTAAAGGGGTTGTATACTTTTGGTGTGATGCTAATAGAGTTTAATTTATAATTGTAAATGGTAAATTAATGTTTTCAGAATTAATTATGAAATAATTAACATATAGTGGAACTAATAAATAAGGGAATGAAGTAACATAATAAAGGTGTTTTAATGGTTATGTGCTTATAGGATACCTAGTCTTGGAAGTGGCATTCCGGAGCCTGAGAGACGCTAGCTGTATTTGAGTCTAAGACTAGGTTTTTCCCATATTGTGGTTGTGAGATATAGTATTTTTTGTATTTTTTGTGTTTCTATATGATATTCCACCCTGTCAGAAAGGTAAACTGACACCTCGTGTATTCTGAGCCCTGGGGGTGTTTTCCCAAACATTATGGTGGGAGGATGGATTGCTGACTACCCCCTTTGGCCCCACTATATTCTCTTGGAAGATACTTGTGATGGTAGGCACATTGGTTAGTTTTCCCCATCTATGTGTGTAGAGGGTTGTAATGGCTTGTGGTTATTCACGCAAATATATTCTGGATATAGTATCATATAGACTACTATAGGTATAACATGTATATGTTATGATGTCCTAAGGATCCTTACTCGGTGCATGGGCTATAATGGCTTGAGGTATATTACTCGATGTATGATACATGTTATGTGTGCTGTGGTGGTTCTTGAAAACTACCTGGTTACATTCTTGCGTAGACATGGTGGTTTTGTTTCACAAGGTCCATATTGTGGTGCTTCGCCCATGTGTTTGTGGGCTAGCCTTTTTGGAGAGATATTCATTGGACATCCGACATTGGGGAATAGTTGAAAACCAGTGGGGAAGTAGTAGCGGGGTACCCTTGATATTATTTATTATATAATATACTCTTGTATGCATTACATGATGAGAGTAGCCATGGTGAGGGGGGGGCATAGTATACATATTTAGGTGAAGGGTTAGTTGCACTTATTGTTCATTGCACATTAGCATGCTTCCGTTAATTTTCCACAATAGGCTTGGGGGTGGATCCTACTGAGTATACTGTTATACTCACACTATGTATATATAAACTATTTTTCAGGTCACAAAGATAATGATGGAGATCAAGATGGATTCTATTAGCTTGGGGTTACAGGAGCTGTTCGCGCTCGTCGTTGCTGATGATTTTTCTCACTTTTGGGTACTTGCAGATTTTTCCCTTCTAGATGTTGTACTTTTGAATGACATTATATATGTGCACTTCGGTTTTATTTTGTATTTTAGTTCTAATATATAGTTGTTTGGTGTCTATCTAATATCTCTCCTCCTCATGTGGTCTCATAGAGGGTAATTCCTCCCATTTGTGTGTTTAATATACCCTCGGAGCTAGTCTCCAACCTAGGGCTTACTACAGGCGGCCCTCGGGGATCATTTTTTCTCTTCTCACATTTCAGGCTCAGGAGGGGTACACTTTGTGGGTAGGTGGTCATGAAGGAGTGGTATCAATGGTCTGGTTAAGGGATAGGAAGGAGTTTTGAGTTAGGAATATGTGAGGTTTCATGGGTTGGTAGGGAAACGGTGTCATTCATGTTTAGAAAGTGATGTAAACAACGGATACCAGCTGAGACATAGCCATTTAGGCCCCCCTATGATCTGATGTATGGACCATTATGTTTACAATGGTTACTAAACGAGGTGATACTAATTTAATGGTAGAGACCTAGGAAAGGATCATACATCATTATCCTTTGTGCTTATGTTTCAATGGGTAGACCTTGGGATATGTTAATCTAAAATGAATAAAATGAAAACAATTAATTAATTAATGTTGACTCTTCCATATTCCATGTTTTGGTGCTCTAATGGTTTTTTATTTATAGTTTTGGCTCCAGGGTGACTTCCTCATCAGGTTTGTGCATAAGATGTTCAGCAGGCTGTTCTAGTAGATCGTCGTACGGTAGAGGGTGATGACATCGATACATGGAGGAAGACAATCCAAGAGTTTCAGCACTAGTGTCTGTAGAAGTACGAGGGAACCGTTTCATATGCAGTCATGAAAAACTGGTTAGAGGAGGTCGATATCCAATTAAATTTGATCCGTGCTCGGAAGGAGCACTGGGTGTCTTTCTTTGTGACGATGCTGTGTCGAGTAGCGAGGTAGTGGTGGTTCTTGTTATTTTTGGATCGTGAGGATTCAACGATCTCATTGGAGGAGTTTTGAGATTAGATTAGTTTTTAGTTTCTTTCTTCTACTGTGAAAGCGTCGAGTCTCTAGAAGCTTCTTAGCATTCTACAAGGGAGATCCAGTTTTCGAGAGTTCTAAATCCATTTGAACAACCTTTTATGATATTCTTTGGACATTCTTACAGATGAGGAGGCCAGGGCAAGGAAGTTTTAGGAGGAATTGTGTCCAAATATCCAGCAGCAGGTCACCCCATTTAGGCTAAAAACATATCTTGAGGTGTTGTCAAGGTTAGAGGTTGTCGAGAGGGATTTTACCATAACTGGATCATCATGAGAGTGGAGTCATCATGATTCCGCACGAAGTAGAGATGTGGTCCAGGTTTCTCGATTTTTAGGGTAGATGAGTTTCTGTTCTGCCCGGAGGGGCCCAGTCCTTCACATCTCATTTCTCTAGAGGTAGAAAAACTCAATGTTATGCCAAGGGACATGCTCTTGATTTTCTTTTAGTGGTCGAGATGATCAGAAATGGGAGTGCCCGATTATTTAGATCAGTCATCGTGCAGCAGGTGCTCCGCTCCAGGTTCCTCTATTGAGACAGTTCCAGCCAAGGTAGAGGCAGCAGGTAGCACCAGCTATAAATCAAAAGTGGGTAGATGGGGAAGGCATTGGACATCCACATGATGCTCCCCATCCTCCGAGAGAAGGGCACGACCATGGTGGTGGTCGTCATCAGGGTCAGGGAGTTCGTGGTGTGCTGGTGGTGTTTGTTGCTGAGCGAGATCCTTGGATGGGACATAGGGGTGTTCCATCCTTATCATCCATTATGGCTGAGATTATGTTTATTTCATCATAGGTTTAGTAGTGGGCATTTCCTAGGGGCGTAGAAGTGTACCGTGATGTTTTTCCAAAAGAGGTTGTAGAATTACCCCTTCGACGAGAGATCGAGTTTGGGATTGAACTAAAACTAGGAGAATCTATTATCTCTATTTATCTATATAATATGGCCCCTCCTGAGTCACGTGAGTAACGTATACAGCTTGATGGTCTGTTACAGTGCGGTTTTTTTGGCCGACTGTGTCACCGTGGGGTGCACCAATTTTGTTTGTGAAGAAGGATGATGACAGTTTGTTTTTGTGTGTCGATTATCGTTGCTTGAACAAAGTAACAATAAATAATCGCTATCATCATACAAGGATTGATTATTTATTCAATCAACATAACGGTGAATTTTGGTTATCAAAGATTGAATTGAGGTCAGTATATCATCAGATGTGAGTGAAGGATGAGGATATACCAAAAACAACTTTTTTTTGTCATCATGCGCATTATGTGTTTGATGTAATGATGTTCCGCATGACAAATTCTCCAGCTATGTTCATGGGATTGATGAACACAATGTTTCGTTAGTTCATGGACATGTTCTTTTTAGTTTTCATCAATGACATCCTTATGTACACCACATCTAAATAAGATCATGCAGAGCATCTGCACGCCATTTTGGGAGTGGTTCGTGAAAATGAGCTCTTTAGAAAGTTTTCAAATTGTGACTTTTGGGCTATAGAGGTCTGTTTCATATGGAATGTTGTGTCCCAGTAGGGAGTATCTATAAATCCATTGAAGATAGAAGCAGTTGTGTCTTGGGAAGCCCCCATGACTGTGTCTGAGGTGTGAACATTCCTTGGTCTTAGATGCTACTACAGGATGATCGTAGCAGATTTCTCACGAGTCGTGACTCCTCTTACAGCATTGACCAGGAATGATAAGGCATTCATATGGAATGATTAGTGTCAAACATCTTTCTATTATCTAAAAGAGATGTTAGTAAGTGATCCAGTTCATTGTCTTCTAGCAGAGGTAGTTCAGTTTGATGTTTCCTACGATGCTTTGCATATGGGTTTAGGCTGTGTTCTGATGTAGCATATGTCAATTGTTTATTATGCATCCCGACAGTTTCATCCCCATTAATATAACTTTTCCACCCATGATCTTGAGTTAGCACCTGTATTGTTTTCTCTAATGTTGTGGATTAATTACCTCATTGGTGAGGGCTTTGTGGTTTTTGCTGATCATATGAGTATGAGGTATTTTTTCTCCTAGACTGACTAGAACATGAGACAATGACGGTGGGTGGAGTTATTATAGGAATATGACTTCAAAATAACGTATACACCTCTAAAGGGGAATGTTGTAGCTGATGCGCTATGTCGAAAGTCATTTAGTGATGCTCTGTGTGAATCTGGTGTTTCATAGAGAGTAATGGAAGAACTATCAGCATTACACTTAACATGGGAGAAGTTGGGGGGAGAGGTCGTCTTTTTTAGATAATGGTGAAATCCTATATTGTGTAGTAGGTGGAAGCGTCCCAGTTAGGGGATCTGGAGGTGGAGGTATGGAGAGACCGAGTAGATTTTGGTGAGGCCCCTAATAGTTTGTCGGAGGACGAACAACTCCTAGTATTGATATTGATCATATTTTACTACCTCTTATTTTTCTAGATAGTTTTATATCTATGCTTTCTTTGATTAGTCATTCGTTCTTGATGTAAATTGTTAAACAACATAAAGTCGAGGATAAATTGATAACTATTTGGCTAAATATACTGATGCGTAAAATCAATCTGGTTATTCTTGTTAATCAAATTGATATCGTAAGAATGTTTATTAATTTTTTATAGTTTCTGATTAGGATTCCCAAATTTGCATCCAATGAATATTATATAGGTTAATTCAAATGGATATAAGAAACTATTGTTTGATAATTCCTTGAAGGGTTTCGAGTTGCCCTTTTTATTGGTAAAGGTACAAGAGCCCAATTTTTAAGATGTTTGTTTTCCTACTGCTTGTGTTGTCGTGTGAATCTAGATTGCTATTATAGTATGTGGTGGCATGGAGACCTTTTGTTGTGGCTGTAGATGACAACAAGAGTTGCAGGATGCATCAATTTATGCTTGTTGATGTCAGGGAGGACACCCGGGATGATGGAACATAATGGATGTGATTGTTGTATTCTTTATCATTCTTATTAGTTGATAATCTGCTTTAATTTTCCCCACTGCTCAAGGTAGATGGCCTTGCTAACCCTTCTTCTGAAATAGACAAAGAAGCGTGGGGTATTCCACATATTTTTCGTGCTTATATTCTCAAGGTAGGATGTGGCTACGCTCTTTTTATAGGTGGAAATGACTCGACAGGTAGTACATCTACTCACCATGTTGATCAACCTTGTGTTTAGTAGAATATGATGTTTTTCTAGAATTCCTGGGAATATGGGAATGTAATTCTGTATTGAATAATTGAATAAATTATGTTTACCCCTGGGGTTGGAGTTGCTGGAACATAATATTTAGGCTGTAATTTTAAAGGGGGTGTATACTTTTGGTGTGATGCTAATAGAGTTTAATGTATAATTGTAACTGGTAAATTAATGTTTTCAGAATTAATTATGAAATAATTAACATATAGTGGAAGTAATAAATAAGGGAATGAAGTAACATAATAATGGTGTTTTAATGGTTATGTGCTTATAGGATACCTAGTCTTGGAAGTGGCATTTCAGAGCCTGAAAGACCCTAGCTGTATTTGAGTCTAAGACTAGGTTTTTCCCATAGTGTGGTTTTGAGATATAGTATTTTTTTATTTTTTGTATTTCTATATGCTATTCCACCCTGTCAGAAAGGTAAACTGACACCTCGGGTATTCTGAGCCCTGGGGGTGTTTTCCCAAACATTATGGTGGGAGGATGGATGGCTGACTACCCCCTTTGGGCCCACTATATTCTATTGGAAGATACTTGTGATGGTAGGCACATTGGTTAGTTTTCCCCATCTATGTGTGTATAGGGTGGTAATGGCTTGTGGTTATTCACACACATATATTCTAGATATAGTATCCTATAGACTACTATAGGTATAACATGTATATGTTATGATGTCCTAATGATCCTTACTCAGTGCATGGGCTATAATGGCTTGAGGTATATTACTCAATGTATGATATATGTTATGTGAGTTGTGGTGGTTCTTGAAAACTACATGGTTACATTCTTGCATAGACATGGTGGTTTTGTTGCACAAGGTGCATATTGTGGTGCTTCGCCCATGTGTTTGTGGGCTAGCCTTTTTGAAGAGAGATTCATTGGACATCCGACATTGGGAATAGTTGAAAACCAGTGGGGAAGTAGTAGCGGGGTACCCTTGATATTCTTTATTATATTATATACTATTGTATGTATTACATGATGAGAGTATCCATGGTGATGGGGGGACTTAGTATACATATTTAGGTGAAGGGTTAGTTGCACTTATTGTTCATTGCACATTAGCATGCTTCCTTTACTTTTCCACGAGAGGCTTGGGGGTGGATCCTACTGAGTATACTGTTATACTCACCCTATGTATATATAAACTATTTTTCAGGTCACAAAGATAAGGATGGAGATCAAGATGGGTTCTATTAGCTTGGGGTTGCAGGAGCTGTTCGCGCTTGTCGTTGCTGATGATATTACTCACTTTTGGGTACTTGAAGTTTTTCCCTTCTAGATGTTGTACTTTTGAATGAAATTGTATATGTGCACTTCGGTTTTCTTTTGTATTTTAGTTCTAATATGGAGTTGTTTGGTTTCTATCTATTATCTCTCCTCCTCATGTGGTCTCTTAGAGGGTAATGCCTCCCATTTGTGTGTTTAATATACCCTCGAAGCTAGTCTCCAACCTAGGGCCTACTACAGGCAGCCCTCAGGGATCATTTTCTCCCTTCTCACATTTCCGGCCAAGGAGGGGTACACTTTGTGGGTAGGGGGTCATGAAATAGTGGTATCAAAGGTCTGGTAAAGGGATAGGAAGGAGTTTTGAGTTAGGAATATGTGAGGTTGCATGGGTTGGTAGGGAAACAGTGTCATTCATGTTTAGAAAGTGATGTAAACAACGGATACCAGCTGAGACATAGTCATTTAGTCCCCCCTATGATCTGATGTACGGACCATTATGTTTACAATGGTTACTAAACGAGGTGATACTAATTTCATGGTAGAGACCTAGGAAAGGATCATACATCATTATCCTTTGTGCTTATGTTTGAATGGGTAGACCTTGGGATATGTTAATATAAAATGAATAAAAATAAAACAATTATTTAATTAATGTTGACTCTTCCATATTCCATGTTTTGGTGCTCTAATGGTTTTTTATTTATAGGTTTGGCTCCAGGATGACTTCCTCATCAGGTTTGTGCATAAGATGTCCAGCAGGCTGTTCTAGTAGATCATCGTATGGTAGAGGGTGATGACAACGAAACATGGAGGAAGACAATCCAAGAGTTTCAGCACTAGTGTCTGTAGAAGTACGACGGAACCGTTTCATATGCAGTCATGGAAAACTGGTTAGAGGAGGTCGATATCCAATTCAATTTGATCCGTGCTCAGAAGGAGAACTGGGTGTCTTTCGTTGTGACGATGCTGTTTGGAGTAGCGAGGGAGTGGTGATTCTTGTTATTTTTGGATATTGAGGATTCAACGATCTCATTAGAGGAGTTTTAAGATTAGATTAGTGTTTAGTTTGTTTCTTCAACTGTGAAAGCATCGAGTCTCTAGAAGCATCTTACCATTCTACAAGGGAGATCCAGTTTTCGAGAGTTCAAAATCCATTTGAACAACCTTTTATGATATTCTTTTGACATACTTACAGATGAGGAGGCCAGGGAAAGGAATTTTTAGGAGGATTTGTGTCCAAAGATCCAGCTGCAGGTCACCCCATTTAGGCTAAAAACATATCTTGAGGTGTTTGCAAGGTCATAGGTTGTCGAGAGGGATTTTACCATAACCGGATCATCATGAGAGTGGAGTCATCATGATTCCGCACGAAGCAGAGTTGTGGTCCAGGTTTCTCGTTTTTTAGGGTAGATGAGTTTCTGTTCTGCCGGGAGGGTCCCAGTCCTTCACATCTCATTTCTCTAGAGGTAGAAAAACTCAAGGTTATTCCAAGGGACATGCTCTTGATTTTCTTTTGGTGGTCGAGATCATCATAAATGGGAGTGCCCGATTATTTAGAGCAGTCATCTTGCACCATGTGCTCCGCTCCAGGTTCCTCTATTGAGACAGTTCCAGCCAAGGCAGAGGCAGCTGGTAGCACTAGCTATAAATCAAAAGTGGGTAGATGGGGAAGGCATTGGACATCCACATGATGCTCCCCATCCTCCGAGAGCAGGGCACGACCGTGGTGGTGGTTGTCATCAGGCTCAGAGAGTCCATGGTGAGATGGTGGTGTTTTTTGTTGAGCGAGATCCTTGGATGGGCCATAGGAGTGTTTCATCCTTATCATCCATTATGGCTGAGATGATGTTTATTTCATCATAGGTTCACTAGTGGTCCTTTCCTAGGGGCGTAGAAGTGTACCCTGATGTTTTTCCAAAAGAGGTTGTAGAATTACCCCTTCGACGAGAGATTGAGTTTGGGATTGAACTAAAACTAGGAGAATCTATTATCTCTATGTAGCCATATAGGATGTCCCCTCCTGAGTTACGTGAGTAACGTATATAGCTTGATGGTCTGTTATAGTGCGGTTTTGTTTGACCGAGTGTGTCACCGTGGGGTGCACCAATTTTTTTGGTGAAGAATGATGATGACAGTTTGTTGTTGTGTGTCGATTATCATTGCTTGAACAAAGTAACAATAACGAATCGCTATCATCATCCAAGGATTGATTATTTATTCAACCAACATAAGGGTGAATGTTGGTTATCAAAGATTGAATTGCGGTCAGTATATCATCAGATGTGAGTGAAGGATGAGGATATACCAAAAACAACTTTTTGTTTTCATCATGCGCATTATGTGTTTGATGTAATGATGTTCGGCATGACAAATTCTCCAGCTATGTTCATGGGATTGATGAACGCAATGATTCGTTAGTTCATGGACATGTTCTTTGTAGTTTTCATCAACAACATCCTTATGTACACCACATCTAAAGAAGATCATGAAGAGCATCTACACGCCATTTTGAGAGTGGTTCGTGAACATGAGCTCTTTAAAAAGTTTTTAAATTGTGACTTTTGTGCTCGAGAGGTCTGTTTCGATTGGAATGTTGTGTCCCAGTAGGGAGTATCTATAAATCCATTGAAGATAGAAGCATTTGTGTCTTGGGCAGCCCCCATGACTGTGTCTGAGGTGCGAACATTCCTTGGTCTTAGATGCTACTACAGGATGATCGTAGCCGATTTCCACGAGTCGTGACTCCTCTGAAAGCATTGACCAGGAAAGATAAGGCATTCATATGGACTGATTAGTGTCAAACATCTTTCGATTATCTGAAGGAGATTTTAGTAAGTGATCCATGTCATTGTCTTCCAGCAGAGGTAGTTCAGTTTGCTGTTTTCTATGATGCTTTGCATATGGGTTTAGGCTGTGTTCTGATGTAGCATAGGTCAGTTATTTATTATGCATCCCGACAGTTTCATCCCCATTAATATAACTTTTCCACCCATGATCTTGAGTTAGCAGCCGTATTGTTTTCTCTATTGTTATGGAGTCATTACCTCATTGGTGAGGGCTTTGTGGTTTTCGCTGATCTTAAGAGTATGAGGTATTTTTTCTCCTAGAATGACTAGAACACGAGAAATTGACGGTGGGTGGAGTAATTATAGGAATATGACATCGAAATAACATATACACCTATAAAGGGGAATGTTGTAGCTGATGCGCTATGTCGAAAGTCATTTAGTGACGCTCTGTGTGAATCTGGTGTTTCGTAGAGAGTAATGGAAGAACTATCAGCATTACACATAACATGGGAGAAGTTGGGGGGAGAGGTTGTCTTTTTTAGATAACGGTGAAATCCAATATTTGGTAGTTTGTGGAAGAGTCCCATTTAGGGGATCTAGAGGTGGAGGAATGGAGAGACTAAGTAGTTTTTGGTGAGGCCCATAATAGTTTGTCCGAGGACGAACAACACCAAGTATTGTATCGCAGAAAGATTTTTGTTCTTTTGATGAGGCCTATGAAGGTTATCAGATATTTCCATAGTTCTCCTTTAGTGGTTCATCCTAGCATGGAAATGATATACTGAGCCTTGAAGATTCAGTTTTCGTGGTCTGGGCTGAAGCATGCGGTTGTAGAGTTTTGTGTCTCGATGTATAAAATTCCAGAATGTCAAGGCTGGGCACTGTGTCCATAGGTCTTTGCTCCAGCCATTAGTGATTCCCTAGTGGAAGTGGGAGGACATCTCAATGGACTTTGTTACTGGTTTACCCCATTCTCTAGGAGGACATGATGATATTTGGGTTGTAGTGGATCGCTTAACAAAATCATCCCACTTTATAGAAATCAAGTAGTCGATCTTAGTGGATGTTTTGTCGAGGATGTTTCTAGAGGAGGTTGTGAGTCTTAATGGAGTCCTGAGGACGATCCTTTTTGATCGAGACCCTCAATTTACTTCTAGGGTGTGGATAGGTCTCCATCATTCTTTAGGTTCTCATATTTTCCATAGCACTGCTTTTCATCCTCAAACAGATGGTTAGACAAAGTGAACTATCCAGAATATAGAAGACATGATATGATCTTGTGTTATTGATTTTTCAGGGTCATGGATCAGGAACATACCCTTGGTGGAGTTCTCATACAATAATAGTTTTCACTCCCCCATCAGTATTGTGCAATTTGAAGCCTTTTATGTCCGACCATGCCGTTATTCATTTTGTTGGACTGGGGTCGGAGAGATTGTAATTCTCGGAGCAGAACTAAGAATACAACATAGATGGTTAAGGAGATTCATAGGAGGATGAAGATAGTACAAGATCATCAGAAATCATATTTTGATCCAATAAAGACACCCTTAGAGTTTAATGTTGGGGATTATTTGTTTCTTGTAGGTGTCACCCCGTCGTGGGTAGGAATGGTTTGTTCATGGGAGTAATATTTCTCCCTGAATTGTTAGGCCTTTCGATGTTTTTTCTCATGTTGGAGCTGCGGCATATCGAGTAGCACTTTCCCCATAGATAAGCCAGATACATGATGTTTTCCATGTATCACATCTCCGTTGTTATCATCATGATGACTCTCACATCATCGATTGCGGAGAGATCGATGTTTATGATGATGAAGACATTGTGGAGAATCTTGTGGAGATCTAAGACCACAATAATATGGTGTTGCACGGGCATTCAATCCCCTTGGATGATGTCTTGGGGCGGCATGGTGGCATGGAAGAGAGTACCTGGGAACATGAGTCACAGATACGTGCTCAGTACCCAGAGTTGTTTGATGTTTAACTCTTTCCATTTAATTATGTCCCCCTTGTGGTTAGACCATTAATGATTATAATATGGATAACTTCTGATGCTTCTTGTGGCATTCCCCTTTTTTAGAGGTATCTCGATGGGTGGTCATTCGGAACCCCTTTCGTTTTCTCTTTAGGTGGGTTGTGAATTCATGAGGACGAGAATGTTTTGAGAGGTATCATATATAATGGTCAGACATCTCTGGTCCATTCCTTCATGAAAATGAGTAGTATGAGGTGATTTGGGATGTTAAGGTGACTCATCCTCAATACTTTTCAAATTTTTATATTCGGTGAACAGTTCCAACGGTAGATAGTTGTGAATAATGCAACGGTATACTTAGGTGAACAATGTCAACATTAACCTTCTATGAATAGGGAAACAGTAACCTTATGTAAACAGTGTCAACTTTAACCTTAAGTGAATAGTGAAACAGTAACCTTAGGTGAAAAGTGTCAACATTACCCTTCTGTGAATAGTGCAACGGTAACCCTAGGTGAATAGTGTCAACATTAACCTTATGTGAAATGTGCAATGGTAACCTTAGGTGAACACTGTCAACATTAACCTTCTATGAACAGTGAAGTGGTAACCTTAGGTGAACATTTCCCACATTAACCTTCTGTGAATAGTGTAATGGTAACCATAGGTGAATAGTGCAACGGTAACCTTAGGTGAACAGTGGAACGGTAACCTTAGGTGAACAGTGTTAACATTAGCCTTCTATGAATAGTGAAATGGTAACCTTAGGTGAATAGTTTCAACATTAACCTTCTGTGAATAGTGAAATGGTAAACATAGATGAACAGTGTTTGTAGAATTGGGAGGTTCCAATGGTGAGGTTCACAAATAGTCTTTCCGGAATAGTGAGGTTTCAATAGTGAGTTTCATGAACAGTGTTTAAAGAACAGTGAGGTTCTATCAGTGAGGTTCATGAACAGTTTTTCCAGAACATTGAGGTTCATGAATAGTGCTTCTAGAACATTGTGTATCCAGTAGTGGGGTTTCAACGGTGAGGTTCATGAACAATGTTTCCAGAACGGTGAGGTTCCAATGGTGATGTTCATGAACATTGTTTCTAAAATATTGAGGATCCAACGGTGATGTTCATAAACTGTGTTTCTAGAACATTGAGGTTCCAATGGTTAAGTTCACGAATATTGTTCCTAGAATGGTGATGTTTAAATGGTGAGGTTTATGAATGGTGATTCTAGAACAGTGAGGTTCATGAATATTGTTCACAGCTTCCAACAGTTTCACCCCTTTTATCATTTCCTTTGAAAAAAAAATCCATTTAAAGCCTCATTATAATGACAATAATTCCATTTCAAGGCCATAACTCATCTATTAATTATTCCTATGGCTCATGATGTTTTAACTTGGTCAAACTGCATTGTTTAATGTGATCCTCTTCTAATAGGGAGTCAATAATATCTTAGACCATCGCTCTGTTAAATATTCAAAAGGGACAAGATATCTTCCTCCCTTATTCTTCCACCCTGTTCTCTGGTGCAAGATGCTCGAACCTATGTTTCCTTCTTGTAGGAATTGATAGATCAAACTTTTCCCCGTGTTCTTCATGCTCCATGTGTACCCACTACATTGGTGCAGGCAGAAAGGGTCGATCATTCATTGAATTATGGTATGTTTTATCGTCATTCTTTTGGGGTTCATCTTCTCATGTTTCTCTTTTCCATAATATATCATCTGATCTCCATGCTTTTAAGGGAGTTTTCATGGGTGTCGGTAGGGATGGTCATAATGCGACATCGTCAGGTGGATGTTGTTGTCACGTGAGGAGGCGATTGTGAATCGTTGTAGTATAAAGAACATCAAGAACCGTTTGAGGTAGGTGATTCGTTTCTTCTCCCTTCTTTTATGTGAAACTGTATCGTTAGAATGTTTTATCCCATTAGATTATAATGGAATTTAAATAATAAAAATCTAAACCAGATAAATAAATTGATATCGATCATATGTTATTGCCTCTTGTTTTTCTAGAAAGTGTGATATCTATGCTAGCTTTTTCTAGTTGTTCGTTATTTATGGAAATTGTTAAAGAATGCAATGTAGGGAACAAATTGACAACTGTTTGGATAATGATAAAGAGGAATGAAATGAATCTGGTTCTACTTGATAATCAAATTGATGGCATAAGCATGTTTAATATGTTATCAATAGTTTCTAATTAGTTTCCCTGAATTTAGAACTTATGAATAATAAATCAGTTAATTTAAGATGGATTTGAGAACCGATTGTTAAATAACTCCTTGAAGGGTTTTGAGTTACCCACTTGATTGTTAAAGGGCCAAATGACCAATTATTAAGATGTTTGTTTTCCTACTACTTGTGTTGTGATTTTATCCTAGATTACTGTTGTGGTATATGGGGTCATGGAAACCATTGGTTATGGAAACAGATGACTCCTAGAGTGGTGAGATGCATCAGTTTATGCATGTTGGTGTCATAGAGGACATGAGGGATAATTGAATAGAATGGATGTGATTGTTGGATGCTTCCTCATTCTTATTGGTTTATTATCTTCTTTAATTTTCCCCAATGCTCGAGGAAGCTAGTCTTGCTTACCCTTATTTCTAAAGAGGCGAAGACGCACGGGGTATGCCACGTGCTTCATGTGTTTAGATTCTCAAAGGAGGTTTGGTCTATGCTCTTACTATTGGTGGCAAAGAGTCGATGGGTAGTACATCTACACATCGTGTTTAGCCCCCTTGTGATTAGTATCATGAAATGTTTTTCTAAAATGAATGGGAATATGCTAAAGTAATTTTTTAATGAATAATTTAATAAATGATGTTAACCTTTGGGGTTGGATTTGCTGGAAAATAATTATGAAGTTGTAATTTTAATGGGGTAGTGGACTTTAGGTATGATGCTAACGAAATTTAATGTGGATTTGTAAATGGTTAATTAATGTTTAAATAATTAATTAACATAAAGTGGAACATATAAAAAAAGGGAATGAAGTAATCTAATAAAGTTGTTTAAATGGTTGTGTGCTTATAGGATACCTTGTCTTAGATGTGGTAGCCTGGTATCCGAGAGACGTTAGCCGCAGTAGACTTTAAGACTAGGTTATACTTATAGTGTGGTTGAGAGATATAGTATATTCTATACATTATGTGTTTCTATACACTATTGCACCCAATCAGTATGGGAAACTGACACCCTGAGGATTCTAAGCCATGTGGGTGTTTTCCCCAACATTCCGGTGGGAGGATGGATGGATGGCGACCCCTTTGACCCCACTCTTTTCTCTTGGTAGATACTTGTTCCGGTAGGCATAGTGGTTAGTTTTCCCCATATAAGGTTATAGAGGGATGTAATGGCTTGTGTTTATTCACACACATATATTTTGGATATAGTATCCTATGGTCTACTATAGGTGTTACATGTATATGCTTTGTTGTCTTCAGGATCCTTATTCAGTGTATGGACTGTAATGACTTGTGGTATAATACCCGATGTATGATACACGTTATGAAAGTTATGGTGGCTCTTGGAAACTACCTGGTTACATTCTTCCATAGACATGGGGGGTTTTGTTCCATGAGGTTCATATTGTGGTGCTTCACCCAGGTGTGTGGAGGGAAGCCTTTTTGAGGAGAGAGTCTTAGGACGAGAGACGTCTTGGAAAAGTGGAAAACAAGTGGGGAAGTAGTAGTAGGGTAACCGTGATAATATTTTTTATATTATATACCCTTATATTCATTACTTAGTGAGAGTATCCATGGTGAGGTTGGGAACTTAATATACCTGTTTAGTGACGAGTTAGTTTCACTTATTGTTCACTGTGCTATAGCATAATTCCTTTACTTTTGCAAGAGATGCTTCAGGGAGGATCCAACTGAGTATATTGTTATAGTAACCCTCTTTATATATAATCTATTTTAGGACACTTCGAACTTATTGGAGATCAATCTAGTTTCTACTAGCTTGGGGTTTCAGGAGTTGTTTGGGCTTGTGTTTGCTTCTGTTTTTAATCTCTTTTGGGTACTTGTAGTTTTTACCCTTCTATTTGTAATAATTTTGGATGACATTACGTATGTGTACATGGGTATTCTTTTATATTTCAGTTCTGATTTGGAGTTGGTCGGTGTCTATCTTATCTCTCTCTTCTCCATGTGTTCTCTTAGAGGGTAATGCCTCCCATTTGTGTGTTTACTATACCCTCGGTGCTAGTTACCAACCCGGGGCCTAATGAAGGCGGGACTTAGGCGTCATTATCTCCCTTCTCACATTGCCACCCCAAGAGGGTTATGCATTATGGGGAGGGGTTCATGACAAGTTTCATCTACCCATGTGCAACATCGCAGGGTGGATCTAATTTTATTTATCTATATGAAGTTTTGAATATCACATCTTTTTATTGTTTACCATTAATATTAAAAAATCCCTATTTGGATAAAAAATCATTTTCATGGTATTAATTATTTATTCGATCAACATAGAGGGGGTAAAATACTTCTTAAATGTAGAAATCTATTCTTGATACCACCAATTATGGGTTTAGATAGATGATATAACCAAGAAATCATTACTCATGAGATATAATGACTATGAATCATAGTGATTCATTTTAGTATTGAAAATTCACATGAAATATTTTTTAGTAAGATAAATAATATATATAGAGAAGAAATACGTAATTTTTTAGTAGAATTTATTGACAATATCAATTTATATTTTAATAAAAAACAGGAATATAAATAAAAGTTTGGTAATATTATAATGGCCATAGTAAAGAATAAGTTATATTCTATGTTAATTAAGTGTTAAGTTTCACATAAAAAGTATCCTTAAAGTGTAATGTATCACAGCATAACTTATATCTGTGAAAAAATAAATGATATAGGTTATTGAATCATGTCATAGAACTATCACTATAAAATATACCAGTTGTTTTATTTGATTTTAAATATACAATTCAATTTTTTTGACAAATTTCATTCGATTCTGACATCCTCTGGTGAATTTAACACGGAAGGGGGTTATGTTTTCCTAGATTGAAGAATTTAATGATAGGTTCGTGGTTTTTAATTTTTCTAAATTCACCTATATCTTCAATAACCTTTATAAAATAATTTTTTATCCCACATAGTAAAAATAAAATAACGGCTTAACATCCAGTCATTTGAAAAATGATAAAGTAATATTTTATGCCTCTATTAATAGATGGATGATGATAAATGTTACCCAACAAAAGACCTTGAGTAGGTGGTAGAAATCATTTTATTCAATATTTTGTGGGTATATATATATATATTGAAAACTGTGATAAATATATGGATCACAGAGGACTAAAGTATATATTCACATAGAATGAGTAAAATATGAACAAAATTAGATGTTTTAATTTGATTAAAGAGTGTTATTTCTAAATACATTACCATAATTAGAATGAATAAATGGTGTTTGGTTCCATTATTCTAAAATATCACATTACCCTATCCATGAGAATGATTAAAATTTGGCCAATACATATGAATATCCAAAAGTTGTATTATTATATCAAAATGGAAGGGAAACAATCTTACCTTTCAAAAATTATTACTAATCCATCTATATATTAGAATATTATGGTGTATATTAGAGATGATATGAAACTATATAAAAAGGTATGAAATATTTAAGAGTTCAAAATTTGAAATTATATAGTTAAATGGTCCATGATATGAATTTATGTGCCCACAAAACGACAACTGAAAACTGTGCTTTCAGATGATTCATATAAATCATACTTCCATATTTTATAGGAAACCACAATGATATATTAGAATCCAATATAGTACATATTAATGGAGAACATGATGAAGAATATAGTAGAATATATAAATATATTCCAGGTATGAAATCTTCTAAATGATGATTTTATGAAATCTAAGGGAATAATGCAACCACTATCTATAAAAATTTTGAAATAAGAAAAGATAAATATTTATATCATTACTAGTCTTATTAAGGAATATAATGAATATAATGTGATATGGGTACTTATGGATATAATTGTCTTGTTTTTACAAATCATTACTATTTTAGAGGAATACACATTGATTCAACTTCCCAATATATATATAAGGGAACTAGTAATAATTCATTGAGTACCACTAAAATCATATCTGATGAGTATTATTGGCTTACACCATGATTATAGAGAGATCCCCAACATTCATTTTATATAATTTAAAACATTATATTGGTATAAAATTATTAAATGAATATAAAATCCAAAATTAAAATTCATATATTTGATAATATGATTGGATCTTCCTGAATATAATTCAAGGAGATCATAAACAATATCATCCTTTTGTTTAGTTATTATATATAAATTTTTCACTCTTGAATCCAAATGGAACCATATTATGCGATATGTGGACAGATATAAATAAAATATACATATTGGGATGAGGATGGAGAACTGAAGCAATTGGGAAAAATATCATATTCAAGAAATAGTAGATAAGTTTCTATCCATTAAATTTCATATCACAAAAGAAAAAAAAAGATATAAGATCTTTTATGATAATCATTATTTGTATTTGGAGTTTGATGTTTGGTGCAAAGTGTTTATCCAAGTATTATATTAGAATATAGTTATGAGATTTGGGAAGAAGGTAAAAATGTGACCAATAAATAGTTGTATGATAGATATAATTAATGTTGTGAGGACATTATTATATCACTTATTACTCTGTCCAAACCACCATTAGTAATATGATATTTTCCATGTTTTTATATTGAGGGACTGCATTCCAGGCCTATCACATGTACCTTAGTATAATGTTATGTAGTTGGAACATGATCTCTCATATTGGGAATGAAAAGAGTATATTTGTGATAATAGAAAAAATGTATTTTAAAACTCGACAACACACCTCATCAATGTTCTTTGGAGAAATCATTTGATTGAGGACACTGTGGATAGTATAATATTTAATGAGAATAAATTATACAAACTTTTTATTGATTTTTCTAATCAAATTTCAAGGGATAAATTCATTTAATGGTGTATAATGTATCACCATTTTACATTAAAAATTATTTTATTTCCATTAAAAATAATATTTTTCACCCCAAGATTTCATAGTATTTTATTCATTTAAATTAATTCAATAACTTACACAACATGCAACAATGAGTTCAAGGGTACCACAACTTACCAAAAAAGCCGTTCAAAATCGATTATGAATATTATTATCTGAATTTTGAATTTTATATAGTCCTTATATATTTAGAACCCAGATTATGAGTTTCTTAGACATAATGTAAAAACAAATACATTTTTTCAGATAAAAGAATTATTTTTCAAAAATACAATTTTACCGTCTTTTAATAGAGAACCCTTTTTAAATCCAATATCTGATACTTTTATATAATAAATATGACAAAATAAACTTCTTATTTAGAATCAGGACATAAGAGTTTAGTTTCATTAATTTTTTGGGGTTTTTCTGATATCTTTACTATTTAGGTCAATAGGGAAAAATACAATATTATTACAGAAAACAACATTCTTTCTCAAAATTATTTACAGCATTAAAATTTACATTTTTATGGTTAGTAAGTACAAATAGAATATATTTTTACCATTCAATCCAACGATGTTCATTGTAAGTAATTTCACATTGAAATTATACATAAACAAGTGTCAATATTTTGATAGTTATTGTTTCTTAAAAACACTACATTTGTTTTGACAACAAGAGTTAATTTGAAATTAATAAATGAAACTTCTTTTTTTTGAAATTGGTATAATAGAATTATTTTTTGAATTTGGAATATCATAATTGTCATATGGTTAGTTTTTGGTATTTTTTAGAAAACATTCAATTTATGATGAATAGTGAAAAACACTGAGTTATTGTTTAAAACCAAAATTTTATTAAAATAATTATATATATTATTTATAAAAAATTTAGGTCAAAATAGATAAATAATTCTTATATATTTTCAATGTAATTCATTGGAGTCATTTTGTAATATTTTTAGATATATTAAATTTTATTGAACTTTTTACCATCTTTTACCCACCTCCTAGGAGAATTTGCAAATTTGCATAAAACATAATTTTGTCACTTCTGTGAGTGGAATTTCAAAATTAAGAAAAAAATGCTTGATATCAATTAGAAAAATGTGGTTCAATATGATAAAAATAAATTTGGTGAATAATACCATTTTTACTATTATTTACCATGGTTAAAAGTAAATAGGGTAATTTAGGGAAAATGATATTATTCTAACACTAAGAAATGTCCTAATTCTATTGGATAATTTTAATTAGACAAAAAAAACCTTAGGAACAAAATATAATCCATTAGATACAGTTATATTATATTAGGACATTTATTATTATTTAATTCAAAGAAGAGTTAAAAAACATCAAATCAAAGTTTAATAACAAAATCATTTTTAATATTGGGTTATATATAAGAAAAATTCGACTATAAATATTAATTAGAAATATAAGAAGTTTTAATACATTATAGTATTTAATTTATCAATTTTAGACATAAAATAATTAAATTTATTTATGACACAATGATGATGCAGTTATTACCATATTAATGAATGAATAAAATCATTGACATTATAAAATCCGAATAAATGTAATTTGAGACTTTGAATAAATTCCACTAATTTTATAGGTTAATATTTAATGTTATGGTTGGTTATATAAATTTTTTAAAAGAAATATTTCTGTTATGATTTAATGAAAAAAAATACCAAATAATGTCAAAATTGACATAAAATGGTTTTTAAAATGAATATTTTATTATTAATTTATATAATAGTCCTAAAAAATAAGTTTCATCCAAAATAATTATATAATAATATATATTACATTAATGAACCAATTGGGGTTCGATTGGATTTTTATAGTATGTTTATTAACCATATAATATAAAAATACAAAGAGACATGGTGAATGTCAAACTATATAACAAAGAGTTAAATCTAAATGATAAGGTTAATATAGTGACCCAAACCTATCTAAAACCTTTTGGTTGATTGGTTTTAAACCCATCCCCTTATTATAATTTAAATAATTCATTTTTGAGCAATTATATTCCAACATGTTTTTTATCATAATATAATATTTCTAACTTTTCCTAAGGTGCCCCTCACCACTCTTATAAAATGTAACTCCCCATTCTCTCTAATTAACATGTTCAAAGCCATTTTGTTCGGCCAACCCCTATCTAAATACCTTCTAAAATGTCATGACATAATCCTAGAGGCCTTATTTTAGTCAGAAATCCAACCTATGGAGCCCTTTTTATCAAATTAAAAGGAAGAACTCAAAGAAGTGGTAAATATTTCCTCACCTCTTCCAAGTTCCTTTCTTCTTCCACTTCCTCATTATTTTTTGATTCCATTATAAAATAATAACTCCTGTAAATTCAATTTACTGTGATGTTATAATAAATAAGGTACAACCATGTTCATTATTTTATCCATCCTTTGAATTACATGTCACCAAACGTGCGTACGTATGGCTTACCATCTCCACGTTGTGGTGTAATTTTTATTCAATACATTATTATTTGGATGGGTATACTAATGATGGGTAATTGATGTAAATAATATATATAACATGATAATGATTCTGTATATATGATATACCATCAAATTATATTTTATTTTAATATCAAAATAATGATATTTTCGCTCATACGTACGTACGGATTACCGTCTCCACGAACACGATTTGATTCGTTCCCCATCATATCCATTCAAAACTAATTTTCATTATATGATTAAAAATAATTCTTAAAAAATTAATATCATTTTAAATATGAATATGATACATCCAATCCATAAAAATAATTACTTAAATAACAAAGCATATAATGGAAAAAGAATTAGTTAACACCCGAAACGACGATAATACTAAGATATTATTAACAAATCAATATTAAATGATCATATATGATATCATATTAATGTATATGATTATTGTATAATTTAATAACAATTACTTCAAATTTATTCATGATGTTAAAATACGCTCGAACAAGAAAATTTACAAGTTAAGGGTTAATTCTATAATCTATTTGTTTTCATAGGTTGTTTTTATGTAAGTATCTACTGGGAAATCTTTATTATCCTCATCAATGATTCATAAAAATGTATTTAAATAAATATTTTTACTAGTTAAAGGTGTAAAGTTATTTATAACCTTATTTAACCTTTTATGTTTTGAAAGGAATCTTTCTGTCGTTTTCCAAACAATGTACTTTATGACATTTTCAACAAAATTAAGATAAAAATGTGTTTTAAACATATATGGCAGGTGGGGATATTTTACGCCATTATAATAGCACCGATTAATCCCTTACAAGCTTATAAAAAAAATTCAAAAAACAAATTCTTTCTAATTATGTGACACTTAAATTATTTCAAAATAGAAATAGATAATTATCTAAAAAAGTTGTTATTTCATCTATGTCAACATCCATTGATGGATTGTATGTTTATTTGATGTTGATTTATTATGATACAAAACATCCATATTGTATTGAAGGTTTTGTGATACGTTTAACTGTGGAGGTTCTATTTTTATACCATTCATGGTTTATGGTTAATGTATTGACATTTTTTATTCTTGTTTTAATTTTAATGTTTATGATATAGTTCAATATTTTTATATGACTAATGTATTGGACTTATTAAGTGAAAGGTGGAGCTCTCTATAGCTCCTAGATACATCAGTAGGTCTAATGATATAACTAATAGTGGAATTGGCCGAGGCCTTTACCAATTTGATATATGGTTTTGGCTGTGGCCTTAATCATTTTTAGATGACTTGGCCAAGGCATTTACAAAATGTTTTAGAATGTTCAGAATTATGCATTCCCTCAATATGAAAGTGGCTATTGATATTGAATGTGATTATTCAACTAGTAGAATATCCATGTGAATAAGTAAATTGAATTATTTTATTGTACCTTTTCCATATTATGCTGAATATTATTCTTTAAAAGTTTTTGTTCTAGTCTTATACATTGACTTAAATGTTTATTCTTATTTATGAATGTTTCCTCTATAGTGTTTTTCTTACTGAGAATCTGAGCTCACCCCCTTCTATGTTTTAATTATCCCAGGATTCCAAGAAGTGATTTAGGATTTATAAGCAGGGTTAATGTAGGGGATTAATGGAATTCTCAACGGATCATTTATTTTGTGTTTTATTTTCTAATTTGTAATGTAATGTTAATGTATCTAATCTATTTTCCAAGACTGCTAAATTGATCAGTCTTTTGGGACGTGATTACTAGTAATCATTCCAATGTATTAAAATAATGCACCAACTCTGGAATTTTAGGATAGAGGATTTAAAATTGGTATCAGAGGAAGTTTATCAAAAACCAGGAAAATTGATTGAGTTAAACACTGATTAGAGAACATTACCCTAAGATAGAATTTAAAGATTAGTATAGAAGAAATTCCTAGAATTTTGGTACTGTAGATATTTTGTGAGTTTTCCAAGAAATACAACCCTATATTGATATGATTGGGTAGAGGTGGCTCTAGAATAGATGTACCTAGGGATAAAACCTGAAAACACCACTTTGAGCTAGACTGAAATGGGAACAGGTTCATGACAACGGGCCTTTCTGCACTCTTAGTTATGACACTACCGAGGGATATGCTTTAGATTATTCTTGTTTTCATTACAAATCATTATGAAAGATTTATGAGTATATACCTTCTAAAAGAAAATGTTTGTATGGATTATATCCATAAACTGTTCAATTTATGTTAGAAATTTTAAATGATTGGAAATATTTATTGCAATTCATAAACTAACCTAGTTTGTTACATTGTATAGAAATGGTGCCTAGTATATGGAATGTGAACTCCAACAATACGTATGATCCAAAGAGTAAGAAGGATCGTATGTTTAATGGTATTAATCTAACATTTAGAAGGGAAATAGTCTCCCATGTATTCTCAACATATGAAGAAATAGTATCATGTGTAAAGAATTATCTGAATCATATGGCTTTGAACTGGAGAAAGAGAAGAAAATTATGGAATAGATAAATATATATAAAGGTAAGGGGGAAAAGAAGGATTTTCTTATATGTGATAACTGTGGAAAGAATCACCTTGGTAAATATTTTAAGGGGAAGGGAGTTTGTTATAAGTGTGGTGAAAAAGGACACCAAATACGTGATTGCAAGGTAAGAAAAATATTTCAAATATATAATTCTTCATCTGAAAGGAGTCTGGGTACTACATGAATCAATGTCCAAATCATAATAGAATACCCCAAATGCTACTATTGGATAATAATCATGTTATGATACTACCAAAGATGAAGTGAAATTATTAGATTTCTTACATTGTTGTTAATGTACTGTGTCTTTTGAGTATTTTATTAATGAGATACATGTTATATGAATTATAGAGTATATAAGGGTACTACTACAGTACTATTTCATTAAGGACTTGAGATTGTGTGGAACCCCGAAAAGTGACTCAATATCGGGTTAAATTTTTGGAAAATATATTGTTGAAAGAATGATACTCCATAATATGGTTCTGATACTGACATAGTAAATTTTGAATAATACATGATTTCTTTGGATAAATTATATTGAATACTCTTGACTACCTTGAAACTGATTAGTGATTTGTTAATTATATCATTGCTGGATTTTACAACAATTTTGGGTAGGAGTATATCCAGTATTTTATATGGAATAAGGGAACATGAATTTAATCAATAAGGATTTCTGGTAATTCAGGATGTTGTGGTGTTTTAAAAGAATACATGATAAAAGTTTTCGCATGTTATTATGTGGAAAAAAGGATCTTCATTGTGTTTACCTTCCTTATAATTTTTGTAATGTGAGTTTGGACTGAAGTATTTTGGATAATTTTATTTGAGATTATTTCTGTATTTCCATAAAAGGAAGACCCGGAGGTCGGGCGGCAACACGTCACGTTTGGCAAGGCCGCAAGACATGAACCTGCAACCGAAGGGAGACAAGGGTGTATCACCTAACAATGGCCCATGTGATATCCTAGAATGAATTATGTAGTTTTTTAAAATGGTCTGAAACATGAGATATAAATTCAATTTTTTAACACTACGCGAATAGGATAAATGGAATATTTTTTTATGTTCTATTATCATTTAGAGTGAAATATGAGTTATTGGTAGAAATTAGTTAATGGATGGAACACTACATGTCAAGTATATATATTTTTCTCTTATTCTATGAAGAAATTAATTATTTAACATTAGGTAAGGGATCTTAAAACTAAAAATGTGAAATGATAATACATTATTTTTTGTTGAACCGATGATATTTTAAATCATCATAGATTGATGGGTTTGAGGCCATAAATTATAAAATTGATTGTGACTGATGACCTAAATCACCCATATAAATATTTACATTTTCCCTCCAATTATGTGTCTCTAATTTCCACCAATGTTATCTTAATTGAAATCATAATTTGGTGGTGACCCTTTAATTTCCCTTTTCCTATTATTAAGACTAAATATTTCTAACCCAATTTCCGTTGTGGGTTTTACCACAATGGTATTTTATATTTTCAAACTATTATTTTTGAAGAAAAATTTCCAATTGTGAGGATGAAATTTATTGACGGACGGAAAAAGGTAAGTCCCAATGATTTCATAGTACGTTATTACTTCAAATAAATGCAATAACTTGCACTACACGAAACACTGAGTTCAAGTGCCCCACGACATACCAAACAAGCCGTTCAAAATTTGTTATGAATATTTTTTACTGAATTTTGAATTTTTTATAAACCATATAACTTTATATTCCATATTATGAGTTTCTTAGACATAATTTATGAACAAATTATTTCTTTCAGATAAAATATATATTTTTCAAAAATCCAATTTTACTGCCTTTTAATGGAGAACCCTTTTTAAATCCAATATTTGAAACTTTTATATATTCAATTTGACAAAATAAAATTCTTCTTTAGAATCGAGAAATAATATTTTCATTTCCATAAATTTTTGGTGTTTTTACGATAACTTTCATGTTTGGGTGAATAGTAAAAAATACTATATTTTAAATGAAAACAACTTTTTTAATCAAAATTACTTATATTTTTAAATTAAAAATTTTAATTTTCTGGAAGTATAAATAGATTATATTTTTACAATTTCTTCCAATAATGGCCACTATATGTATTTTTACTTTGAAATTATACATAAATAAGTGTTAATATTTTGATAGTTATTGTTTTTTAAATACAAGCTATTTGTTTTGACAACATGAATTAATTTTAAATTGATAAATTCAACTTCTATGTTATGAATTCGGTAAAATAGAGTTCATTTTTGAATTCAAAATATTAAAATTATCTTAGGGTGAATCTTTGGTATTTTTCTGAAAACTTTGAATTTTTAAGGAATAGTGAAAAACACATAGTTATTGTTTAAAACTGAATTTTTTAAATAATTATTTATTTTATTTAAATTTATTTTAGGTCAAAATAGACACATTATAACTATATATGTTCAATTTAATTTATTGGAGTAATTTTTTAATAATATTAGTTATATAAAATTTTATTGAACTTTTCACCGTCTTTGTCCACCTCCAAAGAGAATTTGAAAAATAGAATAAAATTTAATTTTACCACTTCTATGAGAGAAATTTCAAAAAACTGAGAGACACATTTGATATCATTATGAAATATTTTGTTCAATAAAATAAAAATAATTTTTGGTGAATATTTACTCTTTACTTTTATTTTCCACGGTTAAAAGTAAATAGGGTAATTAAGGTTACAAATGATATTTATATTACACTAAAACATGTACTAATTCTATTGAATAAGTTTAATTCGATAAAAAAAACTTTAGGAATAAAATATGATCCTTCAGGTTAACTTGGATTAGATTAGGACATTTATTATTATTTAATTCAAAGAAGAGTTAAAAGAGTTGAAATCAATGTTTAATAATGAAAACATTTTTAATATAGGGTGATACATAAGATAAATTAGACTATAAATATTAATTAGAAAGATAAAATTATTTCCAACATAATAGTATTTTATTTATAATTTGTAGAAATTATATAATTAAATTTATTTATGACACAATGATGATGTAGTAATAATCGTATTAATGAATGAATAAAATAATTGACATTATAAATATACAAATAAATGTAATTTGAGACTTTTTATAAATTCCACTAATTTCCTAGGTCAATATGACATGTTAGGGTTGGTTAGATAAATTTTTTTCGAAGTAATAATTCTGTTATGATATTAACAAAAAAACAAATACAAAATAGTGTCAAAATTGACATTAAATAGAATTTAAAACAAATATTATTTTATTAATTGATATAATTGACCTAAAAATCTAAGGTTCGACCAAAAGACATATATAATAATATATATGACATTAAGAAACAAATTAGGGTTATATTTTCATTTTATAGTTAGTTTATTAACCATATACTATAAAAATACAAAGAGACAGGATAAAAGTCAAACTATTTTACTAAGAGTTAAATCTAAATGTTATGGTTAATATGGTAACATAAACCTATATAAAACATATTGGTTGAGATTTTTCAGACCCATACCTATATTATATTTTAAATATTTTATTTCTGAGCCATTAGAAACCGAAACTGAATTTATTATAAAATAATATTTTTTGTTTTTCCTTAGGTGCCCCTTAACCCCACTTATAAATGGGCACTTCCCCTTCTCTCACATTCACACCTCCAAAACCATTTGGCTTGACCAAAACATACACAAATATCCTCCCAAATAACCACCCTTCATCATAGAGGCCTTACATGAGTCATAAATCCAACCCAAGGAGCCATTTTGATTTAATCAAAAGGAAGAACCTGATGAAGTGGTAAATATTTCATCACCTCTTTCAAGTTCCTTTCTTCATCCACTTCCTTTTTCTTTGTTATTTCAGTTAAAAAATAATAACTCTAGTATCTTCTATATACTATTATATTATTATAAATATGGTACATCCATATTCATTATTCTATCAATCCTTTGAATGACTTGTCATTATAAGTGCCTACATACATCTTATCGTCTCCACATCGTGGTGAAATTGTGATTCAATACATTTTTATTTAGATTGGTATAATAATGATGTGTAATTGATGAAAATAATAAATATTACATGATAATTATTATTTATATTTGATATACCTTCCAATTATATATTATTTTAATATCATAAACTGACATTGTCGCTCATGCATGCGTACAGATTACCGTATCCATGAACGTGATGAGAATCGTTCTCTATCATATACATTCAAGACAAATTTTCATTAGATGAATAAATTTTTTTAAAGACTTAATATCATTCTGAATATGAATAAGATAAATCCTATCCATAACAAACCTTATTTTCTTAACAAAGCATATAAAGGAAAACAAATCAGTTAACAGTCGAAACGACGATAATACTAAGATATTACTAACAAAGAAATTTTAAAAATCATATATGATATTTGTTGACCGCACCTATTTTGATAATATCAAATTATGTTTCAATATTCTTTTATAATCCCAAATAATGGTTATCTTTATTTTAATTAATCTTTAAATGTATGAAATCTTACTATTAAGTTGATAAAATATCAAAATGATCATTGGAATTTGTTAATCAATGGTTATCTATGTCTATACTTATTTAGAAATGTTACTACCTCAATATGAATATGAATTTCATAGAACAGATATGTATTAAGTGTTGAGTCACTGATACAGACCTACCAGTACATAGTCTATAGATATGTAATTGTCAGTGATAGACCAATATTTCTGTGACACTAGGTCACAGGTACATAGTTACCGATACAAGCTACCGATTCAAACAAACAGACAGACATATACCGATATGAAGTCCACCGATACAAATAAACAACAACAAATACAGACATACAATTTCCACTGATACAAATAGATATTGACAAACAGTGATCGATACAAGTCTACAAATACAGACAGAAGTCTACAGCTACAATGTTCACCGATTGAAGCTCACTAGTATGGGTCACTGATATAGAAGTAACTACCACTAGAAGGAGCTACCGGTAGAAGGATCTACTGCTAGAAGGAGCTTCTACTATAAGGTTCTATCGACAGAAGGAGCTACCGCTAGAAGGAGCTACCGCTAGAAGGAGAAACTACTACTAGGAGTTTCCGATAGAAGGAGCTACCAATAGAAGGAGCTACCAATAGAAGGAACTACCAATTCAAGCGATCTACCACTACACAGACTAACATTTATTGATGCAAGACCTACAATTACACATCCACCACTACAAGCTCACTAATACCCAGAGATGTTGATAGAAACCAACCACTATATCTATAAACTCTATTTATATTTGTATATTTACCAAGGACCATATTTGATGATTTTAATGCAATTTCTATTAATTAATGATAGTTGATGGCATGTCATGAACCGTACCTCGTACCTATAAAAAGGTAATTAATCATATTTCTGGAGATGAAGATATATAAAAGGTAACCTCAAACTACTCGAAGCAGTGTGTGTGCTGATCATTCATTCCATGCACATACGAAACAATCTTTTGAAGATGCATGTGGTATTACATGAATATAAGATAATGGAATAATACATTCAGAATCTGTAGAAGCTATTCATTCAAGGAAAAAATAGATTCATAAATTTCTCATACAATCAACCTGATCATGCTGATCAACCTGGACCTGGAACTCAAATACAAAAAATGACACACTGTTTTTCTTAACAAAAACCACAAAAGAAATCAAAGCTGCATCTGCATCAATCTAAGGAGTCCAGATCTTCACTCAAAACACTTAGAGAATTATAAACTAATCTATATTTGTTTAGTTCTATTGGTTTTCATTTATTTATATTTTGATAAGTGTGTGTTCTGTTTTTACACACTGACTCATGAGAAATTACTGGAGGATATCTAGAATCCTCACTCAAACCTTCTGAATCCTTTTAGTTCCCACTGTGAATTGTGGTTGATGTCAAGTGTGACCTGGATAGCCTGTGTGCTATTGTTTTTGTTTTCCAACGTAAAACTATGGTTTAGGTGTTATTGTCTAGATAGTCTTTTTACTATTGTTAACCCCGATCAATTGTGTGGATCAATGTTCTATATTAACTGTTTGAGAGGACTATGTCTCATCTTGAGACTAAACCTCTTGGTTAAACCTTCTGTGCATGTTTATTTTTAGTTAAAACTGTAATGAATATTCCACTGCTAAGTGCATTAAATATAAATTTGATTTAATGTTACACTGATAGTTAAATTAAAAAGTGTTGGTATTTTTTGTAAACTAGTAGGCTTGCTTCAAAATCTAATCTAAACTTCAGATCAGATTAACAGAGAACTAATCATTTTTTGAGAAATTGATTAAACATTTACAATCCTTGTAAATTCACTACAGTTTAACTTGTTTTATAAATAATGTGATTTTTAATATAAATATTTTGAACATAATTTTTTAATTGGAACTCAATTCACCCCCTCTTGAGTATCCACTACGACCAACATTTGGTATCAAAAGAAAGTTTGTTAATAAAAGATTTCCAAATACTCTATTTTTTAACTGTGACTTTAGTTGTATCATAATGATCTTAAATTTCTGTTAGTTTGAAATTTTATCTCTGAAAATATATTTTCTATAATCAAATTATGGATAATAGAATAGAAGGTGATGCTACCAATAAGCCACCTTTCTTTAATGGTGCAAATTATGCTCAATGGAAACTAAAAATGAAACTTCATCTAGAAAGTATGGGTTTTTATCTCTAGACTGCTATAGAAACTCAGTATAGGATTCTAGAAATGGAAATAACAACTTGGTATAAACTTACTAAAGAAGCTTACAATAATAATTTCAAAGCAATGAATGCTCTGTACTGTGATTTAGGGGATGAAGAATTTAATCGAATATCTTTTTGTAAAACTGCTTATGAAATCTGGGATACTTTGGCTATTTCCCATGAGGGATAAACCAAGGATAAGGAAATGGTATTGAATACATACACTATTAAGTATGATAATTTTAAAAGGAAGCATGGTGAACCTATTTATGACATGTATCTCAGGTTCAATGAAATTGTAAATACAATGAGCTCACTTGGAAAAGTTATTCATGCAAAAGAGAAAATCATGAGGATACTAAAATGTCTGCCAGAGAGATGGAGAGGAACATTAGTTTCAATATGAGAGTCAGGTGATATATGATCACTACCTCTTATGGAGTTAATTGGTATGTTGATGATGTATGAAGAAGAGCTAAATGTAGACAAAAAGGAATATGAGAATCCTTGGAAGAGATCAGTGACTTTTAAGTCTACTGCCTTCATGAGAAAGGACAAAGTTAAAATTCAAGTTACATGTGATAGATCAAGCAGTGAAGATAGGGCATCTAAATGTGATGTTGAAATGGCTCAGATAGCCAGGTGATGTAAAAAAAATCTTGGAAAAAAATGTTCTTCATAAAATCCAATTACAATGGAAAGTATGAATTTAAAGGTCAATGGGAGAAGGATTGGAAAAGTAATGATAAAACTAATGACATAGTCTACAATGAATGCAAGATAAAAGTACATATGATTTATGACTATCCAAAATTAATGTACAAGAAGAAATATGAAAACAAGGAAAAAAAATATAAGAAAGATTTTAAAGCAACATGGAGTTCTTCAGAAGACCGCACAAGTGAGTCTGAGGTTTCTGATTCTGAAAAGAATCATTCCAACATGTGTTTCATGACTACTAATTCTGAGGTACATGTTTCCCCTATGGTGAATAATTTTTATTTTGATAATGAAAGTAACTCAAATAGTGATGATAATATGTCTAAAGACGAATTACTTGAATACTATAACATGATAGAGGATACATGTAATGATCTAAAAGATTTTTAAATATCATTAATGAAACAGTATTCCTTATCTAGTACTGTTAAATATGATCATAGTACAGAAAATAAAAAGATTTATTAACTGTTAAAAGAGAATACTCAACATAAATTGTCCATTGAGAATCATATAATAGACATAGAGAAGTTAACTAATGGAAAGAATACTCTGACTCAAATGCTTGGAAAACAAGTGGCACCAAAGTACACTACTGGTTTGGGATAGTAACCTGGACAGAGACAGTTTGTTAAAAATAGATTTATTCCAAAAACTGAAGAGCATGCCGCTAGTTACAGTTCTATAAATTCCTATGTCTCAACCATCTATTAAAATATTTATAGATCAATCAATGTTTATCTTTCAAAATCTTTTTAATCTATTGATTATATGAAACCCATTAGGAAAATCTGGGTACAAAAATTCTTGCTTTCTAACATGTCTGGACCCAAGAAAATCTGGGTACCAAAATCATATTATGTCTAAAAATTTTTTGTAGGAAAAATGATTAAACATTTTATGTAGGAACACTTAGTACAGTGATAGTGGATGTTCATGACACTTGACATGATATTTTTCATGCTTCAAGATCTTAATCAATGTTGATGGAGGAAATGCCACCATTGCAGAAAATTCAAAAGGAAATATCACCGGCCTATGTCAAATTGGTGACACTAATTAAATTTTGATTTCTAACGTATTATTTGTAAATGGATAAAAGTAAAACCTGTTATGTACTTCTCAGTAGTGTGATAATTGTTTCAATGTTAAATTTGAAAATGATGTTTGCCGTGCAATTGATTCTAAGAATGTTTTGACATTTACAGCCTTGTGAAATTAAAATGTATATGATGTAGATTTGAATTCTTTATCTAGGAATAATTTTACTTTTTTAAATGGTTTTCATAAAGATTCTTGGCTATGGCACAGAATATTTGGACACTACAATCTTCACTAACTTATCAAACTGACTAAGATAAATTTAGTTTGACACCACATCAACTAAAATTCCAATCAGACAAAGTTTCTACTCACTGTCAAATGGGAAAAAACATAATGTTTCATTCAAATTAAAGAATGAAGTTTCAACTTAACAACCTCTCGAGTTGGTTCACATGGATTTATTTGGACCTTCTAGAATTTCTAGTTTGAATGGGCAGCAATATGTCTATGCCTTAGTAGATGACTTCTCTAGATATACTTGGGTATATTTTCTTGCTCACAAAAGTGAATCTTGTTCCCATTTTATTAAATAACCCAAGATTGTATAGAACCATAGTGGAATAATGATTAAGACCCTGAGAAATGATGATGGACGTGAGTTTAAAAATCATCATTTGACGGCTATTTCTCGCATAATGGCTACAATCATAATTTCTCTACCCCTAGAACACCTCAATAGAATGGTGTAGTTGAAAGAAGGAATAAAACCCTTCAAAAAATTGCATGAACAATGCTTAATGAATATGAAATACCTGTTTACTTCTGGGCAGAAGCTGTAAATACAGCTTGTTATATATTAAATAGAGTCTTGATTAGACATGTTCTCAAAAAGTACCCTTCTGAACTATGGAATAATAGAAACCTAAAGTGAGTTATTTCAGAGTTTTTGGTTGCAGAGTCTTTATTATAAATTCTATGGATAATAATGACAAATTTTCATCAAATAGTGATGGTGGAATCTTTCTAGGTTACTCTATAACCTATAAATCATATAGAGTCTTTAACAAAAGAACCAAATGTGTGGAAGAATCTATTCAAATCAAATTTGATGAAACTGATCCACATGAACCTAAGACCCCTATTGATAGTATTGAAGATGATTTATCATTTCTGAATCCTAATGACAAAAATAATAACCATGTTGTCATGACAACTAGTTCTAGAAATATTCCATAATCCGCTTCTGGTGAACACAAACCTAGAGATGAACCCGAAATTTCTAGTCCTACCTTTACAAGATCAACTAGGATTCTAAAGAACCATTCTTTAGATGTTTTTGAACGTAATCATGATAGAGGGACACAGACTTGAGATTCTCTATGAAATCAAGTTTAACATCAAGCCTTTCTTTCATTGTTAGAATCTAAAAATATCAATGACACAATCAATGATGAATTTTGGGTATTGGATATGCAAGAAGAATTAAAACAATTTGAAAGAAACAAATTCTGGGAAATAGTTGATAGACCTAAATATAATTTGACCATAGACACAAAATGGGTTATTAGGAATAACATTGATGAGTCTGGAAATATCATTAGAAATAAAGAAAGACTAGTTTCACAAGGATATAGTCAAGAGGAAGGAATAGACTATGAGGAAACCTCTACACCTGTAGCTAGAATAGTAGCTATTTTGATTCTACTTGTCCTTGCTTCTCATTTAAATTTTATGTCATATCAAATGGATGTTAAATGTTCTTTTCTATATTGTTTTATAATTGAAGATGTTTTTGTTTAAAACCCACTTGGATTTACTAATCCTCCTTTTCCAAATCGATTTTTTAAGCACTCTAAATCATTATTTGGTTTAAAACAAGTTCCATGAGCTTGGTATGATAGACTTAGTATGTTTCTTATTTAGAAATGTTTTTCTAAAGGGATTGCTGATACAACTCTCTTTGTGAAAAGAATTTACAATTAGGTTTTAATAGTGAAAATCTATGTTGATGATATTATTTTTTGATCTTCTAAAAATGCTTTGTGTATTGATTTTTCAAAAAGTATGAAAAAAGTATTTAAGATGAGTTTAATGGGAGAACTCAAATATTTTGTTAGATTTAAATTTTTTTAAAATGAAAATGGTATAATTTTAGATAAAATTAAATATACAAATGAACTTTTAAAACGTTTTGGTTTGGATGGTAGTAAGGGTAATGACACACCCATGAGTATCACTTGTAAGTTGTATGCTGATGAAAATGGAAAACTAGTGGATCAAACCAAATACAGAGGTATGATAGGGAGTCCTCTATGTCTTACTGCTAGTCAAACATATATTTTATTTAGTTTGTCTATGTGTGCAAGATTTCAATATAATCCAATGGAGTCACACATGCTTGCTGTCAAAAGGATTTTCAAATATCTTAATCATACTAATAGCTTAGGGTAATTCTATCCAAAAGGAGAATCATTCGATTTAAAAAGTTACTTTGATGCAAACTTTTCTGGTTTCAAGTTAGATAGAAAGAGAATTTCTAGAACATGTCATATTTTAGGTAAGTCCTTAGTATCATTGGGTAGTAAAAAGCATAACTCTGTTGCATTGTCTACTTCTGAAGCAGAGTACATTGTTGTTGGTAGTTTTTTTGAACAAATTATGTGGATGAAACATACATTACAAGACTATTGATATAAATTTATACATATATCTATAAACTATGATAACACTAGTGAAATTAATATCTCAATTAACCCTATATCACACTCTAGGACCAAACACATTCATGTAAGGCACCACTTTTTGACATATCATTACCAAAAAGGTGATATTACTCTTGAATATATAGGTACTGAACATTAATTGGCTGACATATTCTCCAAGCCTTTATTTTTAGATATGTTATGTTACATTAGATATGATTTAGGAATGATAGACTTTGTAGAAGCCTAAACTCACCATTACCTAAACCTCACCATTATCCAAACCTCACCGTTATTGAAATCCTCATCGATATAAATCTTCACTGATAGAAAAAATCACTGTCAGGGTGCTCACTAGTAGTTCACACCAATATGTCATGCGCTATTTATTTTTCATCTTCTTTAGCCGAAACTCTTATTGTTCTCAATATAATTCTTTTTATTACATTTAGATTCCTATATTATAAAAACTAAGTCTTAGTCACATTTCAATCAACCACAAACTCTCCTCTCTTCAATCCTCTCTTCCCAAACCCCCACATTTCACGTAAACCCAAGATTATTCGATCATGGATAGAAAAAACAGAACATCCTAAAGTCAAGGATGAGAGTGATGAGTCGAATGCGAAGAAGCAGAAAACAAGACTCAAACCTAGTGGTAGTGGGAGTATAACAAGGTCAGGAAGGAATTTAGTGAACCTGCATTTGCAGAATAGATTAATTATAATAGAGAAGGAACTTTTTTCATAATGGATTATATTTAGTATGTCATTGATTCTGAGAATATTGGAGGAGCAGGGATGCCTCGAATGATTCACAAACAAGAATGGCTCCAATTACCGCAAACTAGTAAAAGAATTTTATGCATTAGTGTGCTTTGAGAAATTAGATGAGGAGAATAGAATGGTTTCAGTTGTGAATAGAAGGAAAATATCTTCTTCCTCTGTTGAATGGGATGAATGTTTTAAAGTCCCAAATGAAGGAATTTTTGGGTATTTCCTAAAGAAAATTCCTCATACCAGTGACATTTTATATTATGATATTTTCTTGTATGAGCTCACCAATAGTGATAAATAAAGGAATGTAGTGGCTGTAGAGATGGATTGAGAAAATAGTGTGCTTTTCATGTTCATCCAACATGTGCTATGTCCAAGAAGAGGATACTTTGAAAATCTGAGGTATCAAGATTTATATTTTTCACATCTGTTAAGACATGATGATAAGGTGAATCTTTGTAGACTATTAATGATTCAGATTGATGATATGACCGGGCCCAAATCAATGTCAAATGCTTTATTCTTTTCCAAGTGAATTTAGGCTATGATGAAAGTGAAGGAAGTAGCTGAGTCTCATATGATATAGTGGTGGTAAGGAATAATTTTCACATCCTAAGCACAGTTTGTAAATATATGATGATGTGGTGGAACCCAGGGAAAAGGCAGTGGGTAATTGATGATGAGAGGTTTTATGATACGTTTAACTTTATTTACTATACTAATAGGACAAGGGATAAAAAGGATCCAAGTCTAGGACCTGATGAAGTGGAACCTCAGTATAGTGATGAAACTGAAGAGGAGGATACCTCTATAGAAAATGGAGGGGATCCTGACTTACCGCCTAGTCCAGCTCCTAAGGTTGTGTCATCTGGAAAGGAAACAGTCATGGAAGAGTGAAATGAAAAAGCCCCTATTGATGAGGAAGACCAAGCTAGTTCAGATCTTGAGTAGACTGTCCCAAAGAATAAATAAGAAAGGGAATCTGAAAATGAAGTATTTTTTCGGCTTGCTTGAGTCGTAGTCCACTGATTGGGTAGACCTCAATGCCTACTGAAGAAATTGATGATTTAAGAAAACCTGGACTCATTCCTGAAAAGCCTCCTACTGTTGAATTGGAGATGGTTATGGAAGATTCTTCTGAGGAAGATCTTCTTTCTCAGGCTGCTATTATTGTACATATAAAAGAGAATGCACAGATTGAGGGGTAACATCCTACCAAACATGTTATTATTTCAGTTCCACATAAGATTGAAGACTGGGATGAAGAACCTGTTTTTGTAGTGTTTGGGTTGGACTATCTAGTTTCAAAAGATGATACACCCATCAATAGACCGCATGTCTCATATAATCTACTTTCTGGCACTTTACATGAGGATATAGTAATAAAATCTGATTAAAACCAATTGAAGTATGATCTCTAGGCCAATTTTGTGGAAGAAATGAAAAAATGGAAACCTCTTTAATATCTTTTATTTACTCTGTGATGACTGAATTAGTATCTGGTGTTTTGGATGAAGTCAAGACCTTCTAGAATCAAGTTTCAAGCTTTTCAGAGGATGTTGAATCTCTAAATTAATGAATTATCTCTATGGAGTCTTATATGAGTTCTAAATCACAAGCAAACAAATATATGGATTTTGTGAGGAATGTAGTTGGCCAGACGGTATCAGTTTTTGTGGAATTTAACACTTCAATGGAACAACATGTCAGCACCCAGGACTATCTTGGGAAAAATATCATAAGAGGGATGACTAAATATTTTATTGAAATAGTTGCCTTTAATATTGGAACTCTGAGTACTACCAGGACTTCATTTGATATTGATCAGATTCGAGATGTGATGAGAGAAGAGATTGGAAAGTCTTCTAACTGTGGCTCTGTAGACTCTGCTGCAATGAACCAAGACGTGACTACCACTACGCATATAGGGAAAATTGTTCAAAATATTATGAGAGAGGCCACTGATTCTCAAAAAAAGGTCAATGAAAAAGTGGATTTCTATTTCGAAAGGATCTACTATATGCATCAGTTGAACAATCATTTCAAACATTTGTTACAGAACATGAATCTACCTCCAGTCACTTGGGCATTCAAAGAACAAGTAAGCAAGCTGAGGGAGTTTACACTTTCTCTAGAAAAATTTATATAGAACGAGGATGAATTGATTTCTACTATAGAAAAAGGAGGTGGGATCATAATGGACTTTAGGAATCTGTTGCGACCATTTTTTCATGTAGAATGTACTCCAATCATTGTACCTCCAGCTCTGTCTGCCTCTGCTCAGTCTGCCTCCATTCCTTAGATGACACCAGCCCAAGTAATCTAGAGCCTCACTCATATGATCACACATAGATCTATATTTCATACGCTAGGAACTGTATCAGTAGCTCATCCTCCTTTTATCATCTCTGGTGTTCCTAAGCTTCCACCTACATCCACTAAGCCTGAATCATCTTCTCATCCTGTAAGGTCATGAAAAATACAAAAAGGAGAATTGGAATCCCCTTGATTTGGGAAAGGATTCAACCAAATTTCCCTCAATGAATGGAGGAAACTCATGATTGGGGAAGGACCGACCAGTCTGTGTACCGGTCCAACATTGATGGTACACGGACGGTTCAACAAGACGCCCACTCTGCAGACCAGCATCATTCGTGCAATAGAGGCGGTAACCCTCTGCGAGTGTGAAGTAGGATAGGCGCCGGGCTGGACACCCATCACGAACCGCCCTAGTCAGGACACAAATCAACTGGCCTAGACCGTGTGCGCTGTCATTCGTGGAATAGAGGCGGATCCCTGTGCTGTCGTGAAGCACTTCTCGAATCAATTTGATTAGCGGGTAAGGTGCATTCAATACCCCCCCCCACGTTGCAGATTGACCAAGTCATCTGTAAAATGGGTTTTTGTTTATGGGCCTCTGCAAAAGGTGACAAAGGACCACATATACATCTCTTCCCCCCTATAAAAGGAAATCGAGGGGGAGAAGAGGGGAGGAGATCAGATTGAGTTGGAAGGTTTTTAGAGGGAAGTGCTTTGGATTTCACAAATAGAAAAGATCCAATTCGCAAACCAAAATAGATATGAAACCGGAAAAAATTTAATATGGAATAGAAAAACAAATAAAAATTGGTGAACCGCGAACATAAAATAAAAAAAGAGAAAACTACGAGCCGTGGCCCCTCCGCAAATGTACTCCCCACAGACCAAGGAGTCTATGCCCCTTTTCGATTCAACTCACCACGTATCACCCTCTTACGTGGGATAGTCAAGGACTGAGGAACCCCCGACCGGTGTCGCCCCTGGACACTGGTGCTCGTGCGGACTCCACCGCGTACCAATGTGGTACGCAGGCCGAACCTGAAGCCGCGTACCACCCTGGAAGGTGGGATTATTCTCTGTCTGTGTACCACCCCGGTACACAGACGACCTCTCCAGCTGCGTAGCACCCCCCTACACAAAGGGTGCCACTCCTCATTTCCCCATGTTTCCCTCCAACTCCTTCGGTGTACCCATTCCACGATCTAGATAAAATCCTTCCAATCCATCAAAATCCATCGCAATACCTTCATTGGCCTAGTCATTGACCCCGTGCCAAGAACATTACCAAAGCCACTAGTCCTGTATGATGCAACCTTTTAAGCGCATCAGCTAAACACTTTGTGATCACATTCCCACTATATGAGTGGAAAAATGGGTTCCCCATCCCTTGAGCGGGTTCCCGAAGCATTCCTGGGTTCACATCCCCACGGTACTGCAGGGTCCAAGCCCAGAAGTCCCCTTTATGTCTCTCCAATTTCTAGGATTGAAGGACCCCGCTTGTGTTTCCTTTTGACAGGAATCACTCTTGGGTTAAGCCCCAAACCATCCTCACCGAGAGCCAATTACCCTTCCCCTCTCATCACAGATGGTTTATGGCTCTGATGTGTGACTTCCACCTTCCTCCAACATCAGGAGGAGGAGAGTCCAGTGGTCCTAAACTTCTCCTTCGCTCAACGTCTTCCACCCCTTCCATCGGTAGGAAGAATGTGTGAGGCATGCCAAGTTTGTTGCATTATCTTGTTTCTCACACCAAGAATGACTCATATGGTTTTAGAGATTTGTTATGGCGATGGTGTCCGCACAACGATGATCCTCAAAACAAACTACATGGGTTTTGATCGCTTTCTCATAAGCAGGGTACATAGAAATCCTCCCCAAGGTTCAATCCCAACAACATGAAACTTTCATGTGTAAGCCCTAATCTCCCAGTACTAATGGTCTTTGATTCCTGAACAACTGTGAAACGTAGGAACCCACCCCCCCCCCCCCCATGGTGCAAGCCCAAAATCTATGTCTGATACACATCTATCCTATTTACACCATGTCCTCATGACCGTAGATGGATTGTATCTGTGCCCAAGAAATTGATTCCCCTAGGTTTCTGGGACGCTTCGGCGTAAGTCCCACACCAAAATTGACCGGGCATCTCTCACCCAGAAGTCCTTACCACATGACGCTAAACTGTATGGTAGGGTCCTCATCGCATGACCTTAAAAGGTGATGTGTCGCATCAAGTGGAATCAAACTACGTGAATTCTGTTTCCTTTCATGAGGTTACATAAGAATCCTGAATCATGGGTCCGATCTAAACTCTCAAGTCGATATCTATCCCCCATGGATGACAATAAACTCCAGAGCACCTAGTTAATAGGATTCAAACTAGTGTTGTCTCAATTATTCCAATCTCCTCAGATTCATTAATCTAACGAGGGATGGTAAACATTAGGCCTAAATGATTCCGAATACCTGCGTTCACCAGACCATTTCAAACTAAGAGTAATCCGTGGATACTATGCTAGGGTATAAACCAAATATTCGCAAACATATGAATATGTCTTAAATCTATAAGAGAGTCCTGGAACATGCAATAATTCCACCCCCCCCCCCCCAATGTGTGATGAGCCCGACTTCCCATACTCTCGACCATTGTGAGTTCTTAAGCATCGCTAGCCAAATCAACCAGAGAACGCCTAACTTTGGAATTTAGGTCCACCTATCATTGAATATGGAACTATTGGGAGTTTCGAAAAAATAACGGTACAACTGATGTGGGTGATTAAGTAGGACCTAACCTTCTCTAATCAACCGTCGGGAAGCACATCTCTTCTCAAACCCAGTGGGTCGAAACAAAAAATTGTGAACCCGACGTGAATCTTTAACCAAGCATGACTGATTTAAACTAATCCCACTCTATGCCCCTTTATACTCACAAGGAAGGCCAAGAATGGTCATTAATTATGCATGGGATCATGAAATATTTCTTTGATGGAATTGTTGTTTGTATTTGATAAAATATTTTAATGGTATCAATTAGAACTCCCTTTGATCCAATGGCATCACAGAGGAACTCACAAACATGTAATTCAAGCAACGCAGTGACCAGACATCCTCACCAACGGAAGACCCCATCACATACTTAACATCTTCAATGTTGGGTCTCAGATGCGTTGATCTGAGAGTAACACTTGAACTGTACTCTCCCGACGGTGGAGACGGTCATGCACGACTCTCCAATCCGTCAAGACCCATCGGTCGCCTGCCCAGCAGCAGCCACGAAAGTAGATCCAGACATCTCCTATTTCCATCTCAAACCGTTTCGGGAGCCTATCCTCGGAATAAGACAATGCGTACCTCCCTTATCTTATGGAGGTGGATGAGGTCGACACCGAGGACTTCATCCCCGATGAACGAGGGTCAGCTCTATGGCCCCCACCAGAAGACGTCTTCACGGTTATGTCACGACTCATTATCCTCATACTAAGGAGGATTTTCACCCTGAGGATCCAGACCCACACTCCCTGAGCTCTGACCCCTCGGAACACCCAATGGGGGTGGAAAATGTACATCCAGGGACCGATCATCACTCTTTTATCTGATGATGAGCTCCTCTTCCCAGTTGGGGAGACGTATTGTGAGCAGGAACAAAAACCTTTCCACTCCTCCAAATCCTGCCATATAGATATGGCAGCATCATGTGAGTAGGACCGCATCACCGCCAAGCTCCATCAAGCTTGTCGCTCACCCAGGACGACACCTACCCGATATGCCCCTATCCCTGACCAGGGTAATAAAGCCCACGAACCACACGTGGTTGCAACCCAGTACCTGTAGGACCAGCTCCTAGCAGATGCTCCTAACGCCAACCATCCTAATGTGGTGGCGATCCACAAATCCCTCCATCCAGATGTGTTTGTAATTAATAGGTGCGCACATCTCCCTGCCATCAAAATCCACTGACTCGATACGGAGGGGATCCAACATACATAGGTCCAGTTCCCTATGATTTCATGTAAAGTTCACCATCATAATGTGGCAAAAAATAGAGAGACAAATTGCCATATCCCAACATAGGGGCAGACTCGTTCACCTACCCTGACACAGAATAATTATCAGTACCCACTGACCACCAGGGGACCAGAGCAGGATATTCCTCCTCCGATACAGGAATTGGCCTTCATAACTGTTCCATCCAATGTTGTCTCTCTACATATATTGTAAATGATGGAGTAGCAGGTATCAATCCCAGATCATATCTTGCTGACTTTCCAGAATGTAATTTCATCAGTGGAAATAGTAAGGACTCGGGCTCGTGAGCCCATATCCCCAATTGAGAAGACTCATCTAAGAGACGATATATCTGCCTCGAAGAAGATCTACATCCTTACTTTCGACCAGCAGGGTTGTCGGTTATATTCTGCGATGCAAGGGCAACTGTATTGAGGTGATTCACTCGTTCCATCTCGAGGACACCCATCCGTCACGGTGGATTCCCCAGAGCAGGCATATATCCTTGATAAAAGTCAAGATGTTTGTTGGCATATCCCAGCAGCATCATGGGACCCAATTAGAACGTGACCTAAAGGTGAAGGTCGCTATCAACAGTAGACAATCTCTACTTCCCGTATGAATGTTCCTCGAACATGCCAAAGGAAGTTGAAAATTTAAGAGCATGTTAATGAATCCGCTCTGCTGGAATCTGGGGTTCCCAATGCTGCTAAGCACATATCAAAGTTTCATAACCCTGCCCACCCATTACCATATTATGGGAGTGGCAGTAGCAGTTGTGAAGGTCCTCCCCACAGTGGCTCTACCAGCAGCTCTAAAGGTCCTCCCCAGAACACCAACAGGGCCTCCCCACTAGCATTTAATGATCGACCAGAAGATCTTCTCTTTTGAAGTGAGTCACAGAAGCCCTCAGTGTGACCAGAAGATTGAGCAGCTTGAAGGCCCTCCACTTCCTATGGTCCACCCTGAAGGTCCTCCCTGGGGTATACACTGCACACAATCTCAGTGCGGTGGGACCATGGATTATTTTATTAGTCCTCACTATCATAGTCACAAATGCGGAGGCCCTCCCCATAGTGATGTCTCATCATGACAAGAAGGCCCTCCCCTTATCATGGTCTACCCTAAAGGTTCTCCCCAAGGGTTACATTGCAATGACACTCCATGCATCAAGGCATCAGATCATGATGCTAGTCCTCACAACTCTGATAATGGAGGTCCTCCAGATAAAGACATCAAACAATGAGAAGGCCCTCCCCTCATTGTGGTACATTCTGAAGGTCACCCCTAGGGTGTACCCCGCATACATTCTCTTGGCAGCAGCTGAGATGGTTGTCCTTGCCACCAAGGCCTCCATTGCGATGTTCCTCCCCGCAATGGCCCCAAGAAACAAGAAGGTCCTCCCCTTGTCATAGTGTGTCTTGAAGGTCCTCCCTAGGATACACATCGAATGTCAAACGATGATGGTCATCCTCACCATGATGGCAGTTGTATCCAAGGCCCTGCCTTTAACAACGCTATGCAGACAGAAGGTCCTCCCCTAGCTGCGACATGCCATGGGGGTCCTCCAGAGGGTATGCCCTGCAAAAGTCCTCTGTGCAGTGAGGTGTCAAGTTGTAATGGCAGCCCTTTCCATTACGACACTGATAACATAGGCCCTCCCCACCTAGACACCGATCAAAGAAAAGGACCTCCCCTCATTGCAATATATTTTGAAGGACCTACCGAAGGTGTACCCCGTAGACATTCTCCCTACGGCATCTGTGATGGTAGTCATCTCCACCACAGCTGCAATTGTGAAGGTCCTCTCCACAATGGCCCCAAGCAACAAGAAGGACCTCCCCTTGTCGCAGTGTGTCTTGAAGGTCCTCCCTAGGATACACATCGAACGGAAAAACATGATGGTCATCCTGACCATGATGGGAGTTGTTGTGAAGGCCCTCCCCATAACAACACTATGCAGCTAGAAGGTCCTCTACTTGCTGTGGCACACCATTGAGATTCTCTCCCAAGTTATGCACTGCAAAAGTCCTCTGTGCAGTGAGGTGTCCAACTGTAATGGTATCCCTCTCCATTAAGACACAGATAGCAGAGTCCCTCCCCACCTAGACACTGATCAATGAGAAGGCCCTCCACTCATTGTGGTACATTCTGAAGGCCCTACCCATGGTTTACCCTTCAGGCACTCTCCCTGCGGTAGCTGTAATGGTAGTCCTCTTCATTACATCCTCCATTGAAAAGGTCCTCCCTGCAGTGACATATCATATCGACAGGAAGGTCCTCCCACAACTGAATCAAGCATAGAAAAGCCCTTATATGTTGAGGCACTCATAAGGAAGGTATCAAACATGTCAGATGCATAACTAGTCACCAAGGACACCCTTCTTCAATCCGGAGACGGTCTGGGGCAACGTTCATCTTCTTAATCACCTCAGAATCGACCACATGATAATTCAAAACCTACTGACCCCACTCCCTCTGACCACACCATCGGTGAGCGTCTCAGTTGGGCCAACCGGGTAGAGGAATCACTAACGGAGGAGTTTTCCGACATGTTGCACCAGAGGAAACGACTGGCCAATGATGATTTACCAGTTATGTTTTGGCCCACAGCCACCTCAAAATTTGACATACCCATAAAGTTTCCAGAAGAATGTGTGCACGAAATCAACTCTAATATATGGATAACCCTCCTCCGGATGAAATAAATCTTCATTTACTATGATGGTTATGTAGACTATGTTAAGACAACAAGAGACCCCCTATGTCACATCGACCTAGGGTCTCTTCCTTCGGCTCGACAACCACGACCTGAGAGGCGTAAAGGAAACAGTGAGTTATCCTGCCTCTGTGAACTTCACCAGTAGCACCGCCTCATTGGTGAAGCTCCAAATGGAGTCCACATCATAGGATGGGGTGAACATGGAGCTCTATATTTCACTCTGCTCCCTACCCAGAAGTCCCTGATGGGAATAATGTCTTGCAACGCCATCACATCAAGATAACAATTGAGTGGGGTCTCTATTCAGGAAAGGTGACACACACAACAGAGACATTCCTCGAGTAAGTCCCACAAGTGTCAGGATCGACGGGAACAAGCCATTCACGAACCCTTGAATCAGGACGCCAATAGCATACAACATGCCTCTTGCCTAAGATAGGCCAATCAGTAGTCATTGCTTCCCTCCCAAGAGGGGATTGATTCACAGGTGAGCTCGACATCAGATCCAGTTCACCCCTGAATGGGGGAACACATGATCAGGTTTGTAGCGATAGCAGAAGCCACTACCGTAGTTCAAGGTCAACCATAGTCTGCAGGGTTGGGGGAATTTTAACAACAAGTGCCCCTATAAGACCAATAATGACGGTATGAGACTCAACGTCCATGGAATGGAGCCAACCATAGCCCTAAGGGTTGGGGGAATTTTTACCACCTCAACAACCCCCCCCCCCCAGGAGAATCAATATTCTATTGTCTAGAGATTATTGTCTGAGGAGGAGGTTCATGTCCTATCCTGTCCTTTGAAACATCATCCCATTCAATAGGGAGGTGTACCGTAAGGACGCATCAAAGAACCCTATGCATCACCCTTCATCAAAGAGTCCAAAAGAAATCCCGTTACCAGAAAGTGAGGACCAGTAAAAGGCGTAGGATATCCTCTTCCTATTTGGAAGAAGACATCTCCTCCACCCTATGATATTCATCCATCAACTCTATAGAGGTCAACCCCATGGGTGACACCTGAGATGATGCAAATCTGGATGGATCGGGAGAAGATGGTTCCAGTCAGGCTTTGACTCACAATGAACCACCAGGTGTGCACCCCCGGAACAAGAGGGCCACCTTAAATATGGTTTCCATTCCCACTAACCCCCTTCCGCTTACCATGTGAGCATCCAACAAGGATAAGAATAAATAACCGATTACCCTTAACCCACCACCTTTTCTCAATAACCATGAGCCACTTATGATGGAAGATAGATTCGCTCCACAGGAAGAGGAATTAATAGAATTGAGACGGCGTAACATCAAGCTACTCCAGCGAAATTGTCTTATTCAAACCGCTTCCCAAGAAGAGGTACACCCTCCACTCCCAGCAAGTGCACCCCAAAGACCAACGTTCTCCCCTAAAAATGAAGTGCGATTAGGGCCTCCTCCTGATAAGACACCTAGCCCATCCCACTACCTGGACATGGATTCATATGAGTACCATGACTTCCAATCACTCATGAAGAAACCGGAGTGAGTATGTCTGAACCCTCCGAAGGTGTCACAAACAAAATATGCATCTTTGGTGCCAGCTGTTCCGGATCCTCAAGGATGCCTCGGGCTACACCCACCCAAGATCAGGCCCAACAGGATGTAAATTAGGGTCTCTCCAACACCATCGAGGCACTAACAGCATGAATGGAAGAAATGGAAGATAGACACGTTCTGATACAGCCAAAGCGAATGGCCTACCCATATTGGGTGAGAAAAATGTCTCCTCCACCCAAAATTGGGAGCCCATTATTCATTATATTCAATGGATAATGTGATCTAGAACAAAATTTGATGCACTACGCATCTTATTTGGACCCCATGATGGGAACTCTAGAACAACAAGAAGTAGTAAAACTCAAATGCTTCGTGCGGACCATTCAAGGATCTACCTTCATCTGGTATACGAGTCTTCCAGCTTAGTCAATAAAATGCTGGGAAGACCTTCAGCAGCAGTTCAAGTTCCTCTTTAGCTCAATGCTGCCTAAAACCACAGTCAGTGACATCATGAATTGAAAATAGGGGGAGAATGAGAGGGTCTCAGATTTCATCACCAGATGGAAGGTTCTAACCTACTCTCTAACGAGGCCAGTTCCTCAAGATGAGATTCTTTCCATATGCATCGATAACCTGCAAGATGACTTGCGAACACCGCTCATACCAGTGGAGTGGAACACTGGATTCAACAATCTATCTTCCATTGCCCAGAGAATTGAAGACTCCCTGTAGCAGACTAATTTGATGTCCCAAATAGCCTCACAGGCACCCGCAAAGAGAATAGTTATAGCTGAAGCATCCTCTATCATGATCAAGCCAAACCCTACGCCTACTCTACCACCTAGGCATCCATAAAATCGTCAAGGACCTCCTGTATATCAGTTGATGCATCTGCCTAAGGGAAACAATTAGAGAGGATCGATGCAGCACTAGATCAAGGAACAAAGACACAAAGTATACTTGTTCTGAGAGGACCAAGTCTGCGACTACTTCATCGCTGCCATGAATTGTAATTTTCTCCACCTCCCTGAGAAATGAAATCATTATAGAAGTTGGCCGCGATGACATGCCAAATTACTATCCCTACCATCAATTTTTGTGGAACAATATCTGGGAATGTTTCATCTTCAAAGACCTACTACAAAGGATGGTAGACTCTGAGGAGGTCTATCTGGGACCACCCCCAGAACATGTGACATATATTTATACTTCTAACTCTGACATGGGGGAGGAGTGGCCGGAAGTCGCCAGCATGAAGGGGCAGAAATTTGATGACTGGATGACTCGAATGACTGTTAATCGAGCTCAGGGCATACTCGGAGCTCAACTATAGCAGCCGGTGTTGCTGCCAGCAACCCCTAATGCCGCAAAACTGAAAATATCTGCCTCAATTTCCTCCACGAGTCGGTCATGCGAGCATAATCAAAATGGGAGGATACATGTGCAAGAGGAGTAGTCAGCAATGAGGTCGAAGTTAGCCCATACACTGTCGTATTTTATGCCCTCAAACATGGCGCCATGGGTAGCAACCCACCAAACAGAACCATCAGAGATAACCGACTAGGTTGACCTGTCAGAGGGTGAGGATCTCATATTTGGTTCTATCAACGTTTTCCATCAAATGGAATCGCTCCCTGACGAAGGGTATGGTTACGAGCCAGAGTTCCCAACACGTGGAGATGGGAGGAGGAATCGTAGAAGAAAGGGATACCAGGGGAGGCACAGTTGTGGCCGAAACCAACCATATAGTTTTAACATGGCCCAAACCATTAATATCACAGAATCCCATGGGAGAGCCCTTCAATAGAATGAACAGGAGAAATAATATCCCTCCACCTACACAATCATCCACTATAGCCCAATCATTCTGCGGTACCCATCACATGAGGATTGTTGTCTATCCTGATAGTGTGCACAAACAGACCATCCGGGCTGTGTCCCCATAACTTGGGAACACCATCAACCTCCAACATTATTGTCGGTCCCTCCTCGTCACATACCCCAGATCCCAAAGTGTCTGCTAAAACACTCCCGCCAAGGAAGAAGAGTCAGCCGCTAGGGTAGAAATACAACATCCTTATGAAGCTGGCATCAGTACCAACCAAGCTATCAATACTTGATGCCCTGAGTTTGTCAGAAGACCTCAGGGAGGCGCTCATTGAATCCTTGATCATCCCCAAGGAGTTTTATGCTGAGGTAGTCACCACCAAGATTTATAGGATAGAGACTGAACCGATTGATTGCAATACGGTGATTTCGGACACCGATCAAGATGAAGATGCCTTAATGAAAGGACACATAAAACTGCTATATGTGTCAGTTACATTAATTGATGTTGAGATCCAGATAATATTTATTGACAACAGCTATGGAGTTATCCTCAATCCCCTACGGACACTTCGTATATTGGGCTATAGTGAGGATGACCTAATACCCTCGGCCATAACTCTATTGGGTTAAGACAAGATTGAATAATATCTAATGGGACAAATCAAGATAATAACCTATTTTGGCGACCTTGTGGCCTACAAAGCATTCCTGGTGGTCCTGATAACACAAAATTCAATGCACTGCTTGGAAGGCTATTTCTCCATTAGCACATGGTTGTTCCTTAATCCTACCAACAGTGTATTATGTATTACCCCAATGGACATGGTGGAAAATTTCACACCGACAAGGACTCTTTAGAACTCTCCGAGTCACACTACATTGATGTCTAGTTTTATGAGAAAAATAAGAAGAAGCCTTCCGTCGATGGTGTCGACTGAATCGCCGCTCCAAATGGTCTGGAAATGTTTCTTGATGACCCCCTTAGGCAGATTAGTGGAGACTACGTACTGGGCATCAACCATGTTGAGAGTAGGGGTTCACGCCCGGACACACACTCAGCTATCCTCATGTATTTAGCCATAACGGATGGGCGTGACAATGCACAAACGACTGTTAACCCTCAATATGGGGGTGGATAATTAAGAATGGAAACCCAAAATGCCTCGCCTCTGGACTCCCAAGAGCCTGTGTTGAGAACTCTCCCCCCTGTCAGATCAAGAAGATGATAATGTGGAGGAAGAAGAGGAGGAAGATCTCAGGGATGCACCTCCCGCATTTGAGGATGGTATCACCACCACTGTGGATGTGCTCAAGGGAATTAACCAGGGTACCGAGGATGACCCAAGGCACACTCCCATTATTACAACCATGTTTCCCAAGGAGAACAAGGTATATACCTCCTTCCTGAGGAAACATCGAGATGTTATTTCCTAGAATTACAACGAAATGCTGGGACATGATCTCGAAGTGGCGACGCACCACTTAGGTCTTCCAGAAGACCACCGGGACTATAAACAAGCCGCCTGAAGGACACGCCAAACACATGCGGCCAAAATAGAGGCCTTAGTCGACAACCTTAATAAAAAAGGCTTCATTCGGGAAGCCCAATAGACCATTTGGATGGAAAAAATTGTCCCCGTCAAGAGTAAGAATGAGAAAATCCGTGTCTGCATCAATTTCAGAGATCTCAATCAGCATTGGCCGAAAGATGATTTCACAGTCCCGATCACCGAGTTATTTATCGACGCAACGGCCGGGTATGAGTCCCTCTCCTTCATGGACGGTTATTCTGGGTATAATCAAATCAAGACGGCCTGAGAAGATGAAGAAGCCACTCCCTTTAGGGCCCCTCAAGGAGTATTCTGTTATAGAGTCATGCCCTTTGGTCTCAAGAACACTGGCACCACATATCAACATGCCATTCATCGTATATTTAAACCATTCCTGTGGATATTCGTCGAATGCTACGTGGATGAATTGGTGGTCAAATCAAGACAGCACTCAGATCACCTATCAGATTATGAGACTATCTTCAACAAACTTATACTATATAGCCTAAAGATGAATCCCTGGAAATACAGATTTGGGGTAAACTCAGGTAAAATCCTTGGATTTATTGTACACCACCGTGGCATCAAAGTTGACCTTGAAGAGAAAAAGGTTATCCTTAGTTTACCACCTCCCCACAATCTGACTAAGTTGAGAGGATTCCAAGGATACCTGGCTAACATTAGTCAGTTCATAGCCAACCTAGTAGGCAAATTTTTTCCCCTCACTAGGTTAATGAAAAAGGGGGTTACGTACTAATTGCCAGATGATTTATAATAGTCATTCAATAGAATAAAGAAGTACCTATTAAGCCCACCAATGCTCATTCCCCTGTTTGAAGGAATACCTCTTATATTGTATGTCACTTCCCTAGAGCAGTCACTAGGAGCCTTCCTCCCACAGAAAAATGATGCCTGTAGTGAAAACAGTCTATATTACCTTAGATAAACCATGATTGACACTGAAACTCGATAATCATACATAGAGAAGAGTTGTTTGGCCTTGGTATTCACAGTTCAAAAATTGTGACATTATCTGTATTGTCATGAAGTCCATTTGGTCTCACGTAGTAAGTCGCTCAAGTACATCCCCAGTCGCCCGATGCTGATTGGGCGCCTATCCCGATGGATAGTCCTCCTGCAATAGTTTGACATCTGTTTTTTGCCTCATAAGGCCATCAAAGTCCAGGAATTATGAGATTTTCAGGAAGAACACCCCTCGACAGGGACCACCACACCAGATGTTGAGCTACCTGATGATGACATATTCTCAGTTCAAGAGGAGTTCCCAACCTGGGAAATGTACTTCGATGGTGCATCCCGATGCCCGACAGTTAAGAAGATGGAGGATCCCAAATTTAACAAGGTTGGTTTGGGTGTCCTAATCATGTCCACAAAAAAAAGAAATCTTTCAATATTTTTTTCTTCATGTCAGAAGGATGTACGAATAATGAGTCGGTGTATCAAGCCTTCATTACAAGCATGAAGCTTCCACGCCAGGTACAAGTACAACACCTTAATGTAAAACGTGACTCGGAACTGGTCATCATGCAAGAAATGGAGACTATGATATTAAAAAGGAGGATCTGATTCCCTTGTTTGACCATGTCTGAGGGTTAATGTCAGAATTCACCATAGAACCAACATTTACCTATATTATCCAGTAATAGAATGCCCAGGCCAATGCATTTACCTATATTCACCAGCAAGCTATAATAGGGATAAAAAAGAGAAATAATGGTCCTAAACCCTTCGTATATGTTATATTTAGCTCACCCATGCCTCATAATGATCCTGTACTATTTCATGAATAAATCATTTTCATCAAAAAACCCCATTTTTGAAAGATTATTCTAATCCCAAATGTAAATATTTCTATAAAAAATACCATTTAATTTTAAGAACCCATTTTCAATACAACAATACCCATATAAAGTAATTATTGACTTATTTTAATTTTAAAATATATTATGTCTTATAGAGGAATGAAAATATCAAATAATGGTTTTGGAGGTGGATAAGTTGTTTTCACCTAATACATCAAAAAAAATAACTATTGTCATTTTTTTATGATAGTAAAATGATTCCTATATAAATATTCTTTTTGTAAAAAATGATGGAAATTCAATATTCCCATAAAATTTTCACTATATGTTTTTATACACATATAAATACAAATGAAATTTAATATCAGGATGAACAATATATGATAATTAATTATTTAAATGTTCAAGGTGTCCCATAACACTTTGAAAATATAAATATTAATCTCCATTATTTAATAAAAAAATTATTATAAATAAAAATTGGATATTAAATTTCATAGTGGTTTGATAAACCCCTCCTAAAAAATAATGGTGCATATTATCAAGAAATGCCTAAATGAAAATAGATTGAGACGAAGTCCCTTACCTTGAGTATGACTTGTCTCATTCTTTATATAATTTACAAAATAATAAACATATGTTAAATTATACTAGCATTAGAACCTTATTAATTTTTATTATTCATTTTATATTACTTGTTATCATGTTATAGTAATTCGTTAAATATTTGAGATTATATTAGATGTTTTGAAGATGTTCCCTATTTGAGTCAAAAATAAACTTTTTTTTGATGAAAATTAAAAATATGCTCATACATCCAATATATAAATTGTATTATTAAGGATTTAAATATAACAAATCTCTAGTATATATATATATATATTTAGAATATAACATAAAATTTTCAGATAATAAATGAAATTCATCTTTCAGGGAGGTAGTGGGTCGTATGTACACATTAACACTACTTCCATTTCATTGTTACATTAATCGAATAAGAAATAAAATATACGTAGGTATATCATAATTAAAGTATAATTTCTAAGTTATAAAAGTGTTATATGTTCATTAAATCCATCCTTTATACATTCAATGTACAACACGAATGATTCATTTCACTTTGAGGGGGAGGTAGTCCACATATCCTCAAATGAAATTATCGTATATTGCACTGAATGAAAAGTAAAAAGGAATACTATAAATAAAAATTAAATACCCATATATATAAATAAAAAAATATATATATACAAGATATAAATAAATATCCATCATATTTCCCACCATGCGAGGAGGTAGAAGAGAATTAATCAATCATCGTTTTGTGAGGTTGTACTTCATTGGAAATAGAAACATTATGTTATCTGTGCAATAAATGGAGGTTTGTGTATTTTTAGTTATAACGTTCATCATAAAATCATAATATTAAATTGATTACAATAGTTTTTAAAAAAATTAACTAAATAACTTTTGTTTTGGGTCTTGATGAGTAAAATAAATGAAAGGATTTAGATAGAAGTCGTGACCTCTAAATTAGGTAAGTCTTTTGATTTTAGAAAAAAAAATTCTTCAGCTGCCTTCTGTAAAATGTATGTCATCTAGGATAAATGGCAGGGTGATGTGATATTATTCAAGAAAAAATTGGTTGATCCAAGGGGATTTATAGGTCTGAGTTAGTGGTTAGATGTGGTGTACATTTATAAGAGGGATTATGGGAACTTCATAAAAGTATTGAAATATTATATTATTATATATTTATTATAGAATTATAATAGTTAAAAAGTGATAACCATCATGGGAATGATTAGGTTGGGTCCAAATGCTCTCAACCAATTGGTTTTTTAAATGTTTAGGTAACATATTTTACCTTATCCTTTAGCTATAACCATTTGATAAAAACATTAACTCTTACCATTACTTCTTATATTCAAATAATATATGGTGATGATATTTACTATATAATTTTAATAGATCCACTAGCGGATAATTAATGAAATTTTTAACATTATATAAGGGATCTAGAAAACTCATATATTTTTTATAAAATTTTATCATTTAAGAAAATATTATATTTTTAAAACTCATTTATGTCAAATTTGACACAATTTAGAAATGAATTTTTGATAAAGACATAAAAACCAGATTCCTTCAGTAAAAAAGGAATTAATGCATCTCTAAGAATTCAATCTCAAACAATTTTTTTTCATGGCTTCGAAATGTTCAAATTACATTTATATTAATATTTTTAATATCATTTATTAGAATATTTCATTAATAAGTTAATTGCGGCATCATCAATGTGTCATAAATATATTATTTTATTTAAGGTCTAAGATAAATAAATAAATTTCCATTATTTAGAAAATATATTTAGATTTATAATTACTATTAATAATTTAAGATATCATTTATATAATCCATATTAACTTAGTTTTAGTTAGTAAAGACATGTTTATGTTATATTTCTTTTATCATTAAATTAAATATTATAAAAGGCCATTATCAACCGGAGTGGCTCCATAGGGTCCTAAATTCGACCCAATGATGATTTTTGTAGGTTATGTCTCTTAAAATTGGAATAAGACAAGTGTTATAGTAGCTTTATATTATTATAATATTATTTTTTAGCATTATTTACCGGATTTCGCTTTGAACCAAGGTAAATAAAAATAATTACTGAAGTTATTATTCATAATTTCAAAAAATAAAAGGTAAATAATCACATAATAGAGAACTTATGATTCCAAATATGGAATACCCTTTTCAAAATTCAAATCATAGAATTAGAATTTATTAATATAAAATTAATTATCAATCTCAAAACCAGAAAAAATGGTTTTTGTAAAGAATAAACTATCAAAAGATGGACTTGTGTTTTGTTCCAATTTAAATTTAAAATTACAAACAATGATTATAATTGGAATAAATTATAAAAAGTATCCAATTACACTATAAATAAATTAAAAAGAAAATATGACTATATAAATAAATTAGATTAAAAGGTTGTTTTGATTTAAAAGCCAGTATTTGTCATTATTCATAAAAATATGGATTTAATTATAAAGATACCAAAATTTATACCAAAGTAAATTTTGATTTATGGATTTTAAATAATATGTTTATATGATAAAACATAACAAATAAAACTTATATACTATTTTTCAAAAAATTTCTCTATCAAAATGTGGTAAAACGACCTCTTAAAAATAATATACTATTTCATGCCTAAAATTGGATTCATTATGATTTGAAGCCTCTAAAATTCATTGAATAAATTTAAAAACACTTAAAAAATATTTAAAATGATAATATAGTTAATGTTATTCATTCCTGCTAATAAAATGGCTAGAAATTAACTACAGTTAAAAATAAAAATATTATTGTTTTATTATTTCTTGGTATAACTCAAGGTTGTGTGCAATGTAATATTTCGATGAAACCTGTTATTGTGTATACTGTAAGATATCATACGTAGTGTCCCCTTTAAAAAAAATTTAATATTAAATTAAAATATATAAAGAGATATAAAAATGTATTATTCTATAATAAACTAAGATGTTACATCATTTCCCCCTTTTGAAAATTGTTCACTCTTAATATAAAAATTGGTCTAGGAAACATCATTGAATATTCCACAAAAAAATAAGATTCAATAAAACTATCACATTAAAATAAATATTGATAAGTACAAAGGTCACCAGAGATATAATATTCTAGGGTTCCATATAAGAAAACACGGACATTGATGATAAAAATAACTCTCAAATACTAATAGAGAGTGACTGAGAAAATATTCATTGGAAAAATATACATCACGAAACTCCAATAATGCGAAGATTCAAAATACAAATGAGAAATGTAAAGAAATAATGGTTTTTTAAGATTCTTTTGATAGGGTTGAGCAATTAATTTACTTCTTGGAATAAAAAAATAATGAAACATAATTACTTATTGTATTTATATTTTAAAAAAACAACTTAAACCTCATATTATTCTGAGAATATTATGTACATCCCTATGAGTAACATTAAGTATAAAAGATCCCAAAAATATAAAGTATATCAAAACCTCAATGTTGAGGACCAAACCTGAAAGATTACATATACATTAAATAACTCATTACCTAAAAATAACACCACAAAGCATATCCAAATAAGATCCTTAATAACTAATTATCTCAACACATAATACCTTAGAAGGTGTGTCAAATAACATGAACATATTTTTATCCATGGAAAAATATAGAGCTATCTGGCGCATTCATCACTTCACGGGATGTCCAAACATCAACTGTAGTACCAGAAAAAGATATCACAAAACCTTTATGATTCTAATCATACTGGTTTCCTCTCTATTTAATTAAAATTTTACACTTATTTTCATAATGTCCTAACCCATTGCAGCTAACACATCTTATCGTAGATTGAAAATCGGTTCCCTCATTATGGGATTATTCATGAACCATTTAATTTATTCACGATCATTGTGAAAAACATTCCATACATGTGACACTTTCTTGATCAGGACATGCATTCCACCAAATGTATTATACCCCACAAGGAAAATGTTTTGAGCTAACATCATTAATTCTCAGTTGGTTGCATATCTATTTCCATTCATTGTGACTATTTATTACTCTTATCATTACATGAAATGTATGTATAGGAAAACTCTATTTAAACATTCTCATATCCAGGAAACATTTTTCATATAATTTAAATTCTCAGGTTGGTTGGGCTATATCTTCTCATATCCCTAGTTTCAATCTTGAGTAAAATCTATTAATTTTACTGTTTATGTATCGAATAAAATTATGAATGTACCAATCCAATATTTTGATGTTTTAATCATATAGGGAAACTAAATAATTATCATTTTACCTTAATTCCAATAAAAGTTTCTCCATCCTAATACAAAAAATATTAGGGATGTATTTCTCATAGAAAATATCCTTAAATTCATTCCATTCTCTAGAATCATAAGAATTGTTCTATCTAGTTTTCATAACTAAAGAGCACCATCAATCATATTCGCCTTCGTGAAATAAATGGAAAGAGTAACCTTTTGAGGTTCTGAACATCCCATGACATTAAATATCCTTTCTCGAGTATTTATACATCCTTAATATACCTATGGGTTAGATTATCCATAGAATGATGGGGAACGTTTCCTCCTAAAATGATCCACTAATAACATATTATTCTTTTTTTGATTGGGATGATCCCATTCATGGAAACCACTACCATTTATATCCTATTTCAATTATTCCTTCACTGCAGAAAACTGTTCAGTTCCTATTCTCACTAACACATGTTGTGGATTTTATGGCATTCTTTTCTCTTGATGCCTTCAAATTATATATTTTATATTTACAATGTAGAAAACCTTTCTGAACAAACATAGATTTGATGATGCAGAAAAGGAATCCTAAAATGATACATCATTTAAACATAACGGTAAAGTAAAATCCTTTCATGGAAATCCATTAACACAAACCTAACCACTGATGTTTTATAAACTGACCTCTTATACCAACTATAGGGCCTCAACCTTAAATGATATATAATAATGAGTTAAGTCAATAATTCACATTATGGATTTTTTAGTTTTATAGTTTTAGTGAATAAGGCCATAAATATTACATAAAAAACATTTAAATACAAATATTAACTTTAGAATATATCTATTTCTTCCATTATATATATATTGTTAAAAATAATCATGGTTTTTTTTCATGTTTAATCATCATAAGTTTTCTATGATTGTAGCTTGGAATCTATTCTCCCATTAATCCGGTGAAAGCATATAAAAATTGGGATGATCACAAAGTACTCATTAAGGGACATAAAAATAATAAAACCATTATTCTAGATAATACCTGATAATCAATTAATTATTTTTTGTGAGTATGTAACAAAACATTTTCACATGAATAACACTCATACTTTTTTAATGAAAAACTTTAAAAAATAGAATAAAATTAAAAATCCTTTACGTGAATTAGAATATCATATATATAAAACCCTTTAAAACATATTCCAATTAGAATAACCATTTTTTTGAATTCAAAATTAGATATTGATAATGAGGATTACCCTTCGTATAGTATATATCAGGCTCACTTATTAGAAATAATGGGGATCAACCATTCGTATAAGCTCTGTCTAGCTCACCCAGGAGCTATAATGGGGTCCAACCCTTCGTATAAGCTCTATAAGGCCCAGATGTGATCTATAATGGGGATCAACACATCATATAAGCTATATCGAGCTCACCCATTTCATATAATTCTAATGTACCATTTCATGAATGAAACATTTTAATCACAAAAGCCCATTTTGAATGCTTCTTTTATTCCCATACGAAAATGTTTCTATATTAAAATACCATTTTCATTAGAGAACCAATTTTCAAAAAGAAGATACCCAGAAAAAGTAAAAAGTTATTTATTTTCATTATAAATAAAATTATGCCTTATCAAGGAAGACGAATATCAAATAATGGTTATAACGGCGGATATGTCTTTTCCACCATATACATTTTAAAACATTCCTTTTTTCATTTTCTAAAGAATTTAATATTATTACTATACAAATATTCCTTCGGAAAACACTGAATTAAATTCATGAATGAAAAAAAATTCAATATATTCCTTTTATACCAATATAAATAAATATTTAATTTCATATCAGGAAGAAAATGATTTGATAATTTAACCATTAAACATTCGTGGTGTCCCATCACAATTTAAACATTTAAATTTAAATCACCATGATAAAATAATTAATATTATTATAGATAAAATATGGATATTAAATTTCATAGTGTCTGTATATACAACACAAAAATGAATAAAGGTGCATATTATTAAAAAATGTCTCAATGAAAGACGATTGAGATGAAGCCCTTACCTTGAGTTTGACTTGCCTGATTTATTCCATAATTTCCAAAATAAAAATATCAGGTCAATTAATAAATGATTTATAACCTTTTTAAATTTTATTATTAATTCCATATCACTTATTACTATTTTATATCAATTAGTTAATTATTTGAGTTCATATCAGACATTTTTTTGATGTTCGGTATTTGAGAAAACACTAAAACTGTATTAAAGAAACTTAATCATGTGGTCATAATTCTATTACCTATATAATATTATTCAGGATTAAAATAAAATTTTAATCTATTTATTATGTATTTATAATTGTTTATATGATTTTCTGATAAGAAATGAAATGCACTGTTCATGGAGACGGTTTCCAGTACATACACAAGATCGATACATTAATTTATTAGTTATATTAATGGAATAATGAATAAATGATATATATGTATATTATAATTAAATTATAATATATATGTTATATATGTTAAATTAGTTCGTTAAATTCATTTTTATACATTCCATATATGGAATGAATAAGTCATATCACTTTGAGGGGGCGGTAATCCACACTTCCTCAAACGAATTTAACGTATGTACAGACTATGGAAAACATAAAGGTATGTTGTAAATAAAATTTGAAAAATCATAGAGACAATATAAATATTATATATATCAAAAATAAATAAATTTTCATAATAATGCTCACCATGTGACATATTAGTTCACTGTACCCAAAAACATTATGTTATATAACCTTTAGATGGAGGTGTGTGTATGAGTTGGTAGAACCCATATAATTAAAACATCGTAGTATATTTTGGATACTGTTGTTGTTATTAACTAATGGAATAATGATAGGTTTGGGGGTTGATAATGAAAATAAATGAACGGAGCTTGAGAGAAGATGCTACCTCTAAATTGGTTAACTCCTTTTGATTTTAGACAAAGGAATTCTTGAATCTCTATATGCCTAAAGTAAGATGATATGTAGAAGGGAGGGATTTTTGGAGATTATATTAGTAAAATTTTGATGTGACAGGGGGCTTGAGAGGTGTGAGTATGTGGGTAGAATTGGTTGTCTTTTATAAGAGGGAGGAGGGGAAATTTAGGAATGTATTGAAATATTATTTTATTATAAATTAATTTTAGAATTATAATAGTCCCAAATTGAATAATTTCTATTTTAAGATATGTATGAGTCAAAATACTCTCAAAAAATAGGTTTTATATATGTTTATCTCTTAATAATAAACTTATCTTTTAGCTTTAACCCTTAGTTAAAATCATTAACTCTTACCATGTCTTCTAGTAGTTTCATAGTATATCATTTCTATAGTTACTATTATGTTCCTAGTTAACCACAAGTGGTTCATTAATGATATTAATAACACTATATAATACATTTATATGAATAATAGATTTTTCGGACTACTATATCATTTAATACAATAGTATTGGTTTCAAAAACACATTTGGGTGAATTTTTTACCCTATTTAAAAATTGTTTTTTGTTAGTCATAAAAACATGATACCTTAAAACAGAAGGTAATAAATAATCCCTAATACATTAGAATGAATCAAAACAAATAAGTGGATGACATCAAAATTATGATATTAAATTTATTTTAATATTTATAATATCATTAAAATGTATATTTCATTAATAAATTAATTGTTGCATCATCATTGTGTCAGAAAAATATTTAATTATTTAATGCCTAAAAGATATAAATAAAATACCATGACGTATTAGATCTAATTTGATTTATTTTTAATATTTATAGTCAAATTTATAATTTATATAGACAATATTATAATTGTTTTAGTTTGGAAATTCATGTTTATGTGGAAATTTTCTTTTCTTTAAAATAATTATTATAAATTGTCATTTATCACCCCACGTGGCTCCATGGGGTCATTAATTAGTCCCAAGGATGCTCATGGTCAGATATTTTCTTAAAATATGATTAAGACTTGTGTTAGGGTAGTATTATATTATTATAAATTTATTTTTTACCCTTATTTACCAAATTTACTCTTTAAACATGATAAATAAAAATAATTACGAAGTATCTATTCATAATGTACAAAAATAAATGGTCACTAATTACATAATTTTTACGTTCTAATTCTAAATATTGAATAATATTTTTGAAATTCAAAGCACATAATTGGCAGAAAATATTTTTAAATTAATTCTTGTTATAAAAATAAAAATACACGTTTTTTAGAAATAAAACTATCAAAATATTGAAAAATGTTTGTGTCCATTTTATTTGTGAAATTATATCGATTGATAATAATAGGATTATAAGAAAAAAAGTAATCCAAATAAACATTTAAACCAATTAAATAAAAATATAACTATGTAAATAAATTATATGAAAATGCAGTTTTTCATTAAAATATATTATTTTTCACTATTAATAAAAATATTGAATTTTACAGAAAAACACAAAATAGTCAACCGATGTAAATTTTTTTGTTCTACTTCTAAATTAATAGATCATTTTTTCAATTTTAACATATAAAATTTTAAAAAAAAATTAAATAGAGTTCTCCATGAAAACTTGGTAAAATGAAAATTTAAAAAAATAAAAAAAATTATGCTTATAATTTGACTTATTATCATTTTAATCCTCTAAAAATCATTGAAAAATGTAAAAATCATTATGAAATACGTAAAATCATAATATAGAGAGTTATTTTAAATCCCACAAATACAACAACTATGCATATTCTATAATTTAAAATAATAATATTATTGTTGTATTATTTTTTAGAATTTGTCAATGTTGTCTGAAACGTACTATTTCGGAGAAACTCGTTGTTTTGGGTCGGGTACACTATCATACATAGTGTACTCTGTGAACTAATATTAATATCAAATTCATAAATATTAATAAATATGATAATGTTTTTTCAATAACTACTTGGGATGTTACAATACCAATAATTAATAATGGTTTTGAGAAATTATGTTCATTACATTCATAGAGATTGTAACTCATACATATGAATGAGTAACATTTCCATTTTTCAATGATCATTAATAAAATGTGGTAAGTGGTATTTTTTCTTTACATAATGATCGTAATTTCATAATTATCATATTATTTATTTAAATATACTTATTCAAAATTCTAATGTTTTGTGGAGTAAAAAATAGAGTCATGACACTTCATAATGGTGGTAATATACACAATAAATAACAAAAGTATCATCTTTTAATACGTGAAAATTTATGTAAAAAAATGATATATTACCATTTAAAAATATTAAATATGTAATCATTAACATTAATATTACATGTATTCCTCTTTTATTAAATATTTTTTTTTGTATTATTATTCATGTAACGTGTTATTTAAAAAGAATCACATTGCTTCGTGAGGCGGTAGTCTAGTGTACATATGAGCCACATTATCACATACCCAACAAAATGGAATGTAAAATATTTTTATGATATAACAACTAAAAAATTATAATTAATTTATAAATTTCATTTATATATACATTATATCCATCATCATACTAAGTTGTGAGAGGTGGTAATGGAAAAATGAATTACACAGGTTCGTGAGGCTGCAAAGTAAACTTGAATGATGATTTCGCAAACCACTTTTTGGATGTGGAGACAGGATAATGTCATTTAATTAACAAAAAAAATCTCAGTATATTAAATTTAACTTTATTATTATATCATCATGTTTCTATAATAATTATGTAGGTGGTGGAAGAAATAAAGTTAAAATTCTCGTTGAGGATGATTACCTTTTCATTTTGTATACTCATTAGGTTTGAACCAAAATCCTTCCTAGGATTATTTTTTCACTAAAATTATAGTATGAGATGATAAATTATATTATTTTAATTTATTGTGGATTAGATTATCCATATGGGTTTTAAAGTGAGAATTAGAGAGTATAGGGGAAAACATTTAACTGTGAGGCGAGTTCCACACTTGTAATTTTTCAAATAAAACTTCTGTACCCTAATTTTTATTAATCCAAATAGTTAAAAAATGGAGTATTCAATTGAAAAACCCTAATATGGTAAAAATATATCTATAAATATATTTTATACAATTGGTTAGGTAATTTTTACCTATTTTATTTTATTCTGACCCCTAGTAAACTCGTTTTTTCATTAATCAAGAAAACTAATTTTTAAAATTTTCAATATTCATTTTAGTAATTTTTTTTAATTGTTAGATAATATAAAATATTAGGATTAAAATGATTTAATACATTTCTCTAAATTAAAATCTCAAAAATTGGTATATATTAATTGAAAATTAATCTTATATACATATTGAGAAAAAAGGTTTTTATAGAGAAAAAGTTATCATATTTACAAATTTTTCCTATTTAATATGAATTATAAATTGATTTTTTTGACCTAAATTGTATTAATAGATATATAATTTTACTAATGTTACATTAAAATGAATTTAAAATAGAATCCAACATTACAAATTATTCAAAAGAAAGGTAAATTTTGAAATGCAACTCGGTATTTTTATTATAATAATTTTAAAAATAATCATTTCAAATAATTATAAAAAATTATACATAATATAAAAATGAAATGTTGATTTCAATAATGATGTTTATTTTAAAATAAATTTGAAATATTTGATATAATAAAATTTTAAACAAAACTCAAAGACATTACTAAAAATTGGTTTCTCGAGAAGTGTATGTTTTATGGAAAATACGATTTTATATTAACTATATATATAAATAAATATTGTATAAATTGTAATTTAAATTAATTTTATTATATTATATTAATTTGATTTAAAATATCAAAATTATTGATTGTTTTAAGTATATTCAATGGGTAAAATTATGCACTATTAAACAGTTTTATGAAAAAACCCTTTTTAATCCAAACAATAAATATATACTAAAATCAAATAAAATGAAAACAATAAATGGAATAAGTGGATTAAATATAAATAAGGAATAATTATATTAGGTTAAAAAATAAATTATAATTTAAATTTATAAATATATTGTAAATAAATTATAGTTTTACAAAACTGTAATTTTTCAATATTCACTACAAAATATATATAATCTGAAAACTCACAAAATTCCTCCAAAATTTATTTTATATATGATTATTTGGAAACATAACTTCATTTTAAAAAATAAATTTTCTAAAATATATTTAATTTATTTACATTATTTTCTCATAAATATTAATAAAAATAATATTTTAATAAAACATATTTTTGATGAATATAATTACTTTACATAATATTCATTGACTGTTTAAAAATATTATAAATAAATTTAATTTTATTAGGAATGTTTTATGTATAATTAATAAATTTTAGGAACCAACCCTAGTCAAATATAAAATCCACCCAAGTCCACCCATCATAGTGAGGTGAAAAAATGATAACATAAAAAAGGTCTCGTAATAATCAAAACAAGACATACAACCAGACTAGAACATGTTCGAAAGAAATAAATTTCATTTGTATTAAAAAACATGAAAAATATATTAAACTATAATGGTATGAATCAAAAAAATAAAAAAGGTTTTCAATGTGGCCAAATGTCACCTCTAATCTAACCTGAACTGATGCTCATAACAACTTAAGAAGCAACCATGATAAAATATTATGTTCTCCTTTCCTAGATACTATAATACAGTATATAAAACCACCTAATGAAAAAACGTATAGTGTGAGAGCAATTCCTTGTAGTGTAAAACAAAAAATTATATAAAAGGAGTAACATTAATAATTCATTTGTTCAATATTTTAAAACAAAAACTGTTTTAAAAGGCATTTTCATAAATATAAGACTATTTGAAAATCAATTTCATTTAGTTTTCATAAAGGGATTCAATACTATCAAAGATAGAAATATGACAAGTAGAATTGATAAAATAGTGATTCCAGTCTATCCAGTATTTATTAATAAATTAAAAATATGTCCATGTAAGAATCTATCATATGAAGCCATGTGATACTACATGATATACAAAAATTTGAGAAACCTTCTATTAATTAATCAATGATGTGATAAATAACCATAAATAAAAAATAACTATTTATTAGGCCCTAGAGTATGGTAATATTTTTCTAGACTAGATTGATAACTTAATCCAGGCCTATTTTGTCACCACAAAATTTTGAGTCCTGCCACTATTCACTGATATCCCTATGGAATGCCTAGTAGTGACATACTCACAAAGGATACCCACGTATCTTCTCCAATGAAACCATGGTTCCCGATGTTCCATTTTCAAAAATATATACCCAAACCATACACAAAATTTATAAAAACATTTAAAAATCCAAGAAAATATGCCCCATCGTTTAAAAACCCATTTTTAATCCAAAATCACAATTAAAGTATTTAATCAAAAACATATTTGTCAGAATATTTTTTTTAAAATAAAACATCCTAATAACTTTTATCCATTTATAAAATAACATGAATCCAAAAATCACATCAATTAAATAAAGAACCCAATGAAATACTATTAGAAAAATAAGAAATTTAACAAAGTAAGCATTTATATAGAATCATCTACATCAAAACCGATGAAAAATAAATCAGCTTCCACAACAGACTGGGGAAGAGTGGATCTGGTCACCGTGATCATAGATCAATAATAACCAACTTCAATCATAATCAAACCACACAGATATATAATACATACCCAAATTTGGTTCCATGACATATGAGGAGAAGGGATGAAGTGAATATAAAAAAATATCAAATTATATTGAAAATGTGATATAGATTTAGAAAATCAAATACGAAATAAGCATTTATACCATGAAACCTATGGGATAGACCTCTAATGCACCTAGAACGGATGCTGGTGATGAAAAATGAGATCATATATTTATTATTATTAAAATAAACAAAGATAAAAAGGTAGAAATACCATTTTCTATAATATAGAGGTAGTCCACATGTTTTCTTAATGGATGACATAATTTTATTCTAACCATGTGACTTAACCATCAATACATAGTATCCTTTCTATTTTGGGGACATGATTTTCACTAACGATGTAAGTTTAAAACAACAAATCTCTTTAACCATATGATGCCCACATAAAACCAGTAGTGCATGCAATGTTTTCTAGGAATGACATACAGTTTTTCAAACCATGACCATGTTATGAGAAATTCCACCAGAACCACATAATAGAATGATCCATTGTAACCACATAGTCAAATTGACCATGATCCCTAACCCTGGACAATGCAATTATTTACAAAATAATTTTTTTATTCCATTATTCCAATGAATAATTGTAGACATGAAAAGAAGAAAATGAAGGATTATCTATTGCATACCTAGGACCCATAAGATGTCACAATTCCCCCCTCCATAAGATATTTCATTCCATTGAATTGATTTATTATTCTTCACCCACAAAATTAGATTAAAAATACTACCACATCAAATATTACCACTCTGATGTATTTTTTTATCTATTCCACACTTCCATTGTATCAGTACCAAAGTAATTGTTTTAATATACATTAACTTATCCTAGAAATCCATAATCTAACCCAACTTTACAAAAATGGTTTTATCTGGCTCATGATTATCCTCCTCCAATCCGAACTCCTTGGAAGAGTCCTTATGATACCCCCATAACTATTAAAAATGAGACAAATGTTGAATTGACGAAAATATAAATTGTAAGTAATACTAATATGTTACCTTTGTATTTTTCTCCATGATATCAAAGGGGAAGCAAATCATTGGTGCCAAATTACCCATTTAACGCACCCAATATTGGCCCAAGAGAGGTGGAACAGTGAGAAAAAACCCGTCATCAACCCAAATCTATAGTACATGAAGATGATGTTATTTAATGGATTACTTACAACTCTTATCTATGACTATCCTTATCTAGATAAACATTATCTTTTAAATCATATCTTGATTGAGACACTTTCTAAACAAGGAATTATCTCCCAAATCAATTCCACATAAGGGGGATACACATGGACACTTATAAAAAATTTCAAATAGATCCATCGTTATTAATTATTGGTATCTATCATTAATAATAAAAATTGACAAAAGGATACTTTCCCCAATAATCATTAACATCAAGAAAGCATGACTACAGAATATCCTCATGATCCAAGAGATATTGTCATTATGATAATCCATCTATGGATTATAATCCATTTTCAATTTCAACTAGGATCCCATTAAATTCTTCAAAATTTATAGAACATGGACTTTATCCTTGGGTCCCTATCAAAAACACATGTAGAGGGAACCCCATGAAGCCTCAAAATCTCTCAAATTTATAGTTCAATAATATGTTCTACTTTTTTCATCTTCTTAACTGGTAAGATATACACAGATATTGTGAGTTGATCAATTATCACCCTAATCACATACTTAAAACTACGTTACCCTTGAAAACCAATAATGGTTTCCATGGAAATCGCATACCCCATCCATACTAGAATGGGAAAGGTTCTTAAAAAACTAGTAGATCATGGGTGTTCGACCTTAATTATCTATCAATTGAGACACCATGAAAAGAAATCTGCAATCAAATGCTTAATCCATAGAAACCAATATTAATGCCTTATATCCTAATAAATCAAAGTAACCCCAAGTGTGATTGGACTAACATGATCAATTCCAACTATCCAACAACTCTTAACTAAGAAAAATCAATACAAAAAACCAACTGTAGAAGCACAATGATCTATTTGGATACCAATTCCACTCACCCAAGCACACCCCATCATAATCCCTCCAACTAAATGGTTATCACATAGTATTTTTTTCACATTTTCAAGCCAAAATATATAATCAATGTATAATTCATGTTCTATCAAAGACAATAACACCTATTCACCCATCATCTTCCACTAACAAGATCGTATAAGAAATAAAAATCATCATACACTAATCTTTCACTAATCATGTCATGTATTGTGTTAGTAAAATTAATCACAATAGATGAGAAACCACATTCGGTTTTCATGGAGTGTATGCAGTATTAAAATAAAATTTATGAATATACTCCAATCAGTTTCCCTGTTGAATGTTCATATCCCTTTGAATAAAACACTTATCAGGACTTTATTATTATGATACACTATAAATCGCTCCCTAAAGATATACTGAATCCCTATTTTGAGTTCATGCATTGATAATTCCAAAAAATATCATGCATAGTGTTGTATTTCTCATGAGGTAATATATAGAGTGATACATATTCCAATACCTATTTTTTATTCATCAAAACAATCCTATGAAACATTCTATATGTAATTAAGAATGAATTATAATACAGATCCTGTTCTAAAGGAATCCAAACTAGTCTTAATGTCAACCACACCTTTAAATCCTCAACAGATATAATACATTTTTCCTCCCATTTAATATTTACACCCGTACAGGTTAAATATTTCCTCAAATATGAATGCATTGATAAATATTGAACATATCATTTATAGTAACTAGAAATGAACAAAAATTATCAGATATCAATTACATTTCTCATACTCTTCTCGGACATAACTTCATGTAAAATTTATGAGTCCACTAAGAAACTGTATTAGATATTAAATGTCAATGAAATTTCACTTCCTAGATCCAGAAGCCACATTTTGAAATATTAACTTTGAAAATGTTCCATTAAGGATTGAATAAAGGTATCAAAATTTTCCAATTGATCCTCCCCATTCATGGAGTACACCATAATACCATCCATAAAAACACAACAAAAGATTCTATAAGAAGTTGAAAATTTATGTTAATTAAACCTATTGATACAACATAATGATTGGTGAGACTAAATTATATAACTATAAAATAAAACATCACATACCAGCACTTAAATATTTTTATAGTTATATCCTTTTATTATAATATCAACTGGTGGTATCCAATCTAATTATTATTCATTAGAAACCAATGTGTACCTCTATATCATTAAAAAATATAATGAATCTCTAAAACACATCATATATTATTAATAGTAACATGTTTCAACTTTGATAATCCACACAAAGGTAGAGACTTCTATCTTCCTTCATAGAAAAGAGGACATGTGAATCCCACAGTGACATTCTAGGATAAATATATCCAATAGCTACATGGTTATTGAGATATACATTATGTTCCACTAACTGGGTAGGTGGAATTCAGTACGATTGAATAAGAATCTGAATTTCACTAGATATTAAATAATTTTATAAATTAATATCTCCCTTTATGGATAAACAAGAGAAATCATCATGAATGATCTTGAGGATTGTAGAAAACACAGTATGAATCATATTACTCAAACAAGGTTCAATGACATCACTTATAAAATCAAACAGTTTGATTGAGATTTATCCTACATAAGTAAAAACATACTTCTACCTTCATGTTCTAGAGGAATACTCACCCTGAAAAAAATGATTCCATCATTAAATGATATAAATTGAACCTGAAAATATAACATTCAATGTATTATGTAAAATTGATCATCTTATATATTTTCAATATCATGAAAAGGATTGAATGATCAATAAAAAATCTCCTTATTGACTAATTGTTGGCTATCATTACCCAACTCATGTGACACATTAAACCTTCATCAGACCACATTCCAAAATACATTCCAAGAATCAAAAATAATTAAAAAAGTTCTAAATATAATCCCAAAATGTCAAAAAATTAAAAGAACCACCCAAAATCTCCGCTACTACTATTTATTATACCTTAAATCCCTGGATTCATCAACAAGAACCTAAATACATGTTGTGGTAGTGTATCCTTCCATGCTATTTATTCTACCTTTTCACAAAAGCACTTGAGATGGATCAATAAACCACAATGGTGATGAGTCCTATGATCCTTTATATAATTATTCTGATTATGATGATGTCTTCCACACTAATATAATATGACCTTCAACTGTCTTGAGAATTCTACTAAAATATTTCTTGGAGAAAACTGACCACCCCTGTGATTCCTTTCCAAGACATACAAAAAGCCCTAACTAACAACAACACCCATGAAAGCTCCACCAAAACATGTATTTCTATTTATTTTTTATCAGCAAATACTTCTTTGTTGACCACCTCCATAAATGTTAGAATTTAAATGAAAAAAATTTTACAAAAATCTTCTCTCAATACCGACTCAAACCTTCATGACTTTTAGTAGTCATTGGATTGAGGATTTGGTTCTCGATAAACAAGAATAGGATAATGGGTGGAATACTCTACAATGGTATGATCCCCTTACTCCATGTTGAGAAATTCCCAGATCTTCACCATATGTAATGACTTATGGTAAAAAAACTGATTGCTGATTTTATAGAATGAATTCTAGTTAATGTAACTATATAGAATAACATGCAGGATGGAGTACCAAAATCACATTTTGGATACTTCAATCGGGTATCACTTATATTATAACTATATATAATGTAAAATTTTCATGTCGGTTTCTTAGATCCAACATAAAAATTTATTTATACTAATTTTCATACTGGTTCTTATATAACTGATGTGAAAAATAAATTTAAATTCCATTTCACATCGTTTATATATGAACAGACCTGAAAATTAAATGTTCATGACATTTTCACGTTAGTTTTAAATAAAGGACATAATAAATCAGGTTTTCAAAATCGGTTATTAATGAATCAATGAAAAAATCAGTCTTCATAAATTTTTCTCATTGGATATTTAATAAGACAATTGAAAATTAATGAAAACCATTAGATCATTTTCTAATCATTGATTTGACATATCATTGAGCTCAAGACAAGTTGGATATTAGAAGCTATGGCCATCAGAAGTTGATCACCTCTAATCAATGTGATAGAGTTGTCCAGGTTATGATGGTCTTAAATTTTTATCTGTGACTCCATTTCACCACCAAGACCAGTTAAAACAATGCCATAGAAATTAAATAAATGTAATTTAAAATTTTCAAGTAATTTCATTGAAAACTGACATTAATGCCTTTTTTATCATTGGTTCTTGAAAAAATAAAAATTCCAAAATCTAGTTTTCCATGTCAGTTATCATAAAAATAACGTGAAATAGTAACATTTCATGTTGTGTTTAGGATAATAAATGTCAAAAAACTATCATTTCATGGATTATATCATAAAACCAATATGAAATATATCTTTAAAATCCCACCAATATAGAATTGAAATATTATGGCAGCATGGCATCAAATTTTTCAATTGATGCCTAAAATTTATAGTAACATGTTTTAATTTACCATATCATTTATATGTTTTCATTATACCCATATATTATATTAACAATAAATTATTTCATCCATCAATATTCCACTAACTCAACTCAGTTTTGTTTCACCATGAATCTTCTATTTCACCATTCGGTGATCTTGTCAATGTATTATTAATTATTTTCCCATGACTTATGTTTTTTATTTGTTTTGTTACATTATATAACAGTGAATTATTGTTATTTTATTATCAAGAAGAATAATTATTTGTATCATGGTAAAACTACAAGGTGTCCTTTTGATTATAAAATTTCTTTTAAGATGCATCATTAGCTTCATAATTAGATCTTTTCCCAAAAAATATCTTATTGATCTTTAGAAAGTCATTAATTTTAATCTGTATCTCTGTTAGAGAACTAGTACTAGAAAAATAAAATATTATAAAATTATCTATAATTTGATAAATATATTTCACATTAGTTTTTAAAAAACTGATGTCAAATAAAGTTCTTTCAAGTGCGTTTAAAAAAACTAATTTGAAATATATCTGTTTATCATCATTTTTTAGATTGATATTAAGATGGTATATCATGTTAGGTTATAAAAAATTATTGGAAAAATAAACAAAAAATAATGTCATTTTTCAAAACCGGAGATTAAAAATTATATTTAAATAATCTCCTTCTATGACGTCTCCACAAGAACTGATGTTAAATGTATAGAATAAATGATGTAAAAACATATTTATATAATATTGTATGTTTTGAAAACAATCATATATTATGTAATTGTATTTTATTAGTTAAAAGTAATCTCAATACTCTCCATAAATTCTTTAGATTCATAGTTTCCCTTATCAACATGGAATATGGTTGGATTCTTCTTAGTGAATTTAGTGCCATGATCCACCACCCAACATGGTTTCTTGACATCGCTAGACCTATATTATTTATTATATTGATTATATCTAAAAACATATGAGGTTCTATTGTAATATTTTTCTATAGATCATATCTGAAAAATGAATCTCTCTAAATTCAAAGAGGCATTCTTAGTGAATTTTCTATTACCTATAAGGTAAGTACCAATTGTCATTAGAACATATTGCAATAAGCATAGGACCAATTTATGAAATCACATCCTAACATTAAAAAATTAATCAATTCAGAACAATTATGAATTATTATAACAAAATAAAACCCTTTAATTAGCAACAAATTTAATTAAATAAGTATCCCATTTAGATCATTCAAATGACCAAAAATTCTAAGTCTCTTACATGGTAAAAATATTCCACCCACATATGGTATATCAATTGTAGAAACTGATTTGAGCTATCCAAGCCCCTTTTTATAGCATACATCCAAATTTTTAATGCTCTTAAATAATTTCTACAAACGAAACATGACCAATTCTAGAAGTGTTAACACACATTACTTGATCACCACTCTAACACCAAATTGTAGAAATATAACATGAGTAAACTAGAAAAGACATTAAATATGGCCCATCACAGTAAGGTATATGCATGATTACAAAGAATAAGACTATTAATAATAAAAAAATACAAACTACTAGATTACATTGTGGATGAGATTCAAGCATCCAAGATCCTTAAAACTCAATCAAAATAGGATAAACTAGAAACGTATTAATACAAAATGATAAAAAAATATCCATATGACCAAACATCACCTCCAATCAAACCTTATCCAAATGCAGTGAATACATGAGATTGCAACATGATACAGTATTCCATTCCCATTATAAAGGTCAATAAATGCAACAAATATATCATCTAAATGATAATTGTGGCGTGTGATTAGAAATCCTAGTATGGTACCACCAAAGAGTCTGTACAATGACTAATATAATGAATTCAATTGATCTATATTAAAAAACAATAATATAAATAATTTCCAAAACTCCATATTTAGTTATAAGTCATTTTTCATTGTTTTTTATAAAATCCATTGATACTATTTATGATAAAAATATAAAATATATAGGTGATTACATAGGGATGTGATGAAATACACTATAAGGTAGGTAAGTGGAAACGTTTCAATTTAAGAATCTATCATGTGAATCCCTGGGATAATACCTCTTCCTAAAACATGTGAGAGATATTCCATAAGACAATAAATCATGCGATGAGTAAATATAAATGAAAAATAACATTTTATTAGATCCTAGATAATAGGAATACATACAAGACATAAATGATTTTCATAAACCAAGACTATGTTGGTATCATCCAATGTCCAGTACTATAATAGTTGATCGATATCTCTAGCATCAACTAGTAATCATACATTCACTATGGATATCCATATCACTTTCATGAAACATCCTCTGTTCTCAATATACCATTTTCAAATATCCATTTCAAAACGTTTCCCACAATTTATAAAAGTACTTTCAAATAAATTCCAATTTACTATATTTATTGAAAACCATTTATGATAAAAAATTATAATTCGTGAAATTAATAAAACTCTAGGTGTGATGAATACCATTTTTAAAGAAAATATCAATTTAAAAATAATTATCATTCCCAGATATCCCTTGAAACCACAGATCACTCTAATTCAATGAATAAGGCAATAAATATTTTGAAGAAATAAAATCAATTCATATAATTATACCATTATATTGTAACAATTACATAAAAATTAAGTTGGAACAAATCTTATTTGAAAATTGTTCCTATGGAATATTATACTTTTTCCTGTAGTCCTAGATCTATAAGAAGCCACGTCAATCCTCTGTAGAACCCATTTCATATGTGATGAATATCCCAATTGGAATTCACAAGATAAGAAGATAAGGGTTATATCATTGATCTATATAGAAGAGAGAAAATGAATAAAAATTGTATTATATATAAAGAAGATTCATATATAATAGTGGATATCAGATAATAATACCAATTTATAGACCTTCATAGAATATGATATGGATAATGATGAGCTATCATGGGATTATGGGTTTATTAGGTGTCAATCCAACCCCATGAAAAAGTTTAAATCCCATTTTTTTAATGGTTCATAGAGAGGTTACAATGTTTCCTTGAGGAGGATGCATGATTAAACTAACCATTCTCTTCAACTACACCCCCTACTATCCATTCTATTTGGGATGGTTTCATGGATTTCACTGAGGACAAAATGTTAAAGTAACTATGTGTCTTAACCACCTATCACCGATGAATAACCACCAGAACAGACACAGTTTCTTTGGATTATTTCACAATTTGTCTAACCGCTAGAAAGAAGTGAAAAACCTACTGGAACCACTCAGGTACATTCTACATTGTTACTATATGTATAAACTAACTATACTCCATAAACATGTACCTATCCATTTTTTCACAAAATCTCTTATTTTCATCATTCAATCACTAAAAATTTCTTGGATCCCAAAAGTGAACAAGCAAGTATCAACTAAATTTGATAATACTATTAATTGATTCATATTTAACATCTATGCTATACTGGTCATATTGAATATAATATTACATCATGGTTCATTGAATATTGGTTTCCCTTGCCATGTGCTCCATCTAAGAAACACATTATTGTATGTAAATATGGCTTACATTGATGTTTTGTATAATTTTTGTTTTATAAAAATTAATAAAAGGTAATAATGTCTAAGGTTGTTATAGTGACTGTTTTCATCATATAAATATAATTCATTTATGAATATTTGTAATATATTATAATGATTCATTATCATATTTGTTTTTATTAATTTATTTGAAAATAATTTTACAATATTATATTGAATGATAAATATATAAAATCTTTTATAATCTTAATTTATTTCATTATATCATTGGAGAAAATTTTTTTTTAAATTTTTCATAGATGTTGGTTTTTCTCTAAACATATCTGAATTAAATCAAAAAATATTTCATTTTACATGAAAATTATGTATATTCCACTTCAAATTTCCAAACAAAATATTTATTTCCATTAATGGTGCCTTTTTTGGGGATTCAATAAATATAATTCATTTATAATGTATTCCTTTAACTTTCCTGAAAGAAATTTCTAAATGCGAATAATAAAATTATATTTTTTTATTAATGTTGTAAAGGATTTATGATATCATTTTCTACGATTTCATTTTAATTTCCCTATCATTCAAAAATTGATATTTGTTTTATAATGGATTGTTAGTGATTATCCTATATCTTCATTTAATATATTATTCCACTAGAATATATTTTTTTTTATAAAAAATATAACTTATAAAATTTTAGGGAAAAATATTTTGAAACCCATTGTCTTTACATGAGGTTTTATAAAATATGTTGTACGATTGATTTAATTTTGATCGGTGTTGATTCCAAAATTCAACACTCAATAAGAAGTGAGTTTTACAATAAATGAAAATGTGCAGAAATAAACCCTAATGATGAATTGGACATAAAGGTTTCATGTATTTTGGATAGGAAAAGTATAATTTATATATGAAGTACAAATTCCATTATGAACTTCTGCTTCACATGTAATTCGTCCATTTTTTAAAATTTCTCCAGAAAAGATATAACTTCACCATAAAATAAATATTTAATGGGATGTGGAAGTAATGTCAGAACCCATTAATGAAAATCATTCATTTTTTAGGGATGAGAAGAGATTTCCTCCCCTACAAACTGACATTTTGAAAAACATAACATTTCATAGGATGAAGTGGAATCACCACCGCCTACCAAAGACATTCAACATTGACTACATCATTTTCCTTCCATATAAGAATGTCTATGTCCAACTAAAAATGACTGGACAAACTAGTATATGTTTCCTAATATAATCTATAAATAAAAACACGTAGGGGATAAAAATGAATGGAGGTTCGATTAAAAATCAAGGTAATATGCCAAATAAATTTATCCCTATTGTAAAATCACCCAACAACCCACAAACATGAAATACTTTAAGGATGTACCATTTATTATTGAGACACAACCATCCTACGAATCATTTTTGGGAGACCCTTCATGTATTCCCATATCATTTATGGACTGAGGGATTAATTTATTAAAAATTTGGATGGGATAAGATTTATTAGAGAATACCCCCATCTCGAACAACACTTCTCATGAAATCCCTTGTGCTCGATAGGTTCTTGGATAAAACATTCTGGGAAACCCTTTTTGGAAAATCTATTGTTCTTATCTCTTTCATGGATGTTGTATCATGTCATTATATTTCATATATTCTCCTTCGTAGATGTCCCTATGAATCTAGATAATATGTAGAAATTTTTTTCTAGTGTCGGTTCATTCCATGGGTCCTATAACACAGCACACCCACTTAGGATTGGTGTCAGGAGAGGGTGTAAGTCATCCAGTTCGGAGCTCTCACTACCATCACATACCAAAATGAAAATGTAGAGTCGCACTGAGAACTCTTTAATATAGGGTGATATCATATTTTGATGTATCATTATTCCAGAACAACATTTTTCCCATAAATACAATGAGTCGATATACTCTTCATGATACCCTAAAACCCACATCACCTACTTCTTATTGTTATTTGATAAAATAAGGGATGCTCTTCAACAAGTACTACATCGACCATTTCTAGGAATATTCCACATACTCTTTCTGACCACACAATGTTTAATGATTATCACATAGTCTCGAAAAAATAATTTTAAACCGTGCTCCCGTGACCCCACAACTCGATGTCAAACTGTTATTCCATTTTCCAAAAAACATGATGTTAATTTGTTCATCCATAGTCCCCAAAACATGATGTTAAACTGTTCTTCCTTCATCATAGCTATATGACTCAAAACTCTTTCTTTCACTATATGAAATGAATGTGAGACCCTTGGAGAAAAATCATAGGATTCCTTATGCACTGAGTATAATATTACTCATGTAATAACCCTTATACTACCATCAAAAAACAAATTTTTGGGCACTCCTCCTGATGTAATCCCCTTGACATTCTTATGGGAGGTGGAACTTTCTCTCCTCGTGGGCTCAGCTCAAGACATAATCAGATGGATTAATTGATGTGAATTCTATATATTTGTTTATAAATGTTGATATGGTAAGAAACTCTATGTACCCTTCATCTACATTTGAGCTTTGTTTCCATACGTTATTAGAATGATATGGTCGTTTAATCATCAGATCCACTACTTCCTCAAGTTTGTCACATCGAGCATGACTCACATGGGATTAGAGGTTAGTGGAAATCCTAATATCTTCACAATATTAAACATCGCTTGGGACTTCCTTGTATCTGTAAGCACCAACAAAATCATGTCCCATAAATTGGAAAGATCCCATGGGTAATCCCCATATCATATCTAAATAAGGGAAATCCTCTTGTGACGGGCAGCCTATATGTTGTATTCCATAATCATGGCCCCTTTAATGTTCCACATCCACATGTAATCCCCAATATATCATAATATATGTGCTTTCATTCCCTACTAAGTTGGATATGTGGGAGGCCTCTCTAATGTACATATCTAGCACTCAAATCCATAATTATGGGGACATATCCCTAGTAAGATCATTCCCTCACTTAGGAGAATGCTTCTCTACTGAGTCCCCCAGGATGCCTCGGCATAAGCCCCACATAAAAAATGACAAAGAATCTTCTTCATAGGCATCCATTCGGTGTGACATTAAACTACATTATTGGTTACATTTCACATGAACTGAAAATGTGATGTTCCCAAATTAAGATGCAAAAATCATTGTCGGTTCTGATTCTACTCAGGAGGATATGCAAGAATCCCACCTTATAATTCAATCCTAACATCAAAATTAATTTTCCTCATATATAATGGTACACTAGTGAGTGCCCTACCACACAACTTAAAACCAACATAATTCCTTTGAATGACCATATAATACATTATGTGCCAATAAATGGGTAATATTGATAGGTAAACATAGATATGTATTTATGTATCTCCATTGATATATAACCTCATATTGATACAGTTGATTCCAACCCAATGCATGTTAATAATTTATCATTTCCTCTGGGTAATTCATAATATACACATTTGGAAATGAACCAGGGATTAATGAATGTGTCTTAAATCATTATGAGAGTCTCGGAACATGAAATAGTTCCCCTTAAAAGGAAGTGATTATCCTAACTTCTCATCCTCTCTATTAGTGTGATTTATTATGTTTCATGGTCCATGATACCTTATAACGACAAGCCATTGTAAAGTATGTCCATGAATCATGGATATTGATCCATAGGGTGTTTATGACCCCATGATCAAAATCTGTTGAATATTGTTGGGAGTTTGTGAACCAAATGAAAATGACTATATAAAACTCTACACCCTACAATATATTATCATACATGAGCATATGTCCTAGGGAAACAAATACATATATATGGTTTATCATTACTTGATGAGTTGGGTCATATATATCCCAAAAAATCATTTTAATATATTATATATCATCAGTTAATTACATGGTACAAGCCATTATAACCAATCCACTATGGGATTGTAAGGAACTGACTGGATGGAAGATATTTTACACTTAATTTTTACTACATTTGATTTTTTTTCACACATAACACTAAAAAAATTATACAAAATATGTAGATAAAAATTAATTACACATTTATGTGAAAATGATTTTGTTACCAAAAAAAATTATTAATAAAATAAAATTTCATAGATTTGTAGGATAAAAATTAAGGTGATTTAATATTACAAAATTATTGTTATATCTAAAATAATATGTTAAATAATAGTATATGGTATCCAAATAAGCTCTATTATATATTTTAAAATTATATTTTATATGAATTAATATATTAACATTACATGAATTAAAAATTAATTTGATGTCATATTAGTATACAAAAAAACATAAGTGTTCAATGAAAATTATTTTAAATTAAATTATTTATTTTAAATTAAAAACAATATTCATTAAATATATAATTATTATTATATAAAATAAATTTTATTTTTGTATTAAACATTTCAAAATTATTTTAACATGTATATTTTATATTTTTTAGTAAATTTTTATGTTTTGGTGAACATTTAAAATTAATGATTTTACAAATATTGTATATTTTATGACGTTGTAAAAAGAAATTAAGTATTTAATAGTTTATAATAGACATTTAATATGAAAAACATTTATATATGTTGTAATATAAATTATTTTATAAAAATTTCAAATTTTTTAATCCTATTTTTAATATTATGGAATGTTAATATATATATAACATTAATAAAAAAATTGTTCTTTGTCTTTCATCCACATACCAAAAATATTTTCCTCATTGACAAGATTTAAGGATGGATTTACCTCTGGATTGATATTTAATTTATGGTTCCCGTTCAACTTGTTTATTCGATGAGCCCGTTTCATTCATGTAGATTCACAGTGGATAATTTATCAAAGAATTATATTTTAGTGAAATTTACATGTGTATCAAGAGGCTAATAAAACATTGAACAATATCATGAACAACTGAGTGGATGATTATATATTAGTCATTATTAATTATGCCAAGATGAGTTAATTATTTTTTCTATTTCAGATCAAGATGGAAACTCGGTACATGTCAAAGTAGATTTATTTTAATTTTCTTTCCATTGGAGTTATATTTTCAATCCGATTACATTCATTTAAAATAATCACCCACATGGTGGAATTTTATTTTTCAATTTTTAATGAGTGATTACTTCTACTTTCTTAATTATAAACCAAATAGTGTCATATAATGTAATTTCCTGAACATCAATTACCCAATGTCAGTACCCTATATTATTACATTGGAAATGATACAAGATTAAAATTCCAATGTACAAAAAAAAATTTACATTTTTAAAAAAAATTACATACATGATAACTATTTTAAATATGGAAATTAAAATAATTAATATAAAATTTAAAATCTTTAAATGATTGAAACTCATCACAAGATTTCATCTTTACATCATGGGGAAAGTAAATAAAATAGTGGAGAGTTCAAATTCTATGTAATGATTATGTATAAAGGAAGGTATCATGAATAAATAAAGAATAATAATCCATGAAATATGAATGATTGAAATAAAATTCCTATTAATTAAAAACATGACTATAATATAGTATGAAAATGTTGATGAAATAATTATATATAGACAATGAGTCTATACCAAAAGATGTAAAGGCTCCAACCGGGTGTCGTAAAGAGCCATGGTCAAATCTGGGAAAAACCTCTTTCAGGTATTTATGATTTGGAGATGATATAGTGATTACACTTGTAGGAACTGATGCATATATGATTCATCATGTGGTGTAGTCCCATGTCTTTTTGATATAGTAGCAAGTTTGGTCCATCAAAACCTTTTGGGCCACTATGACTCTAGGATATATAATTACGTTAGCCTAGGTGGGAGAAATCCCCAAATGGGATTAAAAGTAGTAGCATCGACCATGAGATAAAATGTTATTGGATGAATGAGTGAGTATGGAGACCTCTATTACAACATAGAACTTTAAATATATAAATAGGGATATTATAACTGTTTATTCAGGTGAGGTTGGGAGTCACGCTCCATCAATGAGTCAATGAATGGGGAGTGTTATTTCTAGTGTATCTAGTCATGTGTAATTCAGTCCATGTCATGGAACATTGCCTCCAAAATGATGGTCCATGAAAGGTTTCACTCTCAGAATAATAAAAAATATGGTTTTCAAAAGATAATTAAGATATCTAATGTTTTTTTAACCGTTTAGAGTAAATAATTCCATTCAAAAAATCACATAACCTTGAAATACGATCATGGATATTCTAAATAATTAAATATTCACATTCAATTTCAATAATGGTGTAATGAATAATGATTTATTTCTGAAATATCAAGATATATCACCAAGAATGTTAATTTCATGATATATCCTCAAGAAATTTTATGTCAATGTGTATAAAAACATTCTTTTTTCAATAGGTATATCATATGAGACTACTGATGTGTCAATAGGATAATATTTTCTGCTCCAAAACCAATGGATATCCTATCAAAAATATTCTTTATGAATCTTATAAGAAATTTAATTCATAATAACTATACCACAAAAAATATTCGTACTGAGTGAAGGATACATCGTTATCAATATTTACCCAATTAACTACACAATATTCAAAGTAATAACTATATGTTAAAATGAGATATTTTTTAGGAAATAATAAAATCCATCCTACTAGAACATAAATATTAAAATTAAATATATTTACATTTAAAAATGATTTTAATAAAGTGATTTTTTTCAATTCAATGATAATTATCAAAAATGGAATTGTGATTGTCTGATAACATTTACCACTTGGTAATATCCAAGAAAGATACCCTTGAATGGGATAATTCAAATTTAAACATAAAATAAAATAAATAAAAATTTATTTATGAAATTAACTATAAAATAGGAATTATATACACCTTATAATATTTTATTTGTGAATAACAACAAATATGCCTCAATGGAATGTAAATTTAGATGAAATATCTTACCTTACACTTCCTTTTGGGTAGACACTTTATAAACTCATATTTAATAGTTTTATTCATGTTATTAAATTAAAAAAATCCATATTAAAATTTATAATATCATATATTATCCTTTTGTTATATGTTATCACACATTTCATTATAATCGTTTATAATTTTCTTTGATTCGGGAGTTAATCACCTCATTTTTCGAGTATCTTTTGACTTTTTGTTTTTGATTCCTCTTACATTGATCAATAATTTATCACATATTTTTTTTTAATTTTTTTAAAATATAATATATACTCATTATATGTTTATTTATAGTAATCCATAAAATTTAGAGATAGAAAATTAAATACATTATTCATGGAGACGATACTCCATACGTACCCATGATAACTATTTCCATTTTCATGTCACATTTAATGAATGAAATGTAAATTATATATATATATATATATATATTATTCCAATATCATAATTATTTCATTAATATATATAACACATGTTTATTAATACCATCTTCATTACATTTCATGTAAGGTGTGAGTAAATCACATTACATTGTGAGGCGATAGTCCACTATACACATAAAGGACATTATCATATTCCTACATAATGAAAATAATGAAATTATATGATGTATAATAATTAAATATCATAAAGACATAAAAACATTAATATATATCACATATAATTAGTATTACCATTATTTTCCCAATGATTAAAAGTCGTAATGGAAAAAAGAATGACATCTGCTTCCGAGGCGGTAGACCTCTATTCAATCAAAAATTTATTTCATAACCCGTTTGATGGATGTTTGTAACCATTTAATTTATCCCATATATATAAAAATTTACTATTATGTTTAGGGTGCTAATTTAATTATATAATCATGATATTAAAATTATATAATTGGTTTAGGAAGAAATAAGACAAACAAATTTATTGATGAACATTACCTCTTCTTTAGGAATATATTTATAGTTTCACTAAAATAAATTCTCGGTTGGATTTATGAACAAAGAATCTCTTCTAGGCTTATGTAAGGGAATTTAAGAAGTGATTCCATAACGGTTTTTTTCAAAATGGATTTGGATATGTTCCATTGTTGAGATAGTGAATTACGATTTATAATGGTTGAGTAGTGACATTCTTGTAAATACTCAAAAGTATTCAGTATTGGGAGGTCAAGCTTATGTCATGTTCCTAAAAAATGAGAAATAATGTAATTTAAGTGAATAATAGCCAATAATCACATCCAACACAAAAAAATAAAAATATTTTATCATTCTATTCCAAAACATATATGTTATCCTTACTTTTACCATTTTTGTTTTTATAAAGGTAACTAATTTTTAAAACTGGGTAATTTCTTCTTTATGTATAAAGTAAAGTGAGACTTATTATAAAATATATAAGAAACAATAATAAATATTTAATTGAATTTATAAATTAAAAATACGTTTTTGTTTGTAAATAATTTTTAATTGATGCACATTTAACACAAAATAAAATATTTGTTTAGCATTAACCATGCTAAATATGTTTTTACTATTTATGTGTCAATATGTTCATTATAAAAGATATATTTTTCCAGAAATAAAAAATAATGTATAATTAGATTCATTTAAAATGAAATTTTATGAATATAAGATTTTTAGTAAATTTAAATATTTTAATAAATTATCATTTTTATAATATTATATTATTGTCAGTTTTGAACTTATTTATTTTATTTAAATTTAAAAAAACCAATAATGTGTTGGAATTTTAATATATTAAAATAAAACATTTTTATTACTGTATATTCATATAAAAAATTTTGATACGTCCATAATACATAAAATTAATATCATTTTTAATATTTTATTAATATTTATTTTAGTTAATTGATAACTAAATAATAATTATGATAGATATTCCTATGAATTTATTCTATATAATTCATCTATTATAATTTTAAATAAACTATAATGATACAAAAAATAATTTATCCTTAAAAATGATATATATATATATATATATATCTCTGAATATATGTTATTTTCTTACTAATCAAAATGATTTAAAAAAATTAAATTTAATAAAAATTCTTTTTTTCTTTTTATATATTTAACTGATAGTATGTGATGCCCCAACCCCACCTACCCAGAGTCGGTGCATTATTACAAAACATTGGTATGATCACAAGTAAATCATGTCTCGAAAGACCGATCAATTTAGTATTATTGGAAATAAGATTCATACATAAGTTCAACTTTATAAATTGAAAAGAAAATTCAACACTAATTTATATCATTAAATACATAAAAGCCTCCTAGATTATGCATTCAAGTCACTCCTAACTAACTTCTTCATATCCATGAAAAATGAAACATAAGAAAGGGGTGAGCTGAAATGCTCAGTAAGGGTAAGAAATACATCGGAAGATAGCATAAATATTAAAAATGGTGAATAATTGAAAACCCATGCTTTACAAATAATAAACATGAATAATTTTATGGCAGGAATATGATATGAGTAAATAATTACATAATAAAACATAATCATGGATATTCTACAAGTCGAATGACCATATGAAACATCAATATTATTTTCATAATGAGGGAATGTATAATGCCGGTCATTCTGAAACATTTTGTCAAGGCCTCGGCCAAGACGTCTGAAAATGATTAAGTCCTCGACCAAAACCATATATCAAATGGGAAAAGTCCTTGGCCAATTCCATATATAGTTGTCAAACGAGACCTACCTTTGCATTGACGAGCTATAGAGGGCTCCATCCATCACTTACTAAGTCAAATACATTCCTCATATGAAAAGGTTGAAATGTAACATAGAAATTCGTATTAAAATTAGCATATGAAATGTCAATACACTAACCATAAACCATGAATGGTATAAAAATAACACATACACAGTCGAACATATCACAAAACCATCAATACTTTATAGAAGATTTTTATCATAATGAATCAACATCAAATAAGTATAAAATCAATCAAAGTATGTTGACATAGATGAAATAATAACTATATGAGAGAAGTATCTCTTTCTTTTTTTGAAATCATTTTAAGTTAAATAATTATAAAATAAAACATATATTTTGAAAATATTTTTGTAAGATTGTAAGGGAAGGTTTGATGATGATAACATGGTGGAAAATAGCCACACCCGCTGTATATTTTAAAAAATCATTCTTACCATAATTTTGTTGAAAAGGACAAATGTACCTTATTTGGAAAACGACGAATATATTCCATTCAAGAATTTTATAAATAGTAAAACAAGGGTATAAATGATTTTAAACCATATTCTAGTAAATAGTTAAAATGTTTTGAAATACATTTTTATGGAACATGGATGTAGATGATAAAGAAGTCCGAGTAGATACTTATGTGAAAACAACCTCAGCCACTAAGTAGATTGTGGAATAAACACATACGTTGTAATTATCCTTGGTAGAGGGTAGGTTAACCTCCGGTATAATGGTGAAATAATTGTTATCAGATTATAAATTAACTATATACATTAATATGATATTATATATGATCTTAATATTTCAATTTTAATGATATTTTAGTAGTATCAACGTTTCAGGTGTTAACTGATTCGTTTTCCTTTATATGCTTGGTTATGTAATCCTTTTTTTGTTATGTATAGGATGTATTTGATTCATAAACAGAATGATATGATGTTATCAATCTTTATTTCTAATCATAAAATGAAAATTAGTCTTCAATGATTCCGATGGGGAATGAATCTCATCGAGTTCGTGGAGATGGTAATCTGTATATACGCACGAGCAATAATATAATTATGTTGATATTAAAATCATATATAAATGGATGGTATATCATATATATTTAATCAATAATAATAATTTTATATTCATTATTTACATCAATTATACATCACTATTATACCCATCAAAATTATAATGTATTGAAAATTAACTACACCACGATGTGGAGACGGTAAACAATACGTACACAGGTATGGTGACATGTTATTCATATGATGGATAACATAATGAATATTGTTGTACCAATTTTATAATAACATCATTGTATGTATAATATACTTTATTTACTATTTTATAATGGAAAAAACAATGAAAGAAGAAGTGGAAGAAGAAAATAACTTGAAAGAGGTGGTGAGACATTACCTCTTCTTCAGGTTCTTCATTTTCATTTTATCAAAAGGGATCCTTAGGATTTCATTATGATCTCGATAAATCCTGTAGGATGAAGTTAGAATATTTTTGAGGATATTTGGGTAGGATTCGTTTGATCTAAAGGGATTTGAAGTTGTGAATTAGAGATAAGGGGGAGTGACCTTTTATAAGAGGGGTGAGTGGCACCTTAGGAAAAGTTACAAATATTATTTTAATATAAAATAATTTTATTTTTCAAATGGATCCAAAATTAATTATTTCGAGGTTAAGGTTGGTATAGGTCAAAGACCTCTCAACCAATAGGTTTTATACAGGTTTGGGTCACTATATTAACCTTATCTTATAAATTTTACTATTAGTTAAATATTTTGACATTTTCTATGTCTCTTTGTATTTTTTATATTCTATATTTATATATCTTAATATATAGTGCCAAGAGAACACCAAAAGGTTTATTTATTACTTATATAATATTTTTAATGCCCTTTTGACAAACCTTAGATTTTGAGGAATATTATATCAACCAATAATATAGTATTTGTTTTAAAATCTCAATTTTGTCAAATTTGATATTATTTAATAAATGATTTTTTAAATTTGTAAAAACATTATAACATCAAAATAAACTCATATGATAAATAATAACATGTCATATTAATCATTAAAATTAGATTAATTCATCAAACATTTCTATTTACATTTATTTAGATATTTATAATATCGATTATTTTAATATTTCATTATTAAGGTAATTACTACATCATCATTGTTCCATTAATAAATTAAATTATTTAATGTATAAAAATTATAAATAAAATATCATTATGTATGATGTATTCTTATCTTTCTAATGAATATTTAAAATATAATTTATATTATGTTTAACCCTATATTAAAAATGGTTTATTTATTAAAGATTGATTTTAACTCTTTTAACTCTTCTTTAAATGAAATAATAATAAATGACTTAATCTAATCCAAGTGGACCGAAAAGATCATATTTTATTCTTAAGGTGGTTTTTGGACGAATTAAACTTATCCAATAGAATTATGAAATGTTTTAGGGTGAGAATAATATCATTTTTACCATTAATTACCCTATTTACTTTTAACCGTGGTAAATAAAAGTAAAACGTTACTTTTCAAAAAAAATTATTTTCATCTTATTGAACCAAATATTACTTAATAATATCAACTTTTTCCAAAGTATTTTTGAAATTCAACTCACAGAAGTGGTAAAATTACGTTTTATGTAAATTTGTAAATGCTATTAAGAGGTGGGTAAAAGACGGTAAAAAGTTCAATATTTTTTTTTAATATCTACAATTTTTAAAAACTAACTCCAATGTATTACCTGAACATATATAGGTATTATGTATCTATTTTGACTTAAATCATATTTAAATAAAAAAAATTATTATTTAAAAAAAATTTGTTTTAAACTATAACTTAGTGTTTTTAACTAATTCATCAAAAATTTAATGTTTTCCGAAAAATACAAAAAAATCACCCCAATCTAATTTCGATATTACAAATCGGAAAATGAAGTCTATTGAATGATAAAATTTATATAATTTCAAAAAGTGGGTATTACCATTCTTAACGGTTAGTTTGATTGGTAGTGGTGTGTTAGAACTCGAAGTTTCGTACTACAAATGCTATTATATTATTCAAAGTGAAGCATATCGTGGAAGTTTGGGGTGTTATATTCTCCCCTCCGTTAAATAATTTCATCCCTAAAATTTCAAGAATATTTCTGCATAAAAAGACTCGGGTGGTTCTTCATCATATCTTCCTCATTTTCCCACATTGCCTCTTCAAGATGATGATTTCTCCATTGAACATTAACCAGAAGAGTCGTCTTGTTTCTCAGTACTTGTTTTCTGTTATAAAATTTTTTTTATAGTCTATTCACAATAAGATAGATCAGGTTCCATTTCAATTTCCTCATATGTGAGTACATGCGTTGGGTCATTCTTGTATTTTCTCTACAGTGATACGTGGAACACATCGTGGAATTTGGAGAGACTTGGCAGCATTGCCCATCGGTATGCTACAACCCATATTCGTTTGAGGATTTTGAAAGGTCTGATGTACCTAGGACTTAGTTTACCTTTCTTACCGAATCGTATAACTCCCTTCAAAGGAGATACCTTGAAAAAACAGGATCTCCAACCTGAAATTCCTAATATTTTCTTTGGTCATCGGAATAGATCTTCTGCCTACTTTGTGCTGTTTTGATGTGGGTTTGGATTACCTTCACCTTTTCTTTATTTTCCTCAACAAGTTCTTGTCCTACGAGTTTTCATTCACCAAAATCATCCCAACTGGTTGGTTCATGACATCTCTTTCCATATAATGCTTCATATGGTGTCATATGAATACTTTAATGGAATCTATTATTATAGGAAAATTATACCAGAGGTAAATATTGATCTAACATACCTTGAATGTCATGTAAGAAAGATCTCAATATGTCTTCTACGGTTTGAATAGTCCGTTCTGATTGTCCAACAGCTAGAGGGTGGTAGGTTGTGCTCAGACGAAGTTCAGTATCTAGGGATTTCTGAAGAATTTTCCAAAATCATGATATAAAATGGAGATTACAATCAGAAAAATTCGATAGGGGTACTCCATGAAGACTTTAAACTTCATTAATATATAGTCTTGCTAAAAGTTTAAGTTGTAAATCTTCTTTTATAGTAAGAAAATGTGATGACTTGGAAAGACGATCCACAATGACCCATATTGCAACATTCCTTCTAGGTGTCTTTGGTAGCCCCATGACAAATTCCATCATAATATTATCCCATTTCCACTCATTTATGGGAACAGGAATCATGACTACTCTAGGATTTTGCCTTTCATCGTTCATTTGTTGTCAAATCCTACATCTTGACACAAAATCAGCATCTTCCGCTTCATGTTGTCCCACAAAAAATGTTCCATAAAATCTCTATACATTTTATTGATACTAGAGTGTATAGATAAATAAGAGGTATGCGCATCATCTAACAATTCTACATTTAGATCGGGTATATGTGGAACAAAAAGTCTCTTCCAAAATTTCAAAATATCATCTTCATATATAAATTCACTCAATCTCCCGTCATTCACAGCTTTATTCTTCTTTTGAAACTCCTCATCATCATCCTGAGAACATTTTATCCTTTCATGTAAAGATAGTTTGGAAACCATTTCGAAAAGCATTGATGTTTCACCTTCCATGGTTATTCCCATATCCATATTTACTAGATCCATCTATATAGGATAATTTTCAACTCTCATATTGTTCAAAACTCCATGATCTATTCTACTCAAAGTATCTTCCACCTTATTTTCCTTCCCCTAGTGGTAGTGTATGGAGAAATCATAATCCCTGAGTAGTTCAATCCATCGCCTTTTCCACATTTTGAGTTCTTTCTGTGAGAAAATATACATCAAACTCTTGCGATAGGTATATATCTCACATTTTTTACAATAGAGATAATGTCTCCATATCTTCAAATTAATTATTACAGCTACTAACTCAATATGATGAGTAGGATAGTTTTTCTCATGACTTTATAGCTGTCATGATGCATAAGAAATAACCATATCATTCTGCATGAGAACACATCCACTTTATTTCTTTGATGCATCACTACAAATAACAAACCCATCATTCCCCATTGGTAGAGTCAATATAGAATCATTGAGTTATCTCCTCTTAAATTCTTCAAAAAATTATTCACACTATTTTTTCCAATAAAATTTAACAACTTTACGTGTGATCTTGGTTAATCGGTTTGGTAATCGGGCAAAATTCTGGACAAATCGATGATAATAACCTACTAAACCAATAAAATGGTGTACATACGTTATACAAGATGGTTCTCTCCATTCTTGGATTTCCATGGTCTTAGAAGGATCAATAGAGATTCCATCCTTAGAGACAATGTGGCCATGAAAATAAATATCCTAAAGCAACAATTTACAATTGTTAAACATCCAATTTAGTTCATGTCTTCTAATATTCTTTAGAATAATGCAGAAGTGATTTTCATGAACTTCGTAGATTTTCGAGTGTACCAAAATATCCTCAATAAATAACACTACAAAGTTATCAAGATATAATTGAAAACCCTATTCATTAGATCCATGAAGACATAGGTTGTATTAGTCATTCCAAAAGGCATTATATTAAACTCGTAATGCATGTACCTGGTTTGAAATGTTGTTTTCAGAATTTCATCACTCATCAAACACAACTGATGATATCCTGATCGAATGTCAATATTTGAAAAAAATTTGATCTCCATGAAGTTGGTCAAATAAATCATCAATGTGTGGTAGGGGATACTTTTTCTTTATTGTTATAACATTGATCTCCCCCTAGTCAATGCACAACCTCATAGATCCATCTTTATTCTTAACAAAAAGAACAGGGGATGTCTATGGAGAAACACTAGGACAAATAAATCCTTTATTACTCAATTCCTCTCATTGTTTATTCAGTTCCACTAACTCCACTGTGGAAATTCTATAAGGGGTCTTCAATAGGGGCCTTTAACCAGGAATTTAAATAATGGAAATCTCAATTTCTCATATAGGAGGGTGTCCAGGTAAATCCTTTAGAATAACATCAAAATATTCTGTCAGAATAGGTATGTCCTCTCTATGAACATTCCTTTCCTCACCCATAGTTATTTTATTCTTTTCCTCACCAACAATTAAATTTAGTTGAGCTACATGGGGTGGAAGTAGAAAAGAATCAGGTGTAGACGTTTCTTCTCAAAAGATAAGTTACTCCTTATCATCATTGAAAATTGTAACCTCATTCTTCTTACAATAAATTTTCACATCATGGTCAGAAACCCAATCATTCAAAGGATTATATCAAATACAATCATGGGTATGACGATGAGATCAGCATAAAAGAACATTTATATTCCCTAATAGGAATTGATTCACAAAACTTTGTTGTGATGATACATCACTTAGGATTTTTTACTGACAAATCACTTTGTAAAATCAATTTGGAAATATATAATTTTATTAGCAGACTAGGAAGATATGAAACAATGTGATGATCCAAAATAAAAAAAAGAATTGGTTAAATTTAAGGAAACCATTAAATTCCCTACCACCAAGTCTTTCGGAGCTTCAACCTTAGTAGTAGTGATCGCATAAGCCTGAACTTGATCCCTTGGCATTTTTTGAGGTATGTTTCCTTGATTATTTGGACATTAATTTGCATAATTTCCAATCTCTTTGTAATTGTAGCATTGAAAATTGGTAGAGTCTTTCTTTCCCTCACAATCACCAGCAAGATGGCCTTTCTGTCCACATTTTAATCAAAATCCTTTTCCTTTTAGATGAGAACTAGGGTGATTCCTTCCACAATTATCATAGGGTGGAAATTAAATTCTTCCATTCTTACCTGTTTCCTTAATTCCTTTCCCAATATGATCATCAAATCTCTTCTTCTCTTGCTTTTCTTTAAATTCATAGGACATAGATAATTCCTTTCTTGTATTGATAGAAGATGAGACAATATCTTTGTACAATGAGAAGGATTATAATACCATTGCTCGACAGAGAAATGGTTTTAACCCATCAAAGAAACTATCAATCTTACATCATTGATTACATATATAGTCTGCAGCATGATTTTCTAATCTTGTAATGTTATCCTCATACTTTGCAACATTATCATCCTTTATTTTCCTCAGACTCATAAATTTCTTTTCCATATCCATTCGATGGTCTCTTAGAATGTATAATTATAATAAAATTTCTTTAAACTCCATCCACTCCATAATAGACACTTCATCATCTTCCGTTGTGTTTTTAATCAAAGACCACAATTGATCAGCATCTCCAGTGCGTCGAAAAACTGCAAAGAAAACCTTTTTCCTTTCACTACTCCCAAAAGCATGAACTATTTTCTCTAAAGAATTTTTCTATTTCTCAGCCAATAATGGATTTGTACACCCATTTAATGTTGTTGGTTGTTTCCTCATGAAGCGGTCTAACATTGATCATTCGCATTGTAGATCAGGGTGCTCAATATGGGTAATGTTATTATTCAAAACCTGAGTGAGTTGTCCTAATATAGTGATAAGCTGATCTCCACCAGTTGCATCAGCAGCTCTGCTATAATTATCTTGAGTTGGAGGGAAATCCCTACATGTATTATGTTCATTGATATGGTTACCATTCCTTCCACTAAGATCCATTTCTAAATAATGGCATAAACTAGATGATTTTATCAATAAAAATACATAATTCCATACTGTTAAAGCACTTAACGTAAAATGAACAGTTTAGGGATATAATCTATAATAATAAAAAAAATTTCTTTTTGGATGTATACACTCATACACCCATCATAATGTTTTGTAAATAAAATGAGAATTATCCTAAGCATATCCCCCATTTTTGTCATAACCAAGAGTGCAGTAAGCCTCATTTTCGTACACCATAACTCATTCGAGTCTATATCAAAGTGGTGTTTTTGGGTTTTACCTGTAGATACATATGTGCCAAAGCCACCTCTACCTACTCATATCCAGACAGTGATTTATTACGTAGAAAAATCATAAACTATCTACAATACCATGATTCTAGGAAGTTCATCTATGATAATCCTCAAAGTCTGTCTTAGGATAATGTGTTCTAATTAGAGTTTATCTAAATCTATTTTTCAAGGTTTGTACTAAACTTCCTATTATACCAACTGTAATGCCCCGACCCTAGTTACCCAGAGTCCGATCATTATTACATAAAATAGTCTTGATCATAATGAAATCATGTCCCAAAAGACTGATCATTTTAGTATTATTGGAAACAGGATTCATACATAAGTTCAACATTTCAACATGAAAAAAATTAAAACACAAATTTTTTCCATTAGAAACATCCATGACTCCTAGATTATGCCTACAAGTCACTCATAAATAACTTATTCATATACTAGGAAAATTAAATAGAAGAAATTGGTGTGCTCAAATGCTCAGTAAGGGTAATAAATACAGCGGAAGATAACATAAATATAAGGGATGGTGAATAATTGAAAACACACACCTTTACAAATAATCAACATGAACAATTCTATGGCAAGAATATGACCTGGGTAAATAATTCCATACTAAAACATAATCATCGGTATCCTAGTAGTCAAATGACCACATGAACCATCAATACTATTTTCATAATGAGGGAATGTTTAATGTCAGACAGTCTGAAACATTTTGTAAAGGCCCGACGAAGACGTCTAAAAATGAATAAGGCCTCTGCCAAAACCATATATCAAATTGGGTAAGGCCTCAACAATTTCCACATCTAGTTGTCTCATTAAACCTACTAATGAATTGAGGATATATATCAGGCTCTGCCCATCATATACTAAGTCCAATACATTCCTCACATGAAAAAGGTTGAAATATAACATAATCATTCGTGGAGATGGTAATCCGTACGTACGCACGAGTAATAATATCATTATGTTGATATTTAAATCGTATATAATAGGAAGATATATTGTATATACAGAATCATAATCATGTTATATTTATTATTTACATCAATTATGAATCATTATTATACCCATACAAATTATAATGTATTGAATAACAACTACACCACGACGTGGAGATGGTAAGTCGTACGTACTCACGTATGGTGACACGTTATTCATCGGATGGATAACATAGTGAATATCGTTGTAACATATTTACAATAACATCACAGTATATAAAAGATACTAGATTTATTATTTTATAATGGAAACAATAGGGAAAGTGAAAGTGGAAGAAGAAAATAACTTGAGTGAGGTGGTGAGATATATTATCTCTTCTTAGGGTTGTTTCATTTGATTTGTTCAAAAGGGCTCCATAGAATGGCTTTATGATCAAAATAATGCCTCTAGGTTGAAGTTAAGATATTTTCCTTGATATCTGGGCAGGTTTTGGCTAAGACAAATGGTATTTAAGGTTTGAATTTGAGAGAAGGGTGAGTTCCCTTTTATATGAGTGGTTTGGGTCACCTTAGGAAAATATAGAAATATTATTTTATAATAAAATCATCTTCAGTTTCTAATGGCTCAAAAATGATTTATTTCAAAAATAAGGTGATGATGCGTCAACAACTATCAACCAATAGGTTTTAGATAAGTTTTTGGTAACTATAGTAACCTTATCTTTTAAATTTAACTCTTAGTGAAGTATTTTGACATTTACTATGTCTCTTTTTATTTTTATATTAAATAGGTAATAAACATATTAAAAACTACGAAGAGAACCCCAATAGGTTAATTAAAGACCTTTATAATATTATTAAGGCTATTTGGCTGAGCTTTATATTTTTGGGAATATTATATCAACCAATAATATAGTATTTGTTTAAGAAACTTAATTATGTCAAATTTGACATTATTTAATAAATGATTTTTGTTGAAGTCCTAACAACTTTATTACTTAGAAATAAATTCATATGATAAATAATAAAATGTCATATTTACCTATAAAATTAGTTTTAATAATAAAAAGTATCAAATTACATTTATTTGGATATTTATAATATTAATTATTTTAAAATTTCACTATTAAGGTAATTGATGCGTCATCATTGTGTCATAAATAAATTAAATTATTTAATATATAAAAATTATAAATAAAATATCATTATGTAGGAAATAGTTTTATCATTATATGTAATATTTATAATTGAATTGATATTATGAATATCTCTATAATAAAAATGGTTTAGTTATTAAACATTGATTATAACTCTTTTAACTCTTCTTAAAATAAAATAATAATAAATGCCTTAATCTTATCCAAGTGGACCTAAATGATCATATTTTTTTATTAATGTTGTTTTTGGTCAAATTAAACCAATAGAATAGTATTAGGGCATGTGTAAGGGTAAAAATTATATCATTTTTACCCTTAATTACACTATTTACTTTTAACCGTGGTAAATAAAAGTAAAAAGTTACTATACAATAAAAATAAATTTCATCTTATTAAACGACATTATACAAACTGATATCAACTTGGTCTCTAATATTTTTGAAATTAAACTCACAAAAGAAATAAAATTATGTTTTATGTAGATTTTCAAATGCTCTTAGAAGGTGGGTAAAAGACGGTAAAAAGTTCGATAAATTTTTTAAATATCTAAAATTATTATAAACTGACTATAATGAATTAAATTGAACATATATAGGTATTATGTATCTATTCTGACCTAAAATAATTTAAATATGATAATTAATTATTTATAAATAAATTCTGTTTTAAACTATAACTTAGTGTTTTCACTATTCATTTAAAATTGAATGTTTTTAGAAAAATACCAAAAATTCACCCTAAGCTAATTTCGATATTCTGAATCCCAAAATGATGTACATTTTGAAAGATAAATTTAAAAATATCCAAAAAGTTTGTATTTACATTCATAAAGGCTAGTTTGGTTTATTGTGGTGTGTTAGAACTCAAAGTTGCGTACAACACACACTATTATATTATTCAAAGAGAAGCGTACCATAGAAACTTGGGGTATAAAATATTATGTTCCAATTTTTATAATTCTATCCAAATAAGTCATAAAATATTATGTTCCTATTTTTACAACACACACTATTATAATAATGTTTTAATAGTTGACGTATTTCCATTCAATGGTTTTTGGACTATTTGGTAGGTCATTTTACACCATATATTATATGTTTACAACTAAGTAATTTTTTTTTACAATAATCAATGTAATTAATTTTTTCTGTTTTAATTCATCATTTTGGTAAACAATTGATTTGAACTTTTTAAAAAATATAAATTATTTTGATTATAGATATGGAATACATTTTTCTAAATTACATTCAAATAAGTGGTAGAAATTAATTTCAAATTAATCCCACTATCATGATGGGAATGTGGGGTTTTAAAGTGAAAATTTTTATATGTTTACTCTGTTTTTATAGAAAAATTCACTATAAATACGGTACTTATAAGATAAATAGAATTAATATTTGTATTATTGATCTAATTTGACAATATCCAATCTAAAAAAAATATTTTAATATACTAATAACTAAAATTAAAAGTGAGTTTTCTATTAATATTCATTATTTATCACACTTCATCAAAAATAGAAACTTCTTAGAAAAATAATATTAACCCAAACATAATTTTGAAATTATTATTTGAAAAAAATGTATATTTTTTAAATGCAATTTATAAAATAGTTAAAATTATATTTGAAAAAATTGGTGTCTTTATTATTTGGAAAAATACCTTCATTAAAATAAATATTTTTATGTATGAAATGTATTTGTTATTATCTTTTTCAGTTAAAATCTTTTATATGAATCTAAAGTACATTTATAGTGTATAAAAATTTTATCAATATAATTCAATGATATTAATGAACATAATTTTTTAGGATAAAAATATTTTATTCTCATAAAAATATTTGTTATGTAACAAAATTTCCTTAATATTGAATTAGTTTTTATTTTCAACAATAATTAATTAGAAACAATTGAATTCATTTAATATTTCTGTAACTAATATATTTTCATCTATTAGTTAATCATATTCATAACATCCATTTTATTTTATAGGAGTTAATTTTCATTTTAAATAATGGTATTAACATTGTTCGGTAAAACTCAATCGTTTGTGGATCCAAAGCTATAGAAGAAAGTGATTTATGCATGTAACAGAAGATAACTCAATCTTGAATTAATTTCAAACTATATCATAAATTTATTTTTTAAAATAGTAAATAAATTTTAAATTCATGGGATGTTATGTTTCCTTATATACTTGGTTTCAATGGTCATATATGCTATCAAATAAAATGTACTTATTTTGGAATTATGTGGAGTTACATTCACCCCACCATAAAAAATGTGAACCCTCACAATTTAATCATGATATCCCTAAAAAAGGGTATGAAATTTTTAAAAACTATTTTTGAAAATTACAACATCAAAAAAGAATTAATAAAATATCATCGTTATAAGAGAGAATAAAAAGTACAAAGTTCACATGCAATAACATATAACTAGGTTTATATGTAAGATATCTATTATTGATGTTGAAGATATGTACATGGTAGAAAACAAAAATAAATATGGTGAGTTATTGTTGACATTGATCACAAATATGTTAATGTTCAGTGGGATGTTATGGCCCTCAAAGCCATAAATATGTATGGATCTAAATGAAAATTTGATTCTCCATATATTCAAGTAATTGAATAAATTTTTTATTTCAATGTAATTTTCCAAAATATGAGGATCACATTTAATATAAACAAATATAATAAAATATACATAATTGTTTCATTTCTAATTTATAAGAATAATTTTACCCTTTCAATGAACCTTGATCTAATTATACACAATATTTTAATAAATGATTCATCAAACGGTGAAGTAATATTTCGTCTCTAAAATCTCATCTAAATATCAACATTACCATTTTCAAAAATGGTTAGTTTCTTTAAAATATTATGATCCAAAACATTATAAATAAGGTCACTAAAGTTTCAAAATTAACATCTCATTAATCATCAATCAACATAAATAAATATTTTTAATCATCACATCTAAAACATTTGAATACATTTATCATGTATTATTTTGAAACATGGTATTAACTTGAAATAAAATAATAAATTAATTAAAACAAGAATGATTCATTATTCTCTTACCAAAACACAGGATATTGGATATATTCCATAAATACAAAAAAATTTAGACTGCATCAAGTACAATATAAAACCATTTTCATAAATCCATTAATGAGTTTCGAGGTAGTGAGTAATATCCAATATAATTTATACATATCAATAATCTCATTATCCCAAAATAATTATCTCAACATCAGGAAAATATTAAGGGATGTAAATCATGTTCATTCTAAGAAGTTCAACTTTTCACAAAATGATTTTTATAGGGTATCAAAAATGTTCAACACATATATAAAAAATATTATTAAAAAAATATTTCTATACAATCCTTATATATTTAGTAATTTTTATAACAATGAAATCATTGTTAATAACCTCCAATGAAAAAAATAATTGAATAAAAAAATGAATTATACAATTATTCATAGTCTGTAGCAATTTCATAAGCTTTTCCATGACCCCCTAGATTCTTCTGAGGTATATTCTCTTCAACCATGGTAAATTCATTTTCACAGTGTCCCATATCTCTATAAAAGAATCATTGTACGTTTGGATCTTTATTATGGACCTTTATACAAAAATCATGATTTCCATTCTCTCCACACTTGTAAAAAGCTCCAAATTATTTTAACAATGTACAAAGGCATTTCTTTCAACAATTATCACATGTGGGAAAATACTTATTTCCCTTCTTCCCTTTATCAATTTTTTTGAATCATTACTATTCTTAACATTCTACTCTTTGATTCTTTAAAATAAATGTAACTCTTTATTTTCCTTATTTCCACATCAAAATAATGTCTTCATATAGTGAAAATATTGCAGTTACTATGTCACTTTTAATGATATTTATTCCCATAAAATACATGATCATTCATACACATTGGATCACGTTGGTTGGTAAGGATCCCGTTCATTCTACTTGTTTCCATTTTAGACTATGACATACAATATATTAGTTCATATCATTATGAACCATAATGTATAATAAAAAAACTACAAATATAATAAAAATAAATAGAAAATTATATTCATATATATTATCATAATAATAATTTTTTTATTTGGGATGTTTTTACATACTTATAATAAATTTATATTATAATGTTATGATTCATAATATATTTTTTCCTTAATCTAGTTCATTTGGTTTGAACAAAACATTCAATAATACCAATGGTAGTGGCCCCAACCCCAATGTCTTGGAGTCGGTGCCTTAATTTATTACATTGTTAATGTTACAAGATTTCAATAACAATTTAATGAAATACATATAAATTTTTTCAAAGAGTGTTTATTACATAATAATGATTATAAATTGGGAAATATAAAAATGAATAATAATAGTGAAATCAAAGAATCCTTGAAATTCATTATATGATTTCATCTTCATATCCCAGGGAAACAAATACAAAATAATGGGAGATAAAATGCTTAGTAAGTGTTAATTATAATTGAATATATCATGAATAAATAAACAAATATCATATTGTAATGTTAACTGACTAAAAAACATTCCAATTAATTATTAAATTCACCATAATATGGCATGGAAATTTATGATTTAATAATTTAATATAAATAATCACGTGATCTTAAAACATGAACATGGATATTATAAATAATTGAATAATAACATGTAATAACAATAATGATGTAATGAAGAATGATGGATTTCTAAAATATCATGATCTATCCCCAAGATAGATACATTTATATAATATTATCAAAATTGTAAATGTAAGTGTTGGTAGAATCCAATCTAATTTGGCCAAAAGATTCATATCCTGATATTGTCAATGAATTGATTGGAATACATTAACTAGTCCCCAATACATTTAATTCTTGTCCATAACACACCTCTAATATCAAATAATAAATTAAAGTAATAATAAAAACTGTTTTATATAATATCATAAATGAGTATAGGATATATATTTATCAATATTTTCCTAATATACGATTATGTCTCAAATTAAAAATGGTTTCTAAAACCTGTACATGATTTAAGGAAATATTCATATAACTCATATAATAATATGGATTTTCAAAAGTAATATATTATGCAATGAATAATTAATTATAATAAATTGATTCTTTCTAGGGAATGATAACAATCAGAAAAGGAATATATATTTCATGATAACTTTTACGAATTAGTAATTTTTAGGTCAGATCCCATGGGAATAGATTTCTGAAACTAAAACATAAAATAAAAAAATAATAAATTATCCATGACATTATATTTAAAAGGTGAATTATATTCTCCACATAAATGTGAATTTAGGTACAACAAAAAATATATCTCAATGGAATTTAAATTGATATGAAATATCTTACCTTATGCTCCATATTCATCGAACTATTTTAACCTAATTTATAATGGTTTAAATGACATTATTAATTTCTTCCATAACCATATTAATAATTAATATATCATATATGATCCTTCTATAATATCTTATCAGATTTTTTAAACAATATTTAATTATCTTCATTGATTTAGGTGTTATTTGATTTGTTTTTCGAGTAATATTTTACTTATTACGTTTTGTTCCTCTTACATAAATCATGATTTTTATGATATCTAAAATATAATAAATTATTTAATTATCATATATATACATTATATATATTTTTATTCTAAAAATAATAATTTTTTGATAATAAATGAAATACAAAATTCATGAAGACGTCTGGCCATGTGTACGTATAAACAATGTTTCTATTTTATTATCTTATAGAAAGAAAGAAAAATAAATTATATATAAATATATATTGTTATAGTATCAATATTATTTCATATATATCACATATTTTTATTGAAACCATCATTAATACATTCCATGTAATGTGTTAACAAATAACATTTCTTTGTGAGGAGGTAGTCTGTCGTATACACGTACGATGTTTTCAAATTCAGTTGGCGATACAGTACTCGGTTGTACACATGAATAATGATTGTGTATCCGATTAGATGGAAGTGTGTAATTTTTTAGGTTTTAACTTTAACATAAAAACATATCATTATATATAAGATAATAATGTTATTATATTATAATTATTTCCAATGAATCAATTATTTTTAAGAATGAAAAATTATTAATTGATTAACAGTAAATGTTCTCATGGTATCTTCTTTTTGGTTTTAAACAAAGAAATCCATATTTCGATTCCATCCAAACATATGGATTTTAAGATAGGTGTACATAATTTGGGAAGCGATTTTGACATTAGTGGATTGATCCAAATAGCTTTGGGGGTGTGATGAACTTAGGATAGTGAACACTCTTTTATAATGGAAGATGAGTGGCATTCTTGTAAATTCAAAAATTTATTCACCATTGGGAGGTTTTCAATATCTAGTGTGCCTTAAAAATTCAATAATAATGGATTTTAGTGGAATTATTTTTGATAGACACCTCCACCTCATAAAAATAGAAACATTTATATTATTTTTATCCTTAACTTCTATGATTTCCCACATTTACAATTTTTCTTGTATTGAAGATACAAATTATCTAACCTATATTTTTTTCATTATAACTAAATTCAAGTTAGAATTATTAGATAATTTAAACCTATTGATTTTATATATTATATTTAGTTTATAAAATAAATATTCAATGTGTGTTGGAAGTTAATTTTTAACAGAAGTTCATATAACCCTCAAAACACTACTCTAACCTTAACAGTGCTAATAATGTTTTTACTACTTATGGGTCGGTATGTTCATTATAAAAAAGATAATTGTTCAATTAGTGTAATATATTTTCTATTTATTTACATTTTCTAATAAAAAATTAAAATATATGATTTTTTGAAATTTTAAATCATTAAATAATATATAATTTATTATAAAAAAAATTATTGTATTTCTTAAAATTAAGAAATTAATTTATATTTTAAAGTATCCATAAAATGATGAAATATGAACATGTTAAGTCCATGACTTTGTAACATGATATATTATTCTAAAAAATAATTTAATATAATACTAAACAATATTTTCTACACTTTTAATATTTTAATATCATTTATTCTATTTTATTATCTACTAAATAATTACACTGATTGTGATTCTTAACAATTTTAATATTTTAATTAAATTATATAAAATTAAAATAAATTATCTAGGTAGAAAAAACAATTCATCCTAAAAAATTATATATATAACAAAAAATATTTTATTTGACTCCCAGTCAGAACGAATTAATGATATTAAAAATAAGATAAGAATCTATATTGTATTTTTCAGTAAATAACTTATTATATTTTCCAATGTCATTGAAACAAATCTCATGGACTCATTAAAAGAGATCCTAAGGTGTTAAGGGTTTAATTATACACAAAATATTTGTATTTGGACATGTTCATTGTCCATTTTACACATTATATTCTAGATTTAGCATCTAAATAAACACATTTTTACCTTAATCATTGTAATTAATTATAATTTTGATGATAATATTTTTTGTAAAAACAATTATCTTTATCACAAAATATAATGAAAATTATTTTGATTCCTAATATTGAATAAAATTTCCAAAAGTAGATTACCATATGTTTCATTATTTAATTACAAATAATCTGTATTGATGAGATGATAATATATTTATTAATGTGAAAATACTCACATGTTTAATTTGTTTTTATTTATAAATTAAATATAAAAATGAATCAAATTAACTAAATTGGATTAATATATCTACCAAATATATAATTATAATTTAACATCAATTTGAAATATAATTTTACACTATAAATTATTTAGATGAAAAGTTAGTATTCAATTAAATTGTAGTATTTTTCACTATACATCAAAAAAATGAATCTTCTCATAAAAATACCAAAAATTGATTATATTATTATTTTGACATTAGGATTTCAAAATTTAATTCTATTTTTAAAATAAATATTTTAATAATAACAGATATTATATTTAAAATAGGTGCACCTTTAAAAGTCGACAAATATACCATTATAAAAATATAAATTTTTATGAATAAAAATATAAAATTTTCATATATTATGCATATAAAATTTATTAGATTAATCTATAAAATTATATAGTATGAGAATTTTATAAATTCCATTCCGTAATAGTAATTAATTTCATTTATTAGGAAAAAACATCATTGGGTTCATAAATTTTTTTTAATAAAATCATTTTCATTTTGCTCGAAAGGATTTTTTTCTTTTCCTATAAATTTGTAACAAATGAATCCATTTTAAATTTTTATAAACGAAATATTTTCATAAAATAGTGAATCATATTCATAACCTCTATTTTAATAGCAATGTGATGATTTTCAAATAAAATAATACTATTAATAGTATTCGGTAAAACTTGATTTTTCCAATAACACAGGGAAATGAAGAAAGTTGATGTTTTTAATAAAATCTAACAAAGTGTTCTGTGGATTTAAAGAAATATCACATAATAAATTTGTTTAAAGTATTAAATATATTGTAATATAATTGGATGTTATATTCCCGTATATGCTATCTATTTCATGTGATACACGCTATCAATTAAAATATTCTTATTTTTGAATTTTGAGGTGTTACATATAAGTCAACATAATTGATAATTTTATATTAATCTTAATTTTTAATAATAATATTATCTTTTTTAAAAAATAAATCTTATGCTCTCTAATTGGTAATATTAAAATTAAAATATACCCCCCTTATAAATTTTATCTATAAAAATTACAATCATATTTTGAATAATTAGGTAAACTTTTTATTAAATGTAAAAGTATTTTATTATGAATTAAAAGTAAATTATTTAAGTAAAAAACATCTACGATTGTAAAAACCAAAAATTCTAAATGAGAAAATTATTGGATTAAATGATTTGAAAATGTTACGAACTAATGTGATAATTTATCATTTTTTATTTCTCAATTTTAAAACATCACAAACTCTATTAATATACCTTATTAGTTCCAACAGAACAATAAATAGTTACATTATCATATATATTATTATAAAAATGACACTCCCATTTCTTATAAAGGGAGACATCACCACCCCTCTTCTCCTCACACACAATAAATTTATATTTCACCAAACAAAGATAAAATAACTTCATTAAACACATATAAATTCCAAATAAGGGTTTTTCTTTTTAAAATATAAAATCTCAAAGCCTCATTCAATTATGAAATTGAGATTGCTAGTGAGTATTGAAAAAATTCATAGACACTCTTTTTTATTTTTTATTATTTACATTCTCCTTTCACACCCATAAAATTTGTTTCATCAGATATATAATAATTAAATCATTATTTTTATCCTATTTATACGTAATTATAAAAATTTAATTTAATTAGTATAATTTCATCCTTTATCCTCAAAACTATGTTTTCTAGGCATTCATACAGACTAAGAAATCAATGTAAAGAAGACATTTTATATGTAAATGACATTCTCTAATGGGGAAAATGGGTATCTAAAGGATCAATATGTTATTTATAACATCATAAAAATTATTATCTTATAATTCTCAACCTCTCACCCTCCAATTCTATGTATATAAATATTTATCTTGCTCGTACATGCAGACTACTGCCTCTATATATGTGATGTATTTTTATATTCAAATAAACATTTACCATTTATCAAAGAATAAAAAATAATTGAATGAAAACCCTAAAAACTCAAGAATAATATAATTATTTAATTAATGATATTATAATAAATTATTCAAGATCATTACCATACTCACTGATTTATTATACCTTGTTCTTATTTGGGTTATTTAATCACATACATGAAAAATTATATATATTTCAATCATGGATGAATATGGATGTGTAAATAACTTTATTAATATACATCAAGTTGGAAATAATATTTATTTTAATTTTTTTTTCAAATGAATATCTGAAAATTTATCTTATCATTATCTTACATAATGTTTGTTAGCAATTACCAAAACAAGATCGCCACCTACTTCACCATCACAATTAATAACAATAATACTCATGAAATGAAATTAAAACATTTAATATACTTATTAAAAATAAAACAATGTAGTTATAATTATCTATAAAATATAAATTAATAATATATAAAAAATAATAGATAATGCCACTATGAAAATATTTTTAGAAAATCAATCAAATATAATAACATCAAATTAGTAAATTAAAATATATAAATAATATATTATTTGTAAATGATCATAAATTATTTTTATAGTAATATGTCAGGTTATAATAGATGTTCAAGAACATAAGGCTAATAAGGATTTATTGTATGGGTTTCTGTTCACTATATATTTGTTTATTTAGCTATGTATTGAAAAATATTTTTATAAGATTGTTATATTCTATGTTATGATTTTATTATAAATAATTTCCTATTTAAATTATGTATATATAGAATTATATAAAATTAAACACTTTTCACATGTTACTTGCTTTATAAAATGGGATTATTGTAACGGATTTCCAACACATTTTCTTTCAGACACATGAATTTTAACCACATTATTTTTTATTATGTTTATATATTACCCTTTGAGATAGTTTTAATATAAAAATAATGAGATACATGGTTTATATAAGTACATTAGATGATCACTTTCAACATTTTTCCTACACAAGTGATTTTAATGTCTTAAGAAATTTTGGAAACTCAAAATTCCTTTTATTGAGTTATAATTTGGCAATATATACTTCTTATTTATATATGGGGTTTCCTCCACCTTAATATTTTAGATTAATTTTTTTATTTTATCTTGGTAAACTGATACTAGTAATTCAAATATTCACCCATGATGAATTTTCCCCCCATAATAGTTCTCCATTATTAAAAATAAGTCAAGTTTTATTTCATGATGATTTGTCTTCAATATCCATATTTTTACTTCTAGTAAACATTATATTTTATATTTTGAATCATATTTATTATTTATCCAATGTGACCATCATATTTTTCTTCTCCTCTAATGAAATGGATGTTTTTTTATCCATTTTTTACAGCTGTTTATTTTAACAAAGGAATTTCTGAAGATTAAAATAGTTTTCCTTCAATGGTTTCTTATTTTGTCTTCCTCTCCAAATTTACTTGATATTGTATTTAAAAATTTTTCATGTAATGATTTTTTTTTACTTTTTTAAATTAAATTAGTTTTTGGTTTTCCTACTCATTTAACTGATAAAAAAATTTAATGTGATATATATATTCATTATTTTAAAATAATGTTAAAAAAATATTCATAAAAATATTTTTAATGTATTTAAATTTGAAAAAATTAATTTAATATTATAAATATTAAATTTGAAGAATTTTTTGTTCTATATTTTAAAATGGTTCTCAAAATATACCAAATTTGGATTGATTTTAAAAAATTATCCAATTATTCTTCATAGTTATTTTTTAAGAAATGTTATATATCTATTTTTCTTTTATTGAAACATCTATAATTTTTCTTATGATAAAAATGGGATATTACCTTATACTAAAATTAATCTACATTATATTTATGTATTATAATTGTTATATAAATGTTATTTATTAAACCATTTTATTTTTCCTTGATTTTTTAAGTGATCTTTGATATATAAATATTTTGATGTACCAATTACTCATAGATGTATGGATTTTTATGGGATAGGTGTTTATTATAATACCCTATAAATTATATTGTAATGATTTATATCTCATAATATAATAATGGTAAATGAGTACTAAAACATGATCCACTATAGGTAATAGGATGAGGTATATGAACAATCATGTGAAATATCTTTTGATGCCTAATTTACTACAAGAAAAATGCTGTGATAGATATTACACAACATAAAATATGATTGTATTCGTTTTCCACTAATGGATATATGAAGGAATCCTCGGTCCACTATATTTTGATTTTTATGCTTATTTTTTTTAATTTTATCTATACCTATGTTATGAACTATGTATAATTTGTAAATTACCGTAATTCCAAAGACATATTACATGTTATATGTTCAATAAATTTACATTAAATTACTTATATTATACCTTATATAAAACTATTAGAAATCAATTTTTGGTTCAATAATATATATTTCTCCTGATCATTCTATTCCTTATGTTTATGATCTAACCCCAGATTAGTTTTTTATCCCTCAATAAGTATTTCAGCTCACACCTGTTATAGGATTCCATTCACTATGTCATAAATATGATTATAAAATATAAATATTATAGATGGTAGTATAGTGAGGTTCAATTACCGAGAATGTTTCCCAAGAATCATAAAAAATTATCATTTTCAGCTGATTCTCAAAGAAACGAAACCTTACCTTCATGGGATAATGATATCATTATGATATATTATGTTTATGTTATGAAAATTGTGTTGAATATATAATTTTTAATAATTTCTCATGACACTATGTATTAAATACATAGTTTTAAGAATACATATTTAGTATCTGTCTTGTAAGTGAATGTATGGGCATGGTTAGTTGAAAATATAGTAATGTTTAGTTTTTAAAGTATTAGTTTAGTTGATTTTTGGGATTATGATAGGATAAAATCAGTTAAAACCATATGGATTAGTCTATGTATAAGATTAAATCCTTTAATATGGGTAAAATATATATATATTTTGTTTTTCTATACATTGTACCATTTTCTAGATAATGGAACGTAGATGAATCTGTGACATAGATGATCCAAGTAGTAATAATCCTAGAAGATAATTATCAAGAATCAAGTCAATATTTACTCATATAATGATTATTGGGATTATGAATTAAAACATTAATGGATAATCCTAATAGATAATATTTTTGTATTTGTATACACTATAAAAATAATAAAGAAGGGTTTCAATGGAAGTTAATAATGTAATAACAACTAAGTAGGTTATAAAATCTAATTTAGAATAACCATTTAAATGACATAATAAACTAATGGGGTGATAGCTTGGTCGAATTATGTAATAGTTTAAATGAATGTATCATAGGTTAAAATAATGTTGTCATTGGATACTATATCATTGTATTGGGTTTTCATAATATTGTTTACACCAATTGATTAAACATTCAATTTTTTTATGTTATTGGATTATACAAGACCTCAAATAAAGGTGGATTGAAATGATAGAACCTTAAGGAATCAATCTTAACAATATATATAAAATCATCTAGAAATGTCCATATCATCTCATAAATTATATAAAAATAATTGAAGTTCTCTTAAAAAGCTATCATATATGAAACAGAATTTTCTTCCCTTCAGATGTGTTTGACCAGCATATCATGATTAATAAGGCTTCAAAAACTTCTTATAATTAATGTTAACCACCAAGGATGATTATTTTTACCCTATTTTAAACTCACTAGTAAGTTTGAATCACACTCCACTTTAATGATAAGGAGATTACACTACCACATATTCTGATGAAAAGCACAAGAGACCATGAATCTGCTTCTATTGAAGATCACGGACCAAAAAATGCACTGAACCCTTGAAAAATCGATCCACCACTTTCCCTAACAAAGAATCCACTATGAATCTATTCAGATAAGTAATATTGATGCATATTTATCTTTAACCATTAGTCGGCGCATTACCTTTATGACTTCTCCCATGAATTCCAAGCATGGAATTCCTTCTAAATCAAGATAATGTTAGAAGCATATTTAATTCCTTAACATATTATCCCACTACCATAATGAACCCAATTTCTACAACCAATAGTTTAAGTAACCCCAAGAACAAAAGATGTGAATCCAATTTTCCCACCACTACATGAGTGCATATTTTTCATAACATCCAACAAATAGCTTAGAAAAAATTAGCATGACCTTTCATGTACACTACCTATAATTCATTGGAAATAATCTAGCTAAATATATATTAATAAAATGAAAAGATATTCAGATAAATGCTAATCCCAAAACTCAAAAAACTACAGATTTATTTTTCCCAATCACCAAAGAAGAAGGGATTTTTCCAATGTTTTCAGTTGAGTCACAAAGAAACAATGATTTTTGGAGGCCAAGGGTATCCACCTACTCAGATCATATTCATCCATTTGTAAGGAATTTTTCCATAGCTAAAAAACCAATTATTTCACCTTTCATGGGATTTCCTTGCCCCCAATTTTTTGGGCTTGAGCAGTCCACTACCTCTCTTTGATGAATCAATATCCTAAAATACTTGGGAAATAAATTTCCAGTTAACAATTCATTTAAAACACATGAATCTAGTTCCTCCAATAAAAAATTTCATTATGCTCATTTTTCCGATCCTTATTTAGAATGGCTTCAATGAAGAGTGGATGCAATGTGGCCTCTATGTATTTGATACCTAGAGTATGACATCCCCGGAATAAATAAAGTTAAACCCATCAAATTTTCATTATAGAAATTAATGATCCCAATTCAAATGAGTAATTGAGTCCTATTATTCATGATATTAATATTCTTGATCATACATCAAGCAATACTGAATACTCACTTATGGTTAAAAGTCTAATTCTATAAACATTCCTTGTATCTATCCCTCATGAATTATTCACACATCAATTCACCTAACATAATTTCCCAAGAAAGTTTGTCTTGAATTCTATTCATGGCATCCACAATGATGTAAACGCCAATCCCATCCTCCACAATCAGTGATGATAATTATTTCCAAGAGGCCTAATGACTTTTTATTTGGTTGGGAACAAGATCATGAAAATGATTATAGGATTGTCTTGTCCCTATAAAATCCTTTGACCAACATTAGAATCATATTTATTAATAATTGAAGAGTGAAATGAAAATATAAATACATTATTACTATATGGGAAATTATTAGCCTCCTGGTACAAAAAATGTTGTCGAAAATATCTCAATATGAAAGAAATATTTAGTTTCTTTCGATCCCTTTTATTCTTTTATTAGTGAATGTTAATTAGAATTGTGATAATATGATTTATTTAAGGTTGTATGATATAATACCTTTATATTTGGAATATATATATTTTTAGAAAATTAATTCTATTTTCAATAGCTTCTTTCCCATACAACATCAAACTAAAAATAATCCAATCAAAAGAAAATAAATATTAATATTAAAAGTATAGGAATAATAAAACAACTATTAAAAAAATTAAACAATGCAAGTTTATTACATTTAATAAATATATTGTTAATTTGATTTAATATTTAAATAAATTATTTTCTCTAAAATAATAGATTTTATTTTAAATTTATAAAATTAATTATAGACTTTTGAAATTCCATTTTATGTGTACTAATATATTAACATTATTAAAATTATAAATTGATATGATATAAAACAATGAATGCTTAATAATTTATTTTTAATAAAAAAAAATTTTCATTATATTTTTATTTTAAATAAAGAATAATTTTATACATTTTATAAAATTATTTAATTAAAATTAATCAAAATTTTGAATTAAATATCTCATAATTTTCATAAAATTTTTTTTTATATTTTTTAATAAAGGATGAATTTTTTTTGAATATTGAACATTAGAAAATTTTCAAATAATGTCACTTTTATGGAATATAGGTAATATAAAATGTTTTTAATTTTTTTGAAAAAATAATTCAATTAATACATATATTTATTAATTATATATATTTATTTGTAGATATTTTTAAAAATTTATAAATCCCATGAATAATATTTTGGAAACATAAAAAATATTTTTCAACAATAAAAATAATTTTCAATTTGTTTCTCTTATAATAGTTTCCACAAGGTGAAATTTAGATTATAATTTCATAAAATCCAAAAAAATATTATTTTCATAAATGGTGAAATATTAAAATAATATAAAAAAAATTTACATCTTTATATAAATCACTAATTCTACCAATATGATTAATTTTTTATTTAAATTTATTTTATGTGTGTTTCCTCTAGAATTGGGGATGATCACATTGATGTATGATTCAAACAGTCCAAGCGGTTTTTAATGGGTTTGTTCGTAGTACCAGAAACATCCAATGATTCCATATCCATTTAGACCTAATTTCCAAAGGTAGGCGCTCATTAGTTGTGGATTGATGATGATTAGGAATTTACATTGGTCGAGATGATGGGAGGTCGGACTCATCACACCTTTTTTTAGGGGAATTGTTGTCTACTCCGGGACTATCTATATAGATATAAGTTATGCTCGTGAATCTTTATTGCATTACCAAGTATAAAATGAGATTTCAATTATATCTAACACTCAATGATTAAATATGAAGGAAATTTAGAGAATCTTTTATATGTATTCAAGGTTCTTTATCGATAAAGAATCATCTGTATTTGTTAGAGATTCTTAGTCGATTGTATCCTTAAATACATAAATGTCTCTTGGTCATTATGATGACCATACTAGTTTTAAAGCCACTCAGTGGGGCACTTGACATTTATTGTCATTCAGAAGGACATTGATTATTTTAGTGTTGGGATCATTCTCACAGATGGGCTAACTACGTATCCTTTTTTTAGAAAAGGAATTAGATCCCACGTAGTTTGAATAAGGAAGTATGATGTTTATGATTGATGGATCAACGAAAGATGTCATAATTACTTTAACACTCTAAGCTCACGTGAGTCATGGTCGGTGTGAGAATTAAGAGGTATTGGTAAAACCTGACAATTGTGCCATGAGAGATGCAATCATAAGAAATGATGTGGGGCTTATGTATTTATGACTGCCCAAATAGATGAAGGTTAAGATTTAGTTATGGAAGAAATACAGGAACATGGTCCATAAAGGAATATGTGCTTCATGGAGATTTGGATACTCTAATCATGGGGTTACTCTTAAAAACGAGGCCCAAATCAGGGGGGACTTATGAATGGGGTTTACTCCAGAGAAGGAATCCCAAATCCATTATAAATTAAGACTGGTCAAGAGAAATTAAGACTGGGGATTATTGGTGAAAAAGTGACACAAGTTAAGAGAATTTTGGTTGGGGCTTACTCCTGAGGAGGATGGCCACATTTGGGAATTTTAAGACTGGGGCTTACTACTAAGGAGGATGCCCATATTAATGGAGTTGAAGACTAGGGCTTACTCCTAAATAGGATGCACAAGTTAGGGGACTTGGGGATTACTCATGAAAAGGATGCCCAAATTAGTGAGGACTTGGGGCTTACTCCTAAGGAAGATGCCCAAAATCAATGGGAATTATGACTGGGTCTTACTCCTAAATAGGCGGCCCGGGTTAAGGGGTTCTATCATCTGAAAGGATGAGGTTGAATGGATGAAATCTCAATCTTTAGTGATATAAAGATGTATAAATCACTATGTTTTGAGAGATGTTCCATGTAATTCCTTTTAGATAAGGAAGTCAATCATGAAAACATGCACTAAATGGATTTAAAGAGTGTCTTGAAGATTGAATCTTTAATAGGAGAGGTGGAATGGCATAAGAGATATGAAATGGGAAGGAAGGGAACCCAAAAAAATAGAAGGGCACGCAAGCCCTGGCAGGCGAACAGGTAGTACATTGGCATGCAAGTCTAGGTCGTGCAAGTATACCTACACGGAACATGGGTACTTCCGCAATTGTTATCCAGTAGGGTAATACTTGAGAGATCCTTGACCAATTCCTTTAGGATTATCCCGAGGTACTTCTAGAAGAGTACCGTGCAAGTTTCAATTATTAGGTAAGGAGGTGTGCAAGTGTATCCTTTTCCCATAAAGTTTAAAACACTTAGGCACACTAGTGTTAGTGGATTATAACACCTAGACCTTATTCCTCTTGTTTATACCATCCCTTCTAGGTAAAGAATTACCATAGAAGAATTCAGATGACTTGAAGAAGTGACTTGGGCGTTCAGAGATTTCTATCTGAATTCTGGAAAAATTCCGCCTGAAATGGGGGGCCCACCAGGTGTATTTATAGCTGTTGAGGACCCCGGGAGGTTTTAAAGAGGTCACACAATTCACTTGTGAGACCATTAGGTGGTGCGCAAGTTTACTTCCACGGTAGTAAGGGAACTTGTGTGACCCAAGGTCCTTTAACTCCTTTTTAATTCCATTGACGATTTTTGATGTTTTCTTTAAAGGATGAATCAATTTGTGCTAAATCATTTCCTGTTCCATTCCATTAAACAATGTTATGAAAAAGAGTGTCAAAAACAGTCCCCCTTAGAGTTGGATCCGAAAGAATAAGAACGTGACTCTAAGGAAAAGAAGAAAACCAATGGGAATGAGGCGGGCAGGTGTTCACCGTGCAACTATCATCGCACAGGTGCGAGTCGCACAGGGATGGAGTGCGCTGGCTGTAGGCACATAGGTGGCCAGCCTGGCCTATATATATGCCCTCAGTTGTCATGCTTTACACCAAAATTTGTATTTTTTGAGCTCTCGCCACGCAGGTTATCTCTGTCGCGCAAGTTTATCTCTTTTCCTCTTTTCCTTTGTTCTCATGCTACTATCAAGGTATTTGGACCTGCGCGGTGATACATGCGAGCCAAATACTTTCATGACACATTATACTTGTGCGATATATCCAAACTTGCGCGCCTTAAAGTATTTTCCATTTTTCGAAATCATTCTCAAATTTTATGAAAAATCCACTTTTTTAGGAGTTAATTATTCTACTTTTGTACAGTATCAATGGATCTAAGAAGAATTGGAATGGATGATGAATTGGAAAGAAAACGTCTTGATGATATGATGGATATCGTTGGCCATGATTGTTATGCCATCTGTGATATCACTCTTCCAGATTTGGCTATGTAATTAATGAAAAATAACTTTGATTTCCCACAAATCACTTATCTGCCTTTGTATGGATATAGTCATCTGTGAGAAGTCACTATTCGAGAAGCAATTAACTATCTCCCATTTTCATGGTTTCATAATTACACCAACTCTGCTTTAGAAAATATCTCATGTGGAGGAGGATTTATAAATTCTGGAAATGTGGAGAAGTCCCACATGTTGCCTCATAGCCCTTGTACGATAGATCTAAAACCTCATAATCCTGAGCTGCAACCAAATTTTCATCATTAAATCTTTTAAATTGCTCAGATGGATCAATCGAAAGGCTGGAAGAAAAGTTGGGACTTCTGTCCTGGGGGAGTTGTGAAGCCAACTTGGATGTGGGCATACTTGGTGCGACAAACCAGTGAAGAGTTTGTTGAGGATCTGAAAGGAGTGGTGATATACGAAGCTGTCTGGGTTAGGAAAACATATGTTTATAGACATGGTAAATCTGTGCTAGAGATACTCAGCCATTGGAGCCCCAAAACTAATTCATTCCATCTAAATCAGGGAGAAGTAGGCATCAGTCTGTGGGATGTCCACAGGATCTTAGGGGATCCAATTTTGGGCAACATGTATGATGAATTCATTCCTCCCAAGGTGACTTGGAATGATTCAAAGAAGACTCCTACTTTTGGTCAAGAATTATTTAAAATCTTCCATAGGCTTAAGAGTTCAAAGACCACCTTAACTCATTCTAGAAAAGAAAATCATCTGTAGGAGTGGATGAATATATTAATTATTGAGAAGAAAGAGAAGGATCCAAAAGAGAAGGAGCCGAATGAGAAAGGATCAAAGAAAAAGAAATCCAAGGATAAGAGGCCCACCCATTCTACCACCAGCCCAAAACCTGAGAATAGGGGTGCTCCTGGAACATTTTGGCCAACTCTAGAAGAAGGAGAGTTTGAGAAATGGGGATATGATGTGAATCAAAGGATCTTGAAGAAGACTCGTCTGGCGGGCTTCTTAGATTTGTGGATCAGCGTTTATCTCTTTTCAGTCAGGGATTCGAAGGGAGGTGTCAGGCCAGGGACCTTCGTTATTGCGGCATAGTTGGATTAGGGAAAAATGGTTGGGTTGTATACCCTTAATTTAGCAACGATTCACAGGATTTTACTTCATGTCTTCGTTTTTAGATCTCATTTATGAATAGTGGGAACATTCCATGTTTTATGGGGATGGATCGCCACTCACATCAGGACATATAATGTACAGAATGGAGTACAAATTCCAGGAAGTTATTTCTGGCTTTCAGTGTAAGAATTCTTCGGAGTTTCTCCATTAGATATTAATTCCTATGAAATTAAAGTGAGTTTGAGCATGATAAAGGAATTCAACTTCATTCCCTATAGAAATCCGCCAATCGGGTTGTTTGTTGATGATGGAACAACCCACTTGGATTTGAGGTCATACATGCTAGCTTGCAGAGATGGTGTGCTAGTTGCCATGATTGACGGAGAAATGATATGTGAGGCCTATAATCCATATAAATTTGAACATCAATTCAAGTGTCTGCAACAGATTTCTATATCTCCACCAGTACATGTAAGGGTATAGCAACATCTGATGGTTGCTCAACAACTGTGGATACTGATGTCATGGGAGTATAATGTGGCGGTATTTGATCTACCAGCAAAAAAGTGGCACCTAACTTGACTACATGGTATGCTGAGCACTGGATAACATCATACCCTAAAGGGGTGCTGAATCATCCCATTTATTAGGTGGGGACAATGAAGAGGACTATAGAGAAAGAAACCCTTCCTCATGAAGGTGATGCTTCACAACCTGAAGCTGATTCGCCTGATTCCTCCTCTAGGACTGATTCACCGGATTCCCATGATGGGGATGATGAGGCACAATAAGTGGAAAAGCGGCCTTGTTCCCGATATAATCCTCCGGTTAGAATCAAAATACCTACTCCATCAACTCCTGGTTAGTTACTTCAGTGTGGTAGTTTAATCACCATCACATTATAAGGAAATATGTCTTATTTTATTATTCTCTATCAATAGGTGAAAAAGCTGGGAAGAAATTGAAATCAAAGATTGTATGACCTTCCTCGCCGCCTTATATTGCAAGCATTGAATATCTATATCCAGAGGTTGTCCAAACATGGCAGAACCTATATTATGGTACTAAGACCGCCTGGATGGATTTGTGTGAGGGTCTACAACTCCCTTGAATAGGGAATATTATAGCTTCTATAGATATCCAATACGAGGATAACCCCATTGAAGTGTGGGATTACATCAGAGAGCTACAAATTCTCATATATGCAACTGACTATTCCATTCATGTCACCAAGCGAGTGAAGGAAATGATAGATCATGGTGCTGTTGAGGGGACTGATGAGGAGTGGCATGATTATGTGGCCCCTGAAGATGTAAGTTTATTTCCTTATTTTCTTTGCAAATTATTTCAGTGAGAACTTTATTACTTATGGAAATTATTTTCTTCATCCCACAGCTTGCAAAGAACGGAACTACTGAGGATCGTTTTCCACAATATAGCCCTGATGGTACTGCCATTAGGGATGCTGATGAATCTCCTCATGAACCGGGTGAGATATCTCTAGGCCAGAAGGCCACGAATGAGGAGTTGGACATGGTCTTCCATTCTCCAATTCAAGTTCTAATATGTAAGACTACCGACACTCCCAAAAAGCCAAAGAAGAAAAGTCATTGGAGGAAGAAGTCAACAGCAAAATGCTTCATTAGTAGTGGTAAGCCATATGGATAATCATGAATCTATACACCTGAAAATTATGCTCATATTTATGGGGATTGTTGGGGATTATTCAATTTCCCCTCTAAGGGAGAGGACATATCTTCTTCTTAGGACCACAGAGGGTGTTGTGGAACAATCGCAAATTCAGGCTGTGACTTGGCTGCTCCTGGAAAAGAGACAGCATATGTTCCCAGTATTCCACCTTCTACTATTGAAAGAAGAGAAGAACCTGCTACTGGTAAGTTAACAATGATTCATAAAATGTTGAATGAAACATCTACTGACATCCATTTCTTGATACTTTAGGTTCAACCCCTAAATTATAGATTTTGGTGGCTATTCCAACTGATGCCACGATTTCATCAAAAGATTTTGCCCTGGGTCAGGGACCGCAGGATGAAGGTCACCTAGAAGACGCATCAATTGCTCCCACTAGTGAGACTAACCAGGATTCTGTGATGACATTAGATAAAATGATGGAACATGGCACATCTTTCAAAGATTTTATAAATCATGTTAACTTACCATATAATTTAAAAGATTATGGATGTGAGTTTTATCCTTCTTCCTATTAAAAATAACTTCTTATTATATGTCTAATCATGATTTGTTAAAATGTGTAGTTTTTTCTGAGAACGTTGCTGAACTACCCATGCCTGAAGGGGGTAGTGAAAACCCTACCATTGTAGAGACATTAGCACAAGTGGATTTGAACCCAATAGGGCTTCCTTAAACTAATCCGGAAAATACTTTCAAAGCTAGGAAAGATGGGGAGGAGCCTTCTCTCGTTTCTGATTTACCGTTGGGTAAATAATAACAATATTTGTGATTGTACGTAACTTTCAAGGCAACCAATTAACTATTGTTATCCTTTGAAACTAACCAAAGATTTAAATTGATTATGCAGGGCCATCAATTGCAGTGGCTAGATCTGGAGGTGATGTCTCAACTTCATCCCAAGATATAGTAGAAGGAAAAGCAACCAGAGTCAGGGGTGTGGAGAAGAAAAGAGCACTTCCATAAGTGCATTAATCCCAGATTACATTCCCCCTTGTGATGATGATGTTTAATTAGACCTCGAAGTGCTTAAGGCGCCCAGCTTTTCATGATGCAAGGCATAAAACAACATATGGGAAATCATATCTGAAGTGCCTCTTGAAGAGATTCCATCAAAGATTTCCCGATTATCATCCATGTTCATCATTCTAGGACTTGGATGTTATAGATATGAAAAGATCAATTCCGCGGTGAAACAAGTCATTTTAAGAAGGGAACATGAGAAAAAATGTCGTGAAGATCTGACCAGGGTGAAGCTGTCAACAAACATCAGGGAATGTGAGGCTACTGTATCCCGAGCTGAGGCTGAATATGCTGCCATGATGAAGGAGATGAAGCATAACATCTATGATAAAGTCATCCAGTAGATGCAACTTCAGCAATAGTTAGACACCGTTACTGGGGAACTTGACCAACTGAATAATTCACTCATGGGAGCTCAAACGAATGGTATGATGGCCATTGTAGATGCCAAGAAAGCACTCCATCATGCTAAAAATAGTGAATTTGGTTGAGTGCATGAACTTAAAGTAGATGTTCAAGAAGCTCGGGATGCGGCTCATCAAGGGAAGACTTATGTTGACATCCTTTTGTAATTTCCTAAAAAAGAGAAGAGACTCCAATCGGTGGATGTCCTTTAAATTCTTGTGCATCAAATGAAAAGAATGCTTTCATCTTCAATCAGTTGTGCACGTATTTTCCTACTACCTTATTTAAATTTTACCTAAGAAAATTGGCCTAGTAAGCATAGTTTTATTTTTTAACTAGGATTATTATAAATAACCCTACAAACATTGAATATTTTAATTGCTCAATATTACCTAAATCATACAAAATGTATGTTTAGTGAGCTGGAACTTGACTTTCATTCAGTGTTCCCTTGTCTTTAGTGGGTATTTTAATGTCATTCACATTGGGCATAAAGAGGATAATGTTTAAGGTCAAAATAGCTTTCACCGAATGAATTAAAATTGACTCAATTTCATGAATATATATCTAAAAACATATTACCATACTCAAGTATGATGGAAAATATGTAAACTATTACTTAATAAAATTTGAATATGAGTAATGATATGAAAGAAAACTAAAAGGAATTAGAATAAGTAGTTCCCATGAATGAAGTTACCATGATTTAACAAACCCATTAGGGGGTTGAATTATGCAGGGCCTCCTAAGGGAATTGACTGCATAGTCAAATAAATAGAATCTTTTGGATAACATGTCTGTTTTGTAGACTACTTTTGTAAGGCTTCCTAAGGGCACGTGCTTGAGTGTCATGCAAAAGAACTCTCAGAAATTCACTATTCTATACTAATAAGCCGGTGAAAGTTTATTGGGATTCAAATTTTCCAAAGTATAGAGTTTGATATATGGAAAGATGTACTTGAATATGGAGAATATATTTCCAAATAAGATTATCAACAAACTGGATGGATAACACTCCTATGAAGGTCTGATCCAAACGTAGGGAAAGAGATTATAAATCATAGACTTCAATACTTTTAGATCATTAAAATAGTATATGGGACAAATATGTTAAGGATGGCTATTTTTATGGATCCCTACATATTATCATTAACATAAATAAGGACAAAATAGGTTTTCCACCCAATAATGAAGTTACCACAATTTAACAAACCCGTTAGAGGGTTGAATTATGCAGGGCCACCTAAGGGCATTGGCTTCATAGTCAAATAATATCATCTTTTGGCTGACAGGTCTATTATGTAGACTGTTTATGCAAGGCCTCCTAAGGGCACGTGATGCATGGTCAGGAAAAACAACTCTCAGAATTTCAAGCCTTTTGTGATTAGAAGTTAAGAAAAGGGTTATGATGATCTGAATATAATTAAGTTTAGGATTATGACAAATAAAGATGGGTATTTTCTAATTAATGAAGAGATACATAGATCAATGCTAACCATAATCATGTTGTGGCTGGGTCCTGAATTGAAATGTTGGACTTCACTACGTATCCCATAAGAATGGGAATCAGGCAATACGTAGTTCGTGAACTATAGTTTAACGTCGTTCGGGACAAAAGGATTGGAGATCTTAGTTTAGGGTCATAGAGCTGAGACCATTATAAGGAATACACAATGTGTGTTTTCATGGGGACTTTTCAGTCAAGGGACTAAAAGTAGAATTTGGGGTTAATCCCAAAAGACTTGGGGCTGGATTTGAGGGATACTCAAACATTTCTACATATCTCATAAGGATTGGAATCAAGCCCATGTAGATCTAGAAATACTCGTTGTACAAATTTGGTTTGTACATGTGAAGGGTGAAATGGGACATTATTGCAATGATGGTTTAACCCAAAATAAAAGGTTCAGGTATTTCCATGTATGCACATAATTTTTTTTGTTTGAATATAACATGAATGAAAATCAATGTAAATAATGATTTCCTCTCAGGTGAGGGTATAAATGAATATTGTAGTTTATTTTCATATAGGACAGAAATGTTGTACAGTTTAACATTATATAGCAAGGATGAAAGTGAACCAATGTAAAAATATTGATTCTGGGGGCGGTTTCATGAATCAACATCGTACAAGATGGAGGTGAAACGATGTGAAGAGAATGGATTTGTGCTTGAACCTCAATAGGGTGCCTATGTACCCATCCTAGAAGGCAAGGATCAAAGTCCGCGTAGTTCAATTAAAGAATGAATTAGTGATCAAGTTGTTCTTGGGTACAATGACCCAACAATAGTGTTGGGACATACACATGGTTAATAGCCCATAGGGAGTGTTATGGTTGAGGTATTCCCTAAGATCACATGAGTCATACTCAGTGTGAGAAACAAGAGTTTGCAACAACCCCTACGATGCATAGTTTAATTTCATGTAGGACATATGAAGGGGACAATGCAGTTTAAATTCTTACAGTTAGGACTATTGGTGCTGCACAGTTTAATGTCATATAGTAGGGATGAAGTACAGTTTAATGTCACGTATGACGTATTAAAGGACTTTCTCTAAAGTTTAGCGTCATTTACTTAGGATGATGGGGACAATATAGTTTAACGTCATGTTGGACGAAAGAGAATTGTAAGTGTAATTTCATGCATTAAGGACAAAAGGGACCACATTTTAACGTCATGTTGGATGTATAAGGGACTTTTTCATAGTTTAATGTCATATTGGAAGAAAAAGGGACGTTACAATTTAGAGTCATGTTGCACGAAAGTGAGAATAGTTTAAGATCATATGCATGTACCGTTGGTTATGCAGTTTAATGTCATGTTGGAAGAAAATTCAAATTGATTAAGGTCGTATGAATGAACCTTAGATGGTGCAGTTTAACATCTTTCTAGATTTAAGAGACTTCTATATAGTTTAGCGTCATGTAGTTAGGACGTCACAGTTTAACATCTTGTGGGATGAAAGAAATGCAAATAGTTTAAAGTCATATTCATGGACTATGGATGATGCAGTTTAATGTCTTGCTGGACATAAGGGACTAGAATATAGTTTAGGGTAATATTCATGGACCATAGGTGGTGCATTTTGAGTTTAAACTAAATACTTCTTCAGAAATATGGCATTAGATGGAGTAGTGATGAGTTCTCCATCCATTAAGATTAATGAATATGCTCCATTGGTATAGACCATATGTATTGAGTAAGGTCCTTCCCATTTGGATCAATCTTGGGAGGTTTCTTTCCTATTATCATTGGAGTTCTGAGAACTAATACCAATTCTCCCAGAACGAATGAACGAAGAGAACGTTTTTCTTGAAATATCGTGCTATTCAATTCTGATAGACTTCCAAGTGGTGAAAAGTGCACTATATTTTATCATCAAACCTTCCCAGTTCATTCAATCCCTTTTGAGATTTTTCATCTGTAGATGATTGATCACAAATGGATACTCTGAGCGAAGGAAATTGAATTTCAATGTTCAAGACTTCTACTGTTCCATATACCAGTGAATATGGAGTTGACTGCGTTGCCCTGCAGGTGGTGGTTCGATAAGCCCATAATGCATGAAAGATTATATCAGGTCGTGACTTCTTATTTTTCTCCACCATATTTTGCAGTATGTTTGAATGAGTCTTGTTGAAGGATTCTACATGGCCATTGACCGCTGTATGATACCATGATGAATGATTAAATTTGATGTCATATCCTTGGTACAACTTCTTCACCTCGGATGAACATAAGTTGGTGCCATTGTCCATCAATATGGTATGAGGGACACCAAATCTGGTAATAATGTTATACTTGATGAAGCTGACAATTCATTTATAACTGACTTCTTTTAGAGGTATTGCCTCTTCCCATTTGGAAAAGAAATCAGTAGTAGTAAGAATATACTTAAGCTGCTTGGCTGTAGCTGAAGGGTAAGGTACCACCACATCCATTCCCCATGTGGCAAATGGACACGAGTATTTAGCTGTATAAAGAAACTCTGGAAGTTGATGAATGAGGTTGGCATGTAATTGTCACGAATTAAACATCATTTTGAAATCAACACAATCTTCTATCATTAAAGTCTAAAAGTATCCAAGCCTTTGAATCTGATCAGACAGTCTATGTCCAGACTGGTGGGCACCACAGACTCCTCCATGCACTTCTTTCATGACAACCATTGTCTCTTCACAATCAATGCATCTGAAGAGAACTCCATCAAAACCATGTTTGTAGAGAATTTTCTCTAGGTGATATGGGCTATCATAAAGATTAAAATTGTTCACACATCACCATATTTGATCTTTCCCAGCTCTATCAGGTGGAAGTGTTCTATTTTGAAGGTATTCCCTAATTTGTTTCATCCATCTTGTAGTATGACCATATGGTTCAGGGATGGGACTAATTTCATTAATTTCCTCTGTTCTGGTTTGAACATAAGGTGAAATTGCATGATGGTGGGCAATATTGATGGTCACCTCATCCTAATCTTGATCTGCCAGAGCTGTGGCTATATTAGCCAGTGCATCATCTTGGGCTTTTTGTAATCATGGGACATAAGAAAATGTGGGTTCTGAAGGGAATTCCACCATTAAATCGCTGAGGTAATCACAAAAAGGGATTAGTTCTTCTTTTTTGATTGCATTATCCCTATTGACATGTTTGATTACTAGGTCTAAATCACATTTTACCATTAAATGATTCACTTATGCTTGAAGAACCATCTCCAAGCCTGCATTGAGAGCTTGGTATTCTACTTCATTATTGGTACCACCGTCCCATAATAATAATGAATAGGGTAACACTACCTTTTCTGGAGAAATGTGAAAAATTCCTAAAAAACATGTTGAATTGATGATTTTCCATTTTCCTATATGTTTGACTTCTAGAAGCACCATCAAAGTTCATTTCCCATGCCTGAGGACATTCTAGAATAGAGAAGCCTACTTCCTTAAAGAGTTCAATATCTGAATATGTATATTCCACCGAAGGGTGTTCCACTACGAAATTAGCCAGATCTTGGCCCTTTATTTCATTTTGAGAAAAATATTGAATATCACATTGATTCAAGATAACTTTTCACATTTCCAGACGTCTTGTAAGCATTGGATGACTAAGGATGAATTTTAGCGGGTTATTGCGAGAAACCAATTGGACCACGTGATGTTTCTGGTAGTGTCTCAACTTCTGAACTGCAATGATTAATTCCAAACAACACTTTTCAATATTTTAATTCTGGGTTTCTGCTTCAAGCATAGTCCAAGTGAGATAGTTGAGGTTGTTTTCATTCCCAGCATCATTCTTCTGAGCAAGAAAGGCACCCAATGATCACTCTAAGGCTGTCACGTAGAGGATAAGTGGTCTTCATTCATCATGTTGCATAAGTACCAGTGGAATCAAGAGGTATTTCATTATAATATCGAATTATTCTTGACATTCATTAGTACATGAGTAAGTGACTCCCTTCTTTATCAATTTGGTGAAGGGTAAAATTTTTCTTGCCAAATTGGTGATGAAACGCCGAATATAGGCTAAGTGTCATTGAAGTCCTCTTAATTCATTCAAATTTCAAGGAGGTGACATACCAATGATTGACATTTTCTTCTCAGGATCGACATCAATACCATGATGGCATACAAAAAAGCCGTGAAATTTCCCCCATGTTACACCAAAATCACATTTTAAGGGGTTCATCTTCAAATTATATTTTCAAAGCTTGAGGAATATTATTTCCATATCAGCCAAGTGATTAGAACATTATTTGGATTTGATAGCCAAATAGGCCACATAACATTCAACAAACTTCACTAAATAGGGATTGAAGATGCGATGTATGGAACGCAGATATGTTGTGCCTACATTCATCAGGCCAAAGGGAATTACCTGATAGCAAAACAAACCCTGAGGGGCTATGAAGGCTGTAGATTCCTCATCTTGTGGATCCATTCAGATTTTATAACATCCATAATATCCATCCATGAATGAAAGTTCTTTATAGCCAGCTGTTACATCAATTAAGAGTTCTATTATCGGTACTGGGAAATCAACTATAGGACAATTCCAATTAAGATCTCTGAAATCAATAAAAACTCTAATTTTCCCATTATTATTTTTCACTGGGACAATATTAGCCAACCACTTGGGATATTGAACTTCTTTGACAAAGTTAGCTTTGATGAGCTTATCCACATCAGCATTAATTTTTGATGCATAGGATGGGTGTGTTCTTCTAACAGCTTGTTTGAACTGTCGATGTTCTTCTGGAAAACCCAAATGATGAGTGGAAACATCAGGATCAATACCTGACATCTCTGTATAGTTCCAAGAAAATATATCTTGATTTTTCTTTAAGAAGGAAATATAAATCTCTTGTTCTTCAAGAGTCATGGCTGCACTGATTAAAGTGGTGAATGGATCTTCTTTTGTACCCAGATTGATTTCTCTGAGTTCATCCATAGTGGTAGAGATACCCTCTTCAAATGCTGGAGGAGCTTCTCTGAGATATTCCTCTACTTCTAAAACATGTATTACTTCTTCTGTTTCTACATTCATTGTAGATGATGAAGAAAAATTTTCATGATCAGAAGAGATGTTAAAATTTGAACATCTTGAAGAATAGGCTTCCATTTCTTACCTAACTGATGATGAAGGATCTTCCTTGGGAAATAAAGAGGAGATGATGGATTGAGAATCGACATCATTGTTTACCTCTGAAATTGCTATAACTTCTTATGGACAGGTTGGAGAAGTGTAGTCTTTCTGGATTTCAGTAAATTAAATGAATACATCTCCATTTGAGCTTTCATTATTTCTTGGTGGCTCACCAATTTATCACTTGTTGTTTGACATGATTTCCATAATTCACATTATGGATATTTCCATAAGAGTATTTTTATTTGGGTATATTATATCAATTTTACTGATAGAAAACACATAATTTATACTCACTTATGCTAATGGGTTTACTGGAATCTTTTCCAAACCATACGGATCATTAACTTTGGTAATATCCTTTGTTGTGGATTTCGCCCTTCCCTTCAAGTGATAGAATTCCGCCTCAATTTATTGAGATTCACATGTGTTGAATGGGGCCATATCACCATACAATGTCCCAACATGACCATAGAAACAATACTTGAGACATTGATGGTATTATGAAGGGATATCTGCATTTTGATGTAGCCAGGGTCTTCCAAGAAAGATGTTGAAGGATGAGTCTTGATCAACAACCATAAAATATGAATTTCATACAAGATCTCCAAACCGAATTCTTTGTGTAATCTCCCCCAATGGTTCTTGTTCATTTTTATCATATCCATGTAAGATCATAGTTTAAGGTGATAAATTAGATTCCATGAGGCCCAATCGATGAAGTGTATGAATGGGAATGAGATTGACTCCTGAACCATTATCAATGAAAGCTCTTCAAATTTCTGTTCCATTAACATTTCCAGATAAGTACAAAGTTCTAATATGTCCATGCACGACATCATCTGCATCTTCATCAGTAAAAGATATTACTTCATTCCATTCTGCAGGATTATTCTCTACATGGTAGACTTCAGCTGGAGGAATTTCAGTTTCAAACTCTTGAGGACCTGGCAGAGCCTCGATGTGTTCCTCCCAAAGATCGTTTGACAGATTCAAAGTGTCCAAAATTGGTAACATGGCCGGTACTTGGGCCAGGTGTTTCAATACATCATACTTTTTATCCATAGGTATGTGTTTCCAAAGAAAAACATGTGGTTTATCAGGTTCCTTGGAAGTTGATGCTTTGGAATTTGATTCATCTTGTATTGGGATAGGAGTTGGAAATATTCCTTATTTTGGAAGATTAGACCGATTAGACCCATTTACTAGTTGAGTGGATGAAGGTGGAACCCCCAACCGATCCTCCAGAATAACTGTGCCATGACTAAATTTGCTATAGGTTGAAGAGCATGCTTGTTCTTACTGAGCTCACTGAAGGGCTCTACCATGAGTTTCTTCTACATACACAGTTCTAGTAGGGGTAGAATTAGAGTAGTGACTTCTAAGGTATCCACGTCTTCTATTGTATCCCAGACCCCTTGAACATCCTCTAATTCCTCTGTTTGATACAGGGAATTCAGGCTTATCGAAATCGAAACTGCGACTGGCATAAGGATCTGTTAAGTGAATCATATTAACAGAACCAAAGATTAAATCTTCATCCGATGAGGGCTCGCTTGACTAGCAAATTTAGGCTGTACCGTTTTGTGGGGCGGTGCCCGTGGCTTCGAAGTAGATGGCATGAAATCTTCCAGAGTAAAAGACAGCTTAGGCTTCGACACATACTAATATTCTTCTGATTGTTCTTCTTTCTTGGAATTGTACCATTTCATTGAGGATTTTCCCTCTGATGAAGAGGGTTTTTCTATGGCATTTATCGCAGAAAAAATAATTGGTTTATTCAATTGTGTTCTCATGATAACATGTGTTCGGTTGATCGTCTTTCTGACAATCCAATAATCATATTTCGGTGCATTTTTTCTTTTGACATATTTCCACTCGCATTCCTCCTCTGGAACTGTAGCGGTGACACATGCTAACTGAGCTGATGAACCTTTCAGTTTAACTTTTCCCAAATCAACTATTTTTTTCATGAGGTCTGTTAAAACAAAACAATCTTGAATGGGATGCCCCAACATATGATTAAATGGGAAATAGGGGGACGGTCTTCATCTCCATCCTTTTTGGCTTCTTGGGCCTTGGCAATTGAACCAAATTATTTTTCTAGAGCCGAAATAAAATAACCAAGAACTTGTTCATTTTGGAAAGAATAAAAATTGCTCTTCAAATCCTCAAATTGTTATCATATTTGATCTCTTTGATCATCTTGATGAAACTTCCTCTTTTTTTGGTGCTCAGGTGGTGGATCCCTTCGAGAAGATGGAGGTTTTGAAGTTGAAGCAGGTACACGTGCTTGTTTAAGCATAACTGTAGCAATCTCTACTTTACCCATTCTCCTTCCTGGAGTTAATGGAATTATATGGGATTTATCGTTAGCCTTTATAAGATAATATTCAATCTATAGAGCGATTGAAGTAAGGTATCAAAACACTCCTATGTATTTCACATGGATCAACGGTGTGCACAACTCGTCATGCAAATTTGCCACACAGATTGGCAAAAATTCCTCTTGAGGGAGTGCTAAGCATAAGGAATATGTTAATCCATTCCAACGAGCAATGAAATTTAAGACCCTTTCATTCTCCCTTTTATTGAAGTTTGTAAGATCAAAAACTGTTGTCTTTGGCATGATTGAGCTGAATTGGAGAAGGAATTTTTGGCGAAGACCGTCCCATCTGGTAATTGACTGGTATATCAAGCATGTATACCAAATGAAAGATGGTCCTTTCAGGGTACACACGAAGCATCTGAGTTTCACTACTTCTTAGTCTTCTAGATATCCCATAATAGAATTGAAACAAGACACATAATGCGTCAAATGCTATTTAGGATCGCCTGATCCATTGAAAATAGCGAATACAGGGTTTCTAAAACTTGATGGGGGAGAGATTGAATCTACCCATTCAGGGTAAGCTCTCTTTTCTGGTTGAACCTGCACATGCTTCCCTTCCATAGTCTCTAACCGATCTATTAATGACTTAATGATAGTTATTAACATTTGAGAAACATCTGGTTGAACTTGGACTTCGGTGGGTGCAATAATTGGAGTCTGGACAAGCATGGTGGCTGGTATTGCAACTGATGGTAGCACCACCGATTGTTGTTTCACATGACCCGTAGGATTAGACCTGTGAGAGAGTACTGATAGAGGAGAATATTCATGATCCATCTCAGTAGCTCCAAGAAACTCCCTTGGACGACTGACTCCAATACGCTTAGGAGGAAGAATACCTTGTTATAGTTCTCCGTTCAACCTCCTCAATTCCTTCATTTCGTCCTCTTGTTACACAAATCATTTCTCTAGTGAGAGTGATTGGACTTCTCCAGATGAAGGATATGAAAACTGATTCTTTCTTGTCCAATTGTTTGATCCCTTTTGGAGAGGGGGAAGTGGATTACATGAAGGATTACCTAGGTTCTGAGAAATCCTTTGATTTCTTATATGCACACCTTCTTCATTTGTGTCTGTGCATACAACTTCTTAAGCAGGAAAACCATTATCTGATCCCTCTTAGTGAGCCTCATCTGGTGGATCATCAAAAATGGCATTGATGACATTAATTGATGCATAATTCATTGAATCCCATCTATCAGCATTTATGTGATATTGTCTTCTGCCATGCCCCTGACGAGACATTTCCTTTTGGTGATTTGATCCCTTAGGAACTTCTTGGCGAACTGTAATTTGGAGAGAATCTCCTAATAATTTGTCTCTTCGTTCCACTTGAGGCTTGTTCCCCAATCAAGAAAATACTAACATTCTCTGAGGGAGGTATTTAGGATTTGAAAAAGTCCCCAGTTAGGTTGACTGGGGCTGTTCTTGATATCTTTGATCAACTCCTCGAATCCTGGTTGTTGATTCCAAGGGTTGAGTTAAAAGAGTCCCCATTCTAGAAAGCTGAGGTAGATCATTACATGCTATGTCTGAGACTTTCTAGAAATCTATCTTGATCATGCGGACCATAGTCCGGAAATTAGCTGTATGTATCAATCGACATCCACTTTTATCACCCGTTTCAAAAGACCATTGGATGATTTCTGAAACTTCTGTCACTTGATGATGTTCTTTCTCCATACGATAGGAATGTTCAATATTCTCGTCTTCGTGATGTTGGAGTAATTAAACAAATTTTTCTCTGTATTCTTGATTTTGAGAAGAACAATTTGATGCCTGTTCTTGGGAAAGCTTTTGATTACAAACAAAATTTATTGAAAGTGGCTGGCCCTGGGCAATAACATTGCATGAGACCATTTTCAGCGGGCTTTTCTGACTGGAGAGCACAGTGAAATGTAGTTCTCCATTATCACCCCATCCACTAACATGAATACTAGATGGGGCATTGGTGATTAACTAGTGAAATATTCTTTGTGCACCAAGGCATGAATGTTGAAGGCCTCTCTGCTGCTTTTCAACCTTTGGATATCGAGAGACTGATAGAGATGGCCAATTATTCAGACGTTGTAACCCTTCTAATATCATAACATGATTTTCATATTCATCATAAGATAATACATTATTTTTCAACTGACAAAGAGTTTTCTATATGTTGAGACGAATATCATGAATTTCATCTTCTGTCAACATGTCTGGAATGTCATACTGAGAGTCATCCAGAGGCCAAAACATGACTGGCACTTCACCTTTCGCCAGTTGTTCTATCATGTTCAACATTTCCTCATTATCATTAAATGAAGATTCTTCTACCAGATTTGACCAGAGATGGTGCCTCCTTGTTGTTTCATCTGATTGAACAGGATTGGTACAAAATTCACTGATCAAACTATAAGATAAATGACTCGGGGGGTGGTTAGGAGAATGACATACACACTGGGCTATCTTCTTATTGAGAATGTATTTCCCCTGATAGAGATGAAGCATCAAACATTACTAGTTTTTCATTTTCAAGTTCCTAAAGGTAATAGGGCTTTCTCGGCACTACATTTTCCACTAGAGAATTTTCCGGGCAATGTGCATCACTACAACAGAGAGGACTTTCGCAGTGAAATCCATCATCATGGGGAGGACCACCATGGTGGGTCACAGAAAAAGATGAGATCTCTTTCTCCATGGTCTTCTGACCACACAGAGGGTTACTGTGGCTCTCATCTGAAGGTGAAACTTCAATATTGAACGAACTGTCATAAAGAAAGCCTTAATGAGGAAGTTTCTGTTGATTTCCTTCCTAGTTAATGTTCCCACTATTGGGAAATGAGGGATTAGAATCTTGGATTCCAAAAGATAATTGTTTGAGGGCTTCATGAACTCCAGCATCAAGCAATGCCTTGTTACAGATTGGCTCTTGATTTCATGATTGTTTTAGGCAGGTCTTTTTCATAGACGCCTTCTTACTCACCTTTGAAACCACTTGTTGACGAATGTGGCTACTCTGAGAAGGTTTATGTGCCCAAATAGGAGATATGGGCAGGTTAGGTTGACGATCTACAAAAAATTCACGTGTATGTGCTGACTTTGTGGTCCATATGATATGGGGGATTACGCCCCACAACCCTCATAGACAGGAACAGATGTGTGTGTCTGTTCCGGAGTGAACTATTGATGTGTCAATCCAATGGTAGGGAAGTATTTATGTGTCTTTCCCTAAGATGCTACTGATGCTGTTATAATATCCTGGAAAGCATCCAGAATATGAGCAGGGATTTTCATCTGATGTTTCACCATTGATAGAATATTCTTGGTGACTTCAGCTTCTGGAATAGCGATATACGTCCATTCATTGCATGTAGTAGGTGTGTGTTCCTCCTCCTATACTCCTTTTCTTGTCAGTGAATCCTGACTGTACTCAATTGTGGGGGCATAGAGTTGAGTCTTGCTCCTATTTTTCAACGGAGCTTTCAGACTAAATTCACCGAGTGCTACCAAGTGAGACTATTGGTAAGCTTGATCCATACTAGTAGGTGTATGTGCCTGCTGATTGCACTTCTCCTAATGTGGTTGACGAGCTCCATCATATGTTGTCAGACAAGCCTGCTGACTAGATGATGATGTATAAACAGGTGTATGTTCCTGCCTATAGTACTCCGCCGGAATTGCCTGGTGGGATTTGTGTCATGCTTCCAGATGAGTCTGCTGGACAGGTGAATTTAAAGGGATGGGTGTGTGTTCCCACTCGTTTCTAGCCACCAATTTAGGTTGGTGGACTTCTTAGGAGATGGGAGAGATGAGAACCGGATCACTGTTAACCATATTTCGCCTCTGGTTATTCGTCTTGCCTGCTTATGTTCGAGGAACCTGAGCCGAATGCCTGGAGTCCATACCCTCATCAAGTTGAGGGTGTACTGCCACACGAGTCTGGCAGTTATTGTTGATGGGAGCCCTTAGGAAGGACTCTTATCTCCTTCAATTATGTCCCTGAGGGACCTTCTCATTCACCTACTCAGAATATGGGAGTGAATGGTGATGTGTTCCTGGGATAATGACCCAAAATGGTTGGAGACGGTGGTTAGAACCGCCTGCTTCTTGACCGCTGGTCGTCGCTATCTGCATGACCAGTGTGAGTTGTACACTTGGAGGGCTTTTCGAGAAGCCTCCAGAGTTGGAATAGCACCATTTTGATGGTATTCCTTATCCAGCACATTTGATACCCAGTGTTGAAGATACTGATTAGGTGATGTAACCCTAATAGTGGACGACGATCCAGCAGGAGTAGCAGTAGTGGCATTCGTAGTAGAGGTTTTCACAATAGAGGTAGTCACAAATGTGAAATTAAGAGAATCCATTCTGTAAATGTAGAAGATATTGTAAAAGAGTGCATGTTTGATATAACAGACATAATCAAGATAAGTCCGACCACTACATCTTTTGGATGATGAAATATGTTATTGATTGTCTTGTTGTCCCTCTCATTGAGTTTTAAATTGGGGCCTAACAAATAAGCAAAACAAGATTTTAACATGGTTAAGGATTCACGTCGTGATCACCATTTTTTATTTCCTTTGGAATTGGGGATGATATCATTGATTTAATATTCAAAAATTCCATGCGGTTTCTAAGGGGTTTGTTCACAGAACCGGAAATATCCAATTATTCCATATCCATTTGTGCATACTTTCCAATGGTAGCCGCTCATTAGTTGTGGACTGATGAGGCTTAGGAATTTTCATTGGTTTTTTGGATGGGAAGTCGAACTCATCAAACCTTTTTAGGTGTATTATTGTCTACTCTGGGACTCTATTTATACATTTATGATATACTCGTGAGTCCTTATTACCTTACCAAGTATAAAATGAGATTTCCATTAGATCTGATAATCAATTATTAAATATGAAGTAAATTTAGATAATATTTTTTATGTATTTGAGATTCTTCATTGATAGAGAAACATCTGTATTTGATAGAGATTATAAGTAAATGGTATACTTAAATACATAAAGGTCTCTTGGTCATTATGTAACACCCAAAGATTCTACAGTACGCTTCTCTTTGAATAATGTGATAGCATGTGTTGTACGCAACATCGAGTTCTAACACACCATAACTAATCAAACTAGCCGTTATTAATAGTAATACCTAATTTTTGAAATTATATATATTTCATATTTATAAATAGACTTCATTTTTGGATTCGGAATATCGAATTTATCCTAAGGTGAAATTTTGGTACTTTTCGGATAACTTTAATATTTTGATGAATAGTGTCAAAATTGACAAAAAAGAGTATTTAAAATAAATATTATATTATTAATTGATATTAAATTCCAAAAAATCTAAGGTTCATCCAAACGACATATATCATGATAGTTATATAATTAATGGACCACTTGGGGGTCTCTTGGATGTATATAGTAAGTTTATTAACTATATAATATAAAAATACAAAGAGACATTGTAAAAGTGAAACTAATTAACTTAGAGTTAATACTTAAAGATAAGGTTAATATAAGTACCCAAACCTGTCTAAATTCTATTGGATGAGTGGTTTTCGACCCATCCCCACATTAACATTTAAATAATCCACATTGGATCCTTTATAAACCGAATATGAATTTATTATAAATTAATATTTCTACCTTTTCCCAAGGTGCCCCTCACCCCTCTTATAAAATGGCACTCCTCCATCTCATTTCATCACACCTTCAATTCCTTTTGGATCAGCCAAAATCTGGACAAATTCTCTCCCAACATCCCTCACTACAACCTAGAGGCCATAGTTTGATCATAAATCCAACCTAAGGAGCCCTTTTGATCAAATCAAAAGGAAGAACCTCAAGAAGAGGTAATGATTTCACCACCCTTTTCCAAGTTCCTTTCTTCTTCCACTTCTTCTTCCTTTGTTGTTATCATTCTAAAATAATAACTCCAGTATCATATATATTCTGTGATTTTATTATAAATATTGTACAACCATATTCAGTATTCTATCCACCCTTTTAATAACATGTCACCATACGTGCGTACGTACAGCTTACCGTCTCAACGTCGTGGTGTAATTGTTATTCAATATATTATAATTTGGATGGGTATAATAATGATGTGTAACTCATGTAAATAATAAATATAACATGTTAATGATTCTTTATATATGATATACCATCCATTTATATATTATTTTAATATCAAAATAATGATATTGTCGCTCATGTGTACGTACGGACTACCGTCTCCACGAACACGATGAGATTCATTTTCCATCGTATCCATTCAAGTATAATTATCATTTGATGATTTAAAAATGATGTTTAAGGACTTGATATAATTCGGTATATGAATAACATACAACCTATCCATGAAAAATATGGCTTATGTAACAAAACATATAAAAGAAAACGAGTAAGTTAACACCTGAAATGACGATAATTCTATGATATTATTAACAAAGCAATGTTAAAAGATAATATATGATATCATATGAATGTATATGATTATTGTATAATTTAATAACAATTATTTCACCATTATATAGGAGGTTAACCTACCCCAACCAAGGAAAAGTACAAGGTAAGGGTTTATTTCACAATCTCTTCATTATCCGAGGTTGTTTATACGTAATAATCTATTGAGATCCCTTTATCATCCACATCAATGTTTCTTAAAAATGTATTTCAAAACATTTTTAATATTTAAAAAATATGGGTTAATTTCATTTATACCCTTGTTTTACTTTTCATAATAGTTTTATAAAGGAATCTTTCCATCGTTTTCCAAACAAGGTTCTTTTTAGCCTTTTCGAAATAATTAAGGTAAGAATGTTTCATTAACTTATGCGGCGGGTGCGGTTATTTTCCGCCGAAGATTCCCTTACAAGATTATTAGAATATTTTCAATGAAAATGTTTTATTTCATAAATATATGACTCTTAAATGTTTTCAAAATAGATAGAGATATTTCACTAAAAAGAGTTTTGATTTCATATATTTCAACATCCTTTGATGGATTTTACGTTTATTTGAAGTTGATTTATTATGATACAAAACTTCTATATTGTATTGAAGGTTTTGAGATATGTTTGACTATGAATGTTCTATTTTTATACCATTCATAGTTTATGGTGAATGTATTGACATATCGTATGCTAGTATGAATACGAATGTTTATGTTATGTTCAAAACTTTTCATATGGAAATGCATTGGACATAATATGTGACGGGTGGAGCCCACTATAGCTCCTCGATGAATCGGTAGGTCTTATGAGACAAACTGGTGTCTTGGCACAAGGCCTTGACAAAATTTTATTTGTAGTCTTGGCACGAGGCCTTGGCTATGTGGTTATGATAGTCTGGAATTATGCATTCCATCATTATGAAAGTGGTTATTGATATTGCATGTGATTATTAGATTAGTAGAATATCCATGTGAATAAGTAAATGGCATTATTTCATTTTTCTTTTGCCATTCTATGTTGAATTTCATGTTTAAAAGGCTTTTGTTTTAGTTATACATTGCCTTAAATATGTATTCTTATTTATGAAAGTTTCTGCAATATTATTATCCTTACTGGGCATTTGAGCTCACCCCTTTTCTATGTTTTATTTTTCCCAGGAAGTGAAGAAGTAAATTATGAATGACCTACAGGGATATTATGTGGGGATATGAATGTGGAATATGGAGACAATATATTGTTTTAGTAGTTTTTCACTTTATGATGTAATTTAAAACATTATAAATATATCTAGTGTTTCCAAGGGTACTAAACCAATCGGTCTTTCGAGATTTGATCTTTCTTGTGATCCTTCCAATGTTATGTAACAATGCACTGACTCTAGGTAACTGGGGTGGGGGCATTACAATTGGTATCATAAGAAGTTTAGTACAAACCTACGAAGCAAGATTTAGATAAACTCTGATTAGAGCATGTAGACCTATGATGAACATTGAGGATTAGTATAGAAGAACTTCCTAGAATTTTGGTATTGTAGATATTTTGTGAGTTTCCGAGTGATACATCCATGTCGGGATACGAGCAGGTAGAGGCGGATCTGGCATAGATGTACCTAGGGGTACAACCTGAAAACACCGTTTTGAGCTAGACTTGAACGGGAACTAGTGCACGACAACGGGCCTTGCTGCACTCTTGGTTACGACAATCCTGGGGGATATGCTTAGGATAAATCTCATTTTCTTTACAAATCATTATGAAGGTTTTATGAGTATATACTTCCTCCAAGAAAAAATTCATAGGATTATGGATTATATCCATAAATAGTTCAATTTATGCTATGTGTTTTATAAGTATGGGATTATGTATTTTGATTCAAAAACTGATCTAATTTATGACATTGTTTAGAAATGAAACCTTGTGGAAGAAATGGAAACCATATCAATGCACGCACTCCATGTAGGGATTTCCCTCCTACTCAAGATAATTATAGTGGAGCTAGTGATGCAACTGGTGCCGATTAGCTAATCACCATACTAGGACAACTCACTCAGGTTATGAATAATAACCTTACCCGTATGGAGCACCCGGATCCGCAGCGTGGAGGATCATTGTTAGATCGATTCATGAGGCAACAACCACCAATGTTCAATGGGAGTACAAATACCTTAGTAGCTGAGCAATGGATATTTTCCCTAGAGAAAATAGTTCAGGCTTTGGGGAGTAGTGAAAGGGAAAAAGTTATCATGGTAGTTTACCGCCTCACTGGAGATGCTGATCAATGGTGGTCATTGATTCAAAATACGAAGGAAGATGATGAAGTATCAAATATGGAAAGGAAGGAGTTCAAAGATCTGTTTTTAGAAAAATACTTTCCTCGTGACCATCGAGTAGATATGGAAAGGCAGTTTCTGAGTCTGAGACAAAAGGAGGATGAGAATGTCACAAAGTAAGAGGCTAACTTTACAAGGTTAGAAATGTATGCTGGAGATTATATACGTAACCCAAGAAGTAAGATTGATCGTTTCTTTTATGGGTTAAAACCATTTCTCCATCGAGCATTATTCTCACAATCATTTTCAACGTACGAAGACATTGTTTTATGTGCTATCAAGACCGAAAAGGAATTCTCTAAGTCTTATGAATTTAAAGAAAAGAAAGAGGAGAAGAGACCTTATGATCAATCTGGGAATGGAAATAAGTGGAAGAAGGGAAATGATGAATATCCATCCTATGGTAAATGTGGGAAGAAACACCCTGGTACATGCTTGAAGGGAATGGGATTCTGTTACAAGTGTGGTAAAAAAGTCCACCAAGCTCTTGATTGCAAGGGGAATAAGGAAGCTACCAATGTTCAGTGCTACAATTGTAGGGATATGGGGCATTATACAAATTAATTTCCTAAGCGTCAGGAGAACTTACCTCAGAAAAGGCCAAGGGATCATGGCCAAGATTATGCTATCACTACTGCTAACGTAGAAGCTCCGAAAAACGTGGTGGCAGGTAATTTAATGGTTTTCTCAAGTTTAGAAAATGCATTATTTGATTCTGGATCATCGTATTGTCTCATATCTTCCCATTTTGCTAAGAAAATTAGATATTTCCAATTTGATTTAACAAGGGAGTTGTCAATTGAAACTCCTAAGGGAAGTATCATTGCAACAAAGTTTTGTGAATCAGTCCCCATTAGAGCACATAAATGTTCTTTATCTTCTGATCTCATCATCATACCTATGATTGAGTTTGATATAATCCTCTGTATGGACTAGCTTTCAGACTATGATATGAAGATTTATTGTAAGAAGAAAGAGGTTACGATTCTTGATGATGATGATAAGGAACACCTTATCTTTAGAGCATAATCGTCACCACCTAATTGTTATTTAGATGCACCCCCAGAAGCTCAACTAAATTCAATTATTGGGGAGGAAGATAATTAAATAACTGTGGGTGAGAAATGTAATGTTCAACTAGAGGATGTACCTGTTGTCAATGAATTTATAGATTTATTTCCGGAAGATTTACCTGGACATCCTCCAGAATGAGAAGTTGTGTTTTCCATTGATTTAATTCATGGATCAAGGCCTATATCGAAGAACCCTTATAGGATGGCCACTGTAGAATTAGTCGAACTAAAGAAACAACTAGAGGAATTGAGTAATAAAGGATTTATCCGGCCTAGTGTTTCTCAATGGGGATCCCCTGTTCTTTTTGTTAAAAATAAAGATGGATCTATGAGGTTATTAATCGATTACAGGGATATGAATACTATAACAATAAAGAACAAGTATCCCCTACCACTCATTGATGATTTATTTGACCAACTAAATGGAGCTCAATACTTTTCAAAGATTGACCTTCGATCTGGATACCATCAGTTGTGTGTGAAGAAGGATGACATTCAAATGACAGCATTTTGAACCAGGTACGGGCATTACGAGTTTACTGTAATGCCTTTTGGATTGACTAATGCACCCTCTGTATTCATGGATCTGATGAATAGAGTTTTCAAGGAGTATCTTCATGACTTTTTGGTGGTATTTATTGATGATATCTTGGTATACTCCAAAAGCAATGAAGATCATGAAAAACACATGCACATTATCCTGAAGACTCTGAGAAGACATGAATTATACGGAAAGTTGAGAAAGTGTGAATTCTGGCTTCATGAGATTTCTTTTTTTTTGGCCATATTGTCTCTAAATATGGAATCTCTGTTGATCCTTCTAAGACCAAGGAAATCCAAGAATGGCCAGCACCTACGAGTATAGCTGAGGTACGTAGTTTTATTGGTTTGGCAGGTTATTATCGACGTTTTGTCCAGAATTTTGCCCGATTGGCTAACCCATTAACAAAGATCACACGTAAAGGGGTTGAATTTGTTTGGAAAAAAGAGTGTGAACAATTTTTTGAAGAACTGAAGAGATGATTAGTCAATGCACCTATATTGACTCTACCATCGGGGAATGATGGGTTCGTTATTTATATTGATAAATCGAAGAAAGGAGTTGGTTGTGTCCTTATGCAGAATGATAGAGTTATATCATATGCATCACGACAGTTGAAAATTCATGAAAAAACTATCCTACTCATGATCTCGAGTTAGAATCTGTGATATTTGCTTTTAAGATATGGAGGCACTACCTCTATGGTGAAAAATGTGATATTTATACTGATCACAAGAGTTTGAAGTATATTTTCTCACAAAAAGAACTCAACATGAGGAAAAGGTGATGGCTTGAATATGCTCAAGGATTATGATTGTATGATACACTACCACCCGGGGAAGGTAAACAAGGTGGCAGATGCTTTGAGAAGAAAAGATCATGGAGTTTTGAACAATGTGAGAATTTAATGGGATCCAATTTTCATGGATCTAGTGAAGATGGACTTGGGAATAACCAGGGAAGGAGAAACATCAATGATTTTTCAAATGGTTTCCAGAACATCTTTACTAGAAAGAATTATGAGTTCTCAGACCAATGATGAAGAATTTCAAAAGAATATTAAAGATGTGAATGATGGGAGTCTGAGAGACCTTGTGTATGAAGATGGAATTTTGAAATTCGGAAAGAGACTTTGCGTTCCCGATATACCTGATCTAAAAAGGGAATTGTTGGATTATGCTCATAGTTCCAATTTCGTTATACACCCTGGGAGAACCAAAAATGTATAGATATTTGAAGGAATATTTTTTGTGGGACAATATGAAGACGGAGATTGCTGATTTTGTTTCAAGATGTATGGTTTGTCAACAAGTGAAAGCTGGAAGGCAACACCCTGGAGGAGTCATGCAACCTCTTCCCATACTGGAGTGGAAATGGGACAATATTACGATCGACTTTGTCATGGGGCTACCAAAGACTCCTAGAAGGAATGATGCATTATGGGTTATTGTTGATCTTCTTACCAAGTCATCACATTTTCTTGCTATAAAAGAAGATCTACCACTAGAATGTCTAGTAAGACTATATATTAAGGAAGTTGTGAGACTTCATGGAGTACCCCTATCAATTGTTTCTGATCATGATCCCCAATTTACATCAAGATTCTAGAAAAGTCTTCATAAATCCCTAGATACTTTACATCATTTGAGCACTGCTTACCACCCTCAAGAAGATGGACAATCAGAACGGACTATTCAAACCTTTGAAGACATGTTGAGATCCTGCTCACTTGACATTCAGGGTATGTGGGATCAATATTTACCTCTTGTAGAATTTTCCTATAACAATAGCTTCCATTCGAGTATTCATATCGTACCAATGAAGCATTATACGGAAAGATATGTCATACACCAACCTGTTGGGATGACGTTGGTGAAAGAAAACTTGTAGGCCTAGAACTAGTGGGGGAAACAATGGAAAAGGTGAAGGTAATCCAAAATCACATAAAAGATGCTCAAAGTAGGCAGAAGAGCTATGCCGATAATCGAAGGGAGGATTTTGAATTTCAATTTGGTGATCATGTTTTCCTGAAGGTATCTCCATGGAAGGGAGTCATACGTTTTGGTATGAAAGGTAAATTGAGTCCTAGGTACATCGGACCTTTCGAAATTCTATAACGAATTGGGGTTGTAGCTTACCGATTGGAAATGCCGCCAAGTCTATCCAAATTTCACGATGTGTTCCACGTATCTCTGTTTAGGAAATACATGCCTGACCCAATGCATGTAATCACCTATGAGGAATTAGAACTGGAACCCGATCTATCTTATTGCGAAGAGCCCATCACGATTCTTGATACGAGAGAACAAGTACTGAGAAACCGGACGACGCGTCTGGTAAAAGTTTTGTGGAGAAACCATAAGATGGAAGATGCAACATGGGAACCCGGGGAACATATGATGAAGAACCACCTGAGTCTTTTCAGGCGATAATATTCTAGAAATTTCGTGGGCAAAATTATTTTAAGGAGGGGAGAATGTAACACCCCAAGCTTCTACGGTACGCTTCACTTTGAATAATATGGTAGCATGTGTTGTACGCAACATCGAGTTCTAACAGACCATAACTAATCAAACTAGCCGTTATGAATAGTAATAACTACTTTTTGAAATTATATATATTTTATATTTAAAAATGGACTTCATTTTTGGATTCGGAATATCGAATTTAGCCTAAGGTGAAATTTTGGTACTTTTCGGATAACTTTAATATTTTGATGAATAGTGTCAAAAATGACATAAAAGAGTTTTTAAAACAAATATTATATTATTAACTGATATTAAATTCCTAAAAATCTAAGGTTCTTCCAAGAGACTATTACCATGATAGTTATATCATTAATGGACCACTTGGGAGTCACTTGGATGTATATAGTAAGTTTATTAACCATATAATATAAAAATACAAAGAGACATTGTAAAAGTGAAACTAATTAACTTAGAGTTAATACTTAAAGACAAGGTTAATATAAGTACCAAAACCTGTCTAAATTATATTGGTTGAGTGGTTTTGGACCCATCCCCACCTTAACATTTAAATAATCCACTTTGGATCCTTCAGAAACCGAATATGAATATATTATAAATTAATATTTCTAGCTTTTCAAAAGGTGCCCCTCACCCCTCTTATAAAAGGGAACTCCTCCTTCTCATTTCTTCACACCTTCAAAGCCTTATGGTTTGGCCAAAATCTTCCCAAATACTCTCCCAACATCCCTTACTACAACCTAGAGGCCTTAGTTTGATCAGAAATCCAACCTAAGGAGCCCTTTTGATCAAATCAAAAGGAAGAACCCGAAGAAGAGGTAATGATTTCACCACCCTTTTCCATGTTCCTTTCTTCTTCCACTTATTCTTCCTTTGTTGTTACCATTCTAAAATAATAACTCCAGTATCATATATATACTATTATGTTATTATAAATATGGTACAACCATATTTAGTATTCTATCCACCCTTTGAATAACATGTCACCATACGTGCGTACGTACGGCTTACCGTCTCCACGTCGTGGTGTAATTGTTATTCAATATATTATTATTTGGATGGGTATAATAATGATGTGTAACTCATGTAAATAATAAATATAACATTTTAATGATTCTTTATATATGATATAAAATCCATTTATATATTATTTTAATATCAAAAAAATGATATTGTCGCTCGTGCGTACGTACGGACTACTATCTCCACGAACGCGATGAGATTCATTCTCCATCGTATCCATTCAAGTATAATTATCATTTGATGATTTAAAAATGATGTTTGATGAATTGGTATCATTCTGTATATGAATAATATGCAACCTACCCATGAAAAATATGGCTTCTGTAACAAAACATATAAAATAAAACGAGTAAGTTAACACCCGAAATGACGATAATACTAAGATATTATTATCAAAGCAATGTTAAAAGATCATATATGATATCATATTAATGTATATGATTCATGTATAATTTAATAACAATTATTTCACCATTATATAATAGTTTATCCTACCCCAACCAATGAAAAGTACAAGGTAAAGGTTTATTTCACAATCTCTTCATTATCCGAGGTTGTTTATACGTAATAATCTACTAGGATCACTTTATCATCCACATCCATGTTTCATAAAAATGTATTTCAAAACATTTTTACTATTTAAAAAAATATGGGTTAAAGTCATTTATACCCTTTTTTGACTTTTTATATGAGTTTTATAAAGGAATCTTTCCGTCGTTTTCCAAACAAGGTGCTTTTTAACCTTTTCGACAGAATTAAGGTAATAATGTTTTTTTAACTTATACGGCGGGTGCGGTTATTTTCCACCGAATCTTCCCTTACAAGCTCATAAGAATATTTTCAAATAAAATGTTTTATTTCATAAATATATGACTCTTAAATGATTTCAAAATAGAAATAGATATTTCTCTAAAAAGAGTTTTGATTTCATCTATGTCAACATTCTTTGATGGATTTTATGATTTTTTGAAGTTGATTTATTATGATACAAAACTTCTATATTGTATTGAAGGTTTTGTGATATGTTTTACTATGGATGTGTTATTTTTATATCGTTCATTGTTTATGGTGAAAGTATTGATATTTCATATGCTAGTTTTAATACGAATGTTTATGTTATGTTTAAACCATTTCATATTGGAATGCATTGGACTTAAAATGTGACGGGTGGAGCCCTCTATAGCTCCTCGATGCATCGGGTGGTCTCATGAGACAAACTAGTGTCTTGGCACAAGGCCATGACAAAATCTTATTTGTAGTCTTGGCACGAGGCCTTGGCTATGTGGTTATGATAGTCTGGCATTATGCATTCCATCATTATGAAAGTGATTATTGATATTACATGTGATTATTCGATTAGTAGAATATCCATGTGAATAAGTAAATGGAATTATTTCATTTTACTTTGTCCATACTCTATTGAAGTTCAAGTTTAAAAGGCTTTTGTTTTTGTTATACATTTCCTTAAATATTTATTCTTATTTATAAAAGTTTTCGCTATATTGTTATCCTTACTTGACATTTGAGCTCACCCCTTTTCTATGTGTTATTTTTTCCAAGAAGTGAAGAAGTAAATTATGAATGACCTGCCGGGATATTATGTGGGGATATTAATGTGGAATATGGAGACAATATTTTATTGTAGTAGTTTTTCACTTTATGATGTAATGTAAAACATTATGAATATATCTAGTGTTTCCAAGGCTACTAAACCAATCGGGCTTTCGAGATTTGACCTTTATTGTGATCTTGCCAATGTTATGTAATAATGCACCGACTCTAGGTAACTGGGGTCGGGATGTTACACATTATGATGACCATAATGGTTTTAAAGCCACTTAGTAGGGCACTTGATGTTTATTGTCATTCATAAGGACATGGATTATTTTAGTGTTGGGATCGTACCAACAGATGGGCTACCTAATAATCCTTTGTTTAGAAAAGGAATCAGAATCCATGTAGTTCGAATAAGGATGTATGATGTTTATGACTGATGGCTCAAAGAAAGATGTCATAATTACTTTTAAACTCTAATCTCGCGTGAGTCATGCTTGGTGTGAGAAACAAGAGGTATTCGTAAAACCAGGAAATTGTGCCATAAAAGATGCAATCATAAGAAATGATGTGGGGCTTCTGTATGTATGACTACCCAAATAGATGGAGGTTTAGATTTACATCAGGGAATAAATTCAGGAATAGGGTCCATAAAGGTATATGTGCTTCATGGAGATTTGTATACTCTAATCTCGGGGCTTACTCCTGAAAAGGAGGCCCAAATCAGGAGGGAACTTATGATTGGGGTTTACTCCTGATAAGGATGCCCAAATCAAAAGTAAATTAGGACTGGTGATGAGAAATTAAGACTAGTACTTACTCCTGAAAAGGAGGCCCAAATTAATAGAATTATGGTTGGAGCTTACTCCTATGGGGGATGCCCATATTTGGTAACTTTTAGATTGGGTCTTACTCCTAAGGAGGATGACCATATAAAGGTATTTGAAGACTGGGGCTTACTCCTAAAGAGGATACCCAGATTAGGGGGACTTGGGGCTTACTCCTGAAAAGGATGCCCAAATTAATAAGGACTTGTGGCTTACTCCTAAAGTTGATGCACAAAATTAATGGGAATTATGACTGGGGAATACTTCTAAATGGAGGCCCAGGTTAAGGGGTTGTCTCATCTTAAAGGATGAGGTTGAATGAATGAAATCTCAATCTCTAGTGATATAAAGATGTGTAAATAACTATGTTTTGACAGATGTTCCACAGAATTCCTTTCAGATAAGGAAGTCAATCAAGAAAACATACCGTAAATGGATTTGAAGAGTTTCCTGAAGACTGAATCTTGAATAGGAGAGGTGGAATGCATAAGAGAGATGAAATGGGAAGGAAGGGCACCCAAAACATAGAAGGGCAAACAAGTCCTTGTAGGCGCGCATGTACTGTGTGGGCGTGAAAGTCCTAGTCACGCAAGTATACCTGTGTTGCACATGGGTACTTGTGCTACTGTTAACTAGTAGGGTAATACATGGGAGATCCTTGACCAATGACTTTAGGATTATCCCACGGTACATCCAGAATAGTGGCACGCAAGTTTCAATGAGTAGGTAAGGAGGCGCGCAAGTGTATCCATTTCCCATATAGGGTAAAACACTTAGGGGTGCAAGTGTTAGTGAATTTTAACCCCTAGACCTTATTCCTCTTGTTTAGAGATTCCATTATAGGTAAAGATTTACCTTATAAGTGTTTAAAATACTTGAATAAGAGACTTGGGTGTTTAGAGCTTTATATCTGAATTCTGGAAAATTCCCCCCTGAAATAGGGGGCCCACCAGGGGTATTTATAGGATAGAGAAGACACTAGGTGGTTTTCAAAGAGGGTTCGCAAGTCACTTGCATGACAATTAGGCGGTGCACAAGTTTAATTTCACAGCAGTAAAGGAACATGCATGACCCAAGGTCCTTTGACTCCTCTTTCATTCTGGTGTTGATTTTTGATGTTTTCTTTAAAGTATGAATCAATTTGTGCTAAATCATTTCCCTTTACATTCTTTTAAATAATGTGACTAAAATGAGTGTCAAAAATGCGTTTTGTATGCTAATATAATAATAAATATTTATCATACTATGAAATTTCATTTTATAATTTTTTTTTCATATTCAGTATATTTAATTAAAAATTATTTATTATGTATATATTTATTGTGAGGCATTATAAATAAATAACTTCTTTTAAAACCATATACCTCTCTAAAAACCCAAAATGGAAAATGTTAAAAATATATTAGTAAATGTCATAAAAAAGATAAAATATAGAGTAAACTGTTTTTATTTATGATATATAAAACGTTCCCCACCAACCAATCCATTTTTATTCTTTTCTTTGTATCAAATTAAATTTTAATAACCTTTTTTAATTTTATATTATTACATAAAATGAAGATTCATTTACTTATAAAAGTATTTATCACCACTCCAACTCTCAATAAACACGAAGCCTCATTTAATTAATAAAAATCTACCCAAATAACTCCATAACACTCTTATTCTTTTCATAGTGTATATGTTATTCTTTAAGGGAATATTCTTCAACTATTATTACATTTTGAAAATGATCATTTCCAAGGAGTAACATAAAAATACCTGATCAATCCTTTCAAGTTTATATCCATTAATTTATCATTTTTCATGATTTCAATCAATTCAATCCCAAAAAATTATATCAAAATGAAAAAAATGGTTAATTATTTGTTATAATTAAGAAATATTATTTATCTATTTTCTTACATATCCTTCAGTGAACATTGAGAATTTCATTTATCTGTATGTGTGGACTACAACCTCCATAAATAAAATAAATATTTTTATTAACCACCATCCATGGATGTATAAAATACAATATTAAATGGATTTATATGGAATTTATAAAATTATGAATGTCGTAAAATTATTAAAAATTTAGAATTATTCTTCTCTCTATATATAAATGAATGTGTCTCCCATGTGTATATGTGGATTACAATCTCCGTGAATGTGATGTATTTTTTTCATAAGTAATTTATTTATTTATAAAATTCCCCTAAAATTCAATAAAGATATATATAAAAATCTAATTAATATAATTAGTCATATCTAATTATGATATTATAGAAAAATAATCAATTTAATAATTATAATAATTCATAGGTTATAACATGTACTTATCTGGATCAATTTAAGTACTTACTTGATCAATAGTAAAAATTTATATTCTATATAAATACGAATAAATAATTAGTAGTGTTATTATATATTCTTAATAATTTTTTGGGAATATGGTTTAGGAATGGATATATTAATATCAATCTATTATTATTCAACCACACTTTTGTAAATTAAAATTTACCGAAAAAGCTCATGACCATCTCCATTATCTCATATCATAATTAAATTAAATAAGAAATTAATTTAAAAAATTATATATCATTATAAAAATTCTATTTTGGTAACAATTATCAAATAATAATTAAGATCCCTGAATATATATATATATATATATAAGAGACAAAATATTCATTGTGATACTAGTACAAAATACACAATTAAACTAATATCATTAAATGATGAAAATAAAATATAACTAAATAATATAATTTTCATAAATGATTATCATAGAATTTATATGTATGTGTAAGATTTAAAATTAGGTGATTAAATTAGTAATTTTTTATATAGGTGGTTTTATCATGTTTGGATTAGCGATATTAAAGTTAACTATTTTTGTTAAATCAATTTTTTTAATTCATTTTTTACTAAACTTTTTTAAATTAATTTAAATATGAAAAATATATTATACCATATAATTATATTAATAATAATTAAATTCTAACTGTTTCATAGATTTTCATTTATATCACATAGATCCCTTTTAAAATGTTTTGTAATTCATAAACTATGACATATATAATGGTTTTTTTCTTAATTTTCATTAATTAATATATATTCCAAACTCACACTTTTTTTTGGGTTTTATAGTAAATATTATAAAGTATAATTCATTTAAATCCTTGACCTCCGAAGATTGCTGTCGGTGCATTTTGTTATAACATTGGAAAGATTACAATGAATCAAATCCTGAATGACCGATCAATTCTCCATTTTGGAAATCCGGAATACATACATGATACATATAATACAATGAGAAAATAGTATATAAAAACATGATACATAATAATATGAAATAAACTATTTCCTTGAATTCTCCTTTAAATAGTAATACATCATTACATGGGGGATGAAACATAATAAGGGTGAGCTCAAATGCTCAGTATGGGTAAATAAAGGGTAAAAAATAATGATTTAATGGGATTAAATCAACATGTCATGTTAAATAACCCATATCACGTGATATTAATACAAATAGATAAGAAATTACCAAAATGGAAAGGATAGATGATGGAAACAAATGCCCTAAAATACATGATCTAAAAATAAATAGAATCTATAGATATATCGATAGATAATCTCATGGATAAAAATGATAGAATTAAAAATAAGATAAATCCTTAATTATTTGATTTTATTCTTTTAATTAACATGATAAAATTAATATATATAGATAGTTTAAACTTTTTAGTTTTGGCTGACTAATTCGTCTATGAGATAACTGATGCATCAAGGGGGTTGCAACAACTGATCCCCAACCTATAGGTCATGCCTTAAAAAGTACCTTACCCATGTATTTCATGTTCAAATAATTCCTAATATATTAAATAAAATATTTCCTTATGAAAATGTATATATATTAAATAGAAGATACAAATTTATCAATAATTCTACAGTTAATCATACAATAATCTATGCGAACCTCATAAATAAAAGGATATATGGTTTTGGAAATAATTTATCCATTTTGTGAGAATATTGATATTCCAATTAATTTACAATGTAAAATGATTATAATTAATTTTTTTTCAAGTTAAAGTTAAAAATTACAATAAGGAATTGAGATTTTGAAAATAATCTTTATGAACATTTTTGAGGAAAACAATCATTAAACCTCCCAATGTTTCCCATGCCACATGAATAATCTAAATCATAATCTGCATGAATGAAAGGTCATAATGGAGTTAATAATAACAATTTATGATATAGTTATTAAAAATGGTTATTATATACACTATTAAAAAGAAGTAAGTGGTATATATGGTGAATTCCATACATAATGAAAAGTAAGACAGTAATCACATACCATAACCTTCGTTTTGTTTGGTTGTCATTATACTAATTTATAGTTGTCTAAAATATGATACTATCCTATTTAAAACAACAATAATGTTTATAATATTATGTCTCATCTTCTTATAATGTATTATTACCCACTGGTTAACAATTTTTAATTAATTTTACTATTTTTGGTGTAAATTTCCTAGTTTACTCAAGTATGATTTTAGTTGTTATTTGATTACACTGTTAATAAGATCATCATTTCATCATATCAATAATGTATACCATGAAATAATTATCTTATACATTCATTACTTATTATTTTATAATAATCTCTAATTTTTTGATATAATAATGAAATTAACTCTTCATGGAGATGGTTAGTTTTATGTACGCATGAATGATACTTTAATTTAATTTTCATTTTAAAAGAATGAAAATTTAATGATACATTTGAGTATTATAATTATATTATCATATCTATGCTATATATTCTAGTTTTTTTAAATAAATCACCATTAATATGTTCAGTGTATTGCATGAATGAGTCACATCACATTGAGGAGGAGGTTGTCCACACATCCAAAAATGATGTTATCGATGTTATAAAAAATAGATATGATATAGGTATGTATTATAATATCATTGAAAAAGAATAAATAAATAATAACTATAATATATAAATTATATATATATATATATATTTATCATAGTGGCCACTATGAGATGTGGTAATGGAAAAACGAATAATCCTCATTACATGAGGCAGTAGTTCACGGTAAAAAAATCAATATGCTCCTTTTAAAATAGATGGATTTTGTTATATGTGATGTTTTATCCCTTATAATAAATTCATCATAGAATATTTATTATATTTGTTATTTTATTCATGAGCATAATTAGAAGAGTTTGGGGGTTGGAAAAAGGAAAAAATTCTAATGAACTTAAGGAAATATGTTACCACTTAATCGGGTAACTTGTTTTGGTTTGTACTAAAAGGCTTCCTTTAATGAAAATATGTACAAAGAGATTCTATGATGTTTATAGTAGGGTATTTAGGAACTATTTTATCAAATAATGGTTTTTAAATTGTTACTTTATATTTTTTAAGAAGTGGGAGGAGAGGATACCATTTTATAGTAGAGGAGGAGTGGCACTGCTGTAATATTTTCACAATAAAATTACATTAATGTTTTTCAAATTTAAATTAGATTTAGTAATGGGCCAAGTTCAATAAATGGTATTATTGGTTCTAAATATTTCTATTCAATGGATTTTGGAGAAGTATTTATGTCATTTTAGGCATTATGTTTATGGTTTATTTCACTATTAAGATATTCTCTTCACTGATGTAATTAATTTTATTCACATTAACTATTTTTATTTGAAAAAACATATGTTGACCTTATTATAAATTATAAAATATTATATTTTGAAATATGGAATCCATTTATTTAACATATAATCACATAACATGCAGAAAATAATTTAAATATTATCCCGCATACATGATGACAAAAAGAGTTCTTATGATAAAAATATTAAAAAGATTGATTTTTTATAGAAAATTTTAGAGATAAATTTATTCAAGTAGCTATATATCATTTATTGATAAATAATTATCTAATTAAACATTTAATCCATTTTAAATTATAATTTACCATTATAAATAAGTTATATGAAAATGTCGATTGGAACTAAAATTCACTATTTTCACTATTCATTAAAAATGAATCTTAATATATAAAAAATACAACCAAACAAAATTTATATGTTTCTATTTAAATTATAATGATTTAATTTACATATAATATTTATAAATGTTCCAAAATTTTGATTTAAATTAGGTTCTCCATTAAAAATATGATAAAGCTCCTTAATAATAATATTGTATTTTAATGTGTAATATTGGGTAAGTTGTTATCATATTCTTATCAAATACATTAACTGACTTTTACAAATATTTATTGAATATATAACAAAATTTTAAAGAATAATGTATCTAAATGATTTTTATTTTTTTGTATATGAAAAATGTGACCATGTAATTCTTTTTTTAAATCTAGGGTTTTCTGTATTGCAAAACTATCTACAAAACATAAAAGAAAATATGGTAATGTCTTTGGTTGGTACAAGTTATAGTTATTATCCCATTAACGAAACTAAAAGTGTTTAAAAATATATCTCATGTTTAATTCTAGTAGTTTTTATATACATTGTTTTAATGTTTGATGCTATATTTTTTAACTCAAACTTATTCTCATTGACTTATAATATTTCATGTTGAACATAATAATTATATTTTAATTTTTTCCAACCTATGATATTATATTTATTAATAACATTATCAATAGGAAAATATAAACTTTATATTCAAATCAATGTAATATATGAATATATTCCCTATAAAAGTATGATATTTCTGTGAAATAATATCTCTCAATTTAATATTAATTATTAATTAATTCTCATATTTCTACTTTCTACCAATGCTCGTCTGTATATTTTATATCATAATTATGTGTTATCTTATATGAACTTCATACTAAAAAAATCATCTGAAATTAATGTTTTAATATCCCATTTTAGGATTTTCATTTTCAAAATCTGGACCACCTTAAGGTCCTAAAAGAGGAACACTTTGTTCGATATCATATACAACATAGAGATATAACAACCCATGAAATATATTATTTATTTATTAATATTATTAAACACATCATAAATTATAAGATATTAATTGGAATTAATTAATCATGAAATGTATATATATTACTCTTATATAAAATAACCTCATTGGTTACCAATTAATTTGAAATTTAATAAAATCATTTCAATATAAAAGATTTGTTTTTTGAAAAACATTTTTTATGCATGATATGTGTTTTCATCTTAATAAATTATGTTAATTTGTAATTATGAATTATTTTAGGGAAATTAAGTAGTTATATATTCTATAATAATTTCATTATTCATCTAATACTTTTTATAGTAAATCATTATTAATAAATATAGTGTAATGATCAAAAATTGTATTTATATACAAATATGTTTCATCATATATTGTAACCTTATTTTAAAATAATTTTTCAACATTTAGAAAAATTATTTAGAGAAATAAAATTCTTTTTTATTCATTAATATAAATTTTATATATTTAATTGTTTATCATTTTTTGAAAAGGGAATGTTTTCTAGGAGTAATAATAAGATATTTCTTTTAATAAAAAACAACTTTTCATTTATGTGATTCAGAAATTCTTTTTTTTAATATGTGTTATAAGTAAAATTAATTCTATAATATGATAATTATTATAATTTATTCCATTGTAATTATTATTGTATTAATTTTTTATATAAAAAATTTTTATAATAAATAAATAGTTTCCATCAGAAAACCTAATTTCAGCATGTTTTTGGGTTTCATTTTAAATTAATTTCTACAACTTCTATAAATTAAATTTGATAAAAATGTATTTAATATTTATAATTAAAATAGTTAATATTATTTGATTATTTCAATAAAAAAATTTATAAATATTTATTACAATTATTATGGTTAAAAACAGTTACCCTCTTTACAAGCCCCTATGATAAAAATAATTTAATGCACACATGAGAATTTAAATTGAAAAAATTCATTATATTTTTAAACCCATTGGATCTAAATAATCAAATAATTATCATTTACTTTTTATCTTATATGATAAATTACCTATGTATATAAAAAACCTAGTTTTTCATGGGAAAAATAAAATAATAAATATAAGTAAAAATAATGTATATAGGAATAAGATATTTAAAACATGTATATTCATGTTTTTGGAGGTTTGGATTGATGTTTAAATCTATACAATCTATTGTTAATAAATATTTTTGGATCTTGGGTTTATAGTGACGATTCATTATTGAATAGTTTTAGCTATTACGATAAATTATACTCCCCATCATTTAAAAAATCTCACCTCTTATCCCCACATCACCACAAATATAAATCCAATTAGCAATGAAAAAATCTACAAAAATCTCTCCCCAAAATCATTTTCCATGTTACAGAGTGACTGGTCAACCCATAATAAAAACTTTAGTGTAACACCCAATGATTTTTGGAAATATATTTTTTCAAATAAATTTAATCATTACTATATTTATTATTATATGAAATACAATTTTTATCATATGATACAAGAAAAAATGAGTGTATCGTACATTATACACAACTCTGATTTTAAATGAATCATGGGTTAATTTATGAATTTATTATTTAATATAATTGTTATCACTCAGACATTTGAATAGTGGATATGAATATGATTAAATAAATTATAAAAATATAATGTTATCACATGAATTAATTGGTGACCAATTAATTATAAATGAAAATAAAAACCATTTTATCATGAACATATTATTTTTCTAAAATGATACATTATGAACAAATAAGATTCACCATAATAAAATTAAAAACTCTTTTTTGGTGAATATTAAATTAAAATTTGGAAAATAAATATTCAATAAACTATTTGAAATTAATAAAATGTGTAAAAATTCTGAATTTCCATATAATTATTGTTAAATTATATGAAATTATTTAGAAACCATAAAATTTGACGGAACAATATTTTGAGGCCCGGAGATTATGAAAAGTAATTTTGAACTATTTTTAAGGTATGTTCAGTAAACATGAAAGTTGGATTTTCTATCTTTTGAACAGGTGCTCAGATTAAAAATATGAGGGCACCGTTGAACTCGTAGCATTGAGATTCACCTAGAAATTACATAACCCAGGCTAGAAATGTCCTAGTGAAAAATTTATTATTCATTATTTTCGTCAAATATAATAAAATAAAATAAAAAGTTATTTTATATTCCTTCTCAATACTTCAGCAGTGGATGATGACACTACAGTGTAGAGACAAAGCAACGACATGGAAAATTAATGAGGATAATTAATTTTCCCTATCATGCAATGTAACGAAGCAAAAAATGTAGAGTAACTATGAAGCTATTTCATAAATGAAAGAGTGTAACAATGAGACATCACAACGTAACTAAAAATCTACGACATGTGTTCTATTAATCAATTAGTATTTGAGATAATGGAGAATTAATCATCGGGAATCATCGAGCACACCTCCATCAGTTATTTCTCACAATAAAATAATAGACACCAACGAACAACAACATCTTCGACGCCCCTCAATGATCGGAGCAGGGAAGAGATGTCGATGCCTTAATATCTCATGGATGAACATTACAACATAGAACATCATAGAGGTAGGTGTTTTAGTTTTTTTATGAATTTTCATTCCCATTCATTTCATTCTAGAAATAAAGAACCCAGATCAATCCATGAACAGGATCATATCAGGTTTGTGCGCTTATACGGGAGGGTGAATTTTATTTGGGATTTATTATCGAAGATTAATATTATCACATTATATTATTGATTAAACATCCATGATCCACCTCATTAATTTTTATATACCACTAAGGAAGTGGTCCTGGGGAAAAAAATATGACCTGACAACCAAAGATAATTAATTCTTTGTAGCATTTCACTTTAAGTGATAACATGATTGAATCAATATTGTCGCAGTGAAGAGGAAAACCTCTAGGAGTCACAGACATCGGCGACGTAATGAACAGACCACCAGAGCACGTCTGGTGATCTTCCGAAGGCTCGATCTTCATGCTCACAGTGGAGGTGGTGGTAGAATGTGCCACCCGTATGCTGGTGCATAGGATGGAGGTCTGTCGGCCACACCAGTGGCCAGGTGGAGTGGTTAGCGGTGACAGCAGGTATTCATGACCAAATGGCCACAGTGGTAAGAAACACGAAGCTAGGTGGGCACCCCATGAAGGGAGGTGGCCCACATTAAGACCACCTGGAAGGCCTGACAAGCCACAATCAATCGACCTCAGCATGAGGGGGAGGCCCAACTGCATCCTATGTGGTATAGTGTGTCAGACAAGGCCGATTGTCGTGTTCTGGTCGGGCGACACACCACCAGTCCGCACCATGACGGACTTGGCTGGGGCCAGTGCTTTGGGACGGGCCCGCACCCAATGGGTCAGAACTACCACTAGAAAGCCATAACTACTCTCAGAAAGCCAAAACCATGTCGGCATGATGTAACCACACCCTCCGTGCTAGGTTAGATAAAACCGGTTAGCCGAGCGACCCTACAGGTAGGACCCCCGACCAAGCCAGGCAGAGACCAGCGAGGCTTATTGGGTCTCACCCATAATCCAGTCAAGACCATACCAACTCCTACCCAAACTAGGTGAGGATAGGTCCATCTAAATGTACTAGTATATGTGGGACCCATGGTACAGGTTGTTCGGGTCAGTCTGATAGTGTCTGACTAGGCCCCATTGCTACTTGTCAATGTTTACTAAAATGCATGTATCGTGCATAAAGCCTATTGAACTAACGAGAAATAAGCGGTCTTTGGTCCCTCTAGAAAATTCTTTTTGTTTGGTATTCTTTGTGGTGGACTTTCATGGATATCAAGATGCGACCGATGGCTTGAGTAGCTCTTCTTCTAAGCGTGTTACATACCGAACCATGTGTTTTCCTGAGACCTAACGAACGCTTGAAGACATCCAGTGGGATGTCGTTCTATGTGACCTAGAAGGAACATGGTGGGGAGTAGCTATTGTTACCTGGTAGACCCATGTTACATGATAGGAGGAGTACCGTAGTTCGACCAAGGTGGGAAGCAGCTCTGTGTAACCCGCCAATCCAGTGGTGTAGAAAATCTCAGTGTGACCCCACATACCCATAGTACTAATCAAGGATGAGTACAAAAATAGTCCATGGTTATTGGTATATGTCTATGTGTGATTCGAAAGTCCTACTGCACTCGATATATGATAATTTTTCTACTTGCCAAAGAGTTCGTTGATATGTCTGATGATGCTACTATCACTTCCGTATAATATACCAGTTGTGAGCTATCTTATTCTTCATGGTTATGCTTCTTATTTTTGTGTTGAGGTTTTTGTTTGTTGTCTTTAAATTGTGATTAGAGGTCCCCTAGTGAGTATTGATATACTCACCCGTGCATGGGCTTCTCCCACATGTGTTGTTCCTTGTGTAGACAATTGACGCTTCAAAAGAGTTTCATAGGGGGATGAGACTGATGTATGCTACGACAGTGGACATGGTTCATAATGACCAGGTGGGGTCCAGTAGAACCAAGATAGTGTGATATAATACTTATTCTCGTTGTATCTTCACTACTATTAAGATCAATTGGGGTTTTCATCTGATGGCTATTAGAGCTCCTTTTTGTGCATTTTTGTTTCATTTTTTTTGTTGGGTCGGTATTCTGGATGGATTTCATTATGTTTTATTTTGGTACACAGTCTTATTGAATTATACATATTTTCCCCTCCCCGTGTGTTGATACATGGTTGGGTGTTTTTGAGAATACACGTACTTGTGAAAATTCCTCCAACTTGTAGGTTGATGCCATCAGCACTAGTCAGTAGCCCATAAACATTGAGAGGTGGTCTTGGGGTAGCCACAGCATGGGAACCCATGGATGGGTCATGAATAAGTGGTATAAAAGGGAGGTTGGTTCCCCCTAAAATACTAAGAGTATGCATTTTTTTAGGAAACAAATATATGTGTTTCGAGTATGAATTTCAGATTGGGGAGTCATGTGTGGGTGCGGCGGGTGATGTATCCATACACCAGGACCTTGAATGTTGTTTTTCAGCAAATAAATGAAAACATCTATTTCATAAGTGTCTCATGATATTCTTTTGAGTAAATGTCAGCTCACTAGTATACCATTCTGATCGTGGTATATCATGATCTATTTCATGATGCCTCAATGTGGAGGACCATTCAGGATCTTGATATGAGGTAGAGAGTACTACCGGCTTAGCAACGATTCTTCCGTTCCGGGCCAAGGTCTTTAGATGGACCCACCAGGTGGTGCATTAGTGCTACCACCACCCGATTGTCTGCATCTACCACTGACTATTCCGAAAGTGTACATATGTATGCTTAGTGCCCTATATATGTTTCATAAATAGAGACCTCCCTTGTTCAGGGGGTAGATGGATTGTCATATCACTGAGTAATGGATGGAGGTTGTGACACAAGTCTTTCCCCTAGTGAGGAAACCTCATAACAAGATGGTGATCTTGGTAGTGAGCATTTTGCAAGTCTCATCAAAGACATGGTAGGCTTTTCCACCAAGACAAATGAAGTGGCGACCCTTACCTGGGTAGAATTGAAGCGGGTTTCTTGGATGAGTTTTTTCTCATGACCTTACGTTCTGTTATCATTCAAGATCTATGACACCTTCATTAGGGAAACATGATGGTATATGATTACTCAGTGAGGCTCACCATGCTATCCCTTTAATCCATATACAAGGTGTGATATTATTTCGTCAAGGATCGAGAATTTGAGTAGGGACATAGGATGGACATTAGGTTTTTGGTGTTGTCTCTCAGCAATCCTTCCAAGACTGGGGATCTAGAGAGAGCCCGTCCTATGGAGTGATACTTGGTGGAGTAGGCACCTATAGCTGGAGCCACTAACAGACCCCATGTGGCAGAGCCTTCGGTAGGAAGCTGATAATAGACAAAGGGGCCCAAGTGGGCCATGTATTCTATTGGACAAACCCCAGACTCAGGGTCGATAGTCGGGTCCTCCCAGTCCAAGGAGAGTCATAAGGGATCCTGGAAGTGATTCACATGTGGTGTGTAGGAAAAAATGGCATGTGACTACCCCACCCGCTATACAGACGACCAGTAGATGGTCGAGGGTCAACCGAGGCAGCTATAGTAGATCGAGAGAGGAGGTCCGTAGGGAGACATATGTGTAAGGGGTGTTGATCGAGCATTAAGCAATGGGTGATGGTTTGAGGTGTTACCGCCAACACCCCCAGGTGTTCCACCTTGACATTCGGTAGTAGGCGGGCAATAGTGAGCTCACCTCTAGGAAGAATAGGCTTATGACCATGGAGCAATATAGATTATCTGGGGTAAGATCTATGTCTTCTCCACCCATGATACGGTTCTTCAAGACATAGGTGATAGTCACTAAATCCATTCCACGACTCTTTTGGTGCTCGGAGATTCCAGTGGAGATGCTGGCTCTATCCTTACTACTACAGACGTCTAAAATAGGCGATAAAATAATTCCACACTGGTGATAGCAGTTTGAGAAAACTCTAGAAGGTGAGAGATGCGACTACGATCTCCTAGTAGTAGAGTTGATCCCTTTTGACATCATCATGGGTATAGACTGGTTATCTATAGTATATGACCATATCAACTATTTTAGGGGTAAAATTTTTCATGTCAATGAATATGGGACCAGGTTTTCCTTCATTGGTGAGAAGGAAACCCATGCTGAACAGGGAGAATTCTCTCGAAGGAGCTTGAATCAGATCAATCACCAGTAGGATAGCCACAATCTCAGTGAAATTTATTATAGGATTCCAAGTTTCCGTATAGTGTCACATGAGTATGATGAAGTTTTTCCTATGGATGTTCTGGGATAGCCTCATCATAGGGAGATAGAATTTTTCATCGAAATGAAACCTGGTATGACACTGATATTCACACCAGCATATCACATGGCTCTTGCAGAGCTTTGTGATATCAGGGTATAACTATAAGAATTACAGGTGAAGGGTCTTGTGAGGGCCATCTTTTCACCATGGGAATCCACAGTGATTTTTTTCTAAAAGGAATATGGGTGTTTGTGTTTTTTCATGTACTTTTTAATCATGAACCAGTTGACCTCTAAGAACATATATCCACTTCCAAGAATGTATGTCCTCTTAGTCCAACTAACGAGAGCATAGTTTTTATCAAATATATAACTCAAATTAGGATATCACTAGCTTCAGGTGATGGATGAGGATGCACCGAATAGGATATCACGAATAGGATATCACTAGGATATCACTAGTTTTTATTCATGTGCCTCATGAATTGGACATTCTAGACTAACCTTGGTTGTTTCATCATGGTATTCATTAATTTCATCTTAGTGCACTTATCATTGAAGGAGGAGCACAGTAACCACCTTTAAATAGTCCTATATACACATTGAGAGCACCATCTTTATTGTATGAATTCGATGTTCCAATTCCAGATCAAGGAGGTCCACTTTCTGGGTCATGTCATCTCAGAGGTTGGAGTATTGGTAAATTCAATAATGATAGAGGTATTTATTTCATGGGATCCAACTAGGATCGTGACTGAGGTACATAGCTTCTTGGGGTTGGATAGTTACTATCATAAGTTTATAGTCGACATTTCTAGGGTAGAATCACCCTTATTGGCTTTTCAATGAATGTTACAAAGCATCATGTGGATGGAGAGATGCCAACAAAGTACCTAGGAGCTAAGGTGATGACTGATAAGTGCCCCCATTTGAGACTACCTGAAGAGGGAATTGAGTATGTAGTTTTCAATGACACAACAAGTGCTAGACTGGGTTTTCTCCTGATGCTAGAGTGAGAGGTGATCACCTACGGCTCAAATGAGTTTATAAAACCTAAGAAGAACTAAATGACCCATGAACTAAAGTTATAAGTAGTGGTCTTCTCCCTGAAGATGTGGCCGCCATATTTGATGGGTGAGCTGTTTACAGTTTACTCCGACCAAAATAGACAATGGTATATCTTATCCTATAATGGCATTAATTTTAGACAACGGTGGTGGATAGAGTTCCTCTAGGACAATGAATTCTTCGATCGTCAATACTCTTTGGAAGGGGAACGTGGTAGCATACGTGCTTCGCAAGAGGAGTGGTTTGCAGCTTCTGAGTGAGGAGACGATGAATTTATCCACCCTGAAAATATCCTTTGAAGATGGTGGTAGAAGAGTATACCTTCAGTCAGTAATGATTACTCTCACACTCTTACTATGATTTATGGAGGCACAACTGGTTGATGTTTATTGCAAGGCCTAACGTGCTCAGTTACCCTTAGGACCGGCTGTGGACATAATTATGATAAGTGGGGATCTCCCCATCCTTTTTAGAGGACTCATTGTAGTTCCGGTGATGTTGTGGGAGGAAGTGTTGAGGGAGTTCTATACTTCCCATATGGCGGTACATCCCTAGGTGGAGAGGAAGTAACAGGACCTCCTATGTCTGTACTGGTGTCTAGGGATGACGATAGTAGTGTCCAAGATTGTTTCATGATGCCTCACTTTTCATTAAGTGAAGGTCGTGAATCATGTTCCAAAAGGCTTGTCCAAGGCACTCGAGGTACCGTAGTGGAAATGGAATTTTTTATCAATGGACATTGTGACTGGGATACCACATACATCCAAGGGCCACGACTCTATCAGGGTGCTCATTGGCCGACTCACCAAAGTCATCTCACATCCTACCCATATGGGAGCAAGGACTAGTTGAGGGCTTGGGATGCCTCTACATCCGAGAGATAGAGTATTTACATAAGGTGCCTTTGATGACCATTCCAGACCATAATTCAAAATTTAATTCTCACAAGTGGAAGGGATGAAAGGAGGAATTTAGGACGCAACCACACTTGAGCATATCTTTTCATCCCTGGATGGATGGTCAGACGTAGAAGACCATACAAGCCCATAAGGACATGTTTGGAAATTGTTTACTTGACTTTGGGTGTATTTGGGAGGACCAACTGCCACAGGTTGAGTTTTTCTATAACAATAGATAAAACACTATAATTGTTATGGGACTATTTGAGGCCCTGTACATGCAACCTTGTATATCACTGATATGCTTGACAAAGCCAGGGGAGTAGACACTCATTGGTTCTGAATTGATCTGAGAAACCACTGATAAGGTGACGATCATCCAGGAGAGGATGAGGACATGACATAGTAGGTAGAACTCTAATGTCGATGGGACATAGAGACAATTGGATATTGAGGAGTGTGGTGTAAGGTTCCGGGACTCCGCAGCGGAAGCCTGTGGGCCGGGATTTTAAAATTTTTCTGCTTCATCGGAGTGACATAACTTTGTCAGCTCCGGTGATCGAGTCACGGCTTGGTCCGAGAATCTCGCAAGGTTCATTAGGAGCACAAAAATAAACTTGAACATTTACCTTGTTCAGAATTGACGTGCGGGACGCCGACAATCGTTGCTCGAAGACTCCGACGACGAAGCCCTCTAGATCGTCCACACACGCCTTGCAAAACTGCACGCGCGCCGTTCGTCAATATCCAGGTGCTAGCGCGGATCTTCGACGCACACTTCGACGCATCGATGATCACCACAAAACTAGCATCTTCGATCTGTGAAGGCGGAACTTCAAGAACTTTCTAGTTTGAGAGAGTCCCTCTCTAGAAATCAAGAGGAGAGAGAGGCTCTCAATTCCAACGGATGAATAGTCATTAGGGAAGAGGCACTCTTTAAATATATATAGGGAATATCTATTATACGTGGTAAGGGTTCCTGGCCCCCGTGTATTAAACATTCACTATATATATATATTATAAATAATTATTTATGACAAATTAAATTATGCCATAAATAATATTTATTATTTATCACTAAACTGCAATATATATATATAATTATATATATATATATTACGTGATAAACATGAGTTTAACTCGTCTTGCAATTCCTGATAAAATTAATCAATCCTAAGACATAAATATCTATCCGATTAACATTTATCTATGTATTTACTTAATCACTCGTAAATACATTTTATAAATAAATTCATCAAATTATTCTAAAATTGAATAATAAAATAATTTATTTATTACATGGTGATCGATATGACTTGGATAAAACCCAGACCCCGTAGTGGGGCCCACCAAATCCTATAATCCTATTCATCAGAATAGGGCAGATTGTCAAAGCGCTGTTGTGTGTGACCCTCTAGGCCCTTATCTCAATAGTAGTGAATAATATCACCGACCTAGAGTGGGGTCTAGCAACCCATCGAGGCCCCTATAGAGATAAGGCAAAGTCAATGCAACGACTACCTTCCAACGAACACAGTGTATGTAATCTAATCTCTTCGTCATCGATATCTCAATAAAGCAGAATGCATACTCAGTGTCATCATTCTTCATTTCCTTTACTTTGTTCATTGATCTGTTCGGAGAGTCTTACCTTCCGCTACCATGGCCATGGATTTAATGAAGGTGAAACCATCCTAATCAACCTGGCCCGAGATATCTCTTCCTAAACTCGGAAGTGACAAATCCTTTCTCGATCATTCAATCAATGCCAGGCTATTAATGACGTACCTGATATACACTACCTCACCATGACTTGTCTCCATGGTTTTCTCCGTATATCAAATGTACGTAATGAAATGACATTCACTAATAATAATCTCATGTCAGGAGACCATTACACATGTTCGTGGATAGGAACGACCAATGACACTTGAATCATGTGGTGTTCCTATTAAGCGGGTCTATCCTCATGATCTCGTTAGTTAGAGGTCATCAAGTGCGAACTTCATGAGATGAAGTCTCAATGCTTATGAGCCCCCAGCACATGATGGTCACACATCATCTGTTTCCTTTCAGGATGATGTAACTGTACCATAGGACGTTACTTTAAGATTACTGTCATGGCATTTCAGGGTTCTCATTATAGCATGGGACCTGCTATAACCATTTTGATGCGACAGGTAATCTAAGGACATTGCCATTAATAAAGTGGATGCATAAGTATCTACACTATCATGACAAGATAAATACATGTATAAAACAAAATGAATACATGTAGCAGTAATCAAAGTACGAAACAAGTTGGGTCCAGGATACCCACTTTCAACACTCCCACTTGCACTAGAGCCAACTGCTAACAGGTTTCAATCTGCTAGCTCTCACATATGAATCATGCTTCTGCTAAGAAATTGCTTTAGTCAGGGGGTCTGCCACGTTGTCCTTTGTGGCTACTCTGCCAACTGTCACTTCACCTCTTTGAGTAAAATCCCACAAGAGATGGAACTTCCGAAGAATATGCTTTGTCCTCTGGTGAGACCCGGGCTCCTTGGAAAGCACCACTGTAGTAGTATTGTCACAATATACTGGAACAGGGTCTGCACTGCTAGGTATAACACCAATGTCTGAGATAAAGCTACGTATCCAGACTTCTTCCTTTGCTGCATCGGAAGCTGCAATATATTCGTACTCTGTTGTAGAATCAGCAACCCCAGCTTGCATTGTGCTTCTCCAGCTCACTACACCACCATTCAGGCACAAGATGTAGCCTGAATGTGATTTCATATCATCATGATCTGTCTAGAAACTAGCATCAGTGAATCCCCTCACAACTAGTTCCTCACCTCCTCCGTACACCAGGAACGTATCCTTAGTACGCCTCAAGTACTTAAGGATAGTTTTAACAGCTGTCCAATGCAGCTCTCCTGGATTGGATTGATATCTACCCACCATGCTTAATGCAAAGGCAACATCAAACCTAGTACATATCATGGCGTACATGATAGAACCCACTGCCGAAACATAAGGGACTCTACTCATTCTGTCAATATAATCCTGTGTTTGTGGACACATTTTCTTGGAGAGATTTACACCATGTGACATAGGTAACAATCCTTTTTTGGACTATTCCATATTGTACCTTTTGAGTACCTTGTCAATATATGTACTTTGACTTAGGCCAAGAATCCTTTGAGGTCTATCTCGATATATCTTGATCCTTAGGATGTAGGCTGCTTCACCTAAGTATTTCATGGAGAAGCATTCATTTAACCACGTCATAACTAACTGTAAGACTTGCACCTAGTTTCCCATGATTAATATGTCTCCAACATATAAAACTAGGAAAACAATAACATTCTCTTAAACCTTTTTATAGACACAAGGCTCGCTTTCATTTTTGACAAAACCAAAATCTCTTATGGCCTCATCAAATCGTACATTCCATGATCTCGATGCCTGCTTAAATCCATAAATGGATCTCTGCAACTTGCATACTTTATTGACATTCTTTGACTTAACAAACCCTTTGGGTTGAGTCATATAGATGTCTTCAACCAACTTCCCATTTAGAAAAGCAGTCTTGACATCCATTTTCCATATTTCATAATCATGAAAGGCTGCTATTTCATGCAATATCCTGATGGATTTAAGCATTTCCACTAGTGAGAAGGTTTCATCACAATCAATGCCTTGACGTTGTTTGGAACCCTTTGCAACCAGTCTCTATTTAAAGGTATTAACCTTACCATTCATGTCCAGCTTTTTCTTGAATAACCATTTACAACCAATGGGATTTACATCAGCTGGAGGGTCTACCAAAATCCAAAGTTGATTTTGGTACATGGACTCCATCTCAGAATTCATGGCTTCTTGCCAGGTTACAACTTCTTTTCCTTCTACTACGTCCTTGTAGGTCAGAGGTTCATCATCCTCAAGGATTATTGTGTCACCTGACTCGGTGACAAGAAAACCATAACTCTCTGGTTCTCTAACCTCTTACGTAGACCTACATAGTATCTGTGTCTCAGGAACAATTTCTTCTTCCACTTGTTCTTGTAGAGATTGTTCCTCTACCAACTCTTGTGCATCTGGAGTATTGACTTCATCGAAGTCAATCTTGCTCCCACTATTTCCAGTATAAATGTGATCCATTTCTATAAATGTGGCATATCTTGCCACAATGTCATTTTTATCTAAAGGGTTATATAGGTTGTATCCTCTAGTTTACTTAGGATAACCTACAAAGATGCACTTAGTGCTTCTGGATGCTAATTTGTCAATTGGAAAAGTCTTGACAAATGCCTCGCACCCCCACACACGCATGTGTGTTAGATTGGGTTTCTTTCCAAACCATAACTAATATGGAATCCCATCTGTGGCTTTAGTTGGTACTCTGTTAATGGTATATGATGCTGTCTGTAAGGCATATCCCCAAAAGAATAATGGAAGAGTTGTATGACTCATCATTGATCTGACCATGTCAAGAAAGGTCCTATTCCTCCTTTCACTAACACCATTCCATTGTGTTGTATAAGGAAGAGTGAGTTGAGATACTATCCCAGACTCCTTCAAATGATCAATTAAAGGTTGGTTAAGATATTCTCCACCTCGGTCTGAGCGAAGTGCTTTTATCTTCTTACCAAGTGGGGTTTCTACTTCATTTTGATATTCCTTAAAGAAACGAAAGGAATCTGACTTATGCTGCATTAAGTAGACATAGCCATACCTACTATAATCATCGGTAAAAGTGATGAAGTATAGAAATCCACCCCTTGCCTCTACTAGAAATGGACCACATTCATCGGTATGTATTAATTCTAGTACTACATTGGCTCTTTCTCCCTTTCATGAGAAAGGTGCTTTGGTCATCTTTCCTTGTAAACAAGCTTGACATACATCTAAGGGTTCTAACTGTACGAAGTCTAGATACCCTTCTTGATGTAATTTTTGTAATCGCTTCTCGTTTAAATGACCAAGCCTGAAGTGCCATTGGGGGGTGTTATTTGAGTCATGTTGGTTGTTTTTGTCCTTGATAGCCATTACTGAGTTTTCTATTTCTAGTATATATAAACCATTGTTAAGATATGCCATACCATAACATGTGTTATCCCTATAAAAGAGACAAATATTATTTCCAAACATGAAATAAAAACCCTTAGTTTCTAGACATGACATAGAGATAATGTTTCTGGTAATAGACGGTACATAATAGCAATTGTTTAAAACAAAAACCAAACCAGTTGGTAAAGTCAAGTGATAGTCTCCCACAGCCAAGGCTGCCAAACAAGCACCATTTGCAGCTCGGAGATCCACTTGACCTTTTTCAATCTTCTCAAACCTACTTGGTTCATGTATATGAATACAAATGTGTGAGCCACATGCCGTATCCAATACCCAACTTGTAGATAATGATAGATTGCATTCAATGAAAAAATACCTGAAGCAGAAGCGTCAGCTTGCTTCTTCTTCCTCGCTCTGCAATTCTTTTTCGAGTGGCCTTTCTTGCCACATCCAAAATAGACAGCTTCCTGCTCATTACTCTGCCTCTGAATCTTTGGATTATTGGCATGATGATGCATTGGTGCCTTTGGCCTTGACATGGATTCAGACCACGTTGCCTTGCCCTTGTTTTTCTTATTCACTATAAGGACAGATGTATTGGTGTTTTTGATGTCCTTATCAGCTTGGCGTACTAAAGCCAAAAGATCCGGGAGAGACTTTGTCATATCATTCATATTATAATTGACAATGAAAGTATAAAAGCATGATAGTAAAGAGGCAAGGATGAGATCCACTGCTAATTCTTGGTTCTGTTTGAACCCAAGGGCTTCGAGCCTCTCAATATACCCAATCATTTTGAGTACGTGAGGACCAGCTTGGTGCCCTTCTGCTAGCCTGCACTTTTAAAGTGAACTTGAGATTTAATACCTTTCTTTCCTAGCCCTCTCCTGATATAGTTCTTGGGGATGTGAAAGCATCTTGTAGGCGTCCTCTTCCTCATGCATTTTTTTCAATTGGCTAGACATGGATGACAACATGATGCATTATACATCAAGCACATCATCTACATGCCTTTTCCACTTATCTTTTTCCGTCTTGCTTGATCCCTGAGGAGGCTCAGCAGGAGTTGGGGATTCCAGCACATATAACTTCCTTTCTTGGCATAGTACTATGCGCAAGAACCTGTATCACTCCTGGAAGTTATTTCCGGTCAGGATATTTTCTCTATCCAAGATTGATCGCAGTGATAATGTACTAGTGGTGTTGGTGATTTCCATTTTGAATCTACATAAGATAAACATTTAGTAGTTAGTACTTTGTCTTGATTACCTTTTGACATTTTATGATTAATAAAATATCATTTAATGTCTCCCACTATTTTAATGAACCTAAATAGCCCTCACCATTATATTCAGAATACTCTATCGCTTGAGCATTCTAGTGGAAAGGATCCTATGAACCCCCTTTCGTAATCTAAAAGCTAGGGCTATGACATTACTTGAAGGGTTTCAAGGTAGGCTCTATGCTGGCCAACCACTTGTTCTTGTGGTTCCTTGTATAGTTGAGTAATGTCCCCGCTTTTTGGAATCTGTACTTGATTCCCTCAACCTCTCGCCTCTAAAGTGATATCAATTTAGCTAAGGCTAATCCTTGACTACTCACTTTAGTTATGTCGACCCATTCCTCACATGGAAACGCCCCGGTAGTAAGAGTCACTCTCAACTGAGGTTGATGAGCACCCAAACATCCGGTTTTGTTTAGATAATGGAAATGGAAGGCATTATGACTTAATATATCTTTGAGGGATTTTTAAATTATTAATTGACGAATATAATCCCTTTTCTATTTATTATGTTCAAACTAGGTTTTCATGCTCCCAACTGAACATTCAAAAGAGTATTTATTCATCATAACTTTATGAATTTTCTCTTGTTTACTATCCTATGTGATCATGCAATAATCATGCAGTCGCATAAAAATAATACACTATGCATAAAGTAAATCAAGCATTCCGACTGGTCTTGATCATTCTATAATGATTGATCATAAACCGATCAATCATCACCTAGGGCCACCCGTACCAGAGTCAATACAAGACTCGTGTCGTTGCTGGCCCCAGTGAAAAGCATCCAACTCCTGTCTGGAATACCACCTCATTTTGGAGAGTTCTGCCTCTCGGATCGTCATCAAATAAATACAAATATAATATCACGCAGACGAGGGGGTATGGAGTACAAAATACAAGTGGTGAAATTGACACACATGCCCTTATACATATTTGAATTAAAAGATGATTCGCAGACCGTCATTTATCAAATTAAATATTACAATCATCACATACATTGAATAAATAATTAAATAAATACATACATGCCAAACATACACAGGTCGGTCAAAAGATCAAGACCAGTCGGGGTAATCGTGAAATAAAAATTAAATTGCAATTACATTAAATTATGCGAGGGTTCTCTAATAAATTAAATGAATTTGATTAAATTAAAATAATTTATTTTTATTGGTTCCATTTGTTTAATTTAATTTTAATTCCAATATTAAATTAAATTAAACCATTAATTTAATTCTAAACTTAAATTAAATTAATATTCTTGGATTAAAATAATCTAAACCCATAATTAATTTCAATTAATTTAATTTAAAAATTAATTAATTAAAATTAATTCAGTGCAGGTTACCTCTAATCGGAGAGTAGTCTGGCGGGTCTGCGTACCGCCATGGGATATCGTCCTGGAACCGCGGCATGACTGCGGCGCGACCGTTGCATGACCGCAGGGTGACCGCGGCGTGACCACGGCGTGACCATGGTGTGACGATGGAATCTAGCACTTCCCGTGACGGTTGCATCTCCCAACAGCCCGCTGCTCCGGTGATGGTTCAGGGCAGCCGGACGGAGCCGGTCCGACGCGGACCACGTCCAAAGAAAAAGAGGCCGGCGCGAGGGCTGTCCGGCGAAGGAAAGGCCGGCGCGAGGTCCGTTCCGGTGCGGGGAATCCGGTGGGAGGGCTGTCCGATGCATGGAGGTCCGGTGCGAGGTCGGTCCGACGCTGGGTACGTCCGGCGCTGGGAGATCCGGCGCGGGGTAGCCGGGGCGAGGTCCGGTCTGCCGCGGGGAGGCCGGCGCCGGTGCGCCGTGGTGCCGGACCGCCGGAGGAGGGGAGACCAGCGCGAGGAGGGTCCGGCGCTGGGAGGTCCGGCGCGGGGGAGGTCCAGCACGGGGTAGGTCTGTCGTGAGGGGAGGTCCGGCGCGAGGAGGGTCCGGGGCTGGGAGGTCCGGCGCCGGTGCGCCGTGGTGCTGGACCACCGATGTAGGGGAGGCCTAGGGTTTCGGCCTCCCCTGGTGCGCCGTGGGAGAGAAGACCCGTAAGGGTCTTCCTCCCCATTCCACCCTTTTTTTACAACAAATGTCCAGCCATTTGTTTTTTTATATTTAAAAAACAAAAAGGAGAAGACCCCATTTTGGGGTCTTTTCCACTCCCTTCTATTTATAAACAAAAGGAGGAAGACCCCAAGTCTTGGTGTCCTCCTTTTATTATAAAAAAATTTTCCACACTCTTTTGTGGAAAAATATTTTAAATATTTTATTATTATAATAAAATTTATTATAAAATATAATAAAATATTTATTATAAATTATAATAAAATATATTTTTGATGTTTATCTCAATTTGAGAAATAACATGAAACGATCAAGAACTTGCGATGTCGATCCGATTAAAATTTTCAAATGATTTCATCTTGATCATTCGAAATCGAAATGATGCGCGGTAGAATCCGAATGAACCGTTTTAACACCCAACAATTAAATTTAATGCAATTTAATATTTTTGACTCAGAAAAACCTTGCGCTCCCTCTGATACCACTGTAAGGTTCTGGGACTCCGCAACGGAAGACTGTGGGCCAGGATTTTAGAATTTTTCTGCTTCACCGGAGTGACATAACATTGTCAGCTCCGGTGATCGAGTCCCGGCTTGGTCCGAGAATCTCGCAAGGTTCTTTAGGGGCACAAAAATAAACTCGAACATTTACCTTGTTCAGAATTGACGTGCGGGACGCCGGCGATCGTTGCTCGAAGACTCCGACGATGAAGCCCTCTAGATCGTCCACACACGCCTTGCAAATCTGCACGCACGTCGTTCGTCAAGATCCAGGTGCAAGCACGGATCTTCGACGCACACTTCGACGCAACGATGATCACCACAAAACTAGCATCTTCGATCCGTGAAGGCGGAACATGAAGAACATTCTAGTTTGAGAGAGTATCTCTCTAGAACTCAAGAGGAGAGAGAGGCTCTCAATTCCAACGGATGAATAGTCATTAGGGAAGATCCACTCTTTAAATATATATAGGGAATATCTATTATACGCGGTAAGGGTTCCCGGCCCCCATGTATTAAACATTCACTATATATATATAATAAATAATTATTTATGAAAAAATAAATTATGCCATAAATAATATTTATTATTTATCACTAAACTGCAATATATATATATATATATATATATATTACGTGATAAACATGAGTTTAACTCGGCCCGCACCTCCTGATAAAATTAATCAAACCCAAGACATAAATATCTGTCCGATTAACATTTATCTATGTATTTACTTAATCACTCATAAATACATGTTATAAATAAATTCATCAATTTATTCCAAACTTGAATAATAAAAGAATTTATTTATTACTTGGTGATCGATAGGACTTGGATAAAACCCGGACCCCATAGTGGGTCCACCAAATCCTATAATCATATTCATCAAAATCGGGAAGATTTTCAAAGCGCTGTTGTGTGGGACCCTCTAGGCCCTTATCTCAATAGTAGTGAATAGTATCACCGACCTAGAGCAGGGTCTATCAACCCATAGAGGCCCCTATAGAGATAAGGCAAAGTCAATGCAACGATTGCCTTCCCACGAACACAATCTGTGTAATCTAATCTCTTTGTCATCGATATCTCAATAAAACAGAATGCATACTCAGTGTCATCATTCTTCATTTGCTTTACTTTGTTTGTTGATTTGTCCGGACGGTCATACCTTCCACTACCATGTCCATGGATTTAATGAAGGTGAAACCATCCTAATCAACCAGGCCCGAGATATCTCTTCCTAAACTCGGAAGTGACAAATCCTTTCTCGGTCATTCAATCAATGCCATGCCATTAATGACGTACCCGATATAAACTACCTCACCACGACTTGTCGCCATGGTTTTCGCCTTATATCAAATGTACGTAATTAAATGACATTCACTCATAATAATCTCAAGTCAGGAGACCATTACACATGTCTGTGGATAGGAACGACCAATGACACCAGAAACATGTGGTGTTCCTATTAAGCGGGTCTGTCCTCATGATCTCGTTATCTAGAGATCGTCAAGTGAGAACATCATGAGATGAAGTCTCAATGCTTATGAGCCCCCAGAACCTGATGGTCACGCATCATCTTTGTCCTTTCAGAATGATGTAACTGGACCATAGGACGTTACATTAAGATTACTGTCGTGGCATTTCAGGGTTCTCATTATAGCCTGGGACCTGCTATAACCATTTTGATGCGACAGGTAATCGAAGGACATTTCCATTAATAAAGTGGATGCAGAAGTATCTACACTATCATGACAAGATAAATACATGTATAAAACAAACTGAATATACGTAGCAGTAATAAAAGTACAAAACAATTTGGGTCTAGGGCACCCAATTTCAATAGGTGGTCATGTACTTCTTCGGGTCTAACCCCGACATGGAATACAGAGATTTGGTTGGGGAGGAAATCTATCTCTAGGGATCATCAAACCTTTTCAGATACTAAGAAATGATGGAGCGGTGGTGTACTTACTGGACCATTCCCCACATATACACACCAGATTCATGATGTTATACACATGTCAAATCTAAGTAGGTATGTGAATGTCTCACCACACATCATCGACTGGGGAGAGCTTGGAATTGACGATGGGGGGTGTTTTCGGAATTCTCTGTAGAGATAGAGGATGTAAATGAGCGGGTCCTTGGAGGAAAGATGAATCCTCTGGTGCGAATTTCGTGGCAGCAAAAAAGTCTCTAGAAGTTCACATGGGTGCGGGGGGGCACATATATTTGCATAGTACACTCATATGTTTGAAATTTGATTTTTCCATTTGGGGATGTAAATCCCAAAGGTGGAGAGAGCGTAATGACTTGAAACATTTGTATATTTTTTTTAATTGAATGAATTTTTTAGAGAGCGCAAAATTCGATGGTACAGGATTCTGAGGCCCGTAGAGCCTGGAACAGAATTTTGAACCTTTTTTAAGGTGCGTTCAGTAAGCTTGCATGTATGATTTTATATCATTTGAACCAGGGAAAAGGTTAAAAATATGAGAGAACCATTGAACTCACTACCCTATGATTCGACTTGAAAAAAATAGCATCTACTAGAACGGGCCTAGAGGAAAAGTTATTTTTCATGATTTTTCATAAAAATAATAAAATAACATTAAATGATATTTTATTTTCCTTCTCAAAAATTTTTCGGAAGACAGAGATGATGCAGTTCTATGATGATGAAAAAATGAGGATTATTAATGAGGATTATTAATTGGCCATATTAGTCAATATACTGTAGGAATAAAGGAAGCATAACCGCAATGATGCATCATAAATGAAATAGTGTAGTGTGGTGAAGTCAAAATGTAACTGAAACACAATGACATGTTTCCTTTTAATTGTTTGGAGTTTGAGATGATGGAGAATTAATTAGAGAGAATCTACTGATGCCCCTCAATCCATTCTTTCTACCCATCGAATAATGAATTCCAACTAGTGCCAAATATTCTACTCCTCATGATGATAAGATATAGGAATTGATGTCGACACCTTGAATTATAGAATACAAACTTTGTGGAATTGAATATCAAAGATGTTGTGGTTTGAGTTTTATTTCAATTTTCTTCCCAATTATTTTATTTCTAGAAAAAATGAAAATGAATCAACCAATGAACTGGTTGATCAAAGGTTCATGTGTTTATTTGGGAGGGTGACTCTTTGTAGGGAGTTATTATCCATGATGATGTTTATCACTTGATATGATTGAAAAAACATCCTTGAACCTCCACAATTTAATTTTTAAACCACTAATGTGTAGATCCTGGGTGGACACAAACAAGGTAGAGCACCACTGATCGTGAATTCATTGTGTACATGCCCTCGATGTGATGGAATGAAATAATTGAGTTCTTCATGGAAAAAAGGGCAACCTATTGGGGCCACAAACAGCGACATCATGATGAATGGACCAACGGAGGGAATCTGGAGGTCTGTTGAAGGCTTGGCCACCACACTGGAACATATGACAGAGGCACGCACCGTCCGTGTGCCGATCAATAGGATATAGGGCCGCCACTCACACTAGTTGTGGGTGGAGCGGCGCGCCCTTTGGCGCTTTGAATTAGGAGGGATATACAGCCAAAATACATCAAAATCAGGAAATGTTTCTCCATACATGCACCACATGATGGGAGGTGGTGCACATCCAGGCCACCCATATTACTAGAAGAGACATGGTCCATTGAATACCGCAAGAGGTATAGGACCCATGGTATCCCGTAGGGTAGAAAGGTTCATAAGAGGCCAGTTCTTGCGTTTCGACTAGGAAACACACCACCGGTCCTCCCCTGGAGGACCGGGAGGCGGAAGGTAGGTCACGCCCATAGCCCCATGGGCTGGACCAATACCTAGAGAGAAAAAACTGCACTGGCAGGCCAGACCTACACATAATGGGAAAAACCTATGCCGAAAGGCCAGAACCGCACCATCCATCCGAGCAGAACAAGAGTGGGTCACTGTGCGACCTGAGGAGCTGGACTCCAAGCCAAGCCAGGCTGAGTCTAGCGGAGGCCTTTTGGGCCTAGCTCACTGGCCAGGATAGACCATACTGACTCTAACCTAAACTAGCTCATGTCCGCTCCATCTAAATGAACTAGGTTATGTGGGACCTTTGGGCTTGGTTTTTTAGGTTGGTCCCACTGGGTCGGACCAGGCATCGTCGCAACCGGCCCCCTAGTCACTAAATCACATGTATCATGCATACCACACAACTAATTGACGAGCCAGTTTTTCATTGGGACCCTCTTTATGAGTCAGATTTATTGGAATGATTTTTAGGGAATTTCATGAATTTTTAGAGGTGATAGATGGCTTGAGGTGCTCTTCTCCCAAGGCTGCTATGTACGGAACCCTATAGTTGGCTCAGCCCTGGTGACTTCTTGGCGATAGCCAAGTGGGAAGAGGTTCTGTGTGACCCAGTAGGCCCATGGTGGGAATAGGAAATGTGTGAATAGGTAGACCCAAGATACTCTATAGGAGGATTACCTCAGTTCAGCCAATGTGGGAAGCTGATCTGTGTGCCCCGGCCGGGCCACGATGGAGAGAGGCTCTGTGTGACCCAGCATACCTTGAGTAATCATCCGAGATGAGTGCCACAACAATCCATGGTTAGTGGGGGGCAACTTCTTTTGACCATGAAGTCCCACTATACTCGATATAGGAGGAGTTCTCCATCATCTGAAGAGTTCAGTAATACGACTGATGATGCTACTATCAATACCCTAGAATAAAATCTGGTTTGAAAGTGACTCATTCACTATTGTTAATGTAGTGAGAATAGGTCAGATTCAACTCTCTTGGAATCTTACATCGATATGGATAATGTGTATTCACATTCTAGCTTCAGTGTATTATATTATAACACATGTCTATCGTGAATCCAACTGAATTGTTGAATACCTAGAAAACATTTAACCATTAAGATACACGTACTCATCTATCCAAGACTATAAGTGAAATTCTCACAATTATTCAACGATATAAAAGATAATTTACTTCCTTCTGACTATTGTAACTCAATTTTCTCATATTATGATGATTTGATGCTTTCCATTTTAAAAACTCCACTAGAATATACCTAGTGTGTTCTATCTTATGCTTCATGATTATGCCTCATACATTCCATTGAGGATTGTATTGTGGTATATCTGTTGTGTTTTCAGGTCCCATACTGAGTATTTTTATACACACCCCAATATAGGATTTCCCTGCACATTTTGTTCTCAGTTTTGACGATCTACGCATCAAAAGAGGTGCTCAGGGGGATGGGACTGACCGATACAATGCTAGTGGATTTGAAGGCCTTCGACCATGTGGGGGCATAGTATGTCTAGGGAAATGGGATATAATATGTCGTCTTCCAGTAGCTTCAGTACTCTTAAGATCACGTGGGATTTCCCATGGATGGCCATTGGAGCTCCTTTTTTTACTTTTTTGTTTCAATTCTCTTGTGGGGTTTGTGATCTGGTCCACTTTCTTTTAGTTGTATTTTTGTACTCAGTCTTTTTATAGTATACTAGTTTTTTCACTTTCAGTGTGTTGGGGCATGGTTTGGTGTGTGTGTGTGAATACATGTACCCATGAAAATTCCATCCACTTGTAAGTTGACTCCATCATCACTAGTAACAATCACCTTGCCTTCGAGATGTGGGCTTGGCGTCGACATGGAACGAGCCTTGGGGGGCTCGTCGTGGCAATAAGTTTTTTCCAGATAATAGATAATAATTATTATAAAATTTTCACTAAAAATTGTATCATTCTTAAAACATATTCATCTCCTTTTTCTAAAATTATATTAAAAAAATAATACATTTAATTTTAACATATAAAATTTATTTTTGAAATTATAATATTATAATTATATTATTGGTAATTTTTTTGAATCATATGAAATAATTAATATTTTTTTGAATAGTAAAAAATTCAGGATTTTTATTTAAAAAATTCATTTTCATTAAAATTATTTAACAAAGATTAATTATATTTTAAATTGGTTTTAAAGTTTCATTATATAAATTATATAAATATATTTTCATTATATTTTTGTTAAAAAAATTTCATATTGTGATAGGAAATAAAAACATAGTAAGTTTCTATACATTTTCTCTTTGAAAACTCGATTTTTCATCTTGTCAATAGGATTCATTTAATATTAAATATTCGCACATTTATGAATTAATGTTTGAAAAGTGGATTAATGATTTTTAATTATAATTTCTTTAGTTTTTTAGTAATTTAAAATTAATTTTTTATGGTATTTAATAGTAAAAACTATACAAATTAGTTTCTATTGTTGTGGTAAAAATGAGTTTATCTAGGGTTAAACATTAAATAGAGTGGTTAAAATGGAAAAAATTATGTCTAAAATGAAATATATAACCATATTTTAATCTAACATTTCTATGACCTGATATTTTTAATTTTTTTTCTTATGTTATGAGAAAAATATGCATATACCTTTTTCATTAAAATAAATTATAAGAGTGAAACAGACCTCAAAAATAAAAGTCCTCCAACTCTCCCATGTTATTGAAAGAAAAAAAACCATTTTAGATTGACCAAGAAATTCATAAATTAATTCCCAACATACCATATCTTCATAGAGGCTATATATTTGGAAACAATACAACCTATGTAAAATTTTGGAGCAATCCTAAATATGTTACCAGAAGAAGATGTAATGTTCTTATTTAACTGTATTTATTTTGATTCATCCTACACTTCCATCCATTATTATTAAACCATTATTATATAATAACCGTAACATATTACATATAATGAGATTTTTTTATTTTTATTTGATGATAAAAAACTATCTCCACTTACTTAAATAGTTTCTAAATCCATCGTTACTGTGAGTGGCAGACATCCACCTCATGAACCAATGTTGTTCTTTGTTCCATTACCACCGCTCAGAGTTCTTTATGATTATGGAAATAAATTATATAAAATATATTTATTACATAATTATTCATATGGATTCATTTCATAATATATGAACTTTACATTACTTTTCACTTGGGATAAAATAATTTTGATCGTGTGTACGACACACCACCACTTTATGATGTGATGTGAAAAATTTTCACTAACCCTTTACATGGAATATTAAGTGGATAAATATATGTTATATAAATGAAAAAGTTATGTTATTAATGACATATTTAGAAAAAATTTAAAGATAATATATCGTTGTATATCTATCCATTTCACCCATGGAACGATGATAACATCATTATTTTAGGTGTAGTATATTGCACTCACAAAGCGATGTGAATCCCTATTTTCAACACCACAATATATAGATGATGTTTATTAGTATATATAATTTAATAATGTTTTATAGATGATATTATGAAATTTATTAAATTATAATATATTATCAACCTATTATCTTAATGAGCATTGAAAAATGTAAATGTTACTCATGTATATATATGACTTACCATCTACATTATCGTAATGTACTTCATTTCCCAAAACCATATTTTTGTGATTTATGTTGATTGAATAAATTTCATTCCATATATGATAATTATTTAATTATTATTATTCTTATTATTATGGAACCATGATTAATTTAATATGACTAAAAAAAGAAAAAATCAAAACATACATGGAAAACAAGCCGCGATTACATGCCACATGAATTGAACATGGAATTGTTAATAAATTGGTAATAAATGGAAATAAGAAAACCATAGATGGTATGGTATATATAATTATGGTTTTATAATATATTTAGAATAATCTTTTATTTATTATATATGATTGTCAATTGAGTATGATGGATGTTGAGACATATGGAAATGTATTTTATTGTAACCTTTATTTGTGTGTGAGACACATTACATATTCACCATATGATTTTCTATGTGGTTTATATACCTCCCATTAATAGATAATATGATTATTTTCATGAAAATTATTGTAATATAAATATAAATTATAGGATCTCCCATTCATGGGGTTTATAGTTCATATGTTGAAGAATTGGTAAGGAATTTTTGTCCTAATTTCCCTTGTTTGGGACATAAGGTGTGTTATGCTCTTATCTTATAATATTATGTGTATATATTAGCTCTTGAAATTTTATTTCATGAATCTACTTATTTTAATGATATTTAAAATTTATTTTTAGTTTTTTATTTCATGGGTCATTCCATTAAATGTAACTAATGTTGTAATGAGTTTATGTTTAAATGTCATCATTTATTGTGATGATTTGAAATAATTATTAATTGATGAATAATTAGGATATATATCTCAAAAAAATTGTACCTTCATATTCTATCCTTATCATCATATTTTCATTTAATATTTCATTATATAATATTTCTTAAATAAAATATTTGATAAATTTTTTAATGATAATATAACAACATTTTTATCATCAGTCATAAATAAATTTGATTGAAAAACATGTTTCCAAAAATTATTTAAAAAGTATTTTTAACATTACATTATTTAATAAAAACCATTTACACATGTTTATATTTTATAAAAAATATTTTCATTATAATATTAAATATTTTCGAAAAACATTTCATTAATGAGTATTACTAGATATCTGAAAAGAATGTATATTTTTAACATGATAAAAATAGACATTATTTCCCACTTTAAATACCACTAAATTGATTAATTTTTTCCTTAATTATTTTAGTTTTTTTCGAATTATTATTATTTAAAAAAATATCTATATTTTTTTGTGAAAACTGATTTTCAAATTATAGTAATTTTCCAGAATGAATGTTTCACGTGATTTTTATAATTAATTTTTCATATGTGATGTCAATGATTTATGTTAGATATGATTTAAATGGTATTTGATCGATGCATACCATTATTATTATTTCATTGGATATTTTATTTTATTGATGAAAAGATTATTATGAATCTTTTTTCCATTCTATAGGTTATACAATTATTAAGTGCATGTGAAACTCCCTTCTTATTCGTTGAATAAGAATTTGATGAAATGATAAAAAATTATTTATTTTATATAGGTTATGTTATGATGAAATATTTATGTAACCAATATATTTTTAGGGGTTCTAATTTGAATGATATTTTATGACCTTGTGGAACAAAAATATATTAATTTCATTATGTGTTGGTGGTTGTATTATAATCATGGACAATGGTTACATTATAAAAAAAGTATGGGTGGGACCAATATCTCCCTATATTGAATTATAAAATGATTTATTTCTTCTGGGATATATATAACAAGATTTTCTAGAGAACTAACCTCATGAAGGTAATTTATACATATTGATTTTCATGAGAGGGATACATGACTATAAATATGGTTTTGCTAGTGAGCACATTCCACTATGATATTCTTGTAAATGAGCCTATACTAATCAGGAAATTATTTTCTAGGATAATGTGTGTTTCATAATTCATTGGATTATGCCGATTTTATTCTACCATATACCATGTTCCTCCATTATATAATGATTGTTGTATTATGAACTACCATGATTTATTAAATAAATTAGGATTATGATCCATGATATTCATGATATGGTTTTAAAGGTTATTCTAATGTTTTTAAACCCTTATTCTCATATTATGTCTATATCTCATGCGTTTACCCTTACTGGTCATATTTTATCACTCATTATTAGGTTTCCATTTTCCATGTTATGAATAAATGTATTATGTACTATATTTCAATGAAGGATTCTGGTTATGAGGAACATAGTGGCAGATCATGTAGCTCACTTGTGGAAACGTTATTTATGTGTCTATGATTCCAAAGTATTGAACCAAAATTATTATCAATGTTATTATATGTTATTTATGGATTATTTGTCACAAAATATATAATAATTATGAATGAAATTTTTTAGTCTCTATAGTTGGGATTAGAATAAAGATTTAGTTAACCATTATAAACTAGAATAGTAAAAATTTAGTGATAATATTAGTGATATTTATAATGATATTTAGATGGATGTCGTTAATGTTATGTATAACAATGAATCAGTGAATAGGAACATGTCTTGGAGTTTTGTTTAAGGAGATAGTGATGGGTCTCCAAAAAATTACACCTCGATTAGGATATTACACGTGAATGTGGATTTGGAATATGGGTAATTAGGGGTAATAAATCAAAATTGGTTCATTGGGAAGGAACAAATCATCAACTGGTGCATGGAAACATACCCTAATACACAACTATATTTAATCTGTTATTAAATATTATTTAGAAATCCACAATCTCATTAAAAACCATTATGAAGGATTTTAACATATTATGGGCATGGATAACATGTGATGAACCTACAACGTCACTAATTAAAGAGAGGGTTTCATGATTTCTAACACTTATAAGTGATTTTTAATAATTATGTGGTATCTGAATATGAATATTCTTACTCACACTATGATTTATTTTTTTTATTTAATGGTGTATACCATATGTTAATGGGTTATCATTAAATGTGATGGTCAATTTGTTGATGAGAATCAAAATGGTTTAATAACATGAGTAATGGGTTTTGTATTATTCCTAATTAATTATCTTGATTTATTATTAAGAATGTTCACTTTAACCAAATCTATGACTCACTGAATAATACAAGAATAGAGATTACTAAGTGTTTGGGTAATAGAAACCACCAAGGAAAGATTATTTAGTTTCGTATATGTTGATATTGTTAGAGGAATCACTCCAGTAAATGTATCATTGGGATGTAAATATAATTTCAATGTTAAAAAAAGGAAAATAATAACTTATTTTACTAAATAAAATTACTAGTTCAGTAAACCCAATCGATTAGAATAATAATCTCCCAATATATAATCAACTGTTGAATTTTTCATATGTGGAAATAATTGGCATTGTGAAAATCAGTGAACTATCGATAATTCTAAAAATGACAATTGACAAGGTTGTTTGAGTAATTGTTTTAATATTGAAGATCAAGAGACTATGATTGGAATATTAAAGGAAATTGGTAATATAGAACAAGATGATGATTCATAGTTAATGTGTTGTGATTTTAGTGGGGTAATTGAATTATTTATGCATTTTAATTGAATAATTTTGTAATATATATAAATTTTTTTCAGTATTAGCTTTTTATGGATATGGAATAATATATTACATGATTGTGATGAAAATGAAATGTTAATTAATGGAAAGGTGATGATTTATGAAAATTGCATAATTAATTGAAATATAATCATTAATAAGTAAATAACTAGGATATTGTATCACCCTGAGATTTTGTGAAATGTATATTTGTTAATTAATTTAATATTTTTGATATTTTTCAGTTCCAACCATCCAAAAAATAGTTTATATAATAATAATGAACTATTTTTGGAATAATTATATGAAGAAACATGATAATCATGCCCCAAACTCCACATGAATATTATCTTTTTCTGTATAGAACACAGAGGTTAGCTTGTGTTACATGCCATTAAAAACATTCATGATAGCTTTTACAACATACAAGAAAAAACAACACCAACCAATAGTATATTGTTAAAATTGTTATCATTAAACATAATAAGTTATAACCTTTCTATTAAATAATTTGTTATGAATACAATTCACTAAATTATGATAATATATGGTTTACAAAAATATTTTATGAATTTATAGTTTACCAAAAAAATATAAATTAAAATAAAAGAAAAAATTTAATTTAAAGTACATAATTTCATTTTTTTAGCCCATTGTTTTTTTTGTAATAATAAATTAAATTAATTAAAAACTATGAGTGATATTAATTTAATATATACGTTTTATAATAATGAATTTATTTTGATATTAATCAAACATATTTGATTGAAATTATATAAAAACAAACCTAATTTTAGGCAACACATCCAATATTTTTCTACAAATGTATCATAACTTCCTTTTAAAAGGCGGAAAACATTAAATCTATTTTTTGGTGACTTAATAGATTTAATATTTCAATATAAAGATCCAATTTTAAATATAAACATAATAATAACTATAGGATAATTTTTTCATATTTTTATGTACTATTTTGTTTTGAATAAATAGTTAAAAATACTAATTTTTAATTCAAAATATATGTTTTCATCTAAATTATTTATAAGGAAAATTTTTTACTTAAATTAATTTTAATGTTTATATAGATAAAATATTTTTAAATTAATCCAATTTTGGTCATTGGAACCAATTTACATTTAAATTATATATAAGAACATATTAAAATATTGTTTAATTTTACATGAGAAACCAGCATTGTCGTCTCAACTGTTGGAATAATTTTAAATTTACTTATTCCACTTATGTTTTTTGAATTTATAAAAATGGATTCTATATTTTTAATAACCATAATTTATAAATTCTAATAAAGAAAATTTAGTTTTTTTACCAAAATTATTTGTGAATTTAGTAAAAATTAATTATAGTTATTTAAGAAATCATTAACCTTAATAGGGGAACAAAACCTATTCTTTGGTGCCCAACTGACCTAGACACTCTTCCAACACAAATTGGATATCCATATTTCCTCCATACACCTTCTAATGTTTTTTTAGTTTGGTATTACATTTGTTTTGTAAAAACGTGGGTACTATTTTACTTGTTTTAAAAAAATTCATATATGTCCATACCCTTCCCTATAAATGGACACCACCTCTCCCTATTTATCACACCTCTCACACATCAATGGTATGATAATTCTCCAACAAATACATTTCCCAACATCCATACCATCCACCTTATTTCCTCTATTTTTAATGAAATCTATCCAAGGAATTAGATTTATTCAGACAAAAGGAGTTACTAAATTATGAGATAAAACCCTCCCTTAAAATCCTTTTATACATTCACAAGGATAGTATTTTTCCAAAAATAATTCAAGATCCATTTATATTTTTAAGGGAATATATTTTTTGAAATATTATAAAAATATTTTTATATGTTTTCATGTAAAATGGTATTTATAATTTATTCAATCCCCCATTACATGTTTTCAAGGAAAATAGTTTTCTAATCATTTTAAATCTCCCCTAATATGTTTTATTGGAAAATAGTTTTCAAAACATTTTCAAAATCCATTTATAAATTTTCATGGAAAATGGATTCCAAAAATCATCAATCCACTTTTATATGTTTTAAAATGATATATATTTTAAAAAAAAATCATTCTCCGTTTCTATGATTACAATGAATAAATATTCCAAAATGATTTCAAAGAATTATTTATAAGGATTTCACTTTATTTTCTAGAAAATTTTTTCCAATTGTATTTATGTTCAAATGATATTTTTTCATATATTAATGGATATTTCTCTCTTGAAATATTTACAAATATCATTTGAAATTATTTCCCATCTTGGAGTTTGGTGTTGGTGACAAAGTCTTCCTTAAAATTTCTCTATAGAAGATAGTCATGCGATTTGGGAAGAAAGGGAAGCTCATCCCTAGGTACATTGGACCCTATAAAATACCTGATCGCATAGGAGCAGTGGCCTATCGTCTAGCACTTCCACCGAAGCAAGCTCAAGTTCATGATGTCTTCCATGTATCTCTCTTGAGGAAGTACATACCCGAACCTTCCCATGTACTGAACCCAGAGGTGGTACAAATGGACCATGACCTCTCTTATGTGGAGCAGCCAGTAGAGATCTTAGACCGTAGAGAAAAGGTGCTACGAAACAAGACTACCCACCTTGTGAAATTGTTGTGGAGGAATCATAAATATGAAGAAGCGACTTGGGAGGCTGAGGAAATAATGAAGCAAAAGTACCCTCACCATTTCGACTAGGGCTCATGTATAAATTTCAGGGACGAAATTTCTTAAGGGGGGAAGAATGTAACGACCCAACTTTTTTGAGTAGTATATTAACTTACTCTTAATGATTTAATAAGATGTTAATGGTTAATGCAGAAATTGGAGTCGATGGCTTCATCCAGTAGACTTGACCCTTATGAAGCCCACTTATCAGAGTTTGGGAAGGAGGTAGCATCTGTGGGCTTCGCTTTGGACCAAGCCCACGCCGAACTCCAGCATGTCAAGATTGAACGGAAACGCCTACGGGAGAAGTTCAAGTTAGTAGATATTACTACTAGGGCAATGTTATCTGAGCCTCCCTCAGATTCTCTCACCATAGCACACCTTACACTTAAGTCTTATGCAGGTGTTATAAGGGGCTATGTGGCGAGACCCTAGCTTCGTTGTGTAATCCTTTCGGGTGAATAAATTGATATCTCTTCCTTTAGTGATGTTTGTGGATTTTCTTTTGTCCAGATAATTTTAGGATATATTTTATTGATGAATTTTTGAAAAAGGGATATTTTAAAACATTAATGTAAACCCTAAAAATTTAATGATGTGTAATGATTTTCAAAAAATGGTCTTCTACATAAGTGTTCAGTAAGGAATTTGGAGTCCAATAAGATCAACATAATTTTTTATGAATAGTAAATTTTGAATAGTTATTTTACACTTAGGATTAGTAATGTGACCAAATGGATTAGTAATTTCACTCAAAGAAACTTTTAATATAATTTAGAAACCTAGATTAAGTAATGTGATTCAATAAAATTGGTAAATAACGGTTTCATAAATTAGTAGTCAAGTATTAGTTTTTTCAGATGAATAGTGTTTTTTAATTAACAATTTAATTAAAAATTATTAGAAAATTATTTTAATAAAAGGGACTTTATTTTTGAACTCAGAGCATCGATATTATGTTAATGTAATTTTTGGGGATTTATCTGAAAAAAATGAATTTTCGGTGAATAGTGTTTTTTTAAACAATTTAATTAAAAATATTTAGAAAATTATTTTTATAAAATGGATTTCATTTTTGAAATCAAATCATTGATATTTTTTAAGGTAAAATTTTGGGATTATTCTGAGAAAGTTGAATTTTAGATGAATAGTGAAAGTATAGTTTTTAAGTTACGGGTGTTTAATGACATCATTAAATGATGTATTAAGTATGTAATCAATATGGTCGACTTATGAATAGTAAGAAAAGGTATGAGGTGTCCCAAGTGGCCAATACCATGGGAAAATACCATGGTAAAGCCCATGGTTTTTCCTAAACCACTAATGAGGTGTCCCTTGGCCATTAATGCCTTGTCCCGTCACATTCCCTATAAATACCCACACTTTACTCCTTTATTTTTCACTCCCAACTCTCCCCCCAACTATGTTCTGGTCTCCTTACATCCCAAGGAGTCCTCCCAAGGTGCCCCCAAGCCCTCAAGGTCCAAAGCATTGAGTTTCAAGAGTCACGTTTCAAGGTAAGGGATCAGACCTCTCTCTTTCTTTTCATGTAATATCTTTTATGTCATTCCTTTTATGCTCCACGTTATTATGTGAGAGGATGTTCTTTTATATTACTCTTACTGCCCTTTCATGTTTATATGATGAGATATCCCTTCTTACTCTCATCATTTACTTTTATGAATGTTTAAGTGACGTAGTTAGTTTCCCGAATTTTTAAGTGATTCTTTCACCCTTCTCATTTTTCAAGTTCGATTTTCATGTCAAATCTTTAAAGATCTTTTTTATTGTGTTGGGGTATGATACCTATATCTATAATACTGATCTATTATTATCATATGATGAGATACCCTATTTGATCTATTCAATTCATTTTTGTTGATGTTTAAGTGACGTCGTTAGGCTGCCGAATTTTCAAAAGAGAAATCAAAATTTTGTCTTCCTTCCATGTTTTTCATTTCAAATGTTATTTCCATGAAATTGCATCACCATGTCCATATATCCTTCTTATTCTGTCCCTCTACTGTTTTATGGGTCAATTATGATTGTTTGACCCATGTTCCCTCTCTTTTCAAAGTTGTCTAAAACCATGTAACATAGCCGTTATGCTGCAGAATTTTCGTCTCAAAATGCCTCTCTTTTCTCAAAATTATTTTATGTTATAAAGTGAATACTCAAGGCTCTTATTTCTACAGTGTTATTCACATATATATCAAAATTTTATATTTCATATTCTGTTATTTACATACATGATACCCGCTTTTCCTTTCTGTGGGTTTAAACTAATATAAAGGTCATGTCTTTAAAGTAGTTTTTAAAACGTTATGATTATGAAATGAACCCCATTTATTTTATGCTATATGGGTTATTTATGAAATTTTTTGTGATTATATATCTGGCTCACATGATAATAAAGGAAAATTTAAGGGTGCGCCCTGATAGCGCTCCAATGCATTGGGTAATGACTTAATCTCTAGGGATGACCATTTTAACGACGCCTTGGTGAATAACCTTGGTAATTTTTAACGACACCTTAGGGATGGACCTTGGTGAAACGAAAAGATTTTCAATATTAAATGATTCATCCACATCTTCAAGTTATGAAAAATGTTATTTTTATTATGATTTATCTCATGATTTCATTCTCATGCCTTAAAGTTATTTTCATGTCCTTATTGAAGTATCTCAAGTTCACATGTAAAATGTTTCTCCCGTTTCCCTTACTGGGCCTTCTGCTCACCCTTCCTTTTGATGTATGTCCCCAGGTTATGAGATGCAGTAATGAACCTAGGATGAACTAAAGGAGAAGCATTTAATGTGTTTAAGAAGAATATTTTATGTTATTTTCATGTATTATTTTCCTTGTTTCCATGAAACTAAACCTTAACGATCCTCAGTTCTATGTAATGAAATGAAAGTTATGTTATAAAAAGACGGGATGCTATACTACTGTAGTAATTTATTAAAAAAATATTAAGGCATCATTTATATTGATCATAGTGTCAAATATATACTGATTACAATTGTTTAATGTATATATTTACTCAGATAAATTTTATACTATGATTTATAAGATGAAAATAACTGACAAAGAACTATGATTGCATGATTCATTACAACCTAGGGAAGGAAACAAATTTTATTATGCATTATTTCAAAAAAAAATTGATATATTAACAATGTTACATTTGATAAATGACTATAAAATTATTGACTTAATGAATATTAGTATAAAATTTGTGGTTGAAGGGTATTATTTTATATTGTTTCATGTGTCATTACAATTTCCCCTATCAGACATAATTATGAAATCTCATAATGAAAACCATGTGATATAGAAAAACAATATTTGGTAAAAAGGGGGTATTTTTTTGAATTTAATGTTGATAAAGAATGATTATTTTTATTTGGAAAGTGATTATTCATGCATTGTGATTCTAATATGAAAATGGAGTTGTTAAATGAATCTCATAGATTCCAATTTTATATTCATCCTAAAATATATTATTTGTATAGAAACCTTTCGGAGTATTACTGTTAGGGTGGAATTAAAAGTGATATTGATAACAATACATGGAAATGTTTGACTTGTGAACTACTTAAAGTAGAATAGACATTTTCCAAAGTGATGCTTTTGACATTTCCAGTTCCAGCGTGGAAATGGGAAAATATATTGATGGATTTTAGAGTAGTATTTCTAATGAAATCTAATGGTAACAAGGTGATATGGGTTATTACTAATCGACTAAATAATATTCACATTTGCATCCTATTTGAGATACTATGACTTCAGATTGTCTATCTAAAATTTATGTTATAGTGATAATTAGATTCATTGAGTTAATATCACCATTATTTATAACTGGGATCCCAAATTCTCCCATAATTTATATAATTGACTAAAAAAGACATTAGAAATAGAATAATATTTTATTACTTCTTTTCATACTAAATAAGATGGACAAACCGAGCGAACAATACAAATATTGGTGTGTAGTATTTTATCTGGTTTTATGGATTACCAGGGAAGTATTTATCATATTCATTTTTTGGTTTATATTTTATAATAATAGTTCTCATATGAGAATACATATGGAACCTTTTGAGGCTCTTTAATGGAATCAATTTCAAACTCTATTTTTTTGGATGAATTTCTTGAAATAAATTGTATAATACCATAATTATAAGAGGAAATATATTTTAATGTAATAATGATTAACCTAATTATGAGAAAAACTCAAACAAGGATGAAAATTTATGTAGATAACAAGAGGAAAGAATATTCATTATAGGTCTGTGACAATGTTTTTCTAAAAATATATCGATGAAACATATTTATTCATTTTTGTAATAACAGAATGTTTTGTCTAGGGTTCATTGGACCTTATAATATCATGGATGATGGGTTATCAGTTGCATATCAAGTTTCTTTGACTCTGTATATATCCTAGGTACACTATTTTTTTAATTTATTGATGTTAAGAATGTATGTTCCAGATTCATCTCATGATTTTATCCCAAAATTAGTTCAGTTTTAAGGGAATAATTCCTATAATGAATATCCTATTTATATTCTTGCCTTTATATAGAAATTATTGTAGAATAATATAATTCATTAGGTAATGTTTTTGTGGTGAAATGATATGGTTGAAGAAGAAACACGTGAATTTAAAAATTCAATGAGATAAAAGTATCACAACATGTTAAGTAATTATATAAAATTTTAAAGAATCAATTTCTATAATGGTAATGAATGTAATAAAATTTTCACTAATATATTAATTAATTTTAATATTTATTATTATTCATGAAGTAAATAGAGAAATTAATTATAAATATTTTTAATATGAAATAGTTAAATTTCAGATATGGTTATAATTGAAAGAATAAATTTAAAATTATAGAATATTTATTTTGAAAAAAAAAATTATATTTTCAACTCATCATTTCAATATTAGTTTTGTATGATTATTTGAGATTTTTTATACTAATTTATCAGTAAATGTTAAAAATACATATTTTTAAAAAAATAAATACATTCTATTTGTTTTCTCCTCCCCTCTTGTTGAATGACATAATGTAATTTTCAAATTAAGTAGGTTAATCATCTCCATGGATAATGTGTTTTCGATTTCCAGTACAACATTCTTATATGGTCATAAAACAACTATTATGTTTAAATAAGATTTCTATTATTTTAATATATTTTATTTACATTTTGGAAGTAAAATATTAAAATAAAATAAAATAAAATGATATTTATTTATGATGGTTGAAAAACTGATTTTTTTTAAAAAAAGTATCATAATATTTTAATCAAATGAATCACCCATATATAAGAAATAAAAATGATACATAAATCCATTTACAATTATGTATGTTGAAAAATAGTATTTCATTTCACTTCTAGTGTTTTATTCCCATTTGAAATGAAAATCCATAAATATATCCAATTTAATCGACCATGAAACAGTTAAATGAGCACCTCCAGAATGATAAAATTGAAATTTAACACTAATTAAAATATATATAAATTAACTAAATAAATTATAATAAATTATAATTATGTGGAATAAGTTTTTAATTAAGTAATTAATTAATCTAAATTTATTATATATTATATTAAGATCATGTGAATTTTTTTTTTGGATGTAAGGTAAGGGACCCCTCTACCCCTCTATCTTCATTTCCATCAATGATAATTTTTTTATTTTAGGAGTTTTATTTCCAATTATTATAAGTCGTATATGAGTTTACACATGCCTATTACTATATTTTTTCTTTTAAATTAATGGGATACACTTTAGGATTTCATTAAACCATTATAGGAGTAATTATGTACAACCGTTATTTATTAAAACAATTTAGTTCATTTTAATTTCATATCAATGTATTTTTTATTTTAAAAACCCATTTTATTTAATGAGGTATTTATAATTCAAAAATGATATATTATATCAATAATTTCACTACAAACTGATAATAATTTTTTTTAAATTTTAATCACTCTAGATGCGTATATTTTCTTCTTATTTAGATGTTTTAATAGATATTCAAAACTCAATTTCCATTATATGGATCAAATTTGTACTTAGTAATTCATTTCGTAATGAAATTGTGTATAAAAAACATTGAGATTATCTTATGTTTTATATGAACTTTTTCAGTGTATTTATATCCGATACACATAATATATTCATTTGAATAACAGTCACTTCTATAATTTGATAATTGAAAAGGATATTTTGATATACAAAAGTGATTTTAGTTTTTGAAATATTTAACAATAAAAATATGAAATGAAAAATTATTTATTCATAATATGATATTTTATCATTACATAATATGGTGGGAAAAATATATCTGGGTGAGCCTGTTTCAGTTTATATGTTGTGGTGGCCAAAATGAATCCAACTGATCCAATTATAGTTTAAATGATTTGGATGCCCTGATAAGGCTAGGTGTTCTTGTAATTGATTTTTGTATGACTAGATAGCGGTCTAATGAATTGGGTAATTATTGTATTAGAAGTCAGCAATATATTTAATACAATTAAAAGGCATTTTAATGGGACTTGTTAATGTGATGATATATTATTTATAAAAGGATTTTTTATTTCATTTAATGGGTTTTAATTGTTTGTGGGAATTCTGGTTTTTTTTGGAGTAATAGATTTTCAGTTTTTATGTCCCTTACTAAGCATTTTCTGCTCATCAATTTGTTTAAAAAAAATTCAAAATGGTTAAAGATGATTAGGGAAATAGATGAGACCAAAATGAATATTTTAAATATTAATCATGAAAATATTTTATATTATATTTTAGAGACAATTTTTTATTGAAAAATGTATATTATAAAATAGTGTAAACTTTTTATGAATGAGATTACCATGTAAGATTTAATAATAGTTGTATAAAACAATAAATATAAAAGATTACCCGAAAAGTAAAAAAATTATTGTTTAAAATAAAAATAATTTGTAATTACATATTCCATGAAATTTAATTTAATACCAATCATGAAATAGTGTCTGAAAGTTTTAACTAGATTATATTCATAGAGAGGCTGGTCGTAAGTATGCATGGTTAGTGTTTCCATTTTTCAATGATTATGATACAATATGTTAAGAATTATTTTACCTTTAAAAAATTATAATAATATAATCTATACCATATAAATTTCTTAAACATAATTATATATATCATCAATATTGGGTGGTGATGAAATGAGTGTCACATAGCTCCATAAAGGCAATAATAAAAACATGCAAGAGAGATGTTATAATTTTTCATTTTATGAAGTAAACTGATATAATTACTTTTAAGAATGATAAATATCGAAAATATATAATATTTTTTTAATTTATATCGCATATATTCATTAACATTGACATTATTACATTCCAATTAAAGATGAAGTGATAAACGAATCACATCACTTCGTGGGGTGGATGTTCACCGTACACACAAGTGAAATTATTATCACCCCTATCAAATGGAAATAAAAAAATTTATTAACTATTTAATTGATCCATAGGTATATTTATTTTATAAATATCATATATTTACTTTTGATCCATCATCAATCCTAGCCATTCAAGGTGATAATCAAAAAACCAATGACATAGGTTTGCGAGATGGTAGTCCACCGAACAGATGAATGATGATTTTGTAACCCATTTGATGGATGTGGAGATGGTTTTAGGTCCTTAATTTATTATCAAAATTAAATTATACTTTATCAACTATTTTTATTATATTATAATGTTATAATTATAATTTAATGTAGTGTAGTATCAAATAGAATAAAAATACTAATTGAAAGAATGTTACCTCTTCAACGGGTACCCTCCTTTTTTAAAAAAATGAATCCAATGATGAATGTAATCCCAAAAAAAAAGAATATTTGATCATATGAGTTAAATGTTTAACTGATTTGGGAAGATCATGTCTAATCCAAAAGGGTTTGAAGGGGTGATGTTGAGAGCAAATTGGCTGGCCTTTTAAAAGTGAGGTGAGTAGAACACTTTTAGTTTTTGAAAAAGTAAATGTTTACCCATGATTTCTCTTTACAAAGGGATAAAAATAGATTATAATATTTAAATATACATGAATTGAATTAAATATTTCTAGATACCATATTTTAGTTCTTTTTAGGTAATTTAAATTCATATTGTTTAAGTGTAACCCCCTCAATAATATAATTTTTACCTTTTCCTCTGTAATTAATTTTTAATATTTTTATAATTTATTTTATTCAAAGTTATTTTAAATGTATTATAAATTATAAATTATACTTACTATTAATATGGAATATTTTATTTAATATTAGATTCATAAAAATGGGGAATTTTTATTTAAATTAAATCCCATAGACATAATGTGAATGTTCGGTTTCAATGAAAAAATGTTAAAAAGTTTATAAAATTTTATTTGATAATAAAAAATAAAATTGATTAAGACTAAATAAATTAGTTTAATATATATAAATATTAACTAATTTTACATTAAAATCATTCTAAATAAAAATTTATATTTATAAAAAAATTTAGTGAAGAACTAGTTTTAAATTAAAACTCTATATTTTTAACTATTCAACATAAAATGTATCGTTTTTGAAAAATAACCAAAATTAACCAAAATATATATTTAATTTTATTATTTAATTTTTATTAATCAATTATATATTCATGATGTGATAAAAAATCATTTTACATTATTTTTAAACAGGTTAACTAAACTGTATCTTAGAAAAAAAAATCTTGAAAAGATTTTTTTTAATGATAATTATTTTATTTCTATTATATAGATTAAAATATCCTTAAATATTTTATTATTAATATTCATACCCAAAAATATAATGTATATGTTATTATCTATATGTTTAAATAATAACATTTTAATACAATACCATGTTTCCAACAAATCCTATTTTGTGTGCATTACAATCTAATGAAGTGATTGAATTATTTAAAAATGAATATATTTTAATGTATAAGGATGTTATAACCACTTATAATTATTTTGTTTCATGTCTCATATGCTATAAAACAGTATTTTCTTTTTTGAAAATCATAGGGTGTCACAATCAACCCCCATTAAAGAAAATGTGTCCAAGAAATTTAATATTGATTTTGTTAATAAGGGGGTTTCCATTGGAAAATAACATTGCTAGAAACTGAAATCGGAAAATGGTAAATATTAATTCTTCTTCAATAGATATAAATGGATGTTCTATGGTTAGTTAGTATAATAAATACTATGATTCCAAATAAGAGAACAAATAGGGAAGTAAAGATTTAGACATGTATGAAATGCATAATATACAAATATTTATTGGGGTTGATAGAGATCATTGGTCAGAAGAAATTAAATGGACAGAGGAATTTTAATGTCCAAAATAAATAAATAAATTATGATTGAATGGACCATATAATTAATCATATGTGATGGTAATAGGATTACTATAACGACTGTGACCCCAATTTCATTAAGGTGGTTCGTAATAAGAATATATTGGTATAATGAATAATGATATCACAAATTGAATGAAAAAATATTATAGTTGTTTTTTAAAACCAAATAGAACAATATTTTTTAAAATAAATCATTAATGTAAATGAAATGATTAAATTTCATTTGTATCTTCCATACCTCTGAAATTTTCTTTGCAAGCCATTCATTATATTAATCTTCTCATCATGGGAGAAACTTATACAAAAGAAAGTTGTTATTTATTATACTCAGTAAGGGTGAGTAATAGGGAATAATCTTATATAAATAATATTCCATGATTAATTAATTGAAACACATGCTATTAGAAAATAAATAACATAACATGGATATAATGAAAGATGAAATAAATTGCATGAAAATGAAGCTCAAGCATGGATATTTTACTAATCAAATATTTACTTTTATTATTATTTAACAACATCATGATGGGGGAATACTTAATGTTGTAAATCTGAAACATGACTTCTAGTAATTGTTCATTACATCTAACAATTGTTAAGGCCTTGGGGAAAAAGTTATCTGAAAATTGGCAAGGCCTCCTCTTGGAAAATATATGGTTTGTCTCATGAGACCTACCTATGAGCATAGGGGATACAGTGGGTGCCATCCATCACTTAATAATTCAAATTAATTACTAATATTAATGGGGTTCAAACATAAATATCATATGCATATGATATGTACATAACGTTTGACATTATATAAAAATAATCACTATTTATTTTGATTAGTTTGGTGTTTGGTATCAAGATAATAAATCGACAATGAAACTAATCATAAAAAATTATTTAATATATGGTAGATTGTTTGGAAAATACCTCAATGTAACAATGATGAATATTTGGATTCATTGTGTTTGATGAAAACATTGTTTCATTATTCAGTTGTGGTGTTCGAGATATATTTTTGGCCATCTATGTTAACAAAGAACCATGATAAAGGCGTGAAGTGTGTGAAAGATTTGGAAATATGTGTGGAATATATGTTTTTGTGAAAGAGTCTTATGTGCCAATAAAACCTCAAATTTAATTTTTCGTGCACAATGTGGGATTTGTGCGAAGTGTTAGGGGTTTCCACACAGGTCTTGGTGATGCCTATAAATAAGAGGTGACCCCCTTATTCAGAGAAAATCAACAGTTAGATAGAATTTGAGATCTGGATCTTGCATGATATTTTTTTTCAAAAGGGAGATGCATGAATTAACTGAAGTTGTGTGAGATCGAAGGATTTTACGCATAAGATTTTTTTGTGTACATGATAAGGATGGAGCGCATAATACTGGTGTTGCACTTAATAAGGTGGTTGCGCATAAGAAGACATTTTGCGAGAAAGGCATAAAAAAGCAAGAAAAGCATAAAAATGGTTGTAATAAATATTTGAAGTTTCCCATTAATAATATGGTATTGTGGTGTTCAACAGTGGATGAATGTATCAATTCAAAATATCATCTGTCTACAGTTGATTATTTGTAAATCTGTAGAGCTAATGAAGAGACCTACATGTCCATAAAATGTTTGTGGATCTATTCCAATAATAGTGAGTGAAGGAATAAGAAGACAGTGATCCTTACCACCAGTAGTGAGACAAATAAAGATCCATAGAGAGTGGCCCTTAAGAATTTAGTGGTTAAACCATGCACAATGTAAAGGTAATCATCTTTGGTATATAAGTTATGTAGCCCGAAACATAATTATTTCCAGTGAGCCTTATTGATTTTGGTACAATCAGCACATCACAGTCATATGGTTCTTGGATATAGCCCAATGAGGTTAAACCATGTATAAATCATTACATATAGGTACATTCATTCCTACAATACATTTAAATCAATATAATTAGATAAAGATAGAAATTATAGGATCATCATTTATACTTATGTTCAAAAATTTGACCATTCTAATAATTATTTCTAGATGTTGTGGGGTAGGATTAAACTAAAAAAGAATATCCAAACCCCGATTCACCCCACTCTCAGGGTAACTAGGCCGCTTTCAGACTAAACATATATGATAATAATTATATACCAATCTCAATAAAGCATAAAATAAACTATAGCTGTTGAAGGAAGAGAATAATATAACAAAATTATAAAGGAATTATTTAGAGAAATACTTCTTTTCATTTTCAAAAAACAGTTCTTTGGGAAAAAGCCTTCTTATTTTCCATAATTTGTTGTATAAAAATATAAGTGAAAACAATCCAGTTTTCTCAGACAAAATTAGATATTTTATAAACATTTTCATGCCTTAAATCATATTATGGATGGTACATGAATATGTGTCACAAATCATGATGTTCCCATAAATCGACTTTTGTATCAAGAATAATTGAGAAGGGAACCCTGTAACTAATGTAATTCCCCCCAAAAAGAAGGAATGATATCAATATTTATGTTTATAATAGATACACATAAAATATAATAATTAATAAAATAAATAATCATTAAATTTTGTTAAATTATGTGATGGAATAACGAAAATGAAAAAAATGAAGTTTACGGTAGATTCCCTTAGCTTATGTCCAAATGTGTTATGCACATGACTATAATTGAATGAATAATCAAAATAAATCCATAAATTAATTCCAAACATTATATAAATGTATTTTACTCTTTATATTTTTATTATGTTCATTCATGTCCTTATTGTTGATTTGTAATTTTTAATTACATCGCTCAGGAGAATTCACTTTCTTTGTTTTCATTATTGGATGGATTGTTTATAAGTAATTAAGTTCATGTAAAATTTGAATATTTATCCCAAATAGAAATTATATATTATTAATTAACATACAAAAGTTTCATTGGTTTTAGATATTTTTCCAATATATGATTATGAATCATTAGATAACATTTTAATGATATTCTTCCATGTTAATTTAAGTTGTTTGAGATCTCAATGAACTTGCTTTGTGATAAAATTTATTATTATAAAAATATATTACATCAAGAAAATAAAAATTTAAATAATATACATTTTACAAAATAAATCAATAAATATAATGGTTGTATGAACTTCCTCGAATAATGTGAATGAAAATGAAAACTTTTCATCCATGATGGTGAAGAAACAACACCATCCAGACAATGACTCCATTTTTTAAAACAAAAGGGATAAGAAAAGGGGAATGATAATTGATTATTCCATTAGAATAATATCATTCCAATATATTTAATTTATTGGTGTTACTATGATATTTGTTTCTTGGTATGTGAGTATAAAATAAGAAAACAAAATACCATAAAATGAAATGTAAAGAAAACAAATGAGTTTTTTACCTCATGATTTACTTCACCTTGAGAAACCCCATTGGGAAATTGTTTAGATATTTTGATGATACCAAGAGAATTTGGGAATTGGGGAGGGTATTGTAAATATTATTGTTAATAAATTTTACAATTCTCAATGCCTGGAATGTGTGAGGAGAAGGGGTGGTGACAGGTGGTATTTGTAGTCGAGGAGAAGGGTGCTTTTCAAATATTTTATTCATTTGTTTATAATTTTGGTTCAAGAAATTGAATAGATTGAAAATTTTCATAAAAAATATTAAAAAATTAAGGTATATTATAAATTATAGTTCTTTACATCATCAATGAATCAAGGAATATTGCATTTAACATTTGACATATTGATATCGTAAATTATCGTATTTTTTTCTTTACAAAAAAATAAGGTATTTTTGAAATTCCAAATATCACCTTAATAATTTTTGGATGTGTATAATTAAAAAATTTACTCCATTTAAGGAAAATAATTTTATTAATATGATAAATTAAAATCTAATTAAAATAATCATTAACTCTATAAATATATATTTTAAATTTATAACTAATTTTATAACACTCTGAATAATTAACTATGTTATAATAAAATTATCCTCAAATATTATCACCAAAAATATTAATTTATGAAAATATATTTTCTTTAATTTTTTTAGTTATTTATATAATATTATTTTAATTTTTATGACTTACAAAAATACCAACATTTAATTATTACTTTTAAAAAATATTCTCTTACTTATACTATGATATAATTATATAATAATTTCTTATATAATATTCCTATATTTATTTATTCATTCATTTGTTGAGTAACTATTGATTTTTTTTATTTACTATTCATTAGGGTCATATTACTATTTCGATGGATATGATACTATTTTATCATTATTTGTACATTAACTTTCAAATAATTATCTTATCTATTTAGTTATACATTAATAATGTTTAATTTAGTTTTCTAAATTATTTTATGTGATAAAAACTATTTTAAATAAACATAATAATGAAAAAAAGATTTATTTCATTTGGGGACGTTACATTCTCCTCTCCCACAAAAATTTCTTGCTCGAAAATTTCAAATCTCAACCTCATAAAAATATTTTATTAGTTCATCATCATATGTTCTTCAGGATCCCATGTCACCTCTTCAATTATATCATTTTTAAAAAGTAAAAATACTAGTCGAGTCTTCTAATTCCTCAAAACAGTTTCATTAGTGTCCAAAATCTAGATAGGCTCTTTATAGTAAGTGGAATCATTTTCCAAATCAATTCCTTCAGAAGAAAGGATAAATTTAGGGTGTATAATGTATTTCCTTAAAAAATATATGTGGAAAACATTTTATTCTCTATAATCTCTATGTGGTATTTCAAAATGATAACTGATAGTTCTAACTCTGCCTAGGATCTAAAAAGAACCAATGTACATTGGGATCCATTTCCGTTTCTTCCCACATCTTATATCACTCTTATATAGATATACTTTCTTGAAAACATGACCTCCAAAATGAAATTACAAACCCTTAAATTTATTCCTGGTATATAACTTAGGACTACATTTTCCTATTTAGATATGGTTTTGAGTAGTCATTACATTTATTGTTGTTTACTCCACAAGCTCTGGCCCACAATGTTCCTTTCACTAATGTCATTCCTACATGATCATGTATAAAATCTATTTTCATACAATGTTTCATATACTACATTTTGAAAACAAGAATAGAAACTATATTAATAAGAAAACTGGATCAAAGGCAAATAATGATCCCACATACCTTGAAAGTCAAGTGATAAATATCTCAACATGTATTTTAATGATTGGATTGTCCTTTATAACTGACAATTAGATTAAGCGTGATAAGTAGTAAAAAATTGAATTCTAGTATCCAAATAATTCTATTGAATTTTCTATAATTTTGATGAATATAATTTTTCATTATAATAAACAATTGAGGGAGGTGATCCATGAAGTCATACAACATCATCATTATAGAGTTGTGTATGGTTCTCTATTGTAAAATCCTCCATTATCAGGATGAAATGTGCATATTAAGTAAATTGATATAAAATTACCCATAACAAATCATTCATTCTTGGAATTTTTGGTAATCTAGAACAACATTATAGAGTGATTTTTTCTATTTTAGTGTAGGAATTTTTATAGGTTTCTTGAATCTTCTTGGATGTTGTCTCTAATTCTCCACTTTTTGATAGACTAAACATCGTGATTCATAATTAGAAATTTCATGCTTCATGTTATCCCATTAGAAATATTCTATCAAATATCTATAAATATTAGCGGTTATAGGGTGTATAGTGAAATTATATATTTGGGCATCATCGATAACTCCATTTTTATATTGGGTATATAGGAAACAGTACCGTTGTTCTATATTTCATAATTCCAGCCTCAAACATGAAGTCTTACAACTTCCAATTTTTCAAAACTGTAATTTCTTTTGGATGTCTCTCATCACCAGACTAAAAATTATAATCCATTTAAATTTCTATTGTTGGGAAACTAAATGAAATTTTATTATGATTCACCTTCATTGATAATTTCTATATTTATATTTTCTAGATCATTATACGCCTTGTCCTTTTCAATCCCTATTTTGTTCAGGACTCTATGATCCTTCATGCCCAATGAATCTACTAAATTATTCTCTTTCCCTACATTTTAGTTTATTGAAAAATCATAATCCTTGAGCATATTGAGCCACCGCCTTGGTATCATGACGAGTTTTTTGTGAGATGATATATTTCATGAAATTATAATCTCTATATATCTCATATCATTATTCATAGAGATTTTGTCTCCATATCATTAGAGAAAATATTATGGATGCTAAATAAATATCATGAGTTGGATAATAATTTTCATGGGTTATTAACTCCCGTGGTGAATATGAAATAACTCTATTATTCTGCATAAGGAAACATAAAATTTGTTTCATTGTATTATCAATATAAGTCACAGATCAACAATTTCTTAGTGGTAGATTCAGGATAAAATAATTTACTAATTTTTTATTATATTATTTAAATCATTTTTCACTATATATATATATATATATTTGAAATTAACACCTTTATGACAAATATTAGATGATATTATTTTCAATTGAGCGATGTTCTGAATGGTACGCTGATAATAACCTGCTAAACCAATAAAACTACATACCTCATGTATGTTTACCGATGTAGTTCATTCCTGAACATGCATTGTATTCACACAGTCAACTGAGATTTCATAATTCAAGAAAATATGGACAATAAAAGAAACTATTTGAATCTTTAATTCACACATCCTAAACAAAACATATAACCATTTTCTACTAAGAGTCTTCACAACAACATGCATGTTGTTATCATGGTCCTCATATATTTTGGATTATATTAGGTTATCATTAATAAATAACTGAAACAAATTATCAAGATATTATTTGGAAACTCTATTAATTAGGTACATAACAATTGAGAGTTCATTAGTATGTCCAAATGGAATTAATGTAATCTCAAAATGTATATAAAAGTTTCCAAATGATCTCTTTTAAATTTATCCCTTCCTTAACACAATTTATGTGATCCAAATCGAACATCAGTCTTCAAAGAAAATGCGTCTATTTTAAATTTATCAAATAAATCATCAAAAAATGACAGTGGATACTTGTTCTTTATTGTAATTCCCTTGATTTCAAAATAATGAATTCACCCTTAGAACCATCTATCTTCTGTAAAATGATTACATGTTCTCTAAATGGAGACTTACTATAGTGAATAAATACATTATGAATAAATTTCACTAGTAGATTCATTAGTTATACAAATTACATAGTGTCAAGTCTATAAGGATACATTGATATAGGTATTTTACCATGAATTAAATTGATAGATAACACAAAATCCCTCTTTAAAGTATGTATAGGTAAATCCTAGAGAAATACAGCAATATATTCTAGCACAATAGGCACATAAAAACTATTTAGAATTTCTCACTCATCCATAGATGTTGTTTTCTCTTCCACCACAATAATTGAATTCAGTATAGATTCTAGGGGGATCTATATATCAATCAGTTGATAAGGTCTCTATTATAATGTCATTGGATTCGACATCCTCTTTACCAATCATAATTTCATTCTTTTTCAAATATATTTTCTTATAATATTTTGGAAGATTGTAAATACATGGTATTATCTAAAAGTTCATCATAGGATTGATAATGAGGTCCTCAACTAAATCACATTTTTGTTTTATTAAGTGGGTATACCGAAACATCTTTGTGGAAACTATATTACTCTTATGAGTCATGACTGCTTTTTACTTTACTAAATTAAAAGTAAAATGTCAATTTTTCTTTGAAACATTGTAAGATATACATTAATGTGATTATCAATAATCAATGAAATAATTGGATAATATTGAAGAAATGATTAATGTACCTACAATCACATCATTAGAAATTTCAACCTCCACATTTGTGATTGCATATGCTCAGACTATCAGTCACGATATTTTTATATTCTATGTTTCCTTTATGATTTAAAAAATCATTAGCATAGTGTCCCATCTCCCTAAAAATATATTATTGATCATTAATAGACTACATTTTATCATAAAATCATTTGCATGAAGGAATTTCACTACACACTTGTAGAAAAATATTTTCCCTTTTACTCAAGCACAAAGGTGTTTCCTTTCACAGGTATCACATATTGGAAAAGTCACCTTTTTATGCTTCAAATTATCCATTTTATCGTATCCCACCCTCTTACTCTACTGTCTTCACTTAATGTATAATACCTAGAGAATTTATTCTCTATCTTGAAGGCACATGAGAATATACCACTGTATGATGATAAATTTTGGTTGACTAGTGAACTTTAGTGGAATAGTTTTAAAACATCAAAAAATAAAATAATATTTCTCTTTAGATTACATATGTAATAAAATACTAACATTGAAAAACATGTAAATTTGGACCCATAATTTGGAATTTTTTCATCCTCATTTTGTTTCATACTCAATTATTTCCTTTCAATATCAACTCGTTGTTCTCATGGAATATATTTTTCTATGAAATATTCATTTAAATCCCTCTATTCATTATTATTATTTTTATAATACTTATATTTGATTCGAATTAATGGCCACCCTTGATCATTATATCTTGATAGATAATAAACTACCATGACAAACTTATCCCCTTTATTAAATTCTAAAGTGATAAATATATTCGCTATATAACTTTTCCATTACTCCGATACAAATGGGTTCGTAGTCCCATTGAATGAAGGGGGATATTGTTGCATAATGCATTATAACAATTATCCTCTATATTTTTTATCAGGACACTACACATAAGAAAAGTTGAAATTCATAACCCGAGTCAGCTATCTGGGTATAGATATAACATTATCATCACTAGTCACAAACCTAGTACCAACATCATTATCCTGAATACGATGGAATTCCCAACATGGGATACATGGATTGATATGGTATCCATTCCTTCTACTATATTCCATTTCAAAATATTTTTATTCAGTAGATTATTTTATGTATCATAATATATAATCTCAATATAAAAAACTGTTGACATAAATTTTATTTTTATGCATAAATAATCTCATAATCATAAATATGGTTTGTTTTGGTACATTAGTACTTTCTAATCCTTTATACTGTTTTGTAAAGATAATTTGAATTACCATAAGCATATCTCATGGGAGAGTCAAACTATGATTTTAGTACGACCCATTTTATTATTCCATGTATCCCCAAGATAGGTCCGGGACACCATGTTGGAGTTGTTACCAATAGATATATCATGCCATAACTATGTATACTTTTAGTATCAAGAATATAATGTATCCAAACCACTATCCAATAAACTGGTACCCCAAGTCAAGTTGTAACATGACTACAACTGCGCATCCCTATATTCTTGAGGTTTCTAATTATGGTAGATGGTCTAATGAGACACCAGGGGAGTCTATACACTATTTACATGAGTAAGACACAACCGAATACAATATATGTAGTGTAATAATATGAAACAACTAATAAACAAACATGAAAAATATCTCCCAACATGGTACAAACCATTACTCAACATTTACAATATCATGATATACTAGAAGTGAATGTGAATAAAACCCAAAAATAATACATATGGACAATCACCAATAGGGTCCTAACTCCAGGTCTTGATATTAATCCATGTACATCTCGATACAAACTCAATGTTGAGACCACAAAATTGATGTACATGGACTTTACATTACATTTTTAGAATACTTAATACATTAAAAAACCAACACTCAAGGACCTTAATAGTTTAGTTTCTATGGAAACTCGGAACACAATCTTCTAATCGTGGTGAAAGATCTTCAACATCTCCCATAAAGAACTTCCTCTTATGTTTTCTTACCTAAATCATTTCTTTATATAATGGAGAAAATAATACATATAAATGGCGAGCTTAAAATGCTCAGTAAGGGTAAGCATAGGGAAAATAAAACCAACCATTTACATTTGAACTTAAAAACATGAACATAATGTTAAAACGTAAAAATCTTGAGAAATGAAATAAAACAAGGCAGTAGGTCAGGTATTGATCATAATGGAACATCAATAATGATAAAATAGCATAGGAATAAAACATTTAATTATTGGAAAACATTAATCACTTGATATGATTTCTATAGCAGTAAATGCATTGCGGCCAAGACCATCTTAATGGAGTATGTCCCTTACTGAATCGAGTTCACTCATCCTTCGAGTCCTGTATCACTGAACATGATTAACATGACTTTCCAGCCATGTCTATATCTTGAGATATAAATCTTTAACCAATACATTGGAGGGTGATATAGGTCCCACCCATCTCATAATGAAATCAGTCTGGATTGTGCAACAAAAAATAAATAAATCATTTATCATAACCCAAAGAATAAAATAGGTTTCATAAACATCATCCCATCTTAATATAGTCTATTTAAAAAAATGGATATCATTTCATGATAAGAAAAATCAAACAATTTAAATAACAGAGACATTATATTTTAAATATAATCATACAAAATAATTTCATCTTAGATGGAAAATAGTTTTGACAAAACACATTAAATGAATTCTTGAGGAAAATATCTTTTCTTTTTCAAAATATTATTATTTTCACAAAATTCCATTAAATTTTAAATGAAAATTATTTTTTTGAAAATAATGATGAAATATTGTATAGGATACTTTATGAAAATTAAGTGTTATGAAATCGTAAAAATCAGTTCATGCCATATATGTTAAAAGAAACATTATTCCTGTACTTTTCCCAGAAAAGTCAAAAAATACCTTGTATGGTAAGAAAAAGAAATATTCCTTACATACCATATTGTATAAGTCAAAATGGGTAAAAAAGAAATTAACACACATGAAAATGTTTTTAGAAAATAGGGACATGGATGATAAATATAACCCTAGTAAATACTTACGAATAAACAATCTCAGATAAAAATGAGATTGGAAAAGTTATCCCTTAACATTTATCCAATTTCTTTTGTATGTGTCTATGACTTCTGTATAGTGGGTTTAAACATATTATTAACTTGTAATAGAACCATACTAATATTTATGATATCATATATGATTCACTTACAACTTCATATTATCAATTTTTTTGTCAATTCTATGTTAAAGCAGCGTTTTGCATAAAATCATTTCATTTATCATCCATGTTTTCAATTTTAATTATTCATTAGATTACTTAGAGAATGATTACTTAATTCCTGAATTTAAAACTTTATTTATATATAATATATATTCATAATATACATATATATAATAGATCGATACAAGGAAAGAAATACACCGTTCATGGACACGGTAGGCCATACGTACGAATGAACACCGTTTTTGTTGCCTTATTAAATTTAATAGATATAAGTAAATAACGTATACATAAATAAAATATCATTATCATGTCATATATTTCATTATTACTTATTATATATACTTTATAATCATTCTTGAATGGTTAACATGAAGAATTAATCTTATCACGTCGTGGAGACTGTAATCCGTACGTACGCACGAGCGATGATATTGTTCACATAATTATTGAATTGAATTGAAGTAGAAGATATAATATCATAGAATAATTATTATGTTATAATAACTACATATAGTTATTCTTTACACCATTATACCAATCCAAGTAAGGTGTTGGTTGGAAAAACAGATTACACACCGGCATGGAGACGGTATTCCGTTCGCACGCACGTGCGGTGATTTCGTTTTCCATAGGATGGATAGAAGGTGAAATATGGTTGTTTCATATTTATAGCAACATATCAGTATATAATTAATACCGATTTTATTACTTTATAATTAATCAACTAATGAAGATGAATTAGAATAAGAATGAAACTTGAAACGCTCGGTAGAATAGATTGCATCTTCCTCGACACACCTCCTTTAAACTTCTTCTTAGGGCACTAGAATTGGTCTTTTAAGAAGACAAGAAAATCTATGATATTAATATATATGTTGAGAAGAGTAATTGGCAGGGTGTTTCTGAGCATCATGTCTCAAAATGGTGTGAAGAGAATATGGAAGGAGTGCCCATTTTATAATGGAGGAGAGGGGCACCTTTGGTAACATAAGAAATATTAATTTATTATAAATTCAAACTCACTTAAAACCATCTAAAAATAACTCAAATATGAATATTAGATGAGATAGGGTTTTAATCTCATAAACCAATAAAATTTAGACATGTTGGGAGTTTATTTTAAACGTTATCAACTTGATTTGTACTTATTTAATCAATTTAACATTATTTGTGGTTATAAGATTATAATTTTTAAATTGTTATAAATATTTACTTATATTGTGTGAATTGACCATAATTGGATAATTTATGAATTTTAGACCATATAAATACAAATTTATAATTTTTAATTATTTTTGTGATTTTTAAACACCTTTATAATATGTTATTTTTATAAAATAATAATAGTGTCAATTTTGACACTATTCATTTATTTGAATTTTAATAAAATATAAATGGAGGATATATTCAAAATAATAGCTTTATAATATTCATAAGATGAAATATTTATCTATAAAATATGGGGAGGACATTAATTAGTTAATTTAATGTTTATTTTAATATTTATAAAACCATTAGTTTGATATTTCTCTTAATAAAACAATTACTACATAATTTTTGTATAATCATTTAATATAGTTATTAGTTTCATAAAAATTAAAAATAAAATCCTATGATGAATATAAATTTAACAAATTTCATAATATTCTTTTTACGCTAATTTATCATCTTAAAATCAAAACTGTTAAGTTGTTTTATTTATTAAATTATCAAGGTGACTTCTTTGACATCATTTAAAATAATATAATATAAATGTTCTAATCGGTTTTATAAAGATACAATGGTCCAAAAATATACCCTTAAATGCTTAGGTTATATATTTACTTGACTAATGATGTTTGGTCTAGTTTATGTTCCTTTTGATAGGTTTTAGTTTTTTAATAAAAACTATATTTTTTATTTTTCACTAAATAAATAATTTCGACATCATTAATGTATAAGATTTTAAGGTAATAAAATTTTTATTAAAAATTACAAATAAATTACCATGATAAATAAAAAAAATTTATCTTTCAAATGAGTATTTATAATAGAATTTATATTCTATATAACTATATGTTCAATATAATCTAATTATTAAAGTTTGATTGTGAAATTTCACTTTCCATTAATTAAAGAAAATAAAAGGTCATAATCAAATACAAGTGGGTTCCAATAGATTCCATTTCGACCATAAAATATCATAAGACGAAATATAATCATCCAAATATATTAAAACCTGTCTTAGGGTAATTTTATAATATTATATTTAACCTAAATTACCCAATTTACCTTTAACTATGATAAATAATATTTACCGTAGTTATTGTTCATAGTTACCAAAAATAATAAGTATCCTATTAAAATAATTTAGAAATACTGATTCAAAATATGGAATCCATTTTTCCTAATTCAAATCACACAAGATTCAGAAATTAATTTAATATTAATCCCGTTTTTAAGAAAACAAGTTTTAAAATGTAAAACATTTTAAAAGATTGAAATGATTTTACCTATGAATTCTATGAAAAATAAATGCTAATGAAATAAGTTATATTAAATGGTAAAAATATATTCTATTTATACTTTAAAACCATTAAATATTATATTTAACCATATAATTTATTATGATGAAAAAAGTTTTTTTTATTTAAAATATAGCCAGTTTTTACAATTCATTAAAATATGAAAGTTATCAGAATAATATGAAAAAATTATCCAAAGTAAATTTTTATATCATTATTCCAATGAATAATTTTATTTTGTAAAATTTAACTTATAAACATGTAAAAACTAGATTTAATGAGGGTGCTCCATCAAAAGGCGGCAAAACTACAATTTTTTAAAAATATATATTTTACATAAATTTTTTTTTGTTCTCATACAATGTTATATAAAATCTATAAGATGAATTATAATGTCATAAAAATCAAAATGTAGATACTAATATTCATAGCAGCTAGTTCAAAATAATATTATAATAATATATCGTTTTTAGTGAAACCTGGTATTGCGTAATACACACGCTATCAAGGAAGGTCGTGATTGCGTGTAATGGAAGCCAAGAATATTGTTGTGGATACTTCAAGCTAATACAACATTGTGTATAGTAAAAGATAATCATGATGAAACATACAACACAATACATCAATGAAATTAAAAATAATATTTTTTCTCCTGAAATCTCATGGTGTTACATTCTACCCCCCCTTAAAATGAATTTCACCCTCGAAATTACTCGAGGTTATAAATGGTTTACTACATGAAAGTTTCTTTCATAGAAAACCACATTGTAAAAAAGAAATATAAATTCTTAATTTAAAAAATTTGACTATGAAACATAATGGTTACCCAAATTAACTGATCACTTGGTTTCCACAAAGGATAATATATGTGAAATATGGATATGGAAGAGAAATATATCCACAAGGTATTATGGAGAGTGGTATAAAACATGGCTATAAAAAATCCAAGAATCACATGTCCATAAATTTGTGATGTTCTAAGGTACCATCTGATTCATCGTATATGAGGTCACTAGGAAAAAAAATTGGTTTTCAAGATCATTTCACTGAAGTTAACGAATTTGAATTAGAACAAATACTTACTTTATTTCGGAACAATCTCACTGTTGTTCATGGCTTGAACAATTTCCACTTCATCTCTTAAAGAAATGAAGTTGAATTTGTCATTCATGAAGTGTTAGCAGATCATGTGATAGAATGATGGGTCATTCCATCTATCTCAAATAAAAGGGTAGAAAATGTTATCAAATATACATAAGTATATCTATGGTGAGGTTAATCGTATATGATTCAAAAAATGTACTTATACTTCATCTATCATACATATTAATAATATCAAACTAGTTTCTACTAACCAGAGACTTCATGTAGGCCGTTGTTAGGCGATAAAGGCCTGTCTCACTTCGGTTGTGGGTTCGATTCCCACAACCTTGCCTGATGCGATGGTTGTCGCCCATCCTATGGGTTGCCTTTTTTTTAAAACTATACGATTATAACATAAAAAAATTATATCCATAAAAAATACTATCTGATGTCAAACATAATCTATTCCAATCTTTAGGTTTATCCAAAATACTTCTGTCCAATATCATAGTATAAATAAAACTATTTCTAGAAATTTCATATACCAAGCTTTGAATATAATCATTTATCTCTCTTATATCATAAGATATATATATCTTGTTGGTCACAGTCCAAACATGTGAATTCCTTAATCACGTATTCTCTTGAAAAATCTATACCCATTGAATCGTAGTGAAAAATTTTAATGATGTCAAAAGTTAACTCCTTCCATATACCAAAATCTCTAAAATATTTATACACAAACCATAATGTAAAATTATCCTTATATCAGTCATGAGCTCATGAATACTATCATACATATTATTTTCTCCTAATCCATTCATTATGCTTATTTCAACTGCATTCCAAAAATATTTCAATAATTTTTCATGGTTTTTGGTAACATAAAATTATTAAAAACCAAAATGATCCAATACATTGATATTACAATATTAAATGATACATTAAATGATATTGGACAACATTATCTCAGAATCCCATTACATAAACACATATTCATTCGACCACATTGTTTTCATACACAACATCACAAATATTTAATGCATGTGACTTCCAATTATCCTTTTCCTTAAGAGGTTTCTTACTTTGATCATCAGTAACCCTTGTATTAGGACATTGATTAGAATAATGCCCTATTTCCTTTCACTTGAAGCATTGAAGTGTTGGTGGAGCATTCTCTATAGATTATTCTCTATTCACATAATTAGCTTCATTTTTCCCATTACTCTGACACTCACCTACTTGAAGACCTTATTTTCCACAGTTAAAACATTTTCTAGTACCTTTTAGGAAATCTCCACCATGCTTCTTTCGACACATTGAGCATAAAGAAACATTCATGTTCTTTTCACCATTGTTATGAGATTTTTCCTTAAACTCCATCTTTCGTTTTTTCTCAAAACCCTGAGATATATATGTAACAACAACTTCTAGGTCTACCTTTATAGCACAACACACAATTTCATCATAGGTACTGATGTCTCTTATAGCTAATGCACATTGAATACTTGGTTTTAATCCACTGATGTATCGATCAAATTTGCTTTTAGGTTGGATGATAAATCCAGATGCATACCTTGAAAGACGTATAAAATTCACCTCGTATATGCCAACAGATTCATCATCCTTTTTCTTAAGCTCGAGGTAATCCGTTTCTATCATTGTTTGAAGAAAATGAGGGAAGTACTTATTGAAAAACAATTTTTTGAACACGTCCCATTCCATGGATTCAATTTCATCTCGGGGACTTGTATTCCTAATTAGTGTCCACCACTGGTCAGCTTCACCTTCTAAATGGTAAATTGCCAAAATGACTTTTTCATGCTCTGAATAGCGAAGTATGGAAAATATATTTTCAATTGTACTAATCAATTGTTCAGAAACATGTGGATCAGAAGACCCACTGAATGATGGTAACTGTTGCCTCATGAAAGAATCAATAGAATATTGTTCACTTATCGGCTCATTTGGAAGTCCCTAATGATTCATAGCTTGTGTAAGTATATCAATAAGATTGTGTACTCCATATCCCATAATATTGGTTTGTTCAAGAGGAAAATCATCGCATTGTCTATTACATGGATCAACACGGTTCCTTCGGGTTCCAGCCATCATCTAAAACCCCAAAATAATATTGTGAGGGGAAAAATCATGCTAGGAAAAAACATAATAATTGGGGAGTACCTTCAATATCTAACATCTTAGGTTTACTTATATGATCGTTACCGTAATCCTAGGACTATATCATATATTTATACTTAACCTTAGGGACATCCCCATACATACCTTATAAATATCTCTGGGGATCTAACTAAAGTTTTCACATCATAGTTTTCAATGTTTGACTATACCTTTTGTCTGATAGCAACTATAAAGTCCCCAAAAATGACTTACATTGACATTACATTACTTTTTCGAAATAAATAGTAAATGACAAAAACTAACACTCAAGAATTTTAATAGTTTAGTGTCTTTGGAAACTCGTAACATAATCTTCTAATCATGGAGAATGATCTTCAACATCTCCCATAAAGATATTCCCCATTTGTTTTCTCACCTAAAACCTTTATTTATATCTTGGGGAAAATAAAATATATAAAGGGTGAGATAATATTCTCAGTAAGGTTAAGCCTGGAGAAAATAAAACATTCATTATTCATTTGAACATTAAATCATGAACAAAATGTTTAAACATCAAAATCATGAGCAATGAAATAAAACATGGCAGTACATAAGGAATACATCATAATGGAACAACAATCATGATAAAATATCATATGGATAAAACATGTAATTTTGGAAACACATTAAGAACATGATATGATTTCCATATTAGCCAATGCATTCCTTCCAAGACCATCTTAGTGGACAATAACCCTTATTGAATCAAGTTCAGTCCTCGTTCCTGTCCTGTGTCACATTACCAGATTAACTTTCTGTTACAACCATGTCTATATTATGAAATATAAATCTTTACCCAAATCATTAAAAGGAGATATAGGTCCCACAAATCTCTTAATAAAATCATTCATACTTTTTCGACAATATAAACATAAATCAGTCATTATAACCGAAAAAATAAAATGGGTTTCATAAACATTATCCCATCCTAACATAATCCATATAAAACAAATGGATATAATTTAATCATAAGAAGAATTAAACCATTTAAATAATAGAGACATTATACTTGAAACATAATCATACTAAATAATTTCTCTTACATGGAAAATATTTTTGACAAAACACTTGAAATGAATTTGTGAGTAAAATATACTTTCTTTTTCAAAATCATTTTCTTTTCACAAAATTCCATTCAATTTTAAAAGAATATTATTTTTTTCAAAATAATCAAGAAATATTGTAGAGGGTGATTGATTAAAATTAGGTGTTATGAAACCATAAAAATCCATTCATGTCATATAAGTTAATAGAAACATTACTCTCGTACTTTTGTCGGAAAAGTCAAAAAGTACCTCGTATGGTAAAAAAAGAATGATACCTTACATACCATGTAGTAAAAGTAAAAAATGGGTAAAATTTAATTTAAATATACATGTAACCTTTTTTTGAAAACATGGACATGGATGATAAATATAACCTTAGTAAATACTAACGAATAAACAATCTTAAATAAAAACAAGATTGGAAAAGTTATACCTTAACTTTTGTCAAATTTATTCCGTATGTGTCTGAAACTCCTATATCGTCGGTTTAAACATATTATTAACTTTTAATAGAAATATAATAATATTTATGATATTATATATGATTCACTTACGTCTTTATATTAACTGTACATTTGTCAATTCCATGTTAAAGCAGCGTTTTGGGCAAAATCTTTTCATTTATCGTCCGTGATTTGACTTGTAATTATTCATTTGATTACTTAGATAATTATTAATTAATTACATAATATAAAAAATGATTTATATATAATATATATCAAGAATATACATATATATAATATATTGATAAATGGAATGAAATACACCATTCATGGAGACGGTAGGCCGTACGTACGAATGAACGCTATTTTTGTTTCCTTATTAAATTTAATAGATGTATGTAAATAACATATACATAAATTAAGTATCATTAGCATGTCATATATATCATTATTACTTATTATATATACTTTAAAATCATGCATGAATTGTTAACATGGAGAATGAATCTCATCACGTCGTGGAGACGGTAATCCATACGTACGCACGAGCAATTATATTATTCCCATAATTATTGAATTGAATTGGCGTGGATGGTATAATATCTCTGAATCAGTATGATGTTATAATAACTATATATATTTATTCTTTACAACATTATACCCATCCAAGTACTGTGATGGTGGAAAAACAGATTACACCATGTCATGGATACGGTATTCCGTACGCACGCACGGGTAGTGATTTTTTCCGTAGGATGGATAGAAGGTTAAATAAGGTTGTTTCATATTTATAATAACATTTAGGTATATAAGTAATACTTATCATATTACTTTATAATTAAACAACTATTGAAGATGAAGTATATGAAGAATGAAACTTGAAAGAGTCGGTAGAAGAGATTACCTATTCCTCGACGCACCCCCTTTAAACATCTTCATAGGGCACTAGAGTTGGAATTTTAAGAAGAAAAGAACTTATATGATATAAATAGATAGGTTGAGTAGAGGAATTGGTAGGGTTTTTCTGAGATTCAAGGCTCTAAAGGGTGTGAAGAGAATAGGTAAGGGGTGCCCTTTTTATAAGGGAGGAGAGGGGCACCTTTGGTAACGTAAGAAACATTAATTTATAACAAATTCAAACTCAATTAAAAACCTCCAAAAATGACTCAAATCCTAATATTAGATTATATATGTTTGTAAACATATCAACAAATAAAATTTAGACATTTTGGGAATTTAATTTAAACAATATCAACTTGATTTATCCTTATTTAATCTATTTAATTTTATTTGTTGTAATATGATTCCAATTTTTTTAAATTATTATAAATAATTAATTAGGTGTCATGAATTATCCATAATTAGATAATTAATGACATTTTCGACCATATAAATTTAAATTTATAATTTTTAAATAGTTTTTTGATTTTTATACAATTTTATAATATGTTATTTTTATAAAATACCAATAGTGTCAATTTTGACACTATTCATTTATTTGAATTTAAATAAAATCTACATAGAGTATATATTCGAAATAAAATATTTAAAAGATTCATAGCATGTAATATTTTTCAATAAAATATTTGGAGAACATTAATTAGTTCATATAATGTTTATTTAAAAATTTATAAAACCATTTTTTAATATTTTCTTAATAAAAAAATATTACATCATTTTTGTATAGTCATTTAATATACTTATTAGTTTCATAATAATTTTAAATAAATTCTATTATGAATATAAATATAATATATTTCATAATAATATTTTTAATTGAATTTATCATCTTAAAATCACAACATTTTAATTGTTATATTTATTAAATTATGAAGGTGACATCTTTGACATCATTTAAAATTAAATAATATAAATGTCCTAATCAGTTTTATAAGGCTCCAAATGGTCCAAAACGCGACCCTTAAATTATTAGGATATAGATATACTAGACCAATAATGTTTGGTCATGTTTATGGTCCTTTTAATAGGTATTTGTATTTTAATAAAAATATATTTTTTATTTTTCACTAAATAAATAATTTCTACATCATTAATGTATAATATTTTAATGTAATAATATATTTATTAAAAATTACAAATAAATTACCATGATAATGAAATAAATTTTATCTTTCAAATGATTCTTTATAATTGAATTTATATTATATATAACTATATGTGAAAAATAATCTAATTATTAATGTTTGAGTGAGACATTTCACTTTCCATTAAATAAACTAAACAAAAGGTCTTAATCAAATACAAGTGGGTTACAATTGATTCCATATCGACCAAAATATGTCATAGGAAGAAATATAATCATAAAATTATATTAAATCAACTGTTAGGGTAATTTTATAATATTATATTTACCCTCAATTACACGATTTACCTTTAACTATGGTAAATAAAATTTACCATAGTTACTATACATAGTGCCCAAAAATAAAAACTAGCCCATTAACATAATTTTGACCTAATAATTCCAAATATGGAATCAATTTTTACTAATTCAATTCATAGAGTTTTCAGATATTAATTTAAAATTAACCCCATTGTTAAGAAAATGAGTATTAAATGTTAAAACATTGAATAAGATTAAAATGATTTTACCTATGAATTCAGTGTAAAATCAATGCTAATGACATAAATTATATTAAATGGTAAAAATAAATTATATTTATACTTTAAAATCATTCAATATTATCATTTAACCATAGAAATGATTATGATGAAAAAAGTTGTTTTTAATTAAAATAAAGAGTATTTTTAGTATTCATTAAAATATGACTGTTATCAGAATAATATGAAAAATTAATCCAAAGTAAATTTTTATTTCCTGATTCCAAAGAAGAATTTAATTTTTTCAAATTTAACTTATAGACATTTAAAAAACTAGATTTAAAGTGTTTGCACCATCAAAAGGCGGCAAAATTGCATTTTTTGAATAATACTAATTTTACCCAAAAAAATATATTTTTTATCTCATACCATGTTATATAAAATGTGTAAGATGAATTATAATTTCATAAAATTCAAAATGTAGATACTAATATTTATGACGGCTAGTTAATAATAATTTTTTAACAATATATCATTGTTTAGTGAAACCCGGTATTGCATACTACACATGCTATCGAGGAAGGTCGTGATTGCGTGTAATACATGCCTAAAATAGTGTTGTGTATACATCAAGATAATACAGTGTTGCGTATTGTACAATATAATCTTGGTGTAGCATACAACACAAGACATCAAAGAAATTATAAAAATTTATTTTTCTCAAAAAATCTAGGGGTGTTACACTCAACATCCTAGAGTAGGGCCTTTTCCATTTCCTTGACATGCATCCAAGAAATTCACTCGGGCACCCAGTGGTGGAATGAGAAGGGTGTGAGTATAAAAAAATTTGGCCACCACAATCCATGTCTTAAAAATATATTTTATAATAGATAGTGAACTGATGTATAAAATAAATTGTATGTAAACAAGGTACATTTTGGTTTCCATTAGTTAATAATGTTCATCTTAGTTCAGGCTTATCCGTTTTACTAATTCCATTCCTTCCACCATCATTGTTACTTATTCAAATCCATGAACATTCTAAATGTGTTTGGAATTATTATCACTTACACAAGGGTCTAGGAAAATCTATCAAAATATATCGGAAAAATAATTCTTGACCAAATCTCACAATGGATGCACATATCACATCAACACAATATCCTCATCTCAAATCCTCAGTTTGGGTGTAATACCATAGTGATGGGAAAAGATCCTTCTTCCCATTCCCTAAATCATGAATTTTTTTTAATTTGACATCCTATGTATAACACAACCCAATAGAATAGATCCTCATGTCAATACCCCATTATACCATACAATGTGGACATGCTTATTTATCCAATTACCACAACTATACCATTACAAAACCAAGCATAAAAAATCCATTGGAGATCAAAATACATAACAATAAACATTAAGATTAATACTATTCTGTAACCTATTAATGCATATACCATTTAAAATTCATATAAATTTATCCAAATTTACATTCTTGTGCCTCAACCCCTTTTGTGGATTCAAAAACCCCATACCTTAGAAATTATTCATAAATTATAACAAATTATCTTAATTATACCATTCATAATTTCACAATAATTTACCCCTTAAACACTAGAGAACAATTCTCATATCATATAACATAACCACATCATTACATTCATTCATTTAGATGTACCACATAATTACCATATGTTAACCCATTCCACATATTCATCATTTCCCTTTCTGTATCTGATTATCATGTTTCCAATTTTACATTCCATTACCTAATTACATGTTCAAAATTTAATATAAACAAATACCCTTATAAATTTTTAACCTAAATTCATTAAATAATCAACATTAGATATTAAAACATGATTTAAAATTTTCATGTCAATATGACAACCCCTAATGTATTTATCACACAATGAATAACTATAATAATTCCATTGAAAAATTAATCAACCAATAAAACATGTTCTAGGTTGGAATCACACTTTACTCAACAATGCTTCACTTAAACATACCACTCTCTAGGTCTGGAATTGTCAATGCACCAAATGGGTGGCCCTAAAATGGTCATGTACTCCTTTATGTATCCCACGAGGATCGTGAGGGTTTCAATTGTTAATTTAGATAGCCTTTATTATCATACACTCCAACAGAACCAAGAACTTAATTATAAATCTCTATTGAATAAATGGGTGGTAATGCCGTTTTTAAATATGTACATCTATTTTTAACTAATGTTGATATAGGAGATGCAAAAAATATAAGATGAAACATTAGGTTTTATAAAAATATGTTAATACTCGACCCACATGAGTCTTTGGAATCTGTTTTAATGTATACATGCACCAAAATTCAGGCCTTGAATGTTATCAATGTCAGTTTTTTTTAGAAAACCCATGTCAAAATTAGGATTCTATGTTAGTTTTGGATAAAACCCAACGGAAAAAGCAGGTTTTAAAAAAATAATAATTTTCACAATGTTTTTGGTAAAAACATGATGTTAGAACATTGAAACTATTAATATTGGAATATATATTGTTTCTCAATATTTTATTTCACTTCTTATAATGTTAAAACATACATAGGGATTAAATTTTATGGCCACCGTATGTTAAATAACTATAAATATCGATAGATAGGAACTTTTTCAAAGACTATATTATAAAAAATGAACAAAAATATATTCCATATGGACAAGAAAAATAATAAACATAGAGACTCAAACTAATTTTAATAATTTTATTAGTTTAATTTGAATCAATTTCATGTTAATTTTTATTTAACTTGTTTTTAGGAAAGAACACATGTGGAAATGAAAATAGTGAGTGATAAATAAAATTAAACTTTAACTAACTAATATCATTTAGATTTTTTGTCATTAAATCTCTATGATAATAATATTTAATCATCATTATGAAAATATCCATATATTTAGAAATAAATAAAACAATAATAATGAAATTAAATGATTAAATTAAATACCATTTAAAATAATCGATTGAAGAAAATTTTAAAATTTTATTGTATTGATGTTTTATAAAATGTTGAAATAATGATGAAAGGGTTCATTATATTGTAAATGAAAATATTTATGGTGGTGATTCATTAAAATTTAGGTGGAATTTTGAAAATAGAAACTCAAATTTTGAAAAAATTGATATAATAAACCCATATATTAGAAATTTTACTTCTAACATTGGTTAAATATATAACCGATGTAGAAACTATTATCATGTTGGGGTTTTAACAATTTTTATTGAAACACCGATTCCTAAAAGATTATTTTATCATCTGTAATTAATAAAATTGGTGACAATAATGGACTCTTAACTTTGTTTTTTGAAAATAAAAACAGATTAAAAAAATCAATTCACGTAATCTTCAACATTCGACATCCATAACATTTGACCCATTCATCATTTTTTTCTCACATATCTATCAAATAAAGGATTGAGATAATATCTAAAGTTATTATTTTATTTTTGGAATGATTTTGTGAAAAACTAACACTAAAAGTGAATTTTATCATCGGTTATTGAAAAACAAACTGACGCCAAAACACATGTCATATAATAATCAACTTATGAATCCCATAATTTTTTATCTATAAGTCTGTTTTTCCTCTAGGAAATATCAAATTGAATCTCTTGAAATTATCTTTTTTATTATTTTTGGCATTGGTTAATTGAAAAACTGACACCAAACTTAAATTTTAACATCCGTTATTGACCAAAATTGATGCCAAAAGTCCTGTAATATAATAGTCAAGGTCCAAAGTCCATAACCATTGATACAAATGTTTGTTTTTGTTCCAAGACCTATAAAATATAATCTTTAGAAATTATCTACAGCATGTATTTTTTTTTGGAATCAGTTCTTTGAAAAACAAATGCCAAAAGTGACTCTAATAATCGGTTATTTAAAAAACAAACAGATAAAAAAATATTATAATATAATATAAACTTATAAAAACTATTTCCATTAGAATGTAAGTCCTTTTTTATCCAATACCTGTGAAATATAATAGTGAGAAATTATCTACAACCTCAATAGGATTTTTGAGATCATTTATTTAATAACCTATGGTTAAAACTAACGGTTATCATTTTTTATTTAAAAATAAATCTAACACAAAAAAACGAAGTCATAAAATATTCAACTTCAGACGTCCATAACATTATATCTGAAAGTCTATTTCTACTCCAAGACATGTCAAATTGAATCATGAACAAATATATAAAACTTTTATTATATGTTAAATGTTTTTTATTTGAAAAATTGACATTCAAAGTTCATTTTAAACATCAGTTTTAAAAAAACCCAGTTTAAAAATCCTATTATAAAATATTCAACTTCATATGTCTATAAATTTTAACTCGTAAACCCATTATTCATCCATGACCATTAAAATAGATGGTTAATAAATTATCGACAACATGTATTCAATTTCTAAAATCAGTTATTTAAAAAAAATGATGAAAATAATTGACTTTTAACATTGATCTCTATGAAATGACATTAAAACCCAATTTTCCACTAGGGAAAAAAGAAGAACACAAGCTTCCAGGAACAAATCTAAAAGAAACTATGGGGTAATAACTGTAGACCACATAACCCGGTTATGATAATGAACATCCTCATAATAAATGAAATAAACCTGTATTGAACTACCATTTGAAGCCTCATCCTAAATCTCCACTGAATGTGATTTTTTAGGGATTTCTATGTAGATGGAGAAGAAATGGAAACCCTAAACCAAAAAGAGAAGCAACAATGGGATTATCCTTACCCAGATATTCTTTTCTCAAAAAAAATTCACTGTAAACTGGCACAAAATGAGGTGGATTCATCCATGGGAGCTCTTGAGGTTCATGGGGCATCACTAGGGATGTAGGAACAGAAATTTCGGAGAAACAGGACTGAAACAGAAAAACCCCCTATTGGAAATTTGTAATTTTTTCCAAAATACCAGGCTTCATTGTTGAAACACATAGTTTTCCAAACTGTGTGTTAACCATGAATGGACCACTATCTAGAAAAAACTCCATCAAACTATTTCCTTGGAATTCCTGAGAGTTTTCTTAACTGTGCACCAACCATTCATAAACCTCAATCCATGGTTGCCATGTTACAAGAGATACTCTACACTATTTTCAAATACAATGTGAAAACTATTTTACATGACCATAAAACTCCCCCACCCCAATCCTATATTGATCCCCCAAAACACCCCTGAGCCTCCTAATGAACATGGGAAAATACTATTTGACTAAAAGAAGGGAACTAAACTGTAACATAATTAAGAAATATATCATAATAAAATCCGGGATCTTAAAACCTCCCCACCTTAGAACCACCCATCATGGAGACACAAATCCTTGCATCACTAATCTTCCATAACTGAGGAACAGTCCACATTTCTTTTTTATACATTCCAATATTTCATTTTTCTAGTGGAAGATCAAAATACACACCAAACATAGATCAAGGGAACATACTTTTCCTATATGTATTCTAACCAAAACCACAACCCGAACTGAATACACCTCAAGGATACATCATTCTTCAAACAAACCCTAACACTATATCTTCATAGAGGAAACATATACAATAGTTTCTGACACACTACACATAGAAATATCACACATAGAATCACATCATCATTGATGAACCAATCATCACCTACTCAGTCTTACCCTATACAGAAATCAACACCCATATAACCTTGCGTCATTATCCTCCAACCCCAATCTCTAATGGTGAACAAACTCAATATATAGAAAATTAGAATTCATGATGCTTATAGTCACATTTCCCAAGTAATTTTAATTTATCATAATTGGGGAATGACCACCCGAATCTCAACTCAACATTCACATGATCTAGTGAGTTCAAACTCACCATGCCCGAACATCTATAGGGGAATTACCCTACATCGGCATCTAGATTCACCTATGAACCAATTCGAGAGTACATTATTACACTGTCCATTCATGGAATATGATCAAATTTTCCACACTTAGGTACATCTTTAGTTAAAATAGGCAGTCGATGCACCAACATCAACCCAGATGTGTGTCTCTCTCACCACATCCATTCAAGTTTACCATCTCAGGTTAGAAGACACTAACTTGCTTTTCTTGGAAATACCTCAGATTCCGGTAGAATTCCATCATCACGTCAGTACTTCCATCCAGACTGTAATCGTACTTCACCCCTAACATTACACCACATCACAAGGCCAAGGTTTCCTCTACATCAAGATGATCTAAAACACCACAGGTAAAATTTACCTGAGTGTAACCCTTATCATCATTGGAGTTATAGAATCCAAGATCTCTTACCAAAACATGCTGTCATACCCAAACAAACCCTTCTACAACATCAGTTCAGGCACCACAAGCTTTACATGGATCCACCCGAATCATGAATACAACACCTTTCAAATTAGTCACCACATCCATGGAAACTATAGCCTCTATAAATAACCGAACATTCACCTCAAAGGTAAAAAATTATAATCCTAGTTCCACTTCATCATCTCTATATTCCCCTCTCCACATCTTGGTTTTACTTTTCACTCCCCACATTATGAGTGTCATTTACAGTTCTATAGTTATGGGATTCTAACAAAAATATATTATACACCACCATAATCAAATCCCCAAAAAAATTTCCTGTAAATATAGATTTTTTTCCAAAACAAGAAAATGAATGTCACACAATGCTCATTCATAGATTCCATGAACATCACCCATAGTGCTTTTCAATATTCTGTTTAACTTGAAAACATCACCCAATTCCCTCGAGGGTGTAATTCCCATAATGAAGCACTAGATATTCTATGTCTAAGAGACTAAAATCCACTATTTACCTCATAAAACCAAACACCTTCATGTCTCTTTGAATATTCTAGAGAATCTCAACATACCTGGGATTATATCATGCGATTGGGAAGGATCGTCACTAGTTGAGGTATACTAAGGAGTTGTCGACAAACAAACTATACCACACCACTCGATTTATTCCAATGAATCCCTAACAGCTAACCACCGAAGAACAGTGGTCTACCATAATAATTAATATAGAGATCTATCACAAATCATCCATTACCTGTGTTTATCCCATCACCTACTTAATTCCCTAACCATGTATGTTGGTTAGTGGGCATCATAAGCCATAAGAATGCCTATAGATATTACCCAACAACCGAAATATTTATACAAACATGTTCAGCTATGCGACCACCCTCACCAATGGTGTCACCATCATCCAAATGAATATAACCAAACATTAGTCACCCTTTCTCTTCCACTAAAAAACAACATCAAGACCTCTATTAATCAATATCCAAAAAGAATTGTTATGAACACATAAGACACAACCCTTAAAAACAAACATCTACTCCTATCACAAATACTAGGGATCCCTTATTAGTGAACCATACCCAACTATTCCATTTAATAAATCATGGTGGAACATAGCATGAATTGACACCACCTTAGAAGTATCTCCCATGATTCATATTACAAGGTAATTTCACCACTGGGATACCCTTTCATGATGTAACCCTTTATTTTCTGAAAAAATATTCATGTAACCAAATCCCACATGGTAACACTAACCATTTTCCTTCCCAGATATCCCTCTAGGCCAATCCCTCACCCTACAACATTCTGTGTTCCATTATCAATGTCCAAAACATCTAAACGTGCAAAAGACTCCCAAAATAACTTATAAACTACTCTAAACTCTCTCATAGGTTACCATAATGGTTCAATGATACCAACATACTAGACTACAGTCACAACCAGAAAATTTCATTGGTCCTCTCTCAAAAACATATATATTGTGACAAGAAAAAAACAATGCTCATGAATAGAACTCTTACCTTTATTCTGATGTACGTTGTTCCTAGTGCACCAAACGAAAATTTACTCTAGATTTCATACCAAATTTGTACACATTCTTCGACGCTTATAGGATAACATCGTCTATAAGAATCAATAAAAAACTTGTATGGTCTCAACTCACAAGGTCACCATGATCTAGGAACCATAGATAAGGATCAGAATGCACTTCGTATGGTCACGGACCCTGAGAGTTTCCACATTCACATTATTGAACAACGCCTCCTGACTAGAAGAAAAAACAACTCAACCAAGCACTCCCTAAACTCACCATCTAGGACATATCATAACTAGAAAGGACTCACAATCCAATTCAAAATCTCAAAATGGTCACTATCACTGGTCTAAACCACAAATAGAAGTGTCAAAATGACAACACAAGGAATAACAACATTTTAGCACAATCATTGTCATTTTAACGATATCAATCACCAGAAGCCTTGCTAAATGAAAAATATGAATAAACCATATAGGGAAAAATTTCTCACAATATCAACTACTAAACAAACCATTCATCATACAATATCTAAAAGGTCATCATCAAACATATAACACAACCCTTTACCATACCAATTGTGGGTCATGGTCAACATGTGGTAACCAATTTAAATAATCACATGTCTTTCGTCAACACCCCCTCACACTATTTTTTCTTTGAGACACTAAATCATCCATCTCAATTTATCTCAAACCAAAATTTTTACTTTTTCATAATATTTCATTATACATGACATTATTTATCAATTCATTTGAATTATTATCATTCCCCCACTTACATTACCATTATTAGAAATCATATTATTTAGATTTACTATGGAATCAAAATTATTTATACCCTCTATTCCAGGCTCACCCATCCTATGTGAGTTTTTATAATGATGTTTTACTCTAATATCCTCCGGTGCATAAAAATATAAAATAAAGAATAACCACATGCCATTCCAAAAATGAAAATAATAACATAAATCAGTCAAACCACACAACATTTCAGTCATGCAGTGGTGAAACAACATTCATCTACAACAACAGACATCATGAACAACAATTCCCACCATGGGTGACTTGGGGTATCCTCCGTACATGGGTCAGCTACTACAAGGAATGATCCCATTACCACAGATTGAAAAAAGTCCAAAACTCTATTCCATCATAAATAAATAATAATAAATTGAAAATAAATAATCAGATACAACTTTATAACATCCTCTACCTAGGAACCACTAAACTGGTACCCCGATCTAAGTCGTCACATGACCTCATGTGCACCTCCCGATATTCCAAATGTTGCCAAATTGTGGTGAGAGTATAATGAGTCTCAGAGGGTATTCTATTCCCTCTTTAATAGAGTAATACATAACATAAGACAATATAAATATCACAATAATATGAAACAACAAATAATAAAATTAATTCATCTCTCAAGTGGGTAAAAACCATAAATCAACATTATCAAGGTCCTGATATACTATTAGTGTGAGTAAATAAAATCAAAAAATAAGAAAAATGGAAAATCCCAAAATGGATCCCAACTCTATGTCTGGATCCCCCTATATGTACATCACAAGACCAAATCAACTTCTTATAGAATGGCATTTTCCCTTGTCCTGACCATAAACCATGAAATCATCTTGTGTTCCCAATGGCAGCTCGAAAAGGGTGTGAGTAAAAAACTCAATAGGCCACCAATAACTATGTCTACAAAATATCTATCCTAATATATTTTTCATTCATGTATATAATTAATTTTAAGTAAACTTGGAATAGTTCGGGTTCCATTAGTCAAAAATATTTTTAGTCCATTCTTAGTTGTTTTCCTAATATCATATCCAAAACAGTATTTTTTACTTATTCCATTATTAGTACATGATAAATGGAATAATAATACATATTATATACACAAGGGTCTAAGGAAATAAATCACAATGAAAAGGTAAAATAATTCCAATCCTTGTCTTACTACGGATACTCATATAAAATGATCACATTTTCCTTATCTCGAATCCAGAGTCATGGTGGAATGAAACCATTAGTGGAATAGAGAATTAGTCACCTTCATTAACCCATGCATTTTTTGGGTGAACTTTAGATCCTCAGTCTCACTCGACATGTGAGGATAGATCCACATCTAAATACCCAAGTCTACTAAGCTATGTTAACATGCTTATTTATCTAATCCCCATAACCATACCATAAGAAAATAAAGAATAAAAAATTCCGCCAAAGATCACAAAACATAAGAAATTACTTGGGGATTAAAATAAGTCCATAACACATTAATAAATTTATAGTATAGAATTCATAACCATTTATCCAAATTACCATTCTTGATCCTTAACCCCTTAAGTGTTCTGAAAGACCCTATACATTATACATTATTCATAAATTACCATATATATTCCCACTTATCCAATTCATTATTTCACAATCATTTACCAATTATTTACTCATGTATATTTCCCATATCAAAAAACAAAACCACCTTATTACATTCATCCATTTAGGAGTAACACCTAATTCCCATGTATTAACCCATTTTACATATTAATCAATTCCCATGTTACATCACATTAACATTATTCCAATTTTCCATTCCGTTACCAAATTAAAAGTTCACAATTTAAAATGAAATAATTCTATTTGGGATTTATATCCCAAATTCATTGATTAATCAATATAATCTATTTCAACCTAATTCCAATTTTCTTTTCATTCTTAAAATACCTTATAACCTTATCACCATAGTAATATATATCATCATTCTATTTAAAACAAAATCAACTAGTATAAAATCTTCTTCATGTTCTTTACACTTTAAATGATAATCCATAAAATAACTCTATAACTCTATCGGTCTGTGATTTCCAGCGTACCCCTTGAGGGGCCTTAAAAGGTAAAGTCTTCCCCTACTTATATTACTTGGATCTTGAGGGATTAAATTGGTCATTTAGACACCAAATTTTATCAGACACTACAATGAAACCAATAAAATTACTAAGGAAAATAATAATACAAGATTTCATGCACAAATCAAAAAAAACATTGGGATAGTACTTGTTGAGCACCTACCTCAAATCAGATAATGAACACAATCCTACTAGAATACATTGATCTGGATTCAACCACCCATTGCGGCCTTATCATAAATCTCACTATTAAAAATCTTATTAAGGGGTTGTAAGGATATACAGTAGAAATGAAAACCCTAAACCCAAAAGAGACGCAAGAGTGTGATAAGCCTTACCCGGATCATGGTTTCGCAACTGATCACACAATAAATGGCCAAAAACTGAGTGAGATTGATATATGTGATCTCATTAGGTTATTGGGGAATCATAAGGGCATGATTATGTGAAATATATTAGAAATATTAATTAATTATAAAAACACAATAATGGAAATATTTAAATTTTCAAAAAATTACTAGGCCGCACAGTTTACCCGTATAGTTTTCCAAAATGTGCATGATCCATTATCCGAAAAACAACAATTCGAACGGTTTATGGTTGATTCCACATAGTTTCCTATCAATTTTGAACATTTTTATTAATCCTTCAACAATCTTGCATAAGAATGTGTCCATGGATACATAGTAACCTAAGATACTCTTCATAGTTTGCACTAACTATTTTCAAACCATGTAACATTACCAAAAAACACTTTTTTACACAATTTACATGTCTTGAAACATCAAAACACCCCCAAGATTCATCAAAAACATGATAAACAATTATATTTAAAAAATAGGGGAATTAAACTGAAACATAAATAGAAACATACCGTAAGAAAATCTGTGATCTTACACCAACTGGTATATATTTCTATTATGATCTACCTAACCTATACCATACTAAAATTCAATGATGTTTTTTATACTTATAAAAAAGTTTATTTTATGTTTATATTCCTTAATCTATGTTTTTTAAACTAGCATTAAAGCATTCTACTAATATTTTTTTTATAATAACATTAGATACACTGACCATTGTTACCTGGTGGCAGTTCCTCACTTCATTACATTGGTGTAATAAAAAATAAATTCAAATCATGAAGGACCAAATAACTATGTAGATTTCGAAAAATTGAAATAAAAATTAATTATAACATTTCAAAATTAATGGAAATAAATGATAGGAATTCCATTTTAAATATCAACATCTTCTAGATTATCCCTACAAGTCTTTCATAATTTTAATCTTCGCACCGTAGAGAAAATAAAACATATGGAAGGGGGGATATATGATCATTATTAAGGGTATGTAATAAAGAAGAATACAATATACAAAATAATAAATTTTTATTGATTTGAAACACATACCGTTAGAATATAAATTTGAACATAACATGGAAATAATAAAAAATGAAAATAATAATCACATAAGAATAAATATTAAAGATGGATATTCTAATAATAGAATATTTACATTGATTACCAAATTTCTAATATCATAATTATGGAATAAATAATGTCATAAATTTTAAACATACTATCAAGGCCCTATCCATGACATATAGAAATGGTTATGGTCTTGGAAAAACAATATATAAAAATGGGCAAGGCCTATGCCAAGAACTTATATTTTTTGTCTCATGGGACATACTGATTCATCATGTTGATATATATGGACCCTCCCATAAATTCATATGTCCATTAAAATCCTCATATTAATGATTTAAAAAAACATTATATAAATTAGTGATGTAAATGACTTTCCTAATCTGTGAACATAATCACTAACCATTCAGAGTAGTATGGTGAATTGTGTCAAGATATCACATCCACAGTAAAACTGATCTTAATAAAATTAATAAAATATTTTATGTGATAATAATTAGATAAAAATATCAATATATTATAAAATTAAAAATATTCATTAACTTAGGAAAATACATAAATAATATTATCATGTAATTCTTGAGAGAAATACACATTTCACTTTATAATGATGTGTTCTTTTGCAAAATCCATTTGAATTTTTAATATATGATATTTTAAAAATAGAAATGGTAAATTATTATTTTTATTGAAAAAATTAGTTATGTTGAAAAAATAATGTTTTCTTAAAAAATAAAATGGTTGGGGCATAAAAATAGGAGTGAAATCAAAATGTTCCCTTTAATCGGTATTCCTTATCAGAATAATTGAAAAAGGGACCTTGTAAAACTTGTAATTCTAATAAATAAAGATGAAATAAGATGTATATATAAGACTGAAACATATAAAAATATAAAAAAAATTCATATAAGGATGGAATCATTTATTTGTGGCAATGATAGTGAAAAAATTACCTAAAGAAAACAAATGTAGGTTTCGGTGGATTCCCTAAACTTGTGTCTTAATGTGTTCTTCCCTTGACCTTAATATCATATATATTAAAATTAAATCCATTAACTAATAAATAAATAATATTATCCACATTTATATGATTAATTAATGTTTTATCATGTTAATTTATGATGTTACTGATGAGTTATAGTGTTTATTTTCATCATTTGCAAGTATTCATTTTCTTGGTTTTCATGATCAGTTTTCTTGTTTATAAGTAATGAAGTTCATCTAGATATAAAATACCTACAAAAAAATTAATTATATTTTCTTAATGAAAATACTGAAGTGAAATTGGTTTAATATATTGTTTTCCATGATATTATGATGAATAATTAGATAACATGTTATAGATATTAATTTATATTAATTAAATTGCTTTTAGATCACATCAAACTCATTTTGTTTTATCATTTGGTATTACGTAAATACTTTAATTGTAGAAAAAATAATATATTTTAATATAAATATAAAAATCTATTTCAACTATTAAAATGAATTTATTAATTGACATGAATACGGTAAAGAAAAATGAAATTATTTATATGTTAAGGCAATGAAATAACACATCATGAATAACATATCAATTTTTAGAATAAAAATAGAGTGGATAAGGGGGTTGATGATAGATTATTGCACATGTATAATAAAATTAAATATATTTATGTTACTAGAGTTTTCAGGATATTTGTATTTGGGGAGGTGAAAAGAGAATAAGAAAAGAAAATAACGTGAAATGGAATTAATTGGAAAAGAAAGAGGTTTTTACCAATATATTTACTACTCCTTGCGAACCTCCTATTGGAAAATGGTTTTTGTCTTTTGATGAGGACATAAGAACCTAGACATGGGGGAGGTTATTGGGAAGATTATTGATTATATATTTGACAAGTATCAATTTTTGGATGGTTTGAGGTGAATGAATGGTGATGGGTAGTATTTATATTTGAGGTGAACTGTGTTTTTTAAATATTTTATTCAATTGTTTATTATTTTGGATCAATAAGATGATAATTTTTTTAATTATTATAAAAAATAATAATATGATTATGGGTAGTTCTGGATTATAGTTCCCACATCATTGATGACTCAAGGATTATTTTATTTAGCTTTTATTTTATTTATTCTGTAAATTATCATATTTTACTAGTCACCAAAAAAACATATATTTTAAAAAATAAAAATAAACAAATCACCATAACCATTTATTGGAATGTATAACTTATAAATGGAGTTCATTTTATGAAATTTATTTTCTAAAAATGATAAATTTAATTTATAATTATTTTCATCATCTACTCAAAAAATATAGTTTCCAAATTCATAACTGATTTTATAACACTCTAAAAATTTATATATGGTCTCATAAAATTATCATAATATAATGTGGAAAAAAATTAATTTATGAATATATTTTATGATAATTTTTTTCCTTTTAACTATGTTTTTAATTATAAAATTGTAATTAGATACTTGTGGTATACAAAAATATAAACACTTAAATAATGTTTTTTAAAAAATATTCATATACTTATACAATGATATAATTATATCACACATTCATTTATACGATTCCTAAATATAATTAATACATTCATGGGTACGGGTTACTATTCATTTTTGTTATTTACTATTCATGTGTGTCATATTACTATTGATATAGTCATGTTACTATTTAATCAGTCTAGGTTTCATACCTTTTTAAATTTCCTCCTATTTCATTCATTATTCTTTTATAAAGGTTACTTTTTTTACTAAGTCATTTTATATTTTTTATAAAATATGAAATAAATATAAAAATGGAAATCTCATTTATTAAAATCTGGATCATTACAATAATAGTTTTGTTTCAAGATCATTTCCCAAATGTTGATGAATTTTTTTACTGTATAAGGAAATATGAATTTTTGATACACATTAATTTAAAAATCACAAATTTCCCCATTGTTTGTGCTTTAATAAATTCTCGATTCATTTTTTACTCATAAAATAGAATATTGTAGATTTTTTTTAATTCGTCAAGCACTAAAATTCAATTATAATGAATCATAAGATCTTTAAAAGAGTCACAAGTCGTTCAATATATCTCAAACTATATCCCAAAAATAATATGATTCTCATAAGTTATCCAATATTATATATTAATGTATAAAACCACGTCTAATGGTTTTCTACACCCATTTTATAAATGTGTAATCTTATGAAAAATTCAAATGATTAATATCCAAAACATTATAAGGAATGTAATTAAATTTCCAAAATTAACTTGTCATTCATCCCCCAAATTAAATAAAGTAACTCTTAATCATCACAGAAAAATTATGTGAATAGATTTATCGTATATTATTTTGAAACATGGTAATGAATTAAATTACCATTAAACCTTATCAAAAACATACATTGTTCTTAATTCCATAGATAAAATATATATTTTAGGATAATTAATTAAATACAAAATTATATGAAGTCCATCAATGATATCATAATCCACTATTTCAAAAAAACCATAAATCACTTCCAATGTATTTAGTAATATCCAATTGACATTATCCATATCAGTCATCTTTTTACCCATGTATCATTATTGAAATATAAAGATCATATTAAGGGTTATATTCCCCTCAATCACCTGTTTTTCAAATAAATCATACTACAAATGAATCATTTTTCTTGTTCATATGTACCACTTGATATACAATTTCAAATAATTAACGAATTATTAATATATTATAATCCTTATACCATTAAAATTCCATAAAAATAGGATATCATTGATTAAATACTACAATTTCATAATTCACTATTCCAAAAAATGCATATTAATCATTCCACATAATATTTGGTAGAAGAATAATATTGAGCACGACCATATAACATTTTTAATGGTATATTCCTTTGACACATGGGAAATTCATTTTCATTGTTCCCCATTTCCTTTCAATTAAATCTTTTAACACTATAAACATGCTTACATCCCTTTAAATCATGAGCATAGTGACCATTATCTCTGCACTTGTAGAAACTATCATTCCCTATAATTCTATAATATGGAGTTTCATTACATAATTATCACATGTGTTAAATTTAACCCCTTAATGAATTATGATATTTCTATTTTAAAATTTGACATCTTTGATAGTTTATGCTTCACGCAACATCATGTTTATAAAAGTAATGCAATATTAAATACTAGAGTTGGAAAAGTAATATGGCCATTAATTAATAGTAATATGACCATTAGAATATTTTTATTCACTATTAATGTAAAAAATAAAGTTTCTATATTTTTAAAATGGATATATAGTATATTTGTGTGATTGAATAAGTAAATTAATTTTTTAAAAAATAATAAATTATGTAATGATATTTTTCTACAACATAAATGTTTATTTATAGTTTTATAATTAAAATAATTATTTAATAGAGAAATTATTTTCATAAAATATTTTTATATATTTATATTTTGTTGTCTCATGGTTATATTATATTTTTTTACATTAATTGAATTATCAAAAAGTAATAGAATCAATTACAATTGTAAAATGAATTTTTTCAATTAAATGATTATTCTAATTAAAAATTAAATTTCACATATTTAGGAAATTATTTTCATAAAACAGATCCCATTTTTTAATTGCATATGTAAAAAAAGGATAAGGTATTTTTGTTTGATTTTTTTTAAATAGTTCAATTTTTTGGTGAATTGTGTCATACGGTAATTTTTGGTATTAAAAATGTTAGCTGAATACATGAATTATTGAGTCATGGATGATGTATGAACCCATTAGTATGAAAAAACATGCATTATTTCCTATATTTAGTGGCACTAGTTTTTACAATTCAGATTCAATATAAAAAATAAAAAAAAGATAACTAAATAAACCAAAACCACCCATCTCCTCTACTATAAATATAACCATCACCACCCCTTCTCCTCACTGCTCAAAATCCTTGATTTATACTTATATTCTTCCTATATACTCTAAGAAACATCTCAAACACAATATCATATATCTAGTCTCACAAAAATAAAATTTCCATATCCCGTAAGGTGGTTCTCAATGAGGCGACACTCAAGAGGTAAAACCATCTATCACTCTCTCTATTTCAGTTTATTTTCTTATCCTCACCTTACATCCTCCATCAGAACATTCATGATAACACTTATATCATATATATATATATATCTAATGTAATGATATTATTTTAATGGTATATAACCATGAATTCTCTTCTCTTCCACTTTTTAAAATAATAATGAATAAATCATCTATAAGGTGTCGATCTACCGCCTTCGTGGATGAAGAGTTTTTATTTTTCAATTTCACCAACAAGGATGGTAACAAAACTATTTTTATAGACTGTAATACATATAATACAACTTATTTAATATTATACAACTAGTTTATATACATAATATTAATATATAATATAAAACTAGTACGTGATGATCGAAAAAATGCAAAAATAAGCCAAACGGTAACCATTAAAATTTTATTTAATTAATTATCCTCATATATGAAAAATTGATATATAAGACCATTAAATAATTTAGAAGTTAATCATTAACTTATAATTTTTATTTTGGAATACTATTCCAATTTTACATGATCATTTTCACAAGTCTACATGGGAACCAATCATAAAGGTCAAGTCAATGAACACATCTAAACGATAATATTAAATATAATAACTCATAAAAAAAGAAATAAATTAAGATAAAAAAATTATTATAAATAAAATAAATTTTGAATTGGTTGTTAATTAATTTAATAAATAATAAAACTTCATCGTCCATAATGTTATGTACATGTTTAGAACACATTCGTACATATGGTAATGGATTCTCCCATAACTTCTATATATCATTTGGGTTACATTTCTCTCTATTTAAACCATTGTAATTTTTATTTATTTTTACATAATTACACTAAATTATGTGTCCATTTTCCAGAATAATTTATCAACATCATTTAATCCTACATTGATGGTAACTGCATGAGTTTGTAAGGTTCCCTCTTCAATTTTTGTCGATAAGCAAGCCTTATTAAATAGAATATCAACGTTTCTAACCCATTTTCAAAAGCTCTCGATAATGTATTTTACTCCACTGATATTTTTATGAAATAAATCATTTTATCAGGAAAATATTTATGATCATTTCTAATTAAATAAAAAATTCCCTTTTCTGTTTTAAATACTCTTGTGTATTTTCTCTTAAACTGTACAGAAGATGCTTATTTCGAATGTTTACAAAAATATCTTGTAATTTTTTTTCAAATGAATTTGAAATTATTTATGAATAATATATAGTTACATTGTCCCCAAATTAAATTTTTTAATATATAAATTTTGTACTATTATTTGATGACAAAAATAAATGATTTTTATAAAGAACTCTTCTATCTAATGTAAAAAGGGTATTTAACTAAAGATTTCGTCGAAGATTTTATTAGGGTATTTTAAACTATTGAAATGCCAAAAATTAAATAATATTATTAATTTGTATTGATATTTAATGATGTTATCTACCATATTTAATCAAATGGTTTGTGATCAGTAAGATTTTGGAAGTTCTTTCCTTATACCACTCAACATTTTTCTCAGAATGGCGTGTGATTGCGTTTATTAATTGAGGAAAAATGTTAATTTTTTATATTTATAATTTTTTCTTGTTACAAACAATTAATATTAATAATTAATTGGAATTATTAGGTGACAATAGGCTCCCACTATATACCATCAATTCATCGGTATGTCTCACGGGAAAAAAATATGCACTTGGAAAATTCCTTACTCATTTGTTATAAAGTAAAAACATTACAGATTCCTTGAAGGTATACATATGATGGAATACATTATGAATTTACACATTATGATGATATTAATTGATATTCCCAGTGATCAAAATACTTTTAGAATATCTATGGTTAATATTATTTCACATAAGCTTATTTATGGAATTTATTATTCATATTTTATTACTAATATATAATGATAAAAAAATATGTTTTAAAAGAATATATTTTTTTTATTAACCATAACATAATGTTTATATTTATTTATGATAGGTTTCACTATATTTCATCACCTTAAGGATCATTTAATATCACCTCATTATATTGTTTATCAACAGATGTGATCATGTTTATTATGAATGACTTATTGGGATATTCTATGAGTATGTGGGCATTTCCAAATGCTGTTTATATCTTATTTTATAAATTAAACATTAAATGTAAAATATTTTTATGTAACTAGTTCTTTCAAATATACAAATCTGTTTATCACATTGGGATGCGATCTCTTTTTCATAGTGCCAAGTCAATTTATTAAGGCATTGGATTTGGGCTACTGGAGTTAGGGTCATTATAGTTGGTATAAGATAAATTTTAGTATAAGCATTTGAAATTTTATTATGAAACATAATAATAATATATACTCTTAGGATAATTATATAATTACAACTTATAATTGATATATGGTAGTGATTATGTGGGACTTCCTATAAATACATTCATGTATTGATACTACAGGTGTGTGTGGATCTGGAACAGATGTAACGTGGGGTATAACATATAATAATGTGTTCCCTGATTAACTCAGAGTTAACTAGTAAATGATAATGGGCCCTACTAAACACCTTGTTTGATACATCTAGAGTATAAGAATAGATTAATTCAATATTTTTTATCAATTTTTTGGAATGATTTCTAATTAAATATGTCCCCCAAAAAATTTCGCTATGATTAAATGATTAGATATGTATAATATTTTAGAATTTTGTTAATTGTTGATATTTTGATATCATTCATTATGATTAGTAATCAAATTTAGCATAAGCAGTTGTCTAGAAATTGTGACTATTTAATGGAATAGAAATTGTTTTAATGCACATATTTCATGTAGGGATTTACCTTCTTTATAGATAATAATTAAATTTAATAAGATGCCTTTAGAGATAAGAAACATATAAATCTACATGGATAGATAACTCATAATATGAATAATAAACATACCCTTATGGATCATCCTGATCCACAAAATTGATGAATTATTGTAGGATTCTTCATGAGGAAACATCCACCGTCATTCAATAGGACTACAAACCCATTTGTATCTGATAAATGGACATGTTCTATAGAGAAAATATTTCTATTTTTGGGATGTAATGAAATGAAAAAGGATATCTTGGTCATTCTTATTCATTTGGGATATTCAGATCAATGGTTTCCATTAATTTAAAACATAAAATATAAGGATGAAATTGAAAATATGGAACAAAACAATTTTAATGAAATATTATTGGAAAAACTTTTCCCTCACAAACATTGAGTGTATATAGAGATAAAAATTTTGAGTCTAATAAAAAATAGGATAAAACTGTTTCAAATTATGATTCAAAAAACCCTTTTTTAGCATGTAATGCTTTTAATTTCCTTAAAAATACAAAGAGAAATATTGATCTATTAATTGATGTTTTAAAACAATTCCATTGAAGGGAACTGGTCTCCCAAACATTCACATAATATGAATATATAGTCTTATATTCTCTTTAAAGAGAGAGTTACTTCTTAGGGACTTCTGACATTAATGGAATGAAATAAAAGAAATTGGTGGTAGAGAAAATAATTGATAATGGGAAGAATAAAAAAGAATTTTTTTGTTGTGTGATTCTTTTGGGAGGAAACACCCTAATGCCTAATTAAAAGGTAAATATTCTTTCTAGAATAATGGTTTTGAATGACAACATACACATTATTGTATAATAATTATGAAATCTTACAATGTTCAATACTACAATTTTGCGGAGGTAGGATAGTATGAAAATGTTTATCTGAAGAATCTTGGAAACATTCTACAGAAAAGGTCACGCGATCAAGGAAATGTTTATATGATAAAAACACATGAGTTTGAAGTTATTAATGATGTATTGGAAGTTACATTTAACATATTATTAAATTTATCTATCGTTTTATTTTATTCTACATCATTTAATTTCATTGTATCTTCATATTTATCATTAAAAAAAGATATTTAAATTTAATTTTAAAATGGAGTTGTTCTTTAAGACATCCAGTGGAAGAATTATTACAATAAATATGTATCGAGAAGTTCTAATTATGAAATGTAAATTCACTATAATTATTGATTTTATCATTATATCTATGCTTTATTTTGATATAATTCTTGGTGTGGATTGCTTTTCAAATTATAATGAATAAAATAATTTTCAAAGAGAAGTAAATTATTTTTTATGATGAGGGTATGGAATTTTTAATTTTTTTAGAGGAGACTTTATTCTATGATTCATATCTAGATCCAACTCTCTTTTCTCATCTAAATGAATTTATTCGAAGAAAAGTGAAAACAAAATTACTGGATGTGGAATAAAATATTCAAATTAATGATTTAAATATTTTATTAGAAATCATTGTTGTAATGTCGAATAATTGTAATGTACATCCTTTAGGGTGGGAATTTGAGTTATCTATTTATTTAATCCCTAATGTAAGACCTATATCAAAGGATACATATAGAACTTCCATGGTAGGGATAATATAGTAAAAGAAACTGCTAGAGGAATTGAGTGATAATGTATTTATACAGCCAGTTGTTTTACCTTGGGAAGAACATATTCTTTTTCTATGGGGAAAGATGGTTATATGAGTTTATGGATTGACTATAAGAGATAAATTTTTTTATGATAAAGAAAATGTGTATTCTTCCCCAAAATGATTATTTTTTTGATCAAATTCATGCAGAAAAATATTTTTCAATGATTAACCTTCATTCTATATATCATCAATTGCATGCGAAGAAGAAAGATATTCCAATGACAACATTTTGAACCAGTTATAGACATTAGGAATTTATAGTAATTCCATTTTTAATTTTTAACGCACCATTTTTTATGGATATAATTAATAGTGTGTTCTACGAATATATTGATTAATTTTAATGACAATAATAACCACTTGCGGTTTGTTTTGAAGTCTCTTATATAAAAATAGTTATTTTAGAAGTTTATAAAGTTTGAGTTCAATCCTCAAACAGTTTATTTTCTGGCCATTTTGTCTCTGAAGAATTAATATTAGTTGATGCTATAAAGAAAAGGGTATCTCAAGAATGGAAAACCCCAATGAACATAACCAAAGAAAGTATTTTCATTGGTTTGGCAATATTATATTGATGTTTCATTTTTAGTTTTCCCGATTATCTTACATGGTAACTAGGTTTACTTCTGAATGGGTAATGTTTATTTGGAAAAGGAATGTAAATAATACTTTAATGAATTCATGATCATATTAGTGAATGATTCGATTTGACTATACTACTGGGAAATAGTGTATTCATGATTTATAGTGATGCATCAATGAAATGACTGGGTTGTGTTCTTATAGAGAATTATAGAGCTATTGCATATGCCTCAAGGTAGTTAAAGACACATGAATAGAACTATCCATCTGAATATATTGTTCTAATAGCCATAATATTTTCATTGAGTATATGAAGACCCAATCTCTATGGTGAAATATTTGTGATATATACAGATCAAAAGATCTTGAAATATATATAATTATATAAAGAATATAACATGATGAAAATTGATGAATCAAGATACACAATTATTATTAATGTTCAATACAATAAAACATAGGGAAGGAAAATAATTTATAATAGGCATTGAGAAATTAGGATCATGGAGTTAATAATAATATGAGGCTTGAAATGGACCTTGTGTTAATGGATTAAGTGAAGATGGATATAGGAATTATGAAGGAAGGTAAAAATCATGACTTTTTCAACCATTTTCCCAACTATAATTATTGGAATGGATTAAATGTTATTAGTATGATGATTTAAATTCTAAAAGTAGAATTAAAGTTTTGAATTATGGGAGGTTAGAATACTGCATGTATAAGGATGGAATTCTGAAATTTGACAGAAGATATTATGTTCCCTCTACACACAAGAAAAAAGGGAATTATTAGGTAATTCTCAAAGCCCTAATATCCCAATAAACTATTGTATAAATTTGATGTATATATATTTTAACGAAAAAATATATTGGGATAATATGAATCTTCATATTTATGAATTTATATCATGATTTTTAGTCTGTCAATAGGTTAAGTATGAAATAATAAATCCTAAATTAGTCATGAATCCCCTTCATATTTTTATATTGAAATGGAATTAAATTAATATGATTTTCATCCTAGTATTAAAAATAACTCCATGAAATAATGATTCCGTATGTGTAATTATGGAATGACTTAAAATATCTTCACATTTCCTCACTATAAGGAATTATTTTACACTAGAAATCATAGCATGACTCAAGATTAATAAATTTTTAATACTTCATGGAGTTCCTCGTTCATTTTGGTCTGATCATGATCCATGATTTACATCAAAATTATGGAAAAGAGAGCATAAGTGTCTTAATAGTGGGATTCATTTATGAAATTATTATAATCGTCAAACATATTAGATTTCTAAATGTATAATTCAAATATTAAAATACACATTGATATCATTTTTACATTAATTTAGAGGTATTTGGGATCATTATTTACCATTGCTTCAGTTTACCTACAATAATAGATTCCATTCAAGTATTAAAATGGAACCATGTAAAGAATTTTATGGAATGAAATTTCATACACCTTCATTGTGGGATAAAGTTTTGGAAATATGGCTTTTAAACCCATTACATTGGGAGGAAATAAAAAATGGTAAATAATATTCAAACATTTATCAAAGGAGGTCAATGTAAGAAAAATGGAGATATCTATAATCAATGGAAGGATTTTAAATTTGAAGTGTGAGATAATGTTTTCCTGAATGTGTCTCCATGGGTAGTAATTATAATATTTGGAATGAAAGATAAAATAATCACTATGTACATTGGTCTTTTAAAAATTCTTGAGATAGTTTGTGATGTGTCTTATCAGTTACATTTTCCACCTAGCTTCTCAAAAGCACACAATGGGATAAACATATATTTTTTAAGGATTAACATTCCTGACCCAACACTTATACTCAATTATGAAGGTATATAATTGCAAGTTATTTATCTTATTGTCAGGATCCTATCCATATTATAGATTATAAAGAATAGTTACTGAGGAATCGAATGACTCGACTAGTAATAGTAATTTTGAAAATTCATAAAATTAAAGTTGATATGTGGGTACCAAGGGAATTTATGATGAAGAAATAACAAAATATTTTTATAAGGTGACATTCTAGATATTTCAAAGAAAACGATGTTTTATTGAAGGGATAAAATTATACTACGATATGTATTGGTATGTCTCTTATAAAATATAATTCCATTGATAGTTTAGGCTCTATGCACCCTCGAGTTTAAAACCATAATATATTGTTACGTATTACTTTTGGAATAGTAATATAGCCATTAATAATTGTTGAATTGACAATAAAATATTAGATTCCCCTATGAAATTATAAGTTATATTTCGTTATCTTATAAATTAAAATATGGGATATCTGTATCATAAAATAAATATATAAATATTAAAAAACAATAAACTAATTGTTGATATTTTTGTGAAATATAAATATTTATTTATAATTTTATAATTAAAATAAATACTTAAAAGAATATTTGTATCTATATAAAAATTACTAAATTAATATTTTGTTTTTTATGATACATTTTTATTTTGTGAGATGATAATTAATTTTTCAAAGTGTAGTAAAACAATTAAAAATATGAAAATTAGTATTTTTAATATAAATGTTGATTTTAATTATAAACTAATTTTATCACATTTTGTTAAATATTTTCATAAAATGGATTCCATTTTTGAATTGTAAAATTTGAAAAAAGTCTAGTGTGTATTTTTGGTATTTATCTGAAATTGATGAATATCTGGTGTATAGTGAAATTTTCTATTTGTTGGTATTTATCATTTTAGCCAATTACCCTAATTCTTGAGACATGGATGAAATATATATGAGTTAACAGCCAATTGGTTTAAACTCACATGTATTAGTTACTATATATAGTAACATGAATCATCACTATGCAATGTCTTGAACCAATAAAATAAATAGGTTAATTATATAATAAAAAACACATATCTCTTCCACTATAAATACCACCCTCACCACCCCTTCTCCTCGCACAGAAAAAAATGTTTTAATAAATTCATATATTATTATAGTTTCTTCTCTCTAGACCCCCCCATTTTATGTAGTTCTAGTCGCACTAAAAGACAATTTCCAAATCTCTTAATGATGTTCTCAAGGGGGGGACACACATGAGGTAAAACCTATTATCTCTCTCTTTCAATTTCATTTATTTTCATAACATTTACTTATCTACTCTATAAAAACATGCATGATCACAGAGTTATATTATATATTCTATAATTTTATTATGTTAATGGTATATCCGTGAATGAAATGTTTTCTCTTCCACTTTATGATATAAAAATTAAAACATCGTATATGTGGTGCTGATTGACCACCTTTGTGGATGTTCAGTTTTCAGTTTTTAATTCCACCATCAAGGATTGACTTAAATACGATTTTATGGTTAAAATGTAAATTAAAATATTCAATAAAACTTATTTAATTATCTATAATAAGTATATATATATATAGTTTTCATACAAAATACAAAACTGTTTCAGGATGATAAAAAAATACCAAAACAAACCAAATGGTTATCATTAAAATTTTATCTAATGAGTCATACTTATATTTAGAAACATAAAATATATATGAAAATTAAATATTATGTAATCTCATTAAAATATAAAAATATTATTTCTTGATAACAATTTATTTTTCACATGATCATTCGTACATGTATATGTGGGAAGGAATCATAAAAATCAAAGAAATGAACACACCTGAATTACAAAATTTTATCATAAAACTCATCACAAAGGCCATAAATGAATGTAATTAAATTGTTAAAAATAAAATAAATCTTGAATATGTTCTGAATTAATTTATTATTTATTCAAATTTCATTACTGAGGATGTTATATATAATATTAGGATAATTCCTTATATAAGGTATGAGATTCTCCCTAGAGATCCATTTTTTCAATCGGGTTATTCATTCACTCTCTTTACCACAATGTTATTCATCATTATTTTAATATAATTCTTCTAAATTATATTTTTTTTTCAAAATCATTTATTCACATCATTTCATCATCCATTATTGGGAAATAAATTATTTTATATGTTTTCCTTCTCAATTATTCCCAATAACTAAGCATGATTAAATCCAGCTTCTATGTTTCTAATACATTTTCAAGTGTAATTGATAATTTATATTGAAACACCATTATTTTTTTAAAACCACTAATTTTATCATGAAAATAAATATATGTTCATTTTAATTTTATTTAAATATTCCTTTTGATATTTTAAATAGTTATTAGTGTTTCCCCCTAAATGACATTAAACAGCTCATTTCTAATGATTATGAAATGATATTTTTACATGTTTTCACTTAGGATGGATATTATTTATTCCTGATCTATAAAGTAAATATACCTCCCTATTTTCCTCAGATATACATGTTATTATCTGAGTTTATGACTACTAAAAATGATTTTCCAAAAGAACCCTTTTTTCTATGGTAAAATAGGTATTTCTCTCCAAAAATCCCCGAATGTTTTATTTTGGTATTTTAACTTCATTAAAACCCAAATATTTAATATTATTATCAATTTGTATTTACAATTTATGTTATCATTTCCTATATTTTATTAAATATCTTATGATAACTATTACTATGTATGTTCTATCTTGATACCATTCTCCACATTACAATGAGTGGTCAGTGATTATGTTTTCTAATTGAGGAATGTTGTTTTCATATCATAAATATAAGTTGAATATGATTTAGTCTATTCAAAAGAAAAATGATTTGTACATATAAATTAAATGGTGGAATCCTTTATAGCCCCTCGATGCATTATTATGTCTAATGAGACAAGACAGAGATGGAATTGGTCAATGAATTTACATTTATTTTTTGATATGGATTTAGTCAATCCCTTTACCATTTTTAGAATTCGTGGACAAGGCCTCAATGATATGTTTATGATGTCTAGGAATATTTTTTTTAGTATAATACTTATAATTTGTAGTCCATGTGATAATTTTACTAGTATAATATATGTGGTAAATATTATTTCTCATTTGATTACCTAAGCCACTGTTTATTAAGATTTTATTCAACACATACTATGCACATGATTTTTTTAATGGAATGAGTATTTATATAATCACTATGACTTATTTTTTATGTTTACTTATGATATACTTCCCTATATTTCATAACCTTACTAAGAATATGAGCTAACCCCTTAGTTATATTTGATTTTATCAAAATATGTGAAGAAGTTGATTATGAAAGACATACATGGATACTATATTTGTTTACGGATGCTTCCAAATGTAGATTACTTATTTTTTTTCCATTCAAGTCATTATAAAAAATATACAAATGTATTCATTTTTTCAAATATACTAAACTATTTGGTCCTTTAGAATATGATCTTATGTTACGATTACCAACGTAATTATGTAAGACATCAGCTTAGGGATAAAAGATTCGTGGACTTTAATAGAATACCCTACTTTCCTTCATTCCCCATATAATTATTTTTCAATATAAACCTTGTCTTATCTTTCCTCCATTATAAGACATAATAATTAATGAATTATATCTCTATATTATTAGTACAATATACCATGTCTTCATATGATGAAAACGATTGGTAGAATAGTTACATTTGAATTATTGGATTAATCATATTGGGGGATTTTTCATTTTTACTCTTTGAATTTCATGAATTCTTGTTTTTATCATTCCTTATACTAGTCCCCATTTCGAAATGATTTAACACACTAGATTAGGTTATAAAATTATGAATCATAATTTATAGTCCCAAATATTTTAAAATAGTTATCCTAAAATGAAAATTTTGTACATAGATAATATCATAATAATTATACTTGTTTTATTAGAGATGTTATTTATTCTACTCATTAATAATAGGTTATAAATAAAATTTATTTATCCTAAGAAATTACAAATAGAGAGTAAAAACAAGCATGGAGTAAGTCCTATTTTTTATTCTACGTGGGGATTTGGTAAATCCCAAAGGTCACATTTTAGAGTTATTATCCCTATATATCTATATTCTGGAACCACATCCACTTATAGTATCTAGACAGGGTTGTATTTACATTTGAAAACACAAAATATCTCCCATACCAAATCATTATTACATTCATATATATTTATACTCAATGTGAATTTTCAGGTTACATTCCCTAATTTTGGTTTTCCGAAATCTATTTCTCAAGTTTCTACTAAACATGCACTGATAATAACTATAGAAACACCAAATATAGTGTCTCAGAGAGAAAACCCACTTTATTACATTGGAATGATATACAATAAATAACATCCTGGCGAACAAACTAGTTTACTAGTCTTAGATATCTATATAAAAACATGATTCATATTTATAAATGAAAATATAAAATATAAAAATTACTTTCATCATGAATTACATTATCCCCATATAATATCCATTTATATCAATCATAAAATAAATAATTATACCCAATGGAAAATAAAACAACAGAAATGAATGAGATAAGATGCTTAGTAAGGGGATGTGTAGAAAATGAAATAAGAATAAATTAGGATTAATCAACATGTAAAGAAAATAAATAAATAAAATGTTGACTAATCTATAACTACATAATAATATTGTTGAAATAAATGACAATAAAATAATTCCATATAAATAATCACATGAAGAAGAAACATAAAATTTATATTTTAACTAATTTAATAATTACATTGAATATAAATAACTAAATTAATAATGAAGGAATGTATAATTTTAATCATCTAAAACATATTTTCTAGTCCCTGTTCCATGATATCTAATACCATTTCGGCATTTTTCAACTACATATATATAAATGGGTAATGCCTCAAGAAAAACCCAATATAGTTTTTCATGTGGTACCTAGAGATGAATTATGGGGATGTGAAATTAAAGGACACACCCATCACCTAGTATTTGTTATGAATTTATCATATTAAGTAGTTGAACCATAACAAACATAATAATTCATATTGAAAACTCTCATATGAAATGTTAACAATTATCCAAATAATAAACATATTTAGAGACCCTCTCATGTAATATGAATGGTTATAGATAGGTATATATCAAATCACACTATTCATAAAACAGTAAATGAAATAATAAGGTTGATATAAATATTACACATCCTTAGTGGATAAAATTTACAATGAGGGTTTGATGTCAATGATGAATAAATATAAAATAAAATATATTTAAAAAACTTTTGAGGAAAATTATCATTTCACATTTATAATCATATTATAAAACAAAAAAAATTAAAAATCCATTATTAAATAATTTCCATTAAAAATATAATTGAAATATTTTAAATTTTTTTCCAAAATTTGAGTGTTTATGATCATTTAATATTATGTTCATGTCGTATATGTTAAGGTAATGATTCTTTCTCATTTTTCGTAAAAGCTAAATTGAAATTGTTTAGAAAAAAAACATTAGGATCCCATTATAACTAATTAAAAAAATTAAAAATCGTTGTAAATAAAATTATTAAATCATTTATAAAATTTTAGAATCATTTTTGTAAACATATTTAGAAAAAATAGGTTTTGATAAAAATTGACTTCTAACCAAAGATAGAAATAATCCCAGATTTTAATAAAGAAAATATTCTAAATCATATTTTGTTCCAAAGAGTAAAAAAATTTACTATTACAACAAATAATATAATTAAAAACTATAGGATAAGAAAATTGATGGAGTTTATGATAGATATATCACATTACTCATTAATGAAGACATAATTATAAATAATATAGGATAACAATGAGATTGTAAATTAAATTCTACAAAATTGGAAACCTATGTATCAAAAGAACCATGAATTAAATATTACTTAATAAAATAGTAAGCTAAATTATTATAAATTCTTTGATGATAATTTAAAATATAGGATAATTATATACATAACCCAAAATAAATAACTATTTAATATGGTATATATCTCATAGAAGTAAAACATAGACGAGAAACCCTTAACTCAAGTCCGGGTCATCACATACATTATTTATCTTAATAAATAATAATAAAATAATTATTATTTACATTATTAATTAAATTTTACATGTTTATTTTTTCCTTTTATTTCATTTATAAACATGATATATAATATTACTTAATTAATTATGGTTACATCAGTTGTTTTGATGATATTTGGATTATGGTACGAAATAGACTTTGGTATGTTGAAAATAGTCAAAGAGGTAAATATTTAAAAATATAGTGAATTATAATCATTAAATAATTATAATATTTATATATAAATTATACATTTAAATTAATTCATGCAATATAGTTAAAATAAATGAACGACATTACAATCTCAGAGACGGTATGTCGTACGTACGCACCTGTTACATTTCCAAATTTCAATGCTCCTTATAAAAAGTAAGAAATGTAATATTTTATATTTAATTAATGGAAATAATTTCATATATTCAATATTATTTTTGTAAATATACTTATATATATCAACTATTTTATGTGGTGATGAAAATAGATTCATATCACTTTGATAAGGCCGTAGTGCACACATACATGAGCAAAATTTCATTTTTTCAGAGTAAGGAATGAAAAAATATATTAAAATTTTATAATCATAAAAATAACATCAATTTAATAATTATTTATATTATTTTGTGTATATTCTTTAAATTTAATATTTTTACCTTCCATGTAATGCATTAGAGATAAGTGAATAACATCTTTTTTAATTTGGTAGTCTCCTGTACACACGAGCGACAATATCATCTCCCCTATTAAATAGAATGTAAAAAATTGTATTGTTGATATAATGAAAATATATGTATAATTTTATTATAAATATAATATCTATACTTTTTATCAATCATAATTCCCAATTTTGGGAGGAGGTAATGATAAAACAAATGACATTTTTTCATGAGGTAGTAGTCCTTCAAACACATGAATTATGATTTCCATAATAATTTTATGGAAGTGGAGATGGTTGTCGGTCATTGAGATATTATAAAAAAATACATATATATTCATGTTACGGACATGTATATAGTAGAATTAATTAAAATTAATTTAATGTGGTTCAGGAAGAACTTGAATAAAAATGCCCCTTGAATCATTTTAACTCTTATTTAACTATCTTACATAGGTTTTCACCAATTCAATTCCAATGATGTTTCGAAGCCTAATATAAGTCTTATAGGATTATAAGATGAAATTTCTGAAGTTATTTGGAATGGGATTGGACATCCTAATGGGTATGAAGGTGTGAAGAAGAAAGGGTAGTTGTAGAATTTTATAATTTAGGTGAGTGTCAATCTTGTAATTATTGAAATGAAAAAGGTGTGCCCATGTTTTTCACATGACACAAGAGTATGAAATATATTATTATGGATAATTAGACATTATAGTGTCAAAATATTTCTATTAAATAGAATTAAGACATTATTTATGTCATTTTACTTTTTTCATTTAATTAACACCCAGATAAACCCATTCTTACCATTACCAAGTTAAATAATTTTTATTATTCATTTTGTTAAAAACTAATTGTCACCATTTTATAAATTATACATTATTATTATAAAAAATATATAATACATTTTTATAAATTAAATTCAATGATGTAAGAAGTATTAATTTAATATCAATCCTAGAGATGACAAGAAGGCATGTTTTTTAGGAGAAATTTTTTAAAAGATAAGACAATTATTAAATCAAAAATCAAAATTAAATTGATTAATACAATCTAAATTGGATTAATATATTTATAATTTAACTAAATTATTTTTATAACTAATCAAAAATTTAATTTATCTTAATAAATAATTTAAAATAAATGGAAATTTTTAATTATAAATCCGTATTTTTTAATATTTATCTAAACATATTTAATATCAGAAAATACAAAACATCCCTAGTAAAATAATTCTTATATTATTATTTATTTTATTTATATTTTATCATATAATATTTCAAAAAAATTTAAAACAATTTTTAAATTATGAACACAAACCATGACTAAATAGACATCAAGAAGAAAATAATGTTTTCAGATAACATTTAATTTTCTTTTAATAGATTATTATTTTATTTTATATAAATATATATACACAATTTTAATAATTTACTTTCTTCATAGAAAACACCATAACATATATTTTATAATGATCATGATTAAATAAAAAATATTTTTGTTGAGAATCATTTTTTATTCAATCCACATATTTGGTGTATCACAATATATCTAAGTGATTAGATTATATGAAAAAATATATATATTAAGGATTAAGGATGTTATATTAACTTATATTAAAAGTTCTTCTAGTCACATATTATATCAAACATGATTTTCCTTTTTTAAAATCATAGGGCATTACATAAAGGATGGAAATCGTTGCAGAGGTAAGTGGATTTTCATCTCACTTTTATTTCAATGGGACACATGCCTTATATGCCACTTGTTTATTCTATTTTCTGTATAAAATGCCTATTTTACGTGTCATAAAGTTAATCATTTGGTATTAACGGTATATTTAATTTCAATTCGAATGATTTTTTGCCCAATGTTAATTGAATTTAATGTTACAAATTGGAATGTGTTTTATGAATAATTTTTTCTTTTGTGTTATATTACGTATTCCTTTTCTTGGATATTAAATGAGAATTATTTTAATGGATTTATAATATTTTATATTTTATTTCCATTTTTTAGTTTAGATATAAATTTTATGCACAAAATAAATTCATTAATTAATTTTCTCTTCAATATTATGATCATATTAATTAGTTTTCTCTCAATTTATAGTCTATTGATATATATACTATATTATTCACATATTTATTTTTATGAGGTGTATCAATATTCCATTTTATATGTTATATGATGAAAATATTTTTATTAATTTTATTTAGTTTTCATTTGGTCTTTGTTCTTTCATCGTGTTGTAATTTTAATGTTACGAAAGCTGTAAGGGTTTTTTTACATTCTAATTTTCAATAATGATTTTTTATGATTGCACTTAAATAAAAGAAAATTATTTTATTATAGTAAAATAAACCAATTTTATTATCTTTTACTTTGGTTATTAATGATATTTTCATATAATAGCACGATTTATATGTTTATTCTACATAAAATAAATGAGAAATGTTATGTTAGAAATCCTTCATTATTTCTGTTTTGTCCAAACATGCATTTTCTTACATATATATGTTTTCTAAAAATGATAAAAAGAATTTTTTTAATTCTATCCAGTTATTTTTTAATGAAACTTTTTTAACCTTATCAAGTTTTTAATGAAATGTTTTACAATTAAAATATTTTTTATTTTTTAAATATTGAATGTTTTAAATTTTTATGCAAAATGTGAAAGAAATCACTATATTTATATACCTGTCAAGGAAAGTGTTGGGGAAAAATGCCTCAAGGTATCATTGAAGCATTTTTGAGGTGATTGTGTTTGTTGACAAAGTAGACATCTGAGTTGTGATTGTTGACAAAGAAAAACGATGACATACAACTTTGCTGACAAAGAGGATTTCATGGTGGAATGTTGAGTTCAAGATCTGAGTTCAACGATCCATGTTTGATTCAAGAACGTCGATAAAAGGAATGGATGATCTGGAGGCGGAACAAAATAACATATACAAGGTGGATCCGTTTTCCAGTGTTTGCAAAATTTTTGGGCTTGAAAATCGGCAAATGAAGAAAAGTGTTTTTGGAAAAGGGAGTTGCATGCTGAGGACGTGGAGAATAGGAAAATTTTCCGCCATATGTTTTTCAAGATCAGAAGATCAAGATATGGCTAAGGAAATAGGTTCGCGCACGTTTGGGAGTTGGTCGTGCATGTGTCTAAAAGGACAGAAGACTTGCGCGCCGAGACTAGGTCGTGCAGGTGACTTGCGCACCGTTGCACAGGGTGGTAAATTTGCCTATAAATACTGGACCACCCCGCTTAATTATTTACCGGAGTTCAACTCTTTGAGATATCAGAGCTCATGTCGCGCAGGTGTAGTGGTCGCGCAGGTGGTGTGTGTGGTCGCACAGGTGAAGTTGCGCGCCGGTGGTTGAAGTTGTGCGCCGGTGTTAGAAGTTGCGCGCCGATTGTTAGTTTTGCACCAATATTGGATTGGGTGTAAAAGAAATAGAGTCACGCAAGTTTGGAGTTGAGGAAGCTTGAGTCGCGCAAGTGTCTGAGGAGGACTTGTGCGCCCGTTGTGACCTGCGCGCCGATACTTGTGCGCCGTGATTGACTTACACGCCAAGTAAGGTTTTGTTCCAACAGTGGTTTTTGGGCTGCATGGAAGTTGGAAGTTTTCCCAATACATTCAGTGCAAAGACAGATTCATCTATGGATGAATGTTAAACTTCAACAGAGCATCTACATAAAAGAGAAGATGTATTTTTTCATGCAAATGAAGAGACCTACAGGTCTATAAACTTTGTGTGGATTCCTTCCAGATTAGTGAGCTTAGGAAGAGGAAGAAGGTGATCCTCTCCACTGGAAGTGAGCCAGAGAGAGAGAGACAGGGATTGACCCTTGGGAAAGCAGTGAGCTGACCCTAAATTTGAAAAGGCAGTGAGCCTGGGCATAGAAGTGATCTAGCCCGAACCTTCTAATCCACAGGTAGTGAAGATTTGTGGAATTTGGTACGACCGGCAACCTATCGGTGTATGCTCCTTAGACATAGACCTTAGCGGTGAACCAAGTAAAATTGCTGTGTCCTGTGCTTGCTTTACTTTCTATTTATATTGTGTAGCAGGAAAGAGAGGGAAGAATGATTTTCTTAATAGCGAAACTAGATCAGAACTAGCATTAATTTTTAATTAGTCATACCCTGATTCACCCCCCTCTCAGGGTATTAAGCCTAGTGGACCTAACAGAAAGTATTTTAACACCATTACAACTATTAATTTCTTCAATTTATATGTTATAATTTTACATTTTTTTCAATGAATATTGTTTCCCAATATTTTGGATTTTTTTATTTTAAAAGTTATTTTAAATGTAAAATGTATATTATTATCATGAAATTGTCGATGATCTTTTATTTTTGTTTCTATTCATTAACGACAATAAAAAATTATTTTAATTATGGTCAACTAGGTATATGCTCTAATAAAATCACCCTTATTCTTTTTATGGATGGTTAATGATCAGTTTTCCGAATGAAATTGTTGACATTCACTTATTTTGATTTATTTTTTAGTCATTTACATTTCATTAAATCATTCACTTGCATACGATAATTCTATATTAAATTTCCCTTAAATATACATATTATTTATATTAATGATATTATAATTTCCTAAACCTTTTATCATTGATACATATGGTGTTTTACTTTGATTTTTATTTGATTGAATGAGTAATTGTTGTTAATTTATATTCTTTAGTAAATAGTGATATTTATTGATAAATAAATTTATTTATTAATGAAATTGTCTATTTACTATATTATGAATGTATTAAAAATTATATTAAAGGTGGGTTCTGGTTATATATAGCCCCTCAATACATTATTATGTTTCATCAGAGTAAATTTCTTAGTTGTGTGGCCAATGCATTCCCATTTATTTAAGATGTATTTGAATGGGTCCTTGATTGAATTTTTATGATCATTGATATTATGTGTTCCCTCATTATGATATTAGTAATTTATTTCCATTTCAATATTTTATTAGTAATAATTTCCATAGATATGTTTTAGGATCATATTGTTATATATAAGTATTTATTTGGTCCACATTTATTCCATCTATGTTAGTCTTCATGCTCAAATTAATAATTAACTGTAATGTTTTTAATGATAATTACCTTTTTATAAATAATATAAAATATGTACTAATGATATATTATGCTATACTCATACCCTAACATGATATATAATCTCACCCATCTATTATATTTCTTTTCCCAATGATTCTGATAATTATGTTATGATTTATATGTTGGTATGTTCTAAAGGGGGTAGTATTGCTTTCCAATATTATAATATGATGTATTTTATGTTTTCATGTGTAATGTAAAATTTAATTATATATCTTGGTTTATGATACTTCGAAAATGATCAGTCATTTTGGATGAGATTCCTTCTATCAAGTTCCAATATAAAAATTTAAACATCGACTTTGGGATAATGTAGTTGGAGTCATTACAACAAATGTATCTTTAAAAATTAAAATGTATTTCAATATCTGATAATTTTTTATTTACCACTCTACATTTCATTGATATGTTATTTATGATTCTTTCAGTTCTATAATGTTTAATGTTTCTTTTTAAAAATACTTTTTTTTCATGATTGTTCACATCATAATTATGAAATAACAATTTTGTTCCCCTCTAACTTCATCATTTTTCATAATTTTGAAAATGATTTATAAATTCTCATTTGGTGTGTTTATATTTGACAAAATAATTTTTAAATTATGAAATTTATTTTCGATGAAATATCATTTCATTGTTCTGATTTTTTTCAAATAAGCCTAATTTTATATGATTTTAAAATAAATGTTGTTATATTCTATAATATTTAAAAGTTATATATCCAACGATCATAATTATTTTAATATCAACATCCATAATTATACTTGTGATATTTTAGTGATATGTTCCTTTGAAACATTAAAAATTATTTAACATAATGGAGTATGAAATTCTCCAAGATTTGTTTTCTTAAAACTAATCTCATTTCTAGGGGTCAATTAAGTGTTGTTTAATATTTGAATTTCTTCAAGATATATTTTAATGTATATATATGAGTTATTATTATAATATGATAAGGTATTATATTAAACTCCAATAAAATTGTTAATATTTTTAATCCCAGTAGATAAAAATGGAAATTTGTTGTGTTCAATGATCCACTATGGAAAATATGTTATGATGCATGTACCAAAATGGGAAATATGTTGGGATACGATATCCAAACTGGAAAACATGTATTGACATTTAAACCATTATAGGAAACATGTTATGACTCCTAATATACTAGGTAAAAAACAAATTATTCATGGTCTACTAATAGATAGAAGATGTGGTTACTTATCGAATATGTTTTGATTTATATTCTTATTCTTGTTCACCTTATATATATATATTCCTATTTAATGTTCTATAAACCATGTTTACTATCTAATGATTCCATTCATCTATTTCATTTTATATGATTAATTTTTTGAGAGGAAATCCATTTTTTCCTTATGTGAATCTCTTTTTTTCACGTTCTTTTTGTTTTAAAATTTCGTCTATTATAGTTTTTTCTCATATGCTTATAATGTAACCCTTGATGAATTTATTTCTATTTATTATTTCATGATCTCACCGAATCCAATGATTATATTCCATTTGTTTTCAAGTAATATATGAACATTGAGGACACTATAAGAGAGTTTAGTGGAGTTCAATCATAGGGAAATTGACACATGTATCATAAAACAATTACTTATATTGTTGATAATATAAGACACTAAAATTTTGATTCATTGTATTATTAGATTATTATAATATGTAATGTTTAATTTATTAACATAACGTGATATATTTGTATGTTTATCTAAGATCATCTCACACTGTATACCTTATAGTATTTAATGAATGTGATTTTATTTCTGGATCAAGGAGTGCAGGTATTGGGAGCCTCATGGATACAGGCTGACATTCCTGATTCACTATGTTATGGGACACTGGTTATATTTAATAATAAAATAGATTTTGGTTTATAGAAAAATGTTTTGTCATCATGTGAAATATACATTAAAATGTTATAAAGTATGCCGCTGTATCGTTTACTCATATTTCCACACTATTACTTCATGGAATATATTTTATTATTTTATGTTATGTGATATTCAATAATTCATTATTGATAATTCTTATAGTTATATGATCAATTTAATCAGATATTTCTATAATTATCTTGTTTTCTCACATTATTATGATCTTTCCCATTATGACCCATCAAAATTTTTCTATTACAATGCATTTTACATTACTTCATTTTTATGTACTTACTAAATAAATTTTATGAAATATATTTTTTAAGAGTTTATTTTGTAAGTAATTTAATTTTATTTATGGAATGATAAATTTAAAATAGTATATTTTTATTTTTTCTCAAAAAAAAAATAGAACTCTGTTGTTCTCTGATTATGGGTTCATTTTTTGATTAGTATTTTAAATTATTTAATTGAATATACTATTATTATTGTTATGCAATTTTCTTCTCACATTACATCATTAAGGTCCCCATTATGACCAATTATATGAATTGAAATATCATATATTGTTGCTAAATTTTATGAATATGAATCAAAAAATTGTCAAATAATAAGAAGAATCATCTAATTAAGAACATCGTGGAATTTTTTAATATCAATGAAAATTAATAAAACAATTTTAATATATTGTGTTCATCCAGTATTAGTTGATTATTTAAAATAATTTATAATTTATTTAAAAAATATGATCATTTTAATATGAACTATTTGAAAAAATATACATAATAATTTTTTTGACAAGAGATTTAATATTTAATTTATAAAATATTTATTTAAATTTTATATTACTAATTTTCATCATTTTTATGATGTTTATTTGTAGTATTATGAATATATTATTTAGAAAATGTTGGTGGATTCCCATAGAGAGGGATTATATTACAAATAAAATAATTATTTTAACAATTGTGTCTGAAAATATTTAAATCACAACCATGATTGGTAGATTTGTCAATTTATTTTTCAACAATGTGAATGATAATAACTATTAGAAGGGTGGGTATATACATAAATGTTTTTTTAATTGTCATAATATTTATTAAAATGGATATTTCATAAATAATAGGATCTCGTAAATAATCCAATATCCCATATAGTTTTTATTGGTTAATGTTACCCCTTAAAGACCCTAATTTTAAAAATTGTTATGTTATTAGGAATAATTATTTATTTATAAAAAATATCATGGAATTATATTATATATATGACTATAAAATGTCTATCATATCTAAATATTATATTAATAGAAATGTTAGGGATGTTATTTTATATAATTAGAAGGGAGATGTAAAACAATAGTGAGATTATGAAATTAAATATTAATTATTACCTATATCATCCATGAATAATACTAATAGTGTCACATGATAAAAAATAAAAACTATTTTTGTAATGATTAATATTAGTAATCACTTATTAAGGGATAATGATTTATTAACATTATTAAAAAAATATTACTACCATGTATCTATATTATTTTTAGATTATTCAATATTTTATGTTGAGGAAGAAATAAGATTAATTATAAATAATTTTACAGAAACATTATTTTATATTTTTCACATAATTACAATAAATAAATTAGTAAATTGATTATATAAAAAAATAATTAATTAAAATCAAATACAATAGAAATTCAGTGACACTATATTACATGTAATTTCATGGTATAGAACTCTTTTTTTAGAAAAATAACATAAGACCATAGTTGTATGTGGATGAATAAGTGATTGGAAAACATATGAATATGAATGTAAACCATGGTTATTTAGCTTCTAAATTTTTTTGATAGTAAATTTCTTTTAAAAAAAGGAATAAAGAATTAGAATGTGAAATATAAAAATAATTCACAAGTGATAATATTTATTTCATTTAATATTATAAAAATAATTTACTAAAAAATATAATCTTATTATGGGAAAATTTCATAGAATGTGTAATTTGAAAATTCCAAGTAATTATAATTAAATTTTCGTAGTTTATACCTTCAACTACTAGAGTATTATATATATGACCATTTGAAAATATGTATTTGAAAAATGTAAAATTTTCCACAAAGTGTAAAATATTTAAAACATGGATATATGGAGGGAATAAACTAATTGTTTATTGTAAGGAAATATTAATATTAATATGTATTTTTTGTTTAAATATAAAATTTTTAATTTGGAGCATATATATGTCAAATTAAGAAATAATAAGTTTTGTTGATTTAATTACTGAATATAATTTATCAATACGATTACTAGACAACTTTTTCAATCATTTAAAAAAATTAATAATAAATTTAATTTATTTCTAAAAATAAAATTACTAATATTATATATATTTAAACTAATAATACAATGATTATATCATTGATGTTATAATATTAGATTGGAATTGGAAGTAAAATATTCAACTAGTTTGTCAATACCAATGGATGTGATGTAGTTTTTAGTGTAACAAAAAATAATTTTAAATAGACAACATTTTATTTAGTATCATAATTTACTTACAACCACGAGTATAGATTATGTTACATGCAATGACATGTTTCATTGAAATCTTGTATTACACGTAGGATACGTTTATACTAAACAACATTATAATATTAATATTATTATCTGATATGAAATGTATTTATTTACCATTGAAATAGTGGAAATGAATAGTATTAACTAACCTAATAAATATTATAGTTTAATAATATTTATTAGTTATCTATTAAGTCGTAATAAATAAGAAAAATTTAAAAATAACTGAAATGTTCTCTCTAAAACTATTATGTTTTGAAAAAGACACATTAGTCTTTCTTTGTGCATATAATTTAAAATTATTTCTGAAAAATTTTAATTTTTTTTTTATAAAATATGCAAAATTTTTAAAATTGGTATATTAAAATTATTTTAGGTATAACATTAATGATTTATGGAGAATTTAAATTTTTTTGATAAATAGTTAAAATATTGAATTTTAATTGAAAACATTATTATTTTTAAATTATTTATTATGGAAAAATATATTTTTTAATTTTTTAATATAAAATTAGTAAAATCTTATATAAATTAATCCAAATTATCTCAGTTTAATCATTTTCATATTTAATTTTATATGTACAAACATTGTATTATGTTGACCAGTTTCATATAATAACCCACATTCAAATCCCGTATTTGGGATTATTTTTAAAATAAAATTTTATAATAAAATAAAATTAATTTCTCAAAAAATATTCATTATTTTTAAAAATTAAAATTTTTAATTTTTCATAATCGAAATTTATTTTTTCACTAAAATTAATAGTGAATGTATTAAAATTTAATTACAATAGTTATGGTAAAAATGGTCTTGCCTATGGTTTAAACAGACAATATTAGGGTTAAAATGACCTATAAAATATTATAAAAACTATTATATTGAAATATTTATTCATTCAAACCTAAATTGTTTGACAGTTTTTCATGTTAGACCCTTTTGAAATATTAAAAATGTGGGATCACTCATTTCTTTTCGATATTACCAAGACTGTCCTCTCCCAAACTTATAAATGACCACCCACTCTCCTCTCTTATTCCAACCTTAAAAACTTTTGTAATCATCCAATACCTTCCCATATCATATATCAACTTCCATAACATCTTCAAATAAGCCTTATGCTGGGAATAAAGTCATTATAGGAAGGATTTAGGCAACCGTATAGAGGATACTGAGAGGAGTGGTAATGTTCTTCAAACATCATTTTATTTTACTCCTCACTCCTCATACTTAAATTTTTATTAAAAATGATTATGTTATAACATAAATATATCCTATATAATTAGAATTTATATAATAATTTAATTATTCATAACCATCTCCTCTTCTCGAAAATAGGTTATGAAATAATCATTAATTTAAGCAGTGGACAAGTTTGTTTTGAATCGATGTCATTTGTTTTTTCATATCAATCTCATATGGTTGGGTATGATGATGGATATAAAGTATATTTCATATATTTATAACATATTATTACTATTTTATTAACTATATCATATATATATATTTATATATATCATTTTACCCTCCATTCTGTAGAAGATATGATAACATCCATCGTACATACTGAGGACTGCCCCCTCGTAAAGAGATGTGATTTGTCTTTCACTAACGCTTCACATGGAGGGTGATAATGATAATTTTATTTCATTATAGATTTAAATTATATAATTATGATAATAATTAAAAATTATCATCATATAAATATAATATTTATAATTTTGAGTCTTTCTTTTTCACTAAAATAAAGATGATAGCGTCATTCATGTACGTGTGGACTAATGCCTTCATAGAGATATGTGAATCTATTTTCATCACATCCCACATAAATTTTATATTTTAATATATTATATATTATTATAAAATTACTCTCATTTTTTATTGAAAAAATATTACATTCCTCCTTTCTATTATGATCGTTGAAAAATTGAAAGGTTACTTATTTATATATTTGGCCTACTGTATCCATGATTCTAACACAATTCATTTTTCATTACCACGTTAATAATTTTTTTTAAATGTACAATTGAATCAAAAAATATTATAACTATTTCATGATAATTATTTTGTAGATTATATAACTATTTAATATATTTATAAACCATATATTTTATAATGAACCACACATGAAAAAATAAGGAAATAAACACACGAAACAACCATAATAATGAATTATTATTAATTAATAGGTAATTATAGGTTAAAAAAGAATCATATATGATAGTATAAATTGTAATATTTTTTATTAAGTTGACAAAATTTTGAAACTACTTGACATGAGTTTAAATGTCTTTCAACCAAGAGGAAGCACATGAGAAGGTATTTCATCTCAATTTTATTACATTGAGGTATATAGTAATGTTATGTTCATAATATTTTTATATGGTGTATATAATGATCCTTTGACATGCAACGACAAGATTAATTAATAATTAATAAAATTTCACGTTTCAATTTTAATTATTTCATATTTTGGGTTATGAATTAAATGTTATAAAGTGTTGAATAATTTCATTACTCAATTTCTTTTTACAAGGTTATACATCTTATTCATTGTTGTTGATATAAAATGATTATGTGTAAATGACTTTTGATTATTTTATATCTTTAAACTTATTTTATATAGATTTACTATCAATACACATAATCTATTAATTGTTTTATTTTCAATTCAATGTTAAGATCATTATAAGGGTATTTCATTATAAAAATTTAAAGATATTGTTTATTCTTGAATGATAAATAAAATAAATTTTTGGTTTATTTTTTATAAACCATTTAACTTTAATATCCCTTGTATATTCCTTAAATTATTGACTAATTGTACATTTTTTTCACTCTTAGGTACATTAAGTAATTGACTAAATATTTCTAATAAAATATTAGTTTCTTTATCTCGTCGGTCTGAAATCCATTTTCTTCCAAAAAACATTTTTAGGGAATTTTTAAAAAATATTATTAAGATATTAATAATTAATGGTTAACTATATTTTTACCAATTTTAAATCATTATATTTTGTTGAATGGAATCTTATGTCTTTTAAAAAACAAATCATGTTCTTCTTTTAATCAATATGTGAAAGAGATCTTCCCAACGTTTTCTGAACAATGTCCTATCCATAAACAATTTACCATGAAATACGATTTTTCATTATATTTTTTAAAATATTTAACACAATAATATATTTTAAAATATTATTATTTAATTAAAATAATCGTTTTTTATTTTTCATTTCATGGAACATGAAAAATACTTTATTTTTTATTAAAGCACCGTGTTTTGTATACATTATACGTAACATGAAGTTAATAATTTACTACATGAAATATAAGAATTATCATTATCTATTTGAAACACTGAGGTTATCTTATGTTACATAAAATAATTATTTTCCTCGATGGCTTGAATAACACACATGACGGATTTTTATTAAACAATAATATAATATTAAAATTATATTCATTTATAATATATGATATAAACAATATATTAAATGAGAAATTTTGATTACAATTAAATAATTTATTCAAGTATATTTTTTAAAAATATAATATAAATTATTAGGTCGCTCAGTAATTAGTAATGAATATAAAAACCGATTAAATATTAAGAAACATATTACTATTTTAATTGTCACAATGTTGTTTTAACCCAATATATTATTAATATTAGTGTGTGATGTTAACCAGAATATATAATTTATATATTAAATAAGATAGTTTTTTTATTCATTAAATATATTTCACAGTCATAAGATAAGAAAAAACCACTTTTAGGCTTATAACCTATATTTTTATTTAGGCATTTTAACCACCTTTTAGTGTAAAAACATTTTAATTAAGTTTTTTTAACCTTTATAGATTTAATTTTTCAAGATAAAAATAATTTTTCATATAGGAACATAAATTTTTTTGTTATGGTAAGTATTTGGAATTTCTATGTATGGTTTAAATTTTTAATTAATAGTGGCAAATACTCGATTTTAATTCAAAATTACAATTTCTTCTACTTTATTGATAAAGTTAAATAAAATTATAACATGTTTTAAAAGTTTAATTATATCATTAGTTTACCAATATTATTTATTTTTGTAAATGAAATCAATTTCATTTTGAAATTTAATATAAAAACATAAAAATCTTGTGAATTTTTTTACTTTTAAAACCTGTATTATTGACCCGACTACGAGATTAAATTTAAATTATTTTATTCAATATACATTATTTATATATGAAAAAATGGATTAAATATATTTAGTAAACATAATTTATAATTTATAATAAAATCAACTTAGGTTTTGACCAGAAAATATTAGTGAAATTAATTATAATTAATTATATCTATTATAGTTAAATTGTTCTTCACTAAAGAGTAAACCATAAACATAATGATCTAAATAACATAGGAACATGTAAAAAATACACTAGATGGACATATATATAAATATACTAAAATCCTTGTACTCGATTTCAAACAAATATTTCATAAAATTTTAATAGATAAAACATGGGTGGAATTCCCTTTCACAAAATTTACAGGAGTGTCACTCCTTATCGTCTATAAAATTGCTTCTTCTCCACCCAATTATTAACCCATGTAAGACAAAATTTGAAGAACCTATATATTCCCAAAATATAAAATAATAACAATAATATAATCCCAGAATACTCTCTTTGGGAATGAAGTATTCAAAGGATTCTATTTAGTGAAAACCAAAATGAGTTAACCAAATAACAGGTGAAATTCTTCCTCAAGTTATTTAATTTTGTTTCAATTATAAAACCCCTAAACTATTCATATTAAATTATTATATAAAAAAACCTCTATCCTTAATATAATTGTGTCTTTTATGATAATGGTTCACCCTAAAATTACTCACCCCTCTCTCTAATGGGTAACAAACATATTGATTATGCTACGGACAAACTACCACATCAGAAAACATTGATGGTTCATTTTTCCATTACCTCATCTCATGGTTTTAATTATGATAGAAAATATATTTATATAATATATATGTATTATGTGTATAACTTCTTTAAATTATTTAGTTCATTGAAATCTTATATCTTTATACTTTTTATTTTGTGTTAATATCATAATTTCATTTGAGGAAGTGTCGACTACCACCCCCTCAAAGTGGTTATATTTGTTCAGACGCTACATGGAATTAATTAATGATGATTTTAGAGACATTATATGAAATATGTAATAATATATTTATAATTACATTATATTTTATTTATATATATGTATTCAATTTTCATTCATACTTTCAAAATGATAATAAAAACGGAATCCTCGTTCATTCCTACCTATGGCTTACCGTCTCCATGAAGGGTGTGCTCTATTTCATTCTTCTATATTATATTTTTTATTATTTTACAAATACACATAATATAAACGATATTTATATCATGGTTATCATTATAGAAATCATGATATATGTATAAGTTCTAGGATATAGAAAATTATGACACATGCAAAGAACAAATTGTATAATACACGAAGTGGAACTACAACATAGGATTGTTAACAGGTAGGTAATAAAAGGTCATAATAAAACCATATATAGTATTAGAAATTATAATATTCTTCTATAAATGATTTATCGTCAAATTTCATTTACTATACATAATTTTTGTATGAGTACAATGTGATTAAAAACAAAATATATGTGAATTTCATATCACTCATTATTTAGGTGGGATAGATGATTCCTCCATTACACATACCATTTGTGTTGTGTGTATAAATAACATGGATATATTATAATATTCTTATAGAGAATATAATTTGTGTTTACATATCAATTTTATGATATTTATTTCATGTGAATTATGTATCAAATGATTGCAAATCGATAAAATAATTTGGGCTCAATTTTCCTTCTTTGAGACACATTACATGTTTTGAACATATATGTCTCCATGAGGTGTCCATAATCCCATTGAATTTTTATATAATGAATATAAATATTTTCTTGACATTTTAATATTAATTTAATTACAGTTTCTTACATTGGGAGTATATTTCAACATTACCAAGTGGTAATAGTATATTGAAAACATATCCTTGCGTTTCAATATTGTTTATGTTTATTATAACATGACTTCTCTCTATTTAACACATAAACATGTTTTATTTAATAAATATTCCCATATTAAAACCCTAATGATATAGAGGTCCAGTGTCATGGAAAACTGGGAACATTACATAACAACATAAAACATATTACACAGCATATTTATTGAAAAAATCCTTTACATGACCACAACATTCCATTGTACCATACATTTCATTTGATAAATTAATGACATGCATAAAAAGGGAGAGATATAAATACTAGTATGGGAGTAAAAAAAGCATAACATGAAAAATATTTTACATGATAGGCAATAGAAATTTCAATTAGCACAAGAGAAATAGGAACATAAAAGCATAACATAACATGATTACCATAACATGGAAATGTGAAAAAAAACATTTACCAAAATATTAGCATGATTCAAGGCTCATTGGACAAGGAGAATGTGTAAACCCCCATGTAAGATGAATTATAATTAGTAAAACTACATTTCACATTTCGTATCGTGATACTAATCTTTACCCAAGGCATTGGAGAACTATTAGGGCACACCATTCATAATAATTTCATTATATGTATATGTTTTCCACATGAATCATACAATACAGAATCATTCAACATCATAATTTATTCAACGATAATGGAATGCTGAATACATAAAAAAAACTCTACAATCAATAACTAATTTTTTTTGATGGTGAATACCCTTAATTGGGAAACATTCATGGTATTCACTAAATAATGACTTTGGCTTGGAAAATTGCCATGAAATTTCAGCATCATAACGGCATGACATAAGAATTCATAAAATGGTAGATGCGAGAAAAATATGTATCTCATCATATATAGACAAAATAAAAAGTTAGGGGTTTATATTGATACATGTTCCAACATATTTAATAGAATTTATATACATAATATAAAATAAGTGCTTGAATGTAAATGGGGAGAGATAAATCCCATACAGAATTTCAGAATGATAACATGTTTACATGGAAGAATTAATGAAAGATAAATGAGTCAGTAATAATTAAAAAATAAGAAGTGATGTATAGGTAATGTTTGAAATCATACCCCAATATTTTTAATTAAAAATAAAATAGCATAAAACATAAATAAATTCGGATAATATTTTGAAAGAAAAAAAATCCCTTACTTGGATGTGTGATACCAAAAGCATGAGAAGGGATTGACAGAGCATTCATGGGCTCTTGGGGAACCTTGAGAGGATTTTAGAGAGGGTGGTGTAGGTTAGGGACATGATAAGAGTTTTTTGAGTGATCATACGTGGGATCTTGTGTGGGTTTATATAAGATAAGAGAGGGAATTATTTATTATGTAGTTTTTGGATAACACACCTTAAACTAATCCAAACAACCAAAAAACCATTCTTTCATCCCACTGATTTTTCAAATAGGTAGAGTAAAAAATATTTTATAATTAATATGGATGAACTTATTAAAATATTATGATTTTTTATGTGGATTTGAGTCGCTCTCTCAAAAAAATCTAATTAAAAGATAAAATCATTTATAAGTTTTGGAGGGTCCACTATGGCCCCATAAAACTAATAAAAAAATTATAAATTCTGATTATTTTATAGTTTTAACATATATAGGCTGAACATCCCATTTATCAAATTTTATTACATCACTACTGGGTCATTTTTATTTCATATAACACAGTATATTATTAAACGATATTTAATTATTACCAAAAAATTTAACTGTCTCAGAAAATAATGCAAAATTGACCATTAGAGTATTTTGACATCCTAAATCCAAAAATTATATTCATTTTATCAATATAATTTTCATAACATGTGAATTATTATTTTTAAAATAACAACAGAAATTTTTTAAAATTTAATGGGTTTTGAAAAAAAAACATCTTTCAAACCTTAATTAAAATTTAAATTGTAATCATAAAAATTATATGATAATTTATAATTAAGAAAAATTAATTTATTAGAATTATTTATGTAAAATATTATTTAATTCAAAAATCTATTAATTCATAAAAATATATTTCTTAATTGAATATTTACTAAAAATACTATTTTTCATTAAAAAATATTTACAATGTAACAATAAAATAACGGATGTATAATCTCTATAAAAAATGTATATAATCATAGTTCTGGGGTCTTGTTACCTAACCCCTTATATAGCCCATATAAGACAAAACATTGTGATGTGCGATGGTGATAAACTCTTGGAGAGGCTCAGATAACATCACCCGGGTTGTAATCCCTAATAAATTTCACTTATCTTATTAGAGGTTCCACTCAATCATAACGTGTGGATGCTCAGTCTAGGATTGGTCAAGAGAGTATCCCAGTGACTCCACCTCCATCTTGAGAACTGACAAATAGGAACCGTATGTATAATTTCTACATGATAAGGCCATCACTTCCTTTTTTGAGTAAATATAATTTGTTAATGACCTATTTTTATACTAATCATGATATCATTACCCAATGAAAATATTAAGAACAGTAACAATACATAAAAATTTTTTAAAATCGAAAATAAATAAAACCAATGAAGTGAATATGTTTATTATTACCATTTTACAGAATAATTCAATTAATTAGATCAAGGGGGGTTATCTTTAATAAATGTTTGGGCTGTTACAATCTTTATACCTTAATATATTTTACAATAAAAATTTCTTTTTCCCATACATAAACAGACGTGGGTTACTTTTCTTCATCACATCCTTTGATTCCCTCGTTACCTCTTTAAACCTTTTTTTCTCTACAACACCTTGATGAGGGGAATTGTCTAATTTCATAGAAATTTTTCCCTACGATCTAAGATCTTTGTCAGATTCTCTTCATATGAGAGGTCATTCTCCAATGGAACCACCTCTAGATTGAGTAGATGTGATGGTTCATGTATGTACTTCCTCTAGAGTGATACATGGAATACATCATCTACATGAGATAGGTTTGGTGGTAGTTCTAGATAATAGGCCACTGCTCCAATGCGATCAAAAATCACAAAACAGATGATGTACCTTGGATTGAGATTTATCTTTCTCTCAAATCTCATAACACTCTTCCAAGATGATATGTGAAGGAATACCATGTACCCAAAATTATCAATGAGTCACTTTGATGATTATCATTATAGTGCTTTTGTCGACCTTCAACAGCATTAATGTGCTTCTAGATGGTCTTAACCTTATCCACATTTTCTTTGACCATTTCTGGAACTAGGAGTTTTCACTCCCCAACATCATCCAAACATGTCAGTGTTCTACACGTCCTCCCATATAGGGATTCATAAGGAGCTATTTGGATACTTGAGTGGAAAATTTTATTGAAAGTGAACTCATCCAAAGAATGGTGTAGATTACATCCTCGTTGAACGTCTATTTAAAAAGCTCTCAATATGTCCAAATGTGTTTGGATAGTTTGATCATATATTAAATTAGTTTTAGGATGATAAGTCGTATAAAAGATAATCTCAGTATTCAGTGCAAGTTGAAAACTCTTCCAGAACATAGAGGAGAGTCATGGATCTCAATTGGATATAATAGATAGGGGTAATCCTTGAAAAAATAACACTTCATTGATATATATTCGTTCCAATTGATCAAATGATAAATACTCTCTAATATAAAATGATGTGTGAAAACATTGTAAGATGATCCACAACAAACCAGATATCATATTTTTCTTGGTATTTCATTTTAATTTTAATGATAAAGTTTATGGGGATGTTCACCCATTTCCATGCAGGTATGTGTAATGGTTGTGTTATCCCCTTATACTTCTTCCTCTCAGCCATCACCTGTTGACATAAAATACTATATGTTGTATAATAACTGGTCTCCTTCTTCATATTAACCCACCAAAAATTCTCTATGAGATCTCGATACAACCTTGTGTTTCCTGGGTGAATGGATAAATGTGTACTATGTGCATCGTCCACATGTTAATTGTTTAACTCTGGTATTGATAGAACACATAGTTCTTTCAAAAATTATATAATTCCTTCTTCATAAAATTTAACTTTATGTATTTCCCTTTTCTAGTAGTTTCCTCTTTTTTATGAATTCACACATCATCATTTTGAGTATTATTTAACCATTCCAAAAGAGACAATGGAAGAATAATTTTTGAAATGATTGATTATATTTCCTTATTTATGATTATAATATTCATAAAATCTAATAAGATTGGATATATTTTAATTATCATCAATGAAAAAATCGTTTTGTTCTTTTTTACATAGATTATCAATCAACTTGTTTGCTTTAATAAGATGTTAATGGATTGATATTTCATAGTCATGGATCACCACTAACCATCTTCAATGGTTCATGTTCAACTCTTTTTGTGTGAATATATTTCACACATCTTCCCAAAAAGATAATGTGAATAAAATTTATATACGATGATTATAATAGAAAACTCCAGATCATTAATTGTTTATTTATTCTAATGGTCATTCAATTAATTTGAAGTATAGGCAATGCCTTTTTCATTTGTCATCAACAAAAATCCTAGGCCCTTCTTCTATGCATCACTAAATACAATAAAAGTTTCTCCACTCTTGGGTAGTATGAGAACAAGTGCAGTGATAAGGCAAATTTTCAATTTCATGAAGCACTTTCGCATTCATCACTCCAATAAATATTTTCACCATTCCAAGTTAGCTTGGTAATAAGGTTGGAAAATAATGAGATATTTCTTATAAATCGGTGATAATTTCTAGCTAACCCTAGGATGCTACGATTATCTGTTTCAGATGGTATCCTCGTACATACCTCAATTACAGTTGTCTTGGACAAATCGATATATATTCCATTGCTTGTGATGATATGACCCAAGAATGTGACCTCCTTCAACCAGAACACACGCATTCTGTACTTTTCATATCGCTTCTCTATTCACAAGTTCTCTAGTATTGTTCTTATATGCTCCTCATTTTCCTCCCTTGTTTTGAATTATATTATAATATCATCTATAAAGACTATGGAAAATTTCTCTAGGTAATCTATAATGCACTATTCATCAAGGCCGTGAAAAATGGTGGAGCATTAGTGAGTTCTAATGTCATTACTATGAATTTATAATACCCACAACATTTATGAAAATCAGACATGGGGATGTCCTCCTTCTTCACCCTCACTTGTTAATATCCCGACCGAAAATCCACCATATATAATTATTGTGCTGCACATAGCTGATTGAACAAGTCATCAATTTTTGGCCCAGGATATATATTCTTTATCGGGATTTTTTTGAGCATGCGATAATCAATTCCATGGTTCATTGAACTGTCTTTATTATTGACAATGAGGATACGAGCGCCCCATGTTGAAGCACTTGGGAATATAAACCATTTATCAAGACTCTCCTATAATTGATTATTTATCTCTTCATTAACTCTAACAAACATTCTTTTCAGAGTCTTCGATATTGGAAAATTCCCATGTATAAGATCAATTGAGAATTCAACATCCCTTCTAAGAGGAATACCATGCAATTTTTCCGGAAACACTATAGTGAATTCCATCACAACATGCATGTATTCATTGATAGTTGCTTCTATATACTCAATCATCTGATAAATATACAAATGATCATAGGGTAGTAATATCTATGCTTGAGATGGGGGTTCTATGGAATATTCATCCTTCTCCTTGCACTATTATAAGATTGGGGGTCGATTCACCAAATGGATAGTGATTTCCCTCTCAGGAAAATTTATTTTGGATCTATATAGGGAATTTATATGCATTTCATGAATTGTGTCAAATTCTATGAGAGAAAGTATGATTATGTTCATCAAGAAGATCAATCCACAAATTATGAAAGGGATGAAGTTATATTCATGGGATGAGTTGATTACAATATTTTCTGTTATCACCAACATCTTCACATATATGATTTGTGGTGTTATTGGTATTTTTCTACTCAACATTCTTGATATAACATATTGCATTAATCCAGAATAAACAAACGGTGTTCCCAATTCTTGAATGAATAACTAGAGTAACTATCACCTCATCGTTTTCTAGGTTCACTTCGGCGGTAGTGATAGAAAAAGCTCACCCATGATTCCTTGGAGGTTTTTGGTTGCCTCTAAAAACCAATGTAATAGAGAACTGGTTTGAAAAGTAACTTGGTTATTTGTAGTTGATGAAATAAACAATGCATTGAGGTATGAAAAGATCATTCCTCTCCTCTATCAAAACTGAGTGTTTTTCTTATTGGAAATTAATCGCCAGGTGCCTTTATCATCCACACCTAAATCATTTTCTTATCCTTTTAAGAAAATTTATAGGATGCTTCATTCTGATCATTTGGCATGTGGGGTACAGTATTTTCATAGTACTATTGGATTTATCCATCAGACTACCAGAATTATATTCTATCTTACGCTTATTCTCCCTATGATACCCCTGAGATTCACTGATCTCCATTTTGACCTTGAGGGAACATCAGACAACTTATTCATAGCTCTAAATGTAATTTATCACTATGTCATTTGGTACAATAGTTTTTATCCCACCAAATATGTGGTCAACAATGTATTTGGGGGTAATGACAAAGCCGAATGCATACAGTGTATTCCTTGTGGTGTTTTCGTTGTATGCTCCGATGTATTATTGATCTTTTTTACACGAGGAATAGGAAGTACCTTTTCATATTAAGTAGAAGGGTTAATGGAAATTATCATTAAAAAAACATTTTCAAGAAATTCTTCCATTCCAACACCTTGATCGCCTCGTTAGGAATTGAATTTTTGATCAATTTCCACCACTGATCAGCTTTACCATCATTATGATATGTAGTCAGAAGAACATTCTCTTTTTAAAAAAATTTAATGATGTGTTGGTCTTTTCAATGGAGTTGAACCAGTATTCTTCAATTTAGGGATCTGGTGATCTATTAAAAGTATAAGTTCTTTGTATCATTAAGCTCAAGATTGTGACATTCCTTTTCTTGTGGGGGGGGGGGTTAATATTCATCTTGACCTGTGATTATATTAAAAAAATAGTTAATTGAGAGAGTATTGTGAAACGTTTCATGATTACCACTCCCATCTGATTGGGAATCTCATTAGAACAGTCATCACATTGAACATCTCATCGGCTGTTAGCTCGAGTCATCTTTTTACAGGCTATTGGAAAGAATAATAGGAAATGTAGGGGTAACACATAAAGGGTAATCCAAAGACAAAAGATACATGACTTAAAATTTCCTTTATTTCCTTATCTTATGAAATTATAGGATTTGATCAATGTTATCCATGTTATACTTCTCTACATAAATTATTATGGAAATTTTTTATTCCCATAAAAAGTGTTCATACTAACCTTTTGAATTTAGAAAAGAATATCCCACCAGGAGTGTCATAACCAATAGTGCAGTAAGGCTCATTGACGTGCACCACTCCCATTTTAGTCAACCCCAAAGCAGTGTTTTTGGGTTTTACCCTAGACACATATGTGCTAGAGCCACCCCTACATAATTTTGTCTTGACATGGATTCATTTTAATGATAAACCATGTACTCATTACTAAAAAAAATTTAGGAATGTTTTTATTATAGATAGTATTATCCATCATGAATTCACCATGTATTTCTAATCCTAATCCCAAAATTAACTAAACCTATCAAATGACACCAACTATAAAGATTCTGCTATTTATTACACACAAAAATAAGATTTCATTCATAAAAATTAACTTAACGAATCTCTGAGGATCGATAGGTCTAGAGACATAGGAAATTAGGAACTTTACATAAAAACATAAAAAATAAAAAACATCCTGTTTATTGAAAACATCATTTACATGACCACAACATTCAATCAAACTTAACATTGCAATGGATAACCAGAGGACTTGCATAAGAAAAGGGTGATCTATAATGCCCAGTAATGGAGTAAACAATTCATAACATGAATAATATAGTACATGTTATGAAATATTAATATCAATAGATTACCAGAGAAACATGAACATAAGTCATGATATAACATAATTATAATAACCTTGAAATGAAATATCAACAATTAACATGATATTACCATGAGCCAAGGATCGATACACACATATCATAAGTAAGTCCCCATTGAATGTAAATTAGAATTAGTAAACCCTCATTTCCCTTTATGTATCATGATACTAATATTTACCCAATGCATTGGAGCACTATCAGGGAACATCTTTTTAAATCATTTCATTTCATGCATAAGTGTGCCACATGAATCATACAACTTGGAATCATTAAACATCATCATTTTTTACATGATAAAGAAATGTGGAGTATATGAATGAAACTATATAATCAAATAGTAAATATCATTAAAGGTTAATACTCTTGATAGAGAAATGGTCATGGTATTCAATATAGAATGAATTTGGCATGGAAAATCAGGGTGCAATTTCGACAGCATAATGGTGTGACATACAAATTCATAAAAATGGTTTATGAGGGGGAATTATGTATCTCATAATATTAAAATTAAATTGAATGTAGGGGTTAACATTGATAAATTTCCCAGTAAATTTAATGTAATTTAAATGAATAATATAAATGAAGTACTTGAATGTAAATGTGGGGAGTGAAATCACTTAATGAATTTCGGTATGGTAATGAGTGTACATGGGAAAATTAAGGAACGATAAAGGAGTCTCTAATCAATCAAAAATAATGAGGGAATTATATGGGAGGTTTTAAATCATTCCCCATTATTTTTAATTCAAAATAAAAGGTCATAACAACATAAATAAATTCGTAAAAAATTAAGAGAGGAACAAATCAATAACTTGGATGTAAGATCCCAAAGGCTTGGGAGGGGATTGAGAGAGACTTCATGGGAGCTTGGGGGGCCTTGGGAGGATTTTTGAGAGATGAGAGAAGGGTAGGGACGTTATCAAAGGGTTTTTAGTGAAGGGATGTAGGAGAATGGTCTAGTTTACATAGGAAAAAAGATAGAATTCTTTATTATTTATGTTTTGGACACCATACATTAAACATATCTAAACCCCAAAGAACCCATGGATTTTCCATTGGTATATTCTAAAGGGGAGTGGAAAACGTTATTTTATAAGGCTGATAGCCGAACATCTTAAAATAATATACTTTCTTATGTGGAGGAGACTCACCCTCTCAAGGAAATAATTTTAAAAGTTAAATATTTTATAAGTTTTGGAGGGTCCACTAAGGCAACATAAAATTAATACAAAATATCTAAAATGACCTTATTAAAAATATAAAACATGTATTGGTAGAAAATCCCATTTATATTATTTTATTAAATAACTATTTTGTCATTATGATGTCATAAAACACATTATTTAAATAAAAAATATTGTTTTAACCAGAAAATTATACTATCTCACAAAATAATGAAACATTCCACATTTTATAATTCTGTTCTCCAGAATCGAAAATGATACTCAATTTAACTAAATAATTTGAAAAATATTTAAATTTTTACTCTTATAATAATAATTAGCAATTATAAAAAATTTAAGGGTTTTTAAAAAAATAGTTTTCAAACCATAATAAAAATTAAAATTGAATTCATAAAAATTATTCGATAATTTATGTTTAATAAAAAGTGATTTAGTAATAATATTTCATTAAAATATTATTTTACTTAATAATATATGCATTCATCAAAATTTATTTCTCAATTGAATATTATCTATAAATAATATTTTTCATTATAAACTAATTAAAAAGTCACAGTGATAAAAGGAATATATATTATCTATACAAAAATAATTTATATTATCATAGTGATGTAGTATTATTACATAACCCCTTATAACACTTACAAATGATCGATGGGTAAGGTGTGTGATGGTGACAGACTCTTGGGGAGGCTTAGACAGCATCGCTCATGTGGTAATATCTATTAACATCCACTTCTTACATTGGCATTTTCACTCAAGCATAATGAATTGGAACTCATCTTGGGCGTGGTCCAAAGAGAAGTCCTATGATGCCACCTTTTTTCTGAGATCTAAAATATGGGATTCAAATGGATAAATTCGACTGGATGAGGCCATTACATCCTTTTTCTGAGTTAAATGTATCTTTTATATGTAAAGACTCTGAATTTCCCTGTAATGTTTTAAAAATATATGGGAATTTTATGAGTCCGATAAAATTTACGGCAGGTGATTCCGAGGCCCGGTGTGCCCAGAATCTATTTTATAATTTTTTTTCACATACATTCATTAAACGTATGAGCGGGTTTTTATAAATTTTGAACTAGTGCTTATAATTGAAATCTGAGGACACTGTTGAACCTGCAGTGCCGGTATTTACTTTAGAAAGATTTCAACTCGATGAAATATGCTCAAGGGTTGTAGTTAGTTTATGGGTTTTGCATGAAAATAATAAAATAAAATAAGCTCATGGTTTATTTTATTTTATCTGTTGTAATCACCTATGTGAAAGTTATGAGTGGGGACCACCACACCTTAACCTCCGATGAGTTATGGTGTGGGAGGACCACCAGATGATTACACCTCATAATAGAGGGGGGACCTCTCAACAACCTCAATTTAATTTTACGTGTCAACGTAAAATTAAATTCTATAAATTTAATTTTTTGTGTCACCATATAATTATATGATATAATTTAATTTTATGTTTCAAAAAAAGATTTAAATGCAATAAATTAATTTTATGTGTCAACATAAAATTAAAAGCTATCAATTAATTATATCTGTCAACATAAAAATAAAATCTATCAATTAATTTTATGTGTGAACATAAAATTAAATCCAATCCATTTTTTATGCTTGCTATTTCATTTCCTTCATGGTGGAATTGGGGAATGTCTTGACAATAGATAATTGGGAGGATCTTTGGAATAATGATCAACCAATGAAGAACACACTCCATCGATGAACAACATGCTCCACCGATGAAGAACGTTGACCCCGAATCCAACCTTCTTCCTTGGAATTCCTCTGAAGTGGGATGTCATCGAATATGAGATGATGGTGCTCAAACTAACGATCGAAGAAAACACCGAAGACACTGACGCCCATCTTTTCCCAACGACCCGACTTCATTCCCGCGACTCCGTCAATGAAAAATGAACAAGTAGGGTTTTTATTTGAATATAATTTTATTCATGTGATTCATTCCTTCTAAAAAAATGAACGTTGATCACCTCTAACTAGTTGATCCACATATGTTTTCCTTTTGTAGGTTTGGGATTAATAATTTTAGGAGGGTTTGTTGTGATTCATTTTTGTGAGATAATTTCTATCACCCTAAATACGGAGGGATCAGACCAAACCAACAAACCCCTCCTTTGATCTCCTATGTGGTGTGATTTGAAACGGAGGAATGCAATGTCAAAGGCGACGAAGGAGATGAAGAAAACGGCCATGCTACCCATAGCCTCTACACCTGCACCACCCACGCGATTATCCGCCACCCACTGGCTGAACCGGCCCAAGCCGTGTCACGCCCCGGCCGCGTCGTGCCCTGGCCGTGCCACCCCAAGGCTGTGCTGCCCTCACTGGCCGAACCACCTCAAAAGACCATGTCGTGCCCCCGCTAGCCGTACCGGCCCCCGGCCCCCATGCGCCACGTGCCGCCACTGGCTGAACTGGGCTTCCCGCTTCCATGCACCCCACACGCCCAGTGGCTCGGCCGTCTGCGCACCCCTTGTGTCCCGCAACGCCGCCTATCGAGCCAGCCTCCTGGCCCCGACCACACCACCCCGGCCCCGGGTCGTGCTGACCTAGCCATACCCTCGCAGCACCCTATGGGCCAAACCACCCTCATGCTGACCTGCGGCCGGTCTGTGCCCTCACAGCCAGTTCACGCCCTCGTGGCTGGTCTACGCCCTCTCAGCTATACGGGGCCCTCGCGGCCTGCTGGGTTGGGCCCAGAAGACCGGGCTGAACCTAATGGTTTGGCCCACCCAATGAGCTGGGCTAGACAAAATAGTTGAGGCTGGGTCATCTTGGACTGGGTCGGCCCATGCTGTGTCGGGCCAGGTCGTTCATTATCAGTCGGACGGGTCCCGGGCCCACTACGACCCACTATTATTTATTTGTCCATTTAATTGTCATTGAACTTCCATTTGACAAACCGTCTATGGCACTGGTAATATTGTATCATGAAGATCCCTTTGAGTATACCCAAGTTGATTTTGGGGTATATTTGAGATACAGTAAGGTTGGATTGTGCATGTATCCAACTGGGCCCCCCCAAGACTAAAAGGCTAATAACACACAGACCGGGCATCTTATTGACATGCCATATGTTGCGTTTAGACCTCTATGACATGGAGGACCATTGAGATACTTCTTCATGGGGCTTCATGACAAATGGAGTATCTACTAGTAGCTCATGGAGGGGATCCCTCTAAAGACGAGCGGTATGAGTACGGTGACCTAGTAGCTGGAAAAGACTTAACGAATGTTGACCGATTGACTCATAGTCACTTAACTAGACCAGTGGGGAGTGCCTGGTTATTGTGGAAGACCCACAGCTAAGGAGAACCTGGTTGTGGCGGCAGACCCGCGGTACTCGATAGAAGGTGTACCTCTGCAGGCTATATGGGGGAGCTCCTGGTTGTGGCAGATGACCCAGGGTGGGGAGTGATTTTGTGACGTATTAGACCTACGATGCTCGACAGGTGGAGTACCTCAGTAGTCAAGGATAGTGGGAAGCGCCATGGTGTCACGGAATGCCCATTGTATATGACATAGGAGGAGTTCCCTAGCTCCCAAAGTTTTGATATTGTGAATAAAATCCTATTTGAGCTGAGTTAGTAACTTTTTTGTTTTTCTCATGATTGAGATGATTCATTTGATAACATAGGTATATGTGTGGGAATAAACATATGTAAGGTTATCTTTTGATTTAGTACTTTGTGGTTTATCATAGTTGGATTTTTTGAGACCATGAGGATCTCATGGTCCCTACTGAGTATTGTTATACTCACCCATGCACGGTCTATGCCCGCACCTCGTTGTGTTGTATGCAGATGACGGAAACCGCCGACCGAGGCTTAGAGTTTCAAGACTGGACGGTACTTGGAGGTGGACCATATAGCATGTCAGAACATGGATGAGACTGATGGATGTGGAGTCAAGAGGAGGAAATATGTACCTACTCTTCATGTAGGAACCTTTGAGGATGACCCAATGGTTTTTTTCCTATTTCCTCATTGTAATTTTACATTCAGTTTCTTTTACTTTCCTATTGGCCTTGTATTCGTGACCCTTTTTACTTACTGTACTGAATTATTGGTTATTCAGTTTATTCATGATTGTATCTACTATGTATGTTTACAGGTTATAAAGGAAATTCCTTCCTAGTGTAATGGAATTATGCCTTTGGTTCTAGTCGCCAACCACTCACCTATGGAAGGAGAGCTTGGGGTAGTTACGGCACGGGCCCCGAGGGACGTGTCATGATAAATTAGTATCAGAGGATTCAGTTATATCGTAGTACATAAGACTATAATTTTTCTGTTCAATGAGGGAATAGTGGTAAGTGTAGGGAGTGTGGTTTTAAGTTCAGGGAGTCCAGCGTTGGTGCAGCGGCCGACATATCCATACACCAGGACCCTGACTTTTGGTTTCTGACTCAGTGCACAGAAAAACTGATTGTGTGCATGTTTTTTAAGTTTTCATTATAGTCCTCTCAAATAGGTCAACTCAGATGGTATTAAATTTTGACCATGTCACATTTTTTTCTTTTAGGATTCCTCCCCGCGGATGAACAGCTAGAGTCTCGATAGTTATATGCATAGATAGACCACCGAGCGACGAGGACTCGGTGAAGGGCCCTTTTCATGCGGAGGCACCAGTGGTACCACTCCCCATTGGGCCACTAAGGCCACAATCCCTATCAGCAGACAATGCACACCGATTGAGTGCGTTGCACGAGTTCCACCACTAGAGGCCACCAGGTTCAGAGGAGAGACGGACCCACATGAGAATAAGGATTGGCTGGAGGATGTGGAGAGAGTATTCTGAATGGTAGGGACACCAGAATACCTTATTTTGATACTTGGTGACATCCTTATATAGGCAATTGTGGAGAGATGATGGATCTTGGTGCTCTATGTCCATGATGAGATAACTCTTCTCAGGGAAGACTTTGAGGGAATATTTCAAGCATATTTTGTCTCAGAGACTCTCCGCATAGTGAATATTCAAGAGGTACTTCATCTACAGTATGGCATCAATAATACATCTCAGTACTCGGTGAGGTTCACAGACCTATCATGCTACTCCACTGATATTGTGTGGGACCCATTCATTACGGCCCAAACCATCAAGCCGAGACTCATGCGAAATATCATAGATTTAGTGATCTCACTCAACATCCTAACGTAGACAGGGGTGTTAGAGAGTTCCCTCCTAGTGGAGTAATTCCTTGATGAATAGTCTTCAAAAGCATGATCCACCACTAGTCTACATGTAGAAGAGTATTCTACAGCTGGTAGTAGACAGATTTCGTAGAGGTCCAAGAGGACCAGAACATCAGGTGGACGAACGCATGACTCGGGATCTATTTTGTAGGGCACCCGAAGTGGAGATAAACCTACGAGAAGCAGGTAGTGATACTCATGCGACAAGCAGGGTCACATGGATCATGATTGTCTGACCCGTCATTCAGATGATCAGCAGATGGTCAAAAGACCGCGCCGGAAGAGACAAAGATTCGATCGAGGCAGTCCTTAGGGAGTAGGCAGATGTGGCTGAGAAGCTGGCCATGCAGCTGGTGCCGGACGAAAATTTGAGGTGCTATCACCACCACCACTAGGAGGTCCACCCCGACCGTAGGGAGCAATCAGACATAGGATATCTCCGCTCCAAGAATATGAGGCCTACGATCACAAAGCTCCAGAGATGATACGAGGTATGATCTGTGTCTACTCCACCATAGATGCAGTACATAAAGACACAAGTTCCTATAAATATTTCATTTCCACTTCCCTATATTGGTGCTCGGAGATTCCGACAGAGCCTTTGGCTCGATCAATACAGCTAGAGACTCTTATGGGAGTAGAAGCGATGATTATGAAATGGTTCCAGTACTGTGAACTCACTCTAGGAGGTGAGAGATTTGACTGATATATCCTAGTAGTGGTGTCGAGGCCTTATGATGTCATCATGGGTTTGTACTGGTTCTCTACAGTCCATGATCAGATTGAATATATTAGGTGCAAAGTGTGGTGTTTCCACAGAGATGGGACTAGGTTTACCTTCACCAGCGAGAGAGGAGCCTTTTCAACATAGGACGGATGTACCAGGTGGATGGTGCAACCGATCACTTATCAGTTGTCTTGCTTTACCCTCGAAGAAGTTTATGTGGTGATTCTGAGCTATCCTGTAGTGGTGGACCAGTACACGAATGTTTTACTTGATGATGTCCCATGTCTACCGCCTTAGAGAGAGGTAGAATTTTACATTGAAATATACCTCGGGATAACACCAATATCTACACCAGAATATTAGATGACTCCCGCAAGGGTTCATGTGTTGAGGGTACAGGAAGAGGGTTTTCAGGAGTAGGGATTCATCCGGCCCAATGTTTTACCATAGGAAGCACCGATTCTGTTTTCCATAAAGGCGGATGGGATATTGAGGCTTTGTTTCGATTATCGACACCTCAACTAGGTGATTGTAAGGAACACATACCCACTCCCAAGGATTGATGACCTCTTTATCAGCTGAAGGGAGAATGATGGTTCTCTATGATAGTCCTCAAATCAGGCTATATCCAGCTCATGGTTTGAGATGAGGATGTGTAGAAGACGTCCTTCAGATGTAGGTACGACCGCTACAAGTTCTTTGTTATGTCCTTTGGCGTAACCAATGCTCCAGCAGTGTTCATGGGACTAGTGAACATGATATTTCAGGCATACCTCGATCACATTGTCATAGTATTCATCGATGACATTCTGATCTACTCGACTAATGAGGAGGAGCATGCCTATCATTTGCGGGTAGTACTGGACACACTGTTAGAGTAACATCTTTATGTTAAGATCTTGAAGTTCTAGTTCTGGATCCGAGAGGTTTATTTTCGGGGGCATGTCATCTCAGAGGCTGGAGTTGCAGTAGATCCAACGAAGATTGAGGCGGTACCTGCTTGGGAGCCACCTAGGAGTGTGATTGAGGTACGGAGTTTCCTAGGATTGGGCGTTTATTATCGAAGGTTTGTTCCAGACTTCTCCAGAGATAAAACCCAGCTATCTACCATGATGAACAAGGGGAAACCCTTTGTGTGTTCGGAGAGATGCCAGTAGAGCTTTCAGAAGATGAGGCAGAGGCTGACTAGTGCCCCATCTTGAGGCTTCCAGATGAAGTTATACGGTATGTAGATTACTACGACGAATCTGGGGCCAAACTCGAATGGGTCCTGATACATGAGCAAGTAGTGATCACGTATGGTTCTTGGAATCTAAGACAAAATTAGTCGAACTATGCTACCCATGAACTGGAGTTAATAGTAGCAGTCTTTTCCTTGAAGACGTGGTGGCACTATATAGTGGGAGAACATTTTATGTGTAATCTAATCACAATAGTCTCAGGTATATCATATCTATAAAGGACCTGAACCTAAGATAGCGATGTTGGCTTGAGTTCCTCCAGGACCATGACTTCGAGATACACTATACTTTTGGGATGTGGAACATTATTTCAAATTCAAATTGTATGGGAACTGGTATACAATTTCTAGGCGAGGCGACAAAGTAGCTGGTTACTTTATAGATATCCTTCGTTGTTAGAGATAGAGAAGCCTTTCTTCAGTCTCTTACAGTCACTCCCCCACTTTTTCAGCGAGTCCGAGAGGCACATCATGGGGATGCTGACTGCAAGGCGCGACATGTTCAGATATCCACATGGCATGCACCTGGTTGATTTTATGATGTTGGGGATCACTTTATCCTCTTCATAAGATGTATCGTGGTAATAGTGTCATTTCAATAGGACGTGATAAAGAATTTCCACGGATCCTCTCTAGCGGTACATCCCGGAGAGGAGAAGATGTACCAGGATCTCTGACAGTAGTACTGGTGGCCGAGAATGAAGAATGAAGTTGTAGAGTTTTTTATCAGTTCCTCACTTTCCAGCAAGTGAAGGGGGGGAATTAGGTACCAGCAGTGTTGGTTTGGAATTTATAGGTCATGGAGCGGAAGTGGGCTGGGATATCCAAGGACTTCTTGATGGTTCTTCCACGTACATCTAGGGGATATGACCCAATCTGGGTGATCGTTGACCGACTCACCATATCGGCCCACTTCCTACCTATCATAGAGCATGGTTCATTATAGATCATGTGACACCTCTATGTGCATAAAATTGTACGGCTAAATGGAGTAAATTCGTTTATTGTATTTGATCGTGACACACAAATTAAATCTTAGCTATGGAAGGGGTTGCAGGAGGCTTTCGGGACACAACTTTGTTTGAGAACTGCCTTCCATCCCCAGATGGATGGTCAGACCGAACAAACCATTCAGACCCTCAAGGACAAGTTGTGTGATTGTGTCCTTGAATTTGGTCATAGCTAGGAGGATCAATTATCTTTGGTGGAGTTTTCATTCAACAGTAGCAATCACTCCACCATTGGGATGGCACCTTTCGAGGCATTGTACGGGTGACCTTGGAGATCCCCTTTGTTCTAGACTGACCCTGGGGAGTCAGCACTCATGGGACCAGAAATGATATGTGCTACCTTGGAGAAGGTTCTGATTATCCAGGAGTGGATGAATACTGCACAGAGCAGGAAAAAGTCGTATGATGACAGGAGATAGAGAACACTAGAGTTCGAGGATCGAAAACAACTCTTTTTATGTGTCTCATCTCGACGAGGTTTCAAAGGTTTGGCAGAGGCGACATGTTATCTCCATGAATTATCTAAATTTTTTAGGTCCTCCGCAGAGATGGAGAGGTGGGTTAATTCTTATCTCTTCCACCTCAGTTGCACTGGGTGAACGATGTCTTCCATGTAACTCAGTTGAGTAGATATGTACACGGAACTTCCCACATTATCAACCATGGTGAGAAGGACATCGATGATATGGTGACTTTTAAAGAGGTTCTCGTAGAGATTGAGGATCGATCGGAGATGGTCCTTCGTGGACAGTCGATACCTTGGGTGCGCATTCACAGGAGTCATGGAAACCTCCAGGAGAGCACATGGGACTGGGAGGCTCAGAAGTGTGATCAGTATCCCCCACATGTTCCCTTAGTTGATTTATGGATTACGAGGACGTAAAGCCTAAGGTGGGGTGAATGTAAAAACACAGAATTTCGATGTAATTGTTTTTTAAAGTGTTGGGGAATTTTATGAGTCCGTGAAACATTACGACGCATGATTCTGAACCCAGTGTTCCCAAAATAAATTTTTAAAGTTTTGTTTGGGTATGTTCAATAAATGTACGAGCGGGTTTTTTATAAATTTTGAACTGGTGCTCAGAATTGAAATCTTAGGACATTGTTGACCTCAGAGCACATGTATTAGATTATGAAGACTTTCACTTGAATGACAGATGGTCAAGGGTGGATGTTAGTTTTTGGGTTTTGTGTGGAAATAATAAAATAAAATAAGATCATTGTTTATTTTCTTTTTTCTGTTGTAAACAGCTGTGTGGAAGTTAGCAGTGGGGACTACCACACATTAACCTCCCATGAGTTATGGTGGTGGGGATCACTTGAGGATTACCCCTTATAATGGGGGGGGGGAACGTTTCAGCTCCATCAATTTAATTTTATGTGTCCATGTAAAATTAAATTCTTTAAATTTAATTTTATATGCCAACATAGAATTAAATGCTATCAATTAATTTTACGTCCCAACATAGAGTGAACTTCTATGAATTAATTTTATGTGTCAACATAAAATTAAAATCAATCAATTAATTTCATGTGTCAACGTAAAATTAAACGCTATCAATGAATTTTATGAGTCAAAATAAAATTAAATCCTATCAATTCTTTTGATGTTGGATATTTCTTTTTCTTTGTGGTGGAATTGTGGAAAGTTCTGGCTTTGGAGAATTGGGAGGAGATCTTGGGAGAAAGCCACGCCGATGAAGAACGAGCTCCACCGACGAAGAATGTCGACCCTGACTCTGACCTACTTCCTCAGACTTTCTCAGACGTGGGACATCTTCGACTACGACGATTCGGTGCTGAAACCGACGATCGAGGAAAATGCCAAAAACACAAACGTCTATATTTTCCCAACAATCCTTCTTCTTCCCCACAACTCCATCAACGAACAACGGACAAGTTGGGTTTTATTTGAATATGATTTTATTAACATGATTATTTCCTTCTAAAACAATGAATGTGGATAAACTTCTAACTAGATGATTTGAAAATGTTTTCATTTTTTGGGTTTCAGGATTAATAATTGTCGGAGGGTTTGTTATTCTTCATTCTATGAGAAAAATTTTATCACCCTGAATGTAGAGGGTGTGAACCAAACCAACACAATCCGACCGCATCACCGATCTCCATTGTGGTGTTCTTCGAAAAGGGTGAAAGTAATGTCAATGTCGACAAAGGTGACGAAGGCAACGACTGCGCTACTTGCGGCCTCCACGACCAGCGCCGCCCCAACGATGCTCCGCCCTTTCCATCCTAACCATCCATAGCCGCATCGCACCCCATCCGTGTCATGCCCCGGCCGCGTCGCCCTCACCGGCCATGCCTCCCTCCCTCGTCGCGCTGTCTGACCGGCCCGAGCCACTTTAACTCTGGCCGAATCGACCACCGTCCCCCACGCGCCTCACGCACCACACCTAACTTCGTGCGCCCCGCTCCTCCGCTGGCCAAATCGGGTCGCTAGCCTACGTGTGCCCCACATATACACCGTTCGTTCACCCCGCATGCCTCGCGCACCCCGCGCCGTTGCCGGCCGAACCGGCCGAGCTGGCCTCCTCGAACCGTCCGCGCCACCACGACCCCAAGGAAAGCCGCCCGAGTCGCACCCTCATGGTTCTCTACAGGCCGAACCTCCCTCACACCGACCCTTAGGCAGTCCATGACCTAGAGGATGGTATGCGCTCTATCTTCTCTTTGCGGCCCTCGTACCATGCTGGGTTGGGCCTAGCGGGTCAGGGCGAACCTAACGGGCTGGCCCGCCCAACGGGTCGGGCCAGACCCAATGGGTGAGGCTGGGTCGGCTCGACCGAGTAGGTCTGGACACGTGCCCACTACTATCAACTGTTTTTTCAGCCATATCATTGGAACCAGACGTCTGTTTGATGAACTGTCAGTAGAACCTGTATTCCTGGAGAATGATGGTCCCTTTGAGTATACCCCACTAGAGTTTGGGGTATAATTGAGATATAGTCAGGTTGGATCGTGCACGAATCCAACCGGGCCCCCAGGACTAAAAGGAAAATAACTCACAGACCGGGTGCTCGATTGATACATTTTCTATTGCGTTGAGACCACTATGACATGGCAGACCATTGAGATAAATCATTGTGGGACTTTATGATTGTTTGAGTATCAACCAGTATCTCGTGGAGTTGATCCTTCAGAGATGAGTGGACAGAGTGCAGAGTCCTAATAGCTTGCTCAGAATAGACAACTACTTATCGATTGACTCGAAGTGACTAGACTAGCCCAATGGGGAGTGCCTGGTTATGGCGGTAGACCCACGGTGGAGGAGCACCTGATTTTGGAGAAAGATACATGGTACATGACAAGAGGAGTACCTCTGATGGAAATTTGGGGGAGATCCTATTTGTGGTGATATACCCATGATGGGTAGCACCTTGGGGACACCACATTCCCATGATACTCGACTGGAGGAGTACCTTAGTAGTCCATGGTTTATGGGAAGCGCCTTGGTGTAGCGGAAGGCCCACTATACTCAACAGAGTATGAGTTCACCGACAACAGTGGTTTCAATAATGTGAATAAAATCCTACTTGAGCTGAGTCAGTAACTTTTGTGTTTTCTTCATGATTGAGATGGATCACTTGATAGCTTACGTTTATGTATAGGCATATACCTAAGTATGGTTATCTGTTGATTTCATTCATTGTTGTTTATCCTTATGGGATTTTGTGAGACCGTGAGGGTCTCGGGGTTCTATTGAGTAACCTTATACTCACCCCTACACGGGCTATGTCTGCACCTCATTGTGCTGGATACAGACGATGGACAACGCTGACCGATGCTGAGAGTACCCGGACTGGACGGTACCCAGAGGCGGACCATACATCATGTCAGTACACGGAGGAGACGGATGGACATGGAGTGCTGAAAAGGAAATATGTACCTACCCTTCAGGTAGGATCCTCAGAGGATGACCCAATGGCTATTTTCCTATTTCCTCATTTGTACTTGTACTTTCAGTTTCATGTAATTTCCAGTTGGGATTGTTTTCCTGGCCCCTTTTTACAACTGAACTCACATGTTGGTCATTCGGTTTACTCGTGATCATTTCTGCTATGTGTGTATAGGTTATAAAGGCAATGCCTTCCAAGTTTTATGTAATTATGCCTTTGGTGCTAGTCGTCATCTCCTGGCCTATGGAAGGAGGGCATGGGGTAGTCACGACACACTCTCTAGGGGACGAGTCGTAACACTAAAGCCCTATATTTTTATTAATCATGTTATCACTACTCATGGGATATATTAGCAATAGTCACAATTCATAACGGTATTTTAAAATCCAAAAACATAAATCCATGGAAGTGCATATGTTTTATATCACCATTTTACATAATAAGACATTTAATTTTATAGAGTGTAATATTAATTAATATTAGTTTGGGGCATTACATTTTGGATTCCGTTTATGAAATCATATGGTCCATATCTCAAGAACATTAATGGATTTTATTATCTCTGGGTTATTCACGAATTATTCATGTATTGATATCATTTTTAGACTCTTTAATAAATAATATAAGGAATAAAACATATTTTTTATAATTATATAGGAAGAGTGGCCTAGTCCCTTTTAAGAAAGGCTGATTTTACCCACTGTTTGGACAAACATATGTGTTCCTTCAAAACCATGTCTTTTGAAAAAGAATTCGATGAAAATTCTACTATTATACTATAATATTTAAAAATATTTTCTCTTATTTAATATTTCATCATTTTATTCATATAAATCATCTTATAAATTTTGGAAAAAGAAATTATTATTATTTATTACCATTCCTTTGGAATGTTTTTATTACATTGTATGATATGTACAGATTTACCCTCCATTATTTCTTGGAAACATCCATTGTATTTTTAAAATGATAATTTATAAAAAAAATTTAAAATAAATTTATTTTAATATTTTTTTTAATTCATTTTGATTATTTCTGTACATGATTCAATGTATTTATCTTGAAATGTGTTTTTCAATTGGTTTTTAAGATTAATTTATAAGTTTTCCTGTAAAATTGTTTTTAAAAAACTTTCAAGCATCATTTATATGTTTTCATGTAATATTATTTTGAAAAAAAATTCAATCTTATTTTATATGTTTCTATGGAATTCCTTTTTAAATTTATTTTTATGCTTAATTTTTATGTATGAAATTAATTTTCAAAGATATAGTTTTAAAAAAAGTTTATTTTTAATGATTTCAATGATTTTATTTCTCTCTCCATATTTATATGATTGAAATTAATTTTCAAAGAAATTTTTTTTAAAATGTTTTCATAATCTATTTATAAGTTTTCAAGGAAAATCATTTTAAAATAGTATTAAAGATAAATTTATATGTTTTCAACGAAAATGTGTCCCACATATATTTAAATTCTTTTTTTAATAATTAAGGTTTATTATCATCAAAATTGATTTCAAAAGGTTTTTAGGTTTTAAAATGAATTATTCAACATAGAAAGTATATTTTTCTTTATGAAATTTTTTCATAATAATATTACGAGTTATTATTCATCTAATATGATATCAATTGAGGTTACTCATGCCCTTAAAATAAATGATCCAAAAGTTACCTTCATATTATCTCATGAATTTTTTATTAATTGAAGCAATGAGTCTTATGACACCTATTTCTCTTTCACGATTTATATGTTTTTGAAACCCACTTATTTTCATGGGTTACAGTTTTGATGAAATGATTATGAAACATGTATATTTTTACACATTCTATGATATTGATACCCATTCACGATCAGAACCTGATTCCATGGGATATGGTATAATTGTTTATGATTTTATGGAACATGTATGTATGAATTCATTACGAGATAAGTGGGACCTATACCACCCTCTAATGCAATGAGTAAATATTTATATGTCATGAGATAGACATGGATTTAAAAATAAATGAACTTAGTTTAGTATTATTATGATATAATGATGAGTGATCTTTGTTTAGTAACATAGGGCTAGAATTGGGTGTGAAACCAACATAGTAAAGGACTTTGTCTTCTGATATGGAATTGGATATGATGATTAGACCATTATAGAAATAAATATATATTCTTATGTGTCTTCCAAAAATCCATTTATTATTCATGTGTAATAATTTCATGGCATATTTTCTTAATTTCCTTATGATTCATGTCTTATGAGCATCCATGATTTATTACATGATTTATGTATATAATCATTCTGTTTTGGGGTATGATCGTCTATTTTCACCATCATATTTTTGATTACATATCTACCTCGTTTACCATTACTGATTATCAAATATCACCCATATTTATTTTTCCATTACCATATTATGATTATACATTTAATTTAATAAATGTATAATATGAGTTCTAGTCTTGCTGAACCTAGAACAAAATAATGTAGCAAATTTATGTACTAGGTTTTATGATTCCATGTTTAAAAATGAATTGACTAGTACAATCTCTAGGCATATGTTTGTTTAATGTTTGATGTACTCCACAAATGTGATATAAATTTTAATGTATAAAAATAAATTTTCATTGTTGTTCGTAAGATATAGAATTTATATTCAACCATTGGAAACTATAATGTTAAAAATATAAGGAAAAAATTAGGTATATTTATAAGGATATGTCCTGGGATGTCTCTAAGTATAATTATAAGGATATGATAACATATAAAAAATGTCTAGTAATTTTGGTAATGGTTATAGTGAGTGGTTTCCTAAAAATATATCCCAATAATTATACTAATATTCTATATGGATTTGGATCAGATTTACCTAGGTGTAAGAATTATGAAAATATATCTCAGACCTGACTCTAGGTGTTCTGGTACATGACGATGGGCTTTATTTCCCACCTAGTTTGACACTCCTGATTATATTCTTGGGTAATTCGAAAAAACTTTTAAAACCATTATAAAAACTTAAAATATTTTATATCTAACAATAACATTGGATATAATTAGGGTCTCATATATTAATGTTGTAAGATCCATGAATTTTGCACCATATAAGTCTTTTTTCATGATTTTAAGGGATCTTAATAAGATAAATGATTAGGACATTATAATTTCATGTTTTATTCAATTTAGAGAATTAGAAGGAATATGGTTAACATTTCATGTTTCAGATGTGTAAATTATTGGAACTATGATAATTTATTTCCCATATTTAAATATCATAAAGTGAATGAGGAAGGTGGAAGTATTATTTGTTATACATTTGAAGATAAAGTCACTGTAAAAAAAATGTTAATGGTTTGTGGTGTTCTTATAGTATATTTTACATTAAAAAAATAAGAATAATTATATTTAGGTTGAGGAACCTTATGAAATGATTCATATTTCATATATAAGAATAATTTATTTATAAAATAGTTGATGAAGCATGAGTTATTGTTTGAGAATAAATTTGGATGAATAAAGTAATTATGTTTTGTAATTCAAGTATTATGTTATCTGAATCATGAAATATATATGTATTTTCAATATAAGAATTCATTAAGGATCCAATGTGATATGTTAAATTGTGATAAATACTTATAAATGTGGTTTTTAAGGGAAGGTAACCTTTTATTAGATCAGGATGTTATGAATATTTTGATTAGCTAGAATAAATAGATTATTGATTTGGTTATGTAAAATTTATAACATTGATTACAAAGTATATTATCACTAATTGGTTGAATAAGTGAGTTATTCATCATAGATGATGTTCAGACATTCATGAATATAAGTAATATGACCAATATACTTTTAAATATGGAATAATGCATTTTTCTAAATTTATTTATCGTAATTCAAGTTATTACCATTTTTATAGAGTAGATAGGATGAGTCCTTTTTTATAGATTTTTGATAACCCCCATTTCATGGGATGAGGGGGAACCCTTAAAAGGCCCCTAGTCTCTGAGAGTAAATGTCACATAGTTCTTTAGAAAATATATAGACTATACTTTGAACTCCTCCTTCCAGCTTCTTCATCATGATATTATCTCTCCATCATCGCATGGCTGTTCTGATAGTCTTCCCGTACAAGCACAGGCTGGTCCCGATGGTAGTTCCATACCATCTCTTTTTGAAAAATCCTTTTAACTTCTTCTATGGTGAATGCGCCTTCTCTAAATCCCAATTTGGATTTTTCTCCTTGTAGAGTTGGTTAGAACATGTAATGAACTATTTCTGGTGGCCCGAAGGCCTTGTGGTGGCCCGAAGTCCTTTGGGGACCCAAAGGCCTAAATGGACCTGAGGCCTAAACCGGTTGCCCGAAAGCCCAAACGGATGAATAGTACCAACTAGTATAGTTCTGAACCGTGCCTACTATAGTTCCTGCTAAAGTACTGCTATAGTACTACTACAATCCCCAGAAATATGTCACGACCTGTTTTTGAACTCGGGTCTCTTGGATTCACTTGCAGTGTCTTCACCAACTATGCTGAGGCTTTTGTACAAGTAGATATGATGAGGGTATTCACATTACTAGCACATGAAAACTGACATATAATGTCTGGTGTATGTGCAATCAATGTTATGATGATTTGCTGTCATTTGTTATTTCATCGTACAAAAGGTTTATAAGGATAGCTATTCAATAATATTTTATGTTAAACTTCTGTGAAAGTATTTATGTACATATTTTTTAAGGAAAAACTTAGTCAAACAACTATTTAGTAATTAATCTTATTTCAAGGATATCTATCTTTTTTATTTTTAAAATTATATTTCTCTGGTTTTAGATAAAGAAATCATGTATGTCGGGTAACAATAAATCAATTCTATGATGGTTGCGTGTTTTGAATCAATGAACGAAGTATTATATATTTTTCATTAATACTGATGGCTTACGTGATGTTTAGGTTAATGTGTTTTTTTGTTCAATGATTTTATATAATGAACCAGCATAGTTAATTTTTATGTTTTCATATTAATGTATTAATATTGTTGATGTTAAACAATAGTTATAGAAAAATAGTAATACATTAATATCATTCATGGCTCATAAAATCTATTATAAGGGTATTTTATTACATCAGTCATCAAAGTTAATTTCTGGACATCCATTACATAATATAATTGATGAACTAGAAATATATATAAAAACCACAATAAATGAAGTTTTTTAGAGAAATAAATATTGTAATTATATTTACTTAAATTATTTTTCAATAAAATAATAAATCTACATTTATATAATGATTAAAAAGATTCTCTCATAATTCCTTAATTTTTATTGAATCAATGGCATATTAAATCATCAGAGATTTAAGAATCTGAGGCCCAAATCCAATCATAATTCTTAACTTATTTATTATAAATTTCCTTAATTACTCCATATGTATATTAATTCATTTCCTTCATATCCATTATTAAATCCCTTACCATGTTCTCAAATGTGGAATCCCAATTATACGTTACATTGGATAACCATTATGGTTGCAAATTTCCCTTTTTAAGAGATGTTTTAGTAATGATTTTTATGAGGTGGGATTGTTTAAATGATACATTCAAGTATTAAGAATTGGATATCCTAGAGGAATTTATATCAAGATATTCATTTTATGGTGAGTAAAATGTTGCACCTTGAGATTTTGAGAATAATTTTTTGCAAATAAAATTCATCTTTTTGATATTTTCCATTTCAAGAATCACTAAAAATTGTTTTTTTAAACTATATCACCATGTTTGGAATAAGTTATACACAACACCCTGTTAATCATGAACTACAAGTGACATAAATTTTAGCTTTCTATTAATGGAGTATTGTGGTTATCTTCCTTTACACATAACAATGACATGTTTGATGGCTTGAGTAACATGAATAATTATGTATTACAGAATAATACTACTTTATTAAAATGTTATTATTTAATATAATATGATATAAACAAGACATTGAAATAACTGTTATGAATATTGTTAACTAATTTAATAATGTTTTTTTTTCAAAAATATAAGTTGATTTTATAGGTTATAAATTAATTTGAAGTGAATATAATAATGAATTTAATATAAAGAGAAATGTTATTATTTTAATGGTCACAACACTCTTTTACCCAAATAAAATAAATAAATTAAAATACATGAGTGTTATTAATTTAATGTATAATTTATACTTTAAATAAAATAATTTTTATATTTTTTCAATATCTTTTATATACCTAATATATGAACAGACCCAATTCTATGCTAGAACCCTATTTTAAGGCATTTTTTCACTTTTTAAAAGAGAACATATATTAAATCCTATTTTTGATAATTTTATATTTTTTTATGTAAAAATAATCATAATCATTGAATCAAGATTATAATAAATTTTTTAGGGTAAATCTTGATTATTTTTATATATGGTTTAATATTTTTATGAATAGTGAAACAAACAGAATTTAAATACAAAACATATTTTTTATTTAATTTATATATAAAGTCAAATTATATTTAGATATTTTTTTAAAGATCAATTAGATCATATTTTTATCAATGAACCCAATTTAGGTCATTTTAATCATTTTCAATTTGATATTTTATATCGAAACAAAGAAAATGTGTGAAAATTTTTACTTTAAAAATTCTTATTATCAACCAGACAACGGGATTAATTTTAAATTTGTTTCTTCCAATTATATGTTTGCAATTTGGAAAAATGGATTATATATTTGTTGAATGAATTTCTTTATAATGTACACTAATGTAAAAATTTTTTTTGATTAAAACATATAGTGAATGTAATTAAAATTAATTACATCAATTACGGTAATATTACTCTTAACTAATGACTAAACCTTAAATAGAAGGCCTTGATGACCTGTAAACTAGTAAAAAATACACTATATCTAAATATTTAGACCACGTAATCATATAGATATAATTTGAACCATTATTTAATCCACATTCAATGGAAAAACAATGTTGTAATTCCCATTAAGTAAATTTAAATGAGTCATCATCCTCCACCAATATAAATTTCCTCCTCTCCTCCTGCCTATTTTATCCTACAATTCCACTTTGAATCCGTAATAAACTACCCAAATAGATTCTAATAATCCATACCTACATCTTATAATCATTAAAATTTCAATAAACAAATCCAAGTAATCTATATGGTGAAAACAAAAAGGAGTTACTGAATATGAGGTGACATTCTTCCCCAAGTTATTTTATTTTATTCTCTATCTACGCCACCTCAAAACCATATTATCAGTGCATGTATAAAAATGAATATCCTAATTATACAAGAATACTGTTTTCAAAGGGTTTAGGGTAAAATTTCACACACCTATATCTAATGGGTAACAATAATATTTTTTATGTATGGGGAACAATCGCCTCACATAATGATAATTGATTGTTTTACTTTAATGCTTCTCATGGTGGGAAATATGATTTAAACTAAATTTATATATAATTTTTATGATATATATAATGTTCTCATGCATTTTTTAATTAATTTAAAACACAAATACTTATAATTTTTTTTAAATATTATGTTAATAAGATAATTTAGTTTGAGAAAGTGTTGACTACCACCCCCTAAGAGCGATGTGATTCATTCACACACCACATGGAATGTATTAAGGATAAGCTGTATAAACCTATATGATATATATAATATGATATTATTACTATATGATATTAGACATATATACATATAATCTATTTTCTTTCATTCATTCAATATGTCAATAAAAGAAGAAATAGTGTTCATGCATGGGTACGCCTTACTATCTCCATGAACGATGCATTCCATTTCAAAATTGAATATTATATTGATTATTTTAATACAATTATAATGAATATAAAAGATATTTATATCATGTTGTACACTCCAGAAATCATGATATTAGTTTGTGTATAAAATATATAAAAAATTTAGACACAGCGGAAGAACAAAGAGAATATTACCCAAAGTGAAACCTTAACATAGGATTCTTAACATGTTGTTAATACAAGGTCATAATAAAACCATATATAGTATTAGACATCAAAATATGATTATATAAAATTTTTAATATGAAATTAAATTTATTATATACTAATATGTTTTATGTATGATGTGTGGCAAGACATAAGGTAAGAGAACTTCACCTCACTTTATATTTTTGCGGTATAGATTATTTATTCAAAACATAATTATTTTTTTGGAATGTATTCTTCCCAAGGATTTATTATATGATAATTATACATATAGTTATGTTTATTTACATACCAACATTATGATATTTCTCTCGTGGTATTTCTGATTCAAATTATACAAAATATGTAATGTATTTTTGGCTCAAATTTTTTTTAAGACAGGATAGTGGTGAACCAAAACCGGAAATATATTAATAAAAAGAAATAAATATAGGAAAAAATATACAGAAAAACATCCATGGTATCCCCTTGTGTGTCTAGGAACAACAATGCATTCAAGTAAAAATACATCCATATTTCACTATGATTTTCCAAGAAACAGCCAGTGCACCAATCAATCCATACATCAATGAAATCCCTTGATCTTGACCCAATATAGGAGAAAAAAATTTCAATATGTAAGACCATCGATATTTTCCTTCTTTGAGAAAAATTCCATGTTATGAACCTATATTTTTTTATGAGTTATATATATAATTTTTAAAAATTTTATATCATGAATCTAATAATTTTAATGATTTCTAAACTTCATGTAAATTCATTGTCTTATATTGGTTTTATTTTTCAAATTTACCATGTTGTATGAGTTTATTAATACAATATCATCTCCTTTAGATATTATTTTGGGTAATTCTTCATTTGATTAAATATTTTGATCTAACTCTGAAGAACCTCATTGAATTTTCTTCTACTCTTATTATTCATTATTTATTATTATATTGTTTCTATTTTTATACAAATTGGTACAAAATATAGTTAGTAATTTTTTTAAATCCAATATTTTCACCCTCATAGGTAGAAAGTTTACGTTCCTTAAAAACAATTTTTCGTAAAAAGGGTTTTTAATAATATTATACTATAATCATATAATCATTAATTGTTTACCATTTTTGCCTGTATCTAATTTTTTCAATAGAATGTTTATGTTTCTTTCTGAAAACTTATGTTTTCTAACCATTTACCCTATAAAATGACACTTCTTCTTACCATACATGGCATGTACGGAATTACCATCATCATTTCTTTGAAACATCCATTATAGATTTAAAAGGATAATTTTAATGAAAAGGTTTTTAAAAATATAATTTTCAAATTATTTCTGTTCAAAATTTTTGAAATATTTCATCATAAGTTTTAATGTTACTTTCCAATGAATGTTTTTAAAGATATTTTTATAAGTTTCAAAGGATTTTTTTAAATCAATTAAATATTACATAATTAGTTTTCAATGAAAATTTATTTACAAATGTTTCCTTTATTATTTTATAAGTTTTCTGGTGAAATTATTTTCAACGGATATTCAAGCATTATTTATATGGGTGAAATGTATTTTTCGATGAATTATTTTCAAAATGACATCAATATTCGTCTAAATGTTTTTCGTGGAAAATTGTTTTCAAAACGTTTTTACATTGAATTTATATTTTACCAAGGAAAATGGTTTTCAAATAATTGTCAACCCTTATTTATAAGATGAAAAAAATATTGAAGTGGGTTTCAAATCATTTTCATGATCATTTTCCATGTTTTAAGGGAAAAGGGTTTTTAAAACGTTGTCAATATCTATTTATATGTTTTCAATGAATATTTATTTCAAATGGTTTTCAAATATTTATTTATATTCATTCATTTTTATATTATATGAAAATAAACTCCCATGATTTTTATGTTTTAACGTGCCTTTTTGAAAAAATAAATGATTTTTTACTCAAGAAATGTTGTAAAAATATCATTAAATGTAATTTTCTCTCTAATATGACATCTATTAATGCTACCCAGGACCTTCTAATAAATGATCCATAGTTACCATTCATATTAATTCAAGAATGATTTATGTTTTGATAGAATGATGCTAATAGAACCTATCTATTTCCCAAATGTAATATGTTTTAAAAACCCATTTATTTTCATGGTTTATGCATTTTATTAAATGATTATGAAACTGATATCTTTTTCCCCGTGATGTTATGTGATTGCACATTTATAATAAAAATTTCATTTAATGGGTTATCATAAGATTTTTAGGATTTTATAAAATTCGTTTTTATTATTTCATTATGAAAGGTGTGGGGCCTATATCTCCATCCAATGAATTGCGTTATGATTTAAATTTCAAGAGATATACATGACTTGAATGAGAAATAAAGCCAGTTCAGTATTATAGGGATGGAATGAAGAGTCCACAAAGTTCAATAATACAGGGATGGAATAGGGTGTGAACCTAGTTCAGTAAAGGAATTTTTTCCAATAATATGGTCATGTTAGTGATTCCTTGACTACTATTATAATAATTAAACATTGTTATGTGTCTACCAACATTCCATGTTTTACTACAATGTTGTGATTTCATTGACTATGTTATTAATTCCTTTATGATTCATGTCTTATTAACTATAAGGATTTGTTCCATGATTTATTTATATGATCTTTCATATGCAGGTTATGATCATTTATATTCATGATAATGTTATCATACCCCTATTATCATGTTTATTCTTACCTATCTCCCATATTTACCCTTGCTAAGAATCTATCTTCACCCTTTTTTGTTTCATTCCTAGTATTATGAAATAATATTTCTAATATGATATTTCCAGGGAGGTGTTAGTCTTAGAGAACATAGTGTGAAATAATATAGCACTTTAGGTACCTGTGTTTATTTTTCCATGTTTTAAATGGAACTAGACTTGTACGGTATCTATGTGTATGTTTGTATAATGTTATATCTATTAATTAAAATTTATTTAATGTTATGGTTTGAGAAGTGAGGGTCTCTATATTTAATTTTTATAACTACCCACTATATTGATCTTTATTTTCTTTAGGATGACATTACATGTTTAGTAGGATCTTTTAGAATAAATTTCATTCAGTTGATTTTCAAAAAATAGGTTTTCAAATTTTTCTCAAAATGAAAGTAAACTATATTTCATGAATGTGTTAAATTTATTTTTATGGTATTTCTATTTCTCAGTTAAAACAGCCAATGTTTTTTACACCAATTAGTTTATGTTAATACCTTCCACATTTATGTTTGTTATTTTATTTTGTAGTCATTATCATCAATTTAAACAATTATTTTAAAATTATCATTAGAAATTAAATTTAAATTAAATATTTATATTATTGGTCATGTATATTGTTCTTTATTAAACCATAATACATTTTAACATATGGGGTTTACATTTAATGTTATTTATTCATATGGGTATATAATGATAAATCATTATTATTTACTAAACATGGATTAATTATAATAATGAACATTTTAGTCAATAAAATAGATTATTATATATATGAATAATTATTTAGAAATATAGGGCATGGGTTTGGGAACGTAAAAAGAAAGACACTCTATGAATTGGTATTCTCATGGGAGGAATTATTTGGATAACCTTATTTACATGCGTATTCTAACAATATATCCTAAAATTTCTTGGGGAAGGTCTTGATGGTAAAAGTATAATGTTCCTAGGAATCATGATTCATGATATTTAAGAATTTCCTTAATTGAGAGTTTATTAATTATTTTCAACGAGACTTTTTCTATAATATATACTCTAGAAAAATATCATTCCTAGTTATTGATTAATGGAATATGGTTTCATTTATTTGCCTACCTGTATCGATTACTCCATATCTATTATTTATATCAATGTTTCTGATTAGATTATTATTTTTTGTTTTATACCCTTACATTGATTATTCTAGTCAATTATTTAAATAGAATGTCTGTTCATATATTTACCTTTTAATATTATTAATTCATTTTTGATTACCCTTCCCAAATTCATGATTTGTTCCACTATACAAACCTCCTAATTAAATTTTGAGGCAACCCTTAATTGTTATAAATTTCATATGATTCCATTAAGTGTAATATTACTTATATGCATACATATAATATATGGAATAATATTATTCTCAAATTAATTTAAGTTGTAATATTTTTATTACAATGAAATATTGGTATCACTAATATATCTATTTTACCAAAACGACTAATATATTCAGTTCTTGAAGATTGGATTCCTTTTATATTATGATAATGTAATAAATAATACACTATCTATGTTTAAATACGGTTGGGGTTGCTAAAGATGGAATCATTTGATATTTAGAAGAAATATTTAGAACTAGATTTTGGAAAAAATACATTTTGGAACATAACCCAATGGTAGAATAAAATTATAAGCATTAACAAAAATCATATTTATTTTTTACGTTAGATATTTTGAGGAATTTCATAAATATATGACTATTACTATATTATATTGGATGATATAGTTCCCCAAAAGATGTACCTATGGGTTATAACACTAAAAAGGGATATTGGTCATGACCAAATCACTACCTGATGTATGAAAGTGGCCCTTACTATGCTGCTAGATTGACACCCCTAGGTGATATTATTTTTATATTTAAATATTTTGTTACTAACAATTGTGATGGTCATGAATAGTTAAGGAAAACTTATGAAGTAGTATAATCCATAGACTAAGGAAGTATCTATATAAAAAATTACCTTTTTTATAGATTCAATAATTATGTTTTTGAATTATTTTTACTAATTATAGTTTTGTGTAAGAATCGTGCTATGTATAATGATTGTATTAAATTTTAAAATTAAGCATGTATTCATTAACAAAATATTTATGGATACCATAATTATTTATGAGTGTATGGATGATCATTAATTAAAACTATTAAATATCCCATTTTTGTAGGAATGTAACTTGATTGTAGATATATTGGAAAACATTTATGGTAATAAAACCCATTTTCTTTGTTATGTTATTGTGGTAACGTTATTAGAGGAATAATGCATTTAAATTTTATAAACATAGTTTTAAATGTAATGATATACTTTAGTGTTAATATGAACACTAATGATATTTTAATAATATTCAAATATTATTATTTGACTTTGTAGAAAAAATAGTGTCATTGAAAACCTTATAAATATTATTACTTAATGATTATTTTTATTCCAATGATTTCCCTTATATTTTTTGGGAATATAATAATGATAATAAATAAAATTATTTTTACAAAAATGATAACCTTAATACTTATTAAAATTCCATTAAATTTTCAAAGGAGGTGTGGCTTGAATCCATGATCAATGAATGATAAGGTTTCCCATCCTAAAAATGACCTACAAGACTTCCTATTTAAAAGGTTATTATTTTTCGTCAATTTATTTTAGAAATAAATACTAATGGAGAACTAATTGATTTATTTTTAATGTTTTTAAATTAATTTACCATGAATATCCATGATTCAGCTGGCTACTGTCCTAATAATTATTAATAAAAAATATATAGTACATGAATTTTTGGTAATAATGGAGTTTACAAAGGTGAGAGTAAATCACACCTCACATTTCTTCATCAACCATTACATTACAACAACCAGGAGATGTGAATGTTAATATTGTTATTTTCCCATGATTATACTCATTGTAAGTGTTCTAGAACTATATTTTCATCCCTTTACCCATGAGATATTGTCAATATAAAATTTGTATCATGTTAAAGAAATTTAATCCATTGTGGTAGAAGATTCCATGAGTAATTTTTAGTCCACACAATCAGTGCCATAACATAATTTTCAGAATCCAACTCAATCAATAGATTGGCCCATTGTAGTGGAATATAATACATAATTGAATATATCATCACCTATATCTCTGATTCATAATAAACCCTATTACCAATGTAATGAGAAAAAACCCTCGACAAAAACACAGTGAGTTCGGAAATACCATCAAAAACCAAATTTCCAGGTGTGTTTGAGGCGGCACCATCTACATTAATATTAATCACTATTCTAATTAGGGGAATTCACCATACGAATTTCGAAACATGCGGTGGATTTTATATACTTTCAACACTTAAAAGTGGAGTAATATTATGATCCTCTACACTAATATTCATTTCCTGACGTTGTATTTTTGTTTTTGTGTACACATCCATATGAAAATCAACAATGGAAGCATGCATCAAGGATGTTATACACTAAAACAGACATGCATTTATAGTAGTCTATAGTAATGTAATGAATAATGATGTAGTGTCCAACATTAGGTTATAGACATGTTTCATCCTTAAATACTGTTGAGGCACTCCATGTGCATGGCTAGGTACACACCTTTATCAAATTCAAGGCCAATGATTTATGCAATGTAATTTAAAATTTTCCATTCATAGGGACAATTGATGAATCTATGTTGTGTTTTTTTCACTTCCCTAAGACATATGTGACATACTGATATAATATGTTTCTATACACAATTCACCTAGTCATGTGATGGAAAATTTTTCATGAAAATCATCCTCTTGATAGTGTACCTCAAATGATTGATGAAGATGTCCTTGTATTTATACAACCATTCTCAGAAAATGACTGTGTTCTGAGATTTCTCCTTGTGTTAATCCTTGTCATTGAAGGTCCCATTGGTGTACGTCTTTCAAACAAGAGATTCCTTGTCTATAAAGCAGTAATTATGTACCATCATTACATTTGACATTGGGATAAATTTAGGGATATTACTAATTATTTATAATTCATCAATTATAATCTCTATCAGGATAATCATGATATTGGACATATCTAAATATGGTTGATCAAACCAACATGTGATCTGGAAATTGAGTTCATGAAATTTTCATGCCATCCACAGGGTATTTTTCATGATATCGTGGGAAGATATCTTGATTGAGGGACATACTAATGATCCATGTTAGTGTGGATAGACATCCAATAGCCTATTCCTCAATATGGTAATGATAAATTCATAGTGTGGGTCATTAGTGCTAAATAATAACCAAGTGAACATACCGATCAGACAACCATTGTTTATATTGTGGTCCTTGTTGAAAATACCAGTCATTTAAAAAGGATTGATAAATTACTTTCATACAAATGTTACATTTTTATTTTCATACATGGACCCATCCTAGATGAAATTTTATATATTTCATTGAAACACACTAATGAGAGATCTGGGCCACCTATATATATGTAATATATAAAACATTTATATTTAATTATTGAGTTTTCCAAGCACCCCAACACTGGTTGAGACATTTATTTCCCTATCCATTTTGTGAGGTGGTTTTTCATTCTAGATCTTATTTCTCTAAAAAATTATAACTTCACATTTCCCTGAAATAATGGGACAATGAGGTAATTGAAGGGATCGATCCCCTTCACACTCGAGTTTCCTAGTGATCCTAATATGTATTCCCATATATAGACCATTACTAATTTAAATAAAGCTACTTCCCCATTTAATGGATTTCCCTGACACTTCCTCGTAGTGATGTAAAAGTTCTTGATTTGAATAAATAGTTTCCTTGAGCGTTTCCAAAATGATATAATATCATCTCAATATAACATATTTTATGGAAAAATCTCATTTATCCCTACATTGTTTTTTATAGAATCCCAAATGATAAAGATCATTAATAAACCTTATATGATAATAATTAGGAAGGAAAAAAAGATAATTATAGAGATTGGATATCCTTACCCCACCCCTGTTGTTCCCTAGAAGTTCCTCCTTAGAGCACAATTAATAATGATAGATAGCCGTGAATATGAAATGATTGAATTGAATATCCAGATGAATGTGTATGAAAATCCAATCCTATTTATAATCTTCAGAAGGAATCTCCATTTAATGGTGTAAAATTCATTTGATATATAAATATTCAGAGAAAAGTCCCTTCCCTCACCTTTATCTTCATGGTATTATCACCCTCCAAGGCTGTTAATAGACAGTTATGGATTAATCTTCCATCAATGAACCCATATGGATTTGTTGTAATAGGTTTCTTGATATAATTTCCCATCCTAGATACCATGATTTTACTAATGATGATATGGGTATTATTCTAAATATAAAAAGGATGAAAGTCCTTAATGTAAAATTCATTTACTTTTCATGGAATTAAGGAAATGAAATTCAAATTCATTCCACCTAGTAAATAGGAATGAGTGAAGAAGTCCATTATTATCCTTACAAGTTCATCTTGTATTATTTCAAAATAGTCCATGAAGAAATTATTTTTATAACAATTTGGTCATGGAAAATATTCCATGTATAGGGGGAAAATGGACTTTCTGATTTCATACTTGTCCATTTAGATGACAGGGTTGAAATTATTATGATCATCAATACATGGAAGACTGTTTCAAATATCAATTGTTGATTTTTCATGCCAATTTTCAAAATTTAGGTCACAAAAATAGTAAACAACCTCCTCAAATTCACCATTTTCGGTTGTGTATACTTGCCCTTCATGATTCTATTGATATATAAATCAATTACTATATTATCCTTATGAATTTGGGGAAAACCATTGGAATTTAGTTCCCCTTCATTCATTCATTTCACATTAAAATAACACTTGTACAATCTCTACATCACAGTAATATGATCATCCAATTTTACTTGTGCATGACTTTCATCCCTATAGGGGAGATTTTGGCCCTAATATTGGTTTTGGATACTAGCATGATGAGTATCATAATTTTTAATATGTGTCCCAATAATTGAAAATGAGTTCTTACTCCATTAAATAATGAGCCTCAATAACTGTATTAATTTTCCAGAAATTTTCTATGAAGGGCCTAAAATGGGTGTTTAATTATATGATTCTAATTAGACTTTCAAAAATCCAATAACGGTGACCTATATGTTTTTAAAATGAAAAGGAATCTAGAAGCCACATACTATAGTAGAATGAACTATAACAATGGGGTTATAGTTGAATGATGGTTCGAGAAGAGTGTAGACTGTGAATCTACTAGAATCTCTCATTTCACCAATTTGAGTAAATAAAAAAAAATTATGCATATCATTTGATTTAATGTGTACCAATTATATGTAAATTATTCTCTAACAATGAGGACTTCAAGAATCTTAAATTGATCAATTAAGTGTGAAAAATATGCTACTTCTATTATGATGATGTTTGAACATGTTTTTAAACAAATTCAAGGACTATAATAAAATTACACATAATCACCCCATTGTGTGTTACATTGTCATATATTTCTCCTTGTTACATCCATAACTCTAATATCTAGACATAAGATGTTTAAGCATTCAAATGATAAACTTTAAAGATGTGGCATATATTTCCAAATGTAATTGTTATGCTTTGGCATCACTAATGAAATGCATCAATATGAATATATTAATGAATTAACAACCATAAGGGATCCATATTTCCACATTGTGATTTATGATAGAAAAGGTGGAATCCAATTGTGTTGTCTTTTGAAGCTCTTCCACTTCTGAAAGGATATTTTATGTTTTAAATTTATAATAACTGTTGGATTGTTATAAAATATAAAATTCATATGGTTTTTGGATGTTAGGGAATTGCATATCCATTAGAAATTATAGTATAAGAGATTAATCATTTTAGGTCTTAACACATAGTTGTAGGTCTTTCATCTTGTGAAATTATATCATGTAATTTTTCGTTTTTATTTTTACTTTTTTCCTATTTTTATTTTCGATCCTAATTTTTTATATATGTTCATCATTAACATGTATTGTGAGAGGTGATTCCTCAGTTTCACCAGCCCAATGCTTTCCACATATATTAGTGAACATGTTTTCAGAATGCAGAGGCTTAGGTTCTTGAGTATTGATGGTCTTCTTTCGGGACAACTTGGATGAGGGATCTTTTAAGAAGGATTCATCAATTCTACAACCATTACTATACTTAGAGGGAAGTTTTTTATGTTTCATATAGATATTTTTACTCTACATGGGTTATTTCTAATGATCTCCCTTGTGACCTGATAGAGACAGGTCTATAATATCGATGAGATTATTTCGTTCAATGGGTCATCAAGGGCTACTCATAAGATGAGTTTCCCCTACAGATCCCTCCAAACATTCCATTGAATTATCATTTTTATGGGTATTATTTTTGGGAGAATGTGTCTCATACTCGTTGATGAATGATGGGAATTATTGAAGGAATTTATCCTTGTCAGGTTGTTCCTAACACTTATATCTTATTATTATGTCCCTTTAGTAGAAGAATTTCCCAGAAATCCATTACTGTGTGGTCCAATAGTATGTTACCCTTGTACAACATCTAGTATAGTTGCACCCTATTTTCTCACAAAAGGTTTTTTATCATCAGGGAATTCATTGGTCCAAGGATGAAAAGCATGTCAAGCACTCCTAGGATCACCGAGTTAAAAATCCTACTATTTTCCTTTACTTTCCCTTAATTATTCCAATTTACCATCACTAATAGACTATGTGTGGTGAGTAATATTGTACGTTGAAAAATCATGGGATTATTAGGGTTAACATCATTATTATGATCTAGTTAGGCATCACTACAGAGGGGTAGGACTTTATGAAGGCTCCTCTATGCCATAAACTATTATGTCTATCACAATTACATGTTATGACTTATCCAAATTATAAGGGAAAAAAACAAAGTTATAAGTTTTAAAATAGTATGGAACATGTTCCTTTTTCCATACTATTACACTTAGGAGATGCATGTCTCTTCATATGGTAATGGAAGAATTATATTTCTCCTCGTCATTAAAAGAACAGGTGACCAGAGAACATATAGTTCATATAAAAATCCTTCTTCCTCTCATATTGTATTGATATGTTTATAGTCTCATCCCTAGTTGTTAACACCACTTCCTCAGATAGTGTGATATACATATAATCCTCCACCAATTCCCATTCATAAATTTCATAGGTTGGATTATCGGTATTTATGTACATCCAAATTCTATAACACACTATAGATGATAGGTCCCATAAAAAGTGTCTATGAGAATATATCTAATTGATTTTATATATTCGGATCCAAATTTTTGTGTCTGTGTTCCCTACCTTAACTGGATAAAATTTCACATCCCACTCATAAATTCATAGGAAAGCATTTTTTATGGGTATTAATTTGATGCACCATGCCCTTCATTTGTGATCATCAAAGGGGAAGACAACATGGTAGTACCCTCAACCCACTAATGTAATATTACACTCAAATAATTCATATATTATGATATCTTCCTCATTAGGTTAGTTTACATCCATGGTTTCTCTCCCCTTCCGATTAACACCCACACTATGATAGAATAACGACATAGGATCATCCTACAATCCAATGCGTCCTGATTTTTTGAGACATGCATGATAATACATTTTCAAATTAATCTACCATAAGGAGGAAGAACCAAATTAAAGAAATATGGATTCTCTAAAGATATAACCACATCTCTGAATTTCTTATTTTCACCTGTCATATTATCCAGGGCACACTTTCTGTTATTTGATTCTCTTACCACAAGCTAAAACATTTATGTGTGTCCTATATAGTCTGATAGGAATGTGAACCTCATAATCCCATTAGGGGTTATCATCTCACATGTAGAAGAGTCTTATATTTTAAGTGTTCTTTCACCCTCCCATTTCCATGTCATAACCCCCAGTCATCATTAGAAATTAATTTATGATATTTAGTAACTTGTTCTAACCATATTGGTTTTGGAAAATAATTAAAGACATATGGAAACACAGTTCATTATTTTTTGGATTTGATGATCCATTAAAACATAATTTTAAATCATTTGGAATAAATAAATAATTTGTGGATATTGATTTTTATGGTCATGGGAAAAAATTTAAATTGATCAAATCCCATCAAAAATATTAATTTTTTCTCATGAAATTGAAATTAATAATCTGACTACGTTTCCATATATTCTAACAGAGTTTATGAACTCATCAACTTTAGTTAAAGTATCATTACAAAATTATTTCCTTTTACATTCATATATGATGAATCATATTATCATTTAAATAATCATATATTTATGGTTATAGCCTTGAACATTCCATTGATCATTCAGTTTTTTTATGATAAATGTCCTCAATAACATTCTATAATTATTTGTTCCTTTCCTACAGGTTAATAAATTCACTTTTCACCATTTTTATTATACACATAATAATTGTTTTTTGTAGTTCCATTTTACCATAACACATCCCTTTATATTTTATTAATAGGCTTTAATATTAACGGTTTGACAATGTTGTTCTTTCAGCTTTTGAATTTTAATATATCAGACCCTGTATTTTCAAGATCATGATTAAATTGAGGGCATACAATTTATTTAAGGTTGGGGGAATGTATTATCAAAATATTAGAAAATATTAATATATTATTGAAAAGTATATAATACATGAAACATTTAGATTATCATTAATTACATGAAACAACATGTTTCTTCAATTTCTTGTGTAACATGAAATATTGAGGTTTACAAAAATACAATTTACTCTAAATATTGTTATTAAAATTAAAATCATCTCATAGATATTGGAATAGAGTATTTTAATAGGATTAAATAACTTATAATGATATATAGTCTTGAAATTAGTATTATTTATATACTTATTAGTACTAAAATAATAACAATTAATTAAAAATAAATATTTTATGAAGAACAATATTTTTATAAAAGACATATTAGCCAGGCTCTATGAACATAATATAAAACAAATTAGGATGAATTTTAGAAAATTTACATGGAAAAATAAAATAAAATATTGAAATTGTAATATTGTGATTATATTATGGTGTTGTTTAAAGAATTTTCATAGATGATTCATTTTTGATGAATAATGAAAATACAAAATTTAAATTAAAATATTTCTTTCTAATTAAATTATTTATAGTGTTAATCTATATTTTTATATTTTTTAAAATTAAAATTAGTTAAAAAATATATAAATTAGAAAAAATATTGGTACAATTTTTTATTGTATTTATTTTATGAAAAAACTGTAAACTTCTAAACACATTCACCATAAAAACTCATTTCTCGTCACATCTGTAGGATTTTTTTAAAAAATAAAATATTACACTATTATGGGATGAATTTTCTAAAATGGAATCCATATTTTTTTAATAAAAATTTATAATTTATTAAAAGGTAAATTTAATTTTAATCTAAAATTAATTGTAAATGTTTTATGAATTAATATTTACAATTAGGGTAAAATTGGTTTATTATTGTTTAATTTAAAATGATAATGTTGAAAATGGACTATAAAGATGTATAAAAATTATTTAATTTCTATATTCTAACAATTACACTTTTATATTTTTAAAATGGTTTATTTTTTTACCATTCATTCATATATAAAATGTTCGAGAACTCAATTAGTTTCGAAAATATGAAGTAAGTCCTCTACCTCACATATAAAAGTCCCCCATTCACCTCTATTCTACGAACGATTAATCTATTTTGGTTATGTCAATTCCTACTCAAATCACATTAAAAATTCTATTAACTAATCACATAAACCACATATTTAGAATAAGTGAAACCCAATAAGGCTTCAATGGAAACCAAACCAGAATACCCAAAGAAGATGTAATGTTCATCATCCCTGGTCTTTATTTTACTCAATTATTAACCTCTACAAATTTGAATTAATGAATGTTTATATAACACTATAAGAATATTTAATAGACTAAACTATTTTATAATAATATAATGACCCAATACCATCTCCACTTTCATCAAATGGGTTACAAAATCATTATTCATGTGTTAGGAAGACTACATCCTCACGAATTGATGTAGTTTGATTTTCCATTTCCCCATATAAATATTGGGAATAATGATTGATATAAAGGTAATATATTATATTTATAAAAAATAGAAAACATATAATTAAATATATAATATATATAATTTTACCCTTCATTCTGTGAGAGACACAATAACATCATTTGTGTATATGCTGGACTACTACATCGTGAAGCGATGAGATTCGTCATTCAATAATTGTTCACATGGATGGTGATAATGATAAATTTAAAAATTTAATGTGATATATATTTCATAATTATTATATTAATGATATATTCATCATTCTATTAATTCAATATAAATCATTTTCCTTATTTTATTTTCCCTCATGTAATGATTATAACAACGTTCGTGTGCATGTTGACTAATGCATTCATGAAGTGATATGACTTTATTTTCATCATAACACAATATAAATAATATATATATAAGTATTTCATATGTTAATAACTAAATTAATATAATTTTTAAGAGAAATATATTACATACATTTTTTCCACATATTGATAATTAAAAAATGGGAACGTTACTCATGCATACGTATGACCTACCATGACCATGATCGTAGAAAACTAACTTTCACATAAAAATCATTAATGATTGGTTTTAAAAGAAAGATTTATATAGAAATATGATAATTATGACCATATTTTTATTATTTTTATTATTTTACAATATAATATGCACAATAAATGGACCATTAATTATGAAATATGCAGGTGAAAGCATGAAAATTAACAACTAAAAAAATAAATATTACAAATTAATATATATTAAGATCATATAAAATGGTATTATATGATATTATAAGTTTTAATAATTTTATTGTTTAAGTTAACTATGTTATTAAATTAGTTATACAATTTTTAATATCATGTTCAACCAAACTTAAGTGTAATGTAATATATATTGTCATAATTTCCTTTCATTGAGTCATATTTTTATGTTATTTACCTACTTTATTTTATATGGTGTATATAATTCCCATTTGACATTTAATATCAGGAATAATTCATTAATAATTGTATTTTTTGTTTAAATTTGATTTGTTTCATCTTTGTGGATGTGAATTAAATGTTACCAAATGGTAAAAAAATCAGAAAACAATTTAGTTTCATTGGTTTTTATTAATTATTCTTTATCGTTGACATATTAGATGGTATACTACATAATTTCAATTTAATATAAAAAATTATTTTTAAATTTAAATTGAATGAGCTTATTTGATAATTGATTAATATAAAAATAATTTTCATATAATAAGGTCATTGATTATATTTTAAATAAATATTATAAGTTTTTCACTCATTTGTAATTAAAATAATTGATTAATGGTTTTTAAAGCAGTCTGAAAAAATTTCGGTATTCGATTGCGAATATATTTTCTTTGGAAACCATGTTTACTAAAAAAAATTAAAAAATTATAATAACCTATTCAAAATTATTATCTAAATAAATTTTATCCCATATTTTCTCTTTATAAAATGTTTTATGAGAAATATAATGTTGTTTTAAAAACATTTATTATTTGGTATTTAGTAAAAATATGAAAATAATCTTCTTGTCATTTTGAGAACAATGATTATTCCAAACCATTTTTAATAGTCACAATTGAATGTTATTCTTAAATTCTATGGAGTTTATTGAACTACCGACCATCCTGAATATCATTTCATTGAATCATCCTTCCAATGTATATTTGGATTGTGTTAATGAATTGTTTTTAATGTGATGTTCAATGAAATTGTTTTACAAAATGTTTTTAAAATGAAAAATATATTTTAATCCAGATATTTTTAATTATATTTTTATTATATTAATATTCATCAATGATAAAGAACCATTATTCGTACTCTAACAGTGATATGTTATGGTCATATTTATTATTCCTGTAGATGGTTTATGATTACATTTATCAATGATTATATTGACATTTGTTACCTTATTTCATTTTTTATTAATTTCCCCAAAAAATTATTCACATTTATTTAATCATTAGTCATAAATATTATCCTAAATCTCTATATTATTTATCATGGATATCAATGTTTCTTAAACCATATACCATTTTTATATATGGTGATTACATTAAAATTAAATTATTTATTTGTGGAAGTTTTGATAAATCTATATTCTTTAATCAATTCATTTTTAATAAAATAAGGTACATTATTTAGGAATTAAATTAATTAATCAATACATGATGAATTATTTGGAAATTCTTAACATTGGTTGAGTAACAATTATATAAATCCTCTTGAGGAATCAGTATTATCATGTGATGATTTTTTATCTATCCTTAGTAAAATGAGTTTTCAACCAGTATGCTTTTAATTATCTCATGAAATTTATGGATGATAAAGGTATCATGTTCCTTGTAAATATGATATTCAATATCCAATAATTTATTTTATTTAGAGTTTATTTATTATTATCCATGAGATTTTCATAATTACAATATCTCTAGACTCATTTCATTCTCGTATATAGATTAATGAAATGTGTTTTTAGTTAGTAACTTGGTCGCATTACTTAAACATTATATAGTAATGATATACAGTTTATTGTCTAAATGGAATGTTTTTTCAGTTATTTATCATATCATTGATTCTATTAGCTAAATATTTAAATGGAACCTGTGTTAAGATGTTTACCTTCCATATTTTCTATTACTTATAGATGATGCTTCATTTAGTCATGATTTCTATGGATGTACTTAATGCTTAATGATAATTTCAACTCCCCCTTATATTGTTTCCTTTCCCCTGGATTCCATGCATATTTATATTAATAATATGTTTGATATTCTAGATGGAATAATGTTATTATCAAAAAAAATTCTAATGGTTTTTTTATTCCTATGTTTTATGGATATCATGTATGTATCTAGTCTAATAAGTCTATTAAAATATTTTGTCCTTTGAGAGGTGATTCCTTGTATACATTTGTGGTAAATTTATTTTATTAATTTTGTAATGTTTTATCATGTGGAAACAACAAAATAAATATTGGAAGGAAAATTTGGGAATAGAAGTTAATTGAAATCCTAGTTGCGTGGAATGTTATAAGTTTATAAATTTAAACCATAATTAAATTCCTAAAGACTTGATACATTATAGTTGATGGAAACAAAAAAAACTAGAGATCAAATGGTGTTTTGTATATAAAATTATTGTGTGAAGGGATGAATATATCTACTACAGGTAAATTATGGGAACTAAAAATATTTAGGGAGTGAGTTGATTTTCATTCATGATTAAATATTATTTTATGGGAGGAGTAATATTTAATTTTGATCGAATGACATGTTTATTAATAGATGGAAGGATTTGGTTTAATTTATATATAATAATATCTAATAAATAATTTATGATATATATAAAATGAAAATATATTTATTCATCTTAAAATGAATAATTATTTTGTATTTTTATTAGATATAACATGATTTAAAATAAATAAGAAATTTATCATAATTTAAATTTGGATTATATAATATGGAATCCTTTATTGGAATTCGGTTTTTGAAAATATTAAATGGTTATATTAAATTGTTATATGAAATATCTATTTATGGTGATGAATAGTAACATATGTACATAATTAATAAACCCAGTATACATGGAATATATAAATAGTAAATTATTTTAAAAAACATAAAACATTATGCTCAGTTAGATTCGTTGAGGAAGTAATGAATCATATTTATTATATCTATTTAATGATTAATTTCCCCTCATGTTTTTTTTTCAAAATAATTATGTACTGTGTATTTTGAATTATGTCACTGAAACCCATTTATAAAATAACTTGTCTATATCATATTGAAAACTATACATATTATTTCATAAAATCTAAAAAAATTATATATATGTGTATAATAAATGATATAGATATTTTAATTATAACGCAAACATTTTTTTAAGAATGTCATAAAAATTAATTTTAATGAAAATATGTAATAGATTTATTTTGATACCAATTTATGGTTAGAATTAAATTAATGTTTATTAATATTCAGTTTTAGTGACATAGTAAAAGAAGATTAAATATCCAAAATAAATATTTTTCAAAGAAATATTTTTAAGTGGGTAATAACATAATAAAATAAATTAAACAGTAATAATATTGATTTTAGTTAATGTTTTTTATTATATATATAATCAAATAAATAAACAATCACATAAAGATTATTTACTTAAAAGGAATAAGAATATGTTCAATTTATACATTAAAATTCATATTTTTTTTCTTTTTTTTCAAATGGTATAATTTTTTATATTGAGAATATAATTTAGTAAATTTAGATATAGAGACAAATAAAATTGGTTAAATAATTTTAATAGGAATTTAAATATTAGGATATAAATTGAATTAAATTTTGTACAAGAAATATAATTCAAGGAGAAAAAATTTTGTTACCATGGAGGTGGTAAAATTTTGTAAATTTGATTCCTCAAGGGGAAAATACATAAAATATCCTGAATATTGACCCAATAATGTTATTTAAGATGATTTTAAACCCATTATCTTATCTATTATACATATAACCAATCTTTCACTATCATTCCTAGAGGTACAATGATGCATGAAGATCTTATGAAATACGTCTAATGTGAAAAAATAACTTGCAATTATTTATATTTCAACATGTAATGTCTCAGTATCTTAAATATAAGGCGGAAATAGAAATACTACCTATATTAATATAAAAATTGGATAGTGTTAAAAAATAATTTCTCATAGGTAATCCCAAGAAATATTAGTTTTTTAATTCTTTCTTAAAGGGGTTGATCAGATTATTAATTACACACATTTAATTTAAATTAGAGTGTATTTATTATTTAACAAACATTACATGATGGGTGTAACCTTATAATATTTCATGGTGTATAAGACACAATTATATGTGATCTAGATCCAATGACTACATCATTTTTATATATAAGTATTTTCTATGAATTTAATTTGGACGTGTTCTTTTTCTTGACTTATTATCATCTATATAATTTTAAATCCAAAGAGTTTTATTCAAATATTATTAGATATATTGAGAATGAATTAATGAATTTTAAGAGAATATAGTATACAAATCATATTCTTATTCAGTTCATGTAAAACCATATATTCAAATCTGAAATCAAAACTTTACCACCTACAGATATATAATGGAAAACATTTAGAAATAAAAAACATGGGATGGATTTGTCTATAGGAATTTGTTAGGAACTGATGTTGTTCAATAAATTATAGAAATTGTTTAATCCATTCACTACCATATCAAAAAAGTAAAAATTCTACATATTATAAGTATTTATAATTATCAAGGATATCAATATTAGTATGTTAATAGTGAAGTATTTATATAAATATGTCATTTTAAAATGATCAATAGATTCAAAATTAAAGGATAACTATACCATAGATACATTGGAAACAATATGATCGTAAATCCCATATAGAATATAGATCATCACTTTTCACATACAATAATCCTCATAGAAGGGCATGATGTGTTCTATGTATCACTTTTTAGGATGTACATACAAGATCTGTCATGTATAATAATCATGAAGGATATGATCATAAAAAAAATATCTCAAATTAGTAACAATATATGTAAATCATAGATTGTAAATATAATTTTATTTTTATTATGAAAACAAATATTTTCAATAGATTATAAATATATTAAATATTTTCATATGAAAAGTTGAATCATGATTATTTAATGATAAACAATTACCCAATTGTTTTAATCAATGAAACAATATTCCAACGAAAACATTACTCTAAGGGGGTTGAGTATAAAAACCAAATCATAAATTGATAAATTCACATTTATGGAAATGATAAAATTTATCATACACAACAAGACACTAAAGTTTAATTTTCTTTATTTTATTAAGATTGAAATTTATATTAAAAAATTATATACATTATAAGAAATAGTTATACAAAAATTTGTATAATAATTAATATATATATTTTTATTTTATGTGTATATTAATTTATCGATATTATAAAATATACTTTTAAATACTGAATATTAAATGTTTTTTATTATAAAAAATTTAATTAAAATCGTATATTTTTCCTAAAAATTGATTTTAAATAATTGTTAAAAAACCATTTTTTAAGAGTATTATTTTTAAAATAAATAATTTTATTTGTATAATATATTAATAATTTAAATTTATAACTACTAATTAATTATTTAAATATTTTTTTGATAATATGTATATTTACTAAATAAATACTCATAAAATTTATGTTATATGGAAGGAATATTAATTATTTAGTTTTATTCCCAACTATATTTTAGGTTTTTTAATTTTTTTTCATGTTATGTATACATATGTTAAATTTAATTTTTATCAAAATTATAAATTTAATAAAATAATATGGAATTCATATACTTATTTATTATTCCAAAATTATTTAATAATGAACATTTTATATTCATGCCTAAAAAAAGGCATCGTTGTAATAACAGATTTCCACAATAAAACACAGATGAGCAAAACGGGTTCAGCTATGGGTTTAAAGCCTAAAATATCAAGAAAAATTATAACTAATTTAGTTAATTAGGGAATGATTATCCTCGCCTAAGTTTTAAAATAATATTTTTCATCTTTGGATCTACAATCAATGTTAAATTATATTCCTTACTTTTTAATGAATGAATATTTTCAAATAATTCCCCTAAAGATCATCTACCAAATCACCCAACCACTACCCACCCAATATAAAACATTGAAATTTTTTTTCTCTTGAATATATAATAAATTAAAATGTTTAATAATTTTATCATACATTTGATATCCTTGGGTCGAATGGATTTTGAGATATTTAATTTAAATAATGCTCTCTAAGAGGAGATTCAAGTCTTCAAAATAAGTACTGTCATCTCTATAATAATTCTTTTTCATCATCCTAAAATACATATTAAATCATAATTAAGAGTTTAAGTTTTACAAGATATAATTATGAATTTATATATGTTATATTATTACAAAAATAGAACATGGTCTTACTCATCTAGTCATTATAATAAATTCATGTTTCGCTCTGTTATACCATATACAAGAGTTTTGTGAACATCATTAAATCAGAAATTATTATGAAAAAAAAATTAATATGGTATATTAATAATTAATTTTATATTTTCTCATAATTATGGAATGGAATAATGTATTTTATATTTAAAAAAATATTTACATAAAAAAATTGAAATTCCAAAAAAAATATTTTAATTTTTCGAGATTAATAATCAATATAGCTTCCAGAAAATTTAAATTATACATTAAGATTAAATAAAAAACACCTATTATACCTCCATTATAATTATGTTTTCCATGATAAATTTTTCAGGGGTTATTACTGAAACCTCTATAGAAAAACCATCATGAAACTAGTGGTAAAATTATTACCCAATTATTTTAAACAATAAATAAATTCATAAAAAGTGTTCTAAAAGAATTGTAACAATTAAAAAAAATTATAATTATAATTCATAAATAAATATATATTAATAAATAAATGTTTATAATAGATTATTTAATTTATATATATCTAAAAATTAATCTAATGATTTGTATTTGTTATAAATATCACTTTTTTGAAACCTGTTTGATATTATCCATCAAATTTCTCCAATATAGTATATATAAATACAACTAATTTTTTTTCTAATTTTGTAATTTTTTATGTTATTTAATGTTTGAATCCATTTATTTATTTAATTAAATAATTTTACAAAACTTCCCATAATATTCAACGGGGTTTATTAACTCGATTTCCATTAATTATTTTGTATTCAGTTTGTATTTCATTTCACCTGATATCCCTAAATGTACAGAAGGCCTTCAAGTGTTATTAATTTTTTGTTATCCCCATTTTAAGGGTTAAAGGGGAACCCTCACATGTCTTGTATTCTTTGTGGCATTACATGACCAAGAGGTAATAGCATAGTTAATAGTAAATAATGAGTACATGGAACCATCCCACCTCAATGTCTGCATATTGATCAGCTCTGCACCATCACATGGTTGTTCATATAGTTGTCATGTGCAAATATGCACAGGCTAGGTACATACGGATATTTCATTACCCTATAATTATTCCAAATTTTATATCCATACATTGGTGAATTTTCCTACTATTGAGATTATTACATGAAGGAAATTTCATATTGGCATATGCACATCTTGTACTGTGAATTCTTTGGGTGGAAAAAATTATATGAGGTGGGCTGGAGGCTCTAATGTGGCCCCAAATCCATAATAACCTGAAAACAAAGGAGGGCTAAAAGCGTTTATGGACTAAAGAAAAAAATGGGGGCCCAAAAGTGAATAGTTCTGGATATAATAGTTCCAAACAGTACCTAATGGAGTAACTTATACAGTATTGATATTGTACACAGAAATATGACTCCACCAAGATTTTATCATGGCTCTCAGGGATGCACATGTTGTGTCTCCACAAATATGGTTGATGTTAATGTGCCATTTACTATGATCTCATATTCCTTAAACCCTATTTAGTATTCTCTATAATAATTACAATGAATGTATTAATGTTTTTTGAGATTATTTTTTATTCTAATTGTTATAAAAATTAATTCTTTTCAAATGAAAAATCTTTATAATTTGATGGGTTTTATTGAAGAAATTACTATTTCAATAAGTAATAATATTAATCCCATATTTTAATATATTATTTATTTTATATTATATTATATACATATTTCATAATCAATTTTATCTTTCTTCATTTTAAAATAATATTTTAATTTCCAAAATATTCTTCTATGGAAATTTATGACAACAGAAAAATGAAATTTGGATCAGAATATTTTTCACCTTATCTCTTAAGTATTTATTATCCATGAAATTTTTTCATATTCCCATATATGTTATAATTCCTTATTCAGAAGTCCAAATATGTTTCATCGTTTGTACAATTTATATTTATCATTAGTACAATATATAATTAAATTTTACAATTCATTCATCGATGTGGTGTTTTCAATATTAATTATTAAAAATATTATAATCCAATTTTGTATCCATTCTATATATTTGGTGTCATCCAGTCCATATTTATTTACATTGACATTATTACATAAAATGGTTTTATTATTGTGGATTATTTTATAATATTTTATTAAAATACTCCTCTTTTCACCTTCTCGAAAATTGTTTTCAATGTGACTTGTAAATAATTCTATTTCTGACAAGTTTAAAATGTTTACTAAAAACACATTTTCTGATTTCCCATTCATTTTCATATTTATATACAAAATATATATCACACTCTATCTTATTTGGGTTTTTATCAAGAATCAACCTCTAATTTTACATGTTATATACCTCTTATGTGTTATGTAATTTTTGGTAACAATTAATCATATACATGATTCTATCAAATGTCATAAGTTTTGAAAATATTGTGTCACAAATAATTGATCATTGTGATTTCCATGATGAGATATTTAATTGATTAAATTTGAAACACATGTATAAATTTTTTTCATTATATGATTACTGAGTCAAATATATCCTTTTATTAAATTAGTTAATTTTTTATGTACTTATTGATAATGATGTTATAAATAGACATGATTGTAGGATGTTTTTTTACCAAGTATATGTGAATATTTGTTTGTATGTAGAATTGTTAACTATTTATTTTATGGATGTGAAAACTGAATGCATTGGTTGAAATTGTTTCATGGAAATAATTAAAAGTTATTTTTTCATAAGTCTATATGTGTTATGGGTTATGTTTATTGATTCCCCCATTGTTATGATTTATTATTCAAATTATTAATCTATATCTAATTATTATTTTAGAAGCCTATATTATGCTTAATGGATCCTGATTATTTTCCTATTTCATATGGATGTTTTATTGATATTATATGTCCTTTTATCATGATTTATTGGAAAATATTATTATTATATGTTTTTAATCAAATATCTCTACATTCTCACATGAATGTTCTATAAAACTTTTAACCTCCTTGATATTGTAACTTATTGATCAATTAGGACCACTCATTTAATTTTTATTATGCATGTGAATAATAATCTATATGAATATGATGTGTCTAGAAGTATATCATGTGAGGTAGATTTCTTCAAACATTTTGTTGAGGTTATTCTAAATAAAAAATACATAGCTTGTCTAAAATTACCCTTAGCCATTTTGTTCTCATGTAGAGCTCTTATTTATTATATATACTATTTACATTATAGAGATGATGTAAAATATATGAATATTATAATCACATATTCTAAATATATATTATTAACATATTAATAAAATGTAAAAAATATTTACTTTTTTAAAATAATGAAAACCCAATAATATTACTTTATATTAATAGTCATCACCTAATTATATCTTATTCCTCATTGGTGATAGTTTTCCACATACATGGATGATAATATTTGTTTTTCATCATGGATGATAACGAATACATAAATGCATTGAATATATGGTATTTATGAAGAAACTATTATTTTTACTATTATAATGATTTGTTATATAATTAATTAAACATTTTTCAAATTAATTAATTCTATAAAATAAATTATCAAATGTTAATAAATCATGGAGATTTAATTACAAATATTAATCATAAAAACCCAAAACTAATCATGGTAATAAAAAAAATAAAGTAAAAATAATATGTAATTTACATGTAGGTTCATGATATGAGGAACATATGGTCTTGTTCTGATAATTGATACTCATATACTAAAACAAACAATGAACTATGTTAAACTATTCTTGAAAAATGATATATATATATATATATATTATAATAAAGAGGAAAAAATTGAATATAACTGATTATTTTTAAATTAAATAAGCATTAAATAATTTCATGAAATACTACATTAATAAATTTAACAAAATTATTTATGGATTTAAGACTGTTATTAAGATTGTTTATACAATGTAAGAGGATGTTTGAAACAATATATTTACTATTGTTATTTACATTATTTTTAAACAACATTATTCTAAAATTTGGTATATATTGATTTATAAAAGAATTTTATTAAATTTTATATACTATTTTTGAGTATTTTGGCTTCCCTCTCACAGTATCATTTTCTGTTTACAATTATCTCATAAAATATAAAATTATAATGTAAATACCCCTCTCATTGTTTTTGATGGTCCTTTTCAATATCCGTATATTTTTTTAATATCATTAATATTTTTAATTATTAATATTGAATATATTTTTTTTATAAATAATTTCATTCTTTCATTCATATATATCACATACGTTTAGGACTATCTGATTATTCATATATATATTATAGATATTATTTTATCCCTTTCAAAGAAATTTAGCTAAAACATTTCATTAGTGTTCTATCTCTTATAGAGTTTCAATACAACTCTATATTTAAATGGGTAATAATTTTGTTGAAATTTATTTAATAATTGGTATTTATATTTGAATATACTATATGAATATACCTAGTTCTTACATAAAAAAACTATTGGGTTCTGGGAGAGTTTATTATTTATGGGTGTAATTATATATTTTTCAAATCATATATAATATATATATATTTATTTATTGATTGAGTTATCCAACAGCTCAAGAACTAAATATTTAAAAACACCATTATTAAAAAAATTCAAATTAATATCTCTTCAAATACATCTTAAAGAGTGATTCTAAAAATTTCATAATGTATATGTTATTCATTGATGATACAATAAAATCTCATAAATTTCATATAAAAATATATATATTCATCATTATTTTGTTCTGTCTCAATTATCATTTTCCCTTTCCTCGGAATATTTAAATATAATCACTTAATTTTTTCAAATTATATCTTCCCCATTTTATGCCTCATAAAACTATATGATTTTCCTCCAAAATCATCCAGAGTATAAAACTAAGAACTATATTAATTAATAATATCAACCCACATATAAAAAACTCTACACGCTTCTAAAATATTTTCTCTTAAAACTAACTAATGTCTAATAAGAATTGTTATGGGAAATTTCATGATTAGTACTATATCTAAAAAATCATAGCCTTATAACTAATTTAAACTCATAATATCATAGACTTATAAATAATTACATACATATATTTAATTATGTTATGATAGAATGAGATTCCATATAGTAATTATTATCCTTTGAAAGAGGATAATATTTAAATTTTATATTATTATCATCATGTCATATTTTTTCATAAGCACATGTATTAATGAATTATAGAATTATAATGTCCTTTATATTAATGTTTTAATCCTTAATTACCTTCTACAAATTATTGGTACAATTTTCAACACCTTTTGAACTACGAGTTCTCTAAATATAAATATAATATTTCACTAATATTTTAAACATGTTATTAAGAAAATTATTATTTTTGGAGTAATGAGAAATGAATTAGAAAATACTACAATCTGGGGCCACTAATCAAGGAAATTCATTGTTATGTGACTTCATATAAGTCCATTGATCTTCATATAACATCTATGATAAATTCCCAATGAAGCTTAAATTGATACAATTTATATAGGAAATCTAGAAGAAGAAAATTTTAACTGTAAAGACCTGTAAAAATCAAGAATTGTTCATTTCATAATCTATTTGGGATTTTACGAGTACACAGTTTCTGATGGCACCTGATTCTAAGGCCCGGTGTCCCCGAAATAAATTTCTGAAGTTTAGTTTGGTTAAGTTCAGTGAATGAACGAGTGAGTTTTCCTAACTTTGGAACCGATGCACGGAATCAAAATCTGAGGGCACCGATGAAACCACAAAGCCGATAATTGCTTAGGAACACCTTTTCCGAAGGTGCTTTTGCTCATGAAGAGTTGTTAAAAATGTGAAGAAAAAAATTAGAGTTTTTTTACAATTATAGTTTTATATTACCACAAGTGGTTTAAGTGTTAGGGAAAAGGAAGTTGTAAGGAAGTTGGGGTGTGGCCCACACAAGCCCCCACCTCTTTAAATTTCTTAACACCCCATTAAACACCCCCTATAGCTTTAATGTGTAACTCATACTTTCTCCCACATAATTGTATGTTAACTATCTCATTAAATTATTTGATCAGGTTATTCAAATAATTTAATTAAAAGTTGAATTTTCAATTCTTTGGAATTCATGGCATGGGATTAATAAAATAAGGGTAAAACTTATTTTATTTGGGGGTTGTTGTGTGAGAATAATTGAGATACAATACTCAAAATATTGAGGAGTCTGTATCTTCTTTGTTCGAGAACGCGATGAACGCTGGAGCACCAAGGGGAGATGGCGTGCCTATCATTCCATTCTCTACAGCCGTTGTGAGACATCATCCTATTCTTTGTCGGTCGACAACGGCATCATCGAAACCACTCACGTGACACTGTTTTCCCGCGATGATCATCGTTCGACAACTTCTCTGAGGTAGGTAATTGTTTTAAATTCAAGATTAATTTATGTTCGTCGTTGACATTTATTAAGCCGCATGTTATCATGATAACAGGAGGAGGTCAGACCGCATGAACACGACCGAACCACCTCCCCATGGTTGTTAATTTTTCTCTATGGTTTGGAACAGAGGCGGAGGGGTGCCATCACACCGCGTGGGAATGAGGGAACTGAATGTAACACCCCAAGATTTTATGGAAAATTTTATTTTAATTTCATTAATGTCTTATGTTGTATTCTACACCAAGATTACCCTGCGATATACACAACACCGTATTAGCTTGCAGTATACGCAACACTATTCTTGGACCGTGTTACACACAATTTTGATAATAGTTATTCTACGCAACATTGAGTATATATATATATATATATATATTAAATGTATAAATTAAATATGGTTGGATTATGTTATACGAAACAATGAAGGGTTCTTTCACAACACGCAACCCTGACTTGACTTGCATTACACGCAATCACGACCTTCCTCGATAGCGTGTGTTGTACGCAATACCGGGTTTTAATAAACAATGTTATATTATTATAATGTTGTCATGAACTAGCCGTTATGAATAGTATTAACTAAATTTTTAATTTTATAACATTATTATTCATCTTACACATTTCTAGAACATGGTATAAGAACAAAATAAATTTTTCGGGTAAAATAAGTATTTTTCGAAAAATGCAGTTTTACCGCCTTTTAATGGCGCACCCAATTTAAATATAGTTTTTGACATGTTTATATGTTAAATTTGACAAAATAATATTCATCCTTTGAATCAGGATATAAAAATTTACATTAGATTAAGTTTTGATATTTTTCCGATAACTTTCATATTTTAATGAATAGTAAAAACAAGCTATATTTTAATTAAAAACAACTTTTTTCATCGTAATATCTTATGTGGTTAAATTATAATATTGAATGGTTTTAAAGTATAAATAGAATATATTTTTACCATTTAATATAATGTATGTCATTAGCATTGATTTTACCTTGAATTCGTAGGTTAAATCAATTCAATCTTTTGCAATGTTTTAAAGAAAAACCCGTTTTCTTTCGACAACGGGATTAATTTTAATTTAATTTCTGCATCTTTTGTGTATTGAATTTGGAAAAATGGATTCCATATTTGGAATCAGTGTGTCCAAATTATGTTAATAAGCTACTTTTTATTTTTGGGAATTATGAATAGTAACTACGGTAAATTTTATTTACCATAGTTAAAGGTAAATCGGGTAATTAAGGGTAAATATAATATTTTAAAATTACCCTAACAAATGTAAAAATACTATTGGATGACTAAAAGTCGACCCATATCACCTAAGGGTCGGATTAGAATCATTTAATGGACATTTGTCCATGAAAATAACTTAATTATTATTAAAACCAAAGAAAGTGACAACATGTCACTCTCTTAAATCTTATAAGTATAATAATTTTAAATTAGTGATAAACATCATAAAATTTCGAACATGAATAGTCTCCAGAAATCTAACAATATTATCTACATCATGAGAATTTATTTAGAATTTTTTGGGATTAAATAATTATCATTATTTGTGACACAATAGTAATGCCGAAATTATTTATCTAGTGAAAAATCAAGAATATAGTTTTTATTAAACTAATAGTGACCATAAAAGGCACAAAACCCTGACCAAAACTTATTGGTAATGTAAATGGAAACACTAATCATCCAATGGTCGAATATTTGACCATTTGAAGCCTTATACAAGCTATTATGACACTTATATTATTTTATTTTAAATGATGCCAAAGTTGTCACCTTCATAATTTAATAAATATAACAATTTAAATATTGTGATTTTAAGATGATAAATTAGAGTAAAAGTATTATTGTGAAAGTTAATATATTTATCTTCATAATAGGATTTTATTTTAAATTTTTATACAACAAATAAGTATATTAAATAATTATACAAAAATGATGTAATAATTATTTTATTAAGAGATAAACCAAATAAATGGTTTTAAAAATAATAAAATAAATATTATATGAACTATTTAATGTGATACACTAATTTTATAGATACATATGACATTTTATTAATATATTAAAGCTTTTAGTTCGAACATATCTTCTGTATATATTTTATTTAAATTCAAATAAATGAATAGTGTCAAAATTGACACTATTGTTATTTTACAAAAATAACATATTATAAAATTGTTTAAAAATCACAAAAATATTTAAAAATTATAAATTTAAATCTATATGGTCTATAATGTTATAAAGTAAACAATTATGGAAAATTAACAACAAATAAGTAATTATTTGTTATAATTTAAAATTTAGAATATTATTACCACAAAGAAACTTAAATAGATTAAATAAGGATAAATGAAAATGATAAGGTTTAAAATAAGATCCAAACATGTCTAAATTTGATTGGTTGATGAGATTACAACCCTATCTCATCTAATATTCGAATATGAGTCATTTTTGGAGGTTTTGAAGTGGGGTTAGATTTATTATAAATTAATATTTTTAAGAATTCCTAAGGTGCCCCTCTCCTCCCTTATAAAAGGGCACCTCCTCCCCCTCCTCCTCACACCAATTTGAGCACTCAAGCTCGGACAAACCCTGCCAAAATCTCATCTCCACTTCCCTAGAAACATCCTAGAGGTTCTGGTCTTCCTCAAAGACCAATTTTAGTGCCCTAAGAGGAGGTCTCAAAGAGGCGCTTCAAAGAAGAGGTAATTACCGTTACCAATTCTTTCATCTTTATTTCTTCTTCCACTTCTTCTTCTTAGGTTGTTTCATTATGAAGTAATAAAATCAGTATCACTAATATACTGATATGTTATTATAAGTATGAAACAACCCTATTTCACCATCTATCCATCCTACGGAAAAAGAAATCACCGCGCGTGCGTACGTACGGAATACCGTCTCCACGCCGTGGTGTAATCTATTTTCCACCACCACCTTACATGGATGGGTATAATGGTGTAATGAATAACTATACATAGTTATTACAACATCATATTGATTATGATATATTGTATAATCCACTCCAATTCAATTCAATATTTATGGAAATGATATCATCGCTCGTGCGTACGTACGGACTACCGTCTCCACGACACGATGAGATTCATTCTTAATGATTAACCATTCATGAATGATTATAAAGTATATATAATAAGTACTAATGAAATATATGACATAATAATGATACTGGATTTATGTATATATATATGTATGTATGTCATCTACTTACTTCCATTCAATACAATAAGGAAAGAAAAACAGTGTTCATGCGTACGTACGGACTACCGTCTCCATGAACGGTGTTTTTCATTTTATTTATCTATCTATTATATATATATATACTGAATATATATGATATATAAATCATATTTTATATTCTGGAAGTAAGTAAATCATGATATAAGTAATAATAATGTCAATAACAACAAGTCAAAACATCTACGATAAAAGAAACGATTTTACCCAAAACGCTTCTTTAACATGGAATTTACAAAAGAACGGGTAATATAATGTCATAAGTGAACCATATATGATATCATAACAATGAATATGATTCTTTAATAAGTCAATGACATTATTTAAACCATTATACAGGAGCTTCGGACACGTACAAAGCAAATCGGACCTAAGGTAAGGGAAATATCACAATCTCATTTTTATCCGAGATTGTTTATTCATAAGTATTTACTGGGGTGTATTTTATCATCCACATCCATGTTTATTCAATATGTAATATTATTTCCATACACCTACAATTTTTTAAATCCAATTTTACCCTTCTGTGAGTTTTTAGTAAAATATATGAAAGGAATCTTTTGTCGTTTTTCGTACGAGGTACTTTTTGACTTTTCTGACAAAACTACGAAGAATGTTTTTTTAACTTAAACGGCACAGAAGGATTTTTACGGTTTTATAAAGCCTTATTTTCATTAAGATTCCTCCAAAAGATTTCATCACTATTTTTAATAAAATCTCTTTCTTTTAAAATTGCATGATGTTTTGTGAAAAGAAATTGATTTTGAAGAAGAAAGAATATTTTCCTCAAGAATTCATTTCAAGTGTTTTATCAAAATTATTTTCCATCTAAGATAATAAAGGGTTCTGTTTATATCCATATTGTTACATTTATTTGACTATGTTGTGATGGAATTATGTTTATGAATTCCTTTATCTTATATGAATTGTTTTATGATGTCATATTGTTTAAGAATCCCATTTTTATTACATGGGTTATGCGATGATGTATGATTTATGATTATGTGGAACACATAAGAAAGGATTCATTATAAGATGGGTGGGACCTATATCTCCCTCCAATGCATTGGGTAAAGATTTTATATCTCATGAGATAGACATGGCTGGAATGATAGGTTATACCGGTTCAGTGAAACAGGACTGAAACGAGGGTTACTCGATTCAGAACGGGACGTTGTCCACTAAGATGGTCTTGGCAATGAGTCTTGACTAACAAGAAATGATTCTCTATGATTATGTGTGAATGCCACAAAGTTTCATGTTTTAAGTTATGATTATTGTGATTACATTTCACTGTCATGATTTATCCCATGTTATGAAATTATGCTCTCTTTTGCAGGTTAAGATTTCCAAAATGTTATGTTCTTATGAATACGATGTGAATGATATTTCTTCTGTTTACCCTTACTGAGCATTTGAGCTCACCCTTTTATGTTTTCTTTTCCCCAGGATATAAAGAAAGGTTTTAGGTAAAAAAAAGGAAGATCTTTATAGGAGATGTTGAAGATATTTCACCACGATTAGAAGATTACGTTCCGAGTTTCCAAAGACACTAAACTATTACGATCCTTGTGTGTGTGTTTTTGTTATGTACTAAGTATTCCGCAAATGTAATGTAATGTCCATGTACGTCAAGATACGGGTCTCTACAGTTGGTATCAGAGGAAAGGTTTAGTCAACCTTTGGAAACTAGGATGCGAGAACTTTAGTGAGATCCCTAGAGATATTTCTAAGGTATGTCTAGGGATGTCCCTAAGGATAAGTATACGTATAGGATATAGTCCTAGAACTATGTTAACGATATTAGATTAAACCAAAGATGTTAGATATTGAAGTTACTCCCCCTTTATTATGATTTTTTCCTCTCACACTATTCTTGTTGGGGTTTAGAAAATGGCTGGAAACAAGATGATTCACAATAATGGAGGATATGATGGACAATGGAATGATATTCTTAATGAGAAACCAAATGAAATGGGATTTGGAAGTCCAAACATCATTATTATGCCGAATCAACAATCTCATAATATGATCAATAAAGTAAAATTTGGTAAGTTTCCTGACTCGGCTAATAAGAGAAATATAGAGTTTCATGATGATCATAGAGGAAAGAAAGTTCAATTTCCCCTATGTAAATCATGTGGGAAGAGGCATCAAGGAGAATGTTTCAAGGGAACTGGAAGATGCTTTGGGTGTGGAAAAGAAGGACACAAAGCAAGTAAGTGCAAAGGAAAAGGGTCAGTTAACAGCATGGATGAGGATAATGGTATTGCTATGACATCAAAAATGGTTAAGTGTTTTAAATGTGGAATGTATGGGCATTATGTAAGAAAATGACCTAAGGGAAAGACTAATGAAGAGAATCAGTATGGTCATATGGGTAGTATTTATCTGGATGATGATGATGAGACTACAAATGATATGTGAGATGAAAGAATTGTTGAAGCTTGGTCAATGGTTTAAGAATGTAGTGGAATGATTACATGTTTATCATGTGTAATTTTGTATAAGTAATCTCATGCTACTACGGAATAAAGAGACATCTATGGATTGTTACACTGTTGTCTTTCCTTGAGTTTTGAATGTGTATGATTAATGTTACCAGTATCCATGAAAGGTTATTCAGATATTTATGGAATGTAGATGATATGCGCATAATGAAGGGATAAGACGATAATGAGATGTTTGATTGTATTCATGAGCTCATGATTGATATAAGGACTAAGTGATGTCATGGTTTGAGTATATAGAATTTTGAGGATTTTAGTATGTGGAAGGTGTTAACTTTTAACTGCATTCATGTTTTCACAAAGGTATTCAAGAGAATACATGATTAAGGACATTGAATGTTTGGAATGTAACCAACAAAACATATCTTATGATATATGGGAATTGACGATGGTATTAAATCTCTGGTAATCGTTTTCACTATGTTATGAGAGTGGAATGCAGTATTATGGATAATCCTAAAGATTGGAATGGATTATGTTAGAAAAAAGTTAGTATTGTTTAAGGATAGAAGTTTTCTTGATGTTATTGATGGGATGTTATAGTAATATAGTTTTAGAAAAGGACAACCTGCAGGACGGGCGGCAACCCATCGCGTCGGACAAGGCTGTGGAAATCGAACCCACAACCGAAGTGCGACTAGCCTTTATCGCCTACCACTGGCCTACAGGAAGTCCCGGTTTATTAGAAACTAGTTTTATTATATTAAGCAGTATGATATATGAAGTATAAAGTCCATTTTAGGAACCATATATGATTAATCTCACTATGGATCGACTTATGTATATAATTTTTGCTAACCTTTTGTTTGAGACAGATGGAATGACCCGTCATTCTATCACATGATCTGCTAACACTTCACGAATAACAAATTCAACTTCATTTATTTAAGGGATGAAGTGGAAATTGTTCAAGGCATGAACAACAGTGAGATTGTACCAAAATAAAAAAAGTATTTATTCTAATTCAAATTTTCAACTTTAGGGAAATGATCTTGAAAACCAAAAATGTTGTCCTAGTGATCTTATACCTAATGAATCAGATGGTACCTTAGATCATCACAAATTTATGGATTTGTGATTACTGGATTTTCCATAGCCATGTTCTCTACCACTCTCCATCAGAACATGATGGTTAGATTTCTCTTCCATATCCATATTTTCACCTATGTGGATACCCAGTGATTAGTTTATTTGGGTAATCGTTGCATTTCATACTTTAGATTTAAATCCAAGTTTTGGTATTCCTTTTTACGATGTGGGTTTCTATTAAGGAAACTTTCGAATAGTAAACCATGTATAACCCCAACGAATTTCGAGGGCGAAATTCATTTTAAGGGGGGTAGAATGTAACACCCCGAGATTTTATGGAAAATATTATTTTAATTTCATTAATTTCTTATGTTGTATTCTACACCAAGATTACCCTTCGATATACACAACACAATATTAGCTTGCAGTATACGCAACACTATTCTTGGACCGTGTTACACACAATTTTGATAATAGTTATTCTACGCAACATTGAGTATATATATATATATATATTAAATGTATAAATGAAATATGGTTGGATTCTGTTATACGAAACAATGAAGGGTTCTTTCACAACACGCAACCCTGACTTGACTTGCATTACACGCAATCGCGACCTTCCTCGATAGCGTGTGTTGTACGCAATACCGGGTTTTATTAAACAATGTTATATTATTATAATATTGTCATGAACTAGCCGTTATGAATAGTATTAACTAAATTTTGAATTTTATAACATTATTATTCATCTTACACATTTCTAGAACATGGTATAAGAACAAAATAAATTTTTTGGGTAAAATAAGTATTTTTCGAAAAATGCAGTTTTACCGCCTTTTAATGGCGCACCCAATTTAAATATAGTTTTTGACATGTTTATATGTTCAATTTGACAAAATAATATTCTTCCTTTGAATCAGGATATAAAAATTTACATTAGATTAAGTTTTGATATTTTTCCGATAACTTTCATATTTTAATGAATAGTAAAAACACGCTATATTTTAATTAAAAACAAATTTTTTCATCGTAATATCTTATGTAGTTAAATTATAATATTGAATGGTTTTAAAGTATAAATAGAATATATTTTTACCGTTTAATATAATGTATGTCATTAGCATTGATTTTACCATGAATTCGTAGGTTAAATCAATTCAATCTTTTGCAATGTTTTAAAGAAAAACCCGTTTTCTTTCGACAACGGGATTAATTTTAATTTAATTTCTGCATCTTTTGTGTATTGAATTTGGAAAAATGGATTCCATATTTGGAATCAGTGGGTCCAAATTATGTTAATAAGCTACTTTTTATTTTTGGGAATTATGAATAGTAACTACGGTAAATTTTATTTACCATAGTTAAAGGTAAATCGAGTAATTAGGGGTAAATATAATATTTTAAAATTACCCTAACAAATGTAAAAATCCTATTGGATGACTAAAAGTCGACCCATATCACCTAAGGGTCGGATTAGAATCATTTAATGGACATTTGTCCATGAAAATAACTTAATTATTATTAAAACCAAAGAAAGTGACAACATGTCACTCTCTTAAATCTTATAAGTATAATAATTTTAGATTAGTGATAAACATCATAAAATTTCGAACATGAATAGTCTCCAGAAATCTAACAATATTATCTACATCATGAGAATTTATTTAGAATTTTTTGGGATTAAATAATTATCATTATTTGTGACACAATAGTAATGCAGAAATTATTTATCTAGTGAAAAATCAAGAATATAGTTTTTATTAAACTAATAGTGACCATAAAAGGCACAAATACCTGACCAAAACTTATTGGTCATGTAAATGGAAACAATAATCATCCAATGGTCGAATAGTTGACCATTTGGAGCCTTATACAAGCTATTATGACACTTATATTATTTTATTTTAAATGATGCCAAAGTTGTCACCTTCATAATTTAATAAATATAACAATTTAAATATTGTGATTTTAAGATGATAAATTAGAGTAAAAGTATTATTGTGAAAGTTAATATATTTATCTTCATAATAGGATTTTATTTTAAATTTTTATACAACAAATAAGTATATTAAATAATTATACAAAAATGATGTAATAATTATTTTATTAAGAGATAAACCAAATAAATGGTTTTAAAAATAATAAAATAAATATTATATGAACTATTTAATGTGATACACTAATTTTATAGATACATATGACCTTTTATTAATATATTAAAGCTTTTAGTTCGAACATATCTTCTGTATATATTTTATTTAAATTCAAATAAATGAATAGTGTCAAAATTGACACTATTGTTATTTTACAAAAATAACATATTATAAAATTGTTTAAAAATCAAAAAAATATTTAAAAATTATAAATTTAAATCTATATGGTCTATAATGTTATAAAGTAAACAATTATGGAAAATTCACAACAAATAAGTAATTATTTGTTATAATTTAAAATTTAGAATATTATTACCACAAATAAACTTAAATAGATTAAATAAGGATAAATGAAAATTATAAGGTTTAAAATAAGATCCAAACATGTCTAAATTTGATTGGTTGATGATATTACAACCCTATCTCATCTAATATTCGAATATGAGTCATTTTTGGAGGTTTTGAAGTGGGGTTAGATTTATTATAAATTAATATTTTTAAGAATTCCTAAGGTGCCCCTCTCCTCCCTTATAAAAGGGCACCTCCTCCCCCTCCTCCTCACACCAATTTGAGCACTCAAGCTCGGCCAACCCCTGCCAAAATCTCTTCTCCACTTCCCTAGAAACATCCTAGAGGTTCTGGTCTTCCTCAAAGACCAATTTTAGTGCCCTAAGAGGAGGTCTCAAAGAGGCGCTTCAAAGAAGAGGTAATTACCGTTACCAATTCTTTCATCTTTATTTCTTCTTACACTTCTTCTTCTTAGGTTGTTTCATTATGAAGTAATAACATCAGTATCAATCATATACTGATATGTTATTATAAGTATGAAACAACCCTATTTCACCATCTATCCATCCTACGGAAAAAGAAATCACCGCGCGTGCGTACGTACGGAATACCGTCTCCACGCCGTGGTGTAATCTATTTTCCACCACCACCTTACATGGATGGGTATAATGGTGTAAAGAATAACTATACATAGTTATTACAACATCATATTGATTCTGATATATTGTATAATCCACTCCAATTCAATTCAATATTTATGGAAATGATATCATCGCTCGTGCGTACGTACGGACTACCGTCTCCACGACACGATGAGATTCATTCTTAATGATTAACCATTCATGAATGATTATAAAGTATATATAATAAGTACTAATGAAATATATGACATAATAATGATACTGGATTTATGTATATATATATATATGTATGTCATCTACTTACTTCCATTCAAGACAATAAGGAAAGAAAAACAGTGTTCATTCGTACGTACGGACTACCGTCTCCATGAACGGTGTTTTTCATTTTATTTATCTATCTATTATATATATATATACTGAATATATATGATATATAAACCATATTTTATATTCTGGAAGTAAGTAAATCATGATATAAGTAATAATAATGTCAATAACAACAAGTCAAAACACCTACGATAAAAGAAACGATTTTACCCAAAACGCTTCTTTAACATGGAATTTACAAAAGAACGGGTAATATAATGTCATAAGTGAACCATATATGATATCATAACAATGAATATGATTCTTTAATAAGTCAATGACATTATTTAATCCATTATACAGGAGCTTCGGACACGTACAATGCAAATCGGACCTAAGGTAAGGGAAATATCACAATCTCATTTTTATCTGAGATTGTTTATTCATAAGTATTTACTGGGGTGTATTTTATCATCCACATCCATGTTTATTCAATATGTAATATTATTTCCATCCACCTACAATTTTTTAAATCCAATTTTACCCTTCTGTGAGTTTTTAGTAAAAGATATGAAAGGAATCTTTTGTCGTTTTTCGTACGAGGTACTTTTTGACTTTTCCGACAAAACTACGAAGAATGTTTTTTTAACTTAAACGGCACGAATGGATTTTTACGGTTTTATAAAGCCTTATTTTCATGAATCTTCCTCCAAAAGATTTCATGACTATTTTTAATAAAATCTCTTTCTTTTAAAATTGCATGATGTTTTGTGAAAAGAAATTGATTTTGAAGAAGAAAGGATATTTTCCTCAAGAATTCATTTCAAGTGTTTTATCAAAATTATTTTCCATCTAAGATAATAAAGGGTTCTGTTTATATCCATATTGTTACATTTATTTGACTATGTTGTGATGGAATTATGTTTATGAATTCCTTTATCTTATATGAATTGTTTTATGATGTCATATTGTTTAAGAATCCCATTTTTATTACATGGGTTATGCGATGATGTATGATTTATGATTATGTGGCACACATAAGAAAGGATTAATCATAAGATGGGTGGGACCTATATCTCCCTCCAATGCATTGGGTATAGATTTTATATCTCATGAGATAGACATGGCTGGAATGGTAGGTTATACCGGTTCAGTGAAACAGGACTGAAACGAGGGTTACTCGATTCAGAACGGGACTTTGTCCACTAAGATGGTCTTGGCAATGAGTCTTGACTAACAAGAAATGATTCTCTATGATTATGTGTGAATGCCACAAAGTTTCATGTTTTATGTTATGATTATTGTGATTACATTTCACTACCATGATTTATCCCATGTTATGAAATTATGCTCTCTTTTGCAGGTTAAGATTTCCAAAATGGTATGTTCTTATGAATACGATGTGAATGATATTTCTTTTGTTTACCCTTACTGAGAATTTGAGCTCACCCTTTTATGTTTTCTTTTCCCCAGGATATAAAGAAAGGTTTTAGGTAAAAAAAAGGAAGATCTTTATAGGAGATGTTAAAGATATTTCACCACGATTAGAAGATTACGTTCCGAGTTTCCAAAGACACTAAACTATTACGATCCTTGTGTGTGTGTTTTTGTTATGTACTAAGTATTCCACAAATGTAATGTAATGTCCATGTACGTCAAGATAAGGGTCTCTACACTGAAACCGGAGCGGGCCACGATGAAGAAGTGTGGCGCCGTCACGCCACGCCGAAGTAGAAGAACCAGCGACCAAGGTCGGGCCGCATTGTAGGGGCGTGGTGCCGTCGTGCCATGCCGGACGGTCAGGGGCCGTGGCCTAAGCCGCGGCTGTGCAGGGGATGGCGACTGGAATCGCCGGCCGCTGGCACTTCGAGAGGGTGGGACCGCGGGGTCCTGCGTTGGTGGTACCGGCCGGCCAACCGAGTCGGTCGTTCGGAGGAGGACGGGGGTCATAACCCCCGGTGGTAGAGAGGTGGGCCCCCTCCATGTGGGGGCCTCTGTTTCGAGACAATTTGGGCAGCACCCCCAATTTTCCTCTGGGCCGAAACGGCCGAGCTGCTGGCCCAGCGGGCCACGCCCGCGCCAGGACAACCGGCCGCACCCGCGCCAGGCCAACCGGTTGCACCGGGCCGGACCCCCACACCGGACCGGGCCACACCGGTGGGGCGGGGTCTTGCTGGCCAGGCCGGTACATGCCCTAATGGGCCTAACCCGGGTTGGGTCGACCGAGTTCGGGCCGACCAATTGGGTTTTGGGCTGGGTCGGACCGGGCCCAAAACCCCCTAAAATCGGACTGATTCATTCAAACGCTCGTAACGTGGGATACAGAACTCTGATCGATGTACCGTCAGTTGCGATATGATCCTGGGATTGAGAAGGTCGATTTAGTATATTAAAATCAAGGTTTATGAGAACTTTGAATACGACCGGGTTGGTTTGAACACAAAACCAACAGGGCCTTCGGAGCGGAAACACTTATAACTTGTGCACCGGACATCCTATTGACGTGCCGTCGACATTGTTGGATTCCTATTAGTGATACGGTTCTTTTAGATTACTCCGGTCATGGTTTGGACACAGTTGGAGTATAGTCAGGTTGGTTTTGACTTAAAAACCAACATGGACCCTAGGACGAAAAATGAAAATAACTCTCAGAATGAGCGTCCGATTGACGTTCCGTTAGTCGCGTTGAGTTCCTATTGATGAGAAGGAACATTGAGATACATCAAATACAGACATTGTGTCAGTTGATGTATCAACTCCCTTGGCTCGTGGAGCAAACCCTCCTGGAATTGAGAATGTTGTTTGTAGGAACCCTAGAGCTAGCTGCAACTACGGCGACGATGACGACTTTATTAGGATCTTCTATGGGTTCGGCAGCAATGATGACCATACTGAAATCCTCCATGGTTTTGACGATGGTGACTACTGTTCTTGTATCATATGTGGGTCCGGCAGTACGTGACTACTATTCTTGTATCCTACGTGGGTCCATTAGTATTTGACTCTATACTTGTATCCTACGTGGGTCTGGCAGATTAGCTGGTCTTGTATCCTATGTGGGTCTAACAGCTTAGATGAATCAGTGGCTACATCTGATCATCTCTGTCACCCTACGGAGAGTATACCTGTGCGAGCTGAGTCGTGACTTTCAATGATTATCTTCAATATTATTGTTTGGTTATCCTATGTGGATTGGGTTGTAGTATCCTATGTGGATTGGATTCTGCTATCTTATGCGGAGTAGATTGAACATGGGCTACAATGTTGGAGCCGAACTGGAATTGATGACTTATGTATATGTATGGTCTTATACCTAAGTAGAGTTTCTTATTACTTCGTGATTGTATCATTCCTTTGTGGTTTATCCTTCGTGGATTCTGGGAGATCTTCAAGGGTCTTGGGGTCCCTACTGAGTAGTGTATACTCACCCCGGAACGGTCTACGCTCACACTACGCTGTGTTGGAAGAAGACGATGGACATCGCTGATCGTGGATGAGGCTTGTGGAGCAAGTTTGTACCTATAGATGGACCACTGCGCGGGACGTACACGGATCGGATGGCTGGACCCGAGGAGTTGAGGAGACTATCTGTACCCACCCTTCATATGGGATTTCTAGTGGATGGATCAACATTACTGCTTAACTTTTCAGTTTTTGTACATTTTTTCAGTTGTACTTACTTTTATTTGGGTTTGTATTCTGGCCCATTTACATTCCAGCACTTACATTTTTACCCAGTTTACATAGTGTTTACTACATCTTTCTTACTCTAATGTTTTGTTTACTTTATAAAGGCAATGAATTCCATTTTTATCAGGATATATGCCTTTGGTTCTAGTCGCCATCCCCTGGCCTATGGAAGGCGGTCTTGGGTTAGTCACGGCACGGGCCACGAGTACGGGTCATGACAAATTGGTATCAGAGGAGTTTGGTTCTACTGTAGAACTCAAGACTCTGATACTTCTTATATGTGAAGGAATAGTGTTTAGGGTATTGATTATGGTTATCAGTTCAGGGAGTCCAGTGTTGATGCGGTGGCCGACGTATCCATATACAAGGACCCTGACTTCTGATTTCCAACTCAGTGCACGAAAACACATATTGCATGTGTGTTTCAATAGTTTTCATTGTGTTTACTTTATGTCAGCTTACCATGTATACTGTATTGACCGTGGAGCACCTGTTTCTTTTCAGGATGGCCCCATGATGGCACCCAGCTAGGGTTCCGAGCTTTGTGCGAGACGACAGCCCACCGAGCGGCATGGCCTTGGTGCAGGGCCCTATTACAGCGGAGGCACCGGTGGTATCTCTACCCGTCGAGCCACCGATGCCACCCGCTCCAGCCGCTGAGAGTGCACATCTACTTAGTGAATTGCACTAGTTTCAGCATCAGAGACCGCCCAGGTTCCATAGGGAGACGGACCCTCATGCAGTCGAGGAATGGTTGGAGGCTGTAGTTCGAGTTTTCAGGTTAGTGGGGACACCGGCTGACCTCATGGTGATCCTTGTAGCGAGCCTCCTGCACGCGACAGCAGGCAGATGGTGGAGCCTGATGCTCCAGGTGCACGATGATGCATCTCTCCTTTGGTTGGACTTCGAGAGCCTCTTTTTCTCAGAGATCATCCAAGCCACCCTCCGTGCGGTGCGCATTCAGGAGCTACTACAGCTGTAATATGCCAGCATAACGGTAGCCCAGTACTTGGTGAGATTTACCAATCTCTCGCGCTATTCATTGGACATGGTACATGACCCACTCTTCCAGGACCAGAACTTCACGTAGGGATTTATTCCTGAGATTAGGGCATCAATGATCTCCCTTAGCATTCCGTTGCATGCAGGAGTACTGGAGCGATACCTTCTCGTAGGGAGCTTTCTTGCTGAGCCTACACCAGCAGCGAGACCTACCACAGGGCAGCATGTACCCGAGTCTTCTGTAGCTGGTAGTCAACAGATACAACAGGGGTCCAAGCGGACCAGACCATTAGGCGGATGATTTCAGGACATTGGCTCAGAGGTGCGGGGCACACGGTGCATAGCCACTCTTACAAGGAGAAGACAGTGCTATGCATGCGGCGGGCTGGGTCGCATGGCTCGTGACTACCCGAACCACCATGAAGAGGAGAAATAGACGGTTGAGGTACCGCCCAGGAAGAGGCAGAGGTTCGACCATGGTGGTCCACAGGGAGCAGGCAGACGATTCAGAGGAGTTGGCCAAGAAGAAGGTGGGGGAGACCCTTTGAGACTCTGCCACCACCACCACCACCACCAAGAGGTCCACCTCGACCACATGGAGCTGGCAGACAGAGGAAAGCTCAGCATCAGGCAGCGAAGTCCTACGACCACGACGCATCAGAGATGATTCGAGGTACTATCTGTGTCTACTCCACCCTTGCGGTAGTTCTTATAAATATATAAGCGAGTCATTATTTCATTGTTGCTGCCCTTGTTCAGACCTCAGAGATTCCGATGGAGCCGTTGGCTTGTTCTTTATGGCTAGAGACTCATAAGGGATCATACTCGATGATTACACACTGGTGCCGGTAGTGTTAGTTTACTCTAGGAGGCGAGAGCTTCGGCTGGGTTCTTCTTGTAGTGGCATCGAGGCCTTACGACGTTATCTTTGGCATGTATTGGTTATTTACAGTCCATGCTCTGATCGACTATATTAGGCGCATGGTGCAGTGTTTTCGCACCGATGGGAGAAAGTTCATCTTCACCGGTGAGAAGGGAGCCTTTGCAGCGTAGGATGGACTCACGCAGAGGAGCGGAAAACCGATTACACATCAGTTGGCTAGCCTCATCCTAGGAGCAGTTGACGTGTGGAGTCCGAGTTTTCTTGTAGTGGTGGATCAGTTTGCGGACATTTTCCTTGACGATGTTCCAAGACTAACACCTCACAGAGAGGTATAATTTTATATTAAACTATGGCCCGGGACAGCCCCAATATCTACTCCAGCATATTGGATGTCTCCCACTGAGCTTCGAGAGCTACGAGTATAGTTGGAGGACTTGCAGGGAAAGGGATTCGTTTGACCCAGTGTTTCACCCTGGGCTTCCCTGATTTTGTTCGCCATGATGGCAGAAGGGTGCTTGCGAATGTGTGTCAATTACTCTCAACTAAACCAGGTGACTGTGAAGAAGATTTATCCACTTTCGAGGATTGATGAAGTTTTCGATCAGCTCAAGGGAGCATGGTGGTTCTCGAAGATAGACCTCAGGTCAGGCTATCATTAACTCAGAGTTCGGGACGAGGATGTGAACAAGACGACCTTCAGATGTCGGTATGGCCACTATGAGTTCTTGGTTATGCCTTTCGGCATAACCAGTGATCTACTAGTGTTCATGAGTCTCATGAACATGAACTTTCAGCCTTACCTCGATCAATTTTTTATAATCTTCATTGAAAACATATAGATTTACTCGATCACTGAGCATGAGCATTCCTTCCACTTGCGGGTTGTACTGGACACACTCCGAGAGCACCAGCTTTATGGTAAGCTCTCAAAGTGTCAGTTTTGGATACGTGAGGTCCAGTTCTTGGGACATGTTATCTCTGAGATGGGAGTTGTGGTGGATCCGGCAATGATCGAGGGACTTCTAGCTTGGGAGCCACCTAGGGGCGTGACGGAGGTGCGGAGTTTCCTAGGACTGGATGGATACTATCGGTGGTTTGTGCTAGACTTCTCCAGATATGCGGAACCACCTTCAGCATTGAAGGAGAAGGGGAAACCCTTTGTGTGGTCAAATAGATGTCATCAGAGCTTCCAGAAGCTGAGACATAGATTGACAAATTCACACATCTTGAGGTTACCAGAGGAGGGAGTTGGGTACGTAGTCTTCTACGATGCATCAGGGACCAGAATTTGATGTGTCCTGATACAGGAGTGGGAAGTGATCGTCTATGGATCACGATAATTGAGGCAACATGAGAATAACTACACTTTCCATGAACTGGAGTTAGCAGTAGTGGTCCTCGCTCTGAAGATGTTGTGACACTATCTGATGGGTGAGCACTTTACAGTCTACTCTGACCACCAGAGTCTCAGGTACATATTCTCGCAGAAGGACCTGAACCTAAGATAGTGGTGATAGCTCGAGTTCCTACATATCTATGACATTGAGATAGTCTATCCTCCTGGAAAGGGGAACATAGTAGTCGATTCTCTCAGCAGGAGGATGATAATTCAGCTACGTGGAGAGGCGACAGAGTAGTTAGCCGCTTTGGAGATATCCTTCGTGTATAGAGATGGGGAAGCCTTTCTGCAGTCACTCAGAGTCACTCCTCCACTACTTCAGTGGGTCATAGTGGCTCAACGTGGGGACGTTGACTATGAGATGTGGCATGCACATATTTCTAGCGGTCATACACTAGATGGATTTTCTGTAGGTGGAGAGCACGTCATCCTTTTCATAGGATGTACCATGGTACTAGCTGCTTTAATGGAGGAGGTTTAGGGAGAGTTTCATACTTCACCTTTAGCGGTACATATAGGTGTGGCAAAGATGTACCAGGATATCAGATGATAGAACTAGAGGCCGGGAATGAATAAGGCTCTAACGGAGTTCATTTCTCGATGCCTCATCTGCCAGTAGGTGAATGGGGAGCACTAGGTACCGGCAGGCTTGGTACAACCCCTGGAGGTCCCGGAGTGGAAGTGGTATGGGATATATATGGATTTATTGACTGGACATCCACATACTTCCAGAGGTCACGACTCAATTTTGGTGATTGTCGACCGACATACCAAGTCGGACCACTTTTTACCCATCAGAGAGCAGGGCTCTGTGATGAGATTGGGACGCCTCTATGTTCCAAATATTGTACGGATTCATGTTGTTCCATCATCTATAGTCTCTAATCGAGATTTGAGCTTTACGTCCCGGATTTGGAAGGGGTTGCAGGAGGCATTTGGGGCGCAGCTACGTCTGAGCACCATCTTTCACCCTCAGACAGATGGTCACACCGATAGAACCATTCAGACTCTCGAGGACATGCTTTGTGCATGTGTCCTCGACCTTGGTCGCGGGTGGGAGGACCACCTACCATTGTAGGAGTTTGCGTACAACAACAGCTACCACTCCACCATCGAGATGTCACCATACGAGGCATTGTACGGCTGACCTTGCAGGTCAACTATGTGGTGGAAAACCCCGATGGAGTCAGCACTTGTGGGACTAGAGATGGTCCAGGCCTGGACAGAGAAGGCCCAGTTCATCCAGGAGCAGATGAGGATAGCTTAGATATGACATAAGTCTTATGATTATAGGAGGCAGAGACCACTAGAGTTTGAGGATGGCGACCACGTTTCCTTTCGGGTCTCACCTCGATGAAGATTACAGAGATTTGGCCAGGGCGACAAGTTATCTCTGCACATAATCGGACTATTCCAGGTTCTCAGCAGGATAGGCGAGATGGCTGATCACTTAGCACTACCAACTTAGTTGCACCAGGTGCATGACTTCTACCATGTATCTCACCTAAGATGATACATGCAAGAGCCGACGCAAATCATCGACCATGTGGAGCTGGACATTGATGATGATGCGACCTTTACGGAGGCCCGGTGGAGATTGGGGATCGACAGAAGAGGGTCCTATGTGGATGGTTGATTCTTCTAGTGCACATCAGGTGGCAGCACAGGAACCACCAAGAGAGTACTTTGGAGCATGAGGCTCAGATCCATGCTCATTACCCTTATTTGTTTCCCTAGTTTGTGATGTATCTTTACAGGGACGTAAATCCCTTCTGTGGGAGTAATGTAAAGAACTGTAAATTTCAAATAATTTTTTTTCTTAATATATTTTGGATTTTATGAGTATTCAATTTTTTGACGACACCTCATTCTGAGGCCTGGTGTGCCCAAAATCAATTTCCGATGTTTATCTCGGGTACGTTCAGTGAACGAACGATCGGGTTTTCCAAACTTTTGAACCGATGCACAGTATCAAAATCTGAGGGCACCAATGAAACTACATTGCCGATAATTTGTTATGAACACCTTTTTCGAAGGTGCGTTTTCTCGGGAGGAGTTTTTAAAAATGTGAAGAATAAAATTATAGTTGTTTTACTATTATACTTTTATTTTACCACAAGTGGTTTATGTGTTAGGGAAAAGGAAGTTTCTGAGGAAGTTAGGGTGGGGCCCACATGAGCCCCCACCTCCTTAAATTTCTTAACACCCCATTAAACAGCCCCCTCTATCTTTAATGTGTAACTCATCCTCTCAACCACTTAATTTCTGGTCAACTCACTCATTAAATTATTTTATTATGTTATTCAATGAATTTAATTAAGAGTTGAATTTTGAATTCGTTGGAATTCATGGATTGGGATTAATAAAATAAGGGTAAACCATATTTTATTTGGGGGTTGTTGTGTGAGAAGAATTGGGAGAGAATACTCAAAATCATGAGGAGTCTTCATCTTCTTTGTTGGAGAATGCGAAGAATGTCGGAGCACCAACGAGAGACGGCGTGCCGATCTTTCCTTTCTATGCAACCTGTGTGAGACATCATCTACTTCTTCAATGATCACCAACGCCGTTTTCGAAACCACCCTCGCGACGCCATTTTCCAGCGAAAATCCACATTTGACAACTTCTTTGAGTTAGGAAATTGTTTTACAATCATGATTAATTTACTTTTTTCGTTGATGTTTATTAAGCTGTCTGTTATCAAGATAACAGGAGGAGGTCAGACGACACGAACACGGCCGAACCACCTCCCCATGGTTGTTAATTTTTGGCTATTATTTGGAATGTAGGCGGTGCGGTGCCGTCACACCGCGTGGGAATGAGGGAACCGCGGTCGGAGCATACCGTGGTGAAGAAGAGAGGCGCAATCACGCCGCACGGAAGCCGAAGAACCCGCGGCCAAGGTCGGGCCGTGGAGCCATTACGTCGCACCAGACGGACAAGGGGCGCGACCTAGGCCGCGGCTGTGCAGGGGAGGGCAGACAAAATCATCGGCCGCCGACGCTTTAGAATGGCAGGACAGCGGGGACGCGTGGCAGAGGCACTGGCCAGCCAATCGGGCCTGCCGTTCGGAGGAGGCCGGGGGTCGTAACCCCCAGAGGAAGATAGGCGGGGCCCCTCCACATGGGGGCCGCCATTTTGAGAGAAGGGGGGAAGCTCTCCAGTTTTTTGCTCGGCCGAAACGGCTGAGCTACTGGTCATGCGGGTCATGCCCGCGCGAGGCCAACAGGTCGGGCCGAGCCGGACCGGCCGCGCCGGGCCGGGCCGCCCATTCTAGGCCGGGCTCACTGCACTGGGTCGGAGCCCCGTGCTAGGCCGGGCTGTGCCGGCCCAGCAGGGCTGGGTCTTTCCCTCAAGGGCCGGACCGGGACCCGGGTTGGGTCGACTCGGTTCGGGCCGACCCAGGGGGTTTTGGGCTGGGTCGGTTTGGGCCCAAACCTCCCTAAAATCGAACAAATTCGTTCAAATTCCCGTAACATGGGATACAGACCTCCGATGGATGAACCTTAGGTTGTGATGAAATCCTTGGATCGAGAAAGTCATTTTGGTATATTACAATCAAGGTTTCAGAGAACATATGTTATGGCCGGGTTGGTTGGAACACAAAACCAACCGGGCCTTCGGAGTAGAAACGCTTATAACATGAGCTCTGTACATCTGATTGACGTGTAGTTGACATTGTTGGATTCCACTTAGTGAGACAGTTCTTTTGGCTTACTTCGCTCGAGGATTGGACGCAGTTGGAGTATGGTCGGGTTGGTCTTGACTTAAAAACTAACGGGGCCCCTAGGACAAAAAAATCATTAACTCTAAGACCGGGCGTCCGATTGATGCGTCGTCCATCGCATTGAGTTCCAATTGACGAGAAGGAACATTGGGATACATCAAATCTATACATTGTGTATGTTGATGTATCTAACCCCTTGGATCGTGGAGCGGAACCTCCCGGAGTCGAGAGTGGTGTGTGCGGGAACCCTCGAGCTGGCTTTGACTGCGACGAAGAAGACGACTCTACTGGGATCCTCCGTGGGTTTGGTTGCGATGACGACTGTACTAAAATCCTCCTTGGGTTCGACGGAGATGACTACTATTATTTTATCCTACGTGGGTCTGGAAGTACGTGACTACTGTTCTTGTATCCTACGTGGGTCCGGCAGTATTTGACTTTGCACTTGTATCCTATGTGGGTCTGGCAGAGTGGCTGGTTTTGTATCCTTTGTGGGTCTGACAGTTTAGCTGGTCTTGTATCCTATGTGGGTCTGACATCATAGATCAATGGCTGCATCTGATCATCTCTATCACCTTACAAAGAGTATACCTGTGTGAGCGGTGTCTTTACTTGAAATCATTATCTTCGATATGATTGTTTTGTTATCCTTTGTGGATTGGGTTGCGTTATCCTGTGTGGATTGGATTATTCTATCCAGTGTCGACTAGATCGAACATGGGATCGGATGATGGAGCATAACTGGAATTGATGACATAGGTATATGTATTGTTATATACCTAAGTAGAGTTGGTTGTTAATTAGTGATTGTATCATTCCTTTGTGGTTTATCCCTCGAGGTTTCTGGGAGACCTTCAGGTGTCTCGGGGTCCTTACTGAGTATTGTATACACACCCGTGCATGGGCTATGCCCGCACTACGTTGTGTTGGATGCAGACAACGGTTAGTGATGATCATGGTTGAGGCTTGTGGATAAAGTAAGTACCTGGAGGTGGACAACTGGGTGGGACGTACACAGAGTGGACGGCTGGACCCGAGGAGCTGAGGAGACTATCTGTACCCACCCTTCAAGTGGGATTTCCAGTGGACATATCGACATTGTTTCTTTACTTTTCAATTGTTGTATGTTCTTTTCAGTTGTACTTTACTTCCATTTGGGTTTGTATTCTAGCCCATTTACTTTCCAGTACTTACAGTTTTACCCATTTTACTTAGTTTTTACTTTGGCTTGCTTACTCTGTGGTGTTTGTTTACTTTATAAAGGCAATTCCTTCCCTTTTTATTGGGATTTATGCCATTGGTGCTAGTCGCCAGCCCCTGGCCTATGGAAGGAGGGCGTGGGGTATTCAAGGCAAGGGCCCCAAGGATGGGTTCTGACATAAACATTTTCCAAATCTAATTATAATGATTCAATGTAAACTAGGTAATTAATTTTGAAGATAAGATTTTGTGATTTATTATATAAAACAAAATTTATGATGACCAATTTATCGTAAATCAAATATTTCAACATAAAATGGGATGAAAATTTTTAATATAGTAGAATGAATATTGGGAGACATTTTCTCTATGAATTTTCCTCCCATATTTGAAAATCTAGATAATTTTTAAAACATATTTTGGAGGAATACTATGTCTATCCTATTACAGTTCAATGGTAAAAAATTCCAATTTGGAACACATTATATTATCAAATACCATAACTAATCATGTGAAACGAAATACACAGCCTAAGGGAAACAAATGGATCCTCAAATACATCTTTAATGTTGTGTTTGTGATGATAATGTAGTAATTCTTTTATGTTCATTAATTAAAATTATATGATATCGAATTTATTTTCACATTTATTACCACTCATGTATATTGATTACTTCACCAATAATTCTTAATAAAAGTTACTCTTATCATTTTAAATTTTTGAAACAATAAGTTTCTATTTTTTCATCATGGTTTTAATTTGCTCACACATTGAAGAGATAAATACTTCACAGAAATATAGAGTGTTAATTATTTCATTATTTTTACTTTTTTAATTATCCCATTATAATTTTATTCATTAAATCTATTACGAGATATTACCCAATTTATATATAACTCTATTATGTGATCCAATGGATTTACAAGGTGGGGGGTCATATATTATTTAATGCTCATTAAATTACTAACCATTTAATTAAGTTGATCATATAATTCCTCAATTTAAATTCTTCATCATATTTAGTAATTTTATATACAAAATATATAAGTTTTTTAATGACACTAATCAATGGAGTGATCATGTAAATGATTTTACAAATTTATAGGTGACTATAATTGGCATTTTTTAAGCACTAGACAACTGAATGATGTGGGATGTTCATATTTTGTTCAATAAATCACTATCATATTTATAATAATGATTAATATAATAAATATATTCTTCTAAAAAATATCCATCGTTAACCACGAATCATGTCTTAAATTATAATTATTTTTTTATAATATTTATATATGTTATAAACATTCAAATAATAAATCCCCAATAGTTGGCCACTTTATATCCAAAATCACTATGTAGAATATTAGTGGCTATTGGTTTCTTCTTTGTTCTATAACTATATGATAACCCATTTTAAACAAAAATAAATACCATTATCCATATCAATGGTACATTAGGGTGAGACCAAATTTTGGGTTTTCAAATCCTTAGATACCTAGAAAAAATCCCTATAGATACAAACATAAAATGGTGTTTTTTGGACATAATGTATCTAAAAGTGTGGGGATTTTATTTTAATGTTAATGAAAAGTGAATATATTTTAAATCATTAATTACAAATAACAGTTTGATATTAGGTTTTTTATGGTTCGATTAGATTAATTTCTTTTTATATGTTTTCACATTACTAAATTTGATAGGAATTAATTAAATGATAAAATAACTAACATAATCGATCACTAGTCTAACTCATAAAAAATCTCAATTCAATTTACCTAAAATATTTAGAAATCTTTTTTAAAACACTATAATGTATAATATTTTTCTCGAAATTAGAATATGAAGACTTCAATATAATGAAGATAAAAGTGAAAGTTAATAATTTAATTAATATTTTAATTTAATGAAGTTATAATGGATTTATGGAACATTAAATAAAATCTAATACAACCACATTAATCTCCCTTATATAAAAAAATATGAGGTTTACCCATCAATTTATTCAAACCTAAAAATGGATGTTGAGATTTGTCTCATAAGATAAGAATTGACAAATTTATGAATATGAAAAAAACTCCTCCATTATATAAAGTATTTCTATTTTCATTGCATGAATAAATTTACATCATAAAAAATAATCATAATTTTATTAATATTTACTTAAAATAAGAATAAGAATAATATTATAAATAAACTACTATGATTATGAAATTATACATGAGAGAAAAAATATGAGAATGAAAAAAGATCACATAAAGATACCAATGAAGTTCATAAAAAAATTATAGATTCCCTTCACCACTAGTACCATAAATATTATTTTTTATAGAAATAGGTAAACCCACATGATATATATCTCATTACACATTATTATTTTTGTCATATGATGGTATAATTTTGTGTTATTGAAATTTCAACCCTTGATTTTAATTTGGATCTAGTTCATACACCTATGACAGAAATGGAAATATAAGTATCACGTTTTATAAATTGGGTGGTATATAAAATATTAAAATTTCTCTAATGATATATGATATATCATAAAAATTAATACCATTAAGACCACGTCATATCAGATATATGGTGAAATTATTTGGTTGTAATTTTAGGCCCTAGAATCAAGAAAATAAATTTCACATCAAATTAGAACGCATTTAATCCCACTATAACATAAAATATGCCACTATAAATACTTTAATTAATCGATAATATGAATGTATACTATATAATGATTAATTTATAATTTATAATCTTTCGATCATGGAATCTACTTGAAGATCAATGAACAACTGTCATATTTACATTGCAAAAATGTCATGGATCTAGGGCCCAAAAAGATGGTATTCTCAAACCAATCAACAGTTTATACATAAGTACAATCAACTACCATAAAAGTTTTAGGTAGAGATATAAATATGATATTATAATCACTAGTAGAAAATGGTTTAATATGTTCTGACAAATATACAGAATATTTCTGGATATCAAGAATGTATTACAAATAAAACATGAAAAGAAGTAATAATTAAAAAATCCACTAATTATAGCATCTATTAACGATGAGAAAAATAATAATAATAATAATAATAGAAACTAATATTATATTATTTATGTGGAAATTAATACCCCATAACATGATATTTTTTTATCCTGAAAAAAAAATCCTAAAAGATAAAACATAAATTCCCTTCTCTAGACACATTTTAACATTAAATTATATCAATTAATACCTCATATAAAATATCATAAAAAATAAAAAAAATTCACAAGACATGTTCATAATAATATCCTTAACTCAGTATATTTACATTGATCAAATTTTTATTCACATCTTTTCCAATTTCATGTAAGAATAATAATGGCTTATCAATCAGAAAGGTCACAGGGTTTCATTTTTATTCAATAATGAATAAATGATTTCCTTAGTTGAGTAAAATGTAAATAATATGAAGGAAGTTCAATTTTCACAAAATTTTGTCATTATTTAAATTAATTCACTGTAATTAAAATTTATCTCAATTTTGTCATCCCATATACTTAATCATTGTTAAGGATTCACATAGATAACAGCCTTACGATACCAAATGAAACTCACATACTTATGAATCTGAACAAGTAGGGATAATAAATAAAAAAACATAATATTCTATAAATATGGATAAAATCACCCACTTTAGGATATAAATATATGGATTCATTATAAAATTGTTCCATAATCGGTGAATTTAAATAATTAAATTCTCTACATGAAAATTTATTTTTTAATTTACATTTCCTTATTTTATTGTTTATTTTCATTCAATTATGTTAACCTCAAGAAGATTATATTTCATTATAATTTTGATGGTTTCTATGAACTAGGAATTACTAATGTTTAATTAGTTTAATGCAAATCACATAATTTCAAGAGTTCAAAAATAATCTTATATTATCGACGACCAGACATTGAATAACTGAGAGATCAATGGGTCAATTGGTTGTGGCCTAAAATCATCATAAAATCACATAGTAACAATATTAGGTAATTTATAGTCATTTTTTAACTTATCTCCTCTACATTAATTCCTTATAATGTTTCTTTTTTCAACATTAAAGGCAGTGTAATTTGATATTGGGGTTGGGGGAGAAATAAAAAATTTATTTTTCTAAAATCAATACACTCTTATGAGATTCATTAAAAAAAATTAATACATTCATGTGATTATATACATTGAAAATAATACATCTTAATATTAATTAATCTTTTATCCCTAAATTATTATTTTAATTAATGTTTAAGTACTTGATTATATATTTTGTAATGTGTAGTGATCATATGTGACTTTTCATTGCCTATATAGTAATTAATTTAATCAAAATGTAATACATTCTTTGGATTATGATGTATTGGTTGGCTTTATACTAAATTACAAAGGATTGGTGATCAATGTATTATTAAGATGAGTAATTAAAATATATATATATAAAAATTTAATTAAAAATAATAAACATATTAATATAATAATGGATTGACGAAATGCTTGAATATAAATAGATCGTGATAGTAATTCATGTATTTTATATCAAATAGTTATAAATTTTATCGTTATATGAAACATTTATAATATTTTATTTATTAATTCAACCAAATATGATGACTGAGTATTTGAGCATCACATAGTGAACTAAGACCACTACTCCTGGGAGTCACCATCAAATTTTTACAACATGGGTTGACTTGATTGATAAAAAAATCATTTACTATGTTAAAATTGAAACCCATTTCATATTGATCATTGAAATGAAATTTTGTTCAACCTAACCCATAATTGGTTCATCCTTATAAAAAAGATACACCAAGTCTCTTGTCTAGCACAACATATCAATATAAATATGTGAAAGTTGATGAAATTTGATGATAAAACTGAAGAAAGAAATGGGATTGGGATTGGGATATGATTATGAAACTATATTTTGATTAATTATTTTTATGAGTTTTATATTTTTTTATGTGATGTCTTCGTGGATAGTATTGTATGATAATATGTTTTTGGAAAATGTAATTCAAGTTTCTTCAGTTGGGATTGATTTTTTTCATGAACCAAACATCTCAATTTGGTGTGTGTGTGAAGAAAAACTAAGGGTGATAATATTTTATATATATTATTTATTTATGGGATTTAATTTTTCCAAAAAAAAATTATTATATAATTTTACAATTATATCCTTTTATTTGATCTTTTTGAAAATCCTTTATTGAAATCCAATAAGAATGGGTAAATTTTTTAACAAATATTCAATGAAAGATATGCCTTGATTTTAATTTAATATTTCAATGTCATTTTGAAAATGTTGTGGGGAACATTTTTCCCTTATTGTGTAACAAGAGATCCATTGGAGTAGACCATGTTATTAACACAACCATGATATATTCTCAATACTGGTACCCCGTATGAATTCACACATACCAAATGGATGTTTTGGAACCCTAGAGGCTACTGTCTTGCAACTGAACATCAATAAAATCAAACATAAGGAATTATTTACCTGCAAAAAATGTATAAAAAATGACATGTACAGACACACATATATATAATATTCAAATTAGAAAAGAATATATTTTTCTTAATATATACATAAAAAAATTAGATTATACTACTAAATAGTAGAAAAACAATATCAAGAAGACATTTCCAACTAAAAATGTTAAACAATAACATAGCTACACCAATAGTATCCTTGTTATATCATAGGAAATATTCCCCATCACACCTCCAACAACACTGACCCAATTGACATAAATGCATCTCACCTCACTACAATGACATACCATTCTGAAAATCTAATGTAATAACAAGGTATGAACATCACTAAAGAGGTGAATAAGGTATGAGATATCATTATCAATAGGTTAGCACATATCTTTTCTATACCATGTCACAATATAATAATCACCATGAGATCAAATTTATAGAAAACATGTCATGATAATTTTTTATTAGTTGTACATCAAAATAATGTGAATGAAATTTAATGTTTCCTATATTTCAACATATAATAGGTAAATCAGATTCAAATAATTTATTTTAAATATATCGAAATTGATATATACAATTAAGGAAAAGCATGTATAATATATCATATCAAATCCAATATACTAATACTATAATAGTTCACAACAAAACTAGATAAGCATCGACATCATAGGTAACATCATAGAAAGGATCACACATTGGCAGGGGTGGCTAGGAACATCACACATAACATATATTATTTCACACATAAATTCTATATGCTTGTGCATTGAATATAGATAGTATAAGAATACCCTAGAAAATAAACCACCCAATAACTCTAACATGTCCCAAGAATAATGGCCTATGGAGTTGAGTAAAACCCCATTAAAGGACCCATTGAATGTGGATGAGCCCTATTACCACCCCTTAAACATTATTAAAAAGGATTCCAATATACACTATATTCCAAACCAAATCATCAATCCAATTTCGTAAAAATCTTTCATTAAAATCCATTTCTGAAAAATCATTCCAAAATGATTTGAAAACCCCTTTTCATTTACCAAAATTAGGGGAAACCCATCTATTATCAAAAACACATTTCATTGTACCAAAATACAATAAATCAATCAACCCATCTCTTATATAATTTATATTATCAAAACATGATAAATTTTGTTCACTAACAGTGGAAATATTTGGAATAACTTATCTCAAAACTTGGGTTGAACATTCCCTCAACGAGAACCACCATCAAGTAGGAACACATCAATGAAAAAAAAAATCAATTGATTCAATATATAAATATATAAATTGATTCAATTTAATTAAAGGTTTTGTCAAGGGAATATATGACAACATACCTCAGTTAAAAACACCTTTCGCCAGACAACCAAACAATGATAAACCCCAAGAACGAGATCACATAGTGATAAAAGAGAAAACAAGAGAAATGTTACAAAAGTTAAAAAATTACAAAAAAATACAATTGGGATACCATAATCAATGGAAATGTTGAATAATAAATGATCACCCACCTAGAGAGAGGAAACCCAATCACAACATAAATTATTCTCCGAAAAAGAAACTCAAGTAGAGTGTATTTCCAAAAAATATATTGGGAGAGGTCATAGGTCAAGAGATAAGGATAATCCAGATCAATAAATGGGGAATCATCTATGAAATACTCTAGAAACCCAACTCATCATAATTACATGTTATTTAATTCTGTTATATGTCATGAAATCTTAGGGTTCCATATATGATGAAACATCTATCACCATTTAATTAGAAACTAAACCATGAAATGTACAGGTTGTGAAATCCTTAAATGATATATAACTATTCATGCTATGTACCTAGATCATAGTTTCTTCTTGGTGAACAATACATTGTGTGAAATCCATTTACACAACATGTAATTTCCCATCAGATAATTATTGTATTTGTTTTCATGAAAATTTACAAACAGATTCATGTATTCATTGAACATAGTGAAAAAAACCATAAAACCATTACAGAATTTTAAAAATAAACTATTAGATAAAATTATCATATATCCATGTAATATAGGTCACTTTCCCCAAAAAAACACTCTTCCCTCAGGAGTCCCAATACTCACCCAAATAAATTGGATAAAAATAAAGTGATAGTGTTTACCCTAATAAAGGTAAGTAGATGTGAGGAACACACCACCATATGGCTTATCATCCATAGGATTTAATGTGTAATAATGAAGTTTTCTAATGAGGTTGTCCAATTGAATCATCATTAATGATTCACACTCTCAAGTCTCCTAAGAATATTAACCATTTTTCCTCTATAATATAACCAATGAGGTCGATATTTCCTATGGGAATTTCAATTGAGAGTAAATGATATATTCTATTTTCTCTACAAATAGAAACATTTATCTCTATATCAATATGTAAACAACTCATAAAATAAGATGGATTAGGATGTTATTTTATAAGCTATGATATCTGGAAAACATCATGAATTACCTTCAATAGAACTGGAAATGCCAACTGATAAACAACCTTACTAAAATTCTTAGTGTCCTCAAATGGTCCATCATATCCCGGAGCCAACACTGCATATTATTCATGCTAATAGTTACCCAACCAAGGAGACACATTCCTGAAAACCTGATCACATATGGATAACTCCAATGGGTGAAATTTTATGTTCGTATAATATTTATTTTGATTCAAAGATATGACCACACACCATTGTATATCTTAAATCATCATCCAAATCTCTTAACATGAACTATGTCCACCCAATGAAGCTTCTCCCATGTCTTATGAACTAAACGGTGACTAGAACAGGTGACTATAAAGATCCTTTAATGGATTTATATTGAACAATTTCTTTAAAAATTTTATAAGAAAAAATATTTATTCACATATATCAATATGATGATTCACCAAAATCAAAGACGCAAGAATGATGAATAATCTCCCGGATCATAAATGAACACTATGTCTGACTGTACGTCTATGTATAGTAATATTTACTCAACCTGACTTGATACTTCATCACATCAAGGATAATTCTCCACAAAATAGATGGAAACCTATGAATTCATTCTCAAACAAATACCGAAGAAGCCTCATGTGACCTAATGATCTCTATACATACATCAAACCAAGATATTAAACATTAGTGGTGTCCCTCCTCGAAATGATTTCATATGACTTTTTAACTGATCATCCACCAAGCATACAAATTTACTCCCCCAAGGAGTCAATGGGAATCCTATAAAAAATACATTGATACCACTTCCCATTTTTAAATCATCTTTTAATGAAGATATAGTAAAATAGAAAGTTTATTTCAATAACGGACCCAACTGGGGCTCCATCCATAACTCACCCAAACCTAATCCCATATTCTAGGTGTGGATACAAGCATAAAAAGTAATAACCTAAATTGAAATATTTTTAATTATTTACCTATACGAACACACATGACCAACTCAATGTAGAAGTTTGGATGAATAGTGATATAATGATAAAATATATTGAATATTACTATGAATATGAAAACCAATTAGGTGGACAAGAGAAAAAAATCTGAAAATGAATGTAATTTTGAAAAAAACATTCCCCACCTAAAACATTTCCCGACTTGAAAAACTGGACTATAAAATGTGATGACAGAGCCCATCATCAGATGTCTATGGTACTACCACCTTATATGGTCTAATGCACTATGTATCCCTATTCTCATATGTACCCACTATTGACCAATCCATAATATTCACAAGATACATCACATGTCAGCAAAGACCATGCATTGGTGTGTATAAACATACTAAGTAGGATGTGCCAAAAGTGTATGGGGGAGAGGTAAGAGACGATATAAGAATAGATAAACAACAACCTAGTAAATCCTAAAGAAAGAGAGTACAAATCCAACATCCTGGATACATATATATATATACATATATGTACATATATATATCTATATATATATATATATATATTCTCAAACCAAATATAGAAAAATGAAATCGAAGGGGATATCCATCGCACATGCTTCCTTATAATAGATTCCAATCAGTTGAAGAAGGTAGACAATGATTCCTAACATATCACACATATACAGAGAATAAATATACAAGTTAAGACACACCTCCCCATTATTACACATAGATGGGAAGCAAAATATCTTGGAATAAGACCCATCCCCAAGTACTATAGGAGGGTTCCACTATTATAGTGAAGGACCCATGCCGTGAAACCACAAGAGGGTTCCACTAATGTAAATAGTATAGTACTGATGCCTATCCCAGTTTTGGTGTGAAACTCTTTTATTAGGTAAAGTTAATCGTGATGAGGTCCGATTATATTCCATTTTTTCCTATAGTTTAGGTGGAACAATCTTCTAGTAGAGAAAATGTGTTCTAGTTTGGTAGGGGGAAGACACTCTGTAAAAGGAGGACACGTATCATATTTGATAGGGGGTAGAAATTGATAAATACAGGGATAACACTAGAATTACATATAGGTAACCACTCGGTATATAACTATAGGAATCATAAAATATCCCAAAATGATGGTTCCACTTTGATGTTTCTGGACCGTGACATGGCTTCGTAGGATGGTTCCACTCAATTGTTGATAGAGGACCCATGTCTGGACCAACCAAAGGGATTCACTATAGTGGTGGTGGAAAATTACCTAATACTAAAATATGTTTATACAATAATAGAAAATAGATGAACTATATCCAAAACAATAGGAGGGTTCCAATATAATGGCCAATTGAGGATTGATGCCATGTATTGTAGGAGGGTTCCACTCAGTAGATAGGTAGAGGACCAATTAAATATCCTAGGAGGAGGTTGACACACTAATATATAGCTAAATGACCAAAACCAAACCCAGATAGAGGGTTCCACTTTGATAGTCTATCCATGACACATTCTCAATAGAGAAGGAGGGTTCCTTTTTGATCACTCTGATGATCCTACATAATCACTACTAGACCACTACCATCATTGAGCATCACCTATATAAATTCCACACCGATAAAATCTATCGACTTAACTCCAAAGGAACTAAATATTATACAATCAAAATCAATGTGGGAAGAAATTCAGGATAAGCTACTTTTGGTCCAAATTTTTTTTCCAAATAAAAAATATATGAGAGGTTTCCCTTTCCTCAAAAGGGTAATCTTTTTACTGCATGTTAGGAGAACAATAGGACATGTGGTCCCACAATGTTTTCTAGTATTTTTCCTTCCAGTACACTAATTACTACTTTTATATCACTACAAGGTGAGTTAATGTACTACACAACATGACCCACCCACCCATGGTCCAGGACATGCTCTCCCATTAGGTCTTTGTAAGTATTCAAGTGTCTTTGAACTTTGGTACCTGGAATGTCCTTCGGCCTTGGTACATTATCTTGTTCTCTGACAGATGGATATCCCACCTAGTAAGTGATGTATGTCAGGTGTAACATCCCAGGTAAATAAATAATAATACATTTTCATATTTGTGAATTAAATATTAATTTTACATTAAAATGGATTCTATGTTCAATGGCATACCTGATATGCAACAACGGGTTTCTTTTAAATCTTACATTGCTAACTGACAATATAATATTATTAATTTAAATTAAAGTTAACTACTTTATGTTGTATTGGTAGGAATGAATTTAACTAACTAAAAAAATTAAATATTTTTGTTAAATATTTTTACATTTATCCAATAAAATTTAGAGTCTTAAAATACGAAAGAGTCTAATTTTATGAATACATACTCTAAAATCCATTAAAAGGTTGATTTACCACCATTTGATGGAGAACACTCTATAAATTTCGTTTTTTCCTTTTATATGTTCTATATGAAAAAATAATATTTTTCTTTAGACTCGGGACATCAAAATTTTATTTTGGGTAAATTTTTTGAATTTTTCTGATAAAAATAATTTTTTTAGTTAATAGTGAAAAATATTGTATCTTAATTCAAAACATCCATTTAATATAATTTATTTACATTGATATATTATATTTTTAATGAGTTTTAATGTGTAATTATATTATTTTTTACCATTTAATCCAATGTTTGTCATTGGATGTAATTTCACATTGAAATTGAAAATAAACAAGCGTCAATGTTTTGATAGTTATTATTTTATAAAAACACGCTTTTGGTTTTGAGAGAGGGAATTAATTTTAAATTAATTAATGCCAATTCAATGTTCTGAATATGGAAAAATAGATTCCATATTTAGAATTATGAGTTATATATTGTGTAAATAGATAACTTTTATTTTTAAACATTATCAATATTTACATCAATACAAATTTTATTTACCATGGTTAGATGGTAAATCTGGTAAATAATGGTAAAAAATATAATAATATTAATATATAATTACCCTAAAAGGTGTCCTAATCCTATTGTTGATACATTTATGACCATGGTTTTCTTTGGGTCTATTTTGGGACCCCATGGCGCAACATGGGAGTGATGATGACATTTTATATTAATTAATTTAATGTCAAGACAAAAATGAAAAAAACACACATTTTTTAGTAAATCAATTTTTTCATTGGGTTTTGTAAGATATATATTAGAATATAAATTTTAATTTGAAATATAAAAAATATTTCCAAAATTGTGTTTTTTTTATAATTTTTAGTCATCAAATAAATAAAAATATTACTAACACAATAATGATTCACTATTTGCCTCATTAATGAATGATTTAAATAAATAATATTATAATGATTAAAACAATACCCAAACCCTGTAAAATTCTTATTGGATGATTTTATTTATAACACGAGTCATAGTATATTTGGAATTAATTAGTTTTGGACCTTTATAATCTGAAAATCATTATAAAATAAAATAATATTTCCAAGATTTCATAAAGAGTCCCTCCCCCTCATTAAAAAAATCCATCACTTCTAACCCATTCTACACACTTATCTATCCCAATGGCTTATCCAAACTCTATAAAACTGAGTTCCTTACATCCCTCTACTCCTCCAATATTCCTTCTTCTTGGTATAAGGCAATGTAATTAATCCTTTTGGTTCAAACCAACAGGTGATACACAATTTATAGGCAACGTCTTCTCTTAAGTTCTTTTGTTTTATTTGTCTTCTCTAAACCCCTAAAATATTATTATTCCATTATTTTATAACACCAACTATATCCTAATTATACTAGTTTATTCTTATTAGAATTATTCTAACTTAACTTACACACACCTCCATCTAATGGGCAATGAACATATTGTTTCCTTGGAAGGTGAACTACTGCCTCATGAAACGATTATTTCTTAATCTTCTCATAACACCACTTATGGTCGACATTATTATGGTCCTATATTTATATGTGATATATATATATATATATATTATTTATATGATTTAGTATTTTTCATTTATATAATGCCTTTATGGAATCCATAGTTAGTAAATACGATAAGTTTGTTTGACGAAGTACGGACCACAGCCCAATCAAAGTGATATGACTCATCCATTCCATACCAGTAATGTATAAAGGATAGAGTTAAGGAAATAATATACTTGAATTATTATATACCTATATATAATTGCGTTTTTATTCCATTAAATATGAACTATAAATGAATGTAGTGTTCATGCGTACAAATGACTTACTGTCTCCATGAACGGTGAATTTCATTTCGTATCTCCAAATGTTATGTACTATTATAAATACACACAGATATATTTTTATGTAGAGACCAAAATCTTGAAAAACATATACATTACATTAATTTTTCAAAATATTTAATACATGACAAAAATATATGCCCAAAGACCATATTAGTTTAGTGTCTTTGGAAACTCGGAAAATAATCTTCTAGTCATGGTTAATGATCTTCAACATCTCCCATAAAGATATTACCCTTTAGCTTTCTTACCTAAAACATTTCTTTATATCCTGGGGAAAAGAAGACATAAAAATGATGAGATCAAATTCTTAGAAAGGGTAACCCTGGAGAACATAAAACAATCCCTTAACATTTGAACTTAAGAACATGAACATAAAACATCAAAATCATGAGTAATAAATAAATCATGGCAGTGCATAAGGCATATATCATAAAGGAAAATTAAACATGATAAAATATAATGGGAATAAAACATGTAATTGTAGAAACCATTAAGAACAGGTTATGATTTCCATTGTAGCAAAGGCATTGTTTCCAAGACCGTCATAGTGGAAAAATTCCATTACTGAACCGGGTTTACTTCCCCTTCCAGCGCTGTATTACTGAACCAGATTCACATGCCATTCTAGCTATGTATATCTCATGAGATATAAATCTGTATCCAATGAATTGGAGAGAGATATAGTCCCACCCATCTCATAATGAAATAATTCATTGTGTGCCACAAAATAAACATAAATCATTCATGATAACAAAATGAATAATATAGGTTTCATAAACATCATCCCATCATAACATAATCCATAAAACAAAATGGATATCATTTCATAATAAGAAAAATAAAACCATGTAAATAATTAAGACATTATAGTTGAAATATTAATATACTAAATAATATAATCTTAGATGTAAAGTAGTTGTAATAAATTCTTGAGTAAAAAATCCGTTCTTCTTCAAAATATTTTTCTTTTCACAAAATGCCAAGCAATTTTAAAAGAACATGATTTTTTTTGAAAATAATCCGGGAATATTGTAGAGTAAGCTACATGAAAATTAGGCATTATGAAACCATAAAAATATGTTCATACCGTATAAGTTAAAAAATCATTTCCTCGTTCTTTTTCTGGAAAAGTCATAAAGTACCTCGTATGGTAAAAAAATAAATATTTCTTCCATAAAACAATCGAAATGTAAAATAGGGGTAAAAATTACATTTAACATAAATGGAATAATATTAAAAACTTTATGAATAACATTTTTATGGACATGGTTGAAAAATATAACCCATTAAATATTTTCGAATAAACAATCTCAGATAAAAACAAGATTGGAATAATTATCCCTTACCTTATGTCCAATTTCATCCATTTGTGTCCGAGACTTGTATATTGTGGGTTTAAACATATTATTAACTTGAATCAGAACAATAATAATATTTATGATATCATATATTATTCACTTATGACTTTATATTACCTGTTCATTTGTCAATTCCATGTTAAAGTAGCATTTACGGTAAAATAGTTTCATTTATCGTCCACGTTTTGACTTGTAATTATTCATATGATTACATATATCATGATTAATTACGTCCAGAATATAAAACATGATTTATATATAAAATATTATCATAATATAAATATATATAATATATCGATAAATGGAATGAAATACACCATTCATGGAGACGTTGAGTTGTACGTACGTATTAACGTTGTTTTCGTTTCCTTATTAAATTTAATGGAAGTAAGTAAATAACATATACATAAATCCAGGGTCATTAATATGTCATATATTTCATTATTATTTATTATATATACTTTATATTCATTCTTTAATAGTTAACTTGGAGATTGAACTTCATCGCATCATGGAGAGATTAATCCTTACTTACGCACAAGCGATGATATCGTTCCCATAATTATTGAATGGAATTATATTGGATGATATAATATCTCAAAATTAGTATCTTGTTATGATAACCATATATAGTTATTCTTTACACCATTATACCCATGCATGTAAGCTCGTGGTGGAAAAACAGATTACACCACGGTGTGGAGACGATATTCTGTACGTATAATTATATTAGTCAGAATGATGTTATTACTTTATTATGAAACAACAAAAGAATAGGATGTATAAGAATAAATGAATTTCAATGAATAGGTAAAAGATATTACCTCTTCTTCAACGCACCTCTTCTAAACCTCATATTAGGGAACTAAAGATAGTCTTTGATGAAGACCCGGACCTCTAGTATGTTTCAAGGGAAGTGTAGGTGTTAAATTGGTAGGTTTTGGTAGAGCTTTAAGGATCAAAATGTTGTCAAGAGGATATGGAGGTTGTGCACTTTTATAAGAGAGGATAGGGTCACTTTTTAAAACCTCCTAAATGTTAATTTATAATAAATTCAACACCCACTTAAAAACCACTAAAAATGACTCAATTAGAAGATAAGATTACATAGGGTTGTAAAATATTCATCCAATAAAACTTAGACATGTTTTAAACCTTATCATTTTGATTTATCTTTATTTAATCTATATAATTTAATTTTTGGTAGTAATATTATAATTATTAACTTGTTATAAATACATACTTATTTGTTGTCAATTTTACATATTAAGATAATTTATGGAATTTTAGACCATATAAATTTCAATTTGACATTTTTAAATATTTTTGTGATTTTTACTCAATTTAATAATGTGTTATTTATATAAAATATCAATAGTTTCATTTTTGAAACAATTAATTTATTTGAATTTACATAAAATTCAAACAGGAGATATATTCGAAATATTTTAAATATATTTCTATCATGTCATCATAATCTAAAAAATTCGTGGAGCACATTAATTAGTTCATATAATAGTTATTTTAATATTTTTAAAACAATTTATTTGATATTTCTATTAATAAAATAATTACAACAACATTTTTATTTAATTATTTAATATAAATAATTGATGAATAAAAATTATAACTAAAATAATATGATGAATATGAATATAATAGATTTCATAATATACTTTTTATAAATTTTATTATCTTAAAATAACAACATATAAATTGTTATATTTATTAAATTGTGAAGGTGACAGCTTTGACATCATTTAAAATAAAATAATATAAATGTCATAATCTCTTGTATACGTCTCCAAATGGTCCACATGTAGACCCTTGAATTATTATGGTATAGATATACTCGACCAATAAGTTTTGGTCAAGTGTTTGGGCCATTGGTGGGTATTATTGGTTTAATAAAAAAATATTATGAATTTTTTACTAAGTAAATAATTTCTGCATCATTAATGTATAAGATATTTAGGTAATTAAATATTTCAAAAAAATTTAAAAATAAATTAACTTAAAAAATTAAACATCTTTATCTTTCATATGATTATTTATAATCTAATTTATATTCTGTATAATATTATATTAAAAATAACTTAATTATTAAAGTTTGAGTGATACATATTTAATTTTTTGTTAATTAAAATAAATAAAATGTCTTTATCACATCCAAGTGGGATCTAATGGATTCAATTTAGAACAAAATATTCCTAATTATTAAATATAATCATCCAATTATATTAATAGAAGTGTTAGGGTAATTTTATAATATTATATTTTCTCTTAATTACCCGATTTACCTTTAACTATGGTAAATAAAATTTAATATAGTTATTATTCATAATGCCCAAAAATAAAAATCATCCTATTATCATAATTGGGACATAATGATTCAAAATATGGAATAATGTTTTCCTAATTATCTACACATAAGAAGCATATATTAATTTAAAAGTAATCCCTTTGTAGAAAAAACGGGTTTCTGTATAAAACATTGCAAAAGATTGAATTGAATTTACCTACGATTAAAATTTAAAATAAATGATAATGACATTAATTATATTAAATTGTAATAAAATATTATATTTATACCTTTAAACCATTCAATATTATAATTTATCCATATAAATTATCTTGATGAAAAAAGTTTTTTAAATTAAAATTTAGAGTATTTTTACTATCTATCAAAATATGAAAGTTAACAGAAAAATATAAAAAAATTATCCAAAGTTAATTTTTATATCTTTATTGAATTTAATGAGTTTATTTTGTCTAATTTTACTTATAAACATGTCAAAAACTATATTTAATGTTTGTGCACGATCAAAAGGTGTCAAAACTGAATTTTTTTAAAAAATAATTATTTTACCCAAAAAATTTATTTTGTCTCATACCATGTTCTAAAAAATGTGTAAGATGAAACATAATTTTATAAATTTAATATTTAGTTAAAACTATTCATAACGGGTAGTTTATAAAAATATAATAACCATATATCATTGTTTAGTGAAACTCGATATTGCGTATAACACAAGTTATCGAGGAAGGCATAATTGCGTGTAATGAAATCTAGGTCAGTGTTGCATGTACTGAAACATTCCATTGTTGTTTCATATAAAATAATCCAAACATATTTCATTTATACAATAAATATATATATATATATACACTCAATGTTGCGTAGAATAACTTCTATCAAATGAAGATGAAATTGTGTGTAACACGATCCAAGAATAGTGTTGCTTATACTGCATGCTAATACGGAGTTTCTTATAGCACAAGATAATATTGGTATTGTAGAAAACACGAGAAAAAAAATATATTAAAAATAATACTTCTAATAAAATATCGGGGTGTTACATTCTACCACCCTTAAAATGAATCTAACCCTTGAAATTCGTTGGGGTTATAAATTGTTTACTACTTGAAAGTTTCTTTCCTAGAAACCAACATTGTAAAAAAGAATAATATAACATAATTTAAAAAATAACGCTAGAAACAAAATGGATACCCAAAGTAACTCATCACTTAGATTCCCACATAAGATAATATAGGTGAAAATATGGACATGGAAGAGAAATCTAATCGTCATGTTCTGATGGAGAGTGGTTGAGAACATGTCTATGAAAAATCTATAATTCAAAAAGACATAAATTTGTGATGATCTATGGTACCATATAATTTATCAGATATGAGGGCATGTGGAAAAAATTATTTTTTTTCAAGATCATTTCCCTAATGTTGATGAATTTTTTGTATTAAAATAAATACTTACTTGATTTTGGTACAATCTCACCATTGTTCGTTCCATGAACAAAATCCACTTCATCTCTTAATGAAATGAATTTGAATTTGTCATATGTTAAGTGTGACCAGATCATATGATAGAAAGATAGGTCATTCCATCTATCTCAAACATAAGGTTGGATAAGGTTATGTACATAAGTCCATCTATGGTGAGATTAATCGTATATGGTTCCAAAAATGGACTTATACTTCACTTATCATACCTTTAAATAAAATAAAAATAGTTTCTACTAACCAGGGACTACTTGTAGGCCAGTGGTAGGAGATAAAGGCATGTCTCACTTCGGTTTTGGGTTTGATTCCCGCAAATTGTCCGACGCTACGAGTTGTCACCCATCATGTAGGTTGTCCTTTTTCTAAAACTACACTATTATAACAATCCATAAATAATAATTATCCTTAAAAAATACTATCGGATGTCCAACATAATCCATTCCATCCTTTTGGCTTATGGAAAATACTTCTGTCCAATTTCATAGTATAATGAAAACGATTACTAGAAATTTCATCTACCAAGCATGTGAATACCATCATTTATCGCCATAAGATATATCTTGCTGATCGCATTCCAAACCTGTAAATACCTTAATCATGTAATCACTTGAAACATGAATTACCATAGAACCTCATTGAAAAAATTAATGCTGTTAAAAGTTAACTCTTTACACATACCAAAATCCCAAAAATTATTATAATCAGAAAATGATATCACATTTTTCTTATATCAGTCATGACCTCATTAATACTATCAAATATATTATTTTATCCATGTCCCTTCATTATGCGCATATCAGATGCCTTCCAAAAATATCTAAATAACCATTCATTTGTTACCAGTCCCTTTCAAAATATACTTTCAAATACTTTAAAAAATATAGTGTAACAGTCCTTTTGTCTTTCTTTATTCCATAGTACCATTAAATTACCTATAAAACATTACTTTTGATAAACATAAGATCATTCCACTACCTTCCTAAACCATTGACTGAGATTTGTTATTTTATTCCTCAACACTACTATCATCTCATATATCATTGGTAGTCTCTTCATCATCATCAACATAAATACTACCCATATGACCATGTTGATACTCTTCATGAGATTTTCCTTTAGGGAATCTATTTTCAATATTCCCATATGTTCCACATTTAAAGCATTTAACTGTTGTTGATGTCTTAGAAATACCCTTATCCTTTTCCATTGTGTTAACTAGTCATTTCACTTTGCAATTACTAGCACTGTGTCCTTCTTTTCCAGACCCAAAGAATCATCCAGTTCCTTTGAAACAATCTCCTTGATGCCTTCTCTGACATGATTTACATGAGTGAAATTGAACTTTCTTTCCACTATGATCATCCTGAAACTCCATATTTCTCTTACTAGATGAGTCCAGAAACATACCAAAGTTTAGATTATTGATCATATTATGAGATTTATGATTAGGCATAAATATGATGTTTGGACATCAAATCCCATTTCATTAGGTTTCTCATGAATAATATTATTCCATTGTCCATCATATTCTCTACTAACATTAATCTTCATGTTTCCTGTCAGTTCTTAAAACCCAAAAAGAATAGTATGAGAGAAAAAAGTCATACTAGAAAAACAAAATAATCAAGGGGAAGTAATTTCCATCTATAACATCTTAGGTTTAATCCTAGGATATTCATGATCATTGTCATAATTCTCGGGTTGTAACCTATACTTTATACCTAACCTTATGGATTCCCCTAGACTTACCATAGAAATATTTCTAGGGATCTCTCTAAAGATCTCGCATTCTTTTTTCCAACGGTTGACTAAACCATTGCTCTGATACCAAATTTAGATACTCAAATATGGACGTACATTGACATTACATTACTTTTGCGGAATACTTAATACATTACAAAAAACAAACGCCCACAAACCGTATTTGTTTAGTGTCTTTGGAAACTCAAAACATAATCTTTTAATCGTGGTGAATGATCTTCATCATCACCCATTAAGATCTTCCCATTTTATTTTCTTACCTAAAACCATTCATTATATCCCGGGGAAAAGAAAACATAAAAATGCTGAGCTCAAATGCTCAGTAAGGGTAAACATAAAGAACATAAATCAGTCCCTAAACATTTGAACGTATGAAAATGAACATAAAACATCAAAATCGTGAGTAATGACATAAATATTGGCAGTGCATAAGGAATAGATCATAAAGGAACACTAAAAATGATAAAATATCATGGGAATAAAACATGTAAATGTCGCAACCATTATGAACATGTTATGATTTCTATATTATTCAAGTAATTGTTTCCAAGACCATCATAGTGGATAAAGTCCATTACTGATTCAAGTTTAGTTTCGGTTCCCCCCATATATTACTGACCCAGATTCACATTTTGTTCCAGCCATGTCTATCTCATGAGATATATATCTTTACCTAATGCATTTTAGGGAGATATAGGTCCCACCCATCTCATAATGAATCCATTCTTTCATCTGCCACAAAATAAACATAAACAATTCATCAGAACCAAAAGATTGATATGGATTTCATAAACATCATAAAATAATAACATAATCCATATAAAACAAATGGATATCATTTCATCATAAGAAAAATAAAACCATGTAAATAATAGAGACATTATACTTGAAACATAAACATAATAAATAAAGTCATCTTATATGGAAAGTAGTTGTAATAAATTTTTTAGGAAAATATCCATTCTTCTTCAAAATCATTTTATTTTCACAAAATGCCATGAAATTTTAAAAGAATAAGATTTTTTTTGAATATATGCAAGAAATCTTGTATAGGAAGCTTCATGGTAATTAGGCGTTATGAAACCGTAAAAATATGTTCATGCTTTATAAGTTAAAAAACATTCTTCTCATACTTTTTTCAGAAAAGTAAAAAAATATCTCGTATTGTAAAAAATTAAAGATTAATTAAATAACAAAATGTAAAAGTCAAATAGGGGTAAATATTACTTTAAACATACATTTAATAATATTAAATAATTTATGAAAAAAATATTTATGGACGTGGATGAAAAATATAAATCCATTAAATAATTACGAATAAATAATCTCGGATAAAAATGAGATTAGAATAATTATCCCTTACCTAATGTCCAATTTTGTCCGTATGTGTCTGAGACTCCATAATAGTGGGTTTAAAAATATTATTAACTTTTAACAGAACCATAATAATATTTATGATATCATATATGATTCACTTACGACTTTATATTACCCGTTCATTTGTCAATTCCATGTTAAAGCAGCGTTTTGGGTAAAATAATTTCATCTATCATCTGTGTTTTTACTTGTAATTATTTATATGATTAGGTGGTTCATGATTAATTACTTCATGAATTAAAAAAATTATTTATATATAATATATATTCAGTATAAAAATATATATAATAGATCGATAAATGGAAGTAAATACACCGTTCCTAGAGACGGTAGGCCGTACATACGCATGAACACTATTTTCGTTTCTTTATTAAATTTAATGGAAGAAAGTAAATAACATATACAAAAATATAGTATCCTTAATATATCATATATTTCATGATAATTTGTTATATATAATTTATAATCATTCTTTAATTGTTAACATTGAGAATGGATCTCATCGCGTCGTGGAGACGGTAATCTGTACGTACGCACAAGCGATGATATCATTCCCATAATTATTTAATTGAAGTAGAGTGGATGATATAATATCTCAGAATTAGTATCATGTTATAATAACCTTATATAGTTATTCTTTACACCATTATACCCGTCAAAGTAAGGTGGTGGTGGAAAAACTTATTACACCACGGTGTGGAGACGGAATTTCGTACTTACGCACGCGTGATGATTTCATTTTCCATAGAATGGATAGAAGGTGAAATAAAGATGTTTCATATTTATAATAAAATATCAGTATATTATTGATACTGATTTTATAACTTTATTATGAAAAAACAATATAAGTGGAAGTATAAGATGAAATGAATTAGAAATAATCGGTAAAGGATATTATCTCTTCCTCAATGTGCCTCTTCTAAACATCCTCTTTGGGAACTAAATTTGGTATTTTAAGAATACCAGGACCTGTAGTATATATCTAGGGAAGTGGATAGGAGAAATTGGTAGGTTTTGGCCGAGTTTGAATGCTCAAAATTTGGTGAAGTGGAGTGGGAGGAGGTGCCCTTTTATAAGAGAGGAGAGGGAAACTTTTGGAAACCTCCAAAATATTAATTTATAATAAATTCAAACCACACATAATAACTTCCTAAAATGACTCAATTCAGAGTTGAGATGAGATAGGTTTATAATATCATCAACAAATAATATTTAGACATATTTTATGTTTATTTTAAACATTATCATTTTTATTTATCCTTATTTAATCTATTTAATTTTATTTGTGGTAATAATATTCTAATTATGAAATTGTTATAAATAATTACTTATTTGTTGTGAAATTTAGATAATTAGAAAATTTATAGAATTTTAGACCATATAAATTTCAATTTTTTATTTTTAAATATTTTTGTGATTTTTAATCAATTTAATAATATTTTATTTTTATAAAATATCAATATTTTCATTTTTGGAAATATACTTTTATTTGAATTTAAATAAATTACAAATTGACGTTATATTAGAAGAATTTTTTTTAATATATTCCTAACATGTCATATGAATTTAAATGATTATTGAGGCACATTAATTAGTTCATAAAATAGTAATTTTAATATTGTAAAAACATTTACTTGATATTTTTCTAAATACAATAATTACCACAACATTTTTGATGAATTATTAAATATAATTAATTTTTTTCATATAAATTATAAATAAAATAATATGACGAAGATAAATATAATATATTTATTAATAATACTTTTACTAGAATTTATCATCTTAAAAAAACAACATATGAATTTTTATATTTATTAAATTTTGATGATGACAACATTGACATCATTTAAAATAATATAATATAAATGTCATAATATCTTTTATACGGCTCCAATTTCTCCCCAAGTTGACACGTGGATGCTTATGGTATATAGATACTCTTCGAATAAGTTGTGGTAAAGTGTTTGGGTCTTTTGATGGGTATTATTACTTTAATATAAACTATATTATTGATTTTTCAATAAGTAAATTGTTTATGCATCATTAATGTATAAGCTATAAAGGTAATTGAAAATTTCTTAAAAATTACAAATAAATTACCATAACAAATAAAAAAAATTTATATTTCAAATTATTATTTATAATCTAATTTATATTCTCTATAACCTTATATTAAAAAAACTTAATTATCAACGTTTGAGGGGGACCAATTTCACGTTTTGTTATATAAAATAAATTAAATGTATTTATCACTTCCAAGTGGGTTTCAATGGATTTAATATAAAAAAATGACTTAGGACGAAATATAATAATCCAATTATATTAATACATGTTTTTGGGTGATTTTATAATATTATATTTACCCTTAATTATCTGATTCAACTTTAACTATGGTAAATAAAATTTACCGTAGTTTCTATTCATAGTGCCCAAAAATAAAAATTATCCTATTAGCATAATTTGGACCTAATTATTCCAAATATGGAATCCATTTTTCAAATTCAAGACCCAGAAGTTTCAGAAATTAATTTAATATTAATCGCGTTCTTGAAAAAATGGGTTTTTGTTTAAAACATTGCAAAATATTGAAGTGATTTTACCTACGAATTCAGTGTAAAAGTAATGATAATTATGTACATTATATTAAATGGGAAAATATATTATATTTATACTTTAAAACCATTCAATATTATAATTTAACCACATAAATTCTCTTGATGAAAAAATTTGATTTTAATTAATATTTAAAGTATTTTTACTATTCATCAAAATATGAAAGTTAACACAAAAATATAAAAAAATATACAAGGAAAATTTTTATGTCCTTTTTGAAATAAATAAATTTATTTTGTCTAATTGAACTTATAAACATGTAAAAAACTAGATTTAATGTTGGTGCTCCATCAAAAGTAAGTAAAACTGTATTTTAAAACAAAATACTTATTTTACCCGAAAAATATATTTTGTTCTCATACCATGTTCTAGAAAATGTGTAAGATGAATAATAATGTAATAAAATTAAAAATTTAGTCAATACTATTCATAACCGCTAGTTCATAATAATATTATAACCATATATCATTTTTTAGTGTAACTCGGTATTGCATGCAACACACACTATCGAGGAAGGTCGTGATTACGTGTAATGAAAGACAAGTCAAGGTTGCGTGCAGTGCAAGATTCCATTGTTGTTGCATAGAATATAATCCCACCATATTTCATTTATACATTGAATAAATATATATACACTCAATTTTTGTAGAATAACTTCTATCAAACGAACATGAAATTGTGTGTAACACGATCCAAGAATAGTGTTGAATATTCTACAAGCTAATACGGTGATGCGTATAGTGCATGATAATCATAGTGTAGAATTCAAAACAAGACATAAAATAAATTAAAATGAATAATTCTCATAAAATCTTGCAGTGTTACAATATATATTGGATATATATGATATATATGATATCTAAATCTTGAATATCATTATAGATATAATGAAATTTGATCACATGTACAACTTGTAAATATTATATGTTTATTTTTTAACTCAAGTTCCCAACATCATCAAAATGTCTGATATGAACTAAAATAATTAACTAATTGTTATAGTAAGGAAATAGTTTCTATAAAAGGAATAATAAACTTTAAAATGTTTCTTAAGAAAGTAGAAATTAATTTTGGTTTGTTATTCTAGAGATTAATGAATGATCGATTGACGTCGGACACGAGGTAAGGGACATCATCTCAATCTCCTTTCATTGAGGCATATTTTGATTTTTACACTACATTATTTTATACTGTGTATAAACACCATTGATTTTTTATTTCATTTTAAAGAAAATATTTTTCAACAAGGCGTTTTAGTAATCAACAAAAAGGAATGATTCTTTTTAACGTAAGCGGTGACAAAGACCTTTTCTGCCGCTATGACTATTATTTGATATATGGAATCATTAACTAGCCTTAATTTTTTTTAAAAGGGAAATAAATACCATATAATCTATTATGTATTTTGGTATTGAAAATGGGTTTGATAATGGATTTGTTATGTCAATATATTTAAATGATATATTCAGATTTATGTGTGGAAATTTTATCTTCCCTTTATATTGGTTTTATGTGTTATGATTATGTTATGGTTCTTTGGTATTGTTACGTATAGGGGTGGTTTTGTGATAAACCTAGGGTGGTTGATCCGAATATAGCACTGCAATTAATTGGTTAACGTGATAGAGGAAAACATGAATGTTTCTTCTAAAATATTTAGGGAATATACTGTGATGAATATTCCAAATGTAACTCCCTATGTAGCTTTGATTGCAATAATGTATGTGTGATATGGATGCCAGAAGTTACTTTTATGATTTAGGATTTCATTGTGTTATTCAAAAATCTTATGATTTTATGAGGTATGATATATAGATTATGTTATGTATGTGTTGATGAACAAATGTTTTCTTTCTTTGTTTTATAACCCTTACTGATATTTTTATGATCATCTCTTGTATTGAAATGTTTTTCACAAGACTTAAAGATGAATAGGGTCATGGATAAGATCAAGGGAAGGTCTTTCTATCTAAAATGTGGATGTATATATGACCATTATTTTTCAAGAGTTTATATTTTATGAAAAAATGGAAACTGGGTAGAATTTCTTACATTGTAATTCGTGAGAGGTAATGTAATAGTTACGAATTAATTATCTAAAACTATAAACCTGAAATGGTCATAAATGTGAATTATATATTTAATACAAGATTATTTAATGTTTAATTTCGGGTCCTTATAGTTCGTATCAGAGGATGGTTTAGACAACTTTTTGAGTATGGATATTGTTAAATTAATATCCATAAATTGATTTCAGTTTATGTTATGATTGAAATGATATAACAATTACAGATTATAGTGTTTCTTCGACAAAAATATTTAAGTGTTCAGAATGGTTTTTTGTAGAGGAAACATATCAGCTATGATGGGATTACATCAGGAGAAATAAAACCATCCAAATCAACAACATTAGATGGTTGGAATATAAACTGAACATTTTGTACTAGTGATGGAACAATTGGATCATGCTATAAATGGTGGAGGAATCCATGCACGAGATCATCCAGGTCAACTTCAAAGGATCATTTCAGTAATGTGGCATTTCATGAGACATAATCCACCATCATTTAGAGGATCATCAGAACCTATGCTAGATGAAGGGTGGATTAATTAACTGGAAATGATTTATGATGTCATGGGGTGTTCTGTACATCAAAAGTCGAGTCTCTTTGTTTACTATTTTGAAGGTGAAGCTGATCAGTGGTGGTCGGTGGTGAAAAATATCAGTGAAAATAATGAGATTTATGATATTTATTGGGATGATTTCAAAGGTATGTTTCTTTTGAAATATTTTCCTAAGGTGGTTCATCTTAGGATGAAAAAACAATTCCTGGAATTGTGGCAAGAGGAAGACTCATTGGCTTCATATGAGGAAAAATTCACATGAATAGAATGGTATGCTCCAAATTTCATACGATATCTTGATAGTAAAATAATACGTTTTTACTCATGATTAAATCCAATGTAACTAAGTGCGTAACATATCATGATATTAACATTTATGAAAAACTAGTTTGATGTGCATAGAAGGTGAAATTGGAGTTTGTTTATGATTAGGTCATATTTGAAAAACAACAGAATAAGAGGTCTAAGATGCATATTAAAGGGAAGAACTCTTCAAAAATGCTTGATGGAACGAAACTCTAGTTTACTGTTTTAAAAAATTGTGGTAAAAAGCATTCATGGGAATTTTTTCTGAATTCTGGTCAGTGCTACCAATGTGGTAAAATGGGAAATAAGGCTCATAATTGCACTGAAAAATATTAGGGTAATGGTAAGAAAAAAAATCTGATTTAGAGTAAGAAAAATGTTTTAAGTGCAATGAAATGGTTCATTAGAAAAATTAGTGTCCAACGAAGAACTCAACTAATGGAATGAAGCCAGACTATATGCAGAAAGAGGTGGTGAAATCCTTCCCTACTACTTCATCAGATTTTGGGATATCAAATGATGTATTTTTAGGTGCACTGTTTGTTTGTACAGATTATACCGATGTGATGTTTGATTCAGGTTCTACACAATCATTCATTTTTAAGAAGATTTATAGTAAATTGGTAATTTCATCTCTGGATATGAATCGTAAACCTATTGTAAAAACCTCTAGATGAAATTTTGAGACAAAAAAATTATAAGAACCTTCATGTCCTGGTGTGCAGAAATAAACTACCGAAAAACCGTATTGATTTTCCTCTAGTTGAGTTTGATGTTATTTTGGGTATGGATTGGATTCCTCTTTATTATGCTAATATTGACTAAGGATATAAATATTTTTATTTTCAGAATGATTTTTTGTTTTTGTACATGAATTAAAACTCACTTTTGATAACATATAAGGAAGTAGAGAAACTAGTAAAATATGGAAATGAATGTTACCATTCACATATTGTTGATAATAGAGGAACATGTTCAGTCTAGTGATTTTCTATTGGTAAATGATTATCTTATTGTTTTTTCTGATGAGTTTCCTGGTATTATAACTTCACAGGAAGTTGAATTTAAGGTTGACTTAGTTCCTCATGTTATGATAATTTCAAAACCCCCTTGTTGAATGGCTCAAATTGAACAATAAGAGTTAACAAATAAATTATAGGTGTTATAAGATAAAGGTTTCCTATGACCTTGCACATCATTATGGGGTGATCCTGTCAAGTTTATTAAAGAAATATGGTTCGATGAGACTTTACACTGATTATAAAGCTTTGAATTACATCACTGTTAAGAACAAGAATCCATTGCATCGTATTGATGATTTTTTTAAGAGCTACAGGGAGATCAATATTTTTGAAAGATTTATTTGAGGCCATGGTACCATCAGTTGAAGTAACAAAATCTTAAATATTAAATACCATGTTTTGTACAATATTTGGCCATTATGAATTTGTAGTTATTCCATTTGGGTTGACCAATGCACCTGCTGTATTCATGGATTTTATGAGTATAATTTTTCGTGATTTCTTGAATATGTTTATGGTTGTGTTCATTGATGATATTTTGGATTATTCTAAAAGTAAAGAGAAGAATGAAAGTAATTTATGGGTTGTCTTGAAAACATAAAAAGAAACAAATCTGTATGGGAAATTTAGCATGTTTGGGTTTTGGTTATAGAAAATTCATTGCCTTCATCATATTGTTTCAAAAAATGTCATAATCGTTTATCCTTAAAAAACAAAAGTTGTTAAAGAATAGCCAAGGCCAACAAATATAATCAATATTTTTAGTTTTCATGGATTGACAGGTTATTACCGGAGGTTTTTTGAATGTTTTTCTTGGATATCTATCCCAACGACATTGTTATCTTGAAAAAGTGTTATGTTCATTTGCACAATATAATGTGATGATTTTTTTTCAGGAATTGAAAAGAAGATTGGTGAATGATCCAGTTTTGGAAAAAACTTCTATCAATGGTAAGTTTTTTATCTATATTGATTCTTCGTTGAAAGGAATTGGTTGTGTCCTTATACAGAATATTATGGTAATTGATTATGTATCACGTCAGTTGAAACCTCATGAGTTAAATTACCGTACACATGACATGGAATTAGCTGCTAATGTTGTTGTTTTAAAATATTTCGAGGCATCATCTGAATTGAATAAAATTTGAAATATATACTAAACACAAATTTTTTATGTATATATTCACTCTGAAGGATTTGAATAAAATATAGGAGAGATGGCTATAATTAATTAAGGATTATTATTTCACAATTCATTACCATCCAGGAAAGGCGAATAATTTTGTTGATTCATTGAGTCGAAAACATAATGATACATTAAACATGTTACTTCTAGAACGAGATCCTAGGGTTTCTGATTTGATGAACTTTGGAAAAGAAGATATTGGTGTAATAAATTCCTCTATTTTGTTTTAGGTGTCAGTGAAATCATCTCCATCGGACAGAATTAAGAAAGCGTTGATGGAAGATAGTGAGTTGGAGAAAAAGATAGAGTTGGTTTAGAAGGGTATGTTGCCTGATTTTAACATTGATAATTATTGAGTTTTGAGGTTTGTGAAGAGATTATATATGCCTTGTGATTCTAAATTTAAGTAGCTGTTATGTGAAGATCATAGTTATCCGTTTTCAGATCATCCTGGAAGTACTATGTTGTACAGAGATCTTGGAGAGTATTACTGGTGGGATGGAATGAAAAGAGATATTGTTGATTTTACAATGATGTGTTTGACTTGGAAAAATGATAAATCGGAGTTGTAGTTACTGAAATGGATGTTTCAGACATTACCAGTTCCAGAGTGGAAATGGGAAAACATATCCACTGACATTGTTGTTGGATTAATAAAGACATCTCAATGTAATAATGAAATTAGGGTAATTAATGATCTAGTGACTAAATCTTCTCTTTTCATTCTAATTAGAGATAAATATTATCTAGATAAACTTTCTCAGTTGTATATTAAAGAGATAGTTAGGTTGCATGGTGTTACCCTGTCTATTGTTTCTAATCCTAAACCCAGGTTTACTTCTAACTTATGGAACGACCTTCAGAAGTTGTTGGGTACTGAATTAAATTTTATTACAGATTTTCATCCTCAATGAGATGGGAAGTCGGAATGAACAATTCATACATTATAAGATATGTTTTGTGTTTACTCGATGGATTGTTATGGAATGTGGGACCAACATCTTTCTTCAGTTTAATTTTCCTATAATAACAATTTTTATTCCAGTTTACAACTAGATCCATTTGAGACATTATATGGTAACTGATGTCGAACTCAATATTTTTGGGATGAAGTATGTGAAAGAAAGTTAATGGGACCAGGATTGGTAGATGATATGGCATAAAAAGTTCATTTGATTCAGAAGCACATGAGAATAGCTCAGAGCAGGAATAAAAGTTATACAAATAACCACATGAATGATCTTTCTTTAGAGGAAGGTAATAATGTCTTCCTCAATGTTTTTCCATTGAAAAGTGTTATACGTTTTGGTAATAAAAGAAAATTTGAATCTGAGGTTCATTGTACCTAATGAAATCCTAGAGAAAGTTGGATCATTTTAATAAAGAGTGTCTTTACCTCTATGTTTATCTCAGGAACACATTTTTTTTTATGATTCAATGTGGAGAATGTATATGCTAGATCCATCTCATGTTTGGATCCGAGAGGTAGTTTAGTTAGAATAGAATATCTCTCATGAGGAACAACCAGTCCAAATTCTTGACCAAAGAGATCTGGTGTTTCGTATTAAGGTAATTCATCTAGTAAAGGGGTTTTTTGAAAAAACGTATGGTTCAAGAGGCAACTTGGGAATCTGAAAATGCTATGAGGGATAAATACTTCCATTAATTTGATAAATGAATAAAATTGTGAAGATGTAAGTTCCACAAGGGGGAAGGACTTGACATCCTAGGTAAATAAAATGTATTCCAAATTTGGAATTAGGAGGTCCAAATTGTGTAAATGGTAACTTTTATTGTTTTACATTATGAATGTTTACATCAATAAAAATTTTATTTACCATGGTTATAAGGTAAATCAGGTAAATAAGGGTAAAAAAAGATTAATATAATAATATAAAATTATCCTAACATATGTCCTAATACTATTTGTTGTTACATTTATGACGATGGGGATCTATGGGACGATTTTGGAATTCCATGGAGCCACATGGAAGAGACAATGGCACTTAATATTAATTAATTTTATGTAACGACAAAAATGACATAAACACATATCTTTTAGAAAATAAAATTTTACATGGGGTAATATAAGTTATCTATTCGATTATAAATATTCATTTGAATTATAATAAGAGTTACAACATCATGGAATTTTTCAAAATTTCAAAAAAAAACTAAAATAAAAATATTTATGACATAATAATGATGAACTGTTTACAACATTAATGAATGATTTATATGAATAAAATTATAAAGATTTAAACAAAATCCAAAACTAGTCCAATTTTTATTTATTGATTTTATCTCAAACATGAGAAATCATATCTTTGACTTTAATGTGTTTTGGACCTTTAGAGACCCAAAATAATTATATAATAAAATAATATTTTCAAGAATTCCTAAAGATTCACTCATCCACATTATAGAAATACATCACTTTTAACCCATTCCACACCCTTCTCAAGCCCCTGGACTCATATAACCTCTTCCAAATTTATCCCAATACATCCCTCTCCTCCTCTTAGAAGCCTTCACCAAGGGAGAATGCAATTAATGTAAACTTTTTGGTTCAAACAAAATAGAGATACCCGATATAAAGGTAACTCCTTTGCTTAAGCTCTTTTCTTTTATTTTACTTCTCCAAACCCCTAAACTTTTTTATTACATTATTTTATAAAAAAACAGTCTCCAAAATATACTAGGGTATTTTTATTAGAAGGATTATAACACACTTATATATAATGGGTAAAGAGAATAATGTTTCTATGGATGGAGAACTACTACCTCACGAAATGATGATTGACAATGTTCACCTACCACCTATTATGGTGGAAATTAAAATGGATGTTTACTTATATGTGATATTTGTTATATATTTTTTATCTTCTTCTGTTTTTGTTACTTTAATAAATACCTATATGGTCTCCATAGTGTGTAAATACAATAATTTCATTTGAGGAAGTATAGACTATCGCACCCTCAAAGTTATATGACTAATTACATCCATACATGGAATGTATAAAAAATAGAGTTAATTAAATTATATACTATATTTATAATATATTTTTGTATCATTATGATTTTATTCAATTATATGTGAAATATAAATGAAAGTTGTGTTTATGCGTACGTACAGATTACTGTCTATTGGAACGGTGTAATTCATTTATTATCTCCAAATGTTATGTACTATTATGAGTATACATATATATATATACATGATATATATTATATATATGATATCTAAATCATTAATAACATTATGGAGATAATGAACTTTTAACCACATGGACCACTTGTAAATATTAGAAGTTCATTTTTAACTCAAGTTCTGAACATCGACAAAATGTATCATATGAACTAAAATAATTAACTAATTGTTATATCAAGGTAATAATTGATATAAAAGGAATAATAAACATCAAAAATTGTTCTCAATAAAGTAGAAATCTACTTTATTTAATTATTCTGGTGATTAATAAACAATCACAACATGTCGGACATGAGGTAAGGGACTTCGTCTCAATATCCATTCATTGGGGAATATTTTGATTTATACACTAATTTATTTTATACGGTGTATAAACATATATTAATATTCATTTCATTCCAAAGGGAATCTATTTCAACAAGGCGTTTCACTAAATGAAAAAAAGTAATGTTACTTTTAAATGTATGTGGTGACAATAACCTTTTCCACAGGTGCGAGTAATATTTGATCATTGGCTTCCTTAATAAGACATAATGTTTTTAAAATAAAAATAAATACCATATAATATTTTAAATATTTTTTTATTGAAAATGGATTTGATAATGGATTTGTTATGTCAATATATTTAAATGATATATTGTGATTGAAATGCAGAAATACTATCTTTCCTTTATTTTATTTATGAGTTATGAATATGTTATGGTTCTTGGGCATTGTTACATATATAGGTGGTTCCATGATAAAACTATGGTGGGTGAGCCCGAGATAGCTCTACATTGAATTGGGTAATGTGATAGAGATACACGTCAATGTTTCTCCTAATAGATTTAGAGAATATATTCAGATGGGTATTCATAATGCAACTCCATACATAGTTGTGATAGATACAATATAATTATGATACGGATTCGACAAGATACCATAATGATTTATGATTTCTATGTGTTACTAATAAATCATATGAATTCACGAGTTATGATAATCATCTTACATTATGTATGTATTTAGGAACTAATGTTTTATTTCATTGTTTTATAACCCTTATTGAGCTTTTTATGCACATCCCATGTTTTGAAATGTTTTTCACATGACATAAAGATGAATAGGGTCAAGGATGGGATCAAGGGAATTCCAGGATGTCTAAAACATGGAACTAGACATAAATCTTTTTTTAAAGAGTTTTTATTTTTTTAATAAATTTAAACTGTGTAGAATTGACTACTTTTTAATTCTTGAGATGTAATGTAACATTTATGGCATAATTCTCTAAAACTCTAAACCTTAAAAGATTATAAATGTGAATTGTTAATTTAATACAATATTATTAAATTTATAAGGATGCGTCCTTATATCAGGAGCCCAAACCACATGATGTCTTATCCTTATAATTCTTTGGAAATACCATCTCTACAGATTCTCATTGAACACACCATGTGTTCATCTGAACATCACTACATGTTGTCTTGTTTTTTTTTCTATATTCTAATATTAAATTTAAAAATTATAGATATACTTCTTTTGACATATTTTATAACTCTTTCTCACCATAAAAAATAGGAATAATCCTGTAGAAATAATTTTATATACATCTAGTGTCATGAAATGAAACCCACATTTCATCACGTGAAAATGAATACACTGCATGAATCCATCCATCACTATTTGGTCTTCGATCCCAAATACATAGTATTCATCACCAATGTTCTACAACATGACCCAATATGTCCTCTAACCATCAATTCATTTGTTACATGTGGGTCTACAGTGAATCTAGGGGTCCGACCAAAATCGATCCCACTTGAAAATAACAAACTGTGGCCTCATATACCAATAATAAAGAATAAACAGAATCAATGGGTGGAAAAACCAAACAAAGGTTAGTGATCATTTTTGAACCATTATTCGGCAACAAACATGGTTGGGTATATAAATGACGATAAATAATTGAAAAATAAATTAAATGTACACACAAGCAGATGAAAAGGATTCCAAATTGACGCATATCTGTGAATCGAGAAAGATCATGCTCAATTGTTAGACAATATAGGTAGGATCAAAAATTGGTGATTCGTACCTTTTTTGGGTATGTTGTTGGTGAAGAAAAATCTCTTTGATAAAGATGAATTTTTTTTCATTTGTTGTGTCTCCATATTCCTTAATCTATAGGTACATTGTCATATGATTATGATTTGTCAACCAGAGGAGAAAGAACATTCTTCTCAAAGATCCCAGGGTTATAAATATAACCTTGATGATACTATAGTAATTTTTCTTATATAGTAAATACTGAAAATTTTATTTAATAAAAATAATAAAAATATTATTTATTATGTAACTAATGCACCCGGAAAAGGTAACAGTATTTGAACACCAGGCGCTGACTGATTTTAGGACTCACATAGGGTAAAAATCATATTATTGACTCAACCTTATTATCATATTTCTGAACTGGGAATCCATTTATCATTTGTCCCTAATTTCAATAAATTGTTTTCACAGTTAATATTAAATATATTTAATAATTTTATAAAATTAATTTCCGGAAAAATATCTCTTAAATTCATATGTCCTCTTAGCAAATGGATCCAAAAATATATCAAAAAATATTTTTGAGTATTATAATAAAAAAAGGTCTCTACATCAGTACATCCTTCTATATTTTCATCCTCAAAATAAAAAACTAAAAAAATCCTAGGGTATTGAGAATGTATCTTTCTCTCCCTCTCTGTGGTGCTCTTCTACACACTCCAATGCTACCACATCACATGTACTAATGTGATGGTCCTTCTATATATGGTCATCTTCAACCATTCTTAAATCACCATTGGTTGTTCTAAAATGGTAGCTACATCATTAATCTCAATCTCTACCAAGATAATAACATTCATACGGTTATGCTCACATATTTTAAGATAGTACACATGGAAAATGACATGAAATCTCTCAAACTGTGGTCAAAGGGATAGATGGTAAGTATCCTCTGAAACCCCTTAAAAGATCTCAAACATCTAGAGAAAACATAAGATAACATTACAACAAGGTTGAATCTTCACTATACTCGTTATTTGAAGACTCTCCAAAAAAATGGTCTCCCTGATCATTCTCAAAGGGCCCATGAAAATGGTATGATGTTTGTTTTTACCTACTCTATGCTATGCTCATCTGCTCTTAGAAGAACTAGACCATCATTTTCCTCAACTGCACCATCTTTTGACCCATAAGAGATGTATCACTGATCTCTATCTATCACATGGTTGACCGGTATATTATCACATATGGAACCAAGAAAGGTTACATATCGATAGTAGTGGGGTAAAAATTTATGTATTAAAACTATACTAAGGTAATGTGATCCTCCCAACTCTATCCAAGGTATAATATGAAATCCCTCAACATATCATCCATCACATGGATAGTGTGGATGATCTCCCAATATTTACCGAGGAGGAAGGATGTACTTATCCACATATGGGTATTGAATACTTCTTACAGGACTCTCTACAACCATGGCATAAACCAAACATCACAGTCAGAGACAATAGTCGATGGAATCCCATAAAGATGAATAATATTCCATATAAACATCATCCCTAAAATATAAATTTACTTATACTCCCTAATAACAAATAAGTGTGTATACATCATGATTTGGTATACTATCAACCAGATGGCATCATGATGCATCTATTTCTATGGAATCCATGTATTAATGTTCATGGATATGTCATCCCATTTCCACTTTGGGATATCCAGGAGCTATAATAACCATGCCGAAACATGATTCTCAGTCTTCAACTACTTATAGTTGAGGCACATTGCAAGGAACTCATATGCGCTCTATCTCATGAAGGCCCACGAAAACTACCATTTATGGTTTATGTAAATATTTCTCAAACTGAGATATATAGCCAAATTGGTAGTGAGGAAAACTCACACCACCTCCACTCATATTGATATTGAGACCACCTTCCATCACTTTATATTGATGAAATGATTCTTTCCTTCATAATATTCAACGATTTAATTTCTTTAGGATATATGGTCATGAAATACCCTGCACATGAGGACCCCTAGCTTTGACTCTATCTCATGCTTGAGAAGCCGAGGATTAAACACCCTCAAATTAATAATAGATGCACCTTTGTAAATAATGGGGGTTATTTTGAAGGAAACCCATTATTTGAAACCTCTTACACCAAAAAAGACTATAATTTCCTAATAATGGAATATTTTACCACATTTACATTCTTCAGAGTATAATCCTTCTCAAATTCATAGACCTGTAGGAATTCCAAACATCGCCTCTATTGCATGATCAAATTTCTATATGTACATATTTATCTAATAATATTATTGTATGAGTAAAATATTATGTGACATCCTAGAAGATTTTTCCTCCACATCCTCATAGAAATATCTACAACCATCAACACTAGGTTACGATTCATTTTTTCTTTTTGTGGGGTATCAACTTTCTTAACCCATATGTGATAATTAACTACTTATGTATCTATAGGTAGACAATCCCATCACTTGAGGAATCACAATACACTACATAATAAACACCCACCTCGGGTAGTCTAAAAATATGAGCACTCATCTATTTCAGCCTTAATATCTTAAAGACCCACAACAAAATCTCATTCTTGGTAAATTGATGTTCATTCTGCATTGGGGTGGTCCATAAACTTGCAATCCTAGATAATTCTATGAAACAACTCCTAAAATCCATAACTAAATTCATGAGAGTCCACCATGATAATTGCACTATAAAACCTAATCTAGGATCCATCTAATTGTGTATTGTAACCTCATACGTAGACACCAATGTCATGAGAGTGTGATATATTCTTGGGGTTTGAAACTCATTCTCGACAGTCACCTAATATACGAAATTCCAATCCATCCCTATCATAGATCTCTCATAGAAATCTTTATTGAATGACACAGTGATTCCCATGTGAACATAATGGATCTTGTAGAACCCAACCTCTATAGACCCTCCAACCATGCAACAAGATCATGAATCCCCATGGTTTCATCTGGCGTGATAACATAATTATCATGTTATACCTTGTGTAAGACCATAAATTGGTCCATCTCATTGTGGGAAGGTAAACCCAACACATCATCCCAACCACCATTTATGAAGGGAGAGGAGTTCTCATAACATCCACTACTCTAAGGGATGTACTATATAATTCATAATATTCCTATAACCTCTTGCAAAGGAACTCATCATTCTTGTTTAATAGGTCACTCCTCCTCAAGAAGGAGAAATCCATCCCACAATCTAGATGTTATACAATTATCAATTGTAGAAATCATTTGACTATGGATTCCAAACAACCAATTAAAAATGGTGAAAAAACACTAGGGCCTCATTACCTCTATGGAAATATTTGTTGTGAGAATCTATATCATCTAATATTTATGTCTCTCCATCGATAAATATTTGTGACCAATTATCCTTTTAATAAGGGCATCCAAAACAAGGTTCGACAATAAAGGGACTCCCCTATTATATCTAGGTACCAAAAAAGGGTTAAAAATAGAGAAATTTGTGATTCGATTATGTGATAACAAATGTAGCTTTAGTAGTAGTGACATAGATTGTAACTTGAACCACACTCAAGCCTCCTGGACAGAAGCCCCAATTGCTGAGAGCTAGTACATTACATTACCTACATATTCACTTCAATTTGGGCCATTTTTGAAATCCCATCACATTTTCACAGCATGAACACAAAAGTCAAAGGGACTCATCCACCACCCCAAAAGAAACTATACTATATAGGTGGATACTGACTTTTCCCATTTGGATTTAATCCGCATTGGAAGGAAGTATTTTTTTGGAATAAGTGTCCCAATTCCCCACATGTTAAATACAATGCTAAAAAAATACATCAAAGGAATCTACAAACACCCATCATCATCATCGGATGTTCCAAAAATGGGGATCACTATAAAAATGGGTCCTATACAAGGGGGAAATCCAAACCACATGATCAGGACTAGCATCAAACAAATTGTAAGGTATTCCAAATCAACATGAAATCTGGGTGATCTCTATTTCCAGAACCTTTAACGTGCCCTCAGAATGGGTGTGACATCATCTAGTACCACCAGAACCAAAAAATGTGCTACGATGTGATCACTTTGTGAGTGAATCCATGTGATCAGTGAAGATCCTCACAATTCTAAAAAACGGAGTCACTAACTCAAGCTATTCCTCTAATTAATTGGAATCTAGTTCATTACAAAACCATTGATTCCTTTAGTAATGTATCTACCACAATCTATTAAACTTTTTTTCATCCTAATACATTTATGATTGTAATATATGTCTCTTTAATGTAAGTGGTTCTCCTTAAATCCCATTTAGAGAAAAATATCTCACATGATGGTCCCTGAACCGTGGTCTCGTAAATCTTTATATAATCATCACGATCAAAAAATAAATAACTCTGATGGTTATTATCATTGAGGCATCTTAAAAATTTAATCAATATATTCTGTAGTTCGATGAACATATATGTATAAAATGGTGATATTACATAAGAAGGATATTCAAGACTCACCCCCATGTATTACATATAGAATTGATCTCAATAACTAATGCCTCATTACACATTGTTATCAAACACATAGTTAAGGACCTAATTAATGGATACATCAGCCACCAAACTAACACTAAATTCCCCTGTTTGTATGCAGAAATATAAAAAAAAATTCAAAATACTTCACAATATCCCAAACAAATCCATATAATGGGACCAATCCATGTATCTTCCCAAAGAATGAAATGCTCTAAATATATTTTTTCATGACCCAAACCAACCATTTCTTGATCCAAAACTACACGAAGACTGGCTGCTTAGTCCATTGGGTAGTTACAATAGTTTAATGAAATAACTAAATTTGAATTATTTTCCTTTTGTAGATACAACATACACACACACATGAAAATATCAATGCAGAATTATATATTAATAAAAATAAAAGATTCAATATATATCATATAACAATTCATATTAAAATCTCTAGGTTGTACAAGATTATGACAGTGAAAAGTTATTCTAAAGGGGAAATATATATCCCTAAATAGAAAAATATCAATACCTGAAAAAAACTATAATATATAATTTCCTGAGAGATCAAAACATATAATCTCCAAGATCTCACCATCATACACAGTTTAATGTATCAAGTATCCCAATGATCATCTATAGTTATCACTGACATGGATAATATCTTTATAGGACATGTCACAAGTAGAAAATTCACACACATGTGTGAATATATTCATAACCAATAAAATTTTCTAAATGATTATGAGGGGTAGTAAGAGACATAATAGGAATTAATAAAAAGTAGTGAGATGAACCAAAAATAATAATATAAAAATACAAAAAAATTAATATATATTTATATATATATACTAAAACAAAGAAAAATCTGAGACAATGGGATCTCCATCTCAAATCTGATATTAGGAAAAGAGTTCTATTAGTTATCTAAGTACATCAATCATTCCTAGTATCTCACGTGTCTTCCCTTTAGAAATATCCAAGTCAAGACACACTATACCACCGTTTCATATAGTTAAGGGGCACAATCTCTTGGTAGAGGACTTATGTTATTTTAAAATAAGAGTTTTCCATTATCATGATCAAGAATCCATGCCCTTCTTCAATAGTGGGGTTCCACTCAAGTAAATTGTAGAGTAATATTTTCCATCCCACCTGAATGGTACCACTCTAGGACTCGATAGAGGAAAATATTGGTAGGGACCCTACCTCTCCATTGTATAACATGGTTGAGGGAGAACAATATTTGGGAAGAGGACCCACTATCTAATTCATCGGGGTGATGAAACTCTATATAAAGAGGACCCACATCTTGTTAGATAGGGGGTACAACTCGATATATAGATTACGTGAACTCTAATTCCATAAGGGTTTCACTTAAAATACATCTATAGGAACCTTACACTATCTCAGAATGAGGGCTACACTCAAATGGAGGATGACCCATGAGATGAATCTACATAAAGGAGCCACTCAATAGTCAATAGAGGACCCATTCCCATCCTAGATGGGGTGTTACACTCCAATAGTAAAAAAAAATTTCCTGATACCAAATGGGGGTTAAAGCTAAATAGAATATAGAAATTCCATGCCCGTCCTAGTAGAAGGGTTCCACTATGATGGTGGATCGAGGAAACAAGGCCTCCATAGTAGGACGGAGCAACTCTATGGATAGGTAGTGGACCCATGAAATATACTATTAGGATAGTTCCAATATAATAGATAATAGGATGACCAATAACCATCCCACATGAATGTTTCCACTCAAATTGTTGATTGAGGTCACATGCCCTATCTATAAAGATATTTCCACTCTAATATCTCTGATAATATATCTCAATAACTACTTGGTCACATCCATTGTTGAGAATCATATAAATAAGAATAAAGCTTATAACTTATTAAATCATATTCAAAAATAAACTATAGAGGAAACCAAATCATTCTTCATTAAAAATTACCCACGATAGGATTCTCCTGGGCCAAAATCTATGTCCAAATAAAATAGAAACAATATGAAGAAGTTTCATCAAAAGGAAGAACATGGTATATAGTGTTTAAGTGGACCCATATGGAGTGTGCACCCACATTTGTTCTTAGTCATTTCCCTATTAATATACTTTCCAATCCTCCTATCTCACTACACAACACGTTGGTTTATTACACAACATTCCTCAACCACTCAATGTCTTATCTATGTTTCCTAGAAATGTCCATATAAATATGATTGTGTTTTTATACTATGATTAGAAATGTTTCCTTCCAGACAGGGACCAATTTGAATGTATTGAAACATGGGTTTTTAACCATTTCATGATGTATGATGTGTGGTTAAGACACTTTACCTTCTAAACATATAATTATGCAAAAAAACTAGCACCATATATTCTTTGGGAACATGAAATGTGTTCTTCCGAACTACACATCGATCGATCGCATTTTCCCCATATTTTCACATATGGTTCAATGATTCATGATCTCACATTCCACCATAATTTCAACAATTTTTTTGCTCAAAAATAGTGGAAGATGTCTCCAAAAAAATATTTATAAAATTTTTTGGACATAAATCAAGTCCTTAATGCTTCACTAGAACCCAATACACACAACACCTATCGATTAATATTAATTAAGTTTTAGTTCCCAAATCCACATATTCATTAAAAATATCCCAAAAAACATATATATTTTTCCTTGGAGCACCAATTCTATTGTTTCACATGATTCCTCCATGAATCCGGAGGTCCAATCCAACTCATTCCGGCACAGAAATGTTGAGCCATCACCTCATTTCCCAATGTTGAAGAATGTGTTGAAGAAAATATAATAATTAACCAGAACATAGGTTATTAATAGTTCTTCAAGTGTTCCTGAAAATAGAACATGATTGGGGATATCTAAGTTGAAAAATAAATGTATAAATAAATTAAATATTTACATAGTTATTTTGAAAGGGTTCCAAATTAACAGGAATAAATGAATCATGAATGATTAGGCTAAATCGTTAGACAAATAGGGTGATATTACAAAAAATGATTACTCTTTTTTTTTGGATTGTTCAGTCTTGAAGAACATTCACAAAAATGAATAGGAGGAATTATTTTAGTCATTGCATCAGAGTCATCCTTTATCTAGAGGTTCATCATTTTCTGATTCTGATTCACCTATAAGAGGATGAAAAATACACTTTTCAATGAACCCATTGTTGTGAGTTTGACCATAGAGATCCTTACAAAATGTTTATTATGTATGAAAAATAACTAGTTTATTTAAATAAATAAATAAATATATATATATATATCATATGTTTCTTTGGAAAATGGTCTCAATATCTGAACAGCTGATTCTAATTTATTTTTGGTTGTTCCTAGTGTAAACATCAATTTCATAACATAATTATTATCTCATGTTCCTGATCCATGATTCTATTTATGATTTACTGAATTTTCTATATGACACTACACACTCATAATGTGAATTATATTTCATATTTTCATAAAATTAATTTCGGACACACCGCGCCTCAGAATCACACACTATCATAGTTAAAGAAGAAAAAACATATATTAAAATATTTAAAATCCCAAAAAGGAAATAATACAGTTTCAATCATTTTGAATTCCCTACATTTATATGTTTTCATGTGAAATAGTGGGAAATATAATCAGCAATGTAATGCATCATACCCAGCATTCAAATGAACCATTTAATTTTGTTATAGATATACATATTACTCAAATAGAAGACCCATGATGAACTATTACAATAAAAAAATATTCTCCTCATAAAATTTAATACAACGAACTGATCCAAAAATTGAAATATACCATCAAGAGATATTTACCAACAAGTAACATTCTCCCACCATAAAAAGTATATCGAATTCCAATGAACTCATCATTATGCTAATGAATATATATAATAGAATCAAGGATAAATTATGATAACTGATCCATATTCTTAACTATTCCTAAAACATCATCATAATCATATAGATACAACTATGAAGAAACCCCCTTAAGGTTCCACTCTTCCATTAATTCCAAAACAGCCTATGATGGTAGATTCATTCAGAGAGAGTCAGCAAAAAAATTACTTTACTTGAGGTCTATGAATTGTTATCTTAAAAATTATGATGTTTTTCCATGTACCGAATCTATCTAATATTCAATTCTTTCAATGAAAGGTAATTACTCAATCTTTTATGTTTTGAAAATAATTTTTTCATCCCCCAAAAAATATAGAATCGCTGAAACGAAAGGACATGAATAATTTATGAAATCTCTAAATCATGATTGGTGTAATTCTTATCATTTTGTAGATGATGATGTTATAGATAATATAATACATGGTTATCATCTATGAGAAATCCTCCTATACTAGTGAAATATAAATAAAAAACCAAATTCCACATATCGGTCCTTGGTATGATTAAAATAAAAGCATATGTTAGAATTAATTTCATCTCATTGAAAGGATATCTCAATTTTTGAACCAACATGTATTTCTCCAAATTTATGTTAATATAATTCAAAATTGATATAATCGTTGATAAATCCTTATAGGAGAATTTTTGATGTCCATCTAGTGCAAGGAAGCACTAAATGACATAAGAATTTAATTGTTCTTCATATAAAACCATTCTACACCTTCTCATGATATGTTGATAAAACATATTTATAAATTAAATTCCCAATGAATATCACTTCTTAGATCTAGAAGATTCATTTCAATATCATTTCACACATACAGTGATACCTCAATATTTCCAAAAAAAACCCCAAATGGTGCCCGTTCTCCCAGTCAGATTGATAATAAATAAAAATATAATATACAAATTATAAATTTTTTTGTCAAGATACTAATTGAATATATAATTAATATTATCCATGAAAACTACAAAATAATTAGTCAGTATAAATGGAATCACAATATATTTTTAATTTATATACATGCTCCTAAGATTCATTTTCGATATATCATACCCCTGATCTATAAGTTGATTATAATCGTACTGATGATTATCCTATGAAAACCACATTCACCCTTTTAATGGATCAATAAAATAATCCACATGAGCCAAATGATACATATTTTAATCCATTACCTTGTTCAACTTCTGATAGTCCACATACAATTGGAGTGGATCATCTTTCTTCTTAGAAAAGTGCACAGGGTATTCCCAAGGAGAAACATAAGGGTAAACAAAATCCTTCACAAATAGGTCATACTTATGAATTTTGATCCTTTATAACACATTTATAACCATATGACAGGAAGAAATCACAATCAGATTCTTAACATTTAATTCTTCAAGAGTAAACTCTTACTACCTATCTAGAGAGAGCCTAGGAAAATAATTTGGGAAAATATTAATAAAATAATAAACAATGATATGTATATTAGAAATAGTGGAAACATTATCAAAATAAACTACTATAGTAGATAACAAACTCTTGATCTCGGGTTGGGAAGGTCATACACAACCAGTACACAATGCACATTCCTGCTAAAGCACCGTTGAGCGCCCCTAGGCTACATGAATCCATACATGTAGATGTTAACTATCAACTTCAACATGATTAGAAACATGAAATTCCATATTGATATTGATACCGATTAATCCCTGATAATGAATGTGGTTACCCCAAACTAACAACATAACTGCTAATGATGATGGACAAGGACAGTAAAACCCCTTCTCTTTCCAGGTTCAATGGCGTGTTTCTGAATCTGTAAAAAATTTAATGATAATATTACCAAAAAAACCAATTATTTATGATTTAGAAGAACTATTATCAAATAATGAGACATGGAAGATTAAATAAAATTAGTACCGGTCATTATCACTTTCCACACTGAGAGAATGTTATTAAAACACTGCTTATTGTGACCACACCTTTATTATGTTATTATTATATCATTTTAATGAGAATAAACATAAATGTGTTACAAAACTCGGTTCCAAATGTTTCATGTCTTGGTAAAATTAGTACCATAAGTAAAATTTACATAATAAAACATAATAATTATTTAGATTATTTTATCTAGATTCTTCGTGTCCAAATGTACTCCTTATTACAAACAATCACCTGAGGATATACATCAAAGAATGGGGTGAACTAAAATCTCAGTAAGACAATATATAAGAATGTAAATCAATATAACATGGGTGATCATGACCATCATCATCATAAAAAAAGTATGGTATCCTCATCATAATGATTATAGGAAGCATTGAATAAAAAAATTTATTGTGTAATTGCATAAAAAAGAAACGTCATGTCTTAATGGTCAAATACAACCCATAGTTGTGAACAATGCTAGTATCATGTTCACAAATAACATATATTCATAATCATAACAACATCACTGTGATCCAATATACCATCATGTTCAATCATATTGCATATTATCTAATGAGATGCATCACATTACATATTGCATTATAGTGCTATATAATTCTTAGTTCTCCTGTCACATCATAACACTTATATACTCATGATTTAAACAAAGAATGCATTTTAATCATAGTCATAAAAATTAACCTACTAAAAGAATAGGTTTCAATCCCTATATAATAAATTCATGAATAAACATTAGGGTTCCAAAAATAAAATTTAATAAGATTTTTTCTATACGATTCGTTAATCTAGAGTGAAAAAAAATCTCAATACATTTAATAGATGTGTTTTTTTATAGAAGAGTTCTTTAGGAAAATATATGTGATTGTCATGAACAGAAGAATAAAACATGAATATGCACAAAAAATAATATTTAACGGTAATTAAATTAAATTTAAGGATAATTAAATTCATTTTCATAATGAAAATGGTGTGAATGTGTAAAAACCAAATGGAATGGAGTTGGGTTTTAGAGTCCTACTACCATAATTCATCCATAATTATATCACATTTTCACCTCCTAAATTACCAAAATATATTTACTAAAACCCTAATACATAAGTAAATTGGAGTTAATTTTACCTGTATTTATTAATTATATTCATTTTATTATATTTTATTGTATTTTAGGATTTAAATTAAATCATTTTTAATATAGTGTTTTTCTTAAAATTCCCCATTTCCCTCTATTCTCTTATTTTGTCAAAGGTAATTTATAGATTAGTATAATTAATTAAATAATCATAGAATATATGTAATTAAATGTCTATATTATATATATATTTAATAATATCCATATATGAATGTGGTTATAATAATTGTTATGAAAATGTGTGTGTAGGTTGTTAAGTGACCTTTAACCGAATGTTGCCAAAAGAGGGGGAATATGGTGTACGAAGTTTATATATATGTCTTATATATGATACATTCAGTAGGGTAACATCATTAATGTGATTTTAAATTACTACATAATTATTTTTTAGAATAAATGGGTTTTAAATTAAAATGTACAAGGATAAGTAGAAGAATAAAAGAGGGAAGATATAAATGATGATTTGCTCTTTCATTAGTGTAGCTTCTCTTGGATGACACAATAAATCCATTTGTGAGTTTATTTGGATGGCTAAATAATATCCCTTGTATACCTAAGATCCTAATTAGATTGTATTTGGTCATATATTTGGCTTCAAAAAGGGTGGGATGAGTCATTGTCCAAGGGATGGGAGATGGGTATTTTATACTTAGTGAGTGTAGTATTTTTAGAATAAATTATTAAATAAAATATTATATCAATGTTGATATATGTAACAGTGAATTTTTACAACTTAAATAATATTTTAATATAATATAATGGGATTATGACTTTAAAAACATTATAATTCGCATCAAATTTTTATTAAAATGGAATGTGGAATAAAATTGTTATTCAAAAGAATCACTTTTTATTCAAGTATTTGGAAAGTACATTTTATGTTAAAAAAAATATGTTTATTTTATTTTGATGAATAATTTTAAAAACATATATATATAATCCAATCCTGATGGTCTAGAAATAATAATGTCACTAATACATCATCAATTATGTTGTTTATGTTACACCAGTTATGTGAAAACTGTATTTTATTATTCATCAAAAAATTGAATTATTTCATAAAATTACAAGAATATCTCCAACGGAAAATTTCAAAATGCTAATTCAAAAAATGGAATCATTTTTTAATAAATAATTATAAAAATTTGTGAAAATAATATTTTAATTAAAATTTAACATTTATTTGAATAATTCTTATTTTAATGGGACAACATATTTTATGGAATATTGAAAAATTAATAAATAGATTATAATATTATCTACTAATTATAATAACTTTTTTCCATTCATCAATCATGTGGATAATAATTATATACATATGAAATTGTATATATATTTATATGTTTTACAAAAAAACCACTATATAAATTATCATTTTTGAACCATTTATTTACATATACTATGATATAATTATTTCATATTTTTCTCTATAATATTAATGAATTTTATTTCTAAATTCATATGAAAGGTTATTATTCTATTATCCATATCACTATTCATATTGGCTATGTTAATGTTCGAAGGTTCTTATTATTATTCCATTTGTATAGGTATCTCAATTTATTTAAATAGATTTTATTTATTTCATTATTCATTTAAAAAGTTTTTATTCGGTTCTCTATATGATATTATGTTTTTTATACTATATGAAATTATTATTAGAGTGGAATTCCCGTTGATAAATTTTTGGGACATTACATTGTTCCTCCTTTTTGAAATTTCATCCTCAATACTGCATTTCACAGAAACTGTTGTGGGTATGTCTCTTCCCTTTTTCCTCTAGTTCCCATGTCTCTTCAATATACTTAGGGTTTCTCCAAAACACTTTGACAATGTGGGTTGTCTTGTTATGTAGGACCTTAACTATCTGATCCAGAAACATTACCTGTTTCTCCTTATAAGATATATCATCTTCTATATGTAACATCTCTGAGTGGAGTACATATGAGGGATCTGGTATATATTTTCTCCAGATTTATACATAAACAAATCATTAATATGAGCTATGCTTGATGGATGATAAATTAAATAGACCACTAAATCTATTCGATCAAGGATCTAGAAGTGTCTAATGTACCATGGGAATATATTTCTATTCATTCCAAACTAATTCAATCTCTTCCAAATTGATACATAAAGTAATACCTTATCGTAAATGTCGAAATCCAAGACACTTCAATAAGATTCTTCATAGCTATTTTTCAAACACTGAGAATTTTTTATATTATTCAGCATAGATTAAAATTTATCGATTATCCATTTAATAATATCTGTTCAATGTAGTATTCATTCACCAACTTTCCCCCAACATTATAGGGTTCTACATCTCATTCTATATAGAGATTCATATGGATCCATCTTAATACTCAAGTGGAATATGATGGTGTATGAGAACTCCGATAATGGGAGATATTGAATCCATCCACCCTTGAATTCTATTGAGTAGGATCATATAATGTCTTAGAGATTTTTAATTTTCAATATAGATAGTCCATTAACATTTTGGTGATAGGATTTGTTGAAATCTTATTCAGAACTCAAGTAATGTTGGGGACTTCTTATGAATTTATCTGTGATACTAAGGTCATGATCAACATTGAATGAAATTGTAACCCCATAAAACCTCACCAATTCCTTTATATATATCATAGAGTGTTGTTAATGAAATAAATATTCCTTTATAATGATAAAGTGGGATGTATTTTTGAGTTGGCCCACCACAACCCAAATTGAATATTTTCTTTGGTTGTCTTCATGTGGCTAGTGAAAAAGTCTAATGTGAAATTCTCCCATTTCAACATTTGTATATGAAGTTGTTCCATCATCCCTTTTTAACTTGTTTATTCTTATTTCACTTTCTAATATACCATGAAACTACAGATATACATTGGAATATCCTTCATTGTTATATCCCACAATAAGTGTTCTCGAATATACTAGTATAACCTCGTACATCTAGGAAGGATGGAGAATGGTGAGCTATATGCTTTATCCAATAGTTCCATATTTATATTAGATGATGATGGACCAAAAATCCTAGTTTAAAAACAAATCACTTCATCATAATTGATTTCGAAATCCTTCATCTTCCCACCCTTTGTCGTATTAACCTTACATTGTAACTACAAATCATCCCTTCATTTATCCTTAATAATTTAATAGATATATGTTTGGGAAATAAATTGTAAATGGTATGATATATTATATACTATTATCATTTCAAAATGAATATATTTTTTCTCCATGATGTTTTGGTCATTCATAATCATCATCATGTATAGTGTACCTGGCTCTTTTCAGCTATGACCACCAGGTATTTTATTTTCCTTCTAAGGATGTTAGTAAATAGAAAAATCATAGTCCTTGATTAGGTCTAACAATATACATTGACTAAATTGAGTTCCTTTTCAGTGAATATATACTACTGTCTCTTATTATTGGAATATTTTTCACACTTCTCACTCTAGATATATTCAAGCATTGGTTACCACTTTATCATCATACATGAGTACACTGACAAATAAATTCATTCAAGAATATCTGTATATCAAAAAACATTCACCACCTTTTTTGTAATGTGATTATAAGTGTAGTGATTTTTCTCTTATTTGGATCCTTGATTATTTCCTCACATTATTATTTCCATAAATAATAAACCAATTTAATTTTAAACTTATTTAGAATGATAGAAAACTGTGAAATTTTTTTTCACAAAACATCCATAGTACCATGGTAATCCAAGAAAATTAAGTATTTTTATGAAACTAGTGGGTCTTGTCCCTTCCTTAATTTCCTTTATTTTTTAATGGTCCACAGAAATTCCCTCACATGTGATCATATGTACCAAGAATGGGACTTGGTTTATCCCAAATTCACACATTATGAACATGGATTAAAATTTATCAATCATTAATTTCACTAGAACAACCCTTAGATGTTCTTTATGTACTTACATTATATTGGAGTATATGAGAATATCATACATAAACACTACCACAAATTTTTCAATGTAGCATATAAATAATCCATTCATTAAACACGTGAGTATTTCTGTAGTATTGATAAGTTAAAAGGGCATCACTAAAAACACAGAGTTCACATACCAAGTACAAAAAGTAGTATTCTGAATATATACCACATTCTACTTTAATTGATAATATTCATAATAATGAGATACATTTGATAGGAATTGAGGTCCACATAGTTAATGAAAAAATTCAACAATTTTTGGAAGAAGATACATGTTATTTATTGTTTTTTTGTTGATCTCCTGAAAATCAATACACATCCGCATTGATCCATCATACTTCATGAAAATGAGAATTGGTGGACCCCAAGAGATGAAAGATAGTGTATGAACACTTTATCAAAATTATCATTCATACACTTCTTTAACTATTCCATTTTGATCGGGGCCATCCTATAGGGGAATTCAGACATAGTATTATCTCTCTGTATCAGTTATATTCAGGACTCAACCTAATGATCTGAAGGTAAGTAATGGTTATTCATTAGGAAGTGCATCACTATATTCCCTAAAAATAGTCATTTACACCATGTTTATACCATTATGTAAATAAACGATTAGATAAAGGTATTCCTTTTTATAGGTAATCAAAACCCAAGCTATTTAATGATTTTCCAAAAGAAATTCAATGCCTTATATATATATATATATTTATTGACAAATAAAAGATATTTCATAATTTTAAAAGATATTTCCTTTTCAAAAAAATATATGTGTGATCTATATAGTGATGTCCAATCCATCCATAGTATAGATTCAAATTTAACAAAGGTATTTATTATATATTATAAGGAATAATATTCCCACATATTGTAGTAGTATAGGAGTCTAATAGTTAGGTTACAATGGTCTTCCAAAAAAGTGTTTTATGGATATTTATACTAAATGATTATAGGGAATCGATTCAATAGTTCTAATAAACATAATGGAGACAAAATAATTCATAGATCCAGGATAAAATAATAATTTTTCCATTCATGAGTGAAAATGATGTGTACCTTTTATATTTTCAATTTCATGTTGCACATCAACAGTAATGATCGTATACGATTTACCATTGTCTTTCATCCACAGTTGAAAATGATCCTTATTCCCCTCAAGGACATGAGGATTAATCCACTGGATTCTGCCATTAAATTTCTCTCTACATTTGATGAATTAAACCCTTGGTGGTGTTATCCATTCATCAGTCATATTGGCCTGATTATTCAAGTCTCTATAACATTCATGAATTTTTTGTCCTTATCTCTCACACATGAAGCATTTCCCCATCACATTGGGTAAATTACCAGGATGTTTCATCCCAAATTATAGAAATTTTAGTGGTTGATCTTTTTTCCACCATTTCCATTATATCCTCATTCTTGAAAATACATATTATTTTTTCAAATTTACATATCCATGGGTTGATTCCCCAAACCCCATAACCCCATTGAGACAACATCGAAAACCCTCTTTATAACGCCCAAATACATTGATTGGTAATGAATTCAAAGGTTTTGTTTTAAACCAATAATGATTCTCTCAATTTTTCTATTATTTTTTATTACAAAACATAATCCATACCCTCCAATCCCTATTATATTTTATTTATAATCCATGACATATTCACATTACTATTTCATTAGCACATTGAATTCACATTTCGTCGTCGTATGATGAGATTGATAGAAATTATTGTAATGAAGTATTTTATTAAGGTCTTCCCACACTATATATTCTATTTAAACCATCAGATTGATGTTCTTCTTCAATTAATACCATTGATCGGCCTCTCCATCTAATTTAAAAATGCACATAATCTCTTTCCCTGTATCAGATTAATGAAGTAAATAAACTAACTTCTCCTTTTATTTTACCCACTATTCTGTGATGAGTGGAGTAGATTATCCACTAAATTTTGGTTGTTGTTACTACATTAAATATTCCATATCATGTTTCACCCTCTATTAGGTGATGGATAGAAATCCATATTGTTTAGGTCCTTATTTATATCCTAGGATATATGGCTATGTTTCCCCTTGAAATTTTTATATCCACCTCCCAAGGCATTACATATCTAGTTAGGGCAATTACTGTTCCTCCACATTGGATGATTTCATGGTTTTACCTGGTTCCCACAATTTCCATAAATATGAAATGATTCAAAATATACAATGTAAACATCTCATGAATATATAATTTATTACCTTTTAAAATTAACTCAACATGCATATATTGTGGGATACCAACATTGAATATTTTTCAAAAACAATGGTTCATAGGAGATTACATATACTTTGTATTTTATTAAGTTATTTAAAAATTGTTCTCTAAACCTAATTACTAAATTTCACTAAACCAAATCTAATAAAAACTATTGCTACCCTAACTTTTTACCAATTTAATGTATCATTTTACTGATAAAAAATAGAAAATTATCCCAAAACAACGATCCAAAGGATTAGTGTATTGTAAATATTAGGACCATATGAAACATTTACATAATATAAAATAATAATTATTTAATTATTTCTTATTTATCTTCTTATTGTTACTCATATTATCTTTTTTATATGTAATCACATGAGGAAATACATCAATGAAATAGGAAAGCCTAAATCTAGTAAGAGGATAGATAAAAAATTTAATCAATATAACATGGGTGAGCATAATAATCATCATCATAACATATGCATGGTATCACCCCCATAATCATGATAGGAAGAATTAGTTAAATGAATTTAATGAGATAATACTTAAAATTGAAACATCTTGTCTTAGTGATAAAATACCACACATAGTTTTTAAAAAGATAGCTACATGTTCAGACATAACATATGTGAATAATGATAACATAATCACTATGAAATACTATATCATTACGTTCTTGAATATTTCACATTATATCATGAGATACATCATATTAACCAATGCATTCGATTAATATATGTTTCTAAACACACCCATCACATCAAAACATCTACATAATCATTATTTCTACATATAAAGGATATTAGTAATAGTCATAAAAATTACTCAGGGAATTAAATGAGTTTCAATTAATAAATTTTAACTCATTAATATTTTTTGAAATGATTTTTTAATTAAATTATCTATTCTATACTTTTCATTCAATGCAACACTGACTATAGCTTTTGTTATATAAAAGGACCATGTCATTAGTGATTTATATTAAAAAACATGTCGTGGTTACGAAACTTGAAAAATAGAGATTAGCTTGTGAAACATGAAAAACTATATTTGTATTGTGTTAGACATAATGCTGAGTTCTTTTGATATCTTTTATTCTATAAAAGATCGAGATTTAATGAAATAAAATATACTAATAAGATTGTTATCAAAAAATTATTATTGTTAACACATATCTGTTGGAATAGAAAATAAAAACATAATTCAATTAATTATGACACTATAAATTAAACCAATATATAAAATCAATCTTTTGTGTTATCAAATACCAATAAATTAAAGTAAAATCTTTTTGAATGTAATGAAATTTCATTTCTAAAAAAACTGTTTTTCTATGTACAAAGACCTTTTCATCTTAATAAAATAAGAATCTAATATTAGTGGAAATTTTTAATAAAATATAATTATTTCAAATAGAATAAATATTTTTACACTTATACAATATATTTTATTTACATAGATAAGAATAAATCCAATTTTACGAATAAAAAATGTATATTTTTAAGGGGAAATTTTATCACCTTTTAATGGAGAAAAGATTTCAAATATAATTTTTTAATCATTTATAAATTCTATACAAAAAAATTAACGTAATATTTGAAATTATAAAATAAGGATTTTCATTGGATGAATTTTTTGTATTTTTTTGATAAGTTTAATGTTTTGATGAATAATGAAAAATATGGAATTTTATTTGAAATATGAATTTTCATCAAATCATTTGTATTGATAAATGATATATTTAATTTGGTTTCAAGTATAAATAGGAAACAATCATAATTTATTCCAATTTTGTTCATAGGAATCAATTTTACTTTGAATATGGAAATAATAACATTTAAAATGTTTGTTTGTTTTCACTTTAAATACATTTTTTTCATTCAATCAATGGGATTGATTATAAATAATTTTATCCATGTTATATTTTTTTATTTTTGAAAAATGGATTTGATATTTTTTAAAATAGGGTCCAAATTTAGAAAATTGGTCACTTTTCATTTTATAAAATATGAATTGTATATTTAATAAAATTTATACCACAGAATGGGATAAATTGTGTATTTAAGGGTAAAAATAATATTATAAATATTATGAATCTACCTTAATAGATTTCCAAATTTTATTTTTCGAATTTATTTCTTCCCTCAACATATAAGTAAAGAATTGTATATTTTCATGGCCACTATTCCTTTGAAATAACATAAATATTGTTAAATTCATTGGGAGTGACAAAATTTCACCCTCATAATATTAATATGTATAATACAATTAATATAGAGATAAATAATAGATATTATCGAATATATATATTATAATTTAATATAAAATTTTTATCTACATCATATAAATTAATTTTTTATTTTTAGTGAGTAAGAAATTATCTGAAATAATCCCAAATTAATGATACAATAATTACTCAGTTAAGGAAAAAATTAATTATATTATATTATAAAATATTGAATAAGATTTATTATGACCTAATTGTGGTTATATAATATTTCTTATATGAATGTGAGATATTATAGGTGCTTTGAATGAACTTTTTCAAATCAATTTTTTAGAATTGATTTTCTGAATGCCATTCTTATAGATAGTTTCAAAATTGACACTTTTGATATTTTATGAAAATAATATTTTATTAAATTATTTAAAAGTCATAAAATTATTAAATAATTTAAAGTGAATTATACATGCTTTATAATTTCATGAATTTTCCAATTATGATCTAATTGACACTTTGTATATAAAAATTACATCCTTTTAATATTAGAATCCTTGGATTAAAATTTAAAAAAGAATATGATTTTCAAATGGTTAATAAATATTATAATTCTTATGATAGTACCAAACCATAACAACAATATAATGTATGATTAGATTAAAACATTATAACATCATTTCATAGAATATATTTCATTCTGGGATAATTTTGATTGAGATTTAATTTATTATAATTTAATCATTTTTGGAACATCCAAAAGTACCTCTAACATCTTTTATAAAATGGTAAATTTTTATATATTTTATTCACACAATATAACAAATTTGGATTGGATCATTTCTTTCCAAATATCCTCCCAAATTATGTACCTTCATCCTAGTATGAAAACATTGGGATGAAATCTTATAATTGTAGTACTTTTTTGAAAATCAGGAAGGGATATCAAATAAAGAGGAAATGTTCATCAACAAATGTTTTCATGTTATTTCTTCTTTTCTCCCCATAAATTACTATCATTCCACGAAAATTTAATTACATTTTTATCATAAATATTCTAATATTTTTTATTATAATTTTTTTAACTATACTTACTCACAAATCCATCTAATGTGTTTTGAACATACTGGTTTTTTATACAAAAATCTACCGAATCATGAAATGATGTTGTTCATTTTTCATTTACCACCTACCATTGATGGGAATTATTATGGACACTATTTGTTGATATTATATATATATGATAATTTTTATGTCTTTATTCTTATGGAACTATTGTGAAAAAACATGGTTTTCACTCATGTATGGATCCTTAAATATTCGATCCAAGTCTTTATGTTAGACCTAATATAGATGACTAATGAGTTAGAAAAGGATCTGTGGGTGTTCGTAGCAACATTGGAGCTTACAAAACCTATTGTTGAGAAAACTGACCAAGTCTCATGGTTCGAAGACAGTTAGCACATACTTTTCCTAACCACGCATATTGTGTTTTTTGGGACAATGGAACCACTCACGGTTGGCAGCCACGTGTGCACCCAAACTGTATGAGTACACCTTTTTTAGGTACCCATGCATGAAATTCACATGGTTTGCTCAAAGTGTGCAGTGAATGTCATTTTGGGCTGAACCATTCCACATGGTTTGAGTGCGGTTTGAAAAAATGTGCGAACAAATCCTATAGGATAATAACCTATGTAAAATGTCATAAACACCCTAAATGGTCTATATAACAAAACCCTTTTTCTCTAATATGAGATTATGTGAGATTAACCTTATTCTCTTTAATTTTGGTGTTTTTAAGGGCAAATCTAGTCATCCATAGATCACCATCATCTAGCATTCGATTGAGCATCTATTCATCACATTGGGTGCACAACGGTACGCACTCGAGTTCTTTTCTGTATTTCTCTTTATTTTTCACACTCGACCTAGATATCTCCATGTAATATTTTTTCATATTTTCTTATATATACTCTGTTCTGAGGAAAATCAATGCATAATTCCAGAAGAAAAGGATCATACAACCCTAATGTGGGTGGTCTATAACACATCCCTAATGTTCGTTGTATTTGGAATGTTCGTGTGGGTCCCCCGAGTATAGTTGGAAACTTTTTCATGAATTTACATGCCATGATTATACATGTTAGAATTTTAGGGTTATGCACGTTCCAAATATGTGGTTAGATTATATTTCTTACCCCCACAACTCAATCAGCCTCATGTCGAAGGTTCTTCCATTATTGGGTTTTTAGTGTTCTAGCATGTTTGATCTACCATTCATGTGTTCCTTTTCATGACCATTATAATGGCGAGTCTTCTTATCATAAATGGATTATTATTCATGAGAATAGCATAATTTAATGTTCAATTTATGCTTAGCACTTGACGCTTCTAAGGTATGTGCTTCTAAATGGATATTCAAAGTGAAAAGTGAAATTTAATATGGAAAGTATACTAAGTATATAACATAGCTTTATTTAATGAAATTAAATAATGGTTACATATTTGTATCCCCTATTTCATTGTTGATGGATGGTAACATAATGAACCTCAATAATTGAATATGACATAAAGGCTAACTAAGACTTGATTAAATTGTTTCAATTCTACTTGGCCTATCCACACATATTGAATACAAGGTTTGAACCAATAAATTAATTGTTTCTACTCTACATGACCTATCCATACTAATGGATGGAAAGACATGAAACAAATGAATAATTACATGGGTACAATATAAAATATGAGTGGACTGACTCGAGATCGTTATTGATTCAGAAGGGAGGGTATCTTGTGTCTCAAGAAATCCATTTCGATTCAAGGATATAGTTTTCATAGGTCGATACCTACATAGACTTTGGTTCTTTCCTATTATACAGATTCGTAGTATACTACTGTAGAGTCCCTTTATCTATTATATGAGAACTTGGATACACTCCTTGGATCTAACATTGTCTAGGAGTTACCATGGTAAAATCCCACAATGCCATGTCATTTATTAGACCTATTTTACCTTGTTCGATCACATTGGAATCATTATGAGGATTATTGTGGAATTATGTGGATTATTCTCCTTGGATTACATTCATACCCCTTATCAAGACTCATATACTACCGATTTAGATTTCCTTGAGTTTATGTTACATTGGTTTTTACAATGGAACTCCCTCACTAGGTATCTTGGAATAGATTCTTTGTTACATCTTGGAACATTCACTAGTTATACTATCACAATGTTATTTCAGTTTTGGATATTCCTCATGTGACATGTTAACATTATATGATAGTTGATTAATTAATGAACATGTTACATCAACAAACACCATCCAAGGTCTGAATTAAGTACTAGTTTATTTAGTTATATTATACTGGGTACTTTACAATATATATGCATGCATGCAAGGTTTTATATTCCATTACATGGGTTGGATGTTAGAGACACCATTGGTGGTGTCCTACTAAGATTTATCTCACACCCTCCTCGGGCACCGTTTAGTACCAAGAGTAAATTACATGGTTGATTTGTTGACAAAGGGAAGCATGCAGCTTTTGATACATGATTGTGTGCTGATAGGATGTAGCCTGACAGTTGATGACCGAGTCGGATCTCAGGATTCATGGAGTGCAATTTTTTTCATTTACATTGTGAAACAAGTTATGCATATTTTTTTTGTATTTATCCTATCCAATATTCTAGTGACATGTCATTATATCATCACTATTTTAGTTGATGATATTATTGTTATTATTTTTTATCTATTGCATCTGTATGCTTACAATATTAATTTATATTGATTATGTTGTTTACTATTACATTATATTCCTTCATCTATGTTACACACTTCCCATATGGTCAGATTCTTCCCAATGACACTCACTAGGCCCTCAATGCTAATCGTTAGCCTCTGGCATTATGGAAGATGCACATGAGGCCCTATGGCACACCGGAGTCATGGCACCCGTTATGTGGAATCCAGGTCTAGGTCCTAAAAAATTGGTATCGAGGTTGGTTTCTTCTCATTCATAACTATTTACAGACAACATATTGGAGAATAGGAATGTTTGGGACTTGTTCATAAGCCATGATTGGGCTTTACGAACCCATGTTCAGGGTAAAATCCATGTTACCCAAAATAAAATTATTGTTTGGATTTTCCCAATTGTCGTTTATATTATTTCACCTTTGGGTGACTCACATGTTGGGTGGTCTTGTTGATTATTACTCTTTGTAAATTTATTCCATTTTTGGTTCGATGGTACGAGGGCAAGGAGTATTTCTAAATGCATCATTATTGGCACATATAATTCACATGTCATACATATTTCCATGCCATATATGTGCATTTCAATTCATTGCATATCTTGATATTCCTGTTATTGTCGAGTGATGTTGTGATAGTTTCTTATAATTATATTAATTTTTATTATATTAATTAATTTTGGGTCTCAATTCAGGGGGCGTATGGGCCCTCATGGGGTGGGATTAGTAATTTATTTATTCATTCAATTATACTATAAATAATTTTGTGTTGTTATTTGGTGATAGGTGTATGGGAACTAATTAATCTGAAATGACGTTCAATTATAAAGTGAATCCTGAATCCTAAAATTAATTGGTTTCACATACATATTCTGTGATTCCATGTTTATGAATGTAAAAGGAGTGATCAGAATAATTAACTATAAAATAACATAAAACTTATACATTAGAACTTACTGATACCTGGCCATCAAAGAGGGTAGTTTGGGTAGCGTACATTGGGTAGTGATATTTCTTATGATATTTTCTGCTTGGGATGCTATCTTTTTTATTTTAAGCTTGTTATAAGGTTTTTTTTTCATTTGTAGACCAATGCTGTCATAATTTCCTCGTGTTGTTCACCAGGAGGTTGATGAATACCTACCTGCAGATATAGTGGACCCTGAACCGCCAATATTACATCAAGAAGAGACACTAGAGGAACCGCCTACTATAAACAATCAGGTTGATGAGTCTTTTCTAGAAGAAATTATTTATATCTTTGAGAATCTAGAAAATCTTACAGAGTGGGGAGTCATGCTTTCTATATAAAATCTTCAAGATTCGGCAAATCATTGGGGGGATGTCATTACCCTGGTAGAAATTCATCAGGTAAAGTTATGGGTGGACTTCTAGAATGAATTCTATGATCATTTCATTCCTCAGTCACTACGAGATGATATAGATAGTGATTTTATGCAAAACGATTATTTTTATATATCAGTTATTGAATATTCAGCATGTTTTAATAATTTACAGCACTTTTCACCGCTTATAGCATGTGACATGCTTTCACATGATAGATGTTATTCGGATGGGATATAGTTCACTATCTGAACTCAAGTGAATGCCTTTCACCTTCCTACCTTCTCTGCAATAGTTTATCAGGCCCTTACAAATAAGAATATCCTAAGGGACAGTGATAGTACTAGGTTTCAATGACCTATTCGGCATTAAGAAAATGGTTCTTCCAGTGGAAGGAAACATTCCCTTTAAGTTTATCATAAGGGAAGTGGCATCAAGAGTATCTAGTTTGAAATCCTTATAGTGTGGCATTAGTGTGGAATACCATGGAATAAGAATCACCAGTGTGATAGATACCATATGGAGTGTAGGTATGGTGGTCATATGGGTCATCTTCAGTGATTTTGAAGGGCCTTTCCACCAGCTTCGAGTGGAATGGGATCAGCTTAAACTCCACCTTCAGGAGCAAGTTCACTTGCACCGAGTCAGGTGGGGAGTTGGATTTGCACCGACATGTTTTTATAAGGAGGAGGTTGTGGTCCTAGTAATCCAATACCTGATCACCGACAGAGCTAGTAGAGCAGTCATAATCATGGTAGTCCATCAGTTGCATTGGGCTATGGATCAGGTCAGTTTCATGCCTTAAATATGATACCCTAGGATCAGGATGGGGGACCATCAATAGTACGAAGTACTATTCTAGAAACCTATACTATTGTCTCCTCACTGTTCGATATCGGTGCTTCAGACAACTTTATTTATGTATCTTGCATAGAATGTCTCAAACTATAGATTTAGTATAACTATGGTGTAATGAACCAAAATTCACCATTGGGAATACAGATAGATGGAATACACTAGTGCAGGGACTTTCCCATTGAGGTAGGCAGTTTCTCATTCTTGTGTAATCTCTTTGTTTTCATGATTATTAGATTTGATGTGATTATCAAGATGAAATATTTAGTCCACTATCACACATTTGTAGACTATTATTGGAAAATAGTTCATTTTAGATCACATGAAGCCCATAGTAATATTTTCAAAGGTGAGTGTGATGTCCAGGTTGGGAGAGTAGGACCAATTAATAATGGGCTAGGTGGAGTGAATACACAAATTTCAAATCCTTTCATGGAGGATAAATGATTTATTCTAATTGACACCCCTCTAATAGTTGCTCATTTTCTGGAAGTCTATCCTAATGACTTTTCTAGATTACCTCCTGAGATAGAGAGATGTAGAATGTAAAATAGAGATTGTTCAATGAGAAGCTCTAGTGTCCATTCCTCCGTACATGATGTAACCAACTGAGATTCAGAAGCTCAATCAGATGACATAGTACTTAATGTCCAAGGGATTAATATATCCCATTACATAATATTTGGGTTCACCATTGATTTTTTCTATGAATGTAGTTGAAAAAATACATTTATGCATGGATTACAAAAGGTTAAAGTCGCTTAAGGTCTAGAACTAGTATCCACTTATAGGAATAAGTGTTCTCTTTGACATACTCTGATGAGAATAGTTGTTCTCTAAGATCATCCTGATATCGGGTTATCATCAGGTGTAACTGAGACCATCAGACATACCTTTTATAACTTTTTGTAGCAGGTATAGTCAGTATGAGTATCTTTTTATGTTGTTCATTCTTAGGAATTCACCTTCTAGTTTCATGGCTTAGATGGATATGTGTTTCCATCCCAATACAAGAATCTTTTGTTTTAGGTTTTTTGGTTGAAATAATGCTATATTCGCACACTTGTAATGACTATGCCAAACATATGGGATCATTCTGAGTACACTGAGAGAGCATCTGCTTTATGATTTTCTATCTAAATGTGACTTATTTATAGACATGATTCACTTCTTGGGACATATTATTTCAAAATCATGAGTATTTGTTAACCCTAAATTGTTAGTGCTGTGGTCTCCTAGGAGAAATGTAATAATGTGTCTCATATTATGAGATTTTTAGGGTTCACTAAATATTACAAACATTTCATACATGACTTCTAATGTATTTATTAACTTCTTACTGGACATAAAATGAAAATTTTTATGTTCATGTGGAACGAAGCTTGCGAGAAACCCATTTAAGAGTTGAAATGAAGGCTTTTCACGAAACCAAGTTTGATTTTTCTAGAACCCGGTAATGGTTATATCATATTATGTGATGCATCAGGTATGAGCCTAGGAGTAGTGTTGATGTAGGAAGATAAATTCATTGGGTAAAGATCGTGGTAGTTGAGACCTCATGGGAGAAATCAACTGATGCATGACCTCGAGCTAGCAGTAGTTGTCCCTACCATTCGTTGCTGAAGAAATTATCACTTCAGTGAAATTTTTTGATGTATAATGATCACATGAGCCTCATGTATATCCTTTATCAGCATGACCTGAACATCCATCATCAAAATAATGATTCAAAAAACTCAAACAAAGGCCGTACATGATGCCAGTGATGAATGGATGTTAATGATAACCATTTCTAAACTTAATCTGGTGTTTCATGACAGTCATGTTCAGCCTTACCTCTAGACCATAACAGTTACATCTTCTCTCATTGAGAAGGAGAAGAGTATGCCATTTTCAGATCCAGAATGTTTTGATTTCCGTGAAATTGTACCATTACCCACCTCCATATTTGTCGGTGGACGTAGACGATTTCCATCATCTATGTGGATGTTTCTGGGTTCCTACAGATATGAGAAAGGATTTGATCAAAGCTTCCCACACATCTTAGTGGGAACTTCATCAAGGAATCTTAATGATGTATCTAGTTATTTGACAGTAGTATTGATGGCATGAAAAAAAACATTAGATTACAGGCTTCATCACTAGGTGTTCTGACAATCAAGAGGTGATGGAGGAACACTAGAGTCGTGCAGGCTGGTTACAACCACTTTCTATCTCAGAATGGAAAAGTGAAGATGTTTCAATGGATTTTGTAGTTGTCTTACCTAGGTATCTAAGGGGGAGTAATGCTATTTGGGTAGTCATTAACAGAATAACGAAATCATTCCCCTTTATTCCTATTCAATTGAATTTCTTAGTTGATGAGATGGGAAGAATATTTGACCATGAGATCATATGACTACACGGAGTTCCATGTACAATAATTTTAGATAGGGATTATCATTTCATATCATTGTTCTGGCAGGGTTTTTAGAAATATACGAGTACTCATATGATTCTAAAAACAAATTTTCACCCTCAAACTGTTCGACTATCTAAACGAACAATAATTGTTTCTATGGATATTCACTGAGCATGAATAGTTTATTTCAGTGGTTCTTGGGAGAATCATATCCCACACATTGAGTTCACCTATAATAACAATTACCATGAGATGATTCAAATTTCTCCTTTTGAGGCCTTATATGGTAGGGCAGTTTGTTTACCCTTTTTCTTGCTAGTGGTAGGTGAGAAATTCCTACTAGGTTCTCATCTCATTCAAGAGAATTTTGAACAGGTCCAGCTGATCAGGAAGCGTATGACTACATATCATTCTAGATAGAAAGTGTTTGTCTATCTCAATTAAAAAACCTATTGAGTTTGTGGTTGGGGATCGTGTTAATCTTCGAGTCTTTCCTAGGAAAGGGCATAAATGGTTACAGAATCATGGAATGTTATCTCCTTGTTATGTCAGACCATTTGAAATTATTGATAGTGGTGGGATAGTAGAATATTTTTTGATACTACAACAATGGCACCATGCTATGCACGATGCCTTTCATGTCTCCCAGCTTCGCCTAAATCATACTGACCCATCTAAAACCATTGATCCCGATGAAGTTGATTTATATTGTAATGATACCATTATGTAATATGAAGTACGGATTGTTTCCCAAAGCATGAAGGATCTATGAGGAATGTTTTTCCCTCTTGTATGGGTGTTATGGCAGTATGTCCAAGTATAGGATGATACATGGGAGAGGAAAGCTGATATACGTTCCCTACGACCAGTGTTGTTATCCAATAGTGTTTCATTACCCTTGGAAGGAGAGATCATGGTTGAGTTATTTTAGGGGGGAAGACTGTAAGAACCCCAGTATTCACTCAGGTATGGATCCATAATTGTTTTTTGTCAAAATCTTTACTTTTGACCTAATAAAGATTCCTATTGAGTTAGCAGTAGATCTGAATGATTCTTGGGCTTATTTGGAGCCAAGAACAACTCATTTTGGGAAAATAGTCTAAGGCACATGGTTTTTTCACAGTTAGAGCACAGTTTTTCTAACCATGTAGATTGGTTTTTTTCGGATAGTGTCACCTCACACGTTTGGTGCACGGCTATGCAGCCAAACTGTGTGAGAACCCCTTTTTCCCAAGTACTCATGCATGAATTGCACATGGATTGATCAAACCATGAGATGAATGTGATTTCAGGAAGGACCATTCCGCGCATTTTATGCATGGCTTGAAAAACTGTTCAGAAAAACCGTGTCGGCTAAAAACCTTTTTAAAATTCCCAAAACATATTTAATTATCTATTAAGAAAACTAATTTCTACCTAATAATATTTTATGCGTTCTTGGCCATATTCTCTCTAATTCTGGTTCTTTTGAAGTTCATATCATGTGATCAAGGTATATCCTTTATATGGAATATGGTCGAGATTTTTTTGTAACATTGGATGCACAATGTTATGTACTCGAGTTCTATTCAGCTGTTCTTATTCTGTTTTACTCCATCTAAATATCTGCATGAGAGTGTTTTTCACCTTTTCTTATATATACTCTGATCCAAGGAATATCATGGGACGATACAATATGTGATGGATCATACTACCTTAAGGTTGGTGGTCCATAACTTATCATTAACGTTCATTGTTTTTGGAATGTTAGTCTGGGACCCATCAGTTTCATTGATAACCATTTCTTAAATTAACAGGACATGATTATACCTGTTAGAATCATATTGTTATGCTCTTTTCAAATATTTAATTATATGTTAGTCGTAACAGCCACAAATCAATCCACCACATGTTGAAGGATATGCCATAATTGGGATTTTAGTGCTCCAAAACATTTGAACCATTGTTCAGGTGTACATTTTCCTGACCTTTCTAAAGGTAAGTATTCTTATAATAAACAGATTTTTATTACAAATAAATGAATAATGGAATGTACCATGTATGGTCACCCCTTAACCCACCTAAGGTAAGTTCTTCAAAATGGTTATTAATAGTGAAATGTTAAATGTAGAATGGAATGTATACTAAGTATACAAAATTGAATTATTTAACGAAATTGAATAATGGTTACATGTCTGTCGCACCCCATTAGATGTTAATGGAAGGTAGTAGAGTAAACCTCAATAATTGAATATTCCATAAAGGAAAACATAGACTTGATTAAATGGTTACAACACTACATGACATATCCATACTAATGGAAAACAATTATTGGACTGATAAATAAATGGTTTCATCTCTATAGAACATATCCACAGTAATGGCAGGAAATACACGAACCAAATGAATTATTAACTTATTACAATATCAAATAGGAATGGATTGATGCTAGCTCCCCTTGATTTAGAATGGGAGGATATAGTAGGTCTCGGGAACCACATTTCAATTATAGTATAGGATTACTTAGGTTGATACTATCCTAGACTCTTGTTATTTTCTATTCCTTGGATACGTGGTGTACTACAGTCGAGTCCCTTTATTTATTACAGGAAACCTCTGATACACTCCTTGGATCCAGCACTGGCCAGTAGGTACCATGGTTAAAGACCATTGGGCCTTATCTCATCTTGTACTTATTTTAACATGGTCTATCACATTGGACTTGGTAGAAACCATCATTATTATGGAATGCCTTGGATTATGCTCCTTGGATTACACTCATACCCCTTAGTTATACTCAAATACTACTGAGTTAGCTTTCTATGAGTTTCCATTACCTTGGATTTTACCCTAGAACACCCTCAATTAATATCATTGTCTATTTTCCTTGTTACATCTTGGGACATTCAATAAATATACTATCTAGAGGTGATGTAAGTGTTGGAAATTCCTCACATGGCCTATTATCATTAAATGGTAATTGATTAATTAATTCACTTAATACATGTTAAGACACTAACCGAGGGATGAGGACGGTACTCGGTTATTTAGTTATATTTTACTATTTGATTTCCATTATATATGAACGCCTACAAAATTCTATTTTCAATTACATGCGGCAAATGTAATATACATCATTGGTGGTGGCCAACTAACATTTATCTGACACCCTCTCTAGGGGTCGTGTGGTACCCAGAGTAGATTACATGGTTTTAGGTATTGGAAAAGAGAAACGTGCATCTTCCATTACTTTATTGTGTGTTGATAGGATGGTAATTTATTGTAGATGACCGATTGGGGGCTTGGGATGCTTGGATTAGACTTTTTTTCTTTTAAATTTTGAAACATGTTACACCTATTGATTTGTATCCATTCATTCCATTTTTCTATTGACATGATATTACATCATAAATTTTTTTATTGATAGCGTTATAGTTATTCTGGTTTATCTATTACAACAGTTTCCTTAAACTATTTATTGACATTTTTTTGTTGTTTACTATTATGTTATATTCCTTCCATTGTTCTACAATATGCTAATGAGGGAAGAGACTTCCCACGGACACTCCCTATTCCCTCACTGCTAGTTGGCAGCCTCTAGCATTCAGGAAAATGCACTTGAGTCCATGTGGAGCACCAGTATTAGGGAAACCATTATGTGGAATCTGGGTCTGTGTAGTCACATATTATATAAAACATACCTTCATGCTTTCCATTTTTTTAAATTAGATAAATTCTTTTGCATTCGTGTGGACTACCACCTTCTCAAAGTGATCTGATTCGTTCACACTTATCATGTAATATATTAAATATGGGTTTTGTGAAAATATATTATATGTATGAAATTATATCAATACTGGAATTATATTATATATATATATATATATTTCAATTACTTTCTTTCGTTCAATACAACATAAAATGGAAGTAGTGTTCTAGCGTTTGTATGACCTATCGTATCAATGAATGGTGTATTTAATTTTATATTTAGATATTTTATAGATAAATTTAAATAAATTCACAATGAATATTTAAGTTATTTATATCGTGTTTATCATTTTGGAGGTAATGAAATCAGGATCTAAATATGATGTCCATGAATAACACATGAAACAATATATGAGAAACAAAGTGGTAATTACCCGAAATAAAACATAAACATGGAATTATTAATTATTGGGTAACATAAATTAAAAAATAAATAATATATGTTATTATAAAAATTAATATGGTAAGGTGGTAGATTTAATATAAATATATATTTTTTAAAGAGGATATTTTACCAGTTACAGTGAAAGTAAAGACTTGTGGTAATGAGATTTCCAGTCTCACTTTTATTTCTACAAGACTTACAACATATTCACCAGTAATTTCTTTTTTTTAGTGTATATGGTGACCATAAAAGTATTTAATGATAATTAAACATAAATTTATGGGTATATAAATATCCATTTTATGATATCTCTTTCTTGGGATTATGTTTCCAAAGATAAAAAATCGGTAATGCATGTTTTTCTCAATTTTCGTTCTTCGAGAACCATGTTATGTCATGCATATAAAATATATTAGAATGCTTATATAATGATCTTTGACATTTTGAATAATAAATATTCTTATTTTAGTGATATTATAGGTTTCATGAAATGTTACTCTCCCTTTGATTGGAAATCTGTGTTCCATAAAAACAATATATTCAAAAAATGATTTAATAGTGTTTTAAAAGGTCTTGTTAGAATTATCAGGAAAAAAATAATTAAAAAATATTTAAAATGGATTCCAAGATTCCATTATTTATATCAACGTATATTTTAAATGGAAAATTATTCATAAATTTTTTATGATTTTAATTGCATTCTTCATATAGAAATTGATATTTCCTCAAGAAATGTTTTAAAAATTTAATTCAAATTTATTATTCATATAAGAAGACATATGTTGGTGTTACACACTAGGAATATGACCCAATCATTTAATTAAAAAAAATTATAAATTTTTCATTTCTATGATGGCCTGATATTTATGAAACCAAATTATTTTCCATGAGTTAGGTTTTAAGGAAGTGTTTATGAAACTGATTTCTATACATGGTGTATAATATGATATATGAATTATATTCATTTAGAACACATATATATGATTTTAATAATTTATGTGTGGGAACTATATAAACTTAAAATTAATCACAAAATTATTTATATCTCTTGAGACAGACAAGAAACAAAGGGAGAGAACTTACTTTAAAAAATTACTTTATCTGCAAATATTGTCTTAGGACTAATCCTTTACAAGTAGGAAGGTCTTGGTAGTGGACCATGACGACTAATATGGTCATAGAAGAGAACTATTACTACCAAGGTGGTATGAATAGTCAAACCATACAACTAATATGGCTATCACTTTTTTTCTTTGACTACCATGGAAATCATTTATTATATGTTTGTGTCTACCAAATTTCCATGTCTTAATATGAAGGGTATGATCGACTAATGTTATGCTCAAGTTTGCATACACTTATTTTCATGATTATTCTTACATTTCTAGTTTTTTTGATTATTGAGCATCTTTTGTAACCCTTTACATGTATTTGATTTTCAATATATTATAAATAATTGTTTTATAAAGGGGAACTAAGGGGAATATCATTGTGGTAATTATTTATGATATTTCACAAGACTATATTTTTCTGGTCCACTAGTCCAAATCCGCTAAAATAGCATGTTGATTGGGATACTGTTGATGTATTTATGAAAGTATTATGTATTTTAAAGATATGTTAATCATTGGATTTTATAGTTAGTATCAGAAAAATGGTTTAGTAATCCTTTTTAAACATATAAATGAAAACATTATTGTGATATTATGATATTTATCTAAGGATATATCTAGGTATGTATCTAAGGATAGTTCTAAGGTGTCATATAATTAAAATATGGATTCATGATTTATACATTGTACATTTAGTTTTACATTTTTTTATGATATGATAATTTTTTTTCGCACTATGCTTCTTGGTCTTAGGAAATATCAGAAACTAAAACAATTAATGATAATAATGAGTGTTTCATGTGGGGAAATAATTGGAATTGGGAAAAAAAAATTTAAGTGGAATTATCAAGAATAGTATCATGAAGGTTGTATGAGTATTGGATGCTCTTTTAAGGATATATAGACTGAATATTTTATGTGAATGATATAGTATGTTCTAAAAAAAATTTACATTATAAATATGAAGCATGATTTGATAGAGGATCTGGAACCTAAATATATTTTTTTATTTCATATATTTGGAAAGAATAATATAATGAAGCACGAGTAATGGTTCCAGAAATAATGTTTCATGATTTATTTTTATATGTTTTGGAGTTCAAAAATTATTTTATATTAATCATAAAGAAAAGAAGAATTTTCAGTATAACTTTTTCATTGAGGATTGAAATGGATATGTTGAATGGTTTTGAATACATAGACAAGGGATTTAATGGAATGATGTTAGTCATGGTATCATGTTGTTAAGGAAAATATAACCCTTAATATGTTTTTATTGTTGAGATAATAATGATTGGATAAATTTATTGTGGATATGGATAAATAATTGAATTGTACTCATTACCTATGAAATGTTTAACAATTTTTTGAAAATGTTGGTTATTCTATCATGGGTGGAGTTAATATAATTTTTAGAAATATAGAATATATATTATAATCATTTAATTATGAAATAATGCATGTTTGAAATATTTTTTGTTGGTAATTACCATGTCCCAAGATAGTATATGATGGGGGTATTCACATGTTTTTTATGTGAAAAGTATGAGTTACATTATAATATATGGGGGATCAATGCTATGTTTTTTGGTAAATTTAGTGACCTTATATAAAAAGTTTTGGAATTTAATATTTTAGAAGGGTTATATGTTTAACCAATTAAGGAATGTATTATGTTAAACATCAGATTTGGTTTTACATGTTTGATTATTATATCTCCATAAGATTATTCTGATATTAGATAATTTAAGAAAACCTATTAGTTGTGATATAAAAATATATTGAATAACATATACATATATGTATCTCATCGTCATCTAATGAACAATTCTATTTAATTTCATATAAAATGAGATGAAGTGTAAATTGATCACGGAATAGTGAAATGATGTTATATTCCTATAAAAGTTATTGAAATCTGGTAATTATTTCATTTAATGAAAATTATTCAACATTGTGGAAGTGATTATGAATCAAACAAATATATCACAGTACCTCCTTTTTTGATGAATCAAATTTTACCTTACAGCATCATATATTAATGGCCTTATGACTGTTAGCTTTATTTTATCTAGGTCCTCTATCACTAACCATTTGAACATGGTAGTAATATTTCCTTTCCCTGAACATGTTTTCAGTTCACATCTATGATCTCATTTGAGGAAACATAGTTATGAATTACTTAGGATAACCATTATTTGTCTAAATTTCCCTTTTAAAAAAGATGTTTTATTATTTATTATGATGATATTGGTTTCTTAGAATTTAACATTCATTTATTAAGAACTTGATAACCTAGAAATATTTTGAGGAAAAAATTAATTTTCAAGGTTGTATAATGCAACACCCCGAGAAGTGGTGAAATTTTTTTTTTGAATTAAATCAATCATTTATATATCTTTCATTTCTTGCAACACTGAATATATATTGTGTTATATGAAAACACCAATTTATTATTTCATTCTTTGAAACACAATGTTGAGGTTTCTCTACATGAAAAACTAATTAAAATATAGTATATTCACGCTATGTATGGTTTGTGTTAAACACATTAGTGAGCTCTTTTGACAGCATGTGTTAAACGCAATACCATGTATTTCAGAACTACAATATAATATTAGCATTGTTATTAAGATATTATTATATTTAGCACCTAATTTTTAGAATGAAAATTAAAAATAAGATTAACCAAATTATGATAATATTATTTATAATTCTATATAAAATGAATCATTTTGTTTAACAATTGTCTATAAATGAATGTAAGAACTATTTGAAAATAAAAAAATTAATTTTCTATGAAAAATAGTTTTCTATTTACATACACCATTTTATCTCATTAAATTAATCAAAAAACTATTTAGGAATGTTTCTAATAAACATTATATATTACATATTAAATATGTTTTTTGAAACTCACCCAATAGATTTTATTAACAATATATAATAATAAATCTAATTTTATGAATTAAAATATATATTTTTGAAAAGGGTAATCTTACCATCTTTTAATGGAAACCCATTTAAAATTGAATATTTGAATCGTTTTTTTATATGTATCAATTAACTTATTATTTAAAATATGGATATAAAATACTTATTATCTTCAATTTTATTGTATTTTTCTAATAAGTGTTATGTTTTGATGAATAATGAAAAATACTAAATTATAATTGGAAAAAAATTCATTGAAATATATTATTGTGTAAATTTATATATTTTATTGTTTTTAATGTATACTGAGATAATATTTTTATCAAGAAATCCATTTCAAGTAATTGGAATTAATTTCACTATGAATTTGGATATTAAAACTTTTCAATCTTTTAGACGTTTAAACATTTAAACCACATTTTCGCATTCCATCAATACAGTTTATTTTAAATAAATTATAGAAAATTTTTGGTATTGAATTATGAAAAATGGATTCCAAACATGGAATTATATGGTCAATATTTAGTAAATAAGACCCTTGTTGGACAATACTAATAGTAACATTAGTATTTTTTAAACATGATTATGTATAAATTGGGTAATTAAGGGTAATGATTATATTTTTATTATTAAAAAATACCATAAAAAAATATAAATGTTATTTTATCAGCATTATTAAACACGTAACACATAATAATTGAACATTCATAATTTAATGGACATTTTTCCTCAAAAATGACTTATATATTTTTAATATCAAAGGGGTTGACCAAATGGAACCCTCTTACATTTAATGTGTATAAATATTTTATATTTGGATAAATAAAAGATAATATATAATATATATAATATTGATGATGATAAAATTTTTATCTGTATCATATATATTTATTCTTAATTTTTAGTGAAGAAATAATTATCAGAAATAATAGAATAGTGAAGATACAATAATTACTCGATTCATGAAATAATCCATTAAATGTCATTATAAATATTAAAATAAATATATTTTGACCTAATTATTATTATTGAAAAATATTCTAGGGGAATATGACATATTTTCTTTGTATTAAATTTTTTTTATCTTATAATGCTTTGCTGGAATGATTTTCTTAAAGTCAGTGTTATGAATTTTGTAAAAATTGACATATATATTTACTTATAAAATAATATGTCATTAAATTTATTAATAACAATATAATGATAGAAAGATAATATGGGGAAGATAATATCTTCAATTTTACATTTATGATCCAATTGAAATAATTTTTTTTAAAATTACGTCATCATAATGTTAAAAACATTGTTACTATAGTTAAAACTAAAATTTTATAACTATTTTTTAGTCAAATTGATATGGTTCAAGATAATACCAAAATATTTATAGATTTTTTTTATTATATTAAAACCTTATATAATATTTTATTCAAATAAATGGATTTTTGGTGGTAAATGGATTGATATTGATTTTATTATCATCTAATTGTTGGAATAATTTTAAAAACTTCCATACCCTCTCTTATTAAAGAAAACCTCTCGTATTTTATTCTCACTTTATAACCTATTTTTAATGGAATCAATATGTCACCATATTATCTCCAACTACATAACAACATCATTTAAACATTAATTTGGGAATAAATGCAACTAATAAATTCATTTTCTGAAAATAAAAAAGTGACACTGAAAGAACATATAACCTTTATCAACGAATGTTTCTATTTTATTTATTCCATGAACACCTAAATTAATCTTATTCCATGATTATATAGTATCATAGGTATCATAAATATACATATTTTTTTTATTATATGGTTTTTACCTAAAAGTACCCACATCCATCTAATGGAAAATGAACATACAATTCATTTTGTAAGGATAACTACCACCTAACGAAATGAGATTATTCATTTTTTATTTATCACCACACAAGGATTGGAATTGTTATTTATTCATTTTTTCATATGATATATATGTTTTTTATTATTTACTTATGATTTTTTAATTATTTTATGTTACATACCATCATGATTTCTATTTTTAAAATATACTTACTTGTTTTGTGGATTTGTGGACTACTACCTCCACAAAGAGATATCATTCATTCACACATTACATTGAAAGTATTATAGATAATTTTAGTGAAAATTTATGATATATATGACATAATAATGCTAATTTAATTATATTATATATATACACATGTATGAAATTTAATTTCAATCATTCAATATGACATAAAATGGATGTACCATTTTCACGCACGACCTACTGTCTCACTGAATAGTGTATTTCATATTTGTTTTATAGATAATCATAAATACATATATAATAAAGTTATATTATATTATTATCATGTTTATAATTATATACATTATTATATTAGGATCTTTGTATGAGTTCCCAGAATAATAAGTCAAAATATGTATGTAAAACAAAGCATCTTTTATGGGAAACATAAATTAAACATGGAATTGTTAATAAGTGGGTAATATAATGTCCTGTGTAAATAAAATATGGAATTATATATATGAATATGGTTGTATTTAATATATATAATTAGCTTATTTTTAATATATATGATGATTGATCTTGTGCGATGAATGTCAAGAATTATGGTATATGGATTTCTAGTCTCTCTTTTATTTTTATAAGTCTTATGCCAATTTCACAAAACGTTTATTTTTTGTGGTGTTTATACAACCCATTATTTAAATAAATGATAATTATCCTTTAATATATGGCTACTTACATATCTTCTTGGTGATATCCCCTTCATTGGGTATATTGATGAAAAGTTACCAAATCGGTAATATAATTTTGACTCAATTTTACTTCTTTGAGAGACTTCTTATGTTATTCATCTATAATCAATTAGGAGGTGAAAACATGGATATTTTACATATTCAATCATTAATATACTTATTTTCTATGTATTATGTGTTTCAGGTATTTTTATTCTCTTTTTTGTTTTAAATCTATGATCCTTCAAAACAATTATTTCTAAAAATGATTTTAAAGTTTTTTAAATTATATTTTAACAATATTATTGAAGATGGATTTGAAATAATATAAAAATGGTTTCATAGGTTCCTTTGTAGTATTTCTAGTCTATTTTTAATGAAAAATTATCGATAATTTTTTAAGGTTTATCAAATCGTTTTTTCAAAGTGGATTGAATATTTTCCTCAATACGTTTTAAAAAAATATCATTAAAAATTATTTTCACTCTAAGGTGACATATTTTTGTGTTATTCAGGCTTCACTTTTGATATCACCTAATGATTGAACTACAATATTTCTCATAATGTTTTATGTTTATGATTCTATGATATTTATACATCCTGTTTCTTTTCCATGAGTTATATTATGATGATGTGTTTATAAATCTCATTTCATTACATGGGTTCTGATATGATAATTGAATTTTGTTCTTATGGAACACATATGTATGATTTTGAATATTTTTTAAGTGTACCTATATCTTCATATTATTAATTTGTAATAATTTATAACTCTTGGTATAGACATGACTGTAATTTGAAGCGAACATAGTTACGTAAAAGACTTTTCCTAGTAAGATGGTCTTTAGAGTGGCCCTTCATTACTAAGATGATCTCTTGAGTCATCCATGAATTATAAGATGGTACTGACAGTGAAACATGTCTTCCAATATGGTGTGGGGAGTGAACCCACACTACTATGAAGGCTTGGGTAGTGATTCTTTGACTACTATGTATATTTTTTATATATATTTGTGTTTTATATAATTCCTTATCTTATTCCAATGTTATAATAGGATAGAATATAGTCTTGTTTTTTCATGATATATTTACATATTAACTAATATTATATATTACCTGACTCATTTATATGATATTTTAACTCCTTGGTATGATGTTATGATATTATTCCCTTGTTCTCATTCCCTTATATTCGATATTATTATTATGTATCACCCCTGTTTAGCCTTAATATGCATCCAAGCTCACCCTTTTCATATTTTTGATCACCCCAGGTTATATAGATAGGTTTTTATTTTGGGGTATTAATTATTAAAATATTTTTGGATTTCTTTTAAATTATTTTAGTAGACAAGGGGTTTTTGATCCATGTTTACAAAGGCACTAAACATTTACAGTCTATGGTAATGTTTTAATGTTTTTTTGGCCAAAAAATATGTAATGTCAATGTACATTAATCTTAAGTAAATATATAAATATAATAATAATTAATAATTTTTTTTGTTTCAAAAATAAATTTTATAAACATAAATGATATATGATTCATCAATCATGATTGAAAAATCAAAATCTCAAGAGAAATAAGATATGTATTTTTAGAGAGAAATGTTATTTTGGAAAATATTTGTGTTTTACATAAACTCATTTAGAAAACATGTATATCCCAATAAATAAAATTTAAGGGTAAATAAATGACATTTAAAAAATAATAATTGAATTAACATAATGAAAATGTTGTGAAAGAGTGAAAAACCACTAAAATGTAGTTGGGTTTTTGCATCCCCTTACCTTAATTCCTACGTAATTATGTCAGTATTGCGCCTCCTAAATAACAAAAATATATTTATTAAAATAGTGACCTAGATGTTAATTAGTTTTTTATATAATACTATTTATCAATTAGAATCAATTTATTATGTTTAGTACATTTTTTATTCAATTAACTTTTTTCGATATTACATTTTTCTTAAAATTTTCCATTTACTCCGATTATTCAATTATGTTTAATTTAAATTAAAAATTAGTATAAATAATTATAGAATCATTGAATAAATGTAATTAAATATTTATATATTATATATATTTCATACTATCATTCCATGATGGTGGTTATAAATATTTTTTACACAATGTATCTGTAGGTGGTCAACGGACCTTTAACATGATGTTATAGAAAGAGCGGGAAAATGTAATTAGATATTTATATATATGTCATATATATGATACATTAATAATTTAAAAATAATTATTGTATTGATAAATTCCTCAATAATTAATTTTCAGATTATATGGTCTTGAATGTAATTGGTATAAGATTAAACAAAATAAGAAAAGGGAATGGTTAATAGAGAAATTCTCTTTTCTTAGTGTGGCTTCTCTTGCATGACACTATGACTCCATTGGTGACTGGAGTTGGAGGATGAAAAAAATAACTATGTTTTCTAAGATGCCTAAGAGGTACTATTTGGTTAGATATTTTGATTTTTTATAGGATGAATGATTGGTTTTCCAAGGGAATGGATAAGGGTAATTTATACGTGGGGAGAGGGGTATTTTTAGAATAAAAAATAAAATAATATTGAATATCAATTGTGAGGGTTTTAGTAGAATTTCTTTTAAATAATAAATCATATATTAATATAATATAATTATGTTAATACATTAAAAAAATTATAATTCTTATTCTTTAATTTATTTTAAAGGAAATTTAAAAAAGGAATAAGTGATTTTAGAGAATAAATTTTGACTTATTATTTTAGAAAATAATTTTTAGGGTTAGAATTTGATTTTATTATATATTAATGAATTGTTTTCAAATAAAATATTCAATAGGATAATATAATGATCCATAATTTATTATTTCACCAAAACATCAGGAATTATATAATTTAATTTACACGGGATATATTAAAATATTATTTTCAGTATTCATCATAAAAATTAGGTATATTGGAAAATTACCCAAATATCATCATCATAAAATATCAAGATTATTATTTTAATTATAGATTCAATTTTTTGACATCAATTTTCAAAATATGATAAATTCTTTTTTTAATTAAAAATACACTTTATTAAAAAATATAGAAATTAATATGTTAACTGATTTTATGACACTGTGAGAAATTAATTAAATTATTATAAAATGAAAATATAATTATAATGCAATAGAATATTAATATATGATTTATTTTTATGGAGAATAATTATATTAATTATAAAATTAAAAAAATATGTTTTACAATAATATTGATACTTAATTTACCATTTTAAAACATTTATTTACATATACAGTTATGAAATTATATCATATTGTCCTTTATAAAATACATATATTTTATTTATACATTAATTGGTGAGGCTAATATGATATCAATGATATTATTATTATTATCATTAGTATTTTTCTATTCCATGTGATAGGATAGTATTCAATTTATATAAATTACATAATTTCAACAAATAAATTTTATTTAATTATTAATTCATTTATAACATCTGTTTTGTGTTCCCTTTGTGATAATTTGAAATTTTCAGTATGTGAAATTCTTATAAAAAGGTAATAACCATTTAGGAATGTTTTTTTTCATTTCATTGTTAAATGTAACTAGAGGCACCGACGAAGTATTCTATATAGAGACACCTCTACCACTCCTATGATGATCGTACTCATTTTTATTCTTTATTAGAATACCATTGAAGAAACCACTAGGTGAAAGAGAAAGTAAAAATTATCCATCCATTATTTCAATGATTATATCTTCCTTTATATACCGATATAATATCTCTACATAAGTCATATGGTTTGGCATAGATAACTATGATATTATATTAGGTCTAAAAAAATACCGGTACTTCTTAGATTCCATCGATTCATTCATTACCACCGCTAGTGATAAAAAGAACCATATCAGCATTCTATTTTGTTTCGGATGATCCTAAATGCTATATCTATTATAAATAGAGGAACTCTAAATACCACTCCATTATTAGTGACATTGAAAAAACTACATGCAGAAGAGATTCTTGAAACACTTGCAGCTCAAGACCACATGCATATTCGCATGTTCTATGGAACCCCACCATCATATTTCGTGACACTCAAGTCTACATACCAAGAACTTTTCTGTAATACTCATTGGTGTACCCATAAAGTAAACTACATGATTTAAATTTCAAATAAATCCATCTAACTCATGGGGATCATTCATAACCTTAAAGGATGATGTTTTCTCACAATTCAACACTCATGATCGATCCCTATCTCCTATAGGTACCAATTGTACCTACAAAACTACTTCCTAGGATTGCAATATATTATGGTAAATAACATAAAATGAAAACTTTATAGTGTTGTGAAACTTTCAATCCATATGTGGATTACCTTGATGAGAATCAACTTCATCATTTTTGGAACCTAAGTAACATGTCTCAGAGGCATACTATTGCAAAAATAATGATATGAAAAAATCATACATAGAGTTGTTTTAGTTAAAACTAGAAAAAAATAAGAATTTTTTTTATCATTAACATAAAAATATCAAAATAAGATAACCACATCCAAACATCCAATTTTATCTTGAGTCTCATCATTGAATGTTCTTGATAAATACTCATTGTAGCCTTCCTTTCATGTCTTGAAATCATATATTTGGTTTACCAAACATCCCACAATATTGACTATTGAGGAACGATGACCTCTTATACTAAAATATGATGATCATTATCAAAAATCCCTCTCAGTATTAGTATTTAATAAAATTTAATAATATGTGATGTGTTTTACCAATCTCCTCATGCTGGTGTACAACACATGACCATCCAAAAATCAAATAGAGGGAATTATTTCTCCAAACTAAAAGTAGAAAACATGAAATATATATTAATTAATAATGAAATAGTGGATGATAATATATATATATATATATATAGAAAAAAAATATTGTATGGGGTATAATTGAATAGGTAGAAATCTAATATCCTAGACACAAGACCTACTACAATGAAAGATATAAAATAATAAAGCTACACAAATAGTCTCTATGTTATATAGTGGGAATACATCTACAATATGACCAATTGAAACCCTAACCTAGATGACAAAAAACCTAACTACCTCACTTTAGCACATTCTCATTCCCTACATCGACAAAACAACAAGGTCTACACACTACTAAAGTGGTTCATATTGTGTTAACTAACATGCTTTGTAGGGACCCACTTAGGGGTTCGATAACAAGCCTTTGTACAGTAATTCTATGATTCAATACATCATAGAAAAAAATGGAAGCATTATAATATTTATATATCGAAATAATGGATATCAATTTAGTTTTCCCCTTTTCCATATTTCCTAATAAAATTTGATATTAATTTTCAAATAATTTCATATAGATATATCGAAATGGATAAATCAAGTAATGGAAATTCATATATAATATATAATATTAAATCCATGGATGTATAAATAAAATAGTCCAATCCAAAACATCCTCAATTGACTAAAGGTCAGGTAACATCTTTCAAAGGATCACATTATTAAAATTATATCATAGAAACAAAAATATATCCAAGAAAATTGTTTCCACCAAAGTCAGAAGACATTTTTATTTTATCAAGAGAAAAGAGGAATAGCCAAAAAAATTAACACCAAATATATCTAACATGTACATAGAATAACATGCATTGGGGGTGGTGGAACACCATACTAATGAACCCTTAGATAGTGGAAAAATATATTACTACATCATCCACCAATGTATCCATGGAATACCATGTATTATATTTTGAAAACCATGTCATAATTCAATTTTCATTATAACCATTATTATAGAACAATTTTAAAAACAATATTTAAAAATTCATTGAAAAACACATTTCATTTACCAAAATTAGGAGAAAACAAATTTATAAAAAAATATTTACAGACACATATATAAAATCACTCAATCATAAAATTTACTTTGTAGAAAAGTTATCAAAATCATAGAAATACAGATCAACAGGATTGGATGGATAAAGAGTCACGTCCCTCAAATCTCAGGTCCCACCAATTAGTCATCAGATCTTTCTTCCAGGAAGAATACATAAATGACACCAGAGGCTCTGAGATTAGTTGACACAAAAAATAACTGATTCAGTTTAAAAAAAGGTTTTTTGAATAGGATACATTATAACATATCATATTCATACAGATTTACCACACCCCAATGAACAATGCATTAACCCAAGGAACATAATCACATAATACATAAAGACGGAAACAAGAAAAACAGAAACATATATCAAGGATATGTCCGAGGATGTATCTGAGGAAAGTTATACAGTGTCATATATTTAAAATAAGGATTCATTATTTATACAATTTAAATGTAGTTTTTCATTTTTTTATGATGTCACGACCTGTCTACACCAAAAGGAGGGAAGGGTAAACAAATTTCCAGGCCCTTCCTAATTCAAGATGAAGGAGGGATAATGGCCCCCGAAACTCGCCTTCAATAGGTCTCGGAGTGGCGACCAGCGCCAAGGGTATATAATCACACACTAAATGCATGTAATTTCTCTTATTGTTATAATAGGATCTGGAGATAATATGGTAAATCCCAAAAACACCAAAAGAAAAATGTAAAAGTAAATCCAAGAACCATTCCCAATGCATGTTACAAAAGTAAAATCCTCAAAGTACAAAGTGAATACAAGGGTAAAGTACCAAAGAATGAAAAGTAGAAACTGTAACTGCCCCAAAGGTCTGAGATAGTATGGTCCTGCATAATCCCCAAAGTCCTCTTGGAAACTTGAAAGTAGTTTTATATACGTAGGGTGAGTATACAAGTACACTGAGTAGGGAAAACCAAAGACTCTCGTGCACAAGTGGGGGAACATGCTAATGTCTCGTGAGAAGCAGACAATCAACACTATCAAATAGTTCATACATCCCACTCATCGGACACACTAACCAAATAATGAAAGAAAGTAATATATATAATTAGACAACATCGATGTTTGGGTACCCCACGCCACTTTCCCACTAGTTATTGAAGACATCCTATGCATCGAACCAATCCCACCATTCTCACTGCAATCCCACTGCCTCACCCCGCTCGTAAATACCTGGGCTATATCCCCAGGAAATCACATTGCCAAACCACACCGGCAAACACCTGGGCCACAACTGTCACACGTAACCACACCTGTAATCACCTAGGCCAGAACAACCACCGCCACGCCCGAAGACACCTGGGATAGATGATCCACTTCCATGCCCGAAGACACCTGGGAATCATCCCAAAGACACTTGGGAAACAACCAACCTGCACACACCTGGGCTAACCACCATACAACCCTGACCGAAGGTTCTTGGGATAATAGTGGACTTCAGTCCATCACAACCTGCCCGAAGATACTTGGGCTATCTAGGAGAGGGAGCAGAAAGGAGCTAATAACCAACCACTAATAGAAGTGTTGGAAAAAACACCCTCCCCCCATGAAATGGTGGAGTTCTACACTAAGTGCTCAACTTAGGTGGGGCGTCAATAAGAAACCCAAAAACTAAAAGTATATATATAGGTGACAAGCACTCTCCAATGTTTAGGTTTTTATTCAGCCAGCCTAATGAACACTAACATCACTCATGTACGAGTCACAACTCACACCTAACAAAACACATATGTCCCATATGTTTTCATGTTCAGTAATGATGTTTAACTAGTTTCTGCACCTACTTGTGAAACTAGTAGGCATAAGAATATGTCTAGGAAAGAAAAATGTCATGTATTAACTACAAAAACCACACCTAGTTCTCTCGTAATGTCACAAAATCAAAAGGGATAAGAGATCCCTCAATGTTTTGGAACCGAAGAAAAACCCCAAGATACAAACTACACCTTCTGCATCCTTGGATTCTATTGAGATCCCTCTATGTAATGGAAAAAAGGAAACCCTGAGACACTGCCACCGTGTCCCCCCCCCCCCAAATGGTTTCTCATCAACAGAGGATCCCACCCCAATTCGTGATATAAATAAGGTAACCACCCAGCTATAAAATTCACAACCACTGAATACATATCAATAGGGGATCCCATCTCCATCTACATCTCCCAAAAAATAGCCCGTGATGGGAAAAAACCAAACCACCACTATCATCACAAAATAGGCCCATACCTGTATTTTAGATTAATAATATTTAACACACTCCATGATTTATATTTCCGTGTGATTTAACCGAGGTTATCACAAAAAGGGATTTATCCTGGTGCCTTAGTTTATTTAGCTGGATATATGTAATTAACCAAATTCCTTTACACAGTAAGGGTAAACAAGTACAATCTATTTAGACATCACAAGAGGTAAGGTTTCATTAGTGCACTGAGAAAAGACCACCAACTACCAGGATTTTCAGTAGGTGTAAGCCCCCACAATTCAGAAAAGAAGATCATAAAACAACGTAGCATCATCAATCACAGCCCCCCTTCATTCCTTAGAGTCCATTAATTATCTTCATTAAGGTTTGGCTAATACAATTATACAGAATCAAAAGCATTCCCACCCCGCATGATACACAAAAGGGAGAGACGAATTAGAAATTCCCTACTTGTTAATCAACGATCGATGCTAAGCCTGGGCGTGAAACTCCACCGATAGCGACGCGGCTCGTCTGAACGAAAAGCAGCCCATCAGAATTAAAAGCGACTTACCTAGACGAAGGGTACTTCTAGCATAGGATGACTGAGAAAAGAAACCTAGGAGTATCTTTTTTGTTTATAAAGGCCAGGGACGGTTGAGATAAGAACACAAAACTGCATAAGGAGAGGGGTCGTGGGTTGACCACGCGGCCACACATGCCATTAAAGGGTCGGGCAGTTTAAACCGACGTACACACCAGGTTAATTAATTAAATATATAAATTAAACGACATTTATGGGTGTTACTGGGCTTTAAAACGTGCTTAAAGGGGTCAAAATAGGGTTTAAAACCCAATTTGCGCAAAAAGGAGCGCTACTGGAAAAACCTCGTGGGGGTAGGCGAGAGCCACCGGTACCTAAGAGCTACCTGTGGCTGACATCCACCAGTAACTGAGCTACCGATAGGCTACAACCACTGGTAGACCGACCTACCGGACGACAGAGCTACAGGTAGGATACGGCTACCGGTAGACTGAGCTATCGGTAGACAGAGCTACTAGTAGACTGTGGCTACCAATAGACTGAGCTTCTGGTAGGCCTGCTACTAGTAGGATATGGCTACCGGTAGGCCTACCATAGGGTCAAACTTCATCGAGGTTCCCAGACTACCCAGAACACCCAACATCAGATTTTGACAAAGGAATGGACCCCCAAAAACCCAGGCCATTACATCAGAAACCTCTCAACCGATTCTTGTCCTCGAGAATAAAAACAACCTAGATGGAAAGAGAGGGTCCGATCAACCACCTCGAAAGATACCACTCAGGATTGAACCTCATTGATAACAAAGAACACCTTCATGTCTAGGGTCAAGCAATATACCATGCCAACTGCCTAGCCATGTGAGTTGGGGAGTCTCCTTCCCCCATGTCAAGATAATATCCACTTTGGGCAGCACTGACACACCGGTATATGTTTAATCATGTCCACCTTAATGTGTCTTGATTAGGGGTCAGGTCAACCCTCCACGTAACCAGGATATTTCACACACATTCAGAGGAAAGAAAACCGCATATTTCATAGCCAACGGGACAAAATGTTCTACCACAATAGATATAACAGAACATCAGAAAACTCAAAACAACTCTGGGCACTGGGAATGAATCTGTGCTTCCCTCTCCACTGTACTCTTCTCAAGCCCACCATGTCTCCAAAACACACTAACTAAGGGAATGGTTTTCCCACAAAGCACCTTATCCTTGAGGTCCTCGATCATTACTAGTCTCTTCACAAAAGTCATGTCGTCCTCTATGTCCATCTCTCCCCAGCCGAGGACGTTTGAATCGTTATGTAGATACCGACGGAGCTGGGACACATGGAAGAAATCATGTATCCTCAGTTGCGGATGTGGTAATGCTAGCTGGTAAGCCACTTCGCCGACCCAACATAACACTTCGAAGGGTCCGATGAACCTAGGAGAAAGCTTACTCACTTTGTTGAACATCTGTTGTCCACACTGAGGGGAGACCTTCATGAACACATGGTCTCCAACCTCAAACTCCAAGGGCCACCTCGTGGTATCAGCATATGACTTTTTTCGGTCCTGGTCCACCTTCATCCTTTCCCGTATAAGATGATATTTCTCATTCGTGCTCTGATCCACCTCCGGTCCAAGGGTGACTGCCTCTCCGACTTCGGTCCAACACACAGGTGAGTGGCATGACCTCTCATACAATGCCTCAAACGGGGCAATACCAATGGTAGAGTGATATATATTATTGTATGTGAACTCTAACAGAGTTAAGTATCCCACCCATGATCTTCCTGAGTCCAGAACACATGCCCGCAACATATCCCCCAATGTCTGGATGGTGCGCTCTGTCTGCCCATCTGTCTCGGGGTGGAAAGCAGTGCTAAGGCATAGCTGGGTGCCAAAAGTATGCTGAAAACCACTCCAGACTCATGAGGTAAAACATAAATCCTTATATGAGACAATGGACCTCAGAACTCCATGCAACCGCTCCAACTCATCCACATAACTTCGTTCCAAATCATCCACTAAACTTGACTCCTTAATCGCTAGAATGTGAATTGATTTCATCCACCGGTCCACTACTACCCTGATGGCGTCATATCCTGCTTGGACCTTGGTTAGAACCGTGACGAAATCCGTCGATATTTCATCCCACTTCCACTCAGGGACATCTAGATACTGCAGTAGGAGCCTGGAACTCGATGTTCAACCTTCACTTGCTGACACACTATACACTTGGCAACAAACATTTCCACTGCTCGCTATCCCTACAGCTCCGGCAGGAAAGGCCTGGCTGGAAGCTGCTGGTGGGGGGGTACTGGGGATGTCCGCCACCACCGTACTATACCCAGTCTGGGAACAGACTCCGGATATGTCCATGGATCTCACAAACGAAGCACCGCGGTCCTTAGCCCGAATGAAAATGGCGAGGACCAGGAGACCAGAACTGAAACTGCTGCAGCCTGCTCCCTGCTAGTCGGAACCTGGAGGGTCCTTACACTGGAGGCTTGGTGCTCACGACCTTCTGCTTTGATGGAAAGATCTATATCCCCTCTCATGATAAACCTCCTAGAGCATGCATCCTCTCCACCACTTCGGCCTTCTTATGTACCTCCTAGTACGTCGGGAGGCTAAAGGGGGTAACAACATACTCGAGGGAGGGTCAGAGCCCCTCCTCTAAATGTCTTGCCTGAGACTCCTCACTAGGGAAGAGGTCCGGAGCAAAATGTACGAGTTCCTTGTACTTGATTCGTATCTACCTCACTGACATACTCCCTTGCTGGAGGGAGAGTAGCTTCTGTCTCTTTTCCGCATTCATCGTCGAAGAGAGGAAATATGCCTGGAAATCCCTCTCGAAATCAGCCCATGCCACCTCATCCTCTCTCCTCTCACCCAAGTAAAGAATCCACCATTGAAGCGTCACTCCCCACATCTATATGACAGCTAGAGAATCCTATTACTCGTTCGGAGACACGATCAGGCCGAAATCTATCACTAACACCTCTAGATAGCCTTCCGTCTTCACGTATGAGGTGCTACCCTCATACATCTCGAGGGTATGTTGCTGGAAGGCCCAAAGTGTCTTCTTCCACTGGTCATCCTCCTCCTCTCGATCAGCTCTATGCCGATCTTCCAAGGTATTCTCCGGGGCCTCGATCTCTTTTACCACATGTGGTCGCCTTCCAGGTGCCATAACTGTAAGGTAAACAAGAAATGCCTAAGCCCAAGTAGTGCAGAATACTGTTCTTAAAAACTTTCTTAATATTTTTATTGATTTCAATTCAAAAAACACCCATGAAACATGAGAACACAAGTCATTATTATTCATGTAACTTTCAAGGGCCCCTGCCCTGCAAGTATCATGGCCTCACTTGGTCATTCGGTAGGTCCATAGTCCTTGCATCGGATCACAGGGGACCCAAAAATCCTATTTCCTTGCTGGTATTCCCTTGCCTAATTCATGCACCAAGGTCACCCAACACTGTTACCTACCATACCATGTAATCCTCCCTGTTCCTAACTCCAGAATCCATCCAATCTCTCAACTCTGACTTTGATATCATTCTATCACAACCCTCCTTCACCAAAATGAGGGAAGGGTTAGCATATTTCCCGACCCTTCCTTCTTCAAGTTGAAGGAGAGATAATGACCCCCGAAACCAGCCTTCAATAGGTCACAGAGTGGCGACCAGTGCCAAGGGTATAGAATCAATCTCTACATTGAAGGCATTTCCATTATTATATTAATAGGATCGGGTGATAAGATGGTAAATCCCAACAAACCAAAAGAAGAATGTAAAAGAAAATCTACGAACCATTCCCAATGTATGTTACAAAAGTAAAATCCACAAAGTAAAAAGTGACTACAAGGTTAAAGTACCAAAGAATGAAAAACGGAAACTGAAACTACCCCAATGGTCCGAGCTATTATGGTCCCGCGTGATCCCTGATATCCTCCTAGAAACCTGAAAGCAGTTTTATATACGTTTGTTGAGCATACATGTAAACTCATTAGGGAAAACCAGAGACTCTCGGGCACAAGTGGGGGAACATGATAAAGTCTCGTGAGAAGCAGACAAACTACACTATCATGGAGTTCATCTATCCCACTCACCGGCCACACTCACCAAATAATGAAAGAAAATAATATATATAATAAAATCACATCGATGTTTGGGTACCCCACACCACTTTCCCAATAGTTACTGAAGACTTCTAATGCATTGAACCAATTCCACCATTCTCACCACAGTTCCACTCCCACACCCCGCCCACACACACCTGGGCCATATCCCCACACAGTCCCACTGACCAACCTCGCCCGCTAATACCTGGGAGAAAACTATCACATGTATCCATGCCTGCAAACGCCTAGGCCAGAACAACCACCGCCACAACCGAAGACACATGGGCTAGAAGACCCACTACCACGCCCGAATACACCTAGGCCTCATCTTGAAGACACTAGGGAAACCACCAACCCACACACACTTGGGATAACCACTATACAACCCTTCCTGAAGGTTCTTGGTCTAATAATGGACTTCAGGCCATCACAGCCTGCCCAAAGATACTTGGGAATCCGGGAAAGGGAGTAGAAATGACCTAATAACTAGCCACCAATAGATGTGTTGGAAAAAAACACCCTCCCCCATGAAATGGGGGTGTTCGGTACTAAGTGCTCAACTTGGATGGGTCGCGAATAAGAAACACAAAAACTACAAGTATATATTGTTAACAAGAACTCTCCCAAGTTTATGTTTTTCTTCAGCCAGCCTAAGGAACACAAAAAACACTCAAGTCCGAGTCAAAACATACACCCAAAAAAACCCATTTGTCCCATTAGTTTTCATGTTCAGTAATGTTGTTTAACTAGTTTCTGCACCAGCTTGGGAAACTAGTAAGCATAATCATATGACCAAGATAGCAAACAAACAATCATTAACTACAACATCCATGCCAGGTTTTCTCGTAAAGTCACAACAACAAAAGGGATAAGAGATCCCTCAAAGTAATGGAATAAAAGAAAACCCCCAAGATATACCCTACACCTTTTGAAACCATGGAGGCTAGTGAGATCCCTCGAAGTAATGGAAGCAAAGGAAACCCCGAGACACTGCCCTGTGTCGCCCCAAATGGTTTCTCATCAACAGAGGATCCCACCCCAATTCATGATTTAAACAAGGTAACCACCTGACCATAAAATTCACAACCACTGAATCCATATCAAAAGGGGATCCCATCCCCATCTATATCGCCCAGCAAACGGCCCGTGAAGGAAAACCAACCAAACCACCACCACCAACACAAAGCAGTCACGTACTGGTATTTTCAGATTTATAAGATTTAACACACTCCATTATCTCAATTTCTGTGTGCTTTATCCGGGGTTACCAAAAAAAAAGGATTGATCCTGGTGCCTCAATTTATTTACCCGAATATATGTAATTAACCAAATTCCTTTACACGGTAAGGGTTCACAAATACAACCCATTTAAACATCACCAGTTGTAAGGGTTCATTAGTGCATAGAGAAAAGACCACCAACGACCATGATTTTAAGTAGGTGTAAGCCCACACAATTCAGAAAAGAAGATCATAAAACAGAGTTGCATCATCGATCACAATTCACCTTCATTCCTTAGAGTTCGTTCATTATCTTCATTAAGGTTTGGTTAATCCAATACTACAGAATCAAAAGCATGCCCACCCTATATGATACACAAAACAGAGAGACAAAGGAGAAATTCCCCACTTTTTATTCAACAATCGACGTTAATCCTGGGCGTCGAACTTCAAGGATAGTGATGCGGTTCGTCTGAATGAAAAGTGGCTCGTCTGAACGAAAAGTATATCATCTGAACAAATGGTACTTCTAGCACAGGGTGATCGAGAACATAAAACTTAGGAGAACCATTTTTTTTATAAAGGCTGGGGACAGTTGAGAGAAGAATGTGAAACCACGTAAGGAGCGGGGTCGTGGGTTGACCACGCGACCCCACACGCCATTAAAGGGTCAGGCAGTTTAAACTGATGCACAAACCAGGTTAATTAACTTAATATTTAAATTAAATGACATTTATGGGCATTACTGGGCTTTAAAAGGAGCTTAAAGGCCGTCAAAATAGGGTTTAAACCCTAATTTTTTCAAAAAGGAGCACTGCTGGAAAAACCTCGTGGGGGTAGGAAAGAGCCACCAGTAGACCGAGCTACAGGTAGACAGATCTACCGTTAGGCTGAGGCTACCGGTAGACTCACAAACCAGTAGACAGAGCTTCCGGTAGGCTGTGGCTACTGGTAGACAGAGCTTTCGGTAGGCCTACTACCGGTAGGCCTACTGTAGGGTCAAACTTCATCAAGGTTCCCACACTACCCAGAACACCCAACATCATATTTTCAAAAAGTAATGAACCCCAAAAAACATGGGCCATTACATATAATATGATAATTGTTTTTCACAATATGCTTCTTGGTCATAGTCAATATGAGGAACTTGAATAAACAATGATAACGCTGAGTGTTTCATGTGGTATAATAATGAGAATTTTGAAATTCATTGTTCCTAATTATAAATATCATGAATAGAATCATGAAGTTTGTATGATTATTGGATACTCTTTTAAGGATATAGATACTGAAAAAGACATGTGAATGTTATGGTATGTTCTAATAATATTTATTACATTATAAATATGAATCATTGATATGATAGAGGATGTGAAACCTGAAAGAATTTTTTTATATAATATATTTGGAAAGAATAAGATGATGAAGCTTGAGTTATAGTTCCAAAAATATTGTTTAATGATTTATGTGTACATACTTTGGGGATCAAAAATTATTTTATATGAATAATAAAAACATAATAATTTTTAGTATAATAATTTTAATAATGACTGAAATGGATATTTTGAATTGTTATGAAAATATAAAAAATTAATTTAATGGCATGGTGTTACTAATATTGACATGTGATTAAGGGAAATATAACCCATAATATTTTATTATTATTTATTTAATATTTTTTTTATAATGGTATGGTGGATATGGATAAATAAAATGGACAATACTGATTACAAATGAAATGATTAGCTATTTGTCGAAAAAGTGGTTTATTCTATCATTAGTGGAATTTATGACATTTTTAGACGTATAGAATATATCTAGTAATCATTGAGTCGAGAATTAATGCATTCTTAAGATATAGGTTTTTAGTAATTACCATGTTTCACGATAGTACATGATGGGGTTATTAATGTGTTTTATGTGTGAAAAATAAGAGCTATATTATAATATATCGGGGATCAATTCTATGTATTCTATGGTAAATTTAGTGACCTTATCTCTATTGTTTTGGACTTATTCCTTTTATAAAGGCTATATGTATAACAACATAAGGAATGGATTATGCTAAACATCATATTTGGTTTCATAATTTTGATTATTATATATCTATAATATGATTTATGCATATTGGATAATTTAAGAAAACATTTTTATTGTGATATAAAAATATATAGAATAACATATCATAACATGTATCTCTGGATCGTCTAATGAATAACTATCATTCATTTCTTGTAATAAGAGATGTACTGGAAATTGATCATGGAATAATAAAAGGATGTGATATACTTATGAAAGGTAATAAAATCTGGTAATTATTTAATTTAATAAAAATTATTCAACTTTGTGGAAAGGAATATAATTCAAAATAATTTATCCTAGTACCTCATTTTATAATGAATAAAATAGTACCTTACATAATCATATATTTATGGCCTTGTGATTGTTATCTTTCTTCTTAACCAGTTTCTCTATCACTCTCTCTTAGAGCATGGTAGTTATATTTCACTTCCATGAATTTGTTTTCAGTACCCACCTATGTGCTCATATGTGAAAACCTAGTTATGTGTTGCTTTGGGTAACCATTATTTATCTAAATTTACCTTTTGAGAAGGATGTTTTAGTATTAATTATTATGGTATAGGTTTCTAATAAATAAAATCTCATGTATTACTGAGATACATTTTGAGGGAAAAATTAATTTTCATGGTGGTATAATGTAACACCGCAGATGTTGTGAAAAATAGTTTTTTTAATTAAATTAATCATTTCTATATCATTAATTTCAGGAAACTATGAATATAACTTGTGTTATATGAAAACACCCATCTGTTATTGCATTGTATAGAACACAATGTTGAGGTCTCTCTACAAGAAAAAAAATTATAATATGATACATCTAACACTATGTTTGGTTTGTGTTACACACAATGGTGACTTCTTTTGATAGCATGAGTTATATGCAATACCATGTTTTTCCAAGCTACATTATTTTATTAGTATTTTCATTAAGATATTATTATATTTACCCCTAGTTGTTGGAATGTAAATTATAAATAAGATTAACAAAAATATGATAATAGAATTTTTTAAATTATATAAAATTAATACTTTGGTTTATCAATTTTCTATAAATGAAATTAAGAAAAATTTAAAAATAAACAAAAAAATTTCCAAAGAATATTATTTTTCTATTTAAAACACCATTTTATCTCATTAAATTAAAAATCAACAATTTTTTAATGTTATTAATAAAATTTATATATATATATATTAAATCATTTTTTGACTATCACCTAATATATTTGATTAGCAAAAGATAAGAAAATGTAAAATTTTATGAATGAAAAAATATATTTCGGAAAAGGGTAATTTTTTCACCTTTTATTGGAAACCCATTTAAAATAGAATATCTGAGTCATTTATAAATTTCATATGTAAAAATTAACTTATTATTTATAATAGGGGAAAAAATATTTATTTTCATGATTTTTTATATTTTATAATAAGTGTAAAGTTGTGATGAATAATGAAAAATACAAAATTAAAATTGAAAAGGTACATTTTCATTAAAATAATTTAAAGTGTCAAATTATATATTTTATTGTTTTTAATTTATAATTAGAAAAAAAAATTTATCATGTAATCTAATTAACTTTATTGGAATCAATTTTACAATAAATTTGGATATTATAACTTTTCAATCATTTGGATGTTTAAACTTTTAATCCATGACATCTCCCTCCATCAATAAGGATAATATTAAAAAAATTATTGAAAATTTCGGGAATTGAATTATGAAAAATGGATTCCATACATGGAATTAGAAGGTCAAAATTTAGTAAATAGACCCCTTGTTATCCAATATTAATAGTAACAGTAGTATTTTTTAACCATGATTATGGGTAAATTGGGTAACTAAGGGTAATCATTTTATTATAAATTTTACAAAAATACCCTAAAACTGATAGAAATTTTATTTTATCTAATTTATTTGACCCCTATCACATAAGAATAAGAATTTTCAAATTTTAATGGACATTGTTCTTAAAAAATGACTTATATATTTTTAAACAAAAAGGGAGTGACAAAATGTAACATTATTTCATTTAATGTGTATAATATTTTTAATATGGGGTTAAATAGAATATATTTCATAATATATATATTTATTGAAGATAATAATTTTATCTACTTCATTTATATTTACACTTAATTTTTAGTGAAGAAATAATTATCATAAATAATTAAATATTGATGATAAAATAATTACATGATTAATGAAACAATAAATTAAATGATATTATAAACTTTAAAATGAAAATATTTTTATTTAATATTTATTATTGAAATATTTTCTAGGTAAATACCAAAAATTGTTTTGTATTAAATTATTTTTATGTTATCTAGCTTGCTGGAATGATTTTTAAAAAGTCTGTGTTATGAATTTTATAAAAATTGGCACATATAATTTTTTGAAAATAATATATTATTCAATTGATTAAAAATAGTTAAAAATAAATACAAAGGGATGATATAGGGTATATAATATCTTAAATTTTACATTAATGATCAAATTGAATCTTTATATGTTTAAATTAAATCCTATTAATGTTAAAAACATTTTTACTATAGTTAAAACTTATTTTTATTAACTATGGGTTAATCAAACTGATATGGTTTAAGATAATAAAAAAAAATTATAGTAAATGTTGTTTGATTTTATTAAAACCTCATATCATATTGTATTCAAATAAATGGATTTTTGGTGGTAACTAGGTTGTTATTTATTTTATTAACATTTAAATGTTGCAAAAATTTGAAAAGTTCTCGTACCCTTTCTTACAAAAGGGAACCCCTCATCTTTTTTCACACTTAATAACCTATTTGGTATAAAAAAACTCTATCAAAATATTCTCCCCAATTAAATCACTACATCATTGAAACGTTAATTTGTGCATAAATCAAACTATTAAATTACTTTTGTAAAAATAAAAAAGTGACACTAAAAGAAGAGGTATCATTTATCAATGAATGTTTCTATTTTATTTATTCCATGAACCCACGAAATTATTCTTATTACATGATTCTATATAACCCTATATTTTCTAAATTTAATTATATGTTTTTATTCAATGGTTTTTACCTAAAATAACTAACTTCCATCTAATGGGTAATGAACATACAATTCATTTGTATGGAGAACTAGCACCTCCAAAAATGAGGTTATTCATTTTTTATTTATCAGTACTCATGGATGGGAATTATGATTTTCACATTGTTTTCATGGGATATATATGTTTACTATTATTTATGTATTCCATTTTAATTATTATAAAATACATACCTTCATGATTTCTATTTTTTAAAATACAAAAACATCTTTTGTTGATGTGTGGACTACTACCTCCACAAAGAGATGTTATTAATTCCAACATTACATTGAATTTATTATCAATGATTTTTGTGAAAATATATGATATATATGACATAATAATTCTAATATAATGATATTATATACATATATATATATATATGAAATTTATTTTCATTCTTTCATTATGACATAAAATGGATGTAGCGTTTTCTCGCACGGCCTAACATCTCCATGAACGGTGTATTTAATATGTTGTTTTTGTATTTTATAAATAAAAAAAATACATATATAATGAATATATATGATATGTATATCTTTTTTATAATAATGGATATAATTATATCATGATTTTTGTATGAGTTCCATGAATAACAGGTCAAAACATAGATGTCAATCCAAGCATCGTTTCCACGAAACACAAATTAAACATGGAATTATTGATAAGCGTGTAATATAAATTAATATGTAAATATAATACAAAATTATATATATTAATATTCTTATATGGTAGATATATAAAAAACATGTATTTAATATATATGAGTTTTGAAACTGAATGATTATGGTCAAGACTTATGGTATTGGTATTTCTAGTCTCACTTTTATTTCTGTGACTTATGCCAATATACCCCCACATGTATTATTTGTGGTGTATATACTACCCATTACTGCAATAAATGATACTAATACTTTAATTTCTGTCTATTTACATAACTTTTTTGTGATCTCCCTTTCTTGGGGTTTATTGATCAAAATTTACCAAATTAGTAATGTAATTTTTACTCAATTTTACTTCTTTGAGAGACATGTTATGTTATGCACCTAGAATCAATTAAGAGGTGAAAACACCAATATTTTAAATATTAAATCATGAATATACTTATTTTCTATGTATTATGTGATTAATGTACTTTTATTTCTTTTTCATTCATAAATCTATGTTCATTGAATTTTTTTCTAAAGATGATGTTAATGTGTTTTAAATTATATTTTAAGAGTGTTCGTGAAAATGGATTTGAAATAGGATTTAAATAGTTTCATAGGTTCCTTTATAATATTTCATGTTTTTTTCAATGAATAATTTCAAAAAATATTTTATAATTATAAAATCATTTTTTCAAAGAGGAAAGGATATTTCCCTTAATACGTTTTTTAAAAATATAATTCTAAATTATTTTCTCTCTATGTTGACATATGTTGGTGTTATCCATGCTTTAATGAGGATATCACCGAAGGATTGAAATACATTATTTCTCATAATTTTTTTTAATGTTTCCATGATATTTACGAAACCTATTTCTTTTCTATGAGTAATATTATGATGATGGGTTTATGAATCTCATTTCTTTACATGGGTTATGATATAATATTTGACTTTTATTATTCTGGGACACATATGTATTATTTTAAATATTTTATTTCTAGTACATATATCTCTTTATTATTTAATTTTAATGATTTATAAACTGGGTATAGACAAGATGGAAATTTTTACTGAACCCAGTTAATTAAAGGACTTTGTCTGGTAAGATGGTCTTGGGAGTGACCCATCATTACAAAGATGATATATTGAGTCATCCATGTAAACTAATATGGCCCTGATAGAAATCCATGGCTATAAATATGGAATAGGGAGTGATCCAAAACTACACTGATGACTTCGATAGTGATTCCTTTACTACTATTTATATTATTTTATATATATTCATGTTTTCCACAATTCATTATCTTATTCCTATATTATAATTGGATATATTATAGTCTTGTGTTATTTCATGCTTTTTTATCTTATGAACTGTGATTATATATTCCATGACTTCTGAATATATTTTAAATCAATTGTATGACATTATAATATTATTTTCATGTTCTCATACCCTTATGTTCTAGATTATGATTATATATCACCCTTGTTTCCCTTAATATGCATCCAAGATCACACTTTTCATAATAATTATTATCAAAGAAAGGTTTTTATTTATGTTTATTATTGATTAATATCTTGGTGGATGTATTAAAATTTATTTCAATATATTAGAGGTTTTTGATCCATGTTTCCAAGGCACAAAACTATTATATTCATTATTAATGTTTTAATGTATTTTGAAAAAATGATATAATGTTAATGTACATTAATTATATGACAATATATAAATAATATTTTCATGAATAATATTTTTTTCCCCAAAATAAATTCTATTAACTTAAATGTTATATGATTCATCAATCATGTGTGAAAATAAAAAAAATATCACGAGAATAATAGATGTATTTTTAGAGAGAAAGGTTTTTTGGGAATTCTTTTTGATTTTCATAAACTCAAGTAGAAAACATGTATATCCTCAAAAATATAATTTAATGGTAATTAAATAAAACTTACAGAATTATAATTGAATTAACATAATGAAAATTCTACGAAAGAGTGAAAAACCAATTTAATGCTGTTGTGTTTTTTGCATCCCCTTACCTTAATTCCTACTTCATTATGTCAGTGTTGTGGCTCCCTAATAACAAAATTATATTTATTAATATAGTGATCTAGATGTTAATTAGTGTCATCTAAAAAAATATTTATAAATTAATGGTAATTTATTATTTTTAATACATATTTTATGAAATTTAAGTATTTCGATATCATGTTTTTCTTAAAATTTTCCCATTTTCCATGATTATTAAATTTTGTTAAATGTAAATTATAAATTAGTATAATTAATTCGAGAATAATTGAATATATTTAATTAAATATTTATATCTTATATATAAACAAAACTATCCTTCTTTGATGGTGGTTATAAATATTTTTTTCACAATGTCTCGGTAGGTAGTTAACCAACCTTTAATGGGACGTTATAGAAAGAGGACGAAAATGGGTAAGAAATTTCTATATATGTCATCTATATGATACATTAATTAGGTTAAAATAAATAATTTAATGTTAAATTCATTAATAAATAATTTTTAGTGTATATAGTTTTGAAAGTAATTGGAAAAAGATGAAACAAAATAGAAAAAAGGGAATGATTAATAGAGACGTACTCTTTTCTTGAGGTGGCTTCCGTTGCACGTCACTATGACTCCTTTGGTGTTGGGAGTTGAAGGATGAAGAATATACCGAGGATTTTTAAGATTCCTAAGAGGTATTATTTGGATATATAATTATATGTCTAATGAGAATGATGGGTGGTGTTCCAAAGAATAGAGAGGGGTTTTTTATATGTGGTTAGAGGGGTATTTTTAGAATAAAATATCAAGAAATACTAAATGTAAAAGGCGGGGGTTTTAGTATATTTTTTTTGAAATTAAAATTTATTTATTAATATAATATAATTAGGCTAATTAGTCAGAAAAGTTTATAATTTTCATTCATTAGTTTATTTTAATGGAATGTGAAAAAAGGAACAAATGATTTTAAAGAAATATTTTGACTTTTGGTATTAGGAAATACATTATCGGGTTATAAATTGATTTTATTCTATATTAGTGAATTATTTTTCAAATAAAAAATGAATAGGCGAACATGAATTTATTTAATTGATTATTTTAGTAACACATCAAGAATTATATAATTTAGGTTACATGGTATATGTTAAAATAATATTTTCACTATTCCTCATAAAAATTACGTATTCTAAAAAATTAAACAAATATCACCATTATAAAATTTCTACATTATGATTTCATAAAAGGATTCAATTTTATGAAATTAATTTTCAAAATATTAGATTGATTTTTTTATGAAAAATATTTTTATTAAATAAATACATATTTTAACATGTTAACCGATGTTATGAAAATTTGAAAAATTATATAAAATATTATAAAATAATCTTATAATTATAATATAATTAAATATTAATATATGAATTAATTTTAGGGAAAATAATGATATTAATTAAGGAATTATAAATAAATGATTATGTTTTATAATAATACCAGAACTTAATTTACCATTTTAAAACATTTATTTACAGATAAACTTATGTAATTATATCTTATTTTAATTTATAAGATGCATTCATTTTATTTACACATTCATAGGTGAGGTTACTATTTTATTAGAGAAATTATTATTATTATTATTATTCATTTTACTATTCCAATTGTTAAGTTTGTATTACATTGGTATAAGTTCCATTATTTCTAGAAATATATTTTATTAAATTCACAATTCATTTATAACATTAGTATTGTGTTCCATGTGTGATTATTTGTTATTTATATTTTGTGAAATTATTATAAAAAAGGAATACCAATTTATACATTTTTTTCATTTCACTGTTTAACGTAACTAGAGGTACTGAAGTGGAATTCTAATGAGATCCACCTCTACCACTGTTGTGATGATTGTGCCACTTCCTCTTCTTTACTGGAATACCATAGAATCTACAACTAGGTGGAATAGAAAGGAAAAAATATCAATCCATTATTTCAATATTTATATCTTCCATAATATACATATCTTCTCTATCTACTTAGGTTAAATGTTTCAGCATAGATAAATATGGTATTATATCAATTCTAAAACAATTCTGGTACTTCTTCGATTTCATCTTTTCATTCATTACCACCTATGGTGACAAAACGAACGATATCAACAAAATATTTGGATTAGGATGATCCTAAATTCTATCTATTTTATAAATATAAAAACTCTAGAGACCACTCCACTATTATTGACGTATAAAAAACTACACGAAAAAGATATTCTTTAAATAATTGTAGTCCAATAACACGTTCATATCTACATGTTCCATAGAATCCCATCATCACATTTCGGGACACCCAATTATAAATACCACACACTTTTCCTTATTAATCATGGTTGTATCCATATGTAAACGACTAGATTAATCTTGTCAAGAAATCCATCTAAATCATAATGATCATTCATACCCTTAAATGATGGAGGGTTCTCACAAAAGAACTCTCCTAATTGATTTATATCTTCTATAGGTACTGGTATTACCTACACAACTATTTCCTAGGCTTTCCATGTATTCTGGTCAATAGCATAAACTATCTACTAGATATCCCTTTTAAAATTCCAATCCATAGATGGATTCCCTTGATGTGCATCAAATGCATTACTTGTTTATCCTAAGGAACATATCTCAGAGGCATACTATTTCAAAATGAATGATATGTAAAATCCAAACATAGAGTTGTCTCAGTTAAAACTAGAAAACCATATAAAAATTTTAGATAAAAATCAAATGCTCAAAATAAGATTCCCATATCCTTACATACGATGGTATTTTGAGTCTCTTAATTGAAAGTGCTTAATAGAGACTCACTGAAACCTATCTCTCATGTTTGACTATCCTATCCCCATTTTACCAAACATCCCAAGATATAGAATATTGAGGAAGGATGACATATTATACCAAAATGTGATGATTATGATCCAAAATCCGTCTCAATATTAGTACCTAAATCATATTAAATAATATATGAAGTGTTTAACCAATAACCACAGGTTTGTGTACAACACCTAAGCATCCAAAAATCAATGAGAAAGAATGATTTCTCCAAACCTGAAGTATAAAACCTGAGATATATACTTATGAATAAATAAATAGTGGATGAGAAAATAAATATATATGTCAAAATAGATATAAAATATTTTATGTGGTGTAATTGAATGGGTAGAAATATAATCTCCTGGAAACAATTCCAGCTAAAAAGGAAGACACAAATAATATAGCTACACAAATAGTCTCCATGTGATATAGTGGGAAAAAATATACAATCTGACCAACCAAAACCCAAACCCAACTGACAAAAAATATCTCTACCTCACTGTAGTGAATATCCTTTCCCTGCATTGATAAAACAACATTGTCTACACATAGTTGAAGAGGTTCATAGTGTGTGAGCAGACATGCTCAGTAGGCTCCCACCTAGGATTTCTATAACTTGTCTTTGTACAATAATCCTATGATTCTAAATATTATAGAAAAAAATGAATGAAAATCATATATTATTTATATATCAAAATCTTGGAAATTTTTTTAATTTTCCCACTTTCCATAATTTTTTAAAAAAAGTTGTTATTCATTTTCAAATAATTTCATAAGCATATATCAAAATGGATATATCAAACAAAAGATAATCATATATAATATATAATATCAAATCCATGTTAGTACAGAAAAAATAATTCAATCCAAAACATCACCAATTGACTAAAGCTCAGGTAACATCTTGCAAAGGATCACACTAAGAAATTATATCATAAAAATTATATATATATAAGAAAATTGTTTTCACCAAAGTCTCAATTAATTTATTTTGAATCAAGAAAGAAGATGAACACTTGAAAAATTAACCGCCTAACATGTCTAACATGTAACTATAATAACATTCCTTAGGGGTAGAGGAACACCCTAAAAGTGAACCCTCAAATAGTTTACAAGACCTATTACTACACGTTCCTCTTATGTTTCCATGGAATCCCATGACATCTAATTTGAAACCATGTCATCAGTCAATATTCATCAAAACAATTATTTTGAACCAATTTTACAAACACTATTTAAAAATTAAATAAAAAACACATTTAATTTACCAAATCAATGGGAAACCATATTTTAACCAAAACCAATTTACACTCTCATAAATAAAATAAATCAATCATGAAATTTACTTTGTAAAAAATTTATCAAAATCATATAAATACATTTCACCAGTATTGGATGGACAATGAGTCACCTACCTCAAATCTCAGGCCACACTTATTAGTAATCAGATCGCTCATCAAGGAAGAATGCATAAACAACACCAGAGGCTCTAAAAACCGTCTACACATCTTATAACTGATTACGTTTTGATTTTTTTAAAAGGGGATACATCATAACATATCACATTAATGCATAGTTACCACACCATAACCATTAATGTATTTGACCATGTAACACAATCACACCATACTTATAGAAGGAAACAATAGAAAAATCAACATAGATCAATAAATCCAATAACACAGCACAATTGAGATATCTAAATAAATTTAAATAATTATGTATAAACAATTTCTAACTCTAAGATATACAACCCAACTTTATTAGAAATATGCCACTAAACGAAGTGACTGAGAAAGTGATGTGGTCCCAAAATTCACTTGTGAGAGTTCGTATGTTGAGAGAAAAATATATTATGGGTGATTGAAATTTGGATTAATAATGTAGATCCAAATAATCCCATAATGATGTACATTCATATATTTTAACCCCATTAAACATTACATAATACACATCGTTGATATAATAAAAAAATCATTGTCTTTTAAATTTAGGATTATCTTTAACATTTACATTGAATGAAATTGTTACATTGAATGTAACCATTCAAAATTTTGTACCCAGATCACAGTTACAAAAAGGTAACATTTCATGGAATGTGATCCCTTTGAATGGTGTTTAATCATTTAGAAGATAACGAACAAATGTTTTAAGAAAAAAAACATGTTGATTTGGTTGTTCTCTAAACTAAGGTAGAATACTATTAATCCAATAAACATATTACCAAAGCTCAATTAATTCAAAAAACATACATCCCTAATCATTAGTTCATTCTCCCCAACAGAATCTCTATATCCTCAGAAGTCCCAATACATACCCAAATAAAAAAGAAAAATGAATAATTATAAGGGAATTACTTGAATGTTGGAAACATGATTTTACTTACCACCATATGCATCCTTGAATTCATTAAATTATGGATAGGGTGAGATGAGAAGTAGTACACTTCACTACATGAATTATCAATGATCTAGGCCCTATAAAGATGAATTTTCATATATGGATAGTGGATATTAAGTAACATTCAGTATGATAGTTTCGAGAGCTAATTCTGAAGTTTCATAGGTGATCCAAAAATAAAAATTAGAATATAAATTTCCATGTTGGATTCATAGCTCCAAATGAAATCCCACCAATTTCAAAATATCATTGATATTAAATTTAAAAAAATAATATGTTTTTTATAAAAAAAAATTTGTGTTTGAAATGATTTTCCACTTCTATTTCATATCCATATTCGATAATTTAGATACTAATTTTGGGACTTCTATCAAAGGGATGTAATCTCAATCAAATTTCCATCCATTAGTGGAAATATATATTTCCTAAAACATTCTTACAACCTAGGAATACCCTAATATAGTTTCATGATTTTTATGTCATGGCTATAGAGTAATTAATACCGATATTCCCTTTTAATGTACTTGGGGTTAAGGTAATATATGACGTTTTGTATGTTCATAAATTAAAATCATTGGATATTATTTTCTATTTTGTTGTCTAATGTTGATTATTTATATCACATTTGATTTATAGTAAAAAAATTATTGTTTAAATTTTCTATTCATATTTATAACAAAATGATAAAATTTTATCCTGGTTGAATTTATCCACATAACAAATAGATAAATCATTCACACATCGGTTGATTTTTTTGTTATTTTATTTTTTTCCACAACATTACTTTACTCCTAATTTTTCGACACCCATCATATATTTATATATTTACTTATAAATCTTGGGAAAACTCACAATGGATGATCCAAAATAAGTATAAGGGGTTGAATTGGATGTTTTTAATCTTATATACATTCATAATAATTATTTTTTACAATATCATTTGATGATTTACATTACAGTTCATCTTCAATAATTTTTTATCTTTAAATTAAGTGTTATAGAATGATCCAATACATGGTAGTGTACAATAAAATTATTATCTTCGTATATAGGTTATTATCCTTGGGATTCCAGACACACTGGACTAGTGAGTGATGGGGGTAGTTCTTATTTCGTCGATTATATTCCATTAAAATTCAATAAATTAAAATCATCTAAACATAATTTCAACTAATAAACTTGTATAAATAACCTACTATCATCCTATGACTCTTAATTATGTTTTTATAATATCCAATTATATATTAAAATTTCAAATCAAATTACCTTAAAATATCGACACTTAGTCTCTAAGTATTTGATAACCTAATATCTAAAACAAGATTTTGAATCATCCTTATATTTGGTAAATTAGGGTGATATTGGGTAAAATAAACTATATTATCCAAATAATGGTGCCTAATTTGTGGCTAATTTGATCTTTATTACCAAATTTCCAATACATTTCTTCATAAAAACATCCTCGCCCAAAATTCATTTCCTTTTTTACAATAAATTATTCCACTACCTTTCATGGATGGATATAATGGTATATTAAATGTTTATTAAATAAATTAATGATTTTATTCAGCTTTATAATTATTTTATCTGATATACATTCATACTCTGTTTTTAATGGAAATACTATAATGGCGCTTGTGTGTACGAATGAAAATGACTCTCCAAAGCGATGGGATTTATACATGATTTCAATGGAAAGTCATATGGATGATTTTAATAAATATGTGTGATATATATGACATACAAATGATTCTAACATTAAAATAGAGTATTTATATCTCTTACTTTCAATTCCTCAATAAAATGGAATCCACATTCATGGGTACTTATGACCAACTATCTCCAAGAACGATGTATTATATCATATATCTTTTAATTTTTTGGGTTATAATAAATAAATAAATACATAATACATAATAAATTTATATTATTTCTAAAATTCTAGTGATGATGGAACCATGATAAAACTAAGTGGACAGAAAATATAAAATCAACGAATTCATGTAAAACACAACAGTTTTCCCAAAACTTGACATTAAAATGGAATTATTAATAAATATTTTAAAAATTGTATTATGTAAAAAAATATGTTATGATTTTTATATTTATAGTTATATAATATTTCTATAATAATTTCATATTTACTATACATAATTTCTGAATGTGTATGAAGCATGTAAAGACCTAGGGTAAGACATTTTTGTCTCAATATTCCCTCTTTGAGAGATATGTTATGTTATGCACCTATATTGTTTTATGACGTTTATATATATATATACATATATTGACATGAAATATCATGAATTTATCTAATCTCTTGATATTTTAGGTTTCACTTAATATTATTCTTCCATGGATCTTATGATTCAATATTACTAATATGATAATGGTTTTATAATAAAACCTCATCTTTTATTTGAATTGTTTATGTTTATCCTTTTGATTATTAAATATTATGATCTATATTTCATGAAAATTATTTACTTTATTATCCTCTCATAATTTCATGAGAATACATTTTTTAATTCATTTTTTATCACTTTTTGTACTAAATAGTTCAAAATAAATTTTTTACAAAAAATATTCTTTATTGCACTCTTCAAATGAAAACAATTTTTAATCCGAAACGATTTTTTCTATTAGAAAACTGAAATAATTTACATATTTTCCAGATCATATATTTTTGAAAATTTTAACCATTTTTTATCTTCAATAAAATTAAAGGAAAATTCTTATCTTTTTCCAATAAGTTTCTAAAATTAATTTTAATACTATTAAAATAAAAATATTTTCAATTGAAAAAAGAATTTTTGAAGCATATAAATTAATAAAAATTGATTTTTCATAAATATGTTTTATTTATATAAAACATTTATACATAATATTTAAAATGTTTTTATTATTATTCTTATGTCCATGTTTTAAGGCTAGGTAATAACAGTATTGTTGATATGATAATATTGAATATTTTTTACTATTTTTTAAAACAATGTGTGGTGTGTAACAAATTCAATCAACAATATTAAATTTATTAAAAAAAAGTTTTCATAAAATATAAGGGTTTTATATTTCATGTATCTCCAAATTAATCTCTCATAGTGAAAATGAATGTAAATACATTACATCATTATGGATATTTAGAAGATAAATTTTTATTTAAGATAATAGTAGTTTCAAATACTATTATAATGAGGACATGGTGAGTAATAAAAAAATCCACTTCTACTTGAAGTAGGTACCGATGTGGTGGATCTAGAAGTTAACCTCATTTTTGAAGTTCCCATTCAATATTCATGTATCACTGAAGGGGGGGAAGGGGTGAATTGGTGTAATCATATTGCTTTTATGTTTCATTCTTTTTGAAACAACATTCACATCCTGTTAAAGAGTATCTTGCTTTCTGAACACACACAACCACATGAACACAACATTTACAAGGCGCACTACTCAACAATAGTATCTACGCCGTTGGTATGAAACAGAAACAATCCAGTACAACACAATCCACTAGAAAACATTTCTTTTATATGGGATATAATGAGTAGGATATACCCTTACACTAATGTAGCACATGGAAGACAATATGAAAGTGTGTGTGCAGCCTCTTAACACAAATAAGAAATTACAGTATTTTAGTGCTTCTTTACAATTGCACAAGTGTATTCTTTGAAGTAAAAATCTTCATATTCTTACCCAGAAGCTGGTAAGAAATATCTTACACAAAATAAAATACATGCAAAGACCACAGATTTTCCACGTAGCCTTTAGGGTACCATGCGCACAATTCACATGGCATGCACGTAGAAATTCCCTTTTGGCGCACAAAACATTTTCACCCAACATTCCTTCTTCGCGCAAATTTTCACTTTTCGTGCATCCATTCAATTTTTGCATAACTTATTATTTTTCATACAATGACCCACTTTTTCACGCAAATTTTTTCTTTTTGCACAATCCTCTGTCTTTTCATGCAACTCACATAGGGTATAATTTTACACACTTAAGAGATTATGATATTCTCGAAGTGTCGAGCTACACACAATGAGAGAGGGTCACCTCGTATTTATAGGAATTTTTATCTTCACGTGAAAAACACTACACCGCAGGTAAAACTCTATTCATGCATATAAAAAATTATTTCACATAACTTCATATTTTTCGTAAAGCATTAATAATTCACCCACCTCATGCCTTTTCCAATTTTCTGGATTATGATCTCGAAACACCATTTGCGTGAAAAAATTCATTCCTCTATTCCGTGCACCGCACCAATATTTCATGCAAACTTTATTTTTCATGAATTCTACTGATATTTCACACACTACATTATTTTTCGCATATCTTGATGATTTTTCGTTCATTCCACAAATATTTAACGCAAAATTTATTATTTGAGAATCCCGTTGATATTTCGCAAATCATGCTGTTATTTCGCGAGACCTTATTTTTTTCGAGCACTCTGTGCAATTTTTTGCGCACTGCATGCCATTGATATTTTTCAATGTTCTAACACTGAATCATGACTTTCACACAAAAATCTAAACCATTATCAATCTTTCACGCAACATCCATTGTTTCATCTCTAGATTGTTCATACCTTTGTCATTTAATTCTTCACTACTTCCCATACCCATTCATTGGCTATCATCACGAACTCCATTCTCATGATATATATCCGTTGATATACTCGATTTAGAATCTTCATAATTACAATGGGAAGTATTAAAACATCCCTATCTTCCAGTAGCGTCATTCCTTCCAATCAAATCTGTATATGACTGGCATTATCATTTCCACCCATTCCATTATGAGGCTTTCATCACAAGTTCTCCTAACATATGATATTTGTGAAATACATATCAGCGAAGAATCACCTAGTTTACAAGTCCTTTACAATGTGAATTGATTTATATTCTTTTACAACAAAAAACAATAATCTATAACAGAAAACTATAACAAATTTCTAATCCTTCCAACATGGTCCCATCAATTTTGGTTCAACAAAGGTTTTCAATAGGGAAATGAGGGTCATTATTTCGACCAAATGTTTTGTATTGATAAATGTTATATCATACTTATTCTATACATATATAATATGATGATTTCTAGTCTAAAAAATTAATAGATTCCATAGCTAATGTGTGACTTCTATTGAATATTTGAGATTAATGATCACATATAAAAAAATAAAATTAGAATAAATATTGGGAGATATAATAATGAACAGATACTAATTTTATTTTAAAAAAACAATATATGTAATGTTTTCAAACGTTATAGAACAAGTGGATAAAATATATTTTCAAAAAACATTATCAAACATTTAATATTTTCAATGGATAAAGAACCTAAAATATGATGTGAGGTCTCATATATGTCAATTTTTTTCTGAATTTCCATTCAATTCCAAATATATTCTATGTTACATATTGAACTATGTATTGAATATAGGGTGGGCCTGGTGACCCAATTTATATAGAATTTACGGAGGGAATGTCAGGATGATATGAAATTAATCATCTAGGACTGTATCTATTTGAATGATACGACATTGATCCTTGGAATGTATGATCCATTACAATGATACATTAATGTAATTGTTTCTAGGGATTCAGAAACTCAAAATGTAATAAAAGGATTTCTGTGTACCAATAGAGGTATAATGATAAACATGATATGGTGGTGACAATAATTAATTACTTTTTTCACAATGGAAGTTGAGTGTGTGGAATAAAAAAAGGAAAGGAACCAGTGTCCATGATACATCATTTAGACTAACTTAAAAGGATATTTTGGTGTGGAGTTTAATTTTCAAATTGTGTTAGTGAAATTAATATGAATTGCAATTTTGTGTTTCATGAAAGGTAAATAAATCATCTTTAGATATCAAATTTAAAAAAATATTATTTATTATAGTGTGTTAGTGTATTATTGGATAACTATTTATAATAATAAAAAAATATTTTGAGCAGGAATTTTATATAAGGATGTCTTGGAAAATAATGCTATGTAGTGGGGATTGGGTGAATTTAACAAGATACAAATCACTAATTATTTTTAGGATCTGGATAGTTTACATGTGTTGGAGTGTAACCAAGAGGTTCATTAATGGATCCTTTAGGTTGAATATTATTGGGATGTGAAGCATGTTCAATTCCTCATTACAACTAACATATGGACAATAATGAGATGATAAATAATCCTTGATAATCTATGTAGTATTTAATGATCTTATTTGGATGGTCATTTGGATAGATAATAGTATTTTCGAATAGAAATGTATAGTGGTAAGTTTCAACAAAAAAAATTAATTTGAAATTTAAGGAAATCCTCATCCTTTAGTGTCATTTTTTTAGGAATCATATCATATTTTTTTGGCTTCATCAATCATGTGATGATTATAACCGATGAATTTTACTCACCGTAGATCATGGTGATTCATTGTTAAAATTTCATAGGTGGTGAAACTACCTGACTATCATGTACATACTATAAGAAAATGTGACCACTAGTACATGTTTGATAATTAAAATGAGACATTACTTGTAATTAGTTATCTAATTTACTGACTTGGATAATTTTATATTAATTCTATTTATATGTTATTTTAATGGAATGTGACAGATCCTTCCCAGTAGAAATAAGACATAATTTTCATACCATATATATAAAAGTGTTCAAATATTCATTATTTATTTTAATTCCATTTTAACAAAATGTTGTGTTTGTGAGTTTTGTTAGTCATCATGAGTTTATGTGAGGTAAATATTATGTTTTGAGTAGGGTGTGAGGTATTTCAATCATCGTGTACCCCAAAATCAATGAATTCCATTACTAGGTCATATTTTCTCTATGTTGGATAACATTTATTGATTATAAAATGACATGAATATCAAATTGTGCTATTTTATCATTCTAATTAAAGAGGTTCTCCATGGTATAGCTGTCTTGTACTTAATATTTAAAAAATTATTAATTAGTGTTGAACATTATCATACCAAAAATTTATTTCAATGATGTTACATGTGTGTAATAATGATACCTCTCTTTATGGTATCAAATCATGAGAAATTTTTATCAAAAATGAATAATTATGTGACCAAAATTGTTGGGATAATAGATATAAATTTGAGATTATTTTCATTGTTATCAAATACTTCATGAGTTATTTATGTTCATGTTATTATATGTTTATTTTTATATTTATTATATTGGTTATTTTTTTCTTTTGGAATGTCTCTTTTTACTACATTTTAACTTATTAGAACTCAGATTATTCATAAATATATTATTTTGAATTCTCATTTTCTTGAGTTGGATGAAAAATTGAATAGGAATTTCATGTTCAGTTCACCCTCCCTCCTACTTAAACTTGATATTTCCCTACTATAGAAAAATGTATATATAAGAACTTCCAACATTATCTTTTAGTCCATTCTATTATATTATATTTTTATCTATTTTCTATTTCAATAAAAAAATGTGTAAATGATGAAGGATATTTTGATTATAGTATGTCTAAAATGAAAAATTAAACAACATATAATTAGAATATGATCCATCTGTCTATAAATGACGGTTCTTACTACAAGTACTCATGAGATTGTATAAAGTCCATTTTTATTAATGTTATGTAGAATAATTTTTTGATTAAAAAAGATAATATATAAATTTTTATAGAAGTAATGTTCTTAGTTTACGTATTACGATAAAATTAAAAAAATGATAATTACAAATTTTAAATTATTTTAAAAAATTCAATAGTACATTACATATTATATTAAATTTTATCATGTGGTACAGTTAATTGAACATTACAACATATATAAAAAATTAATTTCAAAACATCTAATGTTTTTGAAACTATAAAATATATGATTATTTTTTACTATCATGTTTTTTATTTTATCATTTGATAGTCAGTTACCAATTTTAGTGAATGTTCATGACAATTGTGTATATCCCTCAATAACATTTTAATAAATATGACACAGATGATAATCTTTTGGAGACAATTATTGACCCTCTAAATTAATTATGGTAATCAAGAAGAATAAACATTTTTGGTACTAGGAATATTTAGAATAATATTATGGAAGGATTGATTGAAACTACGATACAATATGATATAATATATAACTGAGATATAGATTAACCAATGAATGATAATAGAGTTTTATATTCATGAATTTCTAGAGTTTTATCTTTCAGATCTAACACTATAAAGAATATTAATTTTAAAAATAAATTTATTATCTTCAATCAAATATTATTCAATTAGATATTAAAAATGGTGAACAAGATCATGCTATAATATTCTTGAATTGATTTAGTGTAAAGAAGGAATTCATGAAGGATTACAAAAATTGATGAGATAGAGAAGAATACAAAGATTCAATCTATACAATTTACATTAAATTATTATAAAATCTTTAAACACATAAATCCATAATTTCAAAAACATAATAAATATGAAATATGAATTAGGATAATTTATAAAAGAAAATGGAAGAAGGAATTTAAATCATGGAATAATTTTTGAAATTATAATGATGATCCATCTTCCAATGATACTAGAATATTTAATATTGATTATATCCTAAAGATAGTGAATTTTATTTAAAATAATCCTAATAATGATAATGACTAGTAATAAAGGTAAAATTTTAATTTCATATAAAATTATCTTCAAGACCTAATTTTTTATTTACATTGAATGATAGGGATGACTCTCTGCCTCTATCAAATATAAATTTTATAAATCACGTAGCTATATGACAACTATTGGGGGTTGAATTAGTATTATACTTTTTCTATTTATTCATCTTGTTAAATGGACGATCGCTGACCTATTATGGTTATTAATCCTCACTATAATAACTCACATCGTCACCTCATATACAATGATAATAATTGAAGGAATAGCACATGATATTTTTATGGTTTGACATAAAATATTAAACCATTCCATGATGGCCATAGACCATATCGTTGAGTGGGAACTAAATTACAATGTGGATACAATATAATTTTTTTATAAACCTAAATACTACAACAAAATTTGTTTGTTATACACCCAAATATAATTATCAAGAATATGGTTATACATAAAAATAAAAAACACCTTATTTTTTATTAATTAATAGAAAGGAAAAAATATTTTATGGTATTATTTTGAACAAACTATGATTGATCTTCCTATACAATAAATTTGGATCAATATATTATCATATTTACAATAATCATGAGCTTCATCAAAAAATCTAGTCTCAAAACTCTTCCCCACATCTTGAGAAATCTGGGTTCTTCCCATCCTTCCCTCTCATCAATATTGATATTCAATAGACTCATTAAATTATTTTGATGTGTTTTATTAGTTCTCATAAACATATTATCATGGTTCCAACCATTCATATCTCATCTTCTCTAAATATATATTTCATGTATAAACGATTTTATTCTAGTATTTCAATAATTGAAATAAAACCAATATAATTAATTGTATTTAAATAAAATAAGATTTGAATCATTTATCAAATTATCTCATCAACAAAACATCATTTAATATAATTTGATTGTTTCTATTTTATTTTTTGTTAATTGATCTCAAATTATAAAAAATATTTTAATATTAATTTAATTTCTTAATAAGATTAGGTATTACCACTTACTCACATGGACAATAAAAAATATAAATCTCATATGTACCGTGTATTATCAACAGGCAGTATGTATGATGTTTTATGAAAATATATGATCATATATAACACCTATCCAGATACCTATTTATTATTTTGAATGGGAAAGAAAAATAATTATGTGTTATTCATCAAAATTAATGTACTCATGGAAGAATATTGTTTTCTAACATTATTTTCTTTTAGAATCTAATTCAAATACTTTCATGTGTAGCTACATTAATGTATCATTCACACATCAAAACCCAATTCATTTAATTTTACTGAACCTCTCATGTATAAAAAATGGATACTTCATTGTGAATAATTTTCATGCTATATTGATGACATCTATTATTTAAATGTGATTATTTTCATTTTGAATAGAATTATTTTAAACATTATGTACATCCCTCACATGGATATCTCAATATCATATTGGATTTAAAATAACGTGTACTACCACATTCAAGTGGTACCATATTATTCCTGGTGTGACTAAGTGCATAGGATATTACTATATACATAAAAATATGATCTTATTATGATCAGTAGGAGATTTTCCATCGTATACTTGACTGAATATTTTTCTTTGGATGGGTCCATATATTTTTATTTTTAAATCCTCATGAGATCACTTATTTTGTCTGAGAACCACCTTTTTCGGTTCAGAAATATAATGTGAAGACACCCCTTCATGCAGTAGTTTATGGATTTTAATGTGGATGTCAATCTCTTCATATGGTTGGTTGAGTGATCATATGACCATGCATTGTGTAGTAGACAATGATTCCATGAGAAATCAACCACATAAACAACATATTATGATAATTTTATTAACCAAAAGATATATATATATATATAACCTTCCATACCAATACTTATACTATGCATAACCTTATGTATGAAACTGATATATTCCTTGATCCTTAAAAAATATCCACTTAAGTTTACACAACTAGTGGGAATGACAGAATATCGTTACACTAGTGTAGAAATATGGTCTCTCCTTTACACAGGTATTATATTACCACTAAATAGAATATGGCCTTCTTAATTACACTTACATAGTGAATCCATTTTTTTATATGTATCGTTACACACACAATACCTTTTTTGATCCAATTTTATTCTAGGATGATCTTTTCATAGCTTCTCTAATAATCTTATTTCCTTTTTTCGTTCATATCTTATATTTATGTAAGTGTTTACATATCAATGTACCATACACATGAACTGTATTTCTACCATTTTACAAATTATGGAATTATTCGATTATAATTATGCATCAGTTATATGAAAATAATTAACATCACATAATAAATCCATAAATATCAAAATCATCCCATGCCTTCTCAAACACTTGTAAAATACCATATCCTCAATTCTAAGGAATTAAAAATTCCATCACATATAGTAGAAAATTTTTATTCATCCACCAATTGTTTTTATGTATTATTTGGAAAACTATAACAAAAACCATCACAATATTACATTGGTACAAATATATTGAGTAATTAAACAAAATTTAAATTCATACATTGTAGATTTAATCCACATCATTAATTTTTTTTGAAACCTCCATTTTCATTATCAATATTTGAAATCAGATGTATTATTCCCCCCATTATAGACAATAATTTAAAATTCCCATATAAGGTCATTCTCATCGTTTCTTATTTAATTCAAAAATTATATTTTCTTACCCATTTTTAAATTAATAGAGAAGGATGTTTTAAATATTTATCATAGAAACAGCCTTTAGTTTTCCACCATTATGTCTACGTGAAATATATTAGTATAGAAAATTAAAAAATACAACCAATGTTGTCTATCTCTCCAACATGACCATGAATGTGTTAAAATGATCAATTTTTTTAAGATCTATTATAAAATATATTTTTTGTGATGAAAATAACCTCCACTCATCTCAAAAAACCATTAAAATTATCCATGTGCATGAAAAACACCACATTTGATTCATATTTTCATCATTTAGTAGACCCCATAAGTAAAAAAGACTATTAAAGTAAGAAATGTTATATATATCATATTATTTAGATCATTCCATATAATTTATTGGGCATTCAAAATTTGCATGAATGTATAGATCCACATTTCATGTGAATTCGAATTATCTCCAACATTTTTACTCCTCCTCATGTGATTCTTTTATTTTCTTCCAGAAATGGACATTAAAAATCCAAAAGGATTCATTTTTCTTATTTTACATATAGTGATAGCCTCCAAAATAACATTAAATTCCCTAAATATAATTCTTCATAAATAGAAAAAATATTATATAAGGAGGGAAATCATTGTTTCCTCATAAGTTAAAACCAAGGTGAGATTTTCCTTTTACCCTATAGAATTATCTCTTTCAAACGACAAAGTTTTGTATCATCTTAATAGAATTCATAATAAATATACTTATTTTTCCTCCATTATACATTAACATTTTAGAGATAGTCTTATTTTCATTAAGGAATAAGGGACCTCATATTTTTGTGAATTGATGTAAAATTTCATCACCTCCTTTTGATTGGAAGTATAGTCGAGAAATTTTAAAAATTGGTTCCATTCTTCTCACACCATTCACAAATCCTCCATATGATTCTTAACTCAACGAATTTTTATTTCTACATAATTAAATCATCCACCAAGTTTCCGCTGTAATCAAAAATCAGTTGGTATAGATCCATTTTTTTATTGTAATACAATTTTCTAGAACAAATAATCAATAATAAATCCCTTAAATACATTGTTTTAATTGGATAATAATTTTATTTATTTATGACAATAGTATGGTTTGGTTGAACATATTTATTTTCTACTTTTTTAACCCAACCAAACCATTGTAAATTTATTCATGTATCTACATCATGAAATCCAATTCCTATCGACCATCCAATCTATATAATCTATACATATAATATAAAAACCCAAATCTATTTTTGGTGTATAGATTTTTGGTAGATATTATAACTTTCTTATATTGGGTTATTTTTTTCTGATTTCACAATAAATACCTCCCTTGGTTCGTTATTAATTTACAGGGGAGTCATATTGTACCTAAATGAACGTCCATTGTGTTAATATCTTCTACAAAACCCAAAATAGCCTCTAAATTCAAATAATCCATATTTATTTCATATATTTCTATGATTTTTGTGTTGTTTATTTTTTATGTATAACAGAACTTTTTCATAAGGATTTATGGTTTTCCTAACATCCATTCATCATTTGATAGAAAAAAATTCTATCTGATATCCTTCATGGTCCAATATTTGAATTGATTGTTTTTGAGACCTGAATTATCTATTATAACATATTTTTCTTCATATACATATGAAACATATATTACATGATTATTATAATGCTTCACCACAACAACATGAGTGGATTTTCAATTAACCACTAATAATTTAATAAAGCCTTATATTGATTTTTTTCATCTCATGTTTAACTATGAACAAATGATTTTTCTGAAGTAACATGTCTTCATTCTAAGTTAAATTTTATTTATGTTCCTAAAACATATTTTTGTAATCATCCACCTCTATATTGTATATTCATATCTCACCATCTAAGGGTCTTTTTTTATAGATCAAATATTCTTTTCTTTAGAAAACATATTTTTCTTCATTTATAATTTGTTCGTTCCATTATAGTGATTTTCTGTATCGTTAATATATGCTTCTAACTCATGCATAATTTTTTATTGAATCTCCATCTATTTTTCTCAATCATTATCACAAATTGATTAATGAAACCCTTTTTCAACTGTATATATGAAATAAGACTTAATAGTTGAAAAGAAATTGAAATATGAATCATGTTTCTCATACATTCTCATTATGTTAGTATTACTACTTCGGGAAATCACTTTCAACATCTTATAAATTTTAGATTTTCCATTTATCTCATTTTCTCATCAGATTAAGATTCAGAATACTTTCTCATTGAAAAATATTAGACAAAGCTCTCAATGCCTTCAAAATTCCTTTATTTTATTATTTTTTTCATCTTTTCCTTTCAATATACCATTTTAATCCCTCTTAATATAAGTTAAATAATCTCATTATGCATTTTATCATACTCGATATATAACTATCTTATTCTATAAACCAGTTCATAATGAAATTTAAATTTTCTCATTGTTTTAAAAGACATATCATATTTTTCATTCGTCTTGAAAGTCATACTTTTATTATTATCATAATCTATGAGGGTTTTAGTAAAATTCATTTAATAAAAAAATCCTCTCTTTCATTCCGGGATGATATTTTTGAATAAAATTTATTAAAATAGACCACATTAGTTTTTAAAAAAAATTATGGAATCTATTAGATTCTCATCGGAACCCTGGATATGGATAATAATATAATTGAAAATTGTTTAAATTAGTCATCATCATTCCTCTCATTATTGATAAATATATCCTCAAACTAGGTCTTATAGATCTATATCGTATCATCATCAATACTAATTCTACCTCCAAAACCGATTTTTATATCTTAATATATTTTTTGGTGTTTTAAGACCAATGAGATTGTATATATATCAATTTTTAATTATTAATTAAGTTGAAATTTTATGTTTATAATCTAACTCAATATTTTTGTGGTCATCGTCATTCATATAATAAAATTCTACATTGGCTAGAAACCGAAATTTGGTTGCATCATTAAACTCTTGATTATGTGATTTGAGATACTAACAGCTTATTCCTCTAGTCCTAAAAATTAATCCCATAAAATTTGGGAACACACTGAATGATGTATAATTTCGGATCTTCCATTTCTCAACATTATTCTTGGATATTTATAGTTTACCTGGATTATTTCATAACCCTAGTAAATACTCCCATAGGATAACCACTAAGGCGGTGGAGGGGAAGCAATGGTTTTCTTTTATGAGGTATTCCTCCTCTAAAATTTATACTCTTAAACCTATTAATGATTATGATACTCTCTATAATAACACATATCCTCACATCATATCTTTTGATAATAAGATAATTCCTATCAGAAGATATTTAAATGGTTTGAAATAAAGGCATACTCAATGACATATTTTTTACACACCACAACACATATTCTCATATAAACAATATAGTGTATACTACTAAAAGTTGTTATTCAACCCAATACCAAAAAATAATAGTTTTTTATACACCATATATAGAATCAGATAGTATCTATTTATATAATCTAGTAACAAATTACTTCAATTATGATTTAGTAATAAAAAGAACTTTATATGATCTAGGTTTATTCCATAACAATTATGTAATAATCATACACACTGAGGAAGATATATCCATATATATACTAGTGTAAAATATTTACGAACACATATAATATAACATCTACTAAAACCTATCACAATATATTGTGTAATTTGAGTTACCCTTTTTATTTAGCTCCAAGATTCATATTATGTATTGTCCCATATAATTATCTCATTGTTATTTCCATGTTCTCTAAAACATATTAAAATGGTTACAACCACTAAACATATCATCCTATAAGAATATATATATAATAGAGATTATTATTCTCATTTTTGAATTAAAATACTAAAATAGTAAAAATATTAGAACATACTTCATTTGTTAGACCATGATACATTGATAAATCAACCTTATGTACCACCTATTATAGTATGTGTATCGACCATAAAATATTATGCGATGGAAATCAGTACCATTCAATATAATTTTCATTTCTCTACTAACCCTTATGTAGGTAACTTATATTCGATCATCCCTTACCTAGAATTCACATACATCTGCAATGCTAATGGTAATAATTGAATACTATTATATGGTCCTAGAAACATTATATCACCATTAGGTAGGTATTATGTCACCATTAAATATATAATGGCCTTCATCAGTACCATTATACAATGCCTCCATACCTTTTCGTAGGTTGAGTTAGTTGAATATTTAATTTCTCTATACAATGACCTTTTAGGGTATATATTTCATGGCATCATTACACTAGTTATTATGTTTCCTCCATTACTGGTTTGCATTTATGTAGTAGAGAAAGACTCAATATACCCTTAAATAGAATCATTATTTTGTTTTATACCATTGAATTAATTAATTATTTCTTTTCATACACATAGGAAACCTACATATGAAAATAGCATTCCTTATATAGCTATAAAATTTATCTAAAAACATCTATTTACATATCAATAAATTCTTTAACAATTGATGATTAATTCCATGGACTTATATTATTCATCACTTGTAGTGGACAAGCTACCATACTACACTAATTTGTTTTGTAATCCATTGAATATTAGAATAAATATCATTTAATTAATAAATAACCAAAATCATATTAAGACATTGACAAACTAATAAAATTATTACATTGGAACTTCATATTTATTATTTTATAATAAGCCACATTCATTGGATGAATGGTAACCTAAATAGAAAAAAATTAATTATATGATATTAAGAATAATTTAAAATCAATAGACTTGTCAAAATAATTTAGGATAATTTATCTATACAATCAATATATACTCTGATTAATAAGAAATTATCTCTTTTATTGATAATCTAAAATGAATTACTCAAAATAATAGGCCATTTATACCAAGTCTTATTAAACTCTACCAAATTAATCTCTCCTTAATTAAAAAAATGAAAAAATGATCTTTGGTGTTGATCCATAATAGTAGTGTGTGTCAAATATATTTTTTCATTTGACTCAATAGTGGTATGGGTTGAATTGAGTTTCTATCATTCTCTCAAAATAATACCACTCTCCCGTGAAGTATACATTATTAAAATAATCTCTTATCCTGGATAAGTATGTAAAATATAAAATTAAAGACAAATGGAAAATAGATTATTTATAGTGGTTTGTGGGAAAATAATACCCTGGTCCACTCCACCAAACCTCTACTTTTCATGTTTTGAGATATTCAATTTAATATAATTTTAAGGGATTACTAATTTAGTGACTGTAGATATATATTAGTATTACATTCCATTATAATTTTACTAGTATCTCAGTTCTTGTGACCTTTATATTGTTTTAAGAAACATGTCAAATAAAAAGAAGAAACATCTTCAGATAAAAACTATTATAACTGTGTTTGTCTAGATGTTCATCAATTCATGTGTTAGAATTAAACGAATAAAAATAGAGATTTAAAAAATATTGACCTTTAATCAAATAAAGGCTATTTGATTTTTCATATGTACATGAATTTGTGTGTTCTTTTTTTACAGATCCACTCTTTGAATTTGATCACAGTATCCTTGATAATGACTAATGTTGAGAAATTACTCATTTTTGACATATAAAGGGATAATCCATTATTGTTCATGTATACAACTTATCAATGTATGGTAAAAATGGATGTAAATGTTGATAGTAAAACTCATCATTATCAAATCTCTTTATTCCTGGAAATATTCACATCATTTATAACATCCAAAATATTATTTGGGTGAATTATTTTTAGATAAAAATAAAAAAATTTGGAGACATCAAAAAGATAGGGTAACAATAATGATGGTTTATAAATGACAATACACATATATTTATGGTAAAAATATAACATTTGTAATATAATTTTATCCGTAAAAGAAAAATATCCTTGATGTATTTCTCTTGTAAATTAATTCCACCATTGTATGATAAAACAACATTCATAAGATAAAATAATTATATTCTATATACATTTTCATCACATAGGATAATATACATATATTGTTTCTATTAATTAGTAAAAATGGAGAACAAAATAATAAAAATTAGTTAGATAAAAATATGTTTTCGTTCCCGTTGTAATAATTAATTATTTCTAAAATGAAATGAATTTTTTCCATATGATAATTCAATTATTCTTTTTTATATAAGATTAATAAATTTTGCAAAAAATGAATTTTTTCATAAGAAATGTTACTATTAGTAAGATATTTATTTAGTGATTATGATAATTCTATGCGTGTAAAGGAAAATGCAACGGTAGATTGTTAATTCCAGTGAGGTAGAATGCGTTACAAAAAATTGATTTTTGTGTTAGATAAAGTCCATAGGTAATTTTATTTACTACTAAATTATTTAAAATGAGTTAACATTTTATGAATAAACATCATATATGGCACCAAAAAAACAAGATAAACATATTAATAAAACAAATTTTTATTTTGTTTGAATAAAAATATGATTGAGTTTATGAGTTATGGTGGAACAAAATATGTCTATATAATAATATAATGTCCATTTATAATCATATAACACACAAAAAAACAAATATAATGAATACTATCATATATTCATATGAGTGAAAAATAAATGTACGAAATTTGTTTGTAGATTTGTAAACACGTTCCTAAATAATCACCCTTTTATGACAACCAAAATGATAGTAAAATTATAAAAAACAAAATGATTATATAACATGAAAATGTATAAGTTGTTTTAACATATATTTTTCAAAGAATAAGGGTTTTATGGAATTAAAAAAATTTACAAAAAAATCATCCTATAGTCATTCAAACTTTTAATTATAGATCAATCAAATTTAAAAAAAAAACACATAATCAGTAAAATAGAATATATAAATAACTATCTTTTAATGGAAAATTAATATTTGGATTTATAGGTTGATGGTTCTTGACATACTAAGGATATTAGGTGTAATGGAGTGGTAGGGAATGGAGATGCCTCTCCCTCTCTTTAACAATTACTAATAGAGACATCATCGATGAATTGGCCTATATATCTAACCTGGTCATTGGGAACAGTCTTAGTAGTACTGGCCTGATTCCTAGTAAAATCTTCCTAATATTTTGATATGTCACACTTATTCATAAGGGTAAAAAAATCATTGATATGAAGTATAGGAAATCATAGGTTATGAGGGTTTAAGTAGAATATTAATATTTTCTTCTATATTGATTTTAGTAGGATGACTGGTTTATTTTAGTTATTGAATAGTGACTGTATAATGATAGAATATAGAATATCGAATAGAAATTCAACTATAAAACTGAATGAGTGCATACAATAAAATATCAACCCACTTCAAATTTTTATTTCAGATGGTCTATATAAGATCATTAAAGCGCATTATATATTTTTATCAAATATTATAGACATATATTTGTCGATTAGACATCTTTCCATAACTGTTTATTAATTGCTTCAAAATATATATTCACATATCAGATACTTTTAAATATAGTAATAGTATATGATAATAACAAAACATTATAAGGAGTAATAACAAAAAAATTTTTCACTCTACATAGAAACACATCTCACTATTGGATCACCAAATTAAAATTCATCAGATGATGATGATTCATGAATTTGAGAATCTACAAGAAAATTTTTAATATAACAATAATTATGTTTTAGAGAAGAATATTTTGTGAAAGGATACTAGGAATCTTTCTATGTATGATCTTAATGAATCCTATGTCATTCAGGGTCATGGTTGAGGTCTCTTTGACCATAGAAACATTTTCTTCAACAAAAATTCCCAATTATTTAGATGTATTTTTAAGACCATAGACATTAATTTTTAGAAAAACATGAAATCTATGAATATAATTTGTAACACCCCAACCCTAGTTACCTAGAGTCGGTGCATTATTACATTACATTGGCATGATCACATGAAAAATCAAATCTCGAAAGACCGATTGGTTTAGTATCCTTGAAAACACTAGATATATTCATAAAGTTTTACATTACATGACAAAGTGAAAAACTACTACAACATCATAGTCTCCATATTCCACACTCATATCCCCACATACTATCCCTGCAGGTCATTCATAATATACTTCTTCACATCCTTGGAAAATTAAAACATTGAAAAGGGGTGAGCTCAAATGCCCAGTAAGGATATCAATATAGCAGAAACTTTCAAAAATAAGCATAAACATTTAAGGCAATGTATAACTAAAACAAAAGCCTTTTAAACTTGAACATCCACATAGTATGGAAAAAGTAAAATGAAATAATTCCACTTACTTATTCACATGGATATTCTATTCATCGAATAATCACATGCAATATCAATAACCACTTTCATAATGATGGAATGCATAATTCTAGACTTTCATAACCACATAGCCGAGGCCTCGTGCCAAGACTACAAATAAGATTTTGTCATGGCCTTGTGCCAAGACACTAGTTTGTCTCGTGAGACCTACCGATGCATCGAGGAGCTATAGGGGCTCCACCCATCACATATTAAGTCCAATGCATTCCCATATGAAAAGGTTTAAACATAAAATAAACATTTGTATAAAAACTAGCATACAAAATGTCAATACTTTCACTATAAACCATGAATGGTTTAAAAATAGCACATCCACAGTCAAGCATACCACAAAACCTTCAGTACAACATATAAGTATTGTATCATAATAAACCAATTTCACATAAGCATAAAATCCATCAAAGGATGTTGACATAGATGAAATCAATACTCTTTTTAGAGAAAATATCTCTTTTTATTTTGAAATCATTTAAGCGCCATATGAAATAAAACATTTTCTTTGAAAATATTCATATAAGCTTGTAATGGAAGCTTCGATGATTTTATAATGGTGGAAAATAACGGCACCCGCCATATAAGTTAAAAAAACATTCTTACCATAATTCTGTCGGAAAGGTTAAAAAGCACCTTGTTTGGAAAACGACAAAAATATTCCATTATAAACCTCTTATAAATAGTCCAACAAGGGTATAAATGACTTTAACCCATATTCTTGTAAATAGTATAAATGTTTTGAAATAAATTTTTAAGAAACATGGATTTGGATGATAGGGAGATCCCAGTAGATTATTACGTATAAACAACCTTGGATAATGAAAGGATTGTGAAATAACCCTTACCTTGTACTTTTCCTTGGTTGGGGTAGGTTAACCTCCTGTATAATGGTGAAATAATTGTTATTAAATTATACAAGAATCATATGCATTCATATAATATCATATATGATCTTTTAACATTGCATTGTTAATAATATCTTAGCATTATCGTTGTTTCGGGTGTTAACTTACTCGTTTTCTTTTATATGTTTTGTTACGTAAGCCATGTTCGTAATGTATAGGTTGTATATTATTCATATCCAGAATGATATCAAGTCCTTAAACATCATTTTTAAATCAGAAAATGATAATTATACTTGAATGGATACGATGGAGAATGAATCTCATCGCGTTCGTGGAGACGGTAGTCCGTACGTACGCACGAGCGACAATATAATTCTTTTGATATTAAAATAATATATAAGTTGATATTATATCATATATACAGAATCATTATCATGTTATATTTATTATTTACATGAGTTACACATCATTATTATACCTATCCAAATAATAATATATTGAATAACAATTACACCACGATGTGGAGACGTTAAGTCGTACGTACGCACGTATAGTGACATGTTATTCAAAGGGTGGGTAGAATACTGAATATGGTTATAACATATTTATAATAACATCAAAATATATTTAATATACTGGAGTTATTATTTTATAATGGTAATAACAAAGAAAGAAGAAGTGGAAGAAGAAAGGAACTTCGAAAAGGGTGGTGAAATCATTACCTCTTTTTCGGGTTCTTCCTTTTGATTTGATCAAAAGGGCTCCATAGGATGGCTTTATGATCAAACTAAGGCCTCTAGGGTGTATTAAGGAAAGTTGGGAGAGTATTTGGGCAGAGTTTGGCTGAACCAAAATGCTTTGAAGGTGTGCAGAAATGAGGAGGAGTGCCCTTTTATAAGAGGTGTGAGGGGCACCTTTGGAAAATCTAGAAATATTAATTTATAATAAATAAATATTCGGTTAAAAATGGCTCCAATGTTGATTATTCAAAGGTTAAGGTGTGGATAGATCGAAAAAAATTCATCCAATATAATTTAGACAGGTTTGTGTCCTTATATTAACCATATCTTTAAGTATTAACTCTAAGTTAATTAGTTTCACATTTTCAATGTCTCTTTGTATTTCTATATTATATGTTAATAAACGTACCATATACATACAAGAGACCCCCAAGTGGTCCATTAATGAGACTCCTATCACGATATAAGTCTCTTGGTCGAACCATAGATTTTTAGGAATTTAATACCAATTAATAATATAATATGTTTTTAAAAAACACTTTTTTGTCAATTTTGACACTATTCAATAGTAGATTTTTGTGAAACTTATAACAGATTGATTACTTGTAACAAAGTCAATTAAATCAATCATTATATATAATATTATCCTTGAAAATTAGTTTTATTCATTAAAAGTTTCATATTATATTTATTTGGGTATTTATAATATCAATTATTTTAATTTTTCACTATTATAGTAATTACCGCATCATCATTGTGTCATAAATAAATTAAATTATATAATGTCTAAAAATTATAAATAAAATATAATTATGTATTAAATCCTATTATCTTTCTAATGAATATTTTTAATCTAAAATCCAACATATATAACCCTATGTAAAAATTGTGTTTCTATAAGATATATGCTTGTGTCATTTTTGTATTCATTTTAACTTAATTAAAATAAAGTGTCCCTATCACCTACAATTGGCTCCATGAGGTCCCAAAATTGACCCAAAGATGCTCATGGTCAGAAATTTATCCACCAATAAGGTTAGGACATGTTTTAGGGTAATTTAGTATTATTATAATTTTATTTTTTTGAACCCTTATTTACCGGATTTACCTGAAACCATGGTAAATAAAATATTTACCGCAGTAATTATTTAAAATGTCTAAAAATAAAAGATAACTATTTACACAATTTGAAAATCCTGATTCCAAATATAGAATCCATTTTTTAAAATTCAAAACACAGAAGTAGCAGAAATTAATTTAAAAATAATTCCCGTTGTTAAAACAAAAAGCGTGTTTTTAAGAGATAATAACTATCAAAAGATTAACACTTGTTTATGTCCGGTTTAATTGCAAAAATATGTCCAATGACCAACATTATATTAAATGGTAAAAATATATTCCAAATATACTTTAAAACCACTCAAATTCATAATTTATCAGTATTAATTATTTTGATTAAAAAAGATGTTTTTAATTAAAATTTAGTAATTTTCACTATAAATCAAAATATTCAATTTATCCGAAAAGTACCAAAATTTCACCTTAGGCTAATTTCGATATTCTGAAGCCAAAAATGATGTCCATTTTGAGAGATAGAATTTATATATTTTCAAAAAGTAGGTATTACTATTAATAACGTCTAGTTTGATTGGTTAGGGTGTGTTAGAACTTGGTGTTGCGTACAACACACGCTATCACATTATTCAAAGAGAAGCGTACTGTAGAAGATGGGGTGTTACATTCTCCCCTACTTCAAATAATTTAATCCTCGAAATTTCTAGAATACTTATCACATGAAAAGACTCGGGTGGTTCTTCATCATAAGTTCATCGGGTTCCCATTTTCCCTCTTCCATCTTATGGTTTTTCCACAAAACTTTTACAAGATGCATTGTCCGGTTTCTCAGTACTTGTTCTCTTGTATCAAGAATCCTGACGGGATCTTCACAATAAGACAGATTTGGTTCTAGTTCTAATTCTTCATAGGTGAGTACATACTTTGGGTCAGGCATGTATTTCCTCAACAGAGATACATGGAACACATCGTGAACTTTGGAGAGACTTGGCGGCATTGCCAATCGGTAAGCTACTGCCCCAATTCGTTCTAGAATTTCGAAAGGTCCGATGTTCCTGGGACTCAATTTACCTTTCTTACCAAAACGTATGACTCCCTTCCATGGATATACCTTCAGGAAAACATGATCACCGACTTGAAATTACAAATCCTTCCTTCGATTATCGGCATAGCTCTTCTGCCTACATTGAGTTGCTTTGATGTGATTTTGGATTACCTTCACCTTTTCCATCGTTTCCTCCACCAGTTCTGGGCCTACAAGTTTTCTAACACCAAAGTCATCCCAATAGGTTGGTGTACGACATCTCTTTCCATATAACTCTTTATATGGTGCCATCTGAATACTCGAATGGAAGATATTGTTATAGGAAAATTCTACCAGAGGTAAATATTGATACCACATACCCTAAAAGTCATGTGAGCAGGATCTCAACATGTCTTCTATGGTTTGAATAGTTTGTTCTGATTGTCCATCCATTTTAGGGTGGTAGGAAGGGCTCAAATTAAGTTCAGTATCCATGTTTTTCTGAAGACTCTTCCAGAATCTTGAAGTAAAATGGGGATCACGATCAGAAACAATCGATAGGGGTACTCCATGAAGTCTCACAGCTTTATTAATATATAGTCTTGCTAGATGTTCCAGTGGTAGATCTTCTCTTATAGCAAGAAAATGTGCTGACTTGGTAAGATTATCAACAATAACCCATATTGCATCGTTCCTTCTAGGAGTCTTTGGTAGTCCCATGAAAAAGTCCGTTGAAATATTGTCCCATTTCCACTCTATTGTGGGAAGAGGTTTCATGACTCCTCCAGGCTGTTGCCTCCCAGCATTCACTTGTTGACAAACTATACATCTTAACTCAAAATCAGAAATCTCCCTCTTCATGTTGTCCCACCAAAAATGTTCCTTCAAATCTCTATACATTTTGGTGCTCCCAGGATGTATAGAGAAATTGGAACTATGAGCATCATCCAAGAATTCCCTTTTTAGATCAGGTAAATCAGGAACACAAAGTCTCTTCTCGAATTTCAAAATTCCATCTCCATACACAAAGTCTCTCAATCTCCCATCATTCACAACTTTAATCTTCTTTTTAAAATCTTCATCATCAGTATGAGAACTCTTAATCCTTTCTAGTAAAGATGGTTTGGAAACCATTTGAAAAAGAATTGATGTTTCACCTTCCCTGGTTATTCTCATGTCCATCTCCACTAGATCCATGAAAATTGGATCCCTTTCAATTATCAACTTGTTCAAAACTCCATGGTCATTTCTGATCAAAGCATCTGCCACCTTGTTTGCCTTCCCCAGGTGGTAGTGTATTGTGCAATCATAATCCTTAAGTAATTCAAGCCATCTCCTTTGCCTCATGTTGAGTTATTTTTGTGAAAAAATATACTTCAAACTCTTGTGATCAGTATAAATCTCACATTTTCCACCATAGAGGTAGTGCCTCCATATATTCAAAGAAAATATCACAGCTGCTAACTCGAGATCACGAGTAAGATAGTTTTGATCATGAAATTTCAACTGCCATGTTGCATAAGCAATAACCCTATCATTCTGCATAAGGACACAACCAAGCCCTTTCTTCGATACATCACTATAAATAACGAACCCATCATTCCCCAATGGTAGAGTCAATATATGAGCATTGACTAATATTATCTTCAGTTATTCAAAACATTTTTCACACTATTTTTTCCAAACAAATTCAAACCCCTTACGTGTGAGCTTCGTTAATGGGTTAGCCAATCGGGAAAAATTCTGGATGAAACATCGATAATAACCTGCTAAACCAATAAAACTATATATCTCAGTTATACTCGTAGGTGCTGGCCATTCTTGGATTGCCTTGGTCTTAGAAGGATCAACAGAGATTCCATCTTTAGAGACAATATGGCCAAGAAAAGGAATCTCCTGATGCCAGAATTCACACTTGGTAAACATCCCATATAATTCATGTCTTCTTAGAGTCTTCAAGATAATGCGCAAGTGATTTTCATGATCTTTGTAGCCTTTGGAGTATACCAAGATATCATCAATAAATACCACCAAAAATTCATCGAGATACTCCTTGAAAACTCTATTCATCAGTTCCATGAATACAGAGGGTGCATTAGTCAATCCAAAAGGCATTACAGTAAACTCGTAATGCCCATACCTGGTTCGAAATGCTGTCTTGTGAATGTATTCCTTCTTCACACACAACTGATGGTATCCAGATTGAAGGTAAATCTTTGAAAAATATTTAGCTCCATGCAGTTGGTCAAATAAATCATCAATTCGAGGTAGGGGATACTTGTTCTTTATTGTTATAGCATTGATCTCCCTAAAGTCGATACATAACCTCATAGATCCATCTTTCTTTTTAACAAAAAGAACAGGGGCTCCCCATGGAGAAACACTAGGGCGAATAAATCCCTTATTACTCAATTCCTCTAGTTGTTTCTTTAGTTCAACTAATTCTACAGTGGCCATTCTATAAGGGGTCTTTGATATAGGCCTTGATCCAGGAATTAAATCAATGGAAAACTCAACTTCTCTTTCTAGAGGATGTCCAGGTAAATCTTCCTGAAATACATCTAAAAATTCTTTGACAACAGGTACATCCTCTATTTGAACATTATTTTCCTCACCCTTAATCATTTCATTCTCTTCCTACCCAATAAATGAATTTAGTTGAGCTATTGAGGGTGGATCAAAATAAGAATTAGTTGGTGACGATTCTGCTCTAAAGATAAGGTGTTTCTTATCATTATCATCAAGAATCGTAACCTGTTTCTTCTTATAATAAATCATCACATCATAGTCCGAAAGCCAGTCCATACAGAGGATTATACCAAACTCAATAATAATTATGATGATGAGATCAGCAGATAAAGTACATGTATGTGCTCTAATGGGGACTGATTCACAAAACATTGTTGCAATGATACTTCCCTTAGGAGTCTTAACTGACAACTCCCTTGTTAAATCAAATTGGAAATATCTAATTTTCATAGCAAGCTGGGAAGATATGAAACAATGCGATAATCCAGAATCAAATAATTCATTTGCTAAACTTGAGGAAACCATTAAATTACCTACCACCACGTCTTTCGGAGCCTCTAACTCAGCAGTAGTGATAGCATAAGCTTGGACTTGATCCCCTGGACTTTTCTGAGCTATGTTCTCCTGACGCTTAGAACATCCATTTTCATAATTCCCCATATCCCTGCAATTGTAGCACTAAACATTGGTAGCTTCTTTCTTCCCCTTTCAATCACGAGTTTGGTGGCCTTTTTCACCACACTTGTAACAGACTCCCATTCCCTTCAAGCAAGTACCGGGGTGTTTCTTCCCACAGTTACCACATGATGGATATTCAACCTTTCCCTTCTTCCCCTTATTTCCATTCCCAGACTGATCAGAAGGTATCATCTTCTCTTTCTTTTCTATAAAGTCATAAGACTTAGAGAATTCCTTTTCGGTCTTGATAGCACATGAGACAATGTCTTCGTACGATGAAAAGGATTGTGAGACTAATGCTCGATGGAAAAATGGATTTAACCCATCAGAGAAACGATCGATCAAACTTCTTGGGTTACGTATATAGTCTCCAACATACCTTGATAAACATGTAAAGTTAGCCTCATACTTTGTGACATCATCATCCTCCTTTTGTCTCGGACTCAGAAATTACCTTTCCATATCTGCTCGATGGTCACGAGGAAAGTATATTTCTAAAACCAAATCTTTGAACTCTATCCATTCCATATTTGATACTTCATCATCTTTCTTCGCATTTTGAATCAATGACCACCATTGATCAGCATCTCCAGTGAGTCGGTAAACTGCCATGATAACTTTTTCCCTTTCACTACTCCCCAAATCATGAAATATTTTCTCTAGGGAAAATATCCATTTCTCAGCTACTAAGGGAATTGTACTCCCATTGAACGTTGGTGGTTGTTGCCTCATTAATCGATCTAACATTGATCCTCTACGCTACAGATCAGGGTGCTCCATACGGGTAAGGATATTATTCATAAACATAGTGAGTTGTCCCAGTTTGGTGATTAGCTGATCGACACCAGTTGCATCACCAGCTCCACTATAATTATCTTGAGCAGGAGGGAAATCCCTACATGGTGTGCTTGCATTGATTTGGTTTCCATTTCTTCCACTAGGAACCATTTCTAAACAATGGCATAAACTAGATCAGTTAATGAATCAAAATACATAATCCCATACTTATAAAACACATAACATAAATTAAACCATTTATGGATATAATCCATAATCATAAATATGTTTTCTTTGAGGAAGTATATAATCATAAACCCTTCATAATGATTTGTAAAGAAAATGAGATTTATCCTAAGCATATCCCCCGGGAGTGTCGTAACCAAGAGTGCAGCAAGGCCCGTTGTCATGCACCAGTTCCTGTTCGAGTCTAGCTCAAAGTGGTGTTTTCGGGTTTTACCCCTAGGTACATCTATGCCAGAGCCGCCTCTACATGATCATATCCAGACATGGATGTATTGCTCGGAAAACTCACAAAATCTCGACAATACCAAAATTCTAGGAAGTTCTTCTATACTAATCCTCAAAGACCATCTTAAGTCTATGTGCTCTAATAAGAGTTTATCTAAATATAGGTTTCATGGTTTGTACTAAAATTCCTCTGATACCAACTGTAACGCCCCGACCCTAGTTACCCAGAGTCAGTGCATTATTACATTACATTGGCATGATCACAAGAAAGATCAAATCACGAAATACCGATTGGTTTAGTATCCTTGGAAACACTAGATATATTCATAAAGTTTTACATTACATGACAAAGTGAAAAACTACTAAAACAACATAGTCTCCATATTCCACACTCATATCCCCACATACTATCCCTGAAGGTCATTCATAACGTACACCTTCACATCCTGGGAAAATTAAATCATAGAAAAATGGTGAGCTCAAATGCCCAGTAAAGATAACAATATAGCGGAATCTTTCAAAAATAAGAATAAACACTTAAGGCAATGTATAACTAAAACAAAAGCATTTTAAACATGAAATTCATCATATTATGGAAAAAGTAAAATGAAATAATGCCGTTTACTTATTCACATAGATATTCTACTAATCTAATAATCACATGCAATATCAATAACCACTTTCATAATGATGGAAAGCATAATGCCAGACTATCATAACCACATAGCCAAGGCCTCGTGCCAAGACTACAAATAAGATTTTGTCAAGGCCTTATGCCAAGACATTAGTTTGTCTCATGAGACCTACTAATGCATCGAGGAGCTATAGCGGGCTCCACTTGCCACATATTAAGTCCAATGCATTCCCATTTTTAAAGGTTTAAACATAAAATAAACATTAGTATTAAAATTAGCGTACGAAATGTCAATAATTTCACCATAAACCATGAATGGTATAAAAATTGCACATCCACAATCAAACATACCACAAAACCATCAATACAACATAGAAATTTTGTATCATAATAAATCAATTTCACATAAGCGTAAAATCCATCAAAGGATGTTGACATAGATGAATTAAAAACTCTTTTTAGAGAAATATTTTTTTTTATTTTGAAATCATTTAAGAGCCATATAAAATAAAATATTTTCTTTGAAAATATTCTTATAAGATTTTAATGGAAGCTTCTACGATTTTTTAATGGTGGAAAATAACCGCACCATCCGTATAAGTTAAAAAAACATTCTTACCTTAATTCTGTCGAAAAGGATAAAAATCCCCTTGTTTGGAAAAAGACGGAAAGATTCATTTATAAACCTCTTATAAAAAGTCCAAAAAGGGTAAAAATTAATTTAACCCAGATTCATGTAAATATTAAAAAAAATTTCAAATACATTTTTAATAAACATGGATGTGGATGATAAAGAGATTCCAGTAGATTATTACGTATAAACAACCTCGGATAGTGATGAGATTGTGAAATAACCCTTACTTTGTACTTTTCCATGATTGGGGTAGGTTAACCTCTTGTATAATGGTGAAATAATTGTTATTGAATTATACAAGAATCATATGCATTTATATGATATCATATAGGATCTTTTAACATTTCTTTGTTAATAATATCTTAGTATTACCGTTGTTTCGGGTGTTAACTTACTCATTTTCTTTTATATGTTTTGTTACGTAAGACATGTTTGTAATGGATAAGTTTTATATTATTCATATCCAGTATGATATCAAGTACTTAAACATGATTTTTAAATCATAATATTATAATTATACTTGAATGGAAATGATGGAGAATGAATCTCATCGCGTTCGTGGAGACGGTAGTCCGTACGTACGCACGAGCGACAATATCATTCTTTTGATATTAAAATAATATATAATTTGATAGTATATAATATATACAGAATCATTATCATGTTATATTTATTATTTACATGATTTACACATCATTATTATACCCATCCAAATAATAATATATTGAATAACAATTACACCACGACGTGGAGACGGTAAGCCGTACGTACGCACGTATGGTGACATGTTATTCAAAGGGTGGATATAATACAGAATATGGATGTACCATATTTATAATAACATCAAAGTATATATAAGATACTGGAGTTATTATTTTAGAATGGTAATAACAAAGAAATAAGAAGTGGAAGAAGAAAGGAACTTGGAAAAGGGTGGTGAAATCATTACCTCTTCTTCGGGTTCTTCCTTTTGATTTGATCAAAAGGGCTCCATAGGATGGCTTTCTAATCAAACTAAGGCCTCTAGGTTGTAGTGAGGGAAGTTGGGAGAGTATTTGGGCAGAGTTTGGCCGAACCCAAATGCTTTTATGGTGTGAAGAAATGAGAAGGAGGAGTGCCCTTTTATAAGAGGGGTGTGGGGAACCTTTGGAAAAGCTAGAAATATTAATTTATAATAAATTAATATTCGGTTTCAAATGGCTCCAATGTTGATTATTCAAAGGTTAAGGTGGGTATAAGTCGAAAAACATTCAACTAATAGAATTTAGAATGGTTTGGGTACTTATATTAACCTTATCATTAAGTATTAACTCTAAGTTAATTAGTTTCACTTTTACAATGTCTCTTTGTATTTTTTTATTATATGGTTAATAAACATACAATATACATACAAGAGACCCCCAAATGGTCCATTAATGAGACACCAATTATGATATAAGTCTCTTTTCCGAACCATAGATTGTTAGGAATTTAATACCAATTAATAATATAATATTTGTTTTAAAAACTCTTTTATGTCAATTTTGACACTATTCATTAGTTGATTTTTGTGAAACTCATAACAGATTGATTACTTCTAAAAAAGTCAATTAAATCAATACTAATATATCATATTCTCCTATAAAATTATTTTAATTCATTAAAAGTTTCATATTATATTTATTTGGGTATTTATAATATCAATTATTTTAATTTTTCACTATTATAGTAATTACTGCATCATCACTGTGTCAAAAATAAATTAAATTATATAAATATATAAATATTATAAATAAAATATAATTATGGAGGAAATATTTTTATCTTTATAATTAATATTTATAATCTAAAATCCAACATATATAACCCTATTTAAAAATTGTATTTCTAAAAGATATATGCTTGTGTCATTTTTGTATTCATTTTATCTTAATTAAAATAAAGTGTCCCTATCACCTACAAGTGGCTCCATGAGGTCCCCAAATTGACCCAAAGATTCCTATGGTCGGACATGTATCCACAAATAAGTTTAGGACACGTTTCAGGGTAATTTAATATTATTATAATATTATTTTTTAACCCTTGTTTATCAGATTTACCCTTAACCATGGTAAATAAAATATTTACCGCAGTAATTATTTAAAATGTCTAAAAATAAAAGTTACCTATTTAAACAATTTGAAAATCCTGATTACAAATATGGAATCCATTTTTCTAAATTCAAAACAAATAAGTGGAAAAAATTAATTTAAAATTAATTCCCGTTGTTAAAACAAAAAGCATATTTTTAAGAGATAATAACTATCAAAAGATTGAGACTTGTTTATTTCCGGTTTAATGTAAAATTATGTCCAATGATCAACATTATATTAAATGGTAAAAATATATTTTAAATATACTTTAAAACCACTCAAATTCATAATTTTTCACTATTAAATATTTTGATAAAAAAAGTTGTTTGTTATTAAAATTTAGTAATTTTCACTATTCATCAAAATATTAAAGTTATCTGAAAAGTATCAAAATATCACCTTAGGCTAATTTCGATATTCGGAATCCAAAAATGAAGTCCATTTTGAGAGATAGAATTTATAAAATTTCAAAGAGTAGGTATTACTATTAATAACGTCTAGTTTGACTGGTTATGGTGTGTTAGAACTCGTTGTTGCGTACAACACACGCTATCTCATTATTCAAAGAGATGCGTACCGTAGAAGCTTAGAGTGTTACATAATTAGTCAAATCTCTTTTATCTTCTTGTATATATTTTTATATGAATGTGTTCACAATAAATATAGGAAATTCGTGTAGTCTCTTAATCATTTTTAAGAGAAACTATTACTATCTTATCTACTACAGAAATATGATTGTGTCATCCTTACATGATTTTTTCATAAAACTGGGTCTCATGGTGTATCATCCAATTATTTTATGAAAATTAATTTTATAACATAAAATAAATTATTTGAGATCAATAAAAGAGACCAGTTTTTTCTTTTACATATTAAATTGATCTATGAAAATATCTTCCAATAGAAAAATTTGACTTTCTTTTCATTTATATTTTATCATTATTAGGTATAAAAACCTCAATAAAAGCATGTGTAGCTGTAATTATATTAATAAAATATTATTATTCCTAATGAATGGATATAATATTAGCTATGGATACATAAAATCAATCTTGAAATTCAGAAAATAAGAAAATAATTCGATAGAAAATGTCTTTATAGAATTTCATCCCCATGGATTTGAGGAGAGAATAAATCAGCATAAGGCATATAAACAATAGATTGGTATACTATTGTTTCATCTCCTTGATCAATTTCCCCCTTGTAGAAATATATTCCGGAATAATGTCAAAAAAATAACAAATACTACTCTTGTTATCTTATTAGAAAGGGATATATCATTTACAAAATCTTCCAATGAAAATAGCAAATATATTTTTATATTCCTATAGTAAGAAAAATTATATTGCATTGTTCCCCAACCAGTAGAAAATATTTGATTCAATGTCACTATAATATCCAGTAAAACAATTTACTCCAGATACAAAAATCCTAAACTAACCACTACACTTATGTATTCATGCTATAAGATTTCACAAACCATGACATCGAGAGGATATTTAATTATTTAATCAAATTCCAAAATTCACAATTTTTAATTTCAAAATTATTATATAATAGGATATAATTTCATAGAATTAATATTATTATGAAACATGTATAATAGAACACATCACTCATCATTTAGTCACTTATATATCAATAACATATATAGTGAAGAAATATCTTGAAATAAATCATCTCAAACTCATTGGTTATATGATAAATTACTGATTGAGTTGAAATCATAAAGAACCTTCCATTTGTGAAAAACAAATTTGAAAACATTATTCTCTATATCTGTTAAAAAAGAATATTTAATGATTTAAGGAGGTAAATTGTTATATACATTATCATTTTAGTTATTTAAGTTAAAACACTCCTTATGTTTAAAATAGAGAACACCTTATATTTCAATAAATGATAATTAAAATTCCTTTTAATTCACCATCGATGTAATTTGGTCATAACATTCACCAAAATATAAAATATCATGATGATAAAATTTAGGGTCTTCATTCTAAAAAAATAATTACTTCATTTTATTTCCATTATAAACAAATATCCTACTTTGATGAATCACTTCTTTCATGAACAAAAGTTCTTTTCTATAAAACCAACATAAATTGATTTTATTCTCTCTAAGAACCATTCAAATATTACAAGTTTCTATAAAATACTAGAGGAAAAATTCACTGAGAGAATCAACATTTCATGGTAAAAATTTATTATAAAATAGGCAGAGGGGATTGTTTAATATAGGGGGCTACAGAATAATAAATGAGATAAGAGGTTTGAAAATGATTTAGTTTTTTATGTGAAGGACGGATTTAATCAATCTCTATCTATTTTGAAATATATTAAAGGTCACCACATAGTGATGTAAATAGTAATAATATCAAGAGAGAATCATGTTATTATATAATGTACATAGATCCAAATAAGAGACTCTAAATAAAAAAACTAGTGAAAATATTTGAAAAACATGTTTAAAAATATATTTCAATATAGAAATTCCTAAAATGTATAATTATTTAAAAGTATATACATCCAAAGAATGAAACAATTTAAATATATTAAAATCATTTTTGTCGTATTCAAGTAAGAATCTTTTGGATGTGGATGAAACTAAGCAAAAATGAATGTTGAAACCATTATATCTAGTGTAATTATAATGACTAAAATCAGGCTCCCAATTATTTATCTCTATATATTGTTGTCAAATGGGTTTGAAATTCATACAAGTTAATCATCCTACTAAAAATCTTATTAAATGAAAAAGAATAAATAATTATATGTCAAAATACTATATGTAAATGATGTATTTAATTTGTAGGATTTAAAATATTTCTAGAAATATATTTAGTATGTTTTTAGATTTTTGAAAATAGATTACATCCCCAATTATGATCATATGAAATTCATTTTTATTGATTTTTTAAAATTCACTAGAAATGTTTTAGTTTATTGAACCAAAAACATCAACAGTATAAATTTATAAAACTATTTAATATGTTGATAAATTTTTATTTGAAAGAGTGGGGTCTTATAAAGCCTCATTACTTTTCATTATCATATTAAATTAAAAAAATATTTTATACTAATATCATGGTTCTAGTTTTAAAAAAAATTGGCATGTTAGCTATTATAATTTTCAAAATGTGAGCCTTTAACATTTGTAGGTTGTTTAATATGTACTTCCTATATTATAAAATACATTTCAAAAATAATATTTAACATTATTATATATATATATTCTAATTTTCGTATGATTTGAAAATTATAAAAGGTTATAATGGATTTTTTTTACGATAGATTTATATGATTCTTCAAAATTTATTCCTTCTTGTTTATTATAAAATTGAGAATGTAATCGAAACTTATTTCTGCTGAATAAAACATGGCCATTTTTTTCTAAATACATTTTTACATCAAATATTTTTATAATGAGAGGGGATATAAACTCTTTAGCATAACATATACATCGTTAAATAGATTGTCTATTCAGGTATAGATGCTACCCAACATTCATCATCTAAGGATTGTTTTATTGTTTCAGATATAGGTTATGAAAAAAGGTATAAAATATAGAAAGTATTCCTACACAAATTCTAGGCCTACAAATCATATAATGGATTTCTATTATAGTTTCTAAATTATGAAATTTTATGACTCTAGGTCATATATATAATACACATTCATGTTCTTTGGAATGAATCCCTTAAGGTTTGGATTGTCATTGTTCACATTATAAATCATCATATTTTTTCATCAAAGAGATTTCCCTGCACTGAATTGTCTATACAATAACTAAAGTTTTCAATTTTAGGGATTTTTGAACAGAAGGATCAAATTTATAAAATTTTAAATTACTATAATCATCAAATACAAAGAATTATTAATGAAGAAAATAAGATATGGGTGAAATTAAATATGAATAAAATATTCTTTCTTCTTCCATTGAGTGAAAATTATAAATATTATCCTTGGTATAATGAATATATAATTTACTTCTAGAAACACTGATGTATCCATACTTTAGGTTCGCATTATTACATTACTCATAAGTTTTTTTCTGTAATATAAGCCTTATTTGAACTCTATTAATAATATTACATGTCATGTTAATAAATTCATCAAAAAAATAGGTTTGAATGTTAATTTCATACAGCATTGTCCTAGAAATTTCTAGTAAATTCCAAACATGCCCTATTAAAAATCTATTCTATTGTGGGGTTTTGGGCTCATGATTGTATGTTTGATGCCATGTAGTGAGAAAAATGAATTGAATTCCTGATTCGAAAACTCTCATCCATGGTAATTTCTTACAGTAATAATTTATTAATATTTTATATTTTGAAAATGATTACAAAACTGGTAAAATTATAACATTGTACAATTTAATGTCTTAAAAATAAGTCCCATGAAAATTCTTAAGACTCAACATCTAAAATGATAAAATTATAATGCCAATGTCCTTTATCCCAAATACAGGATCCATTGATTTAAATTTAAATATATTTTATATTTTTTCCACATATTGATAAATGATCTATGGTTTGAACAATTTTATTCAGTATCACTAAACATGACACAGCCTTCAGAAAATTATGAATGTGAGTGAATCATGGAGAAGAAACCACTCGTTTTTATTGAATATGCACCTTCCATATACAATTTAGTTCCTCTGTCCTTATAGAATTTTCCATTGAAATTATGTATAACAGTTATATATTTTGGGCCCAAATGTTTTTGGTTATAACTATGGTTGATGAAACTATCTTGGTAACTAGACCAACTTAAATCTTAAAAAAATGTAATTTTTATTGCCATGTTATTTTATACTTATATGAGCACATTTTATTCGTATTTTTTGATTATTTATAAGACTATTGATGTTTCTATAATTTTCAAAAATTCTATAATGAATGTAGGAAATAATGTACCTTATTTTACTATTTTCTCCGATAGTAATGTAATTTCTATATAATTTTTAACTCTAACAAATATGTCATATGACATACTTTTCAATATTTTCATTTCCATTAACATGAAATTGAGTTATAAAATTTCTCATGTAGTTAATATACTGGAAGCCTTTCGAGGTAGTATACATTATTTAATAATACATCCAAAAAACACATAGAGGAAAAATATATAAATATATATGCATAAATTACATTTTATTTAGAAATATGTTTAGATATATCATCTATTTCCTAGTCAACATCATTAAATGAATTATTATGTTCATTGTTTATAATTTTAATACAATAATATTTATCATCAATCACTGAGAAATGTTAACTATGTTTTCTAACAAAAAAACATTTAAATCCTTATTTAGATGAAGAAAAATTATTATGTTGTACCTCAATTTTCTTGTCCATTTTGACAAAAATTACAGTTGGCTTAAACATTTTTTAAATATAAATTTGTAAATAAATTCATTGTTGATTCATCAAAATAATTCTATGTTGTTTTCATATAATTATTTCTTCATATAACCATAATTATTCATAAAATTACTTCGAGAATTGTTCCCATATTTCATTTTATTATTATTTTGGATTTATATCTCAAAATTCTATTCATTCATAGATTCATGATTATTTTTCATGTCACGAAAATATTATTTAATTATTTAATGGTTTCTTAATCCCTATTTTTTAGATTAAATTACAAAACATTCATGAAAATAGTGTAATTTCATCATTTTATTCTGAATATCATAAATCTAATTATTCTTACTAGGTAAAAAATTATTCTCTTTCATATATCATCCCTTATTTATATGTAAAAACATTTTATATATAATTATAATTTTTATTGTCTTAATATCATAAAACTATTAATTTATTTCAACCTCAGACATCATAATATTACCTAACTTATCTATTATTTTATGATCCTTAGTAGTTGAAGAATGATGTATATAAGCTATTATTCCTCTATATTTTGAACCTAGAATTCAAATATATTTATTGAATGATTAGGTTTAGAAACATGCATACATTGTGAATCAACATCATTTACAATATCAGTCAATATATTTTTTAATTGTGTGATGTATTATCCTTCCACAGTTAAGAAGGTGGAAAAATTGATGTTGTGGGAATTATATCAATTTTCTAAAACCATTTCCCTTCTTTCAAAATAAACGGAAATCGTAATCAACATTTAATGGGAAGTGTTTCACTATGAGACTAGATAAATCTTATGATGACCTAATATTAAAATGATATCATTCATGGATTTTGATTTTAGATAATAATTTGGTTTTCTTGTAGCATCCCATTTATCTATATATCATTTATGAACATTATTAGAATTTTTGGTTTTTGTGTAAACCTTATACAATGTTTTTTAACTCGATTATAATACGATTCTCCCTTTATCAATAATTATTTATATTTAAAAATAGTTACCTAATCATAGACATACCATCTATTTTATCAACAATAATAATAACATGTTATGTTATTTTCATATAATGACATATGTGAACTAAAATGTAACAACCATTGATACCTAATATTGGTTGTATTTGATTCTTCATAGACTAATGTGTGTGGTAAAATTAGTTCTTGTAACTTTTTTCACATAAAATAACCCTCTCATAATATATGAAGGATTATAATATTATCTTATCATGAGTTGGGATTGTAAATAAAATAAGATTATAAATGAAAAATCCAAATAGATTTATAGTGTTTGAAGGAAAAAATAAAACATAATACACTCCAGAATAATCAATTATTTATGTTTTGTGATTATCACAATAACATCAATTTTTATAGTGGTTGTCTAGCTGGGAGAAATAATTTGTCACATGGTATAGAAGACCATAATATTTTTCCATTTATGTACCTTTACAAGTAAATTTCATGGCCTTTTCATACTAAAAATAATGATGAAAAATCCTTATAAATATATGAAATAATTTAATGAATAATTTTATGCACACTGTTAGATGAAGAAACTAATAGATAAAGAAGAAACATCTAAAGAGAAATACTATATTCACATTTTCAAGAGTTAGAAATGGAGGAACAATAATATATATACCAAAATATTCTTCACCTAGTATATAAGTCTATTTCTATTTGTTTGTCTATTTACATTCATCAAAGTATTCATGTTTTTAATGATCCCCTATATGAATTATTAATCATCGCATTTCTTAAATCCAATAGCTACAAAAATAGTCTTATATAAAATCAAATGACATGAGACATTTTTTAGTGTGTGTCCATATTCACTAAATATGAAAAATTATATGGTATCAGGTTGTATAGAATTTCAGCTTTATCATATCATTCTATTCTTTTAATTATGTTCTTTATATAAATTAACCTTTCGTTATTTAGATGAATTATTTTCTAATTCAAATAAAATAAAAATTTTAATTGCCAAATAATATATTAAATATAATGTGTTTATCTTAATTATACTCTATATATGAGAAGGAGAAAATTTGATCATTAATAAGATAATTTTATATGTTTAAGATAATTGATTTGGAAGAAATTTTCTCATTAGATAATTCAATCATAATAAGATAAAATAGATTACATAAGTTAAAAGACATAATATATTTTTTTGATTTTATTGTCATGTAAGATACATGAAACGAAAATTTAACTTTCATAATATAAAACAACATATTTCTAAGAGAAATGAATTAATCTTAGATTCAGTTTACATCAGCATTATAAGCATGGTTTCGTTACATAATATAATTCATGTACTCATTTATATAATTAATTTAGTCCTTTATTCCATGAAATAAATTAATTTAATAAAAAAAATTATATTAGAAATAATAATATTGTTAATAATAAAATTCATTATCACATTATAAAAATAAAATCATCTTAGAGAAATTACTTTTCCATAATGTGTAATAAAATTATGTAAACAATGTTTTATATCAGTGATAGTTCCACAATATATTTTACTTAGTTAACATTTCATTAATGACCCAATAAATTAAAATTAGAGAATATTTGAAAAATAAAAATGATATATTATCATCATACACAAAATATAAACATATTACTTAAAAAAAACATCACGAGCATCAAAACATTGATAAGTTTATATGATATAGTTGAATTACATAAGCTTGGAAAATAAGTTTCCTTATTGGTGGGAACTTATATCATTATTTCATCCATCTCATAAGATTTCCACAATGTGTAAAGATACACAAAATCTAATCTAACAAATTTTATTTTGAATACATTTATAAGTCCAAACTAATTATGGGTTTCCTTGAATCTCTCTTCTCCTTAATTTCGCCATTTCTATTTCTTATCTTATGTTCATTTCCTTTTATTCCATAATCAACTATAATTACATATAGGTGGGTGGTAGAAACACTATTATCTTTACAAATAGATTAATTTGTCTTGATACTAATCCAATATTTGTCCATTGTAGCTCTATTTACACTTCCAGTATTAACTTAAATAGGTTCTTGCTAATGATTTGGTTGTTCCCCATCAGATGCTGAATCATTAAAATATTTCAATTTGATAAATAAGGAGAGTAAAATTTTATGAATTTTTATCATTTTACTATGTATGATATTACTATATTAATTGATTTTATATTTAAACATTAGTCCTTGTTATATTTTAAATTTTTATTAATTTTAAATCACATTGACCGGAACATAGTTATGATACTATTATCTAAGGATACTAGTTTTAAAACATTTCTTTATAATTCTTCATCATATTGGGATAATTGATCATTTATATTAAGATATTTAAAAAAATTATATATTATAAAATATCTTTAACTTCATGAATTTAAAATTAATGGTCAAAATATTTCATTACATAAGGTATACCAATTATTAGTACATTTTTAAGAGGAGATCACTAATGAAAATAATTATTTTAACATTGACAAGTCATTCCAAAATCATAGAGATTATATTGCTTGATAGATTATAAAATTTTATAACAAGTGTATTGAAAATATATGGGTTTATAATTTTATATAAGATATAATAAATGGACCCATACAGTTTTGGGTACAAAAATTTTAACTTTGATTATTAAATAATAGAAGGATTACTACCCACTTCTAAAACAATTGATACATGGATATACGTTTTCCTTGGAAAATAACAAGAGAAAATTAAATCATTTAGAATATTAAAAGAGTGAAAGGTGGGTATGTATCATTTGGAGAAAATATGCTATTGAAAAATATTAATATTTAACATGATTGTTTTGTTCATAAGTTTCTTATTACATATTTATTTAATCTTTTTGACTTGTTCCCTACCTTATATACAAAATTCCATTTAATAATAAAGTTTATTCTTTTATCTATTTGAATGATAAATATACCATATCATGTTTGAGAAATTCCAATTTTGATATGATGTTAATAGAATAATGTATGCAATTTAGAAATAGATCACCTTAGTTTTTAAAACATACCTTATATTTGAGAGGATGATGATACTTATTTTATTTGGTATATGATTTTATAACATTTTAATGTCTAGACCATAGCTAAAATTACAAATAGATGAGGTGTATGAAATTTTATGGTAGCATAATTTTATTTCTTCCTAATTCTGTGACCATAAAAATATGGTATGTAATATAAGATATGATTTAAATATATCAGTGAAGTCTCAATTTATAAACAATTATATGTAATGAATGTTTACCTTTTTGGACCTAACAAGGTTATAATTATTTGTGAAAACAATTATATTTATCTTAATATATTGTCAGAAGAAATTCCCTTGGGTTTCATTATTATATTTAAAACAATATCATAACTATATTTTAAAATAATATATAATTTAATTAAAAATTAGTATAATCTATTGATTATCAATATCTATAGTGATAATGATGGAAAATTTTTTAATTTTTATTTCACAACTTCTTTTTCAAAAATAGAGTTAATAATAATTTATTGGTTCTAGGAACACTATAATGTAATAATGTATTTAATGTTTGGAATTATATACTTCATAAATTTACCTTGAATTTTAATTTTAAATTTTATATGGATATGTATTTTTGGAGTGAAGATATTTGTTTTTATAGTTATGTTATAAACTGCGTAATTATTTATTTGGTTTATGATATAATTTTTTTAGAATTATGGATTATAGGAAGTAAATTTTTTAATTAATTTTTTAGATGAAAACATTTCATCCTGAAGAATAATGAAAATTTTCAAAAATTTGTTCTAATATATGATGAATAGATGATTCTTGGTTACTCGACCACCAGTAAGGTGTATTTTCTTTTTATAATGATATATAGTACAATTCATGAAATAGTACATTCCTTGTTTAATAACAACAATCATTTTACGTATTTAAAATATTTTGATTATTAAAATAATATTGTTTAGGATTTTAAAATGAATCATGTTTTATTTATATAAGTTAAACTATATCAATAAAAAATTATCATTTTCGAATATAGTTTAAAAAAAGATAATCTACATGTTGATGAGGTACAACATCCCATTTCACTTACATACTAGTCGACATTATATAATCATCCCACTGATAATATCATAATTAATGTTGATGAACCTATTAGAATTAGAATTTACTTAAAAAATAAATTTGAGAATCATGGATTACTATCTAAACATTAACATAAAAGGTTATATAATTCCTTAATCGATTATTAGGTGATAATTTTTTTATGAGATTAATAAATTCAAGAGTTTCAAGCATTATAATTTTTTTGATTGTTTTAAGGATCATACAATAATAGGATATGAGTGTGTCTTCTATGAAAATTGATATTATAATACAATTATAATGAGGAAGAAGTTGAGAATTGTTTATACGGATTATAACCAGGAAGCAGAAATAAATTATTGAGATAATGTTTCTAAAAACTCTCACTATTATGCTTCTTAATAATATTATCCTCTATAGATATACTTACCTTTACATTATTTTGAATATATTATGGATTTTCTTTCATAAATGATATGTTTTAGAGGAATCATGTGGTGAAAAACCTCCTGATTTTTATGATACTAATTTTCTAGACCATGTATTTAAACATATTAAATAAATTTATGTTTGAAAACAATTCCCAAGAGCCTATTATGATACATTCTCAAGATTCTTATTTACAAATAAATTTGATAGAGGAAAAAATAATCACAATCTTTTTATCATGGAATTTTGAAATGGAACAATGGTTATCCAAATCTATGATAATGATATTATATTTATTTCAACAATAAAAGAACATGTATAATTTTTTTTAGAAGTTAAAAAATGTTAATTTAGGATGATTATAATGAGTAAACATAACTACTTTTTCTAATATTCTAAATAACTCTGAGATTAGATGGTAACATTGCATAATTACATTATATGTCTACTTAATTTTTACTGTTATTATAATGATTATAGTATTAATACTCTGATATGTATCTCATGTAAACCCAATATCAATGATTTAAATAAATCTATTTACTAAATTTTATTTATAGGTATTATTTGAATTTTCCATTAGGTGATGGATAGTGACCGAAAATTATTCTACTACTTTGATTGTGTTTGAGATTAAAATATAATAAAAAGGAATCCTATATTAATATATGTAACATGAAATTTTATTTTCATAAAGAGACATTGAATGTTGGACTGTTTTTTCTATCAAATAATTTTTTTCTTCAATGATTAATTCTGATGTTGATTTCAAATGTAGTATAATTGATCAGAAGATCACTTCCAGAACATGTCACATTCTTTGAAAGACGTTATTTTCATGATGAGACATTAAGAGTATTTATGTTTCCCTTTCCACTTCTAAAGTGTAATATGAAAAGATTCAAATTTACTGAACTCAACTATTATGGATTCCATATATAGTTGTTAAATTCTGAAATTGTTTTACATAAACATTGATCCTTTCTAACATCACAATTTATATTTAAATGACATAAAATGGAATTAATAATTAACTAAAAAATTAAATATTAATAAAGAAACCACATCATTAAATACAAAACCCAAAATAATACATAAATGATAATATTATCAAAAAGGAAGAAAATATTAAAACCACTTTTTCAAACCTATTACATCCTGATAATTTTTAATACCTTAAACAAAATATATGTATGATTAAAGTAAAAATATTATAAGTTACGCATTTTATTTCACTCCCTCTTTCTATTAAAAAACCCTCATGAATGGGGTAGGACATTCTATGTTAATATATAACAATCGTATTTTTTATATAGTTATATAAACTATAATGGAACCTAATTAAAATTAAATAATTATATTTTATCCAAAAATCATTCATAATTATACCTAATAGAGTTTATGACACTCATGTTTTCTAATTTTTAGTTAAATTATTTAAGATAATTTCATATAATCTATTTATTATTATGAATTTATATATTTTATCATTACATTGAATTGAATATTTTATACATTTATTATTCCTATTATATTTAATAGCCTTATCTGACTTTCTACAATTATATATTATTTCTTATTTTTTTTATCTTTATTCTTATAAAAACATGATAAATATAATGTTTTTTATATTTCAATAAGTTTCCATTTATTAAAATATGATTTTTTGAAATATAAGATAAATCATTTAGATCAGTTTTTATTACAATAATCAATTGAAAATGGTTTTTTGTATGAATTAATAGTTACTTTTATAATAGTTTCTGTATTTTGTTCTCACAAAAAAATGATATGCAATCATTAAATTTCATATTAATTTTTTTAATCCCATATGGGTAGATAGGTTACCCTTTCTTATTCAAATTTAGTAAAGGGGATAAATACATCCCAACGATAGAAAACAAATGATAGTCTATGTTATAAGATTTTACACATAAACATTCATTAGTTATCTCATGTGGGAGAAAAAATTTATGTAGAATACATTATGTCTTTTTCTGATGTATCATTTTTATATCAAAAGACTCTATAAATTTTACTTATATTATTATTTTTTAAATTAAAAGACGGGGAGATATTTGTAAATAATATTTTTAAATTTGTTTTCCTTTGTTAGATTTGATACCCAATTGAGTTTTTTTTGTTGATATGTGTTGAATACGGATGGATTATTATCATTTGATTAATAATATTGTAGAAATTAGTGATTTAAATTATCCATGATGTTAAACATATAGATTTTTTAGTCAATTTTTTAGGGAATTATATTCTTAAAATTACAATTAACCATATTTCTCTTTTATGTCTTCTATTTGTAAAAAGTTATTGTTCTTTTATGCAATTAATAAGTGTACCTAATCATTTATATAAATAAATATTATATTGTTTTATATTATTATTCAATACATGATACAATAATACACACCAAAGATATTTAAAGGTTTATTGTACTTATATACTAGAAACATAATCAACTTATTTTATTAATTATCTTCAACATCTCCAGGAAATGTCCTCTTATATAGTATCCATAAAAGATTTACACAACATAATAGCATCTATAATAACCATTGGAATAGAAAACACATGGAAAGGGTGATCCTAGGTACTAAGTATGGGTAAACATGGGAGACATCCATTGATGAAAATAAATTAGAAAAATATACGAATAATGGTATGGTAACATGTTCATAACTTATGAAAACATACCCCACACATCATGGACCATAAATCACGAATCTTAAAATATGTATTTATCGAAAAAAATGTCATAGGTAAAAAAATTTGGATCATCAAAAATCAATATTTTCTTTGAGGGAATATAATTAGAATAATAATATATTTTTTGGCATATTAATAAAAATATAAAATCATATTCATATTGAAGAATATCATTCAATACTATCATAGTTGATAGATTCCCATCGTGTATTGGGATCAGTTTACATTGCCGTTATTTAATTAGTTAAGACTCCCTACTAAGATTATCACGGTATAAATATTCTAATATTATACTAGGTTCATTCCTTATTCTTTTTCATATTGTCACACGAGACTTAAATATTTACCAAATTATTTTTTTGAATTTATAAATTTTGCACCGCATGTAATATAATGTAAACCAAATATATGTTTCCATGAAGATCATAAAATGTCATCATTTTATTATAGAATAAATAATCCATGGTAAATAAATGAGTTTCATTATATAATCCTTAAAACATATTCATTAAAATACTTAGAAATTTTGGTTGGTTTCAAAAGAACATATTTCTGATGAAGCATAATAATTTTTTAAGGATTTTCATATAAATGGGAAACCCCTTTTCTAAAATAATTTATATTTTTATATGAGAATCAAGAGGAAATATCCATTTTATTTATGCGGCCTTTAGAAATAACCCAAAACAAGGTAATATGATTTTATTTTTATAACCATTTGAACATGTAAATGATGTTTCATGTTTAATAAATTATTGGATGGTTGGAGTATCCATTCAGGCCATATAAATTAATTAAAAACATATTTCTTATTTTTATGTAAAAACTTTTGAGTATTTCATTATGAAAAAATATAAAAGTTTTACATTTTAAAAAATTAAAATAATGTAAAAGGTAGTGTAAAAGAAAAATATCAATCATTTATTGATATATACAAAATTCAATTAAATAATGTTAATAACATGGGATGGCTATGGAATGATTCTAAAAAAAGTGAGGAACTAAGGTCATGATTTCTTGAAAACATGATATTGATATTTTTGAATAAATAATATAATAACAGAATACTAATTATTAAAAAACTCTATGAGAAGAATATATATGGGTCTTAATTTAAATTTAGTATATAATTCCATTAATGCATATTCAAGCATAAAAAATATTTGTTCAAAATGATGTTGAAAAATATATCCTTTACCTCAGGTAATGAATTTATTCATATATATTATCATAGCATTAATTATAATAACTTTATCTTTATTACACATCTATACATGAATTAAATTAAAACATAACATACAATATATCAATACTATATAATTTCTTGTTACCCATTTTGTAACAAATCCTTATAAAATCATTGTTTATGTGTCAATAGTTTTCTTTCGCATTCGTGTTCATATTAAACAGTTATAGTAATTGAACCATTATTTGGAGTTCGTTATCTAGGAAATCATAATAATTTCGTAAGTATAATTTTTCATTATCTATACTTTATTAACCATTCATATAATGAAGTTTCGAAAACAGAATTACATCACATCATAGAGTGATTCGTTTTTACTAATGCATGATTGATGGTTTCATTTAAAAAATAATGGAATGAATAATTAATGGTAATTAATAATATATATTTTTATAATAATAATAATAAAATAAATATCTTAAATATTTATTAAATAGATCATCATTTACAAAAATTTTAACTGGAAATGGGAAATAAATCATATCGCTTTGTGGTGGTAGTAGTGCACATGTACACACGAGCGATGTTCAAATTTCATTATAGATTAGAAGTCGAGAAGGTAGATATTATTTTATCATTAAAAAATAAACCATATTTTATAAATAAAACATATATATAAATTTAATCCATCTATATATTCATCCGTGAGAGATAGTTATGAATAATAAAATTGGTCACTTCATAAAGATGATAATCTATACATATACATGAGTGATGTTTTTCTTTTTTATTTAATATATTTACGATATAAAATACATATATAATTAAATTGAAATAATTTTATTATACTAAATACACATATATTATCCTTTTAAGGATATTAAGAAGTCCTTGGATGTTGTTATAGAAATAAAAAACTCAAAATATATCAGTAAGTAAAATTATCAATTATTCGAGTATATTCATGTGGATTAAATAATAAAATAGAATTTAATGTGTTTTTGAGATCCTAGAGCCCATAAAATTTAGATATGTGATTTGGTATGGTTTTTGGGCATGACATAGATGAACTAGACTATGAACATCATGTGTAATGTTGGGAAATATATTTTCCCATTTATAAATGATGTGGGTAAAAAAAGTGATTAATTATTTATTATATTGTATATTATTTACATAAGTCTAATTATTATAAATATTTATATTTTAATGATACTAATGCTAATTTTATTTCAAATAATCTTCTATAATAAATCGACCAAAATTATTTCTATGTGAATTAATTTTTCAGAATGATATTTTATTCATTATTACAATTAACATTTAGTTTCAATATTTTATAATATTAGATTTATAAAATGTATGTAATTTTTTTCTAAAACCCATATATATTTAATTTTATTGAATTCTTGTGATATTATAGTGATAATTATTTTATATTAAATTTTGAAAAACATTGATTTCCATAATAATGTAAATTTATGAACATTGTTATTATATAATAATGAATTTAGGGTTGTGAAAAATAGTTATATAACAATATATATATTAAAAAAATATAATTCCCTTAAATATATAATATTGAACTTATAAGTCTATGATTTATTTTTTTGGAATCTATATAATGATGTTATTTAAATAAAAAGAGTTTTGTGTAATTTTATACTAATAAATTATATAGATTTTTTTCTTTTGGTTATATTTTATAGGTAAATTTTTCTTATTTATTGTAAAATAAATCATGTAATTATATAATATTAAATATTTTATGATATATCTGTATAAAATTATTTTAATTATAATAAGGTTATTTCACTAAAAAACACTTCTCATAACAATACACATTCTTGTTTTAAAATTAAATTTTTTTTATTTTTATTAATTTAGTCATAGGAAATGGATTTAATTTTTGAATTTTGGGGTCTCAAATTTGGTAATTAATACAATTTCATTTTAATTCATATTGAATAATAAATATGGTACAAAGTTTTCAAAACAGCCATGGATAAATGAGATTACATGGGGGGTGAATCTAAGATATGGCATTTAAAATTTCCACCAAAACACATTTGAATTATATTATATAAATTTATTTCAACTATTCCTCATTTTATCTTCAAAATATGTCAATTTTTTTCAAATTTCATCTGACTAATAAATTTAAATTAAATTTATGATATGGATATTTACAAGTGTGTGACTCCCCTTGCTTATAATAGGAAACATCCTCTTCTAAAATTATTAATAAATTAAAATGAAAATATCTTAACTGTTCCTACCAAAATCAGCCAAAATCTATCCATCCCACATTGTAGTTTTATTTTTCTCCTTAATATATAAACCTATTATTGTTTATGGCCTATTCCAAAGGAGTTTTCTCATATATTATGTATAACACTTAACAGAGTTCCTTCATGTTTATTTATTCTTCCAAGTCATTCAAAAACATCATAACTATTGGAAAATAATATCTTCATTAGATTAAATATTTTAAAATATAATTATGTTTATGTTTTATATTTTTTTATCAACATTTCCATCATTTAGAAAGTGATAATGCGTCACATGCATACATATGAACTATCACTAATATGAAATGATATTTTTTCTGAAATAATTGTATTACTTGGTTGGTCATAATGATGGTTTTAATAAATGAACATTATTTTTATAATATTTTATGATTATATAAAATTATGAATATATCAATTTTAATTCCATTTCATCGATTATAAAACAAAAATGTAATTCATTTTTACGGGCAGACTATAAACTCATTGACATGATGTGCATCATTTTTCATGAATTCCATTAATGCTTAGTAATAAAGTTTAATTTTTTATATAACCATAAAAAATATTCAAATTTTACAATTTTAGATATAATGAAACCGTTAACAATTTGTACGTATTGGAACCATCATACAAAAAAATTATGGAATATAAAATAGTTATCACATAAATATTTATTTTTACAACATTTTTTAATGATTTTAAAATAATCAATTAATAGAGTCTTGTATGGTAAATAAATATATGATATTTATATAGAATTATTATTTATATAATTCCATTATAAATGATATTATAGAATGTTTTAAAGTGAAAATGTCATATATTATGGTTTATTCCACAATAATAATATTATTCAATATTATTTATGAATATTTTTTCATTGGATGTTGTAATGACCAAGACCCTCATGACCCCTTCCTTTTCCAATTATCAGTGCGACCGATTGGTGAGACTGATTGGTGCGACTGATCAGAGAGACCAATCGGTGTCACCAAGCCTTGGCCGGTTTTTTTCTTCTCCAGCCTCCCCCGTAACCCCACGGTTAGGCCTTTTATCTTTTCGATGAGTTTCAAGGCCATTTTTAAGCCCATAATTAATATCTAAAAATAAAATAAACCTCCCTACTAAATAACAATTAGTCCAGTCATTTAGGGTGTCCCAGCAGTGTGGTCAACCCACGATCATGCTCCTTACACAGTTTCTCTCTGTATCTTAACCGTCCAGGAGTGTTGTATCTATGCCCTTATCAGCCTTTATAACCTAATGTATTAACCCGACCTTTCTTTTTCTCGATCATCCTACTCAGAGTACCATTCCTACCGATGAGCCATACCCCTGTAATGAGGTTTTACTTTCATGTTCCGTGGAGTTCCCGCCACTCCTATTTTCCAATTTCCACACAAGGACTTAATGTTGATCCTTGATCGTTAGATAGGGGTTTCACCTTAGTCTCTCCTTTCTGTGTATCTTGCGGGGTAGGTATACTATTGTATCTGTAGAATTGGATGAATCAATCTTTAAGGAAGATAATAAATGGATTCAAAAGAATGAAGGGGATGAGTGTGATCGATGATGTTTCTCTTTTTGTTCTCCGCTTTCATGATTAATGGTTTCTGAATTGTACGGGCTTATGCATACTAATAATAATGGTCGATGGTGGTCTTTCTCTGTGCATTAATAAACCTTTACCCTTTGTGACGTCTAAATGGCTTGTATTTTGGTTGTTAACCCTTTTTCTGTGTATGGGAAATTGGATAATTACGTATATTCATATAAATAAATTGGAAGCACCAGGATCATCTCCTTTTCTATAATAAACTCAGTTTAAACCTAGTTGAATTGAAATAATGGAGTGTGTTAAATCGTTTAAATCTAAAAATTACTGCATGGGTTTGCCTTGTATTGGTGGTGGTGGTTTGGTTTTTTTCCCATCACGTGCTGTTCTAGGTGACCATATGGATTTATTGAATGGGGGCTTACATTGATGGGGTGATGGGGGTGGGGATGGGATCCACTATTGTAATAAATTGAGGCCGTATTATTACTGTTCATATATCAAGAGTTGGGGTGGGATCCTCTGTTGTTGAGAAACCATTAGCTGTTGGATTTTGGGGACATGGGGCTGTATCATGGGGTTTTCTTTGGTTCCATTACTTCGAGGGATCTCACATATCCCATTGTTGTTGTGAAATAACAAGGGAACTAGGTGTGAATGCTTAAATTGGTGTTGGGTGTATTCTTTCCTTGTCATGTGATTATTCTTACTAGTTGCCCAAGTAGGTGCAAAAACTTTTTTAATCATTATTAATGAACATGACAGATAGGATGGAATATGTGGATTTGGTTTGGTGTGAGTTGTGACTTGGGAATGGGTGATGTTCTCTTCTCTTATGAATGAATAGTAAGGAAAATGTTCTTTAGGATGGCTGAAGAAAAAACTAGATTGGGTGAGTGCTTTTTACCTATACATATACTTGTAGTTTTTGTGTTTTTTTCGATCCCCACCCATGTTTAGAACTTAGTGCTGAACACCCCCACTTCATGGGGGAGGGTGTTTTTCCCAACACTCCTATGAGTGGATGGTTATTAGCTCTTTTTCTGCTCCCATTCCCGAATATCCCAAGAACCTTCGAGTATGATGTGATGGCATGAATTACATTATTGTACCTAGAATCTTCACCCAGGGTAGTTTGGTTGTTCGCCCAGGTGTGTGCGGGAAGGTGGTTTCTCAAGTAACTTCGGGATGAGGCCCATGTGTCTTCGGGTGTGGCATCAATTATTCTAGCCTAGGTCTCTTCCGACGTGGAAGCGGTTATTCTGGCCTAGGTGAATCTAGGTGTGGTTACGCGTGACAGTTGTGGCCCAGGTGACTGAGGGCGGGATAGTGGTTGTGGCCTAGGTTTTTGCGGGTGGGAAGTGTAGTTGTGGCCCAGGTGTGTGCAGGCGGGTGTGGCAATGGGACTCCCGTGGAAATGGCGGGATTAGTTCGATGCATATGATGTCTTAAAAAACCAGTGGCAAAGAGGCAGAGTGTACCCAAACATAGATGTGCTATTACTATACATTACATTTGAATTTCGTTATTTGGGGAGAATTCATTGGTGAGGATTTGGTGGTTAGTTTCCTTGTTAGGTGTCGAGTTGTCTCTTTTCTCACATGGCATTAGTATGACTCCACACTTGTGCATCAGAGCCTTCGGTTTTTTCCTACTAAGTATACTTGTATTCTCACCCTACATATACAAAACTGCTTTCAGGTTTCGAGGAGGACATCAGTGATCGTGCTGGAAAGTACTAGCTTAGACCTTTTGGCAGATCTTCACAATTGTTTTTGTTCTTTCTTTTTGGTATTTTTCTTTTTAGTCTCCTTATATATTGTGGATTTTACTTTTTTAACATTCATTGGGAATTGTTCTTGGATTTGATTTCACTTCCAAGTTGGTGTTGTGGGATTTACTATCTTATCTCCCGATCCTATTAAAAGAAAAGAATAATTCATTGCATTTATCAGGTAACTCTATAACCTTGGTGTTGTTCGCCACTCCTAGACCTATTGAAGGCGGGTTTTAGGGGTCATTATCTCTACTTCAACATAAATAAGTAAGGTCCTCACAATCTGCTAACCCTTCCCTCCTTTGGTGAAGGAGGGTCATGACAGAATGGTATCAGAGGTGCAGGTTGAGAGATAGGTTGGATTCTGGAGTTAGGCACAGTGAGTATTTCCTGGGATGGTAGGGAAAGAGTTTTGGATGACATTGGTGCATGAATTAGTCCAAGGAAGACTGGCTAGGACAGGGGATTTTAGGGCCATCCTGTGATCTGATGAAAGGACTATGGACTTACCAAACAACCAAGTGAGGGTACACCGACTGCAGGGTGGAGGGCCTAGGAAAGTTACATGAATAATAATGACTTGTGTTCTCGTAGTTCTGGGTGTTTTGAGGATTCAAAATGAAATAAATAAGTCAAATAAAATGTAAGGACAATATTCATCACTGCTAGGGCTTTTGCATTCCTTGTTTACCTTGTAGCTATGGCACCCGAGAGTCGACCACAATTTGTATGGGTGATCGAGGCCCATGAGGTTGACTTGGATGATCGGAAGATGGCTGATTGAGAGGAGGTGGATGACCAGTGGCAGAAGATGCTTCGAGCCTTCCAGCGATAGACCCTCGAGAAGTACGAGGGCAACACCCCTGACATGAAGACGAAGGGATGTCTAGAGAAGCCGGTGATAGCCTTTAGCCTTATCCGGGCTCCGGCCGAGTACTGGGTTCCTCTGGCCGTCAGCCAGATCCGGGGAGTGGCACGTCAGTGGTGGAAACTCTAACTGGGGGAGAGGAGAGAGGATGATGTGGCATGGGCTGATTTCTAGAAGGAGTTCTGGGTGGAATTCCTCTCTTCTATGATGCAGGCACAAAAGAGGCAGGAGCTACTCTCCCTCCATCAGGAGAGCATGTTAGTAATGGAGCTGCGGATCATGTTCAAGGATCTCCTCCAATTTTCTCTGGACCACTTTTCGGATGAGGATTCTTGTGCGAGACGTTTAGATGAGGCGCTCTGGCCTTCCCTCCAGTACGTCGTTACCCCCTTCACCTTGTCGACATAATTGGAGATCTAGAAGAAGACAAAGTTGGTAGAGAGGATGCACACACTAGGTGGTGAGTCACGATAGGGGGTTCATCTAGGCCCGTCAAAAGAAATGGTCTTCAGCACCAGACCTCCATCATCGGGACCCTCTAGGTTCCGAACAGTAGGGAGCAGGCCGTAGGAGTTCCAGTTCTGGTCCCCCGGTCTAAGCCCCTTCCCTTCAGGCCTAGGACTGAGGTTCTTCGTATGTGGGATCCATGGATATCTCTGGAATCAGTTCCTGAACCAAGTTCAATAAGGTTGTGGCAGACATGCCCAACACCCACCCCAGTAGCTTCTTCCATCTAGGCCCTTTCAGCAACAGCAGCAGCAGGGGCAGCAAGCTCCCGCTCCATCAACGGTAGACATTACAAGGGGAGGCTGACCTCGGGGTGCTCCTCAGGGACCTCAACCTGGGCGTGGTCGGGAAGGCGGTCGACAGTCGAGGGGAAAAGAAGCTGGGCGTGGACAGTTGCATGTCATAGAGGCAGCCGTTCCGTTAGGACCAGAGGTTGTTCGAGGTAAGATCAGTTTGTTTAGTACCGTTTCTTATGCCTTGTTCAATACCAGAACATCGCACTACTTTGTTTCACTCGGTCTAGCCTGTGCTCTTGGACTGGATGCTGAGAGACTTCTAGTACCCCTGGTGCTGAGCACACTACTCTGAGGTCAAACTAACCTGTTATATGTTTGTAGAGGTTGCATGCTGATTATATGGTCACATCAATCAGTCGGGGATCTACTACTGCAATAAATATAGCCATACGATGTCATCCTAGGCAATGACTAGTTGTTCTCTATGTGTTCAATCATTAACTGCTTCCGAGGAAGAGTTGTGTTCTCAGACCTGGGTGGCCGACGTGTTACTTTCACCGGTGAGCAGAGTGGCCCGAAGGGTAGCAGGCGAGAGAAACCACTCCTCTCCTTGTTAGCTGAGCTGTCAGTAGTGTTATTGGATGATGAGATGGTGGAAGTACTAGGGATTGTCAGTGAGTTTATGGACGTCTTCTCTGAGGAGGTGACAAATCTACCCCCTCGACGTGATATCGAGTTTGGGATATACTTTAAGCCTAGTGCTCATTTGATTTCTATGGATCCCTACCATATAGTGCCTACGGAGCTACGTGAGATGCGGATTCAGATCGACGATCTAATAAATAATGGTTTTGTTCAACCGAGTGTGTCACTATGGGGTGCTCCAGTCTTGTTCGAAAAGAAGGCAGATGGGGGTCATATGTTATTCATAGACTACATGAGGCTGAATCAGGAATGGTTATAAATTACTACCCTCTTCGAATGATAGAATATCTTTTCGACCAACTGAAAGGGGCAGGATGGTTCTCGAAGATCGACATGTGGTATGGATATTACCAGTTGAGGTTAAAGGAGGGAGACATCACAAAGACAGCCTTCAAGTGCAGATATGGCCAATTTGAGTTTGTAGTCATGCCTTTCGGTGGTACGAATGCCCGATCTGTGTTCATGGGACTTATGAACTCCGTCATCTTGGAGTACCTATATTGGTTCGTAGTTGTGTTCATCAACGACATCCTAATCTTTTCAATATTAGAGGAGGACCATGCAGAGCATCTGAGGATGGTTTAATAAGTCCTCTGACAGCACCATCTCTATGGGAAGTTGTCGAAATGCAAGTTCTAGATGTGAGAAGTAAAATTCCTTGGGCACGTAGTGTCCGAATAGGGGGTAGCAGTAGACCCTTCAAAGGTTGAGGTGGTTGTTTCTTGGGAAGCACCTGAGAATGTGTCATAGGTCTGTGGTTTCCTCCGGCTGGCAGGTAACTATCGGAGGTTTGTACCCAACGTCTCTCGAGTTACAGCACCTTTGACAGCCTTGACCAAGAATGACTAGGTTTTCGTATAGAGTGAGAAGTGTGAGGTAGCCTTCACCTATCGGAAGTAGGAATTGGTTAGCGCCCCAATACTAAGACTACCAAAATAAGGGGTAGCGTATGAGGAGTTCTGTGATGCTTCAGGGCAGGGACTCAGATGTGATTTGATGCAGCGGAATGAGGTGATCTCTTATGGGTCGAGGCAGCTACGCCCTCAAGAGCGTAATTATGCAACCCACGATCTGGTTCTTACAACGGTCGTTTACGCACACAATTTTTGGCGGCATTACCTCATCGGAGAATGCTTTGTGGACTTCACGGATAACAAAAACATGAAGTATATCTTCTCCCAGCGGGACCTAAACTTACGGTAGTGAAGGTGGATGGAGTTCCTCCCGGATTACAATTTCGTGATTTCCTACACCTCAAGGAATGAAAACGTGGTGGCTGATGCCTTGAGAAGGAAGTCACATATGGATGTGGTCCGAGAGTCAGTGGACACTTGGAGGGAGATAGAGGAGTTGGATGCCCTTCACCTGGACGCGAGGATGGATAGTGGTAGAGGTTTCTTGTATTAGATGATAGTATAGACTTCTTCGTTACTTCAGGTGGAGGAGTCTTAGTGGGGAGACTCGAAGTGTGAAGTGATGTGTGACCGAGTTGAGCAGGGAAATACTTCGGAATGGTGGTCGGAGGATGGTCAGAACCATATGCTTTTATGAGGAAAGTTTTTTGTTCCAGAGGCGATACGCAGCCAAGTCCTTAGTTATTTCCACAACTCACCCCTAGAAGTGTACCCGAGAGTTTCCAATATGTACCAGGGTCTGAAGAGACAGTTTTGGTGGCCCGGAGTACAATGAGTGGTGGCAGAGTTTGTGGCCAAGTGCCTAGTGTTTCAGCAGGTGATGGCTGAACAACGTGTTCGAGGCGGGATGTTGCAACCTTTATATGTCACCGAGTGGAAGTGGGATGACATATACATTGATTTCATCATAGGACTACCCAATGTTCAAGGAGGTCATGATGCCATCTGGGTAGTAGTGGACCGTTTGACAAAGTCGGCTAACTTCCTGGAAATCAAGGAATCAAGTGGAGTGGATGCTCTAGCATGGAAGTATGTGGACGAGGTAGTGTGGTTTCATGGCGTTCCGAGTTCCATAGTATCAGACAGGGATGCACATTATTCCTCACGAGTCTCGAGGGGATTCCAACATGCTTCTATCACCCGGCTACATCTTAGCACTGCTTTCCACCGCCAGACAGATGGGCAGACAGAGCACACCATCCAGACCTAGGAGGACATGTTGCGGGCATGTATTCTGAACTTTGGGGGATCATAGGTTCTACACTTTCCATTGGTAGAGTTCACCTACAATAATATCCATCACTATACTATTATCGTGGATCCATTTTAAGCTCTATATGGAAGGTCGTGTAACCCACTCGTGTGATGGACTGTGGTTGGAGAAGCAGGTGTTCTTGTACCGGAGGGGGTGCAGAGCATGAGCGAGAAGGTTCATCTTATACGAGAGAGGATGAAGGTGGATCAGGACCGGCAGAAGTCATATGGTGATTATATGAGGAGACCCTTGGTGTTCGATGTCGGGGACCACATATTATTGAAGGTCTCCCCTCGGCGTGCACATCAAGGGGTTGGCAGATGAAGTAAGCTTTCTACTAGGTTCATTGGACCCTTAAAAGTGTTGTGATGGGTCGGTGAAGTGAATAATCAGCTAGAGCTTCCACCATAGCTACTAAGGATACAAGATGTATTCCATGTGTCCCAGCACCGACGATCTCTGCATCAAGATTCACACGTCCTCGACTGGGGAGGGATAGATATCGAAGATGATGCAACCTTCATAGAACGACTGATTTAGATCTAAATTCATAATGATAAATTACTTCCTGGGTGAACCATTCCCTTGGTTTATGTGTTATGGAGACATGGTGGTCTTGATGAAAGTACCAGGGAGACGGAAGCAGAGATGCATGCCCAATACACCGAATTGTTTTGATTTTTATCTTTTTTTGTCAGTACTTGTTTGTTGTGTAATGCTCACTTTGTTGGCTGTGGATATGCATTTTCCTTTTCTATGGATGTCTGTGTGAAGTGTCCTAAATAATGGGGAGGGGAGGACCTGATACCTATTTAGGACACATTAATGCAGATGCGCCTAAACCTGTGCGGGCGAGTCAGTGCCACCCAAAGAGGATTGTATCTTAACATGGAGGAAGGGAAACTCCTCTCCCACATGACAGGACTTTTTTTCCCTTTTCTTTTGCGTGCAACGGGGAAGGAGGGGCATGGAGTTTGGGTTTTTTCCGAAGATAAGATGTTCATATGTTGGAGAGGATCACTCTTGAGAGGTATCTTCCATGGTGTTTGTTCGGATCCCCCCTCCCTCTTAGTCTAGTATTGATTCTCAAGGGCGATAATGGTTTGAGAGGTATCTTATGTATTGATTCAAACCCTCATGTCCCCTTCCTTTTCCAATTATTGGCGAGATTCAACAGTGCCACACATCCTTGGTGGGTTTTTTTCTTCTACAGCCTGCCCTGTAACCCCACTTTTAGGCCTTTTAACTTTTTGAAGCATTTCAAGGCCTTTTTGAAACCCATAATTAATATCTAAAAATAAAATAAACATCTCTACTAAATAAAAATTATTCCAGTCATGTGGGGTGTCCCAGCCACGTGGCAACCCACGATCCCGCTCCTTATGCAGTTTCTCTCTGTATCTTAACTATCCGGGAGTGCTGTATCTCAATCTTTATCAGCCTTTATAACCTAAAGTCTTAAACCTATATTTCTTTTTCTCAATCATCCTAATCAGAGTACCCTTCCTCCCGATGAGACGAACTCCTATTATGAGTTATTACTTTTGCGTTCTGTGGAGTTCCCGCCACTCTTGTTTTCTAGTTTCCAGCCGAGGACTTATCGTCGATCCTTGATCGTCAGGTAGGGGTTTCACCTTAGTCTCTCCATTATGTGTATCATGAGGGGTGGGTACACATCTGTATCTATATAATTGGATGAACCAAAAATTAAATAAGATAAAAAATAGATTCTAAAGAAGAAGGGGATGGGTGTGATCAATGATGCAGCTCTTGTTTTCTCCTCTTTTGTGATTAATGGTTTCTGAATTTTACGGGCTTACAACTACTGAAAATCATGGTCTTTGGTGGTCTTTCTCCGTGCATTAATAAAAATTTACCCCCTTTGATGTTTATGTGGCTTTCATTTTGGTTTTTAACCCTTATTATTTGTAAGGTAAATTGGTTAATTACGTATATTCGCCTAAATATATTGGAAGCACCAGGATCAACTCCTTTTCTATGATAACCTCGGTTTAAGCCCAGGGGAATTGAAATCATGGAGTGTGTTAAATCATTTAAATCTGAAAATATATGCATGGGTATTCCCTGTATTTATGGTGGTGGTTTGGTTTTTTTCCCTTCACGGGCTATTGTGGGTGACCTTATGACATTCCTGGATGGGGGCTTAGATTGATGGGGCGATGTGGGTGGGGATGGGATCCCCTGTTGTTATACTTTGAGGCTGTATGATTACTCTGCTTATATCACGAGTTGGGGTGGGATCCTCAGTTGTTGAGAAACCATTGGTTCCTGGATTTTGGAGACATTGGGCTGTATCTTGGGGTTTTCTTTGGTTCTAGTACTTCGAGGGATATCACTTATTCCGTCGTTGTTGTGACTTTACAAGAGAACTGGGTGTGAATGCTTAAATTGTTGATGGGTGTATTCTTTCCTTGGCTTGTGCTTATGCTTACTATTGTCCCAAGTCAGTGAAAAAACTTATATAAACATTATTAATTAACATGAAACCAAGGATGGAACATGGGGATTTTGTTTGGTGTGAGTTGTGACTTTGGCATGGATATTGTTCTCTTCTCTTTTGAATTAATAGTAAGGATAGTGTTCTTTAGGGCGATTGAAGAAAAACCTATATTGGGTGAGTTCTTGTAACCTATACATATACTTGTAGTTTTTGTGTTTCTTATTTCCTCCCCACCCAAGATGAACACTTAGTACTGAACACCCCGAATTCATGGGGGACTGTGTTTTTCCCAACACTCATATGAGTGGCTGGTTATTAGCTCCTTTTCTGCTCGCTTTCCCGAATATCCAAAGACTCTTCGGGCATACTATGATGGTATGAAGTCCATTATTATCCCAAAATCATCGGGCAGGGTAGTGTGGTGGTTGGCCCAGGTGTGTGCGGGAAGGTGGTTTCCCAAGAATCTTCAGGATGAGGCCCATGTGTCTTCGGGCGTGGTAGTAGTTCTTCTAGCCAAGGTTTCTTCAGGCGTGGAAGTGGTTGTTCTGGCCTAGGTTTCTGCAGGCATGGTTACGTGTAATAGTTGTGGCCTAGGTGTCTGCGGGTGGGTTAGTTGATGTGGCACAAGTGTTTGCGGGCGGGATGTGTGGTTGTGGCCCATGTGTGTGCGGGCGGGTGTGGATGTGGGACTACGATGAGAATGGCGGGATTGGTTCAATTCATAGGATTTCATCAATAACCAGTGGGAAGTTGACGCGTGGTACCCAAACATTGATGTGTTATTACTATACATTACTTTTTATTTGCGTTATTTGGGGAGTGTGCCTTGGTGAGGCCTAGGTCGTTAGTTTCTTTATTATGTGCTGAGTTATCTCTTTTCTCACATGGCATTAGTATTCCTCCCCACTTGTGCATGAGAGTCGTTGGTTTTTCCCTACTGAGTATTCTTGAATTCTCACCCTACGTATATAAAACTACATTCAGGTTTATATGAGGAATTCAGGGATCGTGCTGGACCTTACTAGCTCAGACCTTGTGGCAGATCATCATTGTTGCTGTTGTTCTATATTTTTGGTATTTTTCTTTGTAGTCTCCTTATACTTTGTGGATTTTACTTTTTTAACATGCATTGTGAATGGTTCTTTGCTTTTCATTCATATCCAGCATGGGGTTGTGGGATTTACTATCTTATCTCCCGATCCTATTAAAAGAAAAAGGGTAATTACTTCTATTTATCATTTAATTCAATACCCTTGTTGCTGGTCGCCACTCTGGGACCTATTGAAGGGGAGTTTCAAGGGTCACTATCTCTCCTTCATCTTAAAGAAGGAAGGGCTTGACAATCTTCTGACCCTTCCCTCCTTTTGTCGAAGGTGGGTTGTGACATAGGTATTTCAATTTTGTTCTCTGTTAATAGTCATATATTTTAATATCATATGGTAATTTTTGATATGTTAATTTCTTTCCCTTTAATTTTTACCTCATTTTTATCCAAAACACCGAAGAAGTATTTTAACAAAAAATCTAACATTAGTCCTCCTCATTGGTGCTTAAGCATTCTCTCCCTTGTCCATGTTCATCAATATTATTTTTAATGTTCATATTTATTTTTAAATTATTGTTAATGAATTTTTATAAAGTGTTTTACCTTCTTTAAACATTAATAATAATAAATAAATGATTCTAGTAGGATGCACTTTTCACATTTTACAAAGAGAGAATAGAATGTTTTGTAATTATTAACACATGACCACCTTTTCCAGTTATCATTTATATTATTCCTTATACATATTCCTCTAAATTATTCAATGGGTTTTCAAATAAAAAAAATTCTCCATTGTTGTTATATTTTTATTATTAATTTTTTATATATATAGGTAACTTATTTCAAATTTAAAAGTGACTTTCTAAATATAGTGATGGAGGCATTTTTAATCTATGTAAATATAAATTAAAGACTATTATGAATCCATATATAAATAATATAATTATACAATCTACTGTATTTATATTTATTGATTAGTACTATATGTTCCCATTTATGGACATGATAAAATATTTAAATTTTGTATACCAGTTTGTTTAATATAAATTATTATGTTAGTCTATTAATTATTTTTTTATTAATTTTTTTAATATAATGACTGAATTAGACATAGTATATTATGGGAATGACCTATTATGGACCCTCAATGCATTACTGGGTCATATAAGACAAACTAGTTTCATTTTTTGGAATATTCATATCCTATTGAGGTATTACTTCTTTGCATGAGGCATTAAATGTAATATTATAATCTCCATCATTATGCATTCTATCATTATAAACCACATTTTATTAAATGAATGAATGCTATTTTTTATTAATTTTTAGAATGTACAAGGCACAATCCTATCAAGTATGGTGAAAGTGGTGTATACCAAGGGAATCCCCTTTCCCAATAGTATTTCAATCAATGGGAAGAGTGTCTAAACTTTCATAAAACAAAAGCTCTTCATCTTGCCAACATATTTGAGCCAGTGATTCCGCGACAATGTTATCCTCCCTCCAAATATGATGGACTATCATCCCTTAATTGGTATCACCATTACATATGAAAATAAGACAAGTCAACTCACAAGGTATCACATAACAACTCTGTAAATTCCTCAAAAGGACTTCTGATTCGGATTTGATCTCAGCAACCTAAAAGACCTACCTCATATAAACCATTAGGTTGGAGAAAAGACACCACACTTCTACACCCAATGAGTTTCCCAGTCCATAAAAAGCAGTAAACCCAAGATGATTCAAGCCCGAGGAGTCCTGGAAAACATCATCGCCCCTCATGTCTCTCTCCAGGAAAGAACCATCCACATTCAGCTTCATCCCACTACTCGGTGGCTGCAATCTAACAAAATGACAACTCACCCTGATCGTAGTGCAGGGCTGATTGATGAGGAAGAAGGTAATAACTGAATCCCACACACACCCCCTAACAAATGAAGCTTGATTGACGATGAGAGATAAGAACCACATTTTCATCAATAATAGTGAGCGACTGAATCTCAACCGAACGTTTTTGCAAGCCCCCCATATGGTCCAACATATAGAAACAAAAATGGTAGCCCGAGTGGCACACTCCATGTCCTTGTTCTCAAATCAACGAATCCAAGAGGACATGAATCCATATAATAACATTGAGTTTCCATCCATATTTGGATGGGGGTTGAGGAAGGATCACTGTTAAGTGGCCCAGTGACTCTGAAAAAAAAATTGGAGCATCGACTCAACTTTCAGAATCACACAATAGTATATTTGGGAAGCCATGGAGGTTCTCTTTTTTTGTATGTTCTCTTCTATTGGGATAGCCTTATTTATGTTTTTCCAATCCATAAAAATGCATTTCATCGGAATCTTCTTGAACCATACCATTTTATCTCAAATATATGAATCGTCCTCATTATGGAAGATCCTCCTATAATATTTTATATTAAACCGTCCAGTACAAGATTTGGTGAAGAATCATTTGTTTGGTTATTCACTCATGACAAAAATTTCGAAGATAATCCTCTGGATATGACTCAACAACACTTGTATGAGGTCGTATTGAGAAGTTTATTCACTGAAAGTAGTTTCTGGGGTAGGAAAGAATGGGTAAGACGGTTCTTCCATATACTAGTTGGGTTCCTATAAGTTAACCTCTCATTTTCCAATAACCCATCGCGAGTAACCGCACAAATCCTCGATATAAGATTACATCCAGCGTGCCAAACCAGAAGCCCCAAAATAACCAGGAACATCCTAATTAGAGTTGTAGCATGCCTTGAATAACCTTGTCTATAGAGACTCTACAACAATAATCCCCCAAGTTGACCGACCTTGCATGCCCATGATGGTTTCATTAGTATCTCGAAGTCCAGCGCCCCCTTCGTTGACTAGTTAATCTAAGGGCTACTAAGAGGCCCAGTGATTGCACCCATCATAAATCACATCCCACAAGAATGCATTGTGATTTTTTTTCATTTTATCAACAATGGATTTTATGTGTTTAACGAAGGAAAAAATTATACATTGGGATAGATGTTAAGACGATGTTCATCAGCATAACCCTCCATCCAAACAACATCAACTTGTTTTTTCAGCTAAAGATCCTTCCTATAAGGTGATCCAGGTTATTCTCTGTAACGCCCCGACCCCAGTTACCCAGAGTCGGTGCATTATTACATAACATTGCCATGATCACAAGAAAGATCAAATCTCGAAAGACCGATTGGTTTAGTAGCCTTGGAAACACTAGATATATTCATAAGTTTTACATTACATCATAAAATGAAAAACTACTACAACAACATATTGTCTCTATAATCCACACTCATATCCCCACATAATATCCCTGCAGGTCATTCATAACTTACTTCTTCACTTCCTGGGAAAAATAAAACATAGAAAAGGGGTGAGCTCAAATTCCCAATAAGGATAACAATATAGCGGAAACTTTCATAAATAAGAATAAACTTTTAAGGCAATGTATAACTAAAACAAAAGCCTTTCAAACATGAACTTTCAACATGGTATGGCATAAATAAAATGAAATAATGCCATTTACTTATTCACATGGATATTCTACTAATCGAATAATCACATGCAAAAATCAATAACCACTTTCATAATGTTGGAATGCATAATGCCAGACTATCATAACTACATAGTCAAGGCCTCGTGCCAAGACTACAAATAAGATTTTGTCAAGGCCTTGTGCCAAGACACTAGTTTGTCTCATGAGACCTACTGATGCATCGAGGAGCTATAGCGGGCTCCACCCGTCACTTACTAAGTCCAATGCATTCCCATATGAAAAGGTTTAAACATAACATAAACATTCGTATTAAAACTAGCATACGAAATGTCAATAATTTCACCATAAACTATGAATGGTATAAAAATAGAACATCCACAGTCAAACATATCACAAAACCTTCAATACAATATAGAATCTTTTTATTACAATAAATCAACTTCAAATAAGCGTAAAATCCATCAAAGGATGTTGACTTAGATGAAATCAAAATTCTTTTTAAAGAAATATCTCTTTTTATTTTGAAATCATTTAAAATCCATATAAAATAAAACATTTTCTTTGAAAATATTCTTATAAGATTGTAAGGGATGTTTGGAAGATTTTATAACGGCGGAAATTAGCCGCACCTGCCGTATAAGTTTTAAAAACATTCTTACTTTAATTCTGTCGAAAAGGTTTAAAAGGACCTTGTTTTGAAAACGACCAAAATATTCCTTTATAAACCACTTATAAAAATCAAAAAGGGTATAAATGACTTTAACTCATATTCTATTAAATATTAAAAATGTTTTGAAATGCATTTTTAAGAAACATGGATGTTGATGATAAAGAGATCCCAGTAGATTATTACGTATAAACAACCTTGGATAATGAAGAGGTTGTAAAGTAAACCCTTACCTTGTACTTTTCCTTGGTTGGGGTAGGTTAACCTCCTGTATAATGGTGAAATAATTGTTATTAAATTATACAAGAATCATATACATTAATATGATATCATATATGATCTTTTAATATTGATTTGATAATAATATCTTAGTATTATCATTGTTTCGGGTGTTAACTTACTTGTTTTATTTTATATATTTGGTTACGTAAGAAATTTTTGTAAAGGATAGGTTGTATATTATTCATATCTAGAATGATATCTAGTCCTTAAACATCATTTTTAAATCATCAAATGATAATTATACTTGAATGGATACGATGGAGAATGAATCTCATCGCGTTCGTGGAGACGGTAGTCCGTACGTACGCACAAGCGACAATATCATTCTTTTGATATTAAAATAATATATAAATGGATGGTATATCATATATACAGAATCATTAACATGTTATATTTATTATTTACATGAGTTACACATAATTATTATACCCATCCAAATAATATTATATTGAATAACAATTACACCACGACGTGGAGACGGTAGTCCGTACGTATGCACGTATGGTGACATGTTATTCAAAGGGTGGATAGAATACTGAATATGGTTGTACCATATTTATAATAACATAAAATTATATGTGCGATACTGGAGTTATTATTTTAGAATGGTAAGAACAAAGGAAGAAGAAGTGGAAGAAGAAATGAACTTGGAGAAGGGTGGTGAAATCATTACCTCTTCTTCGGGTTCTTCCTTTTGATTTGATCAAAAGGGCTCCTTAAAATGGCTTTCTCATCAAACTAAGGCCTCTAGGTTGTAGTGAGGGATGTTGGGAGAGTATTTGGGTAGAGTTTGGCCGAACCAAAAGGCTTTGAAGGTGTGAAGAAATGAGAAGGAGGAGTGCCCTTTTATAAGAGGGGTGAGGGGCACCTTTGGAAAAGCTAGAAATATTAATTTGTAATAAATTCATATTCAGTTTCTAATGGCTCCAAAGCTTATTATTCAAAGGTTAAGGTTGGGATAGGTCTAAAACCACTCAACCAATAGAATTTAGATAGGGTTGGGTACTTATATTAAACTTATCTTTAAGTATTAACTCTAAGTTAATTAGTTTCACTTTTACAATGTCTCTTTGTATTTTTATATAATATTCTTAATAAACATACTATATACATCCAAGAGACCCCCAAGTGGTACATTAATGATTAACATATCATGATATAAGTCTCTTGGCCGAACCATAGATATTTAGGAATTTAATATCAATTAATAATATAATATTTGTTTCAAGAACTCTTTTATGTCAATTTTGAAACTATTCAATAGTTGATTTTTGTGTAACTCATAACAGATTGATTACTTCGAAAAAAGTCAATTAAATCAATCCTAATATATCATATTATCCTAGAAAATTAGTTTAATTCATTAAAAGTTTCATATTATATTTATTTGGGTATTTATAATATCAATTATTTTAATTTTTCACTATTATAGTAATTACTACATCATCATTGTGTCATAAATAAAATAAATTATTTAATTTCTAAAAATTATAAATAAAATATAATTATGTAGGAAATATTTTTATCTTTCTAATGAATATTTATAATCTAAAATCCAACATATATAACCCTATGTAACAATTGTTTTTCTAAAAGATATATTCTTGTGTCATTTTTGTATTCATTTTAACTTAATTAAAATAAAGTGTCATTATCACTTACAAGTGGATCCATGGGGTCCCAAAATAGACCCAAAGATTCCCATGGTCGACCATGAATCAACCAATAGGGTTAAGACACGTTTTAGGGTAATTTAGTATTATTATAATTTTATTTTTTAACCCTTATTTACCGGATTAACCCTTAACCATGGTAAATAAAATATTTACCGCAGTAATTATTCAAAATGTCTAAAAATAAAAGTTACCTATTTACACAATTTGAACATCTTGATTCCAAATATGGAATCCATTTTCCTAAATTCAAAACACATAATTGGAAGAAATTAATTTAAAATTAATTTCCGCTGTCAAAACAAAAAGCGTGTTTTTAAGAGATAATAACTATCAAAAGATTGACACTCGTTTATGTTCGGTTTAATTGTAAAATTATGTCCAATGACCAAAATTATATTAAATGGTAAAAATATATTCTAAATATACTTTAAAACCACTAAAATTAATAATTTATCACTATTAATTATTTTGATTAAAAAAGTTTTTTTTAATTAAAACTTAGTAATTTTCACTATTCATCAAAATATGAAAGTTATCCGAAATGTACCAAAATTTCACCTTAGGCTAAATTCGATATTCCGAATCCAAAAATGAAGTCCATTTTCAAATATAAAATATATATAATTTCAAAAAGTAGGTATTACTATTCATAACGGCTAGTTTGATTAGTTATGGTGTGTTAGAACTCGGTGTTGCCTACAACACACGCTATCACATTATTCAAAGAGAAGCGTACCGTAGAAGCTTGGGGTGTTACATTCTCCCCTCCTTCAAATAATTGCGTCCTTGCAATTTCTTGGGTATTACTGCATAAAAAGACTCGGGTGGTTCTTCATCATAAGTTCCTCGGGTTCCCACGTTGCCTCTTCCATCTTATGGTTTCTCCACAAAACTTTTACCAGACGCGTCGTCCGGTTTCTCAGCACTTGTTCTCTCGTATCAAGAATCTTGACGGGCTCTTCGCAATAAGACAGATCGGGTTCCAGTTCTAATTCCTCATAGGTGAGTACATGCGTCGGATCAGGCACGTATTTCCTCAATAGAGATACGTGGAACACATCGTGAACTTTGGAGAGACTTGGCGGAATTGCCAATCGGTAAGCTACAACCCCAATTCGTTCTAGAATTTCGAAAGATCCGATGTACCTGGGACTCAATTTACCTTTCTTACCAAAACGTATGACTCCCTTCCACAGAGATACCTTCAGAAAAACATGATCACCGACTTGAAATTCCAAATCCTTTCTTCGATTATCGGAATAGCTCTTCTGCCTACTTTGAGCTGCTTTGATGTGATTTTGGATTACATTCACCTTTTCCACCGTTTCCTCCACCAGTTCTGGGCCTACAAGTTTTCTTTCACCAACGTCATCCCAACAGGTTGGTGTACGAAATCTCTTTCCGTATAACACTTCATATGGTGCCATCTGAATACTCGAATGGAAGCTATTGTTATAGGAAAATTCTACCAAAGGTAAATATTGATCCCACATACCCTGAAAGTCAAGTGAGCAAGATCTCAACATGTCTTCTAAGGTTTGAATAGTCCGTTCTGATTGTCCGTCTGTCTGAGGGTGGTAAGCAGTGCTCAAATGAAGTTCAGTATCCAGGGATTTTTGAAGACTTTTCCAGAATCTTGAAGTAAAACGGGGATCACGATCAGAAAAAATCGATAGGGGTACTCCATGAAGTCTCAGAACTTCATTAATATATACTCTTGCTAGATGTTCCAGGGGTAGATATTCTCTTATAGCAAGAAATTGTGCTATCTTGGTAAGACGATCAACAATAACCCATATTGCATCGTTCCTTCTAGGAGTCTTTGGTAGCCCCATGACAAAGCCCATCGTAACATTGTCCCATTTCCACTCCGGTATGGGAAGAGGTTGCATGACTCCTCCAGGCTGTTGCCTTCCAGCTTTCACTTGTTGACAAACCATACATCTTGACACAAAATCAGAAATCTCCCTCTTCATGTTGTCCCACCAAAAATGTTCCTTAAAATCTCTATACATTTTGGTGCTCCCAGGGTGTATAGAGAAATTGGAACTATGAGCATCATCCAGCAATTCCCTTTTTAGATCAGGTATATTGGGAACACAAAGTCTCTTCCCGAATTTCAAAATTCCATCTTCACACACAAAGTCTCTCAATCTCCCATCATTCACAGCTTTAATCTTCTTTTGGAATTCTTCATCATCGGTCTGAGAACTCTTAATCCTTTCTAGTAAAGATGGTTTGGCAACCATTTGAAAAAGCATTGATGTTTCACCTTCCCTGGTTATTCCCATGTCCATCTTCACTAGATCCATGAAAATTGGATCCCTTTCAATTCTCATATTGTTCAAAACTCCATGGTCTTTTCTACTCAAAGCATCTGCCACCTTGTTTTCCTTCCCTGGGTGGTAGTGTATCGTACAATCATAATCCTTGAGTAATTCAAGCCATCTCATTTGCCTCATGTTGAGTTCTTTTTGTGAGAAAATATACTTCAAAGTCTTGTGATCAGTATAAATATCACATTTTTCACCATAGAGGTAGTGCCTCCATATCTTCAAAGCAAAGATCACTGCTGCTAACTCGAGATCATGAGTAGGATAGTTTTGTTCATGAATTTTCAACTGTCGTGATGCATAGGCAATAACTCTATCATTCTGCATAAGGACACAGCCAAGTCCTTTCTTCGATGCATCACTTTAAATAAAGAACCCATCATTCCCCGATGGTAGAGTCAATATAGGTGCATTGACTAATCTTCTCTTCAGTTCTTCGAAACATTCTTCACACTCTTTTGTCCAAACAGATTTAACCCCTTTACGTGTGAGCTTCGTTAATGGGTTAGCCAATCGGGCAAAATTCTGGACGAAACGTCGATAATAACCTGCCAAACCAATAAAACTACGTACCTCAGTTATACTCGTAGGTGCTGGCCATTCTTGGATTGCCTTGGTCTTAGAAGGATCAACAGGGATTCCATCTTTAGAGACAATATGGCCAAGAAAAGAAATCTCCTGAAGCCAGAATTCACACTTGCTAAACATCCCATATAATTCATGCCTCATCAGAGTCTTCAAGATAATGCGCAAGTGATTTTCATGATCTTCGTAGGTTTTGGAGTATACCAAAATATCATCAATAAATACCACCACAAATTCATCGAGATACTCCTTGAAAACACTATTAATTAGATCCATGAATACAGAGGGTGCATTAGTCAATCCAAACGGCATTACAGTAAACTCGTAATGCCCGTACCTGGTTCGAAATGCTGTTTTCGGAATGTCTTCCTTCTTCACACACAACTGATGGTATCCAGATCGAAGGTCAATCTTTGAAAAGTATTTATCTCCATGCAGTTGGTCAAATAAATCATCAATACGAGGTAGGGGATACTTGTTCTTTATCGTTATAGCATTGATCTCCCTGTAGTCGATACATAACCTCATAGATCCATCTTTCTTTTTAACAAAAAGAACATGGGCTCCCCATGGAGAAACACTAGGGAGAATAAATCCCTTATTACTCAATTCTTCTAGTTGTTTCTTTAGTTCGACTAACTCTACAGTGGCCATTCTATAAGGGGTCTTCGATATAGGCCTTGATCCAGGAATCAAATCAATAGAAAACTCAACTTCTCGTTCTGGAGGATGTCCAGGTAAATCTTCCGGAAATACATCTACAAATTCTTTCACAACAGGTACATTCTCTATTTGAACATTCCTTTCCTCACCGACAGTTATTTCATTCTCTTCCTCCCCAAAAATAGAATTAAGTTGAGCTACTGGGGGTGGATCTAAATAAGAATTAGGTGGTGACGATTCTGCTCTAAAAATAAGGTGCTCCTTATCATTATCATCAAGAATCGTAACCTATTTCTTCTTACAATAATTCTTCGCATCATAGTCCGAAAGCCAGTCCATACCGAGGATTATATCAAACTGAATCATAGGTATGACGATGAAATTAGCAGATAAAGAAAATTTATGTGCTCTAATGGGGACTGATTCACAAAACTTTGTTGCAACGATACTTCCCTTAGGAGTTTTAACTGACATCTCCCTTATTAAATCAAATTGGAAATATCTAATTTTCTTAGAAAACTGGGAAGATATGAAACAATGCGATGATCCAGAATCAAATAATGCATTTGCTAAACTTGAGGAAACCATTAAATTACCTGCCACCACGTCTTTCAGAGCTTCTACCTCAGCTGTAGTGATAGCATAAGCCTGGCCTTGATCCCTTGGCCTTTTCTGAGGTAAGTTCTCCTGACGCTTAGGACATGCATTTGCATAATGCCCCATCTCCCTGCAATTGTAGCACTGAACGTTGGTAGCTTCCTTCTTCCCCTTGCAATCATGAGCTTGGTGGCCTTTTTCACCACACTTGTAATAGACTCCCATTCCCTTCAAGCAAGTAACAGGATGTTTCTTCCCGCATTTACCACAAGATGGATATTCAACCTTTCCCTTCTTCCCCTTATTTCCATTCCCAGATTGATCAGCAGGTCTCTTCTTCTATTGCTTTTCTTTAAAGTCATAAGACTTAGAGAATTCCTTTTCGGTCTTGATAGCACATGAGACAATGTCTTCGTACGATGAAAAGGATTGTGAGACTAACGCTCGACGGAGAAATGGTTTTAACCCATCAAAGAAACGATCAATCTTACTTCTTGGGTTACGAATATAATCACCAGCGTACCTCGCTAACCTTGTAAAGTTAGCCTCATATTTTGTGACATTCTCATCCTCCTTTTGTCTCAGACTCAGAAATTGCCTTTCCATATCTGCACGATGGTCGTGAGGGAAGTATTTTTCTAAAAACAGATCTTTGAACTCCCTCCATTACATATTTGATACTTCATCATCTTCCTTCGTATTTTGAATCAATGACCACCATTGATCAGCATCTCCAGTGAGGTGGTAAACTTCCATGATAACGTTTTCCCTTTCACTGCTCCCCAAAGCCTGAAATATTTTCTCTAGGGAAAATATCCATTGCTCAACTACTAAGGGATTTGTATTCCCATTGAACGTTGGTGGTTGTTGCCTCATGAATCGATCTAACATTGATCCTCCACGCTGCGGATCAGGGTGCTCCATACAGGTAAAGTTATTATTCATAACCTGAGTAAGTTGTCCCAGTATGGTGATTAGCTGATCAGCACCAGTTGCATCACCAGCCCCACTATAATTATCTTGAGCAGGAGGGCAATCCCTACATGGAGTGCGTGCATTGATACAGTTTCCATTTCTTCCACTAGGCACCATTTCTAAACAATGGCATAAACTAGATCAGTTTATGAATCAAAATACATAATCCCATACTTATAAAACACTTAACATAAATTGAACTATTTATGGATATAATCCATAATCATAAGAATGTTTTCTTTGAGGAAGTATATACTCATAATCCCTTCAAAATGATATGTAATGAAAATGAGATTTATCCTAAGCATATCCCCCGGGAGTGTCGTAACCAAGAGTGCAGCAAGGCCCGTTGTCGTGCACCAGTTCCCGTTCGAGTCTAGCTCAAAGCGGTGTTTTCGGGTTTTACCCCTAGGTACATCTGTACCAGAGCCGCCTCTACCTGCTCGTATCCAGACAGGGATGTATTGCTTGGAAAACTCACAAAATCTCTACAATTCCAAAATTCTAGGAAGTTCTTCTATACTAATCCTCAAAGTTCATCTGTGCTCTAATCATAGTTTATCTAAATCTAGCTTCCAAGGTTTGTACTAAACTTCCTCTGATACCAACTGTAACGCCCCGACCCCAGTTACCCAGAGTCGGTGCATTATTACATAACATTGGCATGATCACAAGAATGATCAAATCTCGAAAGACCGATTGGTTTAGTAGCCTTGGAAACACTAGATATATTCATAAGTTTTACATTACATCATAAAATGAAAAACTACTACAACAACATATTGTCTCCATAATCCACACTCATATCCCCACATAATATCCCTGCAGGTCATTCATAACTTACTTCTTCACTTCCTGGGAAAAATAAAACATAGAAAAGGGGTGAGCTCAAATGCCCAGTAAGGATAACAATATAGCGGAAACTTTCATAAATAAGAATAAACTTTTAAGGCAAGGTATAACTAAAACAAAAGCCTTTCAAACATGAACTTTCAACATGGTATGGCATAAATAAAATGAAATAATGCCATTTACTTATTCACATGGATATTCTACTAATCGAATAATCACATTCAAAAATCAATAACCACTTTCATAATGTTGGAATGCATAATGCCAGCCTATCATAACCACATAGTCAAGGCCTCGTGCCAAGACTACAAATAAGATTTTGTCAAGGCCTTGTGCCAAGACACTAGTTTGTCTCATGAGACCTACCGATGCATCGAGGAGTTATAGCGGGCTCCACCCGTCACTTACTATGTCCAATGCATTCCCATATGAAAAGGTTTAAACATAACATAAACAATCGTATTAAAACTAGCATACGAAATGTCAATAATTTCACCATAAACTATGAATGGTATAAAAATAGAACATCCACAGTCAAACATATCACATAACCTTCAATACAATATAGAAGCATTGTATTACAATAAATCAACTTCAAATAAGCGTAAAATCCATCAAAGGATGTTGACATAGATGAAATCAAAATTCTTTTTAAAGAAATATCTCTTTTTATTTTGAAATCATTCAAGATCCATATAAAATAAAACATTTTCTTTGAAAATATTCTTATAATCTTGTAAGGGAAGTTTGGAAGATTTTATAACAGCGGAAATTAGCTGCACCCGCCGTATAAGTTAAAAAAAACATTCTTACCTTAATTCTGTCGAAAAGGTTAAAAAGGACCTTGTTTTGAAAACGACCGAAAGATTCCTTTATAAACCACTTATAAAAGTCAAAAAGGGTATAAATGACTTTAACTCATATTCTAGTAAATATTAAAAATGTTTTGAAATGCATTTTTAAGAAACATGGATGTGGATGATAAAGAGATCCTAGTAGATTATTACATGTAAACAACCTTGGATAATGAAGAGGTTGTAAAGTAAACCCTTACCTTGTACTTTTCATTGGTTGGGGTAGGTTAACCTCCTGTATAATGGTGAAATAATTGTTATTAAATTATACAAGAATCATATACATTAATATGATATTATATATGATCTTTTAATATTGATTTGATAATAATATCTTAGTATTATCGTTGTTTCGGGTGTTAACTTACTTGTTTTCATTTATATATTTTGTTACGTAAGAAATTTTTGTAAAGAATAGGTTGTATATTATTCATATCCAGAATTATATCTAGTCCTTAAACATCATTTTTAAATCATCAAATGATAATTATACTTGAATGGATACGATGGAGAATGAATCTCATCGCGTTCGTGGAGACGGTAGTCCGTACGTACGCACAAGCGACAATATCATTCTTTTGATATTAAAATAATATATAAATGGATGGTATATCATATATACAGAATCATTAACATGTTATATTTATTATTTACATGAGTTACACATCATTATTATACCCATCCAAATAATATTATATTGAATAACAATTACACCACGACGTGGAGACTGTAGTCCGTATGTATGCACGTATGGTGACATGTTATTAAAAGGGTGGATAGAATACTGAATATGGTTGTACCATATTTATAATAACATCACAGTATATGTGAGATACTGGATTTATTATTTTAGAATGGTAAGAACAAAGGAAGAAGAAGTGGAAGAAGAAATGAACTTGGAGAAGGGTGGTGAAATCATTACCTCTTCTTCGGGTTCTTCCTTTTGATTTGATCAAAAGGGCTCCTTATGTTTGCTTTATGATCCAACTAAGGCCTCTAGGTTGTATTGAGGGATGTTGGGAGAGTATTTGGGAAGAGTTTGGCCGAACCAAAAGGCTTTGAAGGTGTGAAGAAATGAGAACGAGGAGTGCCCTTTTATAAGAGGGGTGAGGGGCACCTTTGGAAAAGCTAGAAATATTAATTTATAATAAATTCATATTCAGTTTATAATGGCTCCAAAGCTTAATATTAAAAGTTTAAGGTGTGGATAGGTATAAAACCACTCAACCAATAGAATTTAGACAGGTTTGGGTACTTATATTAACCTTATCTTTAAGTATTAACTCTAAGTTAATTAGTTTCACTTTTACAATGTCTCTTTGTATTTTTATATAATATGGTTAATAAACATACTATATACATCCAAGCGACCCCCAATTGGTACATTAATGATGAAAATATCATGATATAAGTCTCTTGGACGAACCTTAGATTTTTAGGAATTTAATATCAATTAATAATATAATATTTGTTTTAAGATCTCTTTTATGTCAATTTTGACACTATTCAATAGTTGATTTTTGTGAAACTCATAACAGATTGATTACTTCGAACAAAGTCAATTAAATCAATACTAATATATCATATTATCCTATAAAATTAGTTTAATTCATTAAAAGTTTCATATTATATTTATTTGGGTATTTATAATATCAATTATTTTAATTTTTCACTATTATAGTAATTACTGCATCATCATTGTGTCATAAATAAAATAAATTATTTAAGGTCTAAAAATTATAAATAAAATATCATTATGTATGAAATCTTTTTATCTTTCTAATGAATATTTATAATCTAAAATCCAACATATATAACCCTATGTAACAATTGTTTTTCTAAAAGATATATGCTTGTGTCATTTTTGTATTCATTTTAACTTAATTAAAATAAAGTGTCATTATCACTTACAAGTGGATCCATGGGGTCCCAAAATAGACCCAAAGATTCCCATGGTCGACCATGTATCAAACAATAGGGTTAAGACACGTTTTAGGGTAATTTAGTATTATTATAATATTATTTTTAACCCTTATTTACCGGATTTATCCTTAACCATGGTAAATAAAATATTTACCGCAGTAATTAATCAAAATGTCTAAAAATAAAAGTTACCTATTTACACAATTTGAACATCCTGATTCCAAATATGGAATCCATTTTCCTAAATTCAAAACACAGAAGTGGCAGAAATTAATTTAAAATTAATTCCTGCTGTCAAAACAAAAAGCGTGTTTTTAAGAGATAATAACTATCAAAAGATTGACACTCGTTTATGTTCGGTTTAATTGTAAAATTATGTCCAATGACCAACATTATATTAAATGGTAAAAATATATTCTAAATATACTTTAAAACCACTCAAATTAATAATTTATCACTATTAATTATATTGATTAAAAAAGTTGTTTTTAATTAAAACTTAGTAATTTTCACTATTCATCAAAATATGAAAGTTATCCGAAATGTACCAAAATTTCACCTTAGGCTAAATTCGATATTCCGAATCCAAAAATGAAGTCCATTTTCAAATTTAAAATATATATAATTTCAAAAAGTAGGTATTACTATTGATAACGGCTAGTTTGATTAGTTATGGTGTGTTAGAACTCGGTGTTGCGTACAACACACGCTATCACATTATTCAAAGAGAAGCGTACCGTAGAAGCTTGGGGTGTTACATTCTCGAAGTGTTTCTTCTTGATGTGACCCCATGAAATTGGAGCTCCATTATAAAGGATAGGTAAATACTTATGATGACAACCAAGGACTTCCTGGGTACCTCTACACCTCCTCAAAGGGCATTTTTATGAAATAAACTCATGACATTTAGAGGGGTTGATAGACTAGCCACTCAGGCAACCATACATATAAAAAATATCTATACAGTGATGTAGTTACATGCGCCTTCCATTAATGAAAACCACAACATCATTAGAAAACATAATATGAGAAATCCACTACAAACGCCACCTACCACAGAAAGCTATCATCATGCCATCTTCCAAAATACGATTTAGGATATGTGAAAGAGAATCATGGGCCAGTATAAAGTGTTTTGGGGACAACGAATCCCCTTAGAAGACTCCCCAAACTGATTTAATGTAACTGGAGAACTTCCCCATTAAGAAGACAGTCAACCAAAGAGGGGAATAACACCTAAAATAGAGGTCGCATAACCACTCTTAGAACCCAAACCACCCTATAACATGGATGATGAAACTCTATTCATAATTATCATAAGTCATGTTCATATAATCTTGGAATATGACATTGGATCCCACTAAACACCTATAGAGGACATTCACAAGATCACTAGCAATGCAAAATGCCATTTGGATGCTTTGACCCTGGATAAAACTGTGTTATTCCATGGAAACCATATATGGGAAGAACCCACTTAGTGTTCTTGATATAACTGTGGAAATATTCTTATAGGATTCATTGTAGAGGAAAATAGTCCAGTATTGATTAATGAAGGTTGGATTCTTAATCTTTGGTATAAGGACTACCCTCGATGATAAAATGATCCTATTAAGATCCCCACCAAGAAAGAAATATTTAACTGCTTCCACCACCTGAGGACTAACCACACCCAAAGATACCACATACAAGGTGGCTGGAAAGCCATCAGGTCCAGGGGAACTATCTTCAGGCATTCTCATAACAGATTCCATTACCTCACTCTCTGATGGTAGTATGGTAAGGAATGTATTTTATACCTCCCTCAGAAGTTTTTGAATACTACTGAAGAAGTCCTCACCATATTTTGCATCCCACACAATGTTGGAGGCGGACTCCTTCAATAATAGACCCTCAATGTGATCCAAATCAATTTTTTTATCAACATCCACATATAATATGAAAGTCACGATGCCAAGGCTCTGGTATATCATCTTTCTCCCCATATCCTTCATTCATGAATTAATGAATGTTGTCTTTAAATCTCCTTCTCTTATCCATTTGACTCATGATTATTGCTTATAGATTATCTCTATTACAGTAAGACTGTTTGGCCATTTTATCCCACTTATCATAGATGATAACAAAGAAGATATAATCCCGTGAATTTTTAAGATATTCCTCCATCCTATCAAATTCGGAATGGATACGTTCCACCCATGTCGAATCTTCTATCCTGTTCGTAATCCCGCATTGAATGTGCTTCATGAGTCATTTGGGGTGATTCACCAAGCCTCACCAGGACCTTTGGCCATCATCTTGTTTCTAGGATTCTTTCAGATACTACATAAAGGAGGCATATCAATTCCATGTTTTAGAATAGCTAAAGGATGGGCTGACCGCAGAGTTACGCCTGATCTCCACATAAATCGATTAATGGTCTGAGAGTGAAAACAATATGTGTACATGATTTCATAGAGAATAATCCAAAACCCTAAATATTTGTGTGACATATATAAAGGTGGAACCAAATGTGGATTAGTCCCCTTTGATTATTGAACCAATTAAACCTGGACATAGATAATCCCAACTCTAGAAGCCCTGCAGGTACCGTGAAACCTCATAACTCATGCTTGCTTCCTTAACTAGTGATAGAGATGAATTTTATCTCTTATAATTTCAATATAGCATTGATGAATCCACCAACAAACCATGGGATGGAACCTAGTTTGAAAGACTCTATGTGTCACTATAAATCTAGCCTCCCATGTGGATCTGTACTTTCATAGATGATGGTGAATTGGAACTCAAACCCTCTGTAAGAGATCTATATACTGATTCACTATGGCGTGAGTCTCAAAACCTCTATTGAGACACAATTCTTCAAACATGTCCAAAACATATAGTAATCAGGGCCTCTATGTAATGAATTGGTGAAACCCATTTTCATGGCCAACAATGAATCCTTGCTGGGATCCTGCTTCGGTTCATGAATAACTACGGTAGAAGAGTTATGTCTCTATGATTATAAGGAAACTAAATCACGCTTGTCTTGGTACACCAAGCCTCATCCGTTCCAGATGATAATAGAAAGCATCACAATAATCCCTTTCCATCATTGAGGTTAGGAGAGAGAGATAGAGAGGTAGAGGTGAGAATAAAACTGACTCATTATATTTAAAGTGTGTTACCGGTCATGATGCTATAGTATCTCGGACGTCCCATTTTGGTGTTTGAAAAACCTTCTTGAATGAGCCATATATGTCTTCTAAGAGAGGCCTTATTCTAGTAGGTGTTAAAATATATAGATTACACCATATCGTTTTCTATAAAGGAGACCAACATGAGTCGTTGGGGGGGGGGGGGACAGTCGAGAAGCATGCATCTTCTTCTCAACACCTTCAATTGGAAGATTGGATTCCTCAACCCTTCTACAGACAGGGTTAGGTTACTCACTAGGGACCATGGGAGATGCTCTAGTGAAAGCTGGGATGAAATAAAAAATTATGAAAGGGGAATAGACAGATAAATGGAAGGGATCAACAGCAAATCAGGCATGTAGACACCTGAATCCCGTTGAGACATGGATCCTTCCATGAGAATAGTCTCAATATAAAAATCTTGTCATGAAGAGTCTGGATCTGAAGACCAGATGATCAAATGCGTAGTAGCCTCCGAAGGAGCTGGAATTTCACTAACGATGTCAGGTGAACCCCCCATGATACTCTAACACTAGAATGTGGAAATCCTCAGACATATTTCAATTTGTAAAAGGACATCCAAAGATTGAATCACCTTCCATCTTCCACAACGAGACGGGTAGGCCCTGATCTAGATCACATTGTGAACCAAATCAAGAATGACCCACCTCCCCCCGCCTTCTCCAGCAGTTTTCCTCATGATGTCTATGAAACCACAAAGAACACAAAATCTATAAAGTTGATGAAATAAGATTCAATGCCACTACAATAAACCATAACTCACCTTAAGAAGAACCTAAGAGGGTCATTTCGTAGAGAGATCCAAATTCACACAAATGTGTTACTTGGATGCCACTTGTAGACACCCGATGTTCTCATACATTCAAGTAAATGACCCGAAAAGATCTACCAAAACATTCAGAATTGAGGTGTTATGAAAAGGGAAGGGGAGACCTAGTAAAGAGATCGAAACTGCATCTGAAGAAGACTCGCAACCGATGCGACAATCACTTGACCATCTTGTCAGGGAGAAGCACTATGATCCAAACCATCTATCCACTCACACACAAGACTTCACAAAGTACTCTATTGAAGACATATGAATATAAAAAGACACCCTTGAAATCTCAGATTCCTCCGCAGGTTTAAGAACATCTCAAGAATCTACAAATCTCTTAAACTAACCCATAGAGGGTTTTTTGCCACCTAAGCGAGATACCATAGAGATTTCTTGGAAGGAATCTTCCTCTTGTAGCTCATGAGTCAAAGGTTCCACCATGGGGAACCCCTCCACCAGCCTAGGATCCTTGAGATCCATCGTAATCAGAGGGATTCCTGGTAGGCCCACTGAGGATGCAGTAGTCAGACCCCCTTCACAAGAAGGCGATGAAAATGTTCCAAAAAGAGAATTCAGTAACAAAGCCCTCAATTGTTCCCCACCCAAAGCCATATCACCAACCATACTCATAGGGGGGAGCTTTCCAACATTGAGAAATAAGGGCCACTAGGTGTCGGATGAGCCTCGGGTAGAGGAGGAGGAGTGAGCCTCTTGGAATTCATCCCTCTTAGATCTCTAACAACTTTTTATTATCCATTTGAAAATTTATATTCATATATAATCTATTGATATATTCTTTTTATATAATATTAGTTATAAAAAATGTTTTATTATTGTTTGTCTCATTCATATTATGAACCTTTTATTTATTATATGATAGCATTTATTCTATTTTTTTACTTATTAAGTGTATAATATCTACATTTTTTATGTTTTACATTCCATCGTGTATTAAAAATTAAGCATTTAGTAACTTCAGTTATCTAATAGAGTAAATAATAAATTTCTCATTGGAGATATATGTTATATTTTAGGTTTTTTATTTGTAAAGTTATAATCAATTATGTAGCTATTATCTCAAGAAAAATATTATAATTGATCCCCTGGAATGTGATATCTTTTATTTTCATATGAATTTATTCTTTTATCCATATGTTATAAGTTACAAGACTTTGGCTGCTATAGATGGCATGATATATTTTTTGTCTGGGACCCTTCGGATCTAGATCTAGAAGATGATAATAAAAAATAATGACAATATTATGATATTCCATTAAAATAATTCAATATAACTTCAAAAATATTTTACATACCAAAAAGTAATATTTTAAAATTAAATATTCATGATGTGTTGATCTAATACAATATATAATGTTTTTTTAGAAATAGTTCCTAGTAGAATGAATAGAAACCATATTAATTCCCATAATAAAAGAAGGTATTTTTGTCCGTGGAACGAAAATGAATATGGAACAAGATCCAAAAAAAATTAATAATATTGGGGAAATTAAATTTTCTTATGAATAATAACATTTAAAATATAATTTCCTACTAATCCCAAACATGGTGCAATAATTTTGGGCAACATCATGTTATAACAACCTCCATTATTCCCTGTGACTTGTAATACATTATCAACTATGTAAGGGATCAATTGTTTAGAGAATATATTTCATTATTTGGGAATTAGTGAAAGTGAGAAAGTTGTCATGAAGTTTTATCATCTAATGGGAGGTATTTTTCAATGGTATTCATTGATATGGAATAATAAATAGATGTAGAATATAAAGAGTGTAGAATTTAATAATATTAATGTTTTCATTAAAAAAGTGTAACTCCCTGACCCTAGAAGCCCAGAGTCCGTGCATTATTGCATATCATTTGCATTATCACAAAAGATCAAGTCTTGAAAGACCGATAAGTTTAGTATCCTTGGAAGTATTAGACACATTAATAAGGTTTACATTATATCATTAAATGGACAAATACCATGACATTGTTTCCATAGACAACAATGAGATCCTATAGACTATCCCTACAGGTTAGTCATAATATACTTCTCCACATCATGAGAAAAATAAAACATTGAAAGGGGAGAGATCAGATGCTCAGTAAGGGTAAATAATTTAGCGGACGCCATAAACTTGTAAGGAAAGATGTGTAATAAAGCAACAACCTTTTAAACATAAACATGAACATAATATGGAAAAAATAATTCAATCATTACCATATAAACATGTAAATTGATATTCTACTAGTACAATAATCACATGTAATATCTAATTTCATAATGAGGAAATGTATAGTACCAGACATTAATTTTTCTATCATGGAAATGTTCCTGGACCTGTGGGATAACATTACCCATACCCAAACCCAGAGAGCCTCTATAACCGGACTTCATCCCAGAGAGCCTCTGTAACCAGACTCAAACCATGAGTGACTATAAACAAACTCCTTACCAGAGGGTCTGTTATAAGCAGACACCAACCCAGAGGGCTTAGTTTTACCGATCCCCAACCCGGAACATACTAGTCCAATACATTCATCATATGAAAAGGTTGAAATATAATATAATCATTTGCATTTAAACTAGCATACGGTATGTAAATACGTTATCCATAAACCATGAATGGTATAAAAATAACACATCCATTTTCAAACATGTCACAAAACATTCAATACAATATGTAAGATTTGTATCATAATAAATCAACTTCAACCAAGTTTAAAATCCACTAAAGGATGTTGTCATAGATGAAAATGATCAGTAGCATTCTTTGAGAGAAATTCCCCATTTTCATGAAATCGATTAAAATACTCAAAATTTATAAAGGTTCTCGTTTAAAATTGATTTTGACTCAACGTGTCCCATAACACATTGAAACATTTTAAAATAATTATCATTTCCAAACATTCATGTCCATATAAATAAATCCTTAGAATCATTTTGAAAACATGGACATTAATTAAAAGGGTTTTGAAAGATAAATCATTAAAACATTTAAAATGATGATCTAGTAAAATATACCCTAAAATTAAACGTTAAATGTTTCATTTTGAAATAATTTTTATAAATTAAGGGTATATATGATATGTATGTCATAGAAAATACTTACAGATTCACAATCTCGGATAATGATGAGATTGAGGAAATAACCCTTACCTCACTGTAATCAATCAAGACATTTAAAAAATAGTCAATAACCACCAAATAAATTACATAATATCATGCATATAAATAGAATCATGATAGTATATATCAAATAGTATTACACAATACACCACATTCAATAAATAAGAGGTGAACAATGGAAATCTCACGGAATTAAAAGTGAGATAAGAAACCCCTTACCACGTGCCCATCTTGACTCGCTAGTATGTTCCTTGTTCATCCTGAATAATAAACATAAGTTAATTTATACTTGATTTTGAATATTTCCATTTTTATTATTCCCTTTATATCACTTATTAACTTTCTATAACAATTAGTTAATTATTTGAGTTCATATCGAACATTTTGTTGATGTTTGGAACTTGAATCAAAAATGAACTTGTTATAATTATAAACATTCCATGTGGTCAAAATTAAATTATCTATAGAATTATATTACTCATTTATATGTCATATATGTTATATATTTATAGTATATATATGTATTTATAATAGTACATATCATTTGGAGATAATAAATGAAATGCACTGTTGATGGAGATGGTAAGTTGTACGTACGCATGAACGCTACTTTCATTTATATTTTGTATTTTAATGGAATTAAAACAATATTATACATTGGAATATTATAATTCTAGTATAATATCATATATAATATCATTAAATCCATACATTATATGTCCCAAATAAATCATTAACAAGTTATATCATTTTGAGGGGGCGATAGTCTGCACATCCTCAAATGAAATTATCGCATTTTACCAATAAGGGAAACCATAAAGGTATGATATAAATGGAAAATAAAGAAGAAAAATAGAATCATAAATATAATATATATATAAAATATATAAATACAGTTCCATTTTAATGGCCCCCCATGAAAGGCGGTATGAGATAATCGAACAATCATCGTTTAGTGAGGTGTTAGTTTTCCAACCACATAATCAATATGTTCTTCAACCATTAGATGGAGGATTCTCTAAGTTTAGATAGAATAAATCTCATAAAAACATCCATTTATATTGAGTATACTGATGTTGTTAAAAAATAAACGAATATAATGAGTTTATGGGGTTGGAGAAGTGAAATAAATAAATATAAATGAAAATAATTTAAGTAAAACTTTTACCGTTAATTTGGATAACATCCTTTGGCTCGAACCAAAATAACATTATTAAGTGACTTAATCCTAATGTAAGGATTCTTTCTATAATATAGGGATATTTAGAGCTTATTTTTTTAGTGGTTGGACGAACCAAGGGGCTTCGGAGTTGTGTGGAATGGGATAGAATATGGGTCCTTTTATAAGGGGGGGAGGGGTTCTTTAGGAATGTGTGAAAAAAGGTATTTTATTATATAGTGATATTCGGTTTATAATGGTATAAAAACAATTAAAGTAAAATATAAGATGATTTTGGGTCAAAAAAATCATCCAATAAGATTTGGACTAGTTTTGGATATAGTTTTAATATTAGTAATATTATTTATTTTCATCATTTATGATTGAGGTAAATAATACATCATTATTATGTCATGAATAATTTTATTAATTTGAAGTCTAAAAATTATAAAAAAACACCATAATGTATGAAATAATTTTATATTTCCAATGAATATTTATAGTCGATAAGATGACTTTTATAACCCCATGAAAAAATTGATTTACTAAAAGATATTTGTTTGTGTCATTTTTGCCATTTCGTTTGGTTAATTAAAATAATGTGTCATTTTTCATTCATAAGTGTCTCCGTGGGTTCCCAAAATCTACCCAAGGATTCCCATGGTTTTACACGACTCATCCAATAATGTTAGGACACGCGTTAATGTAAATTTATATTATTATAATATTCTTTTTACCATGAATTACACTATTTAACTTTAACCGTGGTAAATAAAATTCAACAGTTAATATTCAAAAAAAAACTTATTTTCATCTTATTAAACCACATTTTACTTAATATGGTTAACCATGTATCTAGGATTTTTGAAAATCAACTCACAAGAAATAGTGAAATTATGTTTTTTACAAATTTGAAAATTCTCCTAGGAGGTGGGTAAAAGACTATAAGAAGTTCAATAAAAATTATATATATATAATCTTATTATAAAATTACTCCAATGAATTATATTGAACATATATATGAACTATGTATCTATTTCTTCATAAAATAAATTTAAATAAAATAAATAATTATTTAAATAAAAAGACGGTTTTAAATAATAACTCAGTGTTTTCACTATCCATCAAAAATTGAATGTTTTTTGGAAAAAAAAAATTTCACCCTAAGATAATTTTGATATTATGAATTACAAATTATTTTTATTTTAACAAATTCAAAACATAGAAGTTTTATTTATTAATTTTAAATTAATTCCCATTGTCAAAACTAAAAAGGGTATTTTTAAGAAATAATAACATACAAAAGATTGATACTTGTATATATTCAATTTCATTTTGAAATGATTTCCAATGAATAAAATTTGGTTAAATGGAAAAAATATAATATATTTATACTTACCAACCATTATTATGTATAATTTAACACTACACATTATTTCGATTAAAAAGTTGTTTTCATTTAAAATATAGTATTTTCATTATCAACCCAAATATGAAAGTCATCAGAGAAAAACCAATAATTTATTAAAAATATATTCTTATGTATCTATTCTAAAGAAGATGTTTATTTTGTAAATTTTATTACATAAAAGTTACAAATATTGGATTTAAAAAAGGGTTCTCCATTAAAAGGCAATAAAATTTTATTTTTTTAAAAAAATTTTAAATTTATCTAAAAAAATAATTTTTTTATTATGTCTAAGAAACTCATAATATGGATTCTAAAATTATAAGGAATAGATAAAGTTAAAATTTTAGTTAATACTTTCCATAAACTTTTTTTGAACGACTAGTTTGGTAAGATGTGGTGCCCTTCAACTCGGTGTTGTTTGTAGTGCATGTTACTGAATTACGTTGAAGAATTAACGCTCTATGAAATCTTGGGGTGTTACATTATTCCCTCCTTCAATAAATTTCATACTCACAATTTGAAATTGTTATTCATAAATAAAAGTTTGAAAATAGTAAATACATTTGTGGGAAAACCCACATTAGAAAATTGTATAATAAAATTTAGTCTTAATATGATGAAAATGGGAATGGAAAAGTCACCACCAAATTATGATCTCGATTAGACAACCATTGGTGGAAATTATAGACACATAATAGGAGAGAAACCGGAAATATTTATAGGGATTGATTGAGGTCATCAGTCACAAACAATTTTAGAATTGTGAGCCTCAAACCCATCAATCTATGATGATTAAAAATATCATTAGTTCAACAAAACATAAGGTATTATGATTACAGATTTTTTGTTTTATGATCCCTTGCCTAAAGTTTAATAATTAATTTCCTCATAGAATAAGAGAAGAAATAACAAAAAAAACGTGACAAGTAGAGTTCTATCAGTTAAATAATTTCTACCACAAACTCATCTTTCACTCTAAAATATTATAGAACATAAATAAATATTCAATTTATCCAATTTGTATAGTGTTCCCAAAAAAATTGAATTTATAATTCATCTAACAGAACATTAAAAAAACTACATTATTCAATCCAGGACATCACATGGGCCAGTGGTAGGTGATACACCCTTGTCGTCATTTGGTTGCAGGTTCAAGTCTCGCGGCCTTGCCAGATGTGACTGGTTGTCGCCTGTCCTCTAGGTTGTCCTTTTTATTACAATATGAAATCAATCTCAAACTATATTTATCCAAATTAGTTCTATACAAACTCATAGTCCAAAATATATAAGGAAGGTATGCACAATGAAGATCCTTTTATCCACATAATAACATGTGAAAACCTTCATCATGTATTCTTTTAAGACAATGAAACATCCTGAATTTCCATAAAACCTTATTGATTACATTTATGCTCCCTTATTCATTATATAATACTGGATATACACCTTCTATCAAAAAATGATGTATACTCCAACAATTATGGAATATACAAATAATTAATCAGTTTCAAGTTACTCAAGAATATCCAATATAATTCACACAAATCAATAATTTGTTATTCCAAAATTTCTACTTCATTATCAGAATCATATTATGGTTTATCTTTCTCTCAACCATATATTTTCCAAAAATTTAACCTTCTATCGAGTCACTTTTCTTGGTTCCACACAATCTCATTTCCTTAAAGAAATAGTACTGTAGTACAATCTGTATGTACTCTATACTTATTATAACATATACATCATTAATACAATACACAAATGACACAATACATTAATAACAATGTAAGAAATCGAATCATTCCTCTTCATCTTCGGTAGTATCATAACCTGATTATTATTCAATTTCTGTATTTAGGGTATACTATGATAATTTGGACATTGATTCTCATAGTTTCCCAACTCCTTTCAGATGAAACATTATACATTGGAATCCTTTTCATACCATTGTATTCACATACTTGGTGTCCTTTTTCTCCACACTTATAAAAACTCTCATTCCATTCAAGCGTTTACCAAGGTGATTCTTTCCACAGTTATCACATATGGGAAAATCCTTCTCTCCCCTCTTCCCATTATACAACTTTCTCTGTACTCTCCTTTTCTTCTTTGGTTTCCTTTCAAAGCTATAAAACTCAGATAATTCTTTACATATCTTTTTAACACATGATAATTTTTCTTTATATGATGATAGTACATGGGAGACTATTTCATTTCTAAATGTTGGCTTAACACCATGAAATATCTTATCCTTATTACACTTTGGATCAAGCGTATTGTTGGAGTTATCATTCAATATACTCGATGCCATTTCTAAATAATGGTATATACAAGGAGAGTTTTATGAATCACAATGCAAAATTCCACACATCTAAAATACCTAACATAAATTGAAAGGATTATGCATATAATCTATAATCACAAAATTAATTCTTTGACATAGTATTTACACTTAAATTCTTCATAATGTATTGTAATGAAAATATGAATAATCCTTTGCATATCTGTTGGGAGTATCGTAAACAAGAGTGAAACAAGGCCCGTTGTCATGCACTAGTTCTAGTTCGAGTCAAGTTAAAAGCTGTGTTTTCAGGTTTTACCCCTACGTGAAAATGTGGTAGATCCACCTCTACCTGATCGTATCCAGATAAGGATGTATTTCATTGATACCCATTTAATATCTACATTACCAAAATTTTTGGATCTTCTTATATACTAACCCTAGAGTCTATCATAGGTTAATGATTCCTAATCGTAGTTTATCTAAATCTTGTTTTCAATGTTATTTATAAACTTCCTCTGATACCTGTAGATTCTGGGCACAATAGAGGCTCGTTTTTTGGGTGTGCCCAACTTTAATTTTACCATTAAACATCGTTAAATATGAGATCCATAATGATATAAAACTCCAGATCTTCAGAATGGATGAAGAAAAAAAAAGAAAAAAAGAGTCCCAGAACCATTGAGATAGGATCATCAGATGTTGGTTATAATTAATTTAAATAATTCACAAGAATTACCTTGGTGGAATTCTTTCTTCGTCGATTTATCTGGCCATGATCCTGTGATCCATTGTTGCGTCATAGAATCCAATTATAGGATTCCTCTAGCGGGGATCCACACGTGCTCCACGTATCTCTGGATATCACCGAAGGGATCTCCGGGTGGTAGCGTGGAAGGACCTTCGCTTGTGATACCCACTTTCGACCACCTTGATCCGGTGGAGGATCTCGCTCTCGTAACTTGAGGCTGTTCTTGGTGGAAAGGGAATTCTCTCATGGATTTAGAGTATTTACAAATCCGTTGTGCACAACAATGGCTCTAAAAAAGTGTTAGGGATATGGGGATATTTATAATCGGGTTTGAGGTTAATAGAGTTATGACAATAAATAAACACGCTACATGTTTTATTTATTTCATTAACCCTTATTGAAAGCCCATGTCGAATTATTAATTCCTTGACATGCACCCACGCTGATTATAATTAATATCATATTATAAAACAATATTATATCCTCAAAATCTAGACTGGAAAACTACATGACGTGTAATAATTAATACATGGCATGTACTTGTTTTCCATAAAACTACACGGAATGTATATTTAATATACACAGCATGTACTTCTATTTTCTATTTTTCTCAACCATATTTATTAGACCTTGAGTAATGGCTATTTATTTCTTAAACAAATGTAACTGCATTACTCACTAATAAATATATTATTTCACCCATAATATATTCTCTAAAATAACTACTGTAGAAAAAAAATGAAATCAGGAATCCTTAAATAATTATTAAACCACAGTCAGGAATAATATATATATAACGTGTTAAATTAATATTTAACAGAGATACATGGACACACTTAGTTTGTGACCCTCTAGGCCTCTTTATTAGTGGAATTAGGCAGTGCGTGCCTAATGTCCAAGGTTAGCATCTAGCAAAACGCCAAGTCACCCATATGGAAAGAAGATAACTCTGCAATGACGTGTCACCTCCTACGAATGCTTACCGTGTAATATAATCCCTTTGTCTCTATATATCTAATCAAGCAAGTTACATGCTATTTCCATCAACCCATGTGCTCGATTATTCATTCTTTGACTTCCTCGAATTGAACTCCCCCATACCTTACCATGGCCATGGATTTATATAGGCTATATCAATTCCATCAAAGGGCCTGAGATATCTACTTCTGTTATGGAACAGAAGGAACAAATCCTTTATCGCATTATATGTTAATGCAGTATTACTCGTGACGCACCCAATGTATCCTACATCGCTGCGAACAGTTTGTCGTTATAGTTTTCGTCAATAAATCTTAGTGAGTCAGTTGTAATACCCATCAATAATAATAATATTAAAGTCTAATGACCAATACACATGTCCGTAGATAGGTACATCCAATGAAACTATAAAATGTGGATTTCCTACTGGCGAGTCTCGTTCTCATATATCCTCCATGATATTACCATGGGAGAACACCATTAGAAGGCGCCTCAATGTTTTATGATTCCTCACCACTAATGACCTGTATTATTCATGTCCCTCAAATAATATCATCCGGCCATAGAACATATATTCAAAAATAGTGTTATGGCACTTCTGGGGTCTCATTATAGCAGGGATCCGCTATGACCCATAAATGAAACAGTTGTCCTTTAGGCATTATCACATGCATTGTCACACAGAAGAACAATCAATATGTGATAAGGCTTTTATTGATAAATAATGTTCAAAGTAGTTCTTTATAGACCACCAAATCCAACAGACACCCACTTGGACTATAGTCAACTGCTAACAACCTTTAACCAACTATCTTTCACATGATATTCATGTTTTGTTGGAGATAGGCCTTTAGTCATGGGGTCCTCCACATTCTCTTCTATGGACACTCTTCTCACAGAAACTTCACCCCTCTGAAAGAAATTCCTAAAGTGGTGATACTTCCAGAGTATGTAAATTGTCCGTTGATGTGACCTTGGTTATTTTTCTAAAGCCACCACTATAGTATTATCACAATACAATAGAATGGGATATTTTTTTCTAGGAACCAAATAATGCTCCTGTACAAAGATCTGAATCTAGAAGGATTCTTTGGCTACATCAAAAGCCGCTATATATTCGGACTCCATTGTAGAATCGGTGACAACTGGCTGCTTTTAACTCTTCCAGCTCACAGCTCCTCCATTGAGATAGAAAACATATCCAGATTGCGACTTTGAATCGTTCTGATTTGTTTGAAAACCAGCATCAGCATACCCTCGGATGACATGCTACTCGTCTCCTCCATACACCAAGAACATATCCTTAGTTCTTCACAGATACAGAAGGATAGTCTTAACAGTAATCCAATGTTTTTCTCTTGTATTTTCTTAATATCTTCCTACCATTCTCAGTGAATAGAAAACAACAAGCCTCTTACATAACATGGCATACATGATGGATCCTATAGCCGAAGCGTACATGATATTACTCATTATATCTTTATCTTGTTGTGTTTGAGGACACATTTTCATAGAATGATATAGGCCATGTGACACTGGAAACAATCCCCTCTTGTACTATTCAATACTAAATCTCTTTAGTATCAGGTCAATGTTTGTACCCTGACTTAGTCCAAGACGCCTCTTCGATCTATCACAAAGGATCGTGATCCGTAAAATGTAGGCTGCTTCACCTAAATCTTTCACGGAGAAGCACTTGTTCAACCAGTCCTTAACAGACTGTAAGGATGGTACATCATTTCTAATAAGTAATATGTCATCGTCATATACTACTATGATAATGACAACATTCCCATTAATCCACTTATAAACACATGGCTCAAATTTGTTCTTAATGAAACCAAATTCCTTTATGGCTTCATCAAATCTAATTTTCTATGACCTGGATGCTTGCTCCAATCTGTAATTGGGTTGGCATCACCGGGTGTCACAAACCCGTCTGGTTGTGTCATATAGACATCATCATTAAGGATCCCATTAAAGAATTTTGTTTTGACTCCCATTTTACAAATCTCGTAGTCATGGTAAGCTGTTATGGAAAGTACGATTTTTACAGATTTAAACATGGAAACTGGTGAGAAGGTTTAATCATAATAAATTCCTTTATGTTGTTTGAATCCTTTAGCCACTAGCCTTTCTTTATAGGTGATAACATGTCCTTCCATGTACATTTTTCTCTTGAATACCCATTTCCATCCAACATGAATTAAATCAACTGGCTCATCGACCAGAACCCAGAATTGGTTCTGATACATGGAATCCATCTCAGAATTCAATGCTTCTATCCATCTTGCATATTTTGAGCTTTCTACTACTTCCTTGTAGGAGAGTGGTTCATCATTGTCCAACAATAATGATTCACCATCCTTGGTGACCAGGAAACCAAATCTCTATAGTTCTATTACCTCTCTTTAGCTTCTACGCATTACTTGTGTTTCTGGAACCTCCTCCACGGGGACCTGTGGAACTTTTTCCTCTAACAACTCTTGTGTATCTTGAGAAATAACATCGTCGAAGTCAATATTTCTCCCACTATCCTTTTTAGTATGTTCTCCCTCTCAAGAAAGATGTCTTGTCTGGCAACAATCACTTTCTTGTCCTGAGGGTTATATAGGTAATATCGTTTCGTTTCCATGGTATATCCTATAAAGATACACATTGTGCCCTAGGGTGATAGTTTGTTACCTGAAAAGGCTATAACAAATTCCTCTCATCCCCATACACGTGTATGCGACAAAATGGGTTTATTTCCATTCCATAACTCGGAGTGAATTCAATTATCCACTTTAGTTGGTACCCGATTTAATGTGTATGAAGCAGTTTGGTATGCATATCCCCAAAAGGATAATGGAAGATCTTCATGACTCATCATCGACCTCACCATGTCCAACAAGGTGTGGTTCCTCTTTTCACTGTCCCCATTCTACTATGGTGTATAAGGAGGAGTGAGATGAGAGAGAATCCTAGACTCCCGTAGAATATCGATGAACACTTGGTTTAGATATTCTCCCCCTCGATCTTATCGAAGTTTCTTTATCTTCTTACAAAGCTAATTCTCTACTTAATTCTTGAATTCCTTAAATTTCTCTAAGGCTTCTGACTTATACCTCATTAAGTACACAAATTTGTATCTACTCAAAACATCAGTAAATGTAATTAATTATGAATATCCAACTCTAGCTTCTACTGGAAATCGTCCACATACATCCATGTGTACCAATCCTAGAAGCTGTATGGCCCTTTCACCCTTCCCACTGATAGGCATCTTGGTCATTTTACCTTGTAAACAAGCATGTCATTTATCAACTGGTTTTAGCTCAATAGAGTCTAAATAGCCATCTTGGCAGAGCTTTGTGAAGAGCTTATCATTTACATGACCGAGATGGTGATGCCACAACTAGGTGATGTATAAGTCATGTGATTTTGTTTTGTTATCGATTTCCAACTCTTGGTTTTCATAATTTAATACATAGAAATCATTATTTAAATGTTCCATACCATAATATACGTTATTCTTATAAAAGAGAAAACCCTTATTTCCATTCATGAAAACAAATCCATCCACATCCAAACAAAATACAAAAATTATTTTATTGGTAACACAAGGCACAAAATAACAGTTTTGTAAAACAAAAATCATGAGAGTTGGTAGTGAGAGATGATAGTCTCCAATAGCCAACGCAACCATCCTTGCGCCATTGGCAGCTCGAATATCCACCTCTCTTATGGAAATCTTTCTAAATCAACTTGGTTAATGTATTGAATATATATGTGAGCCCCTCAAGATGTATCTAATAACCAATATGTAGAAATAGAAATATTACACTCAATAACAAACACACCTATAGCATCTCCATGCTTATGGGTGTAGTTCTTCTTCTAGTGGCCCTACTTTCCACATGAAAAACACACCGCCACTCATTCCTTTCCATGCATCTAGATCTTCCCCTTATTGGAGGGACTGTTCTCAGGGACATCAGACCGTTTATAAGTCTTTGGCCCCTTTTCCTTTTCCTTCCTTTTCTTATTCACCATAAGGAATGCGGGTTTTTCAATTCCCATTACATTTTCTACCTGGGGAATCATGGTCAGAAGCCTCGATAGACTCTTATCATTTCTGGTCATGTTATAACTGACAATGAAGCTAGATAACATCTTGGGAAGTGATGATAGGATGAGATCTGTATGCAAAACATCTGTGAATTTAATCCCTAAGATGTACGAGCATTCAATGTATCCAATAATCTTGACTACATGAGGCCCAGCTAGCACAGACTCTCCAATTAGGTTGTAATCAAAGCATTAGAGATCTCAGACATCTCCTGTATGGACTTCTCATGGTAATATCCTTACGGTGAGACATCATGTTTTATGCGTCCATGTTTTTAGGTCGCTTTAAGAGCTCATTGGACATGGACGATAGCAGGAAACACTGATAATATGTGGCATCATCCATGTGATTCATATAGAGAGATAATTCCTCATCACTGGCCTCTTTCCTAGGCGCAACATGTATAGGCTCTTCTAGCACATACAATTTCCTTTCGTGGCGAAGGATGACATGTAAAATCCTCTGCCACTCTTGGAAATTGGTGTCGGTGAGAAGGGTTTCCTTCTCGATTATGTTTCACAATGGTATGTTTGAATTCATTTTATTGTCGCTTATAAAAATTAAGATGAGAAAAGGTTTAGTAATTTATTAAAAAACTGAGACAAATAAATAAATTAATACTTATTAGTCTCCCACTATTTTATCGAAATCCAATAGCCATCACCATCAATTTAGGAATATTCTGTTCCAAAGTATTTCAGTGGCAATGATCTATATTTCCCTTCGCATTACCCCAACGTGGTTTGGTTAAGCAACATGAAGGGTTTTAGGTAGGCATTCCAAATGCCATCTACATTAACTCGCAAATCCTTGATCCGCTGAGTGGACTCCCCAATTCTGAAATCCTTTTTATTTTGGATTTCCTCAACCTTTGCTTCTTGGTCACACCATGTCCTTCTATGGTAGTCAACCCTTAATGCAAGCCAATTCAAGCCAACCCAAAAAATTGAATTAGAATTCCCCGATAAATGAAATCACCCCAACTAGGGTTTGTAAATCACTATGAACTCTGGTTCGATTCTAACCAAGATTATGGAAGGCTATACCAACTTAATATTTCTTTTGATGGATTTTATCTTTATAAGTAAATTTCCATTTTATTGTCTTTGATTAAATTCTTGTTAATATTATATGGGGATATTCTTAAGTGATTAACCATGTCTATGATAATATTTATGTATAAGCCAGTTTTATTTTAATTCCATCATGCATGCTCATTTAATTCATTAATTGTTTGATTGTGAAAAACCACCAACAATAAATAAACCATGCAACTGACAGAAATAAAATAAATGGAATGATCGTGAGCTTTTTCTGTTGGTTAGTTTATCTAGTGGTTGATAAACTAACCCAAGACATATGGGAGGATAACCTTGAACCATTCAGGTTCGTGTTTATAGCTTTCCACATGTCCACAATTGTATCTCCTTGGATGGGATTCAAAATGGCTCCTGACTTGAGCCGCCTCTACTAGCTTGGAAGCTCCATCCATTACATATGCATTTATCCCACATGTAGGTGAGGGGTAAAAATGGGTTTTTACATAAAAGAATCATTGGGTGCGCAGGCCCTACATATTAATGAGGAGATGGCTCGCAAGAAAACAAATATAATTTAATTAAATAAATTAAAATAAACCATTCAAATTCAAAGGTCTCGATCTAGCTCATGATCATCTATACATGCAATGATATTTACGTATAAATAAAACTAGCATTCAAATATTTAATAGTTTTTGTTTAAGATAAATCACGCTTGAATTAATGAATTATCTTTAATTAACCATCCCATTAATCTTAAAACATTTTCCTAAACTTCCTTGATATTCTCATCCATCCTAATTTTAAAAAAAATAAATTACTTTAAAATTATCCTTGTATGTAACTTGTCCCTTAGAGGAAACCTAGTGAATTCACGTTCATTACTCAGATGTTAAATTAAACACATATATATGAAACACATATCATGTGATGTACCTCACCTTTACACCTGCACCATGGTACATGACTCAAGGGTTTGAATAATTTAATAATAAATTTTAATAAATCTGCGTAATTTGGGTGAGTATACGGCATGTAGTTCCGACTACACAATGTGTACTTTTCTTCATTGTAATTCCGAAGTACATGCCTATAGATAGGGCATGTTAATGTACATCAGAAATTTTTGGTGTACACAACATGTTTTGTGGGACACATGCCATGTAGTTTCTACGTAACACGGTTTCCAGCCAGGCAAGCTGTGTATGAGGTACACGGCCCAACCCTAACCCAAAGAGACTACATTCCATGTTCAATAGACCACATGGCGTGCAATCCAAAAAATGTGTGCCACTTGTTTCTGGTCAACACACAGTGTCTTAAATTCATATAAATAATCCAATACACGACCTGATTTGTTGGATCATTCAATGCATTGAACCTAGACTACAAGGAATGTACATCCGAATACACGTCATGTATTCTGGTTTTGTACGGCCAGAAATGTTTGGCTCATCCGGATGAGGTCCTCTATTTTATATAAATCAATAATAAAATAAAAATGCGTTTCTGTGAGGTGAATGAGAAACGAGTGAGGAGGAATAGATCTCGAGATTCAGATTTCCAGAACGATTAAACAGGAATTGAAATAACTTAATTATTAAATTTTTAAATCACCAATGAAAAACTAAATAATTATAATAAACGATATGTCTACTCTGATACCACTTGTAGGTTCCGGAAACAGCGGAAGCACGTTAGTGGGTTTCCCCAGATTTAATTTTAGCGTTAAACAACGTTCAATCTGTGATCTGTCATGATATAAAATGCTGCATCTTCAAAATGGAACGAAGAACGAAAAAGAAAAAAAGAGTCCCAATATGATCCTCGTATGTTGGTTATAATTAATTTAATTAACTCACAGGAATTACCTCAGTGGAATTATTTTTTCACCGATCTCTCTGGTCATGCTCATGTGATCCGTTGTTGCATCATAGAATCCATGTATATGATTCCTATGGAGGTGATCCACAAGTGCTCCACGTATCTCGGTGTCCACGCCTCGTGCTAGGTCCTATGGGATAACTATATCTGGACCCGAACACAGAGATCCTATATAACTAGACTCCATCCTAGAGAGCCTCTTAACCAAACTCCAACCCGTAGAGCCTCTGTACCCGGACTCCAACCCACATGGTCTACTGTAACCGGACCCCAACCCAGAGGGCATTCTTTTTCATGTCCCCAAAACTGTACATACTAGTCCAATACATTCATTACATGAAAAGTTTGAAATATAACATATATATTCGTGTTGACACTAGAATATGAAATGACAATACTTTATCCATAAATGATGAATGGTATAAAAATAATACATCCACATTCAAACACATCACAAAACATTAAATACAATATGGAATATTGGTAACATAATAAATCAACATCAAACAAGTATAAAATTCATTAAAGGATGTTCACATAGATTGAAATTATCAGTAAAATGATTTGAGAGAAATACCCCATTTTTAAGAAATCATTTAAAAATATAAAAATTTATAAAGGTAGTCAATTTAAAGCGATTTTTGAATAAAAGTGTCCCATACCACATTGATACTATTTAAAAGAATTATTATTTCAAACCATTAAATTCCATATAAATAAATCCTTAAAATCATTTTGAAAACATGGACATTAATTAAAAGGGTTCAAAAAGATAAATCATTAAAACATTTAAAATAATGATCTAGTTAAATATAACCTCAAATAAAACTGTAAAATTTCCTTTTTTAAATCATTTTTATAAATTATCGGTATCTATGATAAATATGTCATATAAAATACTTACACATGAACATTCTCTGATAATAATGAGATTGTGGAAATAACCCTTACCTCATTGTAGTCAATCGAGACGTATGAAAAATAGTCAATAACAACAAAATTAATCACAAAGTATCCGGAATATAAATATAATCATGATAATATATATCAAATTGATGTACACAATACACCACATTCAAAAAATAAGTGGTGAACAATGGAAATCACACGGAATTAAAAGTGATATAAGATACTCCTTACCACGTGCCTGACTTGACTCACTAGTATGATCCTTTTCCATATTGAATAATAAAAGTATGTTAATTTATACTTTATTAATAATATTTTTGAGTTTATTATTATTTTTATATCACTTATTACCTTTATATAAAAATTAGATAATTATTTTAGTTCATATTGGACATTTTGTCGATGTTCGGAACTTGAGTAAAAAATGAACTTGTTATAATTAAAAATTGTCCATGTGCTCAATTTTCCATTATCTAGAGAATGATATTAATAATTTATATTTTGTATATATCATATAAGTCTTGTATAGATATGTATTTATAATAGTACATAACATTTGTAGATAAGAAATGAAATGCACTGTTCATGGAGACTGTAAGTTGTACGTACACATGAACACTACTTTCATTTATATTTTCTATTTTAATGGAATTAAATCATAATTATAAAAAGTTATAATATAATTTAATCATAATATCATATATAATATCATTAAAACTACACTTTATACGTCCCACATAAGTCATTAACGAGTTATATCACATTGAGGGTGTGGTAGTCTGCACTTCCTCAAATGAAATTATTGTGTTTTACCCATTATTAAAACCATAAAGGTATGATATAAATGGAAAATATAGTAGCAAAATATAAAAAAAACATAATATATATATCATATATAAATACAGTTTCATATTAATGGCCACCATTATATGTAGTATGAGATAATAGAACAATCATTGTTTCGTGAGGCCTTAGATTACAATCCAGAGAAACAATATGTTCTTCATCCATTAGATGGAAGTGTGTGTAATTGTAGTTCAAATAAATCTCATAACAACATACTATTATATTAAGGATACTAGTTTTGACATAAAGTAATGGAATAAATAAGAGTTTAAGGGGGTTTGAGTAGTAAAATAAATCCAAATAAAATAAAATAATTTAAGAGAAACCATTACCTTTAATTTGGTTAACTTCATTTGGATTGAAACAAAAGGATTTTTTATGTGACTTATTCCTAGGGTATGGCTTTGAGGTGTAAGATAGAGATATTGAGAGATAATTTGGTGAGGGGTGGGATGATCTAAGTGGCTTTAGATGTGTGTGGAATGGGTTAGAAGTGGTATCCTTTTATAAGGGGTAGGAGGGGCTCTTTAAGAACGTTTGAAACTATTATATTATTATATAGTGATATTAGCTTAATAATGGTGGAAAAATAATTAAAGTATAAGATAAGGTGACTCATTATCGAATTAAAATCATTCAATAATAATTTTACATGTTCAGGTTATAGTTTTAATATTATTATCTTTTTTGTTTTAATCATTTATTAATTAGGTAAATACTACATCATTATTGTTTCATTAATAATTTAATTTATTGAAGTCTATTTTTTTTTTAAAAAAAATCTATAATTTTTGAGATATTTTTATCTTACAAATGAATATTTATATTTTAAAATATTACTTATATAACCCCACATAAATGTTTATTTACAAAAATATATTAGTTTGTGTCATTTTTTCCTTTACTTCAAATTAATTTAAATAATTTGTCATTATCATTCTTATGTGGCTCCATGGGGTCAATAAATCGACCGAAGGATGTACATAATCGTCCATGCCTCATCCAATATGGTTATGACAAGTGTTAAGTTAATTTTTTCTTGTTATAATATTTTTATCACCTTGAATTACCCAATTTATCATTAACACCTGTAAATAAAAGTCAAAAGTTACTATTCAAAAAAAAATATTTTTTTCATCTTAATGAACCACATTTTACATACTGAGGTTAACCGTGTCTCTTAGAGTTTTTAAATTTAACTCATAGAAATGGTAAAATTATGTTTTATGTAAATTTCAAATTCTCTTAGGAGGTGGGTAAAAGATGGTGAAAAGTTCAATAATCTTTTTATATATCTAAAATTATTATAAAATGACTCCGATGAATTATATTGATCATATATAGATATTATGTATCTATTTTTACCTAAATTAAATTGAAATAAAATATATAATTATTTAAATAAGAAGTCGGTTTTAACCAATAACATAGTGTTTTTCATTATTCATCAAAATTTTAACGTTTTTAGAAAAATACCAAGATTTAACCCTACTTTAATTTTAATATTATGAAATAAAAAATTAATTATATTTTACCAAATTCAAAACATAGAAGTTGAATTTATTAATTTAAAATTAATTCCCGTTGTCAAAACCAAACAACGTGTTTTATGAAATAATAACTAACAGAAGATTGATACTATTTTATGTTCAATTTCAATGTGAAATTATTTCAAATGAATAAAATTGGATTAAATGGTAATATTATAATATATTTATACATCCAAAACATAAAAATTCATAATTTTACTTTGAAATTTATTTTCATTAAAAAATTTGTTTTAAGTTAAAATATATTATTTTTCACTATTCACCTAAATATGAAAGTTATTCAAAAATAGCAAATATTTATTGAAACTAATTTCATATGTCCTGATTCTAAATAAAAAGTTTATTTTGTCAAATTGAATATATAAAATATTAAAATATTGGATTTAAAAAGGGTTCTCTATTTAAAGGCGTTAAATTTTTTTTTTTAAAAATACTTCATTTATCTGAAAAAATAGAATTTTCATTATGATGTCTATGAAACTAATAATATGATTTCTAAAATTATAATAATTATATGATGTTCAAAATTTAGTTAATAATAATCATAACATATTTTGAACGGCTATTTTGGTAAGTCGTGGTGATTTTGAACTCTCTGTTGCATGTAGTGAAAATCATAGAATTAATATGAAGAAATAAGATATAATGAAATCATGGGGTGTTACATTCTACCATCCTTCAATAAATTTTATCCTCGCAATTTGAAATTGTTCTATAAAAATAAATTGTTGAAAATAGTAGATTCCTTTGTGGGAAAACCCACATCGGAAATTGGTTAATAAAATTTACACTTAATAAGAGGAAAAGGGGAATGAAAAAGCCACTACCAAACTAAGATCATGATTAGGAGCAAATTGGTGGAAATTAGAGCCACATAATTGGATGAAAGAAGTCAATATTTATAGGGAGTTATTGAGGTCATCAGTCACAATAAATTGTAAGATTGAGAGCCTCAAATCCATCAATCTATGATGATTTAAAATATCATCAGTTCAACACAACATAAGGTATTAGGATAACAGATTTCTAGTTTTAATTTCCCTTTCCTAAAGTTTAAGAATTAATTCTTTATAGAATATTAGAATGAAAAAAACACACAAATATATACATGACATATATAGTTCTATCCTTTAACTATTTTCTACAAAAAACTCATCTTTAACTCTAAAAGATAATATAACATTAATAAATATTCTATTTATCATATTCATATTGGGTTACTAAAAAATTATTTTATAATTCATCTACTAGAACATTTAAAAAAACTATATTATTAAATCGAGGTCATCACATGGGCCAGTGGTAGGTGATGCACTCTTGTTGCCCTTCGGTTGCAGGTTCAAGTCTCACGACATTACCAGATGCGATGGGTTGCCGCACAGCCTCCGGTTTGTCCTTTTTATGGAAATCCAAAAATAATCTCAATCTTGAATTATCCAAAATACTTCTATCCAAACACATAGTCCGAAATTTATAAATAATTTAAACACAATGAAGATCCTTTTTTCCAAGTAATAACATGTGAACACCTTTATCACGTATTCTTTTAAAACACTGCAACATCCGGAATTACCATAAAACCTTATTGATTACATTCATGCTCTCTTATACCTTATAGAATACTGGATATACTGCATAAATCAAAAAATGTTGTAAACTCCAACAATGATGGAATAAAAAAATCATTTATCAGTTTCAAGGTAGTCAATAATATCCAATATAATTTATCCAAGTTAGTCATGTATTATTCCAAAATCACTACCACATTGTCAGAACCATATTATGGTTTATCTTTCTCTTAACCATATATTTTACAAAAATTTAACCTGGTATTGAGTCACTTTTCATGGTTCCAGTAAATCTAAAGTCCTTAGTGAAATAGTACATCAGTTCAATCCTTATATACTCTATAATTCATATAACATTTACATAATTAATACAATACTCAAATGACACAATACATTAATAACAATGTAAGAAATATAATCATTCCTCTTCATGTTCAGTAGTATCAAAGCCTGATTGTTATCCAATAGCTGCATTTGGGGTATACTCTGATGATTTGGACGTTGATTCGTGTAGTTTCCCAACCACTTTAGACGAAACATTATACATTTGAAACCATTTTCTTACACTTGCAATCACGAACGTGTTGTCCTTTTTCTCCACACATATTTCAAAATCTCATTCCCTTCAAGCATTTACTAAGGTGATTATTTCGACAGTTATCACATATAAGCAAATCCTTCTTTCACCTCTTCCCTTTATCCATATTTCACTCTATATTACTTTCCTTCATTGGCTTCCCTTGAAAACCATAAGACATAGAGAATTTTTTATAAATCTTTTTGAAACATTATATTATTTCTTCATATGATGATAATACATGGGAGACTATTTCCATTTTAAATGTTTTCTTAATACCAGAAAATATAGGACCTTATTACTTTTTGTATCATGCATATTTCTGGAGTTCTCATTCCATATACTAGGCTCCATTTATAAACAATGACATATACTAGGATAGTTTTATGAATCGCAATGTATACTTCCACACATGTTAAATACATAACGTAAATTGAAAATATTATTCATATAATCAATAATAATAAAATTTATTCATTGAGAATGTATTTACACATCAATCCTTCAGAATTTCTTGTAATGAAAATATGAATTATACTAAGAGTATCCCCCAAGAGTTTCATAACCAATATGTAGCAAGTCAAGTTGTCGGGTTCTAGTTCCCGTTCGAGTCCATCTCAAAGAGGTGTTTTGGGTTTTACCTCTACGTACATCTACACCAAAGGCTCATCTACCTTCTCATATCCAGACACTCATGTATTTCATGGAAAACCCACATAATATCTATATTACAAAATATTTTGGATGTACTTATCTACTAACCACAAGGTCCATCTTAGGTTAATGTTTCCTAATTAGAGTTTATCTAAATCTTGTTTTAATGGTTATAACTATACTTCTCTGATACCAACAATAACACCCCGACCCCAGAAGCCCAGAGTCGGTGCATTTTTACGTATCATTGGCATGATCACAAAAGATCAAGTCTTGAAAGACAAATTAGGTTTGTATCTTTTTATGTAATAGTTACTTTCATATGGTTTATATTACTTCATAAAATGGTAAACTACAATGAAATTGTTTCCATAGACAACGCTGAGATCCCATAGTCTATCCCCATAGGTTAGTCATAAAATACATCTTCCAATCCTCAGAAAAATAAAACATATAAAGGGCTAAGCTCAGATGCACAATAAGGGAATATAATTTAGCAGAATCTATAAACTATTAAGGCACAGTTTTTAATAATACAAAAAACATTTAAATATAAAATTGATCATAATATGGAGAAGATAAATAAAAAATTACCATATAAACATACACATGGATATTCTACTAGTCGAATAATGACATGTAATAACTAATTTAATAATGAGGGAATGTATAGTACCAGACATTAATTTAAGTGTCATGGCCTCATTCCGGGACCTATGTGATAACTATAACTAGACCCAAGCCCATAGAGCCTCTGTAATCGGACTCCATCCTGGAGAGCCTCTATAACACAACTATAACCCTAAGTGCCTTTGTAGCCGGAGCCCAACCCAGATGGTCTGCTATAACCAAACCCCAACCTAGAGGGATTACATTTACCCATGCCTAACCCAGAACATTCTAGTCTAATTCATTCATCATAAGAAAAGGTTGAAATATGACATAAACATTATTATTAAAACTATCATAAGAAATGTCAATACATTATCCATAAACCATGAATGGTAAAAAAATTCACAACCACAGTCAAACAAATCACAAAACATTCAACACAATATGAAATATTTGTATCACGATAAATCAAATTCAAACAATTTTAAAATTCATTAAAGGATGTTGACATAGATCAAAATGAGCAGTAAAATGATTTGAGATAAATACCCCTTTTTCAAGAAATAATATATAATTCTCACAATTTATAAAGGTGGTCATTTAAATGGATTTTTGAATCAAATTATACCATAATAGATTCATAATTTTTAAAATAAATATCATTTCAAAAAATTCATGTCCATATAAATAAATCCTTAAAATCATTTTGAAAACACGGACATAAATTAAAAGGGTTAAAATGATATATCATTAAAACATTCAAAATGATGATAAATTTAAATAGACCCTCCCATAAAACCTTAAAAGATTCCCTTTGAAATCATATTTATAAATTATTGATATATATGATATGTATGTACCAGAATATTATTACACATGAACAATCTTAGATAATAATGAGATTGAGGAAATAACACTTACCTCATTGTAATAAATCGAGGCTTATAAAAAATAGTCAAAAACCACCAAATGAATAACAAAATACCTTGAATATAAAGAGAATTCGGATAATATATATCAAATTTTAGTACACAATACACCACATGCAATAAATTAGTGGTGAACAGTGGGAATCTCACAGAATTAAAAGTGAGACTAGAAACCCCTTACCACGTGCCCAACATGACTCCCTCGTATGTTCCTTGTTCTTCTTGAATAATAAATTTAAGTTAATTTATACCTGTTAAATAATATTTTCATGTTTATTATTCCTTTTATATCAAATATTACCTTTCTATAATATTTTTTTTATTTTAGTTCATATCAGACATTTTGTCGATGTTCACAACTTGAGTAAAAAATGAACTTGTTATAGTTATAAATTGTCCATGTGGTCAAAACTCCATTATCTATAGATTTATACTAGTCATCTATATTTTATATACATCATATATTTCCATTATATATACATATTTATTAGGTTACATAACATTTGGAGATAAGAAATGAAATGCACCGTTAATGGAGACGTTAAGCCGTATGAACTCTTAAACGGTACTTTCATTACTATTATTATTATAATAGAATTTAAACACAATGATAAATAGGTATATTATTATTATAGTATAATATAATATATTATATAATTAAATCCACACCTTATACATCCCACAGAAGCCATTGACGAGTCATATCACTTTGAGAGGGTGGTGGTCCGCATTTCCTCAAATGAAATTATCACGTTTTACCCATTATGGAAACCATAAAGGTATGATATAAATAGAAAATACAGAAGAATAATAAAAACATAAACATAATATATATATCATATATAAATACACTACCATATTAATGGCCACTATGAGAGGCGGTAGGAGTAATGAAACAATCATCATTTCATGAGGCGTTAGTTTGCCAACCACAGAAACAATATGTTCTTCACCCATTAGATGGAGGTGTGTGTAAGTGTAGTTTGAATCCTTCTCATATCAAAATACTAGAATATTGAGGATATTAGTGCTTTCATAAATTAATGGAATAAAAATATTTGTGGGGGTGTAGAATCAAAATAAAACAAAATAAAAAGAAAAGAATTTAAGGGAAACTCTTTCCTTTAATTTGGGTAACTTCCTTAGGTTTGAACCAAAAAACTTTTTTGAGTGACTTATGCCTAAGGTATGGCTTCTAGGAGTAATATAGGGATATTTAGAGCTTATTTGGGCATGTTACGGATATTCTATGTGGCTTGATAGTTGTGTGGAAGGGGATAGATGTGGTTTCTTTTTATAGGGGGGAGGGGCACTTTAAGAAAGTGTGAAAATATTATTTTATTATATAGTTATATTCGGTTTATAATTGTCCAAAACTAATTAAAGAAGAATATAAGATGCCTCAATGTATAAATAAAATCATCCAATTATAATTGGACTGGTTTTGGATAGTGTTTTTATTTTATTAATCTTATTTATTTAAATCATTTATTAATGAGGTAAATACTACATCATTATTGTGTAAATAATAATTTAATTTTTTTGAGGTCTAAAAATTATGAAATATTACAGTAATGTAAGAACACGTTTTATTTTTACAATGAATATTTATAGTCCAAAATATGACTTATATAACCTCTTGTAAAAATTGATTTAATAAAAGATATTTGTTTGTGTCATTTTTGCCGTTACTTCAAGTTACATAAAATAATGTTTCATTGTCATTAATAAATGGCTCCATGGGGACCCAAAATCGTCTAAATGTTTCCCATGGTCATCCATGACTCCACCAATAAGGTTATTACTAGTGTCATGGTAATTTTTTATTATTATTATAATCTTTTTACATTGAATTACCCTATTTACCTTTAACTATGGTAAATAATAGTCAAAATGAATTATTCACCAAAAATTATTTTTATCTTATTGAATCACATTTTATTTACTGAGGTTAACCTCGTCTCGCATATTTTTGAAATTAATATCATATAAATGGTAAAATTAATTTTTATACAAATTTCCACATTCTCCTAGGAGATAGGTAAAATAGGGTAAAAAGATCAATAAAATTTCTATATATCTAAACATATTATAAAATTACACCAATTAGTTATATTGAACATATATAGGTATTATTTGTTTATTTTTTACCTGAAATAAAATTAAATAAAATAAATAATTATTTATATAAAAAGTTGTTTTTAACAAATATCTTAGTGTTTTTCACTATTCATAAAAAATTGACTGTTTTTTGAAAAATTCCATAATTTAAACCGAAGATTATTTTGATATAATTAATTAAAAAATTAATTCTATAATACCAAATTCAAAATATATAAGTTTCATTTATTAATTAAAAATTAATTCCTGTTTTCAAAACCACTAAGCATGTTTTTAAAAAATAATAACAAACGAATTATTGGTTCTTGTTTATGTTCAATTTCAAATTGAAATTATTTCCAATGAATAAAATTGTATTAAATGGTAAAAATATATTCTATTTATACTTACCAACCATTACAATTAATAATTTATCTTTATAAATTATTTTTATTAAAAAAGTTGTTTTTAGTTAAAATATAGTATTTTTCATTAATCACCCAAATATGAATGTTTTCAGAAAAACACAAAAAATTATTGAAACAAAATTTTATATCTTGATTCTAAATAAGAAGTTTATTTTTTCAAATAGAATAAATAAAAGTTTGAAACATTGGATTTAAAAAGGGATCACCAAAAAAAGGTGGTAAAATTGTATATTTTTTAAAAACTACTTCTTTTGTCTAAAAAATGAATTTGTTTTTTATTAGGTTTAAGAAACTCATAATATGCATTCCAAAATTATAAGGATAATATAAAGTTCACAATTTAGTTAATAGTATTCGTAACCTAATTTGAACTGCTAGTTTGGTTAGTTGTGATGCCCTTGAACTCGGTGTGGTGTGTAGTGAAAGTTATTGAGTTACTTTGAAAAAATAACTGACTATGAAATCGTAGGCTATTACAAAAAGTATGTTCGTTATGATAAATAAGCTGATAATAAGAGGAAATAATCTATTCATAATTATAATGTAATGATAAATTGTTTTCAAATTTGATGCTAGCATTACACTGTTATATATTGAATATGTGTATTGTATATTCATTCCAATAACTAATATTTATCACTTATTTGATGGGATAAAACTCATACTGCGAAGGGAATTAATATATTATATATTTTTATAATATGATTATATGGAATCATATTTCATAAATATAGAGAATGTATTTTACAAGTATTATGTTTTCTAGGGATGTAAATAAAATAAGTATGTGGATAAGATCTCATTAAAAGGAAATATGAAGACATTATTTAGTGAAGAATGTAATTTATAACATGTAATAATTGTGGAATATAATTATGTAACATTATTTAAGGTAATTAGAGTTTTCCACACATGTTGAGATAAGTTTCATAAATCATTTAATTGAAATGGAAATAAAGAAGCCTCCAAAGTCTAATGCATCAACTATATGTATATGAGACCCAATTTAAACGAATTATCCAAGATTCTGAGGGTTCTACCTTGAAAGAGCGGTGGGAGAAGACATAAATTTATCATAAACTTATTGATATGGTTGATGTGAAAAATAACATGATAGCTGGATCATTGATCATAGTCAGTAATCAGAAACATATTTATATGTTTCAATTCATTGAAATATTTTATATCATTCTTTTTTCTCATATAATAATATAATCACATTGAAGTCTGAGTAATTTCTTTTCAATCATGATACATAATATAAAAATTATTGTAAAAAATGATTTATCAAGACGCATCTATTCAGATATATAGATATTCCCTAGTTGCAAACATGATTTTCATACCGATGATTGATATGGATGTAATCCTGTATATAGATTATCACTGAATATATAATGAAAAAAATATATTAGTTAAATATGACACAGTTTATGAAGTGGAATATAATTCTTTATTAAGGTTGAAAATTCATTAAATGAATATTTTATGGTTCCACCTTCAGTAGCACACAATAATGAAATTATAGGATAATAGGTATAAAATAAACCAACATTGTATGTGAATGACAACCTTAGGATTGAGGGTGTTCTTATTATAATATAATACAAAAATATATTTTCCAAAACATATAATGGTACACCCACCTGAGAGTGATTTTGTGTTTTCTATTGATATCATCACTAAGGAAAACCCTCTATCTAGGACTCCATATAGAGTGAAAATAGTGGAATTGGTAGAGTTGATGAATCAAAAATATAAGTTGTATAGTAATGGATCAATACACCAAAATATTTCACCATGTGGAGCCCCTATTCTATTTATTTAAATAAATGATATATTTTTTAGGTTTCAAATTGATTATAGGGGTTTAATGAAATTACTATAAAGAATAGACATTCTTATGCATGGAATGATGACTTATTTTTTTATCTTCATCGAGATGAATATTTTCCAAATACTAAAATTGATCTGGTTATAATTAATTAACTACATGAAGGATGATAAACATATGATGATATTTTTTAAGAGGTTTGGACATTAACCATTTACATTAATTATTGCCATATTGGGTAATTCCCATTTTATTTCTATAGATATAGTGAATAGGTTATCGAATATTATCTTGATAACATAGTAGTGGTATTAATTGATGATATCATGACATACTATAAAACCCACTAAGTGTTTGAATATAATTTGTGACTAATTATTGAAAATATCATAGATTAAGAAATATATGATAAATTTAATATATTTTTATTTATCATCCATGAATTTCTTTTTTTTCCAAATTCTCTATAAATTATCTTATACATTAGGGAAAAAATGTAGTCAAATAATTTCGTATTGTAATGAATATAACCAAGATACATAGATTTCGTTGTTTATTAGGTTACCATTAGTATATTGTTATTAAATTTAACCAATTAACCAAATTATAAACCATGTTGACATGTAAAGGGGATTAATTACCTTAGTCTAGGTAATGATATTTTGTTTGGTAAAGATAAAGAAGATATTGGATAATGCACTGGTTTCAAAATTACTATTAAGAATGTAAGGGATTTTTATATGAATTTTTTCATTTAAAAAAGGACAATGATATGTTCAAATGGACAGTGATAAATTATTTCCATATGCATTATGGAAAAGGAATATATATTAATTTGGTTTTCTAACCCATTTTCTGGTGTTATCATCTATAATCCTTGTAGGTAATATATAGGCACAAAATCCCTATGGTAAGATATATGATATTTTTATAGAATACAAAAGTTTGAACTATATATTATATCCAAAATAACTGATCATGAGGTAAAATAGAAGATTCAAACAACCCAGGGATTATGATTTATTGATACACCAACACCAGGGGAAGGAAGAATTTTTTTTTAATGAATTAATTATAGGACTATAGAGTAATATTTATGATGAGGATTAACCAAGATATTACATTCTAGGATTTAGTTAAGATGTTTGCGGTATTTTTTGAAATTGAAAAACCAAATTAATTTTCCAAAAAATTGAAAATCTATCATTACCTGAGATGATTGGGATGTCCATATAGGATGATAAATAATTAATATAGAGTATTAAAATATTGAATGATGGGAAATTGTAAAACAACATATTTTTAGATGGAGTGTAGATGTTTGGGATGATGATATGTGTTCTATATAGACTCGAGCTAAACAATGAGATACTTGATGAATCCCATCAATCAAATTTTCCTATACACCTAGGTATAAATAATATGTATATGGATTTATTATAAAATTTATATTGGGATGGAATAAATCATGTATTGTTGGTCTATGTGTCCTTATTCTTCTTGCTACTATAGGAAAAGGCTAAATGGAGTCATCTTAAAGGGGCCCTTAAACCTTTTCATATAGTAATATGGTAGTCATAAAATGATACATTGGAAATTTTAAATAGTCTCTTATATTATCCAATGAATAATGATTTAACATGTGTTATTTTTAATATCCTTACGAAATATACACATTTTATAGCTGTAATGGAATATTAAATAATCTAATTCCTTTCTGAGATATATATTATTGATGTTTTAAGAATTTACTATAGAGATCTATCAATTGTACATGGCCATGAGAGTAGCTTCAAATCTAAATATTGGATGAGTAATCAAGAAGGTATCAATACTAAGACAAATTTGAGAACCACCTATCATCTTCAATATTATAGACATTTTTAATGAATGATTAATGAAGTGAAATAAATTCTGAGATCTTTCCCACATAAATTAAAGGTGTATAGAATTAGTATCTATATATGTTTGAATTTTCATTCAATAATGTCTTTCATTAAATAATAAATATGTCATTATATGAAGAATTTTATTGGAATAGATATTATACTAAACCAAATTTTGAATAAGATAAAGAGAGGATGATTTTATGCCTATATGATTTTTAGGACACAACTATGAATGTACTGGCTATTCCAAATCACATCATTCTATCTCAAATAAGGACATTGTTTTATATTAATAACCGAAGAATGATATTTAATTTCAAGTGGGGTTTATGTTTTATTAATGGATTTTCAAGAGAAATTAGTTATATGATTTAGTAAAAATTGGATATTAGTACCAATGTACATTGAGCCATTATTAATTTTAGAGACAATTGGCCTCATTATTAACTAATGAATATACAATCCAACATATTTTAAGTACAAAATGTCTTCGATAATTATTTTTTGTTGAAATACATGATGATTAGAGTGAATTTACTCATCTCAATGTGATTATATTTGGAACTTGAATGTTTTTCTAATGAATATATATTTCAAATTCATCAGACTATAGTTTTTTTCTAAACAAGATAACTCGATCAGTGATAGTTCTTTAGATAACTCAAAAACTATTGGATAAAACATTTGAGGCTATATATCATTGAGGAAGTATTAACAAATGTTGTTTAAGAATAATAAAATATCACCATTTTGGATTAAATTATATAAGTAAAATAATTTAATATACATGGGTCTATAAAATTGCTAAAATAAAACCATTGTAGTGTGCATTCTCTTTTTGCAGAAATGGAATTTATTTGATAGTTTTTTTACATGAATAATGTTCCAATTTTATAATTATAATAATATAAAATATATAATATTTTTATAATAATCACATTGAAATTAATTTATGTTAAAATTTTCATAATTATAAAAAATTTCTACTTTTTTGACGAGTAATAAATACTAGGTTTTTGAATACATTAACATTATTATAACCGCCATAATATAATATTAAAATGAATTTATAAATCTATAATTAACATTTTGGAAAACTAAGAATTGTTTTAATTAATTTTTTTACTATCCAAAAATTAAGTATTCCCAATATTGTTTTTTATGTTCAATTTTAATATAAAATTTTTATCCTTTTATTTCACATAATTCAATTAATTTCATTATAATCAACATATTACATGATATTGGTAAAATAATATTTATTCTTGAATGGAATTTTCTTAAGAAACAAATTTAATCATATTTCAAATCATTGTTTTAAAATTAATTATTTTAACACTTCTATAAATGTTGTATTATGATGTTTAATTAAAATTTTGAACCAGGTGTTTATTTTTTAGAATTATATAAATTTCATTTTGCTTATGTAGAATAATAACTATAATAAAAATTTATCACCACTTTACGGGTTAAAAGAGTTAAAAAAGGGGTTAAAACCATATATGGTGTAAAATGTAATAATAACTCATTTAAATATAATTTCATGATAATATTTACACTCATAATCATCACATCAATGTAATATATTACATTTGTGAAACCTTAATTTGTGTGAGAAATTTATATTAATTGAATGTGAATGATTTTTATTTGTGTGGAACACCACTCACTTATAGATAGAAACATCTTATTCTAACTTATTTAAAAAAAATTAACCCATTATGTAAAAAGTGAATTCTAAAATCATTTCTCGACTATCATCATGAGGTACCTATCTTATTAAAAAACTATCCTATCATGTCAAAATATTTATGCCAAAGGATGTTTTTTGAAGAAGTGATATAACACTAAACAAAGTTCCATCATGTTTATCTCTTCTTACATATCAATGAAAACTATCATATTCATGATGAAATTAGAATATCATTATATCTATTATATTGGAATTTTTTTATGTTTTTCTTATATCTTTTTCAACACATTTCTATTTATTTGAATTTAATAAAATCACTCAGGAATATGTGTGGACTACAATATTCACGAAGTGATGTTATTAATTTTTTGATTTCCACCATACCTAGATAGTAATGAGGATGTATTTTATGTATAAATATAGTAATATGATTATTATGATTATATGGTAAAATCACCCATTTATTAATTTCGTCTCATTTTCATATATTATAAAATTAAAAAGATCAGTCATCGGTACATATGAACCATTTATCCATGAAACGATGAGCATATAATTTATGAAAATCATTCATGGTTATTAATAAAATTTAATTTAACATATAAAAAGTATAACTATAAAAAAAAATTGACTCTTGAGATGATGATACCATGATCAAGGATAAAGGAAAAGAACCATTGAACTGTAACTTGTATGTAATATTAATGGATAAACACATTAATATTTAATTTGACAACAGGTTATTAATAAATGGGTAGTATTTAATTAATATTATATAATTAGATAAATCCAAATATGATGGTAATAAATATTTATAAAAATAAAAAATATATTATACATGTTATTAGAGTTTTCTGACCAAGAAAATGTTAGAGGTATGGGTTTATTTAAAAAACATAATCTTATTGGTAATTTTTTATGTTTAAGTTTATATATGTAAAGTTTTATGATATTTCACTTTGGAACCAGATATATATTATTCTAATAAATTAATTTATATTTCTATCAAGTTTTTCTTTAATTTTTCACTCATTGTGAGACAAAATAATGATGCAATGTATCTCAAAAAAACTGACTTTATTTCTTCTCATCCGACATAGAAATTTTTATACTATGGTCATGATATTTAAAGTTATATTCTGAAGTTCATAATTTAATTTAATTAAAATAAAAAGTTATTTTTTGAATTAATTTATATTTTATTTAAGAATTATTCAAAATAATATGTTTAAATGTTTTTATTATGACAAACTTATGACTTCTTATAATGTGGGAAAACTATTTTTAGAATTTACTTTTTGGCCACGTTTTCCCACCATCATTTTCATTATTCATTAATAATTTTCCCCTATAAGATTTTATATATTTTCAAAGATAATCATATCCTATGATTTCAATTATTTTTTAAATTTTATGAATATAAAATAATATTTCATCATGTCTTGAAAGTGAATTTTTATAGTCATTATAAAGTATATTTTTGACATATATTAAAATCCTTTAATTATGGTAATTCTTCTTAGAGGATATCCTATAATTTTTAAATCCATATAATTTGTTTCGATGTAATATATGTTTCGATACTAATTTATTGAGGAAAATATTAACATTTCATATTCTAGTATTTTCAAAAAAAATTACATCCACTATGTATTGAATTTTTTCCCTTTATTTCACATGATGAGTGTTTTGGAATTATTATGTGATGATTCTAGGCGACTATAGCCAATTCATGCATTATTACACCTCTTGAGAAAAACAATATTTTGTATTGGATGTATTTCGTACATATCTACTATTTATTGGAATGAAACCTTGATAGTAGGATTATGATTTATAGAATTAAGCATTCTATCATAAATAAATTGGTTACCCATGGGATCATATAAGTTTTTGTGTCCGCAATGGATATATTCATCTTTTATTATGTTAGATATATATATTATTTTATTATATTTAATCTCTATCATATTATCAAAATTTTATTTATTCATTGATACGTTTTGTTGTTTTTTTTCCACAACGAGCATTTAAAACCACCCTTTGATATGTTATCATTTACCTAGGGTACCATGAAGTAATACGTGAATGATTTTAGGGAAATATTAGAATAAATACAAATGTTCTCATTAGAATATTATGTTGAGTTTCTTTATTCATTTTTTTAATTTGAATATAATGTATGCATTTTGACTCTTATAACTATAAAACAATTTGATCATTTTGGATGAAATATCTTATATTTTTCACAATGATAGTTATAAACACGATCCAAATTATAATAGTCTTTTAATTTAATGTATTGTCGAAAACTAATCAATAAATAAGTTTTAATAATGTTTTTTGTGATTTCTTCAATCCCTAACCCTTTATTTTAACCATTTTTACTAATTTTAAGCTTAACCGTGATGACAATATTTTTGATGTGGTGGGAGTGTTGATTTACTTTTTATTATGTTGGAGGATTGGGTACTATTATAAATTCTGGAAAATTGAATTCAACCAATGTTTTTTCCACGGAATATATCTCCAATTGTAATCCTATTTAATTAAAACATAGGACAAGGTATAAATAAGGAAAAAATTTATTTTTTACATGTTTTTAGGTCATTTTGGCCTTACGGTTAAGTGTTAGTAATATATTAAGATAATTTTCCTCTTATTCAATAAAATTAATTTTAATCAATATCACTAATATTTTATGGTCAAAATGTAATAAGACATTATTAGAAATTATAATTTATTATGATTAAAAATATGGAATCTATTTTCCAGTATTCCACTCCCAAAATTTTATGTAATTAATTAAATTTATTCCCACAGACTAGAGGTCAATGTGGGTTTTAAAGGTAAATGTTCAAATATTTTTTTTATGTTTTTATATTATATTTGAATTAGAAATTGATTAAAATGAACTAAATTGGATTAATTGATATAAATTTTCTATAATTTCACATTTTAAGCCATTAAAAATATTATTTATCTTTACTAATAAATTATATTAAAAACCAGTTTTGAATTGAAATTCATTTTTTTCACTATTCATAAAAAATATTTCATTACAATACGAAAAATTCAACCTAATATAATTTTGATGTATCTAATTGAAAAAATTAATCAATTTTTTCATATTTACTTTATAAAATTATTAAAATTCTAATTTAAAATAGGTTCAACATGTAGTTGGTGTAAAACTACTTTAATGAAAATATAGTTTTTTTGGTACTATTGGTTTTTTAATATGTTATGCCTATAAAAACATAGAATGAATTTAAACATATTTATTTGTATATATAAAATATACATTTACAATGTATATTATATATGGGTTTTTTAACTTAATATACATTGCAATATGTGTCTAAATAACGTTTTTTTCAAATAGGGTATTGTGTGTATTGTAATGCAATCAAAATATTTACATTATTATAAAAGTAAAATATTGTAAATTGTTGGTGTTATAAATACATTATCAAATCATATGTTCTATTAAGTTATTAATTTATAAATAAATTTAATTCATTTTTATTATGTGTATTCTTATGGTATTGATTTATGATGTTATTTGAGATAAGATCATGAAACCCATTTCTTTCTCATGGATTTTTACCATGTTTATGACTTATGTATTTTTTATTTCTCATCATATGGAACATATATGTATTATATTTTTTATTTTATTGTTGGGATCAAAATTATATATCCCTCTATTTCATAATGTAAAATATCTATCTCATGTGATATTATGGTTTTTGGGCATTGATCCAATCCAACAATCGTACATAGAATTTTAGCCCCGCCAAATTTGTTATGTTAACAGATGAGGAATGAATGGTTCTTATAATGTCATGTTTATAGTGTTTTAATATTTATGTGATTTTATTTTTTATTATATGATGATATTTACTCATTACTATTTTGATATAATTTATGTATCGAATGATCAATGCTTATGATCACTCACTTTATACTATAATGATATGCCTCCCATGTTGTTCTTCTTTATAAGGTTAATTCCCTTAATCAAATTTCTATCTCACCAATTTCATTTCCCCACATGTTATTTCGTGATGTTTTAGTAATACCATTTATTGTAAGATTCACTCCAATGATATGAAATAACTAAAATTATGTCATGTTTTAAGATGTATTATTTTGGAATCTAATCCTATAAACACAATAGAACCTTGATCGCCAACTGGTTTTTATGGTAAACTATTCCAAAATATATGAATTTCTTAAATGATCAGGTATACATAGTTAGTATCGAAGGAAGATAAATTAATTTTTGGAGATTTAAATTCGATAACATCATTGAAAACCAATTAAAATTCCTAATTATAAGATAATATCCATTCATAATGAATAATTAACGATTTTATGGATTTTAAAATAATTGTAACTTTAGTTGGGTACAATAATGTTGATGTGGTTTTGATAAAGATTTATATATGTGAAGTAACATTTGAAAATATTTGATTGGTTATATCTCTTGCATCATTATGGGTTGTGGTGAATTAGCACTATCTACAGACCTAGTGAGACAATCGAGAGGGATATAATTCATTATGTTCCCTAGGACCAATGTAGGATCACTAAGAGGGGGGGTGAATTAGTGATCACTTTTCTTCAATAAGAAATGTTCATAACATCATATGAAATATTTCAAAACCCTTGAGAAACTGTTAGTGTTACAATCCACTATAATATAAATCTCAAATTCATCTTTAATATACAAAATATATAAAGATAATTTATTACAATGTATTTAATAGTCACAGTGGATAGATATACTGCTTTCTATGTCGGTTATTCCCCTTATGAATTGAGTCATTTACATTAATAATAGTATTAAAAACTATAATGTAGAAACTAGTTCTACATCCCAATATTCATTTCATTAACTGACCCTAGTTATAACCCCCCAAAATCATTTCTTCATACACATTTGGGAGTACCCCCCAATTCCAAAATATGTTCTCATTCTACAGAACAAGTTATACAGCCTTCCAATAAGCCTATTCAACAACTAGATAATACCCTTCAACTATATGCTCATCCATTATTATCTTATGATCCATTGTAGAATGATCTTATATTCCTCCAAAAACAATTTGGATCACTAACACCAATATACATGCTTCCAAATATTTAATAACTATATTAAGAGTTTTTATGAATGGAAATAACCTCTAAATAATTATAACACCCTATAGTATTAAATATGAAAGTTTAATATCATTAACTAGATTTTTTTTTTAATTTTCATTTTATTGACTTACCATATTTTTCTTCTATACATTGTATATCTCTAGTTATCTCTATATTAAGCTTCCCACAATGCTTTGGATCGATGATCTATGTTCTAAAACTATATCTAATAAATTAATCTTTTATTCCTATGTCATCTGGTTCTCTATCTCTTCTGTCTTTATCCAATATATTTGTGATGGAATATCCAATATTTTATCCACTATTCTTAAAATAAGTGATAAAATAGTTGTTTACACATAGTTATACGTCTATATTTGAGGAACCTTGGTTTTATAGCTACCCTTCACCATAAAGGTTGATGTGGTTATAAACTCATTCTGGTACAAAAAATCAGAATTTCAATATGGGTCCATTCTGTCACACAGTTGTAATTTTCACCCCCTTTATATAGGTCATCACAATATATAATTTTCAGGAACTCAATTGTATTTTATATCTCAATAAAAATTCCCTATGACCTTCACAACAATTCTTGAAATTTCCCAAATACCATTCAATATTCCTTTAAGAATCCCATTATAATTTCATTAAACACAATGTTAACGAACATCATCAAAATTACATATCCTCCTTATGATAAAAAATGTTTAATATCTTATCATCATCTTCATGTTAAGGACTTTACATATCTCTATAATGCATTTAATAAATCATTTTTATTGTGTATTTCTATCTATTTTCATTAATATGACTTCTCCATCTGATGGAAAAACTCCAACATTCTTTGAATTATGGATATCACTTGCTTACATCTCAGTATTGAAATTCATTGGGTTTTTTTAAGTAGAAAAAATCATTAAATTAATTTGTTTTTATTTGTGTCCACTGAAATCACATCTCTCTATCCTGTGAATCATCACTCTTCCCTCAGACTAATGATTTTTATATAGAACCTCTAATAAATTAATAAGAAGTCCTCTATATGATGAATCTTCTATATCTACAGCACATCTAAACATGAAAATTTATATAATTATACATTTAGTAACATCGTGAATGATTTTATGATGTTCAACCATCAAACAGATGTTTATCTGATAGATATTCATCTTTTTGACTAAATTTGATCAGATGGGTATGTGTTCATATATTACATAATTTTATTGTATTTTCTATTTTACTCAAACCATTTTATATAAATTGAAATATTATACCATTAAATTTCATTGATTTTCTATATCTAATAGTATATTCAATATAACCTCTTAGATAATAAAAAAATCTCTTATTTTTCTGAAGGATATTTTGAAATTATAAAAATATAACCCAATAATTTTAGGTATAAAACATCATTTACCCATCAATATAAAACTTCTTCTATGAACATCATTACCCAGCCCCTTATTTGAGAAGAACATATCCATCTGGATCGTTAGAACATACTACTACATGTATAACTGATTGTTCATAAAACATCATCTGGTGGTCCGCATCTAGAACATGATCTCCCTCTTTTTCTTCATACAATTATTTATATTGATGATAATTACTTCCATATGATTCATATTTTTGAATATTTGTAAAAATATAAAATATGATTGCTAGTAACTCAGACATTATGAATAAACCCACTCCTCACTCATTGTACATTGTTTTGAGGGATCATTACTTCTTTGAATATGTCATAACATTAGGAATGACTTAGAAAACCCTAACATAGTACGTAATGTTTGCTAAAAATGTTTTATAAAATTTCATACACTCCTCATGTAATGTTTATTGATTCATTTCTGAAAAATATATCCAACATTATAAATTAACATTCCCTAAAAGAAAATTTTTATATTGAAAATATATACATATTCAAAATTAGGAATAGATGTCTCCAAATTTATATTACATTTCAATACACATAATATACAAAAAATCATTGATGTTCATACGACTGCTTAAAATGACTTCCCTATAAGATGATTGTATCTTCTTATCCACTATGTTTACATCCAGACCTTATTCAAACTAAAATTCACTGGGGGATAGATAAAAATATGTTTATTCAACTCATAATCATGAAATGTTATCTCTATAGAGAAAATGGGCTTCCTGAAATTCCTAAAAAATACAATTTAATCAATAAAACCTATGTTTATATAGGAGAAACTAATTTATAAATAATGAGAGTATAATAAATAATATCAATGTTTTCCATAACATTTTATTTTATGAATTAATTTCTCAACATTATTTTAATATCATTATATTATGGTAATTCTAAGTATTTTTTTAGAGATAAACCTGCACCCATCATAAAAACCATTTCATAATAGTTCATGCGTGAATACCAAAAATCACCATACATCATATTTTTTACCATTTCTACTATATTATTATGTAATGTTTTATAATAATACATCATTTTAATCTTTTATAGACCTAAAGGGTACCACATTAGTATCTATGATGATTGTATTAATGTTTAATGATGAATTTATCAAACATTCTTTAAATAATCTATATTAGTCATACATCTTTATTTCATTCCTCAAATTACATACAAGTTAGTATGAATAAAATAATATTGTTTTTTTGAATAATGAAGAAACTAATAGTTCTATATTTGTAGTGTTAAGACTACAAATATTCCCTCTGTACAAATAACATTATATAATTTTATATATTTTTCATTAGATCTTATTTATTTCTTGTGTTCATCACCATTTATTTTATTAATTTATTTTTTCTCATTTTTAGAAACATCATACAAATATGTAAACATTCCTTAGTGATTCGTATCATCCTTTTTATTTTTTTTGTTACATCATTTCCTGAATTATTAATAGGACTATAATATATTCATACATTTTTTTTGAAATATTCCAATTCTTCTCACAACTATTTTATTTTTCTGAGCTAAAAAGTAATGACATATTGGTAATTTTTTAATCAATTTTGACAATTTCTTTTCAAATACTTTTCTTAATTTTTTATTACAATACATTTCTGTTTCCTCAATTTTTATATCAATGGTTATTTTTTTGGATAAATAAAATAGAAATATTTTTTCGTTATTCAAATTTCATATGAAAACAAATATTCAATAACATAATTTATTTTTCAACATTGATACAATTCTCAATTGGTTTTCATGAAGAAAAAACATTTTTCACCTCCTAAATTTATTTGTGGCTCAACTTTTTTACCAGAACACATTTTCCCCTAATCATCATTTCTTCTGTGAATGATTTTAATACATTGTTAAATGTACATAATATTTTATTCTGAAATTATTATTCATGGATACCATATATAACAACAAGTGTATTACATTTTCCAAAAAACACCACATCATAAGAAGTTACATCTTAATCTTGATAATCCAAAATGATAGTAATATTTCACTTATGTTAGTTTCTTTTTGGAATTTGGAAACTATGGGGATTGTTGTTTAGGGATATACTTTCTTGATGAATTCCACTATTTCTTAGTGGATGATTATGTCACATATATTTTTACTTATAATCAAATATTTTTGGGGAAAATAGATTTTCATTGATATTTTCTTTGTAAAGAAACTACCTTCTTCTATTGATATATTTTTTCACCAAACCAAGGAGATTCACATTTGATATCAATTACCTTAATGAGGTCATCTCTCATATTTCATATTAAAATTTCATCTATAATAAAAAATTATTCATTATTTATAATTATCCATATTTCTCAAGCAAACATTCATTAAGAACCTTAAACATCTTTTCATCTCATCTAACTATAACCTTTTTTTCTAAATTTCATAAAATAGAGTAGTTTATTCAATGTTTATAATCTCATTATAATAAGTTGTTTGATGAAAAAAATAAGTTTTAACGTAAGCTCAAAATTTATCAATTTCTATTATCTAATCACATTTTTTTACCTCCTCATTTTTTATTCACTCACCATTATCAAAAAGTTATTTCTTCCAAACGACTCATAAACTTTTTACTTTGATTATCGATTTGGGTGTTTTTTCTAAAGAAATGATTCCAAATTTTTGTTTTTGATAATCATGATTTTCATTATACATTGAATATAATTATCTTTTTTATGAATTATTTCTTTTTATAACCCATGAAAATAAGTTAACTTGAAAATTAGAATCCTTTTAGGATGATGAACCATCCTAATCTCTTCTTCAAAAAAAATATTCCTTCTTGTTTCCTGGAATAATTATCAAGTTTTATAGAAACTTATATTTTAGAGACATTATATATTATTCATTAATAAATTATTCTTTATACATTTTTATATATAAGTTATTCAAAATTACCATTTTCATTACAATTACACCTTTTAATAGATATTTCACTCTACCAATTACCCTTATTTTTTCGTAAAAATAATAATTATGATTTTGTTAAATTCAACTAATTAACTTCATATGTATGAATCATTTTACTCTTATATAACATTTTCTTCTCGAAGAGTACTATTAATCAAGGTCTTAACAAACATCTCATCATTAGAAATATTATTTACAAATGTTATTTTATTCCTCTCATATTCCACAACAATATACTGAATTTAATATAGAAATAAACATTCTTTGTCTTCTGAATCATAATTTTTTTCTAAAATGTATCATGAATGTCTCCAAAAAAATTCTTAATGATAGTAGAATCATATAGCTTCTCAGAAAAATCAATGATATTTCTGGCCATATCATTATGTCCTATAACATATTCATAAATATTTTCTTCATCATCCAACATAATATATTCAAACCTTACCCTCTATATTTGTTACATAGATTCCTTAAAATTCTTAGTTTCTATATCAATTCATATCATCTTATCCAGAAAACTCATATACTTTCTACAAATTTTATTTGTATGTGTTACAACCAGTCCTAATGGGGCCCAGGCCTCGACTAACCCAAACATGAATCCAAACAGCAAGGGGGTGGTGACTAGCACCGAATAGGCATGTCTCTCACTTGGGAGGCCATATCCTAATGTGCCTATACAAACACACACACACACACAAATACATCTCTCATCCCAAAAAAATATTAAATGTAATAAATAAAACACCATTCATGCATTACATTAAATCCATCCATCAAATTACAAAAAAATGTTCTATAAATACAAATGGCCAAATAAAAGTACAAAATAAATAAATTGAAAACTAGTCTAACTGGAATGTATATAAGTGGACTGTGACCAAGGTAACCATCTATAGTGGCTCTCCTCAACTCAACGTCTATAAGTGCTGATTATCCTCGGCAAGCCAATCATTTTGTTGATGCATTTTCTCCAGTTCAATGTTTTCATTGGGCCATACTGATGGTGGAATGGTAGATGCTGTTTATTGAAAACACCATCAATTATTATTGATCCTCATAACCATGATGAATGTATAACATCCAATCCTGCACCATTTCCTCCAATACCTAAATGATACAATAAGTCTTGCTATTATATTGAGGGTGAAACCCAAGCTCAAACGAAACTATGTCACTAAAGCCTCCTATAATGCAATCCATAATAGATATGTGAAGAAAGAATCACTATCTGAAATGATCATCAAGGGATATATATGGATTCATACTATCTTATTCCCAATGAGGCATCATATTTTATAAAGTAGGCATACATGGTGAGTATGTCAACAATCCCATATATTGTATCATTCCCCCTTGAAATATGTGGTAACCCTATCATGAAGTCCATCAATATACCATCCCACATCCACTTTGGCACTATAACGGGTTGATCCAAAGCCGTTGGAACCTAGTGCGTGGCATTAAGTTTCTAAAATGTATGTCATTGATGGAAAAGATTTGTATCGCCCTTTTCATTTTTGTCCAGTATAACTAATTCCAGATGTCATTGTACTTATTTTCGACACCTATATGTATCGATAAATTTGGTTTTTGAAACTCTCCCATAAGATCATCCTGCAACATCGCTGGTACAATAATCCATCCCCTGAACAGAATGGAACTATACTCACCCTCTATAAATTTTTCAAGATCCTGTAAAATGGATATTTGAGTACGTAGGTTCTTGAACTTAGGATCCCAATGTTTTTACTCCAGGACTCATGGTAACAGTTTGGGGTATAAAAGATCAAATAGAGGTATGATATCACATTCACATTAAAAAAAGGACAACTACAATGAGTCCAGCTTCTCTGTCCTGTCACTTAGAAAAATTGATAACATGATATCCCACTAAGAAAAACTGCTACCACATTTCCCTTCAATAAATTATATAAAATCTCAATTTCATAATAATAGTGAATACCTATTCATATTATTTATCTCATGATAATACCCTTCAAAGATAACATATACTTGAGACTCTTGTGGTAATAATAGATGATAAACTTCTCACCATCATGTAGTATCTCCATCTATATAGTATGAAGATGACCACTGGTAACTGAATATCATAGGTCACATAGCTTTTTTCATGCGATCTCAACTTATGAAAACCATAGGAAATCACTTCTTACCTATACATAAGACCACAACAAACCCTAGTCTCTGATGCATCATAGAACACTACATAGTCAACACCCTCCTCTAGAAATATAGACATATGAACATTTATTGATATATGAGTCAACTCCTATAAATCATGTTTGACCCTTTCTATCCACATGAAATTCCTCCCCATTTTGGAAAAATTTATCAATAGAGATTCTACCCTTGAAAATTAGGTATTAATCCTTGATAGTAGTCTGACAACCCAAGAATGATCTACACTTCCATTAGGGTGTTGGGTGGCTAAAAAGATAACACTACCTCAATCTACGTTGAGTCAACTAATAAACCATCATTATAAGATATAATGTCAAATAAATTGTCCCTCATAAATCCAAACCAATCACTTTGAGATCTTCTCATGATTATCGTGCTACTAGAGAATAAATAAAACCATTCTTTACTATCTCTAGTGATCCTCCTTGAACTATGAGTACATTAGGTTGTCGTTGATGAAGGCTGTTATTAAGTGATCTAATAAATGCCGAATGATTTTGTTCATGACTCCAATGAACATATCAGGGGAGTTCCTTATGAAAATAGAATCACCATTTACTCATAACGATAATAGTGACATCATAATTCCATCTTTTGTATATACTTGTCCCGTACTCGCAACTGGTGATATACTATTTCGAGTTCAATATTAGAGAACCATACCAACCATCATACCTCATCTAAGAGTTCATTGATACTCATCATTGGATACCTTTTAATTACAATAAAAAGTTTTTTTTTATATTTTTACACATATAGGATCATTATCCAATCTGGAATCATTGTAAACATCAATGGGGCTACCTAAGGTGAAAAATTGGGTCTTATGAATCCCTTCTTATGCTTGTCCTCCAACTGAACACTTATATCATTATGTTATATTGGTTCCATATGATATTTTGGGATATATATTAGGGTCCTCCCAGTGTTTATATATATTTTTATGTCTATATCTCAATGGAGAGGTAATACCAAAATGTATTCAATGATGACATCCACATACTCTACCACCACTGTAAGGAACTAAATACTCATGGAATTCCATGCAGTAAGGGACATAGAATCCAATATATGATTAATCGGCTTCCACCTATTATATATGAGTCCGTCATATGCTTCATGAGATTCTATATCACCCAAAAAGTATAACCTTCTCCCATTATTGCAGATAAACGGTATCCCCAGACTGTAATAGTAATCTTGGATCGAACTATAAATAACCAATCCATACCTAAGATGATTTCATATGGACTGATTTCTTCTACAATAGGGTCTAAAAAGAATCACTTATCTCCCATGGATGTGGGACACCATTAGAAGAAGTGTGTGATCACAGATTCACCTCCAATACAAGTATCCAAAATTCCAAGGGCATGCCAAATGGTCAACATGAATCTCCATGTATCGATTGACATATGATTCAATAAATCAGTTACAAGAGAATATGTCGATCAATATAATATATAATTTATATTTGAAGAATTTTCTACCTCATAACATTCATATAGCCTCTGGGTTATAATCCTTACCAACATAAATCTTCCTTTAATCGTTTCCCCTGCTGCCTGAGCATGGAATAGTCCATTTGGGGGGTCGTGGATGTAAAAAGTAAAAATGTCTACCACCTATAACAACTCTCCCATGTTCTATACCACATATTCCATCTTACAGACATTACATCTCCTACGATAACCAGATCCACATCCTACTAATACAATCCACTATCTCTCTATTTTCCGTATAGTGGGTCGAACAATCCTTCACGACATTTCCCTTGTAGTCAGATGTGTGTATCCCTTTAATCCTAGAATGACTAGATCAGTTTTTTTAGCCTAAACCCAAGAATATATGTCCTAATATTACCTATAGCAACATATCTCACATACAAGCCCCTAAACCAGACCCCAACACCCTACTAATGAGGTCTCTCCTCACGTGTTCCCACTTCGACCAATAGTTATCTATGTAAGCACAAAAAGGAAACTATCTACTATAAAAGAAGACTCAAATACCCCAAACAATGTTACAAATTAAAAGATGTATATTTTTTCTCATATTAATCAATTAAGACCTCAACCAATGGTTTGATCTCAAAACTGTTAATCATTCACCATATCTATCATGTACCTATAGTGGTTGTTGAACCTCGATGAATACTCAGTCACTATTGTACAATATTGATGAAGCTATAAATGCTCCTAGATGTACACAAAACTAATCATAGACAAATAAAAATCCTCTATGAAATTTTCCTAAATTCGTACAATGAAAGGGTCCTTCAATCGTATGACTCAGTTACTAAGACCCAAAATAAACTTTCAAATCGCTGGAGAAGCCTCACTTCCAGAGCTACCTTCTGATCTTCCAGTTTCATGAAAAGATAGAAAACCAACATCACTTATACAAGTGATTATTTCGCCACACATGGGTTGGAATGACCATAGAATCTTAGGGGACACTATCACTGGATCTCAGGAAGCATGATCTTCCTATGCACCTCATACACCACTACTATTAGTACCTTATGATGATTGATAGGTGGTGGTAAGGACGAGGCACCTCTCAATGGTAACATTACATAAAAATGGTCCATGTATCAGTTCCTCATAATTGAGGTGTTATAATTCTAGTATGGATGTTGGATACTGGATTGACAATACAATAGATTCATCCTAAAATAGAAAATATACACTGTAATCAATGAGTACATCTAGATATAAGAATTAATAAGGAAATGGATACATCAAACCATTCCTATATGATGCATGAACCCATTTTTTACTATAATTGAAGTGTCTACATGTGTCGAATCAATATGTAGGTTATTAGAGTCTTGGTATATAGAACTATTAGAACCCTCATCAAAACCCTATAGCCACATGGGGGTATCATAAACATCATGTAACACTGAAATTCATGCAATCTTTATGCCAGAATTCTGAGAACCAAATATTCTTCCTCTACATAAGTCATGCTTCCATTACTTCTGTTTCCAATACTAATTACACTTACATATCATAAATCAGGTACAAATGGACCTCAATGGAAAATATCACTAAAATGTTATCCATCAAAACATATAAGAAACCCATAGCATTGGGCCGTTCTACTATTACATGTTGGAAAAACAGCTGGGAATACCCAAAATGAACTCATACAATATATTTACCTTCTTCGTATAATCCCCACATCATAACTAGTAAATATCTCTAATATCATTCAATTTTTTCAAGGAATGAGGACACATAGATTGATTTATCAATATTTTTTATGAAGAACATGTTAAAAGAAACAACGGTCATGAATTTTTGATGAAAAATAAGATAAATCCAAAAAAACATCATAAGTGGGAGTGAACATTGGCTGTGTATGGGTTGTAATAAATATATTTATTTTATAATAATGTACAACAATCCAAGTAGAAATAAATAATTATCCCAAATGTTCTGAATGAAATCATGTACCCACCCCTCCGATGATGCATAATTCATAGGTAATGTATGATCTAATTAAAATTATTGTTCCCTTATATAAATGTAGGAACACAAAGAGCTGGGGGTTAATCAATGAACACTTTTCCTTTATTAGAAACTTTCTTAACATCATATGTAATATTTCTTGACATCAATTTTTTTTGGAGTAATTATCCACTGAAATATAAATCATAACATCATATTCTATTCGAACAATTATAGGGTGACCTAATAGAATAATATTTACATGGTTCATTAAAAAGACCTAAAACATTCCATTTTCATTATTTCACCCATGATGGATTCTTTTTCTATCTTAAAAAGAGTATGAAGGAATTATAAGTAACTAGTTCTACAACACATTAGTCATTCATATAGCTCACTGTATGTTTAAACACTAGAAATCATTTCTTATTGTAATATTGGTTATACATCCTAACATTCCTAATTGTATCCTCTTTCTTCCTAGTTTGTTATACACCCCGAAATGAAATCCTTTTCATAAATTGGTTATACCCCCATTTATTGGAATTTTACTTCATCATTTCTGATACATCATATTAATATATTATGTTCTTCTATTACAAAGTAATATCATCATAGTATGTTCGAAATACCAATGATATTAAACAACTCTATTGTGCATTTATTGGTCTTGAAACATCCATAATGACATTATAAGACATGTATGCACTCAATATGAGAAATCATAAATTTATCTAGAAAATTCCATAATAAGTGTCCATTTGATCAATTCTCTCGGCATTTCCTCTTCCAATTGGCTCTATTTGGGTTCTCGCCGTCTAATATTTATCAGTGCACGTTGGTTTGGTGGGATATGGTCATAATATATTGTTGATAAATCAGTATGATACTCCTCAATCTGAGGTTCCAACATCCATTATGTCTTCTTGCATTAGATCGCTTAATAAATCTCCTTAATCAGATTCATCTCACATTTTTAGCCTAAAATTAGTTCACTTTGATATGAACCTCTCTTAAAAAGAGAAACCTATTCATATTTTCATCTTAGAGTGAATGTATTGCAAAATAAGTTAATTGATCAGGTTATGGGTTTTGAGAGAAACTACATGGTTCAATATACAACCTGGGAATATGAAATGATATGATTAAAATATATCCAAACATGTTTATTAAATGGATAAAAAATTTAGGATAAAATATCATTATGTGGTGAGAGAATGTAATGAACATGGTAATCAAAAAATAATATGTTTTCATTCTGAAATTAAATAGTAAAATTCATTATAAATGTATAATGAAATATGATGTATTTATGGAGACTATGTATTCTATATTTATAAACTATTAACCTCACCAATGAAAGTATAAATAAAATTCATGTATTTTAAAAGTGAAAATATGGTATATTTATATCATTGAATATGTAAATGATTTTTTTGAAAGCGATAAATAAATTGATGGATTTTTTTGAAACATAAATGTTGATCTATAATATTAAAACTCTAATTATTGAATTAAAATAGAATTTATTTTAATAAAATATATTCATAAAATTATTATTTTCGTATGATTATAAGATAACTTTTTGAGACATGATTTAACATTTCAAATATTTATAAAATCAGTTATAGTTTTTAAATTTTATTTATTTCAATAAATTATGATTTTAAATAAAAATTAATGTTTTCAGATTTAGAAAATTATTTTCAAAAAACGGAGTTCATTTTTGAAATATATTAATCAATAAATGGTCAAAGTGATGTTTTTGTATTTTTCAAAAATATAATATTTTTTGTTGAATAAGGAAATTCAATAATTTGCTATTTTTAAATAATAATCTAGAAACATGAATTTAAAACATAATGAATGATGTAAGAACCATAATATCGAAATATTATAAATTATTTTAATATAATTAGTTATCATTCTCAAACTATTTATAGTCCTGATCCAAAATAATAAACTATGGAATAAAATATATAAAAAACACTCATCTTCTCCTCTATAATTACCACGCATCTCCACCTATTCTCCTCACACCTCAAAGCCTTTTAGATTGTTTTATTTCATCCAAAAAACTATTTTAAGCCTCCTATACATGTCCAATACCAATAGGATTCACAAAATATTAAAAATCAAGGGCCTTATGGAGGTTCTTAATTGGATGAATTCAAGAAGTAAAATCCTCTTTAATTTTCTATTATTTTTCTCATTATTTCTTTTATTTTTTTATTCTCTATTCACCTCCCATTACTCAAGTGTATAGAAAACACATCTATCATATATATATTATAATTTTATCATTCTTGTGTAAACATTACTCATAAAAAACAATCTCATATCCATTTTATTCAAAAAATTACAACACCATCTTTGATGTGTCGATTTACCGCCATCATGGACGATGCATATTAATTCCATCAAGGATATTCATAAAACAATTATTATCATTAAATCTTATTTTATTATAAATATTATATTTTATATAATTTAATATAACAAATATATAAAAATGATATAAAATAAAATGATATAATTTCAGGATGGTTGTAAAAATCACAAAAATGTATTCAATCATTTTCATTATTGATTTATCTAATGATTCATCTTTATATCAGAAAAACATACAAAAAATATCATTTACATTTTTGGAATCATAATAATTTCATTAACATCCTCTTCTAATGTTTTTCATGTATTCAAAAATAAAATCCATTGTGAAACAGCCATGGAATATATGAAAATAACACAACCCAAATGATGGAAAAACAAAAATATTATTAATAAATGGGTGGAAATATTTTTTATTATATTAATATAAGTAATTATAGACGTGAGAATAATTCATTAAAATATTTATAAAACTCTTTAAATGATTATATAGGTGGTTGAACATTTTTTTATTAAGAAGAACAAAATGTAATGAAATTTTATTTAAAATTACTCCTTTTCCATTTTTACAATAATCAAATGGAATGTTTTTTATAAAAAAAATATTCTTGTTTTATGATTATTTTCTAGTTCGTAGGAATTTTTTTTGATTTATTTTGGGAACTATATCTCCCTCTAATTAATTGGTTATGATTATGTTGGTAGTTGACTGTATGGGTTATTTCATGTGTAACTATGATTGTTACACCATAAGGTAGATGTGAGGGATACATTGTAAGATAAAAATTTGGGATACAAATCATATGGTATTAATGAGAGTTACAATGACATGTAATTAATTCCACATGTTACCTATATGGTTTTATTTATGTTTTTATTGTTTTTTTGGAAATATATAGTTTTCACAAATTAAGCATATGATACATTATGGGTTAGAAGTACACCTTTTTGAAAATGATTTCACATGTCTATATGTATTCATGTACTAATGGTTTCATTCCATATTTTTTATACATATTGATCTTTTTGTTCACATCCAATGTTTTAAAAAATATTCCAAAGGATTTAATGTTTGGTAAGATAAATTAAGAACCACAACAAGATATTGTGAAGAATACATGTTTTTATATTGTATTATAGATTAAATAGATAATATTTTAGTGGTTTCCACGTTGAACGTTTGTGGGTTTCCAGGTAAGTTTTATGACCTAGTTATCTAACACTCTAAACTGAAAAGATATTTTGGAATTTATGAATTTGAATTATAGTTGCATTAACTATATAATGCAATTTTTATTATCAATCCATGTAGTAAGAGCCCTATAGCATTTCATCCCCAACAAGGGATGTGATTACCACATATATTGGTGGTCTCATTCCCCACCTTTGGCTCCCAAAAAAGAACGTTTTTTCATTTATATTGTCTTCTCATCACCGTTAGATATTTTTTAGACATGTGATACATCACTATTGGAGACAATGATTTTCCTTGACAACACTCAGGAAACCATGTGAGATACCATGCCCTTGTAAAATAATAAATGAAATAAAAAGGGTTAAAGGAGGGACCCTTATTTGGTCATAAACATCATGGGTTGTGCCCCATATAGTTTGTGAGAAAATATTCCCATGGAAACATCTCCGCCTCACCACATGAGAGGCCAATGGAATGTCACCCATTCCAATAGATGGACATAATACATGTCCAAATTGTCTCATCATCCACCTTCATCTTCATAAGTAAAAATGATGGATTTTCTGTTTGTAAAACCGATGGATTTTCCATGAAATTCTTGTGCCTCACCAAAATACCCTTTTTTCCATGCAACACATCCTAAGTGTGGCGAGTTACTGTCTTCAAAAAAAGTCATCAGATCATGTAAGATCCCCATGAAATTGATAAATAAAATAAGGAAATATAAGTGGTATGGAAGGAGCCTTTTGTAGTCATAAATATCTTGTGAAACACTCATGTTATCATAAAGACCCCACAAAATACATTAAACATGATGGAAATATCTCTAGAAATACCAAAAAAATCCATCATTGTCTCACAAAAGATTCTATAAGTTTCACAAAAGACTAATAAAGGGATTTTAATGGGCATCCTAATCACGTGAAATTCGTTATACATGTCGGGATAACAATATCGTAATCCCTTAGTATGTCCACATGACTAGGAAAGACTTTATTAATTGGAAAGAATCAATCAAATTGGGAATTTATGTTATTCCATCATTGTCATTTAAAATCACACGACACCCTCAAATGACTTACAATGGGATCATGCAAATGTTAGGAGAGAAATCCCTCCACCAACTCCAGCAAAAATATTCATGTTACACCACCACCAAAATTACGATTTTTATTTCAAATAACACCCCACACATAACAACAAAAACAAATGTGGTCCCCCCTACGGAGGGAGAAAATAATGTAGACCAAGTGCGTCTCCCCTAATCAGATTGACTCCCTCAGGACTAATGGGAAGCAAATTATCCACCCAAACAATATTAACCCCCAGAACCGCAATTGAAGAAAAGTAGTTAGCAACTTTGTTCCCATCCCGCCAGGTATGAGTAACCCTTACGTTGTTCCCCATGATTGCCTTACACTGCCTAATAGTGTAAGAAATCCTCCACGATATCATTCCCTGTTCATGTAACACGTCATGTATAATTTTTTTGTTAGTCTCTATCTGCTCCACCACCAGGCCTTTGTCCATACACAACGATATCCCTGAAAGGACTGCATAGGCCTCTGCATGCACCGAGCTCCCCCTCCCGTAGTGTACCGTGAAAGCCAGCAACACACTATAGGTGCCATCACGAAGCACCCCACCACCACGCATGTTCTCTCCCGCGCACGCCCCATCGACGTTCAACTTCAGACCGCCCACTGGAGGAATCCATCGAACCCACAACCCTAGCCTCCTGAAAGTCTCCTGACCACCTCCCATACATAGGGATATCAACCCCCATAAAGAGGGAACATTTTCCCCAAAACCCACCATTTTCAGAAGATCAAGCAGCATACACCTTACCCTTGCCACCACCGCCCTCCTAGTGGATACAAGCCCCTCATACATGGATCGGTTCTGCGCATCCCACAGAACCCAGCACCCAACATTGTAAAGCACTGATCGAACCTCTTTCTCCTCCATGTTGCCACCACACCCCTGAAACCACAAGCCCGAAAACTGCTCCTATGTATCAGCATGACCAGATTACCCTATGAGGGTTCCCAAAAAGCTTCAAACCACTCTATCCCATTCTCCTTCATGGAAAATGTGCTCCATGCTCTCATCCCTCCTCCGTTTGCAGCACTGACATCCATATGTGAGGATATCGCCCAGGCATTTTATATTCTCATCCAAGGGGATGACCTTTTGCATGATCCTCCACATTAAAAAACTCATTTTCGAGGGGACCCTTCTGCTCCACTCCACCCTGCTTCCTGACTCCTGCGTCTGCTGGTCAATGGAGCTCTTGTGGAAATCTTTCAAGTTGAACCTACCTGAAACTGAGGGCGTGAAAACGCATTTATCCCTATCCCGTTTAATCACCACCGAATCAAAGATCCTCTGTGACTCTGCATATAGCACCTCTCTAAAAACAGATGATGACCGTTGGCCTCCCTAAAAGAGATCCTCGGGGCCGGACACCCTGGGAACGCATGCACCCTTCCTGACTAGTTGCAATCCCAGTATCCGATCCTCCCCTCCCCATTGATCCACTGAGCATGATTTCCCAACACCGGGACTATATTACACACCTCGGCCCACATGGAAACCCCTCATTCCAGAAGGTTGGAGAAACTATCCTCGTACCTGCCCCACATACACCTACCCCACAACGTCTCTCCCTCCGTAATTTCCCATGCCAGATTTGCACGTACTCCATGCACCATATCCGCCATGTATCGATCCCGGATCCCTCCTTCTGTGATCAGTCTCGCCATTTTCCTCCATGAGGACCATTGTCTCCTCCCCTCCCACGAGGCATCCCAGATGAAACGCGCTAGCACCCTATCGATGGAGTTAATGACCTCCTTGGGGAAGTTAACTGCCACAAGTGCATGCACTGGTATAGTCACCAACACACGGTTTAATATGGTGATCTGATCCCAAAAGGATAGGAAGTGATTTTTTCAATCAATGATCTGGGCCATCATCTTGGCAATAACCCTGTCAAATCCCTATTTCCCAACCGACCAGTAGACACCGGCGCACCCAAATACTCCATCGGTAAGGACCCTCTCCACATGCCCAACACCGCTCTCACCGCATACATCCTGGCCTCTCCACACGAAGTCGCCAGATAAAAACAGCGCTTCTCCTGATTCACCAGCTCGCCGCTCCAATGACAGTATTCCTTCATAAATTCATTGAACTCCCTCACAGACCTCATCCCAGCATTCAAAAAAACAATCTTATCATTCTCATACATGAGGTGAGATACTGAGAGATACCCATGTTTCCTGCGGAATGAAAATATCGCCCCCTGCAAATTCTTTTGTTGATCAGTCTACTAAAAGAGTCTTGTATTAGTATAAACAAGCTAGGGGATAGAGGTTCCCCTTGTCGCATGCCACATATGGATTTGAAGAAGCCATGCGTTCTCCCCAGGAAAGACACTGCCATCCACGGAGAACTAACGCATCTGAAGAAAATATCACATGCCTAGGCTGAGAACCCCATCCTCTGCAAAACTCCATTCATGAAGCCCTACTCCATTCTATCATATGCTTTACTCATATCCAGATTTAAAACCATATTGGATCCTCGGGTATTCATGTTACACGCTGCAAAAAAATCACGGTGGTGGGTACTATAAAACCCAACCGTCACATAAATAAATCACCGTTGGATCCTCGCATTGAAACACTCAAGAATCAATGTGGATTTCATAGAGTAGTAGATCTTGTGATTGTATTGGTTTTATGGTTGGATGAATTTTCAAAACCACTTAAGTAGATATTTCTACATGAATAATAAAATCATATGGTCAGTCATAGATCATTTTAAGGGAATCATGTAGCTTATAAGAAGTGCATTCATTAAAACCGATCAGTCATGTGAGATTAATGAAAATTAACAGTAAAAAGTCTATTTAATTTGAATTAAATTATCAAATAATAACTAAAAATATGGGATATTTATGAGAAGAACATATAATATGATCTTCAAGAGATTCACATGAACCACCCAAGTCATGTGAATACATCATGACATGTTTCCCTTATCACATGAATCTAATTTGGTATATTATTGGGATCATGTGATGTACCCTAGATATATAATAGTAATTAAAATAGAACTGTCAGATCTTACCACAAATTTTTAGTGAAACCCTCCAAGGATGCATTCCATAACTTGTAATGACCTCTAAAAATCTCACCAATATCATATAGAAATACCACTATGAGTCATCTATGTATAGAAATTGAATCAAGATACATCAACTTTCTCTCGTGATATATTTTAGATAATCCATCCAGATCGTATGATGTCCTATGGACATGTCATCTAACATTGATTATGTTAGTCATAAAAGTCATTTTCGACAAACATTACCCTCAAGAAATGTCACACATACTCTATCGATTCCATAAAAGTGTTTCATCCAAAAAATTTATGATACAATGTAAATTCAAATGGATCATGTGACACCCTCCATGTATTTCAGTTAGGATTAGGCGATGTCATCCAGGATCAACTGGATAGGTCATGAAATGTACTACATATAATTTATCCTTGGTATTGAAAGGGATTTCAAGACTAATAACTAGGTATTTCTCATTCTAATCAAAAAGTAAGAATTGGTCATGTGATATCCTTCAAACATTCCATCACGATTATATGACGTAGCTTTGACAAGTGAACATGATCATTCAGTTGTCTTTAATTTTTTTGAAAAGCATCCACTGACATGTCAATCAGACAATCAATGCTTGTCAGGAGGAAAATAAAAATATATCTACTAGATAAGAATTATAGGTGAATAGAGAATATCAGGCCTTGATAACATGGTATTTCCTCTATGAATGTAAAATTCAATGTCTGTGCCCAGATATAATGAACTAGGAGAACTCTAATTCCTAGAATAACTAGGATCTGTAGGATGCAAACATATGGATCAATCTCAATGTCAAACCTCCAATGGGTTTTGATAGTGTATATGCTCTACATCTATAATTAGTGACATAGATTTTTTTTATCAATTATATCTTACATCAATCATAACTCACATGGGGACCCGGAGTTGTAATGATTATAACATTCATGTCATTCTCCTCTACCAAGATAAGGGAAACCATGGTATGTAATCGATGATCAGTGGAATAATATGATATTTACCACATTTAAGGGATTACTTAGTATGTAATCCCAAAAATATTGAACTAAAATGACACGAATTCCTTCCATAACATGGATACATAGTATTTATTCTTAATTACAGAGTTTTAGCTCAATTGGTTCTCCAATTATTCGTAATTCCTATCATGTCTCATGGATTCTAATCATGGAAACTAAATACCTCTCATTGGACATTAATCCTTCTTCATCCTCCAATGGACAGAGAAATTACTAAACTATGATGAATTTAATTCCTTCAATAACAAGGAGATGTAGGAAACATTCCAAAGGACCAACCTAGATGTGAAGAGTCCAATGGGATTCCCCATCATGTAAGCAATGAATCCATATGAATAGAGGAAAATCCTATTTAAATCCTTTATTTCTCAAACTAAAAATAGATTAATGATCTTATAGAGTCACAATGATCACCTCATTAGTATCATGAATCTCTACCAGCAAGGGAAACCTCAATGTATGCACCTCAATCTATGGTATGATAAAATTATCTTCTATATATGTCTATCTACTTTGGGGAAATTATCGGGGTCATGACTAAACTATAGTATCTCTGATTAATGTTACAACCAAGATACATCAGATATCAGTATGATCTTCATGATCAACATGTAGTGCCCAAGTACCCACATATTTGTCATTTCTATGTGACATTAAACATCATTGGTTTAACAAACTACATGGGTTCAGATTTCAGTTATAATACATGATCCATATGACAGATCATAATGGATCAATCTTGTTCTCAAAATATTATCCTCCTCCTTGGTGAAAAACCCACTGTAGTTTATAGTCATATGGATTCAACATAAATGTAGGTACCCACCAAATGGAAATTGATGAAGATTCATAGATACATAAAGATGGATTAAACCACAAGACCCCATATCTTTTCATATAATGAGACATAAATTGTGATCGTGTCGTTTAGTAACCTATATTGTATCCTAATAATTAATATATACTCGATCAAATAATTAATAAATAAAAGAGTCACATAGTTGGAAACAATTCCCATAAAAAGGTTGTGATGAGCCTGAACTCCAATCCTCCCAACCAAATTGAGTTCCAAAATTTCATTTTGTCTGAAACCTCAACTAACCTCCTTACATTGAAAAACATATATGTACCTAGTTTTGGATGTGGAAACCATTGGGAGTTTCTTGGCTGATTAAAAAATGGTGAGCTCGGTATGAATGATTTTGCATAACATTAGACACCCCATAATCAAAGAACCATAAAAAATCCATCCATAACATTATGTAGAAACCATCATCTACCTATATATTTTAGGTATAGACTTAACATTATAACATATAAATCATTGAGATATATAATTTGCAATTTCCATATAAATGTTGTCCCATAAGAAATAATTCTTGAGATCTCTATGCATCTCCATACTATTATAATGAATAGAGAGTAATGAGTTATATGTTATATCCTACAATTCATTATTTACTTATATTACTACTGAGAAAACTAACTAATTTGATATTCTAATAATTACATAATTTTTATGGTTTTACTCTATAATATTCCTAAGAATCTTTTGTAGGTCCACATATTTCTCTTATTCCACTCTAATCATCACATGGATATGTGGTTGAACATTCATCTTAAGATGATACGATCATTCTCCATTATTTAATATTATATGTTGTATCCTCTAAAAATATCTAACTGTTAGATAACTTTCAATATTGATAATGGAAAATGTAGCATGGTCCTTCCAATACAGAACATATTTCACCTTGTTCTACTTCTTTGGGTTGTAATGTATTAAGAAATATAAATAAATTATCAACTCCAACCAATTCCATTGGAGAATATTCAACTCTTTATACAGGAATATATCGTTAATGATTTTATAGTTTTTATATACATAAAATATTTCTCCAAATACGTAACTCCTCAATATTTTCAAAACAGAATTTTTTACATCCAACTCCAAATAAAGAGTTCAGTAATATTTCTCATGAAATATTACTTTTATTTATTCTTAAGATACTAATAAACATTATATATAATGACACTTTCTATCCCCCTCGTATATAAATCAGAACATATATGAAATCATTATCAAATATAAGGTAATATAAGAATTATTGAATTAACAATCCTTTTCATTTTTCCTTTAAATTATTATCACAGTATTATATTGAAATGATCTTGAAAACCTTCCACATCATCATGGTTATTTTATTTGATATTCAAGATAAATTTTTCACAAATAATCAGTAGTGTCCAGAAAACATAAGAAAACTATGGATATCTCTAACTCTGTTTGGTATCATACATTTTTTAATAAGATATTTCCTTGAAATTTCCATATATATACCCCCACTTGTCCTCACATTACCAAATAATGGTAAATTCTATAGACAAAATTTACATTTTATAAATTTGGAAAACAATTTATCCTTCCAAAAGTCCATGAAAACAATACACAAATAAGCATCCCACTCTTCATTTCTCTTTGAATATATAATAATATCATCTATATAGGTTAACGAAAACTAGTCCAGGTAATTAGTTAAGGCTATATTCATTTAATCCATTACAATAACAAGGTCATTAGTATGTCCAAAAAGCATCACTACAAATTCATAACGACCATAACACTCATAGAAGGATTTCATGGGTATATCCTCCTTATTTACCCAACATGTATGATATCAAAATTGATGTTAAATAATTGATAATTATTGATCACTATGTAGCTTATTAAATAAATTCATAAATACAATATAGAGGATACATGTTCATCATATATATCTGGTTACATTTATTATAATTAATGAGAATATTCATTGACCCTCATATTTTTCTATCACAATAATAATGATACATCCCATGGTAACCACGTTTTCTTTATAAATATATTTTATATATTAACATGGAGTTGTTTCTAAAATTTCCTCAAATTAATTGCATCCATTCTATAGGGAGTCATTGAAACTTTTATAACACATGTCTTGAATTATATCGGAAATGCAACATCATTATTTTGGGGATGACAAAGAAATTGTTTTAAAAATACATCTACATATTCTAGAAAAATATGAATATCATTAATGTTTTGTTTCTATTCAATCATTTTAGACATATAACCCTCAAGAATAATAATTAATACAAATACAATTGTTTAAATTTTAATTTTAAGTCCATGTTTTTATAAAAAACAATAGACTATCATATGTTCATTTTCACTATCAAATTTGAATTTTTATCCATGATATTTGATATAGACTCTATATAAATTGATCCAATATATTAATAATATCACATAAAACTCAATTTTATATAGAATAACATGGTTTTTAGGAATCAAATTCCCTAAAAAATTAATCAAATATTTTCTATAGGATTTACATATTAACATCAAACCATTCTGATTTTCACCGATAATTCAATATCTAATCATTATGGTGTAGAAGTGATACCATTCAAAATTACATTAGATATAAAATAATTGGTAAAAAGGGAAAAATAAGACATCTCTAATTATATAGTGGATAATAATTGTACATTTCATAACATCAATAACTCATCCCACATCAATGGTAGTGATTACTTGATAATTCCATTTATCTCTTTTTTAAAGTGGTTTTTGCTATCGATTTTCATCATAAACCGTCCAATTTGGGCAAGGATTGGAATAAATTCTATAATCCCTATAATTATTTCATTGTTTGTGGGTGGTGTATTCTATTAATATTTATCTCCATTTATTTAATTGTACAGACTCTTCATATCACATTTTCATTCAATTTATCCATAGATATGTTTTCCACACATAAATAAATGACCATAAACCTTAAGGTAATTTAATATATGATACATTCACATATTATTTCATAAATAATAATTAATTTTCATTCCACCATTGGTATTGTTATTTAATATTCTCAATGATCAATGCTTCCCTTCTTGTCCCATAAATAATGTGAACAATAAGAGTACGCACAACTTATTTATACCCTGAGAGAACATTGCATAATTTCACCATAACTAATAAATTATCTATTGGATAACTCATTTTAGAGCCCAATTCATTATCCACTAAGTAATTGATTAATTTTTTCAATGGGATATTAAAATACCATATGAATATCATGAATATTTGGTGATTTTTGCCTCATTGAAATTAATGGATTCATCATCATTAATTTAATGGTCACTGAATTCTAATTCAATTATTTTGTAAATAGTTTAGGGAAATTACCTATTGAAAAATATCAAATAATAATGATCCTAGGTTATATTTTCAATCTCTTAATCTTCCATCATACTCTTAATTTGACTCAACTATTGATAATATTCTCCTTCAAAAGGAAAAATAGTAAATAATTCATCTTAAGGATCCAATAAAATGAGAAATAAAAATAATGTTTTAGTGGTACTAATCAATTTATCCCTAATGAATTAATAATAGGACCCACTAAATAAATATAGAAAAAGCATAATGAAAAACTCAATAGTGAATTACTCCTACCATTGGCCATTTCGAATCCTAGTATGAGTTATATCTTGAGAGGGTTGTGTGTTCATAGAAATAAAATTTTTCATTTCATCCCCTATTTCATTTATTTTATCAATATAGAAGTAATGTAATTTTCCTTCAATTGTTTTGACATGATTCCTCCTAGTACCATGCATTGACTAAAATTAAGAATAATATTGTGGAATATATCATCATTATTTTGATAATGTGATCATATAATAAAAAAATCATTCTAAATATTCTCTAAATTATGAATCCTTTTTATTAATAAAAAACACTCTAATTTCATCATATTCTATTTCAATTGATCAATGTTTTTCTTGGTTCCTATCCTAATTTTACACATCACCAAATCTCAAAAAAAAATTAAACCAAGCTATGATACCAACTAAAGGGGTCATAACGTTTATATGATTAATATTACATAATTTTTTATGAATATTAAATACATCTCTGAATAATAAATTCATTAGAAATGTAAATGTTTAGTTTCATTGAATACTTGATACATATTAAACATATTTCATTAATGGACTCCAACATATTCTAGAAATTCTATGTCAAATAATATACATACTATTCATTCTCTACTTGATACTTTTCATCATATCCTTTGGAAAATGAAATATAATTAATGTGTGAACATAGTTACTCATAAATGGTAATTGTGGGATATATCAATCAGTGAACATATGTGGGAATAAAAAATCATTTGGGTATATTAACATAACCATAAAATTTTAATAAATCCTGAAAAAGGACTAGATTATACACCATGAGATATGTATTATGGTATTTTCAAAAAAAAATTAAATGAGTCATTAGAGAGAAGAATCATAAATAATTAAAATACATCTTGATAAATGGGATCATCTTATTAGAATAAGACAAAATATTATTCCATACTCAAAATCTAAAAAATACTATTTCATAGTCATGATAAATTCTATATATATCTTATAGGATAATGATCATTATATATTTGGTTTTCTTTCAATTCCATCATTACATTGGTTAAGGACCACTTCCCTGAATATCATAGTGGATAGAGACCCTTAATTGATAGGGTTCACAAATCATTTCATTCTATATTATCTCATGATAAAAAAACCATTACAAAATTCATTATAAGGATATACAATTTTTGACCAACCCATCAAATAATTAAAATGTCACATAATTGTTCAACATGATCATAAAAAATTTATAATTTAATAATATTTTAATAAACTTATGGGTCAAAAATAGGTTTAATGAAATCATTTTAAAAAAAACATTATCATAGTTTATGATGAGAAAAAATGTGGATGGTATTAAAAGAAAATATTACTAGTTAAGAATAAAAATTCTTAAATTTTAATTACAAAAATCAAATATTTATTTTATAAATACATTTAAAATAATCATTAATAGTAAAGTGAAAAAAATCTATTTTCATTTAGTAATAGTTAACAAATAAAATTACCATAATAATAGTAATAAGAGTTTATTTTTAAAATCATTAAATCAATTAAATAAATATTCATGATTATGTAAATAAAATATGATGGAAAAATATATCCCTATCATAAAAATTGAATGAAATAATTTATATTGTTGTTTACAGAATGTCAAAATTATGTAATATTGGGAACATTTTGACGAATTAAATATAATAATTTATAAATGTATTCAAAATAATTATATAACAGAATTATCAAACTGTTATTTATAGATAAAAAATAAAAAATTAATTTTAACAAGATAGATGTGGATGAGAATGATTTATTTCAAAAAGATGATAAATAAGGTGAGTTTTTTTTGTAAAATGTCATTTAAGACTATTTGAGTACCGAGGAATGAAATAATGATACTAATATATGATAAAAAACTAAATAATGGATAATATAATAGATGGGTATTAATATATAAAGTGAATATAATTCACCCAAAGGTGATTCATGACTAAAAATCCTAATTTAAAATCATATTGAAATATAAATACCATACCTCATATCTTAATGTTATTTATAGGAGATCTTATGATCCTTTATAATAAATAGATATTTATTATAAATATTTACACCACACATATGAATAATTATTTTTAAATATATAATTCCATTATAATTATTAATATTCAATTCATTAATATTTTATCATTAAAATCAACATTTTGGTGGTAACTATTTTGTTCTCAATGAAAGTTTTACTTCGATAGTTGTTGTCCTTATACCTTATTCATCAATTCAAAAACAAAAAATATTAACAATGTCATAAGTATCATATGTTTTTATTTAATAAACATTTTTAACGAATCATATAAATAGGTTAAGAAAAATTATTTGTATCTCTTCATGGAGATGATATTATTTATATTGGAATGAGTGACGTTTTCAGTTTCAAGTGAATGGAAATAAAATAATGTAAATTGTAATATATATTAAAATTTTTACAATAATATCATGAATAACACATATTTTTTTTAATTATTTATATATTAACATTCATTTTTAGCAGAAATGAACAACAAATCACATCACTTTGTGGAGTTTGTTGTTCTGATTTAATTAGAGGTGATGTTGTGTTTTTACAAGTTCTTCAAGGTAAGTAGGTAAATTATATTTTATATTTATTTAATTATAATAAATACATACTAATAATATATATCCATATAGTACACATGTATAACCATCTATTACATACGGTGTTGAAAAATAAAATGCACCGCTTCATGGAGGTTGTAGTCTGTATGTATACTTGTGCGATGTATTTTTTATATTATATATAATGGTGATAGAAAATGATTAGACAATTGACATAAAAGCATTTTATTACTATATATAATGTTTTTGTTTATATTAATTGGGTTAATTAATATTTCCAAGATTGTGATATTTAAATAAAATCGAATATATTGGTATGTAAAATTACATATTCATTGGGTATCATCTGTTATATTACACATTACACCTTCTTGAGTTAGTATTTGGTGAGACCATGAACTCTATGGAGTTGAAATAATATTTATGAAGGGATATAGGAGGGTATTATCTAAAAAGAAGTTGTAATTTCTATGGAGAAGTGGTAAGTATAACTGCCTTTTTATAATAATCATGGGTGGAAAACTAGTGAATAAATGAAACATTATTAGTAATTTATTTCATACAGTAGCCTTGTAGTTCCAAATTATCATAGTTTTTTTATAAGAAGGTTATGGTCTAAAAAATAACGAACCATTGGGATTTAATAATTTATTGTGTTATCTAGAAGCCCTATCCCAATATTTTATTGGCATTGATATTTTTGGAGAATTATAAGGAATGATTCTATGGTAGTTGTATCACATTTTTTCCTTGTATTATTCCATATATTATGTTTTCCATGTTTTTGAGATATTTATATTAATGATTAATTTTTTCAAAAATATTATCATTAATTAGTTATTTTAAAAAATTATTCATACTTGTAAAAAATAAAGAAGTGGAAATTTTGTATTAAAATCAAAAATAATTGGTATTCAAAATCAATGAAAATGGTTTTTAATATAGTTATATATATTGAATATAATTTTAATGTTGGATATATTACAGTTATATATTTGAAATATAAAATAAATTTTGAATTAAAATGGATTTATTTAGAAAATTGATTAATATAATTTTTATTTGGTACAACATGTTAAGAAATAGTTATAGATGGGGTAATAAATCCTAATATGAAACATCTAAGAGGGTAATGATTTATTTAAACATCACTAGCATCATAGTTGGATTAATTTATTAATTGTTAACCAAATACAATTTTTTTTATGTGTCATTGATTACATAGTTTGGAATAGACCTTAAATGTGAATTAAAAAGGCAATTCAATAAAATACTATTAATTGATACACATTCACACTTTCACATCTCAATGTAAATGTTGATTTATTTTACAATGATGTTGGAAAATTGTATGAAACTTTATTCATATATTATGGATCCTACGAGCTCTGTTTAGGCTACTAAGAGATTATGATCGATAAAGTACGATTTCTTTAGTTTACTATCTTATAAGGGGATGTTTTTAAAATATACTTTATGATTTTTGTGTTAGTGGTATACTTGTTCTTCCACTCAATTTAATATATGGTTTCATTAAAAAAATTAAATAGTGATTTTGGTTTTCAAATAATGTTCAATATTTTGGTGCATATATTATATTATTTATATTTGATAAAATTTGTACTCATTGGTCATATGGTATCTATTGGTACTCATTCCTAGTCTCTAGTGACAGTATTACTCACTTGAGTCCATTTTGAAAACATGTCCAGGTTCTGAGATTCATATCCTAGGGCATGGTTATTATAGATAATATAAACATAATCTTACCCAAGTTTACATGAATATTGAAAGGAATTTAATGGATACAATTATGTATTGTTTGAATATGAAAAATAATCCTCCACCATGATTACATAATAGTTAAGAAATATTTTAGATGGAGTCCAAAGAGAATTCCACCATAATTATTCTCACTTCTCGGAATTCATTTCCTACAACAACTAGATACAATATTAAACCATAAATGATAATTGTAGTTGAATATACTAATTAATGATAACTATTGAAAAAAATAAAAGAAAAAGCAAATATATTTTAGAATAGGTGTCAAGAGACTTCAAAATTCAATATATTTAAGGAAAAATATATCTCCCGGACCTCTTTTGTATAATGTGTTATTTCACATACGAATCCACATAATTATATAAATTTAAATATACCTCCCATTAATATTAATCCTCAACCTTTATTTATTAAGAAAGAAACACATTCCATTTACCAATTCCAAATGGAAATAAAACTAAGAGAAGTAAATGGAAAACATAATTTCATTGAAGAATTTCCAACACATTAATAGGTAAAATGATCTTTATCCTCTATTTTATGAATTTTACCCATATCCCATTATGAACATACGTCTACTGTGCCCAGAACAAGAAACACTAACCTATATTAAATTAAAATACCAATTAATAGCCAGAACCAAGAATATTTTCTATTTACTTTTATTAGTTCACAATCATCCAATTTTATTGAAAAATAACTTTATCAACTGTATAATATATTCTAATATAAATATTAAAAACATAGTGAAATATATCATGTAGAAATAAAAATTAAATAACTAAAAATCAAACTAATATATCACTAAGAATCAATAAAATTAATAATCTTAAATACAATGAGTTTTATTTATTTTGATTTAGATATTATTCCAATATTACTTGATATTTATTGTTGAACTAAATTTATAGTTACAATTTATTATCAAATTCTATAATCAATTATTGAGCTGAAGAAAATTAAAATATCCATTAAAAAATAACTATAATATAGTTGTAATGAAAATGTTATTTAAACTCTTTTTGATGATCAATGAAATTTAGGTGTAATAAAAAATATAAAATGATAACATAAAGTAAATTTTTGAAAGAGTGAGGCATATTTTATATTTATCTTGGAAAGGAATTAATCTATTTTTTCTTTTTATTTTTTGGATACATCATCGTGATCAAAACATTTCTTCAACTATTTTATTCTTAATTCCATTAATATTTATATTCTTGTATAATAATTTTTTAAATTTCATTTTCATAGGACTATTTAGTTATTTATCATGGTGATGCATCTTAGAATCGAGGTAATGAGAGGTCAAATTATCCTATATAGGGTTTTCTCCATTACTAATACTCTCTTATATCTTTGATCAAATCAAGAAAATTCTTCTTATAAATAATATTTTTTGTCCTTTTGTGAAATCAATTGATTAGAACTAATGTATTTAAAATAATAAAACATGAAAGAATTATATATTCCCAAATTTTACCGAAATGGATGTTTCATATAGTGGTTATAGTTATAGGAAGGAAATATATAATTCATGGTTACCCTAGAAAATGTAATGTGTTATGGTGGATAGATTGGGCCTATGAAACTTTATTCATATATATTTCCATTATGTGAGTAAAAACCCTAAGTATTTAATTCCATTTAGAAAATAACAACAAAACCATCATGTTATTATGTCATGGACAAATGGTATTCATTTTAAGACCAAAAAACTAATCACATGTTGTCTTATAGACTAAGGTCACATGACTAAGACCTCAGAGTAAATGTTTTTAACCATCTTATCCTAAGAACTTGAATAGCATCAAGTTGGACCACAAAAACACCTTGGCACACCATAAGATAACCGAAGGACTGTGTAAACACTACATGATAATTGGAGTAATGGTGGGGGTTGATCTACCAAAATATTATATAGGTACACAAAAATTAGGTCAAAACCTAAATTAGTATGGTAGAACTAGAATATAGGATCAAAACATGTTTAATTTATTTCCATTAAAATCAACTGGAATAATGCGTAATATTTTTAAAATATACTAGGAAAATAATTATGTGGTACCTAAAAACCCTACCATTCGTTGAATAAGTACAAATTAGTGAAAATGAATATCTATATAACATGAAAACAAATTGATACTAATGACCCAACAATAAATATTTAATTATGAAAAATACGAATGGTATGTTCATAGATAGATATTATTCCATCCTTAATAAAACCTTAAAAATGTCCAAAAATATCACATCCAATTGTGAAACTCTATATCATGATATGTCCCATTCTCAACCACCATAAACCTACCCGAGTCATGTATAAAAGGTTATACATGTATCATATGGGTAGCTCCTCTAAGGTTTGAGTATGGTATACATAGAATATGTTCACTACATGCTTCTAATCATCTATTCTAGACCAATGTTTATATATAGAATTAAGAAAACATAGGAAACAAAAGTGTGAAAGTCCACATGCATTATGAACATTAAATAAAAAAAATTAAACCAATAATTTATAAGTCTCAATATCAGGAGTATCAACACTACTTATACCTACTACATTCTTAACTCAGATATGAAACAAATAAAATTTAAGTCATGGGGGACCATACATCCTATTTGGTGGGAAGTTATTTCATGTATTATAGAGTCAAGACCATCACAAATACCTTTCCATTTAGTGTTTGGGAATGGGGTCAAATGCGTTCATTTCATTATGATAATAACCCATTCCTTGAACTATCGAACTCTCATAAGTGTAATATGACAACAGAAATTTTATAAGACATTAATTCGTGAGATTTACTTAATTATACACATAATACAATGACAGGTGATAATTATTCCTAATATCATCAATAATTTAGGTAAATTGAACAATTAATTAATCCATGGGTAAAACAAAAATATTTTAAAACTCCCAAACATGGCATTCAAATTCAAATTCTCTTCGAAAACTACATCAAATAACCATAAGATAAATATATAAATAAGTAGAGATATAAATCCCAGAAAAGGAATAATCAAATAATTTCAGAAGATAAATAAGTACATGTGATTCATGAGGCATATAAATGTAACTTTAGAGTAGTGAGAATAATAAACATGGACACTTAATCATTGTCAATGATGATAACATAAATTAATCATGTGATTGTGTCAACAACAAAAAACAGAACCCCATAAAAACAAGTCACGTATAAGAATTGTGACATCATAAAATAGTGCAATAAAAATAACCTACCATGCACTATATATGTTATATCATGATATATAAATATTAACCAGTTAATCAGAGGGTTATATAATTCTAGGACCTCCATCACATTCATATGATGTATATGCATATGTTTTTCACATAGATTATAAAAAATAATGACTAAAGGCATAATTTCTAACACCAATATAAAAGATAGTAGGGTACAAAAATTGAGTTATCCAATCAATTAATGATATCTATTTCCACTTGAATACCCTTTATTGGAAATGGGTATGATTATTCACTAAATAAATGTTTGGCATACAAAATCTAATGATAATTTAATAATCATAACTATGGTATATAAATACTCATAGAAGTGATTAATTAGAGTTATAGGGGTCTAAAATCAAATTTAAATCAGAAGGATTATAATTGAAATGTGTAAAACTAAATTATAATAAGATACATTTGACCTAAAGAGTAATAATATAAATAGATATATTGATTAAAGAGGAGAATCATAGGATTCCATAACATGATAGGGAACATCTAAATGCTTGGTAAGAGATTATTCATATCATGGGAAAATATTGGAGAAATATCATGAAGGAAATATATATTAACAATTTCATAATAATATTTGGGTGAAGAGGAGTATGAGGATATTTGGGGTTTTATAGATAAAGAGTTTGGAATTCTTTATTAATTTCAATACATTGGTTTTAAATTCGTTTTAATAAAATTAAAAAAATAAACAATCAATAACATGGTTTTACACCACGGATTATTAAAAATATTTATGGTGTTCAACATATTATAATCTTAAGATCCAGAATAATTAATGTAACTCCCTTGGAAATTTGGATGGGAGCATTGTTCATACGAAACTAATTTTAAATCCTTAAAATATAGTATAGTTTTTTTGGATTCGTTATGGCTTAATAAATTTAATCCATTAATGTAAAAATAAAATTATTTTAAAGGTAAAATTTTTTTTTACTCGTGAATATAATTTAAATTATTTATTACAACACCTTTAAGAATTTATGATGTAATAGTAAATAGCACATAATTAAAAAATATTGAATTTTATTTTATAAAAATTATCTCTTAAAATGATGAAAAAATCACAATTAGAAAATATGGATGTGAGGTTTGAAAAATAATTTTTTAATAATTATTATTTTGATATATAAATTAACATTTTAAAATAAATAAAAAACATTTATTAAAAAATACAGGTTTCTATGATGATAATAGTTTCGAACGCTTTTAAAAATTCTATTTGACATCAGAAAATAATATTATCATTTATATTAAAATATATATTATAAAATAAAATATATTTTTATAAAATAAAATATATTTCCAATATTATAAAATATTACCAAAATAGTTTCATTATTGAAACTATATATTTTCCAAATATACCATATGCGATTCATCAAATAAAAGTCTAATTTTCATTATACCAGCAATATAATAATTTATAAAATAATAATAAAATGGATATATATAATCATTAATTTATAGAAAATTAAAATATAAAAATTAATACTATTCTAGTATAGATATATGAAGCTTTATTTCCCTATTTTATTTTACATAGGAATGGTTAGAGATAATGAATCTTTATTGGGTTTCTCGTCAAACATGGTTTGTGTCATTATCTTGATAATCTCGAACCTCTCCCGTAAATTTTTTTCCATGATTTTTTTATTTAATTTTAACATGGAATTGGTCAGGGGAAAGTCCTAGATAATCCACATCCCTTAGAATCATTAATTAATGGGATTCATATTTAATTATCCTACTAATTTAGACAATTTATTATTTTTTCGGTGTCAATTTTACTTTATCACATTATTTGATATATAAATATAATAATGGAAACATTACAGAGGAAATATTTTTGATAGTTATGATTCAAGAGGATATTTTAAATCCAAATAAATATATAACTTTCAAAAATCACCAAATTAGTATCTATGTATTCTATAAATACAATACATAATAATACATTTATTCATTTAAAATGATAATAAATTTTATAAATGTTTGGGCCATTACATTTTTAACCTTTTAGAAATTAGAAATTAGAAATTTAATTTAATACACTAGAACATAGGATAGGAATTCTATTTCATCTCTTCCTCTTATTCTATATTTTTCCTCAATCATGTCGTTCCACTACATTACTTTGTAAAGATGATTTTTTTATGACATTCTATCTATGATCCAATATATTAACTAGTTAAAATTAATATGAAATATCATTTCTAATAGAACCACCTATTGATTTATAACATGTTTCTAGTTCGGTATGTACTTCTTTAAGAAGGAAATTTATCACATTTGGTACATGAGATAGGTAAGTGAGAATAATAGTCAATATGCTAAAAATAAATTGTGACCAAGGACATCTAAGGGACTAAAGAATTTTGGACTCTGAAGTCCCACCATCTTAATCCTCATTAAATAATTATAAAGTGATATAAGAAGGAACTCTTTATCTTAGAAAGCAAACTCTAGATCATGTCTCTGATTGTATGCATATATTTTTTATCTACTTATTTTAGATTTCATGAGACATTTAATGGTTTGAAACTTTTCTGATAAATCTTATACAACACTAAAACCCATTAGAATCTTCTCTAAAACATTATCCTAAAATTTAATCCTAATATTAATTCCCATATATAGTCACATAAGGTTCCATTTGAATGATAGAATAGAAACTATTGTTTTTTGATAACTCCACTAGGGGAAGGTATTGATACCAACATCCTCAGAAATCCATTGAACAAGATCATAGAATATACTATAGAGTTTGAATTATTATCATGAAAAAAACATTGGTATGAGGGTGATAAGTTATAGGGAAACTCATCTATGGTGCCAATGATTATTTAAGGATTATCCATAAACACAATGTAATCCATGGATCACGATCAGATACAATAGCTAGTGGAACACCATGTAGTCTTACAAAATATCTTATGTATATCATGGTGACATTTTCAAGAGAGAATCACCCTTTATATAATGGATATAAACCATTTTTAAGGTGATCGTCCACCACCAAGATGGAATTATTTCTTTTAAATGTCTTGAGGAGTACTATGAAAAACACATGGTTATGTTTTCTAGTTTCCAATCTAGAATTTTCAATTGTTTCATTTTAACATTATAATTTTGTTGCTCATCCATAAATTTTTGTCTTACATAACATCAATATATAAATTATTCAATATATGTCTGCATGTTATCCTATACGATTTTTTCAGCAGATCAATGTACATATTATCGTTTCATGGATGAATATAGAAGGATAAGCTATGTTCATCATCCATATATTGACTTCTCATTTCCTGTTATGATGCGATACATATATTATATTGAAATAATATAATTATATATTTTTCAATGTTGAACTACATAATATATAAATCCTTTTTTATAGCACCACATCATAATTTCGAGACTCTATTATCCTCTTTGGAATTTTTAGTTAAATAGTTATTTCATAATTGGAAGATAATGTTAATTCTATTATTCCCATATTTATAATTTTCAGGTCAATGAATATTGGATCCCTTGAAATACTCATTATATATATGGTCTTCAGATATATTTTAATAAGATAAGCTACAACTTTTTCCTCAATCCTAGGCTTCTAAACGAATATACAATCATAATACTTCATCATATCTACCCGCCTTTATTAAACTTATTAAATATTTTTTCAATATATACCTAACTATTTTTTGATCTATATATATGTCAAACTTCTCTATGTAGATAAAATTTCACCCAATATTTATTTTTAAAATACGTAAATTAAATTATAGATTATTCCTAGGGTTGTTATTTAAAGTTATCATTAATTGGTTGGAGTAATAGGCTATAAAAGTTTCATTATTCATTAGTATAAATACAAATATATTTTTTATGTAACACAATAAATCACATATAAATACTCACTGGTGGGTAATGTGAGTAAAATTCAAAGGATTATCCTGTTTTATAAATCATTAAATATATCATCACATTAATCAATCCTGATAAACATGACACACATTAGAGTTTTCTTGATTAGTGTCCTTGAAAATTGTGAGATGATTCATACAAATCAATAGTAATTCTAATATAATCCAAGGAAAATATATATTTCCACTGCATATATTGGATATGGGAATCATTTAATTACATATATTTTTTAATAAAAATAATAATTCCATTTATTGGTGAAATCATACCCAAATAATGTTACATTCTTTATTTGAAACCCATATTTACAATAATTTTGTTTCTAATTGTATTAATTTGATGTCTTTAGTAAAATAGTAAAATACTTCTCCTATACATTCATTTCATTAGAGTAGTAAAAAATATCCCTTATAATGATTTCACAAAATTTATAGATTAATCCCTTAATACTCTATTCATTAAGTACATAATGAATGATGTGGAATTGGTGAGTCAGAATGGATCCATAGTGAACACATAGTACTTGTGTGTTGTTTTAAAAGAAGACATGGTGATATCCTCATTATTCACCCTTATTTGATTATATCTCAACTAAAGATCAAAAATTATGAAATATTCATATCCATATAGTTAATCGATTAAGCCAACAATCGATTATATATGATTTTTTTTCTATATTGTGATCTTTATCTGTTCATGATAATCAATTTATAGGTTAATTTAACTATCATTATTCATATTGAAATGAACCAGTACATTCCATTGTGAAGAAAACATGAATACATGTCCTTTATAGAGATTATCCCATAGTTCTTCCATCAACTCTTAAATATAAATTGTATCCATTCAACATAGCTTCATGTATATTAGAAAATATTTGTCTTTAATTTCTATTGCAAACATAACCTCTTGACAAGAATGAATACTAGGAATATATATGGGAATCCAAAAATTGAATTACATTATAATGGAAATGTTGTTAAGGGTGATATGATATATAGTCTCTAACATTTGATCTATATACACATGATTACAAGAAATTAATAACCCTGATTATGATGATGATACAAAAGGTTATTCATCTGATCCGATTCAATTATATAGAATCTGGGGAAATATATGATATAGTGGGGGACTTCCCTCTCCTATAAATATATATTGGATCAATACTAGGAAAGTGAAAACATGACTAGAATAACTCTAAATTATATAAAACGAAGTATGACAATGATTTTAGGGAAAATAATCCCACAACACTAGATATGGGATGCATTATACGCATGGTATAATGTTATTTTTAATAATTTATTTATTTATTAATAACGTGGAATCCATGTTTTATACTATTATTTTAAGGGTTCTAAAACAATTGTGTTACATTGTATAATGTTTCCAACAAAAATAAAAGATTATTTTTTATTTTTATGAATAAATATCAAACATAACATTCAAAAATTAAGTATTATGTTCAAACTCAGCAGTTGGGACGGAATAAGGTCACACATGTACAATGGGATTTCTAGGATCTTATCTTCAGTTGTTGGTAAATAAACTAGTAATTATTTATTGAATCAAATATTGTCCTTGTTCATTATAGTTAATGAATTAGAAAATATTTTGATGGTTTACAAAGATATTCCTTTATTCTATCACATTGGTGGTTTCATCCTACCAAAAAATTACTATCTAGAACCCATTCATTAATAAAACTAAATAATTTATGTTTCCCCATGAAGAAATTTACAAGGTGAATCTTCCCATATGTTTAAAGAATGGGATGTCAGAATATGATAACACCATGATATTTTTCCATTGTAGAAATAAAAATCCATCATCCAATTCCTATCTCTAATCCCATTTGGCTATTGAAATTCTCTAATCATAATTTTTACATCCAGGTAGCATCAAAATAATTATTCATATTCATTAAAGTATTAAATGAATAAGGATTCTTATATACTCAACATTTTACCACCTAAGAATCAGTCAATAAGAATAATATTTTCAATGGAAAGGAAATATGTGTATTCCGAAAAATTGTGATGTTCCCCTTATACACCATAATGAATTTGTCACCCTTTTTCACGAGAAAAAGGAAATATCTCCCCATTTTATGTTAGATAGCATGGGAATGTATTTTTAACAAAAATCAAATTTTGAGATTTTTTTACTCCATCACACTGATCACCCCAGATTTCTTTTTAATTTATATTAAAATCTACCATTGACCAGATTCTCCCACCATATGATAAATAGTTATCACAAAATTCTCTATTTCATATCTTTTTTGTTTGGAGAAGAAACTTTTTATGGATTTGATCCTTATTCTACGATTATGGGATCATAAGATCCACTAAATTTCATATCCTTTTGTTTTATAATAGACACTATTAAAACATAATCATTCATATTTGTAAGTCAATTTTCCCATGGATTTATGTTTCTATTTGAAACAAGAATTAATTGAGAATGTATTTTCCAGATGTTCCTAAATCCTACTCCCATCAGTTTGGGAAACTCATTTGGGTAATCAACACATTTACCCTATTATTTTTTTTACTCAGTATCTCCAATTTATATCCATTTACTAAAATAGCTAGAAAATTAGAGATGAGAAATTTTAAATTATTAAGAACTTATATTTGAAATACATGAACATTAAATTGCTAACTCATTAATGAAATATATTCCTTATCCTTTTAACATATATGTTTCAATCTATATTTCCCATGATCTATATCCTACCATAAAATTTTATTGTACGTTTTATACCTATATGAATAGTTAAAAAGGATATTGTGAGTATACTAAAAAATACCTCTCGAGAGTGAAAAAATAGGTGTACAAAAAATTCAACTTTATCATACACAAAGTGATGATCGATTAGATCTTAATGTTCCTCTTTTAGGGTTGTTAACTTTAGGAATAACTACACTAGAGCCACATCCACTTGTAGTATCCATAAAGGGCAGTGTACTATTAGAAACCAGATACTCTATAATTTAAAATATTTTAGTTGTTATTTACAATGTTTGGACTTTTACATGTGGTATTATAATGATTTTTATAATCATAATCCCTATAATGAAAATTTATTCCACTAATTTCATCAATGTCATCTTGTATATTGATATACCATAATTCAAAATTTATTAAATAATATTACACATAATAAAATAACATAATATAATGAGGAAAACAATATTTTAGAAATGAGTTATATATAAAAATAACACTATCTATGGGTACAATTTTTTTAATAACTCCACAACCTGCCCATAAAATTCCATTTCTTGTTTTAATATATATATGATAACGTCAAAAAATATATAAGAAAAGGGTGTGATATAAATACCAATTAGAGAAAAAGAAATGAATAATAATATGTAAAGTAGTTAATGTGTTTCAAGTGTCATATAATGGTAAAAAATACAAGTGAAAACCCTAAACCTGATCACAAAATCAATATATAAGATGATAAAATATAGAAAACAATGGAATATAAAAACAAACAAAAAACATGAAATCATAAACATATGTCAACAATAAAAACAAAAATTCATAAAATATTGTTCTTACTATAATATATCATGTAGCATAAATGGTATATAATAAGATAAAAACATTACCCAATGAATTATTGGGAAATATAATTTTTTCCCACCTACCGCATTCATATTATTGACATGTATAAGTGTGACACATATATGATAAAAAATATGGAGGTATTTCTAAACTGTTAAGAAAATTATTAATTTTTCTGGTTATATACAAGTATGTCCCTAATCACATAATATTTGGTTCATCTAGGTTAATAAACGTTAGTAGAAAAGGTGAAGGGTACTAACTAGAAAAATGATTCACATATAAAATAACTAGATTAATTATATAGCATAACAGGGGTATATAAAGATTAATTGAAGAGTCTATTAAGAGTAAAAGGGGTTCCCTGTTACATTTAAATCATGGGTTCAGTGATATTTATGAGTAACAATGTATCCCTATATTGAAAACTAGAAATAATAACACCTAATATAAATAATAATCTTTTGTAAATATGAGAAGGATATTATATATTACATAGAGAGGAAATTTAGATTATAATTGGAGGATATTTTTATGATATTGGAAACACAGTGGGAGGTATATAGTGATATAAATGAAGAGTAAAATCATTCAAACATGATTTTCAAAGAATATGAATTAGATGTTTGATGGGTTGTTATATAAAATGAAATGGGAATCTTTATTAATTACTAAATATATATTTTGTAATCTTTATGATAAAATAAAAAAACCAATATTAAGCCCATGGTTTCAATAAAAGATGATTTATTATACATATTTTATATGGATTTTAGCCAAAATCAATAATGTTATACACTTTTTGATTTGAATGTGAGTCCTATCCATATAGAATAATTTTTAAAACCATAAAATAAAATATAATATTTAGTGGAATTATTATGGGTTTCTATTAAAATGAATTTATTTCAAAAAATAGTTATTATAAATTGGTAATATAATATTATGTGTGGATACTCTTTATAGTATTTATAATATCACTTTTTTAGATTTCATGATGTCCTAATACAAACCATATAATTATATTGTAATAAAAAAAGTATCCTTATTAAATTATATAATATTGAATTTTAGTCAAGAGATCACTTCCTTCCATATTGAGGATATTATCATATTTATATTTTTTGATAATTAGGTAAAATATATAACATTCCTCAATTATATAGAGAATATACCACAAAAACAATATCTATTTCTTCTAAAATATATGTCTTTTTGAATTAAATATGTTTTCTTGAAAAATCAACATAACATTTAACTTGAATTAATTATTTTTCATACAGATCATTATAACCTATGAAAATCATTAAAAAAATTGGTTGAGCACAAAATGCTCAGTACGATATATAAAAACAAGGAAATAAAATATTAGTCCATAAACACTTGTAATGTGTGAAATCATTTTAAAAAACAAAAACTTGTAACCAATATAAACATTCTTTGTAGAAGATTAGATTTCAATGATATTCCCACAAAATAAATTTATTATAAATAGAAAAATAAAGGTATCTTGAGGAATTTATTACATAATTTGGTATCCCACTCAGCTACCTTATAATTTTTAACACTAAAAGTCATCTTACAAATTTTGTAACCATCATAGTTACACTTGGATTAACCATACTGACGACCTCCATATAACGCATAACCAATGACTTTAAAGGATATATAGGTCTAGCCCTTCATCATAAACAATAACCAAGAACTAGAACACAATATAAAACATGAATAATTGAAAAAAACAGGCATTCAAATTTTGAAAAACAACATTTTAAGATACTTTTAAACCAAAAGTCCTTTATAAATATGATATAATAGAAGTGAGAATTAATAGAGTAGATCGAATATGTATATAAAAAAATACATACATATAATTAAACATAATATTATTAAAATTAATCCCATTGAAAATATTAATACCACATAAACAATTATGTTGAATGTTAACCCAATGAATGGATATCATGTTATGAATTCCCTTACCTCATATTTTTCATTTTTAAAACTCATTTAAACTTCCTTAATAATATTTAAAAGAGTGTTAATAATATCTTATAGAATCATATTGATGAATATATTACCTTATATGATCATTTTATAACATCATTTCACCGATTAATTATTAGTATTTTTCCTTCCATTATTTTCGGTGTATTCACTACATGATTTACATGACCAGTATGTGTCAAATCTACATGTTATATGGAAATAAATTTACATAATTGGAATAAAATGGTATTCATATGAATCCATAATATATAATTACAAGATAAATATTTTCTTTATCATTTATGATGTTGAATATTTAGATAAAACATTAATTATATTTATTTAGATCATTTTTTGCGGTTTCATGGTAATCTTTAGTGTGTTTCATTATATAATTTAATGTAATGCATATAAATTCATTAAATAATATAAATTAGAAAACAAAATACACTTTACATTCTGATCCAACCATTCAATGGTTTTGGTGATCAAATTTTAAGGATGTAAAGGATATTTCAAACACATTTTCTACAATTTTTAAAAATTGACACATCATTGATGATGTTTTATTTTTAGGACAGGAGGGGAGGATAGGAAATAATATGATGAATATTTTACATGAACATGATAACATATAGAATATATATGTTTCAGTATATTTTATACCTCTTAGATAAAATTAGGGAAGGTTAGTATAATAATATAAATTAATTGAAAATAAAACACATGAAAAAGGGAGTAGATTATTACTCATGATCTCTGCTCCTTGAGATCCTCATTATGGCCTTCGTTTTAGGCCTTTTTGTGAGAGAATCAGTTCTTAGATGTTAGGAAGAGCCTTATGGAGGAAATTTGGTTGAACATGGAGAATTCTAAATTCATGAGAGGCATGTAAGAAGAGGGGAATGAGGGTAGTATTTATTGAGGAGAAGAGGAGGGATTTGAAATTATATTAATCATTACATTAATATTTTTGCTAAAAAATATGAATAGTCTTGATTCATGTAAACCAAAATAGTAAATAGTGCAAGGGAGTTGGAACCAATTGGTCTTAAATCATCTATCATGTCAAAATAGTGTATTTAACTGATAATTTGAATATACGGTATTTTACCATATTTCACAATTTATATAAAATTCATGAATTTCCAAAAAATAGAACAAAATCACCCAAACCATTTTTTGACATGTAAATTTAAAAATGAAGTCTATTTTTTGAATTTTTTTTGAAATATGATTAAGTTATGTTTTAAATAAAATCATACTTTATTAAATAATTAAGAATTTTAAAACTATAATTTCTTTTTTATCACATTGAAAAACTAACAATGACGTCATTATCATAAAGCCTTAAGAAAATTAATTAATAATACAAATTACTATTCATTAGAGTAATATCACAATTAATATTACTATTCATAAGGGTATGTTACTATTCACCAAAAAAGTTGGTTGTATCATACTCGAAATAATTTACTAATCAAAATAATAAATGGAAAATTTTTTGAATTCAAAATAGAGTAGTAGAAAATTTATGTTTAGAGGATATTTATATATATCTGCTTAGAATAATATTTCATTCAATTTAATATATTTTTAAAACATTGGTGTGGTACATTATCTTCACCTTCTGAAAATTGAATCCTCGCAATTTTATTTACTAGATAAACAAGTGAGGGTGCATTTATCTCAAAGCATTTTAAGACTCCCATTTTTCATCTACAACCATGTGGTTTTTCCACAAAAACATTACCAGGTGGATTACCTTGTTCAACAATACATGTTCTCTATGATCAAAATCCGAACTATTTTCTCTTTATAAGAGAGGTTATCTTCCAATTATACTGCCTCTGGGCTCAAGGCATGAGATGAATCTTGCACATACTCTAAAAAACACTTTTCCATGGTGGGATTCTAATAAATTATTGATCACCTACCTCAAAAGAAATGTATGGCCTCCTATTGAGTGTATATAATTTTTTCTTATTATGATCAATCCTTATTTGTTTCCAAATCATCATACTTTTCTCATCTACATCATCTACTAATTTTTGTCCCATCAACATCCTTTCCCCGACTTGATACCAAAAATATAGAGTTCAACACCACTTCCCATACAATGCCTCAAATGGTTTAACCTACATACTGGAATGAAAATAATTATTATAAAAAAATCAATTGAATAAATATTTTAATCAATAAATCCATGGTAGTCCATTGAATAAGCTCAAATCATATCCTCCAATGTTAGATTCATTCACTTTGAATTCCCATCTGATTGGGGGAAAATATTTACTGAAATTTGATTTTGTTCCCAATGAAATTAGAAGGACCTTTCAAAATTTAGAAGTGAAAATTGTATCCTATTTAGATACAATTTAAAGAGGAACTCCATTTAACTAGACAATCTACATGAGGTATAGTCATGAAATTTGATCCAAATACATAGTATCTCAAATAAAAATAAAATCTGCTGATTTTTTAAGCCGATCTAAAACAACCCAAATCACATTGTTACCTTGAGAAGTATTTGGTAGTCCAACCATGACGTCTATGAGTATATTCTCCCATTTCCACTCTAGAGATGGAAAATGAAGAAGCACCACCTTTTCTATTTAAGTCTCTTCATAATCCATTTGACATGTCAATGATTTCATAGTAAAATCTGAAATAACTCTGTTATTTCAATCCGACCAGTAATACTCTCAAAGTTATCTATACATCAAAGTATTACCATGATGAACTAAAAAGGGAGAACTAATAACTTCACATAACAAATAAATCTACAACTAGGAATCAAAAGGAACACATAATATTTTTCAAAATCTAAAAACATAATCTCTATTAAGCTTAAATTATCACAACATACATATTTTTGTAACACCTGGGTTGTTTTTTTAAACTATTTTATTCAAATAATATTTTCATCTGAAGCATTATTTGAACGAAATCACGGGTTTAAATGAACATAGATATTAACTTAATTTAAATTTTTTGTTATAGCCTAGTTGTTTGGCTAATATTATAAATTATATCTATCTTTTGAAAATGAATTGTGAATTCATTAGAAATTAATTTTTTTAAAAAAATATAAATCATATAGATATTAGAAATTTAGAGTGAATTATATTTTCTAATGAAATTAATGAGATATATGTTTTATATACATAATATTTTTTTATATTTATCCAATGGATATTTTAATCATAGGGTCTGAATAGTACCCTATTTTATGTATATGAAATTTTTTAAGGTTAATTTTTCACCCTTGAATGGAGAACCCATATTAAATTAATATTTTGACACATTAACAATTTTTATATAACATCATAAACATATTACCCTTACGTTGGATATAGATATATAATTTTGAAAAATTTCAGATAATTTTCTGATAACTTTCATCTTTTTATTAATATTAAAAATACGATATATTTTAATTAAAAAAACAATTTTAATCAAGAACATTTATATGGTAAAATTATAATATTTAATGGTTTTAAAGTATAAATAGAATATGTTATAACCATTTAATATAAATTATCCATTATCATTAATTTTATATTTAATTCATAGGTAAAAACATTAAAATATTTTACAATGTTTTAACTTTTAAAAACCATATTTCTCGTTTTTACCAAGGGATTAATTTTAAATTAATTAACGCAACATCCATGTTTTGAATTTGGAAAAATGGATTCTATATTTGGATTCGAACAGTCTTAATTGTGTTAATATGTACCTTTTATTTTTGAATATTTTGAATATTAACTTTGGTAATTATTTTATTTACCTTGGTTAAAGTGTAAATACGGTAAACAGGTGTAAGAAATTAATAATTTAATATTATAAATCTACCCTAAAACGTGTCCTTATCCTATTGAATGAAAAATTTCAGACCATGGGCATCCTTGGGTCGATTTTGTGACCCCATGTATTCACAAGGATGTGAAAATCAAATTTTAAAAATTAATATAATGTAAATATAATAATAACAGAAACACAAATGTTTTACTAAATAGATTTTAATATTGGGTTATATAACTAATATAATTGTTTTAAAATAGTTATTAACATTTAAAAAAAACTATATCATTATATTTTTTTATAAGAGTTAGAAAATAGATAACTATATTTATTTATGAAAAAATTATGATTTAATATTTACCTCATTGTGTAAAAAATAAAATAAAAGATTTATAAATGTAAAAAAAATTTGTTATTTTTTTGTCATACATGAAATTGATGGATGATATTTACATAGTATACTTGATTTAATGCCTTATATTTGAATTAAACTTGTTGTTACTATTTTTTTAAAAAAAATTAAATTACGAATAGTGTCTAAAATTTACAAAATTCATAACTTAAAAAATAAAATATTTTATTAAATGATATTAAACTCAAAAAAAATTCTTCCAAATTGTAAATATAAGTCCAAATATGTCAAAAATAACATTTTTGGGTTTTTTGACATTATATGGTAATTACATTAACCCCCAATGTTTTAATAACATGATATCATGGTAAGATTAAAAATGGTAAAATATGTGTTATTCCCAAAATATATGGGACAAAATATTCTCAACTTGTATAAAAATTATTTGATGATTTTTATTCAATCAATTTAAGTCAAAATTGTATTTATAATAAACTAATATTTTTAGAGTATCTTAATGTGCTCCTCTCCTATCTTATAAAAGGTCACCTCCTCCATCTCCTCTTTAAACCATTTCGTGTCATCATGCTCGGACAAACCCTACATATTTCTCTTCTCTACTTCCATAGTATCATTTTTGTGGTTCAGGTCTTCTCAAAAGAAAAACTCTAGTTCCCTAAGAGATGATTAAATGGAGGCATGTCAAGGAAAAGGTAAAATTTTCTACTGATTATTTAAAATTTATGTCTTCTTCTACTTCATCATATTTAGTAGTTTCACGATAAAGTAATAACTAATGTATAAATAATATACATATGTGTTATTATAAATATGTAAAAACCCTATACCTCTTATCTATCATACAAAAATGAAATCAATGCGCCTACGTACGTATAGCATACCATCTCCACACTGTCGTGTAATATATTTTTCACCAATGCCATATATGGATGGTTATAATGGTAGGAATTATAACTACACATTATTATTATAACATGGATCTAATTTTTAGATAATATAAACCATTCAATCCAATACCATTCCACAATTATGGGAATTATATCATCGCTCGTGCGTATGTAGGGCTTACCTTCTCCAAGATATAATGTGATTTTTTCTACATAATATTCATTAAAATATAATATTATAAATTAATTTAATTAATAAATATGATATGTATTATACTAATACCATTTTGTAAATGATATAACTGTATCCTAAAAATAGGATAATGAAATTATCTGACAAAACATACATAAAAACATAAAACAGTTAATACCCAAAAAATGATTAATAATGAAATCTTACTAACAAAAGGATGAAAATATGATCATAAATGTTATCATAAAAATTATTATTATTCATAAATATATAAAAAACAATATTTAAATCATCACATAGGATCTTTGTAAAGATAATATGTATATCATTCCTAAGGTAATGGATAACTTTGAAAATCTCATTTTTTTATGATATTGTTTATTCGTAAGTATTTATTGGGTAATATTTTTCATTTACATACATGTTTCAAAAATATGTATATAAAAATATTCTTTATATAATTATATATTAATTTAAATTCAATTTTAAAAATAGGTTAATTTTTAATAAATGATATGAATGTAATCTTTTTTCATTCTTGGTATTATGTACTTTTGGACCTTTCCGTCAAAAGTAAGAGATGTTTTTTTAATATATAATTTATGAATAGATTTTTACTATTTAATTAAATCTTATTTCCATGAGGCTTCAGCAAAAATATTTCATGATCATTTTTCAACTAAAATCATTTTTTATGTTGTGTGTAATTATTGGAAAAGAGAACGTTGGTCAAAAAAGAATTGATATTTTCATTTGGAATTAATTTCATGTGTTTTCTCAAAATTATTTTCCATCTAATATGTCACTCGTTAAATAGGGATATATTTATATCCCTATTATTAACAAGATTTTATTTTTATTATGGTGGAAATTTATATTGGAAATCCATTAGTTATATCCATTATTATGGAAGGATGTTTATAAATCCCCTCTTATTGCATTGGTTATGTTTTGGTAAATGTTTTTATGTTTTTTAGACTAAAGTAAGAATGATTTCATAATGAGATGAGTGTGACCTATATCATTATCAAATTAATTGGGTAAGTATTTATATCAAATGATTTAGACATGGTTGGAATGTAATGTTAATTTTGTTTAGTTATATAGGGATGGAACGAGGACATAACTCAGTTTAGTAATAGACTTTGTCCACTATGATGATCTTATAAATGAACGTTGAATAATATGAAATGATTTTATATTCTTTTGTTTATATGACAGAACATTTCATTTCATATTTTATGACTATTTTTCTTTCATTTCACTATTAGGATTTATCCCATGACATGATATTGTGATCCTTTATATGTAGGATATGATTTTTCAAATGTTAAGTTCATGTGAATATGACATGATTTTTATGTCATTTGTTACCCTTACTGAAAATTTGAGCTCACACGTTAATATGTTTTTTTCATTAGAACATGATGAATGGTATAATGAATTATATGCCAAAAATTAGTCTTGTTATGATGAAATAAATGATAGAAAATGTATATGTTTTAAGAACCAGTTGTTTTTGTTTACTCGTTTCAAATGAAACTATACCTATATGGTCATGTGATGGTTCTGTTATATGTTGTAATAAATATACCTCAATTATGAATCAATATAAATGAATTTAAACAATGGGACATTATAGTTTGTATTAGGGGAAAGGTATAATTATCCTCTAGAAACTAGGATGAGAAAGACATACAAATATGTCTATGTATAAGAAACAATCCTAGTGTTTTATAATTACCATGAATAGCCTAGGATAATGAATAAAGTTTACTAAATTGAAATTTTATTCGTAATTATGTGGTTTTCTGATTATTATTAGTGTTTCTCACACTATGATTCTTGGTTTTAGTCAATGTATGGAACCAACGGAACCACAATAATATAAAGTAAGACATACAATGAAATTATTGTCCCCCCTTAGCAAAAAAATGTTATGGGAGCTAGAATTTAAAATCATTTAGCCATGATCACACAACATTATCAACTGATGAATCAATCAATACTTCCAAAAAAACAAAGGAGGGTCCAAGATTCTGTTTAATCATTCAAGAGGTAGTGTGCACCTTCATTTAGAAGGTATTCAGATCTATTAGTGGCTGAACAATCGATCAAAACTACTAAAATGATATTTTATGTTCTACAATGTTATGAACATGATAGAGTCATAATAACAGTATATAATTTGGAAGGTAAAGTTGATCAATGGTGGAATCTTATCCAGAATACGAGGAAAATAGATGAAATTGAGTCCATGGAATGGGACAAGTTCAGCCACATATTTTAAAATAAGTATTTTACATTTATTCTTTGAACAAATATGGAGAAGGAGATCCCTGAACATAAGAATATTGATGAAGATTCTGTTTGTACCTACAATGAATACTTTACAGGACATTCAATGTACACTAATGGAATTATAATCCAACCTGAGAGAATTAATTGAACAGTTTTTTAGTGTTTTTAAAAAAATTCTCCAAATGTCATTATCCATAAGGTACTTCAATAGCTATGATGAAATTGATCGGTGTGCTCTCAAGGATGAGATAGGGATTAGAGTAACCCGCCAGTCATATTTGTTTGATAAGAAGATAAAAATTGAATTAAAGGGAATATGTAAAGACAAAACTGAAAAGAATATGATTATTCTCTTATGTTCAATGTGTGGAAAGAAACACAGATGGAATTATCTAAAAGGGTCTAGAATATATTGTAAATGTGGAATAGAAGTTCATTGGGAAACTGAATGCTGAATTTATGGAAAAAAAGTCTATTGATGCGAAAAAAATAAAAGGATACATAGAATGCACCTCCTACACTTCAATGTTTCAAGTAAAAGGAAGTGTATAATTATTCCAATGAATTCCCTAATCCACGGGTTCTTTATGATTATAGACATCAACAAACACTTATGTCCAAATAGAAAGGTTACTCACACACAATTACTATTAGTGTAATGGATTATGATAATGAAGTGGTTAAAGGTACATTATTCATCCACTCTAATGATAAAAACGATTTATTTGATTCTTGATCCACCTACTCTTTTATTTATAAAGAATTTTATAAGGGTATCATCATATTACCTAAAACATTAGATGTTGTGTTAGCTGTGACAACTTATAATGGAACAACAGTCACATCAAAAGTTTACAATTCCAGTTTAATTAATGTTTGTGGGAATGTGCTTCCCGAAAATCATGTAATCCTTCATATAGTAGAATTTTATATGATTAATGGCATGTATTTAATTTCCTGGAATAGATCTCATATCAATTTCCAATAAAGGGTAGTCAAATTTAATGTTCTAGATCAATATATGTTCATCTATTGATGCAAGGATGAATATATCTTTCTAGTAGATATTTCTTCCATCTCATGGGTCTAGATTTTTATAAATTAAGGTTATTTATGTCAAATGGTTTGGGAGAGACTCACAGTTAAGAATATTCCCATTGTACTAGAGTTTGGCAATGTCATTCCATAGGAATTTACCAATCTTCTACCAAATCATTAAATTGAGCTTTCAATAGAACACGTACTGGGTTTTATGCCTATTTTAAATAAAACATATAGAATATCCACAATTGAGTTATTAGAATTGAAGATAAAACTTTAAGAGAATCATGGTTAGGGATTCATACGTCCTAGTTTGTAATCTTGGAGAGCACATGTGGTATACATTAATAAGAATGATAGATCAATGAGAGTCTTCATTGATTGTTGAGAACATAACAAGATCACTATCAAGAAAAAATATCATCTCCTGTGCATTGATGAATTATTTGACCAACTATGTGGAGCGTAATATTTTTTCCAAAATTGTTCTTAATTCAGGATATCGTCAATTAATAATAAAAAATGAGGATATACCAAAGATGAAATTTTGTACATGGTATAGACACTTTGACTTTATAGTGATTCTTTTTGGTCTTACTAATTCCCCTTCTAACTTCATGTATCTAATGAATAAATACATTAGTAGAGGAAGGTATGTGATCTACAGTGATGAATCCAAGAAGGGTGTGGGGTTTGTTCTCGTGAATAATGACATGTTGATACCTTATCTCTCAACCCAGTTAAAAACCCATGAGAAAAATTATTCAACTAATTATTTGGAGTTAGCTGCAATAATAATGGCATTAAAAATATAAATGCATTATATTTATTCTGAAAGTTGTAATATTTATAGCAACCATAAAATTTTATAGTACATTTTCACTAAAAAGGAGCTGAATATGCACCAATGATGTTGGTTGAAGCTGATCAAATATTATGAAAAATCATTACATTACAATCCTGGGAAAGCGGCCAAGGTTTTAGATTCTTTGAGTTGAAAAGACCATTATAGATTATCCTTGATAAGGATAAAAAAAGATTTAATATTTATGGATTTGAAAAGGACAGATCGTGAAATTTTAATGTAAGGGGAGAAATATTATCTTTCTCAAATGAATGTTCATCCATCTATTAATGTGAACATTAAAGGGGAATATAAGGAATATGTAGGGATACCAAAGAAGGGGAGACATGTTCCTGAATTAAACATTGACTATGATGAAATAATAAGGCTCAAGAACTGGGTTTGGGTTCCTCCCATTCTAGAATAATGAATGAGCTATTTGATAAGGCTTATAGTTCATAATTCATTATTTTTCCTATAAGTATAATGATGTACAAGGGCGTGAAAATGTACTTCTGGTATGATGGAATGAAATGAGAGGTCGTGAATATGTCTCTTGATGCTTGGTTTGTTAGAAAGTTAAGGATGAGAGACAAAAGTTTTAGGGGATGTCCAACCATTACACATACTAGAATGGAAATAGGAAAATATCACTATGGAATTTGTTATTATACATTTGAAAACATCCAAAGGAAACAATGCTTTATGGGTTATAGTTGATCACTTTATGAATTCAGCACACTTCATTGCTATTAGAGTGGATTTCTCTCTTGATCGGATTACACGGATATATGTAAAAGAGGTGGTATGATTGAAAGGAGTACCACATTATGATATATCTGATTAGGATATGAGGTTTACGTTGATGTTCTTGATAATTCTTTATCATGCTCTAGATATAGAGTTATGTTTCATCACGGCGTATCATCCGTAGACAGACAGTTTGTCCGAGAGGAAAATTCAATCTCTAGAATACATGTTGAGAGATTTATCTATGTATTTCAATGTTTTTTTGGATCAACACCTACCATTGGTGGAATTTTTATACAATAATAGCTTTTACTCTTGTATTCAGATGGCTCCTTTTGAATTCCAATATAGAATTAAGTATAGAATTCCAACATTCTGGGATGATGTTGGGGAAATAAATATATTAGAACATTATCTTATTGATGAAATAGTATAGAGGTTATATGTATTCAACAACACATAAGTGAAGATCAGAGTCAAAAAAATTTATGTTTATAACCAAAAAACAATGATTTCAAGTTTGAAGTACACGATAAAGTGTTCTTACAAATATATCCATGGACGAGAGTGATGAGAGTTGGAAAGAAGGTAATGCTTATATCTAGGTATGTCGGTCCTTTTCAAATACTAGATCATGTTTGGAAGGTAGATTCATGATTGTCACTTCGACCAAATATATCTCTAGTTAATGATGTGTTCCCTGTATCTCTCGTAATAGAGTACATACCTGATCCATCACATGTACTACTCAACTTTTTCGTACCTTTAGGGGAAGATCTTTCTTCTGATGAACAATCGATAAAATTATAGGTTGTATTTAAAAAGTTATACAAAACAAGGCCACTCACTTAGTTAATGATTTATGGATGAACCACCAATTTGAATAAGTAACATGTGAACTTGAGGATATTATGAGGGAGAGGTATCCTCATCTGTTTATTTCTACATGATGAATTTCGAGGGTCGAATTCAATTTATGGGGGGTAGAATTTATCACCCGGATGTTTTTATGAAATATTTTCATTAAATAATTTTTTCATCATTATCTTTCATTGCATGCAAAAATGAGTTCAAGAAAACCGTGAGATTCCCTTAATATAAAAATACCATTATATCCTAGCTATTAGGTAAGAGGAAATAATGATAACTAACTTATGAAAATACATTTTCAATTCATTGGAAATTAATTATTTCTAAAAAATATTAATCTATAATATATATTTTATTTTTGAGCAAATTACATTTGGTAATTAAATTAACGATATATAAATGTTATATACGTATTAAAATATTTTTGATATTAATCCAATGAATATTTTAGTCATAAGGTATGAAGAAAACCCTATTTTATTTATAAGAACCTTTTTTAAGGTGAATTTTACACTTTTGAATGGAAACCCCAGTTTAAATTATGATTTTGACACATTAATAGTTACTATATAAAAACCTAAATTTTTGTAATGATATATATTAATATTTATATTGGATAATTTTTTGATATTTTTATGATAACATTCATGTTTTCATTACTAGTAAAAATATGCTAAATTTTAATTGAAAATAACTTTTTCCTCCAAAAAAGTTATATAGTTAAATTAGAATATTTAACGGTTTTAATGTTTAAATAATGTATATTCTTACCATTTTATATCATTTAATCCCTTATCATTAATTTTACATTCAATTCATAGCAAAAAAGATTTTAATCTTTTGCAATGTTATAACATTTAAAACATGTTTTCTCATTAAAACAATGAGATTGATTCTAAATTAATTACTACAACTTCTGTGTTTTGAATTTGGAAATTTTTTTTCTATATTTTCTAATATAAGGCCCAAATTTAGTGAATAGATATGATTTATTTATTTGACCTTATGAATAGTTACATCAGTAATTATTTTATTTACCATGGTTAAAGGGTAAATCTGGAAAATAAGGGTAAAAAATAATTTAATAAATTAATACTACCATAAAACATGTCCTAATAAGATTTTATTATATTTTTATGACCATGGATAGCCTTGAGTGGATTTTGGGAACCCGTGCATTTACTCTAATGTGAAAATTACATTTTATAAAAATTAATTAAATGTAATAATAATTATAACCTAAACACATATATTTTATTAAACTGTTTTTTATATACTATTGTATAATATATCTACCTATACATAAATAGTCATTATAAATATTAAACAATTTCCTAAATCATTATTTTTTATTTATAAATTTTAGACATTAGGTAAATATATTTATTTATGACACTATTATGATGTAGTGATTACCACATTACTGAATGATTCAAAAAAATGAATTAATAAATATTTTAAAAAATTTAAATTGGTTATTTTGATTTCATAGACAAATTTGATGGATGAATTTGACATATTAGTTTTAATTTAATTCCTTATTTTTCAAGAAATTGGGTTATTAATAATTTAAAAAAACCAATTATGAATCATGTCAAAAGATCTCATATCCTATCTTATACAAGGTCACCTACCCACTATCCTCTTCACTCCTTTTCATGCCTTAAATATAGGCCAAAACTTACCCATTTCCCTTATAAACATCTCTATGTACATTCTAGAGGTTCTAGTCTTCCCAATATACCAACTCTATTTCCCTCATTGTAATTTTAAAGGAGGCGTGTTGAGGAAGAGGTAATCTCTTCTACAGATTTTTTCAAATTAATTTATTATTATGCTTTATATTATTTAGTTTTTTAATTATAAAGTAATAAAATCAGTTTCTGTAATATTATGATGTGTTATTATAATTATAAAACAACTCTATTTCACTTTCAATCCATCCTACAAAAAATTAAATCATTATGCGTACGTGTGTACGCCTTACCATCTCTACATCGTGGTGTAATCTGTTTTCACCATCACCATTCAAGGATTTGTATAATGGTGTAAATAATAAATATATATTATTACTGTAACATGATTCTAATTCTAAGATATTATTAATCGTCCTCTTCATTACCATTCAACAATTATGGGAATGATATCATTTCTCATACATTCGTATGACTTACTGTCTCCACGGTGTGATATAAATCATTCTACATAATATTCATTAAACACGGATTATATAAATTAATTAAATGAATAAATATAATATAAATTATTGTAGTGAAATTCTATAAATTATATAACTATATTAAAAAAATATTAATAGGAACTTATTGAAAAAAACATACATAAGAATAAAAGGCAGTTAATACCCGAATAATGATTAAAAATGAAATGTTACAAAAGAACAGATTAAAATATGATCATAAATGTTATCATAAAAATTATTCTGATTCTAGAATAAATATTAAACAATATTTATATCATCATTGAGGATGTTTGGAAACCTATGAAGGATATCACACCTAAAATAAGGGATAACATTACAAATCTCATTTTTATCGGAGATTCATTATTCATATGTAATTATTGGGGTATATTTATCATCCACATCCATGATTCATAAATATGTATTTCAAAATATTCATTATATCATTCTATAATTGTTTGAATTCAATTTTACACATTGGTTATTTTTTAATTAATGGTATGAATGAATTCTTTTTTCATTCTCGGTATGAGGTACTTCTTGACTGTTCTGGAAAAATTATGGGAAGAATGTTTTTTAAACTTATATGGAACGAATAGATTTTCACGGTTTTATGAAATCATATTTCCAAGAATATTCCTCTTCATGATTTCAATATTGTTTTTAAATAAATTATTTTCATTTAAATTGCTTGAAATTTTTATAAAATAAAACGTTTTTGGAAAAAGAAAGGATATTTTCCTCAAAAAATAATTTCAAGTGTTTTCTCAACATTATTTTCAATCAAATATGTCACTCTTAAAATATGGTTATATTTCTATAACATTTATTAACATTATTTCATTTTTTTTATGTAATGATATTTAGTATGTCGATTTGTTTGTATCAATTATGATAGAATAATGTTTAAGAAAACCATTTTATTTCAAGTGTTTTGTTATGGTAACTATTTTTATATTTTTGTGACCCACTTAAGAATGTACTTATTATGTGACTGGCATACCTATATCTACCTCAAATTAATTGGGTAATGATTTATATCTCATGAGGTAGATAAGTATGGAATTGAATGTTAATCAGGTTTAGTGATACATGGATGGAATGAGGAGAGTACTTTTTTCCGTAAAGGAATCTTTCCGCAATGATGGTCTTCATAATGAGCCTTGACTTATATGAATTATTTTCGATGAATATTTGTGTATGATACAAACTATTATCTCTCATGTTATGAATATTGGGATTACATTTCACTTTTATGATTTATCCCATGACATGATGTTTTGATCTTTTATATGTAGGTTTATATTTTCAAATGTTGTGTTCTTATGAATATGAAATGATTATTATTTCAATTTTTACCCTTGTTGAGTGAATAAGGAATCTTTATGAATTTCCATTCCTTTAAGTTTTGAAAATCACAAACACTCTATCTTATGGAAAATTTCATTTCCCTTATGATTTATTATAATAAGTAAAATTCCCCTTCTTCATGAAGAATTTATGCTTACCTTGTTTTCATTGTTCATATCATAATTTCTCTAAACCTATATCATATTATTTATAAGAGTAAAATTCATTTTCATATCAAAAACCTCAGATTCATATAAATTCATAGATATAAAACATTCTGTTTTCAGGATCCGAATCAGGTTCTGAATTCTCTGAATTCAGACTCTGAACATACTGACATCAGACTCCGAATTCTCTGAGTTCTGACTCCGAACATTCTGTGTTTAGACTCCGACTTCATTTAATTAGGACTCTTAATACTTATAATTTCTAACACTAAATTTCATTGAAATTCATAATCTTAAATTATATGGATATCAGGTTCTGAATTTGTTTGAAGACAGAATCCGAAAACCCATGTATTATATACATCGAATGTGATTTTGGTTAGACTCTGAACTTCTATTTTTCCTTACACTCAGAAAAATGGATTTGGTTAAGCAACCATATTTTTTCTTACTGATGTTATAATTATAAAACGATATCGTGCTTTTAGTTTCTAACCAACCATTTTTCGAGTGACACGTTTACAGCTTCCTTCGAAATTCAATGAAAAATATAATAGTTGGAAGTGGGAGGTGACCAATGGAGATGTGCCTATAAATTGGATCTCATTTCAAAGAGATCACAAATTTGACTAAACATTGATCAATATAGAGATTACATGCTTCTGAAGTGATTTCTAAAGAGAGGGACATTATTTCATTGTGCGTAATAAACATCTTGTTCAGAATTTCTTTGTGCTACTTCGAATGTTGATGAGTACATTGAAAGGATTTCGGGGATATGAAGACATCATTTCAAACTAGCTTGAAGTTCAAGGGATTACGAGGATAACAAGAGAGACTCCAATATTCGTATTGAGGGCTTACCTTGTTGTGGGTAAGATAGACTTTCATGGAAGTATAAATCAAGGGAAATTTATCAAAGGATGTTGGATACCCTACATTTTCGGTTAAAATATTTACTATAGTTTCTTGTAATGTTTTAAGTTTTCTGCCACATTATTATTGTTAATGAAAGTATAGATATCCTATACTCTATTTTACTACTTCTATGATTAGTAAGATTCTATATGCAATATGGTTGAATCTTTGTTCCTGTAAACATTCGTTAAGTTTCATTTAGGGAACCACATATTCTGAATCAAGAATGTTTTTATAACTAAGAGGTCTTTTGAATTTACCTTGTTTAAATATCTTCAACATTACATTTTTTAAAAGATACAAAATAATTTTTTAATGTATACAATTAACCCCCTTGTAAATTGAGCATCTACATAATCATTTTGATCCTACATTTTATATCAGATGAGATCTCTAAAATATTTAAATTCACATATAATTTTTCTTCATCATGTTTTTCATTGTTCTATATTTTCCTTGGTTAGGATATTTTTATTCGTGTTCACAAACATTTATTACTAAAAAGTTTGTGTGGGAAGACATTGTTTTTCAAAAGATGACAAGAATGAATTTTGGTCTATTTTAAAATCATAATCCAACTAGACCACCTATTTTTGATCGGAATTATTATGAATATTGAAGAGATCATATTAAGACTTTTTTCATTAATACTGGAGTAGGCAACATTGTTATGCTGACTGGAGATTACAAGATTCCTGATATAGAAGTCAGAACTTTTACTAATCATGAGAAGTCATAATATGATCCTAACTATAAGGTACAGAATACATTTTTGTGTTCCATGACATGGAATATATATTTCCAGATTTCATCATGTGAAGCTGGAAATTGTATTTGGAAGAAGTTCTAAATAACTCATTTTGGAACTTCCAATGTTATTTAAACTAGAAGTGCTATCGTTAGAGCTGTGTACTATGGTTTTTTATTTCCTTATAGAGAACCTATATGTAAGTTACAATAGAGATTTATGACTAGTTTAAATAGCTTACAATCCATGGGTGAAAAATGATTGGATGATGAGACAATTGTAGACATGATTTTAGACATCATTCCTAATGAGTGGGAATCCAAGAGAACAACAATTGATGAAAATAAGAAAGTCATGAAAATTACTCTTGATTAATATTTTGGAACTCTTAATCATCCTGAATCTAGAATGGGGAGGGCGGATTTCAATGTTAAGAAAAAGAATGGAAATGGAAGTCTTGCCTTTACAACTACATCAAATAATAAAAAAGCCAAGACTCCTGGGAGATTTATGGTATCAATGTCTAAGAAGGTTACTATTTTTTATGAATCAAGTGAAATTAAACATTTTGAGAATGAAATATCTAAACATTCTCGATAGATGAAAAATATAGTTTTGAAGAAATACTTTTAGTAGAGATAAAAGAAAAATGAATGAAAGGATAAAAATAACTCTGAAGTCACTTATTAAGAATGAAAAAGAGCTGGACAAATAAGGAAAGATTGTCATATGCTTAAGAGAAAAGATATAAAGGAAACGAATTATGAAATGAATAGAAATAAGTACTAAAAAGATAAATCTATTAATATTTTGAAACCTAATGACACATAGAGTGCTAGTAGTGGAGACTCTTATGATGAATCCTCAGATTAAGAATATTCTGGATAGAAAAATCTTGGCTTACATGCTATGTTGCCTATTGAAAATCAGTGTTTAATGGCCAAGGTACACAACATTGAATCCATCACCAATGTATCCATGAATTATAATCATAGTGATAATAAATATAATTAATCCTTGGATGAAGAATATTATTCTGATGATGATAATACTTTACCAACCTATGAAGAAGTTTCTTAGTTTGCTAATATCCTTGAGAATGAGAATTATAATGTCAAGAAAAATCATGAGAAGGAAAATTATAGAATTTATATTCTTTATATAGAAATATCATATCATTCTAATGAAGTTGATAACAAAACCCATTATTTTTAATGTATTTCAAAAAACCATGAAGAAGTAAATTCTATGAAGGATAAACTTTCTAAGGATCTAGAAAAATTAATTTCTATGAAAAATGATTTCAAGCCTAAATCTTGTACTAAAATATATTTTTTTAGGATAAGAACGTATTTATTAGACTAAATTCATAAATATTTTCCTTGAGGAAGTTTTTGTCAAACATTACCATAAGTAAAGAAAATTTGGATAAAATGAATTCCAAAATTTGACCTCTAAGAAATAATTCTGGTTTTGGTTTTGCTAGTTCAAAACCATTTTTTAGTAATAATTATTTTGTTCCTAAATTTTCCCTATTCTGCACTAAGTATAATTGTGGGGTGCATTGGGAAATTTTTGTTACTTAAAAAAACTCATTCTTTAGGATTTCATAATTCTTATTTTACAATGAAAATGTTGATTCAAAAAATATCGCTTTCTGAGGTTTCTGGATCCATGAAAGTGTCGGTTCTGAAAGTCAAACACTGTTATTTTCAAGAAAATAAAGAATACACCAATAGAAATACATGGTACTTTTATATTGGATGTCCCCGTCATATGATTGGTAACAAAAACGTCTTTGAAAATATTATCAAGACAAAAAAAGGAAAATTAACTTTTGGAGATAATGTTAAGGGATAAATTATTAGTTTAGGTAACAATATTCTTCATGTAAAAACATTTATTTCAAATGTTTTATTTGATAAGGGTCTTAAGCACAACCTCATTAGCATTAGTTAATATGTGATGAAGGTTACTTTGTGAATTTCAGGAATGACTAGTGCTTAGTAGAAAATTCCACGGAAGAGTTTATTCTTTCTTCCCATAGGTAAGAGAATGTATACACACTATATATGGAATAACTTAGTACCCAAGACCTTCCATGCCTAAGTGTAATGGAAGATCATATTTGGCTGTGGAATAGAAGGTTAGAACACTATAACCATAGGAACCTATAACTCTATATGAAAAGACTAGTAAAGGATCTACTGGAGTATATATTTGATTCATCAAAAGTTTGTGATCCTTGTCAATATGGAAAGAAACATAAATCATTTTTTAAATCAGTTAGTGCAATCTCAACAACTGATTCACAATAGTTAGGGATATATGGATCTTTTTTGTCCAACAAAAACTAAAATCATTGGAGGAAAATATTATGTATTTTTCTTAGTTTAGTATTACACTAGATTTATGTGGGTCTATTTTCTAGTAAAGAAATATGATGATTTTTTTTATATCAAATGTTTTAGAGACCATATTAAAAATGAGAAAACCCTTCCTCTTATAACTATTCATAGTGAACATGGAGGTGAATTTCTAAATTATGATTTTGAAAAATTTTGTAGAAGGAATGGAATTACTCATAAATTCTCAGCACATAGAACACCTCAATAAAATGGTGTTGTTGAAAGAAGAAATATAATTCTTCAAGATATAACAAGAACCATTTTGAGTGAATATTTGGCAGCCAGATATTTTTGGGCGGAAACTGTATGTACTTATATTTATACTATAAATCATGTTTTGATTAGACCATTTCGTAATAAAACTCTTTATGAGTTATGGATTTTTAGAAATTCTAGACTTTCCTACTTCAGGGTTTTTTGTTGCAAGGTATTCATTCTGAATGCTAAAGTTAATCTACATAAATTCCCACCAAAATAATATGAAAGAATTTTCTTAGGATACTCCACAACTTCTACGGCTTATAGAGTTTTCAATAAAAATAATTATACTGTTGAAGAAATAGTACATGTCAAATTTGATGAAACTACTCCTTTTTCTTTTAAAAAACCTCTACCTAAATCCTCAGTTGTTTATTAAAAAATTGATTATCAAACCTTGATAGAATATTCTTATGATAGGGAAATTGTTTAAGAAATTTTTTCTAATATATTTAATCCGAATTATTTTCTACCCAATGTTGATGAACATGTTTTACAAAACCCAAATCATTTATTTCTAAAGAATCATCCCATTGATAGAATCATTGGTGGTGTAAAACAACATGTATGGACTATCTTTTCCTTAGTAAAGAAATTAGAACATGAAGAATTCATTTCCCAATTAGAACCAAAAAGCACTAATGAAGCTTTAGGTAATTATGATTGGATTAAAGTTTTCAAGATGACCTAAATGAATTTGAAGAAATAATGTCTGAACCGTTGAAGAAATACCTATGTAAACTTCTGTTATTGGAGTAAAATGGGTCTTCAGAAATAAATTTGATAAAAATGGAATCATATTAAAAATAATTCTATATTGGTTTCTAGAGACTACAACCAACAAGAAGTAATAGACTATGAAGAAATATATTCTCTATATCTATAATTGAATCTATTAATATTCTACTTTCCATTGCACCATTCTTCAATTTAAATTGTTTTTAAATGGATGTTAAATGGGATTTCATTAATTATTTTTTACAAGATAATGTTTTTGTTAAACAACCTCCTTGTTTTGAAGATTAAGAACATCCTGAACATGTTTACAAACTTACTAATGCATTGTATGGACTAAAGAAAACAACTTGATCGTTGAATGATAGAATTATAATATTTTTGAATCAAAATAATTATTATACGGAAAATTCTCATCAAACACTATTTATAATGAATGATAATAGAAAAAAATTATTGTTAAATTTTATGTTGATGACATTATATTTTTGTTCAACTTAGTAATAATTAACTGATTACTTTACGTATCTAATGAAATATGAGTTTGAAATGAGTATGACGGGTGAGATAACATTTTCCTGTGGTTTTCAAATTTGCCAACAACAAGAAAAAATATATATATCTCAACATATATATATTATAGATATTCTTAAAAAGTGTGTATATTACAACACTTAGAGTATAAGTACTCCCATTAGTACCTCAAATTAACTTGATCTTGATGAAGCTGAGAAACTAGTAGATCAAATATCTTTTAGAGGTATGATAGAAAGTCTAGTTTACTTGACCACTAGTCATCCATACATTATGTTCTGAGTAGGATTATGTGAATGATATCAAACCGATCCTAAGGAATCACATTTAAAGGTAGAGAAACAAAATTCACAACATAAAGGGAACAATGGATCATGGACTCTTTTATACATCTAGAAATGATTTTGTTTTAAATTGGTTTTTGGGATGCTAACTTTGGTGGATTTATAATGGATAGAAAAATTACATCCGAAACATTTCATTTCTTAGGAAATTAATTAATTTCTTGGGTATGAAAAAATGAACATTCAGTAGAACTTTCTATTGCTGAATCAGAATATGTAGTACCTGGAAGTTGTTTTTCTCAAGTGTTGTGGATGCAACACACACTCACACACTATGGTGTGAGTTGTACAAAAAATATTCATGACAATACTAGTGCCATTTCCTTAATTAAAAACCCTTCACATCACTCTCTTGCATAACACATAGATATTAGTCATCACTTTCTTAGAGACTAAACACAAAAAGGAGATATCTTTTTTCAATTTATCGGAACACAAGTTCATCGTGCTGATATTTTCACAAAATCATTACCCTCTTATAGATTTGATAACATTAAACAGATGTTATGAATTGTAATAGTATGGTAATCTTCCATGTTAACTTCTTATAGAAACCAATCTCCTTACAATAAGGAACTCCTTTTCATAGGTGTACTACATTTTTTGTTAGATTTATAAAAAAATTTCTTAGTCTAAAAATATTCATAGTCTAAAATATTCTCATAGTCTAAAATTATTTCATAGTCTAAAATTTTTTCGTAACCTAAAATTTTTCCACAGTCGAAATTTTATTCGTAGTCTATGAAGTTCTCCCACACTAACATTTTTCAAACTTTAAATGTTTTTTTCGAAGTCAACTTTTTTTCATACTTAATATTTTTGTAATGAAGATTTTTGTACATAAATTTTTTTAATAAAGAATTTCATACATAAAATATTCATAATGATGATTTTTGTACAAAAAAAATTCTTAACAGAAATTTTGGTATTGAAAATTTTCATAATCAAAATTTTCAAAATCTTACGTTCTTCAAAAATAATTTTCCTCATTACGAATAATCTTCCTAGAAGTCTGAATGGTATGTTTCCTTTCTGAAATTTTCGTAATACGCTTTTAATTGTTGGTATTTTCATCTGTTTTAAAAAATTTCTTTATTATATTTTCTATGAATCCGAATGTTTTTATTAAAAACATAAAATGATCAGAATCCATCAAAATTCTTCTTTGGTCATTTTTAAGCTTCCAGATCAGATCCAAAGTTTATTTACCATTAGATTGTGTTTGGAAGATGAACTGTCACCTCAAAAGCCTATATAAATGACACCCAAATGCTATCCTTCATCGAATGTGAAGCATTCACATCCTGAAGCTCTGACACACCCACAAACACTCATTCTCTATCTTCAAGGTTTCCTTAGCTCCGAATAACAGTTGAAGCTTCGTCTCAAAAATGAATTTCATCCATAAAGGAAATCTATGAATGGAAGGTTTACAATGAAAGGTTGATTCATCCAAATTTCATCACTATGTATGATTAAATTATCTCTATGAATATAAAGGTGAATTGGTGGGAGAGTTTCTGCATTTCAAAACCGAAATCCACAGATCCAGTGTATCTGGAGTTTCTGATTGAATTCTATGAGACATTAACTTTCCTCAAGGAAGAAGGTAGGAGAAAGTATTCTTTCAAGTGTTACATCAATACATATTCACTTTCATATACGAATGCTTCTAGTTTGATTAAAATACATTATGAAGGAGAAGTATAGATCTACTCACATACGCTTCCTGATGCTCAAGGATGTTTTATTATGGAAAAATCTATGGCTAGCCTTGGTCATTTAGAGGTAAAGACACTGATGATTCTTCATGGGTCTATAAATTTTTCAGATTATTGAATTGTGGGTTCAAGGATTTAGCATTCCGATAACTGGAGATAACGATAAATTAATGAAGAGACACATCTAAAATCTGAATTTATTGGTAATATTAAGAAATATAAACTTGGTTAATAATATCTTGGATACGATTAATAACATAAAGAATTGACTTATGAAGGATTATATTATTATGTATCCATCCATTCTATCAAAGATGATTGTTTAATGTTTAGAATCCTTCAATATTCATTGAAAATCTATGTCAATAAATTACAAAGTCATTTTTCTATGTGATGGCACCTTGAAAAGGATGAATGTTGGTTTTCACAAAGAATCTGAAGAGTTATATGATTTTCTTGAAGAGAAATATGATGCTCTTTCAATGAAACAGGAGGTGGTTGAGACCTATAAAAAGGGTGGAAGGAAGAGTAAGGTAAAGTAAGTGGAAGAGAAGGATGAAAACGCCAATGATAAATGAAACTAAATCTATACCACCAAATCCCAAGAAACACAAAGCTTATCTTAATGTGGTAGAAGAAATGTGGAGATAAGATGAGGATAATCAGAAAGAATGGGAGCCTATGTTTTGACTAGACCCTACTTAGGAAAAATCCTTGAATGAAATGGTAGCTTAAGAGCTTGAGAAGAAAAAGAAAAACGAAGTATAAGAACAACAAGTAGAGGAAGAAGAAGAAATAAGTGGTTATACCAAACACCAGATAATGCGAGTTGAGGATTTTCTTGAGAAGGAATGGACTTCTGAAAAAGTATCATTCTAAACCTCTGATGTCGAGTCTTCATAACTTCCTACTCTATGGAAAGTTGAGAAATGTGTAGTAGAATTGAACAATGTTTCTGAAGAAGAAATCTCCAACCATGATCTCATTCATCAAGAGTATGTTGAGGCAGGAGCATAGAAAGAAGAGGTAGATGAAGATAAAATTATGTAACTATTAGATAGTGAACACAAATAACCCAATCAAGAATAATGCATTTTGAAAACTGATAAGGGAAAATATGTGGTTGTTGATACACCTAGAAGAGCAGTGGTGAAGAAGAAATAAGTGGGTACATCATCGAAGATAAATGATGCTCATATAGAAAAATAATCATCACCATAAAAAATATCTGATTCGTAATTGTCATCTCATGGACATGATTTGGTTATCCAGTCTATGAAAAAGGCTTTTGGAACTATCCCTTTATTTCCAAACATAGACTAAAGATTTCAGATGCTTCAACACACCTTAAATCAGAAATCAGATTCAGTATCCACGATGATGGATAAGTGCATCAAACTTGAGGCTAATTTTAAAAGGTTTTACTTAAAATACGATGCCCACAAAAGATCTTGCAAGAAGAAGACTATATGTTCAATGAAAAATATAGAAGACATAAGAATTAATTATTAGTTCCAAGAAAGTGTCAAGGATTCATTTGACACTGAATATGTGAAGATCAAAGATCTCATACATAATTTTTAGGAAAAGCTAAATCTATAACAGAATTATTGTATGAATGAAGTTAAATATCTGAATGGTAAATTATATTATGTTTCATAGAGTTGGAAGAGGGAAAGATATCATAGAATTGAACATGTGGGAAAATTTACTAAGCAATAAGATGTTCTAAAAGGTCAGGCAGAATCTCTTAATGCTCAGGAAGAAAAAATCAATGCCATAGAGAAGAAAAAAAAGACGAGGATCAGGTTATCAAACGTGTAGAGAAGGATCAGAAAGAACTCATGAAGCTCAAAACCATAGTGAAGAAGTTGATGATGAATGATAAGGAAGGGTAATCTTGTTCAATTCCTATCTTTTGTTGTATATCTTCCTCGTATAAATTTTTCTAATCCTAGTGAAAATTTTTGTTTATATTCTTTTAGTTATTTATTAGTAATATTTCAGGTACCATATTTTCTTTTTCATTTCCTTTAATCCTTTGTGAAAATCACAATGTTTGAGAAAGGAATGTCATAAATTTTACTAAATAAATAATAAATTTCCCTATGTAAGGGGGAGTTCATCTGAGGTGGAGTTTTTATCCAAGAAGTTTTTAGTTTGAAATAAAAGGATAATCCTCAATCTAGAAATCAAGAATACAATACATAATGTTTCCAAATACTAAGGGGGAGATAGTCGTATTACTCTATTCCCATGTGTTATGGGAGATAGGTTTTATTTTCAAAGTCCATAACAATATTTTCTATGTCCTTATATATTCATTTTCATTAAGTTGTTTGTTCTTTCCAAAACAGGGAAGATTTTTTAGTCAATAAGGTTTCCTTATGAATTTTCTATTCCATCATGTTTTGAAAATAACAAACACTCTATTAAAGGAAAAGTTCATTTCCCATGTGATTTATCATAATGAGGAAGACATTCCTTCATTAAGGAAAATTTATCATTACCTTGTTTTCATTGATAATATCATAATTTCTCTAAACCTAACTCATTTTATTTATATGTATAAAATTTTATTTCGTATATAAAATCTCAGAATCTTATTAATACTTAGATATAGAGCATTCTGCTTTCAGGATCCAAATTCAGGTTCCAAATTATCTTAATTCAAACTCCAAAGTTTCTGAGTTTTGACTCTAAATTCATTGAGTTCAGACTCCAACCATTCTGAGTTCAGACTCCGAATTTTCTAAATTTAGACTCTGATCATTCTGAGTTTAGACTTTGAATTATTTGAATTCAGACTCTAGATTCTTATGAATTCATAATATGAATTTCCATGAAATTCAGAAACTAGAATTCTATAATATTCAGGTTCCAAATTTATTTGAACACAGAATCAAGATACCCATGTAATATAGACACCGAATGTGATTTTGGTTAGACTCGGAACTTTTATTTTCCCTCACACTTCGAAAAATTGATTTGGATAAGAAACCATATTTTTTCTTACACTTGTTACAGTTTTAAAACGATGTTGTGATTTTTGTTTCTAACCAACCATTTTTTGAGTGACATGTGTACAGGTCCCTCTGAAATTCAACAAAAAATATAACTGTTGTAGGAGGGATCCAACCGTTGTTGATGTGCCTATAAATAGGATATCATTTTATAGAGAACACAACTTTGACTGAAATTTGATGAATCTAAAGATTACATGATTCAGAAGTGATTTCTATGGAGAGATACATTATTTCATCATGTGTACTGAACATCCTGTTTATAATTTCTTCGTGCGACTCCAAATGATTCTGAGTACATTCGAGGGATTTTGCAGATAGGAAGACAGAGGTTCTAACTTCCTTGATGTTCAAGGGCTGGCTGGGATAGCATGACAGACTCTAATATTCATATCGCGGGCTTACCCTAATGTGGGTAAGATATAATTTCATGAATGTATTAATTTATGGACCTTTATCCAAGGTTGTTGGATGCCCTACTCATTGGGTTAAAATATTAACTACTTGTTACTTGTATTGTTTCATGTTTTCCATTGTATTTTTATTGTTAATTAAAGATTACTTATATTATACTTTCATATACAAGTACATTGATTAGTAATATTCTATATGCTTTAAGGTAGAATCTTTGTTCTTGTAATCTATTGTTATGTTTCATTTCTGGAACTACATTTCCGTATTCAAGCAATATTTAGAACTAAAAGGTCTTGTGAATTTACCTTGTTAAACATTTTTTAATATTACTATCTTTAAAAGGTGGTCTAGTTATGATGTAATAAATGGGAGAAAATGTAGATGTTTTATGAACCATTTTTATGATTCCAAGATTCTTTTTAAACTATACCTATATGGTCCGGTTATGGTTTTGTAATATAATATAATAAATACACTTCAATTATGATGTAATATCAATGTATGTAATAAATAGTTCTCTATAATTTTAACCAATTCTATCCTATTTTATAGCTTATGGTATTCCTTCTGTGCATGCTTAATTATTTTTGATAATGATGATTACACTTAAACCAGAAAAATGATTTATTTTCTGCACCAACAACTTCTATGCCAAAATTCATCAAAAAATCAATCAAGGGTTCATGTTACAAATGTAAAATTATTAATTATTCATAATGTTTTCAACTCAAGGAATACGCCACTTTATATACTTTTCCTCAATGGTAATTGATCGTGCAATAAAAAAACATTATCAGTTCAAGAAATCTCATCGACCACATGTTTAATTTCTTCTAAGTGAATATATACTTCAGAAAATTATGGAAAATATATATTTTACATTTGGATTCATATAAATGATGCCTTCAAATTTTCAAATAAAAACTAAAAATTTAAATTTAAAATCATGTGTGGGATTATTTAGATCATGAGATTTTGGCTTTAATAAAGAATAAGAAATTACCTCATCATTTTTCATCAGAACAAAACCAAGTCCCTTCATTAAAGCATCAATGTAGATGAAAAAATCACTATATGAGGAATTCAATGCCAAAACAAGGTCATTCTAGAGTATCATCTTCTGTTCCTAAAAATAAACATCACATTATTTTTGTCAAAATTAATTTAAGACCTTTTTTAATTAACATAGTTAGCAGGGTAAATAACTAAGACATGTTTTTAAAAACCAGTGCTATTATCCTTCTAATCCAAAACAAAATATGAATATTTGTATCATTTTTAGGTCATGGACATTCATAAATAACATTGTTTCTTGGATGGATCGACTGTTATTTAAAACGTTTTTACATTTTTCCTAAAAAAATAAATCTGATGCAACCAAAATTCACACTTCTTGAATTTTCATTAAAATTTATTTTCCTTTAGGATTTTCATAACAACCCTTAGATGTTTTTAATTATCTTATTTACTCATTGAATATAGGATAATTTTATCAATTAGAAAAATCAAAAATGTATCCATCAAGTCATGAAATATTTTATACATAATATTACAGAATAGGGAAGGTGTATTGGTAAATCCAAACAGAATAACAACTAATTCAAAAAGACCATATATAGTACAAAAATGTTGTTTTTGGGATGTCAACCACCTTCACCTTCCACTGATGGTATTATAATCTCATGTCAATCTCGAAAATGTTATGAGCTCCATCGAGAAGATCACACAAGTGAACAATATGAGGTAAAGGATACATATTATTAACAGTGATGTTATTCAAGGCTCTATAATCATTGAAAAGTCCCATGGAACCATCTTTCTTTTTAATGAACAAAAAAGGAGCTCCCCCTGGTGGTGTGGTAGGATGAAAAATTACATTATCAAGTTATTCCTACAACTGATTTTTCATCTCAAAACAACCATTTGATACATTCATTAAGGGTTTTTTGAAATTTTCATAGCATCGGGAACTAAGCCAACTATGAATTCGACATCTCGATCTGGTATGAAACCGGGTTACTCACCCTGAAAAACATCAATGTATTCGTTTACCATTGGTACATAATTAATCTAAACAGTTACTTTATTTTGAATAATATGATGAAGATAACATTCATTTCCATATTTTGATACTTCTCTTCTTCTTTATATGTTATTAGTTTTATGGGTTCGTACTATTATACAATGTGAAATTATTTCTAAAAAACATCTTCTTACCCTGTATAATCAATCATAGCCTGATAAATAGAAAGAAAATTCATTTATAGAATGACATTAATCTATACTAAGGAAAAAAACCAGGTTTGAAGGTATTGTATTTACATAAAAAACAATATAATGATTTTTATAATTCCTCTATGTTATAATATTTTCCTCTAGTGTTTTAACAATAATATACTGTCTCATTTGTTGATGGGATATTTCAAATTTACCAAAAAATTCCTCAGAAAGAAAAGAATGTGTAGACCCCCTATCTAACAAAAATTTAGAAAAAATATGAATAAAAAATCAAGGAAGATGACAATACATCATTGGATGGCCTGACATCTACTGACGTAGTCTCAAAGGATCTCACAATACATTTATTCTTATTTTCTATCTTCATTGCATCATTCACATCTCCCTTTGGGCATGCATTTTCATAATGACCAATCTTTCCACATTTAAAACACTTAACAATTTTCTTGTTAGGATTATTCATATGATCATTTTCATTAAAATATCTATCCAAATGTCAAACATACAACATAAAAAACACATCCTAGTGTTGGTAAGGCATTCCCCATGCTGATTTTTCCAACACATTTCACAAAATGGAAACTATAATTTCTTACCATCAGATTTCATTTGTTGATTCTTACACATTGATTTCTATATAAAATTATTCTTTTCCTTGTTGTAAAATTTATGGTGATAACATGAATACTCTATCTCTAATTTTCCACACGTCAGACAAGTTTCTCATAACATTTGAATTCATAGGAGGAAAATTCTATTTGATACCTTTTCATTAATCCATAGAAAAAGTGGTTTATTTTTCTATAAATATCTAGAATAATATTTAGAAAATATCTTATCTGTCAGTTGAATTTTCATTAAACAATACCAATGAATCTTACTCCATTTTCCCTAATTCATGGAATTTATTCTCCATCATATGTCACAAAACCGTAGGAATATATTTTCTAGGGAAAATACTTTTAAATTTATCCCACTCTATGGAATCAATCTCTTCTCTATCCTTGATATTTTATTACCATTGACCACCACTTATATGAATCACATTAAAAATATTAAATGTAATGTCTTACCTTTTTAATATCTTGATATTCTATAACAACGAATATCTTTTCAAGGGCCTTATTCTATCCTTCACTCACTACCAGGTCCATATATCTACTAAATTCAGGAGGGTGTTGTCTCATTAAATGTTCAACTATCATCATGTTATGTTGTGGTACCTTTGGTTGTTCTCTTCCATAGATTCTACGACCATTTATTTATAGTGTAAGATGATCCATTACTATCCCAAAATTCTTGGTTCCAATCCCTACCATTTCGGGCTTCGGAAACAGAAAGAAATCATTTTATTGTTGCCTCTACACATTAGTGTCCATATTTATTCTGTGGAAAACCATTTTAAACATAATATGATAGTCAAAGAAAAATGGTAATATTTAAAGTCTATATAATTTGAAAAAGAAATAAAGTAAAAATTCAATTTTTTGTAGGCTTTTAAAATTATCCAACCCCATAATATTATCTAAACCATCCTCTAATACCAATGATAAGCACCTGACAATGTTATGTTTCGTATTCTTGAGTTTTTTCCAAGTGAAAACTTAAATTCATATTGAGGATCATTTCAATTTTATATTTTTAGCTAAGTGGCATATGAAAAAAAAACATAACATTCTACATTTATATAGATCAGATAATCAAAAACAATATACATTTCTTCGAAAAAAATAATACTTTTTGAAAAAAAGAGGGTTTCATTGAAAATATTTATAAAATATACCATGGATTCCTAATGTGTCTTAAAAATCCTTATATAATGTAAAAAACATTTAAAACATTGTATGAACAAAATAACATATTAAGGGATATAAAATGAAGTAAAAAACATTATTCCATGAATAATAGGGACATATGAAATCATTTTCAAAAAACACATACATTTTACCCATTAAAGCATACTTTCTGAAAGTTGAGATTTGCATGATATTTTCATAAAACATATAGCAAATAAATAGAAAAATGAAATTATCATTGGGAAGTAAATATATAATTTGGTAACACTATCATCTACTTTATAATTTTTAACTCTCACATCAACCATGGAATTTGTGTAACCATCACAGTTACACATGGAGTAACCACATGAACAAAATCCCACATACACATACATAATGCATTTAAGGGATATATATATACCAACCTTCATCATAAACAATTTTTAAAAACTATAAACTAGTCACACAACACTAATAATTTCAAAAAACATTTTTTTTTTCGATTTCGTAAAAATGAATTTTAAAAGAGGGTTTTAAATGAAAAGTCACTTATAAGTATCATATAATTTAACTGAGACTTAATAGAGAGGATTAAATATGTATATAAAGTGAAAATACACATAATTGAATTTTATAAAATCAAAATTCATCTCAAAAAACGTTTTATTACATGAAACATAATGAAGTATAATGTTTACCCATAGAATGGAAATCGGGTTATGAATTCCCTTACCTTTGGTTTTTATTACTCCAAATTCATTTAAACTAATTATATAATGGTTAAGAGCGTATTATTAATATCTAAAAGAATAATATTAATGTTTTTAATACCTTATATGATCATTTTATTACATAATTTCACCCTTTAATTAAATGTATTTTGTTCCTTCCATTGTTTTTTGTTCTTTTTTAAATGATTTCCATGGACGGTTTGTATTTTATATTCTTGTTCAATGGAAACAAAATTAAAGAAGAGTTATGAAATGGTAATAATATTTTACCATAATATACCATGATGCAATAATTTTATTTATCATATATGATTATGAATGTTTAGATAAAACATTAATGATATTTATTTAGATCGTTTTTTGGTTCCTCAGTAATAATGAGGATGTTTCATTAAATAATTTTTTTTCATACCTGCAAGTTCATTAAAAAATAAAATAGATTAAAAATAACATTTAAATTCTAATTAAACCATTAAAAGGGATTTATGATCATATTTTAAGGATGCAATTTTTATTTCAAACACATCATCCATGATTTTGGTCAATCAGAACATTGTGGATGATGTTATTAATTTTAGAACAACAGGTTGAGATGTGGATAGAATATGATCAATCATTTACAAGAACATGATAAAATACAAAAATATATATTATTTTATAGGTTTCATAACTCTTGTGTAAGTGGAGGGAACAAGAGTTTAAGAAAAAAAATAAATTGAAAAGAAAACACATGAAAAAGGAAGATGATTCTCACTATTGATCTCTTCTCAAAGAGAACCTCCTTATGGCCTTTGGTTTGGGCCTTTTGGTGGTACCAGGAGGTCTAGGACATGGGAAAGGGCCTTAGGGGGGTATTTTGGAAGATCATTGTCAATTATCAATGCTTGAGAGGTGTGTGAGAAAAAGGTGAATGAGGGCGGTATTTATATTGGAGTAGAGGGGGGATTTTACATGATTTTATTCATTACATTAATATTTGTTCAAAAAACTAGGAATATTCTCTATTTATTTGATTGAAAATACTAAAAAGTGCATGTGATTTCTATCCAAGTGTTCTTACATTATCCAATATGTCAAAAGTTGTGTATTTAACTGATAATTTGAATATGTTATTTTACCGTATTCCACTATTTATAAAAAATTCATGAATTTTAGGAAAATACAAAAAATTCACTCATAAATTTTTTTGATGTTTAGAATTAAAAACTGAACTCAATTTTATTTTATTTTTTTAAATATGATTAATTATATTTTTAAATAAAATCATATATTATTGATTTTTTTAAAACTATAACTTCCTTTATACAGCATTAAATAATAAAACAGTATCTAATTATCTTAAAGACATAAGAAAATAAAATAATAATGCTATAAACAATTCATTTATAACATATTACTATCCATTTTACTATTTCTAAGGGTGTGTTACTATTCACTAAAAAAACAAGTTGATTCTATCAGACTATAGATAACAAGTTAGTCCCAACCATAGAAGACTATTTTTTGATACTCAAAACATAGTATGGGAAAATTATGTTTAAAGGATAGTTATAAGTATTTACTTAAAACAATGTTTCATGCATCTCGATTTAATTTGAAATCCTTGTTGTGTTATAATTGTATTTTATTTTACACAAAAATGTGACTATATCATAAAATTATGAAACAATCACCTTGGGGGAACTCCATCATTTTCATTCCAAAAAATAATATTTATTTTATATAAAAAATCATGTTAATATTCAATTATAAACATTTAACTATGAAACATCATTTGTTAAAAAATAATACATTTTATAATGATAATAGTTTTTGAACGGTATAAAATTAAATTTTCAGTTCATAAAATTATATTATAATTTTTATTAAAATATCTATCTTATAATATTTTTTCCAATATAATTTATTTCAATAACTATATAATTCATCAAAAATATTGTCTTTATTGCTACAATATATTGACAAAAAATAAAATTGATGATTCATCAATTCAAAATCAATTATTTATCAAACTCATTATCTAATAATATATATGAGTAATAATAAAAACGATAAATATATCATTTATTTTATAAATATTAATAAATAATAAAATTTTACTATTCAAGTCTAGATAATTAAACCATTATTACACAAGTGTATTCCCAAAGGGTAATGCGTATGTAAGTGAATAATTCTTCTGTTTTTTAGGGAATGCTGATTGCGTCCTGATATTGGTAATATTAATCGCATCTTGTAATTACATAATCTCTTTCATTACATTTTGAAACTCATCATAGGTTGGTCTATGTGAAAATCCTAGTGATTAAACCTCCCCCAAATGTTCTTATAGTTGGTCTTCATATGGTATGATCCCACTACATGCTGATATCTCTTTTTTAATCTCTGTCATTTGGAATTTTATATTCACTATTAATATATAGTAATATTATTTATAACTATACAATGATATTATTATCAATTATTATGATTCATTGTGATATTTTAAATCTAGTAAAAAATAACAATCCAAAAATAATGAATGTTGTGTATATGTTTTCTATAACTACATTAGATAACATGATATTTATTATTTTTAAAAGGTAATTTCAATAATAAAATTTTATATCATAACATTTACCAATATTATTTCTTTTATAAGAATAAAATACCAATTTATTTAATGTATTTAATTTACTTATATTAATGCCTAAATATTATAATAATTTTTAAGAGAGTTTGAGAAATATAAATAAAAATAAAAATTTCGTAAGTAATAAGATTAATAAAAAGAAATGAATACAATATAAATAAATAGAATATAATCATTCTCCATGAGGAAATAATAGAAGTTATTTGATATTCTCATAACATGGTATGCATTGAAAATTCAAGGATGGCATGTAAATTCACAATTTCTTATAAAGTAAACCCATGTGAATAAATTTGATCCAAAAAAAATTTGGAAAACCTAATTATGTAAAGGCCATTTTTTATCAATTAAATTGACTTAGTGTTAAATAATTAAAAAAAAGTATTTACGATTGTTAATGGATTAGGGATTGATCAATGGTTTAGTAGATTCTATGGGAATAAGAGAGAATATTCATCCACTACTAGAATTTCCTTATCATCCTTTAGTAAATGTATTTTTTTTTGTGTTGGCCATTATTCATACAAAAATTAAAACAAGAGAAATAATTTCTATTATTGATCAATATCATCTATTATAAAACTCCATATATACTATATGAATAGAGTATTGAAGAATTTTAATAGTGTAATTACCCCTAAATATATCCACTATTTTAAAATACAAAGGAATGAATAACTTTGGAATCAACCTTAGAGATTATGATAGAGAAGATCAACTTCAATGAAAAATGGAGTTCCCTCAATATTTCTTGTATTTTGGATTGATGAATATGTATAGGTGAGTGCATATAGATTACAATAATTATTCCCCCATTGTAAATGATACTAAAGACAAAATGGATGAAATTATTGGCGTAAATTAAGTGTTTTGAAAGGATAAAAATTCCCTCTATTAGCAGTATATTTTCCATGAATCTATAATGTACATACTAAATTTCATTTATACCTATTATCCTAAATAAAGGGTCCAATGATCTAGGATCCCCAACGAGTAATGATTTCAACAATACTGGGTACCCACTAGTCCCCAAACCCTATAGAGTTTCCCTATTTTCCACATCAATTTACACAATATTCTCGACTCTATTAAAAACATATTTCCCACCATGAAATATCATTAAATTATATTTAAAAAATTAATAAAATTTCATAGTAATATAGTTATGGGTCTTTAAAACCTCCAAATAATTGATCTTTTAATCCTCATGTACAATTAATATACTTTATATGGAAACTTATCCTCATACAGGATTCTCATTTATGTTTCCTTATACTATAATTTTTTATAGAACAAACCATGTTATTCTTTACACAAATAATTATAATATTGTTTCCCAATAAAACCATCTATATTTTTCCCAAAATATATATGGTATTATCAATATAATACACACTATACTCTTGTTCTAGGTTATCAAATAGAATCATACATAATGTTTTAAGAACATAATAATTTAGTTGTTATTTATAGAATCTATTATTCATTGATTTTAATTTACATGTTAAATAACACATGTAAGAAACATAATTAACTCATGATAATATCTTAAATGTCATAAAATACCTAAAATTTAGTTTTCCCTATTTACCCAATAATTAGTGGATTAATTTTTCTTATACCCATATAAATGAATGGTCACCCACTTTAAAACAAAATGGTTTCCCTCAATAATAATTTTTAGATTTCTTCTTATTTTGAGTTGTTGTGATCCATATTATAATTATTTGAATAATACATGTAATTTATTTAATTATATTAGTCCCAAACAAATAACATTCTTATATATCTGTATAACATAAAAAAGAACCACATTATATCACATATAATTATTTGAAAAGTGATATATTAATTTAGGACTGTAAACTATTATTGCTGGAGAACTCCACCAACGGATGGATATCCTCTCATGATAAAAATCAATATAAAATATTTAATAATAAAATATTCTCCAATATATTTATGTTTCACTAAGATTTGACACCATTCTCTAGTTGGAGTGTCATACTATGATTAACTGATTAATCCAATACCCATTGTAATCATTGATAAAACTAAGATGTGAACCTTAAGACTCTGTTAGAAAAAATACTAGAGGGTATTTCATGAACATATTTCATATCTCAAATATATAATTTTCTATTCTCGTGATGTATGTAATCCCCCTTGATTTGAAATAAGTTTGATGTCATAGTTAGATAATCTATGATTACACACACTATATCCTCTCCCTTAGGGTCCTGAGGAAAATTGGGTACAAAATCTATTATGAATTCATCACATTTCTATAATAACAATATATGTTCTTATAGGGAATTTGTAGGTTTCTGATGATCTGAATTTATCTATGGCCTAGTAACAAACTTTTACCTAAATCCATAAAAATTATTTCTTTATGAAATGACACCATAATTGGTGATATATATTACTATAACTATTTTTGAAACTTGGTATTATATACAACAAAGAAGAATGATAGTCCATTATATCTTTCATTATCATTATCATTGCGACTATTATTATTCAATAAACATAGAAAAATTATTGAGTATCTGGGATCCAACCATTTTGGATATTATAAATATCATGTTTATATGAAATTATATTATATTCAGAATAAAATACCTATAAGTACTTGATAAATTCTACAAATGATAATATAAGATAAATGTGATGTAATAATGATCCAATAAGAATTTCTATCACATCGAATTATATTTATTTAATATGGGATATCAATATACACTATTCATTCACTTATACGACCATTTTGGGATACATATTCTTATATAGATAATTAAAAACAACATTACTTACCATGTAAAAACTAGCTATAAAATTAAAATTATTTCATATACTAAACCAATTTTCATTAAACAAATCCAATATATTTGAGAGAAAATTAATTTTTTATAATTTTGATCCTAGAGAACACCAATATGTGAACATTTAATTCTAAATTCCACAAAGATTTAAATATATGATCCAAAAAAACTTATTCTAGATCATTATTATTATACTTTCTCTCATTAGAAAAATGTTTTCTAGAAATTCACGTCTCTACTCAGTGATCTTGTATAATAAAAAATTAAATATCCACTATGGAATCATCTCAATATCCCCAAAAATATTTGACATTGATGAGATTTAATTAGGATAGGATATTATTTATACATCTTCTAAATTTTCTAAATGGTCGATTCACAGTAATTAGACCTAAAAAATTTATACTCAATCATTTTTGGACTATTTTTCAAATCCCATTACCCCAATTATTACTGATTAATTTAGAGGTAATATCTTATGATTACAAGTATTATTTTAACATGAACTAATTTAGATGGATATTTCAATGACATTACTAGCTCAATATTTTAATAGTCTACCAAATTCCATATATTATGGATAAGATGACCATATAATTTAATCCTTGTAGATCTAAATGAAACACTATGATATTTTCGAATATGGATTATTATTTTTAAAAGTTAATATGAAAATATATATAATTAAATAATTTTAATCATCATAATTATAATAGACAAGGATATTGTCCCAAAAAACCAAAACAAAAGAGTCTAAAAATGGGTGGAATATCTTGTTCATAAAATTTATAAAATTTATAGGAGAATTAATCGTCCAAAAAAATAATCATTGTATATATATCAACCTTAAATGTTTTTTATGATATATCCTCAAACATAGTCAAATATGATGTTTAAAATATAATAGGTTACTTTTTAAAAACCATCATCAACCATTTAACTTAAAAAGGATCAATAATTTTGAAAAATTGGTAACAGTTTTTAGAAACATAGTTTATCAAATTATATTCCATAGGGATATAGAGGAAGATATAATAATCTTAGGTAAAATAATTGGGGCACCATGGGGGACATGATCAGCCTGATAAACACCTCAATTACACGCTCTTTTAACTGGATTTTCAAATCTAAAAATTCAATTAGAGTAATCTGATATGGAGTAATAAATATGGGGTTTATTATAGGTAAGATGTAAATGGTAAACTTTACCTATTTATCTAGTAGTAACATAAATAAATCATTGAGAAAGATTCTCTTGTGGGGATCTATTAGAATATGAAGAACAATTTTTTTCATACATTTCACCTCTATGAAAATGATACTATTTATTTCCATTGTGATGTCCTCATCATTCTCCTGGATAGTACCCACTACTCTTTCCAAAATATCCCACTCACCATTAAGGTTGAATTTTATACCATATGTGGTAAATAAAGATAACATTTGAGAATATTAATAGATATAGGATCAAAATTGATTCAAAAAATCACTTAATAAATGATGTTTAATGTTGTGATATTTACAATCATAAATATCCAAGAAGTTCCCATATTAAGTAAAAACCTAAACATGTAAAGCCAAACTTTTGATCAGCTTGATTTTTTCACCTCAAGGTGTATCACGAATTATATAAGTTCTTATGAAATCCAATCTAATCTCTCATTGAAATTAAAATTACAATAAAAACAACTGATTGTGTTTAACCTATTTCAAATAAAGTGAATGATAGTGAATTAGGAATTGAAATTTTATCTTTAATAGTATATGTACCAACTGAAACATTATATGTATCCCGGTCTTGTAACACCAATTCTATAGTGTTTATTACTGGAAACAATAATTGTAGAGAAGAAAAAAATTGTAAAAATAAATATAACCTCTGAGGACATTATAATATATTTACTATTTTAAATAAATAGAATTTATTATATATATTTCAATTCACACCATAATTAGTTATTTTTTTCACATGCAACAACAATATTCCTGGATAGCTCAAATTATACACAATATCATGTTTTATGAAATAAAATTAATATTTTTAAATAAAATGAAAATTATCACATAGACATAAAATAATAGGTTATTAATATGATTTACTAAATTATGAATTTATGTTTGAATTCATTTTTTATTAATTAATTAGATATTAGGTTAAAAACAAATTGAATACGAAGGAAATATAATCTTAATGAACTATAATAATTTGTCCAAATGAAATTTATCTTAACATATAAAATTTGTTTATATAAGTGAATTATTTTAATGATATTTATATATTATATATTCATTAATATTTTTGACATTAATAAATTATATATGATAGGTTTAAGATATAAAAAATTTTAAATTTATTTATAAAAACATGTATTTTACTAAATAATTTTTCAATGAGTTTTAATGACGAACATGTTTTAAAAATAAATTTTGAAACATTTATACATTATATATGAAAAAATATACTTTATGTTTTAAATTTTAATGTCAAAATTATCCTAGGAGGATTTTTTGATATTTTCCTGAGAAGTTTCATTTTTTGATGAATAGTGAAAATACTAAATTTAAGTTGAAAACAAAAATTTATTTTAAAACATTTTAATACTAATTTATCTTTTTCATATTTATTAATGTCATATTGGATAAATTATAAAGATTTTAATAACATATATTTTATTATAAATATTATTATATTTAAATTAGATATAAAGACCTAGTAATCTTTTGAACAAATTCATTATAAAAAACACCTTTCTAATCTAGTCTATGAGATTAAAATAAAATCAATTTATGCCACTTATATTATAGAAATTTAGAAAAACTTATTACATATTTTTAATAAAATTAACTTATAATTTATATTATTTACAACTCAGTTTTTTATGAAATTAATTATGGAATGAAATTAAAATTAATTAAAATGATCAAGGTAAAATGTGTTTTCTTAGTGGTTAAATAATAATCTTAAGTGGAAAAGAGACCTCTAAACTTTTCCAAAACCAATTATATGGCCATATATAAAAAATATACCAAATTATATATAACGTTTTCATTATTTTATTCAAATAATGTATCTGATATCTCCCATTAGTGTTTAAATTTTGGTACTTACGAGAATTCTACTCCCCTCCATGATAAAAGGTCGCTTTCCACCTCACATATTCACAAAAATCAAACAATATTTTCTAATAGAAACAATTTCCCAAATAAAAACCCCAATTAACTCCAATAATCAAATATTATATTCTTTAATAAATAAAAACAATAATGGATTTTGGTATAAACCCAAAGGAGTTTCCCAAAGAAGAGGTAAAATTCATCAATGAATTTTAATTTTTTTTTAAAATCTAATAATTATAATTATAAATTAAAAATAACATAACTTCATTATATTAGATAAAAAGATAATTTATTATATTATTGTAACTACCTAAACTGATAGACACATCTATAAAATTGGATACACAATCAACGTTTATGTGTAAGGGAAACTGTAACCTCATGAACCAATGCACCTCATTCTTCCATTACCACCTTTAATGGTTGGTAATAATGATGGATTTATAGTTTAAATATATTAAATATATAATATTTATAGTTTCCCTTTTTGTTTATAATTATTATTTAAAACAAAAATTCATACATTATATTTTTTTGGAATACAATTACATCATTCGTGTGTATAATAGATTCTCACATCCTGAAGTGATGTGATTTCTTAACATGTTACAAGGAATGTATTAAGTATGATTTGAAAAAAAATATGTGATATATATGAAATAAAAATTATACTGAGAATATAATATTAATATATATGATTTAATTTTGTTTCATTCAAAACGATAATAAAAATGAAACAACGTTCATGTGCATGTACTACCTACCATCTACCATAAAGCTGTATTTCATTCCCTATCTCCAAAAATTATTTATTACTAAAACTATAAATATAAAATATAAATTTTATATTTGAAAATTAGATTAAATTCTTGTGATAATTAAATCTGGATCTAAGTAAAAGGAATAGAAAATTTAAAGTCCAAATCAACCTAAAACAAGGCATCATACACCATAAACAATGAAAAAAATGAAATATTATTTACAAAAAGCAATAATATTTTTTCAATAGATCATATATGTTATTATATATATTAATAATTTTCTATAATAAGTTAATAAAAGTATTAAAATATTTATATAGGAGTATAAAGGTGTTTAAACAAAAGGGATCTTAAGGTCAGGGACTTCATATCAATTTACATTCTGTTAAGATATAATTTATTTTTTGAATAATTTCACTTTTATATACTGTATATAATTCCCCTTTAACATATAATATTATCATTCATTAATACTTTATGGTATTTTATGTTATAATTTTTAAATTATTTTTCATTTTGATATAACAATTCTTTTATGATGGATATGATTATTTCTTAAAACATATTCCATTTATAAATTTGTTGTTTACTTTAAATTTTATATAATTTTTTATGGAAATATTGATCAATATGGAACCTTTAATCAATATGGATTTTACATAAGGAACATTTTTTTGATTTAACGTTATTATTAAATTTATTAACAATGTTTTGGGCATGTATAACAAGGGTTGAAGACCTTTAAATATAAGCCCCAAAATGTATCATCAGTCAAATGAGTGGATTCAGTTGGCCAATTCAGATGGGTATTGCCCATATAATTAATCTATCTTCATGATAGTTTAGGAATGTAACTATCTTATGTATATATCATGACTGGTAAAAATTACATCATTATGAATTATAATATTATATTTATTCGATCTTATATTTATATTAGTTATAAAATACATGATCATGTTTCGAGGTCATCTGATTATTTATATGGAATTATTGATCATCTTATATTTCTTCCATATTATGCCTACGTTATTAATTATTTGTAGTTTTTTTCAAATGATTTAACTTTCCATAAGAATTTTTTTATTTTTATTTATGGTATATTTCATTGTAATTAACCCAAATTATCTTTTGAGCTCACCCTTATTTTGTTTCCCATTATACTGAATATGAAGAAGAAATATTGGAATGAGTTCTCAAGGATGATAAGCATTTTACTATGTTATGTATTGTTTTTAATTTTGTATATCCAATGCAAAATATTTATCATGTATGTATCTGGTTTGAAAAACATCCTAAATTTTCAGACCATTGTTTTTTAAATCTTGTATCCTTGACAATTTAATATATTATGGAACTTGCTATATACTTCTAGGGTCAGGGTAATTACAATTTGTATCATAAGAATTATTGTAGAAACCTTTGGAACTAGATTTGGGAAAAATTAGACTAGAGAACATAACCCTATTATAGAAATTGAGGATATATAAAAAAATATAGAAGAAACCATGTTTAACATTATGAGCTTTAATATGAATAATATTTAAATTTACGGTAAATATTTCACTATTGTTATGGTTAAAAATTATGTTATATATTTTTATGATAAAATATAGATTATACCATTTATTAGAAATGGAAACTAGAAGGATGAATGGAATCAATAGCCATAAAAGTTGTAGAGGTTACCCTATTGATAAAGTTGTTATAGCTATTATTTGAATTGAGAATGTTATGGACATATTAGGGTAGCATAATCTAGTTATGACACATAACAATTCTGGAATAGAAAAAATAATTCCACTATGAGAATCTCCAATGTTGAATTGTTTATGCAATATATTTTACCATCATTTAGTTGAAATATTGAACCAATATCAACTAATCAATGGGTTAAGCCTTTGGGGAATATATTTATATCATTGGGATGTGGTTAAAAGTGAAGGGTTGTATTTTTATTGTGTTTTCTCAATATAGATGCTAAAAATGGTGGTCATTGATGTAGAATACTAAAAAGAAATAAGAAATGTAACTCATGGAATGGAATAAATTTAATGATACATTCATTGAAATATATTTCCCTCATGAGAAACAAATTGAGATTTAGATAATGTTCCTTGGTTGGATGAAAAAGGAGTATGAAAATTTTGGTGAGTATGAAGCATACTTTACATTGTCATCAATGTATGATATTAAATTCATACATGACATGTAATAAAATATATATTATTTATTTAATGGTCTTTATCTACTTCTACACATGTCACTATTTTCTCATATTTTTTTATTGATATGATGAAATGGTTTTATATGTTATCTAGATAGAGAAAGAATTCTCCAAGTCTAATATATCCAATGGGAAACAAGAAAAGAAGAGGATGGAAGCAAATATCTTGGATATAGGGAAGAATTTAAGGAAAGGATTTTTCAAAATGTGATAAATATGGAAAGAATCACCAAAAAAATTTCATTATGGTTTGGGAATTTTTATTAATTTTGGAGAAAAGGGTCATCAAGAAAAAAAACTGAACGGGAAGGAATAAAATGATTCTATATAGTGTTTCAACTATAGTGAAAATGGGAAATACATAAATAAATGAAAAAAAGATAAAGGTAATATACCTATATTGAAGATATGATAACAAGTTTAATATCATGTTTTTGATTTAATAGATTTGTGAGGATTAATATTGTTCTGTATTTAGATAAATGAAATATGTTATAAAATTATTTTGTTGATGATATTCCATTAATATGAATAATGAAATATATAAGGATTTTATGGATATCCAAATCCATTATGGGATTGAGAGTATTTCATGAATGGTTCCAAGAAAATTGATTTAGTGTCATGTTAAAAATTTTGTAAAACACACAGTTGAGGGAATGAAAAAAATTAATATTCTCATGTTGTTGTGATATTGATGTTTGGAAAAATATAAAATTGATATAGTTAATGTAAATTGGAAACTAATAAATACCTTGTAACTGATTATAATGTTTTTATCATAATAATTTGTAGGCATATAAGGTCATCCACATATGAAATATGTTATGTTGATCATTGTATATTGTTTAGATATTAATGTATTACTTAACCATAGGACGCAACCTCTGCTATGATATTATGTATAGATAGTTTAAGGATATAACAATACATAATATTGGGCTTATGAAATATAATTTATTCATGTTATTATATTTCCTAACATTCTTGTGAGTTAAATAATTCCTTAACTCAAGGAAAAATGGACATGATACAAAAATGTTATCCTAATACCATCATTTATGAGGAACCGATGTCCTTCCAAAAAATAACATTTTTATGGTTTTCATCCCATAAAAATTCCATTGATATCTAAATATATTTTGAGCAATGAAATGAGTCACACGTTATAATTAATTTACCTATTACTCTATCTCCATATTTTCACCTAAAACCAATGTTCTAATATTTCAAAACAAAGATAGGTGATTATTCTATATGACTTTTTTACATCCTTTTCTCAATTATTAAAAGGATGTTTTCTTAAATGTTCTAAAATGTGATTTTTTAAAAGGTAAATTTCATAATATAAAAACATGGATTAAAAATATCAATTTTAAATTTTGAGAGCACATTTTATTTAGGTTTTGGATAATGTAACACCATTGAAATTATAAATAGGTAACATTTTATTCAGAAGAATGTATACATACATCCAATGGCCCGAAGGCCTTCATTTTTTATTGATTTTTGATAATCCACTTTTCAAGGGGTAAGGGGGAACCCTTACAAGTCCTGTAGGCATAATTTTTACATGTCTCGTAGGCCTTAGAGTAATACATTACCCGTAGGCTTCAATCATTACATAAAACCCATACTAACTACTTGAAATCACTCCCCTCAGCATCATCATTGTGTAATTAGCTCTCCACCCAACCATGCTTGTTCAGCTAGGCATTCCCATGCATGCACAGGCTTGTCCCGATGGCAGGTTCCATACCCTCTCATTCTTGTAGTCCGTTTAGCTTCTACTGTAGTAAAAGCTATTTTCTCATCCTCTTGGTAGAGCTTCTTCCTTGTAGGTTGTCTGGTTTTCATCTACACATAAGGTGGCCTGAAGGCCTTGAGGTGGCCCGAAGGCCTTACTGACTCGATGGCCTTGGTGGCCCGAAGTCCTTAATGGACTCAGGGACCAAATCGGTGGCCCGAAGGACCAAACGAGGGCATATTCCCGGCTACTACAGAGCTAAATAGTGCCTACTACAGTTCCTGCTACAGTACTGCTATGGTACTGCTACAACACCCAAGACATTATGCCTCATCCTGGATTTGATCATGGGTCACTTGGATGCACTTACATAATCCTTACCAACAGGTCTAAGGCTCATGTGCTATTCGGTAGCATGTATGAAATGAAATAAATGGTATAAAAGGAATATGACTTAAAAATAATGTATTAAATAGTTAATATTTTTAATAATCATAATATACTTTCCTTCTTTAAATTCACACAATACTATGATGGATTATGTCGAACAAAATAATAAACATCTTCAATTACTTGTATTGCATGAATGACAGAACATTAACAAACATTATTAATAGTTTTCTATAAATTGAATGTTATATCATAGGTATTAAATTATAAATTATAAATATGATTAAATTTATTATTAAAATATTATTTAATTCATTGTTTATAAATTTATTGTAAAATAATTTTACAAAAACATTGAATATAGAGGATTTATTTTATAAAGAACTATTTCTATGTGGCCAAAATAAATTTTACTTAATAAATTAAATTAATTACCCTTACTGAATAAAGATAAATTAAATTGATATATTATATATTGAATAAAATTAATTGAAATTTATCAAATATATTTTACATTAATAAGATTAGAACAATCCCTATAATACATATAAAAGGTTGTATTTTTATAATGGCAGTATTGATGTATTTCAATAGAGACCTTGTTTGAAAACTAAACTTTTACACTCTTATAACATCTATTAGAAAAAATAAGCATCATTTTTATAATATTAATGTCTAAATTATTTTAATTTTATTTTCAGGTACTTCTCTATGAATATTAATTTTTTATGAATTGTGAAAAATAGCAAATTATAATTGAAAAATGAATTTTTATCTAATTAATTTATAATGAAGAATTATATTTTTAATTTTTTTTATTAAATTTAGAGTAATTATACAAATATTAATGAAATATAAGTGATTTTATTTATTTTTATATTGAATATAGTTATAAAAACAATCTAAACTTTTGAACAATTTTAATTTAAAAACACTCTTTCTCATCTCGACTGTGGGTTTATATTTAAATTTATTTCTTCCAATTATATTATATTAATTTGAAAAAATGTTTTCCATGTTGGTAATAATGATAGTTTATTTCTAGTTGTTATACATTAAACATAAGAGAAAAAATGACAAAAAAAACATCTTCAAACCCCATTATATGGACATATTATTAGTATATATTAGCTTTAATAAAATGGATTCACTATTATAGGAAACATATGTATGGGATACCTCCTAATAGTTTAAACTTTTATGTAGTTACAGGAATGTCACTCTTCCATAACTATAAAAGATTACTCACCACCCTAACATATTCACACATATTGAGACATTTGGAACATCCAAACCCTAACATATATTCTCAAACAATTCCCTCCCATCTTATTAGATTATTATTTTATATAGAAATAATTAAAAGAAAGTTTTTTTTAAATTAGAAGGGGTTACTCAAAGATGAGTGATAGGTCATCGGTGAGAACATTAATTTACATCATTCTACACTCTTTATATTATTAAATAAAATCAGTACATTTAAATTTATAATGTGTTTTAATATTAATTTTCTTTTCTACACCTACATACTCTTCCATAAAATGAGATACACAATCCTCGTTCGTGTGTACGGTGGAATACCACCTCGCAAACCATTGTCATTCATTCTTCCATCACCACTATTAAATAATAGAAATAGCGATGGATTTATAGTCTATATATATTATATATAACATTTTAATAATTTAGTTATTTTTATATAATTTTTATATATCAAATTGATTTATTATTTAAATTTAATGGGAAGATAGTAACTCCATTTGTGTGTGTGGAGGACAACCCCTTCGCGAAGGGATCTGATTCAATCACACATTACATGGAATGTATTAAGTTTTATTATAATAAACATGTATGATATATATTATATAAATGATATACATAGATTAATATATATATATATAATTATTTTTTCTTTCATTAAATGGGAAAAGAAAATGGAAATAATGTTCATGCATAAGTACGACATACATTCTCTATGAACAAAATTGTTCATTCCGTATGAAAAAATATTATAGATTACTCTAAAAATATATATACTAAATATATATGATATTTATATCATGGATTATATTTTGGTTATGATGAAATTATGATAACAAAAAATTAAAAATCAAAACATAACCGAAAAATAAAGAAATCAACACCTGAAATGATGAAACAATTGTTAGATTATAAACAAACAGGTGATAAAATGTTATAAATTGTCAAATATTATATAATATATATTAGTACTGATATTTTATAGGTAAATAAAATTCATAAAACAATTTTACATGAGTATAAATTGAGATTAACCAAAATGGAACAGAAGGTAATGTATTTTATCTCAATTTACATTCAATTGAGGATTATTTGTTTTTAATCACCAATTCCATTTTATGTAGTGCATATACTACCCCTTAGAAATATAATATCATGATTAATTCAAAATACATGTTATTTTATGTTTCAAATTAAATTTATGACGTTCATGGGGATTTGAATTGAAAATTACTAAGAGGTAAACGTTATATTGCTATCTCAATTCCATTTTGTTATTGTTAAATTTTTCATGAATTAAAAATTATATCTTAATAATGTTTTCATGTAAATTGTATGTATATATTATATCCATATTCTTCTATTGTGGATATAATTTTTTATTAAACCATATAAATGTTTTACGTAATTTTGAAAACTTAAATTTTATATAATATTTTCAGGAAATATTGAAAAATCATTATTGTTTAATCAAAACAAATATTGGATTAGGAATATTTATTATTATTTAAATTAATTTTTCGATATATGATCAATGGTTTTTACATTATGATAATGGGATGGGAAATTTTTAAGGTAATCCCCAGAATTCTTATGTAGTCCCATGATATGAATCAGTTGTCTATTCCAGACAGTTTCTACCCACATAATCAAACAGTGTTGAGGATATATCTGGATAGTAACTGTCTCATGGATATATGTTGATAGTTCAGACATCCATCATTATGCATAAAATCATTATTTTTATTCCAATTTATTTTATATTAGTTATGATATACAAGTTCTATTTTCAATTGCATTAGAAAATTTTAATGACATTACTGATTATATTTATTCAACCCACATTATACTAAAGTTATAGATTATTTGGATGGTGTTTTAGTAATTTCCCTTTCAATAATGTTTATTCTTTATTGATGTATAATATATTCCTTTGTACAAAACCCTTATTGAGAATTTGATCTCACCAATAATTTTTTTCCTTTTACCCTGATATAAATATGAATTCATGGAATGAGTTTTCATGGATTCAATGTATTTTACATTCATGTATATTGTGTATCAATTAATATTCCCAATGTAAAATGGGTATCATGTATGCATCTAGTTTCTAAAATTGATAATCTTTTCAATCCGTTGGTATTTCAATCTTGTACATATACCAATGAAATAAAGTAAAGGACATACTCTGGGATACTGGGGTAAAGGTCATTATATGTCTATTGTATAAATCCTTCTAATAGACTCACAATGACCTAGGGGAATAAAATTATTCCCTAAATATTACACTTCTATTTGTTAGCACCGCTCACCTTGCTGACCTCCCAAACCAGACATCACAAAGGATCTCACCTTCTCATACATTGACTAATTTATATACTATATATAGTATTCAAGGGTTTTTAATGCTTCTAAATAACACTCTCATACTATCCATTTTGGAAGATTCTATACAGATGGTCACACTGACCTCATTGATGATATATTTTGGCCTCAATTGTAACATCTTATCTGGTAATAAATACATTCCTATACTAAAATCATTCTTGTAGATGGATTTCATAAACTAAGAGTTGGAGGTACACCACTTATTTTGACCCTCGGGAGATATATTACCTTACCTATTTCATATTTTCAATGTTTCAGCCACGGTAGTAATGTTCTTATATTTCTTAGCTCAGTAAGGATCCAGCTACTCTTATGACTCCCTTATATCTTTTCTCATATAGTATTACCATTATTACCAGTTTTAAGATTTATAAAATATTAAATAGAAAAATAAATAGATTTTATTAACTATATATACCTTCTCAAATAACCTTTCTATTGTGTCCAGGTCACCACTAAGATAAGATGAAAAGAAGCAGATATTAGTGAAATTAGTACCATAGTTGATAACCGTCAAAAAACTCACTATATGATCATAAATTCTCTCACATAATTGTAGAATAGGGTTTGAAAATTTAAATGTGAGGGTCAATTTTGATGCAAACTCTATAATAGTTTAGAAAAATATATCAAAATAATTCATTCCTTTTGAGAAGAAACACTAATGATAATGATCTATATAGAAAATATTTTGTCTAATTATAGACCCCTATATATTTAATTTGTTATTTAAAAAAATGGTTCTCATCAATCCTTTAGCATAATAAATATTTTATTTTATCAAAACATTAAGTAGATGATTCAAGATTTAAAAATTTTCTATCAAAAACTAGTAGAAATGCATCATGTTTATCATTAATAGATGAAAAAATAGTACCATATTATTAAAATCTATCAAGAGAAACAAATTAGTAACACATATCATCATAATTATTAAGGAAAAATAGATTATAAAATGTTATTTCGCATGTTTTAATTTATTTTATTTAATATTAGACTCAAATCAGTTCCACCCATATTATTGTTAGACACATCCATGAATATGGGATTTTTTGTAATCCTACTATGCCTATAAAATAATACATAACCTAATAAATGATAAATGTGTATTGATGATTGGAATATGGGAAAAATATAAAAGAAGAGATACTAGACCACCCCTAGTAACTCATTCATTCATATAAATATGAAGACCAATCAAATTTACGTATTACATCCTGTATCTAAATTGTCTTATCACTTAACTAATATGAATTAACCTATAAAAAAACTTAAAATTAAATTCTAAAACTAATTTGTAATGAAATAATCCTAATAATATGAGGTTTATTTGGTTTGGTCACCACCACACCTTAGCTAAACCTGAAAATCACTATAGGTTGGAATAAACACTATGAGATGTTTTATATAATTTTGTACTTTATTTTTAACCTTATCCTATATGACAACATATAATGAGTCCATTAATAAATTAGTGCAGTGAAAAAAGAATAAAGTATTACTATAAGTATAATACATTATCATTAAAAGAAGGTGGACGATGGAAACTTGGAATAATGCATGTAATATAATAAACATAAAGGGAACACATTATAATGTTATAAAAACATTCCTTCCACACTTGGTCTAAGAATAAAGTAGAAAAAATAGTAATGTATATAATATGTCAACCAAAAAATGCATCATGACCTAAAATTCAATACCCTTGTGTAAAATTTTTTTAAAGTTTCATGGATATCCCACACGCACTCAGATAGAACATTCTCCCAATGTCAAAATGGATCCCATATATGATCCATTATCCACCCATAGCTAGGTATCATGCTCCTGTTACACTACATTACATAGGTAACATAAAAACTATATACATACATCTCAGTATGATAACATGTTGGTTTAGAGTAAGGGTTTCTCAGAAGGCAGTCACTACCTACCCCTAATAATGTTTCAGATACTCAATTCAATATAACAATTGAATAAATCTAGATTAATAAGAAATAGTGTGAGTATAAACATGATTTAAAACCATTAAACATATAAATTAAATAAATAATAATTTTATCTGTATACTATTAAGGCCGTTAATAGTCAAACCTACAACATACTTAAATCATATCTGAGATGAATCAAAATGATGACATGTTTATACACTAGTCCCAATTATATTAAATTTAATTATTTATATTAATGTCAATTTGTCGATACCAATTACCCTATTTGGGGAAAAAATTGGAAAACAGAGTTATGGTGATATAGGCTCATCATATTCATTTAATAAAAAATATATCGTAGTTTTATGTGGAATATTTCTTACACAATCATAACTTATCAAATTATCTCATTTTTATCAACTACTCAAATTAAATCAGAATCAAATTATTTAAGTGAAGGAATATGTCATAAACATTTTCATAGTGAATTAAACATTCATCCTTAGGCATATTAAGAGTGAATAACGTTAAAAAATATACACAGTATTTAAAACTTCTTTTCAATGAATTCATAATCATGAAATAACCATTACAAAATTTGGTAAACAAGAAGAATAAAATGAGGTCAGTTTAATTCAAAATTAAAATGAAAATTGAAACAGTGGAATAAATTTCATCAAATTTTTTTTGATAAAATATCATTATGTAAAATCACATTAGTTTCCATTAAATTCACTTGTAGATACACAATTTCTAATGCAAGACATATATAATATGATAATGTGAAGTGGTTTTACTACTAGATCATTTTTAAAGTAACATATGGGGTCCACGAGAGATGATTCATCCACAAATTGTATTTTATTACTAACATATAACCACAATAGATTGAGGAATTTTGTCATTATTAATATTAAATCTGAATCTATAGAATTAAATAGTTGAAATATTTTTGTTTCTTCCAATATGACCCTCATGTAATTATAAACTCAGAGAATATTCATAAAGAAAATAAGTTTTAAAATTATTTGATGGTTTATGTTACATCCACCATTGTGGATGAAAAATTGGAAGCTAACCAATACTATAACATAAAGAAGTGTAACATTCAAGCACAAATTATGTTCATTGGATCGAAATCTGAATACATATTAATGGATATGAGGATAGATAGTGGATCTCCAAGGAATGATTTAATTACTATATATAATAGTGAAATTCCAATGGAATCAAATAATATAGATAATAAATTTTTCTTAAAGGAAATAAATACCATTTATTTGTTGATATTTCTTCAAATAATATATTTTTTATCTTTTACAATGCACTAGTAACCTTTTTTCCTAAAAATTCCAAATCACCTAAAATTACCACTAGGTAACCAGTATAAAACTAAACTATTTTGGGATTTTCCATCCCCCTTTTCTATCATCCAAACTCTTCCACTATTATTATAACCACCTTTACCTCAAATATAATCTTTAAAATATAAATAAACACTGATATTTTAGAAGATTTCTTTGTTAATGTTGTTAATGTGTTTATAATGTACATTTGAATGGTTTTCTTGTGGGACTTATTCATTGATTCATCTCACTAGTAATCTTTAAAATATTATATAGGTGGTGGGTTTTGGATAATTCATGTTTAGGGTTACGGGGGATAAAAAATTAGTGCATAAATCTTTTTGCAGAAATACAATGGTGATATTTATCAACATAGTTTAAATATTAATCATCTGTGAAAATGAAGGGTTTTGTCATGGTATAAGACATTAGTGAGTGTTAAGATCAGGGCAGGCCAATGGGGCTTGGAAAAACATCCTCACTTGGGTGATCCCTATGTTAATTCACTACATAAGTATTTTATAGTCCACTATGAATTAAATATAAGATTATTACTAATTGATGACTTGGGAAATTGGGGATCCTCTGTGAGAATTACATGGTCGGGAACTACTCCAAATAGATGGAATATGGTGAATTTGACATCCTAGTGAGCCCTTGAATATTACTCACATCTCATGAAAGAAAAAATCATGGTTATTGGGATTCCCTAGCGAGACCTATAGATCATATTGAATGTCTAGATGGATGGAATCTAATTAAATATTATTACCAAGAAATCCCTTTCTGTCTGGGAGGAACTCCAAATATAAGGACCCTATGTTCCCTCATATATCTTCCATATTTCATAAATATTATACTTGAAATTAATACATCACCATATAAAACATAATGTTCTATGTGAAGTGGCCATTTACAAGGGTTTGAGGTGTTAACAAATGCACATAATCCAAATTCCCTTATTTTCATTTACTTGTAAGAGTTCATTTAAATATCACATGACTGAGTTTCCAAATGAATTGAAAAAATGATATGCCTCTATTCAATATTTTTTGTTCGTATTTTTATTTACTCTTGGTCATGACATTTATGTAAATGTGAGATTAGGTGGGGGTACTCTTGTAGTTATCCCTGGAATGGACCCCATATTTTTTGGAAAATACTTTGGGCACATAATTTCCATGTGGTAAATTTTTTTGGAACACCAACCCAAAAGAAGACACATTCAGTGGTTTATATTTGAGCATCCATACAACCTTTCATGAGATAACATGTGTAGGGAATTGGTAAATTATATATGGTAATTCATTATGGAACATACAAAAATGATTTCACTATTTATTATAGACAATATACATAATGTGAATCAATAATTTATAAAATAATTTAAAATTATCATATTATTCCTTTATATATTATTTGTAGTGCTCCTATTGTTAAAAAATATTTTTTTCCCATATTTCATTCAACAACACAAAGTATTTAGAAATTATATAGAAGTATACACAATATATTCTAGACTATTTATTGACATTCATTATGTGTTTTTATCATAGAATAATTGGATAATAAATAATTGATGTGATCTTCACAAAATATTATTTTTAAATATGAATTTTAATTTTTTTAGGAAGGTCGCTTCTTCCAATCATTCTCCAATTGTTAAAAGTTTGGGGATTAGTTAAAATTTATTAATATGTTTAATTAATTGTTCAAAAACATATAAATTTACATTGGTTATCTTCATATATAGATATTTTTTTCATTAGATAATGAAATAATGTTTTAATTAGGTTTATAATTTTTCAATAACTTCTAAATAGTACAATTATTGATAAAAAATAGTCATGTATATCTTAATAATATACTAATTTTATTTAATGTAATGATATGACACAGATTTGATCACATGATGTTAATATAAAAACAATGAAAAAAGATTTGGTGTTATTAAATAATAACAAAAAAATATCACTCTTTTTTTCATGACATAAAATATGTTAAAATAGTAAATTAATTTTTGAGAAAATTATAAGTGAAATATAGTATTAATTATTTTGATTATCAGTCCCATAAAATTATCCCTATGTATGATTATCATAAATAAATCAGGTTCAAAAATAAAGGGGAAGATAATAAGTTATGTTAAGTGAATTTTTTTAAATATAGATATAGGAAATAAAAATAATATTATTGGAAATAATATAATGAAAAGTAAGAGGATAAAAAAAATACAAGGTAAAACATGGAATCAATGTCATTCAGATCATTGTAATGATTTCATAAATCTATCATAACTTGAATTTTGTCTTCATAGATATTGAGTAGAGAAATTTGGTATTTTATTTACATGTTTTTTTACTGATAATTTTAGAATTTATCACTCTGCTTACAAAATTTATATATTTCCAAGAAATTATTTCAAGTGTAGTGGATTTAGGAGGAGAAACCTGAGAGAGTTAGGATTGTTGGAATGAATGGTGGAAACCATTTCCAAAATGGTATCTATTTTAGGTATATTATCATTTATTATTATCTTGTACATTATATATATTTGTTTTACATATCAAAGTATTTTATAATTTTTTAAGCTTAATTTGTTGGTTTCACAAAGTCAAGGATATGGGGAAGTATGTGGGGAAAGGGAATAAATAATTGAGTGTTGGTGTAGTGAGTATACTTTTATGTAAATAAAATTAGTTTGTGAAATTATATTATGAGAATTATCTTTATTTGATAGTTCCTTGTTATTTCCATCAATATTTAAAATAATCTGACATCTTTTATATTTATAATGTTATAGATAATATGTGAAGAATAATATGGTTTGTTTAGAAGTGGAATAAAACTACAAGTTGGTTATTCACATTTTTAGTATGATTTAGGAGTCTAATATAATGACCCTATCATTTTACAAATATAATAACAATATTTCAATTATAATTAAACCTAAAATTACATTCCCTGGATCGTAAAGTCTATTGCCATAGAATAATGGGTTCAAAAAACTAAAAACATATGACTAAAAAACATTTCTCTATTTATATAATATTATAATTTCAAAACATTAATTGAGACTATATATATGCATAGGATACCCGGGGGATTACATTAACAATGGGATGGCATAAAAAGACCACTTAAGGAATAAAAATTAAAATAAAGCACAACACTAGGGTGAGATGGCATAACATAATGATATAAAAATTAATGGAACAATATTAAATATAAGGAATCAAAACATGAGATCATATAGTCCAATATTAATAGTAATTTTGAAGAAACATAAAATGTTACTATAGAATGAGTCAAGGATATTTACAAATAGAGGACCATGAGTCTTTGGTAACCAACAAGATCATAGTACGTGGAGTATGAATCAATGGTAACTTCCAAGACCATTGAACATAACATCTCATAAGACTAAACATTAAAGAATATATCTGAGCAATATATAGTTTCACCCATCATAACATGTTCATGAATATTTGCCCCACATGAAAAATCAATTATAAGGAATCAAACGTAAACATATTGTTTACCCATGGAAGAAATTAGATATCTTAAACATCTCCCAAGGCATAACATAAGGGGTTATCACAATGGTGTCTATGAATGAAAGGATTTATATAATAAATTGACATTTATAAGGGAAAATAAGAATATATCAAGGTATGTGGCATCAAACTGAAGTTATAACAAGAATAAAGTGTTTTTATGAAACTTTATAATTAAAACATTATTGTGAGGTTTTAAGGAGAACAGTAAACATCATTTAAAGCAGAAAAGGGAATAACATTTCATAATAAAAGCATATGTGATCAAATAAGTTTTTAATAATAAAATTTTAAACTTATGAAAAATAAAGGATTTTCAAAATGATTATGGAGTGCACTTGAAAATGGGTAAAAAATCAGGATGTTCCCTTTAATCGAATCTTCATGTCGATAAGAATTGATTAGGGAGCCTTTTTGAAACATGTACATCCCTGAAAGGAATAATGATAGAATATTGAGACATTACTTATATATATATATTATAATAATTTATAATATTTATTAAAAATATAATATAATATAATTTGGGTAAGAATAGGGAAATAATAACCCAAAGAAACAATATAGGTTCAAGTAGAATCCCTTGCCTTATGTATGATTGTGTACTTACATTAATAATAATGTCCTATATAAACGCAATAGATTCATTAATTAATAAGTAAAAAACCATTTATACATTTATTTGATTTATTTTAACTTTAATATGATCATTTATGAAATATTTATGGGTCAATAGATTCAATTTCATCATTTGGGAGCATTGTATTTCATGGTTTTTATTATCGATTAACCTGTATACATGTATTGAAAATCATGTAAAATTGGGATAATTATTCGGAATTTATCATAATTGTTATTAATGATTTTCTTATAATTTAAAATTTTCTTATAAAACATTTGGCTTTACGGTGTGAGGATTGTTCATTAGTTGAAATTTTAATGATAAGTGATTAGAGTAATGTAGCGGCTTTTAGATCACAACAAAAAAAACTTATTTATTAAAATATTATCATGGATAAAAAATTTATATATATTAAATAATATATAGTAGAAATATAATAATATGGTTCATCAATAAAAAAAATGTTTCATCGCCATCCTTCAAGGGATTAATTGAAATTGAAAAGTCGTCATCCTTGAATGTGATAAATTAACAAATCTCAGACTATGTATTAATTTTTATTATAAAAGTAGGGGAAAAAGAGAGAAGATTTTGAATTATTCAATTATAGTAATAAAATTATAGTAATTTTATGATAATTTAGTTTTAGAACTCTTTGGACTAGTTGAGGTTACAATAGAAAATAACCTAAAGGAACTTTGAAACGAAAATTAATAGAAAAGGTAAAGGGCATTACCTATTGATTCTTTCTCCTTCAAAACCTATATAGGGGATTGGTGTGGCTATTTTGATACAAAATTGTTATCCATAACATGGGGGTGGGTCATTGTAAGATACGTTAGTATAATTTTTATAGGTCATAAGGATTGAGATGTGTGTAGATAAGAGTTAGTGAGAAGTGGTATTTATAGTGGATGAGAGTTGTGTTTTTCATTTACATGATTCATTAGTATATTATTTCTCTAAAGAAATTAATTATTGTTGATTATTGAGACTAAATAAAATAATTAGGTCATATATGTTCTAAAAATTGGTGTTTATATCATCCCTACATCTTCTATGACCCCATAATTCATTTATTTAGAATTTATCGTAAATTATTGTATTTTACAATTAACCAAAAATTCATTAATTTTATAAAAATACCACATATTCACCCTAACCATTTTCAAATATGTATAGCTTAAAAATTTACACAATATTTTTAAAATAATTTTCTAAATATAAGAAAATTAATTTTTAAATAAACTAATAATTTATATGAAACATACATATTTTAAAATTATAACAAATTTTATAAATCATTTAATATTAACTAAGGTCTCAAAAAATCACCCAAAAAGAATAATACAAGAAAATATTAATTCAAGAATATATTTTAGGTAAATAAAATTTATTTTAAATTATTAAATTAATCATATAATGGTAATTAAATATCAATTCATTACAAAAATAAAAATACATCATTATAATTTTTTAAATATTTATCTAATTATACTATGATATAAAAATATCACATTATAAAATAAAAGATGGATAAATTATATCTATAATTTCATTGGTGAGGTTACTATTAAATTTTTTTTGGTTTACTACTCATAAGAGTTACATTAGAGTTCCAATTTTCATGTTATTATTTCATCAGTAATAGTTCCTTTACTTATAAAAATACCTCTTATTTCAATAATTTATAAATTATAAAGATTTTATTGTGATGTTAATGTGATTTTATGTGATTTTACAACATGAAACAATTATAATAATGAAATTAAATTGATAAAGAATTATTTCTGTATAGTTATGGAATGTAATTCTTTTGTAGAATGATTTATAGAGGTTAGTTGGATTAAATGAAGGGTTTATTGGAAGATTACATTGATTTCAATTATTAGTGAAGAAACAATGTTAGTTGGAATTATTGAGGAAAATTTTTAAGAAATATGTATGTGTGAGGATGGTTCATTAATGGTCAATTGCGTTTTGAATGGAATATGGCGGGGGTAAAAAAGGAATATAAAATTAGAGAAAGCTAGGTTGAGGAATTTAATTATGACAATTTATAGATATTTTGAGTAAGTGTTGAGAATGAAAATGTAAATAAGTTTAGAACCACATATATCCTCTATAACCAAGCCTTAATTTACCATTGATTAACTGTTCATCTACTAATTTTATAAATAAATGAGTATAATTATGTTAGTTATATTTTAAAATTAGATATAAATCATATAGTAGATTCATTTCATTTATAACTACCTTTTTAAACATGTAAGTAGTTAAATTTACATGAGTATAAATCCCTATAGGAGTCTCATATTCTTTATGGGTTCATATTGAAGTGCTAGTTGAAAAACCTCACATGATCATAATGTTAATAAATAATCCTTGTTGATTATTGACATTAATATTTTAAAAAATAACAGTATTCTCATTGATGGAATTCATTATTACAATTGTAGGAAAACCCCACTAGAATTCCAAATACACGAGAGATAAAAAAAATAGTAACTTTTAAATAACTCCCTTGTACAGTTTAATAGTTACCTTTATATAACATGTATAAATATGCATGATATACCCAAACATAAATTTCATAATGTTAAATTACCTCATATCAAGAGCCAAAACAAGTATATAAATATTTTGTACCTATAATATGTTGATATATCATTTCTATTAATGTTTCATATTATATATGACCAAGATTTCTCTATGTAGAGGGAACATGAGGTAATTGGAATAGGATTATCTTATCAAACAAAAACATTAATCATAGATTTTGAATTTCTAGTCTATAGTATTTGGGTTGGTTTAAAATTTAAGTATGGATAAAAATTCATAGATGAGTTTTTGATGATATTATATGTTCTTTTTTCTATACAGAGTGAGATTCTTCTATCCATGATAAGTAATATATCCATTTAGAGAACTATGAATGTCCTCATACCTGTCCATTATAGTCAACCTCTCATAATATCAATCTAGTTTCACAAAATTATAATTTGGATAGATATTTTTCAAATAAAATGAATGAAGAAACATTAGGATATATATTTATGTAACGATTAAATAGTGAAAAATTTATTTCAATTGAGATATAAATATGATATGATATTGTTTTTAAAGATAAATTAATTCCACATGAGTTGTTTCATTAAAATAGATGGATGAACAAGATTTATTCACAATTTCTAAAACTATAGGAAACATTGATAGAAGATTATTTCCTTAAAAATCAATCCAATAATCATGGAATTATGATTTGAAATTTGATTAAAAATTCTAGTAAATAGATTATCATATAATTTATGTGATTGTTTAGTAAATCGAGACACATGCAATTATTTTTTTTAAAATTTACTTGAATTATTTTCCAAAATCCTCCCTAAATATGCTTACTAAAATAAAATTTCCATTGTACAAACAAAATGTGTTACAAGATTAAAAAAAAAGTCATTAATGAGAATACACTATTAAGAGACATAAAAAATACATAAAAACACACATCACGACAAACCTGTCTAAAACAACATTCACTCTTCTAGGAATTCATTATAACTAAAAGATAGCTATTCTCTATGTTGTCATAAAATAAGAAAAATAATGGATCTTCCACCAATAGGAGACATATCAACTAGAATGAAAATTTTCATCCACTAGAATATATGGATCATCCATGAAAAAATAGATATGAAAATCCAAATGTACAATAGACCATTGTAATGAGTGTCAATAATATCATTATAGATAAAAAAAATAATATAAGGTTAATGATAATAATCATTTCATCAACTCCATGCATTTAACCATCATAATCTGGTTGAAACATTGGATTTCCCTAAGAATACGTAAATAGAAAAAACATAACACTTTTGAAAAGACCCATGTAACATGTAGTAAATCAAGAAAAATCAGTCTAGAAAAGAATAAGTAATCTCAAATAATCTATGATCTTCTGATCCGTAAGTAATACACTATGATCTCCACTTATTTCTAATAAAATAATAATTTATAAGAGGTGTCAATATAGAAACACTCACATATTTAGTTTCTTTAATAAACAAAATAATGATCAATAAAAAATTATACTAGATTCATCGATTAAAAATAAATTTATAATTCATGTTCATTTCAATGGAATGTCCGTATACATAATTTTTATATTTCATCTAAATTATTCCCCTATTTTAGGAACAATTCCCACTATTATTTGAAAATATTTATATGTACTTATTCCAACATATTTAATATTTTTAGTAATATTTTTTAGTAATATTTATATCTATGGTGTTTTATGATAAAAGTGATTAAGGTTTCTGTTCATTAGAAAGGGATATTATATTGGATGAAATATTTATAATACAGTTTTTATGGATTCTTATAACGGAAAATGTTTCACAATAATGTAAGTTCCCCCTTAATAATGATTGATTGTCTTATATCATTGAATAACTAATTATAATCTATGATAATTGTAATTAGATCATACGAATATGATATTTGATAAATTAAAAAATCTATAAGTCAAATGTTATGTAAATATTTCATAAATATTATATACTATTTTTTGGACTCGTATCTAGAATATAAATTTTAATATTCATAAATGTAGTGGTTTAAAATATCAATGGGTTTATGTCTGGTTTAATGTATTTTATTTTAAAAACGATAGATAGTAATTATGTTATCTATAATAATCAATCCATGAGTATAAGTAGGTATAAAATTATAATGTTTTTGTTCAATCTAACAAAATAACATTTAATACCTTGCAATTGGATTATATTTTTATTTAGTTATATAGATTTTAATCGAGTTTTTTTATCTTACACAGATTAGGAATAAGTGATCCTATAAGAAAAGAATCTTGATAGAATTGTTCTATCTCATAATAAACATCTAAAATCAACATCCAAATATCACTATATATTTAAATTAATTTTATAGTGATAAATAGAATATATTTATTTTTAAAATATATTCTATATGTCTTCTAAATGTGATTATATTATTATTTCATAAATATTATTCCAAAACCAATAATTTCTCAACCAAGAGAGAATCAAACTATGGCCCCAAGATAGTGGGTCACGTGGTCTAAAGCCCACCTTCCCATATTCTACATGCTTCCAACAAGTAGAAAGGGTCTAAAGTGGTAAAATGGGGATATTTTACCCTCATATTTGAGTGGCACAAAATATAATAGTAATTATACTAATATTAGTGGAAGAATATATCAAATGACATTGTAATAGCTATAAAAATAACACACCACAGAAGAAGAACAATATAAAATATATAATAAAAATTATTGAAGTTTTGAAAACTAAAAAAATTATTAATATAACAATTATATATGATGATTCATATATATGATGATTTCATGAAATAATGATATATAGAAATGGGAACCATGTGAAATCCATATAAAATTTTCTATACAAAAATACAAAAATGAAAAAAATAACTGCTCCACTAGTATCTCGAGAATCTGATCGAGCATCTTCTCCCTTTATCCATACTATAAGCTAAACAAATCAATCATCAATATCATGTAACTTTCCATTGACCCAATAAATAAACATGTAATCTACTTCGGTAACAAATGTTTCCAGACTAGGGTGGGAGATAATGACCTAGTAGGCCACTGACAAGGGTGTCTATATGTAATCCAAGAAGTTAAAACAAATATGTGTGCAGATATATAGAACAATAATCAAATCCAAACGAATTAATAATTATTAGATCATGTTCCTACAGGAAACTAATATTGGTCTACCTACATCGGCATAGGCCGATTTGAGAGTCTGATTAGTAATATTATATATTTTAATTATATATATAGAATAATTATATACTATATACAACTACATAAACTATGTATGATATGATATATGTTGGCATATATTTAGATATTTGGTATTGGATTGACCAGGGTGTAACAGAAAAAACCATAACAAGTCTAATGAGCTGGTTGGCTTATGAAGAGGGTACATGCCATAAATATCATATTGAATGTAGGACCTCATTCTCAACACTAGAAATAGGTGGGGTGAGTCTTCATGCCCAGTAATTTAATTATGGAATGTGGAACATCGTGTATATTGTTCGGATTCTTGTATAACATTGAGAAATTGCAGGCTCAACACATGATGTAAGGGATAGTAAATCATCATTCCCAACATGTCTCTTAACAATTATAACATAACCAATGTCAGTTGATCAATAATAATAATAAAAATATCATGTATGACCAACATGTTATAAAAATTATCATCAATACAAAATATAACCAATGGAATTATAATTCAAATAATCCATATATAAAATAATGAAAAAATTTGTGTGACGTAGCCTCCGTTATCAGTCATTTTAATTAACTTATTTAAATCAATTAAGAACTGAAAAATTCTTTTAAGTTATTCTATTCTCTTTATAATGTAAGGTAAATCCATTTCATGGAATTCCTAGTGCATGGGTAGTGCTTTGGTTAAATAAAAAAGTACAAAAGAGCAGGAAAATCTATTTTCAATATCGGAAAAACTAATTGATTTTGTCTAGTCAATTAAACAATTATAAAAAAATGGAAATTAAATTAGCACACCCAAAGTGGTGGTATAGATTGAGGTTGAAATCCTATGAATTCATAAAATTATCATGAGGAATATAAAAGAAATCTAATATCAATTTAAATGGGAATAAATAATTTCAAGGAAACACATGCAAATATCCACCAATATGTAAAATGGAAGTGATATGAAAAAATCACTACATTGAGGTAAAATAAATAAACCACCTTCAATAGGGAAATGAATGTATTTTTATCCAATATTGACTTTAGATTCAAGAAATATTATAAAAATATTGAATAACTCCATATGGCCAAAAAATAGGGAAAATGATCGCGTACCAAAATAGTGCAGGAGACGGGAAGATAAACCCTGAAATGAAGGATGATGATTCAGGATTTGACAGATTCATATCCAATATGACTAATGATATTTGATTTGATTTCCTGAATTATGAGAAACCAAAAAAACTAAGAATGGAATTATGATAAAAAACTATAGATGAATGGATCACTATCTAATAAAAATGGTTTAGGAAAAGATGGTAATGAGATATTATATTCATTAGAGTTCAAAAAGTAATATCATCAATAAAAATGTGGGGACATAGTTTTCCTATTGGCATTGGCAAAAATGTTGAAAAATAGTGATGCCTCCACTATTTATGAAGTGACCCCACAAGGGATAGATGGACATTTTTCCCATCCCTGTATAAGCTATGTGAATGCCACTTTCCCCAATCCCCTTTCAACTCTCAGATGCATTCATATGGGCTCACATGGTTTTAGGAAAACATTTACAGATCCCTTGTATCCTCATAAATACCCTGAATGGATCAAGAAACATTTTAGGATTGATGGAATAGTTTCCTTTATCCGTGTGGCCAATTATTTTTTCCAAATTATCGATGATTAGGGATCCAAAACCCCCCACTAAAAAACCTCATAACCATATGAATTCATCAGGTAATAGTGTGAGGTAAAAAATAATTAATTCAAACAAAAAGAACACATAGTATGTAGATTCTACCAGACTAAATCTACGAGTAACATGATATAGATTATGATTCAGGGCAGGTGCATTCACCATATAATTTTAAACAATATTTGGAAGAATTGGAAGGTATGGAATTTCCATTCGTACTAGGCCTATTCATCTCTAAAGAGGAAACCTTTTTGAATAGTCATGTGAAGGTGGATAGATGACTTGATTATATAGATATTGTGGAGGGGTAGATCCATCTGGTAATAGTTTAGTATGAATTACTCTATGACCACTAATTCATGTAAAGTTTCAATAATCATACAAGACATGTAAGGGTTCCCCCTCAACCCTTAAAAGGGGTTTGTAAAAAAATAACGAAAACTATTAGGCCTTAAGTCCATTCAGGAAGCCAAAAACAAAAAAGATGTACATTTGAGAGATCAATGTTCAATACAATAGAATTATAAAAACATGTATTGTATCAAAATTGATATTATGTTAATTAAAATATTTATCAACATACTATAATGTTTTTTATATTTTTATTACAGAATTTAATAGAAATATTTCTCTTATGAGGAACATACTAGTGTACAATTATTAGATCTATTTTTAAAAATGATATATTTATATGGATATATTACATACTTTATTAAGCTAAATAATTTTATTTTTATATTGATAAATCAAAATATTAATGTAAAAATCTTGTTATCAAATCACATTCATCTTACATTTATCATTATTTTATTTTAAAAAACATTCAACTAAATATTTCTAAATTTTATATCATCTACATAGATATGAAAAAGTAATGTATCCTTAAAGAATTCCTTGTTAAATAAGGAATAATATTCAATTATTTTTAAATAAATATTTTTTACAATAATAAATATGATATGAAGTACCTATAGATGTAGGTAATTCTGAGGATGAGACAATCATGTCTTATGATATGGGTCAGAGTTCTTAATCAAGTGCAAGAGATGGCATGGTAAAATCTATTAAAGTGTATGGCTGAATAAAAAAACGTCTCCAAATGAAGTTGTACTAATTTTATATGGGTAATATAGTTTTCTTAGAGATGATTTAATTTATTTTGTTTGCTTCTGGCCTTTACAATCATTAAAGTTGGATAATAAATGAATGGGTGTTATATATAGGTGAATATCCCTTGAGATTGATGTTCAAAATGGATTAGGTGAAAATTTAAGATTACCTACAAGGATATGGGCTCTACTATTATATATTTAGGGTATCATATATCTTTTAATGTACCCCATCTCATTCTCTATTTTGTACAATGTGGATGAATTATTCCAATAATATTTATATTCAAGAGATATGTAGAATTAGGGATGGTTAGTTAGGGTGCACTCCAATGGAGTTATTAACAAATATATAAAAATAACCTTATCAATTATGCAAGGGGGTCATTCCTAGTTAAATGAGAAAAAATACCATAAACATATTCCAGTGATTTTATGATGATTTATCTTATCATCTAGAATTCCAGGAGATTAGGTTCCCTAGAAAAATTAATCTTTTTATCTAATGAATTTCATATCAATCTTGATTATCTAATTTTAGTTCTTGAATGATAGTAGATACTCGATCACCATATATATTTTTTAGATAGTATGTAAATATTATAGAGCTTTTAGGATATCCCCAACAACAAACATGTATTGATATTTTTAAATCTATCCATAAAAATGGAAAAGATGGAATTCTCTTAAATATATTTTGGTCAATTTTTTTAAAAAAAACTATAGTTTTTTCATTTACATTAATTATTCAATGATACAATTACCCATTAAATAGAAACTATAGAAATTCAAAGTAATTTTAAACCCTATATACCCATCATAGTAAATAAGGGAATCAATTAACACCATAATGGTTCAATCATTGAAAACATGTGTGGGGTTTTTATGAAGAAATCTAAAAATTTTTGATAAATTTCATCCAGTAAAATTACTATAGATAAGGTCTACACATGTAATATGATTAAATGGATTAATAAAAATGAATAAAATTATTTTGATATGATATATATATATATATATCAATATATTATAAATTTCAATGGGATATATTCTTTTCCATGGGGGATCATGACTCACATATCATTGGTTCTCACTGATCACTCTTAACCTTACATTTAGTTGAAATAATATCCAAGGTATAATATAGGATTATTCTATTTTAATCTCTGGTTATAGATAATATTTTTCTATGTGTGGTTCATAGATCATAGGAACGTCCCCTGAAAGGCCAGACATGGGTGGCCATACATAGTAAACTCATACAGTTGAAAAGGGAGTTAATGGAATGTCATAACACTATGATTTTGGGACACTCAACCATATAGTATAACAAATTTTAAATTAACAATATCTATGAATAAAATCTTGATATATGGGAGGTGTAAGTAATCAAAACCATTACTATAAAATTATGATATCATTCAATGAAAATAAAGGAAGTAAAAAATTCATTGATTTTTCAATTATGTTATGGTTGAAAGTGGGAGATAAGAATATAGAATTTTTCATATATATATATATATGAGAATAAATATTAGGGAACTATAATCATATGATGTAATATGTCTCATATACAATTTGCATATATATTGTGTGAAGATTAGTTATTTATCACTTTAAAACCATACCTATTTTCTAGAGTAATGACTTGGGAAATGATACACCAAAGAAGTAATGTATGATCATTTATTTAGTATTAAACTAATGAAATGACATAGTTTTTTAAAAAATAGTTGAGAGGAATCTAAAATAGAATTAAATATTGGATTTCATTGATATATTAAATCCATATAGGGGAACTATTAAAAATCTATTTCCAGGTTCCTTTTATACTCATTCATATAAGACCATCAAGGAACTAAAAATAAGGTTATTTTTTCTTAGGGTAGACTTTACATATATTACATTTCACATTACTAAGATTAAGTATCTAGTCTCCGTCAAATAAAATCACCCAATATTCCTATAAAACTAGAGGTAAATAGTTTTTCCTGATATCATTAACATGAATCTTTCATGATTGATTCATGAATTTATCTACCAAGAAGAACATGTGTATTTCAAATATAAGAGTATAAAATGTAACAGTTTTCTGAAAATGGAGAAAGACATATATAAATATAATAAAATTGTTCATACAAATACAATAGATAATATACTCATAAAAATCCTATGATAAGTTCGAATTGTACAAAATTATAAAAATCATTGATTTTTCAGATTTTAAACATCATTTTTCTACCTATTATTCATATAATTCATATACATATGGTTTTAGATAACATTAAAGTGATATAATTCCGATTTTTTTAATTTATTTGATGTTTTAAACTGGATGACCCTATTTCTCCTATATTTTCTTTCTTAGTAAAAGTTATTCATAGTAATATTATTAATCATGGGTTTTCAGTGGTTTTAATTTCCCCATTTATATGTAGGATCACTTCTGTGAGCTTTTACTAATTATAAATTAGATATGACATTATGTTATTAGTATTCAAGGAATATATAAATCCACTCATTAAAAATATCATGAGATAGGTATAGATGATTGCGTGGTATTGAATTGATGAAAGAATAGTCACATTTATCTCTCCACGACCATCTCTACATTCCCAACTAAAATCATTACAAAAATGATAGTGTATTAAAATGAGTAATTTTATTATGTATCATTTTTGGGTTCTTATCTATTCATGATGAATTTGAAAACATCACTTTAGCTAAATCACAACACATATAAAATACTAGGGAAGTAGTTAACTTTCATTTGGAGTATGTGTTACTTTTTATTATTATGGTATCACTTATTTTAAATTAATTCATGTGACTTCCAAAGAGTTACCATTGTTTTCGTTTGACATATTTAAATATTCTTGAATATCATTATATGGGATATGTAATCATATAGTATTAATCATTGGACAAGATGTATGTAGAAGGAAAAACCTGTTGAACATGGGTATATCAATTGGGGAAATTTTGAGGATTCAATTTACTTCATCCATGATAAACATATTTTGGAATTTCATGTTAGAATATTACTCTAGGGTGAGATTATGATATATAAATGTGCGGATATGAAGACTTGTTTTGTAGGATTACAGTACAGTTTCCACTACATATTCCTATATGAAAGGTTACCTATAGATTTTTCAAAATAATTCAATATGGATAAACAATTGAAATGATATTTTTTATTGAAATATTACTATTATAGTAAATGAATCTTATTTCATGATTATTCAATTATTAATATTTACCTTCTTTTGAAAACTAGGCTACAAGATTTATAGAGTTGTCCTTGGATACATATCAAATGATTATTTTAAACTCTATTGTCATCTCAAATGAACCATACAATCATGTATTCACTACATATACTTCATACGCCTTCTATATGCCTTAATTTAATATAACAGTGAGACATAAACTAGAGGAAGAAGAATTAAAAAGAATGATATAGTGTAAAATAATATAGTGAAGTACTACGTTTTTCATTGAATTATGCACAACCAAAAAATTCCCATACATGTTTACGTTTAAAGGAAATGACATCATCATACATAAAAATGATATTTTTCTGAGTTTCCAAAATTTGATATCAAATCCCATGTTTGTTTTAATGGTAATAGGATAGTAATGATCATATTTATTATTATATAAGGCTTCTAAATCTTTTATTTGGATGGAATCACAATAAAAAATTATTAAAAAAAGGTTTTATGGTATTTTTTATAAACCTTTTGAGTTAAAATCTATGTTCATGTGGTTATCTGCAATATGGTGGATTATATGAAAATATCTAAATTATATTGGAATATAATTATTATATCATACATTCTATCTATATAGATATATTATGGTCTCTCATCTTCAATCATTGTTTTTTTATTAAACCAAGGGTGTTGTAATCCTTTATCAGTTAAATTATTCCCCATCCGAGGAATTGAGGATATAGATAATTTTAAAAATTAAAATATTTATGTTGGAGATATCAAATGTATAGGTTTAAAACTAACACTAATGAATTTTGTTATTATAACAACACTATGGGATGTTTCATTATTTATGATTCATAGGGGTTAGTGGTGATGGACTTTATTACATCCCATGATCCTTGAAATTCTCTGAAAACTAAAGGAATGAAAATGTAGTGATTGATCTCTTTGTGAATTTTATGTTGATTCAAAATAAAAGAGTAAAATTAATTTAAATAAAAACTATTATTACCTTATTTCATATAAAGGAACCTATTTTCACCAAACTTTGATTCATCCTTCAATTTTAGATCAAACTGGGGAAATAATTTAGATGTTCAGAATAATTTTTGAGTGTTTAGTGTACTATGAGAAATCAATCAATATTTCCTAAGGAATATTTAATGGTATTTACCCTATATATTCTCGAGGTTCTAGTTTTAAAATCATTTTTTAACTCTTATATTAATAAATCAACATTGAGTAATAAATTATATGATTTTGGAGACTATTTCCATAAAAATTTTGGATGGGTTTCCTATTGCATTGTTGTGGGTGATTAATGATGGATGCACTATTTTTTTCATCCATTTTAACATATTTTTCATTAATATGGAATCCAAATTGTTCCCACATCCATGATAAGGCATGAACCTTATTTCTAAATGCTGGTAGCCGATTGGATATTCCATCCCAAAGATGATTAGAAACTCAGATTGGTTGAGTGGATAAGTGGTTAGTACCATCACACCCTTTTTGGGGGAATTATTTCATATTACAAGACTCTAAAATAGATTAATTATATGTTCACAAATCCATTCCATATACTAATATAGGATTGTTTACCCAAATAAAATGATTGGTTTTTGAATCCTTATTTTGTAAATGGGTTATATTATTGAGACCACAAATATATATCTCATCTTCTCCATATATATCCCATTAATTATTTGAAAATGGGTAGAAATTATATTTTTAATCAATAAAACTAGATACTCTAGTGTTTTCCATCTTCATGGAATAAAATTTGTATTCAGTGGATGGGATTAAACCATCATGAAGTGTACTTTATATAACTTGTGTAATAAAAATCAAAAGATACACAGTTTTCTTGAGTCTAAGACATGTAGTTTAATATCATCATGAAAGGACATATATGATGTCACTAAGGAAGTGGGTATAGAGATCGATCATTAGGGCTGAATCCTATGTATCCTAATTATAATAAGAATCGATGTCATCATGGTTTGATCCATGCTCATTTCATTGATAGTAAGTCAAAAATAACTAATTCCCTTGAGAATTATTACTTATGGTATTAATAATATGGTATTCCTTCAGCCATACACCTAGGTGGATGTCCTTATATGATGGATGTCATGTCATGTCATTGAATTTTTTTTACACACTGATGTTTTCAATGCTAGTGGGAATTAAGGATTTTAGTGATATGATCATTGTATATCACAAATCCTACATGATCTTCTCTAGGTGTCAGTAAGAAGGGAGAAAAAGCTATTAGAATCACTGTATATGGGTATATGAATTATGCACCGAGGAGGCCCTAATATATTATTTGATATAAATCTAGTCCCTTATTTATTTTTCCTATATATATTTTTTGGATTGGAATTAGAGTCAACATATTTAAATTAACTTCTCAATTCGCTGGTTGATGAGGAAGAATGATGAACCCACATGAATGTTTGGGCCCCATTTTTAGAGCATTCAAGAAATGTCGGAAAATTCATCGATTTGGATTACCATTAGAGATTGACCCTTTATAAGGATCTCATTATATCATATTTGGATAGGAATCATAGTCATCATTGTTCAAAAGGTGTCTCTCTATGTGTGTCTTTAGAAAAAGGTTATCGTGTCCCAGGGTGTCTGCCTAAATTTTTTTTGATATCTAAATATGTTATATATTTCAAATTTGCATGTCTAGGTATGTCTAGAAATTCCAGTGATAAAAAATTTAAATGTATATAGATGTCGAGGATACATGTCTATGTGTCTTCATGACATGTTCATGGATGGTCCCCTGATCTAACGGACTTGTACGGGGCTTCCACATGACAAGGAAAACATGTCAAAGATTCTTCTCATGATAAAAGAATAAATATTAGATGGATAATTCATGAATCAACTATATTTTCTTGGGATTAATCTCATGATCTATGAGGATACATCACAGTGTGCCACATGATCAAGGACAACTTGTTAGTTGTTGATCACAACATGATTCACTATTTTATTTCACCCTTACATCACTATGTTAACATAGATTGTTATTGAAAATTATAAAAATAATACCAAAAATTAACATCAAATTTTATTCAATTATTTATTATTTATCAATATTAAGTGAAAATTTTTACTTTTTTGAGGATTATATTGTGGGAGGAGGTTATTAGGATGGCATGATATGATCAGGAAGAAAAATGGTCCAAACATCAGGGACTCCCATGGATATATGTCCACAATTTGAAACTTTTCATGAAATACGTTCTTCCAAACGAGCTACATTTTTTTAATTGATCAAAAACATATGGGTATAAAATAAATCTGAAGACATATGATCCCAATTCATCCATCTATTGGACCAAAAATACTAATATATACAAGAAAATAAATATGCTCTATGTTCAGTGTTTTGTTATGTAATTTTATAATATCTCCCATTAATGATGTCCAGTGCCTAAAAAAATTTAAATAGTGTTATTCCGGACAGCGTTTAACAATTAAAATCTTTTTACTATGTCAATGTAAGGACTATTACTAGTCAAAATAGGGATAAAAGTGTTATCTATAAAAATGGTTTACCAAAACCACAATCCATTTTTCGTATGAAAGGAATTCATATTTTACTGTTGGACTAATGAGTGATATACTGTCATCTTTTGTTGCAAAGGAGTCATATCATCACCTTGTATGTTATAGAGATCCAAATTCTCATATGTATATCTGAAATTAATTACCTTAAATTGATTCATATTTGAATTATTTGTTTTATTCAATAAAATGGAATATTGTTTACATTTAACCAATAGTTTTAAATGTTTGAGTGCATGAATTGGGTTTTTCTGATTCGACAACATAATAATCCTTATATTCCCCCCATATTTGAGATATAAATTTTAAATTTGTTTTATTTTACCACGAATAAGAGAAGGAAAATCTCAATACTATTTTTATTTAATGGTTTGGGTCAAAATGCAATTTTATAAAACCATGGAAAGTAATCGAGATTAAGATAAATTTCAATGTAGGAATTATAAAAACCTAAATTAATATATAATAATAATAATTAATATTTATTTTTTCTAGTGAAATCATAAAAACCCATTTCTATTATAATTTTCAAAAGATAAAATTTTCAACTATTAAACTATATTTCTTTGGTTATTTTCTTATAACAATTTTCCACACCACCCAAACTTTTCAGTTATTTTAAATGATAAAACACACGATAAACCACCAATGTTCCTTTTGAGGAAACCTAGGTTCAACCTTATACTACAGAAAATCATATAAAACCGCTTCAATTTTAAATTTCATGAATATATGGTTATATTTTGGAACCATTTTCATGGATTGATTTGGTTTATAGTGTGTGTTTCATATAAAACCGTTGTTTTTTATAAAAATAATTTTTTTCTTCTTTTCTTTCGATATTTTTTATGTTATTTTATAATTTCATTATTTTATGGATTGTTTATGACATGATCATCATGAGAGGAACTACGTAATTGAAAATATAAATTAGAGAGGATCTTATGTCATCAACCCCATGAAGTACTAAATAATAATTTAATGGAGGAAAAATAGATCATCGAAACACTTATCTATCCCTATTTTTTTAAGAAACCAACATCAGGGATGAAATAAGCAATTATAATATGTATGAAATATCATATAATTAAACGAAAAAACCCTTCCTGATGTTGATATCCAACCAACTTATATTCAAATTCACGGTGAAGCATCAAACATTAAACTAAAATCATGTTGACTTCACATATCCCAAAAAAACTCCTAGAATTTCTGTAGAATAAAAATGAAAACACATAAATGAATTTCACCTTGGATATTCAATAATAAAACCTACATATTTTGATTAACGAAATTTAATATTTAGAGGATTCATATTCTCATTGGAACACACTGCAAAATATGGGTTATATTATGCAAATTTTCTAATACAATGTTGTGAAGAAATTAAAAACCATTCCCATGAAAAATATTTCCAAGCCTATAGAACAACAAAAATATGGAATGAATGTTTTGTAACATTACAATTACAATGGGAAAAACATTGTGAAAACATGGAATGTTTTAAAAATATTTTTTCATGTTTCACACACAATAAATTATGTGAAGAACAATTAATAAAATGATTTTATAAAGGTTTCATTCCAACTGATTTTAAAATTATTGATGCTTATATAGTTGGAGCACAAGTTAAAAAATTCAATATCATGGCAAGGAACCTCATTGAGAACATGGTGCAGAACATACAGAAATTTAGTTCAAGGTCCAGAATACCCATTCGATGTGTCGATGAGGAGAAATGTTCAAAATTCAAGAATATTGTGTAAATTAGGATTGAATAGGTATATAACCATCTATAAAGTCTTACTATTTTAAATGGAAAATACCTTCCTCTTCCTATAACTGGTTAATCTATATAATCCATCAAAACCTGCTATTCTGACCAATTCCCCTCAAGTAAGAGAAACATCTAAGAGTTATGAGTCATTATTCCAAAGAAGCCTTTATAACCAAACCATTACAAAAGAACCAAACCATAAATTCATCTCTGGGGGGAATCAATTCGATGACTATAGGAAAGAATGTATTCATACCAACCTCAACAATCATTGAACCAACTAGGGATGAGTTGTCACCCTCCAACATCACCCAAAGATCCTCAACGACCCAAAGGACTGTACACCATCTCCCTGAAAATGTTATCCTTTTAAAGAATACCTGGTGAAAATAGTGTATGTAAATAATCATCAATTCTAATAGAACACACAAACAACAATAAATGACCTCCAAAACAAAATTAGATTAACTCACCAACAGGGTGGGTGAAATCCAATGTGAAGGCTCTGCTAAACGTCCTTCTCAACCACTTTTCCAGAAAATAGACATAAGAAATGTAATTTCCACAAAACATTAGAGTGTAAAACAACTTAAAAAGCCTAATGAAAACTCAAAAATTGTTATCCCATCATGAGGAAAAAACCATTCCAAACATATCAAATAATCCAAATAATGAAACCTATGTCTTCAAAAAATACAACCAAATGAAAAAGTGTGTATGTTTATGATCTTCCTAGACCCATAATTCTTCATTCATTTCCCCAATGGTCCCAACATACATTGGAATCAAACAAAACTGAGCTTGATAAGAAAAATTTGGAAACATCCACAAAACTGCAGGTACAGAAACCTTTGAGTGATGTTCTGTATAAAAATTCATGATATGAAAATTTTCTTAAGGAGATGTGTACATAATGAAGATGGATTAATTGAGAAGAAAAATATTTCATGGGGACTAAATGTCTCTACATTATTATATCCATAACTCTCAACCATATTCAATTATCTTGGAAAATTGACATTCTCTTTCACTATAGTGGAGTATTTGTTTTCCAATGTTATGAATGATTTGGGTGCTTACATAAATGTGAAACCCTACTCTATTTTATTTTAATTTCATGTTGTGTAATTGAAACCCACAATAATACATTCAATTGTTAAAACTAAACTTCCACACATCTCATTGGTGAGTAAGAAGATATTCTTGTGAGGGTGGAAAACATAACTTTCCCTTCTGATTTTTATGGGCTTAAAAAGGAAGATGATAGGATGAATAAACACTGACCAATTATTATGTTTAGTTATTTCATGAAATCTTCTAAATCCATTATTAATTTCCCTAGTGGTATATTATCTATAGATATTTGGTGGTGAAAGTTTCCTCTTCAACATCCATGATTCCATGATTTACACCTCTAAAGATCATTCCTTACATTTAGTTAATTCTATTGATATACACCCTTTCATTACAGAATAATTTATTTCCCATAATCCCCATTCATAGTTTCCATCACTGATATACGTTCAATATAATGAATCATATATTTAATTTTGCAATGTTTTATAAAATTTTAAATCTTTATCATTAGTTGATTATTTAATGTGAATTATAGATCCAATGACCATCAATGAAAATTCATAGATTTTAGAATTTTATTTATCATATAATGATGTAACCATGTAGTAGTTAGATAAGATCATTGACCACAGTATTTCACATTCACTCATATCTTTAAAAAATAGTTGAATTGTAACTCAAAACACAGCCTAAAAATAGATATAATTATATCATTATAATGGAAACAAGATTCCTAGTATCTTATCTAGTTAACCCTATCCATATATTGAATTGTGAAATCCTAACCATTTGAGGGAGTATAAACATGAATTTGGATGGAAACATTCCATAATTACGGAATTATCCCATCCACTGTCTTTCATCATATATCATTAAATGATGAGGCTAAACCATTGAGTTAGGAACAACACCATCTTAAAAAAAACATCAATGATGCTGTTAAAAATTAGGTAACAATATTTTCGGCTAGTGGAATAATTTATCCCATATTTGATAGCTAATGGGTTAATAAATTATCATTATTTCCTATTTAAACTATTCTAAAAATAATAAAAAATAAAATTGTTAGTTAGTTCCATCCCACGTGAAGAATTGTTGCTATGTCTATAATGACCATCATTGACTAAACCATCACACCAAGAAGAAACATTTTTCATTACCTTACATTGATCAGATGATAGAGAGGCATTTTTTGGATGTCCCATTACCACATTATTGATGGGTATTCTGTATAAATTCATATATATATATTTTCCCATATGATCATGAAAAGACAAAATTTAATTTCCCCTTTGGTACATTTTCTTTTAGGATGATGTAATTTGGTCTATTTAATGATTTAGGTACTTTCTAGTGATGCATGGTTAGTATTTATTGATATTACCTGGTGAATTAGAAGAAAGTTTCCAAGGATGATTACTCTATTTATGGATCCCCTTATGATGAGTGTTTATGTTGTATTGGTTATATCCTACATCACTATATTGAAAATAATCTTATATTAAATTATTAGAAATGTCATTTTGTTGTACAAATTCGTATTGTACATGAAAATGGAATTTATAATAATAGTATCCACCTAGATAAAAAAATAGACATCAATTATTACAAAAAATTCCCCAAAATTGTGTGGGTAATGTGGTATTTCTTATGTAATGATGGATTTTTTTTGTTTTTTATTTTAAGAATTTAGTAATAATTCTCTCTCCCGATACTGATTTCTCCAAAAAAAAATAAAACGAATTAGTTTATGATAATGAACTATATTAGGATATTATCAAATTGAATTTGTGTCTCACATCACCCCTGATAATCCGTCATCTTTGGTGGAATTTACTATTTAGTTATTGTGTAACCCCTCTAAATATGTAGTTCAGTCAGTCTTGTCAGAGTATATTGGTCAAGATCAATACGTTATAGCCAATATCTCTCACACACTAGACAAGAACAAAAAAACCTAAACCATAATTGAAACATAAATCATTAAAATTGTATTTTCTTAGGATAAATTCAAGTAATACTTTTTTTGATCCTTTGTAATTATGTTCTCATATCGTATAGACCTCTGGTATCTCCATAAGAAATAAGAAGAATGAAATATCATTTGTTGGATTCTTCTACTATTTTAATTGAATGATGTAATTTGGGATAAAAAGGAGAATATTTTTTTAAGTTGACCATGTTAATAGGATTTTCAAACTATTTGACCTCTATAATGACACATTCCTCTCTATATATTATTTCATCCCTCATAAGAACCATTATGACATAGTTAACCATGACCCTTGGTATATGGACATTGTGAATATTTTGGGGGCATTTAGGAACCCCAAATATTTTAGAACTTCACAATCCAAACTTGTTAACAATGAGTCATGATGGTACATTTGGTTTGACACATACCTATGGAGAATTTTTAACGACCATGTTTTTTGTTGTTATATCCCTTACCATGAGTTTACAACTTTATTTTAGCATCGGTCACACATTGGAATGTGGGGGGTTCTTTTTCTATCAATGTGAATTTTTCTAGGTCCATGAATTTAATATAATTTTGTCCATCATTCATTAGATATTCTCATTGGTTTTAAAATTCAAGCCCAAGATGATAATTCATAGGGAATAACTCAAATGGGATAAAGTGACCCCAACAAACCATGTTATTTCATGTGATATTCAAAGCCTAAGGAATTGATTTCATTGGGACTTCCCTAAATTAATTTTTTTAATAATATTATCTTTTTATTATGTCTTTAATTTTGTGAATGTAAAGTCTACAAGGACTGATGAATCTTGATTGGCTATAAATTTTATAAGATCTCAAATTTTCCACTTGTTTTCATTCAATGATTTATAATTAGTGATCAAGGTTAACATTTTTGTAATCAAAACATGAAAACATGCAACATAGGTATCAAGATTTACATAAATCCCATACTATATATCACCACCAAACTAACAAAATATTATAAATTTTATTTCGGCATGTTAATCAAATCATCAAGAAATATGGTTCAAAAAAATTGAAGGATTAGATTTTACTCTTCCATAATACACATTAGTTATACAATAAAGATTTTAAATCCGCAATTAAAATGTCACCATATGAAATTATTTTTTCAATGGATTTGAATATCCCTATGTAGGTAGATAAAAATGAATCTTGGACTGTTAAATAATCTAATAAGAACCTATTAGATATAAGTGATCTTTGAATGTTTCATATTCATTATATAGAAGAAATTCAAATATAATCAGATGAGAACTCCAAAATATATATGCATTGAATAAAGTTTTCCGCTAATGTATGATCCTTCATTGCTAATTCCAAATTTTGGAAATGTTCCTCATTTATAATTCAACTACAAATTTATAGCCAAGTATGTTTTTTCCTGATGGTTTCGACCATACACTTTTCAAATGTATAATTATTTTGTAAGGAATAACGTATAGATTAAAAAACCTAAAAAAATATTCAATGATAATGGGAAATAGATTAATCACTTTCATGAATCTGTTTCAAATTCCATAGTGGAGGAACACCACATTTAAAAAGCAACATACTAGTGACACACACCAGTTATTTATCCTTCCTTAACCTAGTCTGTTTTCATATAGTTTGGAAACTCCACACTCTAGGTGTGGGGGAATAGGTACATTCCTTAATATTTTTAATCAATTTTATCAATTTTTGTCTTTTTTCACACAATTCATAGTATTTTTATTTTTCCAAGAATTATTATGTTTAGTAGGATATTAATCATATTTATTATTTTTCAATTTATCATTTTTGAATTTTTTTTCTACCTTCTCCTTTTTTATTGGAATTATTTTTTTTGATTCCCACATAATCAAGAAAGTTATTGAATAATCATAAAAAATATTTCCATTACATTGTGTTTTAACATTTAATGAAATTTATTATCATTGTTTTCATTTGAGTTTGAGGAGAAAAATAACAATGAAAATGATTTTTATCAGTAATTTGATTTTTTATCGATGATATAAATGGTTATGTCTCTATAACATTTTTGAGATGATTGACACACTTAGTGTAAGTAGTTTATTGGTTAAAAATATCACATAAAATACCACATACATCATTCCTCATAACCATGAATTGGGAAAGTTTATTACTCAACCAAAGGTTTATATTAGTTATCTTAATATTGATCATCTTTAAAAAATTATTTTTCCATACATTCATTATTTATCCAATATATTTCATTAATACACCAGATTGACCTAAATGTGAGTAACTATTGGTTTAATTTTGTACATCCTTAAAAAATAATGAGGGGAGTTATAATTTTGTTAAAATATAGAGATAGATATGTCCAGATCATATGTTATGAAATTTTGGAAATATTTTGGGAGTGTGTCTTCAAATTTGAGTGCAAAGGATATACAAAATGTTTAGTTGAAATATTTAGGTAATAATAATTTTTTTAAAAAAAACCAATTTTAGTTGGTTATAAATTTTAATGATATCATTAAATGGTTTCACAGACTCATGAGGAGAGTTAGTGACTTTTTTGAATTGTGAATTCCTCACATAGATAGGTATCACACATCTCCATTAAATTAATTTTCATGCAATATATGAAACATATTTTTCCATGATCACTAAGAATAAAACATTAGTGTGTTTTTTTCATTCATATTATTTTTCTAATAAATTAAATTTTTTTGGAAATTTAAATATTCTGGAATTTGTGAATATCTCAGTTAATAATTATTGGAAATTTGACATTTCCCATGAGTGAATATTTTTAGGTGTGTGTATTGATCAAACAATGATTAAATATATTATATCACCCTTATAACACCATGATAATGTAGATTTGTATTGAAATTTTAAAAAAATTCATCAAATTTGATTCATTTTTTATGACTGTTTAAAGGTAACATTTTAATTGTTTTCATGTTTTCATTAAAGGAGGATGTAATTTAGAGTGCCTCAAATGATGTAGTAAGAAAATTGTCTAATGATCATTGAATCCCATGGATTTTTTTCTACAGTTTTACATTTTATTTTAATTTATAAATGACAAATCGCATGAAATTTAGTGAGTTTATTCCAAAATATAACAGATACATCTCATCTTAAGACACCCAATCCTAATTTTTTCTATCTGATGGACTAACCAAAATATCAGTCCAAGGAACCGAATTTTCTCAATAACAAAACACTGGTTCTGTAATTTGGAAAATTCTGCCATTGTATATGTAAAATGGAAACCAAATTATTTATATTGGTATTCAATAAGGGTCTAAAAAAGTATTCTCTTTTTATTATGTTGAGTTATGTTCATTTACTATTCCAATACAGAGATATAAATGTTATCTCTAAACATGGGTTCCCAACCCCACACACACATTTTGGCTATAAAAGGGAACCTCAGGCATCCCATTTAAATGTTCGACCAAATAGATATTTATAGATACCATATATTTTTAAACATAATATCAAATAATTTTAAGAACAATTAACCATAAATTTACAAGATAATGAGTGTAAAGTATAGTGTCTTGGGCTGATTAGAAGCAAAAAACTAAAAACATGGAAATGGAATATAATATTTTTATTTTAATCGTCTATAAATAGCTACAAACTTCCTTTGATATCTTACATATTCATAGAATTACCTTGGGATTATATGAATAAAATGGATGAGTTAAAAATACTAATAAGGGTAATACCATATGAATAAAAAAATCACATGGGTTAAAAGTCATAACATTCTGACATAATAAGGATGGTAACATTAATAATCATAAGTATGTAATAGGTGTAGAGAAAATAAACATTTAATTAGGGATTCATTGGAATGTAAGAAAAATACACCACATGACATAAACATGAGTCAATGAAACCTCTAATGACCATATCACATGCAGGAAAACGTCCCATAAAGTAATCAGGTTCACAAGCTATCCCAACCTAACGTGTCACGGTTCCAAAAATTTCCCAATACATTAGATTTCAAATTGGGTACACTCATAATAAAATGTTCCTGATTATGTGTTCCACATGTAGTGTCTAGTATATGGGTTACTCATGGAATGAATTGGGTATCAAAATCATGTCATAAGTAATAACAAAAAGTAATATTAAAATGATGTCCATGAAATAATGAATATAAATCATACATGGAAATTCATAATTTAAAATAAAAAATATATCATCATATGTGATTTAAAACATATGTGAAAACACCTAAAAATCATATGTAATATACGTTAGTAAGAAAAAATATTAGTGCAGTTTAAGGAAAATATTAAACATTATCTAAAACAAAAAATCCTAAATTATTTTATAGATCCAAAAATAAACCCAGATTTATTTTCATGTTAAAATTATTTATTTTAAAAGAATAATTGGTTATTAAAACATATTATATAGTGCATATAAATATGGGTGAGAAATACGGATGCTTGACTAATTTGGGATTTCTTACCAATATGAATTGAGAAGTAGACCATATTAAAATTTTATTCACCATTACATAATGATGAAATGATATGGGTAAATTATTTTTAAAAATATACATAGAATACAAAAAATTACTAATTAAATTGAGATTGAGATAGAAATCATCACACGAATGAAAAATTGTGGTTCAGGGAGAATCCCTTACATTATATCTGAAAGTGTTCTTTAATGGATTGTAATGTCATATATAATCAAATATAATACATTAATTAATTAAATCATAACCATTTATAAATGAATTTTATTTATTATAATTTTATTATTTTCCTTTATGTAATTTTATTTGAGTTATAGAATTTAATTCCATCGTTTGGGAGTGATATTTTTATTGGTTTTCATGGTTGTTTCACATTTATTCGATTATAGAGGATGATATAAAATGAGAATAATTATGTAGAATTGAAATTATATGTTATTAATGATCATACATAACACCAAATGGTTATATTTGATATTTGGTTATATATGGGGAGGATGAATCCTTAGATAAAATTTTAGTGATAACTGTCTATATTATTTTGGTAGTTTTTTGATTATCAGAACCATATTTGTTTCATTTTTCATTATTGTCTTTGAATGTTATCTTACAAACACTAAAGGGTTATATCATACATTTTCAATTATTTACTATCCAATATAATGGTTTTATATCTAGTCTTGAATGTAGAAATGTAAAATGAAATCTTTTCAACCTCGAAAATGATCAATCAACAATTCTCGAATGATATTTTCATTATTAGAGTAAAAATTTAAGGATAAGATAGTGGATTGGGTATTTTATATAAATATAATAAAATTATTTTATATTTCATACATTGGAGTAATAATTTATGTTTTTATAGGGGATCTATAGAGTGTATAAGGAAATATAAAAAATTTAAAAGAAAATAAAGAAAGTGAAAAGGGATTTTACCTTTTGAATTATCTTCTATGAGGGCCCCCTTAAGAAAATTGGTTTTGATCATTTATTGAGACCATAACATCTTGAATTTAGAAAATATTCATGGGAAGATTATTAGGATTGAACTGGAAAATCTTCAAGGATTATGATGTGTGGATAGAATATGTGGGGTGGGGTTGTATTTATAGTAGAGAAGAGGGGTGTTATTTATTATTTTAATCAATTTTATATATTCGTCCAATATAAGAAATATAACGGATTATTGTGACAAATTAAGTTACTAGTGAAAATGAGTCCAATCTAAATGTTTCTTACAACATGCATGATTTTAAAATTCATGTATTTAGCCTAAAATGTTATGTATCAAAAATTAACATATTTTTCTACTCACAAAAAATCAACTAAATTAGAAAAAATTGTCCAAAATTCACCATAACCATTATTTAAAATGATAAATTCAAAAATATAATCCAATTTATTAAAAAAAATATAAATACGTGATATTATTTTTTAAATAAAATTATTATTTATTCCAAAAATTTCAATTTTATAATTATAACTGATTAGCTATAACATTGAAAATTAATTATGTTAACCTAAAATGATCTTATAATCATAAGGAAAAAATATTGATTTCTGAATCTATTTATTAAAATATGATTTTTTTAAATCATTATATTGATTATAATATTGTAAATAAGAATTAATTTTTTTATAAAAAATATCAACACTTAATTGATCATTTTCAGGAAAATGATTTTCATAAATTATGATATAATTATATAATGTTATCATTTATAAAATAGATAGATTTTATTTATAATTTAAAATGTGAGGTTAGTATTCTATTATAACTTTTATTAAATATAAGGGTTATAGTACTATTCTAATGATCTAATTAGTATTAGCATGGAAAAAGTTCCTTAGTTTCTGAATAACCTTATATTTCATTCATTATTAATTTATAAATATTGTTTTTATTTTTAAGTGATTTTATATGATTTATACTATATAAAATAATTATAAGATGGGAAACGTCATTGATTAAATTCAGTTCCATTTCATTCTTCCCCCATTCTGATGTTTCTCCATCCAAATCATTTTTCACAATATATGGGAAAAATAGGTGAGGATACTTCTCCTTCATTTCCTCCTCTAGTTTCTAGGTGGCCTCTATGAACATATGGTTCCTCCATAGAAATTTGTCCATGAGTGTAGTATATTTTTAGAAAATTATCTCTATAGTCCAATATCTTCAATGAATGTTCCTCAAAAGAGATATCATTTCCCAAAATTATGTTCTAAGTATTCAGTACATGTGAGGGGTCTGTAATGAAATTCATCAAGAGGGATATTTGGAATGCATCATGTACTTGAGACATGGTTTGTAGAAGTACTAGTCGATTTCATATATCTCAGATGTAATCAAGAATCTTGAAGGGGATGATGTATTGAGGACACAATAATCAATTCATCCAAAATTTCATAATCCACTTCTTGGGAGTTTTTTAGAATAATACCATATATTCAATATTAATCATAATTTGACATCGATGATTATAAACATATCTCTTTTTTCATCTTTGGGATACATTGATGAGTTGTTGAATGTTTTTCACATTTTCCACCATTTCATAGACCATTTTAGAACCAATTATATTATTTTATGTAACATTTTACACGAATGTTAGTGTTCTTCATCTATTCCCATAAATTACTTCATATAGATCCATTTGGAAGCTCTAGAGGAAAATATTTTTGTATGTGAACTTGGATATAGGTAGTTGATAGTACCACCCCATTTTGAAGAAAAATGAATACACTCTCAATATGACATTGAGTATCTTAATGGTCCACTAGTATTTCCCTTCAGGTTGATGATGATAGGAAATAATGATGTGAAAATTAGCATTCAATGCATGTTTGATACGTTTTATGAACATTGAGTTGAAACAAGGATCTCGATCAGATATAATCTTTAATAGTAATCCCTACCACTCCTTTGATATATATCATTTCATGTTGATATAGATAGAAGTATTCTTGAATTACGATTAAGTGATATGTCTTAGAAAGATGTTTCAAAAAAACCAATATAGCATTGTTTCCAATGGATTTATTCTTATTAATAATGGAAAAGTCCTTGGTGTTGTTCTCCCACTCCATTGTTGATATGAACAATGGTTTAATTTTCCTTATAGACTTTTGTCATCCAGATATTATTTACAAAAATTCTAGAAACATTGATGCATATTCACCGATATTCATCTTCATATTGTCCCGCCAATAGTTCCCTTGGAGATCTGAGTATATATTTGTGCTCCCTATGGGAATAGAGAATGTTGAGATATATTGGTCATTAATAATCTATTTCATTATCTATAGATTACTAGGTACACATAGTCATGTCTTATATCTTACTACTCTTTCCTCAGACATTTTGTAAACTGAGGATTCCTATTTCTAACAGCATCCACATATTTATGAATTTTCACATCATTTCCTTAATAATAAATTATTTTATCTATTAGGGATGGTTGGGAAATGTATTGATAAATGATTAATAATTTTCCTCCCTTAATGATTCACATTTCCATCTTTTTCAAAAATAAAGATATTAGATCCTTCTCAATTCTCATCATTGATAATGTTTAATGATCCTTTCAACATAGAGCATATTCTACCTTATTTGCTTTACCAGTATGGTAGTTGATTGTATAGACATAATCCTTGATGAGATCTAACCATATTATCTATTTAATATTAATCTCTTTCTATGTTAATATATATTGGAGCCTTTTGGGATCAGAATATATCTCAAACATCACCACATAAAGATAAATCCTTTATATTTTCAATATTAATTTCAAATCCTCCCACATTATATCATGTGTATGATATTTTTTTCTAATTATTTTTTAACTTCCTATAGTTATACTCTATCACTTTATCATTTTTCATTCTAAAAATAATAATCCCTTATTTGAAGATTCACTATATACCTTATATTGTTCCATACATGTCGGTAGTATGACAACTAGCATAGTGAAAATCTTCTTTTCAACACATTTAAGTAGTCTTCAAATTCAATAGTCTAGAAAATCATTTATCCCTTATGAGTTAGCATGGTAACATCGTTTTACAATTTTGAGAAATTCATCAAAAATATTCGGTAATACCTAGCTAGAACTAAGAAAATATGGATATCTGTCACAGATGTTGGCGTGGTCCAATCATCATTTTTCATTATATTTGAAGGGTCTATATATATTCTATTGATTTTGGTAACAAGACTCGAGAATGAAATATACCACAAATATTTGTAGGATATTTATGAAGACAATATTCATTAAATCCATGAAAAAAACTATGTAATTATTTATTCTTATGTTATTTACTATTAACACATAGTGTACATACCATGTTTGAAATATATTCCTTGGAATATCTTCCTTCCTTACCATTAATTGCGGATATCCCTCCAAAATTTCCACCATAGATAAATATGTTCCCCGAGATTGATGATTGAACATGTAATATATCATTGAAAATTGATAATTGATATTTATCATGATTTTTTGATCTCATGATAATCAATTTATAGGTTCCTTTATAAGTCCTTATTCACAAAGTGGACTGGTACACCCAACAGCGAAGCACTCTAGCAGATACAAATTTTGTCTATATTATCTTCTAACATCTTCTTGAGATCTTCTAACTAAATTCTGGTGATTTTATAAGTCTTCTATGATATATATAGATATCCATAAATATGTTCAATTGATAACTCAACATCTCAATTAGGATAAAGAACATGAAACTCCTATGGGAACACATCTCAGTATTCCCTCAAATTGGGAACTTCTTCTAGCATTATTCTCTCCTTTTCTCAATAATTTCACCTAGATATTATTTCTCATAAGAAATTAATATCTTCACTTGATAAAATGATTCTAAAATATATTCATCATCCTCCTTACACTTGTATAGAATTGGGGGAAGATTCTGCGTGTGAATAGTGATATCTATTTTCAAAAATTGATGTGGGATTTTATAAAGGTAGTCAATCCATTCTCAATATAGTATTAAAATCATTTAATGGATGTATAAAAATAATTATGGAGGATATGTCAGAAAAAATTAATTGGGGAGGATTTATATAAATTTGATTTAATAATGGATATATTATCTATTTTCACATACAACCCAACTTACATATTTTTTTAGTTTTTGTATTGTTCTAGTTAACATGAATGATATGAAATAATTCATTAAACTGAAATCAAATAGTACATTCACTATTCATTAACATCTAACCTATGTACCTATAAACACATACCTTTCAGTTTCCATCTCTAAAATTTGATTGAATATTCCTTCCCATGTTTATTTGGAGGTTATTCTTGTTTATTTCAACAAAAAAACACTTGTCTTAGATAAATGGATTTCATAATATTCATGTATCGTGATGTTGAAAGAATAAACTAGATGATGAGTGGTGATCGGAACCTTCCTATCTAATTCCACATTACTGGGATTCCTTATATCCCTTCGATATTTATTAGCCTTATGACAATTTGATCAATATTTTATGAATCTCTTGGATTCCTTTAAAGAGTTTCCAAGATTCTTCTTCCCAAAATTTTGAAACATCGGATATTGGTTCTCCCTTCCATCCTAGGATTTATCTGCAGATCAACCAATATAAAACTACATTTTCCTATTTTCTTCATAAGAACCATTAGACCATAGAGGGTATTCTATTTCCATTTCATCCTTAATGGAACAATGGATAAAATTCTCATAACTATCAAAGTTTTTAATAACCGATTATTTTATTAGACATTGAATTTGTTCTTTAAATAATTGATCCACCTTACTTTAGGTGTTCATGAAAATGTTATTAGTGTATCATGAAATACTAGAATGGTTTTCCTCTTATACTCTAAAAGACTCATTATCCTACATATTTTTCCAAAGTAAATCCCTTTCTATCTTAAGGCGGATGGTTTATGAAAAATATTTATTGAGAAATATTTTCTTGAAATCTTCTGATTCCATAGATTCAATTTCCTCCATGTATTTTGTATTCATGATCATTTTCTACCACTAATCGGCCTCCCCACATAAATTATAGACTGTTAGCACAACTTTTAATTCTTCTGAGTACCGGAGGACAGATAATATCTTCTCAATAGGGTTAATACATTATCCATCTACAAGGAGAAAAGAAGATCAAATAAACATAGGAGGACTTTTCTACATATAGTATTTGATTGCAACTCGTTATTTCATAGGATAAGGTGGGTGTTCCTTTTCATTCATGTTATTATTCATAACTTGATAAAGTTAAGAATGTATTGTCATGATGTTTTGAGCTCTTATTCCAATCATATTTCCTTAATAATTAACGATATCATCACATTTCCTATCAAATTGATTTTTGGGTTATGTTTTTATATTTCAATCCATTAAGTATGAAATATAAATTATAATTATTGGAATTGAATAAATAGATAATAAGAATAATAAAAGTAATCATTGAACATTTAAGGATAAACATACAAATGGAAATACTATCCAATATTCTGATTCCCTATGTTCTAATCTTGGTTATCCATGGTGATAGAATTATCCAGAGGTTTCTAACTTAGTTACATGTTTCCTAATATCCAAAAGTACTAGACCTACCCTTGATAGAAACTATATATACCCTATCCATTTACATATATTTTTACATATGTTAAGGCATAATAAAACATTAAATTATATGGCATGGATGGTAATATATAGTTTCATTGGATGAATAGATATATAAATATGGTAACATGGAAATGGAATAGAATATCTTTATTTTATTCATCCATAAATAAAACCTATAATTCATCGATCTCCTACACATTCAATTGATAACCTACAGAATACATGGGCCAAATAGATGAGCTTAATATCACACTAAGGGTATAATAATAGTAATAAAGAAAATCACATGGGATAGAAGGCCTAGCAGGTCGAAAGAAGAAGTAATGGAACATGAATAATCATAATTTATCATAACATTTAGATCCTAGGGACATGTAATCGTGGCATCATAGGAATTTATAAACAATACACAACATTCTGGAATCATGAGATAATGATAATTGTCAAGACCATTGCATATGGAGGACAATGTCCCATAAAGGAATCACACTCAATCCTTTCCCCAACATGAAATATAAAGAGACTAAATATTACATAATGTTTTTAATCTCTATATTGTCACACCCATTAGAACATGTTACAACATATGTGTTCCACAGGAAAAATCTATCTTATGGGTAACCATAGAAAGAATTGGGTATCATAATCATGTCATAAGGCATAACAAAATGTAATATCATAATGGTGTCCATGAAAGAATGGATATAAAGTATAAATTGACATTAATAATGGATAATATGCATATATCATTCTATATTATGTAAATCTTAAGTGAAAATAAAAAAATATATTCTTTAATAGGCGTTAGTAGAGACACATTTTTTGCGGTATAAGGAAAACTATTAAAGATTATTTTAAGTGGAAAAGGCATCATTATTTGTATAAAATTATAAATAAACATAGAAGGATTTTTATGAAAAATTTATTTAAATTAGATGAACAATTGTGGATTAAAATTGGCTATGGATTGAACATGAATGTGGGTGATAAATTGGGATGTTCCCATCAATCGGACATGCTTATCATGATCAATTGAGAAGGGATGATTTTTCTAAAATGTACATACCATTAAATAATAATTATGTGATATTGATAAATGAATTTATAATATATTCATATATTATTTAAGAAATAATATTAATGTTTTTGTAGATATATTAAAAGTTTCACTCAAATGAAAAAAATTGAGCTCAAGGAGAAATCCCTAACCTTATGTCTAATATTGTTATTCACATGATCTTAATATCCCAGATAATCAAATTAAATGCATTAATTAAATAATTTTGAACAATATATATATGTATTTGATTTATTATTACATTATTATGTTATTTTATGGCTTCCTAAATGAGTTGTAGAGTTCAATACCATAGTTTGGGTGTGTTAATTTCCTTAGTTTTCATGACTGATTCACTTTTTTACGAGTATAGAGGTTTATAGAAAATTAGAATAATTATCCAGAATTTAAATTATAAATTATTAAAGATAATAATTAATATAATTGTTTTAAATAATTTCATTTATTATATGTGGTGAGGATAAATCATTATATTGAATTTTAGAGGTAATCGTTTAGATTATTTTGGCAGTTTCTCAACCAGCACAAATTACTTTTATTTCAATATTTATTATCGTATTTAAAAAAACGTTTCATAAAAAATAAAGGGTTATAAAATATATTTTAAAATATATACTGACTATTATAATATTTCTATTTCCATCCATGATGGTGATCATTAGAAATGAATACTTATCATCCTCAAAGGCAATCAATCAATACATCACTGATGATATTTTTATTTTTAGAACAAAATGAAGAGGATAAGGGACCTGAAATAGGATTTTCCATTATAGTAATTAAATTAATGTATATATATGATAGTGTAATTATATAATTACCTATTCTTGACCTAAATTAACATTAAATATATTTTTCTTAATAATTAAATCACTAAATAAATTTACACACAAATATAATTTCAGTTTAGTGCCATTAGAATCATGGAAATGTAAGCACTGATATGTGATTGAGGTAAATTATCTAACTTTATCATATTCGTGAATAGATCCATTTTTATACACATAATACATAATGAATTTCTTCATAATTTGGGAAGGAAATAGAAAATGGGGTGATCTTAGATGCCGAGTAAGGATAATCATGATAGACATGTAAGAATAAAAATGATCATAGTGGTGTTATAATATTATCAAAACATTATAAGATCATACCCTTAGTATCAAATATTATACAAATTAATCATCTCATAAATATTTTGAGTTAATAAGATATGAATCATAGGTAAATAGGAAACATAATCCTTGAAAAATAACATAAGAATGAAACATGGAATTGTGTAAAAACCATAAGCATGTAGTATGATTTACATTGTAATCAAGGAATAGATGGAAAAGCCATTTTAATAATATTTGTTCACTCTCCATACCATCATGGCTGTCATGGATCACAAAAATTTCAACTTTGTGGGATGAGTTCATTGCACATACCATCTTTGTAGTCATTGTTCAGTCCAACAAACATCTAAATTGCATGAGTTCACTCCTCATACCATCTTAAAAGTCATGCTTCATTCGAATTTACTTCGAAAAAATATAAAAAAATATTGAAAACATTTATTAACACATTTTCTTTGAAAATATATAAAATAATATTAAAAACATTTTGGAAGAAATTGTCCTTGAAAACATACAATATAATCATGAAAAATTTTTTAAGACTATTATCCATGAAAACATTTAGATTAATCATGAAAATACTTTGACACTATCAAATATAGAAACATAAAAAATCGTGAATACGTTTTGAAAAAAATCATTTAAAACTTGTAAAAAAATATGGAAATCATTTTGAAAATCATTAACCTAGAAAACATAAAAAATAATCTGGAAAAAATTTTGAAAACCATTTTCCCTTAAAGCATAAAATGGTTGGAAGGAAAATTTTTGAAAACCACTTTATTGAAAATTATTTTCAAAAATATTTCTTAAATATTAAACTTTTAAAAATAGAATTGGTGGTTGAAATAAATGACTATGGGTAAGTCGGTACATGCTATATTATTTAAAGAGAATGTTCATTTTTCTTGGTGAAAATGCTAGAAAAATTACTTTTCCTGAAAGAGAAAATAATATTTCATTTCGAACATTGGTAAAATTTAAATAGGGATAATTTTTATTTAAAATATTATTAGATAATGGAATAATGTTATTTGAAACCATTTCTAGAAATCATGGTTTTGAAGGAACATAGATTTTTGACCGTAGAGAGGGTCAAGTCATGATTTATTAAAAATCATTTTTATCAATATTATGTACTAATAAGTTTAAATATTTTTCCAATAGATTAATATATTATAAATAGTCAAATGGGGAGAAACATCATAAGTTTTGTTGAAGTATTTATGATAATATTTTATCTTTGGCATCATAATCATACGAAATCTCTATAAACAATGAGATTGTTTCAATAAACATCTTATCAATTGTTAACATTGAATCACAGTCCTAATTTTCAAGAATTAAATTACATGAAACATAAAACATACATAAAATAATAATATTAATGATTTAACATTTTAAGTACATTATATATATCTTATATAAAAATAATTTGGAATAACATGTCACGTGTCTCAAAATATCCAAATTGAGACAAAATTACTATACACATTCGATGAATTTAGAAACATAAACCCTCTGAATGAAATATAATAGAATGGTTATGTAAATACCCATAAATTTCATAATAATAATCAATGAATAAATTCATAGTAAATTTATACACCACACATTAGAAAAGAGTGGTGAACATGGCATGTATCTCACAAATTTAATATGTGAGACGAAATTCCCTTACCATGTGTCTTGACTCTCTTTTTACTTTTTAAAACCTCCTGTATAACAAATTATTTTTTATTATACACATTTTAAATAAAAATATTATCATATATAAAATCCTAAAAGGTTATATTATGACTTTATATTACATTCTTGTTACCAATTCTATGTTATGGTATCATTTTGGGTAATATCTTCTTTGTTCCCCACATGTGTCTTTATTAGTTGTATATTTTGTCATTATACATATATCAATATTTTAATATAAAATAATGATATAAATATCATTTATATTCATTATATTTTTATTATAATTAATCTATAAAATAAATAAAAATGAAATTAAACACATCATTCATGGAGATTGTAGGTCTTACGTACACATGAATGTTGTTTCTGTTTTGTTGTAGGATAAAATGAAATACTAGAAATGAAATATATATATATATATATGTGTGTGTATTTATATAATATAATTAAATTAACATTATTATTTCTTAATTATTATAATGTTTCACTAATCAAACCCTTAATTGGATCATTATAGTGTCTAAACCAATCGCTTCGCTTGGGGGAGGGGGGGGGGTAGTCAACACTACCTCAAACGAAATTATCAGATTTAAAAAGGATGGAGAGAATAAATGTTTGTTATAAATAAAAAATATATATGAATAATGAAATTATGAAAATAATATATATCATATATAAATATATTTCACATAATAATTTAAACCATGATATGTTGTAATTCAGAAATGGACAATCATCATTTTGTGTGGTGATTGTTCAGCGAACACATAAAACTATAATGTTCATTAGCCATTAAATGGATGTTTTTGTAATTTTAGGTCTAATACATTGCATAAAAACAACCTAATATATTTTGGATATTTTTGTTATAAAATAATGAAATAATTAGGGTTTTGTAGTGGATAATTGAGTATAAAAGAAAAGATCTTGAAGGAGAGTGTTAACCTTAATAATATAACTCCTTTTGATTTGCACCAATAGTATTGCCTTGATGTATTTATAAGAAAATGAATGATTCAATGACTAAGGGAGGTATGTTTTGAAGTCTTGGTATATATTTTACCAACCTAAGAGGCTATATATGTATGAATAAGATGTAAATGTCTTGGTATTTTATACATAAGGGAAAGGTCACACGTGATGTTTTTGAAAACAAGTTAGGTGTAACCACATTTTTACCAAAAATAAGAAATCCCAAACCAAAAAATAAATAAGATAATGATAATTTATACAATAGGTCCAGATAATGGGTGTTGGACAAGTTGATAGATCATTTGTGCAACTAAGATTATGGTTTATTTCCTTTTTAAGCTTAATTATATCTTAATCATTATAATTACTTTTAACAACAATCACTAATATTGTTCAACAATAACTAAGTAGAACCAATTATAAATTATAAATTATTCTTATTCAATATATTGAATCTTTTTATCCATATTATTAACACATAATTAAAAGAAATTAGATTAAAATTAATCTCGTAGTTCGGAAAACAATGTGGGATTTTTAATTGAAAAATGAACTAAATATTGTTAGTTTTTATACCCAATTTCAATGTGAAATTACTTATAGAGACCTCAATTGGTTTAATTAATAATATTTATATATTAATAAAAATTATAAAAAATTAAAATATAAATTATCCATTTAAATATATAAGTGGAAAAATATTTTTGGATTCAAAATTTATTATTTCAAATTATTCATAAAAAATGAGACCTTATAGAAAAATGTTGAAACGTTAAACTAGTGATAATTTTTATGTTCATATTTCAAATAATATGGTTTTTTTGATATATTAAATATATATATGTTCTAAAAATTTATTTAAAATGTGTTCTCCATTAAAATGAGGAAAAAATGCCTTCGTAATAATATAGGTTTTTATGCATAAAATTGGGGTTTTTCTTATCTTATGTATATCAAATATATTTTATGAATATAGGAAAGATTTTATTGAATATATTACATATATATTACATTATTAAAAATCAATACATTCAAATAATTTTATATTTTAAGATAAAACCCCATTGGGGCATTGAAATAAAAATACATCCCATGTATTGAATTGGTTCATATATTTCCATTTTTAATAAATTGGTAACCTTGGATTTCATCTTATATTTTGATACACTATATATATTCATCAGTTAGTTAATCATATTTGTAAATTATTATTTAATTCCTAGGCTATATCATATTGTATAAAATAATAATTTATAATAATATATTATTGTATCGTAAAACTCAGTCTTTCATGTTGATCAAGCTATCAAAGAATGTAATTTTTGTTTATAATTAATTCTAAATTAGTTTTTTCTTGTTAATAAAGATAAAATATATGTTTCATGTAGATAAAAATTAACATTATTTATCATATAATGTTATCCAAATATAGTGATTATATATAAAATAAACTATTTTTATAGTTATGTGGAATGTAAAATATCGAAAAGACTAAATTAATTTGAAAAAATATATATTTATAAAATATAGGTCTATTACATTTTAGTCACCTTGAAATGAAATTTTCCATAGAAATTCATCTGGGATATCTATTTTGTGATACAAGAAATTGTCATTTTTACAAACCCACTCCATAAAAAAGAATATTAAAACAAAAATTAAAACGGAGAAGTTTGAACTATAAATGTTACCCAAAGTAACATATAACTAGGTTTCCACATAGGAGAACTATTTTTGGAGTAAATATTAGAGAAATAAGAAAAGGGTAAATATTTATTGGGAGTGATTGAGGTAATCAATCCCAAAGATGTGAATGGTAAAATAATTTTTTAGGGCATCAATGTGATAAATATATGATGATTTAAAAGGCAAAAAATATATCAAAAATTTATATATTAGGACAAAATTTTATTTCTATATCATTCTATGAATGATGAAAAATTTCTATGAAAAGACATTCTTTCCGGATTTTGGGAAAACCATAACCTTTTTTGTTCCTTGATAAAATTTAAACAATTATCCAAAATTGTAGGGTAAATTTTTATTGCAAATGTAATAACATATATAGAGATCCATGATATGTCATCCCAATTTTTCATCAGTTACCATCAACATACGGTAGTTTTAACAAGCTATCAAACATGCATAAATCCACATATGGAGATATAAATCTTTAATCTTACCGACTCCATCTTATCTGAAACAAAAATATTCGATAAATAGTTACCCCAATAACTCATCCTATAGATTAAAGTTAAATGATTTAGAAAGAATTTCATGAAATCGAAACAACATGTATCCCCTATATATAACAAAGTATCACTTGGTTTTCACATTCCAAACTTATGAATGAACCCCTCATATATTCCCTTGAAACATGGTAATTTCGTTAATTACCTTAAATGATTTTGTAGAACATGATTTATTCCTTATTCCAATGATTATTTTATATTTTATATAAAACCATAAGGTTGTAAAAATCATCTATGATTATATAGACCACTTTTACAATAATATATTTCAGGGTAATCAGTTCCTTGCAATTTAGTTATTCATATCCAATATATATTTATCCATCATTATCTATATTTAAATCATTAATTAATTGTTACCTTTACCAAATAAAAGTATCAACATTATATGAAATCACATTTATTTGTTTTCATTACCATTCAAAATGACCTTTCCAATCCATAATGGAAATTAAACTAAAAATACGTATATATTTCACAATTTATATAACATAATCTTTTATTTATAAAACATAAATACACCATTCATCCAATTTTATTCTTAAACCATTACTTCAGATTCATCAATATACTCCTTAATTCTTCCTTCCTATAATATGAAATATGAATCATGTATTAATTTTACTCATTCTCAATATATTAATTATTATTTTATTTAATGTAATCAATACTGTAATAACATCTCATAACATTCACATTTCATTTGAGGTCTCTTTATCTTTAGAATAATAACTTATACTTAGACCACCTTGCTAGTTCTCTTTATGATATTTTCACTAGGGGAATTAATTTACATAATTCCCAGACATTCCACATCTGAAACATTAAATTTTTATCATATTCCATCAAATTCACTCCAATGACTAAAATGAAAGGCATATTGTGAGAAACAATTATCATGACGGGATACTATATATTCGTCAAAAAAATACTCATATGATGCATGTATTATGAATCATTCTTCTTCAATATATACCACCTAATGTTTATCCAAGGTTATTCATAGAGAATTTATATTTAAATACTTCCTGATTAATCTTGAAATTTTTTTGAATCCCCAAGTAATATCCCATGAGTGTGTTAAACCAAGTGTGAATTGAGGCTCATTATAATGTATCGGGTTACACCGAGTCAGGCTCGACACACCTTACCAGAGTTACTACCCCTAGAAAAATATGTGTCATATCCAAATACACCTATAGTATATAGAATTCCATGTAGTGCTATAAAACCACTCACTATATTCTTTTCCAAAATTCCATGACATTTTTGAAAATGTTACCACATTTTTATACATATACTTAGAGACATCCCTATAAATATCCATATAAATATACCTAGAGATCTCACTAAACATTTTTCATCCATGTTTCCAAATACTGGATAAAATATATCTCTAATGAAAACTATAATGGCCTAGTCATTACGTAAAATGAAATTATATAACGTTGGTTGAATAATTAATAAATTAAATAAATATACACCCAAATAATTTATTATTTTGGTGCCATTTTCATTATTAAAACGACAACACTATTACATGAGTGAGCTATATTATATCCCACTATGTTCTTCATGACTATCACAATTCATAGGCACATCATAGTTAATACATATCATCATAATCTAGGTAAGGATATTGAAAAAGGGTTGAGCTCAGATGCCCAATAAGGGTATATGAAGGAGACATATAATAATAAACATGATCATTAGAGTATGAGAACGTGGTCATATCATTTTAAGATCATAAAATGTATATCAAATATCACAAACATGAACCATGGAATATATCTTGGTAGTTCATAAGACATGAAACATAAATAAATAAATAATATAAGCTATGAAAGCATAACATATGAATAAAACATGGAATTGTGGAAAACCCATAAGAATATATTATTATTTCCAATGTATTCAAGGAACCAATTCCAAATATATCTTAGTATTATTGTTTCAATCCCCATAACATCATGGTAGTCATGGTTCACTCCCATGGCATTCATAGTAATATAATATCACTCCTCATACCATCTTGGTAGTCAAGGTTCACCCTCATAGACATCTTAGTTTCCTGAGTTCATGCACCATACGATAGTGGTAGTCATGGAACACTCCCATATCAATTTTCGTAGCATTATTTCACTCATCATAACATCTTGGTTTCCATGGTTCTCTCCCATGTCTATCTTATTGGGTTGAGTTCACACCACATACCATATTGGTAGTAATTGTTTAATACAATGTACATCTTAGTATTCAGGGTTCATTCTAAAGATCAGATTATTATATCTCATGAGATATAAATATTTACCAATGTGTTGGAGAGAGATATATATATCAATTATATCATAATTTAATCATGCATACTTGTTCCACAAGATCATATATAGTCCTATGATAACCCATGAAATTAAATGGGTATCATGATCAAGTAACAATATCATAACATGTGAAAACATATATAGGTCTGATAATCATTTCATCATAAACATAACCCAGGAAAAGAATCTAGTTTCAAAAGAATATATGCAACGATAGAAAACGGTTTTCATAAACATCATTCTATAAATACATAATACACTGATAGAAATAATATAAATGTAAAGATTAATCATTTCTATATAAGGGGATGATTATCATCAATGGTTGTCATCCTAGATGGAAAACAATTTTAAAATATCTTTTAATGGCATTTCTTGTGGAAATTATGCTTTTTTCCTTGAATTTTTTTAATAAACAAAACCTTATTAAAAACATTTTCTTAAAATATATCCTCGAAAACTCATAATGGAATTTTAAATAAATTTTGAAAACCCATTTTCCTTGTGAACCTAAAAGATATGCTTGAGAAAATTTTGAGAACAATTTACCACAGAAACATATAAAATAATATTGGAAAAAATTTAAAAAAATTTCCATGAATTCTAATAAAATAAGAAAATAATGTGAAAAATAAATTCCTTGAAAACATAATAAATAATCTTGAACAATATTTGAAAAAAAAATTCCTAATAACCTTATAAAATAACATTGAAATGTTTTGAAAAAACATTATCATTGAAAAATTATAAATTAAGCCTAATATTTTGTTCAATACTATTTCCCATGTGATATTATAAATTAATCTTCATAACAATTTAAATAAAATTTTCATTGAAATCATATACAATAATCATGAATACATTTTCAAAATAATTTTCAATAAAAACATATCAAAGATGCTTGGGAAATTCTTAAAAGACTTACCCTCGAAAGAAAATTAAATAATATTGAAAATATTTTAAAACAATTTTACTTGAAACATATATTATAATCATGAAATCATTTTGAAAATCATTTTCCTTGAAAAAAATTAAATGAATCTTGAAAACATTTACAATACCATTTTCCGTGAAAAATTATAATAGATGTTGGATGGAATTTTGAAAACCATTTCATTGATAATTAATTTTAAAAACATTTGATTTAAAATGAATAGTTAATACATTAAAAGTATAGTTTATTGAAATTATGGTGGTAAAATATGTACATATCGTATGATGCAGGAAGAGTATTCTTGTTTCATGGTAAAAAGGGTAGAAAAATGAATTATTTAGTAAGTGATAATAATATTCATTTGAAAAAAAATAAAAGGAAAAAAGAAAAGAAAAATTATATATTATAGTATAATAATATAATATTAATTGAATCATTTTTTGGAAAATATTATTTTGAAGGAACACCATTTTTCGGCCGAACTGTGGGTAAATTGTGGCTTCCCGAAAAACACATTCTTAACTATATAATGTATAAAGGATTTTAAATATTGAATAAATAGATGAATATATAATGAATAAAAAATGGAGAAAAAAATTCATGAGTTTTCATTAATTATGGATCATAAAATTTCATCAAAGGAAGCATTATCATAAACAATATTGATAAGAAGTTAGATTATTACAATAAACATCATATCACATGGAAACATTGTATCGAAATCAGAATGTTATAAATTTATAGTTAATTAAGATTAAAATATTATGAAAGGATATATATTTATGATATAATATGTCAAATACTGTATATAGAGCTTATATAAAAACTTTGGTGCATTACATGGAATGTGTCTCAATGAATGTAAATTGACAAACAATACTTTAATAATTTGATGACCATTGGAACATGTGACCCATGAATGAATGATTATATAATGGATATTTATATACTAATATATTTAATAATTTGTATCATATAATACATCCTTTGGATGAATATAAACCATGAAAGAGAAAATAGTGGTGAACATGGCATGTATATCACGGATTAAAAAAGTGACATCAAATTCCATTACCTTGTGTCTTGACTCTCATAATAATCAATAAAACATACCTAATAATAAATTAAAGTGTATAATAAATATTATGAATAATGTTATTCTTATATTTAATATCATATATGTTTTTATTATGTATTTATTATACCCACTAGTTAATAATTCTATGTTATGGTTTTAGTTTTGGTAATATCTGTATTTTTCTTCATATGTTTCTTTATTTGTGATATCTTTGGTAGATATACTTGTATAGTGATTTAAAGAATGTAAAACAATATTTAAATACCAATTATATTCATTATATTTTTATTATAAAAATCTATATAATATATAATTATGAAGTGGAATACACCGTTAATAGAGATGGAAGGCCGTACGTACCAGTGAACATTGTTTCTGTTTTATTATCATATTTATAAAAAATAGAAAATTACAAATATGTATATAATATAATTACATTAGATTTATTATTTCAAATATATCATATTATTTCACTACACACATCATTAATTTATTCCATGTAGCATGTGAATTAATCACATCACTTTTAGGGGGTGATAGTCTACACATCCACATACAAAATTATCATATTTACACAAGGTGAAAATAATAATGGTATGTCATAAATAAAAATCACCTAAGAATAATGACATGATAAATATCATAAATATCATATATTAATATTTTTCCATCATAATTTCCACCATGAGAGTTGATTAAGGAAAAATTGAATAATCATCATTTCATGAGGCAGTAGATCGCCTTTCATGTAAATAGTATGTTCATTGTCCATTGGATAGAAGTGTTGGTAAATATAAGACTAAAAAATAGCATACAAAACCTAGAATATTTGGGATTATTTTTATTTTTCAATTTCATGTAATAAAAAAATTTTCTGGATTGGAAAATGGAAAATAAAATAAAGGAGCTTGAGGGAGGGTGTTGCCTCTTAATTGGTAACTCTTTCTCGCTTGCACCAAGGGGATTCCATGGATGGATTTATTCTAAAGGGGAATATTCATAGTGTATGGGAGGTATTTTAGTAAGTGTTTTAGGAATATATTTCCCTTTTATAAGTGGTTTTATAGGTTTGATATAGATGGAGATGTGGCCATCTTTTATATGAAAGGGAAATGACAGCCATGACATTTTTTAAAGCAAATTAGGTGTACCAACATTTTTAACTGAAACAACTAATCCCACAAAAAAATAAATCATTAATTAAAATTTTATGGCCAATATATATCAGTATAATGTGTTTTTTAGAAGTTTATGGGTCATTTTACCCTATGTTTAAGGTTTATTCCCCCGTTAAACTTAATTTTACCTTAATCACTATAATGAATTTTCACTGGATTTAGTAATATTTTTTCCAAAAAATAATTTAACCCTTTTATATAATAACAATAATATTTATTCTAATTATAAATAATGAATCCATTATTTGAAATTCCAACCATATAATACGTATGAATTAATTTTAAATTAAACCCATATTCATGATGATACAATGGGTATTTAATGCAAAAATTAACAAAATTTACTATGTTTTTATATTAATTTTCAATGTGAAATTGGTTTAAGTGTCCTTATATGGATTAATTTATAATAAATTGATATAAATAAACTATAATGACATTTGAAAATATTATTCAACCATATAAATAAATTATATTAAAAAGTATATTGGAATTAAAATCAAGTATTTTTTATTATTCATTAAAAAATGAAACCTTACCGAAAATTGAAAAAAATTATCCTAAGATAATTTTTTATATTTATATATATAATATTATGTTTATTGTAAAATTTTAAATATATAAATGTTCCATAAAATGGAATTAAAATTTTTTCCCCATTATAATGTGATAAAACGAACATTGTGAGTATATAAGTTTTTATGCATAAAATTTAGATTGGTCTTATCTAATGTCATTCAAATCTATTCGATGAATATCAAAAATATTTTCTGAATATGTTACATATATATTACACTAATATCACTGAATTATTTTTATTAATTTTAATTATTAAAAAACATCATTGGGGAATCAATATAAAAATATATCATTAATGTTCGAATGATTCATATATTTTCATTTCGAATTAATTAATAACCGATGAATTTATCTAATATTTTAATGAACTATGTATTTTCATAATTTAGTTAATACTATTCATAACCAGTTACATAATGGCTAGATTATATATTTGTATATAAAATAAAAAAATATTAATAATATTTTTTTTTGGAAAAACTCTATCATGCATGTTATGCAAGACATTTAGGAAAGTCATTTTTTTGTTCAAAGATTATTAACCTCTGAGTTCCATGTAGATAAAGATATAGTTTATGTTTTATTTAGTGCAATATTAACATAGTTTTGTGTATAATAGAACCCAAAATATTTATTTAATATAAAATAAATTACTTTTTAAAGTTTCATGATATGAAAGATATAAAAACATAAAATTATATGAAAAAAATTATTTCAAAAAACCTAAGGGTGTTATATGTTATCAGCCATTTTTGGATAGAAGAGGTGATGTGAGTATAAGAAAAAAAATTATAAAACATAATAAATAGAAATTGGATTTCTCTTCATGAATTATTCTCCTTGAGGACCTCCTTTGAGAAATTGGTTTTGGTATTTTTTTATGAGTAGGACCCCGTGAAATTTTGGATGATAATTGGGAAAAGGATTGGGTAAAAATGGTACATTATTCAAGGTTTAAGAGGTGTGAGGATATGTGGTGGTGAGGGTTGAACTTTATTATATTGAATAGAATATAAAAATTACTTAATATTGAGATAAGTAAATAATTGACTTTAATTCACTTCGATGATGTTTTCAGGTTTAGTGTTATTATAATTAGGACATAAATTATACATAAAAACATAAATATTACAAGATTCAATTTCTTTTCACTATTATTTTTTCATTAAAATTAAAAAAATCTTTAAAAAAACATGGTATTGTTTAGTATATTAATAACATAACTTTTCCTTGATCTCATACTTGACTATATGCTCATTAAGTCTTGTGGAAAAAATTCCAAAATATTGGATGACTAAATAAATCTCTATAATGGATGCATAATGAAAGAAAACTGTTCATCTTTGGAAAACATGGAAACCATGAATACATCATCATAATTTAATACTTCTCACCTTTAAGAAGAAGTAAAGATACTTCACTAAAAATAAGATCATTTCTTACCCTTTTATAACAAAATTATTCTCATAAATCCCATAAGAAGAAACATATAACATGGGACATAAACATACATAAATGGAAGAACCATATATTCCAATTCCTTACATATCTCTAAATGGAATATCCATACACCCTACATGTATAACAAATTCATTAGAGGATATAATGTAACCATCTGTCCTTGGTTTATCGTAGAACCACCCGTCATATAGTTTAGCTTGTAACCAACCATATTGGTTTATCACTTAACTACCCATAAATTTTCTATGTACCACATAAAACAATCATATAGAAATAATAACATATTCACACTATATCCAAAAGAGATAATTTTAAAATATAGAAATCTTCGTCCCATTTACAAAACCATTTAAAACATTTAATAAAGATAATTTAGAATCAAAGTTTCCTATTAAACATTAAATCAAATGAAATAAATTACCTTTTTGAAACATTAATATATATATATATTATTAATACCCTTTTTGAAATCATGGACATGAAATATAAGGTTTTAAATGTGTTAATCTTTAAAACTCTTAAAATGGTGTTTTAGTTAAAGAGTCCCCTACCACTTGGGAAGCACATGAATAAAAATGATTAAATAAAATAATTAAACATAATATTAAATATCATGAGAATATACTAATTAATGATATAAAGAGTCAAAATTGTTGTATATACACATTATAGTATAATAAATATTCATGACAACATGATCTCCCTCAATGGATGGAGATTGAGATGAAATACCTTACAATGATCGTATCATTCTATTAATGGTAAATAAATACAATAATGATGTGTGAAAAAAATATTCTAAATATGATTTGATATTCAGTTAAAAATAATTATTTTCCTTCACCCATATGTTTGGAAAAACAAAACCAATGACATGAATATTTATCACAATAAATGGAGATTGAGATATGATTTCACTTATAGTGTTCATATAAATTTCAAAATAATTTATCAACGAGGAGATTTTGTGTAGAAACAATAGATCCACACAAAGAGAAGTGTAAATTAAAACATAAATAAATTAAAATTTATTCTAAACATAATATTTCCATAATATAATAACAATGTATGTGTAAATCCCAAAGAGTTGAAATTGAGTTTTGATGTTCCCTTAACTTGATCCCGACTCATCACATTAAATTGTTACGTTACATAATTAAAAATATAGGTTAATTTATACATACATTAGTGACTTTTATATATGTATAATTCCTTTTATATCACTAATTACCATGTTATAAAAATTACATAATAATTTATGTTTATATCTGTTGTTTTGTCTATATTCGGCACATCGTTGGAAAATTAACTTATTTTTATGTAACATGTCTATATTATAACAAATTAATCGTAGAATAATATTATTATTTATGAACTAGATAAAATATATATCCAGTATATAAATATTTATTATATCCAAAATATTTGAATATAATAAATAACATGCACAGGTCATGCAGACGGTAGGTCGTACGTATGTGGGGAAGCTACTATCATTTCATTGTAATATTAATGGAACAAAAACACAATTATGCACTTGTATATTGTAAAAAAATTATAATTTCAATGTTATATATGTTATATTATTTCATTAAATCCATCCTTTTTTCTTTCCATTTATAGCCTGAAGGAGTTATATAATTTTGATGGAAAAGTAGTCTGCACTTCCTCAAATGAAATTATTGTATTTATGCATGATTAAAAGATTAATGGATTTTTGTAATTAAAAATTGAAGAAGCATAGAGACAATATAAATAAAATATATATCATAGATACATATTGTTTCATCACAATAACCACCATGAGTGGTGGTAGGACAAAATTGAACAATCATCATTTCGTGAGGCAGTAGTTCACCGTACATAAACATTTTATGTTCATATCCATTAGATATAGTTGTTTGTAAGTTTAGTTAGAGTCCTTATCATAGAAATATTTTATTATATTGAGGATATTATTTTATGTAATGATAGAATATGATGACCATATGGAGTGTAGAAGGAATTAAAAGAGAGGAGTTTTATAGAAGTTTCTACCTCTAAATCATGTATCTCTGTTTGATTTGAACAGAAAGGCTTTCATGAATTATATTCTACACAAGATAAGGATTATAGGAGTAAGATACGGATGTTGTGAGATTATTTTAATAGAATTTTGATGACCTATGGGGATTGAGAGGTGTGTTTACGTGGATAGAGTTAGTGGCTTTTATAAGAGGAAGGATGGTTACATTAGGAATGTATTGAAATATTATTTTATAACAAATTTATTTTGGTATTATAGTAGTTACAAAATAATAATGTTTTGAATAATATGAGTATAGGATAAAATCATTTTAAATATTCTGTTTAGAAAATAGTAGGCAACAAAATATCCATATCTTTTAGCTTTAATCCTTAGTAGAAAACATTAACTCTGACCATGTCATCTTGTATTTTCAAAATATATGGTTACAATAGTTTCTATAAAATGAAATGAGAACCCATAGTGGATAAAAAATTAAAATTTTAACATTATAAAAGTTATTTTTCAAATTATTATATTTTTAGATCTAATATAATTTTTTATAATTTTTTTAAAAAACTAATTCATGGAAATTCTGACACTATTTAGAAATTGATATTTAATGAAGTCATAACAACGTTATTCCTCCAAAATAAAGTCCTTATGTCATCCCCCACAGTTCAAGGTTATCCAAAAAATCATGGATGGTATGAAAATGTTAAAATTAAATTTATTTTAAAATTTATGATATTATTTATTTGAATCATTTATTAATAAGGGAATCACAACATCATAAATGTGCCATACATAAATTTCATTATTTAGTTAATGAAAATTATAGATAAATGTTTATGATATAGGATGTCTTTTTATATTTTAAATGGATATTTATAGTTGAATGTATCATTTATATAAAATAAATTAAAATTATTTTAGTTCGGAGATTCATGTTTATGTTATATTTCACTTTTCATTAACATAAACATTATAAAAGGTCATTACCATGCCCATATGGCTCTATGGGGTCCTATAATCTATCAAAGGATTCCATGGGACGGTTGTAGCTCATCTAATCAGATTAAGACACGTTTTTTGGTAGTTTTATATAATTATAATTTATTTTCTACCCTCAAGAAGAATTATCCTTTATAAAAGGAAATCGTACACTTAAAATCAAAAATCCAACAAACAATACCCAAAGTTCAACAAGACCATTCAATAAAAAATTCCCCTTAAAAATATTCAATATAATCGAAATTAAGATTGAATCCTAAAATTTATAAGGATTTGATCACATAGTCTTCCATTATAAATACTTACATTTATCTCCAAATAACATCGACTACTATTAAAGTCTCATACTTAAAATTAATTATCCTAATCAAGCATTCCACATGAATTGTTAAAAATTTCCCTAAAAACACAAATATCCATATGTCCAAAATAAAAACACAGATTCTTCCAAAATAATATTGAACCAGTAATTCTCAAATTAAATCCCATAATATTTTATTTTACATAGGCATATAGTCTTCCCAAAAAAGAGAACGTCTTAAAAAATAACATTTATCACTTAATCACCAAATCATTTTAATATAATAAAGATATACATTTGATAAAAGATAAGTCCCCAAAATAAACTAATTATTGCTCCTAAAAAACTCGTTAGACTAAATAGTAAAATTCATTCTAACCAAGGACTTCACTTAGGCTAGTGGTCACCGATAAATCCCTATCACATTTATGTTGTGGGCTAAATTATCACTTCCTTGTCCGACACGATGGGTTGTCACCCTTCTTGTGTGTTATCCTTTTCTTGAAACTATATAATTCTCAATATATTCCCAAATGAGAAATAATCTTCAAAAATAACCATAAAAAATTATAATCATGTTTATATCATACCATTCATTTAGCATATCAAAATTTAATAAAATCTAATTACCTCAATATCAAGGATCATATAAACCATAATGATTATTTATAATTATTTCCACAAAAGAAATGATAATTCATCCTCAAATAACATTTTCAGAAAACATGCTTCAGAGTTTCACATACCAGAGATTAGTCTTCTGAAGTAATCCCATCTTAAACAGATAATTAATAATTTTAACAAATTCCTTACCCATATATCTATCATAACTCTCGAAATTATAAAATGTAGACAAATTAATCAGCCAGCATTCCTAATGATCCCTTTACCATGTTTTTCCAACATATTGTATAAAACTTACATGAAAAAAACAAAATCCAGATTAATGTCCTAATATTCAATAATTTCAAATCATAAGCTAAGAAATAATTCATAAAATTCCTTCATCACATTCAGTTTCCTCAACATCAATTGGAATGGAATAATGTATTAGAAAACATGTGTTTGTATGGTACTATTGTTCCTATTCATGTACTATATTAATAGAATATCTATCTGAATAATGACCATACTCCAAAAATTTAAAATAATCAATTGATAACTCAAAATGAATATATTTAACTTTCCTAGATTCAACTGAACTCTTCCTTTTTCCATGGCAGGTATTACTTTATGACCTTCATTACAATATTTATAACATTTTCCCAACCCTTTAAATCATTCACCTATGTAATTATTTCCACAAACACAACCCATACGTTATTAAATATACTTACCTTTGTTAATATTACCTAAAAACCTACATGGATTTTTTTCTCTCAAACATTAGGAGTGATATAAATCACTAAGATTCAAGTGGTTAATCATTTCTCCAGACATCTTGTTAGAATAACCACTAGAGCTCTCGCCAATGCTCCAATTGTATTTTTTTCCTTATTTTTAGAACCCAAACTTTTTCCATTACATCAATAGTTAAATTTTTCAGATAGATGAATCCATTTACAAAAACGAAAATGGTTATTGTATGTATATCATCATATACAATCATATGAGGAGGATAAATTATAATATATACTTATTCATGTTCTCTCTAAGTCATTAAAATTATATAACATAACTATGAATCAATCTAATATGCTAACCATTTTGTTTATATATAACTTTTCACTTTGGTTTAAATGACACACTAACCACTAATGTTATCTTAACCGACCAATGATACTAACTATAAGCCCTAACATTAATCCTTACTTAATATGGAAATAAATCAAAAATTGACTTTAAATCAATTAGAGGTTCTTTTTAGGATTATTGTTTTTGAGAATTTGGCCATAACTCATAGATACCAACTTAAATATTACATGTATAAAACCTATACTCACTGTCCATTTTTTCATAAAAACCCATTTTTAAAGAAACATGGTATCATTTCATTTTTTTAACAGAATAACTTTTCCTTGATACAATCCTTTAGTATATTCTACTTTATTTCAATGAAAAACATTTCATAACATGGGATGAAAAGAATGTTCCTAATAAGGGATACACAAAGAAGGAAAAGAGTATGTATTCAGAATACATCAAATCCAATAATATTTATCATTAATTAATTCTTTTCACCTTTATGAAGAATTAGATATAATTCACTAAATATAAGCTCATTTATGGCCCTTTTTTAAACCAAAATATTACCATAAATCCCACAGAAATCAAGACATAACATATAATGGAAACATTTGAAAAAAACATATTTAAATAGAATAACCATACATTAAACTTCCACACATATCACTAAATGTAATATCCATACAGCCGACTTCCATACCCAATGCATTTGTGGTTATAATGTATCCACACAACCTTGGTTTATCATAGAACCACCCAACATTTTGTTTATCATGTAACCTCAAATATTATTTTATCATGTAATAGCCCATAAAATATCCATGTACCACATTAAAGAAGCATAAAGTAATAATTACCTTTCCTCACTTCATCCACAAGATATAATTTTATTATATTGAGATATTCAACCCATTTCCAAAACCATTTAAAATATTTAATAAAGAGAATTTTCAATCAAAGTGACACATACAACTTTGAAACCATTTAAATATATTAACAATTTCCAAAATTCATGTCTATATAAAGAAATTATTAAACCCATTGTGAATATATGGACATGAAATATAAGGTTTTAAATCAATAAATCTTAACAACATTTAAAATGGACATTTAGTTTAAGATTTACCTTACCACATGAGAAATTCATGAATAAATATCATTATAGAATAAAATTAAACAGAACGATAAATATCAGGAGAATATACTAATTAATGATTTATGGAGTCAAAAGGGATGTGTATATACATAAGAGGAAAAGAAATGTGTAACGCCCCGACCCCAGTTACCCAGAGTCGGTGCATTATTACATAACAATGGCATGATCACAATAAAGATCAAATCTCGGAAGACCGATTGGTTTAGTAGCCTTGGAAACACTAGATATATTCATAAGTTTTACATTACATCATAAAATGAAAAAATACTACAACAACATAATGTTTCCACAAATCCACACTATTAACCCCTCATAAAATCCCTGCAGGTCATTCATAACTTACTTCATCACATCCTGGGAAAAATAAAACATAGAAAAGGGGTGAGCTCAAATGCCCAGTAAGGATAACAATATAGCAGAAACTTTCATAAATAAGAATAAACATTTAAGGAAATGTATAACTAAAACAAAAGCCTTTTAAATATGAACTTTCAACATGGTATGGCATAAATAAAATGAAATAATGCCATTTACTTATTCACATGGATATTCTACTAATCGAATAATCACATGCAAAAATCAATAACCACTTTCATAATGTTGGAATGCATAATGCCAGACTATCATAACCACATAGTCAAGGCCTCGTGCCAAGACTACAAATAAGATTTTGTCAAGGCCTTATGCCAAGACACTAGTTTGTCTCATGAGACCTACCGATGCATCGAGGAGCTATAGCGGGCTCCACCCGTCACTTACTAAGTCCAATGCATTCCAATATGAAAAGGTTTAAACATAACATAAACATTCGTATTAAAACTAGCATACGAAATGTCAATAATTTCTCCATAAACTATGAATGTTATAAAAATAGCACATCCACAGTCAAACATATCACAAAACCTTCAGTACAATATAGAAGTTTTGTATCACAATAGATCAAATTCAAATAAGCGTAAAATCCATCAAAGGATGTTGACATAGATGAAATCAAAATTCTTTTTAAAGAAATATCTCTTTTTATTTTGAAATAATTTATGATCCATATAAAATAAAACATTTTCTTTGAAAATATTCTTATAAGCTTGTAAGGGAAGTTTTGAAGATTTTATAATGGCGGAAATTAGCCGCAGCCGCCGTATAAGTTAAAAAGAACATTCTTACCTTAATTCTATCGAAAAGGTTAATAATGACCTTGTTTTGAAAACGACGGAAAGATTCCTTTATAAACCTCTTATAAAAAGTCAAAAAAGGGTATAAATGACTTTAACCCATATTCTTGTAAATAGTAAAAATGTTTTGAAATACATTTTTAAGAAACATGGATGTGGATGATAAAGAGATCCCAGTAGATTATTACGTATAAACAACCTCGGATAATGAAGAGATTGTGAAATAACCCTTACCATGTACTTTTCCTTGGTTGGGGTAGGTTAACCTCCTGTATAATGGTGAAATAATTGTTATTAAATTATACAAGAATCATATATAATAATATGATATTATATATGATCTTTTAACATTGATTTGTTAATAATATCTTAGAATTATCGTCGTTTCGGGAGTTAACTTACTCATTTCCTTTTATATGTTTTGTTACATAAGCCATGGTTGTTGTATCTTATTCATATCCAGAATGATATCTAGTCCTTAAACATCATTTTTAAATCATCATATGATAATTATACTTGAATGGATACGATGGAGAATGAATCTCATCGCGTTCGTGGAGACGGTAGTCCGTACGTACGCACGAGCGACAATATCATTCTTTTGATATTAAAATAATATATAAATGGATGGTATATCATATATACAGAATAATTAACATGTTATATTTATTATTTACATGAGTTACACATCATTATTATACCCATCCAAATAATATTATATTGAATAACAATTACACCACGACGTGGAGATGGTAGTCCGTACGTACGCACGTATGGTGACATGTTATTCAAAGGGTGGATAGAATACTGAATATGGTTGTACCATATTTATAATAACATCACAGTATATGTGAGATACTGGAGTTATTATTTTATAATGGTAAGAACAAAGGAAGAAGAAGTGGAAGAAGAAATGAACTTGGAGAAGGGTGGTGAAATCATTACCTCTTCTTCGGGTTCTTCCTTTTGATTTGATCAAAAGGGATCCATAGGTTGGCTTTCTGATCAAAATAAGGCCTCTAGGTTGTATTTAGGGATGTTGGGAGAGTATTTGGGAAGATTTTGGCCGAACCAAAAGGCTTTGAAGGTGTGAAGAAATGAGAAGGAGAAGTGCCCTTTTATAAGAGGGGTGAGGGGAACCTTTGGAAAAGCTAGAAATATTAATTTATAATAAATTCATATTCGGTTTCTAATGGCTCAAAAGCTTATTATTCATAGGTTAAGGTGGGGATAGGTCGAAAACCACTAAACCAATAGAATTTAGACAGGTTTGGGTACTTATATTAACCTTATCTTTAAGTATTAACTCTAAGTTAATTAGTTTCACTTTTACAATGTCTCTTTATATTTTTATAAAATATGGTTAATAAACTTACTATATACATCCAAGCGACCCCCTATTGGTACATTAATGATGAACCTATCATGATATAAGTCTCTTGGCCGAACCTTAGATTTTTAGGAATTTAATATCAATTAATAATATAATATTTGTTTTAAGAACTCTTTTATGTCAATTTTGACACTATTCAATAGTTGATTTTTGTGAAACTCATAACAGATTGATTACTTCGAAAAAAGTCAATTAAATCAATCCTAATATATCATATTATCCGATAAAATTAGTTTAATTCATTAAAAGTTTCATATTATATTTATTTGGGTATTTATAATATCAATTATTTTAATTTTTCACTATTATAGTAATTACTGCATCATCATTGTGTCATAGATAAAATAAACTACTTAATGTCTAAAAATTATAAATAAAATATCATTATGTAGAAAATCCTTTTAGATTTCTAATGAATATTTATAATATAATATCCAATATATATAACCCTATGTAACAATTGTTTTCCTAAAAGATATATGCTTGTGTCATTTTTGTATTCATTTTAACTTAATTAAAATAAAGTGTCATTATCACTTACAAGTGGATCCATGTGGTCCCAAAATCGACCCAAAGATGCCCATGGTCGACCATGTATCAACCAATAGGGTTAAAACACGTTTTAGGGTAATTTAGTATTATTATAATATTATTTTTTAACCCTTATTTACCGGATTTACCCTTAACCATGGTAAATAAAATATTTACCGCAGTAATTATTCAAAATGCCTAAAAATAAAAGTTACCTATTTACAAAATTTGAACATCCTGATTCCAAATATGGAATCCATTTTCCTAAATTCAAAACATATAAGTGGCAGAAATTAATTTAAAATTAATTCCCGCTGTCAAAACAAAAAGCGTGTTTTTAAGAGATAATAACTATCAAAAGATTGGCATTTGTTTATGTTCGGTTTAATTGTAAAATTATGTCCAATGACCAACATTATATTAAATGGTAAAAATATATTCTAAATATACTTTAAAACCACTCAAATTCATAATTTATCACTATTAATTATTTTGATTAAAAAAGTTGTTTTTAATTAAAATTTAGTAATTTTCACTATTCATCAAAATATGAAAGTTATCCGAAAAGTACCAAAATTTCACCTTAGGCTAAATTAGATATTACTAATCCAAAAATGAAGTCCATTTTGAAATATAAAATATATATAATTTTAAAAAGTAGGTATTACTATTCATAACGGCTAGTTTGATTGGTTGTTAGAACTCAGTGTTGCGTACAACACACGCTATCGCATTATTCAAAGAGAAGCGTAACGTAGAAGCTTGGGGTGTTACATTTTAAATTTTTGATGTCCCCATTTAGTCAAAAAGTTTAAAATATTGTATTTAAAAAGTGTTCACTATTAAAAGTTTATAAAAGTGCAATACTGAAAATGAATTTGTTCTTGCATTATATCTAAGAAACTCCTAATATGGATTCTAAAATTATAAGGATTATATAAAGTTTAAAATTTAGATAATACTATTCATAACCTCTTTTGAATGGCTTTTTTTGTAAGTCATGGTGTGATTGAACTCGATGTTGCTTGTAGTGCAAGTTATTGAATTATTTTGAAGAAATAATACACTATGAAATCTTGGGGTGTTACATTCTCCCCTCCTTCAATAAATTGCGTCCTCGCAATTTGAAATTGTTCTTCGAAAATAAAAGGTTGAAAATAAACAATATCTTTGTGGGAAAACCCACATCGAAAATTGGGTTACTAAAATTTATTCTTAATATGAGGAAAAGAGAAATGAAAGGGTCACCACCAAATTATGATCTCGATTAGGAGAACATTGGTGGCAATTAGAGACATATAATTGGAGGAAAAACGTAAATATTTATAGGTAGTGATTGAGGTCATCAATCACAAACAAGTATAAAATTGAGGTCCTTAAACTCATCAATCTATGGTGATTTGAAATACCATCGGTTCAACAAAACATAGGGTATTAGGATAACAAATTTTTGACGTTTCAAAATATCTTAGTTGAAATCCCACATCGAAAAATGAATTAATGAGGCCTATATTTAAAATAAAGAGTGGAAAGTATGAAGATTACCGAAAATAACACATACTATGGTTCCATGTAGGAAAATATGGATATGGAAGAGAAATCTAACCATCAATTATCTGATGGAGAGTGGTAGAGAACATGGCTATGAAAAGGCCAAAAATCCCAAAATCATAAATTTGTGATGATTTAAGGTACCATCTAGGACAACATTTTTGTTCTATGTTTCTTTTATTAATGTTGGGGAATTTATTTATGATATTGGCTAAGATCATAAGGAGATATACTTACTTTATAATTAGTGTTTTATCCATTAATAAATTTCTACCACAAACTCATCTTTCACTCTAAACGATAATAGAATGTAATTTTTTTTTCTAATTATACTATTCGTACAGGGTTCCAAAATAAATGAATTTATAATTCATCTACCAGATCTTTTAAAAAAAACTAAATTATTTAATCCAGGACATCTCGTGGGCCAGTGGTAGGTGATACACCCTTGTCGCCCTTCGGTTGCGGGTTCAAGTCTCGCAGCCTTGCCGGACGCGACGGGTTGCCGCCCGACCTCCGGGTTGTCCTTTTATGGAAATCCAAAATAATCCAAACTAGAACTATCCAAAATACTTATGTCCAAACTCACAGTCCAACATTTATAAGGAAGGTAAACATAATGTAGATCCTTTTTACCCCGTAATAGCATATGAATACCTTCATCATGTATTCTTTTAATACACTGAAACATCCCGAATTACCATATTCCTTATTGATTACATCCATTCTCCCTTATTCCATATAGAATGCTGGATATACTTCATCAATCCAAAAATGTTTTAAACCCCAACAATGATGGAATATACAAATCATTAATCATTTCCAAGGTAGTCAAGAATATCCAATATAATTTTTCCAAAATAATCATGTATTATTCGAAAATCACTACATCGGTATCAGAACTATATTATGGTTTATCATTCTCTCAACCATATATTTTCCAAAAATTTATCCCGCTATTGAGTCACTTTTCTTTGTTCCACACAATCTCTAGTCCTTAATGAAATAGTACTGCAGTACAATCCTTATATACTCCATAATTATTATAACAAGTACATTGTTGATACAACACTCAATTGACATAATCAACATAAGAACTCTAATCATTCCTCTTCATCTGTGGTAGTATCATAACATGATTATTATCCAATAGCATCATTTGCGTCATAGTCTGATGACTGGGACATAGGTTCGCGTAGTGTCCAAACTCCTTGCAAATGAAGCATTGTACATTTGAAACCATTTTCTTACACTTGCAGTCACGTACTTTGTGCCCTTTTCCTCCACACTTATAACAAACTCCCATTCCTTTCAGGCAAGTTCCAGGGTGTTTCTTTCCACAGTTACCACATATGAGAAAATTCTTCTTTTCCCTCTTCCCTTTATCCATCTTTCTCTCTTCCATCCTTTTCTTCTCTTGCTTCCCTTCAAAGCCATAGGACTCAGTAAACTCTTTACTTATCTTATCAACACATGATATTATTTCTTCATATGATGATAATACAAGGGAGACTATTTCTCTTATAAATTTTAGCTTAAGACCATGAAAGATATGATCCTTCCTTCTCTTTGGATCATGTGCATTTCCGGAGTTGTCATTCCTTTTACTGGGCGCCATTTCTAAACAATGGCATAAACTAGATCAGTTTATGAATAAAAATACATAATCCCATACTTATAAAACACTTAACATAAATTGAACTATTTATGGATATAATCCATAATCATTTTTTTTTCTTTGAGGATGTATATACTCATAATCCCTTCAAAATGATTTGTAAAGAAAATGAGAGTTATCCTAAGCATATCCCCCGGGAGTGTCGTAACCAAGAGTGCAGCAAGGCCCGTTGTCGTGCACCAGTTCCCGTTCGGGTCTAGATCAAAGCGGTGTTTTCAGGTTTTACCCCTAGGTACATCTGTGCCAGAGCCGCCTCTACCTGCTCGTATCCAGACAGGGATGTATTGCTCGAAAAACTCACAAAATCTCTACAATACCAAAATTCTAGGAAGTTCTTCTATACTAATCCTCAAAGTTCATCTTAGGTATACGTGCTCTAATCAGAGTTTATCTAAATCTATCTTCCAAGGTTTGTACTAGACTTCCTCTGATACCAACTGTAACGCCCCGACCCCAGTTACCCAGAGTCGGTGCATTATTACATAACAATGGCATGATCACAAGAAAGATCAAATCTCGGAAGACCGATTGGTTTAGTTTCCTTGGAAACACTAGATATATTCATAAGTTTTACATTACATCATAAAATGAAAAGCTACTACAACAACATAATGTTTCCACAAATCCACACTATTAACCCCTCATAAAATCCCTGCAGGTCATTCATAACTTACTTCTTCACATCCTTGGAAAAATAAAACATAAAAAAGGGGTGAGCTCAAATGCCCAGTAAGGATAACAATATAACGGAAACTTTCATAAATAAGAATAAACATTTAAGGCAATGTATAACTAAAACAAAAGCCTTTTAAATATGAACTTTCAACATGGTATGGCATAAATAAAATGAAATAATGCCATTTACTTATTCACATGGATATTCTACTAATCGAATAATCACATGCAAAAATCAATAACCACTTTCATAATGTTGGAATGCATAATGCCAGACTATCATAACCACATAGTCAAGGCCTCGTGCCAAGACTACAAATAAGATTTTGTCAAGGCCTTGTGCCAAGACACTAGTTTGTCTAATGAGACCTACCGATGCATCGAGGAGCTATAGCGGGCTCCACCCGTCACTTACTAAGTCCAATGCATTCCAATATGAAACGGTTTAAACATAACATAAACATTCGTATTAAAACTAGCATACGAAATGTCAATAATTTCACCATAAACTATGAATGGTATAAAAATAGCACATCCACAGTCAAACATATCACAAAACATTCAGTACAATATAGAAGTTTTGTATCACAATAGATCAAATTCAAATAAGCGTAAAATCCATCAAAGGATGTTGACATAGATGAAATCAAAATTCTTTTTAAAGAAATATCTCTTTTTATTTTGAAATAATTTAAGATCCCTATAAAATAAAACATTTTCTTTGAAAATATTCTTATAAGCTTGTAAGGGAAGTTTTGAAGATTTTTTAATGGCTGAAATTAGCCGCACCCGCCGTATAAGTTAAAAAAAACATTCTTACCTTAATTATGTCGAAAAGGTTAAAAATGACCTTGTTTTGAAAACGACGGAAAGATTCCTTTATAAACCTCTTATAAAAAGTCAAAAAATGGTATAAATGACTTTAACCCATATTCTTGTAAATAGTAAAAATGTTTTGAAATACATTTTTAAGAAACATGGATGTGGATGATAAAGAGATCCCAGTAGATTATTACGTATAAACAACCTCGGATAATGAAGAGATTGTAAAATAACCCTTACCTTGTACTTTTACTTGGATGGGGTAGGTTAACCTCCTGTATAATGGTGAAATAATTGTTATTAAATTATACAAGAATCATATATAATAATATGATATTATATATGATCTTTTAACATTGATTTGTTAATAATATCTTAGAATTATCGTCGTTTCGGGAGTTAACTTACTCATTTCCTTTTATATGTTTTGTTACATAAGCCATGGTTGTTGTATCTTATTCATATCCAGAATGATATATAGTCCTTAAACATCATTTTTAAATCATCAAATTATAATTATACTTGAATGGATACGATGGAGAATGAATCTCATCGCGTTCGTGGAGACGGCAGTCCGTACGTACGCACGAGCGACAATATCATTCTTTTGATATTAAAATAATATATAAATGGATGGTATATCATATATACAGAATCATTAACATGTTAGATTTATTATTTACAAGAGTTACACATCATTATTATACCCATCCAAATAATATTATATTGAATAATAATTACACCACGACGTGGAGACGGTAGTCCGTACGTACGCACGTATGGTGACATGTTATTCAAAGGGTGGATAGAATACTGAATATGGTTGTACCATATTTATAATAACATCACAGTATATGTGAGATACTGGAGTTATTATTTTAGAATGGTAAGAACAAAGGAAGAAGAAGTGGAAGAAGAAATGAACTTGGAGAAGGGTGGTGAAATCATTACCTCTTCTTCGGGTTCTTCCTTTTGATTTGATCAAAAGGGATCCTTAGGTTGGCTTTCTGATCAAACTAAGGCCTCTAGGTTGTATTTAGGGATGTTGGGAGAGTAGTTGGGCAGAGTTTGGCCTAACCAAAAGGCTTTGAAGGTGTGAAGAAATGAGAAGGAGAAGTGCCCTTTTATAAGAGGGGTGAGGGGCACCTTTGGAAAAGCTAGAAATATTAATTTATAATAAATTCATATTCGGTTTCTAATGGCTCCAAAGCTTATTATTCAAAGGTTAAGGTGGGGATAGGTCTAAAACCACTAAACCAATAGAATTTAGACAGGTTTGGGTACTTATATTAACCTTATCTTTAAGTATTAACTCTAAGTTAATTAGTTTCACTTTTACAATGTCTCTTTGTATTTTTATATAATATGGTTAATAAACATACTATATACATCCAAGAGACCCCCAAGTGGTACATTAATGATGAACCTATCATGATATAAGTCTCTTGGCCGATCCTTAGATTTTTAGGAATTTAATATCAATTAATAATATAATATTTGTTTTAAGAACTCTTTTATGTCAATTTTGACACTATTCAATAGTTGATTTTTGTGAAACTCATAACAGATTTATTACTTCAAACAAAGTCAATTAAATCAATCTTAATATATAATATTATCCTAGAAAATTAGTTTAATTCATTAAAAGTTTCATATTATATTTATTTGGGTATTTATAATATCAATTATTTTAATTTTTCACTATTATAGTAATTACTCCATCATCATTGTGTCATAAATAAAATAAATTATTTAATGTCTAAAAATTATAAATAAAATATAATTATGTAGGAAATCCTTTTATATTTCTAATGAATATTTATAATCTAAAATCCAATATATATAACCCTATGTAACAATTGTTTTTCTAAAAAATATATTCTTGTGTCATTTTTGTATTCATTTTAACTTAATAAAAATAAAGTGTCATTATCACTTACAAGTGGATCCATGGGGTCCCAAAATCGACCCAAAGATGCCCATGGTCGACCATGTATCAACCAATAGGGTTAAGACACGTTTTAGGGTAATTTAGTATTATTATAATATTATTTTGTAACCCTTATTTACTGGATTTACCCTTAACCATGGTAAATAAAATATTTACCGCAGTAATTATTCAAAATGTCTAAAAATAAAAGTTACCTATTTACAAAATTTGAACATCCTGATTCCAAATATGGAATACATTTTCCTAAATTCAAAACATAGAAGTGGCATAAATTAATTTAAAATTAATTCCAGCTGTCAAAACAAAAAGCGTGTTTTTAAGAGATAATAACTATCAAAAGATTGACATTTGTTTATGTTCGGTTTAATTTTAAAATTATGTCCAATGACCAAAATTATATTAAATGGTAAAAATATATTCTAAATATACTTTAAAACCACTCAAATTCATAATTTATCACTATTAATTATTTTGATTAAAAAAGTTGTTTTTAATTAAAATTTAGTAATTTTCACTATTCATCAAAATATGAAAGTTATCCGAAAAGTACCAAAATTTCACCTTAGGCTAAATTAGATATTCCTAATCCAAAAATGAAGTCCATTTTGAAATATAAAATATATATAATTTTAAAAAGTATGTATTACTATTCATAACGGCTGGTTTGATTGGTTGTTAGAACTCGGTGTTGCGTACAACACACGCTATCGCATTATTCAAAGAGAAGCATACCGTAGAAGCTTGGGGTGTTACATTTTAAATTTTTGATGTCCCCATTTAGTCAAAAAGTTTAAAATATTGTATTTAAAAAGGTTTCACTATTAAAAGTTTATAAAAGTGCAATACTGAAAATGAATTTGTTCTTGCATTATATCTAAGAAACTCATAATATGGATTCTAAAATTATAAGGATTATATAAAGTTTAAAATTTAGATAATACTATTCATAACCTCTTTTGAATGGCTTTTTTTTAAGTCATGGTGTGATTGAACTCGGTGTTGCTTGTAGTGCAAGTTATTGAATTATTTTGAAGAAATAATACACTATGAAATCTTGGGGTGTTACATTCTCCCCTCCTTCAATAAATTGCGTCCTCGCAATTTGAAATTATTCTTCGAAAATAAAAGGTTGAAAATAAAAAATATCTTTGTGGGAAAACCCACATCGGAAATTGGGTTACTAAAATTTATTCTTAATATGAGGAAAAGAGAAATGAAAGGGTCACCACCAAATTATGATCTCGATTAGGAGAACATTGGTGGCAATTAGAGACATATAATTGGAGGAAAAACGTAAATATTTATAGGTAGTGATTGAGGTCATCAATCACAAACAAGTATAAAATTGAGGTCCTTAAACTCATCAATCTATTGTGATTTGAAATACCATCGGTTCAACAAAACATAGGGTATTAGGATAACACATTTTTTACGTTTCAAAATATCTTAGTTGAAATCCCACATCGAAAAATGAATTAATGAGGCCTATATTTAAAATAAAGAGTGGAAAGTATGAAGATTACCAAAAATAACACATACTAGGGTTCCATGTAGGAAAATATGGATATGGAAGAGAAATCTAACCATCAATTATCTGATGGAGAGTGGTAGAGAACATGGCTATGAAAAGGCCAAAAATCCCAAAATCATAAATTTGTGATGATTTAAGGTACCATCTAGGACAACATTTTTGTTCTATGTTTCTTTTATTAATGTTGGGGAATTTATTTATGAGATTGGCTAAGATCATAAGGAGATATACTTACTTTATAATTAGAGTTTTATCCATTAATAAATTTCTACCACAAACTCATCTTTCACTCTAAAAGATAATAGAATGTAATTTTTTTTATAATTATACTATTCATACAGGGTTCCAAAATAAATGAATTTATAATTCATCTACCAGATCTTTTAAAAAAAACTACATTATTTAATCCAGGACATCTCGTGGGCCAGTGGTAGGTGATACACCCTTGTCGCCCTTCGGTTGCGGGTTCAAGTCTCGCAGCCTTGCCGGACGCGACGGGTTGCCGCCCGACCTCCGGGTTGTCCTTTTATGGAAATCCAAAATAATCCAAACTAGAACTATCCAAAATACTTATGTCCAAACTCACAGTCCAACATTTATAAGGAAGGTAAACATAATGTAGATCCTTTTTACCCCGTAATATCATATGAATACCTTCATCATGTATTCTTTTAATACACTGAAACATCCCGAATTACCATATTCCTTATTGATTACATCCATTCTCCCTTATTCCATATAGAATGCTGGATATACTTCATCAATCCAAAAATGTTTTAAACCCCAACAATGATGGAATATACAAATCATTAATCATTTCCAAGGTAGTCAAGAATATCCAATATAATTTTTCCAAAATAATCATGTATTATTCGAAAATCACTACATCGGTATCAGAACTATATTATGGTTTATCATTCTATCAACCATATATTTTCCAAAAAATTTATCCTGCTATTGAGTCACTTTTCTTTGTTCCACACAATCTCAAGTCCTTAATGAAATAGTACTGCAGTACAATCCTTATATACTCCATAATTATTATAACAAGTACATTGTTGATACAACACTCAATTGACATAATCAACATAAGAACTCTAATCATTCCTCTTCATCTGTGGTAGTATCATAACATGATTATTATCCAATAGCATCATTTGCGTCATAGTCTGATGACTGGGACATAGGTTAGCGTAGTGTCCAAACTCCTTGCAAATGAAGCATTGTACATTTGAAACCATTTTCTTACCCTTGCAGTCACGTACTTTATGCCCTTTTCCTCCACACTTATAACAAACTCCCATTCCTTTCAGACAAGTTCCAGGGTGTTTCTTTCCACAGTTACCACATATGAGAAAATTCTTCTTTTCCCTCTTCCCTTTATCCATCTATCTCTCTTCCATCCTTTTCTTCTCTTGCATCCCTTCAAAGCCATAGGACTCAGTAAACTCTTTACTTATCTTATCAACACATGATATTATTTCTTCATATGATGATAATACATGGGAGACTATTTCTCTTATAAATTCTTGCTTAAGACCATGAAAGATATGATCCTTCCTTTTCATTGGATCATGTGCATTTCCGGAGTTCTCATTCCTTCTACTGGGCGCCATTTCTAAACAATGGCATAAACTAGATCAGTTTATGAATCAAAATACATAATCCCATACTTATAAAACACTTAAAATAAATTGAACTATTTATGGATATAATCCATAATCATTTTTTTTTCTTTGAGGATGTATATACTCATAATCCCTTCAAAATGATTTGTAAAGAAAATGAGAGTTATCCTAAGCATATCCCCCGGGAGTGTCGTAACCAAGAGTGCAGCAAGGCCCGTTGTCGTGCACCAGTTCCCATTCGAGTCTAGCTCAAAGCGGTGTTTTCAGGTTTTACCCCTAGGTACATCTGTGCCAGAGCCGCCTCTACCTGCTCGTATCCAGACAGGGATGTATTGCTCGGAAAACGCACAAAATCTCTACAATACCAAAATTCTAGGAAGTTCTTCTATACTAATCCTCAAAGTTCATCTTAGGTATACGTGCTCTAATCAGAGTTTATCTAAATCTATCTTCCAAGGTTTGTACTAGACTTCCTCTGATACCAACTGTAACGCCCCGACCACAGTTACCCAGAGTCGGTGCATTATTACATAACAATGGCATGATCACAAGAAAGATCAAATCTCGGAAGACCGATTGGTTTAGTAGCCTTGGAAACACTAGATATGTTCATAAGTTTTACATTACATCATAAAATAAAAAGCTACTACAACAACATAATGTTTCCACAAATCCACACTATTAACCCCTCATAAAATCCCTGCAGGTCATTCATAACTTACTTCTTCACATCCTGGGAAAAATAAAACATAAAAAAGGGGTGAGCTCAAATGCCCAGTAAGGATAACAATATAGCGGAAACTTTCATAAATAAGAATAAACATTTAAGGCAATGTATAACTAAAACAAAAGCCTTTTAAATATGAACTTTCAACATGGTATGGCATAAATAAAATGAAATAATGCCATTTACTTATTCACATGGATATTCTACTAATCGAATAATCACATGCAAAAATCAATAACCACTTTCATAATGTTGGAATGCATAATGCCAGACTATCATAATCACATAGTCAAGGCCTCGTGCCAAGACTACAAATAAGATTTTGTCAAGGCCTTGTGCCAAGACACTAGTTTGTCTCATGAGACCTACCGATGCATCGAGGAGCTATAGCGGGCTCCACCCGTCACTTACTAAGTCCAATGCATTCCAATATGAAAAGGTTTAAACATAACATAATCATTCGTATTAAAACTAACATACGAAATGTCAATAATTTCACCATAAACTATGAATGGTATAAAAATAGCACATCCACAGTCAAACATATCACAAAACCTTCAGTACAATATAGAAGTTTTGTATCACAATAGATCAAATTCAAATAAGCGTAAAATCCATCAAAGGATGTTGACATAGATGAAATCAAAATTCTTTTTAAAGAAATATCTCTTTTTATTTTGAAATCATTTAAGATCCCTATAAAATAAAACATTTTCGTTGAAAATATTCTTATAAGCTTGTAAGGGATGTTTTGAAGATTTTATAATGGCGGAAATTAGCCGCACCCGCCGTATAAGTTAAAAAAAACATTCTTACCTTAATTCTGTCGAAAAGGATAAAAATGACCTTGTTTTGAAAACGACGGAAAGATTCCTTTATAAACCTCTTATAAAAAGTCAAAAAAGGGTATAAATTACTTTAACCCATATTCTTGTAAATAGTAAAAATGTTTTGAAATACATTTTTAAGAAACATGGATGTGGATGATAAAGAGATCCCAGTAGATTATTACGTATAAACAACCTCGGATAATGAAGAGATTGTGAAATAACCCTTACCTTGTACTTTTCCTTGGTTGGGGTAGGTTAACCTCCTGTATAATGGTGAAATAATTGTTATTAAATTATACAAGAATCATATATAATAATATGATATTATATATGATCTTTTAACATTGATTTGTTAATAATATCTTAGAATTATCGTCGTTTCGGGAGTTAACTTACTCATTTCCTTTTATATGTTTTGTTACATAAGCCATGGTTGTTGTATCTTATTCATATCCATAATGATATCTAGTCCTTAAACATCATTTTTAAATCATCAAATGATAATTATACTTGAATGGATACGATGGAGAATGAATCTCATCGCGTTCGTGGAGACGGTAGTCCGTACGTACGCACGAGCGACAATATCATTCTTTTGATATTAAAATAATATATAAATGGATGGTATATCATATATAAAGAATAAGTAACATGTTATATTTATTATTTAAATGAGTTACACATCATTATTATACCCATCCAAATAATATTATATTGAATAACAATTACACCACGACGTAGAGACGGTAGTCCGTACGTACGCACGTATGGTGACATGTTATTCAAAGGGTGGTTAGAATATAGAATATGGTTGTACCATATTTATAATAACATCACATTATATGTGAGATACTGTAGTTATTATTTTAGAATGGTAAGAACAAAGGAAGAAGAAGTGGAAGAAGAAATGAACTTGGAGAAGGGTGGTGAAATCATTACCTCTTCTTCGGGTTCTTCCTTTTGATTTGATCAAAAGGGATCCTTAGGTTGGATTTATGATCAAACTAAGGCCTATAGGTTGTATTTAGGGATGTTGGGAGAGTATTTGGGCAGAGTTTGGCCGAACCAAAAGGCTTTGAAGGTGTGAAGAAATGAGAAGGAGAAGTGCCCTTTTATAAGAGGGGTGAGGGGCACCTTTGGAAAAGCTAGAAATATTAATTTATAATAAATTCATATTCGGTTTCTAATGGCTCCAAAGCTTATTATTCAAAGGTTAAGGTGGGGATAGGTAGAAAACCACTAAACCAATAGAATTTAGACAGGTTTGGGTACTTATATTAACCTTATCTTTAAGTATTAACTCTAAGTTAATTAGTTTCACTTTTACAATGTCTCTTTGTATTTTTATATAATATGGTTAATAAACATACTATATACATCCAAGAGACCCCCAAGTGGAACATTAATGATGAAACTATCATTATATAAGTCTCTTGGCCGAACCTTATATTTTTAAGAATTTAATATCAATTAATAATATAATATTTGTTTTAAGAACTCTTTTATGTCAATTTTGACACTATTCAATAGTTGATTTTTGTGAAACTCATAAAAGATTTATTAATTCGAAAAAAGTCAATTAAATCATTCCTAATATATCATATTATCCTATAAAATTAGTTTAACTCATTAAAAGTTTCATATTATATTTATTTGGGTATTTATAATATCAATTATTTTAATTTTTCACTATTATAGTAATTACTGCATCATCATTGTGTCATAAATAAAATAAATTATTTAATGTCTAAAAATTATAAATAAAATATCATTATGTAGGAAAGCCTTTTAGCTTTCTAATGAATATTTATAATCTAAAATCCAATATATATAACCATATGTAACAATTGTTTTTCTAAAAGGTATATTCTTGTGTCATTTTTGTATTCATTTTAACTTAATTAAAATAAAGTGTCATTATCACTTACAAGTGGATCCATGGGGTCCCAAAATCGACCCAAAGATGCCCATGGTCGACCATGTATCAACCAATAGGGTTAAGACACGTTTTAGGGTAATTTAGTATTATTAAAATATTATTTTTTAACCCTTATTTACCGGATTTACCCTTAACCATGGTAAATAAAATATTTACCGCAGTAATTATTCAAAATGTCTAAAAATAAAAGTTACCTACTTACAAAATTTGAACATCCTGATTCCAAATATGGAGTCCATTTTCCTAAATTCAAAACACAGAAGTGGCAGAAATTAATTTAAAATTAATTCCCGCTGTCAAAACAAAAAGCGTGTTTTTAAGAGATAATAACTATCAAAAGATTGACATTTGTTTATGTTCGGTTTATTTGTAAAATTATGTCCAATGACCAACATTATATTAAATGGTAAAAATCTATTCTAAATATACTTTAAAACCACTAAAATTCATAATTTATCACTATTAATTATTTTGATTAAAAAAGTTGTTTTTAATTAAAATTTAGTAATTTTCACTATTCATCAAAATATGAAAGTTATCCGAAAAGTACCAAAATTTCACCTTAGGCTAAATTAGATATTCCTAATCCAAAAATGATGTCCATTTTGAAATATCAAATATATATAATTTTAAAAAGTAGGTATTACTATTCATAACGGCTAGTTTGATTGGTTGTTAGAACTCGGTGTTGCGTACAACACACGCTATCGCATTATTCAAAGATAAGCGTACCGTAGAAGCTTGGGGTGTTACATTTTAAATTTTTGATGTCCCCATTTAGTCAAAAAGTTTAAAATATTGTATTTAAAAAGGTTTCACTATTAAAAGTTTATAAAAGTGCAATACTGAAAATGAATTTTGTTCTTGCATTATATCTAAGAAACTCATAATATGGATTCTAAAATTATAAGGATAATATAAAGTTTAAAATTTAGATAATACTATTCATAACCTCTTTTGAATGGCTTTTTTTGTAAGTCATGGTGTGATTGAACTCGGTGTTGCTTGTAGTGCAAGTTATTGAATTATTTTGAAGAAATAATACACTATGAAATCTTTGGGTGTTACATTCTCCCCTCCTTCAATAAATTGCGTCCTCGAAATTTGAAATTGTTCTTCGAAAATAAAAGGTTGAAAATAAAAAATATCTTTGTGGGAAAACCCACATAGGAAATTGGGTTACTAAAATTTATTCTTAATATGAGGAAAAGAGAAATTAAAGGGTCACCACCAAATTATGATCTCGATTAGGAGAACATTGGTGGCAATTAGAGACATATAATTGGAGGAAAAAAGTAAAAATTTATAGGTAGTGATTGAGGTCATTAATCACAAACAAGTATAAAATTGAGGTCCTTAAACTCATCAATCTATGGTGATTTGAAATACCATCGGTTCAACAAAACATATGGTATTAGGATAACACATTTTTGACGTTTCAAAATATCTTAGTTCAAATCCCACATCGAAAAATGAATTAATGAGGCCTATATTTAAAATAAAGAGTGGAAAGTATGAAGATTACCGAAAATAACACATACTAGGGTTCCATGTAGGAAAATATGGATATGGAAGAGAAATCTGACCATCAATTATCTAATGGAGAGTGGTAGAGAACATGGCTATGAAAAGGCCAAAAATCTCAAAGCCATAAATTTGTGATGATTTAAGGTACCATATAGGGCAACATTTTTGTTCTATGTTTCTTTTATTAATGTTGGGGAATTTATTTATGAGATTGGCTAAGATAACAAGGAGATATACTTACTTTATAATTAGATTTTTATACATTAAGAAATTTCTACCACAAACTCATCTTTCACTCTAAAAGATAATAGAATGTCATTTTTTTTCTAATTATACTATTCGTACAGGGTTCCAAAATAAATGAATTTATAATTCATCTACCAGATCTTTTAAAAAAAACTACATTATTTAATCCAGGACATCTCGTGGGCCAGTGGTAGGTGATACACCCTTGTCGCCCTTCGGTTGCGGGTTCAAGTCTCGCAGCCTTGCCGGACGCGACGGGTTGCCGCCCGACCTCCGGATTGTCCTTTTATGGAAATCCAAAATAATCCAAACTAGAACTATCCAAAATACTTATGTCCAAACTCACAGTCCAACATTTATAAGGAAGGTAAACATAATGTAGATCCCTTTTACCCCGTAATAGCATATGAATACCTTCATCATGTATTCTTTTAATACACTGAAACATCCTGAATTACCATATTCCTTATTGATTACATCCATTCTCCCTTATTCCATATAGAATGCTGGATATACTTCATCAATCCAAAAATGTTTTAAACCCCAACAATGATGGAATATACAAATCATTAATCATTTCCAAGGTAGTCAAGAATATCCAATATAATTTTTCCAAAATAATCATATATTATTCGAAAATCACTACATCGGTATCAGAACTATATTATGGTTTATCATTCTCTCAACCATATATTTTCCAAAAATTTATCCTGCTATTGAGTCACTTTTCTTTGTTCCACACAATCTCAAGTCCTTAATGAAATAGTACTGCAGTACAATCCTTATATACTTCATAATTATTATAACAAGTACATTGTTGATACAACACTCAATTGACATAATCAACATAAGAACTCTAATCATTCCTCTTCATCTGTGGTAGTATCATAACATGATTATTATCCAATAGCATCATTTGCGTCATAGTCTGATGACTGGGACATAGGTTCGCGTAGTGTCCAAACTCCTTGCAAATGAAGCATTGTACATTTGAAACCATTTTCTTACCCTTGCAGTCACGTACTTTGTGCCCTTTTCCTCCACACTTATAACAAACTCCCATTCCTTTCAGGCAAGTTCCAGGGTGTTTCTTTCCACAGTTACCACATATGAGAAAATTCTTCTTTTCCCTCTTCCCTTTATCCATCTTTCTCTCTTCCATCCTTTTCTTCTCTTGCTTCCCTTCAAAGCCATAGGACTCAGTAAACTCCTTACCTATCTTATCAACACATGATATTATTTCTTCATATGATGATAATACATGGGAGACTATTTCTCTTATAAATTCTAGCATAAGACCATGAAAGATATGATCCTTCCTTCTCTTTGGATCATGTGCATTTCCGGAGTTCTCATTCCTTCTACTGGGCGCCATTTCTAAACAATGGCATAAACTAGATCAGTTTATGAATCAAAATACATAATCCCATACTTATAAAACACTTAACATAAATTGAACTATTTATGGATATAATCCATAATCATTTTTTTTCTTTGAGGATGTATATACTCATAATCCCTTCAAAATGATTTGTAAAGAAAATGAGAGTTATCCTAAGCATATCCCCCGGGAGTGTCGTAACCAAGAGTGCAGCAAGTCCCGTTGTCGTGCACCAGTTCCCATTCGAGTCTAGCTCAAAGCGGTGTTTTCAGGTTTTACCCCTAGGTACATCTGTGCGAGAGCCGCCTCTACCTGCTCGTATCCAGACAGGGATGTATTGCTCGGAAAACTCACAAAATCTCTACAATACCAAAATTCTAGGAAGTTCTTCTATACTAATCCTCAAAGTTCATCTTAGGTATACGTGCTCTAATCAGAGTTTATCTAAATCTATCTTCCAAGGTTTGTACTAAACTTCCTCTGATACCAACTGTAACGCCCCGACCCCAGTTACCCAGAGTCGGTGCATTATTACATAACAATGGCATGATCACAAGAAAGATCAAATCTCAGAAGACCGATTGGTTTAGTATCCTTGGAAACACTAGATATATTCATAAGTTTTACATTACATCATAAAATGAAAAGCTACTACAACAACATAATGTTTCCACAAATCCACACTATTAACCCCTCATAAAATCCCTGCAGGTCATTCATAACTTACTTCTTCACATCCTGGGAAAAATAAAACATAAAAAAGGGGTGAGCTCAAATGCCCAGTAAGGATAACAACATAGCGGAAACTTTCATAAATAAGAATAAACATTTAAGGAAATGTATAACTAAAACAAAAGCCTTTTAAATATGAACTTTCAACATGGTATGGCATAAATAAAATGAAATAATGCCATTTACTTATTCACATGGATATTCTACTAATCGAATAATCACAAGCAAAAATCAATAACCACTTTCATAATGTTGGAATGCATAATGCCAGACTATCATAACCACATAGTCAAAGCCTCGTGCCAAGACTACAAATAAGATTTTGTCAAGGCCATGTGCCAAGACACTAGTTTGTCTCATGAGACCTACCGATGCATCGAGGAGCTATAGCGGGCTCCACCCGTCACTTACTAAGTCCAATGCATTCCCATATGAAAAGGTTTAAACATAACATAAACATTCTTATTAAAACTAGCATACGAAATGTCAATAATTTCACCATAAACTATGAATGGTATAAAAATAGCACATCCACAGTCAAACATATCACAAAACCTTCAGTACAATATAGAAGTTTTGTATCACAATATATCAAATTCAAATAAGCGTAAAATCCATCAAAGGATGTTGACATAGATGAAATCAAAATTCTTTTTAAAGAAATATCTCTTTTTATTTTAAAATCATTTAAGATCCATATAAAATAAAAAAATTTCTTTGAAAATATTCTTATAAGCTTGTAAGGGAAGTTTTGAAGATTTTATAATGGCGGAAATTAGCCGCACCCGCCGTATAAGTTAAAAAATACATTCTTACCTTAATTCTGTCGAAAAGGTTAAAAATGACCTTGTTTTGAAAACGACGGAAAGATTCCTTTATAAACCTCTTATAAAAAGTCAAAAAAGGGTATAAATGACTTTAACCCATATTCTTGTAAATAGTAAAAATGTTTTGAAATACATTTTTAAGAAACATGGATGTGGATGATAAAGAGATCCCAGTAGATTATTACGTATAAACAACCTCAGATAATGAAGAGATTGTGAAATAACCCTTACCTTGTACTTTTACTTGGTTGGGGTAGGTTAACCTCCTGTATAATGGTGAAATAATTGTTATTAAATTATACAAGAATCATATATAATAATATGATATTATATATGATCTTTTAACATTGATTTGTTAATAATATCTTAGAATTATCGTCGTTTCGGGAGTTAACTTACTCATTTTCTTTTATATGTTTTGTTACATAAGCCATGGTTGTTGTATATTATTCATATCCAGAATGATATCTAGTCCTTAAACATCATTTTTAAATCATCAAATGATAATTATACTAGAATGGATACGATGGAGAATGAATCTCATCGCGTTCGTGGAGACGGTAGTCCGTACGTACGCACGACCGACAATATCATTCTTTTGATATTAAAATAATATATAAATGGATTGTATATCATATATACAGAATCATTAACATGTTATATTTATTATTTACATGAGTTACACATAATTATTATACCCATCCAAATAATATTATATTGAATAACAATTACACCACGACGTGGAGACGGTAGTCCGTACGTACGCACGTATGGTGACATGTTATTCAAAGGGTGGATAGAATACTGAATATGGTTGTACCATATTTATAATAACATCACAGTATATGTGAGATACTGGAGTTATTATTTTAGAATGGTAAGAACAAAGGAAGAAGAAGTGGAAGAAGAAATGAACATGGAGAAGGGTGGTGAAATCATTACCTCTTCTTCGGGTTCTTCCTTTTGATTTGATCAAAAGGGATCATTAGGTTGGCTTTCTGATCAAACTAAGGCCTCTAGGATGTATTTAGGGATGTTGGGAGAGTATTTGGGCAGAGTTTGGCCGAACCAAAAGGCTTTGAAGATGTGAAGAAATGAGAAGGAGGAGTGCCCTTTTATAAGAGGGGTGAGGGGCACCTTTGGAAAAGCTAGAAATATTAATTTCTAATAAATTCATATTCGGTTTATAATGGCTCCAAAGCTTATTATTCAAATGTTAAGGTGGGTATAGGTCGAAAACCACTCGAAAAATATAATTTAGACAGGTTTGGGTACTTATATTAACCTTATCTTTAAGTATTAACTCTAAGTTAATTAGTTTCACTTTTACAATGTCTCTTTGTATTTTTATATAATATGGTTATTAAACTTACTATATACATCCAAGCGACCCCCAAGTGGTACATTAATGATGAACCAATCATGATATAAGTCTCTTGGCCGAACCTTATATTTTTAGGAATTTAATATCAATTAATAATATAATATTTGTTTTAAGAACTCTTTTATGTCAATTTTGACACTATTCAATAGTTTATTTTTGTGAAACTCATAACAGATTGATTACTTCGAACAAAGTCCATTAAATCAATCCTAATATATCATATTATCCTAGAAAATTAATTTAATTCATTAAAAGTTTCATATTATATTTATTTGGGTATTTATAAATCAATTATTTTAATTTTTCACTATTATAGTAATTACTGCATCATCATTGTGTCATAAATAAAATAAATTATTTAATGTCTAAAAATTATAAATAAAATATCATTATGTAGGCAATCCTTTTAGCTTTCTAATGAATATTTATAATCTAAAATCCAATATATATAACCCTATGTAACAATTGTGTTTCTAAAAGATATGTTCTTGTGTCATTTTTGTATTCATTTTAACTTAATTAAAATAAAGTGTCATTATCACTTACAAGTGGATCCATGGGGTCCCAAAATCGACCCAAAGATGCCCATGGTCGACCATGTATCAACCAATAGGGTTAAGACACGTTTTAGGGTAATTTAGTATTATTATAATATTATTTGTTAACCCTTATTTACCGGATTTACCTTTAACCATGGTAAATAAAATATTTACCGCAGTAATTATTCAAAATGTCTAAAAATAAAAGTTACCTATTTACACAATTTGAACATCCTGATTCCAAATATGGAATCCATTTTCCTAAATTCAAAACACAGAAGTGGTAGAAATTAATTTAAAATTAATTCCCGCTGTCAAAACAAAAAGCGTGTTTTTAAGAGATAATAACTATCAAAAGATTGACATTTGTTTATGTTCGGTTTAATTGTAAAATTATGTCCAATGACCAACATTATATTAAATGGTAAAAATATATTCTAAATATACTTTAAAACCACTCAAATTCATAATTTATCACTATTAATTATTTTGATTCAAAAAGTTGTTTTTAATTAAAATTTAGTAAATTTCACTAATCATCAAAATATGAAAGTTATCCGAAAAGTACCAAAATTTCACCTTAGGCTAAATTAGATATTCCTAATCCAAAAATGAAGTCCATTTTTAAATATAAAATATATATAATTTTAAAATGTAGGTATTACTATTCATAACGGCTAGTTTGATTGGTTGTTAGAACTCGGTGTTGGGTACAACACACGCTATCGCATTATTCAAAGAGAAGCGTACCGTAGAAGCTTGGGGTGTTACATTTTAAATTTTTGATGTCCCCATTTATTCAAAAAGTTTAAAATATTGTATTTAAAAAGGGTTCACTATTAAAAGTTTATAAAAGTGCAATACTGAAAATGAATTTGTTCTTGCATTATATCTAAGAAACTCATAATATGGATTCTAAAATTATAAGGATTATATAAAGTTTAAAATTTAGATAATATTATTCATAACTTCTTTTGAATGGATTTTTTTGTAAGTCATGGTGTGATTGAACTCGGTGTTGCTTGTAGTGCAAGTTATTGAATTATTTTGAAGAAATAATACACTATGAAATCTTGGGGTGTTACAAAATGTGCATGACAATATCATTTGCCTCAATGAAAAGAGATTGAGACAAAATCCTTTACAACGATCTTATCATTAGATTATGGATAAATCAATGAAATAATTATGTGTGAAAAAATATAAATATAGTCAATATAATTGGATATTAAGTGTAAAAAAATCATAGGATGTTCAGACATTTTCGTGGAGAAACAAAACCAATCTCATGGATATTTAACTCAATGAAGGGAGTTTGAGTAAAGATTTCCCTAATAATGTTCGTATAAATGTTGTGAGAATTTATCAATGGGGTGATTATGTGTAGCAAAAGTATATCCAAAAAAAGGGAAGTGTTAATTAAAACATAAATAAATAAACATTTATTCCACAACTAATCATGGAATAATATAATAATCAAATAATGTTTCAAACCATATGAGTGGAAATTGAGTTATGTAATTCCCTTACCTTGAGCCCGAATAATCACGTTCAATCATTATGTTACTGAAAAATAAAATTAGATTAATTTTTAATTCTTTGAAAAAACATTTCATGTCAATTATTCCTTTTAAATAACTTATTTCCATGTTATAAAAATAACATAATTCTTTATGTTCATATTGGTCAGTTTCTCGATATTCAGTACTTGAGTCTAAAATGAACTTATATTGATGTAACTTGTCTATGTAGTCTAAATTCAATCATCTCTATAAAATTATAATTGATGATTTAAATAATATATATATATATTATAATTAATTATTATTTACATAATATTGGGAGATATGAAATGAAATTCATTGTTTGTGGAGATGGTTTTCCGTACGCACGCATGAATGATACTTTCATATATTTGTCATATTAAAGAACTTAATACTTAATGAGACATTTTTATGTTTAAATTTAAGTGTAATATATATCTTATATATGTTACATAAATTCATTGATACCATAATTTATATGTTACATGTGAGGCATGGATGATTTATATCATGTTGAGGTGGTGGTAGTCTACACTTCCATAAATGAAATTATCGTATATGCACATTATAGAAACAATAAAGTTATATTGTAAATTAAAATTAAATTTCAATAGATAAAATTTATATATAGTATATATAATATATAAATTCAGTTCCATCTAATGGTAACCATGAGAAGTGGTAGAATAAAATTGGACATTCATTGTTTCGTCAGGCAGTAGTTATCCATAGCGAGAAACAGAATATTTATTACAATTACGTGGAGGTGTGTCTTAGTGTAGCTAAAATACATATCATAAAAAATTCATATCATATTTGAGATATTTTTTTTGTTTTTTAATCTTATAATAATAAAATCATAAGATGTATAGATGGAAAATACAGGAAAGGAGCATAAGAGAAGATGTTACCTCCAAATCAGGTAACTCCATTGATTTGAGACAAAAGGATTTCTTTAAATTACATATGACCATGTTAATGATTATAGGTGGAATTAAGTGATGTGGGGATATTATATGAGAATATTTTGGATTATACAAGGGTCTTGAGATGTGTTATTAAGTGGCTAGAGGTGGTGGGATTTTATAAAAGGGATGAGAGGCACTTTAGAAAAGACTTTAAATATTTTTTTATTATCAACTTATTTTAGAATAATAATAGTTTAAAACTGAAACATTTATAGGATAATATGATTATGGGTATAAATCCTCTCAACCAATAGGTTTTATACAACTTGATGAATAAAATTAAACATATATTGTAGCATTATCTCTTAGTTAAAAACAGTAACCCGTACCATGTCTTCTTGTATTTTCATACTATATGGTTACTATAGTTAATATAAATTGATAATAGAAAAAAAGTGTATCCATAATTATATTTGTATCATTATATAATTCCTTAGGAAAAATAATATATCTTTGGGACTATTTTACCCTTTAATATTGTAGTAAATTTTTTAAAACTCATTTATGACAATTTTGACACTATTTAGAAAATTATATTTTTAAATTCATAACAACATGATTCAATCAAACTGAATGAATTAACTCAACCCTCTCATGTAAATTTCAACCAAATAATTCATAGAAAACATAAAAATGATCCAATTAAAATTATTTTATTATTTATAAAATCATGTATTTTAATATTAATAATATCATTATTTTGAATATTAATTTAATAATGTAATCCTTATATCATCATTGTGTCATAAATAATTTTTTATGTAATGTATAATAACTATAAATAAAATACCATTTTGTAAAAAATGTTATTAAAATTATAATTAATATTTTTAGTGTAAAATATCAAATATATAACCCAATTTAAAATTGGTCCAGTTCAGAGATATATGTTTTTGTATTATTTTCCTTTTCTATAAAATACATATTATATAAGGTCATTATAACACCCTAGTTGCTCCATGAGGTCCTAAAATTGTCCCATGGATTATAATGGTCAGAAATATCTCAGAAAATAGTACTAGGACACGTTTTAGGATACTGCTAGATTGTTATAATATTATATGTTACCCGTATTTACCTTATTTTCTCTTTAACCATGTTAAATAAAAATAATTGATAAAGTTAATATTCATAATGTCAATAAATAAAAGGTTCTTATTTAAATAATTTATAACTTTTGATTTCAAATATATAATTCATTTTTCCTAATACAAAACACCTAATTTTTAGTAAATAATTTAAAATTAATTCCCATTTACAAAACCAAATGTGGGTTTTTAAGATGTAAAAAGTATCAAATGATTGACATTTTTTTCAAATTTAAATGTGAAATTACTCACAAGTACTAAAATTTAATTAAATGAAAAAAAACATATTCCAATTTTATTTTAAAATAACATAAAAGGAAAATCTAACTATATAAATAATGTAGATGAATATTTCATTTTGAATTAAAATGCAGTATCTTTCACAGTTCATTAAAATATATATTTTATTAGATAAATACCAAAAATTCATCCAAAGTAAATTTTGATTCCCACATCTATATAAAATGGTTATTTTTTAAAATAGTACATTTCAAGGAGAAAAAAAAATATTTAAAAAGCTTTCTCCATCAAAAGTCAATAAAATTCATTAAAAAATCAGTGTGTATTATGATTAAAATTGGATTCATTCTCATTATAATTCTTTAAAATATAATGGATAAATTAAAAAACATTTAAAAAATATGGTTAATAATATTTTAATTAGATTTTTCTATTCCCTCTAATACATCGTCTAGGCATTAACAACCATTTAAAATAATAGTATTATTTTTATTTTATTTTTCAGAATAAGACTATGTTGTGTGCCACGTAAGATTTCAAAGAAACCCACTAGTGGGTGTCAGGTAAACTATCATACAAAGTATCCCCTTTAAAGTAAAATTAATATTAAAATTAAAAATATTAATAGATATAAAAATGAATTATTTTATAAATACATTTGATTTTAAATCATTCCGACTTTTGGAAATAACATCCTACTAATTTTAAAATTGGGACTGAAAAGACCAGTGAAAATCCCTCATTAGAAAACGAGTCATTAAAAAACTTAATTTATAAAAAATAAATAGAAGTAAAAATGGACACCTGAGATAACACATAATGGGGTTCCATGTAGTAAAACATGTATTTGGATGAAAAACTAACCATCTTTTTTTGATAGAGAAGGATAGAAAATATGATCATGAGAAAGTTAACATCATCAATATCGTAAACATGTGATGGATTAAATTGTCTATGATTTCCCAGTAGTAAAAGTAAATAGAAATTTATTTTAAAGTCTTTTTCATTATTTTGAGGAATTTAGTTTTTAGTGTGACTATGAACATAAGGAAACATACATACTTTCAAAGTGTAATTAAACCCTTAAATATATATCGACCACAAACTAATATGTTCTGTAAAGAATGAGTATTCATGATGACTTGGTCACACTTGAAGAACTAGAATCATCTTCTTATGGAAAAAAATAATCAAAAAAAGATTAACTATACATTTCCCCCATCATTAGACATTAACCAAAACCTAAATGGTCAGTAAAATATTAGATAACCCCCAATAAGAATATTTCATTATAAAAATAAATACTACTCTTAATCTCCAAAAATAAGCAAGAAATACCCAAACTTCAAGAATAAAAATTCAATTATTAATTTTCCACAAAATTATTCAAAATAATCAAAACTAATATTGAAACCTAAAATTAAAAAGGATTTGATAACATATTCTTCCATGATAAGTCATAACATTACTCACCAAATAACATCGACTATTCTTAAAGTCTCATACATAATAGTAATTAACCTAATCACTTGTTCTCTATGATATATTAATTATTTCCATAAATAACACAAAGATCTATATATACACAATATGTACATAGATTCTTTGAAAATAAAATTCAACCACTACCCCTCCCATAGTATTCTATTCTCCTTATAATTATAGTGTTCCCATAATATCGAACATCTTTGAATATAATATTTATCATATAATCACCAAATCATTTTCTGATACTAAGGATAACCATTTAATAAAACATAAGTTCCCAAAATCAAATTATTATTAATACCATAAACTCACAATCTAAAAGAGTAATTTTCATACAAAAAAAGGACATCATGTATTCTAGTGGTGGGATATAATGCCTTGTCTCACATTAGTTGTGGGTTCGATTCCCATGGCCTCAGCCAACGCGATGGGTTGTCACCTTTCCAACATATTTTTCCTTTTTATAAAACTATATTATTCTTAATAATTTCCCAAAATGAGATAAAATCTCCTAAACAACCATATAATAATTTAACCTCATTTTTACCTTCTGCATTTAAATTTTCATCTCAAAATGTAAGAAACCATAATTACCTCAAAATAAAGTATCATATAAACACTAATGATCAATTATTATTATAACCACAAAATAAAAGGTAATACTTATTAGAATTTTATTTCCACATAAAAATCTCTAGGGTTACACATAATATAGATGATTCTTCCAATGTAATACAATCAACCATATAGAATTAATACTTTTAAACATTTTATCACTCATAGATCTAAAAAATGATCGAATTTAAAAAACATAGACATCCAAATCATCAAGCATTCTTCATGATCTGTTAACCATATTTTCCAAATTATTTCATAAAAAATATTTATAACAAAAATAATAATGAATCATGTCCAACGATTTAATAATTTCAAACCATAAGTTATGAAATAATTCATACATTTCCTTGGTTATTTTCATTTTCCTCATCTTAAATTCGATTAGACATAGGTACTGATAAACATATATTTGTATGGTACATAAGATCTCACTCACATACCTTATTCATAGGAAATCTATTTTCATAATTATCATATTCCTGACATTTAAAACATTCAATTGATAACTCATAAGTAACTACATTTCCATTCTTGGAGACAACTGAATGATTCATTTTCCATAGCATGTTATTTATTTATGACCTTCATTACCATGTATTTAACAACTACTAATCCCTTAAAAACCATTTTTTAGGTAAATAATTTCACATACATGACACATGTGTCATATAATATATTTAACATTTTGATTATTACCTGAGAATCCACATGGATTCATTTCTCTCATATAGAATGCATCAGAAAAATCACCAAGTATTAAGTGGTTAATTGTTACTCTGGATAGATGGTCAGAATAACCAAGAGATTTCTCATAGCAGTTCCCATTTAATTTAGTTTCATATTTAGATATCCACTACATTTTCCATCACATAAATTGTTATTTTGTTTCCTTGAAAATCTATAGATCTACAAAAACAAAATGTTCTGTGTGAGTATATCATCATATACTATCTTATGTGTATGGAACACACTAAGATATAACTATTCATGTTATTTTATACTAATTATACTTATCTAAACTAACTATGACTCTTTTTAATATGTTAACCATTATGGTTATATATAACTTGTATCTTGTGCTTAAAAAATACCCTATCCTCTATAATTATCTAAACCGACCACTAATACCAACAATAATTCACCATCCCGAAACATAAAAAAATCTAGAGATAATTAAATTGTTGAATTTAATTCATTCGATGATCTATTCAGGTTTAGTGTTTTATATGATTATTCCATAACTGATATAGAGAAAATTAAATATTAAAAGTAGACACTTCTACTCACTATCCATTTTTTCATAAGACAAAAACACTTTATAAATAAACATGGTACAGTTTCATTATTAATCATTATAAATTTCTCTTCATCCCATCCTTGACTATATTCTTCTTTAACTCATGTTAAAAATATTTCATTCCTTGGGATGAGCATAAAAATCTCAGTAAGGATACACAATGAAGGAAAATAGTTAGTAATGGGAAAACATGAAAACCATGAATAAATAATTATAATATAATACCTTTCACTTTTAATAATATGTAAATATTCATCAATGAATATAATCTCGGTGATTAGGGTTTTTGTAACCAAAAGGTAACCATATAGCCTCTCAAAATAAATATATAACATATAATGGTAACATAGGACATAAACATGATTAAATATAATAACCATGCAGTCGACATCTACACATATCACAAAATGGAATAGACATATGGATAACTTCCATGCCCAATGCATTGGATGTTATAATGCAACCACCCATCCTTGGTTTAGCACGGACCACCCATCAACTGGTTTATCATGAAATTTTCCATATTAGTTTATCTTATATCCATCCATCTAATTTATAATTACCACATAAAACACAAATAAAGGAAAAATAACATTTCCACATTGTAACCATGAGATATCATTTTAAGATATATAAATATTCGACCCATTTCCAAAACCACATATTACTTTTAATAAAGGGAATTTTGAATCAAAGTGTCCCATACCACATAGAAAAAATTGAAAATATATTAATTCTTAAATCAGTCATCTATAAAAAAAATAAAAAAACCATTTTGAAAACATTGACATGAAATAGATGGTCTTAAATGTATAAATATTTTTAATATTTAAATCAATGTTTTATTTAAAGAGTCTCTTACGACTTTAGAAACACTTAAATAAATATAAGGAATAAAATTATACAAAACATTAAATATCAATAGTATATACTAATTTGGGATATAAAGAGTCAAATTTGTTTTATATACACATTATGGGAAAATAAATGTTCATGACTACAATATTTTCCACAATGAATGGATATTGAGTTGAAATCCCTTACAAATATAATATAATAAGATTAAGGATAAATAAATGAAAAATTTATGTGTGAAAAATATAAATACACTCAATATAAATGGATGTTTACTATAAAATAGTCAGAATTAATTCACACATATTATTGGGAAAAAATACCAATGACATGGATATTTAACTTCATGAATGGAGATTGAGTTATTATTTCCCTTACTAAGTTCATATAAATGGCATTTAAATTTATCAATTGGGTGATTATGTGTAAAAATAGTATATCCACGCACAACGGAAGTGTAAATTACAAAATAAATAAATAAAATTTGATTCTACACATAATATAGGCATAATATAATCAACGAAGTATGCGTAAATCCCAATGATAGGAAATTGAGTTAGAAATTCTCATACCTTGAGCTAGACTCATCACCTTCCATCATTATGTTCATGAATTATAAACTTAGGTAAATTTATAATTTATTAAGAATTTTTTTCATATTTATTATTTATTTATATCGCTTATTACCATGTTATAAAAATTCCATAATTATTTAAGTCAATATCAGTCATTTTGTCGATTTTTCATACATGAGTGGAAAATAATCATGTTTTGATGTAGCTTGTCCATGTAGTTCGAAGTCAACCATATTTAGAAAATTATTTTTCATAACATAAATATCACATACATATGTATATTACAATTAGTTATTATGTCTATTATATTTTGAGATATGAAAAGAAATGCATCGTTCATGGAGACGGTAGGTCGTACATATGCATGAATGCCACTTTCATTGATTTTTCATACAAATGAAATGAAAAATAAATGATAAATATGTATATTTTAATTATATTATATTATATATGTTATATATGTTACATAATTAAATTAACATCTTCCATTATACAATCTATGTATGGCATGAGGGAGTCATATCACATGGAGGGGGTGCGAGTCTGCACTTCTTCAAATGAACTTATTGTATTTACACATTATGAAAATCATATAGCTATGTTGAAAATAAAAATTATAAAATAATAGAGAAAATATAAATATAATATATTTCATATATAAATAAATATCTATAATAATTTCCACAATGATAGGTGGACGGATAATATTGAACAATCATTATTTCGTAAGGCAGTAGTTCACCATACAGAGAAATAGTATTATCATATCCATAATATGGATGTGTGTGTAAGTGTAGTCTGAATGCTTATAATAAAAAAATCATAGTATATTGAGGATAATTGGTTTGTTATATAATCATATAAAAATAATATCATAAGGATTGGAGAAGGAAAATAAAGGAAAGGAGCTTTAGAGAATACATTACCTCTATATCAGGTAACTCCATTTGAATTAAGCCAAATGGATTTTTAGCACTTACTTATTCCCATTTTAAGGAATTTAAGTGGAAAAGAGGGATTTTGAGAGCCTATTTGAGTAGAATTTGGTGGATAAAATGGGCATTAGAGGTGTTACAAACTGGATAGAGGTGGTGGCCTTCTATAAGAGTGAGGAATGGCATATTAGGAATGTCTTGTAATATATTGTTATTATAATTTGAGTTTCGTAATATAATAGTTAAAAAGTGATAAATATATAGGATAAAATGATTATCAGTCTAAATCCTATCATCCAATAGGTTTTATACAATTTTAGGTCCCAAAATCAGCCTTTTTCTGTTAGCTTTACCCTTAGTTAAAAAAATTAACCCTTACCATGTCTTTTTTTTCATAATATATGGTTACCATAGATATTATAAAATTTTCAAAGTTCCAATAGTGGATAATTAATGATAATTGTTACATTAAATAATTCATTTTTTTAAATCATAGTTTTTTAGGACTATAAATACATTTAATAAAATAGATTTTTTTTAAAAACACATTTATGTCAATTTTGAAAATATATAAAAATTTGTTTTCTTATGTCATAAAAACATTATTACTTTGAGAAAAGTGTTAATTCAACCCTCATTTGAAAATTTAATCCAAAAAAATAGTTCATGGATTAATCATTTTCAAATTAAATTTATTTTAATATTTATAATATCATTTAATAGAATATTTCATTAATAAGGTAGCCATTGTGTTATCATTGTGTCACAAATAAATTTATTTATTTATTGATAAAATTTTATAAATAATATATCATGATGTAGGAAAACATTTTATATATAACTATTTTTATAGTCTAAAAGATCATATATATAAACCATGTTAAAAAAAATTCATTTAGGAGACACATGTTTTTGTTATATTTCCCTTCTCTTAAAAATAAATACTATAAAAGGTGATTATTTCAACCATGTGGCTCCATGAGGTCCTAAAATCTACCCAAGGATGACCATGGATGACCATATATCATCTAATAAGATTATGACACGTTTTAGTGTAGGTTTATATTAATATTATATTTTTTACACTTATTTTTCTTATTTACCCTTCAACCATAGTAAATAAAAATATTTATTAAAGTTACTAATTAGAATGGAAAAAAAATAAAATATACCTATTTAAAAAATATGGATATTATGATACCATTTATAGAACGCATTTTTCCAAATTCAAAACAAATAATTTTTAGAAATAAATTTAAAATTAATTCGCATTTTCAAAACTTGAAATTGGATTAATACGAAGTAAAAACAATCAAAATATTGAAATTCTTTTATGTCAAATATAAATGTGAAATTACATCCAATGACCAATATTGGATTAAATTCCAAAAATTTAGTCTAATTACACTTTAAAACAAATTAAATGTACAATATTACTATATAAATAAATTATATGAAAATGTAGTTTTGAATTAAAATGCAGTATTTTTTAATACTCGTTAAAAAATACATTTTATCAAATAAATTCCAAAACATCCACAAAAGTAAATTTCGATGTCCCGAATATAAATAAGATGATTTTTATCCAATATGACATATAAAAGTGAAAAAAATTATATTTTAAATGGGACCTCTATAAAATGGTGGTAAATGAGATTTTCAAAATATTATAGTATCTGAAGGGTAAAATAGGATTTTTCCCATTCTATGCCTCTAAAATTTATTGGATAAATGTTAAATAATGTAATCAAAATGTGTAATAATTTTTTAATTATTTATATTTGTTCCTTCCAGCAAAATGGATATTAGTTCACTACCATTTATGATAATAATATTATTATAGTGTTATGTTTTAGTATAACACAATGTTCTGTGCAACATAATATTTCGTAGAATCACATTGTTGTGTTTCAGGGACTCTATCAAACATATTACCACCTTTAAACTAATAATAATATTAAATTAAATATATTTATAAATATAAAAAAATAATTCTATAAATACCATGGATATAGCATCATTCAATCCTTTAGGAAATTGCATCCTCATAATTTTAAAATTCGGCTGAAAACATCATTGAAAATCCCACATTGGAAAAAGATTAAATAAAACGGTCACATTAAAATTAAGAATATAAATTAGAAGGGTCACCCTTTATAAAACATAATATGATATCATTTAGTAATACATGTATATGGAAGAAAAAAGAAACATTTTTTTCTGATTGAGAGTGATAGTAAACATGATCAATAGAAACTTAACAACCATAAAATCATAAACATGTGATTGGTTAAATGTTCATTGATTTCGCATTATTAAAATAAATAAGAAATTATTTTTTGAGGTCCTTCTCATTATTTTTAGGAATTTATTTACATGTGTGACTAGGAAAATAAGGAAACAAACCTACATGTTAGTATTATTTCATCCATTATTAAATTTATACCAGAAACTCATCATTTCCCAAAATAATGATTATTCACGATAAGTTGGTCACTCTTGAAGTACTAGAATAAAAATCTAGAGAATAAAAAAAATATAAAATAGATGATTTTAAATTTACAACATCTTTAGACATTTACCAAATCCAAAATGGTTAGTACACGATCAGAAAATCCCCAAATAAATAATCCATTATACAAATAAATACTACTCTTAATCTAGGAAATTCAAGTAACAATAACCAACATTCATGAAATTCAATTCAATATACAATTATCCTTAAAATTATTCTAAATAATCCATACTATTACTGAAACCCTAAATTAAAAAGGATTTCATCACCCAATATTCCCTTATAAATCATAATATTTATCTCCAAATAACATCGACTACTCTTAAAGTCTCATCTATAAAAGTAATTAACCTAATCACATGTTCCTCATGATTATTTAATAATTTCTATAAATAACCAAAATCACCATATGTCCACAATAAAATCATATATTATTCCAAACTAAAATTAAATCATTTTTTATAAAATGAAATCCTAATATATTATATTCTCCTTAGGCATATAGTGGTCCCAAAAGAAAAAATGTCTTCCAAAATAACATTTATCATTTAATCACCAAACCATTTTTCTATACTAAAGATTTACATTTTATAAAACATAAGTTCCCAAAATCAACTTATTCTTGATCCCATAAACTCGTTAAACTAAAAAGTAAAAGCCATACTAACAAGGGACTTCATGTAGGCTAGTGGTAGGTGATAAAGACATTTCGTACTTTGGTTGTGGGTTCCATTATCTTACAAGATGAGTAGTCACCCATCCTACAGATTTCCATTTTTATAAAACGTTATAATTCATAAAAATCTACCAAAATGAGATAAAATCATAAAAAATAACCATAAGATAATTTTAAATCCATTTTATCTTAGGCCTGTCATTTTGTATCTCAAAATGTAATAAACCATAATAAACTCAAAATCAAGGATCATATAAACCCTAAATATTCATTATAAATATATACAATAAAGAAAAGGTAATTCTTCCAAAAATATAATTTTTATATAAAAAACATCAGTGTTACACATAATAGAGAAAAGTTGCCTAAGGAAATCCCATCAAAAAAGTGTATTAATACATCTATATATTTCATTACCCAAAGATCTAACATAACTCTCAAATTTTTAAAATGTAGACAAATTAATCATCCAATATTCATAATGATCCCTTATCCATGTATTTGAAAATTATTATATAATAGTTATTTCCTACAAACAAAATCATGTACCAGGTCCTTGGATTCAATAATTTCAAATACATAAGTTAAGAAATATTTCATACATTTACTAGGTTATTTTTAGTTTCCTCATATTAAATTGGAATGAAATTAGGTATTTTAAAACACATATTTTTACAGTCCGTAGAGACCATTCTAGTACCTTCTTCATATGAATTATATTTTCATAATGACAATACTCCCCACATTTAAAAAGTTCAAATGATAACCCAGAATGAACAGCTTTCACATTCCCAGAGTCAACTGAACACTTCTTTTTTCCATGACATGTTATTTCTTATTGAATTTCATTACCCCATATATAACATCTTCATATACCTTTAAAAATGATTCGAAGGTGATTGTTTTCACATACTAGATACATATGTCCTTGAATATACATACCTTTATTATTATTACCTAATCATAAGAAAGGATTCATTTCCATCGTATAAGATTATTCAAAAAAATCAACCATGTTTTAGTGGTTAATAATTACTATGGATAACATGTTAGAATTACCATGAGTGTTTTCAATGTAGCTCCCATTTCATTTGGGTTCATATTCAGAGATATACCACATTTTCCTTCACATCCATTGTTATATTGTTTCATGATAGATCTATCCAATTACAAAAATTGAAAAGGATAGTGTTAGTATATTATCAAATACTATATTATTAAGAGGGTATACATTAATATTTAATTATTCAAATTATATTAACCTTATTCAAATTATAAAACCTAGATATGAATTTTTCTAATGTGATAACCATTGTGGTTATATATAACTTATCTCTTATTCATTAATAACTCCATTGTGGATAGAGTTATCTAGACCGACCTACGATACAAACCATAAATCCACAAACAGAAACATTATTTAATATTGATATAAGACAACAATTGACTTTAATTCACTAAGTTGATCTTTTAAGTTTTTCAGTTCTATAGAATTGGGCAATAACTCATACATAGAAATAAAAATATAAAAAGTAGACACTTCTACTCACTATCCATTTGTTTCATAAAACCAAAACTCATTATAAAAAAAACATGGTATCATTAAATTTTTTAATAGAATAAATATTTATTGATCACATACTTGACATCATTATTCTTTACATCTTGTGAAAAACATTTCAAAACATGGGATTAGGATAAAATTCTCAATAAGGGATACACAAAGAATGAAAAGCAGTCAGTCATGGGAAAACATTATAATCATGAATTCTTTATCGTGATGTAATAATTATCACCATTAATAATAAGTAAGTATACTTCACTTAATTTAAGTTCATTGGTCACCATTTTTGTAACCAAAAGATTACAACACATCCCAATTAATGAAACATATAACATATACTTATAACTTGGGACTTTAACATACTTAAATGGAATAACCATATTGTAAACATACAGACATATCACTAAATTTAATACCATCCGGGTGGCTTCCATACCAAGTGAATTGGAGGTTATAACATAACCATCCATCAATGGTTTATCATAGAACCACCCACCATTTGGATTATAACGTAACCACCTGTCTTTGTTTATCACATAACCTCCCATAAAATGTTCAAGTACCGTATAAACCAAGAATAATGTAAAATTAACATTTCTGCACTACAATCCAAAGAGATCATTTAAAGATATATAAATATTCAACCCATTTCAAAATCCTTTGAAAACATTTAAGAATGGTAATTTTGTTTCAAATTATACCCTAACACATTGAAACAATTGAAATAATTTTTCATTTTAAAACATTCATCTCTATAAAAACAAATTCATAAATTTTTTTGAATACATTGACATGAAATAAAAGGTTTTAAATGAATAAATATTTAAATCATTTAAAATATTATTTTAGATAAATATTCCCTTACCACGTATGATTCCCTTGAATAAAAATAGTTACAGAATAAAATTATATAGAACATTAAATATCATGAAAATATATTAATTCATGATATAATGAGTCAAAATGGTAGTATATACACATTATACGATAATAAATGTGCATGAAAACATGGTATTCCTCAATGAAAGGAGGTTGAGATGAAATCCCTTACAAGGATCATGTATCTAGATTAATGATAAATAAATGACATAATTCTGTGTGAAAAATATAAATACCCTAAATATTATTGGATATATATTTTAATACAATAAGATATAATCAACACATATTCAGGAAAAAACAAATGACATGGATATTTAACTCAATGAATGGATATTGGGTTAATTATCCACTTACAATGTTCATATAAATGACATAAGAATTCATCAATGAGGAGATTATGTGTAATAACATTATATCTGGAAAAGGGAATTGAAAATTAAAACATAAATAAATATACATTGATTCCATGCATAAGGTAGGTATAATATAATCAACGATGTATGCGTAAAACCCAATGAGTGGAAATTGTGTTTAGAAATTCATTTACCTTGAGCCTGAATCAGTATGTTCAATCGTTGTGTTTCTATATAATAAAAATTGGTTAATTTATACTTTCTTGATAACTTTTATCAATTTTATAAATATTTTTATTTCACTTATTACGATGTTATAAAAATTACATCATTATTTATGTTTGTATCAGCCATTTTTTCATTATTCAGTACTTTAGTCGAAAATAAACTTGTTTTGATGTAACATGTTTATTTAGGCATAGGTCCATAATATACAAAATATTATTATTCAGGATTTAAGGATAATATATATTTTTATATAATTATTTTTTATGATCATAATTTTTTGAGATAAAAAATGAAATGCCTCATTGAGGGAGACTGTATGTCGTACGTATGCGAGAACACTACTTTCATTCATTTTTCAGATTAGTGGAATGAAAACTAAATGATCCAGTGTTATATTGTAATTAACGTATAATAAATATTTTATATATGTTACATAATTTCATTAATTCTATCCTTTATATGTTCCATTTATGGAATTTAAGAGTCATATAACTTTGAGGGTGCGGTAGTTCGCACTTCGTCAAATAAAATTATCTTATTTAGACAATACAGAATGTATAAAGGTATTGTATAAATTAAAAATATTGAATAATATAGAAAAGATAAATATAATATATATTAAATATAAATATGTTACCATCATAATGTAAACCCTCTAAGGTGGTAGAAGAAAATTAAACAATCATCAATTCGTGTTGCAGTAGTTCACTGTACAAAAAAATAGTATGATCGTATGAATTAAATGGAGCCGTGTGTAAGTGTAGATAAAAGCCTTCTCATTAAAAATCATAATATATTTAGTATAATGTTTTTTATGTATTCATATAATAATAAGATCATACTGATTGTAGAAGAAAAATAATTTGAAGGAGCTTAATAGAAGACTCTACCTTCAAATCAAGTAATTCCTTTTGATTTGAGCTAAAAGGATTTCTTGAATTGTCTTCCACCCACGATAATGATTATAAGATGACGGTACTGATTTTGAGATCTTATTTGAGCATAATTTTGGCGATCTAATGTGATTTAGAGGTGTGGGTAAGTGGGAAGAGGTGGTGGCCATTTATAAGAGGGAGGAGTGGCACATTAGGAATGTCATGAAAATTTATTTATTATAAATTTATTTTGGAATTATAATATTTATATAGTGATAAATTTAAAATATAATATGAGGATTTGAATAAATCCTCTCATCTAATAGGTTTTATTCAGTTTAAGTTCACCAAATGGACCATATCTTTTAGCTTTAACCCATAGTTTAAAACATCAACTCTTACCATGCCATCATGTATTCTCATAATATTAAGTTACTATGGTTACTATATTTACAATAAAATTTCAAGAGAGAAAAATGTGAATAATTAATGAAATTTATAACATTACATAAGTTATTTTTCTGAATAGTATATTTTTAGTTATAATATATAATTTAATATAATAGAATTTGTTTTAAAAAATCATTTATGTCCATTTTGAAACAATATAGAAATTGATATTAAATATATTCAAAATAAAATTATTCCTTCAAAAAAAATGGAATTAAATAATCCCTCATATTTCAATTACATCCAAAATAAAAAACTTCAAAATAAATTTATTTAACTATTTAATGTATCCTTTATTTTCACCTTTCATTGAAAGGGTAATCACTACATCATCATTGTGTCATAAATAAATTTATTTTTTAAATGTTTATAAATTAGAATTAAAATACTATGATGAAGGAAATATATATATATAATTAATTATTATTTATAGTTGAATAGATCGTTATTATAAACACGATTAAAAATTTTAGTCAGGATTTACGTGTTTATGTTATATTTCTATTGTCTTTAAAATAAATATTATAAAAAGTGAATTTCCCACACATGTGGCTCCATGGGGTCCTAAAATCAACCCATATATGACCATGGTCAGACATATCTCATAAAATAGTATTAGGACATGTTTTAGGATATTTTTATATTACTATAATCTTACTGTTTAGCTTTATTTACATGATTTATCCTTTAACCACGATAAATAAATAAATACTCATGTTACAGTTCATAATGTCCAAAAATAAAAGAAAAATATTTAGACTATTAGGAAATTAGAATTCCAAATATGGAATCCTTTTTTCCAAATACAAAAAACATAATTTTCAGTAATTAATTTTAAATTAATTCCCAATGTGAAACTAGATAGCGTGTTTATAAGATGTAAAAACAATCATAATATTGACACGTGTTTATGTATAATTTAAATGTGAAATTAATTCCAATGAATAAAATTGTAATTAATTATAAAAATATAATCCAAATTCATTTTAAAACAAATTAAAAGGATAATATAACTATATAAATAAATTATATGAAAATGCAGTTTTGAAATAAATTGCTGTATGATTCACTATTAATTAAAATATGGAATTTATCAAAAAAATACCAAAATTTCAACCAAAGTAAATATTGATGTCATGTATCTAAAAAAGAAGTTTATTTTGCCAAATAGAAGATATAATGGTGAGGAAAAAATATTTTAAAAGGGTTCTATATCCAAAGGTGGTAAAACGTGCATTAAAAATTATTATAGTATTTTATGCTTAAAATTTGATTTATTCTCATTTTATCTTACTAATTTTTATTTGATAAATGTAAAATAATTTAAAAACATGTGTAACCATAACTTAGTTTGCTATGATCATTACCTATAGTACAATGGCTACCTATTAACTTCAATTTAATTTAATAACAATATTATTTATTATTTTCTATTATATATCAGTTTTGTGTTCAATGTAATATTTTGGAGAAACATGATGTTGTGTGTCAAATACGATATCATACATATTATAACATTTAAACAAACATTAATAATAAATTAAAAAATATTAATAAATATGTACATGTATTATTCAATAAATATCGTGGATGTCACATTTATCGTGGAGGAGAGGGGTGTTTTCTTAATATTTTAATCATCTATATATTTTTTCTTACCATGACGAAAAATAGTGTGGATTATTTTGACTTTGTACAATAATAAGAAAATGTTATTTTTAATTAATGGTTTCTCAAATCATGCATTTTGTTCAAATTCATGTATTTGGATTAAATTATTGAATAACATAAATTATAGTGTTTCACTATTCAAAAAAAATTTAACTATTTATTAAAAACTCAATAAATTCCACACTATATATTTTTGTAGGTGTAGAATTTAATAGTCGACTCCATTTTTGGAAATTAATTTTTATAAATATTATAATTTTTAAATTTTATTTAAAATCATCATTTATTCGAAGAATACCAATTTTTAAATTATAACGTATTTTATAACACAATAAACAATAAATTAAGGTCTCATAAAATGGTCATATAATCATAAGACAAAAAATAAAAATGTATGAATCTATTTCTCCAAAATAAAGTTTATTTTAAATGAATATATTAATCATAATTTTGTAAATTAACATTAATGTTTTATAAAAATACAAACGAATAATTTATCACTTTCAAAACATTTATTCGCATAAACTGTTACATAATTATAATATATTATCTTTTATAAGAGTCCTAAATTCTATTTATTCATTAAAAGGTGAAGTTACTATTCTATTATCTAACATACTATTCATAAGGGTCATATTACTATTCTAAAGTTCATGTTACTATTTTATTGGTATAGGTTCCATAATTTATAATAATGATCCTTATTTCAATAATTGATTATTTATGATGTATTTCCATTATCATTATGCGATTTATTTGATTTATACTATACAAAATAATTATAATAAAGGAATGTTCATTTCTATAATTACATAGTTGTTACACGAAGTTCTTCCAATTTTTAGTTCTACATGATTCCTCACATCCCCTTAGTGATACTATAGCTCTATATCCTCATTGGTATAGATAAAATGAAGAATGAAAAAAACCCAAGAATTCTCCTCCTCTAAATGGCGGGATAAACAAAAGGCATTATTTTTTAGATATTTACACATATCTTAAAGCACGTTCTAACACTAGTATGATGCTAGTTTTATGTATTTTGGGTTTGAGAACATTTCATTTATAAGGAGGACACTTTTATTTTTATTTGAATTATTTTTTTGATTTAATTTAATGGAATTCACTTTACCTTTAACTGATTAATGTGAAGTTATGATTATTTGTCCAGTGTTTTTCCTATTGAAAAACACAGTGTCATTTTCATCCCATGTTATTAGATAATTCAATTTTATTTGTATGTTATTATACCATGAATAGGTGCTAGAGCATAGTTATACAATTGTTATGTCAATGTATAGATCAACATACATTGATATAAAATCATAGAATGTAATCGAGATTAACATTAATTTAAAAAAAATATTTACATAAAACATAAATTAATCTCGAAGCTCTATAACATTAATTCTAGGTAATGAAATCAAAATGAACCCCATTCCTCGGATTTTTCAAAATAATTTTTTTTCAAACATTAAACTCAAATAATTGAGTTATTTTCTTTAAACTATTTTCATATCCATACCTAATATTTTCTAAATCAAACACTATAAACCACCAACTCTCTCTGATAGAAAAACTAGGTTCTTCCATAAACTACATATAATCATATAATAACAATTCAACTTACCTTTTCATGAAAAAAAGTCCTATAGAATCCATATAATACTCCATGAATGTTTATGTGTTGTAGCATGATATTGCTGATATATTTTAAGGGATTAATGTTTCTTGTATGTTTCATCATTATGTATTTAGGTGAATTGACTACTATACATGATGAACATCACATAACATTCTTAAAATTCCTGGAGTACATTACATGAATTGGATGACATGTTTGGTCATTGTCACATGAAATGTTTGACATGTACCAGGTAGTCTCATAAATAAAGAATATGTCACATGAAGTGTAGGACATCATCACATGAAAATAGTCATATTTATCTTCATATAAGTCCTCTATATCATTAAAACAACACCACGTAAGTGAATTAATTTAAATCAGGAATTTTCTTATTGAGGTATCACCTTACCAAGTTGATACTGTAAATAAACTTTGTGTAATATATCATACACCCTAATCATTAGGGTGATCCCATGATTTATATATAAATGAATTATCAAATATTATTTCATTCTAAGAGATTAACTGCTGCAATACCCTTTCAATTTTGTATATTTTGGCTCCAATAATTCACCTCCCACATTTCCCTTTGGTGAATCATCCTCTCTGTATTTTTATCATCTCTCTCATATGTGTATTTTCAAACAATGGGGGAGAAATTATAGTAATCATGTCCATGTTTCTACACTGATTCACACAACACATATATCAAAGATATTGGATTTAGATGTTCGAGTGTCATGCACTTTGTATAAACCATTCCAAGGGTAATACCTGAAATCAACTATGTGTCATGTTGCTAATATTAACCACAATATCACTCCATATTCTCCATATTTATGGGACACTATCTCATAGAATTAATTTGACATAATAACATTACCATGTCAAAGGGACTTCACATGATTTGGATGACATGTCTGAGTATCGTCGCGTGATTCAATGGACTTATTTAAGGGCCATTGTTGGATTAAGATAACAACCCCAAAGGTGTTCATCTTTCATGTTTGACATGAAACCAATGGTCTTGTGTCAAAATATAATTGGTCATGTGATCCATGTATGCCATTCTCAGGAATATCGATTTAACCTCCCTAGCATGAAGATCCAAACATTTTACGAATTTATTTTATAAGGGGACATGGGTAATTATCATGAACATTTTACTTAATATGTATCCTGGTTAGAATATCTCATTTGGAATCCTCTTTACGAACATCTACACTTATCTAGAATCCATCACATGATCATGAGGTTATTCCAATGAGGATTCAGGTTATCATAAATAGATTACATGATGTACAACACATTCTCACTTTATATTCCCTAGGTCATGTGACTACATTAATTCATGGGGGATACATGATACGAGTAGCCCAGTTTCTTGATCTCTATGTATCTATAATTCCCCATCATTCTTTATGGAAATTAATACTGACGCTTTGGGTAATTTTTAGATACTAAGATTTTTTATTCGCATTTTTTTGGCTTTAAAAAATAAATTCATGAAAATATTGTTGAACCATTATGCATTGTAATGACTACATGGTTTTCTAACAAGCTTCACAAGGTTTATTTTATCTATTTTATGATCTCTTGATAGTTATGTTGTTCATTTGATCCCATAATGGTCATGTGATTACAATTCATGCAGCGGGTAAAGAAATTATAAGATGCTTCGGGGGTCACACATTTATTGAGACCTATATCAATTCCTTAGTTCATGAATCCATTTTTGGTTCATTCAATTTTCATTACATTTTCAATGTTAATTGATTATTTTCATTGGTTATTTTTCCAATGTGACATATTGTTCATTCATTGTAAATATGGATTCTAATTTTCATATGTCGCCAAATTCTTGCAGCAGGAGGTTCATGATTATCTAGAATCACAATACCGCCCATTGGTACAAATTTGTCTCTAACAATATGGTTTTAAAGAGGATTATACTAACTAAACCTTTCAAGTACCTTTTATCGCAAATATTCCCTTCATATGGAATCACCCTTATAGATAATAATGATATTCCTATACCTGACTATAATCATCAATCCCATGGGTTTCAATCTTCTCTCAACTTCATTCATATAAAATTTTTCTAAATTCAGTCAATTGGATTTGTAAACACTAAAGGTGTTATCCTATATATTGAAAAACTCCCATAATGTTCCAAATGATAGTGATCTCTCCCATCATCCATTTTATCAGAGTTAATCAAACATTATTATATCCTATTTTAATAATATGAGAAGTGGTTGGAGCCTAAATTGGGACTTGTTCCCTTAAAATAACTTCTCGGATAAGTGAGTATATCCATTCATTATTGGGAAGAATTTATCATAATTTGTTGATTAGTTAAACATTATGAATCATTATGTGTTTTCATGGACATAATAGTTCATTATGTGCCATCAATTATAACTCATCATAGAGTTGATCAGTTGCTAGATCCATGGAATTAAATCCTTTCATCTATCCCTGGTGAATAAAAGATCAACCTATGTAATTTTTCTCATTTGGGAGGAATACATCTCCTTGGGGAGATGTAAAATGAATTTCTTCCCCTTACATACATATTGGATGTCTTTAAGCAGACACTAACCTTTTCCAGGGACATGATCACAACTATGGAAGTTTGGATAATGAAGTAATTTATCCTATATTTGATCATTTCATTTAATGATTAGGCTAGTGTATTTATTTTTCCTATTAAGAATCGAACAACCATTATATGTCCTCATAAATATCATTTCCATCATGTTAGAAACCGTTCATGTTTTTTTGGTATATTCTTGATGATGTGGAGTATGCCTCATAAGAATAATATGTGATACTTGAGGTATCTCCTCTCCTTAGATCAGTAAGGTCTTTAGCCACATTTTCTAATGCATGATGTTTCCAGGTGGGGGATGCATGAGTGGAAATTATAGTGGAATTGTTGTTGTTTGAAGCCCAATTAGAATTGGGGAATCCACTTAATCTAAATGTTCCAACACTTTCTTATATATATCAGCTTCATGGATATTTCAATCCAGACAAAACCCCAAACCACATTATCATACACTTACAATACTTTTTTGTTTGGATAGAAAAAAATAATGTTTAAAAATTTAATATCACTACTAATATCAATATTTAATTATTCATTCCTACTCTACTAAATGTTCCGAATTTCAAGGAAATCCAATTGGAGCTAATGTGGTTATTGATATTCTATGTTGACTTATCCTTTTAAAATTAAAACCCAATCCTGCATCCATAAGGCTAATTTTTTATAATAGAATAGGTTCTCTTAGTGAGATATCATATAAAATCTAACTCTAGGATTGGGTTCTTATAGCTCATATAGACGAGCTAATTATTTATGATTCATACACCACTTACCAATTATCTCAACTGTTTTTATTTATTTGTATTGTTTCTTATATTCTCTTAGCTGGTATTCAGAGAAAAAAATCCTGGGCTCATTCTCCAATTTTGGTAGATGTTTGCATGTGATGAAAAAATACTGTAATATTTCATCTTCCTTTAAATAACCCCACCTTCCCATGGATGTTCTAAGGACATGTTTGGATTCAATATTACCCCATTGGTGCATTTAATTTGATGATCCATTATATTGAAAAAACATGTGCTTTCAAAATACCATTATCATTAGTAATAATGGAGTTGATTTGGGTATTATAAGTGACTCAATGGAGTAAATATAACATATTTATTAGTATCCTACATTATGGATAGTTATTTTTAGGGTGGTTGGCCCTTCAATGATAGTGACAGATGATGTTCTGGTTGGGGGAAAAATACCTGAGTCTCCTATTTCATCCTCATCAACATGGCAGATCCTTCTGGAAATGGGATAAACATAACTAAGGATAATTTGGTAGAAAATAAACACTCCAATTATGGATACTCCATTAGAGATCATTCATGACAGTGATTAATGTATTTTCCATTAAAATAGTGAGTTTGGTGCCTGTGAATTAAACTATTAGTGATTGTAGTATATCATGTTATAGATTGTCCTGAGATGGAAATAATTAGCTAATAACGAGATTGAATTATAAAATTTTTATGGTAGGACTCCTCTAGATTAATTAATTTGAAAATAATTAGAGGGGCATGAAAATATACATTAGAAGATCTCCCAACTGCGTGATGAGATAGATGACCTAACTCTCCATATAGCCTCATTAGAATGGGTCATCTCATACATAAGGACCCATATTATTATTTAATCATCCAAATTAGTTGTCACACATAAATATGTTAATGATACATCCCCTTTTTTGAAACTCTTTATCTAAGGTGGTGGTGGTGGTGGAGGCTATGCTATCAAAACATGACCATTACATTAATACTTCCTTCTAGACCCTAGATAGTTCAGAAAACATATCTTTCTATATTTTTTATTGATCTATCCATGAATGGTTTTCTTGTCTTTTTGACCATTTTATAGACTCATGAATTTGGTTATTCCCCCTTCCATTTTACATTATCGTTGAATCAATCTTCTAAACACTAATTTTCATTGTCATGCATTCCTTTACACATGACGTTATTGAATTTAATTTAATGGATATTATATAGATCACTAAAGATACCCATACTTTATATATTTCCATGGAAATCCAAATTATTGGAATATAATTATTAAACCACAACATATTATCACTTAATTTTCATCCTGATTGCCATCCGACATGAGATTCATCATTTATGTTTCTATGATAGTTGTTCAAGGTTTACATAGTTTGAAAGGATTTCTTGGGTAAATATATATCTCATAGCAAATGTGAATTAATTTCTAAAATTTCTATGGGGATAGTGAGCATAAAATGATTTTTTATGAGAAAAAAATGATCAATGTATTCTTTGTATATTTTATATATATTGATCTATCTTTTTAAAATAATTCACATTATGTAAACATAATTTGTGTGTACTTGATTTTTTCATTGGCTTTCATTTTACAGGTTTTCACATTAATAAGGTTTAGGCCTCTTTTATTTCATGGGTGATCAATATTTCATGACTCACATAATGTGCATGTCTAGGGAGTAGAGGATCGAATTTTTACTAGGGTTCCCTTTTTTATGTTTTAAACTCAATGAGCATTATGTGTCATCAAATTTTATATTTTATGTTTTTGAAACAATATTTTTTCGAAATATTAAGCTCTTCTAGATTAGGCCTTTTTTTAGGATATTTTTCTTTGAAATTATATTGATGTAGTTTGGGTACATTTTATCTCATACATTATATTGATTTAGTTTACGGTCATTTATATAGGATCATCTATTGTTGTAGTTTTTGATCTTTTATCTATAAGATTATATTATTTTTGGGAATGGTGGTTATCCATGAAGATTTATATAACCATACAAAATTTATGGTGTTATAAAGAACATGTTCTGATGAAGGGATCAAATACCCTTAATTAATGATTTATATTCTGTTGAATGATTGTACATGAAGGGTCTTAGAAACCCTACATTTTGGAAGAAAAAACAAAGGTTGAATTTCTATGAAGGGTTGTAACTCTCTAAAAAAGTTACTTCTGGCTGGTAAAACATTAAGGAACCTGTGTAAAATTGAATTGTTTGAATATGAATTGTTTTGATCCCATGTCCATAGTCATCCAATAATAATCATTAAATGTGAATGATATATTGGGGATGACTGTAAGACACTCAAATGTACCATGTTCCACAATGGTGTTATCATGGTTCAGGAATATTGTATGTCCTTTCAAGTATAGAGGATATGTGAATAGTTTATGCGTTATAGGACCATATGAATTAACACATATGTATTACATACATGGTCAAGTAGAAGGATCATTATTCTTTTATATGGACTATGGAATATTTTATAAAGATTCAATCTTCTGGATGATGAAGTAGGTTATAGAGAAAATGTCTATCAAATAAGATTTTTGGAACCCTATAGAATTTTAGTTTATGATTTAGATTCTTGGTCTGTAATCGATGAGGTTTTAATTCATGTGGTGTGGGTTATCAAAAGTTTCAGGTGTAGAATATATCATCCCTTATTTGAGATAGGTCAAAATAAATGTTGACCTAAAATAGATAATGTGAAATCCACTTTAATAAACTTGTTATGGGGTTTGTAAATCATATTTCAGGATATATATATTAAGTAGAAGTGAATACTGGTGGGTATAGGTGAAAACATTATAATGGAGGATGCACATATTTCACATGGTTGTAATAATAACTCTTGGAATTATGATGTGCTCTTTACTGGGAAAATAGGATGTCAAGGAGAAATCTCATTAGATGGGTGTCAAATACGTTAATAATCATGGTGGGTTACATTTGAATTAGCATGTCCTTGTTACAAATTTTCTAAATTGATGATCTGGGATCAAGGGATCGCAAGATCCATGTGGTTTCATGATAAGGATAAATACTCGAGAAACATGTTTTTTCATCACAGATGTCAATGTAATGTCGATGGTTTATGAAAAAAATATATTAATTATATTTTAAAGAACTCTATTTTTCTTTTCATTTCCTATTGAACATTTGATCATGGATACAGGATATAATAAATCATCTTTCTTGATTTTTCATAGACAATGGGTTCCAGTGATCATTAGTGGAATCTTAATAGGTCCACAAAGAGGTCTCTATGAGCTCTATTAATTTTTTATTTATGCTCTATCTTTTATACAGACTCTATATATAAATATACTAGTGATTAGTGACGTTTAGTTTTCGTAGGTCACCCTTTTTTGTTTTTCATCATAAAAAATTTTGTGTATCATTCACTTTTATTTTATGATTTTTTAATTTTTACTATAAAAGGATAAATCTTAAGGACATGTTTTACTGATTAATGTGCTTGAATTTATATTCTATGATTCATAAGGACATAGTGTGAGGGTAATGTTAAAAATAGCCTAATTATGTTATCTATGTTCAATATTACTCCAACATTATTTCGAGTTAGATATGGGAGTTTTTTAAGTCGTGTCTCAAGGTTCTGAGTTCATCCGTAATGTTATGGGGAAGTCATGTTGAAAATGATCAAGAATCTCTCTATGTTGATGAGCACATGTGTGATTATATCTATGCATAGAATGATAATAAGCAACTCAATGAAGGGACAAGATGCTTTTGGTTGACGTGTATAACACCATTATATAGATGTACTTATTGTATGGTCAAACAGAGATAACTTTTCATCTCTCCATGGGTTATGAAAGGTAGGTCAATACATGAGATTCTCAAGAAATTAAGTGTAATCTATGGGATGAGGTTCAGAAAGGATTATAGAAGTTTCTTATACTCTAGTTGACTAGGTTCTGGAAAATTTTGTAATTTGATATGGATTAATAATGGGTGATGGTCTACAAATTTTAATGTATTGTGGTGGGGACATATCTGTCATGAATTTTTTCATCATGTGATGCAGACATTTTTCGTAATGTTTGACATCATCTGGAAAGGAAATAAGAAACTAACATAGAATTACGAAAGATACATTTATGGGAACTTATTATTTATATAATTCATTTAGATATAGGAAACACCATTTGTCATGCACAGTCTTATTTATGGGTAATAAAAATGATGGGTCTCTTCTTCCATAGATTTATTGCAATTTCTAGAAAGCTAAACGTAGGTCTCACTCATACATTGGGAGCATGAGAGTTTATGAATCAACCTCCATAAAATAGCAGTTCATGTAATTTTTATGGATGTACCATAGGTTTAACTATAAATACATGAAGGGAATGAACCATTCCGTAATCATCTCCTTTTAAAAGATCCTTCCTTATAGATCAGACACTTATTCAGGTACAAGTGAAATTATATATCCTTCCCATAGATAGTACCAAAATACATACCTATTAAGGGTTTATCTACATAGATTCTCCTAATACCAAGGGATAGAAAGCTTCCATATTTCATTCTGGTATTGAGGTGTAAAATTCATTCATAGTAGAGATTCATTGATATTATATCCTTCTCTTTTCAATATTATGACTTGCAAGATACACAGTATGTCATCATATATAATTTGATGAAACTATTAGTTTGTCCAGATTTCTAACATCACGTGAAAATTGAAAATCACATATAAGAGTTATTAACTCATACCAATTGGGTGTGTATATAATATACAACCCGTGAAATGGATGTGTACAAAAATACCATGTCAAATTATTTTTTTGAAAATGGGTATGTTTCCTAGACGTGTAACATGAAGGGAATGTGAATACTTTTTAGTAGATAGGTTGTAGAGATTTTAAACAAAAACATTAGAATTTATTTGTTAAATGGATGTTTAAATTGGTAGGTAAAGGTCAATAATTGATAATATAGGATTCTAATATTCCACGTAGTCGACACTGCAAATACTGGGTTTAAGGGGTCATTTCCTCCATGAAAAAAAATCTTATAGAAACAAGATCATTGGCAGGGAGTCAAATATCCAATGAATACTAGGAAGATCCTTTTGGATTATCTAGTCCCTATTTTCAGTTTACTATAGATGATAACCACGTGAATGGGAGTCCAAATTCCAGGGGTTCCCAAGAGGGGGCTACCAACTCAAGGAGTTTGTTATGTCAAGAGATATATAAAATATATGAAGTCGGATCATGGAGAACATATAATTCAAAAGGGTTAAAGTACACTAAATGATATTCCATCATGTATTGAAAACAGTTCTAGGATAATGGATAAAACATGAGATTTTTACCACCCAATCGTAAGGGAAGTGATCTATTTGGAATGATGACCATTCATCGTATAGTTTATGGTCATGTGACTGAGAAGTTGTCATATAGTTTAACATCATGTGACAATGACAAGGTTACCTATCTATGACATGTCTCAATCATCCTATTCAAATCAATTTTTATGGTACCCGAAGCTCACATGATCTATGTTCGGTGTGATAAACATGGGATAATATGGAAATTTATTAAGTCATGTAAGAGTAGGTCTCATGTAGCTCCATAGATAGGTCTATCCCATATGCAGTAATGGTTCACGTTTACCATTATATATGTTTTTTATGGTACTAGAAGACCTCATATAATAGATTATACTTTCACTATATCTCATATATTAATAGGAATCAATAAACATGTAGTTCTTTGATGAATGATCCATGCATTGTTTTGGCCCTTTCTTAGGGAGGGGGAAATTTTTATGTTGTGGATGGACCCCAGATTGAATTTTTTTATGTCAGTATATATCCAATAGTAATAAGAATGAATCCAACATGTAGTTCATTAATGGAAAACTCTATACACATGTATAACTCATAAATATAGGTGGGATATAATTCTTTTGATTTTTTTCTAGACAAACGATTTGAGATCCTCGCGTCACTGTGTATCCTTCAATAAAATGAATCTAGTCATTTGTAGTTATTGAGTAGAAAGTTCTCCATATATGTTATCCCAATATGATGAGGGTGGATTTTTTCAATTTAAATTTCTTCTATAACCAATATTTGAGATCTAAGAGTCACTACACATCATGTGATATAAGAATCAATCCAAACAGAGTTCTTGAATGGAAAACTCTCTACTTAGTTACGAGCCTTATACAGATGGGGACACATTTTCCATTGATATTTTTGTGGGAACAAGGATTCTAGATTTTTTGTGTCACTATTTTTCATGTGACATAAATTATAAAGGAAATCTAGTACATGAATGTAAAACTCTCTAAATTGTTTGGGCACATACACATAGAAGTGATTTTTAAAATTTATAATGTAGCTTTATCCTGAATTTGATATGTAGGTATCAATATGTATCATGTGATAGTAAGAATTAGGTTACATTTAGATCCTCAATAGATAGATTATATAAGTGGATCTGGATTAAACATAGGTATGTGAATACTTAATTTTTAGTTTTCATAGATCTAGAATATGGGCAATAATCTACTCATAAAGTAACATTCTCTATGCAGATTAATATCATGCAGTAAGGACCCAATCTATGAAATTTAACATCATCTCGTAATGATGAATTACATATAGTTAGACATCATCCATTAAGAATGAAATATGGTGTTATGTTTTATGTCTTGCTTCCATGACTTGGGATTCATGAAAGTGGTTATGAAAATTAATTCGTGAGAAACTTCACATTGTTTTTAGGCATGTTGTGCCCCCATCCATTGTGTCCAGGATGTCAGATACATTAGAGTAGATCTTATGTATTATTTAAGGCCCTTCCCACTTGGACCTCATAATTGGGGGTTTTATTCTTTGTATAATTGGGGTTCTTTCAATATCATGTGTTGGAAACTGAATCTATTGATGATATTGGAATTCATTAAGATGTTGATATGTTTCATCCTAACATCCTTATAGGGTATTTCATTAGTACCTATTGAAAATAGGTTAATTATAGTATGTATGTATGTATTTAAACTTGTTAGTTGTAGTATGTTGAAATTTCCCCATGGAATTTATTCCATATAAGGACTATGACTATTAATATTTAGCATTGTTTTGTGACTATATGGGTTCATGGATGTTGTTTTTAGGAATCTAGATTGTATTAAATTTTTGGGAGAGTTCCACACATTCCATTATCATTTGTTTTTAGTGGTAACAAATCCTTTTAATTTTGTTGGAGAGTATTGTCCCAAAATTATGAAATCAATAGGATCCTACACAGATTCCTTCCATGATTGGTGGAATCCCTCATTTGTTTCTATACATCTAAGGATGATCCCATAAAATCCTTGTCTATAGAGGGGATTTTTATCTTTTGGCCCATCCTAAATGGTAGTTCTCACTAATCAAAATCTAGTTTCATCCCTTCTTGTTTAATCTAATAGAAGGGTCCCATTTCGAGGGAATTAACTATAAGATCCATCCATATTAAGGGGGATATCTATTGTAACACTTTTTAGTAGTCTTGACCTGGCATATTCCCTCCATGTCATTGATAAAAATTAATCAGATCAAACATTGGTGTACGATTTAGGGAACAACTTCTTCTTGATCTAGGATAGATAGGATTGTGGCTACAATAGTTAGTTCACAGACATTAGAATTTTTTGATTGATGGATATTATATAGTGTTTATTTAAAAGGGAATTATACTATCAATATTTTGATGTAACCATTGAGAGGGTCCATTTAATAATTCTTGATTGCATAATCACCATTGGATTTTTTATCACTACATATGAATCCACTTTGAGGTTCAGGTATCCTATCTATAACTATAGGGATATTTCATAGATGAGAAATATGTCTTGGTATTCTATATAATTATTAGTTCAGCCTTCAAATAGTGATAAATAGTAGTAAAAATTTTATTTTCTTGGGAAACAAAGACAATCCCTAGAACCATCTGTTTGAGCTTCTATTTTTCTATCCTCTTGCTAATATGACATCAGGAGAAATCATAAAAATGCATTTTCCATATATGGGGAGAACCATGGTAATAGAAACCATCCTCTTCAATATGTTTTTTGCCGAGTACGATTTATTCTTGGGTGGGATGTGTTTTATGAAAATTATCCAAATCCATCCCTTTAACTACCATATTTGACATGAACTGAAGGTCATATTATGGTTGAATAACTACCCATCAGGCCAATGTCCCAATAAAAATAAAGGATCTACTTGGGTGGGTTAATATAAGATACCTAGTATACTTTATGATGATAGAAGTAATGTCTCTTCTTTTTTACTGTAATGTATAGTGAAATGAAATTATTATCAATATCAAAATATCATGATCGGGACCAATAATTATTTTTCTGAGATTATAGAGGATTTTTTGGTTCCTCAAATCATCTTTACATGATAGTGTAGCACCATGAGACCATTCTATGGAATCCATAAACAAGATTATTTTCCTTCCTTCTATCAAATACATCAAGACTATTAGGTATAACTAGTAATGCTTACTATTATAAAAGTCTTCCTAGTAGTAATCATTTCATTGGTTAGAAACTTCCTTCATTTCTGACATTACGATGGGATATCTTTTCTATGTTTGTAGGCTATAAACTTATAAATATAAGAGAGGTTCTATTAAATCCTTATCCGATCATTTAGATTCATTGCAGTGACATCACTAGGATTTCAACAGTATTTTATTGATTGACCTTAATTCCATAGTGGTGTACCAAAAATCTATGAAATTTCTAAAATGTTAATCTAAAAGAGAATATCATAGGATTCGTCTTTAAACAACACTACAATAACTTCATGAAGATTGATTGAGGATCTATGAGGTGACCACATATGCATCCAAATATTACTTAATGGTCTTTATCCTTAAAGTATTCTATCTATAAAATTAATGTATTCAATATATCATTTATATAAGTTTTTTAAGTAATGTTTTAATTATTTAATCCAAAGTTCATGACCAGGTAGAAAAGGAACTATTTACATGTTCAGAGGGTAGATACTTCCACATCATTATAGAATGTCATTATATTATTATACAAATAATACCCATCAATGAATTAAAGGGGTTGGATTCCAGTTGTTTCATTGATAAAAAATTCTATTATTGGAAATTGGAATGATCATAACATGTGATTCAATTAAGGTACCATAAATCAATGTAGACTCAAATCATCCATTTGGTTTTCATTATTGGAAAATATTGGTGATCCATTTTGTCTATTTTAATTCCTAGGAAATTTTAATATGATAATTTTGTCAACATCCAATTCTATATTAGCATCATTAGAGTGGTGAATCATGTTGACTACCTATATAAATCAGCAATTTTCACAGGAAAATTCATCAATGATTGATAGACACATCAGGGTTCATGCCTATAATTACTATAAAATTCCAAGATAAAACAAATCTATGTTTCCATAGAAATTAAAATACATCTCCTTCCCATATAATGTCATGGAATGACTAATCAATGTATAATGTGTGTCTCTTTTTGTTGCAAGATTCACCTGACTAAGCTCATTGTTGGTGGTGGAGATTCATTCCTCAAATGCCGAAATAGAGTTACATAGGTCTTCCACTTATTCATCCATCATGTAGTCCATGGTGTCATTACCAGATATTGTATGTAATCTAGGGTAATATCTATCACAATCAAGGTAAGAGATATAATGGGAAGAGATATTGTAATATTTAACAACCAAATTCATTATAGAGAGGTCCTTGGAAAACATACTTTATTTTTGGCCCCACTATGATCTGGATGATCCCAGACATCCTAGTTTGAAGAGAATTGTTTCAAGGAATCATCGATTGCACATCATGGAATGATGTAATTATCAATTGAATACACATAATCTAACTTTAATATTATCACATGAAAATTATCCAATGATTTTTTAGGTTCATTCTATATTACTGTGATCAAATTTTCTATATCAATTAGGTTTCTAGGTAGTGCATAATAAAACTAGATCATACTCCATGGATTTTGAGTGGAATTTCATATGCTTTTGGGGGATTTAATGTGCATATCATCTACCACTATTTTTTATTGTAATTCATTTTTTATTAAACCTACCTTAGGATATACTGATTCTCAAAAATCTATGAATGTATTGTCACTACAAAGTATTTATACCTTCCCATTGATGAGGTAATATAAGAATTGACAATGTTTTGAAGGTACTACAATCTATCTATGATGGCAGGGTCCTCCAAGTATCATATGATATGTTTTTTACTTCTAGAAAACCATTATATCTACATCATATATTAGTTCCTCAAATTGATATATGATATTGATATTTTCAAGATGAATTTAATTTCACTTATCATATCGTTGAATGGTTTTTTTCAGTGGTATGTCACCTCCATAATATAAAAAATGTCTCAGTGTCTGAATTTGGATGATGTTGATATAGAAACCATTTATATATAGAGCCCATAGAATTTCGACATTATTGAGTTATCTTGAAACATTAGTGAGCTTTTATTTAAATGAATTACATTTTTTGATCCTATAATATGCATGAGATAGAGACACGATAATCGGATTTCATAGTACCCACTCCATAAAGCATGGCTGAAAAAACATCAATAATGAAATCTTTTGGGATTTGGAGGGCCTTAATGAGTCCCCCTATACGTTCGTTTGAATGTTGGAGAGAATCTAGGATCATGATTTTTTATGGAATAATATCCATCTATTTCATATTTTTTTACTTTCTTTCCAGAGGTATGTATATAAATATGTTGGGTTTTCTCATGACCCCCTCCCCACAAACTGTACCCCTCCTAGGCCGGTAATGTCAAAAGGGAGATAATGACACCCGAGTCCTGCCTCCATTAGGCCCTTAGTTGGCGACTAGCACCGAGGGTATAATAACATACAAATGGGAGGCATTACCCTCTAAGAGAACACATGCGGAAGAGAGAGATAGAATACACTCCAACCAAATTCAAATCATAACTGAAATATAAAAGGAAACCAAGTACATATATGAAATGTCATGAAAATGTACTACAACTGAAAGGGGAAACTAAATGTACCCAAAAGAAAAAAAAATGGCAGCGACCACGAGCTCGAACAGCTCCTCCTCCAACCGCAAGCTAGTAGTAACCAGCTTGATCTCCAACCTGCTCCAAGTGACCTGAAAAACAGTTTATATGTACATAGGGTGAGTATAACAGTATACTCAGTAGGATCCTCCCCAATACTCTCGTGCAAAAGTAAAGAAAGCATGGTAAAGCCCAGTGAACAACAAGTCAAACTAACTCATTATCTAAACAAGTATACTATGTTCCCAACCTCACCATGGCTACTCTCACCAAGTAACGCATACAAGAATATATCATATAGTAAGGAATATCAAGGGTACCCCGCTACTACTTCCCCACTGGTTTTCCACTTTGCCCCAACGACAGACGTCATGTGCATCTCTCTCCAAAGGCTTGCCCACAGACACCTGGTCTATGCTCCACAATCTGCACCTCATGCACCACTTGCCCGAAGACACATGGGCGAAGCACCACACCGTCCTCACAACCAAAAGTAACCAGGTAATTTCCGGGAGCCACCACAGCTCGCATAACGTGTATCATACGTCGGGTATAATACCTCAAGCCATTACAGCCCATACGCCGAGTAAGGATCCTCAAGCCATCATAGCCTATACACGTTACACCTATAGTATTCCATAGGATACTATATCCAGAATATATGTGTGTGAAATAACCACAAGCCATCACAGCCCTCTACACACATATATGGGTAAAACTAACCACTGTGCCTCATGGAACAAGTATCTACCAAGAGAAGAGAGCGGGGCCAAAGGGGGTAGTCAGCCATTCAACCTCCCATCAGAATATTGGGGAAAATACCCCCCAGGGCTCAGAATCCCCAGGGTGTCAGTTTCCCTTACCGACAAGGTGGAGTAGCGTATAGAAACACAAAAAGTACAGAATATATAAGTAACTCACATCCACACTATGGGCATTACCTAGTCTTAGATACAACTGCAGCTAACGTCTCTCAGACTCCAGGCTGCTACTTCTAAGACTAGGTATCCTATAAGCACACAAACAATGAAGAGATTTATTAGATTACTCCATTCTCATTTTATCAGTTCCACTGTACATTAATTAATTCTTTAAACATTAATTAAGAATGAACAATTCCACATTAAACTGAATTGGCATCACATTCAAAAAAAACTGCTCCTTTTTAAGATTCACATCACCTTTAAATTCCAGCATCTCCATCCCCATGGATTTTCACCATTTAATCAAACAGTCCTTACAGAATTACTTTTCCACATTCCCAGGCATTCTAGAAAAACATCTTATGCTTCTAAACAGAAAGGAGGCTCAACACGGTGAGTAGATATACTACCCGTCGAGTCTTTTCCGGCTATAGAAAGAACATAGACACATCCTCCATCGAGAGGCTAGACACGGAAAGCACGTGGCATACCCCGCGTGTCTTCGCCTCCTTCGGAAAGACGGTATGCAAGACCAGCTGCCTTGAGTAGTGGGGAAAAGTAAAGCAGATAAACAACCAAACCAAACCACCAACATCAAACCGTCACATTCATCTCATACCATTACCCTTGGTGTCCTCCCCGACACCCATATGCATAAACCGATGCATCTCGCCACACTAGGCGTCATCCGCTGCCATAACCACAAGTCTCCATGCCTCCACATATCACAACAGCCATCCAGGCTCACATCACAGCACAAGCGGCAGGAAAAACAAACATCACAAAATGGGCTCTCGGCCCTTTAACAAACAAGAGGGTAACTCGGAACCCTTTTAGAAATTCGCACATAATCTGTTCTCTAATCCATATTGAATTAACAGATTTGTTATTTTTAGGTTCCAATCATGGATACCTAATCAGTAAGCTATCACAATTAAATAACCATACTTCCTTCCCTAATTTGATTATCCTCAAATTAGAACTACAACAACGTCAACAACCAGATTAATTTACATGCCTCTTTATCTTTAGCCAATTAATTAACAATTAATTCCGGATTTACGTTAGTTATCAATTTCTATCATGAAAGAACAACGAATCAATGAAACATAAATATCACTATATCTAGGAAAACATGAGGCAAACCGTTATCACGGTATAAAGCAACAACATGCGATCATCCAATTCTTTTAATCCGGTTCAAGTATTTAATTAGGTAAATTTCATTGTGATCCAAAGGAATAAATCATGCTAATTCTACGATAGCACATATACAATTATAGAATCCATGAATCCCCTACCTCAAACAGTTCCTCACGTTCTTTATCCACACAAGAAGTCGTGATCCTCCCCTCGCGACAACTGCATCCACCGGAGGATGCTACGGTACGACAGTACCACCCAACCCCAAGAAAACCCATTAGAATCTTGGAGAATACATGGTATAATTATTGAAAGGAGGATAGGAGAAGATTAACCCCAAAAGAACGATGATACAACATACCTTATATCGAAGATTGATCGACACGGCTCAGTTGCATCCAAAATAGAACAGATCCAATCCTTAGGGTAAAGATTGATTGTGCAACTCCTACGGAAAGGATTGAAAGGTTCTAGCGTATCATAGCCATGAACAAAAATAAAGAACAAGGGAGAATGATATCTCATCCCTTTTTAAGATTAAATGGGGTGACGGTTTAAGATCCGGTTAATTCTCCATCAAAAACGAATCGCATTAACCCACGCGGTTTGACCAAGTAAAACATTCCAAGCCTTAGGAATAATTAATAAAGGATTTATGGCATTTAAAGCGGCCTTTAGAGCCCTTAAAATAAGGCTTTAAATGTATTTTATGTCAAAGGAAACGTAAAAAGGGGCAAAACTGTAGGAGTCTGGAAACACTGTTCACCCACCGTTACTGTACATGAAACCGATCTGTGTAACCGATCTGTGAAACTGATCTGTAAAACTGATCTGTCACACCGATCTCTGAAACTGATCTGTGAAACTAATCTGTCACACCGATCTGTGAAACCGATATGTGAAACTGATCTGTCACACCGATCTGTGAAACCGATCTGTGAAACTGATCTGTCACACCGATCTGTGAAACCGATCTGTGAAACCGATCTGTGAAACTGATCTGTGAAACTGATCTGTCACACCGATCTGTGAAACTGATCTGTGAAACTGATCCGTCACACATATCTGTGAAACCGATCTGTGAAACTGATCTGTCACACCGATCTGTGAAACTGATCTGTGACACTGATCTGTCACACCGATCTGTGAAACTGATCTGTGAAACCGATCTGTGAAACTGATCTGTCACACCGATCTGTGAAACTGATCTATGAAACTGATCTGTCACACCGATCTGTGAAATCGATCTGTGAAACTGATCTGTCACACCGATCTGTGAAACCGGTCTGTGAAACTGATCTGTCACACCGATCTGTGAAACTGATCTGTGAAACAGATTTGTCACACCGATCTGTGAAACTAATCTGTGAAGCTGATCTGTCACACTGATCTGTGAAACTGATCTGTCACACCGATCTGTGAAACTGATCTATCAGACCGATCTGTGAAACCGATCTGTCAGACCGATCTATGAAACTGATCAGTGAGACCGATCTGTCAGACCGATCGGTGAGACCGATCTGTCAGACCGATCTGTGAAACCGATCTGTCAGACCAATCTGTGAAACCGATCTGTCACACAGATCTGTGAAAGTGATCGGTGAGACCGATCTGTCAGACCGATCGGTGAGACCGATCTGTTACAGTTCATAAAACTGGAAACATTGTTCACAGAACTGGAAAATTGGCAAAGTGTTGGGGATAATTCCCCTTGGCCTCCCGGAACACCTCCAACACCAAAATTCCACAAAGTAATGGACCGAAGAGGTCCGGGCCATTACATTAGATACCTCTCAAAACATTCTCGTCCTCGAGAATTAAAAACCAACCCAAAAGAAAAGAGGGGTCCGAACAACCACCCCATAAGATACCTCTCAGGGGAAAGCCACCATGAGTTGTTCGAAATCTGGAACAAAACTACGACATCAGGGAGTATGGGAACAAACAATCCATACCCAAACAATTCAAACATAACATCACGTCAAAGGTACATAAATAAAACATGAAAGATCTAACCAGAGAGGAAACATCATTACATGAAAGGAGTTAAACATTGAACAACTCTGTGTACTGAGCACGTATCTGTGACTCACGCTCCCAGGTACTCTCCTCCATGCCACCGTGTCGCCAAAAGACACGAACTAAGGGGATATAACGCCCACTGAACACCTTATCCTTGTGGTCTTGGATCTCCACAGGTCGCTCCTCGAAGGTTGCATCATCATCAATATCGATCTTTCCCCAATCGATAACATGAGATTCATCATGAAGATAACGACAGAGATGTGATACATGGAAAACATCATGTATCCGACTCATCTGAGAGGGAAGTTCTACTCGATATTCCATAGCTCCAACATAAGCTAACACCTCTAAAGGCCCAACAAAATGGGGAGAAAGCTTACTTCTGCGACCAAACCTTCGCTGCCCACGACGGGGAGTCACCTTCAGAAACACATGATCCCCCACATTAAACTTTAACGGTCTCCTTCTTTAATCAGCATATGATTTCTGACGATCTTGTGCTGTCTTCATCCTCTCACGAATCACCTGAACCATCTCTGTTGTATTCTGCAGTAGTTCAGGTCCGAGAATTGCTGACTCTCCGACCCCAGTCTAGCACAACGGAGAACGGCATGGCTGGCCATACAAGGCTTCAAACGGCGCCATACCGATGGTAGAGTGAAAACTATTATTGTAAGCGAACTCTACCAAGGGTAAGTGCTTCACCCATGAACCTCCAAAATCAAGAACACAAGAGCGCAACATGTCTTCAAGAGTCTGGATGGTTCGCTCTGTCTGACCATCCGTTTGAGGATGAAAAGCAGTGCCAAGGCACAGTTGAGAGACAAAAGCATGCTGGAGACCTCTCCACACCCTAGAGGTTAAACGAGGATCTCGACCAGAAATGATCGTCTTAGGAACTTCGTGAAGCCTCACCACATCCTCCAGATACTACCTCGACAAAACCTTCACTGAGCTCAACTCCTTGATTGCTATGAAGTGGGCCAATTTAGTTAAACGATCCACTACCACCCATATAGCATCATGTCCTCCCGGAGCTCGAGGTAAACCTGTAAAGAAGTCCATTGAGATGTCCTCCCACTTTCAATGAGGAATCTCTATGTGTTGGAGAAGACCACCAGGAACACGGTGTTCGGCCTTTACCTTCTGGCAGACTAAACATCGTGACACACACTCTGCTACCATATGCTTCAGCCCAGGCCACCAAAACTGACTCCTTAAGGATCGATACATCTTCTTCACACCAGGATGTACCGCCAAGGGTGAACTATGGAACACTCGGAGAACCGTCTCGCGAATCGCCAAGGGAACAAAAATCCTGCCATGATACAACACTCGGTGTTGTTCATCCTCTGACCAACCATCAGGGGCCTCACCACATACAACTCTGTCTCTCCAAACTTCCACCTCTAGATCACCCAACTGAGACTCTTCCACCGTCTGCATCAGGGATGACTGCACCGTCATCTGGAAAAGACAACCTCCTCCCTCAACTTCACCCATATCAAGATGCAAAGATGATAGCTCTTCGATCACTCTCCAGGAATCACCAGATTCACGCACAACATCATTACGTGAATTTCGACTTAGTGCATCAGCTACAACGTTCCCTTTTCCAAGTGTATACGATATTTCAAAGTCGTATTCCTGCAAGAACTCCATCCACCGATGCTGCCGCATGTTCAATCCCGCTGAGAGAAAACATACCTCAAACTCTTAGGATCGGTGAAAACCACAAAGAGCTCGCCAATGAGGTAATGTCTCCAAAAATTCAGTGAAAACACCACGGCTTCCAACTCATGATCATGGGTGGCATAGTTGCATTCATGGGGACGCAGCTGCCAAGACCCATAAGAAATGATATACCTCTTCTGCATGAGAACACACCCTAGCCCCAGATGTGAAGCATCACAGAAAACATAAAACTGGACTCCCTCCACTGGAAGACAATGGACTAGAGCACTTACCAACTTCTCCTTTAGATATTCGAAAGCTGCATGTCACTGATCAGTCCATATGAACGCTTGATCCTTCCTGGTCAAAGCTGTCAGAGGAGTCGCAACTCGGGAGAAATTGGCTACAAACCTCCTATAATAGCCTGTGAGACCAAGGAAACTTCGCACCTCTGACACGGTCTTGGGGGCTTCCCAAGACACTACTGCTTCTATATTTGAAGGATCCACAGATACTCCCTATTGGGACACAACATGCCCTAAGAAACGAACTTCTCGAGCCCAGAACTCACACTTGGACAACTTCCCAAACAACTGATGTTGGCGAAGAACTCCCAAAACGGATCGTAGATGCTCTGCATGCTCTTCTTCAGATGTGGAGTACACAAGGATTTCATCGATGAAAACCACAACAAACATGTCCAGGAATTCACGGAACACAGAATTCATCAACCCAATGAAAACAGCTGGAGTATTTGTCACGCAGAATGACATTACAATAAACTCATAATCCCCATGACGACAGGGGAAAGCAGTCTTCGGGATATCCTCATCCTTTACACGCATCTGATGATATCCTGACCGCAAGTCGATCTTTGAAAACCAACTTGCACCCTTCAGTTGATCGAATAGGTCATCAATCCGCGGGAGAGGATAGCAGTTCTTTATTGTCACTTTGTTTAACCGACGATAATCGACGCACAACCGCAAACTGCCATCAACCTTTTTCACAAAAAAAACTGGTGCACCCTACGGTGACACACTTGGCCGAACAAAACCACACTACAACAGACCATCGAGCTGTATACGTAGCTCTCGTAACTCAGAAGGGGACATCCTATACGGAGACATAGAGATAGGAGACGCTCCCGGCTGTAGCTCGATCCCAAACGCGATCTCTCGTCGAGGGGGTAGGGATACAACCTCTTCTGGAAAGACGTCAGGGTACTCCTCTACGACCCTAGGAAATGCCAACTGTTGAACCTCTGATGAACTCAGCATCATCCCAGCCATCACGGATGATAAGGATGAAACTCGTCTATGACTCATCTGAGGATCTATCTCACCAAAAAACACTACTTCCTCTCCGTCTTCATCAAAGAAAATGACCTTCTTCCTGTAGCAATCCACAATAGCCTGCACCGAATACAACCAATCCATGCCGAGGATGACATCATATGGTTGTATTCGAAAACATAGGAAATCTCCCCAAGAGCGGTGCTGCCCCAACACTAGATCACAGTCTCTACATACTTCAAACAAGCTAGCTCGACCTCCAACTGGCGTAGTCAACACCAAGGGCACTGGAAGCCTCTCTACCTCAAGTCCCAAAGCGTGGACAAGGGTAGGGGATATAAAGGAGTGTGTCGCTCCTGAATCAAACAAGGCATACACCAAGGTAGAAAACAAGCAAAGGGTACCTCGAACGACATCTGGCTCGCCTGGGTCCGGCAACGCTAGATCATGAAGCTGACCACGACCACCTTCGCGGCCTCTCTGACCCTGATGACGACCACCACCACGGCCACGCTCTGCTCTCTGAGGATGGGGAGCGTCATGGGGCTGTCCTCTGCCTGCTCCATCTACCCTATGGTTATCTAAAGCTGGTGCAACCTGCTGCTGCTGCCTCGGCTGGAACTGCCTCAACGGAGGAACCTGGAGTGGAGCGCCTGGTGCACGATGACTGCTCTGAAAAGTTGGGAACTCCCGCTACTGATGACCATGTCCACCATAAGAAAAACAAGCGCCTGATCCCTTTGCATAGGCCTGAGAGTTGCTGCCTCTGGAGAAACGAGATGGAAAGGGCTGGGACCTACCCCAGGTGAACGGAAACTCTTCTGCCCTGAAAACCGGGAACCCCGGACTACAGCTCTGCTTCATGAGGAATCATGACGATTCCACTCTCGTGATGATCCGGTCCTTTCCAAAGTCCTCTGAAAAACCTCTGCCCTCTCCAGCACCTCTAGATATGTCTTCACCATAAATGGGGTGACCTGGCGCTGGATCTCTGGACGCAAAGACTCCTCGAAATGCCTCGCCCTGGCCTCATCATCTGGTAACAGGTCTGAAGCATATCGTAGAAGGTTCCTGAAACGGATTCCAAACTCCCGAACACTGGAGCTCCCCTGTCGAAGGGTAAGAAGCTCCTGGCGACTGGACTCCTTCTTAGTCGATGAAAGAAACTCGACTCTAAACCTGTCTCGAAACTCCTCCCATGATATCGCTGACTACTCATGATCCCCGAGGAACAAGAACCACCACTGTCTCGCTGCTCCACGCAACATCATCACAACCAAAGACACCCAGTGTTCCTTCCGAGCACGAATCAAACTGAAGCCTATCTCGACCTCCTCCAACCAGTCTTCTGTGACTGTATCTGAAACGGTTCCCTCATACTTCTGTAGACTCTGGCGCTGAAACTCTCGGAGTGTCTTCCTCCAAGTGTCATCGTCGTCAACCTCTACCCGGCGGCGATCTGCTGGAACAGCCTGCTAGGCACCTTCTGCGCAATCCTGACGGGGACGCCGACCTGGAGCCATACCTATAAAATAACAACCATTAGAGCTCCTAAGCCTGGAATATGGAAGACTCAACATTAATTAATTAATTATTTTGTTTTATTAATTTTAGGTTACCTATCCCAATGTCTACCCATTCAAACACAGGCGCAAAGAATAATGATGCATGATCCTTTCCTAGGTCTCTACCATGCAACCAGTATCACTTTGTTTAGTAGCCATCGTAAACTTAAAGGTCCGTGTAACAGATCATAGGGGGCCCTGAACGCCTATGTCTCTGCCGGTCTCCAGTTTTTACCCCACTTGCTAAACATGAATGACATCGTTTCCCTACCATCCCATGCATCCTCACATGTGCCTAACTCCAAACTCCATCCTATCCCTCAACCAGAGCTCTGATACCACTCTGTCACGACCCCCTACCCACAAAGTGTACCCCTCCGGTGCCGGCAATGTGAAAAGGGAGATAATGACCCCCGAGTCCCGCCTCCAGTAGGCCCCGGGTTGGAGACTAGCATCGAGGGTATAATAACATACAAATGGGAGGCATTACCCTCTAAGAGAACACATGCGGAAGAGAGAGATAGAATAGACTCCAACCAAATCCAACTCATAACTGAAATATAAAAGGAAGCCAAGTACATATATGAAATGTCATGCAAAAGTACTACAACTGAAAGGGGAAACTAAAGGTACCCAAAAGAAAAAAAAATGGCAGCGACCACGAGCCCGAACAGCTCCTCCTCCAACCGCAAGCTAGTAGTAACCAGCTTGATCTCCAACCTGCTCCAAGTGACCTGAATAACAGTTTATATGTACATAGGGTGAGTATAACAGTATACTCAGTAGGATCGTCCCCAAGACTCTCGTGAAAAAGTAAAGAAAGCATGCTAAAGCCCAATGAACAACAAGTGAAACTAACTCGTTATCTAAACAGGTATACTATGTTCCCAACCTCACCATAGCTACTCTCACCAAGTAACGCATACAAGAATATAGAATATAGTAATGAATATCAAGGGTACCCCGCTACTACTTCCCCACTGGTTTGCCGCTTTTCCCCAACGACATACGTCCTGTGCATCTCTCTCCAAAGGCTTGCCCGTAGACACCGGGGCTAAGCTCCACAGTCTGCACCTCGTGAACCACTTGCCCGCAAGCACCTGGGCGAAGCACCACACCGTCCTCACAACCAAAAGTAACCAGGTAATTTCCGGGAGCCACCACAGCTCGCATAACGTGTATCATACGTCGGGTATAATACCTCAAGCCATTACAGCCCATACGCCGAATAAGTATCCTCAAGCCATCATAGCCTATACACGTTACACCTATAGTATTCCATAGGATACTATATCTAGAATATATGTGTGTGAAATAACCACAAGCCATCACATCCCTCTACACACATATATGGGTAAAACTAACCACTGTGCCTCATGGCACAAGTATCTACCAAGAGAAGAGAGCGGGGCCAAAGGGGGTAGTCAGCCATTCAACCTCCCATCAGAATGTCGGGGAAGACACCCCCCCAGGGCTCAGAATCCCCGGGGTGTCAGTTGCCATTACCGACAAGGTGGAGTAGCGTATAGAAACACAAAAAGTACAGAATATATAAGTAACTCACATACACACTATGGGCATTACCTAGTCTTAGATAAAACTGCAGCTAACGTCTCTCAGACTCCAGGCTTCTACTTCTAAGACTAGGTATCCTATAAGCACACAAAAAATGAAGAGCTTTATTAGATTACTCCATTCTCATTTTATCAGTTCCACTGTACATTAATTAATTCTTTAAACATTAATTAAGAATGAACAATTCCACATTAAACTGAATTGGCATCCCATTCAAAAACAACTGATCCTTTTTAAGATTCACACCACCTTTAAATTCCAGCATCTCCATCCCCAAGGATTTTCACCATTTAATCAAAAATTCCTTACAGAATAACTTTTCCACATTCCCAGGCATTCTAGAAAAACATCCTATGCTTCTAAACACAAAGGAGGCTCAACACGGTGAGTAGATATACTACCCGTCGAGTCTTTGCCGCCTATAGAAAAAGCATAGACCCATCCTCCATAGAGAGGCTAAACACGGAAAGCACGTGTCATACCCAGCGTGTCTTCGCCATCTTCGGAAAGTGGGTAAGCAAGACCAGCTACCTTGAGCAGTGGGGAAAAGTAATGCAGATAAACAACCAAACCAAACCACCAACATCAAACCATCACATTCATCTCATACCATCACCCTTGGTGTCCTCCCCGACACCCATATGCATAAACCGGTGCATCTCGCCACACTAGGCGTCATCCAATGCCACAACCACAAGTCTCCATGCCTCCACATATCACAACAGCCATCCAGGCTCACATCACAGCACACGCGGCAGGAAAAACAAACATCACAAAATGGGCTCTCGGCCCTTTAACAAACAAGAGGGTAACTCAGAACCCTTTTAGAAATTCGAACATAATCTGTTCTCTAATCCATATTGAATTAACAGATTTGTTATTTGTAGGTTCCAATCATGGATAACTAATTAGTAAGATATCACAGTTAAATAACCATGCTTCCTTCCCAAATTTGATTATCCTCAAATTAGAACTACAACAACGGCAACAACCAGATTAATTTACATGCCTCTTTATCTTTAGCTAATTAATTAGCAATTAATTCCGGCTTTACGTTAATTATCAATTTCTATCATGAACGAACAATGAATCAAAGAATCATAGATATCACTATATCTAGGAAAACATGAGGCAAACCGTTATCACGGTATAAAGCAACAACATGCGATCAACCAATTCTTTTAATCTGGTTCAAGTATTTAATTAGGTCAATTTCATTGTGATCCAAAGGAATAAATCATGCTAATTCTACGATTTCACATATACAATTAGAGAAGCCATGAATCCCCTACCTCAAACAGTTCCTCACGTTCTATATCCACACAACAGGTCACGATCCTCCCCTCGCGACAACTGCATCCACCGGAGGATGCTGCGGTACGACAGTACCAACCAACCCCATGAAAACCCATTAGAATCTTGGAGAATAGATGGTATAATTATTGAAAGGAGGATAGGAGAAGATGAACCCCAAAAGAATGACGATACAACATACCTTATATCGAAGATTGATCGACACGGCTCAGTTGCATCCAAAACAGAACAGAACCAATCCTCGGGGTAAAGATTGATTTTGCAACTCCTACGGAAAGGATTGAAAGGTTATAGCGTCTCTTAGCCAAGAACAAAGATAAAGAACAAGGGAGAATGATATCTCATCCCATTTTAAGATTAAATGGGGCGACGGTTTAAGATCCGGTTAATTCTCCATCAAAAACGGATCGCATTAACCCACGCGGTTTGACCAAGTAAAACATTCCAAGCCTTAGGAATAATTAATAAAGGATTTATGGCATTTGAATCGGCCTTAAGATCCCTTAAAATAAGGCATTAAATGTATTTTATGTCAAAGGAAACGTAAAAAGGAGAAAAACTGTAGGAGTCTGGAAACACTGTTCACCCACCGTTACTGTACATGAAACCGATCTGTGAAACCGATCTGTGAAACTGATCTGTGAAACTGATATGTCACACCGATCTGTGAAACTGATCTGTGAAACGGATCTGTCACACCGATCTGTGAAACCGATCTGTGAAACTGATCTGTCACACCGATCTGTGAAGCCGATCTGTGAAACTGATCTGTCACACCGATCTGTGAAACCGATCTGTGAAACCGATCTGTGAAACTGATCTGTGAATCTGATCTGTCACACTGATCTGTGAAACTGATCTGTGAAACTGATCTGTCACACCAATCTGTGAAACCGATCTGTGAAACTGATCTGTCACACCGATCTGTGAAACTGATCTGTGAAACTGATATGTCACACCGATCTGTGAAACCGATCTGTGAAACCGATCTGTGAAACTGATCTGTCACACCGATCTGTGAAACTTATCTGTCACACCGATACGTGAAACTGATCTGTGAAACTCATCTGTCACACCGATCTGTGAAACCGATCTGTGAAACCGATCTGTCACACCGATATGTGAAACCGGTCTGTGAAACTGATCTGTCACACCGATCTGTGAAACTGATCTTTGAAACTGATCTGTCACACCGATCTGTGAAACTGATCTGTGAAACTGATCTGTCACACCGATCTGTGAAACTGATCTGTCACACCGATCTGTGAAACCGATCTGTCAGACTGATCTGTGAAACCGATCTGTCAGACCGATCTATGAAACTGATCGGTGAGACCGATCTGTTACTGTTCATAAAACTGGAAACACTGTTCACAGAACTGGAAAATTGGAAAAGTGTTGGGGATAAGTCCCCTTGGCCTCCCGGAACACCTCCAAAACCAAAATTCCACAAAGTAATGGACCGGAGAGGTCCGGCCCATTACAGGTTTCTCCCCACTCTATGGAATATAAGTGTAACTAGTTGAGGTTTATGGGAAATTTACTTAAGAACATGTCGAAGGAAAATCTACTACTAGTGTTTTAGGTCGCGTTGACCATCCCCTTTTGGGGTTTGGTCATATAATCACACTCATTCATGTTGGTTGTGTAAAATTACTGGGTATGAACTATTACATGAGGTATTTGAGTAATATCCATGATTTGATTGCGATTTTCTAATTACTCTACAGTTGTTTCATTCTATGTATCATTGGTGTTATTAGAACAGATTCATATTCTTATACAAGTAACAAGGGGGGAGATCTTTTAATGGTTGGCTTCCCTATGTAATGTGAATGTAATGTGTTCTTATACATGAATCATCCCCAAAATATATCATTGAAGATCCTATGTCACTATCAACATGTGTTAGAGGTTTTATTACATTCTTGGGATCATGATTGTATAGTATCAGTGGTACTTTCGGTAACTTCAGTTTCATCCTAATGGTGATGGAATCTCTGAGATATTGAGATATCACACATTTACCATCATGTGACTGGGATGTGTTCCATGTAGTTTATAACTATGAGGTAATTGTAGTTACCCTACCCTTTAACACATATTATTACATTACTTTTTATCATAATTAATAATAAAAAACAACCCAAGGATCGCATTGTATTGTGTCTTTATAATAATAGGTATATAATCATAAAACATGAAACCAAAACAAAAAATCTGTTATTTACCACCATAATGATCTCCTAAATTCCTTTGAGATCATACATCTGTATAGGATAACTTTGGTAATACATAAACAAACTGATGAGTTACAAAGCCCGGTAAGGGAATAAATATGGGGATAAAGAATAATACAATATTTAGAAGGCATAACATGGTATAATAAATGTTATGAAACATGAATAATATTATGGAATCAAAACACATAAATTTTTTCATCTAATGATCTTGGAGACGTAGTAATGTGGTATCAACAAACAACATGACATAAATATGAGTCTATCCTAACATCCAAGACAATATCACATGGTGGAAAGATATGCATAATAGATTAGGATTAGTCTATAATCTCATTCATGATGTCTCATGAGACTAAAAATTAAATAATAAAATGTATTTTTATATATGTTCTCCAATCATAACAAGTTCATGAATATGTGTCCCGCATGAATAATCAAACATAATGTATAACCATATGGGTTACCCATGGAATGAAATGGGTATCATAATCAAGTAATATGGAATTACCAAAGATCATATAATATAGTTCTATAATAAATAATGGATTGAAATCATAAATGGGAATTCAAAAGTTAAACAAGGTATATATAATTTAATATTATGTCCAACTATACAGAAAACAAGTAATAAAAGTGTTTAGGAAACATTAGAAATGAGCCACCTTAGTGCGGTTTAAGGGAAAATATTAAAGAGTCTTTAAAGAAAAAATGAATATTTTATTGTATAAAATCAAAAATAAACTATTTTAAATTATCATGTTGAAATGAGGTATTTATTAAAAATAATGGGTAACTAAAAATTATTATGGATTTTACTTAATAGTGTGTATGAAATTGGAGAGTTAACTTTAATCAGGCTTTCTTACAATGAGTAATTGTGAATGTAACCTTATAAAACATGTATTTTTTTCATAAAAAAGTACTAATTGATCTTGTTACATTATTTTGAAACATATAAAAATAATTTAAAATAATTACATAATAATAATGAATAAATAAAAATTTTCTAAAGATATATTAAGCATAACCTAAAGGTAATTTGGAGGTTCAAATATATCCCTTACCTTATGTCTGATTGTGTTCTTCACAAGAAAAAAATATTCCCAATTATAAAATTAGATCCATTAATTAATTAATTCATATCCCATTCTACAAATATTTTATTTATTATAGTTTTATTATGTTCATTTATGGAAAATTTGACGAGTTATAATGTTTTATTTTTTCATATTCGAGAGCATTATTGTCATGCTTTTGTGATCGGTTCCTCTATGTCTAATTATGGGATTTCTTGTAAAATTGATGAACAAATATAGAATTGAAATTATATGATATTTTTGAACCTGAATATATTAAATGTCCGCCTATACCTTTTTTCCTTTTGGAATGAGAAATATTTATTAAATAGACAATTTAGAATACATTTGAAGATTATTTTTGTTGTTTTTAGATCATTACAATCTAGTTTGTATTATTATATAATATTATATATATATAGTATCTTAATAATATTAAATAATATATATTATACATATTTAAATATTATTTAAAAGTAATAATGGTTTTATAGCCTACCAAGATGGCATTAATGTCCAGTTAAAACTCACCATCCATGAAGATGGTTAATCAACACCTCATGGATGATGTTTTAAATTTTATTAAAAAAGTAGAAGAGGAAATATTTGATGATGGATATTAAGTTAACGTAATATAATTCCCTCATAAATATGTTATTGGTGATATTATGTAATTTGTTATATTTTAAAAAAAGTATAATGTAAATGAAATAATGAATTTATAAGATAAAGGTGGAGTATTTTATATCAAAAATATTTTCTCTTCATAACATTCTTAAGCAACAGGGTTTTGGGATTTTTTGAGAAAACAACCTGTGAGACATGAGGAAGAGGATTGGTCTGGGAATTCTTAATAATTTAGAAATTATTCAAGACTTAGAATGTGTGAGGAGAAGGTGTAGAGAGTGTTGGTATTTATAGTCGGAGGATGTGGGTGTTTGTATTATTTTCATTATTTGTTTTTTATTTGTATCCACAATATCAATGTTGTTGAATTAAATTACTTAATATGGTTAATGGGTTAGGAGAGTTTGAACCGATGAGATCTTACATCATCCATACATCATCGATGATTCAATAATTTATGTATGTGTTAAATAATGTAAATTACTATATTTTAATATTCAAAAAACATTTAACTATTTTAGTAAAATCCCAATTGTTCAGCCTAACAATTTTTTTCAAACTATTTATTAAAATAATGGAATCCGTTTTAAGAAAATAATTTTCAAAATATGTATAAATTAATTTTTAAATAAAACCATCATTTATACAAAATAATAACAATTGTAATATTATAATTTCTTTTATGACACTTTGAAAAGTTAATTAATATCTCATAAAATAATCTCATAATTTTAAGATAAGAAAATATTAACCTATGAATCTCTATTATGAATTAATTTTTTCTTTAATTATATTATATTAATTATAAAATTGTAAATAATGTTTTGCAACTTAAAAAAAATTACCGCCACATGATTTATCATTTTAATAACATAGATTTTCTTATTTGATTATATAAATATATATTATATTCATTTATAAGAAGCCTATGTTTTATTAATATATTCATATGTTATGATACAATTATTTTGGTCAGGTCACTATTTTTAATGGTCATATTACATTTCCATCGGTCAGTTATTATTCCATCGATATAGGCTCCCTAATTTCAATAAACACCACTTATTTCAATCGTCTTTTTTGGGAAAAATATTTTTATTTGTTTCTCTAGATGATGTATTTTTTAAACTGAATAACATTATTATAATAAGTTAAATTCCACTGATAAAATTTTGTGTTAATATATTCTTCCCCAATTTTACAATTTCTACATAGAAATTGAATATTACATTCTAATGTGAAAACATGTGAAGGTATATCTACTTAATTACTTCCCCCAGTTCCAATGTATCTTATAAATACATATATATCATCCATAAAAATTTTATATGATGGGTAATCTTTTTTCATAGGAAATTATCACCATGGTTTAAGATCTTCATTATATTCTCTTCATATGATTTTTCATTCTATAGTTGTACCACCTCTTGATTCAGTACATGTGAGGGGTCAGGTATGAATATCCTTGAGAGAGATACACAGAATACTTCATCAACCTGAATCAGACATTATAGAATTAAAAGTAGATAGACCACTACATATATGTGATCAAGGATCTCAAGGGGGTCATTTTACATTGGGTTAATGATAACATTCTTTAAAAACAACATGAGTCTCATCCACAATTATTTCCAAAAGAAATATTTGTATCCAAATTCAAACTCCAATTCCCTTAAAAGGTTGTAAACATATATATGTTTCTAACTCTGAGTAGCTTTGATATTTTTTGTGTATGGCTTGAACTATCTGTATCATCACTGGCACAAGATCAAGTCAAAATAGCTATCCTTCGGCTAAATTTTCTCAACAAGTATTGTTTTCTATACAGAGCTTTATATGGAGCCATATTAATACTCGAGTGGAAGATTTTGTGGTATAAAATCTCAACCAATTTGAAATTTTGATCCCATTATCCTTGGATTATATTTATAGACTTTGATCATTTCCTTGAGTATCTAAATAGTCCTTTTGTATTGGCCATCATTTTGGTGGTGAAAGGATTTGATGAAGGTCAATTCAGTACACAAATCATGTTTAATAATTCTCAATAATTTATATATAATCCACGAATTGGAATCATATACAAATAAAAGTGGTAGACCATGTAGAATCACAAATTTTATCACATATATGATGGAATTTTATTTATGTGAGAGATATTCTTGAATAGCGATAATGTGGGTAGTCATGGTTAGTCAATCCACTACAACCCATATTACATTGTTTCTATTGGATCATTTTGGGAGACTAGTGAAAAATTACATAGTTATAATATCCCATGTCCATGTGGGTATAAGAAATTATTTAATCGTATTTTTTTGCATATTTCATATAGATATAACTTGTTAGAATTCCAATCACCTCATGATATACTCGGAAATATCCTTCTTCATATTTTCCAACAACAAGAGGTCTTAAAGATCATGGTATGTCATGGTACTTAAAAAATGAATGGATTATGATGAGTTATGTTCATTATCAAATAAATCCTTATTTATAAAAAGTGATAAAGGAACAAAAACCCATTTTCTAAATGGAATCACAACATCATCATCGATATAGAACACTTGAAGCTTCTCTTCTAGTACATATTTTAACTACATTATGTAGCTCCAAATCATCAATTTGTTCTTCATTCATATTCGCATAGACAAATTGTTTGGAAAAAATTTAAGAAATATATGATGTATTCCCTTAGATTTTGATTTACTACAATATATTTTTCATATCCGTCAATATTGTGTGTTTGTCAATCTGAATCCTGGATACGGAAGCATTTTCTTTTCTACTATGTGCATCAGCTACCTTGTTTTCTTTTCCAAGATGGTAATGAATAGGGAAATTAGAGTCCTTGATTATCTCTTCCAATCTTCTTTTATAGGTGTTGAGTTCCTTCTATGTGAAAATATAACATAGGATCTTATGATCAGTATATATGACACATTTCACAATATAGAGTTAGTGCCTCAATATTTTTAATGAAAAATTCACACCCACTAGCTCCAGATCATGAATCAAGTACATTGACTCATGGATCATCCAATTCTATGAGGATTATGGTATTATATTATTATTATGATTGAGTACATAACCCAAGACATTCTATGAATAATGACTCTATATCAAAAAACATTCTCCAATTGCCGGTAGTGTGTTTACAGGTGTAGTGATTAGACTCATCTTCAGCTTCATGAAAAATTACTCACATTCTTATATCTTGATATACATTACCCCCATTCAACTTTAACATATTAAGAATGTTAGAAAATCATAATAAATTTTCAAAAAATTCCATTAGTGCCCAACTAATCTAAGAAAACGGTTGATCTAAATTACTTATGTTGTCCTAGGCCACACATCGATATCCTTTGTCTTGGAAGGGTCAATAAGTATTCCATTTTTTGTGATAACATGACACAATAATGTTATTTCCTCCATCCAGAACCCATAAATACTATATTTTGATTAAATTTTCTCACTTCAAATATTTTTTCACCCAGTATTAAAATAATCATCATATTCTTCCTTACACATTGAAGTATTCCTGAATATCATCGATAATTATAGCCACAAATTTGATGAGGTAATATCTATAGACTCTTTTCATTAATTTTATGAAATGTTCAATAGGATTAGTAAGTTTTTTGATAATTTATATGAATTCATAGGTCAAAAACCTCATTTAAAAATTTATTCTTGGAAATAAATTCCATCATCAAATTTTATCAATGATATCTAGGCAAGAGGTCCACCTTATTGGAATACAAATCCCCACATAGATGATCGAAAAATTCATATAACCATGTTTAGTGAAACTTGTTGTTTATCCTATTTTTTGTTCTTGCAATAATCAATTTAGGAGCACATTAATATATCATTATACTTGATGAATATAAATGACACACCACAAGGTTATGCACTCAATCATATAAAACCCTTCTTCAGATTCTCTTGTAACTACTTCTTTAGTTCCTCTATATCAACGATGGCCATTCTATAAGGTTTCATCGATATGGTTCATGATTTGGGAAAAAGTTAAATTGAGAACTCAAAGTCATTGTTAGTAGGTGGACTATTAAATTATTTAAGGAACACTTCAACATAGTTCCTCAAAAAGGTAATATCCTAATGGATGATCCTATCAATTATCTCATTCACTTGACCAAGATATTATTTCTGATAAGGATATTATACCACAATTGATAAGATTATTCTGATAGAAATTCATCATCCTTTTTAAAATTTTAATGAATTAGAGGGTGACTTAAGATGTTAAGAGTGATCTACATTTCCTGACAGTAGATATTGGAATTTTATAAAGACAACCACTACATGCCTAGTATGTCATCAAAATCTACAAAAGGATGTAAGACAATATTTTATTGGAGTTTTGTTATACCAACATTAACTGGTGTGGTGTTCTAAACATTGTATTCAATGATATACTCCTTCACTATTCTCATAGATAACTCAACTTTAATATTATGAGGTGTTGTTTTAATAGATCAAATAAACATGAATGACATGAAATAATGTGTAAAACCATAACATATAATAAATTCTCTGTTATTTAATAAATAACCAATATACCATTCACCACATCATTATTAGTATTCACCTAAGAAGTTTTTATTTTACATGCCTTCTTTTCTACTAGGGTGGTCTTTTTATTACATATAACAACAGTTGGATTAGGGAAATTGCTCTAATAAATCCCATGTTCCTTATAGTTTAAAAACAGTAGTACATGCTTACTATTGACATAAACCTTCCTCTATTCTTTTGTATTTGGGTGATTATTCATACCCCTTTGGAAATTATTTTCTCAATGCCCGTCTCTTCCACATTTAAAGTATCTCTTGGTCCCCTTAATAAATATCCCAGGATGATTCATTCCCACACTTTTGACATGTGAAATGCTGGGTTTTCCTTCAATAATTAGAATTATCATTTTATACTCCAATATAAAACACCTTTTCATATTTTAATATCTCATACCATAATTCCATTTATTGTCTATAATATCCTTCTGAACCTTAAAATAAAAAATGAAAATATTCTTATAACTATCAAAGTATCGAATTTCCAATTCTTTTTATAGACATCGAGTTATTCTACTAAAGTTGTGATCCACCTTAATTTTAGTGTTCATGAAATATAAATAGGCGTATCATGTAAGTATTATGAAATTTTCTTTATGCACCTTAAAAGAATCATCTTTCTTTTGCGTGAGTCAAATGTACTCCATTTCTATCTTAAGATGGATAGTTTAGTGAAAAAATTTATTGTATATTTTTTAGAATTCTACCTAATACAAGAAATAAATTTCCTCCTAAGAATATGGTTTTTTGATTAGTTTCCATGATTAATCATCTTTCATATTAAAATGATATACTAACACCACCCCATTATCTTCTTTTGATAAAACAAGGTCAACTAAAATCTTCTCAATTGAGATAATCAATTGTTCCATGATAAAGGGATTTGAAGATCCAATATATATAGTATTCCTTTTCCAAGTAACGGATTTGAACAAAAATTTATATTTATTAGGATAAGTAGTGTTTCCCTATTATTCGTATTATTATTCATAACTTCGACTAGTTGTTCTTATACTATGATAATGTATTAAACTCCCATTACCACAAGACATGGAATCTCATTATGAAAATTATCACATTTCCCATCACATTGGTCAATGGTATGGGTTCCCCTATTTATATACATTATATAATAAAAATAAAATATAATTATAGTTGATTGAATACATATCTAATAAGCATAAAAAATGTAATAATTGACCATGGGGGGATAAACTAATAAATTAAAATAATATCCTATCATGTGATTCCAAAAGTTTAAATCATGGGTATCCATGGTGACAGAATTATCCCTTGGTATTTTAGTAAATATTTATATTCGTAATACCCTAAAATAACTACACTATTCTCTGATACCAACTTTATAGACCCTAAACATTAAAACATATTATTACATTATTTTAATCATAATTTACTGTCAAATACAAGCCAAGAATTTCAAAGTATATTGTCTTTAGAGGACTAGGGGAATAATTATAAAACAATAAATACAAATAAAAACATCTTTTATTTAATCTCTATTATGATATCCAAACATCATTTTACCTATTACATGTACTTAAAATAATCTCCAGAATACATGAAGAAAGAGACAAGCTAAAAAACCCACTAAGAGAATAAACCTTCGAATAAAGCATAACACATGAGTTACAAGGAAAAACATGATAACCTATTATACATCAAACATGAATATATTTATGGAATCATAAAACATATAACATGGAATCTTATTATCATAGAATCATAATAATTTGTAAATAACATAAAACATGACGTAAATATCAGTTTAGGCTAATTTTCATTACTATATCACATGGTGGGAAAAGTACCAAAATGGATAAAGTTTACCCCCTTGTCCCACAAATCATGTCATATGAGAATAAAAATTTCCCAATTTTTTGGTGTTCTATCTCGTAGCACCAATCATAACATGTTCTTTCATATGTGTTCCAAATGAATCAACAAACAAAATGGATAAATATAAGGGTTTCCTAAAGAATAAATGTGTATCGTAATCCTGTAATATTGAATTACTAATGAGCACATCAAAATGGTATAAAAGAAATAATAGATTTTATTCATACATGGAAATTAATAAGGGAATGTAGTCCTATATCATGTTATTTTTTTCCTATGGATTTTAAAAATGTAAAAAAAGTTTTTAACAACATCATAAATGAGCCACTTCAGTATAGTTATTGCGAAAATATGTATGTGTTTTATAGGGGAAAAAAGAATTTTTTTTTATAAAACAATTAATAAACTAAAATATTTGTTATGATGAAACTAGAGATTTATAAAAATAATGGTGGCATAAATTATATTATGGAGTGTTCTTGAAAATGGGTAATAATTTGAAAGTTCGCTTTAATTAGGCTTTCAGACAAAGAACAATTGGGAATGGATCCAAATAAAACATGTATTTCCCCATAAATAATTATTTAATTTATCTAGATACATTATTTTGGAACATATAAAAATAATATAGAAGAATTAATTTGTAATATTGGGAAAATAAATTGTTATAAAAAATATAAATCATAAAATAAAAGAGATTTGGAGGTTCGAAGATATATATTACCTTATATTTAAATTTATTATGTACATGCACTTAACATCATTGATAATAAAATTATATCCATTAATTAATTAATATATTACATTTTATACACGCATGTTATTTATTATAATTTTAGTATGTTCATTTATGGAAATCTCAATGAGTTATAATGCTTGATGTTTTCATTATAGGAGAATTCAATTCATGATTATATTATCGGTTCCCTTGAGTTTAATTATAGGTGTTATTGTCAAAATGGATATAAAATCTAGAAGGTGAACTATATGATATTTACGATCATCCAAAATATTAATTGGTCTTATAAATCAATTTTATTTCTAGTATGAATATGATTCATTATACAGAACGTAAAAGATAAACCTTTAGTTTAATTTTTTGGTTTTTTATCATCAAAACAATGTTTGGTATATTATTTAATATTATGATTATGTAAATATTAATTTTACAACATCAATTAATATATTATATTTATATTTCAATATTATTTTACCATAATAATGGTTTAATGAATATCCATTAAAGCAAATAATGGAAAATAAATATTGATCATCCACAAAGATGGTGAATTGAAACCTCTGGGATGATGTTTTAATATTAAGATTAAAATGAGAAGAGAATAGATTTGATTTAAGATATTCTAATAAAAAAATATTATTATTGTTTTTATATGATAATATAGTTATCATGTAACTTTGGATAGTGTAGAAAAGGAGGATGTAGAGTAATGAATTAATTTACAATAAAAATGTGGAGGATTTTACCTACTAAATATAGTCCCCTTGAGAACCTCCTTCTGAAACATTGATTTTGTTATGTTTTTAGACCATAATATTGTGAATATGGGGAATAGGTGTGGGAGTATAATTGGCCCTAATTTAGAAATTATAAAATATATAGAAGGTGTGAATTGATGGGGGTGTGGGGTGGTATTTACAGTGGGAGGAGAGGGTGTGTATTTTTATTCATTGGTTTTTTCTGAGAAACATCATTATTTTGGTAAATAATGAAAAATAATTTTTTTTAATAACATTATATTTGTTTAAATAATTACTAATGGTATATTATAATTTAAAATGTTTTAAGGACAATTTAGATCAAATATACATCTATTAACAAAATATAGGTCATTATAATCAATTTAACATTGAAATTGAATATAAAAACATAATAAACTCTTGAACTTATTTCTACATTAAATTCTAGTAATTTCATATCATTTTCGGGATTATCATTGTTCATAATGTTTCAGCTTGTGTGAATTATGCTTTGGATAATCAGAAGAAAACCATTATAATGAGTATAATATTTATAGTATAATTAGATCAGGCGTATTTTTTTCAAAATGATTAGAAAAATTTATTAAAATTAATCACATCAATTAATGTAAAATCACGTTTAATTATATACTAATCTATAATCATAGGAGATATAATTACCTATAAATATGTATATAAACATTTTTATGGACATATATTTTCCAAAAAAAATTATTATTGATTTTTTTGAATGACAATTGTTTGGTAAGAGTTTTTATACACCTAACATGATTTAAAAAATTACAGGTGAGTTCTTTTCTTTCCTTATAAAAGACCACCATAAGTACCACGTCATCTCACCGCTCAAAACCATTAGGATCCTCCATTATATTCCCAATAAATTTCCAAAAATCCATTCATTCCTATTATAATACTTACGTTGGGAAGAAGAAAATCCAATAATGCCTTTTGGAACAAACCTAATAGAGTTACCCAATTACAATGTAGTGTCTCCTCTCAAGTCCTTTTATTTATATTTCGTCACCAACCCCTCTACTATTCATTTTTAATGCTTGTAGAAATAGAATATTAACCTAAATATACTATCATTATGTTGTGCTATAGATTAAACCCAAAAATACACACACATCAATATAATGGAAATTGAACATATTGTTTATGTGTTCGATGAAATATCGGTGCACAAAACGATGATTATTCAATTTTCTCTTTAAAAACTCTCATGGATTAAATTATGATGGACACCATGTTTATATATTTCATGTATTATATTTCTTATGAATTAAATCTTCAGTATTCATTTTTACCACACATTTATTTCTTACTATCCATTTGGTGTTAACATGTTATTTTCATTTTTTGAAGTGTTGACTACCGCCCCTCAAAGAGATATGATTCATTTAAACACTACATGTATATTTTTAAGGATGGATTAGTGAATAAATACGACATATATGATATTAACAATATACTATTATAATGATATATATATACGTAACATCCAATGTATGTAAATAATAATAGGTTCTCATATCTATGTCTATTTTTGAATTAGATTGTTTTTTAGATTCTTAAAATGAGAATAAATCCAAATTTAAGCATAAAATAATCTAATATTTTTAAAAGATTATTTTACCACATTTTGATGAAATACCATTTTAAAATATAAAATTTGAAAATTTATAAGCTATATTTTTCTAAATTAACTTATTCATTAGAATTTGGAAATTTAAATTTACTTTGGATATATTTTTGGTATTTTTATGACAATGATCATTTTTTAATGAATAATGAAAAATACTTCATTTACATAAAAACAATTTTTTATCTAATTTAATTATTTGGTTATATTGTCTTTTTTATTTGTTTTAAAGTGTAATTAGAATATACTTTTACAATATAATTCAATGGTGGTCATTATAATTAATTTCACTTTTAAATGCGACATAAACAATTTTCAATCTTTTGATTGATATTGTATCTTAGAAACCCGCTATTTGTTTTGAAAATGATAATTATTTTTAAATTAATTACTGAAATTTATGTGTTTGTAATTTAGTAAAATTGACTCCATATTTGGAATCATAAGGTCCAAATTATTTAATTAAGGCCTTTTTGTTTTTGGACATTATGAATAGTATCGACGTTAATTATTATTAATTATCGTGATTAATTAGTAATCGGGTAGTTATGTGTAATAAAGTAAGATCATAATAATAAAAAATTACCCCAACATGTGTCCAAATTCTCTTGTTTGTGTCATTTCCGTCCATGGTATTCCTAGTGCCAACTTAGGTACCCCATGGAATCACTTTTGTGTGATAGTGATATTTTATCATATTATTTTTAAAGAAATGAAAATATAACCAAACTATGTAACACCTAAGTAAACCAATTTTTATTTGGTTTAAATAACATATCAATTATACTATAAATAATAATTAGAAAGATAAAAATATTTCCTACATCATGGTATTTTTTAATAATATTTATACATTAAATAAATAAATTTTTTTATGACACCATGATGATGCAGTGATTACCACATTAATGAACGATTTAAATAAAATGAAACGTTTAGGCAAATTAAAAGACTTAAACTTTTCAAAAACATATTGGATGGGTTTATTTCGAACCGTTATCACCTTATCCTCGAAATATATCATTATGGGACCTTTAAAATCTGAAAACCATTTTATATAAAAGTTACATTTGATGATTTTCCAAAAGTGACCATCCTCCCTCTTGTAAAAGGACCCCACTTCTACGACATTACCCACACCTCTCAATCTGTTATCTCATCCAACCTATGCCCATATTATCTCTCCATATACTTTTCTAACTCCTAAAATCCTCACTTTAGGCAGAAGTCTTCCCAAGGAAGCCTTTGGCTAAAATAAAAAAGAGTTACCCAATTTTGAGGTAGTGTCTACTCTCGAGTTTCTTTCTTTATTTTCCTTCTTCCCTCATCACTATCTTATTATTATTTGATCCCATAATAAAACCAGTATCCTCAATATACTATTATGTTTTTATGTTAAAGATTCTACCTACATTTACACACACCTCTTTCTAATGGTTAAAGAACATACTGTTTCTGTGGGTGGTGAATTACTTCCTCACAAAACGATGATTGTTCAATCTTCTTTTAACAAAATTAATGGAAGAAATTATTATGTCATTGTATTTATATATGATATATATTATATTTATTCCCTCTCTATGCTTATATATTTCATATTTAAAACATACCATTATCGTTTTCATGTTATGAAAATGTGATAATTTAATCTGAGGAAGTGTGGACTACTGCCCCCTCACATGATGTGAATCATTCATTCCCATCATGGAAATTATAAATAATGTAATTAATGAACATATGTTACCTATGTAACATATATATTATACTATAATTATAATATATATTTTTCTCATTTAGTTTTAATTCCTTTAATATGACAATAAAAATTATAGTCGCGTTAATGCGTACGTACAGCCTACGATCTCCATGAACGGTGCATTTCATTTTTTATCTCCAAATGTTATGGATTAGTTTAAAATAAATATATACCTGATATATATAATATTTAAATCATTAATAACATTCTATAGAAGATGTACTTAAAACTACATGGGAAATTCTTTTCAAACAAGTTCATTTTTGACTAATGTACCGAACAACAACAAAACGTATAATATGACCTCACATAATTAACTGATTACTATAACATGATACTATGTGATATTAATTGAATAATAAACATTAAGTTATGTCCTTAAGCATTTATAAATTGAACAATGTTTATTATTCAGGAATATAATGAAACAAACGAGACAAGTCGGATATGAGGTAAGGGACTTCGTCTCAATCTCTTTTCGTTGAGGCATACATCAATTTATATACAACCTTATTTTATTAGTTATACAATAAAACCTTTTGACATTTAATTTCATTCAAAAGGAATATTTTTACATGAAACGTTTTACTAAACATCAAAAGGAATGTTTTTGTCTTACGTTTGTAGCGACAATGAATTCTCTGCCGCCGTGACCATTATTTGAGTTTCGGCTTCCTCTACAAGCCATAACGTTTTTTAAATGAAAAATAAATAACTTTTTTACTTTGATTTTAATTTGGTATTTAAAATGGTATTTATAATGTTTTGATTATATCAATGTGTTGTATTGATATCTTGTGATTGAAATGTGGAAATGATATGATTCTTTTATGCATGTTTTACGTGATAAGATTATGTTATGGTTCTTGGGAATTGTGTATGATGTTGGGTGGTTCTATGATAAAATAAGAGTGGCTAAGCCCAAGATAACTCTCCAATTCATTGGGTAACATGAAAGAGTTAAAAACTAAGGTTTCTCTGAAGAGATTTAGAGAATATACTGTGATGGGTATTCCAAATGTAAGCATGTGGGTTACTCCCTATATAAGAATGTTATGAACACATCAGGTTAGCTTTATATCTTATGAATTCTATGAGTTATTCATAAATCGTATTATTTCTTGAGGTATGTTAAAGTGCTTATGTTTTATGATTAAAGTATGATTTCATTAATTCTTATATATACATGGTCCAATGTTTTATTTCTATATATTTATATCCTTTACTGAGCTTTTTATGCTCATTACATGTTTTTGAAATGATTTTCACAGGTCTAGGGAAAAGTACATGATGTGATGATAGTGTCGAGGAAGTGTCAAGGAAGAAACCATGTTTTATTTTAAATATGATTCATTTGTTGGAAAAAAATGAATATTGTCTTTGATGTAACCACCTTGCTTAAATGTGGAATTTAACGCATGATTTAGAATCTAATTCTCTAAAACTCTAAACCAGAATATATCCTCAATGTGTATTCTTGAAATAACTCAAGATGAAGTATGGTTTAAGGATATGTCCTTATAGTTGGTATCATAGGTCTATTTATATAACTTTATGATTAATAATTCTATTAAATGATTTACCATATTTTTTTTTACATTATGGTCAAATTGAAATGATATATAATTTGAAGATTACCATATTGCTTCATCTAAGACATGTTTGTTTAGAATGTATTCCCACAGAGGAAACAAGATAAGTGTTCTAGGAAGGCATACAGAAGGAAATGAACTTCCAAATCATCATCTTGAGATGGTCGGAATTGGAACGGAACAGTTTTTTGCAGGAATGGTGCAGTTGACTCAAGCGGTAAATTGTGGTGGTATCCATGCATGGGTTCATCCAGATCATCCACAGAGGAACATGTCAGTGGTGGAACATTTCATGAGGAAACATCCCCCATTATTTATAGGATCATCTGACCCTGTGTGAGATGAAGGGTGGATTAAATCACTAGATATTATTTTCAATGTCATGGGGTGTTCAGAAAATCAAAAGGTTAGTCTTACTGTTTACCGTTTAGAGGGTGAAGTAAATCAGTGGTGGTAGAAGCTTAATAATATCAGGGACACTAATGAGATTTATTCTCTAGACTAGGATGAATTCAAAGGTATGATTCTTGAGAAATATTTTCCTAAGGCTGTTTGACTTAGGATAGAAAAACAATTCTTGGAATTGAAGAAAGTGGATGGCTCGGTGGCTGAATATGACAAAAATTTCACTCGATTGGAAAGGTTTGCTCCAAATTTTATCTGATACGTTGATAGTAAAATCAATCATTTTTAATCAATATTAATGTCAAAATATCGAAGGTCATTAGATTCTCATGAGTTCAACCATTATGAAAATCTTGTTCTATGTGCTGAGAAGGTGGAAATAGAGTTTGCCGATGATAATGTTTTCTATGACAATCAACAAAAGAAGAGACCGAGGTGGCAGGATAAAGAATGAATCCTTAAAAAAGGTTTGATTGTAAGAAAACTAAGTATATATTGTGTGATAAATGTGGTAAAAATCCTGCTGGGGAATGTCTTTTGAATTTTGGGAAGAGCTTATGATGTGGTAAGATGGGACCTAAGGCTCGTGATCGCACTGGAATAGATCAGGGTAATGGTAAGAAAAAATTTCATTTACAGGTGGGGAAATGATTCAAGTGCAATGAGAAGGGTCATTAAGTAAATGAGTGTTCGATGAAGAGCTTCAATAATGGGAAGTAGTCAGACTACAAGCATAAAGGTGTGGTGAAATCTTTTACAACCACTTCAGTAGATGTTGGGCGATCAAATGATGTGGTATCAGGTACATTGTTTGTTTTTCAGATTATTCCAATGTGTTGTCTAATTCAGGGTATACACATTCTTTCATCTCTGAAAAAGTTTCTCGTAAATTGAGAATTCCATCTCAAGAAATAACTCCTGAACTTGTGGTAGAAACACATGGGGGAAATGGTGAGGCTAAAAGATTTTATAAGAATCTTCCAATACTTTTTTGTGGAAATAATCTACATGAAAACCTTATTGCCTCACCTCTAGTAGAGTATGATGTTATCCTAGGAATGGAATGGCTCTTTTGTTACCATGATAAGATTGATTTTAGAGAAAAAAAAGTAACTTTTTGGAAATAATTTCAGTTTGTGTACAAGAAATAACCCTTCCTGTTGATAACATATGAAGAGGCTGAGAAACTTGTAAATGATGGAAATGAATGTTACCTTGCACATATTGTTGAATACGAAGGAACCGTTAAGATTATTGATTTTCCAGTGGTAAATTAATATTATAATGTTTTTCCTGATGAGTTTCTTGGAATAATAACTGACTAGGATGTTTAATTTACTATTGACTTAGTTCCTGATGCCAAGACAATTTCAAAACCACCTAATCGAATGGATCAAATTTTACTTTTAGAGTTGAAGGATAAATTTAAATATTTATTAGAGAAAGGTTCCATTCGACAAAGCACATCACCATGGGGTGCTCCTATCTTATTTCTTAAAAAGTAATATGTTTAATGAGACATTGCATTTATTATAGAGCCTTTAATAACATCATTTTTAAGAAAAAATATCATTTTCCTCATATCGATGATTTGTTTTATTAGCTCTAGGGAGCTCAATATTTTTTAATGATTGACTTGAGATCAGGGTACCATCAGTTGAAGGTAAAGGATGCTGATATTCTGAAGACCACATTTCGTACAAGATATGGCCATTATGAATTTGTTGTTATGCCTTTTGGGATAACTAATGCACATGTTGTATTCATGGACCTTATGAATATGATTTTATATTATTTCTTGGATTAGTTTGTGGTTGTTTTCATTGATGATATTTTGGTGTTTTATATAAGTAAATAGGATCTTGAAGGTCATTTAAGGTTTATTTTTCAAACCTTAAAAGAAACTAAATTTTATGGGACATTCAATAACTGAGAGTTTTGGTTGCAATAAATGTATTTCCTTGGTCACATTGTTTCAAAAGATGGATTAACTATTTATATTTCAAAAACAAAGGTTGTTGAAGAATTTCTAAGACCAACAAATGTAATCGACAGTCATAGTTTTCTTTGTTTGGTAGGCTGTTACCGAAATTTTGTTATAAAATTTGCACGGTTATCCAGCACATTGACTAAGCTAACTCAGAAATGTGTTCAGATTATCTGGACAAAATAATCTGATGATTGTGTTCAGGAATTGAAAAAGAAGATTAGTGAATGCATCAGAATTGGCACTACCATCCCGGAATGGTGAGTTTGTTTTCAATGGTGATGATTCATTGAAAGGACTTGTTTGCGTCTGAATGCAGAATGATCAGGTAATTACTTATGCTTCAGGTCAGTTGAAAACTCATGAGATAAATTACCATACACATTATCTGGATTTAACTGCTGTTGTTTTCTCTTTAAATTTTTGGAGGCAACATTTCTATTGTTTAAATTGTGAAATATATACTGATCACATAAGTTTAATGTATATATTCACCCAGAAATAATTGAACATGAGATAAAGGAGATGGCTAGAATTAATCAAGGATTATTATTACACGATTCACTACCACATAGGAAATGAAAATAAAGTGCCAGATGCTTTTAGTTGAAAAAGTAATGCTTCATTAACCATGTTACATTTGGAACGTGATCCTTTTGTTAAGGATTTGTTGAATTTTGGCTTGGAAGTGGTTGGTGCATGAAATTATACTATTTTGTTTCAGGTATCAGTGAAATCTTCTCTATTAGATAGAATTATGCAATCATAGTAGCATGATAGTGAGTTTTAGAAAAAGGTAGAGGTATTTTAGATGGGTATGTTACCTGAATTTAACAATGATAATTATTGTTTTTTGAGATTTGGGAACAGAATGAGAGTGACTTGTGATTCACAGTTTAAGAGAGAGTTGTTATGTGAAGCACATAGTTCTCCATTTTTAGTTCATCCATACATTACTAAGATATACAGAGATCTTCGGGAGTATTACTGGTGGGATGGAAAGAAACGAGATATTGATGATTTTGTTGTGAAGTGTTTGACTTGTCAACAGGTTAAAGAAGAGAAGAAGTTACTGAAAGGGATGCTTCAGCCTTTGGTAGTTCCAGGGTGGAAATGGGATAATATATCTATGGACATCATTGTGGGATTACCGAAGACACCTTGAGATAATAATTCAATATGGGTTATCATTGATCGCTTGACTAAATCTGCACATTGCCATGAAATACGAGACACTTTTCCCTATATGAACTTTCTCGATTAAATCTTAAAGATATAGTCAGGTTACATAGATTTACCCTCTACATTGTATCTGATCGTGATCCCAGATTCAGTTGTAACTTTTGGAAAGGCCTTCAGAAGTCGTTGGGTATGGAATTAATTTTTTGTACAGATTTTCATCCTCAATTAGATGGGCTGTTAGAATGAATAATTACAAATTCAGAAGATATTATATGTGCTTGTTTGATGGATTATCAGGGATGTTGGGACCAACATATTTTATTGGTTGAGTTTAATATTATAACAGTTTTCATTCCAGTATACATATGACAACATTTGTGGCATTATATGGGAATCAGTGTCGAACTCCATTTTTTGGGATGATGTGGGTGAAAGTAAGTTGATGGGACCATAATTGGTATAAGAGTTGGCAGAAAAAGTTAATCTGATATAGAAACACATGATAATATCTAAGAGTAGGCAGAAAATTTATGCGAACAACCGGAGAAAGAATCTCTCCTTTTAGGTAAGTGATCATGTATTCCTAAATGTTTCACTATGGAAAAGTGTGATTCGATTTGGTAAGAAAAGAAAAGCTGAGTCCAAGGTTCATTAGACCATATTAAATTCTAGAGATAGTTGGATCAATTTTATACTAAGTGGCTTTACCTCCGAATTTATCTTAGGAACACAATTTTTTTTCATGTTTCAATATTAAGGAAGTACATGCCAGATCCATCTCATGTTTTGAGTCCACAGGGAGTTCAGCTGGAAGAGAATCTATATTATATGGAAAAACTGGTCTAGATTCATGACCAATGGGAGGAAGTGTTGGGTAATACGGTGATTCATCAAGTAAATGTTCTATGGAAAAACCATATATTTGTAGTGGCAACATGGGAATCTGAAAATGCAATGAGGGATAAATACCCCCACTTATTCGATAAGTAAATAAATTTCGGGGACGTAATTTTCTAAAAGGGGGAAATATTTAACCTCCCATGTATGTAAGGAATAATAGGTTTTCATATACATGTCTATTTATGTATTATATTATGTTTTAGAGGCTTAAATGTTAATAAATCCAATTTTAATCATAACATACTCAAATATTTTAAAGGATTGTTTTATCACCTTTTGATAGAAAATCATTTTTATATCTAACTTTTGAAAATTATATAATATATATTTTCCAAAATATACTTATTATTTATAATTTGGACGTTGAAATTTACTTTGGATAAATTTTTGTTATTTTTCTAACAATGTTCATTTTTTAATTAATAATGAAAAATACTGCATTTTACTTAAAAAATGGTTTTTATCTAATTTAATTATATCATAATTTTATAATATTAATTGTGTTTAAAGGTTAATTAGAAATTATTTTTACAATTTAATTCAATGGTTTTCATTGGAATTAATTTCGCTTTGAAATTGGACATAAACAATTTTAAATCTTTTTATATATACTGTTTCATAAAAACACTCTATTTGTTTTGACAACAAGAATTATTTTTAAATTAATTATTATAATTTTTGGGTTTTGAATTTGGTAAAATGGATTCCATATTTGGAATCAGATGTTCCAAATTATGTAATTAATACCTTTTTGTTTTTTGGATATTATGAATAGAATTGACTGAAATTATCATTAATTATCGTGATTAATTAGTAATCGAGTAGTTAAGGGTAATAAAATAATATCATAATAATATTAAATGACCCTGTAATGTGTCCAAATCAATTTTTTTGTGTCATGACCGACCCTGGGATTCTTTGTACGAAATTAGGGACCCCATGTGATCACTTTTGTGTGATAGTGAACCTTTATCATATTATTTTTAAAGAAAGGAAAATATAAAAAACTATGTAACACCTAAGTAAAATAATTTTAATTTTGTTAACATAAATTCTCTCATAGAATATAAATAGTAATTGGAAAGCTAAAATTATTTCCTATATCATCATAATAGTTTTTAATTTTTAGACATTAAACAAATAAATTTATTTATGACACCATGATTATTCAGTGATTACCTCATTAATGAATGATTTAAATAAAATTAAAAGATATGGTAATATATAAGACTTATTCTTATCAAAAACCTATTGTATGTGTGTATATAAAACCCCTATCACCTTATCCTAGAAATATATCATTGTGGTACCTTTAAAACCTGAAAACCATTTTATAATAATGTTACATTTCAAGACATTCCAAAAGTGACCCTCCTCCCTCTTATAAAAGGACCCAACTTATTCCCCCTTACCCACACCTCTCAATACCTTGGATCATCCAAAATATGATCATATTATCTCTCCAAATCCCTCTCTTACTTTTAGAAGCCTCCTTTTGGGAAGAAGACTTCCCATGGAATCATTTCGCTCAAATCCAAAAGAGTTTCCCAATTTAGAGGTAATGTATTCTCTCAAGTTTCTTTCTATTATTTTAATTATTCAATGACCACAATATTCTTATTATTTGATCCCATAATAACACCATTATCCTCAATACACTAGTATGTTTTTATGATAAGGATTCTACCTACATTTACAGACACCTCTGTCTAATGGTTAAAGAACAAACTGTTTTTGTGGGTGGTGAATTACTGGCTCACGAATCGATGATTGTTCAATCTTCATTTAACACATCATAGTGGTGGCCATTATGATTTAACAATATTTATATATTTTGTATATTATATTTATTCTTTATATATGATTCCTTATTTTATATTTAAAAGATACCTTTATGCTTTGCATGTTGTGAAAATGCAATAATTTCATCTGAGGAAGTATGGACTACCGCCCCCTCAAGTGATGTGACTCGTTCATGCGAAACATGGAATTTATAAATAATGTAATTAACGTACTTATGTTACCTATATAATATATATATATTATACTTGAATTATAATATATATATTTTTCATTTAGTTTTAATTCCTTTAATATGACAAAGAAATGAAAGTAGTGTTCATGCGTATGTACGACCTACAGTCTTCATGAATGGTACATTTAATTTTTTTCTCTAAATGTTATAGAATAGTTTAAAATTAATAAATACCATATATATATTATATTTAAATCATTAATACTATTTTTCAGATGATGTCCTTATAACTACATGGGCAATTATTTTTAAACAAGTTCATTTTTTACTTATATACTGAACATCGACAAAACATATGATATGAAATCACATAGTTAACGAATTATTATAACATGATAATATTTGATAAGAATTTAATAATAAACTTTAAAGGATTTCATTAGGAAATTATAAATTGACCAAATTCTATTATTCAGGAATTTAAAGAAACGAACAAGACAAATCGAGCATGAGGTGAGGGACTTCGTCTCAATCTCCTTTCATTGAGGCATACTTCATTTTATATACGAACTTATTTTATTAGTTGTATAATAAACCCTTTTGACTTTTTATATCATTAATAATTAATCTTTTTACATGAAGTGTTTTAATAAATGACAAAAGGAATGTTTTTGTCTTACGAATGCGTGGACAACGACTTCTCCGAAGCGATGAACATTATTTGAGTTTTGGGTTCCTCTACAAGCCATAACTATTATTAAATGAAAAATAAATACAGGGTTTTATTCTTTTATATTGGTATTGAATATAGTTTTGATAATGTTGTTATTATATCAATGGGTTGTATGGATATCTTGTGATTGAAATGTGAAAATGATATGTTTCCTTTATGCATGTTTTATGTGATATGATTATGTTATGGTTCTGGGAAATTTTTTATGACATCAGGTTGTTCTGTGATAAATTAATGGAAGGTGAGTCGTAGATTGATCTCCAATGAATTGGGTAATGCGAAGGAGTTAAATTCTATGGTTTCTCTGAAGAGATTTAGGGAATATACTATGATGGGTAGTCCAAACGTAACCATGAGGGTTACTCCCTATGTAAGAATGTTATGAATGCCTCCAGTTACCTTTATGTCTTATGATTTCATCGAGTTATTCATAAATATTATTATTCCATGAGAATGTTAATGTTCTTATGTTTTATCAGTAAAGTATCATTTCATTGAATGTTACGTATGCATGGACTAATGTTTTCTTTCTAGATTTTTATATCCCTTACTGAGTTTTTTATGCTAATCCCATGTATTTGAAATGTTTTTTCACAGGTCAACGGAAAATTAGATGATGTGATTATAGTGTCGAGGAAGTGTCAAGAGAGAAACCATGTTTTATTTTAAATATGTTTCCTTTGGTGGAAAAAATGAATATTGTCTTTGATGTAACCACCTTGTTGAAATATGGAATGTAACACATGATTTATGATCTAATTTTCTAAAACTGTAATCCTGAAAAGATATTAAATGTGTATTCTTTAAATTCCTTAATATTACATATGTTTTATTTATAGGGCATTATAATATACATATATGTATTTTACAATTTTTACAAAATGTAAATTAAACATAAATAGCATTCATGCTTACAAACAATCTACCGTCACTATGAAAGGGGTAATTCATTTAATAATTATATATCAAATAGATTAATATAATACACATATAGTATACATACATGATATTTATATCAGGTATAAAATTCTATAAATATTGATATAATGTATAAATACCATAGATATAACAAATTAAGACACAAGGGAAGAATAATGAAAATATTACCCGTTTTGAAACCTTAACATAGGATAGTTAATAAGAGGGTAATATAATGTCTTAATATAATCATATATATATATATATATATGAATATGGTTATTCAAAATATTTAAATTTTTTTTTATTAATTATATAGTTGGTTTAAATAGGTATGACGTGATTCAAGACACAAGGTAAGTAGATTTCATCTCATTATTATTTCTGTGATATACATGTTAGGTTCCCCACACTTTCCATTTGTGTGGTGTATGTACTTACAATTATTTTATTATATATATATTATATATAATTTTATGGGAATTTACATATCGATTCTATTATCTTTTTTTAGGGGTTTAATTTTCAAGAAATACCAAAGTTTTAAAATATTTTTGTCTCAATTTTCCTTCATTGAGAATCGTGTTCTGTTATGCACCTATTTTTTTCTAGGTGTATATATTTCCATTTTTTCTTATATATAATGAATTTATTTTCATTATTTATATTTTAAGAATCATTTAATTTCATATTATTATATGGATAGTATGATTCCATGTTACCATGTTATGACAGTTAGTTGAAAAAATCTCATCATTATTCAATATTGTTTATATTATATACGTTCATTACTAAAATCTTATGATCCAAATCGCATGAACAATCCTGAAATTTTTATCCTATAGATATTAATAATATAATAATTCATTATAACCATCTTTCTTCCATTTTCTACATATGATAATTAATAATTTGATTTTTAGAAATCCTGAAGTTACCCTCTATTTAGTCAGAAATATGTGATCTTTCAAAGTAATTCACTCTAAAAAGGTTTCAGAGAATATTCTGGTTATATTATATTACCATTAAAATACAATTTAAACATTTTTTCTATCCCCGTGGTTTTCAAATGAATCATCTTTTCTCTTTCTGAATGATGTATTTCTCTATCCTTTTTATAATCAAAATTGAATATTCTTTTTTACCTCGTATGACATGTATGGACATTCCAATCCTCAATTTAGTGAATATTTCTTTATTATATGTCTAAATGATGTTTTTATGAAAAAAATTTAAAAGTATTTACAATGAAATGTAGTTTTTAAAACCTAATCAATCATCTTTCATATGTATTTATGTAAAAACCGATTCCAAGAAATTTTTTATATTTATTCATATGATTTCAATGTATTTTCGAGGGAATTTCATTCAAAACATTTTTAAACATTTTTATAAGTTTTCAATGTATTTTAAATGAAAATATTTTCAAAATGTTTTCAATAATTATCTTATTTTTATAAATGTGTTTTTAATTAAAAGTATTTTTACAATGCTTTGATGGTTATTTAATTTGTATTCAAGGAAAAAGGTTTTCAAAATGATTTAAATCCTTAATTAAATATTTTAATTGTATTTTCAATGAAAATTATTTTCAAATGGTTTTATGTTTTAGAACCCCTATTCATTGAAGAATGAATACATTCATGGAGAAATTTTTTTGAATGATTTTTGAAAATTATTCATATTCTATGATTACATATGTTGATATTACTCATGCCTCTCAACAAAATGATCTTATGGTTCTATTCATATTCATTCATGTAATGGGTTGTGCTTAATGTCATGGTCTTTATGAAACCCGTTTATCTTTCATGTGTTACTTGTTAATAAAATCTCTTTCTCTTTCAGGGGTAATATGTTTATGAGATCAGTTTATTTTTCAAAGTTTATATGTTTATAAATTTTTTTTCTCTTCCACAAGTTATGATTTTGATGAAATTATTATGAAATTGATTTCTTTTTCCATAGGTTATGACATTATGCCAAAATTTGAATTTAGCTGTAGTTTTCTTTTTCTTTTAGTTGAATTTTAAACCGCTACAAAATCATTTCGTGATAGTTTGGAAAACCGACTACTAAATCATGTGTCAAAATTTATTAAGTGACAGTTTTTCAAAATTTCCATAGAGAAATTTAGTAGGGGTTTCTTCAAATAATAGGAATCATTTATCGATGGTTTATTAAATTTTTTTTAAATATTTTACTTTTCATGTTTTATTAATCTCTTAATAAATTATTAATTAATAATTATTAATTAGTTTATAATTTTATTATTATATTAGTTTATTATTTTATTATTTTATTATTTAACTACTTAAATATTTTATTATTTTTATATTTTATTAATTTATTATTAATTTATTTTAATTTTATTATACTCTTTTATTATTATTTTAATTTATTTAATTTTAAATTTTGGTTATTAATTTATTTTATATATTACTATAAACATGCACTTGTCTAAGCCGTGTAAAGAAATTATGTTTTGGATGAGATTTGAACCCCTTACCTCTTACTTATTTTCTAAAGACTTTACCACTCAAATTGGCACTTCATGTGGTGAATAAATATAATTTAATATATATATATATATATATATATTGATGTATAAAGAATAAACAAATCATAAATAATAAAATAATAATAAGTATGATATTAATATTTAAAAAATAAATAAAAATAAATATATAATAATTAATACATTAAAAATTAATTAATTATAAATTAATTGTAATTTTAATCAAAAATAATAATGAATGATTAATAAATTTAAAATTAATGTATACATTAATAAATAAATAATAAATATATATATGAAATAATAAATAAATTAATACCAAAAAAATAAATCGTATATAAATTATAATATATAAAAATAATATAATAAAATAATAATTAAAAATTAATAAATACAAGGAAATAATCAATAAAAAATAAATAAAAGTAAATACTAAATACTAAATTCTAAATAATTAATTCTATTTAAAAATTTATTATTAATAATTATTAATTAATAATTAATCACGAAATAATTACAAAATAAATAAAAAATATTGAGGAATGAATAGAAAATAAATAAGTTAATAGGTCAAAAATAATTTAATAGTAAAAAATTAATAATTTAATTAAAATTATTTATTTATTGATGCATACACAAATACTAAATAGTGAATAAAAAATAAACAATAATAAAATTCAAAAATATTTAAATAAAAATATATAAATATTAATATAATGAAATAATAAATAATAATATTAAATTTAAATGATAAATAATTATTAATGAAAATATAATTATTAATTAATTATTATTATTAATTTATTATCACTAATTACTTATTACTCATTAATATATACAAAATAACCGTTAAATAATAAATAAATGATTAATGAATAGATTATAATGAATACATAAATAAACTATAAATGAATAATAAATAATTAATAAATGTATAATAAGTAAATAAATAATAAATGAATAGAAAAATATTATAAATAATATATAAATAAATAGGTACTAAATAATGAATAAATAATTACTAATTAATAAATACTTGATTAATAAATAACTAATATATAATTAAATTTTATTTAATGTTTAATGACTAAATAAATAATGAATAATGAATAATTAAATAATAAGTAAATAAATAAATAAAAATTAAATGATTAATAAATATTAATACATATATAATAATTAAATAATAATTAAATAAATAATTAAAAATAAATCAAAAATAATAATTCCATAATAAAGAAATATTAAAATAACGAATACATAATATAGAATAATTCAACAGATAATAAATAATAAATAATAAATAATAATTATGAATAATTATTAACTAATTAACAACTAATTAATAATAATAATTAATAATTAATGTTTAAAATTTAGTTAAAAAATATAAATTAATGAAAAATTAATGAAAAATTAATACCAAATAAATAAATAATAAATGATTAATAAATGAAAAATAATTAAATAATGAACAATTAATACATAATAAGTAAATAATAAAAAGTTATTCAATAATTATTTAATAATAAAAATAAATAAATCATAAATAAATATGCAATTACTAAAAAGTTAAAAATAAATAATAAATAATCAAGAATAAACAATAAATAATATATAATAAATGGATATAAATATCTATATATATAACAAAAATTTATATAAATATATATATAATCAAACATATGTTTTAAAAAATTGGGGTACCCTTAAAACACATAAAAACCATAAAAAACACTATTAAATGAAAAAAATGTTAAAATGGTCGTTATATATTTTCTAGATGTCCATTTTAGCTCCATAACTAGTCAAATTGAATATCATGAAATAATATTTGATATTATAAATGGAAATGACCAAATAGGAAACTGCATAGGAATATATAGCAATTCTAATGTTATGAAATTCCAATTTGTGATAAAAAACATTGTTTTAGAGGACATTAAAAACATTATGACATTAAAGAAATTTGGCATAAGATCTATGAGCTTGTTTTTGGCCCTATATTCCCTTGATCTTATCATGATCTTCAATTTGATATGTGGTAGATCCAAAACAGACACCCGGATCCAATGTTATGGTTATTTGATGTTTTAGTTAGATTTTTTCATTTTTTAAGTTTTAATTTGTTTCTTCCTTTGATTATCAAAATATTTATATCACATTTGGCTAAATCTCATTTCATATGTTTTTATTTGACTCGTTGTGAATCTTAAATGGACTGTTGGATCAAAAGTTAAGGTGGTATGATGATGAACTGTTCTTTTCAGTTTTTTGTAGATTTTATATAATTTTTAAATTATTATTTACAAATAATTATAAATATTTATTAATTATCGAGTTTAAATTAATTTAAATAATTAATATATATATATATGTGTGATATTAAATAATTAATAATTAATAATTAATATTTTCTCATAATTTTTTTTAAACAAAATCCATTAATTTAGTTGTAATTTTTTAAAACCCCGCGTTATATCCCGTCAGATTTTAAAAATCACTACTAAATAAAATTAGATTTTATAATAGAAAAAAATTAATTAATAATTAAAAACATTTAGTCACTGTTTTGAAACCACAGTGAAACACCATTTTTATTGTTTAATATGATTATATGTTTATGATACTCTTTTCATTTCATGGGTTTTGATATTATTGTTTATGATTTTGTGGCACATGTGTTTATGATATCATTATGAGAAAGGTGGTACATATATCTACCTCTAAGGAATTCGGTATTGATTTATATCTCACAAGAAGAAATGGTTGGAATAAGAAATGAGCTCAGTTCATTATTAGAGTGTTGCAATGATAAATGATCTTGGTTTAGTAATACAGATCTAGAATGAGGAGTGAACTTATTTCTGTAATATAGGCCTCGAAAAAAAGGAGTGAACTATGTTCAGTATTACGAGGATGGAATGGGGATGAACCTAGTTTAGTAAATGACCTTTCCCATCAAGATGTCCTTTGCTACAATATCATTACTAATATGGAAATAATTTCTTATGTTTATTTGTTTCCCACCACTACAATCCATTTTTTTATTTTATTAAAAATCCACATTATCAGTAAGTGGGAACCTATAGAACCATTACTCTAGATTTAAGACACAACCTTATAAAAACCCATTATAGTGACAAATTTCAATGTAAAAAAACACCGCCATTCACCTCGCCTTGACCGTCAGATGAAACCTATTTGAAAATACAAAATATACCAACATGAAAAACTAGAATAGAATCAACAATACATCCATAGAAATAACAATTTCCAAATTTAAAAAACAAAAAACATTAAACCATCATCATAGTGCTATCATTATCACCTCAAGACGCACTCTTTGAAAAAGAATCCATCATATCATTGTACAACTGTAGACCCACGTCATCGTCATTGAAAGAAACCATCGGAGGCAATCATCACTGAGGATTTTTCCTCATTTTCTCCACTAAGAATAAACACGCCATCGACATTAAAACAAAACCCACAACATAATGAGGGACACCATTGAACAAGCATCAAATAGATCAACCATTTGGAAGAGTCATACAAGCATCTAATGATATCATTAGGAAAAAAACTGAAAAACCAAAGCCAAAATTGAGGAACATTCTCCTGGAACATTGACAGTAATAGAACCACACATTCCAAAACCCCATTGTAAACCCCACTCCAGGTCAAACAAGGATATGAGAAATGAACATAGGGTCAAAGTAATGGTTTATGTGGCCAAAAACACTTAGAGAATGAATCATCAGTGTGGCAGACAAATAGGGACCATTGAAGCATAATAATGGATACACATGAACTTGATGTCGTCGATATGAAGAATACTTAAGAAGATGTCTTTAATTCATGGGATATAGGTGAATATGTCGTCTATTTGAGGAAGGCTGAAGAAGACATCATCGATTTGAGGCAAACTGATATACCTTCACCTGAGTGAAAAAGAAAAAATATAACCAATGAATAAGAATGATGGAGAAGATGAAGGTGATGGTAAGAGGAACCCTAGTCACCAATTGATAGCATATGAGGATGGGAGTAGATTAATGGAACAATAATTAGGGAAGAGGAGGAGCGTTGAAGAAGGACTTTCACCATGAGGGGAGAGGGAGGGAGTGGTAGTGGCGACTATGGGAATAAACCCCAGTATATAGTAGATTAGAGAACTATATAGTGGGTGTTATGACACCAAGAGTGTATTCAATGTATATTTAATCTTATCATTTATGTATTTCCCAAAATTCCATATTTTATTTCATTTTTATGATTTCATGGGATATGTAGTTTTTTTTCTTATGACTCATTTATTATAAAGGATAGTCATTTAGCACATGATTAATTTATATAATCATTAACCAATAGGGTATAATCTTATATTTTCATTATCATGATCATAATTATACTCACACACCTCCCTTATTTACCCTTACTGAACATTTGAGTACAACCCTTTCTTACTTTTCTTTTCCCTGGATTATGCTGAAATGTTTTATGTATATGTACTAATGGTGGAGATCTTTAAGATAGATGATGAATATAATTCACCAGGATAGAAGATTTTGTTTTTGTTTTTGTTTCTAAAGACAATAGAAAATTATGGTCCTTAGACATTTATTATTTTAATTTACAGAATATTCATCTCAAATGATGAATTAGGCATGAATGGTATTCTCTGGTAACTGTAGTTGGTATCAAAGGAAAGGTTTATCCAACAGTTGGAAACTATGATGAGAAAATTATAGTGAGTTCCTATTTACCCTTCTAAATAAATGACTATGAATATCTCGAAGGATAAGCATATGGATTATGTAAAATTTAGGAAAATTTCATGGACTTTTGTTAAAGGATTGACTATGTGGTTTCTTAGAAATAAATTAATGTCTAGATACTACAACTGTGTGTGGATCGCGAACAGATATACCTAGGGATAACAGCTCTGAAAATATGTTATGGTTCAGACTCTGGTTAATATGGTTCATGCCAATTGGCCCTGCTATACACCTAGCCCAACACTCCCATGGGATATGCTCCAGGAATTCACAAACTATTCACGAACCATTGTGAATGATTTAAAAGTAATTTGGCTATAAATAACATTTTATTATCCTAGGTTTTAGTTAATTAATGATTTTTTCATGATATATAAACCCTATAATAATCCATTTTAATGATTATGGGTTTTTCTTCCATGATAAGTAATAATCACACTTTGCTTATGGTTTTAGTTAATAGACCCAACCGAAAAGAACTATATTAATATTGAATGTGAAGGACTATTTTTTGAATATCTTCCTAGTTGGATGATCACTATGGTGATATATTTTGTGTTTATTCCAAATCAGGTTTCATGGAACATGATTAACAATGTGTACCTTAACCATCTCTTGGACTCACGATTGAAGGGAAAAAAAATTTCTCTAAGATTTTTTTGTAATGGAGACTATAGAGGAAGGAAGATTCAATATTTTGTTGTTTCAGTAAAGTATAAATAATATACTAATTGAATGACTTATATGAAAAAGAATATGATTTTATGTTTGAAAATATGGACACAAAGCAAGTGATTTCAATGGGAAAACAAAGTGCTTGGTTAATGTAATTGATGATAATATCGGCCTCCCAAAGTCATTATCGAAGGTTATGTGCTTTATATGTGAAATAAATTGTCATTATGTAACTCAATTTCCCCTGAAGAAATATCATGAAGGAAACTAGAAAGTTTTTGTAAGTAATGTTTACAATGAGGATGATGAATGACTACAGATGAAATGTGAAATTAATTATTTTTTCTGTAAGATGAGGAGAAAATATTTTTAATAAAATAAGGATGAAGTGGAATAATAAATGATTGTATGTGTTTGGATTCAAAAATTTTATGTAATATGAATGATTAATTATAAAAGTATTGTTCTAATAATATAATTTTCCCTTTATTAACAAGTTCAAGTTGATTGTTACTGATAGATTGGAGATGTAACATATTCACAAGGTGATATATTTAATATCGGAAGGTAACCCTTAAAATTTTCTTTATGTTAAGATAACGTTTTTATAAATAATTAAATTAGATGGTAGTAATTACATTATAACTAATTAAGGAAATTTCTACAAGTATTTAATATTAACATGGAAGAATTTAGCAACTTCCTGGAATTATTGAATATATCCAAAAATCAATGGAATAAAGAATCATTCTTGTTTTCTAAAAGGGGTTTATGGTTGTTCATGTTGTTACCATGTTCAGAGTAAATTTACCATGAGGGAATTCACATGTTTGGAATGTGACAACCAATATCTACATCTTGATTTATGAGGGATAAATGTTAAACTCGATTTTTGACATTATTTCAGTGGTTTTGTATTTTCATCATTTCAATGGATTATAATATTATCCATTCATAAAAATATTAATTTAATCATCAGAGGATGTATATATATATATTGGGATAATATCAAAAATCATGGTTAAAATGTTATTCTATGTTTAACATTATTTCTAGGTTGTCCATCGTATTTTGAAAATTATATTAGTATGGTTTTATAAAATGAAACCATGTCCGTTGGGAGACAACCAATTATGTCCGACAAGGCCACATATTTTGAACCCAAGAGAGAGTTATTATAAGGTTTTCATTCATTCCACTGGCCTATACAATGTCATGGTTATTGTATAATTTTTTTTATTAGCAATATTTTATGATGAAACAATTGGGTTACGTTTTATGTTTAGAGATTAATTTATTAAACATATTTATTTTTAAGAAATTCATAGATAAGTAGTAATACATTTCATTATTTTATTGGTCTTAAGATTGTTATAATGTGTATTTTATCACTTCAGGAATAAAATCTAATTTCTACACAACCATTAAAATAATGAATAGATGAATTAAAAATTTATAAATTCTCATCTTAAGAATTATTTTTAATAGAAATATGTCATGCATATTTTCTTATGTCCTGGGTCAACAAAAGAATTACTCAACATTAGGATAATGATTAGAATAACTGTGGTTGCCCTAATACCTTAATATTATTGAACTGATGGCCTTTTAAATAAACCTATATTTATGACATTGGGGTCCTCAACTTTTCATTTATTATTCACTTGGTTTTGATTGATGAAATCAATCCCAACCAATAAATATTTACACTTTTCTTCTATGCCCAATCATTTTCTCCAACTTATGTTCTCTGATATAGAAACCATGTTATATGTTACAATGGGTACCTGTTATAGTCCTAACATTCACTTTTAAGGAAAATTTTAGTGGTTAATTTTAAATTGTATCTTTATATGAAATATATATTCAAGTATTAAAATATTGATAACACATGCTAATTTCAATGTATAAATTAATTTTAAGGGGGGAAGAATGTAACACCCAAAGATTATGTGATTTATATTTTTTCAAAATAAATTATCTATTTGATATTTTTTATTTCATGTGACATTAGAAATAGTTCTATATATATATAAACACTATTTCAAACATTCCTTTAACACATATCTAAATTGGATTGCAATACATGTAACAATATCGTGGTTTGCGCTACGTGTAATACCAACTTGGCCTGCACTACTTGCGACACCAACATGGAGTACATTACATGAAACACTAATGTATCTATGAAACATAAATTTATTATTATAATTATTTATATTAGATAATTATAAATTTGCCACTGAAACTTTTTATATGAATAGTAATAACTAACATTCAAAAATTATTTATTATTTTTTTCTATAGATAAAACATGTTGGTAATGACAGATATTAATTTTTGTAATTACTTTTTATTTATACAAATATAATTTTCTCGAATGAACCACATTTTATAATAAAAATAATTTTAGAAACTTTTAGAAGTTAAATTTGAAAAAATAATCTTTTATTATTTATTTAATAATTTTTAAATTATCTTAGGGAAAATTTTTTAGATTTTTTAAAGAAACATCGTTTTTTGTAGAATACTAAAAAATATATATTTTTGTTAAAAAATTACAATTTTCATTTTAATAATTATGAATGTAAAATAATATTTTAAATTTGTTTTATGTTAACATTAGGTATATTATAATTATATGAATATAATTTAGGCCATTAGAATCAATTTAAATTTTAAATTAAATGGGAAATTTTAATAAGATTTTGATCATCTTTTTGCTTTAAAAACATGTAATTTAATCCTGTATTCAGGATTAGAATTAATCTTAATATCTAAATCATTGTGAGTTGAATTATGAAAAACAGAAATAAACAGTTGTATTCAGTACAATATGTATGTTATAATTAGGTTATGTATTTTTTTCCCAAAATTATTAGTAAAAGTGATTAAAATTAATCACATGGAATAAGGTCAAATCATGAATAATGAGGGCCAAAACCATAATCATATGAGCCAAAATGATGTAGACACTTTTTCAAATCATATTTTTTTGAAATATTTCATCCATAATCCTTATAGTATATATTTTTTTATGACTTCTATTATTTAAGAGCTTGTGTACACCTAACATGTTTTCAAAAATTACAAGTGAGACATTTTCATTCCCTTAAAGGCCACCACCTATCCTACATCCTCACACATCTCAAAAAAATTTGGCTCAGATAAGATTTATCGAATACAATTCTAAAAATCCATACATTCCTCCTATAAGATTTCTCTTCGGTAGAAGAAAATATAAGGATGCCTTTTGGAACAAACCAGAAGGATTTACCTGATTAAGATCTAACATCATATCACAATTCCTTTATTTTATTTTATATCTCCACCACATCCACATTATATTTTCCATATTGTATAAAAAGCAGTATAATATATATACTATTATTTTATTATGTTATTTTTTAAACCTAAACATACAAGCACCTCCATCTAATTGATAATCATAATACTGTATATTTATACATCGAACTACTATCTCAAAAAAATGATGATTGTTTAATTTTTCCTTACCACATATAATGGAGGAAATTATAATGGAATCTAGGTTTATATATGTAATATATTAAATTTATTATCTATTTATGCTTCTTTATTACATTTTAAAACAAAAATCTTTTCTACATTAAAATTTGGTGTTAATATGATAATTTCATTTGAGTAATGTCTACTATCATCCCCTATAAGAAATATGATTCATTAATACACTACAAGGATTGTATTAAAGATGAATGTAGTGATTATATAAGAAATATATGATATCATAAATCTACTACAATAAGGATATATATATATACACACAAATATTTTTATTACTTTTTTTCTTTCAACATAACAATTAAACAGAAATTGTGATCACTCGCACGTACGACCTTTTGTCTCCAGGAATGGTGTACTATGTATCGTACTTATATATTATATAGATTATTATAATACACATATACTATATATAAGTTATATTTATACCATGGTTTATTTTATTAAAATCATGATATAAACTTTCTATAGTAAATATATAACAAATTAAGGGACATGCGGGGAATAAAGACAATATTACCTAAAGTGAAACCATAACATAGGATTGTTAAATAGATGGTAATATAAGGTCTTGATGAAAGCATATATATAATAAAATGATTATTTAAATATTAATAATAAATTTATTTTTATTATAAAGGGGGTATGAATTAGTACGGTGAGATTCAAGACACATGATAATCTTATTTCATCTCACATGTTATTTTCAAGAGAAACATTATATTTTCCCCACTCATTCATGTTTTGTGGTGTATATAATTTTCAGGATTGTATTTTATGCATATTATAAATAATTTTTTTGTATTCATATATCCATTTTATGATCATTATTTCATGGGTTTTGTGTTTCAAAACATTCCAAATCAGTAAAATAGGTTTGTCTCCATTTTCCATCACTGAAACTCATGTTTTGTTATGTTCCTAAATTCTAATTCTATGTGTATATACATCAATTTTAAATGTTATATTATGAGTTTAATTTAAGTAATCATATTTTAAGATTCATTTAATTTCAATATCTTATATGGATATTATGATCCCAATTTAACCTATTATAAGAGTTTATTGAAACTATCACATCGCTTTGTGAAATTATTTATGTTTGTTCATTCATCCATGAAATATTATGATACATATCTCAAGAACGTTCAGGAAATTTCTTATCCTCCATATATCCTTTATATAATCATGTATTTTAATATTTTTCAACTCTTTGGTACATAAGATAGTTATGAATGTGTTTTTAGGAAATCCGGAATTTAGCCACTCTTTTTTCAGAAATCTATGTTGGTTAAAAACCAGGTTTTCTATAAAATGTTTCCAATAATATTCTTATAATATCCTATGATCATTAAGATAACTTTTTACACTTTTCTGGTAACCAATTATTTCAAAGGATTCTTCTTGTAACATTCTGAATAGGGCATTTCCATAACCTTTTTACTATGAAAAAAGATGTTCTTAATTACCACACACGACATGTAAAAATTTACCCACCATCAATTAATTAAATACTTATTTTATTATGTTTAAAGGTTTATTTTTATGAAATAAAATTTAAATATAAATTCATGAAAATGGTTTTCAAAACATTTTCATGCTTTTTTAATATGTTTTCAAGGATTAAATGTTTTTATAACATTTTCAATATTTCATTATAATTTTTCAAAGTATTTAAAATGAAAAAGGATTTCAAAAATATTTTAATAATTATTTATATTTTTGAAAAATATTTTTAATGAAATTGTTTTCATAATGTTTTAAATATTATTTTTAATGATTTAAATCTGTTTTGAATGAATTTAATTAAACATTATTTAGAATTTTTTTTATAAGATTTCAATGAAAAAAGTATTCAAAGTGATTTAAATTATTATTTTTAATTATTCAAAGTATAATCTATGAAAATAATTATATAATGTTTTTATGTATTAATAATTAATTTTTAAGAAGAAAGAATAATTTCTTCATGAAATTTTTTTGAATGATATTTCAATATTTTTTTCAATCAAAGATGACATCTGTTTATAATACTCATGCATAACTATAAAATTATATGAAGGTTCCATTCATAATCTTTTTCTGAATGTGATATCCATAATGTCACTATGTTTATGAAACCCATTTCTTTTTCACGAGTTATTTTTTTATGAAATTATTCTCTCTTTAATTGTTTAGATTTTTATGATGTCAATTTATTTTCCAAGGGTTATGATTTTGAATAAATGATTATTAATCATGTATATTTTTGAACAGGTTATGATTTGGTTACACGTTTATGATACCCATTTCATTCCATGGGTTATGAGATGATTCTTTATGACTTTTTTGAACATGTATGTATGATTTCATTATGAGAATGGAGGGGCCTATATCACCCTCCAATGCATTGTGTAATTTTTTATATCTCATGGGATAGACATGGATGGAATTAGAAAAGAAATCGATTCATAATTACTAGAATGGAATGAAAAATAAACTCAGTTTAATTATACAGGGCTGGAATGAGGAGTTAACTTAGTTTAGAAATACAAGGATAGAATGAGGATTGAAGTCAATTCAGTAATACAGGGATGGAATGGGGGATCAACTTTGTTCAATAAAGGACTTTTTCTATCAATATATCACTACTGGAAAGGGGATCTTTCCCAACAGTTTTATACCAACGGTTCAACGAACCGTTGGCATATCTTGTCTTTGCCAACGGTTTATAGAAACCGTTGGGAAAAACCCTTCAATGCATAGTTTTCCCAACGGTTTCATAGAACCGTTTGGAAAGATAGGTTTTTCCCAACTGTTCTATGGAACCGTTGGGAAAAAAATTCCCCAAATACCCAAATCGATCCAACGGCCTCCCCACATTCCAGAAGCATTCAGCTCGTGTCCTCCTGGAGCGATTCCTTGGCAGAAGGACCTCCCAATCCCCACATCATCCAGCACCTACCAGGTTAGACTCATATATTTTATCAAGGATATAGTTCCAGCTCTTTTAAATCATATACTTCTATTCTTGATTTCTTTATTCCCAATTATTAGGGTTTTTGTAAAAATTCATGATTGTTTCATGGTGGTCATGTGCGCCACTATAGGTACATTGATTCACTAATTTATTTTGGTATTTCCATAAAATTTGAATACAATTTATTAATGATCCAATGTTGAGTGTTAACATGACATTCATGTTCTTGATTTTTGTTGAACACCTTATTTATGGTATGGGGTCAGATTATTTAAAGTGTAAACAAATACTTATATAGAATTTCCTTGTAAAACCTGATGGTTTAATTCTAGTTTAATGGAATCATAATTTTTTATGTTATTAATATTTAGTAATTGGTGAGGTGAATCATATATGTATATGAAAAATGGATAAAGATCATTTTGTATTGGATAGAATTATTCCCTAGTAATGTGAGACCCTTATGTTGTGGGCTGAGTATGGAGTAGTGAGATATATTGCTTGTTACTTCCCTTTTTTTCTATTCTATGAGGTAATGATGGAATGCACTAATTTTTTGAGATCTGTCAATGTTTTTATGGGTTTTATAGTGATCCATGATGTGTATCATAGTATGTAAGATCCTGTTGGGTATTGGACCCTAGATTGGGTGAATTTTTATGTGGTAGGGTGCTTTCTACGACGGGTTGTAGTGATGTGAAGGTAACATATGAGAGGGGTGAGTCTTACTAATGTGGATTCATTCTATATAATAAGCATGTAAATATAATTTGTATTATGATAACTAAATGTGAATGATGTGTGATCAAATATTGTCTTATCCTGGAGAATTCCTTGTGATATATTGATATGGTGGCATGAGTGATGATGCATGTGGTGACATGACCAACATACATGTGTTTCATGGTTAGTGATCAATTAGGTTAGTGATCCTCTGATCATTGGGATGTGACTCTAAATGATTCAAGAAGAGTTATTAATATGATAACATGAGGGTGTGTTCCTATTTGGTTTTATCTAGACTCGTAGTATAGTATTGGAGTTGAGTTATTTTTATATATTATCTGTTTTTATGGATGTTTCCTTTTAGTGGTTGTGTGTTTGGGAACCCCCCTCCATCCTAGACCCTAGACAACCCCCACACTCCTCCCAGGATCCTGGATAGCCCCACCGAACAGCCCCCCACCCTCCTCCCTGGACCCCAGACAACCCCCGAACAGCCCCCAGATAGCCCCCCAGACAGCCCCCCCAACCTCTTCCTTGGACCTCGGAAAACCCCCTGAACTGCCCCAGATAGCCCCCAGACAGCCCCCCGAACAGCCCCAGGACACCCCCCCACCCTCCTCCTTGGACCCCAGACAGCCCCCCGAACAGCCCCCAGACAGCCCCCCCTACCCTCCTCCTTGGACCCTGGAAAACCCCCCGAACAGCCCCCCACCCTCTTCCCTGGACCCCATACAGCCCCCCTACCCTCTTCCTTGGACCCCGAACAACCCCCCGAACATCGTTCGGCATGTTTGGACCCCCCCCCCCCCCACGCGCGTTTATCAAGGGCGTGCAATGCTTAAAGAACGCATAATGATCCCTACCGCGCAGACCGCACGTACGAATGACGTGCCGTCTGCGCGTGCACGTCGCGAATAATAATTGGATTTTTGTCCTGTGATTTCATGTCAATCTGATGTCATCCGCTATGAGTTTGACCATTAGACGCCCGTTTTGGCCCTTTGTGACACCAGAACGGCGTTCCCAGTCACCGCACGCACACGACACATCTGATTGACATGTCGTCTGCTCAACCACATCACAATTCACTCAACCATTGATGTCGTCCGATTTCAGGCCATTCAGACATCGTTCAACCAGTTTGGACCCCCAGCGTGTTTATCAAGCGCACACAACGCTTAAAGAACGCATAATGAGCCCTACCGCGCAGACCGCACGTCCGATTGACATGCCGTCTGCGCATTCATGTCGTGAATAATAGTTTTATTATTTTCCTGTGATTTCATGTCAATCTGATGTCGTCCACTATGAGTTTGACCGTTAGACGCCCGTTTTGGCCCTTTATGACACCAGAACGGCGTTCTCGGTCACCGCGGGCACACGGCACATCCGATTGACGTGATGTCTGCTCGACCACATCACAATTCACTCACCCATTGACGTCGTCCTATTTCAGGCCATTCGGAATTCGTTCGGCCAGTTTGGACCCCCCCCCCCCCACCCCCACGCGTGTTTATCAAGCGCGTGCAATGCTTAAAGAACACATAATGAGCCCTACCACGCAGACCGCACGTCCGATTGACGTGTCGTCTATGCGTGCACGTCGCAAATAATAATTGGATTTTTTTCCTGTGATTTCAGGTCAATCCGATGTCGTCCGCTATGAGTTTGACCGTTAGACCCCCGTTTTGGCCGTTTATGAAACCAGAACGGTGTTCCCAGTCACCGCGGGCACATGGCACTTCCGATTGACGTGTCGTCTGCTCGACCACATCACAATTCACTCACCCTTTGATGACGTCCCATTTCAGGCCATTCGGACTTCGTTCGGCCAGTTTGGACCCCCCCCCCCACGCGCGTTTATCAAGCGCGCACAACACTTAAAGAAGGCATAATGAGCCCTACCAAATAGACCGCACTTCCGATTGATGTGTCATATATGCGTGAACGTCACGAATAATAATTGGATTATTGTCCTGTGATTTCAGGTCAATATGATGTCGTTCGCTATGAGTTTGACCGTTAGACGCCCGTTTTGGCCGTTTGTGACACCAGAACGGCGTTTCCCGGTCACCGCGGTCACATGGCACGTCCGATTGACGTGTTGTCTGCTCGTCCACATCAAAATTCACTCACCCTTTGATGTTGTCTGATTTCAGGCCATTCGGTCTTCGTTTGGCTAGTTTGGACCCCCCCCCCCCCCATGCGCGTTTATCAAGCGCGTGCAACGCTTAAAGAAGGCATAATGAGCCCTACCGTGTAGACCGCATGTCCGATTGATGTGCCAGCTACGCGTTCACGTCGCAAATAATAATTGGATTGTTGTCCTGTGATTTCAGGTCAATCCGATGTCGTTCTCTATGAGTTTGACCGTTAGACGCCCGTTTTGGCCCTTTATGACACCAGAACGGCGTTCCCAGTCACCGCGGGCAAACGGCATGTCCGATTGACATGATGTCTACTCGACCACATAACAATTCACTCACCCTTTGATGTCGTCCGATTTCAGGCCATTCGGACTTCGTTCGCCCAGTTTGGACCCCCCCCGCCCCCCCACGCGCGTTTATCAAGCGCGCGCAACGTTTAAACAAGGCATAATAAGCCCTACCGCGCAGACCGCATGTCTGATTAACATGCCGTCTGCGCGTGCACGTCGTGAATAATAATTGGATTGTTTTCCTATGATTTCAGGTCAATCCGATGTCGTCCGCTATGAGTTTGACCGTTAGACGCCCATTTTGGCCCTTTATGACACCAGAACGGCGTTCCCAGTCATTGCGGGCACACGACACGTCCAATTGACGTGACGCCTGCTCAAACACATCAAAATTCACTCACCCTTGGATGTCGTCCGATTTTAGGCCATTTGGACATCGTTCGGCCAGTTTGGACCCCCCCCCCACGCGGGTTTATCAAGCGCACGCAACGCTTAAAGAACGCATAATGAGCCCTACTCGCGCAGACCGCACGTCCGATTGACATGCCGTCTGCGCGTTCACGTCGTGAATAATAATTTTATTATTTTCTTGTTATTTCCGGTCAATCCGATGTCGTCCTCTATGAGTTTAACCGTTAGACGCCCGTTTTGGCCCTTTATGACACCAGAACGGCGTTCTCGGTCACCGCGGGCACACGGCACGTCTGATTGACGTGATGTCTGCTCGACCACAACAAAATTCACTCACCCTTTGATTTGGTCTGATTTCAGGCCATTTGGACTTTGTTCGTCCAGTTTGGACCCCCCACGTGTGTTTATCAAGCGCGTGCAATGCTTAAAGAACGCATAATGATCCCTACCGCGCAGACCGCACGTCTGATTGACATTCCGTCTGTGTGTGCACGTTGCGAATAATAATTTTATTATTGTCCTGTGATTTCAGGTCAATCTGATGTCGTCCGCTATGAGTTTGACCGTTAGACACCCGTTTTGGCCCTTTATGACACCAGAACGGCGTTCCCGGTCACCACGGGCACACGGCACGTCCCATTGACGTGTTGTCTGCTCGACCCACATCACAATTCACTCACCCTTTAATTTTATCTGATTTCAGGCCATTCAGACTTTCGTTCGGGCAAGTTTGGACCCCTCCCCCCCACGCGTGTTTATCAAGCACGCGCAACGCTTAAAGAATGCATAATGAGCCCTACCGCACAGACCGCATGTCCGATTGACATGCCTTCTACGCGTGCACATCTCAAATAATAATTGGATTGCGGTCCTGTGATTTCAGGTCAATCTGATGTCGTCCGATATGAGTTTGACCGTTAGACGCCCATTTTGGCCGTTTATGACACCAGAACGGCGTTCCCGGTCACCTCGGGCACACAGGCACGTCCGATTGATGTGTCGTCTGCTCGACTCACATCACAATTCACTCACCCTTTGATGTTGTCGATTTTCAGGCCATTCGCACTTTCAGTTCGTTCGGCCAGTTTGGACCCCCCACGCGTGTTTATCAAGCCGCAGCGCTAACGCTTTAAAGAAGGCATAATGAGCCCTACCGCGCAGACCGCCGACGTCCGATTGATGTTCCATCTACACGTGCATGTCGCAAATAATAATTGGATTGTTTTCCTGTGATTTCAGGTCAATCCGATGTCGTTCTCATATGAGTTTAACAGTTAGACGCCCGTTTTGGCCGTTAATGACACCAGAACGGCATTCCCCGGTCACCGCAGGCACACGACACGTCCGATTGACGTACCGTCTGCATGACCACATCACAATTCACTCACCCTTTGATTTAGTCCGATTTCAGGCCATTTGGACTTTGTTTCGGCCAGTTTGGACCCCCCCCCCCACGCGCATTTATCAAGCGCAGCGCAATGCTTAAAGAACGCATAATCAGCCCTACCGCGCAGACCGCACGTCCGATTGATTTTTCGTCTGCGCGTGCACATAGAGAATAATAATTGGATTGTTTTCCTTTGATTTCAGGTCAATCCGATGTCTTCCGCTATGAGTTTGACCGTTAGACGCCCGTTTTGGCCGTTTATGACACCAGAACGGCGTACCCGGTCACCGCGGTCACATGGCACGATCCGATTGACGTGCCGTCTGCTCGACCACATCACAATTCTCACTCCCTTTGATGTCGTCCGATTTCAGGCCATTCGGACTTCATTCGGCTAGTTTGAACCCCCCACGCGCGTTTATCAAGCGTGCGCGCGACGCTTAAAGAACGCATAATGAGCCCTACCTCGCGCAGACCGCGTGTCTGATTGACATGCCATCTGTTCGTGCACATAGCGAATAATAATTGGATTGTTGTCCTATGATTTCAGGCCATTCGGACTTCGTTCGGCCAGTTTGGACCCCCCCCACGCGCGTTTATCAAGCGCGCACAACACTTAAAGAAGGCATAATGAGCCCTACCAAATAGACCGCACTTCCGATTGATGTGTCATCTATGCGTGAACGTCGTGAATAATAATTGGATTATTGTCCTGTGATTTCAGGTCAATCTGATGTCGTCCGCTATGAGTTTGACCGTTAGACGCCCGTTTTGGCCGTTTGTGACACCAGAACGGCGTTCCCGGTCACCGCGGTCACATGGCACGTCCGATTAACGTGTTGTCTGCTCGTCCACATAAAAATTCACTCACCCTTTGATGTTGTCTGATTTCAGGCCATTCGGTCTTCGTTTGGCTAGTTTGGACCCCCCATGCGCGTTTATCAAGCGCGTGCAACGCTTAAAGAAGGCATAATGAGCCCTACCGTGTAGACCGCATGTCCGATTGATGTGCCAGCTACGCGTGCACGTCGCAAATAATAATTTTATTGTTGTCCTGTGATTTCAGGTCAATCCGATGTCGTTCTCTATGAGTTTGACCGTTAGACGCCCGTTTTGGCCCTTTATGACACCAGAACGGCGTTCCCGGTCACCGCGGACAAAACGACAAGTCTCCGATTGACATGATGTCTACTCGACCACATAACAATTCACTTACCCTTTGATGTAGTCCGATTTCAGGCCATTCGGACTTCGTTCGCTCCAGTTTGGACCCCCCCCCCCCCCACACGCGCGTTTATCAAGCAGCGCGCAACGTTTAAAGAAGGGCATAATAAGCCCTACCGCGCAGACCGCATGTCCGATTGACATGCCGTCTGCGCGTTAGCACGTCGTGAATAATAATTGGATTGTTTTCCTATGATTTCAGGTCAATCCGATGTCGTCCGCTATGAGTTTGACCGTTAGACGCCCGTTTTGGCCCTTTATGACACCAGAACGGCGTTCCAAGTCACTGCGGGCACACGACACGTCCAATTGACGTTCCGTCTGCTCAACCACATCACAATTAACTCACCCTTGGATTTCGTCCGATTTTAGGCCATTTGGACATCGTTCGAGCCAGTTTGGACCCCCCCCACCCCCACGCGTGTTTTATCAAGCGCACACAACGCTTAAAGAACGCATAATGAGCCCTACCGCGCAGACCGCACGTCCGATTGACATGCCGTCTGCGCGTTCACATCGTCGTGAATAATAATTTTATTATTTTCTTGTGATTTCCGGTCAATCCGATGTCCTCCTATATGAGTTTAACCGTTAGATGCCCGTTTTGGCCCTTTATGACACCAGAACGGCGTTCTCGGTCACCGCGGGCACACGGCACGTCCGATTGACGTGATGTCTTCTCGACCACATCAAAATTCACTCACCCTTTGATTTGGTCTGATTTCAGGCCATTCGGGCTTCGTTCGTCCAGTTTGGACCCCCCATGCGTGTTTATCAAGTGCGTGCAATGCTTAAAGAACGCATAATGAGCCCTACCGCGCAGACCGCACGTCTGATTGACATTCCGTCTGTGTGGGCACATTGCGAATAATAATTTTATTATTGTCCTGTGATTTCAGGTCAATCTGATGTCGTCCGCTATGAGTTTGACCGTTAGACGCCCGTTTTGCCCCTTTATGACACCAGAACGGCGTTCCCGGTCACCGCGGGCACACGGCACGTCCCATTGACGTGTTGTCTGCTCGACCACATCACAATTCACTCACCCTTTAATGTCATCCGATTTCAGGCCATTCAGACTTCGTTCGGCAAGTTTGGACCCCCCCCCCCCCCACGCGTGTTTATCAAGCACGCGCAACGCTTAAAGAACGCATAATGAGCCCTACCGCGCAGACCGCATGTCCGATTGACATTCCGTCTACGCGTGCACATCTCAAATAATAATTGGATTGTGGTCCTATGATTTCAGGTCAATCTGATGTCGTCCGATATGAGTTTGACCGTTAGACGCCCATTTTGGCCGTTTATGACACTAGAACGGCGTTCCCAGTCACCTAGGGCACACGGCACGTCCGATTGACGTGTCGTCTGCTCGACCACATCACAATTCACTCACCCTTTGATGTTGTCCGATTTCAGGCCATTCGGACTTCGTTCGGCCAGTTTGGACCCCCCACGCATGTTTATCAAGCGCGCGCAACGCTTAAAGAAGGCATAATGAGCCCTACCGCGCAGACCGCACATCCGATTGATGTTCCATCTACACGTGCATGTCGAAAATAATAATTGTATTGTTTTCCTGTGATTTCAGGTCAATCCGATGTCGTTCTCTATGAGTTTAACAGTTAGACGCCCGTTTTGGCCGTTAATGACACCAGAACGGCATTCCCGGTCACCGCGGGCACACGACACGTCCGATTGACGTTCCGTCTGCACAACCACATCTCAATTCACTTACCCTTTGATTTAGTCCGATTTCAGGCCATTTGGACTTTTTTCGGCCAGTTTGGACCCCCCCCCCACGCGCATTTATCAAGCGCGCGCAACGCTTAAAGAACGCATAATGAGCCCTACCGCGCAGACCGCACGTCCGATTGATTTTCCGTCTGCGCGTGCACGTAGAGAATAATAATTGGATTGTTTTCCTGTGATTTCAGGTCAATCCGATGTCTTCTGCTATGAGTTTGACCGTTAGACGCCCGTTTTGGCCGTTTATGACACCAGAACGGCGTACCTGGTCACCGCGGGCACTCGGCACGTCCGATTGACGTGCCGTCTGCTCGACCACATCACAATTCACTCACCCTTTGATGTCGTCCGATTTCAGGACATTCGGACTTCATTCGGCTATTTTGAACCCCCCACGCGCGTTTATCAAGCATGCGCAACGCTTAAAGAACGCATAATGAGCCCTACCGCGCAGACCGCGTGTCTGATTGACATGCCGTCTGTTCGTGCATATAGCGAATAATAATTGGATTGTTGTCCTATGATTTCAGGTCAATCCGATGACGTCAGCTATGTGTTTGACCTTTAGACGCCCGTTTTGGCCCTTTATGACACCAGAATGGCGTTCCTGGTCACCGCGGGCACACGGCACGTCCGATTGACGTGACGTCTGCTCGACCACATCACAATTCACTCACCCTTTGATTTTGTCAGATTTCAGGCCATTCGGACATCGTTCGGCCAGTTTGGACGCCCCATGCGCGTTTATCAAGCTCGCGCAACACTTAAAGAACGCATAATGATCCATGGGTCATATGTGATTTTTACGAGTCAACCCCGCCTTAATCTGAGTCACGGTGTGGCAGTAATCACTCTATATGGCTCTCTTTTTCTTAAAATGGACAATAATTTAAGTACATACGGAAAACCGATCAAACGCATTCGGTTTCCATTAAAACATTAGTAGAACGATCAATGGGTCATATGTGACATGTACGAGTCATCTCCTCCTCTATCCGAGGTGCGGTGTGGTCGGCACCACTAAAAGTGTCTTCCTTTTGTTTCAAAAGTACGTCATTTTAATTGAAAAACATCAACTCGCATACAGAAAACCGACCAAACGCATTCGGATTGTATCGATAATTTAGCACAATGATCTATGGGTTATATGTGACATGTACGAGTCAAATCCGCCTTAATCGGAGGTACGGTGTGGCTGGAATCACTTTATGTGGCTCTCTTTTTCATAAAATGGACAAAAATTTAAGTACATACAGAAAACCGACCAAACGCATTCGGTTTCCATTGAAACTTTAGGAGAACGATCCATGGGTCATATGTGGCGTGTACAAGTCAACCCCACCTCAATCCGAGGCTCGACGTGGCTGGAACCACTCAAAGTCTCTGCCTTTTGTTTCAATAGTACGTCATTTTAATTGCAAAACATCAACTGGCATACAGAAAACCGACCAAACACATTCGGATTGTGTCTATACATTAGCACAACGATAAATGGGTCATATGTGTCGTGTACGAGTCAACCTTGCCTCAATCCAAGGCGCGGTGTGGCCGGTAGCACTCCAGGTGTATGTATTATGTTTAAAATGGACATTATTTCAGGTAAAAATATATGGTTTACAAAAAACCAATTAAATTATGAATTGACTTCCGGATTCCACATATAATTGTCATCTAAATTTTAAATTGAATTCTAAACGAATTATGTATGTTTATAATTATGTTATCAATTCTATTTTAATTATGGATGTGTATAGTTCCATCATTATATGTAATTGTTAGATTGTTATTGCAGGTACAATAATTATATATGTATGTGTTAGTTTATTGTAGGTACAATAATTATATATGTATGTGTTAGTTTATTGAAAGTACAATAATTGGATTGAAATATGAGAGGGAACCCACAAAACCACACCAGTTGGTGGTCAAATTGGAGACCTGGTTCCAATTGGGGGAGGTGCTGGGAAAATTGAAGGGCTGCTGGGGAATTTGCCCAGCAGAGGCTATACCAACGGTTCAAAACCGTTGGCATAGAATATCTTGGATTTTTTTTACCAACGGTTTATAAAACCGTCGGTATAACACATTTCCCAACGGTTTAAAACCGTTGGGAAAGACTAGATATGGTTTTTTTCAGCACTTTGCCAATGGTTTGACAACTGTTGGGAAATGTTTTTTCCCAACGGTTCTTCAAAACCATTGGGATAGGGTAATTTTCTCCACCTATACCAACAGTTCACTGTAAACAGTTGGGAAAAGTTTTTCCCAACAGCTTACTTGCCTACGGTTGCCAGAACCGTTGGTATAACATATACCAACGGTTCCCCAGCCTTTCCCAACGGTTCTAAACCGTTGGGAAATTCTCTATTTCCTGTAGTGTATCCTTGGAAACGATTCATTGACTACTATTGAAGTCATATTATATACTAAGGGTTTTCCATAATTACATGTTTAATTCCTATGTTATGCTTTCATGGATTATGTTATTTATTTCTTTATGATTCATTTCGTATTAAATACAACATTTCAAGATGTGATTCTAGTATTTCTTCTTTGATATGATGGGTATATTATTCTATTTTAATGATCATTGTCATAATTATGATTACATGTCTTCATTATTTAACCTTATATATCATTTGATCTCAACCATTTCTTATATTTCCTTCCCCCATGTTACTAATAAATGTATTAGGTATAAGTACAAAATATGAATATCTTTATTGGAAAATTTTAAGATCCTTTAAAAGAATAGAAGTTTTCTTCAATGTTTCTGAATACACTAAACTATTATGGTCCTCAAGAATTTATTAGTGTAATGTATATAATATTCATATAAATGATGTTATATCCATGTATGTTAAGCCTATCTCACTATAATCCACTATTTCAATCCATCCCTTCACCCTTAACCTATGTCACAACCAACCTCTGTTAGTGAATCCTACCAGTTCTTTTTCTTCACACAACTCTATGCCACAACAGAGCCAAAAAAATAAATTGAGTAAAAAAATGCACAATAGAAACATTATATTTAATAAATTTCAGATCAATAATGAATAAAATAATAAAAACATTTAATTAAGGATTTGAATGAACAATACTTGTATAAGTACTAGATATGGAAATTAAAATTCCTCTCCACTACTATTGTAGTGTTCAGAACCCTCCCGCTCACATCATCACAATACCTCACCCATAAATCGAGTAACCTACATACAATTGAAGAATAGAACGCCACTGAATTATAACACAAGGACGCTTCCAAAGACCCTGCACAGGATCAGAATCTGCAACCAGATGCCACTATAGCTTGCCTCTCTAAGATCATCTCCATGTCACACCACCCTCACTAGTTGAACCACCTCACCATTCTTTCCCTCTATCTTCAATCTCAATAAAAATCACACTATGAACCCCCTTTTACAAACCACAAACATTCTCAATCACGTCTCCATTCCCTCCCCTACCTGAGAAAGAAATACCCATGTTTCCCACTTTCCATGAATATCCCCCTCTTCCCGTATTCATTTCATTTAATTTAGTATATATATAATATAATAATATATAATAATAAAATATATAATTAATTATAATTAGAATTTAATATATATATAATTAATATAATAATAAAAATATATTTTAAAAATATATTTTAATATAATATGAAATTTATATGTATAATTTTGTAATTTTATTATAATAACAATAACATTGTTTGTATTTAATTTATATTATTATTTATGTTTTATTATATATTTATACTTAATAATAATAATAATTGGTATAATTATTTTCTCTTTTCATGTACATTTTTATTAATCATCTTTTTTTCTAGTTTGTTGTTGAAGATGATGATTTTTAAAGATCCTTTCTATGATTACTACAGGGGTATGAACAATGATGTGCATCACATGTTGATGACTAAGATATAGATTTTGTCTATGACTCTGAGTGAATATGAGGAGTGTGTGGAGTATTTTGTAGAAATATAGAATATTCAAGAAAATGGCCTCCCAAAAAGCATCTACACCATTCATGATAGATTATAGGGGCTCGATGGATGATGCACCCATTAAATACCATTATTAATTTACCCATCTAAATTTTAATTTAGATCATCAAACATATTGATGATGATCCATCCATTCACTAGTCACTGGGAGAACAGAGACAGTAGACATTAAATCAAGGAGTAGAGAACTGAACTAGATATTGAAGGAGTAATCTCATAAGATAATATTTTTCTTCTATTTCATTCTTTTCATTTCATTTCCATTTAAACAATAATGTGTAGTTAATTTTTTTAGGGGCTCAGGTAGTGATGAAATGATTCCATTTATCCATGATTATTAGTTAAATTAATTATTCATTGAAACTTCTATGTTCGAGATTCTTTTACTTTTGATCATATATTTATTTTACCCTACTCATTAATAGACATGTTATGTACTGTGATCATTTAACTGTGGATCAATTACCTATGTACTAAATCTTTTTATGTTTATCAAATTTATTATTCATATTTAATGAATAAAATCTAAAATTATGATAAATTGATCTAAAATGAACATGGCTCATCAAGCCATGGTGATTAAATATTGTGGAACATTATTCAATCTTTAATTTTTTTGGCACAAAATAATTGAATCAATTTAATTAGGATCAGGAAACATCATTTTTAATTGGTCCAAAGTTTTACGAGGAACATAAATTTATCCATCATTTTTTTCTATTTGTTTTAGTCCGAGAAGTCCCTACCCCACATGAACTCACACATCAATATCAACCACCAAATTAATTTTTCACTATTTTATTTTAGTTTTTTTTGTTTTTAATATTTTTAAATATTTTTTACTGTATAACTTTAGTTTTTCTCTTTGGTTTGACCCTTCTTACTATAGTACTAGTGATAATTCGGATTTATAACATTTAAATTTTCATATGTTTAATTACAAACCCATTAAATACAATGTTTTTTTAACATTATATATATATATATATATAATTTTTTTTAAAAAGGAATCACATTTTCTTCCATGATGTAGTAGTCCACACAACAATGACATACGTTATAAATTTTTAGTGTGTGAATAAGGTAATAACTAATATGATATATTATATTTCAAAAAAGTTAATTATGTATTGAATATCATATAGATGTTCTATTTTTCACTTGTTTTCAATGAAATCCATCCATTATAAATTCCATTTACAACATTAATGAATCACATCAATTTGAAGATGAAGTTGTCCACACATCCACAAATGATGTTATCATATTTACACATAATGGAAATTATAATGGTATGTGTTATAAAGGACCTAATGAAACATAAGCACATAATACGTATCATATAAATCATATATAAATATTTTTTCAATCATTATTCCCAACAATGAAATTTGGTAACAAATAAATGAATGACATCATTTTTTAGGCGGTAGTTCGTTATCCACATAAATTTTGCGTTTGTTACCTATTAAATTGAAGTGTGTTTGATTATAGGTAAAACCATTAATATAAAAAAATATTAGAATATTTAGGATATGATTTATTATATAATACATGAATATAATATTTAAGGGTGTGTAGAGTAAAAATAATACTAATGTTATTGAGGAAGGATGTTACTTCTTCATTGGGTAACCCATTTGGGTTTATACCAATGGGCTTCCTTAGAAAGATTTAATTACATTATGAGGATAATAATACATTATTAGTGATTTTTAGGATCTATTTTGGATGATATAGGTAGATCCATAGTTTTCTTATATGTGTGATAAAGTTAGAGGCGTGGGCACATTTTTATAGTTGAGTATTGGTGATCTTGTAAATTTTTTAAATGGGAATTCCAAAAACATTTTATCCCTTAATAGTGACCTAAATAATGATCCCAATTAGTTAAAATAGATAACAGGATCTAAATAAGGCCTTAAAATGGTTTTTGAAAAGTTTCAAGAACATTATCATCCTTATGTTAACGGTTTATTCATTCATTAAGCTAATTATTAAATTAATTGTTGTAATATTTTTAATCACATTCAGTTATGTTTTTGATAAAAAAATATATTTACCTTATTATAAATTATATATTATTATGGATACAAATATGGAATCCATTATTTCAAATTCCAATCAAAGTAAATGTTGAATTTAATTTTAAATTAATCTCATCTATAGGCCAACATTGCTAGTTTTTAGAATAAAAATGTTCAAAAGATTGCGATGTTTTTATATCCAATTTCAAAGTGAAACTTATTAAAATTAGATAAATTTGATTAATTTATATATAATTTACATAATTTTACTTCGAAACCAATTAAACAATAATTTATCACTATAATGAAATTTGAAAAAATTTGTTTCGAATTAAAAGTCATTATTTTTTTTAATTTGCATGTAATGAATCTTCACAAAAAATTACCAAAACTTCCAATTAATATAATCTTTAGCTTCATATTTAAAATATTAATTTTAATTATATATATTGAAACTATATAAATTTTTAATATTGGATTTAAAATATGTGCTCCATTGAAAGGTGATAAAAATGCCTTTACAAATAATATATGTTTTTATGTGTAATATTGGGTTAGTTTTTATATTTTTCCTATTTAATTTATTATATTAATAACATAAATAGTTGATTCTAAAAATAAAATATATATATATATATATTTATCCCAAATATCATTAATTAACTATAATCAATTTAATTTATTAGTTGAAAACATCTTTGTGAGTATTAAAAAATTACATTCTTCATTTATATTCACTTGTTTTTTATATTTATTTATAATTAATTTATATCCAATGAATTAATTTTATATTTTATTGAACCATATAGATCTATAAATAATTTAAAACATTTAATAACTACTAATTTAACATCTAGTTTATTACATATTATATTAAATAGTAATATTATAAAAATATATTGTTGTTTGGTGAAACTCGGTCTTATGTGTAACACAAGTAATTAAAATACTGGTTGTTGTGTGAAAATGAAACTAAATTAGTATCACATCTATTGAATGACATATCATAGATTTAGTTTATTTAAAATTGTAAATATATTGAGAAGTATCAGGGTATTATATTCTCTTATGTGCTTAGAAATGTTTGGGATATTGTAACACCCTAATAATTTATTAGATGTATTATCTTAAATTTATTCAATGACTTGTGTTGTATGCTACGACAAGATTATCTTGTGCTATACAAAACACCATATTAACTTGCTATATATGCAGCACTATTCATGGCTTGTGTTGTACACAATTTCAAGATCCTTTGATAGAATTCATGTCACATAACAATCAGTATATATATTTTTTAGTGAATAAGTTAAATAAGTTTGTATTATGTTACACACAACCCCAATGTAATCTTTCACTACACGCAATAATGAATTGTCTTGTGTTACACGCAAGACCGCCCTTCCTCAATTGATTGTTGTGTACGTATTACTGAGTTTCACTAAACAACAATATATTATTAAAATTTTGATATTCAATTGGAGATAAACTAGAATTTATGAATATTATTAACCAAATTTTTAATTTTATAAAACATTATCATTCATCTTACACATTAGATGAGAGAAAACTAGTTTTTCGAAAAAATATTTATTTAAAAAAATGCAGTTTTACTGGCTTTTAATGGCGCACTAATTTAAAATATATTTTTAACACTTTTTAAAATTATATTTTTGGATATAAACTTATTATCTAAAATTGGAATATAAATATTTTATTTAGAAAAATATTTTATATTTTTCGGATAACCTTCATGTTATGATGAATAGTGAAAATACGCTGCATTTTAATTGAAAACATCTTATTTTTATCGATAAAATTTATATGGAAAAATATGTTATTGAATGGTTTTAAAGAATAAATTGAATATAAATTTATATTTTAAGATAATTTATTTCTTTATCATTAATTTTACATTGAATTCATATGCAAACTTATTTCAATATTTTGCAATGTTTTAAATAAAAACCAATTTTTTTCAACAACGGGGTTAATCATAAATTAAATAATTCCACTTCTGTGTCTATAATTTTGAAAAATTGATTCTATATTTCAAATCAATAGGTCAAAATGATGTTATTATGATACTTTTATTTTTTTCAGAACGAATAATAACTTTTGTAATTTTTTTATTACCATAGTTAAATGTCAATCATGTAATTTAGGGTAAAATAATATTGTAAATTTTACCTAACACATTCCAAAATACTATTAGAAGAATAAAAATAATCTCATATCACATAATGGTCGGAATAGATTCATTTTATAGACTTTTTTATATGAAAATGATGTAATTATTATTAAAACAAAATAATGTGACAACATGTCACTCTCTAATATCTTATAAGTGTAATAATTTTAATTTCGTAATTGTCATCATAAAACAGAAATATTAAATAATCAATAGAAATATAACTAAATTTTATATATCATTTTAATTTATCTATAATTTTTTGAGATTAATTAATTATCATTAATCATGACGTAATAGTGATGTAAAAATAATTTAATTAATAAAAATATCATATAAATGTTTTTTAAAATTTTAAACAAAATATCATATGAAATAATTAATCTTCTACATGAATTTTTTAGGTGCCTATTACATGTTAGGAGAATATTAATTATTTTTCTTACAATTTATCTGTTGTTTGGATTTTATTTATAGTCATATAAATGAATAGTGTCAAAATTAACACATATGATATTTTATAAAAAAAATATTGTATTTAATTATATAAAAATCATAAATATATTTAAGAATTAAAAGTGATAATTATAAGTTCATAAATTTAATAATGTATTTATTTATAGACAATTAACACCCAAAAATAAAATATTATTTAATATTAAATATTTAGAATTTTATTACAAAAATTATCTTTTTATAGAATAACTATGTTTCAATTATAAGGATAAGGTTTAAATTTTAAAACAAAGATGTCGAGAATTTATTGGTTTATTAGATTACAGAACTAAATATTCTCATCTATGAATTTGGGACACTTTTGAGGTTTTTTTAGGTTTAGATTTTATTATAAATTAATACTTTTTGAGTCTCCAAAAGGGCCAATCAGTTGTCTTATAAAAGGGCACCTCCTCCCTGTCCTCATCACTCCATTTTGAGCCTTCATGAGCATCCAAACCCTTTCCATTTCTCTTCTAAACTTTTTTTGTTACATTCTAGAGGATCATGTCTTTTAAAAAGACCATCTCTCTTATCCTAAGAGGATATTTAAATGAGGCACATCGAGGAAGAGGTAATCACTTTTACCGATTATTTCAAATTTATTTCATTTTCAACATCCAATCATTTAGTTGTTTAATGATAAATAATAACATCAGCATCTCATTTATAAATATATATTATTATAAATATGAAACAAACCTATTCCTCCTACTATATATCCTATGAAAACTAAAATCACCACACGTGCGTACGTATGGCTTGCCGTCTCCACATCATTGTGTAATCTGTTTTTCACCACCACCATACTTGGTTGGGTATAATGGTGGAAATAATAACTATATATTATTATCAATAAATTTTAATAATTATGAGAAATTATAAAACATCAACTTTAATATCATTCAACAATTATGGGAATGATATAATCACTCATGCATACGTACGATTTACCATCTCTAAGATGCGATGAGATTCATTCTCCATGTTAACCATTCCTGAATGATTATAATGTATATATAATAAGTAATAATGAAATATATTACATAATAAAGCTCCTAAATTTACTTATATATATATATATATGTGTGTGTGTCATTTACTTACTTCCATCCAATTCAATAGGGAAACCAAAATAGCATTCATCTGTACATTCAGCCTACCATCTCTATGAATGGTGTATTCCATTCCATATTCGATATATTATACATATATTTATATAATTAATATATATGATATATAACTCATTTGATACAATTTTTAATTATGTAAATCATGATCTATGTAATCATATGGTGAATAAAAAGACCCAAAACATACGATAAATGAAACAATTATTTCCCAAACTGCTGCGTTGACATGGAATTGACAAATGAACAGGTAATATACAGTCATAAGTGAATCCTTATGATATGATAAATATTATTGTGGTTTTTTACAAGTTAATAATATGTTTAAACCCAATATTCTTATATTCACACAAATACGATTGAAATCAAACCTAATGTAAGGATAATATTGCAATTTCATTATTATTTAAGATTGTTTATTCGTATGTATTTATTGTGGAATATTTACCTTCCATGTACATTATTTATAAAAATGTTTTCATAAAATGTTTAATATTATTTTATTTATGTTTAAGTTCATTTTTAACCATTTTTACTTTTACTACATCGTTTGGATGAAATATTTCTTTTGTTTTCCCTAAGTTATACTTTTTAACATTTCTATTAAAAGTAAGCGGAGAATGTTTTTTGACATATACAACATGAATTGATTTTTATTTATTATTAACGCATTATTTTCATGAATATTCCTCTATAATATTTCATGTTTATTTTCAACTAAATTATTTTCTTTTAAAATTGCACGATATTTTGAGTAAAAAAATGTTTAAAAAAGGGATGTTTTCTTTATCAATTAAGTTAAAGTGTTTTATCAAAATTATTTTCTATTTATGTTGGCAATGGGTAATACTTTAATCATAATTATTATGTTGATTTGATTATTTTTATAATGAAATTAATTTTATGAAGTCCATTTGTATTATATCTATTAAGTTAATATGTAATGATGTTTTACAATCCCATTTTATTTCATGGGTTATGCTATGCTAAATGATTTAGGTTTTTGTGGCACATGTAAGAATGATTTCATTATGAGATGGGTGGAACATATAGCTCCCACCTATTCATTGGGTAACAATTTATATCTTATTAGATAGACATAAATAGAACAGAAGGTAAATATGGTTCACTAATACATGGCTGGAACATCAAGTAAACCCAGTTTGGTAATCAAATTTTTCCACTATGATGGTCTTGGAAACAATTCCTTGGACACTATTGAAATTATATTATTTTCTTAATTTTTTTAAAAAATTTCATGTTTTATTCCAATGATATTTTATCACAATTAATTTTCCATTATGATCTAGGCCTTATGTACAACCATGATTTATTATATTGGACATGATTTTGATGTTTAATGTTTATGTTCATGTTTTTACGTTCAAAATTTTATTGTTTTTTATGTTCTCTATTTCTACCCTAGCTTAGCATTTGAGCTCAACCATTTTAGGTTTTCTTTTCCCTATAATATCACGATATGTTTTAAGTAAGAAAACAAAAGGGGATGATCTTTATAGGAGATGTTGAAGATTTTCTCCCATGACTTGAAGATTGCATTTTCAGTTTCCAAAGAAACTAAACTAATAATGTCATTAGGTTTCTTTTTTCATGAAATAAGTATTCTAAAAAATTAGTTTAATTTCCATGTATGTTAAGAATTTGTCTTTATATTTGGTATCAAATCAAAGGGTTAGTTATCATTTGGATACTAGGATTAAAAAAAATTGTGATATCCCTAGAGATATTTCTAATGTATTTTGAGGGTTGTCTCTATGGGTAAGTATAACTATATATTAAAGTCATATAGTAATAGTAATTATCATTAAAAACTTAGGATTAAAACTAAGATTTTAGATATTTAATGTAATCCCCTTTGATTATGGTGTTTTCCTAGTATGATATTTGTCACTCACACTATTCATTTTTGGTTTTAGATAATGGTTGGAACCCAAATAAACAATGGTATTATTGGATGTGATGGTAAATGTAATGATTGTCCTCCTGAATAACCAAATGTTATGGGTGTTCGAATAAAGAATCTTTTTTCTATGACCACAAATCCTGCTAGGCTTCCAAAATGAAAAAAGGGTGGAACAACGTTCTCTTGAATAATTCTTATGGAAAGATCCACCTTAATTTAGGGTGATGACCGGTCCACTAGTTTTAGACATGGATTTGTACCATTAGAAATATATTTTCCATTCTACATTGTTCTGAACATTAAAAGAACAATTTTGGAACTTATTTCTTGGAAGTTAAAGAGAATCTATGGTGGAAAATTATCAAGAATACACGGCAAAAAGATAAAATTGAATCCATGGATTAGGATGACTTAAAGATATTATTTTTCAGTTTGTACCATCCTCGTTCTATTCATAAAAAAAGGATATTACAGTTGCTCATCTATCTCATGGTTATTGTAAGAAAATAAGGATGGAATTAAAAATAAACTATAACAATTTCAAATAAAATAAAATTTTATTTTTTTTATTCTCAAAATGTTGAAGGAGACGTGGAGTGTATTTTCCTAAGGGGACTGATAAATGTTTTAATTATGGGAAAAAAGTCCATTGATAGTATTACTATTAATGTATAAGGAATAAATAGAATGATCCAAATAGTTAAAATCCTAGAAATCAGGGTTACAAGATCAAGAAAATGGGGAATTATGCTAACTTATTTCCTAGTCTGAGGGTTATAGTTGATTATCAACCCCATAAACCTTTTATGTCCAAAGACAAAGGCTAATCACATGTGATAACTATTGGTGATGTTGATCATGTCAACGAATTGTTGGAATGATTAAGTGTTTAGGTAATGGGATTCCAAAATAGTGCTATGTAATATCATTTATAGTATAATGGAATCATAAATAATCTATGTATTTCTCCATTCTAGTTTTCCATAATTATATGGTACCGATAACCATTAAAAGTGGTTGTAATATTTTTTTGGAAGGCACATGATATGCATATAATGGATAGGTAAGGAGATAATAAGATTTTCGATAGTATTAATGTGATCATGAGTGATATAAGGACAATGTGATACTTTGGTTTGAATTTTTGCCATTTATTTGTGTGAAAAGAGTTAATTTTGATCAAATACATGTTTTCACTAAGGTTAGATGGTAATTCATGATTCAATATAATACATGATTAAGGTATTCACATATTTGGAATGTGACCAACAAGATATATATTATGAAATATAGGGTATAAATGGTGATATTCACATACTTGTTAAATGACACTTCTTGTAATTGTTTCATTTTTTACTTTGAGATTGGACAAAAGTATTTTGGAAAATCCTAAAGGATTGAAATTATTATGTTGGACATCAAATATTATTTTTTAAGGCTAAAACCTTTTTCGGAATTTTATAATAGTTTTGTTTTATAAAATGGAAAACCTGCAGGACGAGCGATAAACCATTGGGTTGGACAAGGCTATAGGAATAGAACCCAAAACCAAAGTGCGACATGACATTATCACCTACCACTGGACTACAGGAAGTCCTTGGTTCATGTAAATTAGTTTTGTTTTATTAAGCAGTATGATTGTTGAAGTATAAGTCCATTTTTGAACCGTATATGATTAGAGTCACCATATATGGACTTATTAATTTTTAATAACTTGTTCTAACCTTTTTGTGATAAGTACATATGGAATGACCAATAATTAAATCGCATAATCAACTAACTCTTTATTAATGAAAAATTCGACTTCATTTCATTATATAAGAGAGGAAATGGAAATTTTTCAAGGCACGAACATTGGTGAGATTGTACCTATATCAAGGAAGAATTTATTCTCATGAAAAAACCATTAACATTAGGAAATGTACATTGAAAAAAAATGTTTTCCTAGTACCTTATTATCCAATGAATCTCATCGTCCCTTAAATCATCACAGATTTACAGCTTTCTGGTAGTTAACATTCTCTAAATATTTTTATTTATCACTATCCATCCAAACAAGATGGTTAGATCTCTCTTCCATATCCATGTTTTCAATTATCACTTATGTTCTCTTATGTGAAAACCCAGTGATGAGTTACTTTGGGTGACTGTTAAATTTATAAATTTCCTTTTTAAAATGGTGTCTTAGTATCCCTTTTAACGATGTTGATTTCCATGAACGAAACATTCAAGTAGAAAACCATTTATACACCCAACGAATTTTAACGGAGAAATTCATTTTAAGGGGAGGTAGAATGTAACACCCCTAGAATTTATTAAATGGAATATATTTAATTTATTCAATTTCCTGTGTTGTACACTACACAAAAATTATCTTTCTCTATATGCATCAGTATATTAACTTTGAGTATACACAAAACAACTCTTGGCTTGTGTTCCACATAATTTCAAGTTTTTTTGATATAATTCATTTCATGTAACAACGAGTATATATTTTGTTCAATGAATAAATGAAATAATTCTGGATTATGTTATATGAAACATTAAATAAAGCATGCACTACATGAAATACTTACTTTTCTTTTGATACACGTAAGAGCAACCTCCCTCGAATGATTTTGTTTTATGAAATATTGATTTTCACTGAAAAACAATATGTTATTAAAATATTATTATTTAATGGGATATAAACTATCCTTTATGAACTGTATTAATAGCATTTGGAATTTTATATAACATTAGCATTCATCTTACACATGATATGAGAACAAAATCTATTGTTTGGATAAAAGAATTATTTTTCAAAAAAATGTAGTTTTACCGCCTTTTGATGGCACACCCATTTTAAATATTGATTTTGACACTTTTATAAGTTATATTTGAATATATATACATATTAAATGGAATCGGGGCATAAAAGTTTACTTCGTATAAATTTCTGATAACTTTCTGATAACTTTCATAATTTGATGATTAATGAAAATACACAAAATTTATATTGATAACAACTTTTTTCATCAAAATAATATATATGTTTAAAATATATTATTAAAGGGTTTAAAATTTAAAAATTTAATCTATTTTTATATTTTAATACTATTTAAGTAATTATCATTAATTTTACATTGAATTCATATGTAAAAATATTTCAATATTTTACAATCTTTTAAACAAAAATCCTTTTTTTGTCAATGAGATTTATTTAAAAATATTTACTGTAAATTCTGTTTTTTGAATTTTGAAAATAAGATTACATTTTTCCAATCAGTAGGTCAAAATTAATTTATTATTATACTTTTTTTGTGCTTTATTAATAGTAACATTGGTAATTATTTTTTAGCATACTTAAAGGTAAATCAAATAATTAACGGTAATAAAATATTAGAAAATTAACCTAACAAATTCCAAAATTCTATTGGATGAATAAAAGTTTACCCATATCATCTAAGGGTCAGAATAGATTCATTTCATGGATTTCATTCTAGGAAAATGATGTAATTATTATTAAAACAATAAAAAGTGACAACATGTCACTATCTTATATCATATAAGTGTAATAATTTTAATTTAGTGTTAAACATCATAAAACATTGAAAGTAAATAATCACTAGAAATATAACTAAATTTTTTATATCATGTTAGTTTTGTTATATTTCTTATTGATTAAGTAATTATCATTAATTATGTCCCAATACCAACTTCAAAATTATATTATTAAACGAAATATCAAATAAATGGTTTTATAAATATTAATTGAAATATAATATGAAATAATTAAAGTTCTCCAATTATTTTCTATGTGATGATAAAATTTTAGGAGTGTAGTAAATATTTTTATTATAATATTTCTTTTGTGGGAAATTTGATTATAGTCAAATAAATTATTATTGTGGAAATTTTCACTATTGATATTGTATAAAAATAACATTTTATTAAATTATTTTAAAAAAATAAAAATATTTAAAAAATAAAACGTGATAATAAAAAGTCAAATTTGACATAAAGTATCCATTTATTATCAATTAACACCATTAAAGTGAATATTAATTACCATTATGTACATAGAATGTTATTACCAAAATTAAATTTTAATAGAATTACTTAGTGTCCATTAAAAATATAAGGATTAAATTGAAGAAAATAAGTTATCCAAAATATTTTGTATTATAATATTACAACCCTAATGCATATAAACTTATAATTTGGGAAACATTGAAGGAATTTTGGTATGGTCTGATTTTATTATAAATTAAAATTTAAAAGAGTTTCCTAAAGTATCCCTTTCCTCTCTTATAAAAAGGCACCTCCTCCCTCTCCTCTTCTCTACATTTTATGCCTTCATGCTTGGCCAACCCCTGAAGATTTCTATTATCAACATCCCTAGTTAAATTCTAGATGACTTGGTCATCTGAAAATACCTACTCTAGAGCCCTAAGAATAAATTTAATGGAGGAACGTCGAAGAAGAGGTAATCTCTCCTACCGATTCTTTCAAATTTATTTTTTCTTCTGCTTCTAATTCATTAGATGTTTCATAATAATGTAATAAAATAATTATCACTCATATAATGAAATTTGATTATCAATATGAAACATACCTATTTCACCTTATATCCATCCTATGAAAAACAAAATCATCGCATGTGCATACGTACAACATACCATCTATACGCAGTGGTGTAATCTGTTTTCACAACCACCTTACATGGATGTTTATAATGGTAGACATAATAACTAAATATTATTATTATAAAATAATACTATTTCAGAGATATTATAAACCATAAACTTCAATAGCATTCAGCAATTATTGGAACAATATCATCAATCGTGTGTATTTACGACTTACCGTCTCCACGACGCGATGCGATTCATTCTCCGTGTTAACAATTCCAAAATGATTATAAAGTATTTATAATTAATAATCATGAAATATATGATATATTATTGATAATATGCTTAGGTATATATATATATATATTTAATTTACTTACTTCTATCTAATTCAATAAGGAAACAGAAATATTGTTCATGCGTACATACGGCCTACCATCACCAAGAATTGTGCATTCCATTTCATTTAACGATATGTTATACATATATTTATATAATGAAAATATATGATATATAAAACATGTTTTATATTCTAAAATTAAGTAAATCCTTATCTATGTAATAATATGAATAATAAAATGTCCAAAAATTGATGATAAATGAAATGATTATTACCCAAAATGCTATTTTAACATGGAATTAACAAATGAAGGGGTAATATAAAGTCATAATCTAATCATATATGATATAATTTCTATTATTATTGTATTTTAGAAAGTTTATAATATGTTTTAACCCACTATACCATATATTCATACACATATTACAGAAATCAAACCTTTGGTAATAAATAATTTTTCAATCTCATTATTATATGAGATGGTTTATTCGTCAGTATTTGCTGGGGTTTATTTATCATCCATGTCAATGTTTTATAAAAATGTTTTCATAAAATTTTATATATTATTATGTTAATTTTTAAAGTCATTTTTACCCTTTTTTACTTTTTTTACATGTTATGGAAGTAATCTTTCATTTTTTTACCAAATGAGGAACTTTTTGACATTTCTGGTTAAAGTACGTGGATAATGTTTTTTTAACTTATACGGGGAGAAAGGATTTTTACAACTTATTAATGCTTTATTTCCATGAACCTTACTCTAAAATTTTTTATTTTTATTTTCAACTAAATTATTTTCTTTTAAAATTTCATGTAATTTTGTGAAAAAACAAATTTTTAAAGAATAAATGATATTTTCATCAGGAATTAAGTTCAAGTGTTTTACCAAAATTATTTTACATCTAAGATGACATAGGGTTATGTTTATATCCAAATTATAACATTTAGATTATTATTTTTATAATAGAATTATTTTTATAAAGTCTATTTTTTATATGGATTATATTATGATGGCATGATGTTTATAAATCCTATTTTATTTCATGGGTAATGCTATGCTGAATGATTTATGTTTTTTGGAACATGTAAGAATGATTTCATTATGAGATATCTGGGACCTATATCTCCCTAAAATTCATTTGGAAATTATTTATATCTCATGAGAATGAAATGAATGGAATGATAGGTAAATCTAGTTCAGTAATACATGGTTGGAATGGAATGTAAAACCAGTTCAGTATAGGACTTTTTCCACTATGATGTTCTTGAAAAAAATGACTTGTCTAATATGGAAATAATATTATGTGATTAATGGTTTTATAATATTCCATGTTTTATTCCCATTATATTTTATTGTTATTAATATTTTTTTATGATCTATGCCTTACATACTTCAATGAATTTTGTCATTGCTCGGGATATTGATATTTAAACATTTAAGTTCATGATTTTATGTTCATATGTTTATAGTTTGTTTTATGTTCTCCATTTTTACCCTTACTAGGAATTTGAGCTCACCAATTTTATGATTTAATTTCCATAGTATAGAAATAAAGGATTTAGGTAGGAAAACATATGGGGATGATCATTATGGGAGACGTTTAAGATCTTTCACCATGACTAGAATATTATGTTCTGAGTTTCCAAAGACACTAAACTAATACTATCTTTGGGAATATTTATTTTTTCATGTATTATGTGTTCCACAAAAAAATGTAATCTCAATGTAAGTTAGAAATTGGTCTTTACAGTTTTTATCAAAGTGATGGTTTTGTTAACCTTTGGAAACTAAGATGCCAATATTTAGTGAGATCCATGGAGATATTTCTAATGTATGTATAAGGATGTCCATACAGGAAAATCTAACTATAGATTACAGTCCTATAATTATGTAAAATATATTTAATAAACTAGGATTAAACCTAAGATATTAGAGATTAATATTACTCCACTAGAATATGTTGTTTTCATAGTATGTTTTTTTTCCACTCACAATATTCGTTCTTGGTTTTATATAATGGTTGGTTCCAAGAGGAAGCCTGATAATGCTGGATGCGATGGGAAATGAAATTATTGTCCTCCTGAACTACAAAATTTTATTGGATCTCGAATAATGAATCTTTTTTATAGGAGCACAAATCCTTCAAGGCTCATAAATGACTATAGTGGGAAAAAAGTTCTCTTGAATCATTCTTAAGGAAACATCCACCTTATGTTAGTGGGACGACCGATCCAATTGTTGAAGAGACAATGAATTTTACCATTGAAAAAATAGTTTTATTTATTTATTATTAAGAACATGAAAAAGTTATTTTGGGAACTAATTGCTTGTAATGTAATGAAAATATGTGATGGAAGATTATCATGAATAAGACCAACAAGTTAAAATTGAATCCATGGATTGGGAATAGTTAATGATCTTATTTTTTAGTATATATTTTCCTCATACTATTCTTACAAAAAAATAGATTACATTTTCACATCTATCTCATGGTTATTATAATAAAATAAGGATGTAATTCAAAGGGAAATATAAAAATCACATAGAGAAAAAGATTATATTTTCATTATTTTGAAAAAGATGAAGGACACGTAGAGGAAATTGTCTTACAGAGACTAATAAATGTTTTATGTGTAGTAAATAAGTTCATTGAGAATTTTAATATCAATGTAAGGGGAATAAATATAAATCTCCAAAGACTGAACCCCCCCCCAGAAATTTGGGTTACAAGTGCAAGGAAATGGGGAATTATGCTAACCAATTCCATAATCTGAGCGTTATGGTTGATTATCGATGCAAACAACCTTTTAAGTATAAATAAAAAGGCCAATCACATGTGATCACTATTAGTGATGTTGAGTATGGCGAATAAGTGGTGGAATGATTTACTATTTATGTAATGGGATTCTAAAATAGTTTTGTATAATCTCATTTATTGTATTATGGAATCTTGGAATATCTATGTATTGTTCCATTATGGTTTTCCATAATTATATGTTACTAGTAATCATGAAATTTGATTGAATGATTTTCTTAGAAATTACATGACATTCACATAATAAAGGGATAATGAGATAATGAGATTTTTATAGTATTAATGAGCTGATGACTGATATAAGGACATAGTTATATCATGGTTTGAATTTTTGGTATTTTTTGTGTGTGAAAAGAGTTAATTTTGAGCAAATACATGTTTTAATTAATGTTATACGGTAATTCATGTTTCAATAGAATACATTATTAAGGTATTTACATATTTGGAATGTTCCCAATAAGATATATAATAATATATATGGGGGATAAATGGTTATATTCACATACTTGTTATATAACCTTTCTTGAAATTTTTTATTTTTTACTATGATATTGGACTGAAGTATTTTGGAAAATAAAAAGGGTAGAATAGATTAAAATGGAAATCCAATAGTATTTCTTAAGGAAATAACTTTTTTCCAGATTATTATAATAGTTCAGTTTTAGATAACGGACAACCTACAAGACGGGCGACTACCAGTCGCAACGGAAAATGCTATGGGAATTGAACCAACAACTGAAGTTTGACGTGCCTTAATTTCCTACCACTGGCCTATCAGTATTCCATTGTACGTATAAATAAGATTTATTTTACTATGTGGTATGATAGATGAATTATATGTCCATTTATGGAACCATATATGATTAATCTCACCATAGATGAACTTATGTTAATTTAAAAACATGTGATAACCTTTGTGTAATAAAGATTGATAGAATGATTTATCATTCTATCACATGATCTTCTAACACTTCAAGAATGAAGAATTAGACTTCATTTTATAAATATGAGATAAAGTGAAAATTGTTCAAGATGCGAAAAACGAACAGATTGTTCCAAAATCAAGTAAGTATTTATTCTCATGAATAACTACTCAACATTAGGGACTGTATCTTGAAAACCAAAAATATTATCCCAGTACATTATTATTCCATGAATCAAATAGTCTCTTAAATAAACATATATTTATGGATTTCTGGTAGTTAACTTCTCTAAACCTTATTATCTCTCACTATCCATCAAAACTTTATGGTTAGATTTCTCTTCCATATCCATGTTTCCACTTTCATCATATGTTCTCCTATGTGGAAACCTAGTGATGTGTTACATTGTTCAACCATTAAATTTTTAATATTCATTTTTGAAATTATGACTTATTATCCTATTTTAGAATGTGGGATTCCATGAAATAAACATTCAAGTAGAATCCCATTTATAACTCCAACGAATTTGGAGGGTGAAAATTATTTTTAGGGCGGTAGAATGTTACACCCCTAGAATTTATGAGAAGGATTTTATTTAATTTATTCACTATCTTGTGTTATACACTACACCATTATTATCATGTTCTATATTCAACAACATATTAATATACAGTATACGCAACACAACTCTTGGTTTGTATTGCCCACAATTTAAAGATCCTAGGATATAATTCATTTATTGTAACACTGAGTATAGATTTTTTCAATGAATAAATGAAATAAGTTTGTATTATGTTATATGAAAAACCAATATAAGCTTTCACAACATGCATGACTGACTTGGCTTGTGATATACGCAAGAGCGACCTTCCATGATAGCTTGAGTTGTATGTAATACAAAGTTTCACTAAACAATGATATATTGTTAAAATATTATTATTTAATGAGATATAAACTATATATTATGAATATTATTAGCTATATTTTGAATTTTTTATTACATTAGAATTCATCTTACAGATGAGATGAGAACAAAATCAATTTTTCATATAAAAGCAATTCTTTAAAAAAAATTACAGTTTTACCTCCTTTGAATGGTGCATCCATTTTAAATCAAGCTTTTTATAATTTATAAGTAATATTTGAAAATGTATAATTCTTAATTGGACTACGGACAGAAAAATTTACATTGGATAAATTTTTTCTATTTTTCTAATAACATTCTTGTTTTGATGAATTGTGAAAATATGCAAAATTTTAATTGTAAACAACATTTTTCATCAAAATAATTTTTATTGTAAAGATATATTATTATATGTTTTTAAATTATATATATAATATATATTTATTGATTAATAAAATTTTATTAATTATCATCAATTTTACAGTGATTTCAAATATAAAAACATTTCAATATTTTCCAATGTTTTAAACAGAACTCTTTTTTTCGACAACAGAATTAATATTAAATAAATTACTGCAACTTCTGTGTTTTGAATTTTGAAAAATGGATTCTATATTTGGAATCAGTAGCTCAAATTATGTTAATGATCTTCTTTCATTTTTTGGCATTATGAATAGTAATATTGGTAATTATTTTTATTACCGTAGTTAAAGGTAAATTTGTTAATTAAGGGTAGGAAATATTAAAAAATTACCTAAACACATGACAAAACAATATTGGATGAATTAAAGTCGACCTGTATTATCTAATTGTTAGAATAGATTAATTTCATGGACTTTTTTCCCTGAAAATGATGTAATTTTTTTAAAAACAAAAGAAAGTGAAAACATGTCACTCTCTTATATCTTATAAGTGTAATAATTTAAATTTAGTGATAAAATTCATAACACTTCTAAAGTAAATAATAAATAGAATGATAAATATTATTTTATATCATGTGAATTTATTTATAATTTTTATAGATTAAATAATTATTATTAAGGATGACACGATTGTGATGTAAGAATTATTTTATTTATAGTAATATCATATAAATGGTTTTAAAAATATTAAAACAATTATCATATGAAATAATTAAATTTACCCCCAAATTTTCTCTGTGACTATGACATGATTGGAGTGTATTAAATATTTTTCTTAGAATATTTATTTTTGGGGATTTTATTTAATGTCAAATAAATGAATAGTATCAAAATTGAAACTAATTATATTTTATAAAAATAACATTTCATTAAATTATTTAAACATCATTAAAATATTTAAAAATTAAAAAGTGATAATTATAACATAAAAATGGCATAAATTATACATTTATGGTCAATTAACATAACAAAAGTTAATATTAATTTCATTAAAAAAATTTTAATGTTATTACCAAAATTAATATTTTATAGAGTAACTAAGTGTCAATTAAAAATATAAGATTTAAATTTACAATATTAGTTGACATAAATTTATTGGCCTTGAGATTACAACCCTATATCATGTAATATTTTAATTTTGGACACTTTGGATGTTTTTGGATAGTGTTTAATTTTATTATAAATTAATATTTTTGAGATTTTTGTAAAGTTCACGTCTCCTCTCTTATAAATAGCCACTTACTCCCTCTCCTCTTCACTCAATTTTGAGTCTTCAATATCGCCCAAACCCTATTAATTTCCCTTTTAAAAATATTTAGTTATATTATATTGGGTTGGGTCTTCTCAAAAGACCATATCTAGTTCCCTAAGTGGAATTTTAAGGAGGCACATAGATGAAGAGGCAATCTATTCTACTGATTCTTTCAAATTTATTTCTTCTTCTACATCCTATTCATTTGTTATTTCATGATAATGTAATAAAATAAATTTCACTCATATAATAATATGTTATTATAAATATTAAACAAACTTTTTTCACCTTCTATCCATCCTATGAAAAATGAAATCATTGCGCATGTGTACGTACGGTTTACTGTCCCCATGTTGTGGTGTAATCTATTTTTCACCACCACCATACATGGATGTGTATAATTTTGTAAATAAAAAATATATATGATTATTATAAAATGATACTGATTCTGAGATATTATAAACCATCCACTTCAATACCATTCAATAATTATGGTACCGATATCATCTTTTGTGCGTACGTACGTCTTACCGTCTCCATGACGTGATAAGATTCATTCTCCATGATTACCATTTATGAATGATTATATGGTATATATATTAAATAATAATTAAATATATGACATAATAATTCAATTATATTTATTTGTATATATATATATTTCATTTACATTCTTCCATCCAATTCAAAAAGGAAACAAAAATAGCGTTCATGCATACGTACAACCTACTGTTTCCATGAATACTGTATTCCATTCCATTTATCAATCTATTATACATATATTTATACAGTAAATAAATTTTAAATATAAATCATGTTTTAAAATCTATAAGTAAGTAAATAATGATCTGATTAATCAAATTAAGAATAAAAAGTTCAAATAGGTTTGATAAATGAAACGATTATTACCTAAAATGTTACATTAACATGGAATTGACAAATGAATGGGTAATATAATGTCATAAGTGAATTTTATATGATATCATACATATTATAATGGTTTTATTACAATAAAGGAATATATTAAATCCCACTATACAAGTGTTTCAGAAACATACGAATGAAATTTGACCTAAGGTAAGGGATTCTTTTTCAATCTCATTATTATCCGAAATTGTTTATTTGTAAGTATTTACTACAGTATATTTATCATCCATAACCATTTTTTATAAAACTTATTTAATATATTTTTAACTATTATTCTATGTATTTTTAATTTTATTTTTACCCATTTGTGACTTTTATTATATGGTACGGAAGGAATCTTTCTTTTGCTTACCATACATGGTACTTTTTGACTTTTTGGTAAAAGTATGAGGAGAATGTTTTATTAACATATATGACATGAAAATATTTTTTCATCTTCATAACGCCTTATTTCTATGAATCTTTCTATAAAATATTTCATGTTTATTTTCAACTAAATTGGTTTCTTATAAATTTTACGGAATTTTTAGAAAAGAAAACAATTTTAAAGAATAAATGAAATGTTTCATAGGAATTAAGTTCGTGTGTTTTATCAAAATTATTTTACATCCATGATGACATAGGGTTCTATTTCTATCCAAATTACTACATTTATTTTATTATGTTTATGATGGAATTATCTTTATGAAGTCTATTTATATTATATTGATTATGTTGTGATGACATGATTTTTAACAATAAGATTTTATTTCATGGGTTATGTTATGCTAAATGATTTAGGCTTTTGTGGAACAGGTAAGAATGATTTCAATATTAGATAGGTGATACATATATCTAACTACAATTAATGGGTTAAATATTTATATCTAATGAGATATACATGAATAGAATTTCAGGTAAATACGGTTCAGTAATACATGGTTGGAATAGAATGTAAACACAATTTATTAATGGAGTTTTTCCACTATGATAGTTATGGAAACAATGCCTTGTGTACTATGAAAATCTTATTATTTGATCAATAATTTCCAAAATTCCATGTTTTATTCCAATGATATTTCTTCATGATTAATTTTACATTATTATCCCTTCGTAACGTATTGCCATGATTTATGTCACTGCTCATGATTTTGATGTTTAAACTTTATGTTCAGGTTATTGTGTTCAAATGTTTAAGGATTGTTTTATGTTCTACATGTTTAACCTTACTGAGAATTTGAGATCTCCCTTTTTTTGTTTACATTTCCCCAATATATAAATAATGGTTTTAGGTATAAAAACAAATGGGTAAGATCATTATGGGAGATTTTGAATATGATTCACCATGACTAGAAGATTATGGTATGTGTTTCAAAATACACTAAACTAATACGATATATGGTTGTCTATTTTGGTCATGTATTATGTATTCCGAAACAGCTATGTATTGTCCATATACATCAGGAATGGGTATCTATAGATACAATCTATCAAATAAAACATCCCTATTTTTGAATTTCATGGTGTTATAATCTCCCATCATTAAATAAATTTTTTACTTATAATTTGAACTGAATCGTGGTAATCAAGCATTATATATTTTAAAATATTAATTTTCAAAATCCAACAACGAAATTTGTTAAACAACACATATTATTAATAATATAATCATGGAAGTATGAAGGTCTAATAAATAGCATCCCATGTTTGATATAATAGGATGGAAATAAAAACGTAGACATAAATGAAAAGGCATAAATTACTATATTCATTGGTCATAAAAAAAATTTATAAATGGAATCTTAGGGGCCTCAAAACCATAAATCTGTTACGATATAAAGGACTATTTGATTCATTAGATATGAATGCAGTATGATATCATTTTATTTTAAATACCATATTTTTTGTGTTGCAGAATTAATTCACCCTCTATGAAAATAGTAAGTACATTTTTCTAAAAACATAATCTTTTCAATTTATTAAGCCTTGAACTATTTTTACTACATCACTTATAACAATTTTTTTCATATACTAAAGTAATAAATAATTTTGTAAAACTACATCCAAAGATAAACTCAATCCTTTTGATAAATTTCCATCTTTTCTGAAATGTTATGATCAAACAATTTAGAAAGGAGGTTATTGAATTTAAAAAATTATCTTACCATTATCCTCTAATAAATATAAAGCATCTAAAATTTTTCATATTTCAAACATGTGGACACCTTCATCATTTATTCTCATCAAAAATTGTAATAACTCAAATTACCATAAACCCTTATTGAAAACATGGATGATTCATTAATACTTAATTAAAAATGTTATTGGATGTATTCCTTAAATAAATAAGTGTTCTAAACTCCCTCAATGATCTAATAAATGAATATTTAAAAACATCACTAATCTGTTTCAAGGTATTTTATATTATCCAAAAAAAAATTTCAAATATTAATAATATATTTATCCAAACATCATTAAATAAACATTAGAATCATCTAAAAGGATATAATTCCCTTAACCATAATTATTCTGAACATATTAAATTTCTAAAGAATAACAATTCTTGGTACCGTTCAATATATGATCTCAAATCCTTAATGAAAAATCATTAGATTAGAATTATCATATATTCACTAATTCTTATAAATATTACATCTTTTATGAAATAATAAAAAGAAATAAATATTCAATCCAAACATAATAACAAAAATCATTCCTCTTTGTTTGTGTTATAATCGTTGTACTGAACATAATCCATTTGAATCATTTGGGGTACATTCCTTTTGACACATGAGACATTAATTTTCAAAGTTTCCTATATCTTTATAGTGGAAGCATTAAACATTGGATGTTTCTTTCTTTCCATTTCAATCACAAAATTGGTGGCCTTTTTCTCCACACATATAAAAAATAGGAATTCCATTCTAGAAATAATTGGGGTATATCTTTCCTTAATTTTCACATGTGGGAAAATTATTTCGTCCTTTATTTTCTTTCATACACTAGTTGACCTACCATCCTTTTAATTTCTTTATTCCTTTTAATCCATAATACATGGAGAAAAATTTACCCAAGTTTTTATCACATGATTCTATGTATTCATGTGATGATAATTCTTGGGAGACTATTTCCCTTTGAAATATTTACCTAAGAATATAAAATATATGATCATTCATAGTCTTTGGATCATATTAATTTTTGTGTTTCATTTTAATTCTACTAGGTGCAATTTAGAAATAATGAAATAAACTAAATTAGATAATATCACTATAAAACAAATTGTAAAATCCCATAGATAGTAAAATATTTAACATAAATTGAAAAAATTATTTTTATCTAATCTTCTAATCGTATTCATGGTTTCATTTGTGAAATTTATACATGGAAATAATTCTTAATGGGTTGTAAATAAAATATTAATTATCCTATACATATATAATAGGAGTGTCAAACTAGGTGCCCACTAAGACTCGTTTTTATGAAAATGGTTATGCTGAGTTAGGACCAACACACCTTTTCAAAGATGTTATACCTTGGTATATCTATGTTTGGACCCCATCTACATATAGTATCTTGTTATGGATGTATTTATAAGAACACTCCCATAATCTACACCTTAAAAAAATCTTTTACATTCTTCTATACATATAAAAAAATTGTTTTTTTGCTTTTTCCCATAATATATATTTTTTATAAATATAGTTTCCATTTTTATTGGTAAACTCTCATTGATACCTACTATGATGACCGGACGCAAAAATATAAGAATTGGTGCATTACAATATTACATTGAAATGATTAAATGTAATCAAATACCAAAGAGAAAAATTAGTTTAGAGGTTTGGGGAGGCTAGATTACATACATGATTCACATAATACAATGGGAAATAGAATATACAAACATGATACATAATAAAATACAATATAAAACATATCTGAAACTCATTACATAGATTCCTCTTAATAATCTAGGGAAAAGAAACATAATAAGGGTGAGATAAAATGATCTACAATAGTACGTAAAGAGGATAAATTAATTAACTGAGGAGAATAAATCAACAAGTAAAGGTAAATAACTAATAACAAATAACATTCAGAAAAATATATAAGGAAATAATCAATATGTCATCGTCACAAACTAAAGACCTACCATTTAATCAATAAACAATGAATTAAATGAATTTACATATATGCTGAATCAATAATATAAGGGATAATAATAATAAATTAATTTAAATTAATTTAAATTATTAATTATTGAATTTAATGTTTACTAGGAACATGATACCTTCACCAGAAATAAGGATTAAAACATATAGGAAAAAACCAATTAGTTTAGGGTATCCAAATAATTTCATTCCATGAGATAAATGATGCATCATAGGGCTTGGATTAACTATCCCTCATCCAATAAGGATTTCATTAAATGGCTCCCAAAACATTTATTCGATTCCTAAATAATTATTTAATAATAAACTTCAATTCAAAAACAATGTGCCTTATCAAATATCCATTTTTACTAAAGGATGATGATTTACCAATATTTCCTCAGTAAATCAAACAACTATCAAAGATAACAAAATATGTAAAACTAGAATATAGTTTATAAAATATTAATATCCAATTCATTAGAATATGGATTTTTATGGAAAATATAATGTTACATGAAAATGATAATAATAATGCGATTTTTTGTATATAATTATAACATTCACAAAATAATGTGATATTGAAAGGTATTCATTAAATAAATTCATGAGTAAAACAATCTTTAATCATTCCCAAGTGTCCCATAGAACCGAGAACAATTTAAATAAAAAGACACTTGTGGTATAAAATTATATAACTAGTTTTAATATCTTGAATATAAAATCATTCGTGATATAATGTATCAAAAGTGGAATTATATACATAACACAAAATAACTGTGTGTTGTAAATGGCATATGCCTCACAGAAATAAAAGTGATACATGAACACCTTACCTTTAGTTTGAGTTGTCACATATGTCCTTATTTAATTAAAAAAAAGACATAAGTAAAATATTTAATTTCTTCAAATCTTTTGGCATGTTTATCACTAATTTTATTTCACTTATTACAAGTTTGTAAATAACTACTTAAATAATTTACTTTACATTGCATTTTCTTTCCATATTTTGTATATGTGTCCAAAATTACATTGGTAGGTCAAAAATGGTCAAAGGAGTCATTATATAAACAAATATAGAATAATAATCATGTAATTATTATGATATTTTAACCTCATTTATTCTTTTTAAACTAACCTTATACTATGGGATTTAAAAATAAACCAATTTTATAATCATAGAGATGGTAGGTTGTACGTACACATGAGTAAAACTCCCATCCTTTCAATGATTGTTATAGAAATACTGAAAGTAACAATATATATATATATATCTAAATATATCATTAAATCATATATAAAAAGTTATTTAATCATATATATATATATATATATCTTTTGACGTAAAAGGTATCACATCGTTTTCGAAGAGGCAGTAGTTACATGACTATGACCGACGTTGTCACTTTTTAGTGAGTAAAAAATGTAATTAACAGGATGATATATTATATTTCAAGAAATTTAACTATGTGAGGAATATTATATATTTTTATTTTATGTCACAACTTTTTAATAAAAACCATCCTTTATATATTCGATATATAGTGTAAATAAATTAAATCACTTTGAGGAGGTGGTAGTAAACACCTCCACAAATGATATTATCATATTTACACAAAATGAAAAGTATAGTTATCAATTATAAAAGAATTAAAGAATTATAAATAAATAATTATTATAATATTTATCATATATAATGTGTTTTTATATCATAATTCCCAATTATGACAGGTGGTAATGAAAAAATAAACAACATCATTTCGTGTGGTTGTAGATCGCGGCACACATAAAATATATGTTCATTACCCCTTAGATATAAGTGTGTGTGAGTGTATGTAAAACACATAATATAATAGAAGAATATTATATTTTGGATACTTGTGTTGTTTTATAAATAATTATATAATAAGATCTACTGGGGTGGATAATGAAAATAAAACTAAAGATCTTGAGGAAGGGTGTTACATCATCTTTATGTAACTATTTTTGGTTAGCACCAATGGGATTCCATGGATGGATTTATTTCAAAAGTGGTGTTTATAGGATGAGGGAATTGATTTTGAGGATTTATTTGGTATGATATTGTTTGATCCAAAGTTTCTTGAGAGGTGTGTAGAAGTGTGAGGGGTTAGTGTCATTTTATTCCGGAGGAGTGGCACTCTTATAAATTTTTGGAATGGAAATTCCACTCCTATTTTTTTGACTTGAAATTTCCAAAAATAATTGTTAAAGGTATATTAAATGGGTTATAGGTAGAATTATTTCCATCCAATTAATTTCGGAGGAGTCTATAGGTCATTTTGGGCCTTGATTTTAAGGTTTATTCCTTTATTATGAGAGTATTTCTTTTAGATAATTGTAGTCAATTTTAATCGCTTTTACTTGTATTTTTTGTCAAAAAACAATATTACCATGTTTAAAATAATAAATTAATATTATTACAAATATATAATTATTTTTTCCAAATTAAAATAACATAACTGGGAGGTACAATTTTAAAATTATTCCTCTAGACATGAAGACAATGAAGGTTTTTAGAGTAAATACATTCAAAAGCATGCTAATTTTTATATCCAATTTCAATGTTAAAATGGATTCCAATTAATTAAATTGGATTAATTTAAATTTATTTGTTATAATTTTAATTTAAATCCAATTGAAAAATAATATAAAACCATAAATAAATTTTCTGAAAAAGAACTCTTTAGTTAAAATTCAGTATTTTTAACTATTCATCAAAAAATTAAACTTCACAGAAAAATTTTAAAAATTCCCCCATAGATAATTTCGATTTTCCCATTTTAAATAAAATGATAATTTTGAAATATTTTATTTATAAAAGTGTCCAAAATTTTATTTAAAATAGGTTCTCTATTAAAATGTCGTAAAACTACCTTTATAAAAATATAGGTTTTTATGTGTAATATTGGGTTTGTTGTTTTATAATACCTATAAAATTCATTTAATGAATATAAAAATTATTTTATTTAATATAATATATATATATATATATATCATTAATATAATTCAATAATTTTTATTAATATAATTTTCTTCAAAATATCTTTTTGAGAAAAAAAATAATATGATTTCCTTTTAAAATCAATTGGGTTTCATGTTCAATTCTAATTAATGTGTTAACTATGAAATCATTTTATATTTTTGTAAACCATATATTTCTATATGTTAGTTATCCATTTTCATAACTAATAATTTAATGTCTAGTTTATATATTATTATATTAAATAATAATATTTTAATAGTATGTTGTTCTTCGGTAAAACATTGTCTTGTGTGTAACGAATGCCATTGAAGAAACTATTTGTTACATCCGACAAATGAAATGATAGTAATAAGATAATTATAGGATATATAAATGATTTCATATATTTAAAATATTATATATTTTTTAAATACTTGGGATTTTATATTCCTTCATATTCTTGTTTACTCATGTGATTCATCCTATCAAATACACGGGCCTGATTTTGGAAATTCGAGGTGTTAAAACACTTATCCCCTTTGAAAAATTTTCAAACCCTTTCCTTACCTTATTTTTAAAACATACCAACATTTTAAACAGAAACATGTGATAAAGGTAACATTAACCACATACCTAGAATCTAGTATTTAAAACTTACACATCTCATGAAACCCAATTTTCCCTTAAACACATTATGATAATTTTTATCAAAGAAAAAAATTATCACATTCTTGAAAAAATTCAAGATCATTTTTTTCCAAAAAAACAGTTCATTTTTTAAATTTAAAATATTTTTACTCATTTTATAAACAAATTTGATCATTATATATATTTAAATTTATTTTAAAAAATTTCTATTTAAAATAATATCACATCAAATAATTTTCATAAAATATAATTTTCATTTCATATTCTTTTATAAATTCCTCAATGAAATAAACCATGTTATTAAATACCCCTTCAAAATTCGATAAATTACCATCAAATAATCTTTTAAATTTGGGTTTCAAATTAATTATTTCATAATATTACAATATATTTTCATTAACAAATCTTTAAAGCACAATGCAAAAAAATATACGATGATAAACACTATGAAAAACTATATTAAACATATCAAAATACCATTAAAATCCTATATAATGTTTATCCATATGTGTAAAAAAATTTATGATAATTATTGAATCAGAAGAGGATGAAGAACCACATTCTAAAATAATTTAGTTGTTTAAATAGTTAAGAAACATGAGTTGGTGTATTTCACCCCCATAATGAGTCATTCTCTATTGATTCCTCAAAACCATTATGCATGGCCTCTGTAGAGTAAATCACACCATGTGATATTACCCCATAGACATATGTCTCCCTCCACATTCACCCAAAAATTTATTGGAACCCCCAAATCACTTAGCTAACTCATTAGGGAATAAAATAACATCTTCCAAAATCTAATTTCTATAAAACTAGTCAATAATAAAATCAAAATAACTTATTAACATTTTTAATATGTACAGAAACTCAAGGAATCCAATGAGATAGAGTTATCTAGTCTATCCCAGACATTATACCTAGACACTCATATATATAATGTATTTTAATATCTAAATAATTGACGATCTTTTTAAGAACCTTATTTCTCTAAAAACATAGTAACTCGTAAAATTGGCGTTGAACAAACTCAATATGACCTACTTCATTGCCTATTGCAAAACAAAAATAGGCTCTAAATGTATTCTAGATCCCGACTCACAAGCAGACAGTTCATTTTAATCATGGATAAGAACTTCGATAAATCGTCAATATCAAATTACATTACATAAATAATCAAATATTCAAAAAAAATCTACATTATATAATTAACACTGTGTATGTTAATGAAAAGACAAAAGAACATGTACAAATAAATAAAGTAAGACACCCTATCATAACCAATAAATATAATTAAAATTTTTCCAGACCAAATAATATACCATCCAATCCTTTTTTAAATAGTCTCATATGAATTTTAATAAATTATTGGCATTAAAATTCATTAAACTTCAAATTGATACCAGAATTTCATAAAATAACAATTTGTTTCCAGATCAACATTCATAGAACAAATTTATAAATCCATCATAAACTATATACACTTATATAATTTTATAAAAAATGAATTTATAAACCTCAATAACTTCATTTTTTTAATAAAAATAAATATTATAGAAACACCTAACACAACACAAACATAAACAAGTAACATCATGTTTCCTTTCACGATAAACCGTAAATGACCATTGGAAAAACCTATATAATCCCTAAACCATCAATTTCCATTTTTATGAAAATCATGAACCCTATATCCCACATCCATATGGAATTAGGGTTCTTGGAGAAGGATAAATCTTGGATAAAGTAGAGGGACTAAAGGATAAGACAAATACGGAAAAGAGGAGGATACTAGTTCCAAATAGATATGATATCCTATGAAAATAATACAATCTAAAAGATAAAAGGAGAAGTACAATATCCAGGTATCTAGGGAGGTCAATATATACGATAATAGGGGTAACAAATGTGTCCAAACCCTAAAAAATAATGTTTTTGAATTTAATGAATTTCAAAAAAATTAAAATTAAATACCAAATGTGGAAACACCCTCTATAGTGAGGTCCCCAAATACTATGTTGTGATGATCCTCATATATTTATATTAGAGTAAACAAAATAGTCATATTCATGATATTTTTCATATCCATCCTCTTTAAATTCGATATGGGATCCTCCAACATACTACATCATAAACCACAATGTAGTGCTCTTTGTGGCCCCTTGCAACACCCAGGATGGTACCACAATAGAATGGTTGTATGTCATTAACCATACCGATCAAACACTTGAAAAATGACCACTAAAATACTTAGATAATCTGATGATATCTCTATTTCAAAACCCTGAACATCCCCAAGACCAATTTCACCCTTTACCATAGTGTGGTGAGGTCAACTATAGCATCAAAACATTGAAAATTCTTAAATAAGAAAAATATCCATATTAAAAATTAAAATTAAAACAACATTGAATTAGGGGTGAAACATACAAATTATCCATAATCATATTTCAATATAAATTTGATAATATTATATTAATTTAATATAACTTCTCAGCTTTTCCCATTCAACTGATTTCGATTCAAAAGTTTCCAACGATATAAGGGTTTATATTTAAATATCACTTCAAAATAGATATTTTTTGTGTTCAAACATCAAATGTGATTATTATAATTTTATTTCCCACTATTAAATATTTTATTTTCTTATATTATGGTCATTTATATGATTTTCATGTAATCAATTAACTTCCTATCCCATTTGTAAAAAATTTGTTAAAATACATATTTCTAAATGTAATTGACCTTATCTGTTTATTTTTTCAAGGTATATTTATCCCCCTGGTCCATATTATTTATATTATTTTATGGATTTCATTATATATATTTAAATTATTTATAAAGTCAATATTTAATTTTAATTGAATCTATTTTTATGCAATGAATCAAAACATTTCATATGTTTCTTATACATGTCATTTTATATTTACATTCATTTATTTATAATTGTCGTTAATGAATCTTATTTATATCATTTTAAACATGAATAATATTTCACACCTTTATATCTTCATTTATTTCAGTAGGATCTTTTCATATTATTCAGGGATTTTCAATGTAATTTCTATTCATTATTTTTTAAAAATATTTTTTCTTTTAAAATAAAATTTATAAAAAGTAATGGATATGTCATCTAATTTTTTAATAAAATTTATTAGTATTCATATAAAAATATTTTTCAAATGTCTCAATATCCAATAATGATTCAGATTCTTCATTTCATATATTTTATAAAGATATTATCGAACTTATTTCATTGGATGTAATATGATAATATATTAATTTAGTTTTCATGAAACCCATTTCATACCCCTTGAGTTAATTTTTCTGTAATAGAATTATTAATTTCTTACTATTATGGTTTATTATTATATGATGGAAATTTTTGTTACATACCCCTAACTTATTTGATAGAGTTTTATATCGTATGATATACTGAGTTTGTGTGTATACATGGTGTTTGAAAATATTTTTCAAAATTTTGTGTATAGATATTATTATGGGTATATTTTTATATATGTTTGTCTGTGGAAAAAATTATGGATATATTTTTTTCAAAATTTGGTAAATAGACCTGATTTTTCTTGTTGTTTTTCATAGTATTGTGCATGGACCTGATTTTACATTTTTTTTCAATTGTTTTTGTCTGGAAATTATTGTTGGTGTATTATTTCATAAATTTTTATATGAGAAGGATTTTAGTGTTCAAAATTCAATGAACTTATATATATAATTTTTATCCTTATTCTTATGTATCTCCATACACATATTACTTCATTCCCTTTACATGAGTCTAGACCTAAATTTTAACACTTTTATGAATCATGTATATATTATATCAAATACTTATATTGTAGCTAATGGCTTATGATCTATATTTAACTGGGATTTATTATCATATGTTATGAACATGAACCTTTCTCTCATACCATTTTGATCATATTATGATAACTCTTATCTTAAATTTAAATATATTTTAATAAATATGTTGATCATCTATGATATTCTCTCTCTTATTTTTCTATCATCATAGTAATTATGAAGTGTATCATATATATGTTTTCTAAAAGGGTTTCACGTGACAATAAAAATTGTGATAAATGTTCAATTATATTTATTAAATTAAAAGATCATTAAGATAATTTAGAAATGAATTAATCCTTTTGGTGTTGGTAATCTTTGAATATTTTGAAATGAAATTAATAAATATCGTAAATTATGAAAAATATGTGGGTTTTTATCTCGAGTAATTATTGTTGGTATCAAATCATTAGTTTAATGTTTTTATTTCATGAATCATATTAGATGGTATTGGTCTGGGGTATTTTTATTTGTATTAGAGTGTTACTTAATAAATTTTAGTGAATATGATACTAATAATGATATGACAGAACATAAAAAGGTCTTTGATGAAAAAAACGTGTTTTGGGATAAACCTAAAATACAATTAGTTGAAATGAAGTTGTAATAAATTAAGAAATCATATGTTTTATTACCCTTATCATAAAATTTCTTAATATGATTATTTTTTCTTGATATTGAAACCATTTTTAGGATTTAGTTGATATATGTAAAAATGAGGAATAATTTTAATAATCAGTTTGAAGGATAATGCATTATCTATCACAATGAGAAACCTTAACAAATGAGAGATGATGTTAAAAAACTTTTTTATACTCACCAAGATGTATCATTTTTTTATTAACAACATGAACTTTTAAAAACACCAAAACCAAAAAAAAAGATAAAAATTAAACATCAGATATGTTTAATTGATAGATTTAATTGAGAAAATAATTTAGATTTTTATGGGTATATAATGCTGGAAAAATCACTTAAGGGATAGTCTGAAATATATTTGAAGATGTTTTTTTCTAATTTAAATGTTGAAAAAAGAAAAAAAACAACCATGGAATAATGATGATGGAAATAAATTCATTCATAATGTACTATTAGAAATTAAATATTTTAAAAGTGAATAATTTATGCACTATAAAAAATAATTCACCAATTGAATGGTAAATGATAAAAATATATGTAAAAAATAGCATATGCTAATGGACATATGGAAATCCTATTTAATCAAAACAAATAATGTATATCCACAAAATAATGTTATGTAATGTAAATTCATCAATTACACAATAACTAAAAAATGATTTCGTTAATCCTGGAACTAACCAGTCCTTTATATCATTGATGTTTTCTAAGATCACTAAACCAAAAAACCCAATGATTATATATTAAATTATTTTTTAATAGATTTAGTGGAACAATGATTTAATACAACATATACTGCTCCACTTCAATACATGGTTTTGGGATTGTTCTTACAGAAAAAATTATTATTATTCCTTTAGTCAAATTTGATGAGATTTTTGGAATCTATTAATGATATCTAAAATTATTCTATAATAATTTTCAGGATAGGTATGCCAAATCACACATCACTGATGAACCTATGATCATTTATTAGAGAAAATTTAAATATGAATTCTATAGGGGAATTAAATACATTATATGGATCTTAATACGAATTCTTGTAAGGTATTTATCTCAAATTGATGGGGAGAAACTCAATGATAGTTAATTTCATATTTTGAGTGAAAATGTCTGTTTATTAGTCCAAAATAAGATGGTGAGGTGGTCATATCATTATAAATTGTTTCCATATTCCTTTTTAACTTTTGGATACCCTCATCAATTTTCATTTACGAGAGATAATTAAAATTGTGAGGATATAATTTATTTGAGGGGTAAAATGTAACACCCTTTGATTTTAATAAATACTTTCCTCTAAATAAATATTATGTTGAATATCCTATTTTGAACACAAAATCAGACAAAAATTAGTAATTATACATTTTATTGAGTGAAAATATAACATTTTATGATAAATATTAATAAATTAGAGAATATAATATGAATCTTCATTAGGAAATAAAGAAGATTTGTAAATCAACTAGTAAATAAAATGTCCACACACAAAAAATATTTATTCTCATGGTTTTCCATTATGATCATATGTCTGATTTTATCTATGTAAATATGGAAAAAATTAGAAATATATTATTCATCTTTAGAGTGAAGTAAATGAATAAGATGAATTTTTAAAAAAAAATAAGCAAGGCTATATAAATGAATTAAATTTGTTCGTTATACATATCATCAATGAAAATGTAAACATTACATATATGTTCAATAGAAATATGTTCGTTGCAAAAATTGTAATTGAAAATATTGTTGTTGGGTATGTATTTATCAAATTGGTATATTGTTGTTTTGTAATTATTTGAATCAATGTGAAAACGAAATATTTCACTTACTATTAAAAATTAAACAAAATTATGAATCTAATTAAAATAAATTATTTAGAATTGTTATTTATCTATAAAATATTATATTAATAATAATTATTATTGTTTTTATTAAGGAATTATTATATATAATCACTCATCGACAGGAAAAATATATTATTACATTTAAATATAATGTTTTTCAATTATTTTAATTATTTTATTTATATATATTTACAAAGACAAAGAAATATTTCAGTTAAATTGATTAGTCAAATTAGATAAAGTAGTATTAAAACAATGATGTAGAATCCATGTAATAAACATGAATTATGAAGAAAAAACAATTTTATGATTCAAATTCAATGCAATATTTTTTAATTTAAAGAGTTTTTATATTATATATTATATGTTTTTATATAAATGTTAATTTACACAAATTTTGAGTATGAAATTTAATAAAAATTGATTTTAATGATACTAAATGAATAAAAAATAATTTAATGATTATTTATTAGATAATAATAATTAAAAAAACAATAAATAGTAAAATGCCCATTTTTAAAGATTTTTTTAGTGTTGTTTATTTTTTTATTAATTAAATTTATTAATAATAAAGGATTATTAAAAAAATTAGGTTTATAAATAATTATATTATTCATTATTAAATTATTAATTTATATGAAACTAAAATAGAAAATATAATTTTTAAATTGTTAATTTTCTTTAAAAAATAGTTTTTCCATCTATTTTATGTTTTCAATTAAAAGATAAATATCACATATATAGAATTTTAATTACATTAAATTTAAACCAATTTTATAATAATAATTTTAAAAATTATTAAATAATTCAGTTTCATTTATAGGAATTAAAATATGATACTGAGGTAGAAAATTAGTTACTTCCAGAAATGTAAAATGAGATAGAATTATTATAAATTATGTGATAAAAATTGAAAAAAACATAAAATCCAATAAATAAATATCTAAATTAGGAATTTATTGAAAATACCTATCCGATCTAAATTATTTTTATAATTTTATCTACTTCCATTTTAAAATCAAAACATTATATATTAATGAATTAATATTTGTGAAAATGCCACTCAATACTCAACTAAAAAATACCCCTCCTTAGACCCTCTCATGACAGTATTTTACATTATTTATCTCATTACTTTATTCAAATTTTCCCTATCCAAAATAATTATTATATGTTTTAGAGATTCTAGTTACAAGAAGGAATCCTAATTCATTTATTCTAATAGAATCAAGGTTATGAAAAAGTGAATTCATCAATGTAAATATCAAGTTCTTCAAAATTATTTTAAATTACATTGTTATCTAGAAAATATATAAATGAAAATATTATTCTATAATTATGTTATATTATATTATTTATGAATATAATTAAATGTTATTATGATTAAACTCTATACTCTTACTCATTAATTATTATCTCATGGTCTTTTTTGGGTCAGTTCAACTTCCTATATGGGTGATGTCATACAAACATAATTATTTTCATCATGAATAAGTTTAATGAAATTAATAATTCTCATATATTATTTTAGGGAATAAATTATTTAAGGAAAATGATTCTATAAGGATGAAAAAATAATTAAAAATAATTATAATATAATATATTGATATTAGTAAATTACCAGAAACATGCTCTTCATGGATTAAGTTATCATGCACCATATCAAAACCATTAATTAAATTATCATGTTATTTATACAATAAATGAAAGAAACAATTCTAATACCTTGAATAATTTTAGAATGATGAACTCAGTGCAATGGAAGGATGACCAACATCACCATTGTGAAACTCATATAAAACATTCAAAAATAAAAAAAATACAATGATAAAAATAAACAATAGCTAAATAATATATTTTTAATAAATGAATATGTCTAAATTGAATATATATTATTTATACAAATAATATTTTGAAAGAATTTATTATTTTGGTTCTTTTTATTATACTAGGGGATAATAAACATTGAGATAATTTTAATATAATTGAAAGGGTTTATCATTTCAATTTTTCATTCATTAATATGTGTTCCATATTTACCTTATATATTATTTTTATGGTATATATAATACCCTTGTTTATTTAAATTAATTTTTTTTGAAACACAATAGATTTACAATCCTTTCATAGATTTTATCTTTCAAAGACTTTTGATTAAAAATCATCCTAATATGTGATGGTTTGTTTTATAATTTCACTTCTAAATAAAGAATGTTTCTATTAAAACATCCATTTAAATAAATATTTTGTTCATCAAATTAATACATTATAAATTTTACTATGCACTATTAATTTCTAGGGTTTAAATGTCTCTTTAAAATTTCATCACCCTTTTGTTAAAAGATGGAATGAAACATTGTTTGTAAGTAAAGACAGCCTTATTTCTTCTTCTTCTTTCTAAAAATATTTTTCTCTATAAAAATATTATTTATATTATTGTTTTTATTTCCTAATCTAAAATTTAATGTTTTCCTATGTAAATTATCAATTGGACAGGAATCAATTTTAAAAAAAATTAATATTTTCTTACATTTTCTATGAAATTAATTTTATATTTACATTGACATTCTGAACCCAAATGTGGAAAGAACCTCTTTCTAAATTTTTCTGAATGACTTTATTTTACTATTATTATATAATAATTTAGTTTATATTCTCCTCTCCATTCTTTAATGGTTTTCCAATGTAATTTATATTTTAATCTTTTTATAAATTATTTTTTTAATATAAATATTTTAAATATTAGAAGATATTTCATTTTATTTTTAAATTTAGTTTTTAATTCTATTATAAATGTTTTTTCATATATTTTACAATCCATTAATGTTTCTTAAAATTTATAAGGGTTATTCTCTATGGATTTTAACTACATTATTTAACTTTATGGATTCTGATAATTTTATATGAATGTTTTGTGAAACTAAGTTATATCCCATTGGTTAGATAACCCATGACGGAACTATAAATGTTTTCAATTATATGGATTATCATTATGTGAATTGTGGGACTTTTATAACCCCATGTATGATGGGTAATGTTTTATATCTCATTAGATAATGATTGTGTGCATGTAAATTCTTGTGGATAACGTTTTTCACCTTGAAATGATTGTGGGTGGATTTTTTGACATGTTTTTGAAGAGATATTATAGTTTATAGAATTTTTTATGAGTTTATAATTTTTAAAGAATATATATATATATATATATATTAAAAAAATATATGATTATATATATTATTTTTTCGCAGGTTTTTCAGTGACATGATTGTGGGTATCATTGATCACATATTTGTGTGTGGACATGATTTTGAGGTTTATAATTTTGCAATATCTTAAAATTATACTGATTCCTTATATCTATGTTATTTAACATGATTATAATTTTTCCATGACTCATAACTATTGATCCAGTTTCTATTACAATTATTACTCTTATATTATGTTATTCCAAAGCATTATGTTGTGAATAGAGGTTTATGATTTAGTTTTTATTAGGTATGATTCTATATTGTTATGCCCACAAGTCATATTCTCACACCTAGATTATCATGTTATTTTCACCTATGGTATTTTATTTTTACGTGTTATATTTACCCACATTGATCATTTATGATCATATTTTGTTTTCATTATCATGGTAATTGAAAAGGGTGTTTTTTTATATGGTGTCAAAAATGATTTAACATGAGAAGTTTGTGGGGAGAAATATTGAATAATTATTATAATATTAGAAGAAAAAATCATTAATAACCATTGATACTAAACCACTGTGTTCTAGGATTGAATGAATTTATGATAAAATGGTTATATTTTTTTATATAATTGATATTACATTTTTCTTATTCTAAGGCCATCACACATGTCATGAAATCATATGAGTAATGTGGGTATTTCTAGAACCGTATACAAGAGTACTGGTTTGTAGAATGTCATTATTTTATAATACCCTATAAAACAATGATTATATTAAAAATATTATATAAAGTTATTTTTATCAAAATTTTAATTTCTTCCATCATCAATCAATTTAATATTTTCATTATCATTTATATAGTGATATTTGTGTGTCTTAATATCACATTAACACTTTATAGTATGTTTTATTTACCATAGTTTCAAAACATCACATAACATTTAATTCAATATATTCTGCATTCTTATTCAAATCCAATTAATAATAAATATTTCTTATAACATATAATATATTCTCTTTTAAGCCTATGTTTCAATAGCACTAGTGTTGGAAAACTTCATTGATATATCATATTAGAATATCATAATGTGATCACATTACAAAAATCCCATATTGGTCTCCTTTTAACGTGAATTAATTTAAATTAAAAATATTAATAACAAACAAAAATTGATATTTAATGAAAATATCCAAATGAAAGAATATTGGGAATATCTAAAAGTGAATCTCAGTGGATTAGAGAGATGAAATAAGTGAGTAACATAGCATCATGATTTCTTATATATCATATCATGTTCATTAACTATGTTTGAAACCGTGATATGTAATTTTGATAAGGATTGATCTTGATTTTACTAACCGTCATGTCATTGGACATATCAAAAACTCATAATAACTCCTTAAATTTTATTCTTCATATGACGATATGTGAAGGATAATAATGAGGTTGAATTTTAATTATAATATAATTTTGATTTCTAAAATTATTGTTAATTATAAAGATAATGTATCATTAACATCAGTTATATCCTTTGATTTGTTTATCATAATCCATGTGTCACTAGTGATCATTATTATGTAGCTTTTATGTAATAATAATTAATCATAAATAAAAATCATAACATAATTTCATAATAAGTAAATTATTCAACTACATATCCATTCTTGTTTTTCCACAAAACATTTCTTGTGGTTGTCTGTTATTGCATATAACTAACATCCATTTTTTGTGTTTTTCATTATTTCTAAACAAAACCCATTTTCAAAGTTATTACTTATGATATGATTAAGTCTACAAATTATTTACTTTATAGTTCATTATATTTATAAATAAAATCGCAATATGTAAAATGAATTAATAAATAATAATATATAATTAAAAAAAAATTTCTAACAAAAATTAAGAGAACATATTAAAAAATTAACAAATTAAAACATGTATAAAAACAAATAAAATTAGGAGTAAAAAAATTTAAAAAATGTTAACCATTTTAACCAAACTAAGACATTAAATACAGAAAATAAATTAAATACAAGTTTGATTTTTAATTATTTAATCAATTATAAACTGGTCCGCACACAACATTCACTCTATTGTTATTAATTAAAAATCCAAAACATGCTCCAAACCTTAATATAAAAAATATTTATATTGTTTATATAATTTATAAACTATTTTTGAATAATATATATAGTCATTTATATATCCTTGTAAATTTGAATATTGAAAATAAATATTAGTTCATTAAAGATATCAACAACATAAAGTAACAAATATTTATATTGAATTATACAGAATTTGTTGTATTTTTAATTATTTTACCTATAAGATTTCATCACATAGAGTAATTTTATAATAAAATATTTGATTTTATCATTGAATAATATTATTATGATATATATACATCATAATTTTGTAGGTATATCACTTTGGAAATTTTCTCAGATCATTTAATTCTTTTCAATCCCTATAACGTTAGTCGTATGTCCAATAAATAGTTAAAACACTTCTAGTTTTTTGGTAGCTTGGATACCTTTTCTATTATCATTTTTAATAGATATGGTAATTGTATATCGATTATTTCATGAATTTTTAGAAAGGATTATTTCTTGTAAAATTATATATATATATATAGCATTCAAGTATATCTAAAAAAATATATTTCAATTCAACAAAGTATTCCAATAATAGAAATATGCTAATGTGTTCTATTATTAGGACCAATAAAAATAGTCAAATGTATTAAATATGTTCCCCCAATAATATCCTCATTTTGATGATCACAATAAATGGTATTTAAAAATATTAAATAAATTTTACAATGATGAATAAGTTAGTTCTATTATTTCAAATTTATCTTTAATTTTCATTAAATTATCTCTTATTATTATAATAGAGAATAAACAAGGTAGAAATAAATAGGAAATTGATTAGAAGTATATTTATGTGAAAATTATGTAAATATAAATACAGATAAATACATTAAAAATTATTTTCAAAATATTAATAAAAATATAATAACAAAAACAATACAATAGAAAACCAGAATATATGTTTTTAAATATTTTTCCAATACTTTCATAACATTTTTCATTATCCTTAAATTTATAGATATTATGCAAAGAAATTTTACCATAAAATAGGTGGATATAATCTTCTTTAATATACTTGTAGATATTTATATTCTTCATTTGTTGTTTTTAAAATTTCTTATCATTGATTTATTGAGATGTGGCTTTTAGAGGAGGAACGTGGGAGAGATGGGTTGGTTATAATGGATGGTGGTATCACCTCAAAATTACCATAAATTTTGGATATATTATATTTTGATTTAGTTTTGAACATATATATATATAATTTATCAAATTAGTTTATATTTTTGGGTTTGGTTTGAGGGCATGGTTAGAGAAACATGAGGTCAGAGGGTGGTTTGTTGGTAGATGTGTTGATTGGGTGAGGCGTAGGTACAATGTATTTTTGTTTCAAGGTGATAAGTGACATAGTTTTGATGATATTATAGGACTTATATTTATTTAATTTTCATTATATATTTCATTAATGTATTAATTATATATAATATTTATATATTTTAAAGATATGATTCAAAACATATTGAAGAAGAGGATTGATCATGGTTTGGAATAAAATTAGATACATTATCCTAAGATATTTGAGTTTATATTGGAAGGATAATGAATGTATGGGTAGGTTATGTTGTTCTTATATTGTTTTTTATAGTAAAGGAAATGTCGTTTGGTTTGACATGTCATAGGGTATAATCATTTGTGATGAAATAAAGAGAGGGTGAATTATAGATAGAGGAGTTTCAAAATTAGGTATGGTTTGGTGTGTTAAATAATAGGAAAATGGGATTTTAAATTGGTGATAGTGTATTTGGATGATTAAGATGAAATTTGGGAAGGGTAGGATATAGAATTGAATGCTATGAAAGTATGGTTTTATTTAGAAATGCTTTGAGAATGTATTTTTTATCATGGGTAAATCCTATATATTCCTTCAAAACTAAGTTTAGATTCACCATAAATAAATTATATGAATTTTGTATATTAAAATTTTTAATTTTTATATAAATCTTATATTTTATTTCCCTCATCAATAAGTACCTATTCAAACATTTTAGTAATAGAAAATGTTATGAAAAGATTCTCAGGAGGTGTCTCAAAAACGTGTAGGGTGAATATGTAAATTTAAATATTAAAATATTATTTTATCTTATTTTAAATGAATAAAAATGATTTATTATTAATGATGATATTTATCAAACGTATAATACAATAATTTATATGTTACATTTTGACTATGGTAGGAACACCCCACTAGGTATCCAATTAATCGAGGGCTTGTAATATCACTCTCTTGGAAAACACTCACTCATATAGTTTATTTTTTACCTTTTAAGGATATGTAAAAACAATTTAGATATACTAAAATATATAATTTAGGATTTTGAAATAAGAAATTTCATGAAGGAAATCAGAGATATTTGTATTTATACATCAACTCTATTTATATATCCTTTTCATTAAACAATAAATGTATTAATGCATTTATAGACTATCCAATATTTTAGATAAAGGAAAATTAAATTAAACCACACTCTTACTAATTTAAATAGTCACTTAATCCCCATGTTCTTATTCGATTATCCATTACTAGCATGTATATTATTAGATATGATCATGTTTTCTCTATTAGTAGGGAGTCTAATGACATTAGAAATATAATTTCTTAAAAACATTAACCCTTATCTTAAATTTTCAATGTCACTTCTATAGACTTATGGTAGGTATAGAGTTTTATAATTGTTGAAAATTCGTAAAAGAGTTCTATGTGAAATTTTTTGATAATATTTGTATGAAAAAAAAGATTCCATCATCATCAGTATGTAATGTGGCCCTTTATATAATATCATTAAGAATTATACATATCCTTATAGATCAATGTACAATAATTTTTTAGAGAGAAATTATAAAATTATCTCACTAAAGATTTATCGCTTAATATGAGGGATTAATATTAGAGGTTATAAAAAAAGAGAAATATATTTCAGTAGATATGAAATAAAATATGATCATATATTTCAAGAAAAATTCATTACACATTATCAATTTATTTGAAAATAAATAAATGATTGAAATTTATCACAATAATATATATCTCATAGAAAAAATATATAGATATTAATTTCATATTAAATACCTTACCATATTCATTACTTGTTGACTTTAATTCATAAGTAATATATAGAGACTATATTTGGATGAGAATGAAGTCATGGTTCAGTAAATGAAGTAGTATCAATTCTTTAAAAACATTTAAGAAATAATTTTTCATGAAAAGTTTATCATCCTAAGTAAATAAAGAACACAACATATTTGATATTTATTAATTTCTATGAACAAAATATTAATTCTACTTTTAAGGGGACCCTATGTTCGATGGGATACCAAATACGCAATAAAGCGTTTCATTGAAATTTTATGTTGCACACTAATAATATAATATTATTATTATAAATGGTAGTTAACATCTAGTCGTTTTAATGGAGTAAATGAACAGAACCAACTAAAAAATGAATATATATGTTTCTTAAATGTTTTTATATTTATCCAATAAAAGATAGAGGCTAAAAATGTGAATGAATCGAATTTTAAACAAAGTTTACATTAACATGTTGATTTACATCCTATTAATAGAAAACCCTCTTTAAATATTGTTTTGGTCAAATTTATATGATTCATTTGAAAAAATAAAATTCAACATTAGAATCGGGACATCAAAATTTACTTTGGCTAAATTTATGGTCTTTTTCTGATAAAATTCATTTTTTATGAATAGTGGAAAATACTATATTTTAATTCAAAAGTGCTTTTTAACCATATATATTTATATTGTTATATTATTTTTTTAGTTGGTTTTAATGTTCAATTAGATTATATTTTAACCATTTAATCTAATGGTGGTCATTGGAATTAATTTCACATTGAAATTGGACATAAACAAGTGTCAATATTTTGATAGATAATGTTTCTTAAAAATAGATTATTTTTTGACAATGGTAATTAAATTTAAATTAATTAATTCAAATTATATGAATTGAACTTGGTAAAATAGTAATTATTTTTTAATTTGGAATACCAAATATAGCTTAGGCTTAATGTTTGGCATTTTTCTGAAACACATCAATTTTTGATTAATTGTGAAAGCACTTAGTAGTAGTAAAAAAACCATATTTTACATTTAAATGATTTTTTACCAATTATATGAATTGAATTTAAAAAATATGACATACATGGTTGTTATTAATATCTAAAATGTGTATTAATATGATTAAAATAAGTTTTTATGAATAGTGACTTTTTACTTTTAGTTACAGCGGTTAAAGTTAAATAGGGTAAATCAAGGTAAAAATAATATTCTAATAATGCCAAATTACCAAAACACAAGTCCTATCCTTATTTTCTATGTCATTTACGACCATGGGAATGATTGGGTATATTTTGGGACCCCATTGAGCCACTTGGGTGTGATAATGAAACTTTAGATTAATTAACTTAGAGTAAATGCAAAAATGACAAAAACAAATATTTTTTAGTAAATTAATTTTTTCATGGGTTTATATAAATTATCTTTTAGAATATTAATATTAATTGTAAATATAAATTTATTTCATACATCATGATATTTTTCTTATAATATTTATATATCATATAAATTATATTATTTATGACACAATAATGATGCATTATTAACCTCATTAATAAATGATTTAAATAAATATGAGTATAAATATTAAAACAATATCCAAAAATAGTCCAAATCTTATTCAATGATTTTTTTTACCAATATTCATCTTATATTCGACATTAATGTTTTTCAGACCTTCAGAAATCGAATATCATTGTATAATAAAATAATATTTTCAAATTTTCCTAAAGAGCCCCTCCTACCCCTTATAAGAATCCCTCATTTCTAACCACTTCCAAACACATATCAAGCCTCTTGGAACATCCATCCCCTGACCAAATAATCTTTAAAGATACATATCCTCCCCCAAGAAGCCTTACCTTAGTTATAACACACTTCAATAATTCGTTATGGTTCATGCCAATGGAAGTTACCCAAATTAAAGTTAAAACATTCTATAAAAATATTTTGTTTTATTTTGTTTTATTTTTCATATCCAACCCCATAAACACATTTTATTACTTTATTTTATACCAAAACCAGTATCCTATATATACTAGGGCGTTTTAATGACAATAATTCAAACTAGACTTACAGACCCCTCCATCAAATGGGTGAAGAATATACTGTTTTGTGGATGGAAAACTAGCGCCTCACGAAACGATGATTGTTCAATAATCTCCTACCGCCTCTCATGGATGCCATACAGATAGAACTGTATTTATATATGATATATATATATTGTTTATTTTTTCATTATGCTTCTTTATTTTTAATTTATATCATTATTTTCTGGTTTCCAATTTGGGTAAAACGTGATGATTTCATTTGAGGAAGTGAAGACTATCACCCCCTCAAAATGATATGACTCTTTAATGAATTATGTGGGACATATAAAGGATAGATTTAATGATATTATATATGATATTATACAGGAATTATTATATACTTATGTATCATTATGTTTTTATTCAATTAAAATACAAAAAAATGAAAGTGGCGTTCATGCCTATGTACGGCTTACCATCTCTATGAACGATACATTTCATTTCTTATATCTAAATGTTATTAACTATTATAAATACATATATATAATGTATATATAGTATATATATGAAATAAAAATCATTTATATCATTTTCTATATAATTTAATTTTGACATCATGGAAAAATTGTAATTATAACAAGTTCATTTTTGACTCATGTTCCAAAAAATGATAAAATTTCCAATATGAATTCAAATAATTAACTAATTATTATATCAAGGAAATAAGTGATATAAAAGGAATAATAAACATTAAAAAATTAATAATCACATATATAATAACTATTTTTATTATTCAATAAGAACAATGAATATACAAGACAAGTCGGACTTGAGGTAAGAGGTTTCTTATCTCACTTTTAATTCCATGATATTTCTACTATTCGCTGCTTATTTATTGCATGTGGTGTATTTTTTATTGATAATTGATATATATTATAATTATTATCTTTATATTAGTGTTACTCTATAATTAATTTTGTGGTTATTAAATTTTGTTCATATGACTCGATTGATTACAACGAATTAAGGGTTTCTCATCTCACTTTTATTCACGTGAGATTCATGCTATATTGGACACTATTTCCATTTGTATGGAGTATTTACTGTCCTTTATTTTATTATTTTTTAAATATATTTTAATTTATTGGTATTTATATCATCTTTTAATGATACTTATTTCATGTGTTGTATGTTTCATAAGTTACCAAATTGGTACGAGAATTTCAAATTTCATTTTCCACTCATTGGGCATTACAAATACTTCATTGATTATTTTACTCCATTATTATGTGTGGAGTCACTATTTATTATTAGTGTATTAATATAAACTCCCCTTTCTGTGGATATACATTTGATACACAGATCTACTCCATTTATAAATTATCAAGTCATCGATATGAACTTGATAAGAGTAATTTTAACTCAGTCTCCATTTATTGTGTTAAACATCCAATTCATTGGTGTTGTTTTTAAAAGAATATGTGTGAATGTCTTATGATTTATTTACACTGAATATCCAATCATATTAAGTGTATTTATATTTTTCAAACGTGATTATGTTGTTGATTTATTCTTAACCTAAGAATACAGTCTTTATAAGATATTTCATATCAATTTACATTCCATTGAGACTTCTTTTTTTTATACACCAATTAATTTTTAAATTTTTATATAATATAATTTTCCATAGTATATCATTAATCCATTTCTTCTCATTATTTTATAATTTTTTTATTACCTCAATTATTTTTATTCAATTGTCTCTCTTTTGGTTAGGAACTCTAACTAAAATATCATTTTAAATGTTTAAAATATTTATTATTCTAAATCGTTATAATTAAGTTCCATGTTTTAAAAATTGTTTTCAGGATTTATTTATATGGAAATTAAATTTTTAAAATTAAATTTCCTTTTTAAAGTTTCAACGTGGTATGGGACACATTGATTGAAAAATCTATTTTTAAACGGCTTCTTGACAAATAGCGTGTCCTTTAAAAGTTTTCAAGAAAAAGTGGGATATTTATCTCAAATAGTTTTGATAATTTTTTTCATCTATTTCAATATCCTTAATTATTCTTTATTGAGATTAATCTATTACAATACAATATTTTATATTGTATTGAATGAGTTATGTTTGACTGTGGATGTGCTATTTTTATACAATTCATTTTTTGTGGATAAAGTATTGAAATTTTGTATGCAAGTATTAATTCAAATTATTATTTTATGTTTCAAAATTTTCATATGTAGAATGCATTGGACTTAGTAATTGATGGGTGGAGCCCGCTATAGCTCCTCGATGCATCGGTAGGTCTCATTAGACCAACCAGTTTCTTGGAACAAGGCCTTGACAAAATCTTTTTTGTAGTCTTGGCATGAGGACTTGACTATGCGGTTATGATGTTCAACATTATGCATTACATTATTATTAGATTATATATTGATATTTCATGTGTTTATTTGACTAGTAGAAACACCATGACTATGTTTTATTATTGAATTATTTACTCATCTCATATTCCTGCCATAAAGTGTTCATGTTTACTATTTGTAAAGGCATGTGTTTTCCATTATTCACCATGTCTAATGTTACTGTTATATTCTGATTTACTGCTTACACTTACTAAGAATTTGATCTCACCCCATTCTTATGTTTCTTTTTTCCAGGGTATGAAGAAGTTAGTTATGATTTACTTGCATTATTAATCTTGGAATCATGGAAGATTGTAATTGAAAAAATTAGGGATGTTTTTCTTTTCATGTTGTAATGTTGAACTTATGTATGTATATTCTTTCCAAGACGAATAAAATGATCAGTCCTTCATGAATTGATTCCTTGTAATCATTCCAATGTATTAAGATAATTCACCGGCTCCTGGATTCTGGGGTCGGGGCGTTACAATTGGTATCCGATGAAGTTTAATACAAAACATGGAAACTAGATTTATATAAAGTATGATTAGAGAACATTTCCCTAAGATAAACCTTGATGATTAGTATATATGAACATCCAATAATTTTGGTAATTTAGAGATTTCTTGTATTTTCCATGAAATACATCCCTATATAGATACATGCAGGTTGAGGCGGCTCTAACAGAAATGTTCCTTAGAGTGAACAATCCGACAAGGAGTTTCAGGCTTGACTCGTGGTATCCTGGTATATGATAACGAGCCTTGATGAACTCGTGGTTATGACACTCCCATGGTATATTCTTAGGATAATTTACATTTTCTTTATAAACTGATTTAATGGATTTTAATATAATATAAGAACAAATGAACTTGGTTAATCATATGGTGTTTAAAATTATAAAAAAATGTGTCCTGGTATTCTCTAAATGATTTTATGACTCTTGTTACTCACACAATGCTTTCTGGTTTTAGTCAATGGATGGATTCCAAGGAAGTCATTCCAAAATTGAGGATGATGTACAAGGTGGGTATTATGCTGGAAATGAAAAAAAATGGAATGTTGATAGGCGTAAATGATATCGTGTTTATGCTGAATCAGTTTTCCAAAAATATGATAAACAACATATATATTGACCAACTACCATACAAATCAAACACAAGAAATGTGTTGAATGATAAGATATACTGTAGTGGAGACCATGGAGAAAGGAAAGCTCATTTTCCATCATGCTGGATATGTGGAAGGGGACAACTATGAAGTTGTCATAATGGAGAAAATAAATGGATTATGTGTGGGAAAGAAGGACATAAAGTAAATAATTGGCAAGGAAAAATGAATGGTACTATGGATGAAAATAAAAATGGCCCCAATAATCCATTTACAATTACTTTCTATAAATCTAGGGGACATGGAGATTACCCGAGTGAATGACCTATTCTATAGTATATCCTGTTGGTCAAGTAAAAAAGCTACGTGGAAATAAATTGATGGAAAAATATTTAAAAGTACTAGTTCTCTTGTTGATGGGATTACTTTGGAATTATTTTCTCTTGTATTTATAACCCTACATATTTTCATGTGACAATGATATTTGAGGGACTATTATCTATTCTCTTGTGGATATAGTTATAAATATCCTTTTGGTTTTAAATGATCATTGAGTTTGAGGCAATTAGAAGTTATTAAATTTTGGAACAAAAAGGTGAGGTATGATATAACATTTGGGGTCAAATTATGTTATGATTATATTGATGAATTTGTATAATTTTGGTAATTTTATAAAATATTATTCTTGAAATAGTACAGTACATAGACCGTGTCACAACCCATCGCATTGGAAAAAGATGTGGGAATCGAACCCAAAAACAGAGTGCGATTGGGATTGATCGCCTACCACTGGACTACATGAATTCCATGGTTAGTATGACAAAAATATTTTTAGTTAAATGATTTTATTATGATTATTTGGGACTTTATTTATTATCAAATGGATATCCTTAGTATAGGAAAACAATTTCGTGATTAAGTGATAAATGTTATTTTGGAAGTCATTCGCTCTGTTTGGAACACTATATATCTAAAGAAAAAAGAATACTATGGGATTTCATTTAAGGAGTAATGGTGGATTTTTTTCTATATATTGGGTTATTTATTGAAATGTTTAACATATCATAGTGAATATGTGACTAGGTAAATTACTTTGGAGTATGTGACTTTAAGGTTAGTCGATGTCATTTAGAGATATAATTTAACATGGAAGACTACATAACCAATTTCTATTAGGTTTTGGGATGAAATATTATTTTAGATTATATTGATAGATTTTAAGGATGTTTTTTTATTTAATGTTATTTAGTTATCTTTGGGGTATTGTTGGTTTAATTTTAGAAATTAAGATTATTTTTTTTCTCTAATGGATTGTCCTTCTTTGGGATCACCTGATCTTGTACTAACCATTATGGTGGTGGTTAATCTCTAACAAAGAGGTAAATATATTTTTTATCCTTTTTGTATCATTTGATTCTCTAGATGTTTATTCTTGCTCTTTTGGTGTGACCAAGTCATCATGAATACTCATAATTTGAAAAAATAAGATGTGTTAGTGGTAAAAATTTATTAATGAATGAAACTATACTTAAAAAGTAAGTATATCTCATTATTTTATTAGTCAATATCATAAATAAATTCCTCAACTTTATGAAATGGAACGTAGAACAAATAAAACGTTATCAATTTACTTTTCTTACTAGGAAACTAATGACTGTTTATCCCATGACAGGTATGTGGTTTTCTTATTGTAAAATTTCTCCTGATCATGTTTTCTATCCCACTCCATCAGAACATGACAATTTTTTTATCTTCTGTATCCACGATTTTCTACATTCAATCCTATTATGGGTTATCTAGGTCGACCATTGTACTTTTATTTCTTTATTTTAAAGTGATAGTTTTACTAACTCTTTTCCGATGTGGGACTTTTAATGGTGTTTTGAATCCCAATTTTCTTATTGCAGGGACATAATTCCCAAAAGAGGGGAAGGATGTAACATCCCAGGTAAATAAATCACATGATATTTATAATAATTATTAATATTCGTGAACTAAATATTAATTCTATATTAAAGGGGATACTATGTTCGATGGCATAACCGATATGCAATAATGGGTTTCATTGAAATGTTACTTTGCACACTAATAATATAATATTATTATTTTAAATGGTAGTTAACACCAAGCCATTATAATGATTGGAATGAAAAGAACTAACTAAAAACTGATTATATATTTTTATTAAATGTTTTTACATTTATCCAAAAAAATTTAGAGTCTTCAAATGTGAATTAATCTATTTTTAAACATAATATAGTTTAAAATGATGATTTACTGCATTTTAATGGAGAAACCTCTTTAAATATAGTTTTGGTCAGTTTTATATGTTCCATTTAACAAAATAAAATTCTTCTTTAGAATCAAAAAAATCAAAATATACTTGGGGTAAATTATTTGGTATTTTTTTGATAAAAATCATTATTTATAAATAGTGAAAAATACTATATTAAAATTCAAAAGTTCCTTTTAATATAATTTATTTATATAGGTTATATTTTCTTTTTAGTCGGTTTTAAAGTTTAATTAGATTATATTTTAACCATTTATCTTACTGGTGGTCATTGGAATTAATTTCACATTTAAATTGAACATAAACAAGTGTTAATATTTTGATTGATTTTGTTGTCTAAAAAATGCTATTTGATTTGACAACAGGAATTAATTTTAAATTAATAAATGCAAATTCTATGTATTTAGTATTTTAAAATAGTCCTTGTTTTTGAATTTTGAATACCAAATATAACGTAGGCTGAATTTTTGGTATTTTTCTGAAAAACATCATTTTTTTAATGAATAGTGAAACTACTTAGTAGTAGTTAAAAACCTGATTTTTTCATTTAAATGAAATTTTACCACTTCTGTGTATTGAATTTCAAAAATCTGATATATATTGTTATTATTAATATGTAAAATGGGGTTCAATAAGATGAATTTTATTTTGGTGAAAGTAACGTTTTTCTTTCATTTACTGTGGTTAAATAAAAATAGACCAATTCAAGATAAAAATAATATTATAATAATACCAAATTTGCATAACCCTTGTCCTATCCTTATTGGTTGAGTAATTTACCACCATGGGAATCTTTGGGTCAATTATGGGACCCCATTGAGCCAATTGGGAGTGATAATGATAGTTTAGATTAATTATATTAAAGTAATGGCAAAAATAACATAAACAAATATCTTTTAGTAAATTAAATTTTACAAGGGGTTATATAAATTATCTTTTTGAATATAAATATACATTAAAAAGATAAAACTATTTAATACATAATGTTATTTTATTTATATGTTAGATATCATATAAATTATACTATTTATGACACAATAATGATTTATTATTTACCTCATTAATAAATGATTTAAATAAATAAGATTATAAATATTAAAAAATATACAAAACCTATCCAATTCTTATTGGATTATTTTATTTTAACCATTATTCATCTTATCATCAACCTTAATTAGTTTTGGAAATTTTAAAACCGAATATCATTATATAATAAAATAATATTTTCACATTTTCATAAAGAGCCCCTCATCCCCCGTACAAAAATCCCTCACTTCTACCCAATTACACACACCTCTAAAGCCTCTTGTCTCATCCAAACCTGGCCCAAATAATCTTCCAAGATCCATATCCTCCTCCTAGAAAAATTACATTACGATGAAGACACTTGAAAGAGTACTTTTGGTTGAAGCAAAAGGAAGTTACACAAATTAAAGGTACGCTTTCTCTTAATTTATTTTGTTTTATTTGGTTTTATTTTACATATCCAACCCCTATACTCATTTTATTCATTAATTTCATAACAAAACAAGTATCCTCAATATACTAGGATTTTTCTTATCTGATTTATTCAAACTACACTTACACATGCCTCCATCTAATGGGGGAAGACCATATAGTTTCTATGGATGACAAACTAATGCCTCACGAAACGATGATTGTTCAATTATCCCATACCGCCTCTCATGGTGTACATTAAGATGGTTGTTTATTTATATATGATATATATGTTATGTCTTTGTTTTCTTTATTCTTCGGTATTTTCCATTTATATCATTTATTTATGGTTTTAATTATGGGTAAAACGTGATAATTTCATTTTTGGAAGTGTGGACTACCGCCCCCTAAAAAGGATATGACTCGTTAATAAATTATGTGGGAAGTATAAAGAATGGATATAATGATATTATATATGTTATTATCCTGGATTTTTTACATACCTATGTAACATTATGTTTTAATTCCATTAAAATACAAAAAAAATGAATGTAGAGTTCATGCGTACGTATGGCTTACCATCTCCATGAACAGTACATTTCATTTCATATCACCAAATATTATGTAGTATTATAAATACATATATATACATGAAATATAATATATATATATATATTATATCTAAATCATTTATACCATTATAGAGATAATGGAATTTTGACCACACGGAAAAATTGTTATTATAATAAGTTCATTTTGACTCAAGTTCCAAGCATCGATAAAATATCCAATATGAAATCAAATAATAAACTAATTGTTATATCAATGTAATAAGTGATATAAAAGGAATAATGAACTATAAAAATGTTCATAATCATGTGGAAATTTACTTAAGTTTATTATTCAGGAAGAATAAGGAACATTCAAGACATGTTCGACTTGAGGTAAGAGGGTTCTTATATCAATTTTAATTCCTTGAGATATCCATTGTTCGCCACTTATTTAATGTATGTGGTGTATTTTGTACTGAAATTTGATATATATTATCATGATTCACCTTATATTAATGGTACTCTAGGATTTATTTGGTTGTTATTTACTTTTGTTCATATAACTCGATTGATTACAATGAAGTAAGGGGTTTTCATCTCACTTTTTTTCTTGTGAGATTCATATTATATTGGCCACTATTTATTTTTGTGTGGAGTATGTACTACCCCTGATTGTATTATTTTTGTAGTATACTTTAGTGTATGGGTATTTACATCTTCATTATATGATACATATTTCATGGGGTGTGTGTATCATAAGTTACAAAATTGGTATCAGAATTTCAAATTATAATTTCCACTAATTAGGCTTGACACATACTTCATTGATAATTTTACTCTACGATTATGTGTGGAATCACTATTTATTATTTGTTTAGTAATTTCCAGTCCCCTTTATGGGGATATAATTTTGATACACATAATCATCCCATTGATAATTTCTCAAGTGATTGATATGAACTCGGTAAGAGTAATTTTAACTCAATCTCCATTAATTGAGTTAAACAACCAATTCATTGGTGTTGTTTTTACAAGAATATGGGTGAATTTCATCTGATTTATTTACACTAAATATCCAATCATATTGAGAGTATTTATATTTTTCACAGATAATTATTTCATTTATTTATCCTTATCATAGGGATACGGTCATTATAAGAGATTTCATCTCAATTTACATTCTATTAATACTTCTTTGTTGTTATACACAAATTCACTTTGATATGGTGTATATAATGTACTTTGAAATAGTATATCATGAATCTCTTTATTCTCATTATATTATACTATTTTGATTATCACAGTTTTTTTATTCAAGTGTCTTTCTTTTGTTCAGGAACACTAACTAAAATATCATTTTAAATGTTTTAAAGATTTATTATTCTAAATATTTTTCATTAATGTCCATGTTTTAAAATTGTATTTTAGGATTTATTTATATGTACATTAATGATTTAAAATTAAAATTCCTTGTAAAAGGTTCAATTTCGTGTGGGACAATTTGATTCAAAAATATATTTTTAAATGACTTCTTGAAAAATATTGTGACTTTTAAATGTTTTCAAGTAAAAGGGGGATATTTCACTGAAATAGTTTTGATTATTATTTTCATATATGTCAATATCGCCAATTATTCTTGATTGAGGTTAATCTATTACAAAACATTCTTCTATATTGTATTGATTGAGTTATGTTTGAATGTGGGCGTGTTATTTATATACAATTCATGGTTTGTGGATAATGTATTGACATTTCATATACTAGTATTAATACGAATTTTTATGTTATGTTTTGAAATTTTCAAATGATAAATGAATTGGACATAGTAAGTGATGGGTGGAGCCCACTATAGCTCCCCGATGCATTTGTATGTCTCAAGAGACAAACATGTGTCTTGGCACAAGGCCTTTAAAAAATATTTTTTGTAGTCTTGGAATGATGCCTTGACTATGTGGTTATGATGTCTGGAATTATGCATTCCATCATTATGAGATTATCTCTTGATATTTCATTTGGTTATTCGTCTAGTAGAAACACCATGACTATGATTTATTACAGCATTATTTTCTCAGCTCATATGCCTGCCATAATGTGTTCATGTTTAATATTTTTAAAGGCATGTGTTTTCAAATATTCACCATACCTAATCTTTATGTTATATTTTGTTGTATTTCTTACTCTTACTAATCATTTGAGATCAGCAATTTATTATGTTTCATTTTCCCAGGATAGGAAGAAGTTAGTTATGAGTGACTTTCACGACTAATCCTGGAAGCGTGGATGTTTCTAATGGAATAAATTAGGGTTGTTTTTCTTTTCAAGTTGTAATGTTGAACTTATGTATGTATCTAGTGTCCAAGACTACTAAACTGATCAGTCCATTTATACTTGAATCCTACTAGTCATGCTAATGTATTAAAATAATTCACCGGCTCCAAGATTCTGGGGTAGGTGCATTACAAAAATTAAGATATTGATGAAATATTTAATAGTCATAAACAAATTTTCTAATTTATATAATGTTATTATTTTGAAATTTTAAATTCCATTCATTTAGCCGGTATTCATGTTCCCATTGATCATTTTGTAACAGTGGTTATGGTTGGTGTTCACTGATATTAGATATTCCATTCGGTTAAATATTTATAAGAAATTGTTGGACGGACATTAGCTATGGGGAATTATTTCAAAATATTATCTGCCCACTCTTTATTAATGATTGAGTGTCTAATTTTATAGAGTATTATATTTTTGAGTATGAAATTATCATTAAGATCATATTAATATTATGATTAATATAATAGGAACACTAAATGTTAAAATGTTTTCTAATTTTTTTCATGATAATATACTATTTCAGTAAACTCGAGAGATTTATCTTATTTTTGTAAATATTGAAGGTAGTTGTCTTTGATTTCAATGATTTTGGAACATGAGTAATTTTATAGATTTCTTAAATGTTGATATTGTACTTTTCGTATAATAAGTAGTCATTACATGATTATAAGTATAACAAAAAATTAAAACAATGATTTTTATACATACAAATTGAAAAAACACATTATAACTATCACATATTCATATTTAATAATGGATAATTAAATATTGTTTTTCACCATTCAAGACATAGACATAAGTTAAAATCTATAAAAACAAAAAACAATATAAAATTTGTTATCTAACCATGATGATCTGAAATTACCATCAAAATGATATTTATAAAGTAAATCTTCATAGGAATGATAACAGAAAAAAAGATAAATGTTTTCTAAAAAAAATAAAAAATTATTTACGACATCTAGGGGTTGTTCTTTTGTATTTTCTTGAAAATATGCTCAAAATTATACCGAAAAAATGATATATAGAAAATTTTATACAATGTATGGTAAACTAATGATCATCTAACTATAATTTTTTTATATTATTATTTTTTAATTTTTTCCAAACCTATCTGATATGTTGTAATTAATAGATTGTTAACTGTAGAGGATTTTTCAAAAAATAAATGTATAATTATGTTTATTATATAATTTTATTTTATTATAATAATATTTTTTAGTTTTGAAATCATAAAAATGAGAAATAAATCATGTTCCCCCAACATAATCATCTTAAATTTACCGTTCCTAAGTTTTAAAAAAATATTTAATAGGGGATTTTTGAGTTCATATAAATAATATATCATTTATATAGATCTAAAAATAAATAAATCCTTATGAATTTTCTTCATAAAAATGTTTAATTTTATATTCATTTTAAAATCATATTTTGTAATATAATATTTACAAAATGATCATACTCATCTATTATATCTTATTGAAGACCATAGTGAGGTTTGTTAAGTCAAAAAATATATTAAAAAAAGAGAGGATTTTAAAACAATTAATTTTATGAAAAAAAATATTCCCCCAAAATAAATCCATTTAAAAAGGAGATTTTAACATCCATTTAAAAAATAAGGAGATTTAGATTTACAGAAAAAGAATGTAGAATTCAAACAGAATCATGCCAAGCAATCAGATAAATATTAAAATCATAATCTATTCATTACTCATGATTTAATAATTTTATAAATAAATATAAATTTATTATATATAATTATAAAATTTACTTCATTTTTGTTTTAACAGATCTACATTATACATATAATATGATAAACATTATGCCTTTTAACTAGAGTCTATATATTATTTGAAGAAAATTATTGGAGCTCTTCTTGTATTAAAATCGTCTAATGTTCATCATCAATGGTTTCATATTTTTTTTATCATATGGGAAATACACTCTAGATAGTCACATTCATTATGAATAGTATTTCTACTTATGATTGATCACCAAATATTACGAATGGAATTTTCAATATGATGATATCTCAACCCCTCTATTTCATTTGTAAGTATGATACCTTTTATTTATTACTTTTTATTTCATGTTTTTTATTTCAAATTATCTTAGTGTTTTAAGATTGTTTGGATCCTATATGATAAAATTATAGAAGACCATTCCATTTATAATGGAACCATAACACGGAAGTCAATTTTCTACATAGAGGTTTTCCCCTCTCTAGTAGGAGAGGGACTCATTCACCTTTTAGGCGGTTCATGTGGTGTAGTATGGGTATCCTGAGAGGGGTTGGGATATAGTTTATGTGAAACATGTCATGGAGTTTTATACTCTTCGTAGCCCATGTTATACTTTATATTGGGGTACCATGGTGAAGACATGTTGTTCATGATGTGTTCAGAAGAACCTGGTCATGGTTTAACCATTTTTTGATTTATTCAATATTATAATATGAAATTACGAATATACCTCAACCAAATTTAAAAACCCTTTAACCTCTCCATCCAATTTCAAAAGCGCCAATTCTTATTTGTGTGTCTGCATTCTGTCCCTTACATCGCTACCCAATTATTGGTGGAATGTCCTTGAGAATCAATTTTAAAACATAAAGTGTATATTTTCCTATCCCTTATCATTTATATCATTTCCTTATGAGTTTTATTATCACACTATAAAGATTGGGGCCATGATTTTCTGTTAACCCAACAAACTGGTATAAATTTTGATATTTAGGGTTCCACCAATTCTTCATGAGATCTATATTACTCATATTAAGTGGTCTCTCACAATATATCAATAGAAACACCTCAATATTGAACGTGGTTCTATATCCATTAATTATTAAATTACCCATTTATTTATTCACTTTAATATTTAATTTTTAAAAAATTTAAATACTCTGTTATTTTATTTTATAGATTTGCTTCTTATTTTTATTTTTTCATTTTACCTGGGTTGTGCAAATTATTTTCAAGGTGAGTTTTATGTGAAAATTAATAATTAACTATTGTTGGAATTTTTATCTAAATAAAACTTATTTTAATCAGTTAAAAGTCATTAGAAAATAGGTTTTTGGGAAGGAAATCCCATTTTGGGTGTAGGTACCCTTAAACTATTTATTTGTGTCAGCCAAGATAATGTATTAATTCTTATTCATCTCTACTATCTATTAATACAAGTAGAGATATATCCAACCAGATATGAGTATTTCATTGCATACTTATGTCATTATAATAGGCGGCCCTAATATTAGTGTCCATATGGTTATTTTCTAGGTTCAATATTTTCAATTTACATTTTTTTAGTTTCCTTCATTAGTTTTATTTGATAAAATAGAGTTAGCATGAATTTTATTTTTCTAATAATTTAATAATGGTTAATTTAATTGAATTTTTTTCAAACATAAATTGGTGGTGAAATTATAGGATAATCCTTTATGTCCCATAGAAATGTGTATCCATTTTTTTCTCAGATTTTAGTGTGATTACATTAATGTTGTATCACTTATTCTACTCCCCGTAGAATTATTCCACATTTGTTAGATCACTTATTATATTTATTAAGATTTAGATTTATATTTCTTTTCCTAGTTATGTTTCACAAGTGTATCATTTATTTTATAAAATATTATTTAGATTCTTTTTATTGTTATATATTATAACATGTTGCAGTTATTAATGTTTAGGATATGTCGAGTCCCCATTTAGAACCCAGTGGTTGGATAATTGGGTGAAACAATTCCCTAGAAGAGTTATTGATCCAAAAACAAGTTAGTAACCCATGGGGATTCGGAATTCCCATAAAAACTTCCTAAACACATGTTCATGAGCAAGTATGAGGTGTATTCTGATTCAATATATGACAAATGGTTTCAAATCATAGTTTTTTATGTTATTTTGGGATTAATATAGAAAAAATATTGGTTTTTTGGTTCTCCTGAAAGTGGTATGACGTAGTGTATAAATAACCATTTAATTACCCAACCATGATTTATCATGGTATTTCATGAATGAGAAATTGATTTTTTTATTTAGACATCTCCTTTAATATAGGAAGAGTGTAGGGGTTGTAGACTATAAAAACAAGCCATATGTTATGGAAGTTTGTGGGTAGTTATGTTCTTTTGATCGTGATTTTCTTAGTTATAAAATTAATTATTATGGTTTTTGTTTATTATTTGTTGTTATTATTTAGGGTTTTTATTTTACTTTATTGATTTTTTGTTGTATCATTCCCCCTTGAAGACCCTCTATAAACCCTTAAGAATGATATGTGGACAATTCACTACAGGATAAACTTCCAATTGATCAATATATCATTGGAAAATTATAGGAATAGTGTGAGTGGTGTATAAATTATCGAAAAAAGGTCTAGATGATCATTATGAGTAAGGATCAATTCTTATTTAGGACAAGGATAGAGAAGGAGAGTTTCTCTTTAATAAGCATATTACTTATTGAGGTAGAAATTATCCTCAATAATTTGATGTATTTTCATATATCATTAATAGGGTTTTTGAAGTATCTCAAGTTAAATGTGATTTATTTATTCATTATGGACTCAAAAAATGTTATTGGAATTAGTAATATATGATAAAATACAAGAGTGCATTGAATGGAATTTTCTTAATGCAATGTTTACATATTTGTTTACTCAAACACAATATATATATTCAATTTTTGGATGTTTTTTGAACTTTAGAAGTGCAATAAAATATTCATCAAAGACAAAAACTAGTGCACAATGATTTTTTATTTTTCTCCAAATTGTGTTTCTCAGGATGGGATGATGGATCACATATTTGAAATGGTGCTTTGACCAGAAATTCAATATCATGTTTTTTCGCATGATTAAATAATATATGGATGTATGGATATTATTCATTAATGATAGATATTAATCATGTTGGCCTGAATAGAATGAAGGCGTTCTTTTTATTATTTTATTTTACTACGGATAATCCCCATTTTAAGGGATAAAGGGGAACCCTTTGATCATGTTTGTATTTTTGTAATATTTTACACTTATACCATGACTATAGGTAGTTTTAGTTCTTTTCATAGAATAAATAGGATTTTTGTTGAATCCTGATAAAATATTAGTACTGTTCCTTGACCTTCTTATCTATCTGTTCTTTCTTACCCTATGTGATGTCAGACACCTATCTTCCACCAATGATGTATATAAGGTCACATAAGGCCCTCCTTCACACAAACTGTGAAGACATCAAAACTTTTTTGAATGTGAGATAACATATAATGTTATAATATATTAATATTCTAGTTATAATTGTTCTAAGAACCATGGATCATAGGTAATCCTAATAATATTCATATTCATTCAATGATGTTGATAACCATTCTCATGGGTGTGATGGTGGAGTTGAATCCTCTCAAGGGAATATTTAAAATATAATTAATTCCAAAATAAATGTTATGACATAGATTTATGATGAGAGATGGTGGTTTCCAATAGTTATGTAATCCCTTATGGAGTCAGAAATGAGAAAGGCTACCATTAGAGGTATGGTTCTTATGATATCATCTATTATATTTTCTTTATATTACTCCATTTTTTCCCACTAATTTATTTACAATCATAGTTTTTGATCAGTGGAACTTCCCTTGGATATTAAAACATATGTCATAGAGATATTTAATTCCCTAGAGAATAATAAATAACATTAATTTATGTTTCATTCATGTATTATCTAAATATCCAAGGTGGAATTGACTTTGGATTTTCTCATCCTTGGAATGGACCATTTTGAATATATTTTTAAAATAGACTAGATGATATCATATAAGCACCATATTGATTTTTTTCATTGATTAGTGTCTTTTTCAATCCTAGATGGGAGTGTTCAACCATACTATAGATAACAGGGTCCTCAGTCACCGGAGTGGGGCTTCCACTTCATGAGGTTTTCATAAATAATTTAATGTTTTTTCTATATTTCAAAAGGTCAATCGGAGAAATTATCAGTGTGTGTTACCATCCAGGGTCCTAGAAACAATCTAGGAACATCTGGATGATTTATTAGTTTTCTCACCTAAATGTGATATTTAAATCACTAATTATATGATTGTATAAAAGAATCTTATATATTGAATGGCATATTTTAGGGATATAGAATAATATAAGTAATTAAAAATCTGTTTTAATTATTTAGTTTTTGTGTGGTTTATTTTTCCATGTTTTTATACATGGATTTAACTAATGATTTGATTCCTATAAAATAGAAGATTTTCTCTAGGAATTTTTTAATATTAGATATTGAAACTGATCATTATGAAGAATAAATAATCCCTTCTCCATATTTATTATTTACTTGATTAATTACAAGCTGGGTGGTGGTTCCAAAAAATTGGTCTTCAATCAGATTAATATCAACTTCATGTGAATGAATTCAATATTCCCAATAAATATATTCATTATAAATATTTCTACTATTAATATCTTGTGATGTTAATTTCCATTAATAACACTCCTATGGTTTCCATGCTGTTGATGAACTAAATATTTCATAGGTATCATGATTATATTATTTTAGTATTCATTGATAATATTATAATTTATTCTATAGCTAATGAGAAGAATTGGAAATATTTTTGGATCATTTGGAGGATTCTTTAATATCATCTACTTTATAATTTTACTCTTAATATATATTCTAGATCATATATTTTAGGTTCTTTAGACATGTGGTATAATAGAAATACATTTTGCACAATCCTAATAAGTTAATGACTATTTTCTCTTGGGAATATCCTAGGAATGTATTTGAGATATGGATTTTCTTATGATTATCTTGCTATTTACATTATTCATCCCTGATTTCTCCATGATTGTATCATTGTTGACACTAGTCACTTACAATGGAGTGAAATTTTCATTGACTCAAGAATTTAGATCCTTATTCAATGAGATAAAGTAGCATCTGAACATACATCCCTTATTAGTCCTAACAAGTCATGTCTAGGGATTTATAATAATTTTTGATGTTTTAGTTATATTTTTTGGTTGTCTGTCCATGTAGTGTGATCATTTTGAGTCTTACATTTCTCACCAAATTTTTTCCCATGAAGAAAACTACCAAACGGATGAGCTAGAACTAGATTTAATCATGCATGCTCTAAAGTGTTTTGAGACTTCCACTTTTTGGAAAAAACTCACGGTCAACTGTAACATTTAGTGTTTAAGATGTATCTTCTTTTTAAAATATATGAAACTCAATAATAGTTAGTATATTTATTATCATAAAACAAATTATTTTGATATCAATTACACACCAGATATGGTATATGTTTTCATCGACGCTCTTAGTTGAAAAATGGTTCTCATTTATTTAAAAGAATATAATAGGGAAGATCATTTTTTATCATTTTTTAGAGATAAATTTTCATATAATGTTTCATAAGGTTTGTTTTCCCCTATAAATGTGAAGTTTACTCCTAATATCCTTGGTCTCATATCTTTGGATAAAACAGAATACAAAGAATGTAAATGTATCACAAGAACTATATATGTTTGCGAAACCACCCATGAGTGGTCACTCACTTATAAGTTTATCCTTTTCTTCATGAATCAATATGTGGTTCTTATATTTGTGATAAGGATAATGATGGAAGATTATCATCGATCACAGTGTCTCATTCATCCTAGTTCCATAACAATGTATTATGATATGAGTTATTAGCTTTGGTGATTAAGAATGCGATGAAACATCGTTAATGTTTCATCTTTGTGTCATACATATTAACATTTAAATGATAATAATCATAGTCCATTATGTTTTCTACTTCCTATTGAAACCACAACTTATAAATGAGATGAGGTGTCCATAGAATTTGTTATCAACTTGAATCATACCCATTGGGGGATAAATTCCATCAAGGTTATCATTAACATGATTGTTAAATATAACCATTCATACATATTAGATAGAATATTAAGGTATAGTATATTAGAAAGATACATGTGCATAATATCAAGAGGATGTATGGGTTACCATCTACCGTCATTCCTAATGGAGATACGCACCCAACCTCTAGGTTTTTTAAGGACCAATAAAAGGTGATTGGATATTACGTAATGTTGATGACAACAAAAAAATCTCAAATTAATGGTTAGGAAGAGAGGGATACTTATATTCAAATATACGTGTTATGTGTGTCACGACCCATCCTCGAGAACCGTGCCATGACTACCCCAATCCCTCCTTCCATTGGCCAACGGCTGGCGACTAGCACCAAAGGCGTAAATCCCAAAAGAAGGGAAGGCATTGCCTTTTTTTAGAAACATACACAACAGAGTACGCAAGCGAAGTAAACACTATGTAAATCAGGTACAAGGTAAGTGATGAATAGAAAATGGGCCAGTATACAAACCCAACAGAAAGTATATTATAACTAAAAAGAAAGTACATCAGATGAAAGTAAAACAACAACAGTGAGTCATCCTCTAGAAATCCCACATAATGGGTGGGTACAGATAGTCTCCTCATCCCCTTGGTCCGAATGTCCGCTCCATGTATGCCCTGCCAATGGGTCCACCTCTTGGTATAGTTCAGCTCTACAAGCCTTCACCTTGATCAGTGATGTTCGTCGCCTGCATCCAACACAATGTAGTGTGGGCATATCCTGTGCAGGGGTGAGTATATGATAATCAGTAGGGACCCTGAGACCCCCGAAGGCCTCTCAGAATCCACGAAGGAGAAACCACACAGGAAAGATATAATCACGATGTATCAAAACACTACACGGGTATATTCCCATACATATACCTAAGTCATCAGTTACAGTTCAGCTACATCTTCCGAGCCCATGCACAACCTAGACCACATAGGAAAACACAACCCAGTCCACACAGGAAAGCACAACCCAATCCACATAGAAAAATAAAGTCAACCACATCAATGATAATGATTGAGAATCAAGACTCTACTCACACAGGTATACTACTTCCTGAATAGAGGTGGAGGTGATTAGATGTAGCCTCTGAATCATCTCCTCTACCGATCCCATGTAGGATCTTAGTACAGGAGTCGTCACTACCAAACCCCCGGAGGATCCAAGTATAGTAGTCATCACTTCCGAGTCCGGGTCCGGACCATTAGTGCACGACCCGGCCTGGCTGGCGTCGCCTGGCCCAGCTCGGGCAGCCTGGCCCAGCGTGGGTGGCCCGACCCAGCGCGGGATGCCCGGCCCAGGGTGGGATGCCCAGCCTAGCGCGGGCGGCCCGGCCCTGCGCGGGTGGTTCAGCCTAGAGTGGGCCGCGGCTCGGCTCGTGGCCGATCTAGACGTGAAGGGGGGGGGGGGGTGTTGCCCCCTGATTTCTGAAAAGGCAGCCCCCTTTTTAGTGGGGTCCTCCCTAATGAAAACTTGGGGTTACAACCCCCAGGTATTCAAAAACGGCCGTCCAAATTGGCCGTCCGGTGAACTTCTGCAGGACCCCATTGGGTCCCGCCTTCTGGCGTGAAGGCGCCATGCCCCTCCGCCGTGGCCTGCCCTTTCCGCGGCTCCCTCAGGTTCTCCGGTGGGGAGCGACGGCGCCGCGCACCACTGCCACTGCCTGCTCTGGCCGCGGTTCTCTCGTTCCTGCACGGTGCAACGGTACAGTGCCGTCTTCGCCACAACGAACCACGAAGGCCAAGAAGAAGAGGGAAGGAGGATCAGTCATGTTTGTGTGGTCCGACCTCCTCCCGTTATAACGATAACAAGTAGTCTAAATTTTAAGTCATGAAGATGATGACCAAATCTTCTTTGAAGAAAAACCCATGCCTTTTAGTAGTTCTTTGTCTCGCGTTCGTCCTCAAGGGGGGTTAAGGCGTCGGCGTCGATTTCCAGCTCTGATATTCAAAAGGCATTGAAGAAGAAGAATTTTTTTCCTCATTCATCATTCTTCACTAGGACAGAAGTCTGTCATAGGTTCGCCAGAGAATACTCCAATTTATTTTCCCCACACATTCTCGGTGTTCCAAAATATAAAAAAGTGCGTCGCAGCATTGCCATAATGGTTTCATTAAATCATCGCTACGCTGTGAGTTTAATGGCCCATTAATTAGCCTTATTGATGTGCATCGTCACCGCCCTCTCGCTGCCCCGCCACCCAAAATAGGAGAAGGACAAATAAAATAATTCATTTAAATTATTTTATTATTTTTCTCAAAAGGCCAAAAAACATGTTTTTTTCTCGGCCCTTTTCAGTAGTTCGGAAAATTATTATCAGTAACCCTCAACTAACTGCGGTCAAGGTTAGGCTCTGCCTAGGAGAAAAACACCCCAAAGAACTCAAAAGTACTCTGAGATTTTCAATTAGAGTTACCATTTATATGTTATGAATTCTACAATAAAATAATTGGCACTTAATTATTTTATTTACGGCCGAAAATTACTATCTCAGGTGGTCTGTGTCGGGCAATGTTAATATCTTCTTAAAGAAAGCATACCCTCACGAGTTCAGTGATGGTCTCAGATTTTTAATCCGAGTTACCATTTGTGAGTTAAAAGCATTTGGAAAATAAAATAACTTTATTAAATTATTTTATATATGGTTATGACATTTTTGGGTTTTCTCATAGGAGGCATGTACTGACTAAACATAAGTCACACCAAGTGTAAACCCGCCATCCTGAGAACAACAGTGCCCTTTGATTTCTCATCTGAGTAACCGTTTAAGTGTTATTCGACTTTTTCAGGAAAAATGTTTATGTCGTTAAATTAAACTTAACAAAACTTCTGAAAATTATTCCGGGCACACCGGGCCTCATAATCAGGTGCTGTCAGAAACTGTGTACTTGTAAAATTCCAAAGAATATAAGAAATTTTTTTTTTGAAATTTACAGGTCATTACAATGTGACTGTGTTTGGGATTTTGATGTTTTTATAGATATCCATTTTGGGCTGGTTGAATTTAAAAATAATAAAAGTTATTATTCCATCATTAAAAGGTCCCCACATAAGTACAATTATTGTTGGTTAGGATATAGATATTTTTTATTAGAAATATATTTTATTTATTTTCCATGGTAAATTAATACTATATCAAAACACATTTCTCGAGTTTTTATGAGGATTAGAATCACTATATTTATTTTTCCAGGATGAAATTCATCAATGGATGCAATTTTCATGAATTTTATATATGTGAATTATTTCTTGAGAATGGTATAGATTAGATATAGATGTTTCGTCATTACTGTTATGATCTATTTTTGATCAAGGACTGTACCAAATAAATTTATAAATATTATATGTTTCAGTTAGAGAACTAAAATGAAATGAATATATAGTTACCCATTATTTCATAGGAAAATTCCAAGTCCAATAGGGTTAGGATTAAGAATTGTAAATGTGTGGAAAAAAACATTCATTCTTTGATTAAACCTAGTGAGGATCAAGGACAAATGTTATTTAATACATTGAATCTTTCTTGAAATTTCAACTATAAGATTACAACATATATATTTTTACATACTCAGGGACCATATGTTAGGTCAAATAGTGTTATTTGATGGAGATAATTGGTTGGTAGAATTTCCAATAACAAAAATCAGATTACTAAAATATGTATAATACACAAAGGTGGGAATACATATTAATATGTTAATGCACTCAATTGAGGCTATAAAATTAGTGTTTATAAGGGAATATATATAATTTTAGTGTAAAAAGAACAATAAAATACATGAATTTATAATCATTCAATGTATAATTATCTATATATATAATCTCTTACTCTATGAGAGTTGTGGGAATTCATTATGTCTTCACTTTTAATTGAGACGATCAACATATTACATCTTTCTGTTGTCAACCAAGATTCACAAACCACTGCCTTTAACTAAAACGATGAACCTACCCTACCTTTTGTAATGTGAGGAATAAATCATAGTTCCTCTTGTAGGAAGAGGGACAACTTATGTAATTCTTTTTTTTAATTCAAGAGAAACTAGAACATTTCAATTTATAAAATTCACAACCTATGTTTAAGCCATGATACAACTAAATTAATAATTTACAACATTATAACAAATATATCAAGAGGGAAGATTAAAAAATTAAACCAAATAAAGAATCATTTGGTGATTCATAGAGTATAATTGAAAAATATATACCATTTTATAAATTAATTGAAAAATGAAGATCCACTAAATTGAAATTATCTAGAAAATAATATTGCTAGAGGTATAGAATAATGAATAATAATTGTAAATAACATTATATCTTAGAATATTGGAATTGGTAAACTGTTGTATCCTTATTTATGCACTTAACTGGGAAATTATTCAATGGTAATATTCCTTTGGATGAATTTCAACATAATTTTTCCATCCTTCACTTCACATAAGTACTCAATTTATTTATGTTCATGGCTTCCATAATTATCATTTGATTATATTAATATGGTTAGATTATAATAATTATTGGAATTAAATGTTACCTCTAGATAAATATCATTAATCACTAATAAACATAATCCTACACTTCTCATTTACACAGTGTTGTTATCTCATCAAAATATCACATTAACACTTAAAAATATATTAAGATGAATATACGTTCAAAACAACACTTCAAATTATTATCCCAAATTATTTTATTCATGAATGTATCCTCTTGATAATACGTAATACATAGAAAATATTATATTCCTCTTATTTAAATTTCATTAACATAGTCATTGTTTCATAAAACATCTTATAAAATGGAAATTATTTTATTGTAATGTGAACTCATGTAAACTATAATATAATGTTACTATCCTATGATATTAAATTAATTTACCTCAAAAATATTAATAGGCCCAAATATAACAGTCTAAATAAGAATATAAAAATGGTGAAACTACATTATTATCTACAAATGAAACCCAATAGGTTGGAGAAATAAACATATGTGGAATGGATAAGTGTAATTCCTTATACATTGGATCGTTTTCATTGGCTATATTGGCTACCATGAGATATTACTGATACAACGAATGATATTTTTTTAACTAGGTATTAATCCATTTTTAATATCATAATCTAAATAAAAATTATCAGCATCTATTATTGAACTGATTACATGTGAAGTATAATTGTAACGACTCAATCATCAATAAATAAAATTAAATTTGTTTTTATTTAAATGTATTATTTTGTATTATAGTAATACAAGTAACCCACAAATAATTTGTTTCATTATATCCCATAAAAATTAAAAGAAAATTTATCATAACCCTTGCAAATATAACCATTGAATAGTTATCATGTGATTATTATAAATATAGGGTTTTGAAAATTTTAATTGATATAGAAAAATATAGTGATGGCCTCGAGAAGTAGAAGAATACACTATATATCCCATTTATAAGAGTTTCTAAAGGAGATAGAATCCCTAGTATTTTAACTTGACTAAACCCAAGTTGAGATCCATTAACTAATGCATGACCAAAACTGATTACAGGAAATGGTCTTGCTCATCGATGTCATAGATAAATCCATGTACATTGAACCACCCCATGAATGTCTCACCATCTTACACCTTATTCAATGGGAATTTTATTGTGTATCAATGGGAAATATATTTAGACCATAATAATATGAATATATATATTATTTAAAAAGAACAATGGTTATATGTACTTCTTATTATTGTTATTTTATAAATGATGATGATTTAGATTTCATAAAAGAAAAAGTATATTTCTTGGAAATTTTGAATTTCAATTAAGACATTACATTATATGAATTAATTATGATGTTATGTAAAGAATATTTTAAAGAAATATCCTAATTAAATATTATTTATTTATAGTTGATAATATAATTTTATGAAGTCAAAAATAATTTTTATTATGTTCAAATATAGTTATTGAAAACATCCTATAAGTTCTCAATAAATTTGGATTCTTATAAAAAACGTTGATTTTCAAAATATTATTTAAATTATCTATATAAAATATATATAACTTTCGGAGTGGGAATTTGATATTTTTCAATAGTTAAATTTTCCTAATTTTCTATGTCAGTCAAATATTCAGCTAAAAATTAAATTCAATATAAATATACAGTGTGTATTATGACATCATAACGACCCAGACATGATTTTATAAATTCTATAATGGGTGTAGACAAAGAAATATGTGTCCCCCTTCAAAATAAAGTGAATTTAATGCTATTTGATAAATTTTACAAACCCTTTATAAGTCATCTAAAAGCTATAATATATAATTTCGGTTTTGAAAATATTCACTTTAATAACATGACTATCTTCTACATCCATGAGAGTAGTATAATTAAAATTTATTACCATAGACTAATTAAATAATTAAAACCACTGCCCAAAGGGAGAAAACATGGGAAAACCCATTATATGGTTTTTGGTTATTTATTTATTTATTATATAGATTCTGGAACCTATGATTTTGAAATAATAAAAAACTCCCCCTCTTTTAATATATAAATACAAAAAATATTCAATTCCACATCACTCAATAACCTTGGGGAATGTACTCAATAATCCGTCCAATATCTATAGTCCTCAAAAGGTTCCCTCAAGCTCTCAATAATCTCCTCCAATACATTTGGAATCATCATCTCAATGTAATGGATTCCTTCCATTTCCCATTAATTCAAGCATTTTCATCATTTTTTGTATTTTATTTCAAATTCCTAATGTTGGGATATATTTTTATATATACCTATCAATGTCCATTTTATATTAAATTAATGAGGGTCCCATTTTTTCTAATTAAACTCATTTATGAATCTTAATTTATCGTTCTTATGCTACTGAAATTTCACTAGGGTTTTTCCATGACAAACGATTTTAATGTGAATATCATCACTATATACACTCAAGGTAATTCCACAGGGAAAATATGTACTCCTATGATTGGATAATTGTATTAATTTATTCCAAACTCCTTTTACATGGAATTAAATATGTTGAAATTTGATTCTTTGTTGAATTATCTATGTTTCACATGTATTCAGGTACATGATATGAAACTGATCGGTGTTTCGAGAATTATATAGCAAGACAATGAATTTTTTAATGGTATTAGTATCACGTGAATTATATAGCAAGCCAATGAATTTTGTTTATTATCATTGACCTTTGTTATGATGTCATGTTTAATTTTTTCCCACATTTACATGCTTCCTTTATGTTATCATACATTATAATTACTCATTATTCATTTTCATGAATCTCAACCATTTAATGTTCCATTTAAATTCCAATTACCTAACAATTAATAATTCCATCATATTATTCTAGGTTTATTTATTTATTAGAAATTATTACTCACTGTTTTCTTATGTATTGAACAATGTCATCCCATGCAGTTTTATCTATGATGGAATATTATGAGCATAGTAAGGATGTATTAAATAATGATAATATACCCCTTGTTTTAGGTTGTTATATAATATAATAAATTACCCAAATACACTATAAATATCTACCTTCATGGGTTTTATTATGTGAAATTGTATGTAATAAATCATTAATTAATGTTTAATAATGAATTTTTTTTTGTAGTTAGGATCAAAAGGTTGTTTATTTATATTTGGTATTACAATTATGAAACTCTATTGAAATTTTTTTGTATAATTATAAACATAAAAAAACATACCTATTTTTTTTATAAGTATAGATTAATTATTTCACAATATAATACATAAATATTGGGATATTATAGGTACTCATGGCTCTGGAAAGGTTGTACCTTGGAGAAAAACCGCAAAACACCACCATTGAGTTAGATTCGTTTGGTAATTAGTGTAGGAATATGGTCCTTGATCTACACCTATTTTTAAACTGTTGGGGATATTCGTTGGTAAATTCACAAGATCATTTTGATGCATTATTAAGGGAAAAAATCTCATAAGGGTCTATGATAAAAATAGAATATGGATAACATATATTGAAGCCTAGAAATTGATAAGTTAAAGAATAAATTTAATTTATAATTTATCTCATTAATGTCACTGGATAAGTTTTATGTTCTTAAATGTATATAAATATTCATTCCTTATTTCCCATTTATGCTTTTCAATGGACATAAATAAGAGGAACCAAGTAAACAACAAATATAAAAGGCAATGTGAAGAGTAGCCAAATGAGATTCCCAACACGGTGGTAGTATGAATTATAAAGCCTTTGTTGGTAGTCTCTCAGTTGAATTATATTTTTAATACAAACCTAAATAAGGAGGAGAACCATAACTCCCATCCCCCAAAAAAAGAAAAAAAATACAATCGAGACCTTTATGTGATAAAGTAATTAAAATTTCAATGGATAATTTGATCCATTAATCCTAAAAAAATTGATCAACTCAATTATTATGATATTCTTCATCCTTTAATTTTACAAGAGATATAATTTTATATTATACGTTTATTTCATATATAGATAACATGGTCAATGGTGTACTTGGGTCAAGAATATGATGCCCGAGGAAGTGATTGATATGATGGGGTGGAAGGAATTCATGAAAACAATTGAATTTTTCCCTCACACATTATAAATTAGGAAATATATTTCATTTCCCTAAATTAAATAGTAAATGAATCCATCAGGGTGTACAAAGAAAAAATCACAATAATTACATGATAATTTTTCTAACATTGTCTTTACCCCATAATGAAATGTTGAACTCTTCTTTGGTGAGATAAAAACTAGTCTAACAAATCCTTGGGGATATGAGCCTTTGATATATATATATATATATAATGAAATATTAAGGTGTTCCCTCAATGTCTAAATGGAGGTTGTAGAATATCCTGGGTAACATAGGGATACTAGATGTAAAGTGAATATTAATTAAGATGGAGCGATGTTGAAATATAAGTGTTGTAATAAATTTCAACACCCCACTTTTCAAAAGCATGGAGAGATGCACCAATTAAATTTCCTAAAGGGGGAGAGGAAATAAATTATATGGGGGAAGGATGAGAACCTATCTTGATTTTTTTTTGATTATAGAAACCCTCCAATGTAATGGAAGAGAGGAATGTTCCAGTCAATCCTCAACCTTTAGAACAATGTTTTAAATACAATGAATCAGTGAAATATTCAAAAAACTTCCCTATGAAAAGGGTGGTTATATATAATCAGATCAAACAACAATAAGTACATTAAGGGAGAGATTATTCCATTACAAATTTTGAGGGGGATTACAAAAATTATGTGTTGAAAAGTACGTAAATTAATCATTGATGAATAGAAAATGTAATTTTTTATTCGAATTATAAACATTACCAAATATAATTCATGTTTTACAGAACTATTCAAATGTCACACAAAATTATGGTAGTAGAGTTGTTGGTGAAATTAGAAAATGGGGAAATTATTGATTTTCATGTCTAAACCACCTCCCCTATAAAAATTTGCAGGATAGACATCCCAGATAAACATGTGATAATTCCTATAGTGGAATTTGATGTAATGTTAGTTAGGGATTATATTTCATTATAGATCCAACCCAAATTTACAAGTGAAATAAATCAATCTCTTTATTGTGAATCATACCCTAATTCTATATAAGGGAATGGAGGAGGATGAATCATCTTTAAAAAATTATAAAGAATGGATGTTAGTTCCCTATGGTCAAACGTATCTACATTATACTATAGATTATATGTAAAATATATTCTTTTATGAGATTCCGATTTTGAGGGAATATGCTAATTTGTTTCCCAATGAATTTCATGGCCATCAACCTAACTGGGAGGTTGATTATTTAATTGATATTATACAAGGGGTGTTCCCATTATCCAAAAATATATATAGAATGGATGATGAGGAACTTGGGGATATGATGAAAAAACTACAGGATAATATAGATAAAGAGTTCACATGACCATGTGCTTCACTATTGGGTTCAGAAGTCCTCTTCATCATGACGAAGGATCGTTCAATGCGCCTATGTATTGATTATCATTAGCTCCACAAGGTCATGATAAAGAAAAAGTATCCTATTACACATATTTATGACTTGTTTGATATGTTTTTTAGAGACCAATACTTCTCCAATATGAATATTGGTCATGGTATTATCATGTAATGGTGAAGAAGAAGGATATCCCCAATATAGATTTATGAACAATGTACCAGTGATATGAGTCTGTTGTAATTCCATTCAGAATCACTAATACTATAAACAAAATCATGGTCATGATGATGTTATTCCTTAGAGAATACCTCGATGTATTTTCGGTCATCTTTACAGATGATATTCTAATATACTCAAAAACAAATTTAGAGCTTGAGGACCCTCTGAGTACTATGTTCAAGACCTTACAAAAAAATAATATTAATCAAAATAGAATAGAATGTGAGTTATATTTGAAGGAAGTGTAATTATTGTCGAATGTTATCACAATAAATGGTATATATGTTGACCATTAAAAAAAATTAATGACATGTGAGGAAAACATCAAGGAATAAAATTTATAGTTTCATGTCTCTTTATAGGTAATATCATTGATTTTTGAGAAAGTTAAGCTATTTTTCAAACCCTCTGTCCAAGTTAACTCTCAAATGAGTTATTTCTTTTTTTTTCAATGAATTTGAATATATATTCAGTGAGTTGAAATATTGTATTGTCACTAGACTATTTCTTATAAAACCCACATGTGTGGTACTTTTAATGGTGTGCAGTGACGCTTTGAAGAAGGAATGGGGTTGTGCGTTAACGAATAATGAAAAAGTGATAGCCTACAACTCACGAGAATTATGTGTTACATAAAATAAAAACCCAATTCATAATTTGGATTTATATATATTTATATCTATTTTTAAAATATTTAAAAATTATCAACTTGTAGAGAAGTGGAAATATAACTAGATCATTAGATCCTCATGTACATATTCACTTAGAAATAGATGAATATGTTATATAGAACATGGTATTATAAGATTACAGACAATTATTGATAATTCCACTACCATACTAGAAAATTATTTAATATATAAGACCCTCTATGTATAAATGGTACCGATATTTTATCATTGATGAGAATTTTGAAGGATCTGGACCCCATAAACGTGAAAATTATAGACCTGGGAGTCAAAAAGTTGGGAAATTAACCATTCCTTCCATAAATGATTTCTCAAATCCCCCTTCTAGGGAAGGTAAAGTAACCCCAAAGAGATGTTTTGGAAATTTAAATAATTTTGGAATATATATAAAAATAGAAATTCACATAGTAAAAAATCAATGAATAAGGAGTTTTAATATTTGGTTCATGACAATGTCTACCATAATATTTGGAGTTAAAGAAGGAGATGTTGGATGATGCACATATATCGGCCTCCTCCCCCAATATAGAGTGTACAAATATGTATCAAGATAGTTTAGAGATTTATTTTTGAGGAAATATGATGAAGGATATCACAGAGTATACATTAATGTGTCATGTATGTCAATATGTGAAATCTAAAAGGTTAAAATCAAATAGACAATACCTAAATGGAAATGGGAATGAATACCCATATTATTATTCACTGGTATTAAAATTTAATCAGGTTGAAATAATGTAATATCTCTTTTGGTGGAGAATCATACAAAAAATGTCAATAAGTCAACATAGGATGATATAAAAAATATAAATAGTGAGTCTGTATGGAACACCAGTATCAATAATAGATGATCAAGATCTAAGATTTACCTACAAGTTCTAGAAGAGCCTAAGACATGCATTAAATACCTTGTAAATCTTCACCACAACATAAAACACCCAAATAGATGGCCAATATGATTTTACTATCAATTCTTTAGGGGAAATGTTCATAGTATGCTCAAATACCTTTGATGGAGTTTGGGATAAACATCATCCTATGGTCGAGTTCTCATAGAATAATTATTTCCAATTATGCATCCATAATGTCCCCTATGAAACCCTTTATGGGAAGAGGTACAAAACACCTAAATAATTGGATGATGTTAGGGAAAAATACTAGGTCCTGAAATAGATGAGGAAATGGTTGAAAATGTCAAAGAAATTTTGTAGCACATCTGTGATACTTAGTGTAGATAGAATAATTATGATAATAATATTTGACATGACCTAGAGATTGAGGTTAGAGATAATGAATTCCTCAACATATCTCCATGGACTAAAATCGTTAAATTTATGAAGAATGGAAAGTATATTCCATGATACATCGGCCCCTTGGAGATCTATGATCACATCAGAGAGGTGGCTTATTGAATAGCACTCCCACCTAGCCTATCTCAAGTACATGGTTTGTTCTGTGTACCACTATGTATGAAGTGCATAACAGAAACCACATATGTACTCAAACTGGTGGTGGTTCCATTGGCTATTGATCATTTATATGAGGAGTAACTAATGAATATCATAAATCGTAGTGAAAAAGTTCTATGACATTAGAAAATATACCTAGTCAAAGATTTATGGAGACACCAAAAGTTAGATGAAGAAACCTAAGATATAGAGGATGTGATGAAACATAATAAACAATATTTTTTTATTATGTGAAATGAAAAAATTTGGGTAGAAATATTTTAAGTTGAATATTTTAATGACCTGAACATTAATAAAGAATATTCCATTTTTAATTTAATAAAACATATTATTATGTATTAATGTTATAGAAAACACATGAACATATTTGGTTTTATTATACCCTTTAAGATTTAAAATATCATTATGCATCATAACCATTGATCATCAAGCCATGGAATAGTGATCAGATAATAATTATGCATAAAAGGTTTTTTCAAAACCAGTTGACATAGATAAAAGCATCGATGGACTTGTCCCATAGGATTGTACACAATGAATCTCATTTATCAATTTTTATAAAGGATATATCATCAATAAGATTTTTTCCATCCAAATCCCAATATGATACTCAACAACTAATGCATAATCTAAACTGTTTATAGGGGAAGTTCAAGTTCATCGATATCATGGCTCAAGACATGTGTATTTAACCACCCCATGAAAGTATTACCATAATGCAACTTACCTATTTAGAATATTATTTTTTTAATAATGTTCTATGTATAAATAATCAAATAATATGTATATGTATATTGAATTTCAATAAAATATTGATATATTTATTTCTCATTATTGTTAAATTATAAATTATTTCTATTTTGATTTGAAAAAACACAAATTATATTTTGGTGTAATATTTAATTTCAATAAATAAATTTCATTTGATGAATTATTGAATTTATGAAATAAATTTTATTTTAATAAAAAATTATTAATAAATAATATTTATTAATAATAGTTGATAATATATTATAATGTTGTCAAGACCAATTTTTATAAGTATTTAGAAACTATTATTTTCAATAACCCATCATTTCTCAATAAATGTTAATTATTATATTAAATAGGAAAATTGAAATATTTATAAAATTATTTGAAAAATATATATTTTATTTTGAATCATAATTTTGATGTTTTCCAATTGTTAATTTTTTATAATTTTCTCAAAAAAATCAAATTTTCGGGTAAAAATAAAATATGTTATTAATATACAGTGTGTATTATGACATCACAAGATAGAAAAGTTTCCTAATAAATTCTATAAAGTCTAAACATGACAAAATATTTGTTTCCCCTATAAATTAATTTTATTTTTATGTTCTTTGGTAAATTTTATAAAACTTTTATGAATCCTCCAAGAGGAATGTTATATTTTAGGTTTTAACATCATTTCATTAAGAACATGACTCATTTCCACATCACCATGGGTAATATTTTAATTATTTGATCCCTTTTACATGTATAATAATTAAAACAACTAAAACTTTGTAGAAACCATATTAAAATACCATATGATGGTTTTTGGTTTTGATAAATTTGTTATATTGAGTCCAAAACAAATGCTTTGGAAATAATGAAGAACTCCCTTCTATTTTCTTATATAAACCAACCCAATAACCCATTAAGCATAACTAAAAAATTTATATAATTCATTTAATATTCCCTAACCTCTATACAGTCCTCCAAAGGTTCCCTTGAGCTGTCAATAATCTCCTCCAAACCTTTTAAAATCACTCTCTTAAGGTATAAGATCCTTTCCATCTCCCCATTATTCATGAAAATTCTTTATTTTATGTAATTTATTTAAAATTAATAAAATTTGAATTTGTTTTTACATTTCTCTAGAACATTCAGTTTGATATAAAAAATATTAGAGACCCATTTCTCTTTTATTAAACCATTTTATGAATCACCAAGTATCGTCATTATACTTATGAAATTTCACTCAGATGATGAAAAAGAATTTAGTTCTCAATAACATCACTATTTTTACTCAATGATATTCAATTATACATTTATTTAACCTATTTATGACATAAATTTTTGTATGTATTAAAAAAAGTTATCTAGGAATTTTTTTTGATGAAATATGATTCTATGTTGAATGTTATGTGTGTCACACTTATGTGTGTACATGATATGAATCTTATTGGTTCATCAAGAATTATATGTCTATCCAATTAATTGGTTAATGTTTTAATATCATGATATATCATTTAAGGGATTAGGTTGTGAAAAAAAATCCATCATAGTAATTTTCTTACAATTTTATGATGTCTTGGATATTTTTTGTGACATTTGTTATGATGTCATGTTTATTTGTGTTTCCTCATTTCCTTGATTCTCTTATGATATTATGAATTATCAAAACTCATTGTTCATGTTCAAACATCTCACCAATTATATGTTCCATTTAAATTCAAATTCTATAAATTTTAAACATTTCTTCTTTTTTATCCCATGTTTATTCCCTTACCCGCCTTTATTGATCACCCTTTTATTTTTTTGTCCCCTAGTTATCACATCCAGTATTAAGTACGATGGAATATTATGATATTACTAAATATGTTTTCATTAATAGTGATGTACTACATATTTTGTGGTTTTTATGTAATGAAACTAATCACAGAAACACACAATACTTCTCAATGCTCTAGGTTACGTTATGTGTAATCTTTTGTAAGAAATCTTAAATTAATTTGAAACAAAGACCCTAGTAGTCTTAATAATTATGAGGGTGGGTTATGGTAATATTGAATTATGAGGTTTTAACATTTTAGTGGTTCTAAATATAATATATCAAGAATATAATTCAATTCCAATAATGATTTAATTCATACTATGCACTTAAATTGTTAGTATTATTCAATAGAATACTTATTGTGATAATTATTCTTATATGGAAATCTTACAACTGCTTAATTATACTTAAATACATTTACTATCCTATTATTACAATATAACTTCACATATTAAATCATGGTAAATTATTCTTACATATAACTGAACTCAATTTTTAATGGTTATCATTATTTTAATGCAGACATATTTTTACATCACATCCTTATGCAATTCTCAATCATTTTAGCATATTTCTTATAATTTTTTTTCAATTTTATAAATAAAAACATAAAATATAAACAAAATAAATTTACAAAACACTATAATTGATAATAAATATAATATATAATTATCATCAAATAGAAAAAAATAAACATATTAAAAAAGGCATAAAATTACAATAATTATTCACTAAAATAATTAAAAAAATAAATAGAATTAACCTAACCAATGCATGAAAATAGGATAATTAAAATATATAATATAATTGATATAAAAGATATATTTTCAATTATTAAAACTAACATTAATATGGTGCCACTCAATATTATTCTAATTTTTTTATAATTAAAACCCTCAAACATAATCCCCCTTTTGTAATGATCATAAATAGTAAACAATATCTAATCAATCTAGTGTATAATAAATATATATAAAGTAATTTAAAATGATAGTGGAATAAAAAATAAATTAATAACCCCCATGTAATGGTTTATTAAAAATACATATCGGTTTTTCCCTGATAAGGAGGATGGATTTTTGAGCTACACAAGTACATGTCTAAAATGCATAGTAGCATGTCATACATGTTGGTAATCATGTTTGATGAAGTAGCAGCTTCAATGAAAAATTTTGGAGGCCTAGAGATTCATTAATGGAAAACATATAGAGACAACTCTAGGGTCATCACAACTGTGATGTTTTGGAAATCCTATTTGAGATGTGGTGACCCTTTGTAGAAGATTTGGGTGAACCTATTTTATGGAATGAATAAGAACATGAGTTATTATATGGATAGAAAAGAGTAATTATTTTCATAATATTGGGTGTTTCAAATAATATTTTCCTTGCTGAATCACAAATATATATCATGGTGTTATGGTTCAAGGTGTTTCATTAGGTGGTCTTTTTAGTGAAAACATATGTTGAGGATGTTGAGAATGACCTGTTATAGTGATGACATATCACTTTAAAGGATGTTATTAAGTGGCCATAAATATATATTTGATAAAAAAATAAAGTATTTGATTTATTGAGAATATAGTTTATAAAGGAATCATTTAAAATCATGGAATATGATAAATTAATTGTGATGAATGACGATTTGATCAAAAGCATTTTTAGGACTTTACATTGAAACTAAAATCACCCTACTAAGTGTAAAAATTATTATTGTTTTTCTAAAAAAAGGACAAAGAGAATAATGGATGTAGAAGAAAATAGAAAAGGAAATTTGATGACTAGTTATAGAAATTGATATTGTTTATGAACAAGTGAACTGAAAAATATATGAAAACATAGTTGCATTCCAATATCTACAAAAGGATAAAATGTGAGGGAGAAGAAAGATGATGTTGTTTTTCAATAATGTAATTATCATCGCTATATCAAATTTGATAATATGAAGTTGTGTAACTATATAATGTTATAGGAATTGGAAAATATTAAGATATTCTAGATATATGGAAAAGTGAATAAGAAGTGAATGCATCACACTTGGGCAATGATGAAATGGAATTCCATATAATGGGATATAAAACAGACCAATAATGAAGTTTCATATGTACACTAAAAAACAAGATGACATTTTTCATGGAGGAGTTTATATAACACATGTGAAGGAGTAGCCTACGGTGAATAGTGAAACAAATTTACTTCAACTGAAAACACAATAGTAGTGGTTCTGTTAATTTTACAATGTGCAACAAATGGTACATTCAATCTAGATATGTCAAAAAGATGAGAGAAATGTGAAGGTATTGACTCTTGGACAGAATTTGTCTATCCATAATCATTTTAATGGGAGTGACCCCAAGAATATGTGTAATATATCCTAAACCGACCACAATGTCGATGTGGTTATTTGATTCTTGTGCATGGACCATCATTGATGCAAGCTCCTTTGAATATCAGAATGCTAGTGAACTATACAGAACTTTTCTATCTCATTTTAATTATTTTTAAAAGTATACATGATGGAATAATTAGAATAAAGGAATTAAAGGATGAAACATTAACATGTGGGATTATACATACAATGGGGGAAAATTCCAATGAAATGGCGGAAAAAAACCATTTGAATTGATATTTTTATAGATTTTATCACTCAATGGAGATATTTATCTCATTATATTGCACAATAATGGGTTGAGTTTATAAATTTATAAATTTATTTTTATTTAAAAATTATAAAATTATTATAACATAAATTTAATAGTCCACCCAAACAAATATATAAGGTATTTAAAATTTAATAAATTAACATAATTTATCAAAGACGGTTATCAATATTATATTAAAATAAATGATATAAAATAACATTTAAACGTATTATAATTAAAATATATATATATATATATATTTATATCATAGATAATTGATAACATTCAATGTAATCATTTCAAAAAATTATTTATAATAAAATTATTCATAAATGGATTAGTAAAAGAAAAAAACTGTGAAATTTTAAAATAAAAGATTTAGTTCAAAGATGGTGCCTAGACCTTTCCACTTGATAGTAAACTATTTCCAGGATATATTACTAAAAAAATAATATAATATAAAACCTTGATCATGTTACATGTAGACTATTTCACACAATTCATCTAGGATAATCTATTTCAATTGTATAATAATTCATGGAGTATAAAAATAAATATTTGAAGAAAAAGTATCTGACTAATCTTCTAATGAAAATTAGGGGATGTTTTAAATATATTATTAAAATTTTGTAAGAAAAACTAAAAAAGTAAATTGAAATATATATAGAGAAATTTTTGCTGATAAATTTTATTCAACTGTTCTCTGGTCATATTTGGTTTATCCGGTGTGGTTGTTTTCTCCTTGTATAATCAACATCAATTTCAATTGTAGATGACATAGTATATTTAAAATATTATTGGTTTTGAAATTTTTTTGAATAAATTACAGTAACTTTATGTTAGTAAGATAATTAAATATGATTATAAAAACCAATTTCCTCTTAATTGTGAGGAATTGTGTAATTTTTAGAGAAAAAAATATTCTTTATATATCCATTGAATGATAATCATACAAATATCCTCATATTGAAAAAAAAATCAACTTCATAAACGTCCTAATAAAATGTATAATAATAATTTTTTTTAACTTATTAAGAGTAGTTAAACACTAAAAATAGATCATGGAACGTTAATCTCACTTTTTGAATGTTATTATGGTCTTTTAGTTAATCACATCCATAGTAGGTCCTTAGGAAAGCATGTGTGGTCAATCATAATTATATATGAATTCATTTAAATTCATAATGTGGTAACTTGAATACTTAAACAAATATTAATTTTAGTTTAATATAATTATCCTATCGATGATATCATCGGGTGGGTGATTCATCACTTTTGAAAAACCATGACTCAGTCTGGCTAGATCACTTATCTAATTAGAACATGTTATTTTTTCTCCATATGGTCGATCGTTTTTTAATGGTCTGTCACTAGTAACTTGTGGTGGATATAACAATTAAATTATTTTATTAAAAAAATTGAAATAAATCATTTGGTAAATCAATAATTTCATATATTATTCATGGTAAATTGAAGAATTTTAAAATATTCATGCTGATTTTAGTCCATTTTTTAAGCAGTGAAACTGGTGAAACACATGCTTGATCCACTAAAACGTATAGTAAATACTACATATAACATATTTTTATAAAATATTTTAGTAACATAAAATAATTAATTTGTTATACTAATAATGGTGATTATTTTTGGTCAAAAACGTGTAATTATTGTACAAATCCAAAATTATTACAGTTTTTAGGGATCAAAAATCGTAGTAAAAAAATTATCAAATTAAAAAAAATCAAAACATAAATCACTATCATTTAAAGATAATTCTAACAATGGATTGTATTAATTTTTTTCCTTGTTTTTTTATTATTAAATATACAATATATAATATATATTTAAATAATTAGGAAATATTAAAAAATATACTAGTAAATATAAAAATCATGCAAAAAAAGAAAAAATAATCCATTAAAGAAACTAAGAATGTATTCATTCAAAAAATTTATATATATAAATTAATTCCATCATGAACTAAAATAAAAATATTAGACTTATTTACTTATATATTATTGATCAATATATTTTTATTTATATTGAAGGATATGTGGTTGTATTTAAAACCATATAAAAATATTTACCTATAACTAAACTCTCAGAAATAGGCTTGATTCATTTCTAGGCCTATGCACAAGAAAATCCAAAAGGTACAGTGCTATGTGGTAATGAATTAGTAGTTGAAGTTCCTGGTTGATTTGGTGGTCTGGAGGGAATATAATATGTTATCATTATATATCATTTTAAAAAATATAAGTAGGGTTAAATAAACATGATGAATTCACTCATACCATGAGAACCATGCTCCGTGGTCACTGAAAATTTCTTATTTTCCCACAATTAAATGTCTAATTTTGGTGAAGGAAATTGTATCTGATCAACTAGATTATTAGAGACTCATGTTACAATATGAGTTTTTAGATCATAGGCCATGTCATGAAAAATGTAATATAATTCATCCTTAGTGAATATCCTTAACAAATAATAGCTAATGGACTTTGTGATGTTTTCTATATTGGAACAAATCCAATTTGATTTTTTTATGGTTTGTGTTTTTTAAAATATAATTTAGTGAATATTTATGAGAAGAGTTGATTATTGTAGGATTGTTAAGGATTAAAAAACATTAGTTTATTAGTGGTAGATGGAATGTAGAAATCTATCTAAGATACATTTTACAACACAAATAACATCGCTAAATCATATGAATGGGATCATATTTCCTGGAAAGTGTTTTTTTTTTAAATTATTTCTGAAAAATATATGCCCACATAAAGGATTTTATTATATCATTGAATTTTTATATCTAGAAGAGTAAAGGTTTTAGAAATTTTTTATGTCTTTAGGTGTCTAGATCACAAAAAGTCAAGCGGCATCATGACGATTTGTGTAGATGAACATCTGATTTTTAGTATCTCTTCAGTTTTAATGAGGTGTATTTCGTGGGTAAAAGGTTTTGTATTAGTTGTTTTAAGGTTTATATTACCACATGTTAGCTATAACTTAAATCATATATGGTTATAATAAAGATTCTTGGGTGATTTTATCACTTTAATTCCAAATGAAATTATCATTATGATCGAAAGGGATTATTCGACAATATTTTATGAAACTAATGGATGTTGAGTAGATTAATGGATGGTTGTGGGTATTTAATGGTTGATAATTTTTTACTGATAAATGTAGACAATGTCTATGAAATTTATTTAAAAGAAAAAAGGACTATGGAGACGGATGTTTATTGCATAAGACATATTTATTGAATTAAATAATATAATTGAGTAGTGAATAATTGGAAGGTTATTCGTACATTATAGAAATATACATCATTCCAAAATAGAGTAGTTATAGTCATAATTTATGGTTTTATATAGTATTGGTACATAAGAATTGTGGACTTTTATGGGAATTAAATGGTCATCATTCACTACATTCATGTTGAATGACACATCACTTGATTTAAAGAAGATATTGGAATAAAATTTTTATCCTAACCATCATATAAAACCATGGTGAGTTTCTTTTATATAAAATTTAACAGAATAGTTCTCGAGAACTGCAAGGAGAAATATTTTCTCAAAAAATTGAGAATGAAAAAAGAGAAGTGAGGAAAATGGGATCTCCTGGACTACTAATGAATTAAAAGTTTAAAAGTGTATATTCCAAGGGATTCATATAATATTAATTTAATCATATAGAGTATATAAAAAAATTAAACTTGGTGTATTTGTTCATATGTATATTGTGCAAAAGATGTTATTAATACAAGTATTAGTGATTTAATCATATGATAAGGATGTGAGATTTTATCATATGTAATAATAATAATAATTTTTTCGTAGGTTTGGTACAACCATAATATTTTGTAAACCACAAATAGAAAGTGAGTTATAGTGTTTTGGGTGCTTATACAGATTTCCATTACAAGCTCTATAGACAAGCCTAGTTAGGTTGAAACAATTTAAAATCCCTATGGGAGTTATTTATTTCATCACCATTTGAACGATATAAATTGAGAAAAATATGGGATCAAAAAATTGAGATAATAAGAAATTTGACAAGGGGATGAGGTTGTAATCAGAAAAAACATAATTCACCCACACCCCTTTATTAGGGAAATTTCTTTGATAAGGTAAATAATTTGTATAAGAGATAAAGTAAGGGATGTATATTTATTTCCCTTTGAATCTTATAAATAGAATTAGTTTTAAATATTAATGTAATGAAAAATTTCAAAGAAAACATATCTAGTTACAGAATAATCTGTTCCAACACTACTTAAAGTCATTGGGGATATATTTTTACACAAAAAGCATTCATGGTATCTCAATAAACATGGAAAGTAGGTATTTATTAAAAATTGACCATAAATTATTGTTATTCAATAAAATTAAATTTTGGTTTTCATTGTAAAACCTTATCTACACAATGGTAATGCTATAAAAATCATGTCTGGGTATGTGTAAAAAACATTTAATATTTATGAAGGTGATTTAAATGTTTGAGAAGAATTTTTTCATGTTTTTTAGTAATTATGAATAATTGATTTTGAGCCCTACCAATACCATTGTTGCATTTTTTTTATATCCTAATATCTATTTTATATTATATGTTAGGACTTTTGGGTAATATCGATGATTCCAAAATTATTAAAAAAATATTGAGAATAATAACACCTTATTTTAATAAAAATGTATTTGTGCTTAATGACAAGGATCTAAAATAAGTATCAATTGATATAATTCATTTTATAATTATCTTATATAAAATTAAACATACAGAAAATGAATCTTGGTTAAAGGGGAGCACACAAGAGGTTGAATTAAAATTAATGAAGAAGCTTCTGATTAAATATGATCTAGACAATGATGAGTTCAACTGGGTGATTCACTTATATTATTCAAATCATAAATGGGGGAATGTAAAATTCAATGTGTGTATTATACTAGTTTTATCCATTATGGTATAGTTAGAAATCACAATAATATATGTACTAAAAATATTAAGGATGATTATGATGAAGATTTTATAAATTATCAACTAAATAGTGAAAATAGTAGGAGAAAAAAGAGTAGATGTTCTTAAAATGTTGAAAAATTTTATCTCATTAATATAATATTTCATATTATTCAGATGTAGTGGAGGGTAATTATTTTTTGGACATAGACGAAGATGATTTTATAGTTATTATTAATATACTAATGTATGATGTAATTGATGTTGTGTATAATTAATTTTAGGGAATATAAAATCATCAAGATGAAAGTGAGGCACCTTCTAAAGAAACTGACAATAGAGGGAAAAAGAATCCAAAAGTAGTTTTTAGTGACATTATTATTTACAATCAAAAAAATGAGGAATATAATTTGTAATTGATTTTTTTTTGAAACCAAACCTATATAAATCCAAATTTGGCAATATGATTTTATTTCAATTGACCTATATAAATATAACTCGATGCCTTGAGTAATGGTATAAAGATAGACAATAAAAAAGAAGAGTTATCCATTATTTGAATGTTTTATATTGTCTCATTTTTGTTGACCACTTGTAATTGTATTTTATTCATTAGTATTTTAATATAGAATCAATGTCTGAGGTTTTCATAGTAAATGATCTATAGTTTAATTTTTTTTATTTTTACTTATCATTATCCTTTGAAAATGAATATCTTCTGGGATGGATACTAGGTTGTATGATCATTGAGATCCAGAAATTCCATTTATTTGAAGCAATAATTTTTCCAATAAATTAAAGTGATAGTTTCTATGGATAATAAGATAGAGTTCACATAATCCTTTATATTTAGGGATTCGATGTATAGGAATCGAATGTTTGTATGATCCTTCTTGAACATGGTGTTCTGTGATTAAGATGGCATGTTTTCTAATTAGATTGATCAAGGTCATATATGTATAGGAATAATGTGCTTCAAGGTATAAGAACATTGATTCTTTCCAATTTATTATATTCAATGAATTCCAAGCACAGAAGTGGAATTCATGGATTATTTATAGAGATCCTTTAATCTCTTTGGATAAAAGCGAATAATTTCACTAATTCCAAGTGATTTGATATAAATATACCAATAAGTTATTTTTTTGTTTCCACTCAATAATCAATAGACTATTGATTCATATTTTTATTATTCTAATATATACTTCACCTTTGTTTATATTTCAAAAATTTATAAAATTTTCAAAATATTTCGTCTCCACTATGCATACTAGTTTTATTAAACTACAATCATACTATCAATAGTTTCAAATATATATTTATTACATTTAATTTTTTAAATATTTATATTATATATCACAATTTTATCAGAATATTATATGCTATCATCAATATAAACCTATAGTTCAATTAAGATTTATTATCATATTTTAGACTAAGATTGACCCCCTCTAAATTTTCCACATCTCTACACCTTTTCTGACTAACACATAGTATCAATGAAAATATCTTAAAATATGAGATTAAATAATATCATGAGGTAATCTCATATCTTCATTTTAACAATTTATATTATCATAATTTAAAAAAATTACCTTACACTAATGTCTACAATAGAAATGATAATTTTCTCATATATCATAGGAATTATTCATTTTGGAAACCTAATTAATATTAATCAGAATAGTGTTCCTATTTTTTGGGTAAAGACTAAGGGAATTTCAGAGATCATATATAGACATATGTGATCAACAATTGTGTATAAAAATATATGATTTCATCATAAATTATAAATTTTAGAAGAAATATATTTATATGTTTACTTGAGATGAACAAGAATAATTTTATCTCATATTATGTGCGCAAAATACACTAAAATGTGTAATAAATGGAAAAATATAAAATTAATTATCCTTTTTTTGGATTTATAATTTAACTTTGAAGATGTTATAATTTATACCATTAATAGAATCACAATATTATTGGGGTAAAATGTTTTATCATGAGGGATAATTATCAATGATTAAATTTATTTCCAGAGGATACCATTTCTCAAATACATTAAAAGTTCATAGTGAATGTAAATTATCTTGAATCGCAAGATGAAAAATAAGTATTGTATAGTCATATATTAAAAAGAATTATCGAAATCCTACGAAAGAGCATGCTTCCAAGATAATGATAATATAAGCAATGAATCATATCAGAACGAAATATCTTGGGGACATAGTTAGATCCATAAGGCAATATAGATTCAGTAGAATACCGATTGTAACACCCCAAAATTCTAATAGAATAAAATTTTATTTGATAGAGTATGATATGGAAGACTAGGAATAAAAATAAATATAACCACCCAAGAATTTTTTATATATTTTCTATTTTAAATAAATTTAATCTATTATATTTCTTAAAATTCACGTAAAATAGTTTACCTTGTATTTCACATGACAATAATTTTCTTTGATAACATGAGTTACACGCAAGAATGAGTTCTACCAAATAATATTAAATTTTTTATTTCAAAATGGAAAATTATATCATATATTTTAAATTATTAATTATAAATATGATTTAATAACATATGAATTTATTTTGAATTTTTTTGTAATCTAATATTTATAAATTAAAATAAAAACCATCTAAATATAAAGGAAATATATTTTGAAGAAAGATATTTATGTACCCAAAGGATATTTATCTTATTAAATTACATTAATTAAGATTTTTGAATGAATATAAAATAAATTTATATATTATATATTCAATTAATACTTTATAAAATTAATCCATTATATTTTATGGGCATAAGATAAGATCAAATCCAATTTTACGTATTAAATCATCTATTTTTTATAGGCCATTGTTCCACCTTTTAATGGGGAACTTGTCCTAAAATAGAACTTTTTAAATTTTTATATTATATAAAATAAATAATCACCATTTCAAAATAAGAACAAAAAAATTTTCATATCATTTTAGTTTTGTTAATTTGGATATATGTATCATTTTTTGATGAATAGTGAATAATACTGAATTTGTATTAAAAAAGTTCTTTTCATCTAAATACCATATATAGATAATTTATATTTTAAATTGGGATTAATGTAAAAAACAAAAAATTTCTGCTTCTTTTAATTATGTTTAGGATAATAGAATAATTTTTACAATTAATTTAGATAAAAAAATATAATGAATTTGTTAACATTTTCACTAAAAAACCTGTTTTTTTGTCACATCTGCGGGATTAATTTTAAATTAATTTATACATAATATTTTATTTTAATTTTAAAAAACTAAATTCCATATTTGGTATAATAATAATTTATAATCTATATTATTTTCAAATAACGTTTTTAATGAAAAATTATTCTGAATGAAATTAAATTTATTACAGTGATTAAGGAAAATATGAGTATAATTATGGGTTAAACATTAATCATAAGGTGCCAAATGAAAAAGAAACATGTGTGAAACCCATTTTATTGAAATATCTCGACATTATATCCTCAATTATCAAATTGTTTTCATTATTGGAGTCACATTATTTAAGGTAGACTTGCCAATAGTGTTTACTTTTGTTATCCTCCAAAATACCACTCCTCCATTATAAAAGCGAACTCACCCACTCACTTATTCACACCTCTAAAGATACTTGGCTCATAAAATCCCAACCCAAATCATCTTTAAACATCCCAAGATAAATATTAGATTTTTTTTTGATATTATGAAAACCATAGAAGGCTTTTGGTATACACCAAAAGGTGTTACCTGAAGAAGTGGTATCATTCAAAAAATACACTCTTTTTTATTTCTTTCTATAATTATTAAATTATTATTAAATGTTGATTATATAAAAACATTAGTATCATAATTATATTGATAGTTTTTTATATTAAATTAATTTCATAAACCTCAAAAAATTTCCCTCAAATTGGATACGCAGTTATCATTTCTGTGTATGGAGGACAATTCTCTTACAAAGAGATGTAATTCATTCTATTATTACAACCATTCATGGTTTGAAAAAATGATTGATTTTTTATATATGAGTTGTATATATAAAATATATAATTTCATTATATGTTTATAATTATTATATAACAAAATCATTCATGATCTCCTCGTTGTGGGAGTATGATAAAGTCATTCGTGTGTATGATGCCCCATCGCCTCATGAAGCGATGTGATTCGTTATCATGTTACATGGAATGTATTAATTCTGGTTTTAATTAAAATATTTTATTTATATTACATAAAAATTATAATGAAATTATAATTATAATATGTATATATATCACTCATTTCCATTTATTTCATTCAATATGACAAGAAAATGGAAAAATTATTCAGGTGTATGTATGACCAACCATCTCCATGAACTGTGTATTTAATTCCCTATCAAAATATTTTAAGGAATGAAAAAAATACATATATAAAAAATATATATGAAATATAAATCATTTTTAACATAATTTCCACATTTAAAATGATATCTATGAAAGATGAATACAAAATAACAAGTCAAAACATACACAAAAAACAATGCAATTAACACCTGAAATAATGATAGTAATGAAATATTATTACTAAATTGTTTATAAGATGTTATAAAAGTATATTATATGATATTATTGATATTTATATGATTATTTAAAAATAATATAGCATGTTTAAAACCATTATATTGATGTATAAAGGGTGTTCAGACATAAATAATCAAAATGTAATAGATTTCATCTCAATTTACACTCCATTGAGTCATGATTGATTTTATACAAAAATTCATTTTTATATGGTGAATATACTTCCCCTCTGATTTATAATATATTTATTTAATCATAATTCATGTTATTTTATATTCTAATTAAAATTATCTCATCCAATAGGATTTGACTTGAAATTTACTAAGAGGTAAATGTTATCTTACAATCTCAATTTCGTTTTTCATTATTAAATTTCCTTTGAAAAATACAATTCATATAATATATTTTCATTTGAAATTTAATTTCATTTTAATATACATAGTATTGAATTATTTATATTCTAATTTAAAAAATCTCATACCAATATTACTTACAGTGTTTACATTGAATGTTATATTATTTTTTGGGGAAATATTGACAAATTTGTATCCTTTAATCAACATGGTTATTTGATAAGGCTCATTATGTTGGATTTAAATTGATTATTCAATATTTGATGAATTTATTTTACTTTAGTTACATGCGTTGAGGATTGGATAATCTGACCCCCCTCGATGCATTGATAGTCTCTTGAGGTGATTTATTTGTCCAAATATGATGAGTTTTTACCCATAAAAATATAATTCATTAATGTTATATCATAATAAAAAAAGTATTTAGTAAAAATATTAAAAGTTCATACATACATCATTATTAATTTAATAATGATTTTTATTCATTGAGCTTATTATATTATATATAATATATATGGTTATGTATCTATATTATGTGATTATTTATATGGAATTATTAATTATATTTTATTCTTATCAAATATTTCAAAAGTTATTGATCAATTTTTATGTGTTTCAATCATTAATCATTACATTATGATTATTATTTTTATGATATTGTCAATGATAACTTACCCTTACACCAAATTTGAGCTCACCAATATTTTATTTCCATTCCTCACGATATGAAGATGAATTCATATAATGATTTTTCAAGTATGCTGAGAGTTTCTATGTTTTATTTATTGTGATTAATTTTTTTTACCGTTATAAAATAAGAATTAGGTATATGTGGTGTTTAAAAAAATACTAATATTTTCTATCATTTGGGATTTTAAGCTTCTATCTATGTCTATGTAATAAAGTAAGGCATCGTCTATGAGCTTCTAGTGTTGGAGTCTTTATAGATGGTATCAGAGTAATTTTATTAGAAAACATGATAATAGTATTTTTTAAAAAATATTATATTGGAGAACATAAATTTTATAAATATATTAAAGATATGAATAGATAAACGTCAAAAATAAATTATTTTTTGATTATGAGATTATATATGAATAAATTTTTTCAATTATGATATGTTTTTAAATAGTTTTGGGATTAAAATTTATGTTACATAATTTGATGATATACTACAGTGTATTCTCTTCTTTAAAAATGGAACGTGGACGTAAGAAGGGTATCAATCCTTGTGGAAAACAAAGAGGTTTCCCTACAGATAAAGTTGATATAGCTTGTATTAGAACTAATAATGTTATGAAACATAACCTTTCCCTCGGGGATCATCATATTCGAATATGATATTATCCTCTGTTGGATCACTTTACATGATAGTGGCCCACTTAATTTATTGGGACTACAGATCCAATGATTGGTAAGAAATAGATTAATCCTTTCAAGAAGATATTTATTGAATTGTAATTTAATGAAATGAAAAAGTTTAATTTTTCAATATATTATGTCAATGGATAGGTTGATCAGTTATGGTCATCAATAAAGAATACTAGTGAGGAATAAAAAATAGATCTTCTGGAATCGAAATATTTTAAGGATGTCTGTTTTGAAAAATATTTCCCTCTTGAGAAAAAAACTCAAATGATCAGAAAGTTAATTGATATAAATTAAATGGGGGACGAAATAGTTTTAGAATATTAAGCTACCGTTAAATGGTTATCGAGATATGATAAAAATTTCATATGAACCATAAAATTCATTATTTACTATTTCATAAAAGGTATTAATACAATTAATAATACGACACTAGTTTCTCAAACTTTTTCATTATATGATTAAATATTATTAGGTGATATAAATAAAGAGATTATATTATGTATAATTGATATATTATAAGGGAAGAAATAGAAGAGTAATTTGGCAGAACACAAAATGGATAAAGGGAAGAAGGGAATTGTGTTTTTTTCCAACATGTGATAATTATGGAATGAATTTCCCAAGTAAATTCGTGAAAGGGTTGGAATTTTATTATACGTGTGGTGAAATGGGACACTAAGAAAAATAAATTGATGATAAGGAATAAAAATATATTAAATGATTAAAAATATTGAAATGGGGTATTGTGTAAAAAATCTCCATTAATTATGGGAATATTCCACAGTAGAAGCTATGTGACCAAAGATAATATTTTTTTATAGATATAGTTGAAGAGTAACTATTAATTTTCTTTTGTATTTAGATCTATGAGATATTTTGTAAAAAAATGTTGATGATATTATAATAAAAAATGTAATAAAATATATATGTATTATACTATAGTATTATTTAATTAAGGGTTTAGGATAATTTTTTGAATGGTACAAGGAAAATTGATTCAATAACTAGTTTTCTTTTTGGAAAAACCTAGATTAGGGAAAAATAACCCAGAAATTGTTCTTTTTTTAGATAACAAAGTTTGTATAAAGTTATGATTTACATGGTTAAGGTAAATTGGAAGCTACTAAAGAGTATGATTTTTCTTATGAAATATTAATTTATAAACAGAGTATAATTCTAAATTTTCTTATAGTTAAATAATTCCTCAACTCTATTAAAAAGGATCTTGATACAAAAATTTTATCCAAATACCATAATTATTGAAGGGTAGATGGTCTTATAAATCATAATAAATAAATGGTTTTGAGACCCTCAAAATTAATTTTATCTTTCTCTTTATTTAGGTCACTGACAACAATCACTGTCTTTATATATTTATGTGGTTCTGCCATGCGCATATTTTTACTTCCCACCAATGTTATCTTATATTTAAAACAAGTTTTTTTATTATTCCATATGACTTTTTCACTTTCTATTATCTCTTATTAAAAATATATTTTATTTATTTTCTTATAATGTCGGTTTTTTGGAAAATTAGTTACAAAATATCAAACCCTATATTACCTTGATCCAGTTCAAATTATAGGGATGCAATTTATTTAAGGAGGGGAGAATGCAACATATTGAAAATTATAAAATAATTAAATTTTATTTGACAGTGTGTATAACACGCAACACCAATCGCAGAATGAAATTTTAACACCCCAAGCTTCCATGGTACTCCTTTTCTTAATAATACAATAGTGTTGGTTGTACGCAACTTCGAGTTCTAACACACAAAAACTAATCATACTAGTCGTTATGAATAGTAATACTCAATTTTTGAAATTATATAAATTTTATCTTATAAAATTTACTTCATTTTTGGATTCGGAATATTGAAATTATCCTAGGATAATTTTTTGGTATTTTTCTAAGAACATCCAATTTTTTATGATTAGTGAAAAATAATAAACTTTAATTAAAAACAACTTTTTTAATCAAAATAATTAAAATTGTTAAATTATAATATTTATTAGTTTTAAAGTATAATTAGAATATATTTTTACAATTTAATTCAATTTTGGTCATTGGACGTAATTTCACATTTAAACTGGACATATACAAGTGTCAATCTTTTGATAGTTATTATTTGTTAAAAACACGATTTTTTGTTTTAACAACGGCAATTAATTTTAAATTAATATTTTCCACTAATGTGATTGGAATTTAGAAAAATGGATTTCATATTTAAAATCAGGAGGTTAAAATTGTGTAAATAGATAACTTTTACTTTTAGAAATTTTGAATAATTACATTGGTAAATAAAATATTTACCATGGTTAAAGGGTAAATCTGGTAAGTAATGGTAAACAAATAATAATATAATAATATTAAATTACCCTAACACGTGCCATAACCCAATAGGATGATTCATGTACGTCTATGGGAATCCTAGGGTTGATTTTGAGACCCCATGGAGCCACTTTTATGTGATAATGACACTTTATATTAATTAAGATTAAGTAAATAGAAAAATGACATAAGCATATATCTTTTTGTAAAAATAATTTTACATTGGGATATATATGTTATATATTAGAGTATAAATATTCATTATAAATCTAAAAATTTTCCCTACATAATTATATTTTAGTTATAATTTTTATACGTTGAATAATTAAATTTATTTATGATAGAATAATGATGCAGTATTTTTCTTATTAATGAAAGAATCAACAAATGGTATTATAAATGTAAAAATAAATATAATTTGAATGTTTTTCTACCATAAAATAATTTTATATCTTAATATTACATGTTAGGATTGATTAAAGTAATTTATTCAGAATTAATAAATATGTTCGTACTTTAACAAAAATAAATTATTTAATAGTGTCAAAATTGACAAAAAGGATTATTTAAAACAATTATTTTATTATTAATTGATATTATATTCCTTAAAATATAAGGTTTGAAAAAATGACATATATATGGTTATTTATATTAATAATGAACCACTTGGTGTTCTCTTGGCTTTTTATAGTTTGTTTATGAACCATATAATATAAAAATACAAGAAGACATGGTAAATGTAAAACTATTTAAATAATAGTTAAATATAAATGATAAGGTAAATATATTGTCCCAAACCTATCTAAAATATATTGGTTGAAATTATTTCGACCCATCCCCACTTTATCCTCGAAATAAATCACTTTGGAGACATTATAAAACGAATTGTAATTTATTATAAAATAATATTTTACATTTTTTCTAAGGTGCCCCTCACCCCTCTTATAAAAGGGCGTCCCCTTCTCTTAAATTCATATCATAAAAGCCTTTTGGTTCAGTCAAACACTACCCAAATATCCTATAAACTTCCCTAACTTCATCCTATAGGCCTTCTTTTAGTCAGAAAGACAACTTAAGGAGGTCTTTTGATCTAATCAAAAAGAAGAACCCGAAGAAGAGGTAAAAATCTCACCACCACTTTCATGTTCCTTTATTTTTCCACTTCTTTTTTCTTTTTTGTTTACATTATAAAATAATAACTCAAGTATATTCTATATAATGTGATGTTATTATATATATGTTACAACAAAATTCATTATTCCATCCATCCCTTGAATGACATGTCAGCATACGTGCGTACAAACGGCTTACCGTCTCCACGTTGTGATATAATTGTTTTTCATAAAATTATTATTTGGATGGGTATAATAATGATGTGTAATTCATGTAAATAATAAATATAACATGATAATGATTCTGTATATATGATATAACCTCCAATTATATATTATTATAATAAAAAAATACTGATATTTATGCTCGTGCGTATGTACGGACTACCGTCTCCATGAACGCGATGAGATTCTTTCCCCTTCGTACCCATTCAAGAAAAATTTTCATTTGATGATTAAAAATTATGTTTATGGACTTGATATAAATCTGGATATGAATAATATACAACCTATGGATAAAAACATGGCTTATGTAACAAAACATATAAAATAAAACGTGTAAGTGAACACACGGAACGATGATAATACTAAAATATTAGTAACAAAGCAATATTAAAAGATCATATATTATATCATATTTATTTATATGATTATTTTATAATTTAATAATAGTTATTTAACTATTATATAGGAGGTTAACCTACCCATGACCAAGGAAAAGTACTAGGTAAGGGTCAATTTCACAATCTCATTATTATCCACGGTTTTTTTACGTAAGTATCTACTGGGACCTCTTAGTCATCCACATCCATGTTTATTAAAAATGCATTTCAAAACATTCTTACTATTATATAAACTATGATCTGATGTCATTTATACCCTTGTTTGACTTTTTATAAGATGTTTATAAAGGAATCTTTTCGTCATTTTCTAAACAAGGTCCTTTTTAACTTTTTCGACAAAATTAAGGTAATAATGTTTTTTTAACTTATACGGCGGGTCCCACTATTTTCCGCCATTATAAAATCATCGAAGATTCCCTTATAATCTTATAAGAATATTTTAAAATTAAATGTTTTATTTTAAAAAAATTTTACTTCCAAATTATTTCAAAATGAGATATTTCTCTCACATAGTTTTGATTTCATCTATGTCAATATCCGTTGATGGATTTTAAGCTTATTGGATGTTGATTTATTATGATACAAAACTTTAATATTTTAATGACGGTTTTGTGATATGTTTTACTGTGGATGTGTTATTTTTATACCATTAATGGCTTTTGGAGAAAGTATTTCCATTTTTTATGCTAGTTTTAAAACTAATGTTTATGTTATGTTTAATCCTGTTCATATGAGTGATGTATTGGACATAGTAATTGACGGCTGGAGCCCACTATATCTCCTTTATGCATTGATAGGTCTCATTAGACAAACTAGTGTCTTGGCATAATGCCTTGGCAAAATATTATTTGTAGTCTTAGCACAAGGCCTTGACTATGTATTTATGATAGTCGGGAATTATGCATTCCATTATTATGAAAGTGTTTATTGATATTTCATGTGATTATTCGACTTGTATAATATCCATGTTAATAAGAAAATTTCATTATTCCATTTTATTTTTTCCATGTTATGCTGAAGTTAAAGTTTAAAAGGCTTTTGTTTTAGTTATACATTGCATAAAATGTATCTGATTACTTATGAATGTTTCTCCTATATTGTTATCCTTACTGAACATCTGAGCTCACCCCATTCTATGTTTTATTTTTCCAAGGATGTGAAGAAGTATTTTATGACAGACCTGTTGGGATAGTCTTAGGGGATGAGAGTGTGGACTGTGTAGAATATGTTGTTTTATTTTTCCATTTTATTATATAATGTAATATTTTTTAGTGTATCTAGTTTGTTTAAGGCTACTAAATTAATCAGTCTTTCAAGAGATGATCCATTGTGATCATGCAAATGTTATGTAATAATGAATCGACTCTGGGTAATTTCGGTTGGGAAATTATAGTTGGTATCATAAGATGTTTAGTATAAACCTTGGATGATAGATTTAGAAAAACTATTATTAGAGCACATAGACCTAAGATGGACATTGAGGATTAGTATAGAATAACATCCGATAATATTGGTATTGTGGAGATTTTTTGAGTTTTCTAAAAAATATTTCTCTATCTGGATACGAGAAGGTAGAGGTGGCTTTGGCATAGATGTTCCTAGGGGTACAACTCGAAAACACAGCTTTGAGCTCAACTCGAACAGGAACATGTGCATGACAATGGGCCTTGCTGCCCTCTTAGTTACAACACTCCTTGGGGACATTCATAGGATAATTCTCATTTTCTTTACAAACCATTATGAAGGGTTTATGATTATATAATTCCTCAGAGAAAACATTTTTTATGAATATTTATTATGTCTATAAATAGTTCAATATATGATAAGTGTTTTACAAGTTTGGAATTATGTATTTTGATTCATAAACTGATCTAGATTATGCAATTGTCTAGAAATGTCACCTAGTAGAAAGAATGGAAACTGTATCTATGCATGCAATCCATGTAGGGATTTCCCTCCGGATCAAGATAATTACACTGGAGCTTGTGATACAACTGGTGATGATCAGCTTATCACCATACTAGGACAAATCACTCAGGTTATGAATAATAATATCACCTGTATGGAGCACCCTGATCTGTAGTATGGAGGATTAATGTTAGATCTCTTCATGTGAAAACAACCACCATCATTCAATTAGAGTAAAAATCCATTAGTATATGAGAAGTTTATAAATTCCATACAGAAAATATTCCATGCCATGGGGTGTAGTGAAAGGGAAAAGTTTTCATAGTAGTTTACCACCTCACTGGAGATGCTGATAAGTGGTGGTCATTGATTCAAAACACAAAGGAAGATGATGAAGTATCAAATATGTACTGGAGGGAGTTTATTTATATTTTATTAGAAAAATACTTTCCTCATGACCATCGACCATATATGGAAAGTAATTTTTTTGACTCTAAGGAAAAATGAGGAGGACAATGTTGCAAATTATGAAGCTGACTTTACAAGGTTAGCAAGACATGCTGCAAATTATATACCTAAACCTTGAAGTACGATCGATCGTATCTCTGATAGGTTAAAACCATTACTCCATCAGGCATTAGTCTCACAATCCTTCTCATCGTACGAAGATATTGCCTCATGTTCTATCAAGACAGAGAAGGAATTATCTAAGTCTTATGACATTAAAGAAAAGAATGTGAAGAAGAGATCTGTTAAACACTCTAGAAATGGAAATTAGGAGATGAAGGGGAATGTTGAATATCAATCCTATAGTAAATGTCGGAAGAAACACCCTGATACTTTCTTGAAGGGAATGTGAGTCTGTTAAAAGTGTAGTGAAAATGGCCACCAATCTCGTGATTGCAAGGGAATGAAAGAAGCTACTGATGTTCAATTCAAAAATTGTAGGGAGATGGGACATTATGAAAATGATTGTCCTAAGAGTAAGGGGAACTTACCATAGAAAAGTCCAAGGAATCAAGGATAAGATTATTCTATCACTACTACTGAGGTTGAAGCTCCGAAAGATTGGGTGGTAGGTAATTTAATTGTTTCCTCAAGTTTATCCAATGCTTTATTGGGTTTTGGATCAACGCATTATTTCATATCATCCTAGTTTTCTAAGAAAATTAGATATTTCCAATTTGATTTCACATGGGATTCTTCAGTTGAAACTCATAAGGGAAGTATCATCCCAATAATGTTTTGTGAATCAGTCCCCATTAGAGCATATTAATGTTCTTTATCTGTTGATCTCATCATCACACACATGATTGAATTTGATATAATCCTTGCTATGTATTGGATTTTGGACCACAATGTGAAGAATTATTATACTAATAAGGAGGTTACAATTTTTGATGATGATGATAAAGAACACCTTATCTTTAGAGAAGAATCATGACCACCTAATTCTTATTTAGATCCACCTACATTAGATCAACTAAATTCAATTATTGGGGATGAAGAGAAAGAAATAACTGTGGGTGAGGAAAGGAATGTTCAAAGAGAGGATGTACCTGTTGTGAATTTATATGTTGATGTGTTTCCAGAAGATTTACCTAGACATCCTCCAGAATGAGAAATTGAGTTTTCCGTTGATTTAATTCCTGAATCAAGGCCCATATCAAAGACCCCTTATAGAATGGCCATTGTGGAATTAGGGGAACAAAAGAAGCAGCTAGAGGAATCAAATAATAAGGGATTTATTCTCCCTAGGGTTTCTCCATGGTGATACCCTGTCCTTTTTTTAAGAATAAAAATGGATCTATGAGGTTATATATCGACTACAGGGAGATCAATTCCATAACAATAAAGGAAAGTATCACCTACCTCACATTGATGATTTATTTTACCGAAAACATGGACATCAATAAATTTAAAAGATTGAACTTCGATCTTGATACCATTAGTTATGTGTGAAGAAAGAAATCATTTCGAATACAACATTTTGAACCAGATACCTGCATTATGAGTTTACAATAATGCCTTTTTGGGAATACTAATGCACCCTCTTTTTTCATAGATTTAATGAACAGAATTTTCAAGGAATATCTTGACGAATTTGTAGCAGTAATTATTGATGATATCATGGTATAATCTAAAAGCTACAAGGATCATGAAAATGACTCGCGATTTATTCTAAATACTCGTAGAATACATTAATTATATGGGATGTTTAGAAAGTGTGAATTCTTGCTTCAAGAGATTTCTTTTCCTGGCCATATTGTCTCTAAAGATGGAATCTCCGTTGATCCTTCTATGATAAGAGAAATCCATGAATGGCTAGAACTGATGATATAATTGAGGTGCACAGTTTTATTGGTTTAGCATTTTATTATCGACATTTCGTCCAGAATTTTTCCCAGTTGGCTAACCCATTAATAAATATCACACGAAAAGGGGTTAAATGTTTTTGAATAAAAAAGAGTGTGAATTTTTTTTGAATAACTAAAGAGAAGATTATTCAGTGCTTCTATATTGACTCTACCATCAGGGAATGATGGGTTTGTTATTTATAGTGATGATTTAATGAAAGGACTTGATTATGTCCTTATGAAGAATGATAAGGTTATATCCTATGTATCAGGATATTTGAAAATTCATGAGCAAATCTATCCTACTCATGAGCTTGAGATAGCAGATATGATCTTACTTTAAAGATATCGAGACATTATCTCTATGGTAAAAAATGTGAGATATATACTGATCATAAGAGATTAATGTATATTTTCCAACAAAAAGAACTCAACATGAGGAAAAGGCGATTGCTTGAACTACACAAGGATAATTATTTCACTATACACTACCACCCGGGGAAGGAAAATAAGGTGGTAGATGCTTTGGGAAGAAAGGATCATGGAGTTTTGAACAAAATGAGAGTTAAAAGGGATTCAATTTTCAGGGATCTAGTAAAGATCGATATGGGAATAACCGTGGAAGGTGAATGATCGATACTTTTTCAAATGGTTGCCAAACCATCTTTACTATGAAGGATAAGGAGTTCACTGACTGATGATGATGAATTTCAAAAGAAGATTAAAGTTGTGAATGATGGGAGATTGAGTGAATTTTTTTAGGAAGATGGAATTTTGAAATTTGGGAAGAGACTTTTTGTTCCCGATATACCTGATCAAAAAAAGAAATTGTTCGATGATGCTCACAGTTCCAATTTCCCTATACACCCTGGGAGCACCAAAATGTATAGGGATTTGAAGGAAAATTTTTGGTGGGACGACATGAAGAGGGAGATTGGTGATTTTGTGTCAAGATGTATGGTTTTTCAACAAGATAGAGTAGGAAGGTAGTAGCCTGGTGGATTCATGCAACCACATCTCGTACCTGAGTGGAAATGGTATAATATTAAGATGGAATTTTTCTTGGGACTACCAAAGACTCTAATAAGGAAGGATGCAATATGGGTCATTATTGATCATCTTATCAAGTAAGGTCATTTTATTGCTATAAGGGAAAATTTACCATATGAAAATTTATTAAAACTATATATTAATGATGTTTTGAGACTTCATGAAGTACCCCTATCAATTTTTTCTGATCGAGATCCTGATTTTACTTCACGATTATGGAAATTTATTAAAAAATCCCTGGATACTAAACTTCATTTCACCACTACCTACCACCCTCAAATAGATGGACAATCTGAAAAGACAATTCAAACCTCAGAAGGCATGTTGATATCTTGCTCACATGACATTCAGGGTATGTGGAATAAATATTTACCTCTAGTATAATTTTCCTATAACAATAGCTTCCATTCAAGTATTCAGATGGCACCATATAAAGCGTTATACAGAAAGAGATGTCGCAAACCAACCTGTTGGGATGATTTTTGTGAAAGAAAACTAGTAGGCCCAGAACTGGTGTAGGAAATGATGGAAAAGGTGATGGTAATCCAAACCACATCAAAGCAGCTCAAAGTTGGCAGAAGTGCTATGCCGGTAACTGAAAGAAGGATTGGGAATTTCAGGTAGGAGATCATGTTTTCTTAAAGGTATCTCCATGGAAGGGATTTATACATTTTGGTAAGAAGGTAAACTGGGTCCCAGGTACAGAGGAACTTTCAAATTTCTTGAACAAATTGGGCATGTAGCTTATCGTATGGAAATGCAGCCAAATGTCTCAAAAGTACACGATGTGTTCCACGTATCAATGTTGAGAAAATACATGCCAGACCCAACACATGCACTCACATATGACCATTTATAACTAGAACAAATCTGTCTTATTGTGAAGATCTTGTCAAGATTCATGATATGTGAGAACAAGTGTAGTGAAAGTGAATGACTCATCTAGTAAATGTTCTATGGAAAAACCATAAGATGGAAGATGAAACGTGGGATCCCGAGGAAATTATGATGAAAAAACTACCCAAGTCATTTTATACACTAATAATCTAGATATTTCGAGGAAGAAATTATTCGAAGGAGGGGAGAATGTAACCACCCCAGATTCCACGTTACGCTTCTCTTTGAATAATACAATTGTGTGTGTTGTACGCAACTTCGAGTTCTAACACACCATAACCAATCAAACTAGTAATTATAAATAGTAATACCCACTTTTTGAAATTATATAAATATTATCCTTTAAAATGGACTTCATTTTTTTTCTTCAGAATATTGAAATTATCCTAGGATAATTTTTTGGTATTTTTCTGAGAACATCTAATTTTTTATGAATAGTGAAAAATACTAAACTTTAATTATAAACCACTTTTTTAATCAAAATAATTTATAGTGCTAAATTATACTATTGACTGATTTTAGAGTATAATTAAAATATTTTTTTACCATTTAATTCAATGTCGGTCATTAGAAATAATTTCCCATTTAAATTGGATATAAACAAGTGTCAATCTTTTGATAGTTATTATTTCTTAAAAACACGTTTTTTTGTTTTAACAGTGGGAATTAATTTTAAATTAATTTTTTCCACTTCTGTGTATAGAATATAGAAAATTTTATTTCATATTTAGAATTAAGAGGTCCAAATTTTTTAAATTGTTACCTTTTTTAGACATTTTGAATAATTGCTTCGATATATATTTTATTTACCATGGTTAAAGTATAAATCAAGTAAATAGGGTCAAAAATAATATTATAATAATATTAAATTACCCTAACACATTCAGTAACCATATTAGATGATGCATGTCAAAAAATGGGAATCCTTGGGATGATTTGGGTACCCCATGGAGCCACTTGTAAGTGATAATGACACTTTATATTAATTATGTTAAAGTAAATACAAAAATGACATAAGCATATATCTTTTAGTAAAACAATTTTTACATAGGGTTAGGTATGTTATAAATTAGACTATAAATATTCATTAAAAAGATAAAACTATTTCCTACATAATTATATTTTATTTATAATTTTTATACATTGAATAATTAAATTTATTTATGATACAATGACGATGCGATATTTTTGTTATTAATGAAAGAATCAAATAAATGGTATTATAAATGTTAAAATAAATATAATTTGAAAGGTTTGATGACACCCATTAATTTTATAGGTAAATATGGAAATTTAATATTTATTTAATTAATTTTTTTCATATTAATAATGTTTTTAGGACTTTAAAAAACCAGTTATTAAATAGTGTCAAAATTGACATAAAGGAGTATTTAAAATAAATATTATATTATTAATTGATATTCTATTCCTAAAAATATAAAGTTCTGAAAAATGACTTAGATATGGATATTTATATTAATCATGAGACACTTTGGGTTTGAGTTAATAGTTATTGTATGTTTATTAACCATATAATATAAAAATACAAAGAGACATGGTAAATGTCAAACTATTTAACTAAGAGTTAAATATAAATGATAAGGTTAATATAAAGACCCAATCCCATCTAAAATCTATTTTTTGAAACTATTTAGACCCATCCTCACCTTATCCTCAAAATAAGTCACATTGTATCCATTGTAATCCTAATATGAATTTATTATAAAATAATATTTTATGTTTTTTCTAAGGTGCCCCTCACCCCTCTAATAAAAGGGAACTCCCCCATCTCTCAAATTCATACCTTTAAAACCATTTGGTTCAACCAACCCCTGGCTGAATATCCTCTAAACATCTCTAACTTTATCCTAGAGGCCTTCCTTATGTCATAAATACATCTTAAGGATCCCTTTTGATCAAATCAAAAGGAAGAACACGAAGAAGAGGTAAACATATTACCACCTCTTTCAAGTTTCATTCTTTTACCACATCTTTTTTATTTGTTGTTTCCATTCTAAAATAATAACTATGGTATATTCTATATACTGTTATTTATTTTTAATATGTTACAACCAAATTCATTATTCTATTCATCCCTTGAATGACATGTCACCATACGTGTGTACATACGGCTTACCGTCTCCACGTCATGGTATAATTGTTATTCAATACATTATTATTTGGATGGGTATTATAATGATGTTTAATTCATGTAAATAATAAATATAACATGATAATGATTCTGTATATATGATACACCATCCTATTATATATTTTTTCAATATCAAGATAATGATATTGTCGCTCGTGCGTACTTACAGACTACCATCTCCACGAACACGATGAGATTCATTCCCCAACGTACCCATTCAAAACTAATTTTCATTTGATTATTAAAGGTAATTTTTAAGGACTTTATAAAATTTTGGATATGAATAAGATAAATACAATGGATAAAACACCCTTATTTTGTAGCAAAACATATAAAAGAAAATGAGTCAGTGAACACCAAAAACGATGATACTACTAAAATATTATTAACAAAGCAATTTTATAATATCATATATGATATCATATTTAGGTATAAGATACTTGTATAATTTAATAATAGTGATTTAACTATTATAAATGAGGTTAACCTACCCTTGACAAAGGAAAAGCACAAGGTAAAGGTTAATTTCAGAATCTCTTCATTATCCGAGGTTATTTTTACCTAAGTATCTACTAAGACCTCTTTATCATCCACATCCATGTTTCTTAAAAATGTATTTCAAAATATTCATACAATTTTTTAGACTATGGGTTAATTTAATTGATACAATTTTTTACTTTTTATAATATTTATATATAGTAATCTTTCTTTCATTTTCCAAACAAGGTCCTTTTTAACCTTTTCGACAAAATTAATGTAAGAATGTCTTTTTTAACTTATACGGTTGGTGCGGCTATTTTCCACCATTATAAAATCATCGAATATTCCCTTACAATATTATAACAATATTTTCAATGTAAATGTTTTATTTTATAATTATGTGACTCTTAAATGATTTCAAAAAGAGATATTTCTCTGAAATAGTTTTGAGATCATCTATTTAAACATCCTTTGATGGATTTGAAGCTTATTTTAAGTTGATTAATTATGATAAAAAACTTCATTGTAGTATTTAAGGTTTTGTGACATGTTTGACTGAGAATTTGTTTTTATTATAACATTAATGGTTTATGGATAAAGTATCGATATTTCTTTTGATAGTTTTAATACAAATATTTATTTTTTGTTTATACCTGTTCATATAAGGAATTCATTGGACATAGTAAGTGACAGGTGGAGCCCGTTATAGCTCCTCGATGCATCGGTAGGTCTCATGTGACAAACTAGTGTCTTGTAAAAAGTCCTTGAAAAAATATTATTTTTCGTCTTTGCGCAAGGCCTTGACTCTATGGTTATGATAGTATGTAAATATGCATTCCATCATTATGAGAGTGGTTATTGATATTGAATGTTATTATTTGACTAGTAGAATATCTATGTGAATAAGTAAATGGAATTATATGACTTTATTTTTTCCATGTTGTACTGGATTTCATGTTTAAAAGGATTTTGTTTTAGTTATACATTTCCTTAAATGTTTATGTATACTTAAGAAAATTTCTGCTATATTGTTACCCTTACTGGGCATCTGAGCACACCCCCTTCTAAGTTTTATTTTTACCAGGATGTGAAGAAGTATTTTATGACTGACCTGTAGGGATAGTCTTAGGGGTTATGAGGGTGTAATATGGAGACTATGTTGTCTTAGTTTTCCATTTTATCATGTAATGTAAAATTTATGAATATATCTCATGATTCCAATGCAACTAAACACATCTGTCATTCGAGACTTGATCATTTGTGATCATGCCAATGTTATATAATAATGCACCAACTCAGTGTAACAGGGGTCGGGGTGTTGTAGGAATTTTACCTCTCAAGTATTTATTATATATTTTTAATATGAAATAAATTTATTCTATTTAACTCTTTATAATGAATTCTTAATTGATTAATCTTGTGTCCCACACAACAATGTGTTTCTTCGATAGATTCTGTTACATGCAAGGATGAGATTTACATAATGTCATTAATATTATTATTTAAAATTAAAATGACCTCAAGGACACTAAATTATAAGTTATAAAACTGATTTAATAACTTATAAAAAATTATAATTCATTCCTTATAAATTATTTAGAAATTAAAATAAAACCAATGTTGAATATAAAGGAAATGATTTTTTAAAAAACTATTTTTATTCTCCCAAATCTAATTTATCTTTATTAATTAAATTATTTAATATTATTTAATGAGTATAAATGAAATTTATATATTAAATATTAAATAAAATGTTACTTGGTTAATAAAATATACTATATATGCATAATATAGGAATAAAATAAAATTTAATCATAAAAACTGTATTTTTCTAAATGAATTTTTGCAGCCTTTTAATAGAGATATTATTTTAAAACTGTGTTATGAAAAAAAAATTATTATATTTGAAAAACAAATCATCATTACTGAAATAATTACTTCAAAATTTTCTTTTGGTGACTTTAATAAATTTTTATAAGAGGCTTCCAATTTTGATTAATAGTAATAAAATAATGAATTTTAATTGAAAACTATATTTTTGAAAAACAAATTACATGGATAATTTATATTTTGAATAGATTTTAAAGTAATATTAGTTGAATTATAAATTTATTAATCCAATTTTTTACATTGGAATGATTTATATATTTATTTTAGTTAAAATAACTATGTAAACATTTTGGTATTTTCCTTGTAAAAATATGTTTTCTCATCACGTCTATGATTTTAAATTTGAATTAAATTATTAAAATTATATTTTAAAAATGAAAAAATTAATTAAATATTTGGAATAAGAATAATTTAGAACTTATAGTATTATTACTTCAATTTTGACAAAAATAAATATTAGTGAAAGAAATTAAAATAAATTTCATTGATTAAGGTTAAAATAATCTTACATAGTGGTCACCCCATAATCATAAGCGGGAAAATGACCTATAAACATGTACAAACCACAATTTATTAAAAAATTTAGACTATATAATATATTATATAATATTAGGTACATTATTGGATGCACATTATGTATGGTCGATGTAAGGACCGTTGAAATTTCTACAATTTTATTTATTTTTCTTGGTGGCTAATTCCTCCCAAAGGCAGATGAAGGTGGGGCCCACACCCACATAACCTTTAATGGGAGGATATTTTGTGGGGTGGGTCCCACACATGACCTATACCACTGATCTTCTCTAAACCCCTTAAACCCCCCCATTAAACTCCTTTGTTTAATGTTGACAACACTTTGATTTTAAATGTGTAAACTTTTCACTTCCTCTCTCTCTCTCCCAATTTAATTCATGCAAACACAAACCTTAATTAATTGTTTGAACCTCTAAATTTATATTAATTAAGTGTTTGAATTTTAAATTATGAATTCATGGAAATTTTAATTAAAATAAGTGGTAGACTTATTTTAATTCCGGTTTGCTTGTTGTGTGGGATTATTGGAGAGAGCATTTTTGTGAAAGAAGAAAGAAATTACTCATTCATTGAAGAAAATCATCCTCAACGAAGAATGGTTCTTCTTCGACAAATGAAATCTTTCCTCAAATGTAGAATGACTCAGCAACCACGGTTCTCCATCCTCTTCTTCCCCTATGACAAGAGAGGAGAAACCGATGTGGAGAACTCACCAACGACGACGCACATTATTTTATTTTCTCGACGACAATTGATGAGACATCACTTCCTTGTGTGCACTCCAATGATGATGGAGACGACACCATCATCCACGAAGCTTATCAACCATGGGCCATATAGAGGTAGGGGTTTATTCTTGAATGTGGATGTTTTCGTACCCCGTTCTTTGTTGGGAATCATTGACTAAATACAGCCAATGGCTATCACTTAATGCGGAGGGTGCGGGCCGAACGATCATGGCCCGATGACCATCCGCTTGATCTTGTTAATTATTTTAGTATTGGATAACAAAGTAGGATGAAGAATGATACTGTCGCGCCATGCCAGGTACGTGGAAAAAGAAACTGTCATTGTTATGCCGGTTGTGCGGGAGGAACCACGGACCGTTACACGGGCCGCTTCAGCGGAAGAACTGGCCGGACCATCGGCCTACTGAGCGAAGAGGATCCAAGGAGCCATGAGGTCACTGTGCTGAAGAAACTATGACATTCCGTGTGGGCCACATGCTCCAGAAGGCTGGTCGGCCCAGCAGGCTGGTTTGGGTAAGGGCGGCGCCACTTGGCGTCGCTGGTGCGGACAGACGCCGCCCCTCAGAACCGCTCGGGGTTAGGCCGAGCCATCCAGACCACGCCCCATTGGGATGAGTTGTGTTTTCCTTTAAACCGGTATGACACCCCTTTTGGGTCAGACCGGTCAAACTAGGTTATCCAGACCCGTCAGTCCACTAGGCTAAATGGGTCAGGCCCGTTATTCGCATAAACATGAATAACTTAAAGACCACATGTCCGATTGATATTCCATCTGTGTCACTAGGAATATATCGACAAGAAGATCATTTTTTTGATACTCTAAGTGAGTTTTGAACAAATTTGATAAATGGTTGGGTTTGGAACGAGCAAATTTCAAACTGGGCCCTTGGAACAGAGAAGCCAATATCTGTCAAACCTAGTGTCTGTTTGATGCGTCATCTGTCGCATTGAGTTAATTTTTATGAGACGGAACATTGAGATACATCATATCTGGACTTTGTAATAGTTGATGTATCAAACATTTTACTCATGTAGCGGACCCTCCCATAATCGAGTATTCTGTGTGCGGGAACCCTAGAGCAGGCTATGACTACGATGACGATGATGACTGTACTTGGATCCTACGTGGGTTTGACATCAAGGAAAACTGTACATGGATCATCCATGGGTTCGGCAGTGCTGATGACTGTACTTGGATCCCACGTGGGTTCAGAAACGATGGATACTTTACTTGGATCCTACGTGGTTTCGGCAGAGACGTCTTCTGTACTTGGATCCTACATGGGTTCGGCAGAGGAGATGATTTAGATGATACATCTAATCATCTCCACTCCACTTCGAAAGTAGTATACCTGTGTGAGCGGAGTCTTGACTGTTCAATCATTACCATTGGTGTGATTGACTTCTTTCATGTATGGACTGAGATGTTCATGGGCATGAGAGTTAGAGCAGAACTGGAATTGATGACTTAGGTATATGTATGGGCATATACATAAGTGGAGACAGTTGATACTTTATGATTTTATCTTTCCTTTTTGTTTTATCCATTTTGGATTTTGGGAGAACATCGAGGGGTCTCGGGGTCCCAACTGAGTATCGATATACTCACCACTGCACGGGAATTTCCCACACGACGTTATGTTGGTGGAAGATGATGGACAACACTGATCGTGGTTGGGGCTTGTCGAGCTAGATAGTATTCAGAGGTGGACAACCTGGTGGGACCTACACAGAGTATATAGATGGACTCGTGGTACCAAGAAGACTATTTGTACCCACCCTTCAGGTGGGATTCCTGGAGGATGACTCGGTGGTTTCTTCTTTACCTTTCAGCTGTTGTACTATATTTCTCAGTTGTACTATATATTCAGTTGGGATTGTATTTTGGCCCATTACTTTCCAGTTCTCAATTTTGTAATCAGTTTACTTTGGTTTTACTCCATCTTTCATACTCTTTTGTGTTTGTTTACTTATATAAAGTCAATGCCTTCCCTTTTTTGTAGGATTTACGAATTTCGTGCTAGTCTCCATCCCCTGACCTATGGAAGACGGGAATGGGGTAGTCACGGCACGGGCCCTGATGATAGATGGTGAAATATTGGTATCAGAGGAGTCATTTCTACCAGAGAACTCTGAACTCTGTTAATTTCTTCTCTGTGAAGTAGTAGTGTTAAAAATAATCTCTGTGGTTTTCAATCCAGAGAGTCCAGTGTTGGTGTGGTGGCCGACGTATCCATTCACCAGGACCCGGACATCTGATTTCCAACTCAGTGATCGAAAACACTGATTTCATGTGGGTTTCAAAAGTTTTCTTTATGATTACATTGTGTTATATCACTCGGTATACTATATTAACAGTGGCCCATCTGTTGCTTATCGGGGATGGCCCCACATAGGTAGCCAGTTAGGGTTCCCAACTACGTGTGAGATAGAGGCCCACCGAGAGTCGAGGCTCCGGTGCAGGGCCCTCCTACTATGTTGGAACCATCGAGTGGTGTACCAGTAGCACCACCACATGTTGGGAAGTAGATTGCCCCTCCTGCATTGGAGGACGTTGCACACCAACTGAGTGCATTACACAAGTTACTGAAACAGAGGCCTCTGAGGTTTTGAGGAGAGACAGATTCCCATGCAGTAGAAGACTGGATGAACGCGATTTTTAGAGTTCTCTGCCTACTTGAGACAGTAGTAGAGAAGATGGTGATCCTAACTTCTAGTCTTTATCAGCGAGTGACCATGATGATGGTCCACTAAGTGATGAGGTTATGGTATGTGGATCGTTGCCCGATATAGTACCATCGTGTAGTGTTCCATCTATATCACTACCCATTGGTCAGTAGTTACATCTGGATGTACCAGTAGAGGAAACATGTAGGCTTTGTGCCTTACATGTGATTCAGCATCAGACATCCCTCATGTTCCAAGGTGAGCCCAACCCACAGGTGGTTGAGAACTAGCTTGAGGAGGTGGCTGAGAGTTTTTCTAGATCTGATACAGTATCGAGATTATGGCATGTTGGTAGATGTGTATTCATCGAGGCGTACCGACCATTTTTGGTAATCGATGTCTACAAAGCGATCGGTGCTTTAGAGCTCGGACCTATGAATGAGGCGTGTTTGAGGAAATCTGAGCCACACTTTTCCCACTAATGTATTCTTACTTCTGTTAGGGTGCTAGAGGGAATCTTTGTAGGTGAACGATCTTTTTCTGAGTGAATATTACCAATGAGTGTTAGCAGTGAGAAGCATGAAACTGGCGCTAGTCTCAGAGACTTGGGTGTATTAGATGTTTCAGGAAGAGGAAATGTTAAGGATAGATGAATCTCCAGGGTAGCAGACATTGAAGCAGATTTAGGAGAGCAGCAAGTGATGGTGAACATTTTGACATGATACAAACACCCGCCATTTTAGTCCCTGCTAGGCTTAGAGAGATAGAGGGATGGGGAAGAGAATAGCTGCATGCGGTCATGGAGTGTGACCCAATGGCTCTAGGAATGATTCGAGGTACAGTATATGTATACTACTAGCTGACGTAACAACAGACATTGATACGAATCAATCCTTCCTTCCACAAATCTTTTCCCAGACCTAGAGTTTCCAGTTAAGCCATTTACTTGACCCTCACATCTGGAGATACCTTTGGGAGGAGACTTGATAATCACACATACACCGATGGTGTGATCTGACCCTTGAGGCGAGTGTTTCGGTTGGAACCTCTGGGTGGAAGCATCGATGCCTTATGAAATTAGTTTGGGTATGGACTTGGAAAGCATAGTTCATATACAGATTGACTATATTATGAAAAAAGGTTGTGATTTACCTACAACATTCGGATGGGTTTTCCTTGGTCAGTGAAAAGGGAATCCCAGTCAGAACAGGATGCAATCTTGCATAATTGAGTGCAGTCAATCACTCATGTGTCGACCAAACATAGATTTATGTTAGAATTATACAGAGTTGTAGCACAACATTCATCTTTGACAAATAAGGGAAAACCATTATTGTGGTCAGCTAGATGTCAGAAGAGCATTCAAGAGCTGAGATAGAGATTGAACAGTGCGCCCATCTTGAGGCTACCGGAGGAGGGCGTAGGGTACGTAGTTCTCTACGACGCATTAGGGGCTAGACATGGGGGTGTCCTAATTCAAGAGCGAGGATTGATCGCGTATGGTTCACGGTAGTTGAGATAGCATGAGTAGAACTACGCTACCCATGAGTTGAAGTTAGTAGCAGTGGTCGTTGCCTTGAAGATGTGGCGACATTTATTGATGGGCGTGTACTTTATAGTATACTCTGACCACCAGAGACTCAGGTACATCTTCTCACAGAAGGACCTGAACATGAGACAGTGACAATGGCTCAAGTTTCTCTAGGACTACGACTTATAGGTACTCTATACTCTTGGTAAGTGGAACATTATAGTTGATTCTCTCATTAGGAGATCAGGCATTCATCTACTAGGAGAGGAGATGGAGAACCTAGTCACGTTGCAGATGTATTTTGTGGATAGAGATGGAGTAGTCTTCCTACATTCCCTCACAGTCACTCATCCACTACTTATGCGGGTCAGAGAGGCACAGCGTCGGGACATTGACTGTGAGATGTGATGTGCTCAAATTTCCACAGGGCAGGTGCCTAATGGATTTTCTGAAGAAGGAGAGCACGTTATCCTCTTCAGGGGACGTACAATGGTACTAATTTCACTGTAAGAGGATGTTCTGAGAGTGTTTCACACATCCACTCTTGTGGTACATCCAATAGTGGAGAAGATGTACTAGGACCTTAGATGACAGGATTGGTGGATAGGTATGAAGAAGGCTCTAGAAGAGTTCATTTCATGATACCTCACTTTCCAGCATGTGAAGGTGGAGCACCGAGTACCATCATACTTGGTACAACCCTTAGAGTTCCAGAGTGGAAGTGTGACAGGATATCCATGGATTTCGTGACGGGGCTCCCACGTACTTCTAGAGGAGATGAATCCATTTGGGTGATCATAGACTGACTCACCATGTCGGCCCACTTCCCACCGATCAGAGAGTAGGGCTCAGTAGAGAGCATGGGATGCATCTACGTTCAGGAGATCGTACAGCTTCATTGTGTTTTGTCATCTATTGTCTCTGATCGAGACGCTGGCTTTACTTCTCGGATTTTGAAGGGGTTGTAGGAGTCTTTTGGGATGCAGCTACTCCTGAGCCCTGCCTTTCATCCTCATATGGATTTCCAAATAGAGAGGACCAATCTGAAACTCGAGGACATGCTCTGCGCATTTGTCCTTGACTTTGGTCATAACTGGAAGGATCACCTACACTTGCTGGAGATTGCGTACAACAACAGCTACCACTCCACCATTGGGATGTCACCTTACGAGGAACTGTACGACTGACCATGTTGATCACCTCTATGCAGGACTGACCCTGGGGAGTAAGCACTTGTAGGAGTAGAGATGGTCCAGGTTATGAGAAATATGGTACAGATCATTGAGAAGCTGATGAGGACTGCACAGAGCAGACAGAAGTCTTATGCTGATAAGAGACGTAGACCACTAGAGTTCGAGGATGGATACCATGTTTTCCTACAGGTCTCACCTTGACGTGGATTACATAGATTTGGATGGGGAGGATTGTTATCTCTAGGCTTCATCAGAACATTCCAGGTCCTCAACAGGCTAGGAGAGGTGGCTTACTGCAATGCCCTTCCACCTCAGTTTCACCGGGTTCATGACATCTTCCACGTATCTCAGGTGAGGAGATAAGTGCATGAACAAACACACATCATTGATCATGGGGAGCTGGACATCGATGACGGGGAGATATTTGTGGGGGACAAAGTGGAGATCGAGGAACGACATGAGAGGGTCATACTTGGATGGTCGATTCCTCTTGTGTGCATTCGTTGGTAGCACATGAACCTCCAGGAGATCACATGGGAACGAGAGGCTCAAATGCATGCACAATACCCTCTTTTGTTTCCCTAGTTTTTTTGTCACTTTATAGGGACGTAAAGCCCTGAGGTGGGAGTAATGTAAAGACCCTGAAATTTCATGGAATTTTTTTTTCATAAATACTTTGAAATTTGATGAGTCTGCGGCTTCTGACGGAACTAGATTTCGAGGCCCAGTGTGTCTGGAATCAATTTACAAATTTTAGCTCTTATACTTTTAGTAAACGAACGAGTGGGTTTGTTCTATCTTTTGAACTAGTGCTCAGAATCAAAACTTGAGGCCACCGATGAACTCGCAGTGACTGTAATTGCTTAAGGGGACCTTTACCGCAGTTGCATTTTAAGCGGGTTGAGAATTATTTTTTGGGGATTTATTTTAAAATAAATAAAAATGGTGGGAAAATTTTATTTTTATGGTTGGTGGTTAATTCCTCTATAGGGGAGTCGATGGTGGGTCCCACACCCACATAACCTCCCATGGGAGGATATTTTTGGGGTGGGGCCCACACATGACTTAACCCCTTGATCTTCCCTAACCCCTTTAAACCCCACCCCATTAAACTTCTTTGTTTAATGTTGACTACCCCTCTATTTTAAATGTGTAACCTTTCAACTTTCTCTCTCTCTCCCTCTTTAATTCATTCCAACACACACCTTAATAAATTGTTTGAACCACTTCAATTATATTAATTAAGTGTTTGAATTTTAAATTTTGAATGCATGCCATGTTTAATTAAAATAAGGGGTAGCCTTATTTTAATTTTGGTTGGCTTGTTGTGTGGGGATTATTGGAGAGAGCCTTTGTGTGATATAAAAAAATTCCTCTTTTATTGAAGAACATCATCCTCAATGAAGAATGGTTCTTCTTCGATGAAGGGCATCTTTCCTTCAACGTAGAATGCCTCACAGACCATTGTTCTCCATCCTCTTCTTCCTCCATGACAAGAGAGGAGACACTAATGTGGAGAACTCGCCAATGACAATGCAACTTATTTTCTTTTCTCTGTGACAATAGAGGAGGCGTCACTACCTCGGGTGCACTCTGACGACGATGGAGACGACACTGTCATCCATGACGCATGTCAACCACAGACCTTATCGAGGTAGGGGTTTATTCTTGAATGTGTATGTTTTCATACCGCATTCTTTTTTGGGAATCGTTGACTAAATATAGACAATTGCTATTACTTAACACTGAGGGAGCGGGCTGAACGAACACTGCCCGATGACCCTCGCTTGATCTTGTTTTTTATTATGAATTGGAAAACAAAGGTGGAGGAAGCATGACACCATCGCTCCATGCCAGGTACGTGGAAAAAGATACAGGCGTCATTGCGTAGGTTGTGAGGGAGGAACCGTGGCCCACTACATGGGCCGCTTCGGCAGAAGAACTGGTCGGCCAGTCGGCCGGCTTGGTGAAGACGAGCCGCCGCGCCAGGATGGCGCCCCGCTGAAGAAGTCGCGGCCCGCTGTGAGGGCTGCGTGCACCAGAAGGCATGCTGGCCTAGGTGGAAAGTTTGGGAACGGCGATACTGATTGGTGTCGCCAGTGTAGACATACACCCCCCCCATGGAACGGATCAGCCTTAGGTCGAGCCGGCCGGGCCACGCACCCAGCCAGGCAGCGCCGAGCTAGGCCTCGCCACTTCGGGCCGAGCCGCGCCCCGCCAGTCTGGGTGGTGCCCATTGTGCCGAGTTGAATTTTCTATTGGACTGGTCTAACACCGCTGTCAGGTCGGACCCATCAAACTGGGTTAACCCGACCCGTTAGCCCACGGGGCTAAACGGGCCAGGCCCGTTATTCACTTAAACGTGAATATCTTATAGATTGTGTGTCTGATCGTTGTGATTTATATGGAACAGGGACTCTATCAATGATAAAGTCCTTTTGTGATACTCTAAGTGAGTTTTTCACAACATTGGTAAATGTCTGGGTTCGAATGAGCATATTTCCAACCAGGCCATTGGAACGGAAAAGCCAATATCTCTCAGACTGGGCGTCCGTTTGACGCGCCATCTATCACATAGAGTTACTTTTGACGAGATAGAACTTCGTCATACATAAACTCTATACTTTGTGATAGTTGATGTATCGACCCCTTTTACTCATGGAGCAGACCCTCCAAGAATCGAGTACGCTGTGTGCGGGAACCCTAGAGCTTGCTGCGACTTTGACGACGATGACGAATTTACTTGGATCCTACTTGGGTTCGGCAGTGAGGACTGCTGTACATGGATCCTCCATGGGTTCGGTAGTGATGGCGAATTTACATGGATCCTATGTGGGTTTGGCAGTGATGGTTACTGTACTTGGATCCTACGTGGGTTCGGCAGCGACGACTTTTGTACTTGGATCCTACGTGGGTTCGGCAGACAAGATGATTCAGAGGATACATCTAATCATCTCCACCCCTCTTTGAAAAGAGTATACCACTATGAGATAAGTCTTGACTATTCCATCATGACCATTGGTGTGATTGACTTCTTTCTTTTGTGGACTGGGATGTGCATGGTCTCGAGAGTTGGTGCCGAACTAGAATTGATGACTTAGGTATGTGTATGGTCATATACCTATATAGAGTCGGTTGATACTTCATTATTTCATCTTTCCTTTTTGGTTTATCCCTTTTGAATTCTAGGAGACATTCGAGGGTCTTGGGGTCCCTAATGAGTATCTATATACTCAACCTCGCACGGGCATTTCCCGCACTATGTTGTGTTGGCTGCAGATGATGGAAATCACTGATCGTGGTTGAGGCTTGTGGATATGGACGATATCCATAGGTGGACCACCTGGTGGGACGTACACAACGCGGATGGACGGACCCGTGTTACCGAAGAGACTATCTGTACCCACCCTTCAGGTGGGATTCCTGGTGGATGACTCAGTGGTTGCTGCTTTACATTTTAGCTGTTTTACATTCTTTCTTAGTTGTATTGTAATTTTAGTTGGGTTTGTATACATGCCCATTTACATTCCATCACTTACTTTTTTACTAAGTTTACTTTGTGTTTACTCCATCTTGCATAATTTGTTGTGTTTGTTTACTTATATAATGGCAATGACTTACCTTTTTTCTGGATTTACGCCTTTGGTGCTAGTCTCCAACCCCTGGCTTATTAAAGGCGGTCTTGGGGTAGTCACGGCACGGGCCCCGGGGATGGGTCGTGACAAATTGGTATCAGAGGAGTCAGTTCTACCATAGATCTCAGAACTCTGATAATATCTTCTCTATGAAGAAATAATGTTAAGAATAATGAGTGTGTTTTTCTGTCTAGGGAGTCCAGTTTTGGTGCGATGGTCGACGTATCCAAACACCAGGACAACTGACTTCAGATTTCTGACATAGTTCTCGAAAACACTGATTGCATGTGTGTTTCAAAAGTTTTCATCATGATTAAATTGTGTCAGCTCACCAGGTATATTGTATTAACTGTGGCACAACTGTTTATTATCGAGGATGGCCCCACGTAGGCAGCTATCTAGGGTTCCGAGCTACATGCGAGATGGCGGTCCACAAAGAGAAGAGGGTCTGGTGCAAGGCCCATTTACTATATTGGGACCTTTGGGTGGTGAACCAGCAGAACCCCCACCCATTGGGAAGTCGATTCCACCAGCCTCATTAGAGTACGGTGCACACCGACTGATCAAATTGCACGAGTTCCAGAAGCAGAGGCCTATGAGGTTTTGAGGAGATACATATTCCCAAGTAGTAGAGGACTGGATGGAGGTGATTTTTAGAGTTTTCCACCTAGTTGAGACACTAGTAGAGAAGATGGTGATCTTACCTACTAGTATTTCTTAGCGAGTGACCATGAGGATTGTCCACTTAGTGTTGAGGCTACGGTATGTGGTTCGTTTCCCGAGATAGTACCGTCGAGTAGTGTTCCAGCTATATCACTGCCTGCTGGTCAGTAGTTACAACTGGCAGTACCGGTAGAGGACACCTATAGGCTTAGTGCCTTACATGTGTTTTAGCATCATGCATCCCTCATGTTCTGAGGCGAGCCAGACCCACAGGCCGTAGAGGACTGGCTTGAGGAGGTGGCTGATAGTTTTTCTAGAGCTGATACAATTTCGGCATGATGGAATTTCAGTAGATGATTATTCATCGAGGCATACCGACCATTTCTGGTACTCGATGTTTACGATACGATCATTTCAATGGTGCTCAGACCAATGAATGAGGCATGTCTGGAATCAATTTCCAAGGATTAGCTCAGGTACATTCAATAAACGAATGAGCGGGTTTCACTATATTTTCAATTGGTGCTCGAAATCGAAATCTGAGCGTACCGATAATCTCACAGCACCGGTAATTTATTAAGGGTACCTTTACCATAGTTGGGTTTTAAGCGGGTTGAGAATTAATTTTTGGGGATTTAGTTTAAAATAAATAAATTTGGTGGAACAATTTTATTTTTATGGTTGGTGGTTAATTCCTCCAAAGGGGAGTTGAAGTGGGGCCCACACCCACATAACCTCCCATGGGGGTATATTTATAGGGTGGGGCCCACACGTGACCTAAACCCTTGATCATTCTTAAACCCCTAAAACCACCTCCCCCACATTAAACACCTCTGTTAAATGTTGAAAACCCCTTGATTTTAAATGTCTATCCTTTCGACTTCCTCTCTATCTCCCACTTTAATTCTTGCCAACACACACCTTGATTAACTGTTTAAACCTCTTCAATTAAATTAATTATGTTTTTGAATTTTAAATATTGAATGCATGACAATATTTAATAAAATAATGGGTAGCCTTATTTTAATTTTGGTTGGCTAGTTGTGTGGGGATTATTGGAGAGAGCTTTTGTGAGAATGAAGAAGGAAATTCCTCTCTCATTGAAGAACATCATCCTCAATTAAGAACTATTCTTCTTAAACGAAGGACATATTTCCTTCAACGTAGAATGACTCGGTGACCACGGTTCTCCATCCTCTTCTTCCTCTGTGACAAGAGAGGATAAACCGACATGGAGAACTCCCCAACTATGACGCACGTTGTTTTCATTTCTTCGCGAAAATAGAGGAGACCTCACTTCCTCGGGTGCACTCCAATGATGACGGAAACGACACCGTCATCCTTGATGTTTTTCAACTGCAGACCTTATTGAGGTAGGGTTTTATTCTTGAAAGTGGATGTTTTCGTATCCCGTTATTTATTGGGAATCATTGACTAAATACGGCCAATTGCAATCACATAAAGCAGAGGGCATGGGCCGAATGCACACGGCCCGACGACCCTATGCATGATATTGTTTATTATTTTAAAATCGGAAAATGAAGGAGGAGGAATCACGATGTTGTCTCACCATGCCAGGTACGTGGAAAAAGAAACCGGCATCATCGCACTGGTTGTGAGGGAGGAACTGCGACCCGCTACAGGGGTCGCTTCGGCGGAAGAAACGATAGGCCCGTGGGCTGGCCCGTTGAAGTGCAGTCGTAGTGCTAGGAGGGCGCCAAGCTTGAGAACCGACCATCCCATCTGCCATCCGGCAGAGCCTGACCATGGAACCAGGAGGGGGCCACGCTGAAGAAGTCTCGGCCCGTCGTACTAGCCGCATGCGCCAGAAGGCTGACCGACCTAGCTGGGAGGTTTGGGAAGGGCTGCACCGCTTGGCACCACTGGTGCGGACAGATGGGGGGTCGCGCCCCCCCACCCCCTTGGAACCGCTTGGCCGGCTGGCCGCGCCAGCCAGGCCGCGTGCCCTACTATCCGAGATAGCCGAGCCGGGACGGGCCGCTCCACTTCAGGCTGGGTTGCGCCCCTTCGGGCCGAGTTTCTTTTTCCATCACACTGGTATGACACCCCTACCGGGTCAGACCCATCACACTGGGTTAACCCGACCTGTCAGCCCACTGGGGTAAACAGGACAGGACCGTTATTCACTTAAAAGTGAATAACTTAAAGGCCGCATGTCCGATCGACGCACTATCTACGGTACTGGGACTGTTTCGACGATTCGGTCCTTTTTTGATAATCTATGTGAGTTTTGGACGTCTTTGGTAAATGGTCGGGTTTGGAACGATCAAATTTCCAACCGGGCCCCTAGAACGGAACAACCAATATCTCTCAGACCGGGCATCTGTTTGACACGCCGTCTGTCGCGTTGAGTTCCTTTGGACGAAACAGAACATCGGGATACATCAAATTTAGACTTTGTGACCATTGATGAATCGAACCCCTTTACTCGTGGACTGGACTCTTCTAGAATCGAGTACGCTGTGTGCGGGAACCCTAGAGCTGGCTGCGACTCCGACGACGATGACGACTGTACTTGGATCCTACGTGGGTTCGGTAGCAAGGACGACTTTACTTAGATCCTCCATGGGTTCAGCTTCGATAACGACTTTACTAGGATCTTACATGGGTTTGGCAGCGATGGTTACTGTACATGGATCCTACGTGGGTTCGGCAGCGACGACTTCTATACTTGGATCCTACGTGGGTTCGGCAGAGGAGATGATTTAGAGGCTACATCTAATCATCTCCCCCCCCCCCTCTTTGAAAGTCGAATACCTATGTGAGCTGAGTCTTGACTATTCGATCATTACCATTGGTGTGATTGACTTATATCATGTGTGGACTGGGATGTGAAAGGGCACGAGAGTTGGAGCCAAACTGGAATTGAAGACTTAGGTATGTGTATGGGCATATACCTAAGTAGACTCAGTTGATACTTTGTGACAGTATCATTCCTTTTTGTTTTATCCCTTGTGGATTCTGGGTGACCTTTGAGTGTCTTGGGTCCCTACTGAGCATCTTTATACTCACCCCTACACAAGAATTTTTCGCACTACGTTGTGTTGGTTGCAGACAACGAACATCATAGATCGTGGTCGAGGCATGTGGAGCTGGACGACATTCGGAGGTGGACCACCTACCGGGATGTACACGGAGCGGACGGATGAACCCGTGGTACTGACGAGACAAACTGTACCCACCCATCAGGTGGGGCTCCCGAAGGATGAATTAGTGGGGTTTGATTTACCTTTCATTTGTTGTTCATTATTTCCTATTTGTATTGTACTATCAGTTGGGTTTGTATACTAGCCCATTTAATTTCCAGAAATTACTTTTGTACTCAGTTTACTTTGTGTTTATTCCAGCTTGCGTACTCTGTTGTGTTTGTTTACTTATAAAATGGCAATTCCTTCCCTTTTTTCGAGATTTATGCCTTTGGTGGTAGTTTCCAACACATTGCCTATGGAAGGAGGGCTTGGGGTAGTCATTGTATGGGCCCCGAGGACGGGACGTGACAATTTGGTATCAGAGGAGTTGGTTCTACCGCATAACTCAGGACTCTGATAATTTATTCTCTGTGAAGCAATAATGTCATGAATAATGAGTTTGATTTTCAGTCTAGGGAGTCCAGTGTTAGTGCGGCAGCTGACGTATCCATACAATAGGATTGTAACATCTGATTTCCGACTCAGTGCTCGAAAACACTAATTGCATTGTGTTTCAAAAGTTTACTTTATGATTACTTTGTGTCAGCACACCAGGTATATTGTATTAACCGTGGTACATCTATAGATTATCAAGGATGGCCCCACATAGGCATCCACCTAGGGTTCTGAGCTATGTTTTATATGGAGTCCCACCGAGAGATGAGGCTCCGATGCAGGTCCCTCTTACTATGTTGGAACCATTGGATGGTGTACCAGCACCACCACCACCCATTGGGCAGCAGATGGCACCAACCGCATTGGAGAACAGTGCACGCCGACTGAGCGCATTGCATGAGTTCCTGCAGCAGAGGCCTATGAGTTTTTGAGGTGAGAAAAATTCTCAGGCAGTAGAGGACTGGATGGAGGCGATTGTTATAGTTTTCTGCCTAGTTGAGACACTAGTAGATAAGATGGTGATCTTAGCTACTAGTCATTCATAGTGACTGACAATGTGGATGGTCCACTTAGTGATGAGGCTATAGTATGTGGACCGTTCCCCGAGATTGTACCTTTAGGTAGTGTTCTAGCTATATCACTGCCCATTGGTCAGTAGTTTCAACCGGTTGTACCGGTAGAGGACACTTGTAGTCTTAGTGCCACACATGTGTTTCAGCCTCAGAAACCCCTCACGTTCCGAGGCGAGCCCCACCCACAGGAGGCTGAGGACTGGCTCGAGGAGGTGGCTGAGAGTTTTACTAGAGCTGACACAATTTCGGCATGATGGCATGTTAGTAGATGATTATTCATCGAGGCGTACCAAAAATTTATGGTACTCATTGTTTACAAAGATATCAGTGATTTAGAGCATAGACCTCTGAACGAGGCATGTCCAGAATAAATTTTCGAAGTTTATCTCATGTAAATTTAGTAAACGAACACGTGGTTTTTTCTATCTTTTGAACAGGTGCCTGGAAACGAAATATGAGGGTACTGATGAACTTGTAGCACCAATAATTGCTTAAGGGGACCTTTACAACAGTTGCGTTTTAAGAGGGTTGAGAATTAATTTTTGGGGATTTATTTTAAATTAAATAAAATTAGTGGAACAATTTTAAATTTATGGTTGGTGGTTAATTCTTCCCGAGGGTAGTTGAAGGTAGGGCCCACTCCCACATAACCTCCCATGGGAAGATATTTGTGGGGTGGGGCCCACACATGACATAAACCCTTGACGTTCCCTAAACCCCTTAACCCCCCCATTAAACTCTGTTGTTTAATGTAGACTACCACTTGATTTTAAATGGTTATCCTTTCCACTTCCTCTTTCTCTCCCTCTTTAATTCTTCCCAACACACACCTTAATTAATTTTTTGAACGTCTTCAATAAAATTGATTAATTTTTTGAATTTTAAATTTTGAATGATTAACATGTTTAATTAAAATAAGGGGTACCCTTATTTTAATTTTGGTTGGCTTTTTGTGTGGGGATTATTGAGAGATATTTTGTGTGAATGATGAAGGAAATTCCTCTTTCATTGAAGAACATCGTCCTCAACGAAGAACAGCTCATCTTCGATGATAGACATCTGTCATTAAAAGTTGAATGACTCGGCGACCACGGTTCTCCAAACTCTTCTTCCTGCATGACAAGAGAGGAGACACTATCGTGGATAACTCACCGATGACGACACACCTTATTTTCTTTTCTCCGCGATAATAGAGGAGACATCACTTCCTTGGGCGCACTTCGACGACGACAAAGACGACATCATCATCCACGAAGCTTTTCAACTGTGGACCTTATAGAGGTAGCGGTTTATTCTTGAAAGTGGATGTTTTCGTACCCCATTCTTCGTTGGTAATCGTTAACTAAATACGACCAATTAATATCACTGAACGTGGAGCACGCAGGCTGAACGGACCCGGGCCGATGACCCTCCACTTGATTTTTTTATTATTTTAGAATTGAAAAATGATGGCAGAGGATGCACGATGAGATCGCTCCCTGATGGGTATGTGGAAAAAGAAACGGGCGATGTCGCGCCCATTGTGTGGGAGGAACTACGGCCCGCTACACGGGCCGCTTCTGCGGAAGAACCAGCCAGCCCGTTGGGTGACCCGGCGAAGAGGAGTCACGGTGCCAGGAGGACGCCGCGCTAGAGATCCGGTCAGCCCGTTGGCCGGCTGAACGGAGCCAGAATGTGGCTCTAGGTGGGTACCGCGCTAACGAATCTGTGTCCCTCTATGCGGGTCGCGTGCACCAAAAGGCCGGCCGGGATAGCCGTCATGTTAGGGAAGGGCGGCGCCGCTGGTGCTGACAGACGGGGGGGCCGCTGCCACCCCCATAAGAACCACTTGGCCTTAGGCCATGCCATCTGGGCCGCGCACCCCGTCGGCTGATCTAGCCAGGCCGCCCCCGGACGGTCTGGACTGGGCCACGCCGGGTCATTCCCCTCCGGGCCAGGCCGCGCCCCGTCGGGCCAGGCCGCGCCACATCGAGTCGGGATACGCCCCTTCGGGCCAGGCTGCACCCCTTCGGGCTGAGTTTCTTTTTCTTATGGACCGTTCTGACACCCATGCCTGATCGGACCCATCAAACTAGGTTAACCCGATCCGTCGTCCCACTAGGCTAAATGGGTTGTGCCCGTTTTTCACTTAAACGTGAATAACCTAAAGACCGTGTGTCTAATCGACGCGTCGTCTATGGAAATGGGACAATTTTGATGAGACGGTCCTTTTGTGATAATCTGAGTCAGTTTTGGACAACATTGGTAAACGACTGGGTTTGGAATGAGCATATTTCCAACTCGGCCCCTGGAAAGTAAAATAAAATATCTCTCAGACCGGGCGTCCATTTGATGTGTCGTCTGTCACATTGAGTTACTTCTGACAAGACAGAACTTCAGGATACATCAACTCTAGACTCCGTGACAGTTTAGGTGTCGACCCATTTTACTCGTGGAGTGGACCCTCCTAGAATCGAGTACACTAGGTGTGGGACCCTAGAGTTGGTTGCGACTGCGACGACAATGACGACTGTACTTGGATCCTACGTGGGTTCGGAAGTGAGGACGACTGTACTTGGATCCTTTATGGGTTCGGCAGCGATGACAACAATACGTGGATCCTGTATGGGTTCGACAGCGATGGTTACTGTACTTGGATCCAACAAGTGTTCAGCAGCGACGACTTCTGTACTTGGATCGTTTGTGGGTTAGAAAGAGATGATGATTTAGAGACTACATCTAATCATCTCCTCCCCTCTTAGAAAGTAGTATACCTGTGTGATATGATTCTATTCAATCAATACCATTTGCGTGATTGAATTCATTCCTATGTGGAATGGGATGTGCATGGGCTTGAGAGTTGGAGCCGAACTGGAATTGATGACTTATGTATATGTTTGGGAATATACCTATGTAGAGTCGGTTGATACTTCGTGATTGTATCTTTACTTTGTTGTTTATCCCTTGTGGATTCTGGGAGACCTTCGGGGGTATCAGAGCCCCTATTGAATATCGATATACTCACCCCTACACGTGCTTTTCCCGCACTAATTTGTGTTGGTTGCAAATGACGAACAACAGTGATCGTGGTCGAGGCTTGTGGAGTTGGACGGTACCAGGAGGTGGACCACCTGGTGGGACGTACACGGAGAGGACAGACGGACCCATGGTACCGACGAGACTATATGTACCCAACATTGTAACGCCCCGACCATAGTTACCCAGAGTCGGTGCATTATTACATAACATTGGCATGATCACAAGAAAGATCAAATCTCGAAAGACCGATTGGTTTAGTAGCCTTGGAAACACTAGATATATTCATAAGTTTTACATTACATCATAAAATGAAAAAATACTACAACAACATAATGTCTCTACAGTCCACACTATTATCCCCTCATAATATCCCTGCAGGTCATTCATAACTTACTTCTTCACATCCTGGGAAAAATAAAACATAAAAAAGGGGTGAGCTCAAATGCCCAGTAAGGATAACAATATAGAGGAACATTCAAAATAAGCATAAACATTTAAGGCAATGCATTACTAAAACAAAAGCCTTTTAAACTTGAACTTCAACATAGTATGGAAAAAGTAAAATGAAATAATGCCATTTACTTATTCACATGGATATTCTACTAATCGAATAATCACTTGCAAAAATCAATAACCACTTTCATAATGTTGGAATGCATAATGCCAGACTATCATAACCACATAGCCAAGGCCTCGTGCCAAGACTACAAATAATATTTTGTAAAGGCCTTGTGCCAAGACACTAGTTTGTCTCATGAGACCTACCGATGCATCGAGGAGCTATAGCGGGCTCCACCCGTCACATATTAAGTCCAATGCATTCCCATATGAAAAGGTTTAAACATGACATAAACATTCGTATTAAAACTAGCATACGAAATGTCAATACTTTCACCATAAACCATTAATGGTATAAAAATAGCACATCCACAGTCAAACATATCACAAAACCTTCAATACAATATAGAAGTTTTGTATCATAATAAATCAACTTCAAATAATCTTAAAATCCATCAAAGGATGTTGACATAGATGAAATCAAAATTATTTTAAAAGAAATATCTCCTTTATTTTGAAATCATTTAAGATCCATATAAAATAAAACATTTTCATTGAAAATATTCTTATAAGTTTGTAAGGGAAGCTTTGAAGATTTTATAACGGCGGAAAATAGCCGCACCCGCCGTATAAGTTAAAAAAACATTCTTACCTTAATTCTGTCGAAAAGGTTAAAAAGGACCTTGGTTTGAAAACGACCAAAAGATTCCTTTATAAACCACTTATAAAAGTCAAAAAGGGTATAAATGACTTTAACTCATATTCTAGTAAATAGTAAAAATGTTTTGAAATGCATTTTTAAGAAACATGGATGTGGATGATAAAGAGATCCCAGTAGATTATTACGTATAAACAACCTTGGATAATGAAGAGGTTGTAAAGTAAACCCTTACCTTGTACTTTTCCTTGGTTGGGGTAGGTTAACCTCCTGTATAATGGTGAAATAGTTGTTATTAAATTATACAAGAATCATATATAATAATATGATATTATATATGATCTTTTAACATTGATTTGTTAATAATATCTTAGAATTATCGTCGTTTCGGGAGTTAACTTACTCATTTTATTTTATATGTTTTGTTACATAAGCCATGGTTGTTATATCTTATTCATATCCAGAATGATATCTAGTCCTTAAACATAATTTTTAAATCATCAAATGATAATTATACTTGAATGGATACGATGGAGAATGAATGTCATCGCGTTCGTGGAGACGGTAGTCCGTACGTACGCACGAGCGACAATATCATTCTTTTGATATTAAAATAATATATAAATGGATGGTATATCATATATACAGAATCATTAACATGTTATATTTATTATTTACATGAGTTACACATCATTATTATACCCATCCAAATAATATTATATTGAATAACAATTACACCACGACGTGGAGACGGTAGTCCGTACGTACGCACGTATGGTGACATGTTATTCAAAGGGTGGATAGAATACTGAATATGGTTGTACCATATTTATAATAACATCACAGTATATGTGAGATACTGGATTTATTATTTTAGAATGGTAAGAACAAAGGAAGAAGAAGTGGAAGAAGAAATGAACTTGGAGAAGGGTGGTGAAATCATTACCTCTTCTTCGGGTTCTTCCTTTTGATTTGATCAAAAGGGATCCTTAGGTTGGCTTTCTGATCAAACTAAGGCTTCTAGGTTGTATTTAGGGATGTTGGGAGAGTATTTGGTCAGAGTTTGGCCGAACCAAAAGGCTTTGAAGGTGTGAAGAAATGAGAAGGAGGAGTGCCCTTTTATAAGAGGGGTGTGGGGCACCTTTGGAAAAGGTAGAAATATTAATTTATAATAAATTCATATTCGGTTTCTAATGGCTCCAAAGCTTATTATTAAAAGGGTAAGGTGGGGATAGGTCGAAAACCACTCAAACAATATAATTTAGACATGTTTTAGATAATATTTTAATCATTATAATATTATTTATTTCAATGATTTATTAATGAGGTAAACATTGCATCATTATTGTGTCATTAATAATTTAACTTATTTGATGTCTAAAAATTATAAATAAAATATCATCATGTAGGAAATCTTTTTAGCTTTCTAATGAATATTTATATTCTAAAATCCAACATGTATAATCCTATGTAAAAATTGTTCTTCTAAAAGATGTAAGCTTATGCCATTTTTATTTTTATTTTAACTTTATTAATATAATGTGTCCCTACCACATACAAGTGGCTCCAAGGGGTCCCCAAATTGACCCAAGGATGCCCATGGTCGGGTATGTGTCCACCAATAAGGTTAGGACACGTTTTAGGGTATTTTTGTATTATTATAATATTATTCTTTAACCCTTATTTACCGGATTTACCCTTTAACCATGGTAAATAAAATATTTACCACAGTAACTATTCAAAATGTCTAAAAATAAAAGTTACCTATTTACACAATTTGAACATCCTGATTCCAAATATTTAATCCATTTTCCTAAATTCAAAACACAGAAGTGGCAGAAATTAATTTAAAATTAATTCCCGCTGTCAAAACAAAAAGCGTGTTTTTAAGATGTAATAACTATCAAAAGATTGACACTTGTTTATGTTCGGTTTAATTGTAAAATTATGTCCAATGACAAAAATTAAATTAAATGGTAAAAATATATTCTAAATATACTTTAAAAACACTCAAATTAATAATTTATCAATATTAATTATTTTGATTAAAAAAGTTGTTTTTAATTAAAATTTAGTAATTTTCACTATTCATCAAAATATAAAAGTTATCCGAAAAGTACCAAAATTTCACCCTAGGCTAATTTCGATATTCCGAATCCAAAAATGAAGTCCATTTTGAAAAATAAAATATATATAATTTCAAAAAGTAGGTATTACTATTCACAACGGCTAGTTTAATTAGTTGTGGTGTGTGTTAGAACTCGAGGTTGCGTACAACACACGCTATCGATTATTTGAAGGGAAACGTACCGTGGAAGTTTGGGGTGTTACATTCTCCCCTCCTTCAAATAATTGCGTCCTCGCAATTTCTAGGGCATTACTGCATAAAAAGACTCGGGTGGTTCTTCATCATAAGTTCTTCGGGTTCCCACGTTGCCTCTTCCATCTTATGGTTTCTCCACAAAACATTTACCAGTTGCGTCGTCCGGTTTCTCAGCACTTGTTCTCTCGTATCAAGAATCTTGACGGGATCTTCGCAATAAGATAGATCGTGTTCCAGTTCTAATTCCTCATAGGTGAGTACATGCGTTGGTTCAGGCATGTATTTTCTCAACAGAGATACGTGGAACACATCGTGAACTTTGGAGAGACTTGGCGGCATTGCCAATCGGTAAGCTACAGCCCCAATTCGTTCTAGAATTTCGAAAGGTCCGATGTACTTGGGACTCAATTTACCTTTCTTACCAAAACGTATGACTCCCTTCCACGGAGATACCTTTAGGAAAACATGATCACCGACTTGAAATTCCAAATCCTTCCTTCGATTATCGGCATAGCTCTTCTGCCTACTTTGAGCTGCTTTGATGTGATTTTGGATTACCTTCACCTTTTCCACCGTTTCCTACACTAGTTCTGGGCCTACAAGTTTTCTTTCACCAACATCATCCCAACAAGTTGGTGTACGACATCTCATTCCGTATAACGCTTCATATGGTGCCATTTTAATACTCGAATGGAAGCTATTGTTATAGGAAAATTCTACCAGTGGTAAATATTGATCCCACATACCATGAAAGTCAAGTGAGCAATATCTCAACATGTCTTCTAAGGTCTGAATAGTCCGTTCTGATTGTCTGTCTGTCTGAGGGTGGTAAGCAGTGCTCAAATGAAGTTCAGTATCCAGGGATTTCTGAATACTTTTCCAGAATCTTGAAGTAAAATGGGGATCACGATCAGAAACAATCGATAGGGGTATTCCATGAAGTCTCACAACTTCATTAATGTATAGTCTTGCTAGAAGTTCCAGGGGTAGATCTTCTCTTATAGCAAGAAAATGTGCTGACTTGGTAAGACGATCAACAATAACCCATATTGCATCGTTCCTTCTAGGAGTCTTTGGTATCCCCATGACAAAGTCCATCGTTATATTGTCCCATTTCCACTCCGGCATGGGAAGAGGTTGCATGACTCCTCCAGGCTGTTGCCTTCCAGCTTTCACTTGTTGACAAACCATACATCTTGACACAAAATCAGCAATCTCCCTCTTCATGTTGTCCAACCAAAAATGTTCCTTCAAATATCTATACATTTTGGTGCTCCCAGGGTGTATAGAGAAATTGGAACTATGAGCATCATCCAGCAATTCCCTTTTTAGATCAGGTATATTGGGAACACAAAGTCTCTTCCCGAATTTCAAAATTCCATCTTTATACACAAAGTCTCTCAATCTCCCATCATTCACAGCTTTAATCTTCTTCTGAAATTCTTCATCATCGGTATGAGAACTCTTAATCCTTTCTAGTAAAGATGGTTTGGCAACCTTTTGAAAAAGCATTGATGTTTCACCTTCCCTGGTTATTCCCATGTCCATCTTCACTAGATCCATGAAAATTGGATCCCTTTCAATTCACATCATGTTCAAAACACCATGGTCTTTTCTGCTCAAAGCATCTGCCACCTTGTTTGCTTTCCCTGGGTGGTAGTGTATCGTGCAATCATAATCCTTGAGTAATTCAAGCCATCTCCTTTGCCTCATGTTGAGTTCTTTTTGTGAGAAAATAAACTTCATACTCTTGTGATTAGTATAAATCTCACATTTTTCACCATAGAGGTAGTGCCTCCATATCTTCAAAGCAAATATTACAGCTGCTAACTCGAGATCATGAGTAAGATAGTTTTGTTCATGAATTTTCAACTATCGTGATGCATAGGCAATAACTCTATCATTCTGCATAAGGACACAACCAAGTCCTTTCTTTGATGCATCACTATAAATAACGAACCCATCAGTCCCCGATGGTAGAGTCAATATAGGAGCATTGACTAATCTTCTCTTCAGTTCTTTGAAACATTCTTCACACTCTTTTGTCCAAACAAATTTAACCCCTTTACGTGTGAGCTTCGTTAATGGGTTAGCCAATCGGGCAAAATCATGGATGAAACGTCGATAATAACCTGCCAAACCAATAAAACTGCGTACCTCAGTTATACTCGTAGTTGCTGGCCATTCTTGGATTGCCTTGGTCTTAAAAGGATCAACATAGATTCCATCTTTTGAGACAATATGGCCAAGAAAAGAAATCTCCTGAAGCCAGAATTCACACTTGCTAAACATCCCATATAATTCATGCCTCCTCAGAGTCTTCAAGATAATGCGCAAGTGATTTTCATGATCTTCGTAGGTTTTGGAGTATACCAAGATATCATCAATAAATACCACCACAAATTCATAGAGATACTCCTTGAAAACTCTATTCATCAGATCCATGAATACAGAGGGTGCATTAGTCAATCCAAAAGGCATTACAGTAAACTCTTAATGCCCGTACCTGGTTCGAAATGCTGTCTTCGGAATGTCTTCCTTCTTCACACACAACTGATGGTATCCAGATCGAAAGTCAATCTTTGAAAAGTATTGAGCTCCATGCAGTTGGTCAAATAAATCATCAATATGAGGTAGGGGATACTTGTTCTTTATCGTTATAGCATTTATCTCCCTGTAGTCGATACATACCCTCATAGATCCATCATTCTTTTTAACAAAAAGAACAGGGGCTCCCCATGGAGAAACACTAGGGCGAATAAATCCCTTATTACTCAATTCCACTAGTTGTTTCTTTAGTTCGACTAACTCTACAGTGGCCATTCTATAAGGGGTCTTCGATATAGGTCTTGATCCAGGAATCAAATCAATGGAAAACTCAACTTCTCGTTCTGGAGGATGTCCAGGTAAATCTTCCGGAAATACATCTACAAATTCTTTCACAATAGGTACATCCTCTATTTGAACATTCCTTTCCTCACCGACGTTTATTTCATTCTCTTCCTCCCCAATAATTGAATTTAGTTGAGCTACTGGGGGTGGATCTAAATAAGAATTAGGTGGTGACGATTCTGCTCTAAAAATAAGGTGTTCCTTATCATTATCATCAAGAATCGTAACCTCTTTCTTCTTACAATAAATCTTCGCATCATAGTCCGAAAGCCAGTCCATACCGAGGATTATATCAAACTCAATCATAGGTATGACGATGAGATCAGCAGATAATGAAAATTTATGTGCTCTAATGGGGACTGATTCACAAAACATTGTTGCAACGATACTTCCCTTAGGAGTTTTAACTGACAACTCCCTTATTAAATCAAATTGGAAATATCTAATTTTCTTAGCAAACTGGGAAGATATGAAACAATGTGATGATCCAGAATCAAATAATGCATTTTCTAAACTTGAGGAAACCATTAAATTACCTGCCACCACGTCTTTCGGAGCTTCTACCTCAGCAGTAGTGATAGCATAAGCCTGGACTTGATCCCTTGGCCTTTTCTGAGGTAAGTTCTCCTGATGCTTAGGACATGCATTTGCATAATTCCCCATCTCCCTGCAATTGTAGCACTGAATGTTGGTAGCTTCCTTCTTCCCCTTGCAATCATGAGCTTGGTGGCCTTTTTCACCACACTTGTAACAGACTCGCATTCCCTTCAAGCAAGTACCAGGATGTTTCTTCCTGCATTTACCACAAGATGGATATTCAACCTTCCCCTTCTTCCCCTTATTTCCATTCCCAGATTGATCAGCATGTCTCTTCTTCTCTTGCTTTGCTTTAAAGTCATAAGACTTAGAGAATTCCTTTTCGGTCTTGATAGCACATGAGACAATGTCTTCGTACGATGAAAAGGATTGTGAGACTAACGCTCGACGGAGAAATGGTTTTAACCCATCAAAGAAACGATCAATATTACTTCTTGGGTTACGAATATAATCACAAGCGTACCTCGCTAACCTTGTAAAGTTAGCCTCATACTTTGTGACATTCTCATCCTCCTTTTGTCTCAGACTCAGAAATTGCCTTTCCATATCTGCTCGATGGTCGCGAGGGAAGTATTTTTCTAAAAACAACTCTTTGAACTCCCTCCATTCCATATTTGATACTTCATCATCTTCCTTCGTATTTTGAATCAATGACCACCATTGATCAGCATCTCCAGTGAGGCGGTAAACTGCCATGATAACTTTTTCCCTTTCACTGCTCCCCAAAGCCTGAAATATTTTCTCTAGGGAAAATATCCATTGCTCAGCTAGTATGGGATTTGTATTCCCATTGAACGTTGGTGGTTGTTGCCTCATGAATCGATCTAACATTGATCCTCCACGCTGCGGATCAGGGTGCTCCATACGGGTAAGGTTATTATTCATAACCTGAGTAAGTTGTCCCAGTATGGTGATTAGCTGATTAGCGCCAGTTGCATCACCAGCCCCACTATAATTATCTTGAGCAGGAGGGAAATCCCTACATGGAGTGAGTGCATTGATACGGTTTCCATTTCTTCCACTAGGCGCCATTTCTAAACAATGGCATAAACTAGATCAGTTTATGAATCAAAATACATAATCCCATACTTATAAAACACTTAACATAAATTGAACTATTTATGGATTTAATCCATAATCATAAGAATGTTTTCTTTGAGGAAGTATATACTCATAATCCCTTCAAAATGATTTGTAAAGAAAATGAGAGTTATCCTAAGCATATCCCCCGGGAGTGTCGTAACCAAGAGTGCAGCAAGGCCCGTTGTCGTGCACCAGTTCCCGTTCGAGTCTAGCTCAAAGCGGTGTTTTCGGGTTTTACCCCTAGGTACATCTGTGCCAGAGCCGCCTCTACCTGCTCGTATCCAAACAGGGATGTATTGCTTGGAAAACTCACAAAATCTCTACAATACCAAAATTTTAGGAAGTTCTTCTATACTAATCCTCAAAGTTCATCTTAGGTCTACGTGCTCTAATCAGAGTTTATCTAAATCTAGCTTCCAAGGTTTGTACTAAACTTCCTCTGATACCAACTATAACACCCCGACCCTAGTTACCCAGAGTCGGTGCATTATTACATAACATTGGCATGATCACAAGAAAGATCAAATCTCGAAAGACCGATTGGTTTAGTAGCCTTGGAAACACTAGATATATTCATAAGTTTTACATTACATCATAAAATGAAAAACTACTACAACAACATAATGTCTCTACAGTCCACACTATTATCCCATCATAATATCCCTGCAGGTCATTCATAACTTACTTCTTCACATCCTGGGAAAAATAAAACATAGAAAAGGGGTGAGCTCAAATGCCCAGTAAGGATAAAAATATAGCGGAACATTCAAAATAAGCATAAACATTTAAGGCAATGCATTACTAAAACAAAAGCCTTTTAAACTTGAACTTCAACATAGTATGGCAAAAGTAAAATGAAATAATTCCATTTACTTATTCACATGGATATTCTACTAATCGAATAATCACTTGCAAAAATCAATAACCACTTTCATAATGTTGGAATGCATAATGCCAGACTATCATAACCACATAGCCAAGGCCTCGTGCCCAGACTACAAATAAGATTTTGTCAAGGCCTTATGCCAAGACACTAGTTTGTCTCATGAGACCTACCGATGCATCGAGGATCTATAGCGGGCTCCACCCGTCACATATTAAGTCCAATGCATTCCCATATGAAAAGGTTTAAACATAACATAATCATTCGTATTAAAACTAGCATACGAAATGTCAATACTTTCACCATAAACCATTAATGGTATAAAAATAGCACATCCATAGTCAAACATATCACAAAACCTTCAATACAATATAGAAGTTTTGTATCATAATAAATCAACTTCAAATAATCTTAAAATCCATCAAAGGATGTTGACATAGATGAAATCAAAATTCTTTTAAAAGAAATATCTCCTTTTATTTTGAAATCATTTAAGATCCTTATAAAATAAAACATTTTCTTTGAAAATATTCTTATAAGTTTGTAAGGGAAGCTTTGAAGATTTTATAACGGCGGAAAATAGCTGCACCCGCCGTATAAGTTAAAAAAAACATTCTTACCTTAATTCTGTCGAAAAGGTTAAAAAGGACCTTGTTTTGAAAACCACCAAAAGATTCCTTTATAAACCACTTATAAAAGTCAAAAAGGGTATAAATGACTTTAACTCATATTCTAGTAAATAGTAAAAATGTTTTGAAATGCATTTTTAAGAAACATGGATGTGGATGATAAAGAGATCCCAGTAGATTATTACGTATAAACAACCTTGGATAATGAAGAGGTTGTAAAGTAAACCCTTACCTTGTACTTTTACTTGGTTGGGGTAGGTTAACCTCCTGTATAATGGTGAAATAGTTGTTATTAAATTATACAAGAATCATATATAATAATATGATATTATATATGGTCTTTTAACATTGATTTGTTAATAATATCTTAGAATTATCGTCGTTTCGGGAGTTAACTTACTCATTTTCTTTTATATGTTTTGTTACATAAGCCATGGTTGTTGTATCTTATTCATATCCAGAATTATATCTAGTCCTTAAACATCATTTTTAAATCATCAAATGATAATTATACTTGAATGGATACGATGGAGAATGAATCTCATCGCGTTCGTGGAGACGGTAGTCCGTACGTACGCACGAGCAACAATATCATTCTTTTGATATTAAAATAATATATAAATGGATGGTATATCATATATACAGAATCATTAACATGTTATATTTATTATTTACATGAGTTACACATCATTATTATACCCATCCAAATAATATTATATTGAATAACAATTACACCACGACGTGGAGACGGTAGTCCGTACGTACGCACGTATGGTGACATGTTATTCAAAGGGTGGATAGAATACTGAATATTGTTGTACCATATTTATAATAACATCACAGTATATGTGAGATACTGGAGTTATTTTTTAGAATGGTAAGAACAAAGGAAGAAGAAGTGGAAGAAGAAATGAACTTGGAGAATGGTGGTGAAATCATTACCTCTTCTTCGGGTTCTTCCTTTTGATTTGATCAAAAGGGATCCTTAGGTTGGATTTCTGATCAAACTAAGGCCTCTAGGTTGTATTTAGGGATGTTGGGAGAGTATTTGGGCAGAGTTTGGCCGAACCAAAAGGCTTTGAAGGTGTGAAGAAATGAGAAGGAGGAGTGCCCTTTTATAAGAGGGGTGAGGGGCACCTTTGGAAAAGCTAGAAATATTAATTTATAATAAATTCATATTCGGTTTCTAATGGCTCCAAAGCTTATTATTCAAAGGTTAAGGTGGGGATAGGTCAAAAAACACTCAACCAATAGAATTTAGACAGGTTTTAAATAATATTTTAATCATTATAATATTATTTATTTCAATGATTTATTAATGAGGTAAACATTGTATCATTATTGTGTCATTACTAATTTACCTTATTTGATGTCTAAAAATTATAAATAAAATATCATCATGTAGGAAATCTTTTTAGCTTTCTAATGAATATTTATAATCTAAAATCCAACATGTATAACCCTATGTAAAAATTGTTCTTCTAAAAGATGTAAGCTAATGCCATTTTTATTTTTATTTTAACTTTATTAATATAATGTGTCCCTACCACATACAAGTGGCTCCAAGGGGTCCCCAAATTGACCCAAGGATTCCCATGGTCGGGTATGTGTCCACCAATAAGGTTAGGACACGTTTTAGGGTAATTTTGTATTATTATAATATTATTTTTTAACCCTTATTTACCGGATTTACCCTTTAACCATGGTAAATAAAATATTTACCACAGTAACTATTCAAAATGTCTAAAAATAAAAGTTACCTATTTACACAATTTGAAAATCCTGATTCCAAATATGGAATCCATTTTCCTAAATTCAAAACACAGAAGTGGCAGAAATTAATTTAAAATTAATTCCCGCTGTCAAAACAAAAAGTGTGTTTTTAAGAGGTAATAACTATCAAAAGATTGACACTTGTTTATGTTCGGTTTAATTGTAAAATTATGTCCAATGACAAAAATTAAATTAAATGGTAAAAATATATTCTAAATATACTTTAAAAACACTCAAATTAATAATTTATCAATATTAATTATTTTGATTAAAAAAGTTGTTTTTAATTAAAATTTAGTAATTTTCACTATTCATCAAAATATAAAAGTTATCCGAAAAGTACCAAAATTTCACCCTAGGCTAATTTCGATATTACGAATCCAAAAATGAAGTCCATTTTGAAAAATAAAATATATATGATTTCAAAAAGTAGGTATTACTATTCACAACGGCTAGTTTAATTAGTTGTGGTGTGTGTTAGAACTCGAGGTTGCGTACAACACACGCTATCGATTATTTAAAGGGAAACGTATCGTGGAAGTTTGGGGTGTTACAAACATTCAAGTGGGATTCCCAGAGGATGATTTGGTGGTTTCTGATTTACCTTTCACATGTTGTACTTTCTTTCTCAGTTGTACTGTACTTTCAGTTGGGTTTGTATACTGGCCCATTTACTTTCCAACACTTACTTTTGTATTCAGTTTACTATGTTTTTTTTCCATCTTGCGTACTATGTTGTGTTTTTTACTTATATAAAGGAAATGACATTCCTTTTTTAAAGTTTTATTCCTTTGGTGCTAGTTGCCAACCCTTGGCCAATGGAAGGTGGGCTTGGGGTAGTCATGTCACGGGCCCCGATGACTGGTCGTGATGGTCGACCTCCAAATAGTGATTACTTTTTGGTGTTGAAAAAAATGTCAATTGTCGAAATTAATATGGTTCACATCACCCCCACATATTCACACATCTTAAGACATTTTAAACTTTGAAAACATAATCCAATCTACTCAAAAACCCCTACCATCATACTACAATATTTTTTTTCGATATAATGATAATAAAAGAATTATTTTTCTATAAAAAAATTTACCTAACAAAAAAGGTAATGTTTATCAATAAGAAAATTTTTTCTTTCATTCTAAACTCCATAAATTATTCTTATACCTTTATTATATAATATCCACAATATATTAAATAAAAATAGATGTTTTAATTAAAATTTTATGACCTAAACACATTATCACTACCATAAAATGGGATACACATAAATCATTCATGTCTCTGATGGACCACCGCCTCTCTAACAGATGTCCTTCGTTCTTCCATTACTACCATTCATGGTTTGAAATAATGGTGAATTTATGAATTATAAATATATTTTATATTTGATATTTGTAATTTATATATACTTGGGAATTATTATATAACATACTCAATAATTCTCTCTATTTTGTGGGAATATAATAACATTTTTGGTGTGTACGTCGGAATACAACATCTTGAGTCGATGTGATTCAATCACACATTACATTGATTATATAAAGTATGTTTTTAATAAAAAAATTGATTTATATGAAATAAATATGATATTGAAATCATAATATATATATATATATATAATTTATTTTGTTTATTTTATTTATCATTCAATATTTAATGAAAATGGAATCTATATTCACAAGTACGTACGAACTCTCTTCTCTATGTATAGTGTATTTCATTACCTATCACCAAATTCTATGGATTACTCAAAAAATTTATATATTTAATATATCTTATTTTTAGATAAGGTTTTAAATTCTTATGATGATGAAATCATGATCTAAGTAAGAAGAACAAAAAATAACAAGTTACACCATACCAGAAAAACAAGGCAATTAACACATGAAACAATTAAAATAATGAATCATTATTATCAAATAGGTGATAAGATGATATAAAAGGATAATAGATGATATTATAGAAATTATTATGGATCATTTTTAATTTAATAACATTATTAAAACAATTATTTATTAAGTTAGAGTTATTTCAAACAAAAGGGAGCATAATGTAAGGGATTTTCTCTCATGTTACATTCCATTGAGACTTATTTGTTTTTTTGAACCAATTCACATTTATTTGGGGTGTATACATACAATTATAAATATAAAATAATGATTAATTCATAATTTATGATATATTATGTTCTACTTTTACTTACCTCATAAATGGGGATTAGACCTGAAAATTACTTAGTGGTAAAAGTTATTGTAAAATCTCAATTCCATTTGTGACAGTTAACTTTCTATAGAAACAATCACATTAATATAATTATTTTTATTTGGAAATTATATTTATTTTTAATTTCCATATTATTTTATTATGGATATTATTATTTCTTAAACATTATAAAATTTTCTATATAGTGTTTACTTTGATGGTTATATGATTTGTTGGAGAAATATTGAAAAATCTGAATCCTTTACTGCATATGGACCTTTGATATGGAATAATGATTATGATTTATATTGATTATTATAAAAATGAGTAATGTTAGAGATATATATTAAATAAGTTTCAATCCAGTTAATATAGGCCCTCTATGCATCAGTGCTCTAATGAGACAAACTAGTTATCCAAATAAGATGGGTTTTTACCCACAAATATAAACTATCTAGAGGATTGATCATGATAGTAACTATCTTATATGTTGTTATTGATATCTCATAAATACGTAATTATGAATTCTATCCTTAAAATTACTTCATGTCATTATTAGTTATGTTATAATATCTAAGGTCATGTTTCATGATCATGTGATTATTTATATGGTATTATTGATCATCTTTTATTCCTGCTATATTATGCTCATGTTATTTATTATTTGGAATATTTTTAAATAAATTTACATTCCATATTGATTATTAATTATGGATTTTGGATATCTTCAACTTTACATAACCCTTATAAATAATTTTAACTCTACCTTAGTTTTTGTCCCTTCCCTGGGATATGAAAATGAATTCTTTAAATGAGGTTTCTAGGTTGTTGAGAAATTATTTTTATTATCTATTATGTTTTATTTTATATTGAAAATGAATATTGAGTATCTATTTTTATTCAATTTTCCAAAACGTATAAAATTTCTCGCCTTTGTGAAGTGAATATTCTATATATTCCAATGTAATAAAGTAATGCATCGACCACGGGTAGCTTGGGTCAAGGTTATTACAATAATGATAAAAAGTGGAAACTAAAAATGAAATTTTTATATAGTAATATTCATGTAATTTAAATTACAAATTTCAAATATCTATGATGATTACATTGAATATAATAAGAATAAAATTATTTTTAGAAGATAACAGTCACTAACATATTGAAGGATAATACACTTGATTAACTCTAATCATGTTTGGTCGTAAATTTTAAGGTATCAATGATAGAAAAAATAATAACATGGAAATAAATATTCAGTTAAAAATATATATTATTAATAATGGATGATAAGATATATTTTCATAGATAATAATGATGTAAAGATAAATGAATTAATATCATTAAGGAAGTCAACTAAAAGAAATGAAATTAACTTTTTGAATCTACTGAATACATGGAGTGTCACTAAATGCCTATATTCTAATATTTCATCAAATGATATTGATAACACTTATGAAATCACTATACTTTTTTAATATGTTCATAATTGTGATATATTTAATGAAAACGTTAATATAGGAAATATAAAATAATAATATTTATTTGATTTATCCTTACAGCATGAGTTTAATTATTTATCGAATATTGAGTCTCAATTAGATGATGAAATAGCAAAAACCACAAACACTAAAGAATAAATGAGAGTATACAAAGCATTAATTGATAAAATATTACAAAAATATTATCTTTATCGGATTTATGGTTGATGTTAGTAAAATAATGATTATCTTCATAAATATATAGAATATTTGGATAAATTATTGAATTAGATTAGATATTTCTAACAGTAAAGCTTCCAAATTAACTTTTGGGAAGATTTTAATGGTTGTTTTATTTTTTGAAATATATTGTTGTTTTTATTATTCTTACATATAATGTTGATAATTTATATAAGTTGTTAGAAAACATGTCTACAGGTAAAAATCAGTGAAAAATATATATAATTAGTTACTACTAAAGAGAAACATATCACAACATGTACAAAAATGCACTAAAATATTTCATTATGATTCAATGCATTTTTTTATAGTTATTTGTATGTTAAATAAAAAATTTAAAATAGGTAGATACTTGTGGAAATATTGATTCATGGAAAAAATATAATTATTTTTTCAATATTGAGCATATACATCCATGGATGTTGTAGCTATTGATCATTAGAGGGATAAAACAATTTGGGTTTCAATGAATCTATTTTATAATACATAAAGATGAAAGTATGTCTAGATTATTATTCATCATTACTAATCACGATAAGTCACTCCATATTGGTTGATGGAATATTATAAATTGTAGCTGGAATCATTTAATATTTTTTATTATTCTAATCTATGAAATTGTTTAATTATACATTAATTCCCTTATCAAGAGGAGTTTTTTTCTTCATTAACTTTCATTCATAGTTTATATTCTATATTCCATTATACTAAATCGATTATACAAACAAAAGTCATTATTCTAATGACATTACCATCTTCTAGGGAAGAACATCAAGCCATTTTGATGTATGATAAAGTTTGGATGGTTCATAATTTATAATTTATATACATGAAAATTATATTAATTATTACATTATGTATTCTTTTAAAAATGTTTTCATCCAAAGGAATTAATTTTTCATTAAATTAAAAAAAATATTATTTAAATATATTTTAGGTCATGACTTCTTGTGTGTGTTTTCTAAGATATCTTATTTCTTTAAATATGTAGTGTATAATAACACCTATTAAAAATGGTGTGGACCTAAAATATATTTGGATATATTTCAATGAAAATAATTATATATATATATATATATTTGAATTTTAAATCTTTTTCATACTTCACTCAATTATTCAATGGTTATTTGTGGTAAAATTTACACTATAGTGATTTTTAGAAAAGAATGATTGATTATAATTAGTATCACCAGCGTGAATAGTTATTTAATATGGATGTGATATTTCAAGATTGGGATTCAAGTTCCCTATGATATAAGAAACATGAATATTTTTATACTTATTTTATTTTATAGTTTAACTATGTAAGAGATTATTATTCTTATGGAGTGAATAAAATAAACTATATAGTTTATGAAAATGATTTTTAAATGAAATAAAAATATATTATAGAAATTATAGTATCGCTAATAGAAAGAGATACTCACTTAATTATTCACAAGGTAATGTAATCATCCAGAGTATTCAATAAATTCATGGTATAGAATACCATATTCCCAGTATATTATATTTATAGTGGGTTAAAGGGTTCTTATTACCATGAAAAGGTGATATGGATACAATTGAAGTTAATTATTAGTGTGTCTTAGTTTTCCAGTATTGGATGAGAAAGATTAATAATGTCCATTTCATTTGGGAATACATGGGAGAAATATGTTTTGGACTATTAAAACAAAACACCTACAATATTCTAGCATATTAAATGAAATGATTAACATGATAATTTATATGGGATGAGGGTATACATTTGTTATTGTATAAAGGATGAAATAAAATCATTTACTTAATGGGATAAAAGCTAAATACAAACTAGTATATGTTCTAATAGATAATAAATTAATTGAAAATGTAGTGGAGGATATAATTATAGATTGAAAGATGAAATATAAATTTTCTATGACTGAAAATAGGAGATATAAATCAAATGCAATGAAAAATTTATTAGCTTCCGAATATATTCAAAACAAGGTGAATGTGAATAAACTCTATATGTAAATGAATATATTTCTATTGAAATATATTTTAAAACTAGGGAAAAAATTATCCAGTGGATCATCAAAAGATATAATTGTTGTAGGTAATGAACTCTACCCTTAACTATCAATATCAGAGTAGTTTTTACAAATGGAATATAAAATAATTGAAACAATAGAGAATATAAGAAACTATTATTCACTGAATGATATGAAGTCCCAAACCTCCCTACCACCATAAACCACTAGGAAAAAAACATCTCTTATCCGTAATGGACAAATAAAATTTATATTTCATGAGTCATTTACATGAAATTGAAAAGGGAAAATAATGGAAGTTGAAGTACAAAGTGATTTGGAATAATTTCTACCACCTCCGTTAGTGAATGGTAATAGAGACATGATTTATTTTGATGTCCCAGTTACTCTTGTACATCCATTTTCATTAAAACCAAGTTATTCTTAACCTAAAATTTCATCTTAGGGGTATTTATAGAATGATCTAGAAGTGTGAACTGAGGCTATAATGGATTAATAATCAAATATTTATAAATTAAAATCCCTAGATGTTATATCATATCATTATAAATTTTTAGAAAAATATGAATCGATAAATGAAATTTATTATAATAGAGAATGTGAATGTTATACCTATTAATTAGATTATATAAATCAACAGATAGATATATGTTTCTAAAAATGTATATTGTCTAATAAAATCACAAATGCAGAAAGGATTGAAAGGTTTATAGTATTTTTCTCTAAAATGTAATCTATCCAAAATGGTTATGTTTGAATATTAGCAGACATGAAATCCATACCTGATTATTTTCATGATAGATATAAACATTTTCAAATTTCCCCAATATAGAAAAGTAGTGTCAAATGGAATTTCCTTATCATGTTAGATTTTCATTATTTATAAATGGTTTTTGAAGATCTATTATTGGATTTTATGAAAGTAGAAAATTCTGTCAAGGAACTCTATACCAACATGGGTAAATTGATGAATGAAAATGTGGAGTTAAATGAATTTATAAAGGATTAGGTGAAGTTTTCAATATATTTAGAAAATGAGATTAAAGTGATTCATGTTACACAAAGTGATTACTATAAATGACTAAGGAAAATGGAAACTAGGATATCCAAATTCCTTAAAGGAAATTTAATTAAATTTTTATCTTTCTATTCTCATGCATATTATTATAATAAAAACTAATTTAAATGATATTTGTTTATAACAATTTTGATTAAATTTATTAATTATAAATTATATTTAATTTTATTCAACCATAAAACTATTTTCTAGTCATAAATCATTATTTTCACTCTTATTTATCAAAAATCATATAAGGACGTACTTTCTATGGGGGAAAGTAACCTGAAAATTTTATTTATTTCAAAAACGGTGAGATGCAATTAAATTGTTTTTGTATTAGTGGGTCTACTAAATTAAATAAATTTTTTAAAATTTAATTTTTAAGGGTGAAAGGACTGTATAATTAAAAAAAATTATTCTAGGATAAATATAAAATTTTAACGGTCCATAATAATATTATTTTTTATTTCCTATGGATATCTTCTTGAAAATAAAAATGGTGATATTTTTATTGAATTGAGAGTTGTATATATTCAAAAGGGTAGATGTTTCTTTATTTTAATTATTTTTTTTGTTTATGTTTTTTAATAACATTTAATTGAGTTAAATAATAAAGGTATAGAAAAGTAAACTCATAATTTTTTTTCTATTAGACGGCCCATAGAGTTTTCTTTTATAAATACAATATATATTACTTATTTTATTATGTGTATTGTGATTGGCCAAAAATGGGGAGGTTTTTGGTTTAAGGAACACTTTTTTATCCTACTTTTGAATATCAGAATAGTTTGAATAAAATGTAGTTTGTCATTTGAGTTTATGTTCAGTAGTTATATTTTTTTAAAATCAATATATTGTTACATTATTATTGTGTCAATGGAAGATAATATGAATTGAATCATTCAACAGACACAAGTAGCATTGTGATCCCATTGTCCTCATTGGATGATTACTGATGAATTTACTCCATCATATTATGGTTAATTCAATCTAATTATATTATAAATAAAATTATTGATGTTAAAATCTGATTATTTGATATAGTTATATTAGATGTCCATAAATAGAAAACAATTATTTGATTGAAGGGAAGACGTAACAAATGTTATCTAATGGGATTTCCAAAATTTAGATGTTCTTTCACAGTATCATTACAGTTGATTGATTATGATTGTATTCTCTATAGTTATCTTGATTTAGAGTTTTTATGTGATGCATTTTCATTCTTAATTTTCTAATAATTCCAAATTATAAATATTTTTTTTATCCCTACTAATTTTATAGATTCCATTATATAGTCTATTTCTATAATCATTATGATTAGGGGATTTCATGGATTTTAAGACATAGTTTTTTATCTTTACAAAAATGAGATAACATTGATAGGAAAACAACACTTTTTTGGTTGTTGATGCCAAGGTATTCTACTAAAACAAATACATGGTGTGTTTTGTTATTTGTGATCTAGGGATTCTGTAGACAATATGTAATATTCTAACCCAGGTCCCACACAAATGTTCCCTAAGTTGATCAGCTGGATGACCTTAAGAATGCCTCCACATATGTCATATGCTATTTATAATAGTGAGGTTATAATATTTATCTTGTAGAGAACATTCACTCTATATGAAATTAGAACAATAGTGGAAATAAATATACAATAACCAAATTAGAAAACCAATAACCTGAAGAACTAGTATAAATATGATGACTAAGAAGTAATACACTATTCTAACCAATATTGTAGAAGTTTCATGCCATGAACATGCCAACTGTAAAATGAAAACCTCAAAAATTAGACATTGACACCTCTAACTGGGTGTGGACACAAATATTAGTCCCCATATCCAAGATCAATCATAAATCCACCATCCAACATAGGGATCCTTCCATTATCCTATCATGAAAAAATGAAGTCCCTCTGGGTAAAGATTATGTATTCTTAAAATGGTGTGACTATAACCCAAAATGTAACCACCAACAATGTCTAAAACAATATCCAGTCAATAACAATGTCTGTAGTTGTATAATGAATGAAGTATAATTCATAAAGTAACTAGATATCACATTTCAATATTCATTATTCAACCACATAAACCAATGAGTTCTTTATGATACATAAAACCTCAATACCTACTTCGACCCATGCATAAGTCTGAACAATATCGCAATACCATTATTAACATTTATCACTTCAATTAAAATCTATACATGGCCAATTGAACCGTAGGTAAATTCATAAATCATGTATGTATAATGTTGTGTCTGGAACCCCGTGGGTATTTGTAGATTTATTTCCTTTTCCCAAAAACTCAATGTCACATGGGTATTTTGGTCCTCATTCCCAAACCCATACATTCTATCTTATATGGGTTTTTTGAGCGTCACCCTTATCCCACACCACATTTTTTACATATGGGTATTAAGTGCCTCAGTCCATATCCCACACTCAAGGTCGCATATGGTTATTTGGTTCCTCATTCTCTGTCACACAATCATATATAAATAAAACAATCATACATCATATATATCACATCAATAAATTTCAATCAAATTTAACACCCCTTTTTTAAAAAATTCAGATCCTGACATACCATTCCAATTATCAAAAAAAAAATTATTCAATTTATAATGAAATTGTAACATCCCGAGATTTTATGAAAAATATTATTTTTAATTTCATTAATGTATTTTGTTGTACGCTACACCAAAAGTATCTTGCTCAACACACATCGTTGACTTGCCTTGCCTTACACGCAATCACAACCTTCCTCGATAGTGTGTGTAGTACGCAATACCGAGTTTCACTAAACAACGATATGCTATTAAAATATTATTAAAACTAGCCGTTATGAATAGTAATAACCACTTTTTGAAATTTTATAAATTTTATTTTTCAAAATGGACTTCATTTTTGGATTCAGAATATCAAAATTAGCCTAGGTTGAAATTTTGGTATTTTTCTGAAAACTTTCAGTTTTTGATGAATAGTGAAACCACTAAGTGGTAGTTAAAAAACTGAATTTTTCATAAAACATAATTTTATTGCTTCTATGAGTGTAATTTTGAAAATCTGAAGGACACGGTTAATGTGAAGGACTAAAATGTGGTTCAATGAGATGAAAATAATTTTTGGTGAATAGTAACTTTTTACTTTTTTTACCATGGTTAAAAGTAAATAGGGTAATTAAGGGTAAAAATGATATTATTATTACCCTAACACATGTATTAATTCTATTTGACACGTTTAATTCGACCAAAAACAACCATAGGAATAAAATATGACCACTTAGACCCACTCAGATTAGATTAGGACATTTATTATTAATTTATTTAAAGAAGGGTTAAAATAGTTAAAGTCAATGTTTAATAAGTAAATAATTTTTAATATGGGGTTATACATAAGATAAATTCGACTATAAATATTCATTAAAATTATAAAAATATTTCCTACATAATGGTATTTTATTTGTAATTTTTAGACGTTAAATAATTAAATTTATTTATGACACAACGATGATGCAGTAATTATCTTATTTATGAAATATTGACATAATTGATGTTATAAATACCCAAATAAATATAATGTGAGACTTTTTATGAACTAAACTAATTTTATAGGTTAATATGACATGTTAGGATTGATTTAATTAACTTTTGTAGAAGTAATCGTTCTATTATGAGTTTCAAAAAAATCAACTATTGAATAGTGTCAAAATTGACAAAAAATAGTTTTCGAAACAAATATTATATTATTAATTGTTATTTTATTCCTAAAAATTTAAGGTTCAGCCAAATGACTTAGATAAGGTTATATATATTAATAAAACACAACTTGGGGGGTCGATTGGATGTATATGGTAAGTTTATTAACTATATAATATAAAAATTCAAAGTGACATGGTAAATGTCAATCTAATTAACTAAGAGTTAAAACTAAAAGATAAGGTTAATATATGAACCTAAAGTTGTCTAAATGCTATTGGATGAGAGGATTTCGACCCATCCCCACCATAGCATCGAAATAAATCAATTTGGATCTATTTAAAACCGAATTTTACTTTATAATAAAATAATAGTTTTAGTTATTCCAAAGGTACCGCTCTCCTCCCTTATAAAAGGGAACCCCCTCCCTCACTTCCTCACATAACATTGAGCCTTAAAGCTCAGCCAACCTGTACCCAATTCCCTTCTCCACTTCCCTGGAAATATCCTAGATCTTCTGGATTTCGTCAAAGACCAAATTTAGTGCCCTAAAGGGAGATCTCAAAGAGGCACTTCAAAGAAGAGGAGGTTCGGACACGTACAAAGCATATCAGACCAAAGGTAAGGGAAATATCACAATATCATTTTTATCCGAGATTTTTTATACTTTAGTATTTACTGGGGTGTATTTTATCATCCAAATCCATGTTTCCTCAATATGTAATATTATTTCCATCCACCTACAATTGTTTAAATCCAATTTTATCCTTTGGTGAGTTTTTAGTAAAGGATATGAAATGAATCTTGTGTCAATTTTCGTACGTGGTACTTTTTGACTTTTACGAGAAAAATACGAAGAATGATTTTTTTAACATATACGGAATGAATGGATTTTTAAAACCTTTTTTCCAAGAAGCTTCTTTTAATGGTTTTCAATTTTATTTTTAATCAACTACTTTTCGTTTAAAATTGTATGACATGTTAAGAAAGGAAAAATGTTTTTGAAGTAGAAATAATATTTTCCTCAAGAATGGAGTTCAAGTGTTTTATCAAAATTATTTTCCATCTAAGATAATAAAGGGTTCTGTTTCTATCCCTATTATTGCATTGATTTGATAATGTTGTGATGGAATTACTTTTATGAATTCCTTTATCTTATATGAATTGTTTTATGATATCACGATGTTTAAGATTCCCATTATTATTACATGGGTTATGCAATGATGTATGATTTATGATTTTGTGGCACACATAATAATGGTATAATTATGATATGGGTGGGACCTATATCTTCCTCTAATGCATTGGGTAAATATTTTATATCTAATGCGATAGACATGGCTGGAATGGTAGGTTATACCAGTTCAGTGAAACCGGACTGAAACGAGGGTGACTCGGTTCAGAAATGGACTTTGTCCACTAAGATAGTCTTGGCAATGAGTCTTCACAAATAAGATATGATTTTCTATGATTATGTGTGTATTCCACAATGTTTCATGTTTTATGTTATGATTTTTGGGATTTCATTTCAATACTATGATTTATCCCATGTTATGAAATTATGCTCTCTTTTGCAGGTTAAGATTTCCAAAATGTTATATTCTTATGAAAATTATGTGATTGATATTTCATTTGTTTACCCATACTGAGCATTTGAGCACACCCTTTTATGTTTTCTTCTCCCCAGGATATAAAGAAAGGTTTTAGGTAAAAAAAGGAAGATCTTTATGGGAGATGTTGATGATATTTCACCATAATTAGAAGATTATATTCCGAGTTTTCAATGACACTAAACTATTAATATCCTTGTGTGTGTGTTTTTGTTATGTACTATGTATTCCGAAAAAGTAATGTAATGTCCATGTACATCAAGCTTCGGGTCTCTACAGTTGGTATCAGAGGAAAGGTTTAGTCAACCTTTGGAAACTAGGATGCGAAAATGTTAGTGAGATCCCTAGAGATATTTCTAAGGTATGTCTAGGGATGTCCCTAAGGATAAGTATACGTATAGGATATAGTCCTAGAACTATTGTAACAATATTAGAATAAACCAAAGATGTTAGATATTGAAGTTACTCCCCCTTTATTATGATTTTTTCCTCTCACACTATTCTTTTTGGGTTTTAGATGATGGCTGGAACCCGAAGGAACCGTGTTGATCAATGCAATGGACCATGCAATGATTTTACTCCTGAACAAACAAATGTTATGGGAGATGGAGTGCAAAATCTTATTTCTATACTTACACAAGCTATGAATCATTCTGGACTTCCAAATGAGAAGAGAAGGGAACAATATTCTATTGAGTCCTTCATGAGGCAACGTCCACCTTCTTTCAGTGGGTCTTCTGATCCACTTGTTGCTGAAAAATGGATTAGTACTACTAAAAAGATATTTTCAGTTCTTCAATGTTTTGAACATGATAAAGTCATCTTAGAAGTGTTTCGTTTGGAAGGTGATGTTGATCAATGGTAGAATCTTATCAAGAATATGAGGCCAAGAGATGAAATTGATTCCATGGAATTGGATGAGTTCAAGAACTTATTTTTCAATAAGTACTTCCCTCGTATTCTTCGAACAAAGATGGAGAAAGGGTTTCTTGAACTAAAGCAAAAGGATGATGAATCTGTTGGTAAATACGAAGCGAATTTTACAAGTCTTTCAAGGTATGCATCTGGATTTATCATCCAACCTGAACGTAAAGTTGATCGATTATTCAGTGGCTTAAAACCAAATCATCAAAGGGCATGAGCTATAAGAGACTTCAGTAGATATGAAGAAATTGTGCATTGTGCTATCAAGGTAGAAATGGAAGTTGGTGTTACTTATACATCTCATAGTTTTGACAAGAAATGAAAGATGTAGTTCGAGGAGAAATCTCAGAATAATGGTGAAAAGAAGATGAATGTTTCCTTATGCTCAAAGTGTGGAAAGAAGCATGGTGGATATTGTCTTAAAGGGTCAAGTAAATGTTTCAAATGTGGAAATGATGGTCATCAGACATTTGAATGCCGCAATGATCGGAATAAGATGCCTAATGATGCAAACAAATGAAGGGATACACAGAATTAACCTACTACACATCAATGCTTCAAGTGCAAGGAAATGGGGAATTATGATAATAAATGCCCTAATCCAAGGGTTAGTGATTATCGACATGAGAAACCCCTTAAGGAAAAGGACAAAGGGAAGTCATGTGCGGTCACCATTGGCAATGTTGAATATGACAACGATGTGGTGGAATGATTAAGTTTTTATGTAATGGTATTCCAGAATAATGTTGTATATAGTATCGTGGAATATTTGGAATATTCATGTATTGGTCTATTGTGGTTTTCAATGGTACCAGTAACCATAGAATGTGATTGAGATATTTTTGGAAAAAAAAAAGATCATATGTGCATAAGGAAAGGAAAACGAGAAAATGAAATGTTTGACCGTATTCATGAGCTCATGACTGATATAAGGAGAAGGTTATATCATGGTTTGAGTATATAGAATTTTTTGATTTTGGTATGTGGAAAGAGTTATCTTTTGACATCATTCATATTTTCACTAAGGTTTAATGGGTATTCATTTTTCAATAGAATGCATCATTAAGGTATTCACATGATTGGAATGTGACCAAAAAGATATATGGGGGATAAATGATGGTATTCACATGCTTGGTTGACGACATTTCAAGTTATCATTTTCTTTATACTATGAGCTTGGACCGAAGTATTTTAGATAAGCCAAAAGATTGGAATGGATTATGTTAACCATATGTTAGTATTGTTTAAGGATATAACATTTTTTGATATTATTTATGTGATGTTATAGTAATGTAGTTTTAGAAAAAGGACAACCTGCAGGACGGGCGACAACCCATCGCGTCGGACAAGGCTGTGGGAATCGAACCCACAATCGAAGTGCGACTGGCCTTTATCTCCTACCACTGGCCTACAGGAAGTCCCTGTTTAGTGGAAACTAGTTTTATTATATTAATCTTTATGATATATGAAGTAGACGTCCATTTTAGGAACGATATATGATTAATCTCACTATAGATGGAATTATGTATTTTTTGATAAATTTTCTAACCTTTTGTTTGAGACAGATGGAATGACCCATCATTCTATCACATGATCTGCTGACACATCACAAATGACAAATTCATCATCATTTATTTATGAGATGAATTGGAAATTATCCAAAGAATGACAAACGGTGAGACTATACCAAAATCACCAAAGTATTTCTTCTAATTCAAATTTCATCAACTTTAGTGAAATGATCTTGAAAACCAAAAATGGTGTCCTAGTGCTCTTATATCTGATGAATAAAATGGTACCTTAGATAATAACAAATTTATGGCTTTGTGACTGCTGGATTTTCCATAGCCATGTTCTCTACCACTCTCCATCAGAACATGATGGTTAGATTTCTCTTCAATATCCATATTTTCACCTCTGTGGAAACCCAGTGATTAGTTTATTTGGGTAATCGTTACATATCATACTTTAGTTTTTAAAGCCAAGTTTTGGTATTCATTTTTACGATGTGGGTTTCTATTAAAGAAACTATCGAGTAGTAAACCATTTATAACCCCGATGAATTTCGAGGGCAAAATTCATTTTAAGGGGGGTAGAATGTAACAACCCGATATTTTATGAAAAATATTTTTTTTTAATTTCATTAATGTCTTGTGTTGTACGCTGCACCAAAAGGATCTTTCTCAACACGCATCCTTGAGTTGCCATTCATTACACGCTATCACGACCTTCCTCGATAGCGTGTTTAGTACGCAATACCGAGTTTCACTAAACAATGATATGCTATTATAATATTATTAAAACTAGCCGTTATGAATAGTAATAACCACTTTTTAAAATTTTATAAATTTTATTTTTCAAAATGGACTTCATTTTTGGATTCAGAATATCGAAATTATCCTTGGGTGAAATTTTGGTATTTTTCTGAAAACATTCAATTTTTGATGAATAGTGAAACCACTAAGTGGTAGTTAAAAAACTGAATTGTTCATAAAACATAATTTTACCGCTTCTATGAGTGGAATTTTGAAAATCTGAGAGACACGGTTAATATCAAAGACTAAAATGTGGATCAATGAGATGAAAATAATTTTTGGTGAATAGTAACTTTTTACTTTTTTTTACCACGGTTAAAAGTAAATATGGTAATTAAGGGTAAAAATGATATTATTTTTACCCTAACACAAGTCCTAATTCTATTGGACAAGTTTAATTCGACCAAAAACAACCTTAGGAATAGAATATGACCATTTAGACACACTTGGATTAGATTTGGACATTTATTATTAATTTATTTAAAGAAGTGTTAAAATAGTTGAAATCAATGTTTAATAAGTAAATCATTTTTATTATGGGGTTATACATAAGATTAATTCAAATATAAAAATTAATTAGAAATATAAAAAGATTTTATACATAATGGTATTTTATTTGTAATTTTTAGATAGTAAATAATTTAATTTATTTATGACACAACGATGATGCAGTAATTATCTTATTAATGAAATATTGACATAATTGATGTTATAAATACCCATATAAATATAATTTGAGACTTTTTATGAACTAAAATTATTTTATAGGTTAATATTACATGTTATTATTGATTTAATTAACTTTGGTCGAAGTAATCATTCTGTTATGAGTTTCAAAAAAATCAACTATTGAATAGTGTCAAAATTGACATAAAATAGTTTTTAAAACAAATATTATATTATTAATTGTTATATTATTCCAAAAAATCTAAGGATCGGCCAACTGACTTAGATAAGGTTATATATGTTAATAAAACACAACTTGGGTGTCGATTGGATGTATATGGTAAGTTTATTAACTATATAATATAAAAATAAAAAGTGACATGATAAATTTCAATCTAATTAACTAAGAGTTAAAACTAAAATATAAGGTTAATATATGAACCTAAACTGGTCTAAATTCTATTGGATGAGAGGATTTCGACCCATACCCACCTTATCTTAGAAATAAATCAATTTGGAGCTATTTAAAACCGAATTTGACTTTGTAATAAAATAATAGTTTTAGTTATTCCAAAGGTACCCCTCTCCTCCCTTATAAAAGGGCACCTCCTCCCTCTCTTCCTCACACAACATTGAGCCTTCAAGCTTGGCCAACCCCTGCCAAATTCTCTTCTCCACTTCCCTAGAAATATCTTAGAGGTTTTGGTTTTCCTCAAGGACCAATTTTATTCCCCTAATGGGATATCTCAAAGAGGCGCTTCAAAGAAGAGGAGGTTCGGACACACAAAGCATATCGGACCAAAGGTAAGGCAAATATCAAAATCTAATTTTTATCCGAGATTGTTTATATTTTAGTATTTACTGGGGTGTATTTTATCATCCAAATCCATGTTTCCTTAATATTTAATATTATTTACATCCACATAAAATTGTTTAAATCCAATTTTACCCTTCGGTGAGTTTTTAGTAAAGGATATGAAAGAAATATTTTGTCGTTTTTCGTACGAGGTACTTTTTGAATTTTCCGACAAAAGTAAAATGAATGATTTTTTAACTTATACGGCATGAATGGATTTTTAAAACATTATTTCCAAGAATCTTCCTTTACAAGTTTTCAAGTTTATTTTTAATCAACTACTTTTAGTTTAAAATTGTATGACATGTTATGAAAAGAAAAATGTTTTTGAAGTATAAAGGATATTTTCCTCAAGAATGGAGTTCAAGTTTTTATCAAAATTATTTTCCATCTAAGATAATAAATGGTTCTGTTTCTGAAACTATTATTGCATTGATATGATAATGTTGTTATGAAATTATTTTTATGAATTCCTTTATCTTATATGAATTGTTTTATGATGTCACGATGTTTATGATTCCCATTTTTATTACATGGGTTATGCAATGATGTATGCTTTAATATTTTGTGGCACACATAATAATGGTATAATTATGAGATGGGTGGGACCTATATCTCCCTCAAATTCATTGGGTAAATATTTTATATCTCATGAGATAGACATGGCTGGAATGGTAGGTTATACCGGTTCAGTGAAACAGGACTGAAACGAGGGTGACTCGGTACTCAAATGGACTTTGTCCACTAAGATAGTCTTGGCAATGAGTCTTCACTAATAAGATATGATTCTCTATAATTATGTGTGTATGCCAAAATGTTTCATGTTTTATGTTATGATTATTGGGATTTCATTTCACTACTATGATTTATCCCATGTTATGAAATTATGCTCTCTTTTGCAGGTTAAGATTTCCAAAATGTTATGTTCTTATGAAAATGATGTGATTGATATTTCTTTTGTTTAACCTTAATGAGCATTTGAGCTTACCCTTTTATGTTTTCTTTTCCCTAGGATATAATGAAAGGTCTTAGGTAAAAAAATTAAGATCTTTAAGGGAGATGTTGAAGATCTTTCACAACGATTAGAAGATTATATTCTGAGTTTCCAAAGACACTAAACTATTACGATCCTTGTCTGTGTGTTTTTGTTATGTACTAAGTATTCCGCAAAATTAATGTAATGTCCATGGACGTCAAGCTTCAGGTCTCTACATACATTGAACAATTTAAAAAATTCATCATTAAAACATTTTAAATATTAAAATCATTTAACTGGAACCCCCACTATGTCATGTCAATAATATCATAATATCCATTGTCAATTAACTCATTGTCACATTAATTGACTAATATCATGATTCTATTATCCTACTAATTCCTCAATAAAAACAACCCACTAATAATATAACCATTTCCATTATAAAATTCACTAATTTTATAATCATAATTATCCAAATTTAATTTGACCATATTGAACTCATATAATAATCACATTGAAAATCAATTAATCAATTCCATGATTTAATAAATTAATAAATCTGTTAATTTATTTGATTATATATACAGTTTTCATACATTCCAATTTAAATTTAACAACACATACATGGAATTGGGATTTATGACTATAGGAATTATATTTTGACAACCTACCTCAAAATTGATAATGAGCTCTCACCAATGAAAATATTCAATTGAAGTGATAGAACTGATATCACAACAAAAAATAAGATGTTGTTCCAAAACATATGTCCAAGATCAGAAATATTATATCCATGATATCGTAGTTCTAGATCCATCTCAAATTTAGGAAAATCATCCCCTTTTAATACATAAATATATATAGGACATTGGGAAACCTAATATAGAGGAATCCACATACCTGGAGAGGTGATGATCCATCAATATGGCCTTCAGTTTGACATGAATAGAAATCTAGAGCCCTAGGAATTCGTTTGGAATTCTCCAAAGATTATAGGAATTGGTTAGTGTTGAGTTGGGACGATTTTGGTTGATGTCTTTGGGTATTTTAATTTTTAAACTATTTTTCAGGGCTTTAATTTTCCACAGACATGGTTTCCTATTCATGGAAAATTATTTACCATATCCTTGTGTCCTAACCATGTGAATCACCTAGGTCTATTACATGGTTACAAATAATTGGAAGCATTATTTAAAAATTTGTGTGCCTACCATGTCAATCCCCATTGTTTGGATTCTCGTTGTTCGTTGGGATGGGCGCAAGGTTTGGGAAATTGATGCACCAACAATTCAATGTCCAAAACCCCACAAAAAACATCCAAATTTCACCCAAATTCCACCAAGAAAATACCCAATCAAAATTTACAAAAAACAAAGAAAAAGAGTGCCTCTAAAATAGATTGATACATCTATTCCAAAGGTGTAATCTTAATATGTCCCCAACATATAATAGATCATCCTCGATCTATAATCCCATGATTCTATAAGATTAATTTGTAAAAGGATTGTTATTTGAGCCAACATATCCTTTTAACTCTCCCATGATTCTAATTAAACATGTTCATCTTCTGTAATACAGGAACTGTCATAATGGTCATTCCACAATACACATTCTATCATTTATCTAACACATGTATAATATGCTCATAAATTGAGGCATCGGTCTCAATCTCAAAATCATCCACATCAATCACATGAGAAGGGTCACGGTGATTCTAATAACATTGTGACCCTTAGAAAACATTGGGTGTAGAATAATAACTTTTTCTAATATCCAATTAGTACTCTATCACCTAGATTCTCTCCACAACCTCAAATGGTCTGACAAACCTGGGCGCCAACATGACATGACTCTAATTCCTATGGTCACCCAACTTTTGACACACCCAAATAACACATGATAACCCTTTGTAAATGCTAGGGGTCATATAAATCTATCAACATACAACTTATGACTACTCTAAATCGTATACAAAAGATTCTGAATCAACTAAACCTACTCTAACTTCTCCTAAATTATACATGGTTCGAATAGCAATCACATTCCTACCTCCATCTAGCATAGATGATATCTACATATCGTACAAATAAGAGACTCATATCCCAACATCTATATAGTCTCCAAATAACTATTGTTATAATAGAACTCCATATGTTCTAGTTTCTTCTCCAAAGACCAACCAATGTCTAAAAAACAAACTCATAGCATATCATCAAGCATATTAATAGTATGCTTTGACATCCAATATTTATGTGTAGGAATTTTTGTACTCATCAAAACCTATGTACCAAGAGCCTTCTACAAACCCTTCAAGATGCGTGAAGTAATATGTGAGTCATTTTCTAGAAAAATACATCGGTTCTCCCCATATAAAAGGGAAATTCGTATAATGTACAAATATACTAATTCATCCACTGAGAAAGAATCCCATATTAGAAATAAATGTGTTACATTCATATATTAGTCCAAACCCACAAAAATAGTTTCATTATATTGAGGAATACTCAGGAGACCCAACACAATGTTAATAGTCACATCATCCCACATCCATTCTAGAATGTTCAATGGATGTAGTAATCCACTAGGTTATTAATACTCGGACTTCACCTATGGACATGTGTTGCATCATGTCATGAAGCCTACAATATCATTTTTCATTCTAGGCCACCAGTACTGTCATCGTAGGTCATGGTACTTTTTCTCACACCTAGATATACCACCCACATAGAGGAATGAAATAATGACATCATCTCCTCCTATATGCTCATAGGTACAAAACCCTAATTCCTATCCTAGATGATATCATCCTCATCTACGGTTCAATATGAATGTGACTCCCCACCTTCAAGGATTTCCCTCATGGCCAAAAACTCAATATCATCATAAATATATGTGTAATTCAGATCAAAACTCTATAATATACTAAGATTTATATGATATTCCTAGGACCATGTCCCTCCTGAACCATAACATGCAACTCATCTAGTAAGTTCATCATTTCCCACTCATCACTGGACTCCTACACTTCCTAATTCTGAGTTTTCCTACATAAGGCATTGACATCGTCAACGACTTTTTTTCTTCTAAAGGATATATTATAACTCAAGATAAATTTACTATATATGCACAACCCACATCCACTGCTTTAAATTCCAATATCACTGCAAAATTATATACTCTATACTCTTATGTTCAGTAAACATAGAACAATTTCCACCTAACAGATAATGTCTCCAACACTTCAAATCATAAAAAATTATTTCCAACTCAAGGTCATGAATAAGGTAGTTAATTTCATGCATCCTGAACTTCCATGACCCATACACCATGGAATGATCTTACTACATAACCACATCTCTATATCCTATCCGAGAAACTTCAAAAAACTTTGTATGCACCTCACCAAGTTCATGTACCATAATGATAATTTCCATTGTCAAACACTTCTTCAGCTATTGGAATGAATAATCACATGATATTTAACAATAAACCATTATTCCATTATTGTTTAGGCCCATAAGAGGTACTGAGAAATAGGAAATTTCCTATATGAGCCTCTAATAATAAACTGATAATCCTAGAAAACAATGGATATAAAAAAAATCTTCAGTTGATCCCAAGAAACCACTACATTAACCTTCTTTGGATCCCCTGACACACCTTCCACTGAGATGATGTGACCTAGGAAGTGTACATGATCTGTCAGGAATTGGCACGTTGAAAATTTTTCTTATAGTCGATTCTATCCCAGTGTACACAGGATGATTTCAATATGTTGAAAATGATCATAATGAGTCTATGTGTACAACAATATATCATCCAAAAACACCACTATGATCCGATATAGGTATGTGTGGAATATTGGGTTCATCAAGGCCGTAAAATCTTCTAGAGAATTTGTTATCCAAAATGACATCAAAACGAACTCATAATGCTATACCTACTTATAAAATTAGTCCACCATATATCATAAGGAAGACCTATCAGCTAATGATACCTATAACTGAATTATATCTTTTAGAAAACTATAGATACTCTAAAATTCTCAAATAAATCATCAATAAGTAAAAGAGGATATCAACTCTCCACTGTATTCTTATCCAACCTTCTATAATCAACACTAAGTCGTAGAGTCATGTCATACATCATAGAAAAAAACTAGAGAACCCCAAGGTGGAATACTAGGATGGATTAACCCCTTACCCATCAACACTTCCAACCAAGTCTTGAGCTCTTGAATCCCTATTCGTACCATTTTTTATGATGTATTATAAAATAGATTAGCCCTAACATGATCTCAATTGAAAATAACACATCTCTCTTAGGTTGAATATCTATGACATCCTTAGGAAACATGTCTTAGAAACTTCCCACTATGGGTGGAAATGAATAATGCTTTTTACCACCATTATCCAAAAAAAGTTTAGAAACCTCGGTGGTGATCTCCCCCAGTGTGTGGGGAACTTTTCGTCAATTTCTCTCTATGATATCACACTCTCCAAAACTAAAATCATTATTTCCTTCATGAGACAGAAAAGTCACTCTCCATTGGTATCAATCAATGTGGTCTTGGTATTCAACAAACTGTTTTATAGCCATAATTAGGTCGAATCATGACATATCTTGAATGCAATGATGCCAAAGATAATTATACTACACATCCATGAGAGAAAACCCTTTCAATAGATAGATATATCTCAATAGAACTCCCAAATGTGTATCTATCATCATAACCCCAATCACAAAATCCACATCCAGGCTCAAAAGATTCACAAGTGTGGAATATATGTATATATAAATGAGAGGTACCAGTATCAAATAAGTCACTAGTAAGCCTAAAAGCTATAAGAATGGTACCTCAAACATTCTATTGTCCTTCCTTACAATCCACATGTTTAGGCTGAAATACATGAAACTATCATGCCCATATTCCCTGTGAATAATTCTATGTACTTTAAGCAACACTACTCTACTAATTTGGTGGACAATTCCCAAATTCACCATGTCCTCTACCTCTACCTACAGGATCAGTGGAACAACCACTGCTAGACTAATATGGTGTAGATGATCCCCTTCCCACACTATATTTATTCCATGTTTCTTTATCACTACCCACTCTTATTTTTTTCATATAAAAACACTATAGATTTTCCTTCATGTGGAAAGATTGAGACCCACCTATTGGTCATGTAAAATGTCTATGAAAGTGGCATGTCCTACTGTACTGGTGAAAAATCACTCATGTTGAATCCTGAGTAACTGATACATTCCCTAGACCAAATTCTTTCCAAATCATAGTCTATAATTTTTATAATGATGAAACCTATAATTGGAAAATATACATTCTGATCATCCAGAAATAACCAGCTTTCCTTCAATGATATCCTCCTTTAGGTTCCCCCTCAGAAATGAGTGCCTAATCCACCACCAAAACTATATTTTTAAACTGAAAGTTGTTAACCAGGAATTAATCTCAAATTTAGGTTCTTCCTAGAGGAACATTATTATAACTGTATCATCCCATACTAGTGCTGGATAAATGATATAAAATTTAGTAAAGTGGCCAACATATTCCCTCACATAAATAGTCTCTTATTTCAACTAGATTAACTTAGCTTCCCTCCCCTGTATCTATGTCTCTATATGATAGTTCTCCATTAAATTCTCCAAAAAGTCATTTCATTCCATACCATTTACTTTCCCAGTATGATCATGAACATCCCACAAACACATCATTGATCCTCATAAAATGTTAGCAATAACATGATCTATTTTCCATTAGATTCTCTAAGAAATCAATTATAGTCTAGATGGACTCAATCATAAACTCTACGGCCTCTAGTCAACCCTCTCTAGTGAAATTCAGATGGTGTTATAACTGAAACACTAGTGTCATGTCAGACATTATATTCACAACCCTCAATGGGTATCATTCCATAAACTACTTGAATGGGGAACTTTTCTCATGGAACATGTCTTCATATCTTTGTACTGGAACTACCAGCGACATATCTTCCATAGATGAAAGATTGCCTCATTTTATATCCTCATATCGTCCTCTAAAAAAGCGTTTTTTTTTTATGCATATCTATAAAATTCCAATATATGTATCAGGACACATAAAAAATTTAAAACAACCAAGAAGTGGAATTCACATAAATTCATAACAACTAATTTTCCATCTTTCCTGACCACATAGTCAAAAATGAGGCACTCTTACTAAAATTAACCACCCAACATCCTGGTCATGGTTAATAAGGTTAAAAAAATTCTAATTAATAATGTTTATAAATAGACAACCATTTACAATTTTTTTTGTTATTTTATATTTTTTAATTCTTTATAATAATCCATTTTCAGTTCAAATTCAATATCAAGGGAAAAAATTCAATTTTAACAACATACCCAAAACCACCCATCCCATTTGTGCCTAAAATGATGCTTCTCATAAAAAAATCAGAAGTTCCTAAAATTATGAATGAATAATATACTATTTTTTCCACACATGGACACAAGATAAATCTCATAAAACACAAAAGAAATAATCACATCTCAGAAGAAGTGAATCACTCAATGTGAAATAACATCCAACTATAACAACACACTTCAATAAAAGTATTCTCACACATGGTAGTTTGATTTTACCCTCATACATGGGTTAGCTACTCCCATGAATATTTTCATAACTAAGTCTCATGTCATTATATTATCATTTATAACATTAATAAATAGAAATAATAAATAAAAAAAGATAACCCCTTAGATATTAATTTGTGATGTCCTGGCCCAAGTTCCGTAACTCAGTACCCCTAGTCTATCGGTCAAATTACCTCAGGAATGCATCTCTATATTGCAGAGGCTACAGACTAGTAGTGAGGGTCTAATATCCTTCATGGGCTGAAAATTACATCATTATAAAAGAAGAAAATCCATTGACATAATTAGATAATAACCAAATGATATAACCATAAAATAGGAAAACCATTATCACATGCTGACATAAACCAGAATACAATAACCAAACCAAAACAATATATATGACATGCCATATACATACTATGTTTCAAATGAAAAACACAAGAATGGGAAATTAAAAACTCCAAAAATGTTCCAACACCATGTCTAGTTCCCTCATCCATGATCCCTCCTAACCCCACCATCAAACATATTTATATTTACCTTATCGAATCCTACAAACATTAATTTTATTTGGGTATTTATCAGTTAGTCTGAGTAGGGTATCATTGAAAATTATTAGTATACCAACAAATAAATCTTAAATAATATCATTTCAATAACAGTTTTTTCTATTGTATAATGAATAATTCACAATTCATAAAGGAACCGGTTATCACAGTTCATTATTGTTTATTTATACATATAATCTTTTGAGTTCTCAAAAGACAGAAGAACCCTAAACACTTTCTTCTTTCTATTTCATAGATTGAACTGTATCACTGTACTATGTTTTTTATCTATCATTTCTTTTAAACTCATATCATGTCCAATTCGAACCATAGTCCCATGCTAATCTCATGTTTGTAGAACATCGTGTTTAGCACCCCATTGGTATTTAGAGCCTTTGTACCAATCCCACACCTCAATGGTACATGGGTATTTGGAGCCACAATCCCCATACCATAAATTCAATAACATATGGGTATTTGGAGACTCAGTCCCTTTCCCACATCTTGTTTGTAGCTTTTGGTATTAGGAGACTCAGTCCATGTCTCATAGTCAATATAACATATGGTTATTTGAATCCTCAGTCTCTTTCCCACACTTTTATATCAATCAGTAACACATACATCATATATATCACATAAAACATGGTAAATTAACATTGAATCACATTATCAATAATTTATATCATGGTATACAACTAATTTATTAAAAAAAATCATGGTTCATTACTCTAATCACAATGGGAAATATTAACAATTATTATTAATCCATTTCATACTATTTAAATCATATAACCCATTAATCCATTATGTTAATGTCAACAATTTCATAATACTAATTTCCAACTAATTCATTATCCCATTAACTGACCAATAAAATTATACCAACTTCCCATTAATTCCATAATCCCAACATTACATTAATTAATTTAAAAATTCTCAAATATCATAATCATAATTATCATAATTCAATTTTCCCATATTTAACTCATTTCATAATCACTTTTAAACTTATTTAATCAATTCAATGATTCTAGAAATTAATTAATCAATTAACTTATTCAATTCATGATTCAATTGTCAAATTTGACAAATGAAATTTCAAGAAACATGCATGAAATTGGAATTAAACACTATTATAATTGAATTTAACCAAACCTACCTCAGAATTGATGATTGATGCTCGCCAATGGAAATTCTCAATTGAATAATGACAACCATGATAAGAAAAAATAATTAAATATATATCCAAAACCTATATCCTAGATCAACTGAATTAGATCAATGATAACCTAGATCTAGATCCATATCCAATGGCAAAAAACCACCCATGTTTATCAATAATGAGGGACAATAGAGCAAGAAACCTAATTAATAAGAAACCATATACCTAAATACGTGAAGATCATCCAATAAAGCCTTTGAATCATATATTATTGTGTTTTACAGCTATATGAATTCATCTTTAAGGCCCTAAAAATTAGAGGAAGAGTTAGGGTCGAGTTGGGTCGACATTGGGAGAAGCCCGATGGGTTTGGGAATTTTTTATATAATTTTCTAGAGTTTGATTTTCCATGACAATGATTTCTCGTATGGGATACACTGTTTACCTGAAATTTTTTCCCCACCCTTAAACCTCACATATTATTGATTCACCGTTACTACTAATATGGTAAATGGTTTTACAAAGCGTGAACCAGCCATGAAAATCCCCTCTGTTTGGGTTCACACAGTTTGTTGGGCTAGCCTCCCGGTTTGGGAAAACGGTGCGCCAAATGTGGATTTCCCCAAACCCCTAACAAAAAGCATCCACATTTCACCCAACTGCACCTAATATTAAACCCAAAAATGATATAAACAAAACTAGGAAAACTATTACCTATAAAAAATCCTCGGACATATTTATAAAATCTTGGTACATTTATAAAAAGAATAATTTTCCAATCATAATGATTAAGGGATTCTATGAAAAGGAAGACAAAGGGTAAGGGGAAAGGAAATAGATACAATATGAAAGGTTTATAACTGAGGACCTTCCAATGATGGAACTAGGATACCTAAATCTGCTCCACATATCATTCTCCCACCTTGGATGACTATGAATAACACTATTAATTAAAAGTTATTAGGTAATAATAAAAATATCTGTTATTTTTATTTTTAATCATACAACATGTTTTATCAATACATTAGTGTGTGTATTTAAATATATTTTTTTTTCATATTATAACTTTTCATACATAATTTGTTTATATATTGTTTTTTGTGCATACTAAAAAAAATGACCCCATATTCCCTATGAAATGGGTAACTGAATTTTCTATTTTATACCTAATGGGAATTCACCATCCCTGACAATTGTAGACTACCACCCATGAATCAGAAATAAATAATAGGGAATGATCTACAATAATCTGAAACAAAAATATATGGTACACATAAGAATAGATATAGGATAGACAACATGATGAAATATATGTCATAAGAAATGAAAATTAATAGTCATAATACAACTCCAACACATCAATATTGAACTACACGGTAAAAAAACCAAAGAGGATGAAAATATGAACCACTAAGCTAGCTGATATGGGGTCAATGTTCCCCCATATCACCACTAGCTATCAATATCTAGATTAGAAAAAAAATCAATTCCCCACTACATTACATTGATTTTTCTTTCAACAAAATATAATACATGGTCAACACACCTATAAAGGGGTTTGTGGGTTTTGTTAAAAAATTATTAAAAAGGATCCTACCCAGGTGTTTCAAATATAGTCTATATATAGTAATATCAATTTTCTCAATTTTTAGAAAACAATTCATGGCATGACGTAAAACAGTTTTATAGAAAAATCATAGTAAATAGTAACCCTTTTTCGAACATTTCAAAAAAACAATAGGTATAATATTCCAATATAATAATTGTAATAAAACATTTACATTTCATTAGAATATATATATATCAAATAAAAAATTGAAAAATTCAAAGCACAACATTATGTATGGCTCAGATCGTAGTATGCCAAGTTACATAAATCAAACAAACCATGAATTGGATTACTATTCACTCAATTCCCTCGGAAACATGGACTTTGGAATAAAGTTACACACCAGGAGTGGACCTCTAGATAATTTACTAATCAAAGGGGCTTATAAATTTAGATAATAAAGTTCCTGACATTACCTTTCATCAAGAATAGTCTTTTGAAACCACATATGAAAATCTATTTCACAATGTTATGAAAAATATATTTATTTTACCAAAATGAAGTAAAAAAGAGAAAAAAAATTTAAAAACCCATTTACACACATAAATCATTCAATAATTAAAATTAATATAAAACTGATTTATATGCATATGTGAAATTTATGTTTCATTTTACATAAGATAGAAATAGAACCACATACCATATCTCAAGTTTCACACCACTGATAATGTGATCCAAAATGAAAAATAATATTTTATATCTAATGAATTGAGGCCCTACCCATGATTCCCAAAACATAGAATAAATTATTATTAGTGAAAGTGTTGATGTAGTGGTTTGATCAACACATAAATCAATGAACATGCACACTACATCACCACTATTATGGAGAGGCGAACACTATAATCTAGAACATTGAAGAAAAATAAAATAGATTGATTGAAATCGCATCCTGGTCATTATTTTGTATGAATGTTGAACTCATAATTTCCAATATTGAGATAATTGAATCCTAATGGAAGAGATAATAAAAAATTACCAAAGTCTTATCAACTAAGTATAATGAATATCAAAGATCCAAACATATAAATATAAAAGTGATAAGATCACCCAAAATATGCTACATTATCCCTATGGTTCAATGGAGGAGGCTATAAATGAATAAATTAGAATTTGGGATTGCAGAAAATAAAAAAATCTGGGTCATTAAGGAATTATTTTAGGAATCCTAGATTCACCACATGAATCCCATAAGATTTATTTATACTGAATAAGGAATCGCCTCATCTAGAAATATATCTCAATAAACTAATTCAATGGAGAAATATCATTATCTTCCTAAATTATTTTGACATTTTCAACCTGTATCGTGGCCTCTGTAATATAATATATTCAAGTTTTGGATCATACATTCTTAGTGTGGGTTTTTCCAATAGCTATCTCCCAGCACAAGCCCTATAGAAACTCTTAGAAAGTCTCTTACACCCTTCAAACATGAAATGCAAAATAATATACATTGAAATAGAGTATACATATTCTAGATGAAGTTACAATCTCCACTTCATATTACATTCTTCCTAAAGAAGTCATGTGGTTGAATAATACTTTGTAACGAGGCTGTACCACTAATCTATCATTGATAAATAATGCTCGATTGTCTTGTGAGAATATGAATTCTTCCAACAAAATTCTTTAAAAAATGAAATAGACATCACGCACAAGACATTCATCAAAAAATAAATGATCTACAAGGGTTTATCCTTCATAGAAATATTTGGATCTCACTGAATTTAATACCAAATTAGAACCTGGGATTCATTAGGATGGTACTTACAAATCTATGATATACTGAAAAACAACATGTAAACCTATTAACTAAGCCAATAATTCCAAAATATAACAATTATACCAACCACTTAATGACCTGAAATAGACTAACTTATCTCAAGTACATCTTCCTATATTTACCAAGCTTCTAGTGACCAAACTTAAGAGATACATTAATGATAACCCTTTCACCAATGGAGAACTCCAATGGAAAAAAGAAGACATACCTCATATGATTATTCTAACACTGAATTGTAACCATGAATCGATATATATCCTAAATCCTCCCTAATATATATAGATTGATAATAAGTACCACATGATAGGCCTTTCCTACTTCTTCCCAACTAATAGATAACCTACATGGGAGATCATACATAGCCTATAAGAGATACATTATTCTCGAAAAATGGTAACTGTTATTATAATGAAACTCAACCATTTCAAGAAGGTTTCCCCATAGTGAATTGAAATATAAGGCACAAACATGGAGTCTATCCTCAAGTATCATAATATAATTATTTATTTAAATATCCAATTTTCGATGGTATATTGTAATCCGCAAACCATAGTCCCCATATCCTTGAATAAACTCATTGAAAAGATGGAAGTGAACATGGAGTCTATGTCTAAGACAATGGAAGAAGTAACCCAATGTAACCTCAGGATATCATTCTCATAAATAATAGACATATATTAATTTTTTTTGGTTTCCATGATCCAAATAATTTAGGATTTTTTTCATCAACCAATCAATAACCTCCCATATATAATTCTTACCTTAGGGTGTCTATGGTAATCTTAAAATGATTCCCATGCATACCTCATCCCACATTCTAACACGAAATTGAAGATTTTAGAAAAGACCGAAATAATCTATATATTCATCCATTATCTTCTCATAAATGTAATTGTGGGAAACATAATCATAAAAAATTTATCATAAAAATGCCCACAAATATTCCATATTATGTCATAAATCATATTAATAGTGATAGTGTAAAAAACCTACACTGGGATATTTAAATAATAATAAATTAAATTTTTCATAGATAATGGGCTAATAATATATTCTTAAATCATCAAATACCATCATTAGGTAGATACCAACTAGTAATTTTCTATCCAACAAAAATGGTTTCCCAAATTCCTATGAACTCATCATCAATTTTTTAGTTTTTAGGAATAAAAAAATGGACATGTGATATTAACAGAACACTTTTCATAATAAATCTGGAATCATCTATGTGCATTTCCAAATGAAACTGATGGATGTTCAATATATGGTTCCACACTTCAATCTATTACAATATTTAATGTGGTAGAACATTATTAATGAATGTGTATATAATAAAATTTATAAGGCCCCAACCTTAAACATTACATAATCATGATTTTTGATCAACAATTTACTTTTTTCACATTGTGGATATTTTAATGTTTATAGTTTCAGAGAATTAGTAAATGACTATTACAATACATCTCAAAAATTAAAAAGTTGAAACTTCAACTCTAACATACATTTTTAACAACAATGAGATCCCATGAATAAAATAAGAATTATTTTCATGATATAAATATTATTGAATTGTTCCTTTCAATTACACTCTTTATACAATGAGATATCATTTTGAAAAAAAACCTGGCATGAGCATAAAAATACAGTAAGGGATATAAATTAATGAAAGAAAAAATTAGTCCATGAATATATACAAATCAATAAAATCATACTTTTCACTATTAAAACAGAGGTCTTTAAGAAACCTCCTAAAATCATAACATTAATTAATTAATCTCATAAATCATAAATCATAAAGGTAAGTTGTGGAATCCATAACATATATACATTGTATCTTTCATAGAAACATATGGAGAAATATTCGTTGTTATGTTTGGAATAACAATCATTGTAAATTCAATAAAATATATTAGGAGAAATAGTAACTTTAACCTCTTTCATGTTACCCAATGCATTGGGGAGCTACCTCAGATCACCCGCCCTCAGTTTATCACAAAACCACCCATATACATAAATAATTCCCATGAACCGTAACATAATCATAAAACATAAAAAACATAAAGGAAAGACAAATTTTACACATTTCCATCACCAAATATCATTTCGAGATATTGACATAATAAATTCCCTCTCAAAACCATTTTCAATACCAAAATATTCAATAAGGGTATATATTATTTATTCTCATTTTAAAAACATTATGTCATATTAGGGTAGCCAAATGTCAAATAATACTCATGGTGGATGAAAAGTCATTGTCGACACATACGTTAAAAAGAAACATTCCTTTTGTCGTCTAGTAAAACATTTTATAGAAAATGATATTTTTTGAATGAAATTTAAATTAAAATGGGTTTACACATCACATAAAAGAAGGTCTTATAAAAATGAAAATATTCCACAATGAAAGGTGATTGAGACGAATTCCCTTACCTTGAGTCTAACTTGTCTTCTTTGACCATTATATTACTAAATAGTAAACATAGGCTAATTTATACGTGATTCATAGCCATTTGTAAGTATATTATTCATTTGATATTACTTATCATCATGTTATAAAAATTACATAATTATTTATGATCATATTGATCAGTTTGTGGATATTTAGTACTTGAGTCAAAAATGAACTTATTTGATGTAAATTTTCCTTGTGATCAAAATTACATCATCTCTAGAATATTAATCATGATTTATATGTCAAATATATATCCATTATATATCGTTTTATAGTCTACATAATATTTGGATAAAATAAATGAAATGCACCATTCATGGAGATCGTAGGATGTATGTATGCATAAACGATACTTTCATTTCTTTTTCACAATAGAAGAAGAATAATAAAATACTATAAATTTATATTATAATAAAAATAATATATTACTGTCTTGTATGTCTCTTAGTATTTTTAACACCATCCTTTATACGTTCCATGTATAGTATGAACAAGTCATATCACTCTGAGGTTTGGTATTCCACAATTCCTCAAATGAAATTATTGTGTTTACAAATCATGGAAAGCATAAATTTATGTTGTAAATAAAAATTTCAGAAGAATAGATACAATATAAATATAATATATATCATATATAAATACACTTTGTCATAATGTCCACCATTAGAGGTGGTAGGATAAAATTTAACAATCAACATTTCGTGAGGCATTTGTTTGTCATACACAGAAACTGTATGTTCATATCCATTAGATGGAGATGTGGGTTAGTGTAGTTTAGATCCTTCTCATAACAACATCATATTTTATTAAGGATAATTTTGTTGTTATGTAATAAATTAATAAAAATAGTATAGTTATAGGAGTAGGATAATAATGAAAAGAAACTTGAGAGATGACATTATGTCTAAATCGGGTAAATTCTTTTGATTTGTGCCAAATAGCTTTGTTTAACAGCCTTCTATCCAACGTAAGGATTTTAAGAGTAATATAGGTATGTTAGGAAATTATTTGAATATATTTTGGTCTTTCAAATGAGATTTAGAGGTGTGTGTATGTGGTAACAGGTGGTGTCCTTTTATAAGAGGAGACCACTATAATTTAGCACATTGAAGAAAAATAAAATAGATAGATTGAAATCACATCCCGATCATTATTTTGTATGAATGTTGAACTCATAATTTCCAAAATTGAGATTAGTGAATACAAATGGAAGATATAATCAAAAAATTACCAAAGGATACTCAACTAACTATAATGAATATCTAAGAGCCAAACATATAAATCTAAAAGTGACAAGATTACCCAAAATATTCTAGAGTAGACCTATGGTTCAATGGATGAGGCTAAAAATGAATAAATTTGAATTTGTGATTACATAAATTAAAAATATTTTAGTCAATAATGAATTATGTTAGGAATCCCAGATTCACTACATCAATCCCAGAAGATTTATTTATACCGAAAAAGGAATCGCCTCAACTAGAAATATATCTCAATAAACTAAATCATGGGAACAATATCATTGACTTCCTAAATTATTTTCACATTTGGAACCTGTATCATGGCCTCTGTAATATAATATATTCAGGTTTTGGATCATACATTCTGGGTGTGAGTTTTTCCTATAGCTATCTCCGAGCACAAGCCCTATAGAAACTTCTAGAAAGTCTCTTACACCCTTCAAACATGACAAACAAAATCATATAAATTGAAATAGAGTATACATTTTCTCGATGATGTAACAATCACAAATTAATAATACTTTATTCCTAAAGAAGTCATGTGGGTAAATAATTCTTTGTAAAGTGCTTATACCACTACTCCATCACTAATGATTTATGCACCCATGTCTTGTGAGAATATGAATTCTTCAAACAAAATACTTTAAAAATTTAAATAGACATCACAAATAAGACATTCATCAGAAAAATAAATGATCTACATGGGTTTATCAATCATAGATATATTTGGATCTCACTCAATTTAATACCAAATTAGAACCTGGGATTTATTAGGACGGTACTTACAAATCTATGATATACAGAAAACAACATGTAAACCTATTAACTGAGCCAGTAATTCCAAACGATAACAATCCTACAAACCACTTAATGACCTAAAATAGTTTAACTTATCTCAAATACAACATCCATTATTTACCAAGATTCTAGTGACCAAAATTAAGATATAAATTAATGATAACCCTTTCACCAATGGAGAACTCAAAAGGAAAAAAGAAGACAATCCTCATATGATTCTTCTAACCCCGAATTGTAACCAAGAATCGATGTATATCCAAAATCCTTCCTAATATATATAGATGGATAATAAGTACCAAAAGATATGCCTTTCCCACTTCTTCCCAACAAATATATAACCTACATGGGAGATCATACATAGCCTATAAGGGATCCATTCTTGACGAAAAATGGTAACTGTTGTTATAAAGAAACTCAACCATTTCGAGAAGGTTCTCCCATAGGGAATTGAAATATAAGGCACAAACATGGAGTATATCCTCAAGTATCATAATATTATTATTTATTTAATGATCCATTTTTCGATGGTATATTGTATTCCGCAAACCAGGGTCCCCATATCCTTGTGGAAACTCGTTGAAAAGATGGAAGTAAACATGGGATCCCTGTCTAAGACAATGGAAGAACTAACCCAATGTAACCTCAGTATATTATTCACATAAATCATAGACCTATATTCAATTTTTTTTGGTTTACATGATCCAAATAATTTAGGCTTTTTTTCATCATCCAATTAATCACCTCCCGAATATAATTCTTCCCTCAAGCTGTCTATGGTAATATTAAAATGATTCCAATGCATACCTCATCCCACTCTCTAACATGAAATTAAAAAGTTTAGAGAAGACCAAAAGCATCTATATGTTCATCCTTTATCTTCTCATAAATGTAATAGTGGGAAGCATAATCATAAAACTTTTTTATCATAAAAATTCCCACAAATTTGTCATATTATGTCATAATACATATTAATAGTTACAGTGTAAAAAATCTACTCTGAGCTATTTAAATCATAAGGCATTGAATTCTTCATAGATAATGGGCTAAGAATATATTCTAAAATCATTGAATACCATTATTATGGAGATACCGACTAGGAATTTTCGATCCAACATAAATGGTTTCCCAATTTACTATGAACTCATCATCCATCTGTTAGTTTTTAAGAATAAACAAATGGACATGTGATGTTAACATAACACTAGTCATTATTAATCTAGAATCATCTATGTGCATTTCCAAATGAATCTGATAGAAGTTCCATATATGGTTCCAAAATACTATATATTACAATATATAATGTGGTAGAAAATTACTAATGAATGTTTATATAATAAAATTTATAAGGCCGCGACCTTAAACATTACATAATCTTGATTTTTGATCAAGAATTTTCTTTTTTCACATTGTGGATCTTTTGATATTTATAGTTTTAGAGAATTAGTAAATAACTATTACATTACATCTCAAAAATTACAAAGTTGAAACTTCAACTCTATCATACTTTTTTAAAAATAATGAGAATCCTTAAAAAATAAGAATTATTTTCATGATGTTAATATTATTGAATTATTCCTTTCTATTACACTCTTTATATCATGTAAAAATTTTTGAAAAAAAACATGAAATGAGCATAAAAATTCAGTAAGGGATATAAAATAATGAAATAAAACATTAGTACATGAATATATATAAATCAATAAAATCATACATTTCACTATTAAAACAGAGGTCTTTAACATACCTCCAAAAATCATAATATTAATTAATTAATCCTAGAAATCAAAAATCGTAAAGGTAAATTATGGAATCCATAACACATATACATTTTATCTTTCATAGGTACATAGGGAGAAATATTCATTGTTATGTTTGGAATAAAAATAATTGTATATTCCATAAATCTATTAAGAGAAACATTAACATTAACCTCTTTTATTTACCCAATGCATTGGAGAGCTATCTCGAGATCACCCACCCTTAGTTTATCACAGAACCCCCCATATACGTAAATAATTCCCATGAACCGTAACAAAATCATAACACATAAAAACATAAAGGAAAGAAAATTTTTACATATTGAAATCACTAAATATCATTTCAAGATATTGACATAATCAATTCCCTATCAAATCCATTTTCAATACCAAAATATTCAAAAAGGGTATACGGTGTTTATTTTCATTTTAAAAACATTACGTCGTATTAAGGTAGCCAAATATCAAATAATACTCATGATGGATGAAAAGTCATTGTCGTCACATACGTTAAAAAGAAACATTCTTTTTGACGTTTAGTAAAACCTATTGTAGAAAAAGACTTCTTTTGAATGAAATTAAAATTCATATGGGTTTACACATCATATAAAATAAGGTCGTATATAAATAAAAATATTCCCCAATGAAAGGTGATTGAGATGAAGTCCCTTACCTTGAGTCTGACTTGTCTTCTTTGACATGTATATTACTAAATAATAAACATAGGATAATTTCTACATGCTTCAGAAGTATTTTCAAGTATATTATTCATTTGATATTACTTATCATTAGGTTATAAATATTACATAATAATTTATGTTCATATTGATCAGTTTGTGGATATTCAAAAAATGAGTCAAAAATGAACATATTTGATGTAAATTTTCCTTATGGTCAAAATTTCATCATCGCTAGAATATTAATCATGAATATATATCAAATATCTATCCATTAAATATATATTTATAATCTCCATAATATTTGGTGAAAATAAATGAAATTCACCATTCATGGAGATCGTAGGTTGTACATATGCATAACTGATACTTTCATTTCTTTTTCACATTAAAATAATAATAATAATAAAATGAAATAAATTTATATTATAATAACAGTATTATATTACTGTCTTGTATGTCTCATAGGATTATTAAAACCATCCTTTATACGTTCCATGTATAGTATGAACGATTCATATCACTCTGAGGGGTGGTAGTCCACACTTCCTCAAATGAAATTATTGTGTTTACAAATCATGGAAGGCATAAAGTTATGTTGTAAATAAAAATCTCAGAAGAATAGATACAATATAAATATAATATATATCATATATAAATACACTTTATCATAATGGCCACCATTATATGTGGTAGGATAAAATTTAATAATCATTATTTCACGAGGTAGTTGTTTGTCGTACACAAAAACCGTATGATCATATCCATTAGATAGAGATGTGTGTTAGTGTAGTATAGATCCTTATCATAAAAACATCATATTTTATTTAGGATAGTTTTGTTTTTAAATAATCAATGACTAAAAAGAGAATAGTTAGAGGAGAAGGATAATAATGGAATGAAACTTGAGAGAAGACATTACATATAAATCAGGTAACTTGTTTTGATTTGTGCCAAACAACTTTGATTAATAGCCTTCTATCCAATGTTAGGATTTTAGGAGTAATATAGGTATGTTAGGAAATTATTTGAATATATTTTGGTCTTTACAATGATATTTAGAGGTGTGTGTATGTGGGAATAGGTGGTGGCCTTTTATAATAGGGGGAGGGGAAATTTAGGAAAGTCTTGAAATATCAATTTATTATAAATTTAATTTCAATTTAAAATAGTCCAAAATTAATTAATTTGAATATAAGATGATTTTTTTCGATTAACCATCATCCAATAAATTTTAGACAGGTTTTAAATATTTTTTATCCTTATCTTTTCTTTCCTAACCCTTACTTAAAAACATTCACTCATAATTAACCAAATTCAATTTGACCATATTGAACTCTTTTCGTAGTCACATTGAAAATCAATTAATCAATTCTATGATTTCTAATTTTAATATATATATTAATTTTTTTATTATATATTCAATTTTCATACACACCAATTGAAATTTTACAACACATACATGCTATTGGGATTCAAGACTATAGGAATTATATATAGACCACCTACCTAAAAATTGATAAAGAACTCTGACCAATGAAAATATCTGATTGATGTGAAATAACTAAGATCCCGACAAAGAATATGATGTAGATCCAAAACATATGTCCAAGATCAATAATATTAGATACATGATATCCTATTTCTAGATCCATATCTAATGTAGGGAAATCATCCCCTTTAAATCAATAAAAAGATATGGGAGAGAGAGATTCCTAATGGAGAAGAAGCCACATACCCGGAGAGGAGAATATCCATCTATATGGACTTCAGTTTGACATGAATGGAATTCCAGAGCCTTACGAATTCATTTGGAATTCTCCCGATATTAGAGGACAACGTTAGTGTTGAGTTGGCTCGAATTTGGGTGATTTCTGGGGGGTATTCTACTTTTTAAACAATTTTTTAGGTGTTTAATTTTCTACGCACATGGTTTCATATTCATGGATCATTGTTTACCATATCCTTGTGTCCTAACCAGATGAATCACCTAGGCCTGTCAAATGGTTACTAATAATTGGGAGCAAGATTAAAAAATTTGTGTGCCAACCATGTCAATCCCCTTTGTTTGGATTATCATGGTTCATTGGGAAGGGACCAAGGTTTGGGAAAGTGATGCACCAACCATTCAATGCCCAAAACCCCACCAAAACATCCAAATTTCCCACAAATTCACCCAAAAAAATACCCAAACAAATTTTACACAATACAAAGAAAAATAGTGCCTCTAAAATAGATTGAGACATCTCTACAAAAGTTGGAATCTTAAAACCTCCCCACCTTATAATAGATCATTCTCGATCTGTAATCCGATGATTCTATAAGATTACATTGTAAAGGGATTGTTGTCATGATCCCACATATCCGTTTACCTCTCCCATGATTCCTATTAAACATGTACATCCTTCTTCAATAAAAGAACTATCAGAATGGTCATTCCACAAAACACATTCTATATTGTATCCAACACACGTATCAGATGATCCTAAATTGATGCATCAATCTCAAACACAACATCATCCACATCAATGACATGGGAAGGGTCAGGGTGATAATAATAACTTTTTGGCACATAGGAAACACTGGGTTAAGAATTATATCTATTTCAAATAGCTATTTAGTACTCACCTAGATTATGTCCACAACCTCAAATGGTATAAAAAACCTGGGTGACAACATGACATGACTCTGAATCCTATGGTGAACCAATATTTAAGGCACCAAAAATAAGACATGATAACCCTTTGTTAACTCTAGGGGTCATATAAATATATCAACATACAACTTATTTCTACTCAAAATCATATCCAAAAGTATACGAATCAATATAACCAACTCTATATTTTCCTACATTATACATAGTTTGAACAGCTCTCGCATGCCTACGACCATCTAGAATAGAGGATATCAACATATCCTACAAATAAGAGACTCATCTCCTATCATCAATATAGTCTCCTGATAACTATTGTTATAATAGAACTCTATACGTATTACTTAATTATCTTAGGACCAACCAATGTCGATAAAACAATCTCGTAGCATATACTCAAGCATCTTAATAGTATGAATTGACTTCCCTTATTTATGTGCGGGGATTTTCGTAATCATCCAAACCTATGTACCAAGAACCTTCTACAAACCCTTCAATATGCATGAAGTATGATGTGATTCATTTTCTAGAAAAATACATTGGTTCACCCCATGTAGAAGGAAAATCCCTATAATGTAAAAATATCTCAATTCATCCACTGAGAAAGTCTCCCATATAATAAATAAATGTGAGACTATCATCTATTAGTCCAAAACCACAAAAATAGTGTCATTATATTGAGGAATCACCATGAGAATCAACACAATGTTCATAGTCACACAATCCCACACCCATTCAAGAATGTTCAATGGCTGTAGTAATCCAATTGGTTATTAATACACAACCTTCACATATGGACAGGTGTTGTGTGATGTCATGAACCCTAAAATCTCATTTTTCATTCCAGGCCACCATTACTATCGTCGTAGGTCATGGTACACTTTTTCACACCAAGATATACCACCCACTTTAAGGAATGAAATAATGACATCATCTCCTCCTAGATTCTCAAAGGCACAAAAACATAATTCGTAACATAGACGATATCATCATCATCTATGGTTCAATATGAAGCAGACTCCCCAGCTTCAAGGATTATAATAATGGCCAAAAACTCCATATCATCATAAAAAGTATGTGTAATTAGGTTCAAAACAATAGATTATATTGACAATGATATGATATTCAAATTAACATTTCCCTCATGAACCATAACATGCATATCATCTAGTAAGGTCACCATTTCCCACTCATCACTATACTCCTAATCATCCGAATTCCGAGTTTTCCTACTTAAGGCATCGACATCAAAAATGGATTTTTCTCTTCTATAGGATATATTATAACTCCACATAAAATTAATATATACTCACAACCCACATCCACTACATAAAATTAAAATATCACTGCAAAAAGATATACGCTATAATCTTATGTTCTGTATACACAGAAAAGTTTCCACCCAACAGATAATGTCGCCAACACTTCAAAGAATAAAAAATTTATTTCCAACGTGAGGTCATGAATAGGGTAGTTAATTGCATGCATCCTAAACTTCCATGACCTATACACCGTAACATGATCTTCCTGTATCTCCACTTCTCTATACCTTATCCTAGAAATTTCACAAAACCTTGTATACTACTCACAATGATGATGTACCATAAATATTGGTTCCATAGTCAAACACTTCTTCAGCTATTTTAAAGAATAATCACATGACATTTCATATTAAAACATTATTACCTTATTGGTCATGCCCAAAAGAGGTGATGAGAAATAGGATGTGTCCTATATGAGACTCTAATAATAACCCGATAATCCCAAAAAAACTGTGGATATCAGAAACATTCTTTAGTTGAGACCAAGAAACCACTACATGCACCTTTTATGGTTTCCCTGACACACCTTCCTCTAAGATTATTTGACCTAGGAAGTGTACATGATCTATCGGGAATTGACACTTTGAAATATTTTCATATAGTCAATTCTCTCCCAGTGTACATAGTATGATGTAATGATATTGATAATGATCATCATGATTCTATGTGTGCATCAATATATCATCAACAAACACAACTATGATTAGATATTAGAATGGGTGGAATATTTGGTTAATCAAGGCCATAAACTATTCTTGAGAATTTTTTATCCTAAATTACATCACAACAAACTCATATATCCATACCAACTAATGAAATTAGGCCTCCAAATATCATATTGAAGAACTATTAGCTAATGATACATATACCTCAATTATATCTTTTAGAAAACAAAAGATACTCTAAAAGTCTCAACTAAATCATCAATAAGTGAAAGAGGATATCAGCTCACCACTGTATTCCTATCCAACCTTTGGTAATCAAAACAAAATCATAGAGTCCTATCAGAATTCATAGAAAAATACTGGAGAACCCTAAGGTGGAATAATTTGATGGATTAACCCTTTATCCATCAACTCTTCCTACCAGGTCTTGAGATCTTGAAGCTCTATTAGTATCATATTTTATGATGTAGTAGAAAATAGATCATCCCTGACATGATCTCAATTGTAAATTACATGTCTCTCTTAGGTGGAATCTTTAAGATGTCCTTGAGAAACACGTCACAGAACCTTCCCACGATGGGTGGAAATGAATCAATCTTTTTACCCCCAACATCCAACAACAATTTAGAATCCTTGGTGGTGAGCTCCCCAATTGTCTGGTGAACATATCCTCCATTTCAATCAATGATATCCCACTCTCCCCAATGAACATAATTATTTCCCTCATGAGACGTAAAATTCACTCTCCATCAGTAGAAATCAATGTGGGCTTGGTATTCCACTAACCAGTCTATAACCATAATTAGGTCGAATCTTGACATATCTAGAATGAAATGGTCCCAAATGAAATTATACTCTACAACCCAGAGAGAAAACCCTTTCAATAGATATATGTCTCTCGATCATACCTCACAATGTGTATCTATCTTCCTAACCCCTCTCAAAAACTCCACCGCCAGGATCAAAACATTCACATGTTTGGAATATATGTATATGTAAATGAGAGATACTCATATCAAATAAGTCACAATTAAGCCTATAATATATAAGAATGGTACCTCAAACTACCTAATGTCCAGCCTCACTATCCACAAGTTTAGGCTGAAATACATGAAACTACCATGCCCCTATTCCTAGTAATTAATTCTATGTTCTCTAAGATAAACCACTCTACTGATATGGTGGATAATTTAAAAAATCACAATGTTCTCTACCCCTAACATCAAGATCAGTGAAACTATTACTGCTAGAATAATATGGTATAAATGATCCCATTCCATCAATCTATTTATTCCATGTTTCTCCATAAATACTAATCCTTATTTGTTTTATACAGAGCCAATATAAATTTCCCATCATGATGCATGATTGAATCTCATATATTGGACATATAAAATGTCTATGAAATGGGCATGTCCTACTGCACTGGTGAAAAATAACTCATGTTTAATCCTGAGTAACCGATACTTCCCCTTTCCAATATTCCTTCCAAATCATAGGTCATCATTGTAATAACGATGCTACATACCCTTGGATGATGTACCTCCCGATCATCCAGATGAAACCATCAATCCTCCAATGATAACTTCCTTCAAGTTCACGCTCAGAAATGAGCGCCTCATCCACCACCAAAACAATATTTTTAAACGGAAAGATGTTAGCCTTAGAATTAATCTAACATTTAAGTTCTTCCTAGAGGAACACTATTATAACAATATCATCCCATACTTGTTCTGGATAAAAGATATGAAATTCAGTATGGTGACCAACATATTCCCTCTCATAAATACTCTCTTATGTCAACTGCATGGACTCAGCTTCCCTCTCCTGTCTCTATGTCTCTAGATAAAAATGATCCAATAAATTATCCAAAATTTCCTTTCAATACATACCATATACTTTCTTAGTCTGAGCCCGAACATCCCACAAACACATCATTGACCCTCATAACATGTTCCCAATATGTTGAAATATTTTCCATTGGAATCTATAAAAAATCAATTATAGTTTGGATGGACTCAATCAGAAACTCTATGGCCTTGGTTCGACCCACTATAGTGAAATTCAGAGGGTGTTATATTTGAAACTCAACTCTCATGTTAAAAATACTCTTCACAATCCTATATGGGAATCATTCTATAAACTACATGAATATAGAACATTTCTCATGGAACATCTCTCCATATATTTCACCCGGATCTATCAGGGACTTATGTTCCATAGATGGACGATTGCCTCCTTCCATATCATAATATTGTACTCCCGAAAAACATTATTTTGGATGCATATCTATAAAATTCCAACACATTTATCAGGACACATAAAAAAATTAACACTTCCAAGAAGTGAAATTAACATAAATTCATAACAACTCATTTTTCCTCTTTCCCTACCACATAGTCAAAACTGAGGCACTCTCCCTACAATTAACCATCCAACATCTTTGTCATGTTTAATAAGGTTAAACACATTCTAATTAATCATGTTTATAAATAGAAAACCATTTTAAAATTTTTTCATTATTTTATATTTTTTCATTTTTTAAAAGGAACCATTTTTAATTCAAATTCAATATTAAGGGAAAAATTTTAAATTTAGACAAGATACTGAAAACCTTTCATCCCAAGTGTGCCTAAAATGATGCATGTTATAAAAAATCATAAGTTCCTACAATTATACATGAACATTATACTCTTTTTTTTATACATGGCCACAAGATAAATATTAGAAAACTAAAGAGGAATACTCACATCCTAGAATAAGTGAATCACTCGATGTGAAATAGAATCCAACTGTAACAACACACTTCAATAAATGTATTCCCACCCTTTGTAATTTGATTTTACCCTCATACATGGGAGAACTACTCCCATGAATATTATCTTAACTAAGTATCATGTCATTCTATTCTCATTTCTAACATTACAAAATAGAAATAAAATATAAATAAAATAAAACCCCTTAGATACCCATTTGTGATGTCCCAACCCAATTTACACACATCGGTGCCCCAAGTCTGTCGGTCACATAACCTCAAGCACACATCCCCATATGCCATAGGCTACAAACTATAAATGAGGGTCTATTATTCTTCATAGGGAGACTATTCCATCTTTATCAAAGAAGAACAACCATGGAAATAAATACATAATAACCAAATGATATAACCATTAAATAGGAAAACCATTATCAAATTATGATAGAAACAAGAATACAATATCCAAACCAAAACAATATATATTACAAGACATATAAGTACTATCTTTCAAATGAAAAATAGAATAATGAGACATTAAAAACTTCAACAAGGATACAACATAAGGTCTAGTCCCCTAATCCATGATCCCTCATGACCCTACCATCCAACATATTTATATTTCCATTATCCTATCATGCAAACATTAATATTATTTGGGTATTGATCAGGTAGCCTGAGTAGGGTATTAGTAAAAATTAGTTGTATACTAATAAATAAATCTAAAATAATATCAATTCAATAAAACTTTATTCAGTTTTATAATGAATAAATCACAATACAAAAAGGAACCAGTTATCACATTTCATTATTATTTATTTATCCTTATAAACCCATGAGTTCCTATGGACATACAAACCCTAAATACCTACTTCTTTCTTTTCCATAGATTGAACCATATCACTATACTGTGTTTACCATCTATCATTTCTTTTAAACTAATATCGTGACAAATTTAAATGATATTCTGATGCAAATATCATGTTTGTAGAACATCGTGTTTAGAACCCCCTGGGTATTTAGAGCCTTTGTACCTATCCCACACCTCAATGTTACATGTTTATTTGGAGCCACAATACCTATACCATTAATTCCATATCATATGGGTATTTGGAGACTCATCCCCTATCCCACATCTTGTTTTTTACTTTTTGTATTAGGAGACTCAGTCCATGTCCAACACTCAACGTCACATATGGGTATTTGAATCCTCAGACCATGTCCCACACTTTTATATCAATAAATCATGCATAAATCATATATATCAAATCATCCATGGTAAATTAACATTAAAACCCTTTTATCAACAATATAAATCATGGTATAAAACTAAAATTTTAAAAAAAATCATGGTTTAATACTCTAATCACATTGGACAATATGAACAATTACTAATAAACAATTTCACAATATTTAAATCTTATAACCCATTAATCCATTATGGTCACATCAACAATATCATAATAATAATTTCTAATTAATTCATTATCCCATTAACTAACTAATAAAATGATCCCAACTTCCCATCAATTTTATAATCCCAACGTTACATTAGATAATTTACCAATTCACAAATTTGAAAATCATAATTATCATAATTCAAATTTCTTATATTTATCTCACTTTATAATCAATGGGAAAATCAATTAATCAATTCAACGATTATAGAAATTAATTAATTAATTAACTTATTCAATTCTAGTTTCAATTGTCAATAGTGACAATTGCGATTTGAAAAAACATGCATGAAATTGGAATTAAATACTATCAGAATTGAATTTAACCTACCTACCTCAAAATTAATGATTGACACTCGCTAATGGAAATACCAAATTGAAGCATAACAACCATTATTATGGAAAATAATTAGATATATATCAAAAACCAAGATGCTAGATTAAGTAAATTAGATCAATGATAACCTAGATCTAGATCCATCTCCAATGGCGGAAAACCACCACTGTTTATTGAGAAATAGGGAAAAGAGAGAGAGAAACCTAATTAAGAGGAATCCACATACCTAACAATGTCAAGATCCTCCTATACAACCTTTGATTCATATATTATTTTATTTTAGAGCAATATGAATTCATCTGTAAGGATCTAAAATTTAAATGAAGAGTTAGGGTTGAGTTGGGTCGACATTGGGAGAAGCCCGATGGGTTTGATGATTTTTAATATAATTTATTAGAGTTTAATTTTGCAGGACAAAAATTTCATGTATGGGATACACGGTTTACCTAAAATTTGTTCCCCAGCTTTGAACCTCATAAATGGGTGTTTCACCACTTCTACTAATATAGTGAAGGGTTTTACAAACTCTGCGCTAGCCATGAAAATTCCATCTATATGGGTTCACACGATTTGTTGGGATAGCCACCTGGTTTGGAGAAACCATGCACCAAATGTGGTTTTCCCAAAAATCCCACAAAAAACATCGATATTTCACCCATCTACACCCAAGATAAAACCCAAAAATGATATAATCAAAATTAGGAATGTTTTAACCTATAAAAAATCCTGAGACATATCCAGAAAATGTAGGGACATTTATAAACAGAATAATTTTACAACCATACTAATTAACATATTCATTGAAAGTAAGATAGAGTTTTATGGGATAGGAAACATATACTATATTGTAGGTTTATAACTGAGGACCTTCCAACCATGGTACTAGGATATCTAAATCATGTCTAAAAATAATTTTCTCACTTTAGATGATTATAAATGACATTATTAATTAAATACTATTTTGAAATAATATACATTTCAGTTATTTGAATTTTAAATCATACTACATGTGTTATCAATACATTAGTTTGTGTTTTTAATTATTGTTGTTCATATTTTTAGTTTTCATATATAATTTTATGATATATTGTTTTTTGTGCATACTGCAAAAAACATACCTATGATTCCCTACGAAATAGGTAACTAAATTTTTTATTGTATACATGAAGGGGATTCACCATCCCTGACTACTAGAGACTAGCACCCAGGAATCAAATATCAACCATAGGGAATGATTTATACTGACCTAAAACAAAGATGCATGGTACACATATGAATAGATAGTGGATGGACAACATGATGAAATATATGTCACCATCAATGAAAAATAATTATCATAATACCACTCAAAAGAATCAATATTAAACTCTAAGGTAAAAAAACAACCAAAAAGGAAAATAAATATGAAAAACTAAGCTAGGTTATTTGTGAACAATATACCCCCTTATCACCACTATCTACCAACATCCAGATTATAAAAATATCAATTCCTCACTACATTACCATAATTTTTATTTCAACAAAATATAATACATAGTCAACACACCTCTAAAGGGGTCTGTGGGTTTTGTTAATAAAATACTAATAAGGATCCCACCACAGTGTTTCAAATATAGTCTATATATAATAATTGAAATAATATCAATTTTTAGAAAACATGACATGGCATGAAGTAAAATAGTTTTATAAAAATATCACAGTAAATAGTAACCCTTCTTCCCACATTTCTAAAAAAATCATTAAAAAATTCCCATATCATAATTTAAATAAAAAATATACATTTCATTATAATATATATATATATCAAAGAAAAATTTGTAAAATTCAAATAACATCCTTTTTATGGCAATCATAGTTGTAGTCTTGGAAATATAAATATATCATACCATGAATTGGATTACTGTTCACTCAATTCCCTTGGAAACATGGCCTATGGAATAGATTAACACACCAGGAGTGAACCTCTAAAAACTTTTCCGATCAAATGTTCTTATAAATTGACGTTATATAGTTCCAAACATTACTATTCATAATGAATAGTCTTTTAAAACCACATATGACTGTCTATTTCACAATGTTAAGAGAAACATATTTATTATACCAAAATGAAGTAAAAAAGAATATTATCTAAAAAACCTGTTTACACACATAAATCATTCAATAATTCCAATTAATATAAAAATGATTTACATATCCATGTGAAATTTTAGTTTCATCCAACATAATATATAAATGGAACCCCATACCATATCTCAAGTTGCACACCACTGATAATGGGATCTAGAAAGAAAAACAAATAATTTATATCTCATGAATTGAGGCCCTGCCCATGATTCTCACATTATAGAATAAATTATTATTAATGAAAGTGTTTTTGGATTGGTTTGATCAACACATAAATCAATGATCATGCACAATACATCACCACCATCATGGGGAGTCAACCACTATAATATAGCACATTGAGGGAAAATAAAATAGATATATTGAAATCCCATCTCGATCATTATTTTGTATGAATAAAGAACTCATAATTTCCCTAATTGATATAAGTCAATACAAATGGAAGAGATAATTGATAAATTACCAAAGGAGACTCAAATTATTTTAATGAATATATAAGAGCCAAACAGTGAAATCTAGAAGTGATAAGATCACCCAAAATATGCAAGAGTATCACTATGGTTAAATGAAGGAGGCTAAAAATGAATAAATTAGAATTTTGGATTGCATAAAATAAAAATATATGGGTCATTACTGAATTATGTTAGGAATCCCAGATTCACCAAATGAATCCTCTAAGAATTATTTATATGGAAAAATGAACCGCCTTGGCTAGAAATAAATCTCATTAAATAAATTCATTGGAACAATATCATTCACTTCATAAATTATTTTCACATTTGGAACTTGCATCACGACCTTTGTACCAAAATATATTCTTATTTTGGATCATAAATTTATGGTCTGAGTTTTTCCAATAGCTCTCTCACATCACAAGCCCTATAGAAACACCAAGAAAGACTCTTACACCCTTAAAACTTGACAAATGAAATCATACACATTGAAATAGATTTTACATTTTTTAGAGGATGTTAAAATCTCCACTTTATAAGAATTTCTTCCTAGAGATGTCAAGTTGATGAATAATTCTCTGTAGAGAGGTGATACCACTACTCCATCACCGATGATTCGTGCTCCCAGATCATGTGAGAATGTGAATTCTTTAATCACAATTCATTAAACAATTAAATAGACATCACACACAAGACATTCATAAAAAAATCAATGATCTACAAGGGTTTATCCATCATAGAAATCTTTGGATATAACTAAATTGAATACCAACTTAAAACATGGGATACATTAGGAAAATACTTGTTAAGCTATGATATACTGAAAACAACATGTAAACCTATTCACTAAGCTAGTAATTATAAACAATAATAATATTACCAATCACATAATGACCTAAAATATTCTAACATATCTAAAATACATCTTCCATTGCTTACCAACACTCTAGTGAAAAAACTGAAGAGATATATTAATGATAACATTTCACCAATGGATAACTCTAATGAAAAAGAGCATACAATCCCCATATGATTTCTGTTAACTCTAAATTGTTACCTTGAATCAATGTATATCCTCAATTATCCCCAATATCTATAGATTGATAATAAGTACCACAAGATAGGTCTTTCCCACTTCTTCCCAAAAAATTGATAGCCTACACGGGAGAGCATACATAGCCAATAAAGGATCCATTCTTGTCAAAAAATGGAAACTACTGTTATAATGAAAACCAACCATTTCGAGATGGTTTTCCTATAGTGAATTTAAATATAAGGCACAAACATGGAGTATACCCTCAAGTATCTTAATATATTTTTTATTTAAAATTCCATTTTTCGATGTTATATTTTAATCCGCATACCATAACCCCATCTTCTATATGAAACTCTTTGAAAAGATGGATGTAAATATGGATTTCTTGTCTAAGACAATGGATGATGTAACCCAATGTAACCTCAGGATATCATTCACATATATCATAGACATATATTCAATTATTATTTTTCCATTATCCAAATAATTTAGACTTATTTCATCAACCAATCAATCACCTCCCATATAGAATTCTTCCCTATGGTTGTCTATGGTAATATTAAACTGATTCCCATGGATACCTCGTCCCACTATCTAACAAGAAATTGAAGAGTTCAAAGAATACCAAAAGAATTTATATGTTCATTCTTTATCTTCTCATAGTTGTAATTGTGGTACACATTATCATAAATGTTAATCATCATAAAAATTCCCCAAAATATTCCATATTATGTCATAATACATCTTAATAGTGACAACGTAAACAACCTACAACGAGCTATTTAAATCATAAGACATTGAATTCCTCATAGATAATGGGCAGAAAATATATTCCTAATTCATCGAATAACATCATTAGGGATATACCAACTAGCAATTTTCTCTCCAACATAATCGGTTTCCAAAATTCCTCTGAACTCATCATCCATCTGCTAGATTTTACGAATAAACAAAAGGACATGTGTGGTTAATAGAACACTAGTCATAATCAAACCTGAATCATCCATGTACCTTTCCAAATTAAATGGATATAAGTTATATATATGGTTCCACACTTCTATCTATTATATTATATAATGTGGTAGAATATTACTACTGAATTTGTATATAATGACATTTATAAGGCACTAGCCTTAAACATTACATAATATTAATTCTTCATCAAGTATATAATTTTTTCACATTGCTGATATTTTAATGTTTATAGTTATAAAGAATTAGTAATTAACTTTTACGTTACATCTCAAAAATTAAAAATTTGACACATCTACTCTATAATACTTTTTTAGAATAATAAGATTCCTTAAATAAAATAAGAATTATTTTCTTGATATATACATTCCTGAATTATTCCTTTCTTTAACACTCCTTATACAATGTGAATTTTTTTTTAAAACATGGAATTAGAATAAAAATTCAATAAGGGATACAAACTTTTGAAATAAAACATTAGTCCATGAATATATACAAATCAATAAAATCACACATTTCATAATTAAAAACGAAGCACTTAAACATACCTCCTAAAATTATAATTTTTATTAATTACTCCTAGAAATCATAAATAATAAAGAAAACATATGGAATCCATAATGTACATACATTGTAGCTTTCATAGATACATAGGGAGAAACATTCATGGTTATATTTGGAATAACAATCATTGTATATTCCCTATATCTATTAGGAGAAAAATTAATTGTTACCACTTTCACTTTACCCAGTGCATTGAAGAGCTATCTAGCAATCACCTGCCCTTAGTTTATCATAGAACCACCCATATTCATTAATAATTCCCATGAACCATAACATAATCCTAACTCATAAAAAACATAAAGGAAAAAAATGTACACATTGCAATCAAGAAATATCATTCCAAGATATTGACATAATAAATGCTCTCTCAAAACAATTTTCAATACCAAAATATTAAAAAAGGGTATATAATATTTATTTTTAATTTAAAAATAATATGTCATGTTATGGAAGCCAAATATCAAATAATACTCTTGGTGGAGAAAATTTCATTATCGACACGTACATTAAAAGGAAATATTCCTTTTGTCGTTTAGTAAAACAATTTTTTGGAAGATATTTTTTTGAATGAAATTAGAAGTCAAATGGGTTTATATATCATATAAAACAAGGTCATATATATATACACCAAAATATGCCTCAATGAAAGGAGATTAAGACGAAGTCCAATACCTTGAGTCTGAATTGTCCCATTTGTTCTTTATATTCCAAAATAATAAACATAAGTTAATTTATACATGCTTAAAAACCCTTTTCAAGTTCCTTATTCATTTTATATTACTTATCTTCATGTTATAAAAATTGCACAACTATTGGAGTTCATATCGATCAGTTTGTCGATATTCAGTACTTGAATCAAAAATGAAATTATTTGATGTAAATTGTCCTTGTGGTAAAAATTCCATCATCTCTAGAATATTATTCATGATTTAGATATCATATATATCCAGTATATATATATTTATAATCTCCATAATATTTGGGGAAAATAAATGAAATGCACTGTTCATGGATATGGTAGGTTATACGTATGTATAAATGATACTTTCACTTATTTGACATATTAAAAAAATAACAATATTATATAAATTTTTATTAAAATAAAACAATTATATTAGTGTATTGTATGTATCATAGGTATACTAAAACCATTATTTTTACGTTCCGTGTATAGTATGAACAAGTTATATCCCAATGATGGCATGTAGTCCACACTTCCTCAAATGAAATTATTGTTTTTACACATCATGGAAAGCATAAAGGTATGTTGAAAATATAAATATCAGAGGTTTAGAAACAACATAAATATAATATATATCATATATAAATATATATTATCATAATTCCCACCATTATAGGAGGTGGGAGAAAATTTAGCAATCATCGTTTCGTGATGCAGTAGCTTGTCGTACACAGAAACAATATGTTCATTTGCATTATATAGAGGTCTCTGTTAGTTTAGTTTAGATCCTTCTCATACCATTATCATATTTTATTTACTATATTTTATTTATCTAATTAATGAATAAAAATTTAATAGTTAGTGGTTCAGGATAATAAAGGAAATGAACTAGAGAAAAGACATTACCTCTAAATCGGGTAACTTCTTTTGAGTTATGCCAAACAGCTTTGTCTAACAACCTTCTTCCCAAGGAAATGATTATAAGAGTAGTATAAGTGTGTTGAGAGATTATGTGAGTAGATTTTGGATTAGAGAAGGGGATTTAGGGGTGTGTGTACGTGGGTATAGGTGGTGTCCTTTTATAAGAGGGGATGGACACATTAAGAAAGTGTTGAATTATTTATTTATTATAAATTCAATTTCAATTAAAAAACATCCAAAACTAATTAATTCGAAGATAAGATGAATTTTTTCAATTACCCATCATACAATAAATTTTAGAGAAGTTTTAAATATTTTTTTATCATTATCTTTTTTGGCTAAACCCTTAGTTAAAAACATTAACTCTTACTTTGTATTCTTGCATTTTTCAATATATGGTTACGATAGTTACTATAAAATAACAATAAAAACATAAGTGGATCATTATTGTGTTTTTTACATTATGTTTGTCAGTTTTTGGAATAAATTTTTTTTTGGACTATTATAACATTTTTTTAAAAAGTATTTTCTTAAAAAAACTCATTTTTGTAAATTTTGAAACTATTAGTAATTGATTTTTGTTAAATTCATTACAACATGATTCATTAGAACCAAAGTAATTAACCCAATGATAAAATTTCAATATCATCCCTAAAAATTGTGTATGGAATCAAATTACATTTATTTTAATATTTATAATTTCATTTATTCAAATGTTTCATAAATAAGGTAATCAATGCATCATCATTGCGTCATAAAAAATTATTTATTTATTGTCTATAAATTAAAAATAAAATATCATGATGTAGAAAATAATTTTAGACTTCTAATGAAAATATATGGTCAAATGGTTGAGTTATATAACCATGTATCTTTATTTTCTTAATAGAAGACAAAAGTTTATATTATATTCTCTTTACCATAAATTATTTCCTATAAGATGTCATTATCAACACCAAGTGGCTCCATGGGGTACCAAAATTGTCCCAAGTATTCCCATGGTCAGAAATATCTCATAACATAGGATTATGACATGTGTTAGGGTAGTTTAATATAATTATATTATTATTTTTTAACTATTATCTACAAGATTTACTATTTAACCATGGTAAATAAAATAATTACTAAAATTACTATTCATAATGTTAAAAAATAAAGGGTACCTATTTTCAAGATTTGGAATTATGATTATAAATATGGAATCCATTTTCCAATATTCAAAACACAAAAAATGGAATAAATTAATTTAAAATTAATTCATTTTGTCAAAACTAGAAAGCGTGTTTTTTTGAAGTAAAAAAAACAAAGTGATTTACAAGTCATTATGTCCACTTAAAATGTGAAGTTACTTCAAATGACCAAAATTTTATTAAATGATAAAAACATAATCCAATTAAACTTTAAACTGAATTAAAATAAAATTATAACTGTATAAATAAATAAGATGAAAAGGCAGTTTTGAATTAAAATGAATTATTTTTCACTATTCTCTAAAAATGAGCATTATCAGAAAATTAACAAAACATCAACCAAATTATAATTTTAAGTCCCAACCCTATAAAAGATTTTTATTTATCCAAATAGAATATATAATTGTGAAAAAACTAAATTTAAAAAGATTTCTCCATCAAAAGGTGGTAAAACTACTTTTTAATAAATTTATAGTATTTAATGATTAAACTAGAATTTATTTTTTTATGCCTCTAAAAATTCATAGATAAATTCAAAAACATTTAACAAAAATGATGAAAAATATTTTAATTATTTCTATCCATTTCTGCCAATATAACAGATTGTTTTTGACTACCATTTAAAAAATTAATAATATTATTCTATTATTTTTTAGTATAACTCAATATTGTGTGCAACATATGATTCTAGAGAAACCTGTTATTGTGTGTCAAGTACAATATCAGAAAATGAATGATCTTTAAGAAAAATTAATATCTTATTCATAAATATTAATATATATGAATGAAATATTATTCTAAAAATACATGGGTTCTTACATCATTCCTCCCTTTTGAAAATTGTGTCAACATAATTTTATTTACTTATCAAATATGTGGGGGTATTTATCCCTCATAGAATATTCATATTCCAATGTTGACTCATAAACCATATTTTTTTCATAAACCCTACCTGATTAATTACCTTAATCTAAAACACTTTCTCTTAGTGTTCATGAATCTAGACTGGTTGTTCCTTTTATGAACTATTCTCTTCCTACTAGACTACATCTAGACTCAAGACAAGAGATAGATCTGGAATATCTTTTCTCAATATTAAAACATGAAAATCATTGTTTACCTTGGATAAACATGGAGGTAAATCAACTCTGCAGGAAACTAATTAATCTTTCTCTAGGATTTCATATTCTCTAATGAACCTCGAACTCAGCTTTACATTTTTATAAAAAAACATCACACTTTTCGATCGAGAATTATTTGGAATGACATGATCACCTACCTCGAACAAAAGATCCTTTGTCTAGTTATCTGCATAACTTTTATTCCTGATCTGAGCTATTCTCATTTTCATATGAATAAAAATATCTTTTTCTGCAATCTGTTTAACCAATTTTGGTACCATCGACTTCATTTCACGTAATTCATCCAAAATATATGGAATTCGACACCTCTTATCATTTAATACTTTAAATGGTTCCACCTATATTCTAGAATTAAAACTGTTATTATAAGAGAACTCAACCAAATAAATATGTTGATCCCAAAAACCCCAGAAATCCATTTAACAAGAAAATAGAATATCCTCCATGTTTTGAATTGTTTGTTCAGACTACCCATCTAATTGAGGATGAAATGATGAACTAAAATTTAATTCAAATATCAATGAATTTTGAAGGAGTTTCCAAAAGTTAGAAGTGAAAATGGGATCATTATAATAAAAAATTGATATAGTAACTATATGTAAGCTGATTATATCATTAATATTCAATTGAGATAGTTGATCTAGAAATAGAGTATCTCAAATAAGATGAAAATGAGTAGAATTAGTCGATCAACAAACAACAACATTGATTTCATTATTACCTCGAGAATTTATTGGTAATCCCACTACGAAATCTATCAATATACTTTTCTATTTCCACTTTGGCACTATAAAAGGTTAAAGCATACATTTTGGAAACATTCTATCTTCGTTAACCTATTTAAAAGTCCAACTCATAATATTAATTTCAATAGTATCTCTTTTCATTCCATCCCATCAGAAATAATCCTAACTATCTATGTACATTTTTGTACTTCTAGGATGAACTATAAATGGACAACTATAAGCTTCACATAACAACTCTTTCTTCTATTTTGAGTCACAATGAACACAAAATATCTTTCCAAACCACAAAACCCGGCCTTTATAAATGATAAATTCTGGTAATTTACCCTTCTAAACTGTTTCAACCTTTTTCTGCAACTCTCTAAACATTTTTATGCTTTCATAATTCTGTTTGATAGAGATGATTTAATGGCCACTTGAAAAAAATATTGGAATATCCTGCACCAACAAATTAGAATCCAAAATTTATCAAATCTAATACCAAATGATCTTGTTCCAAATGTATCATAGTTAATATAACATTACTCTTTTGACTCAAAGCACCATCAACTTAATTTTCTTTTCCAGGATGGTAATAAATCGTGTAATCATAATCCATGATTATTTTCTACCATATACTATGTATCATGTTTTATTCATTTTATGTGAATATAAACATCAAACCTTCTTGACCAGAATATATTTCACACTTCGCGCAATGTAGATGAAAACTCCATTTTTTTAAAGGAAAAAGACTATAACTATTTCCAAATCATGTGTAGGGTATTTTAATTCATTATTTTTCAAATAAAATGAAGTATAAGTAATTATATAATCATTCTTCATTAGGACATAGCACATTCCTTTCAACAAAGCATCACTATAGATAAAATATTTAACACTTCTGGAAGGCAATGCCAAAACTAATGAATTTTCCATTATTCTATTCAATTCATGAGAATGATCATCACGTTATCTTTTCCAGATGAACATGACACATTTTCATGTTAAATTAGTAATTGGGATAGATAAACATAAAAAAATTTCAACAAACATCTATTATTAACCTGTTAAACCTAGTAAACTATGATTCTATTTTATATTTATTTTTCTTGTCCATTATTCAACAAATTTTGGTTTAGCAGGATCAATAGTTTTTTCATATTTAGGGACAAAGTGACCATGGAATGAAATTTTTTGTAAAAAAAACTCACATTTGGTGAATATCGCATACAATTGTTTTTCATTTATGCTTTCTAATACATCAATTAAATTAATTTTATTCTCCTATTTAGTTTTATAATATACCAAAATATCATTAATAAACACAACCACAAACTTAAACAAGAACTCCTAGAAAATTGTATTCATAAAATCCATGAATTTAGTAGGTGCATAGGTTAACCTGAAAGGCATAAATACATACTCATAATAGCCATATCTATTATGAAATGATGTCTTTGGAATTTCTACTTCAATTACATTCAACTGATGGTACCCCAACCTGAAGTCAATCTTCACAAAATACTGAGCTCCCTGGAGCAGATCAATAAAATCATCAATATAAGACAATGGATACTTGTTCTTAATAGGGATGTTATTCACGGCTCTATAATCAATGAAAAAGTCTCATTCAACCATCATTCTTTTTAACAAATAAGATAGAAGTGCCCCATGGTGATGATTTAGGTTCAATTAAACATTTATCTAATAACTCCTACAATTGATTCATAAACTCTAAAAGATCAATTTAATCCATTCAATAGGGGTTTTTGAAATTGGATTATTAATAGGGACCTTGTAAACAATAAATTCAACTTCTCGATCAGATATTATACCTAGAAACTCATCAGGGAAAACGTTAAAATACTCATTGAAAACTACAAAATCATTAATCTGATCATTTACTTTGATTTCAACAATATATGCAATGTACCATTTATTTTCATATTTTACTAGTTTCTCTGCTTCCAGAAAAAGTTATCAAATGCAAGGGTTCATTCCTGTACAAAAAATTTATTTTTAAAAATAATAACTCTTATCTCTACAGTCAATCATAGCATGATAAATGGATGGCCAATACATACCAAAAATAATATCAAACTCTACTAGAGTCTAAACAATATGGTTTTAAAGTGGATTATTTATGTACCTAAGGATATGAAGGTTCTTGTAATTGTTTTATCTCAACATTTCCCTCATATGTTTTTTCCAAAATTTCAGTATTCATATCTTTTGATGGAATTCCAAATTCATAGAAAATTTATATTAAATGAAAAAATGTGTAGACTCGAGAATCTAACAACACATTGGAATAATCAGAATAAAAAACAACATAATAGATATCACTCCATTTTATATCCCAACATCTACTGAATAAGTTGAAAGGATTTCATAGCACCATTCTTCATGTAATCCGGCTACTTTCCATCATTTGGGTTCTTCCTCGGACACTCATTTTCATAATGACCCATTTCATTTTACTTGAAACATTTTTCCAATTGTACATTATATTTTTTCTTACCATTACAATGATATTTCTTAGTTCAATTATGCTCTGTATGGTCAATTTTAACACATTGGATGAATTTACTAGAATTGAAAAGGAATTCCCCAGTGTGCTATTTAGCACAATTTTCACTAGTTGTAAACTTATGTTTTTTACCATCATACTTTTTTGAAAAGTGTTCCCTTTCATCTACAACCTTGACCTATTATTTTGTTGTTTTTCCAAGAACACATGATCATTGGAAAACTCTATTTCAACCTTCTCTGTATATCAAACAACTTTTTAAAAACATTTGATATCATGAGAAAATAATTCCCTTCAATACATTGGATTTAATATTACCTAAAATGTTTAGATTTTACTATCAAGATCCCATATGAAATTTGGATCATTCCATGAATGTTGAGTAAATAGTTCTTCGTAAGTAGCCACTGAGTCTTCCTCCTTCCTCAATAAGAATAATTACTTTTTTCATCCTATGTCGACCTGCATTAGGAAAATATTTCTCATGGAACATACCATTATAACCATCCAAATCAAGAGCATAAATCTACTCCTTCTCCCTGATATTTTTAACAATTGTCCACCACATATTGACTTGAAATTAAACATAATAAACAAAAATACTATCCTTTTGATGTTAGGAACACCCCAGGACATCGATAATATTTTCCATTGATTTAATCCACCCATTAGCTACCACAGTTCCAGATGATCCTCTGAATGATGGGTATGTTTCCTCATGAAATGATTGACTACCGATAGGTTTCTTTATGGTTGACTTCGATGATCTCATGCATGGATACCACCACCATTTATATCTTGATTGATCTATTACAACACTACAATAAACAATCCAGTTATGATTCTTGACAATCTCTCGTTGCCGATTTGGTATGTGGTATTCTTCTTGAAGTCATCCATTCATAGCTCTGTTATTTTTTTGTAGAGAAAAATTTTGAATTGTGACATATCGTAGATGAAGAAACATGGTAATATTCAAATAATATATCATTTAAAAATTACCATATCATAAATATAATTTATGGATATTTATTTAAAATTATCTTAACTCTTAATGTTATCTAAAATGAACTCGGAAACAAACTATATGGCCCCATCCATAAATATTTCATAATTGTGATATTTTATCAATAATATACATTCATTAATATAGAGGATATTTTTTAGGATTATATTTTTATACAATTAAGAAATAACTATTACATTACAACTCAAAAATTAAAAAGTAGAAACTTTTACTCTATCCAATTATTTTCAAAATAATCAAATTACTAAGATAAAACAAGAATTATATTCTTGATATAAATCTTCTTGAATTATTCCATTATCTTACCCCTCTGTATACCAGGTGAAAAACATTTCAAAAAATGGGATGAGTATAAAAATATCAGTCAGGTATATAAAATAAGGAATGAAAATATTAGTAAATGAATACATGAAAATAAATGAAATTATACTTTTCACTCATAAAACATAAATTATTTAACATTACTCATAAAATCATAATATTATTGAATAACTCAATGAAATAATAAATCAAAAAGATAACACATGGAATCCATAAGATACTTACATTGTAGCTTTCGAAGCAAGATAGGGAGTAACCTTTATGGTTATATTTTGAATACCAATCATAGAATATTCCCTAAGTTTCTTAGATGAAATATTAATGTTTACCTATATTATGATACCCAATGAATTGGAGAGCTATATCTGGCTCACCCAACCTTGGTATATCATAGAACCACCCACATATGTAAATACTTCCTATGAACCACAACATAATCATAACACATACAATAAGAGTAAAAGAAAGATTGATTTCCAAATTGAAATCACAAAATATAATTTCATGATATTGAAAAAAATATGCTCTCAAATACATATTTAATATTAATATACATAAAATGGATATAGGGTATTTAATTTCTTTTTATAAATATTACATCCTGTTAATAAATCCAAATATCAAATAATACTGGCTGTAGAGGAAAGGTGTTTGTTGACACATACATTAACAATAATCATTACTTTTTTCATTTAGAAAACGATTCATAGACCAAGAATACCTATAAATGTAATTAAATGTAAAATGGTTTTTTACGCCATATAAATGATTTTCATATATATATATATCAAAATATAACTCAATGAAAGGAGATTGACACGATGTCCCTTACCTTGAGTCTAGATTGTCTCGTTCATTCTTTATATTTTTGAATAATAAACCAATATTAATTTCTTCTTGATCCAGAAAAATTTTAAAGTTTATTATTCATTTTATATTAATTATAATCATTTTATAAACATTGTTTAATGATTTAAGTTCATATCAGTCATTTTGTAGATATTTGGTACTTCAGTCAGAAATGACTTTGTTTGATGTTAATTGTCCATGTGGTAAAAAGTATTTCATCTCTAAAATAATATTCATGATTTAAATATCATTATATCCCATATATTTTTATTTATAATTTCCATAATGTTTATATATAATAAATGAAATGTACTATTCATTGAGATCATAGTCCATAAGTACGCATTAACGCTACTTTTATTCCAATGTCATATTAAATGAATAATAATAAATTGATATAAATGTATATTATAGTACATGTATTATGTTCATTACATTTATGTATAATAGGTTTAATAAATCCATTTTTACTTTGTTCCATGTATAGCATGAATGATTCGTATCACTTTGACAGGGCAGTAGTCCACATTTCCTCAAATGAAATTATAATATTTACACATCTTGGAAAGAATATAGTTTTATTGTAATTAAAAATTAAATAATAATAAAGATAATATAATGATAATATATATCATATATAGATACAGTTCCATCATATTTTCCACCATGAGAGGAGGAAGGAGCAATTTGAAAAATCATCATTTCATAAGGCAATAGTTTGTCGTACACAGAAACAGTTGGTTCATACCGAATAGAAGGAGGTTTGTGTAAGATTATTTTTAGTAAATATAATTTAAACATACTAGTATATTGACGATACTAGTGTTATCATTTAATCATAGAATATGAATATCAAAGGGAGAGGTGAGGAAAAATAAAGGAAAGTTACTTGATAGAAGGAGTTACCTATAAATCGGGTAACTACTTTTGATTTGAGCCAAATAGATTTCTTGAATATCTTTCTGCCCAAGGTAAGGAAACTAGGAGGAAGAGTGGGATGTTTTGTGATTATTTTAGATGTGTTTGGATGATACAAGGGGCTTGATAGGTGTGAGTAAGTGGGTAGAGGTGGTCGACTTTTATAATAGGGAGGAGGGGCACTTTAGTAACGTCTTGACATATTAATTTATTATATATTCCACTTCTATTAAAAATCATCCAAAATTAATTTAATTCGAATATAATATTATTTTGGTTCGAATACCCATCATCCAAAAAAAATTAGAGAAGTTTTAAATATTTTTTATCCATTTATTTTTGGTTTATTACTTAGTAAAAAACAATAAATCATACCATGTCTTCATGTATTTTCCAAGTATATGGTTATTATAGTTAGTATTAAAGAAAAATAGAACCATTATTGGATTGTGAGTGACATATTTAGAATTATATTAGTACTTTTCTGAATTTTATATTTTAAAAGTAATTATATTATTCAAAAAAATATTTTTGTTTTTTATAACCAATTTATGTCAATTTTGACACTATTTAGTAATATGTTTTTGTTAAAGTCATAAAAACATGATTAATTTAAAAAAATCCTTTCACACATATATTACATGTATATATTATAAATAATATTTTTCTAAGGTATCAATATAATCAAATTACATTTATTATAATATTCATAATATACTTTATTTGAATGATTCTTAAATAAGGTAATAACTACATTGTCATTGTGTCCTAAATAAATTTGATTATTTATTGTAAAAAAAACATAAATAAAATTCCATGATTTAGTAAATATTATTATCTTTCTAATAGAAATTTATAGTTAAATATATCAGTTCTAAAACAATCAATTTAAATTGTATTGGTAAAAGATAAAATTTTATGTTATATTTCACTTCACATTAAACGATTTCTTATAACATGTCATTATCACATCCATGTAGCTCTATGGAGTCCCAAAATCGACCCAACGATTCCCATGTTCAAATATATCTCATCCCATAGGATTATGACACATGTTTGTTTAGTTTAATATTATTATACTATTTTTTACTCTTATTCACTAGATTTACTCTTTAATCATGGTAAATAAAATAATTAATCAACTTGTTATCCAAAATGTATGAAAATAGAAGGTACCTATTTAAAAAATTTGGACCTTCATATTCCAGATATGGAATAAAAAAATTCCAAATTCAGAACACAAAATTGGTATAAATTAATTTAAATTTAAATCTTCTGGTCAAGACCATAAAGCTTGTTTTTAAAAAAAGGAAAAACTACCAAAATATGTAAATGTGTTTATGTCCAATTAAAATGTCAAATTAAATCCTATGAACACAATTAGATTAAATTATAAAAACATAATACAATTATACATTTAAAACAATTAAAATAACAATACAATTGTATAAATAAATTAGATGAAAATGCATTTTTTTGATTCAAAATGTAGCATTTTTTACTATTAACTAAAAATGAACTTTATCATAAAATTAAAAAAAATTAATCCAAAGAAAATTTTGATGTCCTAGATCTATATATGAAGATTATTTTTCAAATGTAACTTATGATGGTGAAAAAAACTTGATTTTAAAAGGGTTCTTCATCAAAAGGTGGTAAACCGGCCTTTTAAAAATATTAGAGTATTTCATGCTTAATATCAGATTCATTGTTGTTTTATCCTCAAAAATTTGTTGAATAAATTAAAAAACAATTAAAAACATTTCTATATATATTGTAGATAGTTTTTTTCATTCCCTACAATATAATAGCTTATCTTTAACAACCATTTAAAATAATAATAATATTATTATTTTATTATTTTCTAGTATAACTCTCTATCGTGTGCAACGTAAGATTTCAGAGAAACTCGTTGTTGCATATTCATTAAGATGTCATAAAAAACGTACTCTTTAACATAAAAGTAATATCTTATTCAGAAATATTAATATATATTAAAAAGTATTTTTCTATAAATACTAGGTTTGTTATAACATTCCCTTTCATTTGGGTGTAAGTGATTTAGAATTCAATTGCCTAGAAGTATTATGCCTACCACCTATACATGAGATTGAAGTCTTGTTGAGTAATGATATATCTCAAAATGTTATGCAAATAAATTATTTTAAACCATTCATTAAATAAATTCATCAGCATTTAAGTTCATGTATAAATACAATAAGCTCTAAATCAGGTGTCAGATAATTATTCTCTTGTGGCCAAAGATAATAAAATTCATAAGCCACGACATGATCTTCCTGTATAAACAAACTTCTTAGTGTATCAATAAAAGCATCATATTAAACCATATATCTTCTATCGGGATCATGTAAGATCAATACAGGTCTTTATTTCAAAATCCATTTCAAATCATTAATAGAATTAGGACATTTTCATTTTATTTGAACTTCATCCCATTCTTAGTAAGAGTATTCAATGATGAATCCAACATCCTGAAATACAACAAAACACTACTAATAGTATGTAGAAAGTAATTGGGCCCTCTATATAACCAATTCAATTTATTCTACTTCATATGACATGTCATCCTTCACCTTTTCATGATCTATTAATTGAACATTCATAGAAATCAAATTCACCAAGAACATCATTTCATTAATCAAAATTTTTCATTTTTAATGTTTTCCATAAAGATGATGAATCCACCTGACTTCCAAAACCAGATTCAACTGGTGTTCATATTCACACTCAAATATTGAATAAACCAGAATATCATCCATAATCACAAAAAAACATTCTCAAGATACAAAAAATGTATTCAATTTATCATACCAATAAAACTAAAATAGAATTATTGAGACCAAAAGGTATCACCAGATTTTCATAATGTCAACAATCGTTATTAAATGTGTCAAAGGAAAATTAAAATACCAAACCTAGAGATGATGACAACTCGATAGAAGATCAATATTTGAATATAACTTCATCCCCTTTAATTGATCAAACAGGTATCCCATCAGATGTAATGGGTAATTATTCTTAATTGAAACATGGATTGACATCAGATTATCCACAAAAAAATGATGTGAACCATAAACCTTCTCGGAAAATATCATGGAGGCTTCATATATTGAAAAACTAGGGAAAACCTAAATTTTCTCAAATAGATTATTGAATAGGATCATGAGCTCCTTCATCACATCTTGTGTTATATGGAAATAAGTTCTGAATACCCACCACGTAGCTTATAGAAGATAATTTGGTAACACTACTACCATCTCTATAGGTAGACAATAAATATCTTATCTTAAATATTCTAGGATGTCCCGAAAAATAGTTGGAATATCCCTAAAATAGATAACATCATCCTGCTCAACTATGGTAGTAGAAAATAGATTCCTGAGCTCTAGGTGGGAATGTCCTCTATGACCAAAACTAACATCCTAATATATTTAAATCATCGATGATATCCCATTGGAATTAAAGATCAAAACAAAAAATTGATAATAATAAATATCATCATGATGAAAAACAATTCAATCTATCCATATGATAACATAAAAAAGGCCTAGGTCGGGAATTTAGAAATTCTAGACCAACTCCGAATTAGTTATTGAAATAAAATAGGATGAACAATTAATCCCTTATTCTCTACTCTTTCCTAGAGTTTTTTAAAAACCCCTCACAAATTAAATGATATGTATTTGATATTTTAGCATATAAAAATATAAAAATATAAATTAATGTGACGATAACATGTCAACTAATGATTATGTAGATGTTTCAACAATGATTTTACCTCTCACAATCCCTACACATTTGTCATCCTCCGTTAGAAACTCATATACTACATGAAGGTTCTTTACTCTTGAGGATTATGGCTAGATCCATAGGGACATTAAATCATTTGAATATTCTACAGTGGAATTTGGTGAAGAATACCATGGACCCTAATGAGTCATATACATAGTCTATCAAAACATTTTCTAATGGACCCCATGACCACAAGCATTATGAGTATTCATGGGTATGTGACAAGATTGTTGAGGGTTACCTAGATTTAAAATCAAATAAAATGTAAGTGATACACATCTAGACACTAGTGATTGTGTAGAAGATTATTTCTCCCTAGAACCACCTCCACCACTACTATGACAACTGTTACACTTCCTCTCCTTCCCCTACAGGCCACATTAATATCAATCGAGTGGATGAGAAGAATACAATTTTCCGAAATTACCAACTGAATCTCTCCAAGCCATAATAGCCCTATATACTATCTATGATTATGTGGAAAGCTTAATCTTAAATACATTGGATCTGTTTAATGTTGCAACCCCTCTAGGGAGTTTTGAGATTTTAACTAGACATTCATCATTACCTCCATGGAAAAAAGAACATGATCCACAAAAATGAATCTCATAGTCCAAAACTAAGCACTCTCCCTACTGAAAAGAGAGGAACTCCAAATAATTTTCCATAATTATAGAATCTATGATGAATTTATGAAAGAAGTGGTTCTTAAACCCATTCCAATCCTATCCTATATGATTATTTTCTGTAATATAGAACCTCAGCACCCCTTGATGGGGCCCTCGAGTATGAAACTTAATCACATGACCTTAAAATCTTAAAGGGTATCTACGATGTAAAATATCACATAGATCTTATTCTATCATTTCAATGCCTCTTTGGAATCATTATTTTCTTTAAAGGATGGGGTTCTAACATAGGAACCCTCATGATAAATTTCCATATACCTTGACTCCTAGTTTGGCATCATAAGCCACATTCTAAACACGTTGTTCTTTATGTTTTGTGCCCCAAACTACCCATATGATATCCTCTATATGATTTTGTTCCAAAGTAGGATTCCCATTAGGGGAATATATCATTTTTCTTTCATTCAGAAACTACAGGTGATATCTTGGATATATATTTTTATACACCATAAATTAAATAAATCGATTATAAAATAGTAAAATATCAGTTTAAAATAGTAACCAATAAGTAAAAATTAATATAAAAAACAAAAACACTAGAGAAAAATATCCCCTAGTAACATGAGTCACTCCATGATAATAACTATCTAGGAACTCACTGAGACCTGCCTATCAGGTCATAAAAGTCCTATTTCATACACAACATATGTCTCTAGACAAGACTCCTGATTTCTAACCAACCTATAAATCAAATTTATAATGAACCAGAAATAGATATCCTTCAAAAAAGGTACCACAACATATCCTCTACATACATAAATGGGGTTTATTGGTTTCATGTTCGGAGAAATCATTCTATCTTGTAAAAAACCAATAAATTAATCATAAAACTCAAAGATACAAAAACAACAACCATAGAGGATAAAAAATAGGAACAAATACTCTTAATGATATTTTCATAATGTGCCACTATCATACCTCCATGTACCCATAACTGACTGACAAAAACCTCCCTGCCACCCAATAACACTGTGTTTTTTTCTGCATACATATTCAATACATGATCTACAAAATGATGAATGGATATGTAGGGTGTGATCTAATAAGTATAAATAGGTTCCCACATTGGTGTTCCATATAAATTCTCTATAAAATAATCAAATTTTTATAAATTTATAAAAAATTATGGATGGAAAAGTAGTAAAATAGTTATATATAAAAAGAAAGGTAAACAGTTCCCCATTTCCCTATTATTCAAAAATAAGTCAGGAAAAATAGTTTAAAAAGAATAATTTCAATAAAACATTTGTATTTCATCAAAGCATGCATATCAATGAAAAATTAATAGATACTAATAAACATTTGTAAGCATTACTATGATTAGAACAGGTCAACCATGTGAGAAAAATCCTAGCAGACATTATACAATTTCACACTCAAGTCCTAAGGGTACCATGACATAGAAATAGTGAAACGACCAATGAGTGAATCTCATAACAATGTAAAGAGAATGTCATAGGGAAAAAATTACTTTATAATAGAGGATAACTCCATTAGTGATCCCCTCACAATAATAATATAAAAGACCATTACTACACCTTCCACATAAGTACAAAATGCTTCTCAGGTGATACATTTATCAAATAATTTCATCCTAGTTATCTAATTTCACAATAAATATAAAGAAACACCTTTTATTAGAAAAATTCACTGAAAAACACATCTCACAATCCATTTATCAATGATTAAAAAAAACCATACTTTTAGAAAAACTGGGGATACCCAATCATTTCTGAAAAAACTATTTAACACTAAAATAAATTAACCATTGAAAAAAAAATTAAAAAAAATACCAGAGCAAGATATATTAGATGATCATTCATCACATGATAGATATAGAACCTGTAAGAACCAGTGTTTTTTCGGACAGTCGTTTTGAGCAGAAATTTGAATTTTTTTATTGGATGCTCGTGAGGGGATAGATGGTCATTTGAACCTACCATATGATCTTGGATAATTTTTCATACAACTATGTTGGTCCCGGAATTGGGTGTTTACCCTAGGACAGGAGTTTGGAGGAATTCTGAGTTGTTCGAATTTTGCCAGAATATTTAAAATTTAAAATTATTAAAATAAATATTAATTTATTCACACGAGTGAGTTTAGTGATAACATTTAAAATGAGCATTGGATTGAGATTTCTTTTACTTCTTTGAGTCTGGAATGAGGATTTTATCCTAGGGAAGACATAAACTCATGTCGGACGTCGGGGCCGGCCCGAGCCCCTTTTTCTTCTTTTTCTATTCTTCTTTTCTTTTCTTTTCTCTCTCTTCCTCATTCCTCCTTCCTGCACATGCAACTTGTGTGGATTCTCCTTGGCTGTGTCCCATGGGAGAATTGTGAGATCAGGAAAATGATATAGAAGGAAGGCAAGAGTGGTACCGATTTGAATCCCTCGACGTGCTGATTCTGCGCAGGGCAACCGGGAGCCGTGAAATCAACCGAAGCTTTGGCGGTTTCAGCCCAAAGGTAGGTCCATATACATTTTAGACATATATCCCCTTTTAAAAATTTGTTTCAATTTTTTTAAATCCTTATTTTTCTTGCTTGTATGCCCATGGGGCTCGATATGTTGTTTCGGGGGTGAAACGGGGCAAATCGGGCGTTTTTAGGGATTTCCCGTCGGAAAAACTAGTATACATGATGTGTGTTCCAGGGGAACATGCCGTGAGTTATTCTCGTTTGGGGAAGATGAGTTTTTTTAATTACACTCTGTGTACTTTGAGTACACTCCGTGTAGTGGTGGCTGTGTGGCTAGCCGTGTGGAATAGAACAAGGTTTTAGTGGTTTTTTTTTTTGAAGTACACACCGTGTACAGTAAAGTACATGTCGTGTAGTGGTACATGGGAATGTGTTCGGGTGAAAATGGACATGGTGTGACTTTTTTTATATATTACACTTCATGTACAGTAAATTACATGACGTGTACTATTACACAGGCATTCCCAATGGGCTCTGGCCATGTACTCTAGCCATGTACTGCTCCAGTTTAGTAGTTTTGAGATATCTTATGCTCTGGAAGTCACAATTGGGTATGTGAGTAGTCAATTCTGAGCGTTTTTTCTGCGTAGATTGTAATGGTGGACTCCATTTGACATTTATATTTCATCTAAATGGGGGTTTTGTGGTTTTATCTAAATGGATTGTGGTTTCTTCCTCCCTTTATCGAGCCTAGTCGTTACCTGAGGGTGAGACTTAGCGAGGTTGTTAGGTTGGGTGTTCGGACCAACATGGTTGATACCTTTAATAGGATATGAGTTGTGAGCTATCGTTCATAATCATTTATTTAGAGGACGTTTTCCTAGTGAGACGTTCCCTTTTGGCCTATGTGGCCATGAGACCAGATGCTTATAAGGGTCCCCTAAGGGATGCTTTGATTGTGTGATGAACTAGGGAGTCCTTGTTGGAACTCTCTATTGTTTTCATTAAGAGGACCCCTATTATGGGTCGCCTCTTTTGTTATTCGTTCGAGGATCCCATGTAGGAATCCTCGTTGCTAAAGAACCCACGTAGGATTCCTTCTCTCTAGTTATCTGGAGGATCCTGAGTTGGATGACTCCTTGGTGTTTGACTTGTGGGACCCGATGGGTGCCCGTTGTTTGGATGACCCTGAGTTGTTACTTCATGTTTCGATAGAGATGGTTATCAGGTGTCACCTATAACCCATGCCAATCTGGTGATTCCTTTGGGCTTTGTATTTGTTGATGGGTTGGGCATTCGGGCCACCCACACTTGTTTGTTTATATATGACATTGGTTGTTGATGTTGTAGTGTTTACTAGAGGTGCTTTCTGGTTAGTGGATATTGAGCCTGACGCGAGGCGTCTTCTTGTTTTTTGGGATGCCCATTTTTCCTTGTGTTCCTATGTAGTAGGTGGCTCGGTGTTTATTTTCCAACTGTTGTGTGTTTTGTGTGCTTTTTGTGCCACGAACCCATGTTGGGGTGTAGTGAGGGTGAGGTCTTGGAAATTTTTAAATAACTAGAATTGCATAGGTAATTATATGTGATATTAAAAAATTCTTTGGGATCACTTCTTTTATCCAGGACCATCTCGAGGGATGTGTTCCTCTGTTTAGCCTTTTGGACAGGATACCTGAGGGTATGCCAGGTTTTATTCTAAATAACTTTTTCCTTGAGAGGAATTGTATGGAAATTGCATTTTTATATGTTGGGCATGGCCCGGTTACTTGTGCCTGAGGGATGTGTTTTACTATAGCCTAAGCGTGTGATTGCATTAGACTGAGGGCGATGTTTGATTTCTCCTGAAGGAAACCTTTCATGCCTGAGGGATTCACTTCTGTTCCTGAGGGTGACACTTCGTATGCCTGAAGGGTGATAATTCTGTTATGCCTATGGCCAAGATTTTGATTCGCCTGAGGGAAAGGCCTGGGGGAAAGGTTAATGTTTAGCCTAAGGGAATGGTTCTGTTTAGCCTGAGGGCATGGGTTTTATTAGCCTGAGGGAAAGGTTCTGTTTAGCATGAGGGCTTAGATCTGGTTGACTTGTTCAGAGATATTTTTCCGGCGTTGGCCGAAGAAGGTACGTGTCGATGGGATTTCAGGCACAGAGATCGACTTAATGATACACGGCTTGAGTGGTATAACGTCCAGCTCAATTCCCTTGCACAGGATGTCCAGGAGATCAGGCTTATGATCCCAATGATGGACTGCTGATGTGGTTTCTTGTTATTTGAATCACTTAATCATGAATATTCATATTTATGTGCATGTATATAGGTATGGTCCTATACATGTGTAAGTATATAGATATGGACATCCATTGTGGAACTTGCCCAGTTGACAGGGATTACAGACCATGAGTTCGACTATGGTTGCATGTTTGTTTGACTTCCTTTGTTCTGTTCTAGCTAGGCCTAGTACATTTTTGTTGTATACACTTTTAGTAGCACAGTTTAGGTTGCTTGTCAGGGTTCCCTACTAAGATTATTTCTCACCCCTGCACGTTCACCTCGGTGTACGTGTAGACCTTATGTCTGATTTTTAGGTTGAGGACGATTTTCATGGTGGATAGTGCTAAGGCCCAGTGTTGCATGATCGAGCGGAGTAGCTCAGGTGGTTCGACTGATCGGGCTGCAGCTGTTTGACAGTGTCTGGAGATCGGGTACGTGGACTGGCTCAGAGATAGTAGTAGAGCCCAGTACATTTACTTTCTATTTCTTTTGTACTTGTATCTGTATGGTGGTCCAGTGGGTGACCATTGTTGTGCTGTATTGCATAGTTGTTCGGGCTTTCACAACATTTTACTATTGCATCTATTTCTATTTCAGTTTTTTACTACATCCGCACTCTGTTTACTTTCTTCGGTGTATGATACTTAGTTATTTTCTCTGTTTCCTTACTCTGGTATGTGGGAAAAGTCTCCCCACTATCACACACTAGGCCCTCGGTGCTAGTCGGAAGCATCTGTAATACAGGGAGGTGCGCTTGAGGCCTTGTGGCGAACCAGCTCGGAGCACCGGTTTAGTGGCTTCCGGGTTGGGATGTTACAATGTGGTATCAGAGGGGGTTTCCTTTCTTGGTCTTTATAATTTTGGATATGGTAGACATGAGTATTAGGAATGTGTCGGAACCTGTGATGGATATTGGGCTGGTGCGTCGAGAACACTTGTTCCAGTAAGATGTCCTGGTTGCCAGGGTTTGGGATTTCTATTCTGATTTAGTGATGTTACAGTTGTACATGATTTTTTCCCTGAGCGACGCACATGTTGTGTGGTGTTTTCCTTTACTATGGATCTTTGCATCTTGGCCATTGATAAGATTCCATGGACGCTTTTTAACTATTGTCCAGCAGAGTCAAGAGGCGTCTCATGCATCATACTAGGAAAGTAGGATTCACATCATATAGGCCTGCTAGTGTCTGTTTTTTTACTGACTACTGAGACCTTTGGGTCTACATTCACATACATTTTTCTCAAATGGTAGGTTATGTGGATCTATGTTGAGTTGTTTTTGATGAGGCTGAAGACTCAGTCCACGTGCATAGGTGGTGCAGTGACCCCGTTTTTCTATGTGGCACATGATGCCTTTCTGTTTAACCCTTATTTGGTATTGTTTCTCAAGTCTGTGGCTTTCTAGTCAGATCATTGACAACGATGTCGATAAATTCCAAGGATTTTCTTGTGAACTGGACCTCCTTGGGGGTATTTCCCTATATGGATACCCGATGAGTTTCGGTTCAGTTTCTCTTCTTCTTGGGTTGTGAACTCCAGGGATTAGTTCCTTCTGAGGATGCTCGGAGAGTATCAGGTCCCTTGTAGGTTGTGTTTTGGTTTTGAGTTTTTGGACGTCGTGATCTTTACCGTCCTTTGAGAGGTTTTAGATCTTTTGGGATAGGTGGTTAGACCTTGTTACCCAGTAGTGAGGCTTTTTCTTTAGGGCTAGGTGGAAGACCTAGGGACCCTTGGTTTTGACTTGAACCTTTGTAGGTCAATGTACGCTTTGTTTTGGGGAAACATGTTTGAGGGTGGTTGACTCATGCTTGAATCCTGGTCAGGTTTTGGCAGGATGCTAACGTGGCTTAGAGGGATCTGGACACACCTTTAGTGAAATCTTAGTGTACTCATGTTAGAGATGATCATACGCTATCTTGATTCCTCTTGAGTACGCTGAGAGAGCTTCGACCTTTATCTAGCTTCTTTTTTTCGAAAGGCCATCCCTGTTGAGGATGTAACCTGTTTTGTTTGTGCTCTCAGAGTGGTGTAAGGAAAGAAATATGGTGGGGAGTGCACCATTGGCCCTTTGAGGGTGGTTATCCTTGTTTTGGTTAAACTTTAGTGTTTTCTAGGAGCTTTTGAGCTCAGGGTTATCTATAAAGATGATGATAAGGGTATTCCTATGGTGGGGAGTACCAGATCGGTCGTTGTTGAATGTCTTTTGTGTAGAAGTGATGGTTAACGCTATAAGACTGGTCATCGGACAGTCAAGATAGCTTGTTTGTGCAGATGCTTGGGTTATGAGTATGGTTGTTGGTTCTTTCACTGGGCTTCTTGGGGATGAGAAGGTTTATGGTGGGGAGTTTGAAAGAACCCATGTTTTTTCAGACAGTCGTTTTGAGCAGAAATTTGAATTTTTGATGTTGGATGCCCGTGAGGGGTAAAATGGTTATTTTCCCCCACCAGCTGATCTCAGATAATTTTTCTTACAACTATTTTGGTCCCGGAATAGGGTTTTTACCCTTGGACAGCAGTTTGGAAGAATCCTGAGCTGTTCGATTTTTGGCAGAATATTTAATATTTAATATTAATAAATTAAATATTAATTTATTCACGCGAGTTTGTTTAGTGATAACTTTTAAAAAGAGAATCATATTGAGATTTCGTCTGCTACATTGAGTCTGGAATGAGGATTTTAGCCTAGTTTAGGCATAAACTCAAGACGAGTGCCGGGTCCGGCCCGAGCCCCTTTTTCTTCCTTTTATTTTCTTCTTTTCTTTTCTTTTCTCTCTCTTCCTCCATCCTCCTTCTTGCACACACACCATGTGTGGCTTCTCCTTGGCCGTTTCCCATGGGAGAATTGGTAGATCCAGAAAAATGGGATAGAAGGAAGGCAAGAGTGGTACCGATTCGAAGCCCTCGACGCGCTGATTCCGCACAGGGCGACCGAGAGCCATGAAATCAACCGAAGCTTTAGCGGTTTCCAACCAAAGGTAGGGCCTTTTACGTTTTCTCCATATATACCCTTTAAAAATGTTTTTTATGGTTTTAATGCCTTATATTTCTTTCTTGTATGCCCATGGGGCTCGATGTGTTGTTTTAGGGGGGGAAACAGGTGAATCAGGCGTTTTTAGGGATTTCCCATTGGAAAACCTAGTATACACGGTGTGTGTTCCAGGGGAACACGCCATGTGTTATTCTCATTCGGGGAAGATGATTTTTTTACGTACATGTCGTGTACTTTGAGTACACTCCGTGTAGTGGTGGCCGTGTGGAATAGAACACGGTTTTAGTGGGTATTATTGAAGTACACATCGTGTACAGTAAAGTACACGTCATGTAGTGGTACATGGGAATGTGTTCGGGTGAAAATAGACACGGTGTGACTTTTTTTGAATAGTATACACTGTGTACAGTAAATTTCACACCGTTTACTATTACACAGGCAGGCCCAATGGGCTCTGGCCATGTACTCTAGCCATGTACAACTCCAGTTTTGTTATTTTGAAATATCTTATGCTCTTGAAGTCAGTATTGGGCATGTGAGTAGTCAATTCTGAGTGTGTTTCCATGTAGATCTCAATGGTGCAATACTTTTTACATTTAGAGGTCATCTAAATGGAGTTTTTGTGGTTTTATCTAAATGGATGGGGGTTTCATTCTCCCTTTATCGAGCCGAGTCGTCACTTGAGGGTATGACTTGGCGAGGTTGTTAGGTTGGGTGTTCGGACCAACATGGTTGAGACCTACTATTGGAGATGAGCTATGAGCTACCTTCTGTAATATTTTCTTTAGTGGATGTTTCCTTAGTGATACTTTCCCGTCTGGCCTAAGAGGTCGTGGGACCGGATGATTCTAAGGGTCCCCTGAGGGATACCATTGTTGTGTGCGGAACTAGGGAGTCCTTGTAGGAAATCTCTTTTGTTTTATTTGATAGGACCCCTGTTATGGGTCACCTCTTTTGTTATTCGTTCGAGGATCCCATGTAGGAATCATCTTTGCTAAGGATCCCGTGTAGGATTCCTTATCTCTAGTTCTCTGGAGGATCCTGAGTAGGATGACTCCTTGGTGTTTGACTTATGGGACCCAGCGGGTGCCCGTTGTTTGGATGACCCTGAGTTATTACTTCAGGTTTTGGTAGAGATGGTTATCGGGTGTGACCTAGAACATGTGCCAATCTGGTGATTCCTTTGGGCTTTGGATGTGTTGTTGGGTTGGGCGTTCGGGCCACCCACACTTGTTTGATTATATCTGACATGGGTTGTTGATGTCGTAGTGGTTACCAGAGGTGCTTCCTGGTTGGTGGTTGTTGTGCCTAATGCGAGGCGTCTTCTTGTTTTTTGGGATGCCTAATTTTTCTTTGTCTACCTATGTAGTAGGTGGCATGGTGTTTATTTTCCAACTGTTGTGCGTTTTGTGCATTTTTGTGCCTCGAACCCATGTGGGGGTGTCGTGAGGCAGAGGCCATTGAAAATTTTAAATACCTAGAATTGTATAGGTAATTAAATTTGATATTAAAATTCTCCTTGGGATCACTTCTTGGATCCAGTACCATCTCGAGGGGTGTGTTCCTCTGTTTAGCCGTTTGGCCAGGATACCTGAGGGTATTCCATGTTTAATTCTGCATTACTTTTTCCATGAGAAGAATTGTATGGAAATTGAATGTTTGTATGTTGGGCATGGACCAGTTACTTATGCATGAGGGTGGTGTTTTACATTATCCTAAGGGCGTGACTGTATTAGCTTGATGGCGATGTTCGATTTTGCCTTAGGGAAACCTTTCATGCCTGAGGGCTTGACTTCTATGCCTGAGGGCTTGACTTCTATGCCTGAGGGCGACACTTCGTCTACCTAAGGGAGAGAATTTTGTTTTGCCTGTGGGAGAGATTTTGATTCGCCTGAGGGAAAGGCCTGAGGGAAAGGTTACTATTTAGCCTAAGGGCATGGTTCTGTTTAGCCTGAGGGCATGGTTTTGTTTATCCTGAGGGAAAGAATCTGTTTAGCCTGAGGGCTTAGATCTGGTTGACTTGTTCGGAGATATTTTTCCGGTGTTGGCCGAAGCAGGTACATGCCGATGGGATTACCGAACCATAGATCGACTTAATGATACACTACATGAGTGGCATTACATCCATCTCAATACCTTTTCACATGTTGTCCAATAGATCAGGATTATGGTCCCAAGGATCGACTGCTGATTTTTCTTGTTATTTGAATCACTTAATCATGAATATTCATATTTATATGAATGTGTATAGGTATGGGACTATACATGTGTACGTATATAGATATGGAAATCCATGGTGGCACATTCTCAGTCGACAGGGATTACAGAACCTGAGTTCGACTATGGTTGCACGTTTGGTTTACTTCCTTTGTTGTGTTCTAGCTAGGCTGATCACGTTTTTGTTGCATACACTTTTAGCAGCATAGTTGTAGGTTGCTTGTTGGGGTGACCTATTAAGATTATTTCTCACCCCTGCACGTGCACCTCTGTGTATGTGTATACCTTATGTCTACTTTTCAAGTTGAGCACGAGTTTCATGGTGGATAGGGCTAAGGCCCAGTGTTGCACGATCGAGGGGAGCTGCTCGGGTGGTTCTACTTATCGGGCTGCAGTTGTTTGACAGTGTCTGGAGATCGGGTACGTGGATTGGATCGGAGTTAGTATAAGAGCCCCATACTTTTAATTTATATTTCTTTATTACTTGTATCTATATGTTCGGCCAATGGGTGACCAGTGTTGTGTTGTATTGCATAACTGTTCAGGATTTTACAACATTTTACTATTGTAGCTAGTTCTATTTCAGTTGTTTACTACTTCTGCACTCTGTTTACTTTCCGCTGTGTATGATAAATAGTTATTTTCGTTGTTTTCTTACTCTGTTATGAGGGAATAGTCTCCCCACTATCACACCTTAGGCCCTTGCTGCAAGTCGGCAGCCTCTGGCGTACGGGGAGGCGTGCTTGAGGCCTTGTGGAAAACCAGCTCAGAGCACCGGTTTAGTGGCTTCCGGGTTGGGACGTTATAGAACCACCTACCTTAACTCGAGGCTCACACTACACATAAAAGGATTCAAATAGACTACAAGGAATTCGGAAATAGTGAGCTAAGTCCCTACACAAAAACCTAGTATATCAGAATAAAATTCTATGAATAAAATAATCAGTATTGAGGTCATATCAACACATACCTCAAGGGACTCACAAACTGCACAATAAGAAGAATGTATGTCTGTCACACTCCGACTTTTACCAGGGCTCGAACCGCAACTACCCGAAGCCCGCATCTATATACCAGGGGATAGAGACTAGGGCCAAAGGCACAACAAACTCTGGTAGGCCTTTTCCTAAGAACCTGTACACACAAATGAAACCAAATCAATGAAAAAGTGCAGAGAAAAAGTAGAAAGCAAGGTTCCATGCTACTATTAAAGGGGAACCAAAAAAAATTCATCGACCTCTAACAGTTCAAGAATAATAAAAGTAATGCTTAAAGGGAAAGGGGAAAAAACACGCCCAACTGGAAAAGTGCCACAACCCAACAACATGTGAAAAATTAAAACATCTAGAAGAGTCCCAATACTGAATCCAAATATTCGACCACCACACACGGTCCATGAACCCCGTATCTCGATGCTCCTCTGATGTCATGGTCAACCTGTCCATCGTCTGCAAGGGCACGCCAAATGCAGGAAAATCCCATGTAGGTGTAAGTATAAGAATACTGAGTATAATGCCTCAAAGGCTTGAGGGAGCAGAAACAGATGTACTAAACTGGAGAGCTATAATAGATAACAAGGTACAATAAGAGTTAACAAAAAGAGTACAACTCCACCCAATAATAGATATGATTGCTCAAATAAATCCAAACAAGGGAGTAAAGGAATCTTCATCTCACAACACACACTAGGTATATGCTCATACATATACCCATGGCATCCAGATATAATTGTAATTATGACCTGTAGTCTATAGAGAAGTCACATAACCACATACCCATGATAGGGATCCAGTTCAAGGATTCAATAAAGAAATCTTCTTGGAGAACTCACTCCATGATTCTGATAGCTCTGATAACATCCATTCATAATGTATTGTTCATCGGAAAGGTCAGGAGAGATATATGCACTCATTACAGGAGAAAAAACTCTTGAGTGGGGAAAGATCACGATAGTTAGATACACTCATTATGGGAGAACACACTTCTGAGTGGTGAATGATCACGATACATAGATGATGATCAATGAAAGGGCCTTAGAGAATACCGAGACTCATCTGAATTCACCTTCTAGGTAGAGGATCAATTCCTGGTAGGGTTGGTCACGTCGATACCTAATTCTACCTAGGGTCAAGAATGGATTGAGGATCTCGCTTCGGGCCTCTCACAGGGATACCTTACTCTATCTTGGAAAGTCCTAATGAAGAGAGAGATCACGATACATGGATAAGGATCACAATCAGGGCTATGGAGATTACTGCGACTCATATGGATTCACCTACTATGTGGAAGATCAATTCCTGGTAGAGTAATCCACATCGATGTCTGACTCTACCTAGGGTTATGATTGGATAGAGGATCTCTCTCTAGTCCTATCGGAGGGACAACTGACTCTATCTTGGAAAGTCCTGGTGAATAGAGAGATAATGATACACAAAATTGGGATCACTACGAGGGCCCTGGCGGATACCGCGACTCAGCCAGATTCACCTGCTAGGAGAGGATCAATGCCTAGTAGATTTGGTCACATCGATTCCTGGATCTACCTGGGGTTATCAATAGATTTTGAATCTCGCTCCAGTCCTCTTGGATGGATACCTGACTCTATCTCGGAATGTCCTGTTGAAGGGATCACACTCCTGTAGTAGGAAACGATACATGACCTTCAGTGGAATGAGAAAATGGGCACTAACCCAAACAAAACATGTCCAAGATACAGTGGACAAGAAGATCAAGCCAGGTACTAAGAAGTACACGATGTGTAGAAATGTCACACGCCGTGTCTTCTGAACCCAAGAACTGCTTGGGCACAATGGCCCGTGTTGTAAGGATGGTTGTGAAAAACGAAACTACACAGCCTGTAAAAAGATAACACATTTTGTCTAAGTATGTGGGGTCCACCACGTTTACGCTAGCCATGTGCACGTACATGGTCTCAACCCATGTACTCTAACTCGTGTAATCTGTACAAATGGTGACCCATGCAACCGGCATGGTCTGGCTATGTGGTGGAGTACCAACTCCAATGATATGAAAACCATCTTAGAGGAAAACCAACCGGAACTCATGAGGTGGGGTGTCCCGTCTCTACTGGAGAAGAGCATTAAATAATTCTCGAGGCATGAGTCGTCAAGGGAGTAGGCATCATAACTCTCTCTAAATGAAACATCGTAGCTCTGCTCCTCAAGTCATTAGTCATACCTAAACCACTATGAAGTTCCACAAGGGAGAAACCTGAAGTACCACCATGTCATAAGGGTTCTAACATGACAGATGGTGCAACTATCAGATGCCCAGTTTGTATGTTATAGGCATCTTAGTATCGAGGGCCCAGTTGGATTCGTGTTCGATCCAACTCGGACATACTTCAAACGACACTAGTTAACCAAACTGTTCACACTGTTGCAATCCATATGAAAAAACACATGAGGTGTACAACCCATTTTTACAAAACAAATATCTGGTGAAAAGATTACATTTAACCAAAACATGCATGAATCGGGCATCGTGAGGCCCAATCTTCAACCTCGACTTAAATATCCAAAATTGGCCTTGAAACATTCATCTTAATTTTATGGTCGCAATGTCAAAGATAGTTTGTCATTCCAACACCATATGAGGGAGATATGTCAGATACATGATCCTCTAATAATAATAATAATAATAATTTTGGGTGTATCATGGATCTAAGATTTGAACCGTAATTTAGAACCCAAAATTATACATTAATCGACTATATTAAATTGAACCTCACATCGCCGCTGATGGCATGTCAATCGGACATCACACGTAGGAGTTATGGTTGGTCAAAGATTTAATAATAATATTAAACCTATTATGTTTTGAGCACATTGGGTACCCGATGCAAAAACCCAAAAATGCCATCCAATATTAGACTTAGAATTTTCATCTCGAAGTCAGGGTCACACTACTACTGACGGTTCGTAATAACAAGGTCGCATGAAGGAGATATAGTCAAAACAGTGTTTTCCCAAAGAATATAATAATAATATTATATTATTATTATTATTATCATTAATTTTAAAGCTTATTTATTTATCTAGGTTATTTTCATGCTCAACCTCTCGTTTCTGCAGTGCATCCCAAGATTGACTCCTCTTTAAACTTATTTATTTTATTTTAACATTATTGGCATTAATAACATAATGGTTATTAAAAGTGAATAACATGAAACTCTATTTCCATGCCTCCTTCTTACCCCCATGCATTGCTTGTGTGTGGCAACCAAACTCCATTCTCAATTCAATGTAATTATTAATATAAATAATAATAATAACACCAGTCATTAATGTTAAAATTTAATCCCATTAAACTATTTTACCATGGTTATTCTCATATTAAATTAATACCATTCCATTTAATTAATCACACACTAAAATCCACCATTACCATTATTTTTTAATATAATACAAAAAATCCTCTTTAAATTTCAACAATGGGTCTCCATCATTATCATTAATAATTATTATTATTATCGACTACCATCGTTTCGCCCCTTCGTGTCGACCCGGGCTTCCACACTGCCCCAAATCATCAGAGCCTCCACACTTTCCACCCGAGCTACCTCGCCCAGCTTCCACAATTTCTTGACCGCCTCACCAAACCACCTCCTTGAACCATTGAAACCCTCATCGGACATGTGCCACAGGATCCTTCCACACACCATTCCGTCATCGATTTTAACTCGAAAAAAAAGAGAGGAATGTGGATCTTTGGACTTTGGGTCGATATCTCTGCATCTATAAGTTGCACTCAATGAAACATTGAGTTCCCAGTGTGGTTAATTATTTTTTGATGAAGAACACACGAAACATGTGCAGACCATGAATAAGGAAAGACCGAGGTCGATGTGCGGATCGATAGCCGTGTTATTTTGGCCATTGTTTTTTAAAATCAAGAACATGGGGAATTGGAAATTAAATATTTATCATGCTTCAAGAATCTAAAATTCAAGATAAAAAAGAAGAAAATTAATTAAATAAATTGTTTATCGATCCGTGAATTAATTTATTCAATTCACATTCATCTTGAGAAATTTAAACTGGGGTAAGGATTCCACAAAGATAAATAGTATCTCATGTTTGGATCGATTGTTAGTGAAGATCACATTCATCATGATCTGTTTGGTGTTGATGAGGATCACAATTGCACAAAAATGTGAAGATGATGTTTTGTCAGTCTCTATTCGATTCTCCTAGATCTGAGGATTCATTATTCTTTGTTCTTCATTCGTCAATGGAAAGTGGAGGAGAGGATAGGTGGACAGGCATTGTCATTGTTGGAAAAAATAAATTATGGGGACAAACCCTTAAAGTGTCATATTTATAAACTCTTATCAGGTTAAAAGTGATTTTAATAAAATATTTAATTAAAATAAATATTTACTTATTTAATTATTTTCCCACATTGGCGCAAAAGGTGAACACCTTACGCCAACACAAGTTATACCCATCCTAGGGTAATACATATGTTCTAAACTCATCAGTGGTCTCATATTTCTTAATCTGAGTCCCTGTTCGAGAGATATTCGGGTTTTATCTATTAAATGAATAAATTAATTTTTTAATTTATCCATTTAATACACCACCAAAAATAGAGGGGTCCAAACATCGTGCGTCAACGAATTTTATGTCGCACCTAGGGGAAAAACTATGTTTTAGAACCAACTCTGGTATCGGATTTCTGATATGATCATCCATTTAAGTGATATCCTCTTTTCATTACTTAACTGCGCATTCATTATAGAAAAACATGTAACATTTTTATATAATTAATATCGGGCACACTGTACCATGGAATTGCACGACGTCACAATGCCCAACATTGGAAATATTCTTAGAAATATTTCAAAGTCATATTAGGCCAAAAACCGAGTCTCCATAATATTCCCTCCTGCACTCTTTTCTTCATCAAAAAGAAAAACCAGGGAAACCACTTGGGATACCGAGCCCACACATAGCTATCCCACTCCTAGGGAAACCTGTACGATTCTGTGCTGCCAAAGAATGTGGACTAAAGGGGTGGTCCGCCCTCATAAGTCTTTCTTGAGTTGGTGATGTGTGTAAGAACACATATGTATCTCTTCAATTTCAACATGTGTAAGGGGACTAATACCACCTCCAACTATTTGGAATAAGGAAAGGTGATATGAAACCTAGCCATCTCCTTACACAGTCTAAAACAACCTGACAGAACTCATGGGAAAGACTTTCTCCCCAACCAGACCTCTACATCAAATGTCACAACTGGAATCACTGTTTATCACTAGGAAAGAGTATCATGATTCCCCCCTTCATAATATCCATATGGTGAAACACTTAAGGATGTCTGGTCACATAGGATTTCATATTCGATGAATCAAAACTGAGACTCTCTTACATGCTAGAGAGGTGAAAGAGTCAACACCGTCGACTGAAGAAAAGTTGTATCCTCTTGTTCCACTAGGGCCAGGTAAAAGGAAGTTAACTTCTCTAAAATATCCCGCACCAGGTGATTCTGGGACTTCCCACACTTCCTGCTAAGGAAATCTTCTACACAACTACATCAAGAGTGCACAATTCAGAGAGATTTTTCCACCATGATTTTGATGCATTGTATGGGCCTCTAATGATCATGTTCATGTCACTGATCTTTAGAAGATCTCATGTGTTGAGATCCCTTCATCTAGAGTCTGCTAGCTGTAGTTGACATCTCATATCTATTTGGCTCACTATCACAACTAGGTGTGTGGCGTGACATGAATCTTTCTACCACTACTACCTACTGTTGCACCTTGGCTTAGGTGGGAATGAACAAGGGCACATTGACAGTATATATCTCTCTACAGAGTCCTTGATCAAATGTCTATTATCAGAAAATACCAATAATAGACCAGTAGACCACTGACTCTAGCCAATCCTCTACTGTTCGAGGGCATGGCTTACTACGGAACCACAGTCGTCTCTGATGCTGGAACTTGTGAAGTGCGCCAAACCTATGCACGTTCTCATCCCAATTTGTTGGGGCAGTACTCTTCCCAACAGGTAGGGGAACTACTACCTACCCACCCGGAGAAATGGGCTCGCATGATTGGATCTGAACTGATCTTTCCTAACTCACAGAATCATCTCCAAGAACAGTAGCTAGTATCCTGGATGGCTTTCATCATGAAGGAATCTTGAATGTTATCAAGGAGTTCTGCGGTAAGATGAGAATAACTATATATATCTACAATGTTGGGGATCTGACTCGAGAAAGGCAGTCAAAGACTCAATACTATATGATGCATGTATCATTTTTTCCTCCAACAGGTGTCTTAGGGAACTGAGTCAACATGCGGGTAATCAGGGTCCAGGTGAATTGATTCGTCGGCCGCTCATACCTCCACTGGACTCCCTGGCCTAAGAGCTTCTCTCGAGACACGTCAACAATATTTCCCTAAGCCTAACCAAGACCATATTAGGGAAACGTACGAACAATGTCCCAAGGGTTGAACCACCTCTGATACCACTCTGTCAAGACCCGAACCGTACTTGGGCTTGAACTGCAACTACCCGAAGACCACCTCCATAGACCAGGGGCTGATGACTAGTTCCGAAGGCACAACAAACTCGGGGAGGCATTTTCCTAAGAACATATACACAAAAATGTAGCCAACACAATGAAAAAATTCAAATAGAGAGACGAAATCAAGGTTCCACATTAATATAAAATGGAAACCAAACAAAAATGCATCGACCTATAACAGTACAAGTAGAAGAAAATAAAAGTTAAAAGGTAAAGGGGAAAAATACACACCCAACTGGAAAAGTGCCACAACCCAGCATCATGTGAAAAAGTAAAATAGCAGGAAGAGTCCCACTCCTGAATCCCAATCTACGACCACCACACGTGGTCCATGCATCATGTATCCCAAAGCTCCACTGATGTCAAGAATCAACCTGTCTGTCATCTGGAATGGCACGCCAAATGTGGGAAAATCCCAAGTAGGGGTGAGTATAAGAATACTCAGTATGATTCACAGAAAGATCGAGGGAGATGCAAGTGATGTACTAAATATGAGAGATGTAAGAGATAACAAGGTACAACAAGATTGAACAAAAATATTATAGCACCACCCAATAATAGATATGATCGCTAAATGAATCCCAAACGAGAGACAAAGGGGATCTTCATCTCATAGATCACACCAGGTATATGCCCATACATATACCCAGGGAAACTAGATAAAAATGTAACTTGGACCTGTAGTCTAGAGACAAGTTACAAAACCACATAACCACGCTAGGGATGTAGTTCAATGATTCCAAAAATCACTTGTCTGGGAGAACTATCTCCATGAGTCTGATGGCTCTGATAACGTCCGTTTGAAAAGTATCATTTTTCGGAATGGTGACGAGAGATAGATGCACCCATTATGGGAGAACACACTCCTGAGTGGGAAAAGATAACGATATATATATACAGTCATTATTGGATAAAAAACTCTTGAGTGGGGGAAGATCACAATACACAGATGATATTCAACGCCAGGGCCATGGTTTATACCACGACTCATCCGGATTCACCTGCTATATTGAGGATTAATGCCCGGTAGAGTTGGTCATGTCAATGCATGACTCTACCTAGTGTCAAGAATGGATAGAGGATCTCTCTCCAGGCCTCTGAAAGGGATACTCGACTCTATCTGGTAAAGCCTTGCTGAAGAGAGTGATCACGATACACGAATGATGATCACTGCCAGGGCCCTAGAAGATACTACGACTCATCCAGATTCACTTTCTAGGAAGAGAATGAATTCCAGGTAGAGTTGTTCATATCGATGCCTAACACTACCTAGGTTCAATAATGGATAGAGGATCTTGCTCTTGGTCTCTCTGAGGGATACCTGAATCTATCTCGAAAAGTCATGCTAAAGAGAGAGATCACGATACACGGATGAAGATTACTTCCAGGGCCCTGGCACATACTGTGACTCATTAGGATTCTCCTGCTAGATAGAGTATCAATGCCCTATAGAGTTGGTCATGTCGATGCCTGACTCTACATGGGGTCATGAATGGATAGTGGATCTATCTCTGAGCCTCTCTGAGGGATACCTGGCTCTATCTCAAAAATTCATGTTGAAGGGATCGTACTCCCGTAGTTGGACATGATACTTGAACTTCATGGGAATGTGAAAAGGGGCACTAACCCAAATGAAACATGTCCAAGATACGGTGGAAAAGAAGATCAGGCCATATACTGAGAGGTACACGATGTGTTGAAATTTCACACGTCGGGTCTTCTGACCCCGGGTACTACCCGTGTACAACGGCCGGTGTCCCAAAGCTAGTTGTTAAAAATGAAACTACATGGTGTGTAAAAAGATAACACATCGTGTCTAATTATATGGGGTCTTCCCCATGTACTCTAGCCATGTGCACGTACACGCTCTCATCCCATGTACTCCAACTCGTGGAATTGGTACCCAGGGTGACCCATGATATTGGTCGGGTCTAGCCATATTGTTGAGTAGAGACTCCAAGGATATGCACTCATGAGGTGGGGATTCCCACCACTACTGAAGCCGAGGAGTGTGTAATACCCACACCTTGAGTCTTCAAGGGATTAGCCCCATAACTCTCACTGAAATAAATGCCCTAGCTCTCCTCCTCAGGTCATCATTTATACCTGAACCTCCCGAAGTCCCACAGGGGAGGAACCCAAAGGATCGCCATGTCATAAGGGTTCGAACATGAAAGACGGTGCATAAATCTGATGAAAAGTATATATGTTATATGAAATTTAGTACCGAGATCCCGGTTGGATTCGTGTTCAATCCAACTAGGTTGTACATCAAATGACATCGGTTAACCAAATCGGTCACACTGCTGTGATCCATACTAAAAAACACTGAAGATGTATTACCCATTTGTAAAAAACGGATAGCCGGTGGAAAAGTTTCATTTCACCGCAACACGCGTGTATCGGGACACATGGGGTCCACATATAAACCTCAACATAAATATCCAAAATTGTTATAGAAACCTTCCTCTTTATTTTAGGGTCACAATTCCATAGATAGTTCATCATTCTGACACCGTATGAGGGAGATATGTCAAATACAAGATCTCGTATTAATAATAATATTATTATTAATGGGTGTTTAATAGACCCAATCCATGAATAATAATTTTGTACAAAATATTAGACATGAAATGACCATATTAAAATCAGGGTCATGTCTTTGCTGACGGTAAGTTAATCAGACATCCCACACAAGAGTTATGGTGGGTCGAAGATTTAATAATAATATTAAATCTATTTTGTTTTGAGCGCTTTGGGTACCCATTCCGAAAAACCAAAAAAGACATCATAAATTGGACTCATAATTTCATCTCAAATATAGGGTCACACTGCCACAAACAGTTCATAAAACCAAGGTCACGTGAAGGAGTTATAGTAAAAACATTGTTTTCACAATGAAAATAATAATTATATTATTATTATATTATTATTATTATTTTTAAAGCCTCTTCATTTATCCAAGGGATTATCATGCTCAACCTCTTATATGCGCAGTGCGCACCATGATTGACTCCTCATTTAACTTATTTATTTTATTTTAACATTGTTGGAATTAATATCATAATGATTATTAAAAGTGAATAACACACAACTCTATTTCCACGCATCCTCCTTCCCCCCATGTGCTGCTTGTGTGTGGCGCACAAACTCCATTAACACTTAAATATTATTATTATTATAATTAATAATAATAACAACCACCATTAATGTTCTAATTTATATCCAATTAAATTATTTAACCATGGTTATTCTAAAATTAATTTAAAACCATTCCATTTAATTAATCACAAACCAAAAGCCTCCATTACCATTATTATTTGATATAATAGTAATAAATCCTCCTTCAATTTCATCAATGGGTCACCATAATTATCATTAATTATTATTATTATTATTGATTCCTTCCATGTCACCCCTTCATATTGGCTCGGGCTTTCACCCCCCCCCCAACCATTAGAGCTGTCTCGCATGCCATCAGAGCTACCCCACCCAGCTTCCGCAGTCACCTGATCTCCTGATCGCCTCACCGAACTGCCACCTTGAACCACAAAAACCCTCATCAGACCCATTCCATGGGATCCTTTTACACACCGTTCAAACTTTGATTTTTACTCAGAAAATAGAGACGAATGTGGATCCTTGATCCTTAGGCCGAGATATCCACGTCCATATGTCCTGCTCAACAAAACCTTGAGTTTCTAGTGCGCTTAATTATTTTGCGATAAAGAACATGCAAATAATACACGAACCTTGAATAAGGAATGATCTCGGTCGAAGTGCAGATTGATAGTCATGTTAGTTTTTCCATCGTTTTTGGGAATCATGAACATGGGGAATTGAAAATTAAATATTTATCTTGCCTCAAGTATCTAAAATTCAATATAAACAAGAATAAAATTAATTCAATCAATTATCTATTGATCTGCGAATTAATTTATTTTATTCGCGTTCATCATTAGATATTTAAACCAGGGTAAGGAATCCACAAAAATAAACCCTAGCTTAGGTTTGGATCGATCATTAGTGAAGATTGCATTCATTAAGATCTGTTCGATGTTGATGAGGGTCACACATGCACAAAGATGATAAGAAGATCTTTCATTTGTCACTCTTCGATTCACTTGGATCTAAGGCTTCATTGTTCATTGTTCACTGTTCATCAATGGAAAGAGGAGGAGAAGAGAGGAGTAGATGATTTTTCATTGTTTAAAAAACTAAATTATAAGGATAAACCCTTAAAGGATCATATTTATAACCACTTATTAGGTTAAAATAGCTTTTATTCAAAAAATTAAATAAATAATTATTTACTTATTTAATTATTTTCCCACGATGTTGAAAAAGCCGAACACCCGACGCCAGCAAAAGCTATACCCTACCTAGGGTAAACCCTATATTCTATTCTCATCTTGGGTCTCAGATTTTTTCATTTGAGTCTATGATCGAGGGATATTAGGGTTTGACCTATTAAATGAATAATTTAATTATTTAATTTATGCTTTTAATACTCTACCAATGAGTGAGGGGTCTGAAAATCACGAGATGACATATTTTATGTTGCGCTTAGGGGAAACACTGCATTCCAAATGCAACTGTGGTCTCAGATTTCTTATCTGATCAACAATTTAAGTGATATCCTATTTTCTTTAATTAACACTACATGCGTAATATAAAAACACATAACATTTTTATAAAAATAATTCCATGCACACTGAACCTCGGAATTTCACGCCGTCTCAGTGCCCAGCTTTGTAAATATTCTTATATATATTTCAAAGTCTTACTGGGAAAAAAAATTGGTTCTCTACAATGTCATCATCTAGAATATGACACAAGAAGGAAACTGTAGGGGATAGACTGAGATCTCATCCTAATCACTAGTTTCCAAGAAAAAATCAAACACCAATACCCAAACTAGGCTAAATAAAATCAAATAGAAGTGGGAATATAACCTATATTGAATAAGAATTAAAAAATTAGGTAAGAGATCAAGGTGAAAAACCTAGTGATCTGAATAGGATGGAGTCATTCAAAATCTCTTAACTTATCCCAAGGGTTTGAGTAAGTATGATAGAGAATGTATAAATTAATATTGAGTCTCATAATCCTTAAAAACAATATAGTTGAAAACGAATCACATAATGAATGCCAAACTAATGACATGAACTACTGAGTAACATGTTATGTGATAAATTCATTTTCTTAGTTGGAATTAAATTCCCAGTAAAATAATTAACAATGATAATACCATTGATGTTATTAATTTTTTTATTAACATATTCAACATATTTATTGTCCCATATAGTGAAAAAGTATCATTTTATGAATCTTATATTCATGGTGAAAATATTTTCTACATCCAGTGACCAACAGAAGACCTATGTAAACATCGATAATGTTTTTTATTCACAATGAACCGAAAATAAAAACTCTTAGACATTAAAATAGATCCTACATTTTATCTATGATATTACACATAATACATTTATTAGATATTATTATAAAAATAGATAGTATTTATTTCTACCCTGTATATTGTTTCTATTTTATTATAATATATCATTATTTCATCAGACTATTATATCATTCAATCAACTTACTCCTGTAGGATCGAAATAGTGATGTAGATGCTCAAATTACAAGAGGGGGGGGGTGAATTGTATACTTTTAAAAATTCCTTTGGAACCTTTAATTTTAGTTAATAATAACTATAGTTTCCTTAATCAAAGGAAAGGACTAAGTTTAACAAATTTAAACTAAGAAAATTCACAACACCTGTGACACCAAATTCAAACTTGGAAAGAGATTCCAAAAGTATGTTCCGGAAATATGGTTCTGGAAATTTAAACTTAACAAAAGATTAAAAAGTGAGATTATACCTTAAAGCGTATAGAATCTAAATGAAACAGAGTACAAATAATGAAGTATAGGAATGTTATACTTTCCATACAATACAAAATGCAGCGGAATATAAACCAGTAGTAGAACTACAAGTAACAAGATATAAGTCTTTTAACCCAACGATAAGGGTATCCATCAACCTTGGATAAAGGTCCTTTGATTTATACTTTCAAGCAAGTCTGTCTTACCCACACCAGGGTAAGCCCTCGATACGAAGATCGGAGTCTCTGTCTTGCTATCCCCACAAGCCCTCAACTTCAAGGTAGTTGGCAACCTCTGTCTTCCTCAGCAAGGAAGCCCTCGAACTTCAAGGTAGTTGGCACCTATGTCTTCCTATCCCAAGAATCCCTCGAATGTAATCACCAACATTCGGAGTCGCACGAAGCTTTGAGATTTAATAAAAGCCTCACTCTCTAGAAATCACTTCAATCATGTAATCACATGAGTAGAAGATCTATCAGCCTTTCAGCGTTCAGCATTTAGTATACATTATTTTCAAATGAGCTCCTATTTATAGGTAAGGTCGGCCTCCTTCCTAGAGGTCATATTTTCCTTAAAGATCGGAGGGACCTGTTCACATGTCACTTAGACAACGGTTAATAAGAAACAGAATAGAAGACATCGTTTTATAACAAAACAAGTGTAACAGAATGTATGACATCGTTTTTACATCTAAATCAAAAGTTCAGAATGAAGACTTCGGAGTGAATGTTCAGAGTATAAGGAAAAATAATAAAGAGTAGTGAAAATATAAAGGCATAAGCAAAATGAATGTTTGGAGTCTAACCAAAAATAATTTTTCGGAGTCTGAATTAATTTAGAGTGTATAAAACAAAGATGATCATATTCTGTTTAATAGGTGAATTCGGAACGGGAATTCAGAATGAGAATTCGTCATCATAATTCGTAATGAGAAATCTTCATCAGAATTCGTAATGAGAATTCTTCTTCAGAATTCGTTATGAGAATTCCTCACCAGAATTCAGAATGAGAATTCGTCACCAGAATTCGTAATGAGAATTGATCATTAGAATTCGTATTTAGAATTCGTTATCGAACTTCATAAGAATTCGTATCCTGATCCTGGAATAGAACTTAGTCAGAGTTCATATCCGTAATTCGGAATGAACCTTCCTTACAGTTCTTATCCAGAAATCGGATCCTAAAACAGAATGCTTCATATCAATGTTTCAACGATTCCATGAAAATGAATCCGAATCTCATTCTTAAGAAAAAATATGCATGAAAATATGATAAGAATAATTTTTCTTATAAAAGTGATTTTCCTTATAAAAGAAATTTTCCTTAAGAAAGCTATTTTTCTTATAAAAGAAACATTCTGTAAGATAAGATGTTTGTTATTTTCAAAATAATAAGGAATGGAAAAGTCATAAGGAAAACCTTATTGACTCAAGAAGCTGACAGAAGAAATGAACTTCCAGATTCAAGAAGTGAGAGATCTGAATGGGAAGCTAAATTCTGTTTCTCAAAACTAGAAGTTTGAAAGGGATCATCGGATTGATTTTGAAGAAAGGAAGAAGGCTCAGGAAGAAAAGATCAAAGCTCAGGAAGAAATGCTGAAAGCCCAGGAAGAAAAAATTGAAGCTCAATCTGCAAGAATAGTTGTCTTAGAGAAGCAAGCTGAACTCGATCATAAAGACATGAAGAAGATCAAGATTATTCTAAAGGGGATCATGTCGAAGGATAAAGATCCGAAATAGCCAAATCCTATCTTTTTGTTGTATTGGTTGTTGCTGAGATTCAAACCTAATGAATTTAATGTTTGTCATTTCTATTGTTGTCGTTACTAATTTTTTCAAGAACTTTGTTATTTTTTTCCATTCCCTCCAATTCTTTTTGAAAATCACAAAGGTGGAGAAGGAAATGATCCTTAAGAAAAAGAAGAACTCTAATAAGAATTTATCAATAGGGGAGAAGGAAAAGATCCTTAAGAAAAAGAAAAACTCTAATAAGAGATTGTTTAAGGGGGAGTTTTTCATTAAATAAGACCTTCTTATTTATCATACCGGAAATCTGAATATGATCCTTAGAGTTTCAAAGCCTAAGGGGGAGTTAGTCATATTCATCAATATCCTTAAAGAAAATGGAGATAAGCCTTAATGATTTTCTTTCTTCTTAGAATTTCTTTTTCGTAAGGATGTTTGTGCTTTCCAAAAAGGGGGAGATTATTGAGTCAATAAGGTTTTCCTTATGACTTTTACATTCCTTATTGTTTTGAAAATCACAAACATCTTATCTTAAGGAAAGATTCTTTTATAAAAAAAATTGCTTTCTTAAGGAAAATTTCTTTTATAAGGAAAATCACTTTTATATGAAAAATTATTCTTATCATATTTTCATCCATATTCTTTCTTAAGAATGAGATTCAGATTCATTTTCACGGAATCGTTGAAACGTTGATATGAAGCATTCTGTTTTAGGATCCAATTTCTGGATAAGAACTATAAGGAAGGTTCATTCCGAATTACGGATATGAACTCTGACTAAGTTCTATTCCAGGATCAGGATAGGAATTCTTATGAAGTTCGATAACAAATTCTCAATACGAATTTTAATGATCAATTCTCATTACGAATTCTGGTGACGAATTCTCATTCCGAATTATGATGAGGAATTATCATTACGAATTCTGAAGAAGAATTCTCATTACGAATTCTGATGAAGAATTCTCATTACGAATTCTGATGACGAATTCTCATTCCGAATTCAAGTTCCGAATTCACATATTAAACAGAATCTGATCATATTTGTTTTATACACTCTGAATTAATTCAGACTCCGAAATATTATTTTTGGTTAGACTCCGAACATTCATTTTGCTTATGCCTTTATATTTTGACTACTCTTTATTATTGTTCCTTACACTCCGAACATTCACTCCGAAGTCTTCATTCCGAACTTTTGAGTTAGATGTAAAAACGATGTCGTACATTCTGTTACACTTGTTTTGTTATAAAACGATGTCGTCTATTTGGTTTCATATTAACCGTTGTCTAAGTGACACGTGTATAGGTCCCTCCGATCTTTAAGGAAAATATGACCGTTGGGAAGGAGGCCGACCTTACCTATAAATAGGAGCTCATTTGAAAATACTGTATACAGAATGTTGAACGCTAAAAGGCTGATAGATCTTCTACTCATGTGATTACATGTTTGAAGTGATTTCTAGAGAGATAGGCTCTTATTAACTCACAAAGCTTCGTGCCACTCCGAATGTTGGTGATTACATTCGAGGGCTTCCGGGGATAGGAAGACAGAGGTGCCGACTACCTTGAAGTTCGAGGGCTTCCTTGCTGAGGAAGACAGTGGATGCCAACTACCTTGAAGTTGAGGGCTTGCGGGGATTGCAAGATAGAGACTCTGATCTTCGTATCGAGGGCTTACCCTGGTGTGGGTAAGTCAGACTTGCTTGAAATTATAAATCAAGGGACCATTATCCAAGGTTGTTGGATACCCTTCTCGTTGGGTTAAAAGACTTATATCTTGTTACTTGTAGTTCTACTACTTGTTTATATTCTGCTACATTTTGTATTGTAAGGAAAGTATAACTTTCTTATACTTCCTTATTTGTACTCTGTTTCATTGAGATTCTATACGCTTTAAGGTAGAATCTCACTTTGTAATCTTTTGTTAAGTTTAATTTTCTGGAACTTACTTCCGGAATCTCTTTCCAAGTTTGAATTTGGTGTTAGAGGTGTTGTGAATTTTCTTAGTTTAACATTGTTAAACTTAGTCCTTTCCTTTTCTTAAGGAAAATATAGTTATTATTAACTAACTTTAAAATTTCCAAAAGAATTTTTCAAAGTATACAATTCACCCCCCTCTTGTAATTTGAGCATCTACATCACTATTTCGATCCTACAACTCCTAGAGTGGGGTGAACATTTTTAGTCATGTTTCAAATTATAATTAACTCTCCCTCTATTAATGTAATATCTCCATAACATTCGGGAAAAAATATTAGTATCGATCATGATATTGATAATGATATCTATAATGAAACCAAAAATATCCTTCCTCGATAGTGTTCCCCAAGGCTCACCTATATCAGCCAATTTTTATGTAGGATTATATTTTCAATCATGAAAGGAATTTTTTTTGGTGGCAATGTTTAATGGAGAAAATAGATTTCTTATAATCAGATTGTTCCATAGGAGAGTTACGAGGACATTTTCATTGATTTAAACCTCTTAATATAGACCTCAGTGATGCTCCCCAAGCCCCCCTGAATTTACTCATACATTCATAATGTACATGAAAATTGAATTTTAGTTTCAATGTTTGTAAACATTATCCAAACATTAATTTATCATATAAATTCAATTTATATTATCCTATAAGTTACATTATTTGAATAAAAATATTATTATGGATTACATCCGCTGAAGAGATGTTTAATGTAAACACATAACATAATTTTTCCTTTAAATTAATGGATTAATTATTCATTATAATGTATGATTATATCATGAAATTACATAATGATATGGATTTTACGTTCACTAAGATAGGTTATGATAGTGATATTTGGATATAACCATATAGTACCCAATGATATATTCAATCACTTATAATATTCTATTTAAAAAAAGTATTGCGTACCCTATTATACACTCATATTTAACTATATGATATAGTCGAAGACATAAAATTTTTAATATTATCTTCAGATTATATATCCCCTATTAATCATTCTTAAATCACGAATTCAAGAAAAAAAATATTTATTCATGCCACTGCGCACAATATTAGATTTTTCCTTCAATGATTAACTCAAGTGAAAAAAATATAATAGAATATATGTATCACCACATTTTAATTCCAATGTAATATATTTCTACTAGGTTATAACATCAAATTATGAAATACAATATATGATATAACAACACTACAAAAAATAATCACCCCATTAGTTGGTATGTCATCCATCTAATAAATAAATAACACCATTTCTAATGGTCCCACCAATTAGATTCCCAATTAAATTATAAATTCAACTGGGTCTAGATATTCCATTAAATAATATCCAAATATATAAAACCAATCTAACATAAAAAATAGAAACATATATTGGTCAATATCTTTTACACCATATTACATTGACCTAAAATGTTACCAGATCACATGTCGCGTTGACAAGACATGTATATTCAAGATGATCATGTTGAATCTAGTGTAGTAACATTCAAATTAATATATACAGTGCATAAACCCACAATATATAAAGTATATACTAATTAACCAAAAATGTTTTCTTGTTCTTTTTTATGTTGGAATGGGACTACACTAGTTTGAAACATGTGTTTAATCCATGTAACCATTATCCTCAAAAATCATTCAACATCAAGATAACCAAGTAGCTTAATTGAAGTTCATTATAAAAACTGATCAAACAATCCTATATTTTGTATTTCATTATTGAAATACAATAACCAATAACATTTTATTGAATATAAGTGATTATAACATCGATGGTCAACCCAATATTATGCAATTCTCCCCCAGACCATTCTTCCCAAGCTCATTATTCCAATAATAACCATTGTTCACCAGAATTACTTCACCAAAGTGGGTAGTTCTCTATATTATCCACCAATATATTACTTATGTAACAATTCCTATAAAGGAAAACAAATCAGTTAACACCCGAAATGCCGATAAAACTAAGATATTATTAACAAAGAAATATTAAAAGTTCATATATGATAAAATATTAATGTATATGATTATTTTATAATTTAAAAACAATTGTTTCACCATTATACAGGATTTTAAACTACCCTTGACTCAGAAAATGTACAAGGTAAGTGTCAATTCTACAATCTCTTTATTATCTGAGGTTGTTTTTACTGAAGTTTTTACTGGGACCTCTTTATCATCCACATCAATGTTTCTTAAAAATGAATTTCAAAACATGTTTTTAATGGATAAAGGGGTAAAGTAATTAATAACCTTATTTAACCATATATGTTTTGGAATGAATCATTCCGACATTTTCCAAACAATATACTTTATGACCTTTTCAATAAAATTATGATAAGAATGTTTTTTCAACTTATACGGCGAGTGCGGATATTTTCCGCCATTATACATTATTGAAGCTTCCCTTAAAAGCTTATAATAATATTTTCAAAATAATTTTTTATTTATAATTATGTGACTATTAAATTATTTCAAAATAGAAATAGATATTTCTCTAAAAAAATATTTTGATTTCATCTATGTCAACAGCCATTGATGGATTTTAAGTATTTTTTATGTTGATTAATTATGATACATAGCATCAATATTGTATTGATGGTTTTGTGAAGTGTTTAACTATGTATGTGCTATTTTTATACCATTAATGGTTTATTGTTAAATTATTGAAAAAATTTATGCTAGTTTGAACACAAATGTTTATGTTATATTTCAACCTTTTCTAATGAGGAATGTATTGGACTTAGTAAGTGACGGGTGGAGCCCGCTATAGGTCCTCGATGCATCAGTAGGTATCATGAGACAACTCGATGTGGAATTGGCCGAGGCATTTCCCGATTTGATATATGGATTTTAATGAGGCCTTAATCATTTTTAGATATCTTGGTCGAAGCCTTGACAATATTTTTCAAGAATATCCAATATTATGCATTCTCTCTTTATGAATGTGGCTATTGATATTTCATGTGATTATTCGACTAGTAGAATATCAATGTGAATATGTAAATGAAATTATTTTATTGTATCTTTTACATATTATGCTGAATATTAATCTTCAAAGGCATTTGTTTTAGTGTTATACATTTCCTTAAATGTTTATGCTTATTTATGAAAGTTTCCGCTATATTGTTATCCTTACTGAGCATCTAAGCTCGCCCCTTTCTATGTTTTAATTTTCCCATGATTCCGAGAGGTGTATAATTATTGATAAGAATGGTTTAGATTGGGGATTAATGGAGATATCAAAGGATAATTTATGTTCTATTTTATTTTCTAACGGTTAATGTTATGTTCATGTATGTAATCTATTTTCCACAAATGCTAAATTGATTGTCTTTCGGTGATTGATTCCTTGTAATCATGCTAATGTATTAAAATAATGCACCGACTATTGGTTTCTCGGGTCAAGGAATTTCATTATGGTATCAGAGGAAGTTTATAAACAACCTTGTAAATAGATTTAGTTAAACTATGATTAGATAAAATTACCCAAACATAGAATTTTAAGATTAGTATAGAAGAAGTTCCTTGAATTTTGGTACTGTAGAGATACTCTGAGTTTTAAAAGAAATACAACCCTGTCTGGATACGAGTAGGTAGAGGAGGCTCTATCATAGATGCACATAGCGGTAAAACCCGAAAACACCGCTTTGAAATAGACTCGAACGGGAACTGGTTCACGAAAACGGGCCTTGCGACACTCTTCGTTACGACACTCCCAGGGGGATATGCTTCAGATAATGCTCATTTTCTTTATAAATAATTATGAAGGATTAATGAGTATATACCTACTCAAAAAAAATATTTTAATGGATTATATCCATAAACTAATCAATTTACATTAGGTATTTTACAAGATTGGAATTATTCATTGCAATTCATAAACTGACCTAGTGTATGCCATAAGGAATGTGAATTTCATAAATACGTATGATCCAAAGAGTAATAAGGATCATATATTTCACTGTATTAAGCCATCACTTAAATGGGAAATATTCTCCCAGGTATTTTCAACAAATGAATAAATAGTATCATGCATAAATAATTCTCTGAGTCCTATGGATTTGAAGGGAAGAAAAAGAAGAAAATGATGGAAGAGAGAAGATGGATAAAGGGAAGAGAGAAAAAATGATTTTCCAATATGTGATAACTGTGAAAAGAATCACCTTGGTATAATCTTGAAGGGAATGTGAGTTTTTTATAAGTGTGGAGAAAAAGGACACCAAGTACGTGATTGAAAGGGTAAGAAAAATGTTTCAAATGTACAATACTTCATCTGAAAGGATTTGGGACACTACACGAATCAATGTCAAAATCATCAGTGTATACCCCAATTGCTGGTATTGGATAATAGTCAAGATATCATACTACTGAAGATGAAGAGGAATGATTAAATTTTTTACGTTGTTATTAATGTATTCTTTCATTTGAGTATTTTTTTAATGATATACATGTTATAAGAATTAGGAATTATATAAGGATTGTACTGCAATACTATTTCATTAAGGACTTGAGATTCTGTGGAACTAAGGAAAATGACTCAATATCATGTTAAATTTTTGGAAAAAATATGGTTGAGTGAAAGATAATCCATAATATGGTTCTGATTCTAACATAGCGATTTTGTAATAATACATTATTGATTTGGATAAATTGTATTGGATATTCATGACTTCATTAAAAATAAATAATGATTTGTACATTCCATCAATTTTGGAGTTTACAACATTTTTGGATAGAAGGAGTATATCCAGTTTTCTATAAGTTATAAGGTAGAATGAATTTAATCAATAAGGTTTTATGTTAATTCAGGATGATGCAGTGTTTTAAAAGAATACATGATGAAAGTGTTCACATTTTATTACATGAAAAATGGATCTCCATTGTGTTTACCTTCCTTATAAATTTTGGTCTCTGAGTTTGGACAGAAGTATTGTGAATAATTTTAGTTTGATATTATTTTTGGATTTCTATAAAATGACAACCCGGACGTCATGAGGAAACTCATCACATCAGTAATTCTCGCGAGACTTGAACCCGCAACCGAAGGGAGACAATGGTGTATCACCTACCACTGGCCTAAGGGATGTCCTGGATTGAATACTATATTTTTTTAAGTCTGGTGGATGAATAAAAAAATCATTTTTTGTAACACTATACAAATAGGATAAATATAATATATTTTTTATGTTATATTTTCATTTAGAGTGAAAGATGAGTTTCTAGTAGAAATTAGTTAATGGATGGATCACTAATTGATCAGTATATATTTGTTTCTCTTATTAAATGATGAAATTAATTCATAAAAATTAGGTAAGGGATCTTAAAACTAAAATGTGTTATCCTAATTCTTTATATTTGTTTTTCAACCGATGATATTTTAAATCATCATAGATTGATGCATTTGAGGCCCTCAATTCTATAATTGTTTGTGAATGATGACTTTAATCAGTCCCTATAAATATTTACATTTTCCACCAAAAATGTGTCTTTAATTGAAACATATGTTCTTCTAATCGAGATCATAATTTGGTGGTGAACCTTTTATTTCCTTACTTCTCTTATTAAGACTAAATATTATTAACTCAATTTCTGATGTGGGGTTTCCCACAATGGTATTTTCTATTTTCAGCCATTTAATTTAAATTTTTTTTTCAAATTATGAGGATTCAATTTATTTATGGAAGGAATAATGTAACACCCCAAGATTTCATAGTACTTTATTTCTTCAAAGTAATGCAAGAACATGCACTACACGTAACATTGAGTCCAAGCGCACCATGACTTACCAAACTAGCCGTTCAAAAGCGGTTATGAGTAGTATTAACCGGATTTTAAATTTTATATAATCCTTATTTTTTAGAATCCATATTATGAGTTTCTTAGATATAATGTAAGAACAAATTCATTTTTTTTCAGATAAAAAAATTATTTTTCAATAATGAAATTTTACATCCTTTTAATGGAAAACCATTTTTAAATAAAATATTTGAAACTTTTATATATTCAATTTGACAAAATAAACTTCTTCTATATTATTTCGACATAAAAACTTAGTTTAAAATTTTTTTGGTGTTTTTTTAAACATTATTATTTCGGTCAATAGTGAAAAATACTATATTTTAACTGAAATCAATTTTTTATTAAAAATAATTTATAGTGATAAATTATACATTTTAATGGATTTTATGTATAAATATATTATGTTTTTACCATTTAATCCAATGATGGTAATTTTAAGTAATTTCACTTTAAAATTATACATAAACAACTGTCAATCTTTTGATAGTTATTGTTTCTTAAAAACACGATATATGTTTTGACAATGAAAATTAATTTTAAAATAATAAATGAAACTTCTATGTTGTTTTTGTTAAAATAGACTTCAGTTTTGAATTCATAATATCAAAATTAGGTTAGTGTGAATTTTTTGTATTTTTCTGAAAACATTCAATTTTTGATGAATAGTTAAAAACACTGAGTTATTGTTTAAAACCGAATTTTTATTTAAATAAATATTTATTTTATTTAAATTTATTTTAGGTAAATATAGATACATAATACCTATATATGTTCAATTTAATTCAATGGAGTCATTTTCTAAAAATATTAGATATATAAAATTTTATTGAACTTTTCACCGTCTTTTACCTACATCGTGGAAGAATTTACAAATTCGCATGAAACGAAATTTTACCACTTCTATGAGAGGAATATAAATACACTGAGGGTCATGATTGATATCTGTAATAAGAATGTGGTTCAATAAGATAAAAATGATTTTTGGTAAATAGTAACTTTTTACATTTATTTACCATGGTTAAAATTAAATAGGGTAATTAAGGGTAATAATGATATCATTCTTACCCTAAAACATGTCTTAATTCTATTGAATATGTGTAATTCAACCAAAAAAAACCATTGAAATAAAATATTATCTTTTAGGTCCACATGGATTATATTAGGAAATTTATTAATATTTAATTCAAAGAAGAGTTATAAGAGTTAAAATCCATGTTTAATAACTAAAACATTTTTAATATAGAGTTATACAAAAGATAAATTAGACTATATATATTAATTAGAAAGATAAAACTTTTTCCCAAAAATTGTATTTTATTTATAATTTGTAGATATTAAATAATTAAATTTAATTATGAAATAATGATGATGCTGTAATTATTATATTAATTAAATTATAAAATAATTGAAATTAAAAATATCAAAATAAATGTAATTTGAATATTTTTATAAATTAGACTAATTTTATAGGTTAATATAATATTTTAGGGTTGGTTAGATATATTTTGGTTGAATTATTCATCCTATTATAATTTAAATAAAACAAATTCTAAATTTTGTCAAAATTGAAATAAAATAGTTTTTAAAACAAATATTATATTATTAATTGATATAATAGTCCTAAAAATCTATGGTTCAGAAAAATACTTATATAATAATATATATGACAGTAATGAACCTATTGGGGATCTATTGGATTTTTATTTAATTTTATTAACCATATAATATAAAAATACAAATAGACATGGAAAATGTCAAATTATTTAATTAATAGTTAATCTAAATGTTAAAGTTAATATGGGGACCTAAACATATATAAAACCTATTGGTTGAGTGTTTTTCGACCCATACCCACCTTATAATTTATATAATTATTTTGGGAGATATTATAAATACAAAATGAATTTATTATAAAATAATATTTTATGATTTTCCTATGGTGCCCCTCACCCCTCTTATAAAAGCGCACTTCCCCTTCTGTCAAATTCACACCCCCAAATCCATTTGTCTTGAAAAAACCTTACCCAAATATCCTCTCAAATCTCTTCCATTCATCCTAGTGGCCTCTAATTTAGTCATAAATCCTACCTACAAATCCCTTTTGATCAAATCAAAAGGAAGTACCTGAAGAAGAGGTATATATTTCATCACCTCTTTCAAGTTCCTTTATTCTTCCACTTCATCTTTCGTTGTTGTTTCCATTATAAAATAATAAATCCAGTATATTCTATATACTATGAAGTTATTATAAATATGGTATAACCATATTCATTATTCTATCCATCCTTTGAATGACATGTCACCATACGTGCGTACGTACGGCTTACCGTCTCCACGTCATGGTGTAATTGTTATTCAATACATTATTTTTTTGATTGGTATAATAATGATTTAAAATTTATGTAAATAATAAATATAACATGACAATTATTCTTCATATATGATATAATATAAAATTATATATTATTTTAATATCAAAAGAATGATATTGTTGCTAATGCATACATACGGATAACCGTCTCCAGGAACGCGATGAGATTTGTTCCCCATCGAATGCATTCAAGATTAATTTTCATTAGCTGGTTAAAATTATTATTTTAAGACTTAATATCATTATGATTATGAATATGATACATCATTTTTATAAAAAACATTACTTATGTAACAAATCATATAAAGGAAAACGAATCAGTTAACAACCGAAATGACAATAATACTAAGATATTTTTAACAAAGCACTATCAAAAGATCTTATATATTATCATATTAATGTATATGATTCATGAATAATTTAATAAAAACTATTTCACCATTATATAGTAGGATAAACTACCCTCAACCAAGGAAAAGTAAAAGGTAAGGGTTAATTCTACAACCTTATTATTATTCAAGGTTGTTTGTACTTAAGTATCTATCGGGACCTCTTTATCATCCACATCCTTGTTTCTTAAATATGAATTTGAATACATTTTTTTACTAGATAAATGGGTAAAGTAATTTATAACCTTATTTGACCTTTTATTTTTTAAAGGAATCTTGTCTTTGTTTTCTAAACAAGGTAATTTATTACCTTTTCAAAAAAATTATGATAAGAATATTTTTTAACTTATACGGTGAGTGCGGCTATTTTCTACCATTATAACATCATCGAAGCTTCCCTTAAAATATTATAATAATATTTTAAAACTAAATGTTTTCATTATAATTATGTGACTCCTAAATTATTTCAACATAGAAAAAGATATTTCTCTAGAAAAAGGTTTTGATTTCATCTATGTCTACATCCTTTGATGGATTTTAAGTTTATTTACAGTTGATTTATTATGATAGAAAACTTCCATATTATATTGAAGGGTTTTTGATATGTTTTACTGTGGATGTGGTATTTTTGAACCATTCATGGTTTATGTTTAATGTACTGACATTTTGTATGCTAGTTTTAATATGAATTTTTATGTTATATTTAATCTTTTTCATATAATGAATTTATTGGACTTTGTAAGTGACTAGTGGAGCCTGCTATAGCTCCTCGATGCATTAGTAGGTCTCATGAGACAACTAGACCTGGAATTGGATGAGGCTTTTCCCAATTTGATATATGATTTTGTCTGAGGCCTTAATCATTTTAGATGTCTTGGTCGAGGTTTTCACAAATGGTTTCAGAATGTCCGGCATTATACATTCCTTCTTTATGAAAGTGGCTATTGATATTTAATGTGATTATTTGACTAGTATAATAACGATATGAATAAGTAAATGGAATTATTTTATTATAAGATTTCCATATTATCCTGAATTTTAAGCTTCAAATTCATTGTTTTTAGACTTATACATTTTCTTAAATGTTGATGCTTATTTATGAACTTTTCTTCTATATTGTATTCTTTATTGAGCATCTGAGCTCACCCCTTTCTATGTTCTAATTTTCCCAGGATTCCAAGAAGTGTATTATGATTAATAAGTAGGGTTACTCTAAGATATTAATATATTTCTCAAAGGATCATTTATGTTGTGTTTTATTTTCTAATGTGTAATGTAACATTCATCTATGTAATCTATTTTCCAAAACTGCTAAACTGATCGGTATTTCAGAACTTGATTCCTTTTAATCATTAAAATGTATTAAAATAATGCACTGACTCTGGGCTTCTGTGTTTGGGATGTTACATTGTTGCATTATAAAAAATCATGTCTTATTATATTAATATAGACATTAATACATTAAATAATTAAACATTTATATATAATTATAATTATTTTGTTATTATATTAATCATTGTATTATTTATTTATTTATTTTCTTTTTCATTTATAATGAATACATGTATTTAATTTACTATTACATCAAAGTATTTAATTATTGTTTTCTACGTATGAAATTATTATATAAATTAATATATAATATTGTTTAAATTTAATAAATCTTATTTATCTAGTAATATTTAATTTAATTTTTTTTATATTCTAATATTTTAATTTACATTATGTAGGAAATTCTTGCGTGGATAATGAATCGCGGAGAAAGAAATTTGTGTATCCCATGCATATCATCACACAGTAGACTGGATTTAAGATAACCCAAAATGAGATATATATATATATATATATATAATTATATTAAATTATTTCATTTCATTATACTTTAAATCTCAATAATAAAACACACTCCCAATACCAAAGGGTTCAATTCCTCTAAATATTTGTTTAATACCTATTTTAATTCACAATAATACTTCAACAACTCTCAAAATAGTTTCCACACATTATTCCCTCCTAGTCACAACCTTTCATATATGTTCTCATGGTAATGGATAAATATAATAAGGGAGTGAGCTCAACCCCTCAATATGGGTAGATTTAGACAAATGACTACATAATAATATATCATTGTATCATAAACATGTGATAAATCATGAACCTAGGATAAATAATTAATAAAAGGGATAAGATCATGGAATTATATAATTTGGTCATAAATAATGAAAAAATTGTCAAATATTAGAGAAGATTAATATGGAATCATAAAGGAATAATAATGAGGGCACAAAATTTTTTACGTCACAGGAATGTGAAAACATAATACAATATTCCTAATACATGGACACCTAGAATACAGTTTTTGAAACATTATAAAATAATAACGATCCATTGAAATATAATAATGTAATGTGGTAACATATTACAATTATTCTTATAAGTATATAGAAATCATAGGAATATGGAAACATCATATTATAATTATTATTCATGGAAACATTGCATGATAATGTTTCCAAAAACATAAGAATTAAAAAAATCAATACATGTGTCAAGGTTAACAACCAATGTAATTACCCCATATTTAGTTAAAAAAGATTTGGTTATTACATAATTACGTTGTTATATGATATGAGATATTGTCTCATAATGGAGAAAACAATTTAGAATTATTGGGAGACTAGATACATACACAATTTCTTAATTGCATTATAAACCTAAAGCATATATTATAAAATTCATGACAACATTTTTATTACTTTTATTAAATCGTAACGATAACTCTATGATCCCTTATTAGTACCTTGGGAAAAGAAGTATATAAATTTTTGAGCTCATATTCTTAGTAATGGTTTACTATAGTTGAAAGTATTATGAATGCATAAATAATAAATAATACGGTAGAGTTAATAATTAGAAAACAAGACATATAATTAATATCTTGACCATGAAATAAATCCACAAAAAAATATGAACATAACAATCTCAAGTTCTATAATTATTGAAGTCATAATTATTAAATTAATAATTCAAAATATCAGAATCATATTATCAAGGACATCGATAAGACACTTTCAATAAATGGGTAGGTTTATAAAACTACTAAAATAATGCTTATGAAATTAAAAATCATTTGTCTCGTGAGATCTTAATAGATGAATGAATGTGATATAACTGACCCCACACATCAATTAAACATGTATAGGGGTATAAAAACCCCCAACTATAACTTAAACATATCCAATGAATTCCTATTGTACGAAATGAAAAATTTAATAAAAAATCAATAAACCTTAGTAATAAAAAATATCCCCAATAAATCAAATATATATGTCATTAGTATTTCCATATTCAATGGAATAACATCATTAGTAAGTTTCTTTTAATTCATGATATGTAGAATAATGGGTATGTGGTTTAGTATACTATGAAATTATTCCAAATATATCAATTTTATAAAATAACATGTACATGATGGATAAAAATCATGTTAAAAGAATGATGGAGAGTGATAGAGAATCTAACATCATTGAATTGAATTATATATTAACAAATACTTTTAAAAATATTAATGCACAAACCATGAATAATTAAGGGATTAAGGAATATAATAAATAAATTAAAAATAAATTCAATATATTATAGTCATGTATTTTTAAAAATATAAATTAAATGGGTTAGAAAATTTTAATACAGTCTTAAAATAACTTCTTTATCATTATTGTAAAAGTTAAGATAGGCTAAAATATTTTCATAAGGATTAAATGATAATTTTTAAAAAATGTTTTTAAAATATTTTATAATAATTTTGTTTTTAAAATAATTAATTCTTATGTAATCAACTCTGAATTTGTGTATAAAAAATCCATAGTTGAAAAAATTTCCATATTTAAAACTATTAAGATTAATAATACTCCTTTATTATAATAATTGAAATTTCCAAGATTAATTGAAAAATAATTTATTTAGAGAAGCATGTAATCATTTATAGGAATATTAATATTTTATGAAATAAATAATTTTTTAAAAACATGGAAAGTTGGTAAATTATAAAAAACAATATTTTCCCACTTTTCTAATGAAAGTAAAAAATAACCCATGTCAAAAAAAAAATAAAAAAAAATTACTTTTAAAATGTTAAAATGATAGCCGAATATTCTAGAAATTTAAATTAATAAATTATATAAATATAAAGAATAAATAGTGAGAAAAGATAATGAATATGGACATTGTAGAGAAGTATACCCATCCAAAAAAAGAAAAATAAGGCCAACTTTTCGGATAATGATTATTTTGGAGGTATTAAGAAACATAGATTGGAAAATTGAAATAATATGTGTAATACTAAGAGATAATAACAGTATGGGAAGATATATTTGGATTATGAAAGTAGATAAAAATAATTACACCAATAGAAAGTGAAATATAAACTATACATACAAAAAGATAGATTGAAACATAAACACATACCTTGGATTCCAACCTAGAATAACACATTCCATCCTAAAATATAAAAAATTTATATAAGTTATTAATAAATATTAGATCCATATTTATATTACTATTACATTATTTCATCAATTTTAACTTATTTCTTCTAATTTAATCATAATTGGTCGTTAAAATAAAACATTTATGTGTTAACATATCATCATGTTTTGATGGGGTGATTCTGGTCCTATAACCATGGTCATAGTTTCCTAACCAATAAAATCATAATCATGTTATTTATATCATATTTATTCATTAAATATTGTTTAATATCCAAAAATTTTATGAGGTATGGAAAATAAAATATATCAATTAGGGAGGCAATAATTTGCATGTATGCATGATTGATGTATTCATATTTCAATTAATGTAACCAACAAGGATAATAAGTGTTTCATAAAAAATATTAATTAAATAAATGATATATATTTAATTATTATTGTATTGTTATGTAAGTTTTAATAAATTTTTAAGGTGAATGAAAAAAATCGATTAACACAATTACCACTTCCTTTGGTATCCACCTTTAGACCAATCATTAAGTCATCATAGTTCGGTAATTTTTGAGAAGAAAAACAGGTAATGGATAATTTTGATATTAATTTTTTTATTGGATATTAATCATCCTAAAATGCTCAATTATTTTTGATAATTGTGTGAGTGAGGGGGCCTTTTATATGTGAGAGGACTGGAACCACTGTAAATATGCGTAGATTTAAAATAATAGAAATATTTTTTTCAAGTACATGTTTCCCCAAATGGATATTTTTAAGAATATAGGATAATTTATGATCTATATAAAATATTACTATAAAAATTTGAAATGTTTTATTGATATATTAAGTGTTATCCCTTCTGTTTAACACCGTTATTAATCATGTTTTCCTAACAATAGGGACAAATTTTACAATGGTAACAAATTTATATGACCAAAAAAATAAGTTCCTTATTACACAATTTTAATATGAATATTCCAAATTTTGTATCTATTTTGAAATATTATATTTATATAGGTGGTAAAAATGTATCTTAATAAAAACACACAAATTGTAATGAAAAATGGTTTTTTGAAAAATCTATTTTATGCATTCAAACGGATTTTCACAAAAAATATTGATAGATTTAATTATCATTACACTAATTGTATTCTGGTAAAATAATGGATAGTAACATGGATTTAAAAAAAATTATAAACTAATGGTATCCTTTCAAATATAAAATTAATGTGTCAAAAATTGGGATTTCATTTAAGTGAAGGATCAATTTGGTTCAAAAATGTAGATATTATGTTTATAAATCAAAATTAATATTATTAAATGGATTATTTTACATATTAATTATATGTTTCCTTTAAAAAAAATTCACGAATTTCTAGTCATTTCTTTCTAATGATGATGTCATAAAAGTTACAATATTTTGTATGAAAATATTTTTAACTATTCCTTAATAAATCAATAATTCAAATAAAAAAAATCACTATAATATATGATCATCCTTATGAAAACATATTATTATATCCATTTTAAAAAATTAAAATCATATTATTTTTAAATTTTACATATATATATTTTCAGAAAACATTTTTATTATAATTATATAATAAGTCGCCTAAAATAGATTTGGAATGTAGTGTTTACTCGTTATGGTAAAATCTGAAATATTATATTCTACCCCCCCACCCATATAATTTCATCATAAAATTTATATATGCCTTTTTGTATACAAATTTGGGTAATTATAGATCATTTCTTCTTTTTATCCAATATTACTTTTTATAAATAATGATTTCTCCAAATAACATCAACCAGATGACTTTCTCTATTCTGAAACACTTTCTCTCTATTTTCAAGAATTTGAAGAAAATATTCATTATAATAAAATTTAGGTTCAGGATAAATTTCATTAAATGGGAATAAGTTTTTTGGATCCTGTATATATTTCATTAATACTGAAACATGGAATAGGTTCTTCACTTTAAATGGTTTAGTGTAATATCAAAATGATAAACCACAACTATAATTCTTTATAACATTTCTACGGATTCAATATACCTAGGACCAAATATCCGTTTGTGATAACCTCATAAATAATTTATATCGTGTTACCATTCAGAATTAACGATCAGAAAGATTAAATTCCACACTCCAATTTTCATTATATATATACATACATTTTTTCAATTCTCTAAGAAGTCTCGATATGATTCTGATTTATTATCACATTCTATGTTGTCTCCTAAAAAAGTTACTATCCTGGCCCAAAATTATGTGATCAAATAGTATACATTGTTAATGATATCATTCCATGAGTATAAATCCCCGACCCCAAAATCCTAGGGCTAGTACATTATTTTATTACACCAGCATGATTACAAGGAATAAAATCCTGATGGACCGATCATTTTAGCAGTCATTGAATGCTAGATTACATACATGATAATCATAATAAATTATGAAAATTAGAAATAAAAACATGATACAAGTTATAATGAAAAAAATTGTGTCCTTCAATGATTATTCAAGTATTTCTTCATTGTATCCTTAAGAAAGAAACATAATAATTGATAGCTCAAATGAATAGTAATGGTAAATAAAGTAGATTCAATAATGAATAAATGAGTGTAAATATATATTGAAGGATAAATAAATGAGAACACATTCCATTAAGATAAAATGATAACAAAATATCAATATTCCATGGTATGAATCTAAAAAAACATTATCTTAATTAAACGAACTAAAAAAGAAATGCATCAATATTTATATCGACACAAAATATCAAGATAAAATAACAAATAAATAATTAAATAATTATATTCTTCATTATCAGATGTCATGTTTCCCTAGAACCTGATACCATCACCATTCAAATATGGTTTAAACTTTTCTGATTTCACCAACTTATTTATCTCATCAAACTACGGAAGCATCGAGGAGCTTTCATTAACAAGTCCCCAACCAATAGAGCTTGCATTAAATGGTCCAGAACCAATGTTTTGAATTTCCAAAAAAAATCGTGATATATTTAATAAACAATTTTCTTTATAAAAATGTATCTATATTTAATAGAATATATGGACTTATCAATAATTTACCAGTTAATCAAATAACTATAAAAGTGAACCGTGTAGGTAAAAGGATATATAGTTTAGGAAATTATAACATCCATTGTGAGATAATATGTATATTAATGGTAATTTAAATTGAAAATGATTACAATAAATTTATTATTTCAAAATAATGGTTGCAATCAAAAAATAATGTGAGAATACAAAGATAATCATTAAGATCATTTTTGTGGAAAATAATCATTAAACATTCGAAAGTGTACCATACCAATTGAAAAAATCAAACAATAATCCCCATGAAAGAAGGTTTTTAATACCATGAAAAAAAATGAATCATGATATAATATATTTAAATGATTAGTATATACCCTACATGAAATAATTTGGTGGTGTATATTATGTTTGCCTCACGAAATGAAAATTAAGACAAGATCACATTATCTTAACCTTCCTTTTATTGTGTGTTATTTATCAACCAGTATAGTGGTTTAAAATATTTTATTATCTTATACTAGAACAATACTCATTCTAATAATATTATATATCATCTTATTATAATGTCTTATTACATGTTCGTTAAAAATAATTCATTTTATCACTATTTTGGGTGTTAATTTCCAAGTTTACTCAAGTATTTTTTACTTTTTATTTAATTAACCTACAACATAGATCATGATTTTATCATATACAAAAATTGAAAATTGCTAATAATTTTATATATTCAGTACGTATATATTTATAAGAATCTATATTTTTTTGAGATATGGTATTAAATGCACCATTTATAGAGGCGGTAGGTCGTACATATGCATAATCACTATTTTCATTTTTTTCTGATATATAGAATGGAAAGTCAATGAAAATTATTTATATAATAATTAAATTATCATATATATGATATATATGAAACATTTTTTTATAAAAATTATCTTTAATATGTTCCATGTATGGTTTAATGAGTCATGTCGCTTTGAAGAGGTTGTAGTCCACACTTCCCCAAAGGATGCTAAATTATTTATACAAATTGGAAATTATAAGGGTATGTTTTATAAAATAAATAAATAATAATTAATACTTAATAAATATCATATATAACATATGTAAATATATTTTTCAACATAATGGTGACCATGATATTTTGTGAAGGAAAAATGAACAATCATCGTTTCATGACACATTAGTTCGCCGTACACAGAAATAGTTTGTTTGTTACCCATTAAATAGATGTTTCTTTTAAGTGTTGAAATAAAAAATATAATAGAAAAACATATTATATTTATGATACCTTTTTTTTGTAAAATCAGGTAATAATAATATTTCATGTGATGTATAATAAAATAAAACTGAATAGCTTAAGGAAAGATGTTACATATTAATTAGGTAACCTCTTTTGGATTGTACCAAAATAATTATTTGGAAGTATTCCTTATAAAGGGGAGGATTATAGGATAATTGTATGGATCTTTAGGATCTATATAAACAGATATTGTTCAAGTCAATGTGGAGTAAGTGGTGTCAATAATTGGGAGGAGACAAGGCATTTTTAAAGTAAAGGAGGAGTGGCACTCTTTTAATATAATCACAAATAAATTCCATACTTGTTTTTCATATTTCATGTGCATCCAATATTGGAACCAGTTAGATCCATGGGATATTGTGGATAAAATAGGGTCATAAATGAATTTAGGCAAGTTTATAGGTTGGTTTAGGCCTTATTCTTATGGTTTAGTCATTTATTAAACGTAATTTTCTCTTAATCGTTGTAATTAATTTTAATCACATCCACAAAGATTTTTGGTTAGAAACTAAGAACAAAATAATATAAATTATAAATTATTATAATTACAAATAAAGAATCTTTTTTTTCCAAATTCCTATCAGAAAATGCGACGAAATTAATTTAAAGTTAAACATGTATGCGGGATGACAATGCAGGTTTTTAAGATAAAAACAACAAAGATTGCAATATTTTTAATTTAAATTTTAGAGTTAAAATTATTAAAATTACCAAAATTAGATTAATTGATAAAAATAAAATTTATTTAAAAATTAAAACTAATAAAAATATAATAAATCATTATAATAAATTAGATGAAAAAGTCATTTTGAACTAAAATTCAATATTTTTCTATATTCAAGAAAAACAAACTTAATAGAAAAATAATAAAATGACCCAAACCTAAATTTTATATTTATATTTTAATTATTATGTTTATTTTGAAATATAATATACATAAAATTTCAAAAAAATTTATTTAAAATTGGATCTCCATTAAAAGGTTTTAAATGTGTATTAATAATATTATAATATTTTTAGGTCTAATATGGGGTTTGTTCTTATCATATTCTTATCAAATATATTATAATAGTGTCAAAATATTTTATTAGATATATAATTTAAATTTGTTTATATAAAATATCTAAAAGTGTTATAATTTAATTCACTATGAAAAATGTTATGAAGTACATTTTTGTATAAATCAGATGTTCGGTGTATTGAAAAGTTACAAAAAAATAAAAAAGAAAAATATGGTAATGTATTGGGGTGATTTATTTTTACCTCATTCAAAAAACATTTCCTCCAAATTTTAGGGTTATTACATTAAAAAATTTGTGGGTAATTCTATTTTGTTGAATCTTATGGTTCCCATGTTACTTCCCCCATTTTTTACTTCTCCAAAATTCCTTTACAAGACAAGTTTTATTATTCGTCAATTCTGTTTCTCTTGAATCAATAATATGGATTTCTTATTTAATTAATGAAAGGACAGGATCCATATAAATTTCATCAGATTTTACCATAGGGATAGAGTCAATCATATAATTACATTCCAGAGATATATGTAACAAATCATGTAACATTGAATGATTTTGGAGCAATACCCAACAATAAGCAAAAACTCAAACCATTTGAACAATTACGAAGGGTCCAATATACCAGGCACATATTTGTCCTTTCTTACTGAACATTATAACACATTTCCATGGAGATACATACAATAAAACAAGATCTCCCACATTGAATTCCAAATCTTTCATCTAGTTATTATCATATTTTTTTTTTCTATATTGAGTCACTTTAATATGAGCTTGAACAAATATTACCTTTTTCATCATTTCTTCAACATGTTTTGGGACTATAAGTTTCCTTTCACCAACTTTATCCAAACATGTTGGAGTATGACATCTTTTTGCATTTTATTTTTCATATGACACTATTTTTTGACTTGATTAGAAATTAATATTATAGGAAAAATATATAAAATGTATGTACTGATCCCACATACCATTAAAGTCGAGTGGGAATTACCTCCACATGTGTTCAATTATTTGAATTATTCTTTCAGACTATCCATTAGTTTAAGGATGGTATGCAGAGCTAAAATGAAGTTCAATATCAAGATCGTTCTTTATAATTTTCTAGAATTTCAATGTATATAATGGATATTAATTAAAAATAATTGATAGAGGTTAACTATGAAGTCTTATAACATCATTAATGTACAACCTTTTGAGGAACTCAAGAGGATGATAATCTCTTATGTTAAGGAAATCAGAAGATATGTTTAGTCTATCAACGATAACCCTTATTTCAAAATATTTAGAAATATTTATCGTCTCTAATAAAGATAGTTTTTCAATAATTTGGTAAATTATTGTTCTCCCCCATTATATAAAAATTATCATATTAGATCCATGAACATATGATCCTTCTCAACCCTAATTTGGTTTATAGCTCATGATCCGTCATAATCAGATAATCTGATACCTTATTTTCATTCCATGGGTGGTAGTGTATTGAGAAATCATAAAATTTCTATATCTCAATCCATCACCTTTGTCTCATTTTGAGATATTTCTATGATATGATTTATTTCAGGTTCCTATGATCCATATATATCTTTCCACTTTCACTGTAGAGATAATGTCGCCAATTTTTCAATGTGATGATTATAGCCACTACATCCAAATCATGGGTTGTATAGTTTTTTTCATGAGCCTTTAATTTACAGGATTAATAATAAATAACTTTATCATGTTTCATTAAGACACAACCAAGCCCCTTCTTTGATACATCACTATATATGAAAAACCCATCGCTACAAGATGGTAGAGTGAAAGTAAGACCATTGACTAATATTATCCTCAGTTTATTAAAGAATTACTCACATTAATATGTCATGAAATAATTCAGCCATTTCATGTATGATTTATTAATGGTTTTTACAATTAGGAACAATTATGAACAAATAACTGATAGTATCATTTTAAACCAATGAAGTAATGTTCGTTGACTAGGTTTCGTGGTATAAGACATTCTCTAACTGCCTTATTTTTGTAGGATCAATTGATATTCTATCCATAGAGGAAATATGGCCATGAAAAAACATCTTGAACCTAAAAACCACATTTTATGGATTTCCCATATTAATCTCCCCTTATAAAAGTCTTAAGAATCATCCCTATGTGATATTTTAATTTTTCATAGAATTTAGAATACACCAAAATATAATCAATTAATACCAGATCAAAATCATCAATAAATTCAGAGAATAATTTTTTCATTATGTATGTAAAAATACATGGTGATTTATTTAGTCTAAATGGTATTACTATAAAGTCATAATTTCTATACCACTTCATAAATATTTCATCATAATTTATTCCTTCATCACTCACAATTGGTGATACCCAATATGAGGATTAATCGTTCAATCATATTGGGATTTATAAAGTTAATGAAACAAGTATTCCAATAGATGTATAGGATACTTATTATATGATGTGACATCATTTATTTACTTATAATCCATGGAAAATATCATGGATTTATTTTTCTTTTTAATGAAGAGGATAGGGGATCCCCATAGAGAAACACTAGGGATAATAGACCCCTAATTACGCAAATCCTCTAGTTGTTTCTAAAATTACACTAATTCTATAGTGTCCAATCTATAAGGATTCTTTGATGTTGTCCTTGAATTGCAAATTAAAAAAATAAAAAATCAACTTCATGCTATGGGGGATGTCCAGGTAATTCCTCAAGAAATAAATAATAGTAATTCTGCACAATAGGTACATCCTCAATTTGATGATTACATTATTAATAACCTGATGTTATTTTATCTTCTTCCCCAATAATTCCATTTAGTAGATCTAATCAGGTTGGAAATATATAAGAATTGGGTGAGGAAGCTTCAGCTCAAATGATTTTGGATTCTACATCCTCATCTCAAATTGTTATTTCCTTCCTCATGAAATAATGTTTTACATCATATATTGATATCCAGTCCATACTAGGGATTATATCATAATCAACCATAGGTATGATAATGAGGTCCGCATTTAAATCACATTAATTCATCATAATTGTGATTAACCAACACATCTTTGTTTTAATGATACATTCCTTGGGAGTTTTGACCGATATCACCCTTATTAAATCATATGGGAATAACAAATTGTCAAAAGAAAATATGTAGATATAAAATAGTGCACCAATCCAGAATCAATTATGGAAATAGCTAAATATGAAGATAGAATTAATGCAACTTCTAGTACAAAATCATTCACTTCAACCTCTTTCGTAGTGATCTCATATGCTTTTCCATCTCCACATGGCCTCCTCTATGGTAAATTCCCTTAACAATAGGGAAATTATTATGAGTATTGTCCCATCTCCAAACAAGTGAAATAATAAATACCAGATTTTACTTCATTTATTTTTATTATTTAACATTATGACCCTTTTCTCCTCACTTAAAACAAACTTATAGTCCCTTAATGAATTTTAATGATTGATTTTTCCCACATTTAACTGAAGGAAAATTGTTTCATTTCCTTCTGCTTTATTGATATATTCTCTTTCTTTGGATGTTTAGAAGACCTATTTTTCTATTTTTTTCCCTTTGAATACATAGGATCGTGATAATTCCTTCTCTATAATCATGGAATAAAAATTATTTCATCTTATGATGAAAATTTCTAAGAGTCTAATTTATCTCAAATATATGTCTTAAATTCTTCAACGAAGTGGTCAGTATTGAACTCAGTGTTGCGTAAATAATCCATAACATACCTGGGTAATATTATAATGATGGATTTATAATCTAAAATACTTTCTTTTTCCTTCTTATTAAGCTATATAAATTCCTCTACATCTCAATTTTTTTATCATGAGAGATTTGATTATCAATTAAAATATACATAAACACTATCTATTCCTAGAGATCAGTTTATTCATATCCCTTGTATTCCAGATTTGAGACAACTATTGATCAGCATAATATTAGAGAAATGTGACCACAAGTTTTACCTTTTCTGTTTCACCTCAATCCATGGTCGTAAATATCATTTTATGAGACTTAATCCACTTCATATATCTATTTAGATTAGTATTCCCACTAAATGATGGGAATTATACCGCATAAAGTGATCATCATAGGATATTTTCACTATGGAATTGGAAGCTCAATTTGGGTGAGGTTATTTCACATAACCTGGTTAAGTTTCACTAATATTTTCATGATTTTCTCCATTACAATATCGGCTGTATTACTTTCCTCAATAAGGAAATATCTACATTTTTGCCTATTATTGAAACAATTTTTCCTTCTAGGCCACATTTATAAATAATATAATATAATATATTAGTTCACAAAATCATAATGTATAATTCCATATATGGTATAACAAATAACATAAATATTTCCTTCATTAATCCTACAATCATAAATATTGGTTTCTTTGTAGAAATATTTACCTTTAATTGCATGATAATGGTAGGTATATAAAATGTGAACTATCCTAAGATTATCCACTAGGACTGTCAAATCATATGTGAAGTAAGGCACATTTTCATGTACCAAGTTACCCTGAGCCTAGCCTCGGAATCCTTGATTGAGTGTTTCCCCCTAGGTACATTGGTTCCAAAACCATATCCACATATAGTATCCATAAAGGGATGATTTTCTTGTAATAGCCACATAATCTATATCTTAAAAAAATATTAGATATTGTTGTATATTTATCCTCACTATCAAACTTATTGTTTTCATCCCAAATATATGTTTTCTAAATATAGATTCCAATGATGATATTAAACTTCCGTTTGGTACCAAATGTAATGCCCCGACCCCAAAACATGGTATCAATGCATTATTTTATTACATTGGCATGATTATAAGAATTCAAATCCCAAAGTACCAATCAATTTAATAGTCTTGTAAATATTTATTACATACATGATACTCATAATACAATAGGAAAATAAGAAATCAAAACATTATACATAATAAAATGTAAAAAATTACATCCTTGAATTCTTATCATAATATTTATTCTTTATATCCTAGGTGGAAACATAATAAGAGTGAGGAAAAATTCTTAGTAAGGGTAAATTAAGTGAAATAAATAATGAATCAATGATATTAAATCAACATGTCAATGTAAATAACTGATAACACATTCTATTAAAATTAATAGATACATTGATATTAATATGCAAGGTATGAAAATAAAAATGTATTCTATTAAATCAATGAACTAAAAATGAAATGTATCCCCGGATATGTTGATGAAAAATATCATTGAAAAATAATAACTGAATTCTCAAAAGAGGCCATGCTTTATTATCGGATATCATGTTTCTTAGGAACATGATACCTTTACTAAGCTGAAACAGTTTAAATGTTTCTGATTTGAAAAAATAATTCATCTCATGAGACTAATGATGCATTAAGGGGGCTATATTAACATGTCACCAACCCATAAGGCTTTCCTTAAATGGTCAACATCCATGGTATTCCATTTCCAAATCATTCCTCATACATTTAATAAAAAAATTCTTATCAAAACATATGAGAATTGAATAGTAGGTACATATTCATCAATAACTACCCAGTTAATCAAATAAATTTCAATGTGAGGAATGTATGTAAAACGATATATGATTATGAAAATAATAATAGCCACTCTGTGAGAATATGGATATTAAAGTGAATTCCCATTGCAAATTTGTAAAAATAATATAATTTTTTAATGATACAGTTAACAATCCTAAATTCAGTTGATATTTAAATGAAAATTTTTAAGAACGTGTTTGAGGAAAATAATCATTAAAAATCCCCTAGTGTCCCATAACTCATGAAAAATTTAATTCATAAATTGAATTAGTGGAATTTTATCATACCATGAAGGAAAATTATTCATGATATAAATTTTAGAAATGGGAATTAGATACACTTCATAAACGATGTATGTCGTGCATATGGTGTATGCCTCACCGAAAGAAAACTAAGATAGAACCCCTTAACATAAACATTATTATGTTTTCTAGTATTTATAGTACATTTTAATTGTTTAAAATTTATTACTAACTTGTTACAGAACCATAATAATGCTTATATTATTATATATAATAGTATTATAAAATCTATATAACTATTTTTTAACAAACATTCATTATTTTCACTATTTCGGATGTTAATTTCTTAGTTTAATCGAGTATTCTTTGAATTTGTATTTGATTCTCCTATTAACTAGATCATGATTTTATAATATCAATTTTGTAAAATATGAATTACTTATCTTATATATGTAATACATATTTATTTATAATCATCTATAATGTTTGGATATAATAAATGAAATTCATCGTTCACGGAGACAATGGGTTGTACGTATGCATAAATGGTACATTCATTTCCTTTTCATATTAAATAAATGAAAATGTGTTAATACATAGGTATATTATAATTAAATTATAATATATATGTTATATATGATAAAATTTTTTATTAAAATATTCCTTAATATGTTCCATGTATATCATTAATGAGTCACATCACATTGAGGAAGTGGTAGTCCACACATCGACAAATATTGTCATCATATTTGTACATAATTGATTGTATAATGGTATGTGCTACAAAATAATTAAACAAGAATAAATAAAAAATAGTTATCATATAATATATAATATATATAAACTTATTTTCCATAATTTATGGCCACCATGAGAGGTGGTAATCTAAAAATGAATAATCATCATTCTGTGAGACAATATTTCGTCATACAATGAAAAAATATGTTCATTACCTATTATGTGGTAGTTTTTGTATTTGTAGGTAAAACCATAGAATAAAAATTTACTATTTTATTGAGGATAATTTTTTTAAAATCATATAATAAAGAGAGTTGAGGGGTTGGAGAATGGAAATAAAACTAAAGATCATAAAGAAATCAGTTACCTCTTAATTGGGTAACATCATTTGGTTAGTACCAAATAAATTACAATGATGGGTTTCTTACCAAGGGTGGGATTACAATATTAGTGGATGAATTATTATGAGCTATATGGTCAGATATTAGTTTATCCAACGTGGCTATATTGGTGTGATGAAGTGGGAGGATATAATGGATTTTTAAAGTGAATGAGGAGTGGCACTCATGTAATATTTTCACAATGGAATTATGTACACGTTCTTCATATATCATGCGGCTCCAATAATGGACCCAATTACATAAAATGGATTAATGGTCTAAATATGGACATCCAATGGCTTTTAGGCATGTTTATGAGTCATTTTAGGCCTTAAGATGAATGTTTAGTCCTTCATGAAGCTTATTTTTCCTTTTGAAATTGTCATTAATTTTAACCACATCCCCTAAGGTTTTTGGTAAAAAAGAAATTTGACCTAAATATAAATATAATTTTATTTTCATTAATAATATTTAATTAATTTTTTGAAATTACAATCAAATAATTTTATGAAAGTAGTTCAAATTTAATCCCTTATATGTGTTGACAATTTTATTTTTTTTGAAACAAACATCCAAAAGTTGTCTATATTTATATATTAAATAGTAAAGTGAAATTCAATATAATTATATAAATTGAATAAAATAGTAATATGATATTATTAAACATTTAATAAAATTTAATGTATAATTTAACAGTAAAAATAAATAATATAAAATTTTAGTTTTGAACTAAATTTCAAAATTTTCATTATTCATTAGAAAATAAAACATAATAGAAAAATACAAAAAATTGACCCAAACCTGATTTTAATGTTTCTATTTCAAATAGTAAGTTTATTTTGACATATAATAATTATAAAGTTCCAAAAAATTTATTTAATGTAGTTTCTTCATTCAATGGAATTAAAAGTGTTTTAATAATAACATGGAATTTTTTAGTGTAATATTTGGTTTGTTCTTATCTTAATCTTGTCAAATATATTAAATGAGTATCAAAATATTTTACTAGAAAGATAATATTTAAATTTATTATATAAATTCTCTAAAATTAATAGAATTTAATTGGATATGAAAAATGCTACTCAGTAAAGTTTTGTTTAAATCAGGTGTTGTGCATTTTGCAAAGCTATGAACAATCTCTAATGGAATAAATATTAAGGTCATGGGATGCTATAATAATTCTAATAAAAATGTTCATATATTTTTACTCCCAATGTCACTTGAAGAATATAGTGTTCCTATTGACGTGTTAGTCCTCAATATCTCGTCTACTTGAGATCACCAAGTGAAAACTCAATGAGAGGATTCCTTAATGTTTACGAGCTCTTATCACCTAATGGTGTCACATCATCTATTTCATATAAGTATGATGTATCTAGGCTATAGTATACAATTATAAGGTTAATTTCATGGTATTTGTACGTTTTCATTATGTGTTGGGAACTTTTATAACCCAATGATACAAAATATAGTACAACGAAATTACTATAAAAAAGGTGGAAAAAGTATAAAAAATATTATGGTATTCTAAACACATGTAGATTTCGTACTCTATAAATTTAATGGTATGAAAAATTATAAATAAGTTTGTTTTACCGATCCAACATACCACACTCCATCATGCACAAGATCCAACATCTAATAAGTCTTAAACTACTAGCTATCAAATTAGAATCATGCTTCTGCTGAGATATGAGCTTTAATAGGGGGTCTTCCATGTTATCCTCTTTGAAAACTCTTCAAACTATTACTTATCCTCTCTATGTAAGATCCCTTAAAAATGAAACATCTAAAGAGTAATTTTTTGTACGGTGTGATATTGGATACTTATAAAGTACCACTACAGTAATATTATCACAATAAACCAGTACATGATTTGTATTACAGGGAATAACACCAAGGTTTGATATAAAAAAATATACCCCAAATGCATCTTTGACTACATCAGAAGACATGATATATTCATATTCTACTAGGAAATCAAAAGAAATATAATTATTTGGGATTATATATCATATTTCACTAACATTCTGTAAAAAGACATAGATTTACTATGATTTCATATAATCATGATCAATATTGAAACTGCCATCACTGTATCCTATAAATACTAGTTCTCCATATCCTCCATACACTAGAAAAAGTTCCTCTGTATGACTCATATACATTGGAATATTTTTTAGAGATTCATAACGTATCTCTCCTAGATTCTATTGATTTATACCCATCATACATAATGAAAAAGAAACATTAAACCTAGTACATAGAATTGAAAATAAGATAGATCCCACATTTGAGGCATAAAAGATTATAAAAAATCATTTAAACTCTTCTTTTGTCTATGAATATATTTTATTGGAGTGATTGATATGATGTGACATTCGAAATAATATTCTCATAGATTGATCCATAAAGTACATTTTTAAAAACCTTGTCAATATATATACATTGACTTATCCTAATAATTATTTGATATATTTCTTGATGGATCTTAATCCCTAATATATAGGCATCATTAACTAAAATTCTCATGGTGAATAATTCATTTCACAAATTAAAAACTGACTGTAATACATGAACATCATTTCCCAAAATAAATTTTATATAAATAGAAAATATAAGGAAATGGATGACATTCCCTCTAACATTCTTATGGAAACATTTATTTATGTCATTATTGATGACCCCCAATTCTATTATGGCCTAATAAAAATAATAAGTCCATGATTTTGATTCCTCATTCATCCCAGAAACATATCATTGAATCTTACTTAATTTAATTTCAATATTTGACATAATAAACTCTTTAGTTTGAGTCATATAGATATCATAAACCAATTTACAATTTTGAAAATTATTTTTGATTCCCACCAGAAAAATCTAATAATCATAGACGACTATTATTTTATGTAATATCCTAATGAACTATAGAAACATAACCAGTGAGAATGTCTCATCGTAGTGTATTCCTTTATGTTTATTTAAACTCTTCACAACCAATAACAGTTTATATGTTTATAATTTACCATATATATCAATATTTTTCTTGAATTCCCATTTTACCCAGTGGGTTTAGAATTAGTTTGGGGATCTATCAAAATCCAAACGTCGTTATGGTACAAATACTCCATAGAATATATTTAATATTTTCATGTTGTAGACTCATTTCATTATCCTTCTTTATTATATGGTAGTGGTCCATTATTATCTAGTAGTAAATTTTTACATAATTTGGTGATAAGAAAGTATTATCAAACTGGTTCTGAAACCACTCGAGTTAACCTACACAACACTTATTTATCATTAACATATTCATCTCTCTCTGTAAATTGTTCAAATAGTTCTGGTACCAACTCTCATTCATTTTGAGAAACATATTCATTGAAATCAATATTTCATCAACTTTCCCCATCTGGAATTTGTTACCTTTCAGAATATGGAATGTCTTTCCACAATAAGTATTTTATCATAGGGTTTATATAAGCATTACCCATTGGTTTCTAAGGATAACCGATTAGGATGCACTTCATTCCTCAAGATGCAAACTTTTCCCAATGTATAGTCAGAAAAAATTTTGTTCATTTGTAAATAAATATCTATAATAGATTGGGTTTCCTCCTATAATAAGAATCATATAGAATATAATAATTTCCCTAAGTTAGTACTCAATAAAGGGTTTATTCCTCTATCAGAAATGTGTATTCCCAAATGAAAAATGGAAAATGTTCATATCTCATCCTTGATCTAACAATCTAAATAATGTTACAATTATTCCTTTCACAAAAACAATTACAATGATGTGTATAATGATGAGTTAGTTGGGTTACAATATGAAAATACAGCAAGAGATTAATGAATGGTTATTTATGATACTATTATCCTTAGTCTGATCATAGTTCCACAATCTCTTTACTAAGATAGTTATCTACTTCATGTTGTTATTCCTTAAACATCTGATTAGAATCTATCTTATATATCATAATGTATATATAACTATACCTATTATAGTCATTGATAATAGTAATGAAAAATGAAAACACATCCCTTTCCTCTATATGGAATGACCTACATACATCGGTATAAATCAATTCTAATAATTTAGTGACTCTTTCACTTTTCCTATAAAATAGTTCATTGGTCATTTTCCTTGTAAACAGGAATGCCATTAATCTAGTGTTTTTAATTCAGTGTAGTCCAAACACCCTAATTTATGTTTTTTCATTATATACTGACCATTTGTATGTCCCAACATAAATATACATAGGTAGGTGTTACATGTGTCTATTTTTATGGGTTTTTCATTAGTTTTAATTATATGGTTTTTAAGTATGTGTATATGTAACTAAATATTATGATACATTGTACAACAAAATATGTTATACTTATAAAACATATAACAATTATTCCAAAATATTAAATAAAATACATTGGTGTCCAATCAAGGCACTATGATTCTATTTCTACTAAGCCAGCATGTCTCACAAATTTTTTAGCTTGTAGATCTCCCTCATCATTTGAAATATTTTAAAATCTACTTGGTTCCTATATGTTAATAAATATGTGTGAGCCACATTCTACATATAATAGCCAAATTATAAATAAAGTCAAATTTCATTAAATGGGAAAAATACCTAAAGTATATGTGTCACCATTCTTCTTCTTCCTAGCCATGTAATTATTCTTCTGGTGTCCATTACTACGACATGAAAATATGATATCCTCCAAATCATTTTACTACCTCTATATCGTTTTATTTTTGGATGAAAGGTGTATCAATGTCTTCATCTTGGGATTAGACATAGACACCTTTCCATTAACCTTCAACCATTTTTTCACCATAATAATTAATCTTAAGGTATTTTTCAAATCCATATCATCTTGGAGAACTAAATCCAAATGATTTTTAAGTGAATTTTTCATGTTATTCATATTTTAATTAAAAATAAAATTTGAGATGATTTGTGGTAAAGGGGAAAGAATGAGATTAGTTTATAGTTCTTGGTTAATCTATATCCAAACGCCTTCATGTATATCAATATACCCAGTAAATTTGAAAACACGATTTCCATATTGATTTCCATATTTTATGTAGCACATATATAGTTCGCTCGATATCTAAAATTTTTATTTCCTAACTCTCCTGATATTATGGTTGTAGATGAGTTAGCATCTTGTGGGAATCTTCATATTTTTTCATTTTCTACAGTTGATAGGACATTGATGAAAACATGTTACAAAGTACATATAGTACATAATATATATTCTTATTATATTTACCATTATCATCCTTGATTCTCACCATGGGGGATTAGTAGGAATGGATAAATAATTCATATAATGCTTCCCCTATTGGTGGAGTACTATTTCAAGCACCTGTACCACTCCCAGTAGTTACATCTATTCATTATATTTTCTTTATCTAGTGTTGAAGAAATATAAAATTCTTCAGTGTTTTTGATTTCCCTTTTATCTAAAATAGATATATGTTGTAGTAAGTAATTTATCTATATTACCTTTTAAACCATATTTATTAATTAATTAAATCGCTAAATGTATCCACTATTTAATCAAACCCTACTATCCATCACATCGAGATTCAGAATACCAGTTGCATGTGTATCCTCATGGATAGGATCCTATAAACCTCCACTAATTGTCTAAGATAAGTCTAAAACACTAGAAAAATATGTCAAGGGTTGAAATTAGGTAGGCCAACCAAATTGAATCATAGTTCCATGGATTGTTAAGTGTAGTCTTACTTTCTCATAATTGTAACCATCATTTTCTCAATGCTTTACATTAAAAGTTATATAAAGGTGTCCATGTAGACTTCTTTTCTACCAAAATTATATAATTATTCATCATCACTCTCTTAAGAACTCTCGATAAATCGAATTCACCCACAACTAATGATAATGAGCACTACACACACCTAGAGTATGTGAAACATATATAATGGAAGGCATTCCTGATTTAATATTACATTGAAGGTTTATATTATTTCTCCTTGAATGTAATCATTTTTTATTAAATATTTGAATTATTTTTTGTCACACTCAGATATGAATATGTATTAAAATAAATCTTCAATCACTTGTTAATTCATTTTAATGTTTATTATTTTATTAACCCGAAAACATGAACATTAATGAAATCACATGCAATGAAAAATTTATCTAAAATAATAGACTAATCTTGGACATTTATTATGGGTTGATCCATTAAATCTTAATTGATCAACAATGATATATGGGTATAATACCTGAGTTATTTAGGAATCATTTCAATGTTCCAAACCCAATCCCATGTTTCGTCATCTCATCTGAGGTAATACCACATCTTTTTATGTTCTACATCATATGATGTCATCATCAATGGTACAGATATAATCACATGCTGGGAAGTGTTTCATGGGAAGTAAAATATAAATACAATATAAAAAATAGATGTATGGACCCTTATACATATTAATCTGTAAAATTTGATGTGTGGATCAGCATAAAATTTAAATAATTATTAAAATCGTCAAACATAGTATTAATATTTAAATATATAATTATACTCTAAGAAAAACGAGATCTCCCAATGATCAAGACTATATTATAGTAAAAGAAATGTGTCATAAAAATTTAAAAAATTAAATTCAAGATTATGGGAAATAATTCCAATTAAATTAGTTATTTTCATTCAAATAATTATAATTACAATTTTTCCCTCAATATATTTATTTTTTAGTCCAATGCAAATATTAAAAACATATTCTAATTCAAAATTACAATTATATAAATGAATATTCTTTAATAAAAATATTGATTGTATGCCGAACCCAAACCAGGCTATTCCATCCTAGCAGAACCTATCTATGACAATTGTGGGTTAGTTAGAACACGTGTCGGGTAGTTCTAGGTAGGTCGGTCCCATAAGAGTTTTCACTATGGACATGATTGGGGATATGGATTTTGTAGAATTTAGAAAAACATGGGGTGTATAATGTAAGCATAGGTTGTTTGAACACTGTGGACGTGGAAGTGAACCTTGATAGTAGCGTTGACCTCGGGTAGCTGGAATACAGCATGACGAGGATGCTGCATTGTGGGCCTTACTGTGGAGGGGTGATCAACCATAAATTTATGACATGGACATGTACAAAATTACAGATGCATTGGGGAAGAGACTGGCGTCGATGGAGACTAGGATAAATAAGGAACATTGTGGTAGCATCGACACTATAGATTAGGTGGTTTTTTGATAGAGACTAGAGTCAGAAGGTACAGGAGGTGGTTTCCCATTATTGGTTTCATCAATAATCTTCTTGAAGCCCTTTTATTAGTTTAATTCTTATTTAATTTAATGTCATGATACCCCCAACCATTAAATTGTTTTTTAAAAGGTATATCTTTGTAAAAACGTATTAATTAGCTGGGAAAACAAAGACCCACCCCCTCCCCATTTGGTGTTTTTTATTTATTTCAATCTTATATATTTGTTTTTTATTGAAAAATTCCAGAACACTTTGTGAGTACATCAATTGTTAGCCGCATTTTGATCCGAATAAAATTTTCAAATGATCATAATATGGCCATCCAAAATCTTATAAAAGAATAGTCTATTTTGTTTAGACTAAAACATTTTCCTCCACTTAAATTAAGTAAAATTAAATTTTTCATGGATCCAAAAATTCATTTGGTCACTTTCATACATATTATTGGCTCTTCAACATAGAATAGAATATATTGGGATGAGTATTTATAAAATATTATTCTCAGTGTGATGAAACTACAATGCCTTTAAGGATCCGAGCCCACATAATGGTGTGAGGATATCAATTGAATTTATTAAGAAAAAAACTAAAGCAATTATTATCTCAATAGATTAGTGGAGTGTTCAATAGAATGTTTTCTTTTATTAAACTTTCTCTAATGATTTATGGTTGAAACCCCTTACATCATCCACACATTCTTCTCGGGTCCACACAAATACTGATTATTGAATTCTATGTGATAGTACAGTGATTTGAGGAATCCTTCAGTGTAAGGATGAAAACCATGATTCTATTTAATTAGTCCATTACGACAATAAATTATCAAATACCTCAAATATATATTTCCTGATCTTGGATATATGGAGGAGGATATAGGAGCTCCCAAAATTTGTGAGTAAGAATAATACTCTGAAAATGAATTCCCACTTAGTTATAAAGTTGAGGTAAATTACTCGAAAAGGGTTCCCCAACCCCCATATATATGTCTCCCAATAAATAGGAGATAAATGCCATATTATGATGAACTAAATATTTTATATACATCATTTACATTTTATTACCTATATTTTATAAATAATAAATATATACCATGTAAAATAAGAGTCTTTATACCAAATCGTAATTCCAAAAAATAATAAATGTGCCTCGAATAAAAAATAATTTTCAATCATATAATATTTTCCCATGTATTTACATAAAACTATGTGAATAATTTAAATATATAAATTCATTAAAATAATTTATTACTCGAATAATAATAATATAATTTTTTTTGATCGTTTATTCTAGACATGTCTCAGACTCCATGGTGGTGATCACATAGTCTTACAATCATACTCATCAAAAATGGGAATACTTCTGAATATATAATTTTGGGTGACCCTCAAAGACCATATACATACAATAGTGAATATTATTCAGAGACTATGAGAGGAATCATGTAATTCATCAAGGCCCCTAAAGAGATAAGGACAAGCCCAAGTAATGATATTCACTCCAATGAATTCATTCCATGAAATATAATCTATTATTCTTAGGATATATTATAATATAGGATGAACACCTTGTGTCATCATACATTCTTCATTTATTATTGATAAATCTCAATAGATGGAATTAACTTCTTCTACCATGGATAATGATTTATTGAAGGTACTACAATCCCAATCAACCAGTCCCAAGATATCACTTTATCAACTGAGATGAAAAAAATAAATCTTGATCATACAATAAATTCCTTAACCCCAAAGATGAACCCAACGCAAGCTACATATCCACGACATCAATATCATCGATTTTTTCCTTTCATATGTGATCAAATGGTACACATTGATAATGATCTCAACTCATGATACTTTTACACATGTTTATCGACAGTAAATTTAAATGACACCTAAAATATGTATATTTTCTATTTGAGGGACAATCCTTATGACATCGTCCACTGGAGATCACAAATAATGAAAATCACTTGAAAAAATTTCAATGACTATGAGTCCCCATGACATGTTAGTCACTCATCATCTATGTCATTTTATTATGATGTATCTAGATTATAAGACAAAACATTACAATTATTATCTTGGTATCTCTACGTTCACGTTATAGCCTAGGATTTTATATAATCCTTTAATAATATATTTAGTCTAAGGAAATTACCATATTCATAATGGATGTTGAATTATCAATACTATTATTATTTACTAAATGGTTTTATATATATAACTCTATACATGTAATTTTATTAAAATAACTTGCAGTAGTTGGATCTAATGAACCAACATAAAACAATGTATTACAACCACTCAAGAAAAAAATCACATTGGAGAAGGAATAACTTTTTCTTTCTCCAATTTAATAACTTCAGGGTAATTTAGTTTGGGATATGTAATTCAAATTCTTCATTTTACAATTCCTGACGTTGGATATAAATGATGATAAAGAAGAATTATATCAAATAGAAACACCCAGTGATGATGATATAATGTGAACATAGAAACACAATAATTCAAGTATATCAAATTAAACAGAAGCATTAACTGACCTTCAACCGCCTGAATAAAGAGACATCATGTACCCCATTTTGTATGCATCTCTAGATATGAAAAATTAAGCAATGAATTAAATAAATAAGAACACATACTTCCTAAAATTTAACTATATTATTAAAGTATAAAATATTAAATTCCTTTTACTAATTTTTTTTTATTTTTTTATTACATGATTGAAGAAACAATAATAATTTATTACAACAAATACATAAAAATATATAATTACATTCGAAACAAAGGAGATAAATATTATTTTTCTACGTAGTGTTCTTCTCTCACTCTTGCTTCTCTATTTTTGTCCTTTTTTCTTTTCTATTCTATTTGGACTCTCCAAAATTATTCCTTCATGTCATTTTCTAATATTATGTGAATTATAATGTTGAAATTTTGAAAATATAATTCTATACCAACATTGAAATTTATAAAATCACATTTCATTCATCACAAACTCCCTTGTATATCTTTTAGATTCTCCACGAACCATGTGTCTTTAACAAAATTTCCAAATAAACATCTGAAACTATCAAGAGAAATTCAATGATACAATTGGAAATAATTAATACATTTTCAAGAAATCATTAATATGAAATAATATGTTTCTAATGTCTACATTCAAGAAACACCCAACATATTTAATTATTTATAAATTTAATATGTAATAAAATTCCCATTATGTTAAAAAATATTACCCTATTAGAACATCCTCTATATTGACAAGAACATTTATCCATTGACATGATTTCTCAATAGCTTAATCATCTATGTTCTTTATATAAACAATTAATTACAAGTAAAACAAATAAAAATTTCTACAACAATTTAGTGTAGATATAGTTAGAATTAACCCCATATTAAAATAAATGTAACCCTTACAATTGGCGTGAAACATTCAACAAAAGAGAATTGATAGATATTTCATATGTCATATGTTCATTGAGAATTTTTTTCTTGAATCTAAAATACACTTTGGATGCACACATTAGTAGAAATTATTTGAAAAATCAAGGCCTCCACATTCATATTCAAACCTAAAATATAATTAAACTATCTATAAGAAATTATTTTCAAATCATAAGAATATATTGACCAAAATACATGACATCAGACAAGACCCATTATCCCTTCAATATTCCTCACATTTCAGTGTTGTATTCATCATAGATATAGTGTATTTTTTCAGGTCAACCTTTGATCATCAACTCACAAACCCTACATATGATATCTATTCTAGTTCATTAACCATTGTTTTATTTCTATTCAATGTCAATTTAACTAATTGATCAAAGTTAATAGTTCACCATTTTTTCATTATTCCATATATATTATAGCTTAGATGAATTCATCTTCTCGAGTAGGATTCAATAGTCTACTCATTTCACCCCTAGATGAAATAATATGATCTAGTAAATTTTTGTATAATTTTTTATAATTAGAAAAAAGAGAAAATACCATTGATCTGAATTATAATTACCATTTGACATCGGTCCATCCTTTTCATTTTACATCTAGATATTATCTTGACTTGAAAATTTCCAATCCATTTAGACCTACCTAATATTGGTTCATCAATAATAATTCTCAAAAATATTTCTATTCCACTTGATTGAACAAACTTGGTACATATTCTAATATTGGAAAAAGAAAACCTTCATATTAATTAAATGTGTTTTAGTGGGCTCAGTTTTCATTTATTGTTATGTTTATGAAATCCACTATAGATTTTCTTATATATAATTTGGTTACATTTTCGTTATGATATGTGATCACTGGACATAATTTTCATACACACTGATTTGGTTATGGTATTCTCTTTTAGAAATCTCATACATTGGTAGATATAAAATTGGATACATGGGTTGGGTAATGTAATTTTTTACTTGTGTACACTGCTTAAAATATGTCCACATGAGATTCTAGATGTGGTATATTATAGATAGGTGGCCATTTATGTATGTGGATGAAAGATGAAAACTCATACATCGGAGCATAATTTCTGTAAAGCATTCTTATGTAGTGATGTGGTTATTACAATATCAACTACGAGAATCTGTTTGTGTCAAAAAATTATAAAAATTTTCTAAAAACTATTAATTGATGAAGAAAGAAAAAAATAATATTTTTGATGATTAATTATTCAAAAAAATAAATTTAATTAGACATAGAAAATCAACATAAAAAACATTAAAATTAGTAGATTCCCATTAATTACCATTAAAAATAAAAACCTTTGATATTGAAAGATTTATGTCCATCCATGTAAAACCTAAAATTCACATCCGAAATATATTTCAATTAAACCTTATATTGTAAAACTAAATTTTTATTCTAAATTAATACATAAATTAATGTAATAAAATTTATTCATTTATGTAGATAATATATTGTTTTTTATAATAATTTTTAATGAATGAAAACAATACAGAAAAAATCCATCAATCCCCCATTTTAGGCATCATTGACAATATAAACCTCATAAAATATCAATAATAGTTATGGAAATTAGAAATGAAATAGATCCACATAAAATTCCTCCATACTTAGCACATTTCTTATTATTGAGAAATTATTTTTCCAATTATGAGAAATAAAAGTAATCTATAAAATGAAAAACCAAGATTCCATAAACATTAAATTCTCAAATCAATATTTCCTCATGGACAATCTCAAATAGGAAAATAGATTTCCATCATGAAATAATGGTCTCAGTGAGACTTTAGTTTCTATTTTACAAATGTTATTGACTTTGTAATTTTTTAAGATAAATGAACACATCTCAATTTTCTTGTTACTAAAATGTTCATATTTCTTTTTCCCAATAGGAAAAAAACTCAAATAATTATAAATATCATAATGATTGAACACACCATTGGATGGGGAAAAATTAATAATTTTTATTCAAACAACAAATAACCAATCCAATAGAAAATGAATAAGTTATAGTAGAGTAAAAGAATACGAAGTTTGACGTGGATTATGATTTTCACATCATATTCTATTTAGAAATATATATTATATGTTTAATTAAAAATTAAAAATTAAAAGTCAATTGGGATTATAAAATATTATTAAATTTTTTTACCAAAATAAAAAACAATATTAAAGTGGAAATGAAAATATCTACCTAATAAATTCCATGATGAAATAAATATAAATCTTCACTGAGTATAAAAAACAACCTTAAACATAATAAACTTTTCGAATAACTAAAAATAAAAAATAAAGATTCTAAATATGAATATTTTGAAATATTTTAATGTTATTTTAATGTTAAAAAATTTCAACATATTTTAATGTCAATTAAGGACCATTTCCTATACTTAAAACACAACTTTATCACTAATGTTGAAACCCAGGGTGGGTGGTTTTTTAAAGTGTGTGTTAAAAAAAAATTAAAAATCAATAGTGAAAAGAATTTTCATGAGAAAATTTCCTTCTCAAAACAACATCATGCACAAATTTTAGTGATTTATCATAACAATATTATAAAAGAATAATTTTTTTCAATGAAAAATAAAATAAATTAGAATTAAATTTATGTAAAATAGATGGTTCAACAGAATGCTATAAATTATTTTCAATGTTACATTAAATTTATTTTTGACAAGATAATTGAATTCTTGAAAAGAACATAATCCACAATTTAATATATTCAATTAACAATTAGGAATGTAATAAATCCATTTTCCCCCAATATATAATTTCATAAAACCTAAATATTTTACCACAAAAACACAAAAACTACAATCAATGTTTAAGGAATGTATAAACTCATTAAAACCATTAGTGAAGTGAAAAAACATAACAAATGAATGAAAATTGACTCCATTGGAAAATATAGTTGAAATTTCATTGTACTAATTTGAATGATCACTCCATTTTGACTAAAAATTAACTTTTTTATTATCAAAAATATTTAAAGGAATAAGTGAGAACCAAGATGATTCAAAAAAAATGTATATAATAAATCCATTGAAAAACAACTTATGTCTACCAAAAAAAATTTCCCTACATAATTTATAAAAGGTATTACGAACCCGAGTATCTAAATTATCCATTAATAAGTCATCAAATTGACATTCCTTCTTATCCCATGTCTACATATACTTCTCTTGATTAATATTCTATTAGCGGAATCCCCTTATTAATATAAGATCCTGATTTTCAATCAATGTACTCTAATCAACATTAGCATTCTCTCTTAACACCATTACATTCATCCTCTCGACATCATAATTAGTAGCATTAACCCCCACAAATATTTCAATTATTTCCTATTCTTAGTGAAAAATCAACTCCGTATATTGTTCACTAGCTTCACATACCCCTGATTGTTGACATGTTCGATCAGAATTGTGGGAAAAACCCCATGACCCACCTTCTCATCACATGAAATTTATTCAAGAGATATATAATCTGTGACTATTATATTGTATTTAAACTTTTAGTAAATATATTTTTCCTTGGTAGTGGTATGTAAGAGCAGTCCAATACCCCTTTCTGATTTCCTCTCTCTCTCTTCCTTCTCCTCAGACTAGGAATCGTGTTTTCCTAGAAATCATATGCAGTATCAACTGAATAATGACCTGAAGTCCCATCACTAGACTCCTACTAGGGGACGCCTTTCCCATTTAGGGAAACAACCTGATATGCCTTCTACTCTTGAACTATTTATTAAATCCCTAACCCTTTAAATCAAATTTCAATCTTTAAAATAGAACTTCCTTTCATGGAATCAGCCTCATCGTACCTGTTTCTATCACCCGCTCTCTACTGCCTCCATTTGAACCACCATCCTAAGACAACCTGATTTCTTTTTTAGTAACATGATCATCCCTGGACCCTACATTGAAATTTGTAGGATTTTAGAAACTTTTGGCATACCACTAGTCCATTAAATACAATACCCATATCAACTAAAATATCCTAACTCACCACTACTCCTAGAGCACACACCCCCTCCATGTGGAATTTCAATATGTCATAAACATCATCCACTCTTGGATTTGGAGGTATAACCATTACCTTCTTCTGAGTATCCTTTAATGCACCACACAAGATCATGGAATTAGTATCCTGTCCAATACTACTACATGGAAACTCTAAATCCTAATGTAGTCTATTAATAACAACATCCAGGAAACATCCACAGTCAAATTCCACTCCAGGTGATGCCTGGTTATCCTGGTTTCCACTAGTACTAGATACTATATTTTCACCATTGGTCATCAATCCCTCTTCCATCTTCTGGATCAATATCCTATGCTTGCACATTATTAAATAATTCCCCATTTTCAAGGATCGATAGCATAAATCATTCCATGAATTGAAAAAACTGATTTTTTTTACAGAAATTCCTCACCAACAGTAACCCAAAAGAGGCAATAGGTAGCCTCAAGACATCCACATCGAAATAAATTCTCGGTGAAATTGTGTGGCATAATACTCTAGTCCGACTGTCTGAGAAAAGGTAATATCCTACTAGATTACCTAATATATGGATAATGGAAGGATTCTAAAAAGGGATCGGGAGTTCATGGAATCTTACCCATATATTCATGGTAATTTAATAATTCTTAACGTGAATGTAATACAACCACCTATAGAAGAAAAAAAACTAGGATCCATCATAGTATCTAGGTTTTCTTGACCATACCAAAACCATGTCATCGTCTATAAAAAATTATATCATGATGTTCTTGGAATAGAGGATACCCACAGTTGAATGCTAATGTGGACCCCAATATCCGAAAATGAATCAATCTAAAGATTCCATATACAAATTTAATTGTTTGAATTGTTTTATCAGATTCATACCCATCATGAAATAAGTATCGGTAAACACCCATGATGAAATCAATAGATTCAAAAGCCCATCATAAAACTCTATAACATTCGGACTAAGAGAGATTTTTAGATGGGAACATTGAAAATCGGGGTCTAAAAATGTGAAGAACGAGGAGAATTTATTACCTTCATGTGTAGTTAATGTCCCTACAACACTAAGAGGATGGTGTCTTACTCGGAATCATTCTACAACTAGAGAATGGGGAGGAGTAAATCGACAGATGTAGCCAAAATATGGTTCTTAATATGAGAACCAAACTACTCTTGACAATATATTTTAATAATGTGTACGTCTACTTGGTTTCTCTGAATTATGTTCCCAAATTAAAATAAAAATTTATACTTGAATATTGAAATATTGAAATCAATGTGGGAATTGAAAACACGAGGAGAGTGTGTGCATTTGAGTATAGTGCAAAATGGGTAAACACAGAATGCAATATTGGGGGTGATAAGAAATGTTCGATATAATGGTCATAGAGAGAGGAATTATTTAATTATTTAAAAAACTTTTTAAATAGATATTAATCTATTAAAATAATTAAATCATGTTTTTCCATTTATGTAGTACTAGATTTTGAATACCAATTCATAATTTCTCCCAAGATATCTAACCATGATATATTATTGGATATTATTTATTAAATATCCTAGATATTTTTTTTTGAAATATAAATGTTCACGAATACAATTAAATTATTATGAATCACTAGAAATGAGAAGAAACCACATGAATCCCATCAGTCACACAAAATCATGGTTCCTATGCTCTGCTCTTCTTAAGAAACATTTTCTAGAATAATGACTAAAATTGAATAAAATAATTATAAAAATAATTAAAAATGAAAATAAATATCTCATGAACCCCCCCCCCCAACACTTGGGGAATTAAAACAACCAGAAATAGGTGCCCAAACAAGTACAATCCTCTCAATATATCTAACAAATACACAAAAATCACCTTAAAAAACTGAATGTTTCGAAGACTCTGACCTGATTTTTTTGAATTTTTTATGGAAAATATAATTATTAGAGTCCAAAAAACCAAATAACTAGATTTTTATTAAATTAAATGAATATCATCATGAGAAAAATTCATTTTTACATTATAAGAAATAATCAAAAATAATGACCCATTCATGTTGGTGGTAATCATATTTTTAATTTTGACATATACCTTAAATGTCAGAAGTTTTAAAGAAAATTAATAATATATAATCAATTATAAAACACACAAAAATATGCTAAATACATTTAGGAATATGGTTTTTGGATTCTGGAGCCTGATTAGTCTCTAGGGTGGACATATTCTCATTATCAAATCATTGATTGGGTGGAATAGTAGCTTGAGTAATACTCTAAACAAATCATGGAATCCTAATTTCAATAAAACTAAGAGGAAAGGGAACATACTTAGATCTTACATCAATTGTTATGCAATAATTCTTAGAATCATCTATCGTGTCAAAACTCACCTTCATCACTGATTTTTCAAAAACAAGAATTTCAACCCCATCATCCACTATATGGAGGGTTATTTTTCATTTAGCAACATCAATCACTGCACCCTTAGTAAAAAAATATGTTCCTACATCAAATAATTAGAACCTTCTCATCACACTATATTTTATGAATAAGAAAATCCATGGAAAAAGTAATATTGTGTACAATGAATAATAATTCATCCCACCTTTCAAAAGGTCGGGTGAGTAACCTATCGGCATGTTAAAGTTATATATAACCATGATACACTATTTAATGTGATTATTGGTTTCCAATATTGTCTAATTATTTTTATTATACAGAAAAATATTATTGAATTTTCCATATGATTTAATTTTATCCAAGGATTCCAAAAATCGAATGTTGATTCTAAAGGGTATAATAATTTACTGTATACTCATGTATTAATGTTTTTAAATGTTTTTATCTCTTTTATGAATGTAATTTGATAGGAATAATGTTTTTATGTTGGTGGATCCCCCACCTTTCCATAAAAACACACATTATTTTTACCTTCGATTATCAATTCCATATTTATTTTCATCGGTTATTTTAAAATGTTTAAGTTTGGATTCTTTATTCATTTAATGTTACTCATTTCATTCTATATTTTTTGAATTACCATTTTTTGGTGGTTAATTTCAATTTTATTTAACTCAATAATCTAACCATCTCAAGGTTTCACCCAGATTTATTCTTACGGTTTCAGGTCACTTATAGTTAAAACATCTATTACATTCTTCTTGGGTTTCAAAAAAGTTTTACATTGTATATTATCTTTATCATCATGACAATTAATTCCTATCTTTTTTACCAATTATTTTTCATATTTCCAATGAAAATATTTTTGTATTCTATCTTTTTTATCATCTAACTAACCAAGTCCAATAAATTAGATTTATAATTTGATGGTCTAGTCAAACATCAAACCCAATTCTTGGGTTTATTCGAATTACATGGGGTACAATATGTTTTTTAAAAACCCATTCTTATATCCTAGATATATTGGAGTTTTTTTATAAAAAATTGTATTGATTCAAAAATGGATCATTTGTACCGAAATTTGATTCCATATAACCAAAACAATGGGAATCCTCATCATGTTCAATATGTTAATAGAAATTAGGATAACAAGCCTTTTAGTTCCTAAACATCCCACAATAAATACATAGCTACCTAAGTGTGTTATCAATAATTATATTTGAATAAGGGTGAATTTCACTAAATGTATGGTTCTATTTCTACTGATCTTATTCTATGGATTTTGAGAATTTTTTTCCATTTCTTTTTTGAGATATTCAGTAAACATGTATAGGAAAACACCATATTTGAAATGATACACGATATTTCTATTGTAATTAGTGAGGATATTAATGAATGTATCCACCTAGAGATTAGGAGAAAGTTTTTTATTGGGATATTTTCTAATAACTTCTCTAAACCAATCTTATTTATTTTGGAAAATACCATCCCCATATTTAAAAAAGTAGATAATTCTATATCTTACTTTTATTGTACAATTTCTATGATGAAGCATAGTATCAATGGAATTTAGAAGTTGGTTCTAGGTGTTAAATATATCCTCCTATAAATTTTTTAACCTATTCCTAGACCTATTATTAATGTAAAATGATAATATCATAAACATAATATCCACCTCATTATTTCCATATAGTGGTAACTATTAAACATAACTGTAATATTACACAATGAACTCAAGCGAATACACATTAGGTTGGTCACTGGTAGAGGTTAACGTTGAGATATGTGAATGTTTGGTATAATTTTTCATAGAAATTAAAGAATACTACATGTATGAATGATTATTTTAAATGATATTTATTTGTAAATTACTAAGACTAGGCCCCTAAAAATTATCATTTCAGGGCTGAGGTGTAGCAAGATTTTATATTTAAATTTTTGTAATATATATTTCAATATAATCTATTTCTGATCTCATATTCATCATATTGGAAAATAAATTTATTCCTATCTATGTAAATTAATGGTTCATGCTCAAAATTATATGTTTCTATTGTGTTCAATTTCTTTCATGATAAAATATTTCAAAAGGGCGCACTAATGTGAAGATCCAATAGATTTTCATAATTTTTTTACCAAATTATTGTTAATAATTTTAAATTTATTGTTTTTTTGTTAATTATGTTCTATTTACACATGTTCATTCCACCAAAACGATTCAAAAAATTTGATTAGTATTTCATTTATTAATTTAAAATTTAATTATTTATAATCGTACTTACAAATACTTAAGTGGTCCATAGGTTTCAAAAAATTATGATAGATTTCATGCAATCTAAATTAAAAAGACAAGAAAACAAATAAAAAATAACCAAGTGAAAAAAAAAACATAATGATGGTACAACTGTGAGTGTAAGATGATGAAGTAGAGTTTATAGTTCTAGGGAAAAGAATTGAAGACATCAAAAATGGATAAAAAGGCAAAAATTGTAATAGGTTAAATTTGATAGTCATAATTCGTTAATAAAAATCATTGATCATTCTTATAGTTATTAATAGAGGCTTCCAAGTCCATGTACAAATGTTTTTTCTATTTAACTCTCTAGATGATTTAAATTTATACTAATCACGTGAGAAAAATTAAATTTATTCTTGAAGAAGGATATCATCCATTTAAAATTGATATACTACTATTACCATTTACTGAGGGATCCATATTTAATTATCTTCAGCTATAAGTGATTAAATTAGTGGGAAATGATGGTCATGAATATTTTAAACAATGAATAAAAAATAAAAATAGGATGAAATTTGAACATCTTGAAATAGTCATCCAAATCTATTTGCATAAAGTGAAGTGGGAGCTGTTTTTAATACACTTCGAAAAGGATTCAACTCTAAACTAATATAATGATGTATCAATAGAGAAAACAAAGGTGATGAACATAAAATTGAATAGAACAATCAACTAGTAATTTAGTAAATTTATGAAAATGTCAGATATTTAATTAATTCCATTAAAATTCTACTTAAAATGTTTAGTAAAACATGATTACAGAAACACTAACAATTGTTCTCAACAAATAAATCACATGATAAAAGGACATAATAAATAAGGGAAACAAATTTTCACTTTCATAATAGAGTTTTTCTCTCACTCCAAATTCAAATTATTCAATATGGTTGTTCCCTTATATTTCTTATTTGGCCTCCCCAAAATTATTCTACAATGTATGTTTTCATAAATGAATATTGTTATTAAAATCATAACAAGATATATCTTCATTAAAATTTATTTTTTTAATTTCATATATCAATATACAATGAATACCTTACAACTATTATACCTATATTGTTTCCCAACTAACTCTAGAAATAACTCCTAGGAAAATTATTCCATTAGAAATAGAAATTAATTTCATTTTCTGAAAGAATTAATTCGTTAATAGTAATTGATAAATCAAACAAATAAAAATTTTCCAAATGTAAATTCTTATATTTACCGATAGATTTAATTATTTTTATATTGAGTTTGTACTAACATTACCATGATGTAAATATTATTACACCACTAAATCCTATACCAAATTTAGATCATTCAATATTTATTAAATTATAGCTTTAAAATCATTATCATAACTATCTAGGATCTTGACTCTTAATTTCAAGTGATAAAAGTCAAATAATGCCTAATATTCGGGTGTATATACAATCATGATCAACTCCATAATAATATCCAATTATCACTCAGAACCACCACAAAACTGTCAAAAAAGAATCACCACCTCTACTTGAATTGAGCAGATGTTCATTGGGGAATGTTCTTGAAGAACATGGAATGAAAATTGGTTTAACACCCCAACCACAATGATCTAACATACAGAGACCATGATTATAATAACCCAGAGTTTCTAAATAGAAATTCCCTTCTTATATTTATGTCATAAAATCTCCTGAAAGCACAACATAATTAACTACTATGTGATAAGTGAACTTTAAACATAATTTTGTCACTTTGGGTTTGGAATTTCGAAAATCTGGCATACATGGTTGTGTTCAAGAAGTTTTTTGGAGTCTAATAAAACAAAAATAATTTTTGGGGAATATTAACCAACCCTGATGAATAGTAACATACCCTTCTAAATAGTGATTTACCCTAATTAATAGTAACCCCACCTATGGTGGAATAAAAATAATATTCATGTTGGAAGTACGATATACCTATATTTTAGAATGAGATAATGAATGTTTTAAACTGAATTTGATAATAAATTATTATTTTAAATAAATATTAAAATAATCATATTTAGAAGTTTTTTTTGAATATTGGACTTCCTTTTTGGATTCTACACGTCAAAAAATGGTTAGGGATAATTTTTGAGATTTTTCTGAAATTCATGAAATTTTGATGAATAGTGAAGTGTGATAATTCACAAAATAAGCAAAATACATTAATTATGTAGTCATGATGATGTTCTGCTGATGTAAGCTCAAATGGTTCGGATTCATGTGCTAAATTTACTATTTTGGGCGAAAGAATCATCATTATTCTTTGTCTATAGGGAAACTAATAAACTATTAAATAAACAATTGGGAAAACCCTCTCCTCCATCACTATAAATACCCCATCTCTTTACCTCTTTTCCTCACACCTCTCAAACCTTTTTCCTAGCCAAAATTCTTCCCAAATACCCTCCCAAGATCTTTAGCAATGTCCAAGGATTTCTGGTCTTTCCAAAAGACAAAAATCAAAGCCCTAAGAGGAGTCTCAAAGATAAGAGATCAAAGGGAAAGAACCCTCTAGCGTTTTCAAGTGTTTTGTTTTCATTTTTGTTCTTTTCTTATACCCTAGTCCCCTTCCCTTATCCAAAAGGTTTGAAAGCACCAGAATCTAATATATTCTGGATTATAATAATGTTTATGGAAAATTTCCAGCATCATACTTCTCCTCCTCTCCCTCATGTCCAAGAATTAAAACATCGTCTGTGATGTGTCAAATTACCGACATCATGGATATTGTATTTTCAAATTCTTCTATTATTTTGTTACTGGTCATGAAACCATTTATATTATGGTTGAACCAGATTATTATATATGTTATATATCCTATTTAAGGTTCTATAATCCTCATAGCCTCAGGATATAAAACAATAATACAAAACAAGTCAATTGTGGGCAAAATCGTTATAATTAATTCAAGTGTTTATCATTAATGATAAATGTAAAGGTTATCTTTCACTATAATTAACCAAATGAATTTTGAAAAAATTAAACCTACTTTATGTCCAATAATGTTATATAACTTCAATTCTGGAAAACCACTTTCATCTTACAATTTATTTTATCGTAAATACAATTGAACCGATCATTAAACCAAATGAAAAAAGGGACCCGAACAATGAAATTGAACCTTGTAATTAATCAAAATGGGTACAAATGAACATAAAAAGGTTATACGGAATATTTTACTTTTAGATAAGGTTCTGGAATTATTTATTAATAAACTTGATTGGACTATTCATGTCATTAATATCAAGTGGAGAACACTAACAGACCTAAGATAAGTGATCCTCTAAATGTCACCCTTATTCAAGACTGTTCACTATGTTAGGACAGGTTGTGTGTAATTATTAATTATGGGGTATGATTTAGAACCTCCACCATACTGACCTATTTATTTATATGTGATGATAATTCCCTTTCCTCTCTCACTAATCCCCCTCATGTACTCCTGATACCATGCCGATAATCCGTAATGAATTCTACCCGAACCTCTTTTATTCCTTCGGGTTGTCTTATATAACATTGTAAAAAAATGATTTTATCTTATAATCTCTTGTGTATAATATAAATGTTGTGTACATATTCCAAGTTTATTTATCAAGACTCTATCATCACTCTCTTTCAGGGATATGCGTGCTTTAAAGTGATTCTCTCCTCATTACTTCCCGATAAGTTAACTCGTTTTAAGGGAACGTCCTGAATTCTTTCCTATTATCAAGTGTACTATATCCTCAGTTTTATGTCACCTTTGTCTTTATAAAATTCGTATTTTTATTAATAAAACCCTCATGGTTTACTTCTGGTTTTATTAAAAACTATTTTTCCACTTTTCGTTGTAAGAGATATTCGATGTTTTCTTAAACCACAATAAAATGTTTTGACTCAAAGATTCCTAAAAAATATTTTTTACTTTTATCACTTAATTTTGTTATATCTTGTCATGATTTATACCTTTATACATTATTACTGTCTATTTATTATTTAATTCCTTTCTTTCATGGACACTTGTATGTTACATCCATTTTTCTTATGCTTCAGGATGTGATTGTGGGCCCATTTCATTCCTCGGATACTCTTATGTTTATGTATGATTGATTATGTGAGATTATTTATATGTAAAGAAAATACATGAATAAGATTATATGGGTGACCACGATAGTGCTCCAATTCATTGGATATGGTTAATGTCTCATGAGAAGATTATGGGAAAACGGTCCGGGCAGTTAGCCTTTGCTTGTGCTACTATGGGAAATGAGATTGGCCGTTATCCTTGACTCATAATAAAGTAATTTTTAATGTTGCTGAAACCTCTCTATGAAAATATGATTATATAATATCATTCTTATATTATCCCATGATTATTTTATTCCATGTTTTTATGATCTGATATTCATATTTTACGATTCCATATGTTCTATGCTTCCAATATCATTATGTTAAGCCTCCTAACTCATATGCTTAATGTTTATTATTATGTTCTTTATGTTACTAGGATTTTTAGATCATCCCTTTGTTCATGTGTTCCCCATAGTACCAGATGATGATGTAAGGGATCAAATGAAGTTAGGATCTCATTTTGAAGATTAAATAAAGAAGTGTTGGTTGCCCCATTTTTTGTTATATATGTACCTAGTCTTCCAAGAAACTAGAATTAATGAACCTTGACTTGTACTCTGATGATTAATTATTTTTAAAATCATGATATGTTATGTGTAAAAGGCTAGGGTCACTACAGTTGGTATCAGAGGATGTTCTAGTTATTTTTGGAGATTAAGAATAGAGCACCTTAGTGATAACATTAAGGATGAGACTATGTATTAGAAAACATTCCCAAATTTTGGTGGGTATCGAGTAGTTTTTTTACCAAGAAAATACATCCCTATCTGGATACGAGCAAGTAGAGGTGGATCTGGCATAGATGTATCCTAGGGATAAAACTTGAAAACACCACTTTGAGCTAGACATGAATGGGAACTGGTGCACGACAATGTGACTTTCTACACTCTTGGTTACGACACTCCTAGGGGATATGATTTGGTAGATTCACGATCTTAGTACAATCCATTATTAAGGGAAAAATACCATAATAATGTTAGTTAAGAAATATATTGAGGATAACCTAGATATAAACCTACGAAATCACAAGTTAGGATGTACTTCTTCTTTATAAGTTTATCCCTTAATGTTCAATGTTTTCTTTCTATGCTCAATTGCTATGTATTCAAGACCTCTAATTATAAATTATTTTTCATAGTTAATTGCAGGGAACAGAAGAACACGTTCCAATAAATAATGTGATAAGCAATGTGATGATTTCCCTGATGACATGCCTGATGTGACGGAAGAGGGTGCTCAAAACTTCATGGAAGTACATGCTCAGTTATCACGTGTTATGAATAATAACTTGAATCATGTGGAACATCCCCCTCCTACAAGAAAAGAGGAAGTTGTCGTAGAATCCTTCATGCGGAAAAGGCCTCCCATGTTTATCGGGTCTTCTGATCCCCTCCTCACAGAAAAATGGATTAACTCCATTGAAAAGATTTTCTCTGTCCTCCATTGATCGGAATAAGAGAAAGTTTTACTACCAATCTATCATTTTAGTGGGGAATCTGATCAGTGGTGGACACTGATCAAGAATAAAAATTCCTCGGAAGAAATTTATTCCATAGATTGGGAGGAATTCAAGAAGATTTTTTAAACAATTATTTTCCTCGAACCCTCCATCTCATGATAGAAACAGAGTTCCTCAGACTCAAGCAGAAGGAAGATAAGTCCATCAGGGCATTTGAAGAAAACGTTACAAGGATTGAAAGGTACGCCTTTGGATTTGTTATGAACACTGAAAGCAAAGTGGATCTCTTCTTTAGTGAACTAAATCTGAATATACGTAAAGCATTGGTCATTCGAGACTTCGACAGTTATGAGGACATTGTCTGTTGTTCCCTCAAGGTAGAAATGGATATTGGAGACTCACAGTGGTCTCATGGGCCTAGTTACAAGAAGCGGAAAATCGATAACATCATGGGTGTTCCATCAAACAAATCCCATGATGGAATGAATCACAACTTTCCCCTTTGCAAAAATTGTGGGAAGAAACATCCTGGTAACAGTTTGAAGGGAACCAAGAATTACTTCAAATGCAGAATGCTTGGTTATCTGGCCAATAACTGTTGAAGGGGTATGAAAAATCCTGCTAATGTTGAAGAAGAAAAGAACGTTCAGATCAATACTCATCCTGTAGTGCAGTGTTATAACTACAAGAAGCTTGGGCATTTGGAAAACATTTTCCCTAATCTGAGGGTTGCCAGAGTCAATCAACAACAACCTCCAAGGAAACAAGGAAGGGCTTATGCTATCACTACTGCTGATGAGGAGCTGGAAAACGATGTGGTGATAGGTACTCTTGTTATTCATCAAGAATAGCGAACTTACTATTTGATTATGGTTTTACTCATTCTATCAGATCTTGCAAGATTAGTAGAACTATTCAATCACCACCTCAAAATTTGGAGGAAAAGTTATCTGTGAGAACAGTTAATGGGGAAATTATTGCATCCAGGGTTTATAACTCCTCCCCGGTTAATGTTTCTGGATTGAACCTCCCATCAAATCTTTCCATACTTCCTTTAGTGGAATTTGACGCTATCTTGGGAATGGATTGGATATCTTTTTACAAGGCCCACATCAACTGCTGGGAAAGGGAGATTACTCTTCACATCCTGAAGCAACCTATTATTCTTTAAAATTATAAAGAGGATGATGAATATCCTTTTGAATCATCGTCTCAAGTGTGGATATTGCTTCCTTATGAGCATGCATATCTAGCTTATCTGATTGAGACGAAGGAGAGAATCATGCTTGAAGACATGCCCATCGTGAGGGATTACACTGATGTATTCCCTGAAGAGTCTCCTAGTCTTCCTCATGACCGATAGGTTGACTTATCAATTGAAATTATCCCTAGATCTCTGCCAATCTAAAAGAAACCTTTCAGAATGGCCACTGTAGAGCTAGAAGAGCTGAAGAAGCAGTTACAGGAGAATATGGAGAAGGGTTTTATACGCTCGAGTTCTTCATCTTGGGGTGCTCCAATCCTCTTCATCAAGAAGAAGGATTGATCAATGGGCCTCTGCATTGATTATCATGAGCTTAATAAAATCACAATAAAGAACAAGTATCCCCTTCCACGGATAGATGACTTGTTCGATCAGCTATGTGGGGCCAGTTATTTATCTAAGGTTGAACTTATGTAAGGATATCACCAACTAAAGGTGAGGAAGAAATATATTCCCAAGAATACCTTTAAAACGAGGTATGGACACTATGAGTTCATATTGATGCCCGTCGGACTCAGTAATGATGCAGAAATTTTCATGGATTTAATGAATAGGGGCTTTAGAGATTACGTAGACAAATTTGTGGTAGTCTTTATTGATGATATTTTGATATACTCCAAGAGCAAGGAGGAACATGAGTAGAATTTGGAAATTGTGTTAAAGACATTGCGATGGGAGAAGTTGTATGAAAACTTTAGTAAATGTGAGTTTTGAATGCTGAAAGTATCATTCTTGGGGCATGTTATCACCAACAAAGGGATATCTGTGGACCCTTCCAAGTAGAAGGCAACTGATGAGTGGCCCACACTGACTTCTGTAATGGAGATCCGAAGATTTTTGGGTCTAGCTGGGTATTATCGACGATTCGTGAAGAACTTTTCATGATTGTCAAACCCAATGTCCAAGATGACACAGAAGGGCATAATGTTTTCCGGGACACAGGATTCTGAAGACTATTTCTAGGAGTTAAAAAAGAGTCTTATCATTATGCCATTACTCACACTCCCTACCAGTGGGGAACTCTTTCTGGTGTATAGTGATGCTTCTAAGAATGTATTAGGCTGTGTGCTAATGAAAAATGATAAAGTGATAGCCTATGCCTCAAGGCAGCTGAAAATCATTGAGAAAAAATATCCAATGCAAGATCTGGAGTTAGCAGCTCTGATCATTGCATTGAAAAGATGTCGGTATTATCTCTATGGGGAAAATGTGAGATATTTACGGACCACCAGAGTCTCAAATATATATTCACACAGAAAGAGCTTAATATGTGCCAACGAAGATGGATATAGATCATCATGTATTATGACTTCTCAATCCACTACCATCCCTGTAATGAAAACATGGTGGCAGATGCTCTATGTAGAAAGGATCATGCATCTTTATCAATGATGAGATTTGAAAATGATCCAATATTATTATATTTGAAAAGGATGGACATGGAAATCATTAAGGGAGGAACATCATCAATCGTTTCTCAAATGATTTTTCAACCATCCCTCATGGGTAAAATAATGGTTGTGAAAATAAAGGATGTGGAAATTCAGAAAAGGGTGGAAGTAGTTAAAAATGGGAATTCATCTGATTCCAAAATTGATGAGGAAGGAGTTGTATGATTTGTGAAACGATTATGTGTACCATATGATCTAGAGATAAAAAAGGAGCTATTGAATGATGTATATAGCTCGACCTTCTCTATCCATCCTGGGAGTACCAAATTGTATTGTGATATCCGAGAACACTTCTGGTGCGATAACATGAAGAATGAGATTGTAGAATATATATAAAGGTGGCTGGTATGTCAGCAACTTAAAGATGAGAGACAAATGTCCAAAGGTATGATCCAACCATTGCTTATACCCATGTGGAAATGGGAAAATGTTACAATGGACTTCGACATGGGTCTCCTGAAGACGTCGAATGGAAATAATTTGATATGGGTTGTGGTTGACCGACTCACCAATACATCCAATTTCATCTCTATTCAGGAAGAACCTTTTCTTGAACAACTTGCATTGTTTTATGTGAAGGAAATGGTGAGACTACACAGTGTTCCACTCTCAATTGTCTCTGACCGTGATCCAAGGTTCACATCTAAATTTTAGTGGATCCTTCAACATTCATTTGAGTACTGAATTAAATTTTAGCACGGCTGACGAAGCGTCGTCGTGCACGCTCTCAAAAATATTTATAGCTAAGTGCAACACAGGGGCTGACCTTGGTCATTCTCTTGAAGAGCATTGGTGGTTTATAAATCACTACTTCTATTCCACCTAATCTAATTTTTTTTGTTTAATATCTTATGAAATAAATGTAATTTAATAAAATAAATGAAATTCATAAATCAGAAGAAACTAAAATTTAATTCTAAATTACCATGCAATGCTAAAAAAATATAATTTGGGAATAAAGGATGTTCTCCCGAGAGAATATTCAGGAAGCACATTCATTGGCCAGCTTCAAATATTCTTAGTGTACACACTCCATCGGATGTGTGCACACCTTATTCTACCCTAGTTGTGAATGAATATCCTTCTTAGCGATCGCCAAGCACACCCTCCATCCACCTCCTCAATCGAGGGAAAATGGTTGTAGATTAAGAAGTTAACCTTTAGACAACCACAGTGAGGATTACACCCACTATAAATTATCCTTAGAATTAACTCAAAGAATATTAAGAAGATGGTATTGTGTTCAAGAACCTGATTACTCCATTGGGATATTTCTCTTATTAGTTACTCATGATCATGAGTATTATAGTTCACAATGGTAAGATGAGAGGAAGAAAAGAGGGTGAATCGGTGGACACAAAAATAAAAACAATGCATTAATTTATTAGAAATATAAATTACAATTAAAGACTAAAAATAAAGAAAAGAAATAAAATAAAAATAAAGGTGGAAGATTTGTGGCCAGCCTCCCTCGGTGGAGATCTCCTTCTTGGTGCCTTGAAGGAATGGATTGAAAAATGGGATGCTTTGAGAAGGAGGTGATGGCCTCCTTTTATTGGCAGAATTCGACCCCCTATAAATTTCGAGTTTTAGGCCGCATAAATGACCTCTTCATGCGTTCCACACTTGATGAATGATGTTCATAAATATCTTTTCCGTCTGTTCTCCAAATTTCAGCTAATTTGGAAACCATATGTAGGAGTAATGAATTTTTCATTCTCGGTTGCTGTTTCTGGACGAAGCATCCATGAAGGTTCCTCCAAAGGTATGTCATACAATAGCCTAGTTAATTACCTCCAACATCCTCCAAATTTAATTTAGAGACGTCCCTATCTGTCCTAGAGGTATCCCAGGTGGAAACACATCATTTTGATATGTTTAGGCCGTGTTTTATGTCCGTTACGTTGGGTGGGTCCATGCTGTCCGCCCGGAATGTTTTCATCTTCAATGATTATTTAGGCCCTTTAGATGACCGAATCAGCTCCTGGTCAAGAAGACAAAAATGAAGAAAATAAAATAAGGATTCTATCAAAACTTTAATCCGAAAATATGGAATTTTATTTTTCTTGAAAGGACCAAAATACCCCTGATGTAAAATTCTGTCAAAAATCCAGAATTAGTCGTTCTTCACATTTGGGTTCAAAATAACACTAAAACCTAAAAACATGATAATTACCCATTCAATATCAATTTTGTGGGATTATAAACAATGTTTAATAGTATAAAATATATGAAAATGTGAGCTTCATCAATGGCTTATCACCCCCAAACTGATGGCCAGTCGGAAAGAACTATTCAGACGGTTGAAAATATGCATAGATCCTGCTCTCTAGAATTTAAAGGTGGATGAGATCAGCATCTCCCATTGGTTGTGTTCTCATACAACAATAGCTTCCACTCGAGTATTCAAATGGCTCCATATAATTCTCTCTATTGAAAGTGATGTAGAACTCCAACCTTTTGGGATGAAGTTGAAGAAAGAAAGCTACATGGACCCGATCTTGTTCAACAATAAACGATAAGGTTCAAGTCATCCAGAAACACATCAAAACTGCTCAATGTTGGAAAAAGATCTATGAAAACAACCATTGAAGGGACTTGGAGTTTGAATTTGTATATAAATTCTTCCTTCGAATATCTCCATGGAATAGAGTAATGCGATTCGGGAAGAATGGGAAGCTAAGCACAAGGTATATTTGCCCATTTGAGATCATTGACCACAGAGGATATATGGCCTATCGACTTTCACTTCCACTGAATATGGATCGGGTTCATGATGTTTTTCATGTATCACTCTTGAGGAAGTACATAACTGATCCCTCACATGTACTAGACACAGAGGTGGTGTAGTTGGAAGATGATCTCTCCTATGTGAAGCATCCAATAATGATTTTGGATCAGAGAGATAAGGTTATATGCAACAAGACTACCCATATTGTCAAAGTGTTGTAGAGGAACCACAAGTTTGAGGAACCAACATGGGAATTGGAGGAAGCAATGAAGGAAAGGTACCCGCACCAGTTTTTGGCTTTGTATTTAAAACAAAATTTTGAGTGAGGAATTTCCAAAGGGGGGAAGAATGTAACGACCAAAAGTTTTTAAATGAAAATATCCTTCATATATTTATGTCATAAAATCTCATGAAATCACACCATAAGTAACTATTAATTAATAAGTGATATTTAATCATAATTTTGTCACTTCTGTGATTGGAATTTCAAAAATCTGGCATTCATGGTTGTGTTCATGATGTTTTTTGGAGTCTAATAAAACAAAAAAAATTTCTGGTGAATAGTAACCAACCCTAACGAATAGTAACATACCCTTATGAATGGTAATATACCCTAATGAATGGTAAACTCACATATGGTGTTATAAAAAAAATATTCAAGTTGGAGGTACGATATACCTATATTTTAGAATGAGTTAATGATTGTTTTAAAACTGGTTTTGATAATAAATTATTATTTTAATTAAATTTTAAAATAATCATATTTATAAAATTCTTTATAAAATATGGACTTCATTTTTGGATTCTACCAGTTGAAAAATGGTTAGGGATAATTTTTTGGATTTTTCGGAAATACATGAAATTTTGATGAATAATCAAATACGATATTTCACAAAATAAGAACAGTACATTAATTATGAAGTCATGATGATGTTATGATGATGTAAGAACAATTTTTTCGCATTAACATGATAAATTTACTATTTCTGGTCAAGGAATCATCACTATTATTTGTCTTGCGGGAAATTAATAAACTATTAAATAAACAATTGCGAAAACCCTCTCCTCCCTCAGTGTAAATACCCCCTCTCTTTACCTCTTTTACACAAACCTCTCAAGCCTTTTTCCTAGCCCAAATTCTGCCCAAATACCCACCCAAACTCCTTCCCCACTTCCAAGTCTTCCTGGTATTTTCAAAAGACCTAAATCAAAGCCCCTAAGAGGAGTCTCAAAGAGAGCGGATCAAAGGGTAAGAACCCTCTTTTGTTTTCAAGTGTTTTGTTTTAATTTTCTTTCTTTTCGTATAGCCTATTCCCATTCCCTTATCCAAAAGGATTTAAAGCTACATAATATCATATATTCTGCAAGATAGTAATATTTATGGAAAATTTCAAGCATCATACTTCTCCTCCTCTCTCTCACGTTCTAGAATTATATCATCATCCATGATGTGTCAAATTACATACATCATGGATAATGTGTTTTCAAATTTTTTATAATTTTTTTTGGGTCGTGAAACCATTTATGTTATGGTTGAACCATATTATTTTATATGTTATATTTCCTATTTAAGGTTCTTTAATCCTCATACACTCATGATATAAAATAGTAATACAAAACATGTCAATTATGGGAAAAATCGTTATAATTAATTCAAGTGTTTGTCATTAATGTTTATTGTAAAGGATCACTTTCACTCTAACTTACCAAATGAATTTTGTAACCATGTAACATACTAGATGTCCAATAGTGTTATATAACTCCAATTATGGAGAACCACTTTCATCTTATAATTTATTTGAACCGAAATACAATTAAAATGATAATTAAATTAAATGAATCAAACGAACCCAAACAATGAAATTGAAACTTTTAATAAATCAAAATGGGTATAAATGAACTTAAAAAGGTTATATTGAATATTTTAATTTTAGATAAGGTTATGAAAATATTGATTAATAACCATGATTTGACTATTCATGTCATTAATATCAAGTGGAGAACACTAACGGACCTAAGGTAAGGGATCCTCTCAATTTCACCATTATTAAAGATTGTTCACTATGTTAGGACATGTTGTGTGTAATTATTAATTATGGGGTATGATTTCACACATCCCCCATAATGCCCTCTTTATTTATACGTGATGAGAATTACCTTTCCTCTCTAACTAAGCCCCCTCATGTACTTCTGATACCATGCCAATAATATGTAATGAGTTCTACCTGAACCTATTTTGTTCCTTCGGGTTGTCTTATCATCCTTTCTTCCAAAATGATGTTATCATATCTTTTATTGTGCATACTCCAAATGTTTTCTACATGTTCCATGTTTATTTATCAATAATCTTTCATCACTCTTTTTCGAGGATATGAATGATTTTAAGTGATTCTCTCCTAATTACTTCCCGATATGTGAACCCGTTTTAAGGGAAATTCCCGAAATATTTCCTATTATCAGGTGTACTCTATCCTCTGTTTCATTTGTCATTTGACATTATAAAATCAGACTTTTTATTATAAAAACCCTCTTCGTTTACTTCTGGTTTGATAAAAAAAAATATTATGCCACTTTTCATTTTAAGATATATTGGATGTTTTCTTAAACCGCAATAAAATTTTTTGACTCAAAGATTTCTAAAAACTATTTTTAAATGTTATCATTTAAGTTGTTTATCTCTTTCCATGATTTATGCTTTTAAATGTTATGAATTTCTATTTAATATTTAATTTTTTATATTTCAGGCACGCTTGTATGTTACGTCCCTTTTTATTACTCCTCATGACGTGATTGTCTGCCCATTTCTTTCCTCGGGTACTCTTATGTTTATGTACGATTGGTTATGTGAAATTATTTATGTGGAAAGAATATACAAGAATAATCTTATATGGGTGAACCCAGATAATTCTCCAATGCATTGGGTAAAGTAAATATCTCATGAGAAGATTATGGAAAAGTGGTCCAGACGGTTATCCTTGGTTTGTGCTACTATGGGAAACAAGATTGGAGGTTAGCCTTGACTCGTACTAAAGTCATGTTGAACGTTTCTGCCACCTCACTATGAAACTAAACTTATATAATCTAATGCTTATATTATCCCATGATTATTTTATTCCATATTTTTATGATCCCATGATTATATGATATGATTCCATATGTTCCATGCTTCCAATATCATTATGTCAATCCTCCTAACTCATGTGCTTAAAGTTTATTATTATGTTATTTCCCTTACTGGGATTTTTAGCTCATCCCTTTTTTCATGTGTTCCCCAGGTCACCCTATGTTGATGTAAGGGCTCAAAGGAAGTTAGGAGATCATTATGAAGATTAAATAAAGAAGTGTTTTTAGCCCCATGTTTTGTGATATATCTACCTAGTCTTCCAAGAAACTAGACTTAATGATCTATGGCTTGTACTCTGATGATGAATTATGTTTAAAATCATGAAATATTATGTGTAAAAGGGTAGGGGAGAAGGGATGATTCTCGCGCTCTGGGATCGGAGGTGATGGCGTAACCCTAATGGGATCGGCGGCATTTCCCCCTCCGTCACTTATCGACGCGAGGGGGGAGGATTCTCGGCATCCTCGGATCCGGTCTCGCACTTTATCGCCTTTTACCGACCCTAATTTTCTACCGGCATTTCCATCAATTAATCTTTCTCTGAAGGTCCCTAGACTTCGTGATGGCGCCCCCGTGGTTTCAGTTTCGGCTCTAGAGTTTACAGAAGCGGAGCTCCTTCTGAATCTCACGTTTGTTTCAAGTTTCAGAAACTGGAGACCTTCGGTGGATGAATTTCACAGGTTCATTTTCGATTCTTGGGGGATGCGGGATAGAACGGTTTTCGGTCTGTTGGGTAGAAATCATTTGATGGTGCGATGTCCATCCTCAGAGGATCTTTCTCGTGCTCTGGCCTTTACTCCCAAGAGGTGTGGTGGATGTGGGTTTCACCTATCTTGGTGGAGCTCTGACTTTTATCTGAATCACGATTCTACTATGGTTCCTCTGGGGGTAAGTCTTCCTCATCTCCCTCTCCCATTCCAGAACCCAGCAATTCTTCGTATGTTAGGGAATTTGTTTGGACATTTCCTTTGCGTTGATTCACGTATTACTGCGGTTTGTCATCCGGTAAACCACCGAATCTGTGTGGAGGTGGATGTTTCAAAGGCTCCAGTTGAGTTTGTGTGGATTGAAGCTGGCGAGGAGGTCAGGTGCAAGCAACCAGTGGTCTTTGAGAATTGGGTGGAGTACTGTTATTCCTGTCGGCAACTAGGTCATTCGAGTGGTGTCTGCAGGCGGGGTGAAACCAAAGGAAAACCGAAGGAGCAGGAGAGGATTGTTGCGAATGAGATTCAGGATCACCGAGTGTGGAATAAGATGCAGTGCACAAGGCATCTACCGGGTGCTGAGCCCCCTTTGTCCGGATCTGCAGATAAGAAAAAAAAAGGATTTTAGAGCTCAAGACAGGGAAAAATTAGTGGAAGTGCGGGTTGATAAACATCCCATGACATCACCTCAATCTGGAAGTGGGAGGTTTTATGGGAAGGAGGCTGTGGTTTGGACGGGTGGCACGGTGAGCGATCCCTTTGCTGCTTCTTCTTCTAGGGTCAACCAGCAAGCTTTTGATCAAGAGATGATGAGCATCTAGGTGGGATGTTCTATTAATGATGTGGCTGAGGATGTTTTGTCTCTTCTTGAGAACACAGTGCAGAGGATTTCCATGAAGATAACAAAGCATTGGCCACCAATTCTGATGGTTAAGCAGGTTTTTGATCACTTAAACCATGACCTAGGCCTTGTAAATGCGGATACAGTGGATGGTAAGGAAGTGGATCTGGGAACTCAGGAGGAGGGTGTTGGCATTGCAGTGGTGGGAGAGCAGCAGGATCCAGTCCTTTTACAGGGAGTGAGCTGTGTTGCTACTAAGGATGTAGAGGTTTCTGTGCCAGAAAGGCCGGCTTGTGTTGATCCAATGGAGAATGAGGGGATGCAGTATGACAAGGAGGCCGATGTGCAGCAACATGGTAGTCACTTGAGGTCTTGTTCTGATCCATTGAATGCTATATCCTGGGAAGGTGTGATGGAACTGATGGACTGGCCACGATGTCCTATTAGAATTGATGTCAACAATCAGGTTCAGCAGGTTTATGGTTCATAGGATAGTTATCGGGATGTGAAAATCTTGGGAGAATGGGGTGATATCTCAGATAGCGACATGGAAAAGAATCGTGGCGTGGTACCACCTTCTTACAACAATGTTGTCCAGGGTGCAAGGATGAAGGTGCAAGGGGAGGAAAGTGCCAGGAACGCCCCACCATGGAGGAGAACAAAGAAAGACTACTCTTACCATCCCAGGCTAGTGTCCACTAGATCTTATGTTGGGAGGGAAATCTAGGCTATGCAATCTTCAAAGGATTTTCAGGCCTTGGAAAAGATAAATCTTAGAAGGAAATATGCCAAAGTTCATAAACACTATGAAAGCTCCGAGTGGGAAACAGATAAAGCATTAGGACTTTGTCTCTAATGTGGGTGGTGATGGGTATTATTTCTATGATATGTAGTTGTTCTAGACTTCTTGTACCTGTTTTTCTTTTCTTTTATTAAAAAATGGTCAGAGGCTTGCCTCTGGCTTAGCATTTCTGGTAAGTGTAAAAGTCTAGGGTCACTATAATTATAACCATCTTCATACCTAAAATCATAGATAAAATATATAGTGAACATGATTATAAAGTAAAAATATTCTCTCAAAAATAACAGTCAACCTAATCCAAGCCCCATTATCTCATCCATCTTCCCCAAGTTCTATTGATCTATTCATAATAGAGATATTTCCTCGTCATGGGATAACATCATATCAAATAAATCAAACCCCGTAATTTTATATGAGGATATAGATCATTAACTAGAACATAATTTCTATTCAAGCACCATACATCTCATCAATCATTGATAAAAGATCATCAATCCAGACTATGTTTCTCAACTATCAGATGTGAGATGAATTCAACTTCATGAGTATGAATTATATGTCTACTCAATTTTGCCTCGGATTAAATCATCAAATTATTTTAATGTTGGTGTCATCATTAAAAAACAATCCCCACACTGACAATAAAATCTTCATCAATGGGTATGTATTATAATTATCTTTCAATGTTGGTTTATCCTCTTTATTGTACTTGTTGATCAAATAAATATTTGTAACTCCATAATTATCCCAGATTCTCCCAAGATTGGTTATCGTCAAATATTATATAATATCACATTTTATTACTTAGATAAAATGATTTATATTAATCATTTTGACTTGTCTATGGAAACCATTCATCTTTTTCAAATGTTTTTTATAGAACCAGGATTTTTTTGTTACAAAGTTGAAATCCCCTACCAATTTACATACATTGAAATTTGTTATATAGTAATTCATATATGTTAATAGATATTTAGAACTCACATAAGTATTTATTTTTAATGTTTATCTTTTAGATATCTCATACGCTGCTGGTGTAAAATCCAATGTATTGAACCTGTTTTAAAATCATTGTGAATTTTAGATTTTAATTTAGTGGATTGTAAAAATAATCAACTGATCCCTATAATGTAAATTTATACATTAAAAAATGATATTTTTTAGATGGGGTTTAAGGCCTGAGAATTTTCTTCTATGTTCGATTTAGTTTCATAATCATCAAACTTTGAAATCCATATTTTCCCGAATGATTAAGGGGGAATAGGGTTTTCACATATTATGTGAAAATAGTGGACCCAAACCATAAAACCTAGTGGGTATGTCATATAGTTTTTTAAACCATGAATCCATGGATCAATGACCATTTCATGGGTTGGTAGAAAATTTTATAGGGAAACAGCATCGATTGAGCATTGTTTTCTAAACTGCGTTCTTAACTATTGGAGGGTGTAGTGGGTGGAATGTTCCATGTGTACTTGTTATGATGGATTTGACTAACATTATTTCTAGAATCAGTGGGGTGTGTATCCATAATAGTTTTAGTCACAGGATTGGCCCAAAAATATCATCACTATGCATCCTAACTGTGGGCCTCATTAAAATGGGTAAATACCAATATGACCCTCCAACCGTTGAAGGGGATTCACCCCATTTAAAACCTCATTTCAGTAAATAACCCCCCCCCCCCAACATGAGCATCATGTTTTATATCTTCCATTGTATAATTTCCTAACATTCTAGTCAAAATAAAACCCCATATTATGAATTCTAAGATAAATAATGAGTCAAAAAATTCCCCTGCTTTATTTTCTACTTTTTCTCTCCAAATTGAATGATATCTTCAACTGAGTTTATATACCCTATGTTCATGGAGTTTTATGATTCTTATAATATCTATTATTTTGGATCAAATTAGATCTTATTAAATTATAACTATGGATTAATTTGTGTCAGGTTGGTGGTCTACTTTATTTTCTCATATTTTATTGTTATTTATAAATTATTTTCACTATACAGTACACTAGAAATCATGCATGTTTCTCTTAAAACATAATGTTTAATAAATTTAATAAATAGAACACATTTAGTCATGCTATAACACCATCATAAATGTTTTAAGGCCGATGACCTCATCTAGAAGAACCACTAAAGGCCAGTTGAATAAAATCATTTTAATGATCATCATTCATCTTATTCTTAATCACCCCTCAGCTGTGTTAATATTTCCACATAGCATTGGGAGATATAATTTCATTAAATATAGAATTTATGGTTAATATATTTTAATTACTTTAATCATGTGTAATTAATTAGATAAATTATATGAATTTTCATATGTTTGAATACATTTATTTGACCATCTATACATATAATTGAAATAATATGTACAAGGGAAGAACATGTTAAATGGGTAGGATAGTTCCCCAATTTTCCTTGTAAATTTATGAGTTTTATCATTATAAAGGTTTGACCTAAATGAATAATTTAATAGTAATGTGTCATGATTATGAATCTGACCATTGTATTCCATTATAAATGGATTGATTAATGAAATGTATCATGATGACTTAAATTTTGTAATGAATGAATTCTCATTGACAATATTAATTAATAAATGAGAAAAACATTAACTATTATATTAATTCATGGGGAAAATTACCTACCCATGTCTAAATACCTTACATGGGCTCATAGGACAAAGTAATTACACTTCACCTTGAGTGATATCTAGTTCCTCATTACAAAATGTGTCTTTTAATGTCTAATTAGTCATATGGGATTACCATATACATGATTATTTATAATATATATTGGATGGGATTGTTGAAAATGATATTATACACACCCTTGAAATAGGATGTCACACAGGATGATTCACAACGTTTTTGGTTGTTGGACATGATGATTTAAACCCATAATTATGTTGTTGGACATGAAATTTGACATTATAAAATGAGATTATTAGTTGTTCTTAAATGTATACCATATTTAGATGATTGGGTTTGTTCCCATAATTAAACAAAGACGTGTATATTATTATCATTAATATTATATGTGTAAGCCTTGGTCTTATGTCTTGGATCCTCATACCTGAATGTACATTTCTACACATATATATGTTTTCATCTCTTTATATATATATATACATGATGGAATGTTAATATAAAATCTAGCTCATGGAAAATAAGGTACAGTCAAACAAGTTTCCTTTGGAATCATGAGCACGACACGATTACATTTATTCATTCAATGAGTTACGGGTATACCTTCATAGTGCATCATTTTATACTAATGGAATGGATTACATTAGATGTAGTTTGTGTTATACTATTGAGTTATTCTCACACAATTTAAGGGTTTCTAACTTGTATCCATATAGATATCTTGATTGTATGTTATTATCTGAACCATGGTCTCTGTTGTTTTATATTATTAAATTGTACTAGACATACGAGATTGGGAGTAACAATAGAGATTGTACTCAATCGTCCTTATGAAGGTAGAGTATTTTTATTACATATTTATTTCTCTGGTCTAGAAATATTTATTATATTACATTATATATGTTTTGAGATCATGAATTGTGACTCAGCATGTTCGTGCATGAATCTTTATTGGGAACCGATTGAGCTATCTTTTTATGATTACTACAATGATTTCATTTTATATCTTCTAAGTCCCATTCTTATAATTGAATTTACTGTATTTTATTAAAGGTTGATAGGGAATAGTTGATACATTAAAACTCCCGTAGGCACTCACTATTATTCAGCATCCTCTAGTTTATGGGGATGTGTTTTGAAGGCCATAAGACCATCATGATTGGAGAACCATTTTAGTGTCTCTCGGGCCCTGGTGTTACAAGTGGTTTCAATGATTAATTTTCCAACTGTATATACATTTTGGATAGTATAAAGAAGATTAATAATGTGTCAAAAAATCATTTTATTATTTTATGGTTTTTCCAACAAAAATATTGTGGAATTATTATGTTTTTAGGGATGGGATTATTCATGTTTATTATTACACATGATTATTATTTCACATTAAGTGATTGTTTCACTTCCACTAGTAACTAATTTATGATTTTTCATATAATTTTTTAAATCTTACCCTCATATTGGTAGGGTATTGAATATTTAAACATGCATTATTTTTAGTACATAGGGATTAACATGCTAGGAATATTCAATTTTACCTAGGTTGCATTGAAATAACACTTGATTCTTAATTGTATAATCATATTGGGTGGTTATTTCAATTTTTAGGTATATTATATACTCATGAATTATCTTTTCATTGATTGATACAATTATGATATATGATTTGTTATTAGTTTTTTTCCATCATACTAAACTTTTTTTCTAGTATAATATTATGGTTGAACCTTAATAAATCAATTACAACATGTTTGAGCAATTGATGAGTAGTTGTATAGGAAAAAAAATTATGTTCTTGTATTAATGTGTTGCAATAAAAATTTATAAAGTGTAGAATGCTTTATATATTTTGAATGGTAACCCTTATAATAAAACCATCATTTGTGAACTTGTTACATTCTGAGATCGGGGTGAAATCCAAGTTGCAGTTACATGAATTCAAATTGTAAAAAATAAAGGAAAGTACCATTATAACAAGAATGTTATAATTCATATAATTGGAACTTGTATAAAACATATTGTTTTTAAAAATAATATGCATAATATTTTTTGTTTTCTTATGGATCATAGACTTGAATCGACCCAAGTAACTCAGTCATAATATATTATACTTATGAGATAAACTTGATCTGACCCAAGTAGGTAGATCATTTCATGATATGTTTATGTGATGAATAGACTAAAAATGTGAATAATGTTTAATAAATCAATAATTATTGGGTTTCCCTTTAATGAACCAAGGTTTGAATGATCTGACCCTCATAGTTAACCATTACAATTATATACCATTGTATATAACCTCATTAGGTTGGGCTTATGATAAATATTAGACATATATTTAAAGATTCAACTTCTATTTATATGGTGTTATTTTTAAATTTATGGTGGAATCCAAATGAAATTATTCATTTTAAATAATCAAAAAAAATCGTTTCTTTTTAAAACCCAATTTATGTGAGGCTTTAGTTAATTAATATACAATCTAAAACGAAATTTTTTTTTTCCTCTATAAAATAAAAAAGAAATTTTCATTAACTAAGAGAGTTATTATAATTTCATTGTAAAAAATATTTCTTACTTTATAAAAAATAATTATGATATAATTTTTCAATTATTCTATATGGAGTCATCTAAATAGAGTTCTTGGTATAGTTTTATTTTATAATTGGTACATAATAGCATTTATACACAAGAATGATTGAATTTTTTGAAAAATGGGAATCAGTTAAATTCTTTAAACCTAAAACTGTTATGAGGTTTTCTTAAATTCAACCATTGAGTATGAGTATTTTAATTGTCATTTCCTTGGATGGGGATGTTAATATATCATTTAGGTCTTGGTTGGACTTAGTATTTAATAGAAAACATATAATTTATGCATATAATTCTAATATCTTCATTGAATGTCCCTGTTTTATGGTTAACACTTTATGTCTTCGGAAGGGGCTATACTGGGTGAGGTAGCGCCCTTAGAGGTATATTTTCATATATAAATGATCATGTCATGTTCAAGTTGTGGGTGTTGTTTGAATTTGGTAGGACACTTATTTTATAGAGTGAAACATATTTTTACTTGTTTTCGTGTGTTGAGATGAACCCTGCAAAGGACACAAGTAATTTTTTTAATTCTCATGTTTGGCAGGTTAGACATTCCATAGGAATGGATAGACACCTTGATGGTTATGACTCCCATCCTATTGTATGATGTATGACATGATGGATCATCAGTCCCATTAATAGTCATATAAGATTATATACTCAGTCACATTTAGGGTTATTGGGCCTATAAATTTAATTTTATGGAAGCACAAATTATGTTGTTTTTCTATTGTAGTAAGACACATTTTACATGTGTGCATGCTCAGATTAGAATTGATTTGTTAAATAACATATTGGTTGAGTGAAAATATCTTATGATCCTTTAAACCATGTGGCTTTTTAATTACGAGGAAAGATTCATGTGAATGTGAGACCACATTCATATGTGATATCCAATTTAGAGTGACTAGAGTATTAGAGAAATTGAGTTGTTGTACAACTGGGAGATGATATTGGATAAATGATTATGTACTATAACACTACTGATTAGAGTTTTTTTCCTTTAATAAGTGATCTAGAATTATCTTAAGAGGATATTTTATCTTATCTCTTCATTTGGTGCATTGTATAAGTGTGTCAGACACATCTATAACCAATTTTCGATGGTGGTGATCTGTTTTCTATGTTATGTACTCCCATTCTTAGAAAACATTAACATGGACACTACTAAGGTGGGGAATTCCAAATTGAGCATTTTTAATCATGTATTCAAAGTATATGAGATGTGACAATAGAGTACCATTCAGAAATGGTTATCATTGTTTTTAGAATCCTCTGAAGTTTCAATGTTGGTGTTATCTATTCCTCGGTATAATGCACCATATACAACATGGAGTGAGTTTAATAATATTCTTGATGTTATATAAATGCTAAATATGAATAGGTAATCCATTAGTTGATGGATCAGTGATATGTCTATGCTGTAAAGGTAGAACAATGAATATATAGTTGGTTGATTACCCAATAGTGTAGGAATACCAAGACTCGAGAAGAGAAAATGGTTGTTTTATAGATTGATCATGGGTACCATTGTATTTTAGGTGATGTTATTGAGCCTTAAATTAATACATTGTCTATTAAGAAAGATGTTTTAAAATTGGTAATTATGGAGTGTATCTACTCACACCATGATTTTATATCACATTAAAGGGATGAGTGATCAAATTTTTTTCATGTTGGGTATGACATGAATGTTAGTGGAATGTTTTTTACAACAATACCGGTAAGTGTAATACCAATGATTAAGTGTTCCATGTGGTATTTGAGTCGTAGATGGACATGATCACACATCGTCTAGAGAAATATTTCCAGGGGTTCCTTTACAATAAGTATATACTATTTTGATGGAGTGTGGATGAAGAATACTATACACGCTTATCAATTAAAAAACATGATAACATATAATTTTTCTCCGGGTTAAATAATGAGCAAATCCCCTATATTGAATTCCTCCTCAGTACATTGGGACAACAACAGCTTTATGTTTAACTAATATAGTGATTTTATTGTATTCTAGAAATTTTTTTGCATGTTGGGCTCGAGGAGTATTTTTAGAAATGGTGTATAGTGAAAGATATCACCATAGGTTGTGGGAGGATGTCCCTCATGTGATAAGGAAAATAGGATTTTGAGTTTGAGCGTTGGATGGTCATTTTGAAACATTGATTCCATTTTATTATAGAGCCATTGATGGATTCCCAAGAGACATCATTTTAATTCATTTATTGAATATTATGGGAATATATTGAAAACCATGGTGGAACTTGAAATAACGGCACCGTAAATGGGTCTTTTCAACTCATCGATAGTTAAAGCTGAGCATTTTCAAGAATATATATTTGGGGTGGTTTGGCATTCAATGTTTTGTGTTATTTGAATATAGTTGGTGATGAACCAAATTAGAAACATCATCAATGGAGACAACTGTGACACAAGAGTCAACTAAGGATTTAAAAGGAAAATCCAACATGATCCATAATGCTTGGATGATTGAAATTCAACTATTTTATGATTTATATGTTCCATGACTATGTTCATCCTATAATAATGGATTTAAGAATTTTTTAATAATGCCTGAAACATATTTTGAATGAAAATGAAATGTTTTAAAAGGAAATTATGATGTATGGAGTACCATTTATCAGAATTTTCCAAGGAAATCAAATGAGGGTAGTGGGGAGTACCATAATTAAGATATAGAAAGAAATAATGAGATGATCATTTTTTGTTAGAAATTTTCAATTAAGAACTTTATTGATGTTTTAGATTGGAATATGAGTGTTGGAATGCATTTAGGTGGTTTATATACTATATGATAGAAGTGATTATTTCTTGTATGTTAAGAATATAAAACTCTATACAGCCATTTTGGTGGAAATTTCATCACCTTAGTAGAAAACGTAATGTTTTTTTGTTCTCCACGGTTTCCGGGGGATACAACTTTCTAATGTTTGGAGGATGGATCATATATTGTTTTAATCTAGATGAAAATTAGAATAGAATTTTAAATTTTTATTGAGTGGATGGGTCAAATCAGAAACTGAACCTCAAAATTTAAATTCACACATTAGATTATATGAATTTTATGTTTCCAAATGGGGTTTATGTCTGAATATGTGTCTCTGGTGTTTAGTTGAGTTTTAAAATCAACAGGAATATGAAGAATGATTTTTTTGAAATGTAAAGGGGGTGAAGCATTTCCACATTATTATTGAAAACTATACGCCCAAACTGTGTATCCTTGTGGGGTGGAAACAACATTCATAAATAGTACAACTGAGAGAACATCGTCATGGGAAGGTTCTGTAGTAAATTTCACAGTTGAACTGAATTAATTTTATATAGTTTTCCAAATCATGCACCTAACTGTGCGGGGGTGTGGGGGTTGGATAGTTCCAAGCACGTGATGTTCACACAGTATGTCTGACTATTCATGTAGCCCATGCGAGGTGTGGCTCCATGATATAGTGATCTATATGGATGGTTCATGGATTTACTAACAATGTAGACTAACCACACTCCATAATTAAATCAAAAATGTTTATTATTTTCCGTCAAACTCATTAAGGGTTTTCACCCCATTTCCAGGCTCATTCGGCCCCACAGGCCCCTTCTGTGCTCCTCCACTTCCTCCCTCTCCCAAGGGAATATTTCCTCTACTATTATTCTGAATCAAAATAATTCGATTTCATTGGAAGACCTTTGTAAATTATATACCTCTTCATGATTTCATTTATAATTAATCTTGTCGTATTTAATGTAATATTCATGTGAACTCTTATACCATATTTTTATGGTGGGTGATGATTCCTTCGATTTCTCACATTCCAACTCAAATCAATGGCTTATATTGGATGATTAAATATTCCCTAGTATATGGTAGGTGGTATAGATTCATTTACCCTAAATTTTCTTCAATTAAAAATTATTTCCATTAAAATTAATGCCAAACATACGACACAATTATACTAAAATGTGAAGTCTATAAATTGAATACCTAGACCACATTTAGACATGCTATGATTACCTCAAAAATCATTGGAGGCCAAATAACATAAACCAAACCACCACTTATGGTGAGTTCATTTATTTTTCATAGATTATCATTTTGAATCATGTATCAAATCACCCCTTCGGTGTATTGAACAGTAGAATTAGTAGTGGGATATATAATTTCCTTGAACGAAGTATAAAATGGTTAATAATTTCGTTTCATTTGAATAATGTACAATTAATTAGATATGTTGGTTAAATTTTCATGTGGTTTATAAATTAAATTTTCCTTCTGCACATGTAATTGAAATAATATGTACAATGAATTAATTTTTTAATGGGTTGGATAGTTTCCCGTTGATCCATGATCTTTTATGACTTTGATCATTTTAAGGGTTCAACCATAATGAATACATGAATTGTAATGTATAATACCTATAAACATGATCCCCAAATTCCTTTTTAATTGGATTGATTATTGATATGAATCTTGAGAAATTATTTTACAACATGAATGAATTCTCATGGCCTCTGTTAATTATTGATTGTGAATTTACAACACTTTTATATTAATCCATGATAAAGCCTTGACTTCCAATATAGGAAAACCTTGGATGGGCTCATAAGTTAATGGAATTAAACTACACCATGACCAATATTGGGTTACTCTTTGTCGAAGAACTTAGTTAATGGGCATATAAGGAATGTGGGATTACCTTTTACATGATTATTTTATGAGGTCTTCTATAGGGTTTTTGTACATGATGTTTGACACCCTCATGTTATTGGATGATGGATATAATGATTCACGTCACTATGGTATGTTGGAAATGATTATTCCCACACATGATAAAATATTTTTTATATGATATTTCACAACATTTATTAGGATGAAATGCATCGAACTCAATATCATCTATTCAGATTCTTTGGTTTGAACACATAATTAAACAATAATACACGTTATTATTGTTGTTATTAAGATTATTATTATTTTTTTATTATATGAATTCCTTGTCCTTATTACTCAATTCCTATCTGGTGCTTGTATACCACTATATAAATGAATACATTTACATATATGTATATATATACATGATGGAATGTTCTGAGACATTACAACATATGTTGAGGCTGGTATAGGTGGCTAGGTGTCCTTGAGGAACCTGAGCATGATATTATTAGGTTTATTTTTCACTACCTTATTTTAATACCTCAACATTGATTTCTTTAATACTCACAAATTGGACTTGAGGGGATTTAATTATTGGTGGCTTACTATGTATATCTAAAAACTTATTTATACATCTAAATGGTGTATAAATAGATCTATAGATTGTTGGTATTGATATTTATGATGATCCATGTTGTTTTTAGTTATGGTCAGTGATTTTTTATAGGATCGTGGGAGTAGTGGCTGAGCCTATACTCAGGAAGCATTCAAGATATTGAGTTTTTCACTTATTTATTTATTTTTTAACTTCTGAAAAATTTATTATAATACATATAGTATGTTTGGATGACGTTAATTATGACTCAACATGTTTATGTATGGATGTTTATTTACCACTCGGTGGCTGATATATTTATGCTCACTATTAATATTTCATTTCATATCTTCCACTCCCATTATTTATTTTTTCTTCGACTAAATTTACTACTCATATCGAGTTTATATTCTCCCCAAAGTTCTTTTATTATACCCTTTCAAGTATTTGGTTGCCTCTAGATTGAATAGAGCATTTCATGATGTCACAAGACCAACTGGATTTGGTAACCATTATAGGGGATCCCAGATCAAGAAATTATAGCTATTTAAAAAATATTATGTGGGTTTTTTGGAAGAATTTGCTACATGATTCAACTACTTAATATATTGATACCTAAGCTTTTAACTATGTGATATTATGCATATTTCTTCATTTAATTGTGTTGTTACCAAATGAAAACCCATTGATGGAATAAGAACATCTAAAAAACAATCATATGTTGAAATATTGTGGTTTTAGAAGCACCTATAGGAACCTTATCCTATAGAACAAATAAAGAAACATATGAAAAATTCAATTAAAAAATATGTTTAAACATTAATATTTATAATGATTATTCAATCATAGAATGAATTCCACTAAAAAAATCAACACAAAAATCATAAAAATTAGTATATGATCCAGCAATAAAAATTAAAATAAAAAACCATGGAACCTAAAATATTTAAGTACAACTTTATAAAACTTCAAATTCAAATCTAGAATTTATTTCAATTAAAGTTCACATTGTTTTCTAACTTATTGTTTTATCCAATCATATTAAAATTAAACAAATAACATTACATCATTTAAGAAAACAACAAAAATTTTATTATAATTTTTCATGAATTAAAACAATGAAAAAATTCCAAAAATTCCTCATATTATAAATTTGACAATGTTAAACCTTTTAAATTATTTAAACTGATGTGGAAAATTTTAACTAAATTGGGAAACATAACAAATTAATGATTATTTTCAATGTCTAGGGAAATATTGATGTTTTATATATTTTAGTCAAAATGACTATTTATTTATCACTATTTCATACTGATTCAATATTGTATTGTTCATTCAAATAGGAAGATTTAATTGGACCCGTGTAAGTGATGAGTGGGGTTATTTATTTCCCTTGGATATGTGTAAATGATGGGTGAGGACTTTTATATCACAATTATTTATCGCGTATGGTCTCCTAAGATAAATAAGTTTTCATGCCTGGATTATTATTAGGGTAATTGGTTTTATTTTAACAATTTATTTTTTTTCTATGGATCAACTATAAGATTTGATGTATAACATTACGCATTACCAAATTAATAATTAAATATTTATTTTATGTGAAACAAAAATATTGATATTATACAAGGATTTATTCTATAGTCATGTAATTAATTAAATGTAGTGTTTATTGTTTATTTACATTATCATTTTTTATGCGTTTTTTATTCGTGATAACATCAAAAATATTCAGCCACTTAATGATCATCCGAGAACAACCTTAATATTTTTAGTTTTTTCAAGGGTAACATAATGGGATCATTATATTCTCTATAGGAAATTATGAAAGGAATAATATAATTCTAAATACTTTTATATGTATTTATTGATAATTCTAATGTAATATGTATATTATGTATATATCAAGTCTCCAAATACTACTAAATAGTTCAATACTTTTGGATGTGATATCTTGTATCTTGTAAAAGTGAAATAAAGTAAAAATAAATCTAGTTTACTGTATTTTATGTTTGTATATATGGTATTATAGAATGTTTGTTAGGAATCATTAAAACTATATTGTAGATGATAATATCTTGCACGATCTTGATGATAGACCATTATGAATTTTTAGGAAAATTTTCTTACTGAGTAATTTTTATTTTGTGGATTCATATTCAGGATGTTATGAGAAATATAAGTGCATTAATATTTTTAGAGATGGTACATAGTGGAAATAATGAGAAATTTATCAACACCCTTAACCAATATAGGGATTTCCCTGCTGAGAAGGCCAGCATAGTCGGTGTTATAACTGAACAAATTATGACTATATTAGGGTATTAATCTTATTTTATGACTAAAAACTCTATAATATATAGAAACCTATAACCTAAAATAAAATTTCAAATATACTTTACCTCTTAATTTTCTATAAAACCACTTTATTTATTGCACGTAAAAAATATATTTATGGCTATTTATTAGAATAAATCCCCAAAAATATAATCTATGCTTTGGAAAGTAATAAGAGGGAAAGGGTTATTCTAGTTTTCTACTGGCAAACATGATGTTTTAATAAAATTTGGTAATTGATTCAAAAAATCATGTAAGAGGAAGTGAAAAAGATCATGAGATAAATAGATTATAAGTTTTTATCCTTTTATAAATACTTTCACCATGTGTGATAATCTGATATAGAAATGAAATTTCATTAACTAATGTAAATAGAATGAAGAAAGTATTTATTAGAAAAATGATAGAATTACATGATTATCCAGGACTAATTTAGAATATATATATGTAATCTAAAATGTAAAATTGATCATTTGTTTTATTGTATTAAGGTGAGCATCCAAAGGGCACTATCCCCTCAAAAACGTTCATTATATACTAATATAATGTAATGGTGCATCAATATAGAGAAATAATTATCTTGGTATTATATTTTTAATGGAAACCATGAAATTAATATGATTATATCGTAAAAATATTTTTTTTTGTGAAAACGAATAAGGGAAAAGTGAAACTTGAAATATATGATAATTATGTAAACAGACACATTGGTACATGCATATAGGGTATTAGAGGTTATTATAGGATTGAACAAAATTTCTATTATTATTTTTTGAATGATAGAGAAAGGAGGAATCATAAAATATATAATGATTTAAATATAAGGTTATGGGTAATTTTTCAATCCAATGTCCCATGAATCAAGGTATTATACCTCAAAAAAGGCTAGGTTATAGAGGAAAAACCTATGAGATCACTATAGATGATTTTTATGTTTTTATGAATGTGGTAGTTGGTACATTGATCATAAGCATAAAGCTATCTAAATATTTATTTGATTATAAATCATTAAACTATTTTTTTATCTTGCTTATTATTTTATAATATTAAAAAACCCAATAATCCTGATAATTGAATTATCAACCAAGACACATTGTGAAAATATTATTGTAGTAAGGTTATGCAAGTAAGTTCCCATTATATTGCATATTCATACCATAATTGTGAACATGATTATCATAAAAATGGTTTACATTGACATAATCTTGTTTATGGATCTGATTTCAATGTATAATATAAAAAATTATTCTCATGCAAATGAAATCATTATTCATGTCGGATGTAAGAATTTTTTTTATAGAGGGGATACATCATTACCTGAGTCATGTATGGATCCACCTCTAGTGGATCACCTTATGTACATTCTTGAAGTATAAGTGAATATTCAATATATGTATGGTAATCGAATCATAATAATGAAGGATGAACCTACTATGTATGTATATATTAGTGAATTGTTTATCAATTTCCTAGGTTTTCACAAGATCCTGAAGTTTAGTTTTCCATCATACGCATCCCAAAAGAAATAATTTTCTCTTAGACACCCTCTAAAATAATCCCAATGGAATTTTTGGACCAAGAGAAATTGATCTAGGAGTAATGTTATAAAGGGTTTATTCACCCTTTTGTTTCACTATAGGGAGATCTGGTTCTTATTGTTAAGAAGAAGGATGGATTTTTAGTTTGTTCATTAATTACAGAAAGATAAATTACACAAATATAAGGAGTCGGTATACACTTCCAAACATTGTTGACATTTTTTTCTTCTTAATAGAGATCAATATTTTTTCAATGATATATCATGGTTTGGGAATAGTCAATTCTTATTGAAGATGGATGATATACTAAAGACTCAATTTCATACAACCTATAGACATTATGAGTTTTCTATAATTCCATTTTGATTGAATAATGAACCCTCTCTATTTATAGATATGATGACTATAATATTTAAGTGTTATCTTGATTATTTCATTCAATCATTTATTGATGAAAAAATTATATTTTATGAGGAGAAAAATAATCATTTTTTAAATGTTATTTCACTTATAAATAAAGAATTTATATGGTAAATTTATAATGTATATATGTTTTTTTCAAAATATTTTATTTTCAAGTCAACATTGACTCCAAATATGAGAAATCTCTACATCCTTCTATGATATAGGTATTCAAATAATTCCCCACATTGATGAATAAAACAAAGGTAATTAATTTACATGGATTAATAGGTTACTATAATTTTTCCTTATTGGATAACCCATTATCCACAGTAACACAAAAATATGTTATGTTTTTACAGTTAATGGAATGTGAAGAATTTTTTGATGTGTTAAATGAGATATTAATCAATGAACTAATAGTGAAATTTCTGTTGGGAAATGATGTATTTGTAATATATAGTGATTAAATTATGAAATGACACAGATGTGTCCTTATCTAGAATTATAGAGTTGTTTCTTACACATCAGGGAAGTTAAAGACCCCTTAATGAAATTACCATAAATATGATCTTATATTAGAATCCATATTATTTTCCATTATGATATTTAGAAACTACCTATATAGTGAAATTAGTGAAATATATAGAGTTTTCAAGACTTTAAAATATAAATTCTCTAAGAAATAATTCTACACGAGGAATATAATATGGATAAAACTACTCAAGGACTATGATCTATCTATACCCTACCACACGTAGAATGAAAAAAAAGTGGATATAGTATTAATTAGGATGTAACATGGGGTTCTATCTATGATGAGGACAGAAAAATAATACTATATTCATGGATATATAAATTATGTATATGGGAATTATTAGAGATGGATAATAATCACATGTTTAACAAACTAATTCAAAAAAAATTGGAGAAGATAAAATAAACTCATCATAATAAAAAGATTTTCAATAAGGAAATATAATTCATAAATGATGTTAATTTTTTATACTTTTTCTATGAAGATGGAATATTAAAATTTAGGAAAAGATTATGTGTTCTATACAATGATAAGATAAAGAGGGAAATACTATATATGTCTCATAGTAAAAATTTGTCGATACACTATCATACTTTATAAATATATATATATAGAGATAAAATAACATTTTTGGTTATATAATATGAAGTAGGAAATTTTAAACAACTAATCAACATTCTAGGTTTTAAGAAGGTAAAGGCCAAAATAAATTATCCTAAAGCAGTAATGTAACCTAACCAAATACCTCTGTGGGAGTTGTATGATATTATTTTTGGATTCATGATTGTATTTATAAATGCACATAGGTAGAATGATATTATATTTGTTTTTTTGGATACCCTTATAAAGTATTCTCATTTTCTAACTAATAGTTAGGATTCACCTTTTGGGTAATTTATAAGACTCTATATTAACGATGTCATATGAATTAATGGTGAAACACTTTTAATTGTATTACAACTTGACCCAGAGATCACATAAAAATCCATTATGTTTATTCAAAAAGAACATGAAACATATATATATTTGAGAAAAACCTATCATCCTCAAAAGGATGGATAATATGAAAAGACTATTCAAATATTTTATTTAATTATATGTGTTTGGAAGACCCTCAACGTAACAATGGAGTGTTTTTGGGTTGATTGTGTTTATTGAAAAAGAATATTTCCCTGGTCATTAGTGGACTTCCAGATAGATTGTTAACATGGTGTGTTGAGAGAGATCCAATACAAATGAATGGATTCTAGGGAAGCAATACAAAAAAATTTTGTATACAAGTTGGAATTGATTCCAAATGATTTCCAAATTTTAGGGGTAAATTTTTTTTAGGATGTATCAATCATCAAAAAATATGTATTTCTATTAATTCCATATAAAAGTATGCAAGAGTAATGAGTTATAAAATTATTGGATTTTCATGAATGTAATGAGCTTTACACAGGTATCTGGTGTCACGTAGATTGGGATTCACAATGAAGTGAAGCATCCCAAATGCACAAAGGGTCGACAGTAAATATATGTGACTATAATAATTTGAGCCATTAATAATGCATTAATGGATGATTGAAAATCTCCAGAACTTCAGAAATCTTATAAAATAAGAATTTTTTTTCTTCTTCACCGAAACAGGGAGCTTTACTAATGAGATTGGGGATTTTTTAAAAGTATCTGATGATTATGGAAGAATCAATAATTATAAGGAACGCCTATAAATAGGCCTATAAGCCCCCCAAGAAAATTTGAGCAGTACATAATGATGATTAAAAGGATCATAATTCATTATGGTGATTAGGGATGGTCTTTATTGTGAAAAAAGTATATGAAGAATGGGAGTTCATGAAGGCTATGAAATCAGACAAAATATTTCGATGTTTTTAGAGGATATAAAATCCATTTAAAAGTGTTGGTGTTCATGAAGTATTTATAAGACGAATGAAAGTTGTGTTCATTGTGAAAGTGTTGAGCTTCGTGAAGGACGTGTTATTTTTGTTAATGGAGGTTTCTTAACAATACTTGTTTAGCATCACAAAAGAGAAGAGCATCAAGAATGTTGAGGAGTTCAAAAAGGAAGTATATACTTGGAAACAATTGGGCAGTTTCATGATGGTTGTGTGATCTTCAAAAAGATAGTGACCATTGATAATGGTTGAAATGATATTTCCTAGTAAATAAAGGGTAAAATATTATCTATCAAGTAGAAGAAAGTATTACTTCAACAAAGCATCTACCTAAAAAATAGGATGTATTAATTATTTCTAATGAGGGGACATACATGCCCATAAATTGTGTAAGAATACATTAATGAGAAGTGAGAAAAGTGAGTGGAAAAAATGATTCTTTCCACCAATAGTCATTCATGGAAGGAAATATGGAGTTAGTGACCCTTGGAAAGAAGTGATATATCCCTAAACATTTTAATGGATGTCAAACTGGGGATATAAGAGATCTATCCGGAACCTCCTTCTGGAATTAAGACTTAATGGAAATGGTACATATGAACATTTCCATGGTATAATCTTTGGATGTTTCTCTATGATGGGGAATCATATATACTGATTTTGATATTTTTACTTGTTTACTTTAAATGAATAATAATTTACTAAAGAAGGAAAGAATATATCAGAATGAGAACATAATAGATAATAAAGTGTCCCTTATAAGAAATATGTCAATATACAGTGGAGAAGGATGAATTTTGAAAAGAATATTGATTCCCAAATTAACCAGCAAGGTGTCTAATCCCATTTTGGGAATAAAAATTTGAATTAGAGCTATTGGTTAATTTTATCATATTTTTTCTCTTATTTGGTTAATTTAATTTATAAAATTAATGTTTCGGTAATCTCTTGTCTTGTTATAACATGGAAAAAGGAAGAAAAATAAAGAGTAAGCTGATTTCTGGTGGAATTCCACAGTGTGGAAGTGACTTTGAAGAGATTTTGATTCAGTTAAAGGAATCCAGAAGCGTATCAGACTGTGAGACTATTTATTCATTCAATGATACAATAAGAATTAGTGAAAAAAATTACATGATAATTGATGATGTAACTACTAACGATAATGAAATTATATGAAGGCCAGTAATATATGATTTTGTTATGAGAAATTAATTGTATATTAAATTAAATGACGAAAAAGTCTCAATATATTCTAATCCAATTATTATAAATTTAGATCAACAAGAAAAATTGTTTAAATAAAATGACCATTTATATAGCTACTGATCTAAGGGGGAGGAATGATTTCCAAAGATAAAAACTGAAAAAGATGTCTACAAAGATATAAAACATCAAAGATGATAACAAGAAAAATAATCCAAATAATAAGAAATTTAGAATTTTAAGGCTATAATTGATGTCTATAATTGAAGAATTCATGGTGTAATGATTCTATTGGCTACAAAAATTCTAAAATAAAAAATATATATGATATGATATATAAGAGTTCGTAATAATTTTATGATGATATAACAAGTGAATAGACTATCATAAAAGAACATAATTCTCAACATGAATTTAGGGACGATAAAATTTAATAATTTGTATAATAACTATAATAAGTCAAGAAAGATGAGAAGAAATTTAATTCTAATGGAAATATAAAATTAAAGTGTTATTTGAATTTACTATTTGACTATCCTACAAAATATAATAAATAAATCAACAAAAAATATGATATCTATGAGGAGGAACAAGACATTATTGTCTCATATAATAGTTCAGGAAGTTATGAAAAATCTTGAATTAGATATTATAAACCATATCCCATGCATGGGATGAAATGATCCATGAACAGTTTCATAAATCCAAAAACTCCATTAGGTGATGAAAATAGATCTAAATATACATTTTTAAAAACGATGAAAACATGTGACATTTAAATGGGATACATGGTCATATTTCAATTTTTTATTATGAATATTTGGAATGTATTTCATATTATGAATATGTAAATATTAATAAATTTTATTTAATGAAAAATATTCTTATACATTATGAAAGGAACATCTCTCAAAAGAATTTATCCAATGGATAATATTATTGTGGAAGATTGGGACACACCATGAGTATGTGTCAGGAAGCCCGAGGGATCAATGTTATAATAATAAGAACTCCGGATTCATTAACATCGAAGATAACAAATGATTACACAATGTACGTTTTTAATAATATATTTTAATGAGTTCTAATCATATGAATTTTGAATGATATTTAAGCTAGAAGAAATAACAGAAGTAAAAGTAACATGAAAAAAATCCCAAACTCTAGTGGGGGGTAACAAAAAATGATATATTGGAAAACAACTTATTATGTCGAAAATAGGCATACAGCTTAATGGGAAACAAAATGATCTCAATGAAATTTGTATTGATCAAATCCTCCATTCCATTAACAAAGACATACGTAAAATAATGTGAATGAAACTTGATTAAAAGGAAGGATATTCCCTAGTCATGAATAAAAATAAATTATGTTATGTGATTGTCTCATTCCCAACACATCTGTGTGAGTTGACTCGGGTGACTAATAAAATAAAACCAAAAAATTAATGCTTCATCAATTTTTTGTGTCATACCATATGGTGAAAAGTGAATTATAGAGAAAAATACCTCTAATGGTGGAGGAATAATGAGTATAAAATATTTTAGAATATTTATTGTTAGATAAATAATTATAAATGGAATAGGATTAGTTAAATATTAATGAAATATGTACTAGTTTTCTTAATCCCCAAACTGTGAAAAATCAAATTCTATGAAAACTACATATCAAGAGAATACTAAAATGTGAATAATGAATTTTTAGTTATCTGGGAAAAAGGAAGTTTCCTGGACACATGGAATATGAATATAAAAAGTAAAATGCTTGGAATAAAAATATAAAAAGTGTTGGTCCATCATGATCAATTATAATCTTTCTCATGAAGATTCTAGATTTACCCCTCTACCTATGTGTTAAAAGGATCTAATATCTACAAGGAGTTGTGAACAACAAATGGGGAGATATAGTTCATTGGGTGTGTGTGATGAAAGGGAATAGGTGTATAAATTATAATAGATATACGTGAAAGAAGAATAATCCTAACTCTTTAAATTCAAATATGGTATCAAATTAAATAGTTGGTGTTACAAAAAACTATTTTTCAAATGTTTATCTAAAAGTTGTATACTGTGGAAACATGTGATTATATTATGAATAGTATGAAATGAAATAGAAGAATTGTAAATGCTATACATGAATGATCATGTGGTTCCCAGTCACATTGAATATTCAACCATTTTTTTCATGCCTCAGATCAAGTTTTAATTATCCACTAAAAAAGACTCGTATGGGGAGAGGTAGAAATATTTGCGTGTTTCATGATTATCGATTAATTTCAAAAAATAAGGAATTATATGACTTTTTTTAGAATACCACGAGGATATTAGATTAGGTCAACAAGTAGCTATAAAGTATTTTAAAATATAATTATGTGGTTGTGATTGAGAATGATCTGAATCTTCATAAAATACATTAAAAATTTCAAGATGATAGTGATGAAAAGATAACAATATCAAGAGAGTTATTATACCAAATAAAGTTTCACAGGATGATTATGATAATAAATAAAATATGAATATAGACTTGTATCTACACCAAGACCAATGAGTTAAGCTAAAATTGATAGAGAGAACACAATAAGAGATCAAATAGCACCAGTGCAGACAAGGAAGATACAATATATTCTTTAAGAATAATTAAAAACAAAGGGAGAGTAAAAGTATTTTAATGAAGCATGAAGTGATGATAAAAATTTTCATGCAGTGAATAAATATCCTGTCCAAATTATGTGGAATCAAGAATGGGAGATTATTTCAAGACCTATAGATAAGAGTGTCATTTGGACCAAATGGGTATTTCACATCAAAATGAATTGAGAAGGCACATTGATTCGAATAAATCATGATCACTATGTAAAGGTTAATCCCAAATATAGGTTATTGATGTTTATAGAAGACATTTACATGTAGAGAGGATAGAGACAGTCAAATATTTCTTGTCCATAATAGTTTAAATTAGGATAAATGTTTTTCAGATGGATGTCAAGTAATAATTTTATAATGGGGTTCTAGAATATATGTGTATATCCATCACCCAGATGGTTTTTTCATTCATGAACATGAGAAAAGTTATTTTTGGCTATGGATATATTTATATGGCTAGGACTAAGCATCGAGAGTGTGTTATTCAGGGCACGATCAATTTTTGTAGAATTGTGGTTTTCAATATGGGGGAGTTGATTACAATATATATTTCAACATTGATAGTAATCAAAGTATGGTGGAACTAGATTATGTCAATGACAGAATATTAGGTGTATCAGATAAAGAACAATGCAAATGGTTCACCAAATTCATGAAAAGGGAGTTTGAAATATCAATAATTGGTGGACTGAATATTGTCCTTTTTTATAGGTGAAAAAGAAGAAGCAATGAAACATCTATTTCTCGTTATAATTATTCCAATAAGGTTTTGAAATGATTTATAATGGACAAAACCATGGAGATAAATAATTCTATTGATTCTAGAATGAAATAGTCACAGGATGATGATGGCAATGTCGTTAATGTCCCAAAACACAGGAAAAATTACTAGTCTATTGTACCTGATAGTGAAAAGACGTGATAGTTTTTCAACATAAAAAGAATCAAAATATTAATGAAATACCATGTAAACCTATTTTCATACAACAAAAAAGAATAATTTTTTATTTTAAGGGCATGTTTTCTTTTATTTTGTTGAACTGTGGAAAATCCATCATGATTTATTGGGATATACAAATACAGATTGGTTCAGTTCAGTGGGATATAGCATAACAATATCAAGTGGTATATTTTATATTAGAGTATTGTGTATTTATTTTCTTTCGATGAAATAATATTTCATTTCATTAATCACTAAAGATTAAGAATATGTTGCTTCCACTGATGATTTCATGTTGTTATTATGTATGAACAAAAAACATGGTGATATGGGAGTTCTGGTGAAGTATTCGATCAGAATCTATTAGTAAAATTAAAGTGAAAAAATTATTATCAAAAAATACATTCCATCACTCAATGAAAAAGAAAATTAAAATCATGTATCATTTCATCATGGATAAGGTGGACCAAGGTCTTGTGTTGTTAGAGTATGTTCATATTGAACTAGATGTTATATAAATTCGTAATAGAGTTCATACCCAAAGAAGCATTTCAATATAATTGAATATATCATTGATCCAGTTGACTCCTTATACATTAAAATGTGTAAATGTAGGACCCCAATCCTTGAGGAATATTAGTTTTCTATTATGCTGATTTGTGTTCATTACCCAGGGACAAACCAAAAAGGAGGGACCATCGGTTACATTGAAAAGAGGGATAAGTTGTGGCTATAAAAATGCGATAAAATGTATTATTCAAGTTATGTGGAGCATTAAATATGGGAGAGTTTTAAAATTTTTTAATAACCTGGATCTTCTTTTCAAGTACTGTTTTCGTCTTCTGGTGTTTTTCAGGAAAAAGAATAATTTTTGGAAATTTTTGAAGTACACGCCATGTACATTATGAGTACATGCAGTGTACTCAGTTATCACGGGTATCTTTGTGTTTGCCGTGTAGAGGCCTTTCACACAGCCAGGTGTGGTGACCTAGAGGCCGCCTAAAGAAGGTCTTGATAATGTAAAGTACACGCCGTGTACTTCCATTTCTTCATTATATGTATCAGGGTCACATCTGACGGATTGAACGGGGTATTGTGAGTTTACCGTTTTAACCCTGTTAATTTCCTGCCATTCTTGTATGCTTGAGTAGAGGTTTAATTTAATGTTAATATGGTTGATTACTATGATTTGGAAGTGTTTTACCATTAAATTTATGTTTACATCTAATTGGTCTTATTTAGCCTATTAGGATTCATGGATTTTTTCCCATTCCAAGTAATGTAGGATGGTGTGATTATTTTATCTGACATGATTAATATGTTGTAGACTGTTTACCTATATAGATCTTGAGTTTCACTTTGTCCGTATTGCATTTCTATGCTCCTTTGAATTGCACATGACCGTGAGAACCTGGTGTAGTAGACTATAAGGGGAATTGACCATGTGAGCTTCCTCAGAGAGTCTTTTATTGATTTTCACTATAAGGGTTATTGACCTTGTGAGTTTTCTCGGAGATTCCTTATCACTTTTGACTATAAGGGGAATTTACTTAGACTTCTTCCTTAGAGTGTCTTTGATATATCCTTGTAACATGAACAAGAGGTGTATACAGTGCATGCTTCCTAGAGGGTTGCTTATGTTTCTATGTAGGAATATACGGGATAGGCTATGAGAACTTCCCATAGGGTCACTGATTTGTGTTTTCCTGCTTGATTAGCTGTTTACATGATATATGAAACTAAATGCTTTGAAACCGTAGGATTGGTTACTGCTGAGTTCTTCCTTTTTTAGTGATTTCTTTTGCTTATTACATTCCATATATTCACTAACCGTTAGGCACAAACCTTGTGGTGGTTGCCTACTGAGATTTTGTCTCACACCCTACTTGGGCCATGCTTTTGGGCCCAAACAGATTATATTACTGTAGTTATAGATAAGGGAAAGTTCTATTATTCTTCAGGTACATGAGTGATGTAGAGATGGTGTATATGGGACAATGTTGAGGCTTGAGATGCTGAGGAGTTGTCATATGTTTTTTGTACTTTGGTTTAGTACTATTTTTATTCCATAATTGTTATTTTTTGGGCTGCTTTCCTTAACATATGTATCATGAATCATTCATATATATATGTGTGTGTTTTCTCGATTATTAATTCTAGTCTTCCTCTATTTCCTTTTGTACTGATTATTACTACTTCTGCAATTTCCATTTGTTTACATATTTTTTGTTACTCTACAAGGAGGGAATAATTTCCCCACCATCACACCCAAGGCCCTCACTGCTAGTCGGCATCATTTGGCGTGTGGGGAAATGCGCATGAGGCCATTTTCCCAACTCAGTACAGGGTGCCTCTTAGTGTCTTCCGAAACCGAGACGATACAAATATGATGATGATAAATATTATTGATACGTTATTATATATCACAAAAGATAGGTTTCATGATGAAAGTAGTTGATAATTTATAGAATGAAGTGATTCATTGATTATGTTTTCATGCTACTCTTTTATATCCTTCCATGAATGGGTCATGTAATATTACAGTGTGTGGTGGGGTAATACTTGATCACTATTTGAATTATAATAATAAATTTTCTGATAAATATGTATGAATCATTAATTTGTTATCAAAATGTTAAGAATTTCCAAAAATACATAGTTTGAGAATGTTCAGAAACAATACATTAAGGTAACATTTCAGTGTTTTTTAGTTGATTTCATTTGTGGAAATGTTTATTTATACGGTTAGTTTCGGATTTCTAGACATATTTTTGACATGTTATGTTTACAAACACCCATGTCAAATTAACAGATTCCAGATAAGTGATATATAAAATTGTTTATACAAGGTTGAACCACGTCCCTATATTATCCATGTTATTAGGTTCTAAAATTTGGATGATGGATCAATCACTGTATTTTAATGATTTCCTCATAAAAATATTGTAAAGGAATGAATTTAATTATGGTAGAAATCATTGTATATGGATATTGTGTTACAAATGAAGGTTTGGTGCCAAATTTTTTCATAGTGAATGCATGAAGGGTTCACTATAAATCTCCAAGAATTTGAGAAGTGGAGCATCTGGAATGTCTGAAGGGTTCATGGAAAATCTCTAAGAATTTGACAAGCTTTGTGAATGGGATAATTCATGGGTTCTTTGTAAAAATAGGTAAAATCGAGAATAAAATTTGAATACTTCACGAAATGGTCATAATGAGGATGGAAGCTTCTAGAACAAGAGGAAACTCATATTAATAGGCCTCTCCATTCATATAAAAAGTAATCAATACTTAATGAGGATGGAAAGTCATAAAATTCATGAATTAAATTTTTGATGGTTATTCTTCTGAAAAAGTTCACAAAGAAAGTATATTCTCAAAGGCTATAAAAGGTGACTAAATGTTTTGAGTTCCACAAATTTTGTGAAAGATGACCGAAAGTGTTGAAGTTCATGAAGGATAAATAAGCTAATAGAATTTTGTGATTTTTATAAGAGTGAGAATATTTTTGAAGGAAAAGTGAGATTCATGAAAATAGGATTCTTTGTAAAGGAAACATGAGAGTCACAAAAGAGGTGAGCCCTATTAATGATGTGGGGATCACAAAGAAATATATACATGTCATAAATTGAGATGATACATGAAGGATAGTTGAGCTCCATGAAGAAGTGAGAATCATGAATGTGTAGAAATGATATTTCCCAGTAAATCATTGAAAAATTGTTATTCATAATGTGTCTGAAATTATAACATCAATAGATCATATACCAACAACCGAGGATGTATTCATTATATATAATGAATTCTACATGTCCATAAACAATGATTGAATCATTTCATGAGCAGTGTCCATAGAAGAATATTAATGGGATCCTTCCCACAAGAAGTAAGCCATAAAAGGAAAGTTATAGGTCGTGACCCTATATAAGTAGTGATCCATTAATATAAAATGTAAAGGAAGTGACCCTGTTAATAGAAGTGATCTTTCTAGATCCGCGTTATAGAAGTGGCCTTTTGTGGATTTGGTACATCAATACATTTGTTTTGTATGCTCTATGGATATCTACCTCTGAGGGTGAACCAAGTAAAACATTGTGTGTCCTTATTCATTCATAACTTCAATATATCATAATCAAATAATGAAAAAATAATAAGATCAGCATAAACACTTAATATAAAATAAATTAACACATGTATTAAAGTGTTCAAGACCTACGGGGGTGGAAGAATATTCCAATGAATATCCTTACCCTAATTTATCCCCCACCATTAGACTATCTTATCCCCCTTTAGGCCAATCAATATGTTTACTCTCACAAAACATTCATGGTCTATGGGATCAATATCTGTCTTTTGTATAATTATATTAAAATAATAGATTCTACTACGAAATTAAAATGGCATCACATAAAAAATATTTGAGAAGATGTTTTTAAATAAAAAAATATAGGAATAATGTTGGAAATTGGAAAACCCAAGACATTGAAGTCAAGGTGAGGTAGCTTGTGTTGGGTGTTTCTTTGATGGAATTACAATTCTTGAATGATCAGGATAATATTTTTCACATTAATGTTGAGGAAGTGATTTCATTGGCCCAGTTGATTAGGATGGTAGTACCTTCTTTAAATCCATTGACAAGGTAGAATAATGTATTTTTTTTTCTTGGTGAAATCAAAAAAAAATGTAATAATGGATAATGATGAAACATGCATATCATTTTTTATGAGATATCATGAGATGAATAGATTATATTACACGACATAGGTTTTTTGTAAAGGTCATTGTTTCTATGACTTTTCACTCTCTCCTTAGGGGGTTTATTTGGTAGCTAGACTCTACATTTTACCTTTCAATAGTATTTACATATATCTAGATAAGGGTATATAAGGTCACACACAATAGAATTATCCAAATTCCACCCAGTTATGTGAAAAATGAATACATAATGTGGTGGGCCCCACCATGGAATCCAAGACAAATTCAAAAATAAATGATCACTAAAAAATATATACATTCATCATTATTTGAGTATATAATAATTGGGATGAATTTTTCTATTCTATTCAATCACAATGTATTAAGAGAATACATGGAAGACTATTATAAAAATGAATATTAATTTTTATTCAATGTTCAATTAATATATTTGGTAATTTTTAGTATTAAAATTAGTTGATAAAATATATGTTATGATTATAAAATACTTAGATTCAAAAAGTTATTTTATATCTTATTTATATGGAGTCACATATATTAGGGTTGGGGGACCCTTTTTGTGTAATTAACATCCGTTATAAAATCTCAAGGAACCCTATTTTTAAGGTTATATTCGTGCCAATGAATTTTAAAGATCATATCTCATCCTTCCAATATCTATGAGAGTGAAATTCAATTTCAAGGAGTTCGACCTTTCATCGTTGAGATAGATCAAAGGAATGATATAACAGTGATCAACGTAACACTGAAGGGCTCATAGAAACTCTTTTATAGAACTCAGAATTTGATGATCAACGTTCTTGTGGGAACATGATGCATTAGTGGATGATATAGAGGGGTTCAACCTCATATATATAAAGAAAAGATCATCGAATAATATTTTTAGTCGAATGCACCACCTATTGAAATAAGTTAATCAGCTATTTAATTACATTGAACAATAAATTCAATTGAAATTCTAAGGCCATTGTTGGGGATTAGATCACTGAAGATTATGAAGTTTCATCTCTCCATCAAGGATATTTTTTAAACCACAACACATCATCTACTGTTGTATACCCTAGTAATAATACACACGTCATCCCTCTAGAGAGGTCACTAGGAAACACAACTTTACCTTCTTTTTGGTCCCTCTTATAATTATTCTAAGAAATAGTTTTTATTTTTTCATAAAAATTTATAAAACCCAATTTCATGTAAAATTATATTTTTCTAGACTTATATCCCTTGTCGTTGTCTTCATTATTCCCCCTTTCACATTAATATTGTTTTTATAATCATCATCTCTTCCCATCAATGACTAATTAATTTTTTTCTTTTTTTTAATGTTTTTATTTTTTTTAATTACATTGGAATTCATAAAATCATTCATTATAGTTTTAAATGTTCTGACCATGATACTAGTTGTTTGTAGGTTTGTAAAAAAAAAATTTTCTTGTGTTAAATGGTAAAAGATCTATTAATAATCCTTAAACTAACATCATATATAATAATAGGGACATGGTTTTTTAAATATTTAAATGATGTGAAATAGTAAAATAACATGGGAGTATAAGATACAAATAATATCTAAACAATGGTAGAGAAAAATAAATAACATCTCCTCCAAGAAGTAGACGATTAAAGAATAAATACTTATGAACAATGTAATCTATAAACCATAAAATTTTATTGGAATAAATAAGAAAATTGATCATCATAAATAATTTATATGTATTAAAGGATTGTATTTTAGAAATTAAATCATTAAATAGAATAGAAACATTAAAAATCACTTCTTAAAAAAATATTTCTTTATTATAAAAATGAGTAATAAATATATTCATTAAATTATTTAATAATCTGTCTAGAACTCATTAAAAAAATAAAAGAATTTATAATAAAAGAATCTCAAATTTAAAAAATTTGTATGAAAAATTGGAGTTATGCATAATATTATACATAAATAAAATAATATCTCTTTTAAAAAACATAAGAAAAGAATACCATATTATCATAAAAATTCCCCAAATAATGGATATAATATTTTCATTATAATCCCAAGAGTTATTTAAAATTAATCATAATAATGAATAATGGAAACTGTTATGGGATAATTTTGTTATGTGATAATTGTTAAAAACATTATTTTTTAACTTTTGAAAAAATTCATAAATGGCAATTGAATAAAATGTTAAAAAGATACCTATTGATACCTTTTAAAGGAATATAGATTTTTATAGAAATTGATATTAATAAATAATTAAAATAAAGATATGTATATTTTTTAAAAAGAATAAGGAATATATACAAGTAAGGAAAATATTATAGAAAAAAAAATGAGAAATAAGGCCGACATTTCATATTAACATTCCATATGTGTCATTTAGAAAAACTGAGGAACAATATGAGGAATACATGTAACCCCCAAAGATAATCATATGAGAAAAATACAATATTTTTCTTAGGAGAGTGTGATATTACAATTAGCATAATGGAAATTAAAACATATACAATCTCTCTAGAAATATAGATTGGAACCAAAACCCTTAACTTTGATACTAGCTTATTCCGATTCTTTAAAACCTGTCATATAAAGATTTATTTATTTATTATTCATCCATAGAAAATCCATATTTACATAGTTATTTGGGGGAATCATTAATTTATATGTTCTTTTTACATAATTACTAAAATTTAGTTATTGAAATCAATTAGTTATGTGTAAAATATTATTCATATTTTCATTACTACTTTTAGACCACATAACATGGGCATGATTTAATCACCTATTGACTCTTTATAAATTCATATGTATCATATTTATACATAAAAATTCAATTTTAGAAGTATCCATTAAGGATTTTTTGAAAAATGGAATATGTCATTCATCAAGGTAATCAAAATCACATATGTGCTGGTGGAATTTACATTTTTCAATGGATATAAAAGAGGTAGATAATGGTGTTTCCATTAACATAATGAAGTATTATTAAAATGAATAATTTTATTATGATACTATTTATATAAAATATTTTTAATGAGGCTTATGAATAATGTAACTTGAAAGAAATCAGTTCAGATAATTACCCCTTACATGGGTATCCTCCTTTTGAACTCTCCCTATGACTTCCTAGGGTGATATTTTGGTGATATGTGAACCACAATTTTATGGATAAGATTTTGGAATGGTATTTTATTAGATCATGGTTTTGAAAAACTAATAAAATGCTATGGATAACTAAGAGGTTAGGGGATCCTTTTATAGGTGAGAGGGGATTCACACTTGTATATATTCATAAAATAAAAATAATTTAAATTTCCCTTTCCTCCTAAAGTGGGACCATTTGGAAAATTATTAAAATATAGGATATTTTAATGATTCAATACACTCATAAAATAAAATTACAGAGTTTTTGTGACAATTTTTTATCTTTATTACTAGTTTGATCCAATTGTTAACCCTATTAACCCTTACAATGTTGTTAATCATTTAATATGGGAACTTATTTTAATGATTAAAAATAAAATGGATCTCAATTAATAATATTACTAATGTGATTCAATTTTGGGAATACATTTTTAATGATTCCATTTCTAATTGTGAAAAAATTACAATTAATATAAATATGCTAAATGAAATTAATTTTTTTATAAAAAGGTTTTTTAACGTATGAATTTAAATTTACATTAAAATGATGTGTTGAATTAATTCTCATGAAAATAAACAGATTATTATTAAAAAAATTAGTTTCGCGAGGCATTAAATCAAATTAAAAATTGAAAATGAGTTTTTAATTACATAATTAAATGAAATGGTCATAAAGAGTTCTTTTGTTAGAATATAACATCTATTCAGTTATAATATTTCAAACATATGTTTCTAAATAAAACCAAATATTTTTCAATAGTTTATTTTAATTTATATATTTTGTTAAATAGACATGTTTTATCATTTTTTTTAATCATGTTGAGGTTATATAAGTGACATTATTCTGTAAAATGGTAATTTCCACTATTCAACCAAAAATATATCTTTTAAAAATGTCCAAATAAGTCACCCAAATATAGTTTCATAATTTTAAATTCCAAAATTATTTCCATTTTATAATATTAAAATTATAAATTTTTTAAATATTATATATATATATATATTCATGAATCATTTCTTTAATAATTATAGAATGGGCCCTGTGTTATAGTCTAGGTATGTAATGTTTATCTTCTTGGGTAGAATCTTATATTTTAAAACCAAGAAAATTATAACATAGTTGATTCAAAATAATTATCCATTTAAAATTTCCTAGTGGATTCAACATCACTACCTGTATCCCAAAATATTGTGGCTCATGTATCACTAACCATATTCTATAGTAGTTCCAAGTGATATAATGGTTTGATAAATGCATCAAATAGATTTTTTATACCAACCAATCAAATTAGGATAATTCATAAAAATATGAGGTACAAAAAATAAATTATAATTAAATTTATTGGTAACCCCTGGAAGTACAATTATTACATCAAATTTCCAAATGTATCCCATAATTATCCTTTTGAAACTGGATTTGATGATACCAAAATATTAATGACCCAACATATTCATTGTGTAAGAGTGGTTGGATGGTGGTAAATAATGTATATTTCCATAGATCAATGTCGTATACCACCCTCTTATAAATATGTTCTGATGATCTTAAACACCTTTTAGTGTTCTACAAATTTTATTTCATGTATCATAATCTATATTTTTTAGTATCTTTTTTATTTTTCAACAAACTAAATAATGGTTGTAAGAGGATCTTGGAGTACCTTTATGAAGGCCAGACAAGTTAATGCCAACGACCCCCTAGTATAGTGACAATAGCCAATTGGTGCAACTTGATAAAACCAATAGAACAACTTGTATCCGAACATCTATCCAGTGAGGTCTGGGTACACCTAGATAGCTATTAAAATCACATAGGCTAGATGTTTTCATTTATTTGTTAACCTATAGAATTGATTGAAAATGTAAAATATATAATTTATAGTAGTCGTTAAAGTATTTATCTACCGTTTAACTAATCCAAATTGACCTAGAGACCATTAGATTCAATAAGTAAATCTCTCAGAATGAATCATGAGCTACATCAGTGAACTTAAATGAATTGCATTGATCTATAGTGTATGAAAATTAATCTAATGGGAGTTGTTCAGAATAATATCTTCCATTATTTCTACACTTTAAATCACTTTTTTACTTCATTAATTAAACTATACAATCACCCGTATTTCTCTCTCTCATTCTATAAATTTCATATTTTATATATTTCTAGATAATCTAGATATCTTTTTCAAATATTTTCACCAAATAAAACAAATAAAATATTCCTTTTCAGGTTTTTTTCTACCATTAAAACCTATACCTTTTTTTCGATTCATGGTAACTAATATAACTATTTTATTTTTCGTTTCTTAGGTACCTATAAAGATAACAGGTTTTTTCTTTTTAGGTTTCATGGTGACCACTCTATTTATAATCTATTAGATCACCCCCCCCCCTCCACCATACATCGACTAAAAATCAATTTCAAAGGGGTCTTTTTTATGGAAAAACGTATACCTTATTTTCATATTTTTATTTTTAAAAAATATAATCTATTTTGATGAATTATATTTAAAATATAATCTTTACATACAACACATAACATGATCTCTATGTAATCATAATGGAACATGACCCTTTATTTGATGAAATAGACAACAATTATTGGAAGAATCACTTGTCTAATTTTTATAAATTTTTTTGTTTTCATATTTGAATGATTACTATACATGTTTTCACACTGAGTAATGAATCAAAAGAAATATAAATTCAAAGTGACATTTTATATTTAGAAATATGTATAAAAACCTTTAATTTTGTTCATTATTAATTACACTATAATTAATATTATAGGGTTTTTTCCAGGGAAACATCCCATGTAATATGGTAATTAACTGAAGTTATACATGAATGCATATATAAATTAAAAAACACAAGGTTTGAGAAATATATTTAATATTTTTAAAATTTAAATCTAGTATATAAATGAAATAATTATTGAACAATTACTCATTTTAGTAAAATATTAAATTGAAGGAATATTCTTAGTGATGTTCTTGCAATAGGAAAACTATTTTATTAAGATAAATTGCGTTTTTACAATTAATTGGGAAACTATGGAAAAAAATTAAAGAATAAAAAGATATTAGGAATATGGTGATCGAATAAATAATTAATATTTTGATGACTTAGGAGACTATAATGATGTGAAGTGATGAAAAAATTAGCACGGGAGGAGGAGGAAAAGTGGAAATTCATATTCAAAAATGTCAATGACGACTCTTTCAGAATTCATTTGGATATTGAACATATAATGAATAAACTTAAAAAATCCTGATGAATAAGTGATCATTTCACAATTCTAAATGGGAGAATCAATGTAAATAAATAGAATAATCTAGTTATCATTAAAAAAATGGTCACATCAATCAAATATCATTCACATATATGAAAATAATAAGAGATAGAAAACCCTCAATGTTCCAACATTGAATGTATATTATTATTCCATATCATCTTATGAATAAAGTGACAATTGTTCCAAAATACTCATGTATGAAATTTTGGTTTGTGATACTGCTAATTATTCCACATGTTATTATTCTTAATGTCACTCAAACAATAAATATGTTAAATGTTCAAGAGATCAAATCTTTAATTTTTGTTTATTTAAAATTCCAAAATTTTCAGATATCAAAAAAATATATATTATATTTTAAAAATAATAATCAACATTATAATAATAAGAGAGTGTTATATTTTAAATTAAATGAGCAAAAACATGTTATAAAATAGAGTCTGTAATTATAGATCCTAAAAACTCTCTATCCATGTTCATCTAATGTAATAAAAAATTAAATAAAATCACCGGTTCTCAATGATATGTAATATACTATTTTTTATTTTTTTATTTAATCAGGAATGAACCTCAATAAACTTTTAATTTTTTAATATGATTCTCAAAAAATAATTTTATTTTTTGTATAAATGAGGCATCATGTTTTTGAATTTGATTGTAAAAAAAAATTATTGTAGGATTAATTCAATTTATATATCTTCTAATACATTATTTCAGATTTATTATTGAAAATAATATAATAAAAAGGTATTTTGAAATATTTATTTTTCTAATATGAGCAGACCCAATTTTTTTTAATTAATATCATTAGTTTATTCAAAAAATTCTAGAATCTGTGTATCACGAAAAAATCCAATTAATTCGCTATATACATTGATATTAGGTTCTTGGGACGGATGTGGGGTGACTACTATCTATTTAGCTAAAGGATTAAGATCATTTTAATAGGTATAACTTTTTCATTTCAATATTCTATAATTTAAAATTAAATTTTACTATTTGATATTTAAAATAAGATTGAAAATATTTCTTTTGTTTCACATATAGGTCCCCGTTATCTAAATTTTTTATTTTTATTATTGTTGTGTTATGTGTGGTTATTTTTTTCAATATCTTTTTATTAAATAAATCATGTGTTTTACTAATTTCCCTTATTTTGAAATTATTTTAAATTTAAATTTTTATTTTAGTTATAAACAATAAATTTTAAGGGATTTAAAAATTGAAATTTATCATTTATGGAATTATGTTTCAAATATTTGAATTGTTTATATATTTTGAAAATGGTTTTTAAATTAATTTTGTTGATTAATTGAGTTGTGATTTGAATTAAATTTAAATAATTTATTAATTATTATTTTAAAATAATAATGTTTTTATCTTTTTTATGTGATACTGATCAATGATTAGTATATTTATACAGAGATTTTCCATTTGTGTTTCGCAAGTGCTCACTAGAAAGATAATTTCCTTCACTAGATAGCTAATGGAGCTAGTACAGACTGGTTGGGGGTTGATTTTTTATTTTCTTTAAAAAAATACACAAATTATGTTTTTACCACATCTTTTATATCATTCAATTTCATTTAATACCCAAACACTCTTTCTTTTATATAAATTCTTGACTTTCCCCTTGTTTCAATGTCTTGTTGAGCCATAATATACTACTCCTTACGAGGGGGAGTTACCCCCTTTATGGATATCATTTTAAATATAGATATCACCTTGGAAAATATTTAATTAATTATCCTATTATGAAATTTATGTATCCTGGTTGTGAATGTTTTTCTATCTATCAAAATATTTATTAGTCTTTATGCATGTATCCGTACATAACTAATTTTTGAGATAATTGGTCATTCTTATACATGAATATCATTCTCATTTTTTACATATCCATATATACCAATATTTTTAAGATTAATATTGAAATAAGGAGTATTATTTCTAATTTAGAATTACAAAAATATTGTCATATAATTATATAATTATGTGATAATTAAAAACAAATTAACTCAAATATATATATAAATAATTTTATATTTTAAATGATAGAATGAAATAGAAATAGAAAATAATCTGAATGAGTATATTATTTTTGATTAAAATATAAATTTGAATAAATTGATTATAATTAATTAATTAATTATATAGATTAAATGTTATATGAATATGAATTTAAATATATGACAAGGCACCCAATTTGATAAGCGAGTTCTATAGTAGCTCAATTTTGATCCTCAAAAGCCATCACAATCAAATTTTCTTGAGATGATTTAAATTCAAGGACATGATTTTAGTGTTAAAATTAAACTAATATAATATAGACACAATATTTTGATTGTATGAAAGAAACAAACTCAAATATCTTTATTTTCAATAGTAACAATGAATCCAAAAGAAAATAAGTAGTAGAGATTGTTTTTTAGGCACAATACTATTGAAATGGACAGTCTGAATTATTAAAATATAATAAAATAATGTGTGATATAGAATTTTATAAAAATATTAGGGGATAATTGAACACAATAATTAAATTGGGTGGATGTCTCTTTAGAATGGTGGAGTATTGACAGTATTGATCCAGAAGAATGATCACTGTTGATTGTTAGAATAATTTTCACATCACTATTAGTTTCAAAGATTCATCAGGTATATATTTAAATCCTATATATATCACACCATGGTTTTGATTTGTAAATGAGTAATAGGTGTTGTTTTAGGTTGATTCAATGAAAGCAGGAGCATATTCAGTACAAGTTTTGACCACATATCTCAAGGACATTTGCTAGCCACAGCTATCGACCTAGTTGTTAGTGGGATTCCTTTAGACATCCAAGTTGTTGTATATACCATAATATATTTTATGAAATTAAAATTCCATCTGGTGATATTTCTATTGGTATTTTACTATTATTCTATTTTACAGGCTTACTGGGGGTCTTCTACTGGCTAGCCAATGTTATTACCTACTGGTAGTCCTCCAAGTCTCCCTCTACAATCTTTTAAATGACTTAAATTGGTCCATTTAATCCTTATGTTGTCTTTTTACAATAAATTATGAATTTAACATAAATAAATTCTAATTAAAACAAAATTTATGATAACTAAAACCAATATATTAGAGTTTAGTGCATCATTCTCCATAGTTTATAAGTTTTTTTTATAATAAAAAATGGGGAGAATTTTATTGTAATGGTACTCTAGTTTTTTGAGAATTATATGGTTTTAATATTTAAATATTTTATTATTTCAATAAAATTTTCAGATTTTCATAGATGTTTTTTTATATATGAGATTTTTATAATAAAATAATATTTCTAATGGCTTGTTTTAAATCTATTTTAAAAAAGAAATTGATTTTAACATTTATCTTTTTCAATCCATTTAAAATCCAACTATTTTAATCTTATGAGGGTTGGAAATTATTTTATTGTTTCATTTTAATTTCAAGATGATATTTTTAAAATCAATTCAAAATTTATCTTTTTTATATTTTAATTGATTATGAGAATCCAAACGTGGGAGTTGTTTTACACAACTTTATTATATTGTATTCAATATCACATAATCAATTATATTTTCCAAAAATAAAATTTTATTATATTTTTGGCTATGTATATTGAGTATCGTTATAGGGTTTTATGAAACCCATGTATCTTGGAATGAGTATATTGGATTTCCTTCTATAATGGGGACACTAGATTCTGCCACAAGATATCCTATGGTGGTAGACATAACCACCAGGCCTAGTGAAAGCCCGCTGACAACTTAGTGCATCTTCAAGCTATCCAATGATAACTAGGATGACCTAGATACACATAACAGTCTAACCAACTCACTAATTTAAACGAGTGGCTATCTGATAGCATGGAGTTAGAAAGTCAAATATGCATTTATAGTGGACATTAATGGATTCATGGACCCATTAACACCTAAAACATTACCCAGAGACCCATATAACCTATAAATACATCCCATTAGTGTCTTGTAATTAAAATGTATTGAAATATAATGAACTTCATTGATAAATACTGAATTTAAATCAATCGTCAGAGCATTGATGAAAATATTTCATCCAATGTTCCACCACTTCAAATCTATTTGGTCTTTTTTCAGAAACCCTTTCAACACCAATATTTATCTATATAATTTTCTCAATTTAATCTTCTATATAATTAAAGGGAATTGGAAATTTTTATTTAAATATTGCTTCCTATTGAAAACTCATTTTCTTTTTCAGTTCATGTATAATTCTAAAATTGTGTTCTGTAATTTCTAGAACATGGTAACTACTACAATTGTGATCATTTTTTCAGTTTCGAAGAAGCCACTGAATTATAGAATTTTTCTTCTCTTTAAAATAAATATACCTATATAATAAAGAAATATTAATTCACTGCAATAGCTTATTTTAATCTTTCTCTAACTAACAAAATAATTATTATAATATCTTACCTCTAATAAAATTATATCTATAAAATAATAATATTTTGACATATAAATATAAATTATTTATAGAAAATATAAAATAATATGTCATATTGAGAAATGAAATAATAATACAAATAAACAAGAAAAAAGTTAAAGAAGAAGAGGATTACATAACAAAGAGAAAATTTATCCCATAAAATCCTTATGACATTGTTATTTTTTGAGTCAAAACAACATAATAAGAACCATAAAATTGATTTCAAATTCAAATTATAAAAAATTAATTTAGTTTAAAATATTATAATGGGATAATAATTTACCCGTGACAAATAGGAATTTTTTCACAATTAGAAATATGTCCACTGGGATGACAATTGACATGTCGATCTATTTACATGGATTCTGAACTGATCGAAATTACTATAACTCCAATTATAATAAATTTATCATTTTTCTCAATAATTTTTAAAAAATTATTTAAATTTATTTCACTTAATACTATTCTATTGAATTTCTTTTATTACCCATTTATTAACCATTCATTTATAAAATTAATCATCTCGTGTTGATAGTTTTTCATAATATTTTCTAGCTTCAGTATGAATTTTTGAGTATTACCTTTATGTCCATGTTTTAATCACCTATATAATGTTAATTAATATGATATATATTAATTTTAATGTGTTATATTATTTCAATATTTTTCATAGATCTTATAGTAAATTTTTGTAGAGAACATTTACATGTGTCACGTTAATTAATCATGTTTCAATAAAAAAAGGATTTTTTTGTTAAAAATACATATATATTTTCATTTTATAAATTGAAACATGACTTAAAGTGAACATTAATACCAAATAATACTATAATTTATGTTTTATTAATCAATTATTGTGGAAAAATTATATAATTTTTCATGTAGTTGGTAAAATTGATCCAACAAAGAATGTGTAATACAAAATGAAGAAAAAAAAGAACATATAATTTTATTATGATAATAACATTATTTACAAGGGAATAATGAAGTTAATAATAAAAATATTGAGTTGATAATGATATTTAGGATTCCTAGAGGTGAGAATTAAAATGAAATAAATCAAAAATAACATGATGATTATATTGAGAGAATTAGTCATTTTTTCAAAAATATTTTCTTTAGAGTGAAAAACTTGTGACCTTCAATTGCTACCAAATGATTACTAGAGTGGGCTATTATATTTAAATAATGAAAACATTTATGTAATAAAGTGAAAAATTGATAAAATTTATTATATTTGTGGGAGTATAGGACATTTTATTGAATAAAATTAGGGAAAAGTCTTTCGAAACAAGATTTAAGTGAAGGGAAAACATGAAACCTCCTAAGATGTTGGATATTTATGTACGGAAATAATGGTAAAAAACTTATTATTAACTCCCTAATATAAAATATTGTCTTATATAAAATACTTATATCGATAAAATTATTATAAAATCATTCCATTTCATTTTACATTTTTAAAACTCTTTTTCATTATTTATTTATTTTCCATGGTAAATATTTATTTACAAAACATATAATAAGAACCCTCTTAGTAAATTTTGATTTGATGATTACAAATTATGCATCAATTTATTCAAATAGATTTATAAATAATTCTAATTTAACATTAAAATATTAACATTTGATATAAAGGAAAAGGTATTTTTGTTGAAAATAACATTTTAAAATTTTTATTTATCTATTTTTATTTCCTCTAAATTACTATTAATTTCATGAATGATAATTTAAATGAATTAAAATAATTATTTATCCATAATATTTTTAATATTCTTAAAATTTATAACGTATAAACCATAAAAACAAGTTTTTTAAGATCAATATTTAAAACATTTAATACATCCATTCTTATTTCTAACCAATTAATATTAATTGTATGAATGTTAATAATTATATATATGTATATATATAATATATTACAATAATTCCATTCTCAGTTATTGGTCAAATTAATTTAAAAATATAAAAATTTCCAACACTTATAAAAAATAATTCCATAGAAAATATTATTTTCTAAAAATAAATGATTTTAACTATATTTCATTAAAATTAATAATTTAATTTCTAGTAATTTCTATTTAAAAACTAATTTGTATTAAAATAATTCGACTGATTTTATAAAATAATTTAAAAATATTTAATTTGAAAAAAGTGATATTTAAAATTCCACCAAATACTAAGAAATATATTTAAAATATTGTTAAATTCATTAGTAATTAATTGATTATGTGATATTAACATATAAAAACAAACCCCCCAAAATCACATATTACCTATGGGTGAGATAATAAAAACTGGAAGTTAAAATTTTTTATTTAACAAGCATGTATACTTTGACGATTTTTCCATTCTTAAACATTTCTCATAGATAATTTTTTCACAAGTTGTACATTTTAATGTTTAGATTTGGATTTTTGTCGAGATAATTCTAATCATAATACATTCTTAAAAAGATTTGACAAATGAGCCTAAAAAATAAGGATTCTAATTCATTATCTCATTACCTATTTCATTCTACATAAATTTAATAATATAATTAGTTGTATTTATATATATTAATTCAATGGATATATTATAATGGTGACATATTAATTACTTACAATTACCTTGAAATTTATCCCATTAATCAAACATATATCAAAATTTTAGATATATCAAATGATCATATGAGTCTGGAAACCACATATTCCGAATGACAATATTTCTTATTCTCCTTTATAATTTATCATGTTACATATTTCTATATAATTTTTCATAATATTAAATAATTTTTTAAATATGTTTATGAAATTTTAATTATATATAATATTTTTATTGTTATTGCTGGTGGATCTATCTTCATGATATATTAGTATTCTATAATATTTTATTCTGGATATATTTTTTATTTTCATGTGGTTTAATTTCTTTTTCAATTATCTTATGTTTATTTCATTTAGTTACCTTGTAATTTTTATTACATTTTAATGTTGTACCTTAATGGAATATATATTTTTTCATCTTATTTCAGTGTTTCATATAAGAAAAATATAAAACAATAGAGTTTTATTTAAAGGGAATTTCAAAAAATGATATTGTTTATTAGTAAATTACATATATTATCCAAGATCTTTAGTTCATGTTACTCATAATAGATATCATGTTCTATTTGTATAACCTCTATGTACAATACATGTAATTTATTGGGTGTTTATTTAATGGAAAGTGGTTCATTGAAAAAATTGTCAAATTTTGATTGGTTTAGTGGATGTGAAATTCGATATGTTACTATCTCAAAAATATTATGTATTTATAAGTGGTTATGTACCTAGGAATCATCATTCCATTCTTCTCAAATCTCTTAACACTCTTACTTGGTTGTACATGGATGAATACTTTGTCTCTAGCTTCAACATCCAAATATTACACATGATTATAATCATATCTCTTTTATTAGATTTTTTCTTTATATATACCTAATTAAATGGTTTGAATCATCTTTTCCATCTTCTCTTTGACTTCATCCCAATATGATGGTTTTCTTCACCACTTTTTATATCTATTCTTGTATGGAACCAATTGAATAATATAATGCTAAATAGTTTTATATATGAACTATAAAAAAGAATATATTTATCCAAAATTCGTTTTTATTCAATTAAATATGATCATTGTACATCCTCCCGAGTAAAAATGGTCCATTTAGATTAACCATATGTATAATGAATACTAATTATATAAAATATCATATATGTATCCTTTAATTTTTCAAGACTCCAACAAATATTCTTATTATAAATCAGATCATGATGAGATATACCTAAGATTTGTAATAAATATATCCTTATCACTATCTTTATATTTATTTTTGAAACTTCAGTAAGTAGTAAATATTTTTGAAAAAATAAAATATGGAATCTTCATAAGTAGATCAACCACAACACATATAGAATTATAGTATTAAAATTTCATAGAATTTCTTATGATAAAACCCATGGTGTTGTTCTACCATTTATATATAGGTGTGTCGAATAGTTATGTCATCCACTTCAGCTTCCATCATTCTTGTTGAAAATTATAGGAACCCAAGCTTCATGATGTACACACTATAACTTCCCCCTTCACATTGTACCACCAATCATTCTCCTTAATTTCTATAAACATATTTTTGATTTTGAGATGGATAGAGAATAGTGAGTAATTTAAATTATATAACTATTCAATCATAGTATTTAGAATGAATGGGATACATTTTCATATACTAAATGATATAAATCTATCATTATAATGGTTGTAATCTAAAACATTTCCCACATTCTTTTATATCTCTATATAACCCTTAAATACCAACTTGAACAACACATAGATGGGTGGATGGCTGATCTGTTTTTAGATATAGTATTTTATTCCTTCTCCAATGATTTCCATGTATAACCTTTACATAGAAAAAAATATTGTGTCCTTTTTTTCCAAAGATTTGATAAGGTAGTGAGTTATATCCTACTCATATAATAAACCATCTTATTAACCTTTTTATGATGGTAATCTATTGATAAGTAATTGTACTTTAGAAACTATATCCATGTCCTTTGGAACTTGTTCAGCTCCATTGGTGTGAATATATACCTCAATATCCTGTGATCATTAGATATATATATCACTTATCTCAATTAAGTTAATCCCTCAAAATATATAATATATAAATTACCATAAATAACACCAAAACATGCATTAGATAATTATTCTCATAGGACATTAATTAATAAGAGGTTTAGCCTATCACTTTATCATTTTGAATTTGGATAGGTCTCAAGCCCTTCATTGATGCATAATTTCATATCTGAAACACTTATTCTCTACTGGGTATTTTGACTACTATTGGAATTTAAATTTTTTCCATATCCTTCTTAACGTAGCCTTTACATTATTCTAACTATAGAAAATTTACTCCAATCTTTTTTACATTGTTATTGGATTTTTAATTTCTAATAAATTTTCCAAAAATATTCAATAGTATCCATCCAATCCAAGATAATTATGGATAGATGTTGATGATATTTTCTTATGTCATTATTTAATATATTATACCATTGAGGGATCAATTTATATACTTACTTTTGTTATTATATGGCCCAATATTATTACTTTTTTCAACAAAAATTCACTCATTCTGAATTTGGATTAAAATTTCACATTTCATTATTTCTTTACATAAATTCAAATATTCTTTTCATTTTACTCCTTACTCATATATTATATAATATTATCACCGATAATGACTTCAAAAAATTATCTAAGGTTACATATAGAGGATCAATTAATTAGATTCATCAATATTTAAATGTAATATTGAAATATGAAATTCATCACGGTGAATTAATATTTTCTATACCATGGGTGATATTTTCTCTTAGGAATATCACCCTCTTTACTATTAGTTGATGATATCGATTTCCCAAATCCAACTATGATAATTTTTGACTCCCCTTGATGTTGATTAAAAATGTCATGAATGTAGTGTAGAGTGTACTTATTCATTATTATTATTATTTTAGTATCTCAATAATAAATAAAATAATTCGTTGAAAAATCCTTATTCTAAATAATTTGAAATAGAGAATCCCATAGAGAATAACCTGGGTAGATAGAATCCTTGTTTAAATTTTCTTAATGTTTAATCTTTAATTATTATAGTTTAGTTGGAGTTATTTCTTAAGGGCTCTTTGATATAGGTATATAACTTGTGATGTGTTCAATTAAAAACATATCCTGACATTCTAAGGGATGATCAATAAACTATTTAGGAAATACATTACATTATTCTAAGATAATAGGTATTTAATTGTAGTTGATTTTATCCACAATATTTTGAACCACGTATCCATAATTATTAGGTATTATAATACATATTAAAGAATTAGATTCAAATGAAATGTCACAATCATCATTGAATCAATTTTTGATAATGCATTGATTTTAGAAAGTAAATGGTATTTCTATTTCCTAAAAATTGATATTTTATCTGGGTAGAGTGAGTTAATCCTTGAATAATATTACATCGTATTCCACAAATAGAAGAATAATTATATTTGGAGAATTTATCTTCCCCTAAATAAATATAAATTAAGAGAACCATACTTGGGTTGTAATCATGACACAAATATATAATTTCCATATTAACAATATTTATAATTCCATTGTAATTTCATACACAAGAAATTCATCATAGAATTACCATAGTGGCGGAAAACAGCCCCCAATAGAGAAGCTATTGAAGTATGATGTAACAAAATTAACAATAAATAACTCACTCATATCGTCATTCTGAATCCACAAAAATTCAATACCTATTTACTCTAACTCACACAAACCATCATGAAATGAATAAATGATAAATAAATAAAATAAAATAAAAATTTTTATTACATTGTTAATAATTTATTAAAACATTTGTGAGAAAATTCATTATATATTCTATTTCATTGAACATATAATGTGAAATCACTATAATCCTAATCCATGAAGCTCACTACATCTATTTATTTTGTGAAATCCCAAAAATATTATCTCACTCATTTATATAGTGTTACACCTCGACAATTAGGTAACATCTTCTTCTTACATTCATAGTCATCGATTCATTGCACTATATAACTACAAATCTATTATTTCCTTCTATGTGTTATCCTTCAATGATCAGTAAAATAATAGTGTCACCTATAGTTCACACCTTAACCACAAATCCAATAGGAATTATTCAAATGAATACCCTGCCGTTATTCATTTATTGAAACATCTTATAGAATTTTATTAGACTGAAACCCTAGACCCACACTCCTAAATCATATACTATTAAAAAATAATGTTAGATATTATATTCAAAAATTATTTTATATTAATAGAAATGACTATTACTTAGTTAAATTAATTAATTAAAATATTCCATTATTAACATTTTCATGACCATTTTGTTTTAGAGAATTAGATGATTATGGATGGATATTAACTAATAAATCCCAGGTTCATTATATCAAACAAACATTTTCCAATTATATATGAAACTTCATAATTTCTAATGAGTCTTAAAAATAACTGATAAATTCATCCACATGTGTTATCCTTATAAATTTTTCACATGTTCTAATTTTCAACATATCCATCTGATTGGAAACCAAATAAAGGGATGACCTCAAATTCTATGTAAGGGAAACATATAGTTAGAGATATCAAGAACGTAATCATGGTATACACAATATCGAAGGATTAATTAAATTAAATGACACTATAATAAAATTACATTGACCGAAATATATATCAATTCGAATTTATGAAAACATGAATAACAATAATTATTGGTCTCATATTGATGGAATGTATGATGTAAAGAATCAAAAATAATAATTTCAAGGCCTTGTTCTAAAAAATTATAATACTATAGGGGAAGTATAGAACAAAACCAAAGATATTTTGTCTCATGAGACCAATAGATGCATTAAGAGGATATATAATTTTTTGACCCACCAATCACTTGATTATGTAAAATGATTTCTCCATAAGATTAAACAATACATTAAAACCCATTCCATAAACAAAATCTAGTTGAATTAAAAAATTACTATATATATTATAAAAATTGTGAACCATTAAGAGATAATAATCCTAAAATAGATTTCATGAATCATAAATAATTTCAGTAATTCCATATACAATATATAAATTTTAATTCTAGGTGAACATATCCTAATTTGAATTTTCTTAAATTAGATGTTCGCAAATAATAGGTTATGAGTATAAGGTTAATTCCATAAATGAAATATATGGTCATAATCCATAAATAAAAAATGGTGTATGGTTGAAAAAGAACATATCCCTGGTGGAAAAAGGATATGAAGAAGTGTGTTAGAATGAATAAAAACCCCTTGTAAAAAGAATTAAATTTAAGACATCACTGGAGAATGAACATTAATTGAATTATTTTATACAATAAGATTATCCCCCCAAAATTATATATATATATATATTATAGGATATATAATGAAGGAAAATCCCTATTAGTGTAATTACTTTTTTATATTATAATATAAATGGTAGAGAAAACAGTAAAGATCATTCAAATAAAAAAATTATAATGACATAAAATACCAATTTCTATGTCCCTTTTAAAGGTAAAAATTACAAAGGTTACATGAATGATTTAAAAAAAAGATTATCAAATGAATCTCAAATAATTTATCCTTAAAAATAAATAATTATTATCTTATATAAATATGGAGAGGAATTCAAATCCAATTAATGTAAAACGAATACAGATTTTTTAAACATATTTTTACAAAAAATCATTGAAATAAGAGTAAGTTAAAATTAATTGGTATAAAAATATATTATTCACCTATAGTTTTAGATAAATTAATATATAATTAAATATCAGTCTATAAGTACCCAATAATGGATGAAATAATTCCATGCTGAAACAATATAACTTATGTAAAAGGGACCTAAGTTATGAATATTTCTTGTTAGCAACATACTCAATGAAGTAAAAAATATTTCTAGATGTTTTTTTGTAGAAATGTGAATAATGAAAATAAAACATAATATAATCAATGGGTATAATTTACCCAATTTGTCACGACCCGACCCTACCCGGGCTCGAGCATAGGCCAAGGGCTAGCGACCAGTGCTGAAGGCACAAAAACTCGGGGAGGCCTTTGGATAAGTACATACACACACACACACACGCAGCACACTCAATGAAAAAGTGCAGAGTAAATGAAAGAACAAGCAAAGAAAAAGGGCAACAGACATATATATATAAACCACAGATCTGCTTTGACCTCTAAACAGTAAAAAGTACAAGCTAAAGGTAATCTGAAAAGGAAACGGGCAAAACACGTGCCCAACCAAAAAGTGCCACAACCCGGCAACAGGTAAAACAAAAGAAATAGCTAGAAGGGTACCCCACCTGGAACCCGACGATGAACACGACACAGGGTCCAAGCTCCTGAACTCTTATGCTCCACTGAATTCATGACCAACCCTTCCATCGTCTGCAAGGGAACACCAAGTGTGGGCAATGCCCAAGAAAGGGTGAGTATAAAAATACTCGGTAGGATACCCTGAAGGCTCGAGGGAGCAACAAAGGATGTACCGATGGGTGAGAAGTAGATCAAACAGGGGAATGTAAAGGAGTACAAAAAGGAGTGTAGTGAAGATTACAGTCGAGAGTCCATCTTAACCCAACAAGAGAATGTAGGTAGACTCTTCCAGACACAAGGAGAAGGGAATAGTGGGAAGATGAACTTCTCGTCGAGTCATCGCTACCTATAGAAGGTGAGTAGACTCGTTCATCAATGAGAAGCTAGACACGAAAAGCACCTGACATACCACACACATCTTTTCCTCTCCTAGAAGGAGAGTAACCAAACCCAAGAAGTGGTCACTGGAACAAGGTATATAAAAATTCATATACTCAACAAGAATCCCAAAACAAGGTCGTAAGGGGATCTCCATCCCGTAGCTTAGCCAAAGAAAAGTGATGCGCCAACAGTCCCAGAAGTAAACCCATCGATTCCCAGAATCCTGCACGTCTGCCCCGAACTACAAGTCAAGGGGATCAAATCACCGCACCTCGACATTATCCGCTTGGGGCGGCACTGACTCGCCCGCACATTTTTAGGTCGCGTCACAAGAACGCATCTCAGTGGGGAATGCAACCCTCGTACTTGAGAGTTCTGGGGGAACATCAAACCACACCATGTCTCTTCCCCGCAGTCAAGAGGTCTGATCAAAGTCAATGTTGTCACTTCGTAGACCTGTACAAACGATGGTCCCACTCTGTTAGTCACAGATTAAAGCCACAGACTAGCCTAGTAGAAAGGACTGAGTCTGGAATGTCAACGGATGACCCACTGCCCAGCCCTGCTGGAGGGTAATTCATAATATGATATCGGGTGACCCACTGCCCAACCTTGCTGGAGGGTAAACTATAGTAAGATACTGGGTGACCCACTTCCCAGCCCTTCTAGAGGGTAAAACCTAATACATCATCAGGCAACCCACTGCCCAGCCCTGCTGAAGGGTAAACATGGAATAAGTCAGCAGGTGACCCACTGCCCAGCCCTGCTAGAGGGTATACCTAGAAGGAGTCGACGGGTGACCCACTGCCCAGCCCTGGTGGAGGGTAAACCTAGTACAAGTCGACAGGCGACCCCCTGCCCTGCCCTAATGGAGGGTAGACCTGAAATAAGATGACGAGCGACCAACTGCCCAGCCCGGATGCAGGGTAGACCCTCAAGAGTCGTCGGGTGACCCACTGCCTAATCTCTGCAATAGGGTAAACCTTGTGAAGTCCACGAGAAACCCACTTCCCAGACCTCATAGAGGTTAAACACAAAGAAATCGATGAGTAACCCACTGCCTAACCCCGCTGGAGGGTAATCCCAGAACTGCTATGGCCATATTTACTGGATGGTACAACACTGGCCAACCGAAAACGGAGTGGGTATCGCGCAACCATCAAACTCTGGAACAAAACCATGGAAAACCACTCAACCCTACTGATCTAAACCATCATGCACAGATACGGGGGGTCAAAAACTCTACCCCAGTGGTCAAAAATCGAGAACCGAGGGAACCTCTACGTCGCGAGAGGTCAAAAGTACGAAAAGTAGAACATGACATTCTCACGGGGCCCACACGACGTGCGGCCCCAAGTCAACCCTAACTGAATTCACAAACCTTCTTATGTACAACAACAACATGTACCTCTAACCGTTCCCGTATACTCCCAGAGTATACCACGTTAAATCCCAAAGGCTATCATGCACATGGCACCCAACGTCAACGCGAAGGCATAATGTAACAACTCCAACTTGCCACCTCAACAGCTAAGGCACGGCCAACCACATTTCTTTAACCACCAGCATCACTCTCCCAAGAGTGCACGCGATCACACCCCATGGGTCCGCTACAGACACGGTAGAAGAACCGCCACTGGGGCAACCTTCATATTTCCACATTACATAAGATCTCATAAGAGTCCCCACTCTTCTGAACAGATTTCACTACTGTAATCCCAATGGAAAAACATGGGAGATAGACTACTTGCTCGCCCAAAACGGTTAACCGGTAAAACATGTACTATTCACTGGGACCAACCCATGTGGGGCCCACCCCAAAATACTCAATCTGAACAAATGGATTACACCACTGAAATCCCCACAAAAAAATAGACGGGATTGAATACATGATCGCCCAAAATGGACACCCGGCGAGAAAGGTAATACTCACCGTAGCTGGGTCGGGTGGGGCCCACACCACTTCCCCAAAAAAAGGATGCGTGAAATACGCCATCGCAATGCTCTCAGGAAATCACGTCAAAAGCACTACTCACTAGAGTGGAACAGATATCCGGAGAAAAAGATACATTCCGACTTACCGCGCACGAGCGGTACCACGTGGAACCCGCACCCTAGTCCCATAGTGCTTCCAACAGATAGCACCGTAACGATCCTTTCAAAAAAGTACACAAGTTGGACTATTCACTTTTCCAAAATGGTCTCCCATTGATAGAGATGGAAAAATCACCGTCAACACCCAAACGAACCTCATGGGGCCCGCACCATCGTGCTGAATAAGAGCGGGCAGATTGCGCCATTGCAATGCCCTCAGAAGAACACCCAAAACAACTGCTCACACTACCCGAACGGATGTCCGATGAAAGGGTCGTGAAATGCTGCACAACGATTGAAAGACGGGTTGTGGGGCCCACGCCTCAAATTCGGCCTTAATGCCCAAAACCATACTGGAAAGCTCCACCCCAGCGCCTAGGTCCCAACGCCATAGGCAGCTCTCAAAACAGACGTCAGACGCGTCTGTGCCGTCCAAAACAAGAACTCCCAGGAAAAACGTCAAACCACTTAACATCGTGTCACGCCCCGAGCCCCTAGTTTCGGGAATTAAAAATCTCCAAAACCATATCAAATAGTCCACCTTGATGCAAGGTCCGCTCTGCTGCTAACGGTGCGCAAAACGGACGCCCGTAGGTAAAGATACGGGCATCCAAAGATAGAATGGGAGAACCCCTTGGGCCGGACTGGCCCGGTCTGGCCGGTCCGCCCTGCTTGGGCCGGCCCGCACCGCCCATCCCACTGAGCCCGTGGCCCAGGCTCCGCGTGCGGCCCATTGTCATCCGACCGACCAGAATGGTTGGTCCCGCTGCCCCCATGAGGTGACCCGTGGTTTGTGTGTCTCTATCTGCCGAGGTCGCGCCGTGACCCAGGTGGCCACCCCATACCGGCGAGCTTGGCCCGCCCCGCCGCCGCTCAGAGGAGCAGCCGCAGCCTAGACCACTGAACCCTCTCCGGAATCTTCAAAGAACCCATGAACTTTTCCAGACTGCTACGACCTCCTTAGAACTCAGATTTCAATTCATAAAGATGCATTGGAAAGATAATAAAATATACTACGCATCCATATGTTTTTTTGAAGATCAAACAACAATTTGACGCTGCAATTGGGAGTCAAAGGGAGGGTTAGGATTTAAAACTCAAACAAACACCGCCTACCTCTTGGGCGTAGGCCGATGCTTCGTCGTTGACACGTCGGAGTTGCCGCACCTCACCGGAGTGGCCTCGCTTGAGCCGCCTCACTAGAGTGCAGGAGGATAGGGGAGAGGCTTGCCAGTGGAGGGGAAATTAGGGAGAATAGAGGGGGGGTTAGGTTAATCAAATTAAGTAATTAACATAAACACCATCCCACTTCCCCAAACCTGAACTCCCGATGGGGTCGAGATTAAGTTTCCCCTAGGATAAAAACCATGATCCAAACGCAATGGAGGTCTAAGAATTTTAATCCAAGGCCCCGTTCATAAGTTATTAAGTTTAACGTCTGAAGCCCCTAAATTAAGAAACCGCATCGGTGGCCACTTTTCACAGACGGCCCGCGCCCACAAAATTTATACCCCTCCTAGGGTAAACAACACGTTCCAGACTCAACTGTGCCCTTAGTTGTCCAATTCGATCCACCAATTAAGAGATAATTGAGTTTCACCATTAAACGAATAAATTAATTATTTAGTTTATCTATTTAACGTTCCGAAAGCATGCGAGGTGTCCAAACATCCCACGCCAACATATTTTATGTCATTACTATGGTAAACACCCCATTACGGAGCCATCCGTACACTCAGATCTCAGATCTGAAGCATTGTTTAGGATTTATCCAATTTATTTGGCAGTTCCAGTGTGAACACACTGAAAATTTAATTTCGACCACTACGGGGCTCGGAATCGCATGCCATCTAAAGGTGATGATCTGGAATAATATCAAAAATATTCCAAAGACTTTCGCAACCAAAAAAGGGTTCTTACATCACTCCCTCCTTCATGCTTTTCATACCAAAAAAGAAAAAGTAAGGAACAACTCAGGGTACTAATCCCACACCTAGCTCCCCCGTACCCAGAAGAACTCTCGGGCAGCTCTACGCCACCGCACACAAACGAATGTATTTGATCTATTCACGTGAGGTCTTCCCTCACTGATGTCATGTATAATAGCATACACACCTATTCTCGAGTGAGTCATGTAGGAGACGTCACACACCCAAACCATAATTTGAGGTTTGGGAAAGGCATTAGGGAACCTCGCCATCCCTCTGCACGGTCTCAAATGGTCCAAAGGACCTCGGGGCTAGCTCACCTCCCCGATCAAAACTCTACGTCGTATTCCGCGACCAGAAACACCACTTAGACATGGGAAAGGCCCGGTGATACCCTCCTTTAGAATACCCATATGGTGAAGTAGCCAAGGCTATCTAGTCAGGAAAGATTCAAAGTCCATCTCCCACAACCAAGACACTCTTACACGCTCAAAAGGGAAAGGAGTATCCACCATCGACTAAAGAGAAGGGTCCCACACCTTCTACATTACCAAAACAGGGTTACACAAGACGCCCTGCGCCACCCTGGTATTATCTCAAGCATGGAGAGGGGGGGAAAACTTCACACATAGAGTCTAACAATTTTACTACAAGAAGTAGAAGAGTCGCAAGGGGTACCTCTCATCATCCCATGCCCTGCAAGATCGTCGACATCCAAGGCTCGCGGCTATCCATGGTCGCATCGATCATATTCCAGACGCTAACGTGGACCACCTGATGGTGATAGGAAGACCTTGTAACGTCATCCCCCCACCTACAGATCCTCCCACTCCTCTTCTAGAACCACCTCTATGGGCACTACTCCGTTCACGACATTGTCTCTATAGTGGTTGTGTGCCTACTGCCTGCCCGAAGCTCCCAGCAACTTGGGTCGGGCAGTCTCGTGCCAGGTGACCTCACCCATCCCAAGCATAACACATGCGCTCTCTAGGCAGCCCTAGTGCCCTCTGATGCCACTATGGTGTACGACCACGTCCTGGGATCCACTCACGGAAGGGCATCATCGGATGAGGCCCTACGCATTTTCGCCAGAGCGGTATACGACCACGTATCCGAAACCGGCAGTGGGAAGGCCACATACATTGAGGTTTTGTCATCCGGTGCCTGTTAGTTTCGGCAGACGGCTCGGCTCTGTCATGCCCACTGCCACTACCAACCACAAAATGTGACAGGAAGTTCTCTGTCACCAATGCCTGCTCTAGTACCTCGGCATAAGTGGAAATTCTCAAAGGTTCTATGATAGTATGAATATCTCTGCGGATACAATACTCAAAATTCTACGCTCAGAAGTCGCCATCGCGGACAAAGTTCATATAAAAAAACGTGCACGGTCTACAAATATAGCCGCGTACTCGGCCCCCGTCATCCCTTCCTGCTGAAAATAAAGGAGGTCTTGAACCCGAACGGAGCGTAAGCAGGAAGGGTAGAACTCCTCATGAAGAAACAATTGGTAGTCACCCCACGAAAGTGATGACTCATCAGAAAACTGAGTCACCAGACTCCACCAACGCCGAGCTGCTCCACGAAAAGGTTTGGCTGCCATAGACACTCTCTGATCTATCGACGCCTGCCCAAGCCTGAAAAGGTGAACCACTGTCACATGCCAATCCTCTGCTGCTTGAGGGTCTGGCTCACCACTGAACCTCAGCGGTCCCTACCATTGGAACTCATGGAGCGCGGTCAACCTACACTCAAGCTTAGCTTGCTCTACTAAAGCTATGTGCTGCTCAACAGGTGGGGGTGCTACCACCGGCCCACCCGGAGAAAGGGGCCTACATGATGGTTCCTGGACTGATTCCTCGTAGCTCACTGGGTCTCTGTCATGCACCAAAGCTGGTATCATGGCTGGCTGTCTTCGCTGAGACATCCTGAATATTATCAAGTAGTGCCACGATCAAATGACCATATATGTATATATCAATAACAACGATGGGGAGATGACTCAAGAAGGATAGTCAAAGACTCAATCCTATGTGATGCAGAAACCAATTTTCCTAGAAAAAGGTGTATCAGCATTCTGAGTCAAAAAATGGTTATCAAGGTCCTAGTGAAAGGATACGTCGGTCGTCACACCACCACTAGAATCCATGGCCTGAGAGTCGCTCTCAAGACGTGTTAACACTGTTTCCCTAAATCCCAACCAATCCATTTTATTTTAGAGATTTCTGAACATCGTCCCAAGGAACGAACCAGCCTATGATCCCACTTTGTCATGACCCGACCCTACCCGGGCTCGAGCCAAAACTACCCCATGCCTGCCTCCATAGGCCAGGGGCTGGCGACCAGCGCCGAAGTCACAAAAACTTGGGGAGACCTTTTCATAAGTACCTGTACACACACACGCAGCACAATCAATGCAAAACTGCATAGTAAAAGAATGAACAAGAAGAGAAAAAGGGAAACTGCCATATATATATAAAACAGATATGTGCATCAACCTCTAAACAGTAAAAAGTAAAAGCTGAAGGTAAACTGAAAAGGAAAGGGGAAAAACACACGCCCAACCAAAATTTGCCACAACCCGGCAACAGGTAAAACAAAAGAAACAGCTATAAGGGTTCTCCAACAGTAACCCGACTACGACCACCGCACGTGGTAAAAACTCCGAAACTCCTATGCTCTACTGATGTCACGATCGACCAGTCCGTCGTCTGCAAGGGCACACCATGTGTGGGAAAATCCCATGCAAGGGTGAGAATAAAAATACATAGTAGGATACCTAGAAGGCTCGAGGATGCAACAAAGGAGATACTGAAGGGTGAGCAGTAGATCTAACAGGGGAAATTAAAGGAGTAAAACAATGAGTTTAGTGTAGAATACAATAGAGAGTCCAGCTCAACCAAATAAGAAAAAGGAGGTAGACTCGTCCAGACACTAGGAGCTGGAAATGGTGAGAAGATGAACTTCTCGTCGAGTCTTCGCTACCTATAGCATGAGAGTAGACTCGTCCATCCACGAGAAGCTAGACACGGAAAGCACGCGGCATACCCCGTGCATATTCGCCTCTCCTGGAAGTAAAGTAACCAAACCCAAGATGTGGGCACCAGAACAAGGTATATACAAATCCATATGCACAACAAGAAGCCTGAATCAAGGTCATAAGGGGATCTCCATCCCATAGCTCTGCCCAAGAAAAGTGTGGCGCAAATAGTCCTAGAGGTAAACCCATCAATGCCCAGCATCCATCACATCTTCCTCAAACTACAAGTCAAGGGTCACAAATCACCAAACCTCGTCACTATCCTCTTTGGGCGGCACTGAATCACCCGCACAGTTTTAGGTCACGTCACAAGGACGCGTATCGGGGGGAAAGCGTCCCTCATACTTGAGAGTTCTGGGGGAATGTCAAACCACATAATTTCACTAACCCGTAGTTGAGAGGTTTGCTCAGAGTCAAAGCTGTCACATCGTTGACCCGTACAAATGAGGGTCCCACTCCAGTAGTCACGGAGTAAATCCACAGACTAGCCTAGTAGAAAGGACTGAGTCTGGAATGTCAACGGGTGACCTACTGCCCAGCCCTGCTGGAGGGTAATTCATAATATGATATCGGGTTACCCACTTCCCAGCCCTGCTGGAGGGTAAACCCTAGTAAGATACCGGGTGACCCACTACACAGCCCTACTAGAGGGTAAACCCTAATACATCATCAGGAAACACACTGCCCATCCCTGCAAGAGGGTAAACATAGAATAAGTCATTGGGCGACCCACTACCCAGCCCTTCTAGAGGGTATACCTGGAAGGAGTCGACGGGTGACCCACTACCCAGCCCTAATGTAGTGTAAACTCAGAACAAGTCGACATGCGACCCACTGCCCAGCCCTGCTGGAGGGTAGACCTGAAACAAGACGACGAACAACCCACTACCCAGCCCTACTGGAGGGTAGACCCTCAAGAGTCATCGGGTGACCCACTGCATAGTCTCTGCTAGAGGGTACAACCTATGAAGACCATGAACAACCCACTGCCCAGCCCTGCTGGAGGGTAAACCCAAAGAAGTCAATGAGTAACCCACTGCCCAGCCCCGCTGGAGGGTAAACCTAGAACTGCTCTAGCCATATTTACTGGATGGTACTACAACGACCAACCGAATACGGAGTGGGTATCGCGCAATCATCCGACTCCGGAACAAAACCTAGGGAAACCACCCAACCCTACTGATCTAAACCATCGATCATAGAGCCGGGGGAAAACTCAACCCCACAGGTCAACAATCGAGAACCGAGGGACCCTCTACGTCGCGAGAGGTCAAAAGTACACAATGCATAACATGACATCCTCACGGGGCCCACACGACATGTGGGCCCTAGTTAACCCCAACCAAATGTAAAATCATTCTCAGGTACAACAACCACTTGTACCTCCAAGAGTTCCCATAAACTCCCAGAGTATACCACGTTCCAGCCCAAAGGCTATCATGCACACATCACCCAACGCCAACACAAAGGTGTTACATAACAACTCCAAATTTCCACCTCAACGGATGAGGCATGACCAACCCACATTTCGTTAACCACCGACATCACACTCCCAAGAGTGCACATGATCACATGCCACAGGTCCACTATAAACATGGTAGAAGAACCGCCACCGAGACTCCCTTCATATTTTCACATTTACATAAGATCACGTAAGAGGCTCTGCTTTCCTGAACATATTTCACCATTGTAATACCAATGGAAAAACACGCGAGAAATACTACTTACTCACCTGAAATGGTTAACAGGTGAAAAAGATATTATTCACTGTAATAAACCCATATGGGGCCCACCCCATGATCCCGAATCTGAACAAACGGATCCCAACACTACGATCCCCTCAGAAAAACACACGGGATTGAACACTCGATCGCCCAAAATGGACACCCGGTTAGAAAGGTACTATTCACCATAGCCTGGTCGGGTGGGACCCACACCACGTCCCCAAAAAAGGTCTAGTGAACTGCGCTATCGCAATGCTCTTGGAAAAACACGTCAAAAAAACTACTCACTTGAGTGGAACAGATATCTGGAGAAAAGATACATTTCGGCTTACCGCGCACGAGCGGTACCACGCGGAACCCACACCCCGGTCCGGAAGCGCTACCGACGGATCACGCCATTGTGATCCTCTCGAAAAAGTACACAACATGGACTATTCACTTGTCTAAAACGGTCGCCCGGTGATAGAGATGGAAAAATCACGGTCAATGCCCAAACAAACCTCGTGGGCCCGCACCATCGTGCCAAATTAGATCGGGCAGATTGGGCCATTGCAATGCCCTTGGAAAAACACCCAAAAACAACTACTCACACGACCTGAACGGATGTTCGATGAAAATGTCATGAAACGCTGCACAAAGCTCGAAAGACGGCCCGTGGGGCCCATGCCTCCACTTCGGCCTTAATGCTCGAAAACACATTGGAAAGCTCCGCCACGACGCCAGGGTCCCAACGCCACTGATGGATCCCAAAACAAGAACTCCCGAGAAAAATGTCAAACCACTTAACTTCATATCGCGCCCCGAGCCCCTCGTTTTGGGAATTAAAAATTCTTGAAACCATCTCAAAACGCTCCCTTCATGCAAGGCATGTGCTGCCATTGACGGCACGCAAAACGGACGCTCGTAGCTCAAGATACAGGTGTCCGAAGATAGATGGGGAGAACCCCTTAGGCTGGACCAGCTCGTTCTGGCCGGTCCACCCTGCTTGGGCCAGCCCGCACCGGCCGGCCCACTGAGCCCGTGGCCCAGGCGCCGCGTGCGGCCCGCTGTCACCCGACTGGCCAGAATGGCCGATACCGCTGCCCCCCCTGCGGAGACCCATGGTTTGCGGGTCTCTATCCGCCGAGGTCGCATCGCGGCCCAGGTCACCACCCAATACGGGCGAGCTCGGCCCACCGCGCCGCCGCGCTGAGGAGCAGTCGCCACCTGGACCGCCAGACCCTCGCCGGAATCTTCAAAAAACCAGCGAACTTCACCGGACGGCTGTGGCCTCCTCCAAACTTGGATTTCAATTCAGAAAGATGCATTGGAAAGATAATAAAATATAATACGCATCCATTGGTTTTTTCGAAGATCAAACAACAATTTGATGCTACAATTGGGATTCAAAGGGGGTTTGGGAATTAAAACTCAAACGAACACCGCATACCTCTTGGGCGTAGCCCGATGCTTCGCCGTCGACCCGTCGGAGTGGCCGCACGTCGTCAGAGTCGCCTCACCGGAGCCGCCTCGCTGTTGTGTAGGAGGAGAGGGTAGAGGCTTGCCAGCAGAGGGGGGAAATGATGGAGAAGATAGGGGGTATTAGGTTAATTAAATAAATTAATTAACATAAACACCCTCTCGCGGCCTCGTACCCGATCTCCAGACGGGGTCGGGATTAAGCCTCCTCTAGGCTAAAAACCACGCTCTAGACACAATGGGGGTCTCAGAATATTAATCCAATCCCCAGTTCAAAAGTTATTAAGATTAAATTCTGAAGCCGCTAAATAATGAAAACGCCCCTGGGTCCATTTTTCTTAGACAGCCCGCGCCCGCAAAACTTATACACCTCCTAGGGTAAACTACACATTCTAGACTCAACGGTGCCCTCGGGTTTCCAATCCAAGCCACCGTTTAAGAGATACTTGAGTTTCACCATTAAATAAATAAATTAATTAATTAATTCATCTGTTTAACGTTAGGAAAGCGAGTGAGGAGTCCAAACACCCCATGCCAACGTGTTTTATGTCGTTACTAGGGTAAACACCCCATTACAGACCCATTCGTACACTCGGATCTCAGATCTGAATCACCTTTTAGGACTTGTCTAATTTATTTGGCGTTTCGTGTGTGAATGCAATGAAAATTTAATTCTAGCCACTCCGGGGCTCAGAATCACACGCCTTCTGAAGGTTCTGCTTTGTAATAATATCAAGAATATTCCAAAGTATTTCACAGCCAAAAAAAGGTTCTTACACAATTTTTATAAAATATTTACTAAATAAATGGTCATAACACAATGAATAAAATATGTGTTACCAAAAAGACTTAGAATTTGGATATCTACTAAGCCAAATGTCATATTGTGAAAGGGAACTAATTTTCATTAGTATTTTCTATTAATAAAAAAGTTATGTTAAATATATATCCTTGTGTAGTTATTACACCATTAAATGGTAAACATGGTTCATAACATAAATAAGCCTCAAGGAATTAATGTTTCAGATAAAGAACCCTTATGGCTCGAGTAACATTTTAATCCAAACCCATATAAGAAATAGTCGGTAACATAACCTAAAATACCATGATTAAATTATAATTTATGATATTATATCTAAATTAATATGTATGTACACTAAATAAATAAAATTATCATCAGAATAATAAAAATGTCACATATTGTGGAAATTAATACAAAAACCATTACCTCGATTCTGATTCATAATAAACATACAAATAAATGTACTATGAAATTAAATTTAATTAATTAAATTCATACCGAAAACCCATATTGATATTAAAATAAAATTAAACTGAAAATTTAAATTCATTATATACATATAAATTTTAGTTTGTATTTACCTATTATCAACAACATGTGTAGGTAATCATTATTTCTTTAAACTAGTTTCTCAATATGTGTTTTTAAATATATCATTTTCCAAAATTAAATCATAATTATGTTATTTAGGGTACTATAATATATGATAAAATATATATTATCAAGTAAAAATATCATTTCGATGTTTTTTTATTACTATCTACGGGGGTGAAATCAACAACAATCACATTTCGATGATTCTTAATGAATGAACCATGATTTCTTTATTAAAGATTTACAAGTTAGTTTAAACATACTATAAAAACATAAAGAATTATTTGAATTTAATATCATATTCTTCCCAGAAATATGATCTCATAGTCATTCATGATATTAATTAATATTTTTGTTAAATTAAGTGGTTAAATCCACCCAAACATATACCTAAAATGATTAATAGATGATTCTGATGTGGTTTATTTATAATATTTATATAATAGAATAATAATGGTAATAATAAGTTTATATTAGGGTTATATATAATAAGATTGAATAATTATAATATTATTCCTCAGCCTTAAACATTATATAATCATGATTTTTTTCAATAATTTAAATTCATTCACATTTAGGTTCTTTTCAGGTTTAGAGTCTTAGAGAATTATTCCATAACTATTACATTAAATTGAAAAAATAAAAAATTATACACTAATAATATATAAAATTTTAAAAAAAATATTTAAATTATACCAGAACTGTTTTCTCGATATGAATTTCCTTTAGTTAAACCTTTCTCATACCCTTCCTTATACCCTATTAAATAACATTTCAAAAAAACATTGGATGAGTATAAAAATCTTAGTAAGGGATATAAAATTAGAAAATAAAACATTCTTCCATGAATATATAAAAATCAATGAAATGGTAACATTCACACATTAAGAATAACCTACTTAACATACATTAATAAATTTTATGATTTGTGAATAACACATTGAAATCAAAAATCGTAAATGTTACTTGTAGAATCAATAACATACTTACATAGTATCATTCCAAGGTATATAGTGAGTAACCATAATTATTACTTTTGGAATATCCATCACAGTAGATTCCCTACATATCATTGGATACACATTATTGATTACCTCTATCACATTACCCAATCCATTAGAGGGCTATCTCTAGCACACCCACCCTCGGTTTATTACAGAACCACCCATATACGTAAAAAATTCCCATGAATTATAACATAATCATTACACATAAAACAGGCATAAAACAAAGATAAATTTTCAACATTAATATCACAATATATCATTTCAAAATTTTGACATAATCAATTCCTTGTCAAACCCACATTAAATTCCAAAATATACAAAAAGTTAATATGTTATCTATCTTCCTTTCATAATCATTATGGCTTGTTATGGAATCCAAATATCAAATAATGCTCGCGATGGTGGAACCATCGTTGTCGATGAGTTTGTTATAAAGAAAAATTTCTTTTATCATTTAGTAAAAATCAGAATATAAAAAGATTCCCATTTAATGAAATTAAATTTCAACGGTGTTTAAACACGATATAAAATATGGTAATTTATAAATCCAAATATTCCTAATTGAAAGGATTTTGAGATGAAGTCCCTTACCGTGAGTCTGGATTGTCTCGTTCATTCTTTATATTCATGATTAATAAACATGGGTTAATTTATAAATTCTTCACATTTTTTTTTCAGGTTTATAATTCATTTTATATTACTTATCATCACATTATATAAATTACTTAATTATTTGAGTTCATATCAGTCAGTTAGTTGATATTCGGTACTTGATTTGAAAATGAACTTGTTTGATGTAAATTGCCCATGTGGTCAAAAGTACATCTTATCTCAAATATTATTTATGATTTAAAAAACATATCTAACCAGAATATATGTATTTATAATTTACATAATATTTGTAAATAAGAAATGAAATTCACGGTTCAGGGGGATGGTAGGTCGTACGTACAAATGAACGCTACTCGAAAATCTTTGTCATATTTAGAGAATAATAATCAAGTTATATAAATGTATATTATAATACCAGAACTATTTTAATGTCATTTATATATCATAGGTTTAATAAACCCATCCTGTATATGTTCCATGTTTTTTATGAACGAGCCATATCACTTTGAGGGGGAGGTAGTCCACACTTCCTCAAATGAAATTATCGTATTTACCCATCATGGAATGAATAAAAGAATGTTTTATATAAAAAATACATATGAATAAAGATAGTATAAATATAATATATATAATATATTAATATATTTCCATAATAATTATCACAATGATAGGTGGTAGGATAAAATTGATCAATCATCGTTTTGTGAGGTAGTATTTCATCATACACCGAAACAGTACATTTGTGTGAATTATATAGATGTGTGTTTAAGTGTATATTCAATTAATATCATAAATAAATCTTAGTAAATTTTGATTTTTTGTGTTTTGTGTAATCAAATTATAATATGATCAGGGATATGAAAAGAAAAATAATGGAAATGAACTTGAGAGAATATGTTACCTCTAAATTGGGTAACTTCTTTAGATTTGACTCAAAAAGGATTTCTTGAATTGCCTTATTACCAAGGTATGTCTTCAAGGAGTATTATAATAATTGTTTTAGAATTTTTTATCATATGTCTGATGATACATGGGTCTTGAGATATTTTATTAACCGGGTTGATGTGGTGGCCTTCTATAAGAGGGAGGAGGGTCGCTTTAGATAAGTCTTGGAATATTAATCTATAATAAATTAAATATCTTTTAAAAATGGTCCCAAACTCAATTAATTATAATATATGATGATGTTAGTTCAAATAACCATCATCCAATAATTTTTAGAAAATTTTTAAATATTTTTTATCCTTAACGTGTTGGTCTAACCCTTAGTTAAAAACATTATCTCTTACCATGTCTTCTTGTATTTTTAGAATATAGGATTACTATAGTGAATATAATATACCAATAGAACCACAAGTTGGTCATTAATTACATTTGTAAAATTTTATAATTTTTTCCTAAAAATTATATTTTTAGCACTATTATATAGTTTCATAATGTAGAATTTGTTTTAAATATGCATTTATGTCAATGTTGATATAATTTAATAGTTGATATTTGGGAGTCATAAAATCATGATTCATTAGAAAAAAAGACATTAACTCAAATATAAAATGTCAATATCATCTTCAATATTAGTGGATGGCATCAAAATAACGAAATTTAATTTATTTTAAATTTTATTATATCATTTATATGAATATTTAAAAAATAATGTTATCAGTGCATCATCATTGTTTTATAAATAAATTTATTCATATAATGTATAAAAATTATAAATAAAATAAGCTGATTTAGGAAATATTTTTATAATTATAATTACTATTTATTTCCAAATACATCAGTTATATAACCTTGTATTGTAATTTTTTTTACTAAAAGATACATGTTTATGTTATATTTGTCTTTACTTTAAATTAATTTTAATAACATGTAATAGTCACACCCAAGAGGCTCCATATGGACCGAAAATCCACCCATGGATGCCGATGGTGGGAAAAATATCATCTAATAAGAATAGGACATGTTTTAGGGTAGTTCAATGTTATAATAATATTATTTTTTACTCCTATTTTCATCATTTAGCATTTAACCATGGTAAATAAAATAATTTTTCAATATACTATTCATAAAGACCAAAAACAAAAGGTACCTATTTAAACAATTTGGACCTTATGTTCCAAATATGGAATCCATTTTTCCAAGTAAAAACACCAAATGGATAGAAATTAATTTAAAATTAAGTATCATTGACAAAATCCGAAAGCATGTTTTTACGAAGTAAAAAATATCAAAAGATTTGCATGTATTTATGTGAAATTAATTCTTGAAATTTCATCGAATTAGAAAAATTGGATTAAAAAAAATATTCCAATAATACATTAAAACAAATTAAATTGATATTATAACTATATTAATAAACTAGATGAAATTTCAGTTGTGATTACAAATGTAGTATTTTTCACTATTCATTAAAGAAATGAACATTATCAAAAAATTATCAAAAATTTATACATGGTAAATTTTGATGTCCTTATTCTATATAAAAAGATTATTTTTTCAAATATAACATAGTATAGAGAAAAAAATTATATTTATAATGGTTTCGCACTCAAAAGGTTGTAAAACGACCTTTTCAAAATATTAGAGTATTTTATTATTAAAATCAGACAAATTATTATTTTAAGACATTAAAATTTACCTGATAAATTTTAAAAAAAAAATTTTAAAATCACGTGTAATAATATTTTATTTATTTCTATTCATTCACACAATTAAAATTTCTATGTTTGAACTACTATTTTATATAAAAAATTTATTATTTTATTTTTTCTAGTATAACACCATGTTGTGTGGAACGTAATGTTTTAGAGAAACACAGTGTTTCATATCGAGTACACAATCATACAAAGCATCCTATTTAATGTAAATTTAATATATTATTCATAAATTTTAATAAATATTAAGAAGAATTATTCTATAAATACCCGAGTTTCTACATTATTACCCCCTTTTGTAATTTCTGTCCCTGCAAATTTATTTACTTAACAAATAAGTGGGGGTATTTAACCTTCATATAATTTTTATATTACCATGTTGAAACTGAAACCATAACGTTTTTCGATAAGACCCTTACCATATGAATTATCTTTTCCCACAACACATTCTCTCTATGGTCAAGAATATGGACAGGTTGTTCCTCATAAGAAAGATTCTCTTCCAACTGGACTAAGTCTAGACTCAAGTAATGAGATAGATATTTCATATGCTTTCCCAACATTGAAACAATAAAAACATTGTGTACCTAGGATAAACATGGTTGTGAAGACACTCTATAAAAAATTAATCCAAATTTCTCTAGGATTTTTTTGGGTCCACTGAACCTTGGACATAGATTTCCATTATTACCAAAATGCATCACACTTTTCCATGGAGAAAAATAGAAAATTACATGATCAACTAATGGAAAAAATATCCTTCCTCTGGTTATCTGCATAACTTATCTTTCATCTTTGAGATATTCTAATGTGCTTCTGAATCAATGAATATTTTTATAAAATTTCTCCTAACAATTCTAGTCCCATCAGTTTTGTTTCACCTAATTCATTCCAAAAATCATGAGTTTGAAACATCAATCAATATAATGCTTCAAGTTTTTCCATCTATATACTAGAATGAAAACCGTTATCATAATAAAACTCAACAAAATAATGATGTTGATCTCAATATCTCATGTAATCCATTGAATGAGAACATTTAATATCCTCCAAGGTCTGAATTGTTCGTTCTAACTGCCCATCTGATTAGGGATGAGAAGCTGTATGGAAATTTAATTCAGTTCCCAATGTCATCTCAAGGCCTTTCCAAAAGATAGAAGTGGACTTGGGATCACGATCAGATACAATAGCGAGAGTAACTCTATGCAACCAAACTATCTCTTTAACATACTATCAAGATAGTTGATCTAGACACATAGAATCTCAAATTGGTAGAAAATGTGATGACTTAATCAATCGATCAAAAAAAATCCAGATTTCATTGTTACCTCGAGAATTATTTGGTAATACCACTAAAAAATACATGGATATGTTTTCACATTTCCACTTAGGTACTAGAAATAATGAAGCATCTCTTGTGGTAATTTTCATTCTGTTTTAACCTACTGAAAAATAAATCTCTTCATAGTAAAGTAAGAAATATCTCATTTCATTTTCATCCAAGTATAAATAATCTAGAAGATCTTTGTACATCTTAGTATAACTATGATGAACAATAAATAGAGAACTATGACCATCACATAACAACTCTTTCGTCAACTCTGAATCATAAGGCACACAAAATCTATTTCCAATCCTCCAAACAATGTCTTTATCATTGTTTAATTTATGTAACATACCCTTTTGAACCAATTCATCAATTTTATACAACTAACAATCTTCTTTCTACACTTTCACAATTCTATTAGATAGAGAAGATTTAACTACCACCTATAACAAAATTGACAAATTCTCTACACAAACAACTTCTAATCCAAAATTCATCATATCAAAAACCAAAGGATCTATTTCCAAACATTGAATAGTTAGCATATAATAACAAATTTGACTCAATGAGTTAGCCACATTATTTTCCATTCCTGGATGGTAGTGAATCATGCCAACATAATCCTTGATAAATTACATCCATATCCTCTATATCATTTTTAATTCGTTCTACGTGAATATATACAACAAATATTTGGGATCAGTATATATTTCACACTTCATGTTATACAGATGATGCCTCCAAATTTTTAAAGCAATAACAACAACAACTAATTCTGAATCATGTGTACAGTAAATTAAATTATGATTTTCAACTGACATGAAGCCTATGCAATTAACAGATCATTCAGCATTTGGATATAGCCCATTACATTAAACGATGCATCACTATAGATTACAAATTCACCAATTCTATAAGGCAGTGCCAAAACTGGTGCATTTACCAATCTTATTTTCAAATCCTATAAAAAATCATTATGTTATTTTCTCTAGATGAACATAAAACCTTTTCAAGTTAGCTTAGTTAGTGGGCCACATCACAATAAAAAAATCAACAATCCTCATGTAATAACCTGATATACCAAGAAAAATATGAACCTCGCTTATATTTGTTGGTCTTTGACTCTAATTAATAACTTTTTCTTAAGTAGGATAAAAATTTATGCCATCTTTAGAGACAATGTTACCAAGAAATGAAATTTCAGGTATCTAATTCTCAATCTAGCATAATTTTCCATAAAGTGTATTTTTTTAAGGTTTGTATGAAAAACCATAAATGAGATTCATGATTCTATTTTCATTAATAATATACCAAAATATTATCAATAAACACAACCACAATCTTATCAAGAACTCACAGAAAAGTCTATTCCTATGATCCACGAATACAGTAGGTTCATTGGTTAACCCAAAAAGAATAAGTAAAAACTCATAATGTCTATATCTAGTATGAAACATGGTCTTTGGAAGGTCTTCTTACTTTACTTTCAACTGATGGTACCTTGACCACAAGTCAATATTCAAAAAATAGTAAGCTCTCTGGAGTTTATGAAACAAATCATTGATAGAAGGAAAATGATACTTGTTCTTAATAGTGATGTTATTCAAGGATCTATACTCAATGAAAAACCTCATTGAACCATCTTTATTTTTAACAAATAAGGCTTGTGCTCCCCAATTGGACGTTTTGGGTTGATGGAATCCCTTATTTAGTAACTCCATTTCTTCTTTAACTCTAAATTTTAATTTTACACATTCTATAAGAGATTTTTGAAATTAGCTTAGCATCAGGTACCAAGTCAATAGTAATTTCAACTTCTTTCTTTTGTATTATACTAGGAAACTCATTAAGAAAAACATAAAGATACTCATTAACCATGGGAACATTATTAATCTGATCAGTTCCTTTGTTTTCAACAACATGTGCAAGGGAACATTCATTTCCCTATTTTACTAGTTTCTTATATTCGTGATATGTTATCAAAATAAGGGTCCATTTTTGTACATAGACCAAAATAATTTGTGAAAATAAACCAGTTTAGCTCTACAATAAATCCCAATATTATAAATAGAAACCCAATCCATACCCAAAATATCATCAAACTCTACTAGAGGAAAAAAAATAAGTTTTTTATGTAGATTCTTTTTGCACACAAGGACAGTAAGGTTCTTATAATTTCATTTTGTCTCAACATTTCCCTAATATGTTTTTTCCACAAGTTCAATAATCATATATTAATATGGAATTCTAAATTTAGATGAAATTTTTTATGAAATTAAATAATGTGTTGACCTGGAATGAAACAACACATAGGAATAATCTAAATAAATAATAAATGTACATGATACCACTTCATTTGATGGCCTAACAGTAGTTGAAGTATTTTCAAAGGATTTCACCACACATATGTTCTTATTATACTGTTGTTTTCCATCATTTTAGTTCTTCATTGGATAGTAATTTGAATAATTACTCATTTCATTGGACTTAAAACATTTTACTGACTTTACATCAGATTTTATCTTACTATTACCTGGAACAATTCAAGTGCAATTATGATCCTTATGTCCCATATTACTATATAAGAAGCACTTACTACAATACAAAATAAATTATATAGTGTGATTTTTACAACAATTTTCAAAAACTATAAACTTATGTTTCTTACAATCACATTTTTTTCAAGAATTCTTCCATTACATAGGCCACCTTGACCTCTTATTTGGTTGTTTTTTAAAGAAAGTATGATCATAAAAAAACTTCATTTCTGCCTTCTATGAACATAGAACATGTTTTTTATAACTTATGAATACCTGAGAAGCTAATGAACATTGATTATTTGGATTTAATTCTGCGTAAAAATTGATTATTATAGTACTATGATCCTATATAAAATTTGGATCATACGTTTCTAGATGAGTGAATTTTTCTTCATAAGCAGCCACTTAGTTATCCTCCTACCTCAATTCCAAGAATTATTTTTCCATCCTAAGTAGTAAAACCATAGAAAACTATTTCACAAGGATCATACCATTTAATTCATCCCAATCAAGAGCATCAATCCCCTCACTATCCCTGATATTTTAACAATCGGCCAATATTGATTATCTTAACCATAAAAATGGTAAACTGGTAGACTAACATTTTGTTGTTCTGATAAAAAATGACATCGAAAATTTTTTCTAGTACATTAATCAATCTTTCAGCTAGAATATGGACATATGATAATATGAATGATGTGGGATGTTGCCTCATGAAATGATCCACTATTGACATGTTCATTTTTCATTGATCTGGATTATCTCGTGTATGGATACTACCAACGTTTATATCCCGAATCAATTGTACCATAACTACAAGAAACCATTGAGTTATGATTCCAACAATCTATGTTTGATGATTTTTTAGGTTGATTTCCGCTTGATGTTGTCCCATCACAGCTGCTCTATTTCTTTAGCCAAATACAATTCTGGACACTGACATATCATAGATGAAGCAACATATTAATATTAAAATTCTATATCATTTTAATCATAATATAAAGTAAAATTAATTTATAGATATTTATTTCACAATATCCTATATCCAAAAATTATCTTAACTAACCTCTAATAAAAACGATTATTCCCCATCACTAAAAATTAAAGATTTTTTATTTTTTATAAATAATTTACTTTCATTCAAATTGAGAATCATTTCAGGTTTACATTATTATAGAATTTGGTCATACCTATTACATTACATCGCAAAAATTAAAAAGTAAACACCTCTACCCTATCCATTTTTTTCACTGTAATAATATTCTTTAAATAAAGAAATAATTCTTTTCTTGATATAAATCTTCCTGAATTCCTCCTTTCTCATACACATCCTTATACCTTCTAAAATTTAATTCAAAATACTCTTGGGATGAGCATAAAAATCACAGAAAGTAATATAAAATAACCAATGAAAACATTAGTCCATGAACGCATAAAAATAATTGAAATAAAACTTTTCACTTATAACACATAAGCTTTTTAACATACCTCATGAAGTCAAAAGATTTATTAATAACTCGAAGTAATCATAAATGTTATTAGTATCTTGTGGAATCCATAACATACTTACATTATAGCTTTCAAATCTACATAGGGAGTACCCTTCATAGTTACATTTGTAATTTCCATCACAGTATATTCCCTAAATATCGTAGGAGAAACATTCATGTTTATGTTTGTTATATTAAACAATGAATTGGAGGGATATCTCAGGCTCAACCACCCTAGGTTTATCACGGAAAATCCATATACATAAACATTTCCCATGAATCATAACATAATCTAACACATAAAACAATTATAAAGGAAAGATAGAATTTCCACATTGCAATCACAATATATCATTTCAAGATATTGACATAATCAATGTTTTATAAAAATAATTTTCATTACCAAAATATTTAAAAATAGAACATGGTATTTTTTTCGTTTTAAAAAAACTAAGTCTTGTTAAGGAATCCAAATATCAAATAAATCTCATGGCAGTGAAAAATTCATTGTCGACACGTACATTAAAAAGAAATATTCACATTGTATTTTTGTAAAATTATTCATAGAAAAATATTCTCTTTAAATGAATTTAAAATTCAAATGGTCTTAAACAACATCTAAAAAGGTTGTATATAAACCAAAATATTCCAAAATGAAATAAGATTGAGATGATGTCCCTTACCTTGAGTCTGACTTGTCTCATTCATTCTTTGTATTCATGAATAATAAACATATGTCAACTTATACTTTATTATGAACCATTTTCATGTTTAATATTCTTTTTATATTACATATAACCACGTTATAAAAATGACATAATTATTTATGTTTATATTTTTTGAATTGTAGATATTCAGTACTTGAGTTGGAGATGAACTTGTTTGATATAAATTGTCCATGTGGTCAAAAGTCCATCATATCGGGAATATTATTAATGATTTAAATATCATATATATTCAGTATATATTTATTTATAGTTTCCATAATATTAGTAGTTAAAAATGAAATTCACCGTTCATGGAGATGGTAGGTCATACCTACACAGGATCGCTACTCTCATTTCATTGTCAAATTATTATAATTATTATCAAATGATATAAATTTATATTGAAATACCTGTATTATATTTATGTCATGTGTGTTTCATAGTTTCAAAAAAACATCCCTTTATACATTATGTGTATAGAATTAACGTTTCATATCACTTTGAGGGGGTAGTAGTCCCCACTTCCTCAAATGAAATTATCAGGTTTACACATAATGGAAAGCATAAAGGTCTGTTGTAAAAAAAATTAAATAAGAATAAATACAATATAAATAAAATATATATCATATATAAATTTAATTCCATAATAATTTCCACCATGAGATGTGGTTAGATAAAATTGAAAAATCATTGTTTCGTGAGGTCGTACTTCGTCGAACATAAAAAGTTTATGTTCATATCCATTAGCTATAGGTGTGTGTGAGTGATGTTTAAATCCTTGTCATAAAAACCTAACATTATATTGAGGATAATTGTTATTTTATGTAATCCAAGATAGAATAGGTAGAGGAGAATGAAAATAGATGAAATAAACTTTAGAGAATACATTACTTATAAGTCGAATAACTTCTTCTAATTTGAGACAAAAGGTCTTTTTGAATTGTATTCATACCAAGTAAAGTATTATAAGATTAAAAGTGGGATGTTGTGAGATTATTTGAGAAGAGTTTGTATTATCCCATGGTGTGAGTAAGTGGGTAGATGTGGTGGCCTTTTATAAGACAGATGAGGGGCACTTTAGGAAAGTCTTGAAATATTAATTTATTATAAATTAAATTCTGATTAAAAATGGTCGAAAAATCATTTCATTAAAATTTAAGAAGATTTGTTTTGAATAAAAATCTTCCAATAATTTTTTGACATGTTTTGAATATTTTTGTTATCCTTATCCTTTTATTCTAACCTTTGTTAAAAACTATAACTCTTACAATGTCATCTTGTATTTTCCCAATATATGGTTACTATAGTTACTATAAAATTCCAATAGAACCATAGGTGGGACATTAATGAAATTTTTAACATTATATATGTCATTTTTCCAAATCTATGATTTTTATTACTATAATATCATTTAATAAAATAGTATTTGTTTAAAAAATTATTTGTGTCCATTTTGACATTATTTAGTAATTGATTTTTGATGAAGTTATAAAAAAATTATTACTTTAAACCAAATGAATTAAATAAAAGATAAAATTTCAATAAAGTCCATAAAATTTATGCATCACATAAAAATAATCAGATTAAATTTATTTCAATATTTATAAAATCACTTTTTTGAATGTTTCAAAAATAAGTTAATCACGACATCATCATTATTTCATACATAAATTTATTTATATAATTTCTAAAACATTTATAAATATATCATGATGTAGGTAATATTTTTATCTTCCTAATCACAATTTATTTTCAAAGATATCTATTATATAACCCTATATTAAAATTGTTTTAGTAAAATATACAAGTTTATGTTGTTTTTCTCTTTACAGGAAATTAGTTTTTCTAGCATGTAATTATCACACCCAAGTGACTACATGGGGTCCCAAAGTCAATACAAGGATTACCATGGTTGGACATATCACATAAAATTGGATTAGGATATGTGTTAGAGTATTTTAATATTATTTTTACTATTATTTACAAGATTTACCCCCTAACCATGGTAAATAAAATAATTTATGACGTTATTATTCATAACATAGAAAAAAAAGTAACCATTTATATAATTTGGGTGTTTTGAATCCAAATCAGGAATCCATTTTTCCAACTTCAAAACAAAAAATTTGAAGAAATTAATTTACAATTAATTCTCTTTGTCAAATCAAGAAAGGTTTTTTAAGAAGTAAAGTCATCAAAAAAATTGACATGTGTTTATGTCCAATTAAAATGTGAAGTATCTCATAATGACCAAAATTGAATGAAATTATAAAAACATAATCTAATTACAGTTTAAAACAAATTAAAATGATAATATAATGGTATAGTTAAATTATAGGAAAAGGAAATGTTGAACTAAAATTCAGTATTGTTCACTATTCATTATAAAATGAACATTATCAGAAAAATAACAAAAAGATTTAACCAAAGTAAATTTTGATATCCAGCTTCTATAAAATAATTATATTTCGTCAAAAATAACATATAAAAGAGAAAAAAACTATATTTAAATTGGTTCTCCATAAAAAGGTGGTAAAACCACCATTTTAAAATATAAGACTACTTGATGGATAAAATCAGATTCATTATTATTTTAATCCCATAAAAATTGTTGGGAAATTATAAAAGCATTTAAAAAAAATTATAATTCATATTTTAGTTAGTTCTAATCATTCAAACCAATATGACGGCTAGGCGTTAACTGCCATTTAAAATAATAATAATATTATTCTGTTATTTTCCAGTATAACTCGATGTTTTGTGCAATGTATGATTTTAAAGAAACCCATTATTGCATGATGAGTACGCTATAAGGAAAAGCGTCCTATTTAATGTAAAATTAATTTCATATTCAAAAATATTAATATATATTAAAGGGTTTTATTCTATCAATAAATGGGTTGTTACTTATAAAGGGAATATAATTTATTAAAATTCATTACATAAAATGAATAGATCATTTTTCTCATTGTATGCTCATTTTAAAGGAATTAATTCATATTTATTGTTTTTTGATCATATCATAAAAATTATCTCTATTTTTTACAACAAACCCTTACTGATATAATAAACATCATATTAATCATTTAATCACATCATCATAACAATCAACTAATCTGGTAGATGATATTAAAAAAGTAAACCAGTCATTCCATAAAGTCGGTATTCTGAATGTACGCATGGATGATAGTTTATTTTCCATAAAATAAGGTGAAATATTGTATTTATTATTCATAACTAATTAAAAAATAAAAATATAATAATTATTTATTAAATTCAACTTTTGAAACATAATTTTATGGTTCATATTTAATATGTAACATGATTCATTGTGTAGGCGGTAGTATACACAATGCATGACTATTGGTTTCATTTTTACAAGAATAAATGTTAAAATTTGAATAATTATTATTTCCATATCATAATAAAATTTAGTATTAACCCATTAATAATTTAATTTAATAGGTATTTGAAAATTATAATTGCAAATAAAAAATATAAGAAAATAATTTAATTATAAAACATTACTAGTGTCGATCATTTTAAGATTTCATTAGAAGATCCTTTTGATGTGGATGGAATGGAAATGTATCTTATGACCAAAAACGCGATAGGGTGAAATTTTAGTCTAGTGGAATGATAGTCTTTTTTCATCGGTGTAGAGTGCATAGGAGGCTGGTTAATTGAGTATCTATAAAAAATTCTATTTAAAATGTATAATTTGATAGTTCCCCAATATTAAAAATTCAATTGCCTAGTTAGAGAGTTGTAAATTTATAAGAGTTTGACTATTCAATTAACTTCTCAAACTATTGATTAGTTCGTAATTGTATAAATTTTATAATTAATATAGCTTTTGAAACTAACCTAATAAGTCAATACAGTTATAAATACATTCTAAAACTAACTATAATATTTCAATTTTGTTTTATGAAATATGTGATAAAACATAGTAAAACTAAAGGGTAAACACAACAAATATAAAACAAGAGGTTCAGTCTCAAGCATAGACTTTATCCTCTACACATGGTGATGACCTACCACCATGTAGTTTAAATTAACAATAAATTTGATCTGCACCCTTGATTGGTGTTCACAACATCACATAGGGCTATCGAGGTCACCCTTGACCTCTACCCTAGTTCTTTATGGTAAAACCAACAAATACGTCACAGATGTCCTCTTCCACTATTCTACGTGGGATACAAATGGAGAAAGAGAGTGTGGGATTGAGGATATCATGTATCCTCCAGTTATTCCCAAAATTTAGTGTGTGTAACAAAATGATACACAAACTACTCAAAAATGTAAATAAATGAACATGAAAGAGCTAAATTTGTTGAGTTAGGCTTAGAATGCTTTGTTTGTTATAAAGTACAACTATGGACGCATTTTATTAAGTGTAATGTAATTCTGAGTCTTCTTCAGGAAGATGACACAAAAACAGATTGTTGGATTCTAGATTCTATATATAGGTATGGTTCTGCATGTATATTTTTCTCCTTCATTTATTTTATGAAATTTTTTGTCAATTTGATGTTCATCGTGATTGATATCACCCTGTATGTTCTTCTATTCTTGAGTTCACAGTGGTTGCATGAGAGTTGCAGATTTTCTTTAGTATATCTCTCAGGCATGCACCATTGCACACTTGATCTATCAGTCTTCTCTCATTTAAAAATACCTATTATTTTTTAGGGACAAAAAAGAGCATGTACATTCTTCATGCATCGGTTCATCGAATCATGTAATAAATACTAAGAGACCTACGAAAGATTATGAAATATGTCAATATTAGTAAATGGAACAAATATAACCATTAGAAATATCATCAATATATTCATATTTATGTATTTTATCGGTGACTCGTCTATCGATATATCCTTTTATAGACATCTCCTTCAATTGGTGCACTCTTCTATTGGTTTCTCATGTGTCCTTGCATCACTGTATCTTTCTATTGATGTTTCCTTTTATCAGTGTCTCCTTCTATATGATATAAATTTAAACTATTGGTGACTCATATCAATGGTGATTCCTTCCATCTATCACCGAGATAGTTGAACTATTGGTGACACATATCAATGTTGAGTCCCTATATCTATGAGACAGTTGAACTATCGGTAACTCATATCAAATGATGTTGATTCCTTATGTCGGTAGCATCATGAAATGGTATGTCACTTGGACTGACAGTGTTATGTGCAACGGAGAGTCATATGTCTATCAGTGGTCTTTTCAGTGATGATTCCTTCCAACAGTGTTAGTATCACATATGTAAAACAAATGCCTCCTTGAACTGTCTGTCTGTGAGTCATATGTCTGTCGGTGTCACATTCTTATTGGTGTTAGTGACTAATACATAGATAATTTTAGATGTTCTATCTATGTTACTATTCAGAAATGTCAAAGAGTGTTAATGTCCATAGACATATATTTAATTATTTATAATCATATTTAGACATAAACACACATTAATAGTCATATGATTTAAATGACCTTATATTAAAGATAATGCTTTAACATAATTTAGGATCTGACACGATTTAAGATATATGTTAATATATGAAATTATTTGTGATAATTAAAACCATTATAGTTAGATATAGTGGGTGAAAACAATATATGGGCCAAAAATATAGCCCTTTTGATAATAGAAAAATCAGGGAATTATTATGTATCATCAGAGAATGATTAATGTAAACATATTAATAGTGTATCAGAGAGAATATTAAAATATTTTATTGGAGATATTAAGTCATAAACACATAATAATGCTTCATAAAGTTCCCCTTGGTTTAATAATGTTAATAATTATCTCCCCCTTTTTAGATTTGCAAAAATTGGATGGTTAAAATAACACTAAAAATAGAAATGTAGAAAAAACAAAATAGCATTCATAAATAAAGTTCAAAGAATTAGCATAAGAAAAATGAAATAGCCCTATCAAAAAAAGGATAACTCCACACTATATGGTATGGTCAAGGGGTTCCTTCCATATATTATAAGGATAAATGGAAGTTTCATCTGGATGGTCAGTCTAAGAAGCATGATGGTCTGAATGGATTTTCAAATGAGGTAGAAGGACTCCTTTAGGAACTATAAAAGCTTGGGAAGGTCTATTTTGAAAAATAATATAAGGCTAAACTATTTCTGTATTGACAATGTTGGCCTATGAAAAATCCTGAGAAACTAGAATCTCATGTTGAGCAGGCACTGAACCACCAGGGTGAAGTGGTGCAGTAGGAGGGACCAAACTGGCTTCATCTTTTGAATCTGATCCTTAAAAGACTCTGTTATTATATGAAGAGTACTATTGGTGGCCAAATACATAATGATAATATTCATTTGACGCTTTGTGATGAGTTGTTAGAAGAAATCCATACTCTCTTTAGTCAGATCTTCCTGATTGTGTGAATCAATTTTGCATAATACATCACACGGTCATCAACCTTATCCTAAGTGTCCTCAAATTTGGAAAAAGTAGAAATTAAATCTTGCAGTTCTTATTTCAATATTTAACTAACCGTAGTAAGATATGTTGATTCAGATGATTGACCAAGTATAGAAGAGGTTGAAATGAGAGCAAAAGAGTAAATTTCATTATCTTCTTTTGATAGCATAGAGAAATACATATATATAAAGTGAGATACAATATTCTCAATACTTTTCATTTCAATTTCCATAGTTTTCTTATACTTGGTGGTCAAGTAATTGATGCTAGTGGTTAACTTCTTCATCTTATTCTTGTACATGGTGTTTCCTATTACAATTATTACTATATATGTGAATAAATTTTTCTGAATTTCTTTAATAAACATCAAGGAAAGTGAATAAGCATCATCTTGAGATAAAAAAGTTTAGGTAAGAGTATAACTCATAATTTACACCATCATCCACAAGCCGAATTGCATTCAATTTTTCAATAATATTTTTATTCTCTATCCTGGATTCATCAATATCAGACATCATTTGAGATTGTACTGAATGTATTATAGAGGCACATATGTCTTGATTTAATTGTTCCAAATCATCCTTAGTGACATAGCCACTAGAAGAAGTCTCACCAACTGGTTCCCTTATAGCAAGTGAAAATACATCATCATCAAAATCTTTATAATCAAATCCTAGGGCAACAAAATCGGGATTTCTCACCCATTAAGCAAAAATATCTAAATCCAAAGGACTAGAGGTATCCTTCCTTACTCTTTAAATTTGAGGCCATTTACCATCCTGATAAACTTTTCCTTTAGGTTCCCCCTCAGTTTCATCCTTCTGGGCAGATTGCTCCCCCTCAGTCAATGCTTCCTATCTATCTTACATATTCTTTTGTATAGTTCTTTACCTATTATATACAATAAGAAAAACATGTTCATATGGAGAAAAATTTACATATTTAACATCACCCTCAATAGATGAACCAACATTAGTTTCAAAAACACTCATACTCATAGAATCTGGATTCTCATCTGGATGATCAGATTCACCATCATTTCTGCATTCTCTACTTTCTCCATTATAACCATCTGCATTCTGTTCATTGTCATTGTAACCATATACATGCTCATCTTCTTTATCCCTACTGGATTATTACCACATTCCCCACTATCAGCGTATTCTTCTTCTTCATCACTAGATTCAGTGACATATTCTACACTGCCATCATCTTCGGTTTCTTTACATCAAATAGATATGAGTATACTTTAATGAGTAGGTATATATAAAAGTGGAATTGAAGGTCTAATATAAATTATTTATATAGGTATAGTAGTGTGTGGGTAACATCTATGATCATCTAGTGATCCCACATCTCTGACCGGAGTATCAGGACCCCCCCTCCTCATCTAAAGAATAAATTACTTGTAAATCTGGACCGAGGCCAGGATCCACTAGATCCCACAGTCAAACTGGTTGATCTATAGGATTGAATTTATCATAAAATATATCTTCATAACCAACCAATTCTTTTCTCCATGGGTTCTACTTAACATTAATTCTCTTATAATTGTTATAACTTAAACAGAAACCCATACATTCATTAACTACAATGTCATCGTCTTCACTTACACAACATTTCTCATTTAGCATTGTTGGAATAATTCTGATTTAGAAAAGAAAATTTGACATACAAACAGGTTTTATCAACTCATTAATGTGAACCATTATATATCTTCATAGATTAAATTTTACTCATTTCTATAGAAAATACACTATATATACATCCATATAGTTGAGATACGAATATTCAAATATTCTGGGACAATCTACTATTGAATAAGATGAAATAAAATTCCACAATTACTATTAAATTAGGAGTAAATGGGTCTTATATGTTCCTAATGCTTAGTTATCTCTTTCAGATCTGTCTCATAGAAAAATAAATTACTTTTTTTATATGTACCTTGATAATCATAATACCTTCTTTGTGAGAAACCATAAACATTTAGACCAATGTCTTGATGGGAAAGAAATTATATTCCCTTTTACAATCGACTTCAACCAAGAAAAATCCCTTACCTCTAAAAAAAGTAAAATATTCTTGTAAAATTCTTTTACCAACTTTGGGTAGAAAACTGTATCATTATTTTTTAACCAGTCAAGCCATACTTGATCTTGTTTCACCTTTAGTAAGAGATAGTTGATCTCTGAGATCCATTCCACCAGTACTTATTTCTCTAATGTAACATCATGTATTTTTAGACCATGATTTATAGGACATAATGGTTTTATCTATTCCCTTTTCTATTTCTTGGACACACGAGACTCACCCTCTTCTAGAGCTCACATCACATGTGCCATTTTGATCCGTTCAATCTGGATTTCAGCAGGTGAAAGGTGGGGTTAAAGAGAGTGGAGGCCGAGAGAGAATAATTGTTAATGAGTAGAGTGGGTCAATTCAAATTAATATCATTTTTGGATTTCGAAATTACACAATTGATAAATCATTAACCGGGTTCACCAGAATTAATAAAATAGTGTTGTTTTGTTTAAAAAACATAAAACGTGTAGAAACAACGAGTCATTGATTTCAGCCTCACAAAATTTTTAAAACACTAATGGTGTTGGTATGACAATGGTGAAAGCATTACAACAATGTCGGCATGACAACAATTTCTACAAGAAAATGGTGTCACTATGATAACTTCACAAAAAAGGATAAAAATAATAGAAAACACATGGTCATACCGTTTGATCATTCCTAACTCATGTCTGATGAAATTCATTCTTTCCGTGTTCATTGGATTAGTAAATATATGATCAATATTATATTCATTGATAATAAATTATACTTTGATATAACCATTTTGATATTGATATCTCAAAAATGGATGTATTATATCAAAATGTTTTGTTCTACAAAGAGAAATCAGGTTCTTAAAAATGTTAAAAAAACTTGTATTCTCTCATTTTATAGGTAGATGACTAAATTGATATCCATAGTCCATCAGAGTGTGTTTCATCCACAATATCTATGCACAACAGCTTGCATAAGCTATGTATTCATCTTCGCCAATAGATAAAGAAAAATAATTTTTTTTCTCACTACACCATGAATCCATATACATTCAAAAAACGTGACATTTCCCAGGGGATATTTTTATATATTACTTGCATACACCAATATCATCATCAGAATAACTCACTATATCAAATGATTGTCCTTTGGGGTAAAACAAACCTATATCGATAGTATGTTTGAGGTACTTGAAAATTGTATTAATAGATTTTAAGATAGATTCATTATGATTAGTTTGAAGTCTAGCATTCATACACACACTAAACATTATATCTGGCCAACTAGATGTCAATAAGATCAAACATCCAATCATTCATCTATAAGTGGTTTGATCAACAAATTTACCGTATACATCAAGAAAAAACATACAATTAGTACACATTGGAGTGTCACTACTTTTAAATATATCAAATCCAAATATTTTTAAAATGTCTTCTATGTATTTACTTTGATTTTGAATGATACAATCATTATGTTGAAAAATATGAAATCGAAGGATGTATTTGAGTTCACTAACTAGACTCATTTAAAATTAATTTTGCATAATCTTTCAAAACTAAATACATAATGTATTTCATCAGGATCCAAAAAAAATCATCAACATTCATTTTAACTACCAAAACATCATTATAATATTGTATTGTAAAATGAGTAGTATTATAAATTCATTTTGTAAATTCCTTTGAAATAACAAAAACTACAAAATCTATCATTCCAAACTGTTGGAGCTTGTTTTAAACCATATTAATATTTTTTCAATTAGAAAACTTTATTTTTAAATTGAGGATTTTTAAAACAATGGGGTTGTTCACCGAAAACCTCTTCAACTATATACCCCTTTATACTTTCACTTTTAACATCCATTTGATACAGTTTGAATTTAATATGGTCAGTATAAGGAATCAAAATTATGATGGCCTTAAGTATAGAAATAGGTGAAGAAAATTCACAGTCAATGGATTCTTCTTAACTATAAAATTGAATAACCGAACTTGCTTAGATTCTAAAAATATTACAAGATTCATATACATTATTTCTAAACACCCACATAGTGCCTGTGGTCAAGGTTTCATTTGGTTTATCCAAAATTTTCCAAACATTATTTCTTTATAATTTATTATGTTCTTCTGGCATATCCATCACCCAAAATAAATCATTAAATGAATAATTTATGTTTTTAGGTTCAATATTTGACAAAATTCTTGATGTTCAACTTGATTTATAAGAGAATCTCTAGTTGGTTTCCCTTTATCTAAGTCTCCAACAACAACATGAAAAAGATGGTTAATAAGAGTTCTAGTCGGTCTAGAAAAGGTTAGACTAGTAACTTCAGGTTCATCTATAGTTTCATGTTCATCATGTTCAGATTTTGAAGAATTCCTAGAACAATTTGATTTAATATATTCCATGATAGTAGTATTATATGATCTTGCATTTATTTCAAAGTTTGATATATCATCATTATGGTTTTCTAGTGATATCTTAGGTTCATGTTGATTTATTTCATCAAATTTATTATCCATAGATTCTTCCAATGCCTCTTTTATTAAAGACTCTATAGGCCTAATAGAGTCTGAGGAACCTAGGAATATTCCTTAATCACTCTTGGATGTATTTTTTTCAGGATTTTAATTAGTGTTATGTATATAAATTTTTAACCAAAAACATTTAAATAACTATATTTGGGGTTTCTATTATTTCACAGATCATAAGGAGTCTTCTTGGGTATAGGTCTAATTCAGACTTTATTAATTATGTAGCATGTTGTATTCACAACCTCATTACATAATTAAATAGGTAAATAATATTCATTAATAATATTTCATTCTAAATCTAATAATTTTCTATTAATTCTTTTCATAAATTAATTTTTTTGAGTTTTCATAGGGGTAGAGAAGTTATGACTATAGCCATTGTGTGAGAAAAAAAGATTCGATGTCTTTATTTTCAAATTCACAGACATGATAACTTCCTAAGGATTTGATTCCATGTCCACTAGTAATTTCCACTATTTTATAATACATGGGGAAGTATGTACATGATTCACTTTTGTGAGTGAAGAAATAAGTCCAAGTATACCTAGAATTGTCATCTATAATAAGATAAACATAGTGCATCCCATTAAAACAATAAACTCGTGATATTCAAAACAATTCCATGTGAACCAACAATAAAGGTTGAGAAGTTGAAACTTATTTCTTTTACTTGATCGATATATTGTTATGTCTACCCTTTTGACAAGGATTACAGACATTATCAACTGGAAAATCAGGATTGGGTATATGCTTCACTAGTCATCTTCTAGTAAATCATCTAAGAGAGTGTATGTTATAGTGTCCTAATCTCTTCTTCCAAATCCTGGACTCTTTGGGAATGACACGTAGACAAGAAACATTTTTAGCTGCTAAAGAATCTTTGATAACTGAATATACATTTCCATTTCTAAATGTAGAAAATACTAATAAATTTTCATATTTAAAAAAATTGAAAGAATAATTTTTAAATTTAACATGAAATCCACAATCATATAACAATGAAATATAATTCGTATTATACTATATTATATCAACAAAAATTAATTTTTAAATTAAAACATAGTTAGAGTTACCAATATAGAATATGCCAATTATTTTTCCTTTAATATTATTCCCAATGTTGACATATCCACCTTCAATATTTAATAGTTTCTTGAATATTGAATAATCTCCTATCATGTGTCTTGAACATGAACTATCAAAGTACAATTGACTCTTGTCAGATCTTTTCAAAAAGCATTCCTATAGAATAATCAACCAAAAACAGATTTTCGTACCCACTCTTATTTTGGTCTAGTGACATTCTTAATCAATTATTTAGGAACCCACATTTTCATTATGGGATCCCTATAAGTATTATATATCATATATAAAAAATAGCCTCTATTTGGTCTAGAAACCTAGATGTAGTAAAAAATTTAGAACTGGTACAAGTAGCAGAGTTTTTGTTTTTAGGTAGAAGAATAGATTTTCTAGATTTACCTACAAAATGTGTTTTAGATAAGTCTCTAAATCTAGGATGATATCCCTTACCAGATGTGTACTTATGAGCGATTTTTTTCAAAGAATTTGAGCAAGAGTATCTTTTCCATTGGTAAACATTTATAAATCATTATTTAATTACTCATTATAAATTTTTTATTCTTTGTTTTCTTTCATCAGTTGAGAATTCTTTTCTTTTTCAGTAGTAAGTTCAAAATTTATAGTTACAGTAAGATCATGATGATTCTTTAAAGATTTGTATTTATCCTTTAGTTCGTTACGTGTCTCTTCCAGAATTTTATAATATTCATATAGTTCATCACTTGTCATATTTTCAGACTCACAATCATTTTCATTATAATTAGAATTAGGTAAAAGTGAATCTAAGGATAACATAGATGTTTTTTCCGTAAAACAAATATTTTCAATGTTATATTTTTCATCATGAGATGATGTTGATTTACTGGATCTATCCATAGAGGAACTCTAGGTGACCTTCATAGCGTTCTTATTTTTCGTATCATTATTCTCATACATCGTTTATTACTTTAATTTAGGAGAGTCGTCTTCGACATGTCCTCTCCTCTTTTATTCATAGAAGATAATCTCATGTGATTTTCATTATTTTCTAGTCCTATTTCCAGTTCCCATTTTTTATCATATCATCCTTGTAATTGGGCTTCCAGTAAAAATTATTCATCCTATAGGATTTCAATAAAATTATATCTAGCTGAGTCATCTATTCATCACAATCTGATGTTGATTCGTCATTACTGGACCATTCAACAGATTCTAGCACCATCTATTTTTTCATATTCTAATTAGTGGTAGTCTTGAAGGATATATAATTTCAATTAGGTTTATCCCATTCTTCTTTGTTTACATTCAACTCTTCTTCATACATCATTAGTTATCCAATGAGTTAGTTGATAGGTAATTTGGCGATGTCACATGATTCTCTAATTGAGAAAGATGTTCATATTCATCTATGTGGTAAACATTTAAGAATCCTTGGGATTTGTTATTTGGTCGTAACATCTCTTCCCAGAGAGATCATAGTGTTCACAATTTCATTAAACCAGGGATACATGTCAGAAATAGGCTCATCATGATTCATTTTAAAATTTTCATATTTAATAGTATATGTGTTCGGTCTCATTTCCTTAACACTAGAAGTTCCTTCATGTGAAATAGATAATGTATCCCTAATTTCATGGGCTATTTTACATGTAGACATTTTGTTAACTATCTCTTCTCCTAAAGAGAATTATATGGCATTCACTTCTTTGAAATTACTATTTTTATAAATTTTAGTTAGGTCATCCAAAGTAATAATAGATGTAGCAAGAATCATATATGCATCTACAACTAAATACCATATTCAAGAACCCATTCTTTCTATGTGCATTTTAATTTTATTTTTTCATTGTGCATAATTTGTTCCATTAAATAATGGAGGTATATTGGAACCACCACCATCTAGTCAATTACCCATAATAAAAATTTTAGAAGAAGATTTCAGTGGGATTAATATTTAGTTTTGAAAGAAATTCTATGATCTTTGAGATATAACTAAAATAATTTTTTGAAAAATATTGAAAATTCATTGAAAACTGAAAAATTCCTAAATCCTCTTATTCCAAATGTTTTTCGGAGTATATTACTCAATAGGGAGTGAATTTAGTATCTATAATTGTTTCTTATTTAAAAATAATAATTTTAAGTTTCCCTAATATTTAAAATTCAATTGACTGGTTAACCAGTATTGTATTTATAAGAGAATGGAAGTTAAATTATTTTCTCAGAATATTGATTAGTTCTCAGTTATATCAATTTGATTATTAATAGAGATTTTGAAACTAACCTAATAATTCAATATAGTAATAAACATTTTATAATACTAACTAGAATATTTCAATTATTTTTTATGAAATTTGTTACAAATTAGAGTAAATATAAATGGTAATCAAAATGGATATAAAAAATAGGTTCAGTATCTAGTAGATACATAATCCTCTCTACTGGGTGATCACCTACCATAGAGTTGTTTAAATTAATAAACAGTTTGTTCCAAACCATGGATTAGAGTTCACTATATAGCACAAGTATTTCTAAGTAACCCATGACCTCTACCACAGTTATTCATGAGAAAAAAATAAATATGTAACACACGACCTCTTATACAGTTATACGTGGGTTAAAAATTGGTAACAGGATTGTGATATTGAGGTTATTAGGTATCCTCCGGTTATGCATAGGAGTATGTGTGTGTGTAATAGAATGATACTGACACTCCTTAGAAAATTAACTAAATGATCACAACATAGATAAAGAAGTATATTAATGTTTAGAAGTATTTGTGTGTTATTCATTGCAACACATCACTCACTTGATAATATGGAGTTGAAGTCTGTGTCTTCTTCAAGACGTTGACAGAAAAACTGAGTGTCGTATTCTAGCTTCCAAATACATATATGTTTCTGCAGGTATATTCTTCTACTTATTTGATATGATGAAATAGTGTTTCAATTCAATGTTCATATTGATTGTGATCCCCTTGTGTGTTATTGTTTTCTTGAGTTTATAGTGGTTGTATGAGAGTTTCATATGTTCTTTAGTATATTTCTATGGCATGCCCCACTGCACACTTGATCAATCTATCTTCTCTATTTTAAAAATACTTCATATTTTTTTGGGCCGACAAAGAGCATGTTCGTTACACGTTCATCATCACATCATACCTCGTACTATCTTTGGAAAGACCTACAAAAAATTATGAAATATTTCAATATCGTTAAATGATACAAATATGACCATTAGAAATAATATTAATAAATTAATATTTAAAAAGTCTATCTGTGACTCGCCTTTCAGTATATCTTTCATTCAGTGTCTCCTTCCATAAATGTCACTTATATTGGTGTCATTGGTCTCCTTATATAAGTGTCTCCTATTATCTGTGTATGAACCTATCAGTGTCTCATTCCTTCGGTGAGACAATTGAACTATTGGTGATTCATATCAAGGTCGGGTCCTTCCTTCTATTGGTGAAATAGTTGAACTATCTATGACTCCTTTTAACTACTAGACAATCCTCGAGTATGTGGCATCAACAATGGTAGGTCACTTGGGAAAACGATGTTATGTGAAACGGTGAGTCATATTGTTGTTGGTGCCATGTGCAGTAGTGATTTCATCTAATGTTGTCATTTTCACATACATAGAACATATAACTATTTGGACTATCAATCCGTGAGTCATATGTCTGTTAGTGTCACTTGTTTTTGGGTGTTAGTGACTCATATTAGATAATTTTAGATGTTCTCTTTTATTTCTATTCAGCAATTTCAGGGAGTTTTAATGTCCATAAACATATATATAATCAAATATAATCATACATATACTTAAATACACATAAATTGTTAAATGATTGAAGTTATCTGATAGTAAAGATAATTATTTAACATAATCTAGGTTCTAACATTAGGTAATATATATGTTAATATATGACATGATTTGTGACAATTAAAACCATTATAATTAGAGATAGTAGCTGACAGTAATCTATGGGCCAACAATAGTTTAGGAGGAAACAAATTTTTTAGATGTTCCCTCATGGTGTGGTGATATCCCTGGTTTTTAAGGGGTGAGAATGAAATTTCAATAAATATTAAAAATTAATATAAGGGTATCATGAGTTAAACATGTCATGATGCTTCAAAATAGTTAATAATTTAATTGATTATGAGATATGGTTTATCATCTCTCAAACACATAATTAGAAACAATTTTATATCCCAATTCAATCCCTTTACCCCTTGAACTATTGCATTCTCCATTTAATCTTTTACTAAAGTAACTATTTTTTACCAAATCTAACCTAATATTTAGGCCTAAAAATAATGTATTCCTTATTACATATTTCAGACCTACAAAATCAACAATTTTAAATAAACGTTATTTGATTCAACTTCTAAAGGTTATAAGAATATATTTTAAAATTCTTAATGTATAATGTATTAAAATAAATTTTTTGAAAAATATAACTTATGTTATACTATTTAAAATATGTAACTGTAAATGGGACAAAAACTTTTTAAAATTATAGAGTCACTTATACAATACATATTTATTTCATGGAAATTTTTTTCACAAATTTATAATTTATACTTATATATTAATGATTTGATAAAAGTCGTGATATTCTTAAAAAATGATATTTTAACAATTGAAATAAAAATTATTTCTTTGAAAAACAAAAAATATTATCTTCAGAATATACAACTATGATAAAAAAATACGGTTCACTTTTCCAAATAAAATTTATTAATTTTAGAAATTGATATTTTAATTAAAAAAGTGAGATATAATGAACAACAGTTATTATAAGAAAATATATTTTTTGAATAATTTTATACTAATTATTGTTTTATATTATTTAATAATTAAATATGTATTAAAAAACTATTCATATAAAATATATGTTATCCTTATTAATCAAAAAAAATTACATTAATATTCATATCACAATGGAAAAACCTATATAGAAAAATACATTTCTAGGCAAAAAATTTCTAAATTTGTTATTTTATTTATTCTATTTGAACTTCATTCATGTTAAAATTATCCTTAATTTTTTTAGTAAATATATAATAAATAATTTACTAATATAAAATCGTCCAAGTTCAATGAATTTGTTTTAATGGTAAAAACATATTGTTCATTTCATTTATGTTGGTGTTCAATGTGGATGCTGTTATAGAACACATTGACATATTTAAATGTAATCATATATTAAAATTTTGACGTGTTCGATTCTCCCTACTTCTAAAATAAATTTTTTCCTCACATTATTACATATATGTTTAGAGTAATTTCTATTGTGAACTCATAATTAACCATACATTGTTTAATATTATATTTTTTTAATATATCCTTGAACCCTCTATTGAAAATAAATTAGATGTTTTTTCAGATAAAATTTATTTTTTAAAAAAAAATCACCCTTATATTTGTTTTTATTTATTTTTGTATGAGTAAAATATGTATAAATGTAATAATACTATTTTTCATGTAAATATTTTGTAATATTTTGGGAAATATTATCTGTGTTAGGAAAAGAGTCAATATGAGTTTCTAATTCTTGAATAGAATCCATGTAGAAAAAACAAAAATATTAAATATATAATTTCAAACATAAGTAATTTTTCAAAAATAGTAAAAATATCACAAATAGTGTTTCAGATATGAAATTTTTGGTCCCCATTAAATTTTTAATACATGTTTTACCATAGGCATGACATATCAGTTTTGTATGTTAGGTGTCTTGTTAAATCACATATTTGTGTGTAAGGGTAATTTAATTACCCTTCATCATTGATTCACTTTAAATATTATTTTATATTTTTCCCCAAATCATGATAATGCTTTCACCACCCTTTTATGATGGATTGATCTAGTAAAAGTTGGAAATCAACTCAGCATGACCTATTTAAACATCAAATGCATTAATAAGATTAAATTAAATATTTTCCAAAAAAATTATTTAAATTAGAAATTAAACTGGTTTTTAATATGATGTTTTGAAATGGTGAATATAAATCTGGTATGGTTTATAAATATCTAAACCACTCAACTATCAGTTTTTTCCTTTTCCTATTGAGATAAGAGACCCTATATATCTTTTTCATGTGTTTGGGAAGCCTCCATCGATTTGGATTGGTTCCTTCTTCTGGTCCTAGGCATGGTGATCCCCTCTTTTTCTTTCCTTGTGATTTGTGAATATGAGGTTTAACTTGTTTAATTTTTTATTTATTTATCTTCATCTAATTTCCCACATTTTCAAATTCTTGAGATGAATCCTTGATTTCAAATTTAATCTACAAAACCAAAATGATCGAAGGATATTAATTAACAAATTAACAAAGGATAATAATATTAATTTATCTGAGTGTAATAATAATGAATTATAAGGGATATTTCTATCGAATAATAAAATAATAATTGATAAAACAATTAAAATAATATAATAACGTAAAATAATTAATGGTAATTTTATAGAATTTTCCATTGATGTTTAAATAGATTTATAAAGTTATAGATTCTTTAAAATATCAAGAAATAAAATACTTAAATTTAAATTGGAAATTTTGAAAATTTATCCTACAAAAATTATGAAAGGATAAATTTAAAAAATATCATGGATAATTATATTATTATTTTAAATTATAATTTCAAAGAACTACCTATTTGTATCTTAGAATAATATATATATATATATATATATATATATTATCCATGAATTTTTATAGTTTTTCCTGATGAGAATACTAGTATAAATAGTGTTAACAAATATTATCATTTTGGAAATATATAGGTTATAGATAGTGTCATCATGTGTGTAATTTTATTTCATTTTGAAATTAAATAAGTGGTTTTGGTTCTGAGAATCCTTGATAAACCTTGAGCATGGGAGTGTCAACAACTATAATAATAATTATTATAAGGAGGAGTTCTTAGTTGTAGATGATTCCAATCCAGCATTACAACCACATAAGGTTGTTTATCCTTAACTTTAATTTTGGTGGATTTAAGTTATGATGTTTCTTACCTTTTGTGATTCTTATAGAAACAAAAATGTTTTTCTATTGATTGTGATTTAATTTTGTTCTGTGCATTTGTTTTGATATCCATATATTTCCCTCATTTCTAGGATAATTTTTAGAATATCATCATTCCATGTTTGAGGTTGATTCACATGTTGGATTTAGTGAAATTTTTTATTTCATGATATCATTATATATTTTTCTAACATGTTATACCGTGTTCTTATCATCCTTCTCATGGAAGATTTATTATTGGAACATGTTCCAGGTGATATTAATGGAATGGAACATGATGTGTGATGATGATGTTGATGGATAATGACAGCCTTATGTTTTTGAAATAACGTGATTCCTTGAGGATTATGAGAGAATGTGATGATATATGATTCTTTGTAGATGTAGAGTAGCACAAAGACATTTTTCCTTGTGGATTCTGAGAGGCTTGTCAACTTGGAACCGTATAGATCTTGAGTGACATTCAAATTAACTTAAGTCCAAATGTGATATTTTAGTATCCTTTGACAATCATTCTGGCATAGAGACAATGTCGGTATGTCTGACCCATGACCACTCATCACTAGAGTGTATTATGCTATTCTTATTTTTAGTTTATTATATTTGGGTAATTTACATGTTATACTTTAGTATTATTTTTTATGGAATTATTAGCATTGTCTTACTAAGCCCATTACCCAAACCCAACTCATGCATTTTGGTACAATTATAGATTTAATCACTATAAATCTTGTAAATGGAAATGTCCATATGGTGGATGATTATGGAGAGGATCACATATATGTTAGTAGACTAGAACAGACTCTGTAGGACTCACTACATTATTTTATTATTTATCAGTACTTTATACTCTAGTTTGGATGGATTCTTTGGGAGCCTATTTATTTATATGGAATGTTTGACATCAATGATTTCAGTATGGTACTGTAATTATTTGTTTATTGTAATTTTTTATTAATATTCATTTCATTACATGATAATGTCTTAATGTTTACCCCGCTACTGAAATTAAACCCTCACTACTGGTCGACAACCTCTCACATTTTGGGAGGCATGCATGAATTAATTTTTCCCTCTTCTATTTACCTTGTGGTATGGGATGAAGTATTATAAATATTTTATCAGGGAATTAGATTTGTTATTTTTTTTAGAATGACCTAGGACATGGTTGAAAATAGATAGTATTATGGGGATCTTTAATGGGTGTTTTCTAATTAATGGCGGGAACATGTGTAGTGAACCTCCAAGTTATCATGGATGGGACTGATAATATAATTTTTATAAGGATTTTTGTGTGTACATGTATAATGATTGGTCACCTATTATCCCATATGATATATATATTTTGGTTTTTGTGTTGCAAATGATTTATTTAATTAAATTCTATTATGTTTTTTATTAATAAATTATAGATTCTTTGTTGTATGAAATTTATATAATTTTCATGTTGTCATGATGTATTTTAGTTATTATTAATTTGTTGAGATGACCATATTGTTGTGTTAGTATATATATGATGATTATGGCTACTGTGATGGGGTGATACCTCAGTTAGTGCTAGGAAGGGAATACATTGGTCTATGGGTAGAATATTAGGGAAAAATTTTGGCGATCACTTAGACTGGTAGGAAATAACATCTCATTTCTAAATTCTTACCATTTAGTTAATGAATATTTTACAAAATTAATGATTGGTCGGATTTCATGCTATATACAAGGGTTCTACATAGCACATTCCCACACTAGATCAAGTAATTCAGGTATAAGGTACTATTTAGCCAACAGTCTTCTTCATGATTCCCACCCCATGCATGATATTTACTAGGAGTTTGGTCAACAACGGTCAATAACATAGGATACAACATCCTTCATCTTTCAGGGAAACTTCTATCCCTAATGATGTGGAGGACCAGATTTGTATTGTTGATAGTTTTTTCTACATAGTAATGACCCCAATTGATAGAAACATGAATATAGTAGTGTTAATGATAAAGGGACCCTCCAAGAGGTGATGGGGGTATAACTAACCTTAATAGATGTTATTTTGGTCTTACATTGAACACCATAAAGGACATTTCCATTGATTATTGTGTTCAGTTAAGATGGTTGTAGATAGTTCATTGGAACTCATGGAGCTTTGATAGAGATTTATGGTAGTTTCTTTGTACATGACATTACTCATAAATGTTATTCAAAAGACCCTAATAACTAAGAATGGACTTGTGAAGGATAGAGTTGATGGTATTTTTCTAGTTACCAATGGTCCTTCTAGGTATACTATTTTATGAATGAAGATAAGGATAAGGTTTTTTAATAAAGAATTTAGGTGAAGGTTCCACAAGTGTAAATGATTTTCTTGAAATTAAAACCAGGTATTCGGTCAGAGGATTTTGTAGTAGAATAAAATGATGACTCTGAGTAGACATTTGTATTCTAGATAGTGTGATGGATCTGAGGAAGTGATTTTGAATACTGTGGGTCAATAACTAGAAAATAGTCAGGCCATATACTATTCAAACTCAGTGGTTTGAGTTGTTTGAATAAAATTACTAAAGATACTTTTCAAGGATAAAAATTTGTTAAAGTGTGAGAATTGAAATATTCATAACTTATAACTAATTATTGAAATCACTTATGATAATAAATAACAATTATTTTGATGTGTAAAATTAATTTTTTTTAAAAACACCCTTACTTATGTTTTTATGGATGTTCATAAAACTAAAAGGCATGTTAATATAACGACAATTTTTTTTCTTTATAACAAATTATTATATTATAAGGAACATTTTCAACATTATTCAGGGATTTAGTATGAGATTTATAGGCCTGTAGAGCCATGGTGTTGATAAAAAAAAATTATAAAACATATTATATCATGCACATGCACTTTTTTAAAATAATGTAATATCCTTAAAATGGTGTTTCATATGTGGAATCCATGAAAACTATAAAATATGGAATGTGGGTTTTACTGTATTGCTGACATAAAATTTATGCACACCAGTTTTTTGGCTAAATAACTTATTGGGGAATAAGGGAAATTTTCCCCCTTTTTCATTTCATTTAATTGTATGTTTATTTTTCCCGCTTTATTAATACACATGAAGAACCTCCATTTTAATGGTTTTTGATCTAAAATATTACATAACAATGTAGTTCTAACCTATTAAATTTTTTATTTCCATAATGGTAGAAATTAAACACCCCACCATAAATTTTATATTTAATATAATATTAAATTTTTGTTTTTGTTTTGTTGTTTTTGAAATGGTGAATGTATACATGGTTTGGATTCAAAATAATCGAGACAATCATATTTTAGTTTAATTCATTCAAGTTGAGAGGAGAAACCGCATATTTAGTTTGCAAACATTTGGGAATTCTCCATCAATATGTTTCATTCCTGCTTTTTGGTTCTACGTAAGGATTTCCACTACTTTCCTTTTCATATGTGTTGTACATGTGTGGCTTAGCATGTTTGTTTTATTTTTTCATTATTATTTATTTCCTTCCACTATTACCCCTTCTCGTGTACTAGAAAAAAATTCATGACAATAAATTTAATAAAAAAATAAATTACCTATTGATAATTCCTAAAAAGAATATCAATGGATAATTATATGAAATTATTTTAAGATGAAAATAAATTATTTTCAATGGATAGTTCCATAGATTTATAAAAGGATAATTTATAAAACAAATATCAAAATATAATACATGAAATTTTCAAAGATTATTTTATATAATTATCAAGTGATGGTTACATTGAAATATCAAATGATAATTTATTAAAATTATAAAAAGTTAAAATATATAATTATTGAAGGACAATTTATAAAAAAAAATCATAAAATAATAATGAATGGATAATCATGAATATTATAAAAGATAATTATATAGTTCCATCTAATAATAATAAATAACTACTAAGATTCATCTAAGATTAGTCTATCGGGATATGTTTTATCACATTTAGTTTTATTATTTTTCTTGGGGAATATAACTCTAGAACTTGTGTTCTCATAAATAATAATTTTTAAATTATCCAGGAGATATATATTATCATCGCATGTGATATTTTATTTGGTACTAAAATATTTTTATTTATTTTGACCTCAGAGCCCTTGATGAACCTTGAGTATTGAATTCTTGATAACATCAATAATAAGGCCAATGAGGTGGTGTTCTTATTAGTTTTGGTTTCCACCCAAACTTTAGAAACATACAGGGTGGTTTTTCGTTATCATTTCCATAGAAGGATTTGATGTGGGATATTACTTTCATTTTTAGTGCGCTCTAATACACATATTTTCATGGTGTGATTCTCATAGTAACATCGTAGTGTTTCTATTGATAATGATTTGATGTGTATGTTTTAATTGTCATGATATCTATATGTGACCCTACTTTTGATGGGAATTATTAGAATATCTAGATTACATGGTTAATATTGACTCACTTGTAGAATTTGTTACTATTATTTTTCTCATTAAGTCATGTTGTGTTTTTTATCATGTTATAACTTGTTGTGTATCATCATGCATTTGGATGGTTTTTTAATAGTACACATGATTGGTGATTTTCAGGATATGGTTATCCCTTATATGGGGAGTGTGAATGATGGGTGGTGATGAGTAATGTGGATAACGGTAGCCATGTGGGTTGGATGTAACATGATACCTTAAATATTCTGAGCATATTTTTTTAATAGTAATTTCCTAGTGGATTCAGAGTATCCCATTGACTCGATGAATTTTGGATTTTGATATCTTTTAAACTCAATTAATTGTAGATTTTTTGTTACATAACAATATTCTAGAGGCTAGTTTGGATCCTTATAAAACCATTGACTATCATTCCATTCTAGAGCTAAATGAGGTTTGTTCGGGGGTTTAAGAAACCTGGTTAGTGGATGGGTAATCGGTATTAGATATTTATATTTTTTTATTGTTATGAATTTTTTATATTATTTGGATTCACATGTTATACATTAGAATTTAATGTTTTGTATGCATTAGTGGTTTTATAAAATGTATTTTACTCACACCCTACCCAGACATTTCAATGTGAATTTAGATTTCATTAATATATATCTAGTCATGGGGAAAGGCCCTATAGTAGATGAATGATAAAGGGAGATCAATACTTCTAGAAGACCAGGACATACATTATAGGACCTGCTTTCTTATTTGATTAGTTGTCTTCACTTTATACTCATTTTTGGCTTTCCACCATCAGATACTATTTATTTATAGGAAATTTACTCCATATTAGATTTACCAATGTTATTATGATTACTAATTTTTTATATTTATTATTATTATTTTATCCATGACCTAATACTGAGGGTTATGTATTCCCAATGATGGAATCAGACCCTCATGGTTAGTCAGTAGTCTCTTGTATTTAGGGAGTCACACATGATGTCATGTGTCCCTCTAGAGTGGACTATGTGGTTTAGTATTTGGTGTTACAAATTTATTTCTAATCATGGGACTGTTTTGGATGTGGAATTATATTTATCAATATCAAAAAAATTATTGTTATATATTTATAAATAAAAACAATTCATTCTATTTTTCAAATAGAATTAGTGTAGGGGAAGAAGATCTTGATCCATATGTAATAACTTCTCATGAGTCTTGAAAATGATTTATATAACCTTCATATGAATAAGGGTATTTATTTATAACTCAATATATATTAGTTAATTAAAACATACATGGAACAAGGCATCTAAATATCATAATCATAAAATCATTATCTTCTCCATTAGTAGAAGTTCCATTAGCTTTTCCATTTTTCATAGTTATTAGACACTATTTCCCTCATTATTCCTTGAATTTTTACATTGAGTCACATAATTCCAATGTCTCTTTCACTTGAAGGAAAAAAACTATATCCTCTCTCATTCCCTTAAACATTTGATTTTTTTGACCATTATCTCCACACTCATAGAATTTTCATATACCTTGAAGATATTTTTCCCCATGATTCTTTAACCATTTTTGATATATAGAAAATTAAATTTCTTTCCTTCATAATCATTGTCACCCAAATTTAACTCAGGATACATCTATTTATTCATTAGTTTGATTGATATTTTAAATATTCTATCATTGTTAATCAGAATTATTGATAGTTTATTTCGAACAATCCATTGATTTCTCACACTAACCCCAATACCATTAGGATGTTATATAGGATAGTACCTCAATTTTTGGAGGAATCCTATGTTAACAAAGTTCCATCTAGATTGATCAATTACTACAACTAAAAGAGATAACTTGATTGATTCAAATTATAATAAAATTATCACAAATATCCATAGGAATATTTACCCTCACTATTTCTCCCTCTATAGAACTATCATATTAGCTTATAGTTTATAGCGGTCTAATTATATCAGGCTTGGTTCAACATATATCACCCCAATTTAACAAATATCATTATTAATTAATCCTAGGTAATTTTGATTTGGGTTCTCTCATAATTATTAATATATTCGTCAAAATAAATATCACAAATTAAGATAAACTATATTATAATATTCTAAACCCGGTCTATTTGAAATAAATGATATCAAAATATACATGATCTACTTTCTAGGAATTTATAAATCAATTAATATATACCATAACATTTGAATCTCTAAAATTCAATAAACATTATCCATGGTAGCTCTATTTTTAGTTTATCTCACCGAAACATATTCAAATCCCGTATAATAGATCATAAAAATAATATTAATCAACCAATGAATATCCAGTGAGAGATTCAGACCGGTTTTACTATTATGCCTCTTTGTTATTCAACATGTTATGTTCGAGATACAACCATATACTGTAGTAGCCCAAAAATGTTACCATTTAAATTAAATGATGTAAAGAAAATATTTTAATATAATACATTCCCAAGACCTTTTACATTTATAATTTTAGAGAATTATAAAAAAATATTTCCTAGAAAAACCGATGTTCTTTTTATAATTTGGAGATTTTTTCCATTATATATATAATAACTCAATCCATATAGTTTCCTAAATATATAAAATAAATCATATACCTAAGAAACTCTTATATACACTTCATACATGTATTATATTCATAAAAAAGGGAAATGGAAACAAAAAATAATGTGAACTCAGATACCCAGTAATGTTAAACATATGAAATAGTAATAAAATATCATAAGTGATCATAATTTTATCCTATTGGTATCATCAAGATACATTAAAAACATACCCAACAAATTCTAGTCCATAAATCGTGGAACAAATCAGGATATATAACAAGGAATGAATCAAAATATTTAGTCAATAAATATTATCCATGAGAGTATAAGATAAACATGAGAATAATCATTAAAATATGGATCATATTTGAAATATGGATTTACATTAAATTATGAATAATAAATTATTATAGGGAATATATCTTTTGGGAGACAAACCATAAAATTCCAAGATTATGAGGAACAAAAATGAACTCATGGATAGCTATTTTATTTGATTTGAAATGATAACAAATTCATAGGAGGGTGATATAGGACCCCACTCGTCTTCATTTATACTTATGACATCCATTTGAAAATAAACCACTTATCAAATCGTAAAGAACCAATGTAAATAAAATTTGTTTACTATCATTTTCAAATGGATTGACATAACAAACCCATCGACATAAAAACCCCCTGGAAAATGAATGTATATCCAAATAAATTCAGTAAGATTCTAGTTAGATTCCAATCATTAAATATTGTAATAAGTTAAAATTTAAATTGTATAGATAAACTGTATATATTTAATTTATTAATTTTTCCAATCAATCAATTAGTGGTGTCTAGGTTGACATCATTTCAAAAATAACTGAAATATTAATATTTCTTAAAGTAATGGAATTGGGAGAAATGTTATACCTATTCATGGTGGATGGTAAAGAAACAATAATATAGTGATGAATCATATATTTGATTGAAAATAAAATTACATATTCCATTTACAGAAAGAGGTGACTTGGGGAAAAAAGAAAATTTCAATTGTGTACTAATATTATCATAAACAGATCTTAACATAGAAAAAATCATTCATAAATAATGATTTGACTGAAATCACATAATAAGGATCGAGATCCAAATTATTTTACCTATCATGGTAAATACCTCAAATTAAAAATTTATTTATATAGTAAATGATTAGTTAGGTAAAAAATATCTCAGAACAATTAGTCCTTTAGAATATAAAATAAAAAATAAAGGAGAAATCATAAAACCACTTTCTGGGAGCATTTTTAAAATTGACATAAAATTTAATCAAAAATTTCAAATTCAAAATTATGATTAGGATATGTGAATTGAATTATTTTGAAAAATATTCATTTATAAACAATCTACAATATATATATATAAATGACATAAAATTTCTAATATTAAATATGGGTCCAATGATTAGTCTTTTTATTATGAAATAAAACTTTTTAATTCTTTGAAAATTACATTATTGAGAACCCAATTTGTAAATGTGTAACAAAAACATATGTGTATTAAACGTTTATTTTACCAAATTGGATTATAAAATACAACATAATATTATTCTATTTTAGGATAACCTGACACTTGAATAAAAAAGTTCAAGATGAAACATTTAATCTTATGGAAAGTATATTTGATTTATCAATATCCTTTACAGGAAACATATTCCATTAAGCATGAAATATTTGAAAATGAATTTCTGTGGTATAGATTTAAAAAATGATTTAATTATGAATAGGAAATTAAATGTGAATAATTTACCTATATTATTTGAAATATTTTCATGATATTGTTCATAACATAATTGATAAAAATTGAGTTACAAAAACTCTTATGACTGGTGAAATAGTTGAGAAATGTTTTTTAATGAAAATAACTTCATGAATCATAGAATTTACCATGAATTAAAATGAAATAATGATTAAAGAATTCCTGACATATTAAATTAATATAACACCATACCAAGGAATCATAGATTATACTAAAAAACATGTCTCAAAAAATCATAATTTAGACCAAGAAAACACTAACCTTTCCCTCTTGCTCGACTGTGCTCGAACATCCTATATAATAAACATATATAATATATGTAAATAATTCACAATATTAATCTATTTATTATTTTAATAACATATTTTTAAGGATAAATCATAAATATATAACCAAATTATAGTTACTTTCATCTTAAGGTGATATAAAATTTTATTCTTTGTTTCATACAATCATCCAATAACGTGATCAATCCTTAAATAGAAATTCATAAATCATAATCAAAAAATTATTAATAATATAATATTAATTATTTTAAAAATATTACATAATTCATATATTCATTAGTTCAAATATATGAATATGATTATTCCAATTACGAAACAAGATAAACTACTTTCTAATCTTTTAACGATCGAAAGATATTATATTAATTAATATCTTAAATATTAATAACAATCATCACAAAATCTTTAATTCATATAATTGTTTTTATTAGTACTTTATAGCATTAATATATTATAATCCTGAATAATTATCTATTTAAGAATTAGAGTATCATCCATGTACGTTGAAAACCTACCCAAACTAGAGCATTCCATAATTATTTAATGATTAAGAAAATGATTTTGGATACTGATAAATTTTTTTTTAAAAGAATAAAAATTTAATAAATATATTATATACTCAATAAATATATTCATATAATCATCCATGATTGAATGTGGTGAAAATGTATTGTGTTCCTCATGGCGGTTGTAGTCAGTACATAAAAAGGATTAATGATCTAATTTCAAAAAGAAAGGATGGAGTGATGTATCTGTATAATTAATATTTAAAAATCATAATAATGTTTTAAATATATTATATATTACTCAAATACTCTATTTCTACCAGCCATTTTATAATGTATCAAAATAAAATAATCTCTTCGCTTTACGGTAGGGGAGTCGTCACGTCCACATGAATGACGATTTAATTTTTCTTAATAGATAGAATAGTTGAAAAAATAATGATAATACACATAATATAATGACATTAATGTTAAATAGTGATACTAATATTACTATATTAGTCTATCTAGAAAAAATTTGAATGAAAATAAGAAATAATAAAAGTAAAGTTGTTGATAATAATTATAATGAGGATATGAATTTTCCATGGAAGTATCCTTAGAAGGGAAGCCCTTATGGTAACTTAATAAGAATCGATGATTTTTAATGTAGTAGGTAGTTATAATAGGAATACCTATTCATAATTTCAAATATAAATTATATTTTTAGGTGATTCTTGAATTGGGGTAATTGTTACTATTTTAGAAGTAAAGGGAAGGGTTGTTTTCAAAGCTACCATTACATTTTCAATAATATAATGTTAATATTAAATGTTAAATTGATCAAAATAGGAAATCATATGGGGAAAGTTTTTTTTGTTCTATATTATCCTCATTGATGAATTTTGGAAACAACAAATTATCCTTTAGTCATTTTTCTTTTTAACTTCTTACCATTTACATTAATTTAGTTTTACCTTGATATTTAATTTTTAAACTTAGTAATTAATTTTATGTGAAATAAATAAAATTGAAATTGTTACCTAATTTAATAATTAATATTTATAATTTTAAATTCATTTGTTTAAATAAAATTTTATAATGTGTTAAAATTAAACTTCATAATAGATGCACTTAATCATGTAAAAACAATTTAATTATAATTATTTTTTTCAACATTAAATTTTTATATAAGATAAAGTTATATTTATACTATGTTTAGGGAAATTAATTGACTTATTATAAATCATATAAAAAATATGTGGCATTCTATTTAATTTGAAAACTAATTTAAACATGAAAATACATGATTCAAATAGAATATGGAAATCAGTATTTATTAAAGCGACAATTTAATTTATGCTTAAGAATGTCCGAAAATAGTTTTCATACAAAAATAATATTTTAAAATTATTATTTGTACTCCTTCATTTTATATTTAATCACTTTAATGGTAATATAATATTTAGGTCAAAATAATATATTCATAAAATTATAAATATCATAAAAACTAAAATTTTAGACTAAAGTCCTATAATTTCATAAAAATTTAAAAATTCATAATAAATTTGTTTTTTTACGATGAATTGAAAAATTAATTTCATTTTAATAATATGTAATTATAAAATTCAAATAAATTTTATACAATATAATGTTTCAAGTCATCGATGTTAAATTTTTGGATAGATGATAAATTATTTGTAATATATTCTTATTTATTTTAATGATATATATATATTGGATAGAGGATAAATTATTTTTATTTTTATTAAATTCATAAATAAAATTGATATAATTTAATTTTAATATATAAACACATTACTTAGAAAACAAAATGTGTTAATATTAAATGTATTTTAAATTGATACATGCATTTGATTAAATAAATAATAATTACATATTTATATGATACTAATTTCAAATTTTAAAACCCCTTATATCCTCAAACTAATAAATATAAATAAATTAACTAGTACATGAAGTTACAGGTGGAGATTCAATTAGCATATATTTTGGAGCGAATTATTCAAATTTAATATTTTCCCACAAACAAATTTTGCTCAATCCATCCCTATTATAGTTCAAATTGGGATTGGCATAAGAAAAACAAAAATGATTACATGTCCTTCCCAAGATTGTAAAAATTTACATTGTAACGAAGAATCATGAATCATGACTCCATATTTCATAATTTCGAATTGAGTTTGTAATATAGTCACTTCTATTCACACCCGACAATTCAGGGACTAGTTTTAACGATCAATATTTCATATTTTTAATATATATATATAATGTGTTGTTTTGAGTTTTATAATTTGTGTGGACTAAGAAATAAAACACATTGTTTATATATAGAAAAGGTACAGTGAAATATCAGGTTGTTATAATTCTACAATATTAAAAAAAATTATTTGCATAATTTTATTAATTACTCATTGAAGAAATTAATGGGTGATATTCTTATCATATTAATCATTTGGGTTGTATGTTATAATATATAATCTACCTTAATATATTAGGATATATCAAGTTACATAACATTCCACCAATGATTTTATCCATTCATACAAAAATGAACATAAGTATGAATTTAACCCAATCAAATATTCTCTATAACATACCTTTCCTAAAATTATTTGGGAATCTAAGACATAAACAAGATTTAAAATATATATACCTCAAAAATTAACTCTTATCCTAAACCACTTGTATATAATTTCACACACTATTATTTATATTTCATAATCCAAAAAATGAGATAAATATAAAAAAGTATCATAGATTAGTTTTTCATTAAAGAAATAATCAGTTACAACGCTATTAACAATATATAACCCACATTTATCTAAATCAGTCAACTAAATATTTCCTCAACATCAATAATATTTTAATCCTATGATCTATCCATACTGCAATCCTATGTTATTCGACATATCTCAATAATAATAAAACCTTATCATAAAATCAATTATCATGGATATTAATTTCGTATATTATATTTCTCCAACAATAAAATAAAAAATACTAAAGAAAATTCATCTGATGTTTCACATAGTCATAATACCAATTAGAATATTCCAAAATATCATCAATTAATATCACTCACTAATAATAATATTTATGATTTTAAAGATTAAATTTCTATTATCATATCAACGTCGATACCTTAGGAAAGACAAGGAGTCTAGAATTTTTCATCATATGAGCCATATACTAAGATTCTCATTATCTTATGTATGCTTAATTATTTAGTAATAATATGTAGTGGTATTTATATTCAAACAATTTTCGTATTTATTTTTCTGACCATGTTTCACCCAAGTACAGTAACCAAAATTATTATGATTATATCCTTAAGAATCGGAGCTTATGAATATAAAATCTCAATCGTAATACAACTGCTTCAAAAAAAAACAAATTATTTGAACCAATATTACTCTAAAAAATGATGGAATCCTATAACTCTCTTTGTTTAACCTAGGTTAATTTATGTTTTCTTATCTCGAACTTTATTACCTAACCCCTTAATGTAATTAAGATATAAATTATTCATAAAGGTCTATAAGGGGAATGTTATTGAAAAAACCATATCCCTTTGGATTGTCAAACTATGTGTTCATTTAGGAATATTATTTTTGAACCAGGTGATGATTGATTTATATCCCATCATGCCCTTTTCATTGTTATTTCACCTAGGTACATCTGTCTCAGAGCTAACATCACTTGTAAAATCCTGAAAAATATGTTATTTATAGGAACACTATGTAATCTCTAATTTTCCAAAAAACATTAAGTGGTTATCCTACACATAGATATATCCCATGGACTTATCTCTAGGGTTTTCACAAATTTTATCTTATCCTCATCCCCAAAATATTTCCTAATATGGCCTAAAGGGTCATATATATTTGAAATTACAATCAACCATAATTTATCAAAGATTGATGTCATTTATAACTCCCAATTTATCCTTAATTGATATCATCTTAATCTCCAATGTTATCTAAAACATAATCTGATACAAACTATAATAGCCCATAAATGTGAACATCTATATTAAATGTATTAAATCTAGTATTTTAATACAATATGTACCCATGAAAATCTATAATTAGAGTTTTAGTTAATTAGAAAAAATCCTTTAAAAAAGCCCATGTTCTTTGGGTCAATTTTATATTTCTTCCGTTATATACAGAATTACTTATTTCATAACAAGTATTCAACATATATCATAGATCATATAAATAATAAACCCTTCAATACACTTCATATGATTCCGAAATTAATAACCTATGGGAATGGAAAGATAAAAAATGGGGAATTCATAGGCATAGTAAGGGTAATCATAAGTGATAACAATCAATGATCTTATGTCATCTTAATATGAACATATTGGTATAACCAATATATGTGACTAAACATAACAACAAAAAATTTATCATAAATCAATGCATTAAGATTAATGTATAATACGATATGAATCAACATAATGATTTAATAAACATCATTTTTGATAGTATAACATATTCATGTGAATACTCATAAAACAGTAGAATATCATTAAAATATGTAACATAGATTAGTATTGGGTACATATATTTCATAAGCCACACCCTCAGTTCTCATTTTTATGAGAAACTAAAACATACTTCTGAATACCTCTCTCATAAGATACAAACATTGAACCATAGTAGTAGTGGGTGATATAGGACACAACATATCATCATTCATACTTATTATTGTGAGATAAAAGCCCTTCACGTATCATATCATAAAAAAATTGAAATAAAATGGATTTCATATCATTTTCAAATAGATTCCCCTAAGGTAATAATAATCATGATAAACCCATGGATAATAAATGGGTATCTGATGACATTCAATAAAAATATAGCTAAATGTCACTCAATAAAAGTAATAGACACTAAAGGAAAAGTGGGATTTTGTGATGAGTTATTTGTGACATGTCACAGGCCCATCGCAAATAGTCTTTTGGAAGGATTTTTTGCGATGGTAGAACCAGCTTGTCACAAATAGGAAGGTTTTTTTGACGAGGTGATGGTTCCTATCATAAAAGACTTGGAGCAAGTTGTGAACAAAACCATGGGAAGGGTATTTGTGACGTGTTTTTATGCCTGTTGAAAATACCCATCAGCATTTTTTAATATTTGCGATGGGATTTATCCCCCGTCATAAATATTAAGTCGATATGGTGGTATTTCCAATTGGTTCCATCACAAATTAGTTTTTAACTGCCGAGAATTTGTGACGGAGCCCGTTGCAACTAATCTTACCAATATATACTAACACATATTTTTTTCATTCCATTTAATGCCATACATCTCTCACCCCCAAGGGGAAATTTTTCTTTTAAACTATTTCATTGTTTAAAATTTTAATTTGGGATATTACTCGCAGCTCATATCCTTCAAAAGCTTCAGTGTTAAGGTATTTATCTATTTCTTTTTTTTTCTACTTATTTATTTTATTTTAGGTATAATTATTGTTAATTTTTTGTAGTTAAATTAAATTAGAATTGGGTAGTTTTTTTCACTATTTATGTTTATTTTTACAAATAATTATGTGTGATTCGTATATATTAGGTTTAATTAATATTTATCATATTAAATAGTAGTAATTAGTAACAATTAGTATTATATTATAATAATTAGTGTAAAATTATAGCAATTAGTATTAAATTATAATAATTAGTATTATAATTTAATAATGAGTAATAAATTGTAATAATTAGTAATAAATTGTAATAATTACTAACTAATTCTAATATTTAGAAAAAAATTGTCATAATTAGTAATCAATATTAATAAATAGTAATAAATTCTAATAAATAGTAATAAATTCTAATAAACTGTAATAATTTATTATAAATTCTAATAAATAATAATAATTAGTAATAAATTGTAATAATTAGTAATAATTAGTAATAAATTGCAATAATTGGTAATAAATAGTAATAAGTTGCACCAATTATTAATAATTAGTAGTAAAATTTAATAATTATAAATAATTCGAAATAAATTCAAATAATTAGAATAATCAGTAATAAATTCTAATTATTTGTAATAAATAGTAATAAATTCTAATAATTATTAATAAATTGTAAAAAAATTTATTGAATTGGAATAATTTGTAATAAAATGTAATAAATTGTAATAAGTTGTAATAATTAGTAATAAATTATAATAATTAGTAATAAATTAAAATAATTAGTACTAAATTTTAATAATTAATGAAAATCATAATAATTAGCAATAAATTATAATAATTAGTAATAAATAGACATAATTAGTAAAAAAATAGTAATAAATAGTAATAAATGGTTATAAATTCTAATAATTATTAATAAATTAATATAATTTTTAATAAATACTAAAAAATCATAATATTTTATTACAATTAGTAAAAAATAATATTAATAAGTAATAAATTTTAACAATTAGTAATAATTAGTATCAAGTTGCAAGATTTAGCAATAATTAGTAATATACTTGCAACAATTACTAATAATTATTAGTAAATTTAAATAATTATTAATATTTATTAATAAATTCTATATATTATTTTTAAATAGTAATAAATAATAATAATAAGGGATAAAATCTAATAATTAGTAATAAATTATAATAATTTGGAATAAATTGTAATTTTTTTTAATAAATTGTAATAAATTGCAAGAAATTGTAATAATTAGTAACAAATGAAAATAATTAGTAATAAACGGTAAGAATTATTAATAATTACTAATAATTACTAAAAATTACTAATAAATATATATTAATTATAATAATAAGTAATAAATTCTAATAATTTGAAATAAATTCAATTAATTATTAATAAATTGAAAAAAATTAATAATTAATAATAAATTCAAACTGTTATTAATAATTAGTATAAAATTATCAGAATTTATAATATTTATAATTAAATTATTATAATTAGTATTAAATTGTAAACAAATTTAGTAATTGTTAATAAATTGTAATAAATTGTAATAATAAGTAAAATTTGTAATAAATTTGTATAAAAAGTAATAATTTGTAATAGTTAGAAATATAATATATTAATTATTAATAAATATTAATAATTAGTAATAAATTGTAATAAATAGTAATAAATAGTAAAAAAAAAAAAATATATTATAATAATTACTAATAAATTGCAATAATTAGTAATATATTGTAATAACTAGAAAACAATTGTAATAAATTTTAATAATTAGTAATAAATTTTAATAAAGTATATTAATTAATAATAAATTCTAATAAATATTAATAACTTATAATAAATGGTAATAAATTCTAATAAGCACTAATAATCTCTTAAGTAATAAAATGGTAATAATTAATAAAAAGTAGTAATAATTTGTAATAATTTATAATAATTAGTAATAAATTTGAAATAATAAGTTAAAAATTGTAATAATTAGCAACAAATTGGAAGAATTAGTAATATTTAGTAAATAATCTAATAATTATTAATAAATTCTATTAATTAGTAGCATTTATTTATAGATTGTACTAATTAGTAATAAATTATTATATTTAGAAATAATTAGTAATAAATTATAATAATTACTAATAAGTTCTAATAATTAGTAATAGTTAGTAATAAATTTTATTAATTGTTAATAGATAATAATAATTTGATATAATTAGTAGTAATATGAAATAATTAACAAGAATTAACAAGAAATTGTAAAATTTTGTAACAAATTGAAATAAATTGGTACAATTTCAAGTGGATTGGTGGCTCCCTTTTGACTGATGCCTTATATCCTTGTAATTTTTTTCCAAATGAAATCACTACAAAAAATCATTCCTGACATATGAATATAAATTTTTTTTACGCACGATATTGGAGAGCAGCACGATGATGCCTTCCTATTCTTCATTCTCATGCATATAGAAAATGATATGCATACATCTGAGAAGAATTTTTATAATGATTTTTTTCAGTAAAATTTGAAAGGATATGAGCCATCAACCAATAGATTCTCTTTTTCATGACGATTTATCTCCTTGTAACATTCTGCATGTGAAATCCTTAGGAAAAATTTCATCACATATATGAATATCAATTTTCTTATGAATGAGGATCTAGAGTAGTGTGGCGATGTCTCCCTACTCTTTATCCTCATGTAAAAAGAAATTGATATTTGAACATCCAAACAGATTTTTCATATAGATTTTAATAGGAGATAGTGTAAAAGAGTCATTGGGAAAAAGATCTACTTGAAATCCACTAGAAATTATATCGTCGGTAATTACCAATTATTATTAAAAATTAGTTTTAATTAATAATAATTGGTGTTAATTAGTATAACTTATTATGAAATAGTATAGATTATTTTTAAAGTTAAAAAAATTACTATAAAAATGTATGAAATAGTATAAATTCTAATATATTGAGAGAAATATGAATTTAATTGCCTTATCTATTTTGGATACTATTTTTCTTATATCAAATTATGAAAAAGATACTAATTATTTTTTAGAGAAATATGGAAAAAGTAAGTCGAAAAAAATCATTATTAGATGATTTCACTTGGATAAAACAGCACAATAATCAAAATGGTTCGAGTTTATATCCTATATAAATTGATGGTGTTGAAATGTTCTTAGAATTTCCATCATCATAACCAGTATTTATTTTAGAAGGGACAATTAAGTGTCCTTGTAAAAAATGTGCTCTAAGGACATACGAAACAATTAAAAATGTTGGGTTCATTTATTACATTTTGGATTTCAAATAGATTGTGTTTGTTGGTATCATCATTGTGAATGTACTTCCAGGGAAGTTACTAATAATTTGGTTCTAGATCCTATAAAGTTTCAATATTTAGTACATGATGTGGTAGGTCTGACTTTTCAACAATATTAATCTGAGGATGATATTAATATAAAAACTGAGTTGGAACCATCTCATTTTTATGAGTGACTCAGGTCTGCTGAGGATACCTTGTATCATAGTTTCTTGATAAAAAAATTTTAATTACATACTAAATTGATATCCATTAAATTAGATAATGGAATGTCAAATAGCTATTTTTATTTGATATTATCTTTTGTAAAAACACTTCTACCAAAAGGAAATTTGTTTCCTACAAATTTCTTTGAGAGCAAGAGGTCAGTTTGTAATCTGAGTATTGGGTATCAGAAGACTAATTCATGTTTAATTGATTTCATATTATATTATAATGAAAATGTGTTATTACATAGTTTTCCCTCATGTGAAAAATTGACGTATAAAGGGGCTCAATAAGGGAATTTTGAAATGATTCATGTAAAACAATTGATATAATTTCTACTTACACCCATATTTCAGTATTTATTTACCTCTCAGAACACATTGACTTTGATTTCATTGAAAAAAATAAATATTCTAACTAGTAAAACAATGAATCGTCCCTCGGGTGGTGATTCATTTAAATATTTTTACCATGTGCATCCATCTTTTGATTTAGAAGACTAAATTGTGGGATTGGGTAATTCTTCTAACGGTTTCTATCCATTTGGTTCTTATAGTAATCGATATTCCTGTTGATCTATCTTTATAACTTTATAAAATCTACCTCCTTTGATGTTGACGAAGGAAAAATATATCTTTTTGACCTTATTAATCCCATGACATCTAAAAATAAATTTTTATGTATATTTCAATCCATTGATTTCTAATTCCAAATCATTGTGCAGTAAGGGTGTCATCTCATTTGATGTTTATGCAAAACAAATTTTTTTTTGAATGATCCATTGATTTGGATATCAGTGACATCCCAGCATATGGCATGTTATTTTTCAAGAGTGAACATAGTCCAAAATCATGTTCGTTCTATATGAGAGACATCAAAGAATTTATGCTCATCAATGGAAAAAACATATTTTTCAGACTATCATGGAAGATTCCTTTCAACTGATCATCCTTTTTCAGAGGAACGAAAATCATTTTAGAAAGGCACAACTGAAATATATGGACCTCCATTAATGATATTAATTATACAGTTATTATAAATTTTCTCTTTATTAACTCCCATCACACTGGGACCAATAATATACCAACATAGAATTGATGGCTTTGGGAAAGAACATAATTGGATAAAACAGATCATTTTTTCGGATCATCCATATTGTTTGGATTTTTAGGTCCATAACAAAATGGATGTTATTAATATTTTGAAAAACTAATTTGATATTTTATTTCATATAATTTTGGATACCCCAAATAAGAACCAATTTAATTTAAAGGCATGATTATATCATGCCCAAAAATAATGGCGACCAAAACTTCAACAATATGAAAATGTTAGATCACATAAGTTAGTGAATCCAAAATAATATTATAAACTCTCCAAAAATAATATATTATTATTTTTTATTTTATTGTGGATTTTAGACTTCCAAATGGTTATGCTTCTAATTTGGGAAGATTTTTCAGAAATGGTTATAATACTGAATTAGAAAGCCATAACTATCATGATATAATAGAAAGACTTATGATGAATAAATTAAAATATTTCTTGAATTATGTGATTTTGGATGAACTGATATATATAAATATATATATATATATATCATATTTTTTTGACACATTTGTGTCGTGACAAGTGAACACGATGCATTAAGCCGACTAATAGAATATGTGGTTTTAATTTTATATAAACTGGAAAATGTTTTCACGCCGACATTTTTTGATTCAATTGAAAATTTGATATTACATTTTATGCGTGAAGAAAAATGTGGAGGTCTGGTATGGTTCTAATTGATGTGTCCATTTGAAAGATGCATGCTAAAATTAAAGATAAAAGTACATAACAAAGAATCGGTTGAAGGTTCAATTTTATAAGCTAATTTTCATGAAGATACTTCTTTTTTCTACTCTCATTACATTCAATCTGAATATCCCTAAAAAAAACCCATATGGCCTATAATGAGGGAAATTTTGATGATGAAATGAGAAATCAATTATAAATTTTCAATCAGCCCAAACATGGATTTGGTGGAGTTCATGAATGATGGATTTCAGATGATAAACATCAAAGAGCTCATATATATGTTCCACTAAACTGTGATGAAATGCATCATTTTTATAGTGAGTTGTCTTATCACTTATTTTACAATTTTTGATATATTAAATTAATCTTATATTATTTGTAGGCTATATGGTAATCATAAGAAGAATCAACTTCCACAAATTACAGTTGATACTCTTGAAGAAGATCGGCATCAATAATTTTTTACTAGTTTCTGAAACTGGTAACATAAATTATTTTTTGTTTAACATATAATATCAATTTATTCTCACTTATATTGGTAATTGTATTAAAAAATTAGTTATCTCAACATGTTAATATAATTGATAATTGAATGTGTGTATTGAGACACCCATTATAAATAATGGTTAAATATTATAATGCATATGTGGTAAATGGTTTTCGATTTCATACACATGCATATGGGGAATCAAATAAACAATGAATAACGATGTGTTCATAAGAGGATCTCATAAAATAGAAAATGAAGTTGAATTTTACATCATGCTTGAAGAAATTATTGAACATTGTTATCAGGGACAACATTACATAATTATGATTAAATTTTAGTGTTTGGATATTGATATAGGATTTCATGTCCATCCAACCCTTGGAATAATTAATATTAAATTTAAAAGTCTGCTTTCAGTAAATGAACTGTTTTTATTGGATAATGAGGAAGAGAAAATATATTATTAAAAATATTATTATACTTCAGAGAGTTAAGTAATTGGTGGAGCATAATAAAGATTAAATATTCAGATAATCATTATACTCAATGTGAATGTGGTTCCGCTAAAGTGGAAGGAACTGATATTCTTCAATAGACTACTCCAAATCCATATTTTTCATAAAGATACCCAAATATCAATCAAGACACCCCCCCCCCTAGTTAAGGGTCGACTGTGAGGATGATGTTAATGTTGTTATAAATTAATTTGAAATGACAATACATGATGAAACTGAACATCATATGGAAACCGATGATGCTGGTGAGGAATATGAAGACATTAGCATCATAAAATATGAAGATTAGGATGAAGATGAACATTGTTATGTTTAAATTCTAGTAATAATAATATATAATATATATCTATATATATATTAGTTATTTTCAATTTTTTTCTAACAACAATCATTTCATTTTTCAAGTGGACACGAGTCTATATTGTCTATTGTAGGAAGCTGATCTATGTTTGGATGAGCAAGATATTGTGATATCTGACCCTCAGACTACTGGCGGTTCAGAGTGATTTAGTGGGGGCGTGGTCTAGCAATTTTCATGATTCCTAACCTAATCCTCGAATTACATCCATATCTTCTCTTTGATTTATGCACATAAATTTATGCTTACATTTATATTTTAGTTAGTTTTCAATAATTTATTTATATATGAATTCTTTGATTATTTGTTCTTTTGTGCTATATTTACATATATAGCTACTGGAAATGGGAGCTCTGTATTATGAAATTATTTTTTTAAAGCATGGGTATCATGGGATCAGATTTCTGTTGATGTGAAACACTACATGTTCGATAATTAGATGGTACGTAAGTATATAACAATTATTTTGAATTTAATTTAATAAATAATGTTATATTATAAATTAATTGTAGGGTTTTTGGTATCTCATTAAGGAGATCACATGTGGGGCTATCAAGTAGGCATAATAGGTGACTATGCACTAGTATTGTGGTGATTTTTTATACAATTTGATAAGGAAAGAAATTAAAAAAGAAAGAGTGAAAGAGTTTAATGATTCTTTTCATGCACACTAACCTAATTACATTTCGTCTAATTTTTAGAATGGATTATGTTCAAACCGTTTGGGTGGTTGTTTTTAGGGGTAATCATCGGAAGGTTGAAAAATATGGGGGAGATAGGAGGTGACACATCCTGTCGGTAGTCGTACATTCAGTACGCATATGGATCATATGGTAAGTAATTTTTTTAAAATATTTTATATAACTCTAATTGTAAATGGTTTGTTTTATATTCATATACGTATTCAAATAGAACAATATTTTGGATTTTGACTTTTACAAGATGATGTATAGTGATTCGGCCACTAGAGTGGTTAGAGGTAGCCGCCAGTGTACGATTGTGGTTAGTATTTTATCTTTTTGAGATTAAAATTTAATAACAAATAATATTTTGAATATTTTGCTTTAAATTGATATTGAAGAGGTCTTATGAGGCCAAGATGTCTTAGACACAAAATGATAGTTAGTATAAGTCCGATACTCATACCAGTTGCCACAGATTTGATGAGACATCATGGTTATATGCGACCTAGTATGCCTTCATGAAAGGTCTAGTTGTCGGTATCAGCTCTCTATTAAACACTAATGATTATTTTGGCATTGTAGATATGTCACTGTCTAGCTTGAGAGGAACTCATGGAGAGTCTTAGTCATATACCGCACATTATCCGGAGAAGCGTCGAGCTCAGAGTGATCTTATTGAGAGTATGCATATGAAGCAGGAGAAGATGTCTCAATGGTAGCAGCAGTGACATGAAGAGTTCCTACGAAAACAACAGCTACAGTAGTAGGAGATGTAGTAGAAGATACGTGGATGGAGACAGTAGTAGGAGAAGATGTAGTTGGTGTAGATGTGATCTCTGCATTGTGGTTTAGGGATGAAGATCCCTCCATGACCTCCTCCAGCTCTTCCAGATGACCCTGACCCTCATTGATCTGATTATTTTTTATGATAAAACATTTGAATATAAATTTTTTCTGTAATATAACATTTTTATATTTCTATATAGGGTTTTTAAATAATTTTGTGAATATTAATTTTTTTATTTTATTACATTATTTAATAGGATTGTTATTAATTTTTTATTAATTATTCTTTTTTATTACTATCATTTAATTTGTTAAAAAAATATTGATGTTTTCTGTAAAGTAAAATTTTTTATTATATTTATAATAATATTATTATTATTTAATTAATATTAATAATAATATAAATATTACATTATAAATATTTTGTTTATTACTAAATGAATTTTATTATCTTATTTTATTATTTATTTTATTATACTATTATTAATATTTTTTTATATTTTTTTATTTTTTTATACTTTTTTCAATGGGCCACATGGAAAATAGTATTCGTTACGGCCCACCGTCCAAAAAAAGTTTCAAAAACTGGGTAAGGATTTATGCAACGGACTCATCACAAAAAACTATTTAGATAAATGAGAAATCTATTTGTGATAGATCTCTATACCACCAAAAATATTTTTTTTTCAATTGACCATCGAAAAAAACATTATTTGTGAAGAACCACCGAAAAAAAACACTATTTATGACATCCTTTTCTACAATGTAGAATTTATGATGGGATCCCATCCCAAATGCCCCATTTCAAAAGTCTAACTTTCTAGTAATGAAACAATATAGAATTTATAATATCTAGATAAAGGGTATACATCTGAGATAATAAATTCCACAATATATCGATTAATGAATTCTATGTATCCACCCTTTAATATAAGGAATGATATATAGTGTGTTTACAATGTAAAGGCATTTGAAGAAAAGTTCATCCTATTCATAATATATGGTTAATAAATACATACGTATATATTGATCAAATCTTTAATAAAAATTAACATTACATAAGAAATATAGAGAATGAGTTTTGGTGGTTGTACAAGAATATATCCCATGTGTATCAAAGGAACCATAAATAAATATTTTCATAAAAAAAGATCCTTGTGAAAATAATACATCAAACAATAACACATAAGAAGGATCAATAATCATCTTTTTTGATATCATGGTCTAAATATCCCAAATAATAAATATAATTATTTCTTTATGTAAAAATATGTAACATAATTCCCATGAGGTTAAATAATTTTGAATATGATAATAAAAAAGGGGGTCAATAGTTAAAAGAGTATTTGGAGAGAATTTTTAACATTGAATAAAAACACATACATATCACTTCAAGAGTAACATTTAAAAAGCGTAAGAGAACAATTTTGAAAAATATTACTTTTAGAAAGAATCTCCAATAATAGAGCCTTGATAATGATATATATTTTTCTATATAGAGCTAAAGATAAACATTTTAGTTTTAATGGATCCATTTTAATTCCTTGAAAATAAAGTTGTTGAAAGAGAAAATTTTAAAATGAGTAATAAAACAATATTTTTATTAAAAATAGTTTTTAAAATTTGGATTATAAAATACCACATTATAAAATATTATGGTTGGAGAATCAAATCATGTAAAAAATATTCATGATAATATATTTTAACTTAGTGATATAATATTTGAGATATCAATATCCTTTATGGGAAACATACTCCATGATACAAGGATTATTTGAAAAGTGGATTGTGTGATAAAATTTTTAAAAAAATATATTAATATTCAACATTATAAAAATAAATAATGTAGATATAATATAAGAAATATTTTTTTTGAAAATGATAATAACACAAGGAATGAATTTTTTTTACCAAATATACTTATTATTGTGGTAACTGTTGTTTCAAAAGAAATTTGAAGAAAAGAACCTAATATTGATTAAAATATCCCAGTAATAAAAATGAAAAAAAAGTATAAAAAATTATTGGTATTTTAAATCAAAATTACACTTTACATATTAGAAATGTTATATATCATGTAATATTTCAATGATTAATAATTAAGACCAAGATAACTCTTACATTTTTTAATTATGAACTCAACCATGTTCTATCCACTTTTATGATGAAAAAAACATACAAAATTACATTATTCAGAATCTTATTCAAATAATTATCTGTTATATTCCTTATTGATAATCATCTTTTATAAATATATAAATCAATTATAGTTACTTTTATCATTAGGTAGTAGGACGTTTTATTATTTATTTCATACCAAAATCACCCCCTAATTTGATAAATTATTTATTAGTGTTTTCAAATTCATAATTCCATGATTAAAAATGAAATAATAATCATATTTTAAAATTCTTCCATAAGTATATTATTAATCATGTAAGAGAAATGAATACGGTTTAGGAAAATTAAAAAATTTATAAACTAGTTCTGGTGTGTTTAATGTTGAAATAGTGATATGCTAACGACTATTTAAAAACACTATTAAAAATTTTATAAAATAATTAATATAAGTTAATTTCATTATAATTGAATTATATTTTCATTATACAGAAATTTTTAATTAGTCATGACATAAGCATTATATGATCGTCCGTGAAGGTGTTAAAACTATCCCAAGTTGGAGTTTGCTAAAATGATTTATTAGTAAATGTTATTAGAAAATGATAATATAAAATTTGAAAATTATTAAAAAATTAATTAACAATAATATCCTCATTCAATTGATTCATGTAAACATCAATGATCGACGGTGATGAAAAATGAATTCAGTTTCTCGTGGAGGTTGTAATTTTCATATATGAACCATTAATGATCCAATTTCTCAATGAAGGGAAAATTTATGGTATATGAAAAATTATTATTTAATATTGCCAATTATTTTTTAAATATTATATATACTCAAAATATACATTATTTTACCTAAAAGTATTGGTGGTGTTGAATAAAATACTAATAGCATCTTATTTTGGAGGTAATAGTCTACACATATTCACACGTGATTATTTTATTTTTCCTAATGGATTTGATAAATTAATAGAAAATTGTAACAACATAAATATGATAAAATTAAAGTATTTAAATTAAATTAATACATTAATTGTTGTTTGTAGAATAAATTTCAATGAAGAAATTGTGATGAAGAGTTATGTAGTGGTTAATAATCATGTCAGAGACTTCAGTTTTATATGGAATTATATTTAAAAATGAAGTCATTGTGGTAAATATTTGTGACAATAGTATTTTTAATAATGTTTCAGGTCATATAATAATTGTTTTGGTGGATTTTCATGAAAAAACATTAAATAATTGGTGAGTATTGAAGGGTGGGAACTATAACCTGTTTATAAGTTAAGGGACATATAGTTTTGGTTGTAACCATTACATTTTCAACTATGTAAGTTTACTATTCAATTTTCAATGGCTCAAAAATGAAAAAAATGTTGATTTTAAGTGTGTGTTGGAAAATATTCTCCTCATATACTCATTTTATAGGCAACCTTGATCATTTTTAGGAATTTTTTATCCTTTTAGTTGTTATAGAAATTTAATTTTAATAAGATAATTAATTTCTGAACTCTAGTAATTAATTTTAATAAATAAAATTGGAATTTTCCATATTAAATAATTTTTCAATTATTATTTAAATTTTAAATTACGTTTTATTAAATAATATTTCTATATATTTGAAATTTTAATTTTTCAACGAAACTGACTAAATAATATCAAAATTGTTTTTATAAAAATAATATTTTTCATCTTAAAATTTATATATTACATAAAAGTATCATTGTCTCTAATTTTAATAATATATATTAATTTATTATAAAAAAATGTGTTTTTTATTTTAAGTCAATACACAACCAAATATCACCTTGAAAATTATTGATTCAATGAAAATATGAAAATCTCAGTAGTGTAGAAAACATTTTTTATGGAAATTATTTTTTAATTTTTACGTCGGATTTTGGTCAATGTTATTACAAGAGATGTTATAAACATTTTTTTTACGTCGGGTATTTTTCAAACGATGTAAAAAATAAAAAACTGAATTGTTTTTCACGTCAGTTGATAAAAACTCGACGTAGAAAATGCTTCGATGTTGTGGTTTATTATGTTAGTTCTATAATAACCGCCATCATATATACTCTTTAACTTCTGTAATTATACAACTGACATCATAAATCACTCCTCTGCAGAGTTTATCACGTCGATTATTTTCAGAACGGATGTGATAAACCTGTGTACCAAGAAGTTTCCAACGCCTATTAAATAATAATCGATGTGAAAACATATCTACTATGTCTATTATAAAATATCTGATGTAAAAAAACTATTCATTTCCATTTATTATTTCGGTTATGAAATAACTGACATAAAAACCATTACCCATGAATTTATTACATCGGTTTCCAAATAACCAATGTTAAAACTAATTATAATGCAATTGTTAAGTCGGTTATAAAATAACCAACATAAAAACACATTTTTTAAATAAAACTGATCAACCAATTCTATGACCTGCCGAAAGACCTGAAATAGACCAAAAACCTTCCAAAAATAGATTAGACCCCCCCACCCAATAGATGATGGCCACCACAAATCAACCACTACTATGCCCTACCAAAGGACCTGAAACAGTCAAAAAACATTCCAAAACTAGACAAAAACCTAGCCAAAAATAGACCAGAACCCCCCCCCCCCCAACTGTATTTCCCCCACCACACCCCTGAACACCCCCACCCAACTGAACACCCCTAGACCAAAAAACATACCAAAACCTAACCAAAACACAACCATAACCCCCCCCCCCCCACTAGACATCCCCCACCATAGCCATGTTTACCCCCCCCCCCCCCACCCTCATGGACACCCCCATCCCCTGGACAGCACTCCCACACCCCTGGACAGCCCTCCCACACCCCTAGACCCCACCTTTCACTGGACACCCCCACCACAGCCCTTGACACCCCCTCACACCCCTGGATAGCCCCCAACCCCCTAAACAACCACCCACACCCATGGATAACCCCCCACCCTCCTTGACACCCCCACCCCATGAACAACACTCCCACACGCTTGGATGGACCTCATAGACCCATAGAACCCCTCCCCCACTTGACAGCCCCCACCTCACCCCAAGACACCCCCATCACACCCTAAGACTACACCACCCCCTTCATAGCCCCCACACCCCTGGATATCACACCCACCCTCCATGACATCCCCACCTATTGGACAGCACTCCCACACCCCTGGAGAGCCCTCCCACTAAATTAGAACCCCCCCCCCCCCCACTAGACATCCACCCCACCACTGGACACCCGCTAGAAATCATCCCACTCACCTGTACATCCCTCCCACCCTCCTACACATCATCCCACCCCACTGGATAGCCCCCACCAAACCCCTAGACACCCCCACCTCACTAGACATCCCCAGACAAAAAACAGACCAAAACCTGACCAAAACCAGACCAGAACCCCCCACCCCACTAGACAGCCCTGACCACACCCCAAGACCCCCCCCCCCCCCCACACAACGCTAGACTATCCCCCATGCCCCTTGGACAGCCCCACACACCCCTGGACCACCCCCCACCCTCATGGACACCCCCACCCCCTAGATAGCACTCCCACACCCCGGGAAAGCCCTCTTAAACCCTTAAACCCCCCCCCCCCCCCCCACCCTCTTGGGCACCCCCAACCCACTGGAAAACACTCCCATGGACAGCCCTCCAACACCCCAACCTCCCCCCACTGGACTTCCCCCCCCCCACACACACCTCTGAACACCCTTGGACATCCCCCCTACTCGCCTGGATATCCCTCCCACCTTCCTGGACACCCTCCCACCCCAATGGACAGCCCCACTACATCCTTGGACACCCCCCACCTCACTGGACACCCCCATACTAGAAATAGACCAAAACCCGACCAAAACTATATCATAACCCCCCCCCCCCACCCTCTAGACAGCCCCCACCACACCCCTAGACACCACACCCCACACTCACACACAACCTTGGACTTCCCCCACCCCCTGCACAGCCCCCCCACAGCCCTAGAAAACCCCTCCCCCACCATCCTGGACACCCCCACCCCTTGGGCAACACTCCCACACCCCTGGACAATCCTCCCAAACCACTGTAAGCATCCCCCTAACACGCCTGGACAACCCCACCCCACTGGACAACAATACCCTGGACATCCCTCCCACACCCCTAGAACCCCCCCCCCCTAGACCCCCTAGACACACCATGGACATCCTCCTACTCGCCTGGACATCCGTCCCACCATCCTGGACACCCTCCCACCATCCCACGCCACTGGAAATCCCCCACCACACCCATAGACATCCCCAACCTCACTAGAGACCCCTAAATGAAAAACAGACCAAAACTAGACCAGAACACCCCTCCCCACTAGACCACCCCCACCACATCCCTAAACACCCCCACCCCATGGACAACCCCCACACCCCTAGACACCCCCTTACCCATGTACATCACTCCCATACACCTGGACAGCACTCCCACACCCCTATAACCCCCGCCCCTCTAACCCTCCTGGACACCCCCCCATTGGACAACACTCAACTTAATAGCCCTCCCACACCCCTAACCCCCCACATTTCAGGACTGCCATCTACACCCCTGATCACCCCCTGGACATCCCCCCACTCGCCTGGACATTACTCCCACCCTCTTGTACAACCTCCCACCCCAATTGACAGCCTCCAGCACACCCATGGACACCCCCACCTCACTGGACACCCCACGACAAAAAATCGACTAAACCCTGACTGAAACCAGACTACACCCCCCCCCCCACCTCACTAGACACCCCATGACAAAAAATAGACTAAACCCAAACTAAAACCAGACTAGACCCCCCCCCCCACTGGACAACCGCCACCACCCCCCCGGACACCCCCACACCCATTTACTTCCCCCACCCCTTGGACAACCTCCAACACCCCGAACCCCCCCCCCCCCCCCCCCTCATGGACAGCCCCACCCCGAGACCGCACTCCCACACCAATGGAGATCCCTCCCACACCCCTAGACGCCCCCCCCCACACACACACAACACTGGACTGCTTTCCAACACCCCTGGAAATCCCCCACTCGACGAGATATCTCTACCACCCTCTTCGACACCCTCCCACCCTCCCACCCCACTGGACAACCCCCACCACACCCTGGGCCACCCCCCCCCCCCCCACATTAGTAGAAACCCCCAGATCAAAAACAGGAAAAAAAAACCCCAACTGAAGCTAGACTAGAACCCCCCCCCCCACCCCACTGCCCCCCCCAGACACCCCTGGACAACCCCCACACCCATGGACATCCCCCCACACCCCTGAATAATGCCCTCCCTCCTGGACACCCCCACCCCGCTGGACATCACTCCCCTAGATAGCCCTCCCACACTACTGGACCCCCCCCCCCCCAACCCCACCCCACTGGACTACCCCCAACACCATGAACACCCACTCAACATCCCACCACTCTCCTGCACATCCCTACCACCCTCCCACCCAACTGGCCAGAGCCCACTACACCCTTGGACCCCCCCTCCAACCTGACGATACAGACCCAAACCAAAAACAGACCAAAACCATACTAGAACCACCTACCCCACTGGACAGCCCCCACCAAACCGTTGGACACCCCCACAACCCTGTACTGCCCCCACCCCTGGACAGCTTATGTTGGGAGAGGAGACGCAACTATCCCACGGGGGATTGAACGTCACCAGATGGTACTCATCACTCTCTCATGCGAATATTGGGCTCTAAATATGTTTTACCAATGCTTTCTTTCCCTGTAAACATAATTCATTCTATCACTTTGATGTTATTATATCCAGGGTAAACGTCATCATGTGTGACTAGAATACCTGGATCTTGGCGGTGGAAATCTCTCAGATCTTACGGGACTGGAAATGATTCCCACAAGACTACTAGATTTTGTATTTGATGTCATATCCATTTGTCATTGTTGTTGTCTATACTATATTTCTTTACCTTTTAAGTGTTCCTATAAAAATAAATAGAAAAATATATTAGTTTTCAAATGATAAAAAAACATTAATAATAAAATAAAATAGATGATATAACAAATATATCCTTATAGTAATGAGTTGCAGAAGTCTGGATGTCCAAATTAAAAAATGGATGATACTATGTCCAACTATCGTCACCTCATCTGTAGGTAATGGTACTCGAGATAATTTATCTATAATATCCTATACAGTGATCCTATTATTCTCTACAATTAATTATTGATTATGAAATGTATCTTCTATACAATATACCAGGACATATTCAACAATATGATGTTGAGGATCATCAACATACTACACGCAATAAGTAGTAAGTTGCGGCGGAAGAGTAGGATAAAAAATGAGGTTTATAGGCTGAGGTGGGGGTAGGAGCTACGGGTGTAAGTGGAAGATAAATAATGGGGTCTGTAGGGGGAGGTGGAGGAGTGGGAGATGCATTATGAAATTTTCTTTCCTTTTCTGCAAACATAGACTATACCAAGGATCTAATATTTTCATCAATCTTCGCATCAATATTATGAAATTCAGCCTCCAAGGATTATATTTTTTTATAAACACCCTCAACATAAGATGTTGAATAATGTGGAAAGACTTTTCTTACTGATACACCTGCCAGAAATCCTCTTACACAACAAGGATGTTTGAGATTTCCAAATGCTAAAGATAAAATAATATTCCCCCCAGCAGCTGTAAATACCCCATGTGACCTCTACTCCTTGAGAAAATCCTGTAGTAATTAATTTAAAATTTCATTAATGATTGAAATAATATGAAGTATATAGTTAACTTAATAAATAAAATATAAATCATACAATCCTCTCAAATATGATTGTCAAATCATCTAAAAGATATTTCCCTTTTTTCCCATCCAAGCTATCTTCTATTTTTCATGTCTAGATGGAGGGGATGGAGGGGCCACCTCTCCAGATCTCGAAGACTTAGATCTGGTTTTTTAATTTTTCCTCCATCATTTGTACTTAAAATATTATATACCCTCCCCAAGATAAACTATAAGGGTATACATTTTTATATTGGATCTCCTGATGATATTTATTTGATTGTTGAAAATTAATAATAACAAATCATTAACAAAACATTAATAATATCATTTATCTAAGAAAACATATAAAAGATTACATGTCCCTTAACAAAAATGAATCTTTTCTTCAACTTTAAACAAACTGTCTCCATGTGTCTTCATCTATGAAAGGATATATATAACATGGATTGTCATTAATCCTATGACCAAAAATGAAATCACATGAGAGGGTTGATTTGAAATCCCTCCATCTCCTGGAAGACATCGATAAGAATTTCTTCCTTACTCCTCCAGTGTGAGGAATATCAAATGTCATCTAATAAAGAATAGGTTAACGTATTATATATACAAGAATCATTTAAAGAATAGGCAAGAAATATAAAAAGGTATTACCAAAATCGTCTCCCACAACTGAGAGATTATCTATTTGTCCACACTTCTCCAGTAATCATACAAAATGCATACTTTTCTCTTATATGGATTTGATACAAAACTCTTAAAATATTTTGCATTTGGACCTCTAGGAATATCATCGTTACCAAACTCAACGAGTATCCTATAATACTGTGAACGGTAAAGTGATAATTTTGGTAAATGTGTGCACCCACATTTACTAACTCTTCAACTCTTTATCGTAATGGGAGCACAAAAAGAAGATTGGGTAACATCCAGAGGAGCATGTGAATATTCCTCCCTAGAGGTATGACCAATATTCTCATATTCAGAATCATTTGTTTGATTAAATGATTGATCTATTATTATTCTCCAAATAAAAAAACTAACATTAGTTCACAAATATATAAATTAAAATATTACAATACTAATGTAAACATAAAATATAAAATTGTACTAACTTACATAAAAGTAAACATGGATAATATGGTAATATTGTTAAAAAATGGTAAATATTGTAAAGATAGTAAATATGGTAAACATAGTAAACATGGTAAACCTGGTAATGATGGTAAACATGGTAAATTAATAGTCATTAGACAAAAATAATAGATATATAATTTATGTTATGATAAACAAGATAAAGTAAACTAAAAAATTAAAAAAACAAAAACAAAAACTTATTTGTTTTAATACATGTTTTAATATTGAAAAAAACATAAAATATCTTACATTTAATGAAAATAATAAATGTAAGAAAGAAATAAAAAATGTTACCAGTAATTTTATGAATGTACAAATGGATTGTTTTCCCAAATTATTTCATCGTGATCATTCATTATGACACAAACCAGGTCTTCAAAATGCTCATCATTATGTTTTATTAATCATTCCTTAGATGTAGGGATATCACATAAAGTTTCATCTACATAAAGTTCATCCTCACCAAAATATAGTTTTCCCCTTGTAAAATAATATCCCACTGCATTTCTGATTGATCTTACACATATAAAAATTATTTTTTAGGTGTTTCCATTATAAAACAATAAATTGTGTCTTACAATATATTCAAATGTACAACTGTCAATCTAGATTCATCGTGTCTGAAACTATTATTACCGATAAACCATTTACAGTTAAAAAAGGAAGTTTTATTATAAAGTAATCAACCTCCCATATTTCTTCAATCACTCCATAATATGCACTTGATGCAGAAATTGGGTTTTTTTATTTAACATTCTAAAATTGAATTGCTTATCCAAACAAAATACACCACTAATCTGAACTGCACTTCTATTGTCCTAATATTTCTTATGAAATGTATACCCATTAAAGTCAATACTGGACCATGTTATCACATTTAAACATGGACCACCCACTACCCATTTTAATGTCTCTGATACATCTGATCTACCAAGAAAGGTCTTTTTAAACCATGAAAAAAAATTGTTGTAATCATTCTAAATCCACATTTATTTATTATTTGGATGACATTGTTTCAACTCATTAATATGAAATGTGATATATGGTTGAGAATTAGCTATGTTATTAAGGATTTAAAATTATAACTTCTTTATTTGTTCAGCTGTAAATGATTTGAATTTCAAGCCACAAATCCCCTTTACCTCATTATTAACTTGTTCATGGCAAGATGGAGGCAAACCTATGTGTTGTACCACAGCCAAGTAGCTCATACAAAACCCTAAACCCTCCTCAGAAATGTACTTTTCAATAGTGGAGGCTTCAGGTTGATATAGATTCTTAACATACCCCTTTAATATTTTCATATATCATTAAAAAGGATACATCAAATGAATTTATACAGGTCCAAAAAGATTTATTTCTCAAACCTAATGAATCATTAAATGTACCATTATATCAAAAAAAGTTGGAGGAAAATACATTTCCAATTTACAAAGTATATATATTTCATCCTTTTCCAAAAATGTTCAAAGCATTCACATCAATCACCTTATTACAAATTTAATTGAAAAAATAACACAACATAATTATAGTGTTTTTGACATGGATGGGAAATATTCAATGCAATGAAACTGGTAGAAGATGTTGCATCATGACGTGACAATCATGAGATTTCATACCTATAAACATCAAGTCCTTCAATGAGACAAATTTATTTACATTTGAGGAATAACCTTGAGGCACTTCGATATCATGAAGACACAGACAAAAGATAACATTATCCCTTTGGATATTGTATGACATGCCGGGGGAAGAAATGTTCACCTTCCATTAGGAGTGGGAGATAACTCCAAACGTATTCCCATTAACAGTTAGTCTATTCTTGAATTCAACCCATATTTTTTCTTTCCTTTATCATATAACAATGTTTCAATCAAACTATCACATATATTCCTCTCCATGTGCATGAAATCAATGTTGGGTTTAACTACATGATATCTCCAATTTGGTATCTCAAACAATATGGACCTTTTCTTCCAAATATGTCTAGCATTACCGGATTTCTGTGTCATTCCCAATGTCACATCAATTTTTTCCACCCTCTCAAAATAAAGATCAGGGGATAAAGGTTTTTTAGTAATATAAAATTATTTTCAGCCATTTAATGCCTTTTTTAGTCTTCTATAAGAGTGATCCATAGGCAAAAACTTTTGATGACCCATGTACACTGTTTTCCCCACTTGGTGCAATTGACAAAATGAAGTTTGTTGTTCACAAAATGGACATGCTTTATTGCATTTAACAATATATCCAGAAAAATTTCCATATCCTGGGAAGTCATTTATAGTAAAAATAAGAACTACATATAGTTGAAAATATTTTATTTTTTAGGAATCATACATCCTAATACAAATCCTCCCATAAAAGATTCAAATCATGAATCAATGGTGACAAGAAAACATCAATATCATTCTAGGGTTGCTTCGGACCATAGATCATTATACTCAACATGAAATATTTGCACATTAAACAAACATCAGGAGAGGGGATGTAAATTAACAATAAAACTGGCCACGAACTATGTGTGCTACATAGGGTTTTTATGGATTCATTCCATATGTTCACAACCCTAGTCTGAGATTTCTAATTTTGTTTCCAAATATAGGATACTGCTCATCAATTTTCTTCCATTGTTCAAAATAAGCTGGATGACATATTTTTACATCACATATCTTCTCATCAGCATACCATATTAACCTTTTTCATTATGTCAATCATAAAATAAATGTTTGAAATGATAAATAATAAGAAGATGCCAAAATACCTTGGAAGGGATCCTTGTAATCTCTACATCATCCTGTGATTTTTCTTTCACCTTATACTTTGATGTCCCACATTTAGGACACCCTGACAGAAATTCTTATTCCTTCCTATATGTCATACAGTCATTCAGACAGGCATGTATTTTCTGGTATCCCAATACCATTGGGCATAATATTTTCTTGTCCTTATAATGTGAATCTGTAAGATTGTTATCTTTTGGAATAATGTATTTCATCAATTGTAATAGATCTATATCACTTCAATATCTCCATCAATTTTTCTACTTTAGGTTAATCAATCTTAACACTGCCAAAAAACCATAAAATCTGTACAACCAGGATACAATGGTTTTTTAGAATCACCATATAGACGCACAACTTTAGGTTCTATCTAAATTTGTTATGCTTCAATATCGAAAATCATTTCTTCAATTCCATCGAAGTTACCATTTTGTGAATCATCATCATCAGTAGATTTGAAATTCCATCTAGTTTCACCATGCCAAATCCAAGTGCTGTAATTCAAATTAAAATCAGGAAAATCAGATGACCTTTTATCTCTCTACTTTTCAACTTCTTCATATTCAATCATTATAGGCATGGATAGGAAATTTTTTTACTTCTTATAACATTTCGTTTAGAAAATTCCAAAAAGGCATCAACACCTTCGTCATGTTCATTACTCATTCGATGTGCAGTAATCCAACTTCGACTAATTATTACCTATAAAAAATATCAAAATTATACATCTTTTTATTATATGACAAATATATGTTTTTATGAAAAATATCATAATTTGAATGTAAAACATTTTTGAAATATAAAACAATTCTATGCATATTTAAAAAATATATATATTCATGAAAATGATTTTAAAAACTAAATATAGTTAGATATAACAGTTTTATATTCATCTTGGATCCTTTATTCATAAGGTTCACAAAGAATACATCATGGTGCAACTGGATACCAAAATCACCCTTCAATAAAAAATAAATATGAAGTATAAATATTAAAATATGTATACATTCACTACTGAAAATTACACAGATCCTAATGATTTGAAACCTCTGGATATCCCCCACCCCCTCTAGATATCCCCCACCCTTTGGACACCACCCCCACCACCTTGGACACTACCCCCACCCGTGGACACCCTTACCCACTGGAAAACACCCCCCACCCCAAAGGACACCACCCCCACCCCATTGGACATCACCCCCACCCCCTTGGACACCCCTTGGACAACCCTTGGACACCACCACCACCTTGGACACCCCCACCACCTGGACAGCACCACACCCCTCTCGACACCCCCCCTGGACACCACCCCCAACCCCCATTGCACACCCCCAAACCTCTCGATAGCCCCGACCCCCTTGACAACCCCCCAAACCCTCTGGATAGACCACTACCCCCTTGGACAGCCCACACCCCTTCGACACCACCACACCTTGGACCCCCCCCCCCCACACACCCTCAACTGCCCCCCCCCCCCACCTCTATAGACACCCTGGACACCCCTAACCCTCTGAACAACCCTTTAACCCTCTGGACAGCCCCCCATCACTCTATAGAGCCCACCATCACCAAGAAGCCCCCACCCCTCTAGACAGTCCCACCCCATGGACACCCTCTACCCCCCTGGACAGCCCATTCACCTCCCTGGACACCCCCCCCCCCCCCCCCGCTCCCCCAGCCCCTTGGACTTCCCAACCCCCTTGGATTGCCCTCACAGCCCCCGAACACCACCCCCTGCCCCTTTGACATCCCATGCACCCCCTTGGACACCCCTATACAACTTGGACAGCTCTTGAACCGCCCTGGACACCACCCCACCCCCTTGGAAATCACCAGAACAACACCACGTGCATGGACAACCCCCCAACCCTAGACACCCCCCACACCCATTGGACACCCCCTGAACACCCCCACCCACTTGGACAGCCCCCCCCCCCCCTCTGGAAGGCCCCACACCCCCTGGATATCCCCCACCCCTCTAGAGACTCCCCACCCCATGGACACCCCCCTTGACAGCCCCAACCCTTGGGACACCCCCCAGACATCCCACAAACCCTCTGGATAGGCCCCCACCCCCTTAGATATACCCTCCCCCACCACATTGGACAACCCCCCCCCCCTCCCACACACACAGAAACACACCCCTAGACTACCCCCCCCCCCCCCCCACCTCCATGGACACCTTGGACACCCCTAAACCCTCTATACAGCCCCCTGAACCCTCTAGACAGCCCCCACACCTCTGGAAAACTCCCACCCCCTGAACAGTCCCCCACTCCAGGATATCCCTCCACCCCTCTCGATAGCCCCAACCCCCTGGACACCACTACACCCTCGGACAGACCACTCACCTCCATAGACACCACCCCACCCCTTGGACACCCTTATCCCCTTGTACAGCCCCCTCACTCCCCTAGACACCACCCCCTAGACAACCCAACCCTCTTGGACAGCCCCCACACCCCCTGGACACCACCCCCTCCCCCTTTGACATCACCTGCACCCGCTTGGACACCCCCAACCCCCTTGGACGGCTCCCAAATCCCCCTGGACACCACCCCCACCCTCTTTGACACCGCCAAAACACCCCACCCCATTGGAAAGCCCACCCATCTCCTCGGACACCCGCAACCACTTGCAGATCCCCCCACCACCTTGGAAACCCCCTGTACACGCGTACACACATGATAGAACACAAAAAAGAACCATAAACTTGCATGATATCACTTCCAAATGTTTATTTTAACATAAAATAATTTATCATTGTATAAATGATCTCTATGAAACATATAATGATAGAAATAACAAAGAAAAATAACATCTCATAAAATTATTTTAGGGAATCACAATAAATAAAAACTAAAAATGAGTCATGTGAGGCTTACTTGATTGTTTTGAGTCAACCTGATAGATCTGATGATAATAAATATGAAGAATGATGTTGAAAAAATGAGGCTGGAGGGAACAACTTCGAATTATCATTTCTAGTTTTTCCACGTGAGAGAAACGAGTCGTAGGTCGCCCGATAGAAGAAAACATAATGACGAAATACGGGGTGCGATTAATCATTTAAAATATTTATCACATCGGTTATTAAATAACCAGTGTGGTAAACTATTATTTTAAGGATTATAATGTCATTTATTTAATAACTGACATTGAAAAAAATTTATCACAACATATATAAAATAACTGACCTGATAAATGTCACTTTATCACATCAGTTCGTTTGATTGCTGATTTGATAAATTGCTGAGATTAGCTTTATCACATCGGTTTTTTATAACCAACGTGATAAAGCATTCCAGATTCTATTTCACATTGGTTATTCAATAACCTACGTAAAAAATCTAATATAAGTGTATTTTACGTCGGTTATAAAATAAACAACGTAAAAAATGGATCCTGGATGATATATTGATTATTAAAGATTTTGAACATTGGTTATATAGAACCGACTGGATAAATGTCGATGTGTTAAATGTTCTATTAACTTATGATCTATTTTTATTAAAGTAACAATTTAAATTATTCCAATAAATTTTGTACATTGGTATTATAGTTTTAAAAAATATTTAATAATAAATAATATTATTTCTTATTTTAATATCTGATCACATAAAATTATTTTTTCATCTTCTAGGCCATAATGATAATTTTATAAAAATTATATGTTACGAAAAAAAAACATTTTTTGACTAAAACCAACCATTTCGAGGAAAATTAACAATAATTAAATAATGATATGTATAATTCAAAATATTAGATCATTATATTAATTTAGTTTTCTTATATATATATATATAATTGTTGAAATATAAAGCCACAATGTTCGAAAAAATAATTTTTAGAACAAAACATTTTTTAAATATAATGTGATGGTATTTTTATTTATTGTCAAAAAATATCTTTTTGATTGGTGATAAATTAATTTTGATTTAATTAAATAAATTTATAAAAGTGATATAAATTAATTTTAATATAGGAATCAAAACTCAGTATGAAAAAGGTATTAATATCAAAATGAATTTTATAATGATATGCCTTTTTGATTCTAATGATAATAATCACACATTAACATCATAATAATTTCTAATAAAAAATAACATATATCCTCTATAAAATATCTAAGGGTATGATAAATGGTAGTGATAATCATCCATAATGACTCTACTAGAATGGATTTCATTGAGTGTTCTACAATTTCATTATTTTCCTACATATGATTTCACTCAAGCCTTACATGTTAGATTTCAGCTTGGACAATGAAAATGGAAAACCCTAGCTATCTCACCTCCTTCCAAATAACATAAAAATTGGCTTCCATTGTAAGAATTGTTCTTCTTGTTCCCATATTTCATATTTTAAAATTTTATTTTTTTAATATAGTTTGCCCTATTTATACATTCCAATTCAATGATTATCTTTAGAAACCATACTTAATATATATATATATACGCAAAAATTTCATTTTAGATCAATAATCCATGTGGATAATGATATAAAAGTCTTTTTTTAAAATAAAATGTTCAATGTAATCTTATTTTATTATAGATCCACCATTTTAGTTGTTATTACCCATAGGAACATCCATTCCAGATCCTACATCCACCAGTATTATTGAGACATGGATTTAATTTCGTAGAGAATTACAAAGCATATATATAACCAAAACATCACAATGTTATCCTATACCTAGATTTATCACTTAGAGTTATCCATATGTTTTTTACATAGTTTATGTTATCCTATTCCAAAGATACAATTTTCAGTATTTCCTTCACATTAAACCACCTACTATCCAAAAGGATTAACTATACCACTAAAATTGTGATTTATATTATCTTATAATCCATTAAATAATTTTTAAAAAATATCATAATATCTAATATGTTCTAAACCCTACTCTGAAATAAATTGTGACACCCCAGACCCACACTCCCTAATAAGGTTCCATAAATTCATATGTTACATACTATCTTAGATACTAAATATAGTTTAACAGGAATAACGATCCCATAATTAAAATACCTAATTTAAATATTTCATTACATAAATCCCCAATAACATTTATGTTTAGAGATATAGATATTTATGGTATTACATTTACTAACATTTCCCTTGTTATTTGAAACAAACATATATTTTGTCCATTATATATGAAAAAACATTATTCATATTAACTCTTCAATATATCACCAGAGTTCTTCCATATATATTATACATCTAAACATGGAATGTGTAATACTATTATTCATAATCAAGGGTATTTTAATTTAACAAATAGTGGGATAAGACAATTTATGAGGGAACCATAACTAGATTTGTCGAAAATATAATCATGGTATACATAATTTGTCAGAAATAAATAAAAGTCATTAAATCACAATCATATAAAACATATTTCATATAATATACATGAAAATAAATTAAAACATTGATAAAAATAATTACAGATCTCATTATGATGGAATGCATAATAGAAGACATTAGAAACATGCTTTCAAGGAATTGTGACAAGAAATTTTACCTATATAGGTAGAATTATATACCAAAACCAAATATTTTTTCTCAAGATATAGGTCGATGCACTGAGGGGATATAGAATTTTTAGGCCCACCAATCTTTTTATTATGTCTAATTCATTCATTGTAAAATTCTGCAACAAATTTCATATAATATCTATAAGTAACCTATGGGTGGATAAAAACATGGATATCCATGTAATAAAAAATATTGACTGTAAATACATAATCAAGATCCTTTAACAGGAAATAATCAACCTGAATTTCAATAGTTCAACATATAATAATTAAATTATCATTCTATTTTAACATCCACCAATATGATTTTTTTAAAATAAAATTTTATATAGTATAGCCTTATTAGTATTCATTTAATTCAGTGTTGTGAAAATGTTATCCTAAAGTGTTTAGAGAAACAAATTAGAGGATTAAGGAAATAAAATATTTCTATTTGAAAAAAGTAAACACAGAATGAGGTTGACATAAATGAAAAACACCCTTACAAAAAATGTTGTAAAACAATATCACAAAAGAAGGGATTAAGAATTGAATAGTTTGATAAAAATATTTAAATCCCTGAAATGATAAATTTTCATATTAAAGGGTAAATAATGAATCATGAAAACGATTAGGGTTAATCCGTTTTAAAATAATCAGTTAAATAGAAGATTAAACATAATGGTCTTTCAGAAAACATATTTATCCTATAAGAAAAAAATACAAATTTACATGTCAATTTCAAAGGTAACTTTTGAAATAGTGATATGGAGGATTATAAAAACATTTTCATTTGAAAATAGTCTACATTAATTTATAATTGATAAGAAATAAATATTATATTTGATAAATGATTATTGGAAGGAAAAATCATAATAAAGTGAAATGAAAATCCATCTTTACTATTTTAAAAATACCTCAGTTCAAAACACACAGTATAAGTAGAGTTGGAGACCATTAATTTGTATAAAAATGTCTTTATTCCACATATATGTATATAATCTAATATATACAAAATTATTTGGGAGTAATAACCCAATAATAAAATAATAATGTTCATGATGAAAAAAACACAAGGAAAGGCAACTTGAGTTATCAATATCGCTTATAGTAAACATACCCCTTAATGTTTGATGTATTTTATGAATGGTTTTGATTTGTATAAATTTTAATAAATAAAATATAAATAAATATAAATAAATTTTATAATATACCCATATGATATTAAATAATTACAAGATAAATTTCCATAACATAATGAATGGAAATAGAGTTACCAAAAAGCCTTACAAATGGCGGAAAAAACTTAGTCAAAAGTCATTTGATGAAAATAAAATTATTTTTTTAATATTTTAAATTTATAAAAACATTATATGATAAAAATATATATCAATTTTTATTGAATACACCATTCAATAGAAATCATGGTTCATAACTTAAATAAGTCTTAAGGATAAACATTTTGTGGAAAAGAATCCTTGTGACTTGAGTAACATTTTAATCAAATCCCCTTAAAATATAGGTTTTCTAATTGATGATAAAATAAAATTATGTAAATATAATTAATGATATTATATCTAAAATAGGTGTTATATAAACATAAAAAATTTAAATTTGCTTCACAATATCGACCATGTCTCAATATGTTGAATTTGAGATGAAAAGCCTAACCTTGGTCATGATTCATTCTATGCTATAACCTAACCTCCTGAATAATTAAATTAATTTCATTAAATATAGAACAAAATAAATGATATATATATATAAACATTTATACCGTTCATTTAGAATAATTATATATATATATAATATTAGTAATTTCTACTTATTTTCAACAATAGGTCTAAATAATCTTTATTGATTTGAACTAGTTTTGTAAAAGTTCTATTCGTATAAATTATTTTCCAAAATTAATGAATTATTTGATAATATAAGTTAATTTATTAGATGTTAAAATCTATTTCATAAACATATTTTTTTATTTCATTAAAATATTTGTCATTATTAATAAATATGAAATTGGGGAGCCACATGTTTGAGTTTTTCCTAATGAACAAAGGGTGATTTTTTAACTAATGAGTTAAATGTTGATAAAAACACACTTGAAAAAAATATAACATTATTTACATATTTTTATGAATTATAAAAATAAATAATTTATCACATTCATCCATGACAATAATGTAAAATAATGTTCATGTTTGTAGTTAGACCAACACAAACATAATCATATTAGGATTACTGAATGATTATTAGACGGTTTAGTTTTTCTATCATTATATTGGATTAATAATTATATTATATAGTTTTTATTATAGTGTTATAGAATATTATTTCTTTATTATAATGATAATATAACTTATATAAAATTGGTACATCAATTGAATAGATCAGTTTCCTCTTACTAAGCTAATTTTAAATGATTCAATTAATGATGATCATCTGTTAATAATATCATTAATAGGTTGTGCGATATTATATACAATAATTTTAGTGATAACAAAAAATTTATAAATTTTAATTCCATCCCCATGACTTAACATGTATAGTGGTGATGAAATGAAAGATGGAAATTAATTGTTCCATGGATACGGTAGTCTGTATGTACACATAGATGATGATTTCATTTTCATAGAACATGATGAATTTGAACAATATTTTATTATTTCTAAATCATTAAAATGATATTAATATCATATTTAGTTATTAAATCCAAAATTATACTATCCTTTTATAGTGATTATGGAGAAAGAAACACATTGTGTCATGGAGGCGGTAATCCGCACAATGCATGAATGAATGTTTCTTTGTTCTTAATTGAAATGAGAAAATGTGACTAATTTTTAACATAATATCATAATAATTTTTGTTATATAACCAATAATTATTTGATTATATAGCTATTTGAAATTTTTAATATTCAAATAAAAAATATAAAATACATAAATTAAGTACAAATTATTACTCGTGTTGAGCAGTTTTAAATTTCCTAGGTTGATCCAATGTAAATTGATGGAATATGATAAAATCATATGACTAAAAGCACAATAGAGAGAAATTTTATTATAGTAGAATGACAAATGATATGTATTCATTAGTAATGATAATAGTTTTGTGCTCCATCATGGGGTAGTGAGAGAACCCATTCATATGAGTTGTGAATTGAATTTTTTATGTATTTCAACTTATTATAAATAGATCACATGTTAAAAATATAACATTTCTATAAAAGTAGACAATAATTAAATGGAGGTTGAGATACGTTTTAGAACATATCAACTACTTAATTATAAATATTTTATTACATGTTTAAATCCCTTTATCCCTTGAATTATTATTTTTTCTTTTTAAGCTTTAATTGTTGTATCTTTTTTTACCTATGGTAACAGAAAACTCATGCATAAAAATAAAGTATTCCATATTAAATAATTCAGTCCTAATGATAAAAAATATAAAACCCATTTATTTTATGCAATTTATAAATTCTATAAAAATAAATTTAAAAAAAGGGAATAATTTTTTAAATACCATATTTTAAAAAATATAACATAAGTTGAAAAATATAGAATATGATATATTGATTTTTTTAAATTTAAAATAATAAATTCGGTTTTAAAAAAATTTATTTTAAAAATGATACATTAATTTCCAATTGAAACCTATATTCTAATAATTTTATTCAACAAAATATTTTTAAATAATAATTTTTTTACTATTAACCTACATATAAATATATTTAAAAAAATCCCCAAAAATATTCATATCAAATATTAATTTGATGAATCATATATTATTACTCATTTTTTAAAATTCAAATCCAAATTTTATAAATTTATCGTGAAAATAAACTGTGATATATAATGAAAATTTAATTTTATAGGAAAATATTTTTTTTTAATATTAATTATTTTCATTCATATTTCCTATTATAAAATAATTAAATTATTATTAACAAAATAATTGTTTCAAATATATTATATTATAATTTATCACCATTTTCTCAAAAAATAAATTTGTATCACATATAATGATAATATTTATAAAAAGACATTTATATAATTAAATTGTGGTAATAATCATTTTATCCATAAAAATAAAATTAAATCCACATTAATATTAGTCCTTATTTTATTTATATAATTATTTCATAAACCATTTAATCATAATCATTTAATATAATTCAGTATCTCTATAATTATAGTATAAATATATCACAGTTTCATTTTAGTCTAGGTTGCATGTTGAGAAGGTTATCAAACACATTGACTCACTTAATGGTAATTATATGATAAAATTTTGGGGTCTTATGGGTTATATGGAATTCATGCTAAAATGTTTAAAATATTAGTAAATTATTCAAAACCTAATTTCTACCTTGTTGAATTATTCCTCTACTAATCTAATAAGTCCATAAGGCCTTATGAATTATCTCTTTCTAGTGATCTTACTTTATTTCGATAGTAGTTTTTATAATCCTAATTATTTTTATCTTCAAAAGTACTTATAGGAGTTCACATAATACTCTATCGCTTTAGAAAATTACAACCTCATGAATTTATCTCCAATAAATTCTCTTGTTCTTCATTCTTAGTTCACCCAATCACAAATGAGGCATAATGTATCCTCAATCCCTGATGGGATAATGAAATTGTGAACATTTCCATCGTATCTTTTTAGATAATAATATTTCAAACCCCAACACTCTATATTCATGTTATTTCTTGATGTAATGGTTCATATATTTCATCATTTTATGGGACACCATAATTTTTGGCTAATTTTATAACACATTGAATTTTAATGTTGAACAATGATCTATCCTTGCTTATTTTGAGATCTTCAAATAGATATCTCAACCATGTAATTTCTTTACATGATGTTTTTTGTTATAACATAATTCTTTTATGTTGTGGATAGTAAAATGAATGTATCGTATAAATCTAGATCAACATGATTTTATAAAAGTAAAAGACATAACCAATGGTGTTTTTTATAAATATGTGTCACCCCTAAAGTCTACATCAAAATAGCCAACTAATAGATCATCCTATCTAAAGAAAACAGAGGTATATTATGTTATTTTAGGATATCTCAAAATAAAATATTTATAATCCTTATGTTATTTCCTTTGATTTTATTTAACATTCTTAAAACTACCATTTATAGGTAATATCCAGTGGAGTTTACAACATGGAATACATGAGATTCCCTACCACTAATACAAATGGTAATTTCACCATGTGTTATTCCATTTATTCTATTCATAGCACTTCTCTATTAATGATTTTTAAGTGGATAGTAAGAGGATTTGAAATATCATTCCATCTCTTCAATGAAAAAATTTTGAGGATATTTCAGATATATTATCTCTTATATATAACCAATATTAATTTATTATTATCTCATTCAATCCTTATTCCTAATATTTTATTAATCACTGAGGTATTTTAGTTCAAACATCCTTGAATAGTATTTCTTCAAAACTTAAAAATATTTGATTTAATGAATCAATAGAAGCATGTAATCCTTGTATAATAGTATAATGAATAAATTCTCATCACTATTCTCATTCTAGTAATAGCAATTATCACAATTTCTTTACTTGAAACCCTTATCATCAATGAATGATTCAAACTTATAGTTCCACTGTGTTGACTCCAATTTCAGACTACTAAGAATTTTCTTGAGTATTTAAAGAAAGAAAAAGTTATAATAATCCTTAAACCTAGTATATTTCTGTAAGTATATTTTCTCTTCTTGTTCCCCATAAATAAATTTTACTATCACCACAATTTATTTAAAATTTAATCTTTTTTAAGAAACCAAACATAATACATATTTATTGGTGGTATGTTTGACTTTTAAAGAAAATATATTAGAATACATGAAACCCTCAATATAACATAAAAAACATTTACCACTAGCCTCTCATTATACCTATTTCTCCCATAAAATTCATATTTAAAACAAAAGTCCCACTTTTTTCTAGTTCCCCCTTTCTTTATAGTACATTTACTAACTCCCATTTTTTACATGTCATGAATATAACTCATCCTTCATAACGGAATCTCACCCCCGGAATCAATAAGGTTGTATGATTCATCAAATATTATATTTTTCCCCCATATTAGATAAAATAGGTAATTTTAAGCCATCGTTACATCTATGTACTGGTCAGCAAACACTTATTGATCTCAAAAACTCTCCATGTGGTTATTCTCTTTCTTAAACTGATGATTCTATAATTTCATCTACTAAAACTATTTAGAAATCCCCAATATTTATTGATATTTATTTTATACCATCCATTGGTCTCATTATAAAGTATTATATTCTATTTTAAAAAAATTCCTTTGGACTTTTTTACAATCTAGTAAATTCAATGGAAAATTTATTCTCTATGATTTATGATCTTTTATTGCCTACATTCAGATCGACTTGAATTTAATTTGAGTCCTCACTTCTAACAACGTTATCCTTAAAATTAATATTCATCGAAAATATTTTCTCATTAAAAATAACATATCTCCTTTTATGAATTTTTGTTTCATAATCCCAATGTAGTAGTTAGAATTCTTCATCTAAAAATATTATAATAAATCATGTATGATATTTATCATCATAATTATCTCATAATTTGTATCCAAAAGTATGTAAGATAAATTTCCAAACCCCTTAAGATGAGATAACTTCATTACATTTCATATCCAAAAATATTTTGGAAATTCATTTCCCATTTTAACTAAGTGGATATGATTAATCGAGAAAGTTATGATACTAACTACATTCAGTCACATGGACTAGAGAATCCCAGAATGAAACATCTTGAACCATTCAATTTAAATCCTTTAATGATCCATTAATTTATCAATTCCATTTATTTTATGAATCCAAAGTATAATGTTCTCATGAATAATTTCTTTGTGGCTAATGATTTTATACCAGCTTCTTCCAGTGAACTCACCTTCATCGTATGACCTAAATCATTTAATCTCACATAATATTTTAGTTAAAACCAAACCATTACATTACAAAAAACATAATCAGCATCATATTTTTTATTAGGAAATTATATCCAAACATTCCTCATAGAGAAATAAATAAATATAAGAAATTATTAAGATCATTTATGATTTAAATTGAGCTGTGTTCATTGAAATTCTTTAGTACATGAATTAGATTTCATTAATTTAGCATTACTCTTGTCAATTCAAAACTAAAATTCCATAGCTTCACGAGTATACAACTATCCCAGATCCGAATGTATGAATGATCCATATTTATCATGTTTTTTTCATCTAAAACATTAACACATTTCTCATTCAGGGTCATAACATGGTAATTTCATAGATCATAACCTCCAAAGTTTATGTTTTTGAAATTATATATCCCACTACCCATAATACTAGATTCAATGTGATTTTCTTTACACAAGTGGATAATGAAATGAAATGAAACTAAAATATTGTGAATCTATCAATATTCTATTTATATATTGGTTCAATAAAAATTAATCTAGTATAAAAATCATCTTGTGTTCATGGACTTCACTTCATTTCATTGTGAAACTATCAATCTATTGTTTATTTACTAGTCATGACCACCAAAAATTGGTAAAACATCAGTGTTTCATACACAACACCTATTTTTCATATATAATTTTAAAAAGATACAAATTTATGAATGAAATTATTATGTTGAATACTGAATCTTGTTGAATTTATGGTATATAAACAACCAACCAAGTCTTCCACATGAACAGATATGTCACACAAACAGATGGGAATTCCTTATATCAATGACCTGGCCACTTGTGTGTCAGCATCAAAGGACCACCATGGGAACTATTCATCCCTCAAATAAAATTCAACCAACTCTAGTTCATTTACCAAAAATTTGGTTTGGACCATCCATAATTTTTAAATCAATTTAGCATCAAATCTGAATAATATTAACATAAGAAATACTTCATAATCCATGACATTAGTTAAATCCACTTTTATAGAAAAATGATAAAATACATCATAAATATAGTTTGGTTGCATAAAATAAACACTATAGAAGAAACCAATGGAAGATAAAAGGTTGGTCATCTTGGATGACACATCATCCTAACCAGAATAAAATAAGAAAATCCAATTGAATGCTAGTTCATTTAAATATCCAGTTACTTTCGACATTCAAAACTCTCTCATCATCAGCCCAAAAAACTGAGACCCTATTCCAGCGGAAAATTGGAACATATAATATATAGGCATGATCAGTAAATCCCATTAGGTCACCGCCTACATTTACTATATATTTTCATTCAAAATTCATTTAATAAGTTATAGTTTTAAATATATTAGAATATATAATTTTCCAATGAACAACATAAGAAAGACTAACACCATTTCAATATTTTTATTAAAACATAATTTATTTATTTTAATTAGATGAAAAAAATCATAGAGAAAATATTTTCTTAGTAAAATCCTCTTTTACAAAAACCAATATTTAGAACTACCATTAATACAATTCAGAAATAGATTTTTAAAACATGATTTAACACCCAAAATGAAATCCTTTCATTCAAAATATACTTCCTTAAACGTCTATGCAACCAATTTAATAAATTATAATGAAAAATGACTATTAAAGAATGATTAATGTTAGTCATCAGAAGATATGAAATAATAGTCAAGTAAAATAGATAAATGGTTTAATAGTAAATAGAAAACAATGAGTAATAAAATCGAGTAGAAATACACTATATTATTCAACAAATCAAGGACTAATTTTCATGGGATACACCATATGTCATAATCTAAGATGACCCGAACAATATCAAATTCCCATGGAGAAACAAAAAAAATATTCTATGTTCAAACTACACATAATCCAATCAAATATCTCACTCCACCCTTATCAGTATTGCACCTTCCCACTAGCTATATCATATAATCAATGGAACACTAGTAGTGTGTGTATTAACTACTGTAGAATGAATCAAGGTCTCATACATAGCTACTAAGATTCACATGTCCAAATTAAAGTAGATTATAATGAACATGACAATCCCTGATTTGAAAACAATGAATAAGAAAATCAATCACCATCACCAACATCACCCTCTTACAAAACATCCCATTTCCATATCATACATTCATCACATATATAGGGAACATACCTATAAATATAGAATTAACCCTAAAAAGGGTTAAAAAATAAAATAATATAAGAACAAAATAAGATTCAATCTTTATGATCTCATGTGTATTGAACCATTTATTTTTTTAGTGACATATGGGTCTCTGATAATAAAAAAACTACTCTTTATGTAGTTTCCATTATCATTTCATTAAATTAAACTTCAAACCTTCATTAGAAATCCCTTACACCATTACAAACCATTTATAATTTCAAATTCACGCTATAATATATGGTTATCTTAACTTAAAATCTAAAAAAGGACAAATTCATATCACATACATTTAACATACATTAAAGAACCATAGAGGAATTTTAAAAATGATATTCTCATAAGAAAACATTCTGAAAAAAAAGTGAAACGCACTAGAGAAAATTTTTAATACAAATACCAAAACACCTAGATACCATTCATAAACATCACATGGGTATAACATATATTAACAATTTCAAAAAAATGAGTTTATAAAGCTCATGAACACCATGAATCAAATGATAATCAATTTTCATAAAAATAATCACCTCATATAAATAGTAATTCGTATGGAATCTATATCCTTCAACTATGACCATCCAAATAATCAAGAAAATATCCCAAAAAATCTATAAGATTCCAAAATAATTGGTTAGTACCATATTGAAAAACAAACTATATCATATTCTAAAATTAAGGGTTCTGAGTAAAAGAAGGATCTAGGAGAAAAAGAAGGTAAATGATAATATAATTTATTATAAAAGGAAGATGATAGATATACCTTGAAGTCCCCTTATAATATAGTGAAGACATACCGTGATTAAAGAGGGGTGAATTAAAGATCTCTCCCTTAATCTCGTGGGAATCATCCAGCCATGATTGCAGGTGAGAGGGGGGGAAATAGCCATAAAATAGTGGTGTAATTTAGGGAATGTATCAAAAAAATTAAAATCAACATGATCTTCATGGTCTACCAGCATCATTATGAGTAAATATACACTATCTTTGAAAGTTATATAGACATCCCAATTGATCCCCACAATCACCTAGTAATCACCCTATAGTATTAAAAAACATGTAGATACCATTCAAATATTAATGAATTACAACAAAGAACCTCATTCATGGTTTATGGACTGTTACTCATAAACCATGTGAGTAAAACATGTAATTCCCCTAAAATCTCAAAAACCCACAATTTCATGCCCAAAAAATAATAAATAATAAAATATACATCCAAATTATATGATAAAGAAAAGAATCAACTACAGTATCATGTGGGTGTTACAATTCTCCCCTCCATGATACTTTTTGGAATAATAAAGTCCTTGGTCGATAATATAAATCAAGGGATCCCAAAAACATCCAAATCATATATGGGAGGTCTGTAGATTGGGGAATGATTTGAAAAAGGTATATCAATAGAAACCCATTGAATCAGATTCATCCTCAAATTGAACATCTAACATCCCTGAAACAATTGAACTGGGGATATAATAATTCCCATACATATCTAAGAACAACTACAGCACACATATCAAACTAAGGATCCTAATAAATAAGAGACCTATCATAGAGTCTCCACCATATTAAATTCCACAAAAATATTGGAGTAAAGAAAAACATGGATGGTAATATCCTAAAAACCATTGAATAACCATTTAGAAATTAGGGCTACATACTATAAGAAATATAAATCAATAATAACTATCATTGAACAAGATTTAAATCAACCAACACATGAAATCTAAGTAATAAAGAACAAAAGGAAATAATCTTGAAAAATTTAAAAGTTATCTTACATTGTGAAAATACATAAGGATAACCTTGATCATCACCTAGATCATCAACTCATTGTAGATCCGAAAATCTAATGTTAGAATCTAACCAGTTATAAATATCACTCCTTAAAAAACCAATGATCAAAACTCACACATCACAAAAGAGTTACCTAAATAAAATGAGACAGACCAAAAAATATGTCCATCTCTATCCAAAAAATAGACATCCAATCAATCATAAATATATAATTATAGAATACAAAAAGTTTAACCATATTAAAATCACTAAAAAAATTACAAAAATTAAACCATCACACATAAAAATATTACCCTCGAAACTTATTATTATAACCTATATTATAAAAATATTGATAATGACCTAAATGACATCAATGGTGTAATATTATTAGATTTTAATGTTAGAAAGTCTAGAGGTTCCATAAATACCCATAATATATGAATATGAGCAACCTTTAATTTTTTGAGATGGAAATATTGCTTCTAAAATAGGATCACTACACTCATATTCCATACCAACTTGATCACATTTCTTCAAATGGGATAGAAAAAATTCACCCCCCTGCATTGCTTGTAACGCCCCGACCCCAGCTACCCAGATTCAGTGCATTACTTTGTAACATTGGCATGATCACAAAAGATCAATTCTTGAAAGACCGATTAGTTTATTAGCCTTGGAAACACTAGATACATTCGTAAACGTTACATTACATCATAAAGTAAAAAACTACAATAACAAAGTCTCCAAAGTCCACTCTCATATCCTCTTCTGACAATCCCTGCAGGTCCTTCATAAAATACTTCTTCACATCCTGGAAAATATTAAAAAATTGAAAGGGGTGAGCTCAGATTCTCAGTAAGGATAACAATATTGTGGAATCTTTAATAAATAAACATAAACATTTAAGGTAATGTATAACTAAAACAAAATCCTTTTAAACATTAACATCAACATAATATGGAAAAAGTAAAATGATATAATGCCATTTACTTCTTCACATGGATATTCTACTGGTCGAATAATCACATGAAATATCATTAACCACTTTCATAATGATGGAATGCATAATGCCAGACATTCTGAAACATTTTGTCAAGGCCTCGGCCAAGACATCTAAAATGATTAAGGCCTCGGCCAAAACCATAAATCAAATTGGAAAAGGGACTCGACCAATTCCACGTCTAGTTGTCTCATGAGACCTACCGATGCATCGAGTAGCTATAGCGGGCTCCACCCGTCACTTGTTAAGTCCAATGCATTCCTCATATGTATAGGTTTAAACATATCATAAACCATAACACAATCGTATCACATAAAACATGCATAAAGGAAACATAACATTTCCACATTTCAATCACAAGATATCAATACACAACATTGATATAATATAAATGCTTTCAAAACCATTTTCAATACCAAAATAAAAGAATGTTAAAACTTTGTATTTATTTTTCATTAAAAAATGATGGCTTGTAGATGAAGCCGAAACTAAAATAATGGTCACGGCGATAGAGAAGTCATTGTCGACGCGTAAGTAAGGAAATAAAAACACTTCTTTTTTTTCATTTAGTAAAACGCTTCGTATAAAAAGATTCCTTTTGAATAAACGTAAAAGTCAATGGGGTTTATACACAGTATAAATGAAAATTGTGTATAAAACCAAATATGCCTCAATGAAAGGAGATTGAGACGAAGTCCTTAAAAAGATCATTTTTAAAATAAAATAGATCTATTATGTGTATTCACTATATGTACACATAAAGAATGTAAAAATACAAAATAAGACATAATAATATCATGACATAATTTGAAAGTAGGAGATTAGCCCAAAGAATGGAAGTTGGGTTAAGAAGTTCCCTTACCTCGTGTCCGACTTGACTGAACCATTCTTTAACCTCCTGAATAATAAACTAGAGTTAATATCTACCTTATTAAGAACCATTTTCAATTTCATTATCCTTTTTATATCACTTATTACAATGTTATGAAAGTTATGTAATTATTTAAGTTAATAACGGTCATTTTGTCGATCTTTGGTACTTGTGTCAACAATAACCTTCTTATAATTACAAGTTGTTCATGTGGTGAAATATCCATTATATACAGAATTATATTCATGATGTAGATATCATATATATCATATATATACAGTATATACATTCATTCATAATATTACGTAACATTTAGAGGTAAGAAATGAAATGCACCGTTCATGGAGACGGTAAGCCGTACGTACGCATGAACGCTACTTTCATTTCTATTTCGTATTTAATGTAATGAAATCATTATTATATAAAGGTATAATATAGTTCCAGTATAATATCATATATAATATCATTTACTCCATCCTTTATACATCCCACATATGGCATTAACGATTCACATCACTTTGAGGGGGCGGTAGTCCGCACTTCCTGAAATGAAATTATCGCGTTTACCCATAATGGAAATCATAAAGTATGCCATAAATGAAAAATACAGAAGCATAAGTAAAACATAAAAATATTATATATCATATATAAATATAGTGACATCTTAATGGCCACCTTTTAAGGTGTTATATGAGTGTTGAACAATCATCGTTTCGTGAGGCATAAATTCTCCATCCACAGAAATCGTGTGTTCTTTAACCATTAGATGTAGGTGTGTGTAAGTGTAGCTAGAATCCTTCTTATAACAACATCCTAGTATATTGAGGATACTGGTGTTGTTACAAAAGAAATGAATAAAAATAGTTTAGGGGGTTGGAGAAGAAAAAAACAAAACAACATTAGAGAAGACATTACCTCAAAATCGGGTAACTCTTTTTTTATTTGAGCCAAAGGCTTCCTTGGGAGGAGTTCTGCCCAAATTGAGGCTTCTAGGAGTAATAGGGGGAAGTTGGGAGAGTATTTGGGCAGAGGTTGACAAAGAAAAATGGCTTGAAAGTGTGAATGAGGTGGTAAAGGTGGGGGCTTTTTTAAGAGGAGAGGAGAGGCACTCTTGGAAAGTAAGAAACCTTTACATTATTATACAATTCTTTTCGGATTCTAAAGGTCCCACACTTATAGAATTCGTGTATAAGGTGATAAGGGTTCAAAAACTACCCATCCAATAGTCTTTGGACAAGTGTAAGCCTTGTATTGTACATTATCTTTTCATTTTATTAAAATCGTTAAATAATGAGGTAATCGCTGCATCATAATGATGTCATAAATAATTTAATTTATTTAATGTCTAAAAATTATAAAACAAATACTATGATGTAGTAAAGCTTTTTATCTTTCCAATGACTATTTATAGTCAAAAATATGAGTTGTATAACCCCATGTAAAAATTGTTTTAGTAAAACATTTCATGTTTGTGTAATTTTTTACTTTAACATTAAATACAAGGTATTTATGTCATTTTCCAACTAAAGTGGCTCCATGGGGTCCCCAAGTTGACACATGGATTGTCTTGGTCGGCCATGGCACATCCAATGAGGGTAGGACATGTTTCAAGCACATCTCAAATTATTAAAACATTATTTTTACCTTAAACTACACTAATTACCTCTAATCGCGATTAAGAACTTAAAAGTTACTATTCACAAAAAATTATTTTAATCTCATTGAACCACATTTTACTTATTAATGACAACCATGTATGTCGGATTTTTGAAAATCAAACCACAGAAGTGGTAATATTTCATTTAAACAAAAAATCAGTTATTTAACTACCACTTAGTGGTTTCACTATTCATAAAAAATTGATGTTTTTCAGAACAATGCCAACATTTCACCCTAAACTATAATTGATATTCCGAATTAAAAAATGATGTCTATTTTACAAAATTCCAAACATATAAGTTGCATTAATTAATTTTATAATTAATTCCCACTGTCACAACAAATAGCGTGTTTTTAAGAAACAATTTATATCAAAAGATTGACAGTTGTTTATGTCCAATTTCAATGTTAAATTAATTATAATGACCACCATTGGATAAAATGGTAAAAATATATTCTAATTATTCTTTAAAACCACTAAATAGTATAATTTATCACAATAAATTATTTTTATTTAGAAAGTTGTTTTTAGTATTTTTCACTATTCATAAAAAAATTGGAAGTTCTCAGAAAGTTACAAAAAATTCAACTTAGGATAATTTCGATATTACAAATACAAAAATGAAGTCCATTTTGAAATATAAAATTTCTATAATTTTAAAAAGTGGTTATTACTATTCATAATGGCTACTTTGATTAGTCGCGGTGTGTTAGAACTCGAACTTGCGTACAATGCAAGCTATTGCATTATTGAATGAGAAGAGTATCGTGGAAGCTCGGGGTGTTACGTTCTCCCCTCCTTCAATAAAATGCGTCCTCGAAATTTGAAATTTTTCTTTGAAAATAAATGGTTGAAAAGAGAAAATACCTTTGAGGAAAACCCACATCATAAATAAGATTAATAAAATTTAGCCTTAATAAGAGGGAAAGGGAAATGAAAAAGTCACCCCCCAATTATGATCTCGATTTGGAGAACATTGGTGGAAATTAGAGACATATAATTGTTGGAAAAACGTAAATATTTGTAGGTAGTGATTGAGGTCATCAATCACAATCAACTGTCAAATTGACGGCCTCAAAGCCTTCAATCTATGTTGATTTAAAATATCATCAGTTCAACAAGACATAAGGTATTAGGATAACACATTTTTTGTTTTAATATCCATTTACTAAAGATTAAGAATTAATTTATTCATTGAATAAGAGATAGGTATATATATATATATCTTGACAATTAGAGTTTCAACCTTCAACTCATCTTTCACTCAAAAAGATAATAGAACTCAAAAATATTATACTTATCCTAATTGTATAAGGTTCCAAATGTTAACAAATACCATTTAGATTAGTAAAATTATTTTGTAATAACCAGGGACTTCCTGTAGGCTAGTGGTAGGAAATAAAGGCCTGTCGCACCATGATTGTGGGTTCGATTCCTGCAGCTTTGTCTGACGCGACGGGTTATGCCCCACCCTGCAGGTTGTCCTTTTCCTAAAACTATAGTATCATAATATTCCAAAAATAATCTTCATAAATTTTTTAACCTTAAACAATACTATCCAAAGATCAACTTAATCCACTCCAACCTTTATAATTATCCAATATAACTCTGTCCAGACTTTCTCTAAAAGGTCTCTTAATTCCAAAGTCAATTTATCAGATTCCCCAAACAAAGTAAAGTTTCTCTTATTGTCACATACTAAAAATATAATTACATTCATCAAATTAAAACCTTACTGAAATCAACAAGTACTGCAGTACAATCATTATATATATATATCACATTATTCTAATAACCAGAATATAATCCATGAGTCCAAAAGCACCATTACATTAGTTATTCTGATTCAACTGTAGTAACATCATAAGATTGTCCTTGATCCCTTGTCCTTTTCTGAGGTATGTTTCCCTGACGCTTAGGACATTCATTTACATAATGACCCATTTCTCTACAATTGTAGCATTCAACTTTGATAGCCTCTTTCTTTACCTTGCAATCACGAGCCTGGTGACCCTTTTCTCCACATTTATAACAAACTCACATTCCTTTTAGGCATGTACCAGGGTGATTCTTACCACAATTATCACATAATGGAAAATCCTTCTTTCCCTTTTCCCTTTATCTGTCTCTTGTTAAACCGTTCTCTTCTTCTCTTGCTTTACTTTGTTGTCATAAGACTTAGAGAATTCCTTTTCTGTCTTGATAGCACACGAGACAATATCTTCATATGATGAGAAGGATTGTGATACTAAATCTCGACGGAGAAATGGTTTTAACCCATCAAAGAAACGATCAATCTTACTCGTTGGGTTACGTATATAATCTGCAGCATACCTCGCTAACCTTGTAATGTTGGCCTCATACTTTGCGACATTTTCATCCTCCTTTTGTCTCAGACTCAAAAATTGTCTTTCCATATCTGCTCGATGGTCACGAGGATAGTATTTTTCTAGGAAAATCTCTTTGAACCCCCTCCATTCCATATTCGATACGTCATCTTCTTCCATTGTGTTTTGAATCAATGACCACCATTGATCAGCATCTCCAGTGAGGCGGTAAACTGCCATGATAACCTTTTCCCTTTCACTACTCCCCAAGGCATGGAATATTTTCCCTAAGGAGTTTATCCATTGCTCAGCTAGTAATGGATTTGTACCCCCATTAAATGTTGGTGTTTGTTGCCTCATGAAGCGGTCTAACATTGATCCTCCACGTTGCGGATCAGGGTGCTCCATACGAGTAAGGTTATTATTCATAAGCTGAGTTAGTTGTCCCAGTATGGTAATAAGTTGATCAGCACCAGTTGTATCTCCAGATCCACAATAATTATCTTGAGCAAGATGGCAATCCCTACACGGAGTGCGTGCATTGATACGGTTTCCATTCCTTCCACTAGGAGCCATTTCTAAACAATGGCATAAACTAGATTAGTTTATAAATCAAAATACATAATTACATACATGTAAAATACTTAACATAAATTAAAATATTTATGGATATAATCCATAATCATAAAAAGGTTTTCTTTGAGGAAGTATATACTCATAACCGTTCATAGTGGTTTGTAAAGAAAACGAGAATTATCCTAAGCATATCCCCCGGGAGTGTCGTAACCAGGAGTGCAGCAAGGCCCGTTGTCATGCACCAGTTCCCGTTTGAGTCTAGCTCAAAGCGGTGTTTTCGGGTTTTACCCCTAGGTACATCTGTGCCAGAGCCGGCTCTACCTACTCGTATCCAGACAGGGATGTATTGCTCGGAAAACTCACAAAATCTCTATAATACCAAAATTCTAGGATGTTCATCTATACTAATCCTTAAAGTCTATCTTCAGGCTATGTGCTCTAATCAGAGTTTATCTAAATCTAGCTTCCAAGGTTAGTACTAAAATTCATCTGATACCAACTGTAACGCCCCAACCCCAGCTACCCAGAGTCGGTGCATTACTTCGTAACATTGGCATGATCACAAAAGATCAAGTCTCGAAAGACCGATTAGTTTAGTAGCCTTGGAAACACTATATACATTCGTAAACATTACATTACATCATTAAGTGAAAAATTAAAATAACAAAGTCTCTATAGTCCACTCTCATATCCTCTTCTGACAATCCCTGCAGGTCATTCATAAAATACTTCTTCACATCCTGGAAAATATTAAAACATTGAAAGGGGTGAGCTCAGAAGCTCAGTAAAGATAACAATATTGCGGAAGCTTTCATAAATAAACCTAAACATTTAAGGCAATGTATAACTAAAACAAAAGCCTTTTAAACTTGAACATCAACATAATATGGCAAAAGTAAAATGAGATAATTCCATTTACTTCTTCACATGGATATTCTACTGGTCGAATAATCACATGAAATATCATTAACCACTTTCATAATGATGGAATGAATAATGCCAGAAATTCTGAAACATTTTGTCAAGGCCTCGTCCAAGATGTCTAAAATGATTAAGGCCTTGGCCAAAACCATAAATCAAATTGGGAAAGGGCCTCGGCCAATTCCACGTCTATTTGTCTCATGAGACCTACCGATGCATCGAGGAGTTATAGCGGGCTCCACCCGTCACTTGTTATGTCCAATGCATTCCTCATATGAATAGGTTTAAACATATCATAAACCATAACACAATCGTATCACATAAAACATGCATAAAGGAAACATAACATTTCCACATTTCAATCACAAGATATCATTACAGCACATTGATATAATAAAAACTCTTTCAAAACCATTTTCAATAACAAAATAAAAGAAAGTTAAAACTTTGTATTTATTTTTCATTAAAAAAATGATGGCTTGTAGAGGAATCCAAAACTCAAATAATGGTCACGGCGGCGGAGAAGTCGTTGTCGCCGCATAAGTACGGAAAGAAAAACATTCCCTTTTTGTCATTTAGTAAAACGCTTCATATAAAATGATTCCTTTTGAATTAACGTAAAAGTCAGAGGGGTTTATACACCGTAAAAAAGAAAATTGTGTATAAAAAAATATGCCTCAATGAAAGGAGATTGAGACGAAGTCCTTAAAAATATAGTTATTAAAATAAAATAGATCTATTATGTGTATTTACTATAGGTACACATAAAGAAATTAAAAATACAGAATAAGACATAATAATATCATGACATAATTTGAAAGTAGGTGATTAGCCCAAAGAATGGAAGTTGGGTTAAGAAGTTCCCTTACCTCGTGTCCGACTTGACTCAACCGTTCATTAACCTCCTGAATAATAAACTAGAGTTAATATCTACCTTATTAAGAACCATTTTCAATTTCCTTATCATTTTTATATCACTTATTACAATGTTATGAACGTTATGTAATTATTTAAATTAATAACGGTCGTTTTGTCGATCTTTGGTACTTTTGTCAACAATAACCTTCTTATAATTACAAGTTGTTCATGTGGTGAAATATACATTATATCCAGAATTATATTCATGATGTAGATATCATATATATCATATATATCCAGTATATACATTCATTCATAATATTACGTAACATTTAGAGGTAAGAAATGAAATGCACCGTTCATGGAGACGGTAAGCCGTACGTACGCATTAACGCTACTTTCATTTATATTTCGTATTTAATGTAATGAAATCATAATTATATAAATTTATAATATAGTTCCAGAATAATATCATATATAATATCATTTACTCCATCCTTTATACATCCCACATATGGCATTAACGATTCACATCACTTTGAGGGGGCGGTAGTCCGCACTTCCTAAAATGAAATTATTTCATTTACCCATAATGGAAATCATAAAGTATGCCATAAATGAGAAATAAAGAAGCATAATTAAAACATAAAAATATTATATATCATATATAAATATAGTGACATCTTAATGGCCACCTTTGAAGGTGTTATATGAGTGTTGAACAATCATCGTTTCGTGAGGCAGAAATTCTCCATCCACAGAAACCTTATGTTCTTTAACCATTAGATGTAGGTGTGTGTAAGTGTAGCTCAAATCCTTCTTATAACAACATAATAGTATATTTAGGATACTGTTTTTGTTATAAAATAAATTAATAAAAAGAGTTTATGTGGTTGGAGAATAAAAATAAAACAAAACATCATTAGAGAAGAAATTACCTAAAAATCGGGTAACTCTTTTTTGATTTGAGCCAAAGGCTTCCTTGGGAAGAGTTCTGCCCAAAGTGAGGCTTATAGGAGTAAAAGGGGTATGTTGGGAGAGTATTTGGGCAGAGGTTGGACGATCCAAATGTCTTGAAAGTGTGAATGAGGTGGTAGAGGTGGGGGCCTTTTATAAGAGGAGAGGAAGGGCACTCTCGGAAAGTAAGGAACTTTTTCATTATTATACAATTCTTTTCGGATTCTAAAGGTCCCACACTTGTATAATTCGTGTCTAAGGTGATAAGGGTTCTAAATATACCCATAAAATAGTCTTTGGACAAGTGTAAGCCTTGGATTGTACATTATCTTTTCTTTTTATTAAAATCGTTAAATAATGAGGTCATCGCTGCATCATAATGATGTCATAAATAATTTAATTTATTTAATGTCTAAAAATTATAAAACAAATACTATCATGTAGGAAATATTTTTCAATTTCAAATGACTACTTATAGTCAAAAATATGACTTGTATAATCCCATGTAAAAATTGTTTTAGTAAAACATTTCATGTTTGTGTCATTTTCTACTTTAACATTAAATAAAAGGTATTTATGTCATTTTCCATCTAAAGTGGCTCCATGGGGTCCCCAAGTTGACCCATGGATTTTCTTGGTCGGACATGGAACATACAATGAGGGTAGGACATGTGTCAAGCTCATCTCATATTATTAAAATATTATTTTTACCTTAAACTACACTAATTACCTCTAATCGCGATTAAGAACTTAAAAGCTACTATTCACCAAAAATTATTTTAACCTCATTGAACCACATTTTACTTCTTAATGACAACCATGTATGTCGTTTTTTGAAAATCAAACCACAGAAGTGGTAATATTTCATTTAAATGAAAAATTAGTTATTTAACTACCACTTAGTGGTTTCACTATTAATCAAAAATTGATGTTTTTCAGAACAATGCAAAAATTTCACCCTAAGCTATAATTGTTATTCCGAATTCAAAAATGATGTCTATTTTACAAAATTCCAAACATATAAGTTGCATTAATTAATTTTATAATTAATTCCCGCTGTCATAATAAATAGTGTGTTTTTAAGAAACAATTTATATCAAAAGATTGGAAATTGTTTATGTCCAATTTCAATGTTAAATTAATTCTAATGACCACCATTGGATAAAATGGTAAAAATATATTCTAATTATACTTTAAAACCACTAAATAATATAATTTATCACAATAAATTAATTTGATTAAAAAAGTTTTTTTATGTATTTTTCACTATTCATAAAAAAATTGGAAGTTCTCAGAAAGTTACAAAAAATTCAACTTAGGATAATTTCGATATTACAAATACAAAAATGAAGTCCATTTTGAAATATAAAATTTCTATAATTTTAAAAAGTGGTTATTACTATTCATAATGGCTACTTTGATTAGTCTCGGTGTGTTAGAACTCAAACTTGCATACAATGCAAGCTATTGCATTATTGAATGAGAAGCGTATCGTGGAAGCTCGGGGTGTTACATTGCTTGCCCAGACTAGTTAGTTTCCACCCAAATAGATTCCCTGAAGACCACATGGAAGGATGTTTTTTTGGACTAAAGTGTAGATGAATCATTATTTGGTTAAATTCCACATCCTAATAAATGATAATTCTCATAATATTTGGCACCCAGTACTAAAGTGAATATGATAATCATTTAAAATTGGGAAATATACTTCTAAACTAACAATTCACCCTGATGAATGCTCTTTAACTCAAGATATCTATCCAAATTTATGACCATGGGAGAGAATCAATATATAATCATCATATTGAATAACTCCCAAGACATAACTTTATACATATAATACGGTGCCACATACTACCACCATATATGTATAGTTATAACACTAAACCCCATGAAATCTCTAACATGTGAAGCTTTAGTTATTCCATGATAATTTACGATTTTTGATGTAATTACCTACAACCCATCCACTTATATCAACCCTTGAACACAAAAAAAGGAGAAAATGATTAATAAAAAATATTATATAGGATTTTGGAGAGAAGAAGGTTGTAAGCCCACTACTCTGTTTATATTATGTGTAGAATCCATTATTGAAGGAACACCTTCCATGTCACGAGAAGATCATCCTTAATTAAAATAATTTTAAATTATTTTATGATCCTTTTAGTGTTCTTAATATCAAACTATTAAGCGGGTTTAATGATCAAAATCACAAAATTATGTTTGTAACCTTTTCTTCTATGGATTGTAATGTTTTTTAGACCTTTTTTATAAAGCTATTCAACCATATAGAGGGATCAAATAGAATATGGAGGACCATTTTTATTCCGTCCACCTACAGGTTCTATTGGTGGCCAAATGAGATTCCACTAGAAGTCTAGAGGACCACACATTAAGTCATATTTTGTTTGGAAATAACATAGTTTCTATATATGTGCTACAGACTGTCAGTTCGAACACAAATAGAAAGAAAAACTAACCATTTTAAGATTTCCTCATAATTGATAATTCAACACCTAATATCTATCTATGAACCTAAATGGATCCGAACTTTTATTAATGGAATCATAGGAAATAAATGCACCCCAAATGTCCATGTGTGGAACCAGTTACCTTGAAGAGAATTTTAGAGCTCTATTGTGCCACTTTTCATAATTATCAAGATCTGTTATACTCTCGCCTCTCTTCCCCCAATCATTCCAATTTTATTATTAATAAAGGTTTTTGAGTTTTCTTCCAATAGATTGTTTTAATAAAGCATATTATTTTTTTATTTTCAATGGTTATCACTGCCACTGAGTGTGAGGGGATAGGTTCTAACTACATTTAATATAAGGGGATTGAGGCTTCAAGAAAACATTCTAAAAAAAGAGGATTTTATAATTGGGTTTCTTAGTACAACCACTGAAAAACTAAGGCATTATACATCTTAATGGGATTCTCTCTATAATGACTAAAAATAAAACGATATTGTTTTTCTTAATACAACTATTTTAAATGAAGGGATTAAACCAAAAACACTCTACGATCATGAGGGTATGAGACATATGAATCCTTTTATGGATTATCTCCAAACATAATTATCATTTTTTTGTTATTTGTATTTTAATTTTCTTTTTTTTCTACTTAACTCATTTAACATTTGTTTATCACATTAATTATTTTAAATAAATTTTCAATAATCTTAATTTCATAAAATATTTTAATGGAAATTAACCCCCCCCCCCCACCACCCCACCTCTTTCTATCTATACTCTATCCAATATATGGGACAAATTTACTAAATCCCAAAAGTGAGTAATTTCATTAATTCATTCCTCAAAAATAATGTTAGGTGTTCCAATTTTAAAATAAGGAAAATTTAAAAATTCACTAAAAAACACCAATTCCACAGAATAAAATATTAATTTCCGTTTTTAAATAACTAACATTTTAAAAAACAATGTTTAAAAAACTTTTCATGGAATCAACTAACGAAAACAATCCATCCTTCTTTAAAATAAAACCAAATGTGTTGAAGTGCATCACATACATTAAAAACATCAAGAACCCATTCTATTGTTCAATTATTAATTAAATCACATTTTATAAATTATATATTCTCATTTCGAAGAACATATATGATACCCTATTTTAGAAAATAATCCAACATTGACAAAAAAACCAAAATTAATTTGAAAACTAATCAGACCTTTATGATATAATTCAGAAACCCATTACAATTCATTTTTAAATCAATGACAACCCCATTAAATTCATATTCAAATTAAATTAATACACTTCTATTATCATATATAAAAAATAAAATTCTTTTCTAGAAACACCCATTTTATTTTCAATAACGAAAAAATGTCACTTTAGAAAAAAATTCAATTAAAATATGGAAATACACATCGAAATAACCTACTATAACAAATTTAAAATCAATAATTTCATTATATTCTCCCACATTAGAAAACTATTAATGACTATAATATCACATAAGGATAAAACTTGATTTTAGAATAGTCCTAAATCAAAAAAATATTAAAAAAGATAATCAATGGTTAAGATATTTGGGTTTTGTAACCATCCACCTACTATAAATCTATATATATGACGGGGAAATACCGAAACAATATGAGCTTTTCATGTTTGGCCAGGCCATGTGCGTTAACCCTGAAACTCAAGATATCCAAATTTTCAACGATAAATACAAGTGTGACCACTAATATCACTGTTATACTCAAATTGGGTAAAATATGCATCCTAACATATCAAAATCCATCCAAATCAACCATTATGAAACTATAATTCACAATTGAATGTCTAACTATGACTGGGAACTTAATAATCACTGTGAGTAAGAGTAATCTAGACTCTCCCCGTCATTACCTGTCATACATTGATGATATATTATACATTTAAATATGACACACACAAAATAAAAATTGTTTTAATTGAGAATATGAGACACAAAAAAATCCTAATCATAGATTCCATTTATAATGATTCGGTTTGGGCTTGCACCAGATCTGGCACACAAATCTATTTCAACTCTGCTTGAAGGGAATTCCCGACCCCCATAAGCAGGAAAACTATTACTTTTGAATGCATATAAAATGTTATAAAAAATTATTTATTCAAACCATACATAACAAATAGTGCATGCATTTAATAAAATACATTCTTAGACCATCCATAAATTAGATGTGCATGAATTGTTAGGTGAGTTTAAGAGGTTAAATATTAGAAAATGAATCATAATAAATGATTCTTATTAAACAAATTTTTAAAGAAAAAAAATTAATCATAAATATTACACGTATTTATAATTGAAATAAAAATTATTATATTCAATTTAGATTAATGGTTTTTATTATTTCATGAAATGTCATCATAATCAAAATTAAACATTTGAAATTACCTTGAACCCATTCCATATAACCATTGATTTCTCTCCACATCAAAATATCCCACTCTTAGACCATACAACCAAAAAATAATTCCAATTGAAGCTTATAAACAGTAATATATTTATATATATACATGATTGAGTTTTAAAGGATAGTCAGTCACCACCCACTATGTCTATGAAATTTACTTAATAAAAATATTTATAAGTTATAGTTTGAAAAACATTAGAAAATATAAATTATATATACCTTTGTATACAGAAAACAAAAAAAACTACATTTATATTAATTTTTCCTTTTTTTATTTTCATTAAATTCAAATAATCACTTTGAATTTTTTTTGGGTTTAATCTTCTTTTATAGAGACACATTTAAATCCACCTTTAAACAAATTTACTAATAATTTTTTAAAATAATATTTCTACCTCATATAAAATCCTTTATTTAAAAATGGGTTTTCCAAAATATAATTGAAACCCATTTAAAGATATCCAAATAAAGATTAGCTTTATAGAATATGGAAATATATCCACCAAAATGAAAAATATAATAATAAATTATTTTTGACAAATGATAGAAAAGAAATTCATTTGGAGGGGAATACAATTTAGAAAAAGGCTCATATTACAAACCATCAATCAGGTAATATGTTTCATAGACAACACCCTAGGTTTTAATGTGAGATAACCCAAAAAATTACAAATATATATTAAATGAATAAAATTGTATAGAAATTAGATATTTTGTTTAATACAACCAAAAAACCCACACAAGTATCATCAAAATGGAACCTCTCCACTATACATATCACATTACTAAGGGATACTATTTGTGTGTGACAAAACTCGTGTAGTGTGAATCACAGTTTCACACTTCAGTTTCTAATTAATAAACTAATATATAGGAAAGTGAACATAACAATAAATGTTAATAAATATTACATAATAAAATAACTCTCCCTTTCCTCTGTTACCCGTTCACAAAACATCCCCTTTTCACATCAAACATTCATCAAAAAAAATAGCGTATATCCTTAAAAATAGAGAAACTAGCTTCACATTAAGATAACAACCAACAGAAGGATATAAATACATAGGGTAAAATCTTGATGGTCTCACACAAAATAAAAATTTATATTAAAATGATCCAAAATGGATTTTAATAAAAAAACTTCACTTTGAATGACATTTCCTTTCAGTTTTATTTAAATAAATATTCAATAATCATTTATAAATCACTTAAAACCACAAAATTATTTTATAATTTCATAATCACACATTAAGTCAAGGTTTTCTCCTCTTGAAATCAAAAAATATGACTACTGGCCCTTGACCTACATCAAACTCACTTTAATGTAACATCGTGGCATTTTAGGAATAGACCTGGAATGATGGAACATTCATTTCAATGGTGAAATTAAAACACACATGATAAACCATTTATTCCAAGAATACAACTTTTATATACCATTTTTAATCATAAAATGGTTATTTTATATAACGATAAATTCAATAAAAATAAATTTCTAAAGATCAATCACTCAATGGATCACATGTTAAATCCATTTCGTAGAAATAAACACCTCAAAGAAATAGAAATTAAGATGGAACATGTCACCTTTTTGTAGACACACTAAATATTCAAAATTTTCTCCCCTTTTTTCATAAGAGAAAAAAATAATCTTTTTCTAATACCATATTTAATCAAAAACATATCTTACATAATTATTTATGGTTCTGGTGAATATAGTTTCCTCATAGAAAATAAGTAATATAAGTGATCAAGTATTATGGGAGAAAGTGGGGCAAGTAACCTTGAAAAGTAGTTGGATTTTAGTGAAAACGGGTAATAATTAAAGATAGGGAAGGGAATATCTCTTTATCAATCTATTGGGATTTCATTAAAAGGGGTAATAGGAGAGAGGGGATAATGTCCAATAAAATCAATGTCTTATTTTGGGAATTTTCCAAAAAAATTATTAAATCATTGCGATTCACAAGGTTTTGAGAAAATATATGCCAACCATGTGGGAGACACTATACTCAAAACAAGTTTCTTGGTCTCATAGAAATCCCATCATTGTTGGGAAAACTATATAGAGACTTTTCCAAACTTTATTAACTCCAACACATCACACCCACCCCTTACAGTTACCGCGTGGTTATATATAACTCTATAGGTGAAATGTGAAACACCCAAAAAATCATAAAAACTCCATTTTATAATCTCAATAATTAATATATGTTAAAATATCCCTCAAAATAAAAAATGAAATATTAATACATTATGACATGTTTGTGTTACAAATTATACTAAAAGTAATGTCCTGTGATTTTGAATCTTTAAAAATATATTCAATGATCTATAACATGTGTCTAATGATAAGCCAAAAATAAATGAACCCACATTATATTTTTAATAATTTATTAATAAATCTATAAAAACAACAAATATTTTATGGCATAAATAGTTATGACCTATATTATATAAAATAAATAATATGAATTAAAATTAAAAAGGTTTATAATAAAACCATCTTTCTTTATATTATTCCTTCTATCAAAAAATTAATTTAAAAACTAATAAATGTAAATTTTAAAAAATGAAATTAATTTTTAACTTCTATGATGTAAATTTACTTATTATTAATTTTAATATTTCTCAAAAAAAAATATTTAGTCCAAATTATGGTTTCTATGATTTTATTACTATGTAATCATTTCGTAGAAGTTTAAATCCCCATTTAAATAATAAAATATATAATATTTTAGTAAATTATTTTATTTTAGTATAATATTTGATCTTATAAATAAAATTTCCAACATATTCCGGGAAAAAAATTTAGTTTAATAAAATTTGATTCAGTCTTCTCATTCAATGAAGTGTTTTCAAAATGAAATTCAGTTATAGAGTTTTATTAAAATTCCCTAAAATTAATTTTAGTTATAATAACTCATTTTTTATTAGACTTAGTAATAAATAAAAGTTTACCTTTTAAATTAATTTAATGAAGATAAACATAATTTTTCTATAAACTATACTTTTGTGATTAAGTGTATTTATTTTAAACTATATTTTCATACATTTAGATATATGATATGATAAAATGATTTTAAAATTTATAATTATAATGTTATAATTGGTTAATAAGGACATTTTTAATATTATTTATCTAAATTAATTACAAAGGTTAAAATATTATTACCCGTATAATAAGAAAAAATGGTAAAAGGAATCGTAATTTTTTGAAATACATAGAACATGTTAATTTTTTTTCAAATAAGTGGTTGAGGATAGTTTTGTCTATATATATTTCCCTATGAAACTTTTTTCTATTTTTAATCCATTGATCCTTTCAAACATTCATGGAATTATAAAAAATTTATGAGTGTTTCCCAAAGTTCCTTTTCTCCAATTTTAGAAGGATTCACTTCCTCCATTCCAAGGTTACAGTTCAACTTTAAATTACTAATTGGAAATCATCCCTTTTATTCTCCCTAAACACTTATCCCCCAAACATATCCCCTTGATCATTTATAGAGAGCCAATGAAATCTATTTCAAGGGAACATATTAAGAAAAAAGTAAGTATCCAACATAAGTATTATCTCTTTCCAAATGATTTCATCAAAATCTTACACATCAAAGTATCATATTACCTTACTAAAATAATGGAATCTATATCACTGTTATAGTAATATTTTATTAAATTATTTGTGTAACCCTTAGTTATTCATTTCTATCCACATATAAAAAATAACAAAACAACACCTTTAGGGCATTGTGAGAACTACCATATTTACAAAGTGATGTCATTTTCTTCATCACCAAATTTTCTGGCTGGTATTAATGGTGGTAGGGATGAATAAATATCTTTTACCCAAAATAATAATAATTACAAAATGTTAAATAAATATCCACCTCCACCCCACTCATTCATTGAGTAACAGAAATGTTAATCATGTGTATGTGTGAATTACCACCTCCACGTTAAAAAAAATTATTTCATTAATATTTTTAGAAAATATTAAAAAATATTAAAAACGGTTCATAATAATAATAAATTAAAAATAACCCCCATAATTGTTTTTCTAATTATATTAAATCCAAATAAACACCTCTTTAACCATTATTCCCAACTATGTCAAAGCATGATCATGTTTGGTTCAGTTTAACCACCTACGTGAAAAATGATTTAAAATATAACTATGGATGAATATGGGAAACTTAGAAATAATAATAATATTATATTATTTTAAAAATATTACTTTAATAATTTATCTTATTATTAAATTAATGGTTTTTTAGGTAGAGATTATCAAAATAAGTCATTATCAATTTTAATTTTACAGAAAATATTAAAAAACAAATATCGAATGAAATAAATACATTTTCAGTCGATATAAGTTATATTTCAAAGAATCACAGTTTATATCGGAACAATTACCTTGGTATAAATTTATTGTTAATGATATCAAAATTATTAAATGTGTGAAAATAGTTATATTTATTAACACCTGATTCTTATAATACGCAATAACTAATTAATGTAATGATGATAAAGTATAATAATAAGGATTATAAAAGTTTAATAATTATGAGTAAGGTTATGAAATAATTTATTAAGATAGTTATTTTTTTTGAAAAGAAGTTATAGTGTGGTCAACTAAGCATGGAAACAAGGTAATGGGTTTTCATATCAATTTTACTTCATTATGACAATGCCCATTTTATGAAACTATTTTTATTTTGAGTGGATTGTATATTTACTATATTATATATTATATCATAATTTATTTCTCTATTCATGGTATTATAATTTAAATATCATTTTCATTCTCATTCAAGAGTTATGATTTAAGTTTTTTTCAAATCGTAAGGACATATTTTCAAATTTCCTTCCAAAAATCAAGATCTATTAAATGTTACATTCCATATAAGGAATGTGTGTGTTAATTATTTATAAAGGCTCTATAATTTTATTCACCTATATGTGTCTATGGTTCAATTGAATTTCCATTTTCTATATTATCAGTTAAAATATTGAAACTATTTTATGTGATGTAGGATTTCAACAGATTTATTTCAATATGTTCGTAAGGTTCTTTGATACATTCAAAATAAAAACTTATATCATACATTCCAAATTTTCTTTCATAACACTTAAATTTTTTAACGATTTATTTTTTAATTATAATTTTTAAAAGATTACTTTTTAAATTAATTTCACTTCTATTATTTTAAAACACTATGTAATATTTAAGTATCTATTATTAATGTTTCTTTTAAAATTAAATGTTTTCAAAATAATTTCACTTTCACTTTTTAAAAATAGTATATATTTTTTATATCTATATTTTCAATGTTTTCGTTGACTATAAAAAACTTCATTTTAGTTTATCTAATTTTCTAAACCATTATTTATTTCTTAGGGATTTTATATTGTAAATTAATGTTTTCAAAAGACTATTGTTTCCCTTAAGAGAATTATTGTTAAAATAATTTATACTACATTTTTTAAAAACAATTAAAACATTTTTTCACTTATATATACCCCTTATGTTGTATCTTTTCTTAAGAGATGTTTTGATCACCCTTTATATGTTATTATTATTTTATTTATTTTATAAATGAGGAATTTGATAATCTGTGATTCTCTATGTTTATATTTTGTGTTTTAATAAATTTTAATAAACATATTCTTTTTCCATGATTTATATATGAGATGGAGAATGGTTAATTTTCTTAATGGAGCTCATATTTATGAATACTGATGGATTGGATCCTATATCACCTTCCAATTAATTTGTTAGGGATTTATATGATATGATAATAGGTTTTTAGGTATGGAAATTTTGTGTATTCAAAATTTTAAGCATATACATTTATGTTCACAATATGCAGTATGCGAATTTTTTATTTATAACAATAATAGGGGGCATTTTATCAAAAAATCAAGCATTGGTAATTTTTTGGCCACTACAAGAATCATAATATTTTTTTGTACACAACATGAATTGTGGGAATTTTGTTTGTTCGCAACATAATTTTGGGTAATTTTTTAAGTCCACCAGAAGAAGTGAGGACATTTTATTTGTTTATAATTATAAAATTTCATTTTTTAGGATTTTTTCACCTTTCGATGTTTTTTATCATTTTATTCTATGTATTCATGATTATGATTTTTTTTGTATTATAAACTTTTATTTCACACTAACATGTTTTTGGTTATTGATATGTATTATGATCATGTTCAAAACATTTATGACTCTTTAATGATATTTTGATGATATTATATTACTCTATTGTGTTTCATGATTATTACACATGGTATTTTGATTATTTTTTCATATTTATGTCTTCATCATATTCATCTTTTTGATTATTATATAATATATTATGATATATCATTCCATTACTGAGAGTTTGGACTCACCCTTTTTTAATGTATCAAATCCCTAGGTTATAAATATGATAATATCATGTGATATATCTAAAAATGTTATAATAGATTATTAGCATGGATAAATGATCAAAAGTGTAGTAAAATAATATTTTTATATATCTAATTTAGATTATATTAAATATTTCAGTCCTTATATTTTCAACTGTTGGGAGACGTATAATCTAAATAATTATATTAATGTATTATGTATATTATGATTATCATGGGTTTATATAGTCATTATTGTATTATGGTTTATCTATTTTTTAGATTAGTATAGTTATTTTGGGGATTAGATTTGTTATTTTGGGAGATTATATAAATCTAGTAAATACCCAAGGGAGTTGTATAATAGATGAGTCTAATTAGATGATAACATCAAGATGTTTTTAGTATAGTAGTTTTTATAAAAATCTCTAAGAAATTTTATCCATGTCTAGAAAATATTATTGGATGCATGATCACACATTGTTTAATAAATGGATAGTAAACCTAAAGAGATTGTATTACGTAATAACTCGGTCATGACCATGTGCAAAAAAAAGAGGTCAGACTACACACCTAGTATGAAACACCTATGGGATATGATATTGTTGATCAAATTAATTATCTTAACAATTTTAATCATTTATTTCCTAGTTACATTGATAAATAGCGATTATAAATATGAAATATCCCAACTTAAATAAACCTAGGAAGAACCAAGAGAGTCATAGGACTAAATAAGTGCAACATTGGTGAAAGGAATGTATCTTAGTATAAAATGAATGTTTCATTATATAAGAAATCTTAAGATTGAGATTTCATATTTGTATAAAATAAATCTCTTTTATATTACAATAAAATTTTAAGATTTAGTATTTGGTTTAAAAACATCAATGAATTCATGTTGTGAAATGTATGTCCCAAATGAAACTTATGAATAAAATTTGGTATATATATTTTTCTTTTCTTTTATGGGTAATGATGTGAATACCTTAATAGAGGATAAATATTGAGTTTTAAAAGGGCCACATAACTCTTTATTTAATAAAATGAAAATTAAAACTATAAGGATGTAATTTATTTTGGAATGAACTAGAAACTAGAGATTTTGGTTCCTTTAAAATAAATAATTAGTTATATAACATGTTTCAAATATAAATCCCAATATAAACAAACCCAACATATTAAGAATATAATACTAATAAATCTATAATAAAAATGGATATGGTTTAACATTAACAGCTATTGCCTTTAATGGACAATTAATAAATATGAGTCATTTTATAAAAATATTATAATAAAAGTCTATTTATTTAAATTTTTCATTATCTAAAAAACTGAATTTTATGATTTTAAAATATAAATTTGATAAAATTAAATTCATTTTTAACTACACTCAAGAATATTTTTATGTTTGAATTTTTTGATTTTCCATTGAATGATTTATTTTTAAGTAAAACAATTGTTTTTTATTTCATCACTATGTATTAATATTATATAAGTTTAGAATAGAATTTCAGTAACAACATAAATATTTATGGAATAAATTAATTCATTTTAATATATTCGTTGTGAATATAAATACTATATCTCAAATTTTTTGAACAAAATAAAAATTACATTTTAATTAAAAAAATCAGTCTTCAAGTTGAATGATTTAATTAAAGGTGATATTATTTTTTTTCATTCTACGAAATACTAATCATATAAATTTAATTTATAATAAATATATATTTATAATTAAAATTACTAAAAATAAAATGTTTATTTTTTAAATAAATTTAATGACGAAAAAAATCATTTTTCAAAAAATTTTAATACATGATTAAGTGTGTTTATTTTAAATAATTTATTAATTCAATGAGAAATTAGATAAGATAAAATGATGTTAAAATTTAATATTAGCATTTTTAAATTTTTTTGTCTAATTTTAAATTTATCCATCAAATTTAATTACTATGATTTATAAATAGTTACCTAGGTCAAAATTGAAATTCATAAAAAGAGTTTTACATAGGGTAAATATAATAAAATACTAAAAATTATTTTGAAATACTTTTTTTCAATTGTTTTTTACATTTTATTGTCCAAATATAACTTTTTTTCAACTTTTCATCCACTGAACATTGAATATAGTCCTAGCGTAATTGAAAAATGATGACTGTTTCCAAAAGATCTTTTTTCTCATATTATAAAAGTATATCACTTGAATACATTGAAATCTACACATAACTTTATAATTAATCAAAAAAAAATATTCCAGTTTTATATCCCTATAATTGGATCCAAAAAAACATAGTCTGATATCCTTTCATAGTTAACCTATGTTCATTAATTTTTTGAGAATATCAAATAAAAAATAAACTCTCCAATAAAACTATTATGTCATTATTGATATTTTATTATTAATATCACTCTTACAAATATAATATAACCATGAGAATATAGTAAATTAAGTAAAATTTTTCATTGCGATGTTTTTATATTAATTTTATAACCCTTAATTATTCATTTTTTCCATTTCTAAAAAATAAACATCGTTAGTGCATTGTGTCTAATATTGCCTCAATGAAGTGATGTCATTTTTTCCTTATTGACATTAAAGGATGGTATTAATGTATACAAGGATAAATTTATATTATATATATCATATAATTTATGTTTTAAAATTATGAATTCATATCCACCTTTACCCTCTCTTATGCAATGGAAAATAAGAACACTAATCATGTATATAAGTAGATTACCACCTCCACGATGAAATATTTTTTTAATTTATATTTTCAATAAATTTCACAATCACTAAATATATGGCTCATAAAATAAAAAAATCATTACAATGATTAAATTATAATCATATTAGATCATTTTAAATACCTTCATAACCTTACTCGATAATTGAGTTAAAGTGTATTCATGTTTGAATTTGTTTAACCACCTACGGAACAATATTCAAAATTAAATAATGGGTTACTATTGGAAAATGAAATATAAAATTATTATAATATATTAAAATAATAATAATTATATTATTATGTATATATTATATTAATTATTTATCATATTATTAATTTAACATTTTCTTTCACTAAAATTACTTATATAAGCTATTAAATATTATATATTCCCATAACATAAAAAACACAAACACAATGAAATAATAAAATTTTAAATTAATATAATTTATATAATAATAATTCATAAATCATATACAAAAATTTAAACTGGTATCAAATTATGGGTAATGATATCAAAAATATTTATCATGTGAGAAATAGTTAAAGTTATTAACACCTGACGATCATAATACGCTATATCTAATTAATATAATTGTGTTAATGAATTATAAAAAGGATTATAAAATGTTAATATTTTTTATAATGTTTTAAAATTAATTAATTAAGTTAGATATGTTTTATTTTATAGAAATTTTATAGTTTGATCCACTAAAAATGTAGGTAAGGGTATTTTGTCTCAATTTCCCACCATTGAGACATTGTTTGTATTACAAAACTATTTATATATATGTTTTTTGTGTACTAAAAATATGTTATACTATATCATGAATTAATTATCCATTAATATTATTCAATGATCAATTTCATTTCCATTCTCCTTCAATATTTCTAATCTAAATGTTACTCAAATCATATAGACTTCTGTTTAACATTCTTCCAAAAATCAAGACATCTTAAATATGATAATCCATTTGGGGAATTTGTATTCTAATTCATTTTAAATCCTCTATAATTATCTTTTCCTATAGATATCATTGTTAACCTTTAATTTCTATTTACCACTATTTAAATCTTATTTCATAAAATCTTTTATGTTAGGTGGGTTTTCAATAACATTTGTTCAAAAGGTTGAAAAGTTTTTTACATCAATTAGAAATAAAATGTTTTATAATACACTGTCTATTTTATTTTTGATGGAATTTATATATATTTTTAGGTTCTATTATTAAATATTAACTTAAAATTTAGATTATTTAAATTTATTTTAACTTCTATTTTTTGAAAACATGATCCCTTTTTCATGTCTCTTTTATTAAAGATACTTTAGAAGAATCATTTTGAAAGATATTTTCACTTCCCCTATTTAAAACTTTTATATCCTTTTAAAGACATCATTATTAATGATTTTTTAAAAATGAAATGTTCCCAAGTGTTTTATCTTCTCATTTTTGAAACTGATATGTATTTTCATGGATCCATTATTTTTAAATATAGATTTCAAAAGTCATCACATTCCTTTCAAAAAATGTTTTTTGAAAGTAATATTTACTCCGATGCTTTGAATGGTTGTTTTTAAATACTTGTATATTCACTTCATTTTACCTTTAATGGATTATCATTCATGAATCGATATTTTGATAACCACTAATATTAATTATGATATTATTTATTTTGTAAAATTATAGATTTTATATTCTATGATTTCTTATGTGCAAGTCTTGTGATGTTTTTTACTATTTTAAGAAGTCCATTCTTTTTCGGTTGGTTATTTTTTATATGATGAATATTGGATTTTATTATGGAACTCATATATAAAAATGTTTATGTTTAGTGTCCTATATCACAATTTAATGAATTTGTTAACGATTTATACCTCATGGGAAAAGGATGTTAGGCATGAATATTTTTTCACAATATAATGTCTGTGAATTGTATTTATTCATAATATATTGAGTGGAAATATTTTTTTAAAAAACATGAATCATTGGTATTTATTTATTAAAAACATTAATCATAAGAATTTTATATTTCCAAAACATGAATCGTGCACTTTTTTTTTACACAACATGAAGTGTGGGGATTTTTTAATCACATGGTGTATAGACATTTATTTTTTTCAGAACATGATGTAGGGAAATTTTGTTTTTTCAAAATGTTATAATTTATTATGTTTTATTATTGTTCCATATTTTTATGGTTTTCATCACATTATACCAAGTTTTCTTCATTATACCTAATTTTTAAAATATTCTACACTTTTATATAATTATTATATATTTCTTGTTATTGGTATGTATTTTACAGTTAATTAGTGGATTTATTTTCATATTTCTCTTAATAATGTTTTATGTTTATATTAAATGGTGTTTTTTTCTTTTATTGAGATATTTATATTATCCTTAAATTCATATTCATTTTTTTAATCTAATACATTATGATATATCATTCACTTAGTGAGCATTTCATCTTTAGAAATTATTATGTTTATTATCAGCAGGTTATGAAGATGATTATATCATGTGAGATGTCTAAAAAAGGTCTAATGTAGTATGATTGTGGAATAATGTTCAACTTTTTAGTAAAATGATATATTTATTTCTTTAACTGCAAATACACTAACCCTTCTCATCCTTTCATTATGAGACTATTATGAGATGCATAATCTAAATGGTGAGATCAACGTACCATCTTTGTTAATTCAAAAATGTTTTAATATAAAGAGCTATATAATAAAATTGATTAGGTGTTCAAAAGTCTATTATAAACCTAATGGACAACTATGTAAATATTGTTATCATGAAACTAACAAGTCTGAAGGGGCATACATAATTTCTCTTTCTAATAAACATTATATAATTTGATAATAGACTTCATAATCAAAATAAAATCAATATCAAATAATTTAAAAAGTAAATCAATAATATTATATAACATACAATTTCTGACGGAATTATGAAACAATTAATGAAATAATATATTTTCAATTCGACAGTGTAAAATAAGTGTAAATTTCACCATTTTAATATCATGATATTATTTGAAAATAATTATTTTATAGGAATTTTATTGAACCATTGTTTTTTCCAGTTGGCGATATTGAATATCTTTAACACTCCATGGATTATTTCAATGATTTTATAAATTCTCAAGCTCTTTAAACATAAAAAATTGAAATTTTGATGCTTCTTTATTTTAAAAAATATTTACTTTTGTTGTGTTTTAAATATCCCCAATATTACATTGAGGTACATAAATATTAATTTATATAAGACACCTTTTTTTCTTTTTGGAAGTTATTTGGGGAATCAGGTGGCCAAAACGGCATTCTATAAGAGTAAGAGGATATTGAAGCTTGCATTATATAAACTAAAGTTCCATCAGCTAGCTAGTAATAGTATATAAGAATGTTTGTGGGATTTATATAGACCTGGTAATCTACTGAATTCCCCACAAGCTTTATTTTGAGACCCACAAAAATAGTCATTGGGATTTGAATGTTTCTTTTAAATTGATAAAAGGTGATTTTAACCTTTCACCCCTTATCCTTCTCATATAATTTTTCCCCTGGTTTTCTGTAGTGTAAATATTCATGGAGCTCTCTTATCCACCACTTTATGCTTTAATGGATCTCCCTTATCCAAACTCAGATTCCACTTTTATTCTTCACATTGGATGGTGTTTGGTAATCTCATCTCTCCACTCCATTAAAATTTAGTAGTATTTTCATATAAATATCTCATTGATAGTTTAATATAAAAGCATTATTTTTAGGGTTTTTGGATCGTTATTGTTTATCTCATTACTACTCAAATATAAGATAATTTTGGGGTGAGGATTATTCCATGAGATCTGAGTAGGTGTTCTATATGTTTTTATATAAAATTATTATCATTTAAAAAATGTTTCGTTGTTCCCCAATCTATTATTTCAATGATTTTTCCCTATACATTTTATTTAATTAATATATTAATTAAAGCGTAACATACCTGTACCTTGGTAATTCTAGAAAACCATTGGTGGTTGACAACCTCAACCAAAACTACCCCTTATTGTTTGATTGACCTAACACTTATGAAAACAATTCATTCTATGTAAATAATACACCCCTAGGGTTTTTTGTCATGGAAATTTGGAAAACCCTAATATATATTTAATGTAATCATACCATGATTTAAGGTGTTTTTGGAATGTCACTTAAAAGATTGAATTATATATATTATACATTGGTTATGTCATTGGAGACATAAACATAGTTAATAATAATATGTTGTTTTTGGATTAATACTAGAGGTCAAAAACATTAATTGTTATGTAATCCTATTAAAAACTTATTAATTTAATGGTTATATTTATGTGGGTATCTCATGGAATGTAATGGGAGACACAACATTGTTATGGATTTATTTTTATAAAATCCTTGTCATGAATACATTACTTGGAATTTTTTAATTATTACCATAAATTCATTAGTTAAAAATTATAGAACATTGAAACGCCAAAACAGGTTTGGAATTCCTAGTGGAAGCCTCAGATTCCCTATTTTGATTTCCTTAAGTAAACTCATAGGATCCCACAAGATTCATTGATGTGAATTCCAAGTGGTAATTCCATATTAAATCTGGTAATTATATTACTCTAATGAATTTCATGGATAGTTTTCATGGATTTATTTAGAAGTCCGTAAAACTTTTATTTCATGGGATGATCTCCCATTTCAGATTAATATCCACAAACAAGGAATGCATTGAGTTATCCCCATGGATTTGATCAAGACCTACCCAGATATTCAAGGATATCTTTCCGTTTTTCAGTTAAAAACTCATAGGGGTTGAAATAGAATTTTATTTCCATTTCATTACAATAATAACCTAAAATATACACATCATTGATTGATAACTACATGTTGTCTTGAAAAATAGTAGTAAAGAATTGCATGATACTTCCATGAGTACAAAATGGGTAGGTTGTGTAGGAAATCCTATATCTGTTTCATGGATTCCATTACATTATTTACTATTGGATCCCATGGTAGTTTTATTTGGGTCCCCTAACCAATTTAAATGTCACATGATCAGTGATATTGGCCTTAGGTCGAATCATATAGGTTTAGCTGGGTATCTTACAAGGAAACTGATATTGAAAAGGTTTTTCATACTTTATTATTTTATATTTATTTTATTTTAACACCATTACATTTTATAATCTGATAAAATATTTAAATAAAAAAAATTGTTAGTGGAATACATTGTGATAAACTCCTATTTAGGCTGCCACTTAGTATGGGAGCATATTTATTGATCTATGATAGGAAAATAAGAATGATACCTACTTTGGAATATTGATTTATATCTGAGGATGGGGCATAGAGATAGAAAACTGATATGATATTTTGAATGCTCATAGATCTTGTTATTTTTTGTTATATTTGTTTTTTTATAGTACAGCTCGAATGATTACATTCATGACACACTAGATGTATATTTTTTAGAACAATGAAATAATTTATAGTCCAAATTTATTTCATTATGTATATTTTATTTATTACCTGGTTTGATTTTTTATTCTATTCTTCCACTCTATTTCACTCTGATATTGATGGTATAGTGTCCACTATATACCACCAAACACCCTCTCTATTTTTCATTATCCTAATGAATCTAGGAAAGAGTGCTTCAGTAATTTTGGAACTCTAGACTGTTTACATATCATTGATCTATTTTAGGAATATCATAAAGTTATATTATTGGTTATTTTTCTTATTTATTACTGTATTGGGTTTGTAACGAACCAACATGATACCATCTCAAACTAGTACCCAACCTGATCTTTCACATACTCGAAGGTTGTTCCCAAATCCCATTGTTTGGAGACTAGCACTCGAAAATCAAACAATAATCAGATGGAATGATTTAACCAAACCTGAAGTAACAACAAGGAACAAATATGAAATAGTGACATCAATTGAATTGATAAATATATTCCATAATTGAAAACAAAAAGAGGATACTAAAAAATCAATAGTAGAAATAGTAACCATTTACATGTCCTGCCGCAAAGGATACCAATATAGGAAAAACCAACTACTACATGTGATAGAGTGGGAAAAATCCCACCATCTCACAAATTACTACCCAACTCAATTGAGAGAAAACCTCACCTTCTCACTAAAGAATCATTCCATTCCCTTCACCAAAATACATAACAATGCCAACGTTCCACCAAAGGGGCACACATGGTGTGAGAAAATAGGCTCAGTAGGGTGTCATAACCTCCCAGATCTGAAATCCACTAAAAGGTTCCATGTACATGGTTGGCCACATAGACACAAACGCATATCCCGAAATGCCAGAGGCTTTTGACTAACAGTGAGGGCCTATGGTGTGATGTTGTGGAAATTATGCCCCCATTAGCAGAGTGTAACTTAGCAGAATAAAATATAATAATAAATGAAGTATTAAACAACATTCACCTGACTAAATCAATGGAATATGGATTGGTAAAGTTAACCATAAGGATTATAAAATCATAATGATGTAGCGTGTAACATGTATTAAGAAATCATAGAAAAGAAGATACCCAAATATCAAGTACAATACAATATTAAGGAACAACAATATGAAATGAATCACAGTATCATCATAATCCTTGGCATGGTCCCATTCTCTCGTGATCCTAAGAAGTAATATAGTACCATTAAACAAAGCCTTTTTCCTATGGGGACTTGTAGAAATGTATTCATTCTAGTCCTTGAAACGTAACCCAAATATGTTGTGAGAAATAAATACCAAGTGGAAACCACCAAAGGTCTCTACCAATCTATTAGTGAGCACATGAAACAGTAGTGTATAATAATGAAATCATTAAACTAGGAAGTACCCAAAGGTAAACAATCCAACAAGTCTTGTTCCATTTATTCTATTCATGCTCAGTAAGAAATTCAATTACATTAAATCATATGTTCATGTGATCCATCAACAGCCAGTCAATCCCAAATTCAAGAAAACACTGCAAATACATCAATAGAAAATCTATCAATTAAAATGGAAATGAAAACCACTCTTTTTATTTAGCATTGAAGATTCTTCATAAGTCATTACAATAGTAAATACTCAGTTCAAAACCTTACCCTCGTGTAGTCAACTGACATAAAAAAGCTCTTTCCATGGGAAATTTCCCACAAGAATAACAAAATGTAGCCCATAGGCACGCAAAAACCCTGCCCACACACATGAAAAATCTCTTCCTACATGAAGAATGATTAAACGGGATCAAGCCCGACATATAATCAATTTAGAATAAGGCAAAACATGCATTCTATTAACTATTACATGGTTAATAAGTAAAAAAATTCACATTGTTAATAATTTGATTAAACCATTCACATCAAACAACCCATAATAGGGAAAAAAGAAGCATAACCACGGTTATCCTAAGACAAAAGTCCCAAAAACAGTTATCTAAGAGAAACACACTTGCAGGTTGAACCTTAATCAAAACAATAAGGCTAAAAGTTCTTTAATTAATACTATTAATCACCTAAACATCTTTATGAATTACCATGTGTTAAATTTTCAACAAATTAACCCCCCAAACTTGGGTGGGTTGCACAATGAAATATATAAACAACTTGAAATTAAGCAATAAGCACGAGACCACCTACGTCATCATGGTATGACTCTCCTCATCCAACCTCAACATCCAATTCAAGGTACAATGGTATAGATATATGAAAAAAGTATATTCAATCTACCTTAAATAACATAGTCGGGAACTAAAATCACCATGAATGGATCAATAGTAATAGATATATTACCAATTTGGTTCAAACAAGACCGATGGTGATTGATTATGAGTTTGGATGATCAATCAAGAAGGCATTGATGTTTCAGAACCACTTTTGAGTTCCCTCAGTTATCCATCTATCCAAATGATAAAATGATTAAAATACATTCCAATTTAAGAAGAAAAATAAAATTTACACATTGTGTAAGTCCATATACAGAGTTCGTATATCATTTAACTATAAATTTTGTAGCAGAATTTCACCGACCGACTTTCTAGGGCTTGCTGACATGACTATTAGGTGTGTCCTAGGAAGTGCAAGATTGTAGTTGGATTTCCCCCTCTTTCTCGTCAACATTAACACATGCCATGTATTTCCATTATATATTGACAAAATACATTGTGACTTCATTGTAGTACACATCGTGTAACCCCTGATTCTAGAACTATTCCCAAATTTTCATTGTTTTCTAAAAAACAACTCAAAGGGAAAAGAAAATAAGAAAACCTACCTCAACGTATGAACTGGGTTCTTACATACACCCCCCTATAAAAAATTCATCCCTGAAATTCCACTATATGGGTGGTGAAAGAATGTCTGAGAATAACTCCATCCACTGAACAGGTACGTCAGGTTCCCTCTCAGAAGTCTCTTTTTGTACTCGGCCATGCTGCCATGGCATCCTCATGAGAGGAACTAGCCATCCTTAGAGAACCTTCTTGCTCTTATAAACTATAATAATTGGATGCTCATCAAAGATACATCAACCTGAATCTCAACCTCCTCAGGCTGAATAATGTGGGACGAGTCTGAGTGATAGCGGTGTTGATAAGATACATAGAATACATCATTAATGGTTCGATTCCTCCAAGGTAACTGCAAACATTAGGAAACCAGACCAACTCTCTCTAAAATCTCAAGCCGTCCAACAGATATCGGTGAAATGCTACCATTTCTATGGATTCTCTTATGTCCCAACCTTAGTACGACAAGTAGGAAAAGTTGATCCCAGACCTCAAACTCCGAAGTTATTCTGTGGCGATTAGCATATGATTTTGGACAATAGTATGAAATATCCATCCATCTCTGAATCAAGTGGACCTGCACAAAAGTCTACAGCATAAAATGTGTCCCGAGTAAGGCTACCTCACCAGCCTCTAACCTGCATAGGGGATAACGACATGGCCTACCGTATAAACCCTCGTAATGTTCCATATTTTTGGTCAATTTAAAACTATTATTGTATGAGAACTATACTAGAGGAATATGATTCTACCAAGAGACCCTAAACACTATGACACATGTACATAACATTTTCTCTAGAACATGTATCATATTCTTTAACTGGCCATTAGTTTTAGGGTCGTTTGTTGTGTTCTGAAGCACATTTGTTCCCATCGCCCTCTAAAAAATCTTCCATAAAAGAGATGTAAACTAGGAGACCCTATCTAAAACGAAATAACTATGGACATCATGAAGTCATACCACCTCTGGGATATATATATTTCCAAGATCATCAACATTGAAGGTCTCCTTTATCGGCAAAAATTGAGAGACGTTTGTAAGCCTATCAACAATGACCCACACATCGTTGTTTCCTCTAGGAGACCTTGGGAACCCCATCACAAAATCTATCGCGACATCATCCCATTTACTCCATGGAATTGGTAACTATTGTAAAATCCTAGTCATGATCTAATGATTAACATTCATCTGTTGACATGTGGAACACCTCATAACAAAACTAGATACTTCTTGCTTCATACCCAACCACCAGTATTGACGACACATGTCATGGTACATCTTGGTGACTCCGAGATGAACTGCCCAAGATGAATCATGACACTCTTGGATCAGATCCTTGTGCATATTCCCGAAAACCCACACACATACATGGATACAAAAAAAATCATCTTTGACTATCATCCTTCCAGGAGGGTCCTCACTTTCTAGACTCTTCCGTATAACTGGGCCTTCAGAATGTAATAGTCTCCTCATCCTCACATTGTCCAGTATGGTAGAGGTAACATTTTATGGTGAAATATAAGTCTTTCCACAACTATCATTAACCTATAAATGAATCTCAAATAATAAATCCATAATATTTCACTAACCATTTCCCTCCTACACTCCCCTTATCTAAGACCTCCAACCTAGTGCTTTAGCCACAACATTGCCTTTTCCAGGCATATAGGCAAGCTCAAAATCGAATGACTGAAGGTATTCCACCCCCCTTCTCTATCTCAAATTCAAATAATGCAGAGTTAAGCTGTATTTGAGACTTTTTTGTTCTGTGTACACCAAAAAATTCTCTCACAATGAATAATGTCTCCAACTGCACAAGGCATGAACAACTACAGCTAAGTCGAGATCATGCATCACGTAATTCCTCTCATGTGACATCAACTACAGAGACTCATACATGACAACTCTATCCCCATGAATAAGAAATACTACTTTCCCAATACCTAATTCATAATTGTACACATTTTAACTCATGATCATATCTAGAAATATCAGTATCAGTGCAGAAGAATAAAAACCCTTCAACTCCCAAAAGGCTGCATCACAATAATCTAACTAATAAAACTTTACACCTTTCTTAGTCATGTCTGTCATCGACACTAATATGTGTTAGTATTACTATATAATACTCATGTAGTAACCATATATACCCATTAAACTACATACCTTAAAAATGTTCTTAGGATTTTCCAAGGTCGCAACTAATCTCACCTTCTGGGGTCCACAGATACTTTATTCTCTGAGATGATGTGGCTTGGGATGTTAATCTAATCCATCCAAGGGTTACATTTTTCCAAATTATTATATAATTGTTTCTCTATTAGTGTATTCAAAATTATATCAAGATGTTGGTCATGGTCACGTTGATTGTGATAATACACCATGATATCACCCACGAAAACTACCACAAAATATTATAGGTAAGGATAGAACATTCAGTTCATCAGTGCCATGAAAACTATTGCTGCATTTATAGGACGAAATGGGATAAAAAGATACACATATAGACCATAACATCTATGAAACATGGTACGATGTATGTATGATGGTCGAACACGTACCTGGTGATATCATGTCCTTAATTCAATCTTATAAAACATTCGAGCTCCCCAAAGATGATCAAATATGTCATCTTTCTATTGAAAGGGATATTGATTTTTAACCATAAAATTGTTCAATTTTTGATAGACCATGCATAGAATAAGGGTACCTTCCACCTTTTTCATGAAAAGGATCGGGGAACTCCAAGGAGAAGTAAAGTGTCTGATAAAACCCACTGCTTCTAAATATTCCTACCTTTAATTGATCTCTTTCAGCTCCATCGTAGCCATCCTGTAAAGAAGAATGGATACCTATGAAACTCCTATGACAATTAAATAGTGAAATCCACCTCTATAATTAGATGTACGCCTGAGAAGTCATCCAGGAAAAAATCCTTGAAATGATCAACCACTCGAGGGAAATTTGCCAGACCTGCTCTCTGGTCATCCAAATATAAACTCGCAATCTGTGTTGTCACCCTACCCATCCCACAATGTTTTGGTCCATATTATCTTTCCTGAACATCCCATTATCCCTTGTGTAGAAAATACCTACCCTTAGTTGATGTAAAACTGAACTTACAGTGATAGCAGTAAATAATGGCTCAAATCAAACCAACTAGTCCATTCTGAGAATGACATCGATGCCAGTCATTTCTAAGGCATATAGGTTCCATAGAAAGTGACACCCACCAATATCAAGGGGGAACTCTTTTCACTGACATACACCTTCCATTATAATTCCTAATAGAGTGTCTAACATCATAACATCAATAGAAGTATAAATACAGATCCCAAGGCTTTCCACAATGGTTACAAATATAAATCTATGTGTACCACCATTATCAAAAAGTGGAGAAGAAAAAATAGAGGAGAATAAGATGGTGCCTCAGAATGAAGATGGTATGTGATCATTCATCTAATGTGTATATTACACTACATAATTCTGACCGACATCGTGGCCCTATGAAACTTCTTGGGTACCCTAAGATAACCCGCCCTACTGTTACTGAGATATGGGTGTCTTAATACCATGACTATGACCACCAACATGGCCTGAAAGCCCCGACGTATTCTAGTTTGTATACTGGTGAGAAGATACTAACTCTACTCCTACATGTGGAGTCTGTATAGAACCTCTCTCAGTTTCCACTGGTAGAAATGACCAACAGTGGCGTTGTAGGTGGACCATCCTGCCATAAGTTCGACACTCAACTGGGTCCCTTGGGCACTAAGCTCTCTTTTTCCCTCTCTTTCTTCACTGGTAGCCTGTCACCCATCCCCGTAAGAGACATTATAGCTGCTACCATCACCGTGATATAACCCTACATGATGATTCTTATTTCTAGTTGTTATAGTACAAGAAACTGGTGTTGAACCGCCCTAGCTCGCACCACTAGATTCCTACATATTATGCTCTATGATTAGCTATTGATTCACAATAGCAGAGAAAAAATGTAACATGAAGAAATTGACCTATGTTATAATATTGAACATGAGACCATATTCGTATCTTCTACATTTTGATACATCATCACCCATTAGAATAGGTGCGAATCGCTAAAGCGTAGTAAAACTGGTAGAATATTTTATAACTGACAGTGTTCTTAGCTCTAGGTGCGTGAACATCCTAGATCGATCGACCCTTAGTGTCTCGAGAAAATAATAATCATAGAAGGCCACGTAAAATTCTTCCCATGTCATATTGAGATGATGCCCTACCTGAGTGAAACATCACACCATCTCTTGCCAGAATCATGTGACATATATTCCACGAGCTTGACCCTCCTCTCGATAGTCATCCATAGAAGATTTAAGATTGAAATATCTGATTCTATCTGTGATTCCACAGCATGTAGTCCACCATACTTTGGAAACGTATGCAGGTGCTAATATTGAATTATTCGAGTCAGATCTGATATTGATGTGGAATCCTATGGTGCTCCCTGAATTGTCTGCATGAACGTCATAAAAACATCATGGAAATGTGCATAAGAACATGCATCCAGTATAACATCTGGTGATGCAGCTTTTAAAACTAGAGGATCCCTCAGTAACCCATGGCCAACCATTTTTGGAGTATTATTATCACCGCTCTCCTAGAATACATTCCATGGTTTTCGCAGCAGAAGTACTCTACAAAGTCAAGAACATGCCTCAGTTCAATCTTATCATCATGGTTTACCCTTCAAAAGTTCCAAAACCAAATAGGAAAAAAACCCATAACATTTTTTAAAAAATGGACTACAAGGCATGTAGATAGAATACACAATGTGTACCCTTATGCTCCCACATGTTCGTGTTCTACTAACAGCTTGAGGATGTATCAACCCCAGGTACACAACATGTTCCACGCACACACTGTGTGTACAGAGGTCATTCATCCTATCCATGTACTTCCACATTGCCATATCCACATAGGTTCTACCTAGGTAGGCTATAAGGAAAGTACTGAAGGCACATGGATTGTTCTAGTCAAAACGCAACAGTCCTTGTTTCCTCTCACATTGCCCATTACACGGTCAGATACAAAACTACGTGTACATATAGTACAACACATGTACATATTAATACATGGAAAGTATTTTTCCTTGAATAGGAAGAACACACGATGTGTAAGGCTAAACTACACACCACGTAAACTGGGTTTTTCTGGATAGAAACTCCATATTTCCAAGAAAACACGTTTTTAAGCCTAAAAATCAACCAATGGTATTCCAATTTATCATTCGAGAGGTCCAATAATCCCCAATAATCCCTGATTGGAACCCAGTAATAACATAAAAGATCACAATTCTATACAAAAGGTAGAATCATGATCTGCCAAATCCTGGTCCAAGAGTGCACATACACCTCAAGAACAAAATTTTGGCATCCATTCAATTAAATCATAGCATGTACCAACACACCTATCACCACAGCAGAAATAACTATCATGCTAGTATCACATAAACATGCATCAATAATTCTCCTTAAGTGGCATGAGATGTATCCAAGGAATGTGATTTCTAAAAAGTGCTTATATGATTCATCAAATGGAATACCCTAATCTCATCGAGTTGCAACAAAATATATCCACAATAATATAAAAAATAATATAATTTGTTTTACCCAATGGTGAAATCAAATCAAATATAATAGCTAAAAATCCAAAAGTACAATTTAATTCGAGGTAATTTAGATTTTCTCTGTACACGGGGTAGCTACACCCAAGAACAACTAATTACCAAATTACATATCCTTTATATCATCGCCAAATTTTAACGCAAACCAAAAAATAAAAGCCTGATACCACTTTGTAATGTCATCGATACAGAATCTAGTAAAAAGGTCCATGCACCAAGCTGGTCACATTGCCTCAAGTGCATTTTAAAAAAATGATAGAGGTTGTTGACTTGTAGGGACTATGGTTTGTTGGTGGAGAATATATTCCCTCATTAGTAGATTGTAACATAGAGGAATAAATTATAAAAATATAAAAAGTAGTAAACATCATGCAACTGAAGTCAACAATAGAATACTAATAGGTAAAGAAAATCAGATGTTATATAATATCAGAATGTTGCAGCATGTCACATGTTCTATGAAAAAAATGAAAACAAGATACCATTCTATCAAGTACAATACAATACTAATGCAGAGAAATATGAAATGAAACATATCAACATCACAAGCCTTGGCTTGGTCTCATGTTCTCCGGAACCTATGTAGCAATCAAGATCCTGTATAATGAGCCTTTCCACTATCAAATCCAATATTAGTATAGTATTTTTGGGCCAAAAAACATGACCAAAATAGGGTGTGAGAAATAAATCAAAATAGAAAACCCCCAAAGGAATTTTCAAATCTATTAGTGAGTACATACAACAGTATTGTATAATAATGAAATCATTAATCCAGGAAGAACTAAAAATTAAACAAACATAAAAGTCATGTTCCATTTATACAATTCATGTTAATTAAGCCATTCAATTACATCAAATAATAATTTCTTCGGATCTAGCCAAAGCCAGTCAATCCCCTATTGTAACACCCCGACCCCCATTACCCAGAGTCAGTGCACTATTACGTGACATTGGCATGATCACAAAAGATCAATTCTTGAAAGACCGATTATTTTAGTATCCTTGGAAACACTAGATATATTCATAAAAGTTACATTAAATCATAATGTGAAAAACTACAATAACATGGTCTCTATAGTCCACACTCATATCCCCTTCTGACTATCCCTGCAGGTCATTCATAAAATACTTCTTCACATCCTGAAAAATATTAAAACATTGAAAGGGTTGAGCTCAGATGCTCAGTAAGGATAACAATATAGCGTAATCTTTCAAAAATAAAAATAAACATTTAAGGCATTGTATAACTGAAACAAAAGACTTTTAATCTTGAACTTCAGCATAATATGGCAAAATAAAATGAAATAATGCCATTTACTTATTCACATGGATATTCTACTAGTCGAATAATCACATGCAATATCAATAACCACTTTCATAATGATGGAATGCATAATGACATACTATCATAACCACATAGCCAAGGCCTTGTGCTGATACTACAAATAATATTTTGTCAAGGCATCATGCCAAGACACTAGTTTGTCTCATGAGACCTACCGATGCATCGAGGAGCTATAGCGGGCTCCACCCATCACTTATTAAGTCCAATGCATTCATCATATGAACAGGTTTAAACATATCATAAACCATAACATAATCATATCACATAAAACATGCATAAAGCAAACATAACATTTCCACATTTCAATCACAAGATATCAATATAACACATTGATATAAAAAACACTTTCAAAAACATTTTCAATACCAAAATAAATGAAAATTAAAACTTTGTAATTATTTTTCATTTAAAAAAGTTATGGCTTGTAGAGGAAGCCTACACTGAAATAATGGTCACGGCGGTGGAGAAGTCATTGTCGCCGCATATGTATGTCAAAAAAATATTTCCTTTTTTCATTTAGTAAAATTATTCGTATATAAAATCCTCCTCTTGAATAAACCTAAAAGTCAAATGGATTTATACACCGTATAAAAGAAAGTTGTGTACAAAACAAAATATGCCTAAATGAAAGGAAATTAAGATGAAGTCCCTTATAAGGATAATTATTTTCAAATAAAATAGATCTATTATGTGTATTTACTATAAGTACACATAATGAAAGTAAAAATACAATATAGGACATAATAATATCATGACATAATTTGAATGTAGGAGATTAACCCAAATAATAGAAATTGGGTTAAGAAGTTCCCTTACCTTGTGTCTGACTTGACTCGATCGTTCTTTATCATCCTGGATAATAAACTAGAGTTAATTTATACTTTCTTAAGAACCTTTTTCAAGTTCATTATTCCTCTTATATAACTTATTGCAATGTTATGAACATTATGTAATTATATAAGTTAATAACAGTGGTTTTGTCGATCTTTGGTACTTGAGTCAAAAATAAACTTCTTAAAGTTACAAGTTGTTCATGTGGTAAAATATCCATTATATCCAGAATTATATTCATGATGTAGATATCATATATAAAATTCATATCAAGTATATAAATTCATTTATAATATTACATAACATTTAGAGGTAATAAATGAAATGCACTGTTCATGGAGACGGTAAGCCGTACGTACGCATAAACGCTACTTTCATTTCTATTTCATATTTAATGGAACGAAATCACAATGATATAAAGTTATATTATAATTAATATATCATATCATATATAATATCATTTACTCCATCCTTTACACGTCCCACATATGGCATTAACGATTCAAATCACTTTGAGGGGGTGGTGTCCGAACTTCCTAAAATGAAATTATCGCGTTTACTCATAATGGAAATCATAATGGTGTTCCATAAATGAAAAATGCAGAGGAATAAGGAAACAAAACATAATATATATCATATATAAAAACTATAGTCATCATAATGGCCACCACGAGGGGTGTTAAAAGAAGATTGAACAATCATAGTTTCGTGAGGCAGTATTTCGCCACCCCCAGAAACAGTATGTTCATTAACCATTAGATGAAGGTGTGTGTAAGTGTAAATCAAATCCATCTCATAAAAAAATCCTAGTATATTTAAGATACTAGTGTTGTAACAAAATAATGGAATAAAAAGAGTTTAGGGGGTTGGAGAAGAAAAATAAAACAAAACAACGTTAGAGAAGACATTACCATTAAATCGGGTAACTCCCCTCGGTTTGAACCAAAATGGTTTCATGAAGTGAATTATGCCTATGGTAAGGCTTCCAGAATTAAGGGAGGAATGTTGAGAGAGTATTTGGGCAGATTTTTTCCAAGCCTATAGTCTTTGAAGGTGTGAATATGGTGGTAGAGTTGGGGGCCTTTTATAAGAGGAGAGGAGGGGAACTCTTGGAAACTCATGAAATGTTACATTATTATGGAATTATTTTAGGATATTAAAGGTCCCACAATGATATATTTACATGATAAGGTGATAAGGGTTCAAAATATACTCATCCAATAGGTTTTTGACACGTGTATGTATTGTATTTTACATTATACTTCCATTTTATTAAAGGCGTTAATTAATGAGGTAATCGCTACATCATCATGGTGTCATAAAAAATTTAATTTATTTAATGTCTACAAATAATAATAAAAATTACCATGATGTAGGAAATAGTTTTATCTTTCCAATGAATATTTATATTCAAAATGTTAACTACTATATACACATGTAATAATTGTTTTAGTAAAACAACACATGTTTGTGACAATTTTATTTTTACTTTAAATAAAAAGTTCATAATGTCGTTTTCTTACCCAAGTAGCTCCATGGGGTCCCCAAGTTGACACATGGATTTTTTGGGTCGGCCATGACTCATCCAATAAGTTTAGGACAAGTGTCAATATTTTTTTATATTTTTATAATATCATTTTTACCTTAAATTTCACTAATTACCTTTAATCGCGATTAATAAAACTTAAAAGCTACTATTCACCAAAAATTATTTTAATCCCAATAAGCCAAATTTTACTTACTAATGACAATGATGTATTTTGGATTTCTTAAATTCAATTCATAGAAGTGGTAATGGTTCATTTAAACAAAAAATTAATTTTTTAACTACCACTTAGTGGTTTCACTATTCATCAAAAATTGAAGTTTTTTTCAGAAAAATACCAAAAATTCACCCTAAGCTATAATTTATATTCCTAATTAATTTTTTTTCTATTTTACAAACTTCCAAACATATAAGTTGCATTAATTAATTTTATAATTAATTCCAGTTGTCAAAACAAATAGCGTGTTTTTATGAAACAATATCAATCAAAAATTGACAATTGTTTATGTCGAATTTCAATGTGAAGTTAATTCTAATGACCACCATTGGATAAAATTGTAAAATTATATTATAATTATAATTTAAAACAACTCAATATAATAATTTATCACAATTAGGTTTTTTGATTAAAAAAGTAGTTTTTAATTAAAATTTAGTAATTTTCACTATTCATCAAAATATAAAAGTTATCCGAAAAGTTCTAAAATTTCACCATAGGCTAAATTCGATATTCTGAATCCAAAAATGAAGTCCATTTTGAAGTATAAAATTTATTAAATTTCAAAAATTAGGTATTACTATTCATAATGGATACTTTGAATGGTTGTTGTGTGTGTTAGAACTCGATGTTGCGTACAACACACGCTACTGTATTATTCAAAGAGAAGCGTACCGTGGAAGCTTGGGGTGTTACATTCTCCCCTCCTTCAAATAATTTCATCCTAGAAATTTCATATAATATCACATTTTAAAAAGACTCAGGTGATTCTTCATCAAAAGTTCCTCGGGTTCCCACGTTGCCTCCTCCATCTTATGGTTTCTCCATATAACTTTTACCAGACGAGTCATTAGGTTTCTCAACACTTGTTCTCTTGTATCAAGAATCCTGACGGGCTCTTCGCAATAAGACAGATCAGTTTCGAGTTCTAATTACTCATAGGTGAGTACATTCATTGGGTCACGCATGTATTTTCTCAATAGTGATACGAGTAATACATCATGAATTCGGAGAGACATGGCGTCATTTCTAAATGGTAAGATACAACCCCAATTTGTTCTAGAATATTGAAGGGTCTGATGTACCTAGGACTCAATTTACCCTTCTTACCGAAACGTATAACTCCCATCCATGGAGATACCTTCAAGAAAACATGATCTCCTACCTGAAATTCCAAATCTTTTCTTCGGTTTCCGACATAGATATTCTGCATACTTTGAGCTGCTTTTGATGTGGTTTTGGATTACTTTCACCTTTTCCATCTTTTCCTCCACCAGTTCTAGGCCTACAAGTTTTCTTTCACCGACATCTTCCCAACAGGTTGGTGTGCGACATCTCTTTCCGTATAACACTTCATATGGTTTCATCTGAATACTTGAATGGAAGCTATTGTTATAGGAAAATTATACCATAACTAAATTTTGATCCCACATTCCCTGAAAGTCAAGTCAGCATGATCTTAGAATGTCTTCTAAGGTTTTAATAGTTCGTTCTGATTGTCCATCTATTTGAGGGTTGTAAGAAGTGCTCAAAAGAAGTTCAGTATCCAAGGCCTTCTGAAGAATTTTCCAGAATTTTGATGTAAAATGGGGATCACGATCCGAGACAATCGACAGGGGTACTCCATGAAGTCTCACAACATTATTAATATATAGTCTTGCTAGACGTTCTACTGGTAGATCTTCTCTTATAGCAAGAAAATGTGCTGACTTCGTGAGACGATCAACAATGACCCATATTGTGTCATTCTTTCTTGGAGTCTTTGGTAGTCCCATGACAAAGTCCCTCGTAATATTATCCCATTTCCACTCAAGTATGGAAATAGGTTGCAATACTCCACCAGGAAATTTCCTTCCTACTTTCACTTGTTGAAAAACCATACATCTTGACACAGAATTAGCAATATGACTTTTCATGTTGTCCCACCAAAATTTTCCCTTTAAATCTCTATACTTTTTGGTGATCCCGGGGTGTATAGAGAAATTGGAACTATGAGAATCATCCAAAAATTCCCTCTTTAAATCATGTATATCGGGAACACAAAGTCTCCTCCCAAATTTCGAAATTAAATCTTCATTCACAAAGTCACTCAATCGACCATCAATTACAGCTTTATTCTTCTTTTTCAACTCATCATCATCCGCCTGAGAACACATTATCCTTTCTAGTAAATATGTTCTGGCAATCATTTGAAAATGTTATGGTGTTTCACCCTCCATGGTGATTCCCATATCCATCTTTACTAGATCCATGAAAATAGGATCCATTTCCACTCTCATCATGTTCAAAACTCCATGATATTTTCTACTCAAAGCATCTGAAACTTTATTTTTCTTCCCCTGGTGGTAGTGTATCGTGTAATCATAATCCTTGAGTGGTTCAAGCCATCGCCTTTGCCTCACGTTGAGTTGTTTTTGTGAGAAAATATATTTCAAACTCTTGTGATCGGTATATATCTCACATTTTTCACCATAGAGATAGTGTATCCATTTTTTCCAGGAAAGGATTACAGCAGCTAACTCGAGACCATGAGTAGGATAGTTCCTCTCATTAATTTTTAGTTGTCGTGATGCATAAGAAATAACCCTATCATTCTGCAAAAGGACACAACCAAGTACATTGATTGATGCATCACTATAAATAACGAACCCATCATTCCCTGATTGTAGAGTCAATATAGGATCATTGAATAATCTTCTCTTCAGTTCATCAAAACATTCTTCAAACTCCTTTGTCCAGACAAATTTAACCCCTTTACGCATGAGCTTCGTTAATGGGTTAGTCAATCATGCAAAATTCTAGAAAAAACATCGATAATACCCTTCCAAACCAATAAAGATGCGTACCTTAGTTATACTCGTTGGTGCTGGAAATTCAGGGATTGCCATGGTCTTAGAAGGATCAACGGAAATTCCATCCTTAGAGACAATATGAACAAGAAAAGAAATCTAATGAAGCTAGAATTCCCACTTGCTAAACATCCTGTATAATTCATGCCTTCTAAGTGTCTTCAAGATAATGCGCAAGTGATTTTCATGGCCATCGTAGATTTTGTAATATTCCAAGATATCATCAATAAATATCACCACAAAATCATCAAGATATTCCTTGAAAACTCTATTCATTAGATCAATGAATACAGTGGGTTCATTAGTCAATACAAAAGACATTACTGTAAACTCGTAATGCCCGTACCATGTTCGAAATGATGTCTTCGGAATGTCTTCCTTCTTCACAGACAACTGATGGTATCCAGATTAGAGGTCAATCTTTGAAAAGTATTGAGATCCATGAAGTTGGTCAAATAAATCATCAATGCGAGGTATGGGATACTTGTTCTTTATTTTTATAGCATTGATCTCCCTGTAGTCAACGCACAACCTCATATATCCATATTTCTTCTTAACAAAAAGGACAAGGGCTCCCCATGGAGAAACACTAGGGAGAATAAATCCCTTATTACTCAATTCCTCTAGTTGTTTCTTTAGTTTATCTAATTCCACGGTGTCCATTCTGTAAGGAGTATTCGATATAAGCCTTTCTCTAAGAATTAAATCAATGGAAAAATCACCTTCTATTTGTGGAGGATGTCCAGTTAAATCTTCCAGAAATACATATATATATTATTTCACAATAGTTAAATCCTCTATTTTAACATTCATTTCCTCTCCCTCAGTCATTTAATTCTCTTCCTCCCCAGTAATTGAATTTAGTTGAGCTACTGGTTTTGGATCTAAATAAGAATTTGGTAGTGATGATTCTGCTCTAAAGATAAGGTGTTCCATATCATCATCATCAAAAATCGTAACCTCCTTCTTCTTACAATAAATATTTTCATCATAGTCCGAAAGCCAATCCATACCAAGGATTATATCAAACTCAATCATAGGTATGACAATGAGATCAGCGGATGAAGAATATTTATGTGATCTAATGGGGTCTGATTCACAAAACATTGTTGCAATGATACTTTATTTAGGAGTTTTGACTGAAACTTCTCTTGTTAAATCAAATTGGAAATATATAATTTTCTTCGCAAACTGGGAAGATAAGAAACAATGTGATGATCCAGAATCAAATAATGATTTTTCTAAACTTGAGGAAACCATTAAATTACCTGCCACCATGTCTTTCAGAGCGTCATCCTCAGTAGTAGTGATAGCATAAGCTTGGCCTTGATCCCTTGGCTACTTAGGAGGTAAGTTCCCCGGACCCTTAGGACATTCATTTGCATAATTTACCATATCTCTACAATTATATATCATTCCACATTGACAGAAACTTTCTTTCCCTTGCAATCATGAGCTCGGTGGCCTTTTTCACCACACTTGTAACAGACACACATTCCCTTCATGAAAGTATCATGGTGTTTCTTCCCACATTTAATACATGACTGATATTAAACTTTTCCCTTCTTCCCCTTATTTCCATTTCTAGAATTATCAGATGATCTCTTCTTCTCTTGCTCTGTTTTAAAGTCACAAGAATTAGAGAATTCCATTTCTGTCTTGATAGCACATGAGAAAATATCTTCGTACGATGAGAAGGTTTGTGAGACTAATTCTCGATGGAGAAACGGTTTTAACCCATCAAAGAAATGATCGATCTTACTTCTTGGGTTACGTATATAATTTGCAGCATGCCTCGCTAACCGTGTAAAGTTAGACTCATACTTTGAGACATTATCATCGTCCTTTTTCCTCAGAATTAGAAATTTCCTTTCCATATCTTCTCGATGGTCATGAGGAAAGTATTTTTCTATGAAAAGCTCTTTGAACTCTCTCCATTCCATACTTGATACTTTTTCATCTACTATTGTATTTTGTATCAGTGACCACCTTTTATCGGCATCCCCAGTGAGACGGTAAACTTCCATGATGACCATATCCCTTTCGCTACTCCCCAAGGTGTGGAATATTTTCTCTAAGGAGTTTATCCATTTCTCGGCTACTAATGGATTTGTACCCCCATTAATGTTTTGTGATTGTTGTCGAATGAAGAGTTCTAACATTGATCCTCCACGTTGCAGATCAGGGTGCTCCATATGAGTAAGGTTATTATTCATAACATGAGTGTGTTGTCCCAGTATTGTGATAAGTTGATCAGCACCAGTTTTATCTCCAGCTCCATTATAATTATCTTGAGCAGGAGGAAAATCCCTACATGGAGTGCGTGCATTGATACAGTTTCCATTCCTACCACTAGGAACTATTTCTAAACAATGGCATAAAATAGATTAGTTTATGAATCACAATACATAATTCCATACTTGTAAAACACTTGACATAAATTGAACTATAATCATAAAAATGTTTTATTTGAGGAAGTATATACTCATAAACCCTTCATAATGGTTTGTAAAGAAAATGAGAATTATCCTAATCATGCACCCCGGGAGTGTCGTAACCAAGAGTGAAGCAAGGCCCGTTGTCGTGCACCAGTTCCCATTCGAGTCTAGCTGAATGCGGTGTTTTCGGGTTTTACCCCTAGGTACATCTGTGCCAGAGCCGCCTCTACCTGCTCCTATCCAGACATGGATTTATTTCTCAGAAAACTCAAAAAATCTCTATAATACCAAAATTCTAGGAAGTTCATCTATAATAATTTTCAAAGTCTATCGTATGACTATGTGCTCTAATCAGAGTTTTTTCTAAATCTATCTTCCAAGGTTAGTAATAAACTGCCTCTGATACCAACTGTAACGCCCCGACTTTAGTAACCCATAGTCGGTGCATTATTACGTAACATTAGCATGTTCAAAAAATATCATGTCTCGAAAGACCGATTAGTTTCGTAGCCTTGGAAACACAAGATACATTCATAAAAGTTACATTACATCATAAGGTGAAAAACTATAATAACATGGTCTCCATATTCCACACTCATATCCCCTTCTGACTATCCCTGCAGTTCATTCATAAAATACTTCTTCACATCCTGGAAAATATTAAAACATTGAAAGGGGTGAGCTCAGATGCTCAGTAAGGATAACAATATAGCGGAAGCTTTCATAAATAAACATAAACATTTAAGGCATTGTATAACTGAATAAAAAGACTTTTAATCTTGAACTTCAGCATAATATGGCAAAATAAAATGAAATAATTCCATTTACTTATTCACATGGATATTCTACTAGTCGAATAATCACATGCAATATCAATAACCACTTTCATAATGATGAAATGCATAATTCCAGACTATCATAACCACATAGCTAAGGCCTTGTGCCAAGACTACAAATGAGATTTTGTCAAGGCCTTGTGCCAAAACACTAGTTTGTCTCATGAGACCTACTGATGCATCAGGGAGCTATAGAAGCCTCCACCCGTCGCTTATTAAGTCTAATTCATTACTCATATGAATAGGTTTAAACATATCATAATCCATAACATAATTGTATCACATAAAACACACTAAAAGGTAACATAACATTTCCACATTTCAATGACAAGATATCAATAAAAAAAATATATATAAAAAAACTCTTTCAAAACCATTTTCAATACCAAAATAAAAGAAATTTAAAACTTTGTAATTATTTTTCATTTAAAAAAGTTATGGCTTGTAGAGGAAGCCGAAACTGAAATAATGGTCAATGCGGCAGAGAAGTCATTATCACCGCATATATATGTCAAGAAAACATTCCCTTTTGTCATTTAGTAAAATGCTTCATATAAAAAATATTCCTCTTGAATAAACATAAAAGTCAAAGGGATTTATACACCATATAAAATAATGTTGTGTATAAAACAAAATATGCCTCAATGAAAGGAGATTGAGACAAAGTCCCTTACAAAGATCGCTATTTTTAAATAAAATAGATATATTATGTGTATTCACTATAAGTACACATAATGAAAGTATAAATAAAATATAGTACATAATAATATCATGACATAATTGTAAAGTAGGAGATTAACCCAAAGAATAGAAATTGGGTTAAGAAGTTCCCTTACCTTGTGTCCGACTTGACTCGATCATTTATTAACCTCTTAGATAATATAATAGAGTTAATTTATACTTGATTAAAAACCTTTTTCAAGTTCATTATTTCTCTTATATCAATTATTACCATGTTATGAACATTATGTAATTATTTAAGTTAATAACGGTTTTTTCCGATCGTTGGTACTTGAGTCAAAAATAAACTTCTTATAATTACAAGTTGTTAATGTGGTAAAATATCCATTATATCCAGAATAATATTAATGATTTAGATATCATATATATCAAACATATCTAGTATATACATTCATTTATAATATTACATAACATTTAGAGGTATGAAATGAAACCCACCGTTCATAGAGACGGTAAGCCATACGTACGTATGAACGCTACTTTCATTTTTATTTCATATTTAATGGAATGAAATCACAATGATATAATGTTATATTATAATTAATGTATAATATAATATATAATATCCTTTAATCTATCCTTTACATATCCCACATATGGCATTAACGATTCAAATCACTTTAAGGGGGCTGGAGTCTGCACTTCCTATAATGAAACGATCGCATTTACCCATAATGAAAATCATAAAGGTGTGCCATAAATGAAAAATAAAGAGGAATAAGGAAAACAGAAAAATAATATATATCATATATAAAAGATAGTGTCATCATAATGGCCACCATGAGAGGTTTTTAAAAAATATTGAACAATCATCGTTTCGTGAGGCAGTATTTCGCCACCCACAGAAACAGAATGTTCGTTAACCATTAGACGAAGGTGTGTGTAAGTGTAAATAAAATCATTCTCATAACAAAATACTATTTTATTTAAGATACTTTTTTTGTTACAAAAGAAAGTAATAAAAAGATTTTAGGGGGTTGGAGAAGCAAAATAAAACAAAACAACATTAGAGAAGACATTCCCTTTAAATCGGGTAACACCCCTCAGTTTAAACCAAAATGGTTTATTGAAGAGCTTTCTACATAAGGAAAGTCTTATAAGATGAAGGGAGTAATTTTTAGGGAGTATTTGGGCAGAGTTTGGCCAATCCAAAAGGCTTTTATGGTGTGAATAAGGTGGTATAGGTGGGGGCCTTTTATAAGAGGAGAGGATGGGCACTATTGGAAACTCATGAAATGTTACGTTATTATGAAATTATTTTCGGATTTTAAATCTCCCACAATGATATATTTAAATGATAAGGTGATAAGGGTTCTAAATATACCCATCCAATAGGTTTTTGACAAGTTTAGGTATTGGATTTTAAATTATCCTTCCATTTTAATAAAATCATTAATTAATGAGGTAATAGATGCATCATCATGGTGTCATAAAAACATTAATTTATTTAATCTCTAAAAATTATAAAAAAAATTACCATGATGTAGGAAATATTTTTACCTTTCCAGTGAATATTTATAGTCAAAACGTTATCTTATATAACCCCATGTAATAATTTTTATAGTAAAACAACACATGTTTGTGACAATTTTATTTTTACTTTAAATAAAAAGTTCTTAATGTCATTTTCATACCCATGTGGCTACATGGGGTCCCCATGTTTACCCATGGATTTTATTAGTCTGCCATGACTCATCCAATAAGTGTAGGACAAGTGTCATGATAAATTTATATTTTTGTAATATCATTTTTACCTTAAATTTCACTAATTACCATTAATCGCAATTAATAAAACATAAAAGTTATTATTCACCAAAAATTATTTTAATCCCATTGAACCAAATTTTAATTCCTAATGACAATGTTGTATTTCGGATTTTTGAAATTCAATTCACAGAAGTGGTAAAGTTTCATTTAAATGGAAAATCAGTTTTTTAACTACCACTTAGTGGTTTCACTATTCAACAAAAATTAATGTTTTTCAGAAAAATACCAAAAATTCACCCTAAGCTATAATTGATATTCCTAATTCAAAAATGTTGTCTATTTTTCAAAATTAAAAACATATAAGTTTCATTAATTAATTTTATAATTAATTCCCGTTGTCAAAAAAATAGCGTGTTTTTAAGAAATAATATCAATCAAAAGATTGACAATTGTTTATGTCCAATTTCAATGTGAAGTTAATTATAATGTCCACCATTTGATAAAATGGTAAAATTATATTCTAATTATACATTAAAACCACTCAATATAGTAATTTATCTCTATTAATTATGTTGATTAAAAAGGTTGTTTTTAATTTAAATTTAGTACTTTTAACTATTCATCAAAATATAAAAGTTATCCGAAAAGTTCCTAAATTTCATTCTAGGCTAAATTAGATATTCCGAATCCAAAAATGAAGTCCATTTTGGAAGGTAAAATATATAAAATTTCAAAAATTAGGTATTCATATTCATAAAGGCTACTTTGAATGGTTATGGTGTGTGTTAGAACTCGATGTTGCGTACAACACACGCTATTGTATTATTCAATGGGAAGCGTAGCGTGGAAGCTTGGGGTTTTACACCCATTAGAGGAAACACCAAAAATACCTCAGTAGGAAATCTACAATTTAAAATGAAGATTGAGACTAAGCTTATTCTTTAGCTTGGAAGATGCATCATATTTCCTTGCAATAGTCAAACCTCAATTCAAAACCATTCCCTCAAACAATCCATAGACATAACCAATCCTTTACCATAGGAAATTAACCACAAGAATAAACAAACGTAGCCCATTGGCATACAAAACCATGCTCGTATGAATGATGAATCTCTTCTAGTAAGTAAAACAATTCAATAGGGACAATCCCGACATATAATCAATTTAGTAGATGTAAACACGCACATTTTTTAAACTATTAAATGGTTAACAAGGAAAAAATTCACACTGGTAAGCATTTAATTAACCAATTCATTTCAAAAAACACATAATTGGGAAAGCATAGGGATAATCATGGTTATCCTAAGACAAAATTTCAAAAAACAGTTTTCATAGGGAAACCCACCCGCGGGATGACCCTTAATCAAGTGTAGTCTCAAAATGATTCAATTCATATAATTAATCACCTAAACATCTTTAGGATTTTACATGGATCAATGTATCAAAAAATATAAACCCCAAACATTGATGTGTGGCACAACAACACATATACAAAACATTACATTATGAAATAAGCATGATACCACCAACCACATTTTGGTATGACTCTCCTCACCCATCCTCGATATCCAATTCATGGTAGAATAGTATAGATTTACGAAACAATGATATTAACTCAACATTAAATAACATAGTTTCGAACAAAAATCACCAAGAACTTCTAAAGAGTACTCTAGAGCTTACTAATTGAGTTCAAACAGGACCATTAGTTATTGATTCGGAGTTTGGATGATCGGCCAGGAAAAGGATAAAGTTTTGGTGCTCCTCCGAAGTTCCCCTGGAAAGCCTTCTATCCAAATGATATCTGAATGAGGATAATTCCCATTTTAAGAAAAAAAGGAAGTAAATAGTTTCTATGTCCATATGCATGGTTTGTATATGATTTAATTGTTCATTTTGTGACTGAATTTCCCTTACGTACTTTCGAGGGCCTATCGACTTGACTACACAACGTGTACTAGGAAGTAAATGGTTTATGTTTGGTTTTACCCATTTTAGTCACCAAAATTTCCACTTGTAATTTATTCTCATCATGCACCTATACACTACATGGAGTATTATTAAAATTACAATGTGTGTAATCCCAGATTCAAGTACTTTTCCCAAATTTCATTATTTTTTGGAAAACAACTGAAAAGAAAATGAAAAAAATTAATTGTACCTCAAGGGAGGAATCGGGTTCTTACAGGTCCCACCTCAATGTTCCATATCTTGTCTCTGAAAAATAATCCAATCATGCTCAACATTAAATAAAACCTATCATGGTTAATTATTAACAATTGTTATATTAAAATAATTGAAAAACAATTTAATTTCCCATTTTCCAAATTTATAAATATATTTAGTAAATATTCTTCCTAGATTTTCATAACCATATATCATAGAATAAATATCATATAAAAAAATAACACATCCCATAACATATCAAAACCATAGAAGTATTACAAAATAGTACAAGGGAAATGCAGTAGCATAGGTAACATCACGGTAGGGATCACACTGTGTCTGGAAACCTAGGAAACTCATGCACAGATTGAATAATTTTATACCCATGAAGAAAATATATATATTCATAGTTTCTAGAGATAATAGGGACACCCCAACATGTGAACCCCACACAGGTCAAGCAAGTCCCTAGATCAACGACCACATGGAGTAGAGGAAATCTCCCTGAGAAAACCTCCCAACAGTGGATGAGACCTATTAGTACACATTTATCCTAAGAAACTAAGGCTTGCCATATTTCCTATTTTCCAAACAGTTCATTAATCCATATTTAAAAAATTATTCATTGAAAGTCATTTTATAATACTTTGACAACCCATTTTCATTTACAAAAAATAGACGAACGGTGTCATTTATAAATACTCATTTTTGAACACATAAAAACATCATTAACAGTATTCCATTTAATTTAATAAAACCATTTACCAAAACATGGTGAATGGTGTTCACTTACACATTCAAGATATAGAAACAATGACCTCAAAACTCGGGTTGTACATGCCTACAATAAAACCCACCACAATAAATTAATAAATAATATCAATAAAGGACCCAAAATCAGTCTACACATAATAAAATTGAACCAAATAAACAAAATGGAAGGAAGGGAAGAGGAAATGAAACATAACCAATTATCATAGACCCGCCACACCACATCTAATATGAGAGATAACCACTAGAACAAGTTTACACTATAGATCTAGAAGGAAACAATAGGAAACAATAACACAAATCTAAAAAACCAATAATGGAATGAAATAGTTCTATGATTATTAAAGGTAATGAAGTAGAAGAAAGGATTAATCACCCATATAGACATAATCCATCCAAAATGGTGATCAATCACTAAATTAATCAATCCAAATATAATGGGGACTCAAAAAAATTCCGAATAACCATTCTAGTTTGAGTGTAACAAGACCTGCAGATGAATGAAATAACATATCACATCACTCATATGACACCATAAAATTAATATTCATGAAATTTACATGGAGTGTAATCACATTACACATTGTAAAATCCTTGATACTCAGATAATCTTCAAAACCTAAATCTTTTTTATTAAAACCTATCGTTTAACATTACACATCATATAACATTTACAGAACATGTACAGACTTCTTGCCGTGTACAAGGTTCATGGAATAATCCATACATAATTAAAAAAAAATTATACCCATTATGTGGAGTTTATTTAAATTGATGAGAGAAAAAACAATATATTTTTTACAAAAACCTCAAACTGACTCATGCATTCATCGAACTCGTGGATAACACCATAAATACACGACAAATATTTACCTAAATTTCATTAATTCAATCAATCATCCATCATCGATCATTTGGTAATTTTGGTTAAAAAAGTTTCTCTATATTTGGGAACCCAAAGAAGCACCAAATTTAGTATAAAAACATGAAAATAAAATGAAAATACCCAAAATCGGGTAGCGGGATGTTACAAACACCCCACCACATGACTTTTTATGCACAACAATTCATGTGGAAGAGTAAAGTATGATAATGATGTGGGACCACTACAACCTCATCAATGAATTTCTATCCCAAGCCTCAAGATAATATGATTTGTGTCACTATATGATCATGAACAATGAAATATACCTCCCATGGAAGACTTTCACTTCAGATTCTAGGATCGCAACTAGCTTCTTAACAATAGAAACAACTATATCTAAATCAATCTATTTCCAAATCAGAACATGAGATCTTTCAAGATGGTATTTTTTGAGTTGAAGTATGTGTAATACATCATAAATATTTATCAACTAATATGGCCATTCAAACTCATAAGGAACCTTCCAATCATCTCAGTGAATTAAAATTGTCAAAAAAATCTCAAATCCAACATTCCATTTCTACCAAGATAATTGGGACAAAATCATGGTGAAAATTTTAAGATAACTCAGCCACCAATGGAAACACCAAAAGATTATGTCATTGATTTATAGAATAATTGTTCAAATCTAAGAGATCTATCCAAATTATGATGTATATACTATGTCCTCACAGACATATACTAATAAAAACAGAGTAACACTGAAAAAGCATCAGCCACCATTGTCCAATAAAGAGTTGAAATTCAGAGCTGGGCATAAAATGTCTCAAAAGGATCCATTAAGATCGATGAATGATATCTATCGTTAAAATAAAACTCAATTAATCCCAAATGGATGTATAAGGATCCACTATAATTCAGGACATATGCATGAAGCACATCCTCCAAAACATGAATGGCGTGCTCTGTCTGATCATCCGTCTCTGGATTATAAGTTGTAATCAACCTAACCCGATTCCCCCTCAACTCCTACATATTTTTCTAGAACATTGATGTAAATCTCGTATCCCTATCTGAAACAATATTATAAGGATCCCCTAGTAACCGCAAAATTTCATTCAAATACATTTTTCTAATATCTTCATCTTTAGTGGTGTCTTTGATCAGAATAAACTATGCTAACTTTTTCAACTGATCAATCAATACCTAGATAGAATTATTCCCTCATGTATTTGTTCATAATACACTAATAAAATCCATGGATACCTCATCTCATTTTTAAATGACACAGTAAGGTGTTAGAGAAAACCAAAAGGTTTCAAATTATATTTCATTATCTGTTGGCAGGTGTTACTAAGGGACACCTAATCAACAATGTCACACTTCAGACCCAGTCACCAAAATAATTTTGGCATGTCATAATACATCTTTTTAGTGGAAATATAAATTAACCATGAATAACTATGAAAATAAAAAAAACATTAACTCCTTATAGTTGGTAGGATGAAAAACCAATCATTAAAACTGAGAATAACATATGATGGGAGATATCAAACAAAAACTATCTCCCCAACATATAGGGGTTCTTTAATTCCACCGAACATGAAATCCTACTATTTAATTTGAAGAAATAACTCATGGATAGATTATGATAACTGAAGAATTCTCAAACCCATTCCTTTAACATCCTCTTTCTAATCCAAATGCAACTGATCAAAAATCCCCAAAAGGTTTCACTCTTCTTTCGATTCCAAAATAGCTTGTGCTGAATATTTTCTTCTAAGATAATATTCAATGAAATTCCATTTCCCTAGGGTTTGGGAAATATTGAAGTGAAATAACTGAACATATTCCACCCATAACCTTTTCATATGATTCAAGTGCTTATGAGAAAAGATATACCTCAAACTAATATAGTCAAAATTTACTCTATCCTGATCCCCCAAAAGATAATTCCGCATAACCTTAAGAGAATTCATAATAGTACAAATCATTTATCATGAGTGGGGTCATCATACCATCTGTTCTACGATAGAGGAATCTATGAACTACTAATTGCTAATCTTGAATGAGAACACAACCGAGAACAACACCTAAAGCATTATGACGAACCATATAACTTTTACCAATCTTAGGAAAGATCTAAATAGAAGAAGATGTCAGAAGTATTTACTACCCATTCAAAGAAACATGTATCATAGTATCCCATGTGAGTTTCACCCCGTTCTATGTATGATCATTCAATGTTTCCTTAACATTGAAAAATCCTTAACAATCCATCTATAATATCCAACAAGTCCATGAAATATCTTATTTTTGAAGACGTTCGGTGGTTCTTCTCATGAAAAAACTACCCTCACCCTCTCATGATCAACTGTTAATTCTTTTTTATAAATCATGTTCCCAAAGAATTACACTTATTGAATCTATATATTTCAATTTAAAATATTTTACTAAAAATAGAGAATCATCATAATTTTCAAAACCCAACTCAGATGGTGCTTCTTCTCATGATCAGATCTCTAGTAAAAAATATCATCAACAAACGCTGCCAAAAAATTATGTTATTGATGGATTATTAGATTCATGAAGTAATAAAAAATGTATGGTAATTTTTTAGAGCAAACTGAATCAATAGATATTTCAAATTAATGTACCTACACTTCAAATTTTTCATCGGTATACCACACTCTTGATCTATGATATGATGATTACCTAACAAAAGAAAAATCTTCCAAAAATAAATCCTACTTTAATTGATCAAAATGATTATCCACATGGGGAAAGTGATAATCATTGTTAACTGTTATTCAATTTAACTTTTGATAGTCTATGAATAATCGAAGTTATCTTTTTTCCCTAATGTAAAATAGAATCGGGCCTACCCAAGGTAAAACAATAGGGTGAAAAAAACGCTTCAATAATAGTTTATCCTATTGAATCATGAGCTATTTTAGCTCTGTTGGTTCCATATGATAAGAGGAAATTGATATTGGCAATGTAGCTAGAACAAATTCAATTATAAACTCTACCTCACACTCTACTAGAATCCTAGAGAAAACATCTGGGAATAAATTAGGAAAATAATAAAAAATTTGTGGGAAGATCAAAAAAATAAGAGATATCATCAGGTAAACCAACTACTACAGAATACAAACTATTGAGCTCTAGGCAGGAAGGTCCACTTTGACCAGACCTCAGATCCCACTCCCCCTCAAATTCCTATAAGATCTCATTGACCAAAAAATTATATTTTGATTATCAATGAATTTTGAGGGGAAGTGAGATCCCATGTAAGTGAAAAAACATATCATCAGAACAAAAACAAGATATACGAACCATTGAACTCAAGTTTGAGAATTTTAGACATATTACACTTATTTAGTTTCCAAAAAACCATTTACCTTAAAATCCAGATCGTATTTGATGATTTCCACAAACTAGAAAGCAAATTATTCCCACTTCTGTATGAACTCATCCATATTGACCTTTATTTCATTAAATCCTCTTGCCATGATATGATATTTCTTATCGACCCTATCCATATTCACAACACTAATGGCCACACTAAGTTCTCTCTCAGACATCTTATCACCATCAATCTTCGAGGCGTTGAACAGAACCGCTTTCTCCAAAATATCTTCCTCAGAATGGATGATAACGTTCCATATCTCACCTTCTCCCTATTATTAAATAGGAAATGAATCCTCTTTCCCTATTCCATAGCTTTGATATACAGTGGAGTCTCCCCAAACTGAACCTCTAACCTCTTGACTGCATCCCCTAAATGATTCACCAAAATTTCTGAGATATTATCTTCCTTACAAAATTCCATTATCATCTCTGAAGACCCGAGGTCTCTAAATTGTTGTGCATCCTCGCGTACCACTTTCTGATCCTTGAGCTCTTTGGGTATACCTTCTTTTTTGTCAGACTGAGTCTCCATTTGAATAGCGAGATTTGAGTAGTCTTTGTGAAACTTTGGTTACTATTTCTTAGAAACTATGCGACACCCTGGGTCCTTGTTTTCATTACATCCATTCATTATCCTAAGGCTGTGTGGGCCTTTTTTGATCCATCATATAACATTATCAACCGATATTTGTCCTTATCATGTAGACTCTGATTCTGAGGGGCATAAATAGTTGCATTCATCCCCTCCATTGAAACTCTAAACCTCAAAGAAGTTGTTTGAATTGATAGTGTCCAGAGGTTACCTCATATTATAACCTTGGTTGGGGCTTAACATCCATATTTCTCCAAAAGTAGGCACCTCTCCCTCTGGACCATCCAATGATATGTCATCTCCATTACATAGGCACACTACACTAGGCTGAGCAGACCCCTAGTTGCACATATTTGAAGCACCCCCATGGACCTCATTGACCGGAGCACCACCACCATTAGAAATCAAACCTACGGTATATGAAAGGGGAGATAATTTTTTCCACTAAGGTCCCTTAGTCTCATAGATTTCCACTTAATTAACTACAAAGTCACGACTCTACCGCTTGAAAACATCCACAACCATAGGCTCCTAAATCATGGCCCCATCCTCATTCTAGAGAGTAGGAGAAATCTTCAACTTACTAGATCCTATATTCACCATCACTATGTCAGTTTCAGTCGAAAATACCATTCTACACTCTAACCAAACCTGTATAGGGAGTCCTTCACTTGATATGTTAGAGAGAAGGTCCACCCATGAGGAACCTAATGATCCATGCGGAAAAATTATGGCTTCATGCCCAAGACGTTTTCATGATGAAAAAAAGTGCACCCATGATTCATAGAAAACTGGTTGGTACCACCGAAGTTCACCTTCAATCTAAATGCTGACATTAAATTGATCTCAATTGAGAATTAGAAAATCACAGAGTAACTCCACATCAACTATTGGTAAGGAACAATTTCGACACTAAAACCCATGATTATTCCAATTCCCAAGTGGTTTCCTTAACTCTATAAAAATAGACCTGAGATCCATTAGAAGGTTAATCATATAAAAAGTTGGCCATATATAAGCAAGTGGGAACCACTAATATCAGATAAACAAATATATACTAAGGTTATAATGGATTTTGTACATCTCAATGCCACTACGCATGCATCTACCTCTGCCGTAAAATCATTAATTGCATGAAGGTGATTCACTCCTTCATCATGAAGCTACATCCCTATACTATTTGAATCATCTGACTACTCTATAATAGAATATAGATCTATCAATTATTAACAATATCATGGTGTAAAATATCTTAAAATAAGTGTTGTATATGATTGTACTGTCAACAACTGTTATACAAAATTGCATGAAAAGGAAAATAGAACCATGTGTGATCAGATATGTTGTACTAATAAGATGTTAAGGGCACACCACTAGTTAAAAACTGGAGGTGCTAAATATTCCATCATTAAATAACCTCCTCTACCTCTCATGCGATAATCATTCTACATTATAGTCTTTCCTAGAGCACCACTGATGCTTAAAATATTTGGAAATTAAGTGTGAAATATATAACCTTTCTTTTCCAAATTAATTTTTATCAACATATCATTATATACTATCTCTACATAGGTTTACTACATTGAGCATAAATAATTGTGTTATGATATTCGGTCACAGAACTTATGGGTACATTTGACCTTTCAGTTGGTAATTCTTTACAACCATCTGTGTAAAGTGAACTAGCTCGGAAAATTGATTGGTGGATTCCTATATCTAATTATATCCATTCTATAATGTGAGAAATTATAGATATTTTTCTATAATAAAAAACTTGTGAAATATCTATGATGAAGAGAATATTATAACCCTTCTAGTCCAAGACCACATTTATATCCACCTTTACCATGGAATCCAACCAATTTATATAATGATCCTCAAGTAAAATGCAACACAATTCACTTTGATATTCAAAATAATATATATGAATTTAAGGATTTGATAATTCTTTTTTTAAAAATCATCCATCTCTTGATATCTATTTATATCTTTAATGGATAATGCATTCTCGGGCATAAACTCCCATGATCAGTCTCTCTCTCCTATAGTTCCCAGTTGTACCTAAACAACTAGATATTAAATTTTTTGTACATTTTGGACAATAGCACGAAGTACATGCACGATAGCCTCAATACAGTTCTAATTTATTCTATCACTTTCACGAGTAAAATTGGTTACACCCTCATATAAACCCCACAAAACACCTCTCAGAGGCACAATACATCACGCCAAAATAATAGAAATGATCAAATAGAAAATAATATAAATTAAAAATATAAAAACCATATTAAAAAAGTTTTATTAACATAAAAACATAAAATATTAGATACACATACCAAAATCCCCTGATAAATTAAGTCTCCAAATGATAAGAGTTGGTCTGGAACTTCCCATGATCTACCTCTAATGTCTTGAAAGCCCTATCTCACATCAATGAAACATCATAATACAAGTAATGACCACAAAATCAGTGGCTATAATATAAAACAATAATGAACAAACCCAAATACCTTCTCAAACTAGTACCCATCCTGGTCTTCTAAATACACAAAGGGAATTCTCAGTCTATATGGGCTCATGATTTGTACGAGGGAAGAAAACAAAAAATATAGGGAATGATTTTACACAAACTAAAGCAAAAAATGAATCATATTTCAGATAGAGAAAATATATGAAAGGATAAATATATTACATAATTGAAAACAAACAGAAAAAACCAGAAAACTAATGAGTAGAAAAAATCTCCAAGTAAGGGTTAAACCAAAAAGGACTACCAAAAATGGAAAACCAACATCTCTATTTGATGGAATAAGAGGAATCACATCATTTCCCCACTAGCTACCAAACTCATCAAATAGAAAATATTGCTTCCTCAATAAAATTCCATTCCTTACCCTATATCGAAAGACATAACCAGGCCTACGAACTGTTGTAGGATATGCATGATGTGAGAAAACAAGCTCGGTAGGGTCTTATCCAGGTGTTCCATATAATGTATTTGAACAATAATAGATGCGTTAATAAATTTAATTAAAATAAGTAATGATAATTAGTTTATAGTTTTTATATCCAAATCATGTAAAAATAATAATTTCCCCTTTTTCAAAATTTCCATATAAATCTAGTTAATTAGTTTCAATGAATTTCATAACCATATATCACAAAAAATATATCAGGTAAAAAAAATAATTCATAATATATCATATCAAATCCATTTTATTATAAAAAATTAGAAAAATCCCAAAGAATAATCATAGGTAACATCACACCAAAGGTGAAACTAAGTCCGGATAGTATGGAAACCTGCACAAAACATAGACAATGAGGAATGCATCAATCCTCTAGACATGTGCATGAGTCTAGAGAGAGGAGAAACATCGCATCATGTGAACTCCCAAATTGATATAACAAGTACCAATAAAAATAGACTTAGGGATAAGAGTCAAGACCCATAATAATTGTTCGAGATAGTGGATAAGACATATTACTATATCTTCCACCGATGTACCCAAGGCTTTCCATATGCTCTATTTTCCAGACTAGTTTATCAATCCAATTTCATCAAACCATGATTTGAAATCCATTTCAAAAAACCATATCATATTTTATATAAAAAATTTCTTATTTACCAAAACCAATATAAAAAAATATTTTATCATAAATCATTTCTACACACACAAATACACTCAGTCATATAATGCCTTATCATTTAATAATTTTTTTTATCCAAATTAGGAGAAGTGTAGTTCACAAATACTGGATAGAGATGAAACCACCTACCTCAAAACTCATGTCACACACACCTTAAATATTTTCCTCTATATTAAAGGATGAAAAAATAAAAATAGAGGAATTATAATAAATGTAAACATCATAGAATTGATCCAATTCTACAAATGGGTTGGAAGAGAATTGGAAACTACGTATACCTCAAAAATGAAAACCTTCAGTGCCAAAAACAGCAAGTGAAACAACCCCAAAACAAGATCACAACATAAATCATGAAAAAAACAAGATGAATCATCACAATGGATCATAAAATCATATATCACAATGAATCATTGCTACCGATATCAAAATCAGTGAAGAAGCAAAAATGATTACTCTTCCGGAGATATTAAATCAAACTATAACAAAGATCAATCATCAAAAAAATAAATTTTGATACAATGGAGACTTGAAAAGTCATATAATAACCCTTATATGTTGAGGGAAACACATCTTATTGATGAATTAAATGACATATCACTTTGTTCAAATCCTTAATAGTCATCTTTAAGACATTTACAAGGCTTGTAATCAAAATAAACATCGTGTAATCCTTAGGATTCAGTTATAATGAAAACCCCTATACATTTAATTAAAAACCAATATTTAATAATAAAAGTAATGTAACCATTAAATGAGAGGTACTAACTTAACATTGTCTACCAGGTTCATGATATATTCCTTGTTGGATTTACATGTCGTGTATACCCATTACACAAAATGTATTTCTCCAACATATTAAAAAATTATAGAATCTTTATAAAAACCTCAAACCAACTATGCTTCTCTCCAAAATCAAGGAGAACCCTGAAAATACACTATGCATTTAGATCCAGATTCAATTATTTTAAAAAACATCCCTAGATAATCATTAGGCCATTTTTATAAAAAAAAATTCTCCATCATAGGGCACCCCAAGACACCTAGTTTTAGAAGAAAACATTAAATAATAGGAAAATATGTGAAAGTGGGTAATTTGATGTTATAATTTACATATATAAGAAAATATAAAGTTCCATATCTTTTTAATAAGCCTGTTTATGGGATTATATTTCCCACATATAGTGGAATGACCATGTTTCTAGGTATGGTGCTCTTTATTCTTGAGTTCTCTTGCTAAAGTTGTACAATATTGATATTTGGGTGACACACATGTTATATAATGATATGTTTTTATGAATTTCATCCCTTGGTCCAATAATGAAAGTGATAATTATGTCACACATAATCATAATAAAATAAAAATTCATATTTGATTCATATGACGTGTCATTCATATTTCATTTGTTCTACAATTTGTTTCCTACATTATATTTAATGGTTTTTATTATTTTAATTTCTTACATTACTTACTCGACGTGCCTCTTCTAAACCTACTATAAGGGAACTAAAGCTAGTTTTGAATAATTACTTGACCTCAATTATGTTTCTAGGAAAGTGCAGGAGAAAAATGTTTAGGGTTTGGATGAGTTTGAAGGCTCAAAGTGGTGTGAGGAGGAGAGGGAGAAGGTTCCCTTTTATAATGGGGGAGAGGGGCTCGTTTGGAAACATAAGAAATATTAATTTATAATAAATTAAAACCCAACATAACAACCTCCAAAAATTAAAAAATTATAATATGAGATGACATATGGTTGTAATCTTCTCAACCAATAAAATTTAGACATGTTGGGAATTTATTTTAAACCTTATCAAATTGATTTATCCTTATTTAATCTATTTAATTTTATTTGTAGTAATAATATTCTAAATTTTAATTTTGTTATTAATAATTACTTATGTGTGTTTTATTGTCCATAATTGGATCATTTATGATATTTTAGACCATACAAATTACAATTTATAATTTTTAAATATTTTTCTGTTTTTTAAACAATTTTATAATATGTTATTTTTATAAAATAACTATAGTATCAATTTTGAAACTATTCATTTATTTGAATTTAAATAAAATCCACACAGAGGATATATTCGAACCAAAATATTTAATAGATTCATAACATGTCATAATAATCTAAAAAATTCGTTGATCACATTAAATAGTTCATAAAATATTTATTTTAATAATTTTAAAACCATTTATTTGATATTTCAATCAATAAAATAATTTCAACATCACTATTGTTTCTTCATTAATAATAATTATTTAATCCATAAATATTCTAAATAATTTTACATGATGTAGATAATTTTATTATCTTTATAGTTACTATTCATGTTTTATGTTTTATGAAGTTATCCCTAAATTAAAATTATTACACTTATATGATATAAGAGAGGGACATGTTGTCACTTTCATTAATTTTAATTATAATTATATCATTTTAATGTTCAATAATCCATGAAATGAATCTATTCCGATATTTAGGAGATATGGGTCATCTTTTATTCATCCAATTGAATTTTTTCTAGTCTTAGGGTAATTTTATAATCTTATTTTTACCCTTAATTAGTCGATTTACCTTTAACTATTGTAATTAAAAATTACCGCAATTACTATTCATAATGTCAAAAAAATGAAAGTAACCTATTAACATAATTTGGGCCCTTGAATCCAAATATAGAATCAATTTTTCAAAAATCAAAACATATATGTTTCACTATTTAATTTAAAATTAATCTCGTTGTTATGAAAATGGGTTTTAAAAGATAAAACATTGTCAGAGATTGAAATATTTTTACCTTTGAATTCAATGTAAAATTAATGGAAATGACATACATTATATTAAATGGAAAAAATATATTCTATTTATACTTTAAAACCATTAAATATTATAAATTTTCCACATAAATTATCACAATGTTAAAAGTTGTTTTTAATTAAAATATAGTGTGTTGTTACTATTCATTAAAATGTAACAGTTATTAGAATAATATGAAAAATTTATCCAGATTAAATTTTTATTTCCTGATTCTAAATAATATTTTTATTTTGTAAAATTGAACTTATAAACATGTCAAAAATAGATTTAAAGTGGGTGTGTCATCAAAATGCGGCCAAACTACATTTTTTTGAAAAATACTTATTATACTAGAAAATTTTATTTTGTTCTCTTACCATGTTCTAGAAAATGTGTAAGATGAATAATAATGTTTTAAATTTCAAAATGTAGTTAATATTATTCATATATTCTAGTTAATAATAATATTATAACCATATATCTTTGTTTAGTGAAACGCGATATTGTGTACAACACACACTATAAAAGAAGGTAGTGAATGCATGTAATGCAAGCCATGTCAGAGTTGCCTATAGTGCAAGATTCCATTATTGTTGTTTATAACATAATCCCACAATATTTTATATATACATTTAATATATATATATATATACACTCAATGTTTCATAGAATAACTTCTATCAAACATACATGATATTGTGTGTAACACGATCCAAGAATTGTGTTTCATTTACTGCAATCTAATACGAAGTGCGTATATCACAAGATAATCTTGGTGTAGCATACAACAGAAGACGTAAAATAAATTAAAAAAAATACTTCTCATAAAATATCTGGGTGTTACATTAATTATTCTATTAAAAATGATGATGATGAATGTATACTATATATTTACGAGATATTACTAGCTATGGTGGTGTGTTATAACTCAAGAAGATCATCATCGGGGCATGGTTCAGAGGGACTTCTATACTATCATCATTGACTACATATTCATAGAAACATTATGTGAATACATAGCTAGGATATTAACTCATTTGATAAGGGAAATATGTATTCCATGGATTACTCAAATCCTTTATCTAATCATGTGAACTTTTAAACCACTCTTACATGTGATGATATTTCTAAGGAGAGATCTTTTTAGGATATAAATTGACATGCTATCCAGTCATATGTGAATTTATTTCAAAAAACTATTGTATCTAATATGGTGAATTAGACCCTTCTCACTAAGAAAAATACGGTGGAAGTTTAATGTACATGTTAGAGTGGTTCTGTAGCTAGGATATGTAGTGGATCATCCACTGGCAGGAATCGTCTCCATGAGACTCACTCCAGTGCAATGGTATCTAGGTTGTTCACACTGGATGTAATGTGGTTCGCCATCAATATAGTATGTTGAGTCATGCGAATCCATAGTGTGACAAGAAACTAGTAGAGTGTCAAACTGGTGGAATAATGGGTCATCATTAGAGATTAAAAAGTACATTTCCACCGGTTCCCATTGATACGGGGTCTTTAAATGATTAATGTTATGAATTGTGATTTGCAGCACCATTCAAACAAGGATGCTCGAATACAGCTGGTCATTCTGTTCAAAGAGGTGGTTGAGGTTTATAAGACCAAACACAAGATTTATAGTTCCAGTTATGTGAGTTTACATAGGTATTTCAAGATTGTGATTAGGTTTGTGGATCCATCTAGTTGCATATTTTGATGCTTGCACATATTTAGCAAAATTCCATACTATCTACATTGTGATGTATGATCTTGTTTTCAACGAATTTATTTTCATTTTTATTTGAAATTGGTTCATCACATGGGTTCATATTTTCTTCTTTGATTGGGAGCCTATGTTTAGATATTAAATACATATATGGGGTTATATCCCTTGAAACACCTCTTGGAATATTATCAAATGGAATTCATCATTGCAACGAGTTTACACTTGAGATAGTTTTCTATTGATTTCGATGGGAAATTTTCACCCTTGATATAATAGGATTAAATGTAATTATTAGGGTGGAATGGTTATGTCCCCTTCAATATTAGATTAACATTTATCATAATCGGTTATCCTAATCTTCACCTAATGGAATTAGTTATTTTCACAAGGAAGAATCAGATGTCCAAGTTGGTCATGATAAAAATGTGCATTTCAGACTAGAAATAGAGTATACCAAAATTTCCATCCTCATTCTTGATAATTAGTGATTATACAGTCTATAATTCCTCCATTTGTGAACCATTTTAGGAACTTCATCCCTTGTAATTTTTCTATTCATCCTCCTAAAAGAGAGGATAAATTTACTATTGAGATCATCCAATAGCAGAATTGGTTTCCATTCCTCAATATAGGGTGGCTCTTTTAGAGCTCCCAAAACTCAAGATGGAGATTGAAGAACTAGATTCTAGGGGGTTCATTCTACCCTTTAAATATCCTTGTGGTTAACCACTACATTTCACTCGTATGCTATATGGTACATTTTGAATATCTGTGGAATACTTATGGTTGAATCATCTTATAGTTAAAAATATATACCAAATTCCTCATATATATGATCTTGTTTTCACACTCTAGGGAGTTAGAGTCTTCTTAAATTTTTGATTTGATATCTGAAAATCATCATGTAAGAGTTATAACCTTAGATATACCATGTATAATATTTAGAAATAGGTATGTCTTATATGAGTATTATATAATTTCATTCTCTCTAATGAAAAAAATTTTTATCTTTATGAACATAATTAATCGGGTATTCTCAAAATATATGGATTCTTTAATTGTGAATTTTTTTGACATATTATTGTAATACATGTCTTGGTAAGATCACAAGTGGAATATAAAGGTCACTTTGAAAACTATTAAAAAGTATGAACTTTATGTGAATCTCTCAATGTGTAGCTTATGGATCAGTAAATTTCATATCATTGGTATGTTTCTTTGATCCTTGAAACATGTCTTCTACTTTTAAGAATCACTGCTTCTAGGAGGATTCCATTGGATTAATTCATTGAATCAGAAACACCTAATACTACTTTATCCAAAAGGGTCCTTCTTTCCAAAGGCAGGCATTCATTATGGTTGAAAATTACGACACATAGGAACATGCATTAGTCAAGATGGTGGGAGGTCGGACTCATCACACCTTTTGAGGGTATTATTGTCTTCTTTAGGATTCTATTTATAAATTTAATATTTTTTCATGAATCCTTATTAATTCATCAAGTATAACAAATGTTCATCTTGTAATTTTAAATCACTCATTAACATGTGTAAAAATTATAATCATCAGTATGTATTTAATAATCTTCATTAATGGAAATATCTATATGTATTTGAGATTCTTCATCAATAGTGTCCTCTCATATACTATTTAGAGATTCTTTTATTCATCATTATGATGATACTATTTTTTAATCCACTCATTGGGGAACTATGGAATTTGTTTTCATCCAAGGAGATGAAGGTTTGTTTTCATATTGGTATCATACCCATAAAATGGGCTACCTACGTATCCTTGTGAAAGGAATCATAACCCTCATCGTTCGGTGCCTCTTAATGAGAAAAATCAAACCTTTTAAGGTCATTTTTTAAAGACCTAGCCATACAGTTTAATGACATGTGGTATGGAAATCTAAGAGAAAGGGGATTATTCAATGTTTAGTGTGGGACTTATGTTGATGTACACGAATGAACATGGATTGGATATGGGATTCCAAGTAAGATTAGACCCTGTTGAGAATATAACCCAAGGAGAATAGGGTAATTTTAAATTTGTGGGTTTGAACCTCAAGGAGGCTTCCAACGTATACCATGTTGATGGAAATCAGAGACAAAATAGTTTGATGAGTCTCATCAGAGTGTATATCCCTTTTAGAGAAAATAATTTGGGCTTACTTCCTAAAAAGAATGTTTTGATGATTTGGAGTTTATTTTTGGGCTTATTCCTAAAGAGGATTCCCAGATTAAGGGAATGAGGGTTGGATTTCTGAAGAGGATATCCTGTGGGTTCTGGCTCTAAGAAGGCTTCTTGTGTATCACATTTATGATGGGAATCTGAGTTCTCGTAGTTCATTAATTTTGGGTGTTTTTACGAATGTTGTAATAACAAAAAATATCTAATCCCACCTGATTCAGGCTCAGTTTTAGAAACAATATGATGTGAGAGATTCAACAATTACACACACACATTTTCTCCTCTGGTGGCAGAAGAGGGAAAGGTGACAAGCCTTCCCTATATTCTCTTTACATTGGACAATGGTCTGATTAAAAAAAAAAGAAGGGATGAAGGTTAGGGGCTTACACCAGATTGTATGCCCTAAAATTGATCATAGTAGGGGAGGGATGCATTTCATTCTCTTGAATGGAATATAAATTGAGAATGGTACCTTCCCTTCTAGACACTTGTGGTTATGGGTCTCTTTGAGAAGGGAGAGGTTTGGACCCAAACCCTCCTCCAAAATGGGAACTTCACAACACTATTCCTTGGAGAATGATCCATGTAACTATGGATATACAAACCCCCAGATGCTTCATGATTCCTAACCCTATTATGAAACAAATGTGGGGATCCTCTGACTGCGGATATAAAAACCCAAATAGAAGACATGCTGATGTGCCTTTTCCAATGGTTTGATAAGTCGGGATCATTTGGTGGAGGTCTCGATAGAATCCCTTTCAGACAAGGGAACCAATGAAGAATAATCCTTACCATGAATGGATTTGAGGAGGGCTTGATGGATCTTAGACTAAATAGAATAGGTCAATCAAAGAGGGTCTCCCAAGTAGGTATTGGCACACAAATATGGGCACACAAGTAGGATTGGGCAACCTGATGTTCACATAGGTGACGAAAAATATGTATGTTAATACATGGGCTAGACATGGCTCAAGCCTTCAAGAGTATTCATAGGTGATCCCAGAATTCAAGAGCTCAATTTCCTATGAAATGAAAAAGTGGCGAGTAAGTGTTTATGATTCATAGAGGTTGGGTACTTTAGTAAGGCATGTGTTGTGGATTTCAAACACTAAAAAGACTTAACTCATATGATCCTCATTAAATTCCTTAACTTTTGGTGTTAAAGAACTACATTTAATGTTTCAAAAACATGGGGGAACCACTAGGGTGACCAGAGTAGCAATTGGGCTTCAGGGAAATTCTTCAGTACAAATGAATTCCCCAAGGGTCTATTTATAGGAAAAAACAGGACCCTTGGCGAAAGGATTTTGGTTGCACAATTGGGTTGCATGACAAATTTGTGGAGTGCAAGTAGCTTTGCACCAAATGGGTGGTGCCCATGTATACTTGTGCGTCGCTGGTGATTTGGTCTAACAAGGGAGCCTCATTGAGGACTTATCAAAAATAATAACTTCATTTTACTCCATCATAGTGGAGCACAAGCGTTTTCATGTAGGTACTTTGGAAACTTCCTTGAAGACTCATCCATATATATTTCTCCATACTGTTGGGGTTGTGCCCCCTCACCACTTCATCGGATCAGTGTCGTGCTGCATTCCCAGCCCTTTGGGTTGGTGCCTCCACTACAGTCACTGATCTTCATGAACAATACAGAGTTGCATCGCAATCTTCTAAAGCCCGGTTGAGGATATTTTGTAGAGAAGTGTGTGGAACACATTTCATGATGTCTACAGGGTCACATCATATTAGAAGTCGGTCTGTTGGTGGATCCAAAGTGGGTGAGAAAATTTGTTTCTTGGAAATATCGAATAAATGTGTTTGATATTAAGAGACTCTTGGGATAAACTTTATACTACCAATGATTAGTTCATAATGAAACATGCATATCATTGCCTCTAATAGTCCTATCCAATATGGGTATAATAATTGTTTTGCTATAATTCTTATAAAAATTCTATTCTGGATTTAAAATAAATATTAACATCCTCACCCATCCTAGTATATCCAAAGAATAAAAGATTTTACATAGTTTATTGTGATGAATCAGGTGTTGGTATGTGAGATTTAATTCTAAAATGGAAGATATTTATAACCTATGTTTATCAGTAGTTGGGGAAATGTATTCGCAACTACATGATGCAGGACATTGAGTTAGTGGCTATTGTTCAAGGTCTTGGTTTATTGATATATTACATCTTATGAGGAAAACTTCATGGTATATAAATACCATAAGAACCTCAAATATATATTTTCTTAGTGGTACATATACCTCAGATAGCTTATGTGCGTTGTAAATATTCATTAATTTGAATATGATCTCACAAATACATTGTGAAAAAGAAATCCTATTTTGGTTTCTTTGAGGCAAAATACTAAGTCTAATTAACGAAGGATTATATAAGTGAATGACATATGATTGATCAATTTTCTAAAATGAATATTGATGTTCAGTTTTTCTATTGGAAGCCTATAATATTAATTTTAATAGTGGTTCCCTCACATATGAATTGAATAAAAATGAGGCAGCTGAAAATTCTTGATTTATTGGTCCTTAGGGATAGTATTTATGGTGAGGAGACACTACCGTGATGGGTTACAAATGAGGATTATAATTTTCATATCAAGGGGATTGTTTGGGTCAGTTTATGAATGTATGAGGAATTGTTGCCCAAATCACAGTCTTTTATGTGAGAAGTAAATCCTATAATAACAAATATATATCATGATTTTTCCCACAAGTACTGATGTCTAGGATTAATGAAGGGAATAACATGAATTTTTACTTGGTGATTTACCTATCAACATGTGTAAGGGGTTCACAAATAACCACTATCCAATTGAGACATTATTCCAATACTAGAATGAATGTGGGATAATATCACCATAGACCTTATAATGGTGTTACTAAAGCCACCCCGAGGTAGTGACACCATATGGGTTATTGTGGATAGAATGATGAAGGTTTCCATTTTTTACATATCTGAGATAACTTCTTAGTGGATAAACAAGGAAGATTATATGTGAAATAGTTTATAAATATTCATGGGATTAAACATACCATTACTTCAATAGGTACCCTCATTTCACATGACATTTTTTTAGGGTTTTAAGAATTCTAATGGTTAACAGGTACACTTAAGTACATATTATCACCCTCAAATTGATGGCTAGTCAAAGGGGACTATACAGGTACTAGAGGGAATGATTCATTTTTCTGTAATATTTTTTGGAGCATCATGGGAGAAATACTGCCCTCTAACTCATTTTTTCTATATTAATAGCTTCCATTTGAAAATTCAGATGGCTTATTATGAGGGTGTATAATATTGGTTGTGTCTGTAACCTTAGTTCTGGTAAGTGAAAGGTGATACATCACTTATAGGACCATGTATCATTCAGTAGACATTGATAATAATGAAATTAATTGTGAAATATATGGTAATTACTCAGGAAAGGAATAAGTCATATGTAAATATGCATCACATACCTATGATGTCTGAGGTTGAGGATTGACTATTCTCAAATGTTTTGTATATCAGGGGCCATCGACGGATTCATAGTCATGGAATGTTGGTACCAAGAATTTTTTGGATATTAAATTTTTGCAGAGGGTCTGGTCAGAAGCTTATAAATTAGCTCTTCCTTAGTGGTACAATGATTGGCATTATGACTACTATATATCTCATCTATATTGATTCTATCTTTATCCTCTCATTTTTTAAACCCTTAAATTCAATTTTAAAGTTCTGTATTACTTGTGGAATATATTAGTCTAATCATCAATTATTTTATAACGAAACTCTAAGGATGAATGGTTCCTCTGGCTCCAGTGTTATAGAAGAACAAAACATTCTAGGAGGAGGCAATGAAATGGTATTCTTATATGCATTCTCACTGGCCTAAACTATTATTATATTTACATTAACAACCCTTGTAGTTAAAACATAGGGACAATTTTTCTTAATGAGGGTAGTTATATGATCCCCATTCTTCTATTGGGGTATGAACCATTTAATTTCATTGAAACCATATTTCCTCTTTTTTAAAAGTGATTCAGTGTGTATGGGTGGCCAACATGGGTGTTCCAAAAGAGAAAGAGGTGTTCTGAGAATACTATCTAAAGACTACATTGTCAATAGATAGGATGTGTACTTTTTCTAGGCTACCCGTTGGAAGTCCAACCAGATAAGCGGTGAGACCACTAGCCATCCAATTGGATCATGGTATTTAAAATAATATTAAAAAAAAGAATTTTTAACATTTCACACATTCTCATTATCATGTGATTTTTCCCAAATATTTGGAAGTGGTTGAGAATATAGAAGTCACTTCTCCTCCCAAGAACTCTTGAGTGGATATGCATCATCTGGCCTTTGATTCTACTTTGATTCATCATGTTGGAAGGATTGTGGTAATTCTATCTCTCGACTACCCTAAAATTTCAATGTATTATCCTCTGTATTCCTCCATCTGTGTTAACCATAAATGCTCTATTTTTAGGACTTTTGTCTAGTTCATTATTTTGTCTTATTCAATCTCAAATATGAGGTCGTTAAGAGATGATATTTCTTCCATGATCCTCAAGTAAGTGGTCAATATAATTTTCCTTAAATGGGGTTGTATATACAAAACTTTTCAATGTCTGACATGATGGTATTTCAAAAAATTAACCCTATAATTCATATTACTTTAATTTTTATAAATAAAAAACTCTATATACCTTTGTCCTTCTAAATTTACATTTTTGGTTGAATACCAAAACCCAAACCTCTCTTTATGGTCAATTTAGAAAAACAATCTTGACAAAAACTCCTCCACTATAACCAAAACACCCATTTGTTGTGTTTATATTGACATTTAAGAAAGATCCAATTTATCTTTTATGAAACTAAACCACCCCATAAGGTTGGTTTTTTATGTCATTTAATATTAATAATATAAGGTTGGTTTGTTATGTCATTTAATATTAGTAATTCTTATGTTGGTCCTTTGTTTGTGTCTTTGGTGACTTAAACAAATTTATGATTAATATGGGGTATTGCATAAATTCTTGATCTTCAACACCATATTTCTTTTAATCCTAAGAGAAAGGAACTAATTGAATAGTTAAATTATGTGGCTATTTTATTAATATTATTCAGAGACACTCCATGGTTTTGATTTAATTTTTATAAAATAATTTACATCAATAATTTACTCGAAAATAATGTCTTATTACTATGGATTACAAGGTTACTAATTATGGAACATGGTCACCCCATCAATAGTGTGGAATTACCAAAGGATTCCATTGATTCCAACTTTTTATTTTTTTTGAGAAATCTTAGTATTCCACCTAAATTACGAATGTGAATTCCATGAGGAAAATACACCATGGATTTCAATGGTTTTATACACACATGAATCCCATTTCTAGTCCTCATGGATTCATTTAGAACTCCAGAAAAACATGAATTCTCTGTAAGATCTCCCAAATTCATCTTGATTCCCTTAGATAGGGAACTCTCTGAGTTTTCCCCTTGGATTATGATCAATACCTACCCCCAAAATGTATGGATAATATTACTTGTTTCACATAGAAACGATTAGGGGTAGATTGTCAAGTTTTCTTCCATTAGATTCCAATCAAACCCCAACTGAAAAATATCATTGATTGATCACTATAAGTTGGATAAAAAAACCACATGTAAATATTTCCATGGGTCCTCCATGGATTCAAAATGTGTGTTCTATGTTAGAATGAATAGACTAGTTTCATTCATTCCTTATTGTTATTTGTTATTTTATTCCTTGGTGATATTACTTATACAGATGGATGATTAAAATATAGCATGATCAGAGACATATTTATTTTTTGAAGATGGTAGGGTAGGCTGAGTTTCCCATTAGTAGACTAATCTTGAAAATGATTCTCATACATTAATACATTAAATTTATTATGTCTTGACACTATTAAATTTTCAAATCACATATTATATTTCCATTATACTCCATTGGTAGTGGCCTATTGAGTTGTACACACACCTTGTATGGGTCGTTTCTTGGTACCCATGAATATTGCATCGATGCGAGAAAGGAAAAATGAAAATAAATTTTTTATAGACACATGATTTATATCTTATAATGGGATCATGGTAGAATATTACTGGGTTGGTACACAGGATTCTCATCATTATTAGTAATTTTTACCCTTTTGTTTTAATTTTAGTATATTAATTCTTCTTATATAAAAATTTTAAGACCATATTTGTTTTATTTTTCACCACTATGGAATAATATATATATATATTCCTACTTTAATACATAATTTATGATTTATTTATTACTTGGTTAGACTGTGTTGTCTTTATTTACACTATCATTCACATTGATATAGAGTGTATAAACTACCCATTGTACCCTTGTACACCCTCACTACCAGATAATATTCTTTTGGTGTATGATGAGGATTTATTGTTGTATTATATCTATCTAGACCAATTAAATTTCATTATACGATGTTATGTACATATTATTGTTAACTGAAACTTTCTCATTGATGATTGTATGATTGATTGTAATAGCATCAACTCTAGTAACCCATTGTAAGAAGATTATTTATTTACATTGTTAAAAACATAAAAGACTTCACGTCTCACTAGTTCTACCATTTAGTAGTCATAAGAGGCTCTATATATACATAATTATCATAATTCATAAGAAAACATAAAATACCATTTAAAATTCGCCCATGAACATAATTATTCCTTTTATTATATCCATTAATTCAATAATAGATCTAGTTTTGGTTCCCAAAATATTGGAAAATAAAATATAAATGTTTATATTGGATAATCAGTAAGGGGTAGCGTATAGTTGAACCTATAATAAAATACAAAAGGAAAAAATTATTACTGAAGGAATAAATAATAATCAAGTAATTCAATATATTTAATAACATGACCATATAATAGATCCATGAATAACATAACAATGTAAATAATCATGTAGATAATAATAAATTCTTCCTTAATGAAGAAATTCACATTGTAGATCATCTTATCCTAACCGTAGAGGCCCAATGCTAATAAAAAATAAAAATAACATCAATACCTCATGATTAAACAACACAATCGTACTGTTAATCCCTTGTACTAATACATCATATACAAATAGAAAAGTAATATATAAAATACCATGGTGATGAATCTTTATGTATCTTGTTGATACAAAAAAGGATATATACTTCTAGGACACATTAGTCATTAAATTATTATAATTCATTCATTATATGGAATTAATGAATAATAATATGATAAAAAATAAACATTCCATAGTAATCAATAAACATGTATATTTGAATAACAAATATATAATATGTTAATAGTATACCCAAAAAATAAACATAATAATAAAATTTTAAGCATTATAGGGAAATATAATGAATCATATCATTAGATCATATCCCCTATGAATTTTGAGTATCCTTAGAGAATGTTTATATAGATGGATAATAATTATAAAAAGATATTATAAAATTTATTTCAAGAGAGAAGATATATCCTTTTATTTAGTTAACTTTTTAAAAATGTAATATTCATACAATAATAGGAATATGATTTTCATTGAAAAACCATGTAAACATGAATAAGAATCTTAATAATTAAAAATTTCATGATTGGGAGAAATTATTTTTCGGAATAAATGTTAAAAAATATTCTTTTCATAATGTTATAAAGAGTGTTGAAATGGTCCATGTACAAAATTTTAAAAAGATTCATTTTAAAAAAATTATATATAAAGTCAAGGCTTTTAAAAAATGAAAATAACCAATCCTAAAAGTTTAGATAATGAAATTTATAACACAAATTTAGGATTATATATATGGAAGATAAATATTCCTATAAAAAAGATATATTAGAAAAAAACTCTTATAGATTTGGTAATTTTGGAAATACAACCTTTTGATAGATTAAATATGAAATAGAAATTTAATTATAATTAATTAAAATATTATAATTTTAAAACATTTAATAGGGTATTTATATATTCTATATTAATTAAAATAGGTTAATAATTTGAAAATTTTATAAAATAAGGGAATTAGAGATAAAAAATAATTATCAGTTACTCATTACATCCTCGAAAGATCATTAACCATGTCTATAATAATCATAATATTCTAGATTACATATTTAAGATACATATTTATGTATATTAACTTCTATGATATTTAAATATAATCACTCCCAACATATATTAGTTAGTTAATTTTTATTTTCTCCATAAAATGTTAATAATTTTGGTTCTTTAGTTTATGTTTCATAATGGTGATATTGGGTCCCCATCATTGATACTATATTCACAATTATAAGATTATAAAATATTTTTAAATTAATTTTTTCAATTAATTATGAATTTCAATTTTTATATGAATTAAATTATTTGCATGGTTCATTAGAATAGAATCCTTGGTAACCTTTTTTTAAATAATTTACCAATGTGAATAGATTAATTTATAACTGTCATTATTTTTTGTTGTATTCCTTATAGAATAATAGTCATGTAAAATTTTACATATTAATAATATATATATATATATATATATATATCAATTACATAATTAGAACCATCCATCTATTCCATTAATGAAAAATTAAATATGTTGTTCATGGATGCTATATACTAATCGTAATATGGGAGATGTTTTTATATTTCTTAATGGATGTGATGATGGTTGAAAATGGTTATTATAGCAACATAATAAAATAAAATTATAATAATTATACTTATTAATATATGTTATTTTATTTATAATATATTTGGAGGAGGTAAAATAATAATCAATGTATTATAAATGAAATAGGAGTAATTATGAGTTCTTACCTGACTCCTCCATAAAATCCATATGCATTATTTAATTGTAATTTAGGTAAACAATTAACTTATATAATATCAGATTGATTTTAAGGAATTTTTTAGAATATTTTAGTAATTCAATGAGGATTTATATGTTAAGAGTAGTGGTGTGGTGAAGGAATCCTTTTATAAGATAGAGGGGAAACATTTATGAAAATTGTTCTTAAAATATATTAAAGGAACATGAAATTATAAGGGAATTTGGATCCAATAGTGTAAATAATAGATATATAATGATTATTTATTATTTAGCCTCTTATATAAACAAATAACGAATAATGTTATATATATTTAGTTATTTTTACCCTTAATTTAAATTATGAAAATAATTTATTTTTGGCACAGAAACTCAGTTGTTTTACCACAGTGACATAATTTTATGTCTAAAAATGAAATTAACCTTATTAACTAATATGAAAATACTTTATAAAAACTTAATATCCATTTTATCCTATTAAATATCTAAATGTGTTATAAATTAATTTTTTACTAATGTTCTCTTAACACAGAAAAAAATTAAATTTATTTATTAGTATAATAATTAATTAACATCAGAGTAATGTATATTATTTATTATCAGGATATTTATTAGTTAATCTATAAACAATGAGATATATTTTACATTCAAATCAATCCATACCTTAATAGATACTTTTTAATACTTAATTAAATGAATTTTTTTAAAATATATTTTTATAGGAATAACGTATAACATAGGTTCTGAAAAGTCAATCATGGGTTTGAACATAAAACATTAAAATTAATTATTTTAATCCTTAAATAATAAATTTTCCCATACCATGGTTTTATAAATTCTTCATGCCTTTATCAAGATTATTTCATAAATAATATGGTATGTCCAAAAATGATATTTTTCACTTTTCACTTAAACATTCAACATGATACAAAAACTCCATAAATTAATCCAATGCTAAATTTGATATGGTTATTCCAAAAATGATTTAATTTTATCAAATTTAAATTCTCTGATTTATAAATATAACTTTTCAATACTATAATGAATAAAAGTTCATTTTTTTATAATAGAGTGTTCATTGTGCAATATTTTATTTATATAGTTTACCATTTATATCAAGTCTTAGGAATTATATTATCCCATAGTAAATAATTTCATCCACAAAATTATGACACATACCATTTTGTAAAAATTTTGGCAACTTATACATCATTGATCATTTAGGTTCTTGTATTTCCACTTTTAACATATTATTCTTCCACAATGCCATTACTAACTATGTTAACCAATTCTAAAACAAATTTTCGGTAGTTTCAAGAATCTACATAGGATATTAGTTATTTTATGTTTAATTATATTCCATTTTTGGTTAGTACTTGAATTGAGTATGGCATATACCACCTCAACATCAAAACATAGAGGACATTAAACACATTATAGAGTTTTGGTGTCAAAGACCAATAATAATCCAAAAATCCAATTCGTTCTAAAGAATTAAAAGGTCTATCATACCTAGGACATGGATTAAATTTCTTATTGACACTTTTTATTCACATCCATGGTGATAACATTATAAAAACACAACCCCCCACTAAAAAATCGGTTTCCTTACTATCATTATATTCATATATTTTTTGTCTTCTTTGAGTTTTGAAAATATAATCTCAAATAAAACATACCATTATCTTTGTCTCCACATATTGTTATTTTCCTAATAAATTAATTTCTGGGGACTTACCCTATTATTTTGGATTACAACATCTTTTCTCATATAATTCTTTATACGGTTCAATATTTATTATTGAAAGGAATCTATTATTGTATAAAAATTACACCAAAAGAATATATTACTATAGTGTTGTTTGAAAATCTAGAGAGCATGATCTTATCATGACTTATAATGTTTTTATTTCCCTTTTATATTTCCCAATATTCTGATAATGATATGGGTTTCTCAAATGTATCAATGTATTGAGTAACATATAAATACTCCTCCAAAATGTTGAATTGAAACAAGGGTTATGACAATATATTATTGATAGAGGTTCACCATGAAGTCTCAAAATATTATAAAAAATAGTTTTGCAAGGTCCAAAAGGGGTGTATCCTCCATTAATTTTAATAACTTGGTGGCTTTGGTAATATTTTCCACAATAACCGATATATTATCATTCCTTATAGAAGTCTTTATAAGTTTAATAACAAAGTCAATCGATATATATTATAAATTCCATATTTGTATAAGGATTGGTATCTTGACTTCTGTATGATTTTGTCACTCGTACTTTTCCTATTAGCACACAAAAAAATCAAGACACATAATTTTAAATTTACTACTTTATATTGTCCCACAAGAAATATTCCTTCAAATCCTTATACATCTTATTTCTTCTAGGGTGTATAGTGAAATCAAATCTATCAGATTTACCAAGTAATTAATTCTTGAGATCAAATATATATGGAACACGTAGTCTTATTTAAATAAATTGTACACCATATTCATATATGGTGTTTATTAATCACCCAAAATTCAGGTATTTTATTTTATTTTCAAAACCCTTATCATCATGTATGTATTTATTTTTCTCTTTTAATAATTATGGAGTATTAGTTTCATATAAAATACATGATGTTTACAATTTATTTTGAATTATAATATCCAAATTTTTGAAATATATTTGTATGGAATGATTTATTATCATTATCATGGTAAAAATTCTATTTTCCTTCATACTCAATGAATTATCAAAAAAATATATCTTTTCTAGGGTGGCAGTATATTGAGAAGTCATAGTCCCAAAGTAATTTTATCCATCTTCTTTGTCTCATATTGTGATTTTATGAAATAATATAAATGGAACATATTTGTGATTCATATATATATGTGTTTGTGTGTGTTTGTGTGTAAAATATTCCCCCTAGAGATAATTCCTTTATATCTTCAAGGAAAATATTACAGTTTACAATTCAATATCATGAGTTAAATAGTTATTTTCATTGATTTTTAAGTATTTTCATACATAAGAAAACATTTTATAATTCTTTATAAGGAAAAATCCCAACTCATTATTTTTTGAACCACAATATATTATGAACCATTCCATTCCAAAAGATAGAGTTAATACTAATGAATTGGATAATCTCCCCAAAAGCACAACAAAATAAATTCTATTTCTATTTACCATGATAATTTGACTCCATTACATGTCAATATGGTTAACATGTTTTCAAATTAAAAAACAATATGCAAAAAGGTCAATAGTATCCAACTAAACCAAAGAAACTATTTAATTTTGTTATTATAATTATTGTGGGATAATATTTTATATCCCATTTCATAAAATAAGCAACAAATATTACATCATTGTTGAAAATATGGCCAATAAAAGAATCCTTCTTTAGAAAACAATCACACATACTAATGTTAAAATATGATTCCTTTTCTATATGAGTGTCAAGGATCAATCTAGATTTATTCTGATGATGTTTATAGTTTTATATTATATAATTATATAATCAATAAATTCCTCAATTAAGTCATCATATTAATCCTTTAATATCATTTTCATTATATCCAAATGAAAAAACGATACATTAGTTAGTCCAAATAGAATTACCAAAAAAACATAATTTCCATAACTAGAAGAAAATGTAATATTTTCTATATCATCCTTCTTCACTCTTAACAAATGATAACCATAATGAATAGAATTATTATGAAAATAAAAATATCAATGGATTTGATGAAGTAATTTTTCATTGTGTGGAAAAGGATAATTATTATTTATCATAATGGAATTTATTTCACTATAGTCTATGCATAGCCTCATAGACTCATACTTCTTTTTATAAATAGATTAATGAATCCCTGAGGCGAAAAACATATATTTATAAATCCCTTATCACACAAATCATATAATTATTTCCTCAATTACCAAAATTCCCCCAGTAATTACATATAGGTTCAACATCTTGAATGAATTCAATAGAAAACATTAAATTTTGTTTAGTTGTATGATCAATTAATTATTCTTCAAATACATTAATGTATTATTAAATGATATGAACATATTATATTCTAGGTTTGTCTATCCCATCCCTATATTTTTAATTATATTACTCTTCTCTTATAATTTCATTAACCTATGCTACTGGAAGTGGATCTATACAAGACATAGATAATAATGTATCTCCCTTAATGGAAAGGGATTCTATGCCGCCATAAAAAATAGTAATATCAATTTCATAGAAATTAATATTTTCAAAATAAATTAAGAGAAAATATATACTAATTATTATATCAAATTCATTCATAAGTATACAAATAAAATTATTATCTAGGTAATATATATTAATCTTAACTAAAACTACTTGATATATTTTATTTTCAACTAGATTCCCACTTGCCATATTGACTGGAAACTCAGCTTTATAAGTATTATTCATTGAAATCATGTGAGATATGGAATAGTGTGTAGATATATTATCAACTTGAGCATTATAGATCTTTTACATTTTTATCAAAGTAACTTTTATCCCATCATTATATAATTAAAGATCATTTGTTGTTATTGTATAATCTTGAAATTTATCTCTATATCTTTTATAATGTAAATTCCATTGACTATTGGGGAAGTAATTAACATTTTTATCCACCTATTTATAGTTGAATCATTAGATATTGTTGGTTTATCCCTTTTCATTTATGAGATGGATGACCTTTTATTCAATAATTGAAACATACTCACATCACCTTAAAATAATTATTATGGGGTTTCATTCCATAATTTTCCATAATATAAATTCAACCATTTCCTTCTTTCTGATAGCCACATTTTACTTTTTATGATGATAGGTCAACTGCTTCTTATTTAATTTTTGTCGAAAATATAAGACTTGAAGAATTATTTTTATGTATTTATGGATCTCAAAAATATATCGAAATCCAATGAGAATTTTAGAGTCACTAACTATTATAAATGACTTGGTTTTAGCCCATAATATATGTGAGTAATAGTTATATATATTTTATATACCTATTATAAAGAACTTCTTACTATCCTCATAATGTTATTATCATACTCAGTAAAATTTTCCTCCGTCTTTGGTCAAAAATTACATAATTTATATTCTGTATCATCACCTATCTCATATGGAAAGTATTTTTCAAATAATATCACTTTGAAATTATTTTTATCTATTCCCTAAATCCCCTTTTCCTCGTATTATTCTAAAATAATAACCACCATTGATCATTATCTCCCTGTACATGAAAATACACCATGATAACCTTCTCCATTTCACTACATCTAAAAGAAAGGAATATCATCCTTTTGGATGTAATTCATTTGTCAAATACTAATGTTTTAGTGGTACCATTAAATGATGATTTTTTTGTCCCATAAAGTATCTCTACATTGTTATTACATGCAATGGGTCTGTAAGTTTCCCTATATAGGAATGATTATTGGTCAAAACCTGAGTCAACAACCATAATTTGGTTATGATGTACTGAGCTCGTACTCCAACATTTTTGAAAATTATAGGTGGTAAATACCTATATGGATTATGGGTATTTATATAGTTTCCATTCCATTATATAGGTTATATTTCTAAAAAATGTAATAAATATAATTAAATAAAAAAACTATGTAAATATTATCATAGAATAGATAACGTATATGTGTAAAATAGTATTGAAATTTGTTTAACTTTATTTTTTCATATTATAAAATTTGTGCTATGTTATAATATATTATTCTCGATGTCGATACATAGGATTCTTCCAATAATATTCTGATACTAACTTTAATAACTTTGAATCTAATAACTCTAATCTAGGGGTTTTGTTTATATCATTGATACAAAACAAAAAATCCCATATCTTATAGGATCCAATAATTTAGTAGTATTAAAAGGATATATATACAGATAATACTAAAATTTTATATGAAAACATAAAATAGAACATAAAATTCCATTGAAAATTTCATTATTCATTATAGTTTATCAATAAAATCTTCATAAAGGAATAATCAATATTTTTTTCACTAATATTGGGTTAAGTGAATCAATTTTCTTCAAATTTTATGTTTTCATTCACTAAAATAAAATTAGATCATATTTTTAAGACATTAACCAACTAATAATAAATAACTAACAATAGAAACAGGAACTCAATTATTTAAAATTTTCTATGTCGTTTTATCAAAAGATCTTGTATACATTGGTAGGAAGTAAATTTACATGTAGAACTAGTAAATATATCATCATTAATATGTGGATTATATTCCATGATTAAATTATATACATTCATGTCAGGTTCATCATTTTTGTTTCGTTTAGAGCTGTTGATGGCTTGGTCTGATGGTAATGATTGTAGGGGGTTTATTGTCGTTCACAATCATTTGAGACTGGTTTACCCTTTTTATATATAACTGAAACTCCTAAAGTCTCCCACATCCAAACTGAGTATAGACCCTCATTCCAATGGTTGGTGGTGAATTGTGGTTTTAGACCAAACCATAATTAAGAACACACATTAGCCAAGAGGTTCATAGGTTGGGCTCATCACACCCTTTTGGGGGACATAATTCATAATCATTGACTCTTATATATTTATGATTTGTTCAATAATCTCTTCCAAATCCTAATATGTTACCATTTACCCTAAAAAATTGTTCATGTTTTCAATCCATATTTTTTAAATGGGAGGCCTACTAATGATTACATCAGTATATTTCTAAGGTACATCATACATTTCACTTTAATGGGTATCTGCTTATATTTTGAAGACATATAACTAGGTTGTTCTGAATTTTCTATCATGCAAGAAGAAAATTAATATTTCAGGGATGGGGTTGATCTATTATGAGGTTCTATTCATGTCCTACATGTAACAGGAATCTAATCCCACATAGATGATTATAACTATTAAGTTGAATTCCATTAGGATGGGAACTATAAAGGGGGAAATAGGCACTACATATTGAGATAGAGAATTAGAAAGGTGTACAACATTTCCTGGTTATGGGAGGAATACAATTAATCACAGTTCTACCATTCCCTTAGGACATTCCATAAGTTAGAAAACCTTATACGAGATTATTGAAATAATTACAGTAATTTGATTATACACACTGAGGATTCCCTAGATTTTGGAGATTCAAGATGTGAATGATATGACTAATGAAGATACCAAATACCACATGAGTTATTCTAAGTGGGAGAAACAAGGTATATCATGTAATATGTCTCACTAGATAAGGTTTCATGCCTTATGTATTGGGGTAGAACATCAAAAATTTAATATGAATCCGAGGAATTATTAATTCATCAAATGTATCTGAGTTATAGAAGGAAATAGTGTTCTCATAGTTCAATGGCCTTTCCAATCTGTTAGTGGATGAGGCAAAATGTTCATCTAATTGGAGTGATTGGGTCTCGATGGATGGAATGTCAGAGACATGTGAGTACTTAAACAAAGGTAGAATCCTATGTGAGATCAAGCCTTAAGATATTATACTACATATCATGATTATAGAAGAAATTAGTGTTCTCATAGTTTAATTACCTTTTGGATCCACAAGTGTATTAGGTTTCATGATCATCCCATCGGATTGATTGGGTCCTGGTGGTTGGAATGTCAAACACATGTGGTAAAACACACCACGGTTGATTCCTATTTGAGCTCAATAATTAGGAATGTATCGTATGTATCAAGGTTTAGATACAATCATAGTTATTGTAGTACAATTCATATATTCATCCACTCGTGGGTGTGGTATAATGGTCAACCCATGAGAGTGATTGGGTCCCGATGGTTGGAATATTGAAGACACATGTGGACTTGCACCATGGTGGATTCATGTTTTTGAATGGGACTTAAGAATGAATCCTACATATCCTAGTTATGCTGTAATCAATGTTCTCATATTTTATTTTTATTAGGGATTACATGCTGAGGATGCCCCTATATGGGGGTAGTCAGATCATGATATTGATTGGGGATTACAAACTGAGGCTTCACTAATATGGGGGATGTAATATCCTTTAACCAATTGGGTATTACACACTGAGGTTACATAAATATGAAGATAGAAATATATTTACACTAATTGGGGTCTACACATTGAGTCTTACATAATGTGGGGACGTTATATCAAGAAATAGATCAAGGCTTAAACACCATGTCTTCCCTAATCATGCAACATCATTCATATATGTCAACCTGGATCATGCAACATCATTCATATATGTCACGGTATATCTTGGGTGACAATTTTTGTAGACATGATATGATCTGGATGACAAGCCTAGGGTGTTACACTATAAGTATTTGTGAGTTTCTTTTACATATAAATTAAATTCAATGATGAATTAAATTTCATTCAAAACAAAGTAAATAATGATTAATCTAAAAGATTACATTACAAGAAACAATGATTTTTTGTGTGGTATAGACAAGAATAATTTTGGCATGTGTAACATAAATCAATGAATTTCTTCAATAGCTTGTGTTACACACAAGTCAAATTTTTACCAACCATTAATATAGTATTTATTATGATAATTATCACCAAGCCATTTGAGGGGTTGGAATGAATAAAATTAACATAATTTTGAGAATCTTCATTACAAATGTTTATAAAAATAATTCTTTAGTAACCATATAATTAGAAGTAAAGAAAAAACAATTGAAAATAAAGGATTGTTTTTTATGAAAAAATATTCTTATTCCCACAAAGGAGTTTTATAATAGTAAATTAAATTAATCACTTTTAGTGAATGATATCAATGAAATGTATGTGTTATATGTTCAACAAATTATTTATAAATTCATCCAAAATTCTTTTTAGGCCTAAAATAAGAACAAATCCATTTTTCAATCATTAAAACTATATTATTCTAAAAAACTATTTTATCACATTTTAAGGGAAAACATGTTTTAAAACTAGATTTTGAAACATTAATAATATTTTTTTGAAAAATGAACTTTTCAAAAGTAGAATTTCCAAATTATCATAGGGTAATGTTTTGAGTTTTTTTCAGAAAGGATTCATCTTTTAATGAATAGTGAAAATGTAGAATTTTAATTAAAAATGGCCTTTTCTTATAAATTATTTATAATATTAAATTACATTTTAAATTGGCATAAAAGTCTAAAGAGTTAAATTATACATCTATTAAAAAAATTTAGGTCATTGGAATAATTTTAATATTAAATTTAGATATACAAACATAGTGAACTATTTAACATTTTCACTTTAAAACCCACCTTTCTCAACCTCTCTACGAGATATATTTTTTATTGATTTTATTCTATTATTTATTTTGAATTTTAAAAAAATGAATCCATTTTTTGAATCATTATATCTAAATTTATTTTATTTATACTTTTTATTAATATAAAATATAAATATTATTCATATTAATTTTTACTACAATTATTAATGGTAAATAGGGTAATTAAGGGTAAAAGTAATATTATAAATTTTATAAAATGACCATAAAACATACTACAATTTTATTATTTTATTATTTACTGTCTATGATAATTAAATGAAATATTATGTGACCATTTATATCCATTTGGAATGATTATAAAATTGATAATAATTTATTCAATGAAATTTAAAACCTATCATACTTGTTTTTAACAGGTTAAATATTTTTAATGTGGGTTATATCTGGGATATTTGAGAATAAAAATACAAATTTGAAAGATAAACAGATATTTTTATCATTAAATTTATTTTTGAATTATTGATTGTCAAAAATAACTACAGAACGATGATGCAGTAATTATTTAATTAATTATAACACAATTAAATGATATAAAAAATATTCAAAAAATATAATATCAATAAATTGAGGTAATATACAATATTTATGGATGATTATAAAATGTTATCTGTATATTAAATGGTTTTTATAATATATATTATTTTATTTATTTTATTAATATCAATGTAGTGAATAGTGTCAAGATTGATAGTAATGATATTTTATGAAAATAATATTTTATTAAATTATTTAAAAATATTAAAAATATAAAATTAGGATGATGGGATGATATATGATCTAAAATTTCATAAATTGGCCATAATTGGCCATATTTAACTTTATAAGGAAAAACTAAATCCTCTTAATATTGAAAACATTCTTACAATATGTAAAATTAAAACTGGTTAACTATAGATTATTCAAAATTATAAGGTTTAAAATAACACCAAAACATGTAAAAAATCTATTTTTAGAAGAGATTACAAATATATCATATCTTATATTTGAATTAATGACCTTTTTTATGTTTCTATATTTTTATTGAATTTATTATAATCTAATCTTTTGAGAAATTCCAAAAGATTCCTCCCATCTCTTCTAAAAGGGTACATCTTATTCTATTTTCATTATAATTCATAATCCTATTAATTTTTCCCTTATTCAGTCTAAATATCCTCCCAAATTCTATCCACTAATCTTAGAATACTTAATTTGGGAATGAATCCATCCATGGAAGTCCTTTAGTGAAAACCAAAAGGAGATATCTGAAAAAGAGTTAACGTACATCAATAAAAACATTTTTTTTATTTCATCCCAAAAACACTACAATTATTTTTATTTAATGTATATATAGTAACCTTAGTATCTTAAATATAATTAATTTCTATTTTATTAGTATGGCCTACAAATCCATATACATCCATCAAATGGGATACACAATCATTGTTCATGTGGTTGGGGGACTACCACCTCGAAAACTGATGTCATTAGTTCTTCATTTAATAACATTAATGGTATGAAATATTGATTTATTTATAGTTATTATATTATATATATTATTTTTGGGATTTTTTTATGATTCGTTAATTGTTATAGCACACATACCTTCATGAATTCCATTTTTGGGGAATATGATATCATCGTTCGTGTGTACAACGGTCTACCGCCCCATGAAGCGATGTCATTCATTAATGTATTAACTGGAATGTATTAAGGATGTTTTTAATAAAAATATGTGATATATATGAAATAAAAATTATTATTTAATTATAAAATTACATATATGTTCCTTTCATTTAGTAATAAAAAAATGAAAATTGCTTACATGCATCTGTACAACCTACTGTATCCCTGAACAGTGTATTTTATTTTCTACCTATAACATTAATGAACCACCATAACTAAATATATATTTAATATTTATTTTATACATATTTAATGGTTATAGTTCTGAATGTGATGAAATCATTATCTATGGAAGTGGCCCATGAATAAAAATTCAAAACCTGTATTAAAAATAAAGCGATAATTTTAACATGGATTTGTTAAAAAAAAGTAAGATAAAGTCATAATTAAATAATATATGTTATTATATATATGAAAATATTTATGTTTTTGATTTATAATAAAGTAATATTTTTTAGAGTAGTTTTAACATGTACAAATGAATTCAAGAGCTAATGTAAGGGGATTTCAAGTATAAACTTTTTTTCTATGATTATTTTTCCATATTCACCTCTAATTTAATTTGTGTGGTGTATATACATACCATTAATTTAATATATGAACCTTATCCTTTCATTTCACATCATTTACATATCCATTTTACAATATATCTTTCTTGGAATTTATGGTTCAATAGTTTGCAAATCAGTAAGGTAAATATGACACAATTTTACTTCATTAACACACATGTTATGTAAGGAACCTACAATATTTTACAAAGTGTTTATACACATATTTTTCAAATTTTATCATGAACCTCCTTTTTTCTTTTTATTTTATGTTTTATGTCATGATATTCTCTCTTCGGTAAGAAATTTATTTCATTCAAAAATCAGGTTTTTGAAAAATGTCTTTAATAATGTTGTACAATTATTTTTAAAAGACATTTTTACCCATGTTTTAACTTTTTAAAAAATGGTTTTCAAATGAATATTATTTATTATGATCTACGATCTTTTTTTCTACCAATAATATGAAAGTAATCATTTTTTATCTTGTATATATCGATGGGATTTCTCCACCTCTATGACCAATCATTGCTTCAATACTTCCCTTATAAATTTTAAATGTTATTTTCAGAGAAAATTTTTTAAAAATGAAATATTACTTTAAGATATTTTTATGACAAAAATGATATTTTCTTCAAGGATTATTTAAATAAATATTTAAAACCCATTTATAATATATTATGACATTATTTTCTGTTACTTATGCTTTACTGGGGTTACAATTCAAGGAATATATTTTTATTTATTATATTTTTAGTTCATATTTATGATAAAGGATTTATGTAATTGTGGAACTCAAATATATGGTTTTCTTATTTTAAATGTGGGAACAATATCATCCTTCAATTCATTAGGTAATGATTTAAATATCATGACATAAACATGGCTAAAAAGGGGAGTGAACTCAATTCATTAAAGCACTTTGTTTTCTAAGATCGACATGGGAGTAAACTTTAACATCTAAGATGGTCATGAGACTGAATCATGACAACTAAGATGGTATTGTGGTTCATCCTTGACAACTAAGATGGAATTGGGAGTGAACATCTTCCACAAAGATAGATTTACCTGTGATCATTGACTACTATGAAAATAATTTTTTATAATTTTGTATAAAACATAATTACATGTCTTATTTACATGTTATTCTTTCATGGTTTATGCCTTGGAATCCCTTATGGTTCATTTTTATATACAAAAAATCTTTAGTCAGTTAATCACTTATGTAATATTTGATATGAAGGGTATGGTCATCAAATGTTCTGATTATTTTATCATACCCCTAGGTTTATGTTAATCATAAATATCTTCCTTGTTTACCCTTAATGAGAAGATAATCCCACCCGTTCTTATATTTCATTTATACAAGAAATGGAAAAAGGTATTATGTATGATATGTCAAAAATGGTACATGTTATTAATAAATAGGTGAGATAATATGTATTTATATTATAAACCAGTTGTTTATTTTTTCATGTTTCCAATGTCACTTTACTAATATGATCCTTGTCTGTGTGTTTAGGTAATGTATGAAATATTCTGAAAAAATTATTTCATTTATATAAATAAAAATAATTGGACATTATAGTTGGTATAATAGAAAAAATTACTCATCATTTGGAAATAAACACGATAAATAATCAGAAAGATCCTTATGTATAAGTATATGTATAGGTTACAATGATAGCGTTTTAGTAAGAATCATGAATATATTAGAATTAAACATAAGGTTTCAAATATTGATTTTTTATAACAAATTTCCCTTTATTATGTGATTTTGTAACTCTGATTAGTGTTTCTCACACTATGATTTATAGTTTTAGTCAATGGATATAATACAAAGAAACCTTGTTAATGAGGAATGGAATAGAAAATGAAATGTGGGACCTCTTGTGAACTGAATGTTATGAAATATGGAATGAAAAACCTTGTTACTAGGAGAATGAGACATTATCAAGCCATGTATCATACTAATATTACAAATGAAAAATGTAGGGAACAATGCTTTCCTAAATACTTTTTAAGAATACATCTAGCTTATTTTAGTGGAATGACTGATCAACTAGTTGATGATAAATGGTTCTGTCACACTAAAAAGATATTTTTCATTCTCCAATGTTAATAATGAAAAACAATTATGTATGAAACTTATCTCTTGGAAGGTTAATTGAATAAATTCTTTATATTTATCAAGAATAAGATGAAACAAGATAACATTTACTCCACATATTGTGATGATTTCATGTACATTTTATTCAGTTAGTACCTTCTTCATATTCTTTATAGGAAAATGATGACTGAATTTTCCCAAAACTTCCATGGTCATTATAATAAATAAGCATATAATTCAATGGAAACTCTAAAAACTATAGAGGGAATAACATTATATTTAAATAATTATCAATGTGTAGAAGAGAACATAGAGACGATTTTCTTAAGGGGACTGGTAAGTATTTTAAGTGTGGTAAAGTAGGTAATTGGTCATTTGACAACTGAAGTATCAATATTAAATATAAATATACAAAGGTAACAATGATTACTATTCATTAATATGGTATTTGCGATATCATTTTTGTCCTTGAGTCCTTCAAGTCCATCGGGCCACCCAAGGACTTCTGGTCATCTCAAGGCCTTTAGTAGACATGTAATTATGCTTAAAAGGATGAGGCATACTCTAAAAAGATAAATATACAGATGAATATTCATATCAAGGCACGCTCACAAGATCAGAGATAATGATTTTGGATGAATGGTAAGGTATATAAATTTATAAAGGGAGCAGCCTCTACGTGCACAGGAAGCCTAGCCAAAGATCTATGTGAAGTTGGAGAGATAACATCATGATGTATTAAAATGGTGGGTATCCCAAAAACAAATTCTCCAACATAATTATTTTACTTTCACATTTCAATTTCAAATTGAAAGGATATACTTTCTTATTTTCAAATTCATAATCGTATCAAAATAGTAGGTTATCAATTGGTACTTCCAAAAAAACCTCTCTCATGTTCATTATAAGTTCCATGTATAACATCTTTAAGATACCATACTGAATCCTTCACATATACTAAACTTATAGGTAATACCACTGGGAAAGATGTTTCTTATGATAGGAAAATTGTAGAATATATGGTTTGTAGATATAAAGTTCTACAGAACTGGACCACTAACCTGGTTAATGTTCTATGGAGAAACCACCAGTTTGAAGAAGCTATTTGAAAACCTGAGGATATGCTGAGGGAGATTTTCTTCATTTTTTTATATAAGGTTGATTAATTTTAAGGGTGAAAGTCATTTTATGTGGGGTATAATGTATCACCCTTAGTTTTTATGAATTATTATTTTCATGTAAATTAAAATTACTTGATGAATATGTATCACTATACTCAAAGTATAGATTTATTTATTATAAATCCTTTGTTACAAACAATAATGAAATTGTATTATGGTATACAATAGAAAATTTTTTTCTCCTTTAACACACAACAACGAGTTATAGAGATATATTATGTTAGACCAAAGACTCAGTTCATCCAATCAACAATATACTATTTATAAGGAATGATATCACTTAGCCATTAGAATGGTGGGAAGGAATATGATTTATTGAATTAGGAATAAATTGTTTACACTTTTTTATAAATATATTTCTTTTCTAACAAAATAATTAGTGATGAATATAAAAACCAATTCAAACTAAAGGATATGTTTTTATGAAAAAACTACTTATATTCCCAAAAATGAGTTTTATCATAGTAAATTAAATTATTCAATATATAAAAATATCTTAAAGAAATATATATATAATATATTAAATTTTATTTTTTAAAAATTTATCTACTAATTTTTAAAGTCATATAATAAGAAAAAATACATTTCTCTAAAGCATAAAAACAATATTTTTCTAAAAATCAGTTTTATCACCTTTTATTTGAAAACATGTTTTAAAATTAATTTTCATTCATTTATAATTTCTATTTTAGAAAATAATCATTTTCTTGTTCAAAATATCAAAAATATCTTACATTATATTTTTTAACTTTTTCTGAAATGATTCATCTTTTCATATATAGTAAAAAATACTAAATTTTAATTAAAAATTGTGTTTTCATATAACTAATTTATAATGGTAAATTATTTTAAATTGTTTAAAAAGAAAAAATATTTCAATAACAAATACATTAATCCAATATAGTTCATTTTAGTCATTTTATATTGAATTTAGATATACAAATTAGTGAACATTAGAACATTTTAAGTTTAAAAACCCTATTTCTTCCCCATCTGTGGGATAAATTTTAAATTAATTCTTTCCACTTGTGTGTTTTTAATTCTTAAAAATAGATTATATATTCAGAATCATAATGTTTCACTTTATTAAATAGATAACTATTATTTATGTACAATATTAAAAGTAAACATTGTAATGATTATTACCATTGTTAAGGATAAATCGGGTAATTAAGGGTAAAAATAATATTAACAAAATTATATAATATCCCTAAAACGTTATTCAATTATATTGGATGAGTATTTTTCATCCATAATGAATAATTTTTTACGTAGTTTCCCATTTATGGCCGTTAGGATGAGATTATAACCCTTATAACGTTTTCTTCAATGAAATATCAAACTTATCAAACCCTTATTTATAGAAAATGAAAATATTTTTAATATGGGGTTACCTATAGTATATCTTAGAAACTAAATATTAATTTGAATGATAAAAAATATATCTTCATAATGGAATTTTATTTTTAATTTTTAGTTAAGAAACAATTATCATAAATAAATACACAATAATGATGCGGTAATTATTCAATTAACGAAAAAATAATTTAAACGACATTAGATTTATTAAAAGAAGTTTAACTTGGACTAATTAAGGTGTTAAATTATTTTTTTTTGAGTCATATAATATTTTATGGGTGTATTAAGGGGTTTATTTGAAAAATATGTTGTTTTATTGATTTTCGAACTGTAAAAGTAACGAATGGTGTCCAAATTGACTCTAATAATTTGTTTCTGAAAATAATTTTTTTTAATTATTTTAAAATCATAAATATATTAAATAATAAAAAACAGATGTTATATGGTATAAAATATGATAAATTTTATATTTATAGTCTAATTTATCCTTTATAATTTTAAATTACATCCTCTAAATATTGAAAAATGTGTCACTATAGTTAAATTGGAAATAAGTTCACTAAGGGTTAATCAAAATGATGATATTAAAAATAACACTAAAATATGTATAAAATATATTTTAATATTTGGTTGTAAAATTATAATATCTTATATTATAATTAATTTATTTTTTAGTTATTTGGATTTATATTGAATTTATTATGAATTAATCTTTTGAGAAATTTCAAAAGTGTGTCTATCTTCTCTTATAAAAAGGAACCTCTTCTTATCATTTATTCACACATCAAATCAGATTTGGTTAACAAAAAACATATCCAAATATCGTAAAAACGTCCCTCCATTAATATTAGATTCATTCCTTTTGGAATAAATGAAACCAAATAAATTATTTGGTGCAAACCAAAAGGATATATTTGAAAAAGAGGTAACATCCATCAACACATGTTACTATTTTATTTCTTCCATAAACCCCTTAAATTATTTTTATTTAATATTTATATAATTATATAAATATCATAAATTTGAAGATATTTTTTATTTTATGGGTACTACCTAGAACTACAACCACTTTCATCAAATGGAATATGCATTCATCATTTACGTGTATAGCGGACTATCGCCTCGCGAACAGATGTTGTCCATCCATCCGTTACCAACATTAATGGTTGGGAATAATGATGTATTTATATTTTATATTTTATATATATTATATTTAGTATATTATTATGATTCTTTAATTATTATATCACATATACCTTCATGATTTCTTTTTTGTCGCAATATGATAATGTCACTCGTGGGTATGACAGAGTACATCCCCACACAGTGATGTGATTCGTTCATGATTTACATAAAATTTATTAAGTATGGTTTTAATAAACTTATTTGATATATATTACATAAATATGATTCTTTAATTATTATATTTCATATAGTTTTCTTTGATTAATATGAAAAGAAAATGATAATAGCATTCATGCGTACGTATGGCCTACGATCTCCCTGAACGGTGTATTTTATTTTCTACATATAACATTTATTAATCATCACAAATAAATATATAATGAATATATATATATATATTACATTTACACCATTTTTATCTTTAAAGATATGACGAAATAATTATATATGTAGGATGACCATGAATAATAATTCAAAACATGTACACAAAAAAGAGGTAACTTTAGCATTGATTTGTTAATAAATGAATATTGTATAAATGTAAGTAAATCATATTTGTGATTTTAGATTTGAATATTGTTATTATTTATATTTATACGAAACAGATATTTAATATACATTATATTTTAACATTTAATGAGGATTTAAATACTTATGGATAGAGAATTTCTAGTCTCACTTGTATTTCTATGAGACATATGTCATATTCATCACATATTTATTTTGTGAGATGTATATATAGTGCGTGAAATTATTCTATGATCCTTATACTTAAATATATTTTTATTTTAAAATCCATTTTATTCTCTCTCTTTCTTGGATATTATGGTTCAAAAGGTAATAAATTGGTAAGGTAATTTGCCTCAATGTTCCTTCTTTGAAATAGTTATTATTTTATGCACCTATAATCTATTATGAGGTGTGTATACTGATATTTGACAATTTTTATCCTGAATATAATTATTTTAATTAAATTATATGTTTCATTTAATATAATTTTATCTTCCTATAGGAATGTATTTTAGTCATAAACCACATTTTCTAAAAAGGTTTTCAAAAATGGTCTGTCATGATTTTAAGATGAAAATTTGTCCCGTGTTTTAAAATTTAACAAAATGGTGTCAAACATAATATTCTAGTAATTTTATATTAAATTAGATTTTTTACTTCTACCAAAAATATGAAATGATTTTTTTTTAACATGTACTACAAGAATGAACTTTATCCACCATCATGACCAATAATTCATCAAATCCTACATTATAAATTTTCAAAGTAATATTAAATGAAATAGGTATTAAAATTTCCATTTGTTTTAAAATTTGTTTCTAAAAGTTTAAAGGATATGATAAACAATAATTATTTTTATTTATCTTTAAAAACCATTTTCCATCTATTATAATATTATTTTTTTACTTATTATTTATTAGGCTTATAATTCATGGATTCTATCATTATTATTTCTTTGGTTAGTTTAGTTTTATTTTGAATTATTTATGATGGTGTGGAAAAAATATGTATGGTTTTCATTATTTTATGGATGGGACCTATATCTACCTATTATTATTTTGTAATCATTTATAACTCATGAGATATACATTGCTAAAATTAGGGGTAAACCCTGTTTGGTAATGGAATTTGTCCTTTAAGATGGTCCTAATAGTGAACCTTGACTACAAAGATGGGTTCGGGAGTGAAATTTCATTGATAATTTAGTATTTTATGTAAACCTTGACAACTAAGATTATTTGTGGAGTGAACCCATTCCAGTAATATAGCCTTTGGCATGATCCATGGCAACTATGGAAATCAGTTTATATATTTATGTGTCTTAAATATTCCATGTATTATATGTATGTTTTGATTTCTTGGATAATTATTTTGACCCCTTATAATTAATTTCTTATAAACATTCAATATTCCGTCCATTACACATGTATATGATCTATTAATATGAAGGGTATTATCTTAAAATGTTATGATTATGTTCTCATACCCTTATCATCATGTTATGGTTACATATCTCCCTTGTTTACCCTTACTGAGCTTGTAAGCTCTCCCTTTATTATATTTATTTATTTTAGGATATGAATAAATTTATTATGTAAGATATTTAAAAAAGGGTTATAGTTATTAAGAAATTGTCCAGATATTATGTAGATAATAGTTTTATGTTTTCATGTTTCCAAAGGCACTAAACAAATGTGGTCTTTGGGTGTGTGTTATTTTAATGTATGGAATATGATGTAAAAATGATGAAATTTAAATATATGAAAATCATGATTCAATATAAATGGGTATTCACAAGACTTAGGAAGTATTCTTAAAGGGATTCGTGTGACACTATTTGACATATCCAAGGTACAATTCATGATCCATATAGTATGTTGTGGAAGCATTAAATAGACCGAGCAATATGTCCCAGTATAGTCACATGATCTTAGTGAGCCATGTGATGAAAATGAGGATAACAATATATGTTATTTGAAAACTTCTACAATAATTTTTTATTCAAAACAATATTTAATATTTGTATTAGCTTTTTCCTCTGTTTTTAAATGTTTTAGGTGACCTAGCAAACATGTGGTCCATCATTCGCATAATCTGACAGATACTCTAGAAGTCATTTGTGTGTTTGAAAATTTTCATGCAACGTTACTATGAATTCTTCTTCACACATTAGGTTATTATATAGGTTTTTAACATAGTTAAGACAGTGATATCAGGATATTGAACACTTTCAAAAGTCCAGTATTGTGCTCCCTTGCATGATCAATCAATATCCCCCTCTTCGCCAGTCCATCATTTGGGGGGGTTATCGGCCCAACTGCCCTGGTTATATGCCTCTTTGTTCAGAATGTATCTCATAAATTTTGGTTGGATTTTTTTATCCCCTTGGTGTAATTCATTTCACGAGATTCTATCATAGGTCATCCAAGGGGCATGACATGATTTTCATTGACCACAAGTGTGTTCCACATTCTCATTCTTTGTTGGACCTCATCCAGTCAAAGGGGTTTTTTCTTATCCATGTGGATGTGTCAAATAGAATTTAAAATTTTATACCGACATGTCTAAGAGTCATTGCGAGATCAGGATGTCATTAGAAACAGATTTGGTGTTCTATGTGAGATAATGGAATCTTGTCTATCGTTATTCGTGAGAATAAAATATTTTTCCAAGAGGACTTTCATGGGATTCTACTGACATGTCTGGGGTCTTCTATAGGATCAATGGTGATCATTCAAGATGCATAAAACCATTCGTGTGATGACCATCATATCTTCTCTCTGCATGAAGCATCTTCTTATTCCCCATTCATTTTCTTATTTATTTTGGAAGGGCTGATAATATTGTGAATCCATGAGTTTGATGTTAAAACCAATAAATCTCTCTACATGTGATGCATTGTGTGACCAATAATGGGTCTTTTTTATGTGCTATAATTTTCATGGAAACCCCTTTATTCTTCTATAAAGTCAAAGGGGAGAGAAGAGTCATCTAGAACTTCATGAAACTATTACACATAGAAATTATAAAGTAAAACTTTGTATTCAATGTCATGTATGACACACAACATCATGTTTAAAAATGGAATAAAATAACACAATAATTTAAAATATATTTACAATCTTAAATAAATATAATATATTCTATATCTTCTAATTCACCTAATTTCCATTTAGCTTTCATTACAAGTAAGAGTGATCTTCCTCGATGTCTTTTGATAAATGTAATATTGAGTTTCACCAAATAACAATGTATTAATAAAATATTATTATTTCATTTAATATTATACAAACTAGAAGTAATGATAGAGGTTAATTATATTTTTTTACTAGATTATGAAAACCTATGTTTTATATAAATGTCAAATTAATTCATTGGTAACCAATTAATTAGAAATGTAATAATGATCCAATTGGATATATAAAAAGATATTTTTTTTTATGCTTCAAAATATTTTGTTAAAATAAAATAAATAATTAAAATTATTTAAAGATTTTAAAGAAATATATATTTGTTATCTATTAAAAAAAATATTTTTTATATTCATCCATTAAGTCTTATATGAATTAGATAAGAACAAAACCTTTTTATTCATAAAAACCCAATATTTTTATAAATGTATTTTTTTGCATTTTAATGGAGAACAAAAATGAAATTATATTTTGGATACATTAATAGATTTTAAATGTCCAAATAATCTTCATATTTGAAAGGGAAACATAAAAATTAGGATAGGGTAACGTTTTAATTTTTCTCTGAAACATTACATTTATTAATGAATAGATAAAAAACTAATATTTTTTTAAAACATCATTTTCATTTAATTTATTTATAAGGATAAATTATATTTTTAAATGGTTTTAAAGTATAATTAGATATTATTTTTATAAATTAATACAATTTAATTCATTGAAATCAATTTTAATTTGAAATTTATTTTGAAACCGTAGAAAACCATCGGAAAGTTTTACTTTAAAAAACTACATTGTCATCCCACCTGCAGAAATAATTTTAAATTAATTTATGACCCTTATATGATTATAATTTTTAAAAATGGATTCCTTTTATTAATTTTAATAATTTCTAATTTCGAATAATTCATTCTTTTTTTGAAAAAAACTATTACAACATGTAATAAATTTTATTACAACATTTATGGTTAAATTAATCTTAATAAGGGTCTAAACCGTACCCTTAAGGCCCAAAAAAATATAACCCTATAAAAGAGATATTTTATTGAAATTTTTAGAAAATATAATCCCTTTCCTCAATTTTGTTTCATTATTGGATCCACTTGATACATGAGAAACGTGTATTGAATTCCCTTGTCAAAATATTACAAGAGGGCTACTCCACCTCCACTATAAAAGTACCACCTCTCCTCCAACATCCACTCACATATCAGGAAAATTTTTCATGACCATGATCAACCCAAAATATATCGTCAAAAACCTTATCCGTATCATAGAACCCTACCCTTTGGATTAATGTAATCCAAGGAATCCTTTGGTGCAAACCAAAAGAGGATACTTGATTAAGAGGTGTCATATTCCCTCAAGATTTTAAGTTTTATTTCCATTATCTAAACCCAAAAATATTATTATTATATTATTATATAACAAAGCCAGTATCCTAAATATACTATTAAGTTTTTATTCTTTTTTTACCTACACATACGCACACTACCATCTAATGGGTAATAGACATATTGTTTCTGGGTACGGTGAACTTCTGCCTCATGAAACGATGATTGTTCATTTTTCCTTTACCAACATAATGGTTGGAAATTATGATGGTAATTATGTTTATATATGTTATATATGATATTTATTGTATATTTATATGTCCAAAATCCTTTTATATCATGTACATTTAATCGATTCAATTTTACAATAATATAATAACATCGTTTGAGGAAGTGTGGACTACCGCCCCCTCGAAATGATGTTTTTCATTCACACGATACATTGAATGTATAAATGATGTTTATAATTAAATATATGAGACATAAAAAAATATATATGATATTTATGACATAATTACATTTCTCTTAATATATATATATCATTTTATTTATTTCACATTCACACAGACTTAAATAGTGATAATGTTGTTCGTTGATGTGTGGACTACCACCTCCTCAACACGATCTGATTCTGTTTAAATGAATTTTCATATAATTATATATGATTAAATAACATGGTATTTATTTTATAGTTATCATTCCTGAAAGATATGGAGTTTCTTACCTTGATCATTGAAAAATGGGAACATTATTCGTGTGTTTGTAGTGCCTACCATCTCTATGATTGTAACATTAGTTCATTTTTCAAAGCCATGCTTAATGATTTTTTAATGGTATAATTAATTAATTAATATGTTAATTTTTACATGATTGTTATTCTATAGATATTATATAATTCCCCAATTTACCATAGTTGACCAACCAAATTTTGTTTTGACATATAAATTGAATTTCATCCAAAAAATAACATAAACATAGTTATTAAAATTGTTGTATAACATAAAGTAATAAGAGAAATAATAGAAATTATAATCAAGAAAAAGGTTCTCAATAATGTATGGAATTATATAAGATTATTATAAAGGATGTTAAAGGATGTTCACCTAAAAGGAAACTCAAGGTAAGGGATTTCATCTCAATTTAAATTCCATTAATACTAATTTGTTATTGTGCACATAGTTACTTTTATATGGTGTATATAATACTATTTTATGTTATATTTCATGAATCACATTACTCTCTTGATATTATAACTATAATTTTATTTTATTTTTTCATAATGATTTTGATTTAAATGATTCAAATTGGCCTGGGACACTTTGGAATGTTAATGATTATTTTTCTTCAATAATAAATTTAATGAAATTTCATTGGTATTTCCATTAGAGTAAATTATATTAAAAATTTTAAATACCCTTTCATTATTCACTACACTGGAAATTCAAGAAATTTTTCAAGTATTAGTACCATTTTCAAACTCTTTCATACTAAAAGTATTTTAGATATTTTTTCATAAAATCCAACTTTATTTATCTCTTTACTCGAACCACCGTTATTTATCTAAAAAATAATTTTAATAAAATGTTTTCAAAAAAGTTTTTAAAATAATTTGTCAAATAAATTCTTACCACTGATTTTCTTTTAGAAATGTTTTCAAAGGACTTTTCTTATCACTATCTGAACAATGAATCTTTCAAACCTTTTTTCCCTTGAAATAATAATGTATCTTTTTTACGTCATATGACATGTAAAATTTATCTTTTTTCACTCTTTCAAAGATCCATTTTCTAATTTAAAAGGTTAATTTTAAATAAAATTTTCATAAAATTTATTTTCTAAAAAAGAGAGATTTTTAAAATGATTTTTTCAAATAAAATATTATTTTCTTCAATAATAATTTGGAATTTCATCTTTTATTTCATCAATGACAACAACCCTATATTTTTACCTTACTTGGGATATGTTGTATTGATATCATCCTTGTCATTACATTTTATGGGTTTTGATTGATTTTGAATGATATCCTTTATATTCACATCCTTGATTCATTTTTAAAATTCCCATTAAATATTCAATCTCATAGGATCATTGAATTTCCATTAATTTTTCATATCATCTGTACTGGGTATTTCTATTTCCTAAACAATATAGCATTTTTCATATAGTGTCTAATTATTCTGTTATTGGGTTATTTCTGGAAATATTGACTATTCTATATTATTTATTCAATATGGTTATTTGATAATTCATTTTATTTATTTCAATTATTCAATATGAGGAATTTTTTTATTTGGTATGACATGGGTGGGACCTACTTATAAATAGTCCATCGATGAATTGGTAATATCATGGGATGAATCATTTATCTAGAAACCTTAGATGGGGTTTTACCCTATTTTTTGTAAATAGTCCTGTGAAATTTCATGACAGTAATGGTACCATATACCTATTAAATGTTGTGTCCCACCATCATACAATTCCCTCATATTCATTTCTATAATTTTTCATCCATGATATTTTGCATCAAAAAACTTTTGGATACACTCCATTTCCCGATTGTATTTATCCTTGAGATTTTTAATTAATATATAAATTGATACACATCATTTTCAGTTATTTAGAAGTCATGTGTTTCAGTTTCATAAAATTACATGTTTATTTTTTCTTATTTCGTTATTTTAATGTCATGTGTTTCAATTTATTACCTCTCCACATTGTTTATGAAATTATATTCAGTTTATTTATTATATAGAATTTGTTTTATGTTATTTGCCTTATAATATTGACTATTTTCAGTGATTCATTATTTCATCCTCTATATTTTCTCTATACTGATAATTTGAGCTCACCCTTATTATGTTTCCCTCCTTAGGAATCCTAGAAACACACAATGAATGATATGTAGGGATTTACTAGATGGAATATATTTATCCTTAAAGCGGTTTATTTATTTAGAAAAAAGTAAATAATTATATGGTTATTTATGTAGAAATTTGGAAAAAATACTCATTTATGTGTCAAATTTACCAAGACTACTAAACAGCTCTGTCCTTCTAGGATTAATTCCATGTAATCTAGCCAATTAATTAGTAGTAGACACCCAATCGGGCTATTTGGGGTTGGGGCACTATAGTTGGTATCAAAGGATTCTTAGTAGCGACCTTGGGAACTACATTTTAGAAAAAATATATTATATCACATAACATTAAGATAGAATTTGAGGATTAATATAAAATAAAACCATATAATTTCCCTCAAGTAGATATTATGTGATTCTTCCAAGAAATACATCTCTATCTAGATACTACAATTTTATATTGTTTTGGAACAAGTGTAAATTTGTGTAATAACTCTGACAATTTGTTCTAGGCCTAACTCAAGGTAACCTAGTACACAACAATGACACTTACTGTGCATATTTTTTTACACTCCCAGGGTTTATGCTTAGGATAATCCACTTTTTCTTTACAAAACATTATGAGTATTTTTTATGAAAAATGAAAATTATTAATAATGTTTAATCCTAAGGTGTTTTAGAGTGAAGATAGGGTTTCATGATTTATAAATCCTATATTTGACATTATGGATAACCATTACACCAATAAAGGACCTATGTTTAATAAAAATGGATAACGTATTTATATATTGACGTTTAATTGAAAACCATAGTTAAAATGATATTTAGTTATTAACATAATTTCAAGGTTGTATATAAAAGTAATTTTGGAAATAATATTAATATGGTTTTAGAAAAGAAAAAAGTGTATATGTTGGGTGAAAACTATTGAAATTTAGAAAGTTCATTGTTCATGACCCCATGACTGAATGATTATAAGTGTTTCAAGCCAACCACTAACCTATGAAACGTCCTGGTTAATTTTCATTATTTTTATTTAAACAATTTGAAGAATAACTGTTAATCATTAATTGGTAGTATCAATTTTTATGATTAAAGATTAATCTTTTTACCTTATTGGTTTTGGAATATTTTTATATAAAAATATTTATACTTGTCACTCTTTTATTGGACTTAAACTCATTTAAATGTATCCTCTAGTGCTTCAGGCATAAAAAAATTCATTTTTGGTAATTGTTTTTTGGGTGAAAAGTTATGAATTAGAATTTGATTGAATAATAACCAAAATAAATAACTTTTAAAATGGAATTGAAACCTATTATGTATGAATTTTTACCAATACATGTGGTTAGTAAATGAATTACCCAATATTGGGAGAATGACTTCAAAACAAAATTTTTACCCCATGGCTTAATTTTGGTTGAACTAGTTGTATTCTAAATAATATCATATTTATAGATTTGAGGACCTAAACATTCTATTTATCTTTCAATTTTTTTGATTGATGACCTTATTCACTCCCTATAAATATTAATGCTTTTCCTCCATGTGTTTTCCTCTAGTTTCCACGAATGTTTTCTTACATAGAGACATAGTTACATGGTAGTCCATGTGACCTTTGTACATCTTATTATCTATTTTCTAGAGGATGTTTTAAGAATCCTTATCAGAATGTGAGATTTAAATATAAGAAATATAAAACAATATATTATCACAATAAAGTTTAAATTGAGTGGATATAATTTATTTAACATGGGGATAATGTAACAACGTGAAATTCTAAAGTAAAGCATTGTATTCAATGGTGTGTATCACACAAATCATAAAGTGTAAAAAGGAAATATAATAACATAATATATTAAAATATATTTATTATCTTGAATAAATATAATAAATTATATATATTTTAATGAATGCAATTTCATTTTAGCTTACATCACATGCAATAGTGACTTTCCTAGATGGCTTGTGTTACATGCAAGACAGAGTTTCACCAAATAAAAATATATTATTAAAATATTATTATTTAATATAATATGGTATAACATAGCGCTTATGTTATAGTTTATGAATAGTATTAAATAAATGATTAAATTTTATGTATTAGATAAATATAAAATTAATTCATTGGTCACCAATTAATTAGAAATGGAAATAAGAACCAATTGGATATAAAAAATATAAAGTGTTAATTTTATGCCTCCAAAGTAGTTTTGTCTTAATAAACATAATTAATTACCATTATTTAATTACTTTAATTAAATAAATATGTTTTATATAAAATAAAATATTTTTTATATTCATACATTAGGTTTGATATTCATAAGATAAGAATAAACACTTTTTTACACATTAAAAACCTATATTTTTATAAAGTTAATTCTACCACTGTCTAACCAAAAAACCATTTTAAAAATAAATTTTTAATCATCAATTGATTAAATTTGTAAAAATAAAAATCAAATTGGAAATAAAAACATAAAAATTAGGTTTGGTAATGTTTTTATATTTTATAAAAAATGTTTTTTTAATGAATTGTTAAAATTACAGAATTTTAGGTCAAAATAACTTTTTCATCTAATTTATTTATAAGGTTAATTTAAATTTTTTATTGGTTTAAAAGTTTAATTACATAATATTTTTTATAAATTAATAAAATTTATGTAATTGGAATAAAAATTACCTTTAAATATTTTATAAAACCATGGAAAACTATTGAATGGTTTTACAAGAAAACCCATCATTAGCATCCCTCCAGCGGCATGAATTTTAAATTAATTTATTCCACTTCTATGATTGGAATTTTAAAAAAATGGATTCTATTTTTTGAATCCAAATAATTTATAATTTCAAATAATAAAAACTTTTTTTGATCTATAATATTGATGAATGTATTTAAAATTAATTACAATGGTTAAGGTTAACTTTTGCCTAATAATGTACTAATATTTAACCAAAAGGCCCAAAAAGTCATATATACTTGTCAATGAGCTATTTTATGACCATATATATAACCTATAATCTGGTTTCTGTATTTTGGTTTATTATTTTATCTACGTTAAATATGAAAAAGGTGCATGTGATTCCCTTGTCCAAATATTACTAGAAGGTGACACCTCCTCTGCGATAAAAGGACCTCCTCTCCTCTAACTTCCACACACAACTCAAGATACATTGGCTTGACCGAGATCTTACCAAATATATTTTCACCATATTTACCTTAATAATAGAATCCTTACCTTGGGGAGAAATTAATCAAAGGAATATTTTTGTTTAATGAAAAAGAAGTTACCTAATTATTAGGTAGTGTCTTCTCTAAATATTTTTAGTTCATTTACATTCAACAAACACTAAAATATTAATATTATATTATTGTATAAAAACACCAATATCCAAAACATACAATGATTTTTTATTTTAATGATTTGACTTAAACTTACACACAATTCAATCTAATGTATTATAAACAAATTATTTCTGTGTACGATGAACTATTGCTTAACGAAACAATGATTGTTCATTTTTTTCCATTACCAACCATCATAGTTATCCATTATGAGGGGAACTATATTTATATATTGTTTAAATATGATATTATTTTGTATTTATAATTATTTACTCCATTTATAATATGTATATTAAATACTTTCAATTTTACATTAATACCAAAACATCGATTTAGGAAGTGTAGACTACCACCCCTAAAAGTAATGTGATTTGTTCACACGAGACATGAAATGTATAAGTGAAGGTTATAACTAAACAAACGAGACATAAAAAATCTATATGATATTAATGAAATAATTATATTTCTATATATATATATATCATTTTTTTTATTACCCATTCACACACACTTAAAAAGTGATAATTCCATTCGTGAATGTGCAGACTGCAACCTTCTCGGCATGATGTGCTTACTTTACTATCAAAAGAAATATATATATATATATATATATATAAGTTTATATTATTAAATAAAATTTTATTTATTATATTATTATAATTATTTAGATATATGGTGTTACTTACCTTTTTTCTATAATGATTATTGGAAAATGAGAACATTACTCATGCGTACATATGGCCAACCACCTCCATGATTATAACATTGGTTTATTTTTTATAACCATATGTAATTATTGATTTTAAAAGTATAATTAATCTTTAAATTTCATACTTATGTCATTATTATTATTTTTTAGATATTATATAATGACCTTATTGACCTTATTTGACCTACCAATGTTGTTTTTTCCCCACAAACATAATTTAGTAAAAACAATTGACATATACATAAATGTTTAAGTAGTTGTATTCAATATAGTAATAAGTGAAATAGAAGTAATTATAAAACTAAAAAAGGATCTCAAGAAATTATAAAAGAAACATAATTTTGTTATACATGATACTAAAGGACATTCACCTGAAAGCAAACTCAAGGTATGTGATTTCATCTCAATTTAAATTCCATTGAGACTTATTTGTTGTTATGCACCTAGTTTCTTTTATATGGTGTATATAATACACTATTACATGATATATCAGGAATATTATTACTATCATGGTATTATAAATTTCATTTAATTTTATTTCTTCATGTGGATTATGATTTAAAATATTTCCAATTGTTATGGGACACTTCATAATGTTAAAGATTATTTTCCTCAATAGCATAATTAATGATCATTAAATAGTATTTTAGTTTGAGGAAGTTATATTACAATCATTCAATAAAAAATTTCACTATCCACTCCTCTTGTAATTATTGATCTCTTTCATATATTAGTACAATTTTCCCACTCTTATTTAATCAAAGGGTTTTGAAATCCCCTTGATATATTCAATATCCTATGATAATTGAATTTCCCTTAATTATCCATATAATCTATCTTGGATATTAATATTTCGTAAATCGTATACCATTTTACATATGGTGTCTACTATGATTGTTATATGATTATTTGTGTAAATATTGGTAATTATTTTTTCATTATTCAATACATTTATTTGATATGGCATGTTATTTATTCTGATTTTTCAATATAAGGAATGTGTTGGACAGGTACAACATGGGTGGAGCTTAGTTATAGACATCCCCTCAATGCAACAATAGTATCATGGGATGAGTCATTTGGACGGCTAAATTAGATGTGTTTTTATGGTATTGTTATTAAACCGTGTTGTGGAAGGTCTTGATGGTAAATGAACCATGTACATAGGTAACATACCATCAAATAATATAGATCTCCCTATATATTAGTTTCTTTTATTATTCATCCATGATATTTTTCACCGACATACTTATGGATACATTAAATTTTCAATTATTATTCACCCATGATATATTGTGTCAACATATCTCTTTATACACATAATTTTTTTTTATTTAGATGGAATTTTTTTAGTTTCTTAACATTTTATATTTATTTTACCTTGTCTAGTTATTTGAATTGAATGTGTTTCTAGTTATTAACTTTCTATATTTTTTACAAACCTCAATTTAGTTTATTGATTAGTGGAATATGTGTTCAGTTATTTAACATTCCATATTGATTATTCTTTTTAATTCATTATTACTTATTCTATACTTTTTCCATTAATTAGAATTTGTTGTCACTCTTATTAGGTTTCTTTCCCCTAGAATCCAAGAAGTGTATAATGACAGATACAAATGGATTTACTTGATGCATTATAGTAATTATTGAATCTATTTATTTATTTAGATGGATGAAAAATATTATTTTGTAATTAGTGTAGAAATTTGTAATAAAAGACTCATTTATGTATCAGGTTTACCCATACTACTGAAAACATTAGTCAGTCAGGGATTTATTATTTATAATCATGCTAATTTCATTAGTATAAAACATCAACTATGGGATATCTGGGGTCCGGGAACTACATAAACACATCACATGATGAAGGTAAAATGACATAAGTTTCTCTCACAATAGGGTGGATATGTTCCCTAGGCTCCATGGTGTATTGTAAACTACTTGTCTATGTTTCATGAGAATCAACGACTGAAAAGGGATTATTCCTTTGATATATTTGTGTTCTCCATTTTACAATTATTTATTGATGGTTGATAGGAGCCCGCTGGATGATAAGTCATTTGACTCAGGGGAACTCATATGGAAGTTTTCGCATGATAAAAAATGTATTGGATGACCTTGTAAAAACAAGAGTGTTGTACAAGGGGATATCTGTGATTTGAAAGAGGTCACTTATTGCATATGACCGATTCATTTGACCATCCAAAGGTCATGTGAATATGTGTCCTTTAGAATTTTATGCAATCCATGAATTATGGCCAACTTCTCTTTCTTTTATTTGTGTAAAAAATAAAACCAATAATTTAGGTATTTATTAACTTATTCATTTATCGATGATCAACTGGAAGGCATCAAAAAATGCCCCCCCCCCTAGGAGAGATTTATATGTTAAAAATATATAAGTTATGTGGAATGTAAATGAATTACTGATTCATTAGGGTTGTTCCAAATTAGTGTCTTGGGAAAAATTTGGTCTTCTAAGTTACTATTGGTATTCCACTTAGTTACATATATGTATGGGAGGAAAGGGGATTTTATTCACTGGTTGTATCAACTCTCTAGAGCTATTGCGATTTGAATCCATCTTCTGAAATCTTAATAAGACCTTCCTAGAGAACTGATCTTAAGATCCATCTATAAGACAACTTCATGACAACAATTTTTCAAAATCGATTATTCCCTGACACTTTCTCAAACCAATAATGAATTAAATCTATGTAATTTATTAAAATTTTTCTATATATATGTATGGTTGTCTTTTCTATTTTTCAGGATCTACTCCTTTTTTTAGAAGATCACTCGAATTTTATAAAGATTTTGTGACCATATAAGGGTCACATGATCGTGATTCTTAGAAAGGGTTGTGCAGTCGCGATATGAAATATAGATTTATGTGGTCTACGAGATCATTATGTGGTGGTTCAAGAGAACTATATCAGAACATTCAATCGTGATTTCTCTTATGTTCCATGTAATTCTCATGATCCTTCTAGAGTTATGACATTATATTCATGGGATTTTTTACACTTCTAATATATGCTTCTTAATTTTATATAAATTCCTTCCAGTTCACATTATAGATCTTCTAACATCGATAACCAAAGGGCCACGATTTCGAGTAACCATAACACTGACCCTCAATATCTTTTTCTCCATAAAAATGAGGTTCTAAAAAGTTGTCTCATGTCCAAACTCTATGATTTTCCTTTATCACATCTACTTCCACTGTATAGATTCATCCTACTTGATGAAATTTCCATCCATTCTCATGACTAAAACCTACCACCTTTCTAGGTGTCAACTTCCATGGATTGTGTGTAGGTTAAGGCTTTTGAGTATGGACAACTAGTCATAGCATAATCCAATTTACTTTTTTATATTTTAGATAACTCCCCAAATGGTTCAGAAAAATGTTATTTCACCCACCTTCCCATTGAAAAAAGAAACTTGATTATATTTTTCTCTTCCATGAACAACTCGAGCGGTAGATGGAGCTCAAAATGGGAGCTTCAACAGGGTGGAAACATTTATGAAAAATGGGTGTAGCCATAATGGTTCAGCAGATCTTCTTGAAGTTTTCCAACCAACTACGATTTATCCATCATTATGATGTTGTATAGGTTTCCCATTCATCATTTTTAATTAGTTATATTTGATTAGAGAACTGGTCAGCTGTAAGTTCCATGGTACAAATTTATTTTATTTTCTCAATAGAGAATAATGAATCAACCTCAGGGATATATATCGAATTGGTGGGACCCCATTAAGGAAATGTTAGATGAGTTCTTTCCTTCCATGGGAGTCTAGGAATTCCCCTCATAGACGTCAGTTTTTCAATGGATATACACAATATTTTGATTGAACATTTAAAGAAGGAGATGAATATATCCTCACTCATCTCCTCCAAAGATTGTATCAGTATTTCCCTCTACCACATCAAAGCTCGTATGATTGCTATATTCCTTAACTGGTGCCCTGACCCACATGTCCATGACCTCACTGATTCATATTGTGAAATTTTGAGAGCTAGAGAACACACCACCTGGGGATACTAAGTGGGTATAGAAATATCCTAGATCCTTAGGCTAGTGGGGTTTATGACCATGTTCATGAATGTTTGGATATTCCTAGCTAGGGATGTGCACATGAGAATCCATGTTCCTATACTGGTAAAGGAAGCATGGATAGTAAAGGAAAAACCTCTCAATATAGTCATACCAACCCTTGAATTCCCTTACCATCTTCTCGTCCATATTTAGTAGGGCCACATCCCTTACATGATAAGTGTTCTTTTCTAGTTTTTAAGTGCATATTTTGCGGAGAATTTCCATTATTGTAGATACTATAATACCATAATGATCGATTCTACCTTATTCCACCCTAGGATCAAAGACATATATATAGATCATCCCATTTCCTTATGCCATGATGAGTTTTTTGTTACATTAAGATGATCTGATTTCATTGATTTCATACCTTATCAAAAATTGATCAATCCAATTATTTATATTGGTGGTGGTGTTCTTGATGATTGATCATACAAATCCTCCCCTTGGTGTGGGGTTTCATGGAAATAATGGATGACCTAATAACTTCATTTTAATATACCCATTATTGGCTATCTACCTAGTTCGAATGCATATGAAGGGTTTCACCCATCCCCTTATCTACAAAATGTAGTGGGTGAGATCCCAGGATTATATGGCAGTTTTGTATAACAATGGTTTGTGAGGATACCAAAGATATAATTATTATTCCACCTGTTGGAACCATTATCTTGGTTTCTTATGATTATTCCCATTTCAGGGTAGAAGCCTTTTTGTGGTGTACTAAACATACTTTTACATTAAGAATAATAACCATTTACTCACTAACCCCCTGCTTTTAGAAAATATGGATCTAATTCGAGACATTGTGAGTCATTAAAGAAAAATCCTCATCCTATCAATAACTATCCCTTCAATGGTGTAGGTTATTTTTATAAATATATCCCTTTGACATGAGTAATAGAATATGAATTTTTTTAGATAATTATATATTGTGCTTCTTCTCATTCTTCCTCTTAAGCTCATCCAATTGTTTCCCCTTTTGATGTACCCACTAAAGAAAATATAGAGGCTTAAACATTGAATATGTTATTCTTTCAAAATATTCACACTGTAATTATTAAAAATCCTAAGGAAAGGTTTCATGACCGAGAATAATTTCTTCATCAGTTATTTCATGAATTGGGGGAAGGCGGATTGGACTGACAACCATTGTATAAAATCATCTGAAAAATCATCATGATGTAGCAATATTTGGATACTAGGTACAGGGACACACACAATCATAACAATGGGTCTCCCTATTTAAAAATAATTAATGATGATTTAGAGGTGTTGGAATAGATTCACCAGTGTATATTTAAGATACATTCTCAAATGGAAGTCTTGACTAAACATATTATTAGATACAAGGATATATTGGCTTGCTCAAAGTCTAATCTTTTAGAGTCATCGGCTTCATTTGAAACTACTCTGTAAAGAGTTCAAGAGCTATCTACTCTTATTGACACCCTCACCCTCACACAATAGTGGAATAAGTGGAACAAGCCACACTTTAGTGATCAATAAATACTTATCTTCAGAATGTTGTATACATTTCCATATCATCTGATCAAATATTATTATAGTTTGATCATTGTTTTTTATTTTTTTATTGAATATTTATAGAGTTCCTGAAATTTGGAAATCCATCATTCTATATGATATCAATTACTAGATCTTTCGAACATCATATGTCACTGTATAGTTTCATTTCACTTGTGATGTGCAAGAAATTTCATTTATTCCATGATGTATGAATCATCAATGATACCCATTATTCTTATAATATCAAGAACTCCATAATTATTGGATTCTAATTTTTAACCAGTAATGGATTTCTTCAAAAAATATTCTCATGACTTCTATCCAATATGACATTCCTTGTGGATATATCTTCTCCAGTTGTCTGGGGATTATCAATTTCACAGCAGGATAATAAGCGTATAATATATGTTCGAGAGGGAGAGTGATCAGTATTTTTCTATATTTAGTTGATATAGTGAGAATAAAATTATTTTTTTAAATCCATGTGACGGTCCTCACAATATTTATGTCATTTTATTTATATTTCCCTAATTTTATCCTTAGATTCATATATGGTAATGATTTAGGGGGAATGTTCTTATATTTTTTCTAGGATTCTATGATCATGTTTTCAACCTTGAAGGTTTTGTTACTTTTTGAATTTCAAACTAAATAATGGTTGGGCTATATTTTAGGGTCCTCTTGCTTAGACCTTCTTTTTCAATAGTTTATGGTCTTCTGGATCAGACCCTCTATTATTGTGGTTGAAGATATTTAAACTCAAACATTCTATTACTATTGTTTTGGGTCTTCTTGATTAGACCAAATGTTGCTATATTTTTTGGATTTTAGATAAGACCTTCTATTGTTTATTTTTAGTGTCTATTTTCACTGTCCTTCCATTGATGTTGTTTTGCATTTTTTTTCTTAGACCATCAATGCCATTAAATTTAATGTCTTGATTCCATGATTTTATTAATGAATATGGAATATGGTGTATATATTCTAGGGATTACTAAGAACACACTATGGTTCCATGTTTCACCATTGTGTTTATATGGTTGAAAAGGGTTGGAGTTCCTTTTTCTAATGAAGATATGGCTTTAGTTAGTAGGTGAAGCCATTTCACATTAATTTTTTTCAAACACAGGTGTCTCCACTCCTTTCTAAGGATAATGGTTGATTTTGGATATATTATGGGTGTATGGAGAAAATATAGTGAATCCAGAGTCTAGTTGGATATATGGAATATGGATTGTTTAAATAATCTATCAAGGACAAAGAATTGATGAATCATGGTATGGGATAGACATTCTAGGGATAACCCATGAAACCCCAAAGTTAGGAGTTATGATGTGTTATGTTAAGGATCACGAAGATTAGAGATCCTTTCCAATAAAGAGGAGATACCTATGGTTGTTAAGTTAAATACCTTATGTGTTAGTTTCATTTTCCGAAATAGGTGTACCAACTCTTTTCTAAGGATATGGATTATTGTGAAGACTCAAATGACGGATCAATGTAGTGGTGTATGGAAAAAGTGACTATCCATTATTTTTTATATCACACTACTGTAGTTTATCTTTTAGTTTGGGAATCTCAAGCCCTAAAATTTACTGTTTTGGTCTATATGGTTTGGTCCATCAATGGGATAGGGAATTAAGTCTCACACTCATTCATTATGAAAGGGTACAATACAAATTGACATAATGACATGGATGTCGAATTCACATGAATAGTCTCTTATGGGGTCTATAAATCATGGAATAGTAATATCTATGTTTAATGGAGGAGGCAACAAGTGTTTAATGGTCATCTATCAGTAATGGAATGAGAATCTAATTTTCTGTGTAGTCATGATAATAACTACTAGGTTTTATGGGGGCTTCCTGGGATCTAATAGTCCATTCCTAGGATATTGTCCCTATCACTATTATACTATAGGAAAAATGAAGGAGAAAAAATACCAAGGTCCATGGGGTTCCAAGAGAATAATATCAACACAGCGAACTGGTTATAGTAGCTCAGAAATCTAAAGTATGAAGGTGAATTAGGAAAAGTGTAATATTCAAGAAGGGTTCAAGCACCAAAAAATTTGTGTTGCCACCTAGTGAACATGCTATCATGGTGAAGGATATGTGACAAAACCATTACTCTAAAATTTTCAAATATCTTATCATTTACTAGGGATAAAAGGTGGGAAGTATGAGATTTAATAATTATTTATTTTAACTCTAATTTTTTTCCAAACTCTGGAAAAGAATAGTCTCGTGAGTGGAGACTTCACATTCCCCCTGACACCCTTTTCAAGGTTTCATCTAAACAATTTTTTTAAATCAATCACTAACTATTTTGGGTCTTACAATTTTTACCATCAATGGAAATAATTTAATTACATACATATTTGACAAATATACATGCATTTTATAGTATTGATTCACATTGAAAAAATATGAGTATAATGTTACATAAGATCCTAATTAGGATACAAGGGACAAGTGTACTCCAAAATACATATGAACATAAGATGAAAATGTGGTAAATCATGGTTCAGGGTTCTCATGTCATGAGTAATGAAATCATAAAATCATATTGAGGATGTCCTTGACCACTATTTTGTGTTTAGTCCTAATATGGTGATTCCATACTCACAAGGATCATTAAGCACTCCATATAGGGCCAAGATGTATTTTGGTGATAGTTTTGAGTAATTATTCATCTATATCAAGACAAAATAAATGGATATTTATTCTTTTTAGGGGACATGAATGGTTTGGAGGTACCACATGCGATCATGGGATAATGGGTGATTTATGGGCAGAGGGTATTAAAATATGGTTGAAAAACACCGTTATATGGTTGAACGAGTTCAGTTTCATATGGTCCCTTTATTAAGGTTGATAATTAATGATTTTATACAGCATTTAATGTCATGTAGTGGGGATTTAGTTTTCATTTAGTTTTTATTTCATGAAACTAAGACTTTTTCCATGTAGTTTAATGACATTTGGTGAGGATTTTACTTCCATTTTAGTCTAACATAATGTAGTAAGGATGTGGGAAGTAGTATGAAAAATTGGGTAAGATGTCATTTGGGATAGTTTTCAATAGTGGGGGAATTTTATTCTAAGGGAATATTTTATCCAAGGATATTCTTATTGGTTAGTAGTTTTATGCCAAATACCTTTTTCACATATGTATCATGTGTATAATTCATCCATATATATATCCAACTCGTGCATATGAGAGATTATCTTCTTTGGATCAGAACATTCATGGAAAGTTGTATACATAATTTTTTTGTGCAATTTAATTTCATACTGCATGGAAATTCACTACATAGTTATTGACCACATATAATTAATCCTGTATTTTTATAATCTCAAGTGTTATAGATGAACCCATGATTAGATATCTATATATTGCTAAGTATTATTTGATGTCATTAACAAATCCATATTTAGTTCTTGTATGCATGTTCCTTGCATGGGTTTGACCCATATATATGGATGGGGGAAATTTTTATATTGTGTCTATTCCCACGAGTTGGAGATCTGCACAACAATATGTAACCAATAGTAATATTAATCATGACAAACAATGTTCTTGAACATGAGAAACTCCATGTAGGTCTTCCCCATACACAAAGTGGGGAATTTTTTCCATTGATTTTTGTAGCTATATCCCGTATTTTGGATCCGAGCATCAATAGATATCATGTTATATCAAGACCAAAACAACATTTAGTTCTTCAGAACCGATGAATATTAACATCAGGGATGTAGGGTTATTGATTTGAAAAAGGGGATATTGTGACTGAGAAAAGGCGTAGATCTTTGGGAATCACTATGTTTAGTTTCATGCATTGAGGACATCATCTCTACAGTTTAATATCTTGTGGTAAGGATAAGGGTCACCCAAAGTGTAAGAAGTGGAAAATTACAGATCCGTGTAGTTTTACATCATGGAGTGAGGATGTTTTCCATGTAGTTTAATGTCATGATTTTTAGTCCTAAGATGTTGTGTATTATAAAATTTTACATATAATATTTCTTTTGTACAGTATAATTTCATGTGGTCAGTATGAAACTCCTTACAATTTAATTTCATATTTTCAGGATGAGTTTTTTCAGTTTAACATCATGTGACAGGGGTATCTATATACAGTTTTTCATCATGTGGTTAAGAAAAACATTGTATAGTTTAATTTGATGTTGTATGAATGATAGATCCTTTATGGAATCTATGAAAATTATTTCTTTAAAAGCATTATATTAGTATGGGTGACTAATTCCCCATCCATTGTGGATTGTATGTAAGATACATTATGATAGTCCTTTTGTATGATATAAGGACCATAAAATTTGGGATTCATCTAGGAGGCTTCATTCTAGGTATCATTTTGGTTCTATGTTCCAATACAAGTTCTCCATTAAGGAACGAATATAGAAAAACCTTTTTATTGATGTTTTTTGTGTCATTATTTTGATGGAATTGATGATTGTGCAATGTATGAAACCTTTCATCATAGATATTATATAATTCATCCAACCAATTTTGTGATTTCTCATCATCCTAGAGTTGTCCGAAAATAACTATTTAATATGAAAGAAACCATACTTATTTGGGGAAAAATCATTGGTTCTGTACACTACTGAGTATGGTCTCTCTTCTGTAGTAGTTTGTGTGGTGTTACGAAATGCCCATAGACCATGGTTGATCTTGTATATCTCTGACATCTTTTCCTTACGAACGACTTTATAGAGTATATTTGACTACTTTCTATAGAAGGACACTATTTATTCATTTTTAGACTACATGATAGAATGATTAATGATTAGACACAATGTTTTAATCTCAGAACAATTTCTTTAAATCTATAAAATAGAATTTATTGGTGTTTTCTAATTGTATAATGTGAGGTACTCTGGCCCAATTGATGATATGGGACATCCCACCATTGATGATATTATTCATCCTCAAATCCTTATGGTATTTTCCTAATCATATTTTGAAAAGAAATCTATATCAGAATGAATGTACATAAAATTATTATTTGCGGCTAGTGGATATGTCCTCACTTTATCCATTCCCCATACGTCATGAAGACAATAATATTAAGTTGTATGTATCAATTTAGGGGATTGAAGAATAAAGTTTTCAAGAATCCTTCATTCATTAAATTTATTGATGAAAACCACAAAGTCATGTATCATATATTTCTTATAGTAACCCATCCTACTAATTTGGTTGGAGAGCCTAGTCCCATACTGATGAGTGTCATCAGTTCCTACATGTAATTTTTCCATTATGGTAGGAATCTCTATTTCTTTAATGCATTAGATGAAGATTCCATCAAATCCATTCTTATCAACATATTTTTTCCCATTTGGACAATATCATAAGGTGATGTTCCCTACTCGGCATGGAATATATTCTATTTTGGTTCATTCGGGAGAGTCCAATTTAGAGATAACCAATTATGGGCTTCATTTATCTAGGGGAATATATCGACTAATAATCCTTTGTGGAGATGTTTACTTGATTGATTCCTTCATGTCATAAAAAATTACTGGTGAGAGCATCCTTCTATCCATTATGTGGAAGATTGCTTCCTCCAAATCAGGTTCATCTATGAATGTTGATGAATTACACAAGATATTTCCATAAGCAATATGTGATTGGGGGACATGATACAATATGGGCTCAAAATATAATTCCTCCATTAGTCCTTTAGAATAGCCAATGATAGGGGAATGTTCTTCTTCATTATGGAATATTCTCCACTAGTCTTCTTTATCATTATATTTTAATCCCCTTTGATGTTAAATTAGGCTATATTTAGCTTTAGGCCCATTCCCTAGCCAACAATAATGTATTGGTATTCTACCTCATTATTTGGGTAGCCTTCGTATTGTAGGACATAGTAGGGGAAATTTTCTTCTTCCGGAGAAAAAAGAAAACAAAATCCCTAATCCAAACCAATTGGCTTTTTCATTATTCAGTCTCCTAATGATATTACATCAGGATGTTCCATCAAAGTCTCTCTACCATATTTGGGGGGTTTCATGGGTGTATAAAACGTCCTCATCTAGAGATTATATGTCTATTAGTGTTTTTTCTGATATTGGATGTCCCATGAAATAATTTTCCCAGGCCTACCCTTTAACTGAATTCTATGACGAAACTAAATGTCATACTATTCTAGAATGACCACCCATTAGGCCAAATGCCCAGCCCAAATCCAATAACAAAGGATATACATGATTAATACAATATGAGAGAAAAGGTGGAATTCATGGTGTATCCTGTCAAGCCTCAAATTTTTTAATATAAATATGGTTTAAATTCATTTATTCTCGATATATGAATATCGTGTCATAGCACATAACATTTTTCAAATAATTTTATAGATAATGTTCTCACTCCCTCACCATTTTTCTATGTGAGGATGGCGTAAATTGATTGTTCCATGTTGGCCACATATATTATGAGTTGATTTCCATCCATGAAAATCTTCAAGATAGATGGGTGAATCTTATACTACATGAGATTCATGATTTATTCTTGGTAGTTGTCATCCCATTGATAGGTGATTCCCGTCCTCATTTAATTAGTGAAGGGGAACAAAAATTTTCTAGGTTTCCCCTGAAATGGTGAATGAAGGTGAGCTTCCCTTATATCCCCCTTAGTTATTTGATATTCTAAGGGTATATAATTACTATAATTTCACTATAAATTTTTGGTTAAAACTAAATGTCATTGTGGCATTCCACAAATCCATAGAACATCTATGACGTTAACCCTAGATTCATGTTCAGGATACAACAGTTCTCTAAGACTATATTAATATCATTGATGTGATCACCTCATTATCATAATTTAACCAAAATATCCTTTATATAACATTCTTCTAATCTTCCTAATATGTAAATAAAGATATTATTCATGGTTAATTGATATATAGTGCCACCATTACTTAATCCAAATGGAATGACCTGATATAAAATGATCTCCCAAGGTCCTCTAAAGGGAGTGGACTCCTCATCTTTTGGGAAAATCTTTATCAAGTTGTACCATGAGTTCCCATCTATAAAAGAAAGTGATTAGAAGCCCCCAGTGGCATCGATCAAGAGTTCTATGATCATAAATGTGAAATTTTCCTTTGGTATGTTTTGATTAAGGTATATGAAATTCAAATATACCCTAATATTCCAATTAATTTTCTAATCTAGGATAATGTTAGTGAGCCATCTTGGGTATTTTAATTTTTAGATAAAATTTTATTTGATTAATTTTTTAACTTCCACCTCAACATGTGTAGCATGAGAGGGTTATATCCTCCTAGCTACCTACAAGAAAATTCAATGGGAATATGTTATACCGAGAAGGCGAATAGCCACATCTGGATTCTATTTTTTCATTTCATTATAATTCCAATGGAATAATTGTCGGTGTTTCTTTATAAATATTATTTACATATTTTCTCCTCAAGAGGGATAGAGGTAAAAATCAATGTACTCTGCGAGTCTTCTTCTATTCATAATTTTTTTGTCTGATCTCATAAATGTTTTTAGATACAACTTCCTCACATGTGGGAGGGTCACTACTAAATTTAACTTGATTATAATCCATTTAAGAGTCTTCAAAGTTATTTTTAGATGAAGTCAAAAACATGGGGACATACCTTTCACAATAATGATGGGGGAAGATATTATAAGATAAATTTCAATCATCTACATCTGGATTCATTTAAGAAAAATTTTGGAATTTATTTTATTTTACACTATCCCTAGGGACCTGATAGGGTTGGACATCTGGGATTAGTTTTATTTCCTATAATAGATTTATAGGAATCCCATAGTAACTGTCTAGGATTCTTCTGGGATTCATAGGGGAATTACCCAAGCCATTCTAGGTATAAACATTTTTATTTTCATCAACCCATGGTTGTTTTTCTTACATTTTATTGAAATATACCTTATCATATGTGGATTCCCATGTCTCGAAGGGGTCTATATCTTGTAGTATGTCTACATTTCTATCTATGGGGTATTTCAATCATTAGTGGAATGTTGACGGTACCAACACATGGATATGGAACTAGGGCCTCCCATTAAATAAATTGTATATTGTGTCTTATTGGATGAATAAAAACTCTATTATATATGTGAGAACCTTAAATTTACCATTGAGTTTGATCTTTCCTTGAGTTCTTTTATCTCACTTATCATATCCTTTAATGGTCATCTTTGTGGGAGATAAATCCCCTTCACTATATCCCAAATGTCGAACGGTCTAAATTGGGATAAGGTTGATCCAAGAGCCATTTTAAATCAGATCCCTTGTGAATTATACATTATAAAATCTTCCAAAAACATATATTTGTCTGATGTGTCCCTAGATGGCCTCTTCCTGATAAATATCTAGGAATGATATAGAGGCATGGAATTTTGATATCATATTCTCCACTCAATAAACCTCTGTTTTAGAGACTCATATCAGACTCTTATGGGACCTAGAGGGCTTCAACGAGTGTATCCCTGAGTTCTTTTGAATGATGGAGCACATCCTGGATTCAGAAAATTGCTAGGAAAACCGAAAACTATTTCATAATGTGATACTTATGTGCCAAATAATGGTACCTCAATGGGGGGGGGTTCTTAGTTGTTATGTAGTTCATAAGTTGAGTAATTTGATGTGGAAATTGTTGTTTCTTGTGCAGAGGTTGTGGTAATATCTCCTTCCAGTGGTTCAGTTCATGTTGACCATCCCCATCATATGGGATGATCATATAATCACACCACTTCTCAGCGGTCATATAAGACGAATGGGTGTGGATGATTGATGGAGGTTTCTAGTAAACCTCCACATCTCTTTTTGTCTTGATAGATCACTTTCCCGTGGGTCTTAACTGCATAAGATTATTCTAAGGTGACCTGACTGAAATATTGGGTCTGACCACACCAATCATGTTTTGTGTATCCTCTACTCCAGCCCCTTCAGCCTCTAGTTTCATAGTCATGTACGAGGAACACATAATCGTATGCATATTAACCATCAAATAAACAGTATAACATGTGTGTCCTATTAATATAAAAAATATGTTCTATTAATCTGAATAGGTTTCGTATTGGTGGGGAGGTTCCCATTCATAATATGCTATAGGGAATAATTTTTCAATGGCCGGAGCATTCATTAGAGAATAATATCTCTCTTCCTAATATATCTCTTCTTATATTTGATAGTTGGGTCCACATTTAAAAGTATTTTTTCATATCCCCTTCCAAGGTGGTGGAACCATTATGTGTCTGTGAAGTTGTGATCTCAGGGAGGAATGATCTATGCAAATTTTCTTTGAGTCTTATAATTTTCAATATTCTATCCATGCCAGGCCAAAAAAAATTCAAATCAAATTGTTCTTCTAACTGGGAAATAGTTATATAGGACAATTTTTACGAGGATTTATCTAGAATATAATATTTGGAATTGACCATGTTTTGGATGGAATGATTAAAGATGAATGATTAATGGATGTGGTGACATGGCCTCCAATGGAAAGGGTAGTAGTGAGGATGATCATTGAGGTTGACCTCATTGGGATTCCTAGGATTTGGATGCTTTAGAAATTTATTGTCCCGAGTTGCAATGATATAAATGAGGACTTTATCATTTTTGAAGGAGTATGTTTTATTCATCACTACCTCAATTCCCAAACTACCATAATCCCTTTTTTATTCTCAATGAGGGTGACTTTTTGTTGTTGTATCTTGATGGGTGGTGTTGGGTGATTAGGGGCATTATTAAGTGCTTGGAAATGAACTAATGCAAGGTTTAGGGTAATATCTATACTCTCTTTCTTTCCAATCCTTTTCATTAGTATTAATGGATTTATCCATGATTTATCTTAGGTCCATAGAATATAATCTTCTAAATGTTGTTCCATTTATGTGAGCTCATGGAACCCACCTATATACATCATTAGGACCAACAGTGTTTGCAGCTCATTCTAGAGATTTTCATTACATAGTCCCAAAAATTATTCATGTGAGATAGGGATGTTGAGGGAATAGGTCAAACCCTTCCAGCATGCGATAAAGTTGAAAACCCACTCATTTTCATTATTCTTTTAATTTTTCATATTGAAAATTATCATTTTCATTAGCGTTTATATGAACTTGTAATTTAATTAATGATGATGGTCTTTCTTTCCTAAAAATGAACCAATTAAAATACTATTGGACCCAAAAAAGGACGGCTCTATAAGGGTCTCAACAAAATACCTTATCTTGGCACCTCCTGCTGATCTCGAGAGACCATCATCAGACCACATTGGGATATGAAGTGAATGAGATTCTTTTTGGGGTCTCCCACACCATCAATGGTGGAGAAGCTATGATTTTTCTAAATTAGGTGGGTTGAATGTTTCATCCACCCATTTTGGATATGGATTCTTTTCAGGATTCATAGGTTCCCATCACCCCTCCATGGCTTCCATTTCAGTATCCAAGGACACGATGATGTTGAGAAATTATAGAGGCACTATTGTCTAATTCTCCTATCTTATATATGAAGAAGGAAAAGCATAATGAGGTAGACCCATTCTCATATCCCACATCTTATCAATTCGTGCTAATGTTGAATTATTTCCCTCGTGAGGGAGAGTCTTTCACCATAATCGATAAATGTAATGATCAGTTTTGACATCCTCATTTATGTTGTCCAGTTGACCAGAACCAAAGCTGGTCTGATGCTTAGATGATGCTCTTCTAGATGGATGGAATCATTCTATACTTTTAGGAGGAAGGGTATTCCTCTATATCTAAAGATGATATCCAATGGGAATATTTCCCTAGGTTATCTCCTCATTGAGTTTTCTGATATTTTGTATCAAATTCATAAATTACGCCATTGGGTCCTCCATGAAATGAATTTCGACTCTATGGGTGGTGAATATAATGTTGTCACACCAATCCCTTTATCCTTGGTAGTGTTATACCATATATGTGGAAACATTATATTCATATCTATTAGGATTTGGATCCTCCTACGACTCCAAGAACATGTAGAATTTATAGTAGCATCTAGATCCTCCTCCCAATGTTCATTTATTAAAAAATGTCCCTCTATATCTGAATCTTGATTCAAATTATCTATTATTTTTATGGTAAATACCTTCACAGAGGTTTATCTAGAAATAGCAGTTATACCATTACTATCAAATAAACAGGATGACTCTACACAGAATGTATTATGGTCATTTCATGAAACATTGTAAATAATGGGATATTTTTTATTATGACCCTAGTAGGTTTTTATTTCCTTTGTTGTACACTCGTCCCATATCAACCTATCTTTTGTGACCATGAGGGAGTTTTCAGATGTGGTTGTTGAATGAGACCCAAATATCAACGGTTTGGCCAATGTGAAGAGGAATAGATGGGATACTGATCCTCAATATTTACCTCTATATTATGATAAGAATGTTTCCCTCTTTGCTTATAATTATGATGTGAATTATCTGATCACTATAGACTATGAGACATACAGTTCCACAATTTGAAAAGGTTCATCCTGTTGTTGAGGATTCAGTGATTCTAGATAAGGATTTGATGACTCATGGGATAAACATTGCGATATAAATTCCCTTATCCCGACAAGTTGGGGTTAATATGGAATCTATGTTTATTTCCATAGGATTGTATCAGGTGATTATGAACCTATTGTTGGAAATTGAGATTTATCCTTCCCTAGACCAGTAGATTGGGATTTGTTTGTAGTAGGTGTTGTTAAGTGTTAAATCCTATTAGGAACTGAAGATCTGAGGGGTATAGGCAGTGGAAGATACTATCTTAGCCATGTGGGTTGGGTTCTCTCTTAGATGGTTGTTTGGGAAGTTTCTATTGTGATATATTAAAGGTGGTATAGATCTACACATGTTAGAGCTGGTTGAAATTAAATTCCATAATGGTGGTCAGTTTTTATGGGAATTTGTTTTGTTGATCACAACTTAGTCTTCCTTGTATAAAATGTGTTCATGTTATGTTGGGGGTTCCAGTTAAAACATCAATTGGATTTAATCTCCATCTTTTTGTGATTTCATTAAACCACTTAAGTTGGGGTATTCTGTTGTAGTGACCAACTAGATCACACATTACATTGTCCCCAGATTTCTCCAGAGACTATGACATTATAGGATGTTATATCTGGAGAGTTCTATTGTTCTAGGGATATTCTGAAGTGTAATTCATAATTTTTCTACCATCCTTATATATGTATTTATGATTATTATCCATAAATCTACCAAAGATAGTTATCATGATGTAGAGGAAATCACTACATTGGGTTTTTTCATGCTTTCCCATTCCCTAGTTTCGGGCTATGGAACAATCAACTATATCTATCTAAAAATAGACTGTATTGACGATTTAATGGGGAAATTCATCTACTAGATATGTAATATGTATATAATTTAGTCTATTATGAGTTTTCAATAGATTTTCTCCTAGGTAAGTCACAAAATCCTTATATATATCATCTTGGATCTCATATCCACGATTGAAAAGTGGCTATAACATTGTCAAGAGGTTGTTGCTTTCCCGATCTCTCCATATATAAGTGTTGGAATCCTTTACATTAGACATATATTCCTCAATCAGAGTAGGCCACCAATGGTTCTTCTCTAGGTCACATTTTGAAAAAAGTAGAGTTTTGATGGATGTTAATGGGGAACTATATATGGTTGACCTCGATATTCAAGAACCTCTTTATATGATGGCATCTGAGTTTAGGGTGCCTCTATAAATGGAGCTATTTAGGAAAGTGGAGGATTTTCTTATACATGGGAGATATCATCATGGTAAGGTTGACCATGTTGGATGTTATGGTAAGAGTATCTATGGACCATATCAAACCTACCATGAGGATGACTGTCATTGTAATGATCATATTTTTATTTGACTAAAGAGTTAGCTAACACTTAGGGTGTTGAGAATGTGTCTCAAACAACCTAAAAGACTCTAGACTTGATAAAATTTACACTATGATACCCATTCTACATCATGAAATGAATATTCCAACCTACCTTTTGGGATTGTGTAGGGATATAAGACTATTGTATAATGGCTATAGAAATTTGCGGCTAATTATCTGGTACTACAGGAGTATGAACCTACTTTTGAGAAGCTGCTCAAATACTCCATGTTTCTTAAATGTCGCAAATATAATCCTCTCCTAATGAATATTTTTCCTTACATGGATAGCTTTGGCTAGAATGGGGATATTCCCCTGATCCTGATCCATTGCAGTATCCCTATAGTCTTTCTTGACAAAAGTATGAGCCTATCCTGAGGCATGTGATCATATCACTTGGTGAGCACCAGTTGGAATGGGAATTTGAGCCTGATAAAAATATTAATTCCCTATTAGAATATGATGATATATTTACGGAATGGGTGAAGGGATTTATGCCTCTTCATTTAGGGCCTCTAAAGGATGATGATGTAGTTTTTAATCAGTATAAGTAAAATATCTATCAGGATTCCATGATCTACTAGAATATTCTAGGTACATTTGCTGATATAAATATGACCTTGTACCAAGGAATTTTTTCATTCTCACATGCTAACTATCATTCATAACGAGGATATAAGCCTGATCTTGTGCCTTTATGAGATGTCATCAGAATTTTTCAACAGGAACTTGAGCCTGTCCCAATGCATGTTCCCCTATCAATTGGCGATCCCTGACCAGAACTAGGATACAAGACAAATCATGGTCCTTGGGAATTTTATTGTGGTCTTATATCATAAGAATATTATCCTTTAATAAGGCTTGTTATACTCTCACATGGTTATTTGTAATTATAATAAGAATATAAACCGAGTCCAAAGCCTCTTCCTATAATGAAATCTGCTTATAATACTCCTGAATGGGAACACTAATATATCTTTTATCTGGAGAAAAGAATTTTTCCTAATGATTGTAGTATTTTGTTTCTCTGGCTATTCTGTTAGGAATATGAACCTATCCCTGTATATATACCTATGAAAAAATATTCCAGTATAGTTCATCAACCATTTCCAAGATTTAATGAAACTTTATAAAATCTTATGCTTGAACTTAAGACTCACATTTTATGTCTCCACTATGTACTGGTATATATCTTCGACAGAAGTGGGGATATGATCCAAATTTTTTTCTCCCATTTCCATTGTATTATGCATATGGATTATGTTCATGGGTTTATTAATATTCACCACCCCCATTATTATATAATGAATATGACCAAAACCTTCTTCTGAGTGTGAAAAGATATGACGTCACTCATTGGCTATCAGTGGACTATTCTGGCAAGATTCATCAATGGAATAATTGATATAAACTGACATGGGGTTTTCTAGATATTTCCATGTCACATGTGTCTTTATTTTCTCTTGTTCATGGGTTTTATATGTGTCCTAGTGTCGGATAGTTACCTTAGTAGTTGACTGATGGGCCTCGATGGGATGGCACTGGCGACGGTGGTTTGCAGGATACCTCCTCGGTGGATCCTAAACCTGGAGGGTTCTACTGTTTAATACCTAATCAAAATTCATCATATGTTCATGTTTTTGATTTTATAACTATGGTTATAAGTTTCTTAAGTTGTTGGAGGTATAAATAACCACCAGTAGAGTAACTACATCTTTATTTGGACGATGTAAAATTGCCAGTTTTACCACTTGGAGACCCTCATGGACAGTCTCATCGGTTGGGATCATTCCATTTCGATTGTATTACCAGATCATTGCATTCTCCACCTAATGTTGAAGGTATTGGGTAGGTGATGTCATTATGAGACCAATATGGGTTCTATCAATGGATTATTTTCCAAAACGGTCACTAGATGAAGGCATTTTCTTAGGTATGGGTTTTTTTGTGAGATATGTATCTACAGTTGCGCGAAAAATAAGTAACAAGGTCACTAATCAATGGAAAATCATAGCCATGATGCATTCTCAAATAAAATATTCTAGGGTAAAACAATTAACCTTTCTAATTCCTGGTCCATCCATTCTAATCATATGGGCCTTTTAAACTAATTATGGACTTGTGTCCTGAGAAGCCTAACTACAAAAGATAACCCAATAATTTTTTTTCTTGTTAAATATTCATGTTAGGTTCCCCTTTTTTATTTGAATATGATATGGAAAAAACAAAACAATGAATGGTAAATTGATCTCTTTTTTACATGAGATATTCACGTTAGTTTCAAAATTGTGTTATAGGATATCCAAACAAAAATGGCATAACATATGGTAAACCGTTCGTTTTTTTATTTGATATATTCATGTAGGGTTCACCATTTTTCTTGAAAATATCTCATATTCCTTGGTAGGAAGAAATTGGTACGATGATAACATGGAAATATATCATCTTTATCATTTAGAGGTAATTACATAGGTAAATGATATATATTCACATCAAGTTAAAATTTTTTGGTTTTTTCAAAATACTTCACATGACTTGGTAGGAACAAAATGTTCTAATGATACCTAGAAATTCTATACTCATTAACATGTGGCATATATTCCATAGTTAAATGATTTACATCCACATTAGGGTAACCAATATTATTTCATTGGAAGATGTCGATGAGTTGGCCCAATGTTTTGATTGTGGGGGGTTTAGTTTCTTACACAATTCTTTGAGTCAACTTTACCATTTTTTCCTCTAATGGAATCTACCAACATCTCCCACATCCATAGCTATGTATGGACCTGCTTTCCAATTCCATGTGGTCCTTTGGGGGTTTAGACCCAATGATTCTTAGGAACTCACATTGGTCAAGAGGGTGGTAGGTCAGTCTCATTAAACCATTATTTGGGGAATTTTTTTTACTATGGGACTCTCTTATAGATTTCATATATATTAAATAATCTCTTTCTAATCCCAATACAATACTAGATTCCCAAACAAAAATAATTTTTCTGAATACATCTACATGCAAGTGGAGGACACATAAGGATGAAATATGTATGTATTTCTGTTTCTTCATCCACTTACCATTAATGACTAGCTGCTCATATTTTAAATCCATATGACCTAGCACTTCGGAATGTGTTTTCATCTATGAATGTGATTAATATTTTTGATGGAGTTGGGCTATTACAGGGCAACCAATTTACACTTCTTATAACAGGAATCATAAATCATGTTATTCATTAAACTCGTGTTGTTTTTAATCTTATAGAAAAAACGCATATGGGAGAACATAGGCACCAGATATTGAGCTCAATCCTCTGGGAGGTGTCTTACATATCTTGGTTATGGTAGGAATCAGATTCAAAAATATTTTATCATACCCTTAGGACTTTCTCTGAGGTAGATTCCCTTATACATAAGTAGTTTTATTAGGACACTAATCAGGGATTATACACTGAGTATTCTATGGTTTTTGGAGATTTAGGATATGAATGATATGACCATTATGTGTCGTTAATCTTAGGTGAGTCGTGATTTCTGTGAGAAATAAGAGATATAATGTAATGATTCTCACTTTAAATGGATGTTGGACATATGCATTAGGACATCCCATCATATTTATAATATGTAACTTGGTCTTTAGGAAGGCATCCTAGTTATCCTAATTATAGTAGGAATCATAGTCCATATATTTTAGTTTCCTTCCCATTCTGGAGGTGGATGAGGTAGAATGATCAACCCGTAGGATTGATTGATCACTAAGGGTTGTATTTTCGGAGTCATGTGGGGACCTACTTCAAGGTGGATGCTTATTTGTTATCGGGCCTTATGAAGGTGTCATATTTATCCTTTTTATAGAAGTAATCATAGTTATCATAGTTCAATTTCATTATTGATCTGATTTTGGATGAGGAAGAATGATCATTCTGTCGATGGGATTATATCCTTATGGTTGGAATTCTAGGGACATGTGGTAATGTACACCAATGTGGATTACCATTCGAGCTCGGGCCCTAGGAAGGCTCCCTACATATCATGACTATAAAAATAATTATATTTCCCGTAGTTCAATTTCCATCTCGATTAATTGTTATATGTAGTAGAATGATAATCCCATGGGGTTTATTGTGTCCCAATGTATGGATGTTTGGAGATATTTTGGGACATACACCAATGTGGATACTTATATGAGCTCTGTACTTATGAATGCATACAAAATAACCTAGTTATAATAAGAATCATAGTTCTAATAGTTCATTTAGATCATGGATTACACATTGATCTTTCCATTATATAGGGGTATTTATATCATGCCATTTATCTGTTCTTGTACACAAAGGATTCCCTAATATGGGTATTTCATATAATTCCCCTGATCTGGTCTTACATATTATGGATTCCCTAATATGGGGTTATTTAAATCATTCCACTTATCGGGGATTCCACCATGAAGTTTCCCAAATTTGGAGGTAGTCATATCATGCCACCGATCAGGGATTTCACACTAAGGATACCCTAATGTCGGGGTAGAAATATATTTCAACTGATCAGGGTTTACACATAGAGCCTAACCATATATAGGGGTATTCATATCATTACATTGATTGGTGATTACATGATAAGCCTTCCCAAATATGGGGGAAGTCATATCATACCACTGATCGAGGCTTTTACTTTATGGATACCCTAAAATAGGGTAGTCATATAATTTCAATAATCGGGGCTTACACCCTGAGGCTTCCCTAATATGGGGATAGTCATATCATGACATTGATCAAGGTATATGGACTTAGAATTTCCTAGTATGGGGGAAGTCATATCATCCCACTAATCATGTCATATACACATTGTTTTTCCTTATATGGGGGATACATATTAGTCCAATGATTGGGGTTTACATTCTACGTTTTTTCAAATATGGGTGCAGTAATATCATGTCACTGATCTGGGCTTACACACTAAGGATTCCTTTCTACGGGGGAAGTCATATATGCCACTAATTGGCACTTACACAATAAGGGTTAATTAATGTGGGGACATCATATCATGATTATAATTAGTCTTAAAAACTGAGGCTACCCTAATATTTCCAATGGGCATGTTTATAATTTCCTAGAATATCGTGTCCACATGTCATGATTATCCACCTGACATGTTCTCATCAGCTAAATACTTTGTTTGAGGATGTCTGTTCATGTCATGGATGACTAGAAGACATGTCCATAGTCAATAATATGATCAATTTTACTTATAATATTGACATTTAATTGTCTTAATTAATATTCTAGTGTTCATCGCATGCCATGGAAAGCCTATCCATCGGGAATTTTGTGGCCTAGGATGACATGTATGTAGAGTGTCACATGACCTGGCTGACTTGTCTGGATGATGTCATGTGATGCAGGATGACTATCCAAAGGACATCACATGATCAATACTGACATGTCTAGGTAAAATTTCCTAATCCACAAAAACATGTCCATAATATTTTTCTTAATCTTGTATGACATGTATTGGTGCCAACACAACACCTACATGACTTCTCATAGTGTTGCTTCATAACATGGGAAACAAGTCTGAAGGAAATCACAATATTTGGATTGTAATTCCAAAAGAATCCACAAGATATGGGTTATATAAATGAAATGAATCATGACAATTTCTTTTACATGTCCATTGGACATAATATGATCCAAATAGTATGTCAATTGAGCATCACATGACTTGAGCAACATGTCTCGGTGTTGTCGTGTGATCTTAATGAGTTGTGAGAAGTTAATGAGGATAAGCTTATATTCTCTTCTCATAACTCTCTTATATTTTATGTATTTATTCAGAACATTATTTGATATGTTCATCATGTTTTACCAATTATAGTTTATTTTTAGGTTATACATGACCCAGCTGATATGTCCGACATCCTCCATATAATCTTACTAATATTCTAGAAGTCATTAATGTGATTAGAAATGATCACAAGAAGTGATTATGAATAAATTATGATCAATTAACTTATTCCTTATTATTTTACCTTATATAAGAACATTTGATCATGAGAATTTCTCCACTGAGATTTTCTCTCATGCACTCGTATATGCGATCAATCGATATCCCTCTCTCAACTGGTTCATTTTTTTGATGAGAGGGGGATTTATAGGCCTCCCTACCAAATTTATATTCTAAATTTTGTAGATTGTATCTAATATATTTGGGCTGGAGTTGGTGGAGTTATTTGGTGTCACCCACATCACAAGATCCTTTTATAGGCCATCCCATGGGTGTCTCATGATTTTCAGTGACAACAAATGTGATCCTAGCATTCCATTTTTAGTGGATCTTGAACATTCAAATAGATTTTTTCTAACCATGAAGACATGTCAAGGATATTTTACAAGGTCAATTTTACTTATCTAAGTGTCATTAAAATATCAATATGTCCATGGAAATAAAATTTCTTGATCATAGATGAATCTTCCAAGGTACTATGTGTGATAAAGGTGGTTTTTCTAGGGCCATTCCTGAAACTAAGTCATCTTGTCAAGTGGTATTTTGTTTGATTGTAATAGTATTGTGAGGGGCCTATGGTGGATCAATGGTGATCATCTAAGGTGCATAACCCATTTTGAGTGATTATCAAGTTATATTTTCTCTGTAATAATCTTTTTTCCTTTTACACTATTATTTCCTTCTTTATTTTGTAAGGATTTGGATTCTCACACATTTGTATGACTATTTTCAAAACAAGTCACTCTCTCTACTTGTGATGCATCATGTGACCAATAATGGGTCTTGTGGGGATTCATGAGAATTTTCTTCGACACCCCTTTTTTTATATCGAGTTGAAAGTGGACCACAGATTTGACTGTATATGTGTAAACCCCTTCACATGATGAAGGTAACATGTCAACAGGTTCCCACATGATTGGGATAATATTTTGTTATAGCCCCATGTTGTAATAAAAACTATATGTGTATGTAACATGAGCATAACCGATCAAAAATTGTGTATAACTTTTTATTTTTTTGTACTTTATTTTACAAGGATTTTTTAATTGATGTTGAGGACATGTTATCTAACAGTTGGTGTGACTCAGGGGAACTCATATAATAGTCGTTGCGTGTTAAGAGAATGTTGTGGACACCTTCTCAAGAATAATATGATTTTCCACGGGGCTCCACCTTATCATAGGTAGGTCATGCACTGCACATGACCCATTCTCATCTCCTTCCAAAGGCCATTTGATCACATTTTTTTAGGATTATGTGATCCATGATTTCTGGCCACCTTCTCTTCGTTTTCATTGTATAGAAAATGATACCCATGTTTCTTGTATTTCATCCCTTGTCAATATATCGATGCTTATTTGATGGGAAAAAACATCTACTCAATAATAGTATTATATCCTTCCTATGTTTTATAATAAATCCAATAACTACAAAACAATTAGATGATATTAATTTTTTTGGTGAAAACAATCTTGGAATATCCTTATACTTGCATATCACTATATTGAATCAATAGTGTATGTGGTCCTATAATATATAGAATATATAAAAAATTATAACAACAATAAGAACCTTCCCCAACATGATTTGATATATTTTAATTCTGATTCTCTAATTTTATCCACACATTCCTTTTTTCATGTTCTTCTTACCCTTAACTTTCTTTCACATTAGAAAGCAATAAATTTATTTTGAACTATAGAAGTTAATCTGGTATGTTCAAAAAATATGTCCATTCAGTATTATCTATCCAATAAAGTATACAAATAGACAGAAATCAGAAACCCTATTCATTGGACCACCTCAGTGTACTATTTGTACAGTGATTTTTCAAACTATTTTATTGATTACCCAATCATATTATTAATCTGAAACCAAATTATAGGACACATTGTTTGATATCTGTTATATTGATGCCTCTATAACCCATTCGTCTGATCATATCCTTACCTAAGAAGTTTTTAGCTGAGATAGTAAAAATTCAAAAAATCTAATTTGTGCACCAACCCACTTTATATAGGAAACGTTTTGCTAAACGAAATGGGTGTTGCACAACCTATAAATTAAAATAATTATACACATATTTGAACATCTTCCTCCAGATCATTCAAATATTGAATCCATTAAATTCCCATAAATGGTAGTAACATTTCTTAGGACCCGACAGCATTGAAATCCGTAAGTGCATTCCTCAGATCTCTATGAGGGTCAATATTTTTTAATTTCTTATTATTTCATTTATGGATGTCCATGTTGACCTCATCACATTCATGAATTTTTTGAAAATATCATAAAAATATTCATAACTTTCATTTGGTAAAATTCCCAAAAACCTTTTATATCCATGATAAAAAATAATACTCTTTCACGAGATTATTCCCTAGTCCTGTGACATTTTTTAAAAACATCGAATTTTTTCCTTCACATGGGAATCATTGATGGATGAACCAAATTTGGTAACACTTGACCCATGATATCATATAACTCTATTCAACTCCCTTATATAAAAATATTTCATAATCATTCGTATTTCCCTTGAATTTCTAAAAGATTATTCCGGTTAACATGGTCTATTGAATTTGAGATTCCCCATCCAATGAACCTTGGAACAACCTTTTATCAAACTGGATTATACATTATTAATTGACTAAACTTTATAAAATCTAACTTCATCACTTAATATTATCATCTTGGTTAATTTACACCTAGTAGACATCATACAACTCTTTGTCTGGACTAACTCTCTTCGTAGAATCCTCAAAACATTAACTATTATTCATCAAATTCGATCATTTTTTAAAAGTCTGAATAATAATCTTTTAGATGATCACATTAGTTTGATGTAAATAATAAAACATTGTAAAAAAAAATATACTATTGAACATCATTCTAAACCTTTATAATAATTCTTGGATAATGAGAACTTTTTGTAATCCTGATGTTATGTAATTGAGGAATATAAAAGAATCATCTGATTTTATGGAATCTAAATTTATGTTTGATAAAACTTGTGAGTATAGTTAATATTCAATAAAACACTCAGGTTGGTTACACTAGGCTAGTAAACTTTGACCATTCAACTCGCTCCATTATACTCGGTCTGAAGGTCTCCAACCGACAACGTTTGAAACTATGAAACATTAACTAATTTATGTTTTAAAAAAATGTATGCAATTTATATTGAATAAAAAATATAACTCTTTATGAAGACCATATTTATTCTAAACCAACATCTTATTAAAATCTAAATATTCATCAAAACACCTAAAACTTCTTGGTCCAAATAATAACCCCCTTTGGATATTATTTATCAATAAATGGAAAAAAATCATTGATACTCTTATGCTCAAGAAATATATCACATATCCAACATTTCTAATCCTATTTGATTGAACTAAGTGTATAAAATAATAATCATTGTTCCAAAATATCATTTGAACTATAATAATTTATTTTAGGTACTTTCCTTTTAAAATTTTCAAGCTTATTCGTTCACATTAAACATTAAAATAGTAATAGAAATTTCTTAGATCCACTTAAGCATAATATTAAAAACTATACACATTCTAAAATCACATAATACCCCTTTTAAAAATATCCCATAAATATATGCTCTTCCTTAAAGATAAAACAAATACCATGGGATATATTTTTGTTACATCATTTTAACTCCTTTAAAAACACTGTACAAAGACAAGATAGAGAGGGGAAAGATGCCCAAATCCATAATAATTTAATAGAGGGAGGGTGTACTCTCGTAATCAACCACATATTCATAAAAATGTTTCCTTTGGAAATAGTTTAGAAGAAAAATCAGTAAATTGATCCATTATAGGAAAAAAATTCATATTATTTCAGTTCCTTGCCTATGTTCTTTGATGAATTTGTATATAATATAAATGTTCTTGGAAATATAATGTTCTATCGAATTATATTTTACATTAATATCAATTTTAGTATCATAACCCAAGACAAGGGGAAATATCACATCGGCCAAAAAATCATCATGTTGTGTATTTATCCATATAAAATATATTGACTATCTATTATAAGTTGAATACTAATCATCTATAGTGTCGTAAGATACTGAATATTTTTTCATTTTATTCCAACTAACACAAATTTCTCCCTGAAATATCACTACACCAGATATTCAATTTCGATCATTGACACTTATTTCACTATTTACATCTATGTGTCCAAAAAATTGATTTTCCATATGTCATCATATTTAAACCAAAAATTAGTTATTACATTAACATAACTGATATTGTTTTCCATACTAATATGATATTCCTTTTCTACACTTTGATACCTGGAACAAAGAGTAACATCAAGCACTATATCTTTTCTTGAGGCTGTCAAATATTTCAAGCTTCCAACTAACATTATGAAATCTATAAGACCATACTCTTTTCTTTTTCCAACTTGTTTCCCACTGAAATGAGTGTTTGACCAAGCATTGAATATTCCATGATAAATTTACTTATAATATTCGTTGTCATACATATCTTAATATATGAAAATTTACATTATATTTTCATATATTTTTATGCCAAGAAAAAATTTCATTTCTCTTGGAATGGACTTTTCAAACAACTTTTTCATATACCTAGTATATCTTTCACATGTTTCATTATTATTCCCTTTGAATATAATTTCATAAACATAAATAATTACAATGGTGTTAATAAACATAAAATTATTTTATATAGACACTGTTATCTGCCTTCTATTCATGAAATTAACTATCCTTAAGAAAGTATATTTTTTAGAATAAAGAACTCTTGGTTCTTACATCTACCCATAAAATGAATTCATTAAATTCCACACATATCATTTATCTTTACAAGAATAAAACCACTTTATTATTCAATATAAACATCTTCATTAAGATATCTTTTATGAAAATATGTCCTGACATCCAAATGAAATATCTTATATTTCTATTGTAAAATAATAAAAACCACGATTATAATATTTTCATGACTTTATGTAGGTGGAAGGGTCTAATTAAAATGAATTTAATTAATATATGAGTAATATTTCCAAATATGTATCACCTTTTTTATCAATTCACCTTCTTCATTCAACTTGTTTAAAAAAATAAATTTTCCCAATAACATTTTTATTTTCTTGAATGGGATTGAGTTTTCATGTATCATTATTATAAACAGATACAAATATTTATTTATGGGAAAAATACGATATTTATACACCCAATATTCTTAAATATATCTTACCTTAGCCTATGAATATAATTATATACATGAAATTAATCTCAATGTTCTTCTAGTTTGAAACTTTTTTTATTGATTAACAATGATATTTTGGACTTCCAAATATTTTATTATCTAGGTATGAGATGAATGAGATACTTCCTCATTACATAAAATAACTAAATCAATATCCTCATCTTATTAAATTTCAAAAAAATTACTCCTTTTTGAAACATTGTTATGTTGTTTAATTATAAAAAATTCAACCTCACTCTCTTCTATATATAAATATTCTTATGAAACATTTCTATAAAAATATGACAGCTCTTTAAAAACAATAGATACAATAATATTTTCAAATTTGTTATTATATAATATGTATCTTCTACCATTATAAGGGTATCCATGAACTATTCACACAGCACATCTTTGATCAAACATCCCAAGTGTTTCACCTTTAACTTAACATAGGGACTACAAAGGACCCTTAGGTACTTCAAACATGGGGGTTCTTTGTAATAAATCTCATAAGTATCCATATAATATTTTTGAATATTGAAACATTGATTTTTAATATGAACTATTTCACAAATTAATTTATTGTAAAAGAATATTTATGTATCATGTTCATTCAATAATGTTTATTCCATCTCCACCATTATTTTTTTACTTTTTTTAGAAACACTAATCTATTTTGGTTTTTATGGTGGACTAAATTCACACAGAATGTTTTCATTTTCATTATAATATAGAAAATTATCATTCATGTATATTATTCCATTATCTTTTCATATCATTTTTAAGAAACCCCACATTTTTTTAAACATTATCTTGAATCCTTTTAAAAATTTAAGACCCTCAAACATATGTTTTAAAAACATAATACATGTAAAAATTTATAATCATAAATAATATAAATAAAGTGCTTATATCCATTTTTTGTTTATCATAATCCCTCATATGTTTGAATACTTCATATCCAAGGGATGAGTTGAATATATATCAACAACCTTACATACAACATTTTTAATTTTCCCCTTATACTGTATGGAATAACACCAATATATCCTTCTTATTATTAAGTAAAAATCAGGAATAAATAATATATTTATTGGATTGATCATATTCTCTTGGAATGTATGTCCCAATTAGGTATTCTATAGTTATGTTATTTTATGCTCAAATTGCATAAACTATGTGCATAACCAACATCAAAGAATTTTCACTTGGTTCATTTCCCTCTAGAAACAACTAATAAATATTTATGAATTTTTAAAAACAAATATAGCTCTTATAATGAGAAATTTCTTTCTATCATTATAATGTTTTGAAACACATAAAAATTATTGTTGTATTTTATCATCAAATAACGATTTTTTGTATTTCATATTTTACCCCAATGATAGAATATCCAACACCTTTGATTCTAAGGGGAAAATAATTTCCAAAAGACATTATCCATTATTTTTAATATTTCATATTCTTATACAGCTTCAATTAAAATCTCATATTTGAAGGACTTCAACTATTTAGTAATCATGGTATTTCTCATTTATTTTCTTTGAGATCAGTTTTAACAACTTAAGATTTCATCTTTATATTTCCTTCTTTCCCTTTAGCCTTTGGATATTTTAAAATATATTTTTTCACTACATTCATAGTATCATATCCATTTTCCAAAATTTGAGGTTAATCTCAATTTTCATTAATAGTTACCATTAGGTGGAATTTATTTTCAGTATTCAAACTGACATTCACATGTAATATTATTTGAGTGGGTTAGCTCCTCCCCAAACTCCATATCCAGTTTATCTCATCTTCATTATATCATTGATTATTTAACATACACATTTTTTATGTATTCCCAAAAACACGAAAATACATGAAATATCCATTATAATCATTTTTCCTCTATAACTCACATGATTTTTAGTTCGGTGTACCCTCTTTCCATAAATTTTCATACCATCTACTTTTGATCTTTTTTTGGTATCAATGTGTTGGATTATTCCTGACCTCTTCATCTTTTACATATATCTATTCCCAACCTTGACAATATTCCTCGCAATAACATCTTTTTTTTCTAACTTTAAATCATTAAAAATTTCTGAATTTTCAATTAGTAATTTTTTTTTGTTGAAGTACATTGTATTTTTAACTTGTTTCTTATTCTAAACATCATCATCTTTGGAATTAACCATTGATAAGGATTTTTTAGGTCCTTATATGGTTTATATTTCTTAAAACATTACCTAATTTCTGGAACATAGTTTAATATTTTTTATTTATACCCACTTGAGTAGATATTTATTGACCAAGATCTAACTCTTTCGACTTTAACTTTATTTTTTTCAAGATTTATATTTATATTTTTCTATTCATCAAGAAACATCTTTATATCATCTATATATATTATCCACATGGATTTTTATTTAAGAAAATATTATTGATTATTTTTTAAATGTTCTTATTTATTTTAGTTTTTATCCTCCTTTTATTGTATACAAATCATTGAAACACACTCTTTCAATTATCATTTAAGAATACACTCCATCTGAGTATCTTATTATTTTTCCTTACAATTTCATCTTTCATCAAAGGTGAAAATTTATTCATTATCTATTAAAATAAGTAATTTTTAAATAGAATTATGACTGTATTTTTCACCTTTAACTTCAATGTCATTATCCTATTTGCATTAAGAATTTTTTTCCCCTTTTACAAATACAGAAAATCTTATAATTTCACATTGAATGAGATTTTTATTAATGTGCCTTATTCATTAGGGATTTATTTTAATTTATATCTTTCGGATCTATTTATTCATCTTCATTTTTCAAAGGAAATTTTACTATAAAATATTTATTGGATTTAGAACTAAATAATTTCAATAGTAACATTCTTTTATATTCAATTGTTCCACTTTTCACCTTTCTCAAAAACAAGCACAGAAATTAATTAAAACTTTATATATATATTAATTGGTTTGAGAGTTAATGAATTTTTCCTTGGAACATTATAATATCTTTCTTCTTTAGTAGCTTTGAAATGTATTTTGTTGTCATCCTTTTCTTTTTTTCCTCACCATAATTTCTTGTCTCATTTCGTAAGGGATTAGAATGCAATATAGATCACCCAGAGATAAATTTTATGATATATTTCATCTAATGATGACACCTTGGAATCAAATTTATATGAATCAGTTATTAAAATGTATTCTAGAATATATGGGTCTTCCAAATTCTCAATGAGACATATTATAGTTCTTCAAATTCCATTAAATATTATAAAGAATTTACCAATAAATTCATATTATCAAATTTTAAGATCTTAAAACATAAATATAAACATATTTCACATTTCATTCTTCAACTTCATATTTCCTTCCTAGATATTATTAAAATTAATCAAATATTCTTATAGCAGTTCCAATACCCTTAAACCTTAGAAATTAAATTTAAATGAGTGGGAACAGTACTATATTTTTTTTATCACATCATTTTTCTATTCTATTTATTAGAATATATTATGATAACACCCTCTATAAGAGTATAGAAACCATTTCTAATAGCATCACAAACATCATAGAAAATAGATATAATATAAGGTATTATTCAATCCATATTGATATGATAGTTATTCCCACAAAACATAGGAATCCCATTACTGTTCCTAGGGTTTTATCACATATGTGGTCACTTTCCATTTATTCGAACATTATCAAAGATTCTACAAGAAAACATAGATCTAATATCAGCTAAAAATATCAATCATGATCCATGTTCTCATAGTGATGGGAAGGGGTTAATAGGTGATCACCTCTTTTTATGTTTTTTTCTTAAGAAAAAATTTATCCTTCAATTAGAGTTAAATTATCATATTGATAAGAAAAAAAATATAACAGACACAATAATACAAGTGTTTACAAGGTTCACTACTCAAATGAGAATCTGTACCTTATAACATGGTTATGAAGTAATCAAAGACTAGAAAAATAACATTAATATAATAATTTGGGTGGTTACAAAAAATAACGGAATATCAATAAACATTAATATAACTTTAGTGAATTAAAAATTCATGTTCTCCTTGCACATATTAAGGAAATAAAAATGTATTATAACAAATTTAAGATACTTTACAAACATGATTTCATAAGTTTTTACTATTTTCTTTGATCTTTACTCACACATCCTGTTTCATTAATGTTTTTCTTCCCCATTACATTCATTCACAAGAGTAAGAAAGAACACTCTTATGACCAGAAGCAATTCATTTAGTATGTTTTTATTTTGTGTTTTTATCATATACATTGTCTGGTTACTTCTATAGACAGATATGAATTAGACACCATATTCATCTGATCACCTCACCATACTATTTTTCAGATTATTCTTCAATAAACATTCTATCTAATTGGACCTGTGATCATAATAAATATAAATTTATACACTATGGTCAATCACATCATCCTAGTGCACATTGAACATCATACTTAGTCTGTTATACTGAATCTGGTCGTATTCATCCTATCAAATTTTCAAACTAAATATTTTAAATGATTTATATTATAAAAAGTGTTATTTAAATTATATCGAATAAAAGATGATACAATTTATATCCACCATCTTCATGCTAAATAGACTTCTTCTTAACACTTATATCTTGTTCTAATCACCTCAAACCAATTTGTCCAAACATCATCCATTGTTATCATATTGGTTCATAGGGGAAAGGAAAATAAAATTCAATGGGAAATATTAAAATCTTAGTAAAGGGTAGCGTACAGTGGAATATATCATAAAATGAAAAAGGAATTATTTTCATAGTACGAATAAATAATAATTATATAATTCTTTGTATCTGATAACATAATACTATAATATATCCATTGAAAACATAATAATATAAATAAACACATCGAATGTAATAATTAATTTCATAGTGATAGAATAAATATTTTCGAATTTATTACTCTTACAACAATGGTCCCATTAGAAGGAATCATAAATATATCCTTGAAGACTCATTCTAAGACAACATAAACATAAATTTTATTTCATATTCCAATACATCATATTAAAATTGGTGAGGCATATTCCCAATACCCATCCTAGTTTTTCTCATGAGACATACCAATCAATTGAGGGAAAATATAATTTTTTTTCAAATTCATAAATAAATAATCCAAATTCATTCATCATATGAATTAAATTAATAAAATTACAATATATAATAATTTTTCCATAAAAATTAAAAGAAATCTATAACAAAATAATAAACTAAAGGGATGTCAATACTTCCCCCTATAAATAAATGGAATAACCATATCACAATCCATAAAAATAAATAGATTAGATGATATCATTATTGAATATCCAGGGTAAAAGATTAGTAATATTAATTTATTTTTATATAGAATAGAAAAACTATTAAAAATCCATTATAAAATTGTTTTTAAAAAATAACAAATATCATTTTCATTTAGTAAATTTTAAAAAATGAAAAATAAAACATAGGACAATGGAAATGGTATTTTATCAAAAAATAAATTTATACATGGATAGAAATGACGATAATGAATAATAGTCATGATGGAAGGAAAATGTTGTTTTGTGGTAAAGAACAAAAAACAATTTCTCACACTTTTGTAAAGAGATTAATTTGTGATCCATGTAGAAAATGGAAAAAATATTCCTATAAAAACATTTGTATATAAATTCAAGAAATTTACTAAATTACCTTATCTAATCATGAAATTATATTTAGGTATATTTATAAAACATTATAAACGACATATACATGAAAGATAAATATTCTTATAAGGAAATAAGTGAGATTAGAAATGACCCCCTTCTGAATTTGGTAACATTTGAATCAAAAACCTATGAAAGAAAAGATTTCAAATCGAAGTTTTATTAATATGAATAAAAATATAATTATGTTAGAGTTATTCAATGGTATGTTATTTACACCATATAAATTTAAATAGGATCATAAAAAGAAACATGTCTCAAAAAAAGGAATTTAAGATGAACAAAAATTACTATTTACTCACGAAATTCGTAAAATACCATTAACTTCATTTATTATATAAATAACCACATTAATTAATTAATTTAGAACATAATTAATATATATCACTACGGGAAAAATGAGCATTTGCGACGGGTGTATTTACCCGTCGCAAATAAGGAGGCTTTTGCGACGGGATTGCTTTCCCCGTCGTAATAGAACTGGCGCGCGTTGCGCGCCAAATCGCGGGAAAACTATTTGCGACGGGGGAATATTCCCGTCGCAAATAACCGGGGGCGGTAAAAGGTATTTGCGACGGGAATATTCCCCCGTCGCAAATAGTATGTCGGCAGGTGGTTATTTGCGACGGGACCCGTCGCAAATAACTATTTACCCGTTGACCGTAATAAATGTCGGCTAAGGTATTTGCGACGGGTCCCATCGCAAATAATACTATTTGCGACGGGAATCCCGTCACAAATAATCTAACCTATAAATACCCCAATCCGTTTTTTTCAAAACATTCTCAAATTCCATCTTCTTCTTCTCTCAAAGTTATATTTCTAAAGTTCAGTTTTTCTTCAGATTAATTTTTTTCTCCGTAGCTGATATTAAAGTTTTGAAGAACGATCAGAGCGGATCAATTTTCAAGGTATTTATATTCAATTTAATTTAATATTTATTTTTAATTTTTTATTAGTTTCAATTATTCTTCATTAGTTGTAATTTAATTATGTTTATATTGTTTTATTACTTAATAAATTTAAATTATTAGTATTGTTCATAGTTAATGGTAATTAGGAATAATTAGTAATAATTTTTAATAATTAAGAATAAATATTAATAATTATTAATAAATACCAATAATTAGGGATAATAACATTATTACATTATTAGTCTATTTTATTATTAATATTAAAATAATATAATTTTTTATATATATACAGTTCTCTTTTCATCTGTGTGTTTGCTGTCTTCACATGTATTATTTGTATGTGGAGATAGAAAACGCACAGATGAAAGAGGAATTGTATATAAATTAGAAAATTATATTATTTTAATATTAATAATAAAATATACTAATAATGTTATTATTTGTAATTATTGGTAATTATTCCTAATTATTTGTAATTATTCATTTAATTACTAATAATTAGGAACAATTACCAATAATTATCAATAATTAAGAATAATTAGTAATAATTATCAATAATTAGTAATAATTGCCAATAATTAGTAATAATTACCAACAATTAGTAATAATTACCATTAAGTAGTAATAATTACCAATAAGTAGTAATAATTATAAATAATTACCAATAATTAGTATTAATTAGTATTAATTACCAATAATTAGTATTAATTACCAATAATTAGTATTAATTACCAATAATTAGTATTAATTACCAATAATTCGTAATAATTACTAATAATTAGTAATAATTACCAATAATTAGTAATAATTACCAATAATTAGTAATAATTACCAATAATTAGGAATAATTACCGGTAAATAGTAATAAATAGTAATAATTAGTAATAATTAGGAATAATTACCAATAATTAGTAATAATTCGTAATAATTACTAATAATTAGTAATAATTAGTAATAATTAGTAATAATTACCAATAATTAGTAATAATTAGTAATAATTAGTAATAATTAGTAATAATTGCCAATAATTAGTAATAATTAGTAATAATTAGTAATAATTAGTAAAAATTAGTAATAATTAGTAAAAATTAGGAATAATTACCAATAATTAGTAATAATTCGTAATAATTACTAATAATTAGTAATAATTAGTAATAATTAGTAATAATTACCAATAATTAGTAATAATTAGTAATAATTAGTAATAATTGCCAATAATTAGTAATAATTAGTAATAATTAGTAATAATTAGTAATAATTAGTAAAAATTAGGAATAATTACCAATAATTAGTAATAATTAGTAATAATTAGTATCAATTACCAATAATTAGTAATAATTACCAATAATTAATAATAATTACCAATAATTACAAATAATTGCCAATATTTATCAATAATTACCAATATTTACCAATATTTACCAATAATTACCAATAATTACCAATAATTACCAATGATTAGTAATAATTATCAATAATTACCAATAATTGGTAATAATTAATAATAATTATCAATAATTAGTAATAATTGGTAATAATTAATAATAATTACCAATAATTAGTAATAATTATTAATAATTAGTAATAATTAAGAATAATTACCAATAATTAGTAATAATTACCAATAATTAGTAATAATTACCAATAATTAGTAATAATTACCAATAATTAGTAATAATTAACAATAATTACCAATAATTAGTAATAATTAGTAATAATTAGTAATAATTAGTAATAATTAGTATTAATTACCAATAATTAGTAATAATTAGTAATAATTAGTATTAATTACCAATAATTAGTAATAATTACCAATAATTAGTAATAATTACCAATAATTAGTAATAATTAGTAAAAATTGGAAATAATTACCAATAATTAGTAATAATTACCAATAATTAACAATAATTTCCAATAATTACCAATTATTAGTATTTATTACCAATAATTAGTATTAATTACCAATAATTAGTAATAATTACCAATAATTAGGAACAATTACCAATAATTATCAATAATTAGGAATAATTAGTAATAATTACCAATAATTAGTAATAATTACCAATAATTAGTAACAATTACCAATAATTAGTATTAATTACCAACAATTACCAATAAGTTGTAATAATTACCAATAATTAGTAATAATTAGTAATAATTACCAATAATTAGTAATAATTAGTAATAATTACCAATAATTAGTATTAATTACCAATAATTAGTATTAATTACCAATAATTAGTAATAATTACCAATAATTAGTATTAATTACCAATAATTAGTATTAATTGCCAATAATTAGTATTAATTACCAATAATTAGTATTAATTACCAATAATTAGTAATAATTGCCAATAATTACCAATAATTAGTAATAATTACCACTAATTAGGAATAATTACCAATAATTATTAATAATTACCAATAATTAGTAATAATTACTAATAATTAGTAATAATTACAAATAATTCGTAATAATTCCCAATAATTCGTTATAATTACCAATAATTAGTAATAATTAACAATAATTACCAATAATTAGTAATAATTAGTAATAATTAACAATAATTAGTAATAATTAATATTAATTACCAATAATTAGTATTAATTACCAATAATTAGTAATAATTACCAATAATTAGTAATAATTACCAATAATTAGTAATAATTAGTAATAATTAGCAATAATTACCAATAATTAGTAATAATTAACAATAATTATTAATAATTATCTATAATTACCAATAATTAGTATTAATTTCCAATAATTAGTATTAATTACCAATAATTAGTAATAATTACCAATAATTAGTATTAATTACCAATAATTTGTAATAATTACAAATAATTAGTAATAATTACCAATAATTAGTAATAATTACCAATAATTAGTAATAATTACCGATAATTAGTAATAATTAACAATAATTAGTAATAATTACCAATAATTAGTATTAATTACCAATAATTAGTATTAATTACCAATAATTAGTAATAATTACCAATAATTAGTAATAATTACCAATAATTAGTAATAATTACCAATAATTACTAATAGTTATTAATAATTACCAATAATTAGTAATAATTAGTAATAATTACCAATAATTAGTACATTATTTGTATATTTTATTATTAATATTAAAATCATATAATTTTCTATATTATATACAATTCTCTTTTCATATGTGTCTTTTCTGTCTCCACATGTAATATTCACATTCTTTTTCAAAATTATCAACCTACTCACCAATGGATAGGTGAAAGTGAATGCGAATATTACATGTGGAGACAGAATGTTAAACACACAGATGAAAGGAGAATTGTATATAATATAAAAAATTATGTTATTTTAATATTAATAATAAAATATACTAATAATGAAATAATGTTACTATTATATAATTAATGTTTATGAAAAAATTATATTAGTATTATTAAAATAATAAAAAATCAATATAATATTAAAATTATCAATATTTGTAACATGTTTTTCTTTATTCTCAATATATTCAATCTTTACATGAGTGTTTTTTCTAACAAATTATTCAAAACCAGTAATGATTTTATATTTTATAGAGAAATACGGAAAAACGAGGTCGTCAACAATCATTATTAGGTGACCGCATATGGATAAATCAACGTAGAAATCCAAACGGTTCTGGTTTAAATCCAGTATATGTTGAGGGTGTGGAGACTTTTTTATCATTTGCGGCATCAAATTCAGAATTTGTTTCAGAAGGCAAATAAAATTCCCTTACCGAAAATGTGCATTGAGAACGTTTGACACGTTTGACAAAGTGGGAGAACATCTCTTGCGTTTTGGTTTTCAACCAGATTATGTTTTTTGGTATCAACACGGTGAACGCAGTTCCATAACAGGTGATACCAACTTGATTCCGGATCCATCCCGGTTTCAAGATTTAGTACATGATGTTGCAGGTTCATTTGTTCAACATACAGAAACTCCGGATGATATAGCTTCAAATCCTGAGTTGGCACCGTCTGAATTTTATGAGTTGTTGAAATCTGCTGAGGATGCATTATATCCTGGCTGCAAGATGAGCAAATTAGAAGCAGTTGCAAAATTTATGGCTATCAAATCAGATAACGGAATGTCAAACACCTGTTTTGACCAGATATTTTCTTTGCTGAAAACACTGTTACCCGAAGGAAATGTTTTACCAGCAAATTACTATGAGAGTAATAGGCTGGTTCAAAATTTGGGACTTACTTGTCAGAATATTCATGCATGTTCAAATGACTGCATTTTATATTCTGGGGAAAATGAGTCGTTGGATAGTTGTCCTACATGTGGGCAACTGAGATATAAAGAAGGACAACACGGGAAGTCTGGTTTGATTCCTTTAAAACAGTTGAGATATTTTCCTCTTACATCCAGACTTCAGCGTTTATTCATGTCTAAGAATACAGCGACAATGATGTCATGGCATAAAGAGAATATTTCAACCAATAAAATCTTGAATCATCCAGCCGATGGTGATTCATGGAAACATTTTGATAGAGTGCATCCATCCTTTTCTTTAGATGCTAGAAATGTTCGACTGGGCCTTTCCACTGATGGTTTCTGTCCGTTTGGATTTTATGGTAGTCAATATTCATGTTGGCCTGTTTTTTTAACTCCGTACAATTTACCTCCATCGATGTTGATGAAGGAGCCATATATCTTTTTGACTTTACTAATTCCAGGACATCCGAAGAAAAATATTGATGTTTATTTGAAGCCATTGATTGGTGAATTAAATTTATTGTGGAGTACTGGTGTCAGTACATATGATGTTGCAACGAAATAGAATTTCATATTGTGAGAAGCATTGATGTGGACAATAAGTGACTTCCCGGCTTATGGGATGTTATCTGGCTGGAGTACACATGGTCAGAAATCATGTCCTTACTGTATGGGAGAGAACAAAGCATTTATGCTCATTCATGGAAAGAAACCTTGTTATTTTGACTATCATCGCAGATTTATTCCAGATGATCATCCTTTTCGCAGAAACAGATCTCATTTCAGAAAAGGAACAGTTGAAAGGGATGGATCTCCAAAAATGCTATCAGGTTCAGAGTTAAAATTAGTTGTATTTTCATTACCTCCCATCACTTTTTCTCCCACAATAAACCAACAGAAAATTTCTGGTTTTGGGAAAGAACACAATTGGATTAAATGTAGTATATTTTGGGATTTGCCATATTGGTTTGATCTGTTGGTCCGACACATGTTAGATGTCATGCATATTGAGAAGAACTGTTGTGAAAATTTGTTTCATACAGTTTTGGATACACCAGGAAAGAGCAAAGACAATGTAAATGCACGTTTAGATCTTGCCCAAATTTGCAGGCGTCCAGAATTGGAACTATTTGAGAATGTCATAACAGAAAGGTTACTGAAACCAAAAGCAGCTTATACACTGTCTAAAGAAAACCGTTTATTATTTTGTTAGTGGATTGCAGATTTGAGACTTTCAGATGGTTGTGCTTCTAATTTGGGTAGATGTGTAATGAATGGTCATATTACTGGATTAAAAAGTCATGATTGTCATGTTATAATGGAGAAACTTCTACCCATTGGATTAAGAGGTCTATTGAATTCTGTGATTTGGGATTCCATAACAGAAATGTATCATTTTTTTCGGGAAATTTGTGCGGCTACGGCAGATTATGATGCTCTAGGAAAACCTGAAAAAGATGTTGTTGTAATTATATGTAAACTGGAAAAAATATTTCCGCCGTCTTTCTTCGAATCAATGGAACATTTGATGTTACATTTTCCATATGAAGCCAAATGTGGAGGTCCGGTACAGTTTCGATGGATGTACCCATTTGAAAGATGCATGCAAAAATTGAAAAGAAAAGTACGTAACAAAGCATCTGTTGAAGGATCTATTGCAGAAGCATATTTGCAAGCGGAAATATCTTTTTTCTGCTCCCATTATTTTGAATCTGAGTATCCTTCAAAACACAACCGAATGGGACGGAACAGGAGGAATATTGATGAAATCGACAATCAATTATCTATTTTCAACCAGTCAGAGCTTGGTTTCGATGGAATTTATGAACGCGGGCTTTCAGATGATGAACATTAGAGAGCTCATACATATGTTCTGCTCAACTGTGAAGAGATGACATCAGTTGTAATGTAAGTGTTTATATCACTTATTCTATCATTTATGTTACAGTAAATAACTTTGGTTTTTATAGGTTGTATGATAATCATATCAAGAAACAAATTCCACAAATTACAGCTACTTCTTTCGAAGAACGTCGACTGAAAAATTTCTCTCAGTGGTTTAAAAAACTGGTAACATAAATTCTTTATCTTTTAGCAACTCATTCAATGTTTAGTTTACTATATTGATAATTATTTCACAAATTTTCAGGTGTCTCAACTTGCTGATAAAATTGACAAACGGCTGTGTGTATTGAGTAACCCACCTTCCAAACTTGTTAAAACTTATAATGCATATGTGGTGAATGGATTTCGATTCCACACACATGCATATGGGGAATCGAAAATAACAATGAACAGTGGAGTTAGCTTGAGAGGATCTCAACATCGAGAAAATGAAGTTGACTTTTATGGCATACTTGATGAAATCATTGAACTCTGTTATCTTGGACAACATTACATAACCATGTTCAAATGTCGGTGGTTGGATACAGAGAGAGGCGTGCGTGTTCATCCGACTGATGGAATCATCGATATTAAATGTAAAATTGTTCTCACAGTAAATGAACCATTCTTATTGGATCAACAGGAATATCAGGTTTATTACGCAAAGTACTGTGCAACATCAAGAGAATTGACTAATTGGTGGAGTGTAATAAAAATCAAAATTCGAGACAATCAGTTTAGTCAATGTGAATGTGCTTTCACTGATGTGCAAATAATTGACGTTTTTTTAGAGAGTACTCAAAATCAATCTTTTTTACAAAGAGACATGAGTATCGATGACGACACCCCACATTTAAGAGTCGGTGATGACGATGATGTTAATGATGTCACATATGAATTTGAAATGGTAAGAGATGAAGCAACTGTAACTCGAATGGATATCGATGATGTTGAGGAGGAATATGAAGATGACATTGACATATATGAAGATGATGAAAAAGATGAAAACTGATAGTATTTCATTGTATTTGTATACAATCATAATATGTATATATGTATATATAATAGTAATTATCAATTATTTGCTAACATTAATATTTTCTGTTTCAGATGGACGACGCCACATTTCGTGAGTTGGTGGATGCTGACCTGACTTTCGATGCGGATGAGTTGCTGACAGATGACCCTCAGCCTGCAGGTGCTCCAGGGAGTACGCAGAGGGGGCGCAGTCTTTCACGATTGATGATTCCTGACCCCGTCCCCGAGCGACCTCCACGTCTTGGGTTTGATCCACGCACACGGAGGTGTGATAACATGTGTGATAACCTGTGGATTTGACAAAGATTTCATTAATCTATTCACATTATAAATGTTTATTATTTTTTTAGTTTTCCGCATATAGCAGTCGGACAGGGTAGCGCTATTTTGCGCAACTATTTCTCTCAGCCGTGGACCACATGGGAGCAGATTCCCATTGATGTGCAGTAGGCCATGTTCTTCCATTGGTTGGTACGTACGTAAATAAATAATTTTTATTTTGAAAATTATTTCATTTTTAACTTGATATTTTGATTTATTTGTTGGGTTTATGGTATCTGATCGAGGATACCATGCCTGACGCCATCCACGAGGCATGGGAGGTGGCCATGCGTGATCGCCTTCGTCAGTTTTTGCACAATTTAAGAAAAGGTGCGATGAAGAAAGCAGGAGTGTCAGATTTTGACGAGTCATGTAGAGCACACCAACCAGAGTATATTTCATCCCATGTATGGGATGGATTATGTGCGCACTGGTTGAGTGGTGCCTTTCAGAGGAGATCATCAGTGGGGAGGCAGAATCGGGGGAGACAGGAGGTGACTCATCGAGCTGGGAGTCGTTCTTTCAGTACTCATAGACAGCATCTGGTACGTACATTATTTATAAATATTTTATATAACTATAAATATTAACAATTTATTTTTTATTCTTATTGGCTGTCAAGCACCCCGATATTACAGAGTACAACGTATATCGGAGGATGTATAGTGATCCTGCTGCTAGGGAGCTCAGAGGTGATCGTCAGCATCACATTGTGGTCAGTATTATTTGTTTTCAAGTTTAAAAATTAACTGCATATAATATATTCACAATTTTAATTTTAAATTGCAAATATAGGAGTCATATGAGGCCGCAGCGTCACAGGCCCGGCCTAATAGTTAGGCCGAGTCATCATATCAGACCACTGCCCGTCAGTTTGATGAAGCGGCATGGATGCAGGCCACCCAGTATGACTTCGAGAAGGGCCGGGTAGTTGGTATCGGCTCTCGACTGACTCCTGGAGATTATTATGGCAGTGCTGCGATGTCGGCGTCCAGCTCGAGAGGAGCTCGTGCATCTTCTTCTACTACACAGTATGAGGATCAGTTGCGATCTAAGACTGCACAGATAGAGTGTCTCCGACAGGAGTAGGAGCAGATGTGTCAGCAGCATGAGAAGGAGCGTCGACGCCAGCAGCAGTTGTACGAGGAGCAGGCGAGTCGGTGGCAGCAGAAGCATCAGGAGCAGATGGAGTACATGCGCCGACTCACTCATGCTTTAGGGGTGGAGTTTCCTCCACCACCATATGCAGATCCCCCACCTCCCCCCCTTCATATTAGATATTGTACTTATGTTATAAAATTTGTGAAATCAAATTATTATTTTTTTTCTATTCGTAGTTTCTGTCTCATTATAAAATATTAATAATATTATATTTTTAAATAACAATATTAATATGAATAATAATATTATTTATATTTTATAATATTAAATTTTATATATATATTAAAATTTTATAATATTATAATTTAATTATATTTTTTGTAATACTTGAATTATTTTAATATTTGAATGTAAAATAATTCTATTATTTTTATATTAATTAAAATAAATTATTAATATTTTTTTATTTATGAATTATAATTCTAATATTATTATATTAATTAAATCATTTATTAATATTCTATTATTTTTTATTTTTGAATTATAATTCTATTATTATTATATTAATTAAAATAATTTATTAATAATTTATTATTTTTATTTTTGAATTATAATTCTATTATTATATTAATGAAAATAATTTATTAATAATTTAATTTTTTTATTTTTTTATAGTATTTGCGACGGGATACTATGCCCGTCGCAAATACTAGTATTATGAATAGTTTTTTATTTTTTTTAAAAAATAGTTTTTGTGACGGGACCGTCGCAAAAGGTATTTGCGACGGGCCCATCGCAAAAACTATTTTAAAAGGTTTTTACAAAAATACGGAGTACTATTTGCGACGGGGATAATGATCGTCGCAAAAAACGGCTGTAGTGACGGGCCCGTCGCAAATAAGTGTTGTTGCGACGCCGTTTTCAGCAACGGGCTATTTGCGACGGGCCCCCCTCGCAAAAAGCCATTTGCGACGGGATCCCGTCGCAAATGCCCCGTCGCAAATGCCAGTTTTTCTAGTAGTGTATTAACCAATATATTTTTTAATTATGATCATTTATAAAATAAATATATTTTAGTTGATGTTTACTTCCATCCTTGAATGTTTATAATTTTATTGTTTTGTTTATGTTTAACCATGGTGGTGTGAGACCCCGTTCATTGATACCAAGTTCATCATTACTATATTATAAATTTGATTAAATAATTTTTAAAATCATATATGTTTTTTTATGTTCATTATATTATAATTTTGGGTATGGTTCATAATAATTAAATCAATGAAAAATTTGTTTGAGGTAATTCAATAATATCAACAGATACCATTATAACTATCATTAGTTTTTTCTCATCCCTCATTAATAATGTTCATGAAAATTTATAATTAATAATTATATATATATATATATATATTTAAAAACATTTTTCAATAAACATTGTAAGGTGGTAATGAAAAAAATATCGTTCATGGAGGTAGTGGTCCTTAATAACACAACTGACACATTCATTTTTTTCAATAGGAGAAAAGTAGAAAAACATTGTTACATAAAAATAATAAAATGTTATAATAATAATGATATTGATATAAATATTTTAGTATCATTATAATATATTTTGGGAAGTTATAGGAATAATGAACGAAATGTAAATTAATATACGGTGATTCAGATTCCTTGCATTACTCTCTCGACAACTCCTTAGACCATCATACATTTGTCTTTTGGTGATATATGAACCTCTAAATCATGTCATGGTTATTTTTAAGATATTTTTCAACATAATAGGATTTATATTAGTTGATAAGGAGGGTTTTGAGGGATGAATTTTCAAGTAAGAGAGGGGATATTTTCGCAAATACTCTTTACTATGTAGTAACGGTATGTCACGTTCAAAAAAACAAGATCCAAAAGTGGAAAATAATACTGAGGGGATGATTCCTAGTTGATCCATCACTTATAAAAAAATAATGGATTAATTTTAAGATATTTTTGTATTTTTCCTCTTAAATCGACATTTTTACATAATTTATGTTTACATTCATTACTCATTTTTTACCTCCGTAGCTTATATTTATCCATCAAAAATTAAATTTCTGTTATTACATAATTTCAAAATGATGATTCAAAATATGAAAAAATATATATATAAGATTTAATTTATACAGGTGGAAATAATCAATTTTCCTAAAAGTGTGCTTAATGTACTAAAATAAGTTTTTGGAATAAAATAATTTTTTGCATAAAAATGAATTTACATCAAAATAATGTATATTATTAATTTCCATTATATTTAATATTCTATGGATAAAAAATTGATTTTTACACATAAAAATAACTCTAAAACTGAGTGGAGCATTATGAATTCTTAATTAAAGTAATAAGGCCAAAATAAGTTTTTTATTATAATGATGTATAACATATTGTCAAAAAAGTCACCCATGACTTCCCAATTTCAACATAAAATTTTGAAAAGATTTTTTTAAATTCTTAAACAAAAAATTATTTGATAAAATGTTTTATAAATTTTTAATTCATTCTTATATAATGATTAATTCATAAAAATTATTGTATTTGTAGAAAACGTGTTTTCTTTTATTCAGATCAACATTCTATCTTTCAAGAAAATCCTAAAAATTCACTCTAATAAATTTTTGAAAAGGATAATTTAAAATTTTCATCAATTATATATGTACCCAATATTTTAATGTATATTTTCCTCTAATTAATCAGATATATTTGATGTATTTATCCATCCATAACATTGAACATAAATGAAATTTTGAAATATTTAGATAAAATATTAAAATTTTACAGTGATCATTAAAAATGAGACATTTAATTAAAAGGATTTTATAATGGTAATATAATTATAATATATATACATATATAATGGATAGATTCAATATGCATGAAATTTAATCATTTTAGTTAAAATTACTAATATGGTCATATATTATTTCGAAAAATGTTTTATTTTTCTAAAAAATAAATTGTTATTTGATATGAATTATATTTACAGATATATTGGATTAATTTTTATATGTTATGTTTGTTATTCATAATTTTTTCACACCAATTTAGTTAGTAAACGGTATAAAATAAGAATATCATAATTTAATAATTGAAAATATAATTATCTAATGAAAAATATATCCATTTGTGATTTATGGTTTAATTCAAAAAAAGAATTTCTAAATTTTAAAAAATTATTTAGAAAACATAAAAATAATAATGGATTTGTAATAAAATGTTAAATTAAAATTAAATTATCATATTTTTGAAATAATTAATTTTCCGGTGAATAGTAAATATAATAATTTTGCTAGAAGCTATATCTTTGATAACATAAGAAAAAATTAAAAATTCTGCATACACATTTATTATATGAAATATATATTTAATAATCAATATAAACCATTTAAAAATACTATGCTAAATTTATAAAACATGTTTTTATAATTTTCAAAACATAAGCATTATTCCACAGTATGAACGGTTTGAATGCACTTATATTAAAAAGTTCACTTTACTCTCTTTGAGAAATGATATAAATATATATATAATTTATTTTCACTTCTATAGAAACGTTTAAATATTATTTAACAAGTAAAATTTAAATTTTTATTATTAATATAATATTATTATGATTAATGTCAATTACCGTGATAATGGTGAAACTATTTTTTTAATGAAATATTTATTAATATCCAATAATTTTTATCTAATAAATGAAATTTATCTAATTTAAATGATGAATTTAATATTATTTTTTAAATGATATATAATTATATTAACACTAATACAATTTACAAACATTAATGAATAAAATTAAGAACATATAATGGTTAATTGTCATTTTTCTATAAAATCTATTTTTATATATTATATATTTTAATTTAAAAGTTTATTTTATCATATTTATAAATTTAATTAGAGTAAAATGTGATTAGATTTAGGTTCAAAAAAATAAATTTTTTCTAATAGTTTTTAACATATAATTTTAAACAAAATATAAATTAATTATTAAAAAACTAGTTACCATGGTAAATAAAATTTAAAAATGTAAAAACCAACGGTAAAAGAATTAAAAAATGTTTAAATTTATGTGTAAAGTCTTATTTGAGGCATTATTGAAAAAAACCAAAAATAAATCTATTATTACTAAATTTTGGAATTATTTATCCATTAATAGTGTAATGATGTCATGGAAGTGTATAGTGTATTCACAAAATTGCCATTTTGTTCACTTATATTAGCGAATTACTTCCACGCCTCCATAGTTAAATTTAAAAAACTAATTCCCCATGAAAATATACCCATAATGAAAACCCTATAATTATTTTTCTCATCCTTGAGAACCTTGTCTGTATATGTTAGCCTAAGGAAATAATTTTCAAGGATATATCTATATGAATACCATGTTTATAATGTAATTAATACATTATTTTTAGACTTTTATTTTTTATATTACTCTAATAAAAATATTATATCCATAAAAATATAATTATTAAATTCTAATTAGTACATTGATATTTTATTCTATTAATAGAATATTCATCAGTTATTCATCTTTATCCACTATGTAAATGAACAATGTCATTAGTGTGTCTGCATAGACTACAGCCTCCAAGAAGTGATGACAACCTTTTTCACATAATGACTTATTGGGGTTGTTTTTAATGATGATATTTTTTCAATGAATAAATTATGTATAATATAACCAAGATTTTGAAATTTCAAATAATCATATACAGTAATTATCTATCATACCTTAAAAATGGAATCTTTAATTGTGAGTTGTGAGGAGTACCACCTTCATAATGTAATGTATTTTCTTTTTCATCTTGATTTTAGTCATTTTTCAAAACCAAAAAATTATTATTATTAATATTAAATAAATATTAATAAAATAATTATTCTTATATTGTAATGATATAATAATAATTCTTAATCATAATCACCCATCAGGATATAGAGTCATTATTTTTTGGTCGGTTTAACCATATACATAAATGATTGTGTAAAACTCTTTCATCGAGGACTATAAGAACATAAATACTAATATTATTATATGTTTATAAGAAATAAATTATTTATTTATTTTACTATAATGTTTATATTAATTATTTATCATATTATTTAAATATCATCGTTGATTAGAAAAATTAATGAAATTTGGAGACACAGATTGTCAAGAAAAAATGAGAAAAAACCATATAATTAATTACGAGAATATAATAATAAAATATCCACATTAAATTTATTATGGTTGAATAATGTTAATAATATTTTATATAATAAAATTAATATAACTTTTTTGGATGTAAGGTGCTTTTGTATAATTAATTACGAATAATGTAAGGGTTTCCATGTCAATCCCCCTTTGTTGATCCAGGCTTGGATATTATGCAGCAATACTCATTTTTTAGTGTCAATATTGACCCATTAATATATAATATCAAAAATAATTTTTTAATATGATAATTAACATCCATTCATGATCTTAATTATTTTGGAATATGATTTATATCATCCCTAAAATGTTACGGTTTTTTCAAAAATCAATCCTTTTTCTTGAGTTATAATATTTCTCATAATTCTTCATCTTTAATTTCATTTGTTATGAACGAATTATAGTTTTTTATATAAATTTGGATTCAAATCCTTTATATTGATCATTTGTGTTCCTTTTGAAAATGAAACCATGTTAGGAATAATTATTATCCTATTAATTGATAGTTTCTCCTCATTATTGATAATATTTATTCCTACCGGTGATCCCATTGTTAATTGAAAACATAATTATGTGTTATATAATTTTTCCACCATATTTCGATTATCCTCATTTAAAATTACTATTTTAATAAATTTTTTATTATATTGTATTTTTTAAAAGGTGTTGAAAAGGATCTTCCTTACCACCCTCGTTACTTGTCAGTTACAGGTTATCAATTCTTTTTCCCTTTTTAGAAATCTTATTTTCATTAAAATATTATATTTATATATATATTCCCCTAAAATATATACCCAGTTAATTTTCATTTTCAATCCTGGTGTTATACATGTTTTTGGCTCCCATAAAAATTACCACCTTTAAGTAAACCCTATTTTAGTAAAAATTCTTATTACTAGTACAATTTCAAGAGTCACCACAATAAATAAAATTCTATATCATTAATATCATATAAAAACCATCATTATTTTATGGATAATCTTGTTGGATAAATTTTGGTTTTATGGAAGATAATAATATATTTTCTTTGAAAATTGTTTATTTATTTCACAATGTATCACATAATTACTTTATTTTTATTATTTTTTCACATAGATCCTTCAAATAAATTTATTCATAGGAACTTCATGTTCAAGAATGATATCCCCATTTAAATTATTAAGTTTCTGATTGATTTAATTCATTATAATCTTTGGAATCCATATAATGTATCATTTAGATATACATTCAACCAAATTTGAGAAACCCACTTCCTTATCATGGGTTTGATTATGATTATGATTTATATATGGTTTATTTTTCTCATGTCTCACACATAAGTATGGTTTTGATTTTTTTCAGTAGTCTCATAATTATTTATCTCTCTAATGAATTGGGTAAAGCATTATATATCATGATATATTATATATTTGATTAGTTATTGAACCAAATCCACTATGGGACTCTGTAAACATGATGATGATGTTATTGGGAGTGACAATTTCACTACATGTATGATGCCATGTGTTGGGTGGTTTATGTACATTCAAAGATTCCAAAATCTTATGATAGTTTTTCCTTATTCTATATTTCCATGCTTATAATCACCCACTTTTAATATATTATGGGGCCTCCAGACTCTCATGTTATGATTTCTTTTCATGTTTATTCCCTTCTTTGTCTATCAATATAAACCTTTGAGTAATTTATTTTCCCCAGGGTATCCAATGCAATTTTAAAATTTATATATGGTCGAGATCATGATGTGATGTTTTCAATAAGAATATTTTTCTATATTTAATCTAATGTATTTATATGTCTAATATTCTAAATAAACTACACCTATATATCATTGGTAGGTATTTATTGAAAATATATACTAAAATGCATGAGTTAATTTTTATTTAATGCTCTTGTCAATATAATATAGAAATTACTAAATGTGTAAATTTAAATTACAAATATAATCTTGAATAAAATATATTTTTTTATAATAGATTTTAAATATTGAAATAGTTTTTCGGTGATGCTTATCTATTATAGCATAATTTTAAGTATCTAACTAAAAGGATATTTCTCAATATATGGAACATCTATTGAATCCCTTGTGTATATTTCCAATGGGGTTCTTACTATATTTTTGGGATTTATACAGTTGAATTGTATTTCTCCCATGTTCTTCATCAGTTTATTTTCCATGAAACTCAATTATAATTTTCTTATCTTCTTATTAATAATAATAATTAGAGTCTAAAGCATTATTTTCCACCTTATGTTTATATCAACAATTTTTAGAGACGTGGCTTTAATATACTGAGGAAATGATAAAGTTTACATTAGAAAAATATAGTTGATCCAAATCTATTCCATAGTGGTCATGGGATACATCATTAAAAATAATTAATTGATTTATCCACATTTTACTAATGCACATGGAATTCATGATCTATCTTGATGCATATATTTCAAAGGAAATATTAAAAAAACCATCTTAAAATACTCTCTTATTAAGGAATAAATTTCTCCTTTTTACCTTATTTTATTGGCTGAGGTCCAAAATTAGTTTACAAGAACATCAAAATAATAAACACTCAAAATTACCTTACAATGCTCCAAGAATTAAAAAATAGAAAATATAATTTCTATCATTTTGATCCGTTTATCAAAAAAATTGTATATTAGAAGACCCACTAAAGGATTATTGTTTTTGTTTCATAAATTAAAATATAGTGATTTTCTAGTTCAATGGTGCATTTTGAATATTGACATGGTTTGGGTTATTATTAATAACCAAATATAGCATATACATGAATTTGTTTACACCATATCCCATCAATTTTGGATTCTTATTGTGAGAATATCCAAATTTCCAATCACACTAATTATTATCTCAATTACTCATAGTTCTAGAAATTCATAAAAATAAAAAGAGTTAATGTAAGGACTAAATAATAATATTTTAATAAATATAGAGTAAACAATCATATAAAAACAGAACTAACATATCTAATTTTATGATATCATTGTTTAATCTTATAATTATTTTTGTTCAGCTTTTTTCTCCTTTGATTCAGTCTCATTTTAGTAATGTTTAATTATCATATAATGTTGAATATAATTCACAAAAAAATGAATCCCACTCTGATTTAAATTTAGAGTACTAGATATTTTCATAACTAGATTGTATATATCCTGAATTCATTATTCATTAAAAATCATAAAAAACACGCTCCCAAGTCCCAAAGGTTTTGTGTCATTATATAATAGTTACATAATTGTTATATTACAAAATAATTTTCCAACATGTCCCATATAATTATATATACATGATTCACTCACAATAATGTTATTACATAAATGTTTCTAAGTAAAGGGGATAAAAATATGTGAGTCATCTCAAATTACATGTAATGGAAAAAAATATCAGTGAGTCATAGAGAACATATAATTTTATTACAAACATGTTAGAAACCATGAAAAAGAAATAATTAATTAAATAAATTTATAAGATCATAGAACCATGTAAAGTGATCATAAATAATTTTTACAAGGTCATAGATCATAAAATATAAATTTATAATAGTAATGGAATTTTCATGGGAACATAACATGTATAATGGAATAAGAAAAAGAAAATGAAACTCAATACCAATGATCCATATAAATATAACATATGACAATGATATATTAGAAAATAATAAGTAGTTATAGATACATAACTTGCAAATGTAGGAAAATCCTAAAATAATCATGATTCATGGAAAAATAATATAGGAATGAGGAAAATCTTACAACAATCCTAATCCATGAAAACATAATAGGGGAATGTAAAATCAATATAAGTATTGAAAATCACAAAATATGTTAAGATTAACCACCAATACCACCATAATATAGTGGTTCCATCAACACCACCTAAATCCCATGAAATAGTTTATTATTTATTGGTACCTATATCTAATAACCTAGTGGATAAGGAATCACTACATAAATCTCGGAAAATAGTAAATTCAACATCAATACTCACTTCAATTTGTAATATCATGACATATAAATCTTTACCCAATCAATATGAGAGATATATTAGATTCAACAATCACATAATGATAAAACATATATATTTGGGCCATATAAAATCAATTTTATATTAATTCTTGAGTAACCTATGGAAAAACATTAGGGCATAACATTTATTGAATTATCATAAAATAATACATTAAGAATTGGGTGGTTGATACGTAAATTCTAATCATCCAAAAAAAGAGGAATTGTATGGTGATAAATGAATATTAATTCAATAAACGAATTATAATTATGAAATAGAAAGGAACATATAATATAAATCATAAATATTATTCTATTAATATTTTGGAAATGATTTCATAAAAACAATCTTATGTGGTACTTTAAAAATAATGTGAAAAATGTGAAAAATATTAAAATAAATTATTTTTAAAGTAAATAACATACTAATGAAACCATTATATAATATAACGAATAATGTATAATAATTATGGAGTGGAAGACACATAATAAATGGAAGTGGAAATAAATACCTTTTAGTAATTTTAAATGGTTTTAAGAACAAAATTGATAAAATAAATATAAAATATCAGTTTGAATAAGGAAAAATAAGAAATATTAATGGTATATAAGATAATACATATTTAACATTCAGATTAGTTTTTTAGGAAGATTAAACTTGATACAGGAAGATAAAATTCAATATAAAGTACGGGAATTATTATTAACAATGTTATTTTATTATGCGAGTAATCAATCAATTTGGATATGGAAATTTTAAAATACCCAATGAAAAGAAAAAATATCATATTATATAGATAAATGTTTAAATATAAAAAACCTAGAATATTATATTCAATGAAGAATAGAATAACTCAATGAAAATAAAATTGAGTCCAGAACACCCTTAAATATTTTGTAATAAATGAATCAAAAAAAAACAGAAAAAGGAGATAATGAAATAGAATTTTCAATAAAATTAATCAAAAATATCTTTGATAAGAAAATTAACTAGGTTTTTATTATCCTATGTTAAAGAGGATTAGGTTCATAATCTGAAATATGTCTTAAGGAATAGACATTGAGATAAATAACCCATACCTCGGAGTACCTATTGATTGAACACACACTAAGTCATTTTATTATAGATTTAGTATTATTATAAATTATTTTAATAAAATTAATTTCATAAATTCTAATTAATATTATATATTTAAAGTTTCTTATTGTCTTCTTATTAATTAATCATAGAGAAATTAATAATCTGGTGTTAATTGTTTTGTTTGTTCCTTGCTTTATTATGTATAGATATTTCAGAAGTCATTTATTAAACATGTGTTAATCAACTGAAAAATAATAATAAAAATTATATAGATTAATTTATTTTAATTCCATCGTGAAAAAATATTTTATGGATGTCATGATGATTTTTTTACTAAATAGATAAAAAAAAAGTTTTTGTGTTTAATTAACCAAAAAGAACAATATATTTTGTTGATGAAAATAATACATATATTTCCATTAAATAATTGAAAAATTATCTTTAATTCATCATTACTAAAAAATGTTACCATAATTTAACGTATCTTAATCATTAATGATGGAAACATTATACCATCGTTCATGTTGGTGGAAAAATAAACATAAAAATTAATGTTCTGCAGCAAATAAATATCTAAGAACACCGAGATATATTGGGAAAATCATTATTAAAGAATCATAATGATGTAAGTGTAAAATAATTATAGTGGATAATGAGATATACGATTTCTGTAGATGAGAAGGTAATGAAAGTCAAATACGAATAACGTGCTAATCATTTTCATGGGATATCCCATTATCATAATTCCTTATTTCAAAATAAAAGACTAAATTATCTTTTATATGACCAAAGACATCCAAATCTGGGAGAGTAGTTTATGATAAGAAATTATAGGGATATACTCGAGATAAAAGATAATTATTTTTTAGAGTGGCTGTAGGGGTATTAATTTATATGATAAATGGAGATGTTTCTTGGGAATATTGAGTTATGTGAATAGAAAAACATGGAATAATAAGGGAGTTATGTGATTTTTTAAAAATGTATTATTTAATCCAATACATAATGAATATATTCTAGAATGTGTTTATATAAATATAGTTATAAAAAATAATTTTATTTATTTATACTCAATTTACATAATTATTTGGCAAGGAATTTTATAAAAAATAAATATAATATACCCCTTATTATAAAATTTTGATGTGATGAATTCAAATTTTAAATCCATTTTATCAAATTTAGAGTATAAATAAGTGTTTTTAGATTCTAAATACAAACATATAATATAAAAGATAACATATTTTTGTGGAAAAATATCCTTCTAAACATTGTGATTTCTTATTATTATTTCTTAAAAATCACTAATTTTTTCATGATTATTATTCATAAATCAATAAATTGTATTCAAATAATCATTTAACAATAATATAAATAGTTTTTCAAAAATTAAAATGCATAACTCGGAAAAAATGCTTTTTAAATTTTTTTTTTTACCAATTCGAGGATTTAATTATTATTTATATCTAACTAATAATCATTTACTGAATTTTAATATATATAATAAATGTAATTCTAATAAATATTTAATAGTGTTTTTTTCTTAATATAAAAATACACAATCACATAAAAACAGTACATTAAAAATAATACATTTTACCATTCAATGTTTTTTATCACATTTCATTAAAATTACTCATTTATCTAGTAAATATTGAAAAATATAAACCCATTAATATTAAAATAAAAACAATAATATAATAACATCGTTTAAAATAATTTAATTTGATAAAATGTGGACTATGTATAAATGAACATAATATTAAAAATATATATTTAAAATATTGTTTATTAGTTATTATTTATATGTTTATATAATCTATAATTCTAAATAAAATCTTTAAATACCTCTAAATATGGCCTACCAGTGAGGTCCAAAAGGTGGTAGTCTTAGGGGATGATTTATATTGGATGGATAAAATATTGATATTTATTAGTTTGAACTTTTCGTATGAATGATTCTTCTCAAACCAAACACATTGAAGTTCATCTTGGTTTTAGCCAAGGGAAAACCCTATTAATGATACCAAATTTCCTATATTATTAAAATGATCCGCATAAGAATGGATTATACTTCGTGATATATTTCTTATTTATTTCTACATAAATTCCATTATATGATGAGTTTTAGTTATAATAATTAAATGGTTGTATTAAAAAATTCAAATTATGATTATTAACATTACCTTGATAATTTTCTCATTTATTAAATCTTATATTAAATGATTATATATTCCCAATGAATAAATTATCCCAATGATCATATATTCTCAATGGTCATATATTCTCAATGGCCATATTTCACTTTTCTTGTACCTATAAATTGGGTTACATTATTCTCTATAATTATTCATCTTTTTAATGAATTTATTTCATAATATGTTTATTATATTTCATATGATTTTAATTATTTATATTGTTAGTATATGTGAAATGATCTTCATGGTTCTTCTTGATGATGAAAATTTCAATATTTTTTTATTTTTATTTATATGATGTTTTATTCCTATTATAATTTTCTTAATTTTTTTATTTAGTTATCTTGTAATGCTTATTTCGTTTTAATGATATCCTTAAATTAAATAATACATTTTTCATATTATTTTGGTATTTATCATAAGATAATATACTATACACATGATGTTTTTAATTTATTTTCAAACTAAAAATTTGGGGTGTTATAGTATGTCACCTTTAATGATTCTCTTAAGTGACTAGTAAAAAGGATCTTTATATCTCCTTATATGGTTCCACATGCCATATATTGTTATTGAGTTGTATCTGATGATTGATAAATTAATCAATATGTTATCACATCCTTACATAACCTCAACATCCCATTAGTTGGTCCAAAATCAAGTCATGTATTGAACAACACCAACTATAAAACACTCACTAATCAACATCCTACTTCCAAAATCCACGCAACGTAATCTAGCCACACCATGAAGAACCATATAATAAGAAAAGTCCCAAAAAGTATAAGTAATTTAATCATATATAATTCGTGATCTAAAAAATTTGGATTTTTGTTCCTTTATTGTTTAATAAAACACATATATTCTGATGAAAACCTACACCATCCAAATTAGAAAGTCGAATATAGTGAAGATTCAACTTTATCAATATAGAATTAAATAATTAACAGTGAATTGTGACTTTATTTAAATAGAAACCTGAAAAAAATTGAATGATTTTTGTCCAATAATCTTTGATCCACTATGGTCATTCAATATCAATAGACAGATATATCCATTTCAATATTTACAAAAAAATCTACAAAAGCTTCATTGTATTAATATTTAGAAAACCAAACTCCATGAAAGTTTCTGGGAATGAATCCAATTAGATGCTTGAATACCATTCTAAAAATCTATTAACCTCCCCCAAGATCATTTTTTTCAAATTCAGCATTTCTAAAATGTTCTTTCATCACCAGCATTGTATCACAATATAGATCAGTTTTGCAGCTCATCCTCCATGCTAACCGTTCATATTAGTATGTCAGTTCCTAGGAACCAGTAATTTTATATTTTCTTTCTTATTATCATTAAAACGTGATATTTTTTTGGGTGTATCAGGCCATAGTATTCCGGAATACATTCCACATTTACAATGGGGAAGTTATAACACCCTAATATTAAATATTTTTTGTTTTATTTCTTTTAAAACCATTTTTTCGATATCTTTTGAAGACTATAGCACCGAAAAAAGAACTAGGGAATAATATATAACTATTTAAATATAGTTTTAGAATTGGGATATAAAATTAAAAATAAAAAAACTTATGAAATATAAAAATAAAAATAAATAATAATAATTATTAATATTAAGCAATTAACAAATTTATTTAGTGCAGTCAATTAACTATTAAGATAGATTTATACTATAAAATGAAACCTTTCTAAAAATTGAATTTTTATGCATTTATTTAATTAAACTAAATGATTTATAGATAAAAAATATTTTTTATATAAATAATATATGAACTAAAATATTATTAATTAATAGGAAATAAAAATAAGAATAATAAAAATTCATAAAAATATTTTAGTTTTTTTATAAATCGTTTTCATTGTACTTTTATGTTTATAAAATAAAAATAATGGAATTTTAGAATACGAATCTTATAAAGTAAAAAATAATTTTTAGCTTTAGTATGTTAATATTAGCTAAAAATAAATTTTTTATATTTTTCTGACATAGTTGACTTTTAGTTGAATTTTGAAAACTATATTTTTTACCAAAACTGTACCTTTTATGCCGTTATAATTATATAAGAAATAAATGAAATATTTTAAAAATTATTAGTTGATAAAATATTCATATAAATATTAATAATATATATTTCAAAATACCATTATAAATTTTGTGAACCAATGTTTAAATATTTATGAAAATATTTAATATTTTCCAAAAAAAAGAAACTATTTTTGGTCTTTTCTTTTAATTAAATATTATTATGGAAAAATTTGGTTTCGTATTTCAATTATAGAAAAATAAATTATATTTATCTTATAATAAACCAATGTTTCCATTGATAATGAATTACATAGATTATTTTATCCTAATTACAAATATTATGCTTTATGATACAAAATTTCTAAAAATATGTTTTTATAGGTTACATGTGCTTATGTTGAAATTAAATTTTTATATGAAAATAATTTTCTATCGTAAAATAGATTTAATATTTGAAATTATTTTTTCAAAATAATTTAATAAGATTATTTTTATTTTTAGGGATTAAATATTAATTACATTGGTGTAAACTAATTACTATAGTAAGAAAAAAAATTTAAATCTGAAAATTCTAATAGTGGATGACTTAAAAACATGATTAAAATAAAATTGAAAATGATATTTTGAGATATTATAGACATTATATAAACCCCCACTCAATTATTTTCCATTTTTAAATCCACATGTCAAGCGAAATTAGATTTCACTTTTTATTAAGTTGAAATATTTATAAAATTGCCATTCTCACCATTTATAAAAGTGGTATCTCAGAACCCTTTAAATATCGCCAAAATATTTCGTTACTCCTAAAACATTTACTTTTTAACCCATTAGAATCATATTACATTTCAATTTTCCACTTATCCAAGTATATTTTTCTAATACCTCCTCTTCTAAGGAAACTTCCAGGGGATAACCAAAGTCTTAAATGTGAATACTAGTTTCCTGCTTTTTTTTATTTCATTCTTAATTTTACAATTATAATTTTATAATTCATATATAATGAAATAAGCATTACCTTATATTAAATTTTATTATTAAAAGTTATTAACTATTAAAAAAAATTTCCATTTATATTAATATATGTGAAACTGACATTCATGTGTTGTGCATATTACTCACTCAAAAAGTGATGATTTGGTTTTTCACCACCTTATATCTTCACTTATTATAAGGTTGAAATTGAAGAAATAATTTTAACTATAGAATAATATTAGTATTAGGATGTAATAAATTATAATCCACCTTCTTTCCATCACATTCGTTAATAAATTAAAATAAAAAATTTGAATTTTGATGAATACCACCTCCATAAAGTAACATACCTCATATTTCCTCCAGTTTCATTATAATTTAATTAAATTTATTTAAAATTTATTAAATACCTCAAAATTATGTAAATATTATAATTATAATTCTTTAATAATGACGTTTTTCCGAAATAAATCACTCTAATAATCATAATCGCCATATAATTATGTTTTATTCATGTTTGGTTTGGTCTAATCCCCTAACTGAATAATTCTATATAATAAGACCATAATTAAATATTAGAACTTAATTAATGATAACATATGATATAAATAATAACATAAATATTTTATTTGTTTAGGATTTTAATAATAATAATAAACTCATTAATTAAATACCATCATATATTCGTTAAAAAACAAAAAAACATGTTCATCAGTGATTTTATATTAAAATATTTTAACAGAAATCCCATAGAATTAAATTACATCACCATAAATAACTATATATAAATAATTTTAGTACCTTTTAATATCCAAAAATGTTGAAATTCTTGATAATAATTATGAACAATGCATCTATTATATATCTACTTGAAAATGATCAATATTACTCACAATTAATATTGAAAATATATAATAACTAACTAATATACTTATAATTAATGATAATAATTAAAGTATATAATGGTTAAATTATTTTAATAAGGTTATAAAATAGAATATTCAAATTTTTAATTTTTTTATAAATAAGTATAGATCGCATTTGACTATGAAGGGAACAATGTAAAGGTTTGTGATAACATAATTTTCTACCATTGAGTTTTAAATATTATTATTAACAATATTTTATTCCTAGATATCATTATTTTAACTAATTAATACATGGTATTTTATTTTATCATATTTTTATAGGGTTTTAATATTCTTCATTATAACATCATTATAAAATGATCATAACATCAATGATTGTGTTACTTTTAAGGGGGGTTTTGCCTCCAATTTAGTATCTTAAGACATATTTTTTATTGTACACCATGTTTTCTCAATAATTGGGTATCTAATACCCCTAAAATATTTTATATCATGATCCTTTTATTATTCATGATAATTAATTTTTCATTTCAAATCATATCATTCAAGGGGTTTTCATTCATAAGTTTCTAAATTCATAGATTTTATTTGATTCTTTTTTAATGGTTTTGAGACATGTTTGATATTTTTCACCATCTATTATATAATATAGTTAAATCATTATGCCATTTCCTTCATGTATAACTATTATATTTCATTTAATTATATTTTAATTAAATTTAATTCCTCTCATTCCCTTTTTTTCTTACATTAGCATTACTGTAATGGTTTTTTCATATCATTTTTTTTGATATATGATTCATATTCTCCAATTTCTTATCTTATATATTATATATATTGGTCATGTATTAAATTATATATACCCTCGTATTATTTTATTTTTTGGGATTATACTCTTGTAAATCCATCACTACCTTTTCCTTCCAAATCATACTCTATTACAGACATATTTATTCATTTAATGTATTTCCTTTATGAACACTCTATATTTCCTTCCTCTGATTTGAGGGTGTTTACCTAGATTTTATATAATGATTGATAAAGGAAATTATTGAATTAATATTATTCCCCATTCACTATACGGTTTCATGTTTATAGATTATTAAATAAAAATTTATTACATTTATTTATTGGGGACATATTTAAAATTTGTATACTTCTTATTCCAATACATATACTTATTTACTATTAAGGAATATGGGTTATGTATTGATTAATTCATTGGACTAGATTAGTGGCTATTGGGGCCTGGAATTCCCCCTCAATGCATCAACATGTCTCCTAAGATAAATTATATTTGTTATTTACGTGTATGTCATTCCATAATAGAATATTTCCTAAACAAAATAAATTGATAGTATGGTCAATATTTCTTAGCTTAGGTCACGGTATCTTCATTCCGTAATTATGAATTTCATCAATAATAAAAAAATTATTATAATCCATGCATTTCATTATTGATATATAAATAATAGATATCTTATTCATACATTTTATTTAGATTATGTCATTATTTTGACTATATATTTTAGTCATATTATTTATGATCATCATATAATCATTTTTTATTATTGAGTTTTATCACTTATGTTTACCCATAGTGGTAATTTGTCTCAACTATTCATATATTATCATTTCCTCAGATTATGATGAAATTTATTTCACATGATATGTCTATGTGCATAAATTTTGTGGAGAATTTTGGAAGAGATGTTGAATAAATTTTACTGATTGAACAGATTAATATGTAGTGGAAAACAATATCCATTTGCTGACATATACAAGTTATTTTTTAGTTATGTTTTTTTCTAAAAAGTCTACAACTATAGAAAAAATTCATTTGAATTTATGTGACTCAAATTTGTTTGGTGATATTGTAATTATTGGTGGTTAAAATTGGGCCCCTTCGGTTCTTTTCATTGTTTTTATGTAAAGAATGTGTATATTTATGTTAGATTCTTGGAGGGTTAGTTTTTGGTTCCATATTTAGTATCAATATATTGTTTTTATAACATTATATGTTGTTATTTTATCATTTGAGGATATGTTTTTAGGTATACATGTCATAAAGGGGTGAAAATTTGAGGTTGATTATAATTTTTATGGTATAGAAAACCCTTTAGTATTGGTGGAGGTATTAATAGATATTTAATGTTGTTTCCTTATTAGGTTAAGAGAAATTTATTATAACCCTTAGTAAATGACTAAGGGATGCTTATATGTATAAGATAACATCATAAAATTTTGTTATATTAGAGACTATAAGGATTTCATGTAAATAACATCTTGACCTTGATATTAAAATTTCATGATGGATTTGAAACATATGTAGTTTGGTGTAGTGACCCTAAAATGGGTGTGTTGGGTTTTAAATCAATTTACACCTTGTGTATGAAAATTTATCCCAACTATATGCTAATTTTAAACTAAAAAATAGCATGATTATGCTAGTTACATTTTATCTACAAGACATTATTAATGGTTTATTATTTTTCGGAACACAGATAAGAATTATAAAAAAATTCAACTTAAATAAATCTATATTAGACTTAGAGGGATTTAGGTTGTATTAAATGATAGTGTGATTTTTTCAAGATTAATACGTTTAGATGTCGATTTTTCATGAGATCATTCATGATATTTATCTTAAAAAGAAAATTTTTAATCACATGTGTTAATCCCTTTTTGTTTGATTAATTGTTAAAGGCTGAAGGAAGGAAACTAATGAAGCATGGATAATGCGGAGATTATACTGATGAGATACATAACAAGATATTAACTACAGTGGGAAACTATGTGATTGTTAAAAACATGATATCATGAATTTTTATTAATTAAATAGTTATATTTGAATTCCCAAAAAACCCAGAGAAGATAAGTATGGATTCTCATGGAAGTGAAGGTGAAAAATATAATGAATAAAAGAATGTTTAACTTATTATATGTTAAATTGTGGGATGAATCACAAAATAACATACCTCAAAGGTACTTGAAGATGGTTTCTGTGTGTAAAAAAAGGAATAAATAAAAATATTATGGAGAAACAATCTATTGACTAACTCAATGAAAGGAAAATATTTGTTTCCTAGCCATACATAAGAAATTTAGGTAGGTGTTTCATTCAAAAAAAATTATCTTCAATTTAATCTCTCATTTATATGGACATAAATAATTATATTAGAGATATATAATTAAAAAAATGTGAGGAAACAATTTAAATAATAAGAGGACAATGTAACAGCCCAAGATTTAGTATAATATCTGTAATTTTCTTTAGAACCAAATTTGTTCGATAGCTTGTGGTGAATGGAACACCAAACCAAAACAGACCACAGACCAGTATATAAGTGTTAAAATATAGCTTTTGGATATGTGGGTAAAAATATATGAAACTAAATTATGAAATATATATATAAATAAAAATAATGTCCAACATCAATACTAATAAATTTATAAATTACAATAGTGTATCTAAATAACTAATATGACTAATTTATTCTTTAAAATGTTTCCTTTCTAAAAATTAAATTTTTTGTACTTCTTAAGAAACTATATAAATAATAGATAACATATATTTATTATATTAAATATATATGAGCACCAGTTTTATTTTTATTTGTTTGGAAATAACAATAAGTGTAGTTGATATTTTAAAAAAATGTTATTTTCCTATTAAAATAGTTTCAATTAAGTTTTTATGTTCCGATTTAAAAGTAAAAAATCTAAAATTTTATAATATTAATTTAGTAAATAAACATGAACATTGGATTCATCATTTTAATATTATATTCTGATTAGTTTTTGATATATTTTATAAAATTGATGATTTTTAGGTGAATAGTGAAAAATATAGTTTTTATCAAAACTCAAACTTTTATGACTTTATTATTATGAAAGAAAGACCTCAATATTTATAAAACCATTTTATTAGAAAAATATTTATTTATGGGTTAATTATATACATTTTAAAATACAATTACTAATTTATAAAACCTAATTTTATTATTTTATGACCAAAGGTAATATTTTCCAACAAACGAAAAAAATATTTGTTTTTTAATGAAATATGATTTTAGTAAAATTCAGTTTTTCATGATTTGAAATATGAATAAAAATTATTTAATTTTTAATTAAGTTAATTTTATCATGAGAACCAAATATATTGAATATTTTACCATACAAATTAATTTTAGGTTAAAAAATTAACATTTTTTAAAAATTGTTTTGTGGTTGTTACATGCACTAATGTTAATGTTGATTATTACAAACACATAGATATTTTATATGATAAAATATATTTTATATTTTTAATTAGTATTTCTAACTTATGTAATATGTTTTATTTTACCTTTAGTTATTATAATAAAATTACCTAGGTAAAAACATGTTACCATAGTAAAACAAAAATGCTAAAAGTGAATAGTTTAAGAGTCAATGGAATTTTTTTTAAAACATGCGTAAAAATGAATGGATGGGGTATTATTAAAAGTATCTCATCCTAAACTGAATTATTTTCCATTTTAAATCGATTTAAAATTTGAACATGTGCCCTCTCTATGTTAAGTTGAGATATTTACAAATATATCAGTCTCACCACTTATAGAATGTGTCTCTCACCACCCCTTCAATACCACTAAAAATAATGTTTATTCTTTAAACACTAAATATTTTATTTTAAATTCAGCCATATTCATTTTCATAAGCCTATGGTCATAATATGGTGTTCTACACCCTCCATTTTCAAGTATTCTTCCAATATGAATACAAATCCATCAACATGAGTACTATTTTCCTAACGTTTTTTATTTTCATTCTTACATTAAAAAATATAATTTTATAATTCATATATTATTTATTTTTTAATAATTAAATTCATTATTTTGGGATAACTATTAACCACCCTTTCCCTTTTCAATTTGGAATGAATAAATCAACGTTTGTACATTTTTTGGACAACTGCCTCTATGAAGCGACGACTTCTGTTTTCATCATGGCCTCACATAAATGAATAAAAGGGTCTTATTGAAGAATAAATTATAAATATATAATTTAAATATTATTATTAAGATTTAAATTTCATTCCAAATTCTTTCAATCTCATTATTTTAGAAATTAAAATTTTATTCATACCTTGTGATGCCTACATCATCTATGAAGTTACAGACCTCATTTTTCATCATTTATCATTGTTGTCTATTTAAATCTATTAAAAACTGATTCAACAAGTTAAAGGTATTTTTATAATATCATTATTATTTTATAATAAATAAATTATTCCCATATAAACCACTTTCATAGTAAAAATCATTCACTCATTATGTTATGTTCATGTTTCGGCCAATCTAACAAACTATTTGAAAAATTCAATAAAATAATATTATGCATGAATGTTAGAACATAATTAATCATAGTATATGATATAAATATGAAATTAAATATTATATTTTTTTATTTAATTTAAATACATATACTAAACTCATTAATTAGTATACTAAAATTTGTTCGTTAAAAAACACGGAAACATGTCATCGACATTTTTATCTTCAAGTATTATAACCTAAAATCCCATAGAATGAAATTATTTCATTAAAAAAATTATAAAAAAATAAAATCTATTATCTTTTATTATCTTTAAATTATGAACATTTGGAAAATTCTTCGGAATGAAATCTTTATCATTAAACTCGTTCAAAACAATCAAGATTACTCAGGCCAGATATTAAAAATAGATACGAACTGACTAATATATTTGTAACATTCTATATTTTCAGAAATATGTAGACAATTTGATTCAGAATTATTATATTTGGGTTGGACCTAAGGATGATTCATAATGGATTCATGGAGGTTGTGATGTAGTATGGGGATTGTTCAAATCTGAAAACCCCAAAAATTGAAGAAATCGACTTAGTCACATGGTCAGGAGAAACCGTTTAGCCAATCCCACTTGGTTTCCCTAAAAATTGTGAATATAGATAGTGGTGTTATAGGGACATCATTGTTTTTCTAAATGAATGTGACCTCATGTACAAGGTTTTTTGGAATTATAGACCACCTGTATAGTGTCATACCTCAAGGTTGGCACATTTTTTAGCCAGCTGCGATGCCAAACCATGCACCCTTATCAGTATGCGTGATTTTTTGAAACTACACATGAAATGTTTATATGTTTAAACCCTTATTTCAAACTTCTCCCTAAGTGTTCATGAGATACTCCCCCTCTCATAATAGATCATCCTCCATCTTTTCTAGGGATCAAGTATTCTCCTCAATCTGGCCTTTAATCTCTCACCATCTGATCCATTGGAAAGATTTTGGTAAGATATATCATCCTATTACTTCTATTTCCCATTTATTTTCTCCTCTACTGTGCTATTTCAGTACTAACTCATTTCCCCCATTTTTAGGTAATTTAATGATTTCTCTAATAAAAATTATTCTAGTGTGAATCAAAGGCTGAAGATGGATAGGGAAGCACTGAGGGGATTTTTTAGGTGGTTGAGGTTCTTTCTTCATGTTTTTTTGAATCCTATATTATGAATTGTTGTTCAATGTGATTAACAGTTAGAGAGATGCCTCTAAATATATAATTAAATTAAATTAAATTAAATGCCTTACCCTTCTAAATGAAAACCTAGTTAGTGGATAATCAACCCCTTGAGTAGATTTCATTGATTTATTCCACCACAATGTTTTTGATATATCCTTGAGGCCTAATTACACATTTGTATTTTTTTTCTAAACATCCCTTACAGAGTGTTTCCCAACAATTAATTTCTTGTGTAGAAATTTAAAATTAATTAGAACATTGATACATGTGTTTGGATCATATGCATCACTCTATAAATGGAATCATTGAACTAAATGAAGTAGTCAGGAAGATAGGAAATATGACTTATTCATTATGCCATAATTGGTTTTCTTGATCACATGCATTGTAAAACCTACTAATTAAGTTATAAATTATTTCTTGTTATGTGTTTTGGATTTACTAACCATGTTATATCCCCACCTTATGTCGATGGTGACATGAGAGGTTTCGACTTAAGGACCACTTGGATGGGATCTTTATGAAAAATAATTAGAGTTTCATAATGATTAGTAAATAAATCGAGCTGAAACTATCTATACATTAGATAGGCTCGCTGTACATTATCCACTTTTACATCGAGAAAAATAAAATAGTTTTTGTTGGGGAGACCCCATGTAATGGATCAGTGGTGTGATGGTTGTACCATTCCATGAGAGTGACTTGAACCCCTATGTTTGATACAAATTATAGACTCATAGGTTAGTTCCTAAAGATATTACACCATAACTGGAGTAACACTTGGTATTTCCAACTTGGGACACCTAGAATGGACTTCAATGGAATTTTTTATTTTATAGAGCCCTTATAGTGATAATTAGAGTCCCACTCTGACTGCCTTGGTTGGGCTTATGGAGCTCTTACATAATTTCAAATAATGGTTTTAGATTTGAAATGAACCACTGAAATTTTACCATCATGAATGTTTCTTCCAAGAAGAATAACAAGATTGGGCATAGTTCAGCCTCATATACACTCTATCACTCAAATTACATCTTCAGGATCTCTGGGTTCATACACATCGAACTTATGCTAAGGTAGGTATATTTGGATGGGTGTCCCATGTGGAACCCAATATGACGTACTTATTTATTTATCTTTTTCATTAATTTATTATCATTGGTTTGTTGTTCATTTTAAATTTCCTGAAATTGATTGATCTCTACGACATTGGTTGGGGATAATGAGTGTAACGAACTGAACTTTTTTATAGTTTTCATTTCTTAATTTTTTGGTGTGATTTTATTTTATACTCAACAAAACTACTTCATTTAATAAAATGAGTATAATTAAAAATAGACTATTGGGTTTCGACTGTTATATGACCATGGGAAACTAAATGTTACAATTATTTTTTATAAATACAAGTGATCTTGGTTAATTCTGAAAGAAGATTCGATGGCCCCATCCAGTAGTCTCAAGCTGATCGAAGCCCATTTGACAGAACTTGGGAAGGAGGTAGCACCACTGGGCTTTCGTCTGCAACAATCTCATGCTAAACTACATCATGTGAAGCTGGAATGAAATCACCTTTGCGAGATGTACAAGCTGATAGAAATCACTACTCGGGCAATGATAGTCATGCTTCCCTCATATTCTCTCACCTTAGCACACATTATAATTAGGCCCTATACTGGGGTTATAAGGGGCTATGTAACGAGACTATAACTTCTTTCTGTAAGCCTTTGAGATAAATAAAATTGTGATTACTTCTTATGGTGAATTTTCAAATGTCTAGATAAATATAGTGTGCATATTATTGATGAATTTAGAAAAATAATATTTTAAAATATTTATATAGGCCTTAAATAATTAATAATATTAAATGATTTTCAAAAAATGTTCTTCAACAATTATGTTCAGTAAGAAATTTTAAATCTAATAAGAACAACTAAATTTTTAATGAATAGTAAATTATAAATATTGATTTTATGATTATGATTAGTAATGTGATCAAATATATTATGTAACCTCGCCTAAGAAAGTGTTAATATAATTTAGTCACCTTGATTAAGTAACAAAATCCAATAAAATAACTAAATAACTGTTATAGAAATTATTAGCCAAGTATTAGTTTTTTGGGTGAATAGTGTTTTTTATTTAAAACTAAAATTAAAAATATTTAGAAAATTATTTTTATAAAATAGTGTTCATTTTTAAATTCAGAGCATCGCTATTAGGATAAGGTTTTTTTTGTGGATTTTTCTAAAAAAGTTGAATTTTTTGTGAATAATGAAATTACAGTTTTAAGTTTCTGGTGTTTAATGACATCATTAAGTCTGTAATAATTATGAAATCATTACGGTTTACTTATGAATAGTAAGATAAGGTATGAAGTGTCCAAAGTGGCCAATACCATGGGAAAATTCCATGGGTAGTCCCATGGTATTGCCAATACCTCCGATGAGGTGTCCCTTGGCCATTAATGACTTGTCCCCTCACTTCTCCTATAAATACCAAGCCTTTTCCTAAATCATTTCATTTCCAAATCCTCATCAACGAATTTATGGTATTATTACCTTCCAGGGAGTCCTCACAAGGTATACTTAAGCCTCTGAAGTTCTTAAACGTCATGATTTTAAAATTACTCTTCAAGGTAAAGGATCCTTTCACCCTCCTTTTTATGCCATGACTTCTTTTATGTTGTGTCTTTGAGTTTCCAACTATTTCTGTTGATGGTATGCTCATATATTTTCTAATTACTATCCATTTCATGTATAATTGTTGAGATACCCTTTCCTCTCTCATCAATTAGTTTTCTAAATTTTTATGTGACGTCGTTAGTCTGTCAAATTTTCCGTAAAAGAAAGCACGTCTTCTCTTTTCTTTCATGTTTCATTTTCATGTGGTATGTCATTCAAATTTACATAAAATGTTATTATCTCCATGTTATTCTATATTTATAATTTATTATAAGTTATTTATGAATGGGTTACTCGTTTACCCTCTCATTCCATTGTTTTCTAAAACATTTTTATATAGTCGTTATGATGGAGATATTTCGGCTCAAAATTATTGTCTCTTTCTATCCAGAAATTATCTTTTTTTATTTATGTAAATACCCAGAACTATTTCGTTTCATTGGGTGTCCAAAAATATATAAAGATTATTAATTTGAATCTTTAATTGACATACATATAACCCTCACTCCCTTTCCATGGGTTATAAATGACATAATTATCTTTCTTAAGAACTTTTAAAACATCATGATCATGAAATGAAACCCATTTATTTTATTCTCCATGGGTAATCTATGAAATTTTTGATTATAATATTTGTGGATAACATGTAATGAAAGAAATAGTGAGGGTGTACCCTGTTATATATCCAATTTATTGGGTAAATAATTTATCTTTAGAGATGACAAGTTTCACAATACCATGGTGAATAACCTTGGAAATATTTATGACTCCTTGGGGATGGAGCTTGGTGATATGTTCATGAATGTATAAATGAAATGTTTAATCCACATATTCAATTTATGTTCAATGTTATTTTCATTATGATATTCATATAATTCCATTGAACATGTCTTTATGTTGTTATTCAAATTCTTATTGTTAATACAAGTAAACCGATTCCCGTGTCTACCCTTATTAGGCCTTCTGTTCACCCTTTCCTTTGATTTATGTCTCTAGGATATGAGATGAAGTAATATTACATAGTATAATAATATGATGAAGCCTTATAGTTGGATTAGAAAAAAATTTTATGTTTTTTTCATGTTTTATGTCCTTGATTTCCAAGACACTAGACTTTAAAGATCCTCAGTTTATAAAATGTAATGAAAAGGAATGTATTTAAAAGGTGGGTTTCCATAGTTGGTATCAAAGGATAGTTTATTTGTTTATGGAAATTAGGATATGAAAACATTATGAATAAACCTATAGAAATGTTTAGATATTGGAAAACTACCTAGTATTTTGGGGAGTATTGAGATGTGGTTTATCTAGAAAATACATCCATGTCTGGATACGAGCAGGTAGACGTGGCTCTGGCACATATTTACATAGGGGTAAATCCCAAAAACACTTCTTTGAGCTAGACTCGAATGGGAACATGTACACAACAACGGGACTTGTGGCACTTTTCGTTATGACACTCCTGGGGGATATGTTTGGTTAACATCAATCTTTTTATGAATCATTTTGAAGGAATTATAGAAAAATGTAATTGATTAAGCTTGATGTTTTAAGACATAGAATCCTTTATAGTTAAAATATTCACAAATGAAATAAGTTTCTCACAGTGATTTTATTCTTTTAGAAAATGGTGGAAAATAGGGGGAACCATGAAAATGGTGACTGAAATGGACTATGCACTGACAGACCTCTAATTGATGCCAGAATAGAAATATTCATGAGAATGATGAACCAATTGACTCAAGTTATGGGAAATAACTTGAATCAAGCTGATAGACGGATCTAGCCACGAAGGGAAAAATATTATGTTGAGTCCTTTATGATTCAACAACTACCAAAAATCAGTGGATCGACTGACCCATTGATTTTTGAGTAGTGGATCAGCTCCATCGAGAAGATATTTTCTGTGCTCCACTATTCAGAACTAGAGAAGGTCACCCTAGTTTTCTATTGCTTAGAAGGAGAAGCTGATCAGTGGTGGGAACTGATTAAATAAAAAAGTAATAGAGTGGAAGTTGAATATATGGAGTGGGGAGAGTTAATATGGATCTTTTTCAATAATTATTTCCCTTGTTCCATGAGAAAATGAATGGAGAAGGAGTTTCTCCAGCAATAGCAGAAGGAGAACAAATCTGTCAGAATCTTTGAGATAAACCTCACCCGACTTTCACTATATACCTCGAGCATTGTCATGGATCCAAATGATAAGGTTTATAGATTCTTTTGTGTACTAAGACCTCATCTGTGGAAGAATATAGCCAACCAAGACTATGATATCTATGAGGATATCGTGTAGATTGCGATGAAATTTGAGCTAGAGTTTGGTGAGACACAATGGTATTAGAAATCAAATGACAAGAAGAGATTGTTGGAGCCATGATTTGGGAGGACCTTTGATCAGGGAAGAGGAGGAAAGAAAGTTCAATATCCCATATTTAATTAATGTGGGAATAAGCATTCGGGTAACTTCTTGATCAGGAGTGGGAAGTGCTACAAGTGTGGTAGAGATGGCCACATTACGAGGAATTGTCATGGTGAGGTGAAACCTCAACTTCCAAACACTAAAGACAATGGGAATATGGTGCAAGCCCCACCTAAGTTCCAATGCATTTACTATGGATAACATGGGCACTTTTCCAATCACTGTCCAAATCTGAAGGTAGTGGAGGTGAACCACAATCAACCTTAGCAATGGCCAAGTGATCGAGGTCGTGCTTTTGATATCACAACAGCTGAAGTTGATGCTCCGAATGATGTGGTAGGAGGTACTCTTGTTGTTCCCTCAATGCTAGCAAGTACTTTGTTTTATTCTGGTTCTATGAATTCCTTTATTTCCTCTAGTTTTGCAATTAATTTAGAGTCTACACCTGATTTTCTAAACGTAGATTTATCAGTCAAGACTACTGGTGGGATTATCTAACTGTCATCCGTGATTAGAAACTCCAGTATTTAATTAGTGATAAATATATTATTGCAAATAAAGTTGTCATTCTCATGATGGAATTTGAAATTATACTAGGTATGGACTATTTCTCAAATTATAATGCTAAGATCAAATGTAAAAGCAAGGAAATATCAGTAGTATTTTAAGGAAAACCTAAAGTTATCTTCCATGGGGATATATCTCAACCAGATATTGGTATACAAGAACCTCTTATATCCTTCTTCATGGAGTTGATCAGTGATGAAGAAGAAGGATATGAGAGTTTAAGGATAGGAAATGTCACCATCGTCCAAGAATACGTTGATGTATTTCCTGAGGAGTTACCCAGAACTCCCCCAAAAATAGAGGTAGAGATCTCCATTGAACTCATATCTGGATCTAATCTAATATCAAAGACCCCATATAGGATGGAAAATGTGGATCTGGAAGAATTAAAGAAATAAATCCAAGATATTTTGGAGAATGGGTTTATCTGACTGAGTGTGTCTCCTTGGGGAGCACTGGTTCTCTTTGTGAATAAGAAGGATGGATCGATGCAGACATGCATTGATTATAGAGAACTGAATGGGATCACATTAAAGAACAAATACCCTCTTCCAAGAATTCATGTCTTATTTGACCAACTTCTTTGGGGTCAATTCATCTCTACGATTGATCTTCGATCAGGCTATCATCAATTGAGGGAGAAGAAAGAAGATATTCCAAAAACTACCTTCTGATCAAAATATGGGAATTATGAGTTTGTTGTTATGCCCTTCAGACTAACAAATGAACCTTCTATTTTTATGGATATGATGAATAGAGTCTTTAAAGACTACCTTGATAACATTTTGGTAGTTTTTATTGATGATCTTCTGATATATTCTAAAAGTCGTGAGGAGTTTGAAGATCCATTAAAGGATATTTGGAAAACTTTGCGGAAGGAGAGGCTTTTTGGGAAGTTCAGAAAATGTGTATTTTGGTTATAACATGTTGCTTTCCTGGGGCACATTGTAACCAATGAAGGAATCATAGATGACCCTGCAATGAAAAAAGTTGTATATGAGTGGTCATAAACTACAACAATAACTAGGTTTCATAGTTTTAATGCATTAGTAGGATATTATAGGAGGTTTGTGAGAAACTTTTCAATACTTTCTAATATATTAACCAAGTTAACTTTAAAGGGGTCCAATTTCATCAGGACAATGGATTGTGAGGATAGATTCCAGGAGATGAAGAATAGATTGGTTACTACACCTATGTTAACTCTTCCCTCATGTGGAGAAAGATTTGTTATTTTTAGTGATGAATCTATAAAATGGATTGGGTGTATCCTCAAAAAAAATGACAAGGTCACTGCTTATGCATCTCGATAGTTGAAGACACGTGAGAAGAATAATCCTACATGTGAGATGGAGCTGGCTATTGTGGTTTTTTCTCTACAGATATGGAGGCACTATCTTTATGGGGAGAAATGTGATATATACACAGACCATCGAAGTTTGAAGTATTTTTTTCACAGAAGGAATTGAACATGAGGCAAAGGAGGTGTTTGGAACATCATAAAGACTATTATTGTTCAATACATTATCGTCATAGTAGAGCAAACAAAGTTGTTGATGCATTAAGCCAGAAAAACCAGTTGTTCTGTCCATGATATAGATTCAAAGAGGTCCATTGATCAATGACCTAGTAAAATTTGATATAGTAATTATTAAGGAAGGGACATCATAAACCCTAACCCAATTGATTTCTCAACTATTATTACTAGAGAATATCAGGAAACAACATAAAGGAGATCCTTTGTTGCAAAAATGTTTGAGGTTATAAATGATTGGAAGTTTCCTGAGTTCAATTTTGATCAAGAAGGTGTACTGAAATTTCATACAATACTATGTTTTCTATATATTCTAGAAATAAAGAAGGATCTGATGGATGAAGCTCATAGCTCTACTTTCTCTATACATCCTAGAAGCACAAAATGTATAGAGACCTTCGCGATCATGATTAGTTGGATATTTTTAAAAGGGAGATCAATGACTACAATTCAAGGTGCTTAGTATTTCAGCCAGTGATGGAAAAATGAAAACTTCCAAAATGGTTATTGCAACAACTACACATACTAACATGGAAGTGGGACAATATCACTATGAACTTCATCACTGGCTTCCTGAGAACTTCCAAAGTAAATAATGAGATATGGGTTATTATGGACCCTCTCACCAAGACTGCCCATTTTTCTTTATCCAAAAAGATTTCCCTCTTGATCAACTTTACAAGATTTACGTGAAGGAAGTGGTAAGGCTGCATGGAGTTCCACTTTCTATCATATCAGATCGTGATCTATGGTTCAAATCAAAATTCCCGAGAAGTCTTCAACATGCTCTTAGCACTAAATTGAATTTTAGTACGGCCTATCTCCCCCAAAATGATGAAAAATTTGAATGGACTATTCAAACACTCGAGGACATGCTGAGAACATGCTTAGTGGAATTTAAAGGTGGATGGGATCAACATCTCCCTTTAGTTGAGTTCTCATACAACAATAGCTTCCACTCGAGAATTCAAATGGCACCCTGTGAATCTCTATATGGGAAGTGATGTATAACTCCTACGTGCTGAGATAAAGCTGTTGAGAGAATGCTTCTTGGGCCTGATCTTGTGCAATAGATGACAGAAAAAGTCCATTCCATCCAACAACACATTAAGTCTGCTCAGAGTCGGAAAAAGAGCTATGCAGACAACCATCAAAGGGACTTGGAGTTTGATGTCAGTGATAAGTTCTTTCTTCGAATTTCACCTTGGATGAGAGTCATGAGGATTGGGGAAAATGGGAAGCTTAGCCCTAGGTACATTGGCCCCTATGAAATCCTTGATCGTGTTGGAGTAGTGGCCTATCGTCTTGAAATTTCTCCAAATCTAGAAGAAGATCATTTTGTATTCCATATATCCCTCTTGAGGATATATATACGTGACCCTTCACATGTACCAAACTGAGAGGTGGTACAACTTGAAAATGACCTCTCTTATAAGGAGCAGCTGGTGGAGATCTTGGATCGTACAGACAGGGTTCTATGTAACAAGACTACCCCCCCCCCTTGTTAAAGTGTTGTAGAGAAACCACAAATATGAAGAAGACATGTGGGAACCAAAAGATTCTATGAATAATAAGTACCCACACATTTTCTCATCTGAGGGTATGAGTTAATAATTTTGGGGACGAAATTTCTTAAGGGGGGAAGAATGTAACGACCCGAACATTTTAATAATTTTTGTTTCCTAATTTTTGGGTGCTATTTTATTTTATACTCAACAAAACTATTTCATTTAATAAAATGAGTGTACTTAAAATGATACCATTGGGTTTTGACTGCTATATGACCATTGGAAACTAAATGTTACAATTATTTTCTATAAATACAAGTGATCTTGGTTAATTCAAAAAGAATATTAAATGGCCCCATCCAATAGTCTCGGGCTGATCGAATCCCATCTGACGGGACATGGGAAGGAGGTAGCACCACTGGGCTTTGCTCTAGACCAAACCCATACCGATCTCCATCGTGTGAAGTTGGAATGGAATAAACTTCACGAGAAGTTAAAGATGATAGAAATCACTACTTGGGCAATTTTGGTTGAGCCGCCCTCAGATTCTATCACCATAGAACACCTTACACATAGGTCTTATGCTGGTGTTATAAGGGGCTATGTCACGAGACCGTAACTGCTTTGTGTAATCCTTTGAGATAAATAAAATTGTGATTTCTTCTTATGGTGAAGTTTTTGATTTTGAAAATATCTAGTTAAATATAGTATGCATATTATTGATGAATTTTAGAAAAATGATATTTTAAAATATTTATATAAACCTTAAATAATTAATAATTTGTAATGATTTTCAAAAAATTGTCTTCTACAATTATGTTCAATAAGAAATTTAGAATCTAATAAGATCAACAAAATTTTTGATGAATAATAAATTATGAATAGTGATGTTCTGTTTATGACTATAAATGTGATCAAATGGATTAAGTAACCTCACCTAAGAAATTATTAATATAATTTAAGCACTATGATTATGTAATATGATTCAATAAAATTGGTAAATAATTGTTTCAGAAATTATTAGCCAAGTATTTGTTTTTTTGAGTGAATAGTGTTTTTAATTTAAAAATTAAATTCAATATATTTAGAAAGTTATATTTATATAATATAGTTAATTTGTTAATTCAGATCATCTATATTAGGTTAAGGTGATTTTTGGGGATTTTTCTGAAAAAGTTGAATTTTTGGTGAATAGTGAAAATACAGTTTTTAGTTTCGGGTGTTTAATAACATCATTAAGGATGTAATAAATTATGTAATCATTCTAGTTGACTTATATGAGGTGCCCCATCTAGACAATACCATGGGGAAATAGCATGTGAAAGCCCATGGTTTTTCCAGTACCACAGATGAGGTGTCCCTTTGCTATTAATGACTTGTCCTCTCACTTCTCCTATAAATACCAAGACTTTCCCTCACTCATTTCATTTCAAAATCCTCCAAAACTAAGTTCTGGCATACTTACATCCGAAGGATTCCTCCCAATGTTCCCTCATACCCCCAAGATCTCGTAAAAGAAGCTTTCGAAGTTACTCTTCAAGGTAATGGATCCTTTCACCCTCCTTTTTAAGCCATGAATTCCTTTATGTTGTGTCTTCTAGTATCCATCTCTTTTCATTGAGGTTATGTTCATATATTTTCTAATAACATTTCATTTCATTTCTAATTGTTTAGATACCCTTTCTTCTCTAATTAATTTGTTTTCTGATTTTTTATGTGACGTCATTAGGCTACTGAATTTTTCGTAAAAGGAATTGTGTTTTCTCTATTCTTTCATGTTTCCTTTTCATGTGGTATGTCATTAAAATTTACATAACATGTTATTATATCCATGTTATTATATATTTATACTTTATTATAATTTATTTATGAGTGTGTTACTCTTGTACCCTCTCTTTCATGTTTTTTCTAAAACCTTGTTATATAGTCATTATGCTGCAGAAATTTCTCCTCAAAATTTTTATCTCTTTCTCTCCAGAAATTATCTTCCTTTATTTATCTAAATACCCAGACCTATTGAATTTCTTTGGGTCTTCATAAATATATATAGACGATGTATTTGATTCTAGAATTGTCAAAAATATAACCCTCACTACCTTTCCATGGGTTATAAATGACATAATGATCTTTTTTTAAGAACTTTTCAAACATCACGATCTTGAAATGAAACCCATTTATTATTTTATCTATGGGTTATTTATGAAATGTTTGATTTGATCTATGTTTCTCACATGTAAGTAAAAAAATATTAAGGTTTCTCCCGGATAGCACTCCAATGCATTGGGTAACTAATTAATCTCTAGGGATGACTAGTTTCACTATACCTTGTGAATAAACGTTTTAATTTTTATGACACCTTCGGGATGGACTTGATGATATGTTCATGAATGTCTAAATGAAATGTTGAAGATAAACAGTCATGTTATTTTATATGTTATTTTCATTATGATATTCCTATACTTACATTTCACATGTCTTTATGATGTTATTCAAGTTCTTATTGTTAATACAAGTAAACAGATTCCCTTGTTTAAACTTACTGGGCTTTCTGATCACCCATTGCTTTGATGTATTTATCCAAGATATTAGATTAAGTAATTGAACATTTTATGAACATATTATGAAGCCTTAATGGTGGATTAGAATAATTTTTTATATTTTTTCCCTAGTTTTATGTCCATGATTTCCAAGACACTTGACTTTAAGGATCCTTGGTTTGTAAAACGTAACGAAAAGTTATGTATTAAAAAGGTGGGTTTCCACATTGAGTATATATCACACCCTTATTTTTCTTTCATTGGTACCCAATAAGACTTCATGGTTGTAGGTATAGATATATGGAATCATACAGCTTCTGATACTTGATTACCATTTCTAGGATAGATTATAGGGTTATATAAAAGAGACTATTCTCTTGATGGTAGTTGATGTTGTTTTTGGCCATATTTTGCTTTTGATAGAATGTGGTATATGCATGTATCCCATGTTACCTACATACAAATTTTTTGTTGATATATGAGGATCACCATCATTTTTTATATACTTATTATTTTCGTACTTCTAGTTATTTATTTATCTCAAAGGATTATTTAATTTTTTTCAACTTCTATCATTCAGTTGACATTGCTTCTGCTACGGTGGGTTACATGTCTTATCATATAGTTTCTACTTATACTTTTTATTATTCTATATATATTACTATGTTCTATTCTGACTAATGAGGGAATATTATCTCCATGGAAACATACTAGGACCATTCTTCTAGTCGACTTCTTCGAGCATTTGGGGAGATGCACTTGAGGTCTTATGGGACACCATCTCATGGAACTATTAATTAGCATCAGGTGGAGGATACTACAAATCGGTATTTGAGGTATTTTTGCTTTTTGTCTTTTTTCATGGGTTTATAATAGTTACTAGGATGTTGGAATTTGGTAATGAGCTAGTTCATGGGAGTAGCTGACCCACCTATAGGGGAAACCCAAATTACCTAGGATTGATAAATAATGTTATTGTTTGGGTTTTTAAAATTTCATGGATATTAGCATTGGGTGACACAAATTATTTTTTTGTTTTTTTATCTATAAAATTTCTAATATCATAGGTTGTTTTACACTATGAAATCTATATTAGGGAATATTAAAAATCGTGCATCGTACTAGGCACCAGAGTATTTGAAATTTCTTGTCATATCAGTTTTTTGTGTCTATTTCTTGCATTACATGTGCTTGTTGTGTTTCATTATTCATTATCCCCTACAGGATTGTGAAAACATAATTTACATTTAATTTGGATTCCATAACCTAATAGGTTTTTGTTCCATTGTTTAACAATGACACCTTAAGTAGTCGGTTGTGGAGTATTGATCCAGGTACAATTGATCTCATAGATTGAAACCTAGTATGGTAAGGATTAGATTGGTTACATATTAAAATATATAAGGTGTAAGGGCCCATATAAATTGTAAATAATGATACATCTAATCCAAAAATTGAAATATTTTTAAATACAAATATGAATGAAAATGAATATACCATTTTAAATGAAATGGTCATATTATAAATGTTATATGAGAAAATGAGTCTATCCCAAACATAGTAGTGGTAGTAGGTTGGGTCTTATATGATACTTATGTGAAATTTTTCAATAACATATACATATATCTTGGAGAAAACTAGGATTTTTGATGTTCTTATGGTAAGTCCATGACCTTTTACATTCTTTATCACTTGTCCTATGTTTTATAAATATTTTATGAGGAATGAAATTCAAATTTTGAGATTTATTTCACAATGAAAGAATTGTGTTGTAAGTCAAGAGAGTGGCGATGATCATACTCTTGAGGTGGTGAGATCTAATCCACCTATAGTACCTTCTATAGTTCTACTGAAGGATCCTCCTTCAAATCATCCACTTGGTGGCGATGCTCAGTTTGAGGATATAATATTTCGGTTGATACAATCTATTCAGGATTCCCCCGACCAACCCCTATTATAGCATATTTGAAAAGGTAGTTACAGTATAAGAATCCTCCCACCTCCTCAGGGGATAGACATCCATTGGCCACTATGTCATGACTAGTGTCCATTATCTCTATCTTCGACACATTGAGACACCTACAAAGTGGAGGATCATGCCTTCCACCAATATGCTACATAACTCTACCAAACATTAGTAGGATATCCTTAGTCCTTCCAGTTGACATCAAGGTATGGTCTTATAAGACATCTAGAAACCCTTCTTCGACTTATTCCTTCCCCAAATGTTAGGAGAATACTATGCATTAGAATTCATAAACCTTAAGAATTGTGACATCTCGGTGATGGAGTATTCATATCGCTTCCTTGAATTACAACGTTCCATACTAAACTTGTACGGTGTTGAGATAATGACTTCAAGATGATTTTATGATGGGACTCATTATTACCTCAAATATTAGGTGAACATCTTTTGGATGAACACCATTTCAGTGGTAGTGAATTAGGCCTTCATCAATGAGAAGAACCGGAGGGAATATAGAAATATAAGCTAGTGTATTTACAATTATAGATAGGGAAGTGGTTTATTCAGTAGTAGGAAGATTAATTTCAATGGTATATATAGGGTAAGTACTTACTAGGTGTCATGCACTAACAACAATGTAGTGTGTAACCACTATCGCAGGCCATGTAGTACAATTCCCAGTGAATTGTGAACTCAATTAGGTGATGAGCTTCAAGCAGGATGGGTCACCTACATCATTTCTCTCATCCTTTTCCTCATGTTCCATGTAAAAAGTGTTCTATGCCAGCATAGCTTTTTTATGTAGGGTCAATGACTTGACATGACTCATGAAGTTTTTCTTCTACTATCTAATCTAGCTGAGGAGGTGGTCATGGCCAATGTAGTTCCTACTCAAAGTTTCAAAACCAGTAGGGTGGACCTACATAGTCTAGTCAGACAGTGTCTCTCGGTCATGGTTTGGGCTATATATATGTAGTATAACATGTTCCTAAGGAGTAGATTCCAGACCCATCTATAATTAGAGATACTATTTTGGTAGTCTATACTTTTTTATCTTCCTTTTTTGACATAGGTTCATTTAACTATTTCCAATCTGCAACAACAATAGAAATTTTTGGTCCAGTGCAAGAGTATTCCAAAGGAATGATTACTCTTTATACTGATTTTGGATTTTGATCAATGGGTATATTATATTTCAAGGATTTCCCCATTGAAATAGGTGGGTACTATTTTTATTAGAGTTTCATTATAATTGATATAACTTTCTTCGACATCATTCTCGGTATTAAATGCGTTGTTCCATGTCTAGCCCAGGTTGATTGATATCACCATCATATGTTGTTCATATCACCCAAGGGTAAAATGTAAATACATTAGGGATAATATGATATCCTTGAAATTTAATCTTGACCTAAGAGCATTGGGTTCGGTGTAGTGGCAGCCCATATGGTGAGTCTCTTCATGAATGATTAGGGAATGATGTTTTTGTAATTCCCTCCAATTTTGGATTGTTAGAGGGGTGTATTCTCTGATGAATTCTATGGATTAACTTCATAGAGAGAGGTTGATTTCATCATAAATATTGTTCTATGTGTCGAAAAATATTCCATTTCTACTTATAGGATGACACGTATAGAGATCAATGAACTCAAGAATAAGCTTGAAGATCAATAGGAAAAATGTTTTATCTGACCTAGTATATTTCCATAGGGTTCACCTGTCCTTTTCACAATGATAGAGGATAGTACCCTTTTATTGTTCATGGATTACCCATGACTGAGCCAACTTATGGTGAACAACCATTATCAACATCCTCTTATAGATAACCTCTATGACCAGATCTAAGGAGCTACGGTTTTCTTAAAGATCGATTTTAGGTCAGGAAACCATCTAGTTCTTGTGAAGTGAGCAAAAATACCATGTACAACATTCTAGAAATTCTAAAATTGGTAGAAGTATATAGTCATATTGTTCAATATTACGAACACACCATATTTAATTATGATTCAGGTGAATTAGGTTTTCCTCTTGTATCTTGATTCCTTTTTTGTAGCCTGTGTAGACAACATTGTAGTATATTCTCAAACTAGAAATGGGCATTCCAACCATCTTGAGATCTAGATGAATACACTAAGATAACACTGACTATATGAAAAGAATGGTAAATGTATATTTTGGATTAACAAGAATCACTTATTTCGTCAAATCATTCTATTGTATAGAATATACACTAAACTATATAAGGTGATCGTAGTGGTTTTCTATGAGCAGACTAAGAATGTCTATCACAAATACAGTTTCCTGGGGATGGATGGCTATTATTGATGATTCATTCAGTACTTCTCATTCTAGGAGGTGTTTCCTTTGGGTTTGACCAAGAATAGTGTTTAATTCAATTGGACAAATCCTGTGAGACATATTTTTAGGAGTTAATGGAATGATTGTATTCTAAATAGATCATAATTATACTAGACCCGGATAGAGGATATTCCATTTTTCTTAGTGCTTCAGGGATTGAGTTGGGTGATGTTATGATGTAGGATGATCAAGTCATGGCATATGGGTGCTACCATTTGAGGACTCGTGACATTTATTACACTACACATTACCACTAGCTAGTAGTGGAGATGAATTCTTAACATTGTTGAATACATTATCTATTAGGTGAGTGGTTCATTATTTACATAGATCACTAAAGTCTCAAATACATCTCCACACAGTGTGACTTGAATCTGAGATTGAAATGAAGGGTTCAGTACCTGAATTGATTCCACAATAATCTTGCATACACACCAGAAGGGGTAATGTCATAGTTGACTCCTTGATTTGGATGACTAAGACACAATATATCAAGGAGGCTAGTGTTGAGTGGATGTTAAAGGGTCTATTGTCTGAAATTCCCTTGGGCATTTAGGAATAAAATAGAAAACTAGTCTTAGTAATTCAGGAAATCAAATCCTATAAAGACCTATAAATTTCAAGGAATTTTTTTTTCTTAAATTCTTTGGGATTTTACGTGTACACAGTTTTTGACGGCACATGATTCTGAGGCCCGGTGTGGCTAGAATCAATTTATGAAGTTTAGCTCGAGTACGATCAGTGAGAGAATGATCGAGTTTTTCTAACTTTTGAACCAGTGCTCGGAATCGAAATCTGAGGGCACCGATGAAACCGCAGCACAAGTAATTGCTTAAGAAGTCATTCACTGGAGTTACATTTTCTCAGGAGGTGTTATTAAAAATGAAGAGGTTTAATTGAAGAGTGAAATGAAATACGTGTTACAATTTTATTTCTACTCTAAGTAATTATAACCTACGTGTGGAAGTTGATGTGGGCCCCACACGATCCCCACCATTTCAAATTCCTCTAACCTCTCTTAAAGTTGGAAAACCCCCCCATTAATTTGTAACTCACCCACTCTCCCTCTTTAATTTCATGTCAACTCTAGAATTAAATTGATTGATTAAAGTTATTCATTTAATTTATTTTGAGTTTGAGTTATTTTACAGATTTGAAAATGCATGGCAAGTGTTAATAAAATAAGAAAGCCCTTATTTTATTTGGGGGATGTTTAGTTGTGGGAGGATCTTTGGAGAGAATACTCAAAGTCTTGAGGATCGTCATCTTCTTTGTTGGAGACCACGAAGAACGTCAAGACCTCGACAAAGAATGATGTCACCTCAAGGAGAGATTGACGTGCCATCTATTCTCCTCTCTATAGCTGGTGTGTAACGCCTTTTTCCGAAGAACGATGACACACCCTCTTTCGATATTCTCCCTACATCAAAGGAAGGAAGACTCAGTTTTCTCCTTGGACGTTCTCTATCAACATATACGGATCTTCACCTCGCGACGTTGTTTCCCGTGACGATCATCGTTCAACAACTTCTTCTAGGTAGGGGTTAAGTTCAAATTTAATCAATTATATTTGCGATTTATTTTGTCATTGAGATTAATCATTCTTGGCCGCTTTCTATCGTTATAATGGGAGGAGGTTGGACCGCACAAACACAGCTGACCCTCCTCCCATTTTTTTATTGTTGAACTTCTACGTGGCATGGAAAGGGAGGCGACACAGTGCCGTTGAACTGCGAGGGAACGAGATAAACCATTGCGATGGAGCGCGGTACAGTCGCACCACGCCGCTGAGGCCGAAGAAGGCCATGGGCAGGAGCAGGCTGCGGCAGAGGAGTGAGGCGCCATCGCGCCGCTCCGGAACACCTTGGAGGGCCGAGACTAGGGTGGGTCCCCGTGAAGCATGCGGGTTCACTTAAGGCCGGCCATAAAGCACTAGCCGTTTGTCAATCAAGGAGGGCAGCCCCCCCCCCCCCCTCCGAATTCCGCCCGGCCGAAAGCTGAGCCGCTGGCCACACGGGCCGCGCTATGCCGCTGGGCCGGGCCGCGCCGCTCGGCCATGCCGTGCCCTTGGGCTGGGCCGTGCCTATGGGCCGCACCGCGCCCTTGGGCCGAACCGCGCTGTTGGGCCGGGCCGCGCCACTGGGCCGGGCCATGCCACTAGGCCGCGCCACGCCACGCCGCTGGGCCACGCCACACCATTGAGTTGGGCCACTCCAATCGGTCCGAGTCGTGCTCAAATGGGCCGGACCCAGACCCGGGTCGGGTCAACCCAGTTCGGGCCAACCCAGGGGTTTTGGGCTGGGTTGCTCTGAGCCCAAACCCCCTAATTTCGGACAGATCCGTTCAAATGCCCATATCATGGGCTACAGACATCCAATCGATGCACCGTCAGTTGTGTGGCGATCCTTTGATCGAGATGGTCATTTTGTCATATTACACACAAGGATTCAGAAAATTTTTGGAATGGCTGGGTTGGTTCAAACACGAAACCAACCGGGCCCTCGGACTGGAAACACTTATAACTTGAGCTCCGGACATCCGATTGACATGTCGTCAGCTTTTTTGGATTCCTCTGAGTGGGACGGTTCTTTTGGATTACTCAACTCAAGGTTTTGACATAGTTGGAGTACGATCGGGTTGGTTTTGACTTAAAAATCAACCGGGCCCCTAGGATGAAAAAGCCAATAACTCTCAGACCGGGCGTCCGATTGACGCGCAGTCTGTCACGTTTAGTTCCTTTTGATGAGATGGAACTTTGTGATACATCATCTCCGGACTTCGTGTCATTTGATGTATCAACCCCTTGGCTCGTGGATCGGACCCTCCCAGAATCGAGCATGCGGTGTGTGGGAACCCTAGAGCTGGTTGCGACTACGACGATGATGATGGCTGCACGGGGATCCTCAGTGGGTTCGGCAGCGACGACGGTCGTACTGTAATCCTCCGTGGGTTCGATGAAAATTACTACTATTTATATATCTGATGTGGGTCCGGAAGTACTTGACTACTATTCTTGTATCCTATGTGGGTCCGGCAGTATTAGACTATGTACTTGTATCTTATGTGGGTCCGGTAGAGTCGATGGTCTTGTATCCTTTGTGGGTCTAACAGCTTAGCTTGCCTTGTATCCTATGTGGGTCTAAAAGCTTAGATGAATCAGTGGATACATCTGATCATCTCTATCGTCCTACGAAGAATTATACCTGCGTGAGCTGAGTCTTAACTTACAAACAATATCATCGATATGATAGTGGTGCTTTCATGTGTGGATTGGGTTGCGTCTTCCTGTGTGGATTGAGTTGTGAATACCTGTGTCGAATGGGTTATGTTTTCCTGTGTGGACTGGGTTGTACTTCGGTTCGTGTGCTGGTGTCGAGCTGGAAATGATGACTTATGTATATGTATGGGCATATACCTAAGTGGAGTTGGTTATTAATTCGTGATGGTATCTTTCCTTTGTGGTTTATCCTTCATGGATTCTGGGAGACCTTCGGGGGTATCAGGGTCCCTACTGAGTAGTGTATACTCACCTCAGCACGGGATATGCCCACACTACATTATGTTGGATGCAGATGACGGACAATTCTAATCGAGGTGGGAGCTCGTGGAGCTGGACTGTACCTGGAGGTGGATCACTGGATGGGACTTTCTTGGAGCGTATAGCTGGAGCCGAGGGGCAGAGTAGGCTATATGTACCCACCCTTCGGGTGGGATTTCTAGAGAATGGCTTGGACTCACTGCATTACTTTACTGTTGTTGTACTCCATTATCAGTTGTACTTTACTTTCCATTGTGTTTGTATTCTAGCCCATTTTCTTTCCAGCACTTACTTTTGAACTCGATTTACTTAGTGTTTATGCAACTTGCGTACTCTATGGTGTTTGGTTTCATTATAAAGGCAATTCCTTCCATTTTTATTAGGATTTACGCCTTTGGTTCTAGTCACTAGCCCCTGGCCAATGGAAGGCGGGCTTGGGGTAGTCACGGCACGGGCCCCGAGGACGGGTCATGACAAATTGGTATCAGAGGAGTTCATTTCTACCACAGAACTCGGGACTCTGTTCGTTATTCTATTTGATGCAATAATATTAAGGGTATTGAGTGTGGTTATCAGTCCAGGGAGCCCAGTGTTGATGTGGTGGCCAACATATCCATACACCAAGACCCTAACTTCTGATTTCTGACTCAATGCACAAAAACATTTATTGCAAGTGTGTTTCAGAAGTTTTCATTTTGATTTATTGTGTTACCACACCTGGTATACTGTATTTACTGTGGTGCACCTGTTTCTTTTCTGTATTGCCCCGTGACGGCATCCAGCTAAGGTTCTGAGTTTTGTGCGAGAGGACAGCCCACCGAGCGATGAGTCCTCGGTGTAGGGTCCCTATTACAGTGGACGAAAAGGTGGTACCTCTACCCACTGAGCCACCGATGCCACCAGCCCTAGCAGCATAGAGTGCATGTCTCCTTACTGCACTTCACGAGTTTCAGCGTTAGAGACTGCCCAGGTTCCGCGGGGACACGGACCCTCAGGTAGCCGAGGATTGGCTGGAGTCTGTTGTATGGGTTTTTAGGATAGTCGGGACACCATCTGACCTCATTGTGATCCTTGAAGCGAGTATCCTGCACGCAGTAGCAGGTAGATGGTGGATCTTAATTCTCCATGTGCATGACAAGGCATCTCTTCTTTGTTCGGACTTCAAGGGCCTCTTATTCTTGGAGTTCGTACCAGCCACCCTCCGTGAGGTGCGCATTCAAGAGCTACTAAATCTGCAGTAGGACAACATGACAGTAGCCCAGTACTCGGCAAGATTTACCTATCTCTCGCGTTATTCGGCGGAAATTGTATGAGACCCATTATTCCGAGCATGGACCTTCGAGCAGGGACTGAGGCATGAGATCAGGCCATCGAAGATATCCCTCAGCAGTTCGACGCAAGCAGGAGTACTGGAGCGAGACCTTCTTGTAGAGAGATTTCTAGATGTGTCGACACCAGCAGCGAGACCTACCCCAGGGCAGCACATAGTGGAGTATTCTACAGCTGGTAGTCGACAGATGTCACAGGGGTCCAAGCGGACCAGACCATCAGGTGGATGACCTCAGGATACTGGCTCAGAGGTGCAGGGAAAACGATGCAGAGCCAGTCTTATGAGGAGCAGACAGTGCTATGCATGCGGCGGGCAGGGCCACATGGCTCGTGACTGCCCGACCTGCCATGCATAGGGGCAGTAGATGGTTTAGGGAACACTCATGCAGAGGCAGAGGTTCGATTGTGGTGGTCCTCCGGGATCAGGAGGATGAGGCAGTGGAGTTGGCCGAGTAGTAGGTGGTGGGCGACGCTTTGAGGCTCTACCACCACCACCACCAGGAGGTCCACCCTGACCACAGGGAGCTGGCGGACAGAGACATGCTCAGCTTTATGCAGTGGAGGCCTATGACCATGGCACACTAGAGATGATTTGAGGTACTATATGTGTCTACTCCACCCTTGTTGCAGTCCTTATAGACACATGAGCGAGTCATTCTTTGATTTTCGCTTCCCTTTTTCAGAGCTCGGAGATTTTGACGGAGCCGTTGGTTCAATCATTAGTGCTAGAGACTCTTACGGGAGCAGAATCCACGATTACACACTGGTTCCGGCAGTGTGAGCTTACTCTAGGAGGCGAGAGCTTCCACTGGGATCTTCTTTTAGTGGCGCCGAGGCCTTATGACGTCATCTTTGGCATAGATTGGTTATCTACAGTCCATGATCAGATCGACTGTATTAGGTGCAAGGTGAGGTGTGTTCGCACCGATGGGAGCAGGTTCACCTTCACCGTCGAGAGAAGAGCCTTTGCAGCATAGGATGGACTCGCGCAGAGGAGAGGAGAGTCGATCACTCATCAGTTGGCTAGCCTTATCCTAGGAGAAGTTAATGTGTAGAGTCTGAGTTTTCCTGTAGTGGTGGATCAGTATGTGGACATTTTTATTGACGACATTCCAGGACTACCTTCTCATAGAGAGGTAGACTTCTATATTGACATATACCCCAGGACAACCCCGATATCTACTCTAGAATATCGGATGTCTCCCGATGAGCTTCGAGAGCTATGGGTATAGCTGGAGGACTTGCAGGGCAAGGGATTCATTTGACCAAGTGTTTCACCCTAGGCTTCCCCGATTTTGTTCGCCAAGAAGGCAGACTGGAGCTTGCAACTGTGTGTCAATTACCATCGCCTGAACCAGGTGACCATATGGAACAATTATCTGCTACCGAGGATTGAAGACCTCTTCGATCAGCTCAAGGGAGCACGATGGTTCTCGAAGATAGACCTCAGGTCAGGCTATCATCAGCTCAGAGTTCGAGACGAGGATGTGTAGAAGACGACCTTCAGATGTCGGTATGGCCACTATGAGTTCTTGGTTATGTCTTTCAGCATAACCAACGCTCCAGCAGTGTTCATGAGCCTCATGAACAGGATCTTCCAGCCTTATCTCAATTGATTTTTCATAGTCTTCATCAATGAAATATTGATATACTCGACTACTGAGGAGGAGCACGCCTACCACTTGCGGGTTGTACTGGAAACACTCCGAGAGCACCAACATTGTAGTAAGCTCTTGAAGTATCAGTTCTGGATACTTGAGGTCCACTTATTGGGACACATATTCTCTGAGGTGGGAGTTATGGTGGATCCTGTGAAGATCGAGGCAATACTAGCTTGGGAGCCACCTAGGAGCGTGATGGAGGTGCGAAGTTTCCTAGGTTTTCCTGGGTACTACTAGAGATTTGTGCCAGACATCTCCAGAGTTACGGCACCGCTTTCATCTTTGATGATGAAGGGGAAGCCCTTTGTGTGGTCAGATAGATGTCATTAGAGCTTCCAAAAGCTGAGACATAGATTGACCAGTGTATCCATCATGAGGCTACTGGAGGAGGTAGTAGGGTACGTAGTCTACTGCGATGCATTAGGGACCGGACTCGGGTGTGTCTTGATGCAGGAGTGGGAAGTGATCGCCTATGGATCATGAAAATTGAGGAAGCATGGGAAGAACTATGCTACTCATGACCTATAGTTTGGAGAAGTGGTCTTCGCTCTGAAGATGTGGTGGAACTATCTGATGGAAAAGCGCTTTACAGTCTATTCTGATCACCATAGTCTCAGGTACATCATCTCACAAAAGTTCATGAACCTGAGACCGCGGTGATGGTTCGAGTTCCTCCAGTACTATGACTTTGAGATATTCTATACTACTGGAAAGGGAAACATAGTAGCCGATTCTCTCAGCAGAAGGATGTGAATTCTGATTCATAGAGATGCAACAGAGCAGTTAGCCACTTTGATGTTATCCTTCATGGATAGAGATGGGGCAACCTTCCTTCAGTCGCTCATAGTCACACCTCCACTTCTTTAGTGGGTCAGAGAGGCACAACGTGGGGACGTAGACTGTGAGACGCGACGTGCAGAGATTTCCACCGGACAGACACCTGATGGATTCTCTTTAGAAGGATAGCACGACGTTATTTTTATAAGACATACCACGGTACTAGCTGCATTATAGGAGGAGGTGCTGAGGATGTTTCACACTTCCCCTTTAGCAGTACATCTAGGAGAGGCGAAGATGTACCAGGATCTCAGATGACAGCACTAGTGGGTGGGTATGAAGAAGGTTGTGGAAGAGTTTGTTTCTCGATATCTAACCTACTAGCAGGAGAAGGTGGAGAACCCGATACGAGCAGGCTTGGTACAAATGTTGGAGGTTACAGAGTGGAAGTGGGATGGGATATCTTTGGATTTCATGACTGGACTTCCATGAACTTCCAGACGCCACGACTCCATTTGGGTGATCATCGACTGACTCACCAAGTCGGCCCACTTCTTACCCATCAGAGTGTAGGGTTTAGTTGAGAGCTTGGGATGCCTCTACATTCAAGAGATCGTACGGATTCATTGTATACCATCATCTATCATCTCTGATCTAGATGTTTTCATTACTTCCCAGCTTTGGAAGGGGTTAAAGGAGGCATTCGGGATGCAATTACACCTGAGCACCGCTTTTCACCCACAAAAGGATGGACATATGGTGAGGACCATTCAAACTCTCAAAGACATGATCAGTGCATGTGTCCACATCTTTGGTCAGAGCTGGGAGGATCACCTACCTTTGGTGGAGTTTGCATACAACAACAACTACCACTCCACCATCGGGGTGGCACCATATGAGGCATTGTACGACTTACCTTGCAGATCACCTCTATGCTAGACAGACCATGGGGAGTCAACAGTTGTCAGACCAGAGATGGTCTAGGCCACGACAGAGAAGGTTAAGGTCATCCGGGAGTGGATGAGGAAAGCTGAGAGCCGATAGATGTCTTAAGCTGACAGGAGGTGGAGACCACTAGAGTTCGAGGATGACGACCACGTTTTCTTACGGGTCTCACCTTGATGTGGATTATGGAGATTTCGCTGGGGCGGCAAGTTATCTCTGTGCTTCATCGTACCATTCCAGGTTTTCAGTTGGATAGGCGAGGTGGATTATCGCCTGGATCTACCACCTCAATTCCACCGGGTGCACGACGTCTTCCACATATCTGAGCTGAAGAGATACGTGCATGACCCGACACATATCATCGACCATGGGGAGCTGGACATCGATGATGGGGTGACTTTTACAGAGGTCTCAGTGGAGATCATTTATTTACAGGATTGGGTCCTACGTGGGCGGTCGATTCCTCTATTTTATATCAGGTTGCAGCACGCGAACCACCAAAAGATCACTTTGGAGCGGGAGGCTCAGATGCATGCTTAGTACCCCCATTTGTTCCCCAAGTTTGTGATGTATTTTAAAGGGACATAAATCCCTGAGGATGGATTAATATAAAGACCTGTAAATTTCACAGAATTTTTTTTTCATAAATACATTGGGATTTTACGAGTACACAGTTTCTGACAGCACCTGACTTCATGGCCCGGTGTGCTAGAAATCAATTTCCGAATTTTAGATCAGGTATGATCAGTGAACGAATGAGCAGGTTTTTCTAACATTTGAATCGGTTCTTGGGATCGAAATCTGAGGGCACCGATGAAACCGCAGCTCCGGTAATTTCTTAATAAGACTTTCACTGGAGTTGCGTTTGCACAGGATGTGTTATTAAAAATGAAGAGGCTTAATTTAAGAGTGAAATAAAATATGTGTTACAATTTTTTATCTACTCTATGTAATTATAACCAATGTGTGGAAGTTGAGGTGAGACCCACTAAATCCTAACTCGTCTTGATAGGGTATTAGTGAGGTGGGCCCCACATGAGCCCCACCTTTTCAAATTCCTCTAACCTCTCTTAAAGTTGGAAAAACCCCCATTAATATGTAACTCACCCACTCTCCTTCTTTAATTGCATTTCAACTCTCACATTAATTTGATTGATCAAAGTTATTCAGTTAATTTAATTTGAGTTTGAGTTTTTTTGAAGATTGAAAATGCATGGAATGTGTTAATAAAATAAGGAAGCCCTTATTTTATTTAGGGGTTGTTTAGTTGTGGGAGGATCTAGGGAGAGAATACTCAATGTTTTGAGTATCATCATCTTTTTTGTTGGAGAACGCGAAGAATGTCACGACCTTGATGAAGAACGCCATCACCGTAAGCAGAGATCGACATGTCGTCTCTTCTCTTCTCCGCAGTCGGTGCGTGATGCCTTTTTCCAAAGAAAGACGAAACAACCTCTTTCGATCTTCTCCCCGCATCAAAGTAAGGGAGATAATGATTCCACCTCGGACGTTCTCCGTCAACATATACAGAGTTTCACCTCGAGACGTCGTTTCCTGCGACGATCATCGTTCGACAACTTCTTCGGGGTAGGGGTTAAGTTAAAATTTAATCAATTAAATTTGTGCTTTATTTTTTTGTTGATATTACTCGTTCTTTTCCGCTTGCTATCATTATAATAGGAGGAGGTAAGACCGCAAAAACCTGGCCCACCCTTCTCCCCTTTTTTATTGTTGAACTTCTATGTGGCTTGGAAACGGAGGTGATGCAGTGCCGTTGCACCGCGAGGGAACGAAATAAACCACGGCGATGGAGCGTGGTGTTGTCGCGCCGCACCGGTGAGGCCGAATGAGTCCACGGCCAGGAGTGGGCTGGGCGGAGGAGCACGGCGCCGTCGCGCAGTGCCAGGACATCTAGGAGGGCTGCGGTCGGGGTGGGCCTCACCGGACGGGGAGGAGCCATGACCTATGGTCGCGCCCAATTGGGGAAGTAGCTGGCTGAGCCAGATGATGGATCCATCTGGAGGCTGGACCCCGTGGGTTCACTTAAGGCCGGCCATAATTGGCCAGCCATTTGACAATCATGGGGGGCAGCACCCCCCCCCCCTCCGAATTCCACTCGCCTGAAGGCCGAGCCACTGGCCACGTGGGCCGCACCGCGCCTCTGGGTAGGGCCGTGCCAACCAATTTGGGCCGTGCCCAAATGGGCCGGACCCGGACCTGGGTCGGGTCGACCAAGTTCAGGCCGACCCAGGGGGTTTTGGGGCTGGTCGGTCCGGGACCAAACCGCAAATTTCAGTCAGATCTGTTCAAACGCCCATATCTTTTGCTACGGATCTACGATCGACACACCGTAAATTGCGTAGAGATCCTTGGATCGATATGGTCATTTCGGTATATTAAATTCAATGTTTTTAAGAACTTTTTTATGGCTGGGTTGGTTTGAACACGAAACCAACCAGGCCCTCAGAAGGAAAATGCTTATAACTTGATCTCTGGACGTCCGATTGACGTGCCATCGACTTTGTTGGATTCTGCTTTGTGAGACGGTTATTTTGGAATACTCCACTCGAGGTTTGGACGTAGTAGGAGTATGTTCAGGTTGGTTTTGACTTAAAAACCAACCGGTTCCCAGGGACAAAAAAGCCAACAACTATCATACCGGGCGTCCAATTGACGCGCCCTCTGTCACATTTAGTTCCTTTTGACGAGACGGAACTTTGGGATACATCAACTCCGGAGTTCGTGTCAGTTGATGTATCAACCCCCTAGGATCGTGGAGTGGACCATCTTGAAATCGAGCATGCTGTGTGCAGGAACCCTAGATCTAGTTGCGATTGTGATGACAATGACGACTGCACTGGGATCCTCCGTGGGTTTGGCAGCGACGACGACCGTACTAGAATCCTCCATGGGGTTGACGGCGATGACTACTGTTCTTGTATCCTATGTTGGTTCGGTAGTACTTGACTATTGTTCATGTATACTATGTGGGCCTGAATGTATTAGACTTTGTACTTGTATCCTATGTGGGTCCGACAGTGTATCTATTCTTGTATCCTTTGTGGGTACGACATCTTAGCTGGCCTTGTATCCTATGTGGGTCTGACAGCTTAGATGAATCAGTGGATACATATAATCATCTCTATTGTCTTACGAAGTGGTATACCAATACGAGTTGAGTCTTAACTTACAATAAATACCATTGATATGATTGTGGTGCTTTCCTGTGTGGATTGGGTTGTACCTTCCTGTATGGATTGGGTGGTGAATTCCTATGTGGAATGGGTTATATTTTCCTATGTGGATTGTGTTTTACTTGGGCTAGTGTGCTAGATCCAAGTTGGAAATGATGACTTAGGTATATGTATGGGCATATAACTATATGGAGTTGGTTGTTACTTCATGATTGTATCTTTCCTTTGTGGTTTATCCTTCATGGATTCTGGGAGACCTTTGGGGGTCTCGGGGTCCCTGCTGAGTAGCGTATACTCACCCCTACACAGTATATTCCCGCACTACATTGTGTTGGGTGTAGACGACGGATAGCACTGATCGAAATGGGATATAATGGAGCTAGACGGTACCTAGAGGTTGATATCTGTACGGGACTTACTCAGAGCGGACAGCTGGAGCCGAGGAGCAGAGGAGGCTATCTGTACCCACCCTTTAGGTGGGATTTCCAGAGGACGGCTCGGAATCACTGATTTACTATACTGTTGTTGTACTCCCTTTTCATTTGTACTTTACATTCAGTTGGGTTTGTATTCTGGCCCATTTACTTTCCAGCACTTACTTTTGTACTCAGTTTACTTAGTGTTCACTCAGCTTGCGTACTCTGTGGTGTTTGTTTTCTTTATAAAGGAAATGCCTTCCCTTTTTATCGGGATTTACGCCTTTGGTGCTAGTCATAAGCCCATGGCCTATGGAAGGCAGTCATGGGCTAGTCACATCATGGGCCCCAAGGACGGGTCATGAAAAATCACCCCTTCTAGAGCTGGTCCAGATTATGAGTTTATTAGATTATAATGTCCTTTTCTTGAGTGTGAGAATCAAAAGTGAGAACCCACCTCCATGATCTGTTGTATATGATAATGATATCCCACTCTACCATGGTCATGTGTGGGTACCTTCTAATATACGAGAATAGTTGATGAGGGAATATTATGCTTCTTTTTGGGAATCTCATCTTGGGATGAAAAAAAATGTACTTAGACATACCACATCAATATTGGTGTCCATGTATGAAGAGGTTGACTATAGGTTTTATTAATGGGTGATCGACCTGTCAGTAGGTGAATTCATTGTACCAATGACCTGAAGGACTTCTATAACCTATCTTCATTATTGATTGGAAATTTAATTGTGTCCTCATAGATTTCATGATGGTCTTGTATAGATCCCATAAATTAGGTAATATGGTATGGGTGATCATTGTTAGGAGGAAAAAAATTACACACTTCATACCGATATGGAAGACTATCAAGATTGATGATCATGGGAGGATTTATATATAGGATAGATAGTACACCAACATGGTGTTCCCTATTCTTATCATTTCGGACCGGTATGCTCATTTTACATAATGACTCTATCAAGGGTTGAATAACTAACTTGGTTAATAGGTTCTCTTGAGTATAGAATATCACCTTCATGCCTATGGAAAGTTCAAGAGAATTATAAGGGTGTTAGATGATATGATTTTATCACGAATATCTAATTTTAGATGTTCATGAGTAAATAAAATACATATGATTGAGTTTTCCTACAAAAATAGATTTTAGTACATGATTCATATGGCTCAATATGAGGCCCTTTATTGTAGTTCATCTAGTACACCTCTATTCTAGTTTGAGGTAGTTGAGGCAAAACTACTCAGTCCTTATTTTTTCTAGAGACTCGAGAGAATGTTTGACAGATTCAGAATCATATGTCTAAAGCTCAGCCCATGAATAATTATTATACTAATTTTCATCATCAACCTATAGAGTTTGAGGTGGTACATCTTTCCATTCTATGTTTTTTCTTTGATTTAGATATAGCCGAATTCAGAGATTGGGGATATTATTGCGTTGATATGTCAGACCTTTCGAGATATTGTAAAATGTAGACGTTATAGCCTATTGGATATAGATACCTCAGTGGTATTTTTCCATGCACAACATCATCCTTATATCTCAGTTTCGATGGTATCATCCTAGCCCATCTAATTCTTTTGACTCTAATGATATGGAGCTGAAGGTGGATGTGACCCTTGATAAAAATTTGATACATAGTGTTGATTGGATCATGAAGGCTCTCTGAGATAGAAAAGTTCCACTTTTATTGGTTCTTTGTCATCATGTCTTAGTATAACATGAGTCTCGGGAGTGGGAGTCTAATGTACATGTGCAGTAGCTAGAAAATTTCTTAGAATAATTTCTAACACCCTCGGAATGGAAACACATGGACAAGTTTTCATATGTGGGGTAGACTGTAATGTACAATCTTTTATCAAAGGTATAGAAATTTTTCAGCTTAAATTCTATGGGTTCCCCCTAATAATTATTCTTAATGTATTCATAGAGGTGAAAAGGGAATTATTGGCTTGTTCGGAGCCTGGATTTCCAAAAATTGGAGAAACAGATATAACAGCATGGATATGATGAATTTGCTGCCCAACCCACATGATTTCCCAAAACTGTGCAGCTAGAGAATGTGGGGTGCTAGGGACTATGCAGTCATGAAAAATTACAGACCAACTGGATAGTTTCCTTTCACATGGATGGTGTGTGGAATGGACAATCGTTCCACCAAATTGTGCTCCCCTATATTTGAAGACGATTTAACTAAAATACCACTGATTTTTTAAGTTAAATCCATTTTATCTGCCTTTTTCTCTAGAAAGTGTGAGATCCTCCTCTCTCGAGATCTCTACCTGCACCATTTATATTGATCAAGGTTTATCCTCCACCTGATCTCCAAATATCTCTCTGTGATATACAACAAAAATATTTAGGTAGTCTCTAGCCTCATATTTCATCTATTTATCATTTTTCTTCCCCTATTTTGTGTTATTTTTATGCAAGATCATTTTCCCGATTTATTAGTAATTTGATAATTTCAATGATTACTCTCATTCTAGAACAGATTAAAGGCTGACACTGGATAAGGTTAGGACTATAAGGGTAAGGTAGGTGATCTATGTTCTTTCGCCCGGTTTCCGTGCATAATATATTATGTGTCATTGTTCCACATAATGGAACATTATGGTGATGCCACTAAATTGAAAATTATATTAAATTAAATGTATTTCCTTGACCAATGTGACCCCAGTTAGTGGAAAATCAACCTATTAGGTTGTTTTCCATGATATATGACACCAAAATGGGTGTGATATACCCTTGACACTTAGTATCCCATTTTCCTTCCATTTTATTAATATACTTTGAGGGGTGTTAGCCTATAATTAATTCCTTGAGTAAACAATTTTAATTAATTAAAATGATGATCCATTTGTAAATATCCTAAGCCTAATGCTATAAATTGAAACATTAACCCAAATTCATTGGTCAATAGGTTAGGCAATATCCTTTTTTCTTTATTCCATGATTGGTTGGCTTTATCACATGAATTGGAAACCTGATAATTATTTCATAAATTCTTTATTGTTAAGTGGTATAGAATTACTAAATAATTAATATACTCACCTTATACTGAGGGTGATACAAGGGGTTCAGACTTAAGGAACCTAGGATAGGATCTATTTTCCTAATAGATAGATTTTTTTAATGAATTTTAAATAATATGGGGGAGACACTAGTTATGCGTGGGACAGTCCCACCAAGTGGTTTCCTCTTTTACCTCTAGATAATTGGTATTGAAAACCTAAGGGAGACCCTATGGATGGGCTCGGTGGCGTGATGGTTGTACCATGCCATAAAAGAGACTTAGAACCCTATTCTGATACCAGGTATGGACCCAGAGGATAGTTAATGATTTTATTACAACATTTCATGAGTGGAGGTTTGGATTTCATGCATGGGTCACCTTATATGGACACCTATGGTATTTTGTATTTTATAAATTACTTTAATTGATACATAGGGTCCCAGTTAGACTTATTTGGATGGGCGTAGGGTTATCTCACTGAAATTAGATGAATGGTTTTATATAAGAAATAAGCCATTGAAATTGGAACATTAGGGATGTGTCTTCGAAGAAAAATCACAAACATTGGGACAATAAATATTATGATAAACTCTACCGACCATGTTACTTTTGAAGGATACCTTAGTTCAAACACATATAGGTTTTCCCATATAATATAGATTTGTATAGATGTTCCAAGTATAACCCTATGCATCTTACTTATTTATTAATTTCCTTCTTGTATTTGTTTATAATGGAAAACTATTCAGTTTATATTTTAATAAAGATATTGATCTAAGCACCTTTGGTGCTTCCCTACTGGGTATATTTTCAAACCATTCTTGAGATGCCTTTGGGGCCAAATCTGACTTAATGTTTACATGTATAGACAATTTGATTTGTCCAGCTTTTGATTTTTTATTACCATTTCTTGTAAGGAGTACAAGGGCAGATATAACACCCCAAAATTCTAATTTAGGAACATTGTATTCGATAGCATGTATGAAACACATCACCAATCACATAAGGGAATATAATATCCCAAGAATATATTATATATTTACTATTATAAATAAATACAACAGATTATAAATCTCAAAATTTATAAAACATTGAGTTATCTTGCATCGTACGTAACAATGCCTTTCCTTGATTTCTTGTTGTACATACAAGAATGAGTTTCACCAAAAAAAATGTATTATTAAAATATTAATATTTAATATAATATAATATAACCTAGTCATTATGTTAGTTTTTATGAAGAGTATTATCTTTCATACTAAAATTATGATTTATATAAATATAAAATGAATAAATTTGTTACCGGTTAATGACAAATGAAAATAAGAACCAATTGGATATTAAAAGAAATATTATTCTTTTTCTTATTCCAAAGGAATTTTGTCTTAATAATAACAATTATTTACAATTACTTACGTATTTAAATAACAGATATATATATATATTATATTCACTAAAATATTTTTTATATTCATCCATTATGTTGGATAAGAATAATAAAGAACAAACCCTTTTTCAAAAATAAAAACTTATATTTTTATAAATGAAAAGTTTGAACCTTTTAATGTAAAAAACATTTTAAATATAAATTTTGACACTTTAATTGATTTATTATGTAAAAATAAACTACATATATCAAATAAAAATATAATATGTATAATAGAGTGTGTTTTTGATATTTTTCTTAAAAAAGTGAATTTTAAATGATTAGTTTAAAATAGTGAATTTCACTTCAAAATTGATTTTTCCTCTAGTTTATTTATAAGGAATAATTATATGTTTAATTCATTTTAAACTATAATTAATTCATAATATTATCAATTAATACAAATTATTTCATTATTAAAAATTAAAAATTTAAATTTATTATAAAAACACTAAAAAAAGTTTGATGATTTTACTTCAAAAACCCGCATTATCGTCCCAACTATGAGATTAAATTTAAATAAACTTATTTCACTTATATATTTGGAATTTTCAAAAATGGATTCAATATTTGGAATAATAATAATTTTTAATTTTTAATAAGTCCAAACGTTTCTAGAAAAGAAGATTAGTGAATGTAATTACAATTAATTACTACGATAAAGGTTAAATTAAGCTTAATAAAGGACTAAACATTAACCATAAGGCCATAAACGACCTATGAACATGTAAAATAGCTATTTTCTGGACATATATAAACCATATCTTATATGTTATCTAATTGTGTTCATTAATGGATCCAATTTCAACATAAAAAACGTGGTAATAATTTTTTTGTCAAAATATTGCATGAGTGGAACTCCTCCCCCACTATAAATAATACCACTTCTCCCAATTACTCCGACCAATAAAACCGCTTATGATCTCACATGATCTTCCAAAATAGACTCCCAAAATCTGCCTAATCTACCTTTATACCCCCCCCCTTTGTTCTCAAATACTTCCAAGGATTCCCATTGGTATAAACCAAAATGGGTTTCCTGATTGTTTAGGTAATGCTCTCAAATGATCAAATTTCATTCATTACTTCTCCACCACCTAAAATATTCTTCTACCATGTATGTATAATAAATAATGTAACCTAAATTTACTTTTTATTTTTAATTATATGGGATATACCTATATATAAACATTCATTTAATGGGTAATGAGTATAATATTTATTTGAACTGTGAACTACCACCTCATGAAATGAGGATTTTTTATTATTCCTTTAGAGATTTTAATTGTGGTTATTATGGTTGAAACTCTATTTATATTTGAGATATAAGATATTTATCATAAATCTAATATTTATTAAATCATTTTAAACACATATATTAATAAAAAAAATTTAAAAATGATAACATCATTTTTGGAAGTGTGGACTACTAACCCTGAAAGTGAAGTGATTCGTTCACACTATACATGGAATGTATAAATGATGGTTAAATAAAAATATGTGAAATAAAAAAACCTATATTATATTATGGAAATAATTTCCTTTCTAGAAATATAATATATATCAATCTCTTTATTACCCTTTCAGACACACAAAAAGTGATAACATCATTCATGGATGTGTGGACTACCACCTACATGACATAATGTCATTCCTTTTTCATCATAAAAACTTTATATATAAGAATATATTATTAAATAATGTGGTATTTTTTTATAAAATTATAATTCTGTAAATATATTATTCTACTTTCCATCTTTCCATAATGATCATTGAAAAATGAGAATGTTACCTAGGCATACGTAAGACATACTATCTCCTTGATCGTAACATTGATTCATTTTTCATAACCATATTTGATGATTTTTTTAAATTATAATTTATTTATAAATATATTAATTATTTCATGACCATTATATTGGTGACGTTATATAAGGACCCCATTATATCAAAGTTGACCTACTAAACATGTTTTTGACATATAAATCAAATTTTGTCAAATCACCCTTTTTAAATGTATTAGTTTAATTAGTTGTACACAAAAAGGAAATAAATGTAATAAATGTAATGATAAAAAATAAAAACGTTCTCAATAATGTATAAAATTATCTTAATATTATCATAAATAAATTTAATTAACGTTCCCCGAAAAAAGAAATTCAAGGTAAGGGATTCATGTCTCATTTTCATTATGTGACACATACTTAATTGTTGTGAACATAATTTATTATATATGGTGTACATAATGGAAAATTGATATGTAATATCAAATATAACACCCTATTAATGGTATTTTTAGTTATATTCTGAAGTATTTAATTTAAGGGTATTTTTGTAAAAAAATACCACGTTTAATATAATGTCATAACCCAATTTCTTTTTATTGAGTTATATTACTTCCACATTGTAGTAAATATTATAAGATTGTGTGTGTGATAAATGTTTACTATTAATTGTTATATTCCCACTTCACTGGTGTGTAATTAAACTTTATACATGTAATATACTCATTTATTGTTTCTCACATTTATGTTATATCCTTTTCAAGGGTTCATTCCACAATCTTATTTTATTCATGATTGTTTATACTTGAATTACTATTCAAAAAAAATTATTAAATAGTTGTTCATTAAATAAATTAATTTTAATATCCCACAATTCTTAACGGCCTTTAACAAGTGTAGTACTATTCTAACACTATTTTGATAAAAACATTTTTAGAAAATATTTTTTGGAAATCCTTACTTTATTTCACTATTTCTCCGAAAAACATATTTTCTTATAAAAATAATGTCCTCTAAAAAGGGATTCAAAAAAATACATTTTGAAAATTATTCCATAATGAATTTTTTACACACTTTTTTTATAAATTTATTAAATGGAATATTCTTGTCTCTTTCGGAATCAATGCATTTTTCTAACTGTTTTATCATTCTAAAATGAATGTTTATTTTTACCTTGTATGGAATGTACATATTTATCTATTATTCTTTATTAAATTGTACTTTTCATGTTAAAATCATTATTTAAAAAATATATTTTGAAAGTTGATTTTCAATGAAAAATATATTCGAAATATTTTTTCAAAGAAAATGATATGTTCCTCATGAATATTTTTTAAAAGTTATTATTTTTTTCATCAATGACAACAACACTCTATTTCTACTCCACATGTTTTATTTTGTATTGATACCATTCATATCAATTATATGGATGGTCTTTTATTTATCTAGACAAGGAATGTATTTACATTCACTTTTGGTATTTCCTTATTATTCCCCATTAATTATTCCAATTTCTGATAAAGATTGAGCAATGAATTTCCCCTAATTATCCATATCATTTATTATGGATATTTATATTTACTTAACCATATAGCATTATACATGCAGTTTCTACTTTGATAGTTATTTGATTATCTAGGGAATATTGATAAATTCATATTCTTAATTAAATATGGTTAGTTGATAAAGCACATTGTTGACCTGGTTATTTGATATATAAGGAATTATTTTGATATTTATGACATGGTTGGGCCCAATTATAGATATCCCCATGATGCTTTGGGAGTCTCATCGGATGAGTTAGTTGGATAGACAGTTTAGATTGGTTTTTACATGATATTCTAAACATTCTTATGAGTAATCAGGACAATACTGGTTCCAGGTACCTATGAAAACATGGATGCCAATAATTATTTATTTCTCTCATTTTGAATATGTTTTTATTCATCCATGATATTTTGTGTCGACATTTCTATGGATACATTTCATTTATAGTTTATTTATTAAATGGAATGTGTTTTAGTTATTTACCTTGTCATGTTTATTATGCCTTATCTAGTTTTTGAAATTGAAAATGTGTTCAGTTATATAAATTTACATATATATTGATTCATTATTGGAGAATGTTTTCACTTGGTAACTTTACATATTTTTAGTCCATTTAGTTCTTAATTATGTGGCATTTGTATTTAGTTATCTAACTTTCTATAATAATTGATTCCTTGTGATTCATTATTGATTTCACAATGATTTAATGAACCTTTCTATGCATTTGAGCTCACTATTATTTTTTTGGCTCCCCTAAAATCCAAGAATATTACTAAGAAAGACATGAAAGGATACGCTACATGAATTACGATTTTATCATAGAATGGGAAAAAAGAATGAAAAATGTTTTAATTTGGATATTCATTTGTAATTAAAGACTCATGTATGTATCTTGATTAATAAGACTACTGATGTATATGGCCCTTGGGGGATTTATTCCTTGTAATCATACCATTTTAATTAGTATATGACCGAGGATATGTGCTTTTAGTGTCAGGGCACAATTGTTTGTATCAGAGGAAGTATAGTAGCAACCTTGGGAACTAGATTTAGGACAACATACATTATAGAATCTAACCAAAATATATAATATTAGGGTAACTATATAAGAACACCCATGAATTTGGGTAAAGTATAGAATATTTGGTTTTTATAGAAATAAATCCATGTCTGGATATGACAAGCTGACATGGTTCTGGCATAGATGTACCTAGGAGTAATAACATTTACATGGTGATCTGATCCAAACTCAAGGTAACATGGTACACATAAATGGTCCATAATGCACCCCTAGTTCAATATTTATGGGTGATAAAATTTGAAAAATTCACATTTTCATTGAAAACCACTATTAAGGATTTTGACAACGAATTAACATGGTTTAAACTATGATTTTTTAGATGGAAGATAATGTTTTATGATTTAGATATCCAACAAATGATATTATCGATAAACTACAGACCAAGAAAGAACCTTTGTGAAAATAATATGGGTGAAGTATTTAAGTATTTATGTGGTATTGAAAACCATAGTTAAAAGTATATTTTGTGATTAACCTTATTTTAAGGATTTTCATTATATTAATTTTTGGAAATTATATTAACATGGATTTATAAAAGGAAAATCAGTCGTCTGGGTGAAAACTAATAAAATCTGTCAAGGTTGTATGACTTGAACCCATAACCGAATGACAATAAAGGGTTCATGTCGACCACAGATATAAGGCCCCAACCATAAAACTTACTTAATATTGAGTTATTATAAGATTACAAATTGAGGATCTTTTCAGGTTTATAGTTTTAGAGAATTATAATATAAAACATGCATTACATTCAACATTTAAACAAAGTGGTTACATAATGATAGTATTCATTTTTTCCCATCAACGGAAACATATTTAAAATAAAACATGGATTCTTTCTTGACACTTCCTTGACAATATCATTATATCATGTACCTTTCCCTTGAACTGTGAAAAAAATTTCAAAAAAATATTGGGATGAGCATAAAATGCTCAGTATGGGTTATAAAAATATGGAAAGGAAACATAAGTTCATATATACATAAGAATGAAATCATAATTTACCCATAAAACATAATCACATTAACATACCTCATCAAATCATGAATAAATCATAGAAATCATAAGACATAAAGGTAACTTGAGGAATTTATAATATTCTTACGTAGGGAGTAAACCTCTTGGTTACGTTTGGAATACCCATCACAGTATATTCCATAAATCTCATTGGAGAAATCTTAATGTTTCACTCCTTCGCGTTACCCAATGCATTGGAGAGCTATATCGGGCTCACCCACCCTTAGTTTATCACAAAACCACCCGTCTTCATAATAATGCCCAAGAACCACAACATAATCGTATCACATAAAACATGCATAAAGGAAACATAACATTTCCACCTTTCAATCACAAGATATCAATACAACACATTGATATAAAAACATTATGAAAACCATTTTCAATACCAAACTAAAATAAAAGTAAAACATGGTATTTATTTTTCTTCTAAAAAGAAGGTATGGCTTGTAGAGGAAGCCTAAAGTCAAATAATGGCCACGGCGGCGGAGAAGTCGTTGTCGCCGCATACGTACGACAAATACATTCCCTTTTTTGGTTTAATAAATGCTTCATATAAAAAATATTCCTTTTGAATAATCATAAAATTCAATGGGGTTTATAAAATGTATAAAAGAAGGTTGTGTATAAAACAAAATATGCCTCAATGAAAGGAGATTGAGATGAAGTCTCATACCTCGGGTCCGACTTGACTCGATCGTTCTTTAACGTCCTGAATAATAAACCTGAGTTAATTTATATTTTCTTAAGAACCTTTTTCATGTTCATCATTCCTTTTATATAACTTATTGGCATGTTATAAATATTATGTAATCATTTAAGTTAATAATGTTTGTTTTGTCGATATTTGGTTCTTATGTTGAAAGTAGACTTCTTACAATTACATATTGTTCGTGTGGTCAAAGGTTCTTTATATCCAGAATGACATTCCTGATTTGGATATCATATATATCATATATATCTAGAATATAAATGTATTTATAATATCACATAATCATTTAGAGGTAAGAAATGAAATGCACCGTTCATGGAGACGGTAAGCCGTACGTACACATGAACACTACTTTCATTTCTATGTCATATTAATGGAATTAAAACTAAATGAGAGGTATGTATATTTTAATTCTAGAATTATATTAATCATTTATATGTAACATAAATCATATATATCCATTATATATATGTACTTATAATAGTACATTATATTTGGGGATAGGAAATGAAATGCACCGTTCATGTAGACGGTAAGCCGTACGTACGCATGAATGCTACTTACATTTCTATATCATACATTAATGGAAAGAAATAATAATGATATATAGGTATATTATAATTCCATTATAACATCAATTATTAACTATAAATACATCCTTTATCTTTCCCACATATGGCATTAACGAATCACATCACTTTGATGGGGCAGTAGTCTGCACTTCCTAAAATGAAATTATCGTGTTTACCCACAATGGAAACCATAAAGGTAAACCAAAAATGAAAAATAAATAAGCATAAGGAAAACATAAACATAATATATATCATATATATATATAGTTTCATCTTAATGGCCACCATTAAAGGTGTTTAAAAGAAGATTGAACAATCATCGTTTCGTGAGGCAGAAATTCGCCAACCACAGAAACAATATGTTCTTTAACCATCAGATGTAGATGTGTGTCAGTTTAGCTCGAAATATTCTTATAAAAAAATCTTAGTATATTTATGATACTGTAGTTGGTACAAAATAAATTAATAAAAATAGTTTAGGGGGTTGGAGAAGAAAAATAAAACAAAAGGACTCAAGTGAAGACATTACCTTAAAATCGCGTAACTCCCTTTGGTTTGAGCTCAAAGGATTCCTTGGGAAGACTTCTGCCCAAAGTGAGGCTTCTAAGAGTTAGATATGGATGTGTAGAGAACAAATGGGTATATTTGGGCCGATCCAAAGGCTTTGAAAGTGTGGGTAAAGAGGTACAGATGGGTGGATTTTATAAGAGGAGAGGAGGGGCACTCTTGGAAAGTAAAGAAATATAACGTTATTTCAAAATGATTTTCGGATTCAAAAGGTCCCACAGTGGTATAATGCGAGGTTATGGCGATAAGGGTTCGAAATCCACCCATAAAATAGGTTTTTTACATTTTTAGGTCATATAGTTTACATTATCTCTTCATTTTATTTAAATCCTTTATTAATTAGGTAATTGCTACATCATCATGATGTCATTAATAATTTAATTTATTTAATGTCTAAAAATTATAAAAAAATTTCATGATGTAGGAAATCTTTTTATATTTCTAATTAATATTTATAGTCAACAATATGACTTTTATAACCCCATGTAAAAATTGTTTTAGTAAAACATCTCATGTTTGTGTCATTTTTACTTTTACATTAAATAAAAATTTATTTATGTCATTTCCAAAACAAAGTGGCTTCATGGGGTCCCCAAGTTGACCCATGGATTGTCTTGGTCGGCCATGACACATCCAATGAGGGTATGACATGTGTCAAGCTCATCTCATATTATTAAAACATTATTTTTACCTTAAACTACAGTAATTACCTCTAATCACGATTAAAAACATAAAAGTTACTATTCACCAAAATATGATTTTAATCCCACTGAACCACATTTTACTTTTTAATAAAAACCATGTATGTCTGATTTTTGAAATTCAAAACATAGAGGTGGTAAAATTTCATTAAAACGAAAAATCAGTTTTTTAAGTACCACTTAGTGTTTTCACTATTCATCAAAAATTGAAGTTTTTTAGAAAAATAACAAAACATTACCCTAAGCTATATTTGATATTCAGAATTCAAAAACGATGACTAATTTAAAAAATTCAATACATATAAGTTTCATTAATTAATTTAATAATTAATTTCCACTGTCAGAGCAAATACCGTGTTTTTATGAAACAATAAGTATCAAAAAATTGACACTAGATTAAGTTCAATTTCAAAGTGAAATTAATTCCAACGACCACTGTTGGATTTAATGGTAGAAATATATTCTAATAAAACTTTAAAACCAATTCAAAATATAATCTAATCATATAAATGAATTAGATGAAAAATTATTTTTGATGTAAAATGCAGTATTTTTCACTATTCATTAAAAATTGAACATTGTCAGAAAAATACCAAAAATTTACACAAAGTAAATTCTGATTTCACAATCATACAGAATAAGTTTATTTTGACAATCATAGCTTATAAAATTTTCAAAAGATAGATTTAAAAATGGTTTTCCATCAAAAGTCAGTAAAACAATCTTTTAAAAATATTACTGTATTACATGCTTATGATTTGATTTATTCTCATTTTAAGCCTCTAAAACACTATCGAATTCACTAATAGATATAGATAAAAATATATATTATTCATTACTTACATGGGATGTTACATCCTTCCCCCCTTTAGAAAATTGCGTCCCCACAATTTATTAACTTATCGAATAAATGGGGGTACATATCCCTTATTCCATTTTCAGATTCCCTTGTTGCCTCTTCCATCATGTGGGTTTTCAAAAAAATCATTACCTGATTAATCACCTTATTCTATAACACTTGCTTCCAGTGGTCAAGAATCTAGACCGGTTGTTCCTAAAAAGATAGGTTCTCTTCCAGCTGAACTACCTCTAGACACAAAACATGAGATGGATCTGGCATGTACTTTCTCAGCATCGAAACATGAAAAAAATTGTGTACCCGAGATAAACTCAGAGGTAAAGCCACCTAGTATGCAACTGATCCAACTCTCTCCAGAATTTTATATGGCCCAATGAACCTTGGACTCAGCTTTCCTTTCTTACCAAATCGCATAACACTTTTCCATGGTGAGACTTTGAGAAAAACATGATCACCTACCTCAAAAGATAGATCCTTCCTCCTGTTGTCCGCCTAACTCTTCTACCTACTCTGAGCTATTCTCATGTGTTTCTCTATCAGCTAAACTGTTTCTACCAACTCTTCTACCAATTCTGGTCCCATTAGCTTCCTTTCACCCACTTCATCCCAAAATGCTGGAGTTCGACACCGCTTCCCATATAATGCCTAAAATGTTACCATCTGTATACTGGAATGAAAACTGTTATTATAAGAAAACTCAATGAATGAAATATGTTGGTCCCAACTTCCCTAATAATCCATAGAGCAAGAACGTAGCATATCCTCCAATGTCTGAATTGTTCGTTCTGACTGGAAATCTGATTGAGGATGAAAAGTTGTACTATAATTTAATTCAGTACCCAACGACTTCTGAAGGCCTTTCCAAAAGATAGAAGTGAACCTTGGATCACGGTCAGATACAATGGAGAGGGGAACTCCATGTAACCTGAATATCTATTTAAGGTACAAACGGGAAAGTTGATCTAGGGAAAAGGTATCTCATATAGCAAGGAAATGAGAAGATTTAGTCAAGCGATCAACAATAACCCATATTGCATTATTACCTCGAGGGGTCTTTGGCAATCCTAGAACGAAGTCCATGGATATACTCACCCATTTCCACTCTGGCACTGGTAATGGCTGAAGCATCACATTCGGTAACTTCCGCTCTTCTTTAAGCTGTTGACAAGTCAAACACTTCACTGTAAAATCGGCAATATCTCTTTTCATTCCATCCCACCCATAATACTTCTGCAGATCTCTGTACATCTTAGTACTGCCAGGATGAACTGAAAAAGGAGAATTATGAGCTTCACTTAACAAATCTCTCTTCAACTGCGAATCACAGGGCACACAAAATCTCTTCCCAAATCTCAAAATGCAATCATTATCAATGTTGAATTCATGCAACTAACCTTTCTGAACCACCTCTGCCTTTTTCTGCAACTCAATGTCTTGCTTCTGTGCTTGCTTGATTCTGTCTGATAGAGAAGATTTCACTGATACCTGAAACAAAACAGAAGAACATCCTGCACCAACAACTTCTATGTCAAAGTTCATCAAATCTTTAACAATAGTATCACGTTCCAAACTCAACATTGCTAATGAAGAATTACTTTTTTGACTCAAAGTATCAGCCACTTTATTTGCTTTTCCCGGTGGGTAATGAATTGTACAATCATAATCCTTGATTAATTCTAGCCATCTCCTCTGTCTCATGATCAATTCTTTCTGAGTGAATATATACTTTAAAATTTTGTGATCAGTATATATTTCACACTTTACACCATACAAATGATGCCTCCAAATTTTTAGAGCAAAAACAACAGCAGGTAATTGCAAATCATGTGTAGGGTAATTTACCTCATGAGTTTTCAACTGACGTGAAGCATATGCAATTACCTGATCATTCTGCATAAGGACACAACCAAGTCCTTTCATTGAAGCATCACTGTATATAACAAACTCACCATTCCTGGAAGGAATTTCCAAAACTAGAGCATTCGCCAATCTTTTTTTCAACTCCTGGAAACAATCATCACATTCTTTTTTCCAGATAAACTTAACACCCTTCCGAGTTAGCTTAGTCATTGGACTAGATAACCGTGAAAAAATTTCAACAATCCTTCGGTAGTTTCCAGCCAAACCAAGAAAACTATGGATCTTAGATACATTGGTGGGTCTTGGCCATTCTTCAACAACTTTTGATTTAGCAGGGTCAACATTTATGCCTTTTTTTAAACAATTTGACCAAGGAATAAAATTTTTTGTTACCAAAACTCACACTTGCTGAATTTTTCATACAATTTCTTTTCTTTTAAGGTTTGAAAAACAACCCTTAAATGACATTCATGATCCTCTTTACTTTTGGAAAACACCAAAATATCATCAGTAAAAACAACCATCATTTTTCAACTAAGTCAACTGAGCCATCACTGCAACAAACTGTTCAATTCTGATTCTGACCATCTCAAGATGCTGATTTAGAAGTTCATTTCCATCTGTATTCCTTCCCAGAAATTTTTTTTTGTTTCCTCTATGAAAAACCATTCTTAACAAACATGTATTAGGTAAAGCAACATGGTAATATTCAAATGCTATATCATTTCAATCATACCGTAAATTAATTCATAATTTAACAATTTTCTAACTCCTAAAGTTGTCTAAACCGACCTCTGATAACAACTATAAGGCCCCAGCCATAAACATTACTTAATATTGAGTTATTACAAGATTACACATTGAGGATCTTTCCAGGTTTAGAGTTTTAGTAAATTAGAACATAAAACTTTCATTACATTCCACATTTAAACAAAGTTGTTAAATAAAGATAATATTCATTTTTCCCCATAAACAGAGACATATTTAATATAAAACATGGATTATTTCTTGACACTTCCTTGAAACTATCATCATATCATGTACCTTTCCCTTGACCTGTGAAAAACATTTCAAAAAAACATGGGATGAGCATAAAAAGCTCAGTATGGGTTATAAAAATATGGAAAGGAAATATAAGTTCATATATATATAAGAATGAAATCATACTTTACCCATAAAACATATGAACTTTAACATACCTCATAAAATCATGAATAATTCATAGAAATAATAAGACATAAAGGTAACTTGAGGCATTCTTGACATTCTTACGTAGGGAGTAACCCTCTTGGTTACGTTTAGAATACACATCACAGTATATTCCCTAAATCTCTTTGGAGAAACATTAACAATTCACTCCTTCGCATTACCCAATGCATTGGAGAGCTATATCGGGCTCACCCACCCTTAGATTATCACGGAACCACCCGTCCTCATAATAATGACCAAGAACCACAACATAATCGTAGAACATAAAACATGCATAAAGGAAACATAACATTTCCACCTTTCAATCACAAGATATCAATAAAACACATTGATATAAAAATATTATGAAAACAATTTTCAATACCAAAATAAAATAAAAGTAAAACATGTTATTTATTTTTCTTTTAAAAAGAAGGTACGGCTTGTAGAGGAAGTCAAAACTCAAATAATTGTCACGGCGGTGGAGAAGTCGTTGTTGCCGCATACGTACGACAAAAAAAATTCCCTTTTGTAGTTTAGTAAAGGATTTGTATATAAATGATTTCATTTGAATAAATTTAAAAGTCAAAGGGGTTTATACACCGTATAAAATTAGGTTGTGTATAAAACAAAATATGCCTCAATGAAATGAGATTAAGACGAAGTCCCATACCTCGGGTCTGACTTGACTTGATTGTACTTTAACATCCTGAATAATAAACTTGAGTTAATTTCTATTTTCTTAATAACCTTTTTAAGGTTAATTATTCCTTTTATATCACATATTTCCATTTTATAAACATTATGTAATCATTTAAGTTAATAATGTTTGTTTTGTCAATATTTGGTTCTTAAGTCAAAAGTGGACTTCTTACAATTACATGTTGTTCGTGTGGACAAAGGTTCTTTATATCTAGAATGAAATTCCTGATTTGGATATCATATATATCATATATATCGAACATATACATGTATTTATAATATCACATAATCATTTAGAGATAAGAAATGAATTGCACCGTTCATGGAGACGGTAAGCCGTACGTACGCATGAACGCTACTTTCATTTCTATTTCATATTAATGGAATTAAAACTAAATGAGTGGTATGCATATTTTAATTCCAGAATAATTTTAATCATTTATATGTAACATACATCATATATATCCATTATATATATGTACTTAAAATAGTACATTACATTTGGGGATAAGAATTGAAATGCACTGTTCATGGAGACGGTAAGTCGTACGTACGCATGAATGCTACTTTCATTTCTATATCATAAATTAATGGTAAGAAATAATAATTATATAGAGGTATATTATAATTCCAGTATAACATCATATATAATAACTTTAAATCCATCCTTTATACGTCTCGCATATGGCATTAACAAATCACATCACTTTGAGGGGCGGTAGTCCGCACTTCCTAAAATAGAATTATCGTGTTTACCCACAATGGATACCATAAAGGTAAACCACAAATGAAAAATAAAGAAGAATAAGGAAAACATAAATATGATATATATCATATAAAAATATAGTGACATCTTAATGGCCATCATTAAATGTGTTTAAAAAGAGATTGAACAATCATCGTTTCGTGAGGCAGAAATTCGCCAACCATAGAAACAGTATGTTCTTTAACCATTAGATGTAGATGTGTGTAATTGTAGCTCTAAGGCTTTTTATAACAAAATACAAGTTTATTTAAGTTAATATAGTTGTTACAAAATAAGTGAATAAAATATATTAGGGGGTTGGAGAAGAAAAATGAAACAAAAGGACTCAAGTGAAGACATTACCTTAAAATCAGGTAACTCCCTTTGGTTTGAGCTCAAAGGCTTACTTGAGAAGACTTCTACCCAAAGTGAGGAATCTAAGAGTTATAGAGGGATGTGGAGAGATAGAATGGACAGATGGTGGCCGAGACAAAGTCTTGGTATGTTTTGGTAAAGAGGTAGAGGTGGGGGACTTTTATAAGAGGAGAGGAGAGGCACTCTTGGAAAATAAAGAAATGTTTCTTTATGTCAAAATGCATTTCGGATTAAAAAGGTCCCATATTAATATAATTCTAGGTTAAGGTGAAAAGGGTTCGAAATCCACCCATCCATTTGGTTTTGGACTTGTTTAGGTCATAGATTGTACATTATCGTTTCATTTTATTTAAATCCTTTATTAATGAGGTAATCGGTGCATCATCAAGATGTCATAAATAATTTAATTTATTTAATGTCTAAAAATTATAAAAAAAAATTCATGATTTAGGAAATCTTTTTAGATTATAATGTATATTTATAGTCAAAAATATGACTTGTATAACCCCATGTAAATTTTTTTTAGTAAAACATCTCATATTTGGGTCATATTTACTCTTACATTAAATAAAAAGTTATTTATGTCATTTCCCAACCAAAGTGGCTCCATGGGGTCCCCATGTAGACCCATGGAATTTAGTGGTCGTCCATGACACATCCAATGAGGGTATGACATGTGTCAAGCTCATCTCATATTATTAAAACATTATTTTTACCTTAAACTACACTAATTACCTCTAATCGCGATTAAAAACATAAAAGTTACTATTCACCAAAAAAATAATTTTAATCCCATTGAACCACATTTTACTTTGTAATTACCACCATGTATGTTGTATTTTTGAAATTCAAAACACAGAGGTGGTAAAATTTCATTTAAACGAAAAATCAGTTTTTTAAGTACCACTTAGTGGTTTCACTATTCATCAAAAATTGAAGTTTTTCAGAAAAATACCAAAACCTCACCCAAAGATATATTTGATATTCCGAATTCAAAAATGATTTCTATTTTAGAAAATTCAAAACATATAAGTTGAATTTATTAATTTAATAATTAATTCCCGCTGTCAGAGCAAATAGCGTGTTTTAATGAAACAATAAGTATCAAAAGATTGACAGTAGTTTAAGTCCAATTTCAAATTGAAATTAATTCCAATGACCACTATTGGATTAAATGGTAAAAATATATTCTAATTGAACTTTAAAACCAATTAAAACTATAATGATTAAGTTAATTTTGACAAAAATAGCTTATAAAATTGTCAAAAGATAGACTTAAAAATGGTTTGCCATCAAAAGGCAGTATAACAATCTTTTAAAAATATTAGTGTATTCCATGCATAAGATTGGATTTTTTCTCATTATAAGCCTATAAAACACTATCTAATTCACTAATAGACATAGATAAAAATATCTACTATTCATTAATTACTTGGGATGTAACAACTGACATATGAAATTTCCATGTTAAAATGTCATTGTTTTTATTCAAAACAATTCACAAATAAAAATTGAAGATAAAAAAGTAGTGTTTCCTCTGGGATTAGAGATTAATTTCCTTAACATTGTAGTTTTGGATAATAGTTAGAGAAAAATAGTTGGAATTTTCATTCTTTTATTGGCTTTATGATCCATTACATTTTTATTTAATGCATCATGAATCACTATAAATTTTTGGATACCATTTCTTTTAGTAAGGGAAAAATTAAAATTTGATCGATAAAAAACCAAAAGATGAAATTTTTCACATCATATTAATAAAATAATGTAATAAAAATTCCTTATATAATTAGGGAGTAAAATAATTATCCAACATTAGAAAAATGGCATAGAAATAAAATGTTGTCCAAATACCTTTTTTCACTAATGGTATTCCAAATACTCAAAGATTTACAGCATTGTGGCCTTTAAATTTCTTTTGATCATTCACTTGTTTTTGATTTATTACCTCAATAAATCCTTATAAATAGTTATTATTTTACCCCATGTATTTATTTCTAATTTTCACTATTGTTCTTCTACTTAGAGTCATAGTTACATGTTAGTCCATGTGATCTTTTTTGGTTCCCATTATCTCTTTTCTGGAGAATATTTTACGAACCCTTATCATGATATGGGATTTAAATGTAATATATATCAAAAAATATATTACCATGACTAATTTTAAATTGAAATTATGAAATTTAATTATGGTGTAATGAATGTGGCACCCTGAAAATGTTATTTGGGAATATTGTATTTTATAGAGTGTATAACACGCATCACCAAGAACACAATGGAATATAATACCCCTTATAATATAGAATATATTCAATATTTTAAATAAATTCAATACTTGATATAGTTTCTAATCCATGAAACACCATGTCAGCTTTCATCGCATTAAAGAGTTACCTTCCTCGATAGCTTGTGTTACACGCAAGAATGAGTTTCACCAAATAACAATGTATTATTAAAATATTATTATCTAATATCATATAATATAAACTATTCATTATTTTATAGGTTATGGAAATTATTAACTATCTTATGAAAATTTATTGTTTATATAATTTTAATATGATTTCATTGGTTACCAATAAATGAGAAACTAACACAAGAACCAATTGGATTTAAAAAATATTAATATTTTTATGCTTCGAAAGGAGTTATTTATTTAAAAAAATTAATTAAAATTAATTAATGATTTAAATTAAATATATATGTTATATATTAAATAAAATAATTTTTATATTCATCCAATATAATTTATATGCATAATATATGAACAAACTCTAATTCATACGTAACTACCTATATTTTTATAATGGTAATTTTAATGCCTTTTAATGGAGAACACATTTTAAATCTAAATTTTGAAACATTAGTTGATTTATTATGTTAAACTAAACACCAAATTTTAAATTTAAACATAACAATTTTATAGAGGGGATTATTTATATTTTTATAAGTCATTTCATTTTTGAATTAACAGTTAAAAAAATACTGAATTTTAGTTAAAAACTGATTTTTCATCTAATTTATTTATAAGGTAAAGTTAAACATTTAATTGGTTATAAAAATTAATTATATTTTATTTTTATAAATTAATACTATTTATTTCATTGGTATCAACATCACTTTAAAATTGATTATAAAAACATCGCAAACATTTAGATGTTTTTACTTTAAAACCCCGTATTCTCATCCCACCTGCAGGATTCAATTTAAATTAATTTATACCACATATATGATTGGAATTCTTAAAAATAGAGTCCATTTTTTTAATCCAAACCATTTTAAATTTATTATAAGTCAATTTTTTTGACCAAAAACATTGTTGAGTGTAAATAAAATTATTTCCAACGATTAAAGATAAATTAAGCATAATAACGGACTAAACCATAACCATAAATCCCAAAACTACCTATAAACATGTAGAAGAGATATATAATTTCTATATATCAAACCTATAATCTCTTGGATTATTTTTGGATTCACTAGTAATATGACAAACTTGGGAAATTCCTTTATCAACATATTACAAGAGTGCCACTCCTCCTACATTATAAAAGGCCACCACTTCTCCCCATTCCTCACACATCTAAAACCACATAGGATGGGAAATTATCTGAAAAAGATATATTCCCAAAATACATCCCCTTGGCCATGAATCCTTCCTTTGAGAATAAATCATTCCATGTAATCCCTATGGTATAAACCAAAAGGAGTTGCCTGATTTTTACGGTAATTCATTCCTATGATCACTTTTCTTTCAATTACTTATCCACCACCTCAAATATTATTCATACATATTAGTATAAATAAGTATCCTAAATAAACTAGGGTGTTTTTTATGGTTTATACATACACTTAAATACACATCCAGCTAATGGGTAACGAACATACTATTTATGTGAATGAAAAACTACCACCTTACGAAATGATGATTGTTTGTTATTCCTATACTACCTATCATTGTGGTCATTATGTTAGAAAATATGTTTATATGAGTTTTATATGATATTTTTTATTTCATAAATAATAATTAAATATTTTTCAACACTTATATTTATTCTTTCCATTTTGTGAAAAAATGATAACATTGTCTGTGGAAGTGTGGACTACCTCCCCTTAAAGTGATGTTATTCATTGACACAGTACATGGAAACTATAAGGGATGGGATGAAAATAAAAATATTAGAAATAATAAAAACTATATATTATATTAATTAAATAAATATTTTTATGAATATATAATATATTTTATTATATTAATTATCCTTTCACACAAATAAAAATTGATAACGTCATTTGGGGATGTGTGGACCACCGACTCCTCAACATGATGTGATTCATTTTTCATCACATTAATTATATATATAAGTATATATTATTATATAATATTGTATTTATCATATAATTATAATTCTATAAATATATAATACTATGTACCTTCTTTCCATAAAGATCATTAAAAAATGAGAACCTTAATCATTCATACTTGTGGCCTACTATCTCCATGATCGTAACATTGATTCATTTGTTATACCGATATTTAATGATTTTTATAAAGAATATTTGATGTATAAATATGATAGTTATTTCATTATTATTTTTCTTTATATGTTGTATAATTACCCCTTTCACCATAATTGACCAAAAAATGTTGTCTTTGACACATAAATCGATTTTGGTCAAAACACATGTTGTAAGCATAATTGTTTAAGTAGTTGTATAAAAAATAGTAATATGTGGAATAAAAGTAATGATAAACATGAAAATGATTTTCATGAAAGTGTAATATTGACATATAATTATTATAAACAATGTTAAAGTATGTTAACCGTAAAAGGAAATGCAAGGTAAGGGATTCTTTTCAAATTTTCATTTTTTGAGGAATACTTAATTATTTTACACTTAATTTATTATATATGGTGTACATACTGCTACATTGAAATGTAATATCATTAATAAATCATTATTCGTAGTATTTTTAGTTTCCATATTAATTATCTATTTTAATCATATTTGAGTTAAAATTGACCATGTTAAATTGAATCTCATTACTCAATTTCTATTCATTGAGTTATATTCAGCCTCATTGTAGATAATATTCTCTAATTATGTGTGTGACCAGTTTTTACAATATAAGGTTGTATTTCAATTTCACTTGTGTAGATTTATAGTTTATATATATATTATACTCATTTATTGCTTCTCACTTCAACATTTTATCCTTTTCAAGGGTTCATTCCATAATCTCACTCTATTGGAGATTGTTTAGACTTCAATTTATATTGGATTATATTAATGGATAATTGTTCAAAAAACCATTTTATTTTATTCTCCTCTAGTTATTATATTCTTTTACCAAGTATTAGTACCATTTTTACTCTTTTTCTACTCAAATGTTTTAGAAAATATTATTACAGAAACCCAAAATCTTTTATCCATTTAGTATAATAACCTATTTTCTTCTAAAAATCATGTCTTCTAAAAATGTTTAACAACATTAAACATTTAAAATTTATTTTTTTAAGATATTTTTACCCCTTTTTTCATTCATTACTGTTTTCAATGTAATATTCTTATTGGTTTTAGAAAAAAATCATTTTTCTAACCCTTATTTCCTCGCAAAAGGAATGGTTCTTTTTACCTCATACGGTATGTACAGAATTATCCAAAATCATTTCATTGAATCTTCATTTTATTTTTTAAAAGGTTTATTTGAAATGAAATATTTTCTAAAAAAATTATGAATGGGTTTTCAATGAAAAGAATATTTTACTTATTAATATTTTATAATATTTATTTTTTTTATTTCATCATTGAAAAAAACTATTTTTACTCTACATGGTATATTTTAGTCAATCCATATACATTCTCTAGATGGTTTTAGATTTATTTTTACTGGGAATGTATTGACATTCACTTCCTATTTCTTTATTATTCCAATTCATATATTCAAATTTTTTATTATCATTATACATTTAATTTACCCTAATTATCTGTATAATTTATCATGGGTATTATTATATCATAAATCATATACCTTTTTACATACAGTGTCTACTTTGAGAGTTATTTGATTATCTCAGGAAATGCTGATAAATCCATATTCAACATTCAATATGGTAAGTTGGTAAAGAACATTATTGAATCGATCATTCAAACTATAAAGAATGATTTTGACATGTATGACATGGGTGGGTCCCTGTTATAGATATCCCCTCGATGCATTAGTTTTCTCATGGAATGTGTTAGTTGGATAGTCTCTTTATTTGGTTGTATACCTAATATGGTAAACTATCTTGAGAAAGGTCTTCACAGTACCGATTATATGTACCTAGAAAAAATGGTGTCAAATAATTAAGAATTTCCCTCATTTAGACTCAATTATTATTCATCCATGAGATTTTTCATCGACATCGGTATAGGTATATTTGATTATTTTCTTATTGATTAAATGGGATATGTTTTAGTTATTTATCTTTCCTTATTGATTATGCCTTATCTAGTTGTTGAAATTGAATTTGTATTCATTTATTTTCCATTCTATATATATTGGTTCATTATTTTTATGTGTTTTCATTTTCTTGCTACCCATACTATTTTCAATTATGTTATTAGTTATGTGGGATGTGTATTTTATTATTTACCTTACCATGTTAATTTATTCATTGTGATTCATTATTCCTTCATATATTATTTAATTAACCTTAATGAGAATTTGAACCCACCCTTATATTTTCCCTCTCTTTATGAATAAAGATGTTTACAAAGAATAAATGCATGTATATGCTAGATGAATAATTATTTTATCATAGAATAGAAGAGAAGAGGAAGAATATTATATTATAAATAGCTTATTGTTTTATAATAAAAGGCTCGTAAATATAACTACTTTACCAAGACTAATTAACTCTTCAGTCCTTCACGGCTTAATTCCTTATATTAATGAAAATTTAGTTAGTACCATCTACCATCTCTTGGATTCTAGGGTCGGGGCACTATAATAGATGACCAAACCAATTCATTTTATTCAAGTTGATGTAGTTTTTCCACTTTTTTGTATTTTTGATTGCATGTGGAATGTACATGTATCCTCTGATCCCTCTATACTTATTTTGTTATAGTTACTTGAGAATCATCATAATTTTGTATCAATTTATTATTTTACTTACACAAGTAATTTATTTATTTCGCATGATTATTAAATTTTTTCCCTCTCCTTTTTGTCTATTGATATTGCTTCTACTATGGCTAGTTACCGGTCCATTCATATTGTGTCTTATTTTTCTCATTTCATATTTTTTATATATCAATTGAAAATAATATAATAAATGACATCATAATATCCCAATGAAAATTTTTTATTCCCTCATTGGTAGTTAGAAACCCCTGGCTTTTGGGGAGGTTTGCTTGAGGACATGTGGCCCACCATCTTAGGGAACATTAACTAGAATATCAATAGGTGTTATAAAATATTGATAATTACTATCAATAAATGAAATATTTAAAATTATATTTAAATGAATAAGTTTATGAAATATAATATTAAGATATTTCATTTGTGGATAGTTAAAGTGAATTTGAATTAGTAGGGAACACTATAAGTGTTTTTACTTACTTAATTAACATCCACTGAATTACAAACAATCTCATTGAAACACTCGTATTCCAAGAATTATTTTTTATACCTAATGAATACATGGTATTTTATTTCCAACTTTTATATTGTTCAATAATTATTTTATAGAACCTCATTATCAATTAATTAGGAACTCAATTATTATGTTTCATGTATGGTATCTCTTGTCTTAATGTTATATTCATGAGACATATTTCATATAATACACCATATTCATTTTTGAATGGTATATCCACCATCCCCATTAAATTTATTTATTACGATCCCCTCATTATTTAGGATATTGTTTCATTTCAAATCATATGCTTCAAGGGGTTTATATTTTAATGTTTCTACATCCATTATTTTTATTTATCTTTATTATCAATTACATTATATATGTTTGATAATACACCAAAAAAAATTTTATGGTGTATTCATTACACTATTTAATTTAATAATAATTAATATCTATAATTTCATTATATTTTAATTTTCTGGTTTCCCTCTAAAATCCTTTTGATTATTACATCACAATAATCCTAAGTTTTTTTTGTATATCATTTTTTCTCCATTTTGATTTTATTAATATTTTCCACATCATTCCCTATTTTGGTGTATATATTTTTTAGGAAGTACCTTTTAAATACTCTCATAATTATTTATTTTTGGGGATTAAACTTGTTTTAATCAATCACCAACCTTATATTTTCAAATAATACTCTATTATTGGTGTAATTTTTCTTCCAATTCCATTCCTTTTGGAAAAAACTATATTTTCTTTCTTTAGTTGAATGTTATTCACGTAGATATGATAAATTAAATTGTTTCAGAAATTATTGACTAAATGGTGTTACCATTTCCCTCTACAGTGTTAGTTTGAGGGATACTTACATAGAAAGCTATTCAATTTATTTATTAGGTATATATTGAAAATTTGTATACTTTTTATTCAAGTATAGATTTTTTTATTGATTAATAATGAATATTGGTTATGTAATGAATAATTTATTTGAATTAATTACTGATAGTTGGGGCTCGCAATATCCCCTTAATACAAAGATAAGTCTCATCAGAAAAAAAAAACTAGCTTCGTAATTTTATTGTATTCCTCTCCAGAAAAAGTATATTTCATAAACACCGACACTTGATAGATAGATCATGATGTATAAGGTCATGATATACTTTTATAGGAAATTGAATCAGTTGTTTGAAATTACTCATGTCATCACCAAGGAACCGATTATTTTCATTGATGTGTTTATTTATTTCTATCTCAATCATGGATATGTTATGGCCATAATTACAATTTATTATGGAATTATTTTGATTATATATTCCTTCCATATTATTTATACTCTTATTATGATCACCTATAATCATTTTTTTGTTATAAATTATGTTTACTCTTATTGAGAATTTGATCTGACCCCTTATTATGTTTTCATTTCCCAGGTTTATGAAGAAATGTATTGCACATGATATATCTATCTAAAGATATTTTGTGGATATTTTTTTGTGAGATTTTTAAGACTGATTATGGACTAAATAGTTTCTTAAATTATGTGTAAATGTCCATTTTATAATATATAAAAGGGATTTGTAGTCAATTTTTTATTAAACCTCTAAAACTCAAAACATGGAATGTAATTATAATGTTTTCAATTAAATATTTTATGGCTATATTTGCATTATTAGTGTTTAAATTTTGGTTCCTTCATTTAATTTCAACGAAGATATGTAAATAAGTTGATTATTTTCAGCGGATTCTAGAAGTGGAAATATGGGGAGAGATGACAATCGATACAATTGAAATAGAAAGAAAAAATATAGAAGATATCATTGAGTTTTCATTTATAATTAACATGGTCATATATCATGATGTGGTCATGGTATATTACATCTTTATATAATCACCAATTATTTAATAAAAACCATTTTTCAACAGCATTTATACTAAAAATGATCGTATTTTTTATGATAATCTAATAAAATTTAATTATTTATCATGTTATAAAACAAAAACATGTTTTCTCTTAAATATATATTGAATAAATATGCATGGAAATCAATGGGAGTATTTCAATGTGGAAAAGAATGGATACAAAAGATGAAACTAAGACATTAATCACATCAATAGACTATGTGGATACCGTATATAAAGATGAGTATCCTTATAAATAAATCACTAAATTTAGATATGGAAGTTTTACTTCCATCTGGAATGTTTGTAAACTGATAAGTTTGTGAGTGGTTAAATTCAATTTAACAAAAAAATAATAAATTGGGAAGATATTGAATATTATTATGTTAAGTATAACACATAACAGAATCATGTTTTATATTGTACATGTGTATTGATCTCAACATATGATGGGAAAATCGACTAAGCATTACAGATATTGTATAAGCTGGTATTGAGGACAACCGAAACGAGATCGGTTATTGGCACCAAGAAGCATGTATGGGATTTAGTACGGATCATTACTGAATTGAAACAAGCTTTCTGAATTTATGATATTAATTTAGAGGGATAAAAATTGATATGGAGACGGAGGGAGAGAGCCATTGTATTGGGATTCAATGTCTTATCTTCCTTATTCTTCATTTTCATACTGATAATGTTGTCTACAAAAGAGGTAATGAATATGTTAAATATGGTAATTGAATTTGTTTCTTACTAATTATGTGTGTTTATATATTGTTGAGAATCACTTGAAATTAATTTTCACATAAGGAATTACTCTATGGATAAACTGGGTATCTTAGTGAGGTAATGAATGCGAGGTATAATTTCATTAATGAGAATTATGAAATTAAAACTAAAAGAATGTATTGTGTTCTAGAAACCCACTCAAAAAGATTAAATCTCAATGAAATAGAATAAATTGTAACACCATCATGTTGCACAACTTCAAACATAAAATTTTTGTTGTATAGGAAACCTTATCAGGGCATATAAATTAATTAGAAACTCTTATGGTTGTATCGATTGAGAATGCTAAATCACATATTAGTTGTTTCTAAATTCAATATCATGAGAATTTGGTGATATTTAGTTAGTGTAGATGATTTTATATCTCATGGTTTTGAAGAAACCTTTGTGGTGGTGGGTTCCCTATTTATTGAATGTAGGTTAATCATACTCATCAAATATCTCTTATAAAACATTGGGTTTCTTATTAAAACCTAAACACGTCCCATCCAATTTTATTTTATTTTATTCGTTAATAATCAACTAATAAATCCAATTCTTGAATACTATCCAAATATATATAATGAATTTGGGGATTAATTAAGGAACAATTATTGTTATGCTTTCCATAAAGTTCATATAGTGAACAAAAGGCATAAATTGGAACATTAAAAAATGAGAAGACCACTTAAAATAAAAAATTATGATGTTTTTGGTCTAATTAGTAAGAAATAAACAAATATATATAAGAATCTAATTAATTTAGTTGATGATTTTAATCATATGCAATAGTTTTTCTAAATATAATCCAATTTTCAAGATCTTTAATGATTTAAATGATATCAAAGAGATGTTAAAAAGAAAACAAGTTATTTCATTTAGATATTATAGTTCAAAATTTGATACAAATAAGAATAATTGAAACATTGAATCATATTTTGTGAAGCATGGGAAAAAATTAATATATCTATTTATATACAAATCAATAAATTATAGTATTGTAGAATAATAATTGATGTTAGGTTTATATGGGAATAAGAATGTTAGAATGGTATGGAACATCAAAATAATTTTGGAGATAATCAATAATATCTTCTCTCTATATTTTGAAATATTGTTTACTTCAAATAAATTTATTCAACACTTTATGTATGATATATTTTACGGAAAAAAGAAATTTTTATTTCTTTATAATGTTACATAACACATTTTTATCATGATATCTAGATTATATTTTACTAAACTTAATGAATGAGCTTTAAAAAATTATACACCCATAATAAGAATATATATTTATTATTAAAATAATTTATAGAAGATCATTATGATATTTAATGTTATTATCATGGAGTAATATCATACTTTTCATACTTAATTATCATTTGATGATGAAATTAAAGAAGATAATGGAGAAGTTGAATGATGTAAAGGTACAATTTAAACTTGTTTAAAGGTTTTACAGTATATATAATCTCATTCTATAATTTATAGATATGAGTAAATCCTTTAATAAGATTAATACATGTAAATATGACTTAGAAAAAAATGGAGATTGAAAATTATCATAAGAGATAATAATAAATGTGTTAAAAAACAAAATTCCATGAAGACTTTTCACACTCACACAATCTTACTTTCTCAAGAGGAATATAACAGTCTAATGGAGGATTTGTAACACAATGATTAGATTACTACTATAAAGGATGTGTTAAATCAAATTGAAAAAAATGACACATGTGAGATGGTATCACATCATAAATAAGATAATGTGATCATAGAGAAATGAGTTTTCTAGAGTGAAATAAAAATGAAATGTCATGTTATATGGATTAAATATATTCTTGTTTAAAAATATATTCTCATAGTGGGTGTTTTAATTTTTATAACACTTATTGCAGTTTAAAGTCTTTAAATGATAATAACATTATTTAAATTTTTACTCAACAAAATTATAATTATTTCAAATGGTTGTGAATTTTACATTCTGGAATAGGGTAATTGATGAGAATGTGTATATATAACAATAAGAGGAATTTATTATTGACAATGATGTCTCTAATATGTGTAAGTTGAGAAATGAAATCTATAGTATTAACAAAGGACCTCAATCCTGGTATTTAAGGTTTTAAAATAGCATAAAGAGCACGATGTTTAGGATATTTATTTTAAATAACAATCTATTTATCAATGAATGAAATTATATCTCACTAAATATGATAATGTATATCGAAACAAAATTTTCACAATGAATAAAATCAAATCATTTGAATATATTGTTTCCCAAAAATATAAAAGCTTTGAAATCCGTATGATTGGTGAGATACTTTTTTTTTAATTGTAAACTGTTCATACAACATATTATATTCTAATTTCACATGAAAAATAGGGATGACTGTCTATAAAATTATTTAGAATAGAAAATTCAATAGTTTTATTTACTACTATCACTGTTACAAAAAAAATTCCTTAGGATGATGAAGCAAGTAGTGTGATCAAAATGAGTTTTATAGGATTATTGGTATATTATATTACATCAAAACATTATGACCAAAAATCATGTTTGTTATAATTTTTTATCAATTCAAAAGAAACCCAAATGAGTCACAATTAATGGAAGTGATGTATATCATACATTATATAAAAGGTATTTTATGAATTTAACATATTGACTCTCACGACTATACAAATGTAATACAAAATAGATATATAAAAGAATTATATGAATTTTTCTTCATGAAATAAAACACATGTAGTGCATTTAACCCTGTTGTAAAAGGTTTTGAAATCCATATGAAGTATGAATTTTTTGTTTTTAATTTGGTTGATACGGCCTTTTTACTAAGAATTATTATATAGATATCATGTTTCTATATGCAAGGTGAAGATTATTACATGATATAGGGATGATAAAGGATCACACTATAGCCAAGGGAGGCACCATAGAATGACGACATCATGCCACTCCATGACCTATGGGTTTCATGTTGTGGTGGTTTTTTGTGTGGAATATTTTATAAGGGAATATTATGTATAAATGATATTATATCTTAGGTGATTTCTCATTGTGATAACCCTTATTTATTTGAAATTAGAAAAGTGAGCACTCTTATATATAATTTTTAATCCATGATGAAGGTAACAAATCCATGAACATATGTAAGAGTAAATCATTACATAATACATTTGTTAAATTTCATGGGGAAGTATGGTCATGTTTTTAGTAGTGGGTCACACCATAAAATCTTTTAATGGGGTGAAATTATAGTGTGGAGTGTGAATTTCACTCTATGAAAGTAAAATACTAATTTATGAAGGAATAGCGTTATACTATGAATTTTGTGGCCTTTTTGATTTGGTTATTCCAAGGATTATCATCACATCTTGACATGGTAGGTCATTTCATGGGGACTTAGGCCATGGGTTATTTTGGATTGGGAATTTTTACCATTAATGTCGTTCTTCCAATCCAAGGTCACATGATGTGAATCTTAGTGCCACATTGTGACATAACCATTTTTTAGTATTTAACAATTAGGGATAGACCTATCTATTTTACGTCACCCCCTTCATATTTAAGTCAAATGACCACTTGGGTAGATTGATTTTAACCATTTCCTTCAAATTGATTCCCTATCCCAATTAACTTATGATTAGGGGTTCATAACGATAATTTTTCATGGTATTATATGGTTATATCCTCCATAATTTTCCTTTTGTTCTTCATCATCTATTTTAGTCAATTATTTTGGAATCTTTGGGATGAGATTTGATGATGACTCCACTATAGAATGGTTTAATACATCCATGATGGTAGGGATTTTTTATGTGGTGTAATAGGATAATTTTATGGGTTTTTAGAATGAATTTTATCAAATTTTCAGTGAGTAAATAACACTCAATGAGTTTTTGGGGATTAAGTCTCTTCTGTTTAAATTAAATAATTATTTATAAATCATTATAATTAATTATTTTGGATGTGGTTGATTAAGTTGGAGGATATGATATTTCTATGAGAATTTTTGATATATAGACCATCATAGATTAGGATGAGTGTAACTTATAAAATATTATAACCTAGTTTAGATTCAGATGGTTCCTATTATACAAAATTATATTCTTATTTATGCATGATTGTGCCTTCCTTTATGAAATGTATGTTTGGTTAGAAAGGGATACAAACCTAGAGTTCCATGTGAAAATAAATAGTTTGAATTAAGCCTCTTAAAAAATGACTCCTTTTACTTAAGTTATATTTAGATCACTTTATAACTATGTCACTAAGGGGGTGGATGTTTTCTGGTTTTAAGAGAGGCTCAGAGTAAGCCACAGGGCTAGTATGGGTAATTTTTATCAAATTTTGGATTTTCTATGGATAATTGGGTTGGTATGAGAGGATCATGAATATAAAAAATGGGTGAGGTAGTCAAACATCTAATCTATGTTTGGGATCACCCTCTTATGTGTAGGGAAAAGTCCAGGTGTGTGAAATGAGTAGGATAAATATTTAGGGGATGGTAGTAATTTGGAATATTTGGTTTACTCTGGATGATGACTTTCAGATCTCACTAAAGGTAGATATAAGTATGGACCCATGTTTGTTTAGAGTAAGATGTTTTGATATCTAGGAATAGGGTCTTAATATGAGATATATCAATACAGTCCCAATTCACAACATGAAATTTGAAAGAGGATATGGATCATCATCGTGATTCTAGGCTCATGTAGAGTATATGATCTATGAAATCATCGAATGGTGTTGAGAATGAGTGGCACTAATGAGTGGATATTATGATGGGTATGAGGAACGAAGTGGATATTATTTCATGTGATATTAAAATATAGATAAGATCAACATATTATGCTTATGAGACCATGAGAGTCATGATAAGGATATCCAGTGATGTTGGAATGGTATGAGAAGTGCTAATGATTTGAGAGGATAGAAATGGGATATGACCTTTGTCGGTGGACTATGATTCCATGTCCATAACTAAATGAGTGTGATGGTAGTGTGTATACTTGAAGATGTTATGTGTTATGGATATGGATGGTTGTCCTCACCATGAGTGAGAAGGAGTATCACCCTGAGTTTTTATGAAATATTTTTTTCTAGTAAATTTAATATTTTCGGTATCTTTCATTAAATTTTACATCAAGTTAAAAAAACAGCGATATAATTTTAATATTTTTATTTAAATGTCACTATTATAACCAATATTTTAAACATGGATTTATGAATAATAATCACATGTTAGAAATTAATTATAATGGACATATGTAATGAAAACATAATACTAAAAATAATTATTTTTTTTCATAGTCTTTATATGCTTGGAAATTTTTTTAATATGTTTTATTGATTTATATTAATAAATATTAAAATTTATTTATAAAAATTTGAGAAAATGTATTTAAAAAAACAAATTAATTTTTTTTATAATAATTCCAAGTTTATCATGGGTGGAGTTTTTATAATTTTTTGAAAAGATTATGTTTTAAAATGAGTAGTAAAAAATACTTGTTTTTATTAAAAATGATATTTTAATTTAAAAAAATAAAAGAATTTTTTTATTTTAATATGGTTTCAAAAAAAAAATTATTTCAATTTTATAGTTATTAATCCGATTAAGGTCATCATAATATATTTTGAACTGAATTTTGATATTAAACCATTATTCAAATTTGAAAATTCTCTCTTTGGATAACTACTTTTTCATCATGTCTTTGAGATTAATCATAAATTATCTTCAACCTATTCTAGGATTTTAATTTGTTAAAATAGAGTCCATATTTTGAATCAGAATAATATATAATATATAATATTTGAAATTTAATTTTTGGTCATACTAATTAATAAAGACAATAAATATTAATTACCAAGATTAAGGTTAAAATTGGGATTGTGCACTACATGTGCTTCTGTTGAAAATATTTTTCCAAAAACATGTGATTTTTTTAATAAATAGGATTTCATATTTAAAATTAGTGGGTCAAAATTATTTAATAAGGTTCATTTTAATTTTACTCTTAGAGGATAAAATACCTATGTAAATAAAAAGATACAATCTATAATGGTGAACTCTAAATAGAAAAATTTATTAAACTTAAAGGATAAGGAATAAAATGTTTACAAATGTGTTTTTTCATGTAATAGCGACTTCCTATTATTGAAATGTTTAAGTATTTAAAATAATTCCACTCCTCCTTAATTATATAAGGGAACGTCCTCCCCTCAATTCTTCACATATCTTAATCACCTTGGCTCAACCAACCCCTTCAATAATCTCTCATCTACATCATTATCCAAATTATAGATCTATTAGTCTTTCAAAAATACCAATCCTAGTATCTTTAATAAAAAATATAGAGGCGGTTTTTCTAATAGAAGTTATTTTCCTTTAATAATATATTTCTTTCTTACTTATTCTCTTACCACTGTCATTCCTTTCGTAAAAATCTAAATATAACAACTCTGGTATCTATTATATAATATGATGTTATTATATTTATTTCATAACATATATACATCTTATCTTCAATCAAATGGGAAAAAAACATTAAATCATGTGTATAGAGGATTGTTGCATCACAAAAAGACGTTGTTCATTTTCCATCACCACCTCTCATGTCTAGATATAATGATAGATTTAACCTTTTTATACGATATTTATTAAATAATTGTAATTTGTGAATTATAATATAACATAAACCTTCTTAATTTATATTTATTATTAATAAGATAATGTTTCATGTGTGTATAGTGGACTACCACCTCGTTAAGAGATCTGATTTGTTCATTACATAAGATTTATATGGAAAGTAGTAAGGATATTTTTAATAAAATTATCTGATATATTTGAAATAAAAATGATTTTTTTAAATTGAATATATTTTCTAATTTTAATTCGTTTCATTGGTTTAAAAATGGAGGAGACCTTAGTGTGTACATAAGGCATGCCCTCTCCCTGAATGGTGTAGTTCATTTTAAATCATTAAATTAAATGGATTTATATAAATACATGTATACCAAATATATATGATATTTATGACATGGATTAATTTTTATTATTCTATAACTATGATCAATAAAAAATGATTGAAAATAATAGATCAAAACTTACATGAAAAACAACGTAGTTCTTCCATAAAATGTGTTTTTAACAAGGAATTGTTGATAAGTGTGAAATAAAAGGTCACAAGTTACACAAAAAATGATAGGGTTCCATCCAAGACCCAACATCTGACCTAGTATGAGACATGGCCTGAAGGGCGTTCCTGATCCCCATGTGCTGAAAACTTGTATCGATCATCAAATATATATAAAAGGGAATGATATAAGGCTAACAACTAGGATCGAATGAACAAAATAATCAAACTGAGAACCCATCAATAAATAATAATTAATCATAAATAAATTCAAGAGCTAACATAGATATAGATATAGTTGAACAAGAAAAATACCCATCTAAATCAAAAACCAAAATCAAACTTCTACCAATGAGATCTCTATGTGATCTCATAGACACTACCATTCACCGACTAACCATCTACAAAGGGAACATGATCAAAACAACCTGAACCTAAATAATAGATCTGGTCAACTTACACCGAATGGTATAAGTAGGAGGTGTTTTTGAAAGCTCAGTATGAAACCACCAATGAATCTGTACAATTCTATTAATAAAAATAGTCAATTAGTAATGGTTTCAACATGTATAAAAATGGGTTTTTAATTTTTTTTTCAGTTCTGAAAGGATACATTCCACATCACTAGTTTCCAATAAAGATTATGATTTTAGAATCCCAACATAATATAAAATACAAAAAAAAAATTAAAATTACATTGTACTACAAAGGAACATGTTGATTAAATTGAATACCAAGTGTAGTATAATGTGAACAAGAAAATACATATAGAAAACGATGGTTACTTCATAAACATCCCTAAAGCGATTCATGGACGTACACAAATCTGAATCATCTTATATTGTATAGTTGCACTCTATAGGCAATAAATAAATGGCATCTCTAAACTAGCCTCACAAGTGGCACAACCCACCGAGCCTCTAAGACATCCAAGGGGTACCAACCCATCTAATCAGGTTTGATAAGAAACCATCACCCAACCTCTAAAAGATTCCCAGGAAACCCATGGTAGTATTGTACTATGTATGTATGTGGCCCTTGAATGTGTGACTCATCTTAGCGATCAGTATCGTACATTTCTACCCCAAACACTAACACTATCTATATGATAAACCAGTAAGATAAAAACTTAATAGGGGTGTCTGTAATATAAAACATCATTCACAAGTGCCAACTGGGATATCACATCACATGATCTTTAAAACTATCTCCCAAAAATATAATAAGGATCCCAATGGGAATTTCTATTTTTAAAAAGACAATTAATTTCCCCAAATATTATAGGATGAAAATTGGGCCTTTATCAATATCATGTTCTATATATTACAAAAATCTTCCAAACCATTTCAAAATAAATATGAAAATACACTTTCATTAACACAATGAAAAACATGCCTTTAAGATTTCCCAATCCAAATATATTTACCATACCATTTTTAAATTGGAGTAATAATGAAAACTTATAAGATGTTCCAAATAGGCCTTTGTAATGGAAAATCTCCATAAATGTTTCAATTTCCAAATAGACCAATAATTTGTAGTGTAAAATTAAAGACACATTGAAAATCCGAAAGGAAACCAAAAACCAATTTAGAATCCAATGGGAAATTGTAAGAATAAAGGGGGAATCGCTATTAAGTCTCATAATAGTTTGTATGCCCATCCATGTGTTCACCCCACACACCCATGGATTTTCCAGCATCTAATAACACCCTTAGTGTTTCCATTAAGTCATTAAAAAAATATAATTAAAAAACACCATTTCATTTAAACCAATACATGACTCAAACCCAATGTTAAAAATCACAAATTAACACTTATGAACCAATGTCCCTTTTTAAAACATTTTACACTAAGTCACCATCCCATAAAGAGAATCCCAAATCACAAAACATACAGAAATCATAATTAATACCATGTAACAAGATATAATCAAGGCTTTGTATATATTAAAACCTCCCAATTTCATCAAATCTAACTAAGCCCCATTTTAAAAAACACCTATCATGAAAATTTTTGATAAAATTAGAGGAAAATATTAAATACCACTTATAATAATTTTTGACAAAATGAAATCATTATTTCGAGAAGGAAAACATACCACAAGTGTGTAAAATACAATTTTATATTGTTTAAAATACACAAGACATAATGGTATGTGTTGGAATGGAAAATAATATAAACTCATGCCTTATTTATGTGATAACACAACAAGACTTTGGGGAAAGGAATATTGATCCCCAATAGAAGATCTCCACACCCTAACAACTAGGAAATTGAACTAAACATACACCCTAATATTAAGGTTTGGTCCAAAAAAGAACCCAGCCAAGGGAGAACCCTAAACCAATAGAGTAAGGGAGAGAGATGGGGAAATCCACTCAAAAATAAAATGATCATACCATAGGTTCAAGTGAAAAGCATTTTTGGGTGATTGGAAGCATAGGAGGAGAGTATCCATGGTCCCCATAGAGTTCCTAAGTTTGAGGAGGGGGGATACCTAAAATTGGGATAAATTTTAGAGGGGAAAGATGTAAATTCCAAAAATATAATAAATGTGACACTCGCAAGGTTAGGACACATAGTTTTACATACTATAATAAAACAATGCGGTTTCTATTGTCAAAATCTAGGACCTGTGGCATAGTTTTCTAGGCTAGGATGCACAGTTTACACTAACCGGTCACTGCCCATGCACAAGCCAAAATTTCACCTGAAACTAAAAACTCAAATGTTTAAGCCGGGAACTCAATCTAAACCTATAAAAACATCCAAATCCTAGAAAATAATTAAATAAAATAAAATAAAAGGATGGGGTGTGATAATTCTCCACACCACTGACACTTTATGCCCCCATAAATTCACTCAACTAAAGTCAACCAATACCTAAATCAATGCACACCGAAAACAAAAAGAATTCATAATCCTTAGGGAGATCCTTTTACATGACTAGTCACTCCCAAACAATACTAGAAGAAACCGCATCACAAGAATGAGGGGAGAACATGGAGGGGTTCTCTCTACTACAAGAAATCAACTAAATTTAAAACATTAAAACCCAAATAACACCACGAAAAATTAAATAGGAAACCCACTTCAGGGGACATGGAATAGGAATAATAGAACTAACACATACCTTTCCACATTTACTATATAGCACCCCCATAGAGACTAGGAAGTCCCAACACAACTAACATAAACTCTTTATCACGAGTGAAACAAAACCCTAATCATAACTAGAAATATTCTATACCATCAAAAAAATATTACACCATGGGATAAACCTAGAAAAAGAGATCAACCAAATAGTGAACCCCAACATAACTAAAAACATAAATTTCCAGAAGGATAGATAATTCCAAACAAGCACAAAAAAAACTGAGACCGGCCCACATAAAGTTTAATAACACTAAATGAAAAAATCAATTTAAAAATTCACTTTTAGATAATCAAAACACCTCAGGTTATGTTCAAAAAAGTCCATCATACTTTTTCAATGAAATGATGAACTTACAATAACTAAAAAACTAAAATAATGAATCTCTAAATGTTTCATCTTATACAAAGGATACAATATGAGATAATGTTTTCTACATCCCTATCATTTCATTAATGTGCATGAACATCCCTCTGAGGTTTTTTGTAATGCCCCAAACCAAGATTCCCATAGTCAGAGCATAATTAAATTATATTGGCATGATCATAATAAAATTAAATCCCAAAGGATGGATAAGTTTAGTATCCTTGGAAACTCTATATACGAACATAAGTTTTACATTGAATATTGAAATGAAAAACAACATATTATCCCCTTTTAATACTATCATATCACATGGACTAACACTACATGTCAATAATAATATACTTATTCACATCCTTGTGAAAAATGAAACATAATAAAGAGGTGAGATCAGGTGCTCAGTATTGATAGACAATATAGTGTAAGCTATTGTAAATATCAATAAACATTTAAGGAAAGGTATAAAACTGAAACAAAATAATTTTAAAAAAATACTCAACACAATGTGGAATTAATAAAACAAATAATTCCATTAAAACCTTAACATGGGTATTCTACTGGTCGAATAATCATATGAAATATCAATTACTAATTTCATAATGAGGAAATGCATAATTATTGATATCATAACCATAAAATCAAGGCCTAATTCCAAAAACATTACTAAACATTCAAGGCCATGTACCAAGAATATAGTTTGTCTCATGTGGCCTACCGATGAATTGAGGGGCTATAGCGGGCCATGCCCTTCACTTACTAAGTCCAATGCATTCCTCTTATGTAAAGGGTGAAACATAACATAAACATTATTATTAAACAGAGCATAAGAAATGTTAATACTTTAACCATAAACCCTGACTGGTATAAAAATAGTAAATCCACAATTAAACATATCATAAAAACTTCAAAATAATATGTAATATTTTATCTTACTAAACCTATCTCAATTAAGAATAAAATCCAATAAAGGATGTTGACGTAGATGAAAATATTTTAATAAATTCCTTTAAACTCTTAGAGGTAAATATCCCTTTTTTAATTTGAAATAAATTATAGGTTGCACAATTATAAAAGACAAAAATTCTTTTGAAATTAACCATATAATATTTTAAGTAAAGCTTAATAAATCTAATTCGTCATAATGGTGGAAGATACCTTCTTGCACTATAATTTAAAAAAACATTCTTTCCATAAGTTCATCGAGAAGGTTAAAAAGTACATCATTTGGAAAATGTTAGAAATATTCTATTCAAAATGTGTTGTAAAAAGTAAAACATGGTTAAAAATGACTTTATAAAATTGATAATATTTTTAATTACATTTTAAGTAATATGGACATGTATGATAAGGATGTATTTGTAGATACTTATATATAAGAAATCTCGGATAATAAAGAGACTATAAAATTAACACTTTCCTTATGATTTGCTTTAGTTGAGGGTAATTATCGTCATTTATAATGGTTAAGAAATTTTATTAAATTATATCAGGACCATTTTTATATTTATGATATCATATATGATCATATTATATCATTTTGTAAATAATATTTCATTATTTCCGTTATTTCAGGTGTTAACTACTTCGTTTTCCCATTCCTATTTTATCTTGTAATCCATGTCTCTTATGAATAGGATATATTTTATTCATATCAAAAATTTAATTAAGTTCATACTTATTTTTTTACCCATATTATAAATTTTATACTCATTCTTGGATGGTTAATGTATATAATGAATCTCATCGTGTCGAGGATATGGTAGTCCGTACGTACGCACGAGCGACAGTATCGTTCCATTATTGGTTAAAGGGTCTATAATTGGATGGTATAATAATTATAAATAATTATTATAATTTTATAATCATTATTTATTTCCATTATACTAATAATTATACCCCTAAAAATAAGGTAATGATGGATAACAAAATACACAATGTCGTGGAGACAGTAAGTTGTACGTATGCACACACGATGATATTATTATTCATATAATGTATAAAATGAGTAATTTGGTTGTCCCATAATTATAATAACATATTGGTATATGTGTTATACTTTAGTTTTTATTTCAATATGGAAACAACATAGAAATAGGAAGTAGAATAAGAAATGAACTTTTAAAGAGGTGATAAAACAATTACCACTTTCTCAGGTGTCTCTTTTTGGTTTGCAAACAACGACTCAATAGGATGGCTTTATGTCCAATGCGTGTCATCTAGAATGAAGTGAGGGAAGTTGAGATAAGTAATTGGTAGTTTTTTTCCAATTTAAAGGTATTTGGAGGTGTGAATTAATGAGAATGATATGTGACCTTTTATAAGAGAGGTCATGGGAACTTTTGAATGATCTTTAAATACTACTATATTATAAAATAGTATAGGTTTAAAATTGATAAAATGTAATTTATTTATAGTATAATAAGTGTATAGGAAAATTTAATCTCACACAATGAATTTTATAAATGTTTATGTTATGAAATTAAGCATACGCTTTGGGTTTAACCCACAGTTAAACAGTTTAACTCTTACTGTGTCTTCTTGTATTTTTACACTATGGGGTTTATATAGTTACAATAAAATGTCAAAATAGCCTCAATTAGATCCTTTATGACATATTTAATGCAATAATAGTTATTTTGACGAATCAGAGATTTTTATGAATTTTATAAAAATTAATTATTTATTATTTATTTTTAAAGTGTCATTTCTGTCAATTTTAATACAATTAAAAAAATTTATTTTTAAAATTATCAAAAAAACTTGATAAATTCTCAAAAATTCTTCTAATATGTCAATAACAAACTTCTGTTTTCTATAAAATTAGTTTATGGAATTAATTAAGTAAATTATATTTATTTAAATATTTTTAATATCATTTAATTGATTATTCTTTTAATGATTCAATTATTGTATCATTATCATGTAACAATCTAATTTAATTATTTATTTCCAAAAATAATTAAAAAAATAATATTATACAGAATAGAATTTTATATTTTCAAAGACTATTTATAGTCGCATTTATATTATTTATATCTCTATATAAAAAATGGTATAGTTATTAAAATTTGAATATAATATTTTTAACATATATTTAAATAATGTATCGTAAATGTAGTAATCTAAAACAAGTTGATTAAAAAAGATCATAAATTCTGCCTAAGGTTAATTTTGGACAAAACACACTTATCCAATTAAATTAAGACAATTATTTAGATAATATTATATTATAATAATAATTATACCTTTAAAGCCCCTATTTACCTTTAACCATGGTAAATAAAATCCAAAAGTTTCTATTCACCAAAAATTATTATGATATTATTGGAACACATTTTCTTACTAATTACAACCATTTATGTCCATTTTTTCTAAATTCAATTATTATAATCATTAAAATTATGTTAAATACAAATATCGTAGATGTGGCTAGACGGCGGGTAAATGAGACATTAAAAAGTTTATTTTATTTTTGTTTTTTATTAAATTATAAAATGATTCCAATGAAATATATTGGACTAAAATATCTATTATTTATATATAGTGACTTTAAAATCTATTTATAATAAAAATAATAATTTAAATGAACAATTCTATTTTTTAACAACAATGTAGTATTTTCACTATTTATCAAAAATTGAAACATTTCAGAAAATTACAAAAATTTCATCCTATTGTAATTTTGGTATTACAAACTCAAAAATGAATAATATTTTGAAAAATAAAATGTATAAATTTCATAATTTGGTTAATAATTTTTATAACTTTATTTTAAACAACTACTTTGAAAGGTCGTGGTGCGCTTGAACCCGACGTTGCGTGCATTGCAAGCTATGGAATTATTTTAAAGGAAGCATAACATGGAATCGTGGGGTGTTACATTTGGATGAAACTTATTCATAAGTTGTTTAGGTTCCCATTTCACATCTTCTATTTTATGGTTTCTCAAAGAACCTTTTCCTGATGAGTCATCTGATTTCTCAACACTTGTTCTCTAGTATTAAGAATCTTGATAGGCTCCTCACAATAAGACTGATCAGGTTCCAATTCTATATCTTCATATGTGAGTACATGTGTTGATCCTAGCATGTATTTCCTTGATATTGATATGTGTAAGATATTGTGAACTTTGGAGAGACTTGGTGTCATTGAAAAATAGAAAGATACAAATCTTATTCGTTCTAGACTCTCAAAAGCATGCATGTACTTGGGAATTAATTTAACCTTCTTACTGAATTGTGTAGCACCATTCTATGGAGATACCATCTAGAATACAATATCTATCACATGAAATTCCAAATCCTTCCATTGGTTATCAAAATATATCTTTGGATCCTTTGATCCAATTTGATATGGGTTTGAATAATTTTTACTTTTTCTCCCATTTCCTCAATATGTTTTGGGCCTATGAGTTTTCTTTCACCAACATCATCCCAACCAGTCGGTGTACAGATTTTATTTCCATATAATGCTTCATATAATGCCATATTAATACATTAATAGAAGTTATTATTATAGGAAATTTCCAGTAAAGTTAAAAACATATCCCACATACCTTTAAAGTCAATAGAGAAAGATCTCAACATGTCTTCTAAGGTTTGAATAGTCCTTTATGATTTTCCATCAGTATGAGGCTGGTTTTCAGTGCTCAAATTAAGATAGGTATCTACGGACTTCTGGAATTTTCTAGAATTGTGATTTATAATAGGTATCACAGTTAGAATCAATCGATACGGGTACACCATGAAGTCTTATAGCATAATTAATATATAGTATTTCTAAATGTTCTAGTGGTAAATCATCTCTTACAGTAATAAAATTTTCAGATTTGGTAAGAAAATCAAAAATAACCCAAATATCATCATTTCTTATAGAAGCCTTTGGTAGCCCCATGAAAATATATATTGTAATATCATCCCATTTCCACACAGGTATAGGAAGATGTTTGGTGACACCTCTAAGATGTTGTCTTCCATCCTTAATGTGTCGACAAAGAAAACATCTCGACACATGATTAAAAATATCCCTCTTTATGTTGTCTCACAAAAAATGTTCCTTCAATTCTCTATACATCTTAGTTCCAACAGGATGTATATAGAAATTGGAGCTATGAGATTCATCCAATAATTATATTATTAGATCAAGTATATCAGGAACAAAAACCCTCTTAAAATTTTTCAAAATACCATCATTAAATACTAATTCAATCAATCTCAAATCACTCACTTGTTTAATTTTTTTGAAACTCCTCATCATCAGACAGAGAAAGTTGTACCCTTTATACTGAAGAAGGTTTGGTATCCATTTAAAAACTACTGATGTTTCAACTTACTTGATAATTCACATATCCATCTTTAATAGATCCATAAATATAGGATTCTTGTAAACTCTCATTTTTCTTAGAACTCTGTGGTCTTTTATACTCAAAGAATATACCACCTTTTTGTCTTCCATGAGTGGTAGTGTATTGTAAAATCATAATCATTGAGTAACTAAATACATCTAATTTTCCTCATGTTGAGTTAATTATATGAGAAAATTTATTTAAAACACATTTGATCAATACATATCTCAGATCTTCCACCATAGAGATAGTGTCTCCATATATTCATTAAAATGATTACTACTACTAACTCCAGATTATGAGTTCAGCTATTTTTTCAGGAATTTTTAATTGCCTTGATGCATATGCAATAAATGTATCATTTCATATAATGACACAACAAAGTCATTTCCTTGATGCATAACTCTAAATAAAAAACTCATCATTCCCAAATGGTAAAGTAATTATTGGACCATTGACTAATGTTCTCTTCAACTCATCAAAACATTCTTCACACTCTTTTGACCAAATGAATTTAAGCCCTATACATGTGATCAGGGTTAACAGGTTTTCCAATTGGAAACAATTATGGATTAAAGGAAGATAGTAACTTTATAAACCAATAAAACTATGTAACATAGTTATACTCCTTGATTCTCACCATTCATGGATCGTTTTTTATATTTAAAGGATCTATAGAGATTCCATCTTTCGAGACAATATGCCTATGAAAACAAATTTTCTAAATCCAAAATTCACACTTACTAAACATCACATGTAGCTCATTTCTTTTACAACTTTCCAGAAAATCTCTAATTGGTTATTATGGTCTTTGTAGCTTTTAAAATATACTGATATATCATAAATAAATACTATAAAAACATCATCAAGATATACCATGAACAATCTCTTCATTAGATCAAAGATAATAGAGGTTGTATTAGTAAATCCAAATGGAATTAACATAAATTCATAATGACCATACCTCGTTCGGAATGTAGTCTTCAGAATATATTTATTTTTTACACCCAATTAATCATATCCAGAATGAAGGTCAATTTTCTAAAAATATTCGTCTCCATGATGTAGATCAAAAAATCATCAATGTGTGGTAGGGGATACTTTTGATTTATTTCAATAGAAATGATTTCTCAATAGTCAATGTATAACCTCATTGATCCATCTTCCTTATTAAGAAAAAGAACTAGAGATCCCCATAAAGAAACACTATGGAAAATAAATCTCTTATTAGTCAACTCTTCGATATTATTATTTATCTCTACTATCTCCACATTGGCCATTCAATAAGTATTTTTTGATATTAGTCTTGCATCCGGGATTAAATCAACAGAAAACTCAACATCACACTAGTGGTTTATAGGTAATTCATCTGGAAAACATAAATGTATTCCATTAGAATAGGTATATCCTCTATTTGACTATTTATTTCTTCATCCCAAGATGTTACTTCCTCTTCCTCACCATGAATCTCATTCAGTAAAGCTACGGGGGTAGATTTTTATAAGAATCTGGTGATAATGTTTTTATTCTAAAGATAATTGATTCTACATCATTCTCAGAAATAGTAACTTCATTATTCTTCAAATAAATTTTCAAATCCACTTTTGATGTGCAATCCATACCATGTATTATATCATGGTTGACCATAGGTATGACAATAAAGTCAGTTTATATTTCCCATTTATATATCATAATGGGAACTTCCTAATAGATCTATTTTTCAATGAGACATTCTTAGGGGTTTTGACTAATAACTCCCTTGTTAGAGTGGATTTGAAATATATAATTTTTAAATAAAACATGGAAAATATAAAGGAATGAAAGGTCCTAGTATCAAATAAGGTTATTCCTAAATTTGAGAATATTTTTATAGTACCTTCAAGAACATCAATAAGAGTTTCAACATCACCTCTTATGATTGAAAAAGATTTTCCTTAATCCCTTGTCCTTTTCTGTGGAATGTATTATTGATGCTTATGAAATTTATTTGAATAATGTCCCATTTCATTAAATTTGTATCATTGAACAGTGATAATATCTTTATTCCCCTTACAATCAATATCTTGGTGGCCTTTTTCTCCACACTTGTAACAGAATCACATCACCTTAAGTAATGTAACAGGGTGTTTCTTCCAATAATTACTGATGGGTGGAAAGTCAAATATTCCCTTATCCCCCTAACTTTCTTTTCCTAGAGAGTTAAGTGGAACTATTCTTCTCTTTATTCTCTTTAAATTAATTAGACTTAAATAATTCCTTTTCTTTTCTGATTGCACATTATACTATATCTTCTTATACGGAGAATGATTATAAGACTAATGCCCACCGGAGGAATAGTTTTATCCTATAAAATAATATATAAATCGTACTTATTGGGTTACCTATATAGTATACATAATTTATTGGTAAAATTATGATGTTAGCCTCATAATTTTCAATATTCTCATCCTCTTTTTTCCTCAGACTCAGAAATTTCTTTTCCATACTGGCTCACTATTCACAAGGAAAGTATTTTTCTAGGAAAAGTTCTTTAAACTAACTCCATTCCATATTTTCTACTTCTTCATCCTCCTTCATGATCTTATTAATGCCCACCATTGATCTGAATCTCTTGAGTGATGATAAACATCCATAAAAACATTTTCCCATCCATTACTCCCCAAAAAAAGAAATAGTTTTTCTAAGGAACATACCTATTGCTCATCTACAAATGGATTTTCAGATTTATTGAATGTTAAAGGTTATTGTATCATGCATCAGTATAACATTTATCCTCTGCATTGTGAAATAGATTTCACAATATTGGAATGGTTATTATTCATAACCTGAATCAATTTTCCCAGTATGGTTATATATTGTTCAACATCAGTTGTATCACCAGCTCCACTTTCATTATATTTTAGAGAAGAGAAATCCATAGAAGTACTATGTGCATTAATATGATTTCATATATAAACAATGGAATACACTAGATTCGGTTATGAATCAAAATTCATAATTCCAAACTAGTAAAATACATAACATATTTTGAAAAAATTATTCATGCCTAATCAAAACTCAGAAACATTGTAGCACCCCCAATTTGAGGTATGTAGCTTCTATTTATGCCTTTTTATGTGTTAAAAGTATTTAGGATACATTTTTATGTGTTTGGGAGAGAATGGAATGGTTTTAAATAAGATACTAGGCTTTTATAAGGGCACACAATTTGAGCATGGTTAGGGAAAACCATGTGGGTTCTCCAAGTAACCGTGTTGGGGGAGATAATGGGCATTGCATGGTCAATACAGGGTTTGAAAAACCATGTTATACAACTATGCATATAGTGACCAATTATTTACATACAATTATATTACTTAAGAATTGATGTATATTAATTACAACATATAACAAAACCATGATAAGACCGTATAAGTATAGTGTCTTTAGAAACTGGGAAACATAAGCAACTTGTTCATAAAACATCCACATTTTCTATTAAAGATATATTCAATAATAAATACTAATATTATATATAAAATATTTATATACAAAATGTTATTTTATTTATAATTTTCAGTGGTGAAATAATTACCTTAACTATTGACACAAAACTGATGCATTAATTAATCGATTATTTGAATAATCAATTAAAAGATAATAAAAATTAAAATATAACTAATAGATGAAATATTTATTATCATAATGGATTTTGTAAAATAATATGATATTTAAAGGGCATATTAAAATATTTATATCTATTTTTGTGATATTTGTAAAATTTAATGTATTGAATAGTGTAAAATTTACATTGATAATCTTTTAAAATAGATAATATTTTATTAAAAAATATAAAAATCATAAAAATCATAGATTCTAATACCATATTGGTATAAGGAGTATAATATCATAAATGACTCATTTATGTATCTTTTATCATTTTATTTTAATTATATTGACCCTCAATGTGTAATCATACATGCTTTCACAATAGGAGTTAATGGAATTAAACACGGGTTGAAACCAAAAGATAAAGATTAAAAAATTGCCCAAATATTTTAAATTTTCATTGGATTTAATTATTTTCACCATTAATAATTATATATTTCAAATAAATACTTTTTATCCATTTGTATTATAATATTAATTTATATTAATTTAATATTTTAGAAATCTAAGAGTACCCCACCCCTCTCTTATAAAAGGGAACATCTTCTAGTAAATATGGCCCACACAAAACAAATTTATTTGGGATATTTCTTACCAAAATAAATTCCTATAATCCCTAACCATATTTTAGATCCTTGGTTTTGGTATAACACCCTCATTAGTAGACTTAATGGGTTAAACAAGTGTGGATTTCTAAAATATATGTGAATTTTTTATTAATGTTTTTTTGATTTTTTTTCTATTTCCACCTTGTTAAAATATTATTAATCAATGAGGAAATAATAAATATAGTAACCACCATATATTGATATTTTATTATGTTAATATCATCACCTAAATCAAACTTTACTTCTATAAAATGATGGAATAAGTTATCGTTTGTGTGTACGGTGGACTATCACCTTACAAACCAATGAAATATGTTTTCCATCACTGTCTCTCAAGACTGATTATAATGATGAAATTAATGATTATATATAATATTTATGACATATTTATCATTATTAAAAAAAATATCATTTATTTAATACATATCCATGCACATAAAAATTACAATGTAGTACGTTGAAAAAATTGAATTATCCCCAACATGAAGAGATGCAATTCATTTTTCATCTTTGCATAACACGAATGACCTATATAATTATAATTAATGATTAATATGATATTAATGATGTTATTATATTTATGTAATGATAAATTCATACTTAACAAATTGCAATAATGATCGTTGGGAAATGGATATGTTGCACATGAGTACCTACAGCCTACCATCTCCATGATTGTAACATAGTTCATTTTTAAAATTCAATTAGAATGGATGATTTTAAATGTATAATTGATATATTAATTTGATAATTATATAAAAAAATATTACTCTCATGTGTAACTAATAATGACCACTTTTACTATATAGATCATACCAATTTCATTTTGAACTGAAGTACCAAATATGACTAAAACAACTAACATGAACATAAATAATTATGTAATAGTTATAACATTGAAATAACTAATATAAATTAAAAAATAAACAAGAAAAATAATTAAAATAAAATTAATATTAAAAAATATTATTATTTATGAAGAAAAATAATTTATGTGAGGATTCATACATAAGGTAAGAAACTTCCTTGGTAAAAATATTCATTAAATGTTTCATTGTACATAATATACAAAAATAATGTTTTTTAACTTATATGGTATGAGAGTAATTTCTCTCTAGAATGATTATTTAATTAACTGATGAGTACATTATAAATTATCTTGTTTATTACCAACAAAAACGGTTTCTTTATGATGTTTTTAGTATTTTCATATGAAAATTCAATTTAAATGTTTTTTATATCAAAAAAATGATACTTCCATTTAAAATAAATTATTATATATTTTCATTAATGAAAAAAACTGTTTACATTATGTTTGTTATCTTGGTATTGAAATTTATTTTCAAAATGAAAATGGAATTTTTTTCAATGTTGTTTTACTTATGGTATTGAAAGAATATTTAAATGTTTTTATGAAGAAAATTTCATGAAAAAAAATATTTATATATGAAATGGTACTTGAGATTTATATTTGAAATGGGTGAGCCCAATACATAATATGTGAATGTTTGAGCCCAATTATAGAAAAAACTTGAGCTCTTTATATCTAATATGTTGGGTTCTCCTAGATATCATTTGGTGAGACCACAATCGATTTGGGTATGCACAAATAGCACTATAATGCATTGGGTAATGTACCTTGTATTTAGAGGAAAAATGAGGGAGTTACCAAAGGTATTTTTATTTAAATTTTCCAGGGATGTATTTATTTTTTACAAAATATTAAAACAAGATTATTAATTTCATAATCTCCAAATTGAAAAAAATGGTTTTAATTTTTTGGATATGGGTTTTAATGATTTTATTTGATAAAATATTGTTTGTTTGTTTTATTTCATTATCTTAAATAACATCAAATGGATTTTCAATTTTTTTACTGGATTAACGGGTTCCATTTTTTTATGTCTCTTAATTATATTTTTGTGCTCATATGAAATTTCAAAATGTTTTTCATAGGGATAAAATATTTTTATGGACAAGAAAGAAGATAAGATAAAAAATTATGATTTTACATATCAGAATGAAACCATGTTTTATTTTAGAATGTCTTTTTTTGGTGTGGAAAATTGACAGAGAGTAAATGTTTCCAATTGTAACATATGGGTTTAATTCTTAATGGTTTTTATAAATTCCCTAAACCACTAAACCTTATTGATATTTTGTAAATGATTATGAATTATAGTTTTAAAATAACCATAATATGTACTTTTTAAGTCCAGGTCCTTGCACTATTTACGATGTGGGTTCCCTAGAATGGAATTTTCAAATATCATCCCTTGATTTGAAATTAAATTTTTAAATTAGGAGGACACAATTTATTAAAGGATAGTGGAATGTAACACTCGATGATTTTAAGGTATGTATCTTTTAAAACATTATGGATTTCATAGCGTATATAGTATACAACACTGATTTTAAACAATCATTATAATACTATTAAATATTATTAAAAATGAACATTATATACTAGTAATTAAATTCATGGGTGTGTATGGGATTCAATATATTATGAAATATATAATTTCCCCAATAATTCATAATTTACTAATTAATTTTTATTTTTAAATTTTGTTAAATAAAAAAATATAAATTCTATTAAATCAAATTTTTTGACATTAATACAATTGATTTGATATAGTTAAGATAAGAACAAATATATTTTTACACATAAATGGATGTATATTTATATGTGTAGTTTTTTAGACTTTTAATTGTGAAATTGTCCTATAGAAAAATATGAGACTTTTAAAATTATATTTGACAAAATTAAAAAAAAATGTTAAAATTAGAATGTCAATGTTCTCTTAGAGTGAAATTTTATTTCCAAAAAATATTTTATTTTTGGTGAATAATGATAACACTAATTTATATGGATAACTATAATTATATTTAAAAAATTTATAATAAATTTTTTTTTATTTAAAAGTAAAATCAGTTCCTTTATATTATGAATAGTCTATTTATTTTCATTGAAATCAATTTCATTGTGTAATTTTGTATAATTGATTTTATATTTATTAGGTTATATTACTAAAAACTATTTTTCATTTCATTTTGAGATATTTATTTTAATTTAATTTATAATACATCTGAATTTTTAATATCTATAAATGGATTATATATTTTAAATCATAATTTCATAATTTATTAAATTGGTTCCATCTCTTTTTGCCCATTATGATAAGTAATATTAGTAATATTTGTTAACAACATAAAGTGTAAATTGGATAATTTTAGTTAAAAATAATATGATATTAATTATAAAATGATCCTAAAATTTTCCAAAATTTTGTTTTTTGATTGAATATATTATTTAATAAATATATTTTTTATTATATGACCATTTATGATCATTTGAATAATGTGATGATTTTTATAATATTTTATATAAAGAAAATTTATTGATGTCTCATTAATATTTTTAATTACTACAAATGTTTTAATATAGAGTTATTCAGAATATATATATGACTATAAATAGTATTTTAAATCTAAAATATTTATATACATAAAAGAAATTTTTTTATAAAATTTAGTGATAACTAATTACCTAAAATTATGATGTAACACTAATGTAGTAGGGATTAATTTAAGGGAAAAATAAAATAAATGCTATTAAAAATAATAAAATAAATTAAAGATGAGATAATTTCAATTATACATGAAATTATTAGCAGAATTTCATTTGTTAAGGATTTATAAAAATATTATATCTAATTTATGTTATTTTTTTATATTTATTAAATTCAATGTAATAAATAGTTTCAAAATTGAAATAAATGATTTTACGTAAAATAATTTATTATTAAATGATATAAAATTACTAGAAATTTTTATTTTTCTGAAAATATTTGGGAATGGTTGAAATTTAATATGGGTTCTATATATGGATTTTTTTTCATTTTATTGTACAAATATTTACCCTTAAGTTGTAGAACTCTATTTTTTGATGGTAAAAAATAATGTGATTAAATCAGAGTTAAACACAAAAAATAAGGATTAGAATGTGACATAAATCTTGTAAAAACAATTATATTATTTTTGACACATAGTGATAATATCTCATAAGTAACTCATTTTGGAACCATTTGGATTTCAATATTAATTTATATTAAAATAATATTTTAAAAATTACCAATAGTAACCCTCACCTCATCTATAAAAGGGAACATCACTCATGACTTATTAAAATCACAATGAGACCACTTTATTAACCAAACCCTACCCATTTATCTTCCTAAAACCCTTATTTATATTTATTAGGTTTTGGTCATCCAAAAATACAAACCCTAGACCCCTTAATTTATAATCTAATGGATCTTTATCAAGGAAGGGGTAATCATTTTTATATAATCTTCAAAATTCATTTTATATTCTACCTCCAATTAATGTGTTGTTTCCATGAAAAAAGCTATATATTAACTAATATATAAATGTTTAAATGTTATTATGATCGTTGAATTTCTATATTCCCCCTTTTTTATCCATCCTATAAGAAACAAAAGCATCTCATGTGGATACGCACGTCTTACCATCTCCATCCCATAGTGTAATTTCATTTCACCACCACCATTATTATATGCTTAAAAAGATATAAACAATAGATATATATGATAATTATGACATGATATTAATTCTGGACAAATTAATATATCCTACCCATTCACCATTAAGGGAATTATATCATCACTCATGCAAACATATAGTCTACAATCTCCACGAAAGGATGAGATTTATTTTATATGTTCATGTAAAACCCTTAAATTTCAAGGGAATGTTTTTCTTAATTTTTTTTGGGATTTTATGAGTACACAGTTTCTGACTGCGCCTGATTCCGAGGCCCTGTGTTCCTGGAATCAATTTCTAAAGTTCAGCTCGGGTATGTTCAGGGAACGAACGAGCAGGTTTATATAACATTTGAAATGGTGCTGGGAATCGAAATCTGAGGCCACCGATTAAACCGTAGCGCCGGTAATTGCTTAGGAAGACTTTTCCTGGAGTTTCTTTTTCTCAGGAGGAGATGTTAAAAATGTGATGAATAAAAATAAAATTATATTTAAATTTATTTTCATTTCATTACAGATAATTAAGCGTTGTGGAAAGGGAAGATGCAAGGAAGTTGGGGTGGGGCCCACACGATCCCCCACCTCATTCAATTTTCCCCAATGCCCCATTTATTTCCCCTCTAGCAATTATTTCGCAACTCTTTCACATTAATTTACTGGCCAATAAAACACCTCTTTAATTGGACAACGCACATTAATTAATTCGTGAATTCAATTTGATTTTCATATTAATGTTGGCATGTGTGTGTGTGTGAATAAAATAAGACAAGGTCTTATTTTATTGTGGGAGGATTCATTCTGTGGAACAAGGAAGAGAACTCTTGCGCTCTGAAGAACATCTTCATCCTTGTCAAAGAACGCGAAGAATGTCGAGTCTACGATGAAGAACTCCATCACCGCAAGGGGAGATCGTTGTACTGTCTCCTATCCTCTCCACAGCCGCTGAAAGACGCCTTCTTCGGAGAACGACGATGTGCCACATCCTTCATTCGGTGAACACCAACGACTCTTATGGAGCCTCATTCTGCAACGTCATCTTCCACGACATCTTTTTCTCACGACGATCCTCGTTCGACGACTTCTTCGAGGTAGGGGTTGGAATTTGTTCGTGAATAAATCTTTGCATTCCTCGTTGAATATTTAGGATGCCTATTATCAATTTAATGCAAGGAGGTTGGACCGCCCGAACATGGCCAATCCTCCTCCCCCTTTGTGGTTGTATTCATTGCGGCTCGAACGATGGCAGCGTGGGGTGACGACACCACGTGAAAACAAGGAGGATTGCGGCGAAGAAGTGCAGCGCTGTTGAGGCCAAAAGAGGTCGTGGCCTGAGCGGGGCAGCGGCAGAAGGGTGTGGCACCGTTGTGTAGCGCTGGAAATCCATTGAGGGCAGCGGACAGAGCGGGTCGTGGCGCCGCACCGGTCGGACCAAGGCCGCAACCTTTGGCCACGGTGGAGCAGGGAGCGGCGGCCGGAACCGTTGGCCACCGGCGCTTGGAGGGCGAGACCAACCGGTCCCGCGTGCTGCACTGGCCAGCCATTATGGCTGGCCAGATCTGGAAAAATGGGTGTTTGACACATGGTCAACGCGGCAGGGTAGACCCCCTCGCGGGTCCGCCGTTCGGTCCGAACGGGTTGCAGCACCCCCCTTCCATATTCACGGGGCGCGCGACACCTTCGCTGGGCCGACCGGCCGCGCCGGGCCAGACGGGTCGAGCTGGGCCACCCGTGCTGGGCCAGAGCATGCCAGCCAGGCCGGGCCGCTTCTTGTTGGGCCAGACCCAGACTCGGGTCGGGTTGACCGGTTCGGGCCGACCCAGGGGTCTTGGGCCTGGTCGGTTTGGGCCCAGAACCCCTTAAAACCGGACAGGTTCGTTTAAATGCTTGTAACATGGGCTACGAACCTCTGATCGATGCACGGTCAGTTGCGATGTGATCCTTGTATTGAGTCGGTTTTTTTGGTATATTACACTCATGGTTTCGGAGAACTTTGGGTATGGTCGGGTTGGTTCGAACACGAAACCAACTGGGCCCTCGGAGTGGAAACACTTATAACTTGAGCTCCAGACATCTGATTGGCATTCCATCAACTTTTTTAGTTTCCTATTAGTGAGACGGACCTTTTTGGTTACTCCGCTCGAGGTTTGTATGCAGTTGGAGTACGGTCGGGTTGGTTATGACTTAAAAACCAACCAGGCCTTTGGGACAAAAAAGCCAATAACTCTCAGACCGAGTGTCTGATTGACGAGCCGTCTGTCGTGTTGTGTTACTATAGAGGAGATTGAACTTTGGGATACATAAACTCTGTACTACGTGTTAGTTGATGTATCGACCACGTTGTCACATGGAGCAGACCCTCCCGGAAACGAGCATGCTGTGTGCGGGAAGCCTATAGTTGGCTATGATGATGACTACACTGAAATCCTCCGTGGGTTCGACAGTGATGATGACTACACTGAAATCCTCCATGGGATCAGCAATGATGATGATTGTACTAGGATCCCATGTGGGTTCAGATGCGACAACAACTGTACTGAAATCCTTCGTGGGTTCGATAGCGATGACTACTGTTCTTGTATCCTATGTGGGTCTGGCAGTACATGACTACTATTCTTGTATCCTACGTGGGTCCGAAAGTATTTTACTCTATACTTGTTTCCTACGTGGGTCCGACATAGTGGTTGGGCTAGTATCCTATGTGGGTCTGATAGCCTAGTGGGTCTTGTATCCGACGTGGGTCCCAACTTAGATGAATCAATGGCTACATCAGATCATCTCTATCACCTTATGAAGAAGTATACTTGTGTGAGCTGAGTCTTGACTATTCAATCATTATCTTCAATATGATTGACTTTATTTCCTATGTGGATTGGGTAGTGTTATCCTGTGTGGATTGGGTTGTGTTATCCTATGTGGATTGGGTTTTACTATAATGTGTGGACGTGATTGACCTTGGGCTCGGATGTTGGAGCCGAACAAGAATTGATGACATAGGTATATGTATGGGCATATACATACGTATAGTTGGTTGTTACTTCGTGTTTGTATCTTTCCTTTGTGGATTATCCGTTGTGGATTCTGGGAGACCTTCGGGGGTCTCGGGGTCCCTACTAAGTAGCGTATACTCACCCATGCACGGGCTTTGCCCACACTACATTGTGTTGGATGCAGAAGACGAACATCGCTAATCGTGGTTGAGGCATGTGGAGCAAGTCGGTACCTAGAGGCGGACCACTGGGTGGGACATACATAGAGCGGACGGCTGGACCCGAGGAGCTGAGGTGGAGGCTATTTGTACCCACCCTTCAAGTGGGATTTCCAGTGTATGGCTCAGCATTTCTACTTTACTTTTCAGTTGATGTACATTGTTTTCAGTTCTACTTTACTTTCAGTTTGGGTTTCTATTCTGGCCCACTTATTTTTCCGCACTTACTGTTGTACTCAGTTTACTTCTTCTTGCTTAATCTGTGGTGTTTTTTTACTTTATAAAGGCTATGTAATCCCCTTTATGTAAGGATTTATTCCTTTTCACTAGTTTCCTGCCCCTTTCCTATGGAAGGGGGGCTTGGAGTAGTCACTACACATTTCCCGAGGACGGGTTGTGTCAAATTGGTATCAGAGGAGTTCGGTTCTACTACAGAACTTAGGACTCTGATCTTTCTTCTATGTGAAGCAATAATGTTAAGGGTATTGAGTGTGGTTATCAGTCTAGGGAGTCCAGTGTTGGTGTGGCGGCCGACGTATCCATACACCAGGACCCTGAATTCTAATTTCCGACTCTGTGCATGAAAACATTGATTGCATGTGTGATTCAAAAGTTTTCTTTGTGATTACTTTGTGTCAGCTCATGGTTATATTGTTTTGACCGTGGCGCACCTGTTTCATTTCTGGATGGCCCCACGATGGCAGCCAGCTAGGGTTCCGGGCATTGTGCAAGACGACAACCCCCAAGCGACGAGGCCTCGGTGCAGGGCCCTTTTTCAACAGAGGCACTGACGGTACCTCTACCCGCTGAGCCACAGATACCACTGGCCCCAACCGCTGAGAGTGCACGTCACCTTAGTGCACTGCATGAGTTCTAGTGTCAGAGACCGCCCAAGTTCCATGGGGAGATGGACCATCATGCAGCCAAGGATTTGTTGGAGGCTGTAGTTAGAGTTTTCTGGTTACTAGGGACACCAGCTGACCTCATGGTGATCCTTGCAGCAATCCTCCTGTACGTGGCAACAGGCAGATGGTGGAGCCTGATGCTCCCGGTGCATGACAAGGCATCTCTCCTCTGGAAGGACATTGAGAGCCTCTTCTGCTCAGTGTTTGTCCCAGCCACCCTACGTGCGGTCCGCATTCAGGAGCTACTACAGCTGTGGCAGGGCAGTATGACGGTAGCCTAGTACTCGGCGAGATTTATCGATCTATCACACTATTCGATGGGCATGGCACGAGACCCATTCTTCCAGACCCTGACCTTTGAGTATGGGCTAAGGCATGAGTTCAGGTCATCAATGATCTCCCTCAGCATTCCGAAACAGGCAGGAGTAATGGAGCGAGCCCTACTCATAGAGTGGTTTCTTACTGAGCCTATACCAGTAGGGAGACCGACCGCAGGGTGGTACGTAGCAGAGTCATCTGTAGATGGCAGTCGAAGGACGTCACAGGGGTTCAGGAGGACCAGACCAGCGGGCGGACGACCTCAGTACACTGGCTCAGAGGTGCAGGACACACGGCGCAGAGCCAACCTTATGAGGAGTAGACATTACTACGCATGCGGCGGGCAGGGCCACATGGCTCGTGACTTCCCGACCCGCCATGCAGAGGAGCAGCAGAAGGTTGAGGGGCCACCCAGGCAGAGGAAGAGGGTCGACTGATGTGGTCCGAAGAGAGCAGGCATACGAGGTAGAGGAGCTGGCCGAACAACAGGTGGTGGAAGACGCTTTGAGGCTTTACCACCACCACCACCAGGAGGTCCACCCCGACCACAGGGAGCTGAAGGGCAGAGACAGGCTCAGCTTCATAGAGTGGAGGCCTACGACTATGGAACGCCAGAGATTATTTGAGGTACTATCTTTGTTTACTCCACCCTTCTTTCGGTTCTTATTGACACAAGAGAGAGTCATTATTTTATTACCGCTTCCCCTGTTCGGAGCTCGGAGATTCCAACAGAGTCGTTGGCTCAATCCTTATGGCTAGAGACACCTAATGGAGAAGACTCGACGATTACGCACTACTTTCAGCAGTGTGAGCTTACTCTAGGAGGAGATATATTCGGCTGGGATATTCTTGTAACGGCGTCGATGCCTTATGACGTCATGTTGGGGATAGATTGGTTATCTGCAGTCCATGCTCATACCGACTGTATTAGGTGCAAGGTGTGGTGTGTCCGCACCGATGGGAGCAGGTTCACCTTAACTGGTGAGAAGCAAGCCTTAGAAGTACAGTATGGACTCACACAGAGGAGAGGAAATCTGATCACCCACCAGTTGGCTAGCCTCATTCTAGGACCAGTTGACGTGCGGAGTCCGAGTTTTCCTATAGTGTTTGATTAGTATGCGAATGTTTTTCTTGACAACGTTCCAGGACTACCTCCTCGCAGAGAGGTAGACTTCTATATTGACCAGTACCCCGGGACAGCCCCGATATCCACTCCAGCATATTGGATGGCTCTCGCTGAGCTTCGAGAGCTACATGACGGCTAGAGGACTTTCAGGGCAAGGGAATCATCTGACCTAGTGTTTCACCCTGGGCTTCCCTGATTTTGTTCCCCAAGAAGGCGGAAATAAGCTTGCGACTATGAGTCGATTATCATCGCCTGAACCAGGTGATTATGAGTAACAATTATCTGCTACCGAGGAGTGATGTCCTTTTCAATCAGCTCAAGGGAGCACGGTGGTTCTTGACGATATACCTCAAGTCAGGCTATCATCAGCTCATAGTTCGAGACGAGGACGTGTAGAAGTTAACATTCAAATGTCGGTATGGACACTATTAGTTCTTGGTTATGAATATTGGCGTAACCAATGCACCAGTAGTGTTCATGTGCTTCATGAACAGGATCATTCAGCCTTACCTCGATCGATTTTTCATGGTCTTCATCGATGAAATTTTGATATACTCGACATCTGAGGAGGACCCCGCCTACCACTTGCGGGTTGTACTGAACACACTTCGAGAGCACCAGATTTATAGTAATCTCTCAAAGTATCAGTTCTGGAAACGTGAGGTCCACTTATTAGGACACGTCATCTCTAAGGTGGGAGTTGCAGTGGATCCTGTGAAGATGGAGGCAGTCCTAGCTTGGGTGACACCCAGGAGTGTAATAGAGGTGCGAAGTTTCCTTGGTCTAGCTGAATAGTACCGGAGGTTTGTGCCAGACTTCTCCAGATTTGCGGAACCACTTTCATCTTTGATGAAGAAGGGGAAACCCTTCGTATGGTCAGACAGATGTCAGCAGAGCTTCTAGGAGCTGAGACAGAGATTGACCAGCACACCCATCTTGAGGCTACCAGAGGAGGGAGTAGGGTACGTAGTCTACTGCGATGCATCAGGGACCGGACTCGGGTGTGTCCTGATAAAAGAGCGGGAAATGATTGTATATGGATCACGAAAGTTGAGGCAGCATGAGAAGAATTACATTACACATGACCTAGAGTTAGCAGCAGTGGCCTTCGCTCTGAAGATGTGGAGGCACTATTTGATGGGTGAGCGCTTTACAGTCTATTTTGACCACCAGAGTCTCAGGTACATCTTCTCGTAGAAGGACCTGAACACGAGACAATAGTGATGACTATATTTCCTCCAGTACTTTGAATTTGAGATAGCTTATACTCTTGGAAAGGGGAACGTAGTAGCTGATGAACTCAGAAGGAGGAAGGGCATTCATCTACTTGGGCAGGCGACAGAGCAGCTTGTCGCTATATAGATATCCTTCATGGATAGAGATGGAGCAACATTTATCCAGTCACTCACAGTCACTCAACCACTACTATAGGGGGTCAGAGAGGCACAACATGGGGACGTTGAATGTGAGACACAACGTGCACAGATTTCCATAGGACAGACACCTAATGGTTTTTCTTTGGGAGGAGAGCACGTCGTCCTTTTTAGAGGGCGTACCATGGTACAAGCTGCTTTAAAGGATGAGGTTCTAAGAGAGTTCCACACCTCCTATTTAGCGGTACAACCAGGAGTGGAGATGATATACCAGGATCTCAGACGACAGCACTGGTGGCCAAGTATGAAGAAAGCTATGGCAGAGTTCGTTGCTCGGTGCCTCACCTGGCAGCAAGTGAAGGTGGAGAACCAGGTACCAGAAGTCTTGGTACATCCATTGGAGGTCCCGGAGTGTAAGAGGGATGGTATATATATGGATTTCGTGACTGGACATCCACGTACTTCCAGATGTCATGACTCGATTTGGGTGATTGTCAACCGACTCACCAAGTCGGCCCACTTTCTACCCATTAAATAGCATGGCTCATTGGAGAGATTGGGATGCCTCTACGTTCAAGAGATCATACGGCTTCATGGTGTGACATCATCTATTGTCTCCGATTGGGATGCCCGATTTACTTCCCACCTTTGGAAGGGGTTGCAGGAGGCATTCAGGACACAAATACGTCTAAGAACCGCCTTTCACCCTCAGACGGATGGTCAGACGGAGAGGGCCATTCAGACTCTCTAGGAAATTCTCCATGCATGTGTCCTAGAATTTTATCGTAGATGGGAGGATCACCTACCCTTGGTGGAGTTGGTGTAAAACCACGTCTACCACTCCATCATCGGGATGGTACCATACGAGTCATTGTACGACTGACCTTGCAGATCACCTATGTGCTTGACAGGACCTGGGGAGTCAGCACTTGTGGGACTAGAGATGGTCCAGGCCATGATGGAGAAGGTCTAGGTCATCGAGGAGCAGATGAGGATATATCAGAGCTAATAGAAGTCTTATGCTGACAGGAGGCGGAGACCACTAGAGTTCGATGATGGCGACCACGCCTTCTTGCGGGTCTGACCTCGACATGGATTACAGAGATTTGGCCCGTGTGGCATGTTATCTCCGCGCGTCATCAGACCATTACAGGTTCTCAGAAGGATAGAAGAGGTGGCTTACCACCTTTCTCTTCCACCTCAGTTGCACCGGGTGCACGACGTCTTCCACGTATCTTAGCTGAGGAGGTACGTGCACGACTCGACGCATATTATCGAACATGGGGAGCTGGACATTGATGACGGGTCAACTTTTCGAGAGGTCCCAGTAGAGATTGAGGATCGACAGGAGCATTTCCTACGTGAGTGGTCTATTCCTCTAGTTTGCATCAGATGGCAGCATGGGAACCTCCAATAGAGAAATTGGGAGCGGGAGGCTCAGATGCGTGCTCAGTATCCTCAATTTCTGATGTTTAGCTCGGGTACGTTCAGTGAAGGAACGAGTGGGTTTTTCTAACTTTTGAACAGGTGCTCGGAATTGAAATCTGAGGGAACCGATGAAACCACAGTGCCGACAATTTCTTAGGAAGACTTTTCCAGGAGTTTCATTTGCTCGGGAGGAGATGTTAAAAATGTGAGGAATTAAAATAAAAATGTTTTACAGTTTATTTTTATTTCATTACCGATGGATAAGCATTGTGGAAAGGGAAGATGTAAATAATTTGGGGTGGGTCTCACACGAGACCCCACCTCCTTTAATTTTCCCCAAAGCCCCATTTATTTCCCCTATATAAATTATTTCATAACTCTTCCACATTAATTTAGATGCCAACAAAATGCCTCTTTAATTGGATAATGCATGTTAATTAATTCGTGAATTCAATTTGATTTTCAAATTAATGTTGACATGTGTGTGTGTGAATAAAATAAGACAGGGTCTTATTTTATTGTGGTTGGATTCGTTGTGTGGTACAAGGAAGAGAACTCTTGCGCACTGAAGAACATCTTCTTCCACATCAAATAATGTGAAGAACACTGAGTCTATGACGAAGAACTCCGTCACCGCAAGGGGAGATCGTCGTACCGTCTCCTCTCCTCTCCACAACCATTGAGAGACACCTTATTTGGAGAACGATGACACACTCAATCCTTCATCGGGCGAACACCGATGATGCTTACAGAGCCTTGTTCCGCGGCACAATCTTACATGACATGTTTTTTCCGTGATGATCCTCATTCGGCGTCTTCTTTGAGGTAGGGGTTTGAATTTGTTCATGAATAAATCTTTGCATTACTCATTTGATATTTGGGCTTCCTGTTATCAATTTAACGGGAGGTGGTCGGACAGCCCAAACATGGCTGACCCCCCCCCCCCCCCTTTGTGTTTGTATTCGTTGCAGCTCGAATGATGGTGGCGCAGTGCAACGGCACCACGTGGAAACAAGGAGGATTGCGGCAATGCAGCGCGACACGTCACGCTGCGCCGTTGATGCTTAATGAGGCCACAGCTAAAGCGGGGCCGTGGTAGAAAGGCATGGCGCCCTCACCGGGCCGGGCCACGCCCTGATGGGCCGGACCCGGACCCGTGTTGGGTCGACCCGGTTTGGGCCGACCCAGAGGGTCATGGGCCGGGTCAGTCCGGGCACAAAACCTCCTAAAACCAGACAAGTTTGTTTAAATCCCCGTAACTTGGGATACGAACATCCGATCGACGCACCATCAGTTGTGATGTGATCCTTGGATCGAGACGATCGTTTCTTTATATTACACTCAAGGTTTCGGAGATCTTTGGGTACGGCCGAGTTGGTTCGAAAACGAAACCAACTGAGCCCTCAGAGCGGAAACACTTATAACATGAGCTCCAGATGTCCGATTGTCGTGCCGTCGACTTTTTTGGTTTTCTCTTAGTGAGACAGACCTTTTGGATTACTCCACTCGAGGTTTTAATGTAGGTGTAGTATGGTCAGGTAGGTTTTGACTTAAAAACCAATCAGGCCCCTGGGACGAAAAATCCAATAACTATTAGTTTGGGTGTCCGATTGAGGAGTCGTCTATCGTGTTGAGTTCCTATCGACGAGATGAACCATTGGGATACATAAACTCTGGACTATGTGTTAGTTGATGTATCAACCCCCTTGACTCGTGAATCGGACCCTCCTGGAAATGAGCATGATGTATGCAGGAACCCTAGAGCTGGCTGCGATGATGACTGCACTAAAATCCTCTGTGGGTTTGTTAGTGACGACGACTGCACTGAAATCCTCCATGGGATCTGAAGTGACGACGACTGTACTAGGATCCTCCGCGGGTTTGGCAGCGACAATGACCGTAATAAAATACTCCATGGTTTCGTCGATGATGAATACTGTTCTTGTATCCTATGTGAGTCCGGCAGTACGTGACTACTGTTCTTGTATCCTACTTGGGTCCGACATTATTTGACTCTATAATTGTATCCTACGTGGGTCCGAATGAGTGGCTAGTCTAGTATCCTATGTGGGTCCGACAGCCTATCTGGTCTAGTATCCTACGTGGGTCCCAGCTTATATGAATCAGTGGCTACATCTGATCATCTCTATCACCGTATGAAGAAGTATACTGGTGTGAGCTGAGTGTTGACTATTCAATCATTATCTTAGATTTGATTGACATGATTTCTTATGTGGATTGGGTAGTGTTATCCTATGTGGATTGCACTGTGTTATCCTGTGTGGATTGGGTTGTACTATCCTGTGTGGACGTGATCGAACTTGGGCTCAGATGTTGGAGCTGGACTGGAATTGATGACTTAGGTATATGTTTGGGCATATACCTAAGTAGAGTTGGTTGTTACTTCGTGATTGTATCTTTCCTTTGTGGATTATCCTTTGTGGATTCTGGGAGACCATCGAGGGTCTCGGGGTCCCTACTGAGTAGCGTATGCTCTCCCCTGCACGGGCTATGCCTGCACTACGTTGTGTTGGATGCAGGCGACAGACAACGCTAATCGTGGTTGAGGCTTGTGAAGAAATTCGGTACCTGGAGGTGGACCACTAGGCGGGACGTACACGGAGCGGACAGCTGGACCCGAGGAGCTGAGGTAGAGGCTATTTGTACCCACCCATCAGGTGGGATTTCTAGTGGACGGCTTGACATTGCTGCTTTAATTTTCAGTTGATGTACTTTCTTTTCAATTGTAATTTACATTCAATTTGGGTTTGTATTCTGGCCCACATACCTTTCCACACTTACTGTTGTACTCATTTTACTTAGTGTTTACTTCTTCTTGCATACTCTGTGGTGTTTGTTTTCTTAATAATGGTAATGCTTTCCCATTTTTGTCGGGATTTACGCCTTGGTGCTAGTCGCCAGCCCCTGGCCAATGGAAGGCGGGCTTGGGGTAGTCACGGTACGGGTCCCGAGGATGGGTCGTGATTGTTCACCATTCATGAATGAAAATAAATATATATATATAATGAATAAATATAATATCTATGACATTAATATCAACTGGGTTATGGTGGAACTATAAGATATGTACTATAAAATGTACTTAAATGACAAAATCTGAATATGAAAATTACGTAGATAACACCATTAATATGGGTAATGATGCAATATTTATAAAAAATGAGTGATAATATGAAATAAAAGGATCATATAAAAAATAAAAAATATGAATATATTTCTGATATAAATTAATAACATGATTTCCATCTTTATATATTAATTTAAATAATGTTTATATAAAGGGAAGTGTAAGGTAAGGGACATCATTCAATTTTTACTTCATTTAGCCTTATATGGTGTTTTGAACCTCATAATTTTTTGTTGTGTATATAATTCCCATTTTAGATCATTTTTTAATTTAAATTATATATTTATTAAATATAAAAATAATTTATATCAAGGATATGAGTATTTTCTATTCCATTTATTGATTTTTTTTAAATGGTGTTTACATTGAATGTTATTTGATTAACTAGTTGAATATTATTAAATATTCATCCTCTATTAAATATAGATATTTAATTATACTTAATATTGTTCCTAGATTAAATTTATTTTTTATGTATGAATAATTATTTGGACTTAAAGTGGCTGGTGGGGCCTGACAATATATAGCACCTCGATGCATGGACTGGTCTCATGATACAAAATAGATAGAAAATCTAAATGGGTTTCTACCAATATTTTGAAATCATCTTTTGAAATGCATTAAAGGTAGTTGTATCAAGTTTCCGATACATGATGACTAATAATTTAGAATTTTCTTTCATTTAAATTTCTTTATTACTATCCATATGAATTTCACTAACCTAAAATATATGGATCCAGTTTATACTGTAGTTATTGATTAAAAGGGTTGTGTGTTCCGTTATTTACCTTTACATATTGATTATTCCTTATTGAATATGTTTTAATTACTAATAATTCATTATTCTATTACAAGTAACCTTTATTGAGAATTTTCCCTCTCCCTTATTTTTTTTCATTTCCATGATTTGGTGGAGTTTACTACGACTGATATGGTGGGATATGCTAGTGGGAATAATGTTATTACCAATGAAATTATATTTTAATATTAATTAAAAAATTAAATGAAATACTTATGTATGTATCTAGTTTACCAAGACCACTATACAAAATAAGGGATATTATAACACTTGAAGATTCATATCCATTAAATATACGATGCTTGGTGAATTACAACATACATGATAGTGTATCATTAATTTATTTAATGACCTTAACACATTGGAAATTTATAGGAAATTAGATTACATTTATTTCATTATGGTTTTAAAGATATTATTGTATTCAAATAATTTATTACAATAGATATATTTTATGGAATGGTGAATAAAATGTTTTGTTTATATTGTAAATTAATGACCTTCTATTTTTTGGAAATTTAATTCTTATATATATATATAGATATTATGGTTCCTAAGGATAACTAGATGTATAATAGAATATAGATATTATTTTTGGAGGTTATAGTATGATTTGTTATATTAGATAGTTTTTTCTAACCATTTTGGAATGAATAAACATTTAATAGTCCAAGGAATGACTTTACAATTTTATGATTTGTTAAAAGTTCTTTAGTAACAAAAAACTTAATGAATAACCATTTTATAGTGTATGAAATTAATTGGATATATATCGCATAACATAAAAAATATGATATTTTTCATACAACAAGAAATGGAATTGATTGTGTTTATTTACATAAGTTCCTTCTCAAAATGGTAAAGGAATTTTAAATTTTTGAAAATATATATATAAAAAATAAATTCTTGGTACCTTAATATATTATGAATAATTTGGTCTTCAAAATCATCATAGATTTATGTTTTAGAATAACTTAATGATTCATTGATAATTTACTTTCATATGATAAATGTGTTGAGTCATTCTTTATAATTATTTTTCCAGGTGTTCACCATCCACCAATGTTCTCCTATTAAAAATTCATTTTTTTTGGAGAACATATCATTTATATTTTCATCTTATTATAATGACTTTTTACTAACCCTATCTATGAATTCGGTCTCCCACATATGAATTTTCAATAATCTACCAGTTATTTGAATAGATAAATTTCATATTTTGGGGGTGCAATTTATTGGTGGAGGAAAGCATGCATCAATCCCATAATTTAACATATTTATATTTTCAAATTTATAAAATAGGATATAATACATTTCATACCATATTAAGATTCAATAATCTGTGATATACTATTAAATAGTTTTTAACATGACTGTTATAAATTAATCGTTAAATTGGCTTGTCTAAATAGGATTAATTATTTTATGAAATATATAATTTTACAACTCATTATCTATATAATAGTTAAATAGTATTAGAAAATACTATTAAATAAATTTATATATTATATATTAAATAAAATTTATTTACATTCATATAATATGATTGATTGGAATTTGATAAGAAAAAAATCCAATTTTTAGCATAGAAGGCTATATTTTTATATAAAATTTTACAGCCTTTTAAAGGTGCACTTATTTTATAACTAAATTTTAGAACAGAAATATATAATATTTGACAAAATGAAATTCATTTTGAAAATAATAATTTCAAAATTTTCTTAGGGTGAATTTTATTTTAATTTTTAGAAAATATCTATTTTCTAATGAGTATTGAAAATACTAATTTATCCTTTTGATTTTATTATAATTTAGAATATTTCAAAGATATATTTAATTTATATTTAAGAGGAAAAATATTGTATAATATTCTAAATAAATCATTTAATTTCATAAAAATCAATCTCATTGTTGAATTTGGAATAAAATCGTTTTTAGATTTAAGAGGGTATTTTATCGAAAAAAATGTTTTTTATTTCAATGTATGAGATAAATTTTAAATTCTATTTTGGAAATTATTAGTTTTAAATTTTAAAAAATGGAATCCATAATTTTAGTAATAATATATAAATCTATTTGATGGGTTCTTTTTATTTTTTACCATTATGAATTGTAACCATTGTAATTTTTTCTACCACGGTAATGAGTAAATTATTTAGTTTATGTTAAAATTAATATAATATGACTTTAAAATGACCCTAAAACATTAAAGAATATATTAGACCATATAATATCCCTTTACTACCAATCAATTACTAGTAATATGCCCATTTATGTGCATTTGGTTGAGGTTATGATATTTATAATATTTTATTTTTTTCTAAAAAGTCCAAGGTGCCACTATTATATTTTTAATACATTTACCATTTTTAATATAGGTTTATTCAGATGATATCATAGACTATATGTACACATTTAAACGCTAAAATAATTATCTTCATCAAATAATTAATTTATATTTTTCTATGATGAAATAATTTCCTTAAATTTTTACACAACGCTGATGCATTAAGTATAAGATCAATGGAAATATAAATAAAATATTATTAATTTTTTTAAAATAAATATATATTGAAATAAATATCATTATACCTGAATTTTATAGATTTATAAAAATTTGTTATGGATTTATTAAAATATTATTGTTTTTAAATTTATTTTTTTAATATTTTTAAAATTCAATTTACTAAATTTTGTCAAAATTGACATTAATGATATTTTAAAATAAAAAATATTTTATTAATTGATATCAAATTATAATAAATATTGTATTTATTCAATGTATTGGGAAATGATTTAAATTATAATGATTTATTAATTTAGGGGTTCCTTAACATTTTATAGTAATTATATTGACCCTTAAGGTGTAAATATCCATATTATCAAAGTAAAATTGAATAGGATTAAATAAGAGTTTCAAAAAATTGAGGGTTATAATGTGACCTAAAACTTGAATAAAATTTATTTTATGGGAAATTTTATTCCTTTTATCAACTTATATTCGAAATTTCTCATTTTGAAAAAAGATGAAATTGAAAATTAATTTTTATTAAATTAGTATTTAGAGAGCCTCTAATGGTGAAAATCACCTCAATTATAAAAGGGTACATCTTACCTATCTTCTACACATAACCTTGATAATTTTTACCTAACCATACCTAGACCCAATAATATAATATCTAACAAAAAATACTGAATAAAATGTATTCATTTTTATCTACACATTTAAGTTCATTTATTTTTATACATCTACTCCATGTGTTTTTCCACACGAAAGAAATATCTTTAGAATCATCTATATTACCCAATTGTAATTATGATTATGTGACAACCACATTCTCCATTTTAAACCATTATAAAAAATAGAATCACCTCATGTGTGTACGTAGTTCTTACCATCTCTAAATTTTGGTGTACATTTTTTTCATCAATACATTAATTACATGTGTATACTGATGGAAATAATTGATATATATATGATAATTATGAAATTATATTTACTATTGAATGATTATAATAACAAACCATTCAATCACTAAGAGAATAATATCACTGCTCATTCATACGTACGGTCCACCATCTCAATGAATCGATGCAATTGATTTTACAAGTTCACCATTTAAAAATTATTATTATATATATATATAAGGAATAAACATAGAATATGTAACCTTAATATCATCTTAGATATGATATTAATATACCATATATACATGAAATGAGACATACATGACAAAACATGCATAGAATAATGGTGAAGTTAAAACCTAAAACCAGCTAAATATTGAAATATTATTACCAAACAAGCTATAATATGACATAAGATGATCATAAATCATATAAATAATATGAATATGTATTGTTTTATGTTAATTAATAATTTTATAAAATTATATAGGAGTTTAAATCATGTATAACTAAACTGAGGCGTAGGGTACGAGACTTTGTCTTAATTTCATTTTAATTGAGACTAACCTAGTATGGTGAAACTTTTAATTTTTTTCATTTATAATCCCAATTTGATATCCTTTTTCATGTGACGTTATATTTATATTAAATAACCAAATTACATATTTCCTGGATATGAGTATTCCATAAACTAAATACCATTTTTATAGAGATTTTACTTTTAATGTTATTTAATTAACTTGGGAAATATTGAGAAATTTGTATCCTCTACTCATTATAGATATTTAATGATAAGGAATATTAATAATTAATGAAAATTATTATTATATATATTAAGAATTGTTTAATATTTAAGTGACTGTTGGGGTCTGATTTTATATACACCTCAACGCAGAAATATGTCTCACGATACATAAAATTGGAAAGATTTAATAGGTTTATACCTGTAGTACTGTAATCTCTTTTGAAAGGTCATGAAAATAGTGGTATCATGTTACATATATATGATATCTAATAATAATCATTTTCGTTCATTAATATTATGTTATTATTAACAATGAGTATTTACCTCTAAAAATCTATGGATACATTACATTATCTTGTTGTTGATTAAATGGAATTTGTGTTCATTCATTAACCTTTAAATATTTATTATCCTTGTTGAATATGTTTCACATATAATTGATTCATGATTACACTATATGTAACCCATTATGATAAATTGATCACAACATTATTTTTTTCTCTCATAGGATTTTATGGAATTTTCTATGATTGATAGGTAGGGTTACACTAGATAGAATACTGACATTCTCCAAAAAATAATGTAATTTGTTTCCCAAATAAATTGTATGACTCATGTTTGTATCAAGTTTAATAAATCTACTAAACTAATCATTCATTTGGAATTTTATTCTTTTTATCTTATTCCATTGAATTGGTTGCAGGTAATTGTTCACTACTACGATTGAGGGGGTCATTAAATCTTAAAACCCTCAACACTTTTAAATGATCAAATTGTATGCCCCATAACCCAATTAAATTTAAAAAACATTTATATATCTTGAGAATAGATGTATTCATGACATCAAATATCTAAGGGGTGGTATATTCACCAGAATAAATAAATAAGTGTTGAATAAATCATGTGTCTAATAAAAATAAATGTGAGTTGAAAAAAACCTTAATTAGTGATTTCATTTAGTGGAACATGATTTAACCTCGTAAATAATGATTTAAATGTGTCATTACTTTATACTAGAAACATATTCAAATTTTTGATATCATATATGATCCTTTTGATAAACATATTGAAAATTACTCCAAATCCAATTCCCAAGTTTTATAGAATTTAATATGTTTTTACATATATATTAAACCATAATGTGAAATGTATTTATGGAAGTGGTTCATGACATGGATACATGACATTCAATAATTATTAAATCACCATATCTATATTTCAGAAATTATTATTCATGGTATTTTTAGTATGAATATATATATATATGTATTTCGTTATCATATTATTGATTAAATGTATTGTGTGGTTAGTTAATTAAATTTCAATATTGATTATGCTTATTGATTCAGTATTTGGAAATCGTTGAATGTTGAGTGATTAATTTAAAAAATCATAAATATGATTTGACTTACTAAAATTGAACTTGTTTTTATTATGGTTTATTGAATATGATTCATTTATGATGGGAGTTGGTAAAACGTCATTATAGATAGATTGATATTGTATCATGAATTTGAGACAGGGACATTTGTTTTTAGTTAACCATATAACATGCATTATCATTAATAACAAAAGTATAAAATGACCCAATCTTATAAATTCAGAACTAAAAATGATGAGTATTTTTTTATAAAATGTAACTGAAAAATACACATAAAATTATGCATTCAATGAATTTTTTCAGTATCAGTTTTGGAGAATTTTAAAAAACCATAAATATTATCATAATTTTACAAAAATACATTAAAAAATAGAATTCTTTTTTATGTGCGTGAACTCCATAAGAAAAAGTAGTAGTTTTTGAACATCTATAATACTTGTGAAATTTATTTTAAACATGGGATGAGAATTATAATTCCCAGTAAGCGGGTTATAAATAAAGTTAAAAAATAATTTCATAAAAACTATTCAAATTACTCATATAGTACATTTATTTTTCAAATATAAAATATTAATCATTTTGGAATTATTTTGAAATATACATATTGAAAACCATTTTTATTTTCTATTGAAAATCATTAGAAAATAATTATACTTTTAAGGCCTAAAATTATAAATGAAAAAATAAATTTTAATACCATTTTTCTATATAACAATGTGACTTATAGAAAAGGATCCCATATATGTATTGGATTCACTTCCCACCCCTAAACCTTTCATTTGTCATTCAGTTTCCAATTTTAACATTAATTGAATGTTTTTCAGAAGATCCATCTTTCTCATAAATATCCTATAAAAATAGTCCGAAAATATTATATAAATTATTTTTATAAAAATATAATTTAATAACTTCTCATGTTTTTAATAGATCAAAATTTTAAAATACAAGAGATTTTAAGAGAAATTTATTTTTCCACAAAAATACTTACATTATTAAAAACATAAACCTGAATTGTTTAAAATTAAAATAAAATATTGAAATGTTATAAAAATAACATCATTTAATGAGGTCATATATGTTTTAATTACATTTATTAACAGAAAATCATGGTTACATAAAATGAATACTTTTATACTGAAAATCTATACACATAAAATAACACACATTTTTATAAAAAAATCATATATAAAATTTAATAAAATAATATATTGATTAATCAAAAAAAAATTTCATATAAAATAATTAAGTTTTTTGAATTTTTTTTGAAATATTAATTGTTCTTATAATTTTACTTTTATATAAAATCCAATAAGACTTAATTTATATACTAAATTTTATAAAAATATTAAAAAAATTCATTTCATAGACAAGTGTTAAAAAATAAAATTATGAATAAATTAAATTGAATATTATACCCTTACCTATATAATCATTTGAGCACAACACCCAACCATTAATTTTTTCATTGAAATAGGATATGATTCTTTATTAATTATAAAACATTGAAAAAAATAAGAAAATTGTCCATCCTCTAGCGGTTTGCCTCACCAGACTTTCTCACACACAAGGTGCAAGATTTTTGAAAGGATATCTCCATGATTCATGGCTTTATATTGTTGATACTCACATTAAACAAGTATATATTTAAATATATACACAAAATAATTGAATCATTAGTATTATATATTAATCCAAATATGTGGTATCGGTTTCTGGATTTCTGAACAAGTTGATATATTCTTTAAAGTATATGTTGTTATATATATATTTCTTCAATTCCTGATGCAATCCACTAAAATTGAAATAGTGTAAAGCATAAAATAAATATATACACAATATTTGATTCATTATTATTCAAATATTCATTGTGATTCTTAATTGAATTTTGAAAAAATGGGTTGTAGTTTTCCAAAAAATTGATATCGATTTTAAACATGTATTTAAATTTCTTCTATGTCTAATAAGGTATTCAATGGAACAATAAAGAATATGACATTATCATTTTGGAATGATGAAGAAATTTGATTTAATTTACAAAATGTAAATACATAAAATTTTTATATTCATTGAATGAACCACAGGGAAATGATGACTATGGGAGACAATAAGATGAATGGAATAAAAACTGAGTAAATAGAGAACTAAATATGAAATAAGTTGATTTCAAGAATATTGGGACACTAAAATAAAAATACAACAATCATTTGAAGATCTACAGAATTATATTTAGGAGGGTGATGAAAAGATATCCTTTTTATATTGATCTCTTTCATCCTAGATTGGAACCCCTTAGCAGTAAAACCCCATATCTGTCAAACCTCAGTCAACCTCACTCAATATACGTAGATCTCCTTCATCTTGGCATGAATTTTCATCTGCTTTTGAGTCCTCAAACCGAGTGCAACCATGAACATTATCAACATCAACCAAATGGTGCTCGACCTCCCATCAAAATCAAACCCATAATCATGTTCTCCCCTATAAGGGCTCTACCTAATAGACTCTTTATCCTCATTTACTTTTTTATTAAATTTTTAATTTTATTCTAATTTTCACATATTTAAGAAATCCAATTTTAATAATAATTATGATAAATACAATTAGAAAATTATAATATTAAAATTTAATAAAAACATTTAATGATTTATAATCAATAATATTAATTAGTTCAATTATTTTATTTTGAAAATATATAACCTTTCTATTTAAATATTTATTATTTGATTTATTTGATATAATTTATAATAAATTATATCATAATTTATATAATTTATTTAATATTCATAATTTAAATTTATTATTATATATTTCATTAGAAATTTTTATTTAAAATATTTTATTAATTTTCATATGTAAATTTCAATACAAATATTTAATTGGACACAATTGTAATTTTTTATTTCGAAAAAATAAAAAATATGATTTTATTATTTCTATCAATAAAATTTAAGAAACAAAAAAAATTGATTCCAAATAGTCTTAAATATTTATTAATGAATCATTCAAATTAACTACATATAAATATAATTTTAATAAAGAAATTTATAATGAATTAAAACATAATTATAAAAAATTTATATAAATATAGTTTTTCTGGAATAATAATTTTATATTCTAAAAATTAAATATTTAAAAATAAGATTAAATAATTTATTTTATTTTAAGAAAACTAGATTTATTTATAGAACTATTTTATGGAAAATAAAGGGATATTTTACAATTTAAATCAAAAATATATCTTTATTATACAAAATATATTTGTTTCAAAAATGATTTTATTTAAACCATTCGTAATTGCTTTTTAAATTTTAAACAATCTCATAATGAAGTGAAAATTACAATTGAATTTACCTAGGTTTCACATTCTCCACCTTAAATGAATTTATCCCTTATAATTCATTCATCGAACTTAGGAATATTCTAAATATCCATAATTTTAATTTGAACAAATAGTCTTATTTATTATTAAGAATATTTATGTACCTAGTAGTTATAAAGAAAGTTCAATTATATAGATTTTCTTCTATAAAAGAAATTATCAAATATCCAATGATGTCTATAGCATTCCTCTTAATGAAAATGTATAGTTCCAGACCCGTATAGCTTGAATATTCTTCCATACAGTATTACATTAGCATAAAACAAAAGAAGTCACATCTCGAATGACCAAATAGTTTATTAGTCCTGGTAATCTAGAAGAATATTTGAAATTCCAAATAAATTTTGGAACTAAAATTTAAAAAAATTAATTTATTTCAAAACTCCATTATTCCCCACAGCATATCCATGCATATCAATCATAAAATTCATCTTAAAAACCTATAAAAAATTTAAATAACATGTGAGCCCAATCTCCCTAATAAGGTTATGTTTAATGGAATAAAACCTAAATAAATATTCATAATGAATATAGAAAGGTAAATAACTGATTACACAATCTATTTAATCAATAAACATTTATTGAAATGCATCTATGGATTTTTTTCATTGTATAAATCTTATATATAATAATAACTAAATTTTGGACATTGGCAATTCATAATTATTGGACATTATGTATCATGTACATGAACCACAATAATATAAATACCATTCAATATAACATTCATGTATATGTGTTCTAACACATCTTGTTCTACTTTTTAATAAACATGAAGTATTTTTAGTTAATTGATTTCACCTCATGAGAATACTAATGAATCGAGGGGAAATCTATAATCAGGCCCCACCCATGTCTATTAGTTCAAATAATTCCTAATATATGTAATAATATATTTTTTTAATAAAAAAGAGTCCAATAATCAAATATATATATTTAATAAAATTTATATATCAATAAATATTCCCAAAATTAATCATATATCATTCAATGTAAACACCACAATGAAATTATGGTTGGATAACTAGACGAGAAAACCCTTAATTTCAATTGCATCTTCAGATCAAACTCTGAAAAATATCAACAACACCATTAGAGACATCTTAAACTCTCAACATGAACACCTCCCGAATAATATTCGAAATTTCATTGAAAACTACTCTTTCACTTACACGGATGACTAGTTAATGTGGGAACCAGCTCCTAATGGTATTCATAAGAAAAAAAAATTCTAAAATCAATATTTCTATAACCTTGAGAGCGATTACTATTGGATATAAAATTTTAACAAACCTTGGATAAAACAATAGAGATTTACACTCGTCTAACATCTTGCTCACAACCGAGTTCCCCCAGATATTTGCCTCCCATCTTTTAGAATCCATCATTACACTATGTTGAAAATATATATCTAACACAAAAAAGATTCTAATCACTTGTTCCATTCTTGTGATACTGCTTCTACTCTTGAGAACTATATTCTAGATATTATTAATGGAAGACGATTGTTTTTTGACTCAGTTAATACTCAAATAATGAAATTTGTAGAAATGGAAGGATCTCAACAAATCAAGAACCATTTCCAAGCTGCAATTTCTAAACTGCACCATGTGATCTAGTATGAACGAAATGCTATTATTCATAAAAATTACACACTAAATTTAAATTTACATCCTATGAGGATCCTTATTTCTATACATGACACTAATTATTTGCAAAAGGGTCATTTCCAATACTCAATGCATGAATTTGGAATCCTAAAGAGTCTATGGATTAATGAAAATTTTTGTCCTAAACATCGCACTCTAGAGGGTTTCTCAAGATCCCCTCTCCCTAGATAGATCCAAATTAATATTGATGGTACCTCCATGGGAATTCTGAGCCCTGCATGGTGTGGTGTTGTCTTCAAGAAACAATTCAGTCAGATTCATGGTTGTTTCATGGGTAATTTTGGCATCGCCACTGCCTATGAAGCTAATATGCTATGTTTGATACTTTCCATTGCGTTTTCCACGATCATTTGATGGAACAACCTATAGATTAAATGTTATTCGACGACCATCGTTCAAGCGATTTGGAATTGAGTAACTCATCTGGCATAACAGATTACAACTTGTTTGATGGAATTAAATCGTTCTCTCAATGGTATTAACTATATAATCACAAATGTTTATCGAGAAGAAAACATAGTCGAAAATGGACTCGACAACATGGAAGTAGATCAAGACATTTCCTTGTTTGTAGAACTCCATGCAGAGCACATTTCCTTTCCTGGAAAAGACTGTAAAATTATTATGTATTTTCGAATCTTGTAAACATTATTTTAATAAAATTAATAATTTGGTCATTCTAGGACAATACGTCACCTTTTAAAACAATCGACATAAACACCATATATATAAATTGTATATAGTTTGGGGAATAATAAAATATATATTATGTGTATAAACTATAAATTCACATAATAAAAGTGGAAATAAAACCTAAGAAAAAAAAATTTATTCTGAAATATAATATTATCATGACATAATCAATGAAGTAGATTTTTAACCCAATTAATTGAAATTGAGTTAAAAATCATTTACCAGTTTGTAAACTGTCGAATTTTATGCCCGATAAAATAATAAAATTGAATTAAATATTAAATATATTGAGTATAAATATTTTCCTGATATAACATGTAAAAGGGGGTGTTTATAAACCACACACAATTTGAAAGAGGTGAATAAATAATATGTCCCATATAAATAAAATTGAGGTTAAAACCAATTATATTGTGGTTTTCTTTTGTGGAAATTTTATTAACCTCTTAAATAAGGGTTTAAATCATTTTATTAACTTACAATAGAACCATATCCATATTTATGATGTCATATATTATCCTCTAAAAGTATTGATTGATTTCCTATATCCCTATGTCTTCTAGGAACAACACAAATACCTTTATGGGTTTCCTTCCTAAAACCCATGGGTGCTAGGAATAATTTTTCATTCAAGATTATTTGCGAGCCACTATCATTGATTATCATAAAGAATTTATAAATAAGGCACTATAGATTCACTTTCTTCAATTGAGATACCAATATCATTATCAAAATATTTGAGGGAATTATCTACCCTACATCACACAATGGAAGCACAATGGGTCTTATACCACTTTTCATAATTGAATTTCTCTTTCCCTAAGTGTTATAGGCCCAACACATAGGCCCTTCTTGGGTTCCATCCTAAAAAACATGGGTGCGAGGATGAATTTTCCATCCAATCCTATATGAAAGGAACCATCCTTGGTGCAACATGTTATGGGATAATGGTTTATAACCAATAATGTGGTATTTGATGAACGGTTAGAGTGTTCAATTGTAGAACATGGTGCAACAAAACTGGTGGAGCTTGAACCACACTTAGTAACTCAAGATCTAATTCCCAACACATTATAACAGATTGATTAGTTAGATTCTTCATTTATAGAACATGTCAAAACTTATCTAGGGATAAAATTTCTTAAGGTCCCAAATGATGTTACCAGAAGTCAACAATAATACTAGAGTTATTTCTAAGATATTGTATGTCTAATTGACTAGTATGAGTCATGAGTCTTGTTTTTTTATATGTGAAAGTCATATATTGGTGGAAAACTACAGGGATTATTTTGGATAGGTGATCAATCAAGTATCCAGAATAACGTCACTAAAATATGGAGGAGGTATCAGTGGTGTTGCTAGAATATCAAATGTCATCAAATCCACATTTGTAATGTGGTGTGTTTCATTTGTTGTGTGACATTTGGAGCATAGTAGAAGGACAATGAAATTTTAGAATGAAATATATCTATAAGACCATGACAGTAAGAACTCATGGATAATTTTGGATGTTTATGTTAGGTTATTGAAGACTAGGGTTCTGGAAATGAGATGTTCGATGAATCTATCAGTTATGTGTTCATATCAATAGATATTTCTATTGGTTCCCATGTTTTGTCTGTCATTTATGTTAGAGAAGGGATATTTCAATTTCTTACTCTATAAGAATGATATATTAGTGGATCAATTAGGAAACATAAGGGAATTCTATGATGAAGGTGGGATATTAAATATTAGAAACCAGGCAGGAAGCAGTGTGAGAAAAAGACCATTTTTCCATGGTTGAAAAAAGAAGATTTACAGAGTGTTCATCATGCTGATGACATCAGACATTACATAATCATTGTTTACTATATTAATGTTGATTATAATGGTTTCACTGCATTTTGGTCAACCAAAAATCTCTTGGGTGGTTTATAACATAAGTGGTGGCTTTTTCAAAAATGTATGGAAGACCAATTGAGTGATTCCAAGGTCATGGAGAATGGTGTAGCTTGTTATTGAAAATTTCAAAAAAATAAGAGGATGACAACTCATTCTTAATTTCATAAGATAAATTACCCATGGAGGAATCTAGATGAGTTCCAAATAAACTATGGAACTATCATATAATGGTTCAAGAATACTAAGGAGGAACTATATATGTGGAAGCATGGATGATTGAAGTAGCATGGTGTGAAAAAACATAAAGGTGTTGCCGAAGAATGGTGAATGGAAGATTGATGATCTTTGAAATTGGTGAGATAATAATTATATTCTTTATGTGAGATTTTTTTGGACACAACATTGAAATATGATTCAGAAGATTAAAATGATTTGGGTTCATCACATTTATTAGAGAGAGAAACAATTAATTAAGAGAATTATCTCCAAATTAATAAATATTATTCACCAAAAATTAATGCAGAGATAATTATATATATTAATTAAAGGAAAATTAATTTTATTTTTATTAATTAGTGATATGGAAATAGAATCTATATAATCAGATGTGGTGACATTTTATGGGTAAAAAAATGAGAGGAATATATGGTCTATCAACGGTAAATATGACCCCTATAAAGGGATGAAAACTAGGGTGCACACAAAGAAAAAGAAACCAGTTCTAATGTATGAGGACAACACCCAAATGGGAGGATACCAGAAGGGGGACAATTAAGAGGTGATTACTAAACAATGTTACGGTCACATCTTCCGATGATCGTGGTAGAGTTCAAAACGATAGAAATTCTTGTAACCTAGATGTTTCTACTAATTGAATGAATGTGTTGAAACAATTCTCCCATAAATATAGGATAAATTTCAAAACCATTTAATCCATTTGTTAATTTTTTTTACTTTGTGATTGTGTGCCTGTTTTCTTCCCAGGTGATATTGTTTTTTGTTGTGTATTAAGTATTTGGGAGAACCTAAACAAGATGAAAGGATGTCTCAATGTGGTGGATGGGGTGTTGGGACTTCCCAGTTCTAAACACCAAAATCATGGTAGATCTTCTGATATATGTTCTTTTCTTGATCCTTTGGGTTCCGATACCCAACACTTATGCCATATTATAACTATTTGGTTAATAATATCTTGTTTTTATCTATATTCTAGGTGTTAACATATTTAATTTCCCGGGAATGTTTTCTCATATACATCTTGATTATTTTTCATGTTATATAGTTCATTCATATCCAGAATTCTATTATGGTCATTGATATAATATTTATTCATTATATAAATATTTAGGATCATTATTTTATGGTTAACATGGAAAATGAATCCCATCAGTTATTGGAGATAGTAGGTCATACGTATGCACGAATGAGGATATAATTCCATTAATGGTGAAAGGGTTTGGAATTAGATAGCATAATAATTATTCCTGAATCAATATCATTTCCTAATTACCATATATATTTTAAATATTCCCAACATAATACCCATCAATTTAAATTTGTGATAAAGAAATATAATGCAACAATGTTGAGATAGTATGATGTACATACACATGTGAGGTGCTTTAATTTTTGATAGGATAGTCAAGAAGCAAAATATGGTTGTCCCATAATCATAATAAAATAAAATAAACTATATTCTATTTTATATATTGCATTATAATAGTGAAAAAACATTAAGGAGAAGTATGGTAGTAAATAAACATGTAAGTGTTGGTGAGGGTGATTACCACATCTTCATCAGACTTCTTTTTTTAACATCCCTTATGTGACCTAGGGTAGGTATTTTGTAAGGACTGAAACATAAATAACATAACTACATAGGCTAATAAGAGAAATGGTATGGCTATGGATGAGATATAATTCTCAATGTTTTGTGATGCAGTGAGGGAGGATGTGAAAATTTATAATTGAGGTGACTTGTATTTCCAGAAATCCCCAAAATATTAAAATTAAATAAGGATATTCCAGATCCAAAAACCCAAAAATTTCCTATAAATTAATTGTGTATGATATTTTAGACCATATATTATCCCATTTGTTATTATTTAATAATTTTATGATTTTTATATATTTTAATGAAATATTAATTCCATAAAATATCATTATTATTAAATTTGATACCATTTATTTAATTTGCTTCAAATGCATCAATAAAAATTGTGATTTATAATATAATACATTAAATAAATATAATATATCTTATACATCAATAAAAAATTTCAAAATCTTTATCTAATTTCATATATATCAAAATTAATAATTATAAATTCAATTATTTTATTTTTCTTTTAATTAAATAAATAATGAATTAGGATTGCAAAAGCCTTTAAGGTAGTTATATAATTTTTAATATTTAAATATAAATTACTACAAAAAATAATTTGGATAAAATAATTATAGACATTTATTTTCATTCATATCGTGATTTTATCCTATGAAAACACATAAATGATATTAAATAAAAAGAGTGTGATATTTGCAACTATATTTATTTAAATAATGTATAAGTTATTTTCAACGGAGAATTTCCATTAATAAACTAAAATTATGTATTAAGGTGATAAGAGTTTATTTTTCTTCATCAAATAATTTTTCTACATTTTTAGGTCATGTTTATATAGGTAACTTTTGGTTATAACCCTTACTTTACCCCTTGAACTCTTACAATGCAAACATGTATTTATTACTATTTAAGTGTTAATATAATAAAAAAAATTCCATAAACCCATAAATGGGTAATTGATTACATATGAGACCCTAAACTATTAACTGAGATGAATTTATGAGTTTTATAAATTTTATATCATTTAATAAAATATTATTCATTTTAAAATATCATTAATTTAAATTTTGACAGTCTCCATTACTTTTACTATTATAATTATAAATAAAACAAGAAAATTTTGAACCAAATATTTCATTATATTGATAGAATGTAAAGTTAATATAGAAAATTAATTTATGAGATTAATGAATTTGAATTATTTTTATCTTAATATTTTAAATATTTTTTATTTTTATTATTAATTAAATTAATAATGACTTTATCACCATTGTGAAATTATTTATGTTACATATTTCATAATTATTTTGAAAAATTATTCTATTAATAATACAATTCTATCATATTTTAAAAGTCTAATTATATTCTATGATACTTTCTGGATAACTCTATATTAAATATTTTATAAGAATTTGAAATATTTTTCCTTTCATTAAATAATGTATTATAAATATCAAGACCCCATTTAAATGGACATTAATGGTAATATAAAAAAAATAAATTATTACTAATGAAATTTAATTAACCAATAAAATTTTAACAATTTTTGGATTCATATTCTAGTCCTTATAATTTTATTTTTATCCTAAAGTACTCATTTTACACATTAACGTGGTAATAAAATTTACCAAGGAAACTATTCGTATTCGTAAAAAAGGTACAATTTTTGAAACTGGGACACAATGATTAAAAAAATAAAAATAAATTTCTAAATTTAAAAGAATATAATTTTAATAATTAAATTTAAATTTAATCCCACAAAATAGAATGAATTTTTTATTCCTACAAAATGCATTATAAACCCCAAAAATGTACTTATACAAAAATACTGTAAAAGAAATATTAAATATGAAATTAATTATATTATGAAAAACCAAAAAATACTTAAGTCACATTGAAAAAAATTTGAAAATATAAATGGACTTGTAATATAAATTAATTGATAGTCTTATAAAAATAGTTATTTATCACTATTTTATAGAAAATCAATATTTTCATTGAAATAAAAAAATCACCATAAGATAAGTTTGAAATTTTTATTTTTAAAAATTCGTTCATTTTTTCAAATATAATTTAATAAGTGTTTAATTTCTGTTTTTAATGTAGTGAACCATTAAAAGGTGAAAAAACTGGCATTAGAATAATATAGATTTTATGTGTATGTATTAAGTTATTCTAAGGATATGCCTATAAAATCTATTATACGAATATTAAAAAAATTATTTAATATATATAAAATGTAAATTTCAAAATTTGTCTATTTCTATTAATTCCCACCAATTTTACAACTAGGTCATAATGATCACGTAATATTATTTTATTTCCCATTTATAATGAGTATTGTTTGTAATGTATTATATAGAAGAGATTAAATTCAAAAGGATAAGTACAATAAAATATTTCAATGTTACATTCTACCCTTCATCAATTAATTTATTCCTTTAAATCTTAATATTTTATTTTGATAATGAAATATTCATACTTGAGATTTCTTTTTTGGGTAATAGACATCGTAAATAAAATTAATAAAACATCCTCTTTATACAAGGGAAATGAAAATAAAAATGTCACAAAAAAATATTCACTCAAATATGAGAACATTTTTGGGTGGTAAAACTATTTTAATGAATGAAAAATACAACTATATTGTTCTGATGGAGATTAATAAAGAACACATTCATTACAAGGTTAACCATTAAGAAATTGTAAATCATAAGATCAGTTAAAAGGAAACTGATTTCCAAGTATGAATAGTAATAATATATTGTTATTTGTAGAATTTAATTTTCCTAGAGTATCAAGATTGTTTTACTATATTGATAAGTCAATAATTAAAATAAACTTACTTGATTTACATTCATATCAAAATCTTAGTCTCATACTTTAGTTGTTCTTTTACCTATCTCCGCATTATTTTATAAAACACAAAATGAATATTCTAGATAAATATTCCTACAAGAATCACTTTTATAAAATGATCTATAATCCATTCCTTCATCCATTAAATATTTACCCAAATAAATATTTTTATCACATTTTATCCAATATAATAAATCACACATTAAGCACAAACAAATAATCACCAAATTTTATCTGAATCCATTCCAAATTTAGTTAATATTAAGAGATATCCAAAATACATATGTCCAAAAGATTTGAAATAAAATCACTAAATTTAAAAAATTTATATAAAATTATATTATCAAAAAATAATCTAGCTCTTATTTTCAGAAGCCATATATATTAACCCCTTCATCTATGTTAAATAGAAATAAAAAAGGCGTGATTTTGAAAATAAGATTTCAGATTGTTGAATATATTCCTTAAAAACATATAGTAAATGTAGAAAATAAACATTAAAACATCAAATCACTAACAAAATCCATAGTCACAATTATTTTCTCTTAAAAATGGTTTTATTATTATATACAAATTAAACACATATTAATATTATCTTCCCTCAATCTTGAGTTTGAAAAAGATAAAACTTCCATAAAATATTTTATCTTGGATACCGGTACCTTCAACGTATCCTATCAAATATATATATATATATAATAACTACTAAATAAGAATCCTTATATAACTCAAGATTCTTATAACAATATAATAATTTACAAAATAATCATTGAATCCAAATACACAATAACATTAATTATTCTACTTCATCCTTAAAATATAAAATACACTTTTTATATTATTCCATAATACCACCTTCATTTCTATAGTTATGTAAAGTCTCTTAATCATTAGGAACATAACCAGTACTTGTATAACATTTCTGAATATCTCAATGAGTTTTCACCCAGTGAAATTTGTTTTCGTAATTCCCATACATTGCACAGTTTCAAAATTCAACCATAGATAATACCTTAAGGATTCCATTATTCAAAATGATTCACTCTTCTATGGAAATTAAAATATTTATATAAATATTTTATATTCAAAAAACATCTTTATGTTCCACTAAGAAATTAACATTGGTGTTTTTTCTCATTTTATCGATATACAATAAAATCAATCACCATTTTTTTATTGTTTACACTACCCAAAATATCAGAAAACTCTATCCTTATAATATTTGATGAGTCTAAGAGTTGGTTAAGGTGTATGTTTTTAATCATATCTTATGACAACTAATTATGAAGAATCAAAATAATGATCAATAATACCATTATCAACACATTATTTATTACAATCACTATTAACCTAGTTCCTTATGGTTTCATTCATTGACTAAAACAAAAAATCATAGTCTGAAAAAGAGTAATCATATTGGTAGATCACATAGTAATTAAGATTTATTTATATAATTACTAAATCATAACACTTTTTCAAAATATAAATCATTAGGCTTGACCTGGTTTATCCATATTCATTTCCAAATATATTTTATGATATCATATATTTGTTATTATAAACAATTTCATCTATTAGTGCATATTCCCTAATATATATTTTCTAATATGTAGTTTCTATTTTGTTTATTAAAATATCTATGTTAAAAAAAATATAAGGATATAAATCTGTGAAGATACTATATTGGTGGTGTAGTTGAAAATAATTATATTTTTAACATATCAATCATTATAATAATATTGCGCAATATAATGATGTGGGAATCAAATACCTAAATTTGTAGTGATTTAAAAGACCATATTATTCATCATATATAAAGGTAATTGGATAAAATTTATATTCGAATATATTATTTTTTACTGTTGAGTAATTCCTTTACGATTTTGATTGAGAATACTATAAAATAAACATACTCAATTTCATTCCATGTCTTATGAAAAAAACTTATCCTTGATTTGTTCATTGATCTATCTCCACATAAATTATTTCACTAGGAGAGGGATATTAATAATGAATTTTATTCCTAATGATATATTAATGAATCATAAGATCCACAGGTTATTCCTTTGACCATTATTTTTTTAAAACCAAAATGGTAAGAACATGATACCAAATATAAAAAATCACAGTTGAACCTCAAAAGGAATATCCTTATTACATTCCATTAGTAGTTAACACTAAGGCTAATCCAAAATACATCTGTTCAAAGTTAATGTCCAATACATTCCAAAGGAAGGTCACTATATTCCCAAAATTAACCTACAATTAGATTCCCCAAATCATCCCTAAAGACTAATATAAATAATATGGTATTAAAATTCCAAAAAATCAGATCCCAATAAACAAAAAATATTAGTAGTCTTGTTAAAAATTACACAAATTTATAATTCATATAATATTTTAGATATAAAAGAATAAAATGACCTTAACACATTCCCAAAAAATATTTTATGATTATAATTCTTCCATAAAAAATAATTATTCAGTTATAGGACTAATTATTAAAATTTGGAAAAGGGTCTCAAATTTATAATATTTTTATTAAAGTTAAGTGAACGATACAAAATTCATATTTTTAATAACTATAATATTATTAAAATAGGATTATTCAGAAGATATATTTGACTATAAACATTCATTTTTAAGATAACATATTTATGTACATCATGGTAATTTAATCCAAATTTTTAGTGATGATATAATTACCTAAAATTTTGGCACAACACCGATGTAGTAACTATTAAATTAATGGGAAAATAAAATAAATGATATAGTTAATATTAAAATAAGTATAAATTTAGATAAATATTAACATCCAAGAATTTGATATAATTATTTTATATTTTATGTATTCATTAAAATATTTTTTTATGAATTTATTTTTTTATTTTGAAATTTTTGAAAGTCAAAATAATGAATAGTGTCATAATTTAAATTTATGGAATTTTAAGATAAAAAATATTTTATTAAATGATATAAAATTTCAAAAAATATTAGATTCATCCACACATAATGATATGAAGGAGATCCCTCCCCACAAGGAGTACCATTTATGGATGCCAATGTGAGATGGGATATATGGACCCCTCGAGTCCCGTCTTCAAGTAGGCCCCAAGATGGCGACTAGCACTTAGTGTATAGAAAACACATAAATGAGAGGAATTACTCTCTAAGAGAACACGTGAAAAAGAGAGAGAGAGAGAGATAGTATAGACACAAAGCAACTCCAAATCATACTAAAATATAAATGAAATCCCAAGTACACATATATAATGTCATTTAAAAACTACTATATATGAAACAAAAAACTACATGTACCAAAAGAATGTAAAAACAACAATGACCACCAATCCCAAATAGCTCATGTAACCCCAAGTTAGTTGTAACCTTCCAGATCTCCAACCTGCTCCAAGGGACCTGAAAAAATAGTTTATATGTATGTAGGGTGAGTATAACAGTACACATAGTAGGATCTACCAAGGAGCCTCACATGAAAAACATATAAAACCATGCTAAAGAAGAGTGAACAACTAGTGAAACTAACTCAACATCTATGCATGTATACTATATTATTATCCTCACTGTGGATACTCTATAAATGTATAGCATAAAATAGTATATAATATAATAAAGACTATCAAGGGTACACTACTACCACTTCCCCACTGCTTTGCCTCTTTCCCCCAACATCATACATCCTAAGCATCTCTCTCCAAAAAGGCTGGATCAAAGACACCAAGGAAAGAATCACCACATGCACCTCATGCAAGAAAATTATTTCTTGTAGACACCTAGGTGAAGAACCACACCATTAAGACAACCATAAATGTTCGCAAATAGTTTTTGGGAGCCACCACTACCCGCATAACTTGTATCAAACATCGGGTATTATGCCTCAATACATTACATCCCATACAATGAGTAAGGATCCTCAAGCCACCACATCCTATACACATTATACCTATAGTATCACCAAGGATACCATATCCAGAATATATGTGTGTGAAATAACTACTAGCAATTATTTCCCTCTACACACATATATGATAAAAACTAACATCTGTGCCTACTAGCACATGCAACTTCCACAAGAAGAGAGTGGGGACAAAAGGGGTATTCAGCCATCGATCCTCACATTGGTATGTTGGGGAGAACCCCTAATAGGCTCATAATACCTAGAGTGTCAGTTTCCATAACTTAAGGGGTGGAGTACTGTATAGAAACACAAAAATTAGAGAATATACTATGTCTCACAACAAAACTATGGGCATAAACTATTCTTAGACTCAAATACAGCAAAGGTCTCTCAGGGTTATGTATTCCACTACTAAGACTATGTATCCAATAATCTCACAACCATTTCAAGAGATATATTAGATTACATTATCCCTTTTTATCATTTTTACTTTACTTTAATTAATTACTTAAACAATAATTAACCATTATGAATTACAAGTTATTTTTCATTAACATCACACACAATGTCTGGTGTTCCTTTATATTTCAAATTATCATTGTGCCCCATTATGCTTTAACACCATGCGTTAACATCATTTATTCAACCATTTATTAATTACAATATTAGTTTCTGTAAGTCAATGCATTCTAGAAAAGAAAAACAATGATACAAAACACCTGGGGCTCAAAATGTTGATTAAATGGGCTACCCATCGAGAATTTTCCACCTATAGTAGAAGCATAGACCCATCCAACATTGAAAATATAAACACAAAAATCATGTGGAATTTCATGCATGAAATCATCTATTTGGAAGATGGGTAAGAAAAACAAGCTACCTCAAGAAATGGGGAAAGTAATGATAATAAAAAACAAGAGATTCAACAAGAAACCATATTCATAGCCATGGGTAAGCCCAGTTTCAACACATGTTTCATCACCTCTAGTGTCATCCCTGACACCCACCTACATAAATATATGCATCTCTCCATACTAGGAGTCAACTACTACCACAACCACTGAGCCTCCTAATCCCTACATCCCACAACAACCATCATGGCTCAAACCACATCACATGGAGTAGGAAACAACATGGAAACTGGGATCTTGGCCTTAAATATTGCATTATGCATTTACAAGAAATGATCTCTCACAGCTATATGCATATGTCTCTTTGGCCTTTACAAGCAAGAGTTTAACTTAGAAACCAACCTGGCATTATCTTTTATCAAAAAACCAGTTGTTTTATCCATATTCAGTAAACTGATTTATTATTATTAGGTTTCAGCTATAAGAATCCTAAACATAAGATATCATAGCTACCAAAAATTAATTAAACAATTAATTTTACATGCCTTCATACAAAATCCACAAATATGATTTAGGTTTAACAACCAACTGGAATATTCATGCACAAATACATTAATTTGATTAACATCAAACTACAACAACGAAAAAAGGATTAATTTAAATACATCATTATAATTATCCCTTTAATTGTGAATAATATTTTCTATTATGTTATTTAATAATTTCATCATGAACAACATGATAACATGGAAAGCATAGATATCAAACTATATGGAATATCATGAGTCAAATCATTATCACGATGTAAAGAAGCAACATGAAATAAAAACAACTCATTTTATCTGGTTCAAGTTTTTAATTAGTTAAATTACATTATGATCTAAAAGGATGAAATATGAAAACTCAACAGTTTCATGTAACAGAATAGAAAATCAATGAATTCCCTACCATGAATTGATTCTGAAGTTCTTTGATCAATAATATATCAAAGCAACAGATCCTGATCACCTTCCACACAACAATTTCATCCAACCAAGGATTTCGTGGCACAACCACATGGACATCAATAAAATTAAACTACTTTATAACCATGGAGATTAAATGTCATAGAATAGAAAATAAATAGGGGAGAAAATGGATCGAAGAAAACCAATGAACAGAGGGAGATCATGCCTCGGGATGGAGACAGATTAAATAAGGAACTCGGGAACTGATGTAGCATGATGGAATCCTAAAATGAAGAAGATGGAGGCTTTTGAGTCATCTGAGTTCGAGATGGGACCTGCTCAATCTGTAGGGTATGAAAACACCAAGAAGATGGGTGTAATTAAGAACACCTATCAATGGGGAAGTACATGAAGTGTACCTCCTCTTCACATCATGTACCGGGTTGAGGCGACATACACTAAAAAATGTGCCGCCTCTGCACTTGGTTGTATTTTGTTGAAACCCAAACAATACTAATCTTCTAACACTTGGTCACATCGGTTATCCCCTATGCTTCAAACTTCTTATTAAATAAAACCCTAGACCTCCTCTATGCCTTATCTAAGCACCGCAGTCTTCAAAAACACATAAAGGTTCAATCCACATAGATCTAGGACCTTACATCAGATACATCTCAAAACATTCTCATCCTTGAGAATCAAAAAACCACCCAAAGAGGAAATAAAAAAAAGGGTAATCTGAAAACCCATCACACGAGATAGCTATCAAAGATCTCAATCCCACAGGAGCTCAACCACATCAAATGAACAATGAGACACCTCATGACAACCACAACCAGCTCATAAATGCAATACTCAGGGAGATACATCTCAATAAGATTAAGCCACAACAAGCAACAAAATGAATCCATCTCATATACAGGAAAGGTCCAAAACCAAAAAATGAACATTGTTACAAATAAGGATCTAAATATCAAATAAATCAATGTAAAAATCTCATTTCTATGTCTCACATTCCCAATTATTGTCCTCCATGCCATTGTGTATCTAAAATACATGGAACAAGGGAATAGGGCACCTGCTCAACACCTTCACCTTACAGTCTTGGATCTCCACAAGTCACTCCGAGAAGTTCATAACATCATAATCATCTATCTAAAACCAATTGATTTTGTGAAAGTTATCATGAAGATAACGACGGCGCTACAACACATGAAAAACATTGTGTATCTGAATCATCTGCGGGGGATGTGCTACCTAACAAACCACATCTCCAACATGATACCACAACTTGAAAGGCCCAAAATACTGGGAGACAACATACTCCCACAACCAAGCTATTTCATCCCATGATGGGGAGTAACATTCAGAAACATGTGATTCCAAAAATGAAACTCTAATGGTCTCCTCCTTTGATTGGCATATGATTTTCGGTGAACTTGTGTTACCATAATCCTTTCATGAATCCTCTGAACCGTCACTATCGTATTCTGAAATATTTCTACACCATAAATTTCTAACACTCCAACCCCAGACCAATATAATAGGAAACCACATGGTTAGCAATATAATGCATCAAATGGTGTCATACCAATGGTAGAGTGATATCTATTGGGGTAAGAGAAATCCACCAAGCGGAAGTTCCTCAACCATGAATCCCCAAAATGTAGTACACAAGAGTGCCACATGTCTTCCATAGTCTAGATGGTCTTCTCTGCCAGACTATCAATCCGTGGAAGAAAAGGAAGTGTTAAATAATAGCTTATTACCAAAAGTGTGCTAGAGACCTCTACACAACCTAGAGGTAAAACAACAATCTCGATAAAAAATGTTCATCAACAAGAATCCATAGAGTCTCAATATATCCTACAGATACTGCCTCAATAAAACATCCACTAAGATCAATTCGATAATTGATATGAAGTGGTGTGATTTCTTCAAATGACCTAGTACCGCCATATTACATCATGGACTCCCTTGTCTCGAGGTAAACTAATAAAAAATTCCATTGGGATGTCATCCCACTTCAAATGAGGAAAATCTAATGTCTAGAGGAAACCACCAAGGACTTGATGATCAACCTTCAGCTTCCAGAAAACCTAATATCAAGAGACAAACTCTGCAACTGCATGCTTCAACACAGACCACCAAAATTAACTCCTTATGGCTCATTACATCTTGGTCATACAATGATGTACTGCTAAAGTTTATATATGGAACTCTCTGACAATTGTCTCATGCTTCATCCTACGAATGAAAATACTTCCCTGATACACCACTCGGTGATGATCATTCTCAGAACAACCATCAGGGGCCTCGGAAAAAACAACTCATTCTCTCCAGACCTCCACCTCCAGATCCACCAACTGGGACCCTATAACTTTCTACACTAGAGATTACTGCACTATCATCTAAAAAAGACAGCCTTTTCATCCAATATCTCCCATATCAAGATGTAATACTGAATATCCATCTATCACACTCCAAGAATCACCAAATTCTTGTACTACATCACTATGTGACATTATGCTCAGTTCATCATCTACAACATCCCCCATTCTTTATGTAGGAATGTTTTTGAAGTTTTATTCCTATAATAACTCCATCTATAGATGATACCACATGTTAAAGTCATGCTGGTAAATAACATACCTCAGACACTTATGATCACTGAAAATCACAAAGCACACACCAATGATGTAGTCTATCTAACACTTTAGATAAAACACCATGACCTCCAACTCAAGATCATTGGAAGAAAATTTACGTTCAAGGGGATACAACTTTCATGACCAACAGGAAATGACCGATCACTAGTGCATCTAAACTCATCCAAACCCGTGATGTGAAGCATCACAAAATATATAAAATTGAACTCCCTCTGTTGGAAGACAATGAAATAGAGAACTTACCAACATATCCTACAGACACTCAAAAGATGTTAGACACCATTCAGTCTACACAAATCCATGATCCTTCTATGCCAATATTGTTAGATGATTCAATACATGAGAGCCATTTTCTACAAACCTCTTGTAGTAGGTTGTTATACCCAAGAAACATCCCACCTATTCTATTTTCATAGGGGATTCCCAAGACACAACTGCTTCTATCATCAGAAAATCCACAACAACTCCCTACTGGGACACCACATGCCCCATTAAATGAATTCCTCAGGACCAAATATAATGACCCGACCATAAATATTACATAATCCTGAATTAAATTAATAATTCACATCGAAGATTTTTTCAGGTTTAGAGTTTTAGAGAATTAGGCCATTAATATTACATATCAACTTGAAAATTACCTTTAGACACTACAAATCAGTATCCAATTTTTTCATAAAAATAAAAATCTTTAAAAAAACATGTATACTTCCATGTTTTAGATAGCATGACATTTCATTGATCCAATCCATGACCCTATTAATCTATATTTCCTATAGAAAACATTTGAAAAACATGGGATGAGCATAAAAATCTCAGTAATTGTTATAAAATAATGATGGAAAATATTATCCAATCATTAAATGAAAATCAATGAAACCATAGTTTTCAATCATAACATAACTTTTGAAATCACATGACTTTTGAATAACACACACAAATCATAAATCATAAAGGTATCTTATGGAATTAATAGAATACAAACATTTTAGCTATCACGACTACATTGGTAGTAACATTTGGAATACCCATCAGAGTATATTCCCTAAATCTCTTAGGAGAAACATTCAAATTTACCTCTGTCATGTTACCCAATGCATTATAGAGCTATCTCAGGCTCACCTAGCCTAGGTTTATCACGGAACCACCTGTATATGTATACAATTTCAAATAACCATAACATATTCAATACACATAACACAAGAATAAAGGAATGATAATATTTCTATATTCCAATCACAATATATCAAATCCAATTATTTAAATAAACAATTCTTTATCAAACCATTCTCAAAAGAATTTAAAACATTTAATAAGGGGATTTTTGAATCAATGTGTTCCATACCACCTTGAAGATTTTAAAGTAATTAAAATTTTAAAATATTAATTTCCATATAAATAAATACTAAAACCCACATTGAAAACAAGGACATTAATGAGAAAGATCTTGAATAATAAATCTTTAAAAAAAATTAGTTAAAGAGTTATTAAACAAATGAGATATGCTTGAATACAAATAATAGAGGAATAAAATTATAAAAAAATTATAATATCATCAGAATAAATGGATTCATGATATAATATTCCAAATGACATTATATACACCGTATAAAAGTGAATTGGAGCATAACGACAATGAAGTCTCAATGGAATATAAATTTAGATGAATTCCCTTCTAAAAAATGTATCCTTAGAATAAGGATAAATAAATTACATAATAATGTGAGAAAAATATAAATTTAATCAATATGATTGGATATTTAGTGTAAATTAATCATAGAAAATTCACACATGTTCTTTTTAAGACAAAACCACAGACTTGGATGTTTAACTCAATGAATGGAAATTGAGTTAAAATTACTCTTATCAAGTTCATATCAATGACTTGAGAATTTATAATTTGAGTGATTATGTGTATCAAAAGGTTATCCACACAAAGGGGAGTGGAAATTACAACATAAATGAATAAATTTTTATTCCACACATAATCATAGCATGATATAATAATGAGTTTGAAGATTAACCAAAGGAATGGAAATTAGGTTAAAAGGATCCCTAACTGATTTGGTGACATACGAAACATAAAACTCATGAAAGAAGGATCATAAATTGAAGATGTAAATACCCATAAATTTTTGTATATTTCACAATTTATATAATCTCGGGCTGTAAAAACACCACACAAAAGGAAATAGTGGAAAATATAGCATGATTCTCATAGAAATAAAAAGTGAGATGAAAATTCCTTACCACGTTGTAACCAATCGAGTCATTTGAAAAAAAAATGATAATAACCACCACATGATTAATAGAATAACATGAATATAAAAATGATAATTATAATATATATCAAATGGAAGAACAAAATACACCACATGAATTTAATTGGTGGCAAACAATGGTAATCTCACAGAATTAAAAGTGAGATATGAAATCCCTTACCTCGTGTCCCACTTGACTCGTTTGTTCCTTGTTCTTCCTAAATAATAAACTATAGTAAATTTATACATACTTAAGAACATTTTTCATGTTTATTATTCCTTTAATATCAATTATTACCATGTTATTAAAATTATGTAATCATTTATGTTAATAATGTTCGTTTGGTCGATATTTGGTACTTGAGTCAAAAATGGACTTCTTATAATTACATGTTGTTCACATAGTCAAAATTTCATTATATACAGAATTATATTAATGATTTATATATCATATATATCATATATATCCAGTATATACATGTATTTATAATATTACATATCATTTGGAGGTAAGAAATGAAATGAACCGTTCTTTGAGATGGTAAGTTGTACTTATGCGTGAACGCTACTTTCATTTATATTTATTATTTTAATGAAATTAAAATATAATGCTACATAGGTTTATTATTATTAAAGTATAATATAATATATAATATCATTAAATACATCCTTTTTATGTCCCACATTTGGCATTAATGATTCATATCACTTTGAGGGGGCGGTAATCCGCACTTCCTCAAATGAAATTAACATGTTTACCCATAATGGAAACCACAAAGAAATTATATAAAAGAAAAATATAGAAGAATAAATAAAACATAAAAATAATAAATATCTTATATAAATATTGTGTTATATTAATTTCCACCATGAGAGGTGGTAGGAGATAATTGAACAATTATCATTTTGTGAGATGTTAGTTTTCCATTCAGAAAAACAATATTTTCTTCTCCCATTAAAAGGGTGTGTGTGTAAGTGTATTTAGAATCCATATCATAAAGAAATACTAGTATAATTAGGATAATTTTATTGATATAAAATAATTATGTGAATGATTTTATGGGTTTTAGAAGTGAAATACAAAAAATAAGTATAGAGAAACAATTATCACTAATTTGGGTAACTCCCTTTGGTTTGAACAAAAAGGACATCTTGAAGTGCCTTCTGCCTAGGTTAAGGATTATAAGAGGAGGGTAGGGATCTTGAGAGATTATTTGGGCTGGTTTTGGATGACCCAAGGGGCTTGATAGGTGTGAGTATTGATTTAGAAGTGAGATATTTTTATAATGGGGAGGAGGGGCTCTTTAGGAATGTTTTTAAATATTATTTTATTATATAATGGTATTCAATTTCTAAAGGTAAAAAACTAGTTAATGTCAAAGATACGACAACAAATGGTCGAAATATATTCATCCAATAATAATTGGAGTGGTTTTGGATGATATTTTAATATTTATAATAATATTTATTTAAATGATTTATTAATGAGGTAAACACGGCATCATTTTTATATCACATATAATTTTATTTATTTGATGTATAAAAATTATATAAAAAAGTACCATGATGTGGAAAATGTTTTTATATTTAAAATTAATATTTATAGTCTAATAATTAGATTGTATAACCCCATGTAAAAATTAATTTACTAAAAGATATTTGTTTATGTCATTTTTACCTTTATGTTAAGCTAATTAAAATAAAGTGTAATTATCAATCCCAAGTGGATTAATAGTGTCCCAAAATCCACCCAAGGATGATCATGGTCTTACATTACTCATTAAATAAGTTTTGTACAAGTGTTAAGGTAATTTGTTATTATTATAATATTCTTTTCACCTTGAATTGCCCTATTAACCTTTAACCGCGTTAAATAAAAGTCAAAAAGTTACTTTTCAAAAAATATTATATTCATATTATTGAACCATATTTTTCTTAATAATAAGAACCACTTATGTATAATTTTTTAAATCCAATTCACAGATGTATTAAAATTTCATTTAAATGAAAAGGTTAGTTTTTTAACTACTACATAGTGGTTTTACTATTCATCTAAAACTGATGTTTTTTAGAAAACTACCAAAAATTCAGCCTAAGATATATTTGATATTATGAATTAAAAAATGAGGCCTATTTTACCAAACTAAAAACATATTAGTTTCATTAATTAATTTAAAATTAATTCCATTTATCAGAACAAATAGCCTGTTTTTAAGAAATAATAACTATGAAAAGAATTATACTTGTTTATGTCCTATTTCAAAGTGAAATTAATTCTAATGACCAAAATTGGATTAAATGGTAAGAACATATTATAATTACATGTTAATACAAATTAAAAAGATAATATAACAATATATATATATATATATTAATAAATGTCATTTTTGAATTAAAATACAATATTTTCCACTATTCATAAAAAATGATTTTTTTCAGAAAATTAATAAAAATTTATCCAAAGTAAATTTTGATGTCCCTATTCTAAAGAAGAATTTTATTTAGTCGAATGAAACATATAAAAGTTATCAAAACTATATTTAAAGAGGATTTTCCTTTAAAAGGAGGTAAATCATCCTTTTAATGTAAATTATGTTTATAATGAGACTCATTCACATTTTAAGCCATTAACTTTCATTGGATAAATGTAAAAACATTTATCAAACATATATAATCATTTAGTAGTTATTTTGGCTTATTCCCAACATTAGAAAAGCTAGGTGTTAACTACCATTTTAAAAAAATCATATTATATTATTAGTGTGCAACATAAGATTTCAAAAAAACTCATTGTTGCGTACAGGGTACGCCATCGAACATAACGTCCCATTTAAAGTAGAATTAATATTTAGTTCACAAATATTAATAAATATGAAAAATGTCATGTTCTTTATTTACCAGTGATGTTATATCCTTCCCCCCTTTTAGGAATTATGTCTTCGCAATTTTATAATTGGTCTTGGAAACATTATTAAAAGTCCCGCATCGGAAAAGAGTCAATAAAACTATCATATTAAAAGAATGAAAGATAAGTACAATGGTCACCCATGATAACCCATACTAGGATTCCATATAGGGAAAAAAAGATATGGAAGAGAGAACAAATGGTCAAGTTCTGATGGAGAGTGATAGAAAACATGATTAGCATAAAGTTAACCTCCAGAGAATCATGCACTTATGATGGGTTAAATGGTCTATTATTATCCTGTAGGAAATATAAAACAACAATGTTATTATTTTACATTACTTTTCATAATTTTTAGGAATTCATTTACTACGTAGAATAAGAACATAAGGAAATATACTTACCTTCAAGTAGAGTTTCATCCTTTACTAAGTTTTTACAAAAACTAATATTTTCTCCTAATAATGAGAAATCTAATAGACTTGGTCAAATAAAAAGTAAAAGAATCATCTACTAGAGAATCGAATAATCCACAAAATAAGAACTATATATTTCTCTTGTTTTTAGACATCAACTAAAACCAAAATGTTTAGTGCGATATTAGATAATACGAAAAAAGGAAAAACTTTTACAAAAAGAAAAACTACTCTTAATCTCTAAAAATTTTCAAACAAAACCCAAAGTTGAAAAAAGACCATTCAATAAACAACTATCTATAAAATTCATCAAATGTAATCCAAACTAATATTTAAACCCAAATCTCATAAGGATTTAATTACATAGTCTTCCAAGATAAATCTTAACATTTATCTCCAAATAACATAAGTTACTCATAACGTCTTATATTAAAAAGTAATTAACTTAATCCCATATTCTCCATGATTGGTTAATCATTTTTATAAATAAAAAAATATTCATATGTCCACAATAAAAACATAGCTTCTTCCAAACTAAAATTTCATCCATTATTCTACAAATGAAATCCCATAGTATTCTACCTTCCTTAGGCAAATAATGTTTCCTCAAAAGAGAGAACTTCTTCCATAACAACCTTTATCACATAAACACCAAATAATTTTCATATACTATGTATTTTCATTTAATAAAACATAAGTTCCCAATATCAACTCATTCATGTTCCATAAAATCATTTTACTAAAATAATAAATCATAATAACCAGGTATGTCAAGTAGTCCAGCGGTTGGTGGTGTGCCTTTGTATCCCTTTGGTTGTGGGTTTGATTCCTACAGCCTTTCCAGATGCAACGGGTTTTCACCCATCCTATGGGTTGTCCTTTTTATAAAAATCAAAAATAAACCAAACATATTTTGACCTCAATGGTTTCCTTATACCTATCATTTTCATCCCAATTCATTATAATATCAACATCTTAATTCCTTAAGTCTTATATATATAGTAATTTTTTTATTTCACCACCATATGATAAAATAAAACTATCCCCAAAATGATGAACATCATACCTTGATCATGACGCCCATTTGGTTTCATTGTCATCATGTTCACATAGGTATAAGGTCCATGAATTGCAACAATGATTTATAGATCTTTAAAAATAATTTTCTTCTTTCATCCAAATACACCTTGTATAACATGGTTCATAAGGGTGTTCACATAAAAATAGTTTTTGAAAATAATCATGTATGACATATAATTTCAAAAAATCTGATAAAACATGATTTCTATAAAACATTATGACCAAATATGAGTTGAAACATTCAATTAATGGTCCTTTTACAATACCATAGGTATGTGTTGAGAGACTATATTGTAAATGAAAATATAAATAGGTTTTGCAAGGGTCTCTATCTTCAACACATTTTTCCAAATCATAATATGCTTCAAAATCATGTGATATGGTAAAATATTTGAAAATTCCTTGATTCTATTTACCATTTATGAAAATATGAGAATATTGTGAAAATATGATTTTTTTAAATACAACCCATGTTCCATGATGATAACGAGGTATATTGGAGGAGTTTGATATCTCAAAAAAGTTCTTTCAAGTTAGTTGTATGCTTGAAAAAGTTTCACAATCAGCCAAACATGACTTTTCAATAATTATTGCAAGCAAGTCATCAGGAAGAGATAGGAATGTCATTTGAGATCCTTATCCTTACATTTGTAACTAACATTCCATGATCTGAAAAAGTTATAAAACAAGTATTTTATAGAAATAATAGACATTGGGACTAACCATGTGTCTATGGAAAACTCTTAATATATAAAGTTGTCGAAATTGACCACTGATACCAACTATAAGGACCCGACCTTAAACATTACATAATCCTGAATTAAATGAATAATTCACATTGAGGATCTTCTCAGGTTTAGATTTTTAGATAATTAGGCCATAACTATTACATATCAACATGAAAATTACATGTAGACACTAATACCCAGTATCCTTTTTTTTCATAAAATTAGAACTCCTAAAAAGAAACATGTCTAGTTCCATGTTTTTGACAACATGACTTTTCTTTGATCCAATCCTTGACCCTATTTAAATCTAAGTCTTCTGGAAACCATTTCAAAAAAATGGGATGGGAAAAAAATCTCAGTAAGGGTTTTAAAATAAGGAAGGAAAACATTATCCTATCATTAAATACAAACCAAGGAAACCGTACATTGCAATCATAACATACCTTACAAAATCATAAGATTTATGAATAACACACAAAAATCATAAATTAAAAAGGTATATTATGGAATTCATAGCATAATTCCATTGTTGCAATCACAGCTACATAGGGAGTCACATTTGGAATACCCATCATAGTATATTCCCTAAATATCATAGGAGAAACATTCATGTTTACCTCCATCAAGTTACCCAATGAATTGGAGAGCTATCTTGGGCTCACCCGCCATAGGTTTATCACGAAACCACACATATAATAAAAAAATCCAAATAACCATAAAATATTAATAACATATAGCACACAAATAAAGGAAATATAACATTTCTACATTCCAATCATAAAATATAAAATCTTGATATTGAAATAAACTATGATTTATCAAACCATTTTCCAAACCATTTAAAACATTTAATAAATAGATTTTTGAATAAAAGTGTCCCATACCTCATTGAATATTTTAAAGGAATTATAATTTCAAAACATTTGTGTATATATAAATAAATACTAAGAACCATTTTAAAAATAAGGTCATTAATGAGAATGATTTAGAAGAATAAATCATTAAAACAATAATTTAGTTAAAGAGTTCTTAACCAAATGAGATATGCTTGAATAAAAATATTTGAGGAATAAAATTAAATAAAAACATTATATAATCTTGTGAATAAAGTGATTCATGATATAATATGCCAAAAGATAGTATATACACCTTATGAAAGTGAATTTCTCCATAACAACAATGAAGTCTCAATGGAAGGTAAATTGAGACGAAATCCCTTATAAAAATTGTATCCTTAGATTAAAGATAAATAAATTAAATAATAATGTGTGACAAATATAAATACACTCAATATGATTGAATATTCAGTTTAAATAAATCATAGTAAATTCAGACATGATCTTTTTAAGACAAAACCAATGACTTGGATGTTTAACTCAATGAATGGAAATTGAGTTAAAATTACTCTTATCAAGTTCATATCAATGAATTTAGAATTTATCAATAAAGTGATTATGTGTATAAAATTATATACAAAAAAGGGGAGTGGAAATTAAAACATTAATAAATATATTTTTATTCTACTCATAATCATATCATGACATAATTAAGAATTAAAATATTAACCCAAGGAATGGAAGTTGGGTTAAAGGTTTCCCTTACCAATTTGGTGACTTACGAAACATACATCCCATGAAAGAAGGATCATAAAACGAAGATTTAAATACCAATAAATTGTTGTACAATACACAATGAATAAAATAATTGGTAGTACATACACCACACAAAAGGAAATAGTGGAAAATATAGCATGAATCTCACGAGAATAAAAAGTGAGATAAAAATCCCTTACCACGTTGAAATCAATCGAGTCATTTGAAAAAATGTTAATAACCACCAAATGATTCAAAAAATAAAATGAATATAAAATGGACCATGATAATATATATCAAATTTCATTACAAAATACACCACATTCAATAAATTAGTGGCGAACAATGGAAATATCACATAATTAAAAGAGAGTTTAGAAATCCCTTACCTCGTGTCTGACTTAACTCGTTTGTTCCTTTTAATTCCCAAATAATAAAATAATGTTAATTTATACTATATTAAGGAAGATTTTTAATTTTATTATTCCTTTTATATCACTTATTACCATGTTATAATCATTTTGTAATCATTTAAGTTAATAACCTTCGTTTTGTCGATATTTGGTACTTGAGTCAAAAGTGGACCTCTTATAATTACAAGTGGCTCACATAGTCATAATTTCATTATATCTAGAATCATATTGATGATTTAGATAACATATATATCATTTATATCTAGTATATACATCTATTTATAATAGTACATACCATTTGAAGATATGAAATGAAATGGGTCATTCTGGGAGACAGTAAGTCGTACGTACGCATGAACACTATTTTCATTTATATTTCTTATTTTAATGGAATTAACACATAATGATACAAAGGTATCTTATAATTACAGTATAATATCATATATAATATCATTAATTACATCCTTTATAAATCCCACATATGGAATTAACGATTCATATCACTTTGAGGGGGCGGTAGTCCGCACTTCCTCAAATTAAAATTATCACGTTTACCAATAATGGAAACCATAAAGGTATGATATAAAAGAAAAATATAGAATAATAAAGAAAAAATAATAATAATAAATATCATATATAAATATAGTGTCATATTAATGGCCCCAATGAGAGGCGGTATGAGATAATCGAACAATCATCATTTCGTGATGTGTTAGTTTTCTATTCGCAAAAAACAATATTTTCTTCACCTATTAGATGGAGGTGTGTGTAAGTGTTATTATAATAATTCTCATAAAAACATAAAAGTATATTGAGGATACTTCTGTGGTTATCAAAAAAAAGGAATAAAAAGAGTTTATGGGTTTTAGGAGTAAAATAAAATAAAAGAAGTAAAGAGAATGAATTACATTTAGTTTGGGTAACTCCCTTTGGTTTGAACCAACATGAATTATTGAAGTGCCTTATGCCTATGGTAAGGCTTATATAAGGATGACCGGGATCTTGAGAGATTATTTGGGTAGGTTTTGGATGAGAAAAAATGATTTAGAGGTGTGAGGAATGAGTTAGAAGTAATAGATTCTTATAAGGGGGAGGTGGGGCTCTTTATGAAAATGTGAAAATATTATTATATTATATAATGATATTTGGTTTATAAATGGCCCAAAATAATTAAATTCTTATATTAGATGTTATATGGTCGAATTAAAATCATTAAATAATAATTCTACAGGTTTTGTATGTTATTTTAATATTTATAATCCTTTTTAAATGATTTATTAATGAGGTAAACAGTGCATCATTTCTGTGTCATTTGTAATTTTATTTATTTGATGTCTAAAAATTATAAAAAAATTACAATGATTTAGGAAATTTATTTTATATTAACAATTAATAGTTATATTTTAAAAAATAACTTATATAACTAAATGTAAAATTTAATTTACTAAAAGATATTTGATTATGTCATTTTTTCCTTTACATTAAGTTAATTAAAACAAAGTGTCATTATCACTCTCAAGTGGCTCCATGGGGTCCCCAAATCAACCCATGGATGTCCATGGTTGGCCATGAATCATCGAATAAGGTTAGGAAAAGTGTTAAGGAAATTTTTTATTATTAAAATATTCTTTTTACCTTGAATTAACCTATTTACCTTTAACCGTGGTAAATAAAAGTCAAAAAGTTACTATTCACTAAAAATTATTTTCAACTTATTGAACAAAATTTTACATACTAATAACAACCATGTATGTCGGATTATCTAAATTCAATACATATAAGTAGTAAAATTTCATTTAAATAAAAATGTTAGTTTATTAATAACAACTTAGTGGATTCACTATTCATCGAAAATTGAAGATTTTCAGAAAACTACAAAAAATTAAGCCTATACTATATTTGATATTCTGAATTCAAAAATGATGTCTATTTTACCAAATTAAAAACATAGATGTTTAATTAATTAATTTCAAATTAATTCCTATTATCAAAACAATTAGTGTGTTATTATGAAACAATAACTATCAAAAGATTGATACTTGTTTATGTCCAATTTCGAAGTGAAATTAATTTCAATGAACAACATTGGATTAAATAGTAATAATATAATTTAATTACACTTTAAAAATAATTAAATAGATAATATAACCATATAAATAAATTATATTAAATGAAACTATTTAATTAAAATATTGTACATTTCATTATTCATAAAAAATGAATTTTAACAGAAAAATACCAAAAATTTACCCAAAGAAAATTTAAATGTCCCGTTCTAATGAAGAATCTTATTTTTTCAAATGAAACGTAAAAAAGTGAACAAAACTATATTTAAATAGGGTTCACCATTAAAATATGGTAAATCATCCTTTTAAAGTAAATTACGCTAAAAATTAGATTCATTCAAATTTTAAACGTCAAAATTTTATTGGATAAAAGTAAAAACATTTAAGAAACATATAAAATCCTATTTTAATTAATTCTGTTTATTCCTGCCATTACAATGGATAGGTTTTAACTACCATTTATAATAAAAAATTATATTATTAGTGTGCAACATAAGATTTCAAGGAAACACATTATTGTGTATCAAGTATGCCATCGAACATAGCATCCCCTTTAATGTTGAATTTATATTTAATTCATAAATATTAATAAATATGAAAAATGTCGTGTTATTTATTTACCTAGGATGTTACAGTAAAACTCACACTTTGACAACATCCCCAACATCTTATATTGACGAAGAACTCCCAAAATTGCATGTAGATGCTCTGAATTATCATCCTGAAACAATGTTTATATAAAGATTTCACTGATAAAAAACACAAAAAACTTATCCAGGAACCTATGGAACCAACCCCACGAACACAGATGGACTATTCATCACACCAAACGACGTGACAATGAACTCATAAGGCCCATTACGACAATAGAATACAGTCTTCAGAATATCATTATCATGTACACACATCTGATGAAATCCTAACCGCAAATAAATATTTAAGAACAGACTTTCACCCTTTATTAAATTTAATAAATATACAATCCTTGGATTATGATATTGATTCTTCACTATGACTTTATTTAAGCAACAATAATTGACACCGAACTACAAATTGTCGTCAGGCTTTTTCACAGACAAAACTAGTGCACCCCCAGGTTAACCACTCAGCTTAAAAAACCACACTATAAAAAACTATATATTTTTACATCCAACTCACGTAACACAGAAGATGATATCCTATATGTATACATAGAGTTAAGAGACACTACTACTTGTATCTTTATCACAACCATGATCTCTTATCCAGGGGGTAATGCTACAACCACTTCCGGAAGTACATTAGGGTTATCTTCTATGACCCTAGGAAATTTCAGCATCTAAAACTCTTATGAACATAGCATCAGATCAGACATCAGCGATGATAAGGACAGAAAACACTTATGACCCATCTAAGGGTATCACTCACAAAAAAACACCATTGGATATCCATCAATATCGAAGAATTACACCTACCTCATTAAGAAAGACATGATAGTATTCCCTAAATACAATGAATCCATGCTGAGGAAGACATCAAATAGATCTACCTGAAAAAATGGAAATCTCACCAAGAGATTTGTTACCCAAACAGTAGAACATAGTCTCTACATACTTCAAACAAGTCATCTCAACCTCCAATAGGCATAGTCAATGGAAAGGGAACTAGAAGCCTCTCTAACTCACTTCCCAATTCATGGACAAGGATTGATGATATGAAGGACTAAATCTCTCCATGATCAAACAAGGAATAAATCTAATGAGAAAATAAGAAAAGGGTTCCTCAGACAATGTCTGCCTCACTTGGCACAGGTTATGCTAAATCATTAAGCTAATGATGACCTCCTCTATGGCCTCTCTGACCCTGATGATGACCTCCTCAACGGTTGCACTCTACTCTATGAGGACATGGAGTAACTCTAGGCTATCCTCTTCCTTTTTCACACCCATGACTTATTTTAAAGTTAAATTTAATTTAATTTCCATTCATACTTTGTTTTGGGGGGGTTCCCAATCTTTTATGGAGGAATGAGAGAGTGTTCATTAATTGGGCCAAACCGTGAGCCCAATTCCAGATTTAAAAACCAATTTTGTTTCTTTTATAACGTTTTCATTTTTTAATATTTTTTACCCATTCAACTTCCTAAATGACCTCCCCTGACCTATTAACACCACCATTTCAATTTGGAGCTTTTATAAATCCATAACAAGGGTTTATTTTGGTTTTTATCTAAGGGGTTTGGCCAGCCCGAAAGACCAATTCCTGTTTTAAAAATAAATTTTGATTATGTTATAACATATTAAATTGTTTGGATTTTTCGGTGATTCCAAGTGGAGCCCAACCCCAATGAACCCAGCCGCGCGAACATTCCCTCTCCCACCTCTTTGAAGCTCTGGTAAATCGCGATGTGATGCCGATCTTCAGAGGGATCCTCAAATCGCCCAGATTTAAAGAGGTTAAGTATATCTTTCATAACTCTCTCAATTCTCAATATTTTTCCTCCATTCCAGTTTCTAAATAACCTAATACATCTTGTGCGTACGAAACATAAATTTTGGATCTTTTAAATTTCAGATACTGGTGTTTTGGAGTGATTACTTCAAGATACTTCAAGTAAATGAGCCCTTTCCTTTCCTCTTTCAAATTACTTTGGGTCTAACTCATTGTTCTTTGGGTATCATTGGTTATAATTGAGTTTAATAATGTACAGAAACTAGGTTTTCGAACCTAGGGTTTACCTTTGAGCTTTCTTGGCCAATTTATGTGGTTTTAGGTTTGATCTAGTTGTCTCTTGGTGCAGCGGGGGTGCGATTTGATTTTCGCACGGAGATTCAAGGGTTTCCTTGGTTTTGGTAGGTGATTCCATTGTGTGTGCAATTTTGGTGAATTAGATTTCTGTGTTCATGGTACCTTAATGTTTATTTCACTTGAATGTTTATGTAAAAATTGGTTTTAGTTGCTTTTATAATGCAAATGAATTTTAAGTTCCATTTTTTGTGAGATTGGGGGCTTTTCATTCAAATATTTTATTGGTTCATTTTGGGCTGACCTATAAGTAATTAGTTGATTTTAATGAACTCTAATATGACTGAAAATACTGTTTTGATGATTTTTCCATGTTTTTTATGCTGTGAAAGTTGGTTTTAATGGTGTTTGTGAAACACATGAATTTCTAAGAGCCGTGTTGTGTAAAAATGGAGGTTTTAAAATGATGTCACTTCTTGAACCATATGAGGCCTCCCAAAAAAATGATTTGTTGTTTTAATTTAAATGTATTGGGATTCAATTTATGTTTTGGTAATTCATAAATGTGCACATAGTGTGCAATTTGTGTTCTCAGGGTGTTTTTTTGTGCAAGACACTACGTGATTTTGAAGAATTGTTTTATTACAAATCAATGTGTATTATTGTGTGTTTTAAGTGGTATAAAAATGTGATAGATACTGTATTTATTGTGTTTGACCAGTAGTGGTATTTTATTTGAAAATGGATTTATGTTTCATGCTGAAATTGTTTGATCACAAAAGGGGAAGTGCTGGTACTTAGGTGGGCGGATTTGTACTAGTACGGCTAGTGGACCGGATGGGTGTTGTCCCTGTTTCACTTAGCATTTGGATAACGGCAACTCTAACTAAACTATATGGATGACGATTGTAAACCACTATGTTGTGGGTATGATCCCTACTAGTGGCTCATGCACGAGAGTGGATTTTACTATGGTTGCTTTACACCGAGGTACGAGGTACATAGGGCCCGAGACACCCTAGTGCCTAGGGGTGTTCCTGGTTTGTTGCTCACTGGATTTTTAGTATTTACCCATGTATTTGGGTGTTTCTTTAAATAATTTACAGTATCTATCATTTCCATTTAGATATGTTAACATTCTATAAATTCTAGTTTGAAAACTTTTCTTTTAAATGAAAGTTGTATTTCTTGGAATTTCATCGTCGTTTTTCTTTACGAATTAAAAATATTTGCTTCTTCACCTTATATTGAATGCACTTAGGAATCATTGGGTGGTATCCTATTGGGCTTAGTCTCACACCCTACTTACACCCCTTGGGTGTAACTAGACTTTGTTATGCTTGACTCAGGTAAAGGGAAGGATATGGGTGATGGCAGTTCAGGGTGTTAGTCCTCATCGTTGGGGCGGAGTTGCGGAGAAGGATTGTGGGTGATGACCCCCTTGTCATGTAGAGTCCATGGGGATTTCATTATGTTGTCATTATTTGTTTTTAGACCACTTTTAGTGTCATTAAACATATGTATTCAGTTCTGGTTTTTGTGTAAACATCGTTTGGTTTACATTTTTCAGATTCAGTTTATTGATTGTTTTTAATGTTTTATGCCTTCATATTCGGGTAAATAGTTCCCAAACAAATATAAATGATACCCGGGCACTTGTGCCAGCCCGTGGGGATATGGAATGCCCTTCGGGTCATGTCACGGGCTGGGTTTGGTGCCAGTTTTGGTGGCGACCAGATTCGGTTCGTGACAAAATGGTATCGAAGGAGGTTCACTCCTTGGGTCATGTTATTTGGGGAAGAGTCAGTATAGTCTGGAGCTAGGATTGTCAGGACTTGACATTTCAGTCATGGGTAGTGTGCCTGGCCAGCACACCTCAGGAAGAGATTCAAGTCCCTAGGGGATTTATGGATTTATCTGATTCATTTGGTTTTCTTGGTTTAATGATGACTATGGGAAATGAAAAGAGAGTTGGGAGAATAATCTCAGTGAGCTCGCAGGGCCTGGCAAGCCATGTGGAGCCGTGGATATTTCCCTAGAATAATCTCTGTGACGGAGAAGAGATAGGAATATGGCTGCCAACCATATGTCCAAGTCACCCACCGAAACTAGTTTCCTCTCACATTGTCTTGTGTCTCTTGGTTTTGGAATCTTGAAACATTTTTTTAAGCAAAAAAAAAATGACTTCACATTAAGGAGTGTGAATTTTTGTGAAGTTATTTTCTAGTAAAGTGAAAATGGTTTTTTTAAAGTCTATAAATGAAATTTTAGAATTATTTCAAAAGGATAAATTATGTGTTTATACCTCTTTTGAAAGTATGAACTATGTTAATTGGGGTTTTGAAAATATGTTTCTATTGGAATTTTTTTTAAACCATGGAAAAGATGTTTTGGATTGAATTAAGTGTTCTAGAATTTTTGTGTGGGGGTTGAATATGGATTTTGGGTTTGGTTACTACTAAACAAAAAAATTATTAACTTTTAGAACCTTGTCTTGAAATGAGAAGAGTTGAGTTCTTAATTAAATAGAGATTTATGAAATGGTGGTTTTCATCAAATTAGAAGTGTTTTGAAATGGGTTGAAATGTTTTGAATCAATTTTGAAAGGCATGAATATGTGCTTTTATTGAATTATTCATTCTTTTCTAAATTGGTTTGTGAGATTAAAATTTTTTTATTAATATTATGGTTAGTGTTTTTGAGAAAGGAAAATTGTGGTTAAAGTTTTTATTTTAAAAAGAGGAAAGGTTTGATTTTTGTTAATTGGTGCTCTCAAGGGTGACCACATGCATAGGTTTATTTGGGAATATGGATGGATATGAGGTGGGTTCCTAGTGTGGAATGTAAACATGCATGTGTGAGGCTCATGAGATACCATTGGAAAATTCGCAACCCACCAACACTGTTTTTTTTTAATTGTTTTTTTTTTTGAAGGAAAGTGTTGTGTTTTGATAATGTATGGTTGGGAGGTATGGATTATGTGTTTTCAGGATTATTATTGTGGGATGTTTCGAGTTCAATCACCCCTCTTGTTTGAACGATGTTTTGGTTTGGTGTTTCATTGATAAGTTGGAATGAAGTGTCGATCAATGGTCTATTTTGAGGAAAAGTTTGGGATGCCAATGTGGTGGCTCCCATCATGTGTTCGGTTCAGGTTTGTGGTCTTTTGTGACCAAATGACTAGTTTGGTTTTGTCCTTGGGTTTTCCTGTAGGCCTGGGTATTCCACCATAAAGTGTTAATGTATGATTCATGTTTGGCCTATGGTGATTCACCATTGGATGATCCTCCAGTTGATCAACATAAGGACTTTATTCTTGAGGTTTGGAGATTGTGTTTACCCCACTTCTTTTTCAATTATGCAGATCCCCTTATAGTGGGAGAGTGTTTGTGGGAGGTTGAAATAGACATTAGTTTCTTATGTTTCCTAAGTTGTCTAAGGTCAATGAACTTTAGAGTTGTCAGTGTAGAATGATGTCTTAAAGGGCCTCTGGGTCTTCGTCAGCCTCATTGAATCAAGAGTTCATGTTAGGCCACCGATGTGCATGATCTGGCCAAGAGTGGCTATTATGGACACTTGATGGAATCATGTGCTATTTTGGACTTAGTACATGGTCCCTCTCCGTGTGTTTTCTTTTATCCACAATGGTTATGTTCGGTGATGCCTTGCGATGTCATGTGTTCATTTGACTATAAGGGTGAAGATTGTGAAATCTTATGAGAGTCACTATTTTTTTTGTTGGATGAGTGTCTCCCTATAGGAAATTCTATGTCCTATGTTCTAGAGGAATGTGTTTCTATATGTCCTTTCGTTCTGCTGTTTAGCATCCGAAGAAAAAAAGGGGTGATGTGTGTGCATCCTCTAAGTTCTTGTTTTGGTAAAATGATGGGTTGGGGAAAAGCGGGTTTGAAGTGCGTCATGTCTCAATGAGACCATCTGAGATTACACTATAATTGTTTTTGGAACTGGAAGAATATTTTCAGTTTAGGGGTTTCCAAATCCAAACTACGAGGCCGGAGATGCTTCAATCCATTGATCTCCATCCATAGGCCCTGGAGAGAAGCTGGCGCGTAGTTAGGGGAAATCCTAGAGTCGTTCATACTTTTGGTCAAGGTCATATCCTCAATATGAATGATATGAATAGTTTAAACCTCTGGTGTCGTCGTCTTGTTCCAATTTCTCCCATTTGGTGGAAAGAGGTGTGAGTACCTTTTTCCCATGTCATACCCTGAGTTGTTTTTTCCCCTTTGGGGTCCCTTGTGTTTTTGGAGAAAAGTTTAAAATTTGGGTTAGGCAGGTTGAAGTGCATAGTTTGTACGTAGTTAGAAGTAACCATGTGCCAACCCAATGGACCGTGTGATAAGAGACTGCAGCTAATGCATGGTCTCTGCACGTCCATGATCCTTGGCCAAAGAAACTGTGTGAAGTTTCCTCTTTGGATAGAATGATCCGCACAGTTAACTCTCGGTTTCCCAAACCGTGTGAACCAAATATGCAGCCATGCCAGCTCCTTAAAATTTTATTGTTTTTGTTGTTGTTATCCCATAATATTTAGTTAATATGGTTGGGTTTTGTTTGGGGTATACCCACAATGGGACTCATTTATGTTTTATTGGAATAATTATGATATTAATCTACCCCTAATGCTGGGAATTCCGTCTGAGGCCACCTGTTAGTGTCTTGATTTTGTCTTAAGGAAAGTTGTGTTCATTATTATGGTGGGGAGACCCATCATGGGTATCGTGTATGTTCTCTTGGAAAGGGAATAATTTTAGTTTAACCCTTATGATGGGGAGACCGTTCATTCCTTCCCCAATTGTTATCCTTATTCTATCTAAGAAAATTGAGTTGTCCCTGGTGGTGGGATGTCCAGATTAGGTCACCCCGTACTAGTGACTCAGTTTTCTCCTTGGTGTATTCTTGGTAGGAGGTAGTATCGTTCAAGTCTATCTATCCAAAAATTTGTTAGTTGGGTAATTTTTGGGTTGGATAACACCCAATGGTTTTATTTATGTAATGTTGTGGTAGCGTTATTCGAGTTCGTTGTTCGTTTCAAGTGGATTTCTTGAGCTTGGTCTTGTAGTATTTGAGGTGTTTTGTTTTGGGATGTGTATTTAATGTTTTTCATAATTTTATGTATGTGGGGTACTTTTTGGTTGGTGAGAGTATTATCGTCCTTCGTTTGATAAACTGGAGATGTTCGTCCTTTTTGAAGCGGGTGAAAACGTGGTAAGGAAGTCTGTCTTGGTCTATCATTTGGGCTTTGCTTTTGCATCTGGTGTTGTTGTGGCATTCCGAGGGAGGAATGCTTTATGGTGGGGAGAATTGTCACACCCATTACTTATTTTAAAGTTAAATTTCATTTAATTTCCATTCATACTTTGTTTCGGGGGGTTCCCAATCTTTTATGGAGGAATGAGAGAGTGTTCATTAATTGGGCCAAACCGTGAGTCCAATTCCAGATTTAAAAACCAATTTTGTTTATTTTATAAATTTTTCATTTTTTAATATTTTTCACCCATTCAACTTCAAAAATGACCTCCCCTGACCTATTAACACCGCCATTGCAATTTGGAGGTTTTATAAATCCATAACCAGGGTTTATTTTGGTTTTTATCTAAGGGGTTGGGCTAGCCCGAATGCCCAATTCCTGTTTTAAAAATAAATTTTGATTATGTTATAACATATTCAATTGTTGGGTTTTTGCGGTGATTCCAAGTGGAGCCCAACCCCAATGAAGCCAGCCGCGCGACCATTCTCTCTCCCACCTCTTTGAAGCTCTGATAAATCGCGATGTGATGCCGAACTTTATAGGGTTCCTCAAATCGCCCAGATGTAAAGAGGTGAAGTATATCTTTCATAACTATCTCAATTCTCAATATTTTCCCTCCATTCCAGTATCTAAATGACCTAATACATCTTGTGCGTACGAAACATAAATTTTGGATCTTTTAAATTTCAGCTACTGGTGTTTTGGAGTGATTACTTCAAGATACTTCAAGTAAATGAGCCCTTTCCTTTCCTCTTTCAAATTACTTTGGGTCTAACTCATTGTTCTTTGGGTATCTTTGGTTATAAATGAGTTTAATAATGTACAGAAACTAGGTTTTCGAACCTAGGGTTTAACTTTGGGCTTTCTTGGCAAATTTATGTGGTTTTAGGTGTGATCAAGTTGTCTCTTGGTGCGGCGGGGGTGCGATTTGATTTTCGCACGGAGATTCAAGGGTTTCCTTGGTTTTGGTAGGTGATTCCATTGTGTGTGCATTTTTTGTGAATTAGCTTGTTGTGTTCATGGTACCATAATGTTTATTTCAGTTTAATGTTTATGTAAAAATTGGTTTTAGTTGCTTTTATAATGCAAATGAATTTTAAGTTCCATTTTTGGTGAGATTGGGGGCTTTTCATTCAAATATTTTATTGGTTCATTTTGGGCTGACCTATAAGTAATTAGTTGATTTTAATGAACTTTAATAGGACTGAAAATACTGTTTTGATGATTTTTCCATGTGTTTGATGCTGTGAAAGTTGGTTTTAATGGTGTTTGTGAAACACATGAATTTCTAAGAGCCGTGTTGTGTAAAAATGGAGGTTTTAAAATGATGTCACTTCTTGAACCATATGAGGCCTCCCAAAAAAATGATTTGTTGTTTTAATTTAAATGTATTTGGATTCAATTTATGTTTTTGTAATTCAAAAATGTGCACATAGTGTTCAATTTTTGTTCTCAAGGTTTTTTTTTGTGCAAGACACTACGTGATTTTGAAGAATTGTTTTATTACAAATCAAAGTGTTTTATTGTGTGTTTTAAGTGGTATACAAATGTGATAGATACTGTATTGATTGTGTGTGACCAGTAGTGGTATTTTATTTTAAAATGGATTTATGTTTCATGCTGAAATTGTTTGATCACAAAAGGGGAAGCACTGGTACTTAGGTTGGCGGATTTGTACTAGTACGGCTAGTGGACCGGATGGGTGTTGTCCCTGTTTCACTTAGCATTTGGATAACGACAACTCTAACTAAACTATATGGATGATGATTGTAAACCACTATGTTGTGGGTATGATCCCTACTAGTGGCTCATGCACGAGAGTGGATTTTACTATGGTTGCTTTACACCGAGGTACGAGGTACATAGGGCCCGAGACAACCTAGTGCCTAGGGGTGTTCCTGGTTTGTTGCTGACTGGATTTTTAGTATTTACCCATGTATTTGGGTGTTTCTTTCAGTACTTTACAGTATATATCATTTCCATTTAGATATGTTAACATTCTAGAAATTCTAGTTTGAAAAATTTTCTTTTAAATGAATGTTGTATTTCTTGGAATTTCATCGTCGTTTTTCTTTACGAATTAAAAATATTTGCTTCTTCACCTTATATTGAATGCACTTTGGAATGATTGGGTGGTATCCTATTGGGCTTAGGCTCACACCCTACTTACACCCATTTGGTGTAACTAGACTTTTTTATGCTTGACTCAGGTAAAGGGAAGGATATGGGCGATGGCAGTTCATGGTGTTAGTCCTCATCGTTGGGGCGGAGTTGCAGAGAAGGTTTGTGGGTGATGACCCCCTTGTCGTGTGGAGTCCATGGGGATTTCATTATGTTGTCATTATTTGTTTTTAGACCACTTTTAGTGTCTTTAAACATATGTATTCAGTTCTGGTTTTTGTGTAAACATCATTTGGTTTACATTTTTCAGATTCAGTTTATTGATTGTTTTTAATGTTTTATGCCTTCATATTCGGGCAAATCGTTCCCAAACAAATATAAATGATACCCGGGAACTTGTGCCAGCCCGTGGGGATAGGGAACGCCCTTTGGGTCATGTCACGGGCTGGGTTTGGTACCAGTTTTGGTGGCGACCAGATTCGGTTCGTGACATATTTCCCCATCTTCTCCCTACAAATCCAATGCTGGTGCAATATGATGTTGTTTCCTCGGCTGGAACAATACCAATATGGTAGCCTGGAGAATAACACATGTCGAAATATAACTACTCTAAAAGGTTGGGCCCTCTCACTATTAATGAAACTGAACTCTTCAATAAAAACATGCCACTAATACCTTTGAATATTCCTGAGAACCACCTCCCCTAGAGAAAAGAGATTTTGAGGGATGCGACCTACACTCATCCGAACAAAAACACATATGCACTGAAAACTAGGAACCTCAGACCATATCTCTGTTTCATGGGGAATCATGATGACTCTCCTTTTGTGATGATCTTGTTCTAGGTAATGACTTATCGATTTCATCTTCCCTTTCCATCACCTCAAGATATGATTTTAGCATAAATGGTGTGACATGGAACTACATCTCTAGATGAAAAGCCTCCCCGAAATGAGTCACCCTAGCATCCTAATCTGGAAATTGGTCTGAATGATATCATAAAAGGTTTCGAAAATTGATTCCAATATCTCACACACTAGGACTCCATTTTCGAATGATAACTAGATTCTGGAGACTGGATGCCTTCGCAGTCGATGAAAGAAAGTCAACTCTGTATATGTCTCGAAACTACTCCCATAAGATCTCCAACTCCTCACGATCCCTAATGAACAAGAACAACCATTTCCATACTCACCCATGCCACTTCGTCAAATCCAAAGACACATAGTGCTCCTTTCGAGCATGGATAGAACTGAATGATATCCCAAAAACCTTCGACCAGTCTTCCATGAATACATCTAAAATGGCACCATAATAAATTTTCAGACACTGGCACTGAAACTGTCAGAGTGTCCTCCAAATTCATTCATTGTCAACCTCTACTCTAGGATGATATTTTAGCTCAGCCTGGTAGACAACTTCTGCGAAAACCTAATGAGAAAATCAACCTGGATCCATACATGAAAAATAATGAATAGTTTGAGCTCCAAAACTTGGAATATAGAAGACTGAACAATCATTAATTAATTGTTTTATTTTATTAATTTTATGTTAACCTATCCCATTTTTATAAATTCAATCACATACACAAAAATAATATGCATGATACTTTTCTAGGTCTCTACCCTACAACCAGTATCACCTTTTTAGTGGCCACAATAAACATAATGGTTTTTAAATCAGATCACAGAGGTCCCTAAACACCAATTTCCTATATGGTCTCTAGTTTTTTCATCACTTGGTTAACATTTATGACTTTTTTCCCTACCAACCCATGAATGGTCACCTATGCCTAACACCAACTACACCATATCCCCCAACCTAACCTATGGTACCACTCTATCAAAATTCCCTCAACAAAAGGTTCACCCCTCAGGATCCAGAAATGTGAGAAGGGATATATTGATCTCACAAGTCACTCCTTCAGTAGGCCTCAAGATGAAGACTAGAACAAAGGGTATAACGAACACATAAATAAGAGGCATTACCTTATAATAGAACACATGCGGAAGAGAGAGATAATACAGACACCACCCAACCCCATGTAATACTATAATATAAATGAAATCTAAATTACAAATATGTAATTTCATGAAAAAACTTCTACAACTAAAAAAAAATTTAATTACCAAAAGTATGTAGAAAACAACATTGACCACAAAGCCTGAACAACTCCTGTAACACCAATCTATTAGTATCCAGCCTGATATCCCCTTTCAACAAGTGACCTGAAAAATTTGTTTATATATATGTTGGGTGTGTATTACTGTATACTCAATATAACCCTCCTTGAATCCTCTCAGGAAAAAGTAAAGAAAGAATGTTAAAGCATAGTAAACAACAAGTGAAACTAACTCATCAGTTAAAAATGAATACTATTTCCCTAGTCTCACCATGACTATTCTCAACAGGTATCTAAAAAAATAATATATTATATAAGAAAATAATATCATGGGTACCCACTACCACTTCAACACTGGTTTGCCTCTTTTCCCCAACATCACACGACCAATGAATCTCTCTCTGAAATGGATATCCTGAAGTCACATCCAAAAGCACCACCACATGCACCTCTTTCACCACAATGCTTGACCATAGACACCTCGGCAAAGCACCACACTATATATACAATGGAAAATGTCACCTAGTAGCTGCTGAGAGCCGCCATAGTTGGCATAATGTGTATCATACGTCGGGTATTATGCCACAATCCATCACAGCCCATATGCTATGTGAGGATCTTAAATCCACCACAGCCTATAAAAATTATACCTATAGTAAAAAAAGGAAACTATATCTAGAATACATGGGTTTGAAATAAACACAAGCCATTGCATCCCTCTACGCACATATATGGATTAAACTAATTGTTGTGCCTATAAGTACAAGTAACTACTATGAAAAGATAATGGTGATAAAGGGGGTATTCATCCTTCCATCTTCCCATCAGAATGTTGTTGAAAACACAACACCCCCTAGGCCACAAAATCCTTGGGGTGTCAGTTTCCCTAACTTGCAGGGTAGAGGAGAATATAGAACACAAAAAGTATAGAATATAATATATCTCACAACCACACTATGGGAATAACCAAGTCATAGACTCGAATGCATCTAACATATATAGGGATCCCAGAATCAACTTCTAAGACTAGGTATCCTATAATCAGCCCACCCTTTATGTATATACATTAGATAATTTTATCCATTTTTATCTTTTTCACCTTATGTTAATTAATTATTTGAACATTAATTAACCAATATGAATTTAAAATTATTTTTCATTAGCATCGCACCAAAAGTATACTATTCCTTTAAATTGTAACCTTAGCATTACATCCCAACAAGATCCAACCCCATGGGTTAACATCGTTTATTTAACTATTTATTAATATCATTATTACATTAAATAGATTATGGAATTCTATAAAAGAAAAACTATGATACCAAAGACAGGGGGCACAGCACAGTGAGTATATGGCCTACCTATATAGTATTTTACACCTATAGAAGGAGCATAGTCTCATCCATCATTGAGAGCCTAAACATGGAATGATTGTGGCATACCTCACACATTATCATCTCTTTTGGAAGGAGGGTAAACAGGACTAGCTGCCTCAAGTAGAGGCGAATGTAAAATAGATAAAAACAAGAGATTTCATAGGAAACTACAATCACAGTATCGGGTAATCCAATCATCAACCCATTTTACCACATTTGGTGTCCTCGCTAACACCCACCTTTATAAACTGATGAATCTCTCCACTCTATGTTTCAACTGTTTCCACAACCACTATGCCTCCCCACCCTCGCATCTCACTATAGTTATCTAGGCTCACACCACATCAAATGAAACATAAAATAGCAAAGAAACTGGGCTCCTAGACCTAAAAATGAATTCTTCAATTACAATAAATAATCTCTTATAGCTCTAATCATGAGGCTCTTTGGAATTTTCAAGCAAGAGGTCAAATCAGAACCCTACTAGGCATTATATTTTATCCAACAACCAGTTCTTTAATCCATTAATAATTAACTGATTCATTATTTGTAGGTTCCAAAAATGATAAACCTAAACTACTAGATATCATACCTATGAAAAAAATTTAACAATTAATTTGACATACTTTTAAACAACAAGATCCAAAATTATTTAGTGTTTACAACAAACTAGAATAGTCATTCACATTTGCATCAATCTGATTAACATAAAATTTTAAAAAAACCAGATTCAATTGAATGCATATTTGTCTTTAATATTTAATTATCAATATATTTAGACATTATTTAATTTACTAATTTCATCAAGAACAACATGATTAAAATAATTGAATTGATATAACAATATCTAGAAAATAAATAGGCAAACCATTATCACGGTGCAAGGAAACAACAGGAAATCAAACAAATTATTTTAATCCAGTTAAAGTATTTAATTATTTCAATTCCATTGTTATCCAAAAGAATAAAACATTATAACTCTATAGTTTCACTTAATGGAATAGAAAAGAAATTAATCTCCTACCTCTAAAGGTTTCCTAAGTTCTTTTATTGAGAACAAATCAATGCAGCTGATCATAATCGCATTCCCTATAACAACTGTATCCACCTGAGGATTTCATGACACAACCATATCAACAAAAACCAAAAGAAACTCCCTTAAAACCATGGAGATAAAAATGCATAGCATGGAAAAGTTAAATGAGAGAAAAATGATATATGAAATAAAAATAATGAAGTTAGATCTTACCTTAGAATAAATATAGATCGATGAAAGAAGTGGGGAACCTATCTAGGATGAAGGAATCCCCAAATGATGAAGAGGGAGGTATCTGGGTCATATGGTGTCCATAGGGGGCGTGCTCAAGCCGTTGGGTTTGAAAAACCTAAGCTGCTTATTGACTTTAAAAACACCGAGTGATGGGGTAGTACCTGACATGTACCTTTTCATCACATCGTGTACCACCTCGAGGTGACATACGCTGAAAAACATTTCGTCTTGGTACTTAGTTTTAGTTTTATGAAATCCGAATAAGACACATCATGTACCCCATGGCAACATCATATAGATCCCCTGTTTCTAGCTTCTGAAAACTGAAATCTTGTAGACTTACTCATAGCCTTCTCAGAGCACCTAGGTCTTTGAAAACAAGTAAAGGGTCGATACACAATGATCCGGTCCCATACACATATGTCATATTTCATTAATGACACCTACCAATTTCTATTTCTAAAATAATTATATAAGTTATAGAAGATATGGTAACTTAATAATACCAACAATAGACACCTTTATAGATGATTTAAAAGATCTATATTGATGAATATAAAATCATTCTCATCGACTCATTCATGTTTATATAGTGAAGTACATCCTATTCATGTGTGGTTTACATACTAAAATAACTAATCCATCATCATATATATTATTATATGTTATTATTATTTTGGTACAACAAAGTACTTTTTATTTCACTATTCTATGTAAAATAAATACATCGTGTGTGTGTGTGTACGACTTATCGTCTCCACGTAATGGTGTATTCCATTATTAATGACCAACTTAATTGGATGGGTATAATGATATAAATAATATATTTATATATATTATTTCAAAATATTTGTTTTGAAAAAATTTATATACCATACCCATTCATTATTAACATAATTTTATCACCACTCATTCGAATGTACAACCTACCGTCTGCACGACACTATGTGATTCATTTTTTATGATCACCATTTTATAATGAGAATAAAAATATATATAATAAATAAATATGATATATATTACCTTAATATCATCCTTGAGATTAAGGAACTATACCCTAGGTATAATAATCAGTACATACACGTCAGAACATGCATATGAAAATGAATATGTTAATACCAAAAATAAATGTGGTGACAAATTGATATTAAAAAATTAGTGATATAATGATATAATAGGATCTAATATGATATCATAAATTTGTATATGGTTATAGTAGAAATAGAAATAAGGTTTAATTGATTATACAATAGTTTATGCAATATTCATCTAAAGAGATGTGTATGGAATGGGACATTATCTCAATTTTTACTTCAATGGGATTTTTTCCTCTTTCACCCCTAATAATTATTATTTGGTGCATATAATTCCCATTTTAGAACATTTTTCAATTAGAATTATATTTATATTAAATATGCATATTATTTATATCATGGATATGAGTATTACCAATAACCGAAAACAATTTTACATACTATGTTCACATTCAATGTTATTTGATTAAGTATATAAACATTGATAAATATATTTTATCTACTCAATATGTATATCCAATGATAATTATTATTGTTCATGAATAACAGAAATTATTCTATAAATAAATAATGATTTGTAATTGAAGTGATGTGTGTGTCCATAAATTATAATGACCCTAGATGCATCAATAAGTGTCATGAGATAAAACAGTGGGAAAAAATAAATAGTTTTATAAAGAATGTTTTAAAACCATTTACCAAAGGGATTTATAGTTGTGTTATCATTTTCCTTATACATGACATCCAATAATTAATCACTACCTTTATTTAAAATCAGTTATTATGATCCATGATATTTTCACTATGGTAAAATCTATGAATAGATTTCAATATCAAATTATTGATTAAATTTAATTAGTGTTTACTTTTCTACCATAAGAAATTTATTACACCTAAGAGAACATGTTTCGGTTGTTTTTGATTCATTTGATTGTATTCCTATGTAATAGTGGCAATCTCCAACGCTAGGTTATTGGAGTCTAGGTCATTATAGTTTGTCTCAGAGAACGTTTAATTGAAACCTTGATAACTAGATTTAGGAAAAAATATTAAATTACCCTAAAATAAGATATAATTTGAAAATATTTCCAACAAAAAAAATATTATTATATTGATGTTATTTATAACAAAAATTTTAATTTATGTTATTCTTTTCACATGTTTGAAATTTTAAATTATGATTAAAATATTAGGATCTAATATAGTGTATTTCATCCTTTATAAATGGATCTTAAAAGAAACAATGTAAACCACATCAATTCACATAATATAAAGAGTAATAATGGTAATTTCATTAATGGGTTTAAGCCAATATTTCAAAGGGAACTTGACTCCCAAACATTATCAATATATGATGAAATGATATTGTGTTCGAACAAGAATGAGAAAGAATTTTATATGTATTATTGATTTTAAATGAATCACAAGAAGAAGATGGATGAAGGGAATATCTAGATAATGGAAATAAGGAAATCATGGATTTTCCCACATGCAATAATTTTGGACGGAATGACCATGGAATATTATTTAGAGTAAAATGAGTTTTCATCATGTGCGGAGATTATGGAAACCATGCTCATGACTATATGGGAATGAAATATTTTCTTAATGATCAATTATTCAACTATATGTATTTAGCTTACTAATCTAGAGAATGAACCAAACTTCAATGGAATATGACTTAAAATAAGTTAATAGATCATTATCAATCATATGATCTTACTAAATATGAATAGGAATGAATAATGTGATTAGTCATGGATTAAATAAGTATTTAATTTTAGTATTTAATAAATTATATAATAGTTATAATAATTATGGAATAAATAATGAATTAATCATAGTAATTTTCTTTAAGGATTTGGATGCATGTGATGAATAATATCAATAACTAAGAGAAGTGATTACTGTTACAAGTTTGTCTTTTTGAAAAACATTATTTTGTAAATATAACCCTAAATATGTTTATTTCTTTGAGATAATAATGAATCGATGTTTATTGGATAATAATGGTGACCATGAAGGTGGTTAGTGATTTGATGGTTTATTATTGTGGGGATTACTATATGTTTTTATTTAAATAATATATTGGACCAACAATGGTTTTTTAAGCATGGATGATTTAATTAAGGTATAAAGGTCATCAAGGTATTAAAATATTTGATAATACAAGATATTTTATATTGAAGGGGGAATCTAATTTTAATTTGATTTTGGAAATTTAGTGACCTCCTTATAAAATGTTTTCACATTTAATTTCAATAGATGTATTATGGATGACTCTTAATGATAAATACTAATAAAATGGATAAATCATATTAAATTTTTGAGTATAAAATATAGTTTGTTATATTTCATATCATGTGTTAACCATTTTGGTTCTAGTAATCATTTAATTGTAAAAGAAATGAATTCTGTATATTATGATTTCTTAAACATTCATTAGGAGTAAAATTAATCATTAATATACATTTCCTAGTTCATTAAATTATGTGGAGATAGATATACGAATATGAAAAAGATGATGTTTTTCTTATGAAAATGGATGAAATCTAGAAATTTGATTTTCTTGAGTAGTTTATCTAAATGGTAAAGTAATTCCTATACTTTAAAAAACATAATGTATCCAAAATGATATCATATTAATTTTATATATAATGATTCATATGTACTTATTAATTATTAAAACTTTATTTCATTTAGTCACAAAACATTCCATTAATCATTGAAATTTTTATGATAAATTACCTCTATGACTGTTTATAATTGTTTGTCTACAACTTCACTTTCAACCAATGTTCTACAATTCGAAACCCAAAATTTATAGGGACCTTCTCATTTCCTTTTTCGATAAATTAAAAACATGTTTTATTAAACCTATTTATTATGTGGGTGTCCCATAAAATAATTTTCAAATGTTAACCCTTAATTGGAGAAGTGAAATTTTAAATTACAGGGATGCAATTTATTAATGGCGGGGATAATTTAACAACCCAATATTTTATATTATTTTTCCTTTTGAAATTTAACCTCTTTTATAGCTTAAATTTCAAGAAGCACAAAATTTATACAAATCATGATATGATAATAAAAATTATTTAACATGACTGGTGCTAACATTCTATTAAATTGGTATATATGCATAGGATTAACTTTATAATTTAATATATAATTTATAACACATTGATAAAATAGAAATTAATTAATAATTGTAAATTATCCAAAAAATTTATATATTATATATTGAATCAATTATTAAAAAATTTATCCAATAAATTATATTAGCATATGATATGAAATTAATCCAATTTTATATAGAAAATGATATATTTTTCAATTGATAGTTTTCCCCCTTTCAATGGATCACATGTATTATAAATAAACATTGAAACTTTTATAAATTATATTTCACAAAATAAACGTCATTTTTACAATGTAAATTAAAAAATCATTTTAGGGTTAATTGTTGGTATTTTTTTAAAATAATTAGTTTCCAGTGTATAATGAAAACAAAGATTTTTTCTTAAAGATAAATTTCTATTTCAACCATTTATAATAATGATTTTTTGTTTATTTGAATGTAAAAATAGATATATTATATTTTAAATAATATAATTATTTTTATTGAAATTCATTTCATTGTGGAATTTTGTATAAAAAATTTTAATATTTAATATGGTATTTTTCTAAAAAAATGTTTATAATTGAATTTTGTGTGATTAATTTTAAATTAGATTTCAAAAATTATATTATTTCAATTTGAAAATTGCATTACTTTTTTTGAATCAAAAGTACTAATTTCTTGAAATATTTTCCTCTTTTTCACCAATATTAATTGTACCCTTGGTAAATTTTCATACCATTGTAAATGCTAAATTTCTTAATTCAGGTTAAAAATTAAACAACAGGAACATGAAAATGACCATATCAATTTCCAAACATTTATTCTATGATAAATAATAATATATAATCAATATAGGGTGAGTTATATGTCCTTTTTTTTAATAAATAGATGAGGATGTGATGTTTTTCATATTTTATTTAAAGAAAATTCAATTATGTCACTCCATTTTTAACTATAGAGTTCCCCAAAAAAGGTGAATAAAGTTTCAAATGTGAGGGACATGAAGATAGTCAATAATAATCAAATTCAAAAATGTTATTCTTGTTATTGGATCACAAAAAAAATATAGGTCCTTCCACTTCAGTGTCTCTTGTGATGATTTTCTTCTCCATCCACAAAACAGATTTCATTGAAGAACCAATATGGCTCAACCATTCATTTGAAAAAGTCTTGGGAATACATATTTAAAGAAGAGGATAAAATAAATGGTTATCTTTATTTCTCACGTTCATTATATAAGGTGGTTCTTGGGAGACTATATATCATAGGACTTCATCATAGAGATGATCACCACTTGAATACAGACATATAAAATTACATCTACCACATGGTTTTTATTATAAAAAAATAAATTGAAGAATACTACATTTTTGGATTAATCACAATATATTCATTATTTTTCTATCTCTCCATGATTTTGGGGGTGCCTCCTAATCTTGTTTCTAGAGAACATGTTATTATCATAGGCTATACCTCCCCTATTAAACATACCAACATATCTAGTTTTTTGGAACCTATTGATTCTTCTTGTATTACAAATCACATTGATCCTGGTATTTCAATCAGTACAACAATGTAGTCAGTTTTTGATGATTCTTTAGAATGTCTCTCAACATAATATGATCTTATCAATAAGAAAGGTACCCCTTCTATTGATATGTCTTGATTCAATATTGATCATATTTCAAATGAGATACCTCTAAATCCCATTTGGGATTTAGTTTATCCTTCTATTTCAAGGACTTTGGACCAATATGGCACTGCTTTAATAGACCCAAAAAACATATAGAATTATGGAAATATAGATACACATAATGTGGATGACAAATAAAACATCAATGACCTATTTTAGAGGACTCCCTTTCCTATTCATAAGAGGATGATTGGAAGACCACTTAAAAATGAAATAAATAAAGGGGGTGGGTTTAACACCAGTTATAGGTTTAAATTAAGATTCATTTTTTAAATTTTTTAGGACTCCTTGTTCATTATTCTTCTAGTTACCTTAGGCTTTTCATTCATAATAACATACATAATCTTATAGGCTAGTCATAACCTAAAAAATATCCTATATCATTGCTAATATGGAAAATATGGGATTATCATTGATTAACTCTTATAGGTTCCTATAAGATGTTCATCCCCAATAGATTATTTTCTTACCTATAAAAATGTTACTTCTATGACCATTTACAGTTATTATCATGTTACTAGTTCTTTTATTTACCATGGCTCATATTATTCATGTTCTGTAATCTATGCTCATAAGAGGTATCTGGATCAGAAAATTCTCTAGATGGACATGGGTTCCATTAAATATAATATCAAAAATCTATGGGATATTATTAGGGATTTTAACTCTATTTATAATCTTGGGGAATATATGGAACTATTTTTCAATTCAATTTCATGATGAGAATTTAGATCTTTCATTCATCAAAACTGAACGATTGAAGTAATGAACATTTGTGATATGTACAGTTGGTATAGGTGTCATATAAATATATTTTATACAATAAAAAATGATGTGGATTTTGATATTGAGGATTCTTTAGATACCAGGTGTCCTATATCATACACAACCTTGTCAAGATTCAATTTAGATCATCACCCAATTTTGGTGGATGTTTTGGGTAAGGTCCCCAAACCTCCATTTCCCATTAGATTGAGCAATGATTGGGTTTCTCATCCTGATTATTGAGTTATTGTAAAAAATAATTGGAACTCTTTATATTGATGTAATAATGCCTTTTCTTATTTTATAAAATTCAAAATACACGTGAAATACTATAAATATAAAGACAATATCCCTTTAGTTCTCCTGAAACAAAAGTATATTCTCTATAGAGATTTCTAAACCATGTTCAATAGTAGAACACATGTAATAACTTTTCTAATGGAGTTTTTGTTGATTCTCAGATGATTCTTAAGAATTAAAAAATTCTTAATATAAAGAATTCTTTCTAAAAATGTGCATTCAATGTGAATTTGTTGATGGATGGTGAAAAAAATTTAAATAAAATATTTCCATTCAGAAAATCAAAATGGTCACCATGCCTCTTTTCTGGATTAGAAGTGGGGATCATGTCATTTACAATTTGAATGTTCTTTTACAACCTGTTGTATTTTACTTCAATGATATTTTTAATGTGTCATATCCCTCCTTCAATCCTATGGATGGTATTATTCAACGACTCCAAAGTCAAGAGGAAAATTCCTACCTTATATATTCCCTTAGAACAAGAGATTATGATGGATGTATTTAGCATAAAATCTTAATGTTCCATAGGCCTGGATGGTTTTTGTGACATATTTTTCCAAAAAATGGAAATTATAGAATATGAAGATTTCAAATTGGTTGTACATTTTATAATGGTGGTTATCTTTACCATGGATTGAATTTTTAGTTTCATGAACATATTCCAATAGTGTTTCATTCCAATGGGATTCATATTCTTATACCTGTTTCTATGGTGAATACCATATTTAAGAAAATAATAAAAATTCATTCTAATAGTATTTCTTTTATTTATTCAGAAATGTTGTCTCTAAGTCATTTTTTTTCCTTATGAAAATATCTATTGAATATTTCATCATTAATACCACAGAGTGTGTTAATATTTTCATGAAATACACCAGGGGTAGAAATATATCCCTTAAATATAATGTTATAAAAAATTCTGATACTATGGAATGAGAATTCATTTTCAATGTGCTTTATTTTTTCAGTTTTAATAGTGTTTTCCTCGCCTAGGTGAAGACCATATTATGTTCTTCATATATCTCTATTCTCATTTATGGATCACCTAAATGATATTTTGATTTCTCTATTGGTATTTGGATAGCTGATCCCTTATATGTAATTATTTTTTATTACTAAGTATTACCTTAGAAAGCTCCATTGCATCATTGCTAGAATTGGGAAAATGTAATCTATTGGTGCTGGTAGGGGGAACTCTACTCAAACTCACATGTTGTATGATAATGATATAATTATCATTAAACTGGTGCATAAGATTAATGTTTATAATTTTAAGAGGGTTCTACTGAACTATGAAATAGTCTTTAGTCAAGAGATTGGATAGGAAAAATAATTTATATATATCAGAGGTAATATCAATGCTAAGTGAAAATTTGAAATTCTTAGAGAGATAGGAATTCTTGAGGGTTTTATTCCCATTATTTATCATGGTGTCCCAATGTTTTGAGGTAAACCAATGGTATGCTATTTTTATATAATTATTGGAAATATATAATGGAAAAATTTATCTTAAAAATGAAAATATTTATCCATGGAGGGTCATGTTTTATTGGTGATATATTTTTTCACTTCCTTGATTTTTATTCATTCGTGATGTATAAAGTTCCTATTGATCATACTAAAACAATAAATACATCAATTCTAAATTTTATGTGTAGTGGTAACATTTTGTAGAGGAAGATTTATATGGTCTCTTGGATCTCTTATTATAATCCAAATGACACATGGGGTTCAGAAATTAAGAATCCCATAATCTTAAATTATTTAGGATATGCCTCAATAATGTGGATACACATCAATGGTAACTCTATGGCCCTTAACCTTCATTGGGCTTGATTAATGCACAGAATCAATAGTGGTAATTTTAATTACGTTAGATCCTTAGTGTGTCCTGCCTTTAAATATTCATTTATCTCAATTAACTACCTCTTCTAATTACATTTATCTATTGATTCGTCTCTTCAATTATAAAATGAAAACTAGGCTAGTATCTATTTAATTGATTCACTCAAGCGTGATGTGATTAATCATAATATGGAAATCTCAATCAAGGTTCCACTCTGTAATATATGTAATCTCCTCTAACACAATGTCAATGTTGTTTTGATGTTTCGTATATCTTCAATGGATGCTTTCAAGGATTGGGAATCTAATTCCAATGGAATTATCTCACCCAGATTGTTTAGTACGAATTACACCTACATGATTTCTGAAATTCTATGTCCTGTAAAGATGGTCATAAATTTTATCTGAACTGCTTGGTCAAGTAATGTCTGCAACTTTACACATTGGAAGCTTCCAACTGAATGTTTCCTTCAAACCTGTAGTAATTATTAGTGTCTATTCTATGCTCTATGTCATCAAAAAGGAAAAGATATTGAAAATTTTATATGCAATATTACCACATCATCTATGTGGAATGTTTTTGCTGATATTTTTGAAGTTACCTTAACTTTTGTTGCCTCCATTCATGACTTCTTCAATGGATAGAGAGATATTTCACTCTTTCCTCATCTCATGGATATTTTTTAGTGCATTGTGGAGGAAATCATATATTACATCTGGTTTTCCTAGAATAAAATTATTTATGGTTTCTTTCTATTCAATGTTGGGAATGCCTGGTCCATGATTCTTGAATCTGGATGTGAATTGAGAATTCCGAATAAAAATTATTGTGCTAACTCAGTTTTTTATTTTCCCCCCAAAATCAAGATGGTGTAATATTTAATTTCCTCCCTCCTCATGGCAAGATTGAGTTTTTCTAGTAGGCTCTATTTTAGGGTGGATAAAAATAAATTATGATGGTGCCTCTCAAAGAAACTGAGATCCTGTTAGTTATGGAGAATATTTCATGGATCATAAGGGAGTTTTCAATGGTTTCATTCATGGATTATGTGGGTATTCTTCTTCACATGATGTAAAAATGATGGGTTTTATCACTGTGGAAGAGGAATCTAATATTTGTGGTTGGAATAACATTTTGTTTGAAAGTGACTCCACTATTATTATCAATGCTATCAAGACTATCTATTTTAATTAAACATGTTAGATTACTAATTAGAGGATCAAATTATTGGATTATATTTCTTCCATGAATCATATAATCCCTCATATCTATAGAGAGTCCAATTTAGTGGCATGTGGTTTTTCAAATAAAGGTGTCAATGGTACTAAATATCTATGGTCTGATGAGGTTCTTAAAGACCACTTATATCTTATTGAAAGAAATCAATGTATATTTCCCATTTTCATACTTCTTTCATTTTCCCATATCTTTCTAAAAAAATATATTTTCCTTATAAGAAAGGTATCATCATTCCATAAAAAATTCATAAATATTGACATAATGCTGATTTAGTAGTTATTCAATTAATGGAAAAATAAAATAAATGATATTTAAGATAATAGAATACAAATTACATGAGACAATAATCTTCACCCTCGAATTTTCAAGAGGAATTTTATAAGTTAAAGATAAATTTAAATAATTTTATCAAAATTTTCAAGCTATTTTGATATTTTAAAAAGTTAATAAAACAAATAGTGTCCAACTTGAAAATAATGATATTTTAATATATATAATATAATATTAAATGATATAAAATTCATAAAAGTAATATATTATTCAGACTATATGGGAATCCATTTTACATGTCATAAATGATACATTTTTGGGTCATTTGAAAAATTAATATAAACTTATTTACACTTAAGGGATATCCGTGTTGTTATAGTAAAAGTTAAAGGGATTAATCAAGGTTATAACTAATTGATATGTGTAATAATTTTACATGAAACATGAATAAAAATAAATTTATGATTTTATTATTGAAAATGCTTATATTATATTATATATTAATTATTTTGGAGAAAATTTTATTTGAAAATTTATTTATATAAATATAATATATAGAGAGTTTCCAATAGTTCCCCTCACCACAATTATAAAAGGGAACCTCCTCCATCACTTCTACACATCACCATGAGCCAAATTTATCAATAAAACCCTAATAATTTCTCTTCCCAACATATATATATATGATCTAGAGGTTATGGTCTTCCAAAAATACCAACCCTAGTCCCCTTAATATAATACCTAAAAGAGATTTACTGAACAAGAGGTAATCATTTTTATCCACTTTTTCCAGCATATCTCTTCTTATACCTATTATTTAGGTTTTATTTCCATACTAAATTAATAAATCATGTATCACATATAATATAATACTTTATTATGATTATGAAAAAACCATATCCTCTATTTTTTAAAATCCTACAGAAAATAGAGTCATTGTACATTTGTACATATGGATTCCCATCTCCTAGTTGTGGTGTCATTTTCTTAATCACCATCTCTATTATATGGGTATTATGATGGTAATAAATGATAGATATTATAATTATAAAATTTTATTGAATATGGAAAAAATAATATACCTTTCCCTTCAATCTTTAAGGGAATGATATCATCACTCATTCTAACGTACGACCTACCGTCTATTCAATGTGATGTGATTCATTTACCATTTTCACTATAAAATAATGATTATAACTATATATATATATAATTAATAAATATGATATACATGAAATAATAAAATCCTTGATATTGAAGAACTGAACACTATGTACATGAACTGTGACTTTCCTGACAAAACATTCATAGTAAAATCAAGCAGTTTATAGCCAAAATAAAGGTAATGATGGAATATTAATAACAATGGATTGGTAAGATGATATAATAGGATCATATATGATGTATCAAAAATTAATATGGTTAGGTTATAAATTAATTACTTTATTTATGTTATTATATAGGAGTTCAAATCACATTCAACTAAACAGATGCATATGGTAAGAGACTTTATATAAATTTTGACATCATTGAGACTTAGAAGGTATTATGCACTGAATAATTTTTATGTGGTGTTTCTAATTCCCATTTGAGTTAAATATTCATTTCAAATTATATTTCTCTTGAATATAAATATTATTTATATAATAGATTGTAGTATTTAAAAATGTGTATACCATTTTCATATATGATAATTACATTGAATATTATATGATTAACTGGAGAAATATTGATGAATATATATCCTATACTCAATATAGATATATGAAAATTGCAAATATTTTTCATGAAATAAATTTATTATTTGATATATGATGAATATTTTGGACTTTTAGTAATGGTTGTGTCCCACCATTATATATTCCCATAATGCACCAATAGGGCTAATTAGACAATACAATTGATCAATTTAAAATGGTTTGTACCTATAGTTTCAAACTATTTATGAGAGGTCTTGAAAGTAGTGGTATGATGTCACAGAAATATAAAATCTAGGAGTTACTAATTTACTTTATTCAAATTTATTTTTTACAATCCATGATAGTTTCACTTTGGCAAAACCTATATATTTATTTCATTATGAAGTTATTGATTAAATGACATGTATGTTTAATTATTTTCCTAGTCATATTGATTATGAATTTTTTAATATGGTTCACATATTATAGATTCATGATTTTTTAATGTAAAATGTACTAATAATTTTAGCTCACCCTTATTTTTTTTCATTCCCAAGATTCAATGGATTTTGGTATGACTGATATGCTAGGTCATACTGGATGGAATAAAGTTATTCCAAATAAATAAATTTAGTAATTTCATTTCAAACTGTAATTTAAGAAACATGTTTGTCTATAGTTAACTAATTCAACTAAACTGATGAGTAATTTTGGACATGATTCATTAATTATTATTCTAATGTAATGCTAGTAGGAACAAACTCTAGGATATTGGGTTAGGGGTCATTATACTACTACTAAAATGATTAGTAATTACCAATGTGGGATTCCCTTAATGGGATTTTTCTACCGGATTTGGGGTGTGTTTGAATCATAATAACTGATTATGAATAATCTCAATACCCCCAACACCAATAATTATCAACACATTATTGATTATAACATCATTAACTCAGTTATAACTGGTGTTTATAGTTGGTATCAAAGACAATTAAATCAAGCATGTTTATTTTTCAGATTTTTATATCAAAATTGTAAAAGAATTCATCAACATCTAGTAAAATATAATAGAACATAATTTTTGTCCTATTAACTTCATATTTGATGAATAATATGGTCTATTAAATCATTATTGATTAGTGTTTTTGATTCCCATAACATTCCATATATAATTTACTTTCAAATAATAAATTGACTTTATCATTGAATATTAATATTTTTCCAAATCTTCATATTCCACCAATGATATAGGATTTAAAGGACTACTTTTTTTTCGGTGAACATCACATTTTAATTTTTCTTATATTAAGAATATGTTATTTTCATCATTATATGATGTAATTTATACATGTAATGGTTATACATAACATTATTAGGAGATAGAAAATGACCAATTAATGGAAACATGTATGAATGAATCAGATAAGGAAGTGTTGTTAATGGTTTAAGGATGAACTAGAATGAATAAAATGCTTGCATATTTTCAATAATTAATTATTTTATCAACAATTTTCTAGTTATAAGAATCATGAGATAAATAAGGATTGTTCTATAGTTCTTCATCTTTATGTATTGAAGATGATATGTTGAAGGGTACTCGAAAAAAAAGAATTTATTCTTTGTAATGATGATATTTTTAAATCACATTACTGAGGGAGTGTAATATTTATATATTCCAAATGTGGATATAATATTAATGAGTTGTTTATGATATAGTATTGGTGACTGTAATAGGGGTTTGTGATTTGATTTTTTATTTTATATTTATTTGGATTACATAAAGATTGGATTTAAGTAATATATTAAACAACTTAAAATATCAATTTTTTAATCATGATTGTTCTTATTAAATTTTAATAGAGATCATGGTATAAATATATTAGGTCTATGATAATAAGAGAAACATTACTCTTGGAGAATCTAATGTTAAATTATTTTCTGAAATTTTTGTGATCTTTAAAATTTTTGGACCGATGTATTTTAAAGGATTTTTAATGTTTACTACATTTGGAATTGATTAAGATGAACATTATTTAATTTTTTAGGTAAAATTATTATTTATCATATTGGATAACATGTGATTACAAATTTGATTTAGTAAATTTTGAATATCTTGAGGAATGGCATATGGATATTTTTATAAAAGTGGTTGGGTAAAAAAAATATTGAATATCAATCTATTTGTTTATGAAATGAATCACGGATAGATAAATTCTAAACAGAAGGATGATATTATTCTATTGATATGGAATGAAATCATCTATGTTTATTTTCATGAGGGAATATTCTATATTGTAAAATAATCCACCAGCTATAGGAAATAGATTTTGGAAAAAACATCAAATTTTCTATTATTTATGAGAAATCAACGGAATTTTGACCTTTTATAACATATATTATTTTGTGATTGTTAACATTATGATGTCTGAGCTCTCTGTCACTCTCCATCAGAACATTATAGCATGATTTTTATTCCATGTATTTATTTTCACTTCCCACTAATGTTCCACTTTTTGAAAGCATAGTTTTGTGGTGACCTTTTCATTTACCTTTCCCAATTATTTAGAGTATTTTTGATTAACCCATTTTATGATACGGGGTTCCCCCAATATAATTTTCAAGTATCAACTATTGATTTTAAATGTGCAATTTAAAAATTATGATGAAACAATTTATTGAAGGAGGTGATAATATAACACTGCACAATTTTAAAGAATATATATTTTTAAATTCAACCACTTTGATAACTTATATTTCATGAAACATAAATTTTGAATTATACTTAATGTATAATTAAATGTTATTTCACACGACCATTAGAATCTAGCTGTTAAATTGGAGGGTGTGAATAAGATTAACTCTATTATGAAATATATAATTGTATAAATAAATATTAATGTATAAATTTAATAATATTAGTAAATTATCATTATGATTTTTATATAATATATATTCAATCAATTTTTCTAATATTCATCCAATATATTTGATATTCATAAGACATGAAAATTCTAATTTTGGGCAACAAAGCCTACATTTTTCTTCACGTAGTCCCCCACCCTCCTATAGTGGACAAAATGTTTTATAAGTAATTTTTCAACATTTATAAATTCTATTTGAGAAAAATAAAATTCATTTTTAAATGATTAATATCTGAATTAGATTAAAGTGATTTGTTTTGTTTTTTCTGAATATATTTATTTTTCGGTGAATAGTGATAAATGACGATTTTTATTGAAATCTGTGTTTTATTTAAAAGGTAAATGAAGGTTTTTCATAAGTTTTATATTTGAATTAGTTAACTATGATTTAAATGAATGTAATTATTTTTTTCCAAACTGGTTATATAATTTAGGTTAGTATAAAAATAAGATATATTTAAAAATGGTATTTTAACAAGAAAATAAATTTTTGTTACATTTTACCGATATATAATAAAATTTAATGCTAAAAAATTCTATTGTGAATTTTTAAAAATATATTCCAAATTTGGATTCCTTAAATCCAAATTTATTTATTAGTTCCCTCTTGTTATTTAGCAATATGAATAGTAACCATGATATGTTTTTTTTACCATAGTTAAGAGTATATCATGTAATTTAGGATAACAAAAAAATACTAAAAACTAAAAAATTACCCTAAAGAATACATAAATATAATTGGATGAATTAAAATCTACAATGAAAACCAAATTTATAAAATATGATCATTTAATGGAAATTTTCCAAAAATATGACATTAATATTTTTACAATACAAGACTGTGAAAAAATGGCACACTATTATTTTTAATATGTATATTAGATGTAATATTATAATACCAAGGAGATATCCTAAATCATAAAGATTATTTTTAAATCTAAAATAATTATCACTATTATTGTAATGTTTTTAGTAAATACTATATTACCTTAATTTCTTACACAATGCTAATGCGATAATGATTTTATTAATGGAAATATCAAATAAAATTTATTAGTAGAATTAAAATAGATATACTTTTAAATAATTATTTGAATAAAATAATGTTATAAACTAAATTGAAATCACAGTAATGTAATAATTATTTTTAAAATTATCTTATTCAATTAATATTTTTAAAATTCATTGTAATGAATAGTTTCAAAATTGACATTAATGATATTTTAAAATAAATAACATTTTATTATAACGTATAAAATTCATAATAATATTATAGAAATTAAAATGATTTTTATAGGGATTAAAATTTCATCCATGATCCATTTATGGGAATTTTTGACTTTTATGGTAAACATATTTACCCTTATGTAGTTGAAATCTATGTTGTCCTGGTTAGAGCTAAAAGGATTAAAAAGGGACAAAACCAAATGATGAGAGTAATAATGTGACCTAAACCAGACTAAATTTTTTTAATGAGATAATTTTAACCCATCCTTATCCAATAAAATAAATAAATCATTTTATGTCAGTTTTTAATTGAAAAATAATTTATTAAAATTTAATATTTAAAGAGTTTACTAATGTCAATATCACCTCATTAAAATTATACCATTCAATAATTCACTTATTTAAACCAAATTGATCACTATATCTAGACGAAAAATAGTTCATTTCTCTTATAAACATCATTATACAAGTTCTTGAGTTAATGTTAATCTAAAAACCATTCCTTTATCCTTTAAGAAGATATATAAAGATTGATTTATGAATAAGAGGTAATATTTTTTACCAAATCATTCATATTTATTTCTTCAACTTCATACATTAAATATGTTATTCTAATTAAAAAATAATTTTACCAATATAATATATTTCTTGACATGATAATATTTTTGTATAACCATATTCTACCTTTTATCCATCCTATGAAAAATGAAAGCACTGCGCATATGTACAAACTTCATATCGTCTCTATGTTATGCTGTAATTGGGTTTTCATCAGCACTTTACATGGACATGTAGAATTCTAGAAATAATCGATATATATATATATATATATATATGATAATTATGACATGATATTTGTTATTAAAAAATTAATATATTTTTAACTTATTTTTCCATTCACCATTAATGAAAGGATATCACCACTCGTGCGTACATACAACCTATAGTCTACACAAAGTGATGTGATGCATTTTCCATGTTCACCATTAATGTATGACTAAAAAATGTATATAATGAATAAATATGTGATTTATGACATAAATATATATTTTCATATGATTTAACTATATCATTTTCATAACCGATGGGACTTACATGAAAAAACATGTGTATGAAAATGAATTAGTTAACTCACAAAACAATGGTAATGATGACATATTTAGAAAATACAGGCGATAAGATGACATTATATGATCATAAATGATGTCAACAATTTTAATAGTTTTATATTATAAATTATTGACATTATTTAACCCATTATAAGGGAGTTTAAATATCCATTAACCTATAGTAAATCGCTACATAAGGGTTATTCATCTCACATTTATTTCTAAAGGGAAAACTCTTTATTCACCACTTATTTTATTTATTTGGTGTATGCATTTCTTGTTTGACATTTTATATCTTGTATTTATTTATTCTAATGATATTTAATGTTTTTTTTCAATGGGATTATTTTATGGGGAATAAAATTTTACTCATTACAAAGTCGTAATGGATTTTTTAACTCAATTTCCATTCATTGGGTTACATTTCTAATTCATTCATAATTTAATGCTATGAATATTAGTGAAATGACATAATGTTTTATTATCTTGTACATACATATGTTTCATGTTTATTTTCACATGATACATATTATCTATTCCTTTGATAATTTCATAAATTTTATACCATTTTAACATAAAATGATTACGTTGAAAGATATTTACAGAATTCAGGATATATTAATAAATACCTATATATTATTAAATATGGATATTTTATGATAATGTGTATTTTTTATTAATTAAATAGAGTATTTATTTTATGATTTATTCTTTGGGCAGGTTCAAAAAGGTAGTTCCTAGTTATTTATTTCCACAAAATGCATTGGTACTCTCATGAGATGAAATTATTTTTTGAGAAACCCTTCAGATTTGTATCCAAGAAGAATAAAATGGGGTTTTATGCACAAATGTACCCTATCATTTGAATGGTATTAATATTATATTAATTCTTGTATTTAATACATAACTTTTAATAATATATCATTTACATCATTAAGAAATCAATTATTATCATCTTGTGGATTATAACTAAAACAAAACCTATCTATGCCTTTCATTATAAGTCTATTTTTTAAAGGTAATGTGTGATATGTTACTTTTATTTCCATATTGATTATTATAATTTATTCATGTTGTATTCCATTTTAAATAAACCTTATTGAGAATTTTATCTCACTGCATTATTTTATTTGTTTTTTCTAAATGTTTTCATGTTTGTTATTATGATTGATATATAGGGTTTCTCTCAAGGAAATAACTGTGTTATGAAATAATTTTTTTTATTTTATGTCTAGAAATAGATTCAAATTTTAAATATACATATCATTTGTTAATATTACTAATCTATTCAGTTCATTTGGATGTAATTTATTTTCACTTCTAAAAATGTAATAAATTCAGACACCATCAATGGGCTATAAGGGTCTGAGTATTTATAATTGGATTGTATCAATGATGTATTTGAATCTTATTGAAGACATTTTTAGGGTAACTACTATGAATTTTGATTTTGTATAAGCAAGATACCACACCACTTCATCCATTTTATTTGATTAATTTATTTTATTTGATCATGTTTAGTATAAACATTAGGGAATAGATTTAGTGAAGTATATATTATAAAACATATACCTATGAATTCCTTTTAGTGTAATTACTTGATTAATATATGATATCATAGATTTGGTAATGATAATAGATCAACTAGTTCAATCGTAATGATTCATATATTAATAAATAATTAGGATTTATAGACTCTATAAACGATTCACTTTAATTGTGTGATTTACCCCAATGATTGATATTGATCAATAAATTACTTCTGGTTACTGTAAATGAATGGAGTAATAATTTTTTTGATAATGATGAATGTAATAAATATTTTTTTCTTAATTACTAGAGTGAAGTATATTTAGATTCTTCCTAATCAGTTATCATTATAACTGATTAAAAACAAACACTATAAGTAACTCATAGACTCACCATAGATGAGAAATATATAGGTCATTCAATGTTCGGGTGGTGGAATACATAGAGGAATAATGATTCATTCACTTATATATATATACTATTGGAAGAACTACCCAATTCAATATGTTAGAGGAATTAGAAAACGTTTTTGTTATAGAAAATATTTATATAAATAATGTAATTTTTGTGGATAAATGAAATGTTTGGAATAATGGTCACCCCTAGGGTATTATAAATTGTTTCATGTTTTAAATGTGGAATATATGGGCATTATTAAATTCTATGTGTATGATGAAAAATAATGGAGGAAATAATAATGTTTTTAAAAGAAATGGTTATACTACTAATGAATAATATAATAAAAATGAGTAATGAAAGGAATGAAGAATTATTATTTAAGATAATGAAGTGTAGTTAGTGGTTTATTGGTGAAGTAGAATGACTAAAGTTATTTTCTATTTGTATTCTATAATTATTTTATAAATTGTTCTCTTGTTATAATAATCATGAGGTACATAAGGATTGTTCGACTTTACTAATTCTTTATGTATTTAGGAGAATATGTTAATTCATACTGGTATCTAAGAGAGGTGATTCCATGGAATTTTGATCTTTCTCAAATGCATGATTATGTGGGGATAATCTCAATATATGATTAATATTGATATAATAATAATTATATAGTCATGGGATACTGTTGGTGACTATGAAAGTGGTTAGTTATTGGATATTTTAGGTTATCTTTGTTTAGATTGCTATTTTTTTATATATAAGAAATATATTTAACAACCTGAGATCTTAATTTTGTAAAAATAATTTTTGATCACATTTTATGGGACATCAATGTATTCATATATTTTTTATGAGATAATAAGATATATATTTTTTTTCTAGAATCTAATGTTATGTGGATTTTATAAATTTAGTTACTTCCTTCTAAATTTTTGGACAGATGTATTTTGGATTAGACATAAGGGTAACTATATTTAGAATAGATTAAGATGATGTATGGATATTGTTATATTAGTAGAAAGTATGATTTATCATATGAGATAACATGAACTAACTGGTTTGATTTTTATAAATATTTTATGGTTGAAGGAATTAATTATAGTTATCCTGATAAAAATTCTTCAAATGTAGAAATTAATATTGAATATCTATCACTTGTTCAATAATATAAAGTGATGATAGGTCATAGCACAACCAAAGGTTGAGATTATGATTGTGATATTAAAATAAATAATTTAATTTAATTTTAATGATTTGTTTATCTATATAGTAAAATAATAAATCAACTATAGGAAATTTTTTTTGGAACAATAAAAATATTCATTTACATTTTTTACTATAAAATAAATGATCTTTTAACTCATCACATGATTTACAGTTTTCTAATCTCTAAGATTATAATGTACATGCTAAATATCTAACTAAATCAGAACGTCATAGTTATATTTTTATTTGATGACCATATTTTCACTACCCTATAATGTTCTCCTAGAAAAAATCTATATTTTGTGGAAACCTTTTCAATTACCTTTTCCTATTTTTAAGTGGTTGTTTTATTAGCCTTATTTATGATGTGGGCTTCCCCTAGAAAAATTTTCAAGTATCAACATTTGATTTAAAAATAGAAATTAAATCTTTTTGAGTTATAAATTTATTTAGGTGGGAGAATATAAAACCCCAATATTTTATGATAATTATATTTTTAAATTTAATCTCTTCAATTGCTTTCATTTGACACAACACCCATCTTAAAAAACCAAAATAATACTATTATGTTATAATTATAATAAAGAAGTTAAATTAGTTGAAAGTAATAATATTAACCACATTATGATATTTTTAAAGTATATATATTCAGAAAAATGTTTTGACATTCATCCAATAGATTTTATGGGCATACAATAATAATAAATCCAATTTTAAACGTAAAAACAATATTTTTACAATCCATGTTTTGTCGCATTTTATATGTGCAATTGTTATAAAACTAATATTTGAATCTATTATAAATTATATTAGAGGAAAAATTATTTTTAATAATTTAATGTCAAAATTATCTTAGGGTGAATGTTTTATATTTTTTTTAATGAGATTTATTTTCATCTGAATTGTAAAAATTTCCAATTTTTATAAAAATTACAATTTCTTTATATAAAAATTTACATTTTGTTTTTAATTTTTTATCAATTTTACCATCGTAATATATATTTATTAATAAGATAATTAATTTCATTTTAAGTCATTATTATTCACTTATTTGGTATAAAAGCATCTTTGGGATTAAAAAATAATTTTTTAAGATTTTGTTTCTTTTCATTTTAAGGGATTAATATCAAATTCAATTTTGTTTCATATTTTATATGGGTTTTGAAAAATGTATCATGTATTTGGATTCATAATTTATAAATTTATAAAATAGATTTCTTTTATTTATTACAAATATGTATGGGAACCTTGGTAATTTTTGAATAGGATGCCATATATCAAGTTCTCGTGGATGTAGTTTATTAGTTTTTAATATGTTTTATATTTTGTAAAATTTCCCAGTATAATATGTGTTATATGTATGTATCTAGTTTCTACAAGAGTACTAAAATTATTATTCCTTTAGTAATTCATTCCCTGAAATCATGCAAATGTAATAAGTAATATAGTGATTCTAGGCTTCCAGGGTTGGGGAATTATAAAAATATTTGGCTATAATAATAAATTCTTAAAAATAATGTGTAAAAATTAAAAGTAGAATGAATGAAATTAATATTTGTAAAAGAATGCTATTATGTATATAAAATGAAATAAATTATCAAACAATAATGACTCTAACACCAATATCCCAAAGCTAGGGTCGTAATTTATATATTATAATTGATATAATAATCATGTCGAAAAAGAAAAATCAATTCAGCAGTTTTGGAATCCAAATTACGAACCAAAAACCCATATTACATAGGGAAAAGAAAATCAACCATAACACGTAAATAATATAATAAACTACATCCTTCTAAAAAAATTTCATGTTATCTTATTCAGATCCAATTGAAATGAAAAAATGGTGACATAAAATGATTTAGTGTAAATCGAGATGGCATCACACTCTCCCGACCGTCCCTCTCGCGCGATTTGGGGTTTCTTACTCATGCTTCAAATTTTATGTTCCTGCTCCAGCTTCCATCATGCCACTAAAATTAGATCATCCTCTATTTTTCTCTCTCAGTTTTTTGTATTGGTCTTGATCTTTGATTCCCCATGGTATAACATCTAGATTAATTGTTGGTTTAATTTCCTCTTCATTTAGGATTTTCTAGGATTTCTCACTGTTTAGTGCATCTCTCATCTTTGGTTTTTTCAATATCTTGACTAGATTCGAAGTTCAATCCTAAAGATGGGGTTCACAACTATATTTATTCCAAACCAGACCTTAGTTGTTCCCTTAGGTTTTCATAATGGTACACCCATTTTTTCTTTTCTTCTTTATCAATTTTTGGTTCTTGGTGATGATTTTGTTTTCCTATGATGAATGGATGATTCGCTAGTGTGATGTTGTTTCCTGTATGTAATTCTTGGTCGGTGTTTTTCTACAAGGGATAGAATATTATCTGATCTCTGTTATTGATGATTTTGGATGGTTACTGGTTCTTTCAGCACTGTCTGGAGGTGGTTCGGTTCCAGAACACAACATGTTACTATCTATTTGTTTGGATTCCACAGATGATAATGGTGATAATGAATGAAAATAAGGAGGTCTTAAAGGGGAACAACCATTTTAGCATAATTCACATATTTCTAGCGAGGCTGAGCCATCTTCAATCTTTTCCCCTGCTTCAGGTTCCTTGGCTCCACTTTTAGTCACTTTAGTGCAATGGATTACAAATAGGTCATGGGATGTTATGTTTGAGCAGATGATGATATTCCTATCAGTACAATTTGGGAACTCATTTTTCACCCCTTTGGATCCCACTTGTGGGTATTTTATTAATCATTGGTGATGGTGTTTCGAGGATGATCGATTTCTATAAGAAGTTTTATAGAGGCAATGACATTCTTGTAGGGTCAGTCTGCCGGGCTCGAGATGTAGTCAGAGTAGTTTCCTCTATTAGATCATGGGATCTATTGTGATGATGATATTTTTTAAATTTGGAAACAGGTTTCCTGATGACCATCTTGGTGGTGGCGATATTGTTTTGATTGGTTATTTTGAAATTTTCATTCTGTAATGTGTGTTTTGTGAGTGTGTGACTAGATGTTGTAAGGAAAGTTTATGTACGTTCCCACTTACCCTAAATGTAGATTTTCATAAAATAATAAAAATGGATTGATGATGATGACATCAAATTCTTGTTAAGGGCCAGGTATAGATGTAAAGGTCTAGAATCAAGATAATAATCAACATGGAATGGTAGATAAGTAAATACACATGTCATTTAATCTATAACTTGAACACAATTTGAATCCAAAAAAAATATCATTGTGAAAATATCATGGAATATAATAACTAAAAATCATAATTTTTAATTAAAGAGAATTAATAATTATTAGATGTAATGTATAAGGAATGAGAATCAATTTCATCTGGACCACTCAAAATATGTTTTAATCTATATATAGAAAACCATTTAGACTACATTTATAGGTTCGTCCCATAAGACTACTAATCCATCGTGGGGTTGTCTATAACTAGGACCCACCCTTGTCTTGCAATTCAAAAATACCTCACATATCAAATAACTAATTTTATTAATAAACACTGTTCATTATCATTAAAAATTCATATTGTCTAATTGATATAGATTTAAAATAAATTTCTTAGTTATTCAAATAACTATTAAAGTAAAAAATGTATGTAAAAATCATATATAAAATTTCTAATAATCATATCCATGATACATAAAATATGTATTTTTAAAATAAATAATTTTATTACTGAATTATGATAATGAATAAAAAATTTGGAAATTTATACACCATATAAAATATATTTTGTTCATAATATTAATGTATTCCTTAATGAAGATAGTTTGAGATGAATTTCCTTACCATATTATAAACAGTCGAATAATATCCCCCATAAAGGAATAATAATTAACAAAACATTATATATAATGATAAAAAGTAAATTCATCATATTACATGTCTAATGCGAACTATGTACACCACACAAATTAAATAATTAAGTTATTAGTCTAGTGACCCCATGAAATAAATGTGAGAAGAAAATATATTATCATATGGTTTTTTTAGATGAATGTGCTTGACATCCAGTATAATGTTATAAATCATTTTATTAATTTATAAAAAAAACTTTTCATATTTACGATTTCATATATTATAATATTATATCATCTTACCAAAAATTTTCTAAAAATTATTTTATTATTACCATTCTTTCTGTCGCTAAAAACATTACATTTTTATGAATATTTGGTCTTGTAATTAATTGTTCTTCTGCATAGTATATAAATTCATAATCTAAAAAATAAAAATAATGTCATAGATATAAAATTTAATTATTTTAACATTTTTATAAAGATATTCTAGCATCGATCATGTAAAATGAATCACATTGTGTTGTAGAGACGGTAGGGCATGCATACGCATAAGCGGCAATATCATTTCCTTAATGAAGAAAGGGTAATAAAGTTCACAGTATAATTATTTTTCCAGAATCAATATCATGTCATATCTACTGTATCTATCCAAAATTTTCAGCATTATACCTATACATGTAATTTGGTAATGTAAAAAAAATTAGAACTTATCGTGGAGATGTTAATCTATACTTACACAAGCACAATGCTTGTTTTGTATGAATAAAAGTTGGAATATGGTTGTAAAATCATAATAATAACATATAAACATATAGAATATAATGTATTTATTTTTTTTGGATAGAGAAAAATGAAAATGGAATTGAAGAAGAAATGAACTTGAATGAGTTGGTAAAATTGATCACCTCTTCTTCGGTGGAAATCCTTTAGATCTCTTCATAAAGGAACTCATGTTGCTTTATTATGAATATGATGACCTCCATAACATGAATATTGAAGTATTGAAGTGAATGTTTTAGTGTTTTATTGATTTTTAAGCTCAATTTGCTGTGAATAAGTGAAGGAGGGCCCAATTTATAATTGAGGTGTGAGGCATTTTTGGAAACACTCAAAATATAAAATTAGTATAAATTTATATTAAATTAAAAATCACCAAAAAATGTGTTATTTGAAATATAATATTTTTATGAGTCAAATAATATCATAAAATAACTTTTACACATGTTTAGGTCACATTCATACCCTTATCTTTTGCGTTAAACCCTTATTTGACTCCTTCAACTCTTGTTGTGACGACATGGATTTTACACATTGAGGGTTAGTTTATTTAAAATAACAAAAATATGATCCATAAATGGATCAATGGTGAAATATTAATCCTTATCCCAATCATGTATCAAAATTGATTTTTTTTAATATTTTCTATCATTTAATAAAATTATATTTATTTTAAAATATCATTGATATTAATTTTTACTCTATTCATTACATTGAAATTTAAAAATATCAATTTATTTATATAACCTCTAGAAAATATTTTATCATATCCATAAAAAGACATTGAATCAAAAATATTGGATAATCACCTCTATTAATTCAAATTTTATTTATTTCAATATTTCCAATATCATTTATTTGGACCTTTCAATAATTTAATAATTTCTTCACCCTCATTGTTAAATAATTTAAGGTATTTATTTATTCCATAAATATTAGAAATAAATAAATTTGATTAATAAAATTACTTTATATTTAAAAATATTGTTTTCAAAGACAAATTCTATATATATCCAAACATAAAATGTTATAGTTATTAAAAATTTAAGTATGACATATTGAATTTTTTTAAAATAAAATATTATAAATATCATAATATCATCATAATGGTCATAAATGGTCATATTACCTAACCAAGATTGATTATGGAAAAATGATAATCATTTAATAAAATTATTTAACATTTTACGATCATTTTATAGTTTTTATATTTTTATTATTAACATAAATTACCCAATTTACCATTTAACACTGTCAAAAAAATTACAAATGGTACAACATATATTAGTCAAAATTAAATAGAAACTATTTACAACATTTTTAGATACTAATTACAAATATTAAATACATTTTAAAAAATTAAAAAAATTGATTTTTTTTGTGTTTAATTAAAAATTAATTTCCAAAATTAAATGAAAATATGTTTCTCATTAAAATATACTATTAATTACAAAATAACATTTATACATAATTCCATATTGAAATTGATTTCATTGAAATTAATTAGATTATTAATAATATTATATAACTAATTTTACTTATAAATCAACATAAAATATAAAATTCTAATCTTAATGAATAATATCTTAGGCTGAAGTTTTTGTATTTTTATAAAAAATATTTATTTTCTAGTGTTTAATGAATATACTATTTTTTATTGAAAACTATATTTTATTTCAATAATTTAAAAGCATTATTTTAAGTAAATTTTCCTATAAATATAGTTAAATAATATAATTAATTTTATAAATACATTTATGGATATTAATTTCATATTTGATTTTAATATAAAACATTTTAATATTTATTTGGGAATTTTTCTGAAAAATTATTTATAATTTTATTCTGTGTGATTAACATTTAATTAAATTTGGAAAAATTATATGATTTCATTTAGGAAAATGGATTCCATATCTTCAATCATATGTTCTATATTTCTTTTATTATTTCCTTTTATATTTTACCAATATTAGACTAAACCTTATTAAATTTTGTTACCATGATAAAGGTTAAATTGGGTAATTTAGTTGACAAATAAAGTAATAAGAACAAGAAAATGACAATAACACTTTCCATAATTTTATTAGTAGATTAAAATTTGAACATTATAATTCTAGGACTGGTTATGTGTCTATTTATGGACATTTAGGTGATGTTATAATATTTTTAATATTTTATTTAATGATAATTAAAATATGTCACATTCATATTTTTAATAGATAAATCATTTAAATAATGGGTTTATTCATAGGATATATTGGACTATTAATCTTAATTCAAAATACATAATATTAATTAATATTGGGGAAATCTATTTAATGTTTTTAGTGATTAAATAATTACATTAATTGTTGACGCATTACTGTTGGTGTAATTAATTAATTAATGGAAAAATAAAATAAATGATATTAAAAATATTAATATAAATATAATATTAAAAAATTATTTTTTCCAAGAATTTTATTGTGTCAATAGTTTTTTAATTATTTATGGATGAAATTCTATTCAATTAAAATTTTGTTTATATTTTTAAATGTAAATTTAATGAATAGATTCAAAACTCGCATTAATGTTATATTAAAAATATAAAATATTATATAATGATATAAAATTCATAATAATATTATATACTTAAATATAGTTTTTATAAGGTTTTGAATGTCATAAATGTATATTTTATGGGTCTTTATCCAATTTATAGTAACAATATTGACCCTTATGGGGTAAAAATCCATGTTATTGTGGTAAAAGTCAAAGGGTTTAAATAATAGATTGAACCAAAATATAAGGGTATTTATTTGAACTAACACTTGTTTAAAAATAAATTTTTGATATTATTTTGACATATCCACATATGATTTTATAAATTAATCATTATGAATCCATTAGGATTTAAAATGTAATTTATATTAAAATAAAATTGAAAGGGTTTCCAAAAGTGCCCCTCACTGCAATAATAAAGGGGAACCTCCTCTGTCACTACATAAAATCCGCATGATCGATATATCTCTAAATAAACCATATAAATTATCTTCCCAACATCCATATACATATACTAGTATTTCTGGTCCTCTAAAATTACCAACCCTTGTCCCCTTAAAGGAATACCTAAAAAATATTTTTTGTTGAAGATGTAACCATTTTTATCGCCTCTTCATCCTTATTTATTCATCTTCCACTTATTCAAGAGTTTTCTCATTCCAATATAATAAATCATAAATAATATATATGATTATATATTATTATGATAATGGGAAAACATATTACCCCTTTTTATCCATCCTACAAAATGTAATCATCGCATGAATGTATGTATGGCTTACCATCTCCATTTCATGGTGTAATTTTTCTCATCACCATATTAATTATTTATTTATAATTATGTTAATAAAAGATATATATGAAAACAATAAAATTATATTGATTCTAGAAAAATTAATATACCTTACATTTTCGTCATTAAGATAATGATATCATCTCTAGTGCTTGCATACAACACTCCCTCTCATTGATGCAATTCCATACATTATCCATGATAAAAATTAAAAAATGGATATGAAAATATATATAATGAATAAATATGACATATATGTCCTTAATATAATTCTTGAGATGACATAACTATATCATGTGTACAATTACTATGAATTACATGACAAAACATGAATAGTGAAATCATTCATTTAACACATGAAATTTTGGTCAAAAAAATATTTTTATTAAACAAGTGAAAAGGGTTTATTATAGGATAATATATGATATATAAAATATGAATATGGTTATTTTATAAATTAATTACTTGCTTTTAATCAATATACAGGATCTCAAAGGACATTCAACTAAAAATAAGTGTTTGTTAAGAGCCTTCATCTCAATTAACAATTCATTGGGAGATACATTGTATTCAAAACCCAATAATTTATATTTGGGGTATATACTACCCATTTTAGATCATTTATCAATTGAAATAATTTTTCTCATAAATATCAATATTATTTATATCATGGATATTATTATTTCATAATCATTAAAACTTTTTTATATACGATTTTTTACATTGAATGTTATTTTATTAATTGGAGAAATCATGAAAAAACTATATCCTCTGCTCAATAGATATATTTAATAATAAATAATATTTTCCATGAAATAAATTTATTATTTAATACATGAAGTATTATTTGTACTAGTAGTGATGGGTGGTACTGACATTATCTATCCCTTCAATGTGTCGAGAGGTCTTATAAAACAAAACTATTGTCCATATTAGAAGGGATTCTACCAATAGTTTTAAACCATAATGGGAGAGGTCTTGAAAATAGTGGTATCATGTTATAGCTATATTAAATCAATGAGTAAATAATACCCTTCATTAAATTTTAGTTTTTACTATTTCATGATATTTTTTACTATGAAAAATCCTATAGATTCATTTCATTCTCTAGTTTTTGATTAAATGAAATGTGTGTTTAGTTGATTACCTTTTCATATTTATTAGGACTTTTTGAATATGTTTCAAATATTATTGATTCATGATTCCATATTATGAAACCATTACATTGAATTTCAGCTCACAATTCATTTATTTTCTTTACCAGGATTTAATAGTGTTAACCATGACTAATATGTAAGGACACTCTAGATGGATTAAGATTATTCTAAAAAAAATAATGTGTAATTTTTTTCCTAATGTAATGTATGAATCATGTATATTTCTAGTATAAAAATTGTACATAAAAGATTGTCCCTTTTGTATCTGATTCATCATTTCTTATTGTAATGTAATGGTATCACGAAGTGTCTCTCGGCTGCTGGAGGTTGGGTCATTATAAGGCTACTAAACTAATTAGTCATTTATAATTTGGGTTTCCCATAATGAAATTTTTCTACTAGAGCATGGGTTTCATTATATCATGATAAATAATTATGAATAATCACAATATCCTTTACTCCTATCATTATAAACAAATTATTGATTACATTCATAATTAACCTAGTTTCTTTACTTCATTGCAAATCTTATAAGAGCCAATGAAATAGAGTAAATTTGTTTTGATGAGTTATCTATCAAAATTGTAAATGAATATATTATCCTTTAAAAAAAGTATTGACAAAAACAATATCATATTACCTTTATATAAAATGAATCACATGGTCTTTTAAATCATTATAGTTGAATGGATTTTTCACCATTATAATCCTATTGATCATTTAAATTCTTATAATAAATTTCCTTTATCAATCGTTATTAAAAATATTCAACATCTTTACATTCCTACAATTATCTATTATTAAAATGCAAAATTTTTTTGATTTTCCCAAATCTATTTCCCTCTTATTAAGATTATATGAATTTCATCAATATAAGAGTGATTTATAAATGTAATGGTTATACTTCAGATGATGAGCAGACTACAAATGTCTAATGAAATGAATGATTTATTAAGGAATAATATAATTAAGTGTTGTTAATGGTTCAAGGATGAATTAGAATTAATAAAGTGATTTAATATTTGGATTCATGAATTATTTTACCAATTATTATCCAGCAATGAGAATCATTATATATAAAAGGATTTTTCTGTAGTACATTTTAGTTGAGGAATTGAAAGAATACGTCGAATGGTAAAAGTAATCAAAAGATGTTTTCTTGTGTAATGTAGATCTTTTTCAATGAAATTAACGGGGGAGTATAATACTAATATGTACCTAATGTGAATATAATACTAATGTGGTATTAATGCGATTGTATTGGAGACTATTAAAGTGGTTATTTATTTGATTGTTTATTTTATCTTTACTAGGTTTACTATATGACTCGATTTAAGGAATATATTAGGGAACCTGAGATCTCATTTTTGGAAGCATGCTTGTTTTTATTACATCCTAAATGATATCAATGTATTCATATATTATGTTTTTGAAAATAACTATAACAATATCTTTGGACAATTTAATCTTAAATTCATATTGGAAATTTCGTGGCCATCCTTATAAATATTCGGAACATTGTATTTTGTTTTTATATAATTGTTGACAATATTTGGAATAGAATATGTTAAAAATTGGATCTAAATATTTGAGGATAAATTATTATTTTTCATATTGGATGACATATTCTTTGTAATTTGATTATGTTAATATTTAATATCTTGAAGACTGTGTTCTGGATCTTTTGGAAAAAGTTAATCAAGAATAACTCTTCATCTTGAATATAAATTCCTTGGTTTATTAATAGAATTATTGATAGATGAATTCACAACCAAAGTATATGATTATTCTTCTGATATGGAATTCAACCATGTATATTTGTTTTCAAGAGTGTGTTATCTTGATAGATAAAGAATCCCTATACTCTTGGAAAAGGATTTTGGAATAAAACAATATTCATTTATATTTCATATAGCGATATCAATTTTATTTTCAAAACTCATAATATTTCTAGTTTTTATGGTTAAATTTATAATGACCAAATTCTATATGACTCTTCATCAAAACATGAATGTTTTTTTGTTCTATGTCCATATTTTCACTTCCCAGTGAAATTCCTCTTTTTGAAAGCCTAATTTTAGGATAATAATTGAACATCCCATTCAAACTTATTATAAGGATATTTGTTAACCCTATTTACAATATGAGTTTCCCACAAATGAATTTTCAACTATCAACCTTTTATTTTAAATGTGAAATTTCAAAATTGAAAGGATGAAATTTATTAAAGGAGAAGAGAATGTAGCATTGCAAGATTTTATTATACATCTCATTTGAAATTTAACCTATTTGATAGCTTACACTGTAGAAAAAACTAAATTATAATGATCTATAATATACTATAAAATATTATTTTACACACCTATTTGAAAATAGCTGTTATATTTTCGGATACGAGTGAGATGAAATGTATTATAAAATATATAATTGTCCAAATAACTTAACATATTTTAATTCATTAATATTAGTAAATTATCAAAAATAAATTCGTATATATTATATATTCAATAAAAAAATTTATATTCATCAAATTAATTTGATATGAATATGATATTAAAAAAAATAAAATATTATATATTAAAGTCTATATTTTTATATTGGTAGTTCTGCCTCTTGATAATGGATAACATGTTTTATAAATATATTGTGAAACATTAATAAATTCTATATGAACCAATAAAAATTATTTTTAGCATATTTATATCATAATAAAAACCTAATAATTATCATGTGGATTGTTTTAAATTTTCATAAAATATTTATTTTTCAATGAATAGATAAAAATACTAGTTTTTTTAAACTATAATTTTTTTAAAATGTAAATTTGTGTTTTGGATTAGTTTTTTACTTTTATTAGTTATTTAATATTTTAATTAATCTAATTATTTTTTTTCAAACTGATTTAATAAATTAATTTATAATAAAATCAATTAAAATTTAAAATTATTATTTTTACAAAAAATTGTTTTCAATTTGTTTTACTGATTTAATTTTAAATATAATGGTGAAAATTTTCTATTATCAATTTTGAAAATTGGATCCCATATTTTTATTCAAACATTACAATTAAAATTAATTCATCCCTTTTTTGTTTTTTCAAAATGAATAGCAACTTTAATACATTTTTTACCACATTTAAAGGTAAATCAGGTTGTTTATGTTTCCAATAAAATAATAAGAACTATGAAATGACCCCAACACTTTCCTAAATAATATTAAAATAAATAAATTCTACTATTAACATCATATTTCATAAATTCATTCATTTTTTGTAAGTTTTTCCACAAAAACTAAATAGATATTATTAAAATAAAAGAATGTGATAAAATGCCACACTCTTATTTTTAATATGTATTTTATTATGAATTTAGTTATAAAAAGGAGTTATCTTCAATCATAAAAAGAATTTCAAAATCTAAAAGTATTTTCTACATCATTGAAATGTATTTTCTTTTTTTAGTAAACATTAAATTTCCTTAAATGCTACCACAACACTAATGTAGAGATGATTTTATTAAAATAAATATCTAAATAAAATTTTATTAATAGAAGTATAATTACTATAATTATATATAATTACTATTAGAAATAAATTTTTTAGACGAAATTGACATCTTATGGAATTATGAAAATATATTTTTTGAATTTATCTTATTCTATTCATATTTATGAATGTACTCTAATTAATAATTTAAAAAATGACATAAAAGAGATTTTAAAACAAATAATATTTTATTATAGGATCTCAAATTACTTAAACAACATATATTCAATAAACTTATTTTTATTCTATTTAAAATTCCACCCATGACCCATTTATTTTAATTTTATTGTTTTATTGAAAAAATATTTACTGCTAAATAGTAAAAAATAATGCTCCCATGGTTTGACATAAAGGGATTGAAAAGGGGATAAATCCAAATGATAAGAGAAATAATGTGAATTTAACTTATATAAAACTAATTATATGATATTATTTCCACCCATAATCATACTATATTATACATAAAAAAATTTAGATCCATTTACCTTTAAAAATTAATTTATGAAAATTTAATATTTTGAGTGTTTACAAAAGTGTCTCTCAACACAATTATAAGAGATCATTCATTCCTTATCTTATTTACACCACATAATCAATATAGATTGAACAGAACAAGTAAATTTATAATATAACTTTCCTTATTCATTCTCTAGATTTCATTTCATTCCAAAAAGAACAACCATATATCCTTTATGAAGAGATATAAGAGAAGTGTTTTGAAAAAGAGGTAATCATTTTTAATAAATCATTCATGTTCATTTATTCTTATGAATAGTTTAAATATGTTGTTTTAATATAAAATACCCTAGTATAATTTATATTTTGGTATTTTATTACAGTTATGTGACATACATATTCCACCATTAATACTTCCTATGAAAAATGAAGGCTTTGTGTAGGTGTATGTATGACTTATTATCTCCACATTGTGGTGTTATTTTCTTTCCATTGCCACATTATATGGATGTGTATAATTATGTAAGTAAATGATATATATATATATATGGTAATTATTACATGATAATGATTCTAGAAAAAATAAATATACTATCCACATCCCAAACGTTTCACCATTAATGGAATTATACCAACACTTGTGCATATGTATGACATACCATCTACACGAGGTGATGTGATTCATTTTCCATATTCACCAATCAAGAATGATTATAAAAATATATATAATGAATAAATATGATATAAATGACCTTGAGATAATATTATAAATGAAATAACTATATCTGATGCCAAATAAAAGGGACTTAAAAGACAAAACATGCATTCAATAATGAAGTGGGTAACACAGAAAAAAAAGGTAAAAATGGATTATTTTATACTAACAGGATATAAGATTATATTATTATATCACATATTATATCCTAAATATGAATATGGTTATAATAAAATTTAAAAAAATTCAGTAAATAATTATAATGTAGGTTAATGAACATTGAACAAAAGGAACGAATAAGATAATGGTTTTTCTCCTCACATTTATTTCTGTGGGACAAAAGATTTATTCATCCCATTTTTGTGTGTGGATAATATATTGAAATTTTTATATATTATATCATGAATTTATTTATTCAAAACAAATTTAATATTTTTTTCAATAATATTATTTTACATGGAATATGATATGACTAATTACAATGTGGAAATGGATTTCTTAACTCAATTTCCAATCATTTGCTTAAAATGATACTTCATGGATAATGTCATGCAAGGATTATGCGTGAAATTAATTTTTATTGTATAATACTATTTTTATATTTGTTTCATGTATATTTATTATTGATATATATAATCTTATCATTCGAAAATTTACAAAACTGTAAACCATTTTTACATACAATGCTTAATTTGAAAGTTTTTTATTTAATTCTGGAAATATTGAAAAGTACATATATATTATTCAATATGGATATATAATGAAAAGAAAATTTGTTTTTTAATTAAATACATTATTCAATTTATGATGAATTATATGGATTAACGTAAAAGGGTGGGTCTCAGTTATAAATTACCCCTTGATGCCTCAGTACTCTCATGAGATGAAATTAATTAAAGCCAAAACCCTGTCATTTTTCTCCAGGAAGAATGAAATGGTATTTTACTCGTATAAATTAATTATTATATAAATGTTTTTTACATTATAGGGGTTCATGTACTGAATACATAACACCTAAGAATTAATCCTTTATATATTTTTGAATTTAATTATTATTATCCAGAGGATTTTCACTGTTAAAAAATCTATTGATGCATTGTATTCTCTATTTATTGACTAAATGAAATATGTTTTCATGTTACTTACCTTTCTATATTAAATATTCGTATTGATTCAATTTATATTCCTTTGTATATAACCCTTATTGATAATTTTAAATCACACCTTTATTAGGTTCATTTTCACTATGTTTTCATGAAGTTTATAATGATTTATATAAACAGTTATTCTAAGGAGAATAATTATGTTATGAAATTAACTAATTTTTTTATTTAATGTTTAAAACTATATTTAAAATTCAAATATATATCTTATTTACCAATACTACTAATCGATTCATTCATTTGGGATGTTATTTATTATATCTTATGAGAATGTTATAATATAAGGCACCAACCCCAAGAAACCAGAGACTGGGTATTCATAGTGGGATTGTGGCTTTTATGTATTCAAATATTATAAATGAACATTCTTAACAGTGATTTTTATAATTTTTTCATTTTGATATACTAAGGTTTCCACATCTGTGCTTCCATTTTTTTGACTCCTTTCACGTCTCTGATCATGTTTTGTTGATACATTGGGGACTTTATTTATGAAAATATAGATTGTGAAACATCACACTATGACTGAAATTGTGAATAATTATATGTATAATATATCATTTTATATATTTGGAAATTATAATGGAAACCCTATGTAAAAAATAAATATTCATATATCGATAAATTGTCAGTATTTATACACTCTATAAATTATTCTCTATGACTACTAAATTTTCCACAATGATTTGTGTTTATCACCAAATTCTTTTTTGTTTTAGTCAATTAATGTTATTAGACGTATAAAAGATAATAATGAATTTAATAAATAATTTTTTGATAATTTCTAGAGTGAAGGATATTTTGATTCTTCTTAATTATGTATCAGGAAATTGGTTTAACAATATACACCGTAACCAACTCTCAAACTCACCCTATAAGAGAAGGATATAGTTCACTTGGAGATCTAGTGGTGGAAACCATAGAAGAAAGATGATTCATTTCCATTTTATAAAAAAATGAGAATAGCCACGAAATTTAATATCATATAAGAATAAGAAGAAATTTTGGATATAGAAATGAAGGATACAAAGCATGTAATTTCTAAGGGGAAATGAAAACATTGGAATAATGATATTCCTAGGTATTATAAATGGATGAATATTATAAATGTAGAATGTATCTTCCTTTCAAAAATCATTATACTAGGGGGAAAACCATGAACATAATCAACATGGTTATACAAGTAATGTTTATACAACTAAATATGAAGAGGATACCAATGAATAATGAAAGGAAAGAGTCATTAAGGATTATGTTAAAGATGTATAGTTAATTGATTAAGGATGAAGTATAATGATCATAGTTCATGGGTATTAATAATCAAGAATTATTTTACCAATAATATCTAGTTATTATAATCATGATATATATGATGATTGTTTTTCATTAAGTATTATTTAATAAATTTAGTGAGAGTGTTGAATGTTACCAGTAACAAAGAGAGTTGATTGAGTAAAAAATTTGACCTTTCAAACACATGATTTAATGAGGATAATATTAATTTATGTTTAATGTGGATATAATAATAAAACGATGTTTATAGGATACTATTTTTGGCCATGAAACTTGTTAGTGAGTTTATGGTTTAATTTTTGTTTGTTGGGGTTACAGTATTTTTGTATTTAAGGAATATATTAACCAAATTGAGATATTAAATTTGGAATCATTCTTGTTTTTTTTCACATTTTATGGGAAATAAATGTGTTAATATATCTTTTATGTGACAATAAGAGATACACTATTTATAGAGAGTGTAATGTTAGTATGGTTTTTTATATTTAATTACCCTCCTAAAATTTTGGACAATTTTATTTTGGATTAGTCTTAGGGTTAACTATATTTGGCATGAATTAATATGATTTTTGGATATTTTTATTATAGGTTAATGTATGATCTATCATATTGGGTTACATGATCTAACAATTATGATTTTAATGAATAATTTATGGTTGGAGGAATTACTTATATATCTTTTGATAAATGTTCTTCAATTTTGAAAACTAAACTTGAAAATCCATCACTTGGTTTAAGAAATGAATAAGATATTAATCAAAGATAAACCAATGGATAAAATTATGTTTATGATAAGGATATAAATAAAGTTATTTTGTTATAATTATTTATTTATATATATTGTAAAATTATCCATATACTCTAGTAAAATGATTTTATAACACATTAATTACCCATTTACATTTCTTACTATGAAATCAACGTTCTTTATATCAATCACAAGATTTACATTTATGTACTGGTTAACATTATAATGAACATGTTCTATATCACTCATTATCATAATGTGATAGTCTGATATATAATCAATTTATATATTTTCACTACCCATTATTGTTGTCTGAGTAAAAAATTATACTTTTTGGTGACCTTTTATTTGTCTTTCCCAATTATTATGTTGAGGTTTTATTATCAATATTTACTATAAGGGATTCCCTTAAAATAATTTCCATGTATCAACCATTGATTTTTAAATAAAAATTTAAAAATAGTGAGGTCTTAATTTATTTATGGAGGATAAAAAAACACAACGATATTTTATAGTATATATCATTTTAAATTAAATCTCATTGATTGCTTACAATTCACACAAATCATAAACGAATAAGGAAATATTATTTCATGATAATTCTAACATATCTATTAAATTAGTGGAAAATAATTGTATTCACAAAATTATCTAATATATAAATTATATGTATTACATAATTTTTTTTAATTATAATCAAATAGATTTTACGAACATAAAATAAAAATAAATCCAATTTTTTGTGTAATTTGTATTTCATCAACACTTTGATTGGATTAGAATAATGATGAATTCATTTGACACATATATATATATGATAATTAAGAAATGATATTTATTTTGGAAAATTTAGTATACAATTTACTTCCTTACACTTTCATAATTAAGGGAATGGTGTTATACACAATTCACATGATTCAGGACATTCCAGAAAAAACATGCATTGGAAAATGTTGCACTTAACCCTGAAATAAGTGTCATAAATAAATATTATTAACAAAAGGTGATAATATTATATAATATTATTATATATTATATTATTAATATTAATATGGTTCTATTATAAATTAATAACATTAATTAAACCATTATATGTGAGATTAAATCACACTCAACTAAAGGAAACCATAATGTAAGGGTATTTAGTCTCAATTTTTTTATAAAGTATGTATGATTTATTCACCACTTGTTTTGTGTATATACTTCCCCTCTTACATTTAATATCATGAATTTATTTATTATGATGATATTTAAATTTAATTCATTTATATTCCATAATATTCAACTAATTATATTTGGAAATGGATTTCATAACTCAATTTTCATTTATTATGTTAAAATTAATTTTCATTGATTATTAGGTTATGTGTGAAATTAATTGTGATTATATGTTTATGTATTTACACTTTTTTAAGTTGATTAATAGTTTAAACACATAATTGATTCATCTTATTATTACCTAAACCATGTACCATTATTATATGTGGTGTTTTCATTGAATGTTATTTCATTGATTTTGGAAATATTTATATATCCTATAATTTAATCAGTATGGATATTTTATGATAAGGAAAATTTTAAATAATTTATTTAATTACTCAATATATGATGAGTTATTTGGAATGGATGATATGGGTGTGGTGTGGATATAGATATCCCCACGATATATCAGTATGCAATGAGACAAACTTAGTTAGCAACAAACCCTTTGTGTTTGTTTCGATGAATAATCAAATGGGTTTCTACCCACTAACATAAACCATCTCGTGAAATATATTGATGGTATATTGGTTAATTTTCTAGATTCATGGAATCCATTAATTAATCATTTCACATATTCATAATTCATTTTCTTTTTCTATAGGGGTTTCCCTAGGAAAAAATATACGGATGCATATCATTATCAATTTATTTATTATACGATATGTGTGTTCAGTTATTTACCATTACTTATTGAATATGATAGTTATGTCATGTTATATCCCATTATACTAAACCCTTTCTAAAGAATTTTATGTCACCCCATTCTTATGTTTATTTTACCTAAAAGTTACCCAAAAGATTATTATGATTGATAAGTAGGGTTATGAAAATGGTAAAATGGCATTCTTATAGAAAATATATTTTTTTTCAATATGAATTTTTAATTTAATTAAAATATTTTCTTAGTTTTACAATACTAATTAACTATTCATTCCTTTTGGGATGTGATTTCTTAGAACATCTGTTGATGTAAGTCTCATTTAGACTTAGATGGTATTTTTCACCTAATAATTTTTATGTGTTGTATCTAATAACACTTTTAGATCGTATTTCATTTGAATTTAAATTTCTCTTAAATTTATATATTATTTACTTTTCCATATGAAAATATTAATTATACTTATTGAAATTATTGATAAGAGGGATCCTCAATCATCACTTGTTTAGACTACTTGGATTCTTCTAGCTCAACCAATTGCAACCCATTTCTCTTATTAACATCATTATCCAAGTTATGAAGGTCTTATTAGTCTAAAAAGGAAGACCCTATATCAATTTAGAAGACATCTAAATGGTAATCATCTGAATAATATGTAAGATTTTTTACTTACTCATTCAAAATCATTTCTTCCTCATCTGGATTTTTATGTTCTATTGGGATCTAAAAATAAGAAATATAGTACCCTCTATTTGATGAGATGTTATTATGGTTATGGGACAAAAACATTCACCTTTTATCTATCCTATGGAAATTAAAAGCACTCTGAGTGTGTATGTACAGCTTACCATCTCCACGCTATGGAGAATTTTTTTCAGGACCATTTTATTTGGATTGATATAATAATGAAAATAATCGATATATTTTATTATATTAAAATTCTGGAAAATTAAGGTTTAATCTATTTCCCCACCCATTCACTACTATTAAAATTATATCATTGCTCATGTATACATATGGCTTGTCATCTATATAATGTGACGTGATTCTATTTCCTTTGTCAAAATTAAAGAATGGTTCTAAAATGTATATAATGAATAAATATGTTTTTTATCATAATTTCATTCTATAGATTATGGAAATATATCCAATGTATAGAAAAAGGTCTTAAACAAAAAAACATGCATTGGTATATTAAGTATTTAATAATCAAAACATGGGTAATAATGAAATACTATTAATGAATGGTTGATAAAATGAAATAAGGGGATCATATATGATATCAAAAACATGAATGTTGTTCTTTTATAAATTAATAACTATTTTTAAAACATCATAAATTACATTTGAACATATTTTAAGGACGTTGAAGTTGATGTATAATAATAGTTAACTCAATTTCCATTCACTGATCCAGGCTACAATTTAAATGATTTTACATGGTAAAATTATTTGTGAAATGTATTTTCATTATTTTATCTTATATTTCAACATGTTTTATGAGGATTTATAGTGAATACACATAATAAATTTGTTTCATAAATTCTAACTTCAATGATATAATATTTATAAGTTTTCACTTCACAAATATCATCATTATTTGATATTTTTTCACTCAAAGACTCCATTGGGTAATATTTATTTTACATGTTTTTTAAAATAATTTCACATAAATATTGTTTTTTAATAATATCATTTTTCATAAAAAAAAATTAAAATGTTTTTAATTGATTATTTATGTAATTTTCAAAAATAATTTCATTTGGATTTTACAAAAACTAAATTGTAAGGAATCATTGTATTAAAATGTACAACATGAAAGGAATTTCCAACATTCAAGACCACAAACATAAAACATATTCTGAATTGGCTTAACAGTATAGTATTTTATGTTTCAAATACAAGACCTCTAATAAGTAATCATTTCCTTACTTCAAAATTATATAATTACTATTCACAAGAGGATTTGCATTATTCCTTAAATGATATATTTAATCATACCATTATATTATGATATTAGATATTACAAATTAGTGATAGTGGGGGTTAAAATTTAATTAAGATAAAATTTTAAATGTTAAATCAGTTAGTTTTATTTAAAAATAAAATTATATAGACTATGAAAACCATTTTTTTAAAGACAAACCCTAGATAGATATTACCCAATTAATTTTAATGAACAAAAATCTAGTATCCTAGAGATGGTGCCTACTACCATAAAACTGAAATAAGATAAGTGGTATCAAATACCATAAACAAAATATTTATGTTTTATTGGTAAAATAGAAACATATTTTAAATTGAAATTATATTTTAAACATAAAATAAAAAATTTATTTTCTTGAAGAATACCATTATTCCCTTACTGTAACCATGCTTATCAATCCTAATAATATTCATGGAATCCTAGAGAAAAATAAACATATGAAATGGGTTATGTTAAATTATCAATAATGGTTACATAATTCAGAATCATGAATCCATAATAGTTGAAACATATTCAATGATTAATGAACAATTATGAAAGTAAATAACTAAACACATTCCATTGAATCAATTACTAGATAATGAAATGTATCCATATAATTTCTAATAGTGTGAATTTCCTAGATACTAATAAATAAATATAAATGAATTAAATTCTTAATTATTGGATTTCATGTATTTGGAAAATGCTACCACTACCATCATGACCCTTTATATAAAAGTAGACAACTATAGGTTGAAATCCCTTTAATTAGTCCATTTGTTTTCTCTTGTGAGACCCGTCAATGCATCGAGGAGCTATATAATGTCGTACAACAACAATCATTGAAAGTATAAATCATTATTCATATATTTAATAATAAATTTAATTCATTAACAATATTCTTTATCATTAAACATCTTTATTGTGTAGACGATACACATTTATCAATATTTCACCAGTTAATCAAATAAAATTAAAAGTAATCACAATATGTTAAAATTTTATACAATTTGGGAAATTATAATATCCATGATATAAATGATATGTATATTTATGAAAATTTTAATTTCAATTGAAATATCGTCACAAATTATGTATTATATACACCCTATAAAAATTATTAGTTGGATAATAATAAGTAAGTGTCAAGAAAGTGAATATGAGTCAAAGTCCATTTAATTACGCTTAACATTATTATAATGTGATTTAAAATCATGTATAATAATTTAAATAATGTTATTAATTTATTCTAGAACTAAATAAAAAATTATCATACCATATATGATGACCTAATATCATCTCATCAATCATTTCTTAATAATATGTTGTCTCTACCCATATTTTAGTTGTTAAAGTATTCCTTTTCTTACGAATGTTTTCATTTATGTCTCAATTCATGTATATAGGGTATAGATCCATAATATTCTATATGATATTAAGTTCATAGATATAATATTTATTCATTATATATGTTTTTATAATCATTATTTAATTTTGAACATGTAAAAAAATCAAATTGCGTTGTAGAGAGAGTAGGCCGTATATATGCACATGAAACAATATAACTCCATTAGTTATGAAAGTTTTTGGTATTTTAAATTTTCCATAGTATAAATTATGAAATAATTATCATATATATATATATATTATTTCCATCATTATACACATCCAATTAAGCATGTTGTGAAACAAAATTACATCATGACATGGATATGGAAAGTTGTATGTACATTTGCATGGTGCTCTTGTTTTTTGTGTAATCGATAAAAAGGAAGAATATCGTTTTTCCATAATCATAAATAAATAATCATTTAAATAATTATTGAGTTATTAATTTAGTATGGATACAACACTTGAAGAAGATGTAGAATAATAAATAAAATAGAATGTGCTCCTAAAAATGATTAACTCCTATTCAGTAAATCTTGTCTTAAGGGGTTTAGTTAAGGACTTTTTAAAATTACATAAAAAAGGAATTCCTACGGATTCTATGAAGTGAAATATGTAGGAATTTTATGATAAATAGGGATCAATGTGATCTGTATAAGTTCTAGAGGAGGTTCCCTTTTTATAGTTAACGGGAGATGATCTTTTAGAAACTCACTAAATGATTATTCATTATAATTCAACTTTCAATTATAAATATCTCCAAAATTATTTATTTAAATAATTACGTGAGGATGGGTCAATATCCTCTCATCCAATAAATTTTAGGCAACATTTATTGCACATTCTTACACATGTCTTTTAGTTTTACAACTATTTTAATCCTTGTAACTTTTACCTCACCAAAATGTATTCATACTCCTTAGAGGGTCACTATTATTACCATAAATTACAAACGTCCCATTAATGGATCATTCGTGACATTTTAAACTATATCCAAATCATTTTCCCTTATTTAATATATTTATGAATTATATATAATTTAATAAAATTTTATTTATTTAAAATATCATTTATGTCAATATTAACAACCTTAATTTCTGGGAGTTTTAAAAATGTCAAAAAAATAATATAAATTTGAACAAAATATTTTAATATATCTATAGTATATAGTAGAGGTTAGTGATTAAAGTTATTATTGATCAGTGCCATGATTAATGGAATGTGATGAATAGTACCAGTTGGTACCAGTAGAAAATCATCATGATTAGAGAGTAAACTCTAATAAAAGTGTCCTTATTTTGAAATATGAATATTTTTTTCTAAAATTTTAATAATATATTTATCATTTTTTAAAGAGGGCGCCTATTAGGAAAAATCAAATAACATTAATAACTTATCAGTTATTATAAAAAACAAAAGAAATTCAGTTTTTACATTTGCATTGTTTTGGAATAAAAATGTGTTTCTTTGTATCTATCCAACACTTTATTCCCAATAATTTTCATTCATTTATCATTTAATGTACACTCGTTCAAGAAAATGACACATATATTATTAAAATAAATGAAATTGACAAATTGTCACATTCTTATTTTTAATATGTATAATATTTTTAATATAGGGTTATCCAAAATATATCTTTGATCAGAAATAGTTTTTGGAAGTCTTTAATAATTATCTACACCACTTTAATTTATTTATAATTTTTAGTGAATAAATAATTAAATATAATTATTACACTACACTAATGTAGTAATTAAATTATTCGTGGAAAGTTCAAATAACTATTATTAAAATTAATAAAATAAATATGGTATGAGATAATTAATTTGATAAATTAATTTTCTAGATATCATTAACATCATAAGGATATAATAAAATATTTTTACAAGTTGATATTGTTTTTTGATATTTTTATGTGAAATGTAATTAATTGTGTCAAAATTGTCACAAATTACATTATAATATATGAAATATTTTATTAAATGATATAAAATTATGAAAAAATATAGTCTATCAATATATTGGTATAGGGTTTAAAATGTCATCAAGGATACATTTATGTTCCGTTTTTAAATTTATCTTAACAATATTGACCATTAAGTATTAATAATCAATGTTGTCACTATAGGAGTTAAAATGGATGAAATATGGTTAGAACCAAAATATAAGTGTATAAATGTGACCTAACCATGTATAAAAATAATTGAATTAGATTATTTTCACTCATATTAATATTTACATAGAAATAACTCATTATGGATATATTTGGAATTGATAATTAACTTGTATTAAATTAATATTTAGAGAGTCACCAAAAGTGACCCTCACCATTATTATATAAGAATATTCATTAATTCACTTATTCAATCCACATTGGTCAATATATCATGTCCAAAAAATATCTATTTATCATCCAAACATTATTATCCTTTTTTTGGGTCATGGTATTCTAATAAGACTAAACATAGATTATTTAATAAAATATCTATTGGATTTATTGTGAAGAATATGTTATCATTTTTATCAACAAATTCATGTTCATTTATTCATCTACTTCATTTTTCTTGTGTTATATACCATATAAAATAATAAATCTATTATAATATATATTCTATGATATTATTATTATTATTATTATGCAACCATATTCCACATTTTATCCATCCAATAAAAAACAAAAGCACTGCACATGCGTACGTGCGACATACCTTCTCCACACTAAGGTGTGTGTTTTCTTTCAACACAACCTTACTTAGATGGGTATAATGATGGAAATAATTTATATATATGTGTGTGTGTGTGTGTGTGTATGTGTGACTGAGTGTGATATTTAGGAATTTGATTTTATTTTGGAATAAATAATATACAGTCCAATTCCTTTTCCTTTCACCATTAATGGAATGTCACAGTCGCTCATGCATATGTACAGCCTAATATGTCCATAACATGATGAGATTAATTTTACACATCCACCATTCAAAAATGATTATAAAAATAAATTTTTTTAAATTAATATGATATATATTTCCTTTCTATAATTCTCAATATGATAGAACTATATCCAATTTTCATGAACTGGAACTTACAAAACAAAACATGAATTAGAAAATGAAGTAGTTAACACAAAAAACATTGGTAATAACGATATATTATTAACAATAGGTGATAATATGTTATAATTGGATCATGTATAAAATCATATAATATTGTTATGGTTATACTAAAATTTAATAGCATTTGTTAAACAATTTTATATGTGTTAAATCACATTCAACTTATGGAAACCACAATAAAAGTGTGTTTCGTCTCACTTTTATTTCAATAGGATATTGGATTTGTTCACTAATCATATTTTTTTTGTGATTTATATAATACCCCTTGGACATGAAATATCATGAATTTATTTATTATCATGATATTTAATGTTTTATTATATTTTTTTCTTTTAAGGGAAATATTATTTGATAGATTACAAGGGGTAAGTGATTTCATATCTCAATATTAATTCTTTTTTATGAATTTCTCTTTATTTGATTTAAATATTTTGTTTGAAAAAATATTTATTATATTTTATTTTATTTCCATTTTATGTGTATTTATATTTTATACACATAATATATTCACTTTATTAATTCATAAAATGTATTACATTTTTTCATATGGTGTTTTCACTGAAACTTATTTTATTACATTAAACATATAGATAAATATAAATCATTTACTCAATACAGATATTTGATGATATGGAACATTATTTATTAATTACATTTATTATCATATATATAAGTAATTGTTTGGAATAGAATTAATGAGTGGAGTTGGGGTATAAATATTTCCTCGCTGCATCACTATTCGGAGGGGACTATTTAGTTAAGATATAATTAAACATGTTTTTAATTAAAAATTAAAATGTCTTGTGAATGATATTTTAGGTAGTGGTTTATGTTCGATATACAAAGAATCCAAAAATTAAAAATTTGTTCTCTTCCAACATTAGTAAGTATTATCCATATTATTTTCAATATGAAAAAAATCTATTGATCTATTTAATTTTTAGTTTATTTTTTAAATGAAATTTGTGATAATATAATTACATTTCCATATTAATTATGATTATTGATAAAAATTAGATAATTATATATACAACCATTCTAAATCATTTGATCTCAACTCATTATTATGTTTTAATTTTTTTTCATAGGTTTTGAAGAAGGTAGTTATAATTTCTATGCATGGTAACACTAAGGGGAATAATGGTGTTCTCATAGAAAATAATTTCTTTATTTGATGTCAAAAATTTAATTTAAATTTAAAATGTTTATCTAGTCCACCAAATGTAACAATCTGAGAATTAATTTGGTATTTGAATATTCTATCTAAGCCAGTGTAATAGAAAACAACCAATTACTTTCTTATCAATGTATATCTTTAGATACTTATTCAATTTTTACTTTGATAGAGGAAATCTTGTTTCTATGCATTTCATTCACATTTTATTATCCAAATTTCATGATAGTAATTTAATAATTATTAGAACAAACTTCCCTTTTACCCATAAAATTAACTTATTCAATGTATCTTATTTCATTTAGAATATCTTTAATCTACTAAGCATCACCACACATATCAATCATAATAACCTTTTTGGACTCCTAGGGAAAAAATAAATATATGAAAGGAGTGAGATAAAATACTTAATAATGAATAAGTATAGAATATTCTAACATGAATAAATAAAAATAATAAATATGGTGTGGTCAGTAATTGAGAAAATATTACATTTATTCAATAAATATATAATGAAACACATCAAAATATTTTTTTCATTGTGAATACTATTCATTATAATAATAATAGAATTCTAAATACAGAAAATTATTAATTATTAGACATCATGTATCAACAAACAATTTCACAATACCATCAAGACCTTTCATAAGAAATTATAAATCTGTGGGTAGAAACCAGTCTATTTTTTCTTGGAAACAACTCTGACGAGTTTTTTTAAATGACTTTATCTCGTGAGACTACAGATGCATCAGTGTGTTTTATATAACTATTACCTACACATATCTTCTATTCTTATTAATTCATTATATATCAAATAATATATTTGATTATTAATAATAAGGACTTATAATAAAATATCCATAATGAATAAAAGATGTGGTTTTATAGAAACATTCAAAATGAATAAAATAACTTTCATAGTATGGTAGTATAAAAAATGGTATAATGTTTAGAAAATAATCAAATGAATTGATTATGTTTATTGATTTTAAATCCACAAAAGACTTTTTGAAATAAAATATAAGACAAAAAAAATTAAAACATAATAATATCATCACATAATCAATGAATTTCAATTTTAACCCAAATTGTGGAAATTTAGTTAAAAATGTATTATCATATTGTAATCAGACAAATCATATGCCCCATAAAAGAATAACATTGGTAAAATTTGTTAAATATCATTATAATAAATAAATTTTTCTTATGACATGTAAAATGGGAAGTATATTCTAACACCAAATAAATAAGTTATGAATAAATCATCATTCAAATAGAAATTAATGTCAAATAAAAAACCATTAATATTGGATTTCATTTATGAAACATGATTTAGTATCCTCTTCTTTGACAGACATCATTTATAAATTCTATTAATAGACCAAGGGGGTGTCTTCATAAAGTTTCAAAACCTAAAAACCCATAAATAATGGTGTTGATAAGGGGAATGGGAAGGGGTTTGTTGAGCTAGAAGTCTCAAATTAATTTTAATAAATGAGGGAGGAAGTACCTTCTTAGAATAATTTTGAAGGAAAAGTTTGAAAATTATCAAAATATTAAAATATAATAAGGCTATTATTGAGCCGACAACATAAAAACTGCCTATAAAGGAATAGATTTTGACATTTTCATCCTTATCATATCTTCTTTTTGATTATTTAAATATGTTATATGATTTAAATAATTTAATAAAATTTTTAACCATTAAAATAAAATTATTAACAAAATTTGATATTATTCATTTATTTTGACAATAAATAAATATATACATTGTTTGAATTGGAATATAATTCATTAAAACCACAAAAATAAATTTTTTGTATATTGAAAATTATCTATATATACCTACTCACCAAAATATATAAAAGTTAAAAATTTACACATATTATTTTAATATTTCTTTTAATTAAATAAATATTATATTTGTAATGCAGAAGCATTTAAATTAATTATATATTTTATAAAAATTAAATATACCATTTGTATAAATAATATAAGTTTATTATCAATATAGATATTTATTTCTACTCATATCTTTATTTCTTCCCTACATGGAAACATGAAATATATTAAACACACATTGAGTGACATGTTGTAACAATCCTTGATTTAAATTATATATACAATAATTTCAAAGAAAAGTTTCCATTAAGAAAACTGAAATTATATTTCCTGGTTATAATTGTTCAATACTTTTAATATGATATATTTTAGAAACTTTTATGGCATGGTTACAAAATTATCTTTTAGTTTAATCCTTTATGTTAGCATATTAACACTTACTGTGATTACATGGATTTTTACTCAATCATGGTTAATATAGTTACAATAAAATTCCAAACGATCCATAAATTGAAAATTAATGAGATTTTTAACCATATAAAAATTAGATGTCTTAATTTATAATTTTTATAATTTTTATATCATTGAATATAATTTTATTTAATTTAAAATTTCATCAACGTCATTTTCGATAAAATTTGTTCAATCTGATTTTTTGAATATCAATACAAAATGTTAAATTTTGGGAAAAATTATTTTATATCCATAACATTTCAAGTTCGGCAATAAAATTCATGGATGATATAAATTAATTAATATAATATTTATTTTAATATTTTTAGTATAATTTATTTTATATTTTTATTTATTGAATAATTAATGCATCATTTTTTTGTTATTATTTAAGGTATATATATCTTAAATAAAAAATAAAAATAAATTACAATGATGTGTAAAATTCCTTCAAATTTCAAAATTCTATTTATAGTTGAAGATACCTTCTGTATATTTCTATATTAAAAATTATATATTTTATTAAAAATTGTATTACTACACTAACTTTTTATTAAATAATAATTTATAAATTTGATATCCTCATCCAGATGGCCATAAATGGTCATATAACTAAAAAATATTTATAATAGACCATATGGAATTATCTAGTAATATTTTAATAGGTATTAGAGTCATGTTAATGTATTATCATATTAAATTTAACCTAAATAAAATAGAATAACATTTTTGGGGATCATAAAAATAACTAAGGATATTATTCCTATCGGTCAAATCAAAAAGGGAACTATTTAAGAAATTGTTAAATTATGAAGCCAAATATAAATAAAATATAATTATAAAATATAATTTTTTATTATTTAGTTTAAAATCAATCATGCTAAATGAAGTAAAAAATAGATTTCTTTGAAAATGATGTTTTAAACCCAAAAATAAAATTATTTGAAAATAAATTATAAGAATAATTAAAAATTAAATTGATAATATTTTTCATAACTAAATATAAATTATGTTACATTAAGAATTATTTAAGAAACATAAACAAACTTTTAATATAATTAAATTGATAGTTTTTAAAAAATCGGTATTATTCACTATCCAGAGTAAAATCAATCTTTTCAGAAAATAACATAAATTTAAACCTACTCCAATTATGAAAATAATATTTCAAAAAATATTTATATTATTTCAATTTTAATGTTTATAAGTGTTTAATTGATTTTTAACAGAACATCTCCATGAAATGAAACATAATTTCCTTTATAAAAAATATAGCTCATATGTTTAAAACATGATATATTCTTATCTAATGCATTTAAAATCTGTTCGATGAATATAATAAAAATATTAAATAAATATAATATAAAAATTTCATAATTTTGTTTCTATTATTCGTTCCCTCTAATTTTATGATATGTTTATAATGATCCTATATTTATATTTCACTATTCGTTTAAGATTATTGTTGCATGCAACAAAAATCTATCGATGAGATTAAATTTAAAAAGAGACATTGCATAAAATATTTGGGTGTTACAATCTTTCCTCCATAAATAAAATATTTCATCTATATTTTGAAATTTTCGATTTAAAATCAATGGATGATACTTAAAAATTCCTTTGTGGGAAACCCAAATTGGAAATATGATTAAGAAAACATTATCTTAATAAGAGGGAAAGGGAAATGAATGGGTCACCATAAAATTTTGCATTATAAAAGGGGGGCCATTATTGAGACATGAAAATATAAACATAGAAGAATTATACAACAATCATTTTCTAATTTTGAGTGATAAATAACATGGTAATTAGATAGTTATCAATTACAAAATTTTAATTCTTATGATTGGTTAAAAGACAATTTATTTCACCATATTAAAAGATAATAAATGATATTATTATCTTCAAATCATTTTCCAATAGTTAAGGGATTCTATTAAGTTCTATATTAATAATATATGAAAATAATCTTACATTATTAATTTCTATATCAAAATAATAATATCATTATTTTTTTGTGCTTCAATCTATCTACACAAAACTTATTAAACCAATATATTGATATTGAAGATTCATTTTTATCCTGAAGAACATTTATCAAAATATCTATAATTAGCCACATTGGATTGAAAATATTTTAAAAAATAATTTTTTTTATCAAATGATATCCAATATGATAAATCATACCTTAACCTAAAACAACAATATGTAATGTTTTACATAATCTAATCCAAATGTAGTTAACCATATGACTCATCCAAAATACATATTTCCAAAAAACATTGAATGAAGGACACTAAATTTACAAAATTGACATAACATTATATTATGTAGAAATATTGTATCTCATTCTATCACATTACAAAATATTAATACCTTGATCAGATTTATGCAGTAATATAAACAATCAATCTTCCAAAAATAAATCACAGTTTGTTGAATAAATTCATTAAACAAAAACATATAGTGAACCATTAATTGATAGAATAACCTATCAAATAACTAACCACATTCATGGTCACCATTAATATTCCATAAAAATATCTTTATTATTATATCCACATTAAGAACGTATTAATATTATCCTTCTACAATCATGTGTTTGAGAAATATCAATTTTCCATAGAATCACTTCTCTTGCTTACCAATATCATTCAACATATGTTCTCAATTCCATAATGAATAAGTGATGGAGAAAAATCCTTATGTATCTCATTGTTTTTATAACCAAAAAATCATTGATAAAACACTTATTTAATTCGATCAAAAAAACATTAATCATTCTACTTTATCCTTAAACCATTAACTGTACTTTATTATATTATTTATTAATACCTCTTTCATTTAATTGTTCATTTTTAGTATCCTCATTAATAGATGAATAAACATTTATTGTATAAACCTCATGATTATATTCATGTATTTTACCCCATGTACATATGTTTTCATAATTCCCATACATTACAAATTTAAAACATAATTACTTTTAGATACCATTATTCTAATGATTTACTTTGTTTTCGTAAATTTCTATATTTACATCATTATTTCTATTCCAAAAACATCTTCACATTACTTAAAGAAATTCACTTGTGTGTTTCATCTCATATTATAGATATACATAGAAATAAATCATCTTTACTCAATGGTTTCCACCAATAGACCTCTTACAAAACTCCACAATTCTATTCTTTTGTGAGTCAATGATTTGGTTAAGGTTAATATTGTTAATAATATATTATGATTACTTATTCAGAAAAAATCACAATATCATTCTATATAGTCAGTACCAATATATAATTAAATTCAAACATGATTAACCCAATTATTTTTGGTCCCATTCAATGATTAAAAAAATTATTGTATGGGATACACTATTCAATTTTGTAAATCACATAGTCAGGACCAATCACATATAAAATGTAAAAAACATAGCACATTATCAATCTATGAACCCTTATATTTGAACTGGATTATTCCATTTCATTATGGAATAAATATGATTTTTGCATATGCATAGACTTAAAATCAATGTCCATCATAGCATTTTCCCCTAATCTATGTTTTCCTAAATCTAATTCCCAAGGATTCTACTAGGATTTGTCTTCTACCTACTTTAAAGACCGAGATAGAGAAAATATTCAATAATATACAGTGAATACCATCACAATGAACCAACCAGTTATATATTATTTGTGAACTAGATACATGACTAACTCTTACATTACATTTGTAATACAAATTACATCAAATTTTTTAGAATAATGTTTTTAGTTGTAGTATATCCCATCATATCAATTATAGTAAACTCCATTGAATCCTAAGAAAATAAATGTAATAATGGTGAACTCAAATTTTCATTATTGTTTACATGTATTAGTATCATGAATCAATAATAAGTGAAACAAATTTTATAAGGCATAATCAATATAGAAAGGATAATTACTGAACCCAAATTAAATTTAACAAATAATAAGAGAATGAAATGAATACATGAATTTTTTCATAGTGAAAATCTTATAAATAGTAATACTTGAATCATAAATATGGAATTTAAATATTTTTTCATGTCATGTATTTATACCATCCAACAAAAAAGTATCATTAACAATATGGTTTAAAATAATTGGTTGAATCTGATTTAATTTACACAATATTTTTTGCCTCATGAGACCAATTGTTGCATTGATGGGCTATATAATGATGTTCCCCACCTACCACTACAAGACCAAATAATTCATCAAATATAAAATATTAAATTTAATTCATGAATAATATTAATTTTCATAAAATATCATTATATTGTATAAGATGTGGATTTATCTCTATTTCCCTGATTAATCATATAAAATTGAAAGTAATAACACTTTATAAAACTATATATAGTTTATGAAATGCCCATATACATGATTTAAAAAATAGGTATTCTATATATATATATATAATTTCAAATTTAAAATTATCTTAATGTGGTAGTATAAATACCACATTTAAATAATTAGGATCACAATTCAAATTAAACTATAAAGAAGTGAAAATTAAGAGGAAGTCCCTTACATTACAATTACCTTTAGTTAAACATGTTTTAAACTATGTTATACAAATTTAAATCTTGTTATTTATTTAATAAAAAACATATTCATATATATGATATTATATATGTTCTTATTATATTATATTGTCACCCGACAGTTAAAAATATTTTGCCATTTACCTTATTTGGTAGTTAAGCGCTTCATTTTTCTATACATGTTTTGTCGTATAGGTCCTACTTCTTAAACATAGAGTCCTATTAAATAATATAAAATATGATATTAAGGACTTAAATTTCTAAATATATCCATATATATTTTTACAGTTATTCCTGACTAGTGACCATGGAAAACAAATCATATTGCATCGTGGAGACGATAGATTGTTTGTATGCAGAATTGATGATATCGTTCCCTTAACTAATTTATTTGTCAAAAGAATAAATACACAGAAAAAAAAAGAAAATTTTTAATGTTTTAGTGTCATTTTATAGTCCTTATCATGTTATTTTAAACCTAAATTACCCAATTTACCATTTAATGTGGTAACAAAAATTACTGATTTTCCTATTAATATTGGTGAAAAATACAAGGAACCAATTAAAAAAATTAAAATTATGATTATAAATATGGAATCCATTTTTCAAAATTATACTCATATAATTTGATGGATTTAATTTAAAAATTATCTTGGAAAATGAAATGAAAAATGGTTTTTCCAAAAAATGCCCTGTTAAATATATTTATATTTTTATTCAAAATTCAGAAATGAAATTAACTATATTGATTATAATTTTATTATTAATAATATTATATAAATATTTTTTATTTTAAATAAACATTAAATATTTATTTTAAACTTTTGAAATAAAAATACACTTTTCAATAAAATCATTATTTTCCTTATTCAGTAGAGAATATATTTTTTAAAAAAATATCAATAGTTCAACTTAAGAAGTTTTTTACATCCTGACATTTTAAAATATTTGTTTATCAAATAGAATTTTTCAAATTTTTAATGTTTAGTTATAAAACATCTATTCTATTAGAAGGTGAAAAAACTACATATACGAAAATATATCCTTTTTGTGTAAAATTAGAATTTTCTTATCATATACCTATCTAACAGATTGGATAAATATCACACAATTTCATAGAATATATAATAAAAAATTTCATTAAGATAAAATTCTTACTGTTGTTATCTAATTCACTAACAATGATTTGGAAAATTATTAATTTCATTATAAAATGAATCTTATTCACACCCACTAATTTAACTATTAGTTTATAATAGTGAAGTTAAATATTATTTCATGGTATATAAAATATCATATAAAATTAGTGTTGTGTGAAATATAATCTATAAAATAGGATAAATTTAAAAAGATAAATATCATTAAATTTTGGGGTTTTACATTCTACCTTCCATCAAAAAAATTTGTACTCGCAATTTGGAATTTCAATTTATAATCAGTGGATAATATTTTAAATTTTTTTATGAAAACCCTAATTAATAAATAGTGTTAATAAAAACTATTTTTAATAATAAATAAAATAATGTGTGAAAGATCACGAAAAAATTAGACATTCGAGTATAAGAACATTAGTGGCAAGTAAAGATCCAAAAAAATAATTTTAAATATTGATAGAGGTCATTTAACATAAGAAATTAAAAAATAAAAAATATTTTAGGGGCCTAAAATCCATTAAATATATGAATATTTGAAATACCATATGATTAATTATATTAATCATTAATATGATAACATTTTTATTTCAATCTATTTTTCTAAATTTTTTGTAATTACTTTAGCATTTACAAAGAGAACTGATGAAAATAAACATACACAATTTCATTCCATGTCATAATCATAATATCATACTTTTCTTATGCATCGATTTTTTTCCACTTCATTTTATGTATTAGGAGATGGATATTCAATATTGATATTGAAGATGAATTTTGTGCCTGAAGAACTATAAACAGATCATAAGATTCCCAACTAATTCCTTTGATTATTAAATTTTAATTAAATAAAAATTTACTAGCACATGATATCCAATATAAAAAATCCGGCTCTATCCTAAAACCATAATATCTACAATCCATTTAATAATTATTTAACTTTAAGACTCATCCAAAATAAATCTATCGTAATTTAATGTCAAATAATATTAAAAACATGGGGTTGGTGCCTGTAACCATTACTTTATTCCATCTCTCACATCCATGTATATTAGTCATAGAAAAATCTATTCGATCATGGGAAATAAAAGAATTTATGGTTGAGTCTAAATTCTTAGTAAGGTTTACAAACATCAAAATCCTAAAACAATAATAATTGAATTATATTCAACAAGGAATAATAAATATGGAAATATAAATAAGTCAACACACATTCTAATTAATCAATAACATGGGAGTGAAATGCATCAATAGAGTTAAAATATCATTATTAGTAATTAATAAATCTGAATTATTTAAATTATTAACTATTTGATGTCATATATCGTACACATTATTCCATTACCTTCAATAACATTCACAAGATGGTTTAAAAATACTTGTTGAAACACATTTTATTTGGAAAACTTTTTGTCTCAAGATAAATATTGATGCATAGAGGAGTACATAATTTTGGGCCCAAAATTTCACTGTAATTCCTAATAAGAATTCTTGTATGGAATAATAATTTTATTTCATGAATAATATTCATTAAAATTAAATATATATTTTTGAGTAGAGGTGACATATTTATCAATATTTCTCCACTTTATCAAATAATATTCACTGTAGACACCATATGTAAAAATGGTATAAAGTTTATTCAATACTCAAAACAATGATAGCAGGATGGATCTAGGGGAACCAGGTGAAAACCCTAAGATGATTGAGGAAGATGATGCATCGGATCCCAATCATGGGATGCCTGCAGATAATGCGGGTGATCAGTGGCCAGGCATTGAGCCGATCAGTCACAGGGAGATGTTCTCAATTGCTAGGAAAGATGAAATTGTCAATGTGGTCGCTTCGAAGGAACCTTCGGAGAGTAAGAGGAATTTTGAGGAAGTGGTGCACAATGCAGCGGGACCATCCTTCTTGGACTTCGAAGCACCCCCACCTAGGAGAGTGATAATGAAGGGGAGGATTGCCCATGTTGCGGACAACCAGGAAGTAGTGGAGGAACGGGTAAATTAATGCTGATACTCAATTATCGTGCGGGTAGTTACCCCAAAAGATGAGAGTCTGTGGAAATTTCAGGATCTGAAAATGAGGATTGTGGAGGTTTGGGGATTTGATGACTGGAGGATGATTGCGATGGGGCGGGGATATTACCATGTGGTATTCCCCACAGATAAAGGTAAGCGGAAAGCATGGAGCAAGGGTACGGTCTCTTCGAACCCTAGATTTCTGAATGTGAAGGAATGTAATCGAAATTTTGACCCTATGAATGTCAAAAACTCTCATACGCAGTTATGGATTAGAATTTAAAACCTGAATTGGCTGTATTGGCATACGAGGATCCTTTGGGACATTTCCTCCTCTGGAGGAAATCCCATTCGTATGGACCGACAGACAGAGAATCCGAGGCTTGGACACTATGCGAGAGTCCTAGTGGAAGTTGACATGTTGAGCATGCTGGTGGAAATGGTAATTCTTACCACAAGGGATGATAGCATGAGGCTTGATATTTTTTAGGAAAGGAAACCCAGGTTTTGCATGAAATGATTATTCTTTGGGCATATGATGTCCGAATGTAATCGGGACAAGGAGTGAAATGTTTGCAAATTGAAGGGTCATGAAGGGAGCATGTGCAGAAGAAGGAAAGGGAAGGAGAACAATTCTCTAGATCCCTCTGAGGGCCTGGATGATGGAAATGGTAGTGGAGCTGGGCAACATGAAGCTCCGAATATGGAAGGGTCTACTTCTACTGCTAGGGCTGTCTTGCCTAGAAATGGAGTACAAGTTGGATAGGTTGTAGTTGGGCCGGCCACCTTGCCTCAGTGTGACTCTGCAGAGCTAGATGCGTATAATGTATTGGGGGATCAATCAACCAAACTGACAGAAGAAGTTGGCAGGGTTTTGTGTGGCTATCCATATTCTGATCCAGGAGGGAGGTTCACCCAAATCTCACCATCCAAGGCTACCCGAAGAAGGTTCTCAGATGGCAGTGACCCCCCTCTCAAATATGGGAACACTTTCATGCCCTTGGGTGGCCGTCTATGGGATGATGAGGTGGAAGGTAATGAAAAATCTGATATGCCCATGGAAAAGGGTGGATTTGATGCTTCCAGTGATCGATTGGATGGGTGTCTGGTTGCCGAAAAAGATTCTAGGAATAATGAAGGAACAATATGCCCAGAAGTGAAGGTTTTGGCATCCAGTGGTGGTGGCAATGATGAAATGATTGGGAATATGGATGCTGATAGCGAGGTCAAGCTGGTGAAGGGGAGTGCAGGCCGGACTTCAGCTAGTCCAGGCTTGGAGTAATGTGCTAACACTGTACCACCGAAGGAAGGGGACAGTGGGGCATGCCAGGCGACAAAAGATCCTCATAATATTACTGCTACTAGACAGCAAGGGCAGAGTGGTCAGGGTATGAAAAAGCAGAAACAACTACAGGTGGATAGGAAAGGGGGGCCTCTGACAAGAGGAATGGCCAGTAAGAAATGAAGATCCTTTTTTGGAATTTTCAACGGTTGGGTAACTCCCGCATGGTTAGGGCCCTTCGAAATTATCCCATGACCTATAAGCCGATGTTTGTTGGTATTGCTGAACCAGAACTACTCTTTGAAAACTGGAAAGGATTCAAATGGGGCTCTCTAGGATACAATTTTGTTTCAAACAATCAGCATGCATCTCATATGGACCACTTATGGGTGTTAAGGCATGATGGAATTAAGATTACATCCTATGCTAATGGGAACCAAAGTGTCCTGATTAACTAGATATTTGCTGGGAAGGATTTTTATGTCTATTTGGTTATGCCTCCAAATCTTATATTAAGAGGAGGGAATTATGGGAAGAGATTAAAGACACTTCTAGGAGGATGATTCCAAACTGGGTGGTTATTGGTGACTTCAACATAGTACTGAATCCTGAGGAGAAAACTAGGTCAAACATCAATAGGGTTGCTGCTACTGATTTATCAGAATGCATTGACTATTGTAATCTAGAACAAGTTACCATAGCTGGTGTAGATTTTACATGGTGTAGGTACACGTGGGAGGGGAAATGAGTAAGCAAGCTTGATATATGTTTCATCTGTATTGGTGATCATGATACAGATCATTGGGTTTCTGGTTTTACACTCACTAAGAATCATTCTGACCACAATCCGATGGTTATTGAGGTTAATACCCAGCTCACAAGGTCGGTTCCTATTCCCTTAAAATTCAACAATGGAGGGCTTGTGACTCCAATATTCAAGAAGATTATCTTGGAGGCATGGAATTCAGAAGTCATTGGGAGTCCACTTCACCGACTTTCCGTGAAGCTAAAGCACCTTAAGGGGCTCCTAAGAGAATGGAGTAAAAAATATTTTTCAAAAATTGATGAGGACATCAAGAAGGTAGAAGAGGAGCCGACCAGTATTCAGGATTGTCATGATTAGTGGCCCACTATATCCAGAGAGAAAATAATGGCCCATAATAGGATGGATGACCTCCTAATGTTAAAAGAAAAGGCTGGTTAGAAACCAACTGAATGTGAAATGGTTAACAGATGGAGATAGAAATTCCAAGCTTTTCAACAGGTTACATAAGGAAAAGAGGGTGCGGGCAGGAAACATGGTGATCAGTATTGATGGGCACTTGTACAGTGAAGAAAATGAGATTTCACAGGCTGATGATGAATACTTCAGAGGTATATATTCTGATAATGGGCAGTCCAACATCCATCGCATGGTTGATAACATCATCACCTGCATTGATGATCACATGAATCAACTTTTACTTTCTCCCCCATGCAAAGAGGAGATCAGATCTTCTCTCCTATCCCTTAATCTTGAGAGTTCCCCAGGTCTTGATCGGTTCACAAATAAATTTTTTATGTCTATTGGGATATTTTTCAGAATGACGTTGTGAATGGAATTAAGGACTTCTTTGCACACTCATATATGCCCCATGGAATGAATTCCTGTTTCATTTCTCTTATCCCCAAGAAAGAGAATTCCCTTGACAACAAGGATTTTAGACCGGTTTCTCTTGGGAACACGACACCCAAAATCATTAGCAAGGTTTTGGTAAACAGGATGGGTGGGTTGATTAATGACATTATCACTGTGAATCAATTCAGTTTTGTCCCTAGGAGGAACATTCAAAAGTATCTTTTTATGGCCTCGGAGAGTGTCAGTCTTATGAGAAGGATGTCAAAAGAGGGAAATTTTGCCATCAAAATTGATATTTCCAAGGCCTTTGACACTCTTAAGTGGATCTTTCTTCTTGATGTCCTTAAAAGATATGGATTCTCAAATGACTTTGTGAATCTGATCTGTACCATTCTAGAGTCTTCCATGTTATCAGTTCTTGTCAACGGTGCCCCGAGGGGATTGTTTCCTTGCACCAGGGGGGGTGCGGCAAGGTGATCCACTCTCTGGCTTGCTTTTTGCCATGGTAATGGACTACCTGAGTATGTGTATCAATGCCCTTTCTCAAATATGTATTTATTAATGGATTAGGCTGGCGTGAGTGAGTATGACCCGTCTCATTTATTTTATGTCAATGATATCTTTCTCCTTGGTCAGGCGTCAAGGAAAACGATCTCCTCTATTAAATCCCTCTTCAGTCATTGTGAGGAGGTGTCTAGACAATCCATTAGTTGGGAAAAATCTTCCATTGTTTTTGGAAATGGAATTTCAGTTGCGAAACGGAACAGAATTGTCAGACTTCTTGGGGTGAGGAGGGGCTCCTTACCCTTCCAATATCTTGGGGTCCCACTATTTTGGGGAAAAGTGAAAATATAGCACCTTGAAGGAATCTCTTCTAGAATTGTTCATCAGATGGCCAGCTAGAAGGGGAAAGCTATGTCCCTGGCCCGGAGGGTCTGTCTTGGGAATTCAGTTATCACATCGAAATTTGTCTACTCTTTCACCATTTATCGATGGCTGAGGGGTCTTCTCAAGGAATATCATAGTATGGTATGAAATTTGATATGGATGGGGTCCCCACATGAGAGGAAGTTGTTTGCAGTGGCATAGAAGGAATGCATCAAACCGGTGGAGCTGGGGGGGCCTAGGAATCAAGGATCTATGAACGTTTAATGATGGTTTGATTGGGAAGTTAACTTGAAACTTGATCACTCATGAAGCTGACGATGACTTTCTCTCAAACAAGATCACAAGGAGGCTCTTAAATGGACACAAATGGCACCTTGCCTCGTCTGTTTGGACAATTTCTAACACAATTGCAGATCTGAAAATTATGTGTACTCTTGGTGTCTCGGGGCGGCCTCGCTTACCTCAGATGATGAAGTATATTCGATGGATCCAACCCATCAGACCCTTCTTAAAGGTTAATTTTGATGGGGCTGCATTGGGTGCTCCTAGCCCATTGGGTTGCAAAGGCGTGTTTCATACCTACCTTGGGTTTGTTAAAGGATGCTATCATCACGCCATTGGAATTGGTACTGCATTTGAAGCGGAGCTCTGGGCCATGGTAGATGCCATTAGGTATGCTATCCGCTTTAACTGGGAACATATATGGATTGAATCTGATTCTCATGTCGCGGTCCATGCCTTGAGCACCAAGATGCGCCAGGTTCATTGGCATGTACTGCCGCAATGGGTGGGCCGCCTTAATGATATCGCACAGATGCAGGTGGAGGTCTCACATGACAACTGAGAGGCGAATCAGGTGGCGGATGTGCTGGCAAAGAGGGCGCTCACTGATACAGGAGATATGTGGTCTTTTACGACCCCGGACTATTGTGCCCCACTGGTGGAGGCAGATAGGTGCGGGGTGGTGCACACTCGTTTTGGTAATATTCCCCGGTATGCTTGACTCTTTTCACTTTGTTTCTTTAGTTAATTTTTTTAGGACCGGCTTACACCGGCTCCTAGATTTTCTGGTCAAAACAATGATATATTTAATATGTATATTTAAGTAAAATATAGTTTAAAATATAAAATTATTTAAATAGGGTATTATATAATCCATATAACAAGTATTAGATGTATAATATCAATTGAGTCTCAATGCTATCTTAATTGAGATGAAGTCACATACCTTACACTTCAATTTAGTTAAACGGGATTTAAATTCCAGTATAATTATTTAAACCAAGTTATAAATGAATAATAGAACCATATTTTTATTTATTATATCATATATGATCCTCTTATATCATCTTATTACTCATTTTTAAATAATATTTTTTCATTACCCTTATTAAAGGTGTTAATTGCTTCATTTTCTTATGCATCTTTTGTCATGTAATTCCTATTTAATGTATATAGGGTAAAGAAACATCATCTCCAAGATGTTATTATGGTCATAGATAGGACATTTATTTGTTATATATGTTTTTATAATCATTCAAAAATGCTGTTGAAGGTAAATAAATCACATCACATCATAAAAAATTTAGCTGGTATATAGGCATGAGAAATGATTTCATTCCCTTAATGATGTATGGATAATAAATGCTATTTTTTTCTATAATAAATTTCATTCCCAAATACCATATATATATATATATATTATTTCCATTATTATACCGATCCAATTAATGGTTGATAAAAAATTACACCACAACATTGAGACGGTAACTTGTACATACACATGTGTAGTTATTTCATTTTTCCATGGATGGACTAAAAGGGGAAATATGATTATCTCGTAACCAAAATTAATTATCATAATAGATTAGAACCTATTGTAGTTACTTTATTATGGAATAAATACATAAATATAAGTTATAAGAAGAAAGAAACAAAAAAGAGTCGATAAAAATTATTACTTCTTTTTCATTAGAGATCTATTAGATCTTATATAAACAAATATTGGGATTGAATTTTTGGATGAAAAGAATGTTATAAACATAGATAAGGATGTTGGGAAGTAAAATTAGATGTTTTTGGTCGATAAGGAGGGCTCATGGTGATGATTATTATTGAGGTTGGTGGATCCCTTTTATAATTGAGGTTATGGGCCCTTATTAGAAACTCTGTAAATAAAAATTTAATAAAAATTAAAATATAATTCCATATGGCTCAAAAATGAGTTATATTAAAGATATGTTTATGATGGGTCAAAATCCTCCCATAAAATATTTTTTATTCATCTTAATTTCATATTAATACCCTTATTATTTGGTATTAATCTTTATTTAGTCTTTTTATCTTTAATCATGACCATATGGATGTTTACATCATAGGGATATATATTGGAAATATAAAACAACAAATGAACCAAAATTGACAATTTATGGTATTTTAAAAATTATCCCAATAGTTTGACATAATATATGATTTTTATGAATTTTATATCATTTATTAAATAATTATTCATTTTAAAATAACATTAATTTCAATTTTTAAAAAATTCATTATATTGTCTTTTAAAAATATACAAAAATCTAAAATTAGAAAAATATTGTATTTTAATACATACTGAAGATATAAAATTCATCATAAAACTTATTGTATAGAGATATTTGTATCATGTTTTACTTATTTTAATATTTTTAATTTCATTTATTTGATAATTACATTAGTTAAATAATTACTTCATTGATGATGTTTCAGCATTTAAGATAATTATTTAATCCATAAAAATGATAAATAAATTATCATGATAAAGATAAAAATTTTATATTTCAAATTACTATTAATAGTTGAATACTTCTTCTCAGTAACATATTATTAAAAATGTTGTAGTTATAGAAAATATTATTGTGATATCATTGAATTTTCATTAAATAATATATTATCAATATCACAACCTCATCCAAATAGACATGTGTGGTCATATAGATAACATTAGATTGATTATGGATGAAACGAAATTAAACAAAAAAAAGATGATGTTTTAGGGTAATTTTTTTCATATAATTTGTTTTTCACATATATTAACTAATTTACCCATTATTGGCGTAACAAAAATTGTCACGATTACTACTCATATGGATCAAAAATTAAGGGAATGTGTTTAATATATTCGGGCCTTCTAATTCCAAATTTAGAATCTATTTTTCAAAATTAAAAACAATTAATTTTCAGATTTTAATTTAAAATTAATCAACCAAAATGGAATGAAAAATAGTTTTTCAGAAAAATTCCCTCTTAAATATAACTTTTTTAAAAAAATACCATTATAAAATTTATTTGAAAATTTTAATTTAATTTTTAATAATATAATATAACTATTTTAAATTTTAAATGAGCACATCTGGGATCATTTATAATGTTGAAATTTCAATAGAGTTTTAAAAAAATCCTTATTTTCATTATTTAATAAGAAGAAAATATTTTCTGGAAAAAAAAATTAACCCTAAGATAATTTTAAAATTCAACATTTAAAAATAATTTATTTTCAAATATAATATAACGTTTGTCGCGATTTTGTTATAAAATCACTATGCCGTTAAATTGTGTAATAACTGCCTATCAAAACTATTGCCTTTATATGTAAAATCAGAATAGTTCTTATCTTATTCCAATCATATATATTGGAAGAATTTCAAAAAAAAATTAATAAAAAATATACTAATTTAATCTATTTAATTTATTAATATTAATTAATTACTAAATTAACAAGGAGCTGGAAGTTATATATTTTATAATACGGATAATCATATTCATACTCACCTTTTTAATGGATAGTTTAACAAAGTCATGTTAAATAATTTTTAATAGTATATCATGGATTGTTTAAAATTAGTGTTGATAGAAATGTATACATGAAATAATTTAAATTTAAAAATAGATGTAACATAAAATTATGAGTCGTTACATTCTCCCTGCCATTAACAAATTTTTTTTCCCTAATTTTATATTGCACATCAAAAATCAGGGGCTAATAATTGAAAATTAATTTGTGGGAACTAACATCATTAATAGATTTAGTAAAACATCATCTTAATAAGAGGGAATGGGGAATCTGAAGGACACAAAAAAATTAGGCTTTCAAATTATATAACATTAGTTTTAAGTGAAAACATTTTCATGGTTGTATTTGGGTTTTGGTTTAGTGGTAATAACCCCATAAAACTATATAAAAAATGGGGCTTCATACCATATTGGGTGTAGGTTATTGTAATAGTATTATAGCATGGCTGTAGTAATGGACGAAATATAGTACCAATGACACTATAGAGGTGGTGAGCACTATAGGAGGAACTATAATTGTGGTGTCACTATAGCATTTATTTTAGAAACATCGGTACTAACGTCGTATTATTCACCAACATGACTGTGGGATAAATTATTTGAATTCAGTGTAATGTAATTGGTATTAATGCCCATTGTACATATGTTACTTGTAATGTATCTCCTCTATATTGAAAAAAGAGGTCCTCTTTTTAATAATAAGGAGGCTTTCTCACTATCTTTTAAAAAACATGGTTGTGGACACATTCCTGTGAAAATGACATAGACATTATTTACCAAACAAAAGTTCGAGACACCGAAATCCAAAAATGACATAGATATTATTAAAATATAACAAATTGGATATAAAATATATTATATGGTTTATTAAATATAAATATTTATCTTTGAAATAAACATTAATTATAATGGGGATAAATAAATTCATGATATATGTAACACCCAAAGCTTCTACGATACGCTTCTCTTTGAATAATGTGATAGCGTGTGTTGTACACAACATCGAGTTCTAACACACCAAAATGAATCAAAGTAGCCATTATGAATACTAATACCTACTTTTTAAAATTATATATATTTTATATTTCAAAATGGACTTCATTTTTTGATTCAGAATATCGAAATTATCCTCAGTTGAATTTTTGGTATTTTTCTGAGAACTTTCTATTTTTATGAATAGTGAAAAATACTTAAAAACACCTTTTTTAATAAAAATAATTTATAGTGATAAATTATACTATTGAGTGGTTTTAACGTTTATTTAGAATATATATTTACCATTTTATCCAATGTTGTTCATTATAATTAATTTCACTTTAAAATTGGACATAAACAATTGTCAATCTTTTGATATATATTATTTCATAAAAATACGCTATTTGTTATGACTTCGGGAATTAATTATAAAATAAATTAATGAACCTTATATGTTTGGAATTTTGTAAAATATACATCATTTTTGAATTCAGAATATCAATTATAGCTAAGGGGGAAATTTTGGCATTGTTCTGAAAAACTTCAATTTTTTATGAATAGTGAAACCACAAAGTGGTAGTTAAAAAACTCAATTTTTTATAAAACATAATTATACCACTTCTGTGTGTGGAATTTAGAAAATCCAAGATACACGGTTAATATCAAGTAGTAAAATGTCGTTCAATGATGAAAATAAATTTTGGTGAGTAGTACCTTTTTACTTTTATTTACCACGATTAAAAGTAAATATGGAAATTAAGGGTAAAAATGATATTAATATTACACTAACACATGTCCTAATTCTATTGGACAAGTATATATAGACTAAAAACAACCTTAGAAATAAAATATTATCATTTAGGTCAAATTGGATTAGATTATGACATTTATTATTATTTAATTCAAAGAAGAGTTAAGAGAGTTTAAATCAAAGTTTATTTACTAAAACATTTTTAATATAGGGTTATACATAAGTTATATTCTATTGAAAATATTAATTATAAAACTAATAAGCTTTCCTACATAATTATATTTTATTTATAATTTTTAGACCTTAAATAGGTTAATTTATTTTTGACACAATTATGATGCAGTAATTACCATAATAGTGAAAAAATTAAAATAACTGATATTATAAATACCCAAATATATATAATTTAAGACTTTTGATTAATTAAACTATTTATATAGGTTAATATTACATGTTAGTATTGACTTAATTAACTTTGTTCGAAGTAATCATCCTGTTATTATTTTCACAAAAATCAATTATTGAATAGTGTCAAAATTGACATAAAAGCGTTTTTAAAACAAATATTATATTATTAATTGATATTAAATTCTTAAAAATCTATGGTTCGGCCAATAGTATTATATAATGAAATTTTTATCATTAATGGACCACTTGGGGGTCTCTTGGATGTATATATTATGTTTTTAACTATATAATATAAAAATAAAAAGTGACATAGTAAGTGTCAAACTAATTAACTAAGAGTTCAAATTAAAATATATGGTTAATATAATGACCCAAACCTATCTGAATTATGTTGGTTGAGTGGAGTTAGACCCATACAAACCTTAACCTTTAAATAATACACTTTTAGTCCATTAGAATCCAAATATTAATTTATTATAAATTAATATTTCTAAAATTTTCAAAGGTGCCCCTCACCCCTCTTATAAAAGGTCACCCCCCTTTCTCACTAATTAACACATTAAAAGCCTATTTGTTCGGCCAAAACCTACCCAAATACTCTCTAAACTTTCCTCACTACAACCTAGAGGCCTTATTTTGATCAGAAAGCCTTCCTATGGAACCATTTTGATGAAATCAAAAGGGATAACCCGAAGAAGAGGTAATGTTTTAACCACGCTTTTTCAAATTCATTTCTTCTTCAAAATATTCTTTCTTTGTTATTCCCATTCTAAAATAATTAATCCAGTATCTACTATATACTGTAATATTATTATAAATATGGTACAACCATATTCAATATTCTATCCATCTTTTGAATGACATGTCACCATACGTGCGTACGTACAACTTACTGTCTCCACGTCGTGGTGTAATTGTTATTCAATATATTATTATTTGGATGGGTATAATAATGATTTGTAATTCATGTAAATAATAAATATAACATCATAATGATCATTTATATATGATATAACATCCAATTATATATTATTTTAATATCAAAAGAATGATATTGTCGCTCATGCGTACGTATGGACTACCGTCTCCACGAACGCGATGAGATTAATTCTCCATCATATCCATTCAGGTATAATTATCATTTGATGATTTAAAAATAATGTTTAAAGACTTGATATAATTCTTTATATGAATAAGATACAAATTTTCCATGACAAACATGGCTTACGTAACAAAACATATAAAAGAAAACGAGTAAGTTTACACCCAAAACAACGATAATTCTAAGATATTATTAACAAAGCAATGTTGAAAGATCATATGTGATATCATATGAATGTATATGATTCATGTATAATTTAATGACAATTATTTTACCATTATACAATAGGTTAACCTACCCCCAACCAAGCAAAAGTACAAGGAAAGGGTTTATTTCCAAATCACTTCATTATCCGAGGCTGTTTATACGTAATAATCTACTGGGACTTCTTTATCATCCACATCCATGTTTCATAAAAATGTATTTCAAAACATATTTATTATTTACTTGAATATGGGTTAAATTTATTTATACCCTTGTTTTACTTTTTATAAGTGGTTTATAAAAAATATTTCCATCGTTTTCCAAACAAGGTTCTTTTTAACCTTTTGGATAGAATTAAGGTAATAATGTTTTTTAACTTATACGGCGGGTACGGCTATTTTCCGCCATTATAAAATTTTTGAAGCTTCCCTTACAGTCTTATAAGAATATTTTCAAAGAAAATGTTTTATTTTATATGACTCTTAAATGATTTCATAATAAAAAGATATATTTCTCTAAAAAGAGTTTTGATTTCTTCTATGTCAACATCCTTTAATGGATTTTAAGCTTATTTGAAGCTGATTTATTATGAAACAAAACTTCCATAATGTATTGAAGGTTTCGGGATAAGATTGACTATGGATATGTTATTTTTATACACTTCATGGTTTATGGTGAACTTATTGGCATTTTATATGCTAGTTTTAATACGAATGGTTATGTTATGTTTAAACCTTTTCATATGGAAATGCATTGGACTTAATATGTGATAGGTGGATCCCACTATAGCTACTCGATGCATCGGTAGGTCTCATGAGACAATCTAGTGTCTTGTCACAAGTCCATGGAAAAACATTATTTGAAGTCATGGCACGAGGCCTTGGCTATGTGGTTATGATAGTCTGGCATTATGCATTCCATCATTATGAAAGTGGTTATTGATATTGCATGTGATTATTCGATTAGTAGAATATCCTTGTGAATCAGTAAATGGTATTATTTCATTTTATTTTTTCCATGCTATGTTTATGTCCATGTTTAAAAGGATTTTGTTTTAGTTTTAAATTTCCTTAAATGTTTATGCTTATTTATCATAGTTTCCGCTATATTGTTATCCTTACTGAGCATCTGATATCATCCCATTCAATGTTTTGTTTTTCCCAGGATGTGAAGAAGTAATTTATGAATGACTTGTAGGGATAGTTCGTGGGGATATGAGTTTGGACTATGAAGAAAAGATGTTGTTTTATTTTTTATTTTTATGATGTAATGTAAGACTTATGAATATATCTAGTGTTTCAAGGGCAACTAAACCAATCGGTCTTTCGGGATTTGATCTTCCTTGTGATCATGCCAATGTTATGTAATAATGCGTCGACTCTGGCTAACTGGGGTTGGGGCATTATAGTTGGTACCATATGATGTTTAGTACAAATCTTGGAAGCTAGATTTAGATAAAATCTGATTAGAGCAAATAGACCTAAGATGTACTTTGAGGATTTTCATAGAAGAACATCCTAGAATCTTGGTATTGTAAAGATTTTGTGAGTTTTACGAGATATAAATCCTTGTCTGGATACAAGCAGGTATAGGTGGCTCTGGCACAAATGTACGTAGGGGTAAAACCCGAAAACACCGCTTTGAGCTAGACTCGAACAGGAACTGGTGCCCAAAAACGGGCCTTGCTGCACTCTTGGTTACGACACTCCCGGGGGATATTCTTAGGATAACTCTCATTTTCTTTACAAATCATTATGAAGGGTTTCTAAGTATATACTTCCTCAAAGAAAACATTTTTATGATTATGGATTATATCCATAAATAGTTTAATTTATGTTAAGTGTTTTATAAGTATGGGATTATGTATTTTGATTAATAAACTCATCTAGTTTATGCCATTGTTTAGAAATGGAACCTAGTAGAATAAATGGAAAATATATCAATGCATCAACTCCATGTAGGGATTTCCCTCCTACTCAAGATAATTATAGTGGAGCTGGTGATGCAACTGGTGTTTATCAGCTAATCACTGTACTGGGATAACTAACTCAGGTTTTGAATAATAAACATACCTAAATAGAGCACCCTGATCCGCATCATAGAGGATATATGTTAGATTTCATCATGAGGAAAAAACCACAAACATTCAATAGGAGTACAAATCCCTTTGTATCTGATCAATGGTTAAATTCCCTCGAGAAAATATTTCAGGCTTTGGGGAGTAGTAAAGGGAAAAAGTAATCATGGCAGTTTACCGCCTCACTATAGATTCTGATCTATACTGGTCATTGATTAAAAACAATAAGAAAGATTATGAAGTATCAAATATGGAATGGAGGGAGTTCAAAGATCTATTTTTATAAAAATACTTTGCTCGCTACCATCGAGCAGATATGGAAAGGCAATTTCTCAGTCTGAGACAAAAGGAGGATGAGAATGTCACAACGTATGAGGCTAACTTTACAAGGTTATCAAGGTGTGCTAGAGATTATATACATAACCCAAGAAGTAATATTGATCGTTTCTTTAATTGGTTAAAACAATTTATCCATCGAGCATTAGTCTCACAATCCTTCTCATCGTATGAAGACATTGTCTTATGTGCTATCAAGACAGAAAAGAAATTCTCTATGTCTTATGATTTTAAAGCAAAGCAAGAGAAGAATAGATCTACTGATCAATCTGGGAATGGAAATAAGGGGAAGAAGGGAATGTTTAAATATCCATCCTGTGGTAAATGTGAGAAGAAACACCCCGGTAGTTTCTTGAAGGGAACGGTAGTCTATTACAAGTGTGGTGAAAAAGGCCACCAAGCTCGTGATTGCAAGGGGAATAAGGAAGCTACTGATGTCCAATGCTATAATTGCAGGGAGATGGGACATTATGCAAATAAATGTCCTAAGCGTCAGGGGAACATACCTCATAAAAGGCCAAGGGATCAAGGCCAAGCTTATGATATCACTACTGCTGAGGTAGAAGCTCCGAAAGATGTGGTGGCAGGTAATTTAATGGTTTCCTCATGTTTAGAAAATGCATTATTTGGTTCTGGATCATCACATTGTCTCATATCTTCCATGTTTTCTAAGAAAATTAGATATTTCCAATTTGATTTAACAAGGGAGTTTTCAGTTAAAACTCCTAAGGGAAGTTTCATTGCAACAATGTTTTGTGAATGAGTCCCCATTAGAGCACATAAATGTTATTTATCAGCTGATCTCATCGTCATACCTATGATTGAGTTTGATATAATCCTTGGTATGGACTGGCTTTTGGACTATGATGTGAAGATTTATTGTAAGAAGAAAGAGGTTACGATTCTTGGTGATGATGATAAGGAACACCTTATCTTTAGAGCAGAATCATCACCACCTAATTCTTATCTAGATCCACCCCCAGTAGCTCAACTAAATTCAATTATTGGGTAGGAAGAGAATGAAATGACTGTGGGTGAGGAAAGGAATGTTCAAATAGAGTATGTACCTGTTGTGAAAGAATATGTAGATGTATTTCCGGAATATTTACATGGACATCCTCCAGAACGAGAAGTTGAGTTTTCCATGGATTTAATTCCTAGATGAAGGCCTATATCGAAGAACCCTTATAGAATGGCCACTGTGGAATTATTTGAACTAAAGAAACAACTAGAGGAATTGTGTAATAAGGGATTTATTTTCCCTAGTGTTTCTCAATGGAGATCCCCTGTTCTTTTTGTTAAAAAGAAAGATGGATCTATGAGGTTATGTATCGACTACAGGGAGATCAATTGTATAACAATAAAGAACAAGTATCCCCTATCTCGCATTTATGATTTATTTGAACAACTGCAGGGAGCTCAATACTATTCAATGATTGACCTTCGATCTGGAAACCATCAGTTGTGTGTGAATAAGAAAGACATTCTGAAGACAGCATTTCGAACCAGGTTTGGGCATTGTGAGTTTATAGTAAGGCCTTTTGTATTAACTAATGCACCCTCTGTATTCATGGATATGATGAATATATTATTCAAGGAATATCTCGATGAATTTGTGGTGGTATTTATTGATGATATCTTGGTATATTCAAAAAGCTACGAAGATAATGAAAATCACTTGCGCATTATCCTGAAGACTCTGAGAAGACATGAGATATATGGGATGTTTAGAAAGTGTGAATTATGGCATCAGGAGATTTCTTTTCTCGGCCATATTGTCTCTAGAGATGGAATCTCTGTTGATACTTCTATGACCAAGACAATCCAAGAATGGCATGAACCGATGAGTATAACTGAGGTACGTAGTTTTATTGGTTTAGTACGTTATTATCGACATTTCGTCCAGAATTTATCCCGGTTGGCTAACCCATTAACAAAGCTCACAAGTAAAGGGTTTAAATTTGTTTGGACAAAAGAGTGTGAAGAATGTTTTGAATAACTGAAGAGAAGACTAGTCAATGCTCATATATTGACTCTACCATCAGGGAATGATGGTTTAGTTATTTATAGTGATGCATCGAAGAAATGACTTGGTTGTGTCCTTATGCAGAATGATAGGGGTATTTCATATGCAACACGATAGTTGAAAATTCATGAACAAAACTATCCTACTCATGATCTCGAGTTAGCAGCTATGATCTTTTCTTTGATGTTATGAAGGCACTACCTCTATGGTGAAAAATGTGAGATTTATACTGATCACAAGAGTTTGAAGTATATTTTCTCACAAAAATAACTCAACATTTGGAAAAAGAGATGGCTTGAATTACTCAAGGATTATGATTATACGATACACTACCACACGGGGAATGAAAACAAGGTGGTAGATTCTTTGAGCAAAAAAGACCATGGAGTTTTGAACGTGAGGAGAATTTAAAGGGATCCAATTCTCATGGATCTAGTGAATATGGACATGGGAATAACCAAGGAAGGTGAAACATCAAGGATTTTTCAAAAGGTATTGAAACGATCTTTACAAGAATGGATTATGAGTTCTCAGACCGATGATGAAGAATTTAAAAAGAAGATTAAAGCTGTGAATGATGGGAGATTGAGAGACTTTGTGTATGAAGAAGGAATTTTGAAATTCAGGAAGAGACTTTGTGTTCCCAATATACCTGATCTAAAAAGGGAATTACTGGATGATGCTCATAGTTCCAATTTCTCTATAAACTCTGGGAGCACCCAAATGTATAGATATTTGAAGGAACAATTTTGGTGGGACAAGGTGGAGAGGGAGATTGCCGATTTTGTGTCAAGATGTATGGTTTGTCGACAAGTGAAAGATGGAAGGCAACAGCCTGGTGGAGTATTTCAACCTTTTCCCATACCTGAGTAGAAATGGGACAATATTACGATGGAATTTGTCGTGGGACTACCAAAGACTCCTAGATGGAACGATTCAATATGGGTTATTGTTGATCGTCTTACCAAGTCACCACATTTTCTTGCTATAAGAGAATATCTACCACTGGAACGTCTTCAAGACCATATATTAATGAAGTTGTGAGACTTCAAGGAGTACCCCTATCGATTGTTTCTGATCGTGATCCCCAGTTTACTTCAAGATTCTGGAAGAGTCTTCAGAAATCACTGGATACTGAGCTTCATTTGAGCACTGCCTACCACCCTCAGACAAATGGACAATCAGAATGGACTATTAAAGCCTTATAAAACATGTTGAGATCTTGCTCATTTGAATTTCAGGGTATGTGTGATCTGTATTTACCTCTGGTAGAATTTTCCTATAAAAATAGCTTCCATTCGAGTATTCAGATGGCACCATATGAAGCGTTATACGGAAAGAGATGTCGCACACCAACCTGTTGGGATGACATTGGTGAAGGAAAACATGTAGGTCCAGAAATACTGGAGGAAACAATGGAAAAGGTGAAGGTAATCTAAAATCACATCAAAGAAGCTCAAAGTAGGCAGAAGATCTATAGCGATAATCGGAGGAAGGATTTGGAATTTCAAGTCGGTGATCATGTTTTCCTGAAGGTATCTTCATGGAAGGGAGTCATAAGTTTTGGTATGAAAGGTAAATTGAGTTCCAGGTACATCGGACCTTTCGAAATTCTAGAACGAATTGGGGCTGTAGCTTTCTGGTTGGCAATGCTGCCAAGTCTCTCCAAAGTTCATGATGTGTTCCACGTATCTCTATTGAGGAAATACATGCCTGACCCAATGCATGTACTCACCTACGAGGAATTAGAACTATAACTCGATCTGTCTTATTTCAAAGATCCTGTCATGATTCTTGATACGAGAGAACAAGTGCTGAGAAATCGGACGACACGTCTGGTAAACGTTTTGTGGAGAAACCATAAGATGCAAGAGGCAACGTGGGAACCCAAGGAACATATGATGAAGAACCACCCGATTCATTTCATACATTAGTATTCTAGAAATTTTTAGGACGAAATTATTTGAAGGAGGAGAGAATGTAACACCCCAAGCTTCTACAGTACACTTCTCTTTGAATAATGTGATAGTGTGTGTTGTACGCAACATCGAGTTCTAACACACCACAACCAATCCAACTAGCTGTTATGAATTGTAATACCTACTCTTTGAAAATATATATATTTTATATTTCAAAATGGACTTCATTTTTGGAATCGGAATATCGAAATTATCCTAAGTTGAATTTTTGGTATTTTTCTAAGAACTTCCAATTTTTATGAATAATGAAAAATACTTAAAAACAATTTTTCTAATCAAAATAATTTATAGTGATAAATTATACTATTGAGTGATTTTAAACTATAATTATAATATATTTTTACCATTTTATCCAATGGTGTTCATTAGAATTAATTTCACATTGAAATTGGACATAAAAAATTGTCAATCTTTTGATATATATTGTTTCTTAAAAACACGCTATTTGTTGTGACAGTGGGAAGTAATTATATAATTATTTAATGAAACTTATATGTTTTGAATTTTTTAAAATAGACATCATTTTTTAATTTGGAATATCAATTATATCTTAGGGTAATATTTTGGCATTGTTCTGAAAAACATCAATTTTGGATGAATAGTGAAACCACTAAGTGGTAGTTAAAAAACTGAATTTTTCCTAAAACATAATTTTACCACTTCTGTGAGTGGAATTTTGAAAACCCGAGAGACACGGTTAATATCAAGTTTTAAAATGTGTTTCAATGAGATGAAAATAATTTTTGGTGAATAGTAACTTTTTACTTTTATTTACCACATTTAAAAGTAAATAGGGTAATTAAGGGTAAAAATGATATTAATATTACCCAAAAACATGTCCTAATTCTATTGGACAATTGTATCTCGACCAAAAACAACCCTAGGAATAAAATATTATCATTTAGGTCTACTTGGATTAGATTAGGACATTTATTATTATTTAATTCAAAGAAGAGTTAAGAGAGTTTAAATCAAAGTTTATTTACTAAAATATTTGTAATATAGGGTTATACATAAGATAAATTAGATTGTAAATTTTCATTATAAAGATAAAACGATTTCATACATAATGATATTTTATTTATAATTTTTAGTCATTAAAAATGTTAATTTATTTATGACACAATGATGATGCAGTAATTACCATAATAGTAGAAAAATTAAAATAATTGATTTTATAAATACCCAAATAAATTTAATTTGATACTTTTATGAATTACACTAATTTTATAGGTTATTATGACATTTTAGGATTGAGTTAATAAACTTTTTTCTAAATAATAGTTCTATTATGATTTTCACAAAAATCAATTATTGAATAGTGTCAAAATTGACATAAAAGAGTTTTTATAAAACATATTATATTATTAATTGATATTAAATTCCTAAAAATCTAAGGATCGGCCAAGAGACTTATATCATGATATTTTAATCATTAATGGACCACTTGGGGGTCTCTTGTATGTATATAGTATGTTTATTAACTATATAATATAAAAATACAAAGTGATATGGTAAGTGTCTAACTAATTAACTAAGAGTTAAAACTAAAAGATAAGGTTAATATAATGATCCAAACCTGTCTAAATTCTTTTTGTTCAGTGTTTTTCGACCCATACCCACCTTAAACTTTAAATAATCCACTATGGAGCCATTATAAACAGAATATGAATTTATTATAAATTAATATTTCTAGCTTTTCCAAAGGTGCCCCTCACCCCTCTTATAAAAGGGCACTCCCCCTTCTCACTAATTCACACATTCAAAGCCTTTTGGTTCGGCCAAAACCTACCCAAATACACTCTAAACTTCCCTCAATACATCCTAGAGGCCTTAGATTGATCAGAAATCCAAACTAAGGATCCATTTTGATCAAATAAAAAGGAAGAACCCGAAGAAGAGGTAATGTTTTCACCACCCTTTTTCAAATTCATTTCTTCTTCAACTTCTTATTTCTTTGTTATTCCGATTATAAAATAATGAATCCAGTATCACCTATATACTGTAATATTATTATAAATATTGTAAAACCATATTCATTATTCTATCAATCCTTTGAATGACATGTCACCATACGTGCGTACGTACGGCTTACCGTCTCCACGTCGTGGTGTAATTGTTATTCAATATATTATTATTTGGATGTGTATAATAATGATCTGTAATTCATGTAAATAATAAATATAACATGATAATGATTATGTATATATGATATACTATCCAAGATTATATTATTTTAATATCAAAAGAATGATATTGTCGCTGGTGCGTACGTACGGACTACCGTCTCCACGAACGCGATGAGACTCATTCTCCATCGTATCCATTCAAGTATAATTATCATTTGATGATTTAAAAATAATGTTTAAGGACTTGATATCATTATGGATATGAATAAGATACAACCTATCCATGACAAACATGGCTTACGTAACAGAACATATAAAATAAAACGAGTAAGTTAACACCAGAAACAACGGAAATTCTAAGATATTATTAACAAAGCAATGTTAAAAGATCAAATATGATGTCATATGAATTTATATTGTAATGACCTGAAATTTTGAAAAAAATCTTGTTTCCTAATTTTATGTATTATTTTATTTTTATACTCAACAAAAATGTTTCATTTGATTACATGATTATAATTAAAATGAGACCGATGGGTTCTGACTAATATATGACCATTGGTAAATATGACCGCTGGAAACTAAACGTCTTGATTATTGTCTCTAAATACAAGTAATCATTGTTAATTAATATAGAAAGAAGATTCAATGGCCTCATCCAGTAGTCTTGGACCGATCGAAGCCCATCTAACAAAAATTGGGAAGGAGGTAGCACCACTGGGCTTTGCTCTGGACCAAACCCAAGCTGAACTTCATCGTGTGAAGCTAGAACGGGATCTCCTTCGCGAGAAGTTCAAACTGATAGAAATTACAACTCGTGCAATGTTGGCTGAGCCTTTCTTGGATTCTCTCACCTTATAACACCTTACACTTAGGTCCTATGCTGGTGTGATAAGGGGCTATGTAAGGAGACCGTAGCTGCCTTGTGTAATCTTTTGTTTTAAATAAAAATTGGGATTTCTTCTTATGATGAAGTTTATGAATTTTCAAATGACCGGATAAATATAGTATTCATATTTTTTATGAATTTTAGACTATGGATATTTTAAAAATGTTTATGTAAACCTTAAATAATTAAAAATGTGTAATGATTTTTGGAAAATGGTCTTCTACAATTATGTTCAGTACGAAATTTAGAGTCTAATAAGATCAACTTAATTTTTGATGAATTGTAAATTATGAATAGTGATCTTATGATTAGGATTAGTAATGTGTCCAAATGGATTAGTAATCTCACTTAATGAAAGTATTAATATAATCTAGGCACCCTGATTAAGTAATGTGATTCAATAAAATGGTTAAATAACGGTTTCATAAATTATTAATCAAGTATTAGTTTTTTCGAGTGAATAGTGTTTTTAAATAAAAAATCAATTAAAAATATTTAAAAAAAATTATTTTTATAAAATGGATTTCATTTTTGAACTCAGAGCACCAATATTATGTTATGGTAATTTTTCGGGTTTTTTCAGAAAAAATGAATTTTCGGTGAATAGTGTATTTATTTAAAAATTAAATTAAAAATATTTGGAAAATTATTTTTATAAAATGGAGTTTATTTTTGAAATCAGAGCATTGATATTTGGTTAAGGTGAAATTTTGGGATGTTTCTGAGAAAGTTAAATTTTCAGTGAATAGTAAACATACAGTTTTAGGGTTTCAGTATGTTTAATGACATCATAACTATGTCATGATGATATCATGAGATATTTTAAGGGATGGTCGACCAAAGGTGGTGAATTATTGTATGGGGGCCCCATGTGGCCTAACTTCATGGGAAATATCTTGGGAGATCACATGGTTTTGAGAAAACCACGTTTGAGGTGTCCTTTGGCCATTAATGCCTTGTCCCCTCACTTTCCCTATAAATACCAAGCCATCCTCTCATCCATTTCGACTCCCCAACCTCTCCCAACGAGGTTCTGGTCTCATTACCTCCCAAGGAGTCCTCCCAAAGTGCATTCAAGCCCTCAAGGTCCCAACCTTTGTGTTTTAAGAGTTACGTTTTAAGGTAATGGATCTGACCTCTCTTTTTCTTTTCAAGAAATATTTTTTATGTCATTTATTTTATGCTCCTTGTTATTATGTTAAAGGATGTTCTTTTATACTCCTATTACTGCCCTTTTTTATTTTCATATGATGAGATACCCCCTCTTGCTCTCATCAATTTATTTTAAGAATATTTAACTGGCGTTGTTAGGCTGCTGAATTTTTAAGGGGATTCTTTCACCTTTCTCACTTTTCAAAGTTCTACTTTCATGTCAAGTCTTTCAAGTTCCTTTTTATTATGTTGGGTTATGATATATAAATCTATCATACTGAACTTTTATGTTAATATAATTAGAGACCCTATTTGATCTCATCAATTCATTTTTGTTGATGTTTAAGTGACGCCGTTAGGCTGACGAATTTTTAAGGGATTCTTTCACCCTTCTCATTTTCAAGATATATTTTCATGTCAAGTCTTTCATGTTATTTTATATTATTTTGGTGTATGATATATATATCTATCATACTGATCTCTTATGATCATATGATGAGAGACCCCATTTTATCTCTTCAATTCAGTATTTTGATGTTTTAAGTGGCACCGTTAGGCTGCCGAATTTTTAAGTGGTTCTTTCACCTTTCTCCTTTTTCAAAGTTCTAATTCCATGGCAAGTCTTGAAAGTTATTTTTTATTATGTTGGGGTATGATCTCTATATCTATCATACTGATATTTTATGTTCATATGATGAGAGACCCTATTTGATCTAATCAATTCATTTTTTGTTGAAGTTTATGTGACGCCGTTAGGCTGCATAATTTTCAAAAGAGAAATCTTATTTTTGTCTTCCATTAATGTTCTTCATTTCATATGGTATGTCTATCAGATTTCATTACCATGTTCTTAAATACTTTATATTCGGTTCCCCTACTGTTTTATGGGTCATTTATGAATGTTTTACACATGTCCCCTCTCTTTTCAATGTTTTCTCAAACCCCGAAACATAGTCGTTATGCTGTAGAATTTTCGTCTCAAAATGCCTCTCTCTTTTCTCAAAATTATTTTATGTTATAAATTGAATACTAGAAGATCTTATTTATACAGAGGTATTCACATATATATCAAAAAATTTTATTTTAAATTCTGGGATTTATATACATGAAACACGTTCGCCCCTTCCGTGGGTTTAAAGTGACGTAAAGATCATGTCTTTAAAGCAGTTTGTGAAACGTTATGATTATGAAATGAAACCCATTTATATTATGCTATATGGGTTATTTATGAAATGTTTGATTATTATATATGTGGCTCACATGATAATAAAGACAAATTAACGGTGCACCCTGATAGCGCTCCAATGCATTGGTTAATGATGTAACCACTAGAGATTACAATTTTCACGATATCTTGGTGAATAACCTTGGTAATTTTCAAATGAAACCTTGGGCATGGACCTTGGTGATATGTTCATGATTGTATTTATTAAATGTTATAGACACATATTTAAGTTATGAAAAATGTTATTTTTATTATGATATGCCTCATGATTTCATTCTCATGCCTTAAAGTTCTTTTCATGACTTTATTGATGTATCTCAAGTTCATATGTAAAATGTTTCGCTTATTTCCCTTACTGGGCCTTCTGCTCACCCTTTCTTTTGATTTATGTCCCCAGGTTATGAGATGCAGTAATGATCCTAGGATGAACTTAAGGAGAAGCCTTTCAAGTGTTTAAGAAGAATGTTTTATGTATTATGTTCCTGGTTTCCAAGACACTAAACATTAATGATCCTCAGTTTTGTGTAATGTAATGAAAGTTTATGTTATAAAAAGGCGGGATTCTATATTTGTTATCAAAGGATGGATTAGTTATTTGTGGAAATTATGATATGAAAACTTTTGGAAGAATCCTATAAAAAATCTTATATATAGGAAATATTCATGGTATTTTGGTGAGTATTGAGTAATGGGTTGCCAAGAAAATACATCCCTGTCTGGATACGAGCAGGTAGAGGTGGCTCTGGCACAGATGTACACAGGGGTAAAACCCGAAAACACCGCTTTGAGATAGACTCAAACGGGATCTGGTACAGGACAACGGTTCTTTCTGCACTATTGGTTACGACACTCCCGGGGGATATGCTTTGGTAAATTCATAAGCTTAGTATGAACCATTGTTAAAGGAACAAAGATAAAATCAAGTAATGATTCACATAAGAATATATGATAATGGATAACCAAGATGGGAACCTAGGGGATCACAAGTTAGGGTATACGTTTCTTCTACTAGTTATCTTTATATGCTTTAATTTTCTTTTCATGATTATTGGCTAAGTATTTAAGCCCCTAATTATAGTTTCTTTTCTATGTTAATGGTGGGAAATGGAAAAACATGTCCCAACAACCAATGTGATAGGAAATGCTACCATTGCCGTACTAATATGACAAAGATGATTAGGGGATTAAAAGATGATTATTATTTTGGAAGATGTTCAATATTTTTGGGTCCCTATATGATCGAGGTAAATAGATTACTACGGTATTTTCATTGAGGAGTAAGGTTGACCTATATTTTGAAGAATCGATGAATTTAAGGTGAACTTATTGTAATATAGGTTACTTATGGAAATGATTAACCTATCTTGGGGAAAATATGTTTAGGTTAGCTAATTTTTTTATAAGATGTTATGTTTGGTTGATGTTGTTTGGAGATGAACAATGATGTTTATTTTGAAAGACTATGCTATCAAATCATTCATGTATTTGGGATTGAATCTTAGTTTGGTTTATTTTGAGGAATTTTAAGGACCGTTATTTATGGAATGGTCTATGATGAAATTTGGATAGTACCATAGAACTTTGAAGATTTCAAATTACTTTCCATTCCTATGGGATTATTTCTTTTTGAAGAGTTTTTTTACCTTACCATTTCTGTTTTTGGGATAATGTTTAAAGATAGAAGAAATAGATAGTTAATCTTTAGTGGATTATATGATTCTCTAGAAGATGATTCTTGTGTTTTAATGAGACCAAGTAGTTTTGAATGCTCATTGTTTAGAGAAAAGATTAGTTTTGGGTAGAAACTTATTAAAGGATGAAACTCTGCATGAAGATAGGTATATTTCCTTATATTTTTGTTTTATGTTGTAAATGAATTCCTCAAAATTATGGAAAGGAACGTAAAACAAAAATGTTTTTGGTTTACTTTTAATACTAGGTAATCAAAGACCATTTACAAACATCATAAGTTTGAGATTTTCATATGGTTAACTTTCTCCTAATCATGTTTTCTATCACTCTCCCTCAGAACTTGACCCTTTCTTTTCTCTTCCATGTCCATGTTTTCCTACATGGAATCTTAGTGTGGGTTAACTCGGGTGACCTTTGTACTTCCCTTTCTTTCTTTTAAAGTAATAGTTTTACTGACTCCTTTTCCAATGTGGTACATTCAATGAAATTTCCAAACCCAATTTTTAAAAATTGCGAGGACTCAATTTCTTAAGGGGGAAGATTGTAACGACCCGAAATTTTGAATAAATCTTGTTTCCTAATTTTATGTGTTATTTTATTTTTATACTCAACAAAAATGTTTCATTTGATTACATGATTATAATTAAAATGAGACCGATGGGTTCTGACTGATATATGACCATTAGTCAATATGAACACTGGAAACTAAACGTTTTGATTATTGTCTCTAAATACAAGTAGTCTTGGTTAATTAATATAGAAAGAAGACTCGATGGCCTCACCCAGTAGTCTTGGACAGATCGAAGCCCATCTAACAGAACTTGGGAAGGAGGTAGCACCACTGGGCTTTGCTCAGGACCAAACCCAAGCTGAACTTTATCGTGTGAAGCTAGAACGGGATCGCCTTTGCGAGAAGTTCAAACTGATAGAAATTACTACTCGTGTGATGTTGGACAAGCCTCCCTTGGATTCTCTCACCTTAGAACACCTTACACTTAGGTCCTATGCTGGTGTGATAAGGGGCTATGTAAGGAGACCATAACTGCCTTGTGTAATCCTTTTTTTTAAATAAAAATTGGGATTTCTTCTTATGATGAAGTTTATGAGTTTTCAAATGACCGGATAAATATAGTATTCATATTTTTGATGAATTTTATAAAATGCATATTTTAAAATGTTTATGTAATCCTTAAATAACTAAAAATGTGTAATGATTTTCGGAAAATGGTCTTCTACAATTATGTTCAGTACGAACTTTACAGCCTAATAAGATAAACTTAATTTTTGATGAATTGTAAATTATGGATAGTGATTTTATGATTAGGATTAGTAATGTGTCCAAATTAATTAGTAATCTCACTTAAAGAAAGTACTAATATAGTCTTCGCACCCTGATTATGTAATGTGATTCAATAAAATGGTTAAATAACGGTTTCATAAATTATTATTCAAGTATTAGTTTTTCGAGGGAATAGTGTTTTTTAAATAAAAATTCAATTAAAATTATTTAAAAAAATTATTTTTATAAAATGGATTTCATTTTTGAACTCAGAGCACCAATATTATGTTATGGTAATTTTTGGGGTTTTTTTAAAAAAATGAATTTTCGGTGAATAGTGTATTTATTTAAAAAATAAATTAAAAATATTTATAAAATTATTTTTATAAAATGGAGTTCATTTTTGAAATCCGAGCATTGATATTTGGTTAAGGTGAAATTTTGGGATATTTTTGAGAAAGTTGAATTTTCAGTGAATAGTAAAAATAGTGTTTTAGGGTTTCGGTTTGTTTAATGACATCATAACCGTGTCATGATGATATCATGAGATATTTTAAGGTATTTTCAACCAAAGTTGATTAATTATTGTATGGGGGCCCCATGTGTCTTAACATCATTGGAAATATCTTGGGAGAGCACATGGTTTTGAGAAAACCACTTTTGAGGTGTCCCTTGGCCATTAATGCCTTGTCCCCTCACTTTCCCTATAAATATCAAGCCATCCTCTCATCTATTTAGACTCCCCACCCTCTTCCAACGATTATCTGGTCTCATTACCTCCCAAGGCGTCCTCCCAAGGTGCCCTCAAGCCCTCAAGGTCCCAACCTTTGAGTTTTAAGAGTTACGTTTTAAGGTAAGGGATCCGACCTCTCTCTTTTTTTCAAGAAATCTTTTTATGTCATTTATTTTATGCTCCATGATATTATGTTAAAGGATGTTCTTTTATACTCCTATTACTGCCCTTTTTATGTTCATATTATGAGAGACCCCTTCTTTCTCTCATCATTTTATTTTAAGAATGTTTAAGTGGCGTCGTTAGGCTGCCGAATTTTTAAGGGGATTCTTTCACCTATCTCACTTTTCAAAGTTCTAATTTCATGTCATGTCTTTCAATTTCGTTTTTGTTATGTTGGGTTATGATATCTAAATCTATCATAATGAACTTTTATGTTCATATAATTAGAGACCCTATTTGATCTCATCAATTCATTTTTTTGAAGTTTAAGTGACGTCGTTAGACTGCCGAATTTTTAAGGGATTCTTTCTCCCTTCTCAATTTCAAGATCTATTTTCATGTCAAGTATTTAAAGTTCATTTTTATTATTTTGGGGTATGATCTATATATATATAATACTGATATTTAATTATCATATGATGAGAGACCCCATTTGATCTCTTCAATTCAGTATTTTGAAGTTTTAAGTGGCACCGTTAGGCTGCCGAATGTTTAAGTGGTTCTTTCACCTTTCTCCTTTTTCAAAGTTCTAATTCCATGTCAAGTCTTGAAAGTTCATTTTTATTTTGTTGGGGTATGATCTCTATATCTATCATACTAATATTTTATGTTCATAAGCTGAGATACCCTATTTTATCTCATCAATTCATTTTTGGTTGATGTTTATGTGATGCCATTAGGCTGCAGAATTTTCATAAGAGAAATCTTATTTTTGTCTTCCTTTAATGTTCTTCATTTCATATGGTATGTATTTCAAATTTCATTACCATGTTATTAAATACATTATATTTTCTTCCCCTACTTTATTACGTGTCATTTATGAATGTTTGACACGTGTCCCCTCTCTTTTCAATGTTTTCTAAAACCCCGAAACATAGCCGTTATGCTGTAGAATTTTCGTCTCAAAATGCCTCTCTCTTTTCTCAAAATTATTTTATGTTATAAAGTGAATACTCAAAGCTCTTATTTATATAGGGTTATTCACATATATGTAAAAAATTTATATTTTAAATTCTAGGATTTACATACATGAAACCCGCTCTCCCCTTCCGTGGGTTTAAAGTGACGTAAAGATCATGTATTTAATGCAGTTTTTGAAACGTTATGATTATGAAATGAAACCCATTTATATTATGCTATATGGGTTATTTATGAAATTTTTGATGATTATATATGTGTCTCACATGATAATAAATACAAATTAAGGGTGCGCCCTGATAGCGCTCCAATTCATTGGGTAATGATGTGACCACTAGATATTACAATTTTCACGATATCTTGGTGAATAACCTTAGTAATTTTCAAATGACACCTTGGGGATAAACCTTGGTGATATGTTCATGATTGTCTATATTAAATTTTGTAGCCACATCGTCAATTTATGAGAAATGTTATTTTTATTATGATATGCCTCATGATTGCATTCTCATTCCTTAAAGTTCTTTTCATGACTTTATTGATGAATCTCATGTTCATATGTAAAATGTTTCGCTTGTTTCCCTTACTGGGCCTTCTGCTCACCCTTTCTTTTGATGTATGTCCCCAGGTTATGAGATGTAGTAATGAACCTAGGATTAACTTAAGGAGAAGCCTTTCAAGTGTTTAAGAAGAATGTTTTATGTATTATGTTCCTGGTTTACAAGACACTAAACATTAAAGATCCTCAGTTTTGTGTAATGTAATGAATGTTTATGTTATAAAAAGGCGGGATGATATATATATGATTCTTTTATAATTTAATAACAATTATTTCACCGTTATACAGGAGGTTAACCTACCCCCAACCAAGGAAAAGTACAAGGTAAGGGTTTATTTCACAATCTCTTCATTATCCGAGGTTGTTTATACGTAATAATCAATTGGGGCTTCTTTATCATCCACATTCATGTTTCTTAAAAATGTATTTCAAAACATTTTTACTATTTACTAGAATATGAGTTAAATTCATTTATACCCTTGTTTGACTTTTTATAAGAGGTTTATAAAAGAATCTTTCTGTCATTTGCCAAACAAGGTGCTTTTTAACCTTTTCGATAGAATTAAGGTAAGAATGTTTTTTTAACTTATACGACGGGTGAGGCTATTTTCTGCCATTATAAAATTTTAGAAGCATCCCTTATAAGCATATAAGAATATTTTCAAAGAAATTTTTTTATATTATATGAATCTTAAATGATTTCAAAATAAAAAGATATATTTCTCTAAAAAGAGTTTTGATTTCATCTATGTCAACATCCATTGATGGATTTTAAGCTTATTTGAAGATGATTTATTATGAAACAAAACATCCATATTCTATTGAAGGTTTTGTGATATGTTTGACTATGGATATGTTATTTTTATACACTTCCTGTTTTATGGTGAATGTATTGGCATTTCGTATTCTAGTTTTAATACAGATGTTTATGTTATGTTTAAACCTTTTTATATGGGAATTCATTGGACCTAATATGTGATGGGTGGAGCCCGCTATAGCTCCTCGATGCATCAAAAGGTCTCATGAGACAAAGTAGTTTCTTGGAACAAGGACTTGGAAAAATATTATTTGTAGTCTTGGCACGAGGCCTTGAATATGTGGTTATGATAGTCTGGCATTATGTATTCCATCATTATGAAAGTGGTTATTGATATTGAATGTGATTATTCTATTAGTAGAATATCAATGTGAATAAGTAAATGGTATTATCTCATTCTATTATTTCCCTTATATGTTGAATTCCAAGTTTAAAAGGCTTTTGTTTTAGTTATACATTTCCATAAATGTTTGTTCTTATTTATGATAGTTTCCGCTATATTGTTATCCTTGCTGAGCATCTGAGCTTGCCCCTTTCAATGTTTTATTTTTCCTAGGATGTGAAGAAGTAATTTATGAATGACCATCAAAGATAGTATGTGGGGATTTGAGAGTGGGCTACGAAGAACATATGTTGTTGTAGTTTTCATTTTTATGATATAATATAAGACTTATGAATATATCTAGTGTTTCCAAGGCTACTAAGACAATCGGTCTTTCGAGATTTGATATTTCTTGTGATCATGCCAATGTTATGTAATAATGCACTGACTCTGGGTAACTGGGGTCGGGGCATTACAATATACCCTATAAAAGGGGTAGAATATGCACCAAAAAAATAAATAAGTTGCGAAGGAAGCATATGTGCATTGAAATAAAACTGAGATAAAAGAAAATTACCTTCTATATTACATTATTTGAACATATATGTTTATAATGGTGAGACTTTGGGAAATACCATATATCTCATGATAGAAAAATTATGTTTACATGTCTTACGAAAATAAATCTACAGTTATATATTTCAAATAGATGAAAAATATTAGTGTTTACTGTGTCCATCTAAGTAAGCTTGATGTTTTTTACTCCCTGATTATAAAGTGCATCTATGAACCTATTTAATTCTTGGTATATGTGAGTAAAAATGATGTTTATGGAGTCAAACAACTCAAGGCACTCTATCAATTAAAAAAACTCTATGAGAGATACCATTTATTATACCTGATTGCATAAAAAGTGGATTTGGAATCACTCTCCCACCATATCATTGTCCAACATATTTTCCATAACTCAACACCTCATTAATGAAACCTAACATTTTAGCTTCAAGATAAAAATTGACAATATTATGGGATAGAAAACCACTAATGGTATCACAATTATGGTCTTATAAAATGGATTTGCACCCCAAGGGTCTTGTATTTCATTTATAGGCACCATTCAGATTCACATTCACCTACCTTGAAAAGAGAGGTTTCCATGATTCCTCAAACATACTTAAGGGGGGAATAATGTTCCCACAAATCCCATGATGACTCATAAATAGTAAATCATGGATAGAGATGTTATATTGTCTATTATTTCATTGTATATGATCCCATGATAATTGTGATGAAATCAAAAAATAAAACTTGAAGCATAAGAATTATATTCCTATGAATAAGAGAGTTCTTGCATGTCCAAATTATGTGAACCACATTGTCACCATCAACTAATAGACATTTGGGAAGCTATGTAGAGGCTTTAGTATTTGTTCAAGCAATGAGAATCCTTTTAATGGAGGAATAATTGCATCACATAAACACAAAGATATGAATGATGGTTATCCAATGAGTTTACATTATGGAACAACAGAAGACAAGACTGTCTAATTCCTCTCTATGTTGATGGGACATCACACATTTTGATGGGGGAGAGATTACATTGTTATAAAAGTGTGCCTAAATTGGAATTCTACTATGGGATGTCCTCTAGATAAGTTAAAACATTAATGGATATATCTGTAATCTCTTATATTTATAAACCCATGAAATTCCTTAAGGTATATACCCTATTTAATAATAATAGAAGTGAAAAGAAATCATCTTCCCAGTTCTAGAGAAACCGCATACAAGAATATTATCTTAAAGAACAAAGGTGAAGTCTTAAATGATATAGTTGATCTCTTATGGAGAATTTGAACAAGAATCACCAATAAATTTCTCAATTTCCATCTACAAATTAGTTGTAGAAACATAAATATAATGACTTTGGAAAAGGAGAGAATATATCCAATTTTTTATCTAGAATTTAATCTTGGGGTTTCTAGTGAGAATCTATTAAGAATTGGATATGATTTTAGAGAATGATTCACTGAGTGATTTCTGTATATATAAATTCATTTAATTTATGCTATCTATCCATATATCTAAGTGAAATATTTATTTTAGAAAAGAAATATAGTTACAGACCCTAGTATTGGGTATTTAGATAAATTGAACCTATAGAGATTCATTAAATCATGAATTTTTTTAATTCCCAATCCTCGATAACTGATAGGATTACACCAAGGTTTCTAGGACACAATTAAAATTTTTATTTTATCGATACTTCCCATACCAAAAAATATCCCACTGCTAGAATTAAGGGAATTTATTAGAGTGTTGAATCACCGATAAATAGTAACTAGATAGTCCATCATTAAAATAATTATAGAATTAACAATTCATATCCTTCCCTCCATGGGTAATCCTTTCCCTTTCCATGAAGCCAGATTCATTTTGATCTAATTATGTTTATTGGTGAAGAAATTCACCTTGGGCCTACCCCAAAATAAGGGTACACAAAACTATTGAAAATGAATCACTCCCTATTTAATATTCAATTCATTTAGAATATCCAAATTATTAACTACTAGAAAATTATAACCACAAATAATCTAAAGCATTTTATGAAACAAATCATTGTCCCAATACTCTTTCATAGCGAGGATGATTTTTCTTGACTAGATGGATGTTTCTTTTATCCACATGGGTAAATATAATGATTTCATCAACAAATAAAAGTTGTGAGGGATAATAAATACCTCTTCCATCTTTTAATGTCTTGAGGGTACCTTGATTAACCAATTTTTATATAAGTATACCAAGATAACATTTAGAAATGGAAAATATGACTGAGATAGTGGGTTATAATATTTAACCCATCATAAAGAAGAGAGTAGACCACTATGAGAGCCCTTATGAATAATTGAGATAACGGTAGAATTAATGAAAGGGTTAATCTAGTTAATTTAGGTCCCATGGAACCCAAATTCCTCAAGAATTATGAAAATGATATTCTAATCCATAGTGTTTGATAAAAATATAATTTCATCATGATAGGGATTAAGCCACCACACAGAGACTTTTTAAAAATGCTTTCAAAATATAATGCAGTGTCGAGAAAATCTAGTATGGATTTTCATTTAATAAAACCAAATTTTATCCCGAAAAATATTTTATAAGATTGGCCATAGAGCCTAAAAGTCAGGATCATTTTAATGAACATATAATGATAATTGATGATCGAAATGGATTTTATATAGTCCTCTTCAAAATAATTTTCATCATTTAGAATAATTGGTATTAATTTTTATTTGACACCTAGCGGCTGTTAGATGTTTTTGAAAAATTAAATCACCAATATGCATAGAAAATACTGGATAACATTCTAGTATAATTGCAAAACACATTTTGAAATGCTTCTAGAATTAGGGATCTCCCTTTATTGAGGCTAAAGTTAAATTCATTGATCTTTAATTCAGATGAAATTTTAGTGATCAACCTATTATCTTCTAGACTAAAAAGAGATGGAATAACATCATTAATTGTGCCTTAATTTTATGAATAACTATATATTAAATTATAAAATATATCCATAGGGACTATATAAACTATATTTTTATTTTTGATTATTAAATTTCCATCTTTATTAATGTAAAGTGGCCTATTTTATTTTCTAATTCATTCAATGGATTTGTAAAAATCCAAACATATATCTAGAAATTTAGTCCCCTTAATCATAAAATATTCCATTTGGATATTTTCTACAGGATGATCAAAGAATAATGATTTAAAATAATCCCATTTTCACAGTTGATATCAGTTGAAAATCATTATTTTTAGAGGCATTCTGCACTTTCATAATATGTTTTCCCAACATTTTAATGCCCCTATAAATTGATGTAACAGTATACTTACACTGAAACATTAATTTATACTTCATTAATTTGAGTTTCATGACATAATTATAGGCATAACAACCCCAATTCATAGAGTACAATGTTTCAGAAAAAAATGTTAAATCCATCTAGTTGATTAACCCAGGCCCTATATAATATGATAGGTTAGGTGGGATTGGAGTACCTATTCAGAAAAAATAAATGAATATGATGGTGGTGCGAGTTATTTTTTCAAAAAGTGATATAAGATATAGAGTCTTTGTAGTCTGGCACCAGCTTAACAATAAAGGATAGATAAAATTTTCTAGCCCTCCTTTTGAATATATATCTTCTATAGTATGTGTATTTTTCCTTGAGTAGTTTGAATGGTAAGAGGTTATTTCAAAAAAAAATTCATTGAATTCTCTAGAAGATATTTAAAAGAATGTGTCACCGATTTCTCATAAGGGATCATGATATAATTGAAGTATCATAAGACAACCCATGATTTATTAATGAGACTAATCAAAACATTCAACTCCATATAGATATTTCTTCTTTCATGATACCTATATTGAGAATAAGTAAAGGAGAAAAAAGTGAGACATCCATTAAGCAAAACATCACATGTAAAAGAATGACCTCCCTCCGTAACATGGTTAACATTACCAAAGGTGATGTGTGAAATAACCAATGCATATTCCAAAGTATGGGATCATTTACACATTCCCATAATGTGATATACCATGTTCTTGAGATAAGATTATTTTCAATAGAATTTTTTTTGTTCAGATAAACCAATCACTTTTTGGATTATGAGTTTGAAGTAATTTCATTAGAGAGTAAGAGTTATCAGGGTTAAATACTACGTGAAATTTTCTGAATAACACAAACAAATATTTCTGGAATAGGAATAAGTACCCCCTAGGGTTTTTGCTTACTAAATTTTTTTTAGTTGATCCTAATTTCCCTAATAGACTTATTTTATAAAGGTATTCATGTATAGTTATACTATCTGCCCATTACATACTTGGTTTTGGGAGAGAATCCCTACAAAATTAGAGGAGGCATTTTCATTTTATAAACCTTTTGTGATATGGAATTAGAATGAGTAATCTACCCCCCCCCCCTAAAAACATAATTAACTACAAGAATCCCCCAATTATTATAAATAGGGTTTCCCTCTTTTTTTTACCACCCTTTAAGATTTTATATGGAATATTCTGATCCATCTTCCTCTTCATCCACCATATGAATCTATAATTTCATGTGAGTATCTTCTGTGGCGGAATAGAGTTTTTCATTATCTGTCAAGACATTATTTCTAGCATTCACACTTAAATACTAGACCACTTATAATAAAATTAGTGAACTAGGATCCATGTTAAATTCTCCTATGATGGAATTTTGTTAATCTGTATCTGAATCAGAATAAGTATCATTTACTTTAGAAAAATGTTTAGTATGAAAAACATCACCCATAAGGATAACTTAAATGGGAAATATATTTTCTACATCCAGACTAATGACATTTAGAATAATACGTGGATAACTGTGATCAATTACCTAGATGTTTTTAGTGATTTTTTTAGAGGTTTATCTTTTTTTATATGAAACTAAAAAACTATTCCTATTTTCACATCCTTTTATTCTTTATATTATTTATTGCATATTTAACATTTCTTTTGGTGGATTATTCAATTGGAAAATGAGTTCTCTACTATTTTTAAAACATTATAGAATGGTGATCTAAATTAATATTTAACTTTGATTTCATGTTTTTGATAAATAAATATTAAAATGAGAGACTTTGGAAGATTTTATTTAATTTTGGAGTTAGTAATAATTCTAAAATAGTATCTGGGGTCCCGGTAAAGAGTGAGTTCATCCACTATGAGTGGAACACTTACATATGAAGCTATATTGTTGTGTATTTTATGGTGCATGTAGATATTTCAAAGTCCATGAAGACTGATCCAGAATTGGGTTGTGGATTTCTTATTGTTGAAGGGATTGAAGTAAAGTTCCCATATGAAGAGTATATAGACACTAGGATCCAAGGAGATGTTGAAACTCTCCAGGCCATACTGATTAATTCATTTCAATTAAATAAAAGGTGGAAGAACATTCTTCTAATAGTAATTATACCCTAGAAAACAAAACCCCACCATTTCCCATGCCTTAATTTAATATTTAGAGTAATCTATGGTTTTGAACCCATTATAAGAAATAAACAGAAGAGAAAATAGAATATACATATCTCCATTCACATCTGCAAGACATTCAAATCACCCACCATCGAGAAATTACCTCTATCCAATTTATAGATTCTGGTTTCACTTCTCGAATAATCATTTAGAAATCGTGAGGTTTTTTGAGTGATTCATTAAAGGATACTTCTTTTCTATGGGAAAATATCTATATTAAAATTTATTCAACCTGGATTCAAAAAAAATTACACTCTTGAGTAAACAATTCCATAGTCCAACCTGGAAACTAGTGATTTTCACATTCTCTATAATCGCAAGGATCTCAAGCATGATCCATCGCTTTATCATGAAATCATTAGACAAAAATGTTTTATTTTACTATATAATGTTTTAAATATTATTATTAATTTATACTCGATCCATATCCATATTTTTAATATCATAGAGAATCTAATTATTTCTTATTATCACCACCTTTTTAATAATATTTCATTATTAACCTTGTTTTGGGTGATAAGTACTTAATTTTCCTATGCATGTTTTGTCCTGCAGATCATTGTTCTTATACCTAAGGTATAATTACATTATATATATAATTATATTAACATCATATATATAATTTATATTCAATATATACATTTTCAGAATCATTTATGATTTATGAACATTGAATATGAATCACATCGCGTCGTGGAGCCTGTAGGTCATACACAAACAAGAGTGACAATATCTTTCCCTTAACTGTGAAAGGGTGAGGATGTGTATGGTTTTTTAATTTTTCTATAATCAATAGAATTTAATAATTATTATATATTTTATTTACATCCATCATTATATTCATCCATGTAAATTACTGATGAAAAACAATGTACATCATGATGTGGATTTGGAAGGTCATTCGTACACATGTGAGACACTTTTGTTCTTCATAGTATGAATAGAAGGTGTAATATGGGTTCTATGATCACAAAAAAATCTCAGAATATATATGATACTTGAGTTATTAATTTATAAAAAAATAACACACTATGAAGATGTATAAGAAGATTTGAAGTTGAATGATCTGGAAAGGTTGATTACCTCATCTTCAGTGTACTTCCCTTATAACTTATATTAAGGGACCTAGGATGGCTACTTTAGAAAGAACATATCCTTAATAAAAATAGGAACTATTTTGAAAAGTTAATTTTGATGTTTTTGGTATATAAAAAAGGCTCACAGGGTTGTGAAGAAGTGAGGGAGTTAGATACCTTTTTAACTGGGGTGAGGGGCATTTTTAGAAATCCTCAAATATTAAAATATAATAAATCCATTCAAAATAAAAAAGACTTAAAAAATTCCACTAAGTGAATTTGGTATAATAATTTATACTCGATCGTATCTCTTATGGGATTATTTGTTATATTTTATGTTTATTAAATAATTATAAAAAATATTAATATAATAAAATATAATTATTGTAAATTTTAAACTATTCATTGAATTTGACTCCTAATCACACAAGAAATTTTTTTAATTCTAATATAGTAATTTAAAAGAAATCTATAATATATTAAATAAAAAAGAGTGATAATTTGTAACTATCTTTTATTTAAATAATATATAAGTTATTTTCTTGCAAAAGAGTCTTTTAAATGAAATAAATTTATATTTTAAGATAATAAGTGTTGAATAATATTCATAAACTAATTTTTTTATAGGTTATGGTCAATGTTATAACCTTTTCTTTTTTTAACCATTATTTAACCCCTTTATCTCTTAGTGTGACTACATGGATTTGTGCTCATTTATGGTTAGTGTAGTCACTAAAAAAATTAAAAAATATCAATAAATTGATCACCGATGTCATGTTAAACCTTATAAAAAACACATTTATAAAGTAAATATATTTTTTATTTTTATATCATTGAATAATGTATTATTTATTTTAAAATTTTATTAATGTGAATTTTTACATTATTCAATACATTGAATTATAAAAATAATTACACAATAAGATAAATTAGAACAAAATATTTTATTATATCCCTAATATGTTCATATAATTAATAACATTTGTATATAAAAGTATATTAAAAGTATATTTAAATTAATATTTGTAATATAATTTATTTCATATTTTTCACTAATTGAATAATTACTACATCATCATTATGTAATTATTTAAGTACTAATTTTTGAATAAAAAATTAATATGATCTAGAAAATTATATAATCATTAAAAATAATATTTACTTTGGTAGATACCTTTTCATAACTCAATGTTAAAAAATTTATAATTATTAAATATATAATTTTGATATCATTGACATTTTTGGAAATAAAATATTATAAATATCATAACATCATCGAAATGGACTTAAATGTCCATATAAAAAAATTAATTGACAATGGACTAAATTTAATTATATAATAAAATTTGGATGTGTGTTAGGGTCATTCTCTTGTTCTCATCATTTCATTTATAACATAAATTACCCTATTTACCCTTTACCATGGTAATAAAAATTACCATGGTTCCTATTCATATGGGTCAAAACTAAAAGTTACATATTTAATAACTTTGGAACTTTTAAATGAAAATATATAAACCAATTTTAAAAATTAAAAACACATAAGATGATGAATTAAAATACAATTTAATACTACAAATGAAATGAAAATAGTTTTCTTGAAAAATGCATTTTTTAACATCAAAATTTTATTATTCCAAAATAATTTTTTATAATAGTTAAAAATTAAATTATTTATATTATAAATAAATTAATATTAATTATGTTAAATTTATAACAAATTAAAAATATAATATCACTTTTAATATAAATAATGTGACATTTTTATAAAAATATAATTTATTAATATTCCCTAAAATATCAATCCTTATAGAAAAATACAAAGAAATAACCCTAAGGTAATTTTGACATTACAAATTACAAAAGAAATTTTATTTTTTAAAATAATGATTTTCAAAGGTCAAGCATTTAGTTTTAAAATATATGTTCTATTATAGTGTGACAAAAGTGCCTTTAGAAAAAATATATCTTTTAGGCATAACAAATGACTTATTCTTATCTAATGCTTATAAAATATACACTATTAATTAAAATAATATTGAAAATATATAATATATAAATTTAATAATGTGGTTATTACTATTTATTCTGATTAATTTACCAGCTTGGTTATAATGATAAAATAATAATATTTTATTATTTATTTAAGATTGGTGTTGCATGCAACATAAGATGTTGAAGATATTAAATTTTAAATGTGGTATACCACAAAATCAAGGAGTGTTAAATTATCTCATTCTCCAATAAATTTATTCCTCAAAATTATTAAATTAACTTTCATAATAAATGGTTGATACATGAATATTACTTTTTGGGGAACCCACATTGTATATAGGATTAATAAAATACCCTCTTAATGGGAAGGAAAGGTCACCAAAAAATTAGGTATTTTAATAGGATAACATTACCTGGAATGTAAAATGTGGACCTGTAGGAAAATATTACTATAATGTTATGATGTAGACTGATAGAGAACAAGGTAATATTAAATCTAAACGTTAGAAATCCATAAATATTGTTATCATTTAAAATACCATTTATTTATCTGTCTGAAAAGAAAACGATTAATGTTTTTTTCAAATTTTTTCCAAGAGTTTATAAATTCTTTTATTTTTTATATAAATCACTTATGAAAATTCACTTACATGATTTATTTTTATATCACAAGAATAATATAATCACTTGGTTGTTATTTGATCTATCTCTACTCTATTTAATAAACCATTAGATGGATATTAATTATTAATTCTTATTTAGGATATAATTTGTTTTAAAAAAAGTTTGATATGTAATTACATTAGATGTTAAGTATTTACCAAAATAAATATGGTTATCAAAATTGACCCTATATGATAAATCATATTTTACCGTCACACTACTTTTTATAAAGTTAAAATTAATCCATTCAAAATGTTAAAAACATTAAGAATCGTCCAAAATATAATTATAAAAAATTAGAAGGAAGGTCAATAAATGTTAAAAATTAATAAATCATTTTATGCCCCAAAAATAATGTGGCAAATATTTTCACATAAAAATATGAATAACATTATATACATTAAACTATAATAATTACAATTATGATTCTAAAAATAATATCCTAGTTTTTTTGAATATAATAAATAAATCCAAAAATGTAGTAAACCCAAAAAAATATAAAATATAGCATCAAATCAATAACTTTTTCCATGGTCACCAATTAAATTCCATAAAATTTTACTTAACATTATATCAAGATTATTCACATGTTATGATTATCCATATTTAGTAATGTGTTTTAAAAATATCAAATATACATAAAATCACTAACAACTTTTATAGTCTCCAATAATAATTCCACTTAGTGTGACCCTATATATCAATCACAATAAAATTTTTATAAACAAAGGGAAAAAATAAAAATAAGACAGTGGTGAGGTAAAATTAGTAGTAAGGGTTAATTATAGTTGAATATAACTTGAATAAATAAGAATAATAAATATAAAAATGTAAATAACAAATAGTACATTCCATTTAATCAGTAAAATCATAATGACATACAACCATATGTTTTTTCATAGTGAAAATCCAATGGATTATTATAACTGAATTATGAATGTAGGAAATGATAAATTATGAAATGTCATGTATCTAGATCACGAAACATTGTTCCATAAATAACTATGACAATATTGTTTTTCTTTATGGGTTGAATCCATTAGATTCTTCATGAAAATAAATATAATGGATTTTTCACCATATGATTTCATCTCAAGACACTAATAATGCATCAAGGGGCTATCTATAACTGAGCTCCACCAGTATCTTCCATCCCTAATAATTCCTCTTATAATGAACAATAAGTTTTATTATAAAACAAATTTCTTTACCCAAAAAATATCTATATTTAATTAAATAATGGTTTTACTAAAATATCCACAATTAATAAAATAACGTTCAATATAAACACTATATCTAAAATTGTATACAGTTATGAAACTATAAAATGATTATCTTATATGTATTAATAATACATATTTATAAAATATTATAAATAAAACACTATATAATAAATATTAATTTCAACAATAATCTTAGCATTACATAATCAATGAACATTAAGCTTATCCTAATGAATAGAAATTGAGTTATGAAATCCCTTACCACTTGTGATTTGGATAATTGTATGCCCCATATAAGAATAAAATTTTAAAAAACTATAAATATCATGAGAATAAATAGTTTCATGATATAATAACTAAATGAGTTGATATATAAACCATAATAAAGAATTAACTGGTTAATAAATAATATATACCACCGAAATAAAAGTTTGAAGAAAATTTGTCCCCTTGTAATTTCCATTACATGAATTTTATTTAAAATCATGTATAATGGTTTAATGAATGTATATAATTTATAATATAACCATATTCCAATTTATCATATCATATATGATCATTTTATATCATCTTATAATTTTTTTAATAATATTTCATCATTTCCCTTGTTTCGGGTGTTAACTACTTTATTTTACTCTGCATGTTTTTTAGGTAATTCTTGGTTCTTGTAAATAGGAAATCGTTATGTCATAAATAGAGTTATATTAATTTAATATATACAATATATATGCGTTGTATATTTATAATTACTCATGAATGGTGAACATGGAAAATAAATCTCATCGCGCTGTTGAATCAATTGGTCATACATTTGTACGAGAAACAATATCATTGTTGTAATGGTGAAAGGGAAAGGAATTGGATTGTTTATTTAGTTTAATATATCAAATTTCATGTCATAATTATCATATATATCCATAATTTCCATCATTGTACACATCCATGTAATGTAGTAATGGAAATCAAATTTCACTAGGGTGTGGAGATGGTAAGTTATATATAGACACATGTGTTGCTTCAGTTCATCAATGGATAGATAAAATCATGAATATGTTTTTCCCAAAATAATAATAAAATATAAAGATATATATTATATAATAAATATTAATTTTGAATGAAAAACCTATGATGATTATGTAGAATAAGACATAGACATGAAGGAGTTGGAAAGGATTATTTACTCTTCTTCAGTAGATTGCCTTTAAGAATTATGTCAAGGAACCTATTGTAGGTCTATTGGAATAGCAAAAAACTAAATAATATAATAAATTATTTTCATATGTTCAATGGGAAGGGTTGAGTATATCTTGAAGAAACAATGTAATGTTATTATAGGAGGGAGGATGTACCCTTTTATAATTGATGTGGGGGGAACTTTTGGAGGTCCCAAAAATATTAAAATATATTAATATTATTATAGTACAAAATAATACAAAATGGATTATAAATGAATGTGTTTTTATATTGTGAAATATATAATACCCCCTTTAGTGTTATCTAATAATTTAATTATTTTTATATAATTTTAATAAATATGTAATCAATAAAATATCATTATAGTAAAATTTGATAATATTCATTTAATATGACATCCAATAAATCCAAAAAATGTTTATATTTATATATAATGACATAAAACCTCTATAATATACCCTATAGATCTATAAAATTCGTTTAAATGTATAACTAATTGAAAATAAAAAAAATAAACCTCTAAAATCAATTTTTGTTTCTATTAATTAAATAAATACACTATTAATACTGAAGAATCATTTAAGGTAATTTTATGATTTATATAAATTAAATATAAGTTTATATATTGAAAATTATTTGATTACGATTAAAAAATACATTTTGGTTTGTTCATATCCCGATTTTTCCCCTCTATGGACAAATAAACGTAATTTAATACAAAGAGAGTGACATTTTTTTAACTATAAATGATTTAAAAAAGTACATGTTATTTTCTATGAAAATGATCCACTAAAAAATAAAATTATATATTAAGGTATATGTATTGAATTCTCTTGAACCAATAATTTTTGTATAGGGATTAGGTTGTGGTTATGCCCTTATCTTTTGGATTTTACCTTTATTTAACCCCATTAACTCTTACCGTGGAAATATAGATTTTTAATATTTTAGGGTTAATATAATGTTATACAATATAAGATGACCCATAAATGGATCATTGATGAAATTTTAAATCACATCACAATTAGTTGGAAAAGTTTATTATTTTTTAATATTATAAATCATTTTAAAAAAATATGTATTTTAAATCATCTTTAATGTAAATTCTGACATTATTCATTTCCTTGACTTTTAAAAATATCAATGCAACAAAGTAAATTAAATAAAGAGTATCTTATCATATCCCTACAATTTAAATATTATGTATAGAATTATTTTATGATATTGTTTAATTGATAAATTTTTATTTATTTAAATTTATATATTTATTTTTCATTATTTGATATTTTCATTTATAAAATAAGTTCTCCATATTCATTGGGTAATTGATTAAGATATATATATATATATCATGTTCTATGAATTAAAACTAAACCACTATGATATAAAAAACTCTTTTAAATCTCAAAATAATATTAATAGTAAAATATACTATTGGGATAACTCTATATTAAAAATTGTATATTTATTAAAAATATGAGTATTAAATGTTTGACATTTCATTAAATAATAATTTATAAATATCATAACCTCATCCAAATATAAATAAATGGTAAAAAGAGAACACTAATTGATTATGGATAAAATTGATTTATTAAATAATATTTGGATATGTCTTAGGTTCAGAAACTAGGTATTAACATTTTAATTTTAACTTTAATTACAAAGTTTATACATTTCCATGGTAAAACAAGTACCAAGGTAACTATTCATATTTGTATAAATGGATATTTTTATAAATGTATAAATTGTGAATAAAAATAGAAATCATTTTTCAAAATTAAAATCATATAATTTTCAGAATATAATTTAAAACTAATCCCTTAAAACACAGTTTCCTTGAAAAAGAATTATTTATCAAAAAATTATATGTAATGGAAAATAATGTATAATAACGATTTTGATTGAAACTAATATTATCATTCAGAATATAATAGTATATATTTTACACTAATTAAAAGTTTAAATCATTAATTAACATTTAATATAAAAAAGAATTTTATAAAAAATTGTATTTTTTACTATTCACTACAAAATAAATATTTTAAGACAAATAATAAGAAAGCACTCTATGATAATTTTCAAATTAATATTTTAAAAAATCTATTTATATTTTCAAATATAATTTATATAAGTTTTAATATTATATTTATAAACATGTTCACCTTTAAAAGGAAACAAAACAGCCTTTAGAAAAAATATTGATTTTTAGGTGGAATTGGATTTTTTTACTTATGAAAAAAAAATTTTGGACAAAGGTATAATAATTTAAATTAATGTATATAATATATATATTTCATAATAGTGTTAATATTATTCATTCATTCTAGTTTAATGGATATGTTATAATGATCACTTAATAATATTTTAATATTCATTTTAGAATGGTGTTACGTTAAAAGTAAGTTATCATTGTGATTAAATTTAAAAAGAGACACACCTAAAATCAAATAACGATATTAAATTCTAATTATATTTTTTCCAATTTTATTCATGATTATATTCCTTACATTATTACACTTTCATAAGATGTATAGAATCGCATCCAAAAGGATTGAAAGGTTTGGAAGTCTTTGTTAACAACATACATATTTGACATTCAAAAAACCATTTAAACAGAAAATATAAAAATAATTTTCATGGAGAAAAACATTAATTATGTAAAAGTAAACATACATATCAATCTTAATAAACATCATGGAAACTTAGTTTAAATAAATCACTATAAAAGGGTGAGATAAAATTTTGTATGGATTATTTTTAGGGATGAAAAATTGAATCAATAATCATAAACAACGTATAATGGTAAATAAATGAGCACACGATCTATTTAATCAATTATCTATGAATAAACACGATCCATAGAGTTTTTCGTAGTTAAAATACACTAGATAATAATAACGTAATTCTAAATTCATCAAATTAATTATTATTGGATGTTATGTATCTGAAACCTGAACCACAATACCGTCAAGACCAATCAGAATTGGGTTTAATTATTTGTCTAGAATCATGTTTGATTCTATTATGAAACAAATTCAGATAGATGTTTTCCAACTTATTTTGTATCTTGAGACTACCAATGAATTGAATGGATCTTCTATATATGGTCCTCACCCATTCTTTCATGTCTAGTGTATTATTTGTATATCAAAATGATTTTTAATTCATGAATCAATAATCTTAAAAATATCCATATTTATTTGTGGATATTTATTTAACAATATTTCTACAGTTAATGAAATATGATTTAATGTAATCATCGTATGTAAAAATTTCCTATGGATTAAGGAATTTTCATTACCATGATACAATAAATATAGATATTCAATTCTCTTAAAAGATGGTATAAATTAATCATATGCCCATTTGAGTAAGAGGAAAGAGTTTTTTTCATTGATGAATACAAATAACAGAAAAAATATTTTTTGAAAACTTATTGAAGAAAATATCATTTTCATTTTGAAAACAACTTTTTTAAACAAAAATTTTACATAAAAGTTTTCAAATAATTTTCATGGAAAATAACCCTTTAAATATAAAAATGATTCATTAAAAACATAATCTTCCGGGATGAATATAAATTTATTCATGTCTTACACATTAAAAAAATATTCCTTTCACTTCTTAAAAAATATCTTAACGGGAATTGATTTGAAAATGACCTTAATATTTCATTAAAAACATTTTATATAAAAATAAATCTAGGATTAAAATTAATTTTTTATAATCCTTTTTTGTGAAAATATTTTTATTGGTGTGGATTATAAATATTCCACTTTGGATACATAGGTATATAAAATATTGAATAATGATGTGATTTGTGAAATTGACCCTTATAAATATCATATCATTGAAGTGAATATTGATCAAATGAATCAGTTATGTGTGATTACTATAAATCCACATTATAAACTTGGAAATACAATATAAGAACATTAAAATCTATTTTATAAATGATAATAGCATTAAAGAATCAATGAATGAGTGTATTATCCCAATGAATGGAAGTTCAGTTATGAAAACCCTTACCTCAGGTTCGATATCCTTCAATTGTCTTCAATCCCCCTATTCTTCGGCACACTTCCTCTATATCTTATCTTAATGGATCAAGGGTTGGTATCTTTGGAAGACATGTACCTATAAAACATGTATATTTTCATCGATAAAGGAAATCATCAGGGGTTGGTTGTGTTAGAAGACTCTTTAATGTGTGAATAACAGAATGAGGATGTTCCCTTTTATAATCAATGTGAGGGTAAATTTTGAACAATCTAAAAAAATAATATAAATAAATTATTTGATATAAATGGAAAATAATATTTATCTAGAAGATAAGATATGTATTTATTTATATCCTCAAAAATAATAATTTTTATAATATTTTATATCACGTTATTACAAGTATCTATTGGATTTAGCAGCTATGTAATACTTTTAACTCTTACCATGATAGCATGGTTTTATAACATTAAAGATTAATATAGTTACTATAAAATGATAAAATATCAAAAAATGGATAATTGATGACATTTCTTTACATTATTCCTATTATTTGGTTGAATTTAATATTTTTCTTAATTTTATATTATTTAACAAATATTATTTATTTTAAAATATCATTATTTTCAATTTGACACTATTTAGTACATTGACTTTTAAAAGTAACAATAAAAAATTATATATTTATGGAAACTAATTGATGAATCATTTAAACTACAATGGTATTCTATAAAAAACATGGATGACAAAAATTATCTCAAAATATATTTATGTCAAAAATTTTAATATCATTTATTTGAAATCTCCATTATTGAAATAATTACTCCATCACTATTATACATGAATTGAAGATAAATATTTATTTTATAAAATAAAAAATGAATTAATATGATGAATTTAATTACATTATACTTGAAAATAATATTTATAGTACAACATTACCTATAGATCAACCTATATAAATATAATTTTATTACTAAAACATTTTAATGTGACAACATTGAATTTTAATTACGTGTACTATTTTAAATATAGTAACCTCATCCAAATAGACATAAAAACGAAACTAGATCGGTTATGGATGAATTGGAACTATAAAATAAACTATTTTCATGTTTTTGCGTCGTTTTCTCAATCATAACATCTTATTTTATACCTAAATTATCCAATTTACACATTAATGTGGCCATAAGAATTTCAAAAGTTTCTACTATTATTGTTTTTAAATAATAAGAACTAATTTACTAAATTTGGACCTTCCAATATAAACTATTTAATACTTTTTTTGAAATGGAAAAAAAGTAATATCTAAGATTTAATTAATAATTAAACTTGTAAAATGGAATGAATTTTTTTCAATAAAAATACAATATTATATATTATTATATTATTATAGAAAATTCAACAATGAAACTGATTTCAATGAACTTATTTGGATTATTAATAATATAATATACAAATTTTTACATTTAAATCAACTTAAATTATAGATTTTAAATACATTAAATAATTATATAGTTTAAAAAAATATGCATTTTCACTATTTACAAAGAAAGAAATATTATATATATATATAAACTATTCACCCTAATCAAAATTTTAAATTAATAATTTAAAAATAATAATTAATTTTTATAATATTATTTATCAAAGTGTCAAAAAATTATTTATTAAAAAAGTGCGCCCTTAAAAGGTGGCAAGACCGATTATAAAAAATATAGCATTTTTAAGAAATTTTTTACTAATTCTTATCTTAAGAACATAAAATACATTGGTTGAATATTATTACAATGGTTTAAATATGTAATATAAAATTTTATTTTGTGATTTACTAATTGTAATTAATTACTACATTAATGATGATTTGGAGAACTATATATTTTAAATATATAGTTAATACAATTCACAATAACAAATTTAATGATAAATTTATAATGGTAAGGTTAAAAAATAATTAATAGTATATCATTGATCGTTTAAAATTAATCTTGAAAAACTCATTTCACATGTATCCTTAGTGTAACCTTAAATTTCATAATCATTATCAAAACGGATACTCATGATTAATATGATTATTTCCTCACCATGTTCGTATAAATGTTTTGTACATTGATCTATTCTTAAATATTATGTTTGGAATTAGAAATTCAAGATGCGTTTTTCATTCTAAAATAAATTTAATGAATCATAATATCCACACTAAATTATTTTGGCCATTAAATATATATATAAAAATAATAATCACATGTTATATAATATGATTAATCATACATTTTTCTTAATCAATAATATATAATGACCTACGTAATCATTTCTATGATTAGTTAATCTTAGTACTTATCCATAATATGTCATTCCAAATTAAAATATCAATAATTTATAAGGTGTGTAAAATAATTACCGAAATCAACATAACATCAGATTTTCGACAAACAATATAATTCCTCTCTTTTTATCACGTAACAAATATATGAATACTTTGATCACATTTATACATTAATGGAAATATGAATGCTTGTATAACAAAAATCATAAGTTCTTGACTAAATTTCATAAATCCAAACTAATCATTATCCTAGAAAAGTAACATAAATAATTACATCATTTACTACATTCTTGGTCACAAATACAATCCCTTGAATATATATTTTTTATTATAATCTCAACATTAAGAATATATTAATAGATATATTGTATCAATCATTTTTTATAATAAATTTATATTTTCCAAAAAGTATGTTATCCTTATTATTCGTAATATTCAACATTTTCTCTTAAATCCTTAATGAATAAATATTGGATTATTATACTGATACATTTCAAAATATATATACCTACAATATCATTAATAACTTATTTTTAAAACATTATTCAATTATCCAAATAATTGATATATATAATTTTTCTCTTTACATATATCAATAGTGTAATCATGAAATTGAACTGGGCATTAATCAAATAAATCAATAAAAAATTTAGAGATAAAACAAAATATTATCATAACATATTTCATATATAATCATATCAATCTATAATTAATGAAATCATATTTAATCATAATCAATGGAAATTGACTTCATAATTCCATTATCTCATGATTGAATTCCATTAAATGTGTTCTAAACCCTTTATTAATGGTTAAAATCATGTTACTAATTTATGAAATAAATATATTCTTGATTATGATAACATATATTATCCTTTTATATCATATTATACACCATTAATTAATAATATTTCATTATTACCCTTAATTTAGTTGTTCACTACGTCATTTTCCTCTGCATTTTTTATCGTGTAATTCATGGTTCTATAAATAGGATATCATTCCAGTATATCTTGATATTAAGGTCATAAAATCAATATATATTCATTTTATATGTTCTTAAATCCATTCTTTGATGTTAAACATGAAAAAAATAATCGCATCGCATCATAGAGATAGTAGACCGTACATATGCAGAAGTGATGGTATCATTCCCTTAATAGTGAATGGGTGGGAAATGGATGAAATATTAATTTTCAAAAAATTAATATCTTGTAATGATTATAATATATATCCAATATTTAAATTATTATAACCATCCTTGTATATCTATGATGAAATGTAAATTACATCGCAATGTTGAGACAGTGGGTAGTACATGCACATGAGCGACGATATCATTCCCGTAGTAGTGAAAGTGAAAGGAAGTGGATACTATATTTATTTTAATAGATTTGTAATCATGTCATAATATATATATATATCCATTATTTTAACCATTTTACCCATTAATTAATGTCTAGAGGAAAACCAAATTACACCATAGTGTGGAGATGGTAAGTCACACATACACACATACAATACATTGATTCTTCATAGGATGAATAAAAGGGTTATATTGTTGTCCCATTATCTTAATAACAACTCATAATATATATGATATTGGAGTTGTTATTTTAATGTTGATAAAACATGAAATAATAACTTTAAAGAAGAGATGAACAATGATTTTGTAAAAATGATTACCTTTTCATCGGTTGACATCATTTAGAACTCTCCTCAATGGATCTAGGGTTAGTGTTTTTTGAATACTAAGACCTCCATAATGTAGAATATATAGTATAGAAATTTTAATTTCAATGTGAAATTTCAATGTTTTGTGGAAAAAATTATTGAGGGAGGGGATAATATAACAACATAAGATTTTAAGGTACGTCTCTTTTTGAAATTAAATCTCTTTGATAGATTATATTGAAGAAAACACCCATCTTATATGAATAATAAACTATTTCATTATGATCATTATAACCAATTTATTAAATTTGTGGGAATGAATAGTTTTAGAAACATTTAAAAAAATTATATATTATAAATATTCAGTCATATTTTTTAACATTCATGTAAGAGATTTCATTGGCATAAGCTAATAATTAAACCAATTTTATGCATAAATGCTAAAATTTATCATAATGCAGTTCTTTCAACTTTTAATGGAGAAATATTTTTAGAAATAATTTTACAAAAAACTTAAAAATATATTTTACAAAATAAAAATAATTTTTTCATTTTCAATCTCAACATTATCTTAGGGTGAATATTTATTATTTTTTTTGAAAATATGAACTTTCAAGTGAATATTGGAAATAATGATTTTTAAAAAATTTCCAATTTCAATATATTAAAAGTACATATAGGTTTTAAATTTTTTTCTCAATGTTACTTAACTACTATTTATTTATGTATAATTTAATTTATTCTTATATCTTATTTTGGTATATGTACAATTGTGGGTCTAAAAATGCATTTTTCAAGTGACCTATTTTATGTTGTATTTTATGGTTTTAATAACAAATTTAATAAAGTAAAATATTTGTTTTCATTTTTTCAAATTTTATATATATATATATTGAAAATTTATAAATTCATTTAATAGTTCCCTTATGGGAAAGTTATAAATTAAGTCCACTAAATAAGAGGTAATCATCCTAATAGAAACTTTCCAGATTAATTATTATTGTGCTTCCTCATCACGTGTTCTTTACATTATAAAATAATAAATATAGTATAATAGGTATTATTTTATTTTATTATAATAATTAGAAAAAATAATACACCTTTTATATATTATATGAAAAATGAATGCTCTCCATGTGGATACATACGACATACAGAATCTTAGTTGTTGTCTAATTTGTTTTCCATCACCCATTTTAATGTATGGTTATAATGATGGAAAAATGGATATATATATATATATATATAATAATTATTACGTGATATTTATTTTTTAAAAATTAATATAGTACCCAATTCCTTACCCTTTATCCATTGAGGGAATAATATAGTCTGTCTTGTGTAAATACGACCTATAGTCTCCATGATGCGATAAAAATCATTTTACACATTCACCATTATATAATTATTATAAAAATATATATAATGAACAAATATTATACATATTACCCATATATAATTTTGGAGTTGATAGAACTATATCCCATGAACATGAATCAGGACTTACATGACAAAACATGCATATGAAAATAAAGTAGTTAACACACAAAAAAAGTAGATAACCAAATTTTATTAACAAATTGGTGATAATATGTCATAATTGGTTAATATATTATACAATAAATGTGAATATGGTTTTATTTTAAATTAATGACTTACTTTCATCCATTATATAGTAGTTTAAATCACATTGAACTAATGGAATGCACAAGGGAAGGGTTTTTCATCTGACTTTTTCTAATATGAGACATATTATTTTTTCAAAACTTTTTTATTTTTTGTGGTGTATATATTTTACCAATTATATGTCATATGATGAGTTTATTTAATCTAATTATATTCGATGTTTTTTCAATGTTATTATCTTGTGGGTCATACAATTTAACTAATTATAAATTGTTAATTCTTTCTTTAATAAATTTCTATTCAGTTGGTTAAACTTATACATTATTGACTATATAAAGATAAGATTGTATATGACATGATTTTGGTTTTCTTATTTTATTACTACAATTGTTTTTTTATTTAAATTGAATACATGTAATCGAATCATTTGGTTAGTGCTCAGTTCAATGATTTAATATTTCAAATGGTTTATTACCCAAATCTAATCATTTATTGGAATTATTTCACTCAATGTATACATTGGAGAATATTTCTATTAATTTTATTAAAAAAATTAATTTTTTTTAATAAAATCATTTTCCCCAATTTATTTTATTATAATATTTATATTGAGGAATCATTATATAATTTTAAAAATTATACCTATTTGGATTTTTCTGAAAATGTGAAAGGAATCATTATTTTTTAGTGAAGTACATGAAAGTAATTTTCATCCATCATTACCACTTAATGGTTTTAATTATTTATATATTTGTTTCAAGGGATATTTTTATAGAAATATTTTTTAATTTTTTTTTAAAAAATAGTTTTACAAAAATATTTTTAGAATGACAAAATAATTCCTCTAGAATGTTATTAAGGTTATTTTTATGAAATTTCAATTAATCAACTATTACAACCATTTTATGATACTCCAATGGCTATATGTTAAAATTAGACAATCCTTTGTGAGGTTTGGATATCCAAATTTATAGTATCCTAGATATGAATATTTACTATGTTGTATTCCAATTCTACTTATGGAGATTCCATTGATATTTATTTGATAAACTAGTGGAATATTTATAAATTGTTATATTTTTATCAATAAAAATTTCATTGATAAAGATTATTGATTTCTAAATAAATTTATTTATATTTATATGTGAGTAATGAGTTGGGAAGTCAATAACAAGAGGGGAATGTATATATAAAATCACTTTAATGAATCAATATTCTCAGGAGACAGAATTAGGTGATGACTAACCCTTCATGTTTTTTCAATGTAGAACTAGAGGTGGTATTACCTACATACTGAATATATCTTTTTAATGTTATTGACGGTATAGTGGTTCACGTTTGAGATATATTTCTTGGGAAAAAATACCTCAAGGTATCATTGAATCATTTTTGAGGTGATTGTGTTTGTTGACAATGTGGACATATATGTGATGATTGTTGACAAAGAAAAGCAATGACATACAATCATTTTGACAAAGGGGATTTCATGGTAGAATTTTGAGTTCAAGAGATGTGGTAAACGATACATGTTTGATTGAAGAACGTCGACAATGAGATGGATGATCTGTAGGCGGTACAAAAAGAACAGATACATGGTGGCACCATTTTCCAGTGTTTGCCAAATTTTTGGGCCTAAAAATCGCCAAATGGAGAAAAGTGGTTTTTGGAAAAGGGACTTGTGTGTCGTGTACTTGAAGGCTTCGAAACTTGAGAACTATATGGTTTTCAAGATGAGATCATCAAAATATGGCAAAGGGATTATTGTCGCGCAAGTATTGGTGGTGTTGGGCATGTGACTTGCACGTCATGAAAGAGACATGTGTGCCGATGCCTTTGAAGCTTGAGAACTTCCAATCTTATTTTTCGTGATTAGAAGATCAAAATATGGCAATGGAAAGTGGTTTTTCCATGTTTGGAATTGTTTTGCGCAAGTGACATCTATGGGAAGAGACCTGCGCGCCGAGACATGCGCACTGAAGGGAGACTTGCACACCGTCGCACAGGATGGTCAAATTGATTATAAATACTAGACCACCCTTCCTCATTTTGGAATGGAGTTCAACACTTTGAAAAATCAGATCTCTCGTCGTGCAAGTGTGGTGGTCGAACAAGTGGTACTGTGTCGCGCAACTGGGACATGTGCGCCAGTATTTGAAGTTGCGCGTTGTTTGGTAGTTGTGCACCAATATAGGTTTGGGCGTAAAAGGAAGAGATTCACGCAAGATTGGTGTTAGAGAAGATTGGGTTCCGCAAGTGTATGAGGAGGACTTGCACGCCAGTTTTGACCTGCACGCCAATACTTACACATCGAGGTAGAATTGCGTGCCAAGTAATGTTGTTCCCTCAACCATATTTTTGTGCCGAATGGAAGCTGGATGATTTCCTGATACCTTCAGTGACAAGTGCGATTCATCTATGGGTGAAAGTTGTGCTTCAACAGAGCAACTACATAAAGAGAAAGAAACATTCCTTCATGAAAATGAAGAGACCTAAAGGTCTATAAATTGTGAGTGGATTCCTTTCAGTGTAGTGAGTAGAGGAAGAGGAAGAAGCTGATCCTCTCCACAGGCAATGAGCCAGAGAGAGGGAAACAGGGAGTAACCTTTGGGAAAGTAGTGAGATGACCCTGAATCTTGTAAAGGTAGTGAGCTTGGGACAGAGTGACTGTGCCCAAACCTTGTAATCCACAACAAGTGAAGTATAATGGAATTTGGTATGACTGAAAACATGTTGGTGTATGCTTGTTGGACGTACCCAGTGAGGGTAAACCAAGTAAAAATCGTTGTGTCCTTTGCCTGCTTTACATTCTGTTTATATTGTGCAACAGGAAAGAGAGAGAAGAGTGTTTTTATTAACAACGAAACAAGATCATAACAGGCTTTAATTTTAAATTAGTCATACCCTGATTCACCCACCTCTCAATGTATTCATCCTTCTGGATCTAATAATTGGCATCAGAGAGAGGTTGATTTTAGTTGTTCTCTCAATGGAGGTCACTAATCATAAAAGAATTCCGATCTTCGACAGGAACAATTTTCATCTATGGAAGAATCAGATGCAACACTACTTCCAATCTTGGGGAATGGATATATTCCTAGTAGCAATGAATGGTATAACATCAAACATCAATAGTGGTGAAATATCAGAAGCTAAGCATCGAGAGTTGGATACTGATTCCAAAGAAATCAATGCCTTAAGGGGTTCCATATCCAATCCAATATATATAAAGGCGATGTCTTGAAAAACATCACATTCAATGCGGGAAAATTTATTGAATATTTATGAAGTAGATACAAAGGTCAGAGAGTAAAAGCATCAAGTGTTTTAGAACAAGTATGAAGACTTTAGAATGAACCCGAATAAGTCTGTTGATGCATTCTTCTACAGGGTAAATGTTGTTGTGGAAGACATGAAAGGTCTTGGAGAATTTATTGAAGACATAAAAATTATGAAGAATAACTTGAGTAAACTTCCACCTTGGTTCAATTAGAATGTTTCAGTGCTAGAAGATAAATATCCAAAAGGGCTGACATTGGATAACCTACACAACACTCTTGTTTCATATGAAATGAGAAATGATGATAATGATGTTGTGGAAAAAGGGAAATCCAGAGAGGTGCCATTCAAGGCCTTGAAAAATATCCCTATTGAAGACTCTCAGGAAGAAGAAGAGACGAATGATGTAATTTCATTCCTCTCCTCAAATCGTCAAATAGGAAAAGGAAAGATCAAAGGAAAACTTCCTCTTTCATGATTTAGATGTGGAAAGGTTGGACATCTCGTAGCAAGATTCCCCAAAACGTTTCAAGAGGAAAATGATGAGGATGAAGTTGAAATTCTGAAGAAGAAATCTTCAGTATATGTGAAAGGGAAGAAGCGGTTCAAGATAAATTTCTTCAAGAAGAAGAATATTATTTCATATGAAATAGGCAGTTCAGATGAGTCTGAGGTTGAAGAGGATGAGGAAATAGAGAACTGTAATGATCGAGGAGAAAATGCTATGGTGGCGGTCGTCGGTAGTTCTTAGGAAGAGGAAGAAACTGACGCTGGGGAAGAAGAAGAAGAAGTTGAAGGAAGTGTTGATATGGAAGCTGAGTTGGAAGCATCTCTTAAGGAGATAGATGTTTGGAGAGACAAAAGGAAGAAAGACAATAATGTTGTTCGTGGTGCCCAACTCTATATGCAGTAGCAGGAATATGAGAAGTCTGAGTTGTTGGAAGAAATTGAAAAACTCAAGTCATCAACACTAGAGAACTCAGAATTAGTTGGTGAGTGTAAGCTCAAGATTGAAGAACAGAAAAAGGAGATCGATGGCTTGAACACAAATGTGAAAGATCATGTCAAGCGTATTGAAGTGCTTGAAGAAGAAGTTTTTGGTATGTGGAAGAATGTTAATGACCAGAATAAACCCTTAATTCCCATTACATTCTTGGGAAATCAGGTCATTCTGAAGACTGAAAAGATGAAAGAGGATCCTAGTAGTCCAGCAGGAAGGAAGCAGAAATTGAGCACAAATGTTAAGGCTGATTTCGGGCTCGATTAGAAGTTAAAATCTATGGCAATTGATGTTATACTGCAAGCACCCATCCTGAGATTTAAGGTTGATTTGGGTACAAAGAAGAATCATAATATTTAGAGATCCCAAGTGGAAACTCGTAATATTGAAGTAACACGATGAAATGGACCTTATATCAGGTGTTATTGTTGTGGGAAGATGGGAGATTAATAGAATGTGTGTTCCATAGCCAGGAGATATAGAAGGGAACAGGAACAGAGGTGGCAGCCAGATAGAGAATAGTTTTCCAGAACATATTTTAAAGGATACTATTTTTGGTGCGAAGGATTTGGGCACATGGCTAGGTACTGCACTTCGACCATTCATAGAAATGTGCCAAAGTAGAATAAAATTGTTCACAAGCAGCAGATCAATAAACCGACAGGTGAGTTAAAAATGTAGAATAAATTTTCGATTTTTCAAGATGAAGTTGGTCCAACATTCTATGAGAAAGAAAATAAATATCAATCTATGCCATGTGTGAAGTAAAAAATTATGGACCAAGAAGAAGAAAAATGAGATGTCCATGGTGGAAAAGATTTCCCTTAAAGCATCAGATCGCTCTGGTGTGTGGATCCTTTATAGTGGTTGCACATCTCACATGAAGGGTAATATGGATCTTATTACATGCATAAAATATGACAAAGAATGAGTTGTCAAATTTGGAAATGATGATGGCCTGAAGATTGTTGGCTCAGGGAAAGCCATGTTTGGGGGCAATGAAATGAGGCGTGTTGCTGTCGTGGTAGTAGATGGCATTAGTCATAACCTTCTCAGTGTCAGTCAACTATGTGACTATGGAGACTCTATCTGATTTACTAAGAAGATGTGTGTTGTGAAAGGAAAATATGGAGACGTTGTTCTATAACAAAAAAGGACAAAGGGAAATCATTACCTTGTAGGTGGAGAAGAAGATTCGTGCCTTTTATCAAGAGAGAAATAAAACCAGCTGTGGAAAAAGCAACTTGGTCATCTATGCCAACCATCTATAGAAAATCTGGTAAAGTGTGATGCTGTTATAGAAGTTCCCAAACTATCACGTGATCGCACTCATACGTGTGATGCTTTCCAACAAGGGAAGATCATCAGAAATACATACAATCCAAATTAAGAGAAATCAACTGGAGTGCTTGAATTGGTGCATGCTGATGTATGTGGACCTATCTCACCTCGAGGTATATGTGGCAAAAGGTACTATGTTCTTTTCATTGATGATAATAGTATAATGGCCTGCATATTTTTTATTACCCATAAGACAGAGGTGTTCAGTTGCATAAAGCAGTACAGGAGGGAATCAGAAAGGATGATAGGGAAAAAAATTCTTATGTTTCGTACTGATAACAGTACGGAATTCACAAACAGTCAAGTCGAAAACTATCATGAGAAACAAGAGATAAGGAATCAAGTTTCATCAGTGAGAACTCCCCAACAGAATTAAGTGGTTAAGAGGAGAAATCAGATCATCAACAACATGTATAGAATGATGCTTATTGAAAAGGACCTACCAGAGAAATTTTGGAAGGAAGCAGTTTTAACATTGGTCTATATTTCAAATAGGTCTCTGTTGTGTCTGAAGGAAGGGAAGGCTCCGAATGAAATGTGGTCAGGAAAGAAGCCAATTCTTAAATACTTTAGAATCTTTGGGATTAAGTTCTTCATTATCAACAAATAAAATCACAGGAAGTTTGAGTCTCGAGAAGATGAGGGGATATTCCTTGGCTACTCAGGGAAAAGCAAAGAGTATAAATGTTTCAACAAATGGATGGGAAAAATTGTTGATAGCAATGAAGTCACTATTATTGAAAATGAACAGAATAATCAATGAACCAGTTAACAGTTTTTGGATGAAATTGATGATGATTTAAGCATCACAGGGGGAGCAGAAGTGGCAGATGCTGACTCAGAATAAGATACTGTTTATGAACAAGAATGTGCCAAGTCTTTGTCTGCAAGGAAGCCAAAGAATCGAGCTGAAATTGATAGGCAGAATATCATTGGTGATCATACCGCTCCAGTTTAGACTCGATGAATGAATTAATTACAGAAAATTTCGTCTTTATCTCCGGTGGATCCGAAATGTTTTTCCGATGTATCTGAAGATGAAAACTGGTTTCAGGCTATGTATGTAGAGCTTGATTAGATTGAAAAAAATCAGACGTGGGAGATTGTTTGAAGTCTAGTAGACAAGAATATCATCGGGACTAAATGGGTCTATCTCAAAAAGATTAATGAATATGGTTCGGAAGAAATCATGACTAGTGTGAACGTGATACTCCCATATAGTGGGAATAGATGTTGATGAGACATTTGAACTGGTTCCAATGCTGGAGACAGTCAGATTATTTTTGGCCATAGCCATGAAAAGAATGTTCAAAGTGTTTCAGATGGATATCAAATCCACATTCTTGAATGGTGTTCTATAAGAGGAGGTGTATATTGAGTAGCCAGATTGTTTTCTTATTCATGAGTATGAGAAAAACGTTTGCAGGCTGAAGAAGGCGTTGTATGGGCTGAAACAACCACCAAGAGCATGGTACTCAAGGCTTGATCAATACATGATGAATCTTGGTTTCCAGCATGGGGGAGTTGATTACAATCATTATTTCAGCAATGACATTAATCAAAGGATGATGGTGCTGGTGTATGTCGATGACATAATTTTTGGTGGATCAGATGAAGCTCAGTGCAGAAATTATTCTGAATACAAAAAAAATGAGTTTGAAATATCAATTATTGGAGAGCTAACGTTTTTCCTTAGTCTACAAGTGACACAAGGAAGTAATGGAACATTCATTTCTCAATCTAATTATGCCAAGGAGGTTCTGAGAAGGTTTGTAATGGATAATTCCAAGGAAATAAAGACTCCAGTTGCTACCCGGATGAAATTCCCAAAATATGATAATGTCAAGGTAGTTAATATCAAATAATACAGGAAAACTATTGGAAGTTTGTTGTACTTGACCGCAACAAGGCCATATATTGTTTTCTCCACATGCCAATCAGGGAGATATAAGAGTAATAACATGGAAATCCACATTCGTTCAGTGAAAAGAATACTGAGGTATATCCATGGCACGATGGATTTCAGCTTGACATGTAATGATAAATCGTAGATAGAGTTATTGGATATACTGATGCAGACTGGGCCGGATCAGCAGATGACAGAAAATCAACGTTAGGAGGTGCATTCTATCATGGTGGAAGTAAGATTTCATTTCATTGAGCACCGCAAAAGCTGAGTATATTGCGGCCACTCAAGCATGCACACAGTTATTGTGGATGAAGCAGCAGCTTGAAGATATGAGAGTTAAATTGTAGTCTCTAATTGGAATCCAATGTGATAACTCAAGTGCTATAAATCTCAGAAAAAATCTCGTACATCACTCAAGGATAAAGAACATTGAGATAAAATATCATTTCATCAAGGATAAGGTGGAGCAAGGTCTTGTAAAGTTGGAGTACGTGCCTACAGAGCTACAGGTTGCTGATATTCTGACAAAGGCCCTACCCAAGGAAGCATTTGAAAGGCATCTACTGAATCGCAGAGTTCAGTAGACTCCCCAAACATGAAAGAGTGTGGAAGTGGAAACCCCCCTCTCCCCGAGGTATCATTTTTTCTCCAATGTGATGATATGTGTTCTATAATATGTTACTAACTACAAAGGAGTGACCTTTGGGTTCGTTGACAAAGGGGGAGAAAATAGTGTCTGTTCAAGGGGGAGATAGTGTGGCTATTTGAGAAATCATGATAGATATGGGGAGATGTTGGCAAGTGAAGTTGTGAGATAAGGGGATAAATGAGAAAGGGGGAGAGTGTTAAATCTGACGATGCTAGAAGTGATCAATCAAATAATAGATATCACTACAGCTGAGGATCGTGATAATAGCAGCAGAGTGGTGTTGGAGAGTGGTAAGAATTTTTCCAAAAATTGGTATCAGTTTTGAAACAATTGGTATCAGTTTAATGTCAAAAGAGGGTGTCAGAGTTGAAGTGATTCATTGATAAACGTTTCATTTACTCTTGTATCTCATGCCGAGAATTTCTCATGTGGTCTTAGAGTATGTGTTGAGTAAATCCTTGATCACTATCAGAATTGCGATAGGCGAATAGTGGCTGAATAAGTAACAATATATCTTTTTATGGAAGAGTTGTCAACAAACCCATAGGGGGATATTTTTGGAAAAAATCCCTCAGGGTATCATTGATGCATTTTTGAGGTGATTGTGTTTGTTGATGAAGTGGACATCTTAGTGGTGATTGTTGACAATGAAACAAACTGACATAAAAACTAGTTTATAAAGGGGATTTCATGGCGGAATGTCGAGCTCAATTTCTTTGGTTAATGATCCATGTTTGATTCACGAACTTCAAAAAAGAGATGGATGATCTAGAGGCGGTACAAAAAGAACAGATAAATGGTGGCACCATTTTCCAGTGTTTGCTAAATTTTTTGGCCTGAAAATCGCCAAATGAAGAAAAGTGTTTTTTGGAAAAGGGACTTGCGTGCCATGTACTTTAAGGCTTAGAAACTTGTGCGCCATATGGTTTTCAATATCAGATCATAAAAATATGGCAACGGGATAAGTTTCGCGCAAGTATTGGTGGTGTCTCACAAGTGACTTTCACGCCGTGAAAGAGACTTGCGTGCAAATGCCTTGGATGATTGAGAAGTTGCGCACATGTGGTTTTTCGAGATCAAAATATCAAAATATGGAAAATGAAATAGGTTCGCACAAGTTTGAAATTGGGTCACACAAGTGACTTGTAGGGGAAGAGACATGCGCGCCGAGACTTTTGCACAGAAGGGAGACTTGCGGGCCATCACGCAGGGTGGTCAAATTACCAATAAATACGGGACCACCCCTCCTCATTTTGGAACAGTGTTCAACACTTTGAAAAATCAGATCTCCCATCGCGCAGGTGTGGTGGGAGCGCAGGTGGTGTTGTGTCGCGCAAGTTGGACTTGCACGCTAGTCTTTGAAGTTGCTCGTTGTTTGGTAGTTGCGTGCCAATATAGGTTTGGGAGTAAAAGGAAGAGAGTCGCCCAAGATTGGAGTTGGAGAAGCTTGTGTTGCGCAAGTGATTGAGGAGGTCTTGCGTGCTAGTTGTGACATGCGTGCCAATATTTTTACATTGAGGTAGACTTGCGCGCCAAGTAAGGTTGTTCCCCCAGCCATATTTTCAGGCTACGTGGAAGCTGGAAGATTGCCTGATACATTTGGGGAAAATTGAGAATCATCTACGAGAGAAAGTTAGGCTTCAACAGAGCATCTACATAAAGAGAAAGATGCATTTCTTTATGAAAATGAAGAGACCTACAGGTCTATAAATTTTGAGTGAATTCCTTCTAGTGCAGTGAGAAGAGGAAGAGGAAGAAGGTTATCCACTCCACTGAAAGTGAGCCAGAGAGAGAGAAACAGGGAGTGACCCTTGGAAAAGCAGTGAGTTGACCCCGAATCTTGTAATGGCAGTGATCCTGGGATAGAGTGACTATTCCCGAACCTTGTAATCCATAGCTAGTGAAGTTTTGTGGAATTTGGTACAACCGAAAACCTGTCAGCGTATTCTCCTTGGATATAGCCCAGTGAGGGTGAACCAAGTAAAAATTGATGTTTCATGTGCATTATTTACATTCTGTTTATATTGTTCAATAGGAAAGAGAGAGAAGGGTGTATTTCCTAACAGCGAAACAAGATCAGAACGGGCTTTAATTTTAAATTAGTCATACGCTGATTCACCCCCCTCTCAGGGTATTCAGCCTTGTGGACCTATCAATTTCTATCAAAGGGAGGTTTATTTTAGTTATTCTCTCAATGGAGGTCACTAATCATAATGGAATTCCTATTTTTGATGGGAATAATTTTCGGTTATGGAAGAATCAGATGAAACACTACTTCTGATCATTGGGAATGGATGTATTCACAGCAGAAATGCATGGTATAACAGTAGACATCAATAGTGGTGCATTATCAGAAGCTGAGCGTAGAGAGTTGGATGATGAAGCCAAGCATTCAATTCCTTAGGGGGTTCCCTATCCTATCATATATATACAAAGGTGATGTCTTTCAAAACATCACAGGACATGTTGGAAAAGTAAATGAATATATATGAAGGGAATACAAATGTAATAGACGCAAAGCTACAAGTGTTGTGGGACAAGTATGAAGACTTGATAATGAACCTGAATGAGTCTGTTGATGCATTCATCGACAGGGTAAATGTTGTAGTGGAATACATGCGAGGTCTTGAAGAAGTTATTGAAGACATAAAAATTGTGAAGCGCATCTTGATAATACATCTAACTCAGTTTAATCCGAAATTTTCAGTGCTAGAAGATAAAGATCCAAAAGAGCAGACATTGGATAACCTACACACCACTCTTGTGGCATATGAAATGAGAAATGATGATAATGATGCTGTGGAAAAAGGGAAATCCAAAGAGGTGGCATTCCAGGCCTTAAAAAAGATCACCATTGAAGATTCTCAGGAAGAAGAAGAGACAGATGAGGTAATGTCATTCCTCTCCTCAAATCATCAAAGAGGAAAATGTATGTTCAAAGGGAAACTTCCTCTTGCATTATTTAGATGTGGAATGGTTGGACATCCCGAAACAAGATGCCCCAAAAAGTTTCAAGAAGAAAATGATGAATATGAAGTTGAAATTATGAAGAATAAATATTCATCCTAAGTTAAAGGGAAGAAGCAGTTCAAGAGAAATTTCTTGAAGAAGAAGAATCTTCTTTCACATCAAATAGACAGTTCAGATGAGTCTGATGTTGAAGAGGTTGAGGAAATAGAGAACTGCAAAGATTGAAGAGAAAATTATGTGGTGGTGGTCATTGGTAGTTCTCAAAAAAAGGAAGAAACTGACGCTGGGGAAGAAGAAGAAGAAGTTGAAGGAAGGGTTGATATGGAAGCTGAGTTGGAAGCTTCTCTTGAGGAGATTGATGTTTGGAGAGCCAAAACGAAGAAATCCATTAATGTTGTATGTGATGCCAAACTCTATATGCAGAAGTATGAAGAAGAGAAGTCTGTGTTGTTGGATGAAAATGAAAAACTCAAGTCTTCAACACCAGAGTATATAGAATCAGTTAGTTAGTGTAAGCACAATATTGAAGAACAGAAAAAGGAGATCGATGTCTTGAACAAAAAAGTGTAATATCACGTTAACCATATCGAAGAGATTGAAGAAGAAGTTTTCGGTCTGGGGAGGAAAGTTAATGACCAAGATAAACCCTTGATTCCCAATACATTCTTGGGAAAGAAGGTCATTCCGAATTCTAAAAAATGAATGAGGAGCCTAGTAGTTCCGCAGGAAAGAAGTAGCAATTGAGCTCAAACGTTAAGTCTGATTTAGGGCTTGATCAGAAGCTAAAATCTGTGGCAATTGAAGTTAGACCACAAGCACCTGTCCTGAGATTGAAGGTTGATTTGGGTACAATGAAGAATCAGAATATTCAGAGATCCCAAGGGGAAACTCGTAGTGATGAAGTAACACGAATAAATGCACCTTATATCAGGTGTTATTGTTATGGAAATATTGGACATTCACAATATGTGTGTTCCATAGCCAAGAGATATAGAAGGGAACAAGAACATAGGTGGAAGGCAGACAGAGAACAGTTTTCCAGAACATATTTCGAAGGACAATGTTTTGGTTGCGGAGGATTTGGGCACATCGATAGGTACTACTCTTTGACCATTAAGAGAAATGTGCCAAATCAGAATCAAAATATTCGCAAGCAGAAGATCAATAAACCAATAGGTGAGTTAAAAATACAGTATATATTTGCGGCTTTGCAAGATGAAGCTGGTCAATCATACTTTGATAAAGAACAGAAATCTAAATCCATGACGAGTGTGAAGGAAAAAGTATGGACCAAGAAGAAGAAAAATGAGAAGGCCGTGGTGGCAGAGATTTTCCTTAAAGCATTAGATAGCTCGGGTGTGTGGATCCCTGATAGTGGTTGCACATCTCACATGACAGGTAAAAATTATCTTGTTACATGCATAAAATATGACAAAGAAGGAGCTGTAAAATTCGGAAACAATGAAGGCCTGAAGATTGTTGGCTTAGGGAATGACAATTTTGGGGGTTATGAAATGCGACCTGCTGATATCTTGGTATTAGAGGGTATGAGTCATAACCTGCTCAGTGTCAGTCAACTATGTGTCTCTAGGCACCCTATCTAATTTACCAAGAAGATGTGTGCTGTAAAAGGAAAAGATAGAGCAGTTGTTCTACAAGAAAAAGGATAAAGGGAAATCATTACCTTATAGGTGGGGAAGATGATTCATGCCTTTTATCCAGAGAGGAAGAAAGCCAGCTGTGGCATAAGCGACTTTGTCATCTATGCCAACCATACATGGACAATCTGGTAAACTATGATGCTGCTAGAGACCTTCCCAAACTATCATGTGATCGCACTCATACGTGTGATTCTTGCCAACAAGGGAATATCATCAGAAAGACATGCAGGCCAAAGAAATAGAAATCAACTCGAGTGCTCAAATTGGTGCATGCTGATGTATGTGGACCTATCTCACCTTGAGCTACATGTGGGGAGAGGTACTAGGTTCTTTTAATTGATGATTATAGCAGAATGACCGGGGGATTTGTCATTACCCATAAGAAAGAGGTGTTCAGTTGCATAAAGTAGTACTGGAGGGAATCAGAAAGGATGCTACGACAGAAAATTCTTATGTTTCATACAGATAACGGTGCGAAATTCACAAATAGTCAAGACAAAAACTATCTTGAGAAACACCGGATTAGGCATAAAGTCTAATCAATGAGAACTTCCCAACTGAATGGAGTGGTTGAGATAAGAAATCAAATTGTCAACAACATGGCCAGAATGATGCTTATTGAAAAGGACCTACCAGAGAAATTTTGGAAGGAAGCAGTTTTAACATCGGTCTATATTTTGAACAGGTTTTTGTTGTGTCCGAAGGAAGGGAAGACTCCGTATGAAATGTGGTATAGAAAGAAGCCAATGCTGAAATACTCCTGAATAATTGGGAGTAAGTGCTTCATTCTCAACAATGAAAATCACAGGAAGTTTGAGTCACGAGGAGATAAGGGGATATTCCTTGGCTACTCTTGGAAAAGCAAAGAGTATAAATCTTTCAACAAAAGGATGGGAAAAAATGTTGAGAGCAATGACGTCACTATAGTTGAAAATGAATAGAATAATCAACGAACTGGTGAACATTTTTTTGATAAAAATGATGATGAGGTAACCAACACATGGGGAGCAGAAGTGGCAGATGCAGACTCAGAAGAATGTACTATTTATGAACAAGAATGTGTCAAGTCTGTGTCCGTAAGGAAGCTAATGAATTGAGGTGAAATTGATAGGGAGAATATCATTGGTGATCCTACAGCTCCAATTCATACTCGATGAATGAAGTCATTAGAGAAAACTTTGTTTTTATCTTAGGTGGTGCCGAAATTCTTTTACGATACAGGTCAAGATGAAAACTTGGTTCAGGCTATGAATGAATAGCATGATCAGATTGAAAAGAACCAGATGTGGGAGATTGTTTTGAGGCTAGTAGACAAGAATTTCATTAGGACTAAATGGGTCTACCACAACAAGATGAATGAATTTGGCATAATGATTCGAAAAAAATGACTAGTGTGCTAGGGATACTCCCAGATAGAGAGAATATATGTTTATGAGACATTTGAAGCAGTTTCATGGTTGGAGACAATCATATTATTTTTCTCCATATTCGTGCAAAGAAAGATCAAAGTGTTTCATATGGATGATAAATCTGCATTCTTGAATGGTGTTCTTGAAGAGGAGGCGTATATTGATCATCCAGATGGTTTTCTCATTCATGAGGATGAGAAAAATGTTTTCAGGCTGAAGAAGGCATTGCATGGGCTGAAACAAGCACCAAGAGCATGGTACTCAAGGCTTGATCAATACTTGATGAATAATCATTTCCAGTGTGGGGAGTTGATTATAGTCTCTATTTCAGCAATTACAGTAATCAAATGATGATGGTGCTAGTGTATGTGGATGAATTTTTTTTGGCGGATCAGATGAAGCTCAGTGCAGACAGTTTTCCGAATTCATGAAAAATGAGTTTGAAATGTCAATGATTGGGGAGATAACATTTTTCCTTGGTCTAAAGGTGACACATGGAAGGAATGGAACATTCATTTCTCAATCTAAATATGCCAAGGAGGTTCTGAGAAGGTTTGGATGGGAGAATTCCAAGGAAATGAAGACTCTGGTTGCTACCAAGATGAAATTATCAAAATATGAGAATTGAATGGTAGTTAATATCACAAAATATAGGAAAATTATTGGAAGATTGTTGTACTTTACCACAACAGGGCCTGATATTGTTTTAACCACATGCCAAGTAGTGAGATATCAGAGTAATCCCAAGGAAATCCACATGCTTCCAGTGAAAAGATTACTTCGGTATATCAAAGGCACGATGGATTTCGGCTTGACATATAATGAAAAATCTCAAACAGAGTTATTGGGATATACTGATGCAGACTTGTTGGGATCAACAGATGATATAAAATCAACGTCAGGAGGTGCATTCTGACTTCGTGGATAGTGTATTTCTTGGCTAAGCAAGAAGCATGATTTCATTTCATTGAGAACCATATAAGTTGAGTATATTGCGGCCACTCAAGCATGCACATAGTTATTGTGGATGAAGCTAATGCTTGATGATATGGGTGTTAAAGTAAAGTCTCTGATCGAAATCCAATCTGATAACTCATGTGATATAAATATTAGCAAAAATCTCGTACATCACTCAAGGACAAAGCACATTGATATCAAAAAAAAATTCATCATGGAGAAGGTGGAGAAAAGGCTTGTGAAGTTGAAGTACGTGCCTACAGAGTTACAGGTTGCAGATATTCTTACAAAGGCTCTACCCAAGGAAGCGTTTGAAAGGCATCAACTGGATCTTGGATTTCAGTTGACTCCTCGCACTTGAAAGATTGTGTATGTGCGAACCCCTCCCCCTCTCCGAGGTATGAAGTGTTTTTCCCTAATGTGCTGATATGTGTTCACTTCTATGTTACAGACTGTAAATGAGGGACCTTTGGGTTCATTGACAAAGGGTGAGAAAATAGTGTTTGTTCAATGAAAAGATAGTGTGTCTATTTGAGAAATCATGATAGATATAGAGAGAAGCTGGCAAGTGAAGCAGCGAGATAGGGGAGAAATGAGAAAGGGGGAGAGTATTAAATCTAACAATGCTAGAAGTGATCGATCAAAGAATAGATATCACGACAGCTGAGGATCGTGATAAAATAAGAAGAGTGGTGTTGGAGAGTGGTAAGAATTTTTCCAAAAATTGGTATCAGTTTGGCAACAATTGGTATCAGTTTAATGTCAATATAGGGTGTTAGAGTTGAAGTGATTCATTGATGAACATTTCATTTACTCTTGTTTCTCATGCCGAGCATTGCTCATGTGGGATTAGAGTCTCTGTTGATTAAATATTTTATCGCTATCAGAATGGAGATAGGCAAATAGTGGCTGAAGAAGTAATGATATATCTTTTTATGGAAGAGTTGTCAACAAAACCAAAGGGGGAGATTATTGGAAAATATCCCTCAAGGTATCATAGAAGCATTTTTGAGGTGATTGTGTTTGTTGAAAAAGTGGACATCTGAGTGGTGATTGTTGACAAAGCAAAACACTGACATCAAAACTTGTTGACAAAGGGGATTTCATGGTGGAATGTCGTGTTCAAGATCTGTGGTTAACGATCAATGTTTGATTCAATAACATTAACAAAGATATGGATGATCTAGAGGCGGTCCAAAAAGAACAGATACATGGTGGCGCCATTTTCGAGTGTTTGCCAAATTTTTGGGCCTGAAAATCGCAAAATGACGAAAACTGGTTTCTGGAAAAGGGACTAGCACGCCGTGAACTTGAAGGCTTGGAAATTTGTGTGCCATATGGTTTTCAAGATCAGATCATTAAAATATAGAAAAGGGATAAGTGACACTCAAGTATTGGTGGTGTCAGGAAAGTGACTTGCATGACGTGAAAGAGACTTGCGCGCCAATGCCTTGGATGCTTCAGAACATGCGTGCCTATGGTTTTTCAAGATCAGAAGATCAAAATATAGAAAAGGAAAGAGGTTTACGCAAGTTTGGAATTGGGTCGCACAAGTGACTTGTAGGGGAAGAGACCTGTGTTCCAGGACTTGCGCGCCGAAGGGAGAATTGCACGCCGTCGCGCATGGTGGTCAAATTGTCTATAAATACTGGACTACCCCTCCTCATTTTGGAACAGAGTTCAACACTTTAAAAAATTAGAGATCCCGTCACGCAGGTGTGGTGGTCATTCAAGTGGTGGTGTGTCACGCAAGCGGGACTTGCGTCCCAGTCACTGAAGCTGGGCGTTGTTTGGTAGTTGCTCACCAATATAGATTTGGGCGTCAAAGGAAAAGAGTCGTGCAAGTTTGGAGTTGGAGAATCTTTTGTCACTCATGTGTCTGAGGAGGACTTGCACGCCAATACTTGCACACCGAGGTAGACTTGTGCACCATGTAAGGTTGTTCCCCCCGGCCATATTTTCGGGCCGTGTGGAAGCTGGATGATTTCTCGATACCTTCGGTGCAATGTGAGATTAATATAAGGGTGAAATATGGGCTTCAACAGAGCATCTACATAAAGATAAATATGAATTCTTTCATGCAAATGAAGAGACCTATAGGTCTATAAACTGTGATTGGATTCCTTCCAGTGTAGTGAGCAGTGGAAGAGGAAGAAGGTGATCCTCTCCCCTGGTAGTGATCCAGAGAGAGAGAAACAAGGAGTGACCCTTGGGAAACCAGTGAGATGAACCTAAATCTTGTAAAGGCAGTGAGCTTGGGACATAGTGACTATGCCTGAACCATGTAATCGACTACTAGTGAAGTTTTGTGGAATTTGGAACGACCGGAAACTTGTTGGCATATGCTCCTTGGACGTAGCCCAGTGAGGGTGAACTATGTAAAAATCGTTCTGTCCTGTGAATTCTTTACTTTATGATTATATTGTGCAATAGGAAAGAGAGATAAGAGTGTTTTTCTTAACATCAAAACAAGATCAGAACATGATTTAATTTTAAATTAGTCATACCCTGATTCACCCCCCTATTATGGTATTCAGCCTTGTGGACCTAACAATTGGTATCAGAGAGAGGTTGATATTAGTTCTTTTCTCAATGGAGGTCACTAATCATAAAGGAATTATGATATTCGATGGAAAAAATTTCAGGTATGGATGAATCGGATGCAACACTGCTTCTGATCATTGGGAATGGATGTATTCACAGCAGCAATGCATGGTATAATAGCAGATATCAACAGTGGTGCATTATCAGAAGCTGAGAATAGAGAGTTGGATGTCGATGCCAAAGCAATCAATGCTTTAGGGGGTGCCCTATCAAATCCTATATGTACAAAAGTTATGGATTTCAAAACATCACATGTCATGTTGGAAAATTTATTTAATATATATGAAAGGGATTCAAAGGTCAGAGAGACAAAGCAGCAAGTGTCGTGGAACAATTATGAAGACTTCAGAATGAACCCGAATGAGTCTATTGATGCATTATTCGATAGGGTAAATGTTTTATTGGAATACATGTGAGTTCTTGGAGAATATATTGAAGACATAAAAATTCTGAAGCACATCTTGAGGAAACTTCCACCTAGTTCAATCCGAAAGTTTCAGTTCTAGAAGATAAAGATCCAAAAGAGCTGACATTAGATAATCTACAGAGCACTCTTGTGGAATATGAAATGAGAAATGATGATGTGGAAAAAGGGAAATCCAAAGATGTGGCATTCAAGGACATGAAAAATCTCACCATTGAACACTCTCAGGAAGAATAAGAGATAGATGAGGTAATGTCATTCCTCTCCTCAAATCTTCAAAGAGGAAAAAGAAAGTTCAAAGGGAAACGTCCTCTTGCATGCTTTAGATGTGGAAAGGTTGGACATCTCGCAGCAAGATACCCCAAAAAGTTTTGAGAAGAAAATGATGAAGATGAAGTTGAAATTCCAAAGAAGAAATATTCATCCTATGGGAAAGGGAAGAAGAAGTTCCAGGGAAATTTCTTCAAGAAGAAGAATCATATTTCACAAGAAATAGACGATTCAGATGAGTTTGAGGTTGAAGAGGTTGATAAAATAGAGAACTGCAAATATCGAGGAGAAAATTCTACGATGGTGGTTGTCGGTAGTTCTCATGAAAACGTAGAAACTAACACTGGGGAAGAAGAAGAATAAGTTGAAGGAAGAGTTGATCTGGAAGCTAAGATGGAAGCAGGTCTTGAGGATATAGATGTTTGGAGAGACAAAACGAAGAAATCCATTAAAGTTGTTAGTGATTCCAAACTCTATATGCAGCAGCAGGAAGAAGCTAAGTCTATGTTATTGGAAGAAATTGAAATACACAAGTCATCAACACCAGAGAACTCAGAATCAGTTAGTGAGTGTAAGATCAAGGTTGAAGAATAGAAAAAGGAGATCGATGGCTTGAACAGAATAGTGAAAGATCAGGTCAAGCGTATCGAAGTGATTGAAGAATAAGTTTTCAGCCTGTGGAGGAAACTTAAAGACCAGGATAAACCCTTGATTCCCAATACATTCTTGGGAAATCAGGTCATTCAGAAGACTGAAAAGATGAATGAGGAGCCTAGTAGATCAGCAGGAATGAAGTAGCAATTGAGTACAAATGTTAAGGCTGATTCGGGGCTTGATCAGAATCTAAAATCTGTAGTAATTGAATTCAGACCGTAGGCACCTTTCCTGAGATTGAAGGTTAATTTGGGCACAAAGAAGAATCAGAATATTCAGAGATCCCAAGGAGAAACTCATGGTGCTGAGGTAACATGAGGAAATGAACCTTATATCAGGTGTTATTATTGTGGGAATATGGGACATTCATAGTATGTGTGTTCCATATCCAAGAGATATAGAAGGGAACAAGAACAAGGGTGGCATCCAGACATAGAACGGTTTTCCAGAACATATTTCGAAGGACACTGTTTTTGGTGCAGAGGATTTGGGAACATGGCTAGGTATTTCACTTCGACCATTCATGGAAATGTGCCAATGCAGAATCAAAATGTTCACAAGCAGTAGATCAATAAACTGATAGGTGAGTTAAAAATTAAGAATTGATTTGCGGCTTTGCAAGATGAAGTTGGTATATCATACTCTGAGAAAGAATAGCAATCTCAATCTATGCTGAGTGTGAAGGAAAAAGTATGGACCAAGAAGAAGAAAAATGAGAAGGTCGTGGTGGCAAAGATTTCCCTTAAAGCATCAGATCGATATGGTGAGTGGATCCATGATAGTGGTTTCACATATCACATGACGGGTAATAAGGATCTTGTTACAAGCATAAAATATGACAAAAAAGGATTTTTCAAATTTTGAAACGATGAAGTCCTGAAGATTTTTGGCTCATGGAATGCCGTGTTTGGGGGAAGAGAAATGAGTCGTTCTGATGTCTTGGCAGTAGAGGGTCTTAGTTATAACCTTATTAGTGTCAGTCAACTATGTGACTCTGGGAACTCTATCCGATTTACCAAGAAGATGTGTGGTGTGAAAGGAAAACATGGAGCAGTTGTTCTACAAGGAAAAAGGACAAAGGGAAATCTTTACCTTATAGGTGAGGAATAAGATTCTTGCCTTTTATCCATAGAGGAAGAAAACCAGTTGTGGCATAAGCAACTTGGTCATCTATACCAACAATATATGGAAGATCTGGTAAAGTGTGATTCTGCTAGAGACCTTCCCAAACTATCATGTGATCACACTCATACATGAGATTATTTCCAATAAAATAAGATCATCAAAAAGAGATACAAGCCAAAGGAACTGAAATCAACAGGAGTGCTTGAATTGGTGCATGCTGATGTATGTGGACCTATCTCACCTCGAGCTATAAGTGGGAAAAGGTACTATGTTCTTTTCATTGATGATTATAGCAGAATGGCCGGTGTATTTGTCATTACCCATAAGACAGAGGTGTTTAGTTGAATAAAGCATTACATAATGGAATCAGAAAGGATGTTGGGGTACATAATTATTATGTTTTATACTGATAACATTACATAATTCACAAACTGTCAAGTTGAAAACTATCTTGAGAAACATGGGATAAGGCATATAGTTTCATTAGTAATAACTTCCCAACAGAATGGAGTGGTTGAGAGGAGAAATCGAATTATAAACAACATGGATAGAATGATTCTTATAGAAAAGGACCTACCAGAGAAATTTTGGAAGGAAGCCATTTTAACAACGGTCTATATTTCGAAGAGGACCCTGTTGTGTTTGAAGGAAGGGAAGACTCCATATGAAATGTGGTACGAAAAGAAGCCAATGTTGAAATACTTTCGAATATTTTGGAGTAAGTGCTTCATTGTCAACAAATAAAATCACAGGAGGTTTGAGTCACGAGGAGACGAGGGGATATTCATTGGCTACTCAGGGAAAAGCAAAGAATATAAATGTTCAAAAAAAGTCTGGGAAAAATTGTTGAGAGAAATGACATCACTATAGTTGAAAATGAACCGAATAGTCAATGACCCAGTGAACAATTTTTGGATGAAAGTGATGATGAGTTAAGAAACACATGGGGAGAAGAAGTGGAAGAGGGTAACTCAGAAGAAGATACTGATGATGAACAACAAAATGTCAAGTCTATGTCTGCAAGGAAGCCAAATAGTCGAGCTGAAATTGATAGGCAGGATATCATTGGTGATCAGACAACTCCAGTTCAAACTCCAAGAATGAAGTCATTAAATCATACATCGTTTGTATCTCAGGTGGATACGAAATTTTTTTCTGATGCAGCTGATGATGAAAACTGGCTTCATGCTATGAATGAAGAGCTTGATCAGATTGAAAAGAACCAGAGGTGTGAGATTGTTTCGAGGCCAACAGATAAGAATTTCATTAGGACTAAATGGGTCTACCAAAACATGATGAATAAAGATGCCATAGTGATTCCGAACAAATCATGACTAGTGTGCAAGAGATACTCCCAGATATAGGGAGTAGATGTTGATGAGACATTTGCACCGGTTACAAGGTTGGAGACAATCAGATTATTTTTGTTCATTGTCGTGCAAATAAGGTTTAATGTGTTTCATATGGATATCAAATCCTCATTCTTGAATGGTGTTCTGGAAGAGGAGGTGTATATTGACTAGCTATATGGTTTTCTCATTCATGAGGATGAGAACAATGTTTTAAGGCTGAGGAAGGCGTTGTATGGGCTGAAACAAGCACCAAGAGCATGGTACTCAAGGCTTGATCAATACATGGAGAAGCTTGGTTTCCAGCGTGGGGGAGTTGATTAAAATATCTATTACAGAAATGACAGTAATCAAAGGAAGATGGTGCTAGTGTATGCCAATGACATAATTTTTGGCGGATCATATGAAGCTCAGTGCAGACAGTTTTCCAAATTCATGAAAAATGAGTTTGAAATGTTAATAATTAGAGAGCTAACATTTTTCCTTGGTCTACAAGTGACACAATGAAGGAATGGAACATTAATTTCTCAAACTTAATATGCCAAAAAGGTTATGAGAAGGTTTGGAATAGATAATCCAAGTAAATGAAGACTCTGGATGCTACCTGGAAGAAATTATCAAAATATGAGAATGGAAAGGCAGTTAATATAATTGAATACAAGAAAATTATTGGATGTTTTATGTACTTGACCGCAACACCAGATATTGTTTTTGCCACATGCCAAGCAATTAGATAATAGAGTAATCCCTAGTAAAGCCACATGTTTGCAGTGAAAATAATAATTCGGTATATCAAATTCATGGTGAATTTCAGCTTGACATGTAATAAAAAATCATAGATAGAGTTATTGGGATATACTGATGTAGACTGGGCCGGATCAGCAGATGATAGAAAATAAACCTTCGGAGGTGCATTCTATCTTGGTCGATTGTGTATTTATTTACTATGCAAGAAGAAAGATTGCATTTCATTGAGCACCTCAGATGCTGAGTATATTGTGGCCACTCATGCATGCACACAATTATTGTGGATGAAGTAGCTGCTTGAAGATATGGGAGTTGAAGTGAAGTCTCTGATTTGAATCCAATGTGATAAATCAAGTGCTATAAATCTATATAAAAATCATGTACATCACTCAAGGAAAAGTCACATTGAGATCAAATATCATTTCATCAAGGAGAAGATGGTGCAAGGGCTTATGAAATTGGAGTAAATGCCTACAGAGCTACAGCTTGCAAATATTCAGACAAAGGCCCTACCCAAGGAAGAATTTGAAAGGCATAGACTAGCTCTGGGAGTTCAGTTAACTCCCTGCACTTGAAATAGTGTGGATGTGGAAACCCCCCTTCTCCCTGAGGTATGGTGTGTTTTCCCTTATGTGATGATATGTGTTCTCTACTTTGTTACAGACTGCAAAGGAGTGACCTTTGGGTTCGTTGAAAAAGGGGGAGAAAATAGTGTTTGTTCAAGGGGGAGATAGTGTGGCTATTTTAGAAATCATGATAGATACAGGGAGAAACTGGAACGTGAAGCAGCGAGATTGGGGAAAAAATGAGAAAGGGGGAGATTATTAAATCTGATGATTCTAGAAGTGATCAATCAAATAATAGAGATCATGAAAGCAGAGGATTGTGATAAAAGAAGAAGAGTGATGTTGGAGAGTGGCAAGAATTTTTTCAAAAATTGATATCAATTTAATGTCAATAGAGGGTGTCAGAGTTGAAGTGATTCATTGTTGAACTTTTCATTTACACTTGTTTCTCACACTGAGCATTGCTCATGTGGGCCTAGAGTATGTGTTGAGTAAATCCTTGATCTCTATTGGAATCATGATAGGCGAATGGTGGCTGAAGAAGTAATGATATATCTTTTTATGGAAGAGTTGTCAAAAAACCCAAAGGTGGGGATTGTTGGGAAAAAATCCCTCAAGGTATCATTGAAGCATTTTTAGGTGATTGTGATTGTTGAAAAAGTGGACATCTGAGCGGTGATTTTTGAAAAAGAAAAACACTAACATACAAACTTGTTGAAAAATGGGATTTCATGGTGGAATGTCGAGTTCATGATCTGTGGTTAACGATCCATATTTTATTCAAGAACTTCGACAAAGAGATGGATGATCTGGAGGCGGTTCAAAAAGAACAAATACATGGTGGTGCTATTTTCTAGTGTTCGCCAAATTGTTTGGCCTGAAAATCTCCAAATGAAGAAAAAGTGGTTTTTGGAAAAGGGACTTTCTCCCCGTGTACATGAAGGCTTGGAAACTTGCGCGCTATATTGTTTTCAATATCAGATCATCAAAATATGGAAAAGGGATAAGTGTCGTGCAAGTATTGGTGGTGTCGCGCAAGTGACTTGCGCGCCCTGAAAGAGACTTGTGCACCAATGCCTTGGAAGCATGAGAAATTGCACGCTTGTTGTTTTTCAAGATCAGAAGATCAAAATATGGAAAAGGAATGAGGTTTGTGCAAGTTTGGAATTGGGTTATTCATGTGACTTCTAGGGGAAGAGACCTGCACACCGAGACTTGTGCAATGAAAGGAGACTTGCGCGCAGTCACGCAAGGTGGTCAAATTGCCAATAAATACTGGACCACCCCTCCACATTTTGGAATAGAGTTAGACACTTTGAAAAATCATAGCTCCTGTCATGCAGGTGTGGTGGTGGCACAAGTGGTGGTGTGTCGTGCAAGTGGGACTTGTGCGCCAGTCTTTGAAGTTGTGCGTTGTATGGTAGTTGCGCGCCAATATAGGTTTGGGCGTAAAAGGAAGAGAGTCACGCAAGTTTGGAGTTGGAGAAGCTTGTGTTGCGCATGTTTCTGAGAAGAATGTGCGCTCCAGTTGTGACTTGCACGCTGATAGTTGCACGCTAATGTATACTTGCACGCCAAGAAAGGTTGTTCCCCCGACCATATTTTTGGGCTGCGTGGAAGCTGGAAGATTTCCCGATACCTTCGGTGCAAAGTGAGATTCATCTACGGGTGAAATATGGCTTCAAAAGAGCATCTAGAAAAAGAGAAAGATGCATTCCTTCATGAAAATGAAGTGACCTACAGGTCTATAAATGGTGAGTGGATTCCTTCCAGTGCAGTGAGCAGAGGAAGAAGAAGAAGGTGATCCTCTCCACCGGTAGTGCGCCATAGAGAGAGAAACAGGGAGTGACCCTTGGGAAAGTAGTGATCTGAACATGAATCTTGTAAAGGCTGTGAGCCTGGGACATAGTGATTGTGCCCGAACCTTGTAATCCACATCTAGTGAAGTTTAGTGGAATTTGGTATGACCAATAACTTGTCGGCGTATGCTCCTTGGACGTATCCCAGTGAGGGTGAACCAAGTAAAAATCATCGTGTCCTGTGCATGCTTTACATTATGTTTATATTGTGCAATAGGAAAGAGAGAGAAGAGTGTTTTGCTTAACAACAAAACAAGATCAGAACGGGATTTAATTTTAAATTATTCATACCCTGATTCACCCCCCTCATAGAATATTCAGCCTTGTGGACCTATCAATATTAATTATAATAATTAATCATTTCCTACATTCCTCATTCAGTTATTATTATCGAAATGTATTTCCTTATAAATTAAAATATTTTCCAAAATCAAAATGGTTAGAAAAAGTTATTTAATATGTATGAATGGCCTGAAGGCATTCGTTATTTATTTATTTTCAATAATCACCTTTTAATTGTGGATGGGTAACCCTCACAAGGTCCATATTATTAGAAACACATTACAAGACACAATCGACTTAAAGGAATTATTCCTCATAAAACTACATGGAACTACCTCTCCCTGGCATAAATCGTGAGGTCATCTCTCCATATTCAAAAGGCTGGTCATCTCTCTTTCCGATTAATAAAATTTGGGTTGGTAAAACTGACTCTATATGGGTGTCTGACCAATCCTTGGTGCACATCATAGTCCCCTGCTAAGAAATGGATTTGAATCTCCCTATGTATAATATAAATAGTGTCTAAGTCTGGAAGTATTTCAGTCTGCACCAGTTCCCATGGAATGAATCGTATATAACTAGTGGTTACAACTCATCTAATAACCCATTGGTGAAAATTATATCCAATATAATAAATCATAGTTTAAATATAAAAACAATTATCCAAAAATAAACACAATCCATTCCAAATTTAGTAAACCTTAAGAATAATCTAAAATACATTTTTCCAAAAAAATTGAATGAAGGTAAATAAATTTTCAAAATCAAAATGACATTAGATTATCTAATAATAAAATATCTCTTGTTGTCACCTACCAAATGTATTAATATCTTTATATACTTATAACAATAAAAAACAAGAATTTCTCCAAATGTAAGAATTCTGGTTGTTGAATATATTCCTTAAATTCGATAAAATATTAATCCCATAAAAGATATCATAAAAAATTTGGTCACTTAACACTATAATAATCAATAATAATATCCCATAAACATGAATTTATTATTATATTCACATTAATAAATTTTTTTGATTATCCTCTAACAATCAGGTGATTGAAGAAGTTCATTATTCCACAAAATCACTTCTCTTGGTTACTAATTCTATTCAACATATGATCTTATATCTTTAAAGAATATATAATGAAAATAATAAAAATGTATCTCATGATTCTTATAACTGGATAATCATTTATTAAATAATTCTTGAGTCCAAATACACAAGAAATTTAATAATACTACATCATCCTTAAACCATTACCTACACCCCATTATCTTATTCAATGATAACTATATCCTTTCATTTGTAATTTATAGTCTCTTCATCATAAAATTTATAACCGTTACATTTATCCCTATTAAATGGGATTTCATAATGCCCATACATTCCACATTTAAAACATTAATCCATCAATAATTCCTTAAGGGGACCATTATTTCAAATTTTTCCTCTGAAATTACATAATTTTTATCCATATTTTCAGTTCTGAAATAATCATCCCATTCCTATAAAACATTCACTTGGATTTTTCATCTCATGATATAAATATAAGGGAAAATGAATCATCTTTTCACTAAGTTGTACACTAGCTGGTCTCTCAGTGAACTCTATCATTCTCTTCATTTTTGAGTCTAGGAGTTGGTTAAGGTGTACATTATTAATAAAATATTACAATAATTTCTTATAAGGTCTCACAATATAAATCACTCTAGTTATATTATACACATAATTGATTTAATTAATAATTAACCAATATTTTTATGGTTCCATTCATTATCTAAAACAAAAATAAAATTATAGTGTGTGTAACACTAATCATAGTGGTAAATCACATAGTCATGAAGAATCATTTACAGAATATCTGTTCATAAAACATTTTAAATCTATGAATTCTATTGTTAGACATAGGTTATCCATTTATATTACCAAATATATTGAATGATATCATATACATAGTATTTTAACAAAATTTATCCATAGGGTTATGTTCCCTAATCTTATTTTAATATAGTTCCCTTGGTTTCCATTAATTTTGATCTCGTACCAATTGTAAAGACCCAGACCTAGTTTCCTGAAGCCAGTTCCATACATTATTTCATTGGAAAAAGATACAAGAAATCAAAACACTAGAGGGAAAATAGTTTATTATTTATTGTAAACTAGATACATATATTAAATTAAAATTGAATTTTACATATAAAAATAAAAAAAATTAGTTTCTTTCAAAATAATATTAATAACCTTAGGGTTTCCCTATATATGTTACGAAATAAACATCATGGAATCCTTCGGTAAAAATATAGATAATAAAGAGGTGATATAAAATTCTCAGTAAGGGTGAATTAAATAGGTATTTAACATGAATAAAGAATCATAATAAATATGGAATGGTAAATACCTTATCACACCTTCCATTTAATGAATAAATTGAAAATGAAATGGATCCATTGATTTTTTTCATAGTAAAAATACTTATAGATAATAATAAATAATTTTAAAATTTTCCAAATGAGTAATTATTGGAGTTACTGTATCTAGAAAATGAAAAATTATATCATATAGACTATTCACTAGATGGTTTATGCCTTTAGGTAAAAACTGATCTAATTCTTCTTGGAAACAAACACAATGGTTTTTTATCCAAATTATTTCATTTCATGATACTAATAATTCATCAAGGGGTTATATATAATTGGGACCCACTAGTGTATTTTAGCGAAAATAATTCCACAAATATTGAATAATTTAATTATTTAATAAAAAGGTGCATTATCATCACATATGATTATTGAATAAAACATAAACATTTATCAATATTTCAAAAATTTATCTAATACCTAAATTTAAAACCATGTATAAATATGTTATATGGTTTAAGAAATAATAATATTAATAGATTATGTGTATCAAATTCGTATACATAAAAACAATTTCTAAATAAAACATAATAAAATATAAATTAATAATCCACATAATCTTGCATGACATAATCAATGACATAGAAGATTAACTAAATGAATGGAAATTGTTTTTATGAAATCTGTTACCCCATTGTAATCAATCAAATCTCATTCCCCATTAAATAATAAAAATTAGGAACAATTAAATGTAATAATAATAAATAAATTTAAGATATGACATGATAAATTTGTAGTATATACACCATAGAAAATAAATATTTGGTGAATAATGCATATAACCCCTAGAAATAAAAGTGATATGAAAAACTTTTACCTTGACCTTTCAATTAATTTCACCTTATTTAACCACCTTCATAAAAGTTTAAAGCAAGTGATTACTTTATACTAGATTGATATCCATAATTATGATATAATATTTTATCAAATTATATCATGTTATCACCTTATTCTTGATAATATTTCATTATTATCCTTATTTCGTGTGTTATTATATATATTTTTTTATGTATGTTTTGTCATGTAATTCCTAGTTATTCATTATAAGATATAGTTCAATAATATCCAGAATAATATTAAGGAAATAAATATAATATTAATTCTTTATATACATTTTTATCATCATTCATGAATGGTGATCATGGAAAATGAATTTCATTGCGTCGTAGAGATGGTTTGTGGTACTTACATAAAAGCGATGACATCTCTCCCTTAGTGGTGAAATGTTAAAGAAGTGTATGATATAATTGTTTTTCATAATAAATATAATTTCATAATTATATATATATATATATAATTCAATTCTATACTTGTACACATCCATGTAATGTGGTGATGAAGAAAAAATTACACCATAGTGTGTAGACTGGAAGACATATGTATGCACATGTAGTGTTTTGGTTTTTCATAGGATTGATATAAAATTGAATATGGATATCCTATAATAATAATATCATCTCATTATATATATGGTAATGAATTTATTAATTTATAATGGACACGAAACATGAAGAGTATGTAGAAGAAGAAATAAAATTGAGTTAGTCGGTTAGGATGATTACATCATCTTCAACAGACATCCCTTATAACATCTACTAAGGGACTGAGGTTAGGTATTTTTGAAGGAACAATACCTCAATAACATTACTATGAATATTTCAGAATAGAAATTGGTATTGGTTGTTAAAGCTATAAGTCTCAATGAATTGTAAATAAGTGATGAAGGATGTCCCCTTTTATAATTGATTTGAGGACCACTTTTGAAAATTCTCTTAATATTAAAATATAAGTATATTCTAGAGACATACACCGTAAAATGATCTTTACATGAATAATTTTTTATATTTTAGGCCATATATTATTCCATTTTGTATTATTTATGTTTTTTATTATTTTTAAATAATTTAATAAATTATTAATTCAATAAAATATCATTAATGTGAAATTTAATACAACTCATTTAATGTGACATCAAATAAATGAATGAAAAGTGGGAATTGAAATATTATGGTTTAAAACTCATTAATAAATCCTATAAATCTATAAAATTAATTAGTTACATTAATCCATTCCAAATATATCATCATTAATAGTATTAAAATCAATAATTTTAATTATATGTATATAAAATAAATATTGTATTATCATTTTGGTAAAATTTAACATGATTATATAAATAAAAAAAATATTATATAAATTTATAAAAATAAAAAAATTCATTAAAATAAAAATAGAAAGTTATGATCATTCATATATTGATTATTTATCTATGTCGACACATAAAACATAGTAAAAAAAAGAGATTCATTTTGTAATTATCATTATTTTAATAATATATATTATATTTTAATGGAAATGTATCCATTAAACAACTAAAATTCGATCTCATCTTGATAATTGTTGAATAATATTCATCCAATAGTTTTGTGACATGTTAATGTCGGGTTTATACCCCTTTTATTTGATTTTAACCCATATTTAATCCCATTAACTCTTACGACAACAACATTGATTTTTTCAATTTTGGTGTTTACATAGTTACTATAAATTGCCTAAAAACCCTTAATTGGATCATTGAAATTTATTTCAAATTTTTTAAAATCCTTATTTGATATCTAATAATTGTAAATAATTTAATATCATTTAATAAATAACAATTTATTTTAAAATATCATTAAGTTTAATTATGACACTATTGAATACATTGACATTTAAGAAAATCAATAAAAATAATAAATTAAAAATTTATTTATTAAATAATTAACATGTAATTCTAGTCTATTAAATTTTTGGATGTAAATAATTATTTCATAATAAATATATTTTAAACTTGTTAATATCATTTATATGATATTTTCAATATCTAAATTATTACTACATCATAATTGTGAAATTATTTATGTTACTTACTTCATAAATAAAAATTAAAAATATATTTTTATGATTACGAATAATAAAAGTTCTATAAAAATAATATTTTTTGTCAAATATATTATCAGTATAAATCCATATTAAAATGATATATTTATTAAAAATATGAGTATGGCATCTTTGACTTTTCGTGAAATAAAATATTATAAATATTATAACCATGTAAAAATTAGCATAAATGGTCATATAATCATAATTTATTTGATAATGGATGTGTTTTATTACTAAAATACTATATGGAATAGTTTTATGTTCATTTTCTAGTCTATATAAATTTATTTTTAACAAAAATTACACAGTTTACCATTTACCATAGTTAAAAAAATTACCAAGGTTACTATTCATATTGGTAAAATATAAAAGGTCCCTATTTACTAATATTGGAAAATATAAATGAAAATATAGAAATATGTTTTTTAAATTCAAAACACGTACCTTGTAGAATTTAATTTAAAATTTATCCCGCAAAATGCAATGGAAAATAGATTTCTTGAAAAATGCATTTTTAAAATGAAAAATGAACTTATACCAAAATTAGGCTTATGAATTATTAAAAATGAAATTAATTTTATTATTTATAAATAATTAGTACTTATATGACATTGAGAACAACTACAAAACATAATGTGACATTTAAAATAATTAAATCTATATTTTTTATAAAAAATCTAAAATTTTCACTATTTACTATAAAATCAATCTCCTAAAAAAACAAAAATTTCACCCAAATATAATTTCGAAATTACTATCTTAAAAATTATGATTGATTTTTTTATATATAATTTATAAAAGTACAAAAGTTTTTTTAAGATATGTGTTACATTAAAAAGAGAAAAAACTACCTTTAGATAAAAAAAATGTTGTGTTTATGCATAAATTTGGAGTAATTTCTATCTTATGCATATCAAATATATTACAATAATATGAAAAACAATGATTAATTTATTTAGTACATAAATCTTGTAATGTTTTTAAATCTTTACATTCACTCCAATTAAATGGCTAGGTTATAATGATCAAATAATAATATTTCATTATTCTTTTAAGATAGGTGTTGCATGAAATGTAATATATCAAAGTGATCAAATTTAAAAATAAACATACACTAAATCAACCCTAAATTAATTATCTCATATATAATTCAAACTATCATTCAATTAGAATAAGATAAAAACAATCATATCCCAAATTAGGAATTAGTTTTTAGTCTTGTTAAACTATATACAAACATGTGTCTTACGTTAAATTTAGAATAAAAATTCTAACATAATTTTTATAGAATAAATTTATTCCATATAGCATATAGCTGCATATCAGTCTCAATAAACTCCATAGAATCCCAGGAAATTGAAAAAATAAAGGTGATATCAAATTCTTAGTAAATGTTTCATAAAGATGAATCATGAATCAATAATTAGTGAAGCATATTCAATAAGTAATTATCAATATAGAATCATAAATAACTAAATACGCTTTCCATTTAGTCAATATATGGAGAATGAAATGAATCCATTGATATTGTTACAGTGAAAATATCATGGATCATAATAACTAAATACTAATATATGAAATTATTAATTATTGGATGTCATGTATCTCGTACATGATACCACTACCACCAATATCATTTACAAGATGGTTTAAAACTATAGGTAGAAACAAGTCTAATATGCCCAGTTGTTTTATCTCATGAGACCAGATGATGCATCGAGGTGATATTTAATGTTGGGCCCCACCCAACACAACAAGTTCAAATCATTATTCATATATTTGTAATAATACATTTAATTCATGAAAAATATCCCTTATCATTAAATATCTTTATTGAGAATAGGATAAGGATTTCAAATATTTCATTAGTTAATCAAATAACATTCAATATAAGCACTATTTATAAGAATGGTGTATGGTTTAGGCACAACTCATATCCATGATTAAAATAATAATATTGTTTAATATGAATATAGTTTCAAAAAAAAACATTAATCTCGAAGTGGTATTAGAGACAATAAATAAAAATTATTTGGTTCACAATACCATGAAATCCTTAATGAAGAGAAAATTGAGATGAAGTCCCTAACCTTACACTTCCTTTTAGTTGAATATTTTTTACTCGTATAAAATTATTTAAATAATGATAATAATTTATTCGAGAGTGATATTCATATTTATGTTATCATATATGATCCTTAATATCAAATTATCCCTATTTTGTTAACAATATTTCATTATTACACTTATCTCTAGTGTTAACTACTTCATTTTTCTATGAATGGTTTTTCATGTAATTCTTAGTTATTTTACATAAGATATATTTATTTCATCTCCATGATGATACTGTATGAATAGATATAATATTTATTTATAATATATATTTTTATTATCATTCATTAATGGTGAACATGAAAAATTAATCTCATCATATCATGGAGATGATAAGTCATACATACATAGGAGAAATGATAACATTCCATTAATGAAGAAAGAATAAGGTGAATTAATTATTCTATAATCAATATAATGTTATAATTATCATATAAATATTTCATTTCCATCATTATAGCCATCCAATTAAAGTTTTAGTGAGAAAATAATTACAATACATAATGGAGATGAAAAGTCGTACGTACACACATGCAGAGATTTCATTTTTAATAGGATTAATAAAAAAAGAGAAAATTGTTTTTCCACGGTTATAATAACATATCAGTATATATTTTATATACATTATCTATTAAATTTTTCTATAAAAAACACATGAATATTAAATATAATAATAAATAAACTAGAAATACACTATAAAAAATGATTACATCTTCTACGGTAGTGCTGCTTTAGATTTTCTCTTAAGGGGAAAAAGATTGGTATTTTTGGTTAAACAGAAACTCAAAAACATGTATAAAGTTGTTTTTAAAATAAATGGTCAGTTTTTACTCATGAATTATAGCTCAAGGTGATATGTATAAGTGAGTGTGGTGGTTCCCTTTTAAAATTGAGGGGAGTGGCATTTTCGCAATCTCTCAAAATATTAATTTATTATTAATTTATTATTAATTTAAAATGGTTCAAACACGATTTCATTCTATGATAATATGTTTATGGGTATAAATAATCTTATAATATGTTTTTAAACATGTTTTAGTTTACAATAATACCCATATATTTGGTTTTTATCCCTTATTTAATACATGTACCTTTTACTATGACATCATTAATTTTAAATCATTAAGGGTCAATATTATTACTATAAATGGAAAAAGGCCCATAAATTAATCATTTGAGAAATTCTAATTTTTATCCATATATTTTGGAAGAATATATGATTTTTTGGAAGTTTTTTCTCATTTAATAAAATATTATTAATTTTAAAATATCTTTAATGATAATTTTGACTCTATTCATTACATTATATTTAAAAAATAATAAAATGAAACAAAATATAAAAACATATTTTATCAAATCCACAATATATAAAATTTATATAAATTTTTTATCATAATATTTTATCTAGTTTTAATTATTTTTATAATTTTAATATCATTTAGTTGAATTTTCTATAAATAGAATAATTACTTCTTCTACATTGTGTAAACATTTAATTTAAATATTTCATCGCTAAAAATTATAAATTAATTACTATGATGTATACCAATAATATTAATTAAAATAATTATTTATTATTAATTATATATTCTGAATAACACTATATTAAAAATCATTTAGTTATTAAAAAAATGAATGTGAAATCATGATATTTTCAATGAATAAAATATCATAAATCTCAAAATCTCAAAAAAATGTCCCTAAATAGTCATGAAACAAAAGATATATTGATTATATATTAAATTTAATAAATAAATACATTTTTGGAAAGTTTTAGTGTTCTTTTCTAGGTCATTAAATTTTTATTTTTAACCTATATTACCAAATTTAACTTCTATATTGGTAACAAAAATTACCAAGGTTACTATTCATATTGACCAAAATAAAAGGAACCTATTTAATAAATCTAAACTGTCTGATTCTGAATATGATATACACTTTTCAAAATTATAGACAGATATTATCAAAATTTAATTTTAAATTAATCTCACTAATTGTAATAAAAAACTCTTTTTTTTTGAAAAAATACTCGTTAAATATAAACAAAATTCTACCATATTCAACCATGAAATTTTTTTTCAATGAAATTATTTGGATAAATAACAATATTTCATTTGTATGTTTACTTTTAAATCAACTTAAAATATAGCTTTCAAATGGTTGAAATAAAAATAATGGTTTAAAAGAATTAGTATTTTCACAATTAATTAGAAAATAAATATTTTCTAAAAATACAAAAAAAAAATCACTAAGGTAATTTTGAAATATTGAATTAAAGAAAAAACGTTATTTTTTAATATATAATTTATTAGAGTATCAAAATTTAGTTATAATATTATTACAACATTAAAAAAGTGGCATAACTACCTATAAGAAAATATGTCCTCTAATACATAAAATTTGATTTTTTTCTTATATTATTGGAAGAAAATATATTTTATGAATTAAAAAAATTATTCAATATATAATAACTAAATATAATTAAGATAATTTACTAATGTTATTTAATTACATCATTAATAATGAGTTAGATAATTATATGTTTCATAACATTTTTTATCATACTAACACCCAATAATATGACTGTCAGTTTATATTGGTCATGTTAAAAATATTTATTAGTATATCATAGATCATTTAAAACTAGTTATTTTTTGATATAATCTACAAAAATGTTAAATTTAAAAAGATATATACCATAAAAATTTTGGGCTGTCGTATTCCCCAATCCTTTAATAAATTGGGTCCACATAAATTGAAATTTTACTTTTCAAATCTATTATTAATATTTGAAAACTTCATTTTAGGAAAACCACATTGTAAATTGGGATAATAAAAAATAGTCATAATAAGAGGGAAAAGTAAATGTGATGTTCAACACAAAAGTCATCATTTAAATAGGATAACATTGGTGGAATGTGTAGATGTAGGAAAATTATTATAAATAATGATAGAGGTTATTTTTCATAAGAAATTAAATGATCAATAAAAAGTTTATGTCCTAAAATCCATAATTATTTGAATATTTTGAAGAACATATGATTTATTTTATATAATGGTAATATGATAACTTTTTGGTTTTATGATTATTTTAATAAAATTGTGGAATAGCTTTATCATTTAGATAGAGAACATAATAAAATAAGCATACTTGATTCTATTCCAAGTCATAAGAATAATATCATCCTTTTGTAGTTCTTCAATATATCTCCACTTTAATTATTTCACAATGATATGGATAATAAAAATTAATATTATTCCTAAATTAGATTTAATGAATCATAATATCCACAAGTCATTCTTATGACCACTAAATTTTTACAGAAACTAAAATTATTTTCAAATGATATCTAATATAAAAAATCAAACATTATCCTCAAAAAATAATATCCTTAATCCATTATATTAGTATTTAACCTTATGAATCATTAATAATATATCTTCCCAAATTCTATTTCCTAAAACATATGTAGTAAGTTTAGTAAATTTTTAAAATCAACATTACATTAGATTCCCTAAACAACATAACGTATCTCTTGTATAAATTATTTGAATATCATGATAACCTTAAAAGAATAATGAAAACATGCATTATTTTCAAAATAAAATCTTGTTTTTTTCAAATATATTCCTTAAAATAAAATATTTAGTAAATCCTATAATCATAAACCATCATATCACTAAACACCTTTAGGATTACCAATATTATCAATCATAAATCTAATTCTTATTATATCAACATCAGAAACACATTTAGGGTTATTTTCCATAAATAACATGTCTTATAAAAGATCAACTTGAAACCAGATTCACTTCTCTTAGATACGGGTTTTTCTCATCACAAGATACCAAATCCTTAAATAAGATGTATTACAATAAAATACTTATTTATTCCATTATTATTATGACCACAAGACTATGGATAAAATAATTAAAATATATAATTCGATAATCAAATAATAATATCATTAATTATTCCTCTTAATTTGTGGTATAATCTTATACATGACCACGATCTATCTTCTTCTTTGGAGGTTTATTCTTTTTACGCTAGTGAAACTCTCCTACGTAGTGCCCCACATCCTTATCGTTGAATCATTTAAATTTGTAAAATTCTTTAATTCCAATGCAAAAACACAATGAAAATTTATTATCCTTCTTATTATAATATGATACTATTTCCTCATAAGATGAGAATTTTTGGGAGGCTAGTTATCTTTTAAATATTGTATAAAAAAGATAAATGAACCCTATATTCTTACTCTTTGGATTATGTTGATTCATGAAGTTGTGATTCCTTCTTCTATGCACCTTTTCTATAGGATGTAATACAATAGATTAGATTATAACATTATGAAACATAATGTATAATCATAAAACTACTGGAATACTTAACATAAATTAATATTTTATGTATAAATACTCTCTGAATATAAATATTGGGTTATTATTTTATGTTTTCTAATTCTATCATAGGTTATCATACTTTATTCTATGATTCATAATTCTAGTTCCCATGTTTTCAAATAAAATATCTCTAATACCAATTTTAACAACCAGAAATCTAGTAGGACAAAGAATTTTATGGCTACCATTAAATTGGTATAAGATACAAATAATCACATCCTAATTGAACTATTAGTTTATAATTCTTGGTAAATAACTTAGATAGATTAGTGATACATTTCATTTAGAATGAAATTTTTGAAATAAATGCGTTTTAGAATAACATAAATTCATTTATTATATCTCAGCATATCTGTCACAGAAAAACACCATAAAATCCTAGGAAATGAAAAAAATAAGTGTGAGATAAAATTATCAATATTGGATACATATAGTATAATAATAAATAAATAATATGTTAAAATTATTGAATAAGTTATAATCAACATGGAAAGGTAAATAACTGATGACACATGACATTTAATCAATAACTAGAGAATAGAATGATTATATATATTTTTTCATGGTAAAAATATCATGGATAATAAAAAAAATTATGAATGATGGAAGTTATAATTTATTGTATTTCATGTATCTGTAACAATATACCACTACATTAAGGACCTTTCATAAGGTGGTTTAAAACTACAGGTAGAAACTTGTTTAATTTGGACAATGATTTTGTCTAATGATCTATATCGATGAATTGAGGGGATTTGTAATTCTAGGCCCCACCCTTGACGAATTTTTTAATATTTATTCAAATATGATATAATTAACATAATTCATTTGCAATACTCCTTATCATTAAATATATGTATTGATTATAGTATACTGATTTATCAATATTTCCCTAGTTAATCAAATAAAATTCAAATTAAGAGATGTATGTCATAATGGGATACAATATAGAAAAATTCATATCCAGTATATAAATAATATATATTTATGAGAAAATAAATTCAATTTGGAAATGATCTCAAATGGGTTGTAGATACACCACATAAAAATTATTAGGTGAACAATATTAAGTAAGCCTCAATAAAGTGAAAGTTGTGATAAAGTCCCTTACCTTAAACCACTAATTAGTTCAATGTGATTTAAAATATTGAATAATTATTTAAATCATGATATTTATTTTTAAAATAAATATATTTAAATTCATTATATCATATATTATTCTCTTATATAGTCTTATCACTAATATCTTAATAATTTTTCAGTATTACCCATATTTTGAGTGTTAACCCCTTCATTTTCTAGTTCATAATTTGTCATGTAAGCCCATTTTATTGTATATAGTGAAAATCTATATCATCTCTATGATTATATTAAGGTCATATATATCATATTTATTAATTTTTTATATTTATATAATCACTCATTAATGGTGAATGTGTAAAATGAATTGCATAGAGCCGTATAGATGGTAGGACTTACGTATGAATGAGAAAAGATTCATTCCCTTAATGATGACAGGTAAAAGAAAATTAACTTTTCAAGAGTAAATATAATTCATAATTATCAAATATATCTATTATTTCAATAATTATGCCCATCCAATTAAATAGGTAATCAAAAAAATTACACTATGGTGTGGAGAAAATAATACATACATATGCATGCACAGTGTTTCTATTTTCTATAATATGGATAAAAAGGGATAATACAGTAGTCCCATAATCATAATAAAATATAATATTATATATGAAGCTAGATTAATTAGTTTATTATGGAAGAAATATGTGAATGGGATGTAGAAGAAGAAACTAACTAGAATGTATCGATAAAAACATTTACCACTTCTTTAGTAGAGCTCATTAAAATATTCCCTTATGGGGTCTAAGACAAAAAAAATTGAAGAAAAGAACCTCAGAAACATGTATAATTTTTTTTGATATATAAATTTATGGTTGTTTCTCATTAAAGAGGGCTCAAGGTGATGTATATATATGAGGGAGGAGGTTTACTTTTATTATCACAAAGAAGGGAACTATTAGAAACTCTATAAATATTAACTCTATATAAATTAATTTTCAGTTACTAATGTGTATAACATGGTTATTTAAAATATATGGAGATGATGGGTTGAAATAATCTCATAAAATTATTTTTAGGAAAATTTTATTCCAGATTTTTACATTTATCATTCTGTTTTGACCCATATTTATCCCTTCATGTTTTAACCTCACAAGATTATTGTTTTTTACTTCTTAAAGATCAATTTTGTAACTAAAAAATGACAAAAGTCCCATAAATTGAATATTTTTTACATTTAAAATGAAATCCAAATCATTTGGTAGAATATATGGGTTTTAGGAATTTTAAATCACTTTATGAAATATAATTTATTTAAAAATATCATTAATGTAAATTAAGACACAATTCGTTACATTGTCTATTAAAAATATCAAACAACCATGATAAAATATACAAAAAATTATTTTAATAAACAATTAGCATAAAATATAAATAAATAAAATTATTTTATGATAATAATTACTTCCTGGTATATTTATTTGAATATTTATAATATCATTTCATTTATTTTTTAATTAATCGATTAATTACACCATCAATGTTTTTTAGCATTTATGATCAGTATATCATCACAAAAAAATTATAAATACATTACCACAATTAAGATAAATATTATATATTAAAAATTAATATTTATAGTCATAGATATATTCTAAATAACCTTATAGGAAAAAATATCATATTTATTAATAATATATATCTAATATCTTTGAAATTTCATTAAAAAATATTATTACTATCATATGCTCATTCCACTACAAAAAAAACAGGCCACTACCATTGACTAATACCCCCTGTTTTTAAACCACGGCTATATGTGGCAAGTACCTCAGTTATGTTTCATATAGCCATTATTTTAAAACTATGCCTATATGTCCTTTTTTCCTTGGATATAGCCACAGTTTTCAAAACTATGGCTATAACCCACACCTATAACCATGGATATGTGAACAATAGCCACAGTTTTGAAGTCTGTGTCTACAGGTCTCCCTCCCTTATGTGGGATAAAACATTTTCCACTAAAAAATGGTAGGAATATCTTTTGTCATGGTTTTGAGGATATTTCCACAGTTTTTAATAATATATTTCACATATTATATATATGCAAACACAAAATCCTTACTTTTTTAGTGGTTAGGGTGATAATACATGAAGTTAAGGTGCATGGATCAAATCTAGCTAGGAAAAAATTATTATTAGGATATTTACTTGATTTTCTAGGGCTATAGCCATTGTTAAAAACAGGGAAATACGCCACCAATTGTTATGGTTAAAGTTGTGGCCATAGGTCAACTACAAGAATTAACAATGAATACACATATTTCTTCAATTAAAACCATGGCCATTAGTTTGACCCTTCTGCCATGATGATAGCACCAATGGTTTGAAAAAACTGTGACCATAGCCTATGGCCATAGTTATGGGCCCTATTAACATGGTTTTAAACCGTGGGAATAGTCCATTTTTAATGTTGTGTTCAAATGTACATAAATGGTCATATAACCCAACATATATTGATTTTCGAAGATATGGAACCCTAAAATAAAATTTGGACATGTTTTAGTGTTATATTATAGTTATGATCATTTTAATTTTAAAATACATTACCTAATTTACCCTTTACAGTTGTAACAAAAAATACCATGGTCACTAATCATATTGGTTAAAATTTACAAAAGCTAATTTAATACATTTGTAAAATTTGTTTCCCAATAAATAAACCATTTTTAAAAATTAAAAACACAAAACATTAAAAATTAAATTGTGTATTTATTCAATAAAATGAAATGAAAAATAGTTTTACCTATAAAATACCATATTAAATATAAAAATTATTTTATACGAAATAACATAATGAAATTTAATTTTATGAATTTTATATATTATCAATAATATAATATCACAAGGTTTAATTTCAAATAAACATTAAATATGGATTTTCTATGGTAGAAAAAACAATAGACTTCAAGAAAAGTCAATTCTTTTACATTTCACTATAATATAAATATTTTCTTAAAAATAACAAAATTTCATCCTAATATTTATAAATTCATATTGTAATAATGATTTTTATTTTTTCCAATATAGTTTATAAATATTTCCAAAGATATTTATAAATAAAATGCTCCATTAAATGGAAGAATAACAACCTATTGAAAAATATAGCCTTTTATGCAGAAAGGTGCTTTTTTTAATCTTTTGTCTATAATAATTATTGTATTAATGTCAAAATATATATAATATATAATATATAAATTTAATTAATATAATTGAATAATTTTAATGAATTGATATATTAATAAGATGTTGTAAAATTATATATTACAAAATATAGTTAATTATATTCAAACTTGACAATTTAACAAATAGTTTATAACGGGCTTGTTATATAATATTTAATTGTATATCATAGATCATTTAAATTAACTGTTTCAACAAATGTAATATATAAAATAAGATAAATTTATAATGAGACAGTCGATAAAATATGTCACATCCCGTCCTCGGGGCCCGTGACATGACTACCCCAAGCCCACCCTCCATAGGCTAGGGGCTGGCGACTAGCACCAAAGGCATAAATCCTGATAAATGGGATGTCATTGCCTTTATGAATGTAAACAACAAAACACAGTATGCAACAGAAGTAAGCAATAAGTAACACTGAATAAAAAAGTAAGTGCTGAAAGGAAAGAGGCCAAAAATAAAAGCCCAACACTAAGTACAGTTCAACTGAAAAACTAGTACAAGTAAAGTAAAACATCAACCACTAAGTCATCCTCTGGAAATCCCCCCTGAAGGGTGGGTACAGATGGCCTCCTTAGAACCTGAGGTCCAACCGTCCACCACATGTACGTCTCGCTAAGTGGTCCACCTCTAGGTACCGTCCAACTCCTCAAGTCTGCACCTCGATCAGTGTTGTCCGTCGTCTGCATCCAACACAACGTAGTGTGGGCACAGCCCCTGCAGGGGTGAGTATACGATACTCAGTAGTGACCCCGAGACCCCTGAAGGTCTCCCAGAATCAATGAAGGATAAAACACAACATATGGATACAATCACGAAGTATCAACGAACTCAACATAGGTATATGCCCATACATATACCAAATTTATCAATCCCAGTTCGACTCCAACTATCGAGCCCAAGCACAACCCAGTCTACATAGGAAAGAAGTCAATCACATCAATGATAATGATTGAATGTCAAGACTCATCTCACATAAGTATACATCTTTCGTATAGAGATAGAGACGATCAGATGTAATCACAGATTCATCTAAGCTGTCGGACCCACGTAGGATACTAGACCTGCGAAGCTCTCTTACCCATGTAGGATACTGGACCAGCTAAGATCTCTTACCCATGTAGGATACAAGTACAAAAGTCATCTTTGTCGAACCCACGGAGGATTCCAGTATATTTGTCATTGCTACCGAACCCACGAAGGATTCCTATTTAGTTGTCGTCATTGCCGAACACACCGAGGACTCCAGTACAGTTGTCGTCACTGCCGAACCCATGGAGGATTCCAGTACAGTTGTCGTTACAGTCACAGCCAGATCTAGGGTTCCCACACACATCATGATTGATTAGCGAACCCACGAAGTATTCCAGTATAGTTTTCATCGCTACCGAACCCACTGAGGATTCCTAAACAGTTGTCGTCACTTCCGATCCCACCGAGGATTCCATTATAGTTGACGTTGCTGCCGAACACACGGAGGATTCCAGTACAGTTGTCGTTACAGTCACAGCCAGATCTAGGGTTCCCACACATATCACGCTTGATTCCGGGAGGGTACACCAGCCTGGCCGGCTATAGCCGACGGTTCTTCTTCAGCCGAGTGACCCATGGTTGCAGCCTGCGGTTCTTCTACACGTGGCCGGTGCACGACCACTGTTGTCGATGTACCCATGATCGTCGTAGCCAAAACAAACAAGAATCATTAGAGGGTCGTCGGGCCATGTTTGTTCAGCATGTGCCGTCCATGTTAGTCATTATTAATTTTCTATATAATATCACTTGATTTCATCAATGACAAGAGTATAATTTATTTGAAACAAATTATTCAAACACCATACCACAATTTCAAGAGAGGAGCACATCAAAAAGTCGCGGAAGACAAGAGTCGCAGAGGTCGGGTGACATAGAAAGCAGACGTTGATTCTGTTGATGTCAGAGTGCGCCCGAAGAAGAAGAATCGTTGGTGAATTCATGTTCTTCATTGGAGATATTCTTAGTTGAGAGAAGAACGATGTTCTTCTATTTCTCAAGAGCTCTCCCAAAATTCTCTCAACATAAAAAGTGCCCAAATTAAAATAATAGCTACGACTATTATTTTATTCACATGTGAATTTTCAAAATTAAAACACTTTAATTAATTAATTTTAGGGTTCAATTTATTAATAAAAAGTGTTGGAAAAAATTAATTGGAGAGAGGGAGATCAAGAGATCACATTAATTAAGGGGGGAGTTGTCAAATTATTTAAAGGGGGTGTTAATGGGGAGTTAAGGGAAGTTGAAAGGTTAGGGGTTCCAATGGGCCCCACCTCACATTATCCTCTCATGGGAGGTTATGTGGGTGTGGGACCCACCTATAAATTCCCTTTGTAGAATATAAATACAAAATATAAATAAAATTGTGTACAACAATTTTATTTAATTTATTCTATGTCCCCAAAAATTAATGTTCAACCTGCATAAAATGAAACTGAGTTAAAGGTCCCCTTAAGCAAATAATGGCACTACGAGTTCATCGGTGTCCTCAGATTTAAATTCCGAGCACTGGTTCAAATGATAGAAAAACCCGCACATACGTTTACTGAACGTACCCGAACAAAACATTGTAATTTGATTCCGGGCACACCGGGCCTCAGAATCATGTGCCATCAAAAACTGTAGACTCAAAAAATTCCAAATTATTTAAGAAAATAATTTCCCTGAAATTTCCGGGTCTTTAAATTACTCCCACATCGGGGATTTATGTCTCTGTAAAGCTATAACACACACTATGGAAACAAATGGGGGTACTGAACATGCATATGAGCCTCCCACTCCCATGTGCTCTCTTGGAGGTTCCCGGGCTTCCAGCGAATGCGAACCAAAGGAATCAACCATCCACATAGGACCCACTCCTGTCGATCCTCGGTCTCTACTGGGACCTCTATGAATATTTCCCATTCATCGATGTCCAGCTCTTCATGGTCGATGATTTGGGACGGGTCGTGCACGTATCTCCTCATCTAAGATACGTAGAAGACACCATGAACCCGGTGCAATTGATGTAAAAGGGCCAGGTAGTAAGCCAACTCACCGACTATGATGAGGACCTGGAAAGGTCCGATGAAGTGCGGAGATAACTTGCCTCCTCGGTCAAATCTTCGTAGACATCATCGAGGTGAGACCCATAGGAATACGTGGTCTCCATCCTCAAACTCTAGTGCTCTCCGTCTCTGATCAGCGTTGGAGTTATTTCTGCTCTGCGCAGTCTTCATCCACTCATTGATGATATGCACTTTATCCATCGTAGGCTGAACAATCTCTAGTCCTAAAAGTACTGACTCCCCATGGTCAGTTCAGCATAGAGGTGATTTTCAAGGTCAGCCGTACAACGCCTCGTATGGTGCCATCCCGATGGTGGAGTGGTAGATGTTGTTGTACACCAACTCCACCAATGGTAAATGATCCTCCCATCTGCGACCAAAGTCAAGGACACATGCATGGAGCATTTCCTCTAGATTATGAATGGTACTCTCTGTCTGGTCGTCCGTCTAAGGATGGAAGGCGGTGCTCAGATATAGCTACGTCCCGAAAAGCCTCTTATAACCCCTTCCATAGTCGGGATGTGAATAGAGAATATCGATCAGAAATGATAGATGATGGAACACCATTAATATGTGCGATATTCCAAATGTAGAGGCGTCCCACGCTCTCTACTGATCCATACTATCTGATCAGTATGAAGTGGGCCGACTTGGTGAGTCGGTCTATGATCACCCAGATAGAGTTGTGTCTTCTGGATGTACGTGGAATCCCTGTCATGAAAACCATGGATATCTTGTCCCACTTCCACTCTAGGACCTATAAGGGTTGTACCAAGCCTGCCGGTACATGGTTCTTCGCCTTCACTTGCTGACAAGTGAGGCATCGTGAAACAAACGCAGCTACTGCCTTCTTCATACCCGGCCATCAGTGCTGTTGTCTGAGGTCCTGATACATCTTCCCCACTCCTAGATGTACCGCAAGAGGGGAAGTGTGGAACTCACTTAGGACCTCCTCCTATATTGTGACTGGTACCATGGTACGTCCCCTGAAGAGGATGATGTGCTCCCCTCCTTCTGAAAATCGGTCTGGTGCATGTCCTGAGGATATCTGAGCACGTCGCGTCTGACAGTCAACGTCCCCACACTATCCTTCCCTGACTCACGGATGGAGCGGAGGAGTGACTGTGAGAGACAAATGAAAGGATTCTCCATCAACATCCTCAATGTAAATATGCAACGCCGCTATCTACTCGGTCACCTCTCATAGCAGCTGAATGCCCAATCTCCTGCTGAGTGCATCAGCTACAATGTTCCCCTTCCCAGGAGTATAGACTATCTCAATGTCATAGTCCTGGAGGAACTCAAGCCATCACCGCTATCTTAGGATCAGGTCCTTCTGCGAGAAGATGTACCTAAGACTATGGTGGTTAGTATAGACTTTAAAGCGCTCACCCATCAGATTGTTCCACCACATCTTCTGGGCGAAGACCACTGCTACTAACTCTAGGTCATGTGTAGTGTATTTCTACTCGTGTTACGTCAACTATCGTGAACCGTATGCGATCACTACTTTCTTTAACATCAGGATACACCTGAGTTCGGTCCCTGATGCATCACATTAGACTACGCACCCTAGGCCCTCCTCTGGTAGCCTCAATATGGGCGAACTAGTCAATCTCTATCTCAACTCCTGAAAGCTTTGCAGGCATCCATCTGACCACATGAAGGGTTTCCCCATATTTTTCAAAGCTGAAAGCAGTGCTGCAACTCTGGAGAATTTTTGCATAAATCTCTGATAGTATCCAGCCAGGCCCAGGAAACTCCGAACCTCTATCACACTTCTGGGTGGCTCCCAATTAAGTACTTCCTCGATCTTCACTAGATCCACTGCAACTCCATCCCCCGAGATGACGTATCCCAAGAAGTGAACCTCTCGAATCTAGAACTGGCACTTCGATAGATTACCATAAAGATGGTGCTCTCAGATTGTGTCGAGTACTACCTGCAAATGGTAGGCGTGCTCCTCTTTAGTAGTATAGTAAACTATAATGTCATCGATGAAGACTACGACAAATTGATCGAGGTAAGGTTGGTAGATAATGTTCCTGAGACTCATGGACTCTGCTGGAGAATTGGTTATACTAAAGAGCATAACCAAGAACTCGTAGTGGCCATACCCACACCTGAAGGTTGTCTTCTGCACATCCTCATCTCGAACTCTAGGATGGTGATAGCCTGACCTGAGGTCTATCTTCGAGAACCATCGTGCTCCCATAAGATGATTAAAGAGGTCGTCAATCCTTGGGAGTGTGTACTTGTTCATCACAGTCACATGATTCAGGCGACAGTAGTCGACACACTGTCGCAAGCTCCCATCTGCCTTCTTAGCGAACAAAATCGAGGAAGACTAGGGTGAAACACTAGGTCAGATAAATCCCTTCCCCTGCAAGTCCTCCAGTTGTACCCACAGCTCATGAAGCTTAGCGAGATCCATCTGATATGCTTGATTAGATATTGGTTTTGTCCTAGGGAAAAGGTCAATGTAGAAGTCTACCTCTCTGTGAGGAGGTAGTCCTGGAACGTAATCAGGAAAAATGTCTGCATACTAATCCACCACAATAAGAAAATCTCAGTCTTTGCACATAAACTGCTCTGAGGATGAGACTGGCCAACTGATGTGTGATTTGCTGCCCTCTCCTCTAAACAAGTGAATCCTACACTGAAAAGTATCCCTTATCGCTGGTGATGGTGATCCTGGTACAATCCGTGCGAACACACCGCACTTTGCTCCTAATATAGTCAATCTGAGCATGAACTGTAGATAACCAGTCCATACCCAAGATGACGTCGTAAGGCCTCGATGCTTCTACAAGAAGATCCCTGCTAAAGCTCTCGCCTCCTAAAGTAATCTCACACTGCCAACACTAGTGCGTAATCATCGATTCTACTCCCGTAGGAGTCTCTAGCAGTAACGATCGAGCCCACGACTCTATTTGAATCTCTGAGCTCCGAAAAAAGGGCATAAGCAATAAAATAATGACTCGCACCTGTGTCTATAAGTTCTGCAGCAAGGGTGGTGTAGACACAGATAGTACCTCGAATCATCTCTAGTGCATCTTGGCCATAGGCCTTGACTTCCGAGAGCTTTTTCTACCCCTATCTGCCAGAACCCTATAGTCAAGGTGGACCTCCTAGTGGTGGTGGTGGTATAGCCTCGAAACGTCATCCACCACCTACTGCTCAGCCAGCTCCTCTGCCTTGTCCACCTGCTCCCAGCGGATCACCACGATCTAACCTCTGCCTTTACCTAAGAGGTACCTCTATTGTCTATTCCTTCTCCACATGAAAGCTCGGGCAGTCTCGATCCATGTGACCCTGCATGCTGCATGCATAGCACTGCAATCTCCTCATATATCTGGCTCTATTTTAGGTGCCCCGTACAACTGAACCTGTATCCAGAGGTCTCCCTCTTGATGGTCTAGTCTTCTTGGACATTTTTGTCAACTGTCTACTACCGGCTGCAGAAGACTCCGCTACGTGTCACCCTATGGAGGTTCTCGCCGCTGGTGACTGCTCAGTGAGAAAACTCTCCACTAGAAGAGCTTGGTACTGCACCCCCCCCCCTCCTGCGTCGGGATGCTAAGGGGAATCATCGAAGATCTGATCTCGTGCTTGTGTCCCTACTCGAAGGTCTGATCCCTAAAGAACAGGTCTCATACAATATATGTGGAGTAGTGGGAGAGTTTAGTAAACCTCACTGAGTATTGAGCTACAATCATGTTGCCCTGTCATAGATGAAGTAACTCTAGGATCCGCACTACACAGAGGGTGGCTGGAACAAACTCAGAGTAGAAGAGACTCTCGAAGCCCCTCCAGAGTAGAGATGCCTCGTCGTGAACCTGGAGAATCAAGCTCCACCATCTACGTGCTGCTGCATGCTGGAGAATCGTAGCAAGGATCACCATAATATCAGTCGGTGTCCCTAATAATCTGAAAACTCTGATGACAGCCTCCAGCCAATCCTCGGCTACCTGTGGGTCCATCTCTCCGTGGAACCTATACATCCTCTATCGCTAAAACTCGTGAAATTTACTCAAGAGGCGTGCACTCTCTGCTGCTGGAGTTTGTGGTATCAGTGGTTCAGTGGGTAGTGGAACCGATGGTGCCTCCGATGTGATCGGGCCCTGCACCGAGGCCTCGTCGCTCATTGGGCTAGCATCTCGCATGTAACTTAGAACCCTAGTTGGTTGCCTTCATGGGGAAATCCTGAAGAAAAAAACAGTTGTGCCACAGTCAAACAGTATTCCTAGTGTGTTGACATAATATACTCAGAAAGAAAACTTTTAAAACACAAATGCAATCTGCCTTTTCGTGTATTGAGTCAGAAATCAGAGTTCAGGGTCCTAGTGTATGGATATGTCGGCCACCGCACGAACACTGCACTCCCTAGACAGAAAACCACACTCAATACTCTTAACATTATTTCTTCACAGTAAATCATGATCATAGTCATGTGTTCAATAGTAGAACTGACTCCTACGATACCAATTTGTCATGTCCCGTCCTCAGGGACCATGCCGTGACTACCCCAAGACCGCCTTCCATAGGCCAGAGGATGGAGACTAGCACCAAAGGCATAAATCCCGTTAAATGGGAAATAATTTCCTTTATGAGAGTAAACAACACAACAGAGTACGCAATAGAAGTAATCACTATATAATACTGAATACAAAATTAAGCGCTAAAAGGAATGGGGTTGTAAATTCATTCCCAACAGTAAGTATAGTACAACTGAAAACCTATTACAAGTAAAGTAAAACAGTAACCACGTAGCCATCCTCCGGAAATCACACCAGAAGGGTGGGTACAGATGGCCTCCTCATCACCTCTGGTCCAACCATCCACCCCGTGTATGTCTTGCCAAGTGGTCCACCTCCAGGTACAATCCAACTTCACAAATCTCCACCTCGATTAGTGTTTTCCTTCGTCTGCATCCAACACAATTTAGTGCAGGCATAGCCCGTGCAAGGGTGAGTATACGATACTCAATAGGGACCCTGAGACCCAAAAAGGTCTCCCAAAATCCACGAAGGATAAACCACAACATAAGGATACAATCACAAAGTATCAAACAACTATACTTAAGTATATGACCATACATATACCAAAGTTATCAATCCCAGTAATGCTCCAACTCTCGAGCACAAGAACAACCCAGGACACACAAGAAAGAAGTCAATCATATCGATGATAATGATTGAAGGTCAAGAATAATCTCATACTAGTATACATATTTCATATAGAGATAGAGATGATAAGATGTAATCACTGATTCATCTAAGCTATTGGACCCACGTAGGATACTAGACCACCTATGCTCTCAGACCCATGAAGGATACAAGTACAGAAGTCATCGCTGTCGAACCCACATAGGATTCCAGTACAGTAGTCGTCGCTGCCGAACCCACAGAGGATTCTAGAACAGTTTTCATCATTTCCAAACACACAAATCATTCCAGTACAGTTGTCTTCGCTGCCGAACCCACAGAGGATTGCAGTACAGTTGACGTTGCAGTCGCAGCCATCTCTAGTGTTGCCGCACATATCACGCTCGATTCTGAGAGGGTCTACTCCTCCAGTCAAGGGGTAGATACATAAAATATCATGAAGTCTAGAGTTTATGTATCCCGAAGTTCCTCCTCATCAAAAGGTACCCAACGCGATAGACGACGGGTCAATCAGACGCCCAGTCTGAGAGTTATTAGCATTTTCATTCCAGGGGCCTGGTTGGAAATACTCTCATTCCAAACCCAAACATTATCCAAATTCGACCAAAACTCACTTAGAGTATTGCAAATGGGATTCTTCGTCATAAGGGTCCCGGTTATGCAAACGGCATGTCAATAAGATGCTCGGTCTTGAAGTAATTTGCGTTTAAGGGAAACGCGCCGGGCCCGACAAGCCCGATGGGCTGGCGGGTCGGCCCATCCTGACTGAGCAGGTCTGACCCGACTAAGGGGTTAGCCCGGCCCAAGAATGCATGACCCGGCCTGGTGGGGCCCAGAACGGCTAGTGGCAGGCAGCCCGGCCTGGCTGGTGCGACCCAGCCCGAGGAGGGCCACAGCCTGGCCCAGCTAGCGCAGCCCAGCCGGTTGTTGGCCAAGGCAGGGCCAGCTGGCCAAGCGACGCAGAGCAGGGGTGGGGGAGTGTGGCCACCCGACTTCTCAAACTGGCTGTGCCACCCTACTTTACGGTCGATCATCACGGCTGGAGTGGCCCGTGCCGGCCACTCTCCACTCACGCGGCACCTGCGGGTGCCGCTGACTTCTCAAACCCGGCCGGATGACGAGCTATCTGATTCGCCTGCCAAAGCGGCCTGCAGAGCATGGGCCACTGTCCTCCGCAGCGTGGATCCATGGGGCGCCGCAGTTCTACCAGCCCAGTCAGCTATGGTCTGCCGGTTCCTCTTTGGCCGAGCGGCCCGTGGTTCTTCCGCACCCGGCCAGCGCGCGGCCGCCGTTGTCGCTGCAGCCTCAGATCATTGTCGCCAAAACAAACAAGAATCTTCGGAGGGTCGTCAGACCATGTTTGTTCGGCCCATTCCCTCCATGTTAGGCATTATCAATTTTCCATAAACAGTCACTTAATTTCATCAACAAAAAGAGTATAACTTATTTCAAACAAATTATACAAATACCCTACCTCGATTTCAAGAGCGGAGCACGTCAACGAGTTGCATAAGACAAGTGTTGCGGAGGTCGGGAGTCGCAGAAAAAGGACATTGATTCCGTTGAAGTCGGAGTGCGCCCGAAGAAGAAGCCTCATTGGTGACTTCGCGTTCTTCGTCAGAGATATTCTTCATAGAGAGAATAATGATGTCCTTCTATTTCTTAAGAGCTTTCCCAATATTCCTTCAACAGAACAAGTGCCGAAATTAAAAAAATAGCTAAGGATATTTTTTAATCACACATGATTTTTCAAAATTCATACACTTTAATTAATTAATTTTAGGGTTCAATTCATAAATCAATTGTGTTGGAAAAAATTAATGGGAGAGAGGGAGATGAAGAGATCACATTAATTAAGGGGGAGTTGTTAAATTAATTAAATGGGGGTGTTAATGGGGAGTTAAGGGAAGTTGAAAGGTTAGGGGTTCATGTGGGACCCACCTCACATTATCCTCTCATGGGAGGTTATGTGGGTGTGGGACCCACCAATAACATCCCTTTGTATAATATAAATACCAAATATAAATAAAATTGTGTACACCAATTTTATTTAATTAATTCTAAATATCCAAAAATTAACTTTCAACCCGCATAAAACGCATCTGCATTAAAGGTCCTCTTAGGAGAATAACAGAGCAGCGAGTTCATCAGTGTCCTATGATTTCTATTCTGAGCACCGGTTCAAAAGATAGAGAAACCCGCACGTACGTTTACTAAACATACCCGAAGAAAACTTCAGAAATTAATTCCAGGCACACCGGGACTCGGAAACAGGTGCCGTCAGAAACTGAAGACTCCTAAAATTCCAAAGTATTTAAGAAAAAAATTCATTTAAATTTCCTGGTCTTTAAAAAATATTTTAATGTTTCATTCTCTCCTTATTCAATAATTTGCGTCCTCAGAATTTGAAATCACACTTTGCAAATCAAGTGTTGATATTTTAAAATTCCTTAGTGGGAAACAGACATCATAAATATGGATAATAAAACATATTCCTAAAATTTTTGTAAATTTAATATGTTGATCAAAAGAAAAATATGATTTTGAATGGGATACAATTATTGGTATGTTACCATGCAAAAAAATAATTATAAATAGTGTTAGTGTTAATTTATCCTATTAAAGTAAATAATCAATGGGATGTTATAGATCAGAAAGTCATAAATATGTGATGATTTAGAAGACCATTAGTTCCATAATATATAACTATTGTAGGATAACATTTATGATTCAAGATATTTTTCTAAATGTGGAGAAAATATTTTACCATTTAGATAGATAACTCAAGAAATTAATCTCAATCAGTTTCATTCCATGTCAAAATCAAAATATCATCCTTTTTTCATCATTATATCTCACCTTTATTTCATTCACTTGGATATTTAAATTAAAGATAAATTTTATTCCCAAATAGCTTTTAACAAGTAATAATATCCATAATTATATTTTATTACAATTAAATGTTTATTGAAACCAAAATGGTTCACACATGATATTCAATATAACATAATATTCTTTGACTTTTTAGAATAATATAATTAATCCTTTATATATGTAGTTAACCTTAAGTCTCATCCAAATTTATGAATCAAGATATATTGAAAAAAAAATTTCAGAAGGAAGGTCACTAAATTTCAAAAATCAACGTAACATTAGATTTCCCAAAGAACATAATGTATCTCTTGCTATCAAATGTTTGAATACATTAATAACCTTCATATAATATTTAAAACATTCATGCATCCAAAAATAAATCGTATTTTTTCTAATATATTCCTTATATAAAAACATTTAGTAAACCCTACACACGTTAACCCTAAAATCATTAACCACTTTCATGGTCACAAATAATATCTCATAAACATCCCTTTATTTTTATCTCAAAACCAAGAACATATTTAGGGATATATTAACCATATTGTGTGTTTTTAAAAATATAAACATTCATCTAGAATAACCAATTTTGGTTATTGGGATTGCTCATCAAGTGCTATAAAATCTATAAATAAGAAGTACTCTATTACAATCCTTATTTATTCTATAATTCATATGACCTGTACATCAGTGATAAAATACATAAATGATTTAAATTTTTTAGTATAGGTATAATATCATTAATTCTTACTCTATGTTTGTGAAAAGATCATAATATTGAACATGGTCTATTAGCTTCTTTTGAGGAATATTCCTTTGATGTTTGGGGAATTATCTTGAATAGTTCCCCATATCCTTATAGTTGAAGCATTAAACATAGTAATTTTATTTACTTCCATTGAAAACATGGACATGGAGGCATTTTTCGCCACACATGAAGCAAACTCATTTTCCTATTAAGAACATACCTTTTTGTTTCCAACCACAATTATCACGTGTGGAAAACCCCTTCTTTACCTTCACACATTTATCCATATTTTACTCTAATTCCCTCTACTTCATATTACTCTTTCCAAATCCATAATAAATATAAATTTCTTTCTATTTCTTTTTATATCATGATACTATTTATGTTTTACTTAACCCATATGCTATCAGGAGCGACTATATAATTCCATTAATGTTAAATGGGTAATGTATATTAATTTTTAATGATTAAATATAATGTCATAACTATAAATATATATATATCAATTATTTTCATCCTTATATATATATATATATATATATATCCATTTTTGGGGGTGATGAAAAAAAATTACAACACGACATTGAGATGGTAACCCGTACATATGCCCGCGCAGGGCATTCATTTTTCATAGAATGGATAAAAAGGGAGAATATTTGGATCCCATAATCACAGTAACATATTAAAGTATTGATGATACTGGATACATTAATATATTATGGAAATAACAGATGAATAGGAAGCATAAGAGGAAAAACATTAAATAGTTGATAAAATTGATTAACCATTCTTTGGTAAATCTATTTTAGATCTTCACATAAAGGGTATCAGATTGGTATTTTTGGAATTTCAAAAACTACATAACATGATTAAGAATGTTAATAATATATGTGGGATGACTTAGTCATCATATAAGGCTCAATGTGGTGTAATGATGTGATGGATGAGGTTACCTCTTATAAATGAAGGGAGGTGAACATTTGGAATCTCTCTATCTATTAAATTAAAATAATCTAATTTTTAATTAAAAATGTCTCCAAAATGAGTTATTCAAATTTAAAATTAAAATTGGTCGATATAATATCTTAAAATAGTTTTTAGTAATGTTTTATGTCAAATCACTACAATTAGGTTTTGTACTTAACCTCTATTTAATCCCATTAACGTTTACCGTGAAAAAAATAGGTTTTTATAACTTATGTGTCAAAATTGACACCATTAAATTCCCAACATCCAATAAATGGATAAGTTATGAAACTTATCATAATACATTAACCAAATTAAACATTTTTAGGAATTTTAAATCATTTAATAAAATATTTGTTTATTTAAAATACCATTAATCTCAATTTTTACACTATTCATTTCATTGACTTTTAAAAATATCAATACTACAAGATAAATTCAGAAAAAATATTTTAGTATATTCTTAATATAAAAATTTCATCTATAAAAATCTTGGATGAAAATAATTATCTATATTTATATGTTCTTTAATATTTTTAACAATATTTTGATTATTTTTTAAAGAATAATAAAATTAATGAATCGACATTTTATCAACATTTCAGGTGAGTATTTCACCAAAAAAATATAAATAAATTACAATGATTTAGGAAAATATTTTTTATTTCAAAAAAATATATTTTGTCAATGATATCTTCTAAATGACCAAATATTAAAAAAAATTATTTACATCAAAAATATGAATGAGACATCATTGACATTTCTTTAAATAAAATATCTTAAATATATTTACCTCATACAAATGGACATAAATAGTCATACAAGGAACTCTAGATTGATATTGGAAGAAATTAAATCATCCAATAAAATGTTGGCACATTTTAGGGTAATTTAGTAGTTCCTATCATATTATGTTTAACCTAAATTACACAATTAACTCATTATCATTGTAAGTAAAACTACCACAGTTACTATTCATATCGGTCAAAAATAGAAGACAATTATTCAATAAATAATAAAATTATGATTTAAAAATGATAAATATTTATTAATATTCAATACACAAAAATTTTAAATTTTATTTTAAAATTAATCTATCACAATGCAATGAAAAATATGTTTTCAAAAAATTCCCTTTTAAATATAAAAACATTTTTATACCAAATTCAACATTGAAATTTACTTCCAACATTTAATATTAATAATGAAAATATTATTTTACTTTTTTTTTGAAATCAACAAAAAAATATATTTTAAATGGTTGAAATAAAAATATGTTTTCAATAAAAATCATTATTTTCATTATTCATTGGAAAATAAATATTTTCGAAAAAATTCAAAATATTTACCATATTCGAAATTTGAAAATATTATATTTGAAATGAAGTTTTTTTTCTCATATAGTTTATAAAAGTATAAAATTTTAGATATAAAACAAGTGCTCCATTAAAAAATGAAAAAACGTTCTTTAGAAAAACTATAGCCTCTATGTGTAACATTGGATTGGTTCTTACCATATGCATATCAAATTTATTGTATGAATGTAAAAAAATAGATCTTATATATAATATATAAATTTTATTAAGATAATTTAAAAATATTAATTAATTGGTAAATAAGAAATGAGTTAGATAATTATATATTTTTATATATTATAAATTGTATTCACACCCGCCAGTTTTACAACTAGTTTATAAAATTTTAGTTAAATTATATTTTATAATATATCACAGATCATTTAAACATAATTTTCATGAAATTAATGATATCAAGGTGGTTAAATTTAACAATATACATACCATAAAATATTGGGGTTTTACATTCTCACCTCCTTTAAAAACATTCATCCTCATAATTCGAAATTTCAATTCTCAAAACTACATTTATTATAATACAATTCCATTGTGCGAAGACCACATCATAAATTGGGTTAATTAAACATATTCTTAATAATGTTTAAAAGGAAATTATATGTAAACCAAAAAACTAGGCTCTCGAATCAGAGAACATTATTGAAATGTGAAGTTAAAGGAAACTATTTATAAACTGACATAGAGTTCATTTTTCATTATAATATAAGTCATTAATGGAATGTTAAAGTCTTCATATACATTAAGTTTTTATTATTTATAATACTATTTAATTTTACATATTATAAGTTAATATGACGATATTTTTTTCATGATATTTCCCTAAAATAAGAGGAATTCCTTTAACATTTATATAGAAAACTCATTAAAATAAACATACTTGATTTCTTTAAATTTGATAAGAATAATATCATAATTTTCTTGTTGTTCAATATTTTAAGAACTTCATTTCTTACACCATGATATGGATATTTATGATGATTTTTTAATAAAATCTTATTTAATGAATCATAAGATCCACAATTAATTTTTCGACCATTAAATGTTTCCTAAGACAATAATGGTTAGCACATGATATAAAAAATAAAAAATCATAAATTAACCACTAATATTAAAATCCATAATCAATTCTATATGTAGTTAAACATAAGAATCAAACAAAGTACTTCTGTCTAAAATCAATTTCCAAAAATTTCAGAAGGAATTTCATTAGATTTCAAAAATCAACTTGACATTAAATTCCCAAAACATCAAAATGTAGTTATTGTTGAAAAAATAATAATTCATTGATCACAAAAAAGCATTATTTAAAACATCCATGCTTCCAAAAATAAAATATTCATTTTTAAAATATTTTCATTAAATTAAATCATGTATTAAACCCTAAAAACAGGATCCATCTAATCACTAACCACCTTTATTGTAACATCCAAGGTAAATAATGAATATGATGTTTTCATATTAATAAATATTGGAGAACAAAATATTAATTTTACTTTAAATTGGATGCTATGTTTTATGGAATAACCGGTACACAACAACATGTTTCTTTGAAATATTACATTGCACACAACGTTGGGTCATACTAAAAAATAAAAATAAAATATTATTTTAAATGGTTATTAACGCCTAGTTATTGCAATGGAAGGAATCAACAGAAATAACTAAAAAATTATTATACAAGTTTGTTAAATGTATTTACATTTATTCACTAAATTTAAGAGGTTTAAAATAAGAAAGAATCAGAGTTTAAGCATAAATGCTCTAATATTTATTAAAAGGTCCATTTAGTGCATTTTGATGGAGAAAAATCTTTAATTCTAGTTTTGGTCACTTCTATATGTTCTATTTTATAAAATAGAATTTTTAATTAAAATTTCCATATCAAAATTTACTTTAGGTAAATATTTGGTATTTTTTTGATAAAATTTATTTTTTTAAAGAATAGTGAAAAATACTGTATTTTAATTTAGAACTTCAATTTAATAGAACTTAATTATATGGTTAGATAATTTTTCTAAAATGTTTTAATGTGTAATTATATAATATTTTAACCATTTAATCTAATTCTGGTCATTAGATGAAATTTTACTTCGAAATTGGGCATAAACAGGTGCCAATCATTTGATAGATATGTTTTCTTAAAAACACGCTATTTGATTTGACAATGGGGATTATTTTTAAATTAATTAATTAAACATCAATGTTTCTAATTTTTTAAAATAGACCACATTTTTTAATTTTGGAATATCAAATATAGCTTCGGCTAAATTTTTTTTATTTTTTATGAAAACATCAATATTTGATTAATAGTGAAACCACCAAGTAGTAGTTTAAGACTGACTTTTTCATTTAAATGAAATTTTACCCCTTTTGTGAATTGAATTTCAAAGATAAAATGGACATTGTTTTTATTATTAAGTAATATGAGGTTCAATAAGATGAAAATAATTTTTCAATGAATGGTATCTTTTGACTTTTATTTACCGGGATAAAGGTTAATAGGGTACTTCAAGATAAAAAAATATTATAATAATACAAAATTACCTTAACACTTGTCCTAATCTTATTGGATGAGTCATGTCTGACCATGGGCATCCTTGGGTATATTTTGTGACCCCATGGAGCTACATGAGAGTTATAATGACACTATAGATTAAGTAATTTAAAGTTATGAAAAAAATAACTCAAACTAATATCTTATAGTAATTTATTTTTTACAGGGGGTTATAGAAGTTATCATTTAGACTATAAATATTCATTGTAAATCTGATAAGATTTTATAATTCATGGCATTTGTTTTATAATTTTTAGACATCATACAATGAAAAATATTTATGACACAAAAATGATGCAGTAATTACCTCATTAATAAACGATTTAAATAAATAAAATTATAAATATTAAAATAAATTCCAAAACAAGTATAATTCTTAATGAATTTATTTATTTAGACAATTATACATCTTATATTTTACTTTAATGAGTTTTGGAGCTTTATAAAGCTAAAATAATTCTATAATAAAATAATATTTTCACACTTTCTTAAAGAACCCCCCCCCCTTATAAAAAGCCATCACATCTAACCCATTCATCATACCTCTCAAGACCCTTGAATCATCCAAACCCTACCCAAATAAGCTCTCACGATCTCTCTATTCCACCTAAAATCCTTAACTTTAGGTATAAGGCACTTTAATATGTCCTTTTTGTTCAAACGAAAGGGAGTTACCCGAATTAATGATAACGATTTCTCTTAAATTATTTTCTTTTATTTTACTTCTCTAACCCCTAAACTATTTTCATTAAATTATTTTATAACAACATAATTATCCTAAATATAAAAGGATATTTTGATGAGAATAATTAAAACTACCCTTACACACACCTCTATATAATGGTTAAAGAACATATTGTTTCTGAAGGTGGCCAACTAACGCCTCACGAAACTATGATTTTTCAATTATCTCTTACCACCTTTTATGGTGTCCATTATGATAGAACTGTATTTATATATGATATTTTTTTATGTTTTTTATTCTTCATTATTTTTAATTTATATATTAACTTTATGGTTTCTATTGTGAGTAAACGTGATAATTTCATTTGAGAAAGTGCAGACTACTGCCCCCTAAAAGTGATATGAATTTTTCATACCATATGTGGGACATATAAGGGATGAAGTTATTGATATTATATATTATATTATACTGTAATTATAATATAACTATGTATCATTATGTTTTTATTCAATTCAAATATGAAATATAAATAAAGTAGCGTTCATGCGTACGTACAACTTACAGTCTCTATGAATGGTGCATTTCATTTCTTATTTTCAAATGTTATATACTATTATAAATACATCTATAAACTAGATATATAAGATATATATGATATATAAATCCTGAATATAATTCTGGAGATAATGGACTCTTGACCACATGGACAACTTGTAATTATAAGGTGTTCATTTTTGACTCACATACCAAATATCAATAAAATGACCTTTATTAACATAAATGATTACATAATGGTTATAACATGGTAATAAGTGATATAAAATGAATAATAAACTTGTAAAATTATTCTTAATCATGTATAAATTTACTTATGTTTATTATTTAGGAAGAACAAGGAAGTAACAAGTCATGTCGGACCCGAGTTAAGGGGTTTCTTATCTCACATTTCATTCAGTACGATTTCCATTATTCACCACATATTTATTGCATGTTGTTTATTGTGTACTACTATTTGATATATATTATCATCGTTATCTTGATATTAATGTGATTATTTGATTCATTTTCTGGTTATTATCTTTTGTTCATATGACTCGATTGATTACAACGTGGTAAGGGGTTTTCATCTCACTATTTTTTCCTATAAGAATCATGATATATTGCAACTATTTTACATTTATGTGGTTTATATACAGACCATGATTGTATTCATTTTGTAATATACATAAATTAATGAGTCTTTACATCTTCATTTTTTTATTTTCTTTCATGGGGTGTAGGTTTCTTATGTCACCAAATCGATAAGGGAACCATTCACCCTCCACTTTTTAAAAGACATAGTTTTGTTATGTCTTTTAATTAGCCTCTTCTTATATTGGGATATGTTCTTATATATTATTATAATTGTAAATTTTATTTGCAGGTGATTAGATAACCTTTTTTCCCTTATCAGTTCATTTTTGGAATTTAAAAGTGATGTTGTTAGGCTGTTAAATTATTGAAAGGGAACATCTTCATCCAATTTCAATTATTTGGGTTAAAATTATACTTCTTGATTATGTCATGCCATGGATATGTGTGAATAAACTATAACTATTTCACACTTAATATCCACTAATATTTTGTGTATTATTATTTTTACCATATTATTATGTAAATGATTTATCATTAATCTAATGATACATATTTTATAAGGTATTTCTTTTCAGTATACATTCCATCGAGACTTCATTATTGTAGTGAACCAATTCACTCTTATGTGATGTATATACTATCCTTCAGAATATAAATCATAAATCCCTTTATTCTCATGATATTATAATGTTCTGGTTAAATGTAATTCCTCAATTATTTGTATTCAAGCGGCTCTCATTTTGTTAATAACTCTTCAACTAAAACATGATTATAAATGTTTCAATGATTTATTTTTCTAAATATTTCTCAATTATTTACATGTATTAAAAAATGGGTTTTAGAATTTATTTATATTGAAAATAATGTTTTCATATGATAATTTATTAGAATCATCAAAGTTGTATGGGACACTTTGATTCAAAAACCACTTTATTAAAAGTTTTAAATGGTTATGAAAATGTTTTGATAATGTATTTTTTATTTCAATATCCTAATTTGATATATTGGAATGTGGAAATGTTATCATTTAATTATACATTTATTATGTGTTATGAGTATGTTATGGTTATTGGTCATTTTTTATGTATATGGGTGGTTCTGTGATAAAGTAAGGGTGGGGGAGCCCAAGATAGCTCTCCAATGCATTGGGTAACGTGATAGAAGTAAACGTTAATGTTTCTCCTAAGAGATTTAGGGCATATACTCTAATGGGTATTCCAAATGTGACTCCCTATGTATCTGTGATTGCTACAATGTTTGTCTTTTATGAATTCTATAAGTTACCTTTACTGTTTATGATTTCATAATGTTATTCATAAATCATATGATTTCACGAGGTATGTTATGATTGAAAAGTATGGTTTCATTGATTAGTATTTATTGGTGGCCTTATGTTTCTTTTCATTATTTTATAAACCTTACTGACATTTTTATGCTCATCCCATGTTTTGAAATGTTTTTTTACAAGACATAAAGATGAATAGGGTCAAGGATGAGATCAAGGAAAACTGATGATGTCTAATACTTGTAACTTGACAAGTCTCTTTTTTAACGGGGTTTTATTTTATGAAAAATGGATACTAGGTAGTAGTGTATAAATGTAATATTAGAGTTGTAATGTAATAGTTATGCCCCAATTCTCAAAAATGCAAAATCTGAAAAAATCATCAATGTGAATTCTGGACATAATTAATGATTATGTAATGTTTAAGTCTGGGTCCTTATAGTTGGTATCAGAGGCTAGTTTAGACAAATTTATGGATTTAGAGTTTTCGTTAGACACCTGGTTAGTCTTTATGTGTATTATATAATTTAAATCCTTGTTTTATATCTTTTTAAGATCAAGGATAGTCGATTATAAATGGAAGGAAGAGGATATCAAACGAAATTTCTATCTCTTCCTGATGACTTGATTTAAATAATTATTGCAATGTCATGGTCGGATGATTGTGAAAATTTTTCTAGCATACAAATCAGTTTCATGTAGTTTCTTGATATATCAAACACCTCCACTATACCTTTTTATCTTCGTGTATCCTTGGTTGTATTTAAACAAATCATATATTAAAAATATTCTCATATTTTTAAGAAAGGTAAATATTATCAAGGAATTTTCAAATATTTTACCTTATCATAAGATTTTGAATCATATTATGATCATGAAAAAGGTTTTGAAGAAGGAGACCCTTGCACAACTTATTTATATTTTATTTTATAATATAGTCTTTTAGCACCTACCTATGTTATTTTAAAAGGAGCATTAATTGATAGTTTCAACAAAAATTTGGTCAGACTATTTTAACGAAATCATGTTTCATCAAATTTTTTTAAATTATATTTCATACATGATTATTTTCCAAAACTATTTTTTTGAACAACCATATGGCCATTTTTATACAAGGTGTATTTGGATAAAGGAAGAAAATGATTTTGAAGGATCTTTAAATCATTGTTGAAAAGCATGTACCTTCTACCTACATGAACAAGATGAAAACGAAACCAAGTGGACACCGTGATCAAGGTATGATGTTATTTATTTTGGGGATAATTTTATTTTATCATGTGGTGTTGAAATAAAAAAATGATAATATATATAAGACTTTAAGAATTACGATGTTGAGATCATAATGAATTAGGATGAAAATGGGATGTATAAAGGAAACCATTGAGGTTAAAACATGTTAGTGTTATTTTTTAGTTTTATAAAAAAGAAAACATGCATACCATGGGACAACCCGTCTCGTCGAACAATGCAATGTGAATCAAACCCACAAGTAAAGTGTGATTGAGATTTATCATCTACCACTATACTACGTGAAGTACCTGGTTAGTATGACTTATTTTTTTAGTTAAATGATTTTATTGATCAAGAATAAATTGATTTGGGACTTTATGTTTCATAAAATAGATATCCATGGTATAAGGAAATGATTTGTTCATTATGTGATAAATGCGATTTTGAAAGATGTTCTCTCTTTTTGGAACACTGCATGCTTAAGAAACATAGAATACTATGGTATTACATTTGTGGAGTAATGGTTGAAATTTTACTTTGGTCGAATATCTATTTTTATTGTGGAAAAATAGTGATTTGGGTTATTTATAGAAATGATTATCCTATCACAGGGAATATATGATTTGGTTAATTATTCTTTAGTATAAGACTTTAAGGGTAGTCTATGTTTTTGGAGTAAAATTTTAATATTTAATATGGAAGACTATGTGGTCAAATCCATCAGAGTATTGGGTTTTAATCTTATTTGGGATTATTTTGAGGAATTTTAAGGACAAATGTGTATTTAATGGTCTTTCTTGAACATTGAGAACTTTTTGTTGAATTTTGGGGATTAATAGTAGTATGGCTTTTTTTAATGGATTATACTTTTTGGGGATTATAATATCTCGTTCTAACCATTTTGGTTTTAGTAAATCTCTAATGACAAGGGAAATATATAGTTCTTCTTTTGCAGATTATGTGATTCTATAGAAGATGATTCTTGTGCCTTTGATGTGACCATGTATTTTTGAATGCTCATTATGTGGAGAAAAGACTACTTTTTTGTAGAAACGTTTTAATGGATGAAAATCTACGTGAAGGTAAATATATTTTATTTTGTTCTTATTAAATGAAATAAATTAATTACTCAAAATTATGAAAATAAATGTAAAACAATAACGTTGTTGGTTTACATTTCTTACTATTTAATCAAATACTATTTAACAAATCATATGTTTGTGATTTTATGGTGGTTAACTTTCTCCTCATCTTGTTTTTTATCACTCTCCATCAGAACATGACGATCTGATTTCTCTTCCATATCCATTATTTCCTACATGGAATCTTAGAACGGGTTATGTTAGATGACCTTTCTACTACTTTTTCATTATTTTAAAGTGATAGTTTTATTGACTCTTTTTCTGATGTGGGACATTCAATGATGTTTCTGAGCCCAATTTTAAAATTGTGAGTACGCAATTTCCAAAATAGGGGAAGGACGTAACATCCTAGGTAAATAATGAATATGTTGTTTTCATATTTATTATTATTTTTGAATTAAATATTAATTTTACCTTAAAGGGTATGCTATGTTCGATGGTGTACCCGATAAAAAACAATGAGTTTCGTTGACATCTTACGTTGCAGACAACGTTGGGTCATACTAAAAAATAATAATATAATATTATTTTCAATGGTAATTAACGCCTACAAATTTAATGGAAGGAATGAATAGAACTATCCACTAAATTGATTATACATTTTTGTTAAATGTGTTTACATATATCAAATAAATTTTAGAGGATTAAAATAATAAAGAACCTGAATTTAAGCACAAATACTCTATTATTCATTAAAAGGTTTATTTAGACTTTAGATGGGGAACCCTTTTCAAATCATTTTATGGTCACTTTTATATATCCTACTTGAAAAAAATAAAATTCTTCTTTAGAATAGGGACATTAAAATTTACTTTGGGTAATTTTGTTTTACTTTTCTCATAAAATTCATTTTATTAGTGAATAGTGAATAATACTGTATTTGTATTCAAAAATTCCTTTTAATGAAACTTATTTATATGGTTAGATTATTTTTTAAATGTTTTCAAAGTGTAATTAGATTATATTTTTACCATTTAATCGATTTCTATTCATTGGATGTAATTTCACATTGAAATTGGGTATAAACAAGTGTTAATCTTATGATATATATTGTTTCTTAAAAACCGGCTATTTATTTTGACAACGAAAATTAATTTTAAATTAAATAATGAAACTTAAATGTTTTTAATTTTTAAAAAATAATATAATTTTTTAATTCAGAATATCATATATATCTTAGGATGAATTTTTTGTTATTTTCTAAAAAAAATTTGATGTATAGTGAAACAACAATGTAGTAGTTAAAAAACCGACTTTTGCATTTAAATGACATTTTACCACTTCAATGAATTGAATTTAAAAACTCCTACATAAATTAATGTTATTATTATGTAAAATGTGGTTAAATTAGATGAAAATAATTTTTCAGTCATTGGTATCTTTTGAATATTATTTACCGCGGTTAATGGTAAATAGGGTAATTAAATGTAAATGGAATATTATAATAATACAGAATTAGAATAACACTTGAATTAACCTTATTTGATGAGTCATGGCCTACCATTTGAATCCTTGGTTAGATTTTGAGACCCCTTGGAGCCAATTGTGAGTGATAATGACACTTTAGTTTAATTAATTTAAAGTAAAGACAAAAATGGCACAATGAAAAATCTTTTTTTAAATTGATTTTTACATGGGGTTATATAATAAATAATTTTAACTATAAATATTCATGGGAAATCTAAAAATATTTCCTACATCATGGTATTTATTTTATAATTTTTAGACATTATATAAATAAAATTATTTATGACACAATAATAATGCAGTATTTACCTCATTAATAAATATTTCAAACAAATAAGATTTTAAATATTAAAATAACATCCAACACCTATCTAACTATTATTGGATAAATTTATATATACCATGAGTCATATTATATTTGACTTTAATGAGTTTTGGAACTCTAGAATCTGAAAATCATTATATTATAAAATAATATTTTCACACATTCCAAAAGAGTCCCTTCTCCCCCTTATAAAAAGCCCTCACTTCTAACCCATTACTCAAACCTCTATAACCCTTTTTCACATTAAAACCCTAACCAAATAAGCTATTAATATCTATATCTTCCCCTTTAAAGACTTAACTTACGCAAAAGGAACTTCAATTAGTTTTTTTGGTTAAAACCAAAGTGAGTTACCCGAATTAATGGTAACAGTTTATCTTAAATTATTTTGTTTTATTTTACTTATCCAAACCCTAAAATATTTTAATTACATTATTTTATAAAATAACCAGTATCCTCAATATACTATGTTGTTTTTATGAGAATTATTCTAACTACACATACACACACCTCTATCTAATGGGTAAATAACATACTATTTCTGTGTGTGGAAAACTAACGCCTCACGAAACAATGATTGTCAATTTATCTCCTACCACCTCTTATGGTGATCATTATGATGGAAAATTATTTATATATGATATATATTATGTTTATTTCTTATTTATTCTCTTGTATTTTTAATTTATATCTTATCTTTAGGGTTTCTATTGTGAGTAAACAAGATAATTTCATTTGAGGAAGTGCAGACTACCGCCGCCTCAATGTGCTATGACTCGTTCATACCATACATGGGACAAATAAAAGATGGAGTTTATGAAATTAAATATGATATTATAATGGAATTAAAATATATCAATGTATAATTATGTTTTCATTAAATTAAAATATGAAATATAAATGAAAGTAGCATTAATGCATACGTACAGCTTATCGTCTCCAGTAACGGTGCATTTCATGTATTATCTCAACATATTATGTTCTATTATAAATACATATATATACTGGATATATATGATATTGATGATATAAAAATCATTGTTATCATTATATAGATAATGGAATCTTGACCTCATTGACAACATGTAATTATACAGTGTTCATTTTTGAATCAAGTACTAAATATCGACAAAACGACCATTACTACCCTAATGGTTACATAATGGTTATAGAATGTTTATAAGCTATATAAAAGGAATACTAAAATTGAAAAGGGTTCTTAATAAAGTATAAATTAACTTATTTTTATTATTCTGGAAGAACAATGAAAAAACACGTCAAGCCATACACTAGGTAAGGGGTTTCTAATCTCACTTTTTATTCCATGAGATTTCCATTATTCGCCACTTAATTATTCCATGTTGTGTATTGTATACTACCAATTGATATATATTATCATGATTATATTAATATTCATGGTATTCTATTATTCACTTGGTGGTTATTAAATTTTAGTCATATGACTCAATTGATTACAACGGGGTAAGGGGTTTTCATCTCACTTTTTATTCCTATGAGATTCATGATATATTGCCACTATCTTCCATTAGTGTGGTTTATGTACTTCCCATGATTTTATTAATTGTATAATATACCTAAATTAATCGGTATTTATATCTTCATTGTATGATCTATCATTCATGGGGTGTATGTTTCGTAAGTTACCAAATCTTTAAGGGATCCTTTGACCCTCCTCTTTTTAAAAAAATCCTTTTTGTTATGTGTTTTAATTTACATCTTCTTATATGGGGAGAAGATCTTATATATCCTTATTTCTATAAATTTATGTCCATGTTATGAGATATCCTTTTTTCTATCATCAATTAATTTTCTGAATTTTAAAGTGACTCTGTTAGGCTGTTAAATTTTTATATGGCAACTTCTTCACCCAATTTCAATTCTTTGGGTTAAATTTATACTTCTTGATTATGTCATGCTATGAATATGTGTGAATAAACACTGATTTTTTCAGACTTAATATCCACTAATATTGAGTGTATTATTTTTTTTCCACATTATTATGTAATTTATTTATCCTTAATTTAGGGATACTGGTTTTATAAGGTATTTCATCTCAATATTCCTTCAATCGAGACTTCATTATTGTTATGGACCAATTAACTATTATATGGTGTATATAATATCCTTTTTAATTTTATATCATGAATCCCTTTGTTCTCATGATATTATAAAGCACTGATTAAATTTTATTCCTCAATTATTTGTATTCAAGCGTCTCTCATTTTGTAAAAAACTCTTTACCTAAAATATCATTTTAAATTTTTTAGTGATTTTTTCTTCTAAATATTTCTCATTAATGTCCATGTTTTCAAAATGTATTTTAGTATTTATTTATATGGACATTATTGTTATTAAAAGACAATTAATTAGAATAAGAAATGTAAAATGGGACACTTGGATTCAAAATTCACTTTATAAATTGTTTTAAATGGTTTTTAATTTCTTTGATAAAGCATTGTTTATTTCAATATATTGATTTGATATATTGGAATGTTGAAATGTTATCTTTTTTTATACTTGTATTATGTGTTATGATTATGTTATTGTTATTGGGAATTGTTTACATATATGTGTGGTTCTGTGATAAACATATTACTGTTAAGCCTGAGATAGCTCTCCATTGCATTGGGTAACATGACAGAGGTAAACGTTAATGTTTCTCCAAAGAGATTTTGGGAATATATTGTGACATGTATTCCAAATGTGACTCTCTATGTAGCTGTGATAGCTATAATGTATGAATTTTATGAATACCATAAGTTACCATTATGATTTATGATTTATGTATTTTATTCATAAATCTTATGATTTCATGAGGTATGTTATGATTGAAACATATGGTTTCAATAATTAGTATTTAGGGATGGCATAATGTTTCTTTTAATTATTTTATAGCCCATGAGCTTTTTATGATCATCCCATGATTTGAAATACTTTTCACAGGACATAAAAATGAATAGGATCAAGGATGAGATCATGGAAAAGTCATGCTGTCTAAAATATAAAACTAGACATCTCTGTTTTTTTCAATTGTTTTTTTTATTTTATGAAAAAATGGATACTGGTTAGTAGTGTCAACATGTAATATTCACGTTTTTATGTAACAGTTAGGGCCTAATCCTCTAAAACACTAAACCTGCAAATATCCTCAATGAAGATTCTTGACATAATTTATGAATATGTAATGATAAAGTTTGGGTCTTTGTATTTATGGTAATAAGTTCTATCCAATAATAAACTCATTATTATTTTCTCAACATCAATAGAAAATTTCATTCTATAATTACTAAATGGTGTGTTTTCCAAATGTCCAACATACAACCAGAATCAGTTCTATAGGTTACTGTTACAATTCATCACAAGGTTCCAAATCCGTAATGATGAATCCCTACGCAAAAACTAATTATATATCCTAAAATTCTTATAACTAGTAAATAATTGAATAAATACATAAATTAAATAATTATTTTTTTCCAAACATAATCATATTAATCATTCCTGTTCATATATCGTATCATGATAAGCTTGGACACGATCTATTAGTTTCTTTTTAAGTATATTATTTTGATACTTGGGGAATTATATTATGTAGTGCACCATACTATTGCTTTTGAAGCATTTAAAATCGGAAAAGTATTTCCATACCTTGAAATAATTAGCATTCTGGTATTTTTGTTCACACATGAGTTAAACACCTTTTACTCTTAAGAATATACCATGGTGTTTCATTACATAATTATTAAATTTGGGAACAACCTTTATTCGATTAATCAAGTTTTTAATATTTTTATATGATTCCAAGTTTATCTTGTTCTTCTATACAAAGACATAATATTGTTTTGGTATAATTTAATAATAGGATTTCAATCATTTTACAAGTGTTTAATGGATTTTTAAATAATGGAAAGTATAATATATGAAACTTTGTATCAATTCTTACATCACTGGAACACACATTGCACTGTGAAAAAAAGCATTTTTATGTGGTGTATCTACTTACCCTTCGAGATAATATTAAATTTGATAATATATGACTCTTAGTATACCTTCTTCTTGGAATATTGTTCATTAATTAAATTGATTATTCAAATATTATATTTCTTCATTTTATTTATATTAAAATCCCAATAAGATTTGAATTATTTATCAATATATTGTATAGACTATTCAGTTTACAATTAATTTACTTTCTAATCATTCTTATACCTTATTTTGGTATAAGTAGAATTTTGGGTTCAAAATTTTATTTTTCAAGATTTTTTTTCGTTACATTTTTGCAAATTGATATTTAAATTATATTATTAAAATTATATGTTTTAAATTTTGAAAAATTGTATATATAATGGGATTCATATGTTTAAAATTTAGAAAAAATAATCCCTTTTACCAATACTTATTGTAAGTTTGGAAATTTTTATTACCACAATAAAAAGGAGAAATATGTTATTTAGGTGAAATATTAAATGGTGTGGAATAGAAGAATGACCCTAATGCTTATCCTCATGTTATAAGATACTTATATTTCGTCTATAATCAATTATTTTCAGTTATATGACCATTTATCTCCATTTGTATAAGGTTATAATATTTATAATATTTTTTTAGGAAAAGTTAAAGATGTCATGCTCATACTTTTAATAAATATAACATTTTTAATAAGATGTTATATAGAAGGTATCATTGACTATAAATAACTTTTTAATATATAAATTATTTGTATTCATCATTGAAATTAATTTTTAATTTTTTGTAAGTAATAATGTCCTTAAATTATTACACAACAATGATGCGACAATTATTAAATTAATTAAAATATCAAATAAATGAAATTAAAATAATAAAAAAAATAAAATTTTAATTAATTGTTGTAAGAAAATAATTTTAAAGATTTAATTGACATTTTAAGGATATAATAACAAATAGTTTTCGAATTTATCTTGATTTATTGATATTTTTAAAAATCTAAGTAATGATTGCTGTCAAAATTGGCATCAATGATATTTTAAAATAAATAATATTTTATTAAATGACATAAAATACATAAAAATATAAAATTAGTCCAAAAAATTTATATATATTGGAAAATTTCATCAATGATCCATTAATGGGTCATTTAACAATTTATAGTGTATATATTAACCCAAAAATACTAAAAATCTGTGTTATCACATTAAGAGATATATGGGTTAAATAAAGGTACAATCCCCAAGATAAGGGTATAACCATGAAGTCAATATGTAAAACATTACACAATAAATATTATCCAATAATTATTACATTAATATCAAATTATATTTGTTTAATATACACTTTTTCAAGAAAATTTCTTTTATATTATCAGAGATAGTGACAAATGTCACTTTTGTTGTTTTTAATATTGTTTTTGTGTCCACATATGGAAAAATAAATATTTGAAAAAACCTATATGTATATTTTTATATTAATGATATTATTATTAATATGTGAATTTATATTTTATTTTATAAATTATGTAGTTACCTTACATTCTTATGTAATGATAATACAAAATTTATTACATTTTGAAAAAAATATAATAATTTATTTAAAAGTATTATTTTTGATATATTTTAGAGTAGTTAATATTTATAACCACAATTATATATCTATAGGATATATTAGAGTGGTAGAAAGAATTATATTTTAATTCCTACTTTTTCTTAAATTATTTTATGTCAAATTAAATGAATAATATAAAATTCAAAAACATCAATTTTATTGAATTGATATTTTATTAAATTAATTAAATATCATAAAAAATTATATATGAAAAAAAGTATAATATATGTTCGAAACTGTCATACTAGTTTCATTTATAGGCCATTTTATATCACTTAGTCTAGAATAGCTTTAATATATTTTAATATATTAAGGATTTCTGATAGAGCCCCTAACCACATTTATAAACAGGTTCCTCGTCCCCCACCTATTAAAAATAATTTGATCCCTCTAAATAAACAAAAACCATGCCATTTATCATAAAAATAATTTAAGTTCTTTTAGTTTTTCTTCTTTTAATAGATCATATATAGTTCAATTTTGAGAAGATATAAAGGAAGTTCGCTAAAAAGAGATAATCATCCTTACCGACATTTTCAAGATTATTTATTCTTCTAATTATTCATTGCATGTTTTTCCCTTTATAAATTAATAAATAAAATAATATATTTATTCAGATATTTATTTATAATTATTGTACTATAAAATTTTACCTTTTATATAGAATGAAAAATTAAATCACTATCTGTTCATACGTTTGCTTATTGTCTCCAGGTTGTTGTGTATTTTTTTCCATCACCACTATCCATAAATTGGTATAATGATGGAAATTATGAACATATATATTAAATATGAAATTGTATTTATTAGATAAAAATTAATATACCATCCACTCTCTTACCCTTTCATAATTAAGGGAATGATATCGTCGCTCATATGTATGTACGAGCAACCATCTACACGATGTGAAGCGATTCACTTTCCATTTTCACAGTTAAATAATGACTATTAAAATTTATATAATGAATAAATATTATATATACTACCTTAATATAATTATGGATAATGAAAAACTATATGGTACTCACTATAACCGTTACATACAAGAAAAAAAACATGCATAGAAAAATGATGCAGTTAACATATGAAATAGGGGTAATAATGAAATATTATTAACAAATTTTTGGTAATATGATATAAGATGATCATATTTCATATCATAAATATGGATATGGTTCTGTTTTAAATTAATAACATTGTATAAAAAATTATTTGGGATGTTAAATCATGTTAAACAAATATAATATGAAATATATGGTTTTTGATATCCCTTTTCTGTCATTGGGAAGGGCTTCAGAAAGACCATAAACATTATTAAAAATGATCTTTATCAGTTTATTCATATTATAATAACACTGAGGTTTGAGGAATTTGAGGAATTTTTCTTTCAGGACATATATATGATGTATGTTTTAATAAAATAATATGCTATCCAAATGAGGTATATGAGGAATTTCATGAATTATTGTTGTAAGAGGAAAGTAAGGAAAATTTATATCCTAATTAAAAGTTGTTAGCCATAATTTTTAAAAAACATAAAATTTAATTTTTAGTCTGTAATTATTCTATAGTAATATTTTTGGTGATAAATAATGGTGAAAATGAGTTTGAATGTTCTGTTAGAGGTGATTGGGAAAACATGAATCATGATTTTCGATAGAAATAAATGAACATTTCAATACATTTTGATTGTGTTTTATGTGATAGACATTACAGGATGTTGGTGAAACATCTAAGATATCTTATTGAAAATGGGAAACACATTTACTTTTGATATTTAGTTTCCAAGAGCTATAAATTACTGTTCTAAGAGAACTAAAGGTAATGTATGTTCTATAACTAATGGATTGTTTGAGCCTACTTGATATGCATAAAAATTTTATGCTATATTTAATCATTTTCATGTAGTTCATGAAGTGGAAAATGGTATAAATGTTGATTATAAGATACTTTATGTTGATAGAATCAGAGATATAGTGCCACACCAAAATACTTAGATAGATCCTACTATTTATATTGGCAAAAACATTGAACGTTTTAGAAGTTAAAATTATGAACATGTGGATAATAAAGTTGTATGTAATTCCATTTGTAAATAATGTAGATGGTTTGGGTGATGATAATGAAATTGTTGTATATTATTAGATAAATAGTGAAGAAAAAATGGTTAGGGAATATTACTAGGAACCTATAGATAACCATTAAGAGAATCTTTGAGAATAGTTTGAGGACTTCTGAACAAACTATCCTAAATTTCCAATGGTGAGAAAGGAAATTAATGTGAAATCTGAGATTATTACCTCTCCATTTTATACTACAATGGAATATTATTTCATTAAATTAATAAGAACAAATCCCATTTTGATTTTTATGTGTATGTTTAAACCTTTTCGTGAGGTGTTTAATGAATTTGAAAATTTTAAGGGTGAGATTACTAGTCTCAAATCCTAGATTATGGAATATAGTAAGTACTGGAAAACATGGAAAGAAAATTAAATTTCAATATTTTACATTAATGGGAAAAAATTAATTATTAATTGTCAATATAAAATAAAACTGAATCTCCCCTTGGTCTAACAATACATATCTTTATCTATTTTAGAGGAATCAAAATAAGATATAAATGAATTAAAGTATAGCTTTTATTATTTATTTAATATTATAGAATATTAGTTTAAATTCATTAAATAATTAAAAAAATATCTACATTAATTATATAGTTTTTATGTGGTTAAATAATATATATGGGATATTTCTCTTAGTGTGGCTAGGTTGGAAAATAATATAAAAAGATATAATATAATATTGTACATTTAGTAATTTTTCGTGATTTTCAAAAAATAAGTTCTAGACTATGTAAATTATTTTTCATTATTTGATAGGTTTAAAATGGAAACTATTGATATAAATATGATTTAACTTTTTATAATCATTAAGAATATGATAGCCTCTTTGATTGGGTGTCATCGAATAATCCTAGAAGATTATCAATGTTTATTGGAGTTGGTTAAGGTGTTAAGAGATTCATACTAAAAATAAGAAGATGAAAATAAATATTTTCATGAAAAACTGGAAACATATTAATCCTCATGGAAATATAATTTTGTTTTGTTACAAAGATATCCTTCTACTCCTACTTCAATTCTTTGACCCCTTTTGTAGAACATTTAATAAAAGTTATTTGGAAAATGGATGATTTGATTGGCACAATTTTAAAGGATTAAAATTCTGAATAATTTTTTTGAATGTGGTGATTCATTTATTAATACTTAAATTTCTATGATATAATGATTTTTTAGCGATTCAAATAAACAATTCATTACTTATTTTTTAGATACCAGGAAGATACTCTTATTACATGATTACTTATGTGCGGAAGGGGTTTTGTTCAAATCAGATGAGGTTGGAGACTTGGATAAAATCCACTAATTTTCTTTAATATTTACCATGAATTGGATATCAAAAGTATTTATTCTACCCTCTATTTGAGCAGATATTATTGACACTCCTCTATAATTTAATGGGAAGAATCTTGTAACACCCGAATATTTTAAAATATGCTCATCATGTTCAATAATGTGAATGGAATTAAAATAAAATATTATAACAAAATATAACATCCCTATAATTTTTGAAATATTTATAATTATATGAATTTAATCTCTTTATCAAAATTATAGGCTTGTAACAGAAGGTTCAAACTTATCATCATACTTTGAAATAATATTATTATTTAAACATGAACTTTATTACCTAGAATTTAAATTGGAATCTAATAATAGCACTACATAAATTATGAAAATAATATGGTTTAAACATCAAAAAAAATTAATTAAAATTATATATATTTAATATAAATAAAATAAGAATAATTTTAAAGTAAATGAAATGTTTTCTAAAAATTGGTATTTTTTAAAGAAAATAATTTTGTCACTTCTTGCAGATTTATGATAATTTTTTAGATATGTAGAAATTTAATTTATAAAATTGAATTAATTTTTTAATTAATCATATAAAAATTTATCGTATATTGAATTTTTGGGCTACTTATAAAGATTCATTTTTCAGTGAATAGTTATAAAAACAGATATATTTATAGAAAAAATAGGTATCATTGATATTATTTACAAAGTTAAATAATATTTAATATAGGTTTTAATATTAAATATGTTCCATTATTTTATAATAATTTAAAATTAGTTCATTTGAATCAGTTTAATATTGAATTTCAATATTAAAATCTACAATATATATGATCATTTTGTCTTTAGAAACCTGCTTTTTCATTATGTATTTGAGTTTAGTTTAAAATTTAATCCAACCACATGTGGTAATTTAAATTGGAAAAATGGACTCAATATTTTTAAAAAAAATAATTTATATTATCTTTTAATTTGAACCTAATTTTTTTTACCAAATTTATTAGGGAAACATTTAAAATTAATTAACATTATTAAGTTAAAATGGGTTTACTAGAGGATAAAATAAGAAGTTAAGAATTAAAATTACATACCAACATAGAAATATATTATTTCACAGCCTTTTTAGACATTATACATCCCAAATATGAATATAAGGTCATATTTTTGAATTTTTCTTTGTAACGACTTTAGAATTTTGGAATTTTTTTGTAATTACCATGTAATTTCTTATAAGTACCCCATTCCCTACTTATAAATGGGAACTCCCTTACCTCACTTATTCACACCACTACAACCCTTTGGATTGAACATACCCAAGAATATTTCTCCTAAAATACATAGACACATTTATTATATACTTTTCATCCCAAAATACTAATCCTAGGGTCATTAAGAGGGAATCCAATGGAGGTTTTTCTAAGACAAAGTATGCATCTTAATGAAGCCCCATTATTGTCATTATTCTTCTAAAAACATAAATAATGTTTTAATGCACCAAATATAATTAATCCAATACCTAATATATAATATTATTTGTTATTGTGTTATGGTAATGAACTTTATCCGTATCATCATCCATCAAACTAGAAACAGAAACATTGAGCTTTTGTACTACAGATTATCGCCCCGGGAACCGATGATGTCCATTTTCTATCACCGCATTTAATTGTTTGATATAATGATGGATTTAAGATATTTATATGAAATTTATGACATTATTATAGTTCTAAAATGGTAAAATCACTTATACATTCATTTTTTCCCATCCATGGGGTATATAATAATGTTGCAAGTCTTTAAGATGGACTAACACATCATGTAGCCATGTCATCCATTTTTCAGTTAAGAATTACATGAATGTTATAATGGATTTTTTTCTGAATATATGTGATGTATGATATAATAATACTTTTTGAAATATAATTTCAAATAATATTCTTAAACTATAATACATTTGAAAATTAAAATGTCGTTTGTGCATATGTGTGGACTACCACCTCCACATAGCGATGTAAGATGTTTCTAACTTTGTTTTTACATAGACAGCATTATGTGTTTTTTAAATAAAAATTAGTCACATAAAATACTAATAATTATATAAATTTGAATTAATATTTATTTTCCTTTGTTCGCATAGGTTGTGATAAATGGAAAGAGTGTTCATATGTACATAAGGCCTACCATCTCCATGAAAAATGCAATCCATTTTTTATATTTAAATTTAATAGATTACTCTAATTAAACGTTTAATTGTTATGATTATTTTTATATCATTGATAAAATTATTTATATTATGTTACCATTATAAATTTAATGAAATTGTTTTTACAAAACTAATATAAACTAAAAAACGAAGCAACTGTCATCCTAAAAATTGATTTTAACAATGGCTAGATAATGAATGGGTGATATAATAGTATAAATAAATATTATATGGTATAAATAATATCACCATGGTTATAAATATATTAATATTTAACATATATTTATTGAACAGGGTGTTCAGAAACATATCAAGGAATTCAAACCTACGGTATGAGTTTCTCATCTCACATTTAAATCCATTATACATATACCATATTCACCACTTATTTATTTTTGTGGTGTATATAAAACCCATTTTAATATGTTATATAATGATTATATTTTTATTAAAAGAATTTAATTTTCCATTTGACGTTATTTTTTCTTAGGATTGACAATTCAGATGTTATCGTTGTTGTAAGCGTTTATTTAAAAATTTCATCATTATTCGGCATTATTTTTCTCTATATCGACCTAAAGTAAATTAATTATATTTTGATTATAAAATAAATATATTTTATTATATTTTGGTTATTCATGAACCATTTAATTTAATAGTACAATTTTATCACTCTTTATTACTTAAAATTATTGACAAAATGTTTTTAATAAAATCCATGTTTATTTTTCTCCTCAATCAAAAATTATATTTCATAAAAATATATATGTTCTCTAAAAATATTTTAAATTTTTTTACCATTTAAAAATGATATATTAAATAAATAATTACCTTTTTGTACATTTTTTAGAATATTTGAAAATTTATCTTCATGTTGTTATCATAATATGGAACGCCTGGATTTAACTAAAAATGTGAAATGAATCTTTTTTAATGTGTATGTAATGAATAGAATTTTTTACATAATTACCAATAAATTTCATAATGTTTATTTTATATTTTTTAAATTTTCTTGTAAAAAATTTATATTGACTTTTTTTTTATGAAAATTTCTTAAAAGTATATTTTTAATGTTCTCGGGATATTTTCCTCACAAAAATATTTTAGGTCATTTTAATTTTATTTCTATTCATAAATAAAAAAACATTAATTGTACAAATAATCTATTAGGGAAATATTTTATTGATATCAACCTTATTATTTCCTTGGATATTTTAGGATTATTTTCACTCTAGATGTACCGTTTTATTACCAGTAACCATATTATTCTAGATAGGTTATTATTATGTTTATTTTAATTGGATATTTATAAAAATTTCATTTGTAATTTTTTCAATGAAAATGTTTTTGTTTATTGTGTTTCACCTCATTCATAGGTGAAATGAATTATAATTAGTAACTGATGGGTGGGGACCTATTACAGATAGTGCAATGAGCATAAATAAATTTACATCTTTTATTTATGGATGTCTTTCCACCCAATAACATTTTATTATGTTTTAAAATATAAGAAAAATGAGGGACTTTATTTCATGATAACATCATACATCATGAATAAACTTGTATTAGTGCCATAATGAACCAATATATGATATTCACATTTAAAAGCAGATTTTCTAAATAAAATATATTTTCAATTGAGGTGAATTTGATAAAATGATTTTTGATTGTAAAAAATTTAATTTTAAGATATTCCTCACACTAGAGAATTATTATTGTAAAATAAACATCATTTTTGAAGTCTAAATGGGAACATTAATCATGGGATAATTTTTAGATATTCTCAAAAATGATTCAATTATTTTATGAAAAGTATATTTTTAATGAATAGTACTGCATAAACATTGTTTTCTTGATGAATAGTATTTTAGGAATACTGTTTAATTATGAAGAGTAATGAAATATTTTATTATTAAATAACTTTTTCTGTGAAATGATTTTTAAAAAACTAACATACACTATTATGATTAGTAAGATATTTAGAATCTAATAAGATCATCATAATTTTTTATTAAATAGTAACATTACCTTTTGGAATAGTAATTTTATCTATATGAATGGTAATTTTACAAAAGGAATATTATCCTAATTAAAAGAAGTATAAACATATTGTAGTTATTTTAAATAGTAAATTTATATAATTATATCATAGTGCAAGTAAATAAATATTTTAAAATTATTATGTAAGTATTAATATTTCATCAATTTAATTAAATTTTAAATTGAAGTATGTTTTAGAGAATGGAGTTCATTTTCTAATTCAAAACATTGAATAATGGTTATTGTGAATTTTTGGGATATTTCTAAAATAGTTGAATATTTTTATGAATAGTAAAAATATAGTTTTGAGTATCTGATATCTTTTATGACGTGATAACTATAAAATAATGATATAATGAGTAAGATAAGATTTTATTTTACCCTTTTGGATTAATATATGATATGAGGTGTCCCGTGTGTACAATACCATGGAAAAATACAATGGACAGGCCCATGGTTTTTCGAATACACAAATGAAGTGTCTTTTGAAATTAATAAAATATTCCCTCGATTTTTCTATAAATACCCACCCATTCTATCATTTCCATTCATTAAAAAATATTTCTCTGTGATGTTATGATTTTATTACCTCCCAAAGAGTTCTATAATGGTTTCCAGAAACCCCAAGGTCTCAACCATTTAGTTTTATAAGCCGCTTTACAAGGGAAGAGAATTGTCCGCTTCTCTTTTCTTCTCAAGTTCTCCTTTATGTGTAATGTGTTTAAAGTTTCCATACAATGTTCATGTTTCTATTTTCTCTTATACCTATATTGCATTATTATACTTATTTAAATAGTTTACCCTTTTCACATCTCTTTTTTATTTTTATAAAACCATGTTTCATACCTGTTATGCTGTATAATTTTCATCTAAAAATCTCTCGCTTTTTTCTCAAGAAAAAGTTCTTTTCCATTATGTGAGTAAAAAATCCTTTTTAATTTCAATGGGAAGTCCACAAAACAAAAAAACAATTTATTTTATTATTTAATTGACATAGATAAACCCCATATTCCTATTTTTTGGGTTATAAATTACATAATGATCATGTTTTTAAACACTTTTTAAAACGTTCTGATTATGAAATGAAAATCATATCTTTTATCATCATTTGTTTATTCATTAAATTATTGATTATGATCATTTAGGATCACCAAAAAATAATTAAATACTATGTTTTCACCTTTATAGTGCTTCAATGCATTTGGTAAATAAATTATTCTCTTGTGATGACATGTTTTATGACACCTTGGTGAATAACCATATTAATATTTATGACTCCTTGGGGATAGTATTTAGTGATATACTTAAGAATGTGTAAATTAATTATTATAGCCAAATTTTCAAGTTATTATTCATGTTATTGTTTTTATTATATTCCTATTTCACATTCCATTATGATATTCCTCACTTTTTTGTAGATATACCTCAAGTTTATATGTAAAATATTTCTCTAATTTTTTCCCTTAAAAGACATTTTACTCAACCTTTCCTTTGATGTGTGTCCCCATGTTATAATATACAATAAATGTACTTAGTATGAACCTTGAATAAACATCTATTATAGAATATAATAATTTTATAAATTTTCATGTATTATGTTCCTTATTTCCAAGGCACTGTACTTTAATATATCCTCTGTAAAATTTCATAGAAAGTTATGAAATAAAAAAGGTAGCATGTCATAGATGGTATCAAAGTATAGTTTACATATTTTTGGAAATTAATATTTGAAAACTCTATTAATAACCCTATAAGATATTTTAACTATATATAAACTTCAAGGTATTTTGGTGAAATATTATAAATGTTTTATTCGAAAAAATAAATTCATGTCTGGATACAAACAAGTGGATGTGACTCTAGAACATATGTATCTAGGGGTAAACCCTGGAATCGCTATTTTGAGCTATAATCGAATGGAAACTAGATAATGACAATATGCCTTGTTTCAATCCAATTTTTACACTCTTGGGGTATATTTTTGGTTAATCACAATCTTTTTATGGACTATTATAAAGGGGTTATAGGAAATGAAATTTTTTTTAAAGAATGAATTTTTTTAAGCATGATTTTTTAAGACAAAAAATTAATATATAATTATACAATTCCTAATAGTTACATCTTTTTAGTATGAGAAAATTGTGTGGATGCAATTTCTTTATGGGTGAAGAATGTACCAGCCCAAAAAATGTACATCTTTTATTTATGGACCGCTTTCCACCTAATAGAATGTTATTATGTTTTAAAATAGAAGCACATAGAGTGACATTTTATTTCAGGAGAACATCATACATCATACTTATATTCGGAATAGTACAACTATGAACCACAATTTTACATACACATTTAATAATAGTTTTTCATAAAAAAATATATGTTCAACTGAGGAAAATTGGATAAATTATTTTTTAAATTAATTTTTTTTAATTTTCATATATTCTTCATAATTAGCGAAATATTATTGTAAAATAAACATAATTTATGATTAAAAATTTTAAAAATTAATCTCGGTTGAATATTTAGTAGTTTTCTATGAATTTTCAATTTTTATATGAATAGTATTTTTTATGAATAGTTTTTTTATGAATATTAAAAAATAAATTTTATTATTAAATAACATTTTCTAGGAAATGTTTTTCATAAAATGGACATACACCATTTGGATCAATAAGATTTATATAGTCTAATAAGATTAACATAATTTTTTTGGAATAGTAACTTAATCCACTAAACTAGGAATTTTATCCTTATGGATAGAAATTTGTCCAATGTAATAGTAACATTATCTGAGTAAGTATAATTATATTTTATTCATCTTAAATGGAAATGTCATATAACTATATCATAGTGTAATTAAATAAATTTTTGAAAAATTTTTAGTAAACTATTTTGATTTTATTTATTTCATCAAATTTAATAATATATTAATTTTTATAAAATAGAGTTCATTTTTTATTTCTACATGTTGAAAATGGATAGTTTGAATTTTTTGTATTTTTCTAAAATAGTTGAATTTTTTGAGGAATAGTAAAAATATAGTTTTTAGTATGTTTAATGACATCATAACAATGTCATAATGATATAATGAGTAAACTATGATTTTGGTCGACTCTAATGGATTAAAATATGATATAACATGTCCCAATCAGCCAATACCATGGGGAAATACAATGGTATATCATATGTTTTTGCAAATTGCACTAAGGAGGTGTCCTTTGAAATTAATAAAATATTCCCTCATTTTTTTAAAAATACGCACCCATTCTTATATTTTCATTCTTTAAAATATTATCCTCCATGAATTTAGGATTTTATTAACCTCTATGTAGCCTTTAAAAATTTCTATCAAGCCCCCAAGGTCTCGATCATAGATTTTTAGTAGTTACTCTACATGGTTAGGGAATTCTCCACATCTCTTTTCCTTTCAAGTTCTCTATTATATGGTATGCATTTAAAATTTTTGAAACATTTTCTTATTTCCATTTTATTTTACCCTTATATTGTAATATGAGTAATTTATTAATAGTTTTCCCTTTTATCCAATTTTTTAATGTTTAATAAAACCATGATTATACATATTATGTTGTAGAAGTTTCATCTCAAAATATCTCTCTTTTTCCCAAGAAAACAATTTCTTTTTATTTATTTGAATACCCAAACGACATTTATTTATTAGGGTATTCATCAATACATAAAAATTATTTATTTGATTCTGGAATTAACATGCACAAAAACCTCATTCCCTTTCATTGGTTTATAAATGAAATAATGATCATGTTTTTAGGAACCTTTTAAAACAACATGATTTTGATATGAAACTCATATCTTTTATTATCATTGTGTTATTTATGAAAGGTTTTATTATAATATATGTGGATAATATGAAAATAAATACATCTTAACGATGATCCCTAATATCACTCTAATGTATTGGGTAAAGAATATAATATCTATAGATGACGTGTTTTACTTTACCTTCATGATTAACCATGGTAATTTTTATGCACCATAGGGATGGACCTGGGTATATACTTATGAATATATAAATTAAATTTTGTAGAAACATTTGAAAGTTATTCTTCATGTAATTATTGTTATAATATTCCACTTTCTTATCCTTATATGATATTCCCCATGTTATTAATGATATCATTCAGGGTCACATGTAAACTATTTCTCTTCCTTTTACCCTTACTAGGCCTTCTTCTCTCACTTTCCAATGATGTATGTTCCCATGTTGTGAGATGAAATAAATGTACTAAAGATGACCCTTGAATAATACATTCACATAGAATAGAATAATGTTTTATGTTTTCATGTAATATGTACATTATATCAATGAATCTTAACATTAAAATATCCCATGTTTGTAAAATTTAATGTAAAGTTGTGTAATAAAAAAGGAAGGATGCCATAGATTTCCCCATGATGCATCTACATTTCCCTTGATACAAATCACACATCCAAATTAGATTGGTTTCTATACATATATTTAAACTATTTTGTAAAATTTCATAAAAGATATAAATAATTGGAAATAATAATTACCATGTTTTGTGATCAACTATAGATTTCCATGTGATTCTTTCTTTGGTTATAATATCTGTGGATATGATTCAATCCCATGTGAATATTTTAGTCAATTTATTTGATCATCAATTATTTATTCTATATTATTCTATGATTATTGATTAAATGTAATGTGTTTGATTTTCTTACCTTGTCATATTGATTATGATTATTTATTCATAATATATTCTTTTATATGAAAACACTTTCTAAAAATAGTATCTCACCCTTTTTTTATGTTTTATATTCCCCAAGATACCAGGATGTTTTTTGAGATTAATATGTTGTAATACACAAGATATAATAATGGTGTTCAAAAATAAAATTATTTTTCTATTTGATGTTTTAAAATATAATGTAAATTTAGTGTGTGTATCTATTTTACCAACACAACCAAACTATTTTCCCTTTCAGGATATGATTGAATTTTTATTAATATTGATTCAGTAACATAACCACTTACTTCAAACTACTAGAGTCAATATAGCTATAATTGGTTGTTTATTTGAAACCTTAAGAACTATATTTAGGAAAACATCGATTAAAGAACATAACACTGTGATTTAAATTTTTTATAAGATTAGAATAATATTATAATGTTTTTGGGAAAGTAAAGATTATGTGGTTTTTACTAGAAAACGAAACTCTATAAGTATACTATGAGTTGATGTGGTTTTCAGTATAGATGTACCCAGGTGTAATAAATCTGAAAAGGCACATAAATATTGAGTCAAGCATTATATTATAAAGTAAAGAATGCCTTATTATAAACATATTTTGACACACCGAGGGGGTATTTGAAGAATATGTAATATTTTAATTACCACGCACATTGAAGGATTTTAATATATGATAATTATGAATGTACTAGGATAAACATAAGGTGTCATAGGTTGAATGAATTTTTCAATATTTAGACATTATATAATTTTTTCAGGATTATTTTATTTCACAGTATTTTTATAGTTTCATAAACAATTATTTTTTGTTTTAGTTTGTGGTGGGAACTCTAGGTAATACATTAACATTGAATGTGATAGAAAATTTGTTAATGAGAAGCCAAATGGAATGATGACTATATTGAAAGATATTATTATTATTCAAAATTTGTTATCATGATATATAATTATCAACATTCATGTTAACCGTGGTGCGTAGTCACCAAACAATAGAAGCATAGTGTTCACAAATGGTTTAGGTTGAAGAGACCATTGTGGATAGAATATTAGATTTTTTATAAGTGGAGAATGTTCCAAGAAACACCCATATGAATGTCATAGATGAATGGGATGATGCTATGTGTATCGAAAATGGGAACTAAAAAAGTAATTTATGATGAATAATGAATTTTTTTTTAATTTTAGTGGAAATGAATATATTTCTTCCAATGTTATTATCAATAGATAATAGTTTTAAATATGTAATGTATCGGAAATATACAAATATATGTCCTAGTATGATTGATCAAAAATAGACTCATCGTGGTTATTGGAGTAATTGTTATACTATAGGATATGAACATACTATAAATGAAATTCGAAAGGAAGGCAGTATTAAAGAATAACATTATGTAGACTAGTTAATTGTTTGATAATGTTGAATAATGATTAAATTTCTTGTGTATTTGGATTCAATAATATTGTTTGAAATATTTTTATTATAATAATGAAATTTAAATGGATTTTACTATAGTACTATTTTCTCTAAGGATGTGAGAGAATATGTTGAATGGTACCGATGACATAGAAAAATGATTCAGTGGAAATTATAACTTCTAGAAAACACACGATTGGGGGAAGATAAAACTAATTACATTCTTTATGTTGGGAAATATATTTATGGATAAAGAGATGATTGGTATGGATAATGTAAATAAGATAGTATTGGTGACCTTGAAACTGGTTATTGATTCGAAGAATAATCATTGCTGGAGTTTCAAAAGTTATTAATTTAGGGAATATATTAAATAATATAAGATTTTATTTTTAGAAGCATGAATGTTTTCATTAAATTTTAATGGTGTTCATGATATTCAAAAATTTATAAGTAATATTATGTGATAATTTATATTTTATAGGTAATGCAATGATTATTTAGTGACATTCATTATAAATTATTTGACACTGAATTTGTTAGACTTATTTTGGATAAGTTTAAAGGTTATCCATTTCTAAAATGAACTAATTTTAATTTTGGGACTACTATTGATCTATTAAATATTATTATATTATATTATATATCTTGTACAAAACATTTTTGTTTTATTAAATATGGTTTGAATAGTTTTTCAACCTTTTATAGAACTTATAATCCATTTAAGGTAAATTTTAGAGCATTAAGAATAAAACAAAGAAATCAAACATAATATTCATTTATTGGAGAAATAAATACAATGGAAAATTATTGAATGAAAATAAAAGATGAAATTTTACTAGTGTAATAGAAATAAATAAATTAAGTATGTTTTCCCTATTTTTCATTATTGATGTTAAAAGTTACCTTAACTTTAGAAAAAAAAATTATACAAATATATTGTCCTATGAATTGATTTCTAATGAATCAAATATTCCCATAATTCATCATATATTTATAGTTTTTTCATTATCCATTTCTAGATGACCAAATTTATTATGATCAATTAACTCTATCATAGTATATAATTTTTTAATGTTTTCATCCAATTCTGTATCATCACTTCCTAGCAATGTTCTCCCATTGGGAAACCAAGTAAATTGATTATTCTAGATGACCTTCATATGCCTGTTTCCCTCCTATCAATAGGTTGTATTATTTAACATTTTTTAACATGGGTCTCAAGTAAATATATTTTTATATTTCAAACCATTAATTATCTAGATCAACTTTAAATTTGGAGGACACAATTTATTTAAGGGTGTAAAATTTTACACTCAATGATATTAAAATACGAACATCATGTTCGATAGAGTGTATGAAATGAAACACCATGTTTAGTTGATAATATAACATCCAATAAAATTATGATATACTAATTTTAAAATAAATAAATTATTTTTGACAGCTTACAATTCATGGAACACTGTGTTTTAAACGAAACATGATACTCTATTAAAATATTATTATTTAGACATTATCATTATGAAATTTCAATTAAATTGGATGATATGAATATCAATAACTAAATTATTAACATATATGGTATACAATTGTATAAATTAAATTATATTATTATCTATTGATTTGAAATAAAATAAAGAATCATTTTAATGTAAATGAATTATTTCCAATAAAACTATATTTTCCATAGAAATCTATTTCATAACCTATTGTAAACTTCTGATGAAATTAATTTTTGACACCTAGGAACCATATTTTATAAAATTAATAAAAAAAAATTATGTAACCAATAAAAATTAACTTAGGGATAACTTTTTCAAATTTCATGAAAAGTATAATTTTTTGATATTAGTGAAAAATACTATCTTCTTACTGAAAACTACATTTTAAAATATTATTTATAATGATATATTATATTTTAATTTATTTAGAGGATAATTAGTTCAATTATATTGATAAGGATCCAAATTGAATCAATTAAATTTATAATTTTTATTTTAAAACCTTATATACCTATTAGAATTTTCTCTTTGGAAACATGATTTTTCATTATCCATGAGGGTATAAATTAAATTTGAATTTGGAAACATATGTGAATTTAATTATGAAAAATGGATTACAATTTTTTGATCATCATAATTTATTTGATATAATATGTTTAACTTTATTTTTTTCAATACTAAATTTTGAAAACAATAAAAATTAATTATTGTGGTTAAGGGAAAAAATGGGTTTGTGAGGGCTTAAACTAAAAATATAATGGTTTTACTGACCTACCATCTTTCAAAAATATTTATTTTTGGAAATTGTTTTATTGTATCCATCTAAAATTATAATATTATGTCATTATGTATAATTTCTTAGTTGAACCACTTTGTCATTTTTGATTAATTTGTTAAATTTCCATGCAATTTCCAAAATCATCTCAATCCCCACATATAAAGGGGAACTCCCTCCCCTCACTCCATAAAAAATCGAAATATATGTAGCTCAACAAGACCATAATAAAATATATTCTTTACATCCTTATAAAAAATTTATTGCTTCAAGTTTTCCAAAAAATCTAATCATAGGGTGCTCAATATGAAATTTAATGGGGGTTTATCTAAGAGAAGGTAACCATCATAAGTAAGATATTTTTTTCCTTCATTTACAAGATTCAAATGTTTATTATAACATTTAATATAATAAATCCAATATATAGTATATATTGAGATATTTTTATGTTATGATCATGATCTACATCAATCTCATCTTACATCAAATGGGAAACAAAATAGTTGATCATTTTTATAGGGGACAAAAACCTAGTGAACCAATGTAATGTATTTTAAATAACGACCATTCAATAATTTATATAATAAAATATTAAATATATTTATGTTATATTTATTATATTATTATAAATATATAATTATCATATCACATATACCTTCTTACATTCTATTCGGTGAAGGGTACAATAACGTTTCTCATGTGTACAAAAAACTAGTGCCTTGGGAATCAATTTGATTCATTTTTTCATACACCTTAAATGGAAGGTATTAGAGATAAAAGATAATGAATATATATTATTTTTTAAATATAACCACTCTTATTTAAATATAATATCATAGAACATTTATTATATTCCTATCTATTGGAGAACAGTGACATACATCTTGTGTAGGTGTGGACTACCGCCTATATGTAGTGTTGTGAAAAGTTTTTCATTTTATTTTTACATGGAAGATTATAAGGATATATTATATAAATAAAGATGATATATATAAAATAATATTTATTATATAATTTTATGATAATATTTATTTTTCATCTGTATAATCCATCGAGAAAAATGGAAACCATATTCATGAGAATGTATGTATTACCTTCTTCCATGAACTATGTAATCCATTTTCTATATCTAACGTTACTATATTACTATAAATAAATAATTAATGAATATATTTTAAATTTATATCATGTTTAAAATTATGAATATTATTTAACCATGATCAAATTAACATTAAAAAAATTAACGAACTAAACATAAATGAAAAATGAATCAACTTCAACCTGAAAAAATGATTTAAATAGTTAATTCTCAACAAACAGGTGTAAAAATAAATTAGGTAAATAGTATTGGTATTAAATATATTACCATGTTTATTTAATATATATATATATATATATAATATTTATAGTAATACAATTTTTTATATAGGAGGTTCAAACACATTTTATAGAAGTTCAACCTAGGGTAAGTGTTTATCGTATCCCTTTTAATTCTACGAGACACATTCCATTTTCACCAATAATTCATTTTTAAGAAGTATATAATACCAATTTTTAAAATCTATATCTTTAATATATTTATCTTTATGGAATGAAATGTTTTATTTGATTTTATATCTTTCACGGGGCTTATAATTTAGATGTTTTCAAAGTGGTTTGGGTTTATTTAACAATGTAATCATTATTAGGTATTTTTTATATAAGTCTAACATGGGGTACTTATTTGATAGTAATATATTAATTGAAATATATTTATTATCATTTTATTAATGAAAATTTTCAGGTAATATTCGTATGTTCACTCTTTAGTACATAAATTGATTGAGAAAAAGATTTTAATAAAATTTGGTGTTATTTTATTTCTTTGATCGAAAATAATTTTTCATCAAAATCCATGTTTTCTAGAACTGTTTTAAAATTTTATTTTCAATTTTTACAAATAATTAATTTATTAAAATTTTAAATATTTTTCCTCTTTATCCAAATTTTTTGTAAGAACACGGGTTTTTTGAACGGGTCAAAATCCCGACCCTGTTTGAATTTTTGAGTCATTTTTGTGAAAAACTGGATAATTTGGACAAATTATGTGTTAAATGCCTACAGTTGGGGAGGTCGTGTAGGTGCGCACAGTTGGCGCACGGTCTAAAAAAGCGTGCGAACAAACCGTACGAAGTATTAGGGTGAGATAGTAGGCTCTGCACGGGCGGCGCACGGTTTTCCAAACCATGTGGGTTGGTCGTACAATGTAATTGGGCGAGGTAGGGGCAACCACATTGTTGGCGCATAGTTTTCAAAACCGTGCAGGTTCACCATGCAGCCACTAAAATTTAGGGTTTTTATGTTCCGGGCCACCCGGTAATTACCATTCTCCTCTTTTTCTTCCTTCCACTCGAGTCCTACACGGGGAGATCCGACCAGTCCTTGAAATCCTTCCCGGATCTTCTTCCGAACTTTGTTTTGAACACCATTTTATCTGTTAGAACCCCATCGGTAAGGCCTTGGTTCCTCCTAATCTGTTTTTCTTGATTCCTTCCCTAGATCGAGTTATTTTTTTTTTGAGAGATTTTAATTCTTCTATAGATCTACCACGTTGTGGACATAATTGGAGGCTTCCATCAGAGAAGTATCATCGTACTAGTACGAGGTAGGTGGTGCAGACCTTTTTTCGTGTTTTCGTGGGAATTTTGGTGGCGCGGCCTATGACACGTATTTGGGTATTTTGAGAGAGACATTCATTTACATGATATTGCATATTAAATGGTTTATTAGACCCGTGGGATTCCATTAGGTATGCCCTTTACCTATTTTTCTAGAGTGGGGTCAGGAGAGGGGTCATTGCCCAAATGAGGAATTTTGGCCGGGGGCACCAAAATGGTATTAATTGATTTGTGTTGTTATAAATTGTTGATTTTAGTTTACTGAACATTGATATGTATGGTAAGAGGCCTTAGAGACCTTAGTGTTGGTATGGGACAACACATAGTCCACGCATTTAAACTGTTGAGTTATTTACCCATTTAAAATTAATTCTTCTGTTTATGAATGTGATTTTTGAATTTCACATGTTGGAACCTTGTGTTTGTGATGGGCATGGAATGGATGTAGTTAAGTGACGTTGATCACATGTTGGGCTTGGCCCGGGGTTACTTGGGTGGTTTCAACCATGGGATTGGGCATCATGGACGTCGGCCTGAGGTAGTATGACTGTCAGGCTAGGCATGGCCCATGATACTCGGATGGCGAAGCCATCGTACATGAGCAGCATGGTCACAGGGACACAAGGTGTCAGATGTGTGGTGGATTAGGTACTATATTAGTGATTACTGCTCACCCTGAACTTGAGTAGTGTGCACACATAGATACACTGTGATGAGGTGGTTTTGACCTCTCATGTGGGTAGAGTTCCCCGTAGACGTGGTTTAGGTACTTTGGTAGGGGGTGCTTGCCGTTTAAATCCACATGGAAGGTGAGGAACCTTCACGGGATAACATTGAGGTTATCGGGTTGGAAGCTGAGTCTTGCCTTTATTTGAGGGAACACATCACTATCCCTCTGGTTACTTATTTGAGGGAAGATATTTTTGTCCCTCCTGAGACTTATTTAAGGTAAGGTATCACGGTTCTTCCAGGTAACTTCTTGGGCATGCCTTCGAGACGTCGATACTTGAGACATGAGGTGTCATGAGGAACATGGTGCCAGGTTACTATTTTTTTGTAGGGTGTTCCTTTGGGACGTCAATACATGAGACAAGAGGTGTCAGGTGGCACATGGTGCCGGGTTACATGATAGAGATTCCAGTGTTGGCTGAAGCAGGTGACGCTCCATGGTGGCTGTTGAGCACCAGTGGAGTTTGTGTTTATTTTTTCATTGTACTGTTTACTACTTTCCTTTAAAATTCATGACTACTTAAACAATTATACTAGGTATTCACCATTAAATGGTATCCTATTGAGAATTTTCTCACACCCTGCACGGGCCCTTCAAGACGCATGAAGACCTTATGGATTTACATACAGGAAAAAGGACAGCATTAGGATATGAGTTGCGTTAGTTGTTTGATGGAGATGGAATAGACCTTGACGTCTTGCCTTGCTAGAGTTTACTTTTTTTCCCTTTATTTCCTGTATTTTCATGATTATCTGTAATGTAGATATAGTTGGTCAGCCATTGGTCCCCTCTTGTATATTGACTTGCTCTGGATGCATGCTTGGTTTGTTTAGTAGTTACTTCTGGGGTTCAGCATGCTATTGTATTTATTTCCATTGTTTTTGTTTATACTTATCACTTCCACTGTTTATTGTTATTAAATGTTCTTCCACTCTACGGGTCTGGTTCGAGTCTGCTGAGTCTTTGATTCTGTGGCATCATTACTGTTATACTCAGACCAGTACTATTATTATTATCCTATGAGAGGGTATAGCCTCCCCACTATACCAATCAGACCCTCTCTACTAGTCGGTGGCCTTTGGAATTTGGGGTGGTGAACCTGAGGTCGTAACACCTGACCTGTTTGGCACTATTCAGGTGGCTGTTTAGGTCTGGGTCATTACAAAGTGGTATTAGAGGAGTTCTTAACAAGGATTTGGTAGTAAAGTTCTTTTGGCGACTAATGATATTGAAACATCTCTGTTTAATTCTTCTGGGTTTACTATTTGGGAAATGGTAGACTGGAGATATGTTGTTACTAGAACTGGGTTTCTAGCTTGTGCTTGGGTGCCTGCTACCCCATGTACGAGGGATGGACCTAGTTTCCATGGGTGGGAATTGTTGTTTTCTTTTTCTCAGATTACAGTTTATATGATTTCCACCTCGTTGGATCGCATGGTATGTGATTTTCATGATTGTGAGACATGACTCTTGACCTAGTATGGTAAGGGTGAATTGGACCTTAGCCTGGTATGAAATGGCGAATTTTCTTGGCTTTTGATAGGCGCATTTTTAGGGTATTTAAATTTCATAATTTCACATATGCTTTGTGAAGTGATAATGCCATGAGAATAAAAATCAATTTCCATGATTTATATAATTTGAAATGTGAATTGGTAAAAATCCTAATAGAATTTCTAGTGGTGAAAATGTGTATTCCATGCTTTATATTTTTGTAAAATTGCATGTGGTGGGATATTTGGGTCTGACTCCTATGAGAGTAGGCATGTACTATGACCGAGGTTGTGTGGCTATCAGGATTGGGTGACTAGGTCATCAGTTTGAGGCAACATGAGTTGTCTGGACGGGCATGGCCCGAGGTACTATTGATACATGGCTCTGTTGAGGGCGGGTAAAGAGGCCATGTGGCCGGGATGCTGTTGGGCATGGGTTGCAGTGAGGGGTAGTAAGGGTAGTTGTTATGCACTTCCTGTTACATCTTTCCTTATCTTCATAGAATATATTGTTATATATAGGTATGGGTTGTCTGACCAATTATGGTATGAAGTGGGTTACTCCTTCCTGACTCGATGGAGCGTCAGGCAGGTGATGATATAGTGCCGCAGGTGCTGGACCAGGTTCAAGATACGGTACAGGCAGAGCATGAGTCGCATGTACAAGCTCAGGGACAGGATCAGGTTTAGGACCTAGTGCAAGAAGGGCAGCAGTTGGGTTTGGAAGCATTCAGACCATGGCTTGACGTGCATCTCTAAGCAAGCTTGGTACATGTCATACAAGGGATTGACAGAGGCGCGCAGGGTACATAGCCTTCTATGGAATATCTGATGCAAGAGTTCCAGTCGACGCACCCGTCGCATTTTTAGGGTGAGGGTGGTCCACAGGTTGCAGAGAACTCGATAGAAAGAATGCAGATGATCTTTGAGAAGCTCAAGACACCTCCAGGGCGGAGGGTCAAGCCCGTGATGTACATGCTATGAGGACCGGTGAAGCGTTGGTCGGATGTGGATGTTCAGGATCGCAGGCATGAGGGACTAGCATATAAGGACTTCGAGGAAAGGTTCTTTGAGCACTTTTACCCAGAGACACTGAGGGCTAAGAGAGCTCGGTAGTTCTCGAGCTTTCAGCAGGGAGTCATGTCCGGCATGGACTATGTAGCTACCTTCACTGAGTTGTCTCACTTTGCACCTAGTATGGTAAGTGATGATGTGTCTAGGGTGAGGAATTTCGAGGATGGCTGACATCATGTAAGTAAGGTCTAAGTGAATATTTTCAGGCTTGGTTCTTTCCCAAAGGTAGTGAACCATGCACTGATAGTAGAGGGAAACCAGAGGGATAGACCCTAGATTGGCAGGGCGATAGCTTCAAGTGACGGTTCAGATATCAGGAAGCGAGAACGGGATGAGATTTGGTAGGGCAGCCAGGCCAAGGAATTAACTATACCACCTTGTAGCTATTCTGCAGTGGTTTTCTTCCAGTGTGGATAGCCCAATCATGTTCGGATTCAGTGCGATAGTCCTCCAAAGGAGTCTCGGGAATGTGGACAGGTCAGGCATCTGGAGAGGTTTTGCAGGCAGCCTTCTCAGAAACCTGGCAGATTGGGACCATGATAGATAATGCCATCTAGATTTGGTTCAGATTTGGTACCAGGATAGGGTAGACGAGGTTCAGCTGCATGAGGAGGACGTGAAAGAGACAGTGGGACCCATGGGAGGGTTCAGTGGCCGGTGAATGGAGCAGCATCATAGAGAGGTCAGGCATCAGGCAGCTGTGTTTCATGCTAGTTGTACGTTGTGGAGCTATTAGAGGCTGAGAAGGCTGGTGAGCTGATGACAATTAGAGGTACACCATGGGTGTAGCCTTTATTTCCTTGTTCTATTTTGGCATGACATATAGAGGCATGTCCATTTTGAGTTCCTGAGGGTCACAGGTTTTATGTGGATTGATATATGTTGGTCAATGGGTTTGGCGCCATCTCAGTTGTGGGATATAATTTGTATATATTTATGAGGTTCCAAGGGCATCGGGGCATCGAGGATACGTGTTAGTTGAGGTGTCGTGGGCATCGGGGCATCAGGATTCATGTTACTTGAGGTGGCATGGGCACCGAGGCATCAAGGATGTGGCTTACATGAGGTTCTAGGCACCAAGTTTGTTTTTATCATCCATGGGATGCAGGACCTCGTGGAGGCGGACACCGATGCGGTGCATGATGTGTTTGGGTGTCAGAAACGACACGAGAGGTCCAAATATGGGAAGGGGTGATGGTGTTTCATGGGAGGACCTTGAGTCCATAACACATGTTTGCGAACCTTTCCTTGTTCTAGCTATTATCTGGTTGAGACCGAGTAAGGCGATTCCTAAGGTGGGGAGCCCCTTGAGAATTTAGTAAGAACCTTGTGACCAGTGAAGTCCGGGTTGCTTTGATCAGGGTGGTATGTTCAGTGGCAACCACAGGTTTCGTTTGATAGGTCGTGGACGAGCTATGTTAAGGTGGGGAGATTGTATGAACTTGGGTTTTTGGAATGGGTCAAAATCCCGACACTGTTGGAATTTTTGACTCTCTTTTGAGAAAAACTGGAGAATTTGGACAATTCTAGGTTAAACACTTAAAGTTAGAGAGGTCGTGTAGGTGCATACGGTTGGCGCATGGTCTAACAAACTATGTGGAAAAATTATGTGATGTCTCTGGGTGAGACAGTGGGCTCTGCACGGGCGGCGCACAGTTTTCCAAACCGTGCAGGTTGGCCGTGCGAAGTTCCTGGGTGAGGCAGTGGCAACCACACGGTTGGCGCACGATTTTCCAAACCGTGCAGGTTAACTGTGTGACCACTTAAATTTAGGGTTTTTATGTTCCGAGCCACCTGGGAATTACCATTCTCTTCTTTTTCCTCCTTCCACTTAGGACCAACACCGGGAGAGCCGGACGAGCCTTCAAATCCCTCCCAGATCTTTGTCTGAACTCCATTTTGAACACCGTGTGATCGGTTGGTACCCCCTCGGTAAGGACTTCGTTACTCTTCAACCATTTTTACTCATATCTTACCTAGATCGAGTTATATGGGTTTGAGAGGTTTTTATTATTTGGAAGATCTACCGCGTTTTAGACCTAATTAGAGGCTGCCATCAGAGAAGTATCATAGTACAAGTACGAGGTCGGGGTTCATACCTTCTTTCATGTTTTTGTGGATATTTTGGTGGCGCGACCTATGACACATTTTTGGATATTTTTGAGAGAGACCATAATTTATATTCTATTGCATATTTAACAGTTTATTAGACCTCTTGGATGCCTTTGGGTATGCCATTTACCTGTTTTTCTTGAGCGGGGTCGGGCGAAGGGTCGTTGCTCAAATGGGGAATTTTGGCCAGGGGCTCCAAAATGGTATTAATTGATTTGTGTGGTTATAAAGTATTGAGTTTAGTTTATTGAACATTGATATGTATGGTAATAGGGGATATAGACCATAGTGTTGGTATTGTACAACACATATTTGGTGCATTTCAACTGTTGAGTTGTTTTCCTATTTAAAAGTAATTCTTTTGTTTATGTATGTGATTTTCAAATTGCACATGTTGGAACCTTCGAGTTGTGATGGGAATGGCCTGGATATTGTTGAGTGATGTTGATCATAGGTTGGGCTTGGCCCGAGTTTACTTGGGTGGTTTTGAATATGGGATTGGGTATCGTTGATGTCAGCTTGAGGCAGTATGACTGTCAGGTTGGGAATGGCCCGAGTTACTGGGATGGCGAGGCCATCAGACTTGAGCGGTATAGTCGTAGGTACACGAGGTGTTAGATGTGCGGTGGCTTAGGTACTATTTCAGTGATTATCTCTCACCCAAACATGAGCATTGTGCACACATATATACTTTGTGATGAGGTGGTTTTGACCACTCGTGTGGGTATAGGCCCCCGTAGATGTAGTTTAGTTACTTTGTTTGAGGGTGCATGTCGTAGAAATCCACATTGAAGGTGAGGAGCCTTCAGGGGATATCATTGAGGCTATCAGGTTGGGGGTTGAGGCCCTTGTGATTTCAGGGAAGATATCAATGTCCCTCCGGTTACTTATTTGAGGGCAGATATCACTATCCCTCCGGATTCTTATTTGAGGACAGGTATCGCTGTTCTTCCGGGTTACTTCTTGTGCATGCCTTAGGGACGTCGATACTTGAGACGCTATGAGTCAAGAGGAACATGATTCCAAGTTGCTATTTTTTCATGGGAGTTTCTTTGGGACATCGGTACTTGAGACACTAGGTGTCAGGTGGCACATGGTGTCGGGTTACATGATAGAGATTTCGGTGTTGGCCAAAGCAGGTGACACTCCATGGTGGATATTGAGCACCCGTGGAGTTTTTGTTTATTTGTGCATTTTGCTCTTTACTTCTTTACTTTTAAATGCATGACTGCATAAACACTTATACTAGGTACACACAATTGGGTGGTATCCTACTGAGATTTGTCTCACACCCTGCACGGGCCATTCGGGACGCGTGCAGACCTTATGGATTTACATGCAGTATAGAGGCCATATTCATGAGATAGGCGGCATTAGTTGTTGCATGGAGATGGCATGGACCATGAGGTATTTCCTGGATAGAGTTTACTTTGTTTTTCTTTATTTCCTATATTAGCATGATTAGTTGTTATGTGGCTACATTTGGTTATCCATTGGTGCCCTCTTGTATATTGACTTTCTATGGATGCATGCTTGTTTTGTTTAGTAGTTACTTCTAGTGTTCAGCATGCTGTTGTATTTATTTCTGCTACTGTAGTTTATACATATTGATTTTTCTGTTTATTGTTATTGAATGTGCTTCCGTTCTGCGGGTCTGGTTCGTGTTTGCTGAGTCTTTGATTCTGCTACATCTTTACTATTATTCCTGGACATGTACTGTTCTTATTATCATCCGAGAGGGTATATCCTCCCCACTATACCTATCAGACCCTCGCTGCTAGTTGGTAGACTTTGGCATTTGGGGAGGTGCGCCTAAGGTCGAAACACCTGACCCATTTGGCACTGTTTAGGTGGCTGTTCATGTCGGAGTCGTTACAAATTTGAATGGAATTATCTTGTTGTTTTCAAAACCAGTCATGTCTAGATTTTTACAAAACTATGATTGGAATATTTGTATTAATGTGTAATAAATGAACCAATTTTTTATTCATTAGGACCAATCAATGATTCCATGATTATTCTGAAATATTTCAAATGTTCTTTTATATTAAAATTGTTATAATTTTTTACTATTTTTTTAAAAGATGAATTTTAAGCTGAAAAATATATTTACCACCAGAATATATTTAATGTAATTTTTTGGTATTTTAATCCATAAATGACATTGACCCACTATTTTAAAAATTAATCAAGTTGGATATGTTGTATTGAAATAATATTTATTATTTATTTGTATTTTTTATAATCATTTTTACTGAGGAATTTAAATTTTATTACGATTCACTATATTATTTAGATGGTTAATGATTATATTTATTTGACTAGGGTGACTTTTAACATTGCGTATAAATTTTTTTTAATGAAAATATTTGTGTTAATTATCTTTAAACATTTTTATATTTTGAATAAGTTGGAAATCCAAATTGATGGGTGGATTTCGGTTATAGATAGACCCTCGATATACTAACAGGTCTCTTGAGACAAATAGGTCAGCCAAATTGGAGGTGTTTCTAAAAACAAATTTAAAATTTGTTATGAAAGGGAATGATTGTTTCAGATATCTAGTATTATGAATTCTCTCATTATGAGATCATTTATTGATTTTTATTGGATTATTAAATTATTTTTAATATCCATGGATAAGTATCATGCTCATGTAATTATTTATGTGGATTTATTTGATCATTTTTTATTTATCCTATATTATGCTTTGTTTATTGATTAAATGGAAGGTGTTTCATTTAATTGTAAGTAAATATTGATTATTATTATTTATTCATGATATATTATACTATACACATACCCTTATAGAGAATTTGAGATCACCCATATCTAATTTTTTATTTTCTATAGGTTTCCAGGAAGTGTTTTATGATTGATATTCAAAGATCCACTATCAATAATATTAGAGGTCTCAATGAAAAAACATAATGTATTTGATGTTTAATAATGTAATATGAATTTAATCTGTGTTTCTATTAAACCAGGACTATGAAACTCATTATTCCTTTGAGATATGAATATTCTTATATTATGTAAATTATATAAATTAACCACCAGGCCTGAAAAACTATGGTCAGGGGAACTAAAAAACTACTACTCCATGATATATGATTATCATATTTGGATCTCCTTTATGAATTTATGATATGTCTGATGAAAAAATTGGAAAAATAACATAGTGATATTATGTAAGTGTGTTTGAAAAATAATAAAGTCACTAATAGTATTATAGAGTACAGATCTAAACTATATAGAGTATCAACTAACCATGGGAACAATATACTAGGATATATCAATCCTCCAATCCAACCAAAATATCCAACCTAATAAACAATGCTCTGATTGAACTCTATTAATTTTAAAATTTTTACTGTAATTTTTATTAACATTTAATTTATACAACTAGTTTAAATAATTTTAATCCAAGTAGTATGTTACCCATTTTCATTTCAAATTTATATTCTAACATTCTATTTATTTTTCAAGACTTTACTTATTAGTTGATATCAATAATTGTATACCATGTTTAGTATATCAAAAAATGGTTGTGAAAATGTTAATAAGCATAAAATTTCAACTTCTTATCTCTATAATATCTTATAGTTTATAACCTGTAATTATATTGAATTTATGATTAAAATAAAAAACACATGTATAATGTTAATTGATTTTATGGTTATAAAATTTTGGAATATTCTAATACATTTTAATTTTTATCTAAAATATCAAATTTTATTAAATATTTTATTCTCAAAAAATTGTTATTTATTTTAATAATTATTTTTCTTGAAGTGTATATATCAACTTTATAACATTATTTCATAGGAGTATTCTATTATAATTGATGAAATTTTTATAATTAAGAACTCATATGCAATTTTTGATGTCATATGATGTGTTGAAAAAGTATTACCTTGAAGATAGGATGTCATATAAAAATTTATTTTTGGAATACGTACATTGGAACAGAAGAATTATTATATTGTCTTATAAGATTCTAATTCTATAAAAATAAACAAAGTAATACACTCATATAGGAAACCCTTCTGATATTCAAAACTCATACAATAGTAGAAGAAACATTTTTTCACTTGGAAATTCTTTTGAGGAAAAATTATTATATTTATAATGAATTATTAAAAATCCTGATGGAAGTTGTAAATTTTTAAATAGTTAAAAAAATTGACTTCCATTCACATTATTTTCCTTTACCATAAATTTTATATTTATTTTAATGAAGATAGAAGGGTTCAGAAAGATTAATAGTGGTAGGTTATATATATTAAATAATTGAAAAAAATCCTTTCACCACCCCCATTGAGGTATTGTGAAAGACAACAAGGAAAACAATAGGATAGGTAAGTGATGTGGCCTTTTAGGATGACTTTTATTTGAATATTTTTAATTAACCAATCATTAATAGTAATGAAATTCAATTTTAGCATGAACCGTGAACAATAAATTTGGGGAAAGGGAGGATGAAATTTCTGCAATTATTAACATGTATTTTTATTTTGGTAGTTTTTAGACAACATTTTTAGTATATGTTATATTTTATCATTTTTAAAATTTTCTGATGCCAATCACTATTCATCCTAATGAATTATTTCTTTCACTAAATAATAAATAATTTTTTGTAACTATTTCCTATACCAAAAATCTTGAAATGAAATTCATTTTATAAAATTCACCATATGAAGATACGAAATTTTACTCTTACATAAAAATAAATAACTATTTATAAAAAAAAATTACATGAAACAATTTTATAATATGTAATGATTTATTATATTTTGATTTATTTTAATTATTATTTTCTAAATCGAGTTTATATATTTGTTTTTAATTCTCAATATTAGATATACAATTATTTATTTATTTATATAATAGTATTATATTATTAGTAGAATATCTGTATTATACTTATTGGTTATATGGATTTTCAAATTCATATATATTTGAAATGTCACATTATTCATTTTTAATTATATATATTACATTATTTTTTTAATCAAGAATTCATTCATCCAATTAATTAATTTAATCTAAAAAATTTAATTATATTTCTAATATTTTCCCTTCATTTCATAGTTATAATTGATGATATGATATTCAAGTAAAACCATGGGGGTGATGATTTGAATTTTGTAGTATTTTACTTACAGTTTTATTCCTCCTATAATTTTCATAATAATGTTTCATTTTTCTTTTCTATATTGCACTGATGATTATTTTTATATTAATATTTTAAATCAAAAAAATAGAATTTATTTTTTAAAATTTACTTATTATCATGTAACATAAGTTATTTAATGTATTTATATAATATAACTCTGTGGTATTATAACTAATTTTTTAAAACATAAGAAACTAACATTGATGGTTCTTCCAATGGTAGAATATAAGCCCTAGAACATGAAATCAAAATCAGAGAAATGATCAAATAAGAAAAACAATAAGTAATGCAGAACTAAAAAATAGATTTTTTTTAGGGAAACATCCTAAAGAAAACCGAGTAGAAAATAGAGGACCCCATCCCCATATACTGATTCCCTAGTTTTAGATGGTACCACATTATATTCATCTCCCCTATCAACAATATATATTAGGATTTCATAACATTAATCAATCATCCAAACCATAACTAGGTTACATAAAGTGATATAATTCCACTATGGTTTGGGAGAACCACCAATAAGGCCATGGAAAACCACTAACAATATAGATTTGGTTGAGTGAGGATAACATCTGATATAAGATGGATGTGAAACGAACAAAAGTGAACTAAATTAATTTTTATTGTTAGTATCCTTATGAAATAGAAACCCACTTTATAAAAATAAATAAGTCATGTAAAAGCAACACCCTCTGGGCTTCAAACCATATAATCTGGTAGTGGGAGAGTTCAATAGTTATTTGAATGAATTTTGTTATATTGAATGGGGATTAAGACAAGAAGAAGATACCATGGTGAAAATTATTTCAATTAAGTCATAAAACCTTTCAAAGACTCCAAAAGAATTATGGAATCACAGGGGGTAAAAACCATAGCAGGGAGAGGAGATCATTAGAAATAATTTCATGAGATTCTAAAACCATGCTGGTGAATTTTTTATATATCAATTGGAACATTATGATTTCTAATAGGGGAACCATTAGTGTTGAACTATTGACTTTTACTGAAACTTATTTTATATGTACACTTATAGATATAAAGATATTATGTATGAGACAGAGGATAAATCAATAGTTGAATAGGTGATCAATCTATAATAACTTGATGGGATGTAGGGATTGTACTGAGGCATCTCATCAAATCCTTTTTTTTATGTATCAAAACACACCAAAAAATTTTTTAAAATGTTTTTCCCATGTTATAAATTGAAATTTTATTATCTGATAACCACTATGGATGATAACTGAAAATTAAATAACAATTGATGGGATAGTAGTTTGCTTATTCTAGTGGCATGTTTTTAGTGACCAATATCAACCAAAAGTAGGAAATTTATTAAAATAGTATCATAGAAACATAATGGAAAAAAGGAGAGAGAAAATGAAAGTGGGGGACCTGTTTCGTAAATTAATTTTAAAGAAGGACCTCTATAGTTATAAAATCATCAAAGAAAATAACTTCATTGGTACATTATTAGAATTAATTTTTCAGATGGCTCATCTAGTATCATTTTTATAAAAAATACAAGAAAATGTTCATAGATTTTTTACAAATATGACCTTGGAAAAGACAAAGCCATGTAGGTGTATATATTATATTTTTTAATAGTAAGGTAAATTATTAATATATTTAATATTTTTATATTTATCATTATATTATAAAATAACTAAAATAATATAATTATAATTTTTCTGATTTTTTTTATTTTTATTTTTATATTATCTTTATCATTATTATTTAATAGTGATAATATTAATTATAATTAATTATAATTGATATTTTATATTGTTATAGAAAATAATTAGAATTTATATTATTTTGATGTGTAATTTTTATTAATTATAATAATAAATATTTGATATAGTTACATTTTTAAATTTTTCATTATTAATAATAAATGATTTAAATTATATATTAATAAATATATTTAAATATATTAATTTTTTATTAATGGTAACAATTAATATTTTTAAGTATTGTAATAATAAAAGTTATTTTTATTTATAAAATTATTATTAAATAAAATTTAAAATTAAAATTATTATTTACGATTTTTTATATTTATATTTTTCATTATTGTTACAAAATAATGATAATAAATGTTTTAATAATACCATTATTAATTGTTAAATAATTTATTCTAATTATGTTTATTAAATAAAATTATTAATTTTAATGATAATAATTTTTATAATTAATAGATTATTACTATCTTTAAAAATGAAATATTTTTATTATTTTAATTCAGTATTTTTTAAATATTTTATTTTAATATTTTAATGAACCCATTTCATCAACATCCTCCCAACCTAACTATCAATTTCTAAAAAACCACTTTTAAGGGTTTATTGGGGACTTGAAAAACAACCCCCAGTAAACAAAACATACAAGGATACAAATGGAAATATCCAAAATCAATACACAAATAAAATAAAAAACACACAAAAAACATTTCCATTTGATCCCCTTCTAATAAAAAAATTTCTATTTTCCAAAAAATTATGACCTTAAATGACCCCCCTATACGCACTTATGAAATGGAATAAACCATTTTCTCCATTTCAAGAACCTAAAAGTATGACTTATAAAAGAAAAAGGTAAATAATGGAACATGATTGGTGGATAAAAAAGTAATTGGTTAATTTTTCATACAATTTGTTTTCTAAAAAAAATTGAAATAGCAGTACTAGAAATGCGAAATATTCCCACACATACATACCCAAGGTATTTTCAAACCATTACTATGTAGAACCATATACCAATGACTTTTAATATTCATTGGTATTGAGTGAACACCAATCCCCAATTCTAATGATTTAAAAAACATTGGAATATGGTTTTATATAAAAAATGTTTTCAAAAAGTTCCTATATAATTTCACCCCTAAAAATGCATGTATCCTCTCATCCCCCTATAATCCTTTCATCCCCTATAAACTAATAAAAACTCACCTTTTTCTCTATAATGATCTCCCCCACTAATTCTTTAATTATTAAATTTTTCAATAACATCAGATTCGTGATTTTGGAACCCACCATTTATTCTTCCTATAAACACTTTCATCTCTATCCTAGAATCAAAAAGTAATTGAGATCCTATTAAGCTATAATTTTCCTCTATTTAATTAATTGTGGAATATTTAAACTATATTTGTTAAATATTACAAAAAATATGATCAAATTTGATCAAATGTTTTATATTTTTTAATCACTGCATCTTCTTAAATCCTATATAAAATTAATTTTTTGTGAATTATATATCAGGGGATTATGTAATTTTTATTATAGTAATTTCCTATTTTGGTATTCTATTATTGGGTTATGAAATAATTCATTTAATTGTCTTATGTAAATTAATTAATTATCATACTTTTATATAATTAACTTCAATCGTTGGGGTGAGAAATGTTTGAATAAACATATGTGTGAAAAAAGTTCATTTAATAGTGACTTATTACCTCAAAGTAAAATATTAGTATATATTTTTCTTATTATTCTCCATTTATTTTTCTTTTCAGGGCTTACTAATAGTATGAATAAATTCTAGCTGATTCTATGTCTTATGCATTATTTAGACATCTACTAGTATGCTTTAATGACTTTATATTATAATTTGTATTAGGATTATATTATTAGAATTTTTTTATAGGCATGTTATATTAAATTATATTGTGATGATATTTTGAATATTTTCCCTGATAAAAATATCTACATCAACTTCATGAGTTTTAATATTTTGTCACATAATGTTTTTCTTTAACAGATATAATCTATGATAAATTTTCATTTATTGTGATGTGGAGTTATTTTTTTTGTCATAATCTATATTCAAAATATTCATGAATATCATGAATTTTTAATTCTAGAATTTTATATTTAATTTAATAAAAAAAATTTATTGTAGTTGAATGTATAGAAATTGTACATATGGTATTGTTCAAATCCAAACCTAGTTTAAAAATAGGATTGATTTTTTTAGATTTTTCATTTTAGAATTCTTCAAAAGCTGTAATTTTATGCCACACTTATTGTAATTGTGTTTTAATACCTTGTTTATTTTTTGATAAATTCTTCTATCGTATAATGAAATTTTGTTTAAAAACAATTATTTTTATAGTATTAACATATATAGGAAAATAATCAATATTCATTATAATCATACTGAATGAAGTGGAACAGAGAATTTGTTATTTTATTAGTCTCAAATAATTTATATTCATAGGAAAGAAAATATTCTAACTAAGTAAGATATTTTTTGACAGAAAATTACATAAGTTATGGAAATGATAATGTTGATAGAGTAAAATAATTGTTGGATGATGGATGGAAACATTTATACTGGGCATGTTATAAAATGAAAAATACAAAAGTTTTAATTTTAATGTATCATATAAAAAAATTTATGTAATTTATTAATAAATAATTTATTATCTTCTTTTATTTTTTGAAGTAATTAATTCTAAATTATGTATATATTCATAAAATTATTATATTAAATGGAGTTTATTTTATGATCTTGGATTTTAAACTACTATAATTCAAGCTTGACCAAAATATTGTAGCTTATTTTTTTAGGAAAATATTAACTAAAATATTTTTATAGAATATGTTGCATCTTGATGGAATCCAATGGAATGGGAACACCATTTATAGTGCTAAAAACGTGATGTAAAATATTCCACTAATTCATAGGCCTAATAATCATTTCATTCCTGATGAAATATAAAAAAATATGTGAAGTTATAATTCTCGTATAATTGATGATAATAATTTGTTTGTTCATCCTATAAAAGGATTATAATGGTGGATGTTTGCAGAACAGTATCCTAATGTTTTAACAATGTATTGTACCATTAACTTGGTTCTATCATTTGACTATTTTAATAATTTTCTTCTAATACTAACATCAAATATCACATAGACATTTTTTAGTCATTTACTACCTTCCACTATGGATATGAATGATTAAAAAAATTTACACACTTATTATACTAATATAATAAGCTTATCATCCTTGAAATGAAATAGATAATTATATTAAACCAATATTAAAATATTTTATTCATCTTTGGAATGTGGGAGTATTCAAATTTGATGATTCATTGTAACAAATATTTCTAATGAGTTATACAGTAATGTTGCTATTAAATGGTTTTTCTATATATGCAATGATTTAATGGTGGATAATGATATGTAAACTATCAGTTATTTTTTTATGAAGAATATATCATCCACAAGAAATAAATATGTGAATTTTTTTCAATCCTTTTAAATGTCAAGATAATCACCAAATATGATTTGTGATCCCAAAAAGACATGGTTTATTGGGGTATCAGACCATATCAATATCTGGTTTTTATTAATGAAAATAACTATAAAGTTTATTGTTCTTCATATGTGATGACACCTTCAAATAAAAATATCATTCAATAATTACTAGATACTAATAATTTTCCCAATGGAAATTGATGAAATATATCAAAATTGGTTAACAAAAAAAATGTGTAAATTAAATACCAGAAAACTATTGACTATATCACCCTTATTCATAATTTGTTTACAAATAATATATTTTGTAATTTCAAAATAATAAAAGGGACATGTTGATTCAACATTTTCCATTTTTATAAATATCTTTATGAAACAAAATCCATGTAATTATTGATAAAAATTCGTGAAGTAGTGCCATTAATTTTTTTGTTACATAAAATTTTTCCTCTATCATATTAATCTTTCATATTACATATAATTATACATCTTCAAACTATTATGCATCCCGATGAACCACGTGAATTATTTATATTAATCTAAATAAATTTAATATACATAAATATATATAATTATGTCTTACTCTATAAACAATATTCATCCTAATGTTTCCATTTTGAACGGTTATTTAGATCAAGATTTTATGGATTCCTGTATTAAATATTTTTAAACATTTGTGAATGAGATTTATCTATATAGTGAGTAATAAACAAGGGGTTTATGATAAATTTAAAGAAACATTTCAGTCACATCCCCAACCACTATGAATTGTACGATTATATTCATTGCATATATTGAGAATTAAAGAGAAATTGGTAGCACATTTTGGTGTTTTGTTTACTAATTATTTGTTAAATGACTATATCAAAATGGAAATTTGAACATTTATGTGTTATCTCATAAAATATAGTTATACAGAATCATTTAATGACTCTTTATATAAGGAATAAAAAATTATAGAAGTAAAAAATAATGGTTTATAACCTTTGAGAAAGAGAGTTACTTTCTATAACAATGATTTTCTTTATTTTTTGAAATCAAATGTATGAATATTAATTTTAAGAAATAAAAAATAATTATATATTTAATTTTAATATTTATATATATATTTATAAGTAATTGAGTTAAATTGTTAACCTTGTGACTCATGAAATATGATTATTGGATTCTTTTCCTAGAAATTTGGTTCATAAATTTAAATCACTAATGATGAATGATTTTAATTTTCTTTAATTATTTAATCAATTAGATAAAGAACAGAACATGATCATGTCTTGTCAACTATAAAAAATATTTATCTCGGTTTATATGATCAAAATACCAAATATAGAAAATTATTGTTTTATTATGGGGGTGTGGTGAAAATATTAATATTAAATTATTACTCTCTTAATTGAACCAATGTAATTAAAATAAAGTGGATTGATTCAATGAATCCCAAGGGAATATTTATTGATGACCATGGATTTTGAGTTATTTACTTGACATGATTCTTGGAAACTTATGGGCTAAATATTTTTACATTAGTAGAGAATCAAAATTTATATTTAAAAGATCTTATATGACCTGAATTTGGTTTTATTATGGAAGTGACCCCAAGACATGTTTTTGAAGATATCGAGGATGAAATTGACACCATAATTTCCCATATTATTCTTGATCTATATATTTTATATCATTACTATAATAATCTAATTATAATATTTTATTGAACCTGAAGTAGTGGGGGGTAATATATAAAACCAACCACCTATGATCTCATTTCATTTTTTATCTCTAATTGGGCTTTCAAGTATATATTATTCAAATTGAGTTAATTTTTTCCATTTGATTTGTCTTGGGAAGGTTACTTTTTTCTTTATTATTTAATTTTAGAATGGTATTTTTTGTTTAGAATATTTTTTGTTTGAATTTAATAGGATTTAATTCTTGTTCAAATCAAAAGTGTTTTTAAAAAAACATTTTACCACAATATAAATAATTTTAATAATAAAATTTACATCCACTCAAAATAGTTTTAAATATAAATGAGATGTATATGTCAAAAGATTTATAATATCTCCACTATTATTTATACTAGTAAAAATATATCTTAATGTTGAAACATCCTTTACCTCTACATATTCTATAATGATGTTTCACATTTTAATAATTACAATTAAATTTAACACATTGTATATTTTTTATAATACCTTCACGTGATGTTATAATGATAATGTAGTTTTTGTAAAGTTTCCCTTTTATTATAAACTAATTTTAATTTTCTAACTACATATTATAACTTTTATCATGATGTTTATTTTTTACTATTTCTTTATGTGAAATTCTATCAAATGAATTTCATTTAAATTTAAATATTTAATAACTGTTGTTTCTTTTGTTTTATTACAATACAATTACTTGTTTTCACAAAATATATACTCTATTATTTTTAGTCTTTCATTACTATTACTATAGTTTGGCTTAAAAATATTCTATTGTTATATTCATGCATGTTGTATGTTTTAAATATCAATGACATATTTCTTATCATTTATGTTTTGAGGAAACTATAATAGGTTTTTTCAAGATCCATTTTAATAATTAAAGTGAAAAAAGAAAATGTGAAATAAAAATAGATGATATTAATTTAATAATTATTTAATTTAATAAAGATAAGAAATAATAAATTCTATATATATTATATAGTTAATCTGTATATTTATTTATTGAGAATTCAAAGTAGAAAAAATCATATCAAATTTATGAAATTTTTTAAACAAAATGAGAATGAAAAAATGTGTAAATTAAATGAGAGATAAAACATTATTTGATAAATGGTGCGGAAATATCACTATGTGAGCCCCAACATCTCCTCCCCAAATGATGATAGAATTATGTTATTACTCCCTTTGTATTTTATGTTATCAAATAACATATCCCTCAAAATTACAGTTTGTTATCACACTATTGATCTTATTGGGAATCCAATGAACATGTCCATCACATTTATGGTAATGAGAAACCATTGTAGAAACTTCAATGAAGAAGAGATGTTTTGATTGTACAGACCTAATACAACTCTAATCCCAAAATATCTGGTATTTATTATTCAATTATAACGAGATGTATAGAGGTGAAGGATAAATATATTCTTTTATATTGAATATTTATTAATGATGGATCTGGATATAACATGAGATTATTTCCTATATATTTTCCTTTGGGTGTCCCAAATATGATTCGTGGATCATATTAAAAATTAAATAATTATACTTCACTAGTTTAGCCAAGGTAAATATTCCATGAAACATATGATCACAATTTATAGGTTTCAAGAGTTCTAATAATATTATCTAAATAATAAGGATCATTTAAATTTTTAATGGGAATTTAATAGATATAGGGGCCACCATAATTATGAATTTTTACATGTAGGATTGAAGTGACTTCTTAGATGGATGAACCCATCAGCTAGTTGGAAATCTTGTTGTCGATATCCCATATCTGTCTACTTTAAATGGTGATTCAGTGCTCTTTAATCAGCTGGTCAGTGGACTTACTATAGTAATTTTATTATGTACATCACCATAGGATGGTCAAAGTCTCTTTAACGACATTACAAATATTCCTTTTGGGATGATAGGATCCGTATTCTTATTCATCATTAATACAAGACTTCATTAGAACCTGGAAACATCCTTCATGCTTTATAACTATGATTTATGACTATTACAATTCATTAAAAAATTCATCATATTGAATTTTAATTGAATTTAATATCATTATTTAGGACATAAATGACATACCTAAAATATTAATGTGTGGGGCTAAATATAAAACAAGTGAAAAATTTATTATCATTTACAGATTTAGTGTTTCTAAAATATCTACATTTTATGATCATAAACAATAAAATTAATTAGATATATCAATTATAAATTAGGAGTATAATATTTTTTAAATCCATTAAGATATTAATTTATACATGACATTAAATATTCTTACACAAAAAATAAATTAGACATGCCACATTTTAAACAAGAGAAAAAAATTAACACCCCCTTTACGAATTAAAACAAATCCATTACAAATAAAACAATAAAAATATAAATTTATTCCTCATTTAAGGTTTAGTGAAAAATATAATTCACCCCCCTTTTAGGTTATGTATAATTCTATAAATTAGTGATTATCAAAAAAACCATTATAGGGAAGATAGAAAAATAAAGGACATATTTTAAGAGAAAATCCTGAATTATTTTAAAAGTGGTTTTAAAAAACATGAAATTAAAAATTAAAATGTTGGTCAAGAGATAACATCATAAATATTGTAAAAGTGATGTATAAACAATATTTTTTACAAATATTTTAGATTCAAAACACTCCCATTAATAATATTATTAGATATAAAGAATGTTGGGAATGTTTAAAAGAATTATTTTTTCAAAATAATAAAATATTAAAGGAAATAAATGAAAAAAGGGAAACATGGATAAAAAAGAGTAAATAGAATGAAAATTTAAATATAAATATTCAAACACACTCATTATGTAAAATAGTGGGTTTACATCCACTTATTGATAACGTCATTTTATATTCTTGATGGAGTTCTTCTGAATGAAAAAATTAACATCTAAATATTTCTCTAGTTTTTTTATAATATAACTAAAAAAATTTATAGAGACAAGTATAAATATATATTTTTAATCTTCATTAGTCTTCCATTAAGATACATAAAAACAAATTATTTATTATAAATGAGAATAATTCATCATATAAATCGTGTAAAAAATAAAATATATATTTAATTTAAAAACTAATTACATTTAAAGTATTCAATATAAATTTCACATAAAATGGTAAAATTATATTAAAAAATCTAATATATAAATTATATTATATAGGAAACAATTTTATATTTAAAAATATAATTTCTAAATGATATTATCTCTTACGGAATCTTTCAAAAAATAAAATATATACATCACCCCCATGTGAAAGAAAAATAGAGGTATAGTGGTCATAGAAAAGATTATAAAATAGTAATGATATTGAAAGTAAATGAATTTTATGATATTCAAAACGAAGATAAAATTATAATTAAAAATATTAATCATGTATCCATAAATAAATAGAATGTTTCACAACTCTACCATTCCTAATTTACTATTAATAAAACTAAATGATTAAATTCAAAAGGATTATTGAAAATAAAAACAAGTTGAGAGTATTTCTTAATAAATTTCTATAAGACAATATCCTTTTGGATAATATCTATTGTGAAATGGTGGATAATTTCAATGTTCATATAATTATACTGATGGCATATTCTTGTCGTAGGATATGGAAAAATTATTTATTTTTCCATTGTAGCATAGAGGATGACCAGGAATGTATCACTTGATATTAATCCTAGTTGGTTAAATCACTAATTATAATTCACCAAAAATAATTTTTTATATTATTTATAAAGATATTGTTTTTTGGGGGTTTTGGAAATTTTATAATTAAAATAATGAAATTTGGAAATTAAATCAACATGCAGAAGCAAACTAATTAAAATTAGGGAAGAATAGTCTTGATCCTAGAGTTTGATCACACATGTTCATTCATTATTTAATATATCTTTAAATTAAATTTGGTAATTCATTTGGTGAAACATCACTAATCAACTAATTTTTTTATTCATTGACTATGTAATTTTACCATGCCTCTGGCACACCAATACACAACTCAAATATTCAAATAGGATAACACCACAATTGAGAATGTTATTCCTGAAAGACCGAACTCCACAATAGTCTATTTCATATATTTTGGATTCCCCATATATAACATGTGGAGTGTTATCCCAACATAAAGGAAGTAAAATTAAATGATAATTGAAAATATATCGAATTAAAAAGAATTTCATAGTGGACGACCACCACTCCTGTGAAATACGCTTTCATCCACACAAAAAAATTGAATTAAAACATTTTTTTAATTGAAGAGAAATAAAAAAGAATCCCATGACACCTCTACAAGGGTAAATACTTGAGGTATTAACTTTCCATTTAAATTTGAATATATATCATGATGTAAATATAGAAGAGAGAGAATTATAATAGGGTTAGAAGAAAAAGTGAGATAAAAGAATAAAAGGAAACAATTTATTAAATATATGAATTCATGTTATATGGGAAAATAGGACCAAAATAAAAATAAATAGAATGAGTACTCCTAAATGTCCCCTATCTTCCTCTCCTTGGTTCCCCATATGGAATGGGATGGACGAGAAACATTTTGTATGGAAAAAAGATCCTCATTTTATAGGCCATATTTTAGTTTCGAAGTATTATTCTTGTTAAAAGCATGAAATAATCAATTCACACTTGTAACCCTTAATAAAAGTTGTTAATAATTTTCATTCTCATTTCCCCTCAAAAGTGTAGTGTATTTGGTGATGTGTAGTGTGAGTTATGAATGGGTTACTCTAAGAATGTAATCGTCCTAGACAAACACTCCCTATTCAATGTCTTCAATTTCCCATGCATTAATGGCCTTCCAAAAGGATGATTCCTGCATGTAATTCTTATTAAATGTTGTTAATATGTTCATTATCCCTGTCCAAGTTGATTTTCTTCTTAATTAGGGCATCCATATTCATGATATAAAATCATATATACATACTTCTAGATATATGAATAGGGTTTGAGGCAAGTGTTGTCAGATTCATTTAGGCCTCCAATTTTTGGATTGAGTTTGTCTCCCAGAAGGATGAAATGTATCCCAAAATTTATATAATCATACAAATTATATAATTTACTAATTTATATTATTAGGATTAAATTTATGGTCCAAATACAAAACAATATAAAAACGTAAAAAATTAAAATGTTCATTTTTATGATTAATCTCAAAATACAAATAAAATCCTAAAATGTTGAAATTTATAATAAAATAAATAATTGGTGATATTTAATGATTTTAAGTTCAATGTAAAATATTTGAAAATATTTTATGTATCAATTCCTTAACAATTAAAACATGCTTATCCTCAAGCATAAAATATCAATATGGAATTCAGAGGGAACTAATGTAACTTCCCAGGTAAATAAAGAATATAACATATTTATATTTATTAATATTTGTAAATTAAATATTAATTTTAATTTTAAGATGATTCTATGTTTGAGGGAATACCTGATATGCAACAATGGTTTTTTTTAAATCATACATTTCACACAACATTGAGTTATACTGAAAAATAATAAAATAAAATTATTATGTTAAATGATAGTAAACGCATAGTCGTTGTAACGACCCAAAATTTTGAATAAATCTTGTTTCCTAATTTTGTGTGTTATTTTATTTTATACTCAACAAAACTGTTGAATTTGATAACATGAGTATACTTAAAATGAGACCATTGGGTTTCGACTGTTATATGACCATTGGACAATATGACTGTTGGAAACTAAATATTATGGTTATTGTATCTAAATACAAGTGATCTTGGTTAATTAATATAGAAAGAAGATTTGATGGCCTTATCCAGTAGTCTTGGGCCAATCAAATCCCATCTAATAGAACTTGGGATAGAGGTCGCACCACTGGGCATTTCTCTGGACCAAAACCAAGCCGAAATTCATCATGTGAAGCAAGAATAGAATCGCCTTCGCGAGACATTCAAACTGATAGAAATTATTACTCGTGCAATGTTGGCCGAGCCACCCTCAGATTCTCTCATGCTAGCACACCTTACACTTAGGTCTTATGCTGGGGTTATAAGGGGCTATGTATGGAGACCGTAACTACTTTGTGTGATCGTTTGAGATAAATAAAATTGTGCTTTCTTTTATAGTGAAGTATGTGAGTTTTTTGAATGTTCAAATGAATATAGAATGTATTTTAATAATGAATTTGGAAAAAGGATATTTTAAAAAATTTATTTAAAGCTTAAAGAATTGATGATGTGTAATGATTTTTAAAAAATGGTCTTCTGCAAATGTGTTCAGTAAGAAATTTAGAGTCTAATAAGATCAAGATATTTTTTGATGAATAGTAAATTATGAATAGTGATTTTCTACTTAGGATTAGTAATGTGACCAATTTGATTAGTAATCTCACTTAAATAATGTTTTAATATAATTTAGGCACCTTGATGAAGAAGTGTGATTCAATAAAATAAGCAGATAACTGTTTCATTAATTATTAGTCATGTATTAGTTTTTTCAGGTGAATACTATTTTTAATTAAAAATTAAATTAAAAATATTTAGAAAATTATTTTTATAAAATAGTTTTTATTTTTTAATTCATAGCATTGATATTATGTTAAGGTAATTTTTGGGGATTTTACTGAAAAAAATGAATTTTATTTGAGTAGTGTTTTTAATTAAAAATTAAATTAAAAATATTTAGAAAATTATTTTTATAAAATGTAGTCTATTTTTTAATTCATAGCATTTATATTCTGTTAAGGTAATTTTTTGGGAGTTTTCTAAAAATGTTCAATTTTTAGTGAATAGTAAAAATAAAGTTTTAGGGTTTCGATATGTTTAATGATATCATGACTGCATCATGATGCTGTTATGAGATAATTTAAGGGATGGTAGACTAAAGGGGATGAATTATTGTATTAGGGGTCCCATGTGGCCAAAAACATGGGAAAATACCATGGGAAAGCCCATGGTTTTGCCAAAACCACTAGTGAGGTGTCCCTTGAGATTATTAAAGTATCGCCTCCCTTTCCCTATATATACCCACCCTTTCCTCCTTTATTTTTCACTCCCAACTCTCCCACAATGAAGATCCGGTCACATTACCTCCCAAGGAGTCCTCCCAAGGTTCCCTTAACCCCCTCAAGGTCCCAACCATCTAGTTTTAAGAGTTACGTTTTAAGGTAAGGGATCCTACCACTCTTTTTCTTTTCAAGTACTCTCTTTTTTTTCATTTCTATTATGCCATGTTCTTATTTTGGGAATGTTCTTTTATGTTCATCCTACTGTAATTTTTATGTTCATATGATGAGATACCCCCTCTTTCTCCCATCATTTCATTTTATAAATGTTTAACTGGCACCGTTAGGCTGCCAAATTTTTAAGGGATTCTTTTACCCTTCTCATTTTCCAAAGTTCTACTTTCATGTCAAGTATTTCAAGTTTATTTTTATTATGTTGGGGTATGATATCTATATCTATCATACTAAACTTTTATTTTCATATGATTAGAGACCCTATTTGATCTCGTCAATTCATTTTTTTAGGTTTTAAGTGACGCTGTTAGGTTGCCTATTTGTCATAAGAGAAATCTTATTTTTGTCTTCCTTCCATGTTTTTCATTTCATATGGCATGTCTTTAAAATTCCATTACCATGTTCTTATATTCATTATATTATGTCCCTATATTGTTTTTTTGAATCATTTTTGAGTGGGTGGCCCATGTCCCCTCTCTTTTCAATGTTTTCTAAAACACTGTAACATAGATGTTATGCTGCAGAATTTTCGTCACAAAATGTCTCTCTCTTTTCCTAAAATTATTTTATTTTATTAAGTGAATACTGAAATACCTTTCTTCTACAGGGTTATTCACATATATATTGAAATTTTCTATTTTAAATTTTGGGATTTACATAAATGTGACCCACCTTTATTTTCCATTTGTTTAAAGTGACATAAAGATCACGTCTTTAAAGCAGTTTTTAAAATGTTATGACTATGAAATGAACCCCATTTTATTTATTTTATATGGGTTATTTATGAAATGCTTGATGATGATATATTTGGATCACATTATAATAAATAAAAAATAAGGATGCGCCCTGATAGCGATCCATTGCATTTTGTAATGATGTAACCACTAGAGATTACAAATTTAACGATAGCTTGGTGAATAACCGTAGTAATTTCAAATGAAACCTTGGGGATGGACCATGGTGATATGTTCATGATTGTCTATGTTAATTTTTTTAGCCAAATCTTCTTGTTATTAAACACATTATTTTTCTTATGATATGCATCATGATCTCTTTCTCATTCTTTAAAGTTATTTTTCATGACTTTTGATGTATCTAAAGTTCCCATGTAAAATGTTCCCTTTTTTCCCCTTACTAGAACTTATGGTCACACATGCCTTTTATGTATGCTCCCAGTTTATGAGATGATGAAATGAACTTAGGATGAACAATGAAGAAGCCTTTTAATCATTTAATAAAAATGTTTTAGGTTGTCATGTTTTATGTTCCTGGTTTCCAAGACAATAAAACTTAAAGATCCTCGGTTCTGTATAATGCAATGAAAGCTTATGTAATAAAAAGGCAGGATGCCATAGTTGGTATCAATGTATGGTTTAGATATTTGTGGAAATTAGGATATGATAACTTTAGGAATAAACCTATAGAAAAGATTAAATATATATGATTTTCCTGGTATTTTGGTGAGTATTGAGTAAGAGGGTTCCAAACAAATAAATCCATGTCTTGATTCGAACAAGTAGAGGTGGCTCTGGCACAGATATTCAGAGTTGTGAAAACTCTAACAAGGTGTTTTGGGCTTGACTTGGGGTAACCTGGTGCATGAAAAAGGGCCTTTCTGCACTTTTGGTTTGACACTCCCGGGGGATATGATTTGGTAAATTTATAAGCTTTGTGTGTACCATAATTAAAGGGACAAAGATAAAATAAAATAAAACTCACATGAGAATATATGATCGTGGATATCCTAGATTGGAACCTAGGGGATCACATGTTAGTGTATACTTTTCTTCGAAACGTTTATCCTTGTATGCTTTATGTTTCCTTTTCATGATTATTGGATAAGTATTTAAGCCCCCTAATTATTCTTTCTTTTCGTAGTTAATGGTGGGAAATAGAAGATCATTTCCCAACAACCCATGTGATAGGAAATGTGACGATTGCCCTATTAATATGATAGAGATGCCGAGACATCAAGTTGAACGTATTGTGATTATACCAAACCAGTTATCAAAAATCATAATTAATAATTGATACCTAGTTGAATTCCCAAATTCATCAAGGAAGAAGAAGACAAAGTCTCAAGGATGTTCATCTGATAAATTTGATAAGGGAAAGAAGACCCAATTCCCTTTGAGCAAAAAGTGTGGAAAGGGGAACCATGGAGAATGTCACAAGGGAACTGGGAGATGTTTTAAGTGTGGGGTGATAGGGAATAATGTAGCCAATTTCAATAAAAAATGGATAATGTGATGTATAGAGATATGGTTTGATCTAATGTACCTTATACTTTTCAATTTCGTAAATATGGAAAAGTTGGAAATTATCCAAGGCAATGCTCTCTTGGAAGGGATGAGAAGCATGATGAGCATCAAAAATCATCAAGGACAAGGTAACAATGAATGTCCTATGTTGGGACAGATCATGATGACTGAAGTACATGTAACATCATTGCAATAATTGTCTATGTCATGTTGTATTTATGTTCATGCTCTATGAGCATATATTTAAATGTTTCGAGTCACTACCTAATATGATTTTATATCATTAAGGAAAAAATATATTGTTATGTTGATGTTATGAAGCTGTTCATTTTGAAAAAAAAAGATGATTACGGGATTAAAATATTAATATTATTTTGGAAGATGTTTGCTATTTTGGGAACCCTATATGATCAAGGTATTTATATTACTACGATATTTTCTTTGAGAAGTAATGGTTGACTTATATTTTGAAGAATCAATGAATTTAAGGTGAACATATAGTAATTTAGGTCACTTATGGAAATGATTAACCCATCTGGGAGAAAATATGTTTAGGTTAGTTACTTTTTTATAAGATGTTAGGAGTGGTTTATGATGTTTGGAGATGAACGATAATGTTTATCTTGTAAGACTATGTTATCAAATCCTTCTTTTATTTGGGTATCAATCTTATTTTGGTTTATTTTGAGGAATTTTAAGGATAGTGATTTATGGAATGGAATATGATGAACTTTGGGTAGTACTGTGGAATTATTGAGATTTAAAAGTAGTTTCCCTTCCTGTGGGGTTATTTGTTATTGAAAAGTTGTTTTATCTCAACATTTCTATTTTTGGGATAATGAATAAAGATAGAAGAAATATATAGTTAATCTTTTTTTGGATTATGTGATTCGTTAAAAGATGATTCTTGTACTTTTTATTAGACCAAGTGTTTTTGAATGCTCATTGTTTGGAGAAAAGATTAGTTTTGGTAGAAACTTATTAAAGGATGAAACTATAGTTGAAGGTAAGTGTATATCCTTGTGTTCTTATTATATGTAGTAAATGAATTCATCAAAATTATTAAAAGGAATGTAAAATAAAAATTTTGTTGGTTTATGTTTCCTACTGAGTAATCAATGAACATTTCCACACATCATAAGTTTGTGATTTTCTTATGGTTAAATTTCTCCTAATCTTGTTTTCTATCACTCCCCATTATAACATGACCCTTTGTTTCCTCTTCCATATCAATGTTTCCCTACATGGAATCCTAGTATGGGTTAACTCGGGTGACCTTTGTAATTCCCTTTCTTTCTTTTAAAGTAATTGTTTTACTGACTCCTTTTCTGATGTGGGACTTTTAATGAAATTTCCAAGCCCAATTTTAAAAATTGCGAGGACGCAATTTTATAATGGGGGGAAAATGTAATGACCCAAAATTTTGAATAAATCGGTTTTCCTATTTTTGCATGTTATTTTATTTTATACTCAACAAAACTATGTCATTTGATAAAAAGAGTATAATTAAAATGATACCATTGGGTTACGATTGTTATATGACTATTGGTCAATATGACGGTTGGAAACTAAATGTTGAGATTACTGCCTCAAAATACAAGTGATCTTGGTTAATTAATATAGAAAGAATATTTGATTGCCTCATCCAGTAGTCTCGGGCCAATCAAAGCCCATCTAACAGAACTTGGGAAGGAGGTAACACCACTGGGCTTTGCTCTGGACCAAACCCAAGCCGAACATCATCGTGTGAAGCTAGAACGGAATCAACATCGCGATAAGTCCAAACTGATAGAAATTACTACTCGTTCAATGTTGGCCGAGCCGCCCTCAAATTCTTTCACCTAAGCATACCTTACACTTAGGTCTTATGCTGGGGTTATAAGGGGCTATATAAGGTGACTGTAACTACTTTGTGTGATCGTTTGAGAAAAATAAAATTGTGTTTTATTCTTATGGTGAAGTTTGTGAGTTTTCAAATGTTCTAATGAATATATGATGTATTTTATTAATGAGTTTGGAAAAAAGTATTTTTTAAAACATTTATGTAAACCTTAAATAATTAATGATATGTAATGATTTTCAAAAAATGGTCTTATGCAAATGTGTTCAGTAAAAATTTAGAGTCTAATAATATTAACTAAATTTTTGATGAATAGTAAATTATGAATACTGATTTTATGCTTAGGATTAGTAATGTGACCAATTGGATAAGTAATCTCACTTAAATAAAGTATTAATATAATTTATGCACCTTGGTTAAGTAGAGTGATTCAATAAAATAGGTAAATAAATATTTCATTAATTATTAGTCAAGTATTAGTTTTTCCAGGTGAATAGTGTTTTTTAATTAAAAATTAAATTTAAAATATTTTGACAATTATTTTTATAAAATGGAGTTTATTTTTTTAATTTATAGCCTCGATATTATGTTAAGTTAATTTTTAGGGATTTTTATGAAAACAATGAATTTTCGGTGAATAGTGTTTTTAATTAAAAATTAAATAAAATATATTTAGAAAAATATTTTTAAAATTGAGTTTATTTTTGAATTCGGAGCATTCATATTATGTTAAGGTAATGTTTTTGGAGTTTTTTGAAAAATTTGAATTTTCAGTGAATAGTAAAAATACAGTTTTAGGGTTTCGGTGTGTTTAATGACATCATGACTACATCATGATGATGTAGTGAAATATTTTAAGGGATGGTAGACTAAAGGGGATGTATTATTGTATGAGGGGACCCATGTGGCCAAAACCATGTGCAAATACCATGGGCAGGCCCATGATTTTGCAAAAACCACTAGTGATGTGTCCCTTGAAATTATTAAAGTGTCACCTCCCTTTCCCTATAAATAACCACCCTTTCCTCCTTTACTTTCCACTCCCAAATCTCCCTCAACAAAGCTCTGATCCCATTAACTCCTAGGGAGTCCTTTGAAGATTCCTTCAATCCCCTCAAGTTCCCAACCATCAATTTTTAAGAGTTGCGTTTTATGGTAAGGGATCCTTCCAGTCTCTTTCTTTTCAAGTACTCTCATTTATGTCATTTCTTTAATTCTCCATGTTCTTATGTTGGGGATGTTATATTATATTCCTATTACTGTACTTTTTATGTTCATATGATGATATACCCCCTCTTTCTCTCATCATTTCATTTTATGAATGTTTAAATGTCGTCGTTAGGCTGCCAAATTTTTAAGGGATTCTTTTACCCTTCTCATTTTTCAAAGTTTTACTTAATGTCAAGTCCTTCAAGTTCCTTTTTATTATGTTGGGGTATGATATATATATCTATCATACTGATATTTTATGTTCATATGATGAGATACCCTATTTTATCTCATCAATTCATTTTTTAATATTTTAAGTGATGTCGTTAGGTTGCCGAATTGTCATAAGAGAAATCATATTTTTGTCTTCCTTCCATGTTTTTCATTTCATATGGTATGTCTTTAAAAGTTCATTACCATGTTCTTATATCCATTATATTCTGTCTTTATAGTATTGTTTTGAATCATTTATGAGTGGGTGACCCATGTCCCCTCTCTTTTCAATGTTTTCTAAAACCCTATATCATAGGCGTTATGCTGCAGAATTATCATCTCAAAATGCCTCTCTCTTTTTAAAAAATTATTTTATTTTGTTAAGTGAACTCTCAAAGATATTTCTTATACATGATTATTCACATATATATCAAAATTTTCTATTTTAAATTATGGTATTTACATAAATGAGATCTGTCTTCCTTTTTCATGGGTTTAACGTGACATAAGGATCACATCTTTAAAGAAGTTTTTAAAATGTTATAACTATGAAATGAACCCCATTTTTTATGCTATATGTGTTATTTATGAAATTATTGATGATGATATATGTGTCTCAAATGATAATAAAGATAAATTATGGTTGTGCCCTGATAGCGCACCAATGCATTGGGTAATGATGTAACAACTATTGATTGCAATTTTAACGATACCGTGGTGAATAACCTTAGTAATTTCAAATGAAACCTTGGCGATGGACCATGGTTATATATTCATGATTGTGTATGTTAAATTTTGTAGCCACATATTCAAGTTATGAAACTCGTTATTTTTATTATGATATGCCTCATAGTCTCTTTCTCATTCCTTAATGTATTTTTTCATGACTTTTGATGTATCTCAAGTTCACATGTAAAATGTTTCCCTTGTTTCCCTTACTGGGCCTTCTGCTCAACATTAACTTTTATTTATGCTCCCAGGTTATGATATTCTAAAATGAAATTATGTTGAACAATGAAGAAACCTTTCAGGTGTTTTAGAAGAATTTTTTATGTTATCATGTTTTAAGTTCCTAGTTTCCAAGACAATAAACCTTAAAGATCCTCAGTTTTGTATAATTTAATGAAAGATTATGTAATAAAAAGGCAGGATTCCATAGTCATTGAATTAGTGGGGATAAATATAACTAACTAATCTATGATTACAAATGTTTTTTAAATGTTTTTACCTTTATCCAATAAAATTTAAGGATTAAAATATGAATGAATCTAATTTTAAACATAAATACTGTAATATTCTTTAAAAGGGTGATTTAAAGCCTTTGGATGGAGAGCCATTTTCAAATATATCTTTGGTCAATTTTATATATTCTATTTGAAAAAATAAAATTCTTCTTCAGAATCAGTACATCACAATTTACTTTTGGTAAATTTTTGGTATTTTTCTGATCGAATTCATTTTTTAGGAATAGTGAAAAATATTGCATTTTAATACGAAATTTCCTTTTGATATAATTTATTTATATGATTAGATTATCTTTTAAATTGGTTTTATGATATAATTAGATTATATTTTTACAATTTAATCCAATTTTGGTCATTGGAATTAATTTCACATTGAAATTGGACATAAACCAGTGTCTATCTTTTGGTGTTTATTATTTTTTCAAAACAAACATTATGTTTTGAACATGGGAATTAATTTTAAATTAATTATTGCAACATCATTGTTTTTAATTTTGAAAAATTGACATCATTTTTGAATTGGTAATATCTAATATATCTTAGGCCGAATTTTTGGTACTTTTCTGAAAACCATCCATTTTTTGATTAATAGTGAAAACACTAAGATGTATTTAAGAAATAATCTTTTTAATTATAATTAAATTTTAATGCTTCTGTAAATTGAATTTCATAAAATAGACATACGTGGTTGTTATTATTAAGAAAAATGTGGTTGAATAAGATGAAAATAATTTTTAGTGAATAGTAACTTTTGATTTATTTACCACGGTTAAAGGTAAATAGGGTAATTCAATGAAAAAATAATATTATAATAATTTTTAATTACACTAACATGTGTCGAAATCCTATTGGATGATACATTTTCTGACCATGGCCATCCTTTGGTCGCTTTTATGACCCCATGGAGACACTTATGAGTGATAATGACACTTTAGATTAAATAATTTAATGTAATAATAAAAATGGCCTAGAAATATATATTTACGTAAAACAATTCATACATGGGGTTATATAAGTTATCATTACGATTAAATAATCATTTAATATCTAAAAAGTTCGATTACATCATGGTATTTGTTTTGTAATGCTATGACATCAAATAAAAAAATTATTTCTCCCACAATAATGATGTTGTGTTAACCTAATTAATGAATGATTTAAATAAATAATATTATAAAAATTCAAACAATTACAAAAACCAGTCCAGTTCTTATTGGATGATACTATTTCGAAAAAGAATCATCTTCTCATAGACTTTAATTATTTTTTGTAACTTTTGAAACTGAAAATCATTATATAATAAAATAATATTTTCAAACATTCCTAAAGATCCCGTCCACATCGTTATAAAATAACTTCTCCTCAAATCCATTACTCCCACATATCAGGCCCATTTGCTAATCCAACCTTTGCCCAAATAATCTCCCAAGATCCCTCTCTTCCACATAGATGACTTGCATTAGGCATAATTTTCTTCAAAAAATTCTTTTGTTTCAATCCAAATGGAGTTACTGGATTTAAAGGAGACTAAAGAACAAACAGGTCAAATTGGACACGAGGTAAGGGGTTTCTTATCTCTCCTTTGATTTCATGAGATTTCCATTGTTCACCACTTATTTATTGCATGTGGTGTATTTTGTACTTACATTTGATATATATTATCATGATTCAGTTTATATTCATGGTATTCTGTGATTCATTTGTTGGTTATTAATTTTTGGTCTTAAGACTCGATTGATTACAACATAGTAAGGTATTTTCATCTCACTTTTTATTCCCATGAGATTCATGCTATGTTGGATACTATTTGCCTTTGTATGGTGTATGTACTACCCATGATTGTATTATTTGTGTAATATACTTTAATTTATTATTTTTTAAATCTTTATGTAATGATATTTCTTTCGTGTGGTGTATGTTTCATTACATACCAAATCTTTAAGGGATTGTTTTAACCAAATTTTTATTCCTTGTGTTAATCTTCTATTTCTTAATTATGTCATACAATGATTATGTGTGTAATCAATGTTTATTTATTTATTTTGTAATTTCCAATACCCTTTGTGTAGATATACTTTTTATACACATAATCACTCCATTGAAAAATTAGCATGCCATTAATATGAACAAGATAATGGTAATATTAAATCAAATTCCTTTCATTACATAAACATCCAAGTCATTGGTTTTGTTTTAAGAAGAACATGTGTGAATGTCATCTTATTTATTTACATGGTATATCCCATAATATTGAGTGTATTTATATTTTTCATTCATTATTGTGTAATTGATTTATCCTTAATCTAAGGATATATTTTTATAAGGGATTTCATCTCAATTTACATTCTATCAAGACATCATTGTTTTTATGCACCAATTCACTTTAATATGGTGTTAATACTATCCTTTGTCATATTATATCTTAAATCCCTTTATTTTCATGACACTATAATGTTTTGATTAATGTTATTCCTCAATTATTTGTATTCAAGTGTCTCTTATTTGGTTTGGAACTCTTTAAACAAAATATCATTTTAAATATTTTGAAGAGTTTTTCTTCTTAACAATTCTCATTAATGTCCATGTTTTAAAAATAGTTTTAAGGATTTATTTATATGGACATGAATGTTATGAAATTAAAATTCCATTCAATATATTCAAAATAGTATGGGATACTTTGATTCAAAATTTTCATTATTAAATGGTTTAAATGGTTTTTAATATGGATCGATAAGGCATTGATTATGTCAATATCATGAAATGATATATTGTGATTTCAATGTGGAAACATTATCTTTCCTTTATTCTTTTTTTAGGTGTGAAACATTGTTCTGGTTATTGGTCATTTCTCATGTATCTTGGTTGTTCTGTGATAAACCAAGAGTGGGAGATCCCGAGATAACTCTCTAATGCATTGGGTATCCTGATGGAGGTAAACATGAATATTTATCCTAAGAGATTCAGGAAAAATACTATGATAGGTATTCCAAATTAAACTGCATGTGTAGCTTTGAAATCTGCAATTTATGATTGTTAAGGATTCCAAAAGTTACATTTATGATTTATGATTTATATATGTTATTCAAAAATATTTTTATTTCATAAGGTATATTAATGGGCTTATGATTTGTAAGTATTTATGAACTATTGTTTTCATTATTTACTTTATAACCCTAACTGAGCTTTTTATTCTAATCCCACATTTTTGAAATTTTTTTCCTTGGGTATAAGGCTGGGTAAGAGAAATGATGAATTCATGAAGATTAATATCAGGAAAAGAATTAGTGTTTTCTTTTATGAATTTTTATTTTATGAAAAAATGGATACTGAGTAGAAGTGTCTACTTTATAATTTTTCAGATGTAATTTAATAGTTATATCCTAATTCTATAAAAGTCAAAACCTAAAAAGATCCTTTATGTGAATTATTAAATTAATTAATGATTATTAAATGTTTTAGGTTGGGACATTATAGTTGGTATCAGAAGTTGGTTTAGATATCATTTGAGGTTAGGGTGTTATTTAAGCATAAGTGGAATAACCATTATGGTAGCATATTGGAATGATTCATAGTTTTTTGAATAAATCGAATGATTTTAAGATAACATGAATAAGTATTTTTAAGTTTTTTCTCTCCTCATATGATAGAATATGATGATGTTACTGATATACTCACCCTGATCTTTTTGGTTTCAGTCAATGGTTGGATCTAATAGTCACCAAAGTAATAATAGATGTGAAGAACAATGTGACGGTTTTCTGAATACGTAACGGAATTAAATGAGATATTCATTGAGAACTATTGTGTTTATTCTCAACCAAATATCTGTAGTCATGATCGACCACCTGAACCTTTCAGATTTTTACAAGGCATCATATATGCAAGAAACAAATTTTTACATATAATCTAATAAGAATCATAAAGGTATGTATATTCAAAAACCTATGTGTCAATGATGTGGAAATAAACACATAGTAAAATTCTTCAAAGGTATTGAAAGATGCTATAGATGTGGTGATGAAGGTCATAAAGCTCGAACCTGCCATTGAAAATGGAAGCATCCAGTTGACTCCATCAAAGGGGAAGACGTTCTTTCCGAATGATCAATTGAATTTTCTAAACATGGTTTACATGGTCATTATAAAAATAGATTTTCTATAAAGAAGTTTTGAGTATGATATCATCATATTTGTACAAATATATGTTTACCAATTCCAAGTTCCATTCCAATTGAGAGCAAGAAACCTGACAGTGACCAATTAAAGGAATGGATTATTTAATATATTATTTGTTGAAATTATAGAATCTTAGGATATGATTCATGATATTGATTATAAGAATTATTTATTATGGAATATAATGGGAAATAATTGATAATGGGTCATGAATAATGTTTAATGAGGTAAAAGTATACATATTCGGTATTAAATAAATATGGTACATTCTATGATGATGAAATTCTTAAATGTATTATGGATTCATTGATGATGGGAATACATTGAAGGCTTTTTCAAATATGTGTAACCATAAATTTTGATATGTGAAAATGTTATTCAAGAAATAATTATATTATCTTGTGTGGACATAATTTATAAGCTTAAGGGTTCATATGATCTTTTGTTTTTGTGGCAATTACATGTTATTATTTAATTGGATGAAAATGTGAGGAATGAGATAAAATTTGTGGTTAAAATATGTTATGGTTATTTTTAAGGGATTTATAGCATTTTTTATAATGTTATAAAATTTTAAAGTTATGGAGAAAGGACAAAACATAGACCCTATGACAACCTGTCACGTCGGAAAAACCAGTGGGAATCGAACCCACAACCATAGTGTGATTGGGATTTATTTCCTACCAAAGGACTACATGAAGTCCTTGGTTAGTATGAATTATTCTTCTTAATTAATGATTTTATTGATCAAGAATAAGTTGATTTTCGATATTTTTTTTATTATATAGATATCATAATTTTGGAAAATTATTTGGTAATTAAGTGATGATGGTTATTATGGAAGACATTTTCTCTTTTGCGAACACTTTATGCTTAAGGGAAGTAGAATACTATGGGATTTAATTTGTTGAGTAATGGATGAAATTTGCTTTTTGAAGAATATATGTTTTTATTGTGGGTATATATCAATTTATGTTATTTATGGAAATTATTAACCTATCATAGAGAATTTGTGATTAGGTTAATTACACTTCAGTATAGGACTTTAAGAGTAGTCGATGTTATTTGAAGATAAATGGTAAGATTTACCATGGATGAATATGTGATCATGTTTCATCTGAGATTTGGGTTTTAGGAATAGTTAGATTATTTTCAATAATTTTTTTAAGGACAATTTTGTATTCAATGGACTTTGTTGATCTTTGGGTACAGTTTATTGAATTTTTTAGAAAAGATGAGTTTGTGGTAGAATTTTATTAAATGATGACACTCTAAATGAAATGTAAGTATATTTCCTTATGATCTTTGTCAAATTATTAATAAAATTAATCAACTCTATAAAAAGGATATTGAATAAAATATGTTATAAGAACTATTTTATCATCATAATTTTACCCAACAAAAAATTTATGGTATTATAGTTGTTAACTTTCCATGATCAAGTTCTCTATCTCTCTCTATTATTCTATGAGAGTTGGTTTATCTTCCATATCCTTGTTATCCTACATGGAATCCTAGAATGGGTTAAATCAAGTAACCTTTTTTACTTCGCTTTATTTATTTTAATTTGATGGTTTTATTGACTTTTCTTGATGTGGAAATTTTAATGATGTTTCTGAGACCAATTTTAAAATTGCGAGTACGCAATTCCCAAAAGGGAGGAAGGATGTGACATTCTAGGTAAATAATGAATATAAAATTTTCAAATTTGTTAATATTTGGGAATTAAATATTATTTTTAATATAAAAGGTATTCCATGTTCTAAGGTGTACCTGATATATAAAAATAGGTTTTTTGAAATCTTGTGTTGCACTCAACGTTGAGTTATACTGAAAAATAATAATGTATTATTATTATTTTAAATGATATTTATATAATAGAAATTATATTATAATTAATAAAAATAAATAACTACAATATTATACCTTGTGTTTGTTTAAAGTCTCTACAATTATCCAATAAATTTTAGAGGATAAAAATTTGAATGAATCTAATTTTAGGCATAAATACTCTAATATTCTTTAAAGGCCGATTTACAGCCATTTGATGGAGAACATTAATTAATTATAATTTTGGTCACATATATATGTTCTATTTGGAAAAATAAAATTTTTCTATTAAATCAGGACATCAATGTATTCGTTCGGTAAATTTTTTGTATTTTTCTGATAAAATTCATTCTTAATGAATTGTGAAAAATGCTGTATTTTATTTCAAAATTGCAAGTTAATATAATATATTTATATGGATAGATTATATTTTTAATTGGTTATAAAGTGTAATTAGATAATATTTTTACCATTTAATCCAATTTTAGTCATTCAATGTAATTTCATATTGAACTTGGACACAAACAAGTGTCAATCTTTTGATAGTTATTATTTAGTAAAAACACACTTTTTGTATTGACAACGTGAATTAATTTTAAATTAATTAATGTAACTTTATTGTTTTTTATTTTTGTAAAAAAGACATAAATTTTTAATTCTAAATATAAAATATATCTTAGGATTGGTTTTTGGTTTTTTTTAAAACATCAATTTTTGATTAATAGTGAAACCAATGAGTAGTAGTTCAAAAACCGAATTTTTCATTTAAATGGAATTTTACGGCTTCTGTGAATTATATTTGAAAAAACAGACATGAAAAGTTATAATTTTTATGTAATATGTGGTTTAATAAGATGAATAAATTTTTTGTGAATAGTAACTTTTTACTTTTATTTACCGCAGTTAAAGGTAAATAGGGTAATTCAAGGTAAAAATTATATTATAATAATAATAATTTACATTAACATGTGTCCTAATTCTATTGATTCATACATTTCCATCCATGGGAATCCTTAGGTCAATTTTGTGACCCTATCATGCCACTTATGAGTGATAATGGCAATTTATATTCATTAATTTAAAGTGATGACAAAAATAACATAAACATATATCTTTTAGTAAATCAATTCTTACATGGGGTTATATAAATGATATTTTTGACTATAAATATTCATTTTAATTAAAAAAATTTCCTACATCACAGAATTTTTTTTATAAATTTGAGACATGAAATAAATAAAATTATTTATGACACAATAATGATGCAGTATTTAACTCATTAATTAATGATATAAATAAATAAGATTATAAAAACTATAATAATATCTAAAACCTGTCCAATTGTTATTGGATGAATTAATTTCGAACAAGACACATATTAACTTCTACATTAATGAGTTTTTTATGTTTAGAAACCAAGAATCATTATATAATAAATCAATATTTTCAAACATTTTTAAAGAGCCCCTCCTCCCCCTTATAAAAATCCATCACCTATAACCCCTTACTCACACCTCTCAAACCCCTTTGTTAATCCAACATCTACCCATATAAGCTCTCAAGATCTATCTCATAAACCTATAAGTCTCACCTTTGATTAAAGTCACTTCATAAAATCCTTTTATTTCAAACAAATGGGAGTTACCCGATTTAAAGGAGATTAAAGAACGAATGGGTGAAGTTAAACTCAAGGTAAGGGGTTTCTTATCTAACTTTTAATTTCATGAGATTTAAATTGTTCACCACTTATTTATTGCTTGTGGTGTATTTTGTACTGACATTTGATATATATTATCTTTATTCTATTTATATTCAAGGTATTTTTTGATTCATTTGGTGGTTATTAATTTTTTTTCTTACGACTCGATTGATTACAACGTAGTAAGGGGTTTTCATATCACTTTTTATTCCCATGAGATTCATGTTATGTTTCCCATTATTTCATTTTGAGTAGTTTATTTACTTCCCATTATTGTATTATTTTTTTAATATACTTTAATTTATGGGTATTTACATTTTCATTGTATGATCCTTCTTTCATGTGGGGTATGTTTTGTAAGACACCAAATTCGTAAGGGAACTATTTAACCCAATTTACATTCATTTGGTTAAACTTATAATTATTAATTATTAAATGCTATAAATATGTGTGGAATCACTGTTTATTTATATATGTTCTAATTTCCACTTCCATTTTTGTAGATATACTTTTTATAAACATAATCACTCCATTGATAAATTCTCATGTCATTGATATGAACATGATAAGGGTTATATTAACTCAATTACCATTCATTGAGTTAAACATAAACATCATTGGTTTTTTAAAAAGAATATGTGTGAATTACCTATGATTTATTTACACTGAATATACAATCATATTGAGCGTATTTATATTTCTCACACATTATTATGTAATTGATTTATCCTTAATCTAAAGATATAATTTTTATATGGGATTTCGTCTCAATTTACATTCCATTGAGACTTCATTGTTGTTATGAACAAATTAACTTTTATATGGTTTTAATACTATATTGTGGAATATTATATCATTAGTCCCTTTATTTTTATGATATTATCATGTTTTGATTAATTTTAGTCCTTAATTAATTGTATTCAAGCGTCTCTCATTTGGTTAGGAACTCTTCAACAACGATATCACTTTAAATGTTTTAATGATTTATTCTTTGAAATAATTATCATTAATTTCCTTGTATTAAAAATGTTTTTAAGGATTTATTTATATAGACATGAAGGTTTTGAAATTTCAATTTCATTCAAATTCTTCAAAGTGGCATGGGACACTTTGATTAAAAAAATCACTTTATTAAATATTCTAATTGGTTTTCTAAATGGTTTGATTATGCATTGATTATGTCAATAACTTGAAATTATATATTGTGATTGTTATGTGGAAATATTATCTTTATTTTATGATTATTTTTTAGTGTTAAAATATATTATGGTTATTGGTCATTTTTCACTTATACGAGTGGTTTCGTGATAAAAATACGGTCGGTGATCTTGAGATAGCTCTCTTTTGAATTGGGTTACATGACATAGGTAAATATTAATATTTATCCTAATATATTTAGGAAATATAATGTAATGGGTATTACCAATGTAACTCCCAACGTATTTGTGGAAGATATAATCTATGTTTGATATGGATTCCACAGGTGACCTTTATTATTTATGATTTGTACATGTTATTCATAAATACAACGATTTCATGAGGTATGTTAAAGAGATTATGTTTTGTATGTAGTGATGAACTAATGTTTTCTATCTATATTTTATAACTATTACTGACCTTTTTATGCTCATCACATGTTTTATATGTTTTTCATAGTTTATAAGGTAAGGTAATAGAAAAGAATAAATAAAAAAATATTTATATCAAGAAAAGAATAATTTTTTTCTTTTATGAATTTTATTTTATGAAAAAATGATTTCTGTGTAGAAATTTTTACACTATAATTATTTAGATGTAATGTAATAGCAATGGAATAATTCTCTAAAACTCTAATCTTTTAATGATCCTAAATGTGAATTATTAACTTACTTCATGATTATGTAAGGATGAAGTCTTGGACTTATAATTGATGTTAACAATATTCAAATTTCCAAACAATAAAATCAATCAATTTTCAATATCAAATAAATTTTTTAAATTATACGAAAAATATCAATTTAATTTCCAATTTTAAAATAAAAAATGAATTTATGAATTTTACTTTTCCCTTATAATTTTTTGTAACTTTTCTTGTTATTAATTCATACTCTGGAATTCGTTATTATTAAAAATTTAAAATCATGATTTACCTCACATGAATCTTCTCTCTCATCTCTAATGATAAATTTATAGTGTAGTTATGCTAATATATTGATATCATGATCCTTATACGTAATTATATAAATTAATTATTTTCACCACATTTTTATGTGAAAAGGAACATAAAATCATAATAAATTTTAAAGAAATAATCAAATGAATATGAGGCTTATGGTTAGTAGCATTTGATGATTTAAAAATTAATGCTTAAGGAGGAGTATATCTATTAAGTAGAATACATGATATCAAAAAGTGTAATGAAATTATACCTTTCATATTGGAAACTCCCACATTCCCAAAAACTCAATGTAAGGTCAGAATCAAATTATATCACAATGAATGATTTGTGGACCCACATGAATTTTTATTCTTTTTCTATTATTTTATTTTTCATATTATCTTTCATTTTTTTCTATTTTTCCATGTGAAATGATTAGAATAAACCTCACATCCCCCACCTAACCACATATGATAAAAATCGTAGGTATAGTAATGATGTTTTTCTATTCCCCAAATCACAACCCATTTTTCTAATTGTTTTTGGTTATTTATTTAATTTTTTCAATTTTTTAGTTAAATATGGGAAAATATAGAGGTATAATGAATGAATAAATAACCTTAATTTATTCCCATTATAATCAACAGAACATATTTTAATTATATTAAAAATCATCTTTTAAACCTGTAGGATCGAAATAATGATGAAGATGCTCAAAATACAAGAGAGTGGTGAATTGAATACTTTGAAGATTCATTATAAACCTTTAATGTTAATAGAAAACTTTATTAATGAATGTTTCTTAACTTTATGGATATCAGTTTCATATGGTTAGGTAAATAAAACATAGTTTAACAAAGTCAAACAAACATTCACTAAACCTCTTAAAGAACCCTTTCCTTAAAAATTTATAATCTTATGATAAAAACATAAGAAGGATTTTATTAACGGAAAGATTATACCTTAAAGAGTATAGAATATGTAATATAATCAGTGTAATGGAATTAGAATATATAAGAACGTAATAATTTCTAACTTTAACAAATAGAAGATTAAAGCGGAATTTGAACAACTTGAAATAGAAAACAAGTAAAAATACAATTCTTTTATCCCAAAGTCAAGGGTATTTAACAACATATCATAAAGGTTCCTTGATTTATACGTTCATGATAGTTTGTCTTACCAAACCAAGGTAAGCCCTCAATATGAGGATCGGTATTCGTCTTTCTATCCCCACAACCTCTCGAGTTAGATGGAAATCAGAACCTCTGCCTTCAAAGCCCTGAATCCCACGATCAACAAGATCAGAGTCAGCACAAAGAAAGTTTTAAAAAGTTGTTCATGCAGGAAGAAGATTTTCATGACATCTCCACAAAGTAATGACAGTGGTAAGATTATCTATCTCTCTCTATAAATAACTTCACAAACATTGACTTTTTTTCCCTTAACTATTCATTGTTCTTATTTTCTCAGTTTAAATGGACTTGTATTTATAGTTAAAAACATCCCAAAATTCGGCTCTACTCCAACGGTTATATTTTCCTTAAATTTCTGAAGGACCTGGACACGAGTAAAACAAATAGCTATTAGTTTTTAATAGATTTTACAACATTGTTTCATGTTTAAGAAACAATGTTATGATTATGATATATTTTATGTATAAGAAAACATAGAATCTAATGAAATTGGAATGATAATTTAAACAACTCTAGTAGTATCAAGAAAATTAATTCTTAAGAAAATGTAAATATGATTTTGAAAATGATATCACATTTATTCAAGGATCGATATCATGAAATGTAATGATATCTATACAAGATTCGGAATCATAAAACAGAATGGAATCTGTACCAGATTCGAAATCATAAAACTGAAAGACATTTTTACCAGATTTGGAATCATAAAATTGGATGAATTTTGTATTGAATTTGGAATCATAAAATTGAATGACTTTTGTACCTAATTCAGATTCATAAAAATGAATGACATTAGTACTTGATTCAGAATCATAATACTGAATTACTTTTGTACCAGATTCATAATTATAAAACTGAATGACTTTTGAACCAAATTCGGAATCATAAAAGTAAATAACCTTTTTACTTGATTCAGAATCATAAAATTGACTGACATTTATACCAGATTCGAAATCATAAAACTGAATGAGAAATCTATAAGTATAACTGAATGACAAAACTATAAGTAAAATGGAATGACATATTCGAAACATAAGAGAAATGATTCATTACTTAAGAAGAAGTGTTTGTGATTTTCAAAACATAAAACCTTAAGGAAGGGAGAAGTCATAAGATAACCTTATTGACTCAACAATTTCCACCATTTTGGAAAGCACACACAACTTTTCGAATGAAGAATATATTGACTTTGATAAACAAGCACAAATAAACGAATCTCCCCCTTTTGAATGAGATTTTGGATGAATAAGACTAACTCTGTAATGCCCCGACCCCAGTTACCCAGAGTCGGTGCATTATTACATAACATTGGCATGATCACAAGAAAGATCAAATCTCGAAAGACCGATTGGTTTAGTAGCCTTGGAAACACTAAATATATTCATAAGTTTTACATTACATCATAAAATGAAAAACTACTACAACAACATAATGTTTCCACAATCCACACTATTAACCCCTCATAAAATCCCTGTAGGTCATTCATAACTTACTTCTTCACATCCTGGGAAAAATAAAACATAGAAAAGGGGTGAGCTCAAATGCCCAGTAAGGATAACAATATAGCGGAAACTTTCATAAATAAGAATAAACATTTAAGGCAATGAATTACTAAAACAAAAGCCTTTTAAACTTTAACTTCAACATGGTATGGAAAAAGTAAAATGAAATAATTCCATTTACTTATTCACATGGATATTCTACTAATCGAATAATCACATGCAAAAATCAATAACCACTTTCATAATGTTGGAATGCATAATGCCAGACTATCATAACCACATAGTCAAGGCCTCGTTCCAAGACTACAAATAAGATTTTGTCAAGGCCTTGTGCCAAGACACTAGTTTGTCTCATGAGACCTACCGATGCATCGAGGAGCTATAGCGGGCTCCACCCGTCACTTATTAAGTCCAATGCATTCCCATATGAAAAGGTTTAAACATAACATAAACATTCGTATTAAAACTAGCATACGAAATGTCAATAATTTCACCATAAACTATGAATGGTATAAAAATAGCACATCCACAGACAAACATATCACAAAACCTTCAATACAATATAGAAGTTTTGTATCATAATAAATCAACTTCAAATAATCTTAAAATCCATCAAAGGATGTTGACATAGATGAAATCAAAATTCTTTTTAAAGAAGTATCTCCTTTTATTTTGAAATCATTTAAGATCCATATAAAATAAAACATTTTCTTTGAAAATATTCTTATAAGCTTGTATGGAAAGCTTCGACGATTTTATAACGGCGGAAAATAACCGCACCCGCCGTATAAGTTAAAAAAACATTCTTACCTCAATTCTGTCGAAAAGGTTAAAAAGGACCTTGTTTTGAAAACGACGGAAAGATTCCTTTATAAACCTCTTATAAAAAGTCAAACAAGAGTATAAATGACATTAACCCATATTCTTGTAAATAGTAAAAATGTTTTGAAATACATTTCGAAGAAACATGGATGTGGATGATAAAGAGGTCCCAGTAGATTATTACGTATAATACAACCTCAGATAATGAAGAGATTGTGAAATAACCCTTACCTTGTACTTTTCCTTGGTTGGGGTAGGTTAACCTCCTGTATAATAGTGAAATAATTGTTACTAAATTATAAAAGAATCATATACATTAATACGATAACATATATGATCTTTTAATATTGATTTGATAATAATATCTTAGTATTATCGCCGTTTCGGGTGTTAACTTACTCATTTTCTTTATATGTTTTGTTACATAAGACATGTTTGTTGTATCTTATTCATATCCAAAATGATATAAAGTCCTTAAACATCATTTTTAAATCATTAAATGATAATTATACTTGAATGGATACGATGGAGAATGAATCTCATCGTGTTCGTGGAGACGGTAGTCCGTACGTACGCACGAACGCTACTTCCATTTAATTTTTATTTTAAAAGAATCGAATCCAAATGATACATAGGTATATTACTATTCCAGTATAATATAATATTTTATATATGTTACTTAAGTTCATTAACACCATCCTTTATATGTTCCATGTGTGGTATGAACGGGTCATATCATTTTAAGGGGGCGGTAGTCCGCACTTCCTCAAATGAAATTATCGTATGTATATACAACATGAAACGAATAATGTTATGAAATAAAATGGAATTACAGAAGCTTATATATAAAATATATATCATTAATATCATATTTAATTACAGTTCCATCATAATGGCCACCATGAGAGGTGGTAAGATGTATTTGAACAATCATCGTTTCGTGAGGCGTTAGTTTGCCATCCACAGAAACATTATCTTCGTCATCCATTAGATGGAGTTGTGTGTATGTGTAGTTTGAATCCTTCTTATAACAACATCCTAGTATATTGAGGATACTGGTGTTGTTACAAAAGAAAGGAAATAAAAAGAGTTTGGGTGTTAAAGAAGCAAAATAAATGAAAATAATTTAAGAGAAATTGTTACCTTTAATTTAGGTAACTCACTTTGGTTGGAACCAAAGGACTTGTTGAAATGCTTTCTGTCTAAGGGGAAGCTTCAAGGAGGAGTAGAGGGATGTGGGGAGCATAGTTGGGCAGATTTTGGACGATCCAAGTGGCTTGAGAGGTGTGAGGAATGAGTAGAAGTGGTCTCCTTTTATAAGGGAGAGGAGGGGCTCTTTAGGAAAGAGTGAAAGTATTACTTTATAATATAATTATATTCGGTTTATAATGGTCCAAAAATCATTGAGGTCGAAGATAAGATGACTCATATTCTAAATAACATCAACCAATAAGAATTGGACAGGTTTTAGATAATATTTTAATCATTATAATATTATTTATTTCAATGATTTATTAATGAGGTAAACATTACATCATTATTGTGTCATTAATAATTTAACTTATATGATGTCTAAATATTATAAATAAAATATCATCATGTAGGAAATCGTTTTAGCTTTATAATGAATATTTATAATCGAAAATCCAACATGTATAACCCTATGTAAAAATTGTTCTTCTAAAAGATGTAAGCTTATGCCATTTTTATTTTTATTTTAACTTTATTAATATAATGTGTCCCTACCACATACAAGTGGCTCCAAGGGGTCCCCAAATTGACCCAAGGATGCCCATGGTCGGGTATGTGTCCACCAATAAGGTTAGGACACGTTTTAGGGTAATTTTGTATTATTATAATATTATTTTTTAACCCTTATTTACCGGATTTACCCTTTAACCATGGTAAATAAAATATTTACCACAGTAACTATTCAAAATGTCTAAAAATAAAAGTTACCTATTTACAAAATTTGAACATCCTGATTCAAAATATGGAATACATTTTCCTAAATTCAAAACACAGAAGTGGCAGAGATTAATTTAAAATTAATTCCCGCTGTCAAAACAAAAAGCGTGTTTTTAAGAGATAATAACTATCAAAAGATTGACACTTGTTTATGTTCGGTTTAATTGTAAAATTATGTCCAATGACCAAAATTATATTAAATGGTAAAAATATATTCTAAATATACTTTAAAACTACTAAAATTCATAATTTATCACTATTAATTATTTTGATTAAAAAAGTTGTTTTTAATTAAAATTTAGTAATTTTCACTATTCATCAAAATATGAAAGTTATCCGAAATGTACCAAAATTTCACCTTAGGCTAAATTCGATATTCCGAATCCAAAAATGAAGTCCATTTTAAAATACAAAATATATATAATTTCAAAATGTAGGTATTACTATTCATAACGGCTAGTTTGATTGGTTGTGGTGTGTGTTAAAACTCAAGGTTGCGTACAACACACGCTACTGTATTATTCAAAGAAAGCGTACCGTGGAAGCTTGGGATGTTTCATTTTAAATTTTTGATGTCCCCATTTAGTCAAAAAGTTTAAATTATTGTATTTAAAAAGGGTTCACTATTAAAAGTTGATAAAAGTGCAATACTGAAAATGAATTTGTTCTTGAATTATATCTAAGAAACTCATAATATGGATTCTAAAATTATAAGGATTATATAAAGTTTAAAATTTAGATAATACTATTCATAACCTCTTTTGAATGGCTTTTTTTTGTAAGTCATGGTGTGATTGAACTCGGTGTAGCGTGTAGTGCAAGTTATTGAATTATTTTGATGAAATAACACACTATGAAATCATGGGGAGTTACATTCTCCCCTCCTTCAATAAATTGCGTCCTCGCAATTTGAAATTGTTCTTCGAAAATAAAAGGTTGAAAGTAGAAAATATATTTTTGGGAAAACCCACATCGGAAATTGGGTTACTAAAATTTATTCTTAATATGAGGAAAAGAGAAATGAAAGGGTCACCACCAAATTATGATCTCGATTAAGAGAACATTGGTGGAAATTAGAGACATATAATTGGAGGAAAAACGTAAATATTTATAGGTAGTGATTGAGGTCATAAATCACAAACATGTATAAAATTGAGGTCCTTAAACTCATCAATCTATGATGATTTGAAATACCATCAGTTCAACAAAACATAGGGTATTAGGATAACACATTTTTGACGTTTCAAAATATCTTAGTTGAAATCCCACATCGAAAAATGAATTAATGAGGCCTCTATTTAAAATAAAGAGTGGAAAGTATGAAGATTACCGAAAATAACACATACTAGGGTTCCATGTAGGAAAATATGGATATGGAAGAGAAATATAACCATCAATTATCTGATGGAGAGTGGTAGAGAACATGGCTATGAAAAGGCCAACAATCCCAAAGCCATAAATTAGTGATTATTTAAGGTACCATCTAGGAAAACATTTTTGTTCTAAGTTTCTTTTCTTAATGTTGAGGAATTTATTTATGAGATTGGCTAAGATCATAAGGAGATATACTTACATTATAATTAGAGTTTTATCCATTAATAAATTTCTACCACAAACTCATCTTTCACTCTAAAAGATAATAGAATGTAAAAAAAATTCTATTTACACTATTCGTATAGGGTTCCAAAATAAACGAATTTATAATTCATCTACATGATCTTTTAATAAAAACTACATTATTTAATCCACGACATCTCGTGGGCCAGTGGTAGGTGATACACCCTTGTCGCCCTTCGGTTGCGGGTTCAAGTCTCGCAGCCCTGCCGGACGCGACGGGTTGCCGCCCGACCTCCGGGTTGTCCTTTTAGGGCAATCCAAAATAATCCAAACTAGAACTATCCAAAATACTTCTGTCCAAACTCACAGTCTAACATTTATAAGGAAGGTAAACATAATATAGATCCTTTTTACCCCGTAATATCATATGAATACCTTCATCATGTATTACCATATTCCTTATTGATTACATTCATGCTCCCTTATTCCATATAGAATGCTGGATATACTTCATCAATCCAAAAATGTTTTAAACCCCAACAATGATGGAATATACAAATCATTAATCAGTTCCAAGGTATTCAAGAATATCCAATATAATTAATCCAAAACAATCACATATTATTCCAAAATCACGACCTCAGTATCAGAACTATATTATGGTTTATCTTTCTCTCAACCATATATTTTCTAAAAATTTATCCTGCTATTGAGTCACATTTCTTTGTTCCACACAATCTCAAGTCCTTAATGAAATAGTACTGCAGTACAATCCTTATATACTCCATAATTATTATAACATGTACATTGTTGATACAACACTCAATTGACATAATCAACATAAGAACTCTAATCATTCCTCTTCATCTGTGGTAGTATCATAACTTGATTATTATCCAATAGCATCATTTGCGGCATAGTCTGATGACTGGGACATAGGCTCGCGTAGTGTCCAAACTCCTTGCAAATGAAGCATTGTATATTTGAAACCATTTTCTTACCCTTGCAGTCACGTACTTTGTGCCCTTTTCGTTCACACTTATAACAAACTCCCATTCCTTTCAGGCAAGTTCTAGGGTGTTTCTTTCCACAGTTACCACATATGGGAAAATTCTTCTTTTCCCTCTTCCCTTTATCTATCTTTCTCTCTTCTATCCTTTTCTTCTCTTGCTTCCCTTCAAAGACATAGGACTCAGTAAACTCTTTACTTATCTTATCAACACATGATATTATTTCTTCATATGATGATAATACATGGGAGACTATTTCTCTTATAAATTCTAGCTTAAGACCATGAAAGATATGATCCTTCCTTCTCTTTGGATCATGTGCATTTCTGGAGTTCTCATTCCTTCTACTAGGCGCCATTTCTAAACAATGGCATACACTAGATCAGTTTATGAATCAAAATACATAATCCCATACTTATAAAACACTTAACATAAATTGAACTATTTATGGATACAATCCATAATCATAAAAATGTCTCCTTTGAGGATGTATATACTCATAATCCCTTCAAAATGATTTGTAAAGAAAATGAGAGTTATCCTAAGCATATCCCCCGGGAGTGTCGTAACCAAGAGTGCAGCAAGGCCCGTTGTCGTGCACCAGTTCCCGTTCGAGTCTAGCTCAAAGCGGTGTTTTCGGGTTTTACCCCTAGGTACATCTGTGCCAGAGCCGCCTCTACCTGCCCGTATCCAGACATGGATGTATTGCTTGGAAAACTCACAAAATCTCTACAATACCAAAATTCTAGGAAGTTTTTCTATACAAATCTTCAAAGTTCATCTTATGTCTACGTGCTCTAATCAGAGTTTATCTAAATATAGCTTCCAAGGTTTGTACTAAACTTCCTATGATACCAACTGTAACGCCCCGACCCCAGTTACCCAGAGTTGGTGCATTATTACATAACATTGGCATGATCCCAAGAAAGATCAAATCTCGAAAGACCGATTAGTTTAGTAGCCTTGGAAACACTAGATATATTCATAAGTTTTACATTACATCATAAAATGAAAAACTACTACAACAACATAATGTTTCCACAATCCACACTATTAACCCCTCATAAAATCCCTGCAGGTCATTCATAACTTACTTCTTCACATCCTGGGAAAAATAAAACATAGAAAAGGGGTGAGCTCAAATGCCTAGTAAGGATAACAATATAGCAGAAACTTTCATAAATAAGAATAAACATTTAAGGCAATGCATTACTAAAACAAAAGCCTTTTAAACTTTAACTTCAACATGGTATGGAAAAAGTAAAATGAAATAATGCCATTTACTTATTCACATGGATATTCTACTAATCGAATAATCACATGCAAAAATCAATAACCACTTTCATAATGTTGGAATGCATAATGCCAGACTATCATAACCACATAGTCAAGGCCTCGTGCCAAGACTACAAATAAGATTTTGTCAAGGCCTTGTGCCAAGACACTAGTTTGTCTCATGAGACCTACTGATGCATCGAGGAGCTATAGCGGGCTCCATCCGTCACTTATTTAGTCCAATGCATTCCCATATGAAAAGGTTTAAACATAACATAAACATTCGTATTAAAACTAGCATACGAAATGTCAATAATTTCACCATAAACTATGAATGGTATAAAAATAGCACATCCACTGTCAAACATATCACAAAACCTTCAATACAATATAAAAGTTTTGTATCATAATAAATCAACTTCAAATAATCTTAAAATCCATCAAAGGATGTTGACATAGATGAAATCAAAATTCTTTTTAAAGAAGTATCTCCTTTTATTTTGAAATCATTTAAGATCCATATAAAATAAAACATTTTCTTTGAAAATATTCTTATAAGCTTGTATGGAAAGCATCGACGATTTTATAACGGCGGAAAATAACCGCACCCGCCGTATAAGTTAAAAAAAACATTCTTACCTCAATTCTGTCGAAAAGGTTAAAAAGGACCTTGTTTTGAAAACGACAGAAAGATTCCTTTATAAAACTCTTATAAAAAGTCAAACAAGGGTATAAATGACTTTAACCCATATTCTTGTAAATAGTAAAAATGTTTTGAAATACATTTCGAAGAAATATGGATGTGGATGATAAAGAGGTCCCAGTAGATTATTACGTATAATACAACCTCGGATAATGAAGAGATTGTGAAATAACCCTTACCTTGTACTTTTCCTTGGTTGGGGTAGGTTAAACTCCTGTATAATAGTGAAATAATTGTTACTAAATTATACAAGAATCATATACATTAATATTATATCATATATGATCTTTTAATATTGATTTGATAATAATATCTTAGTATTATCGCCGTTTCGGGTGTTAACTTACTCATTTTCATTATATGTTTTGTTACATAAGTAATGTTTGTTGTATCTTATTCATATCCAGAATGATATCAAGTCCTTAAACATCATTTTTAAATCATTAAATGATAATTATACTTGAATGGATACGATGGAGAATGAATCTCATCGCGTTCGTGGAGACGGTAGTCCGTACGTACGCACAAACGCTACTTCCATTTAATTTTTATTTTAAAAGAATCGAATCCAAATGATACATAGGTATATTACTATTCCAGTATAATATAATATTTTATATATGTTACTTAAGTTCATTAACACCATCCTTTATACGTTCCATGTGTGGTATGAACGAGTCATATCATTTTAAGGGGGCGGTAGTCCGCACTTCCTCAAATGAAATTATCGTATGTATATACAACATGAAACGAATAATGGTATTAAATAAAATGGAATTACAGAAGCTTATATATAAAATATATATCATTAATATCATATTTAATTACAGTGCCATCATAATGGCCACCATGAGAGGCGGTAAGATGTATTTGAACAATCATCGTTTCGTGAGGCGTTAGTTTGCCATCCACAGAAACATTATGTTCATCATCCATTAGATGGAGTTATGTGTATGTGTAGTTTGAATACTTCTTATAACAACATCCTATTATATTGAGGATACTGGTGTTGTTACAAAAGAAAGGAAATAAAAAGAGTTTGGGGGTTGAAGAAGCAAAATAAATGAAAATAATTTAAGAGAAATCGTTACCTTTAATTTAGGTAACTCACTTTGGTTGGAACCAAAGGACTTGTTGAAATGATTTCTGTCTAAGGGGAAGTTTCAAGGAGGAGGAGAGGGATGTGGGGAGCTTAGTTGGGCAGAGTTTGGACGAGCCAAGTGGCTTGAGAGGTGTGAGGAATGAGTAGAAGTGGTCTCCTTTTATAAGGGAGAGGAGGGTCTCTTTAGGAAAGAGTGAAAGTATTACTTTATAATATAATTATATTCGGTTTATAATGGTCCAAAAATCATTGAGGTCGAAGATAAGATGACTCATATTCTAAATAACATCAACCAATAATAATTGGACAGGTTTTAGATAATATTTTAATCATTATAATATTATTTATTTCAATGATTTATTAATGAGGTAAACATTGCATCATTATTGTGTCATTAATAATTTAACTTATTTGATGTCTAAAAATTATAAATAAAATATAATCATGTAGGAAATAATTTTAGCTTTCTAATGAATATTTATAATCGAAAATAAAACATGTATAAACCTATGTAAAAATTGTTCTTCTAAAAGATGTAAGCTTATGCCATTTTTATTTTTATTTTAACTTTATTAATATAATGTGTCCCTACCACATACAAGTGGCTCCATGGGGTCCCCAAATTGACCCAAGGATGCCCATGGTCGGTTATGTGTCCACCAATAAGGTTAGGACACGTTTTAGGGTAATTTTGTATTATTATAATATTATTTTTTAACCCTTATTTACCGGATTTACCCTTTAACCATGGTAAATAAAATATTTACCACAGTAACTATTCAAAATGTCTAAAAATAAAAGTTACCTATTTACACAATTTGAACATCCTTATTCCAAATATGGAATCCATTTTCCTAAATTCAGAACACAGAAGTGGCAGAAATTAATTTAAAATTAATTCCCGCTGTCAAAACAAAAAGCGTGTTTTTAAGAGATAATAACTATCAAAAGATTGACACTTGTTTATATTCGGTTTAATTGTAAAATTATGTCCAATGACCAAAATTATATTAAATGGTAAAAATATATTCTAAATATACTTTAAAACTACTAAAATTCATAATTTATCACTATTAATTATTTTGATTAAAAAAGTTGTTTTTAATTAAAATTTAGTAATTTTCACTATTCATCAAAATATGAAAGTTATCCGAAATGTACCAAAATTTCACCTTAGGCTAAATTCGATATTCCGAATCCAAAAATGAAGTCCATTTTAAAATAAAAAATATATATAATTTCAAAAAGTAGGTATTACTATTCATAACGGCTAGTTTGATTGGTTGTGGTGTGTGTTAAAACTCAAGGTTGCGTACAACACACGCTACTGTATTATTCAAAGAAAGCGTACCGTGGAAGCATGGGATGTTTCATTTTATATTTTTGATGTCCCCATTTAGTAAAAAAGTTTAAAATATGGTATTTAAAAAGGGTTCACTATTAAAAGTTGATAAAAGTGCAATACTGAAAATGAATTTGTTCTTGCATTATATCTAAGAAACTCATAATATGGATTCTAAAATTATAAGGATTATATAAAGTTTAAAATTTATATAATACTATTCATAACCTCTTTTGAATGGCTTTTTTTTGTAAGTCATGGTGTGATTGAACTCGGTGTAGCGTGTAGTGCAAGTTATTGAATTATTTTGAAGAAATAACACACTATGAAATCTTGGGGTGTTACAAACTCCCCCTTACTTTATGTTTCCCAAGGATCATATTCTAGATCTTTAACATCTTGTTTTCTTTCATAGGGTAAAACAATTCTCCCTTAGATAAACATCTCTTTTTAAAGTAAACTCCCCCCTTAATATATTCTCCCTCTTTGGAGTTTTCATTAAATTCTTCCCTCAAATAAATTCTCCCCATTTGTGATTTTCCAAAAGGAATGGAGAAGTATAAGATGTACCTGTTAGGGTTAAGAGAACATACATGAAAAAACAAAAGAATAATATGAAAGAAATATCTTATTGAATTTATTTCAATAAAGTTTAGATTACAAAAAAAACATTGGATAAAATAGTCAATCCATCTTTTTCTCTGAAATCATTTTCTTTTTCAAACATTGAGTTTCTTTACTTCCTTATGATATTCTTGATGCTTCTTCAATAAGTTATCTTGATACTCATTCTTCTATTATAATTACAAGATCCTTTGTTCCTAATCTTTGATTCTAACATCTTGATTCTTAATGAAATCTTCTTGAGTACCAACCTTTTTCACTAATTCTTCACTGACTTCCTTCTCACAGCTTACAGATCGTGGAACTAATTTGAGTGGACTATCATTCTCAGAGATTAATTCCTTAACCTTGTTGTACTCAGTTTCACATGTATTTAAGGCTCTATTTGTTGAATCCATGATGTCTCTAAAATCACTGAGCTCTTCATTGATGGTTGTGGTGTGGTAACTGAATTTTTTAAAAGTCACCTTATGAGATTTGTAATCTGTCAAAAGATTTCTGAAGTCTGTTAATATCTTGACAACAATTTCCATAAGAATATTGGTTGATTCCGGTTTTTTATTCCGAGTTTCTTGCATCATTTTACTCTAGGAATCAATATTTTCAAGAATCAGAATTTCCCTAACCAACATTCTTAAAGATAACGTGACAAATACATGTTCAATAGATGATGAGGATTTGGAACATGAAACATATTTTCCTTTCTCAACAACTCTTGGATTTAAGGATGATATTTTCTCTATTATTTTAGAATTATAAGGTGTTTCCATATCATATAGGGAAACCAAAACACTCTTTCCATTGATAGTATTTTGTACTGTGTATTGTTCATTGGATACTTGTACAATATTAATATCTTTCTGTTTATATTCTTTCCTTTTAAACTCATGATGTTGATATCCCACTTGTCTTTGTTCTTCCTGAATTTCATCCACTTCACTACCTTGTTGTTCAACCTATTATTTCTCTTATTATTCCACTTTAATTCCTACTTGTTCTTTATCTTCAAATTCTATTTCATCCTCAACTTCTATTTCTTCCTCAACTTATTCTTCGAGTTCTTCTTTAACTACTTCTTCAACTTGTTCTTCAGAAACTTATTTAGAAACAAAAATCAGAGGAGTTCCAATTTAATCATCCACATCCCTTGAAAATTCATCATAATATTTTTGGGTAATCTGATTATCTACTTTTTGAATAGGTTTTGGTAAAGATAGAACATTCATGTCTTCCTGGATTTTTGGAGTGACAGTCAACTTCTTATGAACAACTTCAGATTCAAGTAAATCATGGGATTTCTTTTATACAGATTTTAGTAATGACTGACATACATGGGCTTCCATAGATTTCATATTCAGGATTTTCTCCTTTTATTTCTCATGATTTTAAACATGCTATATTTTTAAGGTTGTATCATATGCAGGGTTTAGGGCAAAGCTAGGATATCATACACTTCTGGTTTCTTCCATTTCTCTATACATTTCATCTATTGCATCGAAATATACTTCCTGTTTCTTTACAGGAGGATGTGCCGATACCTTGACATTAGGATCTAGTACAAGAAAGTTTGTTCCTTCATGTTTCTTTTTCTTCGGTAATAATTTTGATGATTCTCAAACGTCACCTTTGTTTTGGACAACCGTATCTTCAAAATGTTTGGATTCCGGTATAAACTCTACCTTCATTATTCTTAGAGTGTCAAAACTGAGCAAAAAAACCTTGAAAGGATTTGAGACTGATCGACATGGGACATTCAGTTCTTGAAGGAACATAACAATTATCCGGGAGATAGTTTCCAGATACATAAGAATCTAAGATCTGAAAGGTCCACCTTTTATTGCCTGGATGATGAGAAAGGGGAACTTAACCAAGTTGATCTTCCTTATGCTGAGAAGAAAATATAATTTAATATATCACATATCATTATAGAGTCCTTATCTTCTTTTCTTGGAATAAGAGAGCCTTGTATATAGATGACTATCATCTTATGATTTGTTGTATGATTCGAAATATTTGGATTCAAAACTTACTTAAGAGCAAGATAATTTAAAGCCTTGACTTTCTCAAAAGAACATTCCTTCTTGGGATGTTTTTGTGAGAATATAATAGATTCCCATTCATACGGTATGTTAATAACATTTGGTACCTTTTTATAAGGAACTATATAAGTCTTATCATAACATTTGAACTTAAACAAGTCATTTCTATCCTTTTGAAATAATTTAACAAGTTTGTAGAACTGAATAAACAGATTAAGGAAAATTGGATCCTGACATTTCTCCATAGCAACAGAAACACTTTCCCAACCCTGAGTTCTTATCACATTAAAAATAAGGGAGTCATTCTTTGAAATTAATTTAAGGCATACCAACCTTTCCCTATAGATTGACAAATCCTTTGATTCCTTGGTAGTCAGCATCTGTTCGGCTAAGGAATCAGGAGACATTCATGATAGAGGAGACAAAGAAATAAGAATGAAGGTTTGATGGTAACAGATATTCAGCACAGAGGTCAATAAATTTGGTGTGGCACTTATAAACAAGGCACCACTTATATAGACATAGCTATGACCTTTAAACATTTATATAGACATATCCATGACCATTAAACATTTATAAAAAATTGATTTCTAATATCTACGTGCTTTGTCGTAGAGTGATGTGTGGGGTTTTTACTTAGATCAATGGAACTTGAGTTATCACACATTCTTTGAGTAATAGTAAAAATCATATCATAGTCTATGAGTGTATGTTGAATCCACCACACTTGAGCACAACAACTTCTAGCGGCTACATATTCAGCTTCAACAGTGGAAAGTGCTATGGAATGTTGTTTCTTGGAAGACTAAGAAACTATGGAATCTCCAAAGAAATGACAAGTTCTGGAGGTACTCTTTCTATCCATTTTACAACCACCAATATCAGCATCTGAAAAAAATTTATGTTCAAAAATATTTCCAGAGGAGTAAAATAGTCCCAAATCTAAATTTCCATTTAAATATCTAAAATTTATTTTTACAGCCATTAAATTAGATTCTATAGGATTTTCTTGAAATCATTCACATAAGAATACAGAGAACATTAAGTTAGGTCGACTAGCTGTTAAGTAAGGTAAACTTTGTATCATCCAACTAAATTTTTTTTTATCCACAGGTTTCCCTACTTCATCAATGTCAAGAGTATTAGAGGTTCCAATTGGGGTAATTATACTCATTGTACTGTCATACCCAAAATTTTTAAGAAGATATTTAATATACTTATGTTCAGATATATGTGTTCCTTTTGTTTTTTGAGAAATTTGAAAACCAAGGAAAAAAATTTAACTCTCCCATCATGCTCATCTCAAACTCAGATTTCATATGATTCGCAACTGAATCAGTTAAATATTGCTGAGTTGATCCAAAGATGATATCCTCAACATGTATTTAAAAAATCAGAACTTATTTATTATTTTTTTGGATAAAAATATTTGGATCAGCAGTTCCCTTAACATAGTTAATTTGAAACAAAAATCATAAAAGTTTATCATACCAAGCTTTAAGAGCCTGTTTAAGTCAATATAATTCTTTGGAATGTTTATAAAAATGATTAGGATATATTGTATCTTCAAATCTAGGGGGTTTACCTACATAGATTACCTCATGTACATAACTGTTAAGAAAAGGACACTTTACATCCATGTGATAATGTTTATAATTAAAGAATGCTGCAAAAGACAGAAGAATATGAATAGATTGAAGTCTTGCTACAAGACTATAGGTTTTTTCATATTCTATGCCTTCTTGTTTTTTATATCATTTAGTATCTAATATTTCTTTATTTCTAAAAATAACTCCATTTTCATTACATTTATTTCTAAAAACCCATTTTACTCCAATCAAAAATGTTTTCTTATGGTTTTCAACCAAGGTCCAAACGTGATTCCTTACAAAAATGTTGAGTTCGTCTTGCAAAGCCATTATCCAATCTTCATCACCCAAGGATTCATCAAGAGTCTTTGGTTAAAATTGTGAATAAAAAGAAACATGTTCTACTTCATTCCTTAAAGAACATCTAGTTTATACTGGTTGATTAACATTTCCAATGATATTATCCCTGGGATGATTTCTAAGTTACAACTATCTTGGATTTTTAAAAACATTTTCATCAACATAAGGTAAAATAAATTAAGGGGTCAATGTTTCAGAAATATTTTCTGGAATAATTTTCTTTTCGGAAGGGATTTCTAGAAAAAGTTTGATACCAGTTTTAGAAAATATATTAGAAATTATTTAAGGTTGTTTGAAAATAAAAGGATCAGATTCATCGAATTTAACATGTACTATTTCGTCCACATTACAAGTTTTTTTAAAAAAACTTATATGCCATAGAGTAAGTAGAGTAACCTAATAAAATCCCATCATCATATTTGGGTGAAATATTTTTTATATTATACTTAGTATTCAATATAGATAATTTTCAACCAAAAACCTTGAGGTAAGAAACTTTTAGTTTTCATCCATTCCATTGCTCATAAGGTGTTTTATAAAGAAAGGGACTAATTAAAACTCGATTTATAGTATAACATGTATTACATTCAGCTTCAACCCAAAAATAAATAGCTATAGAATATTCACTCCACTTGGTTATAGTTATTTGTTGATGAATTCGATTTCTTCGTTAAAAAAACACCATTCTCTTGAGGAGCCCTTGGAGCTAAGTAGTTTTGAGTAATACCTTTTTCGGTACAAGTAGTTTCATGTTCATAATTTTAGATTCTCTTCTATGGTCACTATGAATAGTTATTAATGGTAGGTTCTTCTCATTTGTAACTTGAGCTCTAAATATTTTTAAAAATGAAAAGGCTGTAGAATTATTTTCAAGAAAATATACATTAGTAAATCTATTGTAGTCATCAACTAATACAAATAAATAGTATTGTCCTCCAATACGTCCAATTTGTGTTGGACCAAATAAGTCCATGTGCACTAACTATAAGGCATTATAAGTTGTAACTTCAGTTATAGACTTAGTGATAGATTTATGTTTCTAGCCATATTGAAAAGGATCACAAACTTTTGAATAATCAAATATAAGATCTGGTATATCCTTAAAAAGTTATTTCTTAGAATTTTTACTAAGATTAATTATGTTATAGTGTCCTAGTTTTATATGAAAAATCAAAAATTGATCTTCTATTGCATTTAGGAAAGGTAGATCATGACTTCTAAGGTCTTATAGGTTTAAAGTGTACACATTCTCATGCTGAGGGGTGGAGAGCATAAACTCATCTGAAGAATCTCCACCACTGGAACTCCATGTGTCATTGGCTTTCAAGACATTGTTATGCAACGATCTGTAGAGAATCTTCTTGTTCCATTCTGAATTCTTGTCTTTTTATCTCTTTTCTTAAGTAAGGGACTATTAGGACTAATATGACCAATTCTTCTAAATTCATATCATGTCACTTATCTATTTTTCTTATCATTCCCATATTTATTCTTGAATCTATATTTAATGTTTTTCTGTACTATAATCTTGTTCATCCTCCATGCAAGATTGGCTAACTCATCTTTAGAAGCTTCACTTTCACTAGATTCTGATTGAATAACAAACTTCTTAGATTTCGATCTTGTAACTATCTTAGGAGTCATGGATTTTGAAGAAGGGTTCTAAAGAGCTCATCAAGATAAATTTGAGTAACTTTTCTATTTTCATCTATAAATGTCATCTAGGATTCCCTTTAGTTAGGAATGATGTTTATGATCTTGTCTACCAGATCCTCATAATCTAAACCTTTCTCACACAGTGATTGTAAGCTATTGAAAATACTCATGTATCATTTTTGTACCATATATATAGGTTCTCCATAAATAAAGTCAAAAACCTGATACTCAGCTATGAGAATATCTCTTCTTGTTTTGATAACATTAGAAGTTCCAAAGTTCGTTACATCAAGCTTCTTTCAAATACTATTTGCAGTATCACAGTATAAAATTTAGAAGTAAATAATTCTGGTCATGGAATGATGAAAATCATTTCCTACCTTGATGTTTTGCTTGTATTCTACCTTTTTTGCATTTGTAAAGGTTCTATGTTCCTTATCAGGAATCTTAAAATCACTTGTTAACATATTTTAGTTTTCTACACCTATGTTTATCACAGTGGTCTTCATTCTATCTATCCAGTACTCATTTTAATTTCTATCTAATATTGGTGCTCTATTTGGATTGATATTATCTAGTGATCAAACATGAATGTCTAACATAATTAAAAAAATATTTTCTACAAAATTTTTTGGAAGTAAAAGTTTATAAACATGGATAAAATCCTAAGCATGGATAATATAAAACAATGATAACTTCAGAAAGAAAACATATATGGGGATATATGTATTTCAAATACCTCCTCTGGTAACAATTATTGGATTGAAATAATAATGTTGATACTCGATATATAATAGGAGTGAATTGCATACTTTAAGAATTCCATCGAAACCTTTAATTTTAATATAAAAATATCCTAAATAATTTTTCTTAACCTTAAGGAAATTTTTTTCTTATGGATAGCTAAGGAAACATAGTTTAACAATGTTAAACAAACATTTACAAAACCCCTTAGAGAAACCTTTTCTTAAACATTATAATCATAAGATAAAAACATAATAATGATTTTCATAAAGGAATTATTCTACCTTAATGCGTATAAAATCTATAATATAATAAGAGTAACGGAATTAGAATTTATAAGAATGATATACTTCATAAATTGAACAAAGTTAAGATTACAGTAGAATTAGAACAACTTGAAATAGAAAACAAGTAACAATATGATTCTTTTCTCCCAAAGAGAAAGGTATCCAACAACCTTGGATAAAAGTTCCGTGATTTATACATTGAATATAGTATGTCTTAAACATTCCTAGGTAAGAATTTAATCCAAATATCAGTATCCATTTTTCTATCCCCACAATCCTTTGATTTAGAAGGAAATTGGAACCTCTGTCCTCCAAGTCTAGAAGCCCACGATCAGCATGATCAGATTCTACACAAATAAAGTATGAATAAGTTCTTAAAGCTCGAAAAGTTGTTCATGACATCTGCACCAAGCATTGAGAGTTTCAAGATCCTCTCTCTCTAGAAATCACTTCAAAAACATTGATTTATTTTTCATTCACTATTCATAATTCTTATTTGCTCAGTTCAAATGGACTTGTATTTATAGGTAAAAACATTCCAAAGGTCGGCTCCACTCCAATGATCATATTTTCCTTAAAATTTTGAGGGACTTGGGCATGTTTCAAACAAATAACAGTTAGCCTGTAATAGATTTTATAACATCATTTCATTTATAAGAAACAATTTTATGTTCATGATAAATGTTATGTATAAGAAAACTTATAATCTAATAATATTGGAATGATACATTAAATAACTCTAACATTTTCATGAAAATATATTCTTAAGAAAAAGTAAATCAGATTGAAAAAACGATATCACATTTGTGTCAGAATCGGTATCATAAAACGGAATGACCTCTATACCAGATTTGGAATCATAAAACGGAATGACATCTATACCAGATTTGGAATCATAAACCAAATGATATCTATATTGGATTCATAATTATAAAACTAAATAACTTTTGAACCAGATTCAATATCAAAAAACTAAATTATTTTTTTACCAGATTCAGAATCATAAAACTGAATGACATTTTTACCAGATTCGGAATCATAAAAATAAATGTATATTGTACCATATTTGGAATCATAAAATTTAATAAATTTTGTACCAGAATCAGAATCAGAAAACTGAATGAATTTTTTACCATATTCGGAATCATAAAACTGAATAATTTATGTACCAAATTCAGAATCATAAAAATGAATGTGAATTTTGTAAGTATAACAGAATGGAAAAACTACAACTAAAACAGAATGAGAAATTTGGAACTTAAGAATAATGATTTAGAACATAAGAAAAAGTGTTTCTGATTTTCAAAACTTAAAACCATAAGGAATGGATAAGTCATAAGATAACCTTGTTGACTCAAAAAATCCATGACTCCCTCCACCCTAAAAATTCAACATTAAAATATCATGAAAATACCAAGAGTATGGTATTAATGATTAAAAATGGATTGAAACATGGATTATTCTTATAATGGAACTTCATGGTCTTTATGGGATAAATAAGGATTTCTGTTGAGGCTATATTTTAAGGATTAGCGGTTTATCAAAATATTCTGCAATCATTTTAATTGTGCTTTTTCATATTTATAACTTTGAAAAGATAAAAAAATTTTCATGTTAGTGATATGTCCCAAGTTCAATCAGTTAAAATAACCAAAAATTAATAGAATGTTATTTTTACAGAAGAATTATCTCTAGAATGGGATATAATATTTTCACAAAACACTCATGGAATGTCTATTAATATCAAATCAATTCACATGATACTTAATTATTCAATGCGGGTATTTTTTTAGGAAATTTAATTTACATTAATTAGGTAACTCCCTCAAAATCATGAGTCCTAATTTTAATATCCATTATTCATTTTAATAATACAATTATTCATTTTACTCATTCAATTTCAATAGTAATGAATTCTAGAAGATGGTTTCCCTATATTCCAATGAATCATATATATCCTAGATATGTTAATTAATGTATGATTTCAAGATTTGGAAGTAAATTTTAACTTTTAAAGATTAAAACATGTTTTTGAACACTAAAAGTAATGAGTAAAAATGATATAAATTGAAAATCAACTCCCTTTTCATGAAAATTTATTCTTATCTTCCATTTTTTTAGGCTTCCTTCTTCTATTATAACCTACAAAATACTATTATAAAATTAAGCACAAGAACATGTCTTTTAAGCTTAAAATATAGAGGGAGGGGGATGAATGCTGCACTACATCCTACGAAATTATATTGAAATTAGAATTCCAAGAATGAATGTTTTATATAAGTCTTGGTATGATCCCCCAAGTGGGCCCTTAATTTTTACTACCTCAAGAGGGAAGTATATGTTGTTATCTAAAGTCTGATGGTGGTTGATGCTTCATTTACATGATCCATGACATGTGGTTCCTGCTATCTTAGTCTTTTTCTTCTCTATTAATGTGGAATCCATGTATAGAGTACCAATGATCCCCCAACATCATAATTTGGTACAACTCACATGGCGGGGGTAGAATGAATTATAGAACCTCATACACCCTCATTTATAATTGTGTGTAGCTCCTTTTCCAAATTGTTCCCCATATAGTGAATATTCAATGTCTTCTTGGAGATCTAGGTGTTCCTCAATTTGTGAAATTGGTATTTCCTCAAAATCCTCATTGTTATAATATAATTCCAAAAATTGGTAAAATTGAAAATAGTTTTGAGTTATACTCATAGTTGTTTCAATATAATTAAATTAATTTTGATTTAATAATTTATTATCTCCTAATGTTAGTTTGGCTTGAATGCCTTCGTTGAAGGAAAGTTCCTCTGGGATTTGATTATCGACTAGTGGAGGTAGGTAGTAAGGATCTTCTACCTTGACGTTGACCTCAACTTCTTGGATCTTTTCAGCAAAATCAAGAAATACTAGTTGAATTTCCTTCTATTCCATGAATCATTAAGAGTATTTCTAGAGTTAATCAATCAAAATCATCAAAACATGTGGTGGTATCCATGTCTGTTGGCCTCTTTGAAACTATTTCAGCATTATCATAAGTGAATAACCCCTTCTTTAATGTTTCTCCTCAGTAAAATTAATTTTTTCTTATAGTACATCTGAGTAATTCTTACCTGGATTGATAAAATAGTTATTTGAAAACATCATGGGAAAAGTATTTTTTGTATTTTTTTGGCAAATAAAACAAACAAAAATATTTACAAAAATGGGAATTTTGAAATAGTGATTTAAATAACTATTTAGATCGCCAGTAATGCAGCCAGTTTTAACGCATTCATGTTGTAGGGTGTATTAAAATAAAAATTATTATCCTAATGTAGCATAGAGGGTGATCAGGGTCATCTCACATGAGGAGTATCACAGCTGGTTCAGTCACTAATTCTAATTCACATTATCTATTTTTTTATATTATTTATCAAAAAATTTAGTTTTTGGGTTTTGGAAAATTTGGAATTAAAATAATGCAATTCAAAATTTAAATATAAATGCAGATTGGAATAAAATTAAATTATTGAGGCACTTTCATGATCATAGTGTTGGATAATACGGGTTCCTTCATTATTTATTATTGTTAAAAATAAATTTGATAATTCATTTTCTGATATATCATCAATGAATTACTTTTCATTGATTTATTAAGTGTGTGATTATATCATGCATCTGGTACCCCAAAACATAAATCCCCTATTGGTGATGTAAGAAAACACATCAACCAATAATGTTATTCCTAGATGACCCAGCTCCACCATATTCTGTTTCATCTATTTTTGAAACAACATCTCTACCATATGATGGGTTTTTCCATGATAAGGGAGGGAGAAGGAATTAATCATTGAAATGAAATGGAATTGCAAATAATGTTTGGGTGGATGACTACCAAATACATTCAATACACTTTAATCCACCATAAATGGAAAAAAAATATTTGTTAATTAAAGTGTAATAATAATGAATACCATGAAACCTCCACCACGGTTGAGCCTCAGGGTAGTCACTTTCCATTTAAAATTGAATACAGATCATTATGGAATGATGGAAGAGATAGAATGAGATTAGGTTTGGAAGTAAAATAGATATTGAATAAGAAAGTGAAACACTTTAATAAACATATGAATGCATCTCACATGGGAAAATAAAAATAAAATAAAAAAAGAAAAGAAATGAGAAATCATAAATCGCCATTGTCCTCCTCTCCTTGATGCCTCTTCTGGAATGGGATGTATCTGAATCATTTGGGAAATAGGAGTTCTCTTCCTTATATATTCCATTATTTCCATTCAAAAGATGATGCATGTTAGTCTCATTAAATATTGATTCTTTTTTTTATACCCTTCATGAAACACATTCTTGTCATATGACATGGAAAAATAAAATTTATTCACCTAATGTAGTAGAGAGGCTGAACAGGGACATCTAACTTATGGATCATTACATTTGGTTGAATCACTTATTATAACACACCTAATCTAAGAGATTTTGTTTTCTATATTACTTATGAAAATAATTGTTCTTATTTTTTCTATATTATGAAATTAAAATAATGAAATTGAGAATATAAATCTGAATGAAAATGAGAACAAAATTATATTAGGGAAGGATGTTCTTTATAATAGGGATGTATAACATGGGTTCATTTATAATTTTTTTTGTTGTTTGAATTCAATTTGATAATTCATTTTGTGAAACCATATTAATAAATTGAATTTCATTGATTTATTGAGTGTTTTATTTTATAATTTCTCTGACATACCAAACCAAACCTCCTCCAATAGTCTAATAAGATAACACCTCAACCGATAATTCTATTCCCAAAACACACGGCTCCACTCTATGTTGTATCAACCCTTAAGGAAACCCCTACTTGACTGTATATACGGTTTTATCAAGAGAAGGTATTGAAAATGTATGAATCAACTAAATGTAACAGTTTTATAAATAGATTCATTGTGTATGACCTCATCACTCATGAAATACTCATGCATCCACCATAAATAGATTTAAGACATGATGAATATAACTGAAATAACATAAAACATCATGAAACCTCCCTTATGGTCAAGCCTCAGGTTAGTCACCTTCCATTTGAAATTGAATATACATAAGAATGGAAATACAAAATATATATAATAATATTAGTGTTGTAATAAATAGATGTTCTTGAAAAAAAGGGAAACACGTTAATAAAAATATGAATTCACTTTACATGGGAAAATAAAATTAAATTAAAAAAATAAACAAAAGAGAAATACTAAAACATTGTTGTCATCCCGAGCTTCCCTCTCTAGTCGATATTCCCTTCATCCACCCTAGCCTCTTATTTATATTCAATAAAGATGCCATGTGGGTTAAAATTGACTATTTAATTATTTTCATGACATAATTGTTTTCAATAAATTTAATTTTCAGTTATAGAATTTTCTATTGAATGTATCTATGTATTAGACCCATCAAATGGCCGAATATGGGATAGGTGTTTTCAAGAAAGATGATTGAAATTCCATTTTTTAATGTTCTTAAATAGTTTATCATGATTATACATGTATAGTGTGTGTTATGAAACTAATAATGAGCCTGAATTTTCAAGGATAATAATTCTAGAATTCTAACTTCTATGTATGATGACCAATATCCACAAAATGAGTGAAAAAATTCATATATTTCATTTTAGAAATTATTCTATGTTTTATTTTTAAAATCAATTTGGAATAAACTTAATTTGATGTTTTCAGGTCATTTTATACATCTGTTAGTGAGGGGGGATCCACGATGTTCGCCCAAACAATTGTTCATATTGATTGATTTTTCTGAACCTCATCTTTTTCAAATCACCTATTGGTCCTGAAGAAAATGTTGATGAAAATAAATCTCAGAATCTCAAACAAAATCAAATTGGGTTAATCTTTTAAAATTTATTACCAAAATCCCCTTGTGATAATAATCTGTCAAAATTCCAAAATTATCCAATTTGAACATTTTATCTAAAAACAAAACACTAATCCAAAATTATTATAAATAAGATCAAATTGATAAATTTGGAGAGTAAATATTTTAAATATATTTTAAAATGAGGAAAATATTAGCACGCTAAATTTCCCCACATTTCAGCCATGACTGTACCCATGCATAAAATCTCAACATGGAATTCAGAGGACACCAATGATTCCAATATTGAAATTCCAAAATTAATGAAATCAAACATTTTTTTTCAATTAAAATTTCCAAAAATATACATAAAATATCAATTAAAATTATTAATTTTAAAATAAAAAATCAACTCATTTATTTTTCTTTTCTCCTATGAAAAAAATGATGGAAAATATACTTTTATTAATTCGTGACACACAATTAATTATTATTATTAAACATTCCAATTCCTAATTTAACTCACATTAAATATTTTCTCTATTATCACATGATACAATTCAATCATAGTTATTCTTATATAAAGATAAAATGTTCCTAACCAATGGGATGATAAAATAACTACTTTCACTAATTTGTTGGGGAATGAGACACATAAAATCATGAGGACATTCAATAAAGGTTCAAATTAATCTAAGGATAAAGGGTGGTAGGATTTGATGAATTTAAGAATTAAGACTCATGGGATTGGTTTAACTCTTAATTATAACTAATGATATCAAAAAAAGTAATTAAATTCTCCCAATCAATGTAGAAATTCATACATCCTCTGAACATTAAAATCAAAAGTCATGAAAAATTAAAGCCTAATGAATGATTTATGGCTTCATGAATTGTTCAGTACTTTTATAATGTTTTTATTTATTTTCCATGTTTTTTTATTATTTTTTCTTCGTAGTTAATACTTATAAATAACCTCACATCCACCCCATAAGCACTTATGATAAAAATCATCAGCCCAATATTGATGGTTTTTTATTCATTCGACTCACAACCCATTATTTTTTCAAAGAACAATTTAGGATGGAAACAAGTTAAGTACATTGAATGAATAAAAAAACATTATTATAACCCACAATTATCACCCCACATGTATTCCTTACAATGTAAATCATCCCTTCCACCACTATTCCCTTTACCCCCACACTTCATCTTTAAAATGTCATGTAATTAATAAGATTATGGTTGAAATGGATAAAAATGGATGAAAACATGTATCATCTATAGAGAATACATTCATGTTCTCTATGGGATAATTATTGATTGGTGTAAAGATTGTGTTTAAGGATAAGTTATTCTCAAAAAAATGACTCAATAATTTTTAAATTTTTTTATAGTAATAACATTGACATGTTTAAATACAAGTTTTGTTCAGTTTCATGTTCAAAGATCACTCATGAAATATGATTAAAAATAAATACAGAGTGAATTGTCTAGAAATAACCATAGAAATTGGAAAACTTATTTGGGACAATCACTCATGGAATGTTTCATTATAACAAATCAATGGGAATGAATTTCATAAATTCAAAGCATGATGAATTTTAGGGAAATTTAATTTACATGAATCAACAAATTCTCTCAAATCTTGAGCCCTCAATTAAATTTCCAAACATCAGATTAATAATTAAAGCTACCATTTTACTCACTAGGTATCATTATCATTGAAATATAAAATTGGTAATCATGGTATTTCTAAGAAAATAATTTATCCTATATTAGAAATGTAATTAAATATTCAAGTGTGGGACTTCACATTCAACTATAATTCTAGAAAAAAATTATCATACAAAAATTTAAGGAGATTAAAATATATATATAAAAATTTGACTCCCTTTTGAAAAAATATTAGTTCATATTCCTCAAATGTTTGGGGATGCCTTCTACCCTCATGATCCAATAAAATAAAATTATTCAATTACTCCAAAGGCACATGCAATTTAATATCAAAATGAAAATAGGGTGTGGGCCGCATGATGGACTAGGTCAAAAAAGGAAATTTATATTTAGATTAAAAAATGAATATAAATATATATATCTCATTATGATCTCACATGTGGGCTCTGAATTTTTACTTCCTTCATAGCGTAGTACCAGCTGTTATTCAAATTCTAATGGTGGATGGGGCTTCATGTATTTAAACCACAACATTTTGTCTTCCCAACACTCACATCATCATTGTTAGTGATAAATGATCCATTGATAGAGTACACCAGTTACCCCCTTTTAATTAGACACATCTTTCTTGGAGGGGGTATGATTTAGTCTGTATCATCATCCTTTGTTTATAAATGTGAAACTTCATCTATTTACAGTGGTTTCTCCATATGTAACCTAATGCATGCTTCTTCTTCATTTGTTTCTTTAGGTAGATCCATATAGATCTCTTATTTTACTCCATGAAGTAAGTTAAAATTTCATTCAGAGAGCTCTTAAGGTTACTCAACAGTTGTATTTTCATTTTCACCATCCTCCTATAGGCTTTCCTACATGTTTTATGAATCTATAAATTCAAAATTATTTGACGTGATACTCAAATTAGTTTCAATGAAATTAAATGAGTTTGAGTTAAAGAATGCATTATCTACTTTAGTTGGTTCATCAAGAATCTCGTCTTCGAGGGAAATTTTTTCTTGGAGTTGATTATCACTGGATAGGGGTAGGATGTCGGGGTCCTCCACCTCAACATTGTCTACAACGTATTCGATGGTTTCAGTGAAATTAAGAAAAATCAGTTTCACTTCATTATTGTCCATGAATCAATTTATGTTAATACAGAGTTCATTAATCATATTCATCAAAAATATGGGGTGATTTCCATGTTTTTTTCACTCCTTCCAATTGTCTGAATACTATCACAAGAGAATCACTCTTTTTTTGAGATAATCCTCAGTATAATATATTTCTTGTTCATGCACCAATGAGTAATATTCCCGAGCATAATAATTTGAATTACAATATTTCATGGAATGAGGGGTTTTAAGGTGTTTTAATATTGGAAAAATGTTTTCTTAAAAAATGATAATTTGAAAAGAAATATCGAAAAAACTTTGTAGCTCTTATAATGGAACCAGTTATGACGCAATCATGTGATAGGAAATAGAAAAATAAAATTTATATTCTTAATGCAACACAAAGTCTTACTATGTTCATCTCATGTGAAGAGTTTCACAGTCGGTTTAATAAATAATTCATGTTCTCCTATTCAAATACTTTTTTTATTTTTAGTATATATTTAAAACAATTGTTTTAAAGGTTTTAGAAAACATAAAAATAAAAATAATTTAATTATAATTTCGAATATAAATGATGATATGGACTGAATGCATATTAAAATGAAATACCGTAATCCAATGTTTAATAATTTGGGTTTATTCATTGTTGACATTTTGTTTAAATTCAATATGATAAGTCATTTAATAAAACCTCATTAATTAATTTCATTCCATTGACTTATTTTTTATGTGATTTTATCATGAATCAGGAACACCAAACCACACCTCCTACAATATTCAAATATAATAACACCTTAATCGAGAATGTTAATCTAACAAGACTCGAATCCACAATATGATGTTTTGTCTCTATGAGAAACCACATAACCAATGTATGAAGATTTTTCCCTCGATAATTGAGGTAAACAAAATTAATCAATGAAATGTATTTAGAAATAATTCCATGGTGGATGACCACTTCACCCATGAAATACTCTCACATCAACAATATATAGATTTAAAAAATGATCAATTGAAATTTAATAAAAAATAACATTGTGAAACCTCCCCTATGGTTAAAACATGGGTTATTCACTTTCTATTTCAATGTGAATAGATATCCCAATGGAAAGATGAATTAAATTGAATGAGAATAGTGTTGTAAGATAATGATAGGTTGAATAAGAAAAAAGAAACTATTTAATAAAAATATGAATGCATGTTATATGGGAAAATAAACCTAAAATAAAATCAAAATATAGGAGAAATCCTAAAACCTGGATTTTTTCCTTGTCATTACTAATTGTGTTGTGAAAGTTTTGATGCACTCATGTCATAGGGCTTGGAAAATGAATTTTTTTCCGAATGTTGTATAGAGACTAACCATGGTCATCTCAACTAATCAGTGTCCTAGTTGGTTCAATCAATAATTTTAATTCTCATAATCTAATTGTTTTTCATTTTTATATTTTTTTTTGAAAATTTCTGTTTTGGGGGTTTTGAAAAAAAATTTAAATACAATATTGTAATTCAAAATATAAATCTAAATGAAGATGCAAACAAAATGAATTTTGGGAAGAAAGGTATTGATCCTAGGGTTGGATAAAATGGGTCAATTTGTAATTTATTATTTTCTTATGTTCTATCTAATAATTCATTAGGTGAAACAATATTAATGTATTATTTTTCATTGATTTATTGAGTGTGTAATTTTAGCATGACTTTAGCACACCAAACCAAAACTACTCAAATATTCTAATAGGAAAACCCATCAGTCTTGAATGTTATTCCTAAAATAACCAGCTCTATAATATTTTGTTTCATCTATTTGGGAAGCCCCATATCTACCATTTGACGGGTTTTCCTAAAATAATGGAAGGAAAATGAATAAATAAATGATGAAAATTTAATTATAAATAATTTTTTGGTGGAAGACTACAACACCCATGCAATAATCTTAAATCCACCAAAAAATAGAATAAAACAATAATTGATGTGAAAGAACGAGGAACACTATGCAACCTCCACCAAGGCCAATCCTGGGTGTTGACAGTTTCCATTTAATATTGATAGAGATAAAATGGAAAGACAAAAGAGAAAGAAATATATTATGGTTAGAAGAAAAAAGAGATGGAAGAAAAAAATTAAACACTTTATTAAAAATATGAATTCATGTTTATTGGGAAAATAAAACTAAAATAATATGAAATGAATATATAAATCGTAAATGCCCCTTTTCTTCCACTCGTTAGTGCCTCGAATGGAATGAGGTTGGTTGAAATTATTTTGTAATGAGGAGATCTCATCATTTTATAGGAAAAATTTCCCATTTCAATATTCCACATCATAAACATATTAAATGGTTGCTTCCATAATGAATAACATTTTCATGATTTTTATTAATTAATTTGAAAAATTCCGAGATAAGGAATTGAGATGGAATGTGATTCCAAGGACCATTTTCCCCCAAAAAATTCATTGAAAATGATCAGTTTATAATAAAGCGTGAGCAATTTTCTATAAAATGTTGAATAACCCATAAATTTTTTCCCATATCTGAAATCTGAGGGCACTATTGAGTTTGGATTTGTGGCTTTATGCTATATAAGACATAAGTTTATTCATCACAGTTATTTATTGAAAAAACACAAAAAGGATGAAAATTTAATTTATCATTTAATTAAAAAGTTACTTAGATGCAACATTTGTTTTTCTATTAATATACATTTTTCCAATATTTTAAGGTTACAACATAACCCTATAGTGTCACTAATTCAAGGAGATAGAGATCGCACCAATAAAAACTGGTGGATCGTGTCTTGATGAAAAAAAAACACACTTAGATTCGAGTGAACTTCACCGATGACAAAAAATTGATCCATCATCTGCAACTAATTCCAAGGGAATTTCTGATTTTTATTATTCATGATGGTTTCCCATTTATGAATTCAATAAAAAATGTGGAGAAACTCGTGAATAGGTTGATTGACAGTTTTATCATTCTTGAAGGATGTATAATTATAGTGGGGTTGAAAAGGGATATATATCTCTATAATTATACTTCTCATTATTCTAATGATAATGGATTGAGTTCAATAAGAAAAATGTCCAACGTTCATTTCCCCAATTTATTTTTGGGTTCTACACTATGCCATTCTTGGTGTTCTTCATTGTTGTGAACTTGTGGTTGCGACGTTACTTGTTGGGAGGCTCAAAACGAGATCCAATCCCTAGAGTGATGGTAATATGAATAACTGACCATGGATGTGTAGATTGTGACCAAAGGATCATGAACTTAGATTCATTTAAAAAAATTGGGGAAGTAGATCAAGAACTATAGCCTACATAGGTAGGGTAATTGACAGCGGTCACTGGAGGTGCATGGGGGTGTGGCCCGCTATCACCGTGTTGGTGGAGGCTTTGCTGACTAGTGGATGGCTTAGTGGTAGAGTCTATCAATGGTGGTTGTAGATCTATGGGGAACATATGGTGTATGGGGGCATGTGTATTCATCAGACTGACCATATTCACCAAGGAGGAATTCGGTTGCGATAGACCGCATATGGTGGAATAAATCAGCTCGCGTGTGTGTGGACCACACTAGAGGAATTGGCCCGTAGTCCAAAAACATAGTGGTTCATGATGGGTTGGTCGTACTAGGCCGGGTGGTGTCAGGTCATCCAGACATGGTTGTGTTAGTTGGGTTAGGTAGGTCAAATCAGGCTTCGACTAGACCTGGGTTAGATCATTTTGTGATATCATCCATAACTATTGAACATGGTGTCCATTTGATGATCCATTTGTGGAATTGGCACCCTAGATATGACACATTCATTTTGAGAAATCCTATGTGGGGTTTTTTGGACGTTTTCATTTGAGGTAATGGCTTGAGGTGTAGGTTCTCCAGAAACGAGTGTGCTACAAGTTGAATCCTATGCCTGGATGTGACTTTGAGACTACGTGACTTTTTTGAGACAACATGACTTAATAAGAATACATGTCTTATCAAGATTTTTTTTACTAGAAATTTATGTCTTATCGGGACAGAGTGTATCATCTAGATTATGTGCCTTAGCGATACTGGGTGTTTTTTCTATTACATCAAATGATAATGTTTTTTGTACTAGGGAATTATTCCTATGTGAGATGACATTATTATTTATTAGTGGTAAACTTCGTGTATTTAATTATGGTTTACTTCAGGTATTTACTTGCAGCATAATTCATGTATTTCTTTGTGGTATTCTGTTGGGGTTTCGGGGAGTCCTACAAAGTATTTTTTTACTCAACCCAGAATTGACTTTTCCTGCAGGTGTTGTGTATTATATAGACGATCATTACCTTGAAAAATTACTAGGTGGACCCGGACCAGGTGGTTCATAGGGAGAACCGAGAGTTTCAGTGTTCTAATATGAAATCTGGAAACTATCCAATAACATTCCCTTCAGGTAGGGTTTTCTTGCGGATGAGTTTTAATAACTTGTGCATTATCCTTATAGAAACTTTATTTTGGTGGACTTGTTTTATTTCATTTTTTACCCTCCATTTTTCTACTATCGTTCTCTTATGTTAGTATCTTATTGTATGTCATGTATTTTATGCTTATTGTTTTTACATTTCATCATTTTGATCTTTGAGGAATATGTGTGTGTATAGGATCTTAGGAAAATGCATCCCATTTGGTGGATATTCCTACTCGGTGGTATTCACCACCCCATGGCCTATTGAATGTGGTCCTGGGATAGTCATAGAATGAGACCATCTATGATGGGTCATGACATATTGGTATCATAAAGGGTTGATTCTACTTAATGACCTACAGTCTGTAACGATTATTTGGGGAAATAGTGTTTTGTGTTTTGAGTCCATCTTTCTGAACATGGATTCCAATCTTGGTTTGATGCTCGACATATACATACACTAATACTATGGACACCGTGTTTTTGACTCTGTACAAGGAATCACTAGTTTCATGGAAAAATTGGCACATGAATCATATCATATTTTAGTGTTTTCCCATGTCCTTAACGGTTCATTTCACCTGGTACACAATATGTCCAATGGTACAATTTGATTTATGATAGGATGTCTCCACAAATACTGTCATCCAATATTATCTTGTGTGATCACAAGACTGATCCTCCTAATTAAAATGCATAGGTATAAATATTTGTACTAAGGATATAATATACATGTGATGAACCAGTCATACCACCACCTATAGAGCTGTGTATAGTACCCATAGTACCTAGAGTGAGGAGTGCAGCTGAGCGGGCATCATGAGTTTCAGTAGTAGATACCCCTTGGGTTCTGAGGTGAGAATGACACAAGTATATGAGGACTTGTTGGGTGCATCAATCTAACTTTTTCATCTAGTTAGTACACTAGATAATCATATATTGGTCTTAATAGTGAGAATCCTGAAAGGATTAGTAGGGTGATTGTGGAGTTTAGTTACCTCATATTATTATGTGGTGACTCTTCCAAGCAAAAATTTTGATAACCTTTTCAAAGAGAAGTTCACACCTTAGGAGCTATGGGATGGGTGTATCCATGAGCTTCTACTGCACCAGTATGATGAAATGTAGGAATCTGAGTATTAATTGAATCATACCAATCATTATAGGTACCAAATTGATATGATACATGATCAACACTTCTGGGATCAAACCTTCGAGTGAGGGATATATAGGGAAAACCGATCAATTATTACCCCTTTATATGTTCCAAAATATACAGGAGTGTTAGAGAGAGCCTTGGATGTTGAGTTTTCCATGGTAGGTCTGATATATCTAGGGATACTAGGAAATTAGAAGGAATGTTCCGAGACCCTGGTATCAATTTTCCAACAGAAGGGATAGGGATCCACGTTATTTAGGTGCATCAAGAGGTGATCCAAGGGTGCATCGAGACATACAGGGGGTCATACAATGTTACCCATGCTATGATCGATGACATTTGGCATAAGAATGTCCAACTCATCATACAGTATTTCAAGAGATGGTATAGGGACATCTGAGGGAAATATAGGTGCAGGAACATGGTGGTCTAAAGGGTGGCGGATATGACAGTGTAGCGGGAAGAGATAAAGAATGTGGTTGGATTTTTGACCCATTTTCACCACCATCCCCAAGGATTCCATCAATGGCTCAATGAGCTGGTGGATGGGTAAGGGGACAGCTACATGAAATTTTGGATTATGAACCTATGGTTTAGTGGACGATACATGGTAAAAAATCATTGTTTTCCACCATAGATTCAGTTTTAATAGACACCAGTACTGGTCATTCTTGTCATGCCAAAAATATTATTTGAGATCCAGATATTCCAGCTGAAACATTTACACAACCATTACACCTGGTGACCAATATGGGAATAGATTCGATGATCACACCCTGGTGTTGAAAGTGTGACCTTACTCATGGAAGTTAGTGTTTTAGCTAGGTTCTTTTAGTAGAAGCATCATTGCTTTACGACATTATTTTCATTATGGATTGGTTTTCCACATTCCATGCTCAGATTGACTATTTTATGCATAGAGTGTGGTATGTCTTTAGTGATGGGACCAGGATTTAGTTTTTTGAGAAAAGGAAACCTAATTAGTGCAGGATGAACTCACACATAAGAGTGTGCAGTTGATCACTAATCATTTGGCTATCCTGACACTCAACTCATTGGATGATATGGGTCCTCAGTTTTCTATAGTGGTGGATGAGTATAATAAAATATTTTCTACGAATTTTTTGGGATTACCTCCCTTTATATAGGTTCACTATTTCATTTATCTATACCCTGGTACAACACTAATTTATATACTTTCATATTAGATGGCTCTCGGAGAGCATTGTGAGTAGAGGGTACATTTGGAGGACTTGTAAAGGATGGGGTTAATGATACCTAGTGTTTATCCCAAGGTATCCCCATTTTTATTTTCTATGAAGGATGATGGGAGTTTGAGATTATGTGGGGACATATAGTGCATGAGCCACATGACTGTGGTGAATATCTATCCACTACTAAGGATTTATTACCTCTTTGATTAGTTGAAAAGAGAAAGTTGGTTCTCAAAGAATGATCTTAGAAAATGGTATCACCAACATTGATTATGGGATGAGGATATAATGATTATGGGTTTGAGATGTTGATATGGACACTATGATTTCATGGTGATGTCATTTGGAATAATGAATTCCACAAAATTTTTCATGGGACTCTTCAATAGAATCTAACTTTCTTACATAGACCGATTCATTGTGGTCTTCATTGATGACATCATAGTGTACTCGTTGTCTGGGGAGGAGGACATGATACCCTTGAGGTTAGTTCTAGATTTACTCTAAGAGAACCATGTTTACATGAAGCTCTCATAGTGTCAGTTCAAGATTAAGGAGTTCCATTTTCTAGGAGACATCATTTTAGAGGATAGAGTGGTAGTGGATCCTTAGATGATTAAGGTGGTTCTTTATTGGGATCCACCTGAGTGATTTACCGAGGTGTGGAATTTCCTTGGTCTGGTTAGGTACTGTCTGAGTTTTGTACCAAAATTTTCCATCGTATAAGCACTATTGACATCATTGGCATGAATGGGACACAATTTCATATGGATGAAGAATTTACAAGATAATTTCAGTAGCTGAGTTAGAGATTGGAGAGTTCTCCACTCTTGATATTTCTAGAGGACGATGTCGAGTACTTGGTGTTATATGATGGATAAGGAACCAGACATGGTTTTTTTTCTGATTTTGGAGTAATAATTGATTGATTATGGTTCAAAATAGTTGATACCACATGAGAAGAACCACACAACCCTTAAACTTAAGTTAGAAGCATTAATGTTATCATTTAATATGTGTCGAAAATACCTTATGAGATACTGGTTTATCATCTACTGAAACAACAAGAGACTCATGTATATCATCTTCAAGAAGGATATGAACTTGATATTGTGGCAATGGGTAAAATTCCACTAATAAAATGACTGGGATATTTTCTACAGTCCTGGGAAGTAGAACATGGTGGAAGAATATCTCTATAGGAGATTGAGTTTGCAGCTACTAAACGAGGCATAAAAGCAGTCGTTCTTGATATAGATATCCTTTCTAGATGGAGATGGTGAATCTTACCTTCAATTGATGGTTTCCATCCCTACACTCTTATAGCGAGTTAGAGAGGCACTGATCAGAGAAACCAACTATGATACTTTACATGCTCATATGTCTACCGGGCATGCCACTGATAGATATTTGAATGTCATGGATCACTCCATTCCCTTTAGAGGGTGCCCAATTATAACAGTGGCATTGTAGGAGGAGGTTCTGGGGGTGTTACACAAATCACCATTTGGGGTAGATATTGGTGTGGAAATGATTTAAAATGACATATGATGTTATTTTTGGTGTCCTGCAATATAGAAGGATGTTGTTATATTTGTCTCTCGATGCCTCAATAGTCAACAAGTGAAGGTCGAGCACTAGGTTCTAGAGAGTTGGACTCAACACTATGTGGTTACATAATGGATGTGGAAGGGGATATAAATGGACTTTGATATAGTTTTACAATGTATTTCTAGGGTACACAATACCATCTGGGTGATCATTGAAAAAATCACCATGTCACCCCAAATTTTATCTATTCAAGGGAACATTTTAGTAGATATCTTGGGGTGACTCAATGTGTAGAAGATAGTGTGTCTTCCTGGTGTTTAATCAATGATAGTATCATATAATTCTAGTAGATTCAAATCTTGGTTGTGGAATGGATTTTAGGAGGTTTTCTAAACATAATTACCCTTGATCAATATGTTTTAGCCACATATGGATGGCTATCTAGAGGAAACCATTCTGGTTCTAGAGGATATGATGCAGGCATGTAACTTGGATTTTAGAAATAATTGGGAGTATCAACTACCTATGTTGTCGTTCACATAAAACAATATATAACATTCCACCATCAGTGGGGCACCATTTGAGGCCTTATATGGGTAACCATGTAGGACACTACTTTACTGGATGGACCCATGAGAGTCAGCACTCATGGCTATGGAGTTGTTGTAGGTGACTATTGAAAATGTGATGATCATCCACGAGAAGATGAAGACTTAAACGAGACAACAGAATTTTGATGCTGACCAAAGACAAACTCCTTTAGAGTATGTGGAGGGAGACCACTTGTTCTTTAATGTCCCTCCATGATGCGGTATATAGAGATTTGGGTGGGGAAGTATTCTATCTTTGAGGTACATCATCCCTTTTCAAATACTATATTGATTCGTTGAGGTGGAATACCCCTTGCACTACCTACATTGTTTCACAAGGTAAACAATGTATTCTATGTATCACAAGTGAGGAGGTATGTGCATGACCTATCACACATCATTGACTAGGGAAATATGGACATTGATGATGGGGTGACTTTTTCTATGTTCAAGATTAAGATTGAGGATCCACATGAAAAGATCCTTCATGGATGGTTTATTTATATGGTGTATGATTTGTTGTCGCATATAAATCTATTGGATACTACATATGAGTGGAAGCCTTGAATTATTGATCAATGCCTCATTTTTTTCTTACGTATATTTTGTTCTATATTTTAGGGACGTAAATCCCTATGATGGGGATAATTTAATGACTCTTATTTTTTTAGTTTTATTTTCATAAATTAATTCTGAAAATTATCATACAATGCACGAAGACAAAGCGTGATTCCGAGTCATGGTGTACCAAGAACATTTCATTTAAAAATGATCTGTTTTTAATAATGATAGTGATTGGTTTTCCTAATAAAGTCGAATAATTTTTTAATGGGTGTCTGGATTAGAAATATGAGGGAACCAATGAGAATGATATGGTGGGCTTACCCTATCCGTTACATAACACTAGTCGATAGCGGTTGTTAGTGTAAAAACATGAAAATGACATAAAAGTCATTAATAATTTAATTAAACAGCTATTTTGACACTATGATGGGTTTTAATTTAATATACCTTTGTGGGGAATTTAGGGTTACGACGTAACCCTAAAAGTACACTAAGGAGAAGAGATATATCTCTCTCTAATGAACATTGGCAGATCGTGGATCTATGGTTAATAATGCACCACCATTCTAAGGAACATCACTAATGATAATGAAAATGTTCCTTTATCTGTGAGTAATCTAAATCAATGCAGGACATTGTTTTCATCATGATTTTTTTCCATTAATGAATTCAACGAAAAACGTGGACCAATACAGGAACATGTTGATCACTGAGACCATCATTTTAGAAGGATAGAAAATTATTACAGGGTTTAAAGGGTAGATAAATCTTTTTAATTATACTTATCTTTTTTCAAACAAGAATATATAGAATAAATCATGAAAAATGGTCCAGGATTGTTCCTTTGGTAGTTTTTGTGCTTCTCTTCTCCCTTGTTGTTATAATTATTCATTATTAGACCCTCATGGTCACGACATAAGTTACCAAGAGGCTCTTTATGTGATCATACAACTAGAGTGATAGAAAAAGGAATCATAGTACAAGTCATTGAATATTGAGACCTGATAATTATGAAACTAGCTTCATTTTGAAAATAGAGAAATAGAATTAGAACGGAGGCCCACAGAGATAGAGGCATGAACAGTCGGTTCCAGTGAAAACAACTGGGGGTGCATGGAGGCATAGTGCACTGGCGCCATGTGGGAGGTGGATCAACCACATTGAGTGTGAATAATCAACAGAGGTGGCCCACAGTGTTGGTGAGTCTATCGGGTACGTGTGGAATATAGACGTGGTGGGTCGTGCACGTTAAACGTGATGACGCTACGTTGACCCAGGAGGAATGTGTTCGGGGTGGACTTTGTGTGGTGGACCAGACCGACATGTGTGTTTGTGGGCCACTCTAGCGACCTTGTGGGATCGGCCAAAAAGACTACTATGCCATGCCAGATCGGGTTTTAAGAAACATATTTTGCAAACTAGGATAGTCGGACTGTGTCAGTTAGCTGGTGTGGCAGGCTATGTCTAGTGGGTCAGATCGATTGATGACTGGAGCTAGGTCAAACATTTTAATGAAAACCACCATAATATTCAAACTGTGAGTGCATTTCAAAAGCTATTTGTTGAATTTGGTCCCTTGTGATGAGATGGTCCATTTAATATTTTTATGTTGGGTTTGAAATTGTTTTTTATGAACTAAAGGCTTGAGGAGTAGGTTCTCTCGGAACGAGCAGGCTACGAGTGGAATCCTATGGCTGGATGTGACTTTATGACTAAATGGCATTCTGAGACTGTGTGACTTAATTAGACTACAAGTATTACCAAGAATAAGTGTATTTTCAAGACAATATATCTTATTCACAATGATTGTCTCATCAGTACTTTGTGTGATATCGATATTGTCTGTGTTTTGGATTACATCTTCAGATCCTATTTTTTATATTATAGAATTATTCCTGTGTGAGTTGATTGTACTATTTCTTTGTGGTTCACATGATGTATTTCAATGTGGTGTAAATAGTGTATTTATTTTTGGTATACCTCAGGTATTTCATAGTGTTATTTTTTTAGTTTCATTGTGTCCAACAAAGAATTTTTTTTACTCACCCTCATACATGGTTTTCCTATATCATTAGTGTCTTGTGATGAAGATCGATGGTTTGACCAAGTCTTAGGTGGAACGGGAACTTGTGGTTCTTACAGTGAGAAGACAGTCAAGGTGTCCTCCTATGACTTTAGATAGCTATAGGGTACCATTCCCATCAGGTAATATTATCTATTAATGATTTTTAGGATCTTATCCATTCACTTTTATAGACACTTTCTTTTGGTGGGCTTGTATTCAGGCCATGATTACTTTACCATTTTCTACTGTCGTACTATGTGGTTGGTATCTTAGTGTATGCATGAATTGATTACTTTGTGTTTTTATCTTTCATAATTTTTGTCTAGGAGATGTGTGTATTTGTATATGTACTTAGGAAATGTCTCCCACTTGTGGGATATTCCTACTCAGTGCCAGTCACCATCCCATTACCTATTGGAGGAGGACAAGGGGTAGTTAGGCACGAGTCCCTCTAGGATGGGTCATGAAAAATTTACACACGGACACCATCATGAATATGTTAACAAATTTCTTTTTCATTTCCCTCAATAGTTAAGAATATATGGACATCATTAGTGTAAGTTATGATAGTTTCATTCGAAGAATTTAATGATCCTGGATAAGCCCACTATATCAATGTCTCCAGTTTCTGATGCATTAATGAAATTCAAAAATGATGATTCACATATTTCATCTATAATGAATGTTTTTAATAATTTTCTTATCTATATTAATGTATAATATTAGATTCATTGGGATTTTTAATTTTTATACAAAATCGCATATTTAAAACCATTCAGATATGATACCAGTTTTTCATGAATGTGTTATGAGCTTATTTTGGGCTTCCAAATGATTGATTGAGCTTGTAGTCCCAAAAGGTGAAATATATGGAATGATGTGTAGAATCTATAAACAAAATAATTTCATCATTTTTATTAGTTTATAGAATGTTACTTTTGAAATGAAAACACTACTTTATAATTGTTAAAAATCCAAAATGGCATATTTTTACAATTAATCTCAAATACCATTATAATCATAAAATGTGGAAATATCTCTTAAAATATAAAATTTGGGGGATTTTAAATATTGAAATTAAATTTAATATTATTGAATGCATTTTCCCTATTAGGTGATGGATATTATTTTTCAAAATATTAATCACACAAGTACTATCACATCGTATAAGGATATGGTTATATGTAAACCCACAGTCTAAGAGAGTGTGTTTCATCAATGTTATCTAGAAGTAAAAACTACTTGTGGATATATTTACCACTTCATCTATAGAAATGGAAACAAAATATTTAATCTTACCACTCTATGAGATATTTTATTTTTAATGTATGAGTAATTTCCCAGTTTTAATTGTTGCCTCTAGTTATCATCCACCATAATCATCATTGGAAAACTATTTATTTCAAAAAAAGTTCATTTAGGATAAACCAAAAATAAAACAATAGAAATTTTCATAAAGAAAAATAATTTTACTAGATTAAGGATTAGATTGCATTTTATTTGATAGAAGGTGATCACAACGATGAACACTAACCATGATGTTAGGCTATCTCAAAGAATGATAAAGTGGTCTACTAACAATACATATAAAAATGATATTTTTGATTGTCTTATTAGATTTATCCAACATAATATTAAATTATTACACTAATAGGTGTATAAATATACTTATATTGATCTATAATAAATCATTTTTAGACATTGTTAGTGTATATTTCCTTGGTTTTGGAAAATTACATCATTATTTTGAGAAATTTTAAAATTGATAAAGTATTAAGAGTTTAAAATAATGATTAGTGGAAATACCTTTTTCATTATATAAAAAATGTAGAATAAATATATTCAATAGTAGAACCAAAAATAAAATGGTAAATATGAATTTGGATAAGTAAATAATAATTTATGATGTTTTTTATATAATTAGTTGAATCAGCTTTTCAGTTTTAATAAATTGATAATAGTGAATTTAATAAATCATCATACCAAGATCTGGGATCTTGTCTTAAACAATAATGATATTTTGTGAAATATAATTTTTTTTTGAAAAATATGATCTCTAGAACCAAGTGGTTGTTCCATAAAATTTTATTTCATATAAAACCATTTAAAAAGGATCTTTTAACAACCATTTTAAGTAGTTGAAAATTAAGGTGATAATTGAATTACAATAAGATTATAATGGTTTCTAACATGAAAAAAAGTATTATTTTTTTACCATAGTTGATTCCTTCTTCTTGGATTTATCTTTTAGTTACTATATGGTTTTTATTTCATATGATATTACCAATAACATCTAACTTATTCTTAAAAACCTATTTTGTTTCTATGATAAAATTATCAATAATTATATCAATGGGATGTTATTCATCGTTTCTAATAAATTTATTTAGTTCTTCTTGAATGGAAGGAACCAAATTTTCATAATTTAATGACATTTTTAGTATTTTAGAGATCTAATTGTTATATAAAAACTAAATTATCAAAGTAATTTAGAACTAAAACTCTAGTTTGAGTTCCCACTATCAATTATACAATAAAATTTTAAAAGTGTTTGATTATATATTTTTTAAAATATTGTGGAAAATAATTTAAATGATATAGTTTTTCAATTAAAATTATTTTATGTTATAAAGTCTCTTTTAATGTTAAAGTGTCATTATCTATAAAAATCATTTATGAAATAGATTCTGGAAAATTTTCATCCAAAAATATGAATTTATTAATCAATTTTTTTGGTCCTTTTGTTAAAGACCTGGTAATAATTTTGTGATTTAAATTCTCAATGAAATACAACATCATGAGATTTTGAATCATGTTTTCCATGATTTTCTTTGGTGAATTAAATAAATTAGTCTTTTTAAAAACAACCAAAAAAAGTTGAAAAAAATTATATTCTTTAAAAACTATTAGATGAATTTCATTGATAGTTTTATTTATCCTCCATAAGAAATTGTTTTTTCTGGGATATAAGAGTTTAAAAAATCCTTAAAACATTGAAAATACAATAAATCATCAAAAATTAATTTTCATGAATTCACTTATATGATTTTTTAATTGAAATAAATTGAATGACATTTTCATTTTCAATTTTTTGAAAGCATTTTTTGATTCTTTTAAAAGACCACATTTATTAGATAATAAATAAGACAATGAGAATCGGGTAAATTCATCAAAACAAAACAAATGATTATTATTTCTCTACATGGAATTCAATTAGATAAGTTACTATTTAATAAAAAATAATTAATTTGAGGGAATTAAATGATGATATTATTTATCGGATTTAAAATATTTTTCCCCTACTAAATTGGAATTCCATAAAATCCATGGAGTTTTTAATATGAACTTTGGATAAATATTATACTAGTTGATAATGATAATGTTAGAGATGTGATTTCATGTTGAAATGACCAAGGTATCTATTTAAAATATATGAATAACTAACTTCTTCAATCAATAACTTTACATTTTTGTTAGTAATAGATTTTAAATTAATTGGTAAAACATTTTGAAAATGAAATGTGGTAAATTGATGAATTTATTTTGCATTAAAGAATTAAAAAGTACAATTTTGAATGAAATTTTTATTCCTATATCACTCAATTGGATGATGATTATATAATTATATTGCAATCCTATAATGAAAAATATATTTGAATAAGATTTTATTTATAAAAACCATTGGTAACATTACTAATTATCTTCCTCTATTGTTATCACTAATAGTGGCATGGCCTCCATCTATTTTATTGGTTTGATTTAATTCAAATAGGTTTCCACACATGCATCTTGATAAACCACTACCTTGGTTATATGGTTTTTCATAGAATTTACCTGAATTCATATTTACAAAAAAATAAAATGATTCTAAGTTTTTATATCAAAACAAACATGGGTATGCTCACGTGTTCCCATAATTATTTAGGTATCCACATTTGTTTAGTATGAGATTAATTTTGGGAGTACATGATATAATATAGTTTTATTTTGGTCTCCCATATCAGGAATTATTTAATTGAAATTCATACATAAAATTTCCAACTCATTTAGAAAAAAATTTAAAACACATTTTGAGATAAAACATTATTAAATGTGTTGTTTAACGTGTTTTTTGAGTTTATTTCATAGTCAGAACCCCCTCCCTCCAAAGATGTTTCAATAAAGGGTGGGAGTTATTGATAGTAGAAACTCACCATTAGTAGGATCTAGGTTTTTACTACAACTATAGTTATTAAAATTTCACAAACGAGAATAATTACCCTAAATAATATAAAATAGGATCGGGAGATACGACAAACAAGCACTATGAAATTACTATATATCAAAATAAAGGTAAAAAACCCATCAAACAAGGAACAAAAAATGTAAAATGATACATATAAAAATTCATCAAATATACCAAAATATAATTCTAGGGTAGTGATAGAAAATGATTTCCAAACAAAAGATTAAAATTTCCATCTTAGTACCCCATGTCCTCTTAGAAACATGAAAAACCATTTAAATATATGGGGTAAGTATAAATGAACACCTATAGGGTAAACGAGGGTATCAAGTGCACATGTGAATAGATCATGCTAATGAACTAGTGAAACAACATCAAAATCAATACAAACATATGCAGGTCAACTAACCAAACCCCATCCTTACCATGGATCACTAAACAAATAATACATCTATTATAATAATATAACATTGAGATTATATTGAAGAACTGTTCCCCAATTATGTTTCTCCATTAATTTTCCCCTCTTACACTCTAAAATTAATCATTATGTGCTCAAATACATCTCATACATGTCACATAACATCACATCACATTAAATACTATCCATCTTGGATGTGGGTTGGAATGCATCTCCACCTACCCAATCCTCATGATCTCTTAAATATAGTACTACCATGAGGAACCATGTCATCAAATCTCTCCATATCATAACTGGAGTTATAGGGTATCATGAATGTGATGGAAATAAACCTCATGACCACCTCATACCAAGCATTAAATACACCATATGTCACAACACATCATAGTTAAATAACATCACCTCACCCAAAAACACATGGTCAATTCCTTTCCAATTAACCTGATGAAACTCGGGTCATCACTATTGAAGGAAGAGTGGGGATGAGGAGGTCGTTAAGTATATTGTATCCATAACATCCTAGATGTCAGGGAAAACAACCAAAACCTAGAACCACGGATCATGGGTATTGTTATCCAACTCGAGTTGTGAAAGTAATGAAATAACATAATCATACATGATATAAATATATCAAACAATTCCCCAACTAAGAGTCCACACAAACAACACCAGTTCATGCCATATAAAAACCATATTAAAAACATAAAACATCATAACTATTTACACTACTACATGAAGCACTACACAACTTCTACATATTCCAAACAACACTTCCCGTATAAAGTTACATGTTTTACAATTTTTTACAATAATCAAGTTCCTGATAACATTGAACTACTAAACCAATTTATTCACCTTTACCACAGATATCCATTCCAAACATTAATATTTATTTAATTTTTAATATTTATTTTATAAATAGATAACAATAACAAAATCATAGCCATGCCACATGACAATTGTCCTCATATAACCATCTCCCTAACAGAACACATCCACAACCTTCCTCATACAACATATCCAAAGTCTTCTCACCATAACAACCACATGTATCATAATACATCATCACAACCACCACAAAAAATGATATATATGTACCACACATCATTTACACTAAGCTCCATGACCATCACATGCAATTTACACATCACACAACACCAAAACAGATCACCACCACCGCACACCATACCTCTATGCACCTCAACCACATCAATCAACATCCCACATCATATCACTTCCAACAAACCAACACATCATGGCCCCACACATCACAAAGCATAGTCAGTCATCAACACAACATCCAAACAGTCCAAACTGCATAGGGTAACACATCATGCATAAGAACACATAATAGTACACACACTGAATTCCAAAATTATTCAAGGATTTTATCACATTACTTATTTAATTTATCATGGTTATTATCACACAAACCAAGTTCCTTAGGATACCAATTGAATATCCAAATATAAAATTTGACACTTTATCTGAGTTTGATCACATAAAAACACAACAAGGGACTCATCGGATATCAAATAAATCAAAGATAAGGCATCCAAAAGTCGTTATTTTTAGTATTGGGAAAAAGCATGATCAATATAATCAATAATTTATATGAACGTAGTATTGTATGTGAACAATTCTCATTCCCATAAATTTAAATTATTCCAATTAATTATCTTCATTATTTAAATCCTTATTATCCACCCAAAGGAAGGGGAAACAATTCATATCTCATTTCAAGCATGTAAAATGAGTGATTATGATGACCCCCAACCTTAAGAAATCATTATGATCTCACTCCACACCATTGATAGAAGAAGAAACATCCCTTGAACAATAAACACATAATAATTTCATGTATAAACCCACACCAAACCCAAGGGTTATCAAAAACCTATCCCATTCATTCTCAGACTATATGAAAAGAATTGTAGTGTGTCTTTGAGAATGAACACATGAGAAAAAATGTTGAAAATGGGAGAAATCACCTGAAATCACAAAAACATGACAATTAAAATGAATTGTGTAAACATGTGAAAGAAAGGATGAGATATTTTCCATGGGCACCTAGGATTCATCCATAATTAAAAGAGAAGTAACTCAATGCGAGGAAAACGGTCATAGAAACATATATACATGCCTTAAAATGACCAACATACCTATTAATGTACTACTATACACCCTAAATTCGATGGGAAAGTTTAACATACGCTATTAAACCAACCTGTATGGGTAAAACCATTTTACACTTCAGAACATGGAACCTCGTGTTGGAATTAACTTATGCTATAATTTTCCTCTCATAGAATAAATCCATTTAATGGGGTATCCCCTTGTTGCACACTACTTATAACCCACCATCATGAACATCAATAATTCATCAACATATAACATAAACATCAAATTACTATTGTAAACCACTAATTAATACACAAATATTGCTCCAAATCCTCCAAACCTGTTCAAACATCCCAAAATATTAATGTAATGGTCTAAGAAGGAATGGAGTATAACATTTTATACTTCTCAAATGATTATCTCCCTCAAGAATCTTAACCAAATAAAAGTAAAATAAATTGGTTGAAACAACCACCCCATGAGATTCTTGTTAAGCTAGTTGTTACTAGTAAACCATACCACTAGAAAAAAACACTGATCAAAAAATACTACAATACATCTCACTTCACCTCCTCACCACCTCTCACAAGGAACAACACCAAAAATATTTTACCAACCATAAACCACCAAACATCCACGTAGCCATTAGAACAACCACCCCTTCCACCAGATAGAATAATCCAACCACTTCCATATCCAAAGAAAAATAACTGCACTAATTGATGGCATAAACAATGAATTCCATCCCCCATGTCATGATATTATATATTTTGGATGGCACTGACTCTCTCGAATTGTTTTAATAATGTTAGATTATAACACATCTTGATTATGATTCAAGTTCTCCTAATTCTATATTTTATGTATCTTATCACATATTACACATTACAAATCATGAAAAAAACTCATTTTAAAAATAGAAATATCTATCATCATAACATTTAGAAAACAAAAAAACCAAAATAGCTATGGGTACTGAGAATGAATATATGTATCTCTCTCCAAATTATTCTCCTCCATGAATCTATGCCTCCAAAACATGTTAAACAAGGAATTAATCATCCATGGAGAACCTTATATTGATGAACCTAGATATATACTGGTCACTCCACAAAAATTGGGTTGTCCCCAATACCAAAATATTCCTATTCACTGATTTGTGGGTAATTGTTAGGATATTGATGATGTTGTGACATTTGGTAGACTTCATGGATCTTCTCTAACTAAAGCTGAAGAACCATCTAACACCCACTTCTCTAGATCACCCAAAAAAACAAAAAGGGCCCAACAGAAATGGGAGAAAGCTTAGCTCTTTACCGAACCTCCGCTATATTAATTGAGGGGAGACTCTTAAGAACACATGGTCACCATACCCCATCTACATCTACCTCCTCCTACAATTTTCATCGGACTTATAATAGTCTTGCACCACCACATAATCTCTCAGACCAACTAGATCACATATTTAATGATCTACACCATATCAATACCATGAAATACTATCTCCCCAACATCCATCTAGCCCAATAATGAATGACATGACCCCCTAAAACCCCGCTATTCTGTCTATGATAATGGAAAAGTGGTAGTAATTATTTAATGAAAACTCATCCAAATGAACATTCCTTATCAATGATCTACTAAAGTCCATGTTTCAAGTTCTTAACATATCCACCTATATCTAGATGGTTTTTCCATCAACCCCTTAGTTTAAGGGTGAAAATAGTGCTAAGGTGCAATATGGATCCAAAATCATGCTAACAAACCCTCCATACTGACAACATAAAACCTATATTCTAATAAGACCTGATTTTACTAAGTTTCCCATGGATCATAACCACACCATCTACATACCACCTTTAAGAAACATCCATAACACTTGATTATTTGATCTCTAAGAAAAAAATATGACCTCATAATTCAGTGCACTATCTTCTTAAACACATCACAACCACCCATTCCTAGGGTAACCATATAATAAAATCCACTAATATTTATTCCCATTTCCACTTAATTATGTCAAAGTACTAAAATAAAACTCTTAGAATACACTCCACTACTTTAACTAAGTAAAAAAAATCAGTCACCTCACCACAAACTCTTCTACTAACTATTCAATCCAGGACCAACAAAACCTCCTCCACAAGCGATGATACATATTTGTAATAGAAATACGTTCCATTAATTGTGTTTTCAAAAACCATCCTGAGTTGACCTTGAACCGTTCAACTAATCACACCCACAAAAAGGCGGAAAGGGTGTTCCAGATAACCAAGAGCTAGCAACTAGTGTCAGGCATCAATATTGAACAGGTTCGATCGGTTTGGCACATAAATTAAAAAATTATAATTAAAAAAACTGAACAATGGAAATGAAAATTAGTAGCGATGATAAAAAAAGATTTATATAATTCCATGTGACCTTATGGGTCACAACCAACCTCAATCCATCATCGATATAGGGTGACCAAATCGAAGCAATCCATAATAATAATAGCTAAAATCAAAGGTAAAACTATATGTTCGAGTATTAATACTCGGTAGGTATGACCAAACAATCTATTATCTTAGAAATTTCTTTTAAATAAAAGATCCATAAATTTCAAATTTGAAATAACATGTATTTGAACTACGTTTTTAGACATTTTATCCTTTAAATGAAAATCATGATTCATTTCTCTTATTATTTTAATGTATGTTTTTTTCTAAAGATGAATTTTAGCCTTTTTAAAGAAATATTGATATAGAAGTGTAAAACATTTGAAACCCCTTTTTCCACAAAAGTTTGAATATCCATTTCATCCCCTTTAACAAAGAGATTCATCATACTAGAAGGAAAAAGCAATGATCACTCAAGGGAAATAAAAAATAAAAAGGAAGAGTAACAAACCAATTAAAGAACCCCAATCGTCTGCCACAGATAATTAAGTGTCGATATACATGAAAAAACCTAGGATATTGGGACTATTTTAGAATTTATTATAGTGACTCATCCCAAAGGCATTCCTACTCTCAATTAAGTCATAACTCCTAAACACTCAGTGTTTCACTACCTTCCCTAACCTAGGGGCCTAATCCCCTAGCTGATAAAAGGTTGTACTAAGGGACACTAGCCAGTGCATAGTCTAAACTAGTGCATGTATCATTCATTGAAATTTATTTCATTGTACCAGGTTCCCATGTTTAGAATAAAAGGTGGTTGATCCAACAATGTCAAAAAAGTATCCAGTCACATGTACATTCCTCACACATAGTTAACACACACACACACTAAGTCACCCCTAAGTCAACCCCAGGAATATGTCCCTCAACATTTAACCATTTGATCATAGTAATATACTACACAACGAACTTCCCATAACATATAACTCAACAAAACAAATGGGGCAACATACATGGAGAGTTTTCTTGAGATTAATAGATTGAAAAAAGTTCCAACCATGCCTCACATAATTTTCGCATGCCAAAACATTTCTTAATGAATCACATGCACACCACATTGAATATAATAAAAACACTTAGAAACAGATTTATTAAAACAAATCCAAAATTGTAAATCCAAAACACATTCACAATGTCCAAAGGTGCATTTCATCAGAAAAATAATGTGAAAACACAATCAAACCATTTATTGCAACACATTAAAAGAAATAATCCACTCTAATTCAAGACAGTTTATTTTACTAATATTTATATATAAATAATTAATATTAAAACTAGGTGTGAAATGAAAAAATTAATGATTCATAAATTTAAAGGTTAATTCATATAGATCCTACCTCAGAGAGGGAAACAGACCAATCTGAGACACTTTTGGCTCTTGAATAATCTGACGAAAAATGCCCACACAAGCACACACATACATTATCATACATATATATACCCTTAATCAATTTAAACTATTCCCCATTCCATGAGGTAATATGTGAAAGTAAGATATATATATAAATATACTAATACATACCTATGTATGTGTGGGTGCGCACCACCAAGGAACCACCCATGCTCTAATTAATAAACCTAGGAGAAAAAATATCATTTGGAAAATAAGAACAATTTAGAAAAAAAAAATTCAAGGCAACACCAAATTAAAGAGTCACCGTCCTTTGATGACACCCACATGTGTGAACCTAGGGCACCCATTGGTGTTTCAACATCAAGTTACACTCCAAAACATTCCAAGAGACTCACAAAACCCAATTTTCAAATTAATTTTCAATTAATTAATCAATTTATGAAACCCCTTTGAAATTATCATAAGGAAAAAAAATCAATTCAACCATTTTTTATGTGTAAAGCCCCTTTTTAAAACCCACAAATAGGACAAGTTCACTCAAAAAGGTATTCCATATCATTTTCCTAATTAACAAATGACATTAAAGATTCACAACAAAATATAAAATTCCAAAATGATGCATTACCTTTGTAAAAAACCACTATCAATGCATTCACACCTCAAGTTCCTTTGAAAAAACATTTCGAACCTTCTGAAAAATCATAAAAACACTTCTAAGAAGTAACCTGATGAGGCACACTTGAAAACATAATCATATCCTTCATAAAATCCACATTCATTGAACACTCATTTCTAAACACTTAAGAAATATATTTTTCCCCTCATAAATAATCTAATATCACTATTAAAATCCAAATAACATTTCACCAAACACAATTGGAAAAAACAAACATATAAATAAACATAAAAATTTCAAAATCTATTTTTCACAAATTCTAGTAACATGAAAATGCCATAATTGAGCTAACTATGAGCATAAAAAAGTTGTGAAACACATTTATAAATTTGTTGAAGACATATAATAACAAATGGTTTGCATCATAAAAAAATGGGATGGAAATTTTAACCTCAAAGGTGTGAATTTTCAGGGGAACTCCTAGAGATGGATGAATAGACATCAGCGTGGGGAAACATTGCACTGAAGAATAGATTTTTGAAGATGCTGCTGATAGAGAGGGAGGCACTAGACAAAGTGGTTCATCCAGAGCTGCATGCCCTAGAAAAATCGTTGATGAAGAGGGGGGGCATCGGGATGCAGGTCCGAGAGTGGGGGAGGGTTCGAGGGTCAGTTGTGCAGTCTGTAATGAAAGAGGGGGAGAGGTGTGCTGTTGGGAGGAGGTGCAATGGCCAGGCATGTTGCTGGATGAAGGAGAAGTGAGGAGGGAAGAAGAATAATGGGTGGAGCGGTGAGGGGAGGTCGAATGAGGAGATTGGAGATTTATTTGGGCGGCTATGTGAGGTTTGGGGAAAATGGGGGGAGGTGGTGCCACACCACATAGGGAATAAGTGGGGCATTAGGGTTTTGTTTCATTTTTTTAAAACCAACAAACTTAACTAAATTATTAATGTTATTATTAATATCAAATTGATAATAATAATAAAAACAACAACAAAAAATAATAATAATAATTTAATAATTATGATATTAATAGAAATTTTAATAAAAATAATATTAATAATAAAAATATTCATAATAAAAATATGATTATTATTAATATTATTAAAAATTATTTTAACTGATTTTTTTTCATATTTTATTTTATCTTCATTTTATTTTATTTTATTATTGAAATTATTATTAGATTAGATACAGATCATATAGCATGGTTTGGCCACATAGTCTATCATGCTATTCGCTAACTGTGATCTATCAAAAAACTCACCTAAACAGTGTGTCTAATGTTGGGGTGTGACAATTTCCCCACCACAGACACTTTATTCCCCCATAAGAACATCGAGTCAAAAGATAACAAATGCTTGAGTCCATGCCAAAATAGAACTGAATAAAAAATCAGAAACCTCTGGTTTACAATTCACATCACAAGTCACTCTTGACTGATCATGAAGAAACCATGACATAAAACGAGGGGAGAACATGAGAGATTTCTCCCCACCACAATAAATCTACTAACACATAAACATTAAATCCAACACACAGCAACCCAATAAGGATATAACATGGGAACTCCAAACCCAAACACACTGAATTCTCCACATGATTTGAATAGGACCACTGAGACATGAACAGAAAACCACTAGAAGGCCACTCATCATATCAGGGCACCAAATAAAGGAAATCCCTATAATAATACCGTCGAACTAGGAATTCACTAAACTGAACTGAAAATTCAAACACATACAACTCCCTTTGAATAAGAAGGACAACACCTCCACTAAAACCCGGAGCACTCGACGCAAGCCAAAAAACCCAACACTCACATCTCCAAATGATCAATAATAAAAAAATATCCAACCCACACAAGTTCCAAATACACATTTAAGAAAAAAAATTCTAGAGGACACATTCAGAAGAACACAACTACTATGATCATGAAAGAGTAAGTTCATTACATTATTACCACAAAATATGAACTTAAATTAGTGAGAAAACAAGAATAATGAATCCTTGAATGTATCTATTCCAAGACGAGAGATAAAGAAGGAAGAAAATGTCTCACAACCCACTAACACCCTGATAGTGCATAATATTTACCTCAAGACCTGAGGATAGGGATCTGATGGCTAAAGTATTTTATTCCCCATTATTGGACAAAAGCATCACCTCATTAGAACCCCTTCTTTTAATGGATTTTCTTACAGAACATTCCCTAGTGGCCTGAATGGACAAAATGACGATAAGGCTTTGTTCGGATATGACATGACATATTGGAATGCCCGAATCGACCATACCAATGGAACCTCAAAAAGTAGTATGATGAACTAGAAATCGACACAGAAAAAGGGATTTCTTCAGAGACAAGTTCCTCTCAAACACCCCGCTCGCAAAATGGGGAACCCATACGAAATATGAGAGGCACTGGATTTTCCATGAACATGTGTTATGTATGCCAACTCCATGAAGCAGCCAACGCATGCCTTCACCAACCACTGGACTTGTTAACTACAGATAGGATCTTTCCTATTATACCCTTAACCTCATCATGTATGATCAATTGGATGACGATAATCATTAACTCCTCCAATTTCATACAAACTCCTTGTATTATTATACATCCACCTCTACTGGTCCAGGCCTGGTCCATCCACTAAACCCAAGACAATACAAACTCTAACAAACTCAGGAGTCCCCAACACCCCCAATGACATGCTATACTCCCCTAAAAACTCTTCACTATCCCTAATGACCCCCCAAATTCCTTGAAAGTCAAGCAATGCTCGATAAAAACCAGAATTGGGCACAACTCATTAACTACTTCAGATGACATTTCTTGGTTCCATATTCCAGAAATGATGAAAAACAAAATAAAAACTCGCATCAAGACATAAATCAATTAGAAAAAACACCCCAAACAAATACAACCGGCCCAGAATCCCAAACACGAATAAACACAACCAAAAGCAACACCACATGCCAAATGTATGAGACCAATAAATAATGCATATACAAACACAAGAAAAATGAACTTTTCAAAATACCAAACCCACTTTTCTAGAAAAAAACTGTCCTAAACTCATTTTTCATTCATGTAAATTTTAGAAAAATCAATTCAAGCCTTAAATTCCATAACCCACCCATGGAATCATATGAACCGCATCATAAGCCTTTATGCCTTTCCACTCAAATCACACGTACATATGTGCCAATGTGCACTTCACATGTCTTCCCACACATATACAGATGATCCCATGTAATACCAAATATCTCACATTCTATTTCTTTAACAAATCCATATATAAGCCTAATTTTACCAATTCAAAATACATCCTCTTTAAAAATACACATCACCAATATCAAAAAAATGGAAAATTACCTTTTTACTAGTTTTAAAAACATTATAGAATTATCCATTTCAATTCCAAACCACCATAATTTCCAAAACACAATATCACTAACCAAAATCAAGACAAACCACAACCAACAATGAATAGTCGGAATGAGGAAATAGTGTTTATGCTCAACTCAGCAACATGGTAGTGTGTCGTGCCTCAAGTAAGACAAAATACTAGAGGACCTTGAACCAATCACATGGGCTCCACATAGGTCACTACTCCATGTGGGGTCATAGAGTTACACTGATTCACATATATTATCATCCCTCAATCCAAAACAAAGAAAAATGACTAAAAACCAGGACTACCCCTAGTAACTCAAGTCTCATCTTGTGATGTGGTGATCAGGACCCAACCCACAGTATACATCCTAAGCCCTGGAAATTTTAATCTCCAACTTTTGGACACCCCAATAATAAGGGATGACTATGATACCCGTTTTCATGAACCAAACCAAGTAAACCCTAAACCAGTCACCTGAGCTGGCCCAGGACATGGCCCAAAGGGTGTTCCTGATCCCCATGAACAGGAAACTAGTGTCGAGCATCAAGATTTAATAGGTGGGAATGGTTTAACCCATAAATGAATATCAAATAAATAAAAAAAACTGAACAATGGAGATAAAAATTAGTAGCATCGAGAAAACAAAGTTGAGAATACCTCCATGTGACCCTATGGGTCACCACCTACCTCAATCCAATATCGTAGTATGGCTACTGAATCAAAGAAAGGAGCATCACGCATAGCTAAAAAGAATGGTAAAACTATATGTGTTAGTATTAAAACTTTCTAGGCATTCCCAAACAATTTATTCTATCATATATTTACTTCTAAATAATATCCGTCAATTTGAAGTTTGAAATACCATGTATAGATCTAGTTTTTTTTACAGATTTTCTTTTTTAAAATCAAATCACGATCCATTTCCCTTCTTATTTTATAGTAAGTTCTTTTTCAAGGATTAATCATTATAATTTTTTAAGAAATTTGGATAGGGAAGTGTAAAACCTTTTAAAAATAATTTTTGAAAATTATTTGAAGATCATTTTTATCCCCCTTAACAAAGAGACGCAACATATGTTAGGGAAAAATCAACAATGACACTTGGGAAATAGAAAATAACATGAAAGTGTAGAAACCAATCAAATAACCTCAATCATCCATCGTATATAACTAAGTGATGATATATATTAGAAAAACTATGTGATCGAGAATATTATAGAACATACTATACATGTGACTCATCTCGAAGGCATGCCTACTCTCGATGACATCATATCTCCCAAATGCTCGATGATTCCCTACCGGGCCTAACAGAGGGGCCCAATCCCATAGAAAATCTAAATCAATACTAAGGGCCACTATCCAATGTTTAGTCTAAACTAGTGCAGAAATTGTTCCCTAAAAAATAGCTCGTAATGCTAGGTTCTTATTTCCAGACTAAAAATGGGGGTGAGCCAACAATGTCAAACAAGTATCTAGTCAAAAGTACATTCATCACATAAAATCAACACACACAACAAAGTCACCCCCGAGTCACCCCAAGGAATACGTCCCACGCCATTCAACTATTTGATCACAGGATTTCCTACCCAGAAAACCTCTGATAACATGTAACTCACAAAAGAAATAGGACCACATCCAAGGATATTTTTCTTGATATAACATGTTTTAAATAAGTTCCAACCGAGCCTCACCTAATTTTTGCATGCCAAACCATTTATTAAGGAATCACATGCACAACACTTTGAAAACTACGAATAACTATCGAGCCCCATTTAAGAAAACAAATCCATCATTTTAATTATAAAACACATTCACAAAGTCTAAAAGGGAATTTCATCCTGAAATTGATGTGAAAACACAAAAAACATTTATTGAAACACATTACAATAAATAAACCATCCAATTCAAGACATAGATTTTTACAAAGAGTTCTATATGAATTATTAATATTAAAACTAGGTGTGTAATCCAAGATATATGTGATTCATAAATTTAAAGGATAATACATAGAGATCATACCTTAGATAAAGTTGCATACCAAGTTGAGACACTTCATCTCTTGATGTTTTCGATGAAAAACGCCCACACTAGCACACATATACAATCCCATATATATATCCTTAATCCATTGAACATATTCCTCACTCCATGAGGGAATATGTGAACGGAATATATATATATATATATACATATACACAAACATACCAATGTATGTGTCTGTGCACACCACCTTGGAGCCAACCCAAGCTCGAATTAATTAACATAGAGGGAACAACATCATTTAGAAAAAAAGAACTATTTAAGAGAAAATGTTTTCAATGAAACTCCAATTTAAAGAATCACCTTCCCTTGATGATACCACCATGTGTTCACCTAGTGCACCCAAGGGTGTTTAAATTTCTAGTGACACACCATACATTCCATGAGATATTAAAAACCAATTTTTTAAATGCATTTTCCATCATTTAATCAATTCATGAAACCCCATTGAAATTATTACAAGGAAACATATTCAAATCAACAATTTTTTTTATGTGGGGAGCCCCATTTTGAAAACAACACACTATCAATGATCACTAAAAATGTATTCCATATCATTATACTAATTAACAAATCACATTTAATGATGCACAACAAAACGCAACATGCCGAAATTATACATTCCCTTTGTAAAAACAACTATCAATTCACTCCCACATTAAGTACCATTGAAAAAACATTTCCCAACATTTCATAATCATAGAAACACTTCTAAGGAGTAACCTAACGAGGCACACAAGAAAACATAACCATATCCTATAGAAAATCAACTTTCATCATATACTCATGTCAAAACACTCCCAAAAAATCTATCACCCCGCATAAAACATCTAATTTCACTATTAAAATACAAATAACATTTAACCAAACACAATTTGGAAAATAAAACATAGAACTAAACAAAAAAACCCAAAATAAATTTTTAGAAAATTCAACTAACTTGATAAATACCATAATTGATCTAACTATGATTATAAACAAGGTGTAAAACACATTTAGAAATTAGTTGAAGACATATAAGACCCAATGGTTTGCATCAGAAATAAAAGGGATGCAAAATCTAACTTAAAAGTCATTCATTTGCAGTGAAACTCTTGTAGGATGATGAATATAACTCGATGGGGGGAAAATGTGCACCAAAGAGAAGTTTTCTGATGATGTTAATGCGGGTGATGGAGGCAACAGACAAGAGAGTTCATATAGAGCTATGCACCAGAGCAGTATCTTCGAAGATAAGGGTTGGAACCTATTGTAGCCCATAAAAGGGGGTCATTATGTGTCAGATGCACTGACAAAAACAAATGAGTGCGAGAGGTGCGCTAGTGGGAAGAGGTCTGGCGGTTGGGTGTGTCACTAGGGGAAGGCATGGTGAGGAGGGTGGTTGGAGCATGTATGGAGTGGCAAGGGGAGGTTGAACCAAGAGTGGGAATAGTTGGTTTGGCAGCCATGTGAGGTAAGTGGAAAATGGGGGGAGGTGGTGTTGCACCACAGAAGAAAAATAGGGGTATTTTGGTTTTGTTTCATTTTGTCAAAAACCTACTAACTTATCAAAATTATTAATATTATTATTAATAAAAAATTGAAAATTATAAAAAAAATTAATAATAATAATTATATTAACAAAATTTCTAATAAAAATAATATTCATAAAAATAATATTCATAATACTTATAATATTATTGTTATTGTTAATATTTAAAATTATTTTTACTTTATTTTGTTCTTATTTAATTTTATTTTCATTTAATATTATTTTATTTTATTTTCATTTAAATTGTTATTATATTTATATGTAGATAATGTATCACATTTTGGTCACACAGTCTGTTAGGTTGTACGACAATCGTGTGCAATCCAAACACTCACCTGAAAGGTGTGTCCAATGTTGGGGTGTGACATGTTTTCTATGAAACTCAATGATAACTCCATCAAACATCACCTATGGAATTCAAAAATTCCCCTAGAACAATACCATGTTGGAACTGTCCTCTAAAAATCGCATAGAAGCATCACCATGGCCAACATGATCACACGTCACATTCATATCAGAATCTACCCATTGAGAATCTTCCTTTTACCAAAACAAAAATGGATTTTTAGTTTATCTAATAATTAAAATTTTACCAATTCACCCTCCAACATCAAGATGCATCACTTAAAACACTTTTTCCCTTTATAAATATATATACACTCGAGAGACACTAACATAAGTATTTTGTCTCAATTGATAATAAATAGCATTCCCCTTCTTCAAGGTATAAAAATCAATAAAATAATAATTATCCCAATGGTTCTCCTTCCCATTCCATTGTCATAGATTCTAATCCAATTGAGAGAAAACATATTACAAGCCACAAACAAACCCAATGGTGATCGATCCACAACTACCCAATTCTGACCTCTTTAGGCCAGGGGATTGCATTATGAACCTAAAGGAATAACTAATATGTGATACCTTTTCTTAATGTACCAATATGCACAAATCTGACCATTTCAATGCAGAAGTTCATAGGAATAAAATAAAAATATTAAACATCATACATAAAAAACCATACATGAAAACACAATATGGAGAATAAAGAGTACTATAATGTAAATAGAATATTAAAGTAGAAAAGAAAATGTCTAACAAGAAAGATGTCCCAACATAAAAAACTATAATTGTCAATGCTAACAAAGACCAGCTCCAAATCTCCATGCCCGACCACCGTATGTGTTCAAATGTACCATGTATCCTTGTTCTCCTCTGTAATCATTGCGGACTAGTCTGTTGTATACATATGACGTGAAACATGTGGTAAAATCCCTTTTATGGGTGAATATATACATATATCATAGGACAGACAGAATGTTGAAGGGGAAGTTGTAAGATACACAATATGAATAAACAAGTCAATCCAATGAAATAGAGTAACCACATCTAATGACATGAATACAGATATGTATATATATATATGTATGTATATATATTATAAATCTAAATAAACTTAATGAGTGAGAAATGGGATCACTATAACCCAGACCATCCATTAAAAAGAGTTCCATAAATTCCAAAGGCCCACAACAATGCCCAACATCTCAAGCATCTGTCCAATAGAAATTTATAAATCAAGACACACCTTACCACTCTTCTACGTATTCAAGGATGCAAATAACTAGGTAGAGGACCCATGACCTAGTAAAAATGTAGGCTTCCACTCAATATATTGAGGACCAATAACTACACTCTGAATAATGGTTCCCCTGAGTAGATAGCCAGAGGATTCATGCCCTGACCTGATAAGAGGGTGAAACTCTGATAGTTGAGGAACCATTCCCTAAATCCATAGGAGTTTACAACTCAAGTAATTTGTAGTGGAACCACGCATGACCCAAATGAGGCGTGCCACCCATGTGGTAAGGAACGCATGAATTGATACTATTAAAGGGTCCCACTCAGATTGTAGATCAAGGACTCATGATCTACCTAGCACGATGGTCCCACTGTAGTAGTAGATGGAGGAACCATGTAATTCCAAAGTAGAGGGTTCCATTCTAAAGGTCGGTCAAGGACCAATTCACTGCCTAGAAGGTCGGTACTAATTGGTTGATAGATATAGGACCCATTCCCCCCTAGTTGAGGGGTTCTACTCAAATCACTTTTGTGATCCTACTAGATAATTTCTATTTTCAAGCATCTCCCATGTTAGCAACGTCCCCAAAAAATTACTCATCATATCTCAAAGACTACCATGAAGTCCACCACCATGTTCTATATGGAAAATATATTTCTAGGCTACACAGATATGAAAATATGACTAAAATAAAAGAGAAACGAGATGTATAAATATCCTAAAAATGAAATAGGTAGTATAATTCATGTTAGGGGACCCACACGGTGTGTTGTCCCACTTGGTTTCATGGCCATTCCTCTTATGGAACATTTCTCACGTTCTATATATCCCTACATGGATTGTAAACGGGACTACACAACATGCCATAGAGGCCCATGGTCCTAAAAAAACTCTTAGACATGTTTGTTTATCCTTGGTTGTGTCTATTTAATTTAGTACACGACATTTCCTACCACACAGTTTCTCAACCTTGTGCAATGACACATAGTATATCTACCCTGGTAGGGTCACATGGAATGTGACCTATTCACACATCATGTGATCCTTAAATTTTCTCAAAATCCGTGCATCGTACCCATAATGGTAATACATGGCATGTGTTCATCTGGATACATGCCTTATTAATAGTTTTTTAATATAAAGTAAGATCTTATTCTGGAATTCTAGATCCATCATGAAATTTTTTATTTATCACCACTAACATAACTGATAATTAATGATATTGTCTCTGTTAATAATTTATCTCCCATCTAGTGGTAAGAAATCTGTTCTTGTTGATTTATGGGGGTTCACCATAATTCCCATTCTCCACACACCCTTCTTTTACCACACCACATTTCACATCAGATCTCTGATCAACAATGAAAACATCAACCACCCCTAAATTCTCAAAATCCATCCATGATATGTCAAAAAATTCCTCATACATTAATCCTTTATAATTTAATGGGTGAAATAAAGCTTGTTCCATCCCAAAAAGGTTCAAATGAGACCCTATAATCCAATAGATGAAGAACTCTAAGAATGTTGGGGTAAATTAAAAAGAAAAAAATGTGAAACAATCTTTTTATAAGATTTATTGGCCAAAAAACGAAATTAGGATTTCATAGAGGTGAAAAAATTATTTTGAAATTTAATATTGATTCACATGTTTATGAAAAGGCTTCATAAAAATGATCAAAGAAACTATATGATCATTCTAACTCAATAAAACTAAATTAGCAGAGAACCCAAAAATTGATGAGTTATACTTGGATTTTCAATTTTCATCATCAATGAACACCCTAAAAAATGAATGGTATACGTCATTTTGTTTGATGTTTCTTGATATAGCCAGATCTGAAGTTTCCTGGTTATCTGATTTTGATCTTCTAAGGAGAGTGTGGAATAATCTCTCTCAATGATCCCATGGTTTTGAGTCTAACCCAAGTGACCCCCCATTACAATCTATTTAAATAAGGAACCATTTCTAATTTAGTTAATTAAATAAATAAATCTTTTTATATATTTTGTTAAAATGTTCCCACGATCATCTATTCTATCCAAACATCATGCATTGACCACTTTTAGTCATGCCTATGGTAAACCTCATGTTCTATACTCAACCGAGATATTGATTTTTTATCTGAGTCTTTTTTTAACAGTTATCATATTTTCATTAAGATAACATGAGTAAGTGATATAAAATTAATTTAATATTTTCATAAAATCATATCATGGTACACCGGGATTAAAATTTTCACTTTGTCTCAGGGCCTGGCTCTGAAAATATTTTTAGATATCTTTTAAAGTATTACAAATCAAAAAACATGGTCTCAATACTATTCAATCCTTCGAAAAATTCATCCATGAAGAGAAAAAATAAATAAAAATCTAGGGATACTGAGCTTTAATCTAGCACTCCCTCTCTCAGGATCTCACATTCATGCTCTAATTCTACCACATCAAACTATCCAAATGGGATGGTCCACCCTTATATGTTCCTATAATATTGATCACAAATTGCTACTAGGTTCTACGCAAAAGTGGCTCCATCCTCAATGTCTAGCTCACACTACTTACTAACATGCATAGGTTCATTGAAATATTTAATCAGTTAGGACACAAATAATACATCATGAACCCACTACAACTTTGGGGGAATGATGAGGTAGTATGAAAACATTCCAACCCTCAACAAGATCTCAAATAGCCCAATGAACCTCAGGGATAGCTTCTCTCCCTAGATGAATCTCATCCATTTTCATCATGGGGAGACACTGAAGAAAATGTGGTCTCCCTTCATAGACTACAATGGATTATGATTTTGATGTGTGTAAGATTTATACATTCTCTATGTTATCATTATCCACTCAAGGATGACTAAGTCATTCCCTATCATCACCTGCACCATCTCAATCCCGATAATAAAAGTTTCACTGATCTCTATCCATAACAATTTTAAAATGAAACATATCCCATATAGGTCTTCAAAATGATCCATGGTGATATTTCATTGATACTAATATTTCACCCAAACACTACCAGTATTACGTGATCCGCCAATCACATGCCAAATTCTGACACACAATCCCGTAGCAAATCATCTAACACATGTATAAAGCTATTGGTATACCCGTCTATCTGGGGTGGAAGGGTGTACTCATCCTCCTCTTGATCCTGAATTCATCTTATATACCGCTATATAATCTATACATGAACCATGCATCATAATATGAGAAAATAGTCGAGGTCCCCTCATAAAGGTAAACAATATCCCATATTTATATCTTCCCCAATCTATCCACTGGACTCTAATCATCGTTATTAAGGGCATTTGTATACTTTTAGAGTAGGTAGAATATCTCCGAAATGGCATTATGGCCTCTCTCAATCAGTGGAATCCCTATCCTGAAGCCAATGAACATTCTATCCAATTTTCACTCCTAGCTTTCAAGGGGCTGAAAAACATTATAGAACTGCATGCCCAACATTCAGCAGTTGATATGTGAGGCACTGTGATATGAACTCAGCCACACACCATCTGAATTTGGCCCCAGAAAAATATTGATAATGTTCTCTACATATCTTACCCACACTAGGGTATAAAACTATAGAGGATGTGTGAGGATCCCACATCGACTCCCCCTGTATCTATACTGGGATAATCATTCATCCCTATATAAATTATTATGTGATTCCCTCCATCTTAAAATATTTATTATGAATATTTTGATGATATTTGTTCACATATGAACTTACTATCATTCTCTCCAAAATAGAACTCTCTCACATCCTCATGAAGAAGATGATTCAACTCCATCGACTGCATATTAATCGTCTTTCTCAACTACGGCTAGCTATATGTATGAAAAATACTAAGAATCCTCCTAATCCAATAGAGCATGTGAATTTCTATGATGGAAATCTATCCTCCCAATTCCCATCACTAGATTATATAATATATTGATTTCATAATACATCAAGAACCCCATCCAATGCCACTATCATCAGTTATGACTCATAGTGTGAATACATACTAGAGACTCAAATGGTTTGAGTATACCATAATGATATCTCTTAGAAGATGGTGCTACCGAATCCTCAGAGTGAATTATTCCTATAAGAACAGTCGTTCATTATATTCAATGTATAGATCATGGGGTCTTAATTTAATTGAACCATATGTGATAACATCCTAAATCTTCATCAATATGCAGAAGTGACTTGATCCTCTAGCATCGTAATACATTAATTACCTTATTCCCTCCTCAAGAAATCTAATAAATGAGAACATGATAGCCTCATAATCATCTCTATGATGGAATTTTAGAACATCTAATTCTACATAAACGCATTCTTTTTCTTCATTAGGTTGGTCAAAGGGGATGTAATCCTTGATAAGTCCTAAAAAACACTGGTATTACCCATCACGACATGAAACTTCACACCAATGACATACTCTTAGGTGAATCCCAAGAAATCACTACATCATTTTTCATTGGGTCCACAACTATCTCATGAGAAAAAATTACATTCCCCAATAAATAGAACCTTGTGGATCCAGAACTAGAACATTGAGATCTTACCATAATGACGGTGATCCATATGAAAATATAGAAATATCTTCAAGTGATACACATTCTCCTCCTTTGACAAAGAGTATATGAGTATGTAATGAATGATGAAAACCAAAAATATGTTATTGTTTGGATAGAAGTCATGGTTCATAAAATATATAAACACATTGGGGGAATTCATCACAGTAAAGGGAATCACAAAGAACTCATAGTGTCTTTAGCGTCATCAGAATGCCAGCTTCAGAATATAATCCTAATAAACTCTCAACTGGTGGTAGAGGGACTAGAGAACAATCCAGAAGAACAATATAATTGCTCAAAATTGATCAATGAGGTTAAAAATTCTCATAATGGGGTACTTATTCTTTATATTTGTCTAATTATGGGGATGATAATCCCAAAAAATAAAAATATTGCAACCCTTTTTTCATGTATAACACCGGATCTGCCAATGGAGACACCCTGGTTTTGAGAAAACCCTTCTCTAGAAGGTCATCCAACTACAAAAAATATCTCAGATCTTAGTGGGGTCCATCTGACATGATGCTGAATATATAAGATTATTTATGAGATTCAAGTTGATTCAAAAAACTATCAACTACCTTATAGGTGGTCCTAGACATTCTATAGTTAATAAATCCAAAACATCCTCCATGACATAAGGAATCTATAATCCTGATTGTTCTTCTAGATCTTGGTCTACGCTTTCTAATTGATTAATAATCAGATACAACCTCCTAATCCAAAATACTGATTTCCCTCCCATTTTATATATCTTATACATAAAGGATAATCTCATCCCTTCTATGAAATGGCATCTGAATCATATGTAGTGAGAGTTAATCTACTCATCAACCATGAAAAACCAATCCATGCCTTATATAACATCATAGGGTTCCATTGTGAAGACCAAAAGGTCCCATGAGAATATCTCTTCACCAAGGGATACCTCACACAGCTAGAAAACAAATGATATAGAATAAATTTTTCCCATAGAAACAAAAATATAAGGATGATAGGATATATCCTCCTATAGGAGTTCCATCTCTTACACCTCGATTATAGTGATAAAGGAATGTCTCTCACCAATGTCTAGTAATAGTGAGGTAAGAGTATAATAAAAACATATCATACCTATAATCATCTAGTGTGATACTTTGTTGGATGCCTCGACATCCTGTAGTTATATGAAGCTTTGAATGTTGGCTCTATATGCCTGCCTTATCCCACATGGTGATGGTGGATGAAGGATCTCAGAGAATCGTTCATAACTCGTAGCTCCTCCTCCAGAATCCCCACCTTCACCTATACTATCTCTGCTTCTCTAGAGGAACTCTTCCCTCACATGGGAGATCCCTAATCAAGATGTTACCTCTATCGTGGCGGTCTATATGCTATTTACCTTTACTTCTCAGCACATCATGTCAGGATATAACATGACATGTGTTTGGGAATATCACATGCATACCACAACCATTATTATAGATATAATTGTCTTTTATGGTTCCATGACCATATACCTGAGTCTGGTCCTCGTAAGATCCCATCAACCAAGATTATGATGGATAGTGTCTTCTAGATGCTACAGAAAATAAACTCTATAATACACACTTCTAGAACTAACTATCGGGAACTCCACTAACTGGAATCTCTCCATAACTAGTGACCAATCCAAAAACATATCAATGTTTGGAATGAAAAATGGAATGACACTTTTATGGATATCTATACAGGGTCCCAAATCAAGCTTCAAATCACAAAAGTAGAATTCCCAGATCATATAATGGATGTACCAAAAATGGTTTGTGAACCTTGAAACATTCTCATACATTTTCATTCCACCCCACTAGAGTTTGAGAATCTCCTGAATCTGAACAGAGCACAAGAATAAGTGGTAGGAATTATCAAGGAATAACTACTGGATGTTTGTCCATGGTAGTGTCTACTCATCATGCACATATGTAACTTGACTCTACCCACAGCCATTTTTTCTATGGAAAATGATAGTTACTAGTGAACCCAAATGATCAGTTGGTGTCTAGATAATCCCAAAAACATGGATCACCCACTCAATCCAATCCTCCACCAGCAGTGTTTCTAAAACACAACAAATATTTAGTGGTATCTAGTCCTATTAACTCACATTGTATAGTAATCATTCATTCATCCTAAACTAGGTCCATAGGTAGGATCTACTACTCATCTTGTGGGTGGTGTTAAAAACTATCCACCTGGAGGATGGATATCAAGGGACGAACCCTAAATTATGGCCCCATCACTCATTGGACTTTCTTCAATATCTGGAATGGGTAACCGAGCCGGCTATCATTGTGAAGGAATCATTAATATGAAATCAAAACATTACATGCTCATATGAGAATATAAATACAATGTGGATCTGAATCAAGAAGGACAGTCAAAAGACACAGTCAAATACTATACACGAACTATTTATCCATATAACAATTGTCTTGGTATTATGAGTTGACAAGTAGGTATTCAAGGTTCTCGTTAATGGATACATCTACCATTGTACAAACACTGGGTTCCAAAGCTAAAGATACACAATCTAGAAACACTAACACTATTTCTCAAAATCCAAACCAAATTCTCATAATGGGACTACTATAAACACCTCCGTAAAGATAGAACCATCTATGATACAAATCAATCATGATCCAACCCAATGGGGATCGAGTCACAATTACCCCAAGCCTGTCTACATAGGCCAAGGGATATAGATGAGAATTGAAAGATATTACTAGTATGTAATTTCTTTTCATAATGTACATGTAGGCACACACCAGACCATCTCAACATATAATTGGAGAGGATTAAAAGGAAAAAATACAACATCTTGAGTAAAATTTATATATAAAAAACATATAGGGAATAAAAATAGAACAATAGTGTAAACTGAGATGTAATGGTAAAAATACTCACCCAACCAAAACTATCCACCAATAAGAAAACACTGGTAATGTAAATGTTGAGAGATCATAGCTTTGAGTCTCTATCCTCTAACCGCCACACATGGTCAATGGAACTAGGTACCCCTATGCCCATTTGTAATTGATTACAACCTATCAATTTTCATTTTAATATATGATACTTGTGGGAAACATCCATGATGGGGTTAGTATATATATACCTAGTAGGACACATGAAAATATGAGTGGGAGAGCAGTAAGAGACATGATAGGAATACCAATCTCAACCCAATGAAAGATACAAACAATATCCAATTACATGGATTCAAATATATATATATATATATACTTACAAAATAACCCCAATCAAAGGGAAAGGTTATCTCCGTATCATAGCCCATCCTAGAAAAAGAGTGTTATAAGTTCCAAAGTCCTTTAAATGATGTCCTAAAAAGTGTTCTTCTTCCTAGTAGAAATATCTATGTCCAGAGAAACCTCATGTCTAAACCACATAATGGAGGGGGTAAATCTATAGATAGAGGAACCATGACCTTGTAAAATATAAAAATTCCACTAAATATATTGAGGACCCATTCCATAACTCTATAGGAGGGTTCTAATCAAATAATTTCTAGAGGACCCACACACTGTCTTGGTAAGAGAGTTCCACTCTAATTTTTAAGGACATGTGCCTTGATTCCACATGAGGGGGACACTCCAGTAATAAGTATATGACCCATGCCCATACCTATTTTAGGGTTCCACTAATTTTTCATAAGACCTAATCCATTACACTGTAGGTGGGTGTGACTCATATTGTATATAGAGGACTCATCCCCTGCCTAGTAGTAGGGTGCCACTCAAATAGTATATAGGGGACCCATTCCCCACAATATAGGTGTATTCCATTATAATATTTTCTCATGAAACTTGTCCCTACTGAGAATGATTGTGTCACTGATTGGGTAGATATTGGACCCCGGACCTACCAATTAGGATAGTTTTACTCAGAGGATATATAGAGGACCCATGACCTTCCCAGTAGGATGGTTACATTGTAATATCTTAAGTGACTGTGCTAATCACAATTGTCGTCAATCATGGATTAATTAATAATAAATCCTAAAAAATCACTAATTTTATCCCCAAATACACAATAAAGGACACCATCATATTCTACAAAGAAAATAACTCTATATAGGCTACTTTTGTGAAAAAATATGTGTCCAAACGAAGGATATATGAGAGGTAAAAGTTTGATAAAAATTAAACAAGGGGTGCACAACATGTAAGGGGAACCAAACGGGATGTGGTCCCACTCTAATACCCATCTACATCCATGTCACTACATGGATCGCTAGACATGTATCCTTACATGATGTTTATGTGGAATAAATGATGTTCCTTGGAAACCTAGTGTCCTACTTGTACTCTTGGTCAGGATCGTGTATATTTGATTGTGTATGTGTACTTCAGTACTTAGTGTGTCCTACCACATGGGGTCTCTCTCATGTCTACTACCACACATAATGTCTTCACATGGAGGGTCACATGGCATGTGACCCAGTCAAATGGTGTGTGATCCTTTAATTTTCACAAAACTATAGTGTTGTATCGGTAGGGGTACAACACAATGAGTGTTCATCCTACTATACACCATATAGATGGGATTTTCCTCGAAAATTAAATATTATTCCATTGTTCTAGATCAAGCATTTGATGCTTCATATCTGATCACTAATCCACTTGAAAATAAAAAAATATAGTCTTTGATCATCATTTCCCCCATCCAGTTGTAAAACATTGATTTTTGTTGATTATGGGAGTTCTCCAAACACGCCACACTCCTCACCCACTTCTCATGACATTCTAATTTTGTCATCGCATCCTGGATCAATGAAGAAAACACCTAAAATATGAAAATACTCTGAATCCATCCATAATTCTCTATTCTATTTTTCACAGACGAATCCACCATGATTATACGGGTCCAAAAAGGATCATTCCTACCAAAAAATTTCTAACATAGACCCCTTTTCCAACCAGTGATGAACAAGAAAAATAATAGGTATAAATGCACAGGAATAATTTTTAAAAATCAATGGTCATAAATTCTTTTCCAATGAACAAAATTTGGGATTCCTTGGTTTTGAAAAATTGATTAACCATTTTAGAATCGCTTTATGGCCTCATGTTAGGGGTTAATCAAATGAATATCAATGAAAAAATATGATCATAATAAATCTATTTAATCATTTGGGGTAGAATATTTTTTTTGAAAAGTCCAACCATGATTTGGATCATTCATCCTTGAATAAAATGCTCCCTAATGAATGAAATAATTCAATGCATTCATTGTTCCACTGTCTTCCAAGATATGAATTTTCATCATCATCTTACTTTGTCCCACCATTCAGAGGGTGGGAGAATCCCTCTCAACAATCCAAGGGTTATGTTGAAAATTTAAGGGATCTACCATATCAATTTATTTAAATAAGTAATTAGTCAAATGATATTTAATTAAATAAATATCACTATTTATTTATTTTAATTAAACATAACGACCAAGGGCTGTTTTATCCAAAAAAACCCATACTAACCCATTTTATGATATATCTATGATATACCATATGTTTCAAACTCAACTATGGTGTCATATTTATGATTTGATTCCCTTTTATGAGGAATCCATTTTTCATTAAGATATCATGTGCATATGGTTTACAATATTTATGACAATTTTATACAATTAATTTTGGGAATAATATGGAACTAAATAACATGACTTCTATGTTCCTAGTTTTTAAATGTTTTTATATATATTCTAAATTATTATAATACAATGATATAGAGTCTCAACATTTTAGTCCCATTCTTTCCATGAAAACCAACAAGTGGTAATCAATGTAGTAGTTTCACCAAAATAATAGTTCACACACAACTATCACTTATACCAAATCAAAGATGCATAAATACAATCATGGGGAAGTTTCTACCTAGTACCATATGCGATAATTACGCTATGTTGTATCGATTTAATCCTTATCTCATATAGGATGTGTCATAGAAAACCTCAAAGAACACGCCATCATTAGGAAACTAAAGAACTAGAGAAATCATCAACATCAATTTCAGATAATTGATCGATCCATAACACGAATCCTTAAAAATAAAATCATTTTCCATTGGGTTAAACATGATTAGTGGGGATATAACCTAAGATAATTCAGGAATAACCCTCCTAAAATATTCCATGATATCATGGGAATAGTGGATCTCTACCCAATTATTGTGTGTTTCCCAAGAAAAAACATCCTTAACCTTAAAAGGGTCAATATACACACCCTTCTTAGACACCACATATCCATGGAAACACATATACCACATCATACATAACACTTGGATAGCTTTACATGAAGGTGGTGGTGTCCAAGGAAATATACATTTTCTCTGAGATGCTCGGTGTCCTATTTCTCTAACTTCATGTAGACCAAGATATCAACAACAAATTTAATGAAAAAGTATTCTATAAACTCATGTAACGTAGATTTCATAATACACATGAACATATCTAGTGAATTTGTAACTCTAAATGGAATAACTACATTTTTAAAGATACCAAAAATTCACATAAATGTAGCCTTATCATCCTGCACACTCTACTAGAAAAATCATGAATGTATTACAATATATAAAAACCAACTATATCCTATAATTTGGTCAAAAATATCATTTATCCTTAGAATAGTGTCATTGTTCTTGACTGTTAACTAATTCAACCTCTGATAGTCTATTGACAACCTTAGAGTATTTTTTCACTTTTTATAATAAAAAAATTTGTGCACCCCAAGATGACATAATAGGTCAAATGAAACCCCTCTACATCAGTTCATCCACCTACAGCCTCAAATCACGTAGCTCTGTATGTAAAATTTGATAGGGATCCATCTACATCAAGGATGTACCAGGATGAAACATTTTACCAATGTTTACATCACATAAATGGGGAATTTGCATGACCTTATATGAAAAAAACATCCATGAACTCCTCTAAAACCTTACGAATAGCCCCCATTTGATCTTCCACTAATAGCTCTACCAACTGAGACAGTAGAGGCTCTGATATTCAATAACCCATCTAATAACCTTGATTTCAAAAAAAAGAGCACTCATTATCCCTCCATAAGGGAAAAAATAACTCTCCTATAGAAAAATTAAATGAATGAACACAAGGAATACAAAAAATCCATGTCATGGGTAACATTAGAAGGTTGCATCTCCAGTAAAAGGAAATATCACATCTACTAGTGCTTCCCCATCACCATTATACATCTCCAACACACATAAAAAAAGATGTATGACCTCCAACATTTTTTGACGACAACATGGGAACTATAAAACTCTCCACATCTAGTCCCATAGAATGGAAAAAACTGGGAGTAATAAAGTAGTGTGACATTCATGAATCAAACATAGCTGATATGTGGGTAGATGATAAATTGAATGCACCACAAACTACAAATGGATATGCTGGTATCATTTCATAAAACATGGGTTTTGTCCACCCCTAGCTCTTCTACATCTCATTTTATATCCTACTCAATAATCATTTATCCTAGTTCACAATGGAATGAAACAAATCACAAGGTTTCTCTCTTTTAACTCCACATTAGATCGGCTACCAAAAATAAATCAATGGTCCCTACTACTAAAACTTACTCATAGGAATCTATTGTTTCTACAGAAATGGTGCATAAAAATTACCTAATATTATCCACAGAGAGTGATAAATAACCATGAATAAAAATTACCAAATACTCTATAGACCTAACATGAAAAATATAAGCCTCTGGAAGGTGCTTGGGAGCCACACTCCCAAGAATAATGGAATGAGATCTTTCACGGGTGGCTTCCGTCAAGTTGGAATCATGATTTTGGGATAAAATGGGGTCCATATACAAAATCCCTACTCTTCTTTATGTCCTTATATCTAGTATCTCAAGGATCAACTCCCATGGAATAGATGTAATTGATAACATTATCATTTTTTTAAAATTCACAATTCATTGGGAATAAAAACATTGTGATGGAATAGATGATAACAATATGAAAATAATACTCTGGACTTCATGCTCTAGATTCCACATATAAGAAATACATTAGGAAAAAAATGAGATCCCTAAACATAATACTAAGTTCTCACACACTAGAAATCCCTTGCTAAAGGGAGATATGATATTTCCTCATTTATTCCCTCATCATTACTGATAATATCTCTTCCTAGAATAAACTTGGAATTTCAGTCTAGAACACAATTTTCCTCCTTAAAGTCTCCAAGAAATATCATCCAAAAATGAAACTAAACACCCAATATATAAATCACTTCCAATGGAAAAAAATGTTGTATCCATATATGATCAGACCAAAAGTGATCACGAGCACCTCTAGTATGGGTTTTGTCTATAGATCTATGACATTCCCATCATACATACCTATACTCATCCATTGAATGGAATGTAAGACTCTCTACAATACTACATCCATCAATATATGTTCAATCCAATAATGATTAATTGAATCATCCAAATTATCCTCAAATTCCTAAGAAATTAACTAATGAAAAACAAGATTCATTTAGTAAATGATAGAAGAACATCACAATCATGGTAGCCTGGAATATTATGGAATCATTATTTATTAGTTCATTAATTTTATTTCACCCCATAAAACAGAATTTAAATAAAAAATAGTCAATCCTGAAACATGTACCTCCCCTATTTATCTATCTTTTGAATAGGTCCATCTAACTTGATCATTCAATAATCTCAATGCCTATGCACTGATTCACTTGGGACACTAAATTCTTTTGTTATAGTCATTCTCTGTGGCCTATGACATGCACCATGGTAAAATTGCACAATTTCCATAACAATAGATGAAAACATCATAGTTTGTAACTATAAAATCCATCTAACATCTAAAAAAATCCTTTGATACCACTCTTTTTAATGAAACACTCCCACCAATGACACTGCAATTGAGGGAGAGAGATAATGACCCCTGGATTCCCACCTCTAGTAGGCCTTGGGTTCATGAATAGGACCAAGGGAATAGAAATATAATTAATTAGTTGCATTACCATCAATAATATGAAATTGGATAAGGATATAGGAGTTAAAAGAACCTTGAAACTATAGAAAATAAAATATTGGTAAAGTAAAAAAACCTCTCACACTACATGAATAAAGTAAATTTATATATATAAATGTCTTTAAATATTACAATATTCAATTCAACAACAATGAAACAATAGTTGCTAAAAATTGAATATAGAAATGTCAACCTCAGTTCACAAAGTCCTCCTAAAAACTAGAAAAACAATTATATATATATAGTCAGCATACATGTATAATAAAAACAGATAAATCAAAGGACTCAAGTGTTTTTGAGAAAGGAACATGCTAATGCCGCAGTGAACAAACAGTAAAACCAAAAAACACCTATAAAAGTCAATTATCCAGAACACAACCTCACTATGTCTCTAACACCAAATAACATATCATGTATAATAATATAACATCAACAACCTAACAAAGAAAGGTTTCGTGTTTCCATTTACCCAATAATTTTCTGTCATCATGCTCGAGCATCATACATTATATGCCCCATATAATATAAATATATCAAATCACATCACATTGCATTGAATTACATATCATCAAATAACATCCATATCTAATTTCGTTTAAAACACATCCCTTTATACCCAACACATTAAAGGACTAGAATATTGTTCTTTCATCAGGAACCATCACATCAAATCATTTGACATCATTGTAACATCCCGAATCCAAAATCCACGCAACAGATGCCCCGAACCCGTTTGGTCACATGACCTCAAGCCCATTTCCCAAACAACAGAGGCTGTCGACTATTAGTGAGGGCCCAGGTCTAATATTTTGGAAACTACTCCTAATTTGTCAAAGTGTAGCATAGTGGAAAAGAAAATAACATACAACAACGGAAGCAGTAATCAATATTAACTAGAAATGAACATCTACATTAAAAGATTACAAACAGTTATATACAAAAATGCAGCATGTCACTATTTCTATGAAAGCATCCAGAACAGGATACAATTTAATACAATACAATACAACTGAAAGTACAAGGTATAACCAAACAAAACAAAGCAGAGTAAACAGAACGCAGCAGCATTGTAAGCCTAAGCTTAGTCCCTTTCTCTCATACACCTCTTCTACAATCATGTTCCTATATAGGGACCCTTGACACTTTTGACACCTGCAACAATATATTCTATTTGGCCAAAGAAATCACCCAAAAAAGGGTGTCAGAAATAAATCCCAGTTGGCACCCACCAAAGGCCCATGCCCGACTGTCAGTGGAAATGTGCAACAACAGTGTGCAAAAGTAAATGCAGTAAACTAGTAAGTACCCAAAAGAAACTATCACTACTAGTTTAATTTCCATTTTAATTATTACTTATCACCTCCAATCTTGTGCTCCGCCTTGGAAGGTACAACATAGAAAATCGCCACAATGAATATTCTAAATAGTTGTGTCCTTAGATATACTATCCATACCCTTAGGTAACAGAATCAATACCCACAGGTGATTTCCCTCAGGCATAATGACCATTTCCCCCAAGAAAACGTGATATTTACCTAAGTCACTGATGCTACTACCCTCAGGAAATTAAATTGTTTCTCTCAGGATAAACAAACACTTTCCCTCAGTCATAAACAATGGTTACACTCAGGCCAACCAAACACTGACCACGGGCTATGTAAAACCCTGTCCACAGGCTAATAGAATTCTTCCCTCAGGCTAAATGAACCGGGCCAAGCCCAAAGCATAAAAAACAATTTACTTAAACTTTTTCTCAAGAAAATGCAGTGCACAATATAATCATGGCATACCCTCGTCTATCCTAACCTAACGGCTAAACAGAGGAACGCACACCTGAGATGGTCCTAGATCCTAGCAGTGATCCCAAAAAATTGTTTAAACATATCATTAGATTATATATGAAATTCTAGATATCTTTTCTGTAAATTTCTCGTCCATACGACACCCCAAAAATGGACGGGTAGCACAATGGTACACAATTTCAACAAAAAAATTGAAAATAACATCAGACCACCTACCTCAGTCGTCTCTGATCAGTATAAGTGAACGACGCCTCCCGAATTGTCAAAGAATGATGTAGATCTGTGATAAATTTTTACCCATTAAAACTCAAATAACATTCCCTTGGGAATGAATTAGAATAAAACACACAAGGAGAAGGGAGAAATCACTAGCGCGGTTCAATTGAGACCGTTAGAGAAGGATTCAGATTCCCGGTGTGCGGTCGGGAGATCTCTGCAGCTCCGGCCTCCTCTCCCGGCTTCAAAATGAACTCAAAGGCTCCTATGCCGAATGAGGAGGCTACAGTACATTTTAATAGAAAAACAAACAACCTGGCGTGTACTCTCAAGTACATGGCGTGTAGTTTCAATTTTTTTAACTATTCATTTGGCACCTTCTTTCCACCGCGACACTATTCATTCGTTGACTTGAGTACACGGAGTTTATTTCTAATTACATGGCGTGTACTGTCACCCTACTGGCAGCTGCCTCCACCGCCATACTTTTCACCTTCCGACTGAATACACAACGTTTAAATACAATGTACAAGGTGTGTATTCAGTTTTTAAACCCTTCATTGCTGATGGGCCTACATTCCCTATGTGCTCATTCCACGTATACAAAGCACATGGCGTGTGGAAAACTACATGGTGTGTACCCACAAAATATTGGATTTTCTCCATTTTCCTTATTTTCTCAAAAACACCTAAAGAAAAGGGAAAGAAGAGAATCGTACCTCATAAATAAGAACCTGGTTCTTACAATCTTCCCCCTTAATTCAATTCTTCCCCGAATTTCCCCTCCAAGGGTGGTGAAGATAAAGCTCAGAAATACTCTGCCCACTTAGCACGTACGTCAGTCTCCCACTCCCAGGTTTCATCCTGCACTCAGCCATGATTCCATAGCACCCGAACGATAGGAACTGACCGACCTCAGAGAACCTTCGTGCTCTTATCAACAATATGAATCTGATTCTCCTCAAAGGATGCATCGACCTGATGCTAAACCTCCTCAGTCTAAAATAAATGTGATGAGTCTGGGTGATAAAGGTGTAGCTGAGATACATGGAAGACTTCATGCATGGCCCAATACCTATATGGTAACTACAACTGGTAGGTAACCGACCTATCTCTCTCCAGAATCTTAAATGGCCCCACATATCTCAGAAAATGTTGACCATATATCCTAATCCGCATGTGTCCCAATCTCGGCGAAAAACGTAAGAAAACCTAATCCCTGACCCCGAACTCCAAGGGTCTTCTACGGAGATCAATATAAGATTTCTGACGAGACTGTGCAGTGTCCATCCGCTTCTAAATCAACTGGACCTCCTATTATGTCTCCTGCACGAGACATGGCCCCAGTAATGCAGCCTCACCTGCCTCCAACTAGCATAGAGATTATCGGCAAGGCATTGAATATAATTCCTCATAAGGTGCCATCTCAATAGTTTCCTGAAATATCTTATTATAGGAAAAATCGACCAGGGGTATGTGCTTCTCCCAAGAGCACCCAATGTCAAGGACACATGAATGCAACAAGCCCTAAAGCACCGGTATCGTATCCTCAGACAGGCCATCGGTCTGAGGGTGGTAACCTGTACTCAGAAACACATATGTACCCTGTTCTCTTTGAAAACTATGCCAGAGATGAGATGTAATGTGGGCACCCATAATTGAAACTATAGTACGAGGGACCCCATGAAGGCATACTACCTCTCAGATATACAACTTCCTGATATCATCGACACTATAGGTCTCCTTGATCAGCAAAAAGTGAGATACCTTCGTAAATATGTCCACAACAACCACATGTCATCACTACCACTAGGTAATCTCAGCTACCCAGTCACGGAGTCCATCATGACATCATCCCATTTTCCACTCCGGAATGGGTAACTATTGTAACAGTCTGACTAGCCTCTGATGCACTGTATTCACCTGGTGATAGGTGGAACATATCGTAACAAAACCAGCTACTTCCTGCTTTTTACCCAACCACCAATACTGACGTCTCAATTCACGTTACATCTTGGTAACTCCGGGATACACTTCCCAAGATGATGCATGAAACTACCGCACCAACTCCTCACGTATGTCCCCTGGAACCCATACTTGTCCACGGATAAACAGTACATCATCATCGCATATCTTCCATCCATGAAGAGGGTCATCAATTTCCACTGACTCTCGTAGAACAAGTCCTTCTAAATCCAATAGTTGTTTCATCCTCACTCCATCTGAGAGGGTAGAAGTCACAACTAAGGAAGAAAGATAGGTTTTCCCCTGACTATCGTGCGCCTCCAAATACATATCAGGGAGCAAAGCCATAAGCTGCAACTAACCACTGGCCTCCGGCACTGCTTGTGTCTGAGTTTTCCTACTCAGTGCATCAGCTACTACATTACCCTTACCAGGTGTATAGGCATGATCAAAGTCAAAAGACTGAAGGTATTCAACCCACCTTCACAGTCTTAGGTTCACATCACGCTGGGTAAAGATGTATTTGAGTCTTTTGTGGTCGATGAAAACCAAAAAATGCTCTCCCAAGAGATAATGTCTCCCACAAAGAAATTCATGAACAACTATAGCCAACTCAATGTCATGGGTCATGTAATTACTCTCTTGAGGCCTCAACTGCCTAGACTCGTATGCAACAACTCGATCGCCATGCATCAACACAGCACCCAGCCATATACATGAAGAATCATAGTAAACTGTATAACTCTTCCCTTTTTCTGGATGTATCAGGACATGTTTTGATGTCAACCGTCCCTTCAGCTATTGAAAGGATGTCTCGCTAGCTTTAGACAGGACGAACATCAGACCTCTCAAGGTCAAACCCTTCAACGACACTGCTAAGCTGGATAAGTTCTGTATAAAGATCCTATAGTAACCAACCAGCTCCAAGAAACTTTGTATCTCAAACACATTTTTAGGGTGCTCCTAGGAAATTTTTACTCTCACCTTCTCTAGGTCTACTGCAACTTCTGCCTCTGAAATAATATGACCCAGGAAGTGATTCTGGTCCATCCAGATGTGGAACTTTGAGAGAATTACATATAGATGATGCACTCTCAGTGTACTCAAAAGGATCTCAAGATGGGTGGAATGGTCGTGTCGAGTGTGATAGTACACCAACAAATCATCCATGAAGACTACCACAAAAGAATCCATATAAGGGTGGAATACGCGATTTATCAGAGCCATGAAAACTGTTGGCATGTTTGTGAGTCCAAACGGCATAACCATGTACTTGTATAGACAATATCTACTCCAAAAGATATAAATGGTATGTCTGATGGCCTAACACGTAATTGATGATATCCAGATCTCAATTCAATCTCCGAGAATAGTCGTGCTACCCAAAGTTGATCAGAAAGATCATCAATCCTTGGAAAGGGATACCAGATCTTGACTGTCAACTGGTTAAACTTCCGATATTCCACACAAAGTCTGTGGGTACTATCCGCCATCTTAGAAAATAGGACAGGAAAACTCCAAAGAGAAGTATTGGGTCGGATTAAACCCTCTGCCTGTGACTCCTCCAACTTCCTCTTGTGCTCCTGCAACTCATGTGTACTCGTTCTACAAGGAGGAATGGACACTGGTGCTGCTCATGGCACTAAATCAATAGAGAAATCCACCTCTCACTCTGAAGGAAGACCTGAAAATTCATCCGAAAAGACATACCTAAAACGATCAACTATTGTAAGGAAATCCTTCTGACTCATTCTCTGGTCATCCAGATATAAGCTTGTAATCTGGGTTGTCACTCCACCTCGCCCACGATACTCGGTTCCATCTCGGCCCGCCTGGACATCCCACTCACCATTGTATATAAACTCTCCACCCTCTGGTGATGTGAAACTCACCATGCGATCGTAGAAATATAAAAATGCTCGAGAAGGTACCAACCAATCCATCCTGAGAATGATGTCAATGGTTTTCATCTCTTAGACATAGAGGACCCATAGAAAGTGAAACCCACCATCCTCTAGGGGAACCCTCTTCATTGATTTACACCTGTCGTTCTAGTACCCATCAGAGTGTCTAGTGGAATAACATTAGAAGAAGAAGAAACACAGAGCCCAAGGCACTCCACAATGGGCACAGATATAATGCTATGTGTAGCACCCATATCGAATAGTACTAATGATAAAATAGAAACTATTAGAATAGTACCTCTGACCATAGAAGGTCAGGGATCCTGCACATGTTTGGTCTATTGCACTGCATATGTCTGCCCAGCGTCGCGACCCTATGACACAGCTTGCTTACCCTAAGCTGAATCTCCCTAATGCCTCTAAGATCCTAGTGTTTGGATAACATGGCCATGACCACCATCTCTGCCTGCACGCCCTGACGTACCCCAATTTCTCGACTGGTAAGAAGCTGCTGGTCCTGCTCTCTCACATGGAGTCTGCAAAGAACCCCTCTAACTAGCCACGGGTAGAAACAACTTGCAAAAATGCTGAATATGACCCACCTTTTCTCAAGATCGGCACTCCACTAGGTCTCGTGGGCACTGAGGTCTTTTGTGCCCCACTCTACCATACTAGTAGAAAAATACCTAGCCACCTGAAGTATTCTTCTAGCTAGTACTACCAGTGTGAGATAAATACATCTTCCTCTTCCTCTTACCAATAGGAATTGTACCAGAAACTGGTGTCGCACTGCCCTAGCCGAAAACACTAGCTTTCTGCAGGTTCCGCTCATTAATCAGTGCGTAGTTCATAATAACAATAACTGTAGGAAACCAGAAAAAATTTACCATTTATTGGATGTCACACTGAATACTATCATTAAAGTTTATATCCCTCAACGTCTCATTACCTACCAGAGGAGGTTCAAAATGTTGTAGCTCGGTGAAGTGGGCAGAATAATCCATCACTAACATGGTGCCCTGCTGCAGAATCATGAACTTTTGAGCTCGATCTGCTCACAGCATCTTTGGGAAGAAGAATTCATAGAAGGATGCCTAAAAATCTTCCCACGCCAGGTCTCGGTGATGCCCAGGCATGGTCGTAACATCCCACCAACTCCTGGTGGAATCAGGAAGCATGCATTTAGTGAGCTTGACCCTCCTCCCATGAGGTGTTTGTAGATGCTCGAATATCATCTGCATCAATTCCAGCCATGACTCTGCAGCCTATGGTCAGCCATCCCTTGAAAAAGTATACGGATACTACTGCTGGAAGATACGCATCTGCTCTGCCATAGATGTGGTATCCTATGGTGCTCCCTATAAGGTCTTCATGAACCGCATGAAGCCTCCAAAAAACTGTGCATCCACGCTAGTGTCCGTTATAATGGTTGGCGCCGAATCGGAAACTGCTGGGGGATCCATAGGTAGCACATGGCCCACCATCTCTGGAGTATACTCATTGCCACTCTCCTGGAGAACAACTCGAGGTCATCTCAGTGGCATAACTCTACAAGGTCAAACACACACCTTTGAACAAGTTTATCAATGACTGAAAATGAAGTTCCCAATAATAAAAGAGGCGAATAAAAACATTCAAATTTTACAAAATAAGACTACATGGCGTGTATGTTAACTACAGGGCGTGTTCTCATAGGCCATCCACATGGGAGTGTACTCTGGCTAAAACTAGTCATGTAACACCCCAAACACACAACCTGCCTTCTGAATATAGGGAATGTACATTAACCCTCCTTCCCTTCCTGATTCCTTCTTCAAGGCTAAGACACACAACTCCCCTAAAAAAACACGGCATGTCCCATAGGCACACGACGTGTACTAGGAATGATAACACTAACCCGTGATGTTAGTGACATGGCCAGGTACCTAGGTCAAACTACAGGTCATGTTCATGGTCGACACAGTGTATATGTCTTATGTTTCCTTCGTTCGTGTTGTTAGTTACACTAGCGGATACCGGGTCGACACTACATGATATGAATAATTGGTACATGGCGTGCTCCCCACAAAAATTCCATATCCCGTGTCTATGACCACATGACCTATGAAATGGTAAGAGACTACACGTTGTGCACATAGGTTACATGACATGAAGTTAAAATTTTTCCCTTTCATCCTAAAAAGAATAACACACGACATTTGTACATAGAACTATATGGCATGTTTGATTTTTTTTCCAGACAGTAAGCCTCAGAAACTACTCCGGAACCTAGAAAAACACAGAACAAAAACCTATGTGCCTAATTGTAATCTGTGAGGTCCCATACTACCAGTGAATCAATTCTTGGAATCTTATACATGTTACAAAAAAGAAAAACGATCAATGATCCACCAAATTTCGGTCAATGGGGGCCCATACTTCTGAAGAACCAAAGTTTGGCGTTCATTCTATCAAAAACTCATACAACATTACCCTATCAAATAGTAAGTATTTATCAATGCATCTATCACAACAACATGCTTTTCTATTATAACAACTATCATAAAAACATGAAATTTCTAATGCACCTACATGGCATGGAAAGAATGCATGACATGTGATTTCTAGCATGATTCTAAATGATGCATTAGGTGGAAGACCCTCATCACATTCAGATAAAACTAAATGGAACCCATGTATAACATATAAATGACTCAATCACTAGTGAATCACCCAACAGTGAAAATCAAATCAATTGTAAAATTTGAAAACCAGTAATAATTGCAATAATGAGGTAGATTGTCTTATCCCTGTACATGGGTTAGTTACTCTCGATCACATATTCTTACCAACAACCATTTCTGTACTATCCCTTACTAATCCTCCAAACAGAAAGTCAAAGAAACGAATGCCCTCTGATACCACTTTGTAACTTCTCAGATTCGGAATCCACACAACGGGTGCCCCGAACCCGGTTGGTCACATGACCTCAAGCGCATTTCCCCAAATTCCAGAGCCGGCCGACTAGGAGTGAGGGCCCAGTTCTGATAGTGGGGAAACTATGCCCTAATTTGTCAAAGTGTAGCATAGCGGATACGAATATAACATACAATAGCAGAAGTAGTAAACAATATGAACTAGAAATGAACAACTGAAGTAAAAGATAACCACCAGTTATATACAAAAATGAATCATGATTATATTTCTATGAAAGCATCTAGAACATTATACTCTATAATACAATACAATATAACTCAACGTACAAGGTACAATCAAACAAAAAAAAGAAAATTAACGAGTACGCAACAACATCACAAGCCTAAGCTCGGGCCATTTCTTTCTTACTCCTATGCTACAATCATGTACCTGTATGGGGAACCTTCCACCTTTCGAAACCTGAAACAATATAGTCTGTTTGGGCCAAATACATGACCAAACAGGGTGTGAGAAATAAATCCCAGTAGGCACCCACTAAAGGCACGTGCCCAACTGTCAGGGAAAATTTGCAACAGCAGTGTGCAAAAGTAAATGTAGTAAACTAGTAAGTACTCAAAAGTAATTATCACTACCAGTTTCATTGCCATTTTAATTATTACTTATCACCTCTAAGATTGTGATTCGTCTTAGAAGGTACAACATAGAAAATCACCAAAGTGAATATTCAAAATTGTCGTCTCCTCAGACATACTATCCTTACCCTTAGGTAACAAAATCAATACCTGCAGGTGATTTCCCTCAGGCATAACGATCATTTCCCTCAGGCATACATGATATTTCCCTCTGGAACAAAATCTACTTCCCTCAGGCAAATGAATCGTTTACCTTAGGATAAACGAACACTTTCCCTTAGACATAAACAAAGGTTACCCTTAGGCTAACCAAACATGCACACAGGATAAGTAAAACATTAGCCATAGGGTAATAAGACACTACACTCAGGCTAAAGGAACTGGGATGAGGCCAAAGCATAAACAATAATTTAAATAAATTTTCTCTGAAGAAAATGTATTGCACAATATAATCATGGCATACCCTAGGGTATCCTGGCTAAATGGCTAAACAGAGGAATACACCCCCAGGGTGGTCCTGGATCAAAGCAGTGACCCCAAACAGAAGTTCAAACTTATCATTAGAGTATATATGCAATTATAGATATATATTTTTAGAAAAGACCTCATCTATACGACGCCCCAAACATGGGTGTAGCACAACGGTACATAATTTCAACACAACAGTTGAAAGGAAAATCAGACCACCTACCTCGATCTTCTTTGATCGGTATACATGAACGACGCCTCCTGAATCATCGAAGAATGATGTCGATCTAGGATAAACGTTTACCCATTCAATCTCAAATAACATTCCCCCGAGAAAAAATTGGTAAGAAACACACAAGGTGAGGGAATAACTCAACCGTACGGTTCAACTGAGACCGTCATAGAAGGATTCGGATCCCCGGTGTGCGGTTGAGAGATCTCCGAAGATCCGGCCTCCTCTCCCAGCTTCAAAACAAAGTCAAAGCCTCCTATGCCGAATGAGGAGTCTACTGCCCGTTTTAAGTGAAAAAACAAACTACACAGTGAGTAATCTCAAGTACACGGTGTGTACTTTCCATTTTTTAATTGTTCCTCTAGCGGCTTCATTCCACCGAGTCACTGTTCATCCGTCGACATGAGTACACGACCTGTATTCCGGATTACACGGCGTGTACTGTAACTCCATTAGAGGCTGCCTCCAATGCCTTATTGTTCACCTGCTGACTGAATACACAGCGTGTAAATACAAAGTACATGGCATGTAGTAAGTTCTTACACACTTCATTCCCGACATGCCTACATGCCCTATGTACTAATCCCACATGGACAAAGTACATGGTGTGTACCAAACAAATTTTGGATTTTCCCCCATTTTCCTTATTTTTCACAAAAAACACCAATGGAAAAGGGAATGAAAAGACCCGTACCTCAAAAATAAGAACCGGGTTCTTACCAACTTCCCCCCATAAAGTAATTATTCCCCAAATTTCCCCTCCAAGGGTGGCGAAGATAAATCATAGAAAAAATATATCCATTTAGAATGTATATCGGTCTCCCGCTTCCAGGATTCGCCGTGCACTCGGACATGCTACCATAGCACCCGAACGAGAGGAACTGACCGGCCTCAAATAAACATAATGCTATTATCAACATTACTAATCGGATTCTCCTCAAAGGATACATTGACCTAAAGCTCAGCCTCCTCGGGCAGAAAAATGTGAGATGAGTCTGGGTGGTAATGGTGTAGCTATGATACATGGAAGACGTCGTGCATGGCCCATTACCTCTGTGGTAACTGCAATCGGTAGGAAACTGACCAGACTCTCTCCAAAATCTCATACGTCCCCACATATCTTGGAAAAAGTTAACCCTATCTCCTAAGCCTCTTATGTCCCAATCTCAATAAAACATGTAAGAATATATGATCCCCAACCATGAACTCCAATGGTCATCTACAGAGATCAGCATTAGATTTCGGATGAGATTGTGTAGTAGCCATTCACTTCTGAATCAACTAAACCTGCTCTAAAGTCTCATGCACAAGACATGGCCCCAATAAAGCAGCATCACCTGCCTCCTCCTAGTATAGAGGTGATCGGCATGGCATGTCATATAAATCCTCGTAAGGTTCCATCTCAATAGTTTCTTAAAAACTATTATTATTGGAAAACTCGACAAGGGGTATGAGCTTCTCTTAAGTACCCCCAATCTCCAAGACGCATGCGTGCAACATGTTATCAAGCACCTATATCGTATTCTCTAACTGACCATTGGTCTGAGGGGGTAATCATTGCTCAGAAACACCATTGTACCCAGTACCCTATGAAAACTCTACCAGAATTGATACGTAAAGTGGGCGTCTCTATCTAAAACGATAGAACGAGGGACCCAATGAAGGCGTACTACCTCTCAGATATAAATCTTCTCGAGATCATTGACACTGTTGGACTTCTTGATCGACAAAAATTGATATAACTTCATATGTTTGTCCACAATAACCCACATGACATCACTCCCTCGAGGTGACATCGACAACCTAGTAACGAAGTCCATCGTGACATAATCCCATTTCCAATCCGGAATGGGTAACTTTTGTAACATTCCGGCTGGCCTCTGATGGTCTGCCTTCACCTGCTGATAGGTGGAACATCTCATAACAAAACCAGCTACTTACTGTTTCATACCCAGCCACCAATATTGACGTCTCAAGTCACGATACATCTTGTTAACTTCGGATGCAATTCCCAAGAAGAAGCATGAAAATCCCACATCTTCTCCTCGCATATGTCCCGTGGAACCCATACCCGTCCACACATACGTAGTACCTCATCATCTCCTATCGTCCATCCCGGAGGAGGGTCCTCACATACCACCAACTCCAATAGAACTAGGCCTTTTGAATATGACAAATGTCTCATCCTCACTCTATCCAAGAGGGTTGAATTCATATCTAAGGAAGAAATATAGGTTTTCCATTGAATATTGTGCACCTATAACTGTATCTCAGAGAAAAAACAAATAAGCTGCCACTCACAACTAGCCTCTTGCACTGCCTGTTTCTGAGTCTTCCTACTTATTGCATCATCTATTTCATTTCCCTAACCAGGTGTATAGGTAATATCAAAGTCAAAAAATTTAAGGTATTTGACCCACATTCGCTGTGTCAGGTTCAAGTCACGATAAGTAAAGAAGTATTTGAGACTTTTGTGGTCGGTAAATACCAAAAAATGATCTCCCAAGAGATAATGTCTCCGACAGTGCAACGTATGAACAACTATAGCCAAATCGAGGTCATGCATCGGGTAATTCCTATCATGTGGCCTCATCTTCTGAGACTCGTACGCAACAACTCAATTGACCTACGTCAACACTGCACCCAGCCCTATACCTAATGCATCACAATAAACTATATAGATATTCCCTTGCAGTGGAAGTATCAAGACTGGTGCTCTTGTCAACCTTCCCTTCATCTCTTCAAAGGTAATCTTTAAATCTTTCGACTAGAAGAACTTCACACCATTCTTAATCAAACCCATCAATGGCGCTGCTATGCTGGAGAAGTTCTGTATAATGTGACTGTAGTAACCAGCCACCACCAAGAAACACTGTATCTCAAACACGTTCATAGGATTCTCTTAGGTTACTATTTCTCTCACCTTCTCGAGATCTACTACAAATTCTGTGTCGGAAATATTATGTTCCAGGATGTGAATCCAGTCCATCTAGAAGTGTCACTTTGAGAGATTAACATATCGCTGATGCTATCTCAGTGTACTCAAAATTATCTCAATATGGGTGGCATGGTTGTGTCGAGTGTGAGAGTACACCAAGATATTTTACATGAAGACTACCAAAAAATAATCCAGATAAAGGTGGAACACATGATTCATCAGAGCCATAAAAACTGATGGCACTTTCGGGAGTCCAAACGGCATAACCAAGTACTCTTATAGACCATATATTCTTTGAAAAGATGAAAGCGGTATGTCCAATGGCCTAACGTGTAACTGAATATATTAGAATCACAAGTCAATCTTCAAGAACACTAGTTCTCCCCAAAGTTGATCAAAAAGATCATAAATCCTTATTAAGGGATACCGGTTCTTGACCGTCAACTGGTTCAGCTTCCAATAATCTACAAAATGTCTGAGGTTATTTTCTACCTTCTTAGAAAAAAGGACATGCGAACCCCAAGGAGAATTACTGCGTCAGATGAAACCCTTTTCCTGCAACTCCTCCAACTACCTCTTGAGCTATTGAAACTCCAGTGTAGCCATCCTATAAAGATAAATGGACACTAGTGCTGCTCCTTGAACTAGCTCAATAGAGAAATCCACATATCGCTCTGGAGGAAGGCCAAAAAATTCGTTTGGTAAGAAAACACTAAAATGATCAACTAATGGAGGGAAATCCATCTGACACGTTCCCTAGTCATCAAGATATATGCTCGCAATCTAGTCTATCACTCCACCTCACCAATGATTCTTGGATCCAGCTCCGCTTACCTGGACATCCCACTCGCCCTTGTATAGAATCTCTCTGCCCTCTAGTGATGTGAAACTCACCCAAAAATGGTAGCAATATACAAAGGCTCGAAAAGGTACCAACCAGTCCATCATGAGAATGATTTCATAGGTCTTCATCTATAAGGGATAGAGGTCCCATAGAAAGTGACACCCAAAAACCCTTAGGGGCACTCCCCTCACTGAGTCACACCCGCCATTCTAGTCCCCAACGGAGTGTCCAGTGCCATACCATCAGAAGAAGAAGAAACACAGAGCGCAAGGCTCTCCATAATGAGAACACATATAAAGAAATGTGTATCTCCCATATCAAAATGTACTGAAGATAAAATAAAAGCTATTAGAATAGCACCTCTGACAGTACATGGTCCGAGATCCTGCTCTAGTTGGGTCTATTGAACTGCATATATCTGCCATGTGCCACCGATATGCGACATAGCCTTGCTACCCTGAGCTAACCCACCCTGTTTCCTCTGAGATCTTGGTGTCTGGTTACCACAGCCATGACCACCGTCTCTGCCTACACGCCCTGATGTACCCCAATTTCCCAATTGGTAAGAAGAAACTGGTCCTGATCCTGCACGAGGAGTCTGCATAGAACCCCTCTCACTAGCCACTAGTGGAAACACCTTGAGAAAACGTTGGATATGACCAACCTTTCCGTAAGTTTGGCACTCCACTAGGTCTCATGGACACTAAGGTCTCTTGTGACCCTCTCTACCACAATAGTAGAAAAAGACATGCCACCTAAAGTATTATTCTGGCTAGTACTTCTACCTTCAGTGAAATTCATCTACCTCTTCCTCATACCTTTAGTAATTGTACCTGAAACTGGTGTCGAACTGCCGTGTCCCACAGCAATAGCTTCCCACAGGTTCCACTCAGTAATCAGTCCCTGGTTTACAATAGCATGCACTGTAGGAAACCTGAAAACATTTTCTAGTGCTCGGATGTCACACTAAAGACCATCCTCAAAGCGTCTATCCCTCAAGGTCTCATCACCTACAGGAACAGATGAAAAATGATGTAGCTCATTAAATCCAGAAGAATAATCCATCACTGATATGGCGCCCTACTGTATATTCAAGAACTCTCGAGCTCGATCTACCCATAGCGTCTCCGGGAAGAAGAATTCATAGAAAGATTCCTGAATATCTTCCCACACCATGTCTTGGTGATGCCCAGTCTGGGTGGTAACATCCCACCACCACTTGGAATAATCATGAAGCATATATGTAGCGAGCTTGAACCTCCTCCCAGGAGGCGTCTCCAGATGCTCGAATATCATCTGCATCCAATCCAGCCATGACTCAAAGCATATGGTCCGCCATCCCCTGAAAACGTAGGCAGATGCTGCTACTGGAAGATACGTGTCAGCTCTACTATAGATGTGGCAGCCTTCGGTGCTCCCTAGAGGGTCTGCATGAACCGCATAAAGCCTTCACGGAACTGCGCATCCATGCGGGTGTCCATTATACTGGCTGGGGCTGCAGCAGGCACTGCTGGGGGATCCACAGGTAGCCCATTTCCCACCATCTTTGAAGTATACTCGTTGCCGCTCTCCTGGAGAACAACTTGACATCATCTCGGCGGCATGACTCCACAAGTTCAAACACATGCCCTAGACGAATTTTATAAGAGAACAAAAAATAGGAGGCCAAGAAGGGAACATGAAAAGAAAAGAATTCAGTTTTTTACAAAACCAATCTACACGTCGTGTATATTAATTAGACGACGTGTTCTCACAGGCCATCCATATGGGAGTTTACTCCAGCTAAAACTAGTCTTGTAACACCTCAAACATGTGGTGTGTCTTCTTAATACACAACGTGAACGTTAACTCTCCTTACCTTCCAAAGTCCTTCTACATGGCTAAGCCACATGACTCTCCTCAACCAAAAATACACAGCGTGTCCCAAAGGCACACGTCATGTACTTAGAAAGAAAATACTGACCCGTATTGTTAGTGACACAGCCAGGTACCTGGGTCCGACTACATGGAATGTTCAAGGTTGACATGGCGTTTATGTCCTAAGGGTCTTCCATCCGTGTTTTTAGTTACACGGGCGGATACTGGGTTGACACTACACGACGTCTAAAACCGGTACATGGTGTGTTCCCCCAAAAACTTCCCTATCCCGTGTCTATGCCCACATGGCCTATGACATGGTAAGAGACTACATGGAGTGTACTTAGGGTACACGGTGTGTACTTAAAAATTTTAACTTTCTTCCCAAACAGAAGAACACACGACATGTGTCCATAGAACTACACGGCATGTATGTTGGGTTTTCCGTACAGTAAGACTCAGAAACTACTCTGGAACCCATAGAAACATGGAACAAACACCTAAGTTCCAAATTCCGACCAGTGAGGGCCCATACTTCCCTCAAATAAATGCTTGGGATTTTATATATGTTATAAACAAGGTAAACGGTCAATGATGCACCAAATTCTGGTAAATAGGGGACCATACTCCTCAATAACCAAATTTTGGTGTTCATTATATCAAAACCTCATACAATAATACCCTATCATATTGAAGGTATTTATCAAAGAAGCTAGCACAACATCATTCTTTTCTAGCATACTAACTATCACAACAACATGCAATTTCAAATGCACCTACATGGCATGGAATGTATGCATGACATGTGATTTCTAGGATGTGTCTAAATGATGCATGAGATGAAATACCCTCATATCATTGAGTTTCAACTAAATAGAACCCATGTATAACGAATAAATAATACCATCACAAGTGCGTCACCCAACGGTGAAAATCAAATCAACGGTAAAATTGAAAAACTTGTAATAATTGTAATAATGAGGTAGATTGGAATTTCCTTGTAAACGAGTTAGCTACTCCCGGGAATAGATTCTTACTAACTACCATGTCCATCCTATCCCTGACTAAGGCTCTAAACTGAATGTCAATGAAAAGAACGCCCTCAAATACCACATTGTAATGTCCTGGATTCGGAAACCACACAACGGGTTCCCCGAACCCGGTTGGTCACATGACCTCAAGAGTATTTCCACAAATGCCAGAGGCTGCCGACTAGTAGTGAGGGCCTAGTTCTAATAGTGGGGAAACTATGCCCTCATTTGTCAAAATATAGAGCAGTAGAAAAGAAAATAACATACAACCGTGGAAGCAGTAAAGAATATAAACTAGAAATTAACAACTGCAGTAAAAGATAATGAACAGTTATATAGAAAAATGCATCATGTCACTATTTCCATGAAAGCAGCCAGAAATGGATACACTACAATACAATACAATACAACTCAATGTACAAGGTATAACCAAATAAAATAAAGATGAGTAAACAGAACATAGCAGCATCACAAGCCTAAGATTGTTCCCTTGCTCTCCTACTCCCCTACTACAATCATGTACCTATATAGGGACCCTTTCCCCTTTCGACACCTGTAGAAATATGATCTGTTTGGGCCAAAGAAATAACCCAAACAGGGTGTGAGAAATAATTCCTAGTAGGCACCCACCAATTGCTTGTGCCCAACTGTCGGTGAAAATGTGCAACAACCGTGTGCAAAAGTAAATGTCGTAAACTAGTAAGTACTCAAAAGTAACTATCACTACCAGTTTCAATGAAATTTTAATTATTACTTATTACCTCCATGATTATTCTTCATCTTGGTAGGTACAACATTGAAAATCACCGCAGTGAATATTCTAAATAGTCGTGTCCTCAGGAATACTATCCTTACCCTCAGGTAATATAATCAATACCCAGAGGTGATTTCCCTTAGGAATAACGATCATTGCCCTCAGGCATATGTGATATTTCCCTTAGGCACAGAAGCTACAGCCCTCAGGCATATGATTCATTTTCCTCATGCTAAACAAACACTATACCTCATTCATAAACAAAGGTTACCCTCAGGCTATCCAAACACTGCCTACAAGCTAAGTAAAGCACTGCCCACAGGCTAATAGAATGTTGCCCTCAGGATAAATTAATCAGGCCGAGCCCAAAGCATAAACAACAATTTATGTAAACTTTCTCTCAAGAAAATGTAGTGGACAATTTAATTATGGAATACCCTCGGGTATCCTGGCCAAACGACTAAACAGAAGAATGCATCCCTGAAGTAGTCCTGGATCCAAGCAGTGATCCCAAGCAGCAGTTTAAACTTATTGTTAGATTATTTACGCAATTATAGATATCTTTTTACTATGGTCTCATCCATAAGACACCCCATCCATGGGCGCCTAGCACAATGATACACAATTTCAACACAACAGTTGAAAGGAACATCAGACCACCTACCTCGATCATCTCTGATCGGTATATGTGAATGACACCTCATGAATCGTCCAAGAACAACTTAGATTTGGGTTAAACATTTACCCATTCAAACTCAAATAAATTTTCCTTAGTAAATAATTGGTATGAAACACACAAGGAGAGGGAAGAACTCACCCGTGCAGTTCAATTGAGACTATCCGACAAGGATTTGGATTCACGGTGTGCAGTCGGGAGATCTCTGAAGCTCCAGTCTCCTCTCCCAGCTTCAAAACAAACTCAAAGCCTTGTATGCCGAATGAGGAGGCTAATTCTAGTTTTAAGAGAAAAAACAAACTAAACGGCATGTAATTTTATTTTTTTAACTGTTCCTCTGGTGGCTTTTTTCTACCACTGCACTGTTCATCCGTCGACATGAGTACACGGTGTGTATTCTTGATTACATGGCGTGTACTGTCACTCTGCTGGCGGCAACCTCCACCACCTTACTATTCAACTGCCAACTGAATACACGATGGGTAAATATAATGTACACAGTGTGTTGTCAGTTTTTACACCCTTCATTTTAGAGAGGCCTACACTCCCTATATACTCATCCCACACAGTCAAAGTACACGACGTGTGGAAAAGTACATGGCGTGTACCCACAAAATTTCGGATTTTCCCCAATTTCCTTATTTTTTCAAGACAACCTATGGAAAAGGGTAATAACAGACCCGTACCTCAAAAATACAAACCGTGTTCATAAAATAATAACTATAGTAATAAGGTATCATGAATGTGAATGAAATCATCCTAATGACATCATCTTCCCACATGTGATCCCCATAACATATCATATCTCATCACATCTATATAACATCACCTCAGCTTAAAAACCAAGGTTATCAATGTAAAACTCCTCATGAGTCACCTGGGCCATAATTATTGATGGATGTGTGTGGATGATAGGGTATCCATCAATCTATATCACCACCATCATGGATGTCGGGGAAAAGAACCAAAATCCCTATCCTCTGAGAATTGGTAAGGTTATCCAACTAAATGGGGTGCATATATAAATCAAAAAACATACAAGATATATATCACACAATACCCAATAAATGGGTTCACACCAACAACACTAGCACACATCACATCACTACCACTGTAATAAGCATAAACATTCACTACTAATTCTGCCACTATATCAAACACCACACAATTGATACACAATAGAAATGAAATCACCAACATTCTATCAAAAGTATCACAATTTTTTATAATTATTATGTTCGCACAAAATTTCTATTAATAAAACTCTTTATTAACAATTAAAAAATCAATATCACCAAGTAATATTTATTTCATTTATAAACATCATTTATTCCATGTATAATTGCAAAGATATCACAATCCCAACCCACAGTAATTTTCAAGACTCAAAAAACCATCACCCCAACACCATGAATCCATTGGTGTAAAGACACCACATCACCAAATAAATATGACAAAAATAACCACACATTTCATTCACCATCATTACAAAAACTAAGTACCATAAGCACTATGTCCCACATATCATAACCATTTAACAACATAATCATTACACATCACATATACATCACACAAAACAACCACACATCATCTCTATCATTTACCACACCTATATTAACAACAACTATAAAACACAACTTGCAAAACCATATCCATTCCAACCAAACACCAAATCACATCCCCACACCTCACAATGACAATCCACATATTTTCACCACTACACAACATCTGAAACCTGATAGGGAAACACAATAATAATAATCACTCACAACAATACACACTCCAGCTTCTATATTTATTTAGGTCTTTCAGTACATTAATTATTTATGTTAGCATGATTATTATCACACAAACTAAATCCCTTATAAAACTAATTTATTATCCAAATATATATTAATTTTACTTTTATTTATGGTGTTATCACATAGAAACACCAAAATGGTCTCATCACAGGTCATCTACATTGAAAAAAGGATTCCAATAACTGTTATTACCTTTAGTGTCAACATGAATTGTTAATATCCTCATCAACATATATCAAATATGTAATTCATGAAACAACTCCCCATTCCCAATATTTTAAATTATTCATATTATTTATCTTTATTATGAAAATATTTAATATCTACCCAAATGAAGATAAAACCATACATATCTAATGTAAAGAATTTAATTGGATTGAGAATGAGGAACTCCTATGTTAAGAAATAGTTTGGGTCTCATTTTTTACTACATAATGAAGAATAACATACCAGTAATTGAAACACCATAATAAACATGTGGGTCAACCAACACTATACAAAAGTGTTATAAAAAAATATCCTAACATATCTCAAATAAAATCAACAACACTTAAATATATATTTGAGGAATAATGTGTGAGAAACAATAAGAGGAATGGAGAACACACCTCATAGTTTCAAAACATGACCACCTTAATAAAATAATTGTCTCTCCCCAAGGTGAGGAAATTGTTTGAATAATTCCCTGATCAGGATTCTTATAGATTTACTTCTTCAATACGAATAACTGAATTGGGACTATTCAATACTGATTATTTGAAATGGGTGTAGATAAAAGTATTGTTTCTTCTGAAAACTCAACTTCACAACTCTGATGATGAATAGGAAATTATTCTACAAAGATATCAACAAACATACAATAAATAGAAATTTCATCAATATTGAGTTTCTCAATAAAAATTGGAGACATATAACAATTATGGATAATAATTAATACCCTCAATTAAGAAGTAATTCAATTTGGAATATTACATTAATCCTCATTCTGATAAGTGTAAATGGGATCATTTGGAATTTGAAATGTGACCTCCCATCCATGGAAATTAATATTTTATCCATATAAATGAATTCAATACATTAATAGAATCACATCAAATTCACCAAAATGGAGAGTCATAAGATTTACATGAATCCCATTCCCAAAAAAATCTATTTGAGAGATACCACAGTCTTGATATGGGACTATCATACCACTTTGAGTTTTAAATTATAAATAAATATCGAATCATTTATCTGGTAATTCAATACACATTTTAAAATATTTAGATGTAAAGGAGCTGGTAGATCAAAACTCAAAAAAAATTATCATTTCTAGAGTGCATAATAATTTTAATATTCATAGTGCCAATCTTGTAACCCACTTCGAATGTTTCCATCACATGATATTTCCCTTTTTATTAGATCTTAAGAGGTTTCTAATGATGATGATCATCATAAAACAACATATTCATGCATTGGATAGCATAATTACCATAATCATAGCATTTATATTCCTTTTATTTAAGGTGGTGTATTATGTGGAATCATTGTGTATTCAATTTCATTAACGAGAAAATTCATTACCTTTTGAAATTCACTTACATTATAACCCACCTATTGATATTTAAATCACTTTATGTTTCCAATAATAATGTTTTATTGATATTTCATATTGCATTTATGGCATGTGGATGGTTTTAATTTCCTTACACCACATGATTTACTCAACATTTAATGATAATCACTCTTCCTTTTCTTATCAAAACCATAGGAATTAAGGTAATATTCAATTTTCATTTCTACTTGGATTATAACCCAAATTATTTTCCTGTAACAGTTAAAGACTCTTATATATAAGAAACTTAGATACATGGTTTTGAGCCACTAATGTGTTGATAATTTTTTTCCAGGGATATTGATTAATATTTAAGAATACCGTAAAACACATGTATAATTTTTCTAATAAGTACCACCTGATTCATCATCATATTTATTCGGCATAAGTAAATAATTCTTGATATTTGTGTATAGAATATAAGGGAAGTAATTACTTAACAATATCCTCCAAAACTAATCCCATTCCATAGAATAAATTTATTCCTCTTATCATATATTCTTAATAAGTTTACACTATTTATATGATTCACCTTCATCCAAATAAATTTCTTGAAAATCCTTTTCATGTTTCAAGAATAGGAGAATAAAAAATACCACCTTAATGGTTTTGATCGATTAATAAAAATCTAGGGGACAAGAAAACCCAATAAAATAATTTCAATATCTCCTCAAGAAATAATCAATGGTATGTTTTCCCCCCATTGACAGTGGATAATATCCCTGTGATTCATGGAATAAGAATATTGTGTGAGCATAGAAACCATATTCAATAATCAAAATCCCATTTAATTTACATAATTTGGTGGAAAATAATTTCAATTTCTATTCCATTCATTGTTAGAATGATGCCTTATGGTTCCGTTATTTGACTATAACCCACAAACAATTATTGAGAAACAATAATAGTAGTCAAAACCATCAAATATTAAAACATTTATTGTATGTCTAAATCATGGAGCATTATTTTCATCATATAACACCTTATATTTAACATAGTTCATATATAGTTTTCATTTATTCAAATAAATCACTATATTCCATAAATAAAATGGGAATTAACTAGTTAATATCACCAGGGAGTGTCAACCCATGCTTTCAAAAAGGGAACACTCGCTATCCAGTAGAATGATGGTCCATATATAATCGACTAACTTATAACCCCAAGAAGAATCAGTGTGAAAACCACATTACCATTTAGTATCCAAATAAGGATTTATTTATAGGGAAACCATATAATCCCTTTCATACCAAAACATTATTATGTTATCCTGTACATATGAATTTTTTATAGGGTTTTCTTCTTTCTTTTCTAAACCTAATCTCCAAATATTTACTAAATCCTATGTTAATAGATACTATTGTGGCCCAATATTTCATAGGTAAATATTATATCATTTTATGAATAGTCACTCTATTCAATAAATATACACCGAATGGCTATAAATGATAAGTGTTTTTGGAGAATAGATACACAATCGTCTTATTTTAGGAAATAGCATCAGTGTCTTCAACAATGATATTCACATTTTGATAATTCTATATTCATACCAAAAAAAATTATTCTTCTAAACACTGGAAAGGTGAACATAAGAAATATGGAGCTCGTATGCTTAGTAAGGGTAAACATGGGAGATACAATTGATGATCATGTGATATTATAATATAAGAATAACGGTATGAGATCATAACTATATCATAAAAATTTTATACCCAGTATTTCAAAGATTATAAACAAGATTCATGGAATAAATATTAATCATTTAAAAAATACGTGAATAATAAGAGTGATAAATCAAGAAAAATGAATCCAAAACCTAATTTCATGTCATAAAAATGTGGCACTGTCCTAATTATATAAACTATTTCATATGTAAATGTTATGTAATGTGACCATCAATTCATAGTGGATCAAGAATCCATACTTATTTTCCTTATAATAATAGATCAGTAACTGCCACTTACATCCCATTGTTGATCAAGAAAATCATATTTTATCCCATGGTGGATCAATCAGATCGACTGGTTTCCTATAATGGATCAATCACGTCAACATTAATCCCATAATTATATCATGAGATATAATACGTGACCCAATTCCTTCGAGGACTATATAATTTCAGACCCAAAATTCTAATTATGAAAACCATATAGATGTGATCTATAAGATCGTTGAACATTCATCATGTAATTATATCAAAACCTAGGTAACTAAAATGGGTTTTATAAGAATTTCATAAACTCATCGTAGAAAACCCCATTGAAAATAAATTTTTTTCCTAAAAATCTCATCATAAATAATCATAAACCATAAAAATAAATAATTCCGCCAGTTAAATTTGATTATATCCCTAACAAAACAAAATAAACACCAACTTTTATGGTCATTAATAATGAAAAATTCCATAAAATTATCATTAAAATATTCTTGAAGAACATGTACATTCCACTTTGAAATAAATATTTTATAATTAAAAATTATATTAATATTGTGAAAGTACATTATCATTGAAAATAAACATAGAAACATATAATTTAATTTTCAATGAATTTATCTATAATTAAAGTGGGATATTCTGATTATACCACATATATTAAAACAAATATTTCTTTCATATTTTTTAGTATAAAGGATAACATGATTCATAAAATGTTAGAAATATTCATTTTAAACCCTTATATAAAAATTTAAACATTTTCAAATATAACTTAATCAATCATTGGAGGATTTTAAAAACATTCATGGAACGTTTTTACAAATCATATGCATTGGATATAACATATAGTTAACCGAACATAGAAATAAATTAGATTTTAATTAAAACATCCATTTTGCCTCAATATTTATAAATGAGAGGAAAATGGGGAAAATATTATTCTACATAAATATAATTAGGATAAAAAAGTTATTATAATAGTTATAGTTACATCCATATGTATCTTCATTGGAATAAAAAAACCATATTGATAAAAAATGAGATTAAAACATAAATCATTTACTACTTTGGTATCTTTTGATTCCTAGGCCACATGAATGAAATTAATATAAATGGATATTTAAATATAAATAATTTTTCATTAAAATAATACTAAAAAACGTTTGTGGTAATTATTCAAACCACATTAACGAAAAATTTAGTGAATATAGAATGTCTCAAGGAAATAATAGAGTGACGAAAATCCTTTACCTTAGGTCTGACTTACATCACAAATGTTCGACACTTCAGTTTAAAAATAATATATATTTATTATAAATCTGTTGTATAACCATAACCATAAATTTCATAAAAATATTATTTACATATAACAGTCTATCACTCATTTATTTACAATACTTTATGAAAATCACAATTATGGGTCATAACTGCTTCATTTTCAATGAATGTTTTGTTACGATAGATTTTTTATGAGTACATTGGACTTTATTCCATAATTTGTATAATTTTAATAATGATTGTATATAGAATATATTCATTGAATACATATTAATATTCATCTCTAATGTAATAAATATAAAATTGAAATACGCTATTTATGGAGATAGTCGGACCTTCGTACACATAAATGTTGTTTCAATTTTATGATGGATGGAATAAAAGATAGATAAATAAATGTTAAACTATAAATATTTATTTATATATCATATATATAGTATATATTTATTAAATATATACCAATTACCATTAATTTAAAAATAAAATGAAAAATGTTTCATGTCACTTCGTTGAGGTGGTAGTCCACATGCACACACAAGCAATATTATCATTTTCCAACGGATTGAAAGTAAAGATAGTATTTTTAATATTATAATTTCAAAAGTATAATTAAATAATAAATTTATCACATTTAAATATATAAATATACATATACATATACATATATATATTATAAACAAAATTATATCCACCCCTGATAGTTGGTGATGACAAATGAATTACATATGTTCACAAAGCTATTGTCCATCGTAAAAACGAACGACTATTTTGTTCACCATTAGATATAATACATGAAGAATATTGATTTTTAAATTAAAATTATAACATATCAATAAATTATAGATACCGTTTTTATTATTTCTTCAAAGATGAAAAATATTTTATGAAATTATAAGAGGAAATAAAATGAAAAAACATGGTTAAAGATTATACCTCTCCTCTAGACAACTACCATAGAATTATTCCTAAAGACTTCACGTCATGGTTGTTTATCAAAACAAAAAATATATTAATGGACTGGGATGTACTTGAGGAATTTGGATAGGTATTGGATGAACCAAAAGGATCATTATATGTTTAGAGGATATAAGATAGGGTTCCATTTTATAATTTTTGTGGGTGGAACACTTGTAATTATTCAATGTTTTGAAATATTATCATGTAACATTCTTGGAAAAAATTTAGTGACCAAACCCCTTTTTCATGGAGTTAGTTTCTACATTATTTAGTAGTAATAATTTAAATGGAATATCATCTAAAAGGACTTAACGGTTTTTTAGTCTTAGTAAAATAGATGCATACATGATTCTCATATTATATTTTAAAAAAATAAAACAGAATTGTTTTTTAAAAATAAAATTATTACATCAAGGATATACCAAAATATAATTATTACTACACTTCATGGATTCCTTGTAAATGAAAAGAATAAATCTGATATCAAATGCCTAGTAACGGTTTAATATAGCGGATGTTTTTTGGAATAAATGAAACATAATGAAACTTGAAAAGTAAATAACAGAAAACACATTATATTTAATCAATAACATTAAAATAAGAGCTGGATATGGAATAATAAATATGTAAAGGTTATTAATGTTTATCAAAATCCAATTTATTAAAAAACATTGAATGAAATGCATCAAGATATAATAAGATGGTGAGAATAACATGGATAATAAAATAGCTAAATTCTCACAGAAGGAAATTCTAAATTATTGGATGTCATGTATTGGGAATGTAACCCCCCGACCCTAGTTACCCAGAGTCAGTGCATTATTACATAAAAATGGCATGATAACAAGAGACCAAGTTCCAAATGACCAATTTTTTTAGTTTCCTGAGAATTATTATATACATAAATAATTTTTACTTTACATCATGAAATAAAAACACAACATTGTGTACCCATTGAAAACACTCATATCCTTTGGCCTATACTTGAAGGTTAATAATAATATACTACTTCACATCCTGGGAAAAAGAAAACATAATAAAGGGGAGTGCTCAGATGCTCAGTATGGATGATTATATAGCAGAAACTATCATAAATAAGCATAAACATTTACAGAAATGTATAAGACTAAAACACCAGCCTTTTAATCTTAAACATAAGAATAATTATGCAATGATTAATGAAATAATACCATTCAATTTTTTCACATGGATATTATACTAGTTGAATAATCACATGTAATATTAATAGGTAATTTTATAATGATGGAATACCTAATGCCGGACATCATAACCAAATAGTCAAGGCCTCATTCCACGATTATAAATAATATTTTTTCAAGGGATTGTGTTATGAAACTAGTATGTCTCATGATACCCACCGTTTCATCAAGGAGCTATAGTGGGCTCCACCCATCACCTACTAAGTCTAATGCATTCCTCAAATGAAAAGGTTGAAACATTACATAAACATTTGTATCAAAACTAGCATAGAAAATATTAATACTTTAACCATAAACAAAGAAGGGTATAAAAATAGCACATCCATGGTAAAAAATATCAAAAAACCATTAATTAATTTTTTATTATTGCATCATATTAAATCAATATCATATAGGTGTAAAATCCATCAAAGTATATTGACATATATGAAATCAAAACATTTTGAGAGAAATATATCTTTTTATTTTGAAATAATGTAAAAGTAACATAATAATAAAAGAAAACACTAATTTTGAAAATATTATTATAAGTTTTTACGAATATATTCTAAGTTGTTATAACAGTGGAAAATATCTTCAATCACCGTATAAGTTAAAATAACATCCTTTCTTTAATTTTATCAAAAAAGTCATAAAGGACATTGTTTGGAAAATGACGGAATGATTCCTTTATAAAAATGTAAAAAAAGTTAAGCAAGTGTATAAATGAATATAACCCATAGTGTATGAAATATTTAAAATGTTTTGAAATAAATTTTTAAGAAACATAGATGTGGATGATAAAGGGTTCCTGGTAGGTACTCAGGTATAAACAACATGGGATAATGATCAAATTTAGAATTAACCCTTGCCTTGTACTTTTCCATGGTGGAGGTTATGTTAAACTCCCATATAATTGTTAAATAATTTTTATTAAATTTTACAAGAACCACATACATAAATATGATATAATATAAAACCTAATAATATTCCGTTATTAAAAATATTTAATAATTTAGTAGTATCATTGTTTTGGGTGTTATGTGGCTTGCCTTCTTTTATATTTTTTGTTATATAAGTCATGTTTATTATCGGTAGGATATATTTGGTTCATATATCGAATTATATTAAGTTCTTAAACCTTATTTTCAATCATAAAATGAAAAATATTCTTGAATGGTTATGATGGAAATGAATATCAACGCATTGATGGAGATGATAATCTGTACGTACGCAGGAGCGAAAATATCATTATATTGATGGTAAAAAAGTATATAATTGGATGTTATATCATATATAAATAATAATTAACATGTTATATTTATTATTTACATCAATTATATTCATTATTATACCCATCCAAATAATGAAGTTTTGATTAACAAATTACACCACGACGTAGAGACAGTAAGTCGTACGTACGCACATATGGTTACTTTGTCATTCATAGGATGGATAGAATAATGAATATGGTTGTACCATATTTATAATAACATCTCAGTATGTATAAGGTAATTTATTTATTACTTTTTATGGAAACAACAAATATAATTGAAGTGGAAGAAGAAAATAACATTAAAAGAAGTGATGAAACTATTACCTCTTTTCCGGTTCTTCATTAGGATTTGATAAAAAAGCCTCTTCAGGTGTCCATTATAAAACATGTAAGGCCTCTTGGATGATTTTGAGTTAGTTGGGAGGATATTTGAGTAGGTTTGGGCAGAGAAAAATGGATTTGGACTTCGGATTTTGAGAGAATGGGTAGTACACTTTTATAAAAGATGTGAGGGCCACATTAGGAATGGATTAAAATATTAATTTATTATAAAATTATTTTCTATTTTTAATTTCTCCAAAAGAATTTATTTCGTGGGTAATGTGGGGATGTGTCTAAAACCACTCAACCAATAGGTTTTAGATAGGTTTAGTTCATCATATTAACCTTATCTTTTAGATATAACTCTTCGTTAAATAGTTTAACTATTACCATGTATTTTTGTATTATTTAAATAAATGGTTAAAAAATATTATAAAATCCATTAGAAACCCAAGTGGTTCATGATTTAAAAATATAGCATTATCTATGTCCCTTGTCCAAACCTTATATTTTTAGGAATATTATATCATTAAATAATATTGTATTTTTTTATAAACTCATGTATGTCAATTTTGACACTATTTGGTACATTGTTTTTGTGAAAGTCAAAACAACACTATCACTTTGAAAATAATTTATTTAATTAACTCCAAAATGTCATATTAACATATAAAAATTAGTTTAGTGCATCAAAAGACTCAATTAAAATTTATTTTGATATTTATAATATCAATTTTCCTAACCTTTCATTAATAATGAAATTACTACATCATCATTATGTTGTAAAATAAAATAATTATTTAATGTCTAAAAATTTTAAATAAAATACGATCATGTAGGAAATTTATTTGTTTTATAATTAATATTAATATTCACATTTATTTTATGTATAAACATATTTTAAAAATATTTTAGTTTTAAAAATGTTAATTTAACCCTTTTAATTATTCTTTGAATAAAATAATAATAAATGATTTAATCTAATCCAAGGGGATCAAAGATGTAACGCCCCGACCCCAGATACCCAGAGTCGGTGCATTAATACATAACATTGGCATGATTACAAGGAATGATGTATCGAAGGACTGATCAGTTTAGCAGTCTTGGAAAATAGATTACATACATGAATGTTACATTGCACATTAAGACATACAAAACAACACAAATAATCAATATGAATGCCATTATTCTATTGTCTTAACCCTGAATGTCAATAAAATTACACATCTTGGAATCCTGGGAAAATTAAAACATTGAAATGGGTGAGCTCAAATGCTCAGTAAGTGTAAGCAATATAGCATACAATTTCATAAATAAGAATAAACATTTAAGGAAATGTATAACAAAAAAAGCCTTTTAAAATTGAACTTCAACATAATATGGTAGAAATAAAATGAAATAATTCCATTTACTTATTCACATGGATATTATACTAATCGGATAATCACATGCAATAATAATAACCACTTTCATAATGATGGAATGCATAATTCCAGACTATCATAACCACGTAGCCAATGCCTCGTGACAAGACTACAAATAATATTTTTTCAAGGCCTCATGCCAAGACAATATTTGTCTCATGAGACCTACCAATGCATCAAGGAGCTATAGCGGTCTCCACCCGTCACTTACGAAGTCCAATGCATTCCCATATGAAATGGTTTAAACATAACATAAACATTCATATTAAAACTAACATACGAAATGTCAATACTTTCTCCATGAACCATGAATGGTATAAAAATAACACATCCACAGTAAAACATATCACAAAACCTTCAATGGATGTTTTTTATAATAAATCAACTTCAAATAAAATTAAAATCCATCAAAGGATGTTGAAATAGATAAAAATGATGAGTAAAACATTTTGAGAGAAATATCCTTTTTGTAAAATCATTTAAAAGTCACACATTTATAAAGGAAGTAATTTAAAATAGACTTTTGAATCAAAGTGTCATGTACCACATTGAAACATTTGAAAAGAATTATCATTTCAAAACATTCATGTCCATATAAATAAATCCTTAAAATCATTTTGAAAACATGGAAATTAATTAAAAAGATTTAGAAAGATAAATCGTAAAAAACTTTTGAAATTCTGATCTTGATAAAGAAAATATTTAAAAATCCTTAAAATATTCATTTTGAAATAAGTTTTATGAAAAATGGACATGGACGATAAACATTTCCCAGTAAATACTTACACATAATCAATCTCGAATAATTATGAGATTGAGGAATTAACCCTTACCAATTTGATAACTTAGAAACATACAACCCATGAAATAGGAATCATACAATGAATATGTAAATAAAAATAAATTAATGTGTATTGCACAATGAATACAATTATGGGCAGTACATACAACACAGAAAAGGTATTAGTGGCAATATGGCATGAATCTCAAGGGAATAAGGTGTGAGATGAAAACCCCTTACCTTGCACTTTCCTTTAGTCGAGGGTACATTTAACCACCTGTGTGAAGATAGTAGTTTGTTATTAAATTATACCATAACCATATTAATATTTTTGATATCATACATGATTCATTTATGACTTTATATTACACATTTAATAATAATTTCCATGTTCAGTTAACATTTCGGGTAATAATCACTTTATTTATCTTACGTGTTTTAACTTGTCACTCTTGGTTGTATCACTTAGATCATGATTTAAATATTTCTAGAATATAAAACATGATAAATATATAATATATATTTAGAATATTAATATGTATAATAGACATATATATGAAATGGAAAACAACGTTTATGGAGACGGTAGTCCGTACGTATGCATAAACGCTGTTTCTGTTTTCATATAGTATTGAACGGAAGTAAGTGAATAAGATATATATAAGTACATAAATCCTTATATATAAAAATATATCTCCAGTATCATTATTATGTCATATATTACATACTTATTAGTAATATATATTTTTATAATCATCGATGAATGGTAAACTTGGAAATGAATCTCATCACGTCGTGGAGATGGTAATCCATACTTACGCACGAGCGAAAATATCATTCTTTTGATATTATAATAATATATAATTGGATGGTATATCATATATACTGAATAATTATCATGATATATTTATTATTTATATTAATTAAAAATCATTTTTATACCCATCCAAATAATAATATATTGAATAACAATTACACCACGACGTGGAGACGGTAAGCCGTAAGTACGCATGTATGGTGACATGTCATTCCCAGAATGGATAGAATACTGAATATGGTTGTACCGTATTTATAATAATATAACTGTATATAGGAGATACCTGATTCATTATTTTAGAATGGTAATAATAATGAAATAAGAAGTGGAAGAAGAAAGGAATTTGAAAATTGGTGGTGAAATTATTACCTCTTCTTCGGGTTCTTCCTTTTGATTTGATCAAAAGGGCTCCTTAGTATTTGTTTTCTAATGGATCAAAAGTGGATTATTTAAAGGTTAAGGTGGTTATAGGTCTAAAACCACTCAACCAAAAGTATTTAGACAGGTTTGGTTTACTATATTAGCCTTATCTTTAAGTATTAACTCTTAGTTAATTAGTTTCACTTTTACAATGTCTCTTTGTATTTTTATATTATATAATTAATAAACATACTATATACATCCAAGAGACCCCCAAGTGGTCCATTAATGATAACAATATCACGATATAAGTATTTTGTATGAACCTTAGATTTTTAGAAATTTAATATCAATTAATAATATAATATTTGTTTTAAAAACCCTTTTATGTTAATTTTGATACTATTCAATAATTGTCTTTTGTAAAAATCATAACAGAATGATTAATTCGTAAAAAGTTAATTAAATCAATTCTAATATGTTATATTAGCATATAAAATAAGTTTAATTCATCAAAATACTCAACCAAAAGTATTTAGACAGGTTTGGTTTACTATATTAGCCTTATCTTTAAGTATTAACTCTTAGTTAATTAGTTTCACTTTTACAATGTCTCTTTGTATTTTTATATTATATAATTAATAAACATACTATATACATCCAAGAGACCCCCAAGTGGTCCATTAATGATAACAATATCACGATATAAGTCTTTTGTATGAACCTTAGATTTTTAGAAATTTAATATCAATTAATAATATAATATTTGTTTTAAAAACCCTTTTATTTAAATTTTGATACTATTCAATAATTGTCTTTTGTAAAAATCATAACAGAATGATTAATTCGTAAAAAGTTAATTAAATCAATTCTAATATGTTATATTAGCATATAAAATAAGTTTAATTCATCAAAATACTCAAATTATATTTATTTGGGTATGTATAATATCAGTTATTTTAATGTTTCACTATTATAGTAATTACTGCATCATCATTATGTCATAAATAAATTAAATTATTTAATGTCTAAAAATTATAAATAAAATATCCTTATGTAGGAAATCTATGTACCTTTCTAATTAATATTCATAGTCTAAAATCCAACATATATAACCCTATGTAAATTTTTGTTTCTATAAGATATATGCTTATGTCATTATTGTATTTATTTTAACTTAATTAATATAATGTGTCATTATCACTTACAAGTGGATCCATGGGGTCCAAGAATCGACCCAAAGATGCCCATGGTTGGACATGTATGAACCAATAATGTTAGGACACGTTTTCGGGTAATTTAGTATTATTATAATATTATTTTTTAACCCTTATATACCGGATTTACCCTTTAACCATGGTAAATAAAATATTTACCCAAGTAATTATACAAAATGTCTAAAAATAAAAATTACCTATTTACACAATTTGAACATCCTGATTCCAAATATGGAATACATTTTTAAAAATTCAAAACACAGAAGTGGTAGAAGTTAATTTAAAATTAATTACTGTTGTTAAAACAAAAAGGGTGTTTTTAAGAGATAATAACGATCAAAATATTGACACTTGTTTATGTCTGGTTTAATTGTAAATTTATGTACAATGACAAAAATTTTATTATATGGTAAAAATATATTCTAAATATACTTTAAAACCACTCAAATTAATAACTTATCACTATTAATTATTTTTATTAAAAAAGTTTTTTTTAATTGAAATTTAGTAATTTTCACTATTCATCAAAATATAAAAGTTATCTGAAAAGTACCAAATTTTCACCCTAAGCTAATTTCAATATTACGTATCCAAAAATGAAATCCTTTTTTAATGATAAAATTTATAAAATTTAAAAAAGCAGGTATTACTATTCATAACGGCTAGTTTGATTTGTTGTGGTGTGTTAGAATCTTGAAGTTGTGTACAATGCACGCCATTGAATTATTCAAAGGGAAATGTACCATGGAAGCTTGGGGTATTTCATTGTAAATTTTTGATGTCCCCATTCTAAAGAATAAATTTATTTAGTCAAATTGAATATATAAAAGTTTAAAATATTGGATTAAAAAAATTGTTTCTCTATTATAAGTTGGTAAAAGTGAATTTTTTTGAAAAATAATTTTTTTATCTGAAAAAATGAATTTTTTCTTAAATTATGTTTAAGAAACTAATAATATATATTCTAAAATTATAAGGATTATATAATGTTTAAAATTTAGTTAATACTATTCATAACCTCTTTTGAACGGCTTGTTTGGTAAGTCACGGTGCGCTTGAACTCGGTGTTGCATGTAGTTCATGTTATTGAATTATTTTGAAGAAATAACACACTATGAAATCTTGGGGTGTTACAAAAGAGGGTCATATTTTATTCATGATTTTTATTTTGGTCTAAAAACCCTTATCCAAATTAATTATGAAATGTGATAGGGTAATTATAATATCATTTGTACCATTATTTAACCTATTTACTTTTAACTGTGGTAAATAAAATTCAAAAATTACTATTCACCCAAAATAATTTTCATCCTATTTAAAAAAAATTAATTAATAATTTAAAATGTGCCTCTCATATTTTTAATAATCAATTCACATAAGTTGTAAAATTACATTTTATACAAATTTGCAAATGTTCCTAGATGGTAGGTAAAAGACGTTAAAATACTCAATAAAATTTTATACAGATACTTTTATTATAAAATGAAATCAATGAATTAAATTGAACTTATATAGGTATTATGTATTTATTTTGAAAAAAAATAAATTTAAATAAAATGAAAATTATTTAAATAAAAAGTCAGTATTAAACAATAACGTAGTATTTTTCACCATTTATAAAAAATGGAATGTTTTCAGAAAAATACCAAAACATTTACCCTGTGATAATTTTAATATTCTGAATCCAAAAATGAAATCCATTTTCAAAAATAAAATTTATAAAATTTCAAAATGTTGGTATTACTATTCATAATGGCTAGTTTGATTGGTCCTGGTATGCTAGAACTCGATGCAGCGTACATCACAAGCTATTGTATTATTCAAAGAGAAGAATAACATGGATGCTTGGGGTGTTACATTCTTCCCTTATTAAAATAATTTCATCCATTAAATTTCTAGAATACTACGGCATATGATGATTTTGGGGGTTCTTAATCATACTTTCCTAGGGTTCTCAGGTTTCCCTTCTATCTTATGGATTCTACAGAGAAAATTTACTAGATTAATTTTACGGTTTCTCAACACATGTACTCTGGTATCAAGAATCTTGATATTCTCTCCACAATAAGACAGATCAGGTTTCAGTTCTATTTCTCAATAGGTGAGTACATGCATTGGGTCGGGCATGTATCTTCTAATTAGTGATACATGGAACACTTCTGGAACTTTGGAGAGACTAGTAGGAATTTCCAAATGATAATCTAGAACTATAATCTGTTATCGAATTTGGAGAGGTCTGATTTACTTCGGACATAATTTACCCTTCTTACTGAATCATATAACACCCTTCCATGGAGATTCCTTCTAGAAAACATGATCTCCTTTTTAAAATTCCAAATCCTTCATTCAGTTATCGGCATATTTCTTTTCCCTACTTTGAGCTGCTTTCATGTGGGTATGGATAATCTTTACCTTTTCCATTGTTTCCTTAACAAGTTATGGGCCTACAATTTTTCTTTCACCTACATCATCCGAACAAGTTGTTGTGCGACATCTCTTTCCATAAAATTCTTCATGTGGTTCCATATGAATACTTTAATGGATGATATTGTTATAGGAAAATTCTTCCAGAGGTAAATATTGAATCCACATACCTTAAAACTCATGTTATCAATATCTCAACATGTCTTATAAGGTTTGAATATTCTGTTCTGATTTTCCATCAGTTTGAGGGTGGTAGGCAGTGCTAAAACTATATTTAGTATCCAGGGCCTCCTAAAGACTTTTCTAGAATCTTAATGTAATATGGGGATCACAATCAGAAAAAATTGAAAAGAGTACTCCATAAAGTCTTATAACTTAATTAATAAATAGTCTTGTTAAACGTTCAAGTGGTAAATTTTCACCTATAGTAAGAAACGTTGCAGACATTGTAAGATTTTCAATGATGACCCATATTTCTTTATTTCTTCCAGAATTATTTCGTATCCCTATTAAAAATTTCATCTTAATATCATCCCATTTACACTCAGGTATGGGAAGAGGTTGCACGACTCCTCTCTGATGTTTTCTTCCAGCCTTCACATATTGAGAAACCATACATCTTCAAATATAATCAGCAATCTCCCTTTTCATGTGGTCCCACCAAAAACATTCCTTAAAATCTCTATACATCTTAGTGATACTTGGGTGTATAGTAAAATTGGATCTATGAACATCATCCCACCATTCTATTTTTTAGATCAGCTATATAAGGAACACAGAGTCTCTTCCCAAATTTAAAAATTCCATCTTCATATACGATGTCAATCAGTCTCCCATCATTCACAACTTTAATTTTATTTTGAGACTCTTCATCATCAGTCTGATAACTCTTTATTCTTTATAGTAAAGATGGTTTGTAAAACATTTGAAAAAGTGTGGATGTTTTACCTTCCATGATTATTCCCATACCCATATTTACTAGATCCATGAACATATGATCCCTTTCAACTCTCATCATGATAATATATCAATGATCCTTTCTTCTCAAAACATCATCCATCTAATTTTCCTTTCATGGGTAGTAGTGTATATTGAAATCATAATCCTAGAGTTGTTAAAGCCATCACCTTTTCCTCATGTTGAGTTTGTTCTGTGTGAAAATATACATCAAACTCTTGTGAACAATATATATACCACATTTCTTCCCAATAGATTGTGTATCCATATCTTCAGAGAAAAGATTACAAATTCTAACTCAAGATAATCATTAGTATAGATTTGTTCATGTATTTTTAGCTACCAAGATGTATAGTAAATAACTCAATCATTTTTCATAAGGATATAACCATGTCCTTTCATTGAATCTGTCATGACCCAACCCTACCGGTCTCGAGCTTTAACGTCCCCAAGACCGCCTCCATAGGCAAGGGGCTGGAGACAAGCGTTGAAGGCATAAAAACCATAGGGAGGCCTTTGGCTAATTACTTATACACACAGCCCACTCAATGAAGAAGTGTATAGTAAATAGAAAACCAAAGAAAAATCAAAAATAACGAAACCACAGTTATGCATCATCTTCTAAATAGAAAAAAAAATAATGTGCTGAAAAGTACTGACAAAATAACTGAACAGAAAAAATTAAAAAACACGCACCCAACCCAAAAGGTTCCACAACCCATCCAATGGTAAAAAAATGTAAATAGCTGGTGAGTCTCACACCTGAAATTCTTACTATGATTAGTGAACACAGCCCAAGATCCTATGTCCTCTACACTCCTCCGTAGTCTAGATCAACCTATCTTTCCTATGCAAGGGAACATCTAGTGTGCGTAATGCCCTAAAAGGGGCGAGTATAAAGATAGTCAGTAGGATGTTCCGAAATCTCGAGGGAGCAGCAATGGAGGTACCAAAATGGTGAGCAATATAGAGAACAAGGAACAGTGAAAGAGTATAGTAAATAGAGTGCAACTCAACACATAAAAAAAGAAATTAGACTCATCCATCCAAGAGGATCTAGACACAGAAAGCACATGGCATACCCCACGTGTCTTCGCCCTTCCTAGGAGGATAGTATCTGTACCCAAGGAGTGTGAACAAAAGTAGGGGGTATATATATATATGCTCAACAAGAAACCCGAATGAGTACGTAAGGGGATATCCATCTCCACGCTCAGCCCAGGAAAATTGTCCACAGTTCTATGGGTAACCATCATTATTTACTAATATTATCGCACGTCAAATCTGTCTGATCTCTAAACTGTACAACCAAGGTTCCGCTCTGGTAATCACAGAGAAAAGTCACTGACTAGCCTCATAGAAAGGGCTGAGTCTGAAAGATGTTGTCGAGTAACCCACTACCCCCGCCCAGTTGGAGGGTAAATTCTATGAGGTCATCGGGTAACCCACTGCCTAGCCCTACTAAAGGGTAAAACCTAAAGTCAACGGGTAACCCACTGCCCACCCCCGCTAGAGGGTAAACCCTTAAGTCAACGAGTAACCCACTGCCCTTTCCTGTTGGACAGTAAACACAAAAGTCAATGGGTAACCCACTACCCAGCCTCATAGGAGGGTAAACCCTGATATGTCGGTGGGTAACACACTATCCAGCCCTACAGGAGGGTAAACCGGACGTTGGTCTGATAACTCAGCACTGCTCGTGCCATCACTGGGTGGAACTAACATCGCTACCGTGCGTTGGTCGGAGAGCATCAAGGGAACTTCCGAGCAATGACCATTCATGTATCCATAATTAATGAAATCTAGATAGAGGCCCCATATGCAAAATCATATTCCACAGTTGTAATTCTTGCGGAGAAGCACGTGAGATAGATTATTTACATGCCGGAAACGGACTCCCGATGAAAAAGTTATTCAACACCACTTTACGCCCATACATCATCTCGTGGAGCCCACACCTCATTCCTAAAAAAGGTCGGATGAATTGTGCCATCGTGATGATATCAGAAAAACACACCATAATGACTACTTATTTTCCCCGAAGAGACGTTTGAGGAAAAAGTCGCAAAACGCAGCTCACAGCTTAAAAGACGGCTCGTGGGGCCCACACATTAACTATTACATCGACGCCTAAAACCACCCTAGGCTATGTTGTCTCAATGCCAGGTTTACAATTCCATTGACGGTGGCTTAAACGAACTCAAGATGTGTTCACCCCATTCTAATGAAGAATTTGGGCGAAGCGCTAAACAATACATAAAGGTGTGTCACGCCACCGAACCCCTGTCTCAAGAATTAAAAATCCCCGATTCCATCTCTAACAACATAAATCGATCTGAAAATTTCATTTTCTTAGAATGCATGCAAAAGCGACACCCTTAGTGAAAGTTATGGGTGTTCGAAGACAATGGGGTTAAACCCTTAGGGCTGGACCGGTCCGGACTAGCCGGTCCACCCAGCCTGGGCCAGCCCACACCAGCCGGCCTGACCCACAGCGTTGGCCCGTGACCCTTATGCATGGCCCGACCACTTCCCCACGGTCCACTCGTGATGACAGACCATTATGGCTGGTCGATGTCCCACACGGAGACCCGCCGAAGGCGTGTCTCATTCTCCAGCTCGGGGTCGCACCCCGGGACCCTGTCACGCCCCGCACCGGCGACCACCACGCTGGTCTGTCGTAGACGCCCACCATGCCGCCACCTAGGAGTCACCGCGCCGCTATCTGGGAGCCATTCTGCTGCCACCTGAGAGCCACCGCGTCAACCGTCATCGCCAGCCGGACCACCGCATGGAGCTGCCAAAAAATCCTGGAACCACCGAAAAACCAAAAATTTGGCTGGAAAACTTCTAAGGGCCACCCTGGGTGCCCCGAGACTCAGATTTCCAATCCGAGAAGAGAGTTGTAAATCTCGGATCAAATCCTACAAAACTATGGTTTTTTCCCAATAGGAAAACTTCATTTCAACACTACAAATTACATTTCAAGAGGTTTTAGAAATTAAAAATGAAAATACACGAGCCTACCTCGCAGGGCGTAGCCCGTCGCTTCGCCGACGATCCACCAGAGCCGCCACACCATGGAGAGGTGGGGAGAGGGGATTGATGCTTGTTGAGAGGGATTCCTCCTGGGAGAGGAAACTGGGAAGAGGGATGAGGGGTGTGTGTTTAAGTTGGAGATAAAATATTTAAAAAATTAATTAGTTTTAAACTCCCACCAGTAGGCTCGTACCAAAACACTCGATGGGGTCAAGGTTGAGCTGCTCATAGGGTAAAAACAATGTTTTGAGCACAAAATTGGTCCTGAAATTTTAATCCAAACCTCTGTTCAGAAGTTATAATGTTTACGCCTGAGGCCGATAAATTACGAAAATGCCCCTAGTGGCGATTTTCGCAGAATGGTCGTGCCTGCAAAAGTGACACCCCGCTTAGGGCAAACGACACGTACCAGACTCAATGATGCCCTCGTTTTTCCCATCCGAGCAACTATTTAGGAGTTATTCTATTTTTTTTTCATGTCTAGTTTGGACACACTCAAATCTAATTCTGACCACACTAGGGATAGGAATCACACACTGTGTGAACGCCCTGCTCTAGAATAACATCAAGAAAATTTGAAAGTATTACAGGCTCAAAACCCTGGTTCTTACATAATTCCATCCATCACATTCTTCATCCTATAAAAACAAAACTACAAAAACAACTTGGGATACTGAGCCTTCATCTAGCTCTCCCATTCCCAGGTGCTCTCCTACACCCTCCCATGATACAACAACACACAAACCAAAGGAATGTTTCATCAACACAGTGTTCACACCTGCTGGTCCTCAATCACCATCTGGTGCTCCTCTAAGGTGGGTCCATACTCGATGTCCATATGTCCCTAGTCGATAATGTTCATTGGGTAAAGAACGTATTTCTTTAGCTGTGACGTGTGGAAGATTTCATGCACCCTCTCTAGCTGTGGGGGTAGATCAAGATGGTAGGCAACCCCACTGACCTGGCACATGATCTAAAAGGGCCCAATGAACCTCGGGGACAACTTGCCTCCCGGGCTGATCCTCTGTGTTCCACACCGTGGGGAGACCCTCAGAAAGACATGGTCCCCCTACTCAAACTCTAAAGGCCTATGATGAAAATCTTCCTAGGACTTTTTTCTGCTCTGAGTCATCCTCATATGCACATGGATGACCTGGACCTTCTCCGTTAGCATCCACACCAACTATGGGACCATGAGAAAGGTCTCCTCGACCTCTGTCCAGCATAATGGTGACTTGTAGGGTCTCTCATAGAGGGCCTCAAAAGGTGAAATGTCAATAGTCGAGTGGTCACTGTTTTTATATGTGATGTCTAACGGGGGCAGGTGATCCTCCCAACATAGGCCAATGTCTATCACACATGCCCTGAGCATATCCTCCAATGCCTGGATAGTGCGCTTGGTCTGCCCATCTGTCTGGGGGTGAAAAGTTGTACTCATCCACAACCGAGTCCCAAATGCCTCCTGCAGGCCTCGCCAAAAACACGATGTAAACTGTGATTTTTGATTGGAGACGATCATCGAGGGTACTACATGAAGGTGTAAGATCCCTCTAACATAAAGTTGCCCTAGACTCTCCACTGAACTCTGCTCCCTGATGTCAAGGAAGTGTGCCGACTTCGTGAGTCGTTCCACTATCACCCAAATGGAATTGTGACCCTTCACTGTGCGCGGAAGTCTTATGAAGAATTACATAGATATGACAACCCAATTCCACTATGGGATATCAAGGGGCAACAAAAACCCTGTAGGAACCTGATTCTTTTTATTCACCAGCTGACAGGTAAGACACCGAAAAACGAACTCAGCTACGCTCCGCTTAATGTCGGACCACTAAAACTACTGTTGAAGGTCTATGTACATCTTCCCCAAGACGGGATGTACAACCAATGTAGATTTTTGGAACTCCCACATCACCTCCTCTTGCATCTCCACTGGTACTACAGCTCACCCTTGGAATAGGATCTTGTGATTCCCTACTTCAGAATACCCATCGGTTGCACCCCCCGTGGATATCTTCACACACAGTACCTCACTGTCGACATCCACCATCTGTGACTCTCACACACACTCATGGAGCGAAGGATTCAACGCCATTGACTATAAAAAACAGTACCCTCTTGCCCCACCAAGGTCAGCCATATGGAAGCCAACTGCTCTGACGCTTCTCGCACTAAACAAGCCTGGGACATTCTACTAAGAGAATCTGCTACTACATTGACATTCCCTGGAGTGTAGAATCTCTCAAAATTATAGTCTGGAAGAAACTCAAGTCTACACCTCTTCCTCAAATTCAGATCTCTCTATGTGATTATGTACTTGAGGATCTCGTGGTCTGAGTAGACCACAAAACGCTCACCCAGAAGATAGTGTATCTATAACCTCAAGGAGAAAACCACTGTTACCAGCTCTATATCATGAGTCACATAATTCTTCTAATGGGGCCACCATTTCCTCGACCCATATGAAATCAATGCCCGCTACTGCAACAACAGGCATCTGAGCCCAGCTCATGATGTGTCGTTGTACACCACGAAATCAACTCCCTCCTATGGCAGCCTCAACTCTGGAGGATTAGTTAGCCACTTTCTCAACTCCTTGAAGGCCTTTTGGGACAGATCAGTCCAGGTGAATGGTCGTCCCTTCCGCATCAACAAAGTCAAAGAGGCAAAAATCCTGGAGAAATCTTCCACAAACCTCTTGTAGTACCCTGCCAAGCCATGGAAGCTCCACACCTCTGACTCATTCTTTGGTGGGTCCCAAACAAGAACATCCTCTATCATTGCGGGATATAAGGCTAAACCCTATTCCGAAATGACATGCCCCATAAATTGAACCCCATGAATCAAGAACTGACACTCTGAGAGCTTCCCATACAGCTAGTTCTTCCGAAGTAAGTCTAGGACCATCCTCAAAAGCTCTGCATGCTCCTCCTCCATCCCAGAGTAGATGAGTATGTAGTCAATAAAGACAACCAAAAACCGGTCCAAGTACAGCTAGAAGGTCATGTTAATCAAATCCATGAAAATATCGGGGTCATTCATCATGCCAAATAGAATCACCAAAAACTCAATGTGCCCATAATAACAATGGAAATCCACCTTCAGGATGTCAGCCTCATGAACCTGCAACTGGTGGTACCCGTATTGAAGATCAATCTTGGAGAACCACTTTACACCTCTCAACTTGTCAAAGAGGTCGTCGATCCTCAGCAAAGGGTACTTTCTCTTTATCATAGTCTAATTAAGGCTATGATAATCTACAAAAAGCCGCAGACTCCCATATGCCTTTTTCACAGCAAAACTGGAGCTGTCGAGGGGGACACACTGGGCCTAATGAATCCCTTCTCACGAAGGTCCTCTAACTAAATTCAAAGCTCCCAATGCTCTATTGGTTCTATCTGATATGTTTCACATGATATTGGGGAAGTCCCTGACTGCATGACAATATAGAACTCCATCTTTCACCTCGGAGGTAGCCCTGAGACATTCTTGGGAAAGACGTCCATGTAGTCCTCTACAATGGTTGGGATCTAGGTGCATGTAGATTCTACTATTCCAAGATCCATGCTCTCCAACTAGTGAGAAAAAGGTCATGGTCTCCTACTCAGATTACCCTTCTACTCTGCCTGGAGGTCTCGTTCACCAAGGTTGTTGAACCTCGTCCCATCAGAATGGATGCATCTGACTAGTCTACACAGAGAGTCAATCTGGTCATGAACCATGGAAAGCCAATCTCTGCCCAAGATGACATCATAAGGTTCTATCATGATGATGAGTAGGTCCCACAAGAAAATCTCTCCTCCAAACGACAGTTTACACTGTCTGCAAATAAAGGTCAGAAACGAGGCACTTCCCATTGTAACCTTGAGGCTAAGTGTAGGTGTCAGAACCACTAGTGGAAGCTCCAAATTCCATACCAAAATCAGCGATATAAAGAAGTGGCTGGAGCTTGTGTCTACTAGTACTGAAGCAATCATAAATTAAACACAAAGTGTACCTCAGACCATCTCATGTGTTGGGGGGTCACAAACACCCATAGCCTGAAGCTGCTCACATCCCCTACCACCACCTCCCTAAGCCTGGGGTGGGATGCCTAGTGGTAGCGGTAAAAGGACAACGAAACGACGTCCCCCACCTCTAGGTCCTGCTACTCTTCCTATGCCACTAACCTGATGGCCACCCAGTCCTCGCCTGGGGGATCCCTGCTCATGGTGCTTCCTCTGCCACCGTGGTGTGCCCACTGCCTACCACAGCTACACGGTATGCCTGGTTGGGTGGTCCTGTGCTAGGTGACCTCGTCCATCACAAGCATAGAAATGACTCTATCATGACTACCCCCGTTCTATATGACGCCACTACGATGTACGATCCTTTCACTGAGTCTACTCACTGAAGGGTCTCCTCGACCGAGGCTCTATTATCTGGCACATGCCTGCTACCGAAGACTCTGCTCTAAATCGGCCACTCCTAGGCCCTGCCAGCTAGTATCCCTTAACCATGAATCCCTCTATCATAAGAAACCACTCTAGCATCCTAACATAAGTAGGGATGCCCAGGGGATGTACACTAGCATAGACCTCCCTGCGAAGACCTTCCTCAAACTTCTTCTCTCGAAAGTCACTATCGCGGACCATATCATGTGAGTAGCATGTCAGATCGTTAAACCGGGCTGAGTACTACTCCACGATAATCCCCCCTTCCTCAGCTCTAGAAGCTCCTGAATCGGAGTAGAGCATAAAAAATAGGGTAAGTACTCTCATAGGAAGTGCTTCTGGATGCTATCCCATGTGAGAGGCGACTCATCGTGGGTCTGTGTAAGCAACCCCCACCAACGCCCAACCGTCTCAAGGAAAAGGCTGGCATCTTGGGCTACCATCTGGTCCGCCGGTGTCCGTACAAGCCTGAAAAGTCGGTCCATGGACTCAATACCGTCTTCTGCCACCTAGGGATCCGGGTCCCTGTGGAACTTCTGTAGCTTCTGATACTAGATGTCTCAGAGCGCACTCATCCTACCCTCATCCTCGGCTTGTGATGCTAGTACTAAATGATGCTCTCCATGTGGAGTGGATACTACTGAAGCACTAGGTGGAAGGGATAATGTGAGGGTCCCTAAACCAATGCCTCATCGCTCACAAGGTCGTATTCATGAACTGGAGAGGGTAACCTATCTGGCTGCTGTCATTGGGGCATCCTGAAAATTATCAAGGATTACCGTGATTAGATGAGAATATATATATAACAGTAATCAAAAAGGGGAGCTTTCTCAACAACGACAGTAAAATAATTAATCATACCAGATGCATGTTCCATTGTTCCCGGCAACAAATGTCTCAGAGTGCCGAGTCGAAAAGTGGGTTATCAGGGTCCTGGTGAATGGATATGTCAGTCGCCCATACCATCACTGGACTCCCTAGCCTGAGAGACGCTCTTGATACACGTCGACACTTTTGCCCTAAATCCCAAGAAATTTCTTTTTAGGGACGTCCGAAAAATGCACAATGGAACAAACAACCTCTGATACCACATTGTCACAACCCGACCCTACCGGTATCGAGCTACAACTTCCTCAATCCTGCCTCCATAGTCCAGGGGCTGGTGACCAGTGCCAAAGGCGTAACAATCTTAGGGAAGACTTTTCCTAAGTACCTGTACACATAGCACACTCAATGCAGAAGTGTAGAGTAAAGTGAAAAACAATGAATGAAAAACTATAACCCAACCATAGTCATGCATCGAATTCTAAATAGAAAAAAAATAAAGTGCTGAAAAGTACTGACAAGATAACTGAACAGAAAATGGGACAAACACGATCCCAACGTGAAAGGTGTCACAACCCAGCAACAGGTAAAAAAAAGTAAATAGCTGGTGATTCTCACTCCTGATAGTCCTACTACGACCACTTAATGCAACCCAGGCTCCTGTATCCTATATGCTCCTCCGTAGTCTCCATCAACCGTCTGTTGTCTGCAAGGTCACACCATGTGCGGGAAAAGCCCAATTAGGGGTGATTATAAAGATACTCAGTTGGATTCCCCGAATGCTCGAGGGAGAAACAAAGGAGGTACCAAAATGGTGAGTAGTATAAAGAACAAGGAATAATGAAAGAGTATAGTAAATAGAGGGTAGCTCAACCCAGCAAAAGAAAGGAAGTATACTCATCCATCCAAGAGAAGCTAGAAATGGAAAGAAAGAGGCATGCCCCACATGTCTTCGCCCATCCTTGGAGGAGAGTATCTGAACCCAAGGTGTGGGGAAAAAAGTTGGGTGTATATATATATACATATATGCTCAACAAGAAACCGAAATGAGTACATAAGGGGATCTCCATCTCCATGCTTAGCCTAGGAAAAGCTCCACAATTCTAAGGGTGACCATCAATAATGCCCAAAAGTCTCACACGTCAATGTTGTCTCATCACTATACCGTACAACCAAGGTCCCGATCCGGTAATCACATAGAAGAGTCATTGACTAGCTGCATAGAAAGGGCTGTTTCTAAAAGAAGTTTTCAGGTAACCCACTGGCCAACCCACCTGGAGGGTAAACACTAAGAGGTCGTCGGGTAACCCACTTCCCTACCCCATTGGAGGGTTAACCCTAAAGTCAATGGGTAACCCACTACCCAGCCCCACGGATGGTTAACCCTAAAGTCAACGAGTAACTAGCTACCTAGATTTCTATGAAGGTAAACCCTAAAGTCAATGGTAAACCCACTACCTAGCCTCATTGGAGGGTAAACCCTGGTATGCCGGTGGGTAAACCACTTCCCAGCCCCATTGGAGGGTAAACCCAGAGCCGGCCCTATAACTCTGCACTGCTCATGCCATCCCTAGGAGTCACTAACAACGCTATCATGTGTTGGTTCAGGGTGATTCAAAGGATACTCTGTGCAATTCCCTTTCAGGTTTCCACATTTAATGAGATCTCTAAAGAGACCCTACATGCCCAAAAGATTCCATCGTTGTAATCCTTGAGAAAAAAACACGTGAGATAGACAATTTACATGTAGGAAATAGACTCCTAAGGAAAAGGTTATTCAACACCGCTTTATGACCATACGACATCTCATGGAGCCCACACCTTGGTCGCGAAAATGGTCGAAAAAACTGCGCCATCGTGATGCTCTTGAAAAAACACACCAAAATGACTACCCATTTTCCCTGAATGGAAGTATGATGAAAAAGTCACAAAAATATACTCACAGCTTAAAAGACAGCCCATGGGGCCCATGCCTCAACTCCAGATTCAACAGTTCAAACCACCCATGGAATCTTCATCATGACTCCAGGGTCACAATGCCACTGACGGTGCCTTAAAAGGACTCCAGAGGTGTTCGCGCCATCCAAAATAAGAATTCTGGCGAACCACTAAACAATACATAACTGTGTGTCTTGACACCGAGCCCTCGTCTTAGGAATTAAAAATCATGGAGACCATATTAAAAACCACGACTTGAACAGAGGATCACGCTGCCAGAGACGGAACAAAAAACTGAAAACCATAGTGAATTGTTACGAATGTTAGAAGAGAAGGGGACTAAAACCATAGGGCTAGTCCGACCCAGTTTAGCTGGTCCACCCAACCTAGGCTGGCCCACAACACTGGCCTGCGACCCTTCCGTGCAACCCAGCCACTACCATGTGGTTCACCCGTGCGGAGACCCACCGAAGGGGGGTCTCCGTCTCCCACTCGGGGTCGTGTGCCGCGACCCCCATCTCACCTTACAGCGACGACCTCCATGCAAGTTCGATGTAGATGCCTGCCACGCCGCTGCCTGGGAGCTGCTGCATCCCCATCTGGAAGTTGCGCTGCCGTCGTGCCACCATCTTTTCCTACCGGACCACCGCGCGGAGCCACCAGAAAACCCGAAATTTGGCTGGAAAACTTCCCGGGGCCACCCCTGGCGCCCTGGGACTCGGATTTTCTATTTGAGAAGAGCGTTAGAAATATCAGATCGAATTCTATGCAACTATTGGATTTTCTCGACAGGAAAACAAAATTTAAATTCTAAAAATTTAATTTTAAGTGGTTTCGAAAATTGAAAACAATAATACACGAGCCTACCTCGCAGGGCGTACCCCGTCACTTCGCCAACGATCTGCCAGAGCTGCCGCGCCATGGAGAGGTGGGGAAAGGGGCTAGATTCTTTTTGAGAGGGATTCCTCCAGGGAGAGGAAAGGGGAAGAATGGGGAGTTTTGGTAGTTTATGTAGGATAGAAACTAATTAAAATTTTAAATATTTTTAAACTCCCACTAGTAGGACCGTACGCAAAATCTCGACGGGGTCGAGGTTAAGCTGTTCCAAGGGAAAAACCCCCACATTTTGAGCACAATAGTGGTCCCAAAATTTTATTCCAAGACTCCATTTAGAAGATATAAATTTTATGCCCAATATCACTAAAATATGGAAATTACCTTGGTGGTGCTTTTCATAGAAGCGTCTCCCCCATATAAGTTACACCCCTCCTAGGGTAAACGACACGCTCAAGAATCAGTGCCCTCGGTTTTCCTATCTGAGCAACTGTTTAGGATTTATTTTGTTTATTTGGAATGTATAGTGTGAACGCACTTAAAATCTAATTCCAGACACACTAAGGCTTGGAATCACACACCGACAGAATGCCCTGCTCTGGAATAACATCAAGAAAACTTCAAAGTCTTACAGGCTCAAAACACGGGTTCTTATAGAATCATCACTATAAATAACAAACCCATCATTCCATAATGGTTGGGTCAAGATAGGAGTATTGACTAATCTTCTCTTCATTTCATCAAAACATTCTTCACACTCTTTTTTCCCAACAAATGTAACCTCGTTATATGTGTGCTTGGTTAATGGGTTTTCCAATTATGATAAATTCTAGACAAAACACCAATAATAACCTGTTAATCCAATAAAATTATGTATCCCATTTATACACTTGGATGGTGGACATTTTAGGAGTTCCCTTGTCTTTGTAGGATCATCAGAGATTCCATCCTTATAGACAATATGTCCATGAAATGAAATCTCCTGATTCCAGAATTCACATGTTCTAAACATTCCATATAATTCATTTCTTCTTATGGTTTTTGGAATAGTGTGCTAGTGATTTCTATGATGTTTCTACCTTTTATAGTATTCCAAGATATAGTCAATAAATACTTCTACAAAGTCATCAATATATTCATTTAAAACTCTATTCATTAGATCCATGAAGATGGAGAGTGCATTAGTCAGTCCAAAAGGCATTATAGTAAACTTGTAATGCTCGTACATGGTTCAAAATTCGATTTTCATATTTTCATCTTTATCCACACACAACTGATGATATACAGATTAAATATCAATCTTGGAAAAATATTTATCTCCATGAAGATGATCGAATAAATCATCAATGTGAGGTTGGGGATACATATTCTTTATTGTTATAGCATTGATCTCCCAGTAGTCAATTCACAACCTCACAGATCCATCTTTCTTCTTAACAAAAAGAACATGGGATCCCCATGGAGAAACACTAGTGAAAGTAAATACTTTATTAATCAATTCATATAGTTTACTATCTAGTTACTTGTAACACCATAAGATTTTAAGAAAAATATTATTTTTGATTTCATTAATGTTTTTTGTGGTAAGCTACACCAAAAGGAGCTTTCACAACACACATCCCTGACTTAGCTTGCATTTCACGCAAGCGCGACCATCCACGATAGCGTGTGTTGTACGCAATACCGAGTTTCGCTAAACAATGATATGCTATTAAAATATTATTAAAATTAACCGTTATGAATAATAATACCCACTTTTTGAAATTTTATTAATTTTATTTTTGAAAATGGAATTCATTTTTTGATTCGGAATATCGAATTTAGCCTAGGGTGAAATTTTGGTATTTTTCTGGAAACTTTCAATTTTTTGATGAATAGTGAAAACACTCGATTACTATTTAAAAACCGACCTTTTATTTAAATAATTATTTATTTTATTTAAATTTATTTTAGGTAAAAATTGATACATAATACCTATATAAGTTCAATGTAATTAATTAGAGTAATTTTATAATAATTTTAGATATATAAAAATTTTATGGAACTTTTCACCTTCTTTTACCCACCTCCTAGGAGAATTTGCAAATTTACATAAAACATAATTTTCCTTCTTTTGTGAGTGAAATTTCAAAAATCCGAGAGACACGGTTGATTTCAGTAAGTAAAATGTTGTGCAATGAGATGAAAATAATTTTTTGTGAATAGTAACTTTGTACTTTTATTTACCACGGTTAAAAGTAAATAGGGTAATTAAGGGTAGAAATGATATTATTATTACCATAAAAAATATCCTAATTCTATTGGATAAGTGTAATTAGACCAAAAACAACCCTTGGAATAAAATATGACCATTTAGGCCCACTTGGATTAGATTAGTACATTTATTATTAATTTATTTAAAGAAGGGTTAAAATAGTTAAAATCAATGTTTAATAACTAACTCATTTTTAATATATGTTTATACAAAAGATAAATTCGACTATAAATATTCATTATAAAGCTAAAAATATTTCCTACATAATTGTATTTTATTTTTAATTATTAGACATTAAATAATTTAATTTATTTATGACACAATGATGATGCAACAATTATCTTATTAATGAAATATTGACAAAATTGATGTTATTAATACCCAAATAAATGTAATTTGATAATTTTTATGAATTCCACTGATTTTATAGGTTAATATGAACTGTTAGTATTGATTTAATTAAATTTGTTTGAACTAATAATTCTGTTAAGATTTTCACAAAAATCAATTACTAAATAGTGTCAAAAATGACATAATATAGTTTTTAAAAAAAATATCATATTATTAATTGTTATTTTATTACTAAAAATCTAAGGATCGGACAAATGACTTTTATAAGGTTTTATATATTAATAATAAACAACTTGGGTTCTTTTGGATTTTTATTGTAAGTTTATTAACCTTATATTGTAAAACACAAAAAGACTTGGTAAAAGTAAATTTATCTAACTTAAACTTAAATATAAACAATAAGGTTAAAATAGGAACCAAAACTTGTATAATATCTATTGGATGAAATGATTTCGACCTTTCCCCACCTTAGCATCAAAATAAATCAATTTGGAGCTATTTAAAACCGAATATGACTTTATAATAAAATAATTTTTTTGTTTTTTCAAAGGTGCCTCTCTCCTCCCTTATAAAAGGGCACCTCCTACCTCTCTTCCTCACACCACTTTGAGCCTTCAATCTCAGCCAAACCCTGACAAATTATCTTATCCACTTCCATAGAAACATCCTAGGGGTTATGGTTTTCTTCAATGACCAATTTTAGTTCCCTATGTGGAGGTCTCAAAGAGGCGCTTCAAAGAAGAGGTAATGTCCATTACTGATTCTTTCAACTTTATTTCTTCTTCTACTTCTTCTTCTTTAGTTGTTTCATTATGAAGTAATAACATCAGTATCACTCATATACTGATATGTTATTATAAGTATTAAACAACCCTATTTCACCATCTATCCATCCTACGGAAAACTAAATCACCGTGCGTGCGTACGTACAGAATACCGTCTCCACGCCGTGGTGTAATCTGTTTTTCCAACACCACCTTACCTGGATGGGTATAATGGTGTAAAGAATAACTATACATGGTTATTATAACATAATAATGATTATGATATATTTTATCATCCTATCCAATTCAATTCAACAATTATGGGAATGATATCATCGCTCGTGCATACGTACGGACTACCGTCTCCACGACGCGATGACATTCATTCTCCATGTTAACCATTTAAGAATGATTATAAAGTATATATAAGAAATAATAATGAAATATATGACATTATAAAGCTACTGGAATTATGTGTATATATATATGTATTTCATCTACTTAATTTCATTCAACTCAATAAGGAAACGAAATCCACGTTCACGCGTACGTACGACCTACCGTCTCCATGAACGGTGTATTTCATTTCATTTATTGATCTATTATATATATGTAAATTATAAATATATATTATATATAAGTCATGTTTTATATTCTGGATTTCATTAATCCTGATCTATGTAATCATATGAATAATTACAAGTCAAAACACGGACGACAAATGAAACGATTTTACCCAAAATACTCTTTAACATAGAATTTACAAAATAACGGGTTATATAAAGTCATAAGTAAACCATATATGATATCATAATGATGAATATGATTCTGTAATAAGTAAATAACATTATTTAAATCATTATACATGAGGTTTGGATACATACGAAGCATATCGGACATAAGGTAAGGGATAATTATTCCAATCTCATTCTTATCCGAGATTGTTTACTCGTAAGTATTTACTGGGGGTTATGATTATTATCCATGTCCATATGCTCTCAAAATGTTTTCATCAAATGTTTACTTTCCTTCCATGTATGTTTAAGACATTTTTACCCTTTTCTTACTTTTACCACATCGTATGGAAGGAATCTTTCTTTTGTTTACCATACGAGGTACTTTTTGACTTTTCCAGCAAAAGTACGAGAAGAATGTTTTTTTATCTTATACGGCGCGAACTGATTTTTACAGTTTTATAAAGCCTTATTTTTTTGAATCCTACTACAAAATATTTCATGACTATTTTCAACAAAATCCTTTTCTTTTAAAATTTAATGACCTTTTGTTAAAAGAGAATGATTTTGACGAAGAAAGAATATTTTCCTCAAGAATTCCTTTCGAGTGTTTTATCAAAACCATTTTCTATCTATGATGACATTATTTCATATGTGTATGTTTCAAGTATAATGTCTCTATGATTTACATGGTTTCGCTTTTCTTATGATGAAATGATATCCATTTGTTTTATATTGATTATTTTATGATGGAATGATTTTTATGAAACCTATTTTATTCCTTGGGATATGATGAATGTTTTAAGTTTATATTATTGCACAATTAAGAATGATTTCATTATGAGATGGGTGGGACCTATATCTCCCTCCAATTCATTGGGTAAAGATTTATATCCCATGAGATATACATAGATGGAACGAAAAGATAAACCGTTTCAGTAATACAGGACTGGGACGAGGAGTGAACTCGATTCAGAAAGGGACTTTGTCCACTAAGATGGTGTTCGCAGAAATGCCTTGGCTAATATGGAAATCATATCATGTGCTTAATGGTTTCCACAATTACATGTTTTATTCAAATACTATTTTATCATTCTTAATGTTTCTTTATGATATATGCCTTATGTACTTCCATGTTTTATGTCATTGATCAATCTTTTGATGTTTAAACATTATGTTCATGTTTTTATGTTCAAATGTATATAGTATGTTTTATTTTATCCATGCTTTCCATTACTATGCATTTGAGATACCCTTTTTATGTTTTCTTTTCCCCAGGAAATAAATAAAGGTTTTAGGTAAGAAAAAAATGGGACAATCTTTATGGGAGGTGTTGAAGATTTTTCACCACGATTAGAAGATTTTATTCCGAGTTTCCAAAGACACTAAACTATTACGGTCATTGTGTGTCTATTTTTGTTATGTATTAAGTATTATGCAAAAGTAATGTAATTTCCATGAATTTCAAGATTTGGGCCTCTAAATTATTCTAATTTCACATTGGAAATTTTATTTGGGGTTTCCAATATTAGCCTTGAACAAGGAATTAAATCAATGGAAACATCAATTTCTCATTCTGAAGGATTTCCATGTAAATCCTATAGAAACACATCAAAATATTCATGAGAATATATACTTCCTATATTTGAAAATTACTCTCTTCACCCATAGTTATTTCACTCTCCTCCTCCCCGATAATTTAATTTTGTAGAGCTACTAGGGGTGGATCTATATAATAATCATATTTTTGATGTTTCTTCTCTAATGATAATGTTTTCCTTATGTTCATCAAAAATTGTAACCACATTCTTATTAAAATATATTTTTACAACATGGACCAAAAGACAATCCATACTAAGGATTGTATCAAATTAAATCATGGGTTTGACAATAAGATCACCAGATAAAGCATGTTTATATTCTTTAATGGGAATTGATTCCAAAATCCGTGTTGCAAGGATACCACCCTTAAAATTTTTGACTAATAACTCCCTTGTAAAATCAAATTGTAAATATCAAATTTTCATAGAAAACTAGAATGATATGAAACAATGAAATGATCCACAATCAAATAAATAATTGGATAAATTTTAAGAATCCATTAAATTACATGTAACCCTGTCATTCGGATCTTCAACCTCAGAAATAGTGATTTCATAAGCCTGGAATTGATCACTTGGATATTTATGAGTTATGTTTCCTTGGATCTTAGGATATTTATTTTTATAATTCCCCATTTCATTACTATTCTATCATTCATCGTTGACAACCTATTTCATTCCCTAGTAATAACGAGCTTGGTTCCCTTATTCACCAAATCTGTAACAGACTCTCATTCCATTCAGGTAAGTACCAGGGTGTTTCTTTCCACATTTAATGTAGGATAACAACTCAACTTTTCCCTTATTCCCCTTATTTCTATTTCTAGAGTGTTAAATGGATCTCTTCTTCTATTATATTTCATTAAAATTATAAGACATATAGAATTCTATTTTTGTCTTGATAGCACATGAGACACTATCATAATACGATGATAAGGATTGTTAGGATAATTCTCGATGGAAAATAAATTTAACCCATCAAAAATAGAATAATATAACACCTTGGGTTATGAATATAATCTTCTACATACCTTTCTAACCTTGTAAAGTTATCCTTATACATTACAATATTCTCATCCTCCTTTTTCTTCATAATCCTAAATTTCCTTTCTATATCCACTCGATGATCATGAGGAAAGTATTTTTCTAATAAAATATCTTTTACCAATATCTATTCCATATTTGATATTTCTTCATCCTCCTTTTTGTTTTGAATCAATGACCACCCTTGATCTGCATCTCCCATGAGGCGATAAACTTCCCTGAAAACATTTCCCCTTTCACTACTCCCCAAATCCAAAAATATTTTTTATAATGAACATATCTATTGTGTAGAAACAAATGTATATTTAGTCCCATTGAATGTTAGCGGTTGTTTAATCATGAAGCATTCTAACATTGATCATTCAGATTCTAGATCAGGGTGATTCATATGGGTATGGTTATTATTAATAACCTGAGTGAGTTGTCCAATTATGGTTATATGTTTTTCAGCTCTAGTTACATCACCATCTCAATTATAATTATCTTGAGTAGGAGGTAAATACCAACATTCATTACATGCATTCATATGGTTTCCATTCCATCAACTAGGTTCTATTTATAAACAATTACATACATTATATTAGTTTTTGAATCACAACACATAGTTCCAAACAAGTAAAATACCTAACATAAATTGAAATGTTTTTGCATATAATCCGTAATAAAAAATTTTTTTTGAAGATTTATTTACTCATAAATACATCATAATGGTATGTAAAAAAAATTTGAATTATCCTAAGCATATGGCCTAGGATTGTCGTAACCAAAATTGCATCATGTCCTGCTTTCATGTACAAGGATACCCCGGGTCAAGCCTGAAGCTCCTTTTTAGAGTTCTCACTCCTAGGTACAATTGTACTGGAGCCACATCTACCTGATCATATCCAGACCAGGATGTATTGCTTGAAAAACTCAAAAAATATCTACATTACGAAAATACTAGGATGTTATTCTATACTAATCCTCCAAGTTTATCTTAGGGTAATGTTCTCTAATCAGAGTTTTTCTAAATATAGCTTCCAAGATTTGTACTAAACATCCTTTGATACAAACTATGACACCCTGACCCAAGTTTCCCAGAGTCAGAAAATTATTACATTACATTGACATGATTATAATAGATCATGTCTTGAATGATCGATTTGTTTAGTATCCTTGGAAGCACATGATACATACATACATTTTACATTAATTCATGAAATAAAAACAAAATAATTGTTTTTTCTATGAACACACTAATATCCTTTGGATAATTCCTATAGGTTAATTATAATATACTTCTTCATATACTGGGAAAATGAAAACCTAATAAAGGGGTGATCTCAGATTATCAATAAGGATAATAATATAGGGAAAACTATTATAAATGTGTATAATCATTTAAGGCAATGCGTAAGACTAAAAAAATCTTTTTAAACATAAATATCAGCATAATTTGGAAAAGGTAAATCAAATAATTATGTTTACTTATTCACATGGATATTCTACTAGTCTAATAATCACATGTAATTTCAATATCTAATTTTAAAATGATGAAATGCATAATGTCGGACATCATACCCACAATGTCAAGGCCTCGTTCCAAGACTACAAATAAGATTTTTTCAGGGCCTTATGACAAGAAAATAATTTGTCTCATGAGACGTACCAAAGAATCAAAGAGCTATACTGGGCTCCACACGTCACTTACTATGTCAAATTCTTTCCTCATATAGAAATGTTGAAACGTAACATAATCATTCGTATTAAAACTAGCATTTGAAATGTTAATAATTTATCCATAAAGCATGAATTGTATAAAAATAACACATCCATAGTCAAACATATCACAAAAACTACTATACAATATAGAATATTGTTTCGTTATATATCAACTTTAAATAAGTTTAAAATCTATCAAAGGATGTTGACATAGATGAAATCAGAACTATTTGAGAGAAATATCTCTTTCAATTTTGAAATCATTTAAAAGTAAAATTTTTATAAAAGAAATATTTATTTTTAAAATATTCTCCTAAGATAGAAATTGAAGATTTGAAGGTGTTATAAGGTGAAAAAATAGCTGCACTGTTCGTATAATTTAAAAAAAATTATTGCCTTAGTTTTGTCAAAAAGGTCACAAAGGACCTTGTTTGGAAAACAATGGGAAGATTCCTTCATAAAAACTTTATAAAAATTATAATAAGGGTATAAATGAATTAAACCCATCATTTATGAAATACTAAAACTATTTAGTAATACATTTTTATGAAACATAGATTTGGATGATAAAGAGGTCCTAGTAGATACTCATGTATTAACAACCACAGATAATGAAGAGATTGTAGAATTAACCCTAAACATATACTTTTCATTGCTCGAGTTTACCATAACCTCCTATATAATAGAAAAATCATTTTTATTAAATTATTCAATAACCACATACATAAATATGATATCATATATCATCTCATAATATATCTTTGTTAATAATGTTTAATATTTCAGTGGTATCATTTTTTGGGGTGTTAACAGACTCATTTTCATTTATATGTTTTGTTACATAACTCATGTTTGTTAGGAATATGATGTATTTGATTCATATTCAGAATGGTATTATGATCATAAACATAATTTTAAATCATAAATTGAAAATTATTCTTGAATGGTTATGATGGGAATGAATCTCAACACATTCGTGGAGAAAATAATCAGTATGTACGCACAAGAGACAATATAATTATATTATTGGTAAAGATATAGGTAATTGGTTTTATATCATATATTAATTGTAATAATAATTTTATATTTATTATTTACATCAATTAGAAATATTATTATACCCATCCAAATAATGAATTGTTGAATAACAAACTACCCCACGGCGTGGAGACGGTAAGTCATACGTACACACGTATGATGACTTTTCCATTCATAGGATGGATAGAATAATGAATATGGTTGTCCCATATTAATAATAACATCATTGTATGTGTACGGTAATGGAGTTGTTACTTTTTATGGAAAAAAATGAAATAGGAAGTGGAAGAATAAAACAACTTTAAATGGGGTGATGAAATTATTACCTCTTCTTTGGGTGATTCCTTTTGATTTGATCAAAAGGGATACATAGGTTGGGTTTTTGATCAAATTAAGGAATATTGGTTGAATTTAGGTTATTTTGAAGGATATTTAAGTAGTTTTTGGCTGATCCAAATAGATTTGGTGGTGTGATATTGAGAGATGGGGAAGTACCCTTTTATAAGAGAGGTGAGAGTCACATTATGAAAAGCTTCAGATATTATTTTATTATAAAATGATTTTCAGTTTATAATGGTTCCAAAAAGAATTTATTTCTAGTATAAGGTTGGGATTATTTTAAAAAAAAATAACCAATTAGTTTTAGGAAGTATAAGGCCCCAGCCTTAATCCTTAATTAATCTTGAGTTATTACAAGATTACACATTGAGGATCTTTTCGGGTTTAGAGTTTTAGAGAATTAGATCATAAAACTTGAATTACATTCCACATATAAACAGAGTGGATACATAAAGATAGTATTATTATTTCCCATCAGTGGAAACATATTTAAAATAAAACATGGATTCTTTCTTGACACTTCCTTGACACTATCATCATATCATGTACCATTCCCTTGACCTGTGAAAGCATTTCAAAAAAACATGGGATAGGCATAAAAAGCTCAGTAAGGGATATAAATATATAGAAACGAAACATGGATACATCTATACATAATAATTAAATCATACTTTACCCATAAAACATAAGCACTTTAACATACCACATCAAATAATGAATAAATCATAGAAATCATAAGACATAAAGGTAACTTGAGGCATTCATAACATTCTTACGTAGGGAGTAACCCTCTTGGTTACGTTTGGAATACCCATCATAGTATATTCCCTAAATCTCTTTGTAGAAACCTTAACATTTCACTCCTTCACATTACCCAATGCATTGGAGAGCTATATCAGGCTCACCCACCCATAGTCTATCATGGAACCACCCGTCTTCATAATAATTCCCATGAACCTCAACATAATCGTATCATATAAAACATGCATAAAGGAAACAAAACATTTCCACATTTCAATCAAGAGATATCAATACAACACATTGATATAATAAAAACATTATGAAAACCATTTCCAATACCAAAATAAAAGAAAATTAAAACATTGTATTTATTTTTCTTTTAAAAAGAAGGTATGGCTTGTAGAGGAAGTCGAAACCCAAATAACGGTCACGGCGGCGGAGAAGTCGTTGTCGCCGCATTCGTAAGACAAAAACATTCACTTTTTTCATTTTGTGAAATGCTTCGTATAAAAAAGATTCCTTTTGGATAAACATAAAAGTCAAAGGGGTTTATACACCGTATAAAAGAAAGTTGTGTATAATATAAAATATGCCCCAATGAAAGGAGATTGAGACGAAGTCCCATACCTCGGGTCCGAATTGAATCGATCGTTCTTTAATGTCATAAATAATAAACTTGAGTTAATTTCTACTTGCTTAAGAACCTTTTTCAAGTTCATTATTCCTTTTATATCACTTATTTCCATGTCATGAACGCTATGTAATTATTTAAGTTAATAACGGTTGTTTTAACGATCATTGGTACTTGAGTAAAAAATAAGCCCTTTATAATTACAATTTGTTCATGTATCCATTATATACAGAATGGTATTCATGATGTAGATATTATATATGTCATATATATCCAGTACATACATGCATTTATAATATTACATAATCATTTAGAGTTAAGAAATGAAATGCACCGTTCATGGAGACGGTAAGCCGTACGTACGCATGAACGCTACTTTCATTTCTATTTCGTATTTTATAGAATGGAATCATAATGATATAAAGGTATATTATAATTCCAGTATAATATCATATATAATATCATACTTCCATCTTTTATACGTCCCACATATGGTATTTAACGAATCGAATCACTTTGAGGGGGCGGTAGTCCGCACTTCCTTAAATGAAGATATCGTGTTTACCCATAATGGAAACCATAAAGGTATGCCCAAAATGAAAAATAAAGAAGCTTATGGAAAACATAAACATATTATATATCATATATAAACATAGTGACATCTTAATTTCCACCTTTTAAGGTGTTAAAGAATGTTGAACAATCATCATTTCAGGAGGCATAAATTCACAATCCACGGAAACAGTATGTTATTTATCCATTAGATATAGGTGTGTGTAATTGTAGCTTTAATAATTCTTATAACAACATCCTAGTATATTGGAGATACTGTAGTTGTTACAAAAGAAATAAATAAAAAGAGTTTAGGGGGTTGGGGAAGCAAAATAAAATAAAAGGACTCAAGTGAAGACATTACCTTAAAATTGGGTAACTCCCTTTGGTTGGAGCTCAAAGGCTTCTTTGGGAATACTTCTGCCCAAAGTGAGGCTTCAAGGAGTAATAGAGGGAAGTGGAGAGACAAAATGGGCCGGGGTTTTCCAATCCAAAGGCTTTGAAAGTGTGGGAAAGGAGGTAGAGGTGGGGGCCTTTTATAAGAGGAGAGGAGGGGCACTCTTGTAATGTTACAAAATGTTACTTTATGTTCAAAAGAGTTTTGGATTTTAAAGGTCCCACATTGATGTATTTCGGGGATAAGGTGATAAGGGTTCTAAATACACTCATCCAATAGGTTTTGGACATGTGTAAGTCATAGATTTTACATTATCTTCTCATTTTATTTTAATCCTTTATTAATGAGGTAATCGCAGCATCATCATGATGTCATATATAATATAATTTATATAAAGTCTAAAAATTATTAAAAAAAATACTATGATGTAGGAGATAGTTTTATATTTCCAATTAATATTTATAGTCAAAATTATGACTTGTATAACCCCATTTAAAAATTGTTTTCGTAAAACATATTATGTTTGTGTCATTTTTACTTTTTCATTAAATAAAAAGTTATTTATGTCATTTCCCAACCAAAGTGGCTCCATGGGGTCCCCTAGTTGACCCATGGATTGTCTTTCTTTTCCATGACACATCAAATGAGTGTAGGACATGTTTAATGCTCATCTCATACTATTAAAACATTATTTTTACCATAAACTACACTAATTACCACTAATCGCGATTAAAAACTTAATAAGTTACTATTCACCAAAAATTTATTTTAATCTCATTGAACCACATTTTACTTCTTAATGAAAACCATGTATGTCGGAATTTAGAAAATCAAATCACAGTGGTGGTAAAATTTCATTTAAATGAAAAATCATTTTCTTTAACTACCACTTAGTGGTTTCACTATTCATCAATAATTGAAGTTTTTCAGAAAGATACCAAAACATCACCCTAAGATATATTTGATATTCTAAATTTAAAAATGATGTCTATTTTACAAAATTCAAATCATATATGTTACATTAATTAATTTAATAATTAATTCCCGCTGTCATGACAAATAGCGTGTTTTTATGAAAACAATAAGTATCAAAAGATTGACACCAGTTTAAGTCCAATTTCAAAGTGAAATTGATTCCAATGACCACAATTGGATTAAATGGTTAAAATCTATTATAATTTTACTTTAAAACCAATTCAAAATATTATCTAATCATATAAATAAATTAGATTAAAAAGCAGTTTTGATGTAAAATGCAGAATTTTTCACTATTCATTAAAAAATGAACATTGTTAGAAAAATACCAAAAATTCACACAATGTAAATTTTGATGTCCCAATCATGAATAATAAGCTCATTTTGACAAACATAGATTATAAAATTGACAAAATATATATTTAAAAATGGTTTTCCATCAAAAGGAAGCAAAAAATCTTTTTAAAATATTAGTGTATTCCATGCTTAAGATTGGATTTATTTTCATTTTAAGCCTCTAAAACAATATATAATTCATTAATAGAAATAGATAAAAATATCTATTATTCATTACTTACTTGGGATGTTACATCCTTCCCCCCTTTAGAAAATTGCGTTCCTGCAATTTATTTACTTATCGAATAAATGGTGGTACTTATCCCTCATTGCATTTTTAGATTCCCATGTTGCCTCTTCAATAATGTGGTTTTTCCACAAAACCTTTACCTGGTGAATCACCTTATTACGTAACACTTGCTCGCTGTGGTCAAGAATTTGGACTGGTTGTTCCTCATAAGATAGGTTCTCTTCCAGCTGAACTATCATTGGACTCAAAACATGAGATAGATCTGGCATGTACTTTCTCAGCATCGAAACATGAAAAACATTGTGTACCTGAGATAAACTCGGAGGTAATACCACTCGGTAAGAAACTGATCTAACTCTCTCCAGAATTTCATATGGTCTAATGAACCTTGGAATCAGCTTTATTTGCTTACCAACCACATCACACTTTTCCATGGTGATACTTTGAGAAAAACATGATCACCTACCTCAATAGAGAGATCCTTCCTCATGTTGTCAGCATAACTCTTCTGCCTACTATGAGCTGTTCTCATGTGTTTCTGTATCAGCAGAACTTTTTCTGCCAACTATTCTACCAATTCTGGTCCCATCAACTTCCTTTCATCCACTTCATTCCAGAAAGCTCGAGTTCGACACCGCTTCCCATATAATGCCTGAAACGGTGCCATCTGTATACTGGAATGAAAACTGTTATTATATGAAAATTCAATGAAAGAATGATGTTGGTCCCAAATTCCTTGATAATCCATCGAACAAGCACGTAGCATATCCTCTAAAGTATGAATTGTTCGTTCTGACTACCCATCTGATTGAGGATGAAATGTTGTACTAAAATTTAATTCAGTTCCCAATGACTTCTGAAGGCCTTTCCAAAAGTTAGAAGTAAACCTAGGATCACGGTCAGATACAATGGAGAGGGTAACTCCATGTAACCTGACTATCTCTTTAAGATACAAACGGGAAATTTTATCAAGAGAGAAAGTATCTTTTATAACAAGGAAATGAGCAGATTTGGTCAAGCGATCAATAATAACCCAGATTGCATTATTACCTCGAGATGTCTTCGGTAATCCCACAATAATGTCCATGGATATATTCTCCCATTTCCACTCTGGCACTGGTAAAGGCTGAAGCATCCCTTTTGGTAACTGTCGCTCTGCTTTAACCTGTTGACAAGTCAAACACTTCACAGTAAAATCAACAATATCTCTTTTCATTCCATCCCACCAGTAATACTCCCACAGATCTCGGTACATCTTAGTACTTCCCGGATGAACTAAAAACAGAGAACTATGACCTTCACATAACAACTCTCTCTTCAACTATGAATCACAAGTCACACACAATCTCTTCCAAAATCTCAAAACATAATCACTATCAATGTTGAATTCATTCAACTTACCCTTCTGAACCAGCTCTACCTTTTTCTGCAACTCACTGTCTTGATTCTGTGCTTGCTTGATTCTGTCTGATAGAGAAGATTTCACTGATACCTGAAACAAAACAAAAGAACATCCTACACCAAAAACATCTATGCCAATGTTCATCAAAACCTTAACCAAAGGATCACATTCCAAACGCAACATTTCTAATGAAGCATTACTTTTTTGACTCAAAGCATCGGCCACTTTATTTGCTTTTCCCGGATGGTAATGAATTGTAAAATCATAATCCTTGATTAATTATATCCATCTCCTTTGTCTCATGTTCAATTCTTTCTGAGTGAATATATACTTTAAACTATTGTGATCAGTATATATTTCACACTTTACTCCATACAAATGATGCCTCCAAATTTTTAAAGTGAAAACAATAGCAGCTAATTCCAAATCATGTGTAGGGTAATTTACCTCATGAGTTTTCAACTGTCGTGAAGCATAAGAAATTACCTGATCATTCTGAATTAGGACACAACCAAGTCCTTTCAATGAAGAATCACTGTAGAAAACAAACACCCCATTCCTGGAAGGTAGTGCCAAAACTGGAGCATTCACCAATCTTCTTTTCAATTCTTGAAAACAATCATCACATTCATTTGTCCAGTTAACCTTAACACCCTTCCGAGTTAGCTTAGTTATTGGACTAGATAACCGTGAAAACTTTCTAACAAACCTTCGGTAATAGCCTGCCAATCCATGGTAGCTACGAATCTCAGTTACATTTGTGGGTCTTGGCCAGTCTTCCACAACTTTTGTTTTTGCAGGATCAACAGTTATTCCATCTTTAGAAACAATATGTCCAAGGAAAGAAATTTGTTGCAACCAAAACTCACAATTTCTGAATTTTCCATACAGTTTCTTTTATTTTAAGGTTTTCAAGATAACCCTTAAATGTCTTCCATGATCTTCTTTACTTTTAGAAAACACCAAAATATCATTAATGAAAACCACCACAAACTTATCCAAGAACTCATGGAAAATTCTATTCATTAAGTCCATGAATACAGCAGGTGCATTGGTTAGCCCAAAAGGCATTAATACAAATTCATAATGGCAATATCTTTTATGAAACGCATTCTTTGAGACATCTGCTTCCTTTACCTTCAGCTGATGGTACCCCGATCTCAGGTCAATCTTTGAAAAATACTGAGCTCCCTGGAGCTGGTCAAACAAATCATCGATATGAGGCAAAGGATATTTGTTCTTAACAATGATGTTATTCAAGGCTCTATAATCAATGAAAAGTATCATAGAACCATCTTTCTTTTTAACAAATAAAACAGGAGCACCCCATGGTGATGTGCTAGGTCGAATGAAACTTTTCTCTAATAAATCTTGCAATTGCTCCTTCAACTCTAAAAGTTCAATTTGAGCCATTCGATAAGGGGGTTTTGAAATTGGCTTAGCATCAGGAACTAAGTCAACAGTAAACTCAACTTCCCGATCTGGTATTATTCTAGGAAACTCATCAGGAAAAACATCAGGATACTCATTTACCCCTGGCACATCATTAATCTGAATAGTTCCTTTATCTTCAACGCAGTGTGCAAGGTAACATTAATTTCCATCTTTTAAAAGTTTCTTGCCCTTTTGATAAGTTATCAACAGTAAGGGTTCATTCTTGTACAAAAACTGAAAGTCTTTCTGAAAAGAAACTTCTTTAGCTCTACAGTCAATCGTAGCATGGTAAATAGAGAGCCAATCCATACCCAGGATAACATCAAACTCTACTAGAGGTAAAACAATAAAGTTTGCAAGTATGTTCTTTCCACAGATAAGGATAGGAAGATTCTTATAAATTCTTTTTGCCTCAACATTTCCCCCAGGTGTTTTTACCACAAGTTCATGAGTCATTTCTTGAGATGGTATTCCCATTTTACTAGAAAAGTTTTCCGAGATGAATGAATGTGTAGACCCCAAATCAATCAACACAGTGGCATAATCTGAAAAAACAAACAATGTACCTGATACAACTACATTTGATCGCCCGACATCTGCTGAAGTAGTTGCAAAGGATTTCACCACCCGTTTCTTCTTGTAGTCTAAATGCTTCCCATCACTCAAGCTCTTTGTCGGACACTCGTTTGCATAGTGACCCATCTCATTGCACTTATAACATTTCACTAACTGTAAATCAAATTTTGTCATACCATCACCCTGATCTTTTTCAGTGCAATCACGAACCTTATGTCCCTTCTTACCACATCGGTAGCACTTTCCAGAATTCAGAAGACATTCCCCAGCATGCCTTTTGCCACATTTATCACAAACTGGAAACTTAGTTTTCTTACCATCAGACTTTTTTGAAAAATTCTTACCTTTCTCTTGCCACCTCGTTCTCTTCTTTTGTTGGTTGTTATAGAACACTTGATCATCGGCAAACTCCATTTACACCTTCTCAGCACATCGAACAAGCTTTTCATAACTTTTAAACTCACAAGAAGATACTGCCCTTCGATATTTTGGCTTTAATACTATGTAAAAAACGATTGATTTTACTATCAAGGTCTCGGATAAAATTTGGGGAATACCTTGACAATCGAGTGAAACCTTCTTCATAGGCAGCCACTGAGTCTTCCTCTTGCCTCAATTCCAAGAATTGCTTTTCCATCCTAAGTCGAACAGCCTTAGGAAAATACTTCTCATGAAACATACCTTTGAATTCATCCCAGTCAAGAGCATCAATCTCATCAGCGTCCCTGATATTTTTAACCATAGACCACCACTGATCTGCTTCACCCTCCAAACGGTAAATAGCAAGACTAACCTTTTGATTGTCTGAACACCCCATGACATCGAAAATCTTCTCCAGTGCTTTAATACACCCTTCAGCTAGAACAGGGTCAGATGATCCTATGAATGATGGGGGATGTTGCGTCATGAAATGTTCCACCACTGACATGTTCCTCTGCAGTTGATCAGGATGATCTCGTGTATGGATACCACCACGAATTATCGCTTGACTCAACTGTGCCATTACTGCAACAAACTGTTCAGTTCTGATTCCGACCATCTCAGGATGCTGATTCGGAAGGTTATTTCCTTCTGTATGCCTTCCTATCACTGCAACCATGTTTCCTCTGCGGAAAACCATTCTGAACAAACATGTCTTAGATGAAGAAACATGGTAATCTTCAAACGCTATATCATTTCAAAAAAAATATTTTTGGATAATCATTTAATAAATTTATAACTCCTAAAGTTATCTAAACCGAGCTCTGATACAAACTATAAGGCCCCAGCCTTAAACCTTACTTAATCTTGAGTTATTACTAGATTACAGATTGAGGATCTTTTTGAGTTTAGAGTTTTAGAGAATTAGATCATAAAACTTTAATTACATTCCACATATAAAAAAAGTGGTTACATAATGATATTATTCTTATTTCCCATCAATGGAAACATATTTAAAATAAAACATGGATTCTTTCTTGACACTTCCTTGAAACTATCATCATATCATGTACCTTTCCCTTGACCTGTGAAAACATTTCAAAAAACATGGGATGAGCATAAAAAGCTCAGTAAGGGATATAAAAATATAGATAGGAATCATGGGTACATCTATACATAAGAATGAAGTCATACATTACCCATAAAAGATAAGCACTATAACATACCTCATCAAATCATGAATAAATCAAAGAAATCATAAGACATAAAGGTAACTTGAGGCATTCATAATATTCTTACGTAGGGAGTAACCCTCTTAGTTACGTTTGGAATACCCATCATAGTATATTCCCTAAATCTCTTCGAAAAACCATAACGTTTCACTCCTTCGTGTTACCCAATGCATCGGAGAGCTATATCGGGCTCACCCACCCTTAGTCTATCACGGAACAACCCGTCTTCATAAAAATTCCCAAGAACCTCAACATAATCATATCATATAAAACATGCATAAAGGAAACATAACATTTCCACATTTCAATCACGAGATATCAATACAACACATTGATATAATAAAAACATTATGAAAACAATTTCCAATACCAAAATAAAAGAAAAGAAAACATTGTATTTATTTTTCTTTTTAAAAGAAGGTATGTCTTGTAGAGGAAGCTGAAACCCAAATAACGGTAATGGCGGCGGAGAAGTCGTTGTCGCCACATACGTACGACAAAAACATTTCCTTTTGTCATTTTGTGAAATGCTTCGTATAAAAAATATTCCTTTTGGATAAACATAAAAGTCAAAGGGGTTTATACACCGTATAAAAGAAAGTTGTGTATAATATAAAATATGCCCCAATGAAAGGAGATTGAGACGAAGTCCCATACCTCGGGTCCGACTTGACTCGATCGTTCTTTAATGTCCTGAATAATAAACTTGAGTTAATTTATACTTGTTTAAGAACCTTTTTCAAGTTCATTATTCCTTTTATATCACTTATTTCCATGTCATGAACACTATGTAATTATTTATGTTAATAACGGTCGTTTTAATGATCATTGGTACTTGAGTCAAAAATAAGCCCTTTAAAATTACAAGTTATTCATGTATCCATTATATCCAGAATGGTATTCATGATGTAGATATTATATATGTCATATATATCCAGTAAATATGTGCATTTATAATATTACATAATCATTTAGAGGTAAAAAATAAATTGCACCGTTCATGGAGGCGGTAAGCCGTACGTACGCATGAACGCTACTTTCATTTCTATTTTGTATTTTATAGAATGGAAACATAATTATATAAAGGTATATTATAATTCCAGTATAATATCATATATAATATCATAGTTCCATCCTTTATACGTCCCACATATGGTATTTAACGAATCAAATCACATTGAGGGGGCGGTAGTCCGCACTTCCTTAAATGACGATATCGCGTTTACCCACAATGGAAACCATAACGGTATGACCAAAATGAAAAATACATAATCTTAAGGAAAACCTCAACATATTATATATCATATATAAATATAGTGACATCTTAATGTCCACCTTTGAAGGTGTTAAAAGAATTTTGAACAATCATCGTTTCGGGAGGCATAAATTCACCATCCTCAGAAACAGCATGTTATTTATCCATTAGATGTAGGTGTGGATAAGTGTAGCTTGAATCATTATTATAAAAACATCATAATATATTGAAGATACTGGATTTGTTACAAAATAAATAAATAAAACGAGTTTAGGGCGTTGGAGAAGCAAAATAAAACAAAAGGACTCAAGTGAAGACGTTACCTTAAAATCTGGTAACTCCCATTGGTTTGAGCTCAAAAGCTTCCTTGGGAAGACTTCTGCCCAATGTGAGGCTTCAAGGAGTAAGAGTGGGAAGTGGAGAGAAAAAATGGGCAGGGTTTGGCCGAGCCAAAGTCTTTGGGAGTGTGGGTAAGGAGGTAGAGGTGAAAGCCTTTTATAAGAGGAGAGGAGGGGCACTCTTGTAAAGTTACAAAAATGTTACTTTATTTTCAAAAGAGTTTCGGATTTTAAAGGTCCAACATTGATGTCTTTCGAGGATAAGGTGATAAGGGTTCGAAATCCTGTCATCCAATAGGTTTTGGACATGTTTAGGTCATAGATGTTACATTATCTTCTCATTTTATTTAAATCCTTTATTAATGAGGTAATCACAGCATCATCATGATGTCATACATAATTTAATTTATATAAAGTCTAAAAATTATAAAAAAAATATTATGATGTAGGAAATAGTTTTATATTTCCAATGAATATTTATAGTAAAAAATATGTCTTGTATAACCCCATTTATAAATTGTTTTTGTAAAACATATTATGTTTGTGTCATTTTTACTTTTTCATTAAATAAAAAGTTATTTATGTCATTTCCCAAACCAAGTGGCTACATGGGGTCCCCAAGTTGACCCATGGATTTTCTTGGTCAGCCATGACACATCCAATGAGGGTAGGACATGTTTCAACCTCATCTCATACTATTAAAACATTATTTTTACCTTAAACTACACTAATTACCACTAATCACGATTAATAACTTAATAAGTTACTATTCACCAAAAATTTATTTTAATCTCATTGAACTAAATTTTGCTTCTTAATGACAACCATGTATTTCTGATTTTTGAAAACAAAATCACAGAGGTGGTAAAATTTCATTTAAACGAAAAATCAGTTTCTTTAACTACCACTTTATGGTTTCACTATTCATCAAAAATTGAAGTTTTTCAGAAAGACACCAAAAATTCACCCTAAGCTATATTTGATATTATGAATTCAAAAATGATGTATATTTTAGAAAATTCATATCATATAAGTTACATTAATTAATTTAATAATTAATTCCTGCTGTCATGACAAATAGCGTGTTTTTAGGAAACAATAAGTATCAAAAGATTGACACCAGTTTAAGTCCAATTTCAAAGTGAAATTGATTCCAATGTCCACTATTGGATTAAATGGTAAAAATATATTCTAATTTCACTTTAAAACCAATTCAAAAGATAATATAATCATATAAATAAATTATATTAAAAAGCAGTTTTGATGTAAAATGCAGTATTTTTCACTATTCATTAAAAACTGAACATTTTCAGAAAAATACCAAAAATTCACACAAAGTAAATTTTGATGTCCCAATCATAAATAATAAGTTTATTTTGACAAAAATAGATTATAAAATTGTCAAAAGATATATTTAAAAATGGTTTTCCATCAAAAGGCAGTAAAACAATCTTTTAAAAATATTAGTGTATTCCATGCTTATGATTGGATTTAATTTCATTTTAAGCCTCTAAAACACTATATAATTTATTAATAGAGATAGATAAAAATATATATTATTTATTACTTACTTGGGATGTTACAGGAAGGATTCGATCATCATAAGAACCTTATCTTTTAGATTTAACTCTTAGTTAAATAGTTTAACTTTTACCATGTATTCTTGTATTACTAAAATAAATGGTTAATAATTATAATATATAAAAGACAAGGGATCCCAAAGTGGTTCATTATTTATATATATAAACTTATAAAAGTCATGTTTCCAAACTGTATATTTTGTGGAATATTATATCATTTAATAATATTTTTTTTGTTTTAAAAACTAACTTTTGTCAATTTGGACACTATTTGGAATTTTGTTTTTATGAATGTCATAAAGACTTTATAACATAGAAAATAATTAATTTAATTGACCCTAACATCTCATATTAACCTAATAAATTAGTTTAATGTATCAAAAGTCTCAATTCACTTTTATTTGGTTATTTATAATAACAATTATTTTAATCTTTCTTTAATATGGTAATTACTGCATCATCATTGTGTCATAAATAAATTTAATTATTTAGTGCCTATAAATTATAAATAAAATACCATTATATAGGAAATAATTTTTTCTTTCTAATGAATATTTATTGTATAATTTATCTTATCTATTACCCAATAATAAAAATGATTTACTTATGAAAATTAGAATTTAACACTTTTTACACTTGTTATAATTAAATAACAATAATCGTCCGAATCTAATCCATGTTTATCAAAGAAGGTCATATTTTATTACTATAGTTTATTTTTGTCAAAAAACACTTATCGAGTAGAATTAGGACACATTTTAGTGTAATTATAATATCATTTTTACCATTAGTTACCCTATTTACATTTAACTGTGGTAAATAAAATTCAAATGTTACGATTCACGAAAACAATTTTAATACTATTGAACCACATTTTATTTACTAATTTCAACTGCATCTCTCAGATTTTTTAAATTCAATTCATTGAAGCAATAAAATTTTGTTATCTACAATGATGCAAATATGCCTAGAAGGTGGGTAAAAGACATGAAAATGCTCAATAAAATTTAATACAACTAATTTTATTATAAAATGACTTCAAATATTAATTTTTATTTATATTGGTATTAAGTATCTAGTTTTACCTATAAAAAATATAAATAAAATAAATAATAATTTTATTAAAGATTCGGGCTTAAACAATAACACAATGTTTTTTACTATTAATCAAAAATTAAAAGTTTTCATAAAAATAAAAAAATTTACCAAAAGATAATTTTTATATTATGAATGAAAAATGAAGTCCATTTTGACAATTAAACTGTATAAAATTTAAAAAAGTTGGTGTTACTGTTCATAATGGCTAGTTATATTGGTCGTGGTGTGCGAGAACACAATATTGCGTACAACGCAGGCTATTGTATTATTCAAAGAGAGTTGTGTCATGGAATCTTGGGGCATTAAAGGGAATATGAAAACATGTACTATCATGATAGATGATCCATATAGATTAAAATTACTAGGTATAATCTGAACTTGTTTGGCCAACTGTGTCTCAATAGTAAAGATCATTCCTAAGACAGTTTAAAACCTCTCAGTACAATCCTATCTTGTTTAACCAACTGATATGTATCATGAGAGATATTGATTAAATGAGGGGTATCTATATTATGCACCACCCATATATACCCATTTAAATAATTCATCATATATCAAATAATTGACTTAATTCCTGAAACAATTTGTCTTACTATTAAATATATCTAGTATAAAAATAATTTGAATTATCAATATTTCCATTGTCAATCAAATAAAATTTAATATTAAAAATATTATGCATGAGTGAGATACGTTTAAAGAAATTCAAATATCCATGGTAAATTATATGAATTATTAAGTGAAATTTAATAACTAATGGTAACAGGAAAGTGAATATTTTAATGGAAATTTCAGGAAAACAAACATAAATCAATAAACATAAAGTTAATACATTCCTTAGAAGAAATGATCAAGAACCATCCATAAAAAAATAAGGTTTGTATCAATAAAATGTATACTAATTGGAGTAATAATAATTTTTTAACATTTATGAATATAAATACCCTAAAATGGTCTTTAAACAATTCATGAGGAATATACCCTTTTAATTTTGAAAATGTTTTTATAAAACAATAAACGATTTCTAAATAATTTTCATTTTGATATCATATTTAAAAAAATATAAAATATTTAAAATATTTTTGAAAAACACTTCCTTGAAACTAAATTTGAAAACATATATGTTAAAAGTTAAACTATTGATCAATTATGGAAGCGGGAAAACATATCCATGTCATGAAAGAAAAAAAACAAAGATTCCATTCATGGTTTTGGTAAAATGAAAATGGTAATTTTATGGAAACTGAAATGAAGATTCATTTCAAAAAAAATATAAAATTAAAAAATTGTAAAAAAATATATTTTTAAAAATCATAGTTGAATTACAAAACATATTTGGAAATATTTCTACAAAAAATAGTTTTGGAAGAAAACACAAATACGGCCGAAGAGACCAATAATGTCAGATTTTATTAAAATATTATCAATTATTTTATGTACCAAATAGTGTAAAAAATTATTATTTATTTTAATGATAAATAATAATCATAATAGAATAAAAATCACGAGTTTCTAGAGGTATTGATCATAATATTTCAATATTGGAAACATAATCCTCAGCAATACAGATAGAGGATGAGATTATAACATAAATCCCTTACCTCATTAGTAACATTGAATCATGAGCTCGATAGAAGAGATATCCTCAAATAGATTGTTAAATCACTATAATTTTTATTATAATAATTATATAATATATTTAGGGGATGTATGTACAAAAAATATATGAAATCATTGGTTTATATAGAATGTCGCTCATATAAGTAAAAAAAGTGAGATGGAAATCCTTTACCTCTTACTTCCTATCAGATAAACAATATTTGACCTCTTGTATAGTGGTTTAAAACAATTTATTAACTTATAATGGAATAATATTAATATTTTTAACAACATATATGGTATCTTCATAACATTTTATCACTCATTCATTAATAATATTTCATTATTTTATATTTTTTATTGTGTTAATCACCTTATTCTCTTAGGCTTGTTTCCTCGTGAAAGATCCATTTCCTGAGCATATTATATATTTATATCATCTCCATAATAATAACCATGAAATAATGATAATATTTTTATATAAATTATATATTTAATAACAATTGTGAAATATGTTTTTATAAATGATATATGTTATAATCATAGAGATGGTAGGCCATACCTAAGCATGAGTAACATATTAAATTTTTAAATATTTTTTATGGTTTGGATGTCAAAAATATTTTATCTTTAAAAAATTATAATAATATAATATATAACATATTATTTCTATCAATATACTTATATATATTATCCATTTGGTTTGGTGATAAAAATAGAGTCACATCATTCCATGAAGGAGGTATTCCACACATACATGTACGACATTATCATCTTACAATAAGTGAAATGGTAAGAATAAAAATGACATATTTTCTATTAAAAATGAAAAATATATAATTAATACAATAATTATGTCATTTATATAACATATAATAATTAAATTTATCTTTATCACTTTATATAAAATGATTTAGTAAAAGATGAATCACATTGCTTCTTGAGGTGGTAGTACGCCATACCCATGAAAGATATTATTGTATCCCCTAAAGAATGGGGATAGAAAATTTATATATGATAAAATTAAAAAAGATGTATAATTATGTCATGAATATAATATATATCCATTATATTCATCTTCACACCCAACCATGAGAGGTTTTAATGAAAAAATGAATGTCATCAATTTGTGAGGCAATAGTCTTCCATACATAAGAATTATAATTCTGTAACCCATTGAATAGTAGTGGATATGGTTTATGTTAAAAAAACATAACATAAATACATCTGATTATATGGGATATATTGAGTTCATTATTTCATCATTATTTAATAACAATTTGAGTAGGTGGAGAATGAAATAAAACAAAGTGTCTAGATGATGAATGTTATCTCGTCTTCGGATATCCTCCCTTCTTATTCACAAAAAACCTTCCTAGGATAGATTTATGAATAATATAATGATCCTATTATGATAGTATAGATTTTTGGATTTTATTTGGGTTTTCTTTGTCTGAATAAATGTGTTTTTAATGTGATAAGAATGTCAGAGAGGCGATTGCCTATTATAAGTGGGGTGACTTGCATAGTTTCAATGTTTCTAATGATAATGATTTACCCAGGTTTTTCACCTTAAAAAGGGTCCAAAATTGGATCTTTTTAAACCATAGACATTATTGTTTCAAAATAGTTCTTGAAAATATATTTTAGGAATTAGTTTTTCTAATTTTAACCCTCATCTATATATTTTAACCATAAGTAAATCGACCTTTAACTTAATTGAGTTACATAATTCTTATTGTTCTTACAATTAAATATTCTCAAAATGTAATTTTAAAATACTAAATAATATGAATTATTTTGATTCCATATATTTAATATATTTTTTCAAATTCAATTCACAACATTGGAAAAGTTAAATATAAAATTAATCCAAAAGATTTTTGGGGAAAGTGAGTTTTCAATGATAAAATGATCAAATGTTAATAATGCATTAATGAAAAAACTCAATATTATAATACTATAATGACATTAATTTTCTTAATAGATATATAATAGAATTAATTTGTCTTTAAAAACAATTAATATATATTTTAACATAATAAAAAATTAAAATGAAAAAATAGTTTTCAATTAAAATTCATTTTTTCTCCATTCCGTTAAAAAAATCAACATTTGAATATAATACGAAAAAATCACCCAACGTTAATTTTGTAATAATAATTTCAAAAATTAATTTTTTTAAAATTATTAAAAAATACTTCAATATTCACTGTGTAAATATTGTATAAAATACATTTTCGAAAAAAAGAGTTTTTTAGAAAACATTTATTTTTTATTAAATTATTATTATTTTAAATCTAATCAATAAATAAACATTATATTCAAAATTTAGTGAATAATATGCATACCCTCTAATTGAATTGTTATTTTAAAATTGTATAATATATTATGGATCATTTCATGTTGGGGTTGTGTGTTTTACAATATATTTAAGATATTTAATTTATTGAATTATATTTCGTTGGTTATTGAACATGGGAATTGTATATTTCATTTTCTATTGAATAAAATGTTCTTATTTAATAATTTTGGGGAGTAAAATTCATCACACATTAAATAAATTTAGTCCTATTAAATAAATCATCATCTCGATAATGAATGCTTTGAAATCTCAAAATGCCATTATTGAAAAACCTAGACTGTAATAAGGGTTAATAAAATATCATTTAACTAAAAAATATAGGTATTTAAATAAAGTCATTTGAAATAACACATTAGTCTGATTCTATGTAATAGAATATTAGTGGAAAGTGAGGATATTGACATTTAATAAAAGCATGAATAATTATTAACAGTGACAAATATCATTTATTATAGGATAGTTTGTGAACAATAAAATGTTTAGAACTTTCAAACCACAAATCTATGATGATTTAATGAGAAAAATTCATTAGATATGAATTTATGAGTATTTTATTTTTTTGTTTCATGATCTTTTTTCCTCACATTTAAAAATTCATTTACTGTCAACGATAATACACTTCACTGATACATTTCTAATTCATTAGTAAAATTTCTTCATTTAGTTTTTATTACCTCAATATTAACTTCATCACTTCACCAATAAATGAATAACCAAAACAAAACTCTTTATTCACAATGTATTAAAATAAAATTTAATGGGATCATAAGATACATAATATTGTTACATCTCTTTTGATCTATCTGAAACAATCATCCAACGCTAATATGGTTAGCACAAGGAATTCAATATGTATAAATATTCATATGGTTAGTATTTTTATAGAGATTTCTTGCAAATAAAAACCAAATAATATCTACCAAACATAACATTTGAATGTTCTTCTACACTTTTCCTCAATTTAATTCATAGTTTTAAGTTTCCTAATTAATGATTTCATAATCCTACATACATTGATTTCTACTAATCTTTTGCTAATACCAACTACTGTTACACAACCACAATTCCTTAAATTCATTGCCTACTTAATTACATTGGTATAAGAAACATCGAATCTCATCTTATTGTATATAATGGTTTATTAGTCTTGATTAACAATATACATACATGATTCCCATATTATAAATGAAATCACAAAGTACAAAATATTTCTTAGGAAAATTTTTTTTCCTTAGAATATACTCATATACTAGTTATAGTACACTTTATGGAAACCTTGGAAATGAAAAAAAATATGTGTGACCTCAAAATTTTAGTAAGACTTATTTATAAAAATATTTGTTATTAATACATGATTCATAATCAATATGGAAAGGTAAATAAATTAAAATAGATTTTATTTAATAAATTACATGAAAATAGTAATAGAATAAAGAGTATGAATATAGAAATGTATATAACTGAAAACACATTCTATTTAATCAATAAACAGTTAATGAAAGAAATTTAGATATAATATCATGGATAAAATATAATATAAAATAATATAAAATAATTCTCATTGAAGGAAATACATAATTATTTGATTTTATATCTTAGAACCATGAAAATTTATTTGGAAATATATATCCTCTATATATTTTAAATATATAGGGTAAAAACTTATCTGGTATGTCCAACTATATCTTTACTATCGAAAACATATATAATAAATAATAAAAATTCTGAGTATAAACCCATTAGGTTTGGCCAACTAAAATTTTTTCATGTGACCAATTGATGAATCAACCATCTATCTATAATGGTCCCCATCCAAATCTGTGTGTCCAAATAATTCCTCATACGTCGAATAATTTATGGAATTCTAGAATCAATATCCCTTACCATTAAATATTTTTACAAAATAATGAATATGGATTATATATTTTTTCCCACTAAATCAAATAACATTAAATGTAAAACATTGAATATTGTAATGAGATACGGTTTAAAAAATAATCATATCCATGTTAAATAATATTTATATTTAGGGTAAATATTTTTTCTAATGATAAGATGATGGTGAATATTTCGAAGGAAGTCAAATCACTACAAAAATGAATCTTAAATGGGAATGTCAGTACCATCTATAGTAAAATGATCAAAAACCATCCATGGAAAAAATATGGATGGTACCAACACAACATATTATGATGGGATTAATATTAATTCTTTGATTTTTTGAATGAATTATATAACAACAGAATTTTATTAAAATCATTCATGAAGATAATTCACTATTTTTTTAAAATCGGGTTTCAAAATATAAAATTTGTATAAAAATACTTCCCATTTTTATTTTTTTTAAATATAAAAATATCAAAAATATTACGGAATATATTTTTAATGAAAATCAATTTGAAAAATTTTATGTTAAGAATAAATCATTTAGCTGTCATGATAATAAAAAATATTTTTATTGTTGTGAAAATTAAAATCCATGAATCCTTTTACATTTTATAGTAAAATCCAAATCGAATTTATTTAGAAAATGACATAAATATTTCTTACAAAAAAATACATATATTTTAACATGGGTGAAAATTTAATTGTAATAATAATTGGAGAGTAAAAAAATGTTTTTGGAAACCTTTCTTAAGAAATATGGTTTGGAATAAAAACAAATTTTCAACAAGAGGGCGAAATAATGTCAGATTATGGAAAAACATCTCTATTATTTTAAGTATAAAAGTGTGTAAAAATGCTACTATTGGATTAAAATTTCAATAATAACCATATAAAAATATTTATTTGAATTTGAGGTATTGGTAATATTATATTATTCTTGAAAACATAATCCAGTGGAATCATGATAAATTATGAGACTGTAACATAAAACGCTTATCACATTCATAATAATGAATAAATAGATTCATGAAAAATACAATATCAAATGGATAAGTAAATATCCATAATTTTACATATAATAATTATAAAATTCATTTATGTTTTTTTAAATACGTCACTCCAAAAAAATAGATGGTGAATATGGAATGTGGCTCACAAAAGTAAATTAGGGGATAAAAATACCTTACCTCAAGATTCCTTTTGGTCGAACACGATTTAACCTCATGTATAGTTGTTTTAAAAATGTTATTAACTTATAAGAGAACCAAATTGTTATTTATAATATCATATTTGATAATTTTATAATATTTTATCACACATTCATTAGTAACCAGTCATAATTTGCATAGTTTCAGGTGTTAATTTCCTTGTTTTCTCTTACGAGTTTCATCTTGAAAGATCTGGTTCTTGCACATATTAAATATCTTTAATATATATAAGATAAATATAATGACCAAATTATTATATTTATTCTACAATTTTCCATATATGTTTAACAATGAAATTAGTTTTTTATAATTAATGTGTGTCATGATTGTGTAGATGGTATGTTGCCTTGAGTAACGTTTACTATTTTTCAATGATCATTATGGAAAGGAGGTAAGTAATATTTTTTCTTTACAAAATGATAATAATGTAAAATATACCATACTATATATACTTATATAAATAAAATCAATGTGGTTTGGTGATGAAAAGTGAGTCACTTTGTTTCATGAAGGTTGTTGTCCCCAGACACATGAATAACATTATCATCTTTCCTTGTGGGGAAGGTTAAGAATGAAAATGATATATATTACCATTTCAAAATTACTAATATTTCATTTAAATCATAAATATTTCATTTATATCACATATAATATTTAAATTTATCCTTATCACATTCTATATATAGTGTTAGTGAAAGATAAATCGCATCACTTTGTGAGATGGTAGTCTTCCATACAAACAAGAGGGGTCATCATATCTCCAATGGAATAGAAATTTGAAATGTTATATATGATATAACCAACCCCTAGGAATAATATTGTTATAAATATAATATATATTTACTCTATATCTATCATTATACCCAACTGTTAGAGGTTGTAATTGAAAAATGAATGACATCTGTTCATGAGTTGGTAGTCTGTCGTACACATAAATGATTATTATATAACTCGTTCAATGGATACGGATATGGTGGTAGGTAATTACAATAACATAAAAACAACTTGGAATATTGAATATTTTTTTTATATCATCATGGTTTAATAATAATTTTTGGAGGTGTGGGTAATAAATAAAATAAAGATGCTCATTGAAGAACATACCTCTTCTTCAGGCTTCCCCCTTAGGTTTGCACCTAAAGCCTTATCATGTTGAATTTATGCCCAAAATAAAGATTCTATTAAGGGATTAGGGAATTTTGGAAGTTAGTTTTTAATTTATTTTATGAAATATATCTTTTTTTGAATGAGATAGGATAGTTTGTTTCATTTTATAAGTGAGGTGGGTGACACACTAGTACTTTTTTTAAAGAAAATGGTTTACCCGGGTTTTCTACTTGAAAAAAATGAAAAAAATGAATATATTATATCCTTAGAAATTTTATAGTCCATATATGGCCACAAAAAATTTTTTTAGATAATTATTTAGGTCATTTCAGCACTTATTTTTTTAGTTTAACCCTATGTAAATCCATTTTTACCTTCACTGCTGTAGATAATTTTTATCATTGTCACTATTCAATTTCATTAAAAAATAAGTTGATCTTATTTGATAATATAAATTATTCTAGTTCCAAATATTAAATTCATTTTACCAAATTCAATTCCTAGATACTGAAAAATTAAATTGAAAACTAATCCTACAAATGGGATGATAATGCAGGGTTTCAAAGTTAAAATTTTCAAAAGTATACAATGTTTTTATATCATAATTCAATATAAAAATGATTCCAATGACCTAAATTATATTAGTATATATATTATTTAAATAATTTTAATTCATTACCAATTGAAAATATGGATTAAATTTATAAATTATTTAAATTAAAATTCAATTTTAAATTAAAATGTAGTATTTTAAAAATTCATAAAAATGAATCATTTTTGAGATATCTCAAAAATTAACCCTATGATATGTTTAAAATTATTATTAAAAAATTTAAATTTCTTTTATTAAATAATGATTCTAAATGTTTAAAATTTAAATTTTATATTATGTATGAAAATATTGACTTAATGGTATTCTTGAAAAGAATGATTGTTCTTTAGAAAACATTTATTTTTCTTTTAAAATATTATTATTTAATTTCTAGTCAATAAATAACCATGATTTTAATAATTTAATTAATAATAATAATTAATATCAAATTTTAAAATTATGTAATAATTGTTTACTATATTATGATTTTTTGAATCAGGGATACATGTTCACTAAAATATCAATGAGATTAAACTATAAATAAATTTATTTCATTGGTTGTTTAAGTTAATTATTTCTGGACAAAAATATTATCGAATAAAACGTTCTCATTTTATAATTTTATCCTATTACACAAAAGAATAAAAAATGGAACATATATATATTTTTTTAGGTTATGGTTTAAATGCTACCATCTAATGGGTCAATAAAAATTGTATATGTCAATTGAACCCTAAAAGTTTTTGTTTACCCCCTACCTAGCAAAAGAGTTTTAACATTAACTATGGTAACAATTTTTTAATTATTTTTTCTATCCATTTTGAACAACAAATAATTTCATATAATAAACTTATATTAATTATAATTATTTATAATATTGATTACATTTTATCAATTTATATTAATATAATTCACATAATTTAATTTAAAATTGTTCCCATGAATGCTTCAAAAATATGTTTTCCATAGAGAAATATTTTTTATGTATGGATTATTTTTTTATCCAAATTCACAATAAAATAAATTTCAATGATATAAATTTGAATAATAAAGATATAATTTTTCTATTTTTTTTTAAATTCATTTTAAAATAAAATGAAACTGTTCAAATTCTTTAAACCAAAATAAATTTTTCAATAAAAAAATGTTATTCAATATTTATCAAAAAATTATTTGACTCTTGAAATTATAAAAAAATTGAAATATAAAATAATATGTGACTTATTATTTAAAAACTATATTAACTATTTCATTTTAATTTCTAAAAGTGGTAAAATTAGTCATTAAACAAGTGCATAAACATAATGCAATATCTTTTTAGAAAATAAACACATTTTAAGAATAAAATTTATTTATTCTTATTCCATTCCTAGAAAAAATATTAGATAAATGGAAAAAAAATATTTCATTTATAATATATAGTTATAATTAAAATAATTCACCAATAATGAATAATTTAGATTTTTAATATAAAAATAAATTATACTCATAAAATATATTTTGAGAAAAATAAATATTTCACATTAAATAATATTTTTTATTTTTATTTTTAATTAATTGTTTACTAATGAATTTATTTTATAAATGTGAAAAAATAAATTTTTCAATATTTGTTTATTGCTTTTTATACCTTCTAATCAAATAGATGTGTGATATCAGTCATATTAAATAATAACATTATAACAGTATATCAATGTTCATTTTAACTCGATGTTCGTTGAAAAACAAACTATCTGTGAAATTAAATTTACTTGAGAAAAAAATCATAAAATAATGGGGTGATACATCCATTTTCTATTATTTCATAATTTTGTATCCACATTGCATCATAGTGACTTCCCATTACTGAATGTGTTTTTGTATGAAATCCATTTTCACTTATTAGATGGATACTTTCTCCTCCCTTCCCCTCACACAACAACCTACATAGTTCAACCGGAACACTACCTGATCCTCTCATAAAATCCCCAAAAAATCAATAAGTACTTTTATTCTAAAAATACAATACCTTTATGTCCTAACCCCATTTATAGTTGAGATAATCCAAGAAGTGATGTAAACATTTCTAACCCCTCCATTCTCATTTCATTTTCATTATATTCACTTATTTCCACTAAAATTATATTACAGAATCATGAAATGGTAACACCCATGTCATTATTATACATTTATTTTATTATAATTATTTTATAATCATTAACCTCCATTCCATTTTCCTTTATGAAAAACATTACCCTCATTCATTTATTATACTGACTATTGCCTCCGTGACGCAAAATGTTTTATTTTCCTACACCACCATAAATTTATAGTCCATGTATTGAATATAATATGTTGGTATGAAACTTATGAAATATTGTATACTTTTAAATGGTAAAAATATTACTCCTTTTACATATTATAAAAAATTGAAATCATTATCCATGTGTACATGTGGACTACTCCTTCAACGGAGAGACTAATTTCTTTTTTTTATTTTCATCACTTAATTACATGTATGGTTTATATAAATATTTCAGAGGATAATTTTTTTATTAAAATTACTAATCTTCTAGAAGGAAAATTCATACATCCTATAAATAATAGGAGAAATACAATTTTATGGAAAATTCAACCATCCAATAGATTTATCTAAGAGAAAATATGATTTCTCTATACTATAATTTGAATTTAAATCATTTACATTCTTATTATAATTTCATTATATTCTAATATATAGCACCAATAAACCTAAAATTTTATCATTCATATTCCTTTATAATTATATTACTAAAAATTCGGTTCATAATCATACATTAATTATGGAATATTCCTATTTTTGGTTGGATTAACCACACACAATAACAATGTTATAAATTTATATCATTGATTACTAAAGGAATTTAATTTCAAATATTATATGATATTAATAATTAAATAATGAGCTTTTTAATAATGTAATATTAATATAAAAATTCAACTCTTCATTTAATAAAACACACTACTTTCACAGCGAATCACCAAAACATTCTCATTGTCAAATTCATCTTTAATGTTCATATAGAAAACACCAATATAATTAAATTATTATTTTAAAACCCTCTAATTTTAAAGGGTTCAAAAATAATAAATTATATGACTTATTTTAATATGGTAACCTTTCTTTTCAGGATCCCACATTATTATAGCTCCATAATTTTGTGTTCTTGTCCTAGAGTACAAATCAAGATGGATAACATTTTGGGTAATTTCTCTAGGAGTATGCACATGAGGAAAAAGCACTGAGGAATGAGAATGTGTTGTCATTTGGGTAAAATATTTTTTATGATGGATCGTTCAAGAAAATTGGTCGAGCCCATGTAGCGTACAATGTGTTAGTGGGGAAACTAGTAATGCCTATCACCCCAATACCTGACACCCATTTTAAGGTAGGGTGATTGTGATTACAGTAGTTTACAGTTACTACATTGGTATTAGAGTTTACACCCCAAGATTTCATAGTACTTTATTTCTTCAATGTAATTCAACAACTTTCACCACACACAACTTCGAGGTTCTAACACACCGTGACCAATCAAACTAGCCGTTATGAATAGTAATAATGAATTTTTGAAATTTTATAAATTTTATTCTTCAAAATGGACTCCATTTTTGGTTTCAGAATATCAAAATTATCCAAGGGTGAAATTTTGGTATTTTTCTGAAAACATTCAAGTTTTGATGAATAGTGAAAATTACTAAATTTTAACTAAAAAAAGCTTTCATAATCTAAATAATTAATAGTGATAAATTATGGATTTGAGTGGTTTTAAAGTATATTTACAATATATTTTTACCATTTAATACAATTTTGTCTATTGGACATAATTTCACATTTAAACCGGACATAAACAACTGTCAATATTTTGATAGATATTATTTCTTAAAAAAACGCTTTTTATTTTCACAGCGGGAATTAATTTTAAATTAATTTATGCCACTTTTGTGTTTTGAATTTGGAGAAATGGATTCCATATTCTGAATCAGTATTTATAAATTTTTTAAATAGGTAACTCTTATTTTTAGACATTTTGAATAATTACTTCGGTAAATATTTTATTTACTATGGTTAAAGGGTAAATACGGTAAGTAAGGGTAAAAAATAATATTATTATAATATTAAATTACCTTAAAACGTGCCCTAACCCTATTGGTTAATGATTTTCCGAAACTGGGCATCTTTGGGTCGATTTTGGGGCCCCATGGATCCACTTGTAAGTGATACTGACACTTTATATTAATTAAATTAAAGTGAATACAAAAATGTCTTAAGCATATATCCTTTAGAAAAAAAATTTTTAAATTGGGTTATATATGTTACATTTTCGACTATAAATATTAATTAGAAAGATAAAACTATTTCTTACATAATGGAATTTTATTTATAATTTTTAAACATTGAATAATTAAATTTATTTATGAAACAATAATAAAGCATTATTTTTCTTATTAATGAAAGAATCAAACATTTGGTATTATAGATGTTTAAATAAATTTAATTTGAATGTTTTGATGAAATACATGAATTATATTGGTTTATATGACATTTTAGTATTTTTTAAATCAATTTGGTTCCAATTAATAATGTTTTTTAAGTCTTTATCAAAAATAAATTCTTGAATAGGTACAAAATTGACATAAATGAGTTCTTAAAAAAATATTATATTATTAATTTATATTCTATTACTAAAATATTATGTTCAGCCAAAATAATTATATTAAGATAGTTTAATCATTAATGGACCAATTTGGTGTCTCTTGGAAGTATATAGTTATTTTATTAACTCTATAATATAAAAATACAAAAAGACATGGTAAATATCAAACTAATTAACTTAGAGTTAAAACTAAATGATAAGGTTAATATAGTAACCAAAACCTGTCTAAAACCTATTAGTTGAATGGTTTTCGATCTATACCTACCTTAAACATTAAATAATCCACTTTGGAGCCATTAGAAGCCGAATGTGAATTTATTATAAAATAATATTTCTTCCTTTTCCTAAGGTGCCCCCCACCCCTCTTATAAAAGGGCACTCTACCTTCTCTCTAATTCACACCATCAAGGCCTTTTGGCTCGGCCAAACCCTGCCCAAATATTATCCCAACATTCCTAAAATCATCCTAGAGGCCTTAATTTAGTCATAAATCCATCTTAAAGATCCCTTTTGATCAAATGAAAAGAAATAACACGAAGAAGAGGTAATGTTTTCACCACCCTATTTCATGTTCCTTTCTTCTTAAACATCTTCTTTCTTTGTTATTTACATTCTAAAATAATAAATCTAGTATATTATATATAATTTGATGTTATTATAAATATGGTACAACTATATTCATTATTCTATCCATCATTTGAATGACATGTCACCATACATGCGTACGTACGGCTTACCGTCTTCACATCGTGGTGTAATTGTTATTCAATACATTATTATTTGGATGGGTATAATAATGATGTGTAATTGAAGTAAATAATAAATATAACATTATAATGATTATTTATATATGATGTACCAACCAATTATACATTACTTTAATATAAAAAAATGATATTGTCGCTCGTGCGTACGTACAGACTACTGTCTCCATGAACGCGATGAGATTTATTCCCCATCATATCCATTAAAGAATAATTTTCATTTGATTGTTAAAAATAATGTTTTAAGACTTAATATCATTCTGGATATGAATAAGATACAACCTAACCATAACAAACATGGCTTACATAACAAAGAACATAATGGAAAATGAATCAGTTAACACCCGAAACAACGATAATACAAAGATATTATTAACAAATAAATGTTAAAAGATCATATATGATATCATATTAATGTATATTATTTTATATAATTTAATAATAATTATTTCAACATTATTTAGGATGTTAAGCTACCCTCAACCAAGGAAAAGTACAAGGTAAGGGGTTTTCATCACACTCCATATTCCCATGAGATTCATGCCATATTTCCACTATTACCTTTTATGTGGTGTATGTACTTCCCATAATGGTATTATTTGTGTAATAAACATTAATTTATGTGTATTTACATATACATTTTATGATACTTCTTTCATGGGGTGTATGTTTTTTGAGTTACAAAATTGGTAAAGGTTTAATTCTATAGTCTCTTTATTATCCAAGATTTATTTTTATGTAAGTATCTACTGGGACATATTTACTATCCTTGTACATGTTTCATAAATTAGTTTTCAATGGGTTTATTTTTAAGGGAATTTTTACTAAAGCATCATTTTAAATGTTTTAAATATTTATTCTTCTAAATCATTCTCATTAATATCTATGTTTCCACAATGGTTTTTTAGGATTTATTTATATGGACATGAATGTTTTAAAAATTTTATTTCCATTCAAAAGTTTCAAAGTGGTATGTGACACTTTGACTAAAAAATTTCATTAAATGTATTCTTTTATAAATTGTGTGACTTTTAAATGTTTTCAGGAAAAAGGTATATTTCTCTCAAAGAGTTTTAGATATAATTTTCATCTATGTCAACATCCTTTGATGGATTTTAAACTTGTTTAAAGTTGATTTATTATGACACAAATATTATATATTGTATTGAAGGTTTTGTGATATTCTTGACTATAGATGTGTTATTTTTATACCATTCATGGTTTATGGTTAAAGTATTGAAATTTTGTATTCTAGTTTTAATACCAATGTTTATGTTATGTTTCATCCTTTTCGTATGAGGAATGTATTGGACATAGTAAGTGACGGGTGGAGCCTGCTATAGCTCCCCGATGCATCGGTATGTCTCATGAGACAACTAGACGTGTAATTAGCTGAGGCCCTTTCCCAATTCGATTTATGGTTTTGGACGGGGCCTTATTCATTTTTAGACATCTTGGCCGAGGCCTTGACAAAATGTTTCAGAATGTTTGGCATTATACATTCCCTCATTATGGAAATAATATTGATGGTTCATATGATCATTCGACTAGTAGAATACTAATGATTATGTTTTATTATGGAATTATTTTCTCAACTCATATTCATGTCATAATAGTATTCATTTTTATTATTGGTAAAGGCACATGGTCTCAATTATTTACCATGATTAATATTTATGTCATTTTCCGCTATATTGGTTACCCTTACTCAGCATTTGAGCTCACCCATTTCTATGTTTTATTTTTCCTTAGATTCCATGAAGTGTATTGTGATTGACATCAGGGTAAAGCCAACAAAATAATGTCATTCATAAATAATTATTTATGTTGTTTTGTATGTTATAATGTGTAATTTAACATTCATGTATGTAATCTATTTTCCATGAATGCTAAACCGATCGGTCTTTTGGGACTTGATTCCTTGTAATCAAGACAATGTATTAAAATAATGCACCGACTCTAGGTAACTAGGGTCAGGGTGTTAAAGTTGGTATCAGAGGAAGTTTAAAAATAACCTTTGAAACTAGATTTCGGTAAAATCTAATTAGAGCACATAGCCCTAAGATATAATTTGAGGATTATTATAGAATAGATTCCTAGAATTTTCGTATTTTAGTGATTTTGTGAGTTTTCCAAGAAATACATCCCTGTCTGGATATGAGCAGGTAGAGGCACCTCTGGCACAGATGTACCTAGGGGTAAGACCCGAAAACAACGCTTTGAGCTAGACTCGAATGGGAACTGGCACACAACAACGGGCCTTACTGCACTATTGGTTACAACACTCCTGGGGTATATGCTTAAGAAAATTCTCATTTTACATACAAACCATTATGAAGGTTTTATGAGTATATACTTCCTCATAGAATAATTTTTATGATTATGGATTATATCCATAAACTGTTTAATTTCTGTTAAGTGTTTTACAAGTTTGAGATTAGGTATTTCTAGTCATAAACGAATATTGTGTATGCAATTGTTTAGAAATGGCTCCCAGTAAATTAAATGAGAACTCCAGCAATACGCATGATTCAAAGAGTAAGAACGATAATATCTTTCATGGTCTTAAGCCATAATTTAGAGGGCAAATATTCTCCAACGTATTATCATCATATGAAGAATTAGTATCATGTGTTGATAAGATTAGTAAAGAGTACTCGGAGTCCTATGGATTCGAAGGGAGCCAGAGAAGAAAGGGATGGTAGAGAGAAGGATAGATAAAGGGAAGAAGGTAAAGAAGAATATTCCCATATGTGATAACTGTGGAAAGAATCACCATGGAAAATGCTTGAAGGGGATGGGAGTATGTAATAAGTGTGGAGAAAAAGGACACTATGTTCATGATTGCGAGGGTAGGAAAAAGGTTTCAAATGTACAATTCTTCATCTGGAAGGAGTGGGGACACTACGTGAATCAATGTTCAAATCATCAGAGCATGCCCCAAATGATGCTATTGGATAATAATCAAGTTATTATACTACCACATATGATGAGTAATAATTATAATTCTTATGTTTTTATTAGATAATTATGTCATTTTAATGTTGTATTAACAATGTACTGGTTATAATAATTATGGAGTATATAAGGATTGTACTATCGTACTATTTCATTAAGGACTTGAGATTGTGTGGAACCCCGAAAAGTGACTCAATAGTAGGTAAAAGTTTTGGAAAATATATGGTTGAGATAAAGATAAACCATAATATGGTTCTGATACTGAGGTAGTGATTTTAGAATAATACATGACTTATTTGGATAAATTATATTGGATATCCTTGAGTACCTTAAAATTGATTAATGATTTGTATATTATATCATTTTTGGAGTTTACAACATTTTTGGATAGAAGGAGTATATCCAATATTCTATAAGGAATAAGGGATCATGAATGTAATAAATAAGGTTTTATGGTAATTCAGGATGTTGTAGTGTTTTAAAAGAATACATGATTAAGGTGTTCACATGTTAATAAGCGGAAAAAAGGATCTTCATTGTGTTTAACTTCCTTATAAATTTTTTATTATGAGTTTGGATAGAAATATTTTGGATAATTCTAGATTGATATTAATTTTTTATTATCATAAAAGGACAACACGGAGGTCGAGCGGCAATATGTCCTGTCCGGTAAGGCCGTGAGACTTAAACCCGCAACCGATGGGCGGTAAGGGTGTATCACCTACCATTAGCCCACATGATTTCTGGGATTGAATAATGTAGTCTATTTTTTAAAAAAAAATTGGTAGGTGAATTATAAATTTTTTTTCTAAACCCTATCTGAATAGTATAAATATAATATTATTTTTATGTTCTACTATCTTTTAGAGTGAAATATGAGTTTGTGGTAGAAATTAGTTAAAGGATTGGACTCTACTTGTCAAGTATATATTTTTCTTATTCTCTTATTCTATGAATAAATTAATTCTTATTCTTTAGTGATGGGATCTTAATACCAAAAATGTGTTATCCTAATACCATATTTTTTGTTGAACCAATGGTATTTTAAATCAGTATACATTGATGAATTTGAGGCCCTCAATTTTACACTTGTTAGTGATTAATGACCACAATCACTACCTATAAATATATAAATTTTCCATCAAATTATATGTCTCTAATTACCACCAATGTTATCCTAATCAAGACCATAATTTGGTGGTGACCCATTCATTTCCCTTTTTCCTCTTATTATGACTAAATTTTATTAATCCAATTTCTGATGTGGGTTTTCCCACAAAGATATTTTCTATTTTAAACCTTTTATTTTTGAAGAACGATTTCAAATTGCAAGGATGCAATTTATTAAAGGAGGGGAGAATGTAACACCCCAAGATTTCATAGTACGTTATTTCTTCAATGTAATTCAATAACTTTCAATACACACAACATCGAGATTCTAACACACCGTGACCAATCAAACTAGCCGTTATGAATAGTAATACCCAGTTTTTGAAATTTTATAAATTTTATCTTTAAAAATGGACTTCATTTTTGGATTTTTAATATCTAAATTATCCTAGGTTGAAATTTTGGTATTTATTTGAAAACATTCAATTTTTGTGAATAGTGAAAATTAATAAATTTTAATTGAAACCAACTTTTTTAATTGAAATAATTAATAGTGATAAATTATGAATTTGAGTGGTTTTAAATTACATTTAGAATATTTTTACCATTTAATACAATTTTGGTCATTTGGCCTAATTTCACATTTATACCGGACATATGCAAGTGTCAATCTTTTGATAGATATTTTTTTTAAAAAACGCTTTTTGTATTGACAATGTGAATTAAGAATAAATTAATTTCTGCCACAATTTTGTTTTGAATTTGGAAAAATGGATTCCATATTTGGAATCAGGATGTCCAAATTTTTTAATTATGTAACATTTATTTTTAGACATTTTGAACAATTACTTCAGTAAATATTTTATATACTATGGTAAAAGGGTAAATCTGGTAAATAAGGGTAAACAAATAATATTATAATAATATTAAATTACACAAAAACGTGTCCTAACCCTTTTGGTTGAATCATGTCCAACAATGGGAATCATTGGGTCGATTTTGGGACCCCATGGATCCACTTGTAAGTGATAATGACACTTTATATTAATAATGTTAAAGTGAATACAAAAATTACTTAAGCATATATCATTTAAAAAAATTCCTTAGGGTTATATATGTTATAATTTCAACTATAAATATTCATTAGAAAGCTAAAACGATTTCTTACATAATGGTATTGTATTTATAATTTTTAGACATTGAATAATTAAATTTATTTATGACATAATAATGATGCAGTATTTTCCTTATTAATGAAAGAATCAAATAATTGGTATTATTAATGTTAAAATAAATATAATTTGGAAGTTCTGATGAAATCCACGAATGTTATTGGTTAATATGACATGTTAGGATTTCTTAAATTAATTTTTTTCTAATTAATAAATATGTTAATACTTTAAAAAAAATCAATTATTGAATGATGTCAAAATTGACATAAATGTGTTCTTAAAAAATATTATATTATTAATAGATATTCTATTACTAAAATCTACTGTTCGTCCAAAGAACATATATTATGATAGTTTTATCATTAAACGACCACTTGGGGGTCTCATGGAAGTATATAGTACGTTTATTAACTATATAATACAATAATACAAAGAGACATGGTAAATGCCAAACTAATTAACTAAGAGTTAAAACTATAAGAAAAGTTTAATATATTAACTCAAACCTGTCTAAAACCTATTGGTTGAGTGTTTTCGACATATCCACACCTTACCCATTAAATAACCCACTTTGGAGTCATTATAATCTGAATATTAATTTATTTTAAAATAATATTTCTAGCTTTTCCTAAGGTGCCCCTCACCCCTCTTATAAAACGGCACTCCACCTTCTCTCTAATTCACACCATCAAATCCTTTTGGCTTGTCCAACCCCTGAAAACATATTCTCACTAGTTCTCTCACTTTATCCTAGAGTCCTTCCTTTAGTAATAAATCCATCTTACGGAGCCCTTTTGATCAAATCAAATAGAAGAACCTGAAAAAGAGGTAATGTTTTCACAACCCCTTTTCAAGTTCCTTTCTTCTTCCACTTATTATTTCTTTTTAATTTCCTTTATAAAATAATAACTCCAGTATCTTATATATACTGTGATGTTATTATAATTATGGTACAACCATATTCAGTATTATATCCATCCTTTGGACGACATGTCACCATACGTGTGTACGTACTGCTTACCGTCTCCACGTGGTGGTGTATTTGTTAATCAATACATTTTTATTTGGATGGGTATAATAATGATGTGTAATTAAAGTAAATAATAAATATAAAATTATAATGATTTTTTATATATGATATACAATCCAATTATATATTATTTTAATATTAAAAGAATGATATTGTCGCTCGTGCGTACGTACGGACTACTGTCTCCACGAACGCGATAAGATTCATTTCCCATCGTATCCATTCAAGAATAATTTTCATTTGATGGTTAAAAATAATGTTTAAAGACTTAATACCATTCTGGATATTAATAAGATAAAACCTATCCAAAAATAATATGGCTTACGTAATAATTCATATAATGGAAAACGAATCAATTAACACCTGAAACAACGACAATACAAAAATATTATTAACGAAGAAATGATAAAAGAACATATATGATATCATATTAATGTATATGATGCTTTTATAATTTAATAACAATTATTTCACCATTATACCAGAGGTTATCCTTCCCCCCACCAAGGAAAAGTACAAGTTAAGAGGTTTTCATCTCACTCCTTATTCCGGCGAGATTCATGCCATATTTCCACTATTACCTTTTGTGTGATATATGTACTGCCAATAATTGTATTTTTGTGTAATACTCTTTAATTTATGTGTATTTACATATTCATTGTATGATACTTATTTCATGGGGTGTATGTTTTGTATGTTACCAAATTGGTAAGTGTTTAATTCTACAATATCTTTATTATCCGAGATTGTTTTTATGTAAGTATAACCTAGGAAATATTTACTATCCATGACCATGTTTCATAAAAGTATTTTAAAATGGATTATATTTAGGGTAATTTTTACTAAAACATCATTTTAAATGTTTTAAATATTTATTCTTCTAAATCATTCTAATTAATGTCCATGTTATCAAAATGGTTTTTAAGGATTTATTTATATGGACATGAATGTTTTAAAAATGTTATATCCATTAAAAAGTTTCAAAGTGGTATGGGACACTTTGATTCCAAAATGTATTTAAATGTCTTCATTTATAAATTGTGTAACTTCTAAATGTTTTCATGAAAAAGGGATATTTCTCTCAATGAGTTTTACAAATCATTTTCATCTATTTCAACATCCTTTGATGGATTTCAAACTTGTTTGAAGTTTATTTATTATGATACTACTGTTCTATATTGTTTTGAAGGTTTTTTGATATGTTTAAATATAGATGTTTAATTTTTATACAATTCATGGTTTATAGTTAAAGTATTGACATTTTGTATGCTAGTTTTAATACGAATGTTTATGTTATGTTTCTACCTTTTCATATAAGGAATGTATTGGACATAGTAAGTGATGGGTGGAGCTTGCTATAGCTCTTCGATGCATCGGTAGGTCTCATGAGACAAATAGAAGTGGAATTGGTTGAGGCCCTTTCCCAATTTGATTTATTGTTTTGGCTGAGGCCTTAATCAGTTTTAGACGTCTTAGCCTAGGCCTTGACAAAATGTTTTAGAATGTCCAGAATTATACATTCCCTTATTATGGAAATAATATTGATGGTTCATTTGTCATTCGACTAGTAGACTACCCATGATTATGTTTTATTATGGAATTATTTACTCAGCTCATATTCATGCCATACAAGTATTCATATTTATTATTAGTAAAGGCTTGTGGTATCAATTAGTCACCATGATTAATATTTATGTCATTTTCCGTTTTATTGCTTACCCATACTAAGCATTTGATCTCACCCCTTTCTATGTTTTATTTTTCCCAGGATTCCAAGATGTGTATTGTGATTGATATGTAGGGTTAAGCCGAGGGAATAATGGTGTTCATAAAGGATTACTTATGTTGTTTTGTATGTTATATTGTGTAATGTGACATTCATGTATGTAATCTATTTTCCAAGATTGTTAAACTGATCGGTCTTTTGGGACATGATTCCTTGTAATCATGCCAATGTATTAAAATAATGAACATACTCTGGGTAACTGGGGTCAGGGCATTACATCGAGGATCAGTATTCACTAAATTTTTATTCTCCTTTCCTTTATTTGAGATTTGAACAATGTGGAGTTTGGATCATTTGGACTCAGGTTGGGGAACTATTGTGATTTCTGGTCGACACTAAATATTGGTCCTATGAGTTTTCATAGAGCATGAATTTATGTTTTCACTATTTTATGATACCATTTATTATATTCACTTATAGTGATGAACATAATGTCAATATGTGGATTTATGATATTTTATGTGTTTTCAACCATCATGTTAGGAACATACGTTCACATGTTATATACACCTATTGATTTCAACATATAGAGCCCAAATAATTATGTTCTAGTTGAAATTTTGATATTTCCTTTGTGCATTATTTATTCCAGTATTTTATTGGAACATTTCATATTCTATGTTTGAGATTATATATGTTGTCATGACTAACATGAATATATTGGTAATATAGAAATAATCCATGAATATAATGAATGTGTTTTGTGTGTTCATTTCAATGAATAATATTGGAGTTTGAATTCATTTGTTGTAAACAGATTTAGTGGAATAAAAAAATTTTAATAAAAAATGTTTTAATATTAATATGGAACCTCCAATAGTGTTAAAGTGTGGTGATTGTGATTTAATTAGAGGTCTATTGTTGTATTGGTATCAGATGACCCATATTAAATAAATTGTATTGATCATTCTCTTTATTGGGTATGAAAAAAATAGGATTAATGTTGGTTAAGACTCAGGTATGGAAACTATATCTGTGTCTAATCAGTAATGTATAGTGGACCTCCAATTTTTCAAAAAAGAATTATTTCTTTATACAATTTTAAATTACCATTTATTAAATTCACTTTTAGTGAATCACATGATGCTGAAATGATATATTATTGGATTTTATGTGCATTAATTGTGAATTGTATGTACCTAGGTTCACATTCCATATATACTAATTTTTTTACTTTATATTGAGCCTAAATAATGAGATTTTAATTGTGATTTTGATTTTTTCATTGTACTGTTATTTCTTGCACAATATTAGTTGGCCATGTTTAATTCTATGCTTCTGTTTGAATATGTGGCGGTGACTATCATAAATATATTAGTAATATAGACATAATACATGAATAAGAGGTAGGAGTTTTATGTGTTACTTTTAATTGTCTCTATTGGAGTTAGAATTCACTAGTTGTAAACACCTTTTAGGGAATGAATGAAATTTAATTAAAATAATTAATTTTAATATGGAACATCCTATAATTTGGATTAGTTGTTCTATATTCTAAATTGATTCTCAATGACTGAAAAAATTATATTGTGTGAAATTTTTGCATCCCTAATATTTATTAAAATTCATATAAGACATACATTTGATAATAAATTACATGTTGTTTTGCGGAAAATTAAATTTTATAATACATGTGATTATTAAGGATTTAAAATAGGTGTGGAATTCCCTATTAATTAATTGGAATATTTTTGAATGTAGGAACTATGTTTCCATGATATTACAAGGCCTTAATAGCCTCTATTTTTAATAAAATAAATATATTATATATATTATATTATGGGCCCATATTTTGGAAAAAATTTAATAACTCCCAAATGTTTTCTAGTATGAGAAATATGTGAAAAATTCTATTCCTCAGATACGAGGTTTATCCATGGTGTGATAAGAAATTTGTGTGCCTCAGGCATTTCGTCAAATCAGAGGTGATGGAATTTTATTTTATATTTATGTTAAATATTATTCTAAAATTAATTATATATATCATAGATTGTATTTCTGATGTAAAATATAACACCATCATTTGGTTTGGAATGGGAGTTTTAACCTAGGCTTGTCATATGTTTTGTTCGCGTCAAGTGTTTGGTAACAATGGGTCCCCAATGATATCATGAAAATCATACCATAACATGGTCATCATTTCATGGCCTATCAAGCACCACTATATTCACCATAGACACCATAAGAAACATCCTTGAGTTTCACCCATCATAGTCACTACTCATGGACAAGTACACTTACCTATGGAGTTCTAATGAGGTAGGCTACCAAAAATAACGGTTTACATTTTTTACGTGAGTCAAATCATTTAGCATTTTTAACCATTTAACATTATAATAAAAATACAAAAAATTATAAAAAATCAACTATGATTCCTTTTATGATATTGTAAGGATGGATAATTTGAGAATAATGAATAACATTACCTTTATTTAGAAACTAGTTCATACCAATCAAGATTACTCCAACACAATATTTAAAATATATTATAACTAACATATATACACATAGAGAATAATTTTAATTTATATTTACAGAAGTTTATATATACAAATATGGTTATAATATTGGTGATTAAAATATTTACTTTCTTTATAGAGGATCTTATATTGATTTTATCTAAGCATGATTTTTGGTAACAGATTCTTTGTGTCAAATTTATTTTCTAGAGAAATAATTCTTAATGTGCACCATAATTCCTTTAATATGTTGTGAGTAAGTCCTATTTTATATGTATTATCATATTCATGAGTTTTTAATGACTCATATTATTTACTTTTCTTAAATACCTTATATTCAAAAGTTACCAATGTTGAAATTAGTTTGGATTAAAATGTTATCCATATTGTAATGGTTTCTTTCTCAATCACCCTTCATTATGGCATGTTTTCATTTTACATAGTAGTATTGTTTTTTATGATGTTACTAATAACCCTTGATATATAAAATATAAAATTATTATTAATATTTGAAACATCACTTTTTTTTCATTGTCTTCCATTATTTTGACTGTGATTGACAACTTCCCTTAAATATTAAGGATTTTTCATAACATTATCAAATTTCTTGATTTATAAAATTTATCTATTTGATTTATCTTTAATTTCATATGGTATTACTTATTTCAATATTTTTCAATAAATTTTGTTTCATAATTATATGTATTTATGAATTCTATTACATTTGTAAAATGAAACTATGTTAAGAATAATTCTCATCCACATAAATGTTGGCAGATCATCTATGTACATGTTTTAAACATCCTATAAACTTTTTCCCTCAATATTTGGAATAAGAATATTTATTTATTTCCTATTCAGTTTTTTATTCTCATTTCCCAAATTTAGACTGTTTTTTTGTATTGTTTTTAGGATGTGGTATTTATATAATGGTATAAGATATATTGGTTCTCATTCACTTCATAACCAATTTTGAATAATCTACTCTACACTTCCTCAAGAAAATCATGTATGTTACACTAAATTATTTTTATTTAAAGTTTATTTTTAAAATAAATTTTTAATAGTTATATCACATCACCATTTTAAAAATGATCAATAACATCATCTTTTATGAAACTGTTAAAAGTGTTTTCTAAAAACTATTTTATATTTTTATGCCCAATTTCCCTTAAAATTTTCAAAATGAATTAATTCCATTGGATTTTGATTCATGTTTTTCTCTAAAATTTACATGATACTATTTTCATTTTTAATTAATTTAACTTATTTTTTTAAACATCCGTAATTAATCATCTGTTATGTGGTGTTGTTTGGAGAATTATTCTTTCAAGGGTGTTTTTAATCTATGAAAACATCCATCTAATTTTATTTTATTAACTGGGGATAAATTATTTTGTAACCATCCACCTTAATTCTATAGAGGGTTTATTTTCATATTTTGTGAAATTAATCATGGAAACAATTTCTTTCCCCTTCTATTACATTATTTATGAAAATTTAAAGTTTTTCAATATAGCAGACATATGTGTGTACATAATATGATGTTTTGGGTGGCCTTATATTTATATAGACCTCCAATCCATTGGGTAATTATTTGTATATCATGATAATCTATATATGGTATTATCGAGGGAAACTAATCCAACACGAGACAATTTCCACTATTTTGTGATGGACTTGTGAGTGAACTGTAACTTATGCTAATAATGTCATGAAATATATTGTTGTAACAATATTTTGATTCCATAATCCTTTGATATTTGTTTCTTTATTACTAATCCTCACACTGTGATTCTTTTCTCGTGATCAATGTGTTATTATGTTTGAATTCTATATATTTTTTTTTCTTACTTAAATTCTAATTCCCATATGATTATAATATTCTCACATATAATATTTTATTATTATTGTTTATACTCACTCTAACTAAAAACATGTTCTCACCCTACTTATATTTAAATTTCCTAATGAAAAAAATATTACATTTGGTATATTATGAATATTTTAGTTTGTATAAACATTTTTTGGATGATAAAGACCGGTTATAGATTTTCATTTTCTTAAATAGTTGTAAAAATATTTGTTATCTGAAAATGATATAGATTTTGTCAGTTAATTTCATATCCTAACTCTCTAAAACTAAAAACCTAAATTATCCTTGGTATATATTATAATTCAGTATCTTCTCTAAGTAATATAATTTGAATAATGCATCCACAGGGTGCCATCGTTGGAATCTAATAAGGGTTGATTTATTTTTTTGGATTAGTATTGTTTTTTAGGAATTATATTAGATAGATTTAGTGAAAACACTATGAATAAGTCTATGTATATTGTAATATATATAAATTCTGGACATTTCATATAATTAGGTTTTCATAACAATGGAATCCTTGACTAGATACTATAACTAGATGTATGATCTGGTATAGATATAACATGTTGTAATGAACCTGAAAAGAATAGATTGGGTATTAACTTGATCATCTCGTAGTGGATGACCAATAGGATTAACTACATACCTTATTCGACACTCTTGAGGGATATTATTTGTTTAATAATATTCACTTTTTAAACCACCATGAATGATTGATTCCCATATTATTTTAGGAGATATAGTAAATATTCATGATTGAACTAAACTTAATGTAACCTGGGATGAATAAAAACTGTTATAGGTTCATCTGATAGTGAAATAGGTTGAACTAAATGAACAATAGTTTAACCTGTTAATATCATAAGGTATAACATCTTATGGTTAAATTTCCTTTTGACTATTTATGATAATAATATTATAATTTTAATTTTTTCACTAATGTTTACCCCTTTTTTATTAATGTATTTAACTTCAATGAACTATGGGTGAGTGGGGTAATGTGATTATTACCTCAATGAAAACCCCATCAGAATGGGATCTGGAGTGAGAAATGTTTGGATTATTTCAATCAAACTATCATGAAGCGGGATTAACAATGTGAATATAGTTGAATTATCAAAAAACACAAATAAGAGAAATATGGACTCTCAAGGAAACTTATATTATTAAGATAATTAATGAAAGAATATTTAATTTCTTATATTAAAAAATATGGAAAGATTCATCGGGAATTTTTTTAAATGGCTAGATAGATTCTATAATTGTTGATTTTAAGTCGATAAAACATAAATGATTGAAGGAATGGGAAAATATATAAAACAATTTAGCCAATTTTAATGAAATTATAAATTATCAAAATAAATGAACTAATATATGAGTTAATGTGGAAATCAAGCACTATTAACCACTTAGTAATTGAAAACAGCTAAATTATTAGGAAATGATTTTTAATAAATTAGAATGTTATTTTCAAACTAGAATTAGAGTATCTCTTATTTTGTTTAATTTTAAACCTATAGGATATTTATTTAAAAATTATAAATTTTGTGGTATGATTATTATTTCCATATTAAATGAATCTTTATTATGGTTCGTATAAGTTACTTCATATTAGGATTCTATTATGAATGGACTATCTATTTTTTCTAAGGGATCATATAAAATTGTCTATATGGGAATCCTTCTACATACCCTATATAAACCCATGATCAAACACTAGTGTATATTTATCAAGGATATCCCTATTAAAATTACATCGATCTTATGTTTTTAAAAATGTGTGTAAACAATCAATTTAATGGGGGATATTGTAATAACCTAATATTTTAATATATGTTTTATTTTAGACAAGTCAAATATATTTGATATCTTTTCCACACACAACACTGAACTAAAATGAATTTGACATATTTTTATTCAATTAAAACATAGAATTTCAAATCTTATTTATTAATAGGAGTAATATTATTATTATATTTATTAATATATATATATATATATATATTTCTGTATATAAAGGACATTTTTTAAAAATTTACATAATTCATTATTCTGTTTAATAATATCTCTTAAAATGAATAGTATCTTTTATTATGGAAAATTTTGTAAATGATTATTGAATAATGATTTTAGTAAAATATAAAATTTGTTGATTAATAAATTCTTTATTAGGGTTTTTAATATATTAAGGATAAGAACCACTGATATTTTAAAAAATTATTTTCTAATAAAAATATATTCTCATTGTAATTTATGATTTTATTTAAAAGTTAAAACAAAAAAAATGAGATTTCTTTTAAAAAATAAACCCATTTTTTATTTATAATTATTTTACTATTTTGAGATTAATTTATGGTATTTTTTAAATTGATTAATTTTTTGGCGAATATTGAAAGTACTGTTTTAGAAATAACGTTAAATTTGTGATATTGTTCCTCTTTAACAATGTATTTTAAATTCATGAAAAAAATATAAGGACAAATATATATTTTATACATTTTTTTTAATTTAAAATAACAGTTTTAATTTTACAACCAATATATTACATTTTGGAACATATGTTATATTCTTCCATCAACCAAGATTAATTGATTTTACATTTATTATTTTAAAATTAATTTTTATTAATTTAATAAATTTTACCAAATGAAATAGATTTCAAAATATCAATAATTTGGTCCATGTTCTATAATAATGGCTAATTTATTTTTCTGTATAATGGATAAGTTTCTTCAGTTAAAAACTAGTTTCTACAGTAATTTCTATAATATTAAAATATATAAATAGAATGGTATTGATTTAAAAGTGTGTATAATAACAATTTTTGAATGGGATTTTAGGTCATTGTATACATTCTATCATATGATATTTATTATTTATCAATTTTATATCCACATTACTTAATAGTTACTTTCCATTATTGAAAATCTTTGGGTATTTACAAATATTCTTCCCCCTTTCACTTTTTATGGGCCACCATACTCCTTAATTCCTCTCACAACATAATACACTTATTTCAAACCAAAATATATACAAAACTCTACTAAAAATTATTATAAATGTTCAAGGAATTTTTTCCTTATCAAAATACCATCTATTAATGTTTCAACCCCTTCACAAAAGAGATAATCCATGAAGTGTTTTATTAATTTTGGACCTCTCCCCACTCATTTCTATTTCATTTTATGATCTTATTATCCAAAAATTATTTTCTACAATATAAAAATTATAACATACATTTCATTAATATAATTTAACTATATTATAATGATTTAATAATAATTAACCACCTTTCCTTTTCCCCTTTATGAAAAACGAAACCATCATTCATGCTTTATGCCAACTACCACCTCTATGACACAACATGTTGCATTTCCCTTCACTACCATAGAAGGAATATCCTTATACTCAATATAATATATAAGTAAGTTGTGTATTAAATATTTTATATTTTTCAATGATAAAAAATATTTCTCATCTTCTGTCTTTTGTTGAAAATTAAATCATTATCCTTGCACATGTGTGGACTACCACCTCTATAGAACACTTAGTTTTTGTTTTATTTTCAAAATCATCTTAAATTTATGGTCATTATAATTTTTTCAATGGATAAATATTATTATTAAGAATTTATTAATCCTTTTTAATGATTAATGGGAAAACCTATTAACAATATGTGAAACACACAATTATAGTAAAATCGATCATTCAGAGAATTGTTCTAAGAGAAAATATGGTCTCTTCAATCTTTGAAATAACATCATCTAGGTTAAATTATTATAATAGTTATTTTAAATTATTATATATCACACTAATAGACACTAAATATTATCATTATGCTTCTGTTATAATGATAATATAAGTGAATCACTTCATAATCGTCCATTAATTGTGGTATGTTATTTTTTAGGTTTATTTGAACACCTACATGATAAATTATATAAGTTAATATCATGGATAAATATTAGAATAAATTTCATGTAATATAAGATATAAATTATTAAATAATAAATTTTTTGATTTTTAAAATTTAATATTAAAATTTAACTCATAATTTAAGAAAATGGACACTATTCACTAAGAATCAGCGAAAGATGCTCATCACCAAATTCAAAATTTTTAAACCCATAGAATAAAATTATAAAATTATAAATACTTATAAAAAATCAATTACATTATATTTTATGAAATATTAATGACAAAAATTTAGATATGAATAAATAAAAACATCCCAATTATGAAACTAGTTCAAAACGATTAATATTAATCACAGAAGATATAGAAAATATATAATAAATAACCAATATGATAATAAAAAATAAATATAAGTAAAGTTTATCGATGTTTTTATATTTCAATAATGTTCTTAAATTGGTGATTAATATATTTACATTTGATATACATGAGGATATAAGACATTTCGACTAAACAGAAATTGACTTAAGGTGTTCTTTGTCTCAAATTTAATTTCTTAAGAAATTATTGTGCACCATAATAACTTTAGTATAGTATTACTTTTTCTTAATGAATGTATCTTTCAATACTCATGCATTTTTAAGATCCATGTCATATATCATCTTTAATTTCCATCGATTCAAATGTTACTCAATCCATAAGGTTTTCCATTTCAATCACCCTTCACATAGGAATGTTTTGTTATTATTAAGAGATGTTATTTATTATTATGTAACTAAAATATCGTTTATTCTAATATCATAATTTTTTTGTTCTTTTTAAGAATCACTTTCATTCATTCTCTTTGTTTATTTGGACTATGGTTGAGATCATTACAAAAATATTAGGGTTTTTTTGTAACTCGAACTTATTTCTTGAGTTATAATTTTTATCCTTGATATGTCTCTTTTATTTCATTTGGTATTACCTACTTTTATCTTTAGAAACAATATTTGGTTCATAATCATCTTTATTTAATAATTTTCTTTCATATTAGAATGAAACTATGTTAATAATAATTCTCATCCTCTTAAATGTAATTTATGTCGATGTTTTCATCTTCCCACTAATTGTTTTCATAATAATTGTTATAATAGTCATGATTTATTTATTATATCATTATTACTTCAACTTACCCCTTTTAAAAAAATTGTTTTTAAATTTTCACATGATGTGGGTTTTAAATATTTTATCAAAAAATAGTTTTCTTCTACCTTATAACTAATTGTTTTTCTTTCACTCTATACTACCTCAAGATAATCCTTTATGGCTCAATAAATTCTCAATTACTATTTTTTTGGAATAAATATTTATAATGGATTTCACTATATCATTTTGAATATTACTTTTTAAAAAAACATACAACATCTTCTTTTATAGAAATATTAAAAGTGTTTTGAAAAATAACTTTTACACATTTTCTTATAATTTCCATTTTCATTTTCAAAAGTAATTACCCTCATGGGTTTTTTATTTCATGATTAACACTATAATATACATGATAATATTTTGTTTTTTATATTAATTTAAATCATACTATCAAATGATCCCAATTCTTAATCTCTCATATTTTACCATTTCAAACATTCTTTTTTCATGGGTATTTTTCCAGCTATGGAAACATTCGTCTATGTTTTTTCTTAACTAGGGATGTATAATTTTTAAACAAACAACCTTACTCTTCCTGATGGTTTTTTGACATGTAATCTCCAAATAATCATTTAAACCCTTTTTTTCTTGGGTTCATATTACATTGATGAAATTATGGATTATTTCTATGTGAAAAGATTAAATATGTACACAATATGATGTTATTGGTGATATAAAATATATAACCCATAATCTCAATTGTAAAAGATTTATATCTCATGATATCTATTGTATTGCACTAGGTAGTGAACCTAATCCACCATGGGACATCTTCCACAATGTGATGATGGTATTATCTGTGACCCTTGACTTATGTTAATGATATCAGGCATTATGTTTGTGCCATAATATTAGTATTATAAGATCCATAAAAATTGGTTTATTTATTATAACGCCTCATTATATGTTTCTTATCTACTGATATACGTATTACTAGGTATGAATTATATATTTTATCTTTATGTTCCTTAATTAATTTTTTATAATAGTAGGTTTATCTTTTTCCCACTTATGATCTTTGAATATTATTGTTTATTCTTACCCTTTTTGAGTATTTTATCTTAACACTTCTTATGTTATATTTTTTAACAACGCAATCTTCCACGGTACACTTCTCTTTGAATAATACAATAGCGTGTGTTGTACGTAACACTGAGTTCAAGTACACCATGACTTACCAAAATAGCCGTTCAAAAGAGGTTATGAATAGTATCAACTAAATTTTAAATATTATATTATCCTTATAGTTTAAATCCATATTATGAGTTTCAAAGACATGAATTATGAACAAATTCATTTTTTCAGATAAAAGAAGTATTTTTCAGAAAATGAAAATTTACCAACTTTTAATGGCGAAGCATTTTTAAAAACAATATTTGAAACTTTTATATATTCAATTTGAACAAATGAAATTCTTCTTTAGAATCGGGACATAAGAATTTAGTATCAATAATGTTTTGGTGTTTTTATGATAACATTCATATTTAGGTGAATAGTGAAAAATTACTAAATTTTAACTGAAAACAACTTTTTTAATAAAAATAATTTATACTGTTAAATTATACATTTTAAGGTTTTGGAAGTATAAATAGATTATATTTTTACTATTTAATCCAATTATGGTCATTTTAAGTAATTTCACCTTGAAATTGGACATAAACAAGTGTCAAACTTTTGATAGTTATTATTTCATAAAAATACGCCTTTTGATTTCGAAAGTAGGAATCAATTTTTAAAAAATGCAACTTTTATGTTTTGAATTTGGTAAAATAGAATTCATTTTTGGATTTTGAAGCCTTGGGTGAAATTTTGGTACCTTTCGTATAACTATTATATTTTGATGAATAGTAAAAAAATTACTAAATTTTAATTAAAAACAACCTTTTTAATCGAAATAATTAATAGTGATAAATTATTAATTTGAGTGATTTTAAATTATATTTAAAATATATTTTTACCATGTAATACAATGCGGGTCATTGAACATAATTTCACATTTAAACCAGACATAAAAAAGATCCAATCTTTTGATAGTTATTATCTCTTAAAAACACGCTTTTTTTTACAACGGGAATTAATTTTAAATTAATTTCTGCCACTTCTGTGTTTTGAATTTGTCAAAATGGATTCCATATTTTTAATTAGGATGTTAAAATTTTGGAAATAGGTAAATTTTATTTTTAGACATTTTGGATAATTATTTCGGTAAATATTTTATTTACCATGGTTAAAGGGTAAATCCGGTAAAAAGGGGTTAAAAATAATATTATAATAATAATAAATTACCCTAAACGTGTCTTAAACCTATTGGATGATACATGGTCGACCATTGGCATCTTTGGGTCGATTTTGGGTCCCCATGGATCCACTTGTAAGTGATAGGGACACTTTATTTTAATTAAGTTAAAATGAATCCAAAAATGACAGAAGAATATATCTTTTAGAAAAACATTTTTTACATAGGGTTATATATGTTGGATTTTAGACTATAAATATTCATTAGAAAGCTCAATAGATTTAATAAATAATTATATTTTATTTATAATGTTTATACACTATATAAGTTAATTTATATATGACACAATGATGATGTATTAATTACCATCATAGTGAAAAATTAAATTAATTGATATTATAAAGACCCATATAAATATAATTTCCGACTTTTTATGAATTACACTAATTTAATAGGATAATATGTCATGTTAGGATTTACGTAATTAATTTTTTTCGAAGTAATCATTTTGTTATGAGTTTCAAAAAAATCAATTATTAAATAGTGTCAAAATTGACATAAAAGAGTTTTTAAAACAAATATTATATTATTAATTGATATTAAATTCCTAAAAATCTACGGTTCGGCCAAGAGACTTATATCATGATAGGTGTATTGTTAATGGACCACTTGGGGTTCGCTTGGATGTATATGGTAATCTTATTAACCATATAATATAAAAATAAAAAGAGACATTGTAGAAGTGAAACTAATTAACTAAGAGTTAATACTTAAAGATAAGGTTAATATAATGACCCAAACCTGTCTAAATTCTATTGGTTGAGAGGCTTTCGACCATACCCACCTTAAAATTTTAATAATAAACTTTGGATCCATTAGAAACCTAATATGAATTTATTATAAATTAATATTTCTAGCATTTCCAAAGGTGCCCCTCAACCCTCTTATAAAAGGGCACTCCTCCTTCTCAATTTATTCACAGACTAAAAGCCTTTTGGTTCGGCCAACCCCTACCCAAATACTCTCTAAATTCTCTCACTACAACCTAGAGGCCTTCGTTTGATTAGAAAGTCATCCTAAGGAGCCATTTATATCAAATCAAAAGGAAGAACCCAAAGAAGAGGTAATGTTTTCACCACCCCTTTTCAAGTTCCTTTCTTCTTCCACTTATTCTTTCTTTGTTATTAACATTATAAAATAATAACTCAAGTATCTTATATATACATTGATGTTATTATAAATATGGTACAACCATATTTAGTATTCTATCCACCCTTTGAATAACATGTCACCATACGTGCGTATGTACGGCTTACCGTCTCCACGTCGTGGTGTAATTGTTATTCAATATATTATTATTTGGATATGCATAATAATAATGTATAATTCATGTAAACAATAGATATGACATGATAATGATTCTTTATATATAATATATCATCCATGTATATATTATTTTAATATCAAAAGAATGATATTGTCGCTCGTGCGTACGTACGGACTACCGTCTCCACAAACGCGATGAGATTCATTCTCCATCATATCCATTCAAGTATAATTATCATTTTATGTTTTAAAAATAATGTTTAAGAACATGATATCATTCTATATATGAATAAGATACAACCTATCCATGAAAAACATGGATTATGTACCAAAACATATAAAAGTAAACAAGTAAGTTAACACCTGAAACGACGATAATACTAAGATATTATTATCAAAGCAATGTTAAAGATCATATATGATATCATATTAATATATCTGATTTTTTTATAATTTAATAACAATTTGATTAGCCACAAAATTAGGCTAATATTAATTGTTAATATATATAATATTCATGTGCCTTATTATTCATAAACACCATTTTAGTTCATTTTACACTTTGAACATCATTTCACATTATGATTGTAATACCTTTTTAAATTGCACTATTATGTGGTACATTTTTGAACATCATTTGAAGTACCCAATAATTCATCTTATTATACATATTTTAATTTTATAATTTTTGAAATTGATCTACACTCCAATATGAACATGTTTCATTCAGGGATCAATGGAAAATTTATGGAAGAAGATGGGGATATTTTGTGATGAAAGGAAGCAATTCTAGAGAAGGTAGATTGGACACTATCCCACTGATGAGACTCTGGGGCCCAACATAAAGTCCCAATTAATCCCATATTTTGTGGGATTCTAAAACACATGCATAGGAACAAATAACTCTTCATGATCCAATGCTAATTCGGCCTATATGGTGTTTATTAAGGCGTCCCAAGTTAGAGATACAATTCTGGGACAGATTCTGCAGCCCAGAAAAATAGTCCACTTATTTTTTCATATCTCGGAATCCGAAACTCCAAATGAGCCCCGATTTTACAGGAGGTTGGAATACATCAGGAGATCAATTTTATTCTTCTATGGCTCACTCTGATTCGTTGATCTAGAAGGTCTTTCAGATGCTTCTGTTCGTTGAAGGAAAGTTGGCTGCCAACTCGGGTCAAGGGTGGAAAAATCAACTCTCCCTTACTTTCCACCCACATATGGCCTACCACAATTAATTGAGGAGGCTTGGAATATTGGAGGCTCGAACCAAGGGCTCAAAATTCCTATTTAAGGCAGTGGTGTTGGAGTATTGAAGAATCTTTGGTGCTTGGTTTCATTGTAGTGTTATGTTGCCGCTTTGTCTTTGAAATCGCATTTCCTTCTCATGTAAGTTGTTTAATTCACCTTAGATTCTTAATAAAAGTTCTTTGTTTACTCTTATTATGTTCTTATACTTATCACTGTGATAATTTTGGTTCAAGGGGTGAATTTTTTCACACCATAATTTGTGATATTTATCACACAACGGAGGAGTGATCTTTTGTTGTTGTTGTTTTTACTTCTTCAATTGCATCTTTGTAAGTCTACTTCCCGCTTCCGTTGAAGACATGTCATCAATGGAGGGCTAACTCTTTTATGGGTTGATCCAAGAGAGTAGCAAGGGTCTATATTGGATGTTATTTATCACTCCAATAATGTCTAATCACTTCTTTTAAATGAGATTTTTATTTGATGATATTAAAACATCTTCATCCTTATTGAATTTAAGATCACACATTTCAAGTGCTAATACGAACCTCTACGTTGGAGTGCTCAGAACATTAATCCTTCAAGTGTATAGGTTATTAGTATTAGGATCTGTAGGCATTAAACCAGTAAGTGATGATTTCTTTTGATCTTCTTAAATGAATCCATCTCATTTATAAGAAATTTTAATCATTAAAAAAGTAATTCATCTAATCCACCCTGATCGATAACCTAGGATCTACTCATTCTTTTAAATTGAATTCACTTAAATGTGTTAGTTATCCTTTAAAACCATATAAAATCAACACATTTTGGCCACTTCATAGCCCAAAATAGTCCATAGAATTTACGTGTCTATATGTTTCTTCTTAGGTCTCTGAGGATTCGATAACCCAAGCTAAACTACAACGTCAGTTCTACCTTCATCTCTTGTGTAAATTTGAGCGAGAATCAAATTTTTGCACCGTTGCTGGGGACCTAAGTAAGTTATCTTAGACATTATCATTCTTTTTCTTCATCCCTCTTCTATTTTCTCACCCATCACTCCTATGGAAGTAAATTTTGAACATGTCCGAACATGGGAAACCTATCCCCACTTTGATCAACCAACCCCATGCGTGATGTACAATGACCATCCTAATTTCTACATGTGGGATCATCATCAACCTAATGAACCACATTTTTTTAGCCCTATGATCCACAATACATCCCAACATATAATGAGATTCAATCACCAAAATGCCAATATGAACACCCTCTTGTGCAATTCCAACAACTTCATTATCCACCTGAAATAGACCATATTTCTCAACCCCTTACACATCATGATCCACAACCGTTACTTGAAAAATTGTGTCAAAAAATAGAAATAATTAATTTTGAGGTTTCATCATTGAGGTTCGAACTAAAAAGCATTAAAAATTGTGAGGAACCCATCCCTACACAAATTATCCCTTCCATAACCTTATGTGAAGTGTCTAGTTTCTCACAAACCTCTCATGAATTTACTAAAGAGAAAACCTTTTGATTTGGGGAAGATAAATAGGATCAAGGAATTGTTGAAGAGTATTTAAATCAAGAGGAAATTGAATTTTTGGATTCCAAAGAAGATAATTTCACATCATGGATTGAGTCTCCATATGTATAACTCCATTGATGAATTTTCAAAAACACCAACCATTGAACCATTGAGAGAAATCACAAACATTGAGTCCATACCCATTCCTAAAATTGATCTTTCCAATTTTATGGTTGAATATTCTATTAAAAAGGAACCAATTTTGTTGAGAAATTTTGAAAATGAAATTGATTTTGATTCAAAGTTCCAACCTATGTCTGAAAGTGTTAGCCTACTCAAACTTGAACAAAAGGACTTTCCATCCACCCTCAAGTTTCCATTCATTGAGGATAGCCAAAAACTTCCAATTTCCACAATTTCTTATCATGAAACAAATAAAGAAGTAATGATTCTTAATTTCTTAGGAAATACTAAACAAGAAAACTAGATCAACCATTCCTGATATTCCTTAGATTTTACCACTCATTATAGAACAAGGTTTGTACATGACAAAAATAATAAACATAGAATCAATCTCAACCTAGTAGAATTGGTGAAATATGGGGTCCTTAAAATGTTGAAAATTAGTATTGGGTAAGTCGTGAGAGCCATGTTGGGCTAACGACATTAAACAAAGTGCCGCATGGGAGGCAACCAATGGTTTTTAAGTTTCCTATCATTTTGTAGTTTTAATAAAATTTATATTTTAATTAATAATTTTTATATTTAAAAAAATACACTGTTAAACTATTCTTCTATTATGAGTATGGATGGGTATGAAAGGGGATCACCAAATTCATCCATGTCACGTGGTGTGATCCTTGAGTAATACCTTACCTATAAATTTAAAAAGAAGACAATTTATCATCAGTTTATTTTATTTTTTATATATACTTATATTTTACATATATATATATTGTTTTGTTTTGTTTTTTTGTTTTGTTTTCTTTTTCTACTAGGGATCTCTTCCAGTGACATGGATATCAAAGGATTAAAAGGGAGCAGTAAGAATTTCAGCTTCAACCACCAGCTGACTTCATTCCATGACCCTCATTTTCAATTTATTTTTTGAACTTTGATTCTCTACCTCTACACCCTTCTAAATTTTTATTTCTTCAAACATTTGGGATAGTGTTGTTTTACGTTGTGGGGAGAGATAAAATAAAAAAAATGCTTTTGTCTCATAAAAAATGAATGATTTGAAAAAAAAATTAAATGGAAGGAAATATTCCTTTAACTTTAAACATGGTAATACACATTGCACACTTTGAAACTGAATATCAAATAATATAGCGTACCCTGATTCTGATTTTAATCCTTGTATAATTTCATGAGCATTGATTTTGTAAAGTGTGTCTGTCCAATGTGATATTTCATCGTTTATATTTTCATCCAAATAAAAAAATTCACAATGCACATCCTTTGGATAGTGGGGTATTAGTTTAAGTTCATGGGGTACCCTAAATAAATAGCATAGGTTTGGTGATCATTTTAGTTTAATATGAGTATTCAAAAAAAATTAATTTTTTTTTCTTGTAGAGCAATGAAATGACCTAATGTGTGGCTTTCAGCACTTGGGGATCGTGACTCCATAGTTGTATGGCCTAGAGTTAGTAATTTTATCTCTATTTTTGGTAATATGAATTTGTTTTTGACTGAGTTAACTTGAGATGATGCCCGAGTATGTGGGCTTCACTTGGTTCCCTAATGTCTTTGAGCCTGGGAGTCATCGGCAAAGTCTCGCTACAGGGGTCGACTCTTTTGAGTGCAACTTCAATTACCATGGAAAGATTGCAAAAACAAAAGAAAAAAAAAACAAAAAAAATTATACAAAAAAATAATAATCATCTGAATATTGAAATGTGATTCCACCTAGCGCTTCTATAATTTCCCCCTTGAATAAAGATGAACCTCCATGTCTATTGTGATGCATAACACATCCTCATACTTAATTGATATTGGATGAAATATGGAAATGAATTTGAACAAAGGAATGAACTTGGGATTGGGATATTCTTATGAAACTATCTTGTATTAAAATATTTTGATGGGTTTCATGATTGTTAGGTATAAGGTTTTTTGGGGATCATTGTGTATTAAAATGTTTTTGGAAAAAGGAATTCGAATTTCATATTGTTTAGATATATTTTGCTCAGGACTAGCAAAACTCAAGTTGGGGGGTGTGATTATCCACTAAATGAGGCTAATATTCATTTTTAATATATATAATATTCATGTGCATTATTATTCATAAACACCATTTTAGTGCATTTTACACTTTGAACATCATTTCACATTATGATTGTAATACCTTCCGAAATTACACTATTATCTGGTACATTTTTGAACATCATTTGAAAAGCCAATGATTCATTTGATTATAAATATTTTAAAATGTTTTTTTTTAAATTGATCTACACTCCAATATGAACATGTTTCATTCAGGGATCAATGGAGAATTCATGGAAGAAGATTGGGATATTTTGTGTTGAATGGAAGCAATTCTAGAGAAGGCAGATTTGACACTAGCCCTCTGATGAGACTCTGGGGCCCAACTTATAGGCCCAATGAATCCCAAAATTTGTGGTATGCTATAAGACATGCATAGGATCAAATAACTCTTCATGATCCAATGCTAAATCGACCTCTATGGTGTTCATTAATTCGGCCAAATTTAGAGATACAATTCTGGGCCAGATTCTGCGGCCCAGAAAAAAAGTCCACTAAGTTTATCATATATCTGAATAAGAAACTCCAAATGTTCCCAAAATTTACATGCCGTTAGAATAACTCTATAGCTCAATTTTATTTTTCTATGACCTACTCTGATTCGGCCATCTAGAATGTCTTTCAGACGCATCAGTCCGGTGAAGGAAAGCTGGCTGCCACCTCGGGTCAAGGGTGGAAAAATCAACTCTCCCTTACTTTCCACCCACCTATGTCCTACCACAATTAATTTAGGAGACTTTTATTGTTGGAGGCTCGACACAACGGCTCAAAAATTCCTATTTAAGGATGTGGTGTTGGAGGATTGAAGAATCTTTTGTTCTTGGTTTCATTGTAGTGTTATGCTGCCGCTTTGTTTTTGTAATTGCATTTCTTTCTCATGTAACTTGTTTAATTCACCATAGTTTCTTAATAAAAATTCATTTTTTACACTTATTATGTTCTTATATGTATCACTTTGATACCGTTTTTCCAATATGTGAATTTTTTCACACCATACTTTGTGATATTTATCACACAACGGAGGAGTGATCTTTTTTTGCTGTTGTTTTTACTTGTTCAATTCCACCGTTGTAAGTCTACTTCCCGCTTCCATTGAATTCATGTAATCAATGGAGGGATAAATATTTTATGGGTTGATCTAAGGGAGTATCAAAGGGCTGGATTGGATTTTATTTATCTCTCCAATAATGGCTAATCCCTTCTTTTAAATGAGATTTTTATTTGATGATTTTAAAACATCTTAATCCTTATTGAATTTAAGGTCACACATTTCAAGTGCTGATACGAACCTCTACCTTGGAGTACTCAAAACATTTATCCTTAAAGTGTATAGATGATTAGTATTAGTGTGTGTAGTCATTAAACCAGTAAGTGATGATTTTTTTTGATCTTCTTAAATGAATCCATCTCAAATATAAGAAATTGAAATCATTAAAAAAGTAATTCATCCAATCCACCCTGAGTGATAACCTACGATAAACTCATTAATTTAAATTGAATTCAATTAAATCTGTTAGTTATCCTTTAAAACCATATAAAATCAACCCATGTTGGCCACTTCATATCCAAAAATAGTCCATAGAATGTACGTGTCTATAGGTTTCTTCTTAGGTCTCTGAGGATTCAATAACCCATGCTAAACTACAATGTCCGTTCTACTTTCATCTCTTGGGTAAATTTGAGCGAGAATCAAAATTATTTCACCATTATACAGGAGTTTAACCTACCCCCAACCAAGGAAAAGTACAAGGTAAGGGGTTTCTTATCTCACTCTTAATTTCGTGAGAATTCCATTGTTCACCACATATTTATTGAATGTGGTGTATGTGTACTGCCCATGATTGTATTCATTGTGTAATATACTTTAATTTATGAGTATTTACATCATCATTGTATGATCCTTCTTTCATTGGTGCATGTTTCATAAGTTACCAAATCGATAAGGGGGTTTGAAATTTCAATTTCCACTCATTCGGCTTTACGGATACTTCATTGATTATTTTCCTCCAAGATTATGTGTGGAATCACTATTCATTTGACTATGTCATAATTTCCACTCCCCTTTATGTGGATATAATTTTAATACATATAATCACTCCATTGATAAATTCTCAAGTCATCGGTATGAACTTGATAAGAGAAATTTTTACTCAATCTCGATTTGTTGAGATAAACATCCAATTCCTTGTTGTTGTTTTTACTAGAATTTGTGTGAATGTCCTTTGATTGTTTTACACTGAATATCCTATCATATTATGTGTATTTATATTTGTCACAAATAATTATGTCGTCGATTTATCCTTAACCTAAGGATATGGTCTTTATGAGAGATTTCATCTCAATTTACATTCCATTGAGACTTCGTTGTTGTTATACACCAAATCACTTTTATATGGTGTATATAATGTACATTGACATAGTATATCATGAATCCCTTTATTCTAATGATATTTAAAAGTTTTGATTACCTCAATTATTTGTATTCAAGTGTTTCTCTTTTGGTTAGAATCTCTAACTAAAATACCATTTGTAAATGTTTTGAAGACTTATTCATCTAAATCTTGCTCATTAATGTCCATGTTTTATAAATAGTTTTAAGGATTTTCTTATATGGACATTAAAGTATTAAAATTAAAACTCCATTTAAAAAGGTTCAAAGTGTTAGGGACACTTTGATTCAAAAATCTATTTTTAAATGGCTTCATGACCAACAGTGTGACTTTTAAATTATTTCAATAAAAATTGGGATATTTCTCTCAAAACGTTTTGATGATTATTTTCATCTATGTCAACATCCTTTATTATTAATGATTGAGGTTAATTTTATAAAATACAATCTTACATATTGTATCGAATGGGTTATGTTTGACTGTGGATGTGCTATTTTTATACAATTCAAGGTTTGTGGTTAAAGTATTGACATTTCGTATGCTATTTTTAATACGAATGTTTATGTTATGTTTAAACCTATTCATATGAGGAATGAATTGGACTTAATAAGTGATGGGTGGAGCCCAATATAGCTCCTCGATGCATCGGTAGGTCTCATGAGACAAACTAGTGTCTTGGCACAAGGCCTTGACAAAATCCTATTTGTAGTCTTGGCACGAGGCCTTGGCTATGGGGTCATCATAGTCTGGCATTATGCATTCCATCATTATGAATGTAGTTATTGATATTGCATGTGATTATTCTACTAGTAGAATATCCATGTAATTAAGTAAATGGCATAATTTCATTTTATCTTTGCCATTTTATGTTGAAGTTCAAGTTTAAAAGGCTTTGGTTTTAGTTATAAATTGCCTTAAGTGTTTATGCTTATCTATGAAAGCTTCTGCTATATTGTTATCCTTACTGAGCATCTGATCTCACCCCTTTCAATGTTTTATTTTTCCCAGGATTATGTAGAAGTAATTTATGAATGTCCTAAAGGGATAGTACGAGGGAATATGAAGACATGATGTTTTTTTATGTAATGGAACACTTTATTAATATATCTAGTGTTTCCAAGGCTACTAAACTAATCAGTCTTTCGAGACTTTATCTTTCTTGTCATCATGCCAATGTTATGTAATAAAGCACCGACTCTGGGTAACTGGGGTCGGGGTGTTACAGTTGGTATCAGAGGAAGTTTAGTACAAACCTTGGAAGCTAGATTTAGATAAACATTGATTATAGCAGGTAGAATTAAGATAAACATTGATGATTGTTATAGAAGAACTTCCTATAATTTTGGTATTGTAGAGATTTTGTGAGTTTTCCGAGAAATACATCCCTGGTTGGATACGAGCAGGTAGAGGCTGCTCTGGCACAGATGTACCTAGGGGTAAAACCCAAAAACACCGCTTTGAGCTAGACTCAAACGGGAACTGGTGCACGACAACAGGCCTTGCTGCACTCTTGGTTACGACACTCCCGGGGGATATGCTTAGGATAATTTACATTTTCATTACAAACGGATTTGAAGTATTATATTTATAAGATGAGAGTAAATGACCTTGGTTAATCCTAATGTGTTTCAAATTGTGAATATGGTGACATGTTAATCTCCAACTGATTTTATGACTACTATTACTCACACAATGATTTCTAGTTTTAGTCAATGGCTGGATTCGAAGGAAGTCATAGTGACTTTGAGAATGATGTACATGGTGGGAACGGTGGTGGCAATGAGAAACAAAATGGAATGTTGATAGGAGTAAAAGATATCGTCTTTATACAAAATCAATTTTCCAAATATATGATCAACAATATATATATTAACCAATTCCAAGACTCAAAAAAAAAAGAGAAATGTGATGAATGATAAGAGCTCTAGCAGTGGAGACCATAGAGAAAAGAATCCTCAATTTCCACCATGCAGGAAATATGGAAGGAGACACCCAGGAAAGTGTCTCAATGGGACAAATAAATGCTTTACATGCGGGAAGGAAGGACATAAAGTGAATAATTATCGAAGAAAATTGAAGAGTACTATGGAAGAAGATAAAAATTGTCCCAAGATTCCATTTACAGTCATTTGCCGTAAATGTAGGGGACCTGGCCATTACCCGAGTGAATGCCCTATTCTGTAGGATATTTTCTTGGCCAAAGAAGAAGCTATATGGAAATAAATGGTTGGAGAAATGTTTAAAAATTATTAGTTCTCCTTGTTGATGGGTTTACTTTGGAATAACATTCTCTTGTATTTTTAAACCTATAGTTTTCCATGTGAGAATGATATTTGAGGAATAATTATCTTTTCACTTGTGAATATAGTTATAAATAACCATTTGGTTTTATATGAGCATTGGGGTTTGAGAGAATTATAAGTTATTATAATTTGGGATGAAAATGCAAGGTATGATATAACATTTGTGGTTAAATTATGTTATGGTATTTTGATTAATTTATCTCATTTTGGTAATATTATAAAATATAGTTTTTGAAAAAGGATAACATGTAGACCGTGTGACAACCCATCGCGTTGGACAATGCTGTGGGAATCGAACCCACAACTAATGTGCGATTGGGATTTATCGCCTACCACTGGACTACGTGAAGTCCCTGGATAGTGTGACTAATTAATTTTAGTTAAATTATTTTATTGATCAATAATAAGTTTATTTGGGTTCTTATGTCTTATAAAATGAAATACCCTTGGTATAGGAAAATGATTTGGTGATTAAGTGATAAATGTTATTTTGGAAGATGTTCACTTTTTGGGAACACTATATGCCCAAGGAAAATAGAATACTATGGGGTTTCATTTGTGGAGTAATGGTAGATTTTTATCTATGTTTTTATTATGGATTTATAGTGATTTGGGTTATTTATGGAAATGATAAACCTATAATAGAGACTATGTGATGAGGTTAATTAATTTTAATTCTGTGACTTTAAGAGTATTTGATGTCATTTGGAGATAAAATTTAACATGGGAGACTACATAATTAAATTCTTCTATGTTTTGGGTTTGAATATTAGTTTGGAATATATTAAAGGATTTTAAGGAAAATTTATTATTTAATGGTATTTATTTAACTTTGGGGTATTGATGGTTTAATTTTAGAAATTAAGATTAGTGATTTTTTTCTATAATGGAATATCCATTTGGGGGGTCATTAGATGTTATACTAAACATTTTGGTTTTGATTAATCTCTAAAGACAATGTAAATATATCGTTTATCCTGCATGGATCATGTGATTCTATAGAAGTTTATTCTAGCTCTTCCAGTGTGACTAAGTCTTCTTGAATACTCATCCTTTAAAAAAATGATTTAGTGGTGGATATTTGTTAAAGAATGAAACACTACTTAAATAGTAAGTATATATCGTTATATTCTTATCCAATATCATAAATAAATTCCTCATCCTTATGAAATGTAACTTAAATCAAAAAATATTATCGGTTTACATTTCCTTCTAGGAGATTAAAGATCGTTTGTACCAACACAAGTTTGTGGTTTTCTTATTGTTAACATTCTCCTAATCATGATTTATATCCCTCTCTATCAGAACTTGACACTTATTTTATCATCCATATCCATGTTTCCCTACCTAGAATCCAAGTATGCGTTATGTTGGGTGACCTTTATACCTCTCTTTCTTTCTTCTAAAGTAATAGTTTTATTGACTCTTTTTCCGATGTGGTACTTTCCATTATATTATCAAGCCCAATTTTTTAAATTGAGAGGACAGAATTTATTTAAGGAGGGGTGAATGTAACACCCCAATCTTCCACGGTACACTTCTCTTTGAATAATACAATAGCGTGTGTTGTACGAAACATTGAGTTCAAGTACACCACGACTTACCAAACTAGCCGTTCAAAAGAGGTTATGAATAGTATTAACTAATTTTTAAATATTATATTATACATATAGTTTTAATCCATATTATGAGTTTCAAAGAGATGATATATGATCAAATTCATTTTTTCAGATAAAAGAAGTAATTTTTAGAAAATGAAATTTTACCGCCTTTTAATCGTGAAGCATTTTTAAAATAAATATTTGAAACTATTATTAATTCAATTTGACAATCGGGACATAAGAATTTAGTATCAATAATTTTTTGGTGTCTTTATGATAACTTTCATATTTGGGTGAATAGTGAAATATTACTAAATTTTAACTGAAAACAATTTTTTTAATCATAATAATTTATATTGTTAAATTATACATTTTAATGTTTTGGAAGTATATATAGATTATATTTTTACTATTTAATACAATTATGGTCATTTTAAGTAATTTCACCTTGAAATTGGACGTACACAAGTGTCAAACTTTTGATAGTTATTATTTCTTAAAAATACGCCTTTTAGTTTCGAAAGAAGGAATCAATTTTTAATAAATGAAACTTTTATGTTTTGAATTTGGTAAAATAGATTTCATTTTTGGATTTGGAATAACGAAATTATACTAGGATGAAATTTTGGTACTTTTCGAATATCTTTTATATTTTGACGAATAGTAAAAAAAATTACTAAATTTTAATTACAAACAACCTTTTTAATCGAAATAATTAATAGTGATAAATTATGAATTTGGGTGATTTTAAATTATATTTAAAAAATATTTTTACCATGTAATACAATTTAGGTCATTGAACATAATTTCACTTTTAAACCAGACATAAACGAGTGCCAATCTTTTGATAGTTATTATCTCGTAAAAACACCCTTTTTGTTTTAACAACGGAAATTAATTTTAAATTAATTTCTGCCACTTCTGTGTTTTGAATTTGGAAAAATGGATTCCATATTTCGAATCAGTATATTCAAATCTTTTAAATATGTAAATTTTATTTTTAGACATTTTGGATAATTACTTCGGTAAATATTTTATTTACAATGGTTAAAGGTTAAATCCGGTAAACAAGGGTTAAAAAAATTAAATTACAATAATACTGAATTACCCTAAAACATGTATTAACCCTATTGGTTGATACATGGTAGACCATGGTAATCTTTGGGTATATTTTGGGACCCCATGGATCCACTTGTAAGTGATAGGGACACTTTATTTTAATTAAGTTAAAATGAATACCAAAAATGACACAAGAAAATATCTTTTAGCAAAACAATTGTTACATATGGTTATATATGTTGGATATTATACTATAAATATTAATTAGAAATCTAAAAAGAGTTTGTACATAATGATATTTTATTTATAATTTTTAGACATTAAATAAGTTAATTTATTTATGACACAATGATGATGCAGTAATTACCATAATAGTGAAAAATTAAATTTATTGATATTATAAAGACCCAAATAAATATAATTTGAGACTTTTATTAATTAAACTAATATTATTGGATAATATGAAATGTTATGATTGATTTAATTAACTTTTTTTGAAGTAATCATTCTGTTATGTTTTTAAAAAAAATCAATTATTAAATAGTGTCAAAATTGACATAAAAGAGTTTTTAAAACAAATATTATATTATTAATTGATATTAAATTCTTAAAAATATAAAGCTCCGCCAAGAGACTTATATCATGATAGGAGTACCATTAATGGACCACATGGGGGTCGCATGGATGTATATGGTAAGTTTATTAACCATATAATATAAAAATACAAAGAGACGTTGTAAAAGTTAAACTAATAAACTAAGAGTTAATACTTAAAGATAAGGTTAATATAATGACCCAAAACAGTATAAATTTTATGGTAGAGTGGTTTTCGATCCATACCCACCTTAACATTTGAATAATCAACTTTGGAGCCATTAGAAACCGAATATGAATTTATTATAAATTAATATTTCTAGCTTTTCCAAAGATTCCCCTCACCCCTCTTATAAAAGGGCACTCCTCCTTCTCATTTAATCACACCATAAAAGCCTTTTGGTTCGGCCAAACGCTACCCAAATAAATTCCCTCACTACAACCTAGAGTCCTTATTTTGATCAGAAATCCAACCTAAGGAGCCCTTTTGATCAAATCAAAAGGAAGAACCCGAAGAAGAGGTAATGTTTTCACCAACCCTTTTCAAGTTCCTTTCTTCTTCCACTTATTCGTTCTTTGTTATTACCATTATAAAATAATAACTCCAGTATCTTATATATACTGTGATGTGATTATAAATATGTTACAACCATATTCAGTATTCAATCCACCCTTTGAATAACATGTCACCATACGTGCGTACGTACGGCTTACCGTTTCCACGTCATGGTGTAATTGTTATTCAATATATTATTATTTGGATGGGTATAATAATGATGTATAATTCATGTAAAAAATAAATATAACATGATAATTATTCTGTATATATAATATACCATCAATGTATATATTATTTTAATATCAAAAGAATGATATTGTCGCTCTTTTGTACGTACGGACTACCGTCTCCACAAACACGATGAGATTCATTCTCCATCATATCCATTCAAGTATAATTATCATTTTATGATTTAAAAATATTGTTTAAGAACTTGATATCATTCTGTATATGAATAAGATACAACCTATCCATGACAAACATGGCTTACGTAACAAAACTTATAAAAGAAAATGAGTAAGTTAACACCCGAAACGATGATAATACTAAGATATTATTAACAAAGCAATGTTAAAAGATCATATATGATATCATATTAATATATATGATTCTTTTATAATTTAATAAAAATTATTTCACCATTATACTGGAGGTTAACCTACCCCCAACCAAGGAAAAGTACAAGGTAAGGGGTTTGTTATCTCACTCTTAATTTCGTGATAATTCCATTGTTCACCACTTATTTATTGAATGTGGTGTATGTGTACTGCCCATGATTGTATTAATTTTTTAATATAATTTAATTTATCGGTATTTACATCATAATTGTATGATCCTTCTTTCATGGGTGCATGTTTCATAAGTTACCAAATCGATAAGGGGATTTGAAATTTCAATTTCCACTCATTCGGCTTTATGCATACTTCATTGATTATTTTACTCCAAGATTATGTATGGAATCACTATTCATTTGATTATGTCATAATTTCCACTACCCTTTATGCAGATATACTTTTCATACACATAATCACTCCATTGATAAATTTTCAAGTCATCGGTATGTACTTGATAAGAGAAATTTTACTCAATCTCGATTTGTTGAGATAAACATCCAATTCCTTGGTGTTGATTTTACTAGAATATGAGTGAATGTCTTTCGATTGATTTACACAGAATATCCAATCATATTTAGTGTATTTATATTTTTCAAAAATAATTATTTCATCGATTTATCCTTAACCTAAGGATACGGCCTTTATGAGAGATTTCATCTCAATTTACATTCCATTGAGACTTCTTTGTTGTTATACACCAAATCTTTTTTATATGGTGTATATAATGTACATTGACATAGTATATCATGAATCCCTTTATTCTCATGATATTAAATAGTTTTGATTACCTCAATTATTTGTATTCAGGTGTCTCTCTTTTGGTTATAATCTCTAACTAAAATACCATTTTTAAATGTTTTAAAGACTTATTCAATTAAATCTTTCTCATTAATGTCCATGTTCTAAAAATGGTTTTAAGGATTTATTTATATGGACATTAATGTTTTAAATATAAAACTCCTTTTAAAAAGTTTCAAAGTGGTATGGGACACTTTGATTCAAAAATCTATTTTTAAATGGTTTCTTGAAAAATAGTGTGACTTTTAAATGATTTGAAGAAAAAGGGGGGTATTTCTCTCAAATGGTTTTGATGATTATTTTCATCTATGTAAACATCCTTCATTATTCTTGATTGAGGTTAACGTGATACAATACAATCTTCCATATTGTATTGAATGAGTTATGTTTGACTGTTGATGTGCTATTTTTATACCATTCATAGTTTGTGGTTAATGTATTGACATTTCGTATGCTAGTTTTAATACGAATTTTTATGTTATGTTTAAACCTGTTCATATGAGGAATGCATTGAACTTAATAAGTGACAGGTGGAGCCCGCTATAGCTCCTCGATGCATCGGTAGGTCTAATGAGTCAAACTAGTGTCTTGGCACAAGGCCTTGGAAAAATCTTATTTGTAGTCTTGGCACGAGGCCTTGGATATGTGGTTATGATAGTCTGGCATTATGCATTCTATAGTTTGAAATTAGTTATTGATATTGCATGTGATTATTCGACTAGTAGAATATCCATATAATTAAGTAAATGGAATAATTTCATTTTATCTTTTCCTTTTTATGTTGAAGTTCAAGTTTAAAAGGCTTTTGATTTAGTTATAAATTGCCTTAAGTGTTTATCCTTATCTATGAAAGATTCTGCTATATTGTTATCCTTACTGAGCATCTGATCTCACCCCTTTCAATGTTTTATTTTTCCCAGGATTATGAAGAATTAATTTATGAATGACCTGAAGGGATAGTATGAGGGGATATGAAGACAAGATTTTTTTATTGATGTAATTTATAACATTATGAATGTATCTACTATTTCCAAGGCTACTAAACTAATCGGTCTTTCGAGACTTGATCTTTCTTGTGATCATGCCAATGTTATGTAATAACGCACCGACTCTGGGTAACTGGGGTGGGGTGTTACATATTATCCCCAAGGAATAAAAATAATGTAATAATTCAATTTTGTCAAAATTATTACCTTGCGTAAAATTTTTTTGGGAGTTACTGTAGACTTTATGGATTAATCACACTATTATATAGTGTTAAAAATGGCTATTATTTGAAAATAAATAGATTTTGTAAGCTGATTTTTCCTTAACTCAATAAAACTCTATAATGTAAAGATACTGGGTTTTTATTATAATGAAATATTTTATATAATTATGGTAATTTTATGTTATCATCCGCATGGAATTATAAAAATAGTGTTTTGTGTTTGAGTTTTTTAAAAATGATTTATCAGTAAAATATTTTTTTTAAAAAATATTGTGTGTATACACGTTGTTGAGTATAGAATCGAGTAACTATACTATTAATAAATTATACAAGGTTTTATCTTTTATTATTAATTTTGAAAAAAATGTTTTATTTATGTTATATTTATTTGGTTTTTGCATTTAAATTTTAAACATTTTTATATAATGCTAAATTTTTTGATATTATTCAGTTAAAAGATAAATTATTGTATTATTAATTTTAAATCCATGCCAAATAATGTGATTTGAGTTATATACTTTTGAGTGTCTCTAATAATCATGAAACACAGTTAACATATTTAAAATCGATCATGGTGTGTCTTTTAAAGAAGATGTTGTTTCACTCAATTACATTTAACAATATTTGGGCACCTCATTGAATGAATAAACAATGTTTGATCTTTCGTTCAACTGTAAACTATCTAATAACCCATGGTTTTGGAAAAGTTATATAATTAGATATATTCACACAAAATTGACTATAATATTCCTTGAGTTATTATTTATTAAAAACTTATATAGTAATAGTTTTTGGGTCAATTTTAATATGATATTTCCAGATTTAGAGATAAGAAAACTAATTTATTTTATTACTACATTGGATGTGATACCTTGGTCAAAATGATTATCTATTAACTACATTTATAATCCTATAAAAATATTGATTGTTATATTTTATCCATTAATTATGCATTATTGAAATTCATAAAATCTATTAAAAACATTACTAATAAGGAACAAATAAAATTCCATGATAACCACCTAAAATATATAAAATAAAAACAAATTTTTCCAAAAAAGAAATAAATTTATTATAAATTCTCTAAATTAGATTTAATTATATTAAAATATCACCAAAAAAATTAAAAATATATTTTAGAAATTCAATAAAAGATATTTTGATGGATTTTCCATGTGTATTCATGTTTTGTGTGTGGTGGTACGTGGAAATATGTGGACAATGTTATTCTGAGTGATAGATCATTATGAATTACCAAATAAATTTATTTTTATATTTTTAATTTCAATTAAATTCATTTAATTTAATTTAAATTAACTTGCATCATATTGGATCCATTTTTTTTGTTTTTTTCTAGTATTGGACCAAAATGAACCAAATAACCAAAATGAACTGAATGTCATTACCTGAAAATAATCTAACTGACCTAATTGAAATGAACCAAATGACTATACTAAATAGCCAAATTCCCCAATTTGAAACACCCCAAGATTTTAAAAGAGGAATATATTATTAGATATAGTATTTTACAAATAACACCAAGCCTATAAGATAATTTAAAACCCTAATACTTTACTATGTATTTATTATTAAATAAATTCAATCACTCTAATAGATTATGATTCATAAAATATATGGTTTATGAAAAATTCTATACACTATTAATATATTTTTATTTAAACAGGACCAATATAAAGTAACCTATATGTTTGTAGGTACAAATATTACTAAATTAATTATGAAAAAATAAAGTTTAGAATTTTATTCAAAAATTTCAATATTTATAAATTGATTAGACTAAAATAATGATCATTTTAATAAAAAATAAATGTTTGCTGAAAAAATAATATTTTTATAAAATGATTTTTACTCATGCCTTGTACACCTAATTTTTAATTAATTTTTAACTATTTTATAAAATTAATTTGAAAAAAAATAAATATAAATTTTTAAAAATATATATAATAATTATATTTGGGTTTAATTTTGAGGATTTTTGGAAATAATCAATTGTTTAAATGAATGGTAGAAAATATTAATTTATTTAAAACTACCTTTTTATTAAAATTAATTGAAAAGTAAAATTAAATATAAAATTATTCTTAAAGTAAAATTAATTCAGTTATATTACAATTTAATGAATTTAGGTTAATGTAATAAATTTCATATTTTATTTTGATGTGATGTTTTTTTAACTTTTAAAATTTTTTCTTTTGGAGGTCCAATTTTAATATATCTTTTGGTTTTATTTCAAATTGAAATCAAGAAATTATATGAATATATTAATATAATATTGATTCAACATTTAGAGTCATCAATAATTTATATTAAACAATTATATCATGTTAAGTTTTTACAATAATTTATAGTGAAAATTGTAAATGTTAATTACTATGGTTAAGGAGAAAACTGGATTACTAGGGGCTAAACTAAGCAAATTAGTGTTTAAAATGTGTAAAAAAATTTAATAATCCAATTTAATGGATATATTTTTACTTTATAATCACTAATGGTCTATAATTATCCATTTTGGATCCTCTTTATATGTTAAAAACGTCATTTCTCTTTATTATATTCCAAAATCCCATGTCTGTTATCTCCCCACTTATACAAGGTCACCCCCTCTCATCTCCCATTTACATATCCCAAAAACATGGATTCAAAAAACACCTTGAAAAATACAATCAATAATAATATCCAAAAATCATATAGGAATTATTTTTATTATAAATCCAACCTAGTAAGTATTCTGAAGAAAGCCTAAACAGGTAATCTGAAGAATATGTTACATTATTAAACGAGGGTTTTATTTTATTTCTACTTCCTCCTATTTAAAATATTATTAAATAATGGTAATATAATACCACCAGTATCTCCGGTTTTCTAATATGTTATTATATTTATTTAACAACCAATATATATATCTCCACTTCCATCCAATAGAACAAGAAAACGTCAATCATTTGTACCATAGACTATAACTTCACGAACTGATGTAATTAATTTTTAATCATCACAATTTAAAGATGAATGTAATGATGTATTTTACATAGACACACACAAATATATATATATATATGATATTTAAGACATTGTTATCCTTTTATATTTATGAGATCATATGAACCTTGTTAATGGAAAATTAGATTGGAATATAATAATATAGTTAATTATTGTGGTGGACTACCGCCTCATGATGTGATGTGATTACTTTTACACATATTCATTACATTGAAGGTAATAAATTTATAATTAACAAACATATGTGATATTTATTATCTAAACATAAATATTTAAATATTATATCATGTATAACATCTTACCATCCAATTAATTTTAATAAAATTATGTATCTCATATATACTTGTGGACTACCTCATCGACTTAACTATGTGAAATGTTTTTCGTTTTATTTATACATGTATGGTAATATTGATTTAGTAGACTAATAAAAATACTATATATAAAATAAAAATTATTCTACAAAGTTTAATTTATATATATATTCTTTTTGTTCTATTTTTCGAGTTAAAATAGAAACAATATTCATGTGTATGTACGGTCTACCGTCACTAAAAATGGTGTAATCCATTTCCTATAATTAAATATTATATATAACCCTATATTCTATCAATATATATAATATTTATATCATTGATATTATTTTTTAGATGGTTTAACCATGATTATATTTTATGGATGTAAATTTCTGAACATAAACATAGATGAAAAACAAGTTGTTATCAACTGAAATTACCATTTTAACAAAGAAATGCTAACAAAAGAGTGTTAAAAAATATAATTAATATATTTTATTATATATTAATATTTTCATTAATATATATAATATATATATATATATATTAAGGGCGGTTTGAACATGTGGGAAGAAAATATGATCTATTGTAAGGGTTTCTGGTTTAAATTTTTCTTCCATGAGATATATGTCATATTGAACACTTATTTCCTTGTGGGATGTATATAATGACACATTTATTATTTTTTTGCTTCATTATATTTTAATTATTTGTATTTAAATTTTCATTTAATGTTATTTGTTTAATGGGGTTATGATTTATAAGTCAACAAAGTGGTTAGGGTTTATTTCTCAACCTCATCACTATTCGTAATTATTTATGTTTTAGCCTCCCTTAGGGGGAATTATTTTACGTTTTTATCATAAAATGAAGCAATTTTATTTTAATATTTTTAAACAAGATATTTATTTGTTAATATAACTATATTTTTATCTCATTGGTAATTAACCTTATGGATAAAATATTTTTATGACAATCCAACATTATTTTCTTTTAAGTCAAAACAAAATTTCATCTATGTCCTTGTTTTTAGAATAAAATTTCTAAAATATAATTAATATTCACAAACCGATATATTATATAAATTTTTACCCATTATTTTATTTTTAAAATATATTTTAAAAGTAATATTCCAGTCATTTAAAAAAAGTGCTATTTGGATTTTATGGAAAATTTAAATAGAGTCTTTGATTTAACGTCAATGACATGAATGGACTTCCCCACCATCATGAAAAAAAAGGTTTAAAATTAAAATTTATATGTATCAAGTTTTGTTTTCAAATAATATAATTTTAAATGTATTTTTTTTAATTTTACTTTTATAAATATTTCCATTGAGAAAGGGGTAATTACATAATAAATATTTTTAATGACATTTTTACGGTATTTTTATTCATAAACAACATAATACCTTTTTTGTACGTATGATCCTCTTGGGTTATTTTGTATTTATATAAAATTTATTCATCATTTGTATAGTTTATGATTATTTTTTATAAGGATGTACACTTTTATTACCATTCAAATAATTACTCAAGATGGTTTGTTATTATATTTTTTTTGATTGTATTATGTATTAGAATTTTGTATGTTGGATTTTTAGTAGGAGTTTTCTTATTATGTATCACTCCATCCATATGAGTAATTAATTTTTATTGGTATGTTATAGGTGGGGCATAGTTATTGATATCCCCTTAATGAATCGATAGGTCTCATTAGGCACATTATTTTTCCAAATTTAATGGGTTTTACCCATAGTTTTAAATTGTTTTGTGAATGTTTTTCATAGTATATTATAGATGTATTAAATTATGAATTCCATCATCATGATATTAGTTATTGATTTCAATGCTATTATATAATTCTTTAAAATATCTTTTTATAAGTTTCAAGATCATGTGATTATTTATACGTACTAATTTAATAATAATCTGTTTCTCATATATTATGATCAAGTTATTGTTTAAATGGAATGTGTTTCAATTATTTACCTTTACCTATTTATTATACTTATTTATTAATGATATCATTCACTTTAATAATAACCTTACTGAGAATATTTTTTCAACCATTTATTATGTTTTATTATCCCTGGTTTATCAACATGTTTTTTGATATTGATATATAGGGATTTGCCAAGGAAAATAATGGTGTCCTCAAAGATTTTTTCCCAATTTTATGGTTTAAAATGTAATTTGAATTTAAATTATATATCTTTTTTTCAAGGGTAAAAAACAATTTGTACATTTTAGATTCAATTTATTATATCTATTGTATGTTAAATAATATTTCCACCAACTTTAGGATGCTGGGATTGGGGTCTCTCCAGTTTGTATCCGGAAAAGCTTAGTAGAAACCTTGGGATTAGATTTTAGGAAACATATACTAGAAAAAATAACCATATGAATTATTTTAATTATAATTCTAAGTATATGATAACATAATGAAGTTTAGGTAAGTCAATATTATTTGGTTTTCCTATTAATACATCTCTATATGGATACTACATGTAGAAGTGGTTCGGGAACAGATGTACCTCGGTGTTGTAACTCCATAAAAGGTGTGCTGGGTTTGAAATATGTGTTACTTGGTAAACAATAGTGAGCCTTACTATGAACCCAATTTCACACTCAAAAGGGATATATATTGGTTAATCTACATTTTTATTATAAACATTATGAATGATTTGAATTGATTGTGAATGTGAATGAACTATGAATGAACCCATGGTTTATTAGATTAAAAATAAGTTTTCATGATTTATATATCCTATAAAATATTTTTAATTATTATATGGTTTTAAACTATGATTATTGTCACTTGCGCAATGCTTACTGGTTTTAAATAATGGATAGAACTAGTGTGAATTTTGTTAACATTGAATGAGACCGAAAATGTGTTAATGAAAATCTAAATGGGATGATGATAAGGGTGAAGGGTATTTTGACTATTATTAATCATTTATCATGATATATTATTAATAACATACACCTTAACTAACTGTCAAACGCACCAATGAAGAGGAAGCTGGATTTCACTTAGAGATCATGTATTGGATAACATAGAGGAATAAATATTCAGTATCTTATATTTCATTAATGTTGGAATAAATTCCAAATTGAATGTTTTATACAAATAGGGGTATTTTTTGGGTGTGTTAATGAAAAAAATCAAGTATTTTCTAATAAAATATGAAAGGTTTGTTATTTCAATGGATGGGAATAATGGTCTCCCTATAGTATCATTGATAGTTGAGTGACTTAAATGATGAAAGTATGGGAGTTATGAAAATCCAAATCCTATGAGTGGAATATCATAAATATAATCTATATGGATTTATGAGTAACAATTATAATTCTAATGATGAATATACTACAAATGAAAAATGATAGGACTGAGGTATTGATTAATAAGATGATGAAACCTAATTAATGTATTAAAAATGAAGTTGAATGATTAATGTTATTGTGTATTTTGATTCATTAATTTTATTATTGAAGTATTTTATAAAATATATTATTATTAAAAGAATTATAAATTTATATAATAATTATATCGTAGTTAGTTTTCTATATGTATTTGATGAAAAATTTAGATAGGTACCAAGAAATGTGATTTTGTGGCAAGTTAATGTTTTTTTAGAAAAATCTTGATTGAGGAAAGATAACCCTTCACAGGTTCACGATGTTTGTATGATAATGATAAGGTGATGTTTATTATGTAGTTTTGGTTATATTTAATTTGGTTACAGATTTTATGGTTTATTTTATCGTTTTTGATGTATATTGTATATTTGCATTTAGGGAATATATTCAACAATCTATGATTTTATTTTTTGAAGCATGGAGTTTATTCATTAATTTTTTAGGGTGATCAAGGTATTTATATTTTTAGAATGTTACATAAAGATCCACTTTAAATTTTATGAGGTATATAATTTGATTTACTAACCATCCCTATAATTATTTTGAATTTGACGGTGGTCATAAATATTTTGTAAGAGACATAAGGTTAACAATTTATTAAATAGATTAAGTTAAACATTTGGTGTTACTATAAAACTTGTTTGATTTTATTTTTTGTAAATACAGGAGGAATATATTTTTATTCATTTAGGGATATTTTTTTTATTAAAAGTGGATTTTAGTTTCTCATGAAATAATAAATCATCTTGAATATTAATCATTTTGAAATAAAATTGTTATATATAGACGTATTTACTATGTGTAATTATACTTTTCAAGTCATTAGAATTCCTTATGTTCTTAAACATTATCGAAAAAGGATCCCTCATCTATTTGAAAAAAATATCCTGTAAATTGTTTATCGGATGAATGAAATAGTCCATTTACTCATTACAGATTTATTATGTTGTGGTCAATCAATTTATTCTGGAAAATGATCGACATCACTCTCAATAACTGTTTATGCATTTCTTTCTTGTAAATAGCTTTACATCCCACTAATTTTATCTCATTTGGTATCCCAGTTATGTGATTATTATAGAAGACATATGTACATACAATTCTCTCTTATAAATTTTATGATTTATTAACCATTATCATGATTTTCAATTTTAATAAATATATTAAAAATGTAAAATTATTGATTATTATTATCATGATTAAATTGTGTGGATGAAATTTATTTTAAGGGGAAAAAATGTAACACCCTAATACTTTATAAGGGTAACATAATGTTTTCCAGTGTGTATAAAATGAAAAAAACAATATTATAATAAAATGTATCACAAAAATACTTTATGATATATTTATTTTCAAATAAATTCCATATCATTGATTGATTTCAGTTTGAACAATATCGGATGTAAATGAAACAAGATGCTCTATTAAAATATTATAATTTAATCATAACCAATATATCATATTTTTATGTTGATGGGTATTATTATTAGTAACTTAATTATAAAAATTATAAGGATAAATTATGTATAATTTAAATTCAATTTTTATTTATTTATTATAAATAAAAAAATAATCATCTAAAAGAAATATTAAAGTTATCCTGAAAATTAGAGTTTTCTAAAAGAATGTTTTCTATTTCCATGTGCACGTAATGTAAAATTAATCTCTACCAATTTTGGAAAATTTATTTTAAAAGATATAATTCATTTTTAAATTCAACATTTCAAAATTATCTTTTATTTAATTCTGCAGGATATTTTGAAAGAATGATTTTTTTAACTTGTGAAAATATAGATTTTTATTGATATGTGCATCTCATTTAAATTATTTGATAAGTAAAATTATATTTTCAATTACTTTTAATGTATTATTAGTTCATTTATATTATTATTTAACTAATTTTATCATTTCAAACTATTTCATCTTAAATTATAATAAATGAACATTTTAATCTTTTGAATGTTTTTCATTGGGAAATCCATTTCTTCGACAAGTCTACAACTTTAATTTTAAAACTTTTTCTATCAGTTATTTGTACTGAATTTGAAAAAATGGATTTCATATGATAAATTTGTATAATTCATATTATATAATATATTTAATTTAACATTTAATCATGATGAATGTTTAAACTATTAAAATTGAATATCATCAATTTAGTTAAAAATGAGTTTATCGGGGATTAAACAAAGAATATAAAGTTTAAAAATTATCAATAAACTATAATAACCTATTTTTTCTACTTCTTTTGACATTATTAGATATATATATATATGTATATATTATGTCCCATTTTAGGTTATTTTTAATAAAAAAAATGTGGTTACACATAATTGTTTAAAAAAATTCAATATGTGTCCTCTTCAACACTTATAAAAGGCCACCCACAATACTCTTCGATTAACACCTTAAAAACCCTTATGTTCAAAAAATACTTGTCAATATACCATAAATAATCCAATCCCAACATCATAGAGGCCTTTTTTTTGTCATACATCAAATCTATGATGAATTTTTAGGCAAACATAATGAGGTTATCTGAAGAAATGGTAACATTCTTAAACAAGAATTTTTATTTTATTTCTTCTTAAAAATCATTGATTATTATTCCATAATGATGATATAATAATAAAACCATATCTTATTTACAGAGATTTTTTAATCTAATAACCTACATCTATATCCACTTACATCAAATAGAAAACAAAACCATCAATTTTTGGTCTGGCTGACTATCACCTCACGAACCGATGAAATTCATTTTCCATCACCAACATTCAATGATAGATATAATGATGAATTTTAAATATTTATATGGTATTAATGAAATTTAAATAAATATTCTATTATTAAATCACATATACATTCTTGATTTCCATTCCTTGGGTATAAGATAAAGTAGCTCATGCGTATGATGAACTACTATGTCATGAAGCGTTGTGATTCATTTTTTCACATACAGTTTACATTGAAGGTAATATGGTTAATATTAATTAATATATGTGATATTTACAACCAATAAAAACTTATGTAAATATAATATCTCATATAACTTCTTACATTCCATTCTGTTTAAAAATAATAGCATTTCGCATTCAAACCATTTTTTTCATATTCAAATAGCCGGTTTTGGGGTAACCGGTTCCCATTTCAATCACATCGAATTTTTGAATCACAAATTCAAATCCAAACATCATCATACTAGATCTCTGACAGTGACCCTACCATTGAAACCTTTAATCCATCTTCGAACTTCACTGGTGAGAACCCACATCGTCGTCGTCGCAGAATCAAGGGCCCATCCACACAACCCAGCAGGACACCGGCGGAACCAAGCCGTCGTCATCGCCAAAGCACATGTCCTCTGGAGAAACATCCATAACCTGAATTGAAACTCAAAAAAGAAAACAGTTTAACCACATCATCCGGAATGTAGTTGGGAACACCAATACCCGTCGTCACATGCATACATGTGGAGTACCACCTCCATGAAGTAAGGTGAAAAGTTGTTCATTTTATATTTTACTAGATTGTAATAAAGAGGTGTTTGATTAAAATAAATTACATATATGATAGAATAATTATTATTTAGAGTTTAATTTGTTTATTTTTTTACTTCTTTTCAATCAGTTCAAAAATAATTGAAATAATGTTGATGCATGCGTATGGCCAACCATCTCCAAGAATGATGCAGTCCATTTTATATACCTAAATTTTTCATATTACAATCTATACATATTTAAAATATATATATGATAATTATACCTTCTTTATAATTATAAATATTATGTAATCAATAACAATGTAACTAGACCAAAATTACCAAACCAACACATACATTAATTACGAGGAAATTATCACATGAAACCATGATTTTCCCAAAGAACATATAATAAAGAAGTAATAAAATACTATAAGTAAATAATATATGGTATGAGATATATGATTTTGGTTAAGTAATATATTTATAATTAAAATATATTTATTATACTGGATAATAAAACTCATATGATGGAAATCAGACCTAAAGTAAGGGCTTCTCATCACAATTTTACTTCTGTGAGACATATTCCATATTCACCACTTATTCCATTTGGGTAGTATATGCTGCACAATATGATATCTTATATCATGAATATATTTAACATAATTATATTTAATTTTTCATTAGAATTTTATTCATTCTTGGGGCCTATGATTCATAAATTACCAAAGTGGTAAGGCAAGATCCAACAATCAAATCATTATTCAGGTTTTTTTTCATTAAGTCTCCATTGGAAGAATTATTTTTTATTTAAATATAAACATAAAATTATTTTATTTTCCTTTGGGTTTTAATGAAATTTTTACATTCATATTATTTATCATCCCACCTTAGGTTCCACTTAACGGTACCTAGAGATGGTGGGACATATGACCTCAAGTGCGCCTCCCCACATGCTGAGGCTGCTAACTAGAAACTAGGACCTAGGGTGTTTCTATGGGGGAGACTATACCTTCATATATTTTTTTGGAGTGTACTGTGGTAAAAGAAATAAGTAAATGATAAATTACACACTGTGAAAACAGGACCATTACCCAATCATAGTGGAAACAGTAATAAGAAATAGATATTAGTAGAATAATTATAATAAATCGTGAAAGATAAATAATTCAGAAGAAGAAGTCATGAAAATAAATAGAAAAAAATGAAGACAGTGATGTGATGTAACTATACAAAATGAGTACATGGGTATCATAGGGTAAATTAATACACAACGTTCTACTCAAAAATGAAAAAAGGAAAAGGACGCTAAATCTTTTATTATAAATATATGCTTAGTACTCTAATCCCACACACTATACTAGAGAATTATATGAAGAATATGAATATATACGCTTCCCCTATCTAATACTATAATCATAAATTATTTTTGGGTACCAAAGGCATTACAATATGGGTTTGATATATACTCAATAGGCCACCACCAATGGGGTATAGATCAATCTATTCAATGAAATATAAAATAAGCACTATGAAATTATTAATAAATGAAAGGAAATAAATAAATAAATACATTGGAATGAGTTATTAAAGGGATATATGACTAATACCATTTGATTCAACCTAATATGGATGTCTCTAGGACAAGTTACAAATATATAGTATGGTGTTTATATGTTCATCCTAATTAAAACCTGATGTTTTAATTGACCACTAAATATGCATTGGGTAGGAGGAAATGTCCCAATGACATTAGTCAGACATTATCATGATTCAACAATGGTTATGACATACAAATCAAGAAAAAAACTATCAAATCTAGTGTGTCTTCCTATGTATGTCCAAGGTTATCGAAAATTTTATCTAATGTGGAGTTCCCGGATCAGTGTGATCACTGAGAGGGGGAGGGGGTGAATCAGTGATCCTTATAAAAATTTTACTAATTGATTCCTTATCAATTAAAACTTTATGGCTTGTTATGGCCTTAATCCACTCTTCTTTTATCTATCAGCCTTTCCTCAAGTGATGTAGAAAATGTAAAGGCATAAGACAGAAGGATTTACAAGGTTTGGCTCCAAAGGCCTACGTCCTTGCCATGTTGGTCAAACGCCCCAACATGGTTTCTCCACTATAATTCGTTAAGTAATTACAATGGTCGGTATAGAGTCGAATTGTACCACTCTTGAGTCCCATAGGAGGGTCTTTATACTGCATCCCAAAGTGTCACCAGAGTCCCACTGGCCTGCTCCAGCTTCCACCGAAGACTTCTCCACCCTGAGTCTCACAGGGGGGGTCTTCTCCTGGCTCCTCGAGTCACACGAGTAGCTCTTCTTCTTTTGAAGCTTTTCAAGAGTCTTCAGAAGCCTTGGATAATGTCTGCTGGCCTTGCTAACTTCTTCTGATCACTTTTGGTGATTAGGACTCCACTACTTTGCTCGGGCTTTATCTCCTTCTTCTAAGGATGACCCGGCCGCTGTCATCAAGAATATTGAATGGAAAATTATCTTCCTTCACTGAGTATGCCAACTCAATATTCTTGGTCTTCTCAACTACTGAAAAACTCAGATAAATTATGTCTTTAAGAATAGTCTGGCTTTAGTCTCTCTTCAATTCAACTTCATGAACTGAGTGTATAGAATCTCTAAATCTTCATGCACTGATTGCATGGCTTCTCAATATTCATGCATGACGTTCATGGAATCTCAAATATCTATAAGAACCTTTGTTCTTGGACTTCTCAAATGCACACACACTGATTTAATCTTAGATTACGTGTGCATGTAAATGCATACAAGCATGCTCTCCCCTTTTCTTCCTGGTTTGAAAAACCCTCAAAGGGTGTAATCTCTTTTAGCACACACGCCTTCTTCTTGGAGTCACACTCTTTTATTCTTTTTCAAACAGACCAAATTTTGTGTTGTTCTTTAGTGTGAATTTCTCCTTCTCTTTTACTTCTTAAGGTTTTCACCCACTTGTTCACTTATTCATACTTGCATGGACATGCATGTATCTTCTTTCTTCACATGGACACACACAATAGGTATGACCTCATTCACTTGTGCAGACACTAAGGCTTTGACCTTCTTGATTCTTTGCACACACACACTCAAAGATGGTGTGGCCTTCCTCTCCTTTTGCACAGACACAAATGATTCTTTATTTATTCTTATTCAAAGTGTGCACACTCCACTTGTGCACACACTATGGTAATATCCTCTTCACTTGTTTAGCACACACAACCCATAGGGTCATGGGCATGGACTTGCATGAAACCTTCACCCACACATGTGCTCATTTGGGCCAACTCTTCTTCTTTTCACACACTCAACCGAGAGGTGTGTGGCATTCCTTCTTCAACCTGTGCACACACACAAAAACCCAAGTGTGGGTGGCCTTTTACTTTCGCACCACTTCAAAGGAGGGCGTGCAAGCCTTCTGCTCTCTTCTGCCACGCAGGTACGTTACTTCTTCTTCGTGTGTTCCTAAAGACTACACAGTTTTTCTCAATGCCTTGGCCAAACGCTCTACGTGGCCGAGGATCACATCTCCTTCACTCAAAGTTGGTGCGAGGAGGTCTTCAAGTATTCGCACAAGTGTTCAGAACACCTACTGCCGCATAGGTTCCACGGGCAGAAGTCGCGTAGGTGCGCGGCTCGGCCTCTTCCTGTCACGCAAAAGGATGCATAGGGTGTCATGACTCAGCCTCTTCCTATCGTGCAAAGGGATCACACATGGTGGCTCGACTCGGCCTCTTCCTTCGCATAAGGAATGTGCGGTTCTCCGTCGTGCTAGTGGCTGCGCAGTTTCTCTCTTCAAAGATGCTCTGTTTTTTTCAAACAGAAGAACCTGAATGTTCTGGAGGCAGCCACATTCTTCTTTTCGGGCTCTACCTTTTATAGATTATCATAGAATCTTGTTCTACATTTAAAATCTTCAAAATATGTCGTGAAGATTGGAGGTTTGAATACCAGAGATATTATTTTGAATAATTGAAATATTCGGTTCTTTAAAAACATTCAACCCGTGTTAAAGATATGTCATGTATATCGGGTGATTGTGGAATCCTTTCTTCGTGTAGGGATTCAAGATCGTATGACCGATTCTTGTGCATAAATCTCACAGGGATCCACGTGGCCTCATCATCTCAATTTGACTCAGTCATACCTTCTTCCTTGAGATATCTCAAGCATGAATGACGTAGATTGCATGCATGGCCTCGGTTCGATCAGACAATCACCATGCCGTTGTTTTGATCTTAAACGGGGGTCCGGAGTTCAATCACGGTGGATTGGCAGTGGCAACGGCGACTAGTTCTCGTCGGGTGGTGCTCGGGTGTCCGGAGGTTGAAGAAAACCTCGGTGCCTCACATCAGCCATTGGATCCGCGTTTAATGATCGCGGACGGAGGAGATTAAATTGTGTTGTGGTGTGATTAGATGAGCTGCCGCGATTACACACAGATCAGATGGATGACGCAGATTATCTCTGCAACTTTAAAAACTTATCCCACATCAAAACACACCTAGTTTTTCTAGCGGTTTAACAAACAAGCTTCGGTAAAAACTGTTAAATAATCCCTTCTCCCCCTTCGGTGCTGCCCCGCACCAGTTCTTTGTGGGCACGCTTCTGCGCCCACTATGCTCTTCCAGGCGTGCTCTAGCGCACACTCTGCCTCTTTCACGGGCGCGCCCTTGGTGCCCACGCTGCGCGGGCTTGACCTCCGCGTGGCTCGGGCTTACACATGGACCGACAGCTATTGGGCTGGCCCCTGTGCTTTCCCCATGGGCGGGGTGACCTAGTCATACATGTGCCTTGGGTTGAGGTCCTAAGGCTAGCCCAATAGTTGGCATATTTTTTGCATAGGCTCCACCTTGTATACTTAGTTAAATAACCAAGTAGGAACATGTCCTCTTCATGCCATTCTCCTAACCTTCACTTCCTCTTCTTCATTAGAAATCTATACTCCTCTCAACCTGTATTCATCACTTAAAAGGGAATCCCTGCAGGTTCTTATTCAACCATTACTCTTGAATCAAATGTTTCTTCAGTGTTCTTCAATGATCCAATTAGAGATGAGGATGGATCATCTTAAAATCCTCGTGCACTAAGAGATAGTGCATGGTCTTCTTCAAACCACTTCATCCACATAGTAATTGTGTATGGTTCATATTTACTTCATCCACTTAGTAGATATGGATGGAACTTCTTCACTTCATCCACTTATTGATGTGGATGATTATCCTTTCACTCTTCATTCACATAGTGATTGTGGATGGAACCCTTCTTCATTCCTCATCAACTTAGTAATTGTGTATGGAACTTCTTTATCTCCTCATTAATTATGATGAAAATGCATGGACTTATAACAATGTTGTGACATTGTATCTCTTTGATACAAGTCTTGTAACATTAAGATCAGCTCTACAATCGTCTGATTTGAATGGAGAATGTTTCAACCATTACCTCCAATGACACATAGAAATTATCCTAATTGACATGCGTCTTAGCACCATGATCATTCTCCAATAATCACCATCACCATAACTTCTTTTGTCATTCACATATTGACACTCCTTGTCATCCATTCAATCCTTGACACTTTATTGACAACAAATGAAACACAGTGCACAACAATCTCTCCCTTTGCATTTGTTGTCAATATCACTAGAGCACATATGAATGGGTCAATATATGTGCCAAGATTTTCTCCCCCTTATTGGAAACCAAATGCAAAGGTGTGGTGTGGTTCTCTAAAAATAATTTCTTCCTCCCTTTGAATAGAATCTTCTTGAAAATCACTAAGAGAGGGATGATGTCACATGTTCACATTAAAAAAGAGCCTCTAGTAAATCATCACTAAGTCTACTTGGGCTAACCCGGTCTAAAAAACAAGAGTGATGTAACCAAGGAATTAAATGTTGTCCACAACTCACTATACATGTGAGATCATGCTTAGGCTTCAAGGGGATGAAATTTTCTAGATATATCAATGAGGTGCTAAATCCTGCACATACTTCACCAAACTCATTAGAAAGTTCAGGTGCAAAGATAAAGCTCCCCCTTTTATCCATTTGACTTCAATCAATTACTCCCCCTTAATTGACATGTTAAATATAATTAAGAAACAAGGGATGAAAGTGTGAATGGAATACCGTTATTTTTCACAAGATGATATGAATCCCAAAATATTATCTTCTGCAGATTGGCTCCCCCTCAAGGGGTGCACTCCATTATATCCATACCATTCTCAATTTGAGAGTTATCATCATCTTCAATTCCCTAAAATGTAAGTACATGTATATACCAGTGATTAGGGAATAAGATGGAACCTCCTTGGTTTATCAGTTTGGACAACAAGGTTGAGAAGATTCTCTCAACTGAGATGTTCCACTTTCTCTATTATTCACACTTCCACATTTGACCTTTAATGATGTTTGTGTCGGTGTGGATCTTAACACCTCTTCAACTTCTTTTTGTGTGACTCCTCTCTTTATAAGTGCCTTCTGAGCACTAGAATATCCTAGTGTAATCGTCATTCTCTTGAAGAATTCATTTTGAGAAGGAATGAGTGTCATTCATTTATTACTAATATGACCAGCTTTATTGCACCTCACACACAGAACTTCATCTTCATGTGAAATGTTTTGGTTTTATTTTTCACTAGCATTGGCATGTTTATTTTATTCCTTTCTTATTCTTTCCAAATCTTCTGGCCAGATGATTAATATGTCATTTGGAAGTGAGGCTTCAGATTTGGATTTTCCACTTGGTTCCTTTGATACATTTAAGTTACCTTTCTTAGGAAGCTTATTTTCAATCAATCCCTTATTCTTCCTCTGGATTGATTGTCCCGTTGAGTGTGGTTTGCTTCTATTTAGTTCCATGGATTGTTTACAAAGATCCATGGTATGACCTGTCATTCTATAGTAGAAGAATTTTTTCTTAGTGGTCCTTCTGGATGCATCACCCTTCTTGGATTTGAAATCCAAGGGCTTCTCTTTCTTTTTCAAGATCTTCTTGGGAGCATTTTAAACTTTCTTCTGCTGGCTTCACAAGGATACTTCTTCATTCTTAGCTAGGTTCTGTGATATTCTCTTATTTTCAGCTTTGGAATCATTTGAAGATTGGTATGTATCATTCTTGTTATCACTTTTGAATTCATCCCAGATGTTATCAACCATTCCAAATCTGTTTGCAGTAAACAGATGTTTTTAGACCTGTAGATGTTGCTTCTTATTCTCTGGCTTGCTCCCCCGAGGCATGGTCTTCCTTTGTGCTTTTTCATTTAGATTATTGTACCAACAATCCATTGCACAATGTCCATACCTGTTGCAACACCAACATTGACCCACAAATCTTGTCTTCTTACTTCTTCTGATTGTTGGGTCTTTTCTGGAATTGCTGTTTTTTTCAGGAGAGCTTACTTTCTTCATCTTATTTATCCAAACTTGTATATAGTTATTCTTCCATCCTCTACTTTTTGTGGAAACACATTTATAATCATTTGTACAAGATGGTATGGATGGTACCTTATTCTTAGAAGATTTTTCCCTTTCATTAGAAGATGTCCTCCTTTTGGAATCATCCTTCTCAATGCACACTTGAGTGGAAAAGTTTCTTATTTCAGATGATTGGGAGGCTTCCCCATTGGGTGATTGCTAATTTTTCAATATCACCTCTAGCTCTAAGCATTTCATTTTGAGAGAGTTATTCTCATCCTAATCAAATCTTATACTTCCTTCCCAATTATCTTTCAGTTGTTTCATCTGCTCTTCATGCACCTTCGTCATTTATTGCAATGAATTTTCAAGCTCATTTACCCTTTTTACTTTGTATTCTAGTTGAACATCTTTGAAAACCATTTGACACTCTGTGCCTCATTTATAGTGAATGGAAAAATTCTTTAAACACTATCTCAAAGAATTCTTTCTCACTAATGCTTATTTGAAATTCATCAGTGACATCATCAATTCTTTCACTGTAATGAGAAATGGTTTCATCCTTAGCCTTAACCAGCTTTTTGAGATTGTTGGTTTTTCCAACCCATCATGCCAATTAATCTTCCATATAATTGGATTTTCCTTATAGTTTTAATTTTTCTTCTTCAAGATCATGGATAGTTGTAGCAATACACATTGCCACTTCCCTGGGGACTGTCTTCCAAAGATATTTGAGTGCAATTAGAAGATCATTGATTGTTCCATCTTCATCAAATCTAGATCAGGCTTCATTAGAAGAGTGGTAAAAGGAAGTGTCATCTGTTGTGACTTTCACATTACCTTCAATAGAAGGTGTTTCTCTATTAGTAGCAACCTTATTCTTTATTTTCATGGCCTGTTTATTCTTTCTAATTTTCCGAGTCTTCGCAGATATCTCCATTTGAGTTCTTTCAATCATTTCTTCAAATCTGCACTTCATAATGACTCCCTTGGATCATTTAGAGGCAACCTCCCTTCGATACCAATTGATGTGTCTGGATCAGTGTGATCATTGAGAGAGGGAGGGGGTGAATTAGTGATCCTTTTAAATTTTTTACTAATTTATTCCTTATCAATTAAACCTCTATGTCTTGTTAAGGCCTCAATCCACTCTTCTTGTATCTCCCATCCTTTCCTAGAGTGATGCAGTAAATGTAAAGGCACAGGACACAAGGATTTACAAGGTTCGGCTCCAAAGGCCTACGTCCTTGCCATGTTGGTTAAACACCCACACATGGTTTCTCCACTATAATTCGTTTAGTTATTACAATGGTCGGTACAGAGTCACAATGTACCTCTCCTAAGTATCACAGGAGGGTCTTTATACTGCATCCCACAGTGTCACCAGAGTCCCACTAGCCTGCTTCATCTTCCACCGAAGACTTCTCCACCCAGAGTCTCACAGGGGGTCTTCTACTGGCTCCTCGAGTCACATGAGTAGATCTTCTTCTTTTATAGCTTTTCAAGAGTCTTAAATAGACTTGGATAAGTTCTATTGGCCTTTCTCACTTATTCTTATCACTTGTGGTGATTATGACTCCTCTTCTTTGCTCAGGAATTATCTCCTTCTTCTAAGGATGTCCCGACCTCTGTCTTCAAGAATATTGATTGGAAAATTATGTTCCTGCACAGAGTGTTCCCACTCAATCTTCTTGGTCTTCTCAACTACTACAAAACTCAGATAAATTTTGTCTTTAACTTTAGTATGCCTTCAGTCTCTCTTCAATTCAACTTCATGCACTTAGTTCATAGAATCTCTGAATCTTCATGCACTGATTGCATGGATTCTCAATCTTCATGCATGACTTGCATGAAATCTCAAATATCTTCAAGAAACTTTGTTCTCAGACTTTTCAAATGCACACACACTGATTTAAACATTTTTTACATGTGCATGTGCATGAATGCAAGCATGCTCTCCCCTTTTCTTCTTGGTTTCATAAACCCTCAAAGGGTGTAATCTCTTTTAGCACACATGCCTTCTTCTTGGAGTCACACTCATTTATTCTTTATCACACACACCAAATTTTGTGTTGTTCTTTAGTGTGAATTTCTCCTTCTCTTCTACTTCTCAAGGTGTTCACCCACTTGTTCACTTATTCATACAAGCATGGACATGCATGTATCTTCATCCTTCACATGGACACACATGATAGGTATGACCTCCTCCACTTGTGAACACACTAAGGCTTCGGCCTTCTTGTTTCATTGCACACACACACTCAAAGATGGTGTGGCCTTCCTCTCCTTTTTCAAACACACAAATGATTCTTATTTATTCTTCTTCAAAGTGTGCACACTCCACTTGTGCACACACTAAGGTAATGTCATCTTCACTTGTTACGCACACACAACTCGTAGAGTCTTGGGCATGCACGTGCATGAAACCTTCACCAACATGTGTTATCCTTTGGTCCAACTCTTCTTCCCTTCACACACCCACCTGAGAGGTGTGTGTCCTTCCTTATTCAACCCGTGAACACACACAAAAACCCAAGTGGGTGTGGCCTTTCACTTTAGCACCACATCAAAGGAGGGTGTGCAATCCTTCTCCTCTCTTCTACCGTGCATGTACTTTACTCCTTCTTCGTGTATGCCTAAAGACTACATGGTTTTCCTCAATGCCTCAACCAAACTCTATATGTGGCCTAGGACCAGTTCTCCTTCATGTAAAGTTGGCGCGAGGAGGTCTTCAACACTTCGCGCAAGTGTTCAGAACACCTACTGCCGCGTAGGTTCCACGGGCTGAAGGCGCGCAGGTGCACGGCTAGACCTCTTCCTCTAACACAAAGGGACGCGTAGGGTGTCACGACTCGACCTCTTCCTATCGCGCAAAGGGAGCGCACAGGGTGGCTCGACTCGGCCTCTTCCTTCACGCAAGGAATGCACGGTTCTCCTTTGCGCTACTGGTTGCACGGTTCTCCTCTACAAAGATGCTCTATTTTTTTTTGAAACAATAGCACTTGAATGTCCTGGAGGCAGCAGCATTCTTCTCGTTGGGATCTACCTTTTATAGATGATCATAGAATCTTGTTCTGCATTTAAAATATTCAAAATATGTCATCAAGATCGGAAGATTGAATGCCCAATATATTCTTTTGAATAACAAAAATATTTGGTTCTTTAAAAACATTCAACCAATGTTAATGAAATGTCGTGTATCTCGGGTGATTCGTGGAATGCTTTCTTCGTTTATGGATTCACGATCATATGCTCGATTCATGTGCATAAATCTCGCTTGGATCCACGTGGCCTCAGAAACTCTGTTTGCCTCAGCCATACCTTCTTCCTCAAGATATCTCATGCATGCAAGACGTAGATTTCATGAATCATCTCGGTTCGATAAGACGGTCACCATGCAGTTGTTTTGAGCTTCAATGGGGGTCCATAGTTCGATCATGGTAGATTGGCAGTGGAAACGGCGACTGGTTCACGTCTGGTAGAGCTCGTGTGTCTAGAGGTTGAAGACAACCTCGATGCCTCACATCAGCTGTTGGATCTGCCTTTATTAATCACGGATGCTGGAGATTAAATAGTGGTGCAACGAGATTAGATGAGCGGCCACAATTACACGAGGATCAGATGGACGGCGCAAATTAGCTCCGCATCATTAAAAAATTGTCCCACATCGAAACACGCATAGTTTTTCTAACGGTTTAACAAAAAAGTTGTGGCATGAACCCTTCAATAATCCCTTCTCCCCCTTCGGTGCCACCCCGCACCGATTCTCTACGGGTGTGCTTCTGCGCCCACTATGCTCCTCCGGGTTCGCTCTAGCGCCCACTCTGCCTCCTTCACGGGCACGCCCTTGGCACCAACACTGCGCGGGTTTGACCACCGCGTGGCTCGGGCTTACACACGGCCCGCCCGGTATTGGGATGTCCCCTGCGGTTTCCCCATGGGCGTGGTGACCTTGTCCCACATGTGCCTTGGGTTGAGGCCCTAAGGATGGAACAATTGTTGGCATATTTTTTGCATAAGCTCCACCTTGTATACTTTTTTAAATAACCAAGTAGGAACAAGTCTTCTTCATTCCATTCTCCTCTCCTTCACTTCCTATTATTCATTAGAAATCTATACTCTTCTCAACCAGTATTCATCACTTAAAATAGAATCCCTGAAGTTTCTTCTTCAACCATTACTCTTGAATCAAATGTTTCATCTGTGTTCTTCAATGATCCAATCAGAGAAGATTATTAATCATCTTCAAATCCTCATTCACTAAGAGATAGTGCATGGTATTCTTCATACCACTTCATCCACTTAGTAACTGTGGATGGTTCATTTTTAATTCATCCACTTAGCAGATATGGATGGAACTTCTTCACTTCATCCACTTATTGATGTGGATGATTCTTCTTTCTCTCACCATCCACTTAGTGATTGTGGATGGAACCCTAATTCATTCCTCATCAACTTACTAATTGTGGATGGAACTTCTTTATCTTCTCATGCATAGTGAAGACAATGCATGGACTTCTAACAATGATGTGACATTGTATCTCCTTGATACAAGTCTTGGAACTTTACGATCAGCTCTACAATCGTCTGATTTTTATGGAGAATGTTTCAACCATTACCTCCTATTCCAGGTAGTGATTCTCCTAATTGAAATGCTTCTTAGTACCATGATCATTCTCCAATCATCACCATCACCATCACATCATTTATCATTCACATATTGACACTCCTTGTCATCCATTCAATCCTTAACACTTTATTGACAACAAATGCAACACAGTTCACAAAATAAAGGATCACTTATATAGCTCCAAAAGTATCCAATACCAAAGATCACATCCACGCAGACTAATAAAATCCATCCATCATATCACCCTCATCATATAGTAAGAATAAATGATTGATCTTATCTTACATAACTCTCATAGGGGACCAGATATCACCTAATGCATGTTATAACATTCTTTCTAATGATACCATCTATGGTGCCTCCCTTATGGAACTAGTTTCACTCATGGGAATAATAATCCACCAGATGATCCCACATAAGGCATGCCAATTTTCTATCCCAGTGTGACCGACAGATCCATGTACTATGTACTAAGAGAAAATCCTTAGATTCCTTATGTCGAGACACGTGTTCCCTCCAAGCCCATTTGTATATAAGGAATAGAAACCATGATCACATAACATAAACAATGAATATGAAGATAAAACTAGTTAAGAAATAAATCCATGAATTATATCTAGTACAAGAATTGTGTCTTGAGGTGATAATCCAAAGGAACTAAGAAAAAAAGTATAATTAATATAGGGAATTGTGTGGGAATAATAAATAAAAAAAGAAGTGAAGGAAAAATCTTGATTCTTAACATTTATAATAAGCATGAATCATAAGTAATAGACAATGGGTCTTGACTCATGGTTGTTCAATTTTTATTTTAATTCAGCTTGTTTTTTCAATGAATTTATGAAAAAGCAAAATAACTCAAGAGGTTCTCTAACAAAATATGGAATTGGTAAAAACCGAAAAAGGAATGTCACACCCATTAGGGTGACATGACTCAAGGATAAAAACATTTAATGTGTTTATCCTTAAGTAAATGTCATAATAGAGCTGATAAAACCTTACTGTTAATTTATTTAGCATTTTAGTGAAATTTCAGAATGGATAGAATTTGGAATAACGACGCATTTTATAAATTCAATGAAACGTAAGTTAATGATCCATGACCGCATAAATTAGGATATTATATGAAAAAATTTAGTGTTATCCCTTGAATCCTTCCAGAAAAAGAGTTAAAAATATAGTTTTAAATGGATATGAAAATGGCGAAAATGAGAAACCACAAAAATAGCACAACAAAGGATAAGTGAAATGATGAATAAAAAGAAGAAGAGTTTATATCTTACCTACTGCATTCCAACACACTTGGTAGTGAAGGATTTGGAACTCGGGTAGAAAAGAGAGAAAAATACTGAGTAGGAGTAGAGGAGGTAAACTTTGGCATGAGTTACACTAGAAATTAGACAGAGGATTATGAGAAATGGGTTAAAATCATTTGTGTAGAATAATGGAAAAAATCAACCATCATGGATGGGATCAAAGTTTTATTGCACGATTGTCCAAACCATGCCCCATCCATGCTCCTCAACAATATCTATAGAGGGACTCACATTCTTTAGGCCCAAAATTTGGATAATATTGTGTATTTCATGGGGGATACACTATTAAAATGGAAACACCCTTCTCATGAATATGTTTCATGGATCACAAGGTTGAAGATAGTAATGTGCCCCCCTAAACCACCCATTCACACTCCCACGGGGTTAGGGAAACTATGCGATCTAGGAAACATGTTTTCTCTAAACCGTGAAACCAAGTATTCTTCTACAACATTTGTCGATTCAGGCTCTGAATAGTCATCAAACACTCTTTTAATTCACAAGACTTCTCTTTGAAACATTTTAAGGGACAACCTAAGGAATTTTATCCATGAAACTATGGTCGATACCTTTTAGAAAATCAATGATGTTACAACCGGCCCTCTAAAAGATAACTCATACCCATGTTTTGATTTTTAAGGTTTTAAGATATTTTATAAAAAATATTTCGTTCACTTTAAAAATATTACTGCCTCATGCTCCTTAGTCTTGTCCTATAAATGGTTATGGTTCCATTGATCCCAAACCAGTGGAACTGAACAACCTTGGAAAGCCTCCATGCTATGAGCAATTATATGTATCAGACACTCCATAAAATATGCATCTCCCGCTATCTCAATATCCTTAGGTTCAAATGAATGAGGTGCGTCGTCATGATAAATATGGAGTTATGATATATAGAAGATTTCATACATGGAATGATACCTCATAGGTTGTTATAACATATTAGTTATGGTCACGACTCACCCTAGTATCTAAAAAATGCCTGACATATTGAGTTGATAACATTCCCAATATCTAAATTCATATATGATCTAATCTATGTGATACTTGAAGAATGAAAAGATATCCCACCATTAACTCTATAGTTCTATACAAACAAATGGTATTAGGCTTCATTCTGGTCTGAGATAAAGAAATATATTTTTGAATAATTTTTACTTCTTCTAAATTCTCATAAATTAAATGAAAATCAAGTAGCATTTTCTCACTTTCTTCTAACTAGAATAGAGGTGAATATAATGGTATAATCTAAAGGGCCACATACTAATCCCTAAATCATTTACCAGACTCTATGATGATAGGAAAACTCCATAAGAGGTATATTGATTTTCCATGAACCATCCAAATCAAGGATAAATTCATCTATAATGTCATCAAGAACCCGTATAATTTACATGTACTACCCATCAGTACGATGGTGATAAGCTGTACTCTATATCACCTTTGAACCCATTGGAAGTTATTTCCCCTATCAAAACAACAACATAAAGTGGGTGTCACATTATGATATGAAATAATAAGTAACACCATAAAGATTAAAAATCTAACGAATGAATATCCTCCCTTGTTTATAAACTTAAAAGGGATCCCAAATCAGAAGGATTTTTGTGACCTTGGTCAAATTTTGGATTATCACACAAAATTAAACACTGCCTCTATGGGATCTTAGAAATCCCATAACAAAATCCATGGTGAGATATTCCCATATCCACTAAAGAATGAATATAGGTTTTAAAATTAAAATAGGTCACAGGTGCTCAACCTTCACATATTTACCAGCAGAGAACCTATTGATAAATCCTATATTTACATATTTATATCTAAACGCAAACACTAATGATGTACGTATCAGTACATCTTGGTATGACTAGGGTGTACTACCCTACCAGAGGCATGATATTCCTACATCAATACATCTAGTATATTAGAAGGCAACCAAAAACATCTATAGTTTAGAATTATCCCATTATCATTGATGACACATATTGAAGGAGGTTTATCAGTAAATAACCTCTCCCTAAGAACTAATCCTTTGAGATCATAAAGTATTCTAATCCCCACCCACTCCACATGTGAGGATGTCCATGAAATAATTTCTAAAAATGGTTGTATGTAATATTCATGAACATTGATGTTCATTTTAGAAAATAAACCTGTATTCTTCCACTAAATTATTCCCTCCAATATGGATTTTTTTAGTCCTCTTGCTTGAGGACTCGTCCATGGAATAACCCATATCAGGTGTATAAGAAATCTTAAATTCGAATGAATAGAGGTATTCCACCCACATGCACTACCTCATATTGATGTATCGATGTGTGGATATATATTTGAGTATTTTATGATCTTTGTAGACAATGAATCTCTCATGGGAGATAATTACTCTATAAGTATATATAATTGACCCTGGAAGCTAGCTCGAGCCCTTGCATAGGGTATTTATGCTCATGAGGTCTTAGCTAGTGAGATTCGTATGCCACCACCCGATCATTGGACATTTGAACATCACTTATCTCGATCATTGTAAAATGGTAGTAAATATTATATCAATTACATAGCTCCAAAAGAATCATGATCAACACTGAATTCATTGTCCCTTTCAACTCCTAAATGTATATCCTACAAGAATCATTGAATACAAACATAATGAAAATAATAGTAAATCCAGAAAATAGCACAGAAAGGCATTTCAAATCCTTTACTAATCACTAGTATTCTTAGAAAACACTATGAAACTTCATATTTCATATACATTCATTGGATACAACCACAAAACCACAACCCTCAGTTTCTGAAGGTCAATATATACTTCTCCTTATGAAGTGATATGTCCCTATAAATTTTACTTACTAATTTAGATGTGGAACTTGTTCAGATTCACATAAATCATGGGATCTATCAATGCCTTCACAGTGATCTCATGATCATTTGAGTGGTCATGTCTTGTAAATGAATACATTAAGATGTCATGTTTGAAAACCACCACAAATCAATATAAGTTTGGGAGGAAAAACTAATTCCTCAGATCCATAAGAACTGTTAGAACATTCGTAAGGCATAATATCATGAACATATACTTGTAAAATCCATACCTAATCCATATATCAATACATGGTATTTTTTATTGTCTCACACCCACCAAATGGTTTCTTAACCTTAGTTTGATCATGGGAAAAAATGTCACTCCTCAAAATTGGTCGAAGAGGTCATCTATATAAGGCAGTGGATACCGTTTATTCAACAAAATCTAGTTATGTTGGCTGTATTCTACATTAAATATGAGGGTTCCATTCTTTTTTATGAAGAAAAGGAAAGGAAAACCCCATGGTTATGAGCTCGATTAGATAGAACATTTTTCCACTTGATCATCAGGCTGCTTCATGAGTTTTTATACCTCTATATATGTTATCTTATGGGGAGGAATGGAAATTAGTGATGGAAATGGAAATATCATGAAGGTAAACTCAACCTATATCTCTTGAGTTAAATTAGAGATATTTTCAAAGAATATATCCCTAATACAATCCACCATAGGATGGAATTTCACAAGCTACATTTACTAATCATTCAGAAAGAGATTCCCTAATTGGGTTTTTACTCTACCATGCCCTTCATTATCTGGAATAGATTGACTATCTCGGATATCCCATTATACCTTAATAATATAATCACTACCTAAGGGTGATGTGAAAAGCACCCATCATTGCTACAAATCCATGAGGGATCGATACGAAAAAAGCCAATCCATACCGAGAATTTCATCAATGGAGGACTTCTCATGGATGAAAAAACTCCATAATAAATGGTACCCACATATATAAGGTGGAATTAATCCACTAGATATAGTATTGGTTCTGACCCCTAATGGTGTGTCAGGATACATAATAACACTAGGGTATTCTATCTGAAGGCTTGGACTTTAGATAATCATAGAATAAATAATTTTACTTGGTGCACCTACATCAAAAAGAGAAATAACTAAATTATACGATACCATAACAGTTACTCATATAGTACAAGGTCATGGAATCATCTCCATGAGAATAAGTTGTGCTTCATAGATATATCCCGAACCACGACCCTAAGATTCTACATGACTAGAATGGGTAGGTCAGCTCTACTATCATTGAAATTCCAAAGCCTCAATACATTACCTCAACCACTACCTTAGCCTGTAGAAGACGAAATACTCCTCGGATGTGGAGTCTCTGAACATATACGAGTAAGATCTATTTGTATATATCACCAATCACTCGACACTAGTAGAAATGATCAATTCAAGAAATTAAGGTGACCCATCTTACAACAAGACTAGAACTCTAACATATTCTCTACACAGTAGTGATTTTTATGTCTTATCCTTCCACACTGGTGACACTCCACTTGGGTGTTGGTACTGGTCACCTATCTAGTACATCTCCCATGTGCACCCTTGAAATGGTGCTTCCTATAGAAAGATGAACCATTACCCTACCTCGAATTTGAATTTCCCTAGAACACACTAGTATCTTCACCCATGTTGTGTTCTCAAATAAGTTCATAGATGAAAATTTATATAAGTGTGATCAACTGGAATAAATTCTCTTATTATCAGATAATGTACATGATCCCATCCTAAAATTGACTTATTTTATTCAACTACTTGACTTTTAGAGATACTATAAAACATAGAATCTTAGTGAAGTGAGTATAACACTATACTAATGACATGGAACCCTACTAAATATTCAAAAATTTCCTTGTGTGGTCTTATATGATCTCCCATAAAATGAAGTGATCATAAATTTTTACTTGGAATTATTCTAATATATTTACCTGATGACCCTTAGTTTGAGATATGAATTCCAACCAATCCAGGTATGGGTTATATATCATATAAGTAGATATACTTACCCTTAAATATAATGGATTATATTTATGTTAAAAGTTATATTTCATGGCCTCTATCCACAACTCATCGGTGAGAGGTCCTCCATCTCTTGAAAATGTGAGATGATACTGCAGCAGAAAATCCTGAGTCATTTATTCCATTGTAAGGGCAGAATTGGGGTACTCTACTTAAATTTCATAGAATAGAAGAGTCTATCACAAAATTGAGAATCAATGTCTAGTGTAATATCCATAATATGTTCATTAGGTGGCACTACATGAGATAGTAGTGGTGGAACATGACCCACCACCTCGATAATATTCTCTTCACCACTTTATTTTTGTATTATATGAGGATGTTGTGGTGGAGTAAATCTACAATTTCAAAAATAACTACTCAGATAAAATTTCAAATCATGTAGATAAATTGATAAATAAAAAAGGACATTTACAAGGCCATTCTATATGAGTCTCACCTCTTTGCCTACTCATATAGTTAGTTCTAGTTGGTGAGAAATATTAATAGAAATATCATAGATCACATAGCCTACTGGAAACTATTAGTGTCGAGTCAGTGTCATGGTATTATATTACCCATATAAGATCACCATTTCATTGAAAAAGTTTTATTTATTTTATAGAAATAATAATTTATTTATTTAATTCACTTTAAACAGTTAATAAAGATAGATCACCATTTCAAATTTACAAGGACCCATTAACCTTATAAATTGAAATGTTTCACCCTCTTAGTCATATCCACAAATTTTTCTAGCCCATGCGACAATTATTTTATGGCACAACATGCCATAACTAACTACTTAAAGTATTTTCTACATAAAATGCTGGAAAAAAATTCCAGGATATGGAAGAAATCATATGTTTCAATCACTCATTCTTATTCCAATAAGGAATGAAAGAACATTTTCATATATAATAATAAAGGAACTAATAATACATGATAAGAAAATGAATTCATAATGTATATATGGTATGGAATAATGAATTTACATTTAGTATTGTAGTGTCTAGTATGATTTATGAATTTTATATTTCCTTTTTCATTGGTCCAAGGTAAGAAACCATTATAATAATATCAACAATAACAACTGCACAATTTAAGTGTGTCACCCAATGATGAAATCCATAGAACCATAATAAGAAAAGAAAACAAACCGTATTTACCCATAATAAGAAATTTGGGTTTTAGCAGTATGTGTTTTAGTAACTCGCAAGCATAGGCTCATTACCCAATTTAGAAAACATATTGTCTCATTTATATTACCCAAACACGAAGAAAAAACAGGAAAATATGACTTGTGATTTGAATTTGTAGAATCCTTCCACCGGTTCCTCTTAATGGATCCCTAACATGTTGAGCAACAAGTCCCCAAGAATGCCTCCCGATATGCTACAGGCTATGGACTAGCATTGATATCCTATGGTGTTTCTATGGGGAAATTATTCCCTCAGGGACCAATATGGATCCTAATGGTATATATGAACTAAGTAATGGTTGAAGAAGACAATCTGATTATAGGAACAACCACACTCTATAGAGGAAGAAGTAATAAGAAATTGAAAACCGTGGAATAACAATAGTAAAACATCATAGATAAATAAAAAATATATAGAATCTAAAAAAATAAATTGTTATTGACGGCCATGATCAAGATGTCATGTAACTGTATGAAATGAGTACATGGGGAATATGAGGTACATGTGTATACCACATTCTATTCAAATAAGAAAAAAATCAACTGAAAATACAAATACCATCATAAGAATATGATTATTCTTTTAATTAAGAACTATATTCTCGAAAATTCAACCTGAAATTAGAATCTAAACAGATCCCTCTTCGTAATCCTCTAATCATAAGGACTATTTGGTACCAAAGGTGGCCCATGAAGGGTGTGATATAAACTCAATAGGCCATCACCAACTATTTCTTGATCAATCTAGTCTGTGTAATATAAATTGAATAGAGTGACAGTAATTATAAAAGAAAGGAAATAAATAAATAAATACATTTCAAAGGGTTCCTCAATGGATCCATAACTGATTAAGCTATCATCATCCAAATCCAGATGTATCTAGACCATGGAACCTATACAAATTTGATAGGGTGTATATATGTGTCATCATAATTATATCATCAAACATGGATTGTCCCTGATATGCTGCTTTGTCTTGGAGTATGCATACCTATGATACTATAATTTTTTAAATCCCATGGTTCTCTATAGGATATCTTGAAGTATCCAACACCACCTTGCCCATCCAAGACAACCCATAAAATTCATCCCTCATACCACACATTTCTTGGATTAATAATGAACCACTGATCCCATCCTAGGTATCTCACATACGGGACCAACATTCACCCAAGGAATGGTATACACATATTTATAATGATTTTTTCTATGGTCCCACCCCAAGGGAACCAGTTCCAGTAAGGGTATAATAATCTTCCTAGATATCCCATACAAGGAAATCAATGTGTCACTCATAGCGCATCCAAAAAATCCAATTACTCTGCACATCAAGTCCATACATGATATCCTGATGTTGGGACCCGTGTTTTATGCACGACCAAAAGCATATAAGACATAGTAACCAATATCACATATCATCGATGAGGTGTTTTCATATACAAAAATAGTAAGCATTCATTCAAATAATTTTATCCCAGCCATCAACTATGGAATGCGGTGATAATCTTCAAGAACTAATCCACTAAAATAAGGTATATGGAAGATGTTGTGACCATAAGAATAATATTAACAACTGAAGCATATGTAATGATACATGACATTTAAAATCAACATGAATCATATGGAATAAAAAATGGATCCTAACTCATGGTCGTTCAATTATAATTACAATTCCAGTAATTTTTTAAAAGCATTCATCACAATTCATTACACATCAATAGGTTATGTAATCAATTAATGAAGTGGGTATAAGGATAACAATGAATAGAACAATAATTATGGTGACCAGACTCATGATGAACAACCATTAATGTGTTTCCCCACATGTTAAGGTCATAATAGACATGAGAAATCCTTTATATTAATTTATTTAAAAATTTATGGTTGTCGCCGGAATGGTTTGCTGCATGACACAATGACACATTGCATAAACATAATGAAACTTGTGTGAAAGATCCTAGAACACCTAACTTAGTAAATAAGAATACCACACATCTAATATAATAATTTTAATCGAGATAAATTGAGAGTAATCAAATTAATAATCAAATACCTTGAATATTGTAAAAATGATATTGCACCAAAATAGTGGAACATAGGAGAATAGAAATAAATAATGGAAGGAAAAAGAGTATATATATTACCTCATTCTTTAGAATGCACTGGATTTGGATGTATTTGTATCTCAAATGGAGTACAAATCAAAATTCCTTAGATGAAAAAGGAGGTAAGCTTGTGTGTGAGGACAACTATAAATGAGATGGGGGAGAAGAAGATATGGGTTAAAAGCATTTTGGGGTAAAAGGTTGAAATCACCCATCGTGATAGGGGTTCATTGTTTGGATACACTAATTAACAAACATTGTTCCAAAAATACACCTCGTCATTTCATGACGAGGGACCCTAGTGGGGATAGTTTCCCAATTTGGATAACCATGTGCTTTCAATGAGGGGAGATACTGTACAAAATGACAGAAACCCTCACATAGTCATGCAACATGGATTCCATGGTTTTAAACAACCATGTGGCCATCTTCAACTCATGTTCACACTCCTTAATGGTTGGGGAAATGATGTGGGATGGGCATCTCAATTTCTTCTAACAATACAACACAGTCACGTTCTCTAAACATCATGGTTCTTGGATCTGAATAAGCCTTAGATACCCTCTTAACACCTAGAAAACCACTAGGAATCATTTTAATGGACAAAATAATGAATTATAGAAAAAAATGGTTTGTTCCATTGAGAAAATTTTGGACATTACATAGTAAAATATTTTCCTCTATTTGGAACATAAAATGACTGATAAAATGTATTATGAAAATCATATATTAATTATCTCTTTGTCCAAAATCCATTTTTTCCATATCCATGTTTGTAGTAAATGTTTTAATTTTTTAAAATTATCCAAATGATTTATTAAAGAATATTTTACCCATTATAGGATTTTTAAATAATTTTTTAAGACTAATCATCCCATAATTTTACAAATACGGCCCATTTGAATTTTACCAATAACCTGAATGGAATCATTATTTTAAATTGTACTACATGAATATAGTTTTATTCATTCATGATCATTAAATTATTTAAAAAGTATTATACAATTTAAAAGGATATTATTATGGAAAATTATTTTTAATATATTTTTGAACATTTAGTCTCTGATTTTTTTTCATAGTAAAAAATACATTTTCCTCATGATTGTTTTTAAGAACATTTTTATGGTGTTTCTTTTCATAAACAACATCAAAAATTTATTGTAACTATACTCCACTGGGAATATGTTTTATTTATTTCATAATTATAATTATTATTTTTGTTTTATGATCAGTAAGGTTTTAGCTGTACAATTTTACTACAATTCACTATAATACACTAGAGGGTTTATGATTATGATTATTTGATTGGGTTAAGTGTTAGATTTTTATTTATTGGTTTTACAATAATAATTTTTATGCTGATTATGTTTCATCCATTTTATATAATGAATACATTAGACATATTATGTGATGTGTGGGTATTGTTTATAGATATCCCATTAATGAATTGACAGGTCTCATGGGCCAAATAAATTTGAAAAATAAAATGGGTTTCAACCCAATGTTTAAATATTTAAAATGATATTTTTTAGAAATATGTTTCAGATGTGTTACATTATAGATTCCCAAATTATGATATTAGTTATTTATATCTTTTTTATTATTCAATTAGTGATAATATATGTGAATAAGTTTAAACCTTGTGGAACTATTTATATAGAATTATTTGATCATTATTTATTCCAAACTTACTATTCATATGTTATTATTTAAATTGAATTTATTTCATTAATTTAACTTACCATATTAGTAATAAGTATTTATTTGTGATGGATTCTTATATATTATTATCCTTACTTGTCATTTGAGTATGCCCCTTTATTAGTTATTATTTTCCTCAAGATACTAAGAAGTGTTTTATTATTTATATACATCAATATAATAATGGGAATAATATAATTTTAAAATAAATTACTTTTATGTTTTAATATGAAATGTGAATTTCAAGTATATATTTTTCTTACCAAGACTACTAAACTATTTCGTCCTTTTGAATGAAATATATTGAATCTTGTACATATTTTATAATATAATCAATGGAATTGGACTACATGGTCATGGTATTTACAAAATGACCAAATTGGCTAATAATACAATCTAAAAAACAAAATAATGTAACCCAATTGAGAAAAAATGAAAAAATTACTAAATCAAATTACTAAAAGTGAACCAAATGTCTAAAAATAACCTTATAAATTTTCCCAAATAAATAGAGCTGTATAAAGTTAAATACAATTTAATAAATAAAAAGAAAATTCAAAGATATTAGAAAATTCCAAAAGAAAAAAATATAAACCAAGATATAAAGAATAATGACATAAAAAAATATAAACATAATGTTAAGGAACAATAGAACATAAATAAACAAATATATAAAAGGGAATTACAATTAATTAATATAAAAAATAAAAAAGAACAAATAAATTTTATAATTAAAGAACAAAAAACAAATAAAAAATAACAAATACAACCAATGAAAAATATAAAACATAATGTAATTAATATTAATAAATAAGTGAAATAAAATTTTCCACAAAGAAATAAAAAAACATGGATCGACCAAATCTCACCCAAATGTATTTGAATCAAATAAATGTGAACCAAATTAACCTAAAATCACATAAATGTAACCAAATTTTCTTGAATATAGCCATCCTAAATAGAAAATACAAGGAAAAATCAAACAGACATGAACAGACTTGAAATAATATTAATGTAATCAACCAAACACATAAATAATTGGATAAAATTTAACATAAATGAATAAAAAAAATACCATCCATGTTTAATATTCTAATCCATAACTTTGGGTAATGTTATGCCTAGGTATTTATGTTTTCTTTTTCATTTCACTAAATATGACATGGTTAACTTATATAACTACCTATCCATTGTTTGGAATGATAATTGGTATTCCTAAGTATTTTCTTGTCACCTATTATGCCTTACATGACACACCCATTACTAGTTTATTAATAATTAACTATATATTTATTTTATAATGTATGAAATTGAAATTATTGAAGTGATACAAATGATAATGATGTATAAAAACAAAAGATTCATGGGAGAGTTTGATGTTTATCCTATGGTAACCATTGAGATTATATAACTTAATATATATATTAAATAATAAATATATTATGTCATATAATTAGTCATTTCAAAATTTTATTTAGGGAGGACCATATAAGAGACAATTGTTATACAACCAAACTTGTACTAGTGGTGACCGACATGGTAGTTTTAGGGGTTGGTACTATAGCTACTCAAAAAAATAATTGTACCTTATCACACTCATACCATTCATTAGATATACCATCTAGAATATTTTATCATCCAAAAATTACTTTATATGTGCTAAATATATTTAGACTACCAATTTTTTAATTGTTATTTTTGTTTGTCAGTGCTTGTCATCTACGATTTACATAACTAATGATGGATCAAAATCCTTATACCTATTATCCATTTCCATAGGATTATATTCCCACCCCATTTACAAATTCTCCATTATATTTGAGATTTATTTTCATGATCTTTTAATGTATAATCTTTTCATCCTACTAATAATGGTAGTCATGAGAATTCATTGGAACCCAGAAGCCCTATTGAAGTAGATGATCCCTCATATCCTAGGAGTCCATCCATGAACATTTATCATCTAAACTCCTGTATATTTATAAACCTTGTGTAAATATTGTCACAATTATTTATTATTATTATACATGTACTATCTATATAATTTTTATTTATTATTTCTTAGCAATATCTACTAATGTTAGGTGGTGTTGGAATACTCATATGTGTGAATTATGAAACCCATAGAAAAAGATAATTGTTGACTACAACTAATGAGATAAAATTATTGGTAAATAAGATTTATTTTGTATCATTTTATGGTGGAATGATCCAAATATATTAACACCATTTCACTAAAACCAGTCCACTACAGATAGAGTATTTATAAAATCATTGATAAATGGGCTCAAATATGGGTAAGACAATTTATTAGATTAAATTGTATATTAATATTGTATTTATATAAGACCAAGTATTTTGAAGCAAGGATATCACATATTTTAAGATTAATATTAAATAAATTTCAAAAACAAACACCCAAGGACCCCTATAGTTTAGTGTTGTTTGTGACAAAAATACAATATTTATATTAAATGAATGATATTCAACATCTCCGATAATGATCTTCTCACATGTTAGTAATCTTAGTCCTACCCTACCAAAACCATTATTTATAAACAATGTAAGGAATCATTAAAAAGGGTGATTTCAAATGTTTGCTAATGGTAAACATAGAAGATGCCAATCAATAATCATATGAAAGCATAATAATAAAAAGGGTGTGTGAACATGAAGATAACTTATAATTTTTTACCTAATATTTCATAGATCATAATATATTTTTGATGGAGTAAAACATTATCATTTCATAAATCACAGGCCTTAATAATGAGAAATCATTATAAATCAAATCATTAACCATATGATCATGTCATAAAAGTGTGGCACTATTGGAAATATAAAAACCCATTTCCTATGATAAGGTTAACAACCAGCAATATCAATATAGTGGATCGAGACTCATCACTTGTTTCACATTGTTGATTAAAATAAACATATTTCTTGTAGTATATAAATCCTAAAAACATTTTTCAATAGTTACCACATAGTATATAAATCATTACCCAATGAATTTAATGGAGATATAGGCCACACTAGTATCATAATAACATGCATACTTATGGGTTCCACAATATCATAAAACATTAATCCTATTATCACATAATATCCAATGTAATGAAAATGTATTTCATAAATATTTCATCAATTCACAATATAATATACCATGAAAAATAATTGGGTTTTGACAAAATTTCATCAACATAAACATTAACTATCTACATAAATAACAATTATTTTATTATTTAATCATACCCTAATAAAGAATATCTAACATCAAAGGATGTCATCATAGATAGGGAATTGTTTTGAAATATCACATGGATCATTAATTGAGTAATATTTTCTTTCCACTTTGAATAAACTTCATAAAAAAACATTTTAAAAATCCTTTTCATTTAAAATGGAATTAGAAACATATAAAGTAAGACTTAAATTTCATTTAAAACATTTCATGACAAAAATTCCCATTCCCCAATAAAAATGACATATAATTCATAAGATATTTTCGAAATGATATTCATTGTAACCAGAAATAAAAAAATATAAAGTATGAGTTTAAAAATTTAGTGTTTATAATAGTTTGAAATTTAGTTCATATCGTACAAGTTAAAACAATGATAACTTTCAAATTTTTAGTAAAATACATATGGGCCCTATTTGGAAGTGGGAATAATGATTCCTTTTAAAACACTGTTTCAAAATTACAAAATGGTAAAAAATTTATTTACTCAATAATTTTGATAAATTAAAAAAATTGGAATCATTTTTATAAACATGAATATTGAAGAAAAAACCATATTTCAACTGAAGAGATAAATAAAGATGAATTTAAAAAAAATTATTTTAACTCTTGAGTACATATAGAGATGAAAGTAATGTTAAAATATATATTATCCTAACATTACAATAATAGAATAAAATTACTGAGTTTTTTAGAGTTTTATCACAACATTTCATCATCGAAAACATAATCTTAAACAATCCTGATAAATGATGAGATTATATCATGAAACCTTTACCACATTAGTAATCTTTGAATAATAATACACATGAGAGAATACTATTAAATTAAACATTAAATATCTTTATTATAAATATATTTATTATATTAAATGTTAAAGGGGTTGTATATACACCTATTATAAGGTGATAGGTGTAAATCCCATAATGTGTATCTAATAAGGAAAAATGTGACAAAAATCTCTGAACATGACTTACTCTTACCTCAAAGTTACTATATCCTCCTACATAATAATTATATATTTATTATAAATATATTAAAGAAATATAAAAATATATATATAAACATATATGATCTAATTATACCCTTTTTTCACCCATTTATTAACAATTTCATGTTAAAATTACATTTTGGTTAATAACTAGTTAATTTTTTCACACATGTTTTTTTAAATTGGTTTTATATTGATCATTGTTATATCATTTAAATAATTTTAACCATGTATAAATATCATATATATATTTACTATAAATAAATTTATAATAATTCATTAATTGTATATAGAGAAAAAGAAATACACCATTCATGGAGATGGTAAGTCATACATTTACTTGAACATTGATTCCATTTTCATGATAGATGGAATGAAAGGATGGATAATAATTTTTATTTTTCAAAAAATTATTTTTATATAGTATATATCACATATATTAATTAAATTTATACCCAACTACGTTCTAATTAAAACATATGTGAATATTGAATCACATCACTTCGTGAGGTAGTAGTCTTTCGTACACTCAATTGTCAATATTGCATCCCCCACAAAATAAAAATTAAAAATGTTATAATTGATAGTATATTTTTTAAATTAAGTTTATTTTAAAAATATAATATATATACCTTATTTTCATCATTATACCCAACCATGATATGTTTTAATAGAAAATGTGTCAAATCGGTTCGCGAGTCTGTATTCCACCGTACACACGAGAAACATTATTTTTCCCCATTTGAGGGAATAAGATATATATATATATATATAGGTCATGAAAAAAATAACATATAATTATATTTAATATTAGCAGTTTTATTTTAATTTTTTAATAATTTCTTAATAATCTATAAGAAGGAATAAACTAAAAATGATCGTTGAAGAATGTAGCCACATTATGGGTAACATCCTTTTTTATAAACCAAAACCCCTCCTATGTTGGATTTATGATCAGAATAAAAATTATAATATTATAGGAGGTAAATAATAAAATTATATGTTCAGTTATTTTCCAATCCAATGTGTTTTGGAAATTTATAGAATACAGGAGAGTTGTGGCCATTTATAAGTGGGGGATAGGACAGACATAGAAGAACTGAAATTAATATGGTGTATGCATATTTTTCACATGAATCATGGATTAAAAATGGAAAATTATTATTAATATAAGATAAAAGTTAGAAATATTTAAATTCAATGTGTGTTTTTTGGGTATATATTTCATTTTACACCTTGTCTTTTTTGTTTAAACCCATGTATACATGTTTCCACCTTAACAGTGGTACTTAATTTTTACTATTATTACTATTAATAATGGTCAAAAATTAAGTTCAAATGATCAAAAAATATATGTTATTATGAATAAAAATATTGGATCTAATTTTTCCATATTTAATTAATATAATTGGCTTAAATTATTTTAATATTAAATGAGGAGATGCTACGAGTAAGTGGTTTTCTATAGAAAACAAATCCTCAGATGTATAGAGTGTTTTAATATCCCAATTTAATCTTAAAGTGGTCCAAATGAAATAAATATGATTAATAAATATATAATTATACTAATGTTACTTTTAAAACAATATTACATTAATTTTTATGTTTTTGAAATCATTAAATGAAAATAAAAATATTAATAATGACCAGTATTTTTCACAATTCATATATAAGGGTATATATCAATATTATTATAAAAAATTGAATATAAGATAATTTTGAAATATAGATTTCAAAAATAAAGTTTATTATTTCAAATAAAGTTTCTTATAGTGGAAGAAACTACTTTCTTCTATTTTTTAAAATGAATTAATATAATCATTTTTTCTGAACATTATATATTCAAAACATATAATGGCTTATCTAATAAATATATACTTTTTATCAATATATTTCATATACATAAAACTATTATAACCAATATTTAAAAATTATTTATTATAATTTATACCACTATGTTTAATATCTAGGTTATAATGGTATTATTTAAATAATAATATAAATTATATATCATGGTTTGTTAAAAAATTGTATTATATATAATGATAGTTAAACTAAGAGTTGCATGTAACAAAAGATATAGAATAAATTTAATATACTATTAGAAAATAATTAAAAAAATGGTTGTAATTATTTATATAAATTAATATTTTGGTAGAATCATTAAGATATTTTTCCTGATAGTGAAGTTCAGAATGTTGCAAGACTAGTAGAATTTCATAGATTATTGAGTGCATTAATAATTTGTTATATAATTGTATGGATTATATATATTAATGGATTTAAAAGGTATACTAACCAAAAAATATTTATTAATAAAAAATACCCATAAATTATTATGTTGTATTAGTATATAATTTACATATTTTAATGATCTTAAACCCTTTTACTATATTATTAATGAACATTGTGTTTTAGGATTGCAACATGTATTTTCTTGTCATCTATAAAAATAATACTAAGTATCAGAGCCACCATAAATCCATAAATTTGATTTTAGAGCTATAAAAACATTATAATAGTAAAATATATAAGAACTCAACAAACAATTAGAGTACTCGATCAACTATATGTTGAAATATACAATATTATGTATTTTAACAAAGGGTTGAATAAAATGCATTGCCAAGTTGGTTTACCACATTCCTAATCAATATACAATGGTAGTTTTTTGAAAAATCCCCATCAAAACCTATAAGAAAACATGAAATTTGACATCCAAGTGATGAAACTACATGTTATATATATTATATCAACAAAATTTATAAGTGTTACATTGACTTCAAGTTGTTTTTGGTCAACATCATGATGAAGTCAACAAGTAATATGATGGAGTTTGAATTTTGGTAACCTGTTGATGTAACTATTTAAATATGAGTAAACTCATGTTTAGATTAAGTAATTATAATCACTTTGGATATACCTCACAACATATCTATAGAATCAGTCATAGATTTTTCCTAAGTTCACGACCAACCACGAGTAATCAAGATAACATTTCAAAAATTAAGAAACCCTATCTAAGTGGAATTATATTTTAATATTATATAAGATATTAAGCATCCTAGTAGAATTAAATCTAATGTTGGAAGAATTTAATGATCTTGAATTTTTGGGAAAGTAGGAGGACCACCATTGATCATTAATAAATATGTATATTTAGGAAAAGATTAATTTAATGATAATATTAGAGATTATGAATATGGGAGGAGAAAAATATAACAACTCATGTGAAAGTTCTTTGTTTTAACAACTTATGACACTCTATTTTAAACTATGTTACTTTAAAAGTTCTGAGAAAAATATCTAATCCTTGTATCTTCTCAAAAAAATGAATGAATATATCAAGAATATAAGATTCCAATACGGTATATCTTTACATTGATATAACCCAACATCAAACTCTTATCCCTCGCCATATTTTCTATAAAATTTTAATTTTCCTTCAATTAATTTTAATATCTATTAATAAAATACTTCTATACATCATAAAATGCTACTCATATACTCACACTTTTATTTCCATCATTTTTATACCCCTACTAAAACTGTGTAAGAGGTTATGTGATAGCCTCCATAGCCTTGCATACTGTTGTTACCTATACCAAATCAATGTTGTGGGAGATCCAATTTATTTTAAGAAATAAAACATTATAGTTGGTTATTATCAATTGGAGATGAATTTGTCCCATATTGATACTAAAACTAATAGTTTTATATTGTTTTTATGTGTTTTATGTTTTTCTTTCCTTGTATTAAAGATATTTTTAAATCAATTTTGAAAAACAGTACATATATATCCAATTTTTACATTTTATATATCTCTAATTAATATGATTTTTTAATATAATAATATTAGTATAATATCATGTTTTATAACTATGTTTTGATTATGTTCTTGAGAGTTTATTTCAAAACATTTTATTAGATATACCTATTGAATTAATTAAATGGATTATTTCTAAATTATGGTATTTTCTATAAATAATTTCTTACTAAAATATTTATTGGATACCCAATTCCCCCCCCCCACCCTATCTCTTTATCATTATACTCTATAAATTATTTGTTGTTAAAGGTTTTATTTATTATTTTCATTTGTTATTTTTTCTTAGACCCTTATCAAGTAACCTAGACATGATCATTGTTTTATTTTATTAATATAATTTTATACATATTGATGATTCAAGAAATAAATATCATGATCAAAATAGACCAACTTATTTTAATGGGAAAATATTTCTCAGTGGAAAATTAAAATGAAAATTCATCTTGAGATTATGGATTTAGGTATATGGGTTGTAATATTAGATCAATTTGGAAACCCAAAATCTCTCATAGTTGATTGGAGTGATAAAAATAAGGATACAAATGACTATAATTTCCATTACAATATTGATATTTATTTTTCTTTATAATATGGTAAATTTTATTGAATATTAGCATGCGATACTACTTTTAAAATCTATGATAATCAACCAAAATATTCTAAAGGAACCTCAAAAATTAAATAATTGAGATTTAATAACATTATGATTAGACATTATACAATTAAAATGAAACCTATTTATTTTTTATATATATCTGGTATTCACAGAAATTATTAGTATCATGATTTATTTTGGAAATAAATTGAATAACAAATCTCAAGTGTTGAGAATATTTAGATGAATACATGATCACTAGAGAGGCATTGTTGTCATCCTTATAGAATCCTATGAAATTTGAAAATTACCTGTCATGGAACTGATTAGAAGAATAATTATTTATGAATAATTGCTAAATGATAATTGATATTTAAAGTCAGTCACACTTAAGGAAATTAAAAAAAACATTACATGTTGTTAAAGCTGGTAGTACCAATGAGAGTAAATCTAATTCATATAGTGATGAGTAAATATTTTATCTAGATTAAAGTTTTAAGAAGTTTTATAAGAATATTATGCTCTTCATAAAATAAATTTTCAATTTGAAATATGAAATGAAAGGAATGTAGTATATTGATGATACCTTATAAAAATATAAATTTTATTTGTGAAAACTAAAAGGAAACATCAAAGATAGTTTTTAGAAATTTAAAAAAATGTAAGAAATTTAAGGACCCTCGGATGAAATAAAATAAACACTTAATGGAATCCTAGAGCTATTTAAATGACAGTTCAAGTGACTCAAACACATCTAGATATGATTTTCATGAGAAAGAAAAATATATATTTTTTAGGAATAATACCTGATTTAATAAATATTATGAATATTCCATTTGAAAATAATAGTAATCATAAGTATAAAATGTCAACATAAGATCTATTTTAATACGGTAATAATATATAAGAAACCATTACTGATATAAACAATAAATACGATAATATGAATGAACATTGTACTTTTTATACTATAATAATATCAGATCACTATATTGAAAAGGGGAATAAAGTTATAATTGTAAAATAATAAAATAAACATATAATTTTTAATGAAAAATTTAATATTTACATTGAAATGATTACCCTTGGAAGAGAAACAATGACCATGATTATAGGTAAATAAACCACTCTATGATATAGTACATGAATGTTTTACTATATTGGTCAAAAAAAATTTAAAAATATTTTTTTAATAGTTCTCCATTGATTATTTATTGAATTATTTTATGTACCCACATCCAATGAATGTGTTTATTTCATTATGACTTAATTTTTACACTAGTAGTTATGTTAATCATGTTTCAATGATCAAATTATTATGTGTTAACAATAGTGGACCGATGAAATTTTTTGGTACTAAAAGCATTGCTTAATTAATTTTTTGTATGATTAATAAATATATATTTTCTAGAAGTACATGTTTTATCATGATAGGCAATGTTGTATAAATGTTAATGTGTACTTATAATGTTCCTATAATATTGCAAAAGTTTATCGTGGTAATTTCACTTTTTGTGAGGGTGGTATTTATAGTGCAGGAGATGGGTGTTTTCGAATATTTTATTCATATATGTACTATCTTGGCTCAAGAATATGAATATATTGTGAAGTATCATAAAATATATTAAAATAAATATGGTTTTTTCGATATTATTGGTCTTAAATCAGTAATGAATTGAGGAATACTGTATTTAACTTATATTTTATTTTTCCATAAAATACAGTATTTTACTATTCACAAAAATTGATGTATTGTTAAAAAATCCTAGAAATTCACTATAAATATTTTGCAATATGTTGAATTCAAAATTGTGATCATTTTATGGAAATAATTTTCTGAATATGAGAAATTTAATTTTTAATTAAAATCTTATTTTACTCAAAATTATAGATTATAAATTTATAACTGATTTTATAACACTCTAAAATAATAACTAAGGTATGATAAGATTATATTAAAATCATAACGAAAAAATATTAATTCATTCATACATTTCATGAACATAAATTTTATTTAAAATCATATTTTTAACTATAAAATTTGAATTAAATATCTTTAACTTACTAAAAAAACCAACACCAAATTATTAATTTTTATAGTATACATTATCATAAAAATATAGAAAACTTTATTTTATTTTAAATATTTTGGGTCTCGATTTTGATATGTTGGTTGATCAGTTTTATTTTAAAAGAAATTTGGGTCCATATATATATCGGCGACTATACGTGCAACTATGTGTAGTGCCTAACCATAATTATAAAAAAAATTTATTATAAAACTTACTATTACACGTACAAGAGAACAGTATAGTTTCCAACCACAATTATAATGATATTACTGTTATGTTTGGTTTTATTATTTTAATATTTTATTAGTATTAATAATATTTAAGTTAATATTTCATTTAGTTTATTATTATTATGATTATTTTAGTTAATTTTTTAATTTTTTTTAATCATTAAATTGTTGTTATAATTGTAAAATTGTTAACTTATTATTATCAACTTTTTTTATTTATATTTCCATTTTATTTATTTATTTATTATTTCATAGAAATATATTATTCTCTTAAGTCCCATTATTTTTTTCTCATTCATTTTATTTTCTTTTTTCATTAATTTTCATTCGTTTTCTTTTATTGTATTATTTTTCTTTTTTTCTCCCCCATTTCCTCTTCCTCTCCTTGGTATGTTGCACTACACACACCACATCCCTAAACCGCATTCAACAAGTCAACTCTCCCCTTGGTCTGTACAACCCTAACCCCTTGCAGATCTTCAAATCCAGTGCCCCCTCACTTCCCTTCGGCACTGCGGCTGAATAGCACATCTACCCTTTCGTCTTGTCTCACACAGCCCCTACTAACTGCATCTGTCCCTCCCTCATGCCACATAGCCCTCCCTTTACCTACCTCCCCCTTGAGCTATGCCCCTCTTGATCCTATCTGGTGCCACACTATCGGACTTCGGCTCCAGTCTGGTGCCACCACTCCAACCTCCTCACCAGTGCGCACGACCACTCCTCCGGTCCGCAACCTCCATGTCCTACCCTTACTTTTGGTTTGGCACCATTGCATACCTGCATTTGATGACTATACCTACTCATTGGCATCTTGTACTCCTTTTTTGCACATGCCTCCCTTTGGTAATTCCTTCCCACCATGAAAAGCGACTTGGTTGTTGTTAAGGATTTTCATTTGGTTTTTTATAGTTTCATTTATTCCATTGTTTTATTTTAGGGTTTAGTTTTTTTTTCTGTGGTGCGATTGAAGTGTAATGATCTTTACTATCCATTTTGTGATGTATGATACATAACAGTTGGTGGTTCTACATATGACTATTAATTGATATGTTCATTTGATTATTTAATTTGTTTTTCATGTATACTAACCACTTTTTTGGTGAAAATTTAAATTTTTACTTGTGGTTTAGTATGTTTTTTTGTGCTTATTTGTGTGTTTATATCTTATGAGTGTGTTTTTGCTATGGAAACCAAAGTAAAACTATTTACTATTGTTTTATAAATTGTTCATTAACTTTTTTAATATGTTCCAGGGTGAAATTGGTGTTTTGGTGTAGTGTCTGTATGTGTTCTGTCTTATAAGAATATTTGAGTGTATTTTTGGTGTTTAAGTCATGAAGTGTGTTTTTAAATAGTCTGATGAATTTTTTTGGTTCTTTTTTTAATTATAATAATGGTATTTTTAACTATCAGAGTGGTTTTATTAATTTATTGCATGATATAGGTTGTGATCCCAAGGAGTCATTGTGTGTGTGTGGTCACGTAAGGGGGTTTCGGTCGGTCTAGTTTGTAATGTGATGTTTTTTGAATTAAAATTAATTTATGAAAAAATTTTATTGTTTAATTAAGTAATTATTAACTGTGAACAAATTAGTTTGGTTGAACAATGAAAAGGTTTTCGGTGTTTAAATACATTTACTTTTTGTTTAATTTTTTCAATAAATTCATTTAATGGTTTTTTTTACTATGAAAGTTCTTTCTTTCATCGCACAATATTTTTAATTATTTGTGAAAGAAATACAGATTTAGTTTTGAATTATTTTTTGTGTGTGTAAATACAGATGACACACTTTTGATAATGTTTTACAAACTTTTTAAATTGTTCATAAAATTATGTCAATAGTGTGAAACATGTTTGGAGAATGATTTAGTGAATTTATTCTTTCAAAAGGGTATTTTTGAGAATTAGTGGTGGTTTTGGCATGTGTAGTGTCTTTTTTCATTAGTTTCATAAATATGACATGTGACATGAACTTGATAGATGTTTGATAATAAAGAGGGATGATCAAGTTTCTTGGAGGGTGGACTAGTCTAGTGGTTTAGTGCTCTAGGGGGTCTTTGGACCTACTTTTCATTCCTGATTGATTACTACAACAATAATTAAACATATAAATGACTGAGGGATGTGGTTTCTAAGAAAATTTTTACATATCGTTGTGGTTTATAATCCATGGTGACTGAGGGTCATGGTTTCTATGCCACGTTTACTAAGGGTCATGGTTCTTTCACAAAATTTCACCGAGACATGAAGATCTAGGGACCTCGGATAGCTAACACCTATGAGGCATCTCCCATATTGGTCCTCCATGGTTATAATACATTCATCAGTGTTACAGTTTGGTTATTTTAAAAACTATGTCTCTATGTTATATTATTATTTAAGTTGTTCCATTTGAAACTATTTTCTTTAAACATGTTTTCATTAAGCTGTTCAAGCATTTCATTGTTTTCATAAATTAAAATTGAAAATGTATTTTTTGTTTAATAATTATGCACAGAACCTATTTTGGTGGAAACCTACTGGGATCATGGATCATATGCTACATACACATTTCGGTGTATGTAGATATTGTTTCTTCTGTATTCGAGTTTGAGTCCTCATTCAAATTATTGATGGTATAGGTGGTAGTTGTTTTTCTCATGCAAGTTTATGGTGGTGGGTTGGGGATGTTACTCCTCATGTTTCATGGAGCTTTGTGTTGGAGTTTTGGTTTCCATTTTTTATAGTCTTATTTGGATTTTAGTTCATTTTTCAAACATTAAATATGAACTTAGTTTAAGGGCCTATTTGGTTGTCCTTATTTAGATTTAATTTATTCATCTTACTATTTGTTTTATATTTATTTATTTGGGTAAATCATTCCCAGGTTTTATTTTTGATACTTGGGAACTTCTGCAAGCCCGTGGGTATTGAAATCACCATAAGAACCATACCACTGACAGGTTCAAGAACATGGTCGAATGGAAACCCAGATTGGTTATTCAAAAAATGGAATAAAAGGGCGGTTTTTGTTCTTATTATTTGGGTTTTTAGATAGATCCGAAATTGGACTGTCGGTACATCAGGGGTAGGTGCGGTAAAATCATCTTGAACTCTTACTCATTTTTATCCTCAAGTAATCATGGGAAGATTGGTACGTATGTTTTTGGCTTTGTTCTGTGTGGATGTGGGATTATAGTAGGAGAAAACTGATACTATGTTCAGTCCCGCATGGAGTAGTGACCCATATGATTCCAGAGAGTAGGGTTCGACACTACTAATGGTTTGCGTCTGCCTAGGGTATGGTCATAAAAACAATTTAGTTGGGTTAGGTACAACCTCTAGTTATCCATCCATGTTCTTTAGTTTTGGTGTTGTCTTGATTTCTTTTTTGGGGTTGAAACAATGGGGGTTTTTTAAAATGAAAGCATGATTTGGGGTTGCTCTTGTTTTCTCATACTATGAGTTTGACAAGATTCTTGGGGTGTGTTTCTTTTGAACATTATTTCTAGAGTTTGGTGTTTTATTTTTCAAAGTTTAATTTCTAAAATAACATCATTATTTATTTGAAATCGTAGTGATTTATTTTGGAAATCAGTTGCTTTTGAAAAAAATTTCTTGAATTTTTGAAATGGTTTTGTAAAAAAAACGTTTTTTTCAGAATATTAGTAATTCTTTATTATGAAAGAGGAGGATCATTATTTTTTCTAGAGGTATTACAATGGGTGCTCTTATGTGCATGTAGACATTATTAATGTTCAGTTGGTGGACCATGTGGATGGGTGACTGAGTGTCATGGAAATGAATATTTATGAGGCATCATGTAATATCAGTGGTGAGCGATTGGTTTCTAAGACTACTTCTTTTTTCATGAAGATTGGGTTTACATCTATAATGAGTTTTTGTGCATAAATGGTTTTGGAATTGGAAATTTTTTTCAGTCTGGATTGAAATTGATGGGATCAAAAGAGATGTTAGGATTCATGTGCATTGTATGGTTTTTGATGTGGGTATTTTTATTTGAAAAATAATAGATATATTAAATTGGAATAATTGGATTTCTGTCTGTAATGTGGATGTTTGATTGGTGAGGTTCTTGGTTTTGTGGATGGATACTTTTTTGTTTCTTTTTTAGGATATGCATACTAGAAAGGACCCATGGGTTACTAGAAAGTATTATAGTTCTTGGCTCAGCCCAGACTCCCAATGGAGTGGTGGAGTTGGGTTCTAATCAGTTGTGTCGACTGCATATAGATTTCGAAGTCAGTCTAATATCATTGAGTTCTTTGAGAATATTGTATGTGTCTATGGTATTTGAAGAACTCCAATGTTGCGTGGGTATATATTGTCTTGAGTATGTCTGGTGGAGCAGGACTAGACCGGTAAATGGGGATTGTGCCATTTTTGTTTCGAGTGGGAATATCTTGAGTGATACTCAAACCTAGCCTCATCCTATTGTTATACCAATGGAAGAGAAGGTGAGGTAAGGTGGATGATCTCGTAAGTTATCGAATAGTCTATAATAGGATAATTAGGTGTGTTGACCTTTATAATGAGCTAGTTTCATGTTCCCCATAGGTTTTGTGGAACAATCAATCTACAACTTTTAATAGTTGTTGGTCTTGTTTATATTGCGGTATGTCCGGGTTCATAATCTGATGAGGATTGTGTACGAGAGGGACTCATTCTAGAAGTAGTACCTCAATCAGTTTGTGTCGCATGTTTTAAAGAACACTAAATCTTTTATCTCTAATGTGGTGATTTGAGCACTCTATGATATTCTTTGTGATTCCCAGTTGGTATGTTGATAGTGTGGCCGCATAGGACACGAGGAGAAGTTTGTAGTTTTCTTTTCTAGTGGAGAACGTGCTGGTCAGAGGTTGTCATCTTATGATGGAAAGGTTGTAGATGCTTTAGACATCAGGGCCCCAACCATAGTTCATGGGGTGATGCTTGCACACTGTCAAAAATCCTCAGTCGTGGGATGTGATTGGTCCCACATAAGTCCACCATAATGAGATAGGGATGAAATAAAGTTCCCTATTGCAGTATCAACTCTAAAGGCTATTTTTTTCCCAGTGGGTGTGCTCTATGAACCTTCTTGTGGGCGGTTATGGATTGAACTTGTAATTATTTCAGAGACAATAATATCTTGTGGGATTGATGCGTGCCTATCCATTTTTTCACTAGGTTAGGGGATTCTTATATTAAAACCATCTCAGGTGGTGGAGTTTTGTCCACTGTGTGAACTTTTCTTGCAAGTGGGCCTGTGTTGGTGGGTTCATTATGAATAGTTCAGTCTGTATCGCTCAAAGTAAAAACGGGAATTCTTGCGTGAGTGTTGTGGAGTTGGAAAAAATCTAGAATGTGGGGGAGACCCAATGTGGGTCTCATTAAAATACCCTCTTTTGTTGTAGTTTATAAACTTATGGAACATGGAGGGTTAATCTGTAGTAAGATTGTTTTTGGGTTTGTGATTAATTTAGGTTTGGGGAACCACTGTTTGGAAAGAATCTTAATATGGTGGGGAGACAACCATATGATGAACTTGTGGAAAACCCTATTGTCAATGTTTTCTCGACCGTGTAATACCTTAATTATACTCAGGTGATCCTTGAAAATGGTAATTGGATGACTAAGGTAGTTGGTCACTTGATGAGTGTTCTTGGAGATCTCGAGTGGCCTGAGTGTTCCCTTTGTTAGGGGTTATGATGTCCCATGTTTCAGTTGTATTTGGATGTTATTTCCTTACCATTGGTTTTTTCATGGATATTCTAGTCTTGAGATCTATTGAGTTTTATGTTATTGGTGTTTTGAATGCTGGGTTTTTGGGTGATTGTGTTCTTTTATGTTTTATCATGGTATTTATTGGAATATTGGGTTGGTCAAGTCTTTTTGGACTTTTTGGGGGTAGAAAGTTTCATGGTTGGGAGAATTGTCACTCCCTGACCCGAAACATTATTTTCTATTAATTATTTTTGGGTCTTTCCTTTGAGATGGAGGTTGATTTGGTTTAATTTTAAAATAAATTTGGGTGAATATACAGGTGTGAGGTTGTACATGTGACTGTGTGTTGTGCCCAACCTTAATAATAAAATGGTTTTATTTTTAATATTTTTATTACCCTGGGGAAAGACTGTTCACAATTCCCAACCTCAATTTATAATGAATTTATTATTATGGTTGGTTTTATTATTTTAGTTTTGTTATTAATATTACTATTATTTAAGTTAATATTTCAATTATATTATTATTATTATGATTGTTTCAGTTAAAATTTTAATTAGTTTTCTAATATTAATTTTTTTATAATTTTAAAAGTAACAACTTATTATTAACATATTTTTTTATATTTCTTGTTGTATTTATATATTTATTATTACAAAGAAGTCTCGGATTCGTTTATGTCCCATTTTATTTTTTTGATTTTTTATTTTATTTTAATTATTAATTTCCATTCCTTTTATTTTATTTTAATATTTTCTATTTCTTTTTTTCTCCCTAATTTCCCTTTCCTCACCATGGTCTATTGCACTACACATCCCCGCACCCTAAACCGCATTCACCTGGTCACCTATCCCAATGGTTAGTGCTTCCCTAATCCATAATAGCTCTTCACAGCTGGTTCTCCCTCGATTCCCTATAGCGTCATGGTTGACCATCGCCTCTCCCCTTCTAGCTCCCATCGTGATGCCCCTGCTATTTCCATACAGCCCTCCCTCGCACCGCACAACCCTCCCTCACACCACCTCCCCTTGATCTTTTCCCCTCCTACTTTCGTACGGTGCTAACCCGTCATCCTCATTCTCCCATCTAGCACCAACTCTCTTGTCTCCTCACCTTCACGCACGACCTCCCCTTCAGTTTGCAACCTCTATATGCAACCCTTCTTTATGGTTCGACGCCACATCATTCCTCCCTTTGAAGGTCAGACCTCCTCTTTGGCGTATCGTCCTCCTCCAGCACACATGTCTCCCTATGGTAATTTCATACCACATTGCGTAGGGTTTTGGTTGGGGTTTCAGATTTTTTTGGTTCGTTTATAGTGTAATTGATTAGATTCTTGGATTTTAGGGTTTATTTGTGTTGTTTGTGGTGAGATTGAAGTGAAAGATTCTTCGTGCACCATGTTTTAAATTATACTAAATAACGATAGGTTTTTCCCTATATTTTTATTAATTGATAAGTTCATTTTATCAATTAATTAATTTATAATGTTTACCAATCATTTTTTGGTGAAAATTTAATTTTTTACTATTGGTTTAGTATGTTTTTTATGTGTTTACTTGTGTGTTTATATGATATGAGTATGTTTTTGTTATGAAAAACCTATTAAAACTATTTACTAGTGTTTTATAAATTGTGCAGTTACATTATTACGAGCCGCAGAGGGTAAAATTGGTGTTTTGGTGTTGTGTTTGTATGTGTTCTATCTTATATGAATATTTGAGTGGTTTTTTGGTGTTTATGTAATGTGGCATGTTTTCAAATGGTTTGGAAAATGTTTTTCTTAGTATGTTTAACTATATTAAGTGGAGTTTTAACTGTGTGAGTGGTTAAATTAATTACGTGTGAGATGCAGGTTGTGTTCCTGAGGTGGCGTTGTGTGTGTGTGGGCATGTAAGAGGGTTTGGGTCAGTTTGGTGTATAAATTGGTTTTTTTCTCTTTAAAATTTATTTATGAGTATTTGAACTTTTTTATTAAATAATTATTAATTTTTAAAAAATGGAATTTGGTTGAATTTTGTGAAGGTTTAAGGTTTTTAATGTCATGTAACGTATGTTGAAGTTGTTTAATAAGTTATTATAATGGTTTATATGACTATGAATGTTCATTCTTTACTTGAACATTAGTTTTAATTGGTTGTGTAAGAATTACAGATTCAGTTTTGAATGATTTTTAGTGCATAATATTTTTAAATGGTTTAAGTGTGTGTAATGCCTGATGAAACTCATTTGATAATTTTTTTAAAATTTTTTAACGGTTCATTAAATTATGTCAATGGTTTGAAATGTTTTTGGATATTTATTTGTCTATGTATTCTTCCAAAATGGCATTTATGGGCGTAAGTGGTGATGTTTTCAAGTTTACTATCTTGTTTTCGTTGTGTGAAAAATATGACATGTGACATGAACTCGAAACTGGTTTGAGAAAAAAGAGGGAAGCTTGGGTAGCTAGGAGGGTGGACGAGACAAGTGGGATTGGGATCCAGGGGTGACGTTGACATTGTTTTTCTTATGAGGATTGATGACTGTAACAATAACTAAACATATGCATTATTGAGGGTCACGGTTTATAATCCTTGATTTATTAAGGGTCATGATTTTTAATGCAAAGTTACTAGGTTTCATGGTTTCTAATCCATGATTACTGAGGTTTGTGGTTTCTAAGCCACGTAACATTGATATATGAAGATCTAGGGACCCTGTCTAGCTAACATCATCGATACCTCTCCCATATTTAGTGACCCTTCGTTACATTATGCTCATCAGTGTGACGCATTGGTTTATTCAAAAGGTAATTGTGTGTGTGGGGGGGGGTTAATATAAGTTGTTCCATTTGAAATTTTTATCTTTAAAACTATTAAATAATTTAATTATCTTCTTTAATTAAAATTTCAATGGTATTTTTCATTTATTAATTGTGTGTGGAACCTTTTTTTGGTGGAATCCAACTGGTTTCTTGGCTTACACCCAACAAACACCATTGGGTGTATGTAGATCTTATTTATTTTGTATTCCCTGTTCAGGCATCGTACATATCATTGATGGTCTAGGAGGTAGTGGTTTTTCTCTTGCAGGTTTGTGGTGGTGTCTTAGGGATGTGACTCCTAATGCAGCACAGAGGTTTGAGTTCGAGTCATCGTTTTCATTTGTTGTAGTCTTATTTGGGTTTTTATTTCAAGTTTTAAAATTTAAATTTTAACTCAGTTTAAAGACATGTGGGTTTTCTATCTTTTGATTTAATTTATTCGTCTTTCTATTTTTCTTATATATATTTATTTGAGTAAATCATTCCCACGTTTTATTTTTGATACTTTGGAACTTGTGCCAGCCTGTGGGGTTCAGGAACGCCCTTCGGGCCTCACCACAGACTGGGTTGGGCACGGAGTCGGGTGGTGACCTGGCTTGGTGCGTGACATACACTTACTTATACTATGATATAATTATACCATAAATTCATTTATAAGGTGCCTAAATTTTATTTATACATTCATTAGTGAGCTTACTATTCTATTATCCAGTTTACTAGTCATAAGGTTCACATTACTATTCCAATGTTCATGTTTTTAATCCATTGGTATATGATTGTTAACTTGTCGAAATACTTATTAGTTCACTCATTCATAATTTTTAATGTTTTTATTATTTTATATATATTATTTTATGTCATTAATAATATATGAAACAATAATAATAAGGGAAATATCATTGATATAATTAAGGGTCATTACATTCCCCCCTCATATGAGAAAACATTCCTCTAAATTTGTAGAATGTCACCTCATAAAAAGAGTTTGGTAGTCCTTCATCATAATTTCTTCAAGATCCCATGCCGCCACTTCAATATTATTATTTTTACAATGTACCTTTACCAACTGAGATTTCGGATTCTATAACACCTATTCTTTAGTGTCCAGAATCCAGATACACTATTCATAAAAAGATAAATCATGTTCCAATTATATTCCTTCATAAGTGAGGACATGCAGAGGGTATAGTAGGTAGTTCATTCACAAAAAGATGTGGACTAAATTGTACACTTTATAGAGGGTTCCTTTCATTACCAAATAATATTACACAACTCCAAATCTCTCCACAATTTCAAAAGGTCCAATGTACATGGACCATAATTTCAGTTTTTCATAAAACTTATTACAGCCATCCATAGATGTACTTTATAGATAAAATGATCTCCCCCTTGAAATTACAAATCATTACATTGATTATTGAAACATATCATGATCCTACTTTGATTTTCATTGATATGGGTTTGAATAGTGTTTACCATTACTGTTGATTAATCCATAAGATATACTCTTACAGGCTTCCTTTCACTGACTTCATCACATCAAGTTTGTGTAGGACATCTCTTTCCATACGATACTTTATATGGTTCCATTAGAATTCAAAAATGGAAACCATTATTATAGGAAAACTATATCAATGGTAAATATTAGTTTCCCAAACCTTGAAAATCAAGTGATCAGGATCTCATCATGTCTTATAATTTTTCCATCATCTTTTATGACTTCATGTTAGTTTGAGGGTGATAAAGTGTACCCAAATGAAGCTGAGTATTAAAATCTATTTGATGTATTTTCCATAATTTCTCTTTAAAGCGTGTATCATGATCAGAGAAAATCATGATTGGTGGTCCATGATTTCATAAAAAATCATTAAGATAGATTTTTTCAAGGTTCTCTATCGATAAACCTCCATCATATTATAGAAATGAGAATATTTGGTATTTTGATCAACATATACATATATTTAATCATTCCTTCTTGTATTTTTTGGGTAATCTAGGGAAAATCCATGCTGATGTCATCCCATTTCAGTTTAGGAATAGGTAGAGATTTCATGACTCCTCAAGTATGTGGACTGCCAATCTTCACTTGTTCAAATACTAAACATCTTGATGCATAATCAGCAATTTCCCACTACATGTTATCCGACTAGAAATGTTTTTTCAAATATATATACATCTTAATGATACAAGAATGTATAGAAAAATTTGAAACGTAATAATTAGACAATAAATCCCTTGTTATCTTGGGTTTAGAGGGCATACATATCCTCCTCCAAAATTTCTGAATTTCATCTTCTTATAAGAAGTATTCCAACAACACATTACTCAGAGCTTAAATTTTCAATTGAAAATTCTTATCATCTAACTACGAAATTTTATTCCATTCCAATAATGATGGTTAGGAAACCAATTAAAAATGTGATAGTGTTTCACATACCATGACAATTATCATATTCATATATTTAAGATCAACAAACATAGGATCCTTATCAATCATAATTTTGTTTAGAACACCATGATCCTTCCTGCTCAATGCATTTGCTACCTTATTTTCCTTTCCTTGGAGGTAGTTTATAGAAAAATCATAATCATTGACTTGTTTGAGCCATCTCCTTTCCATCTTGATGAGTGTTTTATATGAGAAGATTTGTTTCTATCTATTATCATCTTTATATATCTCATATATTTTTCTGTAGAGATATTATATCTATATCCTCATACTAAAGATTATATCTACTATCTCAAGTTCATGATTTTGATAGTTATCTGCATGAATTTTTAACTGCATTGATTCATAGGCAATAACTCTATCATTATTTATAAGAACACAACTGATTCCTTCCATTAATGCATCATTATAAATCAAAAACCCAAAATTTCCCAATGGTAGAGTCATGATCGGTGCACTCAAAAATAACCTCTTCAATTCATCAAAAAATTATTCACACTCATTTTTTAATATGAACATAACCCATTTGCAAGTACTATTGGATAAAATGATATATAATTATAAAAACATATGAATGAAAGGGTGATAGTAACCATCTATACCCACGAAACTATGTACCATGGTTATGTTCATTGGTGTATTCAATTCTAGAACTACCCTGTCTTCAAAGGATCAATTGAGATTCCATCCTTAGAGAAAATAGGGAAAATTAAATAAACTAAATGAATCCAAAATTCACACATTCTGAACATTAAATATAATTAATTTTTTTTAAGAGTCTTCAGAAAAATCATCATGTGATTGTCATGGTCTTCATTGATATTGTATTATACAATAAATATCACCAACAAATACGAATTATATGATGTGGTTTCAACTCTAAAGATAATGTATTCCATATCCTCCTCACCAATCCTAATTTCCTTATTTTTGAAGTAGATTTTTCATTATATCTTTAAAGACAATCCATACTAAGGATTATTTCAATTTCAATCATAGGTATGGAAACATGGTTAGAAAGTAATGAATATTTTTGTGTCATAATGGGGACTTTCTAAAATATCTTCATTTGAATGATCGTTCCCTTAACAGTTATGACTAACAACTCCTTTATAAAAATAAAAGGTAAACGTTTAATTTTCATGGAAAACTGGGAAGATTTAAATGAATGTGATGATCTAGAATCAAAGAAATCAATGGTTGTGTTTAAGGTAATGATTAATTTACATGCCACCATGTCATTAGGAACTTAAACCATAATAGTTGTGACATCATAAGCTCGGCCATGATTTATTAGCCTTTTTGTGGGAACGATTCCTTGATGCTTATGATAATAATTATTATAATGTCTCACGTCATTGAAATTGAATCATTGATCATTGGTTTCTTCTTGTATATCCCTTGAAATCATGGGATTTGTGGCCTTTTTCTCCACCCCTAAAATAAAAACCCATGCCTCTATGGAAAGTACTAGGAGTTTCATCCCTTAATTATCATTGGATGAGCATTAATATCTTCCCTTATTCATCTTTTACTTGTTTTATTTTCCAAAGTGTTCAGTATCCATTTATTCAATTTTCTTCCTTTCGATGTCATTAGAATTATCAAATTATTTTTTAGTCCTGATATCACACGAGACTATATCTTCATTGGATGATAAATTTTGGGATACTAGTACCCTTCAAAGGAAGAGTTTTAAAATCTGAAAGAATTGATTAATATTGCTCTTCGGATTACATATTTAGTATATGGAATGACTTGTTATCCTTCTGATATTGGATTTATAATTGGAAATGTTTTAAATATCTTTTTATCCTAGAATCAATAATTACCTCTCAAAATCCACTCATTATTCGTGAGGGAAATATCTTGAAAATAAAATTTCATTAAAATAATTCCACTCCATATTTATGATTTCTTCCTCATTCTTTGGGTTTTCATATAATTACCACCACATATCAATATCTCTCACGAGATGATAAACTACCATGATAACCTTCACCCATTAATTACTTCCCAATGTGAGGAATGCCATCTCTAAGGAACTTACCCACTGATCCACTAAAAATGTTTTTATAATCAAATTGAATGATAAAGTCTATTGTCTTATAATGTTTCCTAACATTTATTATCCACATTTTCGATCTCGATTCTTTATATGGTAAAAGATATTTTTTTAATTTGAGTTAGGTTTCCCAATATAGTTATATGTTGGTCAGCACTAGTCAGAGCTCCAATTTCGACATGATTATCTTAAATTGGAGGGAGATACATAAATGGGATTTGTGCATTGATTTTATTTCCATTCATTATACTATAAAGAATTTCTAAATAATGGAATACATGAGAATAGGGTATGAATCATAATTTATAATCCCAATCTTGATAAACACCTAAAATAAATTTAAATTTTATTCATAGCTAATCTCAAGATCATAAACATGATTTCTTTGGGAACATATTTACATTTAAATCCTTCATAATAGTTTGTAATGAAAATGTGACTTATTCTATGAATACAATCTATGAGTTTCAATCCAGGTGCGTAGTAAGTCCCATTTTCATGTACCAGGTTACCTAATGTTAGGTACGGGGCACCTTGTCGATGTTGTTATCCCTATGTACATATGTTCTATAACCACAACCTCTTATAGTATCCAGACCGTGATATATTGCTGAGATGATCCAAAAAATCTAAACCTTACCAAAATTCTAATATGTTTTTATATTATTATGTTTAATTTCTATCTTCAAGTTATTTTCCCTAATAGTTGTTTTCTATATCAATATTATTAGGTTTCTACTAAACATTATCAGATACCGACTCTATGAACCTGACACCCAGTTTCCTAGTTTCAGGGCCTTATATTAATATATTTGAAAAAAATACAAGACTAAAATCCCAAAGTACTGACTGGTCTTTTAGTTTTGTATTCCATAATACATATATACATTTTAATATTCAACATGAAAGAAAAAACATCATAGCAAATCCATTGGAAACTCCCATAACTCATAGATTATCCGAAAAAGTAATTCATCATATAAATCATTTCATCCTTGGGAAAAATAAAACAAAATTATGGTTTGAGATCATATGCTTAGTAAGGGTAAGAAATACAATAGATTATATCATAAACATTAATAAAAAGGCATTGTAAAAAACTTAAAACATGGGTCATTGAAACTTAGTTTTTGATCCTAAAATTGAATGAATAAAATAAGATTAAATAATTACATAATAAAACATAACCACCTAAATTATAATATTCTATAATATATGAGGAGTATAATTACTAGTTTTATAATGAAGGAATGCACAATTTCGGACATCATAAGCATACCATCAAGGCCTTGTCCAGGACACCATACATAATTGATAAAAACTATGTCTAGTATCTCTCGTGATACCTATTGATGCATCTAGGGGATATATTATGCTCTATACATCACTAAAAAAGTACATTTAATTCATCATATGTATAGGTTTAAACATAAACAATGTATACATATGAAATTTAGATATCATTCACCACTCTAAATACATAATCACTATCCATTATGTGTAGTTTGGTTAATGGTATCAAGATTGCACATCCAATTTCAAACTAATGATAAAACATTTAATAAAATATGTTATACAATAAACATAAGAGATAAATTTAAATAATCAATAAAATTCTATATATGTTCTGAAATAAATGGAAATACTCAAAAAATCATCGATAAATTCTTAATATAAATACCGCTTTTATTTTTCAATGAAAATTCCTTTTGAAAAAATAATTTTTATTTTTCACAATTACGTGTAAAATTCATGAAATTTAAAAATATAGTTTTTCATGGAAATTTTCGTGAATTAAAAAAAATAATGGAGTCTTAAAAATTATTATGGATGCTACTTTAAAATGCTTTAGAAATTGAAAGGTTAACTTTAATCAGGTTTTCCAATCGAGGAGAAGTGAGAAGGGAACCTTGTAAAACATGTATTTCTACATAAAATAAAGATTAAATTATTCATACATATGATTTTAGAAAATATAAACACAATATTTAATATGAACACAATAACAAAAAAAGCATTATATTGGGGTAAATATAATGAAATAATAACTTGAATAGATATTATGATTTAGGTAGAATCCCTTACCTTATGCCTGAATGTGTTTTGTTGTTGACACTAATGTCCTGGATATTAAAATTGATTCTTGTAAATAATTAATCCAAAACCTCATCTACAATTATTTGATTCATTATATATTCTTCACATTCATTTATTTCCTTATTAATGAGTTATTGCAGTAAATTTCATGATTCAAGATAAATCAATATCTTGGTTTTGATGAACAATTTTATTCTTCATAAGTAATAGATTTAATTTAAAAATGGGAGTAATTCCCAAGAAGTGGAATTAAATTCTATTAATAAACATCCATTAATATAAATTATTTTTTATTTTTTCCCCATATTTGAGGAAAAATCAGCAGATAAAATTATAATTATATTTGTTTAGAATAATTTAGGAGGTTTTAGATCCCAAAAATCTCATTTTGTTGTATCATTTAGTATAATGGGTATTTTACATACATAATAGAAAAATGTTTTTAATAAACATTTTCAAAAACAATTTCAGCCACTAAAATTGTTTTATGAATAGCCTTGAATATAGTGAATGAAAATGAAAACTTTCCATTCTAGAAGGTGATGAAACACCTCCTATCGCACAACATTTCAATTTTTAGAATAAATGTGAGTGGAGAAGGGGTTTGATGGTGTATTATTCCATTAGAATAATAAAATTTAATTATATTTATGGTACTGGAGATTTCATTGTTTTTTTTAGGGGTGATGAGATAATAAGAAAATAAATTAACTTAATAGTAAATTAAAAAAAAGAAAGAGGTTTTTAAATCTTGATTTTCTCATCCTTGAGAATGTCTGTAGGGAAATGATTTTGGACTTTTAATGATACCAAAAAATCTTGGACCCAGTGGATGGGACTTTTAATACTATTGGGGAAAATTTTAAAACACTTAAAGTTTGTAAGGCGTTAGAAGATGGGGTGGTGATGGTGGTATTTATAGTGGATGAGAGGTGTTTTTTTAATATTTTATTCATTTGATTATTATTTTAGATGATGACTATGAATAGTTTCGAAATTATCATAACCTTTATTAAATTAATTATTATTGTTTTGATAATTTGATTTTTACATCATCCAAAATTCATGGAATAGTGTATTTAACTTATAATGTATTTATTCGATAAATTACAGTATTTTACAGTTCGCTAAAAATTCCATTCCATAAGAAAAATACCAAATATTAACCCTAACCATTTTTTGATGTGTAGAATTAATATATGGAATCTATTTTATGAACACGATTTTTATTTATGATAAATTCAATTTTTATAGTAAATTACCATTTTTTCAAATAAAATTACACATCGGAAATTTATATATGATTTTATAACACATTAAAATATTAACATCATCCTCATAAAATTTTACTAAAATCATTATAAAATAATATATGAATTTATGAATACATGTTATGAAAATAAATTTTATTTTAACTCATTTTATTCATTTTATTATTTCAAAACATATTTAGAAATTACAAAAAAAACAACACATAATTATAAATTATGAAAATTTTCTGTTACATATACTTGGATATAATTTTATAATAATTTCATTTATAAGATAACTAGATTATATTTATACTTTAATTAGTTATATTACTAATCTATTGGACATTTAACTATTATTAAGTGTCAGATTACCAATCCAAATATGAATTTACTAATGTATTGGTATATATTCTTTACTTTCTTGAAATAACTATTATTTCATTCAATTTTAATTTTAAATGTTTTTATTGTGTTCTCAATAATATTTTATGTGATTTATACTATATGAAATAATCATTAGAAGGGAAATCTCATTGATATAATTCTAGGTCATTATAGAATATATGTTTCATATATGTATATCAATGAATAAATAAGAGATTTTTAGATCATGGTGAATTCCCATGTAAATGTAAAAGGAATGGGTATTCCCAATTTTATGATATTTCATGAAAATTAAAAACATTCAAGAAAAAACTTTGTTATCTTAACAATATAACACATGGATTACCAGAAAAGAATATTTATAGTGATTAGAGATATCGCATTAGTAAACACCATTTTGTAAGTATATGTAAAAAATATAATGAATAAAAATAAAAAAATTTGAAACATCGAAGACACTAAATAAGTAAGAACATGATTGAAAAATGAGAGGAGGATGATTCCCTTTCATTAGAATTGTTACAAAATTGTTTTAATTTTTAATGAGTTGATACAAATGACTTATCATTCCCATAGAATCAATTTTACAGAAAAATAATATTTATAAATACATAAAAACATATTCAATTTATATATAATGGAGTGAAAAAAATAACAAGTTTGATAGTAAAATAAGATTGAGAGATCCCCAAATAAATTCTAGTCATATAACAGTACATAATATTGAATAAAATTGGAATTATGGGATGTAGTTGAGATATCTCGTTGATAATAAACTACATGGTAATTATTTTAGATATAAAACTTATTTAAAAATAAATAATCTTTGAGCTTATGTAAACTCACAAAAAGGATGTACTTGAATGATAAAAAAGATACCAAGAATTTTCGTTACCTTGATGATTTTCTTTCCAAATCATGGAGGGGGAAACTGTAGGATCTTTTATAAAAGTTTGGGAAACCATTTACCGAATCATAGGTATTAAAAAATATCATAACTTCATATCTGTAAAATATGGATATAAAATTTGGAGTGGGAAAGGGGTATATATACTTGTGGTAGGGTGGATTTATGTGAATATAAAATGATTATTTTTTATTTAAGGATGAAAACTATTGGGTGGAATTAATTTCATTGATTTTGGATTAAAATTCATTATTTTAATGAAGTTTTATTTCATTAATAATATTATATACCCATATAATTCATTATTTTTAAGTTATTTTATTCTTTAACCTTTTATCTGTTACATGAAACATTATTTAACCTATACAACAGTAATTCATTTTTACCATGGTATGTTTTTAATATTCAAAATTAAAATAACCATATTACATAATTTTTAACATATAATTAAACATATAAAATCATTTTTCTTTAATTAAATTTTTCAAAGTGGTAAAAACATTCAATTAGGTTATGTGTATAACTCAAAAAAATATATTTTTTAGGACAAAATCTTGGTTTTCAAAAATGATAAGAATGTGTTTCTAAATGTTACACATTAAATAATAATCTTTTCTTTATAATTTTTTTTATTAATAATAGGGATTATATAAACTTAAATCTTAGTAATATCTTAATTATCCGAATAGTTTTCATGTTTTTTTAAATGCAATATTTTCAATTTTCAACCCATAAATAATCATTATATAAAATTACACTAAATTTACACTAATATAAGTATGATGTTTTGGTTACAAAAATGATGTTTATTTCATCCAAATAATTCTACGATTACAATAATATTAATATTATTTCAAATCATCATTTTAATGAAAAGTTTCAATTTAATATAGTAATCCAAATTCATACTATCATAAATCATATAGATTAACTTTTATCATTAAATAATCCTAAACAACATTTAAATGCATCTACTTAATCAAAAATAACAATGACTAACTATTTTATTTAGTAGTAGTCACAATGTTGATCAAATGAATTTTATTAAAATGAAAATTGTTGATGATCATATTTCCATATGAACACACCATTATTCTTACCACTTATTGTTCAGTTCAAATCAAATAAAGGTTTAATATCAATCCCATAAATAATTTGGTATTGTGAACACTTTGTTTCATTTATATAGAGATATTCATGTGTGGGAAGATTCTTGGGGATCTAGGAGACCCAACATTCTTATATTTTACTTTGTTTATTATATTTTATCCATACACTTTTATTATTTGGTTTAACAATAGAAATATTTTTAGGGTTACTGTCTCATTCTTAAAAAATAATTTCTCATATGTTTTAATTTAAGTGTTTTATATTCTTTTACTATGTCGGGTTATAAAATATTATCTCATCCCATGATTAGAATATTTCTCAAGAAATATAATAGTATCTATATTTTTCATAATAGAACATTCATTTTAAAAATATTGATATTTTAATAACATCAATTAATATTTGTAGGGTTATAACTATTATAGAAAACATGGTGAATAATTTGGTATAGCCATAGGATCATGTCTAAGGTAGTCCAATCATGATACATCCAAGGAGTAGAATTTTCCACATTATCCAAATTAATTTTAGATCTAGGGTGTCGAATATTCCATGGAATCCTAATCAACTGGATCCATGGAAAAGAAATTTCTTTATTATATGTGACCATAACCATCTCATATTCATAATGAAGCCAAGAGTTCATCCAACTCATTTCCCCATTTTCCATTCATCCCAGTTTATAATTTTAATAACACGTAATCACATATAAAATCATAAATAATACCTATCTTAATATATAATTTAGTTAATTAAGTAACCCACTAATTTTTTGAGCTCACACTCAACCAACGGGGTGGTATATCATGGGGAAGATACATAAACAAACCTCATGGGTGGCCCTACAAGAGGTTGAGAACCTCTAACAATCACATTTTTCTAAGTTGGAAGCATAATAATGTTCCCATGATTTAATAATGTCATTAAATTAATATAGGTTCAACTCTCGAAAAGGCTAGTGTGTTGAAAAATGACAACAAGCTATAAATAAACTAGTCATTGAGGGACAATGAATAGACAGCCCGCCATATTCTTATTGTAGAAAACATGTCAAGTATTGACTCCCAAATCGACCTTCATTGGATTAAAATGGAAGAACATAAAATACTACGGAAATAAGTAATATTAGCTCTTTGAAAAGTAACATCATCTACAGGATTGAAATGAATAAATTTATATGAATAATAGATAACTCACATGTGAACATCCAATGAGACCAATGATTAAAGAATCATAGTATATATCAGGGAGATGTACCCACAACTAGATTTTACGATTAAGGTCTCTCAAAGGTGGTGGAAGGAACTCCTACCAGAAGGAAATGATAATGAATGAGGTCGGTTAATAATTAAATTAAATAGAGAAATTGGTTATTTCAGCCTAAAAATAGGGTCGCGCAGTTTTGCCTCAAATTTGGAAAAACCATTCTCTAACCATGTTCCCTTAACTTTCTAAGGGGGGCCTCACATGGTTCATGTGAACAATTTGGAAAACCATGCAAAAAAAATTATGTTTTCATATTTGAAAAATTATAGATCCCTCACACTGGTGTGATTCGTGGGTCTTGTTGTTACGAAATACTATGTGACCCTACACTGCTCCCTGAAACACCCAAGATGGTTAGTATTAATCATGTGGAATGGGCTTCAGGATTTCTACTAACCATGTATCTGGGGTATGTTTTCCAAAAATTGATCCTCTATGATACTATCAATCCAGAAACACATATGAAACACATGTGACCTCATTAGGCACTCACATAGGGCGAAAACCATGGAATTAAAAAAAATCAAAAGATTTTTACCTCATAGAAAAACCCAAGATCATACAATCTCCACCACTTAAGATATAACATCAATGAGTATCTCTTATTTGGGTGATAAATCATTTGAAAAATAGTTAAAATATTAGAGAATGTATATATTCTTCTCTCTCTAAGGCCTTCTCTTATATACGAGCATACTTCCACAACACTAAAAAAAAGGAAAAAATCTACCTCTAAGAGATTTCATATTCTGATAAAAAATACATATAGGATATCCCCCTAAGGATGAATATTCCAATAACTCAAACTCATTAGGATAAAGAGAATAAGATGGGTTTGTTTAACAAAGATGTATATGAGATACTTGGAAGATGTTGTGCATGGCTCAGTACTTCTAATCTAAGAGCAATTGATAAGATATCAACACCACTCTCTACCAAAGATAAAAATGTATAACATTTTAAAAAAATTATTTCCTAGTATTAAGATCCATATTTGAACCATCCTCATTGAGATACATAAAAATACTTGATCTTTGACATCTAACTCAAGATGTCTATGTCAATGATTGACATAGGATTTCTGTCTATACTGTGTGGTAGAAATAAAATTCTGAATTTGCGAACTCTTCTCGAAAGTCACTTGAAATAGACATGGTCCATGAAATGTGGCCTCCCATGCCTCTATCAAATATAGGGGTGATCAGCATATCCTTCTATAAAAATCCTCATAATGGTCCATCCATATAATCTAATGGTATCAATTGTTGTAGGATAATTGAACCTAGGGTAGATTCCTCTCCCAAGACCCCCCAAAGTCAATGATTCCTGATCTATGAATATCATATAGAACCTCTATCTTTCACCATGATGGTCCATTGATCTGGGGGTGATATTTCTTGCTCAAAAGAACCTTTTTACCCTATTTAACTTGAAAAATTTCTAAAATAGAGATATTAAATGGGTGTCCCTAGCTGATACAATGGTATAAAGAACCCTATAAAGGTAGAAAATCTATCATATATAATATCTTCACAAGTCATATTTAAGAAGGTATCCTTATGTGAATGAGAGAAAATCTCCATCCTATCCATAATGACCTGTACAACATCACTACATTGGGGTGACCTCTGTAATCACGTCTTGAAATTCACCACAACATCACCCAATTTCCTCTCAGGAATGGATAACTACTATAAGATCCCATCTGGTCCCTAGTGTAACACCTTCACCAACTTATAGGTATAGAACCTAGGGACATAACATGTGATTTCCCATTTGATAATTTTACATCAATATAAGTGGAATAAATAATGTTACATCATGGTAACATCATGACATACTTCCTGATATGTGGAATGAAATCCTCACATCTTCTCCTCTCAGATGTCGACTAGAACCAAGAAATTTACATAAATATATATAATTTAATCCTCTCCAATAGTCTCCATTGGAGGTAATTCCTACCCTTATATGCTCTCCCTTAAGATAATTACCCCAGAAGAAGTCAGTTGTCTCATTCTCACCCTATCCAAAAGAATGGATATCACATACAAAGATAGGATAAAATTTTGCATGTGAGTGTCCTACACATCCATGTGAATCTCAGCGAAAATGTTCATCAATATCCATTCACTATTTTCATCTTGAAATATATGTGCATGAGTCTACTATCCCAGAGCATCCATTACATAATTTCCATTACCAATTGTATAGAATGGTGGACCATGAATCTTTTCCCCTACATTAAAACATCTCCCAGAAGGATGCATGATGAATCATTGTAGACTATAAATATCCTTTTTAACTTTGTATTGATCAATATTGGTGTTGAAGTCAATCTCTAATTCAACTTATGATAGCATGTCTTGCGGTCTTTTGACAATATAAATACATATCCTTTTATGTCAATCATGTAAGAGGTGGTTCTATGAATTTATTTTCCATAATGAAATACCTATAATAAATATAAAATATTAATAAACATTTGATATCAAATAAATTCTTGGGATTCTACCAATAAGACACAACATTCCCCTTCCCTGGGTCCATATATACTATTGTCTATGAGATTATGTGACCCAAGAAGTGAAAATTGTCTTTCCAGAACTGAAATTTTGTGAGATTTACATACAAATTATGCTCTATTAGTGTATTTAAAATGTTGTTATGGAATTCTCATAACCATGTAACGTATGAGAATAAACCATGATTTCATCCACAAAAACTACATGAATGAGTTCACATACAGGTGAAATCCACAATTCATTATACACATGAAACATTATGGCACATTCATGATACCGAAAAACATAACCATATAGTCATAAAGTCTATACTTATTATGAATAATAGTTTCAGTTATGTATAAAAGAATAAAATTTATCTAGTAAAAATATGGTCTCAGGTCATTCTTTGAGAACACCCAATCTTCATAGAACTGTTTGAAGAGGGTTTTAATACAATGTAAGTGATATTGACTCTTGACCATCAACTAGTTTAATTTTCAGAAATTCACTAACATCCTGAGGTTTCAATCCACTTTATTATATAAAAAGACTATAGAAACCATGGAGAAGTGTTTTTTTATATTAACACCTTTTGTTTCTGGGTCATCTAGTAATATATTAAGCTCTTACAGATCAGTATTGGACATCCAAAATGGATGAATGGATTTTGAGAAGCTCCTAGAATTAGCTCTATAGATAAATCAAATTGTCAGGTATGATGTAAAGAAAAAATATCACTAAGAATATCATCCCTAAAATGATCTACCTAAAAATGGAATTAATCCTATAACATTACATGATCATATTGTAAATTTCTAGGAACCTGAGTTATCTTTCTATATAGACTATGATTCTCTAGTTCAAATCTATAGTCGTGGACCTCCAAATATCTATTTTGGTTATACCTACATCCCTCTGGTGATGAGATGGACACCCTAAAATGATAAAAATCAACATGGTCATGATAAAGAACCAACCAATCCATTCCGAGTATGAAATAAAATCCATTCATCTAGAGAGTAAATCAATTCTATAAGAATTGATACCTTCATATATCAATGGGTCATTCCCTGCAATGGAATAAAATCTCCGATCAAATCCCCAATGGAGTATTGAGTGTCATAATTCCATTATAAGACTACAGATCATGCACAAGGATCACCAAAACATGTACATATATGAATGAATGTGAATCACCTATATCAAAAAGGTCAGATACAATAATAAGGGATACTAATATAGTACTTCTCAATATAGATGGATCAAATTCTCTTTTTCTTATGTATAAGATATACATAATATATCATGGATGAACCGTATCCCGGAGATATATCATTCTTACCCTAAGTACCTCCACTTTGATGTTGAGGAGGAACTTGTTTCTGGATCCCTTATCAATGACCACCCACTGGACCTCAATGACTAGTAGTATTCTAACTTCCAGCCTGGTGCTAATTTAGGAATCCCACACTTGAACTTGGAGTCCATGTAGAACCCCTACTCGCTAAATTCAAGAGGCATGTTTCTACCAAAATAATGTAGATGGAATATCATACCATATGATTAAAACACAATTGGGTACTAACACACTATATCCTCATGTGTCCCCACCTTCCACACTGATGATAAAATATGAAACTACCATCACTCACATTGGGTCTGGTATTCCCCTCATGAGAAGTCTCAAAACACTACTTCCTACTACTTGAAACTGAACCACTGTGTCAATAATTAATATTAATCTTATCTATTCTACCTAGATTCCATCAGCTTATGTTCATAAATAAGTGATTGAATTACTATTATAGTTTTTTGTAGTCAACAAAAACCCATTCACTTGTGACTGAATAACATGATTTAGGCTTTAAAACATCTCTCTATTGATGTATCATCAACAAGATAGACATGTGAGAAGAACTAAAGATCTGTAATGGGTGCTAAGTACACAGTAATGGTCATATAACAATATTCAAGATTTATAAACTCAATATATCTGTCATAAAATAATGTATTATGAAATAATTAAAAATAAATTATGTTTTGAAAATAACTCCAACGCATATCCTGACGCTGATCGACCCAGTTCAAAACATCCAACCATTGCTTATATCATGATCTTCAATCACCACTCTGAAAGGGTCTCCAAATATCATTGATAATAAATTTAGTATCAAGCCATAGATTTATTTCTTATGGACCACCATATCTAGAAAGAGTTGTTGGATGATGATGTTGGAACACGCTTTTCATCTCCACCTTAGTCGAGTCATTATATAGGGCTCCCTGAATGGTATCCACAATGTTTATGTAACCTTATTTGATCCAATATTAATCACCCATATTAGGAACAATGGGAATGGTTTCACATGTAACTATTATAGGTTGCATTAGTGACTTTCGGCCCACCCCCTCTAGAGCATGGTTGTTTCTACCCTTTTGGTGCACAACTGGATGTCATAATGGTAACATATCTCACCAAAATCCAAACACACTCCTCAAAAAAGATTCAATAACAAACATATAAAATATATATATGAGTATTAAAGAAACAAGTCTTTATATAACCAATTGATACACCTCTTTAATATATTAATCCATGATTATGTAATAGGAACAAACATATTGAATGCTTGAGTAACTACCAACTTCACACTACTAAGGTCAGGTAAGGGTAAGGATGTATGTTTCATCTCATGAGTTCTGGTATGTAGATTAAAAACTATAATTCTTAAAGGAAACAACCTCTAAATAAAAATTGGAATTTCCATTTAATGGGGACCATTCATTCCATAATTAGGTTTCTTTTAAATTAATTGTTATTTATATAACAACTTTCTTACTATGTTTTAACTATATAAACCACCACTTATAATTTATAAGCGCTAATACACCTTATAAATTTATTTGTAGAATCCATTTAATCAGATCGAATCATTCATCTTGTCCATGCATGAAATTTTAGTCAAATAACAATTATATCATGAAAGGGACACAAAATAATATCATGCATTCAAGAAATACATCCTATATGGCATGACATATGCTTGTCATGTGAATTTCATACATGCCTAAATTTATGGATTTTGACTCATTTGTATCATATATTGTCACCCTTATTAATAATAATAATAACAGCATGTAACATGTACATCAACTAATGGTGAAATCAAATCATGAGTGATTGGAACAAATCCAAACATCAAATCCCATCCCAGAAATTTTGTTTTCCCTATATGTTGTCAAGCTACTTCTAAGAAAATATTATTACATAATTAAAACACATTCATAATCTCCAATATAATATTCACAAATTATAAGAATAAATAAATGAAATTTGTCTAATAAAACTTTGTACTATCCTGACCCAGGTGCCAATAAATGGTGCACCAAGCTGTTAGGTCACATGGCCTCAAGAACACCTCCAAGTATGTCAGAGGGAACGGAAGAATAGTGAGTTTCTAAGGTAATACTATAGGGAGAAAAAACATCATGATCAGAGTCACATAGTGGTTTCATAATAGATAAATAGTGAAATAAAAATATTATAATAAGGAAAAGTTGTTGTAAACCATCCATACAATATAGATAAAAAATAAGAACAAAATATAAAATATTACATGATGAATACGTCATGATTCTATAAAAAACAAAGAAATTCATGGAAACATTCATCCAGTACAACACCTATAACAAAAAACAAAAAAATCAAAATTAAGTATCCCAATATAGTATCATGAGCATAACTATGTCATGTTCTTACATGATCCGAAGTATAATCAATCAAGCATCGTAAAGTGGTCCCTAATTAATTCTATAATGTTTTATCAAGTACCCAAAGGAATTTATAATAGGTCATTAGATAAAACTTAGTATACCATGACCAACAGTTTTTATAACATGTCAAACATATGTTTATTAGATGAATCAGAGTTTAGTATATAATAGTAATAATATTATTCATGTAAATGTGATATTGTCTAGCCTACCAAGGCTCACTATAAATAGTAAATCCTGAACAAGTTACATCTATAAAACAATATAAAACTTCTTCTATGGCCCATACTATGTAATATTGTGTCATTCCTACTAGGTATGGATCTTATGAATAAATTTTTGATGGTATACTCATTAATATGATAGAAAATATCTATAGAAAAATTAGTATTCATTTTGGTGGATCCCAATGATCATGTCCAAGGCAGTCTAAGCAACCTAGATGCAAGGACTGGGAATTTATAGGGAATTCAATGTATTCCTGATCCATGTGGTAGAAATTTCAATTTCATCCCAGTCATCTGGATCTAAGAAGTACAGGTATCCAATGCATCCATGTCAATAACCTTCTCATAATCACACACATTCCATGAGTATATCCAACTCATTTGATATTTTATATCTATCTCATTTAATCATTTTAATAACATGTAACCACATAGACGAGGAATAATGAACCCTATCATAATATATAATTTAATTCATTAAGGATCCCACTAGGTTGGTGACCTCATGCACACAAAACAAGGATGATATATGATGGGGAAGAGATAAAAACACCACATTGGTGGTCCTATTTGATGATGACAACCAACAACTATCCTATATTATTTCACTTTAATCACAGATGAAAATTAATTAATGACAATGCCAAGAAATTACAACATGATGCATAAGGAAAATGATATATTAAACAACTGGACATTAGGGGAACAGTTCAAGACCGTCATCATTATACTGGTGGGGGAGAATGCACCCAGTATTAACTGCCAACTCATCATGGGTTGGAATAAAATGATATATTAGATGAATACTCTAGTAATAGATAATAATATCTTTCATTAAAATGGTGTTGTTGATAGAATTGAAAATGGAGAATAGTTAATGATGATTTGATAACTCACCAGTCTGCATCAATGAAGATAGAAGTAAAAAAAAGAATCCATGTTTGGATCGGTTACATATAGACAAGCCTATGTTAAACACTTTTGTTCCCTAAAATAATGGAGTAGGACTGTTCGCATACTCTAAATGGGAATTCCTGAGGTGGGGTAAACATTAAATGATATAGTATAAAATGGTAATTTCTTCATTAAAATATTTTTCCCAGGGTTTTTCAATAGGGTTGGCCAAACCATGTGCCAATATTACACCCTTCATTCTCCATGGGGGTCCTCTCATAGTTCATTTGTGTGCTTTGGGATACTATACAGAAACTGTGATTCTTATATTTGTTAAAAAAAATGAAAATTACATTCATTAGTGTGTGGCCTAGGCGACACAGGGAAAATCATGTAGCTCCCTTTTGTTCCGCAAAACACCCTACTAAGATAGTATTAACTATGATGCCTTGGATTCATGGTTTCTAATAACCAAGTGACCTAGATTCTTCTTCCAACAACTATTCCATTAGGTTCTGAACAATCCTTGGAAACTCCCCTGATACACTCATGACCTCATTAGGAACACACACGTGGCCAAAAAACAAGGAATTCAAAAAAATTAATATATTCATACCACATATAAAAAAATAGGTTCTTTCATGATTTTTATATTAGAGGAAAATGTTTATCATATGAATTCAAATCATACCATCACTGATAGTTTCTATCATGGGGCCTACTAGATATGAGAATTGAGTAGTCGCCAACTCCCTTATATCAGTGATATCCTAGGAGGGGTACTATTTGGGGGTAGGTGGCCTTGATAGATACCATTATATAGATGACTCTTTTGGATACCTAGATAAATATTTTCAAACTATAGATTTTTATTAACAACTATATTAGATATTTTGATTTTTTATCACAAGATGAACACAAAAACAATACTTTAGTAATTTTTTATGAATTTTGGTTAATGATTAAACAAAAGTGTAAAATAATTTAGAAATAACCATTGAATTTAATATAGTTTAAAGAACAAAAAAATACATTGATATTTATTATAAATGCTTATATAAAAACTAGGTAGTTGAATCATTAAATATAGTAAAAATTAATTCTAGATTGGATGTATAGTATAATGGTATGGAAGAGGGGAATTATTATGAAGAACATTTTAACATTTATCTTGGCTTAAATCCATTTGAATATTACTTTCTTATATAGAAAATATATAACACCCTTTGAATTTATGATATATTTATCTTTAAATAAATATAATTTATTTGATATCTTGTGACCCATACACCACCAAGTCTAAATGAAACATAATATAGTATATCATTTGAACAAGAAAAATTTAATTTTTTTATGAATATAAATACAAAAAATTAAACAATATTAATATGGTGGTTAGTTAAATTATATATATTATAAAATTGGTACTAAATTTTTTATAAATCCCTTATATGTTTCAAAAGCATTTTTTCTCACAAATTGTATTAATTTGTATTTTTGAGTATATAATATAAATAATTTTTTCCAATTTTTTAATTTTAATTTTCAAAATTTGAAAAAAAATTAAATCCACATTTCAAAATTATCTTACTATTAATTGAATTGAATTTTGAAAATTGATTCATTTTCCATGGAATAGAGAATAATACTAATATTTATTGAAAATTGTCTTTTCTTTTAAATAATTAGAAAAGTACCATGATTTTTAAAAATATATTTATATAAAATTAGTTCACATAAGTTATTAATTATTAAATTATGGTCATTTTAATTAATTTTATGTGTATTTTTGTGTAAAACATTAAATACATAAGAAAATGGTTTTTTTCAAAAAACACATTTTTCGTCAAATTTTTCGAGTTTATATTAAAAGTAACTATGACCACTTTTAGATATTGAACATTATAAAATAAATTCCATATTTTTTATCATTATTCCCAATAATTTTTTAATAAAACCACTTTCATTTTTGGTTCACATGGATTAGTAAAACTGGTAATAATTTTTTACCACCATAAAAGTGAAAATAGGTTTATCAGAAAATAAATAAAAATATAACGGTAAATTTGAAAATTATATTTATTTAATTTTAATTTTTATACATGTTATAGCCTAATCCAATAAAACCATCAAATATATGGCCATTTAGAATCATTTTCCTTGATAATTTCTATTATATATTAATCTTTTAATAAAATTTTAGTGTGTCTCCTCCCCCACTATTAGAAGGACACCCCTCCATTCTCATATTTACACTACATTGAGCCTTATATCATGAAACAACCCAACCAAAATTTCTTATATAATTATGTATATATGCCTTATAGATTTTTTCTTAATAAAAGACCATTTCCAGTGTCCTAATGAATTAATCTTGATGAGGCCAACCAATGGGGAGTTAATCGTATTTCCCAAACTCTTTCAATTTATTTATTCTTATACCTAATCTGAATATATATATTTCATCATAAAATAAAAAATTTAGTATGATAAATACAATAAAATTTTAATATGATTATAGAACCATATATATTCACCTATATTCCTTCAAATGGGAGGTGAAATTATAGCTAACGTGTATGAGTGGACTACTGCATCCACATAGCGATACAATTAATTTCCCATTACCAACATTTGTTTATGGTTATTGTGATGGGTTTAAAGATTATATATAATATTCATTACAAAATTATTCCTCTATAATTACAATATATAACTGATTTTATCATAATCCATTAGCAAATGATAATGTTTTTTGTGAGTATATGTGAACTAACACATTAACAAAGTGATGTGATTAATTTTTCATTTCCTATTAACATAGATGGTAATAATGATAGATTTAATTAATATATGATATATATATGATATAATAAGGATTCTTAAATTGTGAATTATTATTGAATTTTTTTATTCATTCCTTTAAAAGGTGAAAATCGTGTAAATGCGTATGTATGACCTACATCTTAATAAATTTTTTAATACAATTTTATACCTCTAAATTTATTTGATGAATTTATATATATATAATATATTTTTATATGATATGAATATAATTTTTAAAATTCTATATATGCTGGATCCATGATTAATGTTCAATGATAGGAACTACTAGATGAAACAACTCTTGAAAAATGAAACGGTTAACACATTGAAACGATGATTTTAAAAAGGAATTATTAATCCATGGGAATTAAAATGTTAAAAGTGGATCATATAGGACATTACAATTGTGTAAATGATTATATTGTATAATTATAATTAATTATAATATATTATCTATGAGGATAAGGAAATATTGAATTAATTTAACTCTAGTTAATATATTTAGGTTACAATTTCGTTATTTCTCGGGATTTTTTGATCAAGTTTCCGATGATGAAATTGGTTAACCATATCTAAAGAATACAATTAATTTTTTGTAATTATTCTTATTTCTTGTGATTACATGTTTTCCATTTCTTTTCTTCTCTTTATTAACTGAAGATAGTGGAAAATAAATTTTCATGATAACTAACTTTATTTCTCTCTTTGGTAAAAAATTATTTTTATTCCATCTCTATGAGTTATAAAATTGATTTAAAGGATTCTTTTATAAAATAAAGGGAATTTTAAAATTTATTTTTACTTGTTGTTAACTTTAAAAAAATTTAATAATATTTTTGTTTTCCTAATGGTCTATTTTTGACTTTTTACAAAATCATTTATAGGTATAATTATTTTAATGTATACAATATGAAACAACTTCCAAGCATTATGAATAATAAATTCTTTAAGGATTACATTATTAGTTTCGAATGTTATTTTAAAATTATATTATTTCAATAATATTTTTTAATTTTTAATTTTAATGAATTGATTTCAAATTGAAATATGTATTTTCTTCATGAAATATTACTAGTGATATTTTAAAGTATTTTTCATCGAAGATGACATCCTCTTTTGTTAATTATACTTTACTAGGGATATGATTTGATGATTCAATCCTTATTCTTTCTAATTATTATTATTGATTATGACTTTGAGATTTTTCTAAAACTAATTTATTTTCAATGGGATATATTATGATGAAATGATGAAATATTTATAGAACACATTTTCTTTACATGGTTTATACTACATGATGAATGAGTAATGATATTTTGGAATAAATATAAATGGATTATGATTATGTGATCTGTGGTACCAAAATTATATATACCTAGAATGAAATTGGTGAATATGTATGTACATTGAGATAAAAAGTACTAGAATTGTGAGTGAACACATATCCGTAAGGAACATTGTACACTATGATAGTCATAGGAGTGAACATTCATTAATAATATTATAGAATGGGGTGTGAAACCCATCCCTTATAATAGTCTTCTAAGTCCTCCTTGACTAGTGAAATGATTTTACATACTTATGTCTATACCAATAACATATATCATATGAAAATATAATACTCTCCAGGCTCATGTTCAATGATTCATTTATGATTCATGTCTTATGAACAGTCTTGATTTATGACATTACACAAGTTTATGATATTTTAAATGAATGTTATGTTTTTAAAAAGTTATGTTTATGTTTAATATCCTTATTCTAATTTTATATTTTATTTATCACTGATATCGCTCTTTTTTACCCTTACTAACCATCATATCTCACCCGTTCTAATGTTTCCATTTCCCATGTTATCTAGAAATGCTTTTTGTATGATATATCTATCAAGGGTTATATTTCTTAAGAACATAGTTGGAGATGATTTTTATCTCATATGAACTAGTTGGTTATGTATCTATGTTTCCCAATGCATCAAACCTATAAAATATTTTTAGAGAGAATAATGTAAAGTATGGAAAATTAGTCTAATAAGATATGGCATTTTTGTATTAAAATTATGTGTCTCTATAGTTGGTATTTGAGAAAGGTTTAATTACCTGTTGGAATATGATGAGAAAAACATTAATGAATCCCCTTAGGATATTCCTTTGTATATGTTAAAACAAATTATTATAATAAATAAGTGACATTGTATTTCTTAGAAAACATCATTATCTGGATACTACAAGTGGAGGTGGTTTTGGAACAGATGCATCTAGGGGTAATAACCAAAACAATATATGGTTGAATTTATATTATTGATCATTCTATTTTATGGTTATTATTCCCTTGACACCTAGTTTGACACACCCTCAGTATATTAATGGATAACTCAAATTTTCTTTATAAGCCATTATTATTAATTTTATTTGATAATTACTTTGATTGGACAAACTTAATTCTAAGGTTTCAAAAATTTCGATGAATGTTTTATTTTTCAGACATCCTATAATTTATTTTTCATGATTATATGGTTTCTCACTATGATTATTGTTTCCTAAAATATTATTTTTGGTTTTAGTCAATGTTAGAACCTAAAGGTATCATGTTAATTTGGAATTTCATGGAAAATTTAATGATTTACCTCCTAAGAAATCAAATGGTATGGGATATTTAATGGAACATATATTTTTTTCATCTAATAAAACTTTCTCAACAAATAAATCATAATGATGTTCAATATAAATTATGTAATAATATTTTTTGGATTCCTTTTTGAGGTAAGATCCAAATTATTTTACTACGTCTGTTAATTGAGTAATGTGTGAAAAATGGATCACTATAACTGATAATATATTTTGTATTTATAATTATTCAAATCATGAGAAATTTATTTAATACTTTTTATCATTGGGAACGAAAATCATATCTTTGGTGAACTGATATCATGAATACAATGCAATGGGTAGAAATTATCTCAATGAAGTAGGATGTGTTTAGGATATTTTTTCAATAAGTAATTTATTCATATACATCATACTAAAATGGATAGGGAATTAATTGAGGTAAAATAGAAGGATAATTAACCTATTAGTACCTATATGGTGAATTTTACAAGACTTTTTAGGTATGCTTATGGTATTATCATCTTACCTTAATGTAAGATTGATCAACTATTCACTATTTTAATACCATGTCACCAAAGGGTATTAGATATATGGGAATTTAATATCGACAATGAAATCAATAGATGTCCTATCAATATGGGGATGGATATTAGATTTTCACATAAATCATTTTGTTTTCATAAGAAAATAATTATGGAATTTAAACAAAATAAAAAAATCATAAAGTGAAGAGGATTCTATTTCTTTTATTCTTTAAGTGTGGAAGTAATTTTAGAGTATGTTTTAGTATTGGTTTTGGTAAATATTTTATGCATGTAAATAAATTTCATCTAGAAATAAAATTCATTGGTGATGGGAAGAATATGTTAGATAATGATTAAGAAAAACAATCATATAATACACCAACACACTTAAGTGTTTCAAATGAAAGTAGTATACCAAATATATTAACTAGTGCTCAAATATGAATGTTGAGGAAAATGATCATTGTCGGAAACCTTTTTGGGACATAGAAAAATGGAAATATTTTAATCTCACTATTACATATGTGGGGTATGATAATAATGTTGTAAAATGTAAGCTTAATGTTCACATTAGAATTGTGAGTACATTATTTGATTCTAAATTTATCTATTCATATATTTTTGAATAATTTTATAATCGTATCAAAATAGCACCCTAAATATTTGATATTAAATTATTAGTGAATATACATAATGTTATAATAATGTCCTCCTAATTAAACAATTCTTCTCTAACAGATGATTAGGGTAATGTGCTTCCACCAAATCTTATTATTCTTCCACTGGTTAATTTTTATGATATATTTGGATTGTATGTTATTTCTCAATATCAATATTGAATCAATTTTTATAGAATAGAGGAATATTGGATATCGTGAACAAAACTAACATCTTCTGTCTATGAGATGATAAATGTGACCATTTTATGGAAATTAAATCCATTATATCTGACTTGATTCATATCCAAAACTACTTTTTTATCTCACATAGCGTGGGAGAAACTAAACATAAAATAAATTCTTATTTTTGGATATTTTTTTATGTTTCTCAAGATGAGTATCCATATCTTCTATTGGATATTGATGTTCAATTAAAGAAATAACTCTTACCAGGTGATAGAACTATTTTAAAAACTAAATATAAAATATCCCCAATTAAGTTGTTGGAATTAAAGAATAAATAACAAGAAAATATTGACAATATGTTCATTGAGAATATTTTATCACATTACGGGGAACCTACTCTTTTTGTTAAGAATAAATATGGATCAATGAGACTTTTCAATTATTATCGAGAACAAATCAAATCAATAACAAGAATAGGTATCTTCTACCTATATTTATAATTTTTTTAATTTAATACATATATATTAATACCATTCCATGATTGAATTTTGTTTTATATATCATAAATCGATGGTACAGAAGGTGGATATACCGAGGACATCCATCCATACAAGTTATAGACAATATATATTTATAATGATTCCGTTTTTCACACTAATTCCTTTACTATCATCATGGATTTATTGAAATGAGTCTTTATGGAATACCATGACCATTTTCTGTAATTTTTTACAAATTATGTTATTATATATTCAATGATAAAGTAAGACTATGAAGGTCAAATGAGGGTTTTACTGAATACCCCAATGAAGGATAAGTTATATGAAAAATTTACTATGTATGAATCTTATCCAAAAAAATTATCATGTTTTCTTATAACCAGTATCTATGGTATATTTGTAGATAAGTCAATGATAAAAGATATTATAAGATAACCCAAACCTACCATGATGACTGATATCCATTATTTTCACTATTTCTCTAAATATATTTTAGAATTTGGGAATATTTTTCATGGTTTTCCAATCCACTCACCAAGATAATATGGAATGTGGAAACGTTCTTTTAGATATATGAATGTGAGGAATAATCATAGAATTTTTGGGAATTTTTGTTAATGTAATTGATCATACACAACCCCATAGTTGAAAAGTGTTTTTGATATATATTTATACCTCGAATAAGGTAATAGGATTCATCCTCATTTAGAATGATATGGTGATATCTTATGCCTCATGAAAATTAAAATTTCAAGATAAATGTTACCCCTCTCTTGATTTGGAGTAATATTTTGAAACTATTTGTTAAATATATAAAGGAAGTATATTTTTGTAGAACTCTGTTATATATATAATGATAATAAATATTAAATTTTATAATCACTCATAAAGATGTTAAAAAATATCAAAGATTATGGTTGTAGTTAAATTGTTATTATGATTGTTCAATACATTACCCCCAAGTGAAAGGGAACAAGGTATATAATGTTATAATTCAAAAGGATTGTGTTGAATTATCAATTACAAGGATAAAAAATGATTTAATATTTCTATATTTCAAAAGGATAAATCCGAGTATCATAAATGAAGTGGGAAAATTTTATTCTACACAAATTTCTATTCTAGAATCTATTCAGGTAATAATTAATGATATGAAAATTAAATTTATAAAAATAAGAACAAAGTGATGAATTTAAAAAAATTCAACCTTTATTATGATTAAATGATATAGTTTAGGAATTATATTTGTGTCCTATCAATACCAGACTTAAAAAATGTGTTATAGAATAAATCTCAAAGATCAATATTCTCTATTCATCCTGGAAGTATGATGTTTGATGGAGATGAAAAATATTATTCCTGGTCATAAAATTGGAAAATATATACTGCCAAGTATTTATCTTGTTTCTTGGTATTTTTATAAGTAAAGGATAAGAGATTTAATCCTTAGGTTATGATATAATTATTTCTAATACATGAATTGAAATTGTAAAAAATTACTATTGTTTTTCACCAAACTCACAAAAAATATCTAACCTTCATAATTATATTTGGGTTATTGTTGTTCTCCATAAGAAGAAATCATGCTTTAAGGAAATCAAATAATATTTATCTCTTGCGAAGATTTCTATAATATAGATTTACGTACTGGTAGGGTTACATAGAAAACCAAATTCTATTATATCTTATTAGGATCCTAGATTTACCTTGATGATTTGCTGAATTACATAAATTGATATTGAATTAGAGTTGTGCTTTCACAATGATTATCATCCTCAAATAGATGGCCACTCTGAGGTAACTATTCAATATATAGTGATTTACTAAGGACTTATTTAATGGATTCCAGAGGTGGTTGGGATCAACACCTTCCTATGGTTGAGTTTTCTTATAAAAATACATTCACTTCAGCAATGAGATCATTTCTTATGAAGCCCTATTTTGATATATATCTATAAATAAAAATGTTGGGATGAATTTTGGGGGATAACGGTATTGGGACCTATGCTAGGTGTGTAAATGGTAGGCAATGATAGGGTCATTTAGTAACACATCAACACAAATCATAGCCAAGAGAAAAGTAATACTGACAATCATTAGTGAAATATAGAATTTGGAGATGATGAGTAGTTATTTCTATGAATTTATCAATATAATAATGTTACTAGATTAAAAAATAAGGTAAATTTGTTCCATAGGTATATTGGCCCCTTTGAAATCCGTGATGGTGTAGGGACAATAGCTTATTGATCGGTGCTTCCACCAAACCTCTCTCATGTTCACAATGTGTTCCATATATATATATATATATAGGGATTACAAACCTGGTTCATCACATTTAATACACTCATAGGTCAAAACATTGATGAATGTCATTATTGTAATGAAAAACTAGTATAAATCAAGGATTATAGAGATACAATTTTGTCTAATAGGATTACTCATAAGGATAGAGTTTTTTTGGAAGAATCAGAAAATCAAGGAAGCTACATGGGAAATCAAAGATGTGATTAATCAATGATATCATAATTAATTTTTTAAGTGATTTAATTTCCAATGCTAAATTCATTTTAATTGGTGTATAAATTAACACCATCAAATTTTATGAGATATTTCAGTTTGAATAAATTTATTTAATTTGAAATCTTTAGAATCAAAAAGTCCCTAGTCTCAATGAACTATAATATAGTATATGATTATAATTTAGCCATCTAATTGGTTTTATTAATTAGAATAACAACATTATATAAATATTTTTAATTATTGTAGTTAAATAAAATATATTGTTAAATTAGTACTAAATTTTAAATAATGTCATTATATGTTTTAAAAATCCATTTTCCTGAAAAATAGTTTTTATTGATTTTTGTTAGTAAATAATAAAATTTATATTTTCCAAGTTGAAAAAATTTATTTGAAAAAATGATACTTATTTATTAAATCAAAATTATAAAATTACACATGTATGAATTTTTTAAATTTTTTGAAAAATGGGATTTTTTTGTGGATAGTGAAATATACCAATTTTTTTTAAAAGCATGCTTTTCAGTTAAGGAGTATACAATGACCAATATTGTTTTTAAATTGTTCTAAATTTAATATTTGTTAAGTTTAATTATTAATAATCCACATATGGTAATTAAAAATAATTTTATGTGGATTTGGTATAAAAACATTATATACTTAATAAAACATTTATTCTAAAAAACTTTTTATCATAATGTTTTTTTATGTTTATATTAAAATTAATTTCTAAAAAAATTGATATTTATTTTGATAATATTTAATCCATATTTTGAATAATATTGTATAAATTTTTTAATTATTTCACATTCATCTTTTATTAATGAATAAAAAAATTATTAATGTGTAGCTATGGTTAAATTAAAATCAGGTTTACTGGGGGATTAAATAGAGAGATAACCATAATTATTCCAATTAAAATATTTTAAATCCTATTTTATGGACATATATAGACCTAATACAATAAAAATATTTATTATTTTTCTCTTTATACCATTTTTTCTGATAATGGATTTATATATTTATATATTTTAATAAATTCCAAGTGGGTCATATCCTTTATTTATTAAAGGATACCCCTCATTTTCTTCTTTACCCAAATATCAGCCTTTAATATCAACCAAAACCTGACCAAATATCTTTTAAAATTACATATACATGATTTATAGGTTCTATTATTCTTAAAATAACATTCCATGGTTCCTTAAAAAGGGATATAAAGGAAGCCAATCAAAGGAGGGGTAATCTCCTAACCTGACATCCTTTAATTTATTAGTTTTAATTCTTTATCTAAAAATTTTATATTCATAATAAATTATTAAATTATTTAACCTAAAAATGATAATATTTTATTATGATTATTTAACCACAAATATAAATCTCTATTTCATCAAATGGGATGTGAAAGTATCGCTTGTACCAACATGCGGACTACCACCTCCACATAAAGATACAATTCATTTTCAATTCCCCTATTTTATTTATGGTTTTAGTGATCAATTTCCATTTATATATGATATTTATGAAATAATTATTCTTATTTAGTTTTATTATCAACCATATTACCTTCTAATCCATTGTAAAATGATAACGTTGGTTGTGCATATGTGTGGACTACCACCTTCATAGTGGATGATATTTATTATAAATTTACTAATTATATGGATGGTAATAAGGATATATTTAATTATTATATGTGATACATATGATATATTTATGACTAATAAGTTTTTTATTCATACCTATATTTTTTTTCTATCTATCAAAATGTTAAAACAATGCTTATACGCACGTACAACCTACCATCCCCATGAACGATATGATTATTTAGTATACCTATACCTTGTATATATGACTCGATATATATATATATATATAAGATATCTATATATATAATATTTATTTTATGATTCATATTCTTTAGATGATTTAATCAAGAATAATGTACAAGGACCAAAACTACTGAAACAAAATTATCATTAAAAATTAAATAGTTAACACCTTGAAATGATGATTTCAATATAAATTTATCAATAAATTGGTGTTAAAATGTTATAAGTGGATCATATATAGTATTATATGTATGTAAAATATTATTTCATATAATTATAAAAATTATAAATTTATTATATATAAGTATTGTTTATATCGAATAATTTCAAAATTAATTTATGAGATTTACATTACAATCTAATTGTTTTTCAGGATTGTTTATGTCCAAATTTCAAATAATTTTTAAAATAACTCTCAATAATAATTTAATTTTTATTCTACTTGGGTTATTTATATATATTACATTTCATTCATTTTATCTTACACTTTTTATTAACTTAAGAGACTGAAATAAAATTTTTTTTAGAAAAAATGATTTTAATTATATCTTCTTGTCGAAAATAAATTTTCTTCCATAACCAGGTTATATAAAAATGGTTTAAATGATATTTCTATATCCTCCCCTGATTTTTACGTAAATTTCACCCATTATATACTTTTTATAAGTTCTTTAAAAATATTCTTCGGGTCATTTTTCAAATGATGTACTTTTTGACTTTTTCTCAAAAATGTTATAAGAATCTCTATTTTAGTGAACATTGCATGAATTGAATTTATAGTTATCATGAATGATCAATTGTTTGATGGTTTGATTAAAAGTCTCTAATATTACTTTCAAGTAAAATATTTTCTATAATATTCTAGATATTTGTATATTTTAGTGAATTTATTTCAATGTGAAAAGGTTATATTCCTTCTAAATTATTACAAATGATATTTTAAAAAAATTCATCTAAGATGGAATCCTTTGATGTTATTTATGATTTACTTGGGATATGATCCAATTATAAAAAAATTATAATTTCTATACATGTTTCATGATTATGATTATAATATTATTATGAAGCTAGTTTATTTTCTATAGGTTATGTTATGATGAAATGTTGAATTGTTTATGAAATTCATTTCCTTCCCATGTTTTATGAAATATGATAAATGATTTATGCTATTTTTTCCCACATTTTATTGAATTATGATCATATAATAGATGGTCCAAGAATTATAAATCTCTTTAATGTATTGAGTAAAATTTTATTTCTGATGAGATAATTTTTGAATTGTAATTTGTATATAGATGTCACAATACAATATGGGTTAATTGTAAGTTTAAAACCTTTTTTACCTTAATTTGAATTCGTTTAAAATAATATAAACAAATTCATTTCATAATTCCTCTTAATGTATTTAGAATAATAAATCATATTGGGCCCCGGTTCCGATCAGAAATATTATCGTAATCAGGTTGGTTATGTTATGTATTCCATAAGTCGTAATTTAAATTAATCATATTCATAGTTGAAATAATTTAAATTTTGTAAGAATGTAAAATATCATAGTCATTATGGTTATGACGATCAAAGTAAAACAATTCAATAATTCAATCATAAAGTGTACTAAAATTTATTGAATAAAATATTGTGATTACAAAAGATCATAATCGATGTAAAATAATTATATCTTATTTTGATTGTTTACAATAAATTGATTATAGAATAGAAACATGAATAAGTAAAATGATTCAATTTATTTTATAATACATCATAAATATAAAAGAATACAAATATTTTAACCTAAAGAGATGGTTATCCTTTAACATAGTTTTAAGGTCCCTTAATTTAAATTTCTGTGAAAGTTTGTCTTACCCACACCAATATAATCCCCCAATACAATGATAGAGTTTTGAATTTCTATCCCCATAATCCCTTGATTAAAATAGAAATCGGTATAGATTTCTTCCTCTCTCAGAAGTCCTCCATACACAAATGATTGGTAAATCTATCTTCCTATCACCAGAATACATCTATCGTAATCACCAATGATTAGAATCACACTAGGAAAAAAATCATAGAATGTCACAAGTATATAGAATGATTAGTTCACAATTTTACTATAGAGTCTTTCACACAATGTAAATATTTCATAGCGCTCTCGTAGGATGTCTCAAATTTTTCAAAAAAGTTATTAGCTCATCCAAATAAACTTTTATTTATATTCCCCATCCTAATGGTCATATTATAACTAACACAATGAAATAATTTTATCAAGCAAACCAAAACAGAATACATGACACCATTTTGATTAGAATATTTTCTTTTTGATACAACACTATTTTATGGATACGATAAATTGAGTATGAAAAGAATATGTATCTTCTGATAAAATACAAAAGTGAATAGTAAATGTGTATGAATAAACTGTTAAGAGAGTGAATAATATTTTTCTAGTCAGTTTGACACTAATTTGTGAGTAAGATGAAAATTTTAATTGGTGTGACTGATATAAATTATGTTTAGTGAGTATGTTTTAATTCGTATTCACTATTGTTACAATAATCATGGAAAGAGTTAATCTATATTTCTTGGTGTTTATGTTATTTAACATACAAATTATGAAAAAGGTAATGAACGAATTTTAAAATTAAATCCATAAATTAAATAATAAAACTATATTTTAATTTATTTGAAATGTAAGATTTTGATTTCAAAAACAAAAAAGAATAATAATGTCAAAAGGAGGACTTTTACCTCAATAATCTCCCTATTTTTGGAAAGCAAAAACCTCATGTAAAAAACAAATAAGAGATTAAAAAGTAAGATAAATTTCATATTCATATTTGAAACACTTATAATTTTATCCCTTTGAGTTTTAAAAAACATCTGATTAGAATTTGAATACGAGAAACCTCCCCTTTTGAATAATAAAATCCCTATGGATCGTTTTTAAAAATACCCCAACTTAATATAAGTATTCTCATTTTGAGAATTTCTCTCCTTCTCACAAATACTCTCCCCCATTATAAAATATTCTCCATCATTGTGACTTACAAAAAGGAATAGGTGAGTTCTTGTATGACCTTTAAAAGGTTTAGATAAATAAACAAGGGAAAAAGATAAATTATTTGATCATCTAAAATAAGTGAAAAAAATTGATCAAAATAATGTAAAAAATTCAATGAAAAGAAATATAGATGTCAAAACCTTTTATTAATGTTTAAAAAATGAAAAAAATGTTGAAATATTTCATTTCTTTTCCTATTATTTCTTGTTCATCATAAAATCCAAAATGGTTGTTTTCATCTTCCTGAACAATTGTTTTTCCTTCATGATATTGACAATATATTCTTTCTGAGACCTCATTTGTTTCTCATGATCTTTAAGAAACTGGTCTTGTATATGACTAAAATATTCCTGAAATTTTAGTTTATATTCTTGATACAAAATTCTTTCTTTATGATCGTTAAACATTTATTATTGACCCTCATACTTTTCTAACTTAACTCTGGTTAGGTTAACTATAATTCCATCTCTATTAGATATCAAAGAACTTTTATAATTTAAAATAATGATCTCATATTTATAAATAAATACCATTGATTGAATTTCATCTACCTCATCTCAATTACTTTGAAATCATTGTTCTGACTTTGATCTGGGCCTCTAACCATTTTCAATTTCTGAGTAGTTTTACATTACAAATTATTGAAATCATCTGTTATTTCATTCAAAATCATTTTAATATCATCTAATTTTTCTTCATAATGAATAGTAATATCATTAGACTTTTGTGACCACTTTAAAACTTTATCACATGATTTCCTATGCTCCATAGAGATTTCATTAGACACCCTAAAGTTAACCTCGAAATTAATCCTTGTTTTTTTTGGAGCATGACTGAGTCTTATCACTTATTTTTATTCTCAACCAAAAAATAAAATTTCCCTTCAATTCAAGGTAAAAATGGTATAGAATATTCCTTTTTTATAATATCTTAAACAAGATATTTATCTCTTTTTAAAGATATTGTCTTATCTGAATCAGTGTCTTCTTCATAATGAGGATGTTTATCACTAGGGATTCCAGCATCATAATCAATTGAATTATTATTATGATTGATATTTGAAATGTTTTTTATCCATATATAAATTTTGAATAAATTTTTGAGCCTTAGTTACCTAAAAATCATACATTTATGTTTTAATTCATGGAGATGGAATGTTTCTATATGTTTCCTAAGAGGATCTAACATGAATTGTATTAGGCTTAGACTTTTAATCCAGGCTATTTTTTTATCTTCATCATTTTTTCCTTTTCTTATTTTTCACTCATTATTTCAATTTTATCTTCTTCATAGATATGTTCATCTATCAGAATAAACTCAATATCATCTCTTGAGACTCTATGTGGTGCCGATTATTCTCAAAATTTCAATTTCTTATTTCCTTTGTATTGGACAGAGGGAGTGATGGTGATTCTGGTACATTATTTTTCTACTCCATTCATCATCTTATCAATATCAAAAGAATCATCCTTTCCCTTCATCAGTTTCAATTTCTCATTAGTTTATTTTATAATTTCCATAGCCTGAATCATTTCAGCAAGGGATTCATCCAGATTGAGACCAAATTTTAGGCCACCTTCTTTTTTTTTGAAATTTTTTCTTTTCTCAACTTAGTAATAGGGTCAGCACTCTAAAAAATATTCTTTTTCGTCTTTATAATCGAATCAGTCTGGATTTATTTTGTTTTTTCAAAATATCAGTACATACTGTTTTGGTATTCTTTGTCTTCCTCCAAATGTTTCTTTTCAAGTTTCAGATTCTACATCTTTAACAAAAAAAATTTATTTTGGTTTGAAATAAATTTTAATTATTCTTATAGTATCATGGCCAATCTAAATAACTCTTAAATTTCATAGAAATTATTGAAGTGGATGTTTACAAAAATATAATCTTTCAGGGATGAACTTACTCAAAATTTGTGGAAACATAATCATATATGATTTGATAGCTCTATACTTTCAATTATATATGATATTGAAAATATTACACATAGATTTAATCTTCCCCATTTTGACAAGATAGTGAAGAGTAAAATCATCTGAAACATTTAGAGTGTCTCTATCACCATTTATGGGAATTAAAAATCCTAGTACCCAAAGTGCAATAAGTTTATTATCGGCTGACAAATGGGTATTCTTCATTTTTTCCGCATGAATCCCCAGAAAAGATATTTGAGCCCATTCATTTACATACTATAACATACCAAGATTTCATAGTATGTTATTTTCATTAACGTAAATCAATATCTTGTTTGACATGCAACACCGTGTTCGAGCACACCATGACATACCAAACTAGCCATAATAAAATTATGAATAATATTAACTACATTTTAAATTTTATATACTCAATATAATTTTAACATCCATATTATTTGTTTCTTAAACAATATATTAGAACAAAATAATTTTTTCAGATAAAAGAAGTATTTTTAAAAAAAAAGCAAATTTACCGGATTTTAATGTTGAACCCTTTTTAAATCCAATATTAGACACTTTTGTATAATCAATTTTACAAAATTAACTACTTCTATAGAAGCATGGCAGAAAAATTTAGTTTGGATAAATTTTTGGTGCTTTTAAGAGAAGTTTAATATTTTGATGAATAGTAAAAAATAGTAAATTTTAATTGAAAATGAATTTTTTAATCAAAATAATTCAGAGTGTTAAATTATAAATTAGATTGGTTTAGATGTATGATAAGATTATATTTTTATAATTTAATCCAATTTTGGTGATTGGATGTAACTTCACTTTTAAACCAGACATAAACACATAGCAATCTTTTGATATTTTTTAATTCTCAAAAACATGCTTGTTGGTTTTAACAATGGGAATTAATTTTAAATTAATTTATGAAACTTATATGTTTTTAATTTTGTAAAATAAACATCATTGTTGGATTCGGAATATTAAAATTACCTAAGGGTAAATTTTTGGTATTTTTCTAAAAACATTCAGTTTTTGATGAATAGTGAAAAACACTCTGTTATTGTTTAAAAACCGATATTTTATGTAAATAATTATTCATTTTTTTTAAATTAATATTATGTCAAAATTGATACATATTACCAATATTAGTTTAATATAATCCATTGTAGTGATTTTATAATAAAATTATATGTACAAAATTTTGTTGAATATTTTAACGTCTTTTACCCACTATCATGGCACATTAGAAAATTTGCATAAAATGTAATTTTAATACTTATGAGAATTCAATTTTAAAAATACAAAAGACATGGTTGACATCAGAAAGGAAAATGTAGTTCAATAGAATTAAAATAATTTTTTTTCGTGAATAGTAACTTTTAGAATTTTATTTACCACAGTTAAAATTAAATAGTGTAATTGAAGATAAAAATGATATTATAATTACCCTAACACATGTCATAATTCTATAGGATTAGTTTATTTTGACCAAAATCAACCATATGAATAATATATGATCCTTTTGTCCAATTGGTTTAGATTAGGGCATATATTATTATTTTATTTAAAGAAGAGGTAAAAGTGTTAAATTCTTATTTTAATAATTAATAAAATTTTAATAAAGGTTTATACATAAGATAATTTAGACTATAAATATTAATTAGAGAGCTATGATGATATCCTGCATGTAACGTCCTGACCCAGAAGCCACTAAACCGGTGCTCCGAGCCAGTTCACCACAAGGCCTCAAGCGTGCATCCCTATACGCCAGAGGCTGCCGATTAGCAGCGAGGGGCTAGGGTGTGATAGTGGGGAGACTATGCCCTCATACCAAAGTCAGAAACCAGTGGAAATAACTATGTATCACAAACAGCAGATAGTAATTAGAGTGCGGGAATAGTAAACAACTGAAATAGAACAAGTAGTAATAGTAAAATGTTGTAAAATCCCGAAAAGCTATGCAATACAACACAACACTAGTGACCCACCGGGCCGACCATACAAATACAAGTACAAAAGAAACTGAATGTAAAAGTACACGACTCTACTACTAACTCCAAGCCAAAAAACGTACCTGATCTCTAGACAAGGTTGAACTGCAGCAGCCCGATCAGTAGAACCACTCGAGCAGTTCTGCTCGATCATGCAACAATGGGCCTCAGCCCTATCCACCATGAAACATGTGCTCAACCTGAAAAGCAGACCGAAGGTCTACACATACACTGAGGTGCACGTGCAGGGGTGAGAAATAATCTCAGTAGGGAACCCCGACAAGCAACCTACAACTGTGCTGCTAAATGTGTATGCAACAACAAAGTGCTCAGCCAAGCTGGAGCAAAACAAAAGGAAGTAAACCAAACGTGCAACCACAGTTGTACTCAGGGCATGTAATCCCTGTCAACTGGGCAAGTACCACCATGGATGTCCATATCTATATACGTACACATGTATATTCACATACCTATACACATATACATACATATGAATATTCATTTTGAAGTGATTCAAATGACAAGAAACAACATTAGAAATCGATCCTCTGAACCATAAGCCCAATATCTTGGAAAATCATATTCAAGTACATTGAGTTGGACGTAGTTCCACTCAAGATGTATATCAAATAAGTCAATCTCTAGGTCCATAATCTCTGCGACATGTACCTACTTCAGCCAACGTCGGAGATATGCCTTTGAACAAGCAAAAAAAGACAAGTTATCCTCTAGTTCAACAAACCAAACAAAAGCTAGCAGATAACACAAAAGGTAACCCTCTAGTATGTACTCGCAGCCAACCCCTCTGGTCCTATCCAAGAAGTACCAACAACCCTCTATGTAGTGCACTCACCCTAACCCCTCTGGTTTGGTCATACAAATCTATAATACTTTCTGGGGAAGCACACTCTGTCAATTCCCTTCATAGTCAAGGTTAGTCTGGGACTCTCTGAGGAAGATCATGCGGTCTAACCCTCTGAGCCCCATGTTCTAGAGACTCTCGGAGGATGTTATCTCATTGAATTCCTCCTATAGCCTTAGGTATGCCACATACTTTCTAAGGAAGCTCACTCGGTCAATTCCTCCTCTAGACTGGGAAGGTTCTTAATGAGATTCAAACAAGGTAAGACTCTTTGAGGATGCTCACTCAGTCCACCCTCCTTTAGTCTATAATATCCAAGACCCTCTGGGAGCTCACTCGGTCCATCCCCTATAGTCTATAACATCTATGACTCTCTGGGAAGCTCACTCTGTCTATCCCTTATAGTCTGTAGTACCAGGTTCACTCAGCCTCGTGCCAGTCAGTGCATAATAATTCGATAAGGCCAAAGTACACCTATAGGGATACCTGGCTAACCAGTCTACAGAAATAGGCATGTCAAGAAAATCATTCCATCCTATGGTCACAAGGAATGGAAACAGGTATAACGGCCAAAGGCTAACAATACCCAAAGGTCATAAATAGAACAAGGCATGGGAAAAACATCCAACCACAGCAATAATCCCCAAACATGATTAAATTACCTCTACACAAGCATACAAGCAAGGTAGGAAAAAAATCAAGAATGAAGTCTTGCGTCAGTCTCACCAGCCACCAACCATAATGCACCTCCGATAAACACTACATCATCAGCAACCAAGTCAGATATAAAAAAACAATGTGGGTGGCCCGAACGCCCCACCCAAAAATACATCAAAATTCAAAAGGGGTCACTAGTTTAGCACGGGCTCTAGGTTACACCTGATCACCATCTCTACCCAAACCAATCATAACAACTCTGGGTTGTTCAAACAACAATTACACATTGGGTCCCTCATGTCCAACACTAAGGAAGCATCATACATAGAATTCTCTTGGTAAACACGAGTGAAGGAATCTTACACGGGATCTGTAGAAAAGAGTAAGGGAAGAATCCTACATGGGATCCTCAAAGGAAGGACAACATAGGCATTTTGTAACATGGTTCCTATCAAGGTAGAACTAGAGAGAGATCCTACAAGGGACTCCCTAGGTCAGCACACAAGCAAAGTAATCCCTTAGCGGATCCTTAGAAGTACATGGTCTCAAAGCCTCATTGGCTAGAAGGGAACTTCTTGAAAGAGAAATTTCCTCTAAAGAATAGTTTACGGAAGATAGCTTATAGCTCATATAATATTAAAGGTCTCAACTATGTTGGTACAAACACCCAACCTATCATCCACCCTAAGTCTCACTCTCCGGTGATAACGGAACTCGATAAGTGGACAATGAACCCCTCAATATAGATGGAAACTACCAAAAATCCTTTTATATTACCCTCAAATGTAAAAAAGGATTCCACTATTGTGATCTACGTGAAACAATGCTCAGAATCTACTACTCACATGCCCAATTATGACTTCCAGAGCCCAAGATATCTCAAAATTACTAAACTTAAGCAGTACAGGGCCATAACACAATGGGCCTGCCTGTGTAATAGTAAACAGCATGTACTTTACTGTACATGGCATGTACTATTCAAAAAAAGTTATGTCGTGTCCGTTTTCACCTGATCACATGCCCATGTACCACTACACGTCGTGTACATAAAGTACAAGACATGTAGTCCTTAAAAACCACTATTTCCGTGTTCTACTCCACATGGCCAGCCACACGACCACCCACTACACGACATGTACTCAAAGTACATAGAGTGTACATAAGAAACTTTATCTTCCCCGAACGGGAAGAACACACAGCGTATACCCCTGGTATACACGCTGTGTATTCTGGGTCTTCCGAAGGGAAAACCCTGAAAACACCTGAAACAGCCGTTTTCGCCCCCGAAACATTAGATCCAGCCTTAAGTGGAAACAAGTAATAAATATAAGGCTTACAAGACTTAAAAAAATTTTGGGGATCTATGGAGAAAACAGAAACGGCCCTACCTTCGGGCAGAAACTGTCGATGCTTCGGTTGATTTCGCAGCTCCTGGTTACCGAACGCCGATGACTCAGTGCATCGAGAGCTTCGATTCGGTACCCTTCTTGGCATCCAACTCTCCCTATTCTCAAACCTCCATATCTCCCATAGGTCACAACCAATGGGGTGGAGGATTAGGAGATGTGCGCAAGGAGGAGGAATGAAGAGAGAAGAAGAGAAAAGGGAAGAAGAAAAGAAAAGGAAGAAAAAGGGGCCTGGGTCAGCCCGGACACCCGACATGAGTTTATGCCTTCCCTAGGCTAAACTCCTCATTCTAGACTAAACGGTGCTGATGAAAACTCAATATGACACTCCATTTAAAATTTATTTCCAAACGAACCTACACGAATAATTTAATATTTATATTAATAATATTAAATATTAAATATTTCACCAAAAATCGAACTGCTCAGATTTCCCCCAAACACCTGTCTGAGGGTAAACTCCCTATTTTAGGACCAACAGAGCTATCAGAAAAATTATCTAAGATTAGATGGTAGGGTAAATTGATCATTTTACCCCTCTCGAGCATCCAATAGCAAAAAATTCAAATTTCTGCTCAAAACGAATGTCCGGAGAAACACGAGTTCTTATAAACTCCCCACCATAAACCTTCTCATCCCCGAGAGGCCTAGTGAAGGACACAACAACCATGCTCAAAACCCGAGAATCAGCACAACCAAGCTATCTAGACTATCCAACGACCTGAATTATAGCATTAACCGCCACCTTCTACAGAGAAGACACTCATCTATGACCAAACTGGTACTCCCCACCATATGAACACCCATGTCAGCATCTTAAAAGAAAACTCAAAGATCAAAAGCCCACTAGAAAACAATGAAGTTTAACCTAAACAAGGAAAACCACCCTCAAAGGTCAATGGTGCACTCCACACTTTATGGCTTTCCTTATACCGCATCAAGATCGCAACCCAAAAAGGTTCCATTAACAACAAGGATTAACATTAGAATAGAAAAATGAGCTCGATGTAGGGTCGAAGCTCTCTCAGTATACTCAAGATGAATCAAGATAGCGCATGATCGTCTCTTACAGGAGTACAGTAATATTTCACTGAAGGCATGTCCAGCTCCCTCTGAGCCATGCTATCATCCTGCCAAAACCCAACCAGGATTTAAGCATGGGTCAACCATTTCACGGTAACCCGAAATTTCACAAAGTCACCTCTACATCAGCAACATCAGAAACACTGGTCAACCAGGCCAGGCACCTAAACATGCATGCTCATCGAAACTAGTCGTGAAAACAAACACTGCTAAAAGGCATTGGAAAATGATGGCCAACCTTCTCACCCAGGTTTCCCTAAAACGGAATATACATCGATCAATAAGGGTTTGAGTCAAACCCAGGGTCTCTAGGTCTTCCACCTAGCCCTACAAGAAAAAGCCTCAAAACTGGGTCAAAAGGTCTAACCACCTAGACCAAAGATCCAAAACCTCTCAGAAGATGGTAAAGATCACAACGAACAAAGGAATATTAGAAACTGAAACACAACCTACAAGGTCCCTGATCCTCTGCGAGCATCCTCAGAAGGAACGACTCCTTGGAGGTCATAAACAAAACAGAACTGACAAGCTGAGCAAACACCCATTGGGTATCTGTATACAGAAATACCACAAGGAGGTCCAGTTCACAAGAAAATCCTAGGTATCTTTCGACATCGCTCTCAACGATCTGAATAGATAACCACAGACCCGAGAAACAACACCCAATAAGGGGTTAAACAAAAAGGCATCACGTTCCACATAGGCCAACTAGGGTCACCGAACCACATGTGCAAAAGGACTAAGTCATCATCCCCATCAAAAATGCCTTAACGTATATCCACGTAACCAGGAATTAGAGTAAAATCTATGTGTAAGTAGGCCCAAAGGTCACAGTCGTCAGTAAAAAACACACACTAGTAGGCCTATATGCCATGAATCCCATGTGCCAAGTATGATGCATGAGACGCCTCTTGCCATTTCCAGCCAAGAGTCAACATATATCCCTGACATCTTACTAATGGCCAAGAGACAGGGATCCATAGTAAATCTAAACACCACAAAACATGTGATTCGATCAAGGTGAAAATCATATACAATCGTAACATCGCAAAATCAGAACAACAATCCCAAAACCTGGAAACCAAGACTTATTTTCGGAACATGTGTTCACGACGCACCAGCCTGATATCCATCATAGGTCTCAACACATTCATAATACTCTTGTCTATCATATCCAAATTAGTAAAGATAGAGAGGGAAAACCTCTTCTGATTCCACTTTGCAACGTCACGACCCGGAAGCCACGAAACCAGTGCTCTGAGCCGGTTCTCCACAAGGCCTCGAGCATGCCTCCCCGTACGCCAGTGGCTACTGACTAGCAGCGAGGGCCTAGGGTGTGATAGTGGGGAGACTATGCCCCCATACCAGAGTAAGTAATTAGTAGAAATAACTAAGTACCATAAACTATGGAATGTAAATAGAGTGCATAAACAATAAACAACTGAAATAGAACAAGCTGTAATAGTAAAATGCTATAAAATCCTGAACAAATATGTAATAAAATACAACACCGGTCACCCACCAATCCAACCATACAAATACAATTACAAAAGAAACTGAAAGTAATATTACATGGCTCTGCTAATAACTCTGAGCCAAACCACGTACCCGATCTTTAGAAATTATTGAACTGCAGTAGCCTGATCAATAGAACCACTCGAGCAGCTCCGCTCGGTCATGCAACACTGGGCCTTAGGCCTATCCACCATGTAACCTGTGATCATCCTGAAAAGTAGACATAAGGTCTACACGTACACCGAGGTGCACGTGTAGGGGTGAGAAATAATCTCAGTAGGGCACCCCGACAAGCAACCTACAACTGTGCTTCTAAAAGTGTATGCAACAACAAAGTGCTCAGCCTAGCTGGAGCACAACAAAAGAAAGAAAACTAAACGTGCAACCACAGTTGTACTCAAGGCATCTAATCCTTTTAAACTAGGAAAGTGCCACAATGGATGTCCATATCTATATGCGTACACATGTATAGTCCCATACCTATACACATATACAAAAATATGAATATTCATGATGAAGTGATTTGAGTAACAAGAAATAACATCAGCAATCAATCCCCGGAACAATAAGCCCGATCTCTTGGAAAACTGTATTCAAGGACATTGAGCTAGACTTAGTGCACTCAAGCCGTATATCAAATATGTCGATATCTGGGTCCATAACCCCATAGACATGTACCTGCTTCATCCAACGCAGGAGATATTCCTCTGAACAAGATAAATAAAGACAATTTATCCTCCAGTTCAACCAACCAAACACAAGCAAGAATATAACACAAAAGGTAACCCTATGGGATGTACTCACAACCAACCCCTCTGGGCCTATCCAAGAAGTTCCAACAACCCTCTTGGTATTACACTCAGCCTAACCCCTCTGGTTTGGTCATACGAAATTATAAGACTCTTGGTGGAAACACACTCGGTCAATTCCCCTCATAGTCCATGGTAGTCAGGGACTCTCTAAATAAGATAACGCGGTCTAAACCTCTTAGCCCCAAGGTATAGAGACTCTCTGAGGAAGCTATCTCGGTCAATTCCTCCTATATCCTCAGGTATACCACAGACTCTCTGAGGAAGCTCACTCGGTCAATTCCTCCTCTATCCTGGGAAGGTTATTCATGAGATTCAAACAAGGTAAGACTCTCTGAGGAAGCTCACTCAGTCTACCCTCCTGTATTATATAATATTCAAGACTCTCTGGGAGCTCACTCGGTCCATCCCCTATAGTCTATAATATCTAATACTCTCTGGGAAACTCACTTGGTCTATCCCTTATAGTCTATAGCACCTCATTCACTCAGCCCCATGCCAGTCAGTGCATAATAATAATATAAGGCCAAAGTACACCTATATGGATACATGGCTAACCAGTCTACAGAAACAGACATGTCCAGAAAATCATTCCATCCTATGGTCACAAAGCATGGAAACAGGTATAACGGCCAATGGATAACATGACCCAAAGGTCCTAAACAGAACAAGGAATAGGAAAAACATCCAAGCACAACAATAATCCTCAAACATGATAAAATTACATCTACACAAGCATACAAGAAAGGTAGGAAAAAAATAAAGAAATACATCTTCTGTCAGGCTCACCAACCACCAACCAAAAAACACCTCTGGTAAACACTACAGTATCAGAAAACAAGCCAGATATAAACAAACAATGTTGGTGGCCCGAACTCCCAACCCAACAATAAATCAAAATCCAAAAGGTATCACCAGTTTGGCACGGGCTCTATGTGACACCCGATCACCATCACTACCCAAACCCGATATAACAACTCTGGGTCGTTCAAACAAAAAGCACTCATTGGGTCCCTCAATTCTAACACTAAGGAAGCATCATTCTTGGAATTCTCCAGGTAAACACAAGTGAAGGCATCCTACACAGGGTCCGTAGAAAAGAGTAAGGGAGGAATCCTACACGGGATCCTCAAAGTAAGGACAACATAGCCATTCCGTAACATGGTTCCTATCAAGGAAGAAAAAGAGAGAGATCCTACACAGGACTCCCTAGGTCAGTACACTAGCAAAGGCATCCCTCAGGGTATCCTTTGAAGTACGTGGTCTCAAAGACTCATAGGCTAGAATGGAACGTCATGAAAAGGAAACTTCCTCTAAATCATGGGTTATGGAAGATAGCTTATATCCCATCTCCTATTAAAGGTCTCAACTATGTTGGTACGAACTCCCAACCTATAATCTACCCTAAGCCTCACTCTCCTGTGACAACTGAACTCGATAAGTGGAGGAAGAACCCCTAAATTTATATAGAAACCCCCAAAACTCCCTTTATAATACCTCAAAATTTAAAAAGGATTAAATCATTGCCATCTACGAGAAACAACACTCAGAATCAACTACTCACATGCCCAATTCTGACTTCTAGAGCCCAATATATCTCAAAATTACTAAATTGAAGTAGTATATGGCCAGAGTACATGTCCAGAGCACAATGGGCATGCCTGTGTAATAGTACACGATGTTTACTTTACTGTACATGGTGTATACAGTTCAAAAAAAGTTACTCCGTGTTTTTTTTCACCCGAACACATGCCCATGTACCACTTCATGGCGTGTGCTTAAAGTACACAGCGTGTTGTCTTTAAAACCCACTATTTTCGTGTTCTACTCCACACGACCAGCCACACTGCCACCGACTACACGGAGTGTACTCAAAGTACACAGAATGTACTTAAGAAAAATTCATATTCTCCAAACTGGAAGAACACATGACATGTACCCCTAGAATACACGCCGTGTATTCTGGGTTTTCCGACGAGAATACCCTGAAAACACCCGAAACACCCGTTTTCGCCCCCGAAATATTAAATACGGACTTAAGAGGACACAAGCAATAAATATTAGGCTTAAAAGAAATAAAACAACATGTTCAATGGGGGTCTATGGAAAAAACATAAATGGCCCTTCCATCGGGCAGAAACCACCAAAGCATCAGTTGATTCCGCGGCTCCCGGTTGCCGCACGCCGACTCAGTGCGTCGAGAGCTTCGATTCATTACCCTTCTTGGATTCCAACTCTCCCTATTCCCCAAACTCCATATCTCACATAGTTCACGGACAAAGGGGGAGAATTGTAGGGGATGTGCACAAGGATTAAGTGGAATGAAGAGAGAAGAAATGAAAAGGGAAGAAGAAAAGAAAAGGATGAAAAAGGGGCTCGGGCCGGCCCCGGCGCCTGACATGAGTTTATGACTTCCCTAGGCTAAACTCCCCATTCTAGACTCAATGATACAGACAAAAACTCAATCCGACACTCAATTTAAAAGTTCTTGCCAAAATAACCTACGTGAATAATTTAATATTTAATTTAATAATATTAAATATTAAATATTCAACCAAAAATCGAACCGCTTAGATTTCCTCCAAACTCCTATCCTAAGGTAAAATCCCTATTTCTGGACAAATGGAGCTGTCAAAAAAATTATCTGAGATCAGCTAGTATGGTAAAATTACCATTTTACACCTCATGAGCATCCAACAACAAAAATTCAAATTTCTACTCAAAACGACTATCCGGAGAAACACGGGTTCTTACACTACATCATGGTAGTTTATTTATAATTTTTAAACCTTTATTAATTAAATATAATTATGACAAAATGATGATGTTGTAGAAACCTTATTAATGAATGATTAAAATAAAATATATTATAAATATTAAAATAAATGTAAATTTAGACTTTTGATGAATTCACAAAAATTTCTAGGTTAATATTACATGTTAGGGTTGATTCAATTTATTTGATTTTGAATAAATCAAATTGTTGTGACTTTCACAAAATCCAAACTCAAAATAAGGTCAAAATTGAAATAAATGAGTTCTTATAAAAAATACTATATTATTAAATGATATAACAAATATAAAAATCTAATGTTCATCTAAATGACTTAAACTATAATATATATGTCATCAATGAATTAATTTTGGTTCTGTTGGCATTTTATTATATGTTTATTAACCATATAATCTAAAAATTCAAGGATACATAGTAAATGTTAAACTATTTAACCAATAGTTAAATCTAAATGAAACGGTTAATATGGTAACTTAAACCTATCTATAATCAATTGGTTGTAAAGTTTTCAACCCATACCCACATTATCATCAAAATAAGTATTTTTGGAGTCATTATAAACTGAATATGATTTTATAATAAAATAACATTTGAAGGCTTTACTAAAAGGGTGATTACTCTTCTCTCAAAATCGCACTTCCAAATCCATTTTTCTCAGCCAAACCCTTCTCAAATATCTCCCAATAACCCTCAAATAAACTTAGAGGCCTTATTTTGATCATAATTCCACCCAATGAAGCCATTTTGATCAAATAAAAAGAAAGCACTGGAAGAAGAGGTAATTATTTCATCACCTCTAGAAAATGTTATTTTCTTCATCCACTTCCCATTTCATTGTTTTTTCCATACCAAAATAATAAATCCAGTACCTTATAAATACTTTGATGTTATTATAAATATGGTACAACCACATTCATATTCTATCCATCCCATTAATGATAAGTCACCTTACGTTCGTACGTACGACTTACCGTCTCCACATCGTGGTATAGTTTGTTATTCAATAATTAATTATTTTTATGGGTATAATAATGAGTATAATATATGTAAATAATTAATATAACATGTTAATTATTATTTATATATTACATACCATCCAATTACATATGATTTCACCATCAATAGAATGGTATTTTCACTCATGCATACGTATGAATTATAGCTTCCATGAACGTGATGAGATACACTCCCCATAATAACCATTAAAGAATAAATATCATTTTATGATTAATTAAATAATGTTTAATAACATATTATCATTCTGGATACAAATAAAATACATCATATCTATAAGAAACATGACTTACGAAACAAAACATATAAAGAAAAATGTATCATTAAACACCCAAAATAATTATACAACTGAAATATTATTAACAAAGTAATATTAAATGATCATATATGATATCATATATAAGATTATGTTATTTTTATAATTAAATAAAAAATATCTTATCATTATATAAGAGGTTAATGTACCCTTTATCTAAGGAAAAGTAAAAGGTTTGGTATTTTTATCTCACTTCTTATTCACGTGAGATTCATGATATATTACCACTATTTTCTTTTATGTGGTGTATGTACTACCCATGATTGTATTTATTGTGTAATATAAATTAATTTAAGGGTATTAACTTCTTCATTTTGTGATCCTTCTTTCATGGGGTGATATTTAGTATGTTACCAAATTGTTAAGAGAATTTCAAATTTCAATTTCCACTCATTAGGTTTTACGCTAACATAATTGATTATTTTACTCTAAGATTATGTGTCAAATCACTATTTGTTTACCTATGGAGTAACTTCCACTCCATGTTTTGTGGATATAATTTGGATGCACATAATCAATACATTGATAAGATATCAAGTCATCAATATGAACTTGATAATAGTAATTTTGACTTATTTTCAATTTATTGGGTTACACATCGAATAAAATTGTGTAGTTTTTAAAAAAATATGTGTGGTTGTCCTCTGATTTATATACACTGAATATCCATTAATATTGATTGTATTTATATTTTGCACACATAATTATGTCATTTATTTATCCTTAACCTATGGATATGGATTTTATAAAGGATTTTATATCAATTTAAATTCAATTGAGACTTCATTATTGTTATGCTCCAATTCATTTTTATATGGAGTATATAATATACGTTGACATATTATATCATGGATCTATTTATTCTCATGGTATTATAATGTTTTTATTACGTCAATTATTTTTATTCAATATTCTCCCATTTGATTAGAAATTCAATCTAAAATATCATTTTAAATACTTTAATGATTTATTCTTCTAAATATTTCTCATTAATGTCCACGTTTTAAAAAGGTTTTTTTGGATTTATTTATATGGACATTATTGTTTTGAAATTAAATTTCCTTTTAAAATCTTCATAGTGGTAAGGGAAACTTTGATTCAAGAATCTATTTAAAACAAATTCAAGATAAATAGTGAGGCTTTTAAATATTTTCAAGAAAAAGAAAAATATTTCTCTCCAATAGTTTTGAAGATTATTTTCATCTATGTCAATATTCTTAATTATTTTAGATTGAGTTTAATTTATTTCAATACAATCTTACATATTGTATTGAATGATTTTTATTGCTGTAGTTGTGCTATTTTTATACCATTCATGGTTTTTGGTTAAAATATTGACATTTCATATGCTAATTTTAATACGAATGTTTAGATTATGTATCAATGTTTTCGTATGAGGTAAGAGTTGTACATAGTCAGTGACGGGTAAAGCCCACTATAGCACCTCAATGCATCGGTATGTTTCATGAGACAAACTAGTGTCTTCGCATAAGGCCTTGACAAAATCTTATTTGTAGTCATGGAATTAGTCCTCGACTATGTGGTTACTATGTCTGGAAATATGAATTCTATCATTATGAAATTGCCTATTGATATTACATGTGATTATTCAACTAGTATAAAATCCATGTGAATAATTAAATCAAATTATTTTATTTATATTTTCCATATTATGATAAATTTTATGTTTAAAAAGCTTGTGTTTCAGTCTTATACATTTCCTTTAATGTTTATGCTTATTTCTGCAAGTTTGTACTTTATTGTTATCCTTTTTAAGCATCTGACCTCACCCCTTTCAATTTTTTATTTCTCCCAGGATGCGAAGAAGTATATTAAGATTAACCTGTAGGAATAGGCTGAGTGATATAATATTGTTAAAAGGGGACACAAAGTTGTTTTATTTCACGATGTAATGTAAATATTATGTATGTATCTAGTACTTCCAAGGCTACTAAACTGATCGGTATTTTGGGATATGATCCCTTTTGATCGTTCCAATGTTATGTAATAATGCACCAAGATTGGGTAACCAGGTTCTAGGCGTCACAGTTGGTATCACAAGAAGTTTAGTTCAAACCTAGAATGCTAGATTTAGGAAAAATATTATTAGAAAATATTAAACTAATTTAGAAATTAAATATTACTATATAATCACTTCTTAGAATTTTGGTAATGTATAAATTTTGTGAGTTTTCCTAGAAATACATCTCGGTATGTATATGAGCAGGTAGAGGCTGGTCTGTAACTACTGTACCTAGGACTAAAAACACTAATAAAGAGTGTTGAGCTTGGCCCTGTGTATCTTGGTACATGACAACAGGCCTTGTTGCACTCTTGGTTATTACCCTCCTGAAGATATGCTTAGGATAGTTCTCATTTTCTTTAAGAAATTATTTTATGTATTTTTATTTAAGATGAGAATAAATAACATTGGTTAATCAAAATGGGTTTTAGATTGAAAATAAGATGTCATGATATTATTTAAATTATTTTATGACTCAGACTAAGGCTTTGAGTTTTAGTCAATTTCTATATTCTACAGAATTCATTGTAACATTGAACATGATGTAAATGGTGGGAATGGTGGTGGACACGGGAAACAAAATGGAATGTTGATGGGCGTAAAATATATTATCTTCAAGAAAAACCAGTTTTCCAAAAATATGATCAACAATATTTATATTAAACAAGTCCCTAACTCAACAAAGATGAGAAAGGCATAGAATAATAAGATATCCAATAGTAGAGACTATGGAGAAAATAAAGATCAATTTCCATCATACAGTAAATATTGAAGGAGGCACCTAGGAATGTGTCTCAATGGATCAAATAAATGCATTGTGTGTGGGAAAGAAAGACATAATGTAAATAATTTCTAAATAAAAAATGAAGAGTACTATGTAAGAATATAAAAATGATCCTAATAATCCAATTATAGTCTTTTCCGTAAATATAGGGGACATTGGCATTACCTGAGGCAATTCCCTTTCTTATAGGATAACCTCTAGGTCAAGGATGAACTTGTGTATAAATGAATGGATGGGGAAATTTTTAAAATAATTAATGACCTTTTTATGGGATTAATTTTGAATACTATTATCTTGTATCTATAACCATGCAGTTTTTTATGTGAAAATTCTATTTGAGGTGTAATTATCTTTAATTTTTTGGATATAACTATGAAGAAACATTCGGGTTTATATGGTCCTTGAATTGAGGCAATTACAGGTTATTAGTTTTTGGGATGAAAATGTGAGGTAAGAGATAAAATTTGTGGATAAATTATGTTCTGGACATTTTGAAGAATATATGTCATTTTTAAAATTTAATAAAATATAGTTTTCAATAAGGTCTACATGTTTCCCATGTGACAACCCATCAAGTCAGACAAAGCAACGAGAATCGAACCCACAACCAAATTACGACTAGAATTTATTGTCTACCACTGTACAATATGAAGTCCCTGGTTAGTGTGACTTATTCATATTAGTTAAATGATTTAGTTGATCAATAATAAGTTGATTTTGGGTATAATTTTTTATCAAATGAATATACATAGTGTAGGAAAATGATTTTGTGATTAATTGAAAAATGTTATTTTTGAAGACATTGGCTCTATTGGGAACACTATATACCTAAGGAAAATTGAATAAATTGGTATTTTATTTGAGGATTAATGGTGCATTATTTTTATTTTTATAGAATCCATTTTTAAGAGACTCAGGTTATTAATGGAAGTAATTAACAAATGCTAAATAATATGTAATTTGGTTAATTACACTCTTGTAAGAGACTTTAAGAGTAGTTAATGTTATTTGTAGATAAATGTTAAGATTTAATATAACAGGCTATGGGATTAAATTATTTTGAGTTCTTGGTTTCAATATATATTTTTATTATATTGATGGATTTTAAGTACAGTTGTTTATTGAAGGGTCTTTATTGAGAATTGGGTGTTTCTTGCTTCATTTTGAAAATTATGACTAGTACTTATTTATATAAAGGATTATCCATTTTGGAGATCATCTGATCTTGTATAAACCATTTTATTTTAGTTGACCTCTAATGAAAAGGGAAATATAAGGTTGATCATTTTTGGATTATGTGATTCTCTATATGTTGATTCAAGCACTTCATGTTTGACCATGCCATCATGAATACTCATCATTTGGAGAAAATATGAATTAGTGGTAGCAATTTATTAAAGGTTGAAACTCTACATAAAAATTAATTACAACACTTAAATTGTTTTAGTCAATATCATTAACAAATTCATCAAATTTATGAAATTGAACTTAAAACAAAAAATGTTGTTCATTTACTATTCATACTGGGAAACAAATGACAATATCACCCATCACAAGTTTGTAATTTTCTTGTTGTTATATTTTTTCTGATCATGTTTTCTATCACCCTCCATTAGAACATGACAATTATTTTATCTTATATATCCATGTTTTCATACCGGGAATCTAAGTAGTGGTTATCTGAGGTGACCTTTGTACTTCTCTTTCTATATTTTAAAGTGATTGTTCTATTGACTCTTTCTCTGATCTAGTACTTTCAATGAAGTTCCCAAGCCCAATTTTAAAATTTTGTGGACACAGCATCCAAAAGGCGGAATAATGTAACACCCCAAGATTTCATAGTATGTTATTTTCTTTAAAGTAATTCAACAACTTGGGCAACACGCCAGACCATGTTTGAGTGCACCATGACATACCAAACTAGTTGTTCAAAAAATAGCTATGAATAGTATTAATAGCATTTTGAATTTTATATACTTCATATAATTTTAACATTCATATAATGTGTTTATTACACATTATATAAGAAAAAATTCAATTTTGAATATAAAAGAAGTATTTTTCAAAAAAAAATTAATTTTACAGCATTTTAATGGAAAAACATTTTTAAATCCAATATTAGGAACTTTTATATATTCATTATTACAAAATTAATATCTTCTTAAGAAGAGGTATATAAAAATTTATTTTGGATAAATTTTTGGTGCTTTTCTAAGAGCATTCATTTTTTGATGAATAGTGAAATAAATTTATATATTAATTAAAAAAAATTCAATAAAAAATAATTTAGAGTGTTAAATATTATATTTGAATGGTTTTGAATTATAATTATATTATATTTTTATCATTTAATCTAATGTTGGTAATTGGGAGTAATTTCACTTTTATACCAAACATAAACACATATCATCCTTTTGATAGTTTTAACAATCAAAAAAACACTTTCTTGTTTTGACTACTGGAATTAATTTAAAATTACTCAATGCAACTTCTATTTTTGAATTTGGTAAAATAATAATCATTTTTTGATTCGTAATATCAAAATTATCTTATGGTTTTTTTAATATTTTTCTAAAAACATTCTATTTTTAATGAATAGTCAAAAACACTATGTTATTGTTTAAATAATTGACTTTTAATTTAGATAATTATTTATTTTATTTTAATTTATTTTAATTAAAAATAGATTCAAAATACCTATGTTAGTTTAATGTATATAATTTTAGTCATTTTATAATAAAATTAGATGTATAAATTATTATTAAATTTATTAAAATCTTTTACCCACCATGAAGGCACATTAGTAAATTTTCATAAAACATATTATTACAACTTCTAAAAATTGAATCTAAAAAATTTTAGAGACCAAGTTGAAAAAAGTATGTAAAATGTAGTTCAATAAGATGAAAATAATTTTTGGTGAATAGTAAATTTTGAATTTCATTTAGGACGGTTAAAAGTAAATTGGGTAATTAAAGGTACAAATTATATTATAAGTACCCTAAAAATTTCATTATTCTTTTAGATAAGTATATTTCTACCAAAATCAACCATAGTAAAAAAATATGATCCTTTTGGTCCATATGGTTAATATTAGGATATTTATTATTAATTTATTTAAAGAAGAGTTAAAAGTGTTAAATTCGAATTTTAATAACTAAACGATTTTTTATATAGAGTTATACATAATATAATTTCATCTATAAATATTCATTAGAAATATAAGAAGATTTCCTAAATCATGGTATTTTATTTATAATTTTTATAAATTATATAATTTAATTTAATTATGACATAATGATGATTCAGTAACTACTTTATTTATGAATGATTATAATAATTGATAATATAAATAATAAAATAAATGTAAATTGGGACTTTTGATGCATTCATAAAAAATTTTAGGTAAATATTACATTTTAGGGTTGATTCAATTTATTTTTTTTAAAGAAATAAAATTTTTATGTCTTTCACAAAAACCAAATTCTAAATAATGTCAAAATTGACATATATGCGTTTTTAAAACAAATACTATATTATTAAATGATATAATAGTCCTAAAAATATAAGGTTAGGCCAAAAACTATATATTAATAGATATGTTATTAATGAACCACTTTTGGTTCTCTTGTCATTTTATCGTTTGTTTTTTAACCATATTATATAAAAATAAAAGGAGACATAGTAAATGTTAAACTATTTCACAAAGACATAGATATAAAAGTTCAGGTTAATATGGTGACCTAAACCAGTATAAAACTGATTTATTTAAAGATAATAAACCTGGAAACACCATATCCTCAAAATAAATCTTTTTAGAGACATTATAATCTGAATATAATTTTATAATAAAATAATATTTCAAGGTTTTCCTAAAGCGACCCTCACCTCTCTAATAAATGGGTACTTCCCCTTCTCTCAAAATCACATTTCGAAATCCATTTGGATTGGCCAAACCCAACCCAAATATCCTCCCAACTACCCTATATTCATCCTAGAGTCCTTAATTTGATCAGAAAGCCATTTTATGGATCCCTTTTGATCAAATCAAAAGGAGGCAACCGAAGAAGAGGTAATTATTTCATATCCTCTTTCAATGTTATTTTCTTCTTCCACTACCCATTTCATTTTTGTCTTCATTCCAAAATAATTAATCCAGTACCTTATACATACTAATGTTATTATAAATATAGTAGAACAATATATATTATTATATCTATCCAATTGAGGACAAGTCACTATACGTGTGTATGTGTGGCTTACCGTCTCCACGACGTGGTGTAGTTTCTTATTCAACACCTAATTATTTGGATGGGTATAAAAATGAGTATAATTGATGTAAATAATAAATATAAAATTTTAATGATTCTGTAATATTATATACCATCTAATTATATATGATTTCACCTTCAATGGAATGGTATTGTTTCTTGTGCGTACATACGAATTACCGTATCCACAAACACGATGAGATTAATTTCCCATCGTAACCTTTCAAAAATAAATATCATTTTGGTGATTTAAAAAAATAATATTTAAGAAAATTATATCATTATGGATACAAAAAAAATACATCCTATCCAAATGAAACATGGCTTATGTAACAAAACATATAATGAAAATTAAATTAGTTAACACCCGAAACAATGATACTATTGAAATATTATTAACAAAGAAATATTAAAATATCATATATAGTATCATATTTTTGAATATAGTTCTTGTATAATTTAATAACAATTATTTAACAATTATACTAGAGGTTAACATTCCCCCAACTAAGGAAATGTACAAGGTATGGGGTTTTCATATCACTTCTATTTCACATAAGATTCATGCTATATTCCCACCATTTCCTTTCGTGTTTTGTATGCACATCCCATGATTGTATAATTAGTGTAATATAATTTAATTTATGGGTATTTAAATCTTCATTTTATGATCCTTATTTCATGGTGTGTACGATTTTTATGTTACCAAATCGGTAAGAGAAATTCAAATTTCAATATCCACTCATTGGGTTTTACGCAAACATCATTGATTGTTTTACAGCATGATTTTATGTAAAATCACTATTTATTTAATTATGTAGTAATTTCCACTCTCCGTTGTGTGGATATACTTTTGATACACATAATCACTCTATTAAAAAATTCTCAAGTCATCGATATGAACTTTAATAGGAGTAATTTTAACTCAATTTTTATTCATTGAGTTAAACATCAAAGTCATTGGTGTTGTTTTTACAATAATATGTGTGAATGTCCTCTGATTGATTTACACTAAATATATAGTCATTTTGAGTGTATTTATATTTATGACACATAATTATTTCGTTGATTTATCCATAACCTAAAGATACAATCTTTATAAGAGATTGCATCTCAGTTTACATTCCATTGAGACTTCATTGTTGTTATGCTCAAATTCACTTTTATATGGTCTACATAATGTACTTTGACATAGTATATCATTAATACCTTTATTATCAAGATATTATAACATTTTGATTGCCTCAATTATTTTTATTCAAGAATCTATCATTTGATTATGAACTCTAACTAAAATATCATTTTAAATGTTTTGAAGATATATTCATCTAAATATTTCTCATTAATGTCTGTGTTTTAAAAATGTTTTTAAGAATTTATTTATATGGAAATAAATATATTAAAATTAAAATTCCTTTTAAATGTTTCAATGTGTTATGAGACACTTTTATTAAAGAATGTTTTTTAAATGGATTCATGATAAGAATTGATACTTTTTAATGTCCTCAAGAAAAATGGGTATATTTATCTCTAATAGTTTTGATGATTATTTTCATCTATGTCAATATTTTTATTTATTCTTGATTGGGGTTAATTTTTTATAACAAAATCTTCCATATTGTATTGAATGAATTTTTATTGACTGTGGATGAGCTATTTTTATACCATTCTTGGTTTGTGGTTAAAATATTGATATTTTATATTATATTTTTATTATGAGTTTTTAGATTATGTTTCAACCTTTTCATATGAGGAATGAATTGGACATAATAAGTGACAGGTTGGGCCCTCTATATCTCCTCAACGCATCGGTAGGTCTAATGAGAAAAGTAGTTTCTTGGAACAAGGCTATGACAAAATATTATTTGTATTCTTGGTACATGGCCTTGACTATGTGGTTAAGATATCCGACATTATGCATTCCATCATTATGAAATTGGATATTGATATTACATGTGATTATTTGATGAATAGAGTATCCATTTGACTAATTAAATTTAATTATTTGATTTATATTTTTTATATTATGATAAAATTTATGTTTAAAAGGCTTGTTTATTAGTCGTATACATTGTCTTAAATTTTTATTATTATTTATAAAAGTATCCTATATATTGTTATCCTTACTAAGAATATAATATCACCCCTTTAAATGTTTTATTTTTTCCAGGATGTGAAGAAGTATATTACAATTAACCTATAGGATTAGGTTAAGGGATATAATATTGTTCAAAGGGGACACAATGTTTTTTTATTTCATGTTTTAATTTACAACTTATGATTGTATCTAGTACTTCCAAGAATACTAAACTAATCAATATTTCAGGATACGATCCACTATGATCATGCCAATGTTATAATATAATCCACCGGCTCTGGGAAACTAGGGTCGGGTAGTTACACATATGATCTATTTTACTTTGGAAAATTACGTGATAGACAAAACAAATTGCCCTCTGAGGGAACATTTAGGAAATGTTCTGCTTCTATGACATACATACTTATATCGCTATCATAGATATAAAATGATACCTCAAAAATCAATTAATTATCCTTCAATTATATTTAAAACTCGATGAATTATTCCACAATGATTGGATCTTGAGTATTAGGTTTTTCAATATAAATAGATTCCCATCCTTGAAATTGAGTTATTCTTTTCAAATATAAATTATACATATCATAAAAATATCTCATAAGAAGTATTTCATGAAATAGTTTTACCTTGGATTAATATTTTGATGCCTTTTCTTTTAGAGATGTTTCTAATGATGGTGACATGAGTATGATTGAAATAATTTGATTCCAGGAAACATTGGACATGGATATTTTAAGAGGAGTAGATCATTGCCATATTTTTTAGGATACTCTATGTAAGACATGTTGGGGCCTATTTATATAGGTGAAAATAAGTTACCATTAGGATTTTATGTTATATATTAGATCATTGAGATCTAATAGTTTAAAAAATTTAATGTCTTGATGTTTGAATTTTTCTAAAAAGTCATATTCCAAATGAATCAGATAAATGTTATTAAAAAAATGTGAAATAATTGAAATGATAATAATTATAAATTTAATAGAAAGTTTATGGTTAATGAAATTTACCTATCATAATCTCATTATTGATTTACTAGTTTCATTATTGTGTTCAATACATGTTTTAAATATGTGAAAATAGGATTAAAAAATAATGAAATTCTCATGTATGATAAAATTGGATTTAAAGGTATGAAAAGTTACAAAATATAGTACTAATAAATTTAATAACATGATTTTGATAAATTTAAAAACATGCTATAGATAAATTTAAAAATATGATACAAAAAAAGATAAATACATGATACTGAAAAATTTAAAGATAAGATACTGAGGGATTTAAAAACATGATACAACAAGAATTTTACTCCCCCTTTGAAAAGTATTATCTTCATGTATATATATGGTTTATACAAGAAGTAGATATGAATGATTACATTACAATAATCATTCTTAGCTTCTTTTTAATGTATTGAAATTTATTAGAAGGTAATTTTTTTGTTAATATATCAACATGTTGTTCTTGTGTTCCAGTTACTTGTAAAATGATATATACATTATGTTTGTGATCCCTAATAAATTGATTCCTAATGTCTATGTTTTTTTTTCACATGATTGGTGTGAATGGTTTCTACATAGTGCTATGGAATTAGTGTTATCACATATTATTTGAGTTTTAGTAAAACTCATGTCATAATCAGTGAGTGTGTTTTTCATCCACAACACATGGGTACAAAAACCTTCAACTACTACATATTCAGCATCAATGGTGGAATTTTCTACTAAATACTATTTCTTACAATAAAAAGAAACTAATGAATCTCCTATGAAATGAATAGTTCTATTGTTATTTTTCTATCAATTCTACATCCACCAAAATCAGCACCTAAAAAATATTTAAATTCAAAATAATTTTAATAAGAATAAAAAATACAAAATCCATTGTTCTATATAAATAATGAAAAATTCTACTAACAGATTTTAAATGGTATTAATTAGGATTTTATTTATATATTTCATATAAGAACACTAAAACATCAATTTTGGATAGGTACTTGTTATTTTTAGAAGACTTTCTACAATTCCTCCAAAATTTGTTTGATTTACTAGTTGTCTTCCTTTATCAATTTGAAGAGTATTTGAGGTACCATTTAGAGTACTAATACTTCTATTATTGTCATATCCATGTATTTTAAAAAGATATTTAATATAATTATGTTGGGATGTATAATCCCCTTATGATTTCTGAGAAATTTTAAAACTAAGATAAAATGTTTACACACCCATCACAATCATCTCAAATTCATATTTCATAAGATTCACAAAATAATCTATCAAATATTACTAAATTTATTTGAATATAATATCGTCAATAATAATTTGAATGATAAAAAATTTAATTTCTTCATAAAAAGTATGGGATCTATAGTTCCATTAAAATATAGTTTTGAATAAAAAATCTTGTTAATCTATCATACCAGGCTCTATGAGAATGTTTAAGTCTATATAAATATTTTTTAAGTTTGAAATCATATTCTAGAAGTTTTTTATCTTCAAAACCACAAGGTTTTTCAAAAACAATACTCCTCTTGAATATATCCATTATGAAAACCACACAACACATCCATTTGAAAATGTTTCAAATTAATTAATGCTGCAAAGGCAAATAGTATATGAATATATTCATGTATGGCTACTAGTGCATTGTTTTCATCATAATATTATCTCTTGTTAATTATTTCTTTTTGAAACTATTAATCCCTTATTTATAATGATATTTAAATTTTCATCACATTTGTTTCTAAACCCCATTTTTCTTAAATTAAAATTTTTCTTTAGTTCTTTTATCTAACGTCTATACATTTTTTATTTTGAATTCATTTAGTCCATCTAGCATTTCATTTATCAAATCACCATCACATAAAGCCTAATTAGGGATCTTACATTTGAATTGTGAACATAATTCTAAAAGTTCTACTTAATTTTTCAAATTACTTCTAGTCCTTATAGGTTAATTTACCTCACCAATGATACTATTATTGGAATGATTCTTATGAAAACAATTGATTTGTTTTTTATAAAACATGGTCATTAAAATAAGATAGAAATTATTTTGGAATAAATAATTCAGAAATTATTTATTGAGTATTTCCTTATTAAAAGAGTCTTCAAAGAACCATTAATGATCATTTTTGGAAAACACGTCAGATGTTGCAAGTTTTGCATTTTTTTTAAAAAAATGATCGGTTTCCTCAAATTTAACATATATTGTTTCCTCAATTGTACGTAAGTCATTATTGGAAACTATTTATGCCTTATAAGTAGTGGAATACCTTAGGAAAATAACATCATCATATTTGGGTGTAAATTTATGTAAACTTTCTTTTATATTCATAATTAATACTTTACATCCAAATACATTGAAGTATAAATCTTATGTTTTTCAGCCAGTCCATAATTCATAAGGTGTTTTATTAAGAAATTATGTAATTAAAACTCAATTTATTGTATAATAAAAAGTACGTACAGCTTCATCCCAAAAATTAATTTCAAAAGAATATTCACTAAGGTATGGTTAGTCTTATATACTATGGTATTCTATGTATAGTGTGTTAAAATTCTATTACTGATCCACATAAAGAATCAATTCATCCATGGAATTGTGTACTAAATATTTATAATTACTAAAATTCACTAGGTAACTTTCATCACATAATTGACTTATGGTTATAAGGTTTTACATAAGAACCTTAAGAAATAAAACATTTTAAATCAATGATTTCCATTAAAGTCAATATTACCCACACTGACAAGATTTCCTTTAACATTGCCTGGAAGGTAACTCTTACACATTTCAATCAGTAATATTTTAAAAGAAGTATTTTCTACCACCAATATGTCGAGAATAACTAGAATCCATGTTCTATATATTCTTATTGTTGGTACTTCATTTATTTTCTTGGTAATAAAACAATTATGTTTTTAAAATACAAACTATCATTAAATTTTAGAAAAACAATTTGGGAACCCACATTTGTTTTGAAAAATGGGATTTGTTGAATCCCAACAATTTTTTTTAAAAAAATTTATTCCAATTTCCTCCACATTGAATCTTAGTGCAAAAAGGCATATTTTTAGGAACCAATTTTTTGCATAAAATGATTTAGAATGATTAATTCTCATTACTGAACTATTACCTTATAGATGAAGTTGTTTATACATTATATGAAAACAGTCATTACCAGTGGTAAATATTTTCAAATGATTCTTTAAATAATATATTTTAGACTTTTGTCTTATAACTATATACTTATCCAAACTAATATTAGATTTAGAATTTAGTTTTGAATCTAAAACAATTTTCTTTAAAATTACATTTTCCCAATCTTTTGAAAGTTTATCCTTTACCAAATTAACACCCAGACGCATTTTTTAAATATAATTAATTTCAATTCATTTCTTATCAATATTATTAGAAATAACTGAAACGGATTTTATTAAAACCATTATTCTATCATTTTCTTTCTCATGTTTCATAAATATATTTTAATTTTCATTTTCAATTAATTTATCAAATCAAGAGACATCTTTATATAAATGTAAAGATTTATCTTTTGCTGAGGAATTGTCTGGATCTGAATAAAACAACCATTTTAACTAGGATAATTTACATTTAGAGACATGTTAGTCAATGATTCACCAGTGTGTACCTTTTTATTGAAATAAATATTTTTAGTAGAAATTTTTGAAATAAAGATAATATTTCTTTTGTATAATGTTTTTATTATCTGAGCATTAGTATTAAGAATCTATAAAATTAGAAATGCTTGATTTATTTACCTTTAAGAAATTTTTACCTTTGACTTATAGAAAGTTTTCTAATTCATCTTAGAGTTTCAATATTTTCTATACATTCTATGTAACTTTGGGATATTAGCTATGATTTGTCAAGCTTTATTTTGTTCATAAGTAGTGACTTCAAAATAATTCTAAATTTATTACTTTTCTTATATCTATATTGAAAATAAGTCATTCCAACAATATTGTTCATCCTTCAGGAAAAAAAATGATAAATCAATATTTGAATGTTCTAATTCACTCTTATTGAATAGAAACATTCTTTTCCATGGAAGGCTTAACAATCATCTCTAGTTTCTTGGCATTGTCTTGATTTGTACATGTAGTAAAATTAACTCCAAAATTCTTTTTATTGGCCTCTTCTTCATCCCTTTTCAATATGTTTTCATATTTCAAAAGAGTTCAAAAAATTATACAATATTATAGCATGTAACCTTTCTGGATTCATCAACATCAGTTCTCCTAAATTCCCAGTCATTAGGCATTATGTCTGTGACCTTTTCAATAAGGGTTTCATCATCTCGTCTTTTCTCTCCCATAGATTGTAAAATTTTCACAATTCAAAAAAATTCTTTTTTGTAACATACAAATAGGTTCTCCATAGGTTAATTCAAATTCCTGATATTTTTCTCATAGAATAGCTCTTAAAGTTTCAAACACATTAGATGTACCAAAATGTTGAATATCCAATTTCATCCAAACATTATTTAATTCTTCATAAGAATAAATAAGGATATATATATTTCTCATAATTGAACATGATAAAATATTTCATACCTTGTAATTCAATAGATAGTCTTGCTTCTCTTGATTGGTAAATGTTATGACTTCCTTATCATGAATTTTATAGTTTTCAGTATGCATAAAAATGTTTACATCTCTAGTGTTGATCTAAAAAGTATTCATTCTATATCACTAATATTATTAATCATTACCTCTAAAAAGTTATATTATATGATTGATACTATCAATCTAATCTATATTACATCATACCATGTTCAAAAAAATATAAAATTTCTTTTTCCACAGCACATGTTAGTGTAACAGGTATTTATAAAAAGATGTTTATAAAAAAAGTTTATCTAACTTGAAAAATTAATGTATGAAAATATTAGAGTAGTGGACTCCTACTATAGTACCAATTTTAGGATCATAATATATATATATATATGGAACAATAAAAAAGGGGGTGAATTGTAGGTTTAAAGACAGTCATTTTTTACTTAAAAATATATAGTTTAAAAGAAATTAAAATAATTTAATTCAAAAAAATTCTCTTACTGTATTTAGATTAATTAGTTAGATTGGGCCCTAGTTCTGATTAAAATGAATATCGTAATCTCGTTGGTTATGATAAGTATCCCACATGTCATAATTGAAATTAATCTTATTCACAGTTGAATGAATTTAAAAAGAGTAATCATGTAAAAAATCGTAATCACTATGGTTATGATGATCATAGAAAAATAATACCACAATTGAATAACAAAGTTTAATGAATCATATTGAGTAAAGGATTGTGATTTTAAAAAACTATAATCAGAGTAAAAAAATATCATAATCATATTGGTTATGATACCCAAATTATATAATATAATGTTGAATAAGTGAAGAACATATCTTTCTATATCAATATAGAAGAACTGTAAAAAATATAATTTTTTAAACCAAATCTAATGTTATCCTTTAACCAATGATAGAGGTCCCTAGATTTATACTTTCATTAAATTATGTGTTACCCACACTAGGATATTCCATCAATATGTTGACCATCTTCTGTATTGATATTCTTGCAATCCCTCGATTAAAAATGTAATATAAACCTCTATCTTCCTTGTTTTAAAAGACCTAGATCCACAAATGATTGGAATATATGTATGTATATTCCTAGAATACATCTATCTTAATCACTGATGATCGATAACGCACTAGGAAAAACAAAAACTCTTGAATGTTGCATGTATGTAGAATGAGCAGTTTACAACATGGCTACAGAGTTTTTCACATGAGGCAGGTATTTAACAGAGCTATCGCCGAATGTATCTAATTTTTCAAAAAAATATGAGCTCGTCCAAATTACTTCTAATTTTAAGGCCCTATCCCAATGGTCATATTTTGGATCCAATGGTAATATTTCTTCTTAAAATATCAGTGGGACTTGGACATCGTGCACTATAATGGTCATCTGGTAACTGAAATAGTGAAATTAATTTATCATGAATATAAAAAAAAATCCTTTTGATAAAGGATTCATTTTAAATACCACAATACTTTCTAGTTATTACAATGTGGATAAGATTAGATTATGTATATTCTAATAAAATAAAAAAGTGAACAATAAATGAGTATAAAGAAATTGTTTTCAAAATGAATAAAATTTTTCAGGTCATTATGATATTGATTGGTGTGTACGATGAAAACCATAATCGACGTGACTGATATAAATCATGTTAAGTGAGTATGAAGTTAATCATATTTAGTCTCATTATGATAATCATGTAAATAGTTAAAACTATATTTCATTGGGTGTATGAATTTTTACATATACAATATTAAAAATGTAATGAGTGACTTGTAAAATAAAATCCTTAAAGTAAAAAATAAATCAACATATTAATTCATTTCAAAAGTATGTTTTTTTTAAAACAAAAAGGAATAGAAAATTCAAAAGGGGACTTTTTACTCAATAATAATAAGAACTGGAATAGGTAGAAATCCCAGTTCAGAAAGTGATTAGGGAACTAGGGGATGAATTCACAATCAAGGATATTGGGGAATACATGGATATGATAGAAGACACTATTTTAACTATACCCCTACTCAAATAATTTATGTGGAAGAATCTCGTGGGAAAACCATTTAGCAGTCTCAGTAAGAACAAGGGAAATCTCCCACACATGACATAATTGGACATTACATGATTATCTTAGAAGACATATTAGAGGCTATAACATTACTCTCTCAGCAGGTAGGTAAACCTAGTACATCTAATCTACCAAGAGAAGAAGTATTTTTGGATTCTTCCCCCATATATGCTACATCTATATCAAGAGTATCAACATCCAAGGAACCTACAAAACTACATCTCCAAGAAAGAAAACGCTTGTAGTTGGACCTAAAGTACGTTTTTTTGAAACAAATAACACTACTGTCAACCAATTTATCAATCCTAGATTATTTGAGCCTGTCAAAATAACTTTGTGAAGCACTTTTTATGATTCTTCATGTCCTCAAGATTTTTAAACTGAGGTCTTTGTTACTGAGCTTTATCATATATAGAATGATCATTGAGAATGTCATACATATATATATTTCAAGTATCAATATTAGGATGATGTTATGCACGGACACATCCAGTCGTTGTATTTATCTACAAAAGATAGTGATATAAACATCTGAAAATCCTTTATTAATTATATCTCAAATGTCAACATTATTCTCATTCGTACACAACATCAATTAGGTTTCACTGAATTTGACATATCTCCTTCAACTCTGATGATGGATGGTTATAAAAAATGGTCAATAACCTCTATATGAGATTATTCACATAACTCATTTTGGGGATCTTTTATCTAGTTCATATTTTATGGTTGTCCAACAGGACACAATGTTAAAAATTATTCCTGGATAGCCTTAGCTACATCAACATGTGTCCATTCCTTCATTGTAGCACCAATTTATTGAGTATTGCATCAATGGTAAAATTGGTATATTTCATGGTGACAAGGATCTATTCAAAAGATGTGAATATTAGTATATTGAGGCATAATTCTATCAGACCAAGGGAACAAAATATGTGAAAAAATATATAACAAAAATCAATGGAATGAATGTTTTGTAAAATATCAAATCTAACCCATTAAAACTTCTCAATGTAGGTTACGTATTTCCTATCAATAAAATTGAATGGATAGACAAAAATCCAAGAACTCTTCTAGTGAAATCCATAATTTCAGCTGTAGAAATCGAGCTTGATAGCATGGGAAAAATTATTGATCTACCAAGAAGTGGTGAAATCTTGAATGTAGATGTATTCATTTTATCCTATGAACATAATAAAGTCTTTGCTTCATCGGTTAGACTACAATAATTTGTCTCTTTATTAGAAGAATACAATGATTTTTATTCCGAACCAAAAATTATATATTTACTAATTCAACAAGACCCTTTAACATCAGTTTTTTCAGAAATTTTTGCCTCTTATTCAGGATGTCCAAATAATGACTCCTCCCCTAAATCTTAAATTCTTGCTTCATCACTTACCCATAAGGTAGAAACCGAAGGGGTAACACATGGGGAAGAAGAAGAATAATATCTCTATTACTCCCTAAAAACATTTTAGGAATATGTCTACACCAATGTGGATGGGCTCAAAGAAACATATCTGGGTATAGAAGAATATTCCCACCCCACTTTTATTAGTATGGACAAGACCTATAAAGAGAAAGATGTGCACACTTCATTTCTAAAGAAAAGCCTTGATTTATTTGCTTTAAACTTTACATAAATTACATTCCATGACCCCAATATAGCTCCCAGTCATTTGGGTTTTCCTAAAGAGCATCAATGATTAATGTAGGCATCATTAATAATTTACCCAACTAACAACACTAAAATTAAAACTGATGTCAACCAGCTTATGAAATATTACATTATTTGAGAGGTACAATATTCTAAATGGATGCATAATATCATCTCATTGAAAAACAATAAGTGAAAATTATTATTTTTAATTATTTTAGATTTCATAACCAACAATATCCCAAGGATGTCTTTATGGTTCCCATCATAGTTCTCTAAATTGATGAAATGGCTAGTTATGAATCTCTATGCTTCATGGATGGATACTCTGGTTACAATCAAATCCTGATGGCCCTAAAAGATAAGGAATTTGTAGCCTTCAGATCCCCTAATGGTGTATATTTCTATCAGGTAATTCCCTTTATCTTAAAGAATGATGGTGCAACATATCAAATTGTCATGCACCTTATATTCAATCCCATCCTTATAATTTTTTTTGAATGTTATGTGGATGAAATAGTGGTTAAATCCAAACAAATTTCTGATCACCTGACTGATATAAATACCATATTTAGAAAACTTTGACAACATAATCTAAAAATCAACCCCTCAAAATGTAATTTTGGGGCAACCTTACGAAAATTACATGTATTTGTTATATGACATCATGGTATCAAAGTTCATCCTTAGAATATAAAAGAAATCCTTGGCATGTCACATTGGTTAAATTTGAGGGAATTATGAGGACATCAATGACACTTGGCCTATATTCATCCCATTATCACCAATTTCGTAGTCAAGTGTTTATCCTCGACCAGATTAGTGAAGAAGGGAGTTACTTATCATTGGACTGAAGACATCCAAGAGGAATTTTATACCATCCATAAATATATATTTAGCACGCCAATATTAATTACACCTATTGAAGGAAATCTTCCCATTCATTATGTGAAGGATTTTGAATGTCCAATAGGTTCCTTCCTTGCCCAAAATAATGTTGTTGGGAATGAAAAAATCCTTTACAATCCCATACAAACCCTGCTCGATATAGAGACTCGATATTCAGGTATTGAGAGAATATGCCTAGAATTAATCATTGTAGTTCAGAAATTGAGACACTATTTACAACATCATGAGTTCCACCTGTAATCTCACAGAAACCAAATAAATTTTATCCTCATTTTTCCTATGATAACAGGATGTTTTCCATGATGGATAGTCATTTTGAAATTGATCGATATCCAATTTGGGCTTCATAGAGTTATAAAAGGCCAATCCATTGAATACTTCTTTAAAGAACACCCATCTGTAGAGTATGCATCTTTAAATACTAAAATGTTTAATGAATAAATGTTCTTTATTCAATAAATTCCACAATCATGGGAAAATAAATTGATGCTGCTTCTATAATTCTAATGGGTAAGTGGACGGAACACCTTAAACTCCATAAATTTGGGTTTGGAATTGTTCTTATATCCCCATAAAAGTAAGTGTATCCATCATCCTTTCAATTATTAGAAGATGGTAACAACAATTAGGTAGAATTTCAAGCTCTAATTTAAGGCTTGGAATTAGCAATCCATGTACCAGTGGACTTTATGAAGGTGAAGGGTGATTCAGAATTGATAATCAATCAAATAAATATGGATTATGCCATCAAAAAAGAATAATTATTCCCTCTATGTGATTATGTCTGAAGGTTAATGATGGAATTTCCTTCATAGAAAACATTTTATTATGTCCGGTGGTCATGAAATTCACAAGATGATGCATTGTAAAATTTATCCACAACCCTCATAGATCCAAATAGAGATTAAACAGTCATTATAATTTCACATCACTAGGTAGTTTCACATTTTTTTATAATTAGAATAGATAAAATCAATGAAATAAGTCCCATTTATGATCCATATGATTGTACCACGGGTTGGATGACACCCATCATAGAATATCTCTAAAATTGGTCAATTGCATTGGAAATAATTAAAAGAGAACAGTTCTGGTGATGAGAAGTTAATTTCTCCCTTTATGATGGCCCAGATAATAAGAAGATCCTTTATATAAGAGGATTTGAGAGCATTTTTTTGAGACTCTTTGATGTGGAGGAAACTATGGTTGTCATGAAATAAGGACATGTATGAACATGTGGTGATCACTAGTCATGGCGTTGGATTTCAGATCATAACCGGTGGATTGGATTCTTCTGGATTTCAATGACGTAGGATTTCACAAATTTCACTAAGATGTGTTATCCCTAACAAGTGCATGAAAACTTCATTCATCATCCCCAAGAGTTTCTACATACATATAAATACTCCTGGCCATTTTTTACTTGGGGAATGGATTTTGTACGACCTTATCCTCCAAATATAGCTAAGCAGTTCAAGTATATTCTTACTGCTACTTATTTATTCTTCAAATGGTCTGAGGTAATACCTCACAAAGAAGTTAGAGAAAAAATCATTTTTAGCTTTGTCAAAGCTAGTATAATTATCAAATTTTGTTTTCCTCCTAACATATGGGTATAAAACGGAACCAATTTATATTCTTTTGAGGTAAAGTAGTTATATCAGGAGAATAATATCAAATACAACCATTAATCACGCTATCAAGCAGAGGTTAATGGATAGATAGAGGATTTCAACACGAATCGACAAATATTTTCCAAAAATTGTGGGTAAAGATAAGAAATATTTTCATGGATATGTTTTTATATGATTTACGGGCATATCTGACTACTATCTATACTGCCACTCAATTAAACCCATACTCATTGGTCTATGGAACTGAAGCTGTTTTCTCTATTGAATTTCAATTACTTTCACTATCAGTTTAAATATATGATAATATTTCTACAGATGAGCAGTCTTAGAAGCTATTTAATGAGATTGAATTATTATATGAAAATAGATTGAAAACTTAGCATCATTTTCATGTCTATCATAATAACATAGCACATGATTTTAACAAAAAAGTTACCCTCTTCTCATTTTATAAAGTAGGATTTGTATTAGTCCTCATGAATTTGATGATACCAGGAAAGAAGCCTCCAAATATTGAGACAATATAGGGAGGACCTTATTCCTTGTATACGGTTTAATTTCATATAGCTTATTACCTAATCTGAATAGATTGGTAACTTATTAAAACATTATCCAATTCAAGATTCTTGAAGATGTTCCATCTGTAATCACATAGAGTAATGTCCTAGTTTCTAGACATTAAACTGCATAACAACCATATGCATCCATACAACACAATGTTAAAATGTATAACATCATTTTTCATCACTACATGACATTAAACTGCACAATTAATGTCTTCTTCGTTTGATGATAAAAAATCCCCTAAGATACTGAAAATTGTCTTTTCATGTGGTTCTTTATAAAAATGAGTAGCTTCCATGTGAAAGCATTACTCGCATCATTCCTACTCCTTTGTGGCAGTTGAATTTTACTTCTCCCTATGTTTTAATCTGATCTTCATAGAGGCCTCATCCCAAGAACTACATGTGTCATGATTCTCATTCCAATGAGATAAGTAGTGATGCTTCAATTTCAAATATTGGGACCAGCCACAACCATAAAAAAATTATTTCCAATTTTCTTCCAATATATGAACTATGTTAATACATAGTCCTCTTCTAAAATAAATTGTTGGATCATCATACCATCATCTGTATTAAGTATAAATATAATTTCAGAATGCATTAATAGACCATGTCTCTCATTTCCAACTTAATTGGTATGGGGAATAATTTTATCCAGAACTATGTAAGGATTGATTCTCATAATAATTGGATAAGTAAAGACACCTTGATCTATAATATTGGGCCTAGCCATAACAAAAAACCATCTTACCCATGTAAAAACATGATAGATATGAGGAATAATCTCAATAACTACGTGTTTCTTGATTATGTCACTAGTAAGATACGTAGTGATGCTTTGGTATTATCCCCTAATCCAGTTGCAATATTTTTTTTTCACTTCAGAAACACTTAAGTTACATGCTACAAGACTCTAAACTTCATAGCATAATGCCCTAACTTCATGAAATTAAATGGAGAAGTACCCAATGAACAACATATGGCTTTATTCTCATCCCATTAAGAAATTTTGTGAATACTAGGCTGTAGATCCAACTCCTAGACACATGATGAAAGAAAATTCTCCCTCTTCCACATAAAAATAAAAATTTATGCAGGATTCATCATTTTAGGTCCTCTTCATAGGGATCCAACTAAGGAAAAAAGAAATGCATCCTTTTTCGGCATAGTAATGTCTTAGGAAAAGGATATAATGATATTTAATAGATAAAATATCATTTAAAGTATTTTAAATTGATGATAATACCATATAATAATGGTAATTTAATTATATTAAAAGAAACATAAAAATAAAACATATCAAAATAAATGAACATGAAAAGGAAAGAGGGGGATTTAGGAAGATAAATCATTCTCAAAGTATTTGGTGTGAAAATTGATGAGGGAATGGTTGCATCTATACATGATGAAGGTTGGTATTAAGGATTAAAATATATGTTATTTCATTATGTATTCCAACAAATTGTGGGTGAAATAAATTAAAGTCAATTTTCTATGTAATCAATCAGTGAATGAGAGTGGGATTCCATGAATGTCCCTTACTGAAATTAACATTCCAAACTACCTATTTATTACATAGAATCAAACACTAATTTTTAACTCAAAAATCCAATTTTTTGTTTTTAAAAACAAAATTAAAATTTTATAAATTAATGTTAATATTTTTAAATTAATGTTTATAAATAATAAATTAATATTTTGTGGAACAAAATGTTTCAAAATTTTTGTAATCATGTTCAAATAATAATTATATCATAAATTAACTATACTCGCTAAATGAAAATTTTTACTCTTTTAATAAATAACATCATTGCAAGAAAATTCCTAAAAAATTAAACGAATCTAATTTATATGTAGTGAAACTGAGAATTAAATTTATTACAAATAAATAATTATCTAAATGTTTTAATTTAATTGTCAATATAAAAATCCTTAATAAATGAAAATTAATATTTTGTATAAAATAGTAAAAATTATGTCCACTATAAAAATTACATTGAGAGTTCATAAATTATATTATCATTTTGAATGTTTTTTCTATTACTATATCATTAAAATAAAAATTATTTATAACTTATACATCAACCACAAAACACATTTTTAGAAGAATGTTTTTGTAGCCCCAAAAATAACCCCATTTTGGTTATATCATTAAATAATCCCTTCACTATTCCTAGATATAGTTTTCTATTATCAGAAAATTTATTATTAAATGTATGCATATTTCTATGTTATCATTAAAAAACTCTTTCCAAAATAAGATTTTTATTATTAACATATATTAATTTTCATATCATAACTTATTTTTTTCTTTTAATAACTTTTAAATTAAATTTAATTAGATGGTTAATTCACCCCTATTGATAATTACAATCCTATCAACATATTTCATTTTGAAAGATTTATTATTTATTGGTATTATTAAATTTTAAATGATATTTATTTAAAAATAATATTATTTGTGTTAATACGTTTTTTGTATTATTGAATTTTTTATTTATAAAAAATAAATGAATTAAAATTAGGTTTTATAATGTGAATCCACACTTTGTGCAGAACAACTATGCAAGAGAATGAGAAAACATAGTATTTTTTCTGTAATATTAATTTTAATTATATACTAACAAAACTAAACCAAATAGAATAATACCTAAATAACATTACATGAATCTATGAATTAATGAAAAATGAATTGAATTTATGTAAACAAAAATGAAGCAAACCATACAAAATTTCCATGAAACAATTATACCTAGGAAGAACTGACCCATCCCTAATCAAACTAATCTTACCCATCCCAATTAAAACTAAACTTCAATGTAATTATAAAAATAGATATAAACTAATAAAAAACTATGTGATTTATCTCTAACAAAAATAAAATTAATCAAACATAACAAACTTGACCAAGCTCGAATCAAATAAAATTGAACAATATTGAACTATACATAATGGAATGAAATAGAATTAAACTAAAATGAATTAAATTAATATGAAATATATTAAATTTACTTTAACTAAACCAAAACAAATAAGTTCAATATAAACTAAAGATAATTTAATTTTCACATAGAAACTGTAAAATGGTTGTTAACCATTGACAGTTTGTAAATTTTTTTTAAAAATTTATCAACTTATTTTAAGTTCGTCAAATGTTTTTAAAAAGTTTTTAAACATTAAATAGATTATAGTTTATAATTTACATGAATATAATTGACGAAAAATCTATAAATCATTCAAGTGGCTCTCTAATTAAATAATTATATGATGATAATGAATACTATAGTTATAAAATGGCTAAAAATCCATATACACATTTGGATGGGTCATTAAAATGAATTACAAGTTTGTTATAATATTGTGTTGAATCACTCAAAAATATAGATATATAATAAAAGGATAATATCTAATGTGGATGAATCTAACATATTAAGAAACATCATAGAAAGTACAAAATAATAGGAAATTTAGAACATTGAGAGAATAACTTTTTTATCAATTGGTTCCTAGATTATTTGATGATTCTTAAAATGTTGAATAATATATCGAGGAGATTAGTTGGGAGTTAATTTTAATTATTATAAAAATTCATGATATCTTTTGAAGATTCAACAAGAACAAAAGAATTTTGAGATAAAATTTATAATAATAACAAATTTATTTTACAACTATATTTGTTTTAATGAAGGATTGTTTTATATGTCAACATTAATCCAAAAATACTAGAACATTATGGATAAAGAATTTGGAACACAATAAATAAATGTATCAATTAATTTATTATTTAGAGTTTAAATCCAATTGAGATTGAAAATAAAAGATATAATCAATATTAATAAACTAAAAGTTTACATATTTGTATGTAAAATATAAAAACCTAAAAATTATTGAATAGTATAAATAGTTCAAAATACTCATTGAATATTTTAGTTTATATAATATAAATAAAATGTCTAAATATTAACATATAACAATGATAAAAAGTTTACACAAAGTAAATATTTAAATATTTAAAAATATATTTTTTATTAACATATAAACATATTAATTATTAACATATTAACATGTAAACATTAAACTATAATAACATGTACATATATTCAAATAATAATCTCATATAAACATTAAAATTTAATCATTTAATATAATCATAAAAACTTATAAACTATAAAATCTATCTAAACAAGTAAGAGTATAAAAATATAAAAAAAAATAAGTATTAATTTCTATACCGTACTCAATCCCACTCAGACATAACAAAACAAAATTGAAAAAAAAGGAACAAAATTACCCTAATAGACCAAAAATAACCAGACCATAATTAAATAAAATATAACCAAACTAAATACAAGAAAACCTTAACTAAAAAACTGTAACAATACATATAAAGACAATATCAATCATATTTTTTTTAACTACACTAAATGAAACTATTATAAACCAAACCAAAATTACAAAAATTGACTCAAACTAAACCAAATCATATTTAATTGTCCGTTATAAACATTATTTTAATTAAAAAAATAAATATTCCCAAAATTAAGTAATCTAATTTTAAAATAACAATTTATTTAAAAAAACTGGTTCAAACAACACTAGTCCATATTGTCCCAAAACTAAATATCCCTATAATATATTATTTATAACTAAACTAAATGAAATGATTTTGATTTAAAGATAAAATATAACCTAAATAGCTATTAATCTTATTAAACTCACCCAAGCCAAGTAATACAAAAAAAAATGAACAAAAATTAATATAACTAAATATAATTATACAATAAAACCATAAAAAATACAATAAAAATAATATTATTCTAGATATTCATTGAAAATTTTATAAAAGTTTGTTTTTTATTTTGATTTACATTATTTTTCCTCTATTTCGGATTCAACAATTAATTTTTTTAAAACTTAATTCAACATATCTCATGATTGGTATGTTAATATTTTTTTATAGTTTTTTACTCTTGTCTATGAATGATTTCATATTGAATAAATAAATTTACATTCTATTTTCTTTATAGTGGATTGTTTTGAACATAGAAGGGTATATGCCAGAAGAATTTTTTTTCATGAGCATAAAGAAGAAAGAATTATGTTCTATAAAATAAAATACATAAGAAAACATTATAAATTTTATTCTACTTGTTTAAAATAATAATATCTATTTTATAAATAAATATATCATCTACTTTTTAAAGAATCTTTTTCAAATTCACTTATTAATATTAATGATGAAAAAATTATGCCAAATTGTCTATTAAAAAAGATATTTGGTGATGAAAATTATTGGATATTAAATTATTTAACAAGAAAGAGTTTATTAACTACCATGTATTGGCACAATTCAAGTATCCCAAACACCCATATAATCACCGAGTTGTAATAGGCACATACAGATTCCGCTATAGAAAAACATATCCATGTTGTTGTGTGAATGAACTAAAAAGGTCATAGAGTGGTTCATGAAAGATAATAATGGATTATTTCCATCACTTCTCTTAGATACTTTTATGATTTTTAATACATACATTTCACTTATTTAGTCCTTATATGATGCAATGGGTGATGGAGATGATGATCCTAGAATGTTGATGAGTATCTTGATAGTGATGGTGATGTTGATGTTAAATATGATAATGCTTGTGAGGATGTTTGGGATGAGGTTGATGATAGGGATGGCCTTGAGGATATTCATGTTCAAAATGATTACTTTTTGGAGAGAAATATTGGTTAATTCAATTTCTCACTTGATATATATGACACAATTGACCATGTTGATGGTTATGAGTTAAATAGATTTTATATATTTGTTATTAATTATATTTTCTATTAGAAATATTAAAATTAAAAATATTATATATATATATATATATCTGTGTGTGTGTGTGTATGTGTGTGTGTAACGGGATTAAGGTTTTATTATAATGTTTGTAAGGGGCACAAGGTGTGTTGGATTATTATTTTCTATATACCAGTGGTTTAGATGATAAAATTGTATAGAGATATACCAATGATTCTATAAAATCATTAATATAATAAAATCATAATAGGGTTGTACTGATGATTAATTAAAATTATCATTATATACCAATCCCAACAAACAAACTCCCAATAGTTTATGAAATTTTAGTATAACCTAGACCAATGGCACCAATAGTTTTAAACCATTGTATATTTCTTGAAAATATCACATAATAGAAAACAATGTACTTTTTCATTTTTTTTCTTAATACAGTTTAAAATATAATTATAAAATATAATATGTCATGTAAATAGAAAAAAATAGAACCTCAGTCATTTTTAATAAAATAACATAATCCATGTTTTTCCATAAAATATTTAATACTTTATTTTTCAAAAAGCTTATAAAAAATGTGATGAAATTTAATGTTAGTTGTAATAAATAATATAAGATCGTGTATTAAAAACACAAAAAATCGATTTATTAGAAAAAAAATTAATTTTATTGTATTCCTATATATCTTTTATGTTTACAATTTTAAATAATTTTATCATCACCCTTACTTAAATAAATATTAAATCACCAATTGGTAACTTCCACTTAGAATCCAATTTTATTTCAAAAAAAAACTAATATATAAAAAGTTGTCTTTTCATGACAAATCCTCACAATTTTCATATCTACCTCATACTTGTCAATAATCATCCATAAAACACTCTAAAATATATTTCAAAAATTTGGATGAGACCAAAATTATTAGTAATGTATTTATAAAAATAAATAAAATAGTCATTATTCCATGATTAATCATAAAAAAGATCCTTTTTTAAATAAACATTAAGCTCAAAATAAATTATTTTCACCCAATAAATCATCTTCTTGGGATAAATATTTTCATAAAAAATTTCAGAAGAAATATTAAAGCGAAAAAATAAAACACGTAGATATTTATTTTCAATCATGAAGAAATCATGAAAACATTTTTAAAAAGATATACATTCCATCATTAAGAACTTTCATAAACTTCCCTTCAAATTAAACTAACTATCATACAACATAAAATCATATATATTTTCGTGAGAAATCCATAAAAATAATGGAAAACTAATTTAGGTGTTTTTACCTGATTTAAATTTGTAACAGGGAAACAAAAATGGCTTGATGGATAATAGTTAATTACATTCTATTATAGAGATTCGAGGTAGGTTCACCATTTTTGTTTCAACCTGATTCACAATATGACCCTTTTTGGTGTGAGAGATAGTCGTGTCAGGACTAGAAAACATGTCATTTTATATTGAGAATTAGGTCCCACAATTTAATAGTCCTAATGGAAAACTTTAGGGGGTTTAATGTTTTTATAATCATCCCATATAAGGTATAATGTCCTTAGATGCTACCCAATGGGTATATTTGTAGAGCCGTAAACACCCTATTACCATTTTTCCATGATTCATGGACCTACGTTCCAATGGTAGGCGCTCATTGAATTATTCGACCAACAAAAGATAAGGACTCCATTGGTCGAGAGGATGGTTTTTCAGGATCATCGCACCCTTTTGGGGAAATTATTGACTAAGAATAGACTCTCTAATATATTTATGAAAATTTTATATGTTCATGAATCCTTGGTTCTTTCCTTATCTTGTGTCTGTAGATTACCCCTTGGTCGCAAGATCAATCAAAAATATGTATGGGTCTAGAATCAACTATATGTATATTTGGTTATACATTGACAAATACATTAGTACATATTCAAGGTTATTCATCAATGTTACACTTTTATGGACACATTAATAATTTTCTTGTCTTTTACCAAGACAATGATGATTTAAGCCATGTGATGATTTTCTCTGGAGTTTATCATCATCCATGGGGTTGAAGATTATTTTTGATGTCAGGATCAAATCCACTAAATGTTCTTCTAAGATATCCTTGTGAGAGGAAAGATGATCCATGTAGTTTGGTGTCTCCTTACTGGGCATATCTCATTTTAGGGTCATGTGTCAAGGACCAATGCATGTAGTATACCACCATGTGTCTTCGACGTCCATACAGAAGAATCATAGTCAAGAATTCATGAAGGGATTACATAGAGGTGTCTGGAGATGCCCATAGAAGATATTTTCCCCGGGTTGAATATGAGACTACCAGTGATATGGCCCAAAGAAAATTCAGGTGATTTGGGTGATTTGGGTGTCGTTTTTTGACCATATAGATTCTTCCTACGTATCTCTATTATTTGGGAATTAAAAACATCTTAGTTATGTTTGAGTTGGGGATTACAGCCTTGACGTGGAATTTTTGTGGGTGGAATGATTGGGGTTTTCACATGGGATATGACAATTTGAGAGAAATAAGTCAGTTGGTATTCTTAAAAAGGATACCCTATCATGTTTGGGGGAATTTTTTGGGGTCTGACTTCTATAATTATTTTTCCTTGAGATTAGGAATTAGGCAGGCCTCCTATGTGTCCTGATTAGGGTAGGAATTAGTGTTCTCGTAGATCGTTGCATGGGGGTTATGTTTGGAAGCTTCCTACATGATCTCGGGCCATCATACAGGCATCGTATGTATCCTGGTTAGAATAGCAAGAGTTCCCATAGTTCCTTTATTTTTGGTATTATACCCAAGAGGAGCCCCATGTTTCTAGAACAATTAGGAGGATATTGACTCATGATGATATAGATGTTAGTTTGGGGATTACACCTAGGAGGATTCTATATCATTGGGGTCATGCATATGTCATAATCACCACCAAATTCTAAGACCATGTGGGCCATGATCAGTGCAAGAAACAAGAGGAGGTAGTGTTTCTGAAGATCATACAACCCACATCCTCTATAGATATATGGTAATAGAGACCAATGGGACAGAGATGGGTTTTAATATTCCAATTTCCCCTCCCATGTACATATTTGGGATTACCATTTCTTATGTTCTATCTAGACATGTCTCAGATAGTGCCTAAGTAGAGAAAGAGTGCCCCCACCACAGGAAGGTAAGAGATTTACCCAAAGTAGAGTTCCATTTTCGGTTCCTATGAATATAGGGGAAATTATTCCTCTTTCCAAATGTAAAATAATGTAAGCTTTCTCTTCTATATCACCATCCTTCATTAGAGGGATGGGATAATTATTACCCTTAACCCTGAAAATAGGGAGGTTCACATGAATATTTCAACATTGGCCCCTAGGTTACCTTGAGAATCTAAATATAAAGACTTTTCATGGGTTTGTACCATTTCAATGATTTCCCAAGTGACTTTTCATAGCATGGGTATGTAATCTTAGAAGGACATGATAACATGATTGAAGGTTTGATCATTCGAGTCTTCTATATTTAGAGGAGGTTTTAGTATGATTCCAATAGACTGGATAATGGCGGGGATTCTAAGGATGGGATGGAAGGGAATGATGGGGACCAGAAGGTGTAAAGCTCTTTGATACCTCATTCCACCTATAATTTGTTCATGTAGGGTGGGGTACCCTTCTTATAGAATATTACCATTAAGGTGGAGGGTCCATCCACATAATGAGGTGGTACATGGACCTATATGTATTCCCCCTACCAAGGTGGTAAGTGGACTTGGATGTGGTTCACGTACCGTAGTGGTACCTGATCCTAGGTTCTTCCCCTATTGGGTGGCGCTATGCTGAACTAGAATCCATCCATGTAGCGATGCACTATATTGTGTAGGGTTTCATCTTTGTAGTGATACTCTATATGGTATGCCAGATTAAAGAAGGGGAACTGACCTTATGTTTAATTTTATGTTCTTCTATGAAGGGCCTATGGTTTACAATTTTCCAATTATTATCATGACCGGTTAATATTTTTATTATGTTTCCTACCACTCATGGTACACGGTAGGTTTATGCTGTTGGAAAATTTTTGCGGTTTTGTACTCAATCGATCGATTTTCTTTGAAGTCTTTTATCGGTAAATTCCACGAACTCTAAAAAATAAAATCCACTTGATGTCTCCCTTCAGGGTGTTTTTATATAGTTTCGACAAGGTTGTATTTATTGGTCACACGACACCTTTTGCGGATGCCCACAATGTGATCACTTGGCCTATGGATGACTCAGTCAACTGAGGATTATGGGTCTGAGTTTCTTAGTGTATACAGTTCGTGGTAGTGGTAATCACCACCTCAGTCCTACTAATGGATTTTTGTTTTGCAGGACACCTTTGGCTTTACCTCACCCATGAAGCGTTTTGGATTTGGAGGGCATTTTGTAATGGTTTACCGCTCAGTCTTGTTTTCTCCAATGACATTAGTCGCAGAATGAGTCATACATAGAGGCAATATTCTCCTCCAAAAACTTGGTTTCTAGAAAATTCTAACATTTTTGTCTCCATTTTTCATACTAATCAGTTCATGGGGAATACCTTATGCATGTCATTCTTGGGATTTAGTACATGGACCGTATTGGCTCATTCATAAAATTTTGCTTCTTTAACATTTTTCTCTAAATCCATCAATGCATAAATTTTATTTTTTTACAAAATTATGGGATAATTTCATTATACATTGTAATGTTTTTTGGACCCTACAAATTCCCCCCATCATAATGGGTTTTGATTTGGGCGAAAAGAAGGCTATTCCGATATAGAAATTGATCTTGATATAAACTGGTTTGTGGTAGAAATGTGGACCTGGTGGGGGACCATGCCTATATATATGGGGGTCCAAGTCATTTTTCTTTTATCTAATTTTTGTAAAACATTGTTCTCATTATATTTTTCATGTCTTATTTTCTTCCACATACTTCTCTCTTCACTAAATCCTTCAACTGCGAACAGTGATTTTCATTTTGTGAATCAAAATCCCTTCATGGTCGCTCTCGTCTACCAACTAATTTTTAAATCCATGAAATGAACAATGATTCGACAAATTGTGAGTTAAGGATTTCATGTACTGAGTGTCATACATGGGTTAACTCCTCCCTTGAACATAATTTTGAACACACGTACTAAACATTAATTTTACAATTGGTGTGATTGTAGTTCCATATAGTGAGGGTCGTGTGTGGTTTTCCTGATCTGTGAACTGTTAGGATTGATATCCAATGCCCCACTGGATTGTACCTCATGATTTTCTCTACAAACTATATTTTCATGGTGAACGTGTTACTCGAACAGTTTTTTGGTTCAGTATGCAGAATACTTTGTTATTCAAATATCATTAGTTGATATTCCATTTTTTGATCATTTTTCAATGATATTATAGACTAACCTTTTGCATAATATTTTTGTGAAGAAAAAGATAGATCATCCACATATTATTGAAAATGAATTTTTGTTGTCAATACATCCACCAATCCCTTTTTAGTTGATGATGAAATTCAGAAGAATATGGTAAACTCATTTGATGAGAAGAACCCTTTATCCAAGTGCATCTATCCTTATCAAATCTACTTACAATAGGGTATAGTTAACATCCAATTTCATACATGACTCTTATTTGTGGATTTGGTCTACTGTTTGATACAACAATTCCAACACCATGTTGGTATGACCAAACTACTTCTTGGATATTTTATTCAACCATTCAAAAGGACCTAGTTTCGTTAAAATGACGATTCATTTAGAAGGATATTGTTATTGGGTGTGTATTTATCTATTCTCCTCGAGATCTAGAGGTTTCTCTATAGAAGCTAAATGAAACGACCCATTTCAACCATAGAATAGTATGATGTGGCATAAAAAATGAACAACATGGTTTGTTATCAAAGCAGGACATTTTTTTATGTCAATTTTTATTTTGTTCAGTTTGGGGGTGGAATTTCTATGTTCTTCAGAGAATAGAATAATTCCAAGTTGAATTGTAGACTGTGTGGATATATGACATTTATAGGGTATCATATTCATTTGATCATCAGACTGGTTCCCTTATCCTGTATCTTATGAGTAGTTGGAGTCTAGATAACAGTAATATTAATTTATTCTATATGGGGGTCTTCATTAGCCTCTAGGTTGTTCAGCTGATTTAGAGGGAACCCATTTTTATGGATATGTTTGATGAGTTTCTTCCACCTCTTTATCTACATTTAATAAAATGAATTCTTTTTGGGCCATAGTGCTTCACTGTTACCCTTTCTGAAAGTGATAATAATTCATGATCAACTGTTTTTTAGATAGTAATCTCAACTAGATGTCTATTTGAATCACAATCTAGGATAAATAAAATAATCAAATAATTCCCTAATTTATTCCATATCTAATGGTCTCGGTGAGAATAGTTTGACTATTTCTAGGGTTTCAAGGAAAACCCCAAAAACATTATATGTTTTTCATTGTCATACTAATTTTTTACTAAAACTAGTTTACTGTAGGCTTAATAAGTATTGTAATGACCCATAATTTACATGTAAGTTTTTTTAAATATGGGAATTTTACGATTCTAGAAAAATTGATGGTGTGTGATTCTGAGGTCCGGAGTGCTTAGAGTGAATTTCAGAACATTTTTTTTGTGTACGTTCAGTAAACGTGCAGGTGGGTTTTTCTAAATTTTTAATCAGTTATCAGAATTGAAATATGAGGGCACTGTTGAACACACGGTGCTTGTATTCACTTATGAAGACCTTCACCTTGACCGCAGTAGGTCGAGGGTAGAAGTTAGTTTTTCACTAATTTGTGGAAGAATAAAAATAAAATAAAATGGTGTAACATTTTATTTTTATATTATTTTGGAACTCCCGTGTAGATGTTTCACTGGTGGGGACCACTTGATCTAAACCTCCCATGAGAGGTTATGGTGGTGGGGACCATGTGAGTATAACCCCCCCCCCCCTTTATCTCCCCTTTAATGGGAGAAACCCACAAATTTCTTATTAAATGTGGTTGATCCACTTCAACTCCTCCAAATTTTATTATTCCAACTCAGTTAATTAATTAAGACTTTTTGAATTTATGAAAATTAATTAAATAGACAACAAAATCTATTATGTTGGATAATTGGCATTTTTGGTGGAATTCGGAGAAAACTCTCCAACGAAGAACATCGCCTTCGACTCCGACTTCATCCATGGGATATTTGTTGACATGGAACATCTTCAATGTCAACAATCCGATGGTTGAGGAAATGTCAATGTCACCAACATCGGTCTATTCCAAATAAAATCGTCTACTTCCTAGTGAACAATCTTTAACGAATCAAACAAACAAGTTAGGGTGGGTGTTTTAATTATTTTCATTTACCCATTCATGATATTATTGTTTTTGTTCAGATGCTTGCTACCACTCTAAAATGGAGGGTTTGGGCCAAACAAACATGGCCCGACCCCTCCGTCATTCTTCTTAAATGGAGTATCCTTTTCGATGAAATAAGGTAAATTTAGTGACTGCGACAGGTGTCGATGATTAGAACCAGTGGAACTCGAGAGCTTCTAATGAAGGCACAGAGCCCCACCACCCCACGGCTTCCACGCCCCACGTCGCTCTGTCATCCGTGGCTATCACCGCCTCGTGGCCTCACCACGCTGCCCTATGGCCTCACCACGCCACCCTGGCTGGGCCGCCTCGCAGCACCCTCGTGGCCTCCACCTTCCCTGTCGATCTGCTCTGATCTATCCACCTCGTAGTGGCCCATGCCCTTACGGAACCCCCCACGGCCGAGCCGCCCCAAGGCCTCCTGGAACACCCCTCAGACGAGTTTCCCCATGCCCTCATGGCACCCCCTCGACTGAGCCACCCTGTGCCCTCACGAAACCCCCTATGGATAAGCCTTCCAGTGCCCTCGAGGCACCCACGCGGCCGAGCCGCCCCGTGCCAACATGACACCCTATAGCTGATATGCCCCACGCCCCTGCGACTCCCTCACGGCCTCGCGGCCCATGCGGCCAACCGGTCTGGGCCCAGAATGCTGGGCCACCCAGCGGGGTAGGCCACCCAGCTGGTTGGGCCAGACCCAGCGGGCCAGGCCGCCCAGTAGGCTGGGCAGACCCCATGGGTCAGGCTGGGTCTACCCGAACCGGGTTGACCCAGGCCGTGTCAGATCTTGTCGGTCTGACCGAGTCATACCGGACCCAGACCGGATACAGCTCTATACATTACATGGTCCATAACATTGGAACCGAACATCTGATTGATGAAGCACCAATGGCGATGAAAGCCTTGGAGTGAGATGGTCCTTTATTTATAACTCATTGGAGATTTGGATAATACTGGGAAACAGTCTGGTTGGATTGAGCACGAATCCAGCCGGGACCTCGGGACAAAAAGCCTAATGACACACAAACCAGGCGTCCGAATGATGCGTCGTTTGTTGAGTTGAAACACATATGACATGGCGGTCCATTGAGATACTTATTCGCGAAACTTCATTGCAGTTGGAGTATCAACCAATAGATTGTGGAGAGGATCCTCCCAAAGACGAGCAAGCATAGTGTGGGAACCCGTAGCTAGCTATGACTTGAAGAATGTAGAGCGATCTTGTGTGGGTCAGTACTTAGAGTGATCATCTATCGATCATTACCTAGCGATCCTTTGTGGGTCAGCACCTTATGATCCTGTGTGGGTCAGCATGTAGCGATCCTGTGTGGGTCAACAACTAGAAATCCTATGTGGGTCAGCACTTAGCAATCCTATGTGGTTCACCACCTTGCGATCCTATGTGGGTTAGCACCCGGCGATCCGGTGTGGGTCTTCCTCTTAACAGAGTTAGATGATTCAGTAGTTACATCTAATAATCTCTACTATAGTACATAAGTTATACATGGAATGAGCTGAGTTCATACATGGGGGGAACATTCATTTGTGGTAATACCTTGGTGGTATTCTTCTGTGTGGCATACATGTGTGATACTTTCCCTTGTGGTTTTCCTTTTTTTGTGGACCAATTGAGATTTAGGATTTTGGGTCGGACCCTGTTTTTCCTCATGATTGAGATGGGTATACATGATAACTTAGATATATGTATGGGCATATACATAAGTTGGGTTGAAATTGGACTTCATGCTTTCAGATTTATCCTTTGTGGATTTTGTGAGACATTGAGGGTCTCGGGATCTTTACTGAGTATTGTTATACTCACCCATACATGGTCTATGCTCACACCTCATTGTGTTTGGTGCAAACTATGGAGAGCGTTGATCGAGGTAGATACTACCAGGACTGGATGGTGCTCTAAGGTGGACCATACGGTGTGTCAGTATACAGAGGATATGGGTGGACGTGGAGTGGTGAGGAGGCAATCTGTACCTACCCTTCAGGTAGGAAAATCATAGGATGACCCAACAGTTGTCTTTCTCTTTCTTCAGATGTATTGTATTCAGTTGTACTTGTACTTTCCAGTTGGGCTTGTATTCTAGCAACTTTTACTTACTACACTCACTCTCTTTACTATTTAGTTTACGTGAGTTTGTATCTAGATGTTTTCTTGGTTTCATGAGATTACATATTATAAAGGTAATGCCTTATTAGTGATATGGAATACGCCTTCAGTACTAATCTCCAACTCCTATCCTATGGAAGGCGGGCTTGGGGTAGTCACGGTATGGTGCCCCGAGGATGGGTTGTTACAAATTAGTATCAGAGGAGGCGGTTCAATAGTAGAACATAGGACACTGATCTTCCTTTTAACGGCAATAGTTTTAAGTGTAGTGAGTGTGGTTATCAGTTTAAGGAATCCATGGTTAATGCGGCGGCCAACGTATCCATACACCAGGACCCTGACATCATATTTCTGACTCAGTGCATAAAAAAACTGATTGCGTGTGTGTTTTGAAGAGTTTTCTTTGTGATTTCATTGAGTCATCTCACGAGGTATAACTTTTTGACCATGGAACACCTGTTTCTTTTCAAGATTACTCGACGAAGATAGTCAGCTAGGGTTCCGAGAGTTTTACGCATTGATAGACCACAGAGCGATGAGGCCTCAGGGCAAGGCCCTCTTCTAGTAGAGGCATCAGCAGAGGAACCAGATGTACCATTACCCGTTGGGCCACCGATGCCACCAGCCCTAGCAGTAGAGAGTGCATGCCGCTTTAGCGCATTGCACGAGTTCCAGCACTTGAGGCCACCCAGGATTAGGGGTGAGACGGACCCACCAGCGACTAAGGATTGGTTGGAGGCTATAGTGAGAGTCTTCTGACTGGTAGGGACACCAGCTAATCTCATGGTGAGGCTTGCCTCCATCCTTCTACAAGAAGCAGCAAGAAGATTGTGGAGCTTGATGCTCTAAGTACACGATGAGGTAAAGCATATTTTGGTAGACAACGAGAGCTTGTTTCGTGCAGAGTTTGTCCCAGCGAATCTTCACAGAAGGCACATTCAAGAGATACTTCATCTGCAGCAGGGTAGAATGATTGTGGCGCAGTACTCAGCAAGGTTCAATTACCTCTCATACTACTCCAAAGATATGGTGCATCACCTATTCTTCAGGGCATGAACCTTCGACCAGGGACTCAGGTGGGAGATCTAGGCTTCGATGATCTCACTCTGCATCTGGAAGCAGGCGGGGGTGTTAGAGAGATCCCTCATAGTGGAGAGTTTCCTTGGTGAGAAGTCATGAGCATCGAGACCAACTACTAGTCATCTCGTAGAAGAGCCTTCCGCAACTGGTAGTAGACAGAAGTCAGAGAGGTTCAAGAGGACCAGACCTATAGGTGGATGACCAGAGGATTCAGGATCAGTTGTTCAGGGCACCTGAGGCAGAGCCAGTCATGCCAGGATCGGGCAGTGTTACACTTGCTGCCGGAAGGGTCACATGGCTCGTGAATGTTCGACCCGCCGTACGAATGATCAGAAGACAGTCGAAGGACCACCTAGTAAGAGATAGATATTTTACCGAGGAGTCCGCAGGGATCAGGAGGAAGTGGCAGAGGAGTTGGTCTTGTAGCTGGCGGTGGATGACAATTTGAGATTTTACCGCCACCACAACCAAGAAGTCAACCCTGACCACATGGATCAGAAGGATAGGGGAGAGCCCACCTCCATACAGCAAAGGCCTACGATCACGATGCTTTGGAGATGATACGTGGTATGATCTGTGTCTACTCCACCATAGCTGCAATAGTTATAGACATAGGTGTCAATCATTCTTTTATTACCACTACCCTAATTCGGAGCTCAATGATTCTGACGGAGCTGTTGGATCGATCCCTATGACTAGAGACTCCTACGGGAGTGGATTCGATGATTACACACTAGTGCTGGCAGTGTGAGCTTACTCTAGGAGGTGGGAGCTTCGGCTGGGATCTCCGAGTAGCGATGTCAAGGCCTTACGATTTCGTCTTAGGTATGAATTGGTTATATTCATTCTATTCTCATATTGACTATATTAGGCTCAAAAAATGTGATGTGTCTGCATAGATGGGATGAGCTTCAACTTCACCGGAGAGAAGGAAGCCTTTAAAGCATATGATGGACTTACCTGGAAGAGGGTGCAGCCAGTTATTCATTAGTTGGCAATCCTTACCCTCAGATTAGTTTATGTAGATAGTCTGAGATATCCTGTAGTGGTGGACCAGTACATAGATGCCTTCATTGATGATGTTTCGGGTCCACCTCCTCGTAGAGAGGTGGACATTTACATTGACTTGTACCCTGGGATGGCACTAATATCTACACCAGTGTATCGAATGTCTCCCATGGAGCTTCGTGAGCTACGGTTACAGCTAGAGGAATTTTATTGTAAGGGATTCATAAAACCCAGTGTTTCTCCTTGGGCAGCCCTGATATTGTTCTCTAAGAACGCAGATGGGAGTTTGAGCCTTTGTGTAAACTATTGGTGCCTGAACCAGGTGACCCTGAAGAAATAGTACCCACTTATGAGGATTGACGGCCCCTTTGATCAACTGAAGGGAGCACGGTCGTTCTTGAAAATAGACCTCAGATCAGGCTATCATCAGCTCAAATTACTAGACGAGGATGTGAAGAAGATGGATTTCAGATGTCGGTACAACCATTACGAGTTCTTAGTTATTCCATTCGGTGTAACCAATGCTCCAGCATCGTTCATTGGACTCATGAACAGGATCATTCATCCATACCTTTATCACTTTGTAGAAGTCTTCATTGACGCCTTTCTGATCTACTCGACTACTGAGGAGGAGCATGTCTATCAATTGTGGGTTGTAATGGATACACACCAAGAGCACCAGCTATATGGTAAGCTCTGGATGTGCCAGTTTCGTATCTGAGAGGTTCACTTTCTAGGACATGTCATATCGGAGGCTGGAGTTGCAGTGGATCCAACAAAGATTGAGGCAGTACTTTCTGGGGAACCACCTAGGAGTGTGACAGAGGTATGGAGTTTCCTGGGTTTGGCTTCATACTACCAGGTATTTGTGACGGATTTCACCAGAGTTACAACACCACTTTCAGAATTTACAATGAAGGGGAAACACTTCATGTGGTAGGAGAGATTCCTGTAGAGTTTTCATGAGCTGAGGCAATGGATGACTAGTGCCCCCATCTTGATGCTTGCAGAGGAGGGAATAGGTTACGTAATTTACTACGACGAATCAGGGACTAGACTCGAATATTTCCTAATGCAGGAGCGAGTAGTGATCACCTATGGTTCTCAACACCCAAGACAGAATGAGCAGAACTATGCTACCCATGAACTGTAGATAGAAGCAATGGTCTTTGCAATGAAGATGTGGTGGCATTATCTGATGGTCGAACATTTTACAATCTACTCATATCAAAAGAGTCATAGGTATATCTTCTCTCAGAAGGACCTGAACCTGAGACCACAACATTGGATTGTGTTCCTCCAGGACTATGAATTTGAGATATTATATACTCCTGGGAATAGAATTTTTTAGTAGATGCACTCAGTAGGAGGTCTGGTATACAGATTCTATGTGAGGTGACAGAGCGGCTGGCCGCTTTGCAGATATCATTTGTAGAAAGAGATGGAGCATCATTTCTTCAGTCTCTTACAGTCACTCCCTCAATTCTTCAGCGAGTCAGGGAGGTGAAATGTGGTACACTAACTGCAAGATGAGACATGCTCAGATATTCACAGGACATGCACCTGATAGATTTCCTAAAGTTAAGGTGCACGTCATCCTCTTTAGAGGACGTACCCTGGTACCCGTGTCACTTCGGGAGGAAGTGATGAGGTAGTTACAAAAATCCCCTTTAGAGGTACAACTAGGAGTGTAAATGATGTACCAAGATCTTCGAAAATAGCATTGGTGTCCGGGAATGAAGGAAGCAATGGTAGAGTTTGTTTCTCGGTGCCACACATATTAGTAGTTGAAGGCTGAGCAGCAGGTACCAGAAGTCTTGGATCAGCCTTTAGAGGTCCTAGATTGGAAGTGGGATGTTATATCTATGGGCATCATGGAAGGACTTCCATGTACATCCATGGGACATGACTCAATTTTGGTGATCATCAAAAGACTCACCATGTCGTCCCACTTTCTACTAATCAGAGAGTAGGGATCAGTAGAAAGCTTGGGACACCTCTATGTGCATTAGATTGTGTGGATAACCGGGGTACCCTTTAAGATTGTCTCCAATCATGATGCACGTTTTATATCCTGGCTATGGAAGGGGTTTCAGGAGGCTTTAGGGAGGTAGCTTTGTTTGATCACCGTTGTCCATCCTCAGGCGGATGGACAGACTGAGTGGACCATTCAGACCCTCTAGGACATGCAACGTGCTTGGGTCCTCGACTTCAGTTACAGCTGGGAGAATCACTTTCCATTGGGGTAGATTTCATTCAACAATAGTGTTTACACTCCTTTCCATCACAGAGTATAAATGAATGAGAATAGAAATACCTTGAGCCCAAAGTGATTGATCCTTTGAAGAAACATCGAAAATTGACAAAGGCATCAAAAAAGATTCAAATGCACTTGGGATGCGCATGTTCCACCAAGGTCACACAATTATACTTGCGCGCCGCCCAGTGGTCGCACAGGTGACTTGCGCGCCCTCTTTGAATTTCTCCTAGGGTCTTCACCAACCTAAAAATACCCCCGGTGGACCCCCCCCCCATTTCAGGGAAAAAAAATTCCAGAAACTCAGATTTGAGCTCTGATGCCCTAGTCTCTTCTCAAGGCTTCTAAAAATTTCTAAGGAAATTTCTTACCTAGAACGGAAGATCTAAAGAGGGGGATTAAGGCCTGAGTGTTGAAACTCATCAACACTTGCGTGCCTAGGTGCCCAACCCTTAAGGGAAATTTCCACACTTGTGTGCCGCCTTACCCTCTCAACAGAACTTGCATACCACTCTTCAAGAAGCCTCTAGGATAGTACGAAGGGCATAAGCCAAGTCTCGCCCAAGTATTATCCTAAGGATTTATTGTCGCACAAGTACCCATGTGTCATGCATGTATACTTGTGTGACGAGGACTTGCGTGCCTACGCAGGACATGCACACCACCTTCTTTTTTTGTGTTCCCCTCCTGCCTATTTTACCTCTCTTATGCCAATCCAACCATCCTCTTCAAGATTAATCCTTCAGAACTCTCTCCAAAGCCATTCATGGTATGATTTCCTTGTTGGCGTCATTATCTGAAAGGAATTCTGTGGAACATCTCTTAAAACCTAGTGATTTACATATCATTATGTCACTAAGGATAGATGTTTCATTCATTCAACCTCATCATTTAAAATGAAAGAATCCTTAACCTAGGCCTCCTTTTCCGGAGTAATCCCCAGTCCATGTTCTAATTAATTTGGGAATCCTCCTTAGGAGTAAGCCCCATGTCCCTTAACCTGGGAATACTCCTTAGGATTAATCCCCAGTCTCAAATATGGGCATCCTCTTTAAGAGTAAGCCCCAAGTCCCCTAATCTTGGAATCCTCCTTAGGAGTAAGCCCCATTCATAATTCCCTTAACCTAGGCTTCCTTTTCAGGAGTAAGCCCCAGTCTCAATGTTCCCAAATCTGGGCATCCTTTTCAAGAGTATGCCCCAACCATAATTTCTCAAATCTGGGATTCCTTTTAAGGATTAATAACCAGTCTCAAATATGGTATTCCTCCTTAGTAGTAAGCCCCAAGTCCCTTAAATTCTAAAATTCCTTTAACCTGGGCCTCCTCCTTAGGAGTAAGCCCCAGTCTTAATTTCTCTTAACCATTCTTAATTTACATTTGATCCGGGCTTCCTTCCCAGGAGTAAAACCCAATCATAAGTCCCCTCCTAAATTGTGAATCTTCTTCAAGATTATTCCCTAGGATAGAGTATCCAAATCTCCATAAAGTACATACACCTTTATAGACCCTGTTCCAAGATTTATTCTTTGAAATAAGTCCAAATCTCTATCTTTTTGGGCAGTCATACATACATATTTCCCACATCATTTTCTATGGTTGTATCTTTTGTGGCACAATTGTCTGGATATACCAATACCTCTTGTTTCTCACACCGAGCATGACTCACGTGAGCTTAGAGTGTAAAAGTATTTATAACATCTTTCTTTGATCCATCAATCATACATAAACATCATACTCCCTTAATTGAACTATGTGGGTTCTAATTTCTTTTCTAAATAAAGGATACGTAGGTAGCCCATCTGTGGGTATGATCCAGACTCTGAAATAATCCATGTCCTTCTGAATGATAATAAACTTCAAGTGCCCCACTGAGTGCCTTTATAACCAGTATGGTCATCATAATGACAAAGAGACTTTTGTATAATGTATTAAAGGATACCATTGACTAAGAATCTCTAACAAATACAAATTATTCTCTATCCATGAAGAACCTCGAATACATATAAAAGATTCCCTAAATTTCTTAAATATAAATCATTGATTGTCATATCTAAAGAAAAGCTCATTTTATATTTGGTAATTTAATAAGGATTCGTGAACATAACTTAAATCTATAAAGAGGGTTGTAGAGTAGATAATAATTTCCCACAAAAAAGTTGTGATGAGTTTGACCTCCCATACTCTCAACCAATGCAAATCCCTAAGCCTCATTAGTCCATAACTAATAAGAAACTACCTTTGGAAATTAGGTCCAAATGGATATGGAATCATTGGATGTTTCCTATTCTACGAACAAACCCGTTAGAAATTGATTGGAATGTTTGAGCCTTCAATAAACGAGGTCATAACCATTTCCAGAGGAAAGAAAAAATGGTAAACCTGACGTGAATCCTTAACCAAGTTGAAACGATGTTTTCCCTATTTGTTAAGCCCCTATTTAAACTCAATGAGAGGGCCAACAAGACAGTTAATAACATATGTGCTTATCCAAAATATGTAGTGGATGAACTTATCTTGATTACATCTGTTATATCAAACATGCACTATTTTCCATGATCTTCTACGTTATAGAAATGGATTCTCTTAAGTTCACACCCATGAATACTTCTACTGTGAATGCCTCTACTGCTACTCCTGTTGGATCATCATCTGCTCCGAGGATGACATCACCTACTGAGCGTCTTCATTGCTGGGTATCAAATGCACTGGTTAAGGAGTACCGTCAAAATAGTACTATTCCGACTCTGGAGGCCGCTCGATAAGCCCTCCATGTCCATATTTCATCCTGTTCATCCGGACAGCGATGACCAGCGATCAAGAAGCAGGTGGTGACAACCACCGTCTCCAACCGTTTCGGGACGTTATCCCCAGAACTCAATCACCTTTCACTCCCATATTCTGGGGAGGTGAATGATTAGGTACCTTAGGGCCTTAATTCAAGGAGACAGGAGTCCTTCTCAAGGGCTCCCATCAGCAATCGCCGCCAGACTCGTGCGATAGTATGCCCTCAACATGATGAGGGTATCGTCTCCAAGAATTCGGCTCAGGTTCTTTGAACGTGAGCAGGCAAGACGAACCACTAGAGGCGAAATCTGGTCAATAGTGAGAAGGTTCTCATCTTTTACATCTCCAGAGAAGTCCGCCAACCTATCTTGGTGGCAAGCAATGAGCGGGCACACACACCCGTCCATTTTAATTCCGCTGTCTAGCAGACTCATCTGGAAGAAGCACGCCAATCCCGCCCGACAATTCTAGCAGAGTACTATAGACAGGAACGTACACCTGTTTATAAATAATCATCTAGTCATCAGGCTCGTCTGAATACATACGATGGATCCCACCAACCCAATGTGTCGAGAACTGGTAAACAGGCACATAAACCTACTTACACTCATCAATCCTGCCAGTAGCCTTGTCTGTCAGTATTGAAGGAAGCTCGTCAACCACATTCGATGGAGAGAAATCATAAGGCACATACACCTTCTAGTATTGATCAAGACTACCAACGGTATCATTTGGTAACACTCGGAGAAGTCAGTCAGAAAGCTCCGACGACTAACAGGAGCCAGACTCAACTATCTGCCCCTACACTTCAGTACTGTAAGGATTTACTTGTAGGAAAATGAGGACAGGGGAAGGCACACACACCTAATCCAAGCACGGAATGGACGTATATACCAGTTCCGGCATCTAAGGTCACCAAAAATATTCTATCAATGGTTAAAGAGGAGAGGAAAATCCCTGCTCATATTCTGGATGCCTTCCAGGATATTATAACAGCTTCAAAAGCATCTTAGGGAAGGACACATAAATCTATCCCTACCAGTGGAGTGACACATCAACAGTTCACTCCAGAAGAGACACACACCTCTATTCCAGTCCAAGAGGGTTGTGGGTCGTACTCCCCCATATCATACAGACAACCAAGTCAAGCACATACACCTAATTTGAGCAGACATAATCTGCCTAACCTGATCATTTCTCCTGAGAAGGCACATACACCATCCCATAATGACCACTTTCATCAACAAGTGGTCACTAAATTGTGTAAGAAGGCATCTAAGAAGAAGAACTTCCCAACATAGTCAAGAAATCAATGGAAAATCTATAATAAGGCCTTACTCGATGTTGGAGTTCATGATGCACTCAGACAATTATCTGTTGCAACTCAAGATTCAGCTCTCTCAGTTCCTAATTGTGGGAATATTAATTTTGAAGGTCTTTATTTGACACTTCCTCATGAAGGCTTTCATCATGACAATTCAGTCGATCTCAAAGTTTCAACTTCATATGAGATCCACAGGAACCCTCTGTGTGGTCAGAAGACCAAAGAGAAAAATGTTTCATCTTTTGTTGTAACCCACCATGGTGGTCCTCCCCATGATGATGAATTTAGCTGCGAAATTCCTCTCCACGGTAGTAATTCGCATTGTCTCAAAAATTCTTCAGGATACAATGACGCGACGAGAAATCTCTCTTATCTTGAGGCACTTGAAAATTTGAAGCCAATCATGTCTGATGCTTTACCGCTGGCAGGTGAAATACTTTCTCAATCAGACGATATACTGAGGTGTAGGTCATTCACTGAACCACGCCTTGGTCGTTCATCTTCTAATTTGATCAGTGAATTCTCTACCAATATTGTTGAATCCGATGAATAAACAAGGAAGCACTAAATTAGGGTTTAATCAGGTAGAATAATCTTCATTCAATAATAAAGATGAAATTCTGAATATGAAAAAACAACTTGTGAAAGGTGAAGTGCCAGTTATGTTTTGGCCTTTGGAAGACTCTCAGTATGATATTCCAAAGATGTTGACGGAATATGGAATTCATAATATTCGTCTCAACATATGGAAAACTCTTTGTCAGTTGAAAAAAAATATTATATTATGATGAATATGAAAATCATATCAAGATAATATAAGGGTTACAACACCAAATTTACTTGGCCTCTCTCTCAGTTTCTCGATATCTGAAGGCTGAAAAGCAGTAGAGAGGCCTTCAGTGTTCATGCCTTGGTACACTAAGATGATTGCGCCAGTTAATTTCCAATTCCCCATCTATTATTTATATCAGGGGATGAGGTGTTCATGTATCACTGCATTTCATGGTGCTCTCTAGTCAGCAAAGCCTACTGAAAATGGTCTAATTCAATGTTATTTCCCATTGACGGCCACAGTCAATTGGATTTGTTTGTAATCAAAGACTTGTCAAGAACAGGATTCAACTAGTTGTTCTCAAAATCAAGAATACAGGGAACAATAAGTTTAATTAAACCTGCATCAAGCGAATGAGAATATTGAACATGCCTCTCGTTTGGAGAAATCACCGCATCAAGTGACAGAAGTTTCAGAAATCATCCAAAGGTCTTTTGAGCCGGGTGATAAAATTTGATTCAGGTTGATGCATCCAGCCATTTTTCGGACTATAGTCCGCAAGATCATGAGATCTTACAAGAAGGTCTCAGATATATCATGTCATGAACCACCCCAGCTTGCCAGATTAGGGACTCTTTTAACCCACCCTCAGAATCAACAAATAGGATTCGAGGAGTTGAAGGGAACAACAGGAACAGCCCCTGTCCACCAGACTAGGGACTTTTTCAAATCCCCAATCTTTTCCTCAGATAAATTCAGTCTTCTCCCGATTAGGGATGAATCCCCAAGAGGAACGAAGAGCCAAATTATCAGGAGATTCCCTCCAAATTACGGTTCCTCTAGAGGTTCCTGAGGGATCAAATAGACAAAAGGCAATGTCTCATCAGATACATGGAAGAAGGAAATATCGTAGAAATGAAGATAGAAAAGATGCAATGCATTATGAATCAATTAATGTCATCAATGTTGTTGTTTCTGATCCACCAGATGAGGCTCACTCAGAGGGATCAGATGAAGAGGTTCCTACTCAAGAAGTTGTATGCACAGACACAAATGAAGAAGGTGTGCGTACACAAAATCAAAGGCTTACCCAGAATCTAGGTGTTATTTCAAGAAACCCATATCCCCATCTCTAAAAGGGATACAACAAGATGAATGGAAAGAATCAGGTTACATACCCTTTCTCTTGAGAAGGCCAATCTCTCTCACTAGAGAAATGATTTGCACAACAAGAGTAATAAATGAAGGAATTAAGGAGGATGAATGAAGAACTACTTCAGGGATGTCTTCCTCCTAAATGTTCTGTAGTCAGTCAGACATGAGAATTTGTTTCAGCTACTGAGATGGATCAAGAATATCATCCTCTATCAGTACACTCTCACAGGTCTAATCCTACGGGTCAAATGCTGCCATCAGTTGTGGTACCAGTTGCCACATCTATTCAAGCTCCAGTCAATGCACCTGTTCACGTCCAAGCTCAACTAGATGATTCTCAAAAGTTAATAACTACTATTGAGTCATTAACAACACGTTTTGGAAGCTACGGAGGGAATTCATGGTCAAATTCAACTAGAAAAGAGAGCTTTCCCCAAATGGGATGATGCAATTCCTTGCCCATCAAATTTTACAATTACCACATTCCTAATATTTAATAGTTCGGGAGATCCAGAGAAACACTTAACACTTTTTGTTTCTCGTTGCGATCCTATGATGGGAACCCCTCAGAAATAGGAAGTAGTTAAGATCAGGTGTTTTTTACAGTCATTAGAAGGGCCTGCTTATTTCTAGTATACAAGTTTGCAATCCCAGTCAATTACCGGATGGGAGGATCTCTGTCAATGATTCCTTCATCAATTAAGCTCAACATTTCCAAAGACAACATTTTTTTATCTTACAAACTGTAAGAAAAGAAAAATGAAAGGGTTTCATATTTCATTGCTCGCTAGAAGGGATTAACATATTCCCTGAGCTTATCACTCCCTCAAGAAAAATTGTTACCAATCTATGTGGAAAATCTGTGTGATGAATTACGCACGCCATTGATCCCTGTGAAATAAACAGGAGGGTTTCAAGACCTTACTTCAATCGCTAAATAGATTGAAGATTCTCCTGTGAAGTCTAATGAAAAAACGCGTGTAATTCCATCAGAACCAGGAAGGAGAATGTGTAGAGAAGAGACTGCTACAGTTATGCTTAAACAAGCACCTGTACCTGCTTCAACTTCAAAACCTTCATCTTCCCGAAGGGCTCCACCTCCTGAGCGTCAACAACAGAGACCGTTTACTCAAGACGATCAAGGAGATCAAATATGGAAAAAATTTATGAGTTGAAGAGAAAATTTTACTCTTTCCGAAACAAACAGGATCTGGGTTACTTCATTTCATCTTTGGAGAATAATTTGGTTCAGCTGCGAAGGCCCAAAAGGCCAAACAATGAAGGATATGAAGACCGTCCCAACTATTTCCCATTTCATCAGATGTCGGGGCATCCCATTCAGGAGTGTTTTGTCTTCAAAGATCTCCTGCAAAAATTGGTCGACTCTGGACAAGTCAAATTGAAAGGTTTTTCAGCTCATGTAGCATGTGTTACTGCTACAGTTCTAGAGGAGTAAGGCAAATGGCACGAAGTCAAGAACAAAAATGAACAAAAATATGATGATTGGATGGTCAGAAAAATGATCAACTGAACTCATGATATTTTGCAAACACAATTGAAGAAACAAATTGTGTATTATTCTATGAATTCCATAGTAAATCCCCCTTCATCAGAGGGAAAATCCTAAAATAAGCATCATGATTCGAAAAAAAGAAGAATCAGAAGAATATGAGTATGTGTCAAAGCCCAAGTTGTCTTTGACTCTGGCAGATTTTATGCCACCTACTTCGAAGCAACGGACACTGCCCCACCAAATGGAATAACCTAAATTAGCTAGTCAGGTAGAGTCTTCATAAAATGAAGAGTTAATCTTTTGTTCTGTTAATATGATTCATTTAACAGATCATTATGCAAGTAACGATTTTGATCTCAATGAACATGGGTTCCTTGTATCAAACAGAGGAACCAGAGGAAGTTCTAGAGGCCTAGGGTATAGGGGAAGACGTGGATCTTTCAGAGTACATTATTCAAATTATACCCCTTCTAGAACTGTGTATGCGGAAGAAACTCATGGAAGAGCCCTTCAACAATCTCAACAAGAACAAGCAAGTTCTTCCTCACAATACAGATTCAGTCCTGGCATAGTTATTCTAGAGGATCGATTGGAAGTTACACCTTATTCCTCTCAGCAAGTAAATAGACCTAATTAGTCTAATATTCCAAATCCATGAATATTACCAACTCCTACCCCGATACAAGATGCATCAACTTCCAAAGCATCAACTTTCAAGGAACCTAATAATCTACATGTTCCTATTGGGAAACACAGACATTTGGATCAAAAGTATGATGTATTGAAACACCTGACCCAATTACCGGCCATGTTATCAATTTTAGATTCCTTGAATTTATCAAAGGATCTTCGAGAGGCACTCATTGAGGCTTTGTAAAGTCCTCAAGAGTTTGAAACTGAAATTGCTGCAGCTGAAGCCTACCATATAGAGAATAAGCATACAGAATTCCATGCAGTGATATCATTCACTGGCGAAAATGAAGATGATGTCATACATGGACATATTAGACCTTTGTATTTATCTAGAAAGGTCAATGGTGTAGATATCCGAAGAGCTTTCATTGATAATGGTTCATGATTAAACCTCATCCCCATTCGTGTACTTCGTCGATTTGGCCTCATGGAATCTGATTTATCTCCTTCTACTATGATGTTACCAGGATATGATAATAATGAAGAAGAACCACTCGGTGATATTACACTCAGAACTCAGTTTGGAGATCTTGTATCCAATTCAGATTTCATGGTTGTTGATAGAGACTCAGCTTTCAACATCTTTCTTGGAAGACCATGGCTACATCAACATGTGACTATCACTTCATCATATCATCAATGTCTCTAATATTTTTTCTATGGTCAAATTGGGACATTATATGGTGATAAGGCCCCATTCAAGACATGTGAATCTCAATACATTTAGTTAGAATTCTATCACATGAAGAGTAAGGAGAAATCCACAATAAGGGAGATTATCAAAGATAATTCTCCATATGGTTTGGGAAAAATTCCAGTAAACCCATTTACACATGTGAGTACAAATTATGTGTTTCCTATTAGTCAAATTGATATGATAGACTCAAATAAAAATACTCTTATGGAATCGCCCATAATGTCAATTACACCAATCAAGCCAGACAACATTGGAGAAATTGGTGATTCCCCAAGCAATGATGAAAGATCAAATTGGGATGACTTTATTTCATCCGATGAAATTCAGAAAGTCTATACTTCACCAACTAGGCCAAAAGAAGTTATAGCAATGCCAGAGGTGAACGATGATGTTGATTCTCAATCCACCATATCTTATTTAATACCCAAGTAAGGTCCTTCATTATCAATAGGGTCATAAATGGAAGCTTCTTCTTCAAGATGTTCAAATTTTATCATCTCTTCTCATCATGAAAATTCTACTTCAACATCTACTACGCATGTAGAAACAGAAGAAATAATGCTAGTTGAAGAAGGAGAGGAGGATATCAGGGATTCTTCTGTAGCATTTGAAGAGGGTATCTCTACCACTGTGGATGAACTCAGAGAAATAAATCTTGGTACAAAATAAGATCCTCGCCCCACTTTAATCAGTGCGGCCATGACTCTTGAAGAGAAAGAGATGTATGATTCATTTTTAATGAAAAATCGTGATATATTTGCTTGGAACTATAAATAGATTCCTGGGATTGATCCTGATGTGGCTACTCATCGTTTGGGTTTTCCAGAAGAACATTGAGGATTCAACAAGCTATAAGAAGAACACACCCAACCAATGCTTCCAAAATTGAAGCTTAAGTGGATAAGATTATCAAAGCTAACATCGTCAGAGAAGTTAAATATCCCAAATGGTTGGCTGATATTGTCCCTGTGAAAAATAAGAACGGAAAAATTAGAGTTTTCATTGATTTCAGAGATCTTAATCGACATTGTCCTAAGGATGATTTTCCAGTTCCGATCACAAAACTCTTAATTGATGCAAAAGCTGGATATGAAGCACTTTCTGTCATGGATGGATATTTTGGGTATAATCAAATCCAAATGTCTCTAGAAGATGAATAATCTATATCCTTCAGATCCCCTCAGGGTGTGTTCTGCTATCGGGTAATACCCTTTCTCCTAAAGAATGCAGGCGCAATATATCAGTGTGTCATGCATCGTATCTACAAACACTTTTTAGGAATGTTTGTTGAATGTTATGTGGAAGATTTGGTGGTTACATCCAAAAAACATTCTAATAACTTGGATGATTTGGAAGTAATAATACACAAACATTGGCAACGTAATTTGAAGATGAACCCCGTAAATGTGCTTTTGGTTAACCTCAGGAAAATTTCTCGGCTTTTTTGTATGCCATCATGGTATCGAAGTCGATATTGAGAAGACAAATTCAATACTTGTTATGTCACCTCCTTGAAACGTGAATGAATTGAGAGGATTTCAAGGACCCTTATCCTATATTCGGCATTTTGTCTCCAATTTGGCAGGCTAAAGATTACCCTTCACCAAATTCATGAAGAAGGGAGTCAATTAACAGTGGATAGAAGAATGTCAAGAAACAGTCGATATTCTCAAGAAGTATCTCTTGAGTCCACCGGTATTAATGACACCTATTGAAGGAAGACCTATTATCCATTATTTTAAAGATTTAGAGAGATCATTAGTTTTCTTTTATTGCTCAGAAGAAAGATGCTGGGAATGAGAACAACCTCTTCTATCTACGTCGAACTATGCTTGAAGCAGAAACCTGATATTCAAGTATTGAGAAGTGATTCCTAGCATTAATATTTGCAGTTAAGAATTTGAGAAACTACCTGCAACATCATGAGGTCCAATTTTTATCTCGTAATAACCCGCTCAAATTAATCCTTAGTCATCCAATGCTTACAGGACGTCTGGAAAGGTGGGCAGTTATTTTGCAGCAATTTCACATTCAATATATGTCTCAAAAGGAAATAAAAGGCCATGATCTAGCTGATTTCCTTGTTGAACACCCTTCAGTAGAAGTTACATCTTCAGATATTGAACTTCTTGATGAGGAAGTCTTCTTTATTCAAGATAGTCTTCAGACATTGGAAATGTACATTGATGGTACGCCCAGAAGTCCAACAGGAAGGAAAATGGAAAGTCCTAAATTCAACAAATTTTGCTTAGGAATTGTGCTCATTTCTCCAGAAAAGGCAGCGTTACCCTATTCCTTCTCATTATTGGGTGGAAGTACAAATAATTAAGTGGAATACCAAGCACTCATCACAGGCCTGGAGTTGGCGCTTCAAGAACAAGTGAATCAATTAAAGGTGAAAGGTGATTCATACCTGGTAATCAAACAAATCAATGGGGATTATGCCATCAGAAAAGAATAGATAATCCCTTTGTATGATTATTTCAGAGAGTTAATGGTGGAAATTTCTTGGGAACCGTCATTTTCTTATGTCCCGCAGTCACAAAATTTCCAAGATGATACATTGGATAATATAGCCACAGCTTTGGCAGATCCAAATCGGGACAAGAAAAGCATCAGTATTTCCCACCGTCAAACCATTTCACCTTATGTTCAAACCAAAAAAGAGGAAATCAATTAAATTAGTCCCATTCCTAAACCATATGGTCATACCATAGGATTGATGACACCTATCAGGGAATACCTTCAAAGGGGAACACTTCCACCTGATAGAGCCGGGAAAGAACAAATCTGGAGACGTGTGGTCAATTTTACTCTTTATGATAGCCCAGATCACCTAGAGAAAGTTCTCTACAAGCGTGGTTTTTATGAAGATCTCTTCAGATGAGTTGATGGTGAAGAGACAATGGTTGTCATGAAAGAAGTGCATACAGGAGCCTGTGGTGCCCACTAGTCTGGACATAGACTATCTTATCAAATTCAAATGCTTGGATACTTTTGGCCTTAAATGATAAAAGATTGTGTTGATTTAAAAAAGAAGTGTCATTCATTCCAAGTACATGACAACTTCATTCATCTGCCCATATAGTTGCTTCATATAGATAAATACTCACGGCCATTTGCCACATAGGGAATGGATGTAGTGGTACCTTATCCATGAGCTACATCCAAGCAGTTTAAGTACATTATTACTGCTACTGACTTCTTTTCCAAATGGGCAGAGGAAATAACTCTCAGGTAAGTTAGTTCTAAAAGAATTGTTAGCTTCATCAAGTCTAACATCATTACCAGATTTGGTGTCCCTCATACCATATTGATGGACAATGGCACCAGCTTCTGTTCATCTGAGGTGAATAAGATGTATCAAGAATACAACATCAAATTAAACCATTCATCTCAGTATCATGCAGTGGATAATGGAAATATATAAGATTTCAACAAGACTATTTCAAACATACTGCAAAAGATGGTGGATAAAGATAAGAAATCATGGTCTGGCAAACTCTTTCATACTTTATGGGCTTATCGGACCGCCACCCGCACTGCAATGCGGTCAACTCCATATTCACTAGTATATGGAACGAATGCAGTCTTGAACATTGAAGTTCAATTACCTTTTCTCATAGTAGCCATTTTTGACCAGTCATCTACGTATTGACAATATAAAAAGTGATTGCATGAATTGGAATGGTTAGATGAGAAAAGATTGTGCACCTTGCACCACTTGGAAGTTTACAAGAATCGAATAGCACGAGCTTTTAACAAAAAAGTTCTTCTTTGTTCATTTATTCCTGGAGAATTGGTATTGGTTCTCAGAAATCCAATGATACTATGAAAGAAACCTCCCAAGCTTGAACCAAAATGGGAAGGGCCTTATTCAATACATAAGGTCTACTCCAATGGGGCATATTCTTTAATCTAAATGGATGGAGAACTCATCACTACTCCAACCAATGCCATATTTCTGAAGAAGTATTTTTTATAAACACAAAATACATAATTTCTGGTCCATGAATATGACATTAAACTATTTTCATCCCTCTTGTCCAGCAAGATGTTAAACTGCATCATCCATGGTCCATGCAAATGACCTTAAACTATTTGCACTTTTTTCCATCAAGAGGTTAAACTACATCATCCACAGTCTATGAATATGACCTTAAACTATTTTCACTTTCATCCAGCATGAAGTTAAACTGTGTCCCCATCCATGGTCCATGCATATGACCTTAAACTATTTGCATGCCTCATGTCCAGGAAGACGTTAAACTGCACCGTCCACAGTCTATGCATATGACCTTAATCTATTTTAACCATCGTCCAACATGATGCTAAACTGTATCCTCCCTTTTCATCCAACATGACACTAAACTATGGAAAAAATCCATAATACGTCCAACATGACCTTAAATTGTGTCCTCATTATACTTACTCCATGAAATTAAACTGCACAGTCCCCCTTTCATCCAACATGACGTCAAACTATATTGTCCCCATCGTCTTAGCTACAGAACGCTAAACTGTACAACATCCTTATTGTCCAAAATGAAGTTAAACTGTGTCCTTTTAATATGTCCTATATGACGTTAAACTGTATTTCTTCCCTATAACATGACACTAAACTGTTCAACACGAATAGTCCCAACTACAAGACTTTAAACTGCATAGTGTTTCATATGTTCTACATGACATTAAACTGTTCATCGTTAAGGTTGTTGCTACCTCTTGTTTCTCACACCGAGTATGACTCACGCGAGCTTAGAGTAAACATCAACCATAACACCCTCTCTAGGCCGCTAACCACACGTAAGTCCCAGCACCATTTTTTAGGTCATTGTCCCCAAGAACAACTTAATAACTAATTAATTCTTTAATTGAACTACACGGACTTTGATCCTTGCCTTCTAGGCTGGGTATATTGGCAACCACCTAAGGTTCAAGCCCAAAACCAATCTCTTCTCATTGGTTCAACTTTTTTCTTGCTACATGACATTAAATTGTACATCATTTTTTCTCTTGTATGACAATAAACTACAACATTCTTTCATACCCTCACATGAGAGGGAATCATTATTTAAATTTATTTCCAATCTTTTTATATTCCAAAGACTACGTGCATACAATGAAATGCCTGAATCTTTTATCTTGGGTCAAACCGTCATTGCACTAATGTCCCCTTTTCACCCTTTACTTGTACGACTAAATATATATAGAGGGTATTTCTAGAACTACATGTGATTGATTCCCATATTTATGGGATATGTAGTAACATTTCAGTATCCCTCAAATCTAGCCCCAAGTCTTTGGGCCTAACCCCAAATTCCACTTTTAGTCCCCTGGCTGAAAATTCCCTATGAAAACACACACTGTGTATTAATTATTATGGTCTAAGTTCTATGACCCTATACTACGATCTCCCATACTTTCGTCCCACACGATGTTAAACTGAATTTCGAGAACTACGTATGGCTTGATTTCCATCCTTATGGGATACGTAGTAAAGTACAATATTTCAATTCAGGGCCCATCCAAAACTTGATTATGGTCAGAATTGATCTGTGTATCTCTACATACATTAAACAATACCCATTTTTATGTTTCATAATCCTATCCTTAAATACTTTCAGATCTTCATAACCATTTTCTCGACTTCTAGTCACAAAATATCCAATTTCTGAGAGTTCTTTTGTCTAACTATGCAACACATGCCCTTAGGCGGCCTTGCATAAGTAGTCTACATAACGGACCTGTCAGCCAAAAGATAATATTATTTGACTATGCATCCAATGCCCTTAGGTGGCCCTGGATAATTCAACCCCTAATGGGTTTGTTAAATAATGGTATCTTCATTCTTGTGATGAAAACCTCTTTCGTCCATAGTTGTCTTAATGAAAATATGTAGGGATCGGAAAAAATAGCCATCCTTAATATATTTGTTTCATACTCTTTTTAATGATCTGAAAGTATTCAATTATATGGTTTATATTTCCCTTCCCTATGTTTGGGTCAGACCTTCGTAGGAGTGACATTATTCCAGTTCTTAGACAATCTCGTTTGGAAATATCTTCTCTATATTCAAGTACCTCTTTCAATACTGAAAACTCTATGCTTTGGAAAAGATAAATCCCCATTAACATTCATTGGATTTTTAGTAGTAGAAAATTAAATTTCTGAGAGTTCTTTTTCCTGACTATGCAGCACGTTCCCTTAGGTGGCCTTGTATAAGTAGTCTACATAATGGACCTGTCATCCAAAAGATGCTATTATTTGACTATGCAGCCAATGCCCATAGGTGGCCCTGAATAATTCATCCCCCTAATGGATTTGTTAAATAATGGTAACTTCATTCTTTGGAGCTACTTCTTCTAATGCCTTTTAGCCCTTTTTCATATCATTTCTCAGATTCAAAACTTCTTAAGTCATAGTTTACATATTTTTTCTAATACATGAGTGTTGTAATATGTTTTTAGATAAATTATCAAGGAATTGAGTCAATTCTTATCCATTCGGTCAAACTTATTTTGACCTTAAACATTATCCTTTTTATGTCTGATGTGGATGGCTTTAATCTTCCCAAAAAAGAAAAGGGAACTATGAATAAAATCAAGACCCAGCTCACTAAACATACATTTCGTATGATTTAGGTAATATTGAGCAATTAAAAGATTCAAATATTGTAGGGTTATTTATAATAATCCTAGTAAAAATCAAATTGTGCTTACTAGGCCCATTGTCTTAGTTATATTTTAAAGAAGGTAGCAAAAGAAGGCATGCACAAATGATTGAAGGAGAAAGTTCTTTTCATTTGATGCACAAGAATTAGAAGCACATCCATAGATTGGAGTCTCTTCTCTTTTCCAAGAAATTACAAGAGGCTGTCAACATAAGTCTTCACTTAATGTACAACATCCCAAGCTTCATCAGTAGCCACTTGAAGCTCATGCACTCGGCCAACTTCACTCTTTTCAGCCTAATGGAGTTCTTTCTCGGCATATCTGATGGATTTCATACCATTCATTTGAGCTCCCTTCAGTGAATTATTTGGTTGGTAAAGTTCCCCAGTAAGAGCATCTAACTGTTGCTGGAGATGCATCTACTGGATGACTTTATCTTTGATCTTATTCTTTAGATCCTTCAACATAGCAGCATAATCAGCCTCATCTCGGGATACCGTAACCTCAAATTCGCTAATGTTGGCTGACAACCTCATCCTGGTCAAATCTTGATAGCACTTTTCCTCCTGCTCCCTCCATAAGATGACTTTCTTCACTGCGGCATGGATCTTTTGATATCCAAAAATGCCAAGCCCCAACATGACAAATAGGAATGAAATTCGTAAGATCTTCAATGAAAAATCGTCTAAAGGAAATTCAGATATTATCTTCCATATGTTCTTCCATGCCTTGGGTCGTGATAATTGGAGCACCTTTTGTACTTCTGGATCCGACTCAACATCACTGTCATAGGGGGGGATATAATCTGAGATTATTTCACTTAGGGAAGTGCCATGTTCTACTCCTCCCCCCCTGATCTGTGCTTCGTCACATTCAATTCTCATTGGGGTGGAGGCTGAGGCTTCACCTTCAGATATAGCCATTGAAATTGATGGCCCTGCATAATCAATTAAAAGATTTGGTTAGTTTCAAAGGATAAAAAATGTTAATTGACTATCGTTAAAATTAAGTACAGTCGAAAATATTGTAATCCCTTACCCAAAGTTAGATCAGTAACTTGAGAAGGATCCTCCCCATCTTTCCTAGATTCAACAGGATTTTCAGGGTGAGTTTGAGGAAGATCTACGGGGTTCATCTCCACTTGCGCTAATGTCTCTGCAATAGTAGGGTTTTCTGTACCCCCTTCAGGCATTGGTAGTTTAGCATCTTGATTAGATAGAACTGCATATCTGAACTGATCATGATCAGAAATGTAATAAAAAGTTTTTTTGAACAGGACGAAGGATAGAACTCACGTCCTTAATCTTATAAATTACATGGTAATTTAACATGATAAAAAATCTTCAAAATATGTTCCAAGATCCGTCATTTCATCAAATGTAGTCCCAGAATCCTGGTTAATCTCCCTAGTGGGAGAATTTTATATGTCCTCTTGGCGACCTTCATCCTGCAGTCTCTGACCTTGGAAAAATTCTTCAGATAAAGTAGAGGCATCAGTTGTAATGGCCTCCAAAAGCGCTAATGTAGGGGTTAAACCTAAAGTATCACAGAATAGAAGTCTGTTGATGTTTCATTCAACATTTTTATGAATCATTATTATCTTACCAAAATCAGGTTTTTCTCTTATTGATGTAGCGGTAGGGGTGAAACTGGGAACAGACGTTGGTTCCTCTTCAGAAGTAGCCAAGCCGTCATGAGCTTGTGAATGTTCAACAGCATCCCCTGTTGTCCTCATAGGAGGGTCAATCCTTTCCCATAAAGTGGAAATTGAAGAAGCCCCTTCAATACTAAGAAGTATTATAAACCTTTTCATGGGTTAAGACTCATGATTATCCTAAGGACTCACCACTACTGATGAAGCGTTTAGTTGTGGACATCTTCTTTCGATGCCTTTGTCTCTTTGGCTTTTTGGGAGTCTTGGAAATCTCCTTTACAGGTACATAAATTGGATAATGTAAAGACATGTCCAACTCCTCATCCATGTCCTACAATCCTGGAGATAACTCTCCCATCTTGCGAGGAGATTCAACAGAAGCCCTGACGGCAGTACCTCCAGGGCTATACTGTGGTGAAGGAACCTCAGTAGTTCCTTTCTTTGCAAGCTGCAGGATGAAGAAAATAATTTCCTTGATTAACAATGGTTTTACTGAAATGAAGTTACAAGGGAAACAAGGAAAGAGTCTTACATCATCAGGAGCCACGTAATTGTGCCACTCCTCATCTCCAGAACCACCAGTCCCCTCAGTGGTGCCACGATCAATCATTTCCTTCAACCACTTGGTGACAGGAATGGAATCATCATTGGCATATATGATCATTTCCAGCTCTCTAATGTAAGCCTGCACTTCATCAGGGTTATCCTCAAAACATATATCTGTAGAAGCTGGAATATTCCCTATTCTATGGAGGTGTATCCCCTCGCAAAAATACATCCATGCAGTTTCATCACCACAGTATAAACTATGCCATGGCTAGACATCCACTAGTCGTAGATCTTCAGTATGTATACTGGAAGGCTTTGAAGAAGGACCTAAAATCATGGACTTCAGCTTCTTCCTAGCTCCTACAACTATATATAGAGAATAAGAAAATAATACTTGTTGCTCTATAAAGTACTGGTGATTAAATTTCTACAATGAATTAAATCACCAGGAGTTGATGGTGTGGGTCTTTTGATTCTGATAGGAGGATTATATCGGGCACGAGGCCACTTTTCCGCTTATTGTGCCTCATCATCCCCATCTTCAGAATCTGGTGAGTCAGTCCTAGATAAATAATCCAGTGAATCAGCTCCAGGTGGGGAAACATCACCTTCCATAGGAAGGGTTTCTTTCTTTACATTTCTCTTCCTCTTCCCCACCTGATAAACCGGGTGATTCAGCGCCCCTCTAGGGTATGATGCTATCCAGTTCTCAGCATACCATGTAGTCAATTTATTTTCCGCTTTATTAACTAGTAGATCAAACACTGCCCCAATCTTCTCCCTATATGTCAGAAACCATCATTATCGGTAAACCATCAGATGTTGCTCTGACCTGACATGCACAGGGGGAGATACAACAGTCTACTGCAAACACTTGAATTGGCGTGCAAATCTATATGGAGCATAGGCTATGCTTATAACCTCTCTATCAGTCCTGGTGACCAGCACACCATCTCTACAGGCCAGCATGTATGACCATAATTCCAGACTGTTTGTTCCATCATCAACAAACCACCCGGTTGGAGGATTTCCATAAAGAAAGAAATTAAATTCCTTATACATTCTCAGCATCACCTTCACGTCGTAGGAATTGATATCTAGTGGAGAAATTCCAGATAATACCTACACTGATGGCGTGAAAGAACTTCCGGGGATCTATTCTCTATTTTAAACATTATACATCTTGAAGTGAGTGGTGATCCATCCCCATAAATCTTGGAACAGTCCCACTGTTCTCAAAGGAGACTTACCCATGAAGACATGGAGTAAGGTCCTATGAATCATTGATAAAACAGGGGTAGGAATCCCAACCAATTTTCCCTTAGCCAACTTGGCTGCAATAACGAAGGTCCCAGGCCTGACGCCTCCCTTCGAGTCCCTGACTGGCAGAAGATAAACACAGAGCCACAAGGCCAAGAATCCCGCCAGATGAGTCTTCTTTGGGATTATCTTATTCACTTCCTATCCCCACTTCTCAAATTATACTGCTTCCAGAGTTGACTAGAATGTTCCAGGAGCACCCCTCTTCTTTGTTTTGGGGAAGGTGGTAGGACGAGTGGGCCTCTTCTTCTTGGGCCCCTTCTTCTTGGATCCCTTCTCCTTCGATCCCTTCTCCTTTGGATCCGTCTCGTGGTTAACAATAAAAAACTTATTCATCCACTCCTTTGGATGAATATCCTTTCTAGAATGAGTTAAAGAGGACACTCAACTCTTAATCTTGTGGAATATTTTCAAAAATTCTTGAGAAATATCTGGAGTCTTCTCTGAATCATTCCATGTCGCCTTGGGAGGGATGAATTCATCATACATATCACCCAAAATTGGAGCCCCTGAGGTCTTGTAGACATCCCACAGACTGATGCCTACTTCTCCATGAGTCAGACAGAAAGAATTGTTTTCTATGCTCCAATGGCTGAGTATCTCCAGCACAAAGTTATCATGACTGTAAACATATGTTTTCCCAGCCCAAATGACTTTATATATCATAACTCATTTCAAATCCTCGAAAAACTCTACAGAGTTTTGTTGCACCCAGTATGCCCACATCCATGTTGGCTTCACACCTCCTCCACGATAGAAGTCCCAGCTCTTCTTCAAGCCTTTGGATTGACCCAACTGAGAATTTCGGACGATAGAAGGATAACAATGTGGTTGCATCTTGGGCTTGTGAGGTTTCAGATCTGGCGTACATGGGATATGATGCATCATATAGGCCTTCTCCACTGTTCCAGTATTTATAAATGATCCCCCACATGAAATATTTGCTAAAGCAAAGTCGGTGCAATTCTGAAACCAAGAAAGTGGGAGATAGTTCTTTGCCTCTAGAATAGTAACTTATCACAGATGACCATAGCCATACAAAGGCAATTAAATTCTTTGTGGGAAATCAAGATGATACTTCTTCAGGTACTTGGAAAAATCCGGGAGAGTACTATCACGAATTGTATAATAATATTGGACAATGATGCACATCATATAATCAATTCATTTGCTAGCCAGTTCATCAGTCGTTCCGATTCTCTTGGGAGCCATTGAATATGCACAAAAGTTGAATAAATTAACTCTTAAATGGGTTGATTTTTCATCAAATTTTTGAAGAAATTTGAAGAAATGTCTAAGTCATTAAGGTTATCAAGTAAATTTTGTTGCTCAAGTATGGATATGTCGTGCAAGTATGGATGTGTCGTGCAAGTTTTTTGGTGCGCATGTATCACCGCACAAGTCCAAATACCTCTACAATAGCGCGACAGCAATGAAACAACAGAAAATTGGTTAACTTGTGCAGCGAAGGCAACTTTCACGGCGAGAGCTCAATAGTTTGAAATTTGGTGCTTTGCGTGATCAATGACCGCGTATATATAGGCCATTCCATACCCTTGGGAGTCGACACCTGTGCGGCTCAACACTCGTGTGCCGCACTTTGCGTGCTCAATACTTGGGTGCTGCATGTTCCTTGGTTTTCTTCTTTTCCTCAGAGTCACATACTCAATTCTTTTAGATCCAACTCTGAGGGGGGACTTTTGTTGACGCTCCTTTCTTTCAAAGAGTCCTAACGAATTAAAAAAGAAAATTCCTTGAACCCAAAGGGATTCATCCTTTGAAGAAACATGAAAAATTGACAAAGGTGTAGACAAAGAATCAAATGCACTTGGGTCGCACAAGTTCCACCAAGGTCATGCAAGTATACTTGCGCGCCGCCCAGTGGTCGCATAGTTGATTTGCGTACCGTCTTTGAATTTCTCCCAGGGTCTTCACCAACCTATAAATACCCCCGGTGGGCCCCCCATTTCAGGGACAAAAAACTCCAAAAACTCAGATTTGAGCTCCTGGCACCCTAGTCTCTTCTCAAAGCTTCTTAACACTTCTAAGGTAATTTCGTACCTAGAATGAAAGATCTAAAGAGGGGGAGAAAGGCCTGAGTGTTGAAACTCATCAACACTAGCGCGCCTAGATGGCCGGCCCTTAAGGGAAATGGCCACACTTGTGCACTGCCTTACCCTGTCAACAGAACTTGCGCGCCACTCTTATAGAAGCCTTTAGGATAGTACTAAGGTCATGAGCCAAGTATCTCCTAAGTATTGCCCTTAGGGTTGATTGTCACGCAAGTACCCATGTGTCATGCAAGTAGACTTGCGCAACCAGGACTTGTGCACCCACGCAGGACTTGCGCGTCACCTTTTTTTTTGTGCCCCTCCTACCTATTTTACCTCTCTTATGCCTATCCACCAATCCTCTTCAAGATTAAGCCTTCAAAACTCTCTCCAAATCCATTCATGGCATGTTTTCCTTATTGGATTCCTTATCTAAAATGAATTCTATGGAACAACTCTTAAAACCTAGTGATTTTCATATATTTATGTCACTAAGGTTGGAAATTTCATTCTTTCAACCTCATCCTTTAAAATGAGAGAATCCTTAACATGGGCCTCCTTTTCAAGAGTAATCCCAAGTCCAAGTTCTCATTAATTTAGCCATCATCCTTAGGAGTAAGCACCAAGTCCTTTAACCTGGGCATCCTCCTTAGAATGAAGCCCTAGTCTAAAATATGGGCATCCTCCTTTGGAGTAATCCCCATGTCCCATAATCTGGGCATCCTCCTTAGGAGTATGCCCCAATCATAATTCCATAAACCTGGGATTCCTTTTTAGGAGTAATCCCCAGTCTCAAAGTTCCCAAATCTGGGAATCCTTTTCCAATGTAATCCCCATCCATAATTTCTCAAATCGGGGATTCCTTTTCAGGAGTAAGCCCCAATCTCAAATATGGGCATCCTCTTTTGGAGTAAGCACCAAGTCCCTTAAATTCTAAAATTCCTTTAACCTTGGCCTCCTTCTTAAGAGTAAGCCCCAGTCTTAATTTCTCTTAACCAGTCATAATTTACTTTTGATCGGGGCTTCCTTATCAAGACTAAAACCCAATCATAAGTGCCCTTATAATTTCGGAATCTTCCACAGGAGTAAGACCCAAGTTAGAGTATCCAAATATCCGTAAAGTACATATACCTTTATGGACCCTGTTCCCAGATTTATTCTTTGAAATGAGTCTCAATCTCTATCTATTTGGACGGTCATACATACATAAGCCCCACATCATTTTCTATGATTGTGTCTTTCGTGGCACAATTGTCTGGTTTTACCAATACCTCTTATTTCTCACACCGATCAAGACTCACGTGAGCTTCGAGTATAAAAGTAATTATGACATCTTTCTTTGAGCCATCAATCATACATAAACATCATAATCCCTTAATCGAACTACGTGGGTTCTGATTCCTTTTCTAAGTAAAGGATATGTAGGTTGCCCATCTGCGGTTACGATCCCAAATCTGAAATAATCCATGCCCTTATGAATGACAATACACATCAAGTGCCCCACTGAGTGGCTTTAAAACCAGTATGGTCATCATAATGACCAAGAGACTTTTATATAATGTATTAAAGGATACCAGTGACTATGAATCTCTAACAAATACATATGATTCTCTATCGATGAAAACCTTGAAGACATATAAAATATTCTCTAAATTTCTTACATATCAATCATTGATTGTCAGATCTAAAGGAAAGCTCATTTTATACTTGGTAATTTAATAAGGATTCACAAACATAACTTAAATATATAAAGAGAGTCACGTAGTAGACAATAATTTCCCTATAAAAGGTGTGATGAGTCCGACCTACCATCCTCTCAACCAATGAAAATTCCTATGCCTCATCAGTCCATAACTAATGAGAACCTACCTTTGGAAAGTAGGTCCAAATGGATATGGAATTATTGGATGTTTCCAGTTCTGCGAACAAACCTGTTAGATACCGATTGGAATGTTTGTACCTTAAATCAACGAGGTCATACCCATTTCCAGAGGAATAAAATAGCCATCACTCCACCATTGGGATGACACCTTTGGATGAATTTTATGGGTGACCTTGCAGATCACCTTTGTGCTAGACTGACCCAGTGGAGTCAGCACTAGTGGGACCGGAGTTGGTATAGGCTACCACAGAGAAATTGCAGATCATCCAAGAGTGGATGAAGACTGCACATAGGTGGTAGAAGTCTTATGCTGAAAGTAGATGAAGACCTATGGATTTCTAGGATGATGACTATGTGTTTCGACGGGTATCACCTCGATGAGTTTTTTGGAGATTTATCCGAGTAGGAAATTTATCTTCGAGGTTCATCAGACCTTTTTAGGTCCTCAACAAAGTTGAAGAGGTGGAATATCTCTTAGCTCTTCCACCTCAGTTGTACCAGGTGCACGATGTCTTCAATGTATCCTAGATAAAAAGATAAGTACATGACCCTTCTCACTTCATCGACGACGGTAAGCTGGACATCGATGATGGGGCGATGTTTACGGAGGTTCCAGTGGAGATTTAGGATCGACAGGAGCAGGTCCTTCAGGGGTGGTCGATACCTCTGGTGCGTGTTCGTTGGTAGCACAAGAACCTCTAGGAGAGAACATGGGAGCAGCAGGCTCAGATTCATGCTCAGTACCCCCACTTGTTTTCCTAGTTTTGAGCTGTGGCTTATGGGGACGTAAAGACATTAGGTGGGGAGAATATAAAGACTCGTAATTTCCATGTAATTTTTTCAATATATAGGAATATTACGTGTCTGTGAAAATTGACGACATGTGATTTCGAGTCCCGGAGTGTCTGAAATGAATTTTTAAACTTTTTTTTTCAGGTGAGTTTATTAAACGTGCGAGCATGATTTTATAACTTTTGAATCGGTGCTCAGAATTGAAATCGTAGGGCACTGTTGAACTCACAGTGTCGTTATTCACTTAATGAGACCTTCTCCTCGACTACATTAGGCCAAGGGTGGATTTAGTTTTTCACTTATTTGTGATAAAATAAAAATAAAATAAAATGTGTTAACATTTTTTTTTAATTTTATTTTGAAACTCCCATGTGGATGTTTCACAAGTGGGGACCACCTGAACTAAACCCCTCTTTAGAGGATATGGTGGTGGGGACCACCTATGTATAAACCCCCCTTGAAATCCCATTTAATGGGAGAAACCCCCAAACATCCTATTAAATGTGGGGGAGTCTCTTCAACTCCTCCAACATTGATTATGCCAACTTAGTTAATTAATAAATCCTTTTTGAATTTATGCCAATGAACTAAATAGACAACATAATCTATTCTGTTGGCTACATGGAATTTTTGATGGAATTTGTAGAAAGATCTCCAACAAATAATGCCTACGATGAACGTCGTCTTCGACTCCAACTTCTTCCATTGGATATTTGTTGAAGAGGAACATATTCAACGTCAATGAAACGATGATCGATGAAACACCGATGTCACCAACATCGTATATTCCCAACGACATCGTCTCCTTCCCTGCGGACAATCTTCAATGAATCAAACGAACGTGGTAGGGTGGGTGTTTGAATTATTTTCTATTACCCATTCTTGATTTTCTTGTTTTTTTTTGAGTCAATTGCTACAGCTGTAATGCGGAGGGTGTGGCCCAAACAATCATGGCATGATCCCTCCATTGTTCTTCTTAAATGGTTATCCTTCGCCATGAAGGATGGTAACATTGGTGACGGTGACCGGTGCTAGTGATTGGTACTAGTGGAACTCGAGAGACGCTGAAGAAGGCACGATGCCCTGCCACCCTGCAGCCTCCACGCCCAATATCACTCCTCCAACCATGGCTATCTATGCCCTACAGCCTCACCATGCTATCTCGTGGCCTCGCCGTGCCGCCCCACAAACTCGGCATGTCGTCTTGCGGCCTCGCCGCACTGCCCCAGCCGAGCCACTAAGCAACCCCCCATAGCATCCTCCCTCGTAGTCGAGCCACTACAGCTGAGCCACCTCGATGCGCCCATCGCCCTTGCGGCACCCCCCGTGGTCGAGCCGCCCCGCGCCCACCTGGTAGCCCCTCGATCGTGCCACCCCGCGCCCGTGCGGTATGCTCTCAGTCGAGCTGCCTTGTGCCCCCATGGCACCACCGTGGCCTCGCGGCCCTCACGGCCTATCAGGCCGGGCCCAACAGGATGGGCCACCCTGCGGGCAGGGTTGACTTGAACCGGGTCGACCTAACCTAGGTCCGGTGGGGTCAGTCCAACTGAGTTGGACTATACCTGGACCAGATACAACCCTATTCTTTACTTGGGCCATAACATTGGCACCAGACGTCCAATTGACGAACCTCCAGTGGCGATGGAAGAATTGGAGTAAGACGGTCCTTTTGTTATACCCCACTAGAGATTTGGATGACATTGTGAAATGGTCAGGTTGAATCGTGCACGAATCCAACCGGGCCCGTAGGACAAAAAGGCAAATAACTCATACACAGGGGGTTTGAATGACACGCCTTCAGTTGCGTTGAAACCCCTATGATGTGGCAGTCCTTTGAGATACTTATTCAAGGGACTTTGTGGATGTTGAAGTATCGACCAGTAGCTTGTGGATCAGATCCTCCTGAAGATGAAAGAGCATAGTGTGGGAACCTGTAGCTGGTTGTGACATGAAATATATAGAGCAATCTTGGGTGAGTTGGCACTTAGAAATATCTAGTGTGGGTCAGCACCTTGTGATCCTGTGTGGGTCAGCACCTTGCAATCCTATGTGGGTCAGCACTTAGCGATCCTATGTTGGTCAGCACCTTGTGATCCAGGGTGAGATAGAACTTGGCGATCCTGTGTTGGTCACCACCTTGCGATCAAGTGTTGGTCATCACCTGAAAATCCTATGTGGGTCTGCCTCCTAACATAGTAAGATGATTTAGTATTTACATCTAATCATCTCTACTACTATACTTAATTTATACCTGAAATGAACTAAGTTCATACCTGTGAGTTACTTTCCTTCGTGATAATACCTTGGTGATATTCTTCTGTGGGGTGTACCTGTGTGGTCCTTGCCCTTGTGGTTTTCCATCCATTGTGGAATAGATGATCTTTGGGATTTTGGGTTGGAAACTATGTTTCCTTATGATTGATATGGTTATACATGATAACTTAGGTGTATGTATGGGCATATACCTAAGTATGGTTGATAATTGACTTCATGATTTGAGATTTATCCTTTGTGGATTTTGTGAGACCTTGAGAGTCTTGGGGTCCCTAATTAGTATCGTTATACTCACACCTACATGGGATACACCCACACCTCATTGTGTTTGGTGTAGATGACAGAAAACGTTGATCGAGGCTGAGAGTACCAGGACTGGAAGGTGCTCAAAGGGGGACCATACAATGTGTCGGTACACAGAGGAGACGAGTGGATGTGGAGTGGTGAGGAGGCGATTTGTGACTAACCTCCAGGTTGGAACCTCAGAGGTTGACCCAGTAGTTCTCTTTATCTTTTTTTTGATGTATTTTATTTAGTTGTACTGGTTTATTCTACTGGGTCTTGTATTCTAACACCTTTTACTTACTACAATCACTCTATTTACTGTTTAGTTTACTTATGTTTGTATCTTGTTGTGTGAATGGTTGTAAATTCTTACTGGTTATAAAGGTAATTCCTTCCCAATTATATGGAATATGCCTTTTGTGCTAGTTGAAATCCCTGGCCAATGGAAGGAGGGCATTGGGTAGTCACAACATGGGCCTCGGGGGATGGATCGAGATGGGTATAACTTGATTTTATCATAGGATTAACTTTTTGGGTTTTTTTCTTAACAAGATTTGTGTCTCTTGAGTTTTGGATGACCAACATTTTTTATAAATTGTATATAGCATTGGTTTAGAAAACACTCAATCAACTTTTGTCAAGGTTTCCCTTTAGAGGTTTTCATCCGGGGGAGTGTTGTCTCTTTCATGGGTAGACAAAATTCATCCTAACTAGACCATTATTAATAATTTTTTAGTTCACAATATTTGACCATGATTTTTTAGGAGAGTGCCCCAATTTAGAACACATTAACCTATAATTCAATAATATACATTAGACATGGATGAGGTATTTTTCTTGACCCTAATTTTTTGATTTCTGTATAGGAAACATGATTTTGGAAATGGAATCCATTAGGCATACATAAGTAGGAAAATCATCTCATGAGGACTAATTTTTCTTTGGTTAATAGGAATTTTTGTGGTTCATTTATGCTGAGGCACAGGGTCATTTGTTTCATAGATAAACAATGTTGTTCTTATGACACTAACATACCATTTATAACGTCCTCAAAATATTATGGAAATTTTAAATTGTATTTTTTATTGAAGAACATAGAGAGTGTCCTATTAAAGGAATAATGTATAATGGTATAGGGGAATTTACATTGGTTTTGGTGTAGAAACTACTCCCACCTGAATTTGTATTTTTAATAGAAGGGCGAATTCATGGTGTTTTTAATCATCATATAACTTGGAATTTTCAGACTTATGAATTAATGTCTTTTTTAATCAATATTAGTGGGGTAACAAATAACTTTTTCCAGGATAGTCTAACCAATAATGTTTTATCACCATTATGTATGAGGAAATGATAATAATGTAAAGTATAATTCGAGGGGTCTAAAATTGTGGAATGTGGTCAGACATAAATTCTATATAGGAATATGGTGGTATGAAAAGCCGCTCATAAGGATGAGTTTTTCTTTTTTTTATAGGCCATTTTGATGGGAAACATATACTGAGATGTTGGGGAATTGTATTTAGCATCAAGAAATGTTTCCTTAAGACACTATCTAGCCATTTATTATTATCAAGAATGTTTATGGGTATTCAGACCTTTCAGGACATATAGTATGATATGTGGAGAGGGTGACTAAACATAAAAGGGGTAATTTCAGGTTGAACATTATTAAGAATAACAAGAATAAGTGGAGGCATTTTTATCCTATCCATATGATTTGATTCCTTATGAAAGACTAACCCTTGTATAGGTAGTGAAGGCAATTTTCTATTTCATGGTTGGACCCAAAATATGAGATTCAGATGTCAATATGTATCCTTTTATTGTAGGAATCAAGTTGTACATAGTTATCTTAAGGTTTATCTTTATGCTTATTTGGTTCCAAGATCTGAATGGTTCATATTTGTCTTGTGAACAGGGTCACCAATGAGGTAGGACTCATGTTGGAATTTCCTGTGCAGACTAATTTCATGCACGAGAAGATGGGGTAAGACATTTCATGGCATTTAAAGACCCAAAAATTAACATTGATTTTTAATCATCATTTAGTGTTAATATCATGCGATTCGGAAATTTATATAGAAGATCTCATGGAATGGAGGATGATTAGGTTGATGTGTTCAAACATGTCTAATCCATGGAAGGGAAGGAAACTAAAAGTCACAATTTCAAGGGATATCAGATTAGGATTTATGATACGGGGCTTGGAAGCCATTAAGTATGCATGAATAAGAAAATTCTCTCGAGAGGATGAATTTACATTTGGTAGATAAGGAATTTATTTGGAAACCTATGTAGAGTCACTGGGGCATTCTGTGCATATTGAAATGAAGGTGTCCTGAAGACACTGGCCATCCATTTCTAATGGCCTTGGGGGTATATGAGGATCCAAAATCACTCCAAGCATGGAGTTTTATAGATGGATAAGATGTTTCTGGATATATTAGAAATGTTTGGGTCGTGATCATCCATGGATTTGGGAACTCTCTTACTTGAATATAGATTAAACGTAGGGTGATACATGTCAATTAACTTACAAGAGAAGTTTCTGACTTCAATGATCAAGGTGCCTTGAAATTAGAGTCCTTAAATAAGTTTGGTCCATGCACATGGAGTTGGGAATTTCACCAATATTTTGTATACCTTCTAGTTTTATTTCATATTATTTTGACATTAGGTTTCCCAACATAGAGGGGAAAATCAACTATTACTTTTAATGTCATCTAAACCAGATCAATTATTATAAATTGTTTTTCCTGGGCTCTGTGGAGAGTCCAATGTGGAATTTCCAAATCCAATGTGAGATATTCTTAGTGTGAGTAACAAGGGGTAGAAAGGGATTCACTCCACCACGTAGGGATGTCAAGATCAATGAACATTGAATTTATGGTGCATGTAGTTTAATGTTGTGTGCTGGTGATGTGGGTGACTTTATGTGAATGAGCTAGCTATTGGAGGGCTTAAGTAGTTTTATTTCTTATATAGAGGATGTTGATACTATAGATTAAAATCATGTTGTAGCGATGAAATATCAAATGAATCATTCATAAATATGGTCTAATCAGGCCAGGATATCCTTTGTATTCCCCCGACGTGATTTGGGGAAGAAGGTGAAAACCATGATTTTGGGATCCCTCAAATTAGAAGGGTTGATGCGGGGATTATGAGCCAATGGTCGTACAGAAGTTAGAAAATCTTCTTATGAGGATGAATTTTAATTTACTTGATAGGTAATTTTTGTGGTAAAGTTATTCACAGTTGATGGGGCATTATGTGCATAGTCAATCAAAGGTGTCCTTCAGACAATGGCCATCCAAATATGATAGCATGTGGGTGATTGTGGGGATTTAATATATCCTAGGCCATGGAGTTTAATGGATGCAAATGTGATGTTTTTGTATATGATTAATATCCATTCCATGATTAGTTATGAGGTGTGAGATACTCTACAAAGATCCGATTCTTATTTAAGGGAATCACATTATTTTAAAATTTTATAGATTTAAGAATCCATAGTTCAAATCCCCAATATCCATTTTCATTTCACATGAAGAATATTGGGGGATTTTTTAGTTCTATTCATCATCACTATCCTTGTAATTTTTGGTCTGGTTGTCACTACATATCAAATCATATATAGAATCAAACCACACATAGTTCTTGAGATAACTTATAATATAATGTCAGATATGTGGACTTCATTGGCCATGTTGTTTAATGTTGTCTAGTTAGGACTCATGAATTTTCTTGAAAATGTCTTATCTACTTGCGGGGAGGGACATTTTTTCCAGGTCAGCTGGACCAATATATGGGATCTGGGCATCACTACATATCCTATAAAAGAATAAATCAATATATATGTAGTTCTAAACACATATTCCATGTACTATTATGTCCCACATACAGGGAAGGGGGTACACATTTTTTTTGAATGGTGGTTGGGCCATGATATAAAATTCATGTGTCACTATGTATCCTATGATGATAAGAATCAAGACACATGTAGTTCTGGTAGTAACTTCCCTCCATAGGTTTGATTCTTATGCAGGGGGAAGGGGAATATTTAGTTTGGTGGTGGCTAAACTAGGAGGGATTATACAAGTGTCACTCTGTATCCTTTGATGGTAGCAATCAAGCCATACATAGTTCTTGAAAAATTGATATGCCTATCAAACATGTGCATAGAGAGGGGGAATTTGTATTATGTGGTGGATTGAACAAGACATAGGGTTAATGTGTATCCACCTATACATTGAGGGTAGGAATCATCCATACATAGTTCGTGAGGTACCTGACAGTTTAATGTCTTATGGTTAGGACTTCTTTGGACCTAATGTTTAAGGTCTTGTTGTTAGGAATATTGAATTTTCCTACACAAGTATGACCAATATGCATGGAGGGGTATTATCTCTTTCCTTGATGGTTGGACTAGGATATTGGATTTTGGCATCACTACGTATCCTAAAATGGTAGGAATCAAGACACACATAGGTCTATAAATTCTCTCCCTACCTAGGCTCGGGCTATATGCAAGGAGGGGGAATTCATTTTTACAATGGTGGATGGAAATGGATATGGGATCTAGATATCACTACATATACATAGAGGGAAGGAAACTATACACACATAGTTCTATTATACACTCCCTGTAATGGTCTGGACCACACATTGGAAGAGGGTCAATTTTTTATTGACCTTGCATGATGAATCACAATTTGAATATAATGACCCCCGTATAGTTTAACATCTTCTGGTTAGGAAAAAATTTATACAGTTTAACATCGTGAAACATTGATGTAGGTGGCACTATGCAATTTAACATCATGAAGCTAGGATGAATTGGCCATGAATTTAACATCACACGGTTAAGATGAATTGGCCATGAGGTTTAACTTCATGTGGTTAGGGTGAATTGGCCATGAAGTTTAAGTTCACGTGGTTAGGATGAATTGTGTGTAGTTTAATAGAAAGTAGCATTGACATAGTTTCCACTGTGTTGATTATTGTGGTGTAGCTAGGACGAATTGGCCATGTAGTTTAATGTCGTGCGGTTAGGAAGAATTGGCCGAGCAGTTTAACATCATATGAATAGTTTGAATTGCCCATGCAGTTTAACATCGTTTCCTTTGGAAGAATTGTCCGTGAAGTTTAAATTTGGGTAGTTATGATGAATTGGAATTTATATTTAATGCCGTTCAGTTAGGATGAATGAGTGATTTAGTTTAACATCATGAGGTTAAGATTAATAGGACATGCAATTTAATTTCATGCAGTTTGGAAAAATTGTTTTATAGTTACACAAAGTATTTATTCAAGAACCTCACATTAGTTGCAACTGTGGTGAGATTTCCTTCCATTTAAATTATGGAATCTTCTTCATTGGAGTTTATCTTGAGTATGACATATGTTTCTTCCCATTTTGGATCCAATTTTTGAGGTTTCATTCTATGTATCATCGGAGTTATGAGGACCAATGCCATCTCACCATCAAGGAAATACTGAAGGATAACATTTTTATTGAAGGCTCATTCGATCTGGTTCTTGTAGACTTCAAAATGGTGAATAGTGTAAAATATTTTCTCATCTAATCACTCCTACTTGTTGATTTTCATTTGAGACAACTAGTCTATGGACAATTGATCACATATAGTAATACGAAGAGATGGTTGTTGAACTTAATTATGAAAAACCATCGTCATCCCATATACTAATGTTTATGGGATTTCTTGATTTTTGGCGTGTGTCATGTCTAGCTAATCCCACAAAGCATGGAGGATATTATACAACCATGAAATCATGTACTTTTCTACCTTATTATAGAGTATATTGGTTATCGTTTTGTTGAAGGCCCCAATCTTCCAGTTGGCCACTGTATGTTAGTGGGATGAATGGTTGGTCTTGATTCCGCACTCCTCATATAAATTTTCTAACTCAATAGAGCATAAATTGCGCCATTTTCTTGTTAGTATATTATCAAGGTCTTCAAATCTAGTGATAATTGCGGTTTTCACAAAACATAAAATGCATCCTGCCCCGAACTATTTAAGGTTTATATCAACATTACATTTGGAAAATAAGGCGGTTACTGTGAGAATATATTTGGATTTTCTAGACATGATGGGATGGTATTTTCCAAAGATTTCAATTCTTTATATAGAAATTGCCCATGAGTACTTGGTTTTGTGATGTAACTCTGAGGGTTATTGAATAATGTTTGTGTGAGCGTTAATGGGATGGGTTTAATAGTGTATTCAGCTAAATCCTATGTTATAGTTTTCGAATAGTATCCAGCCTCTAAATTTGATGAGAGATATTGGATGCCGACTGATGTGCTCCACAAGTTACGATATGCACTTCTTTCATGACATCATTGGTTTCATCCCCATTAACCCACCAAAGATGGATCCCATCAAGACCTCAATTACAAAGTACCTTTTACTGATTTCTTCCATCATACATCATGATGTTGATTTCCCAACCCCACATTTTCTACCTTCTATCCCTATCTGGAGATATATTTACCTTTTGGAGATAATTTTCAATGGGGTTCATCTAGATGGTGGTAGGGCCATACGGCTCAAAGTTGGGACTAATTTTGTTTATTTCTTCTATGTTGTCCATAATGAATGGTAACACCATCTGTCAGTGTGCAATACTAATGATTATTTTGTCCCATCCTTTGTTGGCCAAAGATGTGGATGTATTTTCTAATGTGTCTTCATGTGCATCTTGTTACCGAGGGACATAAGTTAATGTTGGTTCTGAAAAGAATTCTGCCATAAATTCTCATACATAGTTCATCAAAGGGATTAGATCATCCTTCTTAAAATCATAGTCACCATTGACTATCTTGATGCCCAGTTCTGAATCACCTCTATCTCCAGGTGTTCAGCTCACACATTGAGTTCTAGATCTAGGTCTGCGATAAAGGCATGGTACTCTACTTCATTTCATGGGCATTCTTATATAAGAAGGAAGGAATATGGAAGAACTTAATTTTCTGGGGAAAATATTTTGACTCTCAACCCCACCTTGTTGAGTATGTGGTATTCCATTCTTTTTCCCATCAGGATTCTGGAGGCACCGTTGAATTGAATTTCCCATTTTTGTGAATTATCTTGAGTAGATAATACCACTTCATCAGGCATTTCATCATCAAATGAAGTCATATCTACTATGGGGTGCTCCTCAGGAAAATGATTTGATTTATTTAATCAATAATAATTTTCCCAAATATAATTAATACATAATGATTTATTTGGTAATCCTACCACAAAAATCATTGATATATTCAACCATTTCAATTTAACCTCTGCAAAAGGGTGAATCATCTCCTTTGGTAATTAAAATTTTGATTTAACCTACAGATAATCAAACATTTCAATGTAAAATAAAAAATATCTTTATTCATTTCTTCCCATTATAAATGTTCCTAATGGTATCTACAAAGTTTTGTTACTCTCATGATGAATTGAAAATGGAAACCTATAAGCCTCCCTAATAGATCCTTCATCAAATGGAGTTTACATGAAATAAAAAACATTTATTTGAATATCAAAAAACATTATTTTTTAATAATAAATACATGAAACTTACCATTGTTAATAGTTTATTCATTTTATTATAAAACACAATATTCCTTCTGGGGGTTCATAATAATTTTTGAAATAGATGATTGTAATGACACTTGAAAAAAAATGAGTTACAAAATTCATAATTTATAATACAACAATAAACAAATAATTAGCCAAAGGATCATATTCTTGAAATAGAATAGTTATTGATGCATTATCATTTCGTATCAAACTATCAACTAATTGGTTTTCTTTACCTGGATTTTAATGAATTGTGATGTTGTAATACGTTATCAATTCCAACAATCTCCTTTTTCTCATGTTCAAAACATTTTGAGTGAATATATATGTTAATTTGTTCTGATCAGTAGATATTTTAAAACAATACTCCATGGAAATTATGTCTCTAATTTGTTCAAAAAATATTCAAGTAGCCAATACATGGTCATGTGTAGTATACTTTTTTATCATGATGTTATATTTTAAGTGAATCATAACAAATTACCTGATAATTATTAATAAAAAAACAACCCAATCCATTCAATAATGCATCATTCTATACAATAATGTCACCATTCTAGATGGAAGGTCCAAAAGTGTATTATTCACTAATATTCTTTTTCAATTCCTCAGAACATTCATTGCATTCCTTCATCGTAGGAAACCTAAATTATTTTTATGTTAAGATAATTAGTTGGATAAATATCTATGAAAAAGGTTCAACAAACATCATGTAATATAATAAAAATCCAAGAATTAAATGAGTCCCAACAACATTTATAGGTGATGGATATCAATAAACCACTTTAGTTTTAACTAGATCAGTAGAAATAACATCATTATATAGGATGCTTCCATGTAATGAAAAAAATGTCAACAAAATTCACATTTATTAAATTTTCATTATAATTTTTTTTCACGGTTTTAAAACAATCCCTAATTAGTTTCTTATAATCCTCATAACTTTTAGAACAAACCAATTATCATCAATAAAACCAACCACAAAATTAATAAAATATTTATGGAAAACACTATTCATAATATCCATGAAGAGATACGGAGAATTGATTAATGAAAAGTTTATATAAAACACATAATTCACATAACTAATATGAAATTCTATCATAGGGTTTTCATCCACCTTCACCTTCAACTAATGGTACTTGAAACTAAGATCAACCACTGAATAATACATAGCCCTTGGATATAATCAGAAAAGTCATTGATATGATTAAATTGATAATTATTATTAATAGTATCTCCATAAAATTATATATAATTAATGAAAATCCTTATCAGAACATATTTCTTTTTACTAATAAAACTATATCACCCAATAGTGATGTTCTAGGATGAATAAAACATCTTTCATGAAATTCTTGTAATTTTTTTCAAATCCAGATGTTTTATTTGATCCATTGGATAAGGAAATTATGATATTATCTTAGAATTAGCCACTAATTCAATAGTAAATTAAACATTGTGATCTTGTATAGTACAAGGAAAATCATTATGAAAAATATCAAGACATTATTTTACTACCATCACATAAAAAATCTTAAAAGTTCACTTATTTTTAATAATATAGGCCTGATAAATTTTTTAATATCTTTTAGTTTTCTCTCAACTTATTTATAGTTATAAATGATATGTGTTCATTATATACAAAAAATTGAAATACATTTCATAAAATAACATCTTTTAATCTTTTTTCAATCTTAGCTTGATAAACTTAAAGGCAATCCATACTCATAATAACATGAAATTTTACAATGGGAAAGATAATAAGGTTTATATGGAGAAAAGTTTTACAAAAAATAATAAGATGATTCCTATAACTTTATTTTTCCTTAATAATTCAACTAGGGTTTTTACCATAATATCTAACTTAATATTTTGAAGTGAAGTTTCCAATTTTCTAGAAACATTCTCAAATATAGAAGAATTTGTAAACCCTAAATCAAATAAGACATTCATATAATTTAAAAAAAAGTATTGTATAAGTTACCGCTTTTTTGATGTCACAACATCTTATAAAGTATGTGTTGACACTACTTGAAAATGTATCCAAAAATATTGGAAACCATTGGATATTTTAAAATCCAAAAGATAGAATGAAAGAGTAAAAAACAGAAAAATATTGCCATGATCTATGCGATGTAGTACCATCAAAGAGATTCACGATCGAGCTACGAGGCTCAGCTTCCCAACCGAGCTACGCGGCTCAGCTTCGAGACCTCACTATGCAGCTCAGCTTCGCGACCTCACTATGTAGACCAAATTCACGAGAGAATATTTTTGATAACCCTATGACAAGCTCCTACATGGTGGACCTGCATGAAATACCTGCGCGTTCAAAGTTTCTTCGTCCATGCCTCATCCGTGCCTATAAATAGAAACCTTAGGCTCCCAATTTCCGGACTGAAAAAAATTGAAAGTCTATTTGAAGCTCCCCTTTCATATCTCTTCCATATAGATCTCTCAAATTGTCTCATGTAGTTCTATAAACTACAAAATAAGGTATAATTAAAATGGATAGGCATGTTTTTATGTTCTTCCAATTCTTTAATCCTCTTCTGCACCTACGAGGTCTATTTGCGCACCACACCTGTGCAATAGGGAAATGCGGGGTACCTATGCGGCAAACATGCAAGAGGTACCTACACGACCAGATCATGTACCCTTTTTTAATGCCTTCCATGGCAGGGTATCTCCATCCTTGGTTCCCTTATCCGAAAGGTGATATGTATAAGCCTCCACCAAAAACTCCTAACTTCTCAAACCTATGGGTAAGGCACATCTGGGTGTCTCTAAATTGGGTTTGTATTACCATGGTCAGAGGTTTCCCCCATTTGTTTCACAATGGGGTTAGGAATCATGGGATGTTTTTGGGTTGGTATATCCATAGTCACATGGACTATTCTCCCAAAAATAGTGTTGGGGATTTCCTGGTTTGGTGGATGGTTGGCTACCAGCCATGCCCTTTTCAAAGAGGTGACCTGGGAACTTAGGTCTCTAGTAGGGATGGTACACTTCACACTTGCCATTCAGCACAAGTGTAGGAGAAGTCTCTATCCCTAACCAGAAGCAATTTTAGGGAATCCATCCTGGTATAAGCTCCTCACCATCACCCCTTCTTCCTTTCATTGGACCCTCGTCCAATGTAAATAGAAGAGAGGTATGGATCATCGCCTCGCCCTCTTCTACGGTCGATGTGCCCTCTTCCATTAGTAGAGGAGGAAAAGTGTGATTGTCATTTTTGAATCTTTCACATCCTCTAGTTTATCACACTAAGCATGACTCATGTGGGCTTAGAGATACGTGATGGTTGCAACATGTGCACAAACACACATAAATGAAAGGCAAGAACTCTAATTCATTTTAAAACCAAGATACGTTGGAAGCTCTTTCAGCGCTCGAGCTCATGAGATATCCTCCTCAGGAATCCAAACCCGATTCCCCCAATTTGGGCATCCTTCTTAGAAAATAATCCCCAAATTCAATCCTCAAATCGTCAAGGCATCCTTTTTCAGGATGTAAGCCCAAAACTAATCTCTCATAGAGGACCATACTCTACTACAAGACACATATAACTACGTGGGCTTTGATTCCCCTTAATATGGGATACGTAGGAAGACTCCTTGAGGTTGAAATCCAACACTTCAAATTAAACATGTTCTCTTTGGGCCATATTCCCAATAGGTTCTGATCTAACTTGGAAACTCATATCCTTTCCATGTTCATTGGGATGCTTCAACATAAGTCCAACAGTAAGTTTCAACTAAGCACCTTCCGCTTAGAGGTCCTTATCACATGACTTTAAAAGGAATGATGTGTCCTATTCAGTGACACCGAACTATGAGGGTTCGGATTCTATTCACAAGGATACATAGGTAGCTCATTTAATGATCATGATACCAAGATAAAAACAAACCTTCGTCTCCTTTGATGAAAATAAATTCCATAGTGCCTCACTGAGGGGATTAAAAACCAGTATCATCATAACAATGATTAAAAGAATCTCTAATCGGTATATTAGGGGATACCATTAATGGAAAAACTTGAATACGTGCAAATGTTTCATTGAAGAAGAACCTTGAATGCATACTGATGATTCCAAATTTTACAAATGTTAATAAGTTAATGTAAATTCCAAGGGATGCTTATGATATACTCGGTTAATTATTAAGGATTCATGAAAATATTTTAATTTTACAAAGTGTGTCCCATTTTAGACAATAATTCCGCCCAAAAAGTTGTGATGAGTCCGACCTCCCATCCTCTCAACCAATATACGTTATTAAGTATCATAAAGTTAAGAACATAACGAACTCCTGCCTTTGCAATGCAGGTCCTCTTTTGATAAAGAACTATTGGAAGTTTCCGGTTCGATGAATAAATCCAATGGAAACCACCGGAAAACAGTGATTCATAAATTAAGAACACACGTTTCAAGGACCTACGAAACAAGAATAGTGAACCAAATGTGAATCCATAACTAAGTTAATAATGTTAACCACATGTTTGGCCCTATCAATTGATAAAGGAAGGATAGAAAAAGGTATTAATCACGCATGTATCCATTTGAAAAGATTATGTTTTAATAAAGTTTTTCATTGTTCATAGTTTTCCACAGAACTCCCTTCAAACCAAAGAATGGATTTCTCCAAGACCACATCTGTGAACTTCCCCACTACTGCACAAGATGGATCTCCATCTACATGAAAGAAATTATAACCAACCCAGCGTCTTCAACACTGGGTCTCTAATGTGCTGATAATGGAATATCTCCAGCACGGTACAATCTCGACTTTCGAGGCTTCTCAATATGGCTTCTAGGTCAACAATAATCCTCGATCATCTAGACAACAACGACCAATGCTCAAGAAGAAAATGGTTCCAACCTCTATCTCCAACTATATTGGGTTATTATCCCTGGAATGAAACAATCAATCTCTCCCATACTACATTGAGGTAGATCAAGAGGTCACTGAAGGAATAAATTCAAAAATACAGGAGTCCTTCCTGAGGACTCCCACTAGAAATCACCACCAGAATAATGCGGTAGTGTATCCCCAACATGATGGGGGTGTTGCCTGTAGACGTTTGGACCATGTCTCTCAGACCCGGGTATGCAAGACGAACCACTAGGGACAACGTCCGGTTAATAGGAAGCAGGTTCTCACCTCTACCTCCACCGGAGAAGTCCATCGATCAAACTTGATGGGAAAAACATGTGTGAACATACAACTATTCGTCCTAATTTTGTTACTCATTAGTCTCCTCTAACAGCAACCCACCTATCGCACAAGATAAACCCAGTGGAGTACCATGAACAAGCACATAAACCTATTTACAAGTTATTAGCCAGTCAGCCAGCTCATCTGACTGCATTTCATGATACCCACCAATATAATATAGTGGTAACTAGTAAATAGGAATATACACCTGTTAAAAATCACCAATTTGGTCAGCAGTCTCATCTGTTAGTATTGAAGGAAGCTCATCAACCATATTTGACGGAAAATATCCACCATGCACATACACCTGCCAATTTTCATCAAGCCTTCCAACAGTCTCATTTGGTAGCACTCTGAGAAATCAGTCGGAATGCTCTGATGACTAATTTGGGGCAGGCCCAACTCTCTACCCCTATACATGAGTACAGTCAATATCCATTGAAAGGAAAAGGAAGACTGGTGCATGCATATACACCGACTCCAAATATAGAATGGACTTATATTCCCGTTCCAGCTGCTGAAGCCACCAAATACATCTTATCAATGGTGAAAGGGAAGATGCAAATCCCTACCCATATTCTAGAACCATGCCAGGATATTTTGAAATCTACTTCACTAGTATCAGGGGAACATACACATAAATCTGTCGCTACACAGGGGATGACACATCAGCATGCCATCCCAGAGAAGATACACACCTCTTTTCTATTTTAGGAGGGTCATGGGGTTTAATCCCCCATATCATATGGACAACAAGATCAGGAACATACACCATTTCCAATTGGGGGAAATCGGTTTGTTCTGGTAACTAATCTAAGGAAGGCACATATACCTGCCGATGATGACCACTTTTCCCTGGAAGTGGAACCAACTAAGTTTATGAGAACATAGAATAAAAAATATCACCAAAATACCATTGGAAAATCAACAGTTACGATTTGATTTAGATCCTCTTAATGATGGAGTTCTTGAAGCCCTTTGACATTTATCTGTTGCGGCTCTATATCCTACTCTCTCATTACCAAATTTTGGGAGTGGTACTTGTAGTTCTGATGTTTCTCGCCAGACACTTCATTATGAAGGCTTGCTTCGTGAAAATTCAGTCAATACAGAATGTTTATATTTGGATGAGAGCAACGGAAACACTCCATTTGACCAGAAGACCAAGGATCCAGAAGATTTATCCCTTGCTGTAATCCATCGTGGTGATCCTCCCAATGATGGCATTCGCTGCAAAAGTCCTCTATGAAGTACTATTTATCATTTTCCAAACAATTCTATAGTATAAAATGTAGCAATAAGAAATCCATTCTATATTAAGGAACTTGAAAAGTCAAGGTTAGTCATATCTGATGCCTTGTCATTTATAGGTGAAACACATTCTCAGTCAGAAGACGTCTTAAGGGAACGATCATTCTCTAAACCTCTGTTGGGTCATTTATCCTCTAATGCAGAGCATCCACTTTGGTCAGAACAAGTGTAGAAACCTCTAGTAGAATATGATGAGGACATGTTGAACATAATGAAACAATTAGCTAAAAGAGATATACCAGTCATGTTTTGGCATTCAGAAAATTCTCAGTTTGATATTCCAGAATTGATGATAGAATATTTCATTCATGAAATTTGTCTCAACTTATGGAAAACTCTTCTTCATTTGAAAACTAAAGTATTACTATATTATGAATATCAAAATCAAATAAAGGTAATAGAAGGGTTAAATCACCAAATTAACTTCACATCTCTTTCAGTTCCCCAACATCCCAGGGTTGAAAAACAATAGAGAACTCTTCAGCACGCAAGTCTCAATGCTTTGAAGAGGCTGCACCAATTAATTTCTAATTCCTTATCTAATGTTCGTATCAGAGGATGGGGTACATATGGAGCATTGTATTTCACTACACTCTAAAATCATCAATGTCCACCAAAAGTGGTCTCATGTAATGTTATTTCCCATGGCCGTCCAAAGTCAGTAGGTTTTGTATGTAATCAAATGTACACTCAAAAACACACCTCAACCACTTCTCATCAGAATCAGGCCCAATGAAAAGAATTTGTTGAATTAGTTCTACATCAAGCCTATGAGAATCTAGAGCAGGTGTCCTGTTTAGAGGATGTTAGGTGACAGAGGATGAAAATGTACGAAATATCATAGCGATCTTCTGAAACATGTGATTTAAGAAATTTTCGGATGATGCACCCAGCTAATATCCGAACTGAAATCCACAACATTGAAGAGCAGTTTCACAAATTTCTGCTGTAGAAGTATAAGAATCACCTCATCTTTCAAGGCTGGGGGATCATTTAATGAGACCATAAAATTCACTAAAAAAATGTTCAATGATTTGAAGAAGAATAACAGGATCAATCCCTTCCTGCAAGGCTGAGGGATTCTTCACATCTACTATCCCCTCCTCTACGGAAGTCATTTTTCTCCCGATTAGTGAAGAAGCCATGAGTAATGTGTATAGCTGATCTATCCAATGATTCCATTAATGTTATTTTCCAAAAAATAGTTCAAGGTAATTAATCATATATGAGAATGGAGCTTTGTGAATGAAAAAAAGGGAGATGATCTACCAGAAACACTGATATAATTACACTAATGCGTTATGCATCAGTGAATGTTGTCAATACCATTGCAGAAGATCCTCTAGAAAAAAAGTCCAGTTCAAGGGAATCAGAATATGATGTTCTTATTCACAATATGGTACACATTGAGGAAAATGAAGAAGGTGTGTGTACCCAAAATCATAGGTTTACCCATAATCTAGGTATACCATCAAATAAGCAACACCCACCTCTTCAAAAGGCATCCAACAAGGGGAAAGGAAATAAGTCAGATTGCATCTCACTTTTCCTCTAGAGAAGGTCAATCTCTTTCACTTTGAATAGAGACGTGTACATAAAGAAGTGGACATTAAGGAGTTGAAAATACTTGATACACAGTTTCTTTAAAACAACATTTATGCTAGACATACTCCCCAGGAAAGTCCTCAACTTGAAAATCTTGTAGGAGTTCCTCAGCAAAGAGGATTTGTAGAAACTGCAAATACATATAATGAATTCCCTCAGTTTGGAAAAAAATCAAGACAGATATCTACACCATCATCAATGGTCTTACCATTTATTACACCAACTCAAGTTCCATCTAAAAGTCCAGCACAGAATCCAACTCATGCGGATATTACCCAAATACATATGAATACAATTGAGACATTAACGACTCAGTTTGAAGCTATGAAGGAATTACGTAGACCAGTTCAGCTGGAAAAGAGAGCTTACCCTGAATGGGTGGGTAAAATTCCTCCCCAATAAAATTTTGTGAATACCACATTCCCAATTTTTAATGGTTTGGGAGATCTGGAACAATAGTTAACAAATTTTGTTTCTTGTTGTAATCCTAATATGTGAACTCCTCAAAAACAAGAAGCAGTTTAGCTCAAGTGTTTTGTGCAGCCATTACAAGGATGTGCTTTTGTCTGTTATACAAGTTTATAATCATGATCAATTACTAGGTGGGAAGATCTCTGTCAGAAATTACTTCTTCATTTTAGCTCAACATTACGAAAGATGCCAGTTTTTTATCATAACAATTGTAAACAAATTGAAAATTAAAAAGTTTCTAATTTCATTGCTCACTGGAAGGGATTAATATATTCCTTAATTTTAGAACTTCTTCAAGAAGAGTTGATTCCAATCTGTGTGGAAACTCTGTGTGATGAATTACGTACACCATTGATCCCTTTAAAATACACAGGAGGGTTTTGAGACCTTACTTCAATATCTCAATAGATAGAAGACTCTATTATAGAGACTGAGGCTAAAACTCCTGCAATTAAAATAGTTCTAGGAAGGAGAGTTGGAAAGGAAGAACCTTCTACAGTTACACCCCAACATGCACTTTTACCCACTTCTAATTCAATACCATGATCATACCAAAGGGCCCTGCTTCCTGAGCATCATCGGCAACAACCATCTCATCAAGATAATGAAAGAGATCAAAGGCGGAAAAAGTTGGAGGAATTAAAGAATAAAATCTATTCTTTCATGAATGAGAAATTTCTTTACTACTTCATCTCAACCTTAGAAAACAATTTCGTTCAATTTCCAAGGCCAAAGAAGACGAATAAATAAAGAGATGAAGATCATTCTAATTATTGTCCCTTTTATCAGATGGTGGGACAACCCATTTAGGAGTGCATTGTTTTCAAAGACCTTCTCTAAAAGATGGCAGACTCTGGACAAGTGAAATTGAAAAGTTTATCTACTCAAGTAGCATGTGTTACTGGAACCAATCCAGAGGAATAAATAGAATGGAAAAAGGATAAAAGTAAAAACCTAAAAAAATATGATGATTGGATGATCAGGAAAATGATCAACCGAACTCCTGATATTTAATGGACACAGTTGAAACAACCAATTGTTTCGTCTACCACTCCTCCCACAGCAAAACCATCTCCATCAAAGGTTCATTCCTCAAAGAAACAAGGTGGTCATAAGGATAATGAGCTATTATAAGAAGATGATCTCGTATCAATGTTAAAATTTTCCTTAACCCTAGAATATTTCATGCCATCTGTTTCAAAATCATGGGCACCACCCCGCCAAACAGTACAACGAGAAATAACCTATCAAGAAGAATCTTTATCATATTAAGAATAGATCTTTCCTTTTTTTAATGTCATCCATTTAAGATATCCTTATGCCAATGGTTATTTTAATTGTATTCAGCAGGAATTCCATATGACTAATTGGGGAACTAGAGGAAGAGGCTAAGGTCGAGGATACATGTAACACTCCGAGATTTTATGAGAAATAATATTTTTAATTTCATTGATGTCTTTTTTTGTAAACTAAAACAAGATTAGAATGTTCTATATGCAATACCTTATAATCTATTAGTATACGTAAACAATATACTTGGCTTGTGTTACATGAAAGAGCGACCTTCCTCGATAGCTTGTGTGGAACGCAATACCGAGTTTCACTAAACAGTTATATATTATAATATTATTATGAACTAGCTATTATGAATAGTTTTAACTGAATTTTGAATTTTATAACATTATAATTCATCTTACACATTTTCTAGAACATGGTATGAGAAAGAAATTAATTTTTCAGATATAAGAAGTATTTTTCAAATAAAGCGTTTTTGTCGCCTTTTGATGGTGTGCCCATTTTAAATATAAATTTTGAGAAGTTTATAAGTTAAATTTGAAAAATTAAACTTCTTCTTTTAAATCAGGATATAAAAATTTACGTTGGATAAATTTTTGACATTATTCTAATAACCTTCATATTTTGATGAATAATAAAAATAATCTAATTTTTAATTAATTTTTTTTTTCATCGAGATAATTTATATGAATAAATTATAATATTTAATGGTTTAAAAGTATAAATAGAATATATGTTTACCATTTAATATAATGTATGTAATTATAATTATTTTTAAATTTAATTTATAGGTAAAAACATTTCAATCTTTTGCAACGTTTTTAGTTTTAAAACCTGTTTTCTCAACAACATGATTAATTTTAAATTAAATACTACAACCTATGTGTATTGAATTTGGAAATTTTGGTTCCATATTTTGAATCATTAGGTCCATATTATATTAATAGGATACTTTTTATTTTTAGTCATTATGAATAGTAACTACGGTAAATTTCATTTTCTACTGTTAAAGGTAAATTTGGTAATTAAGGGTAAAGATAATATTATAAAATTATCCTAACACTTGTATTAATATATTTGGATGATTATATATCATCATAAAATATACATGGGTCTAAATGGTATCTTTTGGAACCAACTTGGATGTGATTAAGGCCAATAATTTATTTTATTTAAAGAAAGTGAAATATGTCTCACTCAAAAAATAATAATTAATGTATTTTTAATATAAGGATGCACAGAATATAAATTCAATTATAAATAATCATTCTAATGCTAAAATATTTTTACTTTTATCATGGTAATTAATTTGTAATATTATGAAATATTTAACTACATTAATGGTGTAGAAATTTTTTATTTATTGAAAAATCAATAATATAGTTTTTATTAAAATAATAATACCCATAAAAAGGACCGAAAACTTGACCAAAACATAATTTTATAGTATATATTTATCATAATAATCCATTGTTAGAATTGTAGACCATTTTTATCTTTATAATAACGATTGTGACACTAATATTATTTTATTTTAAATGATGTCAAAGTTTTCACCTTCATACTTTAATAAATAAAACAATTTAAATGTTGTGATTTTAAGATGATAAATTTGAGTAAATGTATTATTATGTAAGGTATTTTTTTATCTTCATCATTGGATTTTATTTTTAATTTTTATACAACAAATCAGTATATTAAATAATCATACAAAAATGATGTAGTAATTATTTTATTAAGAGAAATTTCAAATAAATGGTATTATAAATATTAAAATAAATATTATATGAACTAATTAAGTATCTAAAAAAAATTTAAATTAATATGACATGTTCAGAATATATTAAATATTTTTTATCGAATATATCTTCTCTTTCGATTTTCTTAAAATTCAAATAATTGAATTGTGTCAAAACTGACACTATTGATATTTTACACAAATAACATATTATTCAATTGTTTGAAAATCACAAAAATATTTACAAATTAAAAATTTAAAATTATATGGTCTAAAATGTAATAATTTATCTGATTATGTAAAATTAACAACACATAAGTAAGTATTTATAACAATTTAAAAATTAGAATATTATTCCCAAATATAAAATCTAATAGATTAAATAAGGATAAATCAATATGATAAGGATTCAAATAAACATAAAAAATGTCAAAACATTGGTGGGTGATCATATTACAACCCTATATAATCTCATCATCGAATAGACTGATTTTTTTAGGTTTTTAGGTTGGGTTTGATTTTATTATTAATTAATATTTTTTGAGGTTTACAAAAGTGCCCTTCTCTTCTCTTATAAAAGGGCACATCATTCCTCTCCTCTTCACATAGTTTTGAGCCTTCATGCTCGGCCAACCCATGACTATTACTATTCTCAACTTCTATATTCATATTATAGAGGTTCTGGTCTTCTCAAAAGACCAACTCTAGTCCCTTAAGATGAAGTTTAAAGGAGGTGCGTCGAGGAAGATGTAATCTCTTCTACCGATTCTTTCAGGTTTCTTTATTATTATACTTCATCTTATTTATTTTTTTCATTATAAAGTAATAACATCAGTAACATTTATATAATGATATGATATTTTAAATTAGAAACAACCCAATTTCATCATCTATCTGTCCTACGGAAAATGTAATCACCACGCGTGCGTATGTATGGAATACCATCTCCGCGTCGTTGTGTAATATGTTTTTCTACCACAAAATTACTTGGATGGGTATAATGGAGTAAATAATAACTATATTTGATTATTATAAAATCATACTAATTATGAGATATTATATCATCCACTCCAATTCCATTCACTAATTATGGGAATGTTATCATCGCTCATACGTACGTACAGATTACCGTCTCCATGATGTGATGAGATTCATTCTCCATGTTAATCGTTCAAGAATAATTATAAAGTATATATAATAAATAATAATGAAATATATGACAAAATAATGAAACTATATTTATTTATATGTTATTTACATCCATTCAATTTAATAAGAAACGAAAACATCCATCTTGTGTACGTATGACCTACCATCTCTATGAACAGTGTATTTCATTCCATTTATCAATATTATATATATAAATTATTATGAATATATTATATATAAATCATGTTTAAGATTATGGATGTAAGTAATCATGATCTAGGTAATCATTTGAATAATTACAAGTCAAAACACGTACAATAAATGAAACTATTTTACCCAAAATGCTTCTTTATCGTGGAATTGACAAACGAACGGATAATATAAAGTTGAAAGTGAATTAAAAATTATATCATAAATATTATTTTTGTTATGTTACAATTTAATAATAGGTTTAAACCCACTATACAAGAGTCTCGGACACATATAGAAGAAATTAGACGTAATTTAAGGGATAATTATTCCAATCTTGTTCCTATCCGAGATTGTTTATTCGTAAGTATTTACTAGGGTTATGTTTATTTTAGATTTCCATGTTTTCTCAAAACATTTTCATAAAATGTTTAGTATTCTTACATATATGTTTAAAGTCATTTTAACCTGTTTTTTACCACATGGTAAGGAAGTAATAATTCTTTTTTACCATATGAGGTACTTTTTGTCTTTTCCGGCAAAAGTACAAGTATGTTTTTTTAACTTATACGGCATGAACAGATTTTTACGGTTTCGTAACGCCTTATTTCCAAAAATATTCCTCTACATGATTTCATGATTATTTTCAAAAAAATTCTTTTCTTTTAAAATTTCATGGCATTTTGAGAAAAGATGTTTTTTTGATGAAGAAAGGATATTTTCCTCAAGAATTAATTTCAAGGGTTTTATCAAAACCATTTTCCATCTAATGTGACATTATTTAAAATGATTATGTTTCAAGTATAATGTATCTTTTATTTACAAGGTTTTATTTTTTTTATGATAAAATGATATCCATTAATTCTATATGGATTATTCTATGATGTCATGATTTTTATGAAACCCATATTATTCTTCGGGTTAGGATGAATGGTTTATGTTTATTTTGTCGCATACCAAAGAATTATTTCTTTATGATATGGGTGGGAACTATATCTCCCTCGAATGTAATGGGTAAATATTTATATCTCATTATATAGACATGGCTAGAATGAAAAGTAAATCTTGTTTAATAATACAGGGCAGGAACGACAATTAAACCCAATTCAATAACGGACTTTGTCCACAATGATGGTCTCAACAACAATGCCTTGGAGACTATGGTAATCATAACATGTGTTAATGGTTTCCCACAATTACATGTTTTATTACCATGATATTCTATCATGATTAATGTTACTTTATGATCTATTCCTTACATACTTCCATGATTTATTTCATAAGTCAAGATTTTGATGTTTAAACATTATGTACATGTTTTTAAGTTCAAATGTATATCATATCTTTTATTTTCTCCATGCTTACCCATACTGAGAATTTGAGATCACCCTTTATATTTTTTCTTTTCCCCAGCATATAAAGAAAGGTTTTAGGTAAGAAAAAAAATAGGGGAAGAGCTTTATGAGAGATATTAAAGATATTTCACCATGATTAAAAGATTTTGTTCTGACTTTCCAAAGACACTAAACTATTACGGTCCTTGGGTGTCTATTTTTGTTATGTATTAAGTATTCCACAAATGTAATGTAATATCGATGTACATCAAGCTTGGGTCTCTACATTTGGCATCAAAGGGAGGTTTAGTTAACCTTTGGAAACTAGGTTGTGAAAACATTAGTGAGATCCCTAGAGATATTTCTAAGGTATGTCTAGGGATGTCCCTAAGGTTTAGTATAACTATAATTTATAGTCCTAGAATTATGTTAATGATCGTGAATAACCTAGGGTGAACCTAATGTGTCTTGTATTAAAGAATGTGTGATAAGTTAGACATCCCATAAGTGAATTTTTATGATTATGTGGTTCCTTGTTATTTTAACTGTTTCTTACACTATGGTTTCTGGTTTTAGTAAATGGAGGGAATCAGAAGGAATTCAGTTAACATTAATTCCAATGGACAAATTGGTGAATGTGATAAACAAAATTGTTTAATGTCTGGAGAGAAATATATTAAGATTATTTCAAATCAGTCATCGCGATATATGATTACATGGTGAACTTTAGTTGTAATCCTAAGTCATCAAATAAGTTGAAGATGGACTTTTATGCATGATTGAATGGTGAGGAACATAGAGGATGGAAGATTATGATTTCTAAATATCAAGAAGAATGGAAGAAGAACCTTTAGGAATACCTCAAATGGAGAGGGAAATGATATCTTTGTGCGGAAAAGGGGCATAGAGTGACAGACTGTTATAGTGTTCAATGTCTTCTCTGTGGAGAACATGGGCATTACCCATCTCAATGCCTGGACCTAAAGGTTAATTCTAAATCAAGGAAGGACCAATTCCATGCCAATAATTGGAGAGTATGGATTTAAGGGCTTATGTATTTGAATTCAATAATATTTTTGTTGAGTTACATTTATGGTATATTCATATATCTATATATTAGACCATTGTGGTTTTCCATAAGAATATGGTTTTGGTAACCATGAAAAGTGATTTAAATATTATTGTAAAGAAGATGATATGAACATAATTAAAGGATAAGGAGATAATAATATGTTTGATAGTGTTAATGAGCTGATGACTGATATCATGGTTTAAGTATATAAAAATTTTGGGATTTTGGTATGTGGAAAGAGTTAACTTTTGACAACATTCATGTTTTAACTAATATTTTAGGAATACATGATTAAGGTTTTCACATGTATTGAATGTGAACAAAAAGATATATATTATGATATATGGCGGATAAATGATGGTATTCTCATGATTTTTATATGACCTCTCTAGTAATATTTTTCATTATACTTTGAGATTGGACTTAAGTATTTTGGCTAAGCTTAAAGATTGGAATGGATAAAGTTATATATCAGATAGTATTGTTTAAGTCTATAACTTTTTGATATTATTTCTGAAATTTTATAATAGTATTGTTTTAGAAAAGGGACAACCCATAGGATGGGAGACAACCCATCACTTCGAACAAGGATGCGAGAATCGAACATGCAACTTAAGTACGACAAGCCTTTATCGTCTACCACTTGCCTTTAGGAAGTCCCTGGTTTGTAGAATTGAGTTTCATTTTATTAAGTGGTGGGATATATTAATTATAAGTCCATTTTTGGAGCCATATATGATTAATATCACAATATATGGACTTATGTATATTTAATAACTTTTTCTAACCTTTTTTTAGATAGATGGAATGCCCCATCATTCAATCACACGATCTACTAACACATCATGGAAGTCAAATTCAACTTCATTTCGTTAAGATTTGAAGTGGAAATTGTTCAAGGAATTACCAACGGTGTGACTGTACCAAATCAAGTCAGTATTTCTTCTAATTAAAATTATTCAAAATTAGGGAAATGATCATGAAAACCAAAAATGTTGTTCTAGTGTCCTCATATCCGATGAATCAGATGGTACCTTAGATCATCACAAACTTATGGCTTTGTGATTGTTAGATTTTTCATATCCATGTTCTCTACCACTCTTCATCCGAACATGATGGTTAGATTTTTCTTCCATATCCATATTTTCACCTATGTTCTCTTATGTGGAAACCCGGTGATGAGTTAATTTGGGTAACCATTACGTTTCATACATTTGTTTTAAAATTGAGTTTTAGTATTTATTTTTATAATGTGGGTTTCTATGAAAGAAATTTTCATTAGAAAACAATTTATTACCCCGATTAATTTTGAGGGTGAAATTCATATTAAGGGGGTAGAATTTAACACCCTGAGATTTTATGAGAAATAATATTTTTAATTTCATTGATGTCTTGTGTTGTACGATACACCAATATTAGCTTCTTCTATACACAAAACAATATTAGACTGTATTATACGCAAACAATATACTTGGATTGTGTTACACACAAGAGCAACCTTCCTCGATAGCTTATGTTGAACGGAATACTGAGCTTCACTTAAAAATAAAATATTATAATATTATTATAAACTAGCCATTATGAATAGTATTAAATTTATTTTAAATTTTATAACATGACAATTCTTCTTACACATTTTCTAGAACATGGTATGAGAAAAAAATTATTTTTTCTACTAAAAGAAGTATTTTTAAAAAATCCTAGTTTTGTCTCTTTTTGATGACACACCCATTTTAAATATAATTTTTGACAATTTTATGTGTTAAATTTGACAAATTAAACTTCTTGTTTTGAATTTGGATATAAAAATTTATGTTGGATAAATTTTTGATATTATTCTGATAACATTCATATTTTGATGAATAGTAAAAATACGCTATATTTTAATTAAAAACAAATTTTTTCATCGAGATAATTTATATGGTTAATTTAATATATTGAATGATTTTAATGTAAAAATAGAATATATTTTTACCATTTAATATAAATTAACTCCTTATCATTATTTTTACAATGAATTCATAGGTAAAAACATTTTAATCTTTTTTAATGTTTTAACTTTTAGAACCCGTTTTCTCAATAATGGGATTAATTTTAAATTAAATACTGCAACTTTTGTGTATTGAATTTGAAAAAATGGATTCCATATTAGGAATCAGTAGGATAAAATTATGTTAATTTACTACTTTTTATTTTTAGGCATTATGAATAGTAACTACGGTAAATTTTATTTACTACAGTTAAAGGTAATTCTGTTAATTAAGGGTAAAAATAATTTTATAAAAATACTCTAAAACTTGTATTAATATAATTCGATGATTATATTTTGTCATGAAGTATAATTTGGTCTAAATGGTATCTTTTGGAACCAACTTGGATGTGATTAAAACCTTTAATTAATTTTATTTAAAGAAAGTGAAATATGTCTCACCCAAGATTTAATAATTAAAGCATTTTTAATATAAGGATATACAAAATATAAATTATATTATAAATACTCATTTGAAATATAAATGTTTTTTCTTTATCATGGTAATTTAGTTTTAATTTTTAAGTAATATTTAATTTTCTTAATAGCCTATACATTAATGATGATGAAATTATTTATTTAGTGAAAAATCAATAAAATAGTTTTCATTAAAATAATAATACTAATCCAAAGGACCAGAAACTTGACCAAACCTTATTGGAAGAGTATATCCATACCCTAAGAATCAAAAGGAAGAATGTTTGACCATTTGGAGCCTTATAATAGCGATTGTGACACTTATATATTTTTATTTTAAAATATATCAAAGTTTTCATCTTCATAATTTAATAAATATAACAATTTAAATGTTATGATTTTAAGATGATAAATTTGAGTAAAAGTATTATTATGAAAGGTATTATTTTTATCTTCATCATAAGATTTTATTTTTAATTTTTATGCATCATATCAGTATATTAAATAATCACACAATAATGTTGTAGTAATAATTTTATTAAGTGAAATATCAAATAAATGGTTATAAAATATTAAAATAAATTTTATATGAAATAATTAATGTGCTAAAAAAATATTTTAGTTTAATATGACATGTTAGAAATATATTAAATATTTTTTATCTAATATATATTATGTGTGTATTTTATTAAAACTCAAATAATTTAATATTGTCAAAATTGACCCTATTGATATTTTATAAAAATAACATATTATTAAATTGTTTAAAAATCACAAAAATATTTATAAATTAAAAATTAAAAATTATATGGTCTAAAATGTAATTATTGTTCTAATTATGGAAAATTCAAAACACATAAGAAAGTATTTATAACAATTTAAAAAATTTAATATTATTACCGCAAATAAAAACAAATAGATTAAATAAGGGTAAATCCAAATGATAAGGTTTAAAATAAATGTAAAACATTGAAAAAATTATTTATTGATGATATTTCAACCCCATATCATCTCATTTTATAATTGAGGGATTTTTTGTGGTTTTTATGTTAGGTTTGATATTATTATTAATTAATATTTTTGAGGATTCCAAAAGTGCCCCTCTCTTCTCTTATAAAAAGTCACATCATCCCTTTCATATTCACATAGTTTTGAGCCATCAATCTCATCCAAAACCTGACCATTACTCTTCTAAACTTTCCTAGTAACATTCTGAAGGTTCTGGTCTTCCCAAAATACAAACTCTAGACCCTTAAGAGGAAGTTTAAGGGAGGTGCGTTGAGGAAGAGATAATCTCTTCTACCGATTCATTCAAGTTTATTTCTTCTTATACATCCTCTTATTTAGTTGTTTAATTATAAAGCAATAACATCGGTAGAAATCACATAATGATATATTATTATAAATATTAAACAACCCTATTTCTTCATCTATTCATCCTACGGAAAACGAAATCACCGCGTGTGTGTACGTACGGTATACTGTCTCCACGCTGTGGTGTAATCTGTTTTTCCACCACCCCCTTACTTGGATGGGTATAATGCTGTAAAGAAAAACTATATATTATTATCAGAACATCATACTAATTATGAATTATTATATCGTCTACTCCAATTCCATTCAATAGTTATGGGAATGATATCACTGCTCGTGCGTACGTACGGATTACCGTCTCCACGACGCGTTGAGATTCATTCTCCATGTTTACCATTGAAAACAGATTATAAAGTATATATAATAAATAATCATTAAATATATGACATAATAATGAAACTATATTTATGTATATTTTATTTACATCCATTCAATTTAATAAGGAAACGAAAACAGTGTTCATGTGTACGTACGGACTACCGTCTCCATGAACGGTGTATTTCATTCCATTTATCAATCTATTATATATATATATATATATTATTCTGAATATATTTTATATAAATCATGTTTTACATTCTGAAATTAAGTAATCATGATCTATGTAATAATATTAACAATTACAAGTCAAAACATGTACGACAAATGAAATGATTTTACCCAAAACGCTCCTTTAACATGGAATTGACAAAGGAATGGGTAAAATAAAGTCAAAAGTTAATCATAAATGATATAAAAAATATTATTATGGTTCTATTAAAAGTTAATAATATGTATTAACCCACTATATAGTATTCTCGGATACATACAAAAGAAATTGAACATAAGGTAAGGGATAATTATTCCAATATCGTTCTAATCCGAGATTGTTTCTTCAAAAGTATTTACTGGGGTTATATTTATCATCCAAGTCCATGTTTTCTAAAAAATTATTCATAAAATGATTACTATTATTTCAGTTGTGTTTAAAGTTATTTTTACCCTTTTTTTACCACATGGTATGGAAGGAATCATTCTTTTGTTTACCATACGATGTACTTTTTTGACTTTTCTAGGAAAAGTACAAGTATGTTTTTTAACTTATAAGGAATGAATGGATTTTTACTATTTCATAATTCTTTATTTGCATGAATCTTTCTCTACAATATTTCAGGATTATTTTCTAAAAAATCATTTTCTTTTATAATTTAAAGGAATTTGGAGAAAAGAAAATGATTTTGAAGAAGAAAGGATATTTTCCTCAAGAATTCATTTCAAGTGTTTTATCAAAACCATTTTTCCTCAAAGATGAATTTATTTAATATAATTATGTGTCAAGTATAATGTCTCTATTATTTACATGGTTTCATTTTTCTTATAATTAAAAGATATCCATTTATTCTATATGTATTATGTTATGATGGGATGATGTTTATGAAACCCATTTTATTAATTGGGTTATGATGAATGATTTATGTTTATTTTGTGGCACATGAAAAAATGATTTCATTATGAGATGGGTGAGACTTATATCTCCCTCAAATTCATGGTGTAAATATTTATATATCATGAGATAGACATGGCTGGAATGGAAAGAAAATTTGGTTCAGTAATACAGGGCTATAATGGTCAGTAAACCTGATTCAGTAATGGACTTTGTCCACTATGATGGTCTTGGCAACAATACTTGGCTACTGTGGAAATAATAACATATGATTAATGGTTTTACACAATTACATGTTTTATTCACATGTTATTTTATCATGATTAATGTTCCTTTATGATCTATTCCTTACATACTACCAATATTTATTTCACAACTCATGATTTTGATGTTTAAACATTATGTACATGTTTTAATTTTCAAATGTATATGGTTTGTTTTATTTTCTCCATTCTTACCCTTAATGAGCATTTGGGATCACCCTTTTTATGTTTTATTTTCCCCAGGATATAAATAAAGGTTTTTGGTAAGAAAAAAAATAGGGGAAGATCTTTACGGGAGATGTTGAAGATCTTTCACAGTGATTAGAATATTTTGTACTGAGTTTCCAAAGACACTAAAATATTACGGTCCTTGGGTGTCTATTTTTTGTTATGTATTAATTATTCATCAAAAGTAATGTAATATCCATGTAAATCAAGCATGGGTCTCTACAATATAGAGGAAGATGTGGGAATTCCAGAAGCAATCATTTTATCTCTACCCATGCTCAAACCATATATGCAGTAGAAACTCATGGAAGACCCCTTTTGTAAGCTCAATGAGAACAAGGATTTTATTCCATACAAAACAAGTCTAGTTCTAGCAAAATGATCTGGGAGGAATGATTAAAAGCTCCACTATATTCTTCTCGACATATGAAGAGACTTTTTTAGTCAAATTTACCAAAGTCAGGTATATTTCCCACCTCTGTTTCAACACAGAATACATCTACAATAGAAGCTTCAACTTTCAAATCACCTGAAAAATCACATCTCCATGCAGGGAAATGTAGAACATTGGACCAAAAGTATGATGTATTGAATCAATTGTCCCAAGTACCATCAAAGTTATCAATTTTGGATGCTTTGAATCTGTCAAAAGATCTTCAAGAAGCACCCATTGAGGCCTTGTTATGTCCTCAAGAATTTGAAACCGAAGTTGTTGCTACTGAAGTTTACCATATAAGGAATGATTATACATAATTTCATGCAGTCATATCTTCTACATATAAATATGAAGTCCATGTGGTACATGGACACATCAGTCCTTTCTATCTATCAAGCAATGTTAATGACATGGATATCCGACGAGCCTTCATTGATAATGGCTCTGGGGTCAACCACATTCTCGTTCGTACACTTTATCGATTAGACCTGACTGAATCTAACTTATCTTCTTAGAATTTAATGTTGCAAGGATATGACAAGAATGAACAAGATCCTCTGGGTGAAATTACAATCAAAACTTATTTTGGAGATCTAGTTTCTAATTTAGATTTCATGGTTGTTCGTTAGGGAACAACCTTCAATATTATTCTTGGAAGTCCTTGGTTGCATCAACATGCATCCATACCTTCATCATACCACCGATGTCTGAAATACTATTTAAATGGTCAAATCGGAAAATTTTATAGTTAAAAGGCTCTATTCACAACATGTGAATCTCAATATATTGAGGTAGAGTTCTATCACACAAAAGGAACAAAGTCCATGATCAAGTAGTTAACCTGAGTTAATATTCCAAATGGACCGAAAAAGATTCCAGCAAATCCATTCACAAATTTGAGTACAGATTATGTGTTACTGATCAATCAAGTTGAATGGGTAAAGCCAAATCTATGCACTCATCCAATAATTCACATAATGTCAATTATATAAATTGAGCCTGATAACATGGGATAAATTATTGATGCACTAAGCAATGATGGAAGCTTAAAAGGAGATGTTTTTATTTCATCTACTGAACTAAAATGAGCCTATAAATCGTTAATCAGAATAGAAAAAATTGTAGAAATATTAGAGGAAGGAAAAGATGTTGATTCTCAATCCATCATTCCCTCCATACCACAGGAAGACCCTTCGTCATCAGCAGGGTTAGACAGGGTATATTCTTCTTCAAGATGTTAAAATATTGTTTCCTCCCCTAATGTTGGGAGTTTTTCCATTTCATCTATAATGAAAATGGAAATAGAAGAACTGGAACATAATGAAGAAGAAGAGGAAGATCGTGGGGATGCCCCTCTAGCATTTTAAGAGGTTGTTTCTACCACCGTGGATGAACTCAGAGAAATAAGTCTTGTTACAAGAGAAGATCCTCGCCCCACCTTAATTAGTGTGGCCAAGACCTCTAAGGATAAAGAGGTGTATGATTATTTTCTAAAAAAAATCGAGATATATTTTCTTTGAATTATACAGAAATGCCAGGTATTAATCCCAATGTAGCCACCCATCACTTGGGTGTGCCATAAGAATATCATGGGTTCAAGAAAGCAGCAAGGAGAACTCACCCAACTCATACCTCTAAAATTGAAGTTGAAGTTTATAAGCATATAAAGGTTAACTTTTTCAGGGAAGTTCAGCATCCCAAATGGCTGTCCAATATTGTCCCAGTGAAAAAAAGGGAAAATTAGAGTCTGCATTGATTTCTGAGATCTTAACCAACATTTTCTTAACGATGATTTTCCATTCCCAATAACAGAACTTTTAATTGATGCAATAACAATCTATGAAGCTCTTTCCAGAATGGATGGATATTCTGGGAAAAATAAAATTCAAATGGACCTACAGGACGAAGAATATACATCCTTTAGAGCTTCTCAATGTGTGTTTTGTAATCAGGTAATGCCATTTGGATTAAATAATGAAGGTGCAACATACCAACGTGCCATGAACCATATCTTCTAACCCATATTAGGGAAATTTTTTGAATGTTTTGTTGATGAATAGGTAGTTAAATCCAAACAATGTTCAAATCACTTGGATGATTTGGAAACCATATTTCACAAACTAAGGAAACATTATTTGCAGATGAACCCCTTAAAATGTGCTTTCAGGGGTAACATTAGGAAAATTACATGGCTTTATTATATGCCATTGTTGTCTCAAAGTTGATCCTGAGAAAAAAAATCAATCCTTGGTATGTAACCTCCTCAAAATTTTAAATAATTAAGAGGACTTCAAGGACATTTGGCCTATATTCGGCACTTTATCACCATTTTGGTAGGAAAATTCTTATATTTAACCAGATTAATGAATAATGGAGGCACTTATCAATAAACTTAAAATTGAAAAAAAGCATTTGATATACTCAAGAAATATCTCTTGAGTTCATCAGTATTAATTCCACCTATTTAAGAAAAACCACTCATTCTCTACATGAAAAATTTAGAGAAATCACTGGGTGCCTTCCTCACCCAAAAGAATGATTCTAGAAATGAAAATATCCGTTATCATCTCAGTCACACTATGATTGATGCATAAACTCAGTTTTTAAGTATTGAGAAGTGCTACGTGGCATTAATCTTTACTGTTCAAAAATTAAGACATTACCTGCAACATCATGAGTTTCAATTGGTATCTCGTAATAACCCATTAAAATTTATCTCTAGTCGTCCTATACTTACAGGACATCTAGCATAGTCGGTGTTTATCTTCCAACATTTTGATATCCAGTTTTTGCATCAAAAGGCAATAAAGGGGCAAGACCAGGCTGATTTGCCTACTGAGCATCCATCTGTGGAAGATACATCATTTAATATTGAACTTCCTGATGAAGTGGTCTTCTCTATTCAAGATATTGCCCAAAAATGGGAAATTTATTTTGATTGAGCTTCTATAATTCCAACTTGGAAGAGACTGGAAAATCTTAAACTCAACAATTTTGGATTTCGAATAGTCTTTATTTGCCCAGAAAAGGTAGTATTTTCTTATTCTTTTCTATTATCAGATGTTGGTACCAACAATAAAGCAGAGTATCAAGCTCTCGTCGTAGGTTTGGAATTGTCCCTTCAGGTGAAAAGGGATCATTTAAATGTAAAAGGTGATTCATAATTTGTAATCAAACAAATCAATGGGGAATAATCTATCAAAATAGAAGAGTTAATCCTGATGTGTGATTACGTCAGAGATGTAATGGCTAAATTTCCCATAGAGCCGACATATTCCTATGTTCCGAGATCACAAAATACCCAAGAAGATGCATTGAATAATGTAATTGTAGCCTTGGAAGATCCAAATCAGGATGAGACATTATTTAGCATAACCCATCGCCACGTAATTTCACCTTTTTTTCAAACCATAAGGGAGGAAATTAATTAAATTATTCCTATTTCAGAACCATATGGTCATACCACGGGATGGAGAACATATATCATGGAATATATACAAAATGGTATACTTCCACCAAATTGGGCTGAGAAGGAGCAGATCCGACGATTAGTGGCCAATTTTACTCTTTATGATAGTCCAAACCACCAAACGATTATTTAAAATCTATTCTATGATGGAATTATTTTATGATGTATTTATGGAGAAGAGACTGCATCTGTCATGAAAGAAGTACATTCATGAGCTTGTGGTGCCCACCAATCTAGGCAAAGACTCTCCAATCAGATATGATGGCTTGGATATTTTTGGCCTTCAATGACACAGAATTGTACAGACATCAACAAAAAATGTCATCCCTATCAAGTGAATTCAAACTTCATTCATCAACCCCTAGAGTTTTTACATACAGATAAATACTCCTGGCCATTTACCACATGGGGAATGGATATAGTAGGGCCTTATCCTCCTTCCACAGGTAATCAGTTCAAGTATATTCTCACTTCTACTGACTTCTTCTCTAAATGGGTTGAGTCAATAACTATCAAGGAATTTTGAGCCAAAATCATCATTAGTTTTTTCAAAACTAATATCATCATCAGATTTGGTGTCCCTCATACTATTTTGATGGATAATGGAACCAATTTTTGTTCTGTTGAAGTAAAAAAGTTATATCTGGAATATAATATCAAATCCAACCATTCATCTCGCTATCATGCGGAATCCAATGTACAGATAGAGGCTTTCAACAAAACACTATAAAATTTACTCTAGAAGATTTTGGATAAAGATATGAAATCATGGCCAGATAAACTTTTGAATGCTTTATGGGCTTATCGGACAACTATATGTACTGCCACCCAAGCAACTCCTTATTCATTGGTATATGGAAATGAAGAGGTTTTTCCAATTGAAGTATAGTTTCCTTCACTTAGAGTTGCAATTTGCGATCACTTATCTACAGATGAAAGATCTCAGAAACAGTTTAATGAGTTGGAACCATTAGATGAGAAAAGATTGCATACTTTGCATCTTCTAGAAGTCTATCAGGATAGAATAGTGTTATATTTTAATAAAAAAGTACTCATTTTTCCATTCCTATAAGGAGAATTGGTATTGGTACTTAGGACTCCAATGATACCAGGAATTAAACCTCCAAAAATTGAATCAAAATGGGAGGGACCTTATTCCATACAAAAGGCCTATTCAAATGGAGCCTATGATTTAATCTCAATGGATGGAGAGTGCCTTACATCTCCAACCAATGTGAAATTATTGAATAAATACTTTGTTTAATTATACCAATTAGTCCTTACTGTTAGACTTTAAACTGCATAGTTCAATGTCTTTGCTGCAAGACTTAAAACTGCATAGCAACCAATGTCATAGTTGCAATACATTAAACTGCATAACAACCATAAGCGTCCATGCATCATGATGTTAAACTTCATTACATCATATGTTCAACTAATTTTTTCTCTATTTAACATTAGAAGCTTCCATAAGAAAAGGTTGTTAATATCATCACTACATCTTAGTAGTACATGAGTCCTCTCTTTCTTATGTCAGAGTTAGATCTGCATAGAAACCAAGTATCAAGAACTATGTATGGCTTCATTCTCCTTTTCAATGAGATACGTAGAGAAGCCTTAATCTCCAATTATGGGCCCAACCACAATCAAAAAATTTAATTATTTTATTTTCTCCTATTGTATATGAATCAGATCTATACCAAGTATTTTATTAATCTATATGATTTGATCCTTATACAATTTCATGTATTAAGATTTATCGTTCTTTCAGAACGTATCAAAGTCCCCATTCCTCATATCAAACTTAGTGTGAGGAATGATTTTTTAAAGATATATGTATAGATTGATTATCAAATATTTTGAGATACATAGAGCTGCCTAGATCTCCAATCTTGAGACTATCCACAATTAAAAACTTCCTTTATTTCTTGTATAAAATCAAATTAGCATAGGGAATGTTTTGAAAAAAACTATGTATGACTTGATTCATTCCCCAACAAGACATATATTGATACTTTTGTTTTATCCCTTAATCTAGTTCCTATATTTATTTCCTTTCATATCAGTTCATTTTTGTCCTTTCCTCATGTCGTTACACTGAATGAAAATATAATACCCATATTTCTCATTTTCATCACCTTTGAATTATAAAAGAAACCCTTACTGTACCTTATTTCTCACATAGAGCATAGCTCACATGGGCTTAGGAATTGAGTAAATGGTTTCATTATATATGGTGTTTTAAGTTTTTTTGCAGTTACCAATGTCCTTAACGCATGACTTGAAACCGCATAGTATAATGTCTTTAGTGCATGACATAAAACTACACATTTCCATATTCATTCATAGGTAATAAATAAAGTCTCAACTTTACATATGAGTCAGATCCATTTTAAAGACATCATTCATGGTGAATATTGATTAAAATATTTCTCATATACATTGGGCATAACCCCCTTACATATCTCACACTCTTAATATTGAATTTTTATTTTCAGATTTTCATGATCTTTCTTACGGTCTCTGGTGACAAGGTTTCCAATATCTGAGAGCTCTTCTTCCTGACTATGAAGCACATTCCCTTAGGCGACCTTGCATTAGTTTCATACATAAAAGGCCTATCAACCAAAAGATACCGCTATTCTTCTATGCAGTATATTCCCCAGTTGGCCCTACATAATACAGCCTACAATCATAGGTTTGTCAAAAAATGGTAACTTTGTTCTTGGTTATAGTATTTTTTCCCCCTTTAATCATTGATGACAATATAAAAGAATCTATATATTAAAATATTAATTCAATTATACTTGTCCCATTATATTTCTCACAGTCTAAATGTCTTCAAGACCATGGTTTACACATTTACCTCATCATGTGTTCGATACACTATGAAATAATCTTGAAATCACCTGGCCACATGTTATATATTTTTTCCATTTCTGGTCCTAGTTATATGACCCAAAACTATAGACACCATATCTTTTACATTTGGGTCAGAACTTTATAAAATTCCTATTCCACTGATTCATTGAATATTTTGATTGGAAATACCATTTCCTTAATTAGGTACCTTTCTCCATAAACCTAACTCTATGATTTGATAAATATAAATATCGATAAACATTCATCGACTTTTAGCAATATAATGTCAAACTTCTGAGAGATCTTTTACCTGACTATGCTGCAAGTGCCCTTAGGTGGCCTTGCATAGGTTGCCTACATAAAAGGCTTTTCATTCAAATAATGCCACTATTTGACTATGTAGTTTATTCCCCAGTTGTCCCTACATTATACAGCCCCCATAATAGGTTTGTTAAGTAATGGTAACTTTGTTCTTAGAAAAGACTTCTTCTAATTCTTCTATCCCTTTTCCCATACCATTCCTCGATTTCAAAAGTTCTCAAATCATAGTTTCCAATTTTACCTTTCATACCTGAATGTTATAGTATATTTACAAAAAAAAAGTATGAAGAAATTTGGAGAGTTTCATACTTTTGGTTAGATCTAAATACCTTAAATTATATCCACCCCCTGTCCTCACTACATGACATAAAACTACATAGTACCCATGTCCTCACTGCATGACTTAAAACTGCACAGTAACCATGTCCTCACTCCATGACACTAAACAGCACAGTACCCATGTCCTTACTACATGACTTAAAACTGCACAGTACCAATGTCCTCACTGTATGACTTAAAACTACAGAATACCAATGTCCTCACTGCATGACTGAAAACTGCACCATACTAATGTCCTCACTATATGACTTAAAACTGCACAGTACCAATGTCTTTACTGCATGACTTAAAAAACTGCACAGTAAAAATGTCCTCACTCCAAGACTATTGGTTTAAATTAACCATTTTTCATTTATAAAATTTATTTCCTTGGAAAAACCACCTACTATGGTCTTAAGTCACCCAAATATTATTTTCCCCTATCTATCAACAACAAAACATTAAATTCTTAAAGATCTCTTTTTCCTAACTATGCTACTTGTGACCAAATATGACCTTGCATAATTTGCTTACATAATAGGCTCGTCAATTAGACGATGACACTTTTTTGATATGTAGCAAATTCTTTAGTTGGCCCTGCATAATACAACCCCCATAACGGTTTTGTCAAATAATGATAACTTCATTCCTGGAAAAGACACAAATTATGTTCATACAGGATTTAAGAGTTGTAATATATAAAAATTCATTGCCAAAGACTCCGCATGGAAATATTTAAAGAATATTAAATCAATTCTTAGACATAGTGTTTTGTTTGGGGATTAATTCAAACTTTATGGTCAAAACTATTTCAACCCCAAATTTTAGGCCTTTACATTCCAACATGCATGAAATTAAACTTCCAGAAACAAAAGACTCAATACTCATTAAATTGAGAACATTCATGGGGAAAACTAAACAAAATTTGAGTCCCAGCTCACTAAACAAACATTTTTGTATGATTTAGGTAATATTGAGCAATAAAAATTAATAACGGTCAAAAGCCACAAAATTTTTGGGGTTATCCATATAACCCTAGAAAAAGTCAAATTATGCTCATTAGGTCCCTCGACGTACTAATAAAATTTTGAGCGCTTCATTATTATTATAATAATGATGATTTTTTAATATAAAGGAATCATTATCATCATTTACCTTTGATATTTCTGTCGTGAAAAATAGGAATTAAGATTTATATGATTGAAAACAAAATATCATTCATTTATATGAAAATATAGGGCCATCCACAAAATAGAGCCTATCTATCTTGTTTTAGAATAAACTCTCAAGATTAATTTTCATTTGTTGGACAGCTTCATAAGCTCTGTCAGCTACCTGTTGAAGTTGAGAGAGTTGAGAAACTCTAACCTTCTCTGCTTGAAAAAGTACATCCATCATAGTTAAAATGGTAGTTATCCCCTCTAATTGGGTTTCTCCTAATGTTTGATTCAATTTCTCAAGTTTTTTATGAACACTATACAATTGTTTTAGAAGAGATAGCAACTCCTTCATGGATTCTTTGATTTGTTGGCTAATCTTGAATAATTTATTGTTATGATTTTCCTCCTCCTCAACTACTGCTGATTGAAATCCCTCAATATTGATGAGTCATTCAGCCTCTTAAAAATCTTGTCACAGCTTATGCACTTACTCCCATTGGTGAATAGTCTCTTTCATGGCATTGTAGATTGGATGATAATTGAACCCACCAAATACCAACACACAAAATAGTGCTGGGAGTTTTGAAAAATGGGATCATAATTCAATTAAAGGATTTTCAGCAATTATGCTCTAAATCTGCCGCCATGTATTTTTATGTTCCATGCCAAGAGAATAATTCATCTCTAAATCTAAATCTGAGTCACTACCATGATGTAAAATATACTCTGGAAACAGTTTTCTTAGAGAGCTTCCTTTTATCTACTTCTCTTGGGATAGTAGAAGCTTCACCTTCTAACCTAGGAGATGATAACCATAAATAATAAATCAATGTCATTATTATTTCAAATGAAGGAAACAAATATGATTCAGATGGATGATTACATTTACCCTACAATAAGATAGCTACTTGATTGGATTTATCCCTTGTATTCTTAGCTCCATTGTTTTGAGTATATGTTTCTTGAGACGGGGTATTTCCATGAATTTTCTCAGTTATGACATTTTTAGACTCTGGAACATGTTTTGATGAAAGAACCACTATGGGTATTTCCCCAGCTCCAGCGGAAAGATAAAGTGGAATACCCAGTTCTCGAAGAGTCTTTGCGACATGTTTTGTAGATAAAGGTGCATAAGATGATTTTTTTTATGTAAGAAATCGAGTTGAAGAAAACATTATGTATGGAAAATGCAATAATAGCGTCTTACGCCCTTGAAACTCCTCATGAAAATCCACAAACTCCTTGATGGAACCTGGAATTTCAATATTTGGATTAAGGGTGTCCATCATATCAGTGTATACAGCATGAAATGTTACAACATCCTCACGATTTAAGGTTTCCAACAAATATTGGTTGATACGCAAATTGGATTAGCTGACATTTGGTTCTATTGGATCTTCAATTGATACGTAAACATCAGGTCCTTCCTGATTTGGGATAACATCAGCATCCGTCATAGATTGCCTTGGATCTTCAATCCTTTCTTCTGAAGTAATAATAATATCAGTGTAGAATATTTCAGGATTCATTTACAAAAGATAATGAGGAATGCATTTAATCTTACCATGGATTTCCTCTCTATCAACAGATATGGGTGTCAGTATAGATGAAACTCTTGAGGATTTATCTATTAAAATTGTAGATTCGTTAGCATAACCTAGGTTTCCCCTGGGGATTCTTTTTCTGGTCTTAATGAATCAACTCTTAATCCCTTGATTGATGAGAGATACATAGATCCTACAAGAGGATAATATTTGGTTACCAGAATATCTTGAGCAAGTTGTATTACCTAAGGATTTTATAAATACTAACTATTTCTCCGAACGATTCCTAGAAATCTCATTGCTCTATTGCGTTTTTGCTCAAATTCTTGAGGGGAGATTGAAACAGCTCTATTAACTAGGAAAACTAGAGTTAATGGTTGAGGATTATATATCTCCATTACCCCATTCAGGTTTCATGATCCTGGAGAAAGTTTTGGATACTTGGTAGGATCATTCGTAGTGCCAATGGGAGAACTTGCAGGACTATACTAAGGTGATTCAAGAATAGGTCTGGATCTTCCTTCCCTACATTAATGTTGTAGAAATACATTTTAATCAAGATTAATGATGAAAAATGATAAATTATAGTTGAGATGAAAGAAAAATGGATATAAATTCTCAGTATTAATATAAATATCCCACTCCTCCTCAGAGTTGATAGTTACACCTTCGCAAACTCTAAAGTCCAGCATATGAGATACTCATTTAGAAGATTGAATTTTTTTCATCAGTTTCATATATAAAAGTCTCTAACTTTGCAATATAATATGGTACTTTAGCCATGTTATGGTCCTGATTGAAATCAGAAGGTTCCATGATATCACCAATATTTAGTATTTGAAATCCCTACTGAAGAAATGACCAAGCATCCCTAAGATCATGGGTTATATTATCCAAATGAAGAATGACATAAGGTTGCACATAATTTGATCTTGGTTTGGTTGACTGTTGAAGAGATTCAACACATTCCGATTGAAGAAATTCTTCATACCATTCTTCCTTAGAAAGTTCAACAGATAGAATAGGAATTTCTATTTGATGGCAGTGACTCGACCACCTTGGTGTTGGAGGTATTACTTCTCTAGCCTTGGTATTCCTGGTATACACCCTGCGAAGTCATTTTGCAGTCTCTGAAACCTATGAAATATGTATACCATATCTGGAATTGGACTTCTTACCAAGATTTCCACATGCAACAATTTTTGTAGCCTCCACTCGATATACTCTTTTTTCAGATCCCCTTTTGAATATGAAGAAATCCATGCTTTGGAATACCCATCACCCACTCCGATTTATGCGTTTGGTGTAGGTAATGTAATTGAAAATTTGGATACCTCTACAGTTGTTAGAATCCATAATTTTCATGCTACCTTTGGGTTCTTATCATGTATGACATATGGGGGTGGAAAAGTATTTGATTGTTGAAGACATCATAACTAAGAAGAAAAAATATAGGGGCCATAAGCCTTGCAGATAATTTCACCATCAATCTTGGATGATAATACACCATCCCTGAATGCCATCATAAATGATCTCAACTCATAATTCATTTATTTACCATCGTCAAGAAATGTTCTAGTTGGTGGATTACCAAAAAGAAAGAAGTTTAATTCACTTGAGACATACAATACCTTCAGTACCTTGTGAGGTCTTAAAATGGGGTGAATTGACCATTAGGAACTGTGAATGAGTTCAACACTGAGTATGATGAAAAATGTTCTAAAATCCAACCCCACAACACTTGGAATGGCGCCACAATTCTAAATGGTGCCTTCACAATGTATAAATACAGTAGGAGATAGTAAATTCATTCCAAAACAGGGTTTTCTAGCCAAATATACATCCCCTCTACCTATTTAGCTGCAATGATGAAATTTCATGATCTTACACATCCTCCAGATTCACAGACAGGAATAAAATAAAAACTTAGCCACATATCAAGAAAAAAATCTAAGTGTATGTAACAGCCCGAGATTTTATGAAAACTATTATTTTTAATTTTATTAATGTCTTGTGTTGTACGCTACACCAAAAGGAGCTTGCACAACATGCATCCTTGACTTGCCTTGCATTACACGCAATCACGACCTTCCTCGATAGCGTGTGTAGTACGCAATACCGAGTTTCACGAAACAACGATATGCTGTTAAAATATTATTAAAACTAGCCGTTATGAATAGTAATAACCATTTTTTGAAATTTTTTAAATCTTATTTTTCAAAATGGACTTAATTTTTGGATTCGAAATATCGAAATTAGATTAGGGTGAAATTTTGGTAATTTTTGGATAACTTTCATATTTTGATGAATAGTGAAAATTACTAAATTTTAGTTAAAAACAACTTTTTCAATCAAAATAATTAATAGTGATAAATTATTAATTTGAGTGGATTTAAAGTATATTTAGAATATATTTTTACAATTTAATACAATGTTGGTCATCGGATGTAATTTCACATTTAAACCAGACATAAACAAGTGTCAATCTTTTGATAGATATTGTTTCTTAAAAACACGCTATTTGTTTTAACAACGGTATTTAATTATAAAATTAATTAATGCAACTTCTATGTTATTAATTTGGTAAAATAGACTTCATTTTTGAATTCGGAATATGAAATATAGCTTCGGATGAAATTTTGGCATTGTTCTGAAAAACATCAATTTTTGATGAATAGTGAAACTACTAAGTGGTAGGTTAAAAACTGAATTTTGCATAAAACTTAATTTTACCACTTCATTGAATGGAATTTCAAAAATCCGAGAGACACGGTTGATGTCAGTAAGTAAAATGTGGTTCAATGAGATGAAAATAATTTTTGGTGAATAGTAACTTCTTACTTTTTTTTACCACGGTTAATAGTAAATAGGGTAACTAAGGGTAAATATGATATTACTATTACCCTAACACATGTCCTAATTCTATTGGATAAGTGTAATTCGACCAAAAACAACCTTTTGAATATAATATGACCATTTAGGTCCACTTGGATTAGATTATGACATTTAATATTATTTTATTTAATGAATAGTTAAAATAGTTAAAATCAAAGTTTAATAACTAAAACATTTTTAATATGGGGTTATACATAAGATAAATTCGACTATAAATATTCATTAGAAAGCTAAAAAGATTTAATACATAATGATATTTTATTTATAATTTTTAGACTTTAAATAAATTATTTTATTTATGACACAACAATGATACAGTAATTACCCTTTTAAGGAAATATTAACATAATTGATGTTATAAATGCTCAAATGAATGTAATTTGAAACTTTTTATGAATTACACTAATTTTCTAGGTTACTATGATATATTATTATTGATTTAATCAACTCGGTTAGCACATATAATTCTTTTATGACTTTCACAAAAATCATATATCAAATAGTGTCAAAATTGACACAAAATAGTTTTTAAATCTAATATTATATTATTAATTGTTATTTTATTCCTAAAAATCTACGGTTCGGCCAAATGACTTAGATAAGGATATATATATATTAATAATAAACAATTTGGGGTTCGTTTGGCATGTTATAGTAAGTGTATTAACCATATAGTGTAAGAAAACAAAAAGACACGGTAAAAGTTAAATTATTTAACTTAGAGTTAAATCTAATTAAAAAGGTTAAAATAATAACCTAAACTTGTCTAAATTCTATTGGTTGATAGCATTTAGACCCATCCCCACTTTAGTTTCGAAATAAGACCCTTTGGAACCATTATAAACCGATTTTGACTTTAATATAAAATAATATTTTGAGATATTCCTAAGGTGCCCCTCTCCTCCCTTATAAAAGGACACCTCCTCCCCCTCCTCCTCACACCAATTTGAGCACTCAAGCTCGGCCGAACCCTGCCAAAATCTCTTCTCCACTTCCCTAGAATAATCCTAGAGGTCCTTCTCTTCTTCAAAGACCAATCTTAGTTCCCTAAGTGGAGGATTCAAAGAGGTGTTCCAAAGAAGAGGTAATATCCAATACCGATCTTTTCAATTTATTTCTTCTTCAACTTCTTCTTCTTTAGTTGTTTCATGATAAAGTAATAACATCAGTATTTATTATATACTGATTTGTTATTATAAATATGAAACAACTCTAATTAAACTTCTATCCATCCTACGGAGAAAGGAAATCACCTCGCGTGCGTACGTACGGAATACCGTCTCCACGCCGTGGTGTAATCTATTTTCCGTCACCACCTTAATTGGATGGGTATAATGATGTAATGAGAAACTATCCATGATTATTATAAATTTATATTGATACTGAAATAGTATACATACACTTCAACACAATTCCACGGCCATGGGAACGATATCATCGCTCGTGCGTACGTACGGACTACCGTCTCCACGACGCGATGAGATTCATTCTCAATGTTAACCATTTAAGAATGATTAAAAAGTATATATAAGAAATAATAATGAAATATATGAAATTATAAAGCTACTGGATTTATGTATATATATATATGTATGTCATCTACTTACTTCCATTCAAGACAATAAGGAAAGGAAAACAGCGTTCATGCGTACGTACGGACTACCGTCTCCATGAACGATGTTTTTCATTTCATTTATCTTTCTATTATATATATATATACTGAATATATATGATATATAAATCATATTTTATATTCTGGAAGTAAGTAAATCATGATATAAGTAATAATAATGTCAAGAACAACAAGTCAAAACACCTACGATAAATGAAACGATTTTACCCAAAACACTTCTTTGACATGAAATTTACAAAAGAACGGGTAATATAATGTCATAAGTGAACCATATATGATATAATAACAATGAATATGATTCTGTAATAAGTCAATGACATTATTTAAATCATTATACAGGAGGTTCGGACACATACGAAGCAAATCGGACCTAAGGTAAGGGAAATATCACAATCTCATTTTTATCCGAGATTGTTTATTCGTAAGTATTTATTGGGGTGTATTTTATCATCCACATCCATGTTCCCTCAATTTGTAATATTGTTTCCATCCACTTACAATAGTTTAAATCCAATTTTACCCTTCGGTGAGTTTTTAGTAATATGTATGAAAGGAATCTTTTGTCGTTTTTCGTACGAGGTACTTTTTGACTTTTCCGACTAAAGTACGAAGAATGTTTTTTTAACATATACGGGATGAATGGGTTTTTAAAACATTATTTCCAAGAATCTTACTTTACAAGTTTTCAAGTTTATTTTTAATCAACTTATTTTATTTTAAAGTCGTATGACATGTTATGAAAGGAAAAGTGTTATTGAAGTAGAAAGGATATTTTCCTCAAGAATGGAGTTCAAGTATTTTATCAAAATTATTTTCCATCTAAGATAATAAAAGGGTCCTGTTTTTATCCCTATTATTACATGGATTTGATTATGTTGTGATGGAAATATTTTTATGAATTCCTTTATCTTATATTAGTTTTTTTATGATGTCATGTTGTTTAAGAATCCCATTTTTATTACATGGGTTACGCATTGATGTATGGTTTATGATTATGTGGCACACATAAGAAAGGATTCATTATAAGATGGGTGGGTCCTATATCTCCCTCCAATGCATTGGTTAAAGATTTTATATCTCATGAGGTAGACAGGGCTGGAACGGTAGGTTATACCAGTTCAGTGAAACAGGACTGAAACGAGTGTTACTCGATTCAGAAAGGGACTTTGTCCACTAAGATAGTCTTGGAAATGAGTCTTGACTAACAAGAAATGATTCTCTATGATTATGTGTGTATCCCACAAAGTTTCATGTTTTATGTTATGCTTATTGGGATTTCATTTCACTACTATGATTTATCCCATGTTATGAAATTATGCTCTCTTTTGCAGGTTAAGATTTCCAAAAGTTATGTTCTTATGAATATGATGTGATTTATTTTATTTTGTTTACCCTTACTGAGCATTTGAGCTCACCATTTTATGTTTTATTTTCCCCAGGATATAAAGAAAGGTTTTAGGTAAAAAAAGGGATGATCTTTATGGGAGATATTGAAGATCTTTCACCACGATTAGAAGATTACGTTCCGAGTTTCCAAAGACACTAAACTGTTACTATCCTTGTGTGTGTGTTTTTGTTATGTACTAAGTATTCCGCAAAAGTAATGTAATGTCAATGTACGTTAAGCTTCGGGTCTCTACAGTTGGTATCAGAGGAAAGGTTTAGTCAACCTTTGGAAACTAGGATGCGAAAACGTTAGTGAGATCCCTAAAGATATTTCTAAGGTAAGTCTAGGGATGTCCCTAAGGTTAAGTATACGTATAGGTTATAGTACTCGAATTACGCTAACAATCATAGAATTAAACCTAAGATGTTAGATATTGAAGGTACTTCCCCTTTACTATTTTGTTTTCCCTAGCATGATTTTTGCCTCTCACAAGATTCTTTTTGTGTTTTAGTTAATGGAGGGAACCAGAAGGAATTCGGTTAACATTGAATCCAATGGACAAATTGGTGACTATGAGCAAAAAAATTGTGTAATTCCAAGAGAGAAAGATCTTGTGATTATGCCAAATCAGTCATCGCGATATATGATTAACAAGGTGAAATTTAGTGGTATGCCTAATTCATCAAAGAAGAGGAAGATAAACTATTATGCATGTTCGCATGTTGAGGAGCATAAAGAAAGGAAGATTGAGATTTCTAAAGAAGGGAAGAAGAACCTTGAGGAATACCTCAAATGGAGGGACCGATGTTATCTGTGTGGAGAAAAGGGTCATAGAGTGACAGACTGTTATGTAGTTCAATGTCTTATTTGTGGAGAACATGGGCATTACCCAACTCAATTCCCTGACCTAAAAAGTTACTTCTAAATCAAGGAAGTACTTCTTCCAGGACAATCATTGAAGTGGATGGACTGAAGTGTTTATGTATTGGTATTCAGGAATAATGTTGTTGCGGTACTTATATGGTTTATTGAAATATTTATGTATTGGTCTATTGTGGTCTTCAATAATTTTAAGGTACCGGTAACCATGAAAAGTGATTCAAATATTTTGGAAAGTAGATAATATGCCCATAATGAAGGGAAAATGAGAAAATGAGATGTTTAATAATATTCATGAGATCATGGTTGATATAAGGACTAAGTGATATCATGGTTTGAGTATATAGAATTTTGAGGATTTTTGTATGTGGAAAGTGTTAACTTTAAACTGCATTCATGTTTTCACTAAGGTATTCAAGAAAATACATGATTAAGGACTTTGAATGTTTATAATGTGACCAATAAGACATATCTTATGGGGATCAACAATGGTATTAAATCTCTGGTAATTGTTTTCACTATATTATGAGAGTGGACTGCAATATTATGGGTAAGCCTAAATATTAGAATGGATTATGTTGGAATAAGTTAGTATTGTTTAAGGATAGAAGTTTTTTTTCGATATTATTGATGGGATGTTATAGTAATATAGTTTTAGAAAAAGGACAACCTGTAGGACGGGCGACAACCCATCGCGTCGGACAAGGCTGTAGGAATCGAACCCACAACCGAAGTGCGACTGGCCTTTATCGCCTACCCCTGACCTACAGGAAGTCCCTGTTTAGTAGAAACTAGTTTTATTATATTAAGCAATATGATATATGTAGTATAAGTCCATTTTAGGAACCATATGTGATTAATCTCACTATAGATCGACTTATGTATATAATTTTTGCTAAACTTTTATTTGAGACAGATGGAATGACCCGTCATTCTATCACATGATCTGCTAACACTTCACGAATAACAAATTCAACTTCATTTATTTAAGAGATGAAGTTGAAATTGTTCAAGGCATGAACAACAGTGAGATTGTACCAAAATAAAGTAAGTATTTATTATAATTCAAATTTTCAACTTTAGGAAAATGATCTTGAAAACCAAAAATGTTGTCCTAGTGATCTTATATCTGATGAATCAGATGGTACCTTAGATCGTCACAAATTTATGGCTTTGTGATTGCTGGCTTTTCCATAGCCATATTCTCTACCACTCTCCATCAGAACATGATGGTTAGATTTCTCTTCCATATCCATATTTTCACCTATGTGGAAACCCAGTGATTAGTTTATTTGGGTAATCATTACATTTCATAATTTAGTTTTTAAATCCAAGTTTTGGTATTCCTTTTTACGATGTGGGTTTCTATTAATGAAACTTTCTAATAGTAAACTATTTATAACCCCGACGAATTTTGAGGGCGAAATTCATTTTAAGGGGGGTAGAATGTAACAGCCCGAGATTTTATGAAAACTATTCTTTTTAATTTTATTAATGTCTTGTGTTGTACGCTACACCAAAAGGAGCTTGAACAACATGCATCCTTGACTTGCCTTGCATTACACGCAATCGCGACCTTCCTCGATAGCGTGTGTAGTACGCAATACCGAGTTTCACGAAACAACGATATGCTGTTAAAATATTATTAAAACTAGCTGTTATGAATAGTAATAACCATTTTTTGAAATTTTGTAAATCTTATTTTTCAAAATGGACTTAATTTTTGGATTCGAAATATCGAAATTAGCTTAGGGTGAAATTTTGGTAATTTTTGGATAAATTTAATATTTTGATGAATAGTGAAAATTACTAAATTTTAGTTAAAAACAACTTTTTCAATCGAAATAATTAATAGTGATAAATTATTAATTTGAGTGGATTTAAAGTATATTTAGAATATATTTTTACAATTTAATACAATGTTGGTCATTGGATGTAGTTTCACATTTAAACCAGACATGAACAAGTGTCAATCTTTTGATAGATATTGTTTCTTAAAAACACGCTATTTGTTTTAACAACGGGATTTAATTATAAAATTAATTAATGAAACTTCTATGTTATGAATTTGGTAAAATAGACTTCATTTTTGAATTCGCAATATGAAATATATATTAGGATGAAATTTTGGAATTGTTCTAAAAACATCAATTTTTGATGAATAGTGAAACTACTAAGTGGTAGGTTAAAAACTGAATTTTGCATAAAACTTAATTTTACCACTTCTGTGAATGGAATTTCAAAAATCCGAGAGACACGGTTCATGTCAGAAAGTAAAATGTGGTTCAATGAGATGAAAATAATTTTTGGTGAATAGTAACTTCTTACTTTTTTTTACCACGGTTAATAGTAAATAGGGTAACTAAGGGTAAATATGATATTACTATTACCCTAACACATGTCCTAATTCTATTGGATAATTTTAATTCGACCAAAATCAACCTTAAGAATATAATATGACCATTCAGGTCCACTTGGATTAGATTATGACATTTAATATTATTTTATTTAATGAATAGTTAAAATAGTTAAAATCAAAGTTTAATAACTAAAACATTTTTAATATGGTGTTATACATAAGATAAATTCTACTATAAATATTAATTAGAAAGCTAAAACGATTTCCTACATAATGATATTTTATTTATAATTTTTAGACTTTAAATAAATTAATTTATTTGTGACACAACGATGATGCAGTAATTACCCTTTTAAGGAAATATTAACATAATTGATGTTATAAATGCTCAAATGAATGTAATTTGAGACTTTTTATAAATTCCACTAATTTTCTATGTTACTATGATATATTATTATTGATTTAAGCAACTTGGTTCGAACATATAATTCTGTTATGACTTTCACAAAAATCATATATCAAATAGTGTCAAAATTGACACAAAATAGTTTTTAAATATAATATTATATTATTAATTGTTATTTTATTCCTAAAAATCTATGGTTCGGCAAAATGACTTATATAAGGATATATATATTAATAATAAACAATTTGGGGTTCGTTTGGCATGTTATAGTAAGTTTATTAACCATATAGTGTAAGAAAACAAAAAGACACGGTAAAAGTTAAATTATTTAACTTAGAGTTAAATCTAATTGATAAGGTTAAAATAATAACCTAAACTTGTCTAAATTCTATTGGTTGATAGGATTTAGACCCATCCCCACTTTATCTTCGAAATAAGACCCTTTGGAACCATTATAAATTGATTTTGACTTTAATATAAAATAATATTTTGAGATATTCCTAAGGTGCCCCTCTCCTCCCTTATAAAAGGACACCTCCTCCCCCTCCTCCTCACACCAATTTGAGCACTCAAGCTCGGCCAACCCCTGAAAAAATCTCTTCTCCACTTCCCTAGAATAATCCTATAGGTCCTTCCCTTCTTCAAAGACCAATCTTAGTTCCCTAAGTGGAGGATTCAAAGAGGTGTTCCAAAGAAGAGGTAATATCCATTACCGATCTTTTCAATTTCTTTCTTCTTCAACTTCTTCTTCTTTAGTTGTTTCATGATAAAGTAATAACATCGGTATTTCTTATATACTGATATGTTATTATAAATATGAAACAACTCTAATTAACCTTCTATCCATCCTACGGAGAAAGGAAATCACCGCGCGTGCGTACGTACGGAATACCGTCTCCACGCCGTGGTGTAATCTATTTTCCGTCACCACCTTAATTGGATGGGTATAATGATGTAATGAGTAACTATCCATGATTATTATAAAGTTATATTGATACTGAAATAGTATACATACACTTCAACACAATTCCACGGCCATGGGAACGATATCATCGCTCGTGCGTACGTACGGACTACCGTCTCCACGACGCGATGAGATTCATTCTCCATGTTAACCATTTAAGAATGATTACAAAGTATATATAAGAAATAATAATGAAATATATGAAATTATAAAGCTACTGGATTTATGTATTTATATATATGTATGTCATCTACTTACTTCCATTCAAGACAATAAGAAAAGGAAAACAACGTTCATGCGTACGTACGGACTACCGTCTCCATGAACGATGTTTTTCATTTCATTTATCTATCTATTATATATATATATACTGAATATATATGATATATAAATCATATTTTATATTCTGGAAGTAAGTAAATCATGATATAAGTAATAATAATGTCATGAACAACAAGTCAAAACACCTACGATAAATGAAACGATTTTACCCAAAACACTTCTTTAACATGGAATTTACAAAAGAACGGGTAATATAATGTCATAAGTGAACCATATATGATATAATAACAACGAATATGATTCTGTAATAAGTCAATGAAATTATTTAAATAATTATACAGGAGGTTCGGACACATACGAAGCAAATCGGACCTAAGGTAAGGGAAATATCACAATCTCATTTTTATCCGAGATTGTTTATTCGTAAGTATTTATTGGGGTGTATTTTATCATCCACATCTATGTTCCCTAAATTTATAATATTTTTTCCATCCACTTACAATAGTTTAAATCCAATTTTACCCTTCGGTGAGTTTTTAGTAATATGTATGAAAGGAATCTTTTGTCGTTTTTCGTACGAGGCACTTTTTGACTTTTCCGACAAAAGTACGAAGAATGTTTTTTTTAACTTATACGGCATGAATGGGTTTTTAAAACATTATTTCCAAGAAGCTTACTTTACAAGTTTTCAAGTTTATTTTTAATCAACTTCTTTTATTTTAAAGTCATATGACATGTTATGAAAGGAAAAATGTTTTTGAAGTTGAAAGGATATTTTCCTCAAGAATGGAGTTCAAGTATTTTATCAAAATTATTTTCCATCTAAGATAATAAAAGGGTTCTGTTTTTATCACTATTATTACATGGATTTGATTATGTTGTGATGGAAATATTTTTATTAATTCCTTTATCTTATATTAGTTGTTTTATGATGTCATGTTGTTTAAGAATCCCATTTTTATTACATGGGTTACGCATTGATGTATGGTTTATGATTATGTGGCACACATAAGAAAGGATTCATTATAAGATGGGTGGGACCTATATCTCCCTCCAATGCATTGGGTAAAGATTTTATATCTCATGAGGTAGACAGGGCTGGAACGGTAGGTTATACCGGTTCAGTGAAACAGGACTGAAACGAGGGTTACTCGATTCAGAAAGGGACTTTGTCCACTAAGATAGTCTTGGCAATGAGTCTTGACTAACCAGAAATGATTCTATATGATTATGTGTTTATGCCACAAAGTTTCATGTTTTAAGTTATGCTTATTGGGATTTCATTTCACTACTATGATTTATCCCATGTTATGAAATTATGCTCTCTTTTGCAGGTTAAGATTTCCAAAAGTTATGTTCTTATGAATATGATGTGATTGATTTTATTTTGTTTACCCTTACTGAGCATTTGAGCTCACCCTTTTATGTTTTCTTTTCCCCAGGATATAAAGAAAGGTTTTAGGTAAAAAAAAAGGAAGATCTTTATGGGAGATATTGAAGATCTTTCACCATGATTAGAAGATTACGTTCCGAGTTTCCAAAGACACTAAACTATTACGATCCTTGTGTGTGTGTTTTTGTTATGTACTAAGTATTCCGCAAAAGTAATGTAATGTCAATGTACGTTATGCTTCGGGTCTCTACAGTGTACCTTTTCACCTATATCAGATTTGGCATTATAACCCTGGTGCTTTTAATGACCTCTTTCCAGTGTTGGCCTATATGTTCCTGAACTTCCTCGGTTGTCGGCAGAAGGAAAAATAGTAGGATGTCCTCAATATGGACACTCCTCTATTGTGGGTTGTAATAAGGCTTCCATCCACACTCTAGGATGAATATCTTTCCTATCCTTGGGAAAATTATTCACTATCCTAAATAATTCATGGGCTAGTGGTGGTGTTCTGGTAACATCACCCCATGTTGAAGTAGGCGGGATGAATTCGTCATACATTTACCCAAGAATAGGAATTCCAGTTTTTTGGTAAATGTACCAGAGATTAATACAATCTTCACCATGCATCAAATGAAAGGAATTCGTTTTTGGACTCCATCGGCATAGTAATTCTAGAATTAATTCATTTTTGTAAACATATGTTAGCCACATCCAGACAGCTTCATAGATATGAACTTCTGATAACACTTTTCTGAATTCTGCACAAGTCCAGCATACTCATAATTCTCACATCCACTCGGGTTTTACACCCCCTCCATAATGAAGGTCCCAGTCTCATTTCCAACCATTAGATTAATCTTTTAGTGAAGCCTGAAAAGTGGAATCATAAGAATGTTGTCTTGGCTCAACTACATGATCCTTCATGTCGGGAGTGCAAGCACTGTGATGAAGGATGCAACTAATATGGATTGTTCCTTCTTGTATTGGAACCCCCATTTCCCTAATATTCATGTAGTTAAAGGTGGAATAATAAAGAAACAAATTCATTGGAATGTAATTCTTAATAGATGGAACATTGGTGTCTTGCAAAAGTACATGCCCATGTAGGGGTATGTAAGAACTTTGTGGATAGTCACGCTGTTACAGAATTTGACCCTTCCATAACCCATGAAGAGTACTCTAAATAATTTCATAATATTCTGCCCTAATGATCCTCATTATTTCATTTTGGCGAACCTTATATTCTTCGGTATGGGTCATCAAATGAGTCATTCTTTCTCGAAAAAATAAATAATTACTAAACATTCTTGTCAGATTTAAAAGAAGAATGTGAAAAGTTTTGATAAAGGACACCGTTCACCTAGGTCCTTCGAAAAGGTCTTTCGACAAGGTCCTTCAACAGGATCTGTCACATAGTTCCATCAACAAAGATCCTCCGACAACTCTATCAGTGAAGTCCTTTTGGCGTAGCACAATTTCATAAAAATTTCATCTTGAAGAAATTTCAAGAGAGTTAAATGAGGGCACAACGTAATGAATCTAGGCGAATGAGAAACATAATGAGAGAACTAAATTTTGGAGAAAACACAGGTGATGAAAAAAATTGCAAAAGTATGAGACCTATTTATAGGAAACAGAAGACCTACACATCAGTGTTGCGCACCATACCTGCACAACATACCTGCGCGAATTACATGCGTGATTAAACTGTTTCATTCATTAATCTATACTGATCTTTTTCCACAAGTTTCATCTTAGGACATGGCCCTCTTTTTTTATTTTAGATCCAATCCTGAGGGGGGGGGGGATTTTGTTGAAACTACTTGAAAATGCAACAAAAAATATAGTCAAACTTTGGATATTTCAAAATCCCAATGAAAGATTCAAAGAGTAAAAGAAAAAAATAAAACAAATACTCCCAAGCTCTACACGATGTACTAGAATCCATGATATTTGAGACTGAGCTACACATATCAGCATTGCGACTGAGCTATGCTTCTTAGCTTTGTGGCCGCACTATGTGGCTTAGCTTCACCACCACACTACGCGTCCCAACTTCACGAGTGAAGATTTATTATGTCCATATGTAGAGCACCTGTGCGGTGGAACTTCATGAAATACTTTCATGTTCAAAGATTCTTTGGCCATGTCTCATCCGTGCCTATAAATAGGACCCTTAGGCTCCCCATTTCCTGACTAAAAAAAAGCTAAAGACTCTTTGAAGCTCCTATTGCATTGCTCATTCACCCAGATCTCTAAAATTGTCTCAGGTTGTTCTATAAACTACACAAGAAGGGATAATTAAAAGGGATATGCATGTTTTGATGTTATTACCATTCTTCAGTCCTTATCCACACCTATTTGGTCTATCTGCTTGCCACATCTACGAAAAAGGAAAAGTAGGGTACCAACGCGGCATACTTGCACAAGGTACCTACACAACCAGCTAAAGTACCCTTTTTTTAAAGACATCCATGGTAGTGTATCTCCTTTCTTGGTTCCCTTATATGAAAGGGGATAATTTAATGACTCCACCAAAACCTCCTGACATCTCAAACCTTTGGGTAAGGCAAATCATCATGTCTCCAATTTGGGTGTATATTTCCATTGTCAGAGGTTTCCAACATTTGTTTCACAATGAGGTTAGGATTCATGGGATGTTTGTGGGTTTGTATATACACAGTTTTTGACGCTCATTTTCATCACATTTTCTAAAACAATGGAAAGGGAAATGACATAGAACAAATTGATTCATCCTTTGAAAAAAACATTACAAATCGATAAAGGCATGAATAAGGCTTCAAATGCACAAGGGTCACACATGTTCTATCAATGTCGCACAAGTATACATGTGTGCCACATAATGGTCGTGCAAGTGACTTGTGTACCCTAATGGATAACCGCCCGGGGTATTCTACAGCCTATAAATTCCCTCGGTGGGCCCCCCATTTCAGGAGGATATTTTTATAGAATTCATATTAAGAGCTCTAAACGCCCAAGTCTCTTCTTCAGGTCTTCCAAACACTTATATGATAATTCTTTACCTAGAATGGAAGGTCTAAACAAGAGTAGTAAGGTCTAAGTGTTATAATTCACTAACACTTTTGCGCCTAAGGTGTTTTACCCTTAAGGGAAATGAACATACTTGTGTGCCGCCTTACTTCCTCACCAAAACTTGTGCACCTCTCTTCTGGAAGTACCTCAGGATAATTATAAAGGCATTGATCACGGATCGCCCAAGTATAACCATGATGGTTTACAAAAGTGCAAGTACCCATGTGTCATGCAGGTATACCTCTGTGACCATGACATGCGCGCCCACGCAGTACCTACACGCTTGCCCGGACATGCACGCCCCAGCCTTTTTGGGTGCCCTTCATGCCCATTTCACCCCTCTTAAGCCATTCCACCTCTCTGATTCAAGATTCAGTCTTCAAGACACTATTCAAATTCATTGGTGGCATGATTTCTTGATTTGGATTGCTTGTCTGAAAGGAACTCCGTGGAACATCGCTTAAAATCAAGTGATTTACAGGTCATTATGTCACTAATGATTGAGATTTCATTCATTCAACCTCATCCTTTAAGATGTGAGAATCCTTAACCTGTGCCTCCTTTTTAGGAGTATGCCCTAGTCTCAAATTTGGGCATCCTTTTCAGGTGTAAGCCCCATGTTCCTTTAAATTTCAAATCCCTTTAACCTGGGCCTCCTTTTCAGGAGTAATCCCCAGTCCAAATTCACATTAATATGGGCATCCTTCTTAGGAGTAATCCCCAAGTCCTCTTTAACCTGTGCCTCCTTTTTAGGAGTAAGCCCCTGTCTCAAATTTTCTTAAATAGGGAATCCTCCTCAGGAGTAAGCCCCATGTCCCCTAATTTGGGCATCCTCATCTAGAGTAATCCCCGACCATAATTCTCTTAACCTGGGCCTCCTTTTTAGGAGTAATCCCCAGTCATAATTCTCAAATATGGGCATCTTCGTTAGGAGTAAGCCCCATGTCCCTTAATTTTTCAAGTCCCATAACCTGGGCCTCCTTCTCAAGAATAATCCCCTGTCTTAATTTCTCTTAACCAGTTCTAATTTACTTTTGATTTGGGGTTTCTATCTCAGGAAGAAAACCCATTCATAAGTCCCCTCCTAAAATGGGCATCTTCCTTAGGAGTAATCCCTAAGATTAGAGTATCCAAATCTCCATAAAGTACATATACCTTTGTTGACCCTATTCCTGGATTTCTTCCCTAAAGTAAATATTAATCCTCATATATTTTGGGGAGTCATAAACACATAAGCCCCACATCATTGCATCTTTCGTGGCACAATTTTCTGGTTTCACCAATACCTCTTGTTTCTCACACCGAGCATGAATCACGTGAGATTAGAGTGTAAAAGTAATCATGACTTCTTTCTTTGAGCCATCAATCATGCATAAGCATCATACTCTCTTACTCGAACTACGTGGGTTCTGATTCTTTTTCTAAACAAAGGATACGTAGGTATCCCATCCGCGGGTTCGATCCCAACTCTGAAATAATCCATTTCCTTTTGAATGACAATAAACATCATGTGCCCCACTGAGTGGCTTTAAAACCACCATGGTCATCATAATGACCGAGAGATTTCTATATAAATGTGTCTAAGGATACCATTGACCAAGAATATCTAATAAATACAGATGATTCTCTATCGATGAGGAACCTCGAATACATATAAAAGATTCTATAAATTTCTTACATATTTAATCATTGATTGTTAGATCTGAAGGAAAGCTCATTTTATACTTGGTAATGTAATAAGGATTCACGAACATAACATAATCTATAAAGAGTGTCCGGGAGTAGACAATAATTCCCCTCAAAAAGGTGTGATGAGTCCGACCTCCCATCCTCTCGACCAATGAAAATTCCTAAGCCTCATCAGTCCACAAACTAATGAGCGCCTACCATTGGAAAGTAAGTACAAATGGGTGTTGAATCATTGGATGTTTCCGGTTCTACGAACAAACCTGTTAAAAAACGATTGGAATTTTTGAACCATAAATCAAGGAGGCCATCCCTAAATTCCGAGGGAAACAGAAAATGGTGAACCTGACGTGAATCCTTAACCAAGTTATAATGATGTTTTACCTATTTGTTAAGCCCCTATATGAAACTCAATGAGAGGGAAAAAACAATCATTAACAAATGTGCTCATCCAAAAGATGTAGTGCGTGAATATATCTTGATTATTTCAATTATATCAAACAGACACTCTTTTACAAGATCTTCTGCATTTCCAGAATGGCTGTTCTCAAGTTTACACCTGTGAATACTGCTGCTGCAAATGCCACTGCTGCTACTCCTACTAGATCGTCATCCGCTCTAAGGATGACATCACCTACTTAGTGTCTTCAACGCTGGGTATCAAATGCGCTGTTAAGGAGTACCATAAACATGGTACCATCCCAACTCTGGAGGCTTCCCAACAAGCCCTCCAAGTGAGCAACTCACACTGGTCATCCGAACAATGATGACCAGTGAACAAGAAGCAGGTAGTGCTAACTACCGTCTCCAACCATTTCGGGTCATTATCCCCAGAACGCAATCACCATTCACTCCCATATTCTGGGGAGGTGAATGAGCAGGTCCCTCAGGGCCTTAATTCAAAGAAGAAGGAACCCTTTTTGAGGGATCCTATCAACAATCACCCCCAGACTAATGCGGCAGTATGCCCTCAAAATGAAAAGGGTGCTGACTCTAGGAATTCGGCTCAGGTTCCTTGAACCCGAGCAGGCAATACAACCCGCCAGAGGGGGAAGTCGGTCAAAAGTGAGCAGGTTCTCATCTCTGCCATCTCCATAGAAGTCCACCAACCTAACTTGGTGGCAAGAAATAAGCGGCCACATACACCTTCCCATTTTAATTCCGATGTCCAGCAGACTCGTCTAGCAGCATCACATCAATCCTGCAAGGCAATTCCAACGGAGTACTATAGGCAAGAACATACACCTGTTTATACATAATTAGCTAGTCAGCAGGCTCGTCTGACTACATATGATGGAGCTCATCAACCACATTCGGTGAAGTGCAATCAGCATACACATACACTTGCTAGTATTAATCAAGCCTACTAACAGTCTCGCTTGGTAGCACATGGAGAAGTTAGTCGAAAAGCTCCGGCAACAAACAGGAGGTAGACTCAACTCTCAGCCCCCACACTTGTGTACTGTCAGGATTCACTGACAGGAAAGGGAGGACATGATCAGGAACATACACTCACTCCAAGCACGGAATGGATGAATATCCCCATTCCAAGAGCTGAAGTCACCATGCATATTTTATCAATGGTGAAAGAGCAGAAGGAAATCTCTGCTCGTATTTTGGATGCTTGTTAGGATATTATAACAGCTTCAGTAGCATCTTAGGGAAAGACACATAAATCTATCCCTACCAGTGGAGTGACACACCAATAGTTCACTCCGGAATAGACACAAACATATGTTCTAGTACAAGAGGGTTGTGGGGCACACTCCTCCATATCATATGGGCAACAAAGTCAGGCACATACACCTGATTTGAGTGGAGATCATCAGCTTAACCTCGCCATCTCTCCTAATCAGGCACATACACCTTCTCAGAGTATCCAGTTTCGTCAACAAGTGGTTTCCAAGGTGAGTAAGAAGGAATCTAAGAAGAAGACCCGCCCAACACAGTCAGGAGATCAAGTGTCAATCTGTAATAAGGCATTGTTTGATGTTGGTGTTCTTGAATCCCTTAGACAGTTATCTATTGGAATTCAAGATTCTACTCCCTCATTTCCCAATAGTGGGAAAATTAATTCCAAAGGTATTCAACAAACACTTCCTCATGAAGGCTTGCTTCATGAAAATTCGGTCAATCTTGAAGTTTCGTCTTCATATGAGAGCCATAGGAACCCTCTTTTTGGTCAGAAGACCAAGGAGCAAGAGATCTCATCTTTTGCTGTAACCCACCATGGTGGTTCTCCCTATGATGATGAATTTCGCTGTGAAATTCCTCTCTGCAGTAGTGATGCACATTGCCCAGAAAATGATCTAGTGTAAAATGTTGTGATGAGAAATCCCTCTTATCTTGAGGCACTTCCAAATGCGAAACCAGTCATGTTTGATTCTTCATCGCTAGCAGGTGAAATACTTTCTCAATCAGTAGATAGCCAAGAGTGTTGGTCATTCTCTGAACCACCCCTAAGTCATGCATCTTCTAGGTTGATCAGTGATTTATCTACCAATCTTGTTGAATCCGATGAAGCAACAAGAAAACACCAGCTCTGGTCAAATCAGGTAGAATAATCTTCATTGAATTATAAATACGAAATGCTGAACATGAGAAAACAACTGGAGAAGGGTGAAGTGCCAGTCATGTTTTGGCCTCTGGCTGACTCTCAGTATGACATTCCAGAGATGTTGTCAGAAGATGAGATTCATGATATTTGTCACAACATATGGAAAACTCTTTGTCAATTGAAAAATAAAGTATTATCTTATGATCAATATGAAAATCATCTTATGATTATAGAAGGTTAACAACATCAGATTGATTTGGCATCTCTATCAGTCTATCGATATCCGAAGGCTAAAAAGCAGCAGAGAGCCCTTCAGCGTTCATGCTTTGGCGCACTAAGAAGATTGTGCCAGTTAATTTCAAATTCCCCATCAGGTATTCATGTCATAGGATGGGGTTTTCATGGAGAACTACATTTCACGATGCTCTCCAATCAGTAATGCCCACTAAAAATGTTCTCAGGCAAGGTTATTTCCCATGGTTGTCCATAGTCAATGGGATTTGTTTGTCATCAAAATCTTTCCCAAGAATAGGCCTCAACTAGTTCCTCTCAAAATCAAGAATATAGAGAACATGTTGTTGAATTACTCTTGTATCAAGAAAAAGAGAATATTGAACTAGCCTCTCGTATGGAGCAAGCACATCATTAAGTGACAGAAGTGTCAGAAATCATCCAACAGTATTTTAAACCAGGTGATAAAAGTGGATACAGGTTAATGAATCCAGCTAATTTCCAGACTAAGGTTCGCAAAATCAAGAGAGCTTTTAAGAAAGTCTCAGACATTGCATGTCAAGAGCCACCCCAGTTCGCCAGAATGAGGAATATTTTAAACCAACCCTCGGATTCAACAAATAGGATTCAAGGAGTTGAGAAAAGACAGTAGGAACAGCCCCAGTCCACTGGACTGGGGACTTTTTCAAATCATCAATCCCCTCCTCAGAGAAAGTAGGACTTTTATTGATTGGGGAAGAAGCTTCAAGAGGAACGAAGAGCCAAATTATCAGGATATTTCCTTCAAAATACGGTTCATCAAGAATATCCTGAGTGATCGAATCAACAAAAGGCAATGTCTCATCAAAGACATGGAGGAAGACAATATCGCAGAAATGATGATATAAGGGATGTGATGAATTTTTCATCAATCAATGTCATTGATGCCATTGTTGTTGATCCACCAGATGAGGCTCACTCAGGGGACTTAGATGAATAGGTTCCTGCTCAAGAATATGTATGCACCGGCACAAATAAAGAAGGTGTGCATACAAGGAATCAAAGGATTACTTAGAACCTAGGTAATCCTTCAAGTAACCCAGTTCACCCTCTCTGAAAAGGATCCAACAAAGGGAGGGGAAATAATCATGTTACATATCCTTCCTCTGGAGAAGAAAAATCGCTCTCACTAGATCAAAGGTTTACCCAACAGGAGGAATAAATGAAGGAATTAAGGAGGTTGAATGCAGAACTACATCAGGGTAGTCTTTTTCTTAATCATACTGGAGTCAGTCAGCCAAGGGAATTTGTTGCAGCTACTGAGATGGATTAATAATATCCTCCTCTATCAATACATTTTCACAGGCCTAATCCTACGGGTCAAGTGAAACAACAGTTGGCAGTACGACCATCAGTTGCAGCACCAACCACCACATCTGTCAAAGCTCCAGTTATTGCACCTACCCAAGTCCAAGTTCAACCAAATGTTTCTCAAAAGTTAATAACAACCATTGAGTCATTAACAGCTCAGTTAGAAACTATGGAAGGGAAACGTGCGTAGGTTCAACTGGAAAAGAAAGCTTACCCTGAGTGGGTATATTCAATCTCTCCTCCATCCAGTTTTGGAAACCTTGTATTCCCTATTTTCAATGGATCAGGCGACCCTAAACATCATTTGATGCATTACGTGTCTTTTTGTGATCCTATGATGGGAACTCCAGAGTAGCAAGAAGCAGTAAAACTCAAATCCTTCGTACAGACCTTTCAAGTACCAGTCTTTTTCTTGTATACAAGCTTGCAATCTCGGTCAATTACCGGATGGGAGGATCTTCGCCAAAAATTCCTTTTTCCGTATAGCTCAACTTTGCCAAAGACAATAGTTTTCGATCTTACAAACTGTATGCAAAGAGAGAATGAAAGGGTCTTAGATTTCATTTCTCACTAGAAGGGATTAACATATTACCTAATCTTAGAACTCTCTCAAGAGGAATTGTTGCCAATATGTGTAGAAAATCTCCGTGACGAATTACGCACTCCGTTGATCCCTGTGAAATACACAGGAGGGTTTCGAGACCTTACATCAATCGCTCAGCAGATTGAAGATTCCCTTATACATGCTAAGGTTAAATCTCATGTAATTCCATCATCTATAGGAAGGAGAATGGGTAAAGCAGAAACTGCTATAGTTATGCTTAAACAAGCACCTATACCTGTTTCTACATCAAAACCTTCATCTTCTCGAAGGGCTCCACCTCATGAGCACAAACAAAAAAGTCCATTTCTTCCAAATGATCAAAGAGATCAAAGACGAAAACAATTTTAGGATATAAAGATCAAAACATACTCTTTCGGAAATTAACAAGTTCTTTGTTACTTCATTTCGGCTTTGGAAAATAATCTGGTTCAATTGCTGAAGCCTAAGAGGTCAAACGAAGAAGGATATGAAGACCTTCCCTATCATTTCCCATTTCATAAAATGTTGGGGCATCCCATCTAGGAGTGTTTTGTCTTCAAAGGCCTCTTGCAAATGATGGTCGACTCTGGACAAGTCAAACTGAAAGGTTCTTCAGCTCAGGTCGCATGTGTTACTACTACCATTCCAGAGGAGGAATGTGAATGGAAATAAGTCAAAAGAAAAATTTCACAAAAGAATGATGATTGGATGGTCAGAAATACAATCAACCGAACTCATGCTATTTTTCGAACACAATTAAAGAAACTGATTGTGTCTTCTTCCCTAAATGTTGCTGAAAAACCCTCTTCATCAGAGGGAAAGTCCACAAAGAAACGACATGATTCATTGAAAGAAAAAGAATCAGAAGAAGATGAGTATGTGTCAAAGCCTAAGTTTTCTTTGACTCTGGAAGACTTCATGACATCTACTTTAAATCCATGGGCACCGCCCCACCAAACGGCACAAACTAAATTGGCTAGTCAGGCAAATTCTTCATCAGATGAAGAGTTAATCTTCAGTTCTGTTAATATGATTCAATTAACAGATCCACATGCCAGTCGCAGTTTCGATTTTGATGAGCCTGAATTCTCTGTATCAAATAGGGGAATCAGAAGAAGTTCCAGAGGCTCAGGATACAGGGGAATATGTGGATCTTTCAGAAGCCACTATTCCAATTCTACCCATGCTAGAACTCTATACACAGCATAAACTCGTGGTAGAGCCCTTCAATGAGCTCAGTAAGAACAAGCAATTTCTTCTACCAATAGGAAATTCAGTCCTTCCAAAGTTATTTTGGAAGACTGGTTGAAGGTTCAAACTTCTTCCTCTCAGCAAGTAAATGGATCTAATTGGTCAAATCTTCCAAAACCAGGAATATTTCCAACTCCTATCCCAATACAAGATGCATCAAATTCCAAATAATCTGCTTCCAAGGTACCTGCTAAACCACATATTCCTTTTAGGAAACAGAGACCTCTAGATCAAAAGTATGATGTATTGAAACACTTGGCCTAAGTACCAAACAATTTATCAATTCTGGATGATTTCAATCTGTCAAAAGAACTTCGGGAAGCACTCATCGAGGCATTGTCAAGTCCTCAGGAGTTTGAAACTGAAATTGCTGCAGCTGAAGTCTATCACATAGAGAATAATCTTGCAGAATTCCTTGAAATAATATATTTTATTGATGAATATGAAGATGATGTTGTGCATGGTCATATTAGGAATTTTTACTTATCTGGAAAGGTCAATGGTGTAGATGTCTGAAGGGATTTCATTGAAAATGGTTCCGGAGTCAACCTCATGCCCATTCATACACTTCGTCGATTGGGCCTCACATTATCTGATTTATCTCCTTATACAATGATGTTAGAAGTATATGATAAAAATGAACAAGAACCACTAGGTGATGTTACACTCAGAACGTAGTTTGGAGATCTTATATCCAATTCGGATTTCATGGTTGTTGATCAAGACTCAGCTTTCAACATATTTCTTGGAAGACCCTGGCTACATCAACATGAGGTTGTCCCATCATCATACCATCAATGAATCAAATATTTTTTCGATGGTCAATTTGGGACATTATATGGTGATAAGTCCCCATTCAAGACATGTGAGTCTCAATACATTGAGGTGGAATTCTATCACATGAAGGGAAGGGATAAATCCACAACAAAGGAGATTACAAAAGTTAATGCTCCATATGGTTTGGAGAAGATTCCAGTAAATCTATTTACACATGTGAGTAAAAATTATGTGTTTCATATCAGTCAATTAGACAAGATAGACCCAAATCAAAATACTCTTATGGAATGATCCATAATGTCAATTATGATAATCGAGCCTGACAACAAGGGAGAAATTTGTAACCTACCAAGCAGTGATGAAAGCACAAATGGTGACGTCTTCATTTCATCTACTGAAATCCAACAAGTCTATACTTCGCCAATTAGGCCAGAAGAAGTTATATCAACATCATAGGTGAATAATGATGTCGATTCTCAATCCATCATCTCCTCTTTATTACCCAAAAAAGACCCTTTATCATCAATCGAGTTGGAAATGGAAGCTTCTTCTTCAAGATGTGCAAATTTTGACATCTCTTCTGATCATGAAAATTCTGCTTTATCATCTACTATGCAAGTAGAAATGGATGAAATAACACATGATGAAGAAGAAGAGGAAGATCTCAGAGATGCTCCTCCTGCATTTGAAGTGGGTATCTCTACCACTATGGATGAACTCAGAGAAATAAATCTGGGTACAAAAGAAGATCCACGCCCCACTTTAATCAGTGCGGCCATGACTCTTGAAGTTTAAGAGATGTATATTTCTTTTCTAAAGTGAAATAGAGATATATTTTCTTGGAACTATTAAAAAATTCTCGGACTTGATCCTGATGTTGCTACTCATCATTTGGGTTTACCAGAAGAACATCGAGGATTTAAACAAGCCGCGAGAAGAACACACCCAACTTATGCTTCCAAAATTGAGGCTGAAGTGGATAAGTTTTTCAAAGATAACTTCATCAGAGAAGTTCAATATCCCAAGTGGTTGGAAAATATTGTCCCTATATAGAATAAGAACGGAAAAATTAGAGTTTTCATCAATTTAATAGAACTTAATCGGCACTATCCTAAGGGTGATTTCCCAGTTCCGATTACAGAACATTTAATTGATGTAACAACTGGCTATGAAGCACTTTCCTTCATGGATTGATATTCCAGATATAATCAGATTGTAATGGTTCTAGAAGACGAGGAATCCACAGCCTTAAGATCCCCTTAGGGTGTCTTTTGCTATAGGGTAATGCCCTTTTCCTTAAAGAATGCAGGTGCAACATATCAGTGTTCTATGCATCGTATCTTCAAACCCTTCATTGGGATGTTTTTTGAATGCTATATAACTGATTTTGTGGTTAAATACAAACAAAATTCTACTCACTTGGAATATTTGGAAGTCATATTCTGCAAGCTTTGACAACATAATTTGAAGATGAACCCCTTAAAATGTGCTTTTGGGGTAACCTCAGGAAAATTTATCGACTTTGTTGTATGTCGTCATGGTATTGAAGTCGATCCTGAGAAGAACAAGTCAATACTTGGTATTTCACTTCCTAAAAATTTGAAATAATTAAGATTACTTCAAGGAAACTTAGCCTATATTCGGCGTTTCATCGCCAATTTGGCAGGAAAAGGTTTACCCTTCACCAAATTGATTAAGAAGGGAGTCACTTACCAGTGGACTGAATAATGTCAAGAAGCATTTGATATTCTCACAAAATAACTCTTGATTCCACCCATACTCATGCCACCTGTTGAAGGAAGACCACTTATCCTCTACGTGACAGCTCTAGAGCGATCATTAGGTGCCTTTCTTTCTCAAAAGAATGATGTTGGGAATGAAAACAGCCTCTACTATCTCAGTCGAACTATGTTTGAAGTAGAAACCCGATATTCAAGTATTGAGAAGTGGTGCCTGGAATTAATCTTAAATTTTCAGAAGTTGAGACACTACCTGTAACATCAAGAGGTCCAATTAGTATCTCGCAAAAACCCGCTCAAATTCTTCCTTAGTCTTCCAATGCTTACAGGACGTATGGTAAGGTGGGCAGTTATTTTGCAGCAATTCAACATTCAGTATTTGTCTCAAAAGGTGATAAAGGGCCAAGCTCTGGCTGATTTCCTGGCTGAACACCCTTCAGTGGAAGACACATCCTCAGATATTGAACTCCCTTATGAGGAAGAATTCTCTATTAAAGAAAGTACTTAGGCATGTGAAATGTATTTTGATGGTTCTTTCAGAATTCCAACAGGGAGGGAAATGGAAAATCCTAAATTTGACAAAGTTGGCTTTGGAATTCTGCTCATTTCTCCAAAAAAGGAAGTGTTACCTTATTCATTCTTATTTTGGGAAGGTGGTACCAATAATGAAGCAGAATACCAAGCTCTCATCGCTGGATTGTAATTAGCGCTTCAAGAACAAGTGAATCACTTAAAGGTGATAGGTGATTCAGACCTGGTAATCAAACAAGTCAATGGGGATTATGCCCTCAGAAAAGAATAACTAATTCCTTTGTATGATTACTTTAGAGAGTTAATGGTAGAATTCCCTTCGGAACCCACATTTTATTATGTCCCAAGATCAAAAAATGATCAAGATGATGCACTGGCTAATATAGCTACAACTCTAGCAGATCCAAATTAGGACGAGAGACCCATCAATATTGCCCACTATTGTGCAATTTCACCTTATTTTCGAATCAGAATAGAGGAAATTAATGAAATTAGTCCCATTCCTGAACCGTATGGTCATACTACAGGATGGATGTCACCTATCAGGGAATACCTTCAAAATGGAACACTTCCACCTGATAGAGCAGAGAAAGAACAAATCTAGTGTCGTGTGGTCAATTTTACTCTTTATGATAGCCCAGATCACCATGAGAAAATTCTATACAAACGTGGTTTTTATGGAGTTATCTTCAGATGTATTGATGTTGAAGAGACAATGGCTGTCATAAAAGAAGTGCATGCAGGAATCTGTGGTGCCCACCAGTCTGGACATAGACTGTCTAATCAGATTCGAAGGATTGGATACTTTTGGCCTTCAATGATACAAGATTGTATTGATTTCACAAAGAAGTGTCATTCATGCCATGTACATGCCAACTTCATTCATCAACATCTAGAGTTTCTTCATACAGCTAAATACTCATGGCCATTTTCCACATGGGAAATAGAAGTGGTGGGACCTTACCCATTGGCTACAGCCAAGCAGTTTAAGTACATTCTTACTGCTACTAACTTCTTTTCCAAATGGGCAGAGGATATACCTCTCATGGAAGTCAGTTCTAAATGCGTTTTAGCTTCATTATGTCTAACATCATTACCAAATTTTGTGTCCCTCATACCATATTGATGGACAATGGCACCAACTTCTGTTCATCCGAGGTGAAGAAGTTGTATCAAGAATACAACATCAAATCCAACCATTAATCTCGGTATCATGCAGCGGCCAATGGCCAGATAGAATCCTTTAACAAGACTCTTTCAAATATACTGCATAAGATGGTGGATAAAGATTTTAAATCTTGGACTGATAAACTCTTTCATGCATTATGGGATTATCGGACTACCACCCGCACTGCAACTCGGTCAACTCCATATTCATTGGAATATGGAACAGAATCAGTCTTTCCAATTGAAGTTCAACTTCCCTCACTCAGAGTTTCCATTTGTGATCAATCATCTACAGACGAACAATCTCAAAAGCAATTGAATGAATTGGAACGGTTAGTTGAGAAATGATTGTGTACATCAGACCACTTGGAATTCTATCAGAATCGAATATCATGAGCTTTTACCAAAAAAGTTCATCTTCGTTCATTCACTGAGGGAGAATTGGTATTAGTTCTCAGAACTCCAATGATACCAGGAAAGAAACCTCCCAATCTTGAGCCAAAATGGGAAGGACCTTATTCAATACATAGGGTCTACTCCAATGGAGCTTATTCTTTAATCTCAATTGATAGAGAACTCTTCACTACTCAACCAATTACATATTTTTAAAGAAGTATTTTGTATAAACACAAAATATATTATCATGGTCCGGTATGACCATAAAATGCCCCACCATCCAGCAAGACGTTAAATTGCATCATCAACGGTCCATGCATATGACCCTAAACTATTTACAAGTCCCTTACGTCCAGCAAGACGTTAAACTGCATCATCCAGGGTCCATACATATGACCTTAAACTATTTGTATTAATTTCGTCCCACATGATGTTAAACTGTGGGGATATTTTTTCCTAATTTGTCCTCACTACATGACATTAAACTGCACAGTCTCCCTTCTGTCCAGCATGATGTTAAACTGCACCATCCACAGTCCATGCATATGACTTTAAACTATTCACGCTTTTATCCAACATGACGTTAAACTGTGAAAAAGTCCCTAATATGTCCAACATGACGTTAAACTGTGACCCCCTTCATCATCCTTGCTATATGACATTAAACAATATAGAAGTCCCTTTGGTCCAACATGACGTTAAACTGTATTTTCCACATCGTCCTAACTACATGACGTTAAACTGTAAAAAAAATTCGATAATATGTCCTACATGACATTAAATTGTACTTTGTCCCTGCTACATGACATTAAACTGTGCCGCACCAATAGTCCTAACTGCAAGACCTTAAAACTGCATAGTCCCTTCATATGTCCTACATGGCATTAAACTATGCATCGTTAGGGTTGTTGCTACTTCTTGTTTCTCACACCGAGTATGAATCATGTGAGATTAGAGAAAACTTCAACCATAATACGCTCTCTGGGCCTCTAACCACGCGTAAGTCCCAACATCATTTTTATGTCATTTCCCCCAAGACCAACTTGATCATTAATTCATTATTTAATTGAACTACGCAGACTTTGATCCTTGCCTTCCAGGCTAGGTACGTAGGCAACCTCCAAAGGTTCAAGCCCAAAACCAATCTCTTCACATCAGTTCACCTCCATCTCATATGATGTTGATTCGTGAAACCACCCCTAGAATCAATATCTTTACATTGATTCACTTTTGTCCTTGCTATACGACGTTAAACTATACATCATTGTTTTGTCCAATATGACAATAAACTACAAATATTCCTTGATACCCTCACTTGAGAGGGAACCATTATTTACATTGATTTTTCAATCATGTTTCATTTCGAAGACTACAAGCTTACATGGAAATGCCCAAACCTTTTATCTTGGGATAAACCATCATTTCACCAAATTCCTTTTTCACCCTTCACATGTACGAACCAAATTTCTATAGAGGGTATTTCTAGAACTACATGGGCTTGATTCCCATCTTTATGGGATATGTAGTATTGTTTGAGTGTCCCTCGAATCCAGCCCCTAGTTTTTGGGCCTAACCCCAAATTCCACTTTTCGTCCCTTGACAGAAAAGTCCCCATGAAAACACACACTGTGTATTTCTTATAATGGTACAAGCTCTATGACCCTAAACTAAGATCTCTAACACTTTTGTCCCACACGACGTTAAACTGTAGTTTATGAACAACATATGGCTTGATTCCCATACTTATGGGATATGTAGTGAAGTACAACATTTCCAGTCAGGACCAAGCCACAACATCAATATGGTTAGAATTGATCTGTGTATCTCTATATACATTGGACAATAAACATCTTTATGTGTCATAATCCTAACCTTAAATATTTTCGGATCTTCATAACCATTTTTTATTGACTTTTAGTCACAAAAATGTCAAATTTCTGAGAGTTCGTTTACCTGACTATGCAGTATGTGCCCTTAGGCGGCCTTGCATAAATAGTCTCCATAACAGATTTGTCTACCAAAAGATACTATTATCTTACTATGATGCCAATTCCCTTAGGTGGCCCTGCATAATTCAACCCCCTAATGGGTTTTTCAGATGCTGGTAACTTCATTCTTGGGAAGAAAGCCTCTTTTGTCCTTATTGGTCTTAAATGACAGTATGTAGGGATCCGAAAAAATAGCAATCCTTAACATATTTGTCCCATATCCTTTTTCATGACTTGAAAGTATTCAAGTATATGGTTTATATTCTCCTTCCCTGGATTTGGGTTAGACTTTCGAAGGAGTGATATCCATCCATTTCATTGATAATCTTGTTTGGAAATATCTTCTCCATATTCAAGTACCTCTTTCCATACAACAAACTCTATACTTTGGAAAATTTGAATCTCCATAAACTTTCCCTGGCTTTTTAGCACTAGGAATATAAAATTCTGAGAGTTCTTTTTCCTGACTATACAACATGTTCCCTTAGGCGGCCTTGCATAAACAATCTATATAACAGACTTGTTAGCCAAAAGATTCTATTTATTTGACTATGCAGCCAATGCCCTTAGGTTTCCCTACATAATTCAACCCCCTAATGGGTTTGATAAATAATAGTAACTTAATTCTTAGAAACTAATTCTTCTGATTCCTTTTAAATCTTTTTCATATCATTCCTCATATTCAAATATTCTTAAGCCACAGTTTACATATTTTCCCTCATACTTGAGTATGGTAATATGTTTTCAGATAAATTGTCAAAGAATTGAGTCAATTATAATTCATTCGGTAAAAGCTATTTTTGACTTTAAACATTGGCCTCTTTGTGTCCAACATGCATGACTTTAAACATCCCACAAAAGACAAACAATCTCTGAATAAAAGTCATGTTCTAGCTCACTAAACATACATTTTGTATGATTTAGGTAATATTGAGCAATTAATAGATTCAATGATTGTAGGATTATTTATAATGATCCTAGTAAAAATAAAAATATGCTTTCTAGGCCCATTGGCTTTGGTAGAATTTAAAGCAGGTAGCAGGAAAATAGGTGCACAAATGATTTAAGATGAATTTTTTTTTCATTGATACACAGAGGATAGAAGGACATCCATAGACTGGAGTCTCTTCTCTTTTTCAAGAATTAAAAGAGGATTTCAACATAACTCTTCATTTGATTTACGGAATCTCGAGATTCATTATCAATGACCTGGAATTCATTCATTCAATTGGATATAATAAGATATGCAGTGATACCAGCTCTTCTTGGAACAATTGTAAAAGGATGTTCTTGAGTGCGGTTTGAGAAAATTTTATGCTGATCAAATGGTGATTATGTTTCCGTCCAAGAGACTTGGAAGATGGATACATGGATTTGAGAATGGAGCAATATAAGTAAAGATCCATTTGGAGAGATTACTCTTTTCATATGTTGCTCTAATTCCCTGATTGTCTTCTCTCCACTAACTGGTAGCGGAAAAAATTTCAACCCATGGGTTTTCCATTTTCATATCTACAAGGAAATGGCATGGACGGAAAATTTGAAAGTTCACACCATTGTTGTTACTCTTAATGCACAACATAACCAAAATAGAGGAGTAGTAGTGTAGCTACATTTTAGGCGTATAGTTATTTGCATATGGATCATTGACTCCTTGCAGATAACCATGAGCATACAGGGACAGGTCAATTCTCTGTGGGAAATTAAGATGATATTTCTTCAAGTACATAGCCAAATTTGCGAGAGTTCTATTGCAGATATCATAGTAATCATGGAAAAAAATGTTCATCGTGTCATCAATCCGCTTGCTAGCCAGTTCATCAGCTGTTCTGATTCTCCTAAGAGCCATTGAATCTGCACAAAAGTTGAATAAACTAACTCTAAAATGGGTTTATTTTTCATAAATTTTTGATGGAATTCAGAAAAATGGCTAAGTCATTAAGGCGCACAGGTCTAAACTTGGTGCTCCAGTATGGATGTACCGTGCAAGTATTTGTCATGCAAGTATCACCACGCAGGTCCAGATACGTTGAAAGCCGCACTACATCAAGGAAACATCGGGAAACAGAGAAACTTGCACGGAAAATGCAACTTGTGCGGTGAGAGCTCGAAAGTTTCAAATCCATATGATTTGTACGAAAGTGAGGCCCTCTATTTCTAGAAAAGTCTGTAAACCTACACGCCATACCCTGCACGACCAAAGCTCATTTGCTCCCCAACACTTGCGTGCTGCCTTTCCTTTAGTTTTCTTCTTTTCCTTAGAGTCACATCCTCATTTATTTCAGATCAAACCCTGAGGGGGGACTTTTGTTGACGCTCCTTTTAGTCACATTGTCTAATGGAATGGGAAGGGAAATGACTTAGCACAAATTGATTCATCCTTGAAGAAAACATCAAAAATCGACAACGGTATGAATAAGGCTTCAAATGCATAAGGGTCGCGTAAGTTCCATCAATGTCGCACAAGTATACTTGCGCGCCACATAATGGTCACACAAGTGACTTGCAAACCCTAAAGGACAACCTCCCGGGGTCTTCTCCAGCCTATAAATACCCCTGGTGGGCACCCAATTTCAAGAGGATATTTTTCCTGAATTTAGATTTAGAGCTCTGAACGCCCAAGTCTCTTCTTCAGCACTTCCAAACACTTCTAAGGTAATTATTTACCTATAATGGAAGGTCTAAACAAGGGGAGTAAGTTCTAAGTGTTATAATTCACTAACACTTGTGCGCCTAAGGTGTTTTACCCTTAAGGGAAATAAACATACTTGAGCGCCGCCCTACTTCCTCACCAAAACATGTGCACCACCCTTCCGGAAGTACCTCAGGATTGTTATAAAGGAATTGATCAAGGATCACCCAAGTATTACCATGCTGGTTTACAAATGCACAAGTACCCATGTGTCGAGCAGGTATAACTGCACGACCAGGACTTACGCGCCCACGCAGTACCTGCGCGCCTACCAGGAAATGCGCGCCCCTGCCTTTTTTGGTGCCCTTCTTGCCCATTTCACCCCTCTTATGCCATTACACCTCTCCGATTCAAGATTCATTTTTCAAGACACTCTTCAAAGTCATTTGTGGAATGATTTATTGATTTGGATTCCTTATCTGAAAGGAAATACATGGAACATCTCTCAAAATCTAGTGATTTACACATCTTTATGTCACTAAATATTGAGATTTCATTCATTCAACCTCATCCTTTAAGATGAGATAATCCTTAAACTAGTCCTACATTTCAGGAGTAATCCCCAGTCTCAAATTTGGGCCTCCTTTTCAAGAGTAAGCCCCAGTCGCAAATTTGGGCCTCCTTTTCAAGAGTAATCCCCATGCTCCTTTAATTTTCAAATCCCTTTAACTTGGGCCTCCTTTTCGGGAGTAAGCCCTAGTTCAAATTCTAATTAATATGGGCCTACTTCTTTGGAGTAAGCCCCAAGTCCTCTTTAACCTGGGCCTCCTTTTCAGGAGTAAGCCCCAGTCTCAAATTTTCTTAAATAGGGCATCCTATTCAAGTATATGCCCCATGTCCCCGAATTTGGGCATCCTCCTCAAGAGTAAGGCCCAACCATAATTCTCATAACCTGAGGCTCCTTTTCCAGAGTATTCCCCAGTCATAATTCTCAAATATTGGCATCCTCCTTATGAGTAAGCCCCAAGTGCCTTAATTTTTCAAGTCCCTTAACCTGGGCCTCCTTCTCTGGAATAATCTCTAGTCTTAATTCATCTTTACCAGTCCTAATTTACTTTTGATTTTGGGTTTCTTTCTCAGGAATAAAACCCAATTATAAGTCCCCTCATAACTTGGGCATCTTCCTTAGGAGTAATCCCCAAGATTAGAGTAACAAAATATTCATAAAGTACATATACCTTTATGGACCCTGTTCCTGGATTTATTCCCTGAAGTAAATCTTAATCCTCAGCTATTTTGGGCAGTCATAAGCATATAATCCCCACATCATTGAATCTTTCATGGAACAATTGTCTGGTTTCACCAATACCTCTTGTTTCTCACACCGAGCATGAATCACGTGAGCTTAGAGTGTAAAAGTAATCATGAATTCTTTATTTGAGCCATCAATCATGCATAAGAATCATACTCCCTTACTCAAACTACGTGGGTTCTGATTCCTTTTCTAAACAAAGGATACATAGGTAGCCCATCTGCGGGTTTGAACCCAACTCTAAAATAATCCATGTCCTTCTGAATGAAAATAAACATCAAGTGCCCCACTGAGTGGCTTTAAAACCAGCATGGTCATCATAATGGCCGAGAGATTTCTATATAAATGGGTCGAAGGATACCATTGAACAAGAATATCTAATAAATATAGATGATTCTCTATCGATGAAGAAGCTCGAATACATATAAAAGATTCTCTAAATTTCCTACATATTTAATCATTGATTGTCAGATATGAATGAAATCTCATTTTATACTTGGTAATGTAATAAGGATTCAAGAAAATAACTTAAATATATAAAGAGAGTCCCGGAGTAGACAAAAATTCCCCTCAAAAAGGTTTGATGAGTCCAACCTCCCATCCTCTCAACCAATGCAAATTCCTATGCCTCATCCGTCCACAAACTAATGAGCACATACCATTGGAAAGTAGGTCAAAATGGATGTGGAATCATTGGATGTTTCCAGTTCTACGAACAAACCCATTAGAAACCGATTAGAATGTTTGAACCTTCAATCAAGGAGGTCATCCCCAAATTCCAAGGGAAACAACAATCACATGGAATTTTCTCCCAGAAACAGTTTTGGGAATTTCACAGTTTAGAGGATGGTTGGCTACATGCCTCACACTTTTCAAACAGGTGACCTGATACATCATGTCTCTGATAGGGTAGGTACACTTCACACTTTCCATTCCGTGCATGTATAGGAGAAGTCTCCCTACCCTACCAGAACAAATATCAGGGCAACCATCCTGGTATAATCCCCTCACCATCACCACTTATTCCTTACATTGGACCCTCGTGCAATGTAAATTTAATAGAGGGAAGGCTCGTCACCTCTCCCTCTTCCACGGTCGATGCGCCCTCTTCCATCAGTGGAGGAGTAAAAGTGTGATGTGTCATTATTGAATCTTTCACATCCTCTTGTCTCTCACACCGAGCATGAATCAAGTGGGCTCGGAGATATATTATGGTGGCAGCATGTGAAATAACACTCACAAATGTACTACCAGAACTCTGATTCATGTTCAAACTAGGAAACGTATGAAGATTTTTCATGGCTTGAGGTCATGGGATATCCTCCTCAGGAATCCAATCCTAATTCCCCCAATTTGGGAATCTTCCTTTAGAATAAGCCCAAAATTCAATCCCCAAATCATCAAGTCATCATTTTTCAGGAATTAAGCCCAAAATTAATATCTCTTAGAGGACCATACTCTCCTACGAGAGACATTGAACTACGTGGGATTTGATTCCCATTAATATGGGATACGTCGGAAGCCTCATTGGGGTTCAAACCCAACACTTCAAATCAACCCTTCTCTATTTGGGCCATATTCCCAAAAGGGTCTGATCCTACATAGAAACCCATATACTTTCCATTTTCCTTGGGCTGATTCAGCATAAGTCCCACACTAAGTTTAAACTAATCACCTTCCGTATAGAGGTCTTTATCACATGACCTTAAAATGTATGATGTGTCATATTAAGAAATACCAAAATATGAGGGTTCTAATTCCTTTCAGAAGGATACATAGGTAGCTCATTTTATGAAAATGATTCATAGATCAAAATAAACCTTCATCTCCTTGGATGACAATAAATTACAGAGTACCGCACTGAGGGGATTAAAAACCAGTATCATCATAACAACGATTTAAATAATCTATAATCTGTATATTAGAGGATACCATTAATAGAAAAACATGAATACATGAAGATGTTTCCATTGATGAAGAACCCTGAATGCATACTGACGATTATAAATTTTACACATGTTAATAAGTGAATGTAAATTCCCAGGGATACATATGATATACTTAGTGAATTAAAAAGTATTCCTGAAAATATTTTAAATTTACTAAGAGAGTCTTGGAGTATATAACAATTCCTCCAAAAGGGTGTGATGGGTCAAACCTCCCATCCTCTTGACCAATGTACATTCTTAAGTATTGTAAAGTTAAAAACTAAATGAACACCAACCTTTTTAAAGCAGGTCCTCTTTGGATAAATAATTGTTGGAAGTTTCTGGTTCCATGAATAAAAACAAAGGAAACTGACTAAAAATAGTGATTCTTAAATCTAGAACACACATTTCAAGGACCTATGAATTAGTATGTTAAAAGGATTTCACCACACCATTATGATTATATTATTTCTTATTCCCATTTTTCATACCCTTTGTCGAACATGAATCCACACTAAATTCATCTCATCACATTTAAAACATCTCTCTAATTTCTTATAAATACAATTCATTCCACTACTAAAATATATTTTTTTAATCATTATCTATATGTCCAAACATAAAACAATGTATGAACTTCACAAATTTAATTACAAAACCCCCATTGTTTTTTATCCCACCTATCAGAAAATGAAAAAAATAACTTATTACCTTCAAACTTGTTTGATTGATCCACCTTATTTCTCTAACAGTTAGATCTCTTTTTGTTTTCATAGAATGCATGATAATCATTAGACACTATTTACACCATCTAATCATATCATATACAATTTTCATAACATTTAAATTCATGAGATGTCAATGACATTTTGTATCATGGATCCAATCCTAAGTAGAATAGATTAATTTGAATATCAATATATCGTATACAATTAGGTGCATTCTTTGAAAAATGGGTGATTTTTTCTTCGTATATATCCACTGAATCATCATTCATCTCCCTCAATTACAAGAATTTCTTTTCATCATAATTCAAATAACCATATGAAAATACATCATAAGGAAAATATTCTCAAATGTAACTCATTATGTGGGGTTAATATATTCTCTTTATCTAAGATTCTTAACCATTTACCACAATTGATCAACTTCACAATCAAAATGTAAAATAAAAAGAGTTATATTTTGATGCTATCATTAATCAATCTATCATCTACCACCGAGTTAGAATATCCATTTAATGATCAATGATGTTTGATTATAAAATTATAAACTATCGAGATGTTCCTTTTTGGTAGATAGAGTACGTTTATAGAATGAATTCTACTACTATTTATATCTTACATCAACTGATCTGTCATATAAAAAATAAATTACTTCCAATTAACATTCTATGTTACATATTTGGATGGATATTTTCTTATCGTCACCATCCTATGTCAACATACATATTTAATCAATAGAAACCACTCTAAAAAGACATTTTTTAGATGAATAAACATTGTTATCATTACATTTTATATCATGATAACTATAAATTTTAATATCTTATGGGTTCATACTTACTTTATCAAAACCTCTAAAATTATTTAAATATTTTCCATGATACCAACTACGAGAAAAATACATGAAATATGAATTGAATCACTAATTATTTTATATTTACATAATTATTCTTATATCATAAATAACATATTATATCTTTAAATGACTTGTATATACCATCCATGTGATTCGATGATGAAAAATGAATTGCATCACTTTGTCGAGGTTTAAATCCACATGTATGCGCAACTGACATTATCATTTTTAAATTATTGGAAAGATAAGGAAATATATGATATATTATATTTATATAATGATAATTATGTCATAAATATCAAATTTATAACTTAAATATATCATTATAACTAACTTTGAAAGGTGGTAATGGAAAACTAATTACATCGATTCGTGGGGTAGTAGTTTGTCTTATATACAAATGATGGATTATTTTCCCATTTTACAGAAGTAGAGAGGGATGTTTGTTATTAAAATTAAATAATAATATATATGAATATTAAATATAATAATTTTATTATTTAATAATTGTTGAATAAGAATTGATGGTGGTAGAAGTTGAAATAATATGAAATTTCCCTATTAAGAATTATACAACTTCTTTGGACAACCTCTTTAGATTTATACCTAAAACCAACATAGGATCGTTTTATGATAATAAAAGAGAATCTATGAAATGATTAGGGATGTTATTATGGTATTTGGGTTGCTATTTTTTGATCTTGAGTTCCCAAAATGTTTTGGTAATAGAAGAGAGTAGGTTCCCTTTTATATGTGAGGTGAAGAACAGACATGGAATTACTTAAAAGAAAAAATTATATATATACATATATATACATATTAATCATGTAATGTGGAATTGAGGCACCCCATATTAGATGATATGATGCGATGAGGTATAAATAAACTCAATAAATAACATTATTGTAGTTATTGTATATATTATAAGCTTTGTTTCCTTATTAAACCACGTCAAATTCATTTTAACCATAACTAACTTAACATAAATTTTTATAATGATAACATAATTATGCGGCCAATAATAAAAAGAAAATATAATAAAATTTGTAAATGATTATTAAAACATGAAATCTATTTTATCAACTTCAATTTATAAATTTTAATGAAATTCAATTTAATATAAAAGACCAAAATACAATAAAGGCTATTTTTAGGAAAATACATGATTTAAGCATAAAACTAATTTAACATTGAAATCTAGAAATAAATTGCTTTTCATGAAAATATTTGGTAAAATAATAATAAAATTATGGGTTTTAGTCTTTTTGATAAAGCTAAAACTGAATTAAGTCGTCAAAATATGACATTAAATAAAAATAACCAAAAATAGTTTTTAATTTGAGTAAATTATAACTTACCATATCAAAAGTAAATCATCGGATAAAAAAATTAGTATAGTGTTTTAAAATTTATTATTTATCTCATTATATATATATGTGGTATAAAAACACATCCAAAAAGATATATTTAAGTTTTTGGGTAATTTTAACACTTATCTCTTTTGTTTAACCCCTTAATAAACTTATTTAAACCTTATTTGTGGTAATAGATTTTTAATGGTGTTACTATTCATTAAAATAAAATTTTAAGTTAATAATATTTCCTGATATTAATTATTATTATTATTAAAAATATGGTATTAATTTTATCATATTAAATTCACAGAAGTGATAGGATTTAATTAAATATTAAAATTTTAAAACATGATAAAAACGCTATTTCAGAAAAATGGATTTGAAGTATAAAAATGTTTTAATACCAAATTAATGTCTATTTATTATAATAAAAATATTTAATTTAAAATGTTTTATAAAAATTATCAAATAAAATTTTAAAACCATTCCACAAAAGAATGTGAATTTTCAATTACGTCAAAAGAAAACACAGTTTTCAATAATTGTTGGTATATTCATTATTTATTGAAAATTAAAATTACATATAAAATGTTAAACAATTAATCATAATTATGTTTTGAAATTTGGAATGAAAAAATTAATTAAAAATTTTCAAATTCAAATTATATATTTTTGAATTAAAAATTGTAAATAAAGCATATAATGCGTGATGACCCAATTTGGTTGGAAATAAGGATTTTTCCTTTTGACTGAAAAAGTACCTAACATGATTATAATGAATATATCTATTTAAAAATATAATTAATGATTATTAATTTGAAATTTATATTATATATATTAAAATTACCTAAGTTGTTCCATAAAATAATAAGATGTATGATTTACATCTTTCATTTTATATTTTTTTGAACAAAAATGACACACGAAACACAATCTACAAGAATCAAACACCCCAACTATTGGGAAGAAAATGAAAAAATAGGGTTTCTTAATGGTTCTAGTGACATAGTACATGATTAAAAACTAGCAACAATATAGTATTCTAGACTAGAAAAAAATGGACTGCCTTTTTAATAGGCTAAAACTAACTTGGAAACAATATGTGAGATTGAGAAGGCCAGATATAAAATATATTGTGATAGAATAATTTTTTCCCTTTTTGTATTTGTCATAGTAATTTAACATATCATTATTCATGACAAATATATATATATATATATATATATATTTAAATAATTTTTCAATACACACATAAATTAAAAGATTTATAATTACTAATATGTGTTTAATATTTAATATTTCTTCATAATAAGCATTTAACTACTATACAAAATATTTTTATTTCATATTATAAATACATTTTTATCATGTACAATTATACTTAAAACACCAAAAAATTCATACAATATTTTTAGGATGAATTAAATATTTTCTTACATGTACTAGTTTCTTTAGGAATGATTCAATTAAGCTTTTCCTATGATTAGTTAGACTATCATGTTAACCATGACTATGAATTACCATAAATTCTAGGGAACCCCCATGAGGAAAAAAATAACATTATAATTTATAAAATATAAAATATTTTTTTTTGTAATTTTTTAAAAAGAAGAAAATCAAGACCGAACAAAATAATATTTTCATTTTTCTAGAAAATTGATTCGGTCATTGATGTACGGCTAAGATGGGTTGAATCAATGGTATATAAATTTTTAATTTATTTTTAAATTAAAATCTATGATTGTTTACGATTGTTTTCTTCCCTTATTTTCTCATTTTCATTGAGGCTTCTAATTTATCCTTCCTTGCCTATTTTTTCTCTTCCCAGATTCTTAATTCATTCATGGGTCTACATTTGGGATATGAAATCTCGTTTTGTGATATGGTTTTTCTCATTTTCACCACCTTCTTCCTCTTCATCTATTATGCTCTCAATCCACCTATTTGTTTCCAGAACTCAAGAAATTATTAGTTTTTATTATTTTAATATTTTATCAAACTCTTCCCAATATTCATATAAAGGTATGGTTCTGCTACTTCCATTTTGGTGGATTTTTCTTTATACCTTTATAGAATCCATTCATTCCTTGAACTACCCACATTCAACTTTTTTCTAAAATCCATGATGGTTTTTTATAAAGGAACTCTATTGGATTAAGATATTGTTGGTTGATGGTTCAGTGGGTTCCACTTTATCTCGTTTGTCCTCCACTACTCTTTCTACCCTTCCTCCTTTTCTTGGACTAATTTTGGTTCAGTTCAATGGTGATTTTTGTGGTTCTGGGATGTTGTTTGTGGTTTTGAGTTGTTTTCGGTGGCTCATCTCAAAAGTTTTCTTCAACTACATTGGATTTAACTTAAATTTTTATTTGATTTGCGGTCTCAATTTTACCGATGAAGGCTTGAAGATTAATATATTTAGAGTGTATGATGGTTGTTTCCCAGTCTTGGTATGCTATGGAGGTCATATTATCTCTTTCTATACTCTGGATTCCATGTCCATTTCTCTCTCTTAGTTCTTCTAAATGGTAAGGTCCCAATGAGGTTTTTACATGTGTTTGCAGGATTAGTGGGGTGTTCTTTAAGGCACAACCTATAGTGGACTTTATACATTCATTTGGTTATTTCACGGATGGTTCTTAAATTATATGATTTTGAATATGGTTTTTTATTGGTTTGATGTATTTTTAAGTCAGAAATAGATGTTATGGATCCATTTTAGGTATTGGTGGTGGTATGGATTTTTTGGGAGATGTGGTGATTGCAACGTTGGGGGATGTTGGTGAAATGGTGTATCTTCCTCTAACATCGATGGTAGGAGGTCCCCTATAGTTTTGGAGATGGTATTTTTTTTAGGTGTTTTTTATGGTGTTGGTGTATGGGATGGTCTTCCTGGATTGAGGATTGATATGAAGGTTTGGAGGGTTTCTCCCTTTGGGATGACGGTCGATGGGTTCTCTCTGGGGATGCAAAAACTATTATCATGTTTTAGTGTTAAGGAATATGGATCAATGTGGCTCATGTTTTGGGATCTCATAACCCAGGTTGGTTTTGTTGTACATGAATTGATGTGTGTTTTTTTAACCTATTTTAGTGTCTATTTTGAATTTAAATTTATAATCAGGGTGATATTTTATAATTTTAAATTTGGGTGATGATTTTTTAATTTGGAATGTTGGTGATGTTTTTGATTTTGTAATTGTTTTTTTACAACTAAAACGTAAATTAGATTTAATAAAATATTAAAAAATTGTTTTGGAGGATGAAAGAATAAACTATTTTTTTTGTTTAGTTAGTTATTTAGAAAAATAATATATCATTATTAATTTTTCAATGATTAAAATTACTCAATAATGGAACACAATAGTTGGGATGGTATCATCCACTTCCTTGGTTGAGTACAATCCACAAATTGAATTAAATAAAAAGGCATTGTTTGGTTTTTATGACCAATATTGAAAAATTTATCATTACTCTTGGATTTGAACAAGATCTTCGGTACCCATCTATATGTCCCATCATTAGAAAATAAGATTTTATTCTTCTAGATATGTATTTGAATACCAAATAAATGACAACAATGTTTTATGAATCTAAATCTTTGTAACATCCTTTGTTTATAAAAAATAATACTATTTTTTATCATTCATATGACATGAGACATCAATACAAAACTAACCATGAAATATTATTATTTAAATATGGCCATTGTAAACTACTGTTTAATTTGGTGGGTATGAATATGATTTACTACTTTATGAAATATATTTAAATTTTCTACTCAATATATGTTTATTGATATATTCATTTCAAATAATCACTCAAATTTTATTAAGGGCATTTTATTCAATGAAAATGCAATTTATTCAAAAAAAAAATTATTTCTATTTTTAGAAACTATTATAACCATTTTCTAGAACATTTAGAATTTTTATTTTATGAAATTATAATCAAATATTAATTAATCATACAAAATTTAATTCAGGGTAAAATTTTTGGATTTTTCAGAAAATGTTGAATCTTCGATGTATAGTGAAAATTACCAATTTTTTTAAATATGTAATTTATTTTCAGTAAAAATACACAAAATATTTTTAATTTTATCCTAAATTATTAAAAATTAATTTAGTTATAAATAATATCATTATTTACATATTTATAAACATTATATGTGATCTTGGTCTAAAAATACTTATTGACTTAAAGAGGACATTTTTCAGAAAAACATTTTTCATCATGCTTTGAGGGATACTTACAAAATGAATTTTTTATATCTTGTAGATATTAAATTTGGTAAAATGGAATGAATATTTTGAATCATAAAAATTAATCTTATATAATTTGGTTAACGTAATATTTGGTAATAATGAATGGAAAAAATAGTACCAATTTGTCACTACAGAAAAATGGTATATCTGGTCAACATAAGTTAAAACTAGTGGTAAGGACACCATTATTCATATTATATATTTTCGGATGATTGTATTTCTACACGTATAACATTACTCTTGAAATTTTTTCATGGTATATTTTTCCATAAAAGAAACCAATATGACATGTTGTGTAATGAAAAGGAAAAAATGTAACATTCTTTTAAAAACTATATTTTATGTTCACATGAAGAAAAAAAAAATTTCAAAATGAATATGAATATATATTTTGAGAATAAGGAAATTATATTAATGATTATAATTTATTTTAAATTTTTATTCATTATATAATTAACACAAATACTAATTCAATGCATACACAATATTTATCTAATTAATATAAAAATAAAATAAATGAATTTAAAAATATTACAAGTAATATAAATTGAATTAATTAATAAGATAAGTATTATAATATATATTGTTTTTAATTTAATAGATTATAATTCTATTATTCTTGGGTTGTTTTCAAATTCTAGTGAAAATATTATTTCCCAAAATAAGATTATTGTTATTTTATAATAAATAATATTTTATTAAATCCTATAAATTTAAATGAAATCTTATATTTATCCAAACTATTAGTATATGCTTAAAAATATTACATATTATCTATTAATGGATAAATTATCCTTTAATAGAGACTATATTCACCCCTAATGATTAAAATCATTGCTCTAGAAGTAATTGTCAAAAAGGGTTAACACAAGTTAGAATAAAAATATAAAGGTTAAAACCACAACAAAACTTGTCCAATTTCTATTTTATTCTATTATTTCAACTAATACTAATCTTATATTTCAATATTATCATTTTAGAGGCATTTGAATGTGAAAAGTAAGATATTATCATTCAATACTTTTTGAAATTACAAGAGTGCCCCTCTACTTTCTTATAAAAGAGAACGTCCTATAAAATTGTATTCACACATAAAAGCCTTTGGGGTAGGAAAATCCCTACCAAATACCTTCGTAAAATCCATCCCCACCCTGATGTCCTAGAACTACACTGACAACATTCTTTGGCTATAATTTTGTTTTTGAATTTTCAGGTGGTTTTGACCATCTCCATTTAGGTTTTTGGTATATTTTATAAACCCTCAAAAAATATATAGTCATTAAATAATAAATGAAGTATTATTATTTTTCAATATTATTTCTAAATTATATCATAAAATAATATTTTTCTGGTGGTTTTTTGAATTATTTGTGGTTTTTATTTGTGAGAAATTTTGTGGCAATTTTATAAATTAGTGATCGTTTTTATAGCATAACTATTTAGTGGTGGATCAATCCAAAGGTAAATTTAAAATTTAACATATTTATTGGTGATATAAATTCACTATATTTTATTCATTATTGTTAAAACGGTCTCTAAATTGTTATATTTGGTTTAAAACACGGCTAGTTATATTATTTTTAACAAAAATATAGAAATTACTACATGGTGATCTCAATAATAATATACATAGAATGTATAAAAACATAGTTAATTATTAAAATATAACAAAAAAAAGTACATATATTGATCTATAAACAATCCCTTTCATATTATACATCCTAAATTACATCATAGTTTACAAAATATAATGCTTCAAAAATTAAAATAGAAACCTGATTATTGCATATTCTACTAAGATTTATGTCCCTAACCCTCTGTTACTTAGTAATGCTATGGATCATCACCTAATTTTACTCTTCGAACCTTTTTTCAACATTTAATTCAGTAAAACACACATTTTTACTGAGAATATTCAATGAATAGTAAATGAAATCAATTCAATTGATATATAACTTCATCTAAATTCAGTTTAATAAATAGTTTAATAATGAAATGAATAATTGGTTATCATTCAATTTTCACGAATTATCATAACTTAATATATCATGAATTTAGTTAGAATTTATATGACATGGTTTGGTATGTAAATATAGTATTTTATTAATAAACAATATTTTTTTTAAACATCATCAAACCATTAATTAAAATATATATTTTTGGATTAGATTCAAATATTATAAATTAATAAGTCAACCTTTCTACATCAATTGAAGTTTATGGTAAAGATATCAACCAACAATTATATCCATGATGATAAATAAATTAATGAATGAACATTATTCATAAACTTGACTTTTTTGAATTAAAATAGCAATTTAATATAATTAGTTAATTTAAATATTCAATGAAAAACATTCCATCCATTACTTTAAAACTAAACATTCTCCAAATCATAAATATATTATTCATTATAATCACTTTCTCATACAAATTTTAAAGTATAAACGTCTACTCTATACTATATTGTAAACCTATTTATCATTATCCCAACCTTTTTCAATTTCATAGCTACTCAAAATAGTCTAAAATATAAATTTTTATATCAATGAAATTGCATTTAATTTTATAAAAAGTTTTCAAACTTATAATAAAAAACGTCTCTCTTGTTAAATTATCATAATTTTTACCACTATCTCATGTAGCACTTGTTTTTATCACTAAATTGATTAATACTATAAAATTTAAAGAATTATTAAATTATTACATTGTTTATTATTATAATAATTGAACAACAATTTTTTTGAGAGATAATAAAGATATATTTAAAGTAATTTGACTTCGAAAATTTAATAAACAGAAAAATAATCATTAAAATTTTAAAAAAAATATTAATTGTAAATTAATTGAAATTTACAAATAATTCTTTATTTTTCCTAATTAACCAAAATCATTAATAGAAGTCATACTTTTAGATGGATAATATTAGGATAAAATGAAATGACATAGAAAAACATTTCATGGTACGTGATGAATTATACCTTGTGTTGTATAAGAAGGAATAGAACCATGTGACATAAAGTAGGTAGTGATTCTAAATCTATTCCAATGTTGTATACTTATAAAAAATATTCCTTATGTAATGACCAAAAATTTTATTAATGAAAATTACTCTTGATCTAATAGAATGTATTATTATGTAAAATGGAGATATAACATATGAATTTATTTGGTTTTATGTTTTTGGATTTTAAAATACCATTTAGAATTGTTACCATTCCAAATATAGTCATTGTGTAGTGATCACACGATTAGTATAAATATAGAGCTTTAACAAATACAATTTATTCAGAAAATGGAAGTGATGGACTAATCCAATAGAATTGATCAATACTATGCCCATTTTTTAGAGCTTGGAAAGGAGGTAGCTTCATTGGGATTCACTCTTGACCAATCCCAAGGTGAGCTTCAACACATTAAACTCGAACAGAACCGCCTACTGGAGAAGTGGAAGTTAATTTAGATTATCACCTAGGAGATGTTATCTGAGCCACCCCAAGAGTATTTCACCATCAAAAACCATACCCTTCAGTATTATGTGGGTGTTATAAGGGTTTATGTAACAAGGCCCTAGCACTATTATTATGTTCATTATTTTTGTATAGAATAGAAAATATTCATTCATTGTTACTTTATGAATATTTTTGAAAGCATAAATAGTAATTTTAGTTAATATTTAGTTAAGAAATCTATTTTGATGAATTAATGGATTTTTTATTAAATAATATCTTAATAAAATATTATATCTAAATTATTGTTTATTTTATATTAATGATTGTATGTTTTTTATCAATAGAAATGTAATTTTTATTATGGTTTGAAGGTTGTCTTTATCAAAACCAAGAATTTTTCGATAAGTTTCCATTTTTATTATAAAAGTAAGAAAATTCACATAATTAGAAAATTATTTAGATAAAATGAATATTATTTTTGGAATCAGGATGTTGAAATTTTCCAAGGATGAATTTTTGATAATTTTCTAAAACGGTCAAATGTTTGGGTATAAATTAGAAACCTTTTAAAAAATATTGTGTATTATGAAATCATAATGACACAATAGTGATTTAATAAATTATTATAAATGATATTTTTTGACAATATATGTTTTATATTTAAAATAATGTGATTTTATATTTGTCTGTTTAATTTTATGGTCCCATAGTGGACCCTCCAAGACTTATAAAACATTTTATCTTTTAAATTGATTTCCTTGAGAGTGTGAATCACCACTACATAAGAAAGCCTAATATTTTAATAATTTCTGGAATTTTACTTACAAATAATTTTTCTACTCCATGTTTGCAAATAACATGGGCGAAAATAATTGTTTTGTATGTGGTTCTGAATAGTATAATGTGTGGTGTCCAAAATCTAAATATTTAATAATTACCTATCCTTTCATATATAAACCAACCAATGATCCCACTTCCTCTTCACTCAAATACATCCGAGCTCTACCAACATATTCGCTCATATCTCTATAATCCTTCCAAGGCACCCAAGCTCCCAAAAATCCTCTCCAAATCCTTTCCCAAGCCTTTGGGATCACACTTCCAAGAACGTGATTTCTTCCTTTCCCATTTTAACTAAATTTCATTATATTGTTATACCATTCATTTCAATTAAATATTTTGGGGTATGATTTCAAACCTCACTCATAATTCCCTACTTCTGTTTGAATGATGATATTCCCCTTTCTCTCTCATTAATTCCTCCCATGTACACCCGTTACCATGCTAAAATTCCGTAAGGGATTTCTCACTCCTCATTTACATTTAAGAAATTATTTTGTTTTAGGAATATAACTACCATTACATATGTTGGTACATGTATCAATATTAACCCTTTATAGTCAATTTTATTTAATTATGATGATACACCCCTTTCTCTCAAACAAACCATTTTTATGAATTCATATGTCATGCCAATATGCTTTTGAAATTGCACTTTGGATTTCCAAGCCATAGTCATTGTGTAGTGAATAAAATTCCCATTTCCCTATCATAGGTTTTCACCATTATGGACATATATTTATTTATTTTAGAGTTACCTTTATTAATTATAACACTCCGTTATCATGGAATAAAGGATGATCGTTAATGAATCTCTATTATATGATCCACGTGGGACACTTATGCATGAAATTAAATGATTATGAATGGTGCACCCTAATATCACTCCAATGCATTGGGTAAAGACTAATATCATGAAACATCAAGAAAAATGAGGATTTAATTATGATAATTCAAGAAGAATGAGGTTTTACTCATGCTCCATGTGCAATGAGTCTTGGATCTTGCAAATATCTTGTTAACTGCTATTATCACAGTTCCAGGTTATGATAATCATGTTATATTATGATTTTATGTTCATGTTTCCCTAACTCTCCATTGATACACCTATTTCTTAATATGAAGTGTATTCTTAATGTTATGCCTTTTTGAGTCCCTTACTAGTCTTTATAGCTCACCCTTTTCTTATTCATGTCCCCAGGTTATCCCATGCAATGCTAAGTACGAAAGAATGTATGTTGGCTTGTAAAATAATTTTACCATAAAGATGTATATTTCATGTTTTGAGTTACAATGTGGTGTTTCTAAGCCCTAGATAGACTAAAACAATCGATATGATATATTATAACAAGTGATGATTTTATGTAATAAGTTATGTTTAAGTGTGAAAAAAAGTGGATTTTTATTCTGTGTATCAGATGATAGGTTTAGTTATTTTTGGAATTAGGATTATAAAAACCCCGTGAAATCCTTAGGGATAGAATTAGTATAATAAAAACATCCATATATTTTGGTGAGTATTGAGTAAGTGGATTATCAAGAAAATATATCCATGTATGGATACGAGCAGGTAGAGGTAGATATGGCACTTGTGTATCTAGGGGTAAAACTCCAAAACACCACATTGATATAGACTGGAATATGAATTAGTGCATGAAAATGGGAATTGCTGTACTCTTGTTTATGACACTCCCAGAGAATATTCTTTGGTAAATTCATAATCTTAGTACGAATCATTATTAATCGACTAAATAAATTCCTCTAGGAATATATGTTGGGATGTAGATTGTAAATATCGTATATTATAGCCTATAAATTCATAAGTTAAGAAAATGAAAGTAATTTATAAGTCAACCATTTTTTTCATTGTGTTACCTTTTAGTATTTACCCCTAAATTTTATTTTATTCCAGCAGATGGCTAGTAATAGGAGGACTCAGGCTAACAACCAATGAAAAGATCAATGCGGAAACTATTTTAATAAGATGCCCAATATGATGGGAGAAGGAATGAAAAACATTGTCATGATAATCTCTCAGTTAACTAATGTTTTTAATAGAAACATGGGTCAAGAGGAACATTCAACCCCCTATGAAAGAACAAGTCGTAATTCAGAGCTTCATGAGACAAAGGCCTCCAACTTTTAATGGATCATCTGATCCCTCAATCTACGAACAATGGATCAACTCTATTGAGAAGATATTTTCCATCCTCCAATGTTCTGAATGAGAGAAGGTACATCTAGATTCTTAACGTATGGAGGGTGAAGCTTTTAGATGATGGAAATTTATCAAAAATAAAAATCACGAGGAGGATATTGAGGCATTGGAATGGAAGGATTTCTAGAAAATGTTTTTTTGAAAAATATATTATTCACACCCTCTAACATATTATGGAAAGGGGAATCCTTTCCCTTAAAAAAGATGACTAATCTCTCAGATAGTATGAGGAAAACATCACAATTATTGAATGACATGCCTTTGTATTTTTCATTACACCCAAATGCAAGGTTGACCACTTCTTTGGTGAGATAAAACCTAGCCTACAGAAATCCCTTGTGATCCATTTTTTAATGTGATGCCTTGGAAAAAAATGACCAAAGCACAAATATTATTAAAAGAAAGATTCCTGGAGTCTAAAATATGAGATCATTTTAAATTCTTTTTCATGAAAGTAATAATATCCTCATAATGGTCTTTAAATCAGGTAATTTCTTGATTAACTCTCATGTTGGACACACTATCTGTAACTATGTTTCCTTATAGAAAAGCATGTGTGATTATATATTTAATATTTATGATTGAATGGGTGTATTCCATTTAAAGGGTAGTAATTATCCATGAAAGATTTGTTATTCCATTCAAAATCACATGAACGATAGTCATTGAGCCACATTCAATCCATAGGATATTCCAACCAAATATCTTAGAAAAGGAAACAACATGTATCGAACTAACTATCTCTATTTCATGGGATATGGAAATGACATATTTACCCATGAGGCATCCAAGAATAGGACAGAGGTGATTCCTGAAGACAGAACCACATCCTACAGGTCCCGGATTGCCTTTGGAGGCACAATAAATATTGATTTTGATCTATCTAGGTAGAGGGTTCTCTAGAACTGTCACGACCCGTCCTCGGGGCCCGTGCCGTGACTACCCCAAGCCCGCCTTCCATAGGCCAGGGGCTGGCGACTAGCACCAAGGCGTAAAATCCCAGTAAACAGGGAAGGCATTGCCTTTATAAGTAACAACCACACAGAGTCAGCAAGCGGAAAGTAAAGTGCAGAAAAGTAAAGGGGGCCGGAAATACAAGCCCAACTGTAATGTACAACTGAAAAGTAAAGTACAGCAACTGAAGAAAAGACGGCGGCCTCGTGTCTTCCACTGGCAATCCCACCTGAAGGGTGGGTACAGATAGCCTCCAGGCTCCTCGGGTCCCACGTCCGCTCCGAGCACGTCCCGCCCAGTGGTCCACCTCCAGGTACCGTCCTGCTCCACGCCCCAACCGTGATCAGCGCTGTCCGTCGTCTGCAACCAACACAACAAGGTGCGGGCATAGCCCGTGCAGGGGTGAGTACAAGCTACTCAGTAAGGACCCCGAGACCCCCGAAGGTCTCCCGAAATCCACAAAGGATATAGCACAAAAGAAAGATGCAATCACGAAGTAACATCTGACTCGACTTAGGTATATGCCCATACATATACCTAAGTCCCCACTTCTAGCTCTGCTCACGAGCTCAAGAACAACTCAATCCACAAAGGAAAGCAAGACTCAAATCCACAAGGAGAGTAAACAATAAAATCCACATAAGATAGTTCAACACAATCCACAAAGGAGAGTAACATACGATTCAGCTCAACCAGGTATACTTTTTCAGATGACGTCAAAGATGATCACTGATCCATCTAAGTCGTCGGACCCACGAAGGATCGATAGGTACTAACCCCCGCAAAAGACCCACGTAGGATCGGGCTCACACAGAACCTGTAGGCAGTGGCTCACACAGAACCGGTAGTAAGGACCCACATAGGATCGGGCTCACACAGAACCTGTAGCACTGATCCACGTGGGATCGCTGAGTGCAGTAGTCGACGCAGTCCACTGAGGATCTCTGCACTGTCGTCGCCGCAGTCCACGAAGGATCTCTGCTCTGCCGTCGTCGCAGTCCACGGAGGATCTCTGCTCTGCCTTCGTCGCAGTCCACGGAGGATCTCTGCTCTGCCGTCGTCGCAGTCCACGGAGGATCTCTGCTCTGTCGTCGAAGTCACAGCCAGCGCTAGGGTTCCCGCACATAGCGAGCTCGTTTAGGAGGGTCCGCTCCACGAGCCGAGAGGCTGATACATCAACTGACACGTAGTCCGAAGTTGATGTATCCAAATGTTCCGTATCGACAACAGGATCTCAACGCAACAGACGGCGCGTCAATCGGACGCCCGGTCTGAGAGTTATTGGCATTTTCGTACCAGGGGCCCGGTTGGTTTTTAGGTCAAAACCAACCCGACCGTACTCCGCCTGTATCCGATCCTCGGGCGGAGTATGCCAAAAGTTCCGTCTCACTTAAAGGAAACTACCACAGCTGGCGGTACGTCGATCGGACGTCCGTAGCTCAAGTTATGAGCGTTTCCGCTCCGAGGGCCCGGTTGGTTTCGTGTACGAACCAACCTGGCCGAACCCAAAGTCTTCCGAAACCTTGAGTATAATATACCGAAACGACCATCTCGATTCAAGGATCGCGTAGCCGCTGACGGTTCGTCAATCGGAGGTCCCAGTCCCAAGATATGGGCAAAAGACCGAAGAGGCCCGAAAATGGGGGTTCTGGGCCCGGGGCGACCCGGCCCGAACCCCCCCTGGGTCGGCCGAACCGGGTCGGCCCGACCCGGCTAGGCCGGGTCCGGTCCGGCCGGGGCGCGGCCCGGCCGACCGGACCGGCCGGCTCGGCTTCGGCCGAGCGGCCGAGTGAGCCGCCGCGGGTTTGACCCGCGGCTTTGAAGAAACGTGGCCCGCGCGGGCCGCGTGCTGGGTGGCCGGACCGCGGACGCGGTCCGGCGGTTCGCCGCCGCCGCGGCTCGGCCGCGGCGGACTCCTCCGGCGGCGCGCCGGGCGCCGCCGCCTCCGGTTGTCGGCGCCGCCGCCACCTTCCGCGGGCCGCCGGAGTTGCTCCGGTGGCCCGTTTTGCCTCCCGCCTGCGCCGTTGCTCCTCCCGGGGGCTGACCTTCACTGCGGGATCAACAGATCGCCCCTGCCGCGCGGTTCGTCGTCGTCCGCCAAATCCGCACAAAAAAGGGAAGATCGGCGGAGGGTTTCCGGATCTTGTTTGTTAGATCCGCACCCTCCGCGTTAGTCATAAACATCATCGGGAGGAAAATAAATGACCAATCAACAATTTTAAATAAATTTAAAATTGTTCCGTGATCGGTTCTTTAAAATTTAAAAGAATAAACACGGGAAAAGAAAAATATTTCAATTCAACCCTTACCTTGTCGTCGTCGTCGGACGAGAGGTCGTCGCGGAATCGCTCGTCGCAGATGAAGGAGATCGTCGCGTCGTCGCGGTATCCGGCGTCGCGTCGCCAATCTCCGGATCAAGAACAAACAGATTTAATTAATTAAATCCGTTGCCATGAATTTTTTTTTAAAAAAAGGGAGAATTTAAACGATCTGATTCTCACCTTAGTTGCCGAACGAGGATCGGCCGCGGAAGAAGAGGCGTCGCCGAAGAACGTCGCGGGTAAAGATCGTCGACGTCGCAGATCTCGGTGTGCGTCGTCGAATTTCGGTCGCCGGCGTTCTTCGCGTTCTTCGCGTTCTTCGCGTTCTTCGCGTTCTTCGCGGGGAGGGTGGAGGCCCAGAGAATCCCGCACAACGAGTAATCCTCCAAAGGAAAGAGTTGGTCTTATTTTATTATTTTGCCAACGAACGCAAACGCGTAAGTAACGACCCATTAAATTCGTTGAATTAATTCAACGAATGAAACAGCCCATTTAATTCACGAAATAATCCGCCCAATTAAATGGTCTGTTAAGAATTAAAGAAAATGCGTCGGTTGACTTTTCAGTTACTTTGACGGGTTTTCGCGGGTGCGTTACTTAGCGAAAGAAACGGCGGGGCTCGTGCGGGCCCCACCTCACAAATATCCTACCAAGGGGGTAGGATATTTCTGGATAGCATCCTATCCAGTTCAACTCAGTTCAAGCCGTCTTTAAGTGGCTTCAAGTGGCTTCCAAGCAGCTTAAGTAAAATAAAATAAAGTTGTCGCACAAACTTATTTTATTTCTGACTTAAAGCCCCAAAATTTAAAAACCACGTCTGAGAAAACGCAACTCCGAAAGAGGCGTTTCTAAGCAAATACCGGCGCTGCGATTTCATCGGTGCCCTCAGAATTCGATTCCGGGCACCGGTTCAAAAGATAGAAAAACCCGCTCGTCCGTTCACTGAACGTACCCGAGCTAAACTTCGGAAATTGATTCCGGGCACACCGGGCCTCGGAATCAGGTGCCGTCTGAAGCTGCGCTCTTGTAAAATTCCAAAGAAAATTAAGAAAAAAATTTCCTTGAAATTTGAGGGTCTTTACATTACTCCCACCTCAGGGCTTTACGTCCCCGTAAAGATACATCAAAAACTAGGGGAACAAATGGGGGTACTGAGCACGCATCTGAGCCTCCCGCTCCCAAGTGCTCTCCTGGAGGTTCCCGTGCTGCCATCTGACGCGCAAAAGAGGAATCGACCGCCCACGTAGGACCCGCTCCTGTCGATCCTCGATCTCCACTGGGACCTCCGCAAAAGTCGCCCCATCGTCCACGTCCAGCTCCCCAAAGTCGATGATGTGCGTCGGGTCGTGCACGTATCTCCTCAGCTGAGACACGTGGAAGACGTCGTGCACCTGGTGCAACTGAGGTGGTAGAGCCAGGCGATAAGCCACCTCTCCTATCCTGCTGAGGACCTGGAAAGGCCCGATGAAGCGTGGAGACAACTTGCCGCCTCGGCCAAATCTCCGTAAACCACGTCGAGGTGAGACACGCAAAAAGACGTGGTCACCATCCTCGAACTCTAGTGGCCTCCGCCTCCTGTCAGCATATGACTTCTGCCGGCTCTGAGCTGTCCACATCCTCTCCTGGATGATCTGGACCTTCTCTGTCGTGGCTCGGACCATCTCTGGTCCCACGAGTGCTGACTCCCCAGGGTCTGTCCAGCACAACGGTGATCTGCAGGGTCTGCCGTACAACGCCTCGTATGGTGCCATCCCGATGGTGGAGTGGTAGCTGTTGTTGTACGCGAACTCCACCAAGGGTAGGTGGTCCTCCCAGCTGCGACCAAAGTTGAGAACACATGCACGGAGCATGTCCTCGAGTGTCTGTATGGTCCTCTCCGTCTGACCATCCGTCTGAGGGTGGAAGGCTGTGCTCAGATGGAGCTGCGTCCCGAACGCCTCCTGCAACCCCTTCCAAAGCCGGGAAGTGAAACGAGCATCTCGATCGGAGACGATAGACGATGGCACACCGTGAAGCCGTACGATCTCCTGGACGTAAAGACGTCCCAAGCTCTCCACTGAGCCCTGCTCTCTGATGGGTAAGAAGTGTGCCGACTTGGTGAGTCGGTCGACAATCACCCAAATGGAGTCGTGACCTCTGGAAGTGCGAGGAAGTCCAGTCACGAAGTCCATAGATATGCCATCCCACTTCCACTCCGGGACCTCCAAGGGCTGTACCAAGCCTGCTGGTACCTGATGCTCTGCCTTCACCTGCTGGCAGGTGAGGCATCGTGAAACGAACTCTGCCACAGCTTTCTTCATGCCCGGCCACCAGTGCTGTCGCCTGAGATCCTGCTACATCTTCGCCACTCCGGGATGTACCGCCAAGGGAGAAGTGTGAAACTCTCTCAGCACCTCCTCTCGCAAAGCGACTGGTACGAAGGTACGTCCTCTGAAAAGGATGTCGTGCTCTGCTCCAAGGGAGAAGCCATCAGGCGCCTGACCTGAGGATATCAGTGCACGCCGGGTCTCACAGTCAGCGTCCTCACGCTGAGCCTCTCTGACCCGCTGTAGAAGTGGAGGAGAGACTGTGAGAGACTGAAGAAAGGCTGCTCCGTCTCTATCCACAAAGGATATCTGTAAGGAGGCTAGCTGCTCCGTCGCCTCCTCAAGTAGCTGAATGCCCGTCCTCCTGATGAGGGCATCGGCTACCACGTTCCCCTTCCCAGGAGTATAGACTATCTCAAAGTCATAGTCCTGGAGGAACTCAAGCCATCTCCGCTGTCTCAGGTTCAGGTCCTTCTGAGAGAAGATATACCTGAGACTCTGGTAGTCAGAAAAGACTGTGAAGTGCTCGCCCATCAGATAGTGCCGCCAAGTCTTCAGAGCGAAGACCACTGCTGCTAACTCCAGGTCATGAGTGGCGTAGTTCTGCTCATGCGGCCTCAACTGACGTGATCCGTAGGCGATCACGGCCCGCTCCTGCATCAGTACGCACCCGAGTCCAGTCCCTGATGCATCGCAGTAAACTACGTATCCAACTCCCTCCTCAGGAAACCTCAAGATAGGTGCGCTGGTCAACCTCTGCCTCAGCTCCTGGAAGCTCTGCTGACATCTGTCTGACCACACGAAGGGTTTCCCTTTCTTTTTCAATGCTGAGAGTGGTGTCGCAACTCTGGAGAAGTCTGGCACGAATCTCCGATAGTATCCGGCTAGGCCCAAGAAGCTCCGCACCTCTGTCACGCTCTTGGGTGGCTCCCAAGCTAGCACTGCCTCGATCTTCGTGGGGTCCACTGCAACTCCCGCCTCAGAAATGACGTGCCAAAAGAAATGGACCTCACGTAACCAGAACTGGCACTTTGAGAGCTTGCCATAAAGCTGGTGCTCTCGGAGCGTGTCTAGCACAACTCGCAGGTGGTAGGCATGCTCCTCCTCAGTCGTCGAGTATACCAAAATGTCGTCAATGAAGACCACGACAAATCGGTCGAGGTATGGCTGGAAGATCCTGTTCATGAGGATCATGAACACTGCTGGAGCATTGGTTACGCCGAACGGCATAACCAAGAACTCATAATGGCCATACCGACACCTGAAGGCCGTCTTCTGCACGTCCTCGTCTCGAACTCTGAGCTGATGATAGCCTGACCGGAGGTCTATCTTCGAGAACCACCGCGCTCCCTTGAGCTGATCGAAGAGGTCATCAATCCGTGGCAGCGGATACTTGTTCCTCACTGTCACCTGGTTCAGGCGACGATAGTCGACACATAGTCGCAAGCTCCCGTCCGCCTTCTTGGCGAACAAAATCGGGGAAGCCCAGGGTGAAACACTGGGTCGGATAAACCCCTTGCTCTGCAAGTCCTCCAACTATACCTGCAGCTCCCGAAGCTCGGCGGGGGCCATCCGATATGCTGGAGTAGATATCGGGGCTGTCCCGGGGTACAAGTCGATGTAAAGGTCTACCTCTCTACGAGGAGGTAGCCCTGGAACGTTGTCGGGAAGGACGTCAACGTACTGGTCCACCACTGTAGGAAAAGCTGGACTCCGCACGTCCACTGCTCCTAGGATGAGGCTAGCCAACTGATGAGAGATGGGCTGCACTCTCCTCCGCGGAAGTCCATCCTGTGCTGCAAAGGTTCCCTTCTCGCCGGTGAAGGTAAACCTGCTCCCGTCGGTGCGAACACATCGCACCTTGCGCCTAAAACAGTCGATCTGGGCATGAACCGTGGATAGCCAATCCATGCCCAAGATGACGTCGTAAGGCCTCGACGCCGCTACAAGGAGATCCCAGCCGAAGCTCTCGCCTCCTAGAGTAAGCTCACACTGCCGGCACCAGTGCGTAATCGTCGAGTCTGCTCCCGTAGGAGTCTCTAGCTGTAAGGATCGAGCCAACGGCTCAGTCGGAATCTCCGAGCTCCGAACAAGGGCAGAGGCTATGAAAGAGTGACTCGCTCCTGTGTCTATAATTACTGCAGCAAGGGTGGAATAGACACAGATCGTACCTCGAATCATCTCTGGAAAGTCGGGGTCGTAGGCCTCCACTGCCTGGAGCTGGGCCTGTCCCTGCCCGCCAGCTCCATGTGGTCGAGGTGGCCCTCCTGGTGGTGGTGGGGGTAGAGCCTGGAAGCGTCGCCCACCACCCGCTGCTCGGCCAGCTCCTCTGCCTCATCCACCTCCTCCCTGCGGACCGCCACGGTCGACCCTCTGCCTCTGCCTGGGTGGCCCCTCCACCGTCTGCTGCTCCTCTGATCGGCGAGTCGGGCAGTCACGAGCCGTGTGACCCTGCCCGCCGCAGGAGTAGCACAGCCTGCCTCTCGGAAGGCTGGCACTCTGCTGTGTGCCCCGCACTGCTGAGCTGGTGTCCTGAGGCCGTCTGCGTGGGGGTCTGGTCTGCCTGGACCCGAGAGTCATCCGTCGGCTACCTGCTGCTGAAGACTCAGCTACCTGCCGCCCTGTGCTAGGTCTCGCCGCTGAAGAAGGCTCTGCCAGGAAGCTCTCGATCAGGAGGGCTTGCTCCAGCACTCCCGCCTGGGTCGGAATGCTGAGGGAGATCAGCGGTGCCCGAATCTCCTGCCGCAAGCCCTGCTCGAAGGTCCGGGCCCGGAAGAAGGGGTCTCGTACCATGTCGGTCGAGTAGCGAGATAGGTCAGTGAACCTTGCCGCGTACTGAGCGACCGTCATGCTGCCCTGGCGCAGCTGGAGAAGCTCCTGGATGCGCACCGCTCGGAGGGTGGCCGGGACGAACTCAGAGCGGAAGAGGCTCTCGAAGTCCGTCCAGAGCAAGGATGCCTCATCGTGAACCTGGAGCATCAAGCTCCACCATCATCCTGCCGCCTCCTGCAGGAGGCTCGCCGCGAGAATCACCATGAGATCCGCTGGTGTCCTCACTAGCCTAAAGGTCCGTACCACCGCCTCTAGCCAGTCCGCGGCGGCCTGGGGGTCCGCCTCACCGCGAAACCTGGGCGGTCGCTGGCTTTGAAACTCATGCAGTGCCCTGAGGCGACGTGCATCGTCAGCGTCTGGTACTGGTAGCATCGGTGGCTCGGCGGGTAAAGCTACCGCCGGTGCCACTGCTGGCAAAGGGCCCTGCACCGAGGCCTCGTCGCTCGGTGGGCTGCCGTCACGCCCTACACTCGGAACCCTAGCTGGCTGTCGTCGCGGGGCCATCCTGAAAAGGAGAACAAGAGCACCACAGTCAGAACAGTATACCTGGCGAGCTGGCACAAGTAATCACAAGGGAAACTTGAGACTTTCATGAAGCAGATCAGTATACCCGGAGAGCTGACACATGTAATCACAAAGAAAACTTGAAACACACACGCAATAAATGTTTTCATGCATTAAGTCGGAAATCAGGAGTCAGGGTCCTGGTGTACGGATACGTCGGCCGCCGCACCAACACTGGGATCCCTGAACTGATAACCACACTCAATACACTAAACACTATTGCTTCATATAGAAAGAAAGGACGATCAGAGTCTGCGGTAGAACCGACTCCTCTGATACCAATTTGTCACGACCCGTCCTCAGGGCCCGTGCCGTGACTACCCCAAGCCCGCCTTCCATAGGCCAGGGGCTGGCGACTAGCACCAAGGCGTAAAATCCCAGTAAACAGGGAAGGCATTGCCTTTATAAGTAACAACCACACAGAGTCAGCAAGCAGAAAGTAAAGTACAGAAAAGTAAAGGGGGCCGGAAATACAAGCCCAACTGTAAAGTACAACTGAAAAGTAAAGTACAGCAACTGAAGAAAAGACAGCGGCCTCGTGTCGTCCACTGGAAATCCCACCTGAAGGGTGGGTACAGATAGCCTCCAGGCTCCTCGGGTCCCACGTCCGCTCTGAGCACGTCCCGCCCAGTGGTCCACCTCCAGGTACCGTCCTGCTCCACGCCCCAACCGTGATCAGCGCTGTCCGTCGTCTGCAACCAACACAACAAGGTGCGGGCATAGCCCGTGCAGGGGTGAGTACAAGCTACTCAGTAAGGACCCTGAGACCCCCGAAGGTCTCCCGAAATCCACAAAGGATATAGCACAAAAGAAAGATGCAATCACGAAGTAACATCTGACTCAACTTAGGTATATGCCCATACATATACCTAAGTCCCCACTTCTAGCTCTGCTCACGAGCTCAAGAACAACTCAATCCACAAAGGAAAGCAAGACTCAAATCCACAAGGAGAGTAAACAGTAAAATCCACATAGGATAGTTCAACACAATCCACAAAGGAGAGTAACATACGATTCAGCTCAACCAGGTATACTTTTTCAGATGACGTCAAAGATGATCACTGATCCATCTAAGTCGTCGGACCCACGAAGGATCGATAGGTACTAACCCTCGCAAAAGACCCACGTAGGATCGGGCTCACACAGAACCTGTAGGCAGTGGCTCACACAGAACCGGTAGTAAGGACCCACATTGGATCGGGCTCACACAGAACCTGTAGCACTGATCCACGTGGGATCGCTGAGTGCAGTAGTCGACGCAGTCCACTGAGGATCTCTGCACTGTCGTCGCCGCAGTCCACGAAGGATCTCTGCTCTGCCGTCGTCGCAGTTCACGGAGGATCTCTGCTCTGCCATCGTCGCAGTCCACGGAGGATCTCTGCTCTGCCGTCGTCGCAGTCCACGGAGGATCTCTGCTCTGTCGTCGAAGTCACAGCCAGCGCTAGGGTTCCCGCACATAGCGAGCTCGTTTAGGAGGGTCCGCTCCACGAGCCGAGAGGCTGATACATCAACTGACACGTAGTCCGAAGTTGATGTATCCAAAAGTTCTGTATCGACAACAGGATCTCAACGCAACAGACGGCGCGTCAATCGGACGCCCGGTCTGAGAGTTATTGGCATTTTCGTCCCAGGGGCCCGGTTGGTTTTTAGGGAAAAACCAACCCGACCGTACTCCGCCTGTATCCGATCCTCGGGCGGAGTATGCCAAAATTTCCGTCTCACTTAGAGGAAACTACCACAGCTGACGGTACGTCGATCGGACGTCCGTAGCTCAAGTTATGAGCGTTTCCGCTCCGAGGGCCCGGTTGGTTTCGTGTACGAACCAACCCGGCCGAACCCAAAGTCTTCCGAAACCTTGAGTATAATATACCGAAACGACCGTCTCGATCCAAGGATCGCGTAGCCGCTGACGGTTCGTCAATTGGAGGTCCCAGGCCCATGATATGGGCAAAAGACCGAAGAGGCCCGAAAATGGGGGTTCTGGGCACGGGGCGACCCGGCCCGAACCCCCCCTGGGTCGTCCGAACCGGGTCGGCCCGAACCGGGTCGGCCTGACCCGGCCCGACCCGGCTAGGCCGGGTCCGGTCCGGCCTGGGCACGGCCCGGCCGACCGGACCGGCCGGCTCGGCTTCGGCCGAGCGGCCGAGTGAGCCGCCGCGGGTTTGACTCGCGGCTTTGAAGAAACGCGGCCCGCGCGGGCCGCGTGCTGGGTGGCCGGACCGCGGACGCGGTCCGGCGGTTCGCCGCCGCCGCGGCTCGGCCGCGGCGGACTCCTCCGGCGGCGCGCCGGGGGCCGCCGCCTCCGGTTGCCGGCGCCGCCGCGCCGGCGACCCGCGCCGCCGCCACCTTCCGCGGGCCGCCGGAGTTGCTCCGGTGGCCCGTTTTGCCTCCCGCCTGCGCCGTTGCTCCTCCCGGGGGCCGACCTTCACTGCGGGATCAACAGATCGCCCCTGCCACGCGGTTCGTCGTCGTCCGCCAAATCCGCACAAAAAAGGGAATATTGGCGGAGGGTTTCCGGATCTTGTTTGTTAGATCCGCACCCTCCGCGTTAGTCATAAACATCATCGGGAGGAAAAGAAACGACCAATCAACAATTTTAAATAAATTTAAAATTGTTCCGTGATCGGTTCTTTAAAATTTAAAATAATAAACACGGGAAAAGCAAAATATTTCAATTCAACCCTTACCTTGTCGTCGTCGTCGGACGAGAGGTCGTCGCGGAATCGCTCGTCGCGGATGAAGGAGATCGTCGCGTCGTCGCGGTATCCGGCGTCGCGTCGCCAATCTCCGGATCAAGAACAAACGGATTTAATTAATTAAATCCGTTTCCATGAATTTTTTTTTTAAAAAAAGGGAGAATTTAAACGATCTGATTCTCACGTTAGTTGCCGAACGACGATCGGCCGCGGAAGAAGAGGCGTCGCCGAAGAAGGTCGCGGGTAAAGCTCGTCGACGTCGCAGATCTCGGTGTGCGTCGTCGAATTTCGGTCGCCGGCGTTCTTCGCGTTCTTCGCGTTCTTCGCGTTCTTCGCGTTCTTCGCGGGGAGGGTGGAGGCCCAATTAAATGGTCTGTTAAGAATTAAAGAAAACGCGTCGGTTGACTTTTCAGTTACTTTGACGGGTTTTCGCGGGTGCGTTACTTATCGAAAGAAACGGCGGGGCTCGTGCGGGCCCCACCTCACAAATATCCTACCAAGGGGGTAGGATATTTCTGGATAGCATCATATCCAGTTCAACTCAGTTCAAGCCGTCTTTAAGTGGCTTCAAGTGGCTTCCAAGCAGCTTAAGTGAAATAAAATAAAGTTGTCGCACAAACTTATTTTATTTCTGACTTAAAGCCCCAAAATTTAAAAACCACGTCTGAGCAAACGCAACTCCGGAAGAGGCGTTTCTAATCAAATACCGGCGCTGCGATTTCATCGGTGCCCTCAGAATTCGATTCCGGGCACCGGTTCAAAAGATAGAAAAACCCGCTCGTCCGTTCACTGAACGTACCCGAGCTAAACTTCGGAAATTGATTCCGGGCACACCGGGCCTCGGAATCAGGTGTCGTCTGAAGCTGCGCTCTTGTAAAATTCCAAATAAAATTAAGAAAAAAATTTCCTTGAAATTTGCGGGTCTTTACAAGAACACCTCCATAGTGTGATGTGGCTGATAGAAATTGTCGTTAATACGTAGACGTTTCAGAATACTAATGTCACGCACAGTGTTTTGGAAATGTCCCTTTTGTATCAAGGAAGCTTCATGTATGGAAATGGGAATCATTATCTGATGTTCATTTTGATTGAGTGAGTGATTTTTATTAATAATATCATTCCAATAATACTATATTACATGGTGGAGATCAGAAACCGTAGAAAGGAAGAGGCTCCTGATTTGCTGAGAGTCTTCAATTTCTACACATTTTTTTATTTGAGATTTGAAGGAATCAAGAATCAACCATATGTAGTTAAAAAATGAAAAATATAGTTCTAAAGATTAGAGGAAGTAACAAAATAGGGAAAGAGGTTGTTAGAATATTGTCTATGTTGATTATAGATTTTTCACATAGAATAGAGTTGTATGCCAAAATATTAGAGGAATATTTCTGTGGGAACTCTATTATGAGCAAGATTCGAGATGATATTGAATCATGATGGTTTAATACATGGTTTTTTGATGTTTTTTAACCATTTCTAATCACTCTTAGAGTTGCAAAAATAATTATTGTAGAATTTTTTTGTGTTAAGCATACAATTGTGAGAAGGTTTTCAATTTTAGAAATCAATAGTGTGAGAGAATTAATAGTTCTCAATACTGTTCAGAATAATATTAGGTATCTAATCATGAGGAGAGTTTAAAAAGACTCTAATATAGATTCTTGTATTATTAGAAGCTTGATTGGGAAATATCATGGAAATTGAAGGTGTGACAGTCCAGTTATCCAACCTAAATTACATGGAGGATTCTCTGGAGACCATCCATCTAGAATTATTCCTAATATTGGGAAAGCAGTATTTGATGGAAGGCCATGTTGAGGAATTAATGAAATTAAAATTTCCCATTCTATGTTTCTCAAAGAACCTATTTTTGAGGATGATAATAGCATCAGTGGGATTGTGAAAAAGTTTCCAAGTGAGTCTATCATGAATGTATTCATTGAAGTATTTAACATTTTTATACCAATAAAAAAATTTCAATGGGCTTTCCACAAGTTGACCATGAAACAGTCATAATTATTTTTTCAGAATACAACCTGTCCAAATGAAATTCATTGTTGTGGTGTTCATTTTTATAATGAGACCAACAAGCCATTTATAGACCTTTCTGTAGTAAATCATCTAGGAGACAATAGAGGATTTAAAAAGGCACTCCCTACCTACAATAAGGAGAGATTTACCATTTTAAGTAGATAGATAATTTAGAACATGGTCAAAAATAGTCAAAATGTGACAAGATTTGTGTATTATCTAAAAAATGGGAACTCCAAGATAAGTTAATGGGAGCATACCTTCTTTTAGACATAGGTCACAGATAATGTAACATTTTCTATTGGGAGGAGAGTTCTTCCCAATGAAGATGAAGGATATGTTCCAACTAATGGTTTGACCAAAAACCACTTCATTGTGTGAGAGTTCATGTTTACGAATAATTTTTTTTATTTTATCACCTTGAATGAAAATTTTGATGTCATCATCATAAAAAAGATGAGCATGAGCTTTCACACTCCTACAGACATGTATGGATTAGGTTTTTCTGGTCCACCAAACAGATGATCAAACTACTGAGGCAGCCTTCTACTATCGAGAGGAGTATGGAATATTGGGGGTCCCCTTGCCTGACACCTTTGGTTATTTTATAATATCCCATCTGTGATCCATCGATCAAAATTGAGATAGACGCTGAGTTGAACAGACTTCTGATTGGAGTGATAGAATTTTCATTAAAACCATAACCCTGAAGGACATTGATGATAAAACTCTAGTCTATGGTGTCGATGGTTTTTATATTGTAATTTTTAAGAGCTATGTTTCCTCCTCTGTTAGTTTTATTCAGATTATTGACACACTCATAGGAATGGAAAATACATTCTTGAATGTATCTCCCCTTTATAAAACCAAATTTGATCCAAGAGTCAATTTTTATTGTGAGAGTGGTATGTTTATTGTAATTGATTTTGGTGATTATTTTAAAAAGAGTGTGGATAAGAGAAATGGGTCTAAATAGATGAATCATAGAAGCATTAACCACTTTTGGGATCAATGAGAGAAACAAGGAATTAAGAGCATGAGGAATAACCCCATTGAAGAAGAACAATTTTACATGTTTACCAAGGCCTATCTGAATCACATCCCAATAATGTTGGAAGAAACCATTATTGAAGCCATTAGTACCCAGAGAACTATCGGGATTCAAACTAATGATAGTGTCTATTATTTAGTGATTCATTGGGGTGTTGAGAAGAATGAAGTTGTACACATCAGTTATCATATGATCAATGACCTCAGGTAGGAGGTCTTTGTTTATATCAAGAGCATGAATATGTATTCATAGTAAGATATGATATGGTGAACAATGTCATCTTCATTTTCAAGGAGCCTGTCCCCATCCACAAAAAGGTTAATAGCTAGTAGGACTTTCTAATTATTTGAATTGAGTTATAGAATTTAGTATTTCCTTCACCGTTTGTTAACCATTTAAGTTTAAATTCTTGTTTTTTAATATTTTCTTTTATCGTGACCAAGGATTTGAGTTTTACCACAATGCTTAGCTCTTGAGTAGGGTAAGTGTTGAGGTTAGAGCTGAAGTTTCTAATTTGAAGACCATTGGGATCATTCTCCAGAATCATGATGTCATTATTAATAGGTTTGGATTTAGAGGTGCACCAGGTTTTTAGAGTTTATTTCAGATGTTTTAATTTGTTATTACAGTAAAAATAATCATTGCTATGAGACATTAAGGACCAATATTTTTTAGATGATATGAGAACAATCATCATCAGAGAACCACACATTGATTAATCTAAAAGGAAAATGATGGTTCATATCTTTGGTGGAGACAGTAACCAGGATTGGGTGATGATTAGAGTTCAGCGTATTGATGAGTGGTGCTAAAAATAATTTCCCATTTATCTAAAGTAGGGTATTTGTGAAGGCCCTATCCAAGATGGAGGCAACTACATTGTTATAGTGTCTTCTATAAAAGTTTATTTGGCACTAATGTGATTAATTTCAATGAGATTGTTCTCGTCTATTGAGGATTTAATTTCCATTGTTGAAATAAAATCAATAGAAGGTATAATTTTGTTAATTGAGTTGAGAATGTCATTATAGTCACCCATAATAAACCAGGGAGAATTAATGTTAGTTCCAAGACATAAGATATCATTCCAAAGAGTTCCCCTATCTTGGTATATATTCTTAGAATAAAAAATGTGTAGAAAATATGCATGTTATCTATATTTAAGTTGTATGTAAAAATATGGTCTAAGGTATTGAAAACCCTAATATTCTTGTAGGGAGAAGTGAGAAAAAATCCATAGAGATTCAGCATTGAGGTTGTTATTGATTACAATAGTAAAAACATAATTTTTTTTACATAAATAAGATTAATTAGAGGAATAAGTAATTTTTGGCTTAGAAATAGCAAATAATAAAGGTTGTTCATCGTCAATCATTCTCTTTATCTCAATGAAATTGTCAGAGTTTGAAATACAGTGAAAATTTCCAAAAAGGATCTTCATTAAGACTTGTGTTTGGAGTTATAAATCCCCTTTTCTTTTTTCAATAGCCTTTGTTTTTGGAAGACCTTATAACCACATTTATATTATTAGACATTTGATCCTGTTGTAGAGCTTCAGGAGATAAAGAAAAACAATAGGAGAATCTAGATAAAGGAATTATACACCCAAGTGCTTCACAATGGGTTTCACCAAGCCTCTTCTTACAGAAGAAAGATAGGTCAATACGCCTTTGAATTGATTATAACAAGCTCAAAAAAATCCTGATAAATAACAAGTGTCCTTTTCCATGAATAGATGACTTGTTCGATCAGCTACTTGGAGGATAGTACTTCTACAATGATGATTTTCGGCCAGTATATTACCATGTAAGGGTGAAGAAAGAGGATATCCCCAAGATTTCTTTTAGTATAAGATATGGGAACTATGAATTCATAGTAATTCCTTTCAGACTCACTAATGCTCCATAAATCCTCACAGAGTTGATGAATACAGTCTTTAGAGACTACCTCATTAAATCAGTGGTAGTCTTTATTGATGATATTTAAATAAAAATTAAAACCAAGGATGATCATGGGGAGAATCTAAGAACTATACAAGACACCTTGAAAAAGGATAATCTCTATACAAAGTACAACATGTGTGAGTTCTATTGGAAGGATGTTTCCTTTATAAGTCATATCATCACAAGAAACATGGTATATATATGGATCCCTCCAAGAAAGATGCAATTGAGGGATAGGCGAGGCCAACATCAGTAACAGATTTTCATAGCTTCCGGGGGTTAGTTGGATATTATCGCTGATTTGTGATAAATTTCTCACGATTGTCAAAACCTCTTAACAAGATAAGATAGAAGGGAGTAATGTTTTATTGGATTAATGAATGTGAATAGAACTTCAAGCATTTGAAAAGGAGACTTATCACTACACACATGCTCAGACTACCCACATGTGGAGAACATTTTGTGGTATTTAGTGATTCTTCGAAGAAGGGTATGGGCTGTATGTTGATGAAAAATTACAAAGCCATTGCTTATTCTTCAAGTCAATTGAAAGATAATGAGCAAAACTATCCAAAACATGAACTGGATTTGGCTACAGTAATCATTTCTTTGAAATTTTGGTGACATTAACTGTTTGGGAAGAATTTTGAAATATACATTGATCACAAAAGCCTCAAGTACATATTCAAACTGAAAAAGTTGAATATACGCCAATGAAGATGGTTTGAGATGATCAAAGACTATGAATTCTCAATCCATTACCACCCTTGGATAGTGAACAAGGTGTAGGATGCTCTATGTATAATGGACATAGAAATTCATTCATTAATGAGAATTGAAAAGGATCCAATATTCATAGATTTTATTAAGATGGACATGGTAATCATAAAGAAGGGAACATCTTCAATCCATTCACAAATTATTGCGTGACATTCACTTTTGGAAAGGATAAAAGAGGCTTAAATAGATGATGTGGGAATTCAAAAGAAAGTGGTAACTATTAGAAAATGGAAATCCATAGTGATCAATGTTAATGAAGAAGGAATTGTGACATTTGAGAAATGAATAGTTATTCTATCAAATCCATTGTTAAAAAATGTTCTTTTGGGAGATGCACATAGTTTGAATTTTTCTATTCACCCAGGGAATAGAAATATGTATCAAGATCCTTGAGAGAATTATTGGTGGGTTAACATGAAGAAGGAGATCAGTGAGTATACATCAATTTTCATGGTATGTTGGAATGTTAGGGTTGGGAGGAATAATTCTAAGGGGACGATTTAACTATTACCCATACCATCTTGGAAATGGGAGAAAATCACCATTTACTTTGTCACTAGACTTCCAAAGACATCCAATGGACACAATGCAATTTGGGTTGTTTGGATCATCTTACAAAGATTGCACACTTCATTGCAATTTGAGGGGATTTCTCATTGGATCAACTGGAATGGGTATACATCAAAGAAGCGGTAAGGCTTCATGGAGTACCACAATATATTATATCTGATCAAGATCCAAGATTCACCTCTATGTTCTGGAAGAGTATTCAACATGCTCTGAATACTATGCTAAAGCTCATTATGACTTATCATCCCCAAAACGATGGCCAATCTGAATGGACTATCCAAACACTTGAGACAATTATGAAAGCATGTTCAGTGGAACTCAAAGGTGGATGGGATCAACATATTATTCTTATTCAGTTCTCTTCCAAAAATAGTTTCCAATCATTCATTTAATGACTCTTTATTAATCCCTTTATGTAAAGATGTGTAGAAAATTTGCATGTTGGGATCATGTTGGGGAGAAAAAACTCTTATGTCCAAAAATGGTCAAATAAATAGCGGAGAGGGTTAAGACCATCCGGCATCACATTAATGCTGCTCAGAGTCGAAAAAAGGGCTATGTTGATAATCGTCGACGAGACCTAGAGTTTGATGTTGGAGACATAGTATTCCTATGAATATCCATGTGGAAGAGATTTAGGTGATTTCATAATAAGGGATAGCTTTGTCCAAGGTACATCAGCCTTTTTGAGATCCTTGATTGCATTGGAGCAGTGGACTATCAACTAGGACTCCCACTAAATGAATCTCAAGTACCTGATGTATTAAATATATCACTCTTGAGAAAGTACATATTTTACCCATAAAATTTAATCATTCCATAGGTGGTACAATTATAGAATGACATCACCTATAAAGAGAATTTGGTGAAGACCTTAGATCATAGAGAAACATTTCTATGAAATAAGACACGTCCCCTTGTCAAGGTTTTGTGTTGAAACCACATGATTAATGAAGAACAATGAGAATAAGATGAAGTGATGTAGTAGAGTTACCCATATCTATTTTACTGTGGGAGAAGGAAATTTTGAGGATGATATTTCTTAGGGGGGGTATTGTGACGACCCAAAGTTTTATTAATGAAAATTAATCTTGATTTAATTAAATGTATTATTATGTAATATGGTTATATAACATATTCACTTCATTGGTATTATTTTTGAGGATTTTAAAATACCATTAAGAATTTTTATTGTTGCTAATATATCCATTGAGAATTGATCACATTATTTGTATAAATATAGGGTATTAACAAATCCAATTTACTTAAGCAAAGGAATAAGTAGCCTCATACAGTAGAATTGCTCCATTAGAAGCCCATTTTTCAGAGCATGGAAATGAGCTAGCATCACTGGGCTTCGCTCTTGACCATGGCCAAGTCGAGCTTCAACACGTTAAGATCCAATGGATCCACCCATGGGAGAAGGGAAAGTTGATTGAGATTACCACCTGAGCGATGTTATCCGAGCCACCCCAAGAGTCTATCACAATCTCACACTTTAGAATTTAGTCTTATGTGGGTGCTATTAGGGGTTATGTAACAAGACCCTAGCCCTATTATTATGTTCACTATTGTTTTATATAATAAATTATATACATTCCTTGTTACTTAATAAATAGTTTTTAAAGCATAAATAGTTTTTTAGTTAATATTCTATTAAGAAATCTATTTTGAAGAATTAATGGATTTTTGAGATAAATAAAATTTTAATAAAATAATATTACTAAATTAGATTTTATTACAAATTAATTAACTTAAAAATTTTATGATTAAAATTGTAATTTTTATTAAGGATTGAAAGTTGTTTCTCTAAAAACCCATTAAATTTCGATAAATGTCCGTTTTTATTTTAAATGTAAAAAATATTAAATTTTGATAATTATTTAGATAAAATGAATATTATTTTCGAATTAGGATCTCAAAATAACACGATAGTTAATTATTCACAATTTTCTGAGACATTTGAAATTTTGGATAAAAATAAAATACAGTTTAAGTATATAATGTGTTTTATGACATCATAATGACCCAATATTGATCTAATAAAATATTATAAATGATATTTTCTTCCAATATATGTTTTATATTTAAAATAATATGATTTAATATTTGTTTGAATAAATTTATGGTGCCTTGGTGTATCATCCACAACTGATAAAACATTTTATCTTTTAAATTGATTTCCTTGAGTGTGACTCACCTGCACATAAGAAAGCCTAATATTTAATTAATATATGTCATTAGAATTTTAAAAAAAATTCCACTACCCTTTGGAAAAATCATTTAGAACAAGCCATGGGTTTGTTTGTGGTTTTGATTGGTTTAATATGAGGTGTCTGAAACCTAATTAATAAATATTTCCCTCTCTTTTATTATATAAAGCAATCCAAGCTCCCATATCCTCTTCACTAAAAGCATTTGGAAATTGACTAAACTAATACCAAATCACTATATAATCCTCTCAAGGTTCCCCATGCTCCAATAATCTTCTCTCAAGCCTCTGCCAAACCATTAGCATCACACATCCATGTAAGGGATTTCATCGTTTTTCATTTGTTCCCAAATTTCATTATATTTTTATACCCATTTTTTCTATTAAAAATGTTGTTTTATGATTTCAAACCTCCCCCATACTGACCTAATTAGGTTTGAATTATTATATGCCCCTTTCTCTCTCATTAATACATCTCATGTACTCTCGTTATAGTGCCAAAATTATGTAAGGTATTTCTCTCTCCTCGTTTACATTCAAGAAATTATTTTGATTTATGAATCTAAATTACATTACATATGTTGGGACATGTATCTATAATACCACCATATTGAAATTTTAATTTAAATATGATTAGACACCCCTTTATCACTAATAAAACATTCATATGAATTCTTATGTCACACTGTTATGCTGCCGAAATTGCACCGCGATTTTCCACTCCAGTGTTATTATGTAGTGAATATTATGCCCATTTCTCTATCAAGAGTATTGACCTTTATGAAAATTTACTTATTAATTATATAGTTTCATGTATAAATTACACATTCCTTTATCTTGGAATGAATTATTATGTTTAATGAATCTTTATTATATGATCCATGTGGAACATTTGTGCCTGAAATGAAATGATATAGAAGGGTGCACCGTAATAGCGTTCCAATGCATTGTGTAAATACTAGTATCATGATATTTCAGGTCAAATTAGAGTACACTCATTCAAATTAATTTCAAATGAGGGTTTACTCATGCTCCATGTGCAATGATCCTTGTGTCATGCTAATACCATGTTCAATGTTGTTGCCACATTTCCATGTTATGATAATCATGCTATATCATGCCTTTATGTTCATGTTTCTATAATAGTCCATTGATATGTATATTTCCTAACATGTACTAAATTCTTCATGTTATGCCTTTTCACTCCCTTAATGAGCTTTATTGCTCACCCTTTTCTTATTCATGTCCTTAGGTTATCCCATTCAATGCTAAGTATGAAGGAATGTGTGTAGTCATGTAAAATATATTTTCAATAAAGTTGTGTATTTTATATTTTATTTTGTTATATAATGTCCCTAAGCCTCAAAGACACTTGAACTCTCATTATTCTATGTTATATCAAGTGAAGATTTTATGAAATAAATTCATTTATGTGTGAAATAAAAAATAAGAGCTATTATACCTTTTATTGATTAATATGAAATAAAAATGTTTTCGAATTTATTTATATAAAAAATTTAAATTTCATTTCTTAATATAAAAATATACTTTCAAATTCTATTCTTGATTATTGTTGTTTTGATCATGTTCCATTATTAACATTATTTTTTTAATTTTATGTTAGTTCTTCGAATTCATCAATCTATCTCACAAGACTGAAATTTTGAATATCATTAGGTATAATCAATTTATTATATTGTTGTTGGCGGGGTTCAATGTCAAAAATTAATTCACCTTCATCACCTATATCATACATGTCTCTTGTATTAATGTAGTCTACAATACTATATCCATCATCCACTATATTATCAACATAATATACCATTTTTACATGGGAATACATAATACATGTATAATGTGAGTATCACTCACTAGAATCAATAAAACAAGTGAAATTGACATATGTAAATTGTAATGAATCATTATTTAAACACCAAATATATTGACCAATTTAAATTTTAGTAAACAAACTAAAAAATCCCACGATAATTTGACAGGAAAATATCAACCAATATTCTATAGTAACCTTGATATAGAACTATGAATAAACCTATTATTTATGTTTTCAAACATTTAACATGATCAAAATTATGAAACATGAAACTAGTAATATTGTCTGATTTGAATATATTGGAATTTTTCAATGTACTTCAAGATCAAACCAAAAAATCATTTTATAGTTTAGTTTTATTATCATTATTAATTTTTTGTTGAATTTTATATAAAAATTGTTATGTAATTTAGATTAATTTCAATATATTTAAACTACGTATTAGATAAAGAACATACATAATGTATAAAATAATATGAAATTTCATTGTTAACAACTTTTTTTCATCTCATTATCATTGCTAGGTCATCTCCTAGGGTTTATTCTCATTCGTTTCCTTATTTCTTCAATATAGGGATCAACAATTTCTGTATTGAATAGAACATATCTATATTCATGTATTAATTTCATATCAATCAATTAAAATGAATATGGGTTTTATAACATTTGAAACTAAATTTGGAGAAATTTATGACCCAATATTAGCCTACAATTGAGGGGTATTATCTTCAAAATTTCCCACTCAATTGAATATTGTCTCTATCAAATCCAAATACCTTGAACCTAAGGTAAACCAATATTTTCTATGTTAACCTTCCACAACAGATCCCTTTGAATGATATTTATTTTTCATGTAAGACTTCCAATGACCATGATGCCTATTAATAAATATAAGGAAATTAATAAATATTTTTTAAAAAAATTAACTAATAAATTATAATTATTTAAAGATAACAGTATTAAAATAAAATACCATCAAAGGGATTCATCCATAAATAATGTATGGTCCCTCTAATTTTAGATATCAGGGAGAAATGAATTGTCACTTGAATAATCCTAATGAAAAATGATAGACATAAGAAAATCCCCGAATATCATATCATATGTAATATTTTTTCTTGAATTTTATCCAAAAGAATTTGTTTTAATGTATTATTTATAAATATTTTAATGAATTTTTATGAGTTGATTATAATGGTGTCTACTTTATAAAAAAAATTATCTATTATCAAAGGAAACAACTTCACAATCAATACATGCGAGTTATGTCTTTTGAAATCATGTATCTTCAAGTGATTCAAATAAAGATATCTTGAAATATTACTAGAATATATTTCTTGAACTATCACAATTTTTATCATAAATGGAAAATATATTTTAATTGCGTTTTTATTGTAAAGGTAACTACTAGATACTTCTCATTCTCATTTGGCCATAGATCACAATTTTTATTGATTTCATTTAAATCCTTATGAGTATGTAAATGATCATTAGATTTTCCATTTTCATTGAGAAATTTAAACAACACATTATAACACAAAGTATTCAATGTGTGCATAACATCAAGATTAAATGTAACAAATTAAATTCCAATTATGAATGTTTGAAAAATAATATATTTTTAATAAATGTTTTCTATCCAATTTTAATTCATGGTTCTAAAACTATTAACTGACATTCATTCAGATGAAAATATTTTTCAAACTCTATACCAGCATTGTATTATTTTGTCAGGATCTTTGATCCTGAGAAAAAATTTGATGGAAGCATGAAATCAGTGATTCAATTAAAACATAACTAGTCAAACTGAAATTTATGATATGTATCAAGGAAGTGATGATGAAACATAAAACCAAGATATATTATATATGGTGTCCCTTATTACCCAAAATCTATTTAACAAACCCAAAAATTAAAAAAAAAATTGTGTATGTTCCAACAAGAAAAATTTTACAGTCTGGGAAAGTCACTAACGGTCCACATAAGGGTATCAAGCATTTTAAAAAACATTATAGTAGATTCATCGTATGTTTCAACACCATCATTCCATAACTGTTGGAACTCTTGAATAAGATTATATATATACACATTGATGTAATTTATTGGAATTTTACTTCTAGGAAAACATTCTGATATGATGAAAAAATCCATTTTTATTCATGTCTATATATGTACATAATAAAGATAAAAAAATCGTAAAAATATAACAAATAATTCATAAATCCCCAAAAGTATTGAATCCAAAAGATGTTAAAACTAAAAATAAATATCTAGGATTAGAAGTGAAATTTAGATTTAATAAATGTAATATCTTCAACATTTTCGAAGATCATAGATGTCAAATGAGACAAATTTTATTATTATAAAAATCATTCCACTTTACATGATAAAAAAATTTAGATGAAATAAATAGTTTTTTATTCATGTTTTTAATGGGAAGTAATGATAAAAAATTAAAATAATATCTTCTTTCATTTCATTTTGGTAGTATGAAGATTCAAACAAACATCATTAATTGGTCATTTCCATCAAGAAGTTAATTTTTTTTTACTTTTTAACATTCAAATATTTTTCAAAAAAATAATATAATCATTGTGACATGAATATATCTTCATATAACTGATTCCGAAAATTTTAATAGTCTTATTCATCTAAATAACAATTCAGATATCTATGCTTTTAAACATTCATCACAAAAAAACTCTAATAACATGAAAATTTTATTCTTTATAATTGGACATAATGTTTTGAGGTGGTATAACTTTAGAAAAAATATAATCATTAAAATTAAAAACATCCTTCATAAAATTAAAAATATTTATCTTCAATAAAGTCATTTGTTTTCTTGACTAGGATATACCTTTTAATGGGTTCCTCATCATAATTAATTAATATGTAATCATCATGATCTGGTTGTTTTATAGTTGTAAAACGTCATTAAAAACAAAAACATCAAAAACTGAATCATCTAATGTGTTATTTTATAGATAGTTGTTTAATTATAGACTAAGACCTTTCCAAGAAAAGAAAGATCCATTTATTAGAAAAATTTAATAATAATCATACACCAGTGTAAAAGAAGAAAACTTGGATTTATCCCTCCTCATAAGGGGAAAAAGATCACTAGGAACTTGATCACCCCAATGAAAATCAGATCTACTAACACCTTTTCTGGTAAGACCATCTTTCAATGCATTTTCTTCTCTATACACATGAGTAATAATGTGTTACTTTGAATAAACCAGATCGAAACATTTAGTCCATCTATTAGTTAGCTTCCTAGAGAGATGGAGAGAATCTGTCCTGAGGGCCAACACCAAGTGTGTGGAATCACATTCTATCCATAATTTATTCCACCCTCTTCTATTATCCTATTCAACCACCTTAGTAACACCACACGTCTATACTTTGAGAGAAGATGCAAAACCACATGAGCCATAAAGGTAGCCAATAACACATCCTTGATGATCTCTAAAGACCGCACCAAATCCTAAATCACCTGAATTACCATGCACAGTGCCATATGAATTTAACTTGATCCAACCATGAAAGGGTTCCTGCCAAAACACATCAATTGTGGAAAGTGGTATTGATGGTGTTTCCCATATTTTTAAAAAATATTGGTTATGAATTTTTACATTTCATTATGCACTTCCATATATTTCTCTTAATAAATTTTACTATATGAAAAACATCTTGGTTTTAAAATAAAATTTAATAATTTATGCCAAATCTGACACATATAGTGAGTTTAAAACTATCTCAATATCAACTGGTCAAAAAATACATCTCACATCAACCATATTATAAATATTCAATTATAACGTGGTAATTTTTTTCTATCATACATAATTATTTCATGATTATTTTTCTTGAAATGTTGAAATAATGACTTATTTGACCATATTTATCCTACAGAATTCATTTTTTGACTCATTTGTTGAATATCCTCAAAACAACTAACCGAAAATTAATTGATTATAACATGGAAATTAAATTAATAATCTACTCAAAAAAGGTTCTTAGTCAAATTATTAATTCATAAAAGGTTGTTACTCAAGAAGATAAATAATATACATGATGATTCAACCTCACGATAAGTGATTTTCATTTAAAATTCCTCTTTTATAGATTACCTTCCTATACTTTTTCTTCCTTGTACATGTTTTTAAAATTAAATATTTAATGAATTTTTATGGAAAAATAAAATTCTAGGTCACTTTTATCTTACTTTCAATGGTTTTCAAATAGAATATTTTTAAGTATTTTATATGGAATTTTTTGACAATCATTACAAAATTCAATAGAAGTGTTCTATTTTAACTTATATAGTGGAAATTTCTTCTCCCACCAATGTAACTATTATTTTCAATAATTTATATGTTTCCATCTTTTCAACAAAGAAAAAACATTATTCCCTTTTCTATAGTCATTTTAGATTTGAAAATTGGTATTTAAATTATATATATATATATATATTAATTTTGAAATATTTTCTTATGGGTTAAAAGAATAGTTTCCAAACAGAAATTTTTATTTTTTATTATTATGATATGGTTCAAGGAATTTTTTATAGTAAATGGTGGTTCCATTTTAAACAATTTATGATAGTTTATATTATAAACCATGGAAATGTGGATATGTGATATCCCTCTAATTCATTATGTATGATTTGGAATAGAATTTTATAGTGAAGGTTATTCCATTTTTAACTGAGAAGGTTATCTATAACCATTAAGGTCATTCCATTGGTAAAAATGAAGGTTATTCCGTTTATAATTCTAATGGTTATTCCATATGTAAGGGTGACATTAAAATGATGCCTAAAGTAACCTACTTTATTTATTTATTCTTGATATTATTTTTCTGGAAATATTAAAATTTTAAAAATTAAGTTACTGAGCTTGTGTTTAAAAGAATGTATTTAAAGCATCTTATGGATGAAAAATATATCATTGGGAAAACATTTATTGAAATTTTCATGATTTTGAATAAATATTTATGAGATTAATTATTTTTTCCATTATTGTCTATTATGAATTTTTTTATAAGAATCATGGGGTAGATAAGTTTATTTCCTATGTAATAAAAGTTTTATTTTAAAATAAATAATATATTTTGAATAAAGGAAATTTTTTACAATTTGTCTTGGAAAAAAATTCATTATTTTTATGTACCTAACTGAGATTTTTTTACTCATCCAATATATTAAGATTTTTTTATAGTGTTTTAATGTTGATTGGGATAATGAATATGTCCATATGAAAATTTTGAAAATAATTTATAAAATGAAAAAGTGTTATATAATAAATGATTTTATTGTATGAAAAATGGATAGTAAGAGGAAGTGTACACATTGAAATTTAATATTTATTTATTTAGTGTTGATGAACTAATTGTATAATACTATAAACCATAAATATCCACAAATGTAAGAAAATGGATTCTTTACTTAAAATTTATGATTATTTAATAATTAAGGTCATGTAAATATGGTTGATATCAGAGAAGTCGTTTTTAAAAAATTTCGAGTTTTAGATGTTTTCATTTGAGGTTACATTATGATTTATGGATAAAATGTTGAGTTCATATGATTAAGGATAATCATAAGTTAAAAATCACAGACTCACAATTTTTAGGTTTTATATAATGGGATTTTAATTTGATTTATAATATTTTTGGGAATATTTTTTTTGGTTGTGGAATATGTAACCCTTCGGTTTAACATAAAGGATGGTTTTAGAAAAATGTAGTAAATGTTTTTGGGATGTAAAAATAATGGTGTGAGAAAACATTAAGAGATAAAATATAATTTTTTTGAAGTTATTATGGTTATATTTGAGGATTTTAATGTTAATGTATTATATAATTTCTATTTGTATTTCATTTACAAGGACCATTTTCATTTTGTATAGGGAATTATTAATTTCATGTTTTAATTATGTATATTTCTACAGAATAAATATTATTTAACTATATTAAAGGAAAAGTACCTCACACAACCTTATTATCTATTCCTCAAGAATTAATTATTATCTTCATGGTAAAATCTAGTTTAAATGATTTTAAAAGATTTTTGAACATCCATATAACCAAAAGGAAACTATTTGATATATCTAGTGACTTTTCATATTTCTAGAATTTCTATGGATCATAGAATTCATATTATTTTACTTTAAAATCAGAACTCATCTAGCCCATTCGGAGAGCGAAATACCACCTTGAATTAACTATTTCTTTTCTATAGATGTGAAAATCACGTCGGAAGATAATGTAGATACAAATAGAATAAAATAATACCATGATTTATATAATTAAGGTATGGATAATTTCTCTTGTTCTATATATGAAACATGATTGAGTTTATGTTGAGTAATAATAATTAAATAGTTTATATTTCTATTTTTTGGAATAAAGTATTAAGGAATAAAATTACAATGCATAGACAATGGTTTATTAATTATGTTTAATAAAGGTTGTGTATATAAATGATTTTCTATTACATTCTAAATACTATAAGAATCATAAAAGCCTAAAGATTATTTTATAGATGATTTTTTCCATGTTTTGGAATCATGTGAAGATATAATTGGTACATTTAAAAATTGGTGTAGAAAAAGGGTCATAATTTTATTAATTCCTTATTGGAGGGAAGATGAAAATTGGATAAATAAACCATTGGGATAATATGTGATTGGTGTTAAGGAAATGATGGTCAATAAAGATTATTTGATTTTGTGGAAATATAATCCCTATATAAAGAGTTAGAGTTTAAAAGGTTATATAATGATTAATTATATTTTAATATATTTTCATAATATTAATGGTAATTTTATTGGAATTATATTGATGTAGTATTGGTAAAAGGATAACTTATCACATCTAGAAATTTTAGGGGGATGGAACCCATAACCGAAGGGAGATAAGTGTGAAAGTCCTCGCATTAACTTATATGATGTATGGTAAGTGTGGCACTTCCTTTTAAAAATTTATATTATAGATAAAGATAAACTTAATGCACTAAAATTTTAATGTAATAATTTATTATTTGATATCATATATAGCATGCATCAATAAGTACATGAGGGTATTTAATCTCCCAACACATTACAATATAATTAATATTTTTCAATAAATTTCATCTATTATGTAGTTTATAATTAATGAAATAATGACTTCTATTGAGTTACATGTGACAAATACTTGAATTGATATCTTTTGTTACATGCAAGACCATGTTTTACCAAGCAACAAAATATTTTTTAAATATTATTATTTAATATATTTATATGTAAAATAGCCATTAAATTATTAATTTTAAATAGTATTAACTAACATTTGAAAATATATTATTTACACAAATATAAATCTAACACTTTGGTTTAAAATTAATTAAAAATGAATATAACAACAAATTGAATATAAGTGGAATATTTATATAGGCAACTGTATTAATGCTCACAAAGATTTTTAATCGTTATAAATAAAATTATTTATAATTATTGAGTGATATTAATGTAATATATATATATTAAATAAAATAGTTTTTACATATCTCTAATATATTTTTTTGGCTTAATATAATTATAAACTAAATTTTACGTATAAAAACCTCTATTTTTCTAAACATAGTCTTACTAACTTTTAATGGTGAACAAAATTTTAAATTTAATTTTTTAGATCATTTATATTTGTTCTATGTAAAATAAACATCATATTTGAAATAAAAACATAAAAATTATGTTAGGGTGAAATTTTAGTATTTTTATGCGATGTGTTTTTATGAATAGTGAAAAATAATGAATTTTAATTCAGAACTACTTTTTTTCCTAATGTATGTATAAGGATAAATTATATAATTAGTTGGCTTTATATATCAATTATATATTAATTTTATAAAATTTAACCTAAATTAGTTCATTATAATCAATTCCAATTTTAAATTGTATACAAAAACTTTACAAACTTTTATACCTTTTTAGTTTTAAACCCCGTGTAGCCATCCTGTATGCTGGATTAAATTTAAATTGATTTATTCCACATAAATTATTTGAATTTTGAAAAATGGATTCTATATTTGTAATTTTGTTAATTGAAAATTTCACATATATTGAACTTATTTTTTGACCAACAATATTAGTGAATGTAATTAAAATTAATTACAACAATTAAGAGGAAAATTAGATTATCAAAGGACTAAACATTAAACATAAGGTCCAAAATGACCTAGAAACTATTCCAAAATCCATAGAGTATTCATATGATGACCATATACGCATTTGGATATATCTTTTGAAATTATTGGATCCAATTCCAATGGGAAAAACATGGGGGAATTCCCTTTTCCAAAATATAAAAGTGTGCTACTCCACATTAAAAAAGCACTCACCCCTCCAACTTTTTCACACCTCTAAAGACACTTTTTCTAATCCAATATCTACCTAAATTCCTCTTATAAACCTTCCACTAATCATGTAATCCTTTATTTGGGAAATAATATATCCAAGGAAGCCACTTGGAGAAAACCAAAAGTATTTACCGAAATAAGAGGTAAGATCATTCCTCAATCTCTTTAGATTTATTTCAATCAACACCCCCTAAAATATTCTTCTTCCTTGATTATATAATAAGACCAGTATAATAAATTTACTAAGATTTTTTTATAACACTTTTTTAACCCAAAATTATACACAATTTCTTCTAATGGGAAACTAACATATCATGTATGCGTACGGTGAACTACTGCCACATGAAATGGTGATTGTTCTTTCGTCCTTAACCACCTCTTATAGTGAGAAATATGATTGGAAAAAAGTTTTTATATTATATTGATGATGTTTTAAATTTAATTAATATTACATAATTTTTATATGTAATAGACCATTTTACATTTTGTGTGAATAAGATAACATCGTTTGGGGAAGTATGGACTACCACCACCTAAAAGTGATCTGATTCATTCACATGATACATAGAATGTATAAAGAATGTTTTTTATTAGATATATTTAACCTAAAATATATATATTATTTCATCATAAAATTTCATTTCCTCAAATAATATATATATATATATATCATTTTCATTATTACCCAATCACATAATTAAAAAGTGATAATGTCGTTCGTGGAGGTGTGGACTACCACCTTTTTGACATCATGTGATCTATTTGAAATTAAAATAATTTTATATATTAGTATGTATTATTAAGTACTATTATATTTATGATATAATAAATATTCTACAAATATTAATGTTATTTACCTTCTTTCCATAAATATCATTGAAAAATGGTAACGTAACTTATCTGTATGTACGACCCACTATCTTTGTTATTGTAATGCAGGTTCATTTTTTATATCCATATTTATGGATTAGTTTTGAAATTATAATTTATTTATTACTAAGATAATTTTTTATGGATTATTATTCTAGAGATGTTATATAATGACCATTTCCCCATAAATGACCTGCCAAAGTTTGTTGGACACATAAATCAAATTTAGACAAAACACCTAATGTAAAATTAATTGTTTAAGTAGTTATATAAAATATAGTAATAAATTAAAATAAAAGTAATTTTATACATGAAAAATTTTATGAGGAAATTAAATAAATAAAATAATTTTATTATTCTGGAATATAAAGAAATAAGAGATAATTTGGACTTATGGAAAGGTATTTTTAATCTCACTATTTACTTCTGTGAGATAAATGTTATCTTCAACACTTACTTATTTTGTGGTGTGTATATACTGACCCTTTTGATATATTATACCATTAGTTATTTTATAATCATGGTATTTAAAACATCCATCTATTTTTATTCCTTCATGAGTATCCAGATTTAAAATGATTCAAAGTGGAATTGGAAAATTTAGAATTCATAGGATTATTTTCCTCAACAATAAAATTAATGATCATTCAATGGGATTTCCACTAAAAGAAATTATATGAAAATTTTTTAATAGGCCATTTAATTTTATAATACCTTTGTTATTTAGAAATCTTTCAAGTATGATTACAATTTTCCCAATTTATAGTACTCAAAATGTTTTAGAAAATGTTTTCAATAAAACCCAACTACATTTCAATCATTTGTTGGGGAATATGTTTTCTTCATAATACAATATTTTCTAAAATGGTTTTAAATCTTTTAACCAATATGAAATATTTTATTAAAGACATTTTTAACCTTTTTTCTTTTACCAGTTTCTTCACTAGAACTTTATTTTCTCTTTCCAAAAAAGAAATTTTTTATAACATTTTTACCATAAAAAAGGAATGTTATTTTTACCTCATACACCATTAATGGATTTAAATTACATAATTTATTTCAAGATTACATTTCAAATTTTAGAGGTTTATTTTTAATGTAATTTTTTAAAAATTGATTTCTAATTAATATTTTCTTCATAACATTTTTCATATGGAAATGATATTTTTATCAAGCATTTTTTTAAAGATATTTTTTCTAATAATAAATGATAAAAAAAAACCCGTCATTTTACTCAAAATGGGATATTTTTTAATTAATAAAATCCTTATTATTCCCCTAGAAGGGTTATTTTTTATTTTTCCAGAGATAGTATTTAAATTCACTTCATGATTCCTTTGTTAGTTGACCTTGAAATATTCAATTTTCTATGGTCATTTGACATTGAATTTCCCCTAATTATTCATATCATTTTTTCGTGAAAATTTTTATTTCCAAAGCTATATATATTTTTTATATATAGTTCTTACATTGACATGTTATATCATAGATCTATTTATTATCATGATTTATGATGTTTCATTTAATTCATGGGGAATAATTATACAAATATTTCAAAGTAGTGTGGAAACCTTTTGATTGTTTTATATTATTTTCCCCAAGAATGTATTAATTTTTATTCATTGGTATATCAATTAATCATTGTCAATAACCCATGTTGTTAGTTACTTTCCATTATGTTATTATTGATAAATTCATATTTTTAATTCAATAAAAATATTTTATAGTGAAATTTTTTCGTAAATTAAATTAATAACTCAATACAAGTAATGATTTGGGCAGGAAAAGACATTTAGGGATCTGAATTTATATTTCCCATAAACGAATCCATATATTATCAAGAGAAAAATTATGGATATTATAATAATTTAAAATAAGATTTTAGTGCTTCAAAAAAACATGCGTATATTCAAGGATATTAATTTCATAGAGTAATAGATAAATTAGTATTTGACCAAAGCACAACCAAAAGATGAAACTATTCTTATAAAATTTAAATATATCTGGTAATTATATTTCCTTATATTCATAGGATATTAAATAATTACACATCATTAGGAAAATGGTAAAAAATGATTCTCTAATAACATAATTTTATAGAAATGGTGGTCTTTTAAATCATGACAATTTTTTTGGATTTAAGGCCAAAAAAACTAAATTTATCGTTCATTTTTTATTGAGAATCTAAAAAACTTTCTATAATTATTTTCACTTTCCAAACATGTACGTATCTCTATATTCAACTAATGTTCCCCTATGTAAAGAGCTAGTAATATTTTAGTCTTTGTGACTATTGTAGTTTTAATTCTTTATTTTCTAGAGGATGTTTTACAAACCCTTCTCATGATGTGGAACTTCAATATAGGAATGTCAAGCAATATATTACCATTATAATGTTCATTCTATGAAGATATAATTTATTTAATGTTTGGAGAATGTAATTCCACAAAATTATAAGGTGAGGACACTGTATCTGATAACATGTATACCACACAATACTAACCATGTAAAGGAATATAATATCCAGAAACATTCAAATATAATTACTATTTTAAATAAATTAAAACTTTGATATAGTTTCGAAATCATGCAATACTGAGTTATCATTAGTTGAACCCCACAATGACTTTCTTCTATAGCTTTCATTACACACAATACTGAGTTTTACCGAGAAAAAATATATTATTAAAATATTATTAATTAATATAATATAATATAAACTAGTCACTAAATTAGTTATTTTCAATATTATTAAATGAATAATGAAAATATATTGTTAGAAAAATATATAACTAATTAATTCGTTAAAATTAAGTAGAAATTAATTTAATAACATATAGAATATAAATGGAATATTTTAATAGAAAACAATCTTTATACTCACAAAGCTATTTTATCCAAATAAATTAAATTATTTAATATTTGTGAGTGATATTAAGGTAATCAATATATATATATATACGTAATATTAAATCACATATTTTTTATATTAATCCAATAGTTATTATAGACATAATATTAGAACATACCTAATTTTACAAATAATAACCTATATTTGTTTAACGATAGTTTCCCCACCATTTAATTGTATACCACTTTTAAATCCATTTTTTCGAAATTTTATTTATTATGTATTTCAATAAAAAATATCATTTGAAATAAAAACATAAAATCAAGTTTAGGGTTATCTTTCGGTATTTTACTGTGAAGTGATATTTTTTTGAATAGTGAAAAATATTGAAATTTAATTCAAAACTATTTTTTCATCTAATTCATTTATATAGTAAAATTATATTTTTATTAGATGTAAGGATTAATTAAATTAATTTTATGTAATTTTATCCAATTTTGGTCATTGGAATCAATTTAAAATTCAAATTGGATATAATAACTTTGAATACTTTTGAACATTTTTACCATAAAACATTGTTTTGTCGTCCTATCGGCAGGATCAAATTTAAATTAATATCTTCCACTTCTATTAATGAAATTTTGAAAAATTGATTCCATATTTATAATCATAATTATTTATAATTTCTAACAATGTCAAATTATTATATCACCAAAAATATTAGTGGAAGTAATTAAAATTAATTACAATGATGAAGTGGAAAATTAGCATAACAAGGGAATACACCATAATCTTAAGAGCCAAAATGACCAATATAATTATCCAAAATAAATTTTATGTTAATATTTCGACCATATAATATATTTCTTCCACATTGGTCCATTATATGAGAAACTTTAAATGGGAAAAACGTTGGTTGGATTCCCCTTTCCAAAATTTAAAATAGTGACACTCCACCTCCACTATAAAAGTCACTCACACCTCCCACCTCCTCACAACCATTAATACACTTTTTATCAACCATGATCTTACCAAATAGATCCTAAAAATATCTCCCCAAATCCTATAATCTATCCTTTTGGTATTAATCCATCCAATAAATCACATTTGTGCTAACCAAAATAAGTAACCCGAATAAGAGGTAACATCTTTCCTCAAAATCATTAGTTTTATTTCCATTATCAACCACATAAAATATTATTATTCATTTTTTATATAATAAAACATGTATCATAAATATATTGATATTATTTATATCATGGTTTAAACTTAATCAAGAAAAAATTCCCTTTTAATATGTAGTGAACTTAATGTTTATGTGAATGGTGTATTACCGCCTCACAAAATAATTTATTTTTCGTAATTTACCACCTATCATAGTAGGAATTATTATGGTCAAACCTTTTATATGTGATATGAATTATTTTTAGAATATTCTTATGCTACTACAAATTTTATATAGAATATATCGTTATACATTCCATTTTTTGTAATACAATAACATCATTTGTGGAAGTGTGGACTATGAATCCCTAAAAGCGATGTAATTTGATCACACGATACATGGAATGTATAAAAAATGGTTTCAATTAAACAAATGTGACATAAAAACCATAAAAATGATATTAATGAAAAAAATTACATTTATGGAATTATAATATATAAATATATATATATATATATCATTTTCTTTATTGCATTTTCACACACTTGAAATTTGATAACGTAATTTGTGGATGTGTGCATTGCCGCCTCCTTGACACACTGTAATTACTTTTTCATAACTAAAATTATATGTGTATGTATATATTATAAAATAATATAATATTTATGATATGATGATAATTATGGAATGATTAATGTTACTTCCCTTCATTCCATAATAATCACTGAAAATGAGAATGTTACTTATGTGTTCGTACAGCCTTCCATCTTCATGTTGGTTTATTTCTTCATAAACATATTAAATTATTTTTTTAAAAGAATAAATTATTTAGAAATATTATTATTATTTCATTATTATTTTTATCATTATGTTATATAATGATCCCTTTGACCATATTTGACCTACCAATGTTATTTTACACATAAACTGAATTTAATCAAAGCACATAACGTAAACTTAATTAATTAATTAAATGTATAAAAATGGTAACAAATAAAATAAAATTAATGATAAAAATGAAAAATTTTATGAAAAATTAAATGATTAACACGATTTTACTGGTAGATAATTTAAATACATAAAAGACTATTTAGACTCAAGGTAATATTTTTTCATTTCACTTTTAACATTTATGAGATAAATGTTTTATTCACCACTTATTTATTTAATGTGGTGTGTCTACTAATACATTTGATATATTATACCATTAATGATTTTATATTAATATTATTTAATGATTTTATTTTATTTTATTTCTTCATTAATAATATGATTCAAAAATTTTCATGGTGTTATAGAACACTTTGTAATTTTTAATGATTATCTTCCTCAGAAATATTGTAAATGCTCTCTAGAAGGTATATCTATTGGAGAAAATTATATAGACATTGTTGATTAAACAATTCAAATTTCATCTCATATTATTATTACTAAACATTTCTAGTTATTAGAATAATTATTCCATTTTTTGGTACTTAAAATGTTTTAGAAAAGGTTTTTAATAAAATAAGATTTATTTCTATCTTTAGTTGAGGATATTATTTCACTCTAAAAACCTTCTTTCTAAAAATTATTTTAAAAATGATATTATCCTTTCCAAAATTATTTATTAAATAAAATTTTACCTTTCCATGAATTTTTTTCAATCCTTTTTACCTTGAAAAAGGAATGATATTTTTGACTTATACGATATGTATAAATTCACCTCCCGTCATTTCATTAAATACAAACATTCATGTTTAAAAGGATAATTTTTAAAGAATTTTATTTAAAAGTGACTTTGAAAGAAATGGTTTTTAAAAAAATCAAAATTAAATGTATATTTTCCCAAATAATTTTTCTAAAATGTCTTTATTTAATTAATCAATTAAAATAACAGTTTATTTTACTCTAATGGGTATAATTTTTATTGATACCATCCTTATTCTTCCTTTGGATAGTTTATAATTGATTTGGAAAAGGATATTATTGAAATTCACTTACATGATTACTTTATTAGTCCCATATGAAGTACTCAAAGGCCAATGATTATTTGACATTGAATTTCCCCTAATTATTCAAATTATTTATCATAGATATGTTTATTACATGAATTTCATATCATTTATAGATACAGTGCCAATGTTGAAATGTTATATAAGGAATCACTTTATTCTAAATATATTATATGATGCATTTAATTCATGGGGAATAATGATTAAAATTTTTCAATGTTGTATAGGATGTTATGGAATGCTTAATGATTATTTTACTCAATAATATTTTAATGATCATTTAATGGTATCTTATTTCATCAATTTCAGTAACCCTAGTTGTTTGTTATTTTACATTAATGAATTATTGATAAATATGTATTCAAATTTAAATATGGATATTTGATAAGGAATATTTATTATTAATTAAATATATTACTCAATATGATGAATTCTTTGGACAAGAAGTGACAAATGGGCCCCATAAATTATATATCCCATTGATGCATTGGCTGGTTTTCATGAGAAAAAATTATTTTTCAAATTAAACAGGCATGTACCTATATTTTAAATTCTATAGAGAATAAATCATGATAATATATTTTTTCTTTTACCTAAGTCATTATTTTTAAAAATTAATTATTTCATTGAATTTGATTCAGTAATTATTTATCCATGAGATTTTGGGTCAACATATCTATGGATGAAGTTAATTATTATTTAATTAATTAAATGGAATTGTTTTAGTTTCATACAATTCCATATATATTTTCCATATATAGTTCTTTTAATTGAATATGTTTCAAATTATTTACCTTTTAATATTTTTTATTTACTTCCATGTAAGTTTATTAATTTGATAACATTTGTTTTCAATAATTAACTATTCATATTTAATATTACCATTTTGTTAATATTTCTTCTGCAATACATTATCCTTACTAATTATTTGAGATCACTATTATTCCGGTTCATTTCCGCAAGAATCCATGAAGTCTATGAAGAATTATATTCTAGGTAATAGTATATGGAATTAGTGAATTCATGAATGAAAAAACAATTATGATGTAATTAGTGTATTCATTTTTAGTACTAGGCTCATCCATGTATCAAGTTTACCCATACAAATAAACTCTTCAGTCCTTTGTTATTTTATTCATCATAATCATGTCAATATAATGGTAGTAGAAACCCATTCTAAGATTTCTATCAATAGGGAACTAGAATTAAGTTGATATTTGGAACATATATTTTATCATAATAATAATTATGGGATTCCAAATTGATTTTTTGATTAAGTAATTAGTGATATTTTGTAATAATATCACCATTTTGGGGACATTATATGAATATGTTATATGGGAAAATATGGGATTTTAATTGAGTATTAATGGTTTAATTATTTTTTGTGGTATATAAGATTTAAATGTGGATTATGGTGATTCATTATATTAATGGAAATGATTAGAATATATTATAAATTATATATCTTTGATATAATCATATTTTTGTAAGACATTAAGATTTATTTATTTTAGTTGGAGATCAATTTTAAATTAATATTAAAAGAAAATGTGATCAAATACATTTGAGTTTTATGTCTACAACATGGTTGGAAATCGTTTCAAGAATTTTGAGGTTAGTTATGAATAAAATTATCATAGTTATTCAATGTGTATTTGGATATTACTATTGAATTTATTTATATGTTGATTTATTCTTTTGGTAAATTATCCAATCATGTTATAACCAATTTTTTGTTTAATATCTTCATATTATAACACGATATTTTGACCCTTATATAGAATTATGTGGACTGTTATAATTTTATTATGTTACTTCAAACATAAATAAATTATCATGAATACAAATCATTTTAAAAAATATAATATTATGTTAGAAATTAATTAAAAGATGAAATTCGTCTTGTCAAGTAATTATATTAACTTGAGTATTTAATATATATATTATGGAATTTCTAAAATCTAATAATAGTATCCTTAAATGAGAATGTTATCATAATACCTTTATTTCCGATTAATTGATTATCTTTTTCACACCTCATTGGATTCAATTTTTATATTTGTTTACTTTATCTTGATCATTAACATTATTATGATCAATAATATCTATAACTCTCCAAAATTATTTAGATATTATTTTTTTATCCATGAACATATTTTCACTTCCCAATAATTTTCTACTATTTGGAAACCATGTTACTTGTTATTCAAAATTACATTTTTATTTCCTCTTCCCTCTTTTAAAAAAGAAGATTTATTAAACCTTTTTAGAATTTGATATTTCTACAATGAAAATTTTATATGTCAAGGAATTGATTTCAAAAATCATGTTCAAATCATGGTGATTAAAATTATTTAATTTTTGATAATGTAACACATTATGTTTTAAAAAAATTAAACTATATTTGATTGTGTATATGACATGCACCACTGATCAGAAACGAACCATGAAATATTATTATTTAAATATGACGGTTACATCTAAGTACATAAATTAGTGGGTTTGAATAAAATTAATTTTTCTAATATATATAATTTTATTAATAAATATCATTTTATTGACAATTATTATTATATAATCACTCAAATTTTAGAAAATTTCTTTTATTCATTAGAAATGTGTTCTCTTCAAAAATGGGTTTTATTTAATTCATTGTGAAACTATTATAATTATTTTCAGAAAATAGAAATAATATTTTATAAAATGAATATAATTTTCAATTATTTCTTTCAAAATTAACATATGGTGAAATTTTTTGATTTTTCTGAAAATGTTGATTTTTCAGTGAAAATTGAGAAATATCAATTTTTTAAAAAGAAATTGAAATTTATTTTCATGGAAAAAGACCCCTGATATTTTTAATGTATTCTTAAATTAATATAAATAATATTTTTTTAGAAATAATATAGTTACTTACATATAAATTTACATCATATGACACCTTGGTATAAAAATACTTTTAGACATAAAAAGGTGTTTTTTTTAGAAAAATGTTTTTTATTATGCTTTATGAAATACATATAAAATGAAATTGTGCCACTTATAGATATTTTATTTATTGAAATTTATTCTATATTTTCAAGAAAAGAAATATTATTTAATATGGATAACTTAATTTATGGACAAAATGAATTATACAAAAGAGTAATATTTTGTCACCACGATAAAAGGGTAAATAGAGTTAACATAGACTATAACTAAGAGACTAAGAATAAAATTTCATATTAAATATTATGGGATTAATTTATATCTACCATTATCACCTTATTCTTGATATTTATTTTTTGTGGGACCCATTTTCAAGAAATGGACCAATATAATATGTTCTGTCATGAAAGCGATAAAAGGTCACTCTATTATATTTAGAAAATATTTTATCATTCCACATTAGGAAAAAAAATAAAGTTTTAAATGATTATTAATAGTTATTTTTATAATATAAAATCATTTTATAAATTTATATCTAATATTATGTGAGTATATAATTGCCATAATTGTTAACGCACTCCTGATAGTGTATTTATTCAATTAATATAAAATTAGAATACATGAAATTAGAATTATTAAAAGTAATATATATTGAATTAATTATTATTTTTATCAATTATTTTGATAAATATAAGATATTATAAATATTTGGATTTAATATATACTAATTCTATTTCCGTTATATTGATTGTAAAGTCAAATTAAATGAATAGTTCCAAAAACGAATTTAATGTTATTTGATAGTAAATAATATTTCATTAAATGATATAAAATAATTAAAATTTTAATATTTTGAAACTTTATTGGTATATTGAAAAAAATATAAAAAATTATACATTCATTGACCAATTTTACTTTTATAGTAAATATATGGACCCATATAGAATGAAAACATTGTTACCGCAGTAATGGTCAAAAGGGTTAAGACGAGTTAAATAGATAATGGTGGAAACATAACCTCTACATGACCAGTTATATTTTAATGACAGTATTTAAACTTATCCTTATCTTTGATTTTAATATTATTATTTTTGGATCCATTTTAATAAGAAAATATTTTATATTAATTTAATTCTTTATGAAATTCCAAGACTGAGCCTCTCATCTATTAATAAGATCATATCATCTCATCGTTTCTTCGAAATTAAAATTCATTTTGGATATAACAAACCCTACCCAAAAAAACTTAATAAAATACCTATCCATGTCATAGAGTCATTTTTTGTTGTAAACCTATCCTCAGAATGCTTTTGGTGTAAACCTTAATAGACTATTTGATGAAGGTGTATATTTCTTAACCAAGAATTTTCTTTTTATTTCTTCTTCTACATATTTTATATATTTTTCATTTAGTATTAAATAATAAAAAATCATATTAAATTTAATATTATCTTATTTTTTCAATAAAATAACATATATCCCTCTCATCTTCCATTATATGGTAAATAAAACCATCATTCATGTGTATAGTGGAATACCACCTCACCAACAGATATAATTATTTTTCCATAACCGCCTATCATGGATTTATATAATCATGTCTGTAACGTATATATGTTATATTGTTATCATATTTATCATTATTAAATTTTAATATATATAATTTACTTCATACATTTCCCTTTATTGAAAAATGATAGGGCCATTTTTTTGTATGTGTGGACTATCATCTTCACAAAGAGATATGACTCGTTTTTCATCACCACATCACATGGATGATATATATATATATATATATTTATTTATAGAAATAATATTTTATTTATGATATGATGATAATTATTTAAATATAAAATAATACTTTTATTATTTCTATATTGGCCTTTGGAAACGGGAATAATGTTACTCATGCATACATACATCCTACTGTTTCCATGATTGTAGAATTGGTCATTATTCATAACCATCATTCATGATAAGGTTTATATGTTTAATTTAATACAAATAAATTGTAAATTTATTATTATTATTATTCTATATATATTGAAATAATAATCTCGTTGAATATAGTAAACCTACGGATGTTATTTTAGATTTACGGTCCAAATATCATCTAAATGCCCTATGTCAACTTTACTGATTAAGTAATTTGTTACAACATATAAATCAACAAAATAATTAAATTTAATATTATTATTAAGATATTAAATAGTTAATATAATATTATTGTTTATAAATATATATAAATTACGTGATGATTCATGCTCAATGTAAGTTACTTTCTTCTAACAATCCTCTTCTTTAGTTTCCCTTCCAAATCATTTTATTCAATGTACATATTTTTTAATATAAAAAATTAATGTGTTTATATGGACCTAAAATAATTATAAATGATATTTTATATCAATTTTGGCATTATTTTAAAGTCATTCAACATTAATCTATTTATTTATTTTATATCGAACGTTTTTACATTCCTTATAAAATAATAAAGAAATGTTGTATTTTAACATCTATAGTGGAAATACTTTTTCATGTCTATGAAACCATTATTTTTCATCCTTTATACGATTTTATTTTTCATTAAATAAAAAGAACCCCATTTCCCTATGTTATTGTAATTTTATTTTCTACAAATTAGGTTGTAATTGAAAGTGATATATTAGTATGAGGAAATGTTTCCTTATTAGTGAAAATAAAATTTTGTAGACTGAATATTTCATTGTGTTTTACTATGTTATGGTTCATGGGATTTGTTTACTATGATGTTTGGTTATGTTATAAAACAAAGATATTTGATTATATTATAAATAAACGATAATTGAATCTGTGATATTCAACATATGCAATGCGTAATATTTATATTTTAAGTAAATTGGGATGAATGATAGATTTTTTAACTATAAAGGTAATTCCATTGGTAAATTTGAATGGTATTCTATTTAAAATTTTAAAGTTTATTCAATATTTAACAGTGATATTAAAATTATTCCTTATGTTACTTAAATAATTTATTTATTCTCTCTACATGTTTTACAAAAATATTATGATTTACTAATTTTAGTTAAATAGTATATGCTAAAGGAAAATTATTTTTGACTTTATATGGGTGAAAACTATTTCATTGGGAAAAAAATTTCATAAGATTTTCCTAATTTCAAGTATACATTTTTGTGGTTTATTTTAATTTAATATATCTTATTGAATGTTTTATGAAGATATTTTGGAGGAGAAGTTAATATATTTGGTTAGAAAATGTAAATTTTGAAACCAAATATTATTTTGAAATGGGGAAGTTTTATATATTTTTATAGATTAATAATATATTTCTTTATTATCATGTACCTTACTGAGATTTTTTTCTCATACCATATTTTGAAATGATTTTAATATAATTTTAAGGATAAGTAGGGACATGTATGTGGTCTATATAAAAATTGTGTGTATATGTAATGAGAATAAAACTTTTCATCTCATAATTTTTTTGTTTTATAGGAAAAATGATACTCAAGTAAGTTCCCACTTTGGGATTTAATATTTATTTACATTAGGGTGATGAAATAATTCTATAAAAAACTACACCATTAAGACCCAAAAATGTAATAAAAACTATTTTTAACAAAAAAATAAAAATTATGTAATATTTATAGTCGAGCCATTATAGTTGGTATCAGAGGAAATGCTTAGACAAATATAGATATTTTAATTTTTTTCATTTGAGGTTATCATAAGAGTTGTTGATATTATCATGCATTTATATGTTTGTGGTTAATCATAAGTTAAAATGTTTAGACACACCCTTTTTATATTTTATGTTATGGTATTTAAGGTGATTATTGATTTTATTGGTGATTATTTTAGGTATAGTTACATATAATCCTTGAGTTTAACCTAAAGGATTATTTAAGAATAATGTTGCTAATTTTTTTGGATATAAGTGGAATGGTATGAGATACAATTTTTTGATAAAATATTTTCTAATGTTTGTGTTTTTTTGGTTATTTTTAAAAAATTTAGGTTTAATGTATTGTATAATTTCTATGGGTATTTCCATAAAAATAAATATTGTCATTTAACCTGAAAATTTTCATTTAATCTTTTAATGATGTTCTTTTCTATAGATTAATGATTTTTTAATAAGATGGTAGGAAAAAGACCTCTAAAAACCTTATTATACCTTATAAATGATTTAATCATTACTATCATGGAAGAAACCTAATAAAATGATTTTAAAGAACTTTTGAACATAGACATCACCTACAAGAAACTATTTGATATATCCAATAACTTTTTATTTCTCCAAAAACTATATAGATCATCATATATCATTTATTTGATTTAGAAATCACATCTCATCCATATTATTCAGAAAGGGGAATAACACCAAGGACATGACTATTTATTTTCAAGAGATACCAAGCTCATGTTATAAGATGAAAGGGATATCATTATCAACATAAAATAATACCTTGATGTTCATATTTATGTTATAAACAATTTTCTAATTTTATAATTATGATTCATGTTTTGATTTGATATTGATGAATCATAATGACAAATTTAATATATTTTATTTATGGGAATAAATTGTTAAGAAATAATAAAATAAACAATGGTTAAATGTTTAAGAAGAATTTTAATAAAGAATGTGTTTATGAATGATATTCTGATATATTGGAAACCTTATTATAATCATGAAACACCAAATTATTATTCTATAGATGATTATGTTTTCAAATTTTGGAAACATATGTCAAATGATTAGGTTCCTTTGAAAGTGGTGTATATAAAAGGTGATAATTTTTAAAGACACTCATTGAAAAAACTATGATAATGGGACAAAAAAATATTAGTTTAATTTGTTCTCAATATTATATAAATGATATTCAATTATGATTGTTTTATATTCTGGAAAAATGATCCATATTTAACACCTTAATTGTAAAAAAGTGATATGCTGATTAATGATATTTTCAAAGATTTGTTTCATATTTTTAGGAACATTATTGGAATTATATTGATATATTATTAGTAAAAGGGATAACCTTTCACATTCAGAAAGAATGTGTAGATTGACCCCACTACCAACGGGTGATAAGGGTGTAATTCCTATCACTATCCTAAGTGATTTCTTGGTTAGTATGACATTTCATTATATAAAAAATGACACGATATATACTGATTTAGTTGATTATAAGAACATAAGTTTAATCACAGAGATGACCATAGGAATGTAACATGATTTAGTGATTGAGTAAATTATTATATTCTAGAAGAAGTTCACTATTTTATGGTACTATATATTATTATTGTATATGGAAATATTTTTGTAAAAGATGGTATTTTATTTTAGTATTATTTTTTGAAATTATATTTTAGTGCTATATATGATTTTAATGTTTCTTTAGGATGAATCTAGAAATTTATTGAAATTATTAGAATGCTTTGGAGATTATATTGTAATAGAATATGAATCTTTTGTATGATCCATTAAGTTTCATTGATTTTATATATAGATCGGTGTTAAACAAATCTTATAAAAATATGTGATCAAATCCTTCTAATTTTATGGTTTTGAACTTGGTTGGGAATATTTTGATGAATTTTGAGGTTATTTATTTATCATATGTCAATAATTGAATATTGGGTGTTTAGAGATTAATATTATATTTATTAATATGAAGGATTATTATTTTGGGGAATTATCTTTTCTTTTTCTAACCATTTTTTTTGTTAATATCTGATATAGTTTGAATAAATTTTAATCTATTTATGGAATTATATAGAGAATTAGAATTAGATTTTAGTGATTTAGGAATAAAAAATCATCTTCAATACTCATTATTTAATGAAAATGATAATGTTGTGTGAGAAATTTAAAAATAGATGAAATTATACATGTAAAGTGATTATATTTCAATTAGTTCTTACTCTATATGGTAAGGAATTCCTCAAATGTTATAAAAGGATATACAAATGAAAATATTGTCCTGTTTCCTTTATTTCTAATGAATTGATATCATTTTTTACACCGCATGAGTTTATAGTTTTCTGACCATTTACATTCTTATGATCAATTATATATATATTAATATATCGTTGCATTCTTTTAGGTATGTATTTACCCTTTTTATATTGTTTTGGTCAGGTCAGGTTTTGGGAATATTTCAGTAGTTTTTAAAATATTTTGGAAACCTATGGGGTTATTCACAGTTGTCATAGAATTAGGAAAAAACATGAGGTTAGCCCTTACAAATTTCTCACCTTTTTGTAAACCACTCTAAGGGGCTACATGGTTTTTCCAAACCAAGATGACAACCATCCCAAACAAGCTCCCTATGGACATAGTGTTTTTCATGACTGGTTTGTTTTTTGTTTAACCATGTTTCCAAACTGTGCATCCTGTTAAAAAGTCTAGTATGATTGCAATATTTAGGTGCCCGATTACAACTAAATTTTTCGCCTCTTTAACAAACTACTTGTTTAGTTTTTATCCCTCCAAAAAATATAATTAAAAAACCCAAAACACCCATTTTTTGATGAAAAACCCCACCTTTCAACACAAACTCAATTCTATGGTATTTTATGGCTCTTAAGAGGTGGCGTTTTACTCCTCCAACCTATTCTATTTTAAAAATGACGTCTTTATGGTCATGTTAGATCTCTTTTCTGTAATTGAATCTCCTCTTGTGTGGGTTCTTCTAATCTACACTTATCTAATATTTATAGAGTCCAAGATCATCATGTTGTCAATGTATATAATCTTAGTTGTCTTAGATCATGATTACATGCATAATTTCATATCTCCATCACCTTCTTACTCATTGGAGTTCCTATTGTAGGTATTAATTGGGTCATGTGGTTAAATTTAGGTAGTCTTATGAAGATTTACCCTAAAAATGAAACCCTTCCTTGAATTGTTGATTATAAATGAGTTGTAAATTGATTTAAAAACTTATATTGGATATTATTTTATGTTTTATTTCAAAATATAATGAAAATTAGGACCCCCACCAATTTTAATGGAAATTAAATTTGTAGAGAATTTTTAGAAAAATAATGGCTAGATTTAAATCTTAATTTGAGGAAATCATTGAATATTTATTCTACAGATTTTTTTTGAAATTGAATAATGATTTTTAAGGGAATGAATTTATGAAAACCTATTATTTGGTTTTGAAATGGAAAAGAATGATAACATTGAAAATTGGGGAATTTAAATTTAAATGATGATTTTTTTGAAATGAATGATTTTTTAAAATTGATTGATTGATTTAAAGATTTATTAATAAAAATGCAAGAATTGGTAGTTAGTGGTAATTTGGGACAATCATGATAGTTATATGACTCCATAGTAATGGATTTAAATAATCAAACCTAACTAAAAAAGTTCATCCAAATCACCTATAATGGTCTCCCCTTATGGAGTGTAGATTGATTTCAAAAAATGTTTCCCTGATTGGGGTGATGAAATGAGTTTTCACAACTATATTGACATGTGATCACTAATGAGAAGTGTGGGGACCTGATTTCTTGAGACTAACATAATATATATCTAATGATCCTGGTTAATTTTTTTTGACTTGATTATACATGACATTAATTATAGAAATATTTTATTCATTCCAATTATTTTATATAAATTTAATTTATAAAATATTGATTTCATCCTATTTTGATAGATATACCATCATCTTTATTTCAATTCATGTGATGATGAAACACTTAATTACATTAAAATTTCATATTTTATTTATATTGATAATATTAAGGTTTTAAATTTTATAGAATTTATAATAGAGAACCTACTGAGGCTCTACTAGGCTATCAAGATCACACACAACCTTTTCCTTTATGCATGTGTAGTTTACCTTATTCCAGGTCTAGTAAAATGGAATGTTCCACTTGGAGTTAAATATTTTACTTGATTCATGGGACCTAGATTGATGTTAGTGACTATTGGTGATGTTAACCACTTGTTTCAATGAATTTCATTGATATTTTTCAGGAAAGAGGTTTTTCCTTTTAATGGTGTACCATTTCAGTTTTATTTAACTAGTTTAATTCTGGTAATTTCTCCATAATGACTATTGAAATACCGACATGCATTTTATATCTTCAATTTTTTTTATAAAATCACAACATTTATACTCCTATATGATTTCATGTGCTATCTTCCAACACATGTGTGTCAGTAATTCTCCTTGGGTTATTTTATGTGAGGATATTATATAAATGTTATAGGGTATTTAGGCTATTTTATGACAAAATGGTCTCAATTGTAGGGTTTTCATCCTTCATTATTGTCAGTATATAGTTATGGGTTGTCCTAGTAGAGATATGGTAGGATTTTTGGGACTTTTGAGGTAGTTCAAAGTGAGTTCTTAGACATATCACATCATAACAAACTTTAAGTCAGCATGTGTGTTTTGGAAAAGTGCCTCTGAGGTGTCTTTTATCTAATTCCCATCTTTTACCGATATATAATCTTAGTTTCTTGACAAATCAATATATTGAACTCTATTTATGGAGTTTATATTCATATAACACATATTTTAGTGGTGGATCTATATATACTTTTTGTTGTTTCTATATTTTCTCTTGATGTTGTGCGATATCATGTCATTGAAATGGTGCTTTAATATGTCATAAGAGGAAGCTTCTGGTGAAACAAAGTGATAAAATCTTCTATTAGAACAGAATCATGATGATATAGTGGTGTTTTCTATCAAATATATGGGATAGGTAGTGGCACCCATCCCCTTTTAGGCTCTATTAGTTATCCATTAAGGTGTGAATTAAGAATACATGATCATGAGTTCCTTCATCAGAAACAACTAGATCTCTAAGGGTCAGATGATCCTCAAGTGTGAAAGGATTGGTCAAAAATACTAAACTACTTTTTGATTTCATGGAAGTTACAGAACTTATAATGGTTATGTGAGATACCTTTAGTCCCGAGGGACCTAGTATGAGATAGTGGGATTCAATGGGGTTGCTGTAGAAGAATCGAGAATTGGTGTGGAATGAAATTGGAGTTATTTTAATGGATTATTTATAGCAATATTCTAATGTTTTTGAATATTTCTATAGATTTCCTTAGCCTTTTATAAGTAAATAGTATTGTGACTCAATACACAAACCTATTTTTTAATATTATTCAGTTTTCTCGTGAGATGGTCATGAGTGAAAAATTAAAGGATCAATGTTTGAAATGGGTATTCAAGAACACATATTATCTAAAGTATTCTATATTATGGTCACATATTTTATTTAAATTCTATATAGATTACTAATAGATGAGAGTTTCCTAGAATTTATGTCAGGGTTTATCGAAGTTTATTATTCTCCATTGGTATTTTTCTGACTTATTTTAGTGTATATGGAAATCCTGATGACTCTCCATAGAGTTTTAAATAATGGGACTCATTCAAGCCCCATGAAGTACCTGTAATAGGCCATGTGATTTCTTTTAGACATCAAAGGATAGTAATTTTAAATTTATTTTCACTGAGGCACACAATAAATATTGTTAGTATAGATTCTGAAGCCACATAAAAAAGTTATATCATTACATTTCAACTATAAATATCAGATAAGGATAATAAGAACATAAAAATCTTTAATTTCAATAAGATCTTTCAAGAATGAAGGTATTCCATCCATAGGCATCTAGAATGAAAATTCTCCACATAGTGTATGACTCTCCAAATGAAGTTGATGAGTGTCCAATGATTGTGAGTGGTACCATCACAATAGATTCATTTATATTAAATTCTTTTTTTGATATTATTTTATATCACTCATTTATATCCACTAATATTTTTAACCTTATAACTCTTCATATAGGGTTTCTTATATATTTGATGGATATTACTACATCCCTCGAAATAAGATCAGATTGGGGTATTTAATTTACCTATTGTGTTTTATTCTTATCATTGATTGTGAATAACTTTGATTTTTTGGTCTTTAACAAGAACTTTTTTGACATTATTCTCCTGATGGATTGAATGATATCTTATAAGTCTTAGATTCACTGATATCATTAGCGGGTCTCCTTTACTGTGTCTGATGGAGTATTCTATGTTTTTCAGATGGAATAAGACCTAAAGTTTAATAGAGAAAAACCTTCCTTTTCAGCGTTGTTAAAGAAACATTGATGGTTTATTTTAACTTAGAGTAAAAATATTTCATTAGTGATCTCCCTCTAATTTTCATTGAATTTCTAGATGTGTTTTCTATTCAAATTCTAGAGATTTACACTGGTAATAGAGGTTGATTTGGCTATTGATTTTATACCTGGTTCTTAGCTAGTGTTGATTCATTCTTATCATATCGATCCATCTACAATGATGGAGTCAAAAAATCAGTTGTATTATCATGGATATGAATCATTATTTATTAATGAATATCACATAGGCCATCACTATTTCTATTTATGATGACTGATGATCGAAGACTTCACCTTTTAATTATTATCAAAAACTCGATCATGTTATGGTTAATAACATGTATATATTTCATTTGGAAGATGATCTATTTGACTATTTGAAAGAGGAAATGTAGCTCCTAGAGATTTTTCATCAATATGGTAATCCCCAGTTGAGAATAAAAGAGTTTTATATATAGAAGACCACTATTAAGAGTTTTTATGGCCAATGTTATTATCTTGTAATGTCGTTTGGTCAAGAAAATTATAATTTCAAATTCATAGAACTGATTAAGAAGATGTTCCATGAGTACTTAGACTCATTTGTGGTAGTCTTTATCAATGATATCTTCATTTACTCTATAAAGAAGGAGGATCATGTGTGTTATTTGAGAAATGTCCTAGAAATATTGAGAAATCACTGACGATACAAGAGAATTTCAAAGTGTAGTTTCTGGATTCTGGAAGTGATGTTCTTAGGACATGTGGTCTCAGAGCAAGGTATTTCAATGATCCTAGTATGGTTAAGTCTACTATGTAATGGTAGTAAACACATAACATTTTCAATATTTAGAGCATCTCAGGATCTGTAGGTGATTACCATAGGTTTTTAAAATATTTCTCCAGGATAACATCTCCAATGGATTCCCCCACTCAAAACGAAGTGTGGATTGTGTAGGATGTGAAATGTTAGAATTATTTTATTGATATTAAATGCATACAGACTACTTTTTCAATTTTTAATCATCTATAGGTTGGTAAAGGCAATGTGTTATTTTCTGATTCATTTTGTTTGGGTATGGTTTGTATCCTTATATAGGGTGATCACATGGTCGCCTATGGTTCCAAACATATTAGTTCACACAAGAATTATTATAAAACCCATGATATCGAAATCACAACTATGATTAATTCCACTAAGAGATGGTGAATTTAATTTTCCATTAAAGGTTATACCATTTATTCTAGAGACAAAATATTAAGTTATAACTTCACCCAAAAATATTTGAACCATCGGAAGAGGTGTTCAATGGAGTAACTGGAGTATTTTGATTTATACATTACCTATATCAATGGTAAGGGGAATTTCATTGATCATTAATTGAGTAGTAAAATCCCAATCCATTCCATTAATAAATCATTAGAGGATAGGAATTTGATGACCCTATTTTCTCATTTTAAATTGGGAGTCTAGGAGGATGGGACTGATGTTGTGTTGTATGTGTTAAGTCGAACTCCCTTCTTCTCGAGATGATACATTTGGAACAAAATCACGATATAAAATTTTGTGGAATTAGGATCGCTATTTATGTTTTTGAGACCATTCGGGAGTGGTCATTCTCTTCAAAGGGTATTATATGTTTCCAAAACTGGAAAATTGTACCATTACTAATTAAAAATGTCATTATGGGGCTTTATAATAATTACTAGTGGGAGGTGAAACCTGGAACCATGAAAATATTATATGATATAATTCAGTGCTTCTAGTTTCTAGGTATGATATAATACATTACTTGCTTTTTTCATTATTACCGTTTCAAATAGGTCAATGATAAGAACTAGAGACCTTTAGTTTTTCTTCATCCACTACATGTGCCAATTTTGAAGTGTGGTGATATTTTTTGGTTTTCATTGATGGTTTTCTATATACCCCTTTAAGGAATAATATTATATGGGTAATCATTGATAGGACAACTAAATCGGATCACTTTATACACATTCAAGATAAAACCAATGTTGAGTACTTACTCTATCTCTATATCGAAAATATTATCTATTATCATAGAGTTCCTTCTACAACATCATGTAATAGGGATCCCTATTTGACATATAATTTTTGTGGATACCTGAAGTGGGAAATGGGTTCCTTGGTACATTACAGTATAGAATATAATATATAGACCAATGTCCAAATAGAATGAGATATATAGATTCTTGAGTAAATTTTATGTACTTGTGTTATTGACATTACTGTATCTTGGAATTTCTATTTTTCATAGATTTAGTTTTCATAAAACTATAGTTATTGATATAATATTATTATGGATCCTTTTGCAGCCCTCGATTTAAGGCCTTATAAATATCCTCTTTTTTGTCATGGATTGGTGAAGGTTCCATGATTGGGATATGTTTGGTTCAAGAAATTATGGTGAATATTAATTTGTTCTTCCAAAGATTGGTGATGGAATTGATCTAGTATAAATGCTATTCTAATAAATATCATCAACCATTGGATTTTTTATATTGTTTCATGGTTTTATTGAGCGTTTCACCAATGTGTTTTCATGGATATCTAATGAAGAATATATATTTAAATGATATTATTGGTTACTTTTTAGATTACAGATCATCTTGGGAAAGTGGATTACCTTTGTAACTTCTATCACAGTTTACATTGATCCATAATTTGTTTCATGTTTTGTATCTATTGAAGTATCTTTCTAACCCACATCATATTCTGATCTAGGAAGATCATGATGTTGAAACTAATTTATTTTTGACTATGTATCCTTTCAGTATTGTTGATTATGTTATAAATGTTCTTTTTGTAATGAATATATCCTTTTCATGTGTGTTATGGTTGCATGGTTCTATTTAGCATGAGACGTGGGAGCCTGAGCCATAGATGATAGATAATTTTCCCTATCTCTTTGATATGTAATCATCTAAATTGGATTCCAAGGGATAGATAGTTTTTATGTTGGGGAGGTTGTAAAATCAAGCTACCTTCTTTCATGTACTTCATGATCCTTTTTTGATAATGTTTTGGTTGGATCTTCTTTTTGGTCAATTTTGGGAGTTTTTTTAATATTTTGAATGACTAAGGGGTTACACATAGAGTTTGAATGATTAGTTATAGACATATGTATTGGCCTCGAAAACCATGTTTCCTATTGTAATCCACTGTAAGGGAGAGAGTTATCTTTCCAAATCATGTGTCTACCCCTCCAAAGAATGCACCCTGGGGATACAATGTTTTTCACAATTGGAAAATGGTTTATTTAATCATTTGACCAAACCATTTACCACGTATAGAATTCTAGAAAGGGTTCATGGTTAGGGTGCATGATTACTATTATCCAATGAGAATATCCAGCAAACCATGAGCAAGGTTTTTAATCCACTCAAAAATATAATTTAAAACACAAAGATCCCAATTTAAGAAGTTAATCGCCCACATTTCACCCTAACATGATTATATGGTCTTTGTAGGGTGTCAAGAGTTATTTTTGAAACATCTAACATCATCACCTTGTGAATAAAAGTTCTAGGTATCTCTTTATATCTCCTTCTGGTATGTAAATCTCTTCTCATATGGGTTTTCCAAATCTCATATTCATCCCTACATAGTGAGTGATTGATCATCATTTTTTATGTCTCTAATCTCTATTTTGATAGATCGAGAATTTATCTTCGATTTCTTAGTCTTATTTACCTCCATTATTTTTGGTGTTCATATTATAGGTGTTAATTTGATCACGTGATTAAATATAGGTTGTTCCATTAGTCTTTACCCTACAATAATAACATTGATTTTCTAAATTGATTTTAAAATATTTTTTAAAAGATTTTAAACCCTTTATTTTAGATGATTTTTTATATGATTTTGAAAGGGTATCAAAATTCTGAAAATCCCGCAATTTCGGTGTAAATGAAATTTGGGGACGATTTTGAGAAAAATGATGGCTAAAATTGAAACCAAAATTGATGAAATGATTGAATGATTGTTCTTGAGAAAATATTTCATAAATTTAATGATGATTTGAAAAGGAAAAAATTTATGAAAAAATAATATATTGTTTTGAAATGATTAGGAATGTAGAAACATAAAATTAGGATATTGAATTGTAATTGATTAATTGTTTTGAAATGAATGATATCCCAAAAGCGATTGATTTATTTATTGATTTTTTAAAGCACATGTTATCTTGTGTAGTCGGTGTTATTTTTAGATAATTATTCTATGTATCTAACTATCTAGGAATGGATTGAGGGAGGGAACACTAAATAATAAAATTTTATAATTATCACGCACAATGGTCTCCCCCTATGGGGTGTATATTTACTTCCATTAATGGATTCCCAATTAGAGTGTATAATTGAGTGTCCACACCTATCATGAGTCATGAATATAGATTTTTAGTATCAGGTTATAATTTTTGAAAATAATGTACCACGTGCCTTATGAGAATGGTTCATTATTTTCCTAAATTTGATATATAGTACATTGATTATAGATTTATTTTATTCATTCTAACTATTTTATATAAACATTTCATATAATGTTTCCATTCAATCATGTTTTGATATATCTATTATCCTTTTTATATGAAATATTTTTTCTAGAATTATTTAATGGTAATTCAAGGACTTGTTTTATTTTAATTTAAATTATAAATGGTTAAATTGTTATGGAATTTATTATAGAACACTTATTGATAACATTATGTTTTTTTATCTCATAATCTACCTGTTTTTTAGGGGTTAATAAATTTAATTATTCTTGGTCTAAGAAAAGTTTATTTTACACTTGGAGAAGGTGTGTGTACTTGATTTGTGGGATCCAGAGTGATGGAGGTGACCAGTAGAGATGTTATACACATGTTAAATGGGTTTTTTTAAAGTTTTATTTTATAAGATGTTAAATATTTTGATGATATAACATTAGGGTTTTTCATTACCTTTTTGATTCTAATACATCTTCATTGAGTATTGTTTAAATAACAACTTGTACTATTTATCTTCTTTTATTTTATATAAATATTGATCACATTTGATTCTTCTATGATTTTTTCGACAAGTATCTGACCCTTTGGGATTGAAAATTCATTTCAAACCATGGATGAATCGGATTGGGTATCAGGGTACGAAGGAGTCAAAGTATGATCATGACATACATTACTCTATATAATTATTTGTACATTACATTTTTCATCTATTTACTTATTTTCACTTACAAAAAATTTTCTCCTATTTACAAACCTAGTTATGTGTAATTATTCTAGATGACATTGTATTTCCTTTTTCATCATTCTAGTAGGATGTTTTTTTATCGCGTTTTATGATGTGGGATTTCTACAATGGTATTTTGATTTTTCAAACCCTTGATTACCAAGATCAAGTTAAAATTGTAGGGACCAAATTTATTAAATTGTGGAGTACGTAACACCTTAAATTTTTATTAAATAAAACTACACTCGATAGCATAAATGACATGCAACACTAAGTCTAAAAAATTAATAAAATATTTTAATTTAAATATTCTTGTCATTAAAAATAAATGTATGTATAGGATTAACAGATTTATGAAATATATATAAATTTCATACTCAATATAAATATATTGATAAATTCATATAAATAATCAATCAAATTTTGGTAATTATATTTTATTTTAAAAAAAATATCCTTTAAAATAGGTTTTATTAAAAAATGGTATTTATTCCAATTTGTTATGAAATATTATAAATAATTTCTATAAGTGTTAAAAAATTATTTTTTGAAAATAAAATCATGTCTGAAATCTAAATAAGAAAATTAAATGAGAATTAAATTTTGAAATTTTTCTATTAATATATATTTTTTAGAAAATATTAAAAATTAAATATCATTGAAAACATGTCATTTATGTTCATTGAAAAATCTACACAATATTTTTAATTTGATAATAATATTAATTAGGTATAGTTTATTTTGAAATTATCTAATATATTACACAAAAAACAACATTATATGTGATCTTGGTAAAAAAATACTTTTAAACCTGAAATGGAATATTCTTTTCAGAATTTTTTTCCTTTTTTTCTTTACAATATGCATATAAATGATGTTTTTTTCCATTATAGAGACTGAATTTGGTAAAATGCATTCAATTCATATAATTGGAAAAATTAATATTATATCATTAGGGAAACTATTTTTTGGTCATAATAAATAGTAAAAATAGAAAAAACCTGTCACCATTATAAAAGAGTAAATTAGATTAACTTAGGTTGAAATTATGTGATAAAACCACCATTTTTCATCTTTAATATTAATTTTGGAAGGTATTTTTAACCTTATTACATTATTGCCGATATTGTTTTATCTTTGGGACATATTTCTATAAACATTACCAATATAATATTTTTTGTAATGGAAAAGACAAAATTCCACTCTCTGAATTTTAAAATATATATTTTTCATTCTCATAGATAAAGAATAAAGTTTTGAATTAATATTAATCTTTATTTTGTGAATAATTAAATAATTTTTTTAATGGTGATTTATTTTTTATTATTAATAATAAAATAATTTTTATAATATCTTAGGAAACACTAATAATATATTTATTCAATTAATAGAATAATACGATAAATAAATTTAGTAATATTAAATGTTATAAAAATTTAATGAATTATTATATTCCATGAATTTTTAGATATATATACCAAGTTAGGTAGGTTTAAATAGAATATATTTAAATTACTTTTCTTTAAAAAAGTTTTCAAAGTCCAATTAAATAATATTACCAAGCATGACATTAATGTTATTTAATAATAAATATTATTCTACTATATAATTAAAAATTCCTAAAAATCATATATTGAGAAACGTTTTGGTGTATGTTATAAAATATAAATTATAGTTCATTAATGGATTAATTATCTATTAATAGTAATTATACTATTGAGTAAAAACATTATTACCATAGTAATTCTTAGAATGGGTTAACTTGAGTTAAAAATAAACAACAATGCTGGAAATACTAACTCAACATGTCTAATTTTTATTGTATGAGAGTTTTTAGAATTATAATTATCTTATATTTTAATCCTTCCATTTGAAATCCATTTTAATTTGAAAATTAAATTTTATTAATTTAAATATTTTACACTAGTCTAATAGTGTTCCAAAAATTTGTTATAATAGGGAACATCATCTCCTATTTTCCTCATAATTAAAAGACCTTTTGGATTATCCAATCAAAATTAAAATACCTTACTTGATTTCCATCCAATATATTATAGTTCCTTTGTCATTAGAATCCAATCAAGGAAATATTTTGGTGTAAATTATAATAGGTCTTAAAAAGAAGAGGAATAGTTCTTAACCAAACATTTTGATTTTAATTCATCTTCTAAAAGAATTAATTATTCATAAAAAATGATGAAATAATAACACCGTTATCATTATTATATTGATATATTATTTTAATTGACTAACACATATATATATCCTCCTCGTTAAAATGGTAAATTAAACTGTAATTTGTGTGTATAGTGGACTGTCTTCTTATGAATCGATGAAATTCATTTTTCATCACCGCCTATCACGGATAGGTATCATGATAGATTTAATATATATGTGTGAGATTAAGTATATTTTTATCATTATTAAGAGACAATATATCAATTAATTACTAACCTTTACATTCACTAAAAAATGATAGTGTCATTCATGTGTATGTGTTGACTACCTTCAAGACAAAGTGATGTGTATTTTTTTCATCACCACGTCATATGGATAATATATATATATAAGTAAATTTTAAGAAACAAAATGGTATTTAATATATTATTTTAATTATATAAATATAAAATAATACTTACCTTCTTTATATAATTATCATTGTAAGATGGAAACGCTACTCATGAGTATGTATGGTCTACCGTATCTATGATTATAACATGGTTCATTTTTTATAACTATATTTCATAATTAGATTTATAAGAATAATTAATATAAAAATATATTTTTTCATGATTATTATTATTTAACTATTTAAATAATGACCCCTTTTTCTATAGTCAACCTTCTAAATTCATTGTTGGCATATGAGATGAATATCATCAAAACACACTATTTGAACTAAATTGATTAAGTAATTGTTTATAACATGGAAATAAAAATAAAAATAATCATGAAAAATATTTTTAAGGAAGTAGATAATTAAATATGTTTAATTATTTAGTATGATAAATAATGTACGTGATTAGTCATACATGAGGTTAGAGACTTTCTTTTAGACACCTTCTTTCTAATTTTCCTTTCCATGTCCTTTCTCCCATGTCCATATTTTTTTAAAATATCTTATTAAAGTATTTATATGGAAATAAAATAATTATAATGTAAATATTTTCATTTTTTATAATTTCATTCAATGGTTTTCAAAAGTAAAATTTTATTAATTTTATATGGAATGTTCTACCTTTTTTTCCAAAGTGAAAAATAATGTTCTATTTTAATATATATGATGAAAATAAAATCTCCCACCGCAATAATATTTATTTGGATTAATTTATTTGTTTCCTTGTTTTATTTAAAGAAATTGTCCTCATTTACATTTATTATAGAAAATAATTTTTTTATTATTGTATTTTTATGGTATGGGATATTTTAGAATCTTGAAATGTTTTCTTATGGGTCCATGGAATATTTTAAAAACTGAAGGTTTTTATGTTTTATCATTATGTTATGGTATATAATAATTTTTTATGATGAAGTTTGGTTCAATTATAAAACAAATATGTTTGGTTTCATTATTTTCCAAGGATGGGTGGTTCTAGGATATCCCTCCAATGAATTTGATAACCTTTATGTAGGATGTGGGTCATGGAGGTTATTCATTTTGAAACCATTAAGGTTATTTATAATCATGAAAGTTATTCTTTTGGTGACCTTGTAGATTATTCCATTTATAAACATGATGTTTTTCCAAATATATGAGTGATATGGAAATTTTTCTTCATGTTTACTAGATGGTTTTTTTACTTGTATGGTATTTAGTGAAATATTAGGATTTTTCAAGGTAAACTAAAGATATTATGTTTAAATAAAAGTATTTATAAATTTTTGGTAAAAATTATATCATTGTGGAAAAAAATCATGACATTTTCATGATTTCAAATAACCATTTATGTATTTTATTTTCCCTTTTATATTTACTATGAAAATATTTAATGAGTATCTTTGCAAATATTGTTTGATTTATTGGGTATGAAATTTTTTTTTTTCATCCAAAATCTAATTTCAAAAAGAAAAATAATTAGAATTTTTCATAGAATATTAGTTTCTTTCATTATTTTTATTTCCCATATTCAGAGTTTTTTACTCATATCATATTTCAAAAAAAATTCATAGGGTTTTAATGATGAATTTTTGAATAGAGGATATCCATACAAGAATTTTGAAGAAACACCATGAAATGAAAAAAAAATTACCCAAAAAGTTTTATTTAACCATAAAATTGAATATTAAGGGGAATTGTCCACTCGGTGATGTAATATTTATTTATGTAATGGTGATTTCCTAATTCTCTAAAAATCATTACCATAAAGATCTTAAAATTTAATAATATGAATTATTGAAGTAAAAAATCAAGATTATCTATTGTTTTAGGCTAGTTCTTTAAAGTCTTCCTTATCAAGAATTTAAAACTATCTAAATATGAATGAGATCATACACAGAAGCCTAATTATACATCATTTTAAAGATAAAGACATCAGATGGTCATAAACATATTCTATTTTCTCATCACAATTATTATCACCTAAATTTTGTTCTTGTTATCTTCCAATTTCATTGATACAAAAATTCTTCAAAACACACAAAGTACCGAATTTTAATATTATTGATTTTTTATCAAATTATTGTCTTTTATACTCAAATTAATTATGTTAAATATATTTAATTAATGAAATATGGAAACTACGAAATTATATTTGGTATCCCGAACTTCTATTTAATAGCTCATGAAAAATACTCTAGATTTGATATCACTAAAAACATTAAAATATTTCTCTATGAAATTATAGGAAATAAATTCACATGATATTATAATTAAATATTTAATTAAACAAATGTATATAACCACTCCATAATAAAAATATCATTATTTTATTACATTCTCTCAAGAAAATAAATATTTTACTTAGTTCTTACTTGGAATATTCAATGATTCTTACAAACCATAGGTAGAATCTATGCATTTTCCAAAATTAAACATCTCCAATTAGATAGAATGTTCTAAAATCTTCAATAACACTTATTAAACTTTAATAACCTTTTCATTAAATATATTTAATATAATAAAAATTCAATAAATCTTCCTAGGTTTCTTAGTCACCCATATGAATAGTTTGGTGATTATTTATCCTAGAAATTTGAATGACCTTGTTTATTTGAGCTTCAAACATTCCAATCAGTTTCTAATCGGTTTATTCATAGAACTGGAAACATCCAATGATTCTATATCCATTTGGACCTACTTTCCAAAGGTAGTTTCTCATTACTTGTAGACTGATGAGGCTTAATAATTTGCATTTGTCGAGAGGATGGGAGGTCAAACTCATAACAACTTTTGGGGGGAATTATTGTCTACTCTGGGACTCTCTTATAGATTTATGTTATGTTCACAAATCCTTATTAATTTACCAAGTATGAAAATGAGTTTTTCCTTTAGAAATAAATCAACGATTGATAGGTATGAGATTTGGAGAATCTTTTATATGTATTTTAGGTTCTTTATTGATAGAGAGTCATCCATAGAGATTATTAGTCAATGGTATCCTTAAACACATTATATAGAAATGTCGTTGTCATTATGATAAGCATAGTAGTTTTAAAGCCACTTAGTAGGGCACTTGATGTTTATTGTCATTCAGAAATGTAGGGATTATTTCAAAGTTGGGATCATACCCACAGATGGGATACCTACATATCCTCATTAAAAAGAAAGGAATCAGAACCCACGTAGTTCGATAGTAAGGATATAGTTTAACGTCATATGGGATGGAAAAAGAAAACAAATTAATGAAAGATAGACTTGATCCTTAGAAAGGATTCCTACGTACTCTAATTTTTAGGTAGAGATCAAAGTCCACATAGTTCAGGTGAAGAAGTAAGAGTTTTATGCATGATTAATGGCCCAAAGAGAGATGTCATAATTACTTTGACACTCTAAGCTCTTATGAGTCATGCTCGGTGTGAGAAAAAAGAGGTATCAGTAAATCTGACGACTGGGACATGAAAGATGGAGTTATAAGAAATGATGTGGGGATTATGTATGTATGACTTCCCAAGAGCAGGGTGCATAAAGGTATTTTTACTTTATGGTGATTTGGGATTTTAACCGGGGACTTAATCGCGAAAATGAAGCCCAAATAAATAGGGACTTATGATTGGGTTTTATTCCTAAGAATGAATCCGAAATCAAAAGAAATTAAGACTGGGTATTACTCCTATGAAGGATGCCCCGATTAAAGGGAAATTATGATTGGGACTTACACCTGAGAAGGAGGCCCAATTAATTCCTCTCAGATAAAGAATCTAGTAAAGGAACCATGCGAAAAATGGTTTTGAAAAGGGTTTTGAAGGCTATATTTGAAGAGGAGAGGTGGATTTGAAGAAAAAAGGTGACTATGAAGGAGGCGCACAAGTCTGGTTCTGGCATGCAAGTCCTGGTCGAGAAAGTATACTTGCGCGACATGAGTCACCTTGGGCAACGAAGAATCTATAAGGTAATACTTGGGAGACTTTGAACTCAAGCCCTTAGTATCATCCCTAGAGGCTTCCATAAGAGTGGCACACATGTTCCCTTTAGAGGGAAAGGTGGCGCGCAAGTGTCTTCGCTTCCCTTAACGGTTGGACACTTTGGTGCACAAGTATTGATGAGTTCTAATACATAGGTCTTATTCTTCCTCTTTAGAGCTTCTATTATAGGTTAATAATTACCTTAGAAGTGTTCGAAAGACAACAGAAAAAGACTTGGGTGACCAGAGCTTGAATCTCAATTTTTGAAAATTCCTCCTTGAAATGGGGGGGCCACATGGGCTATTTATAGGCCATTGAACACCTTGGGAAAAAATAATAGGGAGCACAACTGACTTGCGTGACCCACATATGGCGTGCAACTGACTTGCGCGGCCAGAAGGAAACTTGTGCGGCCTCTTCGTAAAGGGTTTCTTGTTCATTCCTTTGTCATTTTTTATGTTCTCGAATGGATGACTCTTCTTGTGCGTAAGGTATTCCACTTTTCCATTCATTAAACTCTTTTACATAAAGGATCATCAAAAAAAGTACCCCCTCAGAGTTGGATCCAAAAAATGAAAGTGGATTTGACTCTGAGGAAAATGAGAAATAAGAGTTTGGCAGCGCGCAGGTGGTAGGAGTGCAGGTTCTGGCGCGTAGGTTCCAGTGCACAGGATTGTGGGATCGCCTATATATGTGGGTGTTACTTCGTGCTTCTCATCCTTCCTTCCCAGTTATTGAGCTCTCATCACACAAGTGTATGCATCTTCTTCGGTCGCTCGCTTTTTTCCTATGTCTCACTTCTCCAGTAAGATTTTCATTTGCGCGATAGTACTTGTGTGACCATACTTGTGCGACCTTACTTGCGCGACCATACATGCATGACCATACTCGCATGACTACACTTGTGCACCTTAATGCCTTAGCCATTTTTTTCTTCACAAGTGTTTTATATAAAATAGACTTATTTAAAAGTTAACTGTTAAATCTTTGTGAAGATTCAATGGCTCCCAAAAGAATTGGATCGGCTGATGAGTTGGCTAGAAATAGAATTGATGATTTGATGAACATCGTTGGTCATGAAAATTATGATATATGCGACAACACTCTCCCAGATTTTTCCAAGTACTTGAAGAAATATCTTGTCAATTTCACACATAGTATTTACTTGCCTTTATATTGCAATGGTCATCTGCAAGGAGTCAACATTCCAGATGCAAAGAACTATATTCCTCATTCTTGGGTTCGTAAATACACTAATTTTTCTTCATCAAATTTCTCAGTTGTGGGATCATTTGTTAATGCTGGAATAGTTGAGAAGGAATGCATAATGCATCGTAGCCCGTGTACTCCAGATCTAAAACATCAGAAGATTGAGCTGCATCCCTATTGTTATCCCTCCATTTTCCGAAATTCTCAAATGTATCAATCCAGGGGATGGAAGAAGAGTTCGGATCTCTGACCCGGAGGATGGGTTAAGCTAACTTGGATGTGGGAATATTGGGTACAACAATCCTGTGCAGATTTTGTCAAGGATTTGACTAGAGCTACAATATATGAAGTCATTTGGGCCAGGAAAACATATGTCTACAGGAATGATAATTTTGTGCCAGAGCTAATCATCCGTTGGAGACCATAAACCAATTTTTTTCAAATGACTCATGGAGAAGTAGGCATCAACATGTGGGATGTCTACAAGATCTTGGGGGCTCTAATTTTGGGTGATATGTATGATGAATTCTTCCCCCCCAAGGTGACCATGAATGATTTGGAGAAGGCTTCGGCTCTGGCTCGAGAGTTATTGTAAATTTTCCACAAGCTCAAGAATTCAAAGTCCACCAAAACTCATTCTGGAAAGGATATTCATCTAGACGACTAGATGGATATGTTTCTTGTCAAGATGAAGGAGAAGGTGCCCACGTGTACTCGTCCTACCAGCTTTCCCAGAATAGAAAAGAGGGGTGCTCTTGGCACATTCTGGCCAACTCTGGAAGCGGGAGAGATACAAAAGTGGGGGTATGAAGTGGAACAAATAATCCTAGAGAAGACCCATTTGGCGGGATTTTTAGCTTTGTGGCTCTTTGTTTATCATTTTCCAGTTAGGGACTCTAATGGAGGCATCAGTCTAGGGACCTTCGTTGTTGCATCCAAGTTAGATAAGAGGAAAATGGTTGGGTTGGCCACCCCGATTTTGGTGAAGATTCACATGAGCTTACTCCATGTCTATATGTGTAAGTCTCCTTTGAGAATAGTGGGAACATCCCATGTTTTGTGGGGATGGATCACCTCTCACTTAAAGACTAAAGCTTTATAGAGCGGAGTATAGGTTCCTGGAAGTTCTTTTAGGCCATCGGTGTAGGCCTTTATTGGAATTTCTCCATTTTCCCTCAATCCTTATGATCTAATGGTGAGGCCAAGCGTGTTCAAGGAATTTCATTTCTTTCCTTATGGAAAACCACCAACCAGACAGTTTTTGATGATGGAAAAACAAGCCTGGAGTTGAGGTCATACATTCTGGCTTGCAGAGATGGTGTATTTGCCACCAGAATTGATGGAGAGATTATATGTGACGCCAATGATCCATATAGATTTGCACGCCAATTCAGGTGTCTGTTGTAGATTGTTGTATCCCCTACTTTTCATTTATGTTTAGAGCATCATCCAACGATTTCCCATCAACTATGGTTTCTAAAATCTATGGAGAAGATCGGGACAGTGTTTGATCTACCAGTTGCTGGAGCGACGAGTCAATTGACTACATGGTATAGCGAGAACTAGGTAGCATCATACCCTGAAGGGCTACTGAATCATCTAGTCTCTCGTGTGGGGACAAAAAAGAGAACTATCAGGAAAGAAACCCTCTGTCTAGAAGGTGAATTTTCCTCACCCAAATCTGACTCATTGGGTTCCTCACCTGGGGCTGATTCTCCCGATTCAAAGGATGGCGATGATGAGGCACAACATGCATCAAAGTGGCCTCATGCTAGATATAATCCTCCTTCTAGAGTTAAGATACCTACTCCATCAACACCTAGTGAGTTATATCATTGAGGTAATTTAATCGCCATTATTTTATAGGCCAAAAAGTTTAATTTCATTATCCTTTATATGGGATTCCAGAATCTTGGAAGAAGTTGAAGTCCCAGATTGTAGGACCCTCCTCGCGGACTTCTAGTGAAAATTCTGAATATTTACGACCAGAGGCTGTGTAGACATGGAGGAGCCTATATTGTGATGCTAAAACCACCTGGATGGACTTATGCGAAGGGATACATATCCCTGGAGTGGGGACTCTCCGGGATTATACTGATATCCACTTCAAGGATAACCCCGATGAAGTGTGGGCTTACATCATAGAGCTGGAGATGCTCATATATTCGACTGATTATTCCATTCCTATCAAAAAGAGGGTGAAATAAATGATAGATCATGGCAACACTGAGGGGATTGGTGCTTCAATAGATGTGGAGTGACATGATTACATGGCTCCTGATGATGTAATTATCTTTCCTTATTTTCTTTACAACATGATTTCACTCAAAGATTTTTTACTCAAGGAAATTACTTTCTTCATTCTGTAGCTTGTTGAGAAAGGAAATACTGAGGTCCCTTGACCATAGTAAAGCCCTGGTGGCACCGCTCTTGGAGCATCTAAATCTCCTCGTGAGCTAGGAGAGGTATCTATAGGCCGGTAAGCCATGGATGAGGAGTTATAAAGGGATTTTCACTCTCCAATACCTGTATTTGGAGTTGACTATGTGAACACCCCCAAGAAGTCAAATAATCAAATTCATCTAAGGAAGAAGTACATAGCTAAATGTTTCATCAGTAGTGGTAAGTCCTTCAGATAGTCATGAATCCTAACTCATGAAAAATATTGCTCATACATCTTGGTATTGTATGGGGCTTCTTTAATTTCTCTTATAAAGGAGAGGACTGACCCTCCTCTGAGGATGACGAAATGTGCTGGGGAACAGTCACCAATTCATGCTTACCTGGCTGCCCCGGAAGAAGAGCCAGCATCTGTTCCCAATACTACTCCTGTTGTTGCTGCAAGGAGATAAGAACCCGCTTATGGTAAATTAATAGTACTTCATAGAAAGTTGAATTAAAACATCATCTGACATCCATTATTTGATGCTTTAGGTTCAACACCGACACAAGAACATTTGGCAGCCACTGCAACTAACTCCGCAATTTTCTCTGAGGAATTTATCTGCAGTCAGAGGTCATAGGAGGAAGGTCAACAATAATGCATTTCAAATACTCCCACTGGTGATACTCACCAGGAATATGAGATATCACTGGATGAAATGATGAAAATTGGCGCATCATTTGAAGAAATTTTCGATCTTATTAAATTACCATTTAATTTAGATGATTTTGGATGTGAGGATTATTCTTCATTCAATTAAAAAATTTCTTATTACATCTCTTACCATGATTGGTTGAAATGTACTGTTTCGTCTCATCATGATGCTGATTTTCAAATGCCTAACGGGGGTAGAGACAACCCTATCATTGTAGAGATGCTAGATCATGTGGATATTAATCCATCCGAGCTTCTTGTTGTTGCTATGAAAGATGGGGAGGAGCCTCCTCATAATGTTGATCTACCGTTGGGTCAGAGATTGTAATATTTGAGGTTGTAAATAATTTTCCATAATGATAAAAATCTTTTGTTATCCTTTGAAACTATCCAAAGCTTTCAATTGACTATATAGGGCCATCAATTTCTATGGCTAGATCTAGAGTTGAAGCCCCAGCCTTCACCCCAACAGGTGTAGAAAGTGAAGTACCAAGGGTCAGGGGGGAAGGAGCAGAACAAGGAACTTCTATAAGTGCATTAATCTCAGACTATATTCCCCATATGACAGTAATGTTGAGTATTACCCATAGGTGTAGAAGGCTCTCCAATTTTCACATCGCAAGGCATGACAGAATATATGGAAGATCATATCTGAAGTTCCTCTTGAAGAGTTATCATTGAATATCATGTGACTATCATCCTTGTTCGTCATGTTGGGACTTGGTGGTTTTTGATATCAAGAGATCCATGCCGCGGTGAAACAAGTCATATTAAGGAGGGAGTAGGAGAAAAAGTACCGTCAAGATCTGACCAGAGTGAGGCTATTGACCAATATTGGCGAATTCTAGATTACGGTGTCCCGAGATGGGGCTGATAAGGCTGCAAAGTTGAAGGAGATGAATCATAAGATCAAAGGGAATGTTTTCCAGTAGATGAATCTTCAGTAATAGTTAGATGATGTTACTGGGGAACTTGACCAGCTTAACAATTCATTTTATGAAGTCCAAACAAATGGAATGAAAGCCATCACAGATGCCAAGAAAGCACTCTATCAAGCTAAAATGAGTGAAGCTGGTCTAGTGAATGAACATTAAGTGGCTACTGAGGAAGCTCAGGATGCCGTAAATCAAATGAATATTTATGTTGAAATCCACGTGTAATTCTTGAAAAAGAGAAGATACTCCAATATGTGGATGGTCTTCTAATCTTGTGCATTAATGAATATGAAATTTCATCTTCAATAATTTGTACATGAATTATCTTGATAATTACATATGTATATTTTTTTTACCAAATCCAATGGGCCTTACTAAGCATAGTTTGATTTTTTCTAGGATTATACAAACAACCCCAAAAACTTTTCATCTTTTATTGCTCTATATTTCCTAAATCATACAATATGTATGTTTAGTGAGATGGGACTCGACTTTTGTTTAGAGTCCCCTTTACAGGTTCCCAATTTAATGAATACCATGTCTCATATTGTCATTTTAAAGTCATGCATATCCGACATAAAAATGATAATGTTTAAGGTCGAATAGCTTTGACTAAATGGAATAATATTGACTCAATTACTTGATAATTTATTTGAAAACATATTACCACATTCAAGTATGGGGGAAACATGTAAAATATGACTTGAGAAATTTTGAATCTGAGGGATGATATGAAAAAAGGGCTAAAAACATTATAGGAAGTATTTCCTAAGAGTGAAGTTGCGACTATTTAACAACCCCATTTGGGGGTTGAATTATGCAGATCCACTTAAGGGAATTGTCTGCATAGTCAAATAATAGTATCTTTTGGATGACAGGCCCATTATGTATACAACTTATGCAAGGAAACCTATGGGCATGTGCTGCATAGTCAAACAAAAGAACTCTCAAAAACTTTACTTTTCTATTGCTAAAATCTAGTGGAAGTTTATGGAGATTCAAATTTTCCAAAGCACATAGTCTGTTGTATGAAGAGTGGTACTAGAATATGGAGAGGATATTCCCAATCAATATTATCAAATAATTGGATGAGTGTCACTCCTACGAAGTTCTTACCCAAACGTATCGAAGGGGAATATAAACAATATACTTGAATACTTTCGGATCATCAAAAAGAGTATGAGACAAATATGTTAAGGATGGCTATTTTGGTGAATCCCTACATATTTTCATTAAGAAAAATAAGGACAAAAGAGGTGTTCTACCATGAATGAAGTTTCCACTATTTTAAAACCCCTTAGAAGTTTAGAATTATGCAGGTCCACTTAAAAGAATTTGATGCATTGTCAAATAACATCATCTTTTGGCTGACAAGTCTGTTATGTAGATCACCTATGCAAGGCCACCTATGGGCATGTTCTGTATAGTCAGGAAAAATAATTCTTGGGTATTAGAAATTTTGTGACTAGATGTCAATAAATGGGTCATGGAGATCTGGAAGTATTTAAGGTTATGAGTATGACACATAAAAATCGGTATTTTCCAATGCATGAAGGAGATAAATAAACCAATGCTGACCATAATTTTGTTGTGGCTGGGTCCTGAATTGAGATACTAGACTTCCCTACATATCTCATTAGGATGAGAATCAATCCATACGTAGTTCTTGAAATATAGTTTAATGTCATGTGGGACGAGAGCGTAGGAGATCTTAGTTTAGGGTCGTAGATTTCAGACCATAATGAGGGAGACACATTTTTTGTTTTTTATAAACCTGGTGTGAATAAAGACCAGGGTTTTCATACCACATTCATGTGCTCACAGGGGGACTTTTTAGCCAAGGGACTGGAATTGGAATTTGGGGATATGCCCAAATACTTGGGGATGTGTTCAAGGGATGCTCGAACATTCCTACGTATCCCATAAGGATGGGAATCAAGGAATACGTATTTCTTGAAAAACCCTCTGTATAGATTTGGTTTGTTCATGTGAAGGGTGAATGAGGACATTAATACAATGAAGGTTGGATCCAAGATTAAAGGTTCAGGATTTTCTATGTATGCACGTAGTCCATAGAATATAACATGGATGGAAATCAATGTCAATAATGATTCCCTCTCCAGTGAGGTTATCAATGAATGTTGTAGTTTATTTTCATACTAGAAAAAAGTACGTATAGTTTAAGGTCATTTGCATGGACCAGTGCTGCACAGTTTAGCGTCATGTAGCTAAGACGTATGGCTATGTAGTTTAATGTCTTGAAATGAGGTAATTGGGGTACTGTATAGTTTAATATCATATAGAAAGGATGATGATGAACCAATGTGAATATATTGGTTTCTAGGGTAGCTTCACGAATCAATACCGTATGAGATAGAGGTGAACCGAAGTAAAGATATTGGTTTTTGGGTTGAACCTCGGGAGGTTGCCTACGTACCCAACCTAAAAAAGAAAGTATCAAAGTCCATGTAGTTCGATTGAGAATGATTTGTTGATCGATTTGTACTTGAGAACATCCCGAATATGGTGTTGGGACTTACGAATGGTTAATGGCCCGGAGAGGGTGTTATGGTTAAAGCTTACTCCAAGATCACGTGAGTCATGCATAGTGTGAGAAAAAAGAGGTAACAACAACCCTAACAATGCATAGTTTAATGTCATATGGGATAGAAGGGTGTTGTACAGGAAAGCATCATGTAGTTAAGATGTGGGGTTCTTGGTAGTTTAATGTCTTGTAGCTTGGAGGAACAGTTTAACGTCATGTTAAACGATAGAGGGGCTATGCATTTTAATGTCATGCAGCAAGGTCAAATGGGACCATGCAGTTTAATGTCTTGCAGTGAGGACTAAAGGGACCATGTAGTTTAATGTCTTTCATTAAGGACTAAAGGGTGTATTTTTGTTACACAAAATACTTCTTCAAGAATCATGCATTGGTTGGAGTTTTAATGAGTTCTCCATCCATCGAGATTAAATAATAAGCTCCATTGGAGTAGACCTTATGTATTGAGTAAGGTCCTTACCACATTGACTCAGTCTTAGGAGGTTTATTTCCTTGTATCATAGGAGTTATGAGGACTAATACCAATTCTCCATGAATGAATGAACAAATATGAATTTTTTGTTGAAAGCCAGTGCTATCCGATTCTGATGGACTTCCAAGTGGCATAGGGTTCACAATATTTTTTCATCTAATCTTTCCAGTTCATCCAATCGCATTTGATATTGTTCATCTATGGATGAATGATCACAAATGGCTACTATAAGTGAAGGTAATTGAACCTCAATGGGAAACACTTCTTCTATTCCACATAACAATGAATATGGAGTTGACTGCATAGCAGTACGGGTGGTGGTCTGATAATCCCATAAAGCATGAAAATGTTTATTAGGCCATGGTTTCGTATCTTTATCCACAATATTTTTCAGTATGTTTGAAAGAGTCTTATTGAAGGCTTCTATTTGACCATTGTTCCCTGCATGATACCGAGATGAATGGTTGGATTGGATGTTGTATTCTTGATACAACTTCCTTACCTCGGATGAACAGAAGTTGGTGCCATTGTCCGTCAATATGGTATGAGGGACACCAAATCTGGTAATGATGTTAGACATGATGAAGCTAAAAATGGATTTAGAACTAACTTCATTGAGATGTATTGCCTCTACTCATTTGGAAAAGAAGTCAGTATCAGTAAGAATATACTTAAACAGCTTGGATATAGCTAAAGGGTAAGGTCCTACTACATCCATTTTCCTTGTGGAAAATGGCAATGAGTATTTAGTTGTATAAATAAACTCTGGGGGTTGATGAATGATATTGAAATATACTTGGATATCATAAAGATTAAAATTGACCACACGTCACCGGACATGTTCTTTCACAGCTCTATTAGGTGGGAGTGTTCCACTTTGAAGGTATTCCCTGATAGGTGACATCCATCCTGTAGTATGACCGTATGGTTCAGAAATGGGGCTGATTTCATTGATTTCCTCGGTTCTGATTTGAACATAATGTGAAACTACATGATAGTGGGCAATACTGATGATTGTTTCTTCCTAGTTTGGATCTTCCAGGGTTGTGGCTACATTAGCCAGTGCATCAGCTTGGGCAATTTGTGATCGCGAGACATAAGAAAATATCGGTTCTAAAGAATATTCCGCCATTAACTCTCTAAAGTAATCACATAATGTTATTAACTCTTCTTTTCTGATGGCATAGTCCCCATTGATTTGTTTGATTACCAAATTTGAATCACATTTTACCTTCCAGTGATTCACATGTGCCTAAAGCGCCAACTATAATCCTATGATGAGTGCTTGATATTCTTCTTCATTGTTTGTATCTCCTTCCAACAACAAGAAGGAATTGGGTAGTACTTCCTTTTCTGTGGAAATAAGAGCAATTCCTAACCCAAATTTGTTGAATTCAGGATCTTCCAATTTCTTCCCTGTTGGCCTTCTAGAAGCACCATCAAATAACATTTACCATGATTGAGGATTATCTTGAATAGAGAAAACTTCCTCATCAAGAAGTTCAATATCTAAATATGTATCTTATACTGAAGGGTGTTTGGAATCGAAATCGGCCAGAGGTTATGTAGAGACCCGAAGCCTAACGTACATGAACATTACATTACTTTTGCGGAATACTTAGTACATAACAAAAACACACACACAAGGATCGTAATAGTTTAGTGTCTTTGGAAACTCAGAACGTAATCTTCTAATCGTGGTGAAAGATCTTCAACATCTCCAATAAATATATTCCTTTTTTTAACTAAAACCTTTATTTATATCCTGGGGAAAAGAAAACATAAAATGGTGAGCTCAAATGCTCATTAAGGGTAAACAAAAGAAATATCAATCACATCATATACATAAGAACATAGCTTTTGGAAATCTTAACCTGCAAAAGAGATCATAATATCATAACATGGGATAAATCATAGAAGTGAAATGTAATCCCAATAATCATAACTTAAAACATGAAACTTTGTGGCATACACACATAATCATAGAGAACCATTTCTTGTTAGTCAAGACTCATTGCCAAGACCATCTTAGTGAAAAAAGTCCCTTTCTGAACCGAGTCACCCTCGTTTCAGTCATGTTTCACTGAACCGGTATAACCTACCATTCCAGCCATGTCTATCTCATGAGATATAAAATCTTTACCCAATGCATTGGAGGGAGATATATGTCTCAACCATCTCATAATGATACCATTCTTATGTGTGCCATGAAATCATAAATCATACATCATTGCATAACCCATGTAATAAAAATGGGAATCTTAAACATCATGACATCATAAAACAATTCATATAAGATAAAGTAATTCACAAAAATATAATTCGATCACAACATAATCAAATCAATGTAATAATAGGGATAAAAACAGAACCCTTTATTATGTTAGATGGAAAATAATTTTGATAAAACACTTTAACTCCATTCTTGAGGAAAATATCCTTTCTGCTTCAAAAAAACACTTTTCCTTTCTTAACATGTCGTAAAATTATAAAATAAAAGTATTTGATTAAAAATAAACTAGAAAACCTTTAAAGGATGATTCTTGTAAATAATGTTTTAAAAATCCATTCATTCCGTATAAGTTAAAAAAACATTCTTCGTACTTTTGTCGGAAAAGTCAAAAAGTACCTCATACGAAAAACGACAAAAGATTCCTTTCTTATCTTTTACTAAAAAATCCCTGAAGGGTAAAATTGGATTTAAAAAGTTGTAGGTGGATGGAAATAATATTACATATTGAGGAAACATGGATGTAGATGATAAAATACACCCCAATAAATTCCAAAGTAAAAAACAATCTCGGATAAAAATGATATGGTGATATTTCCCTTACCTTAGGTCCGATTTTCTTCATTAGTGTCCGAACCTCCTGTATAATGATTTAAATAATGTCATTGAATTATTATAGAATCATATTCATTGTTATTATATCATATATGGTTCATTTATGACTTTATATTACCCGTTCTTTTGTAAATTAATGTTAAAGTAGCGTTTTGGGTAAAGTCGTCTCATTTGTCGTTCGTGTTTTTAACTTGTAATTATTAATATGATTACTTGGATCATGATTACTTATATCCTGAATGTAAAACATGATTTATATATAATATATATTCAGAATATATATATATATATATATAATATCGATAAATGGAATGAAATACACCGTTCATGGAGACGGTAGTCCGTACGTACGCATGAACGCTGTTTTCGTTTCCTTATTGAATTGAATGGAATTAAGTAGATGACATACATATAAATATACATAAATCCTGTATCATTATTATGTCATATATTTCATTAGTACTTATTATATATACTTTATAATCATTCATGAATGGTTAATCATTGAGAATGAATCTCATCGCGTCGTAGAGACGGTAGTCTGTATGTACGCACGAGCGATGATATCGTTCCCATGGTCGTGGAATTGTGTTGAAGTGTATGTATACTATTTCAGTATCATTATCACTTTATAATAATCATATATAGTTACTCATTACACCATTATACCCATCCAATTAAGGTGGTGGCAGAAAATAGATTACACCACGGCGTGGAGACGGTATTCCGTACGTACGCACGCGTGGTGATTTCCTTTTTCCGTAGGATGGATATAAGGTTAATTAGAGTTGTTTCATATTTATAATAACATATCATTATATAATAAATAATGATGTTATTACTTTATCATGAAACAACTAAAGAAGAAGAAGTTGAAGAAGAAAGAAATTGAAAAAGATCGGTAATGGATATTACCTCTTTTTGACGCGCCTTCACTTAACCTCCACTTAAAGAACTAAGGATGGTCTTTGAAGAAGACCAGGACCGCTAGGATGATACTAGGGAAGTGGAGAAGAGATTTTGGCAGGGGTTTTCTGAGCTTGAATTCTCAAATTGGTGTGAGGAGGAGAGGGAGGAGGTTCCCTTTTATAAGGGAGGAGAGGGGCATCTTAGGAAAATCTCAAAATATTATTTTATATTAAGGTAAAATTAGGTTTATAATGGTTCCAAATGGTCTTATTTCGAAGATAAAGCGGGGATGGGTCGAAATACGCTCATACAATAGTATTTAGACAAGTTTAGGTTATTATTTTAACCTTATCAATTAGATTTAACTCTAAGTTAAATAATTTAACTTTTACCGTGTCTTTTTGTTTTCTTACACTATATGGTTAATAAACATACTATATCAAGCCAAACGAAACCCAAGTTGTTTATTATTAATATATCAATCCTTATCTAAGTCATTTGGCCGAGCCTTAGATTTTTAGAAATTAAATAATAATTAATAATATAATATTTGTTTTAAAAACTAATTTATGTCAATTTTGAAACTATTTGGTACATGATTTTTATGAAATTTCTAACTGAATGATAAGTTCAAACCAAGTTACTTAAATCAACAATAACATGTCATATTAACCTAGAAAATTAGTTTTAGTCATAAAAAGTCTCAAATTACATTTATTTGGGATTTTATAACATCAATTATGTTAATATTTTCTTAAAATGGTAGTTACTTCATCATCGTTGTGTCATAAATAAATTAAATTATATAAAGTATAAAAATTACAAATAAAATGCCATTATGTAGGAAATATTTTTAGCTTTCTAATGAATATTTATAGTCGAAATTATATTATGTATAATCTCACGACCCGACCAAACGGAGCTCGAGCCGCGACTCCCCAAGCCCGCCTCCAATAGGCCAGGGGCTGGCGACCAGCGCCGAGTAGGCTATCACACACATGGGAGGCATTAGCCTAAGGTACCTGTACATGCGCACCCACAAACATATCCATGCAACAGTGCAGAGATATAGAAACTGGAAAGTAAATGCATGCATACAATCTATCCCAAATCAGAGTGCAACAGCAAAAGTACAAGGGCAAAACAGGGCCCACCAAAAGAAAACTACAAGCGCTTCCAACCTGCTACGAAGAAGGGGAACGCTGCCACAATCACCCGCTGGAAATCTCCCTCGGCACAGCTCTGGTGAACACCCCGGTCATCTCAACACTAAGCTCCACCTGCTCCGGGTCCTCCTGGGACTCCGTTAAAAGGCATGTGGTCTGCACAAGACACAAACATGTGCGGGCAAAGCCCGTGCAAGGGTGAGTATAAACATACTCAGTAGGAACCCCAAAAACCCAAAACCCAAGGGAGTAACTGAAAGGCAACAGTCCGCTCAACCCAGCAAGAGGGAATCCAGACGAGAGAGAAACTCCATCTCGTGACCATCCTCGGCTAAACACAACTAGTCAGCTCAGCTCAGCTCAGGTGTTTGCCCATACATACACCTTGAACAATCCAGATATACACAGCTCACGCCACAAAGCCACAAGAGGTACTGACCTCATCACCAGCAACTGTCCACAACCGGGAGAGTACACCACAAACACTGTCATACTAGATGACACACATCCGAGAGATACACTCCATCAGGTCCCAAACAAACATCTCAGACGCTCACCCGAGAGACCACGCTCGTCGGATAACATCACTGAGGAAACATCGTTGAAACACCATAACCACCAAACTCCCCTGATAGGGGATCGCCACTAGGTTCCGCTAGTGGATACCAAGACCCACTCCGGTATACATAGCTCACAGATAGGGGATCACTCCCAGGGTCCGCTGGGGGATACCACGACCCGATCTGGCATACGTAGTTCTCACAGATAGGGGATCACACCCAGGATCCGCTGGGGGATACCACAACCTGATCTGGTGCTCGACGGAAGCTCAACACTCAGATAGAGGATCATCGTCCATATAAATATGGTCACGACGATACCGGAACCCTATCTGGTATAACTCGTGATGTAGGGGATCGATCTGACGATGCTGCAACCCTACCGAAACCACGCGCTGAGTAGGGGATCACATAACCAACGTTACCACAACCCTACCGACACAAAGCGCTGAGTAGGGGATCGTATAACCAACGATACCGCAACCCTACTATAAACATCATGCTGAGTAGGGGATCGTAAGCCCGACGATGCCACAACCCTACTGTGCACGACCCACCGCGTAGGGGATCATATGTCTGATGATGCCACAAACCCTACGGGGTTAACCTGCTAGATAGGGGATCGCCGCCCGTAAATAAACGGTCACAGCGATACCAAGAACCTGATCTAGGGTAAAGATGCTAGAGGATCCACTCCGGGCCCACCGGAGGGATACCACAACTCTAACAGTTTAAACATCCCATTGAGAGGATCACAAACCCATACGAAGGTTGTGATACCCCACGAACCCTCGTAGGAACGAACCAAGGGAGAACCCTCAACCACTGTTGGTCCAAACGTCGCTGACCTGGGCGACTCTCCACCACGCCACACTGCGCACCTCTGAAGCCAAAACAGAGGCCAACATCGCGTTCCACGCTGAAAAACACGCAGGATAGGCTGTTTTCCCGCCCGAAATGGTGCACCGGTGAAAAAGGCACTATTCACCGTAGCTAGCTCGTGCTGGGCCCACACAACGATCCGGAAACCCATCGAGCGGATCACACCATGACGATCCCCTCGAAAAAACGAGCAGAATCGACTACTCGCTCGCCCAAAACGGACACCCGGTGAAAAGGTACTATTCACCGAAGGCCGGCTCGGGTGGGGCCCACACCTGGATTCTGAAACTCAACGAACGGAACGCACCATTCCGTTCCTCTCGGAAAAACACACAGGATAGACTATTCATCCGCCAAAATCGGATTCCTGGTGCAAAAGCTGTGTTTCTCCGCAAATGACAAAACCTGGCCTCGTGGGACCCGCACACCGTTCTCATACCCAACACCTAGAAACCATCTCAAAAAGTCCATCGTACCATCAGGGTCTCAACGCCACTGACAGCACGTCAATTGGACGCTCCGGGTAGAAGTTACAACGGCCCGAAGTCGTAAAATAATAAAATATTATTATTTTATACGACGTTTCTAGCTCCCGGGCCACGATCCCGAACCTTTAAACCCTCGAACTCATACCAGAGGGTTCGCCTCGTCGTCAGGGTCACGTCGCCACAAACGGCGCACAAATCCGACTTCCGGAGTGCAAGATACGGGGGTTTAAAGACCCCCGTATGCGAAAAGAGGCCGGACCGGCCCCGACCGGCCGGTCCGGTCGGCCTGGACCGGCCGCCGCCGCCGCCGCCAGCCCGCCCCGGCTGGCGGACCTCCACCGCGCCGGTGCCGTGCCGGCGGACCTTCCGCAGACCGCCGGGAGCACCCCGGTGGTCCGTTTCGCGATCCGGAGGCGTCTACACGATCCTCGGGACCCGATCTACACTGCTACGGGTTCAATTTGCAGAAAAACGCAGCAAAAACGGGATCGGGGGTTAAAACTCAAATCTGCCTACCTCGCGGGCGAAACACCGACGTTCTGCCTCAGATCCGCGCTCCCGAGCTTCCGTTGTACGCTCCTGGAACGTCCGCCGTTGAATTCTGAGCTCGTGGGCGCTTCATTTTCTCGATTCGGCGGAGTGGCGGTGAAGAACGGCAAAGAACGATAAAAGGGGGGGGGGCTGCTGATATTTATATCAGCCTCCCGCCGACGCCAAACCCGCCTCGGACCCGACGCCCGATGAAAACAAAAGTAAGGTCACCCCTAGGGTAAACGTAGGGTAAACGCGCCGTTCTGAACGCAACGACGGTCTCAGATTTTCCATCCGAGACTCCGTTCAGAAGTTATTCGAGCCGACGCTCGCACACTAACTTGTCACTTATTTATTGAAATGCCCATGGTGGCGTTTCTCACCGCAGGCCCGCGCCTGAAAATATTACACCCCGTCTACGGTAAACGACACGTTCCGGACGCAATCGTGCCCTCCGATTCCCGTTCTGAGCTACCGTTTAGGAGATATCACACCCCTGCCACGTGCATAGTATAAAAATACTTAATATTTTTATAAAATTAATTCCGGGCACACTGGGCCTCGGAATTGCACGCTGTCTTCGCGCCTAGCTTTGGAATTATTCTTAGAAATATTCCAAAGTCTGACATGGCCAAAAACCCGAGTTGCTACATCCTCCCCCCCTTAGAACTTTTCGTCCCCGAAAAGCCCTAAGCACAAGGAAAGCAACTGGACTCTCAACTAGGTCTCACATACCAGCGAGCTCACCAACAACAACCACTCAGGGTCTTACCAATGCCCTGAACAAAACTCGAGCAAGCCAAAAAAGGAAAGAGTACCGCTAAATAGTGTATGACAAACTACTATAGTAAGTAGAAAAGACACAAGGCGTACCTCTATCCATCTGTGGTGCCTCTGGGTCGACTGCCTCCAGGGCATGCAGCTGTCCTCGCCCTCAGCCACCAGCTCCCTGAGCTTGGCGTGGACCACCTGGGGGTGGGGGTGGTGGCAACTGGTACTGCCTACCACCACCTCCTGCTGCACCAGCTCCGCCGCCACGTCTGACGCCCTGCGGACCTCCTTGCTCGAGACGCTGCCTCTGCCAAGGCGGTCCATCGACCGGCTCCCTCTCAGCAGCACGTCGGGTCGGACAATCTCTAGCAACATGTCCCCGACCATCGCAAGCGTAACACCGCCGTTCCTGCGGCTGACAAAAACTGGCCTGCGAGCCCTGTGAGCCCTGAGGCTCAGATCCTCCATCTTGGGGTCGCCTCCTGAAACGTCGGCCACGTCCAGAACCCTGAGTCTGACGTCGGCTACCAGATGCCAATCCGACCAACGAAGTCTCAGCTCTTGAGGGCCCAGCACTAACAGGGGGAAACTGCTCACCCAGAAAACTCTCCACCACCAACACTCGCTCCAGCACTCCAGCATAGGTGGGCGGGCACAAGGAAACCACACCTGCTCGGATGTCCCTACGTAAGCCCTTCTCGAAGGTCCGAGCCCTAAAGAACGGGTCTCGAACCATATCCAGGGAGTAGCGCGACAGGTCTGTGAACCTCGCTGAGTACTCCGACACAGTTAGGCTCTCCTGTCGAAGCTGCAGAAGCTCCTGGATCCGCACTGACCTCAGTGTCACCGGATAGAACTCCTCCCTGAAGAGCCGCTCAAACTCTGCCCACATGAGCGTCTCCTCGTCATGGGACTGCGTCACCAAACTCCACCATCGCCCGGCCGAACCATGTAGAAGGATCGCTGCTAGGACCACCATCTGATCAGGAGGTGTCTTCACTAGGCGGAAAACACAGGTGACTGCCTCAAGACAGTCATCAGCTGCCTGGGGGTCTGGATCACCCCGAAACCTCAGAGTTCGCTGCCTCTGGAACTCGTGCAGCGCACTCAGCCTGCGTGCAACCTCGTCCTACACTGCCGGCATAACCAGCTGCTCGACAGGTGGTGGCTCAACTGGCAGACCACCTGGAGGTGCAACCTCAGAACCTGCACCCTACTCCACAGCCACTACACGGGGCGGGTCATCAGCACAATCCTGCTGCGGAACCCTCGCTGGCTATCGTCGTGGAGGCATCCTGAATTACATTCAAGACACACCACAGTCAAAGAGTATATCTGGAGAGATGACTCAAGAAGGACAAGGAAAAACCAAAAAACCAGTCCTATATGATGCATGTACCATTATGTCCCCGCGACCAGTGTACGAATGTCCCGAGTCGAATGGCATGTTATCAGAGTCCTGGTGTATGGATACGTCGGCCGCCGCACCAACACTGGAGTCCCTGGCCTGAAAGCCGAACTCAAAACACCCTAACACTGCCGCTATGCAACCCAAACCGAACTCACAGCTAGACCAGCTACACTCTGAGATCCCAAAGGTGGAACCTCCTCTGATACCACTCTGTCACGACCCGACCCAACGGGGCTCGAGCCGCGACTCCCCAAGCCCGCCTCCAATAGGCCAGGGGCTGGAGACCAGCGCCGAGTAGGCTATCACACACATGGGAGGTATTAGCCTAAGCTACCTGTACACACGCACCCACAAACATATCCATGAAACAGTGCAGAGATATAGAAACTGGAAAGTAAATGCATGCATACAATCTATCCCAAACCAGAGTGCAACAGCAAAAGTACAAGGGAAAAACAGGGCCCACCAAAAGAAAACTACAAGCGCGTCCAACCTGCTCTGAAGAAGGGGAACGCTGCCACAATCACCCGCCGGAAAGCTCCCTCAGCACAACTCCGGTGAACACCCCGGTCAACTCGCTCACTAAGATCCTCCTGCTCCGAGTCCTCCTGGAACTCCGTCAAAAGGCATGTGGTCTGCACAAGACACAAACATGTGCGGGCAAAGCCCGTGCAGGGGTGAGTATAAACATACTCAGTAGGCACCCCAAAAACCCAAAACCCACGGGAGCAACTAAAAGGCAACAGTCCGCTCAACCCAGCCAGAGGGAACCCAGACGAGAGAGAAACTCCATCTCATGACCATCCTCGGCTAAACACAACTAGTCAGCTCAGCTCAGCTCAAGTGTATGCCCATACATACACCTTGAACAATCCAGATATACACAGCTCACGCCACAAAGCCACAAGAGGTACCGACCTCATCACCAGAAATTGTCCACAACCAGGAGAGTACAACACGAACACTGTCATACCAGATGACACACGCCCGAGAGATACACTCCATCGGGTCCCAAAGAAACATCTCAGACGCTCACCCGAGAGACCACGCTCGTCGGATAACATCACTGAGGATACATCGCTGAAACACCATAACCACCAAACTCCTCGGATAGGGGATCGCCATTAGGGTCCACTAGGGGATACCAAGACCCACTCCGGTATACGTAGCTCACAGATAGGGGATCACTCCCAGGGTCCGCTGGGGGATACCACGACCCAATCTGGCATACGTAGTTCTCACAGATATAGGATCACACCCAGGATCTGTTGGGGGATACCACAACCCGATCTGGAACTCGACAGAAGCTCAACACTCATATAGAGGATCATCGTCCATATAAAGATGGTCACGACGATACCAGAACCCTATCTAGTATAACTCACGATGTAGGGGATCGATCCGACGATGCCGCAACCCTACCGAAACCACGCGCTGAGTAGGGGATCGCATAACCAACAATACCGCAACCCTACCGAAACAAATCACTGAGTAGGGGATCGTATAACCAACGATACTGCAACCCTATTATAAACATCATGCTGAGTAGGGGATCGTAAGCCTGACGATGCCACAACCCTACTGTGCACGACCCACCGCATAGGGGATCATATGTCCGATGATGTCACAAACCCTACTGGGTTATCCAGCTAGATAGGGGATCGCCGCCCATAAATAAACGGTCACAGCGATACCAAGAACCCGATCTAGGGTAAAGATGCTAGAGGATCCACTTTGGGCCCACCGGAGGGATACCACAACACTAACAGTTTAAACATCCCATCGAGAGGATCACAAACCCATACGAAGGTTGTGATACCACACGAACCCTCGTAGGAACGAACCAAGGGAGAACCCTCAACCACTGCTAGTCCAAATGTCGCTAACCCGAGCAACTCTCCACAATGCCACACTGCACACCTCTGAAGCCAAAACCGAGGCCACCATCGCGTTCCACGCGGAAAAACACGCAGGATAGGCTGTTTACCCGCCCGAAACAGAGCACCGGTGAAAATGGAACTATTCACCGTAGCTAGCTCGTGCGGGGCCCACACAACGATCCCGAAACCCATTGAGCGGATCACACCACGACGATTCTCTCTGAAAAACGAGCGGAATCGACTACTCGCTAGCCCAAAACGGACATCCGGTGAAAAAGGTATAACTCGCCGAAAGGCCGGCTCGGGTGGGGCCCACGCCTAGATTCCGAAACTCAACGAACGGAACACACCATTGCGTTCCTCTTGGAAAAACACACAGAATCGACTATTCATCCGCCAAAATTGGACTCCTGGTGCAAAAGCTGCGTTTCTCCGCAAACGCCAAAATCCGGCCTCGTGGGGCCCGCACCCCGTTCTCATACCCAACACCCGGAAACCATCTCAAAAAGTCTGTCGTACCATCAGGGTCTCAACGGCACTAATGGCACATCAATCGGACGCTCCGGGTAGAAGTTACAACGACCCGAAGTCATAAAATAATAAAATAATATTATTTTATACGACATTTCTAGCTCCCGGGCCATGATCCCGAACCTTTAAACCCTCGAACCCATACCAGAGGGTTCGCCTCGTCATCAGGGTCACGTCGCCACAAACGGCGCATGAATCCGACTCGCGGAGTGCAAGACACGGAGGTTTAAAGACCCCCGTATGCGAAAAGAGGCCGGACCGGCCCCGACCGGCCGGTGGCCCTCCGCCGCCCGCCGCTGGCGCCCCACCGCGGCTCCACCGCGCGCCGCAGCACTGGGCGGCCGGCCGCCGCGGCTCCGCCGGCGCCGGTGCCGCCTTGGAGGACCTTCCTCGGACCGCCGGGAGCACCCCGGTGGTCCGTTTCGCTATCCGGAAGCATCTACACGATCCTCGGGACCCGATCTACACTGCTACGGCTTCAATTTGCAGAAAAACGCAGCAAAAAACGAGATCGGGGGTTAAAACTCAAATCCGCCTACCTCGCGGGCGAAACGCCGACGTTCTGTCTCAGATCCGTGATCCCGAGCATCCGCTGCGCGCTCCGGGAACGTCCGCCATCGAATTCTGAGCTCGTGGGCGTTTCGTTTGCTCGATTCGGCGGAGTGGCGGCGAAGAACGGCGAAGAACGACAAAGGGGGGGGGGTGCTGATATTTATATCAGCCGCCCGCCGGCGCCAAACCCGCCTCGGACCCGACGCCCGATGCGAACAAAAGTAAGGTCACCCCTAGGGTAAACGCGTCGTTCTAAACGCAACGGCGATCTCAGATTTTCCATCCGAGACTCCGTTCAGAAGTTATTCAAGCCAACGCTCGCACACTAACTTGCCACTTATTTACGGAAACGCCCCGGGTGACGTTTCTCACCGCAGGCCCGCGCCTGCAAATATTACACCCTGTCTAGGGTAAACGGCACATTCCGGACGCAACTGTGCCCTCAGATTCCTATTCTGAGCTACCGTTTAGGAGATATCACACCCCCTCCATGTGCATAGTATAAAAATACTTAATATTTTTATAAAATTAATTTCGGGCACACCGGGCCTCGGAATCGCACTCCGTCTTCGCGCCTAGCTCTCGAATTATTCGTAGAAATATTCCAAAGTCTGACAGGGCCTAAAACCCGAGTCGCAACATATAACCCTATATTAAAAATGTTTTAGTAAATAAACATTGATTTTACCTCTTTTTACTCTTCTTTGAATTAAATAATAATAAATGCACTAATCTAATCCAAGTGGGCCTAAATGATAATATTTTACACTTAAGGTTGTTTTTGGTCGATATACACTTGACCAATAGGAATAGAACATGTGTTAGGGTAATATTAATATCATTTTTACCCTTAATTACCCTATTTACTTTCAACCGTGGTAAATGAAAGTAAAAAGTTACTATTCACCAAAAATTATTTTCATCTAATTGAACCACATTTTACTTACTGACATCAACCGTGTCTCTCGGATTTTTGAAATTCCATTCACAGAAGAGGTAAAATTATGATTTATGAAAAAATTAATTTTTTAACTACCACTTAGTAGTTTCACTATTCATCAAAAATTGAAGTTTTTCAGAAAAATGCCAAAATATTACCCTAAGCTATAATTGATATTCCGAATTCAAAAATGATTTCTATTTTACAAAATTCCCAACATATAAGTTTCATTAATTAATTTTATAATTAATTTCCATTGTCAGACAAATAGCGTGTTTTTAAGAGATAATAACTATCAAAATATTAACACTTGTTTATGTCTGGTGTAAATGTAAAATTACAACCAATGACCAACATTGTATTGAATTGTAAAAATATATTCTAAATATACTTTAAAACCACTCAAATTAATAATTTATCACTATTAATTATTTCGATTAAAAAAAGGTGTTTCTAATTAAAATTTAGTAATTTTCACTATTAATCAGAAAATGAAAGTTATCCGGAAAGTACCAAAATTTCACCTTAGGCTAAATTTGATAATCCGAATCTAAAAATGAAGTCCATTTTGAGAGATAAAATTTCTAAAATTTTAAAAGGTGGTTATTACTATTCATAACGGCTAGTTTTAATAATATTTTAATAGAATATCATTGTTTAGTGAAACTCGATATTGCGTACTACACACGCTATCGAGGAAGGTCGTGATTGCGTGTAATACAAGGCAAGTCAATAATGCATGTTGTGCAAGATCCTTTTGGTGTAGCGTACAACACAAGATATTAATGAAATTAAAAAGAATATTTTTCATAAAATCTTGGGCTGTTACATTCTACCCCCCTTAAAATGAATTTCGCCCTCGAAATTTGTCGAGGTTATAAATGGTTTACTATTCGAAAGATTCTTTAATAGAAACCCACATCGTAAAAAGTAATACCAAAACCAATCTTTAAAAACGAAAGTATGAAACATAACGGTTACCCAAATAAACTAATCACTGGGTTTCCACATAGGTGAAAATATGGATATGGAAGAGAAATCTAACCATCATGTTCTGATGGAGAGTGGTAGAGAACATAGCTATGGAAAAGCCAGCAATCACAAAGCCATAAATTTGTGACGATCTAGGGTACCATCTGATTCATCGGATATAAGGGCACTAGGACAACATTTTTGGTTTTCAAGATCATTTCCCTAAAGTTGAAAATTTTGAATTAGAATAAATACTTACTTTATTTTGGTACAATCTCACTGTTGGTCATGCCTTGAAAAATTTCCACTTGATCTCTTAAATAAATGATGTAGAATTTGTTATTCATGAAGTGTTAGCAGATCATGTGATAGAATGGCAGGTCATTCTATCTGTCTCAAACAAAAGGTTAGCAAAAATTATATACATAAGTCGATCTATAGTGAGATTAATCATATATGGTTCCTAAAATGGACTTATACTTCATATATCATACTGATTAATATAATAAAACTAGTTTCTACTAAACAGGGACTTCCTGTAGGCCAGTGGTAGGCGATAAAGGCCATTCGTACTTCGATTGTGGGTTCGATTTCCATAGCCTTGTCCGACGCGATGGGATGTCGCCCGTCCTGCATGTTTTCCTTTTTCTAAAACTATATTACTATAACATCCCATCGAAAAACAAACAATACTATCTTATGTCCAACATAATCCATTCTAATCTTTAGGATTATCTAAAATACTTCGGTCCGAGATCATAGTATAAAGAAAATAATCACGTGAATGCCATCATTTATCCCCCATATATCATAAGATATATCTTGTTGGTCAAATTACAAACATGTGAATACCTTAATCATGTATTCTCTTGAAGAATGAATACCCATTGAACCTTAGTGAAAACATGAATGTAGTTAAAAGTTAACACTTTCCACATACCAAAATCCTCAAAATTCTATATACTCAAACCATGATATCACTTAGTCCTTATATCAATCATGAGCTCATGAATACTGTTAAACATTTCATTTTCTTGTTTCCCTTCATTATTCGCATATCATCTTATTTCCAAAAATATCTCAATCACATTGAATACCACCTTAGACCAACACATAAATATTCCAATACTTTATGATACCACATTATTTTGGAATCCCATTACATAAACTCTTAATCATTCCACCACATCGTTGTCATATTCAACATCGCCAATAGTGATCACATGTGACTTCCCTTTGTCCTTTGCCTTAAGTGGTTTCTCATGTTGATCATCACTAACCCTTGGATTAGGGAATTTATTAGCATAATTCCCCATTTCATTGCACTTGAAGCATTGAAGTGTTGGTGGTGCGTTCTCTGCAATGTTTGCTTTATTCACATCATTAGAAACCCTTTTTCCATTACTTCAACACTCAGCTGCTCGATGACCTTCTTTTCCACACTTAAAACATTTTCTAGTCCCTTTAAGACAATCTCCACCATGCTTCTTTCCACACTTTGTGCATACGGAAACATTCATCTTCTTTTCACCATTATTCTGAGATTTCTCCTTGAACTCCATCTTTCGTTTCTTGTCAAAACCATGAGATGGATATGTAACACCAACTTCCATTTCTTCCTTGATAGCACAATGCAAAATTTCTTCATAGCTACTGAAGTCTCTTATAGCTAATGCCCTTCGAAGACTTGGTTTTAAGCCACTGTAAAATCGATCAACTTTACTTTTAGGTTGGATGATAATGCTAAATGCATACCTTGCAAGTCTTGTAAAATTCGCTTCGTATATACCAACAGATTCATCATCCTTCTGCTTCAGCTCAAGAAACTCCTTTTCCATCTTTGTTCGAAGAATATGAGGGAAGTACTTACTGAAATACAAGTTCTTGAACTCATCCCATTCCATGGACTCAATTTCATCTCTTGGCCTCATATTCTTGATAAGATTCCACCATTGATCAGCGTCACCTTCCAAACGATATACTGCTAAGCTGACTTTATCATGTTCAGAACTTTGAAGAACTGAAAATATCTTTTCAGTGGTACTGATCCATTTTTCAGCAACAAGTGGATCGGATGTCCCACTGAAAGAAGGTGGACGTTGCCTCATGAAGGACTCAATAGAATATTGTTCCCTTCTCTGCTCAATTGGAAGTCCAGAATGATTCATAGCTTGTGTATGTATAGCAACATGATTTTTCACTCCATCTCCCATAATATTTGTTTGTTCAGGAGGTCAATCATTGCATTGTCCATTGCATTGATCAACACGGTTCCTTCGGGTTCCAGCCATCGTCTAAAACCCAAAAAGAATAGTGTGAGAGGCAAAAATTATGCTAGGGAAAACAACATTATAAAGGGGGAATACCTTCAATATCTAACATCATAGGCTTAATTCTATGATCTTTAGCGTAATTATAGTACTATAACCTATACGTATACTTAACCGTAGGGACATCCCTAGACATACCTTAGAAATATCTCTAGGGATCTTCACTAACGTTTTCGCATCCTAGTTTCCAAAGGTTGACTAAACCTTTCCTATGATACCAACTGTAGAGACCCAAAGCCTAACGTACATGAACATTACATTACTTTTGCAGAATACTTAGTACATAACAAAAACACACACACAAGGATCGTAATAGTTTAGTGTCTTTGGAATCTCAGAACGTAATCTTCTAATCGTGGTGAAAGATCTTCATCATCTCCCATAAAGATCTTCCTTTTTTACCTAAATCCTTTCTTTATATCCTGGGGAAAAGAAAACATAAAATGGTGAGCTCAAATGCTCAGTAAGGGTAAACAAAATAAATATAAATCACATCATATACATAAGAACATAGCTTTTGGAAATCTTAACCTGCAAAAGAGCTCATAATATCATAACATGGGATAAATCATAGAAGAGAAATGTAATCCCAATAATCATAACTTAAGACATGAAACTTTGTGGCATACACACATAATCATAGAGAATCATTTCTTATTAGTCAAGACTCATTGCCAAAACTATCTTAGTGGACAAAGTCCCTTTCTGAACCGAGTCACCCTCGTTTCAGTCCTGTTTCACAGAACCGGTATGACCTACCATTCCAGCCATGCCTATCTAATGAGATATAAAATCTTTACCCAATGCATTGGAGGGAGATATAGGTCCCACCCATCTCATAATGATTCCATTCTTATGTGTGCCACGAAATCATAAATCATACATCATTGCATAACCCATGTAATAAAAATGGGAATCTTAAACATCATGACATCATAAAACAATTCATATAAGATGAAGGAATTCAAAAAAATATAATTCCATCACAACATAATAAATCATTGTAATAATAGGGATAAAAACAAAACCCTTTTATTATCTTAGATGGAAAATAATTTTGATAAAACACTTGAACTCCATTCTTGAGGAAAATATCCTTTCTGCTTCAAAAAAACACTTTTCCTTTCTTAACATGTCGTAAAATTATAAAATAAAAGATGTTGATTAAAAATAAACTTGAAAACTTTTAAAGGAAGCTTCTTGTAAAAAATGTTTTAAAAATCCATTCATGCCGTATAAGTTAAAAAAAACATTCTTCGTACTTTTGTCAGAAAAGTCAAAAAGTACCTCGTACGAAAAACGACAAAAGATTCTGTTCTTATTTTTTAGTAAAAATTCACCGAAGGGTAAAATTGGATTTAAACAATTGTAGGTGGATGGATATAATATTACATATTGAGGAAACATGGATGTGGATGATAAAATACCCCCCAGTAAATGCCAAAGTAAAAACAATCTCGGATAAAAATGAGATTGTGATATTTCCCTTACCTTAGGTCTGATTTGCTTCGTAAGTGTCCGAACCTCTTGTATAATGATTTAAATAATGTCATTGACTTATTACAGAATCATATTAATTGTTATTATATCATATATGGTTCACTTATGACTTTATATTACCCGTTCTTTTGTAAATTCATGTTACAGTAGCGTTTTGGGTAAAATCGTCTCATTTGTCGTTCTTGTTTTTAACTTGTAATTATTAATATGATTACTTGGATCATGATTACTTATATACAGAATGTAAAACATGATTTATATATAATATATATTCAGAATATATATATATATATATATATAATATATAATATATCGATAAATGGAATGAAATACACCGTTCATGGAGACGGTAGTCCGTATGTACGCATGAACGCTGTTTTCGTTTCCTTATTGAATTGAATGGAATTAAGTAGATGGCATACATATAAATATACATAAATACAGTATCATTATTATGTCATATATTTCATTAGTACTTATTATATATACTTTATAATCATTCATGAATGGTTAATCATTGAGAATGAATCTCATCGCGTCGTGGAGACGGTAGTCCGTACATACGCACGAGCGATGATATCATTCCCATGGTCGTGGAATTGTGTTGAAGTGTATGTATACTATTTCAGTATCAATATCACTTTATAATAATCATATATAGTTACTCATTACACCATTATACCCATCCAATTAAGGTGGTGACGGAAAATAGATTACACCACGGCGTGGAGACGATATTCCGTACGTACGCACGCGTGGTGATTTCCTTTTTCCGTAGGATGGATAGAAGGTTAATTAGAGTTGTTTCATATTTATAATAACATATCAGTATATAATAAATACTGATGTTATTACTTTATAATGAAACAACTAAAGAAGAATAAGTTGAAGAAGAAAGAAATTGAAAAAGATCGGTAATGGATATTACCTCTTGTTGACGCGCCTTCACTTAACCTCCACTTAAAGAACTAAGGATGGTATTTGAAGAAGACCATTACCTATATGATGATACTAGGTAAGTGTATAAGAGATTTTTTCAGGGTTTGGCCGAGCATGAATGCTCAAATTGGTGTGAGGAGGAGAGGGAGGAGGTGCCCTTTTATAAGGGAGGAGAGAGGCATCTTAGGAAAATCTCAAAATATTATTTTATATTAAGGTCAAATTCGGTTTATAATGGTTCCAAATGGTATTATTTAGAAGCTAAAGTGGGTATGGGTAGAAATACTCTCATACAATAGGATTTAGACAAGTTTAGGTTATTATTTTAACCTTATCAATTAGATTTAACTCTATGTTAAATAATTTAACTTTTACCCTATCTTTTTGTTTTCTTACACTATATGGTTAATAAACTTACTATATCAAGCCAAAAGAACCCCATATTGTTTATTATTAATATATCTATCATTATCTAAGTCATTTTTCCGAACCTTAGATTTTTCGGAATTAAATAATAATTAATAATGTAATATTTGTTTTAAAAACTAATTTATGACAATTTTGACACTATTTTGTACATGATTTTTATGAAATTTCTAACAGAATGATAAGTTCACACCAAGTTACTTAAATCAACAATAACATGTCATATTAACCTAGAAAATTTGTTTAAGTCATAAAAAGTCTCAAATTACATTTATTTGGGCATTTATAACATCAATTATGTTAATATTTTCTTAAAAAGGTAGTTACTTCATCATCGTTGTGTCATAAATATATTAAATTATATAAAGTATAAAAATTACAAATAAAATAACATTATGTATGAAATACTTTTATCTTTCTAATGAATATTTCTAGTCGAAATTATATTATGTATAACCCTATATTAAAAATGTTTTAGTAAATAAACTTTGATTTTAACTCTCTTAACTCTTCTTTGAATTAAATAATAATAAATGTCCTAATCTAATCCAAGTGGGCCTAAATGATAATATTTTAAACTTAAGGTTGTTTTTGGTCGAGATACACTTTTCCAATAGGATTATAACATGTGTTAGGGTAATATTAATATCATTTTTACCCTTAATTACCCTATTTACTTTCAACCGTGGTAAATAAAAGTAAAAAGTTACTATTCACCAAAAATTATTTTCATCTCATTGAACCACATTTTACTTACTGACATCAACCATGTCTCTCAGATTTTTGAAATTCCATTCACAGAAGCGGTAAAATTAAGATTTATGAAAAAATTAATCTTTTTAACTACCACTTAGTAGTTTCACTATTCATCAAAAATTGAAGTTTTTCAGAAAAATGCCAAAATTTCATCCTAATCTATAATTGATCTTCCGAATTCAAAAATGATTTCTATTTTACAAAATTCCCAACATATAAGTTGCATTAATTAAATTTATAATTAATTTCCACTGTCACAACAAATAGCGTGTTTTTAAGAGATAATAACTATCAAAAGATTAACACTTGTTTATGTCTGGTGTAAATGTGAAATTACATCCAATGACCAACATTGTATTGAATTGTAAAAATATATTCTAAATATACTTTAAAACCAATCAAATTAATAATTTATCACTATTAATTATTTCTATTAAAAAAGTTGTTTTTAAATAAAATTTAGTAATTTTCACTATTCATCAGAAAATGAAAGTTATCCGAAAAGTACCAAAATTTAACCTTAGGCTAAATTCGATAATCCGAATCCAAAAATGAAGTCCATTTTGAGAGATAAAATTTCTATAATTTTAAAAGGTGGTTATTACTATTCATAATGGCTAGTCTTAATAATATTTTAATAGCATATCGTTGTTTAGTGAAACTCGGTATTGCGTACTACACACGCTATCGAGGAAGGTCGTGATTGCGTGTAATACAAGGCAAGTCAAGGATGCGTGTTGTGCAAGATACTTTTGGTGTAGCGTACAACACATGACATTAATGATATTAAAAAGAATATTTTTCATAAAATCTTGGGTTGTTACAGGTTAGCCCTTTATTTCCTTTTGGGACACATACTGGATATCAAACTGCTGCAAAATAACTGTCCACCTTGACAGACGTCCTGTAAGCATTAGACGGCTAAAGATAAATTTTACTGGTTTATTAAAATATACTAATTGGACCTCATGATGTTGGAAGTAGTGTCTCAATTTCTTAACTTCAATGATTAATGCTAGGCAACACTTTTCAATACATGAATATCGAGTTTCTGCCTCAAGAATAGACCGAATAAGATAGTAAAGGTCATTTTCATTCCCAACATCATTCTTTTGGGAAAGGAAGTAACCCAATGATCACTCTAAAGCTATCACATAGAGAATACATTTTCTTCCTTCAACAGATGTCATCAATAACGTTGGACTCAAGAGATATCTCTTGAGAATATCGAATGCTTCTTGACATTATTCAGTCCACTAATAAGTGACTCCCTTCTTCATTAATTTGGTGAAGGGTAAACATGTCCCTGCCAAATTGGCGACGAAACACTGAATATAGGACAAGTGTCCTTGAAATCCTCTTAATTCTTTCAAATTTCAAGGAGGTGACATACCAAGGATTGATTTTGTCTTCTCATGATCAACATTGATACCATGATGGCATATAAAAAAGCCAAGAAATTATCCCGAGGTTTCCCCAAAAGCATATTTCCAGGGGTTCATCTTCAAATTGTGTTGTAGATGTTTTCAAAATAGGATTTCCAAATCATCCAAGTGATTAGAACCTTTTCTTGATTTAACAACCAAATCATCCACATAGCATTCACCAAATATCCCTAAAAAGGGTCTGATCATATGGTGAATGGAACGTTGATACATTGCACCTACATTTTTCAGGCTAAATGGTAATACCCGATAGCAAAACACACCTTGAAGGGATCTAAAATCTATATACTCCACATCCAATGTGGCCATTTGAAATTTATTGTACCCAGAATAACCATCCATGAAGGAATGAGCTTCGTAGCCAGTTGTTGCATCGATTAAGAGATCTGTGATTAGAACTGGAAAATCATCCTTGGGATAATGCCGATTATGATCTCTGAAGTCAATGAAAACCCTAATTTGTCCATTATTATTTTTCAAAGACACAATATTAGCTAGATATTTGGGATATTTAACTTTTCTGATGAAATTAGCCTTGATAAGCTTATCCACTTAAGCTTCAATTTTGGAGGCATAAGTTGAGTGTGTTATTCTTGCGGCTTTCTTGAATCCTCAGTGTTCTTCTGGAAATCCCAAATGATGAGTAGAAAACTCAGGATCAAGCCATAAAAATTCTATATAATTCCAAGAAAATACATCTTGATTTTTCTTTAGAAATTAAATACACATTTCTTGCTCTTCAAGAGTTATGGCCGCACTAATTAAAGTGGGTCATGGATCTTCTTTTGTACACATATTTATTTTTTGAGTTCATCCACAGTGGTAGAGATACCCTCTTTTAATGTTGGAGGAGCATCCCTAAGATCTTCCTCTTCTTCTTATTCAATATGTGCTACTTCTTTTATTTATACTTGCATAGTAGATGATGAAGCATAATTTTCATGATCATGGAAGAAGTTAAAATTTGAACATCATGAATAGGAGGTTACCATTTTTGACCCTATTGATGATGAAGGGTCATCCTTGGGTAATAAAGAAGAGATGATATATTGGGAATCAACATAATCATTCTACTCTAACAGTGATATAACTTCTTCTGGCCTGGTTGATGAAGTATAGAATTGATGGATTTCAGCGGTTGAAATGAAGATATCTCTATTTAAGCTTTCATCATTTCATGGCCAATCAACAATTTCTCCCATGGTGTCTGACTCAATTGACGTAATTGAAATTATGGAATTTTCCTCAAGAATTTTTGGATTTGGGTCTATCCCGTCAATTTGACTGATAGGAAACATAGAATCTATACTCACATGTATGAATGGGTTTATTGAAATCATTTCCAAACCATATGGAGCATTAATTTTAGTAAACGCCTTTGTCTTGAATTTATCCTTTCCCTCCATGTGATAGAATTCTGCCTCAATGTATTGATATTCACATGTTTTTAATGGGGCTTTATCGCTATACAATGTCCCAGTTTGACCATTGAAACAATGTTTGATACATTGATGATATGATGAAGGTATAGCCGCATGTTGATGTAACCAAGGTCTTCCAAGCAATATGTTGAATGTTTTTTCATGATGAACAACCATGAAATCAGAATTAGACACAAGGTCTCCAAACTGAGTTCTTAGTGTAATCTCGCCCAAAGGTTCTGGTTCATTTTTATCATATCCTTGCAAAATATAAGTACAAGGATATAAATCTGATTTGGTGAGGCCCAAACGACAGAGTATACGAATAGGGATGAGGTTTACTCTTGAACCATTATCAATGAAATCTAGTTGAATGTCTACATCATTGAAATTCCCAGATAAATACAAAGGTCTGATATGTCCATGTACAACATCATCTTCATCTTCATCTGTAAACGATATCATTGCATGGAATGATGTAGTATCATTATCTATATGGTAGACTTTAGCCACAGAAATTTCAGTTTCAAATTCCCAAGGACTTGACAAAGCCTCAATAAGCGCCTCTCGAAGATCTTTTGATAGATTAAAGCAATCCAGAATTGATAACTTGGCTGGTACTTGGGCCTAATGTTTCAAGACATCATATTTTTGATCTAATGGTTTTTGTTTCCAAATAGGAACATGTGGTTTCGCAGGTGCCTTATAAGTTGATGATTTGGAAGTAGATGCATCTTGTATCAGGGTAGGAGTTGGAAATACTCCTAAATTCGGAAGATTAGACCGAATAGCTCTATTTATTTTCTAAGAAGAAGAAGGTGTAACCTCTAACCGATCCTCCAAAATAACTATTCCATGACTGAATATGTCATGCGTGGAAGAGCTTTCTAGTTCTTGTTGAGCCCGCTGAAGGGCTTCTCCATGAGTTTCTTTCACCTTTATAGTTCTAGTAGGGGTAGGATTGAAATAATGGATTTAGAATATCCATGTCTTCCCTTGTATCCAAGACATCTGTCTCCTCCTCTAATTCCTCCCTTATATATAGGGAATTTAGGCTCATCGAGATTAAAATTGTGGCTGGAATACAGATCAGTTAAGTGAATCATGTAAATAGAACCAATCATCAACTCTTTACCTGTTGAAGATTCTACCTGATTAGCCAGTTCAGGCTATGCCGTTAGGTGGGATGGTGCTCGTGCTTTTGAAGTAGATGGCATAAAATCTTCTAGATTCAAAGACAACTTAGGCTTTGACATGAGCTCCACTTCTTCTGATTTCTCTTATTTTTTCAAATTATGCCGCTTCTTTGAATATTTTCCTTCGAATGAAGGGGGTTTAGTAATGGCATTCATAGTAAAAGACACAATTGGTTTATTTAATTGTGTTTGTAAAATGGCATGAGTTCGGTTTATCATTTTCTCGACCATCCAGTCATCATATTTCTGTGCTTTTTTTCTTTTTACTTTATGACACTTTCCTTATTCCTCTGGATCTGTAGCAGTAACACATGCTACCTGGGATGAAGAACCTTTCAGTTTTACCTATCCAGAGTCCACCACCTTTTGTAGGAGGGATTTGAAGACAAAACACTCCTGAATGAGATGCCCCAACATCTGATGAAATGAGAAATTTTAGGGGAGGTGTTCATCTCTTTCCTTGTTCAGCCTTTTGGACCATGTCAACTGAACCATATTGTTTTCTAGAGCTGAAATGAAGTAGGTGGGAAATTGTTCATTCTTTAAAGATTAAACATTGTTTTTCAAATCCTCAAACTGTTTCCACCATTGATCTATTTAATCATATTGACGAGGCGTCCATTACTTTTGACACTCTGGAGGTGGGGCCCTACGATATGATGAAGGTTTTGAAGTGGAAGCAGGTACAGGTTCTTGTTTATGTGTAACTGAAGCAGTCTCTGCTTTCCCCACTCTCTTTCCTAAAACTGGTGGAATTACTTCAGTTTTAGCGTTAGTTTTTATAAGAGATTCTTTGATCTACTGAGTAATTGAAGTAATTTCTCAAAACCCCCTTCAGTATTTCACAAGGATCAACGGTGTGCGTAATTCATCACACAGATTTTCCACACTGATTAGAAACAATTCTTCTTGAGGGAGTACTAAACATAAGGAATATGTTATTCTCTTCCATCATGCAATGAAATCTGAAACTCTTTCATTTTTCATTCTCCTAAAAATTTTAAGACAAAAAACTTTCATTTTTTTGCAACGTTGAGCTAAATTGAAGAAGAAATATTTGATGAAGATCTTCCCACCTGGTAATTGACCAAGACTGCAAACTTGTATACTAGACAAAAGAAGTCCCTTATAATGACTTCAAAAAACACATGAGCTTAACTGCTTCTTGTTATAGATGATTTCCCATCATAGGAACATAATGAGAAACATAATGTGTTAACTGTTGTCTGAGATCTCCCGAACCATTAAAAATTGGGAATGTGGTATTCATAAAATTTGATTGGTGAGGAATTACATCCACCCATTCAGGGTAAGAGTTCTTTTCTTGTCAAAATTTTGCACCTTTTTCCTCCAAATCATCCAACTGAGTTGTTAATTATTCAATGGTGGTTATTAATTTTTGAGAAACATCTAGTTGAGCTTGGACTAGATCAGGTGAAATAAGTGGCGTTTGGACAGGTGTGGTGACTAGTACTGCAACTGATGGTAGTAATATCAGTTTTTGTCGTGCCTGAGCCATAAGATTAGAACTATGAGGGTGTACTTGTAAAGGAGGATATTCTTGATCTATCCCAGTAGTTGCAATGAATTCTCATGACTGATTAAATTCAGCATGTTTAGGAGGAAGACTACCTTGAAGTAGTTCTGCATTTAACCTCCTTAACTCCTTCATTTCTTCTTCCTCATGTGCAAACCTCTCCTCCAATGAGATCGATTGGCCTTCTCCAGAGGTAGGGTGGGATGTAACCTTCCTTTTAACATTATCCATGGCATGTGACTTTTTAGAGTATGGAAGGGAATTACCCGAAGGAATAACTTGCCTCTAGGTAGCCCTCTAGCTTCTGGTATGCACACCTTCTTCATCTATTTCTATGTATACAACCACTTGAATAGGAACTTCTTCATCTGATTCCTCTAAGTGAACCTCATGTTCTGGGGGATTAGAGACAACGACATTGACGACATTTATCGATGCATAATTCATTGTATCCCTTCTATCAGCATTTCTGCAATACTGTCTTCTTCCATGCTATTGGTGGTACATTTCCTTTTGTTTGGTTGATCCCTTAGGAACTTCTTGATGAATCATAATTTGGAGGTAATCTCCAGATAATTCGGATCTGTGTTCCTCTTGTGGCATCTTCTCTAATAGAGAGAATACTGACTTTCGCTGAGGAAGATGTTGAAAATTTGAAAAAGTCCCTAGTCCAGTGGACTTGGGTTCTTCCTACTATTCCTGCTCAACTCCTCAAATCCTATCTGTTGATCCCGAGGGTTGGATTAAAAGGTTCCCCAATCTGGAAATCTGAGGTGGCTCTTGAGATGCTACTTCTAAGACTTTATTAAATGCTCTCCTAATTTTGTGGACATTGGTCTGAAAATTATCTGGATGCATTATCTGACATCCACTCAAATCATCGGGCTCCGATGACCATTGGATAATTTCTGAAACATCTATCACCTGATGATGTGCATGCTCTAAATGAGAAGACTGTTTGATAGTCTCCTTTTCATGATGCAAGGGTAATTCTAAAACTTGTTCTTTATATGCCTGACTTTGGGAAGAACTAGTTGAGGCTTATTCTTGGGAAAGCCATTGATTATGCACAAAACCATCTAGATGTGTCCAACCAAGGGAAATAACCTTGCCTGAGACACCTTTTGGCATACTTTGTTGGCTAGAGAGTACAGTGGAATGCAGTTCTCCATGAACACCACATCCCATGATATGAATAATAAGTGGGGAATTTGTAATTAATTGGTGAAACCTTTTTAACGCGCCAAGGCATGCATGCTGAAGGGATCTCTACTGTTTTTCAACCTTTGGATATCGGGAAATTGAGAGAGATGCCGAGTCAATTTGGCATTGCAACCCTTCTATTATCATAACTTTTTTTTTCAAATTCATTATAAGAAAATATTTTCACTTTTTTTGATAAATAGTTTTCTACATGTTGAGACGCATATCGTGAATATAGTCTTCTGTAAACATTTCTAGAATATCATACTGAGTGTTAGCCAAAGGCCAAATCATGACTGGTACATCACATTTTGCCAGTTGTTTTCTAATATTCACCACTACCTCTTTTTCATTTAATGATGATTCTTCTAATTGATTGGAAAAAAGCTGGTGCTTCTTTGTTGCTTCATCAGATTCAACATGATTGGTAGAGAATTCTTTTTTCAAATTGGAAGATGAATGACCTAGGGGTGGTTCAGAGAATGACCCACACCCCGGGGTATCTTATGATTGAGAAAGTATTTCACCCACTAGCAGTAAGGCATCAGACATGACTGGGTTTGCATTTGCAAGTGCCTCTAGATAAGAGGACTTTCTCGTTACTACATTTTCTATTGAATAATTTTCTAGGAAATGTGAATTACTACTATATAGAGGACATTCGCAAAAAAATTCATCATCTTTAGGAGGCTCACAATGGTGGGTTACAGCAAAAGATGAAACCTCTTGATCCTTGTTCTACTGGCCACACAGAGGGTTATTATGGCTCTCATCTGAAGATGATTCATCGAGAGTGACTAAACTATCATGAAGAAATCCTTCGTGAGGAAATGTTTGATGGAGAGATTAGGAATTGTTGTTGTTACTTCTTTTGACAACTGGGTCCTAGTGACAGCACAACCACCCCGCCTTAACATGGCAGACGGGTCCTGGCCTACCAGGTACCACCAGTTTCCCCTGCAGACATGCGGGGCCCCTCGCAGGGTCCACCCACATGCTCGAACGGGTTATCTGACTAATGACAGTCCCCACAGGCCAACACATGTCCTTTCCAGTGTGCTTTGTCCTCACACACACCCTGAAAAACTTCCCAGGAGGTCACCCATCATGATAACTACACTAGGCCAAGCACACTTAACTGTGGAGTTCTAATCTGACAGGCTCTTGAAAAGGAAGGTGCACCTTGTTGACATAAGTCATATCATTTAGTCATATAACCCTTTATCATTTGGGGATGTTACAATCACCCCCCTTTAGAGCACAACACCCTCGTTGTGAGCCCTACATCTCAACCTAGGCAGTGCACCGCACTTAAGGCTGGGTTCCTCCTCTGATACCAAATGTGACAACTGGGTCTCAATGACAGCACATCCACCCCTGCTTAACATGGCCGTCAGGTGCTGGCCTACCAGGTACCACCAGTTTCCCCCACAGACACGTGGAGCCCTCCCCAGGGTCCACCCACATTCCCGAACGGGTTATCTGACTAATGACAGCCCCCACAGGCCAACACTTGTCATTTCCAGTGTACTTTGTCCTCACTCACGCACACACTGAGAAACTTCCCAGGAGGTCACCCATCATGATCACTACTCCAGGACAAGAACACTTAACTGTGGAGTTCTAATCAGATAGGCTCGTGAAAAGGAAGGTGCACCTTGTATACATGAGTCATATCATTTAGTCATATAACCCTTTATCGTTTGGGGATGTTACAATCACCCCCCTTTAGAGCACAACGCCCTCGTTGTGGGCCCTACATCTCAACCCTGGCAGTGCACCGCACTTAAGGCTGTGTTCCTCCTCTGATACCAAATGTGACAACTGGGTCCCAGTGACAGCACAGCCACCCCGCCTTAACATGGTCGTCGGGTACTGGCCTACCAGGTTCCACAAGTTGCCCCCACAGACACGTGGGGCCCACCGCAGGGTCCACCCACATGCCCGAACGGGTTATCTGACTAATGACAGTCCCCACAAGCCAACACTTGTGCTTTCCAGTGTGCTTTGTCCTCAATCACACACACCTCGAGAAACTTCCCAGGAGGTCACCAATCATGATCACTACTCCAAGCCAAGCACACGTAACTGTGGAGTTCTAATCAGACATGCTCCTAAAAAGGAAGGTGCACCTTGTTGACATGAATCATATCATTTAGTTATATAAACCTTTATCATTTGGGGATGTTACAATCACCCCCCTTTAGAGCACAACGCCCTCGTTGTGGGCCCTACACCTCAACCTAGGCAGTGCGCCGCACTTAAGGCTGAGTTCCTCATCTGATACCAAATGTGACAACTGGGTCCCAGTGACAGCACAGCCACCCCGGCTTAACATGACCGCCGGGTCCTAGCCAACCAGGTATCACCAGTTGTCCCCTTTAGAGCACAACACCCTCGTTGTGGGCCCTACATCTCAACCCAGGCAGTGCACCACACTTAAGGCTGGGTTCCTCCTCTAATACCAAATGTGACAACTGGGTCCCAGTGACAGCCTAGCCACCCCGGCTTAACATGGCTGTCGGGTCCTGGCCTACCATGTACCACCAGTTGCCCCCACAGACATGTGGGGCCCACCGCAGGGTCCACCCACATGCTCGAATGGGTTATCTAACTAATGACAGTCCCCACCGGCCAACACTTGTCCTTTCTAGTGTGCTTTTTCCTCACTCACACACACCTTGAGAAATTTCCCAGGAGGTCACCCATCATGATCACTACTCCAGGCCAACCACACTTAACTGTGGAGTTCTAATCAGAAAGTCTCCTGAAAAAGAAGGTGCACCTTGTTGACATGAATCATATCATTTAGTCATATAACCCTTTATCATTTGGGGATGTTACAATCACCCCCCCCCCTTTAGAGCACAACACCCTCGTTGTGGGCCCTACATCTCAACCTAGGCAGTGCACCGCACTTAAGGATGGGTTTTTCCTCTGATACCAAATGTGACAACTAGGTCCCAGTGACAGCCTATCCACCCCGGCTTAACATGGCCGTCGGGTCCTGGCCTACCAGGTACCACCAGTTTCCCCATAGAGACGTTGGTCCCACCCCAGGGTCCACCGAAATTTCCAAACGGGTTATCTGACTAATGACAGTCCCCACAGGCCAACACTTGTCTTTTCTAGTGTGCTTTGTCCTCACTCACACACACCCTGAGAAACTTCCCAGAAGTTCACCCATCATGATCACTAATCCAGGCCAAGCACAATTAACTGTGGAGTTCTAATCAGACAGGCTCCTGAAAAGGAAGGTGCACCTTGTTGACATGAGTCATATCATTTAGTCATATAACCTTTTATCATTTGGGGAGGTTACAATCACCCACTTTTAGAACACAACAACCTCATTGTATGCCCTACATCTCAACCCAGGCAGTGCACCGCACTTAAGGCTGGGTTCCTCCTCTGATACCAAATGTGACAACTGGGTCCCAGTTACAGCATAGCCACCCCGCCTTAACATGGTCATCGGGTCCTGGCCTACCAGGTACCACTAGTTACCCCTGCAGACACGTGGGGCCCACCCCAGGGTCCACCCACATGCCCGAATGAGTTATCTGACTAATGAAAGTCCCCACAGGCCAACACTTGTCCTTTCCCGTGTGCTTTGTCCTCACTCACACACACCCTGAGAAACTTCCTAGGAGGTCACCCATCATGATCACTACTCTAGGCCAAGCACGCTTAACTGTGGAGTTCTAATCAGACATGCTCCTAAAAAAGAAGGTGCACCTTGTTGACATGATTCATATCATTTAGTCATATAACCCTTTATCATTTGGGGATGTTACACTTTTGGAATCTGTAAATGAAAGAGTAGAATCTTGAGTTGCAAGAGACAATTGTCTGAGGGCTTCAAGAACTCCAGCATTGAGGAAGGACTTATTACAGATTGGATCTTGATTTGTCGACTGTGCTGGATGGGTATTTTTCTTAGACACATTCTTACTCACTTTGGAAACCACTTGTGGATGAAAGTGGTTATTATGGGTAGGTGTATATGCCTGCTCAAGAGAAAAGGTCAAGTTAGGATGATTATCTCTATTCAAATCCGGTGTATGTGTCTGACTTGATTGTCTATATGACATGGGGAAGTATGCCCCACAACCCTCCTTGACTGGGAAAGAAGTGTGTATCTATTCCGTAGTGATATGTTGATGAGTCACTCCACTGATTGAGATAGATTTATGATTCTATAACTGTGATGTTGCTGATGTTGTTATAATATTTTGATAGGTATCGAGAATATGGGCAGAGATTTTCTTTTTCTCTTTCACCATTGTCAGAATGTGCTTGGTGACTTCAGCTATCGGAAAGGGAATATACATCCATTTTGTGCCTGGAGTAGGTGTATGTGCCTACTCCTATCATCCATTTTCTATCAATGAATTCTGAAAGTACTCATATTGAGGGGCAAGAAAATTGTGTCTGGCTCATGCTTGTCAGTGGAGATTTCAAATTGACATCTCCGGGTGCTACCAAATGAGATAGTTGGTTATCCTGATGAATTAAAGGTGTATGTGCCTACTGATTGTTCTCCACAATATTTAATTGGTGAGTTTCTTTGGTTGCAGTCAGAAGAGTCTACTGACTAGTTGATGAATTATAAACAGGTGTATGTGCCTGCCTATAATACCCTACTGAAATTGCATGGTGGGATTGGCGTGTTACTGCCCGATGAGTCAGCTGGGTAGTAAAATTAGGACGGATGGGTGTATATGCATGCTCGTTGTTTTCCATCAAGTTAGCTTGATGGACATATTCGGAGGGGGAAGAGGTAAGAACCTGCTCCTTATTGGCCAAATTTCACCAATGGTGGTTTTTCTTGCATGCTCGTGTCTGAGGAACATGAGCGAACCCCTAAAGACTATACCCTCATCATGTTGAGTATGCACTAACGCATGAGTCTGGCGGCGATTGTTGATGGGAGACCACGGGAAGGACTCATGTCTTCTTGAATTGAGGCCTTCAGTGACCTCTTCAATCACCTCCCTATAATATTGGAGGGACTGGTGGTTGCACCCAGAGGATAACGACACGAAACGGTTGGAGACGGTGGTTGGTACCACCTGCATCTTGATCATTGGTCGTCGCTGTCTGGACAACCATTGTGAGTTATTAACTTGGAGGGCTTGTCTAGTGGCCTCTAGAGTCGGGATGGTACCATATTGATGGCATTCCTTAATCAATGCATTTGAGACCTAGTGTTGAAGATGCTGATTAGGTGATGTCGTCCTCAGAGCAGATGAGGATCCAATAGGATTAGCAGCCGCGGTATTCATAGCTGTGAACTTTGAAGAAGTCATTTGTATATTGCAGAGAGATCTTGGAAAAGAGTCCTTGTTTGATATAACAGACATAATCAAGATAATCTTGGCTAGACTACATTTTTGGATGAACACAAATGTGTTTGATTGCTCTGTTGTCCCTCATATTGAATTTAATATGGGCCTAACAAATAAGTAAAACATCATTTAATTTGGTTAAGGATTCACATCGGGTTCACAATTTTTTTTCTCCTGGAAATGGTAATGACCTTGTTTGTATAAGGTTCAAACATTCCAATTGGTTTCTAACGGGTTTACTCGTAGAACAAAAAACATCCAATGATTCTATATCCATTTTGACCTACTTTTTAAAGGCAGGTGATCATTAGATGTGGACTGATGAGGCTTAAGAATTTTCATTGGTCGAGAGGATGGGAGGTCATAATCATCACACCTTTTTTTGGGGGAATTATTTTCTACTCCGGGACTCTCTTATAGATTTAAGTTATGTTCATGAATCCTTCCTAATTTACCAAGTATGAAAATGAGTTTGTCCTTTAGATAGAAATCAACGATTAATAGGTATGGGATTTAGAGAAGTTTTTATATGAATTTGAGGTTATTCATCAATGGAGAATCATCATTAGAGATTCTTAGTCAATGGTATCCTTCAACAAATTATATTGAAATGTCTTGGTCATTATAATAACCATGCTAGTTTTAAAGCCACTCAGTGTGGCACTTGATGTTTATTGTCGTTCAGAAAGGCCGGTATTATTTCAGAGTTGGGATCGTACCCCCAGATGGGCTACCTACGTATCCTTATTAAAAATAAAGGAATCATAACCCACATAGTTCTATAGGAAGGATATATTTTAAGGTTATATGGGATAGAAGAAAGAAATACAATTAACGAAATATGTGCTTGAACCTTAAAAGGACTTCCTATGTACTATAATTTTAAGGCATAGATCAAAGTCCACGTAGTTCGGGTGAAGAAGTATGAGGTTTATGCATGATTAATGGCCCAAAGAGAGATTTTGTAATTACCTTTACACTCTAAGCTCACGTGAGTCATGCTCGTAGAGAGAAATTAGAGGTATCAGTAAATCTGATGATAGTTCCATGAAAGATTTAGTTATAAGAAATGAGTTGGGTATTACATATGTATGACTGCCCAAGAGCAAGGTCCATAAATGTATTTGTACTTTATGGAGATTTGGGATTTTAACCCAGGACATACTCCTGAAAAGGAAGCTCAATGTAAGAGGGACTTATTTCTGAGAAGCAAGCCCAAATCAAAAGAAATTAAGACTAGGGATTACTCTTGAGGAGGATGCCCAGATTAAGGGAAATTTTGATTGGGGCTTACTCCTAAGAAGGAGGCCCAAATTAAGAGGACATGAAATTTGGGTCTTACTCATGTGAAAGAGGACCAATTAATTCATCTTAGATAAGGAAGCCTACAAATTAACCATGCCACAAATGGCTTTGAAGAGGATTTTAAAGGCTATATTTGAAGAGGAGAGGTGGATTTGAAGAAAGGAGGTGACTAGGAAGGAGGCACACAAGTATTGTTCTGGTGCACATGTCCTAGTCACACTAGTATTCTTTTGTGACATGAGTCACCTTGGGATACAAGGACTCCATAAGGTAATAATTGGGAGACATTGAACTGAAACCCTTAGTATCATCCCTAGAGGTTTCCAGAAGAGTGGCGCGCAAGTTCCCTTGAGAGGGAATGGTGGCGCGCAAGTGTCTTCACTTCCTTCAAGGCCTAGACACTTAGGTGTGAATGTATTGATGAGTTATAATAGTTAAGACCTATTCTTCCTCTATAGATCTTCTATTCTAGGTAAAGAATTACCTTATAAGAGTTTGAAAGATGTCAAAAAAGACTTGGGAAACCAGAGATTCAATCTGAGTTTTGGAAAATTCCACCTTGAAATGGGCATCCCACAGGGGCTATTTATAGCCCATTGAACACCATGGGCGAAAAAAAGAATTGGGCACACATGTGACTTGCACGACCTAAATGTGGCGTGCAAGTGACTTGCGCGACCAGAAGGAAACTTGTGTGACCTCTTCTTAAAGGGTTCCTTGTTCATGCATTTGTCAATTTTTGAAGTTCTTCAAAGGATGACTCTTCCTGTTCTTAAGGTATTCCTTTTTTCCATTCGTTAGACTTTGTGATGGAACAGAGTGCCAACAGTTCTTTTTATGCACTTCAGGACTTTACTAAATTTTACCGTAGTTAATATAGATGACCCTTACATTTATATGGTTTTACTCATTTTTTTTAATGAACCTTATAAACATAGGATGTATAATGGAATTTTATAAATTATGATTTAACAATAAAATTACATAACTATATTCTATCCTCATGACCCTTCTCCATACTTATTAATAAAATAAAAAAAAAATTAAATACCAATATCAATCACATTAAAATGATAATTACTCAATATATATTCTTAAAAGTAACACAAATAATTATTTAATCATTTTCATTAGGATCTTTATTATGCACACTTTTCGATTTTTTTCAACATTAAAAAATCACTACAAGATAAAATCATATCATATGTTATAGAAGAAAAAAACTTATTGTCACCATACCAATAGATAAAGTAGTGTTATAAGAGAATTTTAACTATTTTGGATAAGAAATTTTTCCCAAAAATGGATTTTGATGATCTCTCCATCAATTCTTTAAATCAATTGTTCCCACTATTTTTTTAAAAATATATAATGTATTTAAAAAAATATATAATTATAGAGTTATTTACATATCTTCCTTTGAAATCAGAAAATGAATCATTATGGGGGGAATTCCCAATGTCTATCAAGTAAAAGGGAATGGAGTAAATATTCATGTTCTTCCTAAAATTATAAAAAATGTCCTTGGGAATTTATTAAGGGAAGATATTAGCAATTTGATCTTTGGTAGGAAATAATTTCAAATATATTACCCCATTGTAAACTTTCTCTTTGGTAAAGTGAATCTTTATATCAATATTATTTGAATGGGTGTGTTGTACTTGAATTTATGAGAGGTAAATTAAACATTGTATTATTATGAAATAATTAGTGTTTTATCTAATTTATAATCAAATATTTTTATTTTTATTTCCTACAAATATTTTTGGTATAGGAACATAATATGGCCACATATTCAACCTATGTGGTCCCCAATATAGCAATGTTCATCCTTCTATAGTGCAAGCTCACCCTGCTTCATTGCAAGAGGAAATCCTCCCCTTATATATACTTCCTATCATCATAATCACCTACCCAATCAACATAAGTAAATATTAAAATATGAAAGTACTCAAATTTTTTAAATATTAGTCTATAACCTAAGGATATTTTGATATACTTCATAACTCCCATATCATCCATTATATAAGATTCCGTTTGAAAACATTGGTAGTGTAGACCCCAGATCACTGAATAGGAAATAACAATTCTTGATGAAATATAATAAAGTAAAACAATAATCATTCTTTAAAACAAATTTTGATTTACAATTTCTCCTTCAATATCATTTCATAGTTTCATTCCATCTAATATAGTTTTGGATAGTGGTTTAGAGTCTTCTAAAAAACATCTTCAACAATTATTTAGAAAAAATTCATCGGACATAAAAATAAAAACTTATTTTCTACATAATTTGAAATCCAAGAAAACATTCCATCTCTTTAAGCATGTAAATCTCATGTTTATTCATCATTTTCCTAGAATTTTTTTACATGCACTATTTTATCAACTTCAAGAATAATACCATTATAAAAAAATTACATGGATAGTATCTGGTTCCATTTCCTCTATGTATAGTTTGTTGTTAACATTTAAATTATGGAACATCATTTCTTTTAGGTTGTCATCCATATTTGAGTACCAGAATAATAGGGCTTGTTGTGTCCCATAAATAGTATTATTCATCTTGAAACCCCCATTTCCATCACCATATGGATCAAATCTGTGAATTTTGTCAATGGATAATTCTTCTTCCATCAATCAATTCTATATAGAATATTTCACATCAAATTTATATATTTTTCACATTCAGTGAGCATGAACAGTGACTAATTTTTATAAGGATTCAATACTTGAAAAAATAGAAACTATTTCTTTAAAATCAACTCCATCTACCTTTGAATATCCTTCACACACAATTTTGGTCTCCTTCCTTTTGAGTTGTCATTTATTATTCAACTTAATTTTTGATGCCCACTTGGTTAAAATACCATTTTTTTCTGAGGAAATTTTTTCACATGGAATTCCTCTCAATCTTATCTAGATCCTTAAGCATTAATTAAACTCAATATTTTTTCTTAATAACTTTTTCCATTAAATTTTGTTCAAATTATGATCTAAATGTTTTATAGTTGTAAATACTTCATCATCATCTAGTATATACTATTCCACTGTAACTTCTAATTATATTTTTTTACATCTGTATGATTCTTTATCATATGATATTTTATTTTCACATTTTCAAAAAACCATTCTACATCCCTAGTTTGATCAAATTCAATATAAGAAACATGTGCATCATTATCAACATGATCCTAATTGGTATTGTAATCATATTCTTCATTTTTTTAATTTAAAAGAATGGGGGGAAACATAACGTACAAAAAAAATATGGTCTACAAAGGGAAAAAATGTAAACTGAGGGAATCCACAATAACAAGATTCACCCCCTCGATATTTTACTAATTTATGTTGTAGAATCATGAATTAATTGAGCCTTGAACAATGAGAGATTCCATATTATCATCCACCTTGTTGACCTCATGCAAAGTGTTCCCCAACTGTATGTTGGATAAGATTCTATAGAACTCCTTGATATGGTACAAGATGTACCATAGAATAAGTTTGGTTCTTTGTAAGTAGTTTAAGGGGATTTGAAATTTTGTTTCAGCTTAAAATATTTAAATTCCCCCTTGACTAAATAGAGTGAGATCTAATAGAAAGGCAAGAGCCTCTGCTAGTAATGATGTGTTGCTTCCATGGAACATCTTGAATGCAAACACAAATAAATTGATGGATTCATTAATCACCACTCCTCCCCTCATGTCCCCTTCAATACAGGAATCACCTGTATTGAGTTTTAAACTAGATAGAGGTGGACCCTAGAAGACCCAATTACTACTAGAGATACTAGCCAATATACCATTGGTGTTCGTTTTCAAAAGATGAAGAGGGAGAGTATACATCCATCCATCGATACATATGTAAAGATCAATCAAGAAGATACGAGAGCAAGCATTGATGGCCCTCATAGTAGTGACAATCCCCTCATATTTAGATTTTTTGAAAACATGTAAGAGACACCACACACCTGTATTCAGAATAGTCTCCCTGGTCGTCTACTCCAATACCTTATTGTTGAACCATGAAACCAATGGATGAAGAAGGAGTCTTCAATCATGGGATGTGATTGGAAAACAATGAATGTTCAGAAGTTGAATCAAACCTATAAATTCCATTATCCTTTTAAGAAGAGGTGTCCAATTCTACCCTCTTTATGATCGTTGCAGTATGAACATCAGGAAGCCAAGGCAATACACAATTTTCTAAAGTTCTCATATGTATCCACTATATCATTCCTAAACATCAAAGTGAGGAATTTAAAGATTTCTGGTCTTCACAAGATCCATAGGATTTCATTTCACCAGTCAGTCTATGTTTGGGAAACCAGGATTCAACAAGAGTATTTGGACTGGAAGGTACCCAAGATAGAGGGGTAAAAACACACTTGTCAACTTCCAGATTAATGTAGATGTGATGTAACTTCTCTTGTTAATCCTTCTCTAACACTGCCTTAACAAAGGCTAGGAATTTAATTTCCTCCTCATATGTGATATTGTAGGCTGGACAACCTAGGAAACCGAGAACGCCACTTGCCTAGTTTGAATTCTACGACCCTTTCCCTTCACCAATAATCCACCAAACATGGTCTTGGATAATAGAGAATAGGGGGAGAAGCATGGACATAAAATGAGAGTTTATCCCTTCATTCATCAATGATATGTCTCTAAGATTTCTTCCCATGATCTTACCTGATAAGGTATAATATTAGTGGAGCTCCTAGACTAGTTTAGAATGCATGAAAAGAAGGGTATCGACAAGACTGTGAACACAGATTCCACCTTCCGGAGTGGATCTCGCTATCTTTCTCCATGAGACCTAGGATTGTTTCCCATCATCGCAAAAATCCAAAATTAATTGGTCCAAGATCTTCTCTATATTTAATATGAAGACCTTAGGGACTTTATTGGATGAGAGAAAATGGATAGGGGTTTCAAGAATAATAGTATTCACCCGTGCAATACGCTCCCCGAATGAAAAATATCTATTTTTTAGAATTGATAATTATATCATTAATACTGCTAATAATATGATTAAATCCTCTAATACAGAGAAATATTGAGGAGATAGGGGTGGAAAAGTAATTCATTAGCATGCATCTACATTGATTATCAAGAAGGTTATAAATAGAGGTTCCCCACCTAGGAGTGCATTTACTAGAAATGAACACATTAATTTTGATCTTGTTGATTACATGTATGATCCTATGGATATATAGATCATGCACCATGATATGTCCATGAATATATCCCAAGTTCATATTCAAGAAAATCATGGTATCATCGGCGTACATGAAATGGGATATGTAGGGGAATTCCACTTTCTTCTGTAGGGAAGCATCATTCCATTGTTCAAGATTTTCTGAATAAGGTGGTTGTGGATCTATTACTAGAGGATAAAGAGACTCTAAGAGAGGGAGTATCCCTACCTTAATAAGTATGAAACCTTTATAAATCAATGTGACTTACCCATAAAATGGACTTCCAACAAGGAAGAACTAAAGAACCAAAAAAATAAGTTCAAACAAACAGGGGAGAATCCCATACCTAGAAGTACCTTGTTAATGAAACCCCATTTGATATGATCATAATATTCATTCATGTCCAGTTTAATATCAATATTTGAGCAATTTTCCTTGGTGTTAATGTCCATGACCATATATGGTGCCAGGGAAATTGCACCCTCAATAGAGCGACCATTCAGAAACTACATCATCTAGAACATGGATTTGGGTTTATTTTCTATAAGATTTATAGAATAAATCATGTATATAAAATAAATCATATTTTTCTAGTACTTCTACAATTTTCCATTTCACAAGTATTATATAATGGTTATCTCTTTGGGATTCTAATGTATTTTCTCCACTTATTGTTTTGAATTATCTCCAAACTGGTACTAATAAGGACTCGAAATCTGATAACAACTGATTTCATTTGGTACCACATCTCATAATAATTGGTGATTAAATTATATATCATTAAAAACATGTTTTTTATATAAAAATATTTGAATATATCATCTCTCAAATGAAACATTATCCTATTGGACTTAGCATTAATTGTTCTTCCCATTTCAAAAAGGCTTCTTTTAATTCTTTATGCCACTCTACATTGGTGAGGAGTGTAAAGATCTCTAAATTTGTTTTTACTCCCATGAATATAAAATAAGTATTATAAATAATTTAATTAAACTCTATTACATTATTTGATCTATATATCATGATATAAACCCCATTTTTTCTCTCTATATCTCTTTTGGAAATATTAAACAACCAAAATTATTCTGAATTGTTGTTTATAAAAACCACATCAATCATTCTCATATATTCATCAATAAATATTGAAGTAAAAAATGGAATTATTTAAGTCTTTTATTTGTTTTAAATCTTTAATGATAAATATTGAATGATATTTGAATTTATTTTAATGTGTTATAAATGTATTTGAGATGTTTCTTGAGAGGATGGAGATTAAAATAGATTATTTGAACTAGTTTTGAGTAGTTTTCATAAAATTTTCTCAATTATATATGATATTTTTGATTAAATAACAAAATTTGATTATTTCATAATATATATTAGTTTCATAATACATTGAAAAGATATCATAAGATATTTTTCATTTCATAATATATTTTTTATTTCAAAAGATACTTGAATTTTCAGGACATGTTTGATGATTCCTATGATATTTAAGGCTCTTAAGATAACATAGTCTAAATAATAATTTATAAGTTGATTAAGAAATTTTAATCCATGTAATAATTTTAGTAAAATTTAAGACATAAAAATTCTTAAGAAAATAATTTTTTGTTTTGATAAAAATGAAAATGACTAAAAATAAAGATTCATCTGAAATGAGTTGTATGTTGAAAAAACTCGAATATCAATTATCAAAAGTTGATAAATTGTAAAATTTCTAGAAAACCCTTCTAGAAGTTTAATTTAGATGATGTTGTTATAATTTTTAATTTATTAAATATAATAAAATAAATTTGAAGAGATTAAATATTAGGTATCAGGAAGGAAGATATATTACATTAAAATTGGTGGAATTCAATTGAAATATGAGACCTAATGATGAAATTACATTTTTGTATTTGAAGAAAACAAGTAGGTATATTTTCATGTATTCTAAATAAAAAATTACATAACTCAAGAAAAATGATATAGAAAATATATTTTTTCTTTTTTACAGTTACTTTTTGAAGAATTGGTGTTTATTTTCACCCCCATACTGATTTACAATGTTCACATCACTAAAATTATCATGAAAAAGTTATATATCTATCTCTATTATTATTTTGAAATTATCTTTTTCCATCATATCCATATTTTAGCTTACATCTAATATTATCTTTATCTAGAAACCTGATTATGTGTTACCTAGGGTAAAAATTATAATTACCACTTATCCCTTCAGGATATTTCTTTATTCATTAGCATATCATGGTTTTAAAACCATGTTATTATCGAATATCGAATATTCTATTAACAAAATATAAATTATAAGGTTTTAATTTATTTAAGAGAATATAATTTAACACCTTGATATTGTATAATATACTTTTTTTTAAATAAATTGGAAGTGTTTGATTGCTTGTTTTACACTCAACCTTGAGTCTAAATGATCTACGATATAGTAACCCTTCATAACATAACTATTGAATTCCAAGATATGAATAGTAATTATTACTTTATGAAAAATATAGTGGTTTTAAGCATTGAAAATTTATTGAGTTATTCATAATAAATTTGTGAAAATGTTTCATTAAATTCATCTTTTTCTTCAAAAAAAATTCTTTAAAAATTGTTTTAATTACATTTTTTTGGAAAATTATAATTATTTTATACCATTTCTAGAGATTTTATTTTCAGAAATAAATATATTTTTTAAATATTAATTTCTATTTTATCATGGGGGAATTTCTAGGATTTTTCTAGAATGATTTATTTTTCAGATAATGGTGAATAATATAGATTTTTTTATTAAAATTTTCATTTAATTTCAAGAAAAACTCTAATTATTTTTTTAATTTTATATTAAATTATATAAGATTCGTTTAATTATAACTAATCTAATTAATTACATAGGAATCCTCATTATAATTTTTTTCTATGATTTATTTTTTTGGCTTAAAAACATATTTTTATAAAAACCATTTTTATGTGTGCAATGAGTTTTTATCTTAATAAATAAAATTGATGAGCATAATGGGGGAAATATCTCTCTTCTCACAAGAAACCCTCATCATGAACCCTAATCCAATAGGCACGAATGAAGCTTAATCCTTGACACTCCAAATCTTCCTTGCTATGGAATCTGTTGATCTGAGTTAGGAGTGTTATCCTGATGAGAATTGAAACAAAGAGATGGTGGAGAATGCTCTTGAAAGAATCAAACTATCTCAACCTTCAAATGTGACTCCAAGAGGTATCTCATTTCATGACATCATAAAGGTTCCTTCTCTACTTGTACGTTATTGAAAAATCGATCTTTGATTAAAAGACTTGAAGATGTAGGGTTCTCTATTGAGGCTGATACAGATGTGATTCAACAACGTCAAAATCATTGTATGTTTTCTATCCTGTGTGAAATTTCATATAAAAAAGGTGATAAACCCTGGTCGTATCATGAACTAAAACAACGTATTTCTAGCTTCTAGGGTTTTACGAACTAGAAATCAATTCCCCAAGGTAGAGCGTATTTTTACATGCTTTTTAATTCATATGTTTACCTTTATAGTGTCCAGAGATTAGGAAACCTACAACATAGGCATGGTTTTCTTCGAATATCAGATTGGGATTTCAATTATAATCCAAATAATCAAAGGAGTAAATCATCACAGGTCTGGGTTAGATTCCATAACCTTAATTGGTTATTTTGGTATACGAATATCTTTAACGATCACTCTTCTTTCTTTCATACTCCATTAAAGATAGATCAAAGAAACCTAAATGATAATCTGGGCCTGTTTTCTAGGATGTTGATTGAGATTAATCTAGAAACCATACCACCTCATTCCATCATCTTCAATTCCAATACGTATAATACTGTGGTTAAACTAGAATATGAGAAATTACCTCCCTTCTGTAACTTTTGTAAGATTGTAGAACATTCAGTCCAATTTTTCAGAGTGGTACATAGGTTCTCCCAAAATGACTCGGAATGGACAGAATTGAAAAATATAAGAAGGACAAAGGCCCCCTGATAAACCAGGGTCCTCCAAACAAAAAGATTAAACTTTGATTGTAAAAACACATCCTATGCATAAATATTCATGGGCGGACTTGGTGGAGGGTCATGATAGATAGATTGAGGAACAGTACATTAGACACAACATTGAATGTGAAATTATTAATATTCTAGAAAAAACAAACTTTGATGCCCTAGATAAATCTAAGATGCTGTTATCACTTGTTTTGGGTGATGAAAATGAGCCTGACCTCGTATCTCTTACCCCAAATTTCTAAGCTGAATTTTCTAAGGGTAAGAATATCTCAAACCAAAGGGTGACTAGGATTGTTTCTGGGGCTCACTCCTCTCTTCTGTCCTATTTCAATGCACATACATGCAATTCTATTTCTGTGCAAAGGGATAGTACTTCTATTAATCTTCCACATAATCTCGAAAAAACATCTCTTGTGGATAAGAAATCCATCATTATCCCACATGTCCTAAAATACCACCACCCTCTAATTATGTTCCCTATAATAGTGATGTTGCTGCTATCAACTTCTCTAAAATCCCCCTTAAGGGGATTGAGCAACCGGGCACTTCTAACTCACTTTCATCATCCATATCACAGTTCGACAACATACCTAATAAAGGAGAAATCATCATCTCCCCAAATGTTTTGGTCTTGGCCCACAATGAAAATATCATAAATTTAGATGTTGTGAAATAGTCCAGTCAAGCCTCTACTCTTTCCAATAGCACTCTACCTTATATTTAATTTTTTCAATGCAATGTCAGAGTAGAATCATGCAACTAATTTATGTAAATAGGAGAAACATTTCCCACCTAACAGTGAGTTTTCGCCGAGAAAAACCAGAGGGAAAAACTCTGGAAGTAAAAAAATAAAGGGGGTCAATCCCTAAAATCAAGACTTAATGCATCTTTTGTTTTGGAATTGTTAGGGTATTGCAAACCCAGACACCCTAAATGTTTTAAAAAGTCTCATTAGCATTCATCGTTCTAATATTATTGTGATTGTTGAACCTAAAAATAATTTCACTGCTAGATTTATGAATATTTGTTGTCATGGATTTTCTTTCTTAGGATCTTGTAGCAACTGCAATGGAGTTGAAATTCTCTCTATCTTCTTCCATTCTTCCCTTTGAAGTGTGAAAATTTTTAGTATCACTGATCAATATTTTACATTTTAATACTAATTTTATCACACACATTTAATCAATACTCTTTTTTATTCTAATAAAAAATATTCGGATAGAAAACCACTTTGGAATGAATTCTCCCACCTTGATAGAAAAATTCAGCACCTATGGATTTTGGTTTGTGACATCAATGAAATTATTTCTCCTATAGAAAAACATAGTCCTTCGAACACCAATATCTCTTTAAAAGATTTTAATGCCTCCATAGAGGATAATAACCATACTAATGTTTATCTCACAAGTTTCAAATTCACCTAGTATAGACATTATTACAATAGGGTGGTGTCAAGAGAACTTGATAGAGCTTTAATTAATGACTCAGACCTCGATAAATGGGAACATATCTCGAGCATTACTCTTCCTAAGCTAGCTTCTGACCACAATCGTATCCTGGCCAGTTATGCTTAGAATTTTCAAATGAATAGTCTCCCTTTTAGGTTTAATAATTCCTGGTCCTCATACCCTGAATATGTTACCTTAATTAAAAAAACATGGAACAACATGTGTAGCACTAATGATTCCTTTGATTGCACCACTAAATTAAAAAATCACAAACTTATCCTCAAAAAGTAGTGCAAATCCAAATCTGATCTTATTGACAAGGAAATCCATTTCATTGAAAAAGAGCTAATTCAAATTCAAAATAATAACTCTACTAGATGATTTGTTGATAAACATCATAATGAAATTAACATATCTTCTAAACTACTTTCTATGCTCAAATTCAAATATATCATCAAAAATAAAATCTTCAAAGCCAAATAGGTAAATGATGGAGATATAAATAGTAAATTTTATGACTTCCTTCAAAGGGTTAGAAATTCCAGTAAGCCCCTCTCATGTTTAAGGGATGGCAGTAACCTCATTGATTTAGATGAAAATATTGGTAATCATGTTGTTTCTTATTTATACGACATCTTAAATGGCCCTAATATCAACAAATTCCTCTTGCCTAATGAAATCCTGAATATTGTAAGAGTTGAAGATAATCATTTCCTTAATTTCATCCCACAAGATAATTAAATTTAGGACACTATTTTCAGCCTTAACCCTGATTGTTCCCCTGGGCTTGATAGTTTCAATAACGGTGTTTTCCAAAAACACTGGGATGTCATTCTGAATGATGTATGTATCATGGTCAGAACATTCTTTGAAAAAGGCATTCTTCCTCGTGGTTTAAACTCTCAATTCCTTACACTTATTCCCAAAGTGGAAAATGTTTATGAAATCTATCTTTTTAGACCCATTTCCCTTTTAAACTCACTGTTCAAAATAATCACCATGATCATTGAAAACAAAATCTCCACCATTAGTATTAGAATTGTCTCCTGGAATCAATTTGGAATCATCAAATGTAGATCCATACAAGACTGTATATGTATCGCCTTTAAATCCACCAATATCTTAAATAGAAACTCTAGAGGTGGGATTTTTTTCCATAAAATTAGAAATCACTAAATCTTTAGATACTATTTACTGGAACGTTATATTTAAAGTGTTAGATAATTTTGGATTCAATGAAAATTTTATCAATAGAATAAAAACTATTTTAAACACATCCAATATCTTGGTTCTTGTCAACGGCTCTCATAGAGGCTACTTTAAATGTTCTAAGGGGGTCAGACAAGGTGATCCTCTCTCTGCCATTCTTGTCTCTATTGAAAAACATTACCTGAGTAGATTACTCTCTCTAGATATAGATCAAGGCAGGATCAAACTGATTCTTTCCTCTAGAAACCTAAATTCCCCATCCCATCTACTATATGCTGATGACATCATTTAATTCCTCCATGGTGACAAAAGTTTTATTAATAACCTCAAAACCACCATTTTTCACTATGAGGAAGTGTCTGGACAACATGTCAACTAGAAAAAATAATTCATATACATTGGTAAAAGATTACCCCCAATAGAAAATTTCGTACTATCAATGCTCTAGGGGTACATGAGGGGTCCATTCCTTTCACCTACCTTGGTGTCCCCATTTTATGGGGCCAACCCAAAACTATCTATTTTCATCACATTTTTGTTCAAATTCATCGGCAACTATCCTCATGGAACGGTAAAACACTTTAAATGGCGGAGAGAGTTTTCCTTGTCAAATCCACCATAGTCCCTAAATTGGTTTACTCTATGATGGTCTATAAATGGTCGAGGGTTATTTTAAAATGTCTTAATATTTCTATAAAAAAAATTTATCTGCAGTGGAAGTACTCTCGAAAGAAATCTGGTAATGATGTCAAGGTCTAGTAGTTGTAAAGCCATCAAGAACGGAGGCATTGGTATAAAAACACTTAAAACATTCAACAATGATCTCCAAGACAAACTCACCTGGTCTCCAATAAATAAAAATACTCTCTCCATGAATTTTCCTAAATCTTGTTTCTTTGAGAATCTTAAGACTTGTAATCATCATTATATGACTTCTTCTATTTGGCCCTCCATCAAATCTATTTTTTCCTCCATCATGGGTAATTCTTGATGGATTGTCAGCAAGGATTCTACTCTTAATTTTGTGTTTGACAAATGGACTGGCTCCCACCTCATTTATAAGGTTCCTAAAGCTTCTACCCATGTCTTAACTAATAGTACCATTTCAGATGTTCTTAATTCTAAAAGATTAAATTTAAATGATAATGTTAAAGATATTTTTGGGAACTACTCTTTCACAACTGATGATTATCTTTTGATTTGGGATCCCTCTCAAAATGTCTTTCTTGAGTTAAAATACATTTATAACCACTACTTTTCCAACTATGAAAATAATCGTAGCTAGGTTAAAAACATCATAAAAGCATGGATAAAGCCATCTCGCCTTACTCTTATTTGGAAAATTGTGCATAAAAAATCCCTACTGATATATGTATGCAATCTTATGGTATTAATCTTTGTTCTAAATGTAGAATTTGAAACCAGCATCATGAGGACATTAATCATGATTTCCTATATTGTGACACTATTTTTGCTCTTTGGAATTATATTTTTGATCTTTTTTAGTGCAAATGGATTTTGGATAACTTTATTTTATCTCAACTAAAAAGGACGGTTGATTTTCCAGGGTCCTTGTAAATTATAAACCTCTTTATCACAGCTGTTACAGAGCTCCTTCACATCCTCTGGTATAGTAGAAATTACCTTATCTTTAACAAAAACTCATTCAGATTAAATTATGGAAAAATGATGATTCTTATTTATATTAGAGAGGCTGGCTCAATTCAAAAAGACCAATGCGATGACTCCATTAAGTATTTTTCTATCCTTCACCGCATTGGAGTTAGTGGAAACTATCGGAAGCCCAAGTACACTATTGAAGTCTTCTTGATAGCTCATCCTACTGGATGGATCAATGTCAATGTGAATGGATCTTTAAAGGGGAACTCAGGACCCTCGAGCTATGTGGGAATCTTTAGAGACCATATTGATTAGATTCTAAGATTTTTCAATGGATGTTGTGGTCTCTCTTCTACTTTGGAGGCTGAAATTGTGGGTGTTATTCATGCCATTTCCTTTTCCAAAAGGTACAACTGGAACAACATTTGGATTGAGAGCGACTCCACAACTATTGTTCAAGCCATTTGGAATGGTGTAGCCCATCTTTCTTGGACTCTCACCTCCCGATGGATCGATTGTCTTAACATTCTCAGGAATCTCAATTTCATTGTCACCAACATCTACAGTGAAGAAAACATGATTTTTGATGGTCTTTCCAAAATGGGATTTCCTCATGACGTTGTTTGGAGGAATGACCTTCCTTCAGATTTGATTTCGTACTATATTAGAGACACTAGGAAAATACCTACCTTTTATCGCATGTATTTTCCCCTTGTACTCCTTTATTTTTTCAAATAAAATTTTGTGTTCTAGACTTTTACCAAACATAACCATCTTTGAAAAAAATATTAATAGTTTTACGTAAATTTATAGATTATTTATTAAATTATTTATTTTATCATTGAATTTGTTGTTTTTACAATGAAATTAATTGACGTAAATTATGTTTCATGCCTAAAAATGTATTATTCAAAAATGGGTTGTCATTGATGTTTATATAATATTTTAAATTTAAATTATATAGCTTATATAAATTGAGTTTGGTTAAATATATTCCTATTTTGGAATACAAATAATTAATATAATTTAATATGGTTAACTTAATATTTTTAGAGTGAATAGTAAAATTATTAAAAAAAATATTGTAGTTATAGAATTAACAGGTTTTCCAGAGGGAGTTAAACCATGATATAATGGTAGGATTTACACCCAAACCTATATAATTATTATTTTTTTTAATATATTTAAACCTTATATTATCATAAATTCTAATACTTATCCATTTGGATAAATATTCCTATTAATGTGGCCTCTATAATTGATTTTTTTTTTGGAAATTTCTTGTTCGTCCCTTCCCTAACATATTAAAGGGTACATATCCACGAAAATTATTCACACCATTTAAAACATCTATATTAGAAAATACCTTATAAAAATTCTTAAAATATTTTATCCCTTCATACTATATCTTTTTTTATGGCCAATCATTCAAGTCATAAGGTGTAATCCAAAGAAGGCCCCCAAAGGAGTTGTATAAATATTAACCCTGATATTTCATTTTTTATTTATTATTATACTTCTTATAAACAAGTTTTATCTATAAAAACATAATGAATATGGTATAAAAATATAATTAGATGTTTGTATGATGATTAAATCCCTATTTTTCAACTCTTATCTATCAAATGGAAAAAATGTATCACTCGTATGTACGTGTGGACTACCACCTCTACGTAGCAATATGATTCAATTACCATCTGAATATTTTATTATTCGATATAATGATGAATTTAATGTTTTTATTTGAAATTTATAACATTATTATTATTATATAATTAATTTATTTTTATCTTCATTCTAACTACAGAATCCCTTGGTAAACCATAACACCGCTCGTGAGTACGTGTGCACAACCAAATCCATAAATTGATGTTATTTTCTTATCAATTACAGTTTACTTGGAAAGTTACAAGAATATATTTAATTAAAATATAAGATATTTGTTATTTTTTTAATTATTCTATACTGGTTTATTATTATCTAACTTTATTTCCTTTCATTCATCAAAAGGTGGAAACATCACCTGTGTGTACATATGGATTGTCATCTCCAAGAAATGATATAATTAATTTTTCATTACCACTTAACATAATTCGTAATAAATATTTATAAAATTTAAATATATTATATTTATATCATTATTAATATTCTGGATATGGATGAACCATGATCCATGTTCAAGGAACAAATCTATCAAACTAATACATACATGAAAAACGAAGCAATTAACACCTGAAATAAAGACTTTAATATAATATTGTTAGTAAATGAGAGTTCAAATGACCTATGTGGATAAAATATGATATTATATGTTTGAATTTTTATTTTTAATAAAATTATAATAAATCTATGAATTTATTATATATGATTTCAGAGCTCTTAGGAATCATGTTAGATATAAGGTAATAGTTCGTCATCTCAATTTTTTTTCATTGGTACATGTTTGATGTTATGGAACTATTTATTTTTATGAAGTGTAATTTTTGATAATTTGACATGTTATATCCTTTATACTTCTTATTTAATGGTATTTAATGTCCAAATCAATATTATTTCAATCAAGTGGATTTGATTTGAATGTTACCAAAGCGGTAAGGGTTTACCATGTCAAATTTCCTTCATTGCGATAAATGTTATGTCAAACAACTATCTTGTTTTAAAAAGTGAATAAACTACCCAGTTGATATGTTTTATCTATAATATCATAATTCTATTGGTATTTAATGATTTTTTATTTTATTTATTTCATGGGATTAGGAATCAAATGTTCCCAACATGGTAAGGGTTTTAAATTACAATCTCTTTTTTTCTGGGATTTATTTTTCCAAAATTTTTAAATTATGAAATTATACAATAAACCTCTCCAAAATATTATATTTGTCTTTATACTATTGTAATTTCACGAGATTACTTGTTTTTATTCCTTTTCCTTTTAATTACTGAAGCTACCTAAATAATGTTTTAAGGGAATCTGACTTAATTTCTCACTTCAGTTGGGGATAATTTCTTCCACATCCATATTTTATTTAAAATCAATTCAATAATGCTTATAGTATTTAAAAAAGTATATATTATATAAATATTTACCCATGTTAAAATTTCTATGAAAATCCTTAAAATTAATCTTCTTATCCATTTTGGAATGATTTAATTTTTTCTTTTTAATAAAAATTTTAAAATAATCATTATTTTAATGTACACTACATGAATGCATTTCCCAAAAATATTGATAATGGTTTTCCTTGAATTTTAAATTATATGTTTATGTAGTTATTTTCAAAGAAAATTTTTTCATTAATATTTTGGAAAATTTTAAATTTTTAATCATTTTTTAAAAATTAAAAGAGTATTTTTCATAAGAAATAGGTACGTTATATTTTAAATGTATTTTCTATTTATAAAAACTTGATTTGTTGTTTCTTATTCATTAAAAGGGATATTATATAGTGTTAGAATCTATATTATTTCTCTAGATGGTTTTTTATGATGAAGATATTATTAGGAAAAAAATTTCATTTCCATTGTTTTTTAATCGATGTTATGATAAATATTTTCAAGATCATATATGTTGCATATGAATGGATTATGATTATGTGATAAGTGGTCCTATTATAAACGAAGGAATTCTTTTTATGTTATAAAACTTGGATGTGTTGGTCCATTATAGATATCCAATGCATTGGGTATTTTTGATGTAGTTTAAAAACTATTATGAAACAATGTAGTTAATAAACTCATAAGAGATGATGGAGTTAACTGGATTGAGGAAAGCCCTAAGAGAATGTGGGAAATGACTGGGTAGGAATTTACATTACAGGACATTATCCACAATTATAGTATTGTGATTGAACATTGACTAAGGAAGTGAATTTATTTTCTTTTTTAATTCAATAAACTTATTCCTTATTCTTATTTTTTGTATCATGGCACATTATTGATTAGTGATAATTATAAACCCTTATGTGTTATGTCTCTTGATTAAAATTTCTTTATTCGATGATTAATGATTAAATATATTTGACTAATTGAGTATGATTATTATATTTTATGATCATGTTCAAATACCACTATTCATATCTATTTATAGCTTTTGATCATTGATTATGTTATCCCAACTGGGTTAAATACCAAGATTGGGAGGCTGAATTAGTGTATGACATGTTAAAACAACTTCCCATCTCGATCTGGTTTTGTGGTTAAATGAAACACTCTACTATGTGTTTCTCATAACAATATATTAGAATATATGAATGAAATATCGAGACAACTAAATTTTACCTGGTTCACCAGCACTAGGAAACATCCCTTGAGTATACACAATCAATTTCTCTATGTACCAAATCCACTAAAGTTCTCTACTATTAAAAATTTTAGAGCAGACTCATTGTCCCTCTTCAATTACAACCAATCAAAATTTCAAATATCAGTGCTCTCTAAACTAAAGTTTTTCCACTAGTCTATAAAAATAATATTATTTTTATAACTTCAATAAATATTGTTTACAAATCAATTGGTGTATCATGAATCTCTAATTTTATCTACATGAGGAATAACTCATTAACATAAAATTACATGGAAATCCATTTCGGTTTGTGTAATATGAAATTTTTCTAAACCCAAATATAAATTTCATAAATCTTCACAATTCTTCATGATAATGATTTCTTTCTCGAATTTTTTTTATGAAATCCCACAAAATTTTTGAAACTAACTACCTTCAAAATTCTTGATAAAAATTCATGAAACTTTATTTCATCATGAATATTATGATCTTCTGAAAATATTACATTAATAAAAATCTTTTGAAAAACACGTTTTTGAATTTAGAGACTATATAACATCATTAAGGCTACTTATCTTCAAATGATGGGATATAAACCTATTTGTAGCTGTTATATCTCTATTAAAAACATTAAATATACCTACGTCCAATTTGTGAAACTCTTCATTCTTGTTCATGATCTTCTCATTGTTTATAAAAATTCTTGGAAATATTACATTTTCAATAATTATCATATTCATGAAACATAACATCATTCCTTCAAGCCTCAACTATCTTTCATGTAACATTTTTTCATGAATCTTCAATTCTTAACCATACACAAATTTAAAAAAATACCAAAATTTATACATTTCAATTGATTTTCCATATTTTTATATAGAATCCCTATAAATCAAACATTAATTAAACATATCCATTCCTCAAAATTTTTGACCCAGTAATTTGGTAAACTCTATAAAACAATACCAATTTTACAAACGATTCTCTGTAACACTTGCAAAGATTATAAGCCTATAACTTGAAGCTTTTTCAACATAATTAGTCAAAAAAATTCACTAGAACTCTAGAATTGACCTTCTCAAACATCTTTCTCAAATAACACAATCAACCCAAAAACACTACAAAGTTAACTTAAGGGATTTATTCCCAACTATCATTCCTTTAGAGTTTTTTGATAACACAACACAATTTGATACCTCTTTAAAGCATTTTCAATCTTCTACCAAATTTTTTTTGATATTCCAGATAGAGATTAAGGATTTACTCAACACACACTATAATACATTATGATCTATTCTTGGAATGAGAATGAATTGTAGCTTGTAAATATCATCAATTAATAACTTCATTCACAAAATAATAAACTTCATTAGTTGAAAACCACATCAGTCATGATATATAAACATTGATTGACCATATTTGACATCATCATATATAAAATTCCTCAAACATTATTTCTCCCCCTATATTATTCTCCCCATATGTTAATCAAGATATTTTATTCCCTTTTGTTAAATAACCCAAATGTCAAACCATTGGGGATTAAACATTATATATAGAACATATCATCATATAAGAGAATACCACACCATACATCAGGGAGAACTGTACCATGTCCATTCTTTTTCAAGGGTGGGTATTATTATAATCTCTATGATCCAATCGATGTTTTTTAAAATTATATTTGGGTAATACCTTCATCACAAGTTGTACAAAATATATTTATATTGGCACATACTCTAAATTCAAATTCCCATGCTCCACCTTATTTTTTATAAAATTATATTTTATGTCTAGGTGTTTCATCCATGAGTGATGGAATGCATTTTTTCTATGATTTATTACACTTGAATTGTCGCAACAGATTCTGATTTGAGACATCACTTCAAATACCTTATATTCAACCTTATATTTTATCCAAAATAACTTTCTGAAAGATTAGTAGTCATAATATATTCACAAACTATGGTTGATAGCCCTACAAATGTTTTTAATTATCATTAGGTTACAGAATTTATAAATTTATAAACATGAAATAGAACTACCACTAAATTATAGGGTATTATAGGATATGCAATTCTTAGTTAGAACTCATGGACACAGCGTTGGTGAAAATATTAATTAAATAACAATGACCTAAAATAATTCGTAATTGTTGAAATTGAATCTTATAGAGAGAATTGGATTTTGAATAATGGGGGAGAAGAAAATATAAAATGTGTGTCGGACAATAATGAATCGTGGTTCATGATATAACATGGTATGAAATACTAAATTAAAAATTATGTAGTAGTTGGAATCCAGTACTAGTGATTAAAATGGTCATGTAAAAAGATCTCCATTGCATGTTCCCTTTTTCTCATTGTCAAAAAATTCAGACTACAAAGAATGGGTAACCATAAACCTTATTTAAACATAGGGATTGGATTATCCAAATGGTCATGGTAGAACTCTAAAACATAGATCACATAATAAATAGATTTATTCAATAAATTTACACAATGATATTTCATAATAAAAGAAATAAATTATACACTTTTCCTAACCATTATTATAATGGTCATGTAAGAAGAATCATAGAAGATATAGAATTGATGAATAAATATAGAATCCCTAAATAAACTGCATTAAAATATAAAATACCTCATACATTCATTCTCCTTTCATCATCCAACCCTCAGCATAAATAAGTCACCTACTCTGCTAAACATGAGAGAATATATAAAATAATATATAAGAATCCTAAATAATGTAGGGAAGTAGGGCAGCACGACAGGTCTACCATCTTCTTATGTCATCCCTTTTCTAGGTTTCTTCAAATATGAATTTTCATAGTGGCATGAAGGTACTCTATTTATAGGATCTTTTGGGATCTTCCTGACACATTTCACGTCATGTAATTAGATTTAACTCAATGTAATTCTAATCCATATTTGGCTTTGCGTATTTTCATTCTTCATAATTCACATAAGCATATTTGAAAAATTGATTTCTTTTAGGATGTGTAATCGGGACTCACAACAAGTAATTATCTTTCACAAAGTGAAATGACATCACAACATCTCCTAGTGGTGGTGGACTCCCTTGATGAAGTCATGTTGTCTAATCGTATTACACAGTGTTTAATAGTTATTTGTCATGTTTTCAAGCATTCTCTATCATCAAAGACTGGGTGTCATACCCTTTTCATTATTTTTTTCAAAATTCTTTTTTTACTACCAAAAATTATAAAACAAGTCAAATAACTAAAAAATTGGAAATAATAGCCAATTAAATACTCAAATAAATATAAAAAAACACTCTAAAATGAATTCATGAGATACCCATATCATTGGTTCCTAGTGAAATGAAATCTTCTTTCATTCTTAGCCAAGCATTACACATTATTCCAAGATAGAATTCACCACATGACATTGATTTTATATGATATACTCAATCATCCCAATATTCATCTATATACCCCAATAAATCTTTATAATAGTTTTCATTTAAAAAAACATATTATCCATTATTCCCTTAATATATCAATGTTTTCATTATACTAAAATTTAGTGGATTTATTTGTGATTACACTAATACTATGCTTCTTGAAATGTGGAAAACAAATATCAGGTTATGTAACTATTAAATACAATAAATATCCAATTATCATCTTATATGTTGTGAAATTAACCATTTTACCTTCATCATGTTAGGATATTTTCATCCAGCAATCCACCAATGTTTTCATTTCTAAGGATTTATCGTTTTGAAATATTTTTAGAAAATTCGTGGAATATTTCAACTGCAAAATTAATATGATATATATTCATTGAATCACTAGTAATCTATGAAAAAATATTAGTTATCCAATCATTGACAGTTAAAACTAACATTTCATGATTTCTCTATACATTTTCACTCTCTTTCATTGATTCACACAATATTATGTCATCGATATAAAATAGCACCATCATCCTTTTATTACAATCTTTATTGATATATAGATTGTAATAAACTCCACTACATTGAAAACTATGCTTCATAAAAAACTAATAATATCATAAATATCATCCTCTTGATGATTTTTACAACCCATATAGTGCCTTTCTACGTCATAAAACACTATTCTCATCTTTATGAATGAGAAAACATCTATATTCTCGATATAGGCTTATTATAATAGAAACTCAATTTGAAATTCTAACTTTTTGTCCAACTAGAAATCATTTAAATCTTATTTCACTGTTATAGATAAGTATATGTGAATAGTCTCAAACCAGGAAATAGGTGAAAGTTTCTCATTAATATTTATTCACTAAATCTAATAATATCTCTTGAAAACTATGATCATGTTTTATCTAATTTCCAATTACCTTCATTTATTTTTTTCCAAAATACCTTTTTGGTTCTAATGAAATTCTTACCTATCAGTTTTGAAACAGTCTCCCAGGTTTGGTAGTTTTTGATTTGTTAAATCTCTTCATTAATATACTTAATTCAGTTATTATCTACAGATACATATTCAAAAAAATAGTCTATATCTATGATAGGATTGATTATTTCTATAAATAATTCATTCTCCATGTTCGAAACAACACTACCCAATCAGTGATTATATTTTTATAATTAATTGCGGCTATAAAAGTTAGCTTCCCTATAGATATAGATATGAAATTATCCTTATCATAATCAATATCTTCTTCTGAATTACCATTTTCTACTTCTACTCCCCATTAGTTTAATACCTCCTAAATATTTTCATCAGTTAATGGTTCACTATTTTTTTTAATATTCTATTTATTTTTTACTATAGTGACATCATTTTTTTCAACCACATATCCCAACCTTTTTAAGAATTTATATGATTTGGTTTTTCTTAAGTAGCCATGAAATATCCCCTCACCACTAAGAGATACAAATTTATTTTGTTTATCCTTATTGAGAATAAAACAATTATTTCTAAATATAATAAAGTATTTTAATGTTGTATTCTTTCTACACTATATCTCATATGCAGTATTTTCTTATTTCATACAAAAAAAAGACCTTTTGTATAAATATATCGATGTTAGTAATAATTATTTAATGAATTTCTTGGCTATGCCCTTTTCAATAAGTAGTATCCTGGACATTTTATTTTTGACCCAAATGTTTCTCTCAACCACTCTATTGTTTTAAGAGTTATCACTATAGAAACTTGATGCCTTATCCCATGATTCATGAGATAATTATTTACATGGTTTTTTGTAAATTTTGTACCATTATCAGTTTGAAATAATAGAATATTCAATCCATGAAACATTCTATCTTCCCTCTAATATTATATAATTCAACTAAAGACATCATACTTATGGGAAATGACAAATATCTATTCTATACTACTAATCATTTCTGAAAAGAACATAATACCTCTTCACATTAATAAACTATGCTGAGATAATCCAACACACATATTTAACCTCCATTTTAAGTACTCGAGATGAATTTTGTTCTTTTTCATTGAATGTATTTCTAATAATATTTTATTATTGACACGAATCGTATATGTGAGTACGATCATGTAATTTATTAGGGTGACATCTTTATATATGACATTTCAATATAAATTGTGGATATGGATGTCATGGATGGCCAATCCATTAATGAAATAATATTTTTTCCCCTCTATATAGAAAAAAACTACTTCTCTAATTAGAATGTTGAGATTTACCATCAAGTGATTTCCCTGTAAAAGAATATTTCAATATTTACCCATGAAAATACATAACTTCTTGGTAAATATTATAGCATGAAACGAGTCACACAATTGACTAACATTTAGAAATGTTAGACTGAGACCTTTTACAATCAATACATCATCATGTCCCACACCCTTTAATTCATACCTTTTGTGGACTTATATTATTAATCTTCATCATCTTATGATGGAATAACATCATATTTCATAGTTTAAATTTTATTTTTCCTTTTTGTATCATTTGATGACTCTTTGAGATCATGTTTATAACATCTTTAGGTCTACTTCATTATATTACTTCAAAATTTTTATGAGAAATATCTAGATTTTTCCCTAAATCATCCACACCAGAAATAGTGACCATTATTAACAGTCATGGAATATTGAACTCTATGTGGCCACTATTCTTTCTCTCGTTCCCTTCAATACATTTCTCATGGAACATACATTTTTGGATTGTACCATATTTCAAAAGATATTAAACCTATAATGAGGTGTATTCATGTAAATCAATAGTGTTCCAATGGTCATCACCTAGTATATATAAATCTTCTAATTCATATTCATACTGAAATTAATCTTTAACATAATAGTGGGTGATTATTTTCCAACATCAATCTCAAATATTTCAATTTTCAATTAGTCCCTATACAATCCTTTTCATTTAGATATGACTATTACTTCTATTTTTCTGGACCTCTATGCTCCCCTTCAAGCATTTTGGTCACCTGTGTTATCATCATTACCAATGACATACCTAAATTCAAGAATTTCTATCTCTTCCAATTATTTTTCAATTTCAAAATATTTCTCTTTAAGTTCATCAATATGTTAGGATTGATATTTTCCTATATTAGTAACACTATTGATCACTATTTATAATTCTTCATCATTGATCATGTACAAAATAACCATCTATATGTTCTCTAGCAATGGAAAATTAATACTTTCCATTACATCCATCATCTTAGACTTATCTTCTTCTTTCTACTGCATAATAGTTTGAAATCACAAACCAATCTATTGGAATTCTTCATTTTGGATCTCCAAACATCTATCTCCTCGTGAAACACTTATTATTAAGTCTTGAGATCAACACATCCTTCTATTTATTCTTCATCACTATCTATTTCCTACCTTATTTGAGAGTTCCTAAAACATCCACCATAGTATTTTCTCAATGATCCTTTCTGTCCTCCATCTCTTTTTACTCAGATTATTCCAATTAATCATTCTCTTTTGAATGTAAGTTCTTATTTATTAAGAAAACTTTCATCGCATATTTATTACCTTTCTTATAGGATAAAGTCATGTTCATGGTAATTTCAAATTCATCCTAATCGTTTTCATGGAATTTCATAGGGAATATGCTACAAGATATCCAATCATTACTTATCCAAAGAATGACACAATATGTTTCCCTTGAAATTTCATTTTACTCTTCATAGATATGAGGAAGGGAATGACCTGACTGTATCCATTTCATCTTCTTCTTATCCATCTTCAGCAGTGATCTTGTTCATGGCATCAAATTCCACCACATTGGACTTCCCTCTTCTCCATAGACTCATTATCATCTTTTCTTATCTCGTATTTAATTAGATTTCTATGAATGAAATCCAATGATTTTTTTTATATATTTATCTTTCATAACATGAACTTTTAGATTTCAAAAAGGTTGAAGTCCTCTAAACATTATATAAAAGATATTTACATCATCAAGAATTTCTATAACGCAATTTGTGTCTTTAAAAAAACATTCACCTGGTACAATAATTCATTTATAGAATCATTGGGGTGTATGACCAGGTCCTCATATTTTGTAAACATAACCTATAATTTTTATTCTCTAACATTGAAATTTATATCATTGATATTTAATAGTTTTCCCCCACATGGAATGTGTTGACTTACATGAAAAACAATTCTTAAAGATTGTATTAGATATTTATCTACCCAAAGAATTAATTCCATTTTCATCATAATATAATTCTATTTTGTGTACTTTTAATGAAACTCTACTATCCACACTAGTAGAAATACTATGCATCAGAATTTTAAATCTATCTATACCAAATGATTTATAGTTGTGATAAATCTTATTCATCCATATACAAAAATTGTATCCATCAATGATCAGAATCTATTTATGATTAACAACCACTATTGAAACCATTGAGAGTTAAACATTGATTTTAACCATTCCTTTTGAAACCAATGGTTGGCCCATATAGGTAAAATACCTTGAGTTGGTGGGTCAATAGGGTGTGAAATTTTTAAAAAACTAACCCTCTGGATATTTTTTCATCATTAAACAAAACAATCTTCTTTACCATCCATGTTGCAAAGTATGATAAAAAAATGAATGCATGTAGGGGACATAATCATTTAACATGTTTCACCCACAATAAGATATGTAAATGGAGAATACACAGTCTATGTTCATGTGTATCAAATAAACTATAGTTCATTATTATTAAAATGATTTGATCAGAATCATCGTTTGAGCTGGTTTACAGAAAATGTATGTCTGAAAGATCACCTCTCCCTCTACTAACATGTGGCAACCTGTCCTTCATTAGAATATTATTTTTGATCACTTTGATATTTTTTTGTTACACATCATTTGTTTCATCATTAAACTATAATTTTATCCACTTGGTGAATAAATATTTACTATATAATTACATGTAAATCAATTTTGGTTCATGTAGGATTCATCTTCACCAATCCAAAATCGAGCATTCCCAGAACTAATCAATTCTTCACGAAACTTTCAACTTTCATGAGCCCCACAACATTCACAAAACCGAAAAATTTTGTGAAACTACAAATATTCCCAAATATCTTTAAAATTTCATAAAACTTCTATTCTTTATGAAACAAATGATCTTATGAAAACCTTCATCTAATAAGAATATTTCATCATATGATTTTGTGAATGATAATCCGTTTAATTTTCGTTATGGATTCCTCTCATCAAATGAGGGGGTAGCCATCTATTTATAAATGTTTTCTCTCTGTGAAAATTTCTGGATCACCACTTCCTTTTCTCTGAACTCTTCATCCATTTTCTTCAAACTCCATTTATTCATTAAACATTATAGAATTTTTTATTTTCAAAATTTCACTTAATCACATAACTTACCATCTTACATTTTCCCCTTGTCCGTTTTCATGAAACATTTAATCATGAATCTTCCAAACTTCATGACACCAAAATTTTTAACAACACAAATATTTTTCAAATTCCATGCCTTTTCTATATTTTTATGAGGAAACTAAGGGAATCCGTCTCTCATGAAACTTTTATCTTTCCCCAAATTTTTAACCCCAAAAATTTTGAAAATAATGAGAAACTATTCCACCATGTACACACATTTCTCTATAACACTTATAGATCTTTTATACCTCTATATTAATTCGTTTTCAATATAATTTTTCCATAATCACACTAGAACTCAATAAATATCATTAAAAATATGATTTTTCATCGAACACAATCAACCATAAAACACTGAATTGTTACCTTGAGTCATTTTTTAAAAAAATCTTCCCCTTGGGTTTTGTTGAAAACTATTCACCCTTTGATACCACATTAATGAATATTTCATCTTATAATAAAATTAGCTTTATGAAATTTATGATATTGATTAAATAGTTTCACTAAAAACACTCTAAGCCCACATAATCCATGCTAGACATGAGGAACAAGAGTAGCGTGTATTGTTCATCAATGAATCACATCATTCCAAAAATATTTATCTATTTTAATTAAAAATCACATATATTGTGATATATAATGTTGGTTAGATCAAATTTAGTGTTGTTGTATTTAGAACCCCCCCTACTTCATTGTCCCCCCTCTCCACTTCTCCACTATCTGATCAATATATTTTCAGCCTTTCTCAAGGTTCAAAAAGTTTACTCATTTATGGTTGAAAAATTATAAATAACACATATAAATAAATAATTGAAATAAACCATACGTCAATGATAGGGTTCCCATTTAAACACTTTTTTAAGTGGGGGGAGTAGAATGAAATCCGAGAGATAATTGATGTAATTCAAAAACATCATTATGTAGTACCTTCTGTAGAATGTTTTCAACCTATAATTCTGTAGGCATATACACCAACTTCACAAGCCCATGCTTCCCCTTCCCCATGATTAAATGTTATTTTATTTCAATGTGATTCATCCACGAGTGATGGTCTAGACTTGTTCTAATATATAAAGAACATTAATTTTCATAATGGATTCTAATTAGAGACTTCACATGAACTCCAATATCTTCAAGCTTATATTTTATCCATAATAATTGCATACATGATTTACTATCTAAATTTTATTCAGATTTTAAGGTTCTTAAATAAATTTCATCTTGTTATTACCTGGCCAAGAATTATGAAATATTACAAGATAGAATAAACCACCTTATTTTGGTTTTCTATCTTCTTCTAAACTATCCCAATCTATAAATTTATAATCCAATAAATATTTATGATATTTAATATTTTATAGAAAACCAAAATCCTTTGTTCCCATGATATACTGAATTATTCATTTAACTTCATGTAAGATTATTTATTTGGGACTTATTTTATACCGTTTTTCATGGTATGTAAGAAAAAAAGTACCATGTTTTTTTTCTTGTAAATATAATAGACTTCCAATGATCTGCAAATATTCTTTGACATTAACCTCTTTTCCTTCCTCATATCATGATTGTTTCTCTTGGGTAGCCATTAGAGTTATCATTTCCTTGGAATTATCCATTCCAAATATTATCAATAACTCCCTTTTATATTTGGCTTGGGAATTGATTGTTCCATTTCATACTTGCATCACCTATAAACCAAGGACCTGTTAGTTATCCAATCATTTAAATATTGAATTAAATCATCCTAATTTATGTGAACTATTTTAAATAGTTTTATCTAATCACCGTATATTATGTCAATGACATACACTAGAACAATTATCCTTTGATTTCTATCATTATAGATATATATATATTGTACTCCACACTACCACATTAAAAACCCAGATTCATCAAAAAACAAATAAAATTATTGAATACCATGATGTCGGTATGTATTTAAAACAATATAGTACCTTTCATATCTAAAAAACTCTATTTTCATCTTCCTAAATTATAAAACCATCGAGCTTCTCAATATAGACATATTCTAGAAACTCATTAGGAAATTTGGCTTTAAATCTATTTGGAAAACATTGATCTTTCATTACACTATTATATCTAATAATTATAAAATATTCTTGATCCTTGTTGTAAGTGAACAACCCGAAGACAATTGTTACTAGATCTTCAGGGATGTTTAGACACAATGTGACAGAGGAAGGACAGGGATCCCAAAAATTGCTGAAAGAGACAAGAAAGTGTCTGGAGATTTGGGAGAGCAAGCTCTATGTAAGGATATAAAGGCACCTAATGGAGAAATAAAAGTACCAAACATTGAACCAATACTGGATAGTACCGAAAGCATATTGGTAAATAAGGTGGACGTTGGAATGGGTAATGTCTACAGATTGTCTTATAATCTAAGGAGTAAATGATAGAAGAAACAATATAGATTAATGCCTAAAATGAGATTATCCACAGGATTTAAGAGAGGTCTCTAAGTGTTGAAAATGTAGAAGAACTAAGTTAGTGGATCTCCAAACAAGACTGCATCATGGAGTGTGGTTTCAATGAAAGTAAGATCACCATGGAATAATTAATCCAGACCTGGGACAAGATGGCTGATTATTTTGAAGGGATTCTTAGGAATGATCTGAACACACAGGTATCCACTCAGAATTTGAAGCTTAATTTGGTGTTTGACTAGAAATTACTCTTGTTTTTAACATAATTATGGGATCATTTTGTGGTTGACACCTCTTCTTTGTACATGTGCAGGTATCCTACCTTTTCCTCAAAGGTTCATTGGAATAAAAATTTATCTTTCAGGTCAAAAAAACATCGATTCCCTCAATCTAGGAGAACCCCTTTCAAACTAGTCCTACATTATTTCAAATTAGCAATACATATTCATTTAGTTTATTCTGGAAGAACCATTTAGTCCTGATGGAATTCTTATATGTTGGTCTTGAAACAATCTCTCTGGTTTGTTTTCTTTCTATTTGGACAAGATCATCATTTGTAGCCTAAACTCATTTCTCATCTCGAGTGATTTCATAAAACAATTGCACTCCAGTTCAGATAGGAAGGATTCCTTAAATAAATATACCATTCTCCATGTTTTAAATGGAACTAATATATCAGTGATGATGATTTTCCAATAAATTTCTTCTTGAATATTTGGATTCTATATAGATATAGGTTTGACTTTATCCTTATCATCCTCATTATCTACATTTGAATTAGTATTTACCACTTATAATCCCCCTGATTTTCTTATCTCCTCATCACTATCATTAGGGAACTATTCATTTGGGTTTTGAATATTTTGTTCATTTTCTACTATATTGATTTCATTCCTTTCAACCACTTTTAATTGAAACTTGTTAATCAATTTATATTATTTAGTTATTATGAGGTACCCAAAAAATATAACCCCATCTCTATGAGATTAATATTTTATGTGTTTATCCTTATTGAGAATAAAACACTTACTTCCAAAGATTCAAAAGTATTTCAATGTTGGATTCTTTCTATACCATATCATGTATGATGTATTTTATTCTTTTGGACTCAATAAATACTTATTTTATATATAGATCGATTTCAATATTATTTTCTCCTATAATTTCTCTAGTATGCCCTTTTCAATATGAATTTTTTATTCCATGTTGTTTATGATCAGAATTATCCTCTCAACCACTCAGTTTTCTGAGGAGTTATCACTATATAAAGTTAATGAATTATCCTGTATTTCTAAAGAAAATCATATACTTTGAAATTTTATAATTATGTATCATTATCAGTTCCAAATTTCATATTTGTTTTCCAAGAATCCTTTTAGTTTCCCTTTGATATTGTTTTATGTATCTAAACACATCAAACTTGTTTAAAATGAAAAATATCTATTACATCCTACTAAAATCATCAATAAAAAGAATAAATTACCTCTTCTCATTAATGTATCAGGGTGAGATAGCTCTACACACATCTGTATGCACCAATTCAATAAATCTAGTTGATTTTTGTTTATTTTCCATGTATGATTTTCTAATAATATTACCTTTTCTAAAATAATTACACATGTGAGTACAATCACGTGATTTCTTTGGGAGATATCAATACTCATAACATTCGACATGAACTTCTATGGATGGTTGGTATAGATAGACAATCCATTTGTTCCACAACTTTTATTCATCTTATCTATAATGAAAGAACTTATCTTCTTCTCTACTCACATGGTAGATATTTCACTTCATTTTTTTACCCAATAAAACAATTATATGAAATTTTTCCTTGAAAAACTATAAATTATTAGTAAATCATATAACATGAATTGATTCATGCTATTAACTAACACTTATCCAGTTGTGAATGAGACCTCTGACAACTAAGACATTAGTATGTCTCATATATTTTGCCCCAAATGTATCTTTTCTCGAGCCAATAATCTATAGGCCATCATCATTTCCAAAGTTTACAATATATTCCTTATCATGTTTGATGTTTTTAGCAAGATCCTTATTTCCACCCATATGGGATGTGCATCCACTATCAAAGATCTGTATACTAGTATGATCTGATCCATTAAGCATAGTTTCTACAACAACTTACTACCATGATCTATTATTTTTTATCCACTGCATTAACATCATACCAATTATGGACTGATGTTCTTGGTCTTCTTTAGATTATGATGGAATAACAATATATTAAAGAGTTAAAAATAATTTTTTAATTATCTTCTCATGTGATGATTATTTGTGAAAATGAATAAAACCACTTTGGGTATACTTCATCTCATTCCATTACATTATTGATGAAAAATATCTGGCCATGTGTATGTTTTCTCTACATTAGAAACAGATACCATAAAAATCATTCTTGGAATAGTGAACTCTTTATAGACTCTTTTCTTTCAATTTTTCCCTTCAGTGACTTTAGGCTATGGAATATAGTTTTTGGGAATGTCCCATATTTTAATTGAAATAACACATAATATGAGGTGCATTCATGTACGTCATTGGCACACCACTAGTCATCCCACAATAACTCTAATCTTATGATTCTGATTCATACCCATATAAATCATTAATCTCAAGTGGTCACTTACAGTATGACATCAATCATCACAATTTTTTTTGATCAGCACCCATACCATAATTTTCATTTTGATATGAAGGTGTGTTTTTCTTTACAAGAGATCTATGATCCACTTGTATCATTTCGGTCGAATGAGTGATATTATTTCACAATGTCATACTAGGAGTCAATAGTTTTTCATGGCCATATAATTTTATTAAATGGTTTACAACTTCCTCTTTATGAACATTGATACATTTGATTTGATATTTTGTTGTGTTAGTAAACTATTGATCACAACTTTCATTTCTTCAACTTTGAGCATGTACACAATGACCATTTCTTAGTTCTCTAGCATTGAATACTTATGATTTTAAATTTATTGTTTAATATTATACTTCTATTATTCTTTATTATAGTTATATATTTTTGTATAAAACCCACTCAGTTGGATTTCATTTTTTTGGCTCTCCAAATATCTATCATGTCGAGAAAGGATTCTAATTTATCCTGGAGATCAAACCTTCCTGCTATTTATCCTTAATCATTATCCATTTTCTCTATTATATTATATTCACCTAAAACTACCACAATTGAATTTTCCCTATGATCCTTACAATCCCATATCTCTTCATCATTAGATTCTTCAAAACTATCATTCCATTTTGAAAGTAGGTTCTTCATCTTGGTGAAATTTTGATTCACATTTTTTTTAACCTTCACAAATGTTAAAAGATTATTTGTGGGAATTTTGACTTCATAATATTCATATTTGTATAATTTCTTAAGGTACCACGATACCAGATGTCCAACCTTTCCACATAAAAATTAATCCAGAAAAATTTTCACCATTAACGTTACTTTTCCTCTTTATAGATTTTAGGAATGGAATGAAATGACCATATACATATCTTATTCATCATATCCATATTCAGTAGAGATATTATTTATGTGCTTTAATGACACCTCTTTAGACCTACCTTTCTCCAATTATTCATTATCAGCATTTCTCATCATGTATGAAGAAAGAGTACTATAAAGACTATCTAATGTCATCTCATTTTACATATTTATCATATAGTACAAAAAAAATCAGATAGAATAAAGGTGTAATTATTCTCAAGAAATACTCAATGAACATTAAATAATAAAGAATTTCTCCAATATAATGCATGTCTTCCATAAAAACATTTACCCGGTCAAAGAATAAATTTACAAACTTGTTTGGGTGTATTATCAGGTCGTTGTATTTTTTCCATATAACCTATAATTTTTCTTCTCAAACTTTTGAATCACCTTCATAGATATTTAATATCTTTTCTAAAATTTAATGTATTTACATACATGAAATCACCATCATGTATATTGTATTATTTAAATCTCTTCACATGATATTGATTCCTTTAGAAACATCATCCAATTCACTTAGGTGTACTTTTGATAAAACTTCACTATCCACACTAGGAGAAATACCACACATTGCAACTATGAAAACATCCTTACCTAATGATCAGAAGTAGTGATGCATATGATTCTTCCACAACTAATAATTGTTTCAAAAAATTTAAAACACCTTTTTGATTAGCAATCTATATTGAAACCACTTAGAAAGAAATGATGATTTTAACCTTTCCCTTTGATATATATTTTTAGCTAAACTAAGTAAAATACCAAAAATGGGTGGTGAATAAAGGTATGAAAAATTCAAATGATTGTCCCATTGGATCATGTTTCTTTGTTAAACAAAACAATCATATCTCCCTTCCCTGAATAAATGTATGATAAAAAATGAAAGCATGCATGAGACACATTAATGTTACTTATTTCACCTGCACTAATCAACATTAAAAGAGAATACATAGAAAATGTGACTATTTACCAAATCCACTATGATTAAATAGTATTAAAAAGTTTTCATCTGACTAACTATCCTACCTGGTTTACAATAAATAAAAAATTTGGAAGCACACTGGTCACTCAACTTATATTTGATCACTGCTCATTTAGAAGAATATACTTTTGATCAATTAAGTCAATATTATTTGATCTTAAATTGGTTCATCATGAAGCTATAATTCCATCTTCTTGAAGAATAACTCTTTACCATATAATTATAAGGAAATAAAACTTTTTTTGAGTTAGATTTAATTTGTTGAAACCCAAATCTATCATTATTGAAACATAAATTTATTTAAGAAAAAATATTCTTTTTAAAAATGAATAGCTTTAAAGAAACCGAAAACATTCATGAAAGTAATATTTTTTGCAAAGTTAAAATTTTTTTTGGGTACATCCTTTCTTCATGAAACTAATGTTCTTATGGAAACTTTTGTGTAGTAAATATCATTTAGAAAAAAAATAATAAATTTAGAGACCTTGGTTATTTATTAAGGATTCATATCTTCAAATGATGGGGTACCTAGCTATTTATAGATAATGTCTCTTATTTCATAAAATTTTATTCTTACAACTACCTATTCATTAAACTATTCATTCTTTTATGTGAAACTCTCTATGTTCTTGAATCCTGAGGGAAATTTTCCATCTAAAACAATCTCATAATTTCATAACTTTCCATCTATCCTTCGCACCACAACCATCTTTTGTGAAACATTTTTTCATGAATCTCCCAAAAATCATGCCACCAAAAAAATTATAATAGTATCCTTTTGAAAATTCCATTTTTACCTAGAATCCATAATAATTAAAATTTCAAGAAACTTTTCCATTCCTCAAAATTTTGGACCCTACATTTTTGGAAAACACAAAGAAATGAAACCACCTTATACACAAAATTATTTGTACAAATTCTAGAGCTTCCATGCCTCCATCTAGAATAGGTTTCAACTTGATTTTTCAAATATTTCATTGGAACTCCACAAATGACCTTATCAACATTCGTTTTTAAAACAAATCAACCCAAAACCCCAAAAACGTTACCTAGATTATGTTTTTCCAAATAGATTTAAATCTCTTATGTTTACCCTTATTAATGATATGAGATTACACTTAATTTTGTTTCCCTTACCTTGGATATAAATAATAGTTTAAAGTATAATATATCTAATAAAGGTTCTAGTTGTAAATAATATAATGGGAAATTTTGTAGATCTATTATGAATTAGTATTTTATATATAAAATTTTCTAATTTCAGCAAACATTTATGGTTATATCGTGGATTGTATTGATTTGTAATGAATGTTTCACTAATAGGATATTGTATTTATGCTTTAAAATTATGCATCGTTTTTCATTATATCATAATAATGATTAGTTATTTTTTGAAACTAATGTGACAAAATTTTAGTGACAACCTTTAAAATAATCATTTGTATTGGATAACATTATTACATTTTGGTATTGTAGATATTATATGTTTTTTCGGTAAATACATCACAAGATAGATACTAAATATGGACATGGTTTTGATATAGATTCATATTAGGGTAATAATCCTGAAAAATTATCATCATGAATATTGTGGTCTTCATTCTTGTGCACAGTGAATGGTCCCTTACTACACACTTGTTTTGACACTTATATGGGATATGATTAGGCTAAATCACCTTTTAGTTGTTATTCATTATAAATAATTTGAATAGATGATAACTATAGATGTCCTTGGTTAAACCTATGCTACCCTATATTTAAAATATTATGTCATTATTAGATATCCTATTAATATTTTCTTAGGATTACTCGATTACATATTACGATTATTTTTACTCACACTAATCTTTGTGGTTTTTTGGTAATTTTTAGATCCAGGAGGAATCATATTAATAATGAATTTGATAAATGATGGAATGATTTTCATCATGGAAAACGAAATTAAATGTGATCTGGAATGTTAAAACCTATGTTTATTCACAATAAAGTTTCTCATTATATTATTAATAACCACAACATGGTTGAATTTCATAATAATCCTAGTAATATGTAAGTAGAGATAAATTGGATTTTAGTTGATAAAATATATAGAGGGATGTAGATTCATTTTCTTGTATATCCATAATGTGGGAAGAATCACCTAGGGGTATGTCTCAATGAAACTTGAAGGTGTTTTGTGTGTATTAAATAAGGGCATAGAGATAGTAATTTTAGAGTAAAATTGAAGGGTTTTTTGATACCCCCATGTCACTGAGTTATTTCCCATGTTATTTTGATTATTAGATTTATGTTTGGTGTTTTTTGGAGTTTTTATTCAGAACATAGAAATTTTTGGGGGTTTTCATTTGTTTATGGTAAAAGTGAACTATTATAAAGAAACCACAAAGCCTCTCTTCAAGATTTAATTTTCTAGTTCATTTTAAACTGCACATGGTTTGTTATCTGTGGTAGTGAATTATTAATTCCCAATAATAATTATCCTAAGATAAACTTTTTAGGGTTTTGGGGGTTTTTTTGATTTGGTGAAAAACTTGCATAATGTCTGGTAAACTGTGTGACAAGCCTATGGTTGGATATGTAGTTTTTGGTAGAATGAAATTTACAGCTTATGCATATTTTTTCAAAATTCAAAGGGAACCTTAGGAGGTTGTGTGAGTCTTGGTGTGGTGATGGAGTGAGATACATGGATTGGGTAACTCAATTTCCTCTTAAGATTAATCATATGACTTGAATATCCTTGAGTTGAAATGGTTCCCTTAAGCCCCTTTGTATTCCTTCTCACCCTATTTTCTAATTTCATTTTCTTCCCCCACGAACCCTATTTATTATGTGGAATGATTTTATTATTTTTGGTGGTTTTAGTTATGGGTATTTTTCTCCCCATGGGTTTTATTCACTATTATGTCTCTCGTGTGTTTGGTTACCATTGAATGAGACACAATTCGTTATGTTTTCTCCTGAATCCTACTTCTTTGCAGAAGGTTTTACAGTGAACTTGTTTCATTTTTTGAATTATGAACATTTGTTTCGCTTTCAAAATTTTATTTTTATGTGATCATAGTTATATATGATAACATTGTGATGATTTGGAACCTTTTATTGTAGTTTTATGTGTGGAATAATTAGTTTTATATGTGAATTACATATTTTATTGATTAAAATATAATGTTTTATTATGATAAGATTATATTGAATTTTTTTTTCTTGAAATAGTTTTAATGAAGCTAAATGGGTTTTAACCTAGTTTTTTTTTGAAACAGTTAAAAAAATTAATGGGAATTTGGTTTATAATTTAGTTCTTGACCTTAAAATGATTTGTAAAAGGGGTGTTTTAATGTATTTCAATTTGATGTTCGAAATGTGTTTGGGGTTTACCATCCTTTTTTAATACCTTATTAGATTATTTTAATTATTTTGGTGGAAATGGTTGCAATTATGGCTTTGAATTCGTTATTAAAGAGTAATACCCTTATTGAAGTGCAACATTGAAACATTTTTAATGAAATGACTGATTTATATGGACCTCATAAAATGAATTAAGTTTTGTTTTATGGAAAATTTGATCGAAATAAAGGCTTCGGCTATGTTTTGGATTTTAAAAAAAAAGATATCCCTTATGTATGGGTGACTCTAAAGTATTTTAAATGTCTGGGTTATTTCTATTATTTTCAAAATGGTGTTTCTTAAGTACATTATGAATTGGAAAATAGATTGATAATCTGATCCATTATTAAGTGTTAATGTTATATTTGGAACAATGGTTTCGAATAGTGTATTTCCATAGAATCCTTTATTTCCCCTTTCTTTTATATCCATTATTTGGGTTAGTGACCACTATTTTAATCTTGTTTCTCCCCTAGTGTGGGAATTTTATTGTTATGTTGTGTTTCCATATTATGTGTGTGGTGATTTCCATCATTGGGTGTTATGGGTGCGGGTAGTTATAGTTATTTCTTGTGGATAGACTTTGATTTTTAACTATACCTCATTTAATTTATTATTCATCAGATGTCGGGTACTAAGTCAAAGATCCATATTTTTCCTCTACTAAGTTCACATGCCACTTGTTTTCCACTAATTATTCTAAGAATAAGGTCTTGGTGGGGGTTTTTCGTTAAAATTATGCTTTTGTGGGAAAATTAGATGATGGTATAGACTTTTAATGGGTTAGTAGATAGCTTTTGTGGATATTCCCATATACAGTTAGATGCTTACAATATTATTGACTTTTGGTAGGACCATAATAAATTAATTTTTTCAGTAATTTATTAATTTAGGATGTTTTTATCTAGTTCTTGATTATATCATTTACCCAGATTTCCAATTTACCAAACCATACATTATTATGTTGAATTTGTATATATCTTTTGATATATATGTGTAGTGACATCTTATTGTACTTAACTCATGTGAGTTGGATTTTATCCTTTAAAATTTGTTTTTCTAATATTCTCTAAAAACCCATTTTGAGTTTTTAATGACTCATGTGTGAATTATTTAATATGAGTTTCAAAATGTATTTTGTTAAAAAAATGGCTTGAGATATTGAGATTTTTTACTGTTACCATTTTTAGTTAAATAAAACAATAATGTTTTTTGACAAATCAAAATTATGTGTGTTGTTTTAAAGTAGATTTGGCCAATTTATTTTTATTAAAAAATGTGTGTGTGTTTTTTGGAAACTAAAGAATTTTTTTTTGAAAGTGTATATTATAGAATTTTTTTGTTTACCATACATTGTATATATGTAAACTTGATTTTTATTTTTATTTAAAACTATCATTTAAAATTTACATGTCTTATTTTATAATATAATTGGAGGGATATGGTGACCTAATGTGATTTTTATCTCATGCCTATAAAATTTTGGATTATGGGATCATAGTTGGATCCATATTGTTCATTATGGCCAATGTGGGTTGAGTAGGGTGGTGGTGAGAAACTAGAGGTTACTTAGAATTTTTTTTGGTGATAGATCGAGTTGGTTAGTTTGTGGTAGATTTATTTTTAATTAGTTTTGTTCATTTTTTTGTCTATTTTTCATGTATATATATGTTTATGGATGTAGTTTGTGTATTTTAAAATGGGATGGATCATGGAAGTTGGTTGTAACCTTTTAGTATGTGGTTTATTTAGTTCAACTTTTGTATCTACTATAAGGGTAAAATCCTCCCCAAAAGAGTTCATGTGATTCTTAGGAATGTGTTTCTTACACATGGGGATTCGGAACACCCTTCAAACCTTGTGGAATATCAGGTCAGCTGCTGGTGGGAAGTAATCCTAACCTAGTTCATTACAAAATGATGTCAGATGAGGTTTGGTTTTACCATTAGTAAAAACCTAATCTACATGGAACTTTTTTATTTGGGGATGTCCTACAAGAAAAGTGATTAAGGTTGTTTGATATTTCAAAATAATGGTGGGATGTTTCTAGCTATCCCTCACTTATCCTGATCCTCAAGATTCCATGGGTTGCCTGGTTTTGAATTGTTAATTTGAGGATCTGTTTGGTTGTTTTTGGTATTTTTGTTGTGATTGATGTTATTTGGTACTACTAAAAAGATGAGTGATAATGGGGACCATGTTTTATATTTGAGGTGGAAATTATACATGGGATGCATAGTTAGATCACACGGTCAGGGAAAGCATGGGGTGCTCACGTGGTCGTGTATTACCTTTTTCAAGGTTTGATGCATTGTTGACACGGTGTCACAAAAAGAACACCGTGATTACTTAATTAATAAAACTTTTTCTCCCCAACTAGCCTATTTAGACTCATATTTATTCTATATTTCTCTACAATTGGTTTTCTCAGGTAGGGGGTGTAATTAGGTGTGTTATGTTTCCCATATCGGGATTGGATTTTTGTTACCCGTTTTGGATTCTTGTGTTGTTTATTGAGTGATCTTGGATTTTAAAATCATTTTTGGAATAATAATGGGTATTTATAAAAGAATATATTTAGAAAATTAGTTTTATTAATAATTTTATGAGTAAACCCCATGTTTTTATGAAATTTTGTTAAAAAATGTTTTCATTTCACTTATTGTATTTGGAAAATTATGTGTTTCAAAATGAATTTGTGTTTTGAATCATGTCTGGATGGTTATTTAAAAATGGGAAATGGGTATCGAAAAAGTACTTTGGATTCTTGGTTTTATATGTAGAAATGGATTTTTAAGATAATTATGTGATACACATTATGTGGGAATTGGGTGTGTTATACAAAGGTTGGATTTACTATTAAATATTGTGTTCACTAAGTTTTCTAATGCACACCATTGTGGAAGGTGGTTTTAAATTTTTTTGTAAAAATCATGTTTTTCAGAAGAAAATTTTCTTTTGTGTGTTAATGTTCGGCCTCAATTAAGGATGAATCAAAGTTTATTTTATTCTTACCATGTGGTTGAATCATTTGGTTTCTATTTTGATACATGGCTCATGGCAGTTCATGTCCTTGTTGTTTTTTTCTTCCACAGACTATTAGAATGGTTTCAACAGTTTTGGTTCCTTCCCAAACTATAATTGGAATGGTGGATGTTGGAACATTTTGGTGAGATACATTTTGATTGTGATCACAATTTTAAAATAATCTTGTTGGGAATCATTAGTACTGATTTTGGAGACATTATTTTAGTGTTTGTGACATTATCCGAACATCTTTAGCATCTATCATTGGATTTTTTGGGTGTTTTCCCCTTTTTTGATGTTCTTAGTGGACAGATTCCTTCCATAATGTTATGATGGATAGTTTTAATTTTGTTTAATGTCATTTTATTTTCTATTAGGGACTTCTCCCACCCTCTTCCACCCTCTTTGGTGTTTCGTGGCTTGGTTGTGAGTGTTGTTTTTGTGAGCGTAATTGTTTGGAAAACCTCACTCATTTATAGTAGGTTGGGCCCATTTTTTGGGTTGTTCCATGTAGTGATCATAGATTGGAATTTACATAATCCTTAGGGGTGAATTATTGGATAACTAGTGTGTGTGATACACTAGTTGAGTTAGGTATACTAACTACTGTTTTGTGTGGGCTTTCGTTAGATGCACTATGTGGGCGTTTTCCAGTGTCTGACCCTAGGTTTATATCATGTACCATGACCAAAGGTGAGTTCCATTGTCATTATTTTGAGTGTCTGATGTTGTTAATATTTTTATGTCTTATTATACACTCCCTTTACTGAATTTATATGAAATGTGCATAATTTGTGTGAAATATTAATGTTTTAATACTAAGTATAATTTTTGATCATTTTTAGAAGTAGTCCAACTGAGTCAGTTTAATATTTTATTTATAACTCTCTCCATAATGATCTAAATTTCAAGGTTCTTGTTTTTTATGATTCCTAATTTAATATAAAACATTTTATTAGAAGGTATCATGGGCCAATTCGTCCATTTGAAGGATCACATTAACCACACTAGATGACCTAAATAATCTGTTAAGAAACTGGACTAGTCATGAAGCTTGAATTACTGGGCTCAATATAGATGATAAAATTCCTTCATTCTCCTCCACTGTTCGGGGGACAATGTAAGGAGTCTTGGATAAAAATTTCAAGTCCTAAATCTAAGAACAAGGATCCCAAATGAAGCTTTGAAATTCAGCCCACCATTCTGGACGGGAATTAAATTTAGTATCGTATTCATGACATATATCATGATGTATTCATAAAATCAAGCTTATATTTTGCAGTGTGAAATAGGTGATATAGGTGGCCTACTTTGTTGAACAAATCATTCGGGTTTGATGGAATATTCCTATTCAAAAACCCTTCCACATTTTGTACATAAAAAAGATTTGATTGAAATGGACAGATTAAATTTGTTTAATAAACTGGACATAACTTTGGCTAGATATGTCCAAATGACTCCAAATTTTGAGAGAGGATGGAAAAATATATTATATACAAATTTTAATGAAGATATATCTCGAGATTCAGCTGTATTAACAGCCAACATGGCGATGAAAGTGGAGGGACAGATTGAGAATGAAAACGGTCCACTCCTTGGGCTATAAATACTCTCCTCTTCTATCCTTGAGAGGGGTTGGAATTTCAGAAGAGAGGATATCATATTGGCACTACCAAATATTTTCAAAAGTCTTGGTAAGACCTTCCATACTCAAGTTTTTACTTTAGAGGCCTTTAATCCTCTCTTGGTTTTCCTTTAATTTTATGTTCTTAATTGTTGTAATTTTGTAAGTCCTTTCTTTTGTAATTCTATTTTAATGCAAGTTTCTTCTTCAATATCTCCTATTCTCTTCCACATTCTGTAGTTTAATATTAATTTTCTTAAAATAGTTTAAATTCAATTTAATCCCCTTCCCTTATTTTTCATCCTTATTCAATCGAAAGTCTGTTTTTTTAATTCTCATCATTGTTCGTGTGTGTGTGTTCGATGAACCACTCTTTTCTTATCCCTTTCATTTTATTATATTCTTAATTTATCATCATAAACATTAAATCCAGATTATTAAACACCGAAATTTTTGAGTAAATCTCTCATTGGGGTGAGTCAAATTTTAGGTATGTTAAGTGATTGAGAGTATTTTCTCGATGAGTATTCCTTAATTTAACGTTGTGTATATTGGACTTAACATATCATGGATTAATGACATATTTTGTTTAACATGTGGTTTAAATGGATTATTGGAACCATACATACACTACTATAAACAATTAATGGTAATGATTAAAACCCTATGTTAAGTTAAAGCTTTGATTAAAGCCTTAACACTTAGGAATTCCAATTAACATTATATTGTTAAGTGAGTGTTAATTTAAATGAAATATAAAGAAAAGATCAAGGATATCACAAGCTTAACTCCCTAATAATGAACTCACCCCAATATTTATCAATTTGTTAAATCTGTTATAGTCAATCAATCATTTCAATTAAGCTATGCAGACAAACCCCCCCAATCAAAATAAAATCAACTAAAAACAAACGATTATTACAAATTATCATCACCGAGGATTCGACCCGAGTGCTGCTATACACATTAGCAGAGCACCAGAACTTTGACCAGTCGATAGGTGACAATCGGCCATGCATTTAATATTGTTCCTTTTCCGGGGATGGTGATTTAAGTAGTCATTAGTTTCTGGTTATTGTAAAAAAAGAAAAAAACATAAACAAATTTTGAAAAAAAAAATTGAAAAAAAACACAAAGAAAAACCCGCCTTCTCAAAAAAAATCATAAACTAAAAAAAATAAAAACAAAATCCCTCCTTCTATTTCCTCCAAATCACTCTAAATGCCCCATATCCTCCAAAATAATCCTTCTAATTTGTTTGACCATGAAATTGAATGAACACTTCTCCAACTTAGGAGGAACATAAGAGATAATCAAATAAATCAAGAACCAGTCCTTGTCCAACCAGTTGAATTAGAAATGGAAAATCCTAGGGAACAAAACCTTAAAGAACTTGTTTCCCCTGATATGAATTACCAACCTCTAGGTATTCAATATCCAAACAAACAAGATGACTTCGATCTCAAATCGAGTTTGATTCATCTTCTCCCTCATTTCCACGGGCTAGCCGGTGAGGATCCACATCTCCACCTTAAAGAGTTCCAAGTGGTGTGCTCTACCATGAATCCTAAAGGGGTTTCAGAAGAGAAAAAAAACATTGAGCATTCCCATTCTCCCTAGCTAACACTGCTAAGTCATCAATTTACTACATACCTCCTGGTTCCATAACCACATGGAATGACATGAAGTGACTCTTCATAGAAAAATTATTTCATGCTTCTCGTACTGCTTCTATCTGGAAGGAAATAAGTGGTATTTGTCAATTCCCAAGTAAATCACTCCATGAGAACTGGGAGACACTCGAAAATCTTGTGGAAACCTATCTACACCATCAAATCGATGACCAACTCTTGATGCAATACTTCTATGAGGGGTTATTGGCTATGGAGAGAAATCTCATTGATGTCGTAAGTGGTGGTGCTCTTGTTGATAAAACTCCTACAGCTGTAAGAGATCTCATAAGTAACATGGCTGAAAACACACAACAATTCCATACTCGAGCACATGATCAATTAAAACAAGCCCACGATAATCAATCCATAGATCCAAACAAGATGACCGAGAGGACGAGTGGACTTACAGGTCTTGTTTAGCAACTAGTTGTGGCAACCAAATCCCCATCCTCGTCTTCTCTGTAATCAATGTTTCCTGGACCTGTCAAAAACTATGTAATATGCAACTATCCAACTCATCCAACTGACACATGTCCATAAATTCAAGAGGATACCTCAGATTCATCTGGACCAATGGAGCTCAATGAAGCATATGCTCATCGGAACACCAATCCTCATCTATCAGATATGTTTGTTAGAAACGTCAACCAACCTCACTCTAAGCCCTTTTCTTCTTCCTATAACCAAGGCCTTAAGTATGGCAATCCCATATCTCATCCCCCTCAATTGCCTCCTCAAATCCCAAACCAATTTTAATATATTCAAGGCATTGTTAACTTCTAACAACCTTATCCTTTTATTCCTCAACCTCAAAGGAACAATCCTCCTCCTAGATTCCATTATCCTAGTGAGCCTTCCAAATTCTAAAACCAATACAATCTCTTTCCCAAGAACCAAAATCATGGTAATCCCAATTCGGGACAAGACTCTTCTTCCAAGCAACCATGGGAAGTGCAATGGAAGATCTTGCCTCCTTCACCCGTTCAATCCTCAAGAACATTGAAACCCAAATTGGTCAACTAGAATCCAACCTTAGTCAGTAGCAACCATCTAATTCTTCCCAACATCTAGCTCAACCATTACCCAACCCCAAGGGTAATGTAAGTGCAATTGCACTTAGATCAGGAAAGAAAATTTCTATGCTTCAAGATAAGTCTTCCAACCCTCCTTTGAATGTTGACCTAGAAAATGAAAAGAAAAAGAAAATTGAAAAGGACTCTGAATCCATTTTATAACCTCCTTCCCTTCCACTTAGGAATCCAATTCCTTTTCCACAAGCTGTTTCTAAGAAAAATAAGTCCTTTGAACCAGATCCTAAAATGCTCGAAATGTTTAGACGTGTTGAATTCAACATTCCACTCTTAGATGCGATAAAATAAAATTCCAAAGTATTCCATGTTTCAGAAGGAATTGTGCACCCATAAAGGGAAACTTAAGACCTTTGAAATTTTTTCCACATAGCAGTCTATTACCATAAAGTGCAAAGATCCAGGGACCTTTACGGTTCCATGCCAAATTGGAAGTTCCAACTTTGATGATGCACTCATCGACCTAAGAGCCTCAATTAATGTCATGCCTATATCCATCTTCTCAAAACATGATCTAGGTCCCTCGCACCCAATGGGTGTTGTCATTCAGTTAGCCACTCGAAGAACAACCAGTCCTGATGGAATAATTGAGGATGTCCTTGTTTGTGTGAATAATCTTATCTTTCCTTCTAATTTCTATGTCCATGTCATGGAAGGTGAGATAAACTCTTCTCTATATCTCCTAATTCTAGGAAGACCATTCCTCATGATAGCTAGAACTAAGATTGATGTCCATTCAGGCATATTATCCATGGAATTATGTGACCAACTTTCCAAATTCTATATTTTCCAATCCATACGATACCCATCTGAGGATCACTCTGCATTCTTAATCCATGCTTCTGAGGACACTTCTATGTGTCAATAGAACACCAATCCACCATGTTCTTCATGTTATAATGAAAAAGGATAATGTGAAATTGTTACCATTATTAACCAAGACATAAATGGTGAAGTTGATGTGGACCTCTCATTCATAGACTCCATCAATCTAGAGGAACATGAAAAATCTATTGAATATGACATCAACTCTGATCTATTCTGCTACACCTTGGAATGTATTAAGTATAATGAATTTAAAGAAACTAAAGTCCCTTCCTCCATTCCTGACTTTTCTAACCCACACATAAAAGATAATTCTGATCTAAAACCTCTTCCTGAACACCTAAAAAATGCATTCCTTTTCCATGATCACTCTTATCCTGTCATTATCTCTTCTTCACTTACCGAAACCGAGGAGTCCAAACTTGTTCAAGTGTTAGAGAAAAACAAAAGGGACTTAGGTTGGACCATATATGACATACCAGAAATTAATCCTACCCTTTTCAAGCATCACATCCATCTTGAGGAATCATCTAAACTAATTAGAAAACCACATAGAAGACTCAATCCACTCATACTTGAGGTAGTTAGGGAATAGATCACCAAGATTCTTCAAGCTGGTAATATCTACCCAATTTCTAATAGTGAATGGGTTAGTCCAATTAATGTTGTACCAAATAAGGGTGGGATAATTTTTGTCACAAATTAACATGGAGGGGTAGTCACAACTCGAGTGAAAAACAAATGGCGTGTGTTCATTTACTATAGGAAATTTAATGTTGAAATAAGAAAAGATCACTTCCCTCTTCCATTACTTGATCAAATGCTATAAATATTAGCCGGAAAGTCACACTATTGATTACTTGATGGATACACCTACTATTTCCAAATCCCAATCGCACCTCAAGCCCAAGAAAATTCTACTTTCACATGCCCCATTAGAACATATTCATATAGGAGAATACCTTTTGTTCTTTGAGATGCTCCTACAACATTCCAGAGGTGTATGATGAGTATCATTTCTAAATTCATTGAAAACTGATTGGATGTATTAATGGATTAATTTACCATTTATGGTGAGTCATTTTAATCGTTCTTGAATTCACTCTCTCTAGTCCATCAAAAGTGTGTCAAGGTTAACCTTGTGTTGAATTTTCAAAAATGTCACTTCCTGGTTGAAAATGGGATTTTTCTAGGGCACATAGTTTCGAATGATGGTATTGATGTTTATCTTGTCAAAATTAAAGTGATCCAATCACTTCATAAACCCACTTCTATTTGAGACATCTGTTCATTCCTAATTCATGTCAGTTTCTATTAGAGATTCATCCATAACTTCAGTAGGATTTCCTTCCCACTCACTCAGTTACTATAAAATGATGTCACTTTAAATTTAGATGAGTTTTTCAAGAGATCCTTCATTGAACTCAAAACTGCTCTCACATCTGCCCCTATAATCCAACCCCCAGATTGGTCCTTACCCTTTGAGTTGATGTGTGATGATTCTGATAGATCTGTTGGGGCTGTTCATGGTCAAAAAAGAGAAAAACTTCCTCATGTAATATATTATGCCTCAAAAACATTGGATGAAACTCAATATTACTAAACTATCAATGAAAAATAACTTTTAGCAGTTGATTTTTCATTAGATAAATTCTGGCTCTATCTCTTGGGTTCCAAAATCATCATCTTCATAGACCATTCTGCTATAAATTTTTTACTCAAGAAAAGTGTTTCCAAATGGAGGCTAATAATATGGATCCTAATAATCCAAGAGTTTGACTTTGAAATCAAAGATTGAAAAGGGAAATAAAACCATGTGGTTGATCACTTAAGTAGAATTTCTTAATCTTCTCATTCTGAAACCATCGATCCTGAATTCCCCACTGAGCACCTTTCATCTCTCACTCAAAAAATACCATGGTATTCCCCAATTGTAAATTACTTGGTTTTTGGTGTTTTTCCAGAAAATGTATCAAAAGAACAGAAAATGATATTGAAAAGTGATTCAAAACATTATTATTGGGAAGAAAATAATCTTTGGAAAACTGGGACAGACATGGTAATTTGGTGATGTGTTGATAAAGATGAACATTCCTCTATCATAGAATTCTGTCACTCAATGCATGGTGGTGGCTACATTGGACCACAAAGGACCTCCCGAAAGGTCCTAACCTCTGGATTCTTCTAGAATTAACTCTTTAAGGACTCACATGAGTTCTTTCAATCATGTCCCACTTGCCAAAAGTTTGGAACAATTTAAAATAGAAATGAAATGCCCCAAAATCCTTTAATTTTCTGCGATTTCTTTAATGTTTGGGGTATCAATTTCATGGGACCATTTCCCCCTTCCAATGGATTCTCAAACATCCTTCTTATAGTAGATTATGTATCTAGGTGGGTCGAGGCTAAACCCACTAAAAAGGATGATTCACATACTGTTAGTGAGTTCCAAAAGACACACATCTTCCATAGATTTGGCACACCTCGTGCCTTGATCAGTGACATAAGAACCCATTTCTGTAATAGAACCATGGAATCTATTTTGAAAAAGAATGGGGTTTTACATAAAAAATCATCTGCATATCACCCCCAAACAAATGGCATGGCTGAAATTTCTAATAGATATGTGAAAAGAGTTCTTGAGAGAATTGTAAAACCCACCAGAAAAGACTGGCCAGAAAGACTTGATGAAGCATTTTGGGCTTATCTAACTGCCTATAAAACACCGATTGGGATGTCTCATTTTAGTATAGTTTTTGGTAAATCATGTCATTTTCCAATTGAAATCCAACATAAGTCATTTTGGGCAGTGAAAACTTGTAAATTTGATCTTGAAAAATCCTGTGATGAAAGATTGTTGCAATTGGCTGAATTGGTGGAGCTTAGACTTCAATCCTATGAGAATTCCACTATATAAAAAGAAATGGATAAGGTACCCCATGACAAACGCATCATGATAAAGGTATTCCATCAAGGTGAAAAGTTATTGCTTTTCAACTCTCGATTTTCTCTTCACCTAGGTAAGATTAATTTCTGTTGGGAAGGTCCTTTTGTTATTACTAATGTTTACCTATCGGGTGTAGTGCAAGTCCAAAACCCCTCTTCCAAAAGGACATTCGCAGTAAATGGACATAGGTTAAAGCATCACCATGAGAGGACGTGCAATCTCGGATCATCATCGACTTCCACTGGATCCCCAACTTCTCCAGTCGACCTACCAACAGATGGATATAGAGACCAACCAAATCCAAACCAAGGGTCACCTCATTCCCTTTAACTCTCTCTCTATCTCTGCCTCTCTCTACCTCTTTCTTCATCTTCATCTCCCTTGAATTTTTTTATCACGTTCTTTATCAAAACATTTCTTTTTCACTTTCTCTTTTGTGTGGGTGTATCTTTAAAAAAAATAAAAACCTAAAAAACAATAAAACAAAAAAACAATCACATAAAAAATTCAAAAAAATCAAGAGTCATGCTTACTCACCATCGAGTTTTGAAATTTTTTACAACCATTTTGGGGAGTCAAAAGGCATGTTTTCATCTCAAAAAGTTTGTATTTTCATCATGACTTTGGATAATGAATAGTGTTCCAAGACCAACAAATATTGAATGCTCAATTTTTGATTTGGAAATTGATTTTCCCCAACCGTGAGAACCAAAATTAGCTTTCCTGCCAAGGCCACCTATGTCCATCTTTTCAAAATGTTTTTACTCACCTCTATTTTTGAATCTTGAGTTTGTGGACCTTCATGGTGAATTTCCTACTTCAGTGTGCCTTAATATGATATAGGCATTTTTCTAAACCCCATGAGAATTATAATAGCCAAATAGCCTCCCATTAACAATACATTACTCCTCCTTTTGCAATCTCATTCGAGTCTATGAACACCTCTTCCTTGATAGCCACATTACAAGCCCAATTCCTTTTCTCACCCAATATCAACATGGATTTTCTTTTCATAATTTATTTGAAATTTAAGTGTTGGGGTGTTGGATTTCATTTTGGGTACCCTTTGTAGATGTCACTATATTATCTTATGCTTGAGGGAAAGCATCATTTTAAGTGTGGGGGAGAGGATGTAATTTAGTGAGTTTTTCGAATGTATGTATGTTTATGAAATCTTGTACAAATATTTTTTCAAAGTGTTCAAAAAAAATCGAAAAATAAAAAAATAAAAAATAAAAAAATAAAAAAAATGAAAATAAGAATGGGTTGAGTCTTGGGTAGGACATAAATCACTATTTCTTCGCCTTTTATATTGTTATAACAATTACAATTAGTGTCATGAAGAGATCAATCATGGGTTGTGATATGAGTGTGAGATCGTTTCCAAGTTCAACTTTCCAAAAAAGTGAAAAAAGAAGAAGAATAAGAATAAAGAACACTTTCATTATATTATTATGTCAGTGAGACAAGTTTTATGGTTTGTAAGTATTTCATCTTCTCATCCGCTTCCAATTTTATTCCTCTATTGTGTCTTTCTTCACACAATTGTTCCCTTATAAATATGTATTTTCATTTCCTTCCATGTTTTATTTCAAAAAAATGTGCATTGCTTTTTCCATATTGGTGTTTTAACCCTCTTCTTCTCTCTCATTGAAATTATATTCCTACCATCCCATAGCCACAAGAAAACCCATTAAAAAGACCTCTTTTTTCTTGTGCACTTTGGATAGGGATTTTAATATGAGATCTCTTTCAAACTCTATGATTTTTACTTTTGGTTGGTGAAAGAGGGAACCTCTACAAATGAATTTTATCATCATGAGAGGTGTGAGTTTTGAGTGTCAAAATTTTCCATTTGTAAATTTAAGCATGAAAAAATGAATTAGTTTTGGAACATTGTTTCTATAACAACTTTTGGTGGAATACAAAATGGATGAGTGAAATAGTCTAAACCTCCCATGATTGGAGAAAACAAAATTTTCATATTTGTTGGTGAGTAAAAATGATTTTGTCATGTTTTTATATTTTTTGCACATGAGGACATGCCCAAAACTAGGTGTGGGGGAGTTGATGTTGTTAATATTTTCATGCCTTATTATATACTCCCTTTACTGAATTTTTATGAAATGTGCATAATTTGTGTGAAATATTAATGTTTTAATACTATGTATAATTTTTGATCAATTTTAGAAGTAGTCCAATTGGGTCAGTACACTATTTTATTTATAACTCTCTTCCTAATGATCCCAATTGTTTGGTTCTTATTTTTTAGGATTTCTAATTCAATATAAAACATTTCATTAGAATGAATCATGGGCCAATTCTTCCATTGGAAGGATCACATTTACCACACAAGATGACCTACAGAATCTTTGAAGAAACTGGACCAGTTAAGAAGATTGAATTATTGGACTAAATCTAGAAGTTAAAATTCCTTCATTCGCATCATATGTTTGGTGGACAATGTAAGGAGTCTTGGATAAAAATTTCAAGGTCTATCTCAAAGAAAAATGGACCCAAATTATTTGTTGAATTCTAGCCCACCATTTTAACATGGAATTAAATTTAGTATAGTATTCATGATATATCTCATGATGTAAAAATAACATAGAGCTGATATTTTTTAGTGTGAAAGGGGGGATATAGGTAGATGAATTTTTTGAAGAAATAATTCAGATTTGAAGGCATCTTCCAATTCAAAAACCCTTTCACATTTTGGACATAAAAAAGATTGGATTGAAATAGGAAGATTAAATCTTTTTAATAAACCAACCATAACATTGACTAGACAGGTCCAAATGACTCCACATTTTGAGAGTGGTCGGAAAAATTATTATCTACAACTTTGAATAAATATATTTCTCGATATTCAGCTATCTGAATAGACAACATGGCGATTCAAGTGGAGGGACAGTTTGAGAATTCAAACAGTCCACTCCTTGGGCTATAAATACTCTCCCCTTTTCTCCTTGAGAGGGGTTGGAATTTCAGAAGAGAGGAGATCATATTGGAATGACCAATGCTTTGAAAAAGGCTTGGGAGGACCTACAATACTTCGGTTTTCACTTGGGATATCATTCCTCCTCTCTTTGTTCTCATTTACTTTTATGTTCTTCATTGTTGTAATTTTGCAAGTCCTTTATTTTGTAATTCTATTTTAATGAAAGTTTCTTCTTCAATATCTCTTATTATCCTCCACCTTTTTTTGTTTAAAATTAATGTTCATCAAATAGTTTAAATACAGTTTAATCCCCTTCCCTTATTTTTTTCCTCCTTTAATAAAAAGTCTGTTTTTTTAATTCTCATCATTGTTTGTGTGTGTGTGTTCGACGCACCACTCTTTTCTTATCCCTTTCTCTTTTTATATTCTTAATTTATCATCATAACCATTATAACTAGATTATTAAACACCCAAATTTCTGAGTAAATCTATCATTGGGGTGAGTCAAAATTTAGAGATGTTATGTGATTGAGAGTATTTTCTCGATGAGTATTCGTTAATTTAACAATGTGTATGTTGAACTAAACATGTCATGGATCAATGACATATTTTGTTTAACATGTGGTTTCCATGGATTATTGAAACCATAAATACACTACCATAAACAAGTAATTGTAATTATTATATCCCTAAGTTAATTAGGGCTTGTATTAAATCCTTAACACTCAGGAATTCCAATCAACATTATCTTGTGATGTGGGTGTTAATTTAAATGAAATATAAAGCAAAGCTCAAGGATATCACAAGATTAACTTCCTTATAATGAACTCAACCCAATATATATCAATTTGTTAAATCAATTATAGTAAATATATCATTTCAATTTATCTCTACAAACAAACCCCCCAATCAAAATAAAATCAACTAAAAACCAACGATTATTACAAAGTATCATCATCGATGATTAGACCCAAGTGCTGCTATACACATTAGCAGAGCACTGGAACTTTGACCAGTCGATTGGCGACAATCTGCCGTGCATTTCAGTCTCTTGAGGTTAATATTTTATTTATTGTGTTTGAATTTTTTTCGGATGAGAATGTGTTCCTCTCATGGTTTCTTGATTGTTTGAGGATGTGTTCTCAATAGTGGTTCCTTTGTGCCACCTTGTTTTATGAACTCTAAAAAGTGTCATATATTTTAGAGGAATTAAAAAATGTTGGAAGAGAATTTTTAGTCTTTCATTAATCATCTGGATTCCAATTTGAGGTTCATATTTTTTCTTAAATATTTTGGTTCCTTTATAGTAGATTTTTTTGAGTACATTCAATGATCTAAGTTATTGGCTTCTATTTCAAATATATTTTATTTCGACTATGGCCTTTTTGGGGGAACAATGTAAAATTGGCGGGATTCTGTGACACCTCTTATGTCACTGTATTGATATATTATTTGATAATTATAGGTACATGTTTTTTTACATGGAGTTATAGATTAGATCCTAGAAATATTTTACTTTCCCCTTATATTCATTGTTATGGTGAAAAGATGGAGGGAAACCGGACATCCTACATTCATAGGGAGACTTCTCAGTTCATTTTGAAAATTCCATGGTTTTTAAATATAGGTTACACTTGGTAATGTAAAAACTATGCAACCCCAAGGATATAATATGAATGGTCCTTAGTGTGTCTTGTAAAGACATGGAATTCTTGTGGATTTTTTTTAAATACATGAGAATTTTATGAGTCCGCAGTTTCAAACGACGCTTGATTACAAGGCCCGGTGTGCCCGGAATCAATTTTGGAAGTTTTTTTGAGTACATTTAGAAAATGTACAAGCGGGATTTTTTATCTTTAGAACTGGTGCTCAGAATTGAAATCTGGTGGCACCATTGAACTCGCAGTGTTGGTATTTTCTTAAGGAGACCATCACCGAAGTTGCATTTTAACATGTTTGGAAGTTAGTTTATGGATTTTTAATTAATTTAAATAAAAATAAAATTATTACTTTTATTTTTATTTTGGCGATTTAATCATCCAAGAGGAAGTTGGAGGTGGGCCCACCTGTAGATAACCTCCCTTAGGAGGATGATTTTAGGTGGGGCCCACCCGAACTCTTTTAACCCCCCTTTTAAACCCCTTGAGCTCCCCATAAATGGGGGAAACTCTTGGAATTCCCCATTATGGTGCCAACACACCCCAGAATTAATTAATTCCAATTAATTAATCTTTTTGAAACCTTTTGCAATTCATTCCTATAATAAAATAATAGAACAAACCTATTATTTTATTTGTGTTGGTTGGAAACATTCAATTAGGTGGGATTTTTGAGAGAGGACTTGGGAGATTTTTGGAGAACGATATCCTCTCCAACGAAGAACTCACCACCTCTGACGAAGAATGAGGACGATGCTATAGCCTGGGATCGGCAGTAAGTGACGGGCGCAACGTAGGATGACGTCATCTCGATTCATCTTATCTGACCTCTTCCTCCTCCGACGTTGACGGAATGACATCCGTCTCCCATGAAATTCATCTTCCATGACTCCATTGTTGATCACTGAAATAGAGGTAGGGGTTGGTTTTGATTATATTAAATCCTTCTTCCTCGTCTTTTTGTTATGGTTCGATGTTAGCCGATTGATATCATCTAATGCGGAGGACGCAGGCCGAACAAACCGGGCATGACGTCTCTCCATTGGTTCTTGTTTGGTTGACGATGGCGGTGGTGTAGCGACGACACCAGAAGGGAGAACCGCAAGAGGTACGGGCGGTAAAAGGGTCACTGGGTCGCTGAAGGGGAGCGACGCCATCGCGTAGGGTAAAAAAACCATACCGCGACCATGTGGGCTACATCGACACTAGAGGGGTGTAGTGTTGTCGCACCATGTCAGAGGAAGGGGGCCGCGACCATCTGGGCCGTGACAGACCAAGGCGGCACGGTGGCGCTGCGCCATGCTAGAGAAGACCCGCGGCCAAAGGCCGCAGCGGATAGAGGGTAGCTGGCTAAGCCGGCCGCCGACAGTTCTCCATAAGGTAGTACTCGGTGGGTCCTGTGTCTCATCGAACAGTTGCTTAGAGAAAGTTCCTTCGAAAGCTGGGGGCATGACACCCCCCCCCCCCCGGCGTGGCCTGTTGAGCCACGCGGCCAGCCGGCTGGGCCCCGTGGTTAGCTAGCAAGGCCACCCAGCCAGGCCACCCAGCTCTCCGACACGCAGCCGGCCGACCGGGCATCGCGGCGAGCTCTCATAGGTCTAGCAGACCGGGCCGCGCTGCCAGCCAGTGGGGCCCACACACGGCCAGCTGGCCGGGCCCTGCGGCCACCACCTGGGCCCCGCGGGCTAGGCCACCAAGGGCTGGGCCCCCCTTCGGCCGGGCCACCATGGGCTCGGCGGCCACGGGCTGGGCCGCCCTTCAGGTCGGGCCTCTCCCTTGGTTCAGGCCTCCCACTCAGGTCGGGCCAACCACATGGGTCGGGCCGCACCTTCGGACCGAGTCAGAACCTGGTTCGGACTAGGTCGGGTCAGTTCGGTGTGACTTCGTCGGACTGGACCCGGACCTGCTATGGCCATTTACACCTTTTTGACCGCATCTTGGGCTACGGGTGCCTGATCGACAAACCGTCTAGGGTGATGGAATTCATGGAGTGAGAAAATTATTATGGCATACTCCAATTGAGGTTCAGACATAGTTGGGGTCTGGTAGGGTTGGTTTGAGCCTAAAAACCAACCGGGCCCCTAGAACAGAAACACCAATAACACACAGACGGGGCGTTCGATTGGCTCAACATCTATTGCATTGGATTGCTTTTGATGATATAGAACTACAGGATACATCAAATCAAGACTTCATGGTAGTTGATGTATCGACACTTAGCTCGAGGAGCAGACCCTCACTGAATCGAGTCTGCTGTGTCCGGGAACCCTAGGGCTGGTTGCGACAAAGATGACAGGATCCTCTGTGGGTTCGACAACGACAATACTGTACCATGATCATTCATGGTTTCAATAGAGATTAATTTTTTACTATGATCCTCCATGGGTTTTACAGTGATTAAATCTGTATTGGAATCCTCTGTGGGTTCGACAACGATGACTTTGGTCCTAGGATCCTACGTGGGTTCAAAAGCGCTGATACTATACCTGGATCTTATGTGGGTTCGACAGAATATATGATTTAGAGGCTACATCTTATCATCTCTACCCCTCATCATGTGTTGTATACCTGTATGAGATGAGTCTTGAATTTTAGTCGATATCATCGAGATGATTGACTTTACTTCCTTTGTGGAATGGGTTGTTCTTGGGTTCGAGAGTTAGAGCCGGACTGTGATTGGTAACTTAGGTATATGTATGGTCATATACCTAAGTAGGGTTGGTTGATACTTCTTAATTGTATCTTATATCTATGTTTTAACCACATTGGATTATGGGAGACTGTTGGGGGTCTCGGGGTCCCCTACTGAGTATTGTTATACTCACCCCTACACAGGCTTCGCCCGCACCTTGTTGTGTTCTGTGCCGAAGTCGGACAGCAGAGATCGAGGCTGGGGGTGATGGACGGGAGGCTGCTCTGAGCTGGACTAGACGGGACATACCACAAGGATGAGTTGTTCGAGTTCTCTACCTACCCTTCAGGTAGGATTCCTTGGTTGATGATCCGGGAGCTATTTTTCCACATTTTTACTTGTACTTGTTTTTTAGTTGGGTTTGTATACTGGCCCACTTACTTTCAACACACTTTTCTTTTCTATATCATTACTTGTTGTTTCTACTTCTTGAGTTCATACTATGCATGTTACAGGTTTAAAGGCAATGCATTCCCTTTTATTGGTATTACGCCTTTGGGGCTAGTCACCATGCCATTGCCTATGGAAGGCGGGCATGGGGTAGTCACGGCATGGGCCCCGAGGATGGGTCGTGAAAAATTGGTATCATAAGAGTTGGTTTCACTGCATAACATGGAATCTAATTCTTTTAATAGCAATAGAGTTATGTTTTTTCGGTGTGGTTGTCAGTTTAGGGAAACTGGTGTTGGTGCGGCGACCGAAGTATCCATACATAAGACTCTGACTTCTGATTTCTGACTCAGTGCACGAAAACACTGATTTTGTGTGTGTTTCCTTTGAAAGGTTTTCTTCGTGAATACTTTGTGCCAGCTCACCAGGTATATTTTTTTAACCATGGTGCACCTGTTTCTTTCAAGTATGTCCCCACGAAGGCTTCTAGCTGGGGTTTTGAGTTTCATACGAGATGGTAGCCCACCGAGCGATGAGGCCTTGGTGTAGGGCCCCATAATAGCGGAGGTACAAGCGGTACCACTAATTACTAGGAAACCGATACCACCAACTCTAGCAGCAGAGACTGCACGTCGTCTGAGTGAGTTGAACGATTTCCAGCGATAGAGGCCGCCCAGGATCCAGGGAGAGACAGACCCATGGGTAGCTGACGTTTGGATGGAGGCTGTTATGAGAGTTTTAAGATTGATAGGGACACTAGATGACCTCATGGCGGTCCTTTATACAAGTCTCCTGGATGTAGAAGAAGGAAGATGGTGGAGCCTGATGCTCCAGGTCCATGACGAGGCATCATTACTCTGAACAGACTTTGAGAGTCTCTTTTTCTCAGAGTTTTTTCCAACCACCCTTCATGCAGTGCGGATTTAGGAGTTACATCATCTGTAGTAGGTTAGCATGACAGTAGCTTAGTACTCCGCGAGGTTTACCGACCTCTCACGCTACTCCACAGATATGGTGTGGTACCCATTCTTTATGTTCCGGGCCTTGGACCAAGGACTCAGACATGTGATCGGGGCTTCGATGGTCTCCCTCATCATCCCGATGCAGGAGAGGGTGCAGGAGCAGGCCCTTCTAGTGGAGAGTTTTCTCGCTGAGCAGTCTCCAGCAGTGAGACCTACCAGTAGGTTACACATAGTAGAGTCTTCTATAGCCGACAGTAGATATATGACGTAGATGTCCAAGAAGACTAGGCCATTAGGTGGGCGACCCCAGGAAACAGTTTCGGTTATGAGGGGCACATGAGACAGAGCCATCCATACGAGGAGCAGGCCGTGCTATGCCTGCGGCGCGCAGAGTCACATGGCTTGGGACTGCTTGACCCACCATGTAGATGAGAAGTAGACAGTAGAGGGAAATCCCAAGAAAAGGTAGAGGTTCGACCATGGTTGTCCGCCGGGAGAAGGTGGAAGTGGAATATGAGCTAGCCGAGCAGTAACTAGTGGACGACGTTTCGAGGCCCTTCCACCTCTACCACTAGGAGGTCCACCCCGACTACAAGATGTTTGCGTACAGAGGTGGGATCAGCTCTAGGCAGTCGAGGCCTACGACCACGGTGCACCTGAGAAGATTCAATGTACTATTTGTGTCTACTCCACCCTTGCTGCAGTAGTTATAGACATAGGTGCGGGTCATTCGGTTATTGACACTGCCCTCGTTCGAATCATGGAGATTCTGTCGGAGCTGTTGGCTCAATCCTTATGGCTATAGATTCTTACATGAGAAGAGTCGATGATTACGCACTCGTTCCGGCAGTGTGAGCTTACTCTAGGAGGTGAGAGCTTCGGCTGGGATCTTCTTGTAGCCGCATCGAGGCCTTTCGACGTCATCTTGGGTATGGACTGGTTATCTACAGTTCATGCTCAAATTGACTGTATTAGGCGCATAGAGCGGTGTTTCCACACGGATGGGACCATGTTCACCTTCACCAGTGATAGGGGAGCCTTTTTATTGCATGATGGACTTACAAAGTGGAGGGGATAACCAATCACACATTAATTGGCTAGTCTCATCCCCATAGCGGTTGATGTGCGAAGTCCGAGTTTTCCTATTGTGGTGGATCAGTACATAGATGTTTTCCCTGAAGATTTTCTAGGACTACCTCCTTGCAGATAGGTGGACTTCTGTATTGACCTGTACCCCGGGATGACACCGATATCTACTCCAGCATATCAGATGGCTCCTGCCGAGCTTCGTGAGCTGTGGATATAACTGGTGGACTTGTAGGGGACGGGATTTATCCGACACAGTATTTCACCCTGCTTGTCCCTGATTTTTTTCGCCAAGAATGCGGATGGGAGCTCTCGATTGTTTGTTGAATACCATTGCCTGAATCAGGTGACCGTTAAGAACAAGTACCCACTTTTAAGGATTGATGACTTCTTTGATCAGATCAAGGGAGTGAGGTGGTTCTCAGAGATAGACCTTAGGTTAGGCTATCTCTAGTATAGATTTCGATACAAGGATGTGGAGAAGATAGCTTTCATGTGTCGGTATGGCCACTACGAATTCTTGTTTATGACCATCAGCATAACCAATGCTCCAGTAGTGTTCATGAGTCTCTTGAATAGGATCATCTAGCCTTACCATGATCTCTTTGTTGTATTTTTCATCGAAGACATACTGATCTACTCGACTACTGAGGAGGAGCATTCCTACCAGTTACAGGTAGTACTGGACACACTCCGAGAGCACTAGATTTATAGTAAGCTCTTGAAGTGCCAGTTTCGGATTTGAGAGGTTCACTTCTTGGGACACATCATCTCGAAGGCTGGAGTTGCAGTGGATCTAGTGAAGATTGAGGCAGTACTTTATTGGGATCCACCTAGGCGTGTGGAGGAGATACGTAGTTTTCTGGGACCGGCTCGGTACTATCGGAGATTTGTGAGAGATTTTTCTAGGATTGGAGCACCGCTTTCAGCATTGAAGAAGAAGGGGAAACCCTTCGTGTGGTAAAAGATATTCCAGTAGAGATTTCATGAGCTAAGGAAGAGGTTGACTAGTGAATCCATCTTGAGGCCACCAGAAGAGGGTGTTGGGTACGTAGTTTACAGTGACGCATCAGGGACCAGACTCAGGTCTATCCTGATGCAGGAGCGAGCATTGATCGTGTTTGGTTCTCGTCATTTTAGACACCATGGGTAGAACTATGCTACCCATGACCTGGAATTAGAATTAGTGGTATTCGCCTTGAATATGTGGTAGCACTATCTTATTGGAGAACGTTTTACAGTCTAATATGACCACCAGAGTCTCAAGTATATCATCTCGTAGAACGACCAGCACCTGATACAATGAAATTGGCTTGATTTTCTAGAGGACTATGACATTGAGATAGTCTATACTACTGGGAAGGGGAACGTTGTAGCTGATTCTCTCAGCAGAAGATCAGGAATTCAACTGATAGGAGAGGCGATAGAGGAGCTGGCCGCATTGTAATATCATTTGTGGATCGGGATGGAGAAGCCTTTCTATAGTCTCTCATAGTCACTCCTCCACTTCTTCAGCAAGTCAGGGGGAAGAGCATGGGGATATTAACTATGTGATGCGGTGTGCTCAGATATCCTCAGGGCAGGCACCTAATGGATTTTCTAAATATGGGGAGAACGTCTTTCTCTTTAGAGGATGTACCATGGTACCAATTGCACTTTAGGAGGAAGTGTTGAGGGAGATTCACACATCTCCATTAGTGTTACATCCAGGAGTGGAAAATATGTATCTGGATCTCCGACGACAGCACTGGTGGCCAGGTATGAAGAATAAAGTAGCAGAGTTTGTCTCTCGATGCCTCACTTGTCAGCAAGTGTAGGCGGAGCACCAGGTTCCAGTAGGCATGGTTCAGCCCTTGGAGGTCCCAGAGTGGAAGTGGTATGGGATATCTATGGATTGCATGATGGTATTTCCACATACATCCAGAGGAAAAGACTCTATATGGGTGATTGTCAACCGACTCATCATGTCGGACCACTTCCTACCAATCATAGAGCAGGGATCTATAAATAGATTGGGAAACCTCTACGTATGGGAGATCATACGGCTTCATGGTGTGCCATCAAATATCGTCTCTGATCAAGATTCTCATTTCACTTCCCGGCTATGGAAGAGGTTGCAGGAGGCTTTTGGGATGTAGCTTCATTTGAGCACCACCTTCCATCTTCAGACGGGTGGAAAAACTGAGAGGACCATCTAGAATCTTGAGGACATGCTCCATGCATGCATGCAATACTTTGGTCGTACATAGGAGGATCACTTAACCTTGTTAGAGTTTTTGTATAACAACAGCTACCACTCCACCATCAGGATGGCACCTTATGAGGCACTGTACGACCGACCTCGCAAATCGCCTCTGTGCTGGACTGGCCCAGAGGAGTCAGCACTCATAGGACTAGAGATCTTGTAGGATATGACAGAGAATGTGCTGATCATTGTGGAGCAGATGAAAACTGCACAGAGTAGGCAGATGTCTTATGCTAATTGGAGACAGAGATCACTGGAGTTCGAGGATGGCGACCACGTCTTTCTATGGGACTCACCTCGATGAGGTATACAGATATTTGGTCGAGGTGGAATGTTATCTTTGTGATTAATTGGACCATTCTAGGTCCTCATTATGGTAGGTGAGGTGGCTAACCGTTTGGATCTTCTACCTCAGTAGCATCGGGTGCACGGCGTTTTCCACGTATCTTAGCTGAGGAGATACGTGCACGACCCATCCCACATCATTGACCCCAAGGAGCTGGACATCGATGATGGGGTGAATTTCACAGAGTTTCTAGTAGAGATTGAGGATCGATAAGAGTGGGTCCTACGTGGATGGTCGATTCCTCTGGTGTGCATTCACTGCAGCACGGGAACCTCCAGGAGAGTACATTAGAGTAGGAGGCTCAGATGCGTGCTCAGTACCCCCTTTTGTTTCCACAGTGTGAGTTGTAGCTTACGGGGATGTAAAGCCCTTAGGTGGGGAAAATGTAAAGACCCTAAATTCAAGTGGAATTTGTTTTTTAAATACATGGGAATTTTATGGGTCTGTAGTTTCTGACGACGCTTGATTTCGAGACCCGGTGTGCTCGGAATCAATTTTTGAAGTTTTTTTCATGTACATTTAGTAAACGTACAAGTGGAATTTTATATCTTTTTAACCGTTGCTCGGAAGTGAAATCTGAGAGTACCGTCGAACATGCAGTGCCAGTATTTGCTTAAGGAGACCATCGCTGTAGTTGCGTTTTAACGAGGTTGGAAGTTAGTTTATGGGTTTTTAATTAAGTAAAATAAAATTAAAAGTATGACTTTTATTTTTATTGTGGTGGTTTAATCCTCCAAGGGGAAGTTGGAGATGTTCCCACCCGTATATAACCTCCCTTGGGAGGATGTTTTTAGGTGGGGCCTACCCAGACTCTCAACCCCCCCCCCCCCCCTTTAAACCCCTTGAGCTCCCCATAAATGGGGGAAACTCTTGGACTACCCCATTATGGTGCCAACACACCCATGAATTAATTAATGCAAATTAATTAATCTTTATGAAATCTTTTGAAATTATTTCCACCATTAAGATAACAGAACAAAACTATTATTTTGTTTTTATTGGTTGGAAAAATTCATTTGGGTGGGATTTTTTGATAGAGTAAATGGGAGATTCTTGGAGAATGACATCCTCTTTAACAAAGAACCCACCACCACCGATGAAAAATGAGGACGACGGTCGATCCTGGGATCGGCTGCGTGTGACAGGTGCAATGTACGATGATGTCATCTTGATTCATCTTCTCCAATATTGTCCTCCTCTGACGTTCATAGAATGACTTCTGTCTCCCATGACGTCTATCTTCTGTGACTCTTTCATTGATCACCGAAGTTGAGGTATGGGTTTGTTATGATTAGATTAAATCCTCGTTCCTCATCGTTTTGTTATGTTTTGATGTTGTATGATTTATATCACCAAATGCGGAGGGCGGGCGCCGAAAAAACACCGCCCGATGTCCCTCCTTTAGTTCTTGTTTGGTTGAAGACGGCGGTGCCATAGCGGCGCAACCGGAAGAGAGAACCACAAGTGGGACGAGCGTCACAAAGGTCACCAGGTTGCTGAAGGGACGCGGTGTTGTCACGCCTTGCAAAGAATTGGGCCGCGACCAGGTGGGCTGCGACGGCCCCAAAGGGGCGCGGTGTCGTCATACCATGACAGAGGAATGGGGCACCGCCATGTGGGCTATGGTTGATGAAGTCAGCGTGGCCCCGTCGCGCCGCACCTGAGAAGACCTGATGACAAAGGGTTCGGTGGACGGAGGGCGGCTGGTTGAGCTAGTCGCCTGCGGAACTCCACAATGCGGGACCTGAAGGGCCCCGTGGCTAATTGATCTGGTGCTTAGCGCTGGTTCCTTCGAAAGACAGAGAGCCCCCCTCCCCCCTATGGCGTGGCCAGTCGGGCCGCACGACCAGCCTTCCAGGCCCCACGACGAGCCAACACGTCCTACCAGTCGGGCCCCACGACCAGCCCGCACGCAGCCAGCCTTTCGGGCCATGCAACCTACTAGCACTGTACCCGCCGGCCTTCCAGCACACGGCAAGCCGACCGGGCCACTCGACCACCAGCTAAGCTGCCTCGGATCGGGCCCCCACGGGCCAGGCCACCATGGCCGGACCACCCTTCGTCCGTGCAGCCATGGGCCCAGTCACCCTATGTGCTGGGCGGCTCCCTTGGTTTGGGTCACCCACTCGGTCTGGGATACACCCGCGGACCGGGTCTGACCCCGATTCGGAATGGGTCGGGCCAGGTCAGTTCGACTGTGTCAGACCGGACGCGGACCCGCTATGGCCATTACCCCTTTTTAACAGCATCTTAAGCTACATGTGTCTGATTGATGAACCGTCTATGGCGATGGAATTCTTTGAGTGAGAATATTCTTTTGGAATACTCCACTTGTGGTTCATATGTAGTTGGTGTATGGTCGGCTTTGTTTGAGCCTAAAAACCAACCGTGCCCCTAGAACGGAAACACCAATAATACACAGACCAGGCGTTCGATTGACACACCGTCTATCACATTGGGTTCCATATGATGACACATGACTAAATGATACATTAAAAAAGGACTCATCGTATTTTATGTATCGACACATAGCTCGAAGAGAGTACCCTCCAGTAATCGATTGTGTTGTGTGCGGGAACCCTAGGGCTAGCTGCGATAGAGATGATAAGATCTTCTGTGGGTTCGACAGTGACGATACAGTACCAAGATCCTCTGTGGGTTCAACAACTATGACTTCTATACTAGTAACCTCCGTGGGTTTGACATGGATGACATATGTACCGGGATCCTCCATTAGTTCAACAATGATGACTTCTGTACAAGGATCCCATATGGGTTCGACATTGCTAATACGGTACCTGGATCCTACATGGGTTTGAAAAAAGAGATGATTTAGAGGCTATATCTAATCTTCTCTACCCCTATTCATGTGTTGTATACCTGTGTGAGATAATTCTTGACTTTCAGTCGATATCATCGAGATGATTGACTTAACTTCCTTTGTGGAATGGGTTGTGCTTGGGTTTGACAGTTGGAGTCGGACTGTGATTGGTAACTTAGGTATATGTATGGGAATTTACCAAAGTAGGTTTGGTTGATAATTTTTGATTGCATCTTTCTTTTTTTATCCATAGTGGATTTTTGGAGACCTTCAGGGGTCTCAGGGTCCCCTACTGAGAATTTTTATACTCACCCCTACACAGGCATCACCCACACCTTGTTGTGTTTTGTGTAGAAGACGAACAATAGTGATCGAGGCTGAGGGTGATGGATGGGAGGATTCTCGGAGATGGAGTAGTAGAGACGTACCACAGGGATGAGTTGTTCGAGTTCTATACCAACCCTTCAGGTAGGATTCGCCAAGGGATGATCCAGGAGCTGTTTTTCCCCTTTTTACTTGCACTTGTTGTTTAGTTGGGTTTGAATACTAGCCCACTTACATTCATCAAACTTATATTTTCTATGTTAGTACTTGTTGTTTCTACTACTTAAGATCAGACTATGTGTGTTAACGTTTTAAAGGCAATGCCTTCCCTTTTATCGGGATGAACCTTTGATGCTAGTCGCCAGCCCTGGCCTATGGAAGGTGGGCTTGGGGTAGTCCTGGTACGAGTCCCGGGGATGGGTCGTGACATGTCTAAGGTGTGGTGTATGACTTTTTCACTGTTGTGAAAACCAAACAGTATGTGTACGGCTGAGTCTAGTTTTTTTATATATTTATTTAAAGGGATTACATACTATTTTCTAAACAATTTCATGAACCCTAGGAGGTCATGTGTTGTTTTTGGTGGTCTTGAAGTGAGGGACATGGTTTTTGAAACCATTCAACCTCTCAGAAGTTACCATGTTACATGAGGTTTATTGGGAGGTAGTGGCTCCCAAACCTTTGAGATATGGTTTTTTTAATCATGCATCCCAACCATTCATGTAGTATAAGTGATTAAGAATTTGGTTAATTTATATTTTCCTCCTAAAAAAGATGGATTTCACCCATCATCTCCCCCAAATGAGTCATCCTACCCTTGGGATCCCTTGGGGGTGTTCTATCCTCACCCTCCCTTGATTCATTCCCTCTCAATAGTTATTTACAAGATGTTTATGTTGATTTTTTCATCCCTTTCATTATTTCCCCCTTCTCTCCCTTTATTCTCATGTATTTCAATTCCCCTATGAATCCTAATAATCATATAGCTCAATTATAGAGTGTTATGTGGGTTTATTGATGGGTATTTTGGTTTCTATGGGTCATATACATATTTGTTTCTCCCATTGGTGTGGTTGTCATTGAAGGTGACATGTTTCTGGACGTTTTGGCTTGCTTACAACTTCATTGAGGAAGGTGTTACGATAAAATTGTTTCATCTTGGATGTCTAAGAATTTTTTCACTATCATAATTCCATTTTTAAGAAACTCATCTTTATATATGATAGACTTATGTTGATTTGTAACATTTTAATTGAGTTTTATTCTGGGAATAATTTCTTCTATATATGAATTCCTTTTTTTATTGATTAAAATAGATTTTTTTTATTATAAGATTCTCTTGAAATTATTTATGGATGTTTGAAATGGTTTTCATGTGGTTAAATGGGGTTTTAACCCGTTTTTTTTCTTAATGAATGAAAATAATGGTTTTAAATGGAAATCATTTCTTAATTGAGGTGTGGACCCAAAAATTATTTATTAAAGGGGAGTTTTAATGTATCTAAAATAGTCATTGGAAATGGGTATGTGTTTTATCCCTTTGAAATTATTCATTGGTTTTTTTTAATTAGTTTAGTCGAAATAGTTTGCATTATGGTCTTGCTTTGTCTTATAAATAGGATGACCCATATTGAACGATTTGTTTGAAACATTTTAAAAGAAATGAGAGATTAATTTGGACCACTTAAAATGTTTTAAGTGGTGTTTTATGAATCTTTTTATGGAAATAGTGGATTTGTACGTATTTTAGATTTTCAAACAATGCATACCTTGCGTATTTTGGACATTATAGTGTTTTAAATGTTTGGGTGATTTCCATCATTTTCTAAATAGTGTTTGAAAAATAATTTATTAAATTACAAGGGGATTGAAAATCCAGGCCATGCATTAGTGTTGATGTCCTTTATAGAAATTTGGTTTTAAAAATTCTATGTGGATGGAACCCTTGATTTCCCATTTATTATGTATAACTTATGTGGGTTGATGATCACTATGTTATACTTATTACCCTCTTTATAGGGGGATGTAGTTTTTATTCCTTATTTTCAAGTTATTTATATGGGTATTTTCATCATTGGTTATTAGTGGTTAGAGTAGTTATGGGTATACCTTCTGGGTATAATAAGATTTTTTAGTATGATTGAATTACTTTTTTTGTCATGGGATAGAAGGTATTGATGGGAAGATATAATTTGTTCCTTTATTTTTTTTGCATCTCACTAGTTTACCACCAATTGTTCTATGAATAATGTCTATAAGGTAATTTTTCATCACAATGATGCAAGTGTGGGATAATTAAATGACAGTGTAGACATAGAATATGATAATTTCTTGTTCTGGTGGTTATAACTAAATATGGTTAGACTCATGGAAAATTAGTGGATTTAGGTAGGACCATGAAACATTAATTTTCTTGGAGAGTTACAGATTGAGGGGAGTTTGATCAAATTCATGATTGTATCATTTCCACTAACTTATCTATTATCTAACCATCCTTTCTAGGGTTTCATTTATATATTCATTATGATATGGTTATATATATATATGTGTGTGTGTGTGTGTGTGTGTGTTTTTGTATGTGTGGTTCTAGTTTTTATGCTTAACCTGTGTGATTTTCCATGATTCATTTTGAAATAAATTTTTAATGATGCTTTAAAACCCGATTTTGTGTTGTTAATAACTCTTTTGTGAGTTATTTAAAGTGAATTTCAAAATGGGTGTCATTTTAGAAAATGGATTTATAAGGACCTGGCCTTAAAACATTACATAATCTTGAATTAAATGAATAATTCATATTGAGGATCTTTCCAGGATTAGAGTTTTAGAGAATTAGAACATAACTATTACATCTCAATGATTACAAAGTAGACACATCTACTCAGTTTCTATTTTTTTCACAAAATAAAAACTCTTGAACAAAAGATTCATGTCTAGTTCCATGTTTTAGATATCATGACATTTCTTTGATTCCATCCTTGACCCTATTCCAATTTATGTCCTGTGAAAAACATTTCAAAAACTTGGGATGAGCATAAATGGTCAATAAGGGATATAAAAATACGGAAAGAAAACATTAGTCCATGTATACATAAGAATCAATGAAATCTTACTTTACTCATAAAACATAATTACTTTAGCGTACCTCATGAAATCATAAGATATTTGAAATAAACTTAGAAATCATAAGACATAAAGGAAACTTGAGGAATTCATAACATTCTTACGTAGGAAGTAACCATCATGGTTATGTTTGGAATACCCATCAAAGTATATTCCCTAAATATCTTCGGATAAACCTTAGCGTTTAACTCCTTCATGTTACCCCATGCATTGGAGAGCTATCTCGGGATCACCCACCCTTAGTTTATCACGGAACCACCCAACATCATAAACAATTCCCAAGAACCATAACATAATCGTATCACATAAAACATGCATAAACGAAACATAAAATTTCCACATTTCAACCACAATACAACACATTGATATAATAAAAACATTATCAAAACCATTTTCAATACAAAAATAAATGAAATTTATAACATGGTATTTATTTTTCACTTAAGAAAATTTATACCTTGTATAGGAAGCCAAAACTCAAATAATGGTCACAGCGGTGGAGAATTCATTGTCGCCGCATACGTAAGACAAAAAAATACCCTTTTGTCATTTAGTAAAATGTATCGTGTAAAAAGATTACTTTTGAATGAAATTAAAATTAAAAATGGTTTATTATAAAACTAATAAAAGAAGGTCGTATATAAATTGAAGTATTCCTCAATTAAAAGAGATTGAGACGAATTCCGTTATAAAGACGATATCCATAGATTAAGGATAAATCAATGACATAATTATGTTTGACAAAAATAAATACACCCAATATAATTGGATATTAAGTGTAAAACAATAATAGGTTATTAAAACATATTCATAGAATGAAATAATCAATAATTATATGTTTAACCCAAGGAATTGAAATTGGATTAAGAAGTTCCCTTACAAAAATTTGGTAGCCTAACGACATCACATCAAATTTAAGAAAACATGTTGATGAGAGAAAAAAGGTTATCTCGTCTCTTGGACAAAATATTTACAGCATTAAGGATATAGAAGAACATATCTCTATATAATATGATGTGAATTAAAACACATAACAAAAAGAAGCCTTTTAAAAAGAAGAGCGTGAAAAGTTCCCATACCGATTTGGTAACCTACGAAACAAACACCCCATGAAATAAGGACCATACAATGTTGATTTAAATACCTATAAATGGATGTATATTACTCAAAGAGTAGAATAATGGGCAGTACATACACCACTCAAAGGATATAGTGGCAAATATAGCATGAATCTCATGGTAATAAAAAGTGAGATAAAAAACTCCTTACCTCGTTGTAATAAATCATGTCGTATGACCAAAATTTAATAAGAACCAAAAGAATCACAGAATACCATGAATATAAATATAATCATGATAATATATATTAAATTTTAGTACATAATAAACCACATGGAATAAATAATTGGCGAATAATGGAAATCTCACGGAATTAAAAGTGAGATAAGAAATCCTCTCACCTTAAGTCTGACATGTCTTATTCATTTATTTATATTCATAAATAATCAACTTTGGTATGTTTATAATTTATTAAGGATGTCCTTTCAATTTTATTATTAAATTCATATCACATATTATCATTTTATAATAATCAGTTAATTATGTGAGTTCATATCATACGTTTTGTCGATGTTCGGTACCTGAGTCAACAATGAACTTGTTTGAATAGACTTTTCCAGATAGTTATAACTAAATCTTCTCCAGAATGGTGTTCATGATTTAAATATCATATAAATCCATTATATATGTATTTAATAATATTCCATAATTTTTGGAGATAAGAAATGAAATGTACTGTTCATGGAGACGGTAGGTTGTACGTATGCAAGAACGTTACTTTCATTTTTTTGTCATATTGATGGTCTTTAAAACTAAATGAGACATAGATATATTATAATTCCAGTATAATATATATGTTATATAGGTAACATAATATCATTAATTACATTCTTTATAAATTCCATGTTTGGCATGAACGAGTCACATCACTTGAGGGGGCGGTTCTCCACACATCCTCATATGAAATTATCACATATGCACTACATGAAAATCATTAATTCTTGTTTTAAATATAAAATACAGAAGCATTGAGAGGATATAAATATAATAAATATAGTATATAAATAGAGTTTGATCATAATGGCCACCATGAGAGGTGTTACAAGAAGATTGAACAATCATCATTCCGTGAGGCAGTAATTCGCCACCCACAGAAACAATATGTTCTTTAACCATTAGACAGAGGTGTGTGTAAGTGTTGGTAGAATACATATCATAACAACAACCTAGTATATTGAGGATATTGGTGTTATTATGGGATCAAATAATAAGATTATAGGGGTGAGTGAATAAAGAAAATAAAAGAATGAAACTCGAGAGAAGACATTACCTCTAAATCGGGAAACTCTTTTTGATTTGAGCCAAATGCTTAATTAGAAAGACTTCTGTCCATAGAGAGGCTTCTAGTAGTAATAGAGGGATGTGGAGAGATAATAGGAGCAGAGTTTGGACGATCAAAGGGCTTTAGAGGTGTGGGTAATTGGGTAGAGGTGAGGGCCTATTAAAAGAGGGAGGAGGGTCACTTTTGGAATGTCTTGAAATGTTACATTATTATAAAATGTTTTTCGGATATTTAAGGTCCTACAATGATATATTTCGAGGATAATGTGATAACGGTTCTAAATACACCAATTTAATAGGTTTTATACAATTTTAGGTCTTAGATTTTACATTATCTTTTCATTTTAATTATATTGTTCATTAATGAGGTAATCACTCCATCATCATGGTGTCTTAAATAAATTTATTTATTTAATGTCTAAAAATTATAAAAAAATACCATGATGTAGGAAATATTTTAAATTTACAATGAATATTTATAGTCTAATATATCATTTATGTAAACAAAATTAATATTTTTTTACTTAGGATATACAAACCCTTTTTATATTTCTCCTCTTTTAAAAAAAATTAATGTCATAAATGTCACTATTACACCCATGTTACTCCATGGGCCCTCAAGATCGGTAAAAAGATTCCCATGGTCGACCCTGACTCAATCAATAGGACTTAGACACATGTTGGGGTCATTTTATATTATTATGATACTATTTTATTACCATGAACTACCCGATTAATAATTAATCACGATAATTAAAGATAATTACCATTGTTACTATTCATAATGTCCAAAAACATAAAGGTCTTAATTACATATTTTGGAAACTATGATTCCAAATTTGGAATCCATTATACCAAATTCCAAACACATAAATTGTAGTAATTAATTTAAAAATAATTCCCATTGTCACAACCAAATATGGGTTTTTAAGAAGTAAAATTTATCAAATGATTGACATGTTTTTACATCCAATTGAAAACTTAAATTACTTACAATGAAAAAAATCCTATTAAGTGATAAAAACATAATTGAATTTCCCTTTAAAACAAATCTAAAGGACAATATAACTATATAATTAAATTATATGAAAAGGAATTTTTGAAGTAAAATGCAGTATTTTTCAATATTCATTAAAAATGAACATTTGTCTGAAAAATACAAAAAATATATCCAAAGAACATTTGATATTCCAAATTCAGAAATTATTTCCATTTTACCAAATTCAAAACATAGAATTTGAATTAATTTATTTTAGAATTAATTCTTGCTGTCAAAACAAATAGTTTGTTTTTAGGAAACAATATCTATCAAAACATTGACACTTGTTTATGTCTAATTTCAAAGTGAAATTAATTCCAATGACCACAGTTGAATTAAATGGTAAAATTGTATTCTAGATACACTTTAAGACCAATTATGAAGATAATCTAACCATATAAGTAAATTTTATTAAAAGGAGGTTTTGAAATAAAATTAAGAATTTCTCAATATTCATTAAAAATGTACATTGCTGAAAAAATGTCAAAAAATTAAACAAAGTAAATTTTGATGTCTTGATTATAAATAAGGATTTTATTTTGTCAAATATAACATAAAAAATTGAGAGAAATTAGTTTTAAAAATGGTTCTCCATCAAAAGCTGGTTAATCGACTTTTTAAAAAATATTAGAATATTTATGCTTAAAATTGGATTCATTCGCATTTTAAGCCACTATCATTTATTGGGTAATTGTTAAAATATTTAACAAAAATATATAACCGTTCTATAGTTATATATTAACATTCCCTCCATTACAACGGTTAGATGTAAACTACCATTTAAAATTATATTATATTATTATTAGTGTGTAATGTATGATTTCAAAGAAACCTTTTGTTGCGTATTGGGTACTACTTCAAATATAGAATCCCCTTTAAAGTAATATTAATATTTTATTCACAAATATTAGTATTTATGAACATTTCATATTCATTATTTACCTGGAATGTTATAGGATTCAGGTGGTGAAATACATTAAACAGACTTTTTTCATTTAGATAAAACAAGTGGTTTGTTTTTTTAAATGTTAAGGGTGTGGGTATTTTTGAAACATATTTGGCTACTATCTAGTTTCTATTAGTAACATGTGGTTGTTTTTGAAAAAATGAACTTTTTTTAAAGTGATTATTATGGAGTGGTTTTTTTCAATACATTATATATATGTGAATAAAACATTTTATATTTATATTCAAACTAGAATTCTTTACCCTTCCTTTTGAAACAAATTACATATTTTATATGGTATTTGTTAACCTACTAGGATTTTTAGCTCATGAAAACAAAATTTTAGGCCTTTTTGATCTTTCTTGTTTATTGTATCCAACATGGGGTGATTTGGGTGGTGGTGAGAAATCGTAGGTTTCTTGGAGTTTTATTGGTCTTGGATCTTGTTGTTGGTTTCTACTTTTTTAATAGTTAGTTTTGTTCTTGCTTTTCCCTTCCAACAGATATCACTTTGTTTGTATTTATTGTTGATTTATATGAAAATTGGTTGGGTAATGGTTGTTACTTATGATGTTATAGCATGATATTTATTTATTTTCACAGTTTTATATCTGTTCTAAAATAAAAATTCCCAAATGAGTTTTTGTGATGCCCAATCACTTGTCTCTAACCTGTATGATTTAAGAATTATCTTTAGGCCTTGTGTGAATCAGGTCTTGTGTTAGGTAGGATGGCCTCATATGATGGTTTGATATATGTTTTATTGATGAAAATGAAATATATTATATGGAACCATTTATATTACAATGTATTATATGCGGGGAACATGAGAATTATTTGAGTCAATGCACAAATCTAAAGGCTATCTCATAAACCAAGGAAGGAAATATGTTATAAAAAACATTTATGAACAATGATTAAAGTAACAATATTTTTAATTATATTATAGAAGTTTTTTATCAATGGCCATCAAGATAAAATAATCATGAAACCTAGAAGTTGTGTTATACATTAGTTTTTCTTTAAGGATTTGAAATCATATATTTAAGGGTATTGATAACCCAGAATAGTAATTTGGGGATAAGGTGATATTTTTAGAGAACACATGATTGAGGTAAAGATAACCCTTAATATATTCCTTCTGTTTAGATAATAATTTTGGATTTGTATTAATGGTTTATTTATATAGATAAATAGAATTTTATCGTATTTGTGACCATGAAATTGATTAGTGATTTGTTGATAGATTGATATATGTTTTATTTTATGAGGGTTCTTCTTTATTTTTATTTTTTATTTGTTGTAATTTATAAATTTTTATTCCCTAAATGTTTCTTCTATTATATTATCACCTGAACCTTCATTCCAAATACCACTTTGGTTTGACTCAAAGACACTGTGGAGGATTTGGACTAAGATGGTAATGATGCTTGGTGGATCTTCATGTTTTCGTGTTCACCCAACTCTATTCTTTCTACCTATATAATTATAATGGACTCGATCTTGTTCAGATATACGGGTATTCATGGTGATTTCTGGATGGTGATGGTGGATGTGTTTAGTTTCATAGGAATGTGTTCGTAGTGTGGCTCTGAAAACCTTGTCTTCTTCAACGGAAGAGATTCCTATTTTACTATTTTAGTATATGGTTCAATTGTAGTGAATTATTTTCAGTTGGTGTGATTAGTGGTAGATTTGTTCAAGTAAATGAGTTTTAGGTGGTTTATCCCCCATTGATTATATGAACTTTAATTTTTCTAATATTGTGTAGGATTATGGTGATGATGATACATCTGAAGATGAGTGGTAGTAATGGCTTGATATGCATTGATGATAATGGGTATCGTTCCAATATCATGTATTGTTTGAATGATCGTATCCATATGAATCACAATTTTTGAAGGGGTTGAGTTTTTTCTCACCTTGGTGACATAATTAGGTCACTGGTTATGAATATAGGTTGGATTACATCTTCTTATGGTTTAATAGGATCAACTATTCTTTATCAAAGTGTGATTCATTTGAATTTTGTGTATGGGGGTCAAATTAATGGTCGACCTCTACATCAGGATGACATAATCTTAGATCATGGAATCCTTTCCCCTATCTCATCACTACACCTCTTTTGTTTGATGTAAAAAAAATTTAATTTGAGACTATGAATTAGTTTTTTAGGTTGCTTTACTAGACTTATATCTTGTAAGACTATGGGGTTACCACTCAACCTTAAGGTAGAATTTGAAAATATCAAAAAATGGATTTTATAGATGAAAAAAATTCAATTTATTGGGGATTAAAGTTGTGATAATTTGGTAAATTTTGGGAAATTTCTAGATTTTTCGGTTTTGAAAGCTTATTATGCATTATTTAAGGAGTTTTCAAATATATCTATTACTAGAAATAATTAAATAGTACTATAGGTATTAGATTATTTTATATTATCCATCCAAAATAAGGATTACACATTTTAGTTATCTTAGCATGAAGCGGCCATTTGATGTTTTAGTAAATGATTATATAAAGGAATATTATGTTTTCACTATTTTTTATATCTCATGATCTATTAGAAATTTATGTTATTTTTCTTTTATTGATAAAATCGTACTTTTAATTCCTTATTCAGATATGGGATAAAAATTTGTGGATATTAATTAAAACATCAAACTAGAGGATGAAATTAATTTTTTTATTTTAATAAATCATATATATATATATATATTATCTCAATTCATGCTAAAATAATTCCTCAACACGATGGAAAAATAAAAAAAATAAGAAAATTATTTTTCCTTTTTTTTGATGAATTGATTTTAATTTCCCCCCTCACTGATTTTTGGTTTTGTAGTCATTTACTTTCTCATGAGCATGTTCTCCATCTCTTTCTAATATTATTGGGACTTTATCATTTTCCTCCATGTATATATTTTCACGTCCCATAATTTTTTCATTATCTAATAGCCTAAAAATGTGATATTTAAGGTAATATTTTTGTGTCTCATTTCTCTTTTCAAATGATGTTTTATAATTCTTTTACATGATGTGTGTTTTCAAACTAGTTATTTTCAAACATATAAACATTGACTACCGAGGTAAAAAAAACGAGGTACAAATTTATATAAGGGAAGGAAAATGTAATTCCCTGGTAGTTTAGAATTTATTTTTCTTTAAATAAATTGAAAGTGTTCGATAGATTGTTTTACATGTAACCTCAGGTCAAAACAAATTTTTACATAGTAAATATTTATAAAATAGTCAATGAGTTATATGGTACTAATAAAAAAATGATGAAAATATTTTATAATGGTTTTAAATAAATCTAATTTATTGGGTGATTCATAATAAATAGGTACCCAATTTTCATTAAATTCATTTTGAGCTTCCAAAATATGTTTTCATCATAAATAGTTTTTATTGCATTTTGTGCATGAAACATATAATTAATTTATAAATTTATTATAAATTTTATTTCATTGAAATAATACATTATTTTTAATCATAATTTCAATATTATATATGGATTTTTCTAAATAGACTTATATCTTAATAAGTACTAAAATGATGATTTTTTGTAAAACCAATCCTTTATTGTCAAGTAAAAGTAACATTGTATTGTTAAATTTAGCTAAATTAATATATGTATCATTTAATTTTAAAATATTTAAATTATTATAAAATAATCATCATTATAATTTATTTTGGTATAAGTTATTTTTTCAACTTAAAAACACTTTTTCTTAAAAAACTATTATTATGCATGAAATGTATTTTTATCTAAATAAAATAACTTAATCTCCAATGATTAATGTTTTTAACTAAATTTATATATAATGTATCAAATAATAAATTTTAAATTTCATTTTAGAGTTTTTACATGGAAGGAAATGGATGTAAATTATGTTTTATGCTTGAAAAAGTTTTTTCCAAAAATGGGTTTTCATTATGATTTTAAAGATTACTTAAAATTAAATTTTGAAACTTATATAAATTCAATTAGGTTTCCAAAATTTAAGGGTTGGGTTTCTCTCCAGAAATATATAATTATTATTTTTGAAAAGATATTTCAACATTAATTTATCATAAATTTGAATCCTTATCATTTTTTATCCACTTTCCAATGCAACTGGTGTTATATAATTGAAATATTTTAATTAATTCCATGTGTGTCCTTCCCCTCACTAATAAAAGCTCACCTCTTCACCTGTCTTATAAACACCATTTTAACCATATATATTGTTCAAGAACTAACACATAACCTTTCTCTATGTTATCCCTTGATGATATATATTTTTTATTCTTTTAATACCAATACCTCAAGGATTATGGTGAAAGGTAAAGGAAGTCTCTCAAAGAATTGGTATAATTCTTAAAAACCTATTTCACTTTTATTTCTCTTTCTACTTTCTATAAAATTTTGTATTGTGAAAAATAATAAATAATTTATAATTATAAATATATTGGTATTTTATTATTATTATTATTTTATAAAACATTTCTAAAACTTTTTTATCAAATGTGAATTAAAAATATCATGTGTGTGTACGCGTGGACTACTGCCTCCACGTAGAAATAGAATTCATTCTCCAAAACCACCATTCATGAGTTATAATTATGGATTTCATTAATGATTATATTTAAAAAATAATTATTATTTTCAAATTATAATAATTTTTTTTCCTTCTTACCTTCATATCTATAGGTAACTGATAATGTCGCCCATGCATATGTTTAGACTACCACCTCCATGAACTGATGTAATTATCTTACCACTTCCAATTTACATGACAAGTTAAAAAAGTATAGATTATTAAAAATATATAATATAAATAATTTAATAATAAATAAAGGATAATTTTCATTTACCTTTCTTTTATACTATCCATCGAAATATGGAAGCATCAATCATGTTTACGTACATATTATTGTCTCTATGAAGTGATAAAATTAATTTTTGATCACCACTGAATATTAATGATTATAAGTATGTATATAATGAACATATATTATATATATTTCATTATTAAAATTCTTTTTTCTTATGATCCATGATAAAATAGTAGGGATCGTAATCTCCAAACTAAAACATATAAGAAAATTGAAGTAATTAACCCCTAAAATAGAGAATTTAATAGAGGATTGTTAACAAATGGGGATTTAAATTTTATATGTGGATAATATAAGATAGTATATGTATTATTATTGTTATATTATATAATATAATAAATATCAATTTATTATTCATTATTTTACAAAGATTAAAATCATATCAGATATACGGTAAGGGTCTTTCGTCTCAATTTTGTTTTGTTGCGACATGTTTCATGTTATGCTCCTATTATGTCTATGAGGTGTATATACATAATATTTGTCATGTTATAATAATTATAATAATTAATTAAGTGTTATTAAAGTAAAAATTAAAATTAGTTCATCTAATGTGATATTATTATAATGTTACAAATGCGACAAGGGCATAACATTTCAAATTATCTTCTTTGGAATATATATTATATTATATAACTATCTTATTTTTTTGAGGTGTATCTACTACCCCTTTGAAATTTTATATCCTGAACAAAATTATTTTCATGGTATTTATTTTTTCATTTTAATTTATTTCTTTCATGGTGGTCATGAATCAAGTGTTTCCAAATTGGTAAGGGTTTTATGTTATAAATTCATTTTAACTAGGATTGTTTATTCTTAAATTTTCATATGATGAAATAATATCATCTATCTCACCAAAATTATATTATTATTTTTATATCATATTGTTATATATATAGATTAAATTTTATCATTTTTTTCATATCTTTAACTACTAAAGGTACCTAAAGAATATTTTAAGGAAAAGTGAATTAATTTATCTCTTCAGTAGGGAATCTTTTCTTCCATGTACATGTTTTTAGAAATATATATTTTTTAGAATTTTTATTACTATTGTAAAAATAATTATTAAATTCATTTTACCCATGTTTTTATTTTTTAAAAAAAAATTAAAATTAAACTTCTTTAACTTTTTCAAAACAACGTACATTGTAATATTATTAAAAAAAATTAATGAATTTGTTATTTTAACATACACCAGTTATATAATATTTCACACTTTCATAAATAATATATTACTTCAATATTCATTTATAAGATTAATTTTTATCTTAAAATAATAATTTTCCTTAAATATCTTAAAATTTATTAGATTTTCAATAATTAATTTCAAAATAAAAATGTTATTTTTCTCAAGAAATGTTCCAATGATATTTTAAATGTATTTTCTATATATAACATCATCCGATAATATTTCCTATGATCTACTAGATATAATATCTAATATTAACATATTTTTTCATTCTATTCATGGTATATTTTTATGATTATAAACTCTTATTAAACACCTTTTCTTTGAATGGATTGGGATTTGATGTATTGATAAATGTTTCCATGATCTTGATGATTACATATAAAAGAATTATTATTATGTAATAGTTGGTTCCATTATAACCTGAGCATAGTTGGTTATGTTATAAACCAATGATGGGTTGGTTCACTATATCCATTCAATGAATTGAGTAATGATTATAATGTTGATAAACTCATAACAACTGATGGAGTTAATAAAATTCTAAGAGATGAAAAAGTTAACATGGGGAAGTTAATCCCAGGAGAATGTTGTAAATGACTAGGTATGTAATTTCATCATTGACATTGTCCACATTGATAGTGTTAAGATAAAACCTTGAATAAGTAAGTAATTTTATATTCTTATGTGAATTCCAAAAAATAATGCCTTATTCTTATATTAGGTTCTCATATTTCATGATTGATTATTAATGATTCCAAATTCCTATTTCATATGTCTTTTGATTAGAAGTACATTATTCCATGATTCGGGATTAAATGTCTTTTATTGATTTGGTATGAATATTATAAGTTTTTGTTATATTCTCATACCCTTATTCATATATTATTCTCACTTATGATCATTGATTTATATCACTTATGTTTGCCCTTACTATGCAATTGAACTAATCCATTATTATATTTCCCTTCCCCAGGTTATGAAGAAAATTTTGAAGTATTATATGTCCAAGAATAGTTTTATTTCTAAGGAAAACGATGTGAAATAATGTATATATTTTATGTACTGATTTTATTTGTTTCCAAGTTTCCAAATAAACATTACTTTTATGGTTCTGTATTGTATTTTATTGATGTGTAATTAATATTCTACCAAAAATATATTGTATTTATGAATGAAAAATTTGGGTCTTGATAATGCGACATGCATAATGAGATATCAATAAAAATAGATTATATTACACAAGTCGGATTTATAGGAGTTTATTATCATTGTAACATAATGTTATATCTCTGTAATTGCCTTGATATATTTATATACCATGATCCTAAACATTTGATCAGTTATCCCAATTCCATTGAGAAAGGGTACTATTATAAGGACCCATTTTTAAACATTATATAATCATTATTTTTAGACAAAAAATAACATTATTTCATTATGAGGATCTTTTTAGTATTATATTTTTATATAATTAGGTCATAATAAATAAATATAAAACATATATTTTATAAAGAGAACACTTTTATTCTGTATCCTCTTTTCCCACAATTTAAAACTTTTATGATATAACAATTTTTCTTTTCACGATAAGTCTATATAACTTTAAACATGATTTAATATTTGTTTTTACCTATCATTAAACCCTAGGAAAATAATTTTTAAAATTGGAATAAGAACAAATATCTCACTAAGGGGAATATAAATAAATAAATAAACCATTATTCTATGAATGATTATAAAAATTATCGCTTTTCAAAAAGAAGCATAGTGTTTAAAATAAACTTTTTAATTCCCTAAAAAAATGAACTTCTATACCAGATGTTTCTTATAAAATAATTCCAAATAAAAATTAAAGGAAAAATAAAACTAAAAAATTATTTTTATTCATTAAAATATCATGCTAGATTTTTCAAAAAGTTATAAATTTTTACCCTTAATGAGTAGAAAATACTTTTCGTTAATCAAACTTTCTTTAACATACCTTAGGAAATCATAATATTTTCAAAAAAACATAAAAGGTATAATTAAATCATTTTGGTCACATGAGTCATAAATTTAAAATAACTTTTACGTATGGAATAACCTTCACAATATAATATGAAATAATTTTCATTATTACATGTGGAATAAAATGGCTATCTACAAATAACCTTCAATGTTACAACTGGATAACCTCTATGGTCAACTTCCAATATAAATATTACCCAATTGATTAGAGGTATAAAAAAGATCCAACCATACATGGTTTATAATGTAACTACCCATCCTTGGGTATAACATAACCACCAATGCTCATAAACAATTCCCAAAATCTATAAAATAATCATAACATGTTAAATATTACTGTTTTCAATATATTCTTGTCACCCACAAGAAAACATTTCCAAATACTATTATATCCCTCTCCTTAAAAACTAAATTTTGAAAATCAAAATTCCTAAAATATATTGAAATATGGTTTTTTAGTAAAATATGGAAACATAAAAAGGATTCCAAATAAATTTTACAGTGGAGGGAAAATTCTATGTTGAAATATAAACTAAAATATAAAATTCATTTTTTTATTTTTTTAAATAATGTCCAAATATTCTATATAAATTTATTTAAAACAATATTTTTAAACATCATTTATAGAACGTAAAGAGTGATATAAAAATTAAATTTAAATTAAATCATGTTCATACAAATATATCCATAAAAAAATTTAGTATTTGGACATGGGAGATAATGATTTATAAAATTAATCTTGGAATTATTTAAGATGAGGATTTATGTTTAAGTGTAACTTACATAAAACCATAAAAATATTTATTTTAATAAATTATAATGAAAGTAAAAAAATTTAAAAATTACTTATTAAATCAATTTAATAATAAATACAAAATTTTATGAAAAATTTACAATAATATGGATATGGAATAAAAATATTTGGAAAGGATACGTTAAAATATGGTTTAAATAGAAATTTCCTAACATTGAGTCTGGATCATCACATACATTCTATAAATTCATATATAATAAAATTGAGTTCATTATTTAATTTCTTAATAAATTTTATAAATTTTTATTAATCCATTTATTTCCAGGATATAATCAATTACCTAATCAGTTAGGTTGATATTGGGTGTTTTGACGATATCCGGATAGTATATCTAAAATGATATTAGTACACTGACTATGGTAAAAGATGTCATTGTTTCAACACCACTAGAATAATAATCCAGAAACAATTAACCTTTTTTAACATAAATTGAGATTATATAACAAATCATGAATGAAAGTTATGAATAATGACATATGTTATGATTGTGGAGATAGTAGACCATACATATGAATGAGTAAATTTACATTTTTCAATGATCATTATGAACAGAAGGTAAGTATTTTTTTAGATTTAAATAATTATTATAATATCAAAAATATAATATTATTTATCTAAATATAATTATATAAATAATTCTTGTGATGTGGAGATGAAAAATGAGTCACATCGCTTCGTAGAGGTGGTATTCCACACATATGCATGAACGACATTATCATTTTTCATTGAATGAAAATTTATGAAATTAACTATTATATTATATTTTAAGAATTAATAATATATCATGAATATCAAATATATATATATATATATATATTCAATCCATCATTTCAACTATACATAATAGGAGGTGATGGAAAATTAATTAAAATGGTTCGCGAGGGAAGAGACATCCTTACACAAAAACGATTTTTTTGTTTCCCATTTTATGGTAGAGGAGATTCATATAGGTTATTAAATTGACCTAATAACATATATTTTGATGTATGATATATTTTTCATTATTTCCACATTGTTTAATAATATTTTAGATTTTTAGAAGGATAAATAAAATGAAAATACATGACTAAATATTTTACTTCTTTTTTGAATAACGTCTTAAGGTTTACAAAAAAAACATTTCTATAATGGATTTACAATTAAATAAAATAATATAGGATATAGGGAGGGATTTAAGGAATCTGTTTGTCAAAATATTTTCTTCAAAAAAAATGAAGCGTGATGAAGCGAGGAGAAGAGTTTCCCTTTTATCAGAGGGGGATGAGAACTCATGGAATTTACAAAAGGATTTCATTGATATAAATAAAATTTCAAATTAAAAAGGATTCAAAAGTGATATTATTTTAATATAATATGATTTTAATTAAAAATAATTTCTTAAAATTAAAATTTTACATGTTTTAGTTGATATTTTAAAAGTTATATTTTTTCATTAACCCATGTTAATCCTTTTTTACAATTACTGTGGTTTTAAAGTTATCACTATTTAAGGGGAAATAAAGATAATATAAAAGGATACATGGCCCATAAATGGACCATGGTTAATATTATAAACCATATACTATTATTTTTAAATATAATATTTTTACAGATTTTAAATTAATTAAAAAATATTATTTGTTGTAAAATATCATTAATGTAAATTTTGGCAGTATTCATCTAGTATGACATAAAAAACATCGAGAAAATTTTGGATTTTGAATATATTCCATAAAAACATTTATAAAATTTTATATTTATGTAAAAAATTCAAGGGAAAAATAATTCATCCATTTTATATTACTTTAACTTTTTTAAATCATTTATTTTTTTTAATTAATTGAATAAAATGTGTGTCATTGTTGCATAAGCATTTAAGTTATATGTATAATTACTAAAAATTATAGATATATTTATATAAGGAATATAATTTAATTATTATTAAAATATCTATTAATATCTATTCACAAGAATTTTACCCTTTTTAATACATAAGAGATACTTTAAAGTATAAAAGTATCATTTTGTTTTTTCATTACATAATACACTATATAGACGGCCTTCATGAAACGTGTGATGTGAAAAAAATACATCGATTAAGGTTATAATGGTATAAATCCCATCATGAAACTGTATTTAATATTAAAAACATTGGATTTAACACCCATGTTTATCCTAAGTTAACCCAACTTATCTTTTTATTCTTGGGAGGAATTTTTATTACTTTTATTATTTATTATGACCAAAATTTAAGTTTATCTTATTAAATAATATTAATTGTGATTATTATAAATAATTAATCCATTTTCCACAATGAAATTTCAATAATAGGATGAAATTTATTTTATAAGTACCCGAAGAAGAGTGATAAAAAACTTCTTTCCTGAAAAATTCTTTTTATATCTAAAAATATTTTTATATAAATATCACAGATAATGTTGATTAATATTTTAAAAATTATATTTTTTATTATGAAAGGATAATTGTATTAACTTATGATCAAATTAACAATATAATGGATCCTTTTCAATGAAAATAAATGAATGTTTTAAAAATATCGATATTTTTCACTATCCACTGAAAACTCAATGATTTTAGAAAAATACCAAACATTAACCCTATGATAATGTTGAAATTATGAACTAAAATAATATATCAATTTTATAATATAAAATTTATTAAAGTAAAATAAATAAATTATAATTTCCAAATATAAAATGTAACAATTTTTTTGAAGAACATGCATTTTATGAAGTATGAAATGAATTCACTAAGAATTAACTGATTATTTACTAAGAAACTATAAATAAATTTATATTGAGTTGGATCTTTATATATACATCATAAATTATTTAAGATTATTCATACACACCAATTTAATAGCATGGTTATATTGTTAATATTTGAATAATAATATTTCATTCTTCTATTAGACTTTGTGTTGTTTGTCCTATAAGTTACCAAAAATAATATTCTTTTTTAAAAACTAATGGTGTTAAATTATTCCCACGTTAATAAATTGTATCCTTGAAAACTGAACTTGATCATAGTAATAATGGATTTTAAATGTGAAATAACCTTTTTTTAACTCTCTCATTGTAAAAAAGTGTTATTAAAACATTTTCTTGAAAAGAATGAAAATGAAATACAAAGTACATCTTGGATAACACATAACCAAGTTTAAAAATAGGATAAAATTAGTGGGAAGTGAAAATATATACATAAAGAAAACATTTAATGTCAAAATAATAATTAAGAGTGATATATATAATTATAATATTAATGTGAATAATCATGATAAAATTTACGACCACATAACCATAAACCGGTGATGTATCAAAAGGGAAATTAATTCATCAAAAATGAATGTAATAGGATAAAATTTAAATTACAATATCATATTCCATGAAATGAGGAATTTCATACCATCTTGACTAGAAAATAACTAATGTATTCTAACATGAAAATTATAATTTCATTTTTTAATCAATTTATAGCATAATATAACCTTTTTTCTCAAAATGATGAGTTTTTAATATGTATTTTTATGCGTGAAGCACTGCACATATATTCTAATGGATCAAATGTCCAAAAAATGCATAACAAGATATTTCTATTGTGTTTATAAATTATCCTAAACTATAATTGTTATCACAAGATAATATATTATCCCAAAATAATAAACCTTTATATAATGAAATAAAACATTATTCTCCAAATATGAATTGTTCAACTTTGACCATTTCATAGATAACTAACTTAAAAATGGTAAATAATATTCTCATCTACATTGAAAACATAAAAAATATAAGTATTTGATCATACATTATTCCAAAATTAATTTAACATTTATATCCAATCAAAAATAATCACTAGTAAAGTCATATACCCAAAAATAAAAATACTTTAATTATATAATCATGAAGATATGACAATCATTTCTATAAATAACCTAAATCACCATAAAGGCATAATAAAATAATATATATATATATATATATAAATGATAAGTCCAACTATATTCTTATAATAAAATCCCATAATATTTTTTTACATTAATCATATGAGGTTCCCTAAATAGTCAACTTCTTCTAAAATAACATTAATCGCTTAATCTTCAAATAAATTTTCAATCACATATTTATCTATATAATAAAATATATGTTCCAAAAATCAACATAATCATAATAAATAATTTTTAAAAATAAATTTCACTCTAAAAAGGACTTCTTGTATGCCAATAGCGATCATTTCCACCTTCGCACCCTTCGGTTGGAAGTTCAAGCCCCTACAGTCTTACTGGATGTGACCGGTTTTCAATTTTACTAAAACTATATTAATATAATTATTATAAAAATCCCAAAAATTATGATGAACATTATAAAACTATAACTGATACTAAAATAACATTTTAACATATATTTCATTATATACAACTCAATTTACAACAAAATTAAATAATCTTAATTGAATATCATTTCTTCAGAATCGAGGACATAATAACAAAAATATTTCTTTATCCCTTTGTCATATGTCCTAAAATGAGTGTCTCTAAAAATTATCATCTTTTTGATATATCACATCAAAAAGGTATTGATTTTATTGAAAATATGTTTACAATTTTGGAAAAAAAATATACTATAGAGTAATCCATAGGGGTTTTATTATTCTCATAATATGTAGAATGTATTATAATATCATTGATAAACACATAATTTTTTTAGCTTCCATCTTAATCCTTCAACCATGCCTTGGTGTCTTATTATTTAATAATTAAATCTTAGAAATAATTGACATGTAATATATCATTTTGATTCATTTATATAAATTAAATCATGTTTCATAATTAGAAAATAATAAAATAATTTGTACCATAAATCTATAAATAATAGTATTATTTTTTATTATTGATATACCTTTTATATTCCAACATGAAATATATGTATCAAGAAAATAAATAATAAAATACTTGGTGGTATTTCTCTTGAAAAAATTGTATAGATAATTTGAGATTTTGAAATCAAATAAAATAAATACCATTATCCATAGAAATTTTTTAGAAATTAAATGGTGTTATGAAAATAAAATAGTTTTTTTCATGGTATTTGGATACTCATTAATATTAAACATCATTTGAATAATATTTTTCTATGATTGTGATTGTAAAATCAGATGGAGGGGATTATAATGTTGGGTTGGTAAGTTTCCTTTCATCTTGGAAAATGATATTTAATTTGTAAAAACATAATTAAAAATTCAATGAACTACTTCATGTTAAAATTAAAATAGACCTTGAAAATTTAATACCAATATAAATTTAGTAATACATTAACTTTTAAATCCTAAGAAATCATCATAAAATCATTGTCATTAAAGAATGTTTTGACCCTAAATGTTATCTCAATCCTTTCCACATACATCCCAAAAATTTTGATAGTGTTATTATAAAATACACCATTACTTTAATACTAATGGTTGTATTTACCTAATCCTGTTAAAAGTTCTCCTAAAATATGAATCACCTTAAATTCAAATAATTTAATACCTAAAAATGAGGGCTCACAATATTTGAACGTATGATCAACCTTAAAATTAAATTTAAATCATAGTAACCATGAATATTAAGATATCCTCACATGAAAACAATGCAATCTCCAGTGTTTTCAAAACATTTCCTCTAATACACACTATAATGAATGGTCTATAAACATTACATAATTGTGAGTATTTAGAAAATAATTCAATTTCATGAATTTTGTGGACCATTTCATGTTTATTATTTTGGATAATTATTTTATATATCATATCTAATAAAACTATATATTACCAAGTGGATACTTTTGATAAGTATCCTCTTCCCATAATATAAATATTTTTGTTTATAATAAGTTTTCTTTTCAAAAATCATCATGACTTGTAATGTCACATGTTATTTGTTTTCAACTATCCATAAACTCTTTTAAAAACATTTTAAAATGTTGTATGAGAATTAAAATCATTGATAGGGACATAAAAATAAATAAAAAATAGTTATTCCATGATAAATCACAAAATTATTATGATTTTTAAAGTACACATTTGGTTCAATATAAACATTTTATTAACCAAGAAATGAACTTATCTGCCAAAAGATCCACATGAAACAATTAATAGTAAATATTTAAAGGAAAGATAAAACCCATAAAGGTTCATTTTCAATAATTAAAATTCCATCCAACTATTTTAAAAAATTTACACTTTTCATCCATAAGAAGCCAAAAATAATTTTCTTTAATCATAATAACATTATCTTACCTTGTTAAGTCACAAGATTTCAACACAAAGTATTGATATAATAAATAAATCATACAGATAAATTGAGGAATAATATTAATATCACTCTTACATATAGAAAATAACTCATAGTTATAAATATAGTATCCTTCATGTTTATTAATGTAATAACCATCATGATTACAAATGAAATAAACATCACGGTCAACTTACAATAACAATAATACCCAATTCATTTGAGGGATATCATGGACCCAATAATCCTTCATTTATAATAAAAATAATCATATTTGGTTTATAACAGAACCACGCAACATCAAAAACAATTACCAATAACAATAACATAATCATAATACATAAAAGCTTTCAATTTTCAAAATATTTTCTTCACACATAAGAAAACATTTCCATATATTGATATATACCTTTCCATGAAAACTGAATTTTTAAAAATAATTTCCCAAAATGGGAAACATGATTTTTCTTTAAATATATCCTGGAAACTTATATATTTTTCCAAATATTTGTTTTGTTAGTTGAAAAATTCATTATCTTTCTACATATTAAAATAATTTTTTTTCATTTATAATGAATGTCAACATATTCCATATAATCTTTGTAAAAATATTCCACTTCAAAAAACATTGAAATAAATTATAAAAGATACATAAAATTTACTTTATAATTTTATCATGTCCATAAGGAGATATTTATAAAATAATTTTAATAATATCGTCATGAATGATAAAAATTTAGAAAATAAATCTTTCAAATATTTAAAATGTGGTTTCATGTTAATGTGTCACTTGCATAAAACCAAAAAAAATTATACTTTTAAAAAATTACAAATAAAGTAAAATATGTTCAAAAATTAACTTTTTAATCCATTTAATTATAAATAAAACATTTATTCAAACATTTATAAGAACATTAACATGGAAGAAAAAGAGTTGGAAGGCAAGCATTAAAACAGGGGTTTTAGAAGAATGTCCCTTTACATGTGTATGAATCTCGCTGTACTTTATTTATGATCCTAAAAAATAAAATTATGATTCAATTTAATATATTTAGAACATTTTTCATGTTTCTTATTCCTTTAATTTCCTTTTTATAGTCAATTATTTAAACAATTAATTTCACATTCTGTGTGTTGATAGTATTCATCTCATATGTCCAAAATGACTTCGATGGGTTAGAATTGGTCAAATTGGTAATTATTTCATCATATATAGAAATATATTCAAGATATAATTATAATTTTTTTATGAAAATTATATTTATGAAATCAATCATGAAAAATGATAATGAATAATGAACAACGTTAAAATCATGGAAATGGTATGTCGTATGTATGTATGAGTTACATTTCCATTTTTCAAAATACAAATTTTAAAATAAGGTATATATTATATTACCTTTATATATTGATAATATTATCATACGTAGAATATTATTTCTTGAAACATAATTATATATATCATCCATGTGATGTGGTGATGAAAAATGAGTCACATAACTTCATGGAGGTGGAAGTCAACAGGTACACACGAATGACATTATCATTTTTTAGTGAATGGAATGGTATGAAATTAAATTATATATTAACAGTTATAATAAAACAAATTTCACTAATATGAGATATATACTTTATATACTTCCTTAAAACTAGTTGTTAGAGGAGGTTATGGAAGCTGAATTACACTGGTTCGTGAGGCTGTAGTTAGTTGTTCCCATGAATGATGGTTTTGTTTCCCCTTTAAAGGTATATGAGACGGATATAGGATATGTAATTAAAAAATTAACATCATAATATATATCATATAAGTTTTCTATTATTTCATCATTTTTTAATAATATTTGAAAGAGTTATAAGAATAAATAAAACTAAAATGAATTATTAAAAACTATATATCTTCTTATGAAAACCCCTTATTGTTTACACCGAACCCTTTCCTATGATGGTTTTATAATCAAACCAAGGACTCTAGGACATGTATAGGGATATAAATAATGGATTCGGGTAGGCATAATATAATCCAAAATTTCTTTTAAGTGTGAATTAAAGTGGAGAGGGGTTTCCCTTTTATAAGAGGGGGCACTCTTAGAATTTCAAAAGGTATTAAATTCTTATAAATTAATTTTAATATTAAATAGGCTCAAAATTGATAATATTATAATATAATTTGATTTATATTATAAATAATAGAATTAATAAAATTCAGGTTTTATGTTATTTTTCCATCCTTATATTTTTATTTTATCCCATTATAACCCATTTGGACAATTACCGTTATATTAATGTTTTTACTCTTTAGGGGTCATATAAGTTACTATAAATTGGAAAAAACACATATAAATCGACCATGGTTGATATTATCAACCATATACAATTTAATATTTCAAATATAATATTTATAGAAATTTTAATCGAATTAATAATATCTTATTTATAATTAAATATCAATAATGACATTTTCGACACTATTCATTTAGTTTGACATTAAAAACATCAATACATCGATGGATTTTTAATATATTCTATTAAAAAATCCAAAATTTTATATATATCTAAAAAACATTTAACATAATAGTTCTCTCAATTAATTTTAGATTTAACATTTTTAAAATCTTTTGTTTTATTTTTCATTTAATTGAATAAATATTATGGTCGCATTTTATATGAATTTATGATATTTATATAATCTATATATATATATAAATTAATATAAGGAGAAAAATTTCATTACCCTCAAAATAACCATAAATATTCATTCACAACATTCTTGTTTCCCTTTGTGATCACATAAAAGATATTTAAAAGCAAGAGAGTGGCATTTTTCCTTTTTCTTTACCTAACATATTATATAGGTCACATTCATGTTAAAATATCCTAAAAAAATATGGAATAAGATTATATGATTCTAGATAAATTCATAAAATAATATTGAAGGAGAAAAATGGTGGCATTATCACTTACTTTTAACCAAAGTTAACCTCTTTTACCCTTTTACCATGGTGGAAAATTTTTCTATTTTTCATTATTCATTATTAAAAAATATTAATTTTACCTCATTTAGTATTATTAATTATTTTTATTAAAATTATGGAATTAATTTTTCTAAATTCATTATCTATATGTGGAATAAATCCATTTTTAATTTATCTCGCAACGCAAGATGAAAAACTGTTTTATAAGAAATAAATGTCCCTATAAGTCTATAAGTATTTTTATACCAAGATCACTTATAATGTTTCCAAATTTGTAATTAATTATATTATTTATAACTAATGGATAATTATATTAATGTGGGTAAAATTCAAAATAACATGTGAGTTTTTCAATTAAAATAAATGACAGTTTTATAAAAAATTGAGTTTTTCACTATGCACTACAAAATTAATCATTTTAGGAAAAAAAAAATAAAACTACGAACGAAGTGAATTTTGAAATGATGAATTAAAAATATGTGTTAATTTCATAAAATAAAATTTCCATATGTGATATATATTAATTATTAATTTCCACGCACAGAAGTTAATAAAATCTATTTTTCAAGGAAATTCATTTTTATATCATAAAATGATATCACTAAATATATAGTGATTATATAATGTGAATTTATCAATAAATTGTTATTAATTATGACCTTTGAATATATTTTTTAAATGAGTTATTCCAATTCATACACACTAGTTTAATGGCTTTGTTATAAGGATTATAATAGTATAATAATTTCTCATGGTTTGTTTAGGATCGGTGTTGGGTATCGTATATGCTATCGAAAAAAGTTTTCATTTTTTAAATATCAAGATGTTATACCTAAATGGTTTCACTCAAAGTATATATAGAATTTAAATTATTTTAAATATTATTTTAAAATTAGAATAAATATTAATCTAATGTTTCAATGAATAATAATTGTTTTGATTATATTGATTACATATATTAATTTTACAGTTATTTGAAATAATATATATTTTAGTTAAATATTAAATAAATATTCATTCACTATTTTAGGGAATATAAGGATTATTTACTTATTTAATGAATAATACAGCAAAATTTATTTAATTAAATTAATATTTATTATTCATAGTTTGATAAATACCTATGAATATTGACATATCGAGTAAAGGTTATAGTTATAATGTTATATTAATTATCATTATAAAATATTAATTTATTAATTTAATAAATGATTTTACAATTACCCCTTATTTTAGTGAATTTCAACGAAATAATAATGTTATTATAATCATTTAACATCTGGTTTTCCAAGAATTAAAATAACAATTATGGGCCTTTTTCTATAATATATACTATACCTGATGTTTATATTCCCAATTATATCATTTCTCAGGTAAAATATTATTGTGAAAAAAACCCATCTAGATAATTCTCTCAGTCCTACAGGGATATTTCTCTAGAATATAATCATGGATGTAGAGTATCCGTCCTCTTCCTCCATCTAAAACACTTAGAGAACCATTCAGAATCCTTCTAGCTCAGAAGGGATTATTATTGAAATCAAAAACTATTTATTAATAGGGTTGGATCATCTTTTATTTCACCCTAGGGTTCTATAGAGACATTTCAATGTTCATAAAACACATGTGGATCATTTCTATATAGATTCATCCCTTAGATCATTCACTAAAATAATGGTATAATGAGAGCAGTCGATAGATTTAACGGTTAAGAAATAATTGAAAGAAAAGTTAATACTAATTATATAAATTAATTATAAATTATTTGAGAAAGATCATATATTGAGGATTCTGGGTTTTCTATTTAACCAGTTCTAGGAATAGATATTAATAATTTATTAAGGACCCATTATTGAGCTTATATCTGAAGCGCTTATGTTGTGACTCAAAACATTCAAGTAGTATTAGAGTGATACAATGTTAATTTATAATTATTTATTATTTATTGATTGAATTAATTTTTTCTATTATATTACATTTCTATTTCTTTATATAGTCTAAAATTCAATGTATAATTTTCGATCACCTTTATATTACTGAGAACAAATGTTGAACAGATTAAGAATATTTAATGGTCTTATCTATATGGGTTTTATATTGTAGTCAGATAAATGGGTTACACAATATGTAATTGGAAAGTGTATTTCATCCACCTATATTCATGAAAAAAGATGATTTGAAAAAATTTCTCCATGTTGTATGGGAGAGCAATATTTTCTGTCATTACAATCCCGGTGTAGACTATATAAAATGGCATGCAGCTTGATGGGTTAGACGGTGTGTAACTATTATATATATTGAGTAACCCGCACAGTTTTCCTCTTGAAAATCATATAAGTCATGTGATCAAATTACACATCATGTATTAATTACAAATCAATTATTTACTGATAGAAAAAAATATAGTGTAATAGAGGATAAATATTATGTAATTGTAATACATAATGTGTAACACATAAATTTTAACATAGATTCTATGTTAAGTCCCATGGCATGTTTCATGGATAGAAAAAAAATAGAATACATGGAATTTAATTGGTTGTATATATCATGTATCTTGTAATTGTTCAAGAAGATTACATGTCGATCTAGTATGTACACCATAGAAATTTGTTATTCATAATTAATATTAATTACTGCATTTAACAAAACTACACAACATGTAGATGGTGTACACATCATGTCACTGGGTGTTTATAGAATAAAATTCTCAAATTAATTTTTTTCTTCTTATATTGTATCTACATGATGTGTATTGTCATTTCACATTCCAAATGCTTCATGGTTATTCCTGTGGTGCATACCACATAAATAAATTGTATAGAATGTAGTCATAAAACATCATTATGTTTATGAAGCATGAATCATAGAACTAAACATCATGTAATATCATGATACACCATGTATATTAAATGTTTTTTTAGTATAAGATACAAAACAAGGACAAACATAGTGTAGTCACACACCATTCATGTGACATTACACACCATGTAAATGAGTACACATCGTATTTCCCCTATTATATGCTATGTTAAATTAGAGAAAAATTTTAAAATTAGAAAAAGATATACATCATGTACCTTATTAGTACATTTCATATATGTCTTAATATTAATTTTATCTAATTTATTTAATTTACATATAATTATTGAATATGTGAATCATCAGTACAATTCTGATAAATAGCTAAGATAAATGAATTAATTTGGTAATTATTACTAATTAAACTGATTTAAATAAAAAGGAAATAAAATAATTTAATTATATATAGATTTAATAAATGTTTTTTAATCATATGAATGGATGATAATATATTTGACTAGCCTATGTATTTTTTGGGTATCTTTAAATTTAATTATTTTTGCAAGGGTTTTTATGATAATTATATTAATATTAAAATGAATATATATAAATATTCCCCTTCTCTTTATTATGTATGAGTCTTCAAGTCCATTGTTTCTTTTATTTGGAATCATACTTCTTGTTGTCCTCACCTTTATGAGAGTAATGAATATGTTAATGAAGGGTCTACCTTTTGATTGAAAGATGTTTAAGGTGGATACAACGTAAAACCATGCAAGGAGATATATAGGTGAATATGTGGAATATAGCCACTTGAACCAATCTTGGTTATAAGAGTTATTCTTCTAGACCTAATGGTTTGTTCATGATCCACTCAATAAAAAATCAATTACGAATTATCATGATCATTCCACATATATTAATTTTTTTAGTTTATAGTTGGATATTTATGTTTATTTGATACACAAACCCAGATCATATAAAATAAATGAATTAACAAGCCTTAAATATATAATAAAATAAATGGATTAGGGGTAAATTATTTTATTATATTTAATTAATCACTTATATAAAATCCAAATAATATAAAAAATAATTTATAAATGTTAAAATAAATAAAATTTATTCATAAATATAAATAAACATCAAAGAATGTATGGTATAGACTTCCATTAATTTAGTTAAAATTCAAACATAGTTCCATGTTTTTGTCTAGCCTATTCTTTGCTGTTTTCAATTATATATGAGTATTAATAAAAACTAGTACTCACTCGTGCACTTGCACGGTGATATAACAATGTTCTTAGTTCATGCGTTCTCCAGACGATATGGTTCACTGCTTTTATAGAGGCAATAAAATATTTTGAAAAAATAAATGAAACTGGGAAAGTTGTTAACTGTACAATGACTAGTAATTAGTAACATAAATTAAGTGGAAATAATTCATTGATAGGAAGAACAGTTTCATAAAAAATGTGAATAATACAAGGTAAGAATATCTATATAATATATTAACAGTATAGACTATAGAGGAATGGAAAATTAATAAACAATGTTGAAATTAACTGAATAATGTTGATTATCAATTACCATAAAATTACATCATTTTTTGGTTTCCAAAATTAGCAAACCTAGCTGCTGGTGGGTTATAACCAATACATAATAGAAGCACCATCTCAATGCAATATGAAATAATGTTTCAGTACAATACTGATATGAAAAAATAAGCTGGTTTCACTGCCACTCCTAGTTTTCCATCCTTCTTTAAACCTGTGCTAGAGCTCTTGCCAAACTGTAGTCCCATGGTGTTGTGTCCTGGAGCAGCTTGACCCAAGCGGGGAGCTAAAATTTACAAAAACAAAATTAACATTAATGCACAATCAATTGGTTTAGGTACATGTATGTCATGCCGATGAGATGAATCCATACCAGCAGGCGACCAGTAACCGACACTCGTGGCTTCAGGAGCCTGAGAATTGGGTGCAGTACCATGTGGAGACAATGAAATTCCTTCTCATAAAAACCCAATAGAAAGATGAGTGGCATGTTATCAAGTACATATCACCGAAATTTATCAAATTACCATAACATGTGGAGATGTCGGATGAAGTGTTGCAGAGGCCCGGGAGCTGGTGGGCAAGTGTGTGGTTGAAGCGGAAGGCGGCGACCATGGTGTTGTTGAAGGGGATGTAGAGGTTGGTTGGATGTTGGTTTGTGAGATGAAAGTTAGCATACCCAACAAATGTAACATGAATAAATATTTACCATCATATTTCTTCTCTTTCATTACCACGAATGGATTGTGCCTCTTGACTGTGGGTTGTACACAGCTGTTCCCACTGATAAACCAATCATAAGTCGCACCGACATGAAAAATAATCAATACAAAAAACAAATCAGTTAAATTTCACTACATAAAAATGTAACATATCACAGTAGAGATAGAAGAATAATAATTTAGATATTCATATCAATTTTTAAAAATACAAAAAAATTGTTTTTTATTTAATTACAAAAAAACACAGACATGAAATTCGAAAATTGAAGTACATAGCTTCATTAATTATCATGATGCAAACAGGATGGTCCAGAGGAAGCATAACTACTCGATTATTGTGCTGGAGAGTGTCCTTTACTTTTCCAAGTTTAAGGGGGACATTTCTAGTGCAGAACCAGCTATTTTTCTACTAATTGCTGAGTCCATTGACATGTTTTTAAAGAAAACCCCACATTATGTAAGTAGGTCTTTTGCAACAGATAGAACATGGTGGATTTATACTGATGGAAATCAAGTGGTTCATAAGATAGTTGCATCTTCAAGAAGTGGAACTGCAATGTTTTTGTAATCCGAGGAGGGATCATATGAGTATGATTAAAGGAACAACAGAAAAAACACGCACAATAAAGTGCATCATTTACATACAAACATAAAAAACATCAGCATTATCTAACAGGGATGGCTGATATGACCTCTCACACGCACACACACTCTGATGAAGCCTTTTTTAGTGCTTGTTCTTGGGCTTCTTCACAATCATCACCGAACAGTGTGCATGGTGGACACAGTAATCGCTTACGCTCCCCAAGACCACCCTGCATTCGTATTTTCAAAACAAACCTAGTCATCAAGATCACTCATCCTTGAATATGCGCCTCCATGGCAGGAATGCATACCTCTTTATGGCTCCATAACTGTGACTACCCACTACCAGCATTGAAGCATGATGCCTCTCCACCGCATCACAGAACACAGTCCTCACATCACCTTCAACCACCTCAAATAACGCTTCATTCAACTGCACACAAACATAGTCATCCACAAAAGCTGTTCGTCGTCCTGGGGAAGTTAAAAACAGACCTAAATAACTTGATTCTAGATATTCATATAGTCTTTCCCAATTCTAGTTCAAGGACTCGATTCAGCTCAATTGATGAAGATCAAATTGAATCGATATCAATCAGTCATGCTTCATCGCAGATGAAATTTTCAAATAGATACAGTCGAACTTCAATGATTTTTTGATGCAGATTTTCTTGGATTTCTCAATAACAGTATACGCTATCTTCTTCAGATCTATGTCCACACATGGCAACACCTCCACAGCCCCTACAAGAATCAGATATATGAGCAGAATTATAAGAGATTCAATGCAGAAAGTTCTAACAAATTCCAATGAAATGGTGGAAGGATTGGGGAGTTTCCAAGGATTCCAATCAATTTGTTTATGATCATGTCTCTTTTGCAACCATGGATGAAGGATCAACAGATTTTGTTTTAGCAAAATACTCAGGTATCATAGTGTACCGGGGCCTGCAATTCTGACAGCACTGGCGGGCAAAGGTTTGGCATGGATAACGGCGAGCTTGAAAGGGGGATTGGAAGTGAAAGGAACGAAGAAGTGATCAAGCGTCCACCCCAGAGCGTACATGTTGTGATATCATTCATCCATCAACACCACCATCATCGGTTTCTCCTTCGGCGCTGATTCCTCCGCCATTGGAGACCTCACTCAGCCTCATTCACTCCCTCTCCCGTTCCTTGTCTGCGTCGATCAGTTTCGCTGTGGGTTATATATCAGCGATGTCAACAGGTTTCTGTACATTAAGAGATGTCAACAGGTTTCAAATAGAATAAAGATTTCATTAAGAAAACAAAATCATCTGAAAGAAAATGATGAAAATAATTTAAACTCTCTATTTCTAAGAAAAGTAACTTTTGAACCACTTATTATGATTCAAAATTATATGGACTATACTACAACAACACAAGAAATTATTAGTAGAAGCACTCCATTTCACAGAAAATCTTCAACTTATAACTTCTATTAAGATAAAACCACTACAATTCCCTTTTCGATTATCAAATATGCAGTAGAACATTTCACCCAACGTAAGTTTTTTTTTTAATTGTCAAACCCACTACAATGAAGATTTATTCCCCCTGTTGTTGAGTTTTTTTACTTTCAAAAACCATACAAATAATCAATAAAAATGTGATACAAAGCACTAAATGATCACACAAAGGCGGTGTCATCATGCTGGTAACTTCAATATGGTCCAAGATTCCAATGAAACCCATGGATCTATAACTCGGCAATTGCCTTCATTTCGTGTTATGTCTTCATCATCATTATTGCCAACCACATTGTTACAGGAATACTGAAATTTGAAAATTGAAATAGTGAGAATTAGGTCTCAAATAGAGTTGATAATTTGTTCAATGAAGATCACATTGATGAAAATAAATTTAAATCTTTATACTGCAGGGATGATGACTTGTTAGCAGATGAAAAAATCAGACTACAGGGATGATGAATTGTTTACAGATGAACAATTCAAAGGAAATATAAATGCATACAAATATATGGTTCTATTTCTAGGATGAATCCTCCCCCCAACGGCTAGTGATTCAAAGAGATCAAAACATATTAACATCCATGTCAGAAGTTTTATTCAGATAATTGATGATGTAGGAGTCTCATTTAAAAAAGTACAAATATTGTAATAGATGCAGGTGTTAAAATAAAATTTAGAGAAACAGTTATAGTAGATTCAGGTGATAAGATAATAGATGAAGGTGACACAATCTAGAGAAAGTGTTATAATAGGTGCACGTGAGAATAGATGCAGGTGATAAAATTTGGAGAAACCGTAAAAATAGATGGAGGTGATAATAACCAAAATGGTTATAAAACATACAGGTGGTATGAAAAAATTTATAGAAATTGTTAGACAAACTATGTACATGAACAAAGATAGAATTGCAAGATAAATCACATTGAAAGGTATTCAACGACTACAATTATAGAATTAACTGAAATAATAGTAATTTATTTTATAAAATAGAAGTTAGAAACATTGAGAATACTGAAAACCAAATGGTCATTAAGTTATATTGAGACATGGGATGCTATATGTAGAGAATAAAATTCAAGTTGTTACATTGTTTAAAGAATGTAAAACCAAACAGAAGACTGGTAAAATAATTTCCAGCCAGTATATAAGGCAATTGTAATACCTGGGTATCTGACATATTCAAGGTTGAAGTATCAAATCGTGTGCCAATGTTTGAAGTCCCTGGAGAGGGCCTAACATTTTTATGCTAAGTGTTCAAGATGGAGATATCAATGATATTAATGAAAAAATTAATTCAAATGGATAAATCAAAATTTTAAAATAAAAAAACAAAGCACTAAATATGAATAAACATCACAGAAATAGAAAAAGAAAAGGAGAATCATTCCAGTATTATAATTTGTAGGGTCCAAGAAACTAACATTGAACGTGCCCTCTCAACCTGTTCCTCAATACACAGCATATGACAATCCAACAGCTCATACTGAATGCATTAAAAAGTGGTTAAATATCAGAGAACAATAAGAGGTTTTGCCGCTTTTAAACAGGAATAAGCTAAGTTTAGAAGATTGTTGGGAGTAGAAAACCTGAGGATGCAATTGGTTATGAAAAAAAAAATTTGTTTTCATTTTATAAAAATGTATTAAATTCTTTAAATGGAAGACATTTTTTGGAAAATGAAAAAGAAAATGGGAGTTTTTTGGAAAACAAAAAAAATGTTTTCATGTTTTCATAAAAATGTTTTCATGTTTTCATGTTTTCAATATATTTTCTTCATATCCAAATTATTTCCTACAGATGTTTTAATACATTTTGTGGAAAATGAAAACAAGAAACGTTTTCCATAACCAAACACGGCCTATTTTTATCCCGGCAGAGATTAACTACTTAAACCAATAAAAATTCACCTAGTAGCTTGCCGAATGCCTAAAACATAATAAGTAGATTCTTAGAGTATGGTTAAACATAAAAGTGGTTCAGTTTGCTGATAAAAGTGATTCACATAAAATTGACTCACATAATAAGTAGATTCTTACAGGTGTTTGGTTAAACATAAAAGTGGTTCACATAAAAGTAGATTCTGTTAAACATAAAATAGTATTTTCGTATCTATAAACAACTTACTGTTTGGGTTCCTGGAAATAATAGAAGCATATGAAATATCTAAATGAGATGAACTGTTCTAGAGAACTTTAGACATGATTCAGCCACATCCACTACTGCTGTCAACAAAGATAAAAACATCAATTATGATTATGGGAAGCAGTTTCATATTATGATATCATACAAATAATCTCCACTCCAAAAAATGAACCCATGAATGGATGGCTGCAATTAAAACCCCAACTGAGAAAGCAGTGATTACCTACTCAAAAAAAACATCGTGAAGGGGGAACAATCTTCCCTCAATGCTTCTTCGACACATGAATAGTCATCCCACTGTGGCCAGTGGACTTTGTATGCTGCCCATGGACTGCATTGAAAAAAAATTAAGAAAAACTTTATAATGTACAAATTTTGCATCATTGAAAGGTAATATTGAATGGGATACTAAATAAAAGAAAAAACACAGAAAAGGATATTGCAAAATCATGTACTATTGACTAAAATATGTAACAAATGACACAAAATATGCATTACATCTACAAGATAATGATAACTGAGGTTTTAATTTTTGAAACTGGAGTTCAAAATAATTGAAACAGAAAAAATAATATACAGGGGATGCATTAATGGAAGTAATTAATTAAAACGATGGAAATGTTTAATGATTCTGTACATCAAATCTGTAAAATTGTGATTCTGAATAACAAATCTCAAATTTGGGCATAACAGGTACTGCAGTGTATATATAATGTAGTGAAAAACATAATGAATTCTTACCAATCACAAGTTTTAGAAGGATTCAACTATACCTCTGAGAAGACATCAAATCCTTTAGCCACAATAGTTAGTCATTATTGATGTTGCACCTTAAAAACATGATGATTGCATGTTACATACCTGAGATGGTGTGCAAAAAACTTAATTAAAGAAGACATGTAATTACATTGGGTGACATTTAAATGATCAAGAAACATAAAAACAATAAACAAACCATATATAACATCTAATTAGGTAGCACAGGCATCAAAATAAATCGACACACTACTCCGAACTATTATCTACAATTAAGAGCAATCCTTTCTCAGGATCCCCAGTTGGGGAAAACACTTCAATCAAAATGTTTTAGCTATAAAAATCCGGGGGTATTCCACAACTGTTCATATATTTTGAAACAATAAAAGAATTGGACAGTTCACTGCTGAGTCAAAAAATAACATCATTACCCATACATAGATTCCATACATCACGTGGTGCATAATATGGCCACCCATAGAATTACCAGATGTAAAACACTCGGTGCATAAATTGCTGGAATGCTTGGGCCTCTTATTTTGATATCCTCCAATTTCAATGGTCCTTATTTGATATAATCAAATGGAACTCAATAGGAAAATTTGTTACAGAAAAATAAGTCAGAGATAACTCTCCAGAAAAAAGCAAAGCAGTTGGTCAAGCCATACCAAAGCAAGCTCGTATTCATGGGCCTGGATGAAATGTTTTTGTAGTCAATTATATTTCAGCATAAATAACACTGGATTACACCTCATCCAGCTTCTCCCTCCCTATCCATTACAAAATATATCATGATAGGGATTTTCCTTTCCTTCTCCTTTGGGTGAAAATCCATACATGATGTTGTGCATAATATGGCCACCCATAGTTTTACCAGAAGTAAAACTGTGGGTGCATAATTTGCAGGAATGGTTGGGCCTCTTCATTGGATATCCTCCACTTTCTATGGTCCTGTTTTTGATAAAATCAAATGGAAGTCAATATAAATATATGTTATAGAGATAATGAGTCAGAGATAACTCCCCAGAACAAAGCAAAGCAGTTGGTCAAGCCACACCAAAGCAGGGCCTGGATGAAATGTTGTTGTGGTCAAGGATGAAAGCATAACAATCGTCGGTTTCATATTTTTTTAGTGCATAAAAAACAATATATAGTGGATTCAATAGTGAAGAAAAATTACCTGTATTCATATATTGTACAGAAGGGAGGTCAATTCCACGATTTTAGGACAAATTACCTGCATTCATTTCCAATTCTTGTTTAAGTATTCACATGCACTGAGAATACAATTAGAAAACAGTCAATGAAATTGATGGGCACAACAATCGTTTTTTAACTTGAAGATCATTGGTGAAGGTTGTTGGTGGAAGAAACCAATGAAATTGATGGGCACAACAATCAATTTTTTTTCAACTTTTCAAGTAACAAATAGGAGAAGAACAATATAATTCAGATTTTAATGGGATTGAGAATTTATAACCTCAAAAGTCTAACCATGAAAAAACAATAGAAGGATATTGATGTTAACCAACTGAATTATAAAAAGCATTGAATACAGAATGGATGAAACTATTTTTTTCCATGATCTCCACTACAGGTTTTTATGAAATCAAAGATATATAATGGTGTTATGGAATTTGAAACCATCAACATAATCAGATGATGATGAAATGGATGGAGTTTAGAAAAAAATTATTGTAATAGAATCTTGATTTAGTTTTTGAGGAAATTATAACATTACGTACCATATATGTGTACTAATGGACACAAGAATACCTACAACTTTGATGTCGCGCCTTCTTATTTCCTATACGTTAATGGTCGAAACAAAATGATCTCAGGGAACAATATTGCTTAAAACATGAAAATAGTTGCATCAGACTGGTTAATGATGTAAAATAGAAATACCTAAAAAATCACAGAAGCTCCTCTCTGTGTTCAATCACCGCCAACATGAAAATAGCAGTATCAGACTGGTTAATGATGTAAAATCACAATACCTAAAAAATCACAGAAGCTCATCTCTGTGCAATCACCGCCAATTATGTACACCTGAAATGCAGCACACTTTTTAGGCAACTAACATGCTGAAATTGAAAAATAATTCAAAGTAGACATGTCAAAAAATCAATAATTTCCATTCAAATGATGTAATGAAAATAAATATGATGAAGATAAATATACTAATACCCGAGTTGAGGAAGAATTTGTAGTTGCTATAATAAATCCTTTGTCATTGTGGCACTTGACTCCTAAACATCCACTTCTTTGAAAACAGATAGTTTGGAAGAATGGTAACAAAAAATAAATGTGTTTATAGATATGGAATTATACCTAAAAATATGTTGGAGTAATTCATAAATGGAAAGGACCATTCTTCATCATAAATGATACAATTATTGGCGATAGTTCCTTGAGAAGCTAATGCATCTGCAACGAAGATACCCTCCCTGAAGGTCTGTTTGAAGAGGACATCATGAATGATTAACATTATGCACCTTGTAACAATATAAGTTTTCCACCAAGGATAATTTTTTATATCGTGTTCAATACTCAACAGTTGTCCCAAATCCGATTCCACTTCAGTAGTAACAATTTTGTGCTGCCTTCATATCATCAATCCCAGCAGAAGAGACCTCTACTTTTCTTCAATAGAAGACCCATCACCAAAGACACATTGAACTCCATCATAACCAAACGGTGGATTTCCCTCAACAGTTTTCCACCATGCATCTGCACAGCTAAGCAACAACAGTCCTTGTTTTACTTCAACACTGAAATGGGCGCATTTCATCAAAGAAAAATCCCCATTTGACATACCCGACCTACCTCCTAATGAATGATCTTTGCACTAACATTTATATGGCCACCACCAGTTCTCCCCCTAACACAAGAAACCCATTTATAATTTCCATTATAGTAAATATTTAAGCATCTGATTGATAAATAATGGAACAGTATCAGGAGTGCAGAATAAAAAGTAGCAGGTTCAGCCCCAGGTCTATGGTCCACAACATCCACTACTTGAATGAGAGTACATGCGGTGCAAAAAATGAATGACAACTCACATTTAATACATGTAAAATAAACTATTAATTGAAAAAAAAAGACCCAATTCTTGAAAATATACCCTTGATGTAGTCTTTTATGATGGTGTATTCTCCTAAATCAAGTGACAGTCACCCTTCAAATAGGAATTTAAAAAACAGCAAAGAAAACAAATTAAACAGTGAAGAGGTATGTTTCCCATTAGTTTCCAGCATCACATTTGAGTCTGTTTTTATGTTCTCCAGTTTACATTTCCCTTCATTCAGGTGTTTAATTCAATAGAATGTATCGGAGTAGCCTTGTTGTGTCGAAAAATGTGGACAGTCTCGAAGTTCGTCCTCATTATCAAAATCATGTGACAGAATTTTCTACATATAAATTTTTGTTAGATGATTTGATGATTGAATCTGTAGCAATTCAAAGTAGTGAAACACATATCAATGATTTAACAGTTAACTGTTATTTAACAGTATATAGGTCAAGATTTAAAGGAAAATGTTTTTAAAAAAAATTAAAAAGTAGAATATAAATTAGTTTATAGAAAATTTTATTGTAATAATCGAAAGAATTAATAACATAGTAAAGAGGAGTTATATACCGCAGTTGAAGGCATGATCGATGTTGACATATGAAATATTGTGCCAATATTTAATATCCCAGGAGAAGAACTAACACTTTGATGGACCGATCATGAAATGTTAAAAAGAATGTCAGTAATGTGATAAGAATTTTTTAAAGAAAGAAATTGGAAAAATTGAATGATATGATACCTGGATATAATCAACGCCACTGCTTACTCTTGAACACCCACCGGTTTGATCTTCCTATATAGTAATGAAAAAAATGTAATGTTTTTTGATTGTTCGGTTTCAATGATAATAAGTAATAAACCCAACATAAAATTACCACATTTCATATCTCAAAAATGATTAATGAAAATAACCAGTATATTTAGAAATTTACAAAGATAAGCAATTTCATTAAAATGATTAAAATCTGGAAAAAATGAGCTTACCAAACATGTACACAGCAAGTTCACTATAAGCCTTTATATAATGACAACCATTCAAATCTAAAAATGATTAAAAAAATGACCAAGATATATAGAAATTTTCTAAGATAAGGAGTTTTATTGACATGATTAAAAACTGGGAAAACTGGGATTGCCAAACATGTTCAGCAAGTTCAATTTAATCCCGCATAAGATTACAAGCTTTCAAATCTCAAAAATATTTAATGAAAATAACCAGCATAATTCGAAAGTTAAAAAGATAAGAAACTTAATTAAAATTACTAAAAAATATAAAACTGGGCTTACAAAACATGTTCAGTGAGATTAATTTAAGCCAAAATAAAATGAAATAAAACACAAGGAAATGTGAGCATGATATTTTGAAAATAAAAAAGGAAACCATGCCTGCTGAAAAAATATATTACATAATGAACATTTATGAATTGGAAAAAACAACCAAAAAAACCCATTCCTTCCCAAATAATTCATATTCAAGTAATGTCTTGTCAAACTGAAGAAGCACATGATTATCGCTGAATCATTATATCCATGAGTTCTGATCAATATAAAATTGTTCAGTCCTTATCCATAATTCAAATCCATATGAAGAATGCGTTGGTAAAAAAACACCAGGATCCAACCTCCTTGATCCATAAGTGATGTGTATCTTATGTTTGTCTTCCTCCATGCACGTAAATAGAAGACATTCATTCCATAAACCCATGCACATTCATTAGGAAATATGTTATTTGCTATGTGAGGATGAGAATAGTAGTCAGTAAAATTATAAGCAGTAAATAAAACTAACATTAAAGTCACTTAAATGAGCATAGAACATTTAAAAACCACAACCTCAAATAAAACTGTTAACGATGAAAGAGAGAAATGTGTAGGTGACACTTCAAAACAGATCAAAATGATGACACCCACCCAACCAACAGAATGATAGTGTTGTTTTCTAGTATAAGAAAGTTGCAAAACATCATTCAAAGTTGCTAAAAAATAAACAGTTTCAATATATATGAGGATCATTTAAAAAATTACCAATTTTGAATAATGCACAATTGACAATGGTGTTTGATAAAGAAATCAGAATCAAATAAATGACTGATAATTACAAATATGTAAAAATGTATATGAAAAAAAATAACCTTCATGTGGTGGTACATTTCACCAATCTTCATCGCATTCCTATTTAATGCATCTCCCATAGATTTACCTATTGCTTATGTGAACCCAACTCCTGAAATAAAAAGAATCCACACTTCAGAAGTTGAACAAAGAAAATCGAGGGAGTTTACCAGTCAATTGTAGAAGAATCTCGTGATGTAAGGAAGGATTGAAATTACGAGGTAAATGCGGTCGATGGATTGCAGGAGTAGAAGCAGGTTTGGGATGGATAACCATAGCGGCAACCGTAGGGATATGGAGAGAATAGGGGTAGTGCGAGAGGACGCGCGAGGAAGAAGCTGGATGCGAGGTACCCTAATGTCGAAGATGGGTCACGGTGATGCATCGCTCGGAGCACGTGGAGGCGGAGCACAAAGAGGCGGGGCACAAAGAAGAGGAGCACGCGGATGCGGAGGAGACGGAGGACGCAGAGTTGGAGCAGGCAGAGACGGAGCATGCCAATGCGGAGGACGAGGAGGCGAAGCACGCCGAGGCGGAGCACGCGGAGGCGGAGCACGCGGAGGCGGAGCACGCGGTGGAGGAGCAGTCGGCTGGAGACGAGATTCTGGCAAATGAGGGATCGCAGCGTCGTGGAGTATTGCGGAAACCCTAGGTAATCCAAGAAAAATCCTGACGGTGTGAGGGTAGTTTTGGGAAGGGAAGTGTAGATTTGGTTACGTGGATGCCTGTGGAGGCGACAAGTAAGGCTGGAGGAACCCAGCTTTAGTATATATAGTGGATTTCAGCTTAATATAACCTAGTTTTTTTACAAGGGTAGATTACCTTCACGGGATATGGTGAACTAGAATTAATGTGATAAATAAATCTATTTCCAAGATTTCAAGATTGGTGAGTCCAACCCCCAAATCAATGAACTACACATTAATTTTGTTGAAAATAAATTCATTCCTAGATAACTTGAAGTAGCTTGGATAGCCCCCATCTTGCTAATTATAATCTAAATAAGGATCATTTACACTGAAATATCCATGTGAAATAATATTTAGAACCTGGTGGTGATGGATATTGAGTTTTCATAAAATAGTGGGAAAAAAATAAAGAAATTTGCTACATCACATTTTGATAATAAAGATAAAGAAATAAAAATTTCATTTATTTTTTGTTGAAAATTATAAATAATAGTATCTCACTATTCTCACAATATTTTATATCAAAGAAATAAAATATCTTGATTCAGTGAATCTTTTAAGAGTGGTAGATGTGCTTACAGATTGTGTTATTCAAAGGTAGGAAGTCATACATGTCATAGTTCCTTGTTCTAAATAATTCTTTTAAGACAATGATGGAGGAATATCTCTCTATCAAAATGAGACACATGGATGATTCACTATATTTCAAGTGATTGATGTTGTCATCCAAGTCTAGTAAGATCCAAAATCAACCTAAAACATAGATGCATACAAAATTGTTTTTTAATTTTAAGATCTCTATCAATATAAGGGTAGGAAAGACGATTATAACATCTTCATGGAACAATTGAAGTGTAATATTATATAATTTGTCTACCAAAAACTACGTATGGACAACATAATTGTCTATATTGAGTTTTAGTATATATCGGGGTTCATGTTACCCAGTTAGTTGCACTCTTATCTCATAATTTCCACACTCCCTCAAATCATATAATTTTTTGTGGATTTTAATATGAACAACATTGAGAAGTTTCTCAAGAAAATACTTTCAATGACTCTCTAGGTGGAAAATTATTTGAAGCATGAAAACCCATTCATCCTTTGGTGAAAACATTAAGTGAATGAAAAATGACCATAAGACTACTTCCACATCATAGGATTTTATACACCACCAGAAAAAGAAAAAGAGGATCCAATATAAAGTTAAGGAAAAAATATTATGAATTTTTTTCATGTTCTAAGAGGGTCCATAGGAAAAATAATTTCACTTAATAAGGGAGTACAAGGAATATTCAAGTATATTTAATAATTAATGTAAACTATCCATATCTACAGTATTGGTATTAGATATATTTTTTGGTGCTCACATTTCAATCAAAAAATAAGAACCAAGTATATTAATTAATGTTTCTAGAGATGAGGTGGATATTCAAGATTCCAATAGTCAAAAAGTGTCTACCTTTTCTATAAGAGACTACTACCTTAATTTATAAACATGATTGATATTGGTATTATTGATCTATTATTATATAACCATTATTTTAAAAAATATTATATCTATGTGTATTTTATACTTTTAATGTTTATTTTTTTCAAAAAAACATCAAATTTTATAAGGATATCATTTGTTATAGAATGCCACACATTCCAAATTATCTTTATATAGAAGAATACGAGAATAAAATATTTATAATTGATAATGAAACAAGTTTTAATTAATCATTTCACACATAGTTGTGGCATGAATAACTTGGTCATATAAAATTTTAGAGATTGAAAATGATACATCAATATGGGCATTTGGATTCTTTTGAACTAAAATTTCATGACATGATTCACACTTTTTTCTATGGAAATATAACCAAAAACCCATTTGGTAAAAATTATTAACAGGATATAGGGATTCTTTAACTGATTCATTAAAATATGTTTCAAACTATTTTAGTTAAATATATAGATGAATCATCATACTTCATCACTTATACCATTTACTTGAGTAGATATGGATGTATCTATTTAATTATGTATTAGACTATATCCTCAAATAAATTAAATGAGTTTAATAATAAAGTAGAGAAACATTTTCTTAGTATGGTAAAGAATATTTTATATGATCAAGCTAAAAAATATCATAACTATGAGTTCATAGATTATTTAGAGGTGTTTAGGATTCTATCTCAACTCACTCATTATTATTAGATATCCCTAATAGGTTTCATAGGTGATTGTATAAAAATTTTATAATTATATAAAACAATCAAGTTGTATCAAAAGATCAACAATTATAGATAATATTAATTCAGTGTGAATGGAAATATATATCTATTATAATACTATTTTTATCATATAATAATATAACCATTGTATGATACTCAATGCCCTGTAAATCCTTAATGAATGTAGGATGATGATCACAAAAGTTACAGCTAAAGGACTCCCATAACTAGAGGTATCCATGGGCCAAATTGAATATCTTTTCATAAGATATGGACTCCTCTTTACTCCATGATGTGATACAACTTCACTACATTATGATGGAATAAAAAAATATAGTGTGATGATTCTAAGGATTCTGGGTATGGTATCATTTAAATATCTTAAACTACTTCCACTGTATGAGTTTGGTCTATATATAATCTCAATTGTGCTTCTTGGTTGATATGTGCCTTATGTCATACATTACAATGCATAATTTAATGCCTCTCCATTTTATGAATCACAATAAAGAATAAAAAAACAACAGGTTACATAGAATATAGTGGTTCAATAATGAAAACATAGATTTTTTATCTAAATTGTGACACTTAATCATGTTTCTTATTTAATAAATATTGTATCCTTTCCAAAGGACTCATTGTATTGGTTTTTTGGAAATATAGTGGTAATTAATATTATTATATACATTTTACAAATACATATAATCATATTTTATGATAAAATGAGGTTTCATTAAGGTTGTGTCATGTAATCATATGACATATCATGCCTTATGACTCCTCCAGTGATAAGATATGAAATAGAAGGCAGTCACACGGTTTCATAAACCGTGAAATACGATGCTTCCCTATTGTATTATATGATAGTCCCATATGAATCACACGAAAAATGTGTATTTTTAATACCTTATGATTTTATGTGTCGTGCTATATCAAATAAATTGTATATAACACACACAAACACAAACACACAAATATATATATATATATATATATGATTTAAGGAATATATCCTTTAATCTCCAACATTCACTATAGACTAAGAAACTTTGTATCATTTAACCTTATATTGTATCATATATAATAACTTATAAAATAATAAAAAAAATATTTTTGATATCATTAAAAAAACATCTGTAAATAAATAATTAACTTCACCTCATATGACATCATAAGTAATACCCCATTAATACCCATCTAAAAACACTTTTAAAGAAAAAATTAGAGTCAATCTCAACCCTCATTTAGTTAACCAAAAAGTGTGACCCACAAGACTTTATATCAGTTAGGGAAAATATGGATCACTGAATGAATAATTTTATTAAAACAGTTGTCTATAGAAAATCAACTATGATATTAGAGCTATAAATGAATCCAATGTGATCCCAATCAAACACATGTATTTATATACCTAAGTAAATAAACTAAATCTCATGCTAACATAGATTATCATAGATTAATTTATTATAATACATTGAGTGACCATGGGACATGGTATTTTTCAATATATTATAAAAACATATACATTATAGATTTTATGAATACAGACTAACTTATTTAATGGATAAAATCATGAAATTCTTCGTTATGGAAGATAACATCACTTTCCCTTCATCTAAGTAGATAAGGAGTTGTATATACTATCTTGGCTTGACTACACAAACCCCAATCTATCTCAATTGAGGGATCAAAATTCAAACTCATCATGTGAGAGGAAATATATCATCTTGTTTGACATCTAACCAGTAACATGATCAACAACATAAAAAAATCCCTCTGATTAGATAAGCCATAATAAATTATATAATAATGGTATCTGAGTAAGAAGGTTCTCATATTAGTTACCAAATGAAATTTATGTAGTGGGGACCTAATATGATTCATCAAATCCCAGTATACCAAATACAATGTGTATAAAACGCCATATGTAATACTTAGTGGGTCATCTAGGGCACAAAAAATCATTTTATTTCTTATGAACACATTTTTTATCCCATAAAATAGTCCTACTCACACTAGCATATTCAATATATCATTAACTAAAATATTCCATTATTAACATTCGTTAGGGATAACTGAGAGTAATTCTTTGAGTGGTAAATTAACATTGACCGTCAAAAAATGTGTATATAAATATATATATATGTGTAACTAAAGTGACAAAATGGTAAAATGGTGGTTTAATTTAATAAAATACATTTTAATATCAATAAAAATAATTTAATTATACTTAAAAAACACCAATATAAGTATTGATATATAATATCATATATGATAGAATACCAAATAAGTGTTATGTTTGTTGTAATGTTTTGGGAAATTTTAACACATTATCTCTATATGTCATACAAACCACATCTATATGTCGAAATTTCAAAAAACCCTCCAACTAAACTCTTTAGTGAAAAAATTTATAAATAAATCTCGTTTGAATAATTGTTGATATTTTAGAATCATATTCTAAATTATCAAATCATATTTTATATTTAAACTGCATAATTCCATAATATAAAATGATATTATTTTAACTTCAATTGTCAACTTAGAAAAATTGTAGGTTTAAAATCTTCATTTGTTGAACCCATTCTATGAATGTCATTCATTGAATAATAATATAGGGTTTTCAATTACTATTCAAGATATCATCATAAAATCTTTTAGGATAAAAATATATTACTATTTTTTTAACTGGTATAATCCTATTTTAAATAGTGATGTTAACTTTCCCACAGAAACTAAATATAACTTTTACTTTTAATTTACCATCATATATCTTAAACTCATTAGGATACTAAGAGAAAAAATATTTAAATTTAGAATTTTATAATACTATATTTATTATTTTGTAATATCTCAATGCTCAAAAACACTCTCACTAGAATCATATACATGAATATATTCATGATATTATTCTAAAATATAAAAACTCCTTTTTTATTGGAAATAACTCAAATTCCCTATAAGTATAAATATTTGACAAAAAAAATATTTTTTCTACGTCATATTTGGTATTCTATGTGTCTTGAAAATTTTCCAATGAAAATAATACTTTTTAAAAATATTCCACTAATAGGTGTAAGGAACATTTCCCCTTATATTTTAATAAACATTTAACAAAATTCTTTTTCCAAGATAAATAAATTTTATCCTTATCTTATTCTCAAAAAATGTTCTAGAATACAATGAATCATAAACCATAATTATTCAATTATTCATCAAAATATATTCACAAAAACTCTTTATTAATGTACAACATATCTTATCATATAATTTAAATGAGACAAATATGCACATAAATTTTTTATATTTAATATATATTACATTATATTCAAATAATTGGTGCAGTGTATCTTTTCCTCATCTATTTAAGTAAAATTTAATCTCTATAAATTGTTACATTGATTTTGAACTCATGTATTATTAATAATTTTATAATGAAAATACATTAAATCAAATACCATTAAGAACTAAAGAGTAAATCTCTGTTACACTGTTTCCTAACATGGATATTACATGTAATTTCCAAAACTCAAACATGTGTCATGAGAAGTGTCATGTCATTGAATAAGAATTACATCTTGATGAAAAAAATTAGGTTTCAATGAACATGAATGGATACATGAATAAACTTCATTGGAATCTATAAAAACACATTCCTTCTTCTAGTTTGAACCATTACCCACTTATATTATCCTTACATGTGGTTAAAAAAGAATAACATAAATATATATTCTATCTTTTTAGGAAAAAATTAAATCATATCACATCAATAAATGCTCTAAAACTATAAATATTTAGTGTATTTAAATACTAGAAACATAATAAAATTATTTCCTAAAATATATTCAACATATATGATAAATTGTTTCTCACATTATACACTTATAAGATATATCCTACTTAAAAACATTCTTCATTGACTAAGGTAAAGGAAAATAAGAATGGGTGAGTTGAGATGTTATGTAACTGTAAACTTGGGAGAGATTAATCAGTGATCACTAGTGATAAAAAAATAAGTATATGGTTATAATAACATGTTCAAAACATATAAAAACACACCCAAAAATTAATAGATCATAAATATTGATTCATGGAATACAGATTTATCATTGCAAAAGAAATTATTCCTAATAATGGGTAATCATAAATAATATATCATGATACATATGAGTATATCATAATAGTGATACATAGTTTTTTTTTTGAATCCACAAAGTCCAAGAAAAAATCATTTCCTTAGTAAAGGATCACTTTTAGTACTATCTATAAGGAACCAACCTTAGTACATTACATAATCTTTAATTTTAGTCAAGAACAAACTTCATTTCCTATTGAAGATCTTTTCAAGTTTAGATTTTTATAGAATTGGGATATAACACATACATAAAATTACTCATTCAAATAGAGTAGATACCACAAAAATAGTATCCATTTCTTCAGAAATATAAAACATCCCAAATAAATCATGATTTCTTTAAAAAAATCATCATAAAATTTAACTTCGATTCCTTATTTGTCTTACACAACCCTATAACCTATGAAAACAATTTAAGAACATAGTATGAGCCCAAAAATCACAGTTAGAGATATAAAAGAAGAAAATAAACCATTAAAATATGAATACTTGTAAATACATGAAATCATTTCCAAAAAATACATACTTGTTACTCATATAAACTTACTTTCTGAAGCATGATATTTCCATTAGATTTCCAAAAAAATATAGAACATAAATAGAACCATAAATTTATCTTGGGGAACCACATTCATAAAAATGTAACACCCTCATCTGCCTTATAATATGTAACCTTCATGGATACCTTACAATGTAACCCCAACGATTACCTTATTGCGCAACCATCGCAGTTACACTTGGTGTAACCATAAGGTCGACCACGAACATACAAATACCCAATGAATTGAAGGAATATATAGGCCCCACCCTTAATCATAAACCATTCCAAATAACTATAACATAATCATCAAACATGAATACTATTATAAAAACATTCACTTTGAGTTTTGTAAAACTACATGTTTAAAAAGAGGATTTTATAAGAAGAGTCACTTAAGAATAACATATAATTGATATGAGAATGAATATAACGAAATTAATATGTATATAAATTGTAAATAAACAAAATAAAACATTATATAAACCAAAATTCATCACAAAAAGGATCTTAAAACCACACAATTAATGAAGTATAAGATTAACCCGAAGAATGTAAATTAGGTTAAGAATTATCGTACCTCATGTTTTTATTATTTAAAAATTGTTTAAACCTACATTATAATGGTTAAAATAGTGTTATTAATATATTAAAAAATATATTCATGTTTAAAAAACTTATATTATCATTTCAAAACATCATTTCACACTTTAATTATTAGCATATTGTTTCTTGCATTGTTTTGGGTGAGTTCTTTAAAATGTTTTCATGGCTGATTTGTATTTCATTTTCTTTTTATTTTGAAATAAAAGGTATTAATATGTTTTAATATTATATTTTTATTCCATAAGTCATTTTTATCATATATGATAATGGAGAATTAGATAAAACATTAATGATATTTATTTAGATCATTTTTTGAGGTTCCTAGAATATGAAGAACTTTTTTCATTGTATAATTTAATGTCATGAATTGAAGTTCATTTCCGAATATAAAATAGGGTAAAAAAAACATTATAGTCATATTCAAAAATTAAAAGGGTTTTACGATCATATTTTATGGAATTAATTGAAATTGGACACATATTATCCATTGTCTTGGTAAATCAACACATCGTGGATGGTGTTTATATTTTTAGAATAAGAGGGAGAGGTGAGGAAAAAAGATTATGAATATTTTACCTGAACATGATAAGAATATATAATATTTTGGAGATTTAATACCACCTAGATAAGTGAAGAGGAATAGAGTATAAGAAACAATGGAATTGAATAGAAATATCATGAAAAAGGAAGAGGATTCTTACCTCTTGATATCTTCTCTATGAGATCCTTCTTAAGGCCTTCAGATTTGGACTTTTTTGTGAGCTCGCAGGTCTTGGACGTGGGGAAGATCCTTGAGAAGGTGATTTGGCATAACATAGATAATTCTCTTGACTTGAATGGTGTGTGAGGAAGTGGGGAATAATGATGGAATCTATTGTGGAGTAGAGGAGGGATTTTACATTATTTTAATTATTTTTATATTATTTTTACTCAAGACTATGAATAATCATGATTAATGTGACCCCCAATAGTAATAATTGCATGTGAGTTCAAACCAAATAGGATTACATCACCCTTACATCACATATGATGCATTAAAACAAGTATTTAACATTCATTATAATTTATCATATTTTACAATTCATCCAAAATTCTTGAACTTTAGAAAAATATCAAAAATTTACCCTAACCATTTTTCAATGTCTATAATTCAAAAATGAACTCCATTTTTTGAAAATAAATTTCTATATATTATTAATTTATTTTTTAAATAAAATAATAATGTATTCAAAAATAATAATTTTAAATCTATAAGTTATTTTTTAAAACCTTTAAAATTTAATCAACATGACATTATAGCTTGAACTTAAGAAAAAAAATATGATTTACTATTCTTAAGGTTCATAGTACTTTTCATATTAATATCTATTCTGTTATGTTACTATTCACCAGGAAAACAATTTGGTTTTATCAATCTCCAAATATCTTATTGATCTGATTCGTAGATGTCTGTTTTTTAAAATTCAAATCATAGAAGATAAAAATTATATTTAAAGGAAAGTTATAAAAATCAACATTAAAACAAATTTCAATGACTTTCTATTTATTTTTTAAAAACATTGGGGTGTTATATTATCCCCACCTTCTGAAAATGATTCCCTCATAATTTTATTTACTTATTAGAAAAGTGAGGGGACATTTTCCTCATAGAACTTTTAGATTCCCATGTTTCTTATTAAACTACGTGGTTTGTCTAAAAAACATTTACCTGGTGGATAATATTTTTCTACAATACATGTTCCCTTTGATCAATAATTTTAATTGGTTTCTCTTCATATAAAAGGTTCTCTCCTAGCTGATTTACTTCTAGGCTCAAGACATTATCTAAATTTGGCACTTACTTTCTCTAAATTGAAACATGAGAAACATTATGTTCATGTGACAAACATGGTGGAAATTACACTCAGTTGGAAACTGGTCCAACTTTATCCAAGATTTCATGAAATCCAATGAATCCTGGACATAGCTTTCCATTCATACCAAAATGCATAACACTACTCCATGGTGAGATTCTATGAAATACATGATCACCTACCTCAAAAGAAAATTCTTTCCTCATATTGTCTGCATAACTGTTCTACATACTTTGAGTTGTCCTCATGTGTTGCTGAAATATCATTACTTTCTCATCCACTTACTTTACTAATTATAATCCCATCAACTTTCATTCCCCAACATTATCCAAAAAATTTGGAGTTCTACAATGCTTCCCATACAATGCCCTGAATGGTTCAATCTGTATACTAGAATGAAAACAATTATTATAAGAAAACTCAACAAAAGAAATATGTTGATCCCAAAATCCAAGGTATTCAATTAAACAAGCTCGAAGAATATCCTCCAATGTCTGATTCAATCGTGTTGAATGCCCATCTTATTGAGGATGAGATGTTGTTCTAAAATTTAATTTTGTGCCCATTGACTTATGAAGGCCCTTTCAAAAGTTAGAAGTGAATCTGGGATCTCACTAAAATATAATGGAAATAGGAACACCATGTAACCTATCAATCTCATTGTGGTATAATTTAGAATGTTGATATAAAGACATTGTATCTCAAATAGAATGAAAATGTGCAGATTTAGTCATATAATCCTCAATAACCAAAATTGCATTGTTACCTTGAGAAGTATTAGGTAGTCCCACCATGATGTACAAGGATATATTCTACCATCTACACTTTTAAATCGGTAGTGGATAAATTATACCCTTTGGTAACTACCACTCTGCTTTAACCTGTTGACCTTTCCAATAATTCATGGTAAAATCTGCAATATCACTTTTCATTCCATCTCAGCAGTATTACTACCTATGGTCTCTATACATCTTAGTAATTCAAATATGAACAGAAAAAGGAGAACTTTGAGCATCAAAAAATAATTTTTTCATCAACTGAGAATCTTAAGGAACCCATGATCTTTTTCCAAATATCAAAAGACAATCTTTATCATAGATAAATTAAATCAATGTACCCGTTTTAACCAATTACACCTTTTTATATAGCTCATGGCCTTCCTTACGTGCTTTCTTAATTTTGTCTAATAACGATGTCTACACTGAAACCTAAAAGAAAACAGTTGTATTTCCTGCACAAATAACTTATAATCCAAAATTCATTAAATCATTAATCAAGGGGTCATGTACCAAATTTCACACGGTTAGCGGGCTAGATAACTATGCAAGGTTTTTAACAAATTTTCGGTAATAACATGCTAATACCAGAAAACTATGATTCAATAGAATATTTTTTGGCATTGTCCATTCATCAAAAACTTTTTTCTAGAAGGATAAACTATTATTCCATCCTTATTTATAATGGGACCAAGAAAAAAAATTTGTTGAAACAAAAAATCCCACTTTCTGAATATCCCTTATAGTTTCTTTTCCTTTAAGGTTTGTAAAACAATATTTATATGTTTTTCATTCTTCTATTTACTTTTATAAAAAATTATAATTTGATCCCTAAACACAACTAAAAACTAATCCAAGAACTCATCAAATGTTATATTCATAAGATCCATGAATACGGCAGGTGAATTAGTTAAACAAAACAAAATAACAAAAAAGTCATAATTCTTTTATCGTGTAAAAAACACTATTTTTCGGATGTCATCCTCTTTCACCTTCAGTTGATGGTATCTAGATCTCAGGTGAATCTTGTAAAAGTACTGAGCTCCCTATAGCGGATAAAAAAAGTCATAGATTTGAGGAAAAGGATAGATGTTCTTAATAGTGATGTTATTCAATGCTCTATAATCAATGCAAAGTCTTATGGAACCATTATTCTTATTAACAAACAAAATCGGATCACCCCATGGTGAAGTACATGGATGAATGAAGCCTTTTTCAAGTTACTCTTGCTGCAGATTTTTAAATCTAATAATTACCATTTGAGAAATTAGATATGAGGGTTTTTAAATTCTCATAGCATCAAGAACTAATTCAATTGTGAATTTGACTTCCCAATCAGGTAAGAATCTAGGTAACTCATCAAGAAAATAATCAGGGGATTCATTTACCATTGTCGCATTATTAATCTGAAAAAATCCTCTTTCTTTAAACAATATAAGAAAGATAAATTTCATTTCCATCTTTCAATAGTTTCTAATCTTGTGGATATATTATGTATTATATGTGTTCTTTCTTTTATAAATATAGAAACTCTTTTTGAAAAACATCTTCTTTAGCTCTACTATCAATCTTAGCAAGATAAACTGAAATCCAACCAATTCCTATAATGAAATAAAACTCTACTAAGGTAATAAAAATATGGTTTGTAGGTAATATATTTCCACATACCACAATATAAAGATTCTTATAATTCATTATTCTTATAAAATTCCCCCCTTCTGTTTTAACAATAAGTTCTGGTCTCATTTGTTAAGGTGATATATCCAATTTACTAGAAAATTCATCAGAAATAAAGGAATGTGTAGACCATATATCACACAAAACATTAGAAAAATATGAGTAAGCAAACAAGATACCTGATACAACTTCATTGTATGGATCAAAATCTATTGACGTAGTCACAAAGGATCTCACCACACCTTTCTGTTTATGTTTTGGATTCTTTGCATCATTTGGATCTCTCTTTGGGTAGACATTTCCATAATGACCCAACTCTCCACATTTAAAACACTTAACAACTTTCTAATCATGGTTTGTTTTTATGAACATTTTCATTATAATCTTGGGCCATATGTCCAAACTAACCATATTGAAAACACATCCTAGTTTGGTAATGTATTTCTAGGGGTTAATTTTCCTACACTTTTTACACACTAGAAACTATAATTTCATACAATTAGATTTATTTAGTTAATTCCTTCCGATCACATGTCATCTGTAACACCCCAAGCTTCTACGGTACGCTTCTCTTTGAATAATGTGATAGCGTGTGTTGTACGCAACACCAAGTTCTAACACACCATAACTAATCAAACTAGCAGTTATGAATAGTAATACCTACTTTTTGAAATTATATATATTTTATATTTGAAAATGGACTTCATTTTTGGATTCGGAATATCGAATTTATCCTAAGGTGAAATTTTGGTACATTTCGGATAACTTTCATATTTTGATGAATAGTGAAAATTACTAAGTTTTAATTAAAAACAACTTTTTTTAATCAAAATAATTAATAGTGATAAATTATGAATTTGAGTGGTTTTAAAGTATATTTAGAATATATTTTTACCATTTAATATAATGTTGGTCATTGGACATAATTTTTCAACTAAACCGAACATAAACGAGTGTCAATCTTTTGATAGTTATTATCTCTTAAAAACATGCTTTTTGTTTTGACAGCGGGAATTAATTTTAAATTAATTTCTGCCACCTCTGTGTTTTGAATTTAGGAAAATGGATTCCATATTTGGAATCAGGATGTTCAAATTGTGTAAATAGGTAACTTTTATTTTTAGACATTTTGAATAATTACTGCGGTAAATATTTTATTTACCGTGGTTAAGGGTAAATCCGGTAAATAAGGGTTAAAAAATAATATTATAATAATACTAAATTACCCTAAAACGTGTCTTAACCCTATTGGTTGATACATGGTCGACCATGGGAATCTTTGGGTCTATTTTGGGACCCCATGGATCCACTTGTAAGTGATAATGACACATTATTTTAATTAAGTTAAAATGAATACAAAAATGACACAAGCATATATCTTTTAGAAACAAAATTGTTACATAGGGTTATATATTTTGGATTTTAGATTATAAATATTCATTAGAAAGATAAAAATATTTCCTACATAATGATATTTTATTTATAATTTTTAGACATTAAATAATGTATTTTATTTATGACACAATGATGATGCAGTAATTACTATAATAGTGAAAAATTAAAATAATTGATATTATAAATACCCAAATAAATATAATATGAAACTTTTAATGAATTAAACTAATTTTATAGGATAATATTATATATTAGGATTGATTTAATTGACTTTTTTCTAAGTAATCAATCTGTTATGAGTTTCACAAAAATCAACTATTGAATAGTGTCAAAATTGACATAAAAGAGTTCTTAAAAAAAATATTATATTATTAATTGATATTAAATTCCTAAAAATCTACGGTTCGGCCAAGAGACTTATATCATGATAGGGTAATCATTAATGGACCACTTGGGGGTCTATTGGATGTATATAGTAAGTTTATTAACCATATTATATAAAAATACAAAGAGACATTGTAAAAGTGAAACTAATTAACTTAGAGTTAATACTTAAAGATAAGGTTAATATAAGTACCCAAACCTGTCTAAATTCTATTTGTTTAGTGGTTTTCGACCTATCCCCACCTTAACCTTTTAATAATAAACTTTGGAGCCATTAGAAACCGAATATGAAATTATTATAAATTAATATTTCTAGCTTTTCCAAGGGTGCCCTTCACCCCTCTTATAAAAGGACACTCCTCCTTCTCATTTCTTCACACCTTAAAAGCCTTTTGGATCGGCCAAACTCTGCCCAAATACTCTCCCAACATCCCTCACTACAACCTAGAGGCCTTAGTTTTATCAGAAAGCCAACCTAAGGAGCCCTTTTGATCAAATCAAAAGGATGAACCCGAAGAAGAGGTAATGATTTCACCACCCTTTTCTAAGTTCATTTCTTCTTCCACTTCTTATTCCTTTGTTCTTACCATTCTAAAATAATAACTCCAGTATCTCACATATACTGTGATGTTATTATAAATATGGTACAACCATATTCAGTATTCTATCCACCCTTTTAATAACATGTCACCATACGTGCGTACGTACGGACTACCGTCTCCACGTTGTGGTGTAATTGTTATTCAATATAATATTATTTGGATGGGTATAATAATGATGTGTAACTCATGTAAATAATAAATATAACATGTTAATGATTCTGTATATATGATATAACATCCATTTATATATTATTTTAATATCAAAAGAATGATATTGTCGCTCGTGCGTACGTACGGACTACCGTCTCCACGAACGCGATGAGATTCATTCTCCATCGTATCCATTCAAGTATAATTATCATTTGATGATTTAAAAATGATGTTTAAGGACTAGATATCATTATGGATATGAATAAGATACAACAACCATGGCTTATGTAACAAAACATATAAAAGAAAATGAGTAAGTTAACTCCCGAAACGACGATAATTCTAAGATATTATTAACAAATCAATGTTAAAAGATCATATATGATATCATATTATTATATATGATTCTTGTATAATTTAATAACAACTATTTCACCATTATACAGGAGGTTAACCTACCCCAACCAAGGAAAAGTACAAGGTAAGGGTTATTTCACAATCTCTTCATTATCCGAGGTTTTTTATATGTAATAATATACTGGGATCTCTTTATCATCCACATCCATGTTTCTTAAAAATGTATTTCAAAACATTTTTACTATTTACTAGAATATGAGTTAAAGTCATTTATACCCTTTTTGACTTTTATAAGTTGTTTATAAAGGAATCTTTCGGTCGTTTTCAAAACAAGGTCCTTTTTAACCTTTTCGACAGAATTAATGTAAGAATGTTTTTTTTACTTATACGGCGAGTGCGGCTATTTTCCGCCGTTATAAAATCTTCAAAGCTTCCCTTACAAGCTTATAAGAATATTTTCAAAGAAAATGTTTTATTTTATATGGATCTTAAATTATTTCAAAATAAAAGGAGATATTTCTTTAAAAAGAATTTTGATTTCATCTATGTCAACATCCTTTGATGGATTTTTAAGATTATTTGAAGTTGATTTATTATGATACAAAACTTCTATATTGTATTGAAGGTTTTTTGATATGTTTGACTGTGGATGTACTATTTTTATACCATTCATAGTATATGGTGAAAGTATTGACATTTCGTATGCTAGTTTTAATACGAATGTTTATGTTATGTTTAAACCTTTTCATATGGGAATGCATTGGACTTAATATGTGACGGGTGGAGCCCGCTATAGCTCCTCGATGCATCGGTAGGTCTCATGAGACAAACTAGTGTCTTGGCACAAGGCCTTGACAAAATCTTATTTGTAGTCTTGGCACGAGGCCTTGGCTATGTGGTTATGATAGTCTGGCATTATGCATTCCAACATTATGAAAGTGGTTATTTTTTTTTCATGTGATTATTCGATTAGTAGAATATCCATGTGAATAAGTAAATGGTATTATTTCATTTTATTTATGCCATACCATGTTGAAAGTTCATATTTAAAAGGCTTTTGTTTTAGTTATACATTGCCTTAAATGTTTATTCTTATTTATGAAAGTTTCCGCTATATTGTTATCCTTACTGGGCATTTGAGCTCACCCCTTTTCTATGTTTTATTTTTCCCAGGATGTGAAGAAGTAAGTTATGAATGACCTGCAGGGATTTTATGAGGGGTTAATAGTGTGGATTGTGGAAACATTATGTTGTTGTAGTAGTTTTTTCATTTTATGATGTAATGTAAAACTTATGAATATATCTAGTGTTTCCAAGGCTACTAAACCAATCGGTCTTTAGAGATTTGATCTTTCTTGTGATCATGCCAATGCTATGTAATAATGCACCGACTCTGGGTAACTGGGGTCGGGGCGTTACAGTTGGTATCAGAGGAAGTTTAGTACAACCCTTGGAAGCTAGATTTAGATAAACTCTGATTAGAGCACGTAGACCTAAGATGAACTTTGAGGATTAGTATAGAAGAACTTCCTAGAATTTTGGTATTGTAGAGATTTTGTGAGTTTTCCAAGCAATACATCCCTGTCTGGATACGAGCAGGTAGAGGCGGCTCTGGTACAGATGTACCTAGGGGTAAAACCCGAAAACACCGCTTTGAGCTAGACTCGAACGGGAACTGGTGCACGACAACGGGCCTTGCTGCACTCTTGGTTACGACACTCCCGGGGGATATGCTTAGGATAACTCTCATTTTCTTTACAAATCATTTTGAAGGGATTATGAGTATATACTTCCTCAAAGAAAACATTATTATGATTATGGATTATATCCATAAATAGTTCAATTTATGTTAAGTGTTTTATAAGTATGGGATTATGTATTTTGATTCATAAACTGATCTAGTTTATGCCATTGTTTAGAAATGGCGCCTAGTGGAAGAAACGGAAACTGTATCAATGCACGCACTCCATGTAGGGATTTCCCTCCTGCTCAAGATAATTATAGTGGGGCTGGTGATGCAACTGGTGCTGATCAGCTAATCACCATACTGGGACAACTTACTCAGGTTATGAATAATAACCTTACCCGTATGGAGCACCCTGATCCGCAGCGTGGAGGATCAATGTTAGATCGATTCATGAGGCAACAACCACCAACGTTCAATGGGAATACAAATCCCTTAGTAGCTGAGCAATGGATATTTTCCCTAGAGAAAATATTTCAGGCTTTGGGGAGCAGTGAAAGGGAAAAAGTTATCATGGCAGTTTACCGCCTCACTGGAGATGCTAATCAATGGTGGTCATTGATTCAGAACATGAAAGAAGATGATGAAGTATCAAATATGGAATGGGGGGAGTTCAAAGATCTGTTTTTAGAAAAATACTTCCCTTGCGACCATCGAGCAGATATGGAAAGGCAATTTCTGAGTCTGAGACAGAAGGAGGATGAGAATGTCACAAAGTATGAGGCTAACTTTACAAGGTTAGCGAGGTATGCTGGAGATTATATTCACAACCCAAGAACTAAGATTGATCGTTTCTTTGATGGGTTAAAACCATTTCTCCGTCGAGCGTTAGTCTCACAATCCTTTTCATCGTACGAAGACATTGTCTCATGTGCTATCAAGACCGAAAAGGAATTCTCTAAGTCTTATGACATTAAAGAAAAGCAAGAGAAGAAGAGACATGCTGATCAATCTGGGAATGGAAATAAGGGGAAGAAGGGAAAGGTTGAATATCCATCTTGTGGTAAATGCGGGAAGAAACATCCTGGTACTTGCTTGAAGGGAATGGGAGTCTGTTACAAGTGTGGTGAAAAAGGCCACCAAGCTCATGATTGCAAGGGGAAGAAGGAAGCTACCAACGTTCAGTGCTACAATTGCAGGGAGATGGGGCATTATGCAAATGCATGTCCTAAGCGTCAGGAGAACTTACCTCAGAAAAGGCCAAGGGATCAAGGCCAGGCTTATGCTATCACTACTGCTGAGGTAGAAGCTCCGAAAGACGTGGTGGCAGGTAATTTAATGGTTTCCTCAATTTTAGAAAATGCATTATTTGATTCTGGATCATCGCATTGTTTCATATCTTCCCAGTTTGCTAAGAAAATTAGATATTTCCAATTTGATTTAATAAGGGAGTTGTCAGTTAAAACTCCTAAGGGAAGTATCGTTGCAACAATATTTTGTGAATCAGTCCCCATTAGAGCACATAAATTTTCTTTATCTGCTGATTTCATCGTCATACCTATGATTGAGTTTGATATAATCCTCGGTATGGACTGGATTTCGGACTATGATGCGAAGATTTATTGTAAGAAGAAAGAGGATACGATTCTTGATGATAATTATAAGGAGCACCTTATTTTTATAGCAGAATCGTCACCACCTAATTCTTATTTAGATCCACCCCCAGTAGCTCAACTTAATTCAATTATTGGGGAGGAAGAGAATGAAATAACTATCGGTGAGGAAAGGAATGTTCAAATAGAGGATGTACCTGTTGTGAAAGAATTTGTAGATGTATTTCCGGAAGATTTACCTGGACATCCTCCAGAACGAGAAGTTGAGTTTTCTGTTGATTTGATTCCTGGATCAAGGCCTATATCGAAGACCCCTTATAGAATGGCCACTGTAGAGTTAGTCGAACTAAAGAAACAACTAGAGGAATTGTGTAATAAGGGATTTAATCGCCCTAGTGTTTCTCCATGGGGAGCCCCTGTTCTTTTTGTTAAAAAGAAAGATGGATCTATGAGGTTATGTATCGAATACAGGGAGATCAATGCTATAACGATAAAGAACAAGTATCCCCTACCTCGTATTGATGATTTATTTGACCAACTGCATGGAGCTCAATACGTTTCGACGATTTACCTTCGATCTGGATACCATCAGTTGTGTGTGAAGAAGGAAGACATTCCGAAAACAGCATTCCGAACTAGGTACGGGCATTACGAGTTTACTGTAATTCCATTTGGATTTACTAATGTACCCTCTGTATTCATGGATCTGATGAATAGAGTTTTCAAGGAGTATCTCGATGAATTTGTGGTGGTATTTATTGATGATATTCTGGTATACTCCAAAACCTACGAAGATCATGAAAATCACTTGCGCATTATCTTGAAGACTCTGAGGAGGCATGAATTATATGGGAAGTTTAGCAAGTGTGAATTCTGGCTTCAAGAGATTTCTTTTCTTGGCCATATTGTCTCTAAAGATGGAATCTCTGTTGATCCTTCTAAGACCAAGGCAATCCAAGAATGGCCAGCACCTACGAGTATAACTGAGGTACGTAGTTTTATTGGTTTGGCAGGTTATTATCGACGTTTCATCCAGAATTTTGCCCGATTGGCTAACCCATTAACGAAGCTCACACGTAAAGGGGTTAAATTTGTTTGGACAAAAGAGTGTGAAGAATGTTTCGAAGAACTGAAGAGATGATTAGTCAATTCTCCTATATTGACTCTACCATCGGGGAATGATGGGTTCGTTATTTATAGTGATGCATCGAAGAAAGGACTTGGCTGTGTCCTTATGCAGAATGATAGAGTTATTGCCTATGCATCACGACAGTTGAAAATTCATGAACAAAACTATTCTACTCATGATCTCGAGTTAGCAGCAGTGATCTTTGCTTTGAAGATATGGAGGCACTACCTCTATGGTGAAAAATGTGAGATTTATACTGATCACAAGAGTTTGAAGTATATTTTCTCACAAAAAGAACTCAGCATGAGGCAAAGGAGATGGCTTGAATTACTCAAGGATTATGATTGTACGATACACTACCACCCAGGGAAGGCAAAGAAGGTGGCGGATGCTTTGAGTAGAAAAGACCATGGAGTTTTGAACAATATGAGAATTGAAAGGGATCCAATTTTCATGGATCTAGTGAAGATGGACATGGGAATAACCAGGGAAGGTGAAACATCAATGCTTTTTCAAATGGTTGCCAAACCATCTTTACTAGAATGGATTAAGTGTTCTCAGACCGATGATGAAGAATTCCAAAAGAAGATTAAAGCTGTGAATGATGGGAGATTGAGAGACTTTGTGTATGAAGATGGAATTTTGAAATTCGGGAAGAGACTTTGTGTTCCCAATATACCTGATCTAAAAACGGAATTGCTGGATGATGCTCATAGTTCCAATTTCTCTATACACCCTGGGAGCACCAAAATGTATAGAGATTTGAAGGAACATTTTTGGTGGGACAACATGAAGAGGGAGATTGCTGATTTTGTGTCAAGATGTATGGTTTGTCAACAAGTGAAAGCTGGAAGGCAACAGCCTGGAGGAGTCATGCAACCTCTTCCCATACTGGAGTGGAAATGGGACAATGTTATGATGGACTTTGTCATGGGGCTACCAAAGACTCCTAGAAGGAACGATGCAATATGGGTTATTGTTGATCGTCTTACCAAGACAGCACATTTTCTTGCTATAAGAGAAGATCTACCCCTGGAACGTCTAGAAAGACTATATATTAATGAAGTTGTGAGACTTCATGGAGTACCCCTATCAATTGTTTCTGATCGTGATCCCCGTTTTACTTCAAGATTCTGGAAAAGTCTTCAGAAATCCCTGGATACTGAACTTCATTTGAGCACTGCTTACCACCCTCAGACAGACGGACAATCAGAACGGACTATTCAAACCTTAGAAGACATGTTGAGATCTTGATCACTTGACTTTCAGGGTATGTGGGATCAATATTTACCTTTGGTAGAATTTTCCTATAACAATAGCTTCCATTCGAGTATTCAGATGGCACCATATGAAGCGTTATACGGAAAGAGATGTCGTACACCAACCTGTTGGGATGACGTTGGTGAAAGAAAACTTGTAGGCCCAGAACTGGTGGAGGAAATGGTGGAAAAGGTGAAAGTAATCCAAAATCACATCAAAGCAGCTCAAAGTAGGCAGAAGAGCTATGCCGATAATCGAAGGAAGGATTTGGAATTTCAAGTCGGTGATCATGTTTTTATGAAGGTATCTCCGTGGAAGGGAGTCATACGTTTTGGTAAGAAAGGTAAATTGAGTCCCAAGTACATCGGACCTTTAGAAATTCTAGAACGAATTGGGGTTGTAGCTTACCGATTGGCAATGCCGCCAAGTCTCTCCGAAGTTCACGATGTGTTCCACGTATCTCTATTGAGTAAATACATGCCTGATCCGACGCATGTACTCACCTGTGAGGAATTAGAACTAGAACCCGATCTGTCTTATTGCGAAGAGCCCGTCAAGATTCTTGATACGAGAGAACAAGTGCTGAGAAACCGGACGACGCGTCTGGTAAAAGTTTTGTGGAGAAACCATAAGATGGAAGAGGCAACGTGGGAACCCGAGGAACTTATGATGAAGAACCACCCGAGTCTTTTTATGCAGTAATACCCTAGAAATTGCGAGGACGCAATTATTTGAAGGAGGGGAGAATGTAACACCCCAAGCTTCTACGGTACGCTTCTCTTTGAATAATGTGATAGCGTGTGTTGTACGCAACACCAATTTCTAACACACCATAACTAATCAAACTAGCCGTTATTAATAGTAATACCTACTTTTTGAAATTATATATATTTTATATTTGAAAATGGACTTCATTTTTGGATTCGGAATATCGAATTTAGCCTAAGGTGAAATTTTGGTACATTTCGGATAACTTTCATATTTTGATGAATAGTGAAAATTACTAAGTTTTAATTAAAACCAACTTTTTTTAATCAAAATAATTAATAGTGATAAATTATGAATTTGAGTGATTTTAAAGTATATTTAGAATATATTTTTACCATTTAATATAATGTTGGTCATTGGACATAATTTTACAATTAAACCGAACATAAACGAGTGTCAGTCTTTTGATAGTTATTATCTCTTAAAAACACGCTTTTTGTTTTGACAGCGGGAATTAATTTTAAATTAATTTATGCCACTTCTGTGTTTTGAATTTAGGAAAATGGATTCCATATTTGGAATCAGGATGTTCAAATTGTGTAAATAGGTAACTTTTATTTTTAGACATTTTGAATAATTACTGCGGTAAATATTTTATTTACCGTGGTTAAGGCTAAATCCGGTAAATAAGTGTTCAAAAATAATATTATAATAATACTAAATTACCCTAAAACGTGTCTTAACCCTATTGGTTGATACATGGTCGACCATGGGAATCGTTGGGTCTATTTTGGGACCCCATGGATCCACTTGTAAGTGATAATGACACTTTATTTTAATTAAGTTAAAATGAATACAAAAATGACACAAGCATATATCTTTTAGAAAAAAAATTGTTACATAGGGTTATATATGGTGGATTTTAGATTATAAATATTCATTAGAAAGCTAAAACTATTTCCTACATAATGATATTTTATTTATAATTTTTAGACATTAAATAATGTATTTTATTTATGACACAATGATGATGCAGTAATTACTATAATAGTGAAAAATTAAAATAATTGATATTATAAATACCCAAATAAATATAATATGAAACTTTTAATGAATTAAACTTATTTTATAGGATAATATGATATATTAGGATTGATTTAATTGACTTTGTTCGAAGTAATCAATCTGTTATGAGTTTCAAAAAAAACAACTATTGAATAGTGTCAAAATTGACATAAAAGAGTTCTTAAAACAAATATTATATTATTAATTGATATTTAATTCCTAAAAATATAAGGATCGGCCAAGAGACTTATATCATGATAGGTTAATCATTAATGGACCACTTGGGGGTCTCTTGGATGTATATAGTAAGTTTATTAACCATATTATATAAAAATCCAAAGAGACATTGTAAAAGTGAAACTAATTAACTTAGAGTTAATACTTAAAGATAAGGTTAATATAAGTACCCAAACCTGTCTAAATTCTATTGGTTGAGTGGTTTGCGACCTATCCCCACCTTAACCTTTTAATAATCAACTTTGGAGCCATTAGAAACCGAATATGAATTTATTATAAATTAATATTTCTAGCTTTTCCAAGGGTGCCCCTCACCCCTCTTATAAAAGGGCACTCCTCCTTCTCATTTCTTCACACCTTAAAAGCATTTTGGATCGGCCAAACTCTTCCCAAATACTCTCCCAACATCCCTCAGTACAACCTAGAGGCCTTAGTTTGATCAGAAAGCCAACCTAAGGAGCCCTTTTGATCAAATCAAAAGGAAGAACCCGAAGAAGAGGTAATGATTTCACCACCCTTTTCTAAGTTCATTTCTTCTTCCACTTCTTCTTCCTTTGTTCTTACCATTCTAAAATAATAACTCCAGTATCTTACATATACTGTGATGTTATTATAAATATGGTACAAACATATTCAGTATTCTATCCACCCTTTGAATAACATGTCACCATACGTGCGTACGTACGGACTACCGTCTCCACGTCGTGGTGTAATTGTTATTCAATATAATATTATTTGGATGGGTATAATAATGATGTGTAACTCATGTAAATAATAAATATAACATGTTAATGATTCTGTATATATGATATACCATCCATTTATATATTATTTTAATATCAAAAGAATGATATTGTCGCTCGTGCGTACGTACGGACTACTGTCTCCACGAACGCGATGAGATTCATTCTCCAACGTATCCATTCAAGTATAATTATCATTTGATGATTTAAAAATGATGTTTAAGGACTAGATATCATTCTGGATATGAATAAGATACAACAACCATGGCTTATGTAACAAAACATATAAAAGAAAATGAGTAAGTTAACTCCCGAAACGACGATAATTCTAAGATATTATTAACAAATCAATGTTAAAAGATCATATATGATATCATATTATTATATATGATTCTTGTATAATTTAATAACAACTATTTCACCATTATACAGGAGGTTAACCTACCCCAACCAAGGAAAAGTACAAGGTAAGGGTTATTTCACAATCTCTTCATTATCCGAGGTTGTTTATATGTAATAATATACTGGGATCTCTTTATCATCCACATCCATGTTTCTTAAAAATGTATTTCAAAACATTTTTACTATTTACTAGAATATGAGTTAAAGTCATTTATACCCTTTTTGACTTTTATAAGTGGTTTATAAAGGAATCTTTCGGTCGTTTTCAAAACAAGGTCCTTTTTAACCTTTTCGACAGAATTAAGGTAAGAATGTTTTTTTTACTTATACGGCGAGTGCGGCTATTTTCCGCCGTTATAAAATCTTCAAAGCTTCCCTTACAAGCTTATAAGAATATTTTCAAAGAAAATGTTTTATTTTATATGGATCTTAAATTATTTCAAAATAAAAGGAGATATTTCTTTAAAAAGAATTTTGATTTCATCTATGTCAACATCCTTTGATGGATTTTTAAGATTATTTGAAGTTGATTTATTATGATACAAAACATCTATATTGTATTGAAGGTTTTTTGATATGTTTGACTGTGGATGTGCTATTTTTATACCATTCATAGTTTATGGTGAAAGTATTGACATTTCATATGCTAGTTTTAATACGAATGTTTATGTTATGTTTAAACCTTTTCATATGGGAATGCATTGGACTTAATATGTGACGGGTGGAGCCCGCTATAGCTCCTCGATGCATCGGTAGGTCTCATGAGACAAACTAGTGTCTTGGCACAAGGCCTTGACAAAATCTTATTTGTAGTCTTGGCACGAGGCCTTGGCTATGTGGTTATGATAGTCTGGCATTATGCATTCCAACATTATGAAAGTGGTTATTGATTTTTTCATGTGATTATTCGATTAGTAGAATATCCACGTGAATAAGTAAATGGCATTATTTCATTTTATTTATGCCATACCATGTTGAAAGTTCATATTTAAAAGGCTTTTGTTTTAGTTATACATTGCCTTAAATGTTTATTCTTATTTATGAAAGTTTCTTCTATATTGTTATCCTTACTGGGCATTTGAGCTCACCCCTTTTCTATGTTTTATTTTTCCCAGGATGTGAAGAAGTAAGTTATGAATGACCTGCAGGGATTTTATGAGGGGTTAATAGTGTGGATTGTGGAAACATTATGTTGTTGTAGTAGTTTTTTCATTTTATGATGTAATGTAAAACTTATGAATATATCCAGTGTTTCCAAGGCTACTAAACCAATCGGTCTTTCGAGATTTGATCTTTCTTGTGATCATGCCAATGTTATGTAATAATGCACCGACTCTGGGTAACTGGGGTCGGGGCGTTACATCATCTGGATAAATTAGTCTCCTTGTTTTCAAAGTGTATATGGTCATCATAAAACTCTATCTCTACCCTCTCATCACATCAGAAAAGTTTCTCATTAATTTTTAATTCATGGGATTCTAATTCCCTTCAATACCTTGTCTTTAATCATGAGTAAGAGTGGTTTATTTTTCTATAAAGATCCAGAATAAGATTTGGAGAATACCTCACTAGTTGGGTGAAGTTCTCTTCATACAAATCCACAAAATCATCCTTATTTTTCATAAATTCAAGGAATATATTTTCTATCCAAAGTCACACCACTTTAGGAAAATATTTTTCAAGGAAAAGTCTTTTAAATTCATTCCACTCTAAGGCATAAATCTTCTATCTATCATAGATTTTTTTACCATTGAACACTTCTAATCATCTTCAACTTAAAAAATATAAATGTAAATTCTTAGATTTTGATTATCTGAACATCCCATAACATCGAATATCTTTTCATGGTCTTTAATCCATCCTTTAGCTGCTACTAGCTCAAAAGATCCATTGAAATAGAGAGGGTGTTTTCCCATAAAATGTTCCGATATTTTAATGTTCATTTGTGGTAACTTTTTTTCTCTTGCATGGATGACACCATAATTTATTTCCTATATCATCTAATTGATTTCTAACAAAAACTTCTCTATTCCAGTCCCTACCCTTCCAGGCTGTAGATTCAGAAGGATATCATTCTATTGGTGCATCTCCTCTTCAGATTCCAAGTTTCCACTATGGAAAATAATTCTAAAAAAACATATATTAGTCAATGAAATATCATAATATTTAAATGTCATATCATTTAAAATTAACCATAGAGTAAAAATATTTTATAGTATTTTATTAACAACATCCTAACACCAAAACATATCTAAACCATCCTCTGATACAAACTATAAGGACCCACCCTTATTACATTACATAATCTTGAATTTTAGTCAAGAAATAACTTCGTTTAATATTGATGATCTTTTCAAGTTTAGAGATATAGATAATTAGGATATAAAACATACATAATATTCCACATTAATGTGGAGTAAATACCACAAAAATAGTACCCAATTCTTCTAAAATATTAAACTTCTCAAACAAAACATAATTTATTTAACAAATCTCCATAACATTTAACTTGGATTCCTTAGTTTTATTACAAAAACATATAACACATGAAAATAATTTAAAATTTTGGGATGATCCCAAAATTCTCAGAAAGGGATATAAAAAGAATAATTTAAATCATTAGTCCATTAATACTTCTAAATTTATGAAATCGTTTTAAAAAGAGACAAACTTGTTACCTATATAAACTTACTATATGAATCTTGAAATTTCCATGTGATTTCTACAAAAAGAACACAAATAGAACCATAAAATTATATTATGGAATTACTTACATAATCTTGAAACCCTCTCAGCTAACTTATAATTTGTAACCCTCATGGATACCTTACATTGTAACCCTCGCAACTTAATTATTGTGTAACCCTCTGTTGGCGCCAAAAATATGGCCCGAAAGGAAGGAACGAAAAAGACAGCCGGCGTGCTGCATCGCGAAGCACAGCCGCGAAGCACAGCCGCGAAGCCCCTCCGCGAAGCGCCCCAGCCCTGGCGGCGCCGCGAAGCACCAGAGGCGGTGATCCTCCGCGAGCGCGTTTGACGTTCGCGAGCCGCCGCGAAGCACCAGAGGCGGTGATCCTCCGCGAGCGCGTTTGACGTTCGCGAGCCGCCGCGAAGCCCCAGAGGCGGAGATCCTCCGCGAGCGCGTTTGACGTTCGCGAGCGCGCCGCGAAGCTCAAGAGGCGGCGCGCGAGCCCTGCTTCGCGGCGCCCCTTCCCTATAAATACTCGACTCCCCCTGAGTCCCCGGGACGGACAATCCGACCTTTCGGCTTCTCCTCTCCCGAATCGCGAAGCAAGCTTTGCCCCGGGAATCATGAGCTCCGCGAGGTATTTCTACTTCGCGAGACGACTCTGATTTGTTTCGTCCTGAGCCCCTCTTCCGAGAGGGATGCCCTTCGCGAAGCCCAAGGGCGTTCGCAAAGGAAGGGGATTCCCAAGGGAACCCGGGCAGCCGCGGAGCACTCGTGCTTCGCGAAACACCCAACCCATGCTAGTAATCCCTATGCCAAGGAGGATAACTATGCATCGCGGAGCACTCGTGCTTCGCGAAACACCCAACCCATGCTAGTAATCCCTATGCCAAGGCAGGATAACTATGCATCGCGAAGCACTTTGCTTGGCAGGACCCTGCTTCGCGAACCACTCCTTCGCGAGGCAGTGCTCCGCGAACACTGTTCCACTTCGCGAAGCACCTCCCATTTCCACCTATGCCCCATGCTAAGGCCAAGGCACCCCACTTCGCAAAGCACACTCCTCTGCTTAGCGATTCCTCTTTCCGTGCGACCCTCCAGGTTCGCACGATGTGATTTCAAAGTCCCATGGACAACACCTCCCGTAGCGTTGCTTCGCCCAATGCTCCTTCGCATAGGCACGCTAACGGCTATTGCTTCTTCGCATAGCCACGCTAACGTGGACCCCTCGATGGTTCCTCCCGCGACCCCCCTTTACTATGGCCTTACCGACACCTTCCCTTCCTCAAGGACCAGAGGGTACCGGTTATGTAAGCCCTAGGGGTGTGGAGTGAACCCACCTCGTCCGAGCTGCAGGACGTTAAACTGCCAAGCACCACGTCCTTAACACATGACGTTAAACTGTGACCCAACCTCGTCTCCCTCACGAAGGGTCCCCCCAACTCGAGCATTCATTACACCACTCTTCCCCACGGGAATGGAACTCTTCCGCACATGGAATGAGATCCTCCTTGTCGGAGTGGTGTATGTTCGCAGGGGAAGGGTCGCCTCAGAGCGTAAATCCCTAACCTTTGGTACGGATGATTGCACCCGTGCATCTCGGTACTTCCCCACTACCAAGGTCAGTGGAGGACGTGATAGGGAACGAGGCACCTCTCATGGTCGGACCAAGGTCCGCCTTCCCCGCGCTTTGTCGCGCCATGGGCCTCCATCCCGGAGTAAGTCCCAACACCATGGGCCGCTCAACGCGTAAGCCCCATTTCGCTTCTCACGGACGCACCCTTCGCGACGTGATCGTCAGGTCTTTGCAACCTCTTGTTTCTCACACCGAGCATGACTCACGTGGGCTTAGAGTGAGCACCGACCCTGACAAAGCAACCTGAACTACGAGGACTTTGATCCATGTCAAGGCATGGTACGTAGGACGCCTCCATGAGGTTCAAGCCCACCACCAGTGGACTAAGGTCTACTCCCAACCTGAACTACGAGGACTTTGATCCATGTCAAGGCATGGTACGTAGGACGCCTCCATGAGGTTCAAGCCCACCACCAGTGGACTAAGGTCTACTCCCAACCTGAACTACGAGGACTTTGATCCATGTCAAGGCATGGTACGTAGGACGCCTCCATGAGGTTCAAGCCCACCACCAGTGGACTAAGGTCTACTCCCAACCTGAACTACGAGGACTTTGATCCATGTCAAGGCATGGTACGTAGGACGCCTCCATGAGGTTCAAGCCCACCATCAGTGGACTAAGGTCTACTCCCAACCTGAACTACGAGGACTTTGATCCATGTCAAGGCATGGTACGTAGGACGCCTCCATGAGGTTCAAGCCCACCACCAGTGGACTAAGGTCTACTCCCAACCTGAACTACGAGGACTTTGATCCATGTCAAGGCATGGTACGTAGGACGCCTCCATGAGGTTCAAGCCCACCACCAGTGGACTAAGGTCTACTCCCAACCTGAACTACGAGGACTTTGATCCATGTCAAGGCATGGTACGTAGGACGCCTCCATGAGGTTCAAGCCCACCATCAGTGGACTAAGGTCTACTCCCAACCTGAACTACGGGGACTTTGATCCATGTCAAGGCATGGTACGTAGGACGCCTCCATGAGGTTCAAGCCCACCACCAGTGGACTAAGGTCTACTCCCAACCTGAACTACGAGGACTTTGATCCATGTCAAGGCATGGTACGTAGGACGCCTCCATGAGGTTCAAGCCCACCACCAGTGGACTAAGGTCTACTCCCAACCTGAACTACGAGGACTTTGATCCATGTCAAGGCATGGTACGTAGGACGCCTCCATGAGGTTCAAGCCCACCATCAGTGGACTAAGGTCTACTCCCCATCCGAACTACGAGGACTTTGATCCGTGTCAAGGCATGGTACGTAGGAAGCCTCTACGAGGTTCAAGCCCACCATCAGCGGACCAAGGTCTGCTTTCACGTCGGTTTGCCGACAAACCCCCCATCTGAACTACGAGGTCTTTGATCCATGTTAAGGCATGGTACGTAGGAAGCCTCCATGAGGCTCAAGCCCACCCGTCTTTCACGTCGGGTTTCACCCCCGTCCAGCACGACGTTAAACTGCACCCCAGTCCAGCGGTAAGCCGTTGTGACCTACTCCCAACCTGAACTACGTGGTCTTTGATCCATGTCAAGGCATGGTACGTAGGAAGCCTCCACGAGGTTCAAGCCCAACAATAGTGGATCAAGGTCCCTCACTTATGTCGGCTCACCGACACCCACCACCCGTCGTTTATTCACGACAGGGTTCATTACCGTCCCGCATGACGCTAAACTGTATCATTTGAACTACGAGGACTTTGATCCATGTCAAGGCATGGTACGTAGGAAACCTCCACGAGGTTCAAGCCCAACCCCCATCGGACCAAGGTCCACCCTCATGTAGGTACGTTGACGATGCCCATCGGACCAAGGTCCACCATCACGTCGGTTTACCGGCACCATCCGAACTACGCGGACTTTGATTCCCTGCCACGGGGATACGTAGGAAGCCCCTTTAAGGCTCAAGCCCAACTTCGTCGTCACCACCCCTGCGATGGTCCCATTCCATCCTCAACCGTCTCCGCGAGACGTTAAACTCGTGACCTACCTCGTGGTAAACATGAGATGCCTGAGGAAAACCTCGGATGGAACGCCTTTGGCATAACCGTCTTTGCTAGACGTTAATCTTGCAAACATACCCTGTGTTGAACACGGGAAGCTGAGGAAAACCTCAGATACGTGTCTATGACATGTAACCCCCCGCGCTCGATGTGGGATGCCTCGGGTTTCCATGCCCTCGAGAAGCCTTGTGATCAAGGACAACAGACAGACATGCCAGGCACCCCAGCATCCAGACACGCTACTGATGCCTCAAACGTGATTACTCCCCTGACCGAAGGTTGCTGCCCTGACTGGACCCTTAGGAATGTCCCGACGGAAGCAGCGTAATTAACCGGCGTCCATGGAAACATGGCACTGGGAAGAGTTTCACGAACTACGTATTAAATCTATAAGGGAGACCCGGACTAGGTGACGAGTTCTGAGGAGGAATCCACAGGAGGAAGAACCGACATCCCATCATCCTGTTTCGATCAAGGAGCAGACGTCCCTGAATAAGGAGCGAATGCCTCCCGCCTTTGGAAAGCGGGAATGCGGGGCAACACAGCCGCGCGTCCTCACGGACGGATGCGCGCGCCCCGGCGAAAGCGTCGGAAACAGAAATGGTGAACCCGACGTGAAATTCTTCTCCTCAGCATGGAGATTAGTAGCGTTCGAGACACCGGTAGATTGACGTGTCACCGGATCCAGGTATCCGGTGCCTGGCCCCGCCAAGCAAATGGCGGGCCTGTCGTGGAACTCACCGGAAGTCGGGGTAGTAGAACGTGGGGCGCTCCGCTCTGCAGCGTGTTGGCGTGGATCCTTCTCACAGACATGGGGATGGAAGAATGCGGGGGCACTGGCTGTCAATCCTTTTCCTCTCAGTACTGATGAGTTGATCCCTTCGTTTTTCAGGAATCAGGTTGCTATGCGGTCACCATCCGCTCCTCGCCCGCGCAGGGGCAGGGGCAACACCACCACGGCCACCCCACACGGCGCCACTACCGCCACGACGGCTGGCACGTCGCGGGAGGCGGGACGTCCACGTCCCCTTTCCCCATCAGAGGTCATCCAACGAAGGGTGATCAACAGCCTCGTGCGCAGGTATGAGGAACAAGGGGTCATCCCGACCAGGGATATGGCCCGTTTGGACCTGGAGGCTTCCAGGCCCCGCCGTCAACGCCGCCCTAACAGGCCGCGCAGGGAGCCCCCGCTTCCCACCCAGACATTCAATCGTTTCGGGAGCCTATCCCCGGAACGCCTTGACGACTCTTCGCCTTATGCTGAAGAGGCAGGTGTTGTCCGGCTCAGTCCGCTCAGGGCCCCGACCCGGGACTCCCAGGCCAGAGCTCCCGTCCGGCCACGTCAGCGCCGCCATCCGGCCCCGCAGGAAGAACAGGCAGACTACGTCCCTGCACCACCTGCACCGGCCCGCCTGACCCGACGTCAGCGCCGGGCCCGGGCTGAGGACGCTCGCCTAGCCGCGTCCACGTCGACAGCTACAGTGGCCCGAGCCACCGCCGACGTACATTATGAGGCCCCCGCCTACATTAAGCAGGGGCACCCCTTCGCCCAACCAGGATCGAGACCCCAACCGCCCCATGGGCAGGCCGGGTTGACGCTCCGGGTTGCAGGCCACAGTGATGATCGTCGCGAGCTAACCCGCGGTGATGCCACCCCGTACGGAGGTCCTCCCCGTACCACTACTCCACAGAGCGTGGGCCTTCCCCGCTCCGAGGTTCGTCATGGAGGCATGCCTCATGCTGCCCCCATCCTGCAGGAAGACCTGCCCCGGGGCAGTGATGCTCAGCGCGGAAACACTTCCCGCGCTCGCTGTACAGGGTATGAAGCCCATCCGTCTGAAGGCACCGTCCATCCGGTCCTTCGACGTGGGGGTCCCCCCTACGTCCTCTCTGCGACTGACGAAGGTCCTCCTCGCCCCAGCAATTCGAGGAGTGAAGGTCAGCCTCGCTCCACTCGCATCGACCGTGGAGGCCTTCCCCATGCACCTGCCGGTTCCAACAGAGGCCCCGCCCACGTGGGTACTGTTCATGGAGGTCCTCCCCATGTACCCTTTGATATTTGCCCTGGTGCCCTTCGCACCCCGGCTGTCTCAAGTGGGGGCCCTCTCCGCCACGGCGCTAGCGCCGCCCCAGGGCTACCTGATAGGGGTCAACCCTGTCCCGAAGAGCCACCCAGGGGCAGAAGAGCGGGTCGTCGCCGCCACAAGAAGAATCCTGGGAAGGCCCAGGGGGGGATCAAACCTGCCCGCTTCTCCGATTCGGAAGCGGAATGCGATTCAGCGATGGAACCTTCTCCCAGCTCCTCCGTATCAAGGACTGGGGCAGGAACCAGACGCGGCAGCCTCATTCTCCCGGAGTTTGAGGTCCACCGGATTCCCGTCTCTCTCCGCAGGTACATCCAGGAGGAAGAAATCCTGGGAATTCCGCAGGTTTCGACCGCGCAGTCACCGCCACCGTCGCCCGAAGCGCCCTCTTCCTCTACCCGGGATCCCGAGGAGCTGTTTTGGGGGTCAACGGTGGTAGAGCCACGACATGACCGGACACCGGTAACGGCGATTCCCGTACCCGAAGTAGCGGCTATTAGCCCGTCCTATCGTGACATCGTGGTCAGGTCACCTCGCTCTTCAGAGGAAGGCCCAGAGTACGGTGGCCAGTCTGCCCGCTTACCGTATTCTCCACCGCCGAGTTTGCTATCCCAGAGGTCCGCCTCGGTGCCGCTACCGGTCCCTCAGCCACCCCCGGTTGATGAGTGGGGAAATGTAGGGCCGAACTCCGAGGATGAACCCAGGAGCTTCTGGAGTATTCTTGCAGCGGACTATTTCCCAGAGAAGTTCTGGCCCACGGCAGCGTTGAATTTCCGCATACCCGAGTCGCTTACCCCTGAAGAAGTGGGATGCCTTTGTCGGACCCTGTGGGCGACGCACTTCCGCCTCCGTTGGGAACGGGTAGTGTACCCCAGGAGTCGGGAGCATTTCGAGGAGATTGGCAAACAGTGCCGCCTGATTGATGCAGCGGTGCTCCTTGTGGCCCAGCACCCCGAGTCGCCCGGTCATCAGGGTGCCCTCCAACGAAGATGCGTTCAGAGTTTCAAGGCACTCCGCAAGATTGTCAGGGAAGCTACCCCCCATGTGCAAGTCCGTGGTTGGGGACACTATGCCGCTCTCCTCTTCGACCCTATTCTACGACAGCCTGATTCGCTATGCGACATTGAGGATATGCCCTCAAGAGGGGTCACAGTCCACATGGCCGACGTTGTGGATAAGGAAGATGAGCTTGAGTTCCTTGATGGGGACTTACCACTCGAGTGCGTACCGCCACTACTCGACCCATCAGGGAGAGTCACCCGTCATCAAAGGAACCTGCTAGGCCTCCCTGTACCCACCGAGTCACTGGCGCTCGGTCGAAGCACTGGCAAGGGTAAAGAGCACGTCGGAATAGCCAAACACTCCGACCCGTCTGCCTCTGTGCAGAAAACGGACGAAGATCCTGAGAAGGCCACGTTGCGCCAGCAGCTTGCTGAACAGAAGAGGCTGGTCGACGAACTTTTGGCTGAACGCGCCACAGAGCGACGACCCGACTATGGTAATCCCAGGACGGGACAGCAGGGGCAGGAACAATTCCCCCCCGGTGAGATGCCTCCGGGCAACCCTGATCATGCTACTGCCGCGGACAGGGCGGAAGCCGGAACGTACGGCAAGAGGGCGCGATACGTCTCGCCAAACCCCCCTGAGCGACGGGGCAATCTGAAGAACCCAATCCGGGTTCCCCCAGCCGCCCAACAGGTCGTCCAACCAGTCAACCCGCGGGCAGCAGAAGCCGTCTACCGCGTTGAAGAACCTGGCAATGCGCTTGTGGTTAGGGATCCCCGTCAAGACAGGGACCCCCATCCGGAGGACCTTATTGCGGCACTCACAGCCCGCCTCGAGGCGTTGGAGACACGGCAGGTGGCGGTCCCACCCGATGGCAAGCCTTATCCCGCGTGGGTGGATGATATGCCCGCGCCTCCGGGTTTTGGGAACCCCACTTTCTCGCCTTTTAACGGGACAGGGGACCCACCCCAGCACTTGGCTCATTTCTCTTCCAGGTGTGGCCCCATGTTGGGGACCCCGGCTCAGCAAGAAGCCGCTAAGCTCCGATGTTTTGTACAGACGTTGGAAGGTCCGGCATTCGTCTGGTACAGCCAGCTCCCCATCGGATCAGTGACCGGTTGGGAAGATCTTCGCCGGCAGTTCTTGTACCAGTTCAGCTCCACCACGCGGAAGACCAGCATCGCGGACCTCTTTAAGTGCAAACAGAGGCCTGATGAGCGGGTTGCAGACTTCATCGCCCGGTGGAAAGGACTTACGTATTCTCTCGATATGCCACTGACTCAGGAGAAATTACTGACGATGTGTGTGGGGAACGTAAAGACAGAGCTGGTACCCTCCTTGATTACCCAGAATTACCCTGGGGGGTTCATAGATTTCTCGGATAAGGCCCAGCGCCTCGAAGAGGCCCTGCAACAGGCTAGTCAGGCACGTTTGCTGCCCCCAATGATCCCAGCCAGGAGGGCCGCCAGGGCTGAACCCGCCGCAGTGGCTCAAATAGAAGCCCCGAGGCAGCTGGAATTGCTACCGGCGGTACCACCCCCGCAACCCCGCAGAGGTCCTCCACCTCAAGCACAGGCTCCTGCCCAGCAGCGACCGCCTCAGAACCGACAGGTTCCCCCGCGCAACGCGCCACCGCCACCTAGGCGAGACAACCAGGCGCCGCCCCCTCGGCAGGCCCCTCCGGTCCCTCGACAGGATCAGGCCCCCAGGGCTCCTTACCCGGAAAGAAAATACTATACCTATTCGTTCAACGAAAATCAGGTCCCTGGTTACTTCCGAAGTGCTCTGGAGCAAGGGATTGTGCGTCTGCCTGAGTGCAGGAGACCGGCAGAGGCGCCTCTCACTGATCACCCCAACTACTGCCCTTATCATCGGATCCTGGGGCACACCATCAAGCGATGCTATGTGTTTAAAGACTGGCTTCAGGACCAGGTCAACAACAACATAGTCAAGCTGGGCCCAGCGCCAGCTCAGGTGGCAGGCGTCTTTGCGGGATCAGAAATCGGCAGTGACAGCGAGGGTGAGTGGCAACAGGTCCCTAGCCGCGGGTCCCAGAAATACGACAACTGGATGGCTCGAAAAACTGTCGTCCGTGCCCAGGGTATCATCCGGGCACGCCTGAAGCAGCCAGAACCTTCAGGAGAAACAGCCGGTGCCTCAGCATCGTCCTCACAGTCGACCTCTACCCAAAAGGGCAAGCAGCGGCGACGTAAGAAGAAGCAACGTGCACCGCCAGTGCCGTCGTCATCCCGCACTCTTGGCGACTTTATGCCTCCTGAAATGGGCATTCCCCCCAGAATCCGCCCAGCGGTGGATGACTCTTCGAGTGATAGTCAAGGGTACGCTTCGGTTAACACCGTGGAGCTGGTAAAGCCCTATATGACCCCCGACGAAGGGGAACCCCAGGCAGACCGCCCCAATGTTTCCAGCCGACGTCAACGTCGGCGGAACCGCGATCGCGCCGGTCACCGAGGTATGTCAGCAGGCACTTGTGACCAAGCCGTGCACGCTACCGAGACGAGGCAGCAGGCTCAGCGCAGATCTCAGCACGCGCAGACCCATTCAGCACCCTCGGCTCTACCTCCACCGCCATTCGTGTTGCTGGATCAGGGAGAGCCGCCTCGTCCATATCACAGCCAGTCTCGCCCGGCGACGGGCCAGCTCCCGCTGTTCGACCTTAGCCCGGAGACTACTCCCCAGGCTTCTACTAGCAGGCAGCAGGACGTACCCAGTGCTAGCCGACCGCCAGTTCAACCAGCAGGACCCGCTATGCCTCCAAATGCCGAAAAACCCCCTGTAAGCAGAGGTTCGCGTTTGGCACGCAAGTATGATGTCCTAAAGCACTTAGTCGGCATTCCGGCGAGGCTTTCCATCCTTGAGGCCCTGCGCTTGTCATCCGAGATGCGCGAGGCACTTGCCGAGGCCCTAAGGAGCCCCCTCCAGTTCGAGACGGAAGTGGCAGCCGCGGAGGCCTTCCATACCGAGACGATTGAAAACGCCGAATGTCAGGCGGTTATCTCGTTCTCTGGTGAAGACGAAGACCCTCCTATACAGGGGCACATTCGCCCACTGTATGTCACTGGCCACTTTAACGGTGTGGAAGTCCGCCGCTGCCTCGTTGACACGGGTTCTGGAATCAATCTAATTCCGACCCGGACGTTGCGAAAACTGGGTTTGTCTGAAGGTGATTTGACTCCCTCTGACCTCAAGATTCAGGGGTACGACAGGACAGAGCAAACCCCGGTCGGCAAGATCCGCCTGAAGACCTAGTTCGGTGGCTTAATTGCCAGCACCGAGTTCATGGTTGTTTCTCAGGACACCGCCTACAACGCACTGATGGGTAGGCCATGGCTCCACCTGCATGCTGCGGTCCCCTCATCGTATCACCAGTGCCTTAAGTACTCGCTCAACGGTCGAGTAGGCGTGATCCAAGGAGACGCGTCCCCCTTTGCTTTTTGTGAGGCCCGCTATCTGGATGCGGGTTATTACAAAAGCAAAGACAAGCAGATCCTGGTCAGCGAGGATGAGCCCGCTCCAATCTCAAGTAATCCCTGGGCGAGCATGGACGACGCCTACATCCTCCCAATCCACCGGTTGGAAGCCACGACCCCCGACATGGGACAATGTTTTGTTGTTTCGGGTACGCAAGGAAGGCATGTTCCCGCGTCCAAGCGACGGCGGAGAATCACCTCGTACTCCTACACCAACCAGGCTCGGGTCATCCCGGAATCTCCTACCCCTGTGCGGTACCGGGATGTCAGGCTCATGACAACAGCGGTGCGCCATACGTGTCTATTTCGCCGGGATGGAATCAACCGACTCTGGCCGACACGTCACCACTGCTTTGATGTCGTCAAGCGTGGCCCCTTAGGCCGGAGGCCGGATGGGATAGGGTCAAATGCATTCATTGCTATGGTCTCCATGACGAGTGAGTCTCCTGATGTGATGACTGCTGCTGCCCAAGCCGGCACCAGCTGCCCCTCGGGTTTTGAGAGCCCAGAAGCACCTTCCGTCACGGGAATTCCCCCCCCGGCTGGGGAGGAAGACTTGGAGGATGCTCCCCCAGCCTTTGAAGAAGGCGTCTCCACCACGGTTGATGAGCTGGTGCAGGTGAACCTTGGCAGCGAGGCAGATCCAAGACCCACATTGATCAGTGCGGCCATGTCCCTCGAGGAGCGGCGGCAGTATGTGGACTTCCTCAAACAGCACCGCGATGTGTTTGCCTGGAGTTACGATGAGATGCCAGGACTGGATCCCCAAGTGGCCGTCCACCGTCTGGGCCTCCCGGTAAAACATCGTGGGTTTAAGCAGCCTCCCAGGAAAATGCACCCTTCCCATGGCGCTATGGTTGAGACTGAAGTTGATAAGCTAATCAAGGCCAACTTCGTCAAAGAGGTCCAGTACCCCAAATGGCTCGCCAACATTGTGCCAGTCAGGAAGAAGAATGGGCAGATTAGGGTCTGCATCGACTTCCGCGATCTCAATCGCCACTGCCCAAAGGATGACTTCCCACTTCCAGTGACGGAGCTGTTGATTGACGCCACGGCCGGGTTCCAAGCCCTCTCTTTTATGGACGGATATTCCGGGTATAACCAGATCCGGATGGCCCCCGAAGATGAGGAGTCCACTGCCTTCAGGGCTCCCCAGGGTACCTTTTGCTACCGGGTAATGCCATTCGGTTTAAAAAATGCAGGTGCCACTTATCAGAGGGCTATGCATCGCATATTCAAACCGATCCTCGGGACATTGGTGGAATGCTACGTGGATGACCTTGTAGTCAAATCGTATCAGCGCCAGGACCATCTCAAAGACCTTGAGAAAGTGTTCGGTTTCCTCCGTTCCCGTCACCTGAAGATGAACCCGCTGAAGTGTGCCTTCGGGGTCACCTCCGGGAAGTTTCTGGGCTTTGTTGTCAGATACCGAGGTATCGAGATCGACCCGGAGAAGATCAAGGCCATCAGCCAAATGCCTCCCCCGAGCAACATTCGGGAGCTTCGAGGCCTGCAAGGCCACTTAGCCTATATACGCCGATTCATTGCGAACCTGGCCGGCAAGTGTAAGCCCTTTTCTCGGCTCATGAAGAAAGGCGCTGCCTACGAATGGGATGAGGAGTGTCGGATCGCCTTCGAGGAAATCAAGCAGTACCTGCTCCAACCTCCGGTCTTGATGCCACCCGTCTCTGGAAAGCCGCTGGTCCTTTACGTGACCGCCCTGGAAAGATCCCTCGGCGCGCTGCTCGCCCAGAAGAATAACGAGGGCACTGAGAACAGTCTCTACTATCTCAGTCGCATGCTTCTCGATACGGAGGTCAGATATTCCCTTATCGAAAAGAGCTGCCTTGCGCTCGTCTTCGCCGTGCAGAAGTTGCGACACTACCTGCAACACCACGAGGTGCAATTGATCTCTCGGGTGGATCCGCTGAAGTACATCCTGAACCGCCCCATGCTGACTGGCCGACTAGCGCGGTGGGAAGTAATTCTCCAGCAGTTTGACATCAGGTTTGTGCCTCAGAAGGCCGTTAAGGGACAGGCGTTGGCAGACTTTTTAGCTGCCCATCCAACCTCTGCGGATCAATCCCTGGACCTGGATTTCCCCGATGAGACGATTCTCTCGGTCGATCACGCTGTCCCGTGTTGGCAAATGCATTTCGACGGCGCCTCCCGGAGCCCCACCGGTAGAAGGCTCAACGACCCCAAGCTCAACAGAGTGGGTCTGGGTATTGTTTTCATTACCCCGACGCAAGCCGTCCTGCCGTACTCCTTCCTGCTGTCAGAAGGTTGTACGAACAACGAGGCAGAGTACCAAGCTCTCATCACCGGCCTCGAGTTGGCCCTCGAGATCCATGTACCCCATCTACATGTGAAAGGAGATTCTGAGCTGGTAATCAAACAGGTTAATGGCGACTACGTCGTCAGGAAGCCAGAGCTTGCACCGTTGCTGGAGTACACCCTCCTCCTGATGGCCCAGTTCTCTTCTCGGCCAGAGGTTACCCATGTCTCGCGGTCGCAGAACGGCCAAGCGGACGCCCTAGCTGGTTTAGCCGCATCGCTCGCAGAACCCGAGCAAGATGATTTGGTCATACACGTGGCCCACCGGAGAGTCATTGCTCCCGTCACCCAAGAGGACCGTGATAGCCTGCGGGTAAGTCATCTCACCGCCGGACCCTCCGTATCGGAAGTCCCGGGTTCGTCGGATGCAGTGGTTGAAACGACCCCCGATTGGAGAGCACCTTTTGTCGAGTATCTCCAAAATGGTCAGCTCCCGGACAACCGGGCCGAGCGCGAGCGAATCCGACGCCGCGCGCTTCAATTTACCCTCCAGAGTGGCCCCAGTCTTGAGCAGACCCTCTATAAACGGAGTTTTGATGGTGTCCTCCTTCGTTGCATCCAAGGAGTAGAGATACCTCAAGTTATGCAAGAGGTTCACGCCGGTTCCTGTGGCGCCCATCAAGCTGGGCCGAAGCTGTCCCATCAAATCCGGAGGCTAGGGTACTTCTGGCCCTCCATGATCCACGATTGTATTGGATACGCCAAGAGATGCCACGCGTGCCAAGTGCACGCCAACTTCTTGCATCGGCCGCCAGAACCCCTCCACCCCACCAAGTACTCTTGGCCATTTGCGGTATGGGGACTCGATGTAGTGGGACCGTACCCGCCGGCAACAGCCCGCCAGTGTAGGTTCATCCTGACTGCTACAGATTTCTTCTCCAAGTGGGCAGAAGCAGTTCCGCTCAAAGAGGTCAAGGCCCGTTCCGTCGTTGACTTTGTGAGCTCCAACATCATCCACCGGTTTGGGGTCCCTCACGCCGTCCTCACTGACAACGGCACCAACTTCCGAGCAGCTGAATTGAAGAAATTGTACGCTAAGTACGACATCCGGTCAAACCATACCTCCCGCTACCACGCACAGGCAAATGGACAGATCGAGGCGTTCAACAAGACCCTCTCTAACATTCTGCAGAAGATGGTTGGTCAGAACAAGAAGAGTTGGCCGGACAAGCTCCCCAACGCCCTCTGGGCTTACCGGACGACGACTCGCAACTCTACCCAGGTGACCCCATATTCCCTGGTGTATGGAGCTGAGGCCGTCCTACCCATTGAGATCCAGCTGCCGTCGCTACGCACGGCCGTTTATGATCACCAGACATCAGATGAGGTAGCCGAGATCTGTCTAGCTGAGCTAGAGGCACTGGACGAGAACCGGCTTCGTGCCCTGCACAATCTGGAAAGGCATCAGGACAAGATGGCAAGGGCTTTTGACAAGAAGGTTCGTCTCCGCTCTTTTCTACAGGGTGACCTGGTGCTGGCCCTGCGAGCGCCAATGATTCCCGGAAGGAAGCCGCCCAAGTTAGAACCCAAATGGGAAGGGCCTTATATCATCCATAAGGTTTACCCCAATGGAGCTTACTCCTTGGTGACCACAGATGGAGAGCGTGTAACCCCTCCCACCAATGCCAGATTCCTCAAGCGATACTTCGCCTAGGGCAAAAGATGGTCCCGCATGACCCTAAACTGCGAGAGGGTCCTGCATGACATTAAACTGCATTGGTCCCGCATGACCCTAAACTGCGAGAGGGTCCTGCATGACATTAAACTGCATTGGTCCCGCATGACCCTAAACTGCGAGAGGGTCCTGCATGACATTAAACTGCATTGGTCCTGCATGACCCTAAACTGCGAGAGGGTCCTGCATGACATTAAACTGCATTGGTCCCGCATGACCCTAAACTGCGAGAGGGTCCTGCATGACATTAAACTGCATTGGTCCTGCATGACCCTAAACTGCGAGAGGGTCCTGCATGACATTAAACTGCATTGGTCCTGCATGACCCTAAACTGCGAGAGGGTCCTGCACGACATTAAACTGCATGGGTCCTGCATGACATTAAACTGCATTGGTCCTGCACGACCCTAAACTGCGACTTGGTCCCGCATGACCTTAAACTGCATCTCCGTCCTCACTGCAAGACGCTAAACTGCAAGTCAGTCAGGTCTTCCTGACCGAGGCTCAGCCTCAGGCCCCTCGGCCTCTTTGGGCCCCTGACCCCGTTTCCACCGAGGTCTGGCCCCAGCCCCCTCGTTTCTCTCCGACTTACCCTCTTACGGGATTGTACGGTACAGTGTAGGACTACGTTCTCACGTTGAGATCATGACCATGCCGCACACATCCCCGAACGAGATACCCCTCGTCCCGCATGACGTTAAACTGCATGTCAAGAACTACGTACGGCTTGATTCTCATCCTTATGAGATACGTAGGAACGCCCAGACATTTCGTCTGTTGGCCCAGCCCAAAAGCCGAAATCTTCCCCTCGTGTTAATACACGGCAGGGTGCACATTTTTGCCCCGACCCACGTCGAGCAAGCCTCGAACCGGCTGCACATTCCCCCCTGGAGGTGTTTTCCCCTTTCGTGGATGAATTCACACCCGGAGGGGCCCCCAAGAACGGCCTGGATACAAAGCCCAAGGGCTCTCCTACCGATACGGGCCAACGCCCCTGAGGGTTTCTCAAGCAACAAATTGAAACAGGTCCCGCGTTGCCAATTTGGTCAGCGGTCGACCTTCAATTGTTGCCCCCATGCGGGTCACCATAGGAACGCTGTGTTTCGACTATGGTCAACAGTGATTCATTCTGCCCCATCCTGAGGTGATAAACTTCCCCCAGGTGGTGCTAGTGATCGGGACCACAGCCCACTATTTCTCACCTGGAGTGTACGGTGTGGTGTAGGACTACGTCCTCATTCACGTCGGGATCATGTACCACGCCGTACAACTCCCCTTCCGAGGCTCAGCCTCAGGCCCCTTGGCCTCCTTGGGCCCCTGGCCCCCCGTCCTCATGTAAGACGTTAAACTACAAACCAGTCAGGCCTTCCTAACTGATGCCTGATCTTGGGCCCCCTGGGCCTTCTCCCCTATTTCTCACCTGGAGTGTACGGTGTGGTGTGGGACTACGTCCTCATTCACGTCGGGATCATATACCACGCCGTACAACTCCCCTTACGAGGCTCAGCCTCAGGCCCCTTGGCCTCCTTGGGCCCCTGGCCCCCCGTCCTCATGTAAGACGTTAAACTACAAACCGGTCAGGCCCTCCTGACCGAGGCTCAGCCTCAGGCCCCTCGGCCTTTCTAGGCCGCGGCCCAGGACCTATCTTATAGGATTGTACGGTATGGTGTAGGACTACGTCCTCATTCACGTCGGTTTTTCGCCATACTATACACCTTGCTCAGGAGTATATTACTCCCCACCCAAGTCCCGCATGACGTTAAACTGCACTTCAAGAACTACGTGTGGCTTGATTCCCATCATAATGGGATACGTAGGACCACCTGGATGTCCAAAATCCGGGTCCAGCCCCATCTCTCGGGAATCCTCATCCCATCTTGGCCCCCTGGCCTATCCTTCCTCCATGAGGGGATCATATGGTGCGGTGTGGGATTATATCCTCATTCACGGCGGTCTCGTAGTGACCACGCCATGTTTCCCGCACCACCGAGTTGTTCCGTCGATCCCCCTTTCGGCTGTTCACCAATGTGCTTAAGAGTACTCTGGTTCATTACCTGGAATGCCAAGCTTTACTCGGACACGTCCGCGCCCGCTTTCCAGGCTTTGCGTATCCCCGCATCAGGGCTTTCACCATTCTTCACACCCGGAGGGACCCCCAAGTACGGCCTGGATACAAAAGCCCAAGGGCTCTCCTACCGATACGGGCCAACGCCCCCCAGGGTTTCGGACGACAAATCGATAAAATCCCGCGTTGCGAATATGGTCAGCGGTCGATGCTCGTTTGTTGCTCCCACCTCAGGCTAACGCGATACAGACGCTGTGTTTCCTCCATGGATAACAGTTTTCCTCTGTCGCCACGCCAACCCATTAAGCCCAAATGTCGGGTACACAATTCACACCCTTCATCACTTCATCGTGTCCAAGTAGAGTCTCGGGATTCTTGGTACTTTTTCCCCCGTGCACGTCTGCGCGTTTGAGGAACAAGCTACATCAAAGGTGTCCTTCGGAACTCTCTGCTGACTCCCCTTTAATGGATGCCCCAAGTGTTGCAATGAGGGTCCCCCCTTGTTTCCCACACCGAGTTTATCTCACGTGGGCTTAGGGATTGGGTTGACCTCTGTGCTTACTTGGGAGTTGTCACCATCCACGGTCCGAGCTCTAAGACCATAAACTAAGACCCTCATCTGGAACTACGTTCAAGACCCCTTGTCTCCGAACCCAGCTTGAGTTCAGCAAATTTACCCCTCTAATCCTGCCTTCAGGACCCTGATCACAGGACTGCGTGGCGCAGTGTGGGACTACGTCCTCATTCACGTCGGGTACGCAATAGTTGCACCACGCACGCCCCATTCTGAGGTTCAGTCCTCCTATCCCCTGTCCTGCATGACATTAAAAGGCACCCTTTCAGAACTACGTGTGGCTTGATTCCCATCATAATGGGATACGTAGGACCACCTGGATGTTTAAGATTCGGGTCCAGCCCCACCTCTGGGAGATATCCTGATTTCCCGGTCACCTAGACCACTTGGTCCATCCCTCTCCAGCGGGGGGTGCGTAGGTATGATACAAGGTTGTGGGCATCATGCCCCCCTTCCCCTGGGAATCTGCCATCTCTCGATCACCCTCAAGGTTGAGTCCCTTGGCTCCCTGTAGTGGTTCACCCATGTGTTGAGAGTACTCTGGTCTAGGACCAAGAGTGTCAGATTCAACTTGGTCAAGTTCCTTCCACTTGTCAAGCTTCGTGTTCCCCTCTATTCGGACTTTCATCATCTTTCACACCCGGAGGGACCCCCAAGTACGGCCTGGATACAAAAGCCCAAGGGCTCTCCTACCGATACGGGCCAACGCCCTCCAGGGTTTCGGACAACAAATCGATAAAATCCCGCGTTGCGAATATGGTCAGCGGTCGATGCTCGTTTTGTTAGTCCTCATTTCAGGCTAACGCGACAGGATGCTGTGTTGCGAACATGGTCAGAAGTAATCCTCTGTCGTCACGCCAGCCCCTTCAGTCCTTGAATGTTGGTTGCATGATTCACATCATTTTCCACCCCATCATGTCCAGGTGGAATCTCGACACTTTTGGCGCTATCCCTCAGTGCACCTTTGCATGTTAGGGGGACAAAGCTGCAATCTGGCGTCCTTCGGGACTCCCTGGTCCGAGCTCTAAGACCATAAACTAAGACCCATTCGGGACTACGTTCACATTCCCATCCTCATGGGACACGTAGGACCGTCCAGACGCCCTGTCTCCGGGTACAACCCATTCAGGAAGCCAGTCTCTTCCCTTGTTTTACCTCCGGATGGCGTACAATTTGATGTGGGATCATGTCTCTGTCAAATGTGTTTTATAAACACTGCGCACATTTCCCGCCTAGCATCGTCTCTGCTACGTCTGCGCTGCATGACGATAAAATGCATGCTTGGTCCTATCATACGACCCTAAACTGTGACATTATCGTCCTGGCCGCACGACGAAAAACGGCACCGCATTGTGGTGACCTCGCTGTAGAGGACATCACGTTGGGTACTGGCCACGCGCCATGCCATTTGTCAACGCCCGTCACGGCTTGATTCTTGTGGCGACATCACGACCTACAGTTCTAGGCCTGTCGCTTCACAAAAAAAAAACCATTCACCTCAAAGAACAAACAAGATACATCAAATTCCGCTTCTTTTAGTGCAAGGGCCATGTCCGCACTTCCCCTTTCCCCTGGCACTGGTACCTTACCCTGCCACCTTCCAGAACTACGTATGGCTTGATTCTCATCCTTATGAGATACGTAGGAGCGCCCGGGTACTTCCCCGCGGGTCCAGCCTAACCCTTGAGTTCGGTCCCTCGACTCGAGCTCATTCACGTCAGGTTGTGATGTCATGCGTCCCCTGATCCCTTTTTCCAATCCATGGTCCGAAGTCTATGACCATAAACTAAGATCTCCCCAAGGGAAAGGAATCTGCTCCCTCTCTAATACGTTTCGTTGACGTATTCAGATGTGTTTTGACAAAAAGCCCGAAGCATGGGATTTTCACGGGGACATTCCCCTCATCCCATGACCAAGCTTCGTGAGCTCACTATTTGGATCCTCATCCTCTTCCACATCCAAAAGGACCCTCGGACGACGTGGATACTAAGCTTAAGGGCTCTCCATGAATGCTGGACCTAAGGGCCCTACAATCGTTTCGAGCCAATGTCCCTGCGGATATTCGACAACATTTGTGACACGGTCCCGTGTTTCGAACATGGTCAACGGTCGACCCTCATTTGTTTGTCCCCATTTCAGGCTAACGCGATAGGATGCTGTGTTGCGAATATGGTCAGCAGTAGTCCTCTATCGCCACGCCGTCACCATCGTGATCCGAATCTCGAGCGTCATGATTCACGCATTTCCACTCCTTCATGTCCAAGTGGAACTCCACCATACTCGGCTCTTTCTCTTCGCGCATCTAGATGCGCTGAATGATCGTGTTAGTGTCATTGGGCCGGTAGTCACCGAGCATCCCTTTGCCCTCACCTGCCCCTCTCTGCGTCGGGAAATTCCCACCACTACTGCTTGTTTCCCACACCGAGCACGACTCACGTGGGCTTAGTAGTTTTGGTTGGATGTATTCCAACACGGTTAGGCTGCTCCTCGTCCTGCATGACGTTAAACTGCACTTTCAGAACTACGTATGGCTTGATTCCCATCGTCATGGGATACGTAGAGACACCCAGGCATTTCACCTAGGGTCCAGCCCCAGGAATCGCAAAATCCTATTCCTCCTCATTCCCAGCCCTCGCCAGAGAGGCCCTATCTGGAAGAAAGAATGATCCGTGATCAGGCCGATGCGCCCATCTGGCGTAATCCCACCACGGTGGTGTAACTACCTAAGTGCTGGATTCTGTTCGGACAGACCATCACTCCATGTTCCACGCTTTGCGTGCCCCTTATTCGGACCCTCGTCCTCTTTCATGTCTGAAGGAACCCCCTAACGGCCTGGTCTCATGCCGCATCGGCTCACCTACCGTCTTGGGCCAACGTTCCGGAAGACGGGTCATGTCTGAAAGGACCCCCTAACAGTATGGATGTCTGACCTATGGTCCGCCAACTGTCCTGGGCCAACGTCCTAAAAGATTGATCGACAACAAATTGATAAAATCCCGCGTTGCGAATATGGTCAGCGGTCGATGCTCATTTGTTGTCCCCATTTCAGGCTAACGCAGTAAGGATACCGTTTCTCCGCCACGGCTAATGGTTGTCCTTTATTGTCACGCCGCCTCCATAGTATTTCGAATTTGGGCATCGTGATTCACACCCCCCATTTTCATCTGTTTGAACTGATTTCAGCGCCCCTGGTGTTGCCCCAATCGTGCATACGAGCACATTGGATAAACGGTAATTCGGCTATCCCGGAAGTTCCTCCTCCGATCAAGCCTTCCCCATCTTTCGGGAATCTGGGCTGGTTTGAGGGAATTGTCGTCAAACGTCCCGCAAACATTGTAGGGATGCAACAAGACAATTCAACAGTGGAAATCCTGCGGAGAAAGGAAGAATTGAAGCACAAAAGTGTTAATAAAAGTTTCTTCGGGTTCGCTACAATACTCGGGGGTTGACTTCCCCCATGGACGGGTTGACTCCGTCGAAAGAGCGTTGCAGCTCCGCCACCCGTTGACTTGCGGCGTCCAGAGCCTGTTGCCGCTGATTTAACTCCCGCTCCTCTTCAGCAGCGGCGGGGCGTAATCCGTCAACCCTGGCCCGGGCCCTTTCCACTTCGGCCAGGACGACAGCCATCCTTCCAGAGGTTTTCCCCATATATTCCTCAGCCTCCGCTAGCTGAGCCTTCAAGTGTAAGACCAGCTCAGACTGTGCATCGAGAGTGGCTGAAAGCTCGTTGGCCCGGATCTGCATCTGTTGGACCTCGCCTTCAGCCTCCTGGAGCTTCCTGATGCTGGTCGCCTTCCTCCGCTGCCATCCCACGCTCAGCCCACGATCATGCTCCCGGATCTTCTCAGCCATGAGGTCTCGGATGAGCGCGTGAGGGCGTTGGGCATCCACTCCCCCGGCACACAGCTCGCGCAGCCGCGAGCGGAGCCTATCCATTTCGGCCAGCCATTGCACCTGGGGGGTGTCCCTGATAAAGCGCGTGATCAGCTTCCACGACCGGCGACGGACTATGCTGCTGTCTTCCTCATCAGAGGCCGTTTCGTCCCAATCCGCGTGGTCGGCAGGCTCATACGCGGGATATGCCTGCAGGAATTCCTCAGCGGGATCCGCATCTGGTGTTGAGTCTGAGTCCACCTCGATGACTTCAGGTATGGCCCTACTGGTGGTCCCACCAGTGATGGTGTGCACCGCAGCTGGAGGAGGTGAAGGGATTATCGTCACCATCACCGGCATGCCCCTGGGAGGGACACCGCCAGACATCCCAACCAGCCTCGCTGCAGCAGCCCACGCCAGTCGGAGAACTGTATGACAGAAAGAGAGAAAGAGACATAAACGTTAGTTGGCATGGCCCACGTGTGGCAACGAAGAGACTGGTGAAGGAGACTTACGAAGATCAACCTCCGAACGCTGCTCCCGGGCCGGTACCGACGGGACTCCAAGACGAGGCCCCCCGTATACTGTTGGAAGGCCCGGAGAGTCCGGAGGAGCCACCTCAAACCCCCCGGTTCCACCAGGTGCAGAACTGGACGCAGCCATAGGCGCGGGTTCTGAAGGCCCCGCATCGTCACCCGCCGAGGAGCGAGAACGAGGCCTACGAACAAGTTCCTCCTGCATGACCCAAACATTGGTGAGAAGTCAGTATGGATTCAATAACAGATCGTAAGAATAGAGGTTCGGAATGCTACCTCGAGAGCCTCCGCGGAGTCATCGGATTCTGAGCTTTGGTCTCCGACCTCGCCCTCCTCCAAAGGGCTCCCTCCTCCCGCCTCATCCTCCCGAGAAGAGCCCCCTGATTCCTCCGGCAAGGGGAAGCGCTCCCTCAGGTCGGCAGCCGATAGCTGTGGAGGGACCGTCTGATTCAACAGTACCCTCACCCGGTCTGTCATCGGGCGAGGGGCACCACTGGAGTGGATGTAATCCTCCAGTTCGTTCAAGTATTGCTCCGCCTCCGCCGGAGACACCATGAATCCGGCCCGGACTGGGCCTATGCCCGGCAGTCTCATCCCGAGGCGATTCAGGTGGGCCCACACCTCAGATGGGCTGAGGAATTGCCGGTTGACGTCCCAGATGTCCCAAGCCTCCGGAAAGACAGCATCTTCTGCCATGTCAATGTGACGCAGCCGCTTCCCCGGAGCCTGAGCAGATATCCGACGGAATCCCCTCGGTGGCCGCCCCTCTGGATGACCCTGCTCTCCCGGAACCACCGGATCCGCCGCTGCTGCCATGCCCTCGGCCGGTGCGGGTCCCTCTGCCACGGCAGCCCCGCTGCCGCGGGCGGCCCTAGCTGCCCTCCGACCCCGACCTCGAGATAAAGGAGGCCCACCGTCACCAACCCGGATCGTTGGCTGCTTCAGCATCTCCCCGGGATAAGCAGCCTCCCAGCTGATGGCGTACTCCTTCACTAAGCCGAAGGCGGCGGTGGGTGGAGGCAATGTGATCTGCATCCTTCCATCCTCACGTGTGAACATGAGCCACAGCTGCCTCATCACACACGGGTGCTCCTCGTGACGCACCTCCCAGTATACCTGCGGGGTCAGCCGCTGGAGGCACCGGAACTGCCTCGCAAAACGGTGCGGGGTGTATGGTTCACAGATTGGCTCACGATCTATCCGAGCCACCAAAACGCCGCCTCGGAAGGCCAGGAGGTAAGCCCGATGCTCCTCCGTTCCCCGTCCATCATCGGTAAGCCTTCCCGTCGGCAGTGGAAAGGGATGAAAGTTGAACTCGTCCGCCCTCCACACCCTATTCAGCACCATCGGAACGGCCAGTTTGAATGGGAAGCTCCCAACTGCGTTCAGGATGGAAGGGCGAAAGTCTGATCCCGGCGGCGAAATGGGGTTTGGATACTCATAAATCCCCCTGATGTGCGCCGCGATCCACCCATACAGGAGGTGGAAGGGCCCGCATATTCTTGGCGGCTTCTTGCCCTCGCTGATACGTCGCAGCAATCTGTATAGCTTGGCGAGCATCGGGATCCCCAGGTTGATCCGCTGCCCCATGGCCAGCATCGATGCCATGATGAACGAGCTGGGCCGTACCCCCATGCTTGTATCTCTCACTGGTAGGATCCACCCACATATGAGGGCCGCGATGAACGCCGCCAGCCTAACTATTGGCTGTTGTTCGGTGCTGACGCTGAAGCCCCAAGTCTTCCATTGGCTGTCCTCCAAAACCCGCCAATACGAGTGCCCCTTACCCCGCTGGGCTGCCCTCGGACAAGTCCGAGGCCTTGGAGGGAACTCTCGATTCTCTGGAAAGTTCAGGAAACACTTGAACCATCTTCTGAAGTGGACGTCCCTCACTGCTTCCTTGTCATCCGCGGGGACAAACGCCATCAGCGCTGACGCCAGTCGCGGCATTTGCTCAGCATCCCCCCACGCACTGATGACGGGGAGGAACTCGTCGTACATGGCCCCCAAGATCGGGACCCCAGAAACCTGGTGGACATCCCACAGGCTGATGCCCACCTCCCCGTGATGCAGATGAAAAGTGTTGGTCCTGGACGACCATCTACTCAGCAGTTCCGGCATCAGCTGCTTTGGCTGGTAAATGTGGAACTGGGAGGCCCATGCCGCCTCGTACAATCCCACTCTCCTCAGATCAGCCTCGAACTCCTCACATGAGGCGCCTACCCAGTAGGCCCAGGCCCAGTCGTCGGTAAAATTGCCGCCCTGGCGCAGGTCCCACTCATCGTACCATCCCTTCTTCGGATCCTGCAGAGCCGCCTTCAGCATGGTGCGGTAGAGAGGAGGGGACGTCTCCGGTTGCAGTGGCCTCCCGTCAATGTCGTTCACATGATTGTAGAGACAATCGGCGGTGACGGGTGTGAAATCCTCCCCCGCGCGACCATCGGCCGCCCTGAACCATTGGTGTTGGCACGGTGTGCTCCTGAACCAACAAACTGGTTCATCCCTTCCCGCCTCAGGGATGAAGACGTCATCCCTCAGCCCAAAGCCGTACAACGGCAGCTTTTTGCACTGTGGATAGTCCTTCTGACCTTCCGACAGCAGATCTGTCAGAGAAGTGTGGTCTGAATGGCTGCGAACCATTTCCCCCAAGCCCGGGCGGTTAGCCATCTCATCCCGGCGAGCAGCATCTGCAAGCACTTCCCGCACAGCTTCTTGATGAGCCATGTTAACTCTGGCCCTCGGAAAAGGGTTCATCCGGATGAATCGCGAAGCTCGGTCGCGAAGCTCGGTCGCGAAGATGGATTGCGAAGATCGGTCGCGAGATCAAACCGCGAAGTCCGGCCAAGGCAGGCACGCAAAGATTCGCTTGGCGCGGACGCAGAGTCAGAGACTCGCGGTTCGCCGCGAAGCTCGATTCGCGGAGAGCTGTCGCGGAGTACGCGGAGCTTCGCGAAACCGAGAGCGCAAGAAGACAAGGAAGGCGCGTAAAGACAAAAGAGGGCGGACCCCCTATTTATAGACGGCGACCCCGGAGCATCGCGGCGCGCCTCACCCGCGCGGAGCATCGCGGCGCGTCCGGATCTGCGGCCCCGACGAGCATCGCGGGCCTCCTTCGCGATGCCGCATCGCGAACCACCGACAGTTTTGGCGATCTTCCCTCAGACTTCGACCCTTCACCCTCCGCGGCTCCAAGTATGAGGGGGGGCATTTGTTGGCGCCAAAAATATGGCCCGAAAGGAAGGAACGAAAAAGACAGCCGGCGTGCTGCATCGCGAAGCACAGCCGCGAAGCACAGCCGCGAAGCCCCTCCGCGAAGCGCCCCAGCCCTGGCGGCGCCGCGAAGCACCAGAGGCGGTGATCCTCCGCGAGCGCGTTTGACGTTCGCGAGCCGCCGCGAAGCACCAGAGGCGGTGATCCTCCGCGAGCGCGTTTGACGTTCGCGAGCCGCCGCGAAGCCCCAGAGGCGGAGATCCTCCGCGAGCGCGTTTGACGTTCGCGAGCGCGCCGCGAAGCTCAAGAGGCGGCGCGCGAGCCCTGCTTCGCGGCGCCCCTTCCCTATAAATACTCGACTCCCCCTGAGTCCCCGGGACGGACAATCCGACCTTTCGGCTTCTCCTCTCCCGAATCGCGAAGCAAGCTTTGCCCCAGGAATCATGAGCTCCGCGAGGTATTTCTACTTCGCGAGACGACTCTGATTTGTTTCGTCCTGAGCCCCTCTTCCGAGAGGGATGCCCTTCGCGAAGCCCAAGGGCGTTCGCAAAGGAAGGGGATTCCCAAGGGAACCCGGGCAGCCGCGGAGCACTCGTGCTTCGCGAAACACCCAACCCATGCTAGTAATCCCTATGCCAAGGCAGGATAACTATGCATCGCGGAGCACTCGTGCTTCGCGAAACACCCAACCCATGCTAGTAATCCCTATGCCAAGGCAGGATAACTATGCATCGCGAAGCACTTTTCTTGGCAGGACCCTGCTTCGCGAACCACTCCTTCGCGAGGCAGTGCTCCGCGAACACTGTTCCACTTCGCGAAGCACCTCCCATTTCCACCTATGCCCCATGCTAAGGCCAAGGCACCCCACTTCGCAAAGCACACTCCTCTGCTTAGCGATTCCTCTTTCCGTGCGACCCTCCAGGTTCGCACGATGTGATTTCAAAGTCCCATGGACAACACCTCCCGTAGCGTTGCTTCGCCCAATGCTCCTTCGCATAGGCACGCTAACGGCTATTGCTTCTTCGCATAGCCACGCTAACGTGGACCCCTCGATGGTTCCTCCCGCGACCCCCCTTTACTATGGCCTTACCGACACCTTCCCTTCCTCAAGGACCAGAGGGTACCGGTTATGTAAGCCCTAGGGGTGTGGAGTGAACCCACCTCGTCCGAGCTGCAGGACGTTAAACTGCCAAGCACCACGTCCTTAACACATGACGTTAAACTGTGACCCAACCTCGTCTCCCTCACGAAGGGTCCCCCCAACTCGAGCATTCATTACACCACTCGTCTCCACGGGAATGGAACTCTTCCGCACATGGAATGAGATCCTCCTTGTCGGAGTGGTGTATGTTCGCAGGGGAAGGGTCGCCTCAGAGCGTAAATCCCTAACCTTTGGTACGGATGATTGCACCCGTGCATCTCGGTACTTCCCCACTACCAAGGTCAGTGGAGGACGTGATAGGGAACGAGGCACCTCTCATGGTCGGACCAAGGTCCGCCTTCCCCGCGCTTTGTCGCGCCATGGGCCTCCATCCCGGAGTAAGTCCCAACACCATGGGCCGCTCAACGCGTAAGCCCCATTTCGCTTCTCACGGACGCACCCTTCGCGACGTGATCGTCAGGTCTTTGCAACCTCTTGTTTCTCACACCGAGCATGACTCACGTGGGCTTAGAGTGAGCACCGACCCTGACAAAGCAACCTGAACTACGAGGACTTTGATCCATGTCAAGGCATGGTACGTAGGACGCCTCCATGAGGTTCAAGCCCACCATCAGTGGACTAAGGTCTACTCCCAACCTGAACTACGATGACTTTGATCCATGTCAAGGCATGGTACGTAGGACGCCTCCATGAGGTTCAAGCCCACCACCAGTGGACTAAGGTCTACTCCCAACCTGAACTACGAGGACTTTGATCCATGTCAAGGCATGGTACGTAGGACGCCTCCATGAGGTTCAAGCCCACCATCAGTGGACTAAGGTCTACTCCCAACCTGAACTACGAGGACTTTGATCCATGTCAATGCATGGTACGTAGGACGCCTCCATGAGGTTCAAGCCCACCACCAGTGGACTAAGGTCTACTCCCAACCTGAACTACGAGGACTTTGATCCATGTCAAGGCATGGTACGTAGGACGCCTCCATGAGGTTCAAGCCCACCACCAGTGGACTAAGGTCTACTCCCAACCTGAACTACGAGGACTTTGATCCATGTCAAGGCATGGTACGTAGGACGCCTCCATGAGGTTCAATCCCACCATCAGTGGACTAAGGTCTACTCCCAACCTGAACTACGAGGACTTTGATCCATGTCAAGGCATGGTACGTAGGACGCCTCCATGAGGTTCAAGCCCACCACCAGTGGACTAAGGTCTACTCCCAACCTGAACTACGAGGACTTTGATCCATGTCAAGGCATGGTACGTAGGACGCCTCCATGAGGTTCAAGCCCACCACCAGTGGACTAAGGTCTACTCCCAACCTGAACTACGAGGACTTTGATCCATGTCAAGGCATGGTACGTAGGACGCCTCCATGAGGTTCAAGCCCACCACCAGTGGACTAAGGTCTACTCCCAACCTGAACTACGAGGACTTTGATCCATGTCAAGGCATGGTACGTAGGACGCCTCCATGAGGTTCAAGCCCACCATCAGTGGACTAAGGTCTACTCCCAACCTGAACTACGAGGACTTTGATCCATGTCAAGGCATGGTACGTAGGACGCCTCCATGAGGTTCAAGCCCACCACCAGTGGACTAAGGTCTACTCCCAACCTGAACTACGAGGACTTTGATCCATGTCAAGGCATGGTACGTAGGACGCCTCCATGAGGTTCAAGCCCACCATCAGTGGACTAAGGTCTACTCCCAACCTGAACTACGAGGACTTTGATCCATGTCAAGGCATGGTACGTAGGACGCCTCCATGAGGTTCAAGCCCACCACCAGTGGACTAAGGTCTACTCCCAACCTGAACTACGAGGACTTTGATCCATGTCAAGGCATGGTACGTAGGACGCCTCCACGAGGTTCAAGCCCACCATCAGTGGACTAAGGTCTACTCCCAACCTGAACTACGAGGACTTTGATCCATGTCAAGGCATGGTACGTAGGACGCCTCCATGAGGTTCAAGCCCACCATCAGTGGACTAAGGTCTACTCCCAACCTGAACTACGAGGACTTTGATCCATGTCAAGGCATGGTACGTAGGACGCCTCCATGAGGTTCAAGCCCACCACCAGTGGACTAAGGTCTACTCCCAACCTGAACTACGAGGACTTTGATCCATGTCATGGCATGGTACGTAGGACGCCTCCATGAGGTTCAAGCCCACCATCAGTGGACTAAGGTCTACTCCCAACCTGAACTACGAGGACTTTGATCCATGTCAAGGCATGGTACGTAGGACGCCTCCATGAGGTTCAAGCCCACCACCAGTGGACTAAGGTCTACTCCCAACCTGAACTACGAGGACTTTGATCCATGTCAAGGCATGGTACGTAGGACGCCTCCATGAGGTTCAAGCCCACCACCAGTGGACTAAGGTCTACTCCCAACTTGAACTACGAGGACTTTGATCCATGTCAAGGCATGGTACGTAGGACGCCTCCATGAGGTTCAAGCCCACCACCAGTGGACTAAGGTCTACTCCCAACCTGAACTACGAGGACTTTGATCCATGTCAAGGCATGGTACGTAGGACGCCTCCATGAGGTTCAAGCCCACCATCAGTGGACTAAGGTCTACTCCCAACCTGAACTACGAGGACTTTGATCCATGTCAAGGCATGGTACGTAGGACGCCTCCATGAGGTTCAAGCCCACCACCAGTGGACTAAGGTCTACTCCCAACCTGAACTACGAGGACTTTGATCCATGTCAAGGCATGGTACGTAGGACGCCTCCATGAGGTTCAAGCCCACCATCAGTGGACTAAGGTCTACTCCCAACCTGAACTACGAGGACTTTGATCCATGTCAAGGCATGGTACGTAGGACGCCTCCATGAGGTTCAAGCCCACCATCAGTGGACTAAGGTCTACTCCCAACCTAAACTACGAGGACTTTGATCCATGTCAAGGCATGGTACGTAGGACGCCTCCATGAGGTTCAAGCCCACCATCAGTGGACTAAGGTCTACTCCCAACCTGAACTACGAGGACTTTGATCCATGTCAAGGCATGGTACGTAGGACGCCTCCATGAGGTTCAAGCCCACCACCAGTGGACTAAGGTCTACTCCCAACCTGAACTACGAGGACTTTGATCCATGTCAAGGCATGGTACGTAGGACGCCTCCATGAGGTTCAAGCCCACCATCAGTGGACTAAGGTCTACTCCCAACCTGAACTACGAGGACTTTGATCCATGTCAAGGCATGGTACGTAGGACGCCTCCATGAGGTTCAAGCCCACCATCAGTGGACTAAGGTCTACTCCCAACCTGAACTACGAGGACTTTGATCCATGTCAAGGCATGGTACGTAGGACGCCTCCATGAGGTTCAAGCCCACCACCAGTGGACTAAGGTCTACTCCCAACCTGAACTACGAGGACTTTGATCCATGTCAAGGCATGGTACGTAGGACGCCTCCATGAGGTTCAAGCCCACCACCAGTGGACTAAGGTCTACTCCCAACCTGAACTACGAGGACTTTGATCCATGTCAAGGCATGGTACGTAGGACGCCTCCATGAGGTTCAAGCCCACCACCAGTGGACTAAGGTCTACTCCCAACCTGAACTACGAGGACTTTGATCCATGTCAAGGCATGGTACGTCGGACGCCTCCATGAGGTTCAAGCCCACCATCAGTGGACTAAGGTCTGCTCCCAACCTGAACTACGAGGACTTTGATCCATGTCAAGGCATGGTACGTAGGACGCCTCCATGAGGTTCAAGCCCACCACCAGTGGACTAAGGTCTACTCCCAACCTGAACTACGAGGACTTTGATCCATGTCAAGGCATGGTACGTAGGACGCCTCCATGAGGTTCAAGCCCACCACCAGTGGACTAAGGTCTACTCCCAACCTGAACTACGAGGACTTTGATCCATGTCAAGGCATGGTACGTAGGACGCCTCCATGAGGTTCAAGCCCACCATCAGTGGACTAAGGTCTACTCCCAACCTGAACTACGAGGACTTTGATCCATGTCAAGGCATGGTACGTAGGACGCCTCCATGAGGTTCAAGCCCACCACCAGTGGACTAAGGTCTACTCCCAACCTGAACTACGAGGACTTTGATCCATGTCAAGGCATGGTACGTAGGACGCCTCCATGAGGTTCAAGCCCACCACCAGTGGACTAAGGTCTACTCCCAACCTGAACTACGAGGACTTTGATCCATGTCAAGGCATGGTACGTAGGACGCCTCCATGAGGTTCAAGCCCACCATCAGTGGACTAAGGTCTACTCCCAACCTGAACTACGGGGACTTTGATCCATGTCAAGGCATGGTACGTAGGACGCCTCCATGAGGTTCAAGCCCACCACCAGTGGACTAAGGTCTACTCCCAACCTGAACTACGAGGACTTTGATCCATGTCAAGGCATGGTACGTAGGACGCCTCCATGAGGTTCAAGCCCACCACCAGTGGACTAAGGTCTACTCCCAACCTGAACTATGAGGACTTTGATCCATGTCAAGGCATGGTACGTAGGACGCCTCCATGAGGTTCAAGCCCACCATCAGTGGACTAAGGTCTACTCCCCATCCGAACTACGAGGACTTTGATCCGTGTCAAGGCATGGTACGTAGGAAGCCTCTACGAGGTTCAAGCCCACCATCAGCGGACCAAGGTCTGCTTTCACGTCGGTTTGCCGACAAACCCCCCATCTGAACTACGAGGTCTTTGATCCATGTTAAGGCATGGTACGTAGGAAGCCTCCATGAGGCTCAAGCCCACCCGTCTTTCACGTCGGGTTTCACCCCCGTCCAGCACGACGTTAAACTGCACCCCAGTCCAGCGGTAAGCCGTTGTGACCTACTCCCAACCTGAACTACGTGGTCTTTGATCCATGTCAAGGCATGGTACGTAGGAAGCCTCCACGAGGTTCAAGCCCAACAATAGTGGATCAAGGTCCCTCACTTATGTCGGCTCACCGACACCCACCACCCATCGTTTATTCACGACAGGGTTCATTACCGTCCCGCATGACGCTAAACTGTATCATTTGAACTACGAGGACTTTGATCCATGTCAAGGCATGGTACGTAGGAAACCTCCACGAGGTTCAAGCCCAACCCCCATCGGACCAAGGTCCACCCTCATGTAGGTACGCTGACGATGCCCATCGGACCAAGGTCCACCATCACGTCGGTTTACCGGCACCATCCGAACTACGCGGACTTTGATTCCCTGCCACGGGGATACGTAGGAAGCCCCTTTAAGGCTCAAGCCCAACTTCGTCGTCACCACCCCTGCGATGGTCCCATTCCATCCTCAACCGTCTCCGCGAGACGTTAAACTCGTGACCTACCTCGTGGTAAACATGAGATGCCTGAGGAAAACCTCGGATGGAACGCCTTTGGCGTAACCGTCTTTGCTAGACGTTAATCTTGCAAACATACCCTGTGTTGCACACGGGAAGCTGAGGAAAACCTCAGATACGTGTCTATGACATGTAACCCCCCGCGCTCGATGTGGGATGCCTCGGGTTTCCACGCCCTCGAGAAGCCTTGTGATCAAGGACAACAGACAGACATGCCAGGCACCCCAGCATCCAGACACGCTACTGATGCCTCAAACGTGATTACTCCCCTGACCGAAGGTTGCTGCCCTGACTGGACCCTTTGGAATGTCCCGACGGAAGCAGCGTAATTAACCGGCGTCCATGGAAACATGGCACTGGGAAGAGTTTCACGAACTACGTATTAAATCTATAAGGGAGACCCGGACTAGGTGACGAGTTCTGAGGAGGAATCCACAGGAGGAAGAACCGACATCCCATCATCCCGTTTCGATCAAGGAGCAGACGTCCCTGAATAAGGAGCGAATGCCGCCCGCCTTTGGAAAGCGGGAATGCGGGGCAACACAGCCGCGCGTCCTCACGGACGGATGCGCGCGCCCCGGCGAAAGCGTCGGAAACACCCTCATAATTACACTTGGAGTTACCATACGATAGACCTAGAACATAAAAAAACCTAGTGTATTAGAGGGATATATCTATGTCCCACCCTTAATCTTAATAAATTTCCAAGAACCATTAATTTATCATCAAAAAGGAACACTTGTATAAAAACATTCACATTGAATTTTGTAAAACTAGAAATTTAAAAGAGTATTTTATAAAAAAATTCACACACAAATAACAAATAATTGATATGGGAAACAATATAAAAAAATTAATATGTTTATATAATGTAAATAATCATAATAAAACATTATATAAAAAAAATTCATAATAAAATTTATCTTAAAACCAAAAAATTAATGAAGTAGAAGGCTAACCCAAAAAAATTGATATTGGGTTACGAATTCTCAAACCTCAAGTTTTTCTTACATAAAACGTATTTAAACCTCATGTATAATGGTTAAAACAGTGTTATTAATATATTAAAGAAAAATTTTAATGTTTATAACACCTTATATTATCATATCCTAACATCATCTCACCCTCTAATTATTAGTATGTGGTTCCTTCTGTTGTTTTGGTGTGTTCATTAAATGGTTTCCATCACCGAATTGAATTTAATTTTCTTATCACATGGAAATGAAACTCTAGAAGTGGAATGATATGGTATTCATATGTTTCAATAATATATAATGATTCCATAAATAATTTTATTATCATATATTATGATGGATAATTTGATAAAAAACTAATGATATCCTTTAGATCATTTTTGGTGGTTCCTTGAAAATCATGAATTTTTTTATTATTTAATTTAATGACACAGATAGAAGTTAATTATAGAACACAAAATTGGTTCAAAAATATAATTTAAATTATTATTAAACCAGTAAAAGGATTTAATGATCATATTTGCAGTCATTAATGGAAATTGGAAACACATCATCCATGATTTTGGTAAATCACCACATTGCGGATAGTGTTTTTATTTTTAGAATAAGAGGGAGAGGAGAGGAAAAAATATGATAAATATTTTACATGAACATTATAAAATATATAAAATAAAATATTATGGAGATTTAATACTTCATGTATAAGTGGATGGGAAGAGTGTATAGGGAAAGAAAGGAATTGAAAAGAAAACTCATGAACAAGGAAGAGGATTCTTACCTCTAGATCTCTTCTACTTAACATCATCCTTAAGTCCTTTGGTTTTGGACTTTTGGTGAGACCAGAATGACTTGGACGTGGGGAGGAGCATTGGGATGGAGATTTGGAATGAATTAGTCAATGTCCAAGGCTTTAGAGGTGGGAGAGGATAAGGGGAATGGTGGTCGTATTTATAATGGAGTAGAGGAGCGATTTTACATTATTTTAATTATTATTATAATATTTTTTATCAAGGCTATTAGTTGTCTTGATTAATGTGACCCCAAATAGTAATAATTTAATATGAGTTCTAAAAAATTTGTATTACATCATCCTTGAAATACCTATGATGCAGTAAAACAAGTATTTACCACTTATTATAATTTATTGTATTTTACTACCCATAAAAATGAAGATTTTCAAAAAAATCCAAAAAATTCACACTAACAATTTTTTGACATGTATTATTAATAACTGAAATTCATTTTGTGAATGTAATTTTCTATATATTATTAATTTAATTTTTAAATAAAATCATAATTTCCTCAAATATCACAATTTAAAATATAAAACTCATTTTTTAACACATTGAAAGAATAAATCAACATCTCTTTATCTTATAACCTTAAGAAAATAAAAAAGTAATATTTTTTTACACATAAGGTTAATATTAAAATTTATAAAGGAATGTTAATATTCAGCAAAAAAAGTTGGTTCTATCAAACTCAAAATAACATATTGATCTCAACTATAGATGAACATTTCTTTAAATTCAAATCATAGAAGCGAAAAAATTTGTTTAAAGGCTAGTTATAACAATCAACTTAAAAAAAGTTCCAGGAAATTCAATTTATTTTTTTAAAACATTGGGTTGTTAAACTATCAGATTGGACTGAGTACAATGGTGGATTAGATTCACTCTTTGTTCCTATAAACATTGTGGCAGTGTCCCATAGTGGATTAGCTTCACTTTGCATTCCCTTTCATATTATTTTATAAAATATCATGAATTTTATAACTCGTTTAAGGGATATATAATTTTTTCCCACCAATAAAATACTAAATACCATACAATTGTGTGCCAAAACATCAAAACACATTCAACATTTAAACACAACTCAATGAACATGTGGAAAATAATTTGGGTTTATGAAAACTTCTTCAAAACATCATTGGAATAATCTATCTAGAGAAAAAAAATTAGGTTGTATCATTACGTAAAATCCCTATTTATTCTTAACCATCATTAAATGATGTTGAAATATTTCAATAATATATTTTATGGAAGAATTAAAAATATTATTTAATAAATAAGAGGAAATATTATATTCTTTTGGTCAATTTTGAAAAAATAAAAATTCAAAAAAATGGAATATGTTTGCCCTTTCAAAACCAATGAAATGTTAAATAAATTTTAATAAAATTTAATATTTATGATTTTCATAATTTTTTATTTGATATTGTATAATTTAAAAAACATTATTTTCATGATTTTCTAATGAAATTCAGAATATATTCGTGGAGAAACATATCAAAATATTATTATTATTAATTTGTAAATAAATTAAAATATAATAAAAAAATAAATTAAAACCATTAAAAATTATATAAAAACTTTTTCAAAATAATTTTCAATAACATGGATATAAAGTATAGCTTCCCATCCAAAAGGGTGAAATAAGGATTAATTTTATTAAAAAAAGGTTTTACAATATTGTTAAGTAGAAAGGAGAAAATAAATGAGACCAATAATTGAAATATTAAAAAAATAAAATTAGAAGATAAAATATGGGTTTTAGGTGATAAAAAATATAATTTTACATAATTTAAATTAAAACACAAAAAATCCTGAAAAAAATGAGATTGTAACCTAAACTCTTACTATAATGTATGAAATTATGGAAATGCACAATAAACTATTTTATAAGAATTATAAAATTATTATAAATCCATAACTAAAACATATTTATACGTGTGTTATTAACTATCATTCCCTTATTACCCATTTATTATATATTCTATGTTAAAATCAATATTTGAGTCTTAATTTTTCTGTTTCCCATGCATGCTCTAGTTTTACTGTTTTAGTCATTTAACCATAGTAATTATTTTATAATATAAATTTTTTTAATCATGTTAAAATTATCATAATTATTAGTTATATACACTTTTATATCCATCCATTAATGGCTTCCATGAAAAATGAAATACGTCATTTCATATAGATTGTAGTGAGTAAGTATTAATGAGTGGCATTTTAATTTTTAAAATGTAAGAAAAGAAAATATAGTAGATAAATTTTGTCATTAAAATAATCATAAGAAAATAAGGTATAATATTTATTCATTAATTCCATCCTAATGAGAATTCATGTGAGACGATAATGGAAAATAAAATTTGTCACTTCATAGATACTGTAGTTCAAACATTTGAATGAGTGATGTTTTCATTTTAAATAGGATTGAAGGGTGAGAATATATATATTATATTATATTTATATAATCCTAGATATAACATAAATATATTATATATTAATTAAAATCATCTATATAATCATCCATGAGAGGTGGTAAGGAAAAATAAAATACATCACTTAATGGAGAGGGTAGTATGTATGTATGCATGAGTGTTGTTTTTATTTCCATTAGATTGAAAGGATGTAGATAATGATTGTATGATTAAAATAAATAAAAATCAATAAATTAAATATAAAAAATTAATTATGATTATATGGTTGTAAAAATTTTTGAGAAAGTTGAATAAGAAATAAACATGAAATAGATCTGTAATGAAAATTACTTGTTCTTTGGGTATCTCAATTAATTTTACATCTTAAGACTTCTTAATTTCGGCATTGGTTGAGAAATGAACCTCTGGGATTTGGGTGTGAGAGTTTTTATGTGATTTTTTTATAACTAAATTTCTCATAGTTTTTGGATAAGTGAGCATTTGGGGTACACTTTTATTAGTGATGAGAATAGAACCTATGTACATACCCTTAATTTTAAAATAATATAAATTAGTTTTAATTTTAATTTGGTTCAAAAACATCCAAATTTTTATATAGATTATTTTAAGGTAAAAATACACTCAAAATAAATTTATACATTATTTATTAATATCTTTAAGCCTTATCCAATTATTTTAACCTTAATTGAAGTGAATTTTTTTTACTCTAGTATCTAATTTTTATGAAAAATAAATAATTTTTTCCTTATACCAAAATTCTGGGAAGATAATTTAGAATATTGAATATATTTAATTAGATTGAATATATAAAGGTGGTATATATTAATTCTAATATTCATTCACAAACCATGTAAAAACCATTTTTAGAAATAATGTATCTTTTAGCATAAAAATGATTTCACTCTCTTTATTTTCTGATTAATTTCCATTAAATGAATTCTAATTTATATTATTGAACATGTTATCATTATATTTCATAGAAATTAATTATAAATAGTAATAAATTTAATTTATAAAGATAAAATAAATTGTGCATAATAAAAACATTTTATAAAATATTTCATATTTACATTCAAAAGAATATATATTTATTTCAAACCAACTGATAAATAATGTATGAATGATTATTAATTATTTAAATGTATAAAAATATTATTATTTAGTTTAGATACTAAAAATAATATATCTTATATTTAAAACATATGAATAAAATAGTTTTTCTAATCAAAACATCTCCCTTTGGCCAAGAGTTTTTGGACTAGTATGTCATATAATTAATTAACCAATCCATGTATGTCATGAAGTGATGTTATTGTTTATTACATTAATCTTATCAATAATTTTTTTTTATTTTTTTATCAAAAATATTAAACATATAAAACATACATAATTCAACAAAATAGAATGAATATTATTTTCTTAAGTGAATTTATCCCATTTTTACAAAGTCATTTATTTTATCAATTTCAATTATCTATTCAATAATATAATTCATTATTCACTCAAGTTTCATATTGTGTGCATCACAAGTTACCTAATTGTTGATTTTATTAAAAAAAGTATTCTAAAATATTCAAGAGTTATTATAACACCCTAAAAATTTATTATCAAATAATATTAGTCTTGATATTTGTAAACCCACAACAACAAGATTTAATAAAATTTCGATATACTATTCTAATATTATTATTTAAATGTGGTTATTATATACTAGAAAAAATATTAGATTGAATTAATAATAATAATTTAATTATGAAATATTTATAAAATTTTAATACTCAATACAATTTTATTGATTAATGATTAAGAAATAAGAACTCAATTTTTAGTAAAGTCATTTTATTCTTTAAATATAGGTTTTCTTCAATATTGGGTATTAATACATTTTGTGAGAAAATAGTATAATTATTTTATACCAGTTTTAGATATTTTATTTAATATAGATGAAATAACTTTTGAAATAATGATACTAAAATTATCTTAGGGAAAATTTTCTGGATATTTTGGAAATGATTAATTTTTCATTGAACAGTGAAAAATAAATGATTTTATAGAAAAATGTTTTTCTAATAAAATATTTATAAATTCAAATTTTTTGGATTTATTTAAAATTAATTTATTTCATTTGTATTAAACATAATTCAATTAATGTCGTTAGAATTAATATTATGCTTTATTTTGGTATAAAAAAAATATATATTAAATACATTTTCATGAAAAATCCTTATTCATCCCATTTTTATGGTTTATATTAAAAATAATTATTCCAATTAATATAAAATAATTAGATAAAATATATTCTATATTTTTAATCACGAAGTTTAAATTTTGAAAAAAGTTCAACATTTTTTTTATAATGAATAGAAATGGTGGTAAATTTTTATCACCTTAGTATGGGTAAACTAGGTAATTATGGTTAAAATAATTTTATAAGGATATTGAAATATATCTAATACATAACTTTTTCTCTTCGGAAACTTTATTCCAGCCACAAAGTTATTATATTTGAATATATGGCATTTTGGTTCTATATTTCTCTTATAAAGACTGTTATATTACTTTATGAAATGGAAAATTCAAAAAAATTAGTGTATTTATTTTAATTTATATTATATGGTCTCATATAGATAATAATATTTTATAAATGGATTTAAAAGTATATTTTTTACTTAAATTATTATTTTTTATGATGATGATTTATATTTAATTTTTCTTAGTATAATAATTACCTAAAAGTCTCCCATAAATTTGACACAATGCTTATGCAAACAATACAAAAATCAAATTAAATGTTTTTAAAACCATAAATTGTAATATTTTTGGATTTAATTATGGTTTCTCATTAATTTTTATTATCTATAATAATTTATAACTGGTGTTGGAGTAGTTTATATTCAAGTTCCACACCTATCTTAATGTCTTCAAATTCAAAATATGTGAATAGTTTTTAAAATGAATTTAATGGTATATTTTATAAAATAATATATTATTAAATGTTTCAAAAACCATAAAAATATTGAAATAGGAAAATGGAATGGGATATGGTTTAAAATTTTATACCTTGAACATTTTCAAGCCAATTTTTACTTTTTAATTAAATTTATAACACTTTAGTTTTTATAAATTTATTACTATGATTAAGTTTGAAATTATTTAACGAAGGTGTTAATTAGAGAGATAAGTTTTTAAATGACACATAAACTTATCCAAATATTATTTTATTATAGGAATACAACATTAATATATCTTTTCCTCAAAAAAATTAACTTTATCATCTTTCACGTGATAAAAAGTTATTTTATTTGAATATTTAAATTAATTCTTAGTTTTACATTAGCTTCACTATAAAAGGTATATTCCTATGCCCAATTATTGACACCACCTTGATCAACTTAGCTCAACCTTCCCTTGTAAAAATATCTTTATAACATCCTTATACAAGTTCGATATGGTATATTCTCTCTAAAATTCCACTCCTATTTTACTTAGGAAACGTTCCAATGTAGGTTATTCAAACATGATGAGTTAAAGAACGTATGTGGAAATTTTCATGACAAGGTAATGGATTTATAGAAAAAATTAATTTTCTACGATAGTTAAGGTATTTTCACAAAAAATTTCATTCTTATATATAAACTACCTTATGTGGCTATTTTATCATACCATTTTAAAATAAATATGTTTAAAAATATTTTTCAAGTTATTTACTTCAATGATTCATTGGATTAAAAGATATCATGTTGTAACAGTCAATTTGTCTTAGGCCCTCATTTCTAAGTCAATAAATATTCATTCTATAAATATTTTTACACCATATATTTGTTCTTAAAAAAATTTCGTCAATGTTAGTAATATACTTAATAGTGTTTTAAAAATAATTTTAAACAATGCTTTCCCCTATTTGTGGGGGTTTTATAAGATTTTTCCTAAATGTTTTCTTACTGGGTTATTTTTAGCATTTAAAAAAAATAATGAACATAATTTTTTTAATGTATATAGAATGAGTGGAATTACTCAAATTCATGATTGTTATTAATTAATAATCATTCTCTTCAAGTCTTAATGGTTTTTAGAAGAGTTACCCATTTTATATTATTCTAATAATTTTGGTTTAAATAATTTTTTAAGAAAAGTAATTTATGTCATTATATTTATATGAATCAAATAAGGACTTTTTTATATGTGATAAATGGAATATTTTATGACATTTTATGATTTAAATACAAGATTATATGTTTTTTTGTATTTTATTGTTCATTTAGATTTTTATTATGATGAGTGATCCTAATATAGCTCACTAATTCATCAGGTAATGATTCATTTCAATGGAGAGTTATGTTTGAATTCACCAATTAGGTTGCCTCATTTATAAGTTTTCTTATAAGGGTTCTAATAAGAGGATTCCATAAGGAACCTAAATTACATATCTAATCATTATAAATATTTTTCATGTAAATATTTTTGATTTTATAAGTTATTAGAATGATCTTTGTTTAAAAGAATAAATAGTGTCTTTTATGGGTAAAAATGAATTTTTTATAGAAAATATTTTTCAAGGTTTCTAATATTTTCTTTGAAATAGTAATTGTAACTATTTTAACATTATGTTTTCTTATAAATTTATTTATAAAAAAACATTGGGTGGTAAATATGATTTCTTGTGTATGTAAATGATTATTTGATCTCAATTTTTATTACGTTAAATGGAAATCTCTCTTATATAATCTCGTGTTTTTGAAATGGAAGAAATGGTTTATTTTATTTTTTTATGTCCCTTATTATTATTTTTTACTCATATCAGTTTTATAAATGATTTTAAAGGTATTAAGTATGAGTAATATAATATCACACATCCATATGACAAGAAAATACATGAATAAATTTGAATTTTTGTTTATTAGACAGGTCAAATTTTTATGGCAGATTCAGAACAGTGCACTGAAAGTTAGAATGAATTCACAAAATAATATTATATGAGTAATGATGATATGAATATATCTTGTGTATTTGGGTTATCCTCATTATATTTTGGTTAATTTTCATGGGGATTAGAGTTTTCTGGATAGGGTATGCTATTTACTGTGTATGGTTTAGAAATCATGTGACAATGTGATGCTTGATATATTTTTATGTAATTTTGAAAAAATTATGCTTAAGCCTCATAGTTATATATGTATTTAGGTAATATTTTGTGATCTAAAATATAAATTTTGTGAGGTCCTGAGGAACAATTCATGGTATGTTCATAGTTTCATACAAACCATTTGACTTTCTGTAGAAGGGATGTAGTGTTGACAGTATGGTTGGTGCATGGTTTGTCTAACCATTTAGCCTAACCAAGTGTGGAATTATGTAATTCACAATTATGGATACACTATTTTGGAAATTGTCCAACCAAACCACGTAGCTTCCCAAAATTTCATTAAAATAAGTAAATAATAAAATTCACCTCATGATTTTAATCTTCTCCCTTATATTCCTCCCCCATTATGTGCGGAAAGAATAGGGGTTCCCCCAACCCCATCCTCCTTTACTAACCCTTGATTTTATGGTTTTTTATGGATATATTTAAAAAAAATTATGTTAGAATCACAATTCGATAGCATGTTATCCCTTCTTACTTTCTCCTCACTTATTTTTGAGTTTTATGGTCTGCTTTTTTTATTATTACAGAAGATCATAGAGGAATTTTCCATTTATCATGGGAATTTTTGTTGGAATTTAAAGACGAGATTCCAAGAAATGCTTCATAGGTAATTGCGCGGTGTTTCATTAAGGTATGAATTCATGGTAAATTTTCTTAGGCTTCCATTAATGATATAATTTAATTTATTATTTTAATGGAATTTCATGTTTGGGAATTTCCCAATAATGGTGTCTAGAATCCATTGTAGACAACCCATGGTAGTTACATAGAGTTTCTGTGTGTGTTGATCACCTGGTGAGTCTTCCATCATTATGATGAGTTTATGTTTAATTAATTAATTAATTATAATTTCTACAATTAATTAATCGGTTCTTCGTCGCTTGAGGTTAGAGCATGGCTAGTAGGGGAATGCTTGTTAGGTCATTGAGTAGTTTGGAAGAGGCATGGATAGACCTTGGTATGGTCATCAAAATTTGTATATTTTAGTTAATTATTCATCAAATTGGGTAGGTAGTCTTAGATATTTACCTATAGGCTTGATAATTTATTTACATGTGTATGGGGTATGTATTGTAAATACCATTTTTGGTGTGTCTTTATCCTTGGTTTATGTTAATTTTTTTTACCTTTAATTTTTTACCTAATCCCTCCCAAGGATCCCATTAGTTATGTTGGTATTTAAAAGAGAAAAATTTTAGTCTCCCATATGTTTCATCATTTCTTTAAATGATAAAGTCATATTTTAAATGGACAAGTTGGAGGGATATAAGAATAACCTAGATAAGTCCATTGATTGGATTGGTTATAGGGTTAAGGGAGACATGGTTGGTCTTGGGAATAAATGTTTAAAAATATATTGACATGATTTTGGAATAACTTCTCATGATATTCTTTTATAAAAATACTATGCGGTTTTTGAAATGGTTATAAACATGTGAGTAATATATTGATCCAGTTTTGGTTTTAAGGGGGGGGGAAACTATATTTGAAATGGATATTGTTTTGAAATGAAGTATTTACCACTAAGTTGTTTAAAGAATGGATTATTTTTTTAAATTTATTTTGTATGTTGACTTTAAATAAGTTAGGACATTACCCTTTGTAAAAATTGTTAGATGTCACTTTTGAGGGTTTTAATAGAATATATGGATGCAGTCTTGATTTCATCGTTAAGAATGAATTGACCCCTTTTTTAGGGATCTAAAAATAACTAAAATTAATTTTTCAATGGTTTAATTAAGGATTTAATTGTTTTGGGTGTTCATTTTGGTTGGACCTTGATATTTGGAATATTATTAGATGAATTATGAGGTTTTTCATGGTTATCATCTTTATGGTTTATGATTTTATACTTGGAGATCCACATCCCTAGTTTAGGACTTTAGGTATGGTGATCCTCATTTATGGTTAAAGGTTTTAGATAGAGTTCAATGCTTACATTTTAAGGTTGGATATATCATTCCACATGTGTTATCAAATTTGGAAGGTGATAGTACATATCAGTGAGTTATAATGTTTGATATAATTTGTTTTACTGGTATTGTAATCTTTGTAAATGGTTTAGGTGTTAGACCAATGATCCAAGAACAACTGATATTAATATTTGGTTGTAGCTCCAAGATGAAACATTGGGAACTAATATCAAAATATTGTAATATGGACACTTTGGATCGATATTTTATACTTCATGATTTAAATGATAATTTAAAATCCCCTTCAATTATATATAGTATCTATCACCTCGTGTTTTATGACTTGGAAATAAAATTTTAGTCGATGATGGTTAGGTTGGTTACAGAATCATTCTTATCCTGAGTGCTAATAGGATAATCACTAAATTTTAATTTTGAAATATACCACTTTTATTTTACTATTTTTATCCAACTAGTTATCAACATACATTATTGTTTTGATTCCTATCTTCTTTAAACACCATTGGTGGTGGAATAATTATTTGAACACACACCCTTCTAAGGATACAACTTCTTATGGGTAACCAAGTATCACTTATATGATTATTGTATTCATAGTTTTGGGTTGAGGCCTTGAGGGTAAGTTTAGCATGATCAGGATAAATAGATATGATGGTATCAGGATACTGGATGAGTTTTTTTGGAGATACAAGATATCAATTTCTATTGTTTATTAATTTATCAAGGAATTGTTTTATCGGGTCGAATTTTCAATCATTTGAATGGGTGTTATGGTTGTTTGGGACATAATTAATTTCATTAGTTGTTCAGTCATGTTTGTTTTTGTTAGCTTTAATTTATAGTTTGTATGAGATATTAGAGTCTAATCATACATTTTGATTACTATTATATGTATTATTCAGGGTTATTTATATTATTGTTGAGCACTTTGATATGGGGTAATAATTACCCAACAAGTCAAAATTTCATCCCTACTTCTAGTCTATATCCACTATGGAACAAGTACGATTCTTGAGGTCTTGTGGTGTACTAGCTTGAAGCACTTGCTCAGTGGATCTTGGGTTGGGTTGTTACAAAATTAAATCAAATAAATCGATTTCCAATTATTTTATATTTTGGTAAACTGAAGATATAGGAATGTGTTGGAGCCCATGATGGATATCAAAGTTTTTCATCGTGAAAACATGTACCAATAGTTAATATAGGTTACCAATGATAATTTTTTTATTCTTATTTGTGATCATCAAACAATATTGTATTCTATCATCATTATATATACATATTGTTTGGATTTGATTATTTATGATGGGTTTTTCCACTTATATTTCTATAAAGAGTCATGTGATTTAATTTAAAGTATAATATTATAAAGGAAAGAGGCATCATAGGAACCATATCATCCATTTAGTATTCACCTGACATATTAGTGTTTCAGTGTGTGATTTCACTAAATATTGAGTAACAGTAGTTTAAAGTGTCTCTAATTCACATATGGTATTTTTCCATATAAGTTCCTAAAGTAATTATACTCATCTCTGTTTAATTTTATATATATTTTTTATGAAAGGTTATGATAATCTATGATAAGATTATTGGTTATAAGGACAACAATGAAATCCTCATGCACTATAGGTGCAGTGACACTAGTGGTCCATCTAGAAATAAGTGTATAATCAATGTAAACTTGTTCTTGATTATTATATTAGGATGATTGTGTAGCCTGGTCCTGCGAGGAGAAACTTGAAGTACACATTCATGGATAGGAAGTATTCACTAGTTATGGGTGATTGTTTAGTCATTTGATGCCCATCGTATGTGAGACCCTTGAAATTATTGTTTTATTATATTAATTTTATGTTATGATGGGGTGGGATAATTTTTTTTATTGGTGAGTTGTGGCCGTCTATGAGAGGTAATATACCTAGGTGGTCAGACATAGATACTTGTTATGTCACATTACTAGTGGGGATAGGTGGGATATCCAAGTGACATTCTTAATGTGACAACTGTTTAGGGAGGTAGTGTCGTGTGACTTTTGAGATTTATTAGTGAGAGGGATTTCCTGCGTTTTTTTCCTTTTGGTGAGTGAATAATAGGTGGATTTTTGGGAATTTTTAAAATCGTGCATGAAGGATTTATCCATGTATGGTGTTTAGGTTCATTAGATACATTTTATTAGTGGGAGAACTACAGTGCTAGTACTTCAAACTTGTAGTTAGTTTCTAGAGAGGAATGCTCATTTGGGTGCTTATACTAGGATATTTTTATCCATAAGGGATGTTCCTAGTAGTTATGTGATTAATTAGGATCACTAGAGGATCCCAAGGATGGGTAGTTTTTGACATGAAATTTTAATTTATGTATTGAACTTATAGGTTATGTCGACCAAGTATTATTACATTGTGACTAAAATGAATATTTTGGGTTTCTTTGAGATTAAAATCACTTTGAGTGATAATGATTTGGTAGCACAGGTGGTTTTTGAAGGGCATGACTTATTGGGTGCATGACCTATTTATATCTGGATGTGTCTTCAAGAAACCTATGGGAGCATAAGTGATACAAGTGGTAGTTTTAAAAAAAATCATTTTATCACTGGTCATGCATGTTTTAATAGCATGGTGAGTAGCCTTTATCTTTGGGAAGCACCATAGATTCTTTATATTTAGTGAGACGATCATGCGGGAAATAAATATCCATTGTCATTGAAATGTGTGCAGATGTTTCTTGAGATGTGACTCACTAGTGTCATAAATAGGTTCTTTGATTGGGTTATACAACAGTTATCCATCATTAAGTGTTATTGGGATTTTGGATGTATGAGATCATAGTGACGTGCATTGAAATTATGCTTGAGGATCATATGTTATGGGATCATACACACAAGGTGCTCAAGTTAAGCTAATAGTTGTGAGTATTATGAGAATTGATGTGTGTGTGATGATATTATTATGTATAGGGAGGCATGGGGACATCTCTTGGGTTTATCATGGTCTTGAAGTAAGAGGTGACATTGCAAATGGATGTTTTTTGTGGTATTGTTTATGACATCATAGTGTACTCCTAGTCAAGATACAATCCTGCCTAACATCTAAGTATCATCCTAAGTACACTAAGAGATAATTGCCTATATGTTAAGCTATTGGAATGTCATTTTTTGTCTGCTGAAGGTTCTCTTAGGATGTTATGATCATAGAGTGATGTAAGTGAATCCATATGGTTTGAATATCACTATTCACTATCTATGGTTAAGGTCATTATAATAAACAAGACTCTAGTGAATTTTAGTAGTAAAATTCTCAAAATCCAATAATAGGTGTTATTTGATGTCTTATTTTTTTTGTTCATGTGAGAGATAGATAGTCACATATAATTATTATTGTCGTAGGGAATAGAATATCATCCATAGTTGTTGTATTTTATTGAGTTCAATGGTGAAAATTACACTCTTATGGTGGGGAGTGATGTGTCAGTCACAATGGTATGTTCCTCATGATGGAGGGTTCATATGTGTATATAAGTGGTCTTGGGTTAGACATGGTGGAATTTTGATTCTAGTGATGAACTGATGAGGAGTGTTCTTAAATTATATTGGAAATTTAATTAGGGAACTAGATGTGGTGGATGATCGATCCCAGAACTAGATTTGGGGAAAAACTGGTTCTAAAAAAATATAATTTCCTTGTGTTGAGGGTGTATCGATGATATAGTAGATCATGTTGAATTTTTGAGTAAGTGGTGGTTCTTTCTATTGGATCTCATTGTTATTTAGTTATGGGATCCAATTTGTTTGTTTGGGTGGTCATGGAATGCCTCTAGGTATTAAAGCATCTTGGTCATATGAGGTGGTGATGTGTTGATAGTTTGAGTATGGTGTTTTCATTATGAGTCAACCATTGAAAGCCCATCATGGGTTTATTGATGGAAGGAATGTGTTACGTTACAAACCATATCTAGTGGTTCATCGTTGACATGATATATATTTCTAAAAAATAGTCCCATCATTGAGGAAAATCATGTTTGTTCATATTTTTTTAATGGATGGTGGGTATGTGTCCACTCCAGTTTGTCTCTAATGATGAGGATGGTTTCCAATGTTGTGATGTTTTCTCATGGGTATTGGGTTTTAAATTTTGGTTACCATGTAGGACATAGTGTGGGGGAAACGTTTGAGGATCTAGTGGTTTGTTCCTATGGTAGATGTTCCAAGAAATGAAAATAAGTGGTTATAAGAAGAATCATGGAGTAGGGAGCACCATATCTCAATTGAATGATTTTTCAATTACAAAATATGTGATTTAGTTGGATGGGAACATGTAGCCAATATTATGGCATCTTAGTTTTTTCAATGGGAATTTGATTTAGAAATTTTCTCTTGAATAAAAATAGTAACCCAATAATAACCAAATGATAATATTAATTAGATTATCAAATGATTATTTTCTAAAAAATATTATCCAATATTGATTAATAAAATTATCAAATTGTACTATTGAAAAATTTTGTTAAATTATAATTAAAATTTTTATCAGTGAATAATTGTTTAAAATAATTTTTAATGGGATAAAACATTGAATTTTTTTAGGTTATCTACAAAAAATCATTTGATATTTTTTATGAAATTATAACCATGAAATTTTTTTAGGTATAATTACATCCACATGCATTTTTTTATATAATTTTTAAGATTTTAAATTATCATTACTTTTGATAATTTAAATTATAAATTATAAATTATAAATTATCATCATAGGTGATAATTGAAATGAAAATTTGAAAATTATTCAAGAAAGAAAAAATATCATTACATTTGATATTTAATGATAATTCAAAAATTATCCAGGAGAGATGAAGTATCATAATGTGGGAGATTTCTTTAAATTTTGAAATAAAATAGATTTGTTTGTTCTAGGAACCCCTAAATAACCTCTAGTGTCGATGATCCTATAATAAGGCCATGATGTGGTGATCTTGGCTCGTATATTTTCCCACCTTTATACATTAATGGCTTTTTGAGGTAGGATGTTCCTTAAATTTTTGGGCTCTTTTAAATGTTATTCCATTAATATGATTATGCGTAGACTTATTTTGAATGATTCATGTAGGTGAGTGTGTAGTCTTGGAACCTTTATGTAACACTTGATTCCATGAGTAAATTATATATTATTATTCATGTTTTATGTTGACCACATGTACGTTGTGTGATAACTTACTTATGATGAGATTTAATGCTTTCCCATGTATCTTGTCATGATATATATTATTTGTGGTATTGTTCTTGGATCTAAAGATTGGTGGACCATTTTTACATGTTATCCATTAGAGGGGGAGTGCACATGGAATGCGATAATGCTGATGAGGGACCTATGTATATGGTATGGATACAATGATTCCTTGGGGATTCCATGTGATAAACTCAATGACCAAGGGATTTTGATAAGCTATTGATCCCTAGTATAAACTTCATTAAGAAGGGATGTTTGTTAGCTCTAAATCAAAAAAAATATTTAATCTGTGACAAATGGATGATGAATAGATCTTGGTCCAACATATATCCCTCAATGAATAAAGGATTATGATTATCTATGATCCCTAGTATACCACTCAATGAATAAGCTACGTCGATTATCTCTCAATACCAAGAATATACTGAGAATATAACCCTACGGATGAGAATTGATGATGAGTTCCACGATCACATAACACCAGGTTACATGATTCACTATCCTCATAGATAATCCTTAATTCTTATAACAGCTTTATTATTCATCAGAAATAATGTCTAATATGGTATGTCTAGGGGTTTGTGGCTTCATGGTTATCGAGTAGCCGCTTGGTTTTGGATTATGTGTTATTATTCTTATTATGAATTTATTTTATTAGGGAATACACTATTATAATTGAGCACATCAGGTTCTGGATTTATTGGTGGTGCCTTACTGAGTTTTGTACCCACAACCTACATATTCGTTTTGATGTGCTTCTATATTTTCACAAGGGATCTAGAAAATAGGAAGTCCTATGTGGTGGATAACTATGTAGAAGATCATGGTGCTAGTAATAAACCAGGACAGACTCCAGAGGATCTAATTTTTATTTATTTACATTGTATTCTTTTTCCTCTAGATATTATTTCCACTTAAGGGAGATTATTTATTTTTATTACATGTATTCAGTTTTTTCTTTTCTACATATTTACTCTGCTTATTTATTATATAGTTTATTGTTGATTATTGATTATATGATATGAAATTGATGGTATCGTCTCCCCACTGACAGACTCAGGTGCTAACTACTAGTTATAATCCTCTTTCATATTTGGAGATACGCATGAGGTAATATTCCATTCCATATCGAACTAGTTTATTTGGGTTGGGATTATAAATTTTTAGTACCACAATTTGGAGGTTGTGCCTTAGTTGTGTTCTAGGAATTCAAAAACTAGATGAGGTTGTTTCTCTAATTAGGAATTTATTTGAAACAGGGGGTATCAATGGATGACCAATGATACTTCTTGGTGATGAGGAGTATTATGGTCAAAGGTTAAAATCTATTTCTTCTATATGAGTTTAAATTTCATTATGGAATTTACATTTTTATTAATCAGACCAGTCAAATTTTGAATTCATACCCATAACATTTATTTCATAGATAGAATGCCTCATAAAAATTTATTTATATAAGGAATTAGTCTTGAAATGTATAACATGCATTTATATAATCCTTGGGATATTTGGGATAACATTATATGGGTTTTGGAGTTTTCCATCTAGGTTTCATAGTTTGGTGTGCTAGGTTTAGGAGAAATTGTTTGGCACTTATATGATATAGGTAATTTCAATTTATTTTTAACTGATAATGGTTATGTTTCACAGTTACAGAACATTTTTTGGTAAATTATATGATCCCATGGAGAAACTATGTGAGGTGGTGGAGAGCCTAAGGCATCTCACGTGGTCTATGCATAATTTCATACAAGATGTGCACCTTTCTTTAGAGGGAAGGAAATTATTATAAAATAGCCAGTGTATGATTTTTCTAACTATGTAGCCTAACCATTTGATTCATTTCATAAGGGCCAATGAAGGATATATAGCTATATCATATTTTATAAAACCATGCATCAAAATACTGAGTACACCCATAATTTCATCCAAAGGTGGAAACAACAAAAATTCCCCCTCATATTTTTTAGCCACACCCTCCTCATAATCACCAATTAGGAGTGTTCAAATCAATGGTTCTCCTAACCCTTTTTTATTTCTCTAAATATAGTTTTGGGGGTCTATCTATAGTGATATTTTAGTGTTTTGTTACATCTTATCATCACCCTCTGAAAACCACTTCTATATTCAAACTCCCTCCCCTCTATGTTTTTAATTATTGTTTTAGGTTTTATTGATTATTCCACTAAATCATGGAGGAATCATTTATTTCTCATAGTTAATTTTTTTTGGAATTTATAGTGGAGATCCTAAGATAACATCTTCATGAAATTTCATGGAGTTTCATTAAATTATTCTTTCCTTGAAAATTTTCTTATATTCCCCCTAATGATTTTATTTAATTGATTTTGGTATGGGTATCACCTCTTAGATATTTTCACATGAATGGTGTTGGGGGTCTATTCTGTACCACCTATAGTGGGTTTATGGATTTTCGATAATATGAGTCCATTTTTAATTAATTTATTAATTATAATTGTTCTAATAAATTTATTATTTTTAATTAATGATAGGTTAGAGCGTGGGTGGTCAAGGAAATATCGTTTAGATTCTGAGGAGTTAGGGAAGGCATGAATAACCCTAGGTAAGTTCATTGGGTTTTTGTAATCCTATGGAAATATTTGATAAATGAGGTAGGTGATCGAGGAGCTTTAATCATATTCTTTTTAATTTATTTACATGTGTATGTTCTATGTGTCATAAAGTCCATGTTTGGTATGTTTTCTTCCTTATTTTAATTAAATGGTTTTGGTAAGTAAACTGATACATGAGACTCCATTGATTTTATCTGATCTATTAGTGTCTATAATATAAATATTATGGCCACCCATGTGGTGTGTGAATTCATGAAAATGGAAATTTTTTTTAAAGGGTGGAGTAGGTGGGATACAATCTTAACCTAATTATTCTCATAGATTGTATTGTTTATAGGATTAAAGGCTACTTAGTAGGGATGTGGAGTAAATTTTTTAAAGTATATTGAAAGGATGAATTAGAATGTTTTCATTTTCTATGATTTTATGGTAGACTGTTGAGGATATTGAAATATTTATAATCATGTGACTTTTATGTTTATCTGATTTTGGGTTCAAGTGTTGAAAAATATGTTAGATGTATATTTTGTTTTAAAATGATGTTTTATCCTCCAAGTGGTTTAAACTATGTTTTCTTTCATTAAATTGATCTCAAAATTTGATTATAAAAGTTTAGGTGTGTACCCATTACGTAAAAATTCCTAAATGGGTATTATAATGATTCTAATGGAAAGAAAGGCTTAGATTTTTTTTGGGATGTTTGGGAGGAAAACTCATGTTTTGTGGGTGATTTAAAAATTCTTATAATGAATTTTGAAACATTTTACTTATGGATTTAAATGTTTTGAAATGTAATTTTTTGCGGAATGTGAGAATTAGAATATGAAATAATGGTTTAGTATATTGTACATGACAATCCTCATCCATATTTAAGGATGGACATGGAATTCCACAGTGATGGTTATGGTTGCATGTTGATGGCCCATATTGGTGAGTTACGATGTTGGGAAAAAAATATGTTTCCCCGCACTAGTATCCTTTTAAAATATTTAGTTGCAAGACAATGGTTATCAGAACATTAGATATTTATACATTACTAAGGTGAAATAATGAAACATTGGGCACTGATAGCATAATAATATGAGATGGATATTTGGGATTTTTTTTATTATTTATCAGTTAAATGATATATTAAAATCACCTTCTTTTTTATAGTGTATCTCAACATATGATTTATATATTGGATGATTAGTTTTGGTCAATTATTATTTGGATGTTCTAGGATTCACTCTGAAATTGAGGTCTAATAGTTTAATTGGTAATTTGTTTTTTTAAATGTATCTCGTTTTCTATACTATTTATTTATCCCACTAATTTTAATAATACACTGTTTCTATAACTAGTATTTTCTTTAGACACCATTCTTAGTGCCCTACTAAGTGGGAAAAACACCCTATGGTAGCTTCCGCTACACATGGGTGCCCAAGCATCCCTTACATGTTATTATAGGCATAGGTTTGGGATGAGGCCCTAGGGTTTAGTTTTTCATGATTAGGTGACATGGAATTGATAGTGTCAAGAGAATGGATGAAGTTCTTCTTGGATATGTAGTAGAACACTTTTCCATGATTCTTATTTTACTATAGAATTCTATGTAAATATTCTAGATGGAATCTAGTCGTGTGGGTGTTATGGTTGTTCATTCATTGGAGTTTTTATATAGTTTCTCATTCATGTTTATATTTTTCATCCTCTATATCTAGTTTATTGGATATCTTGATATTTAGATATTATATCTATGTATACTAATGTTTATGATACATGAGTATTTATATTATGATTTCACACTATCATATGGGGTATAGAATCCCCAGAATAACACATTAGACCCCCGCTGCTAGTTAACAGCCTCTGGTGTGTGAGTAACCATGCTTGAGATCATGTGGTGAACTATCTTGAGGTATAATATTAGTGGCTCCCATGTCAGAACATTATAAGTAGAAACATTAATAAATTTTGTGTTTTGTATTTTGTAGTTTCCTTTAAGGAAGAAAGTGTTTCTTTATTAAGAAATTTTTTTTTAAATGTATACCTTCTTGAAATGTTCACTTTGTTATATAACAGTTTATCCTAATCTATAAAATAGTAAAACTAACATTTACTTGTGTATGTAAGTGATCCCATATTTATGTTTGATGTTTTATGTTTATGATGGATAAAATAGCTCATGCATATCAAATATAAAAAATTGAATATTATTTTTTTAGCACCAAATCTAAGAGTATGGGTTTAGGGTTTTTATAGGTTGTATTGGGGTTGGGTTTAGATAAATTTCAAGATTATGATGTTTTTCTTTGAGGTTAACTTAATAATTGTGGATACCATCGTAGGTTTATACGTTTGTGGTTGATCATAAGTTCAATGTCATTGAAAACTATTTTTAGGATTTAAGTGGTGGGATTTAATTTGATTAATGATACATCAAGAGACATCTATTGAGTTTTGATAATTATTTGTGGTATATGTATCCAATTAGTGTAACATGTATTGTAGTGAAATGGTTATTTGAAAAAATCATTTTATATTTTTTGGGAATAAGTAAAAAGGTATTTATAACTAAGGGTTAATATTATCTTCAATGTTGAGGTAATTATTGTTAATTGATTTAAAAGGGTTATTACATTTTTGTAACACATGTTTTTTATATAAATAACCAAGTAATTAAAAATTAATTTCATGATAATGTGATTAACCTTATTTTTTTTAATAAATTCTCTATTTTGGGATCCTTATATGATTATGTTAAATGTAAATAATTTTGTCTAAAAGGGTATTTTATTTTAGAAATAATGAATGAATTTTCATTTAGAAAAATATATAATTTTATTTTGGATTTATGATGATTAAGGTTATTTATTGAAAATAAAATAAGACTTTGGAGATTATATGATTAGTGCATATACAATTTTTTTCTTATATGAATTTATGAGTGAATAATGTTGTTTGGGGATATATATTAAATTTATCTTAGAATAATATGAGATCAGGTCCTGATTTTTGGGTTTTAAACTAGGTGAAGAATATTTGAACAGTTTTATGATTAGTTATTTCCAAAATGTTTAATGTTTAACATTTGGTGTTATTATTTAGTCTTATGGCATTAATAAAGTATTAATTCATAAAGGTTACGATCTTACCTTGTGTAATCTATTTTGGTTTTGGTTAATTTCTAAATGTCGTATAAACAACTTTTTATCATTTAGTATATAACCTGATCCCTTAAAATTTGATTTTAGGGCATCATGAATGAATACTTATTCTTCAAAATATAATTCATGGAGAAATATATGTGGGGAAATTGTAAATTAATCAAATCAAAACCATAGGGTGACATTGTGATTATTAAATGAAACAAAATCTTATTAGTATATTCTCTCATGTTCTCAATCATGATTGTAAAATAATTCATCAACTCAAGGAAAATTATCGTGAAATAAAAAAGTTAACCTATTACATTCATTGTTTATATATTGATGGACTCCTTTATTACCAATTCAATTGTGCTATTTTCATCATTAACTATATCATGACCTTGTTCTATAGCACTCCTTATTATTCCATGGATGTTATTTTTATCCCACATGTCCATAATTTCACTTATTGACGATGTAATCCTTATTTGGAAACCTAATTATATGTTATTCTTGATGAGACTCATATTTTCCATATCTGATTTTCATAATAATTTTTTATGATTCATTTTTAAAATTAGGGTTTTCAAAAAAGTTTTTTTTAAGTATTATTTTTTCCCATTATGATTGTATGATTTATCATTCATACCCTCTAATTGATTCTAAGAATGTTTTCAACCATTTTTATTAAGAAAAAAAATTAAATTACATGGTTGAAATTTATTTAAGGGGATAGAATGTAACACCATAAAAATTTATCATAAAACAATATTATTCTTGACATCTTTCTTGACACGCAACACAAGGATTTAAGAGAATTTAAATATGCTATAAAAATATTATTATTTAATTATGGTCTATATAACCTATTCGTTAAATTGGAAAATAAAAATTGTAATAATCAAATTATTAAATATATATATATAGGTACATTACTTAATTAAAATATATTGACTATTTATTAATAAATAAGCACTCAATTTTTCATAAATTTATTTTATTCATTAAAAATATGATTTTTCAAAAATAGTTTTTATTATTATTTATGAGATAATATTATAATTAATATGTAACAATTATAGAAATTTTATTTTACAAAAATGATATAATTTTTTAAAACTATCATATAGAAAATTCCTTAGAGTAAAATTTTGGTATTTTTCTTAAAATACTTATTTTTTAGAGAATTGTAAAAAAATATTTTAAAAAAATTGTATTTCATATTCACGTATTTATAAATTCCCATTTTCTTTTGAATTGATTTTAAATTTTCAATTATTTACTTTGGATTAAAAATAATCCAAATAATTTAATTGAAATTTACATTATACGTTATTTTGCTACAAAACATTTTTATACGTAAAATGCATTTTTCCTAAAAATATTTTTTATGGTGTTTGAAATGTTTATATTAAATGTTATTTTCTACAATTAAATAAAATGAATTTGATAAAATTATTATTAAATTGAAATTTTCTATTTAATATTTTTTAAATAGTTCACATTTATTTTTGGCCATAATGAATATTAACTATGGTATATACATATCACCCATGTAAAGGTAAATCATGTAATTAAGGTTAAAAATAACATGATAAGGAATAAAAAATCTATCCAACAACATGATTATTTATATTTTGTGAGTTTAATTTGATCAAAAACATCAAATAATAAAAAATATGGCATTTTAGTGTCATTTTTTTAGAAATATCTTTATATTATTTATGTAAATGAAACATCCAAAATGTCACTCTCTCACTTTACGATTCACTTATATGTTCACATAGGGATAAGAAGATGTTATAAATGATTATAAATGTTAATGTTAAAGTTATTTAATATATCTTTGTTATGGAAATTTATTTTAAATTTTTAATCATCATATAATTACCTTAAATTCTGACACAATGCTGACATAATTCTTATATATGGAGTAGAAAAATCAATGTAAATGATTTTTAAAACATAAAAAGAAATATTTGTTAGATTAATTATCTTATAACGAGAATTTTATTGTGAAAAATATTTTTTAATTTCTTCTGAAAGAGTTTATATTCAAATTACATACCTATCTGGATTTATTTGGATTCTATATCTATGAATAGTTCATAATTAAAATTTAATAGACTTTTATATTAAATAATACATTATTAAATTAATTAAAAATCCTAAAAATCATGTTAGAGGAGAAAGAGATGGTCTGTAGTAAAAATTATCATCCTATGACCATTTTTTGACCTAAATATTAAAACATATATAAATTTACATCCCTTTATTTTTGAAAATGATATTACCAGATTTAAGGTCAAATTTAGTTAACAAGACGGTTAAACCGAGAGATAAGGGTTTAAAAACCACAAAAAACTATCTAAATATTATATGTTTAAAGTATTTCAATGATACCATATCTTATATTATAATTTTTCTATAATTGGTTCCCCTTTCACATGAAAAATAATTATTATCTTTAAATATTTTTGGTAATTTAATGTTTGTCCTTTCCTTCACTATAAAAGGACACCACCTCTCTTCTATTCATCACACCACTTTGAGCTACTTAGATAGAAAAACCCATGAAAAAACATCATCCCAATATCTTTAAAAATATTTATATAGTCCCAGCATCTTCAAATTAAAATACATCGGGTCATTACGGATAAATATGAAGGATTATATTCAATGATGAGGAGTTAAAGAACATACATGTCATGTTTGGAGATGAGTTAAGGGATTTCTACTCACAATTCCCATTCTTTAAGACTTTAGATATTTTTAAAAAATTTATATTTTCATCAAAAAGCCATATATGTGTATTTTATCATTACATTATGAAATAAAAGTGTTTATAAATACATTTCATTTCCACTCATTTAATGATTCATTGGTTCTTTAGTTATCACATCTTAAAGGACACTTTACATTAAAACCTAATTTTAAATTTTTAAGTGATTTATTTCCAAAATAATTTTACACCATATACATTATAATTGAAATGTTTCAAGTATGTTATTAATATACATAAATGTATGTTCTAGGTTACTTTATATCAGGTTTTACTTTCATTATGAAGGTTTTAAAAAGAGTCTTTTAAATGGTTTCAAAACAGGTTATTTTCAACAATATTACAAAAGTGTGAATTGTATATTTTTTTAATGTATACTAAATGAGATTAATTACCCACCATCATGAAAGTTATTATTTAACAATATTAATATTAAAATTTTAATGTTTTTTAAAATAATATAATATTTTCCATTCTACAATGACATTATTTAAGTTATTTTTGAACAGAAATTATTTTTATCCTTATTTTTATGTGAATCCTGAAAGTGATTTTTAATATGTGTTAAATGGAATATTTTAGGAGCTGTTATGATGTTAATGAAAGATTAAATGTTTTTATTTATTTTATGGTGATTTTATATTTTTAATTATGATGGGTAATCCCAATATAACACTCTAATGTATGGAGTAATTATTATATTCTGTAGATAATTCTATTGGAACTAACTAAGTAGGGTGTTCTATTGGTAGGGTTTCTTATAAGGGTTATTTGAATTTAATTTCCCAAGGAACCTATATTAATTTTCTATTACTTATATTTAAATTTCATGTAAATATTTTTATTTGATAGGGTGATCCACTGATATCTTTTTAAAGTAATTATTATTTCATTTAAGGTTAAAATGGTATGTTTTTTAGATTTTTTTTTTCATGGGTTATCATGTTCTCTATGAAACCATCGTTGTATTAATTTTTCCATTATGTTTTATTATAATGTGTTTTATGAAATAATTTGGGTAGTAAATATGATTTTATGTGTAAGTAAAATATTATTTAAGCTAAATTTTTGTCTTGTTATAGGAAAATCCTCTTATATGGTCTCTTGTATTTCGTATAGACTAAATTTTTTTTATGTCCCTTATATATTTCTTCCCATACCACTTTTTCAAGTATTTTTCATTTTTCTTAAGGGTGAGTAGAATGTTTCATAAATTCATAGTTCTAGATATGGGAGTCAACTAGAATCAAGAAAGTGTGTATTTCTAATGTATTGTTTTTGGGAAAACCTGATATTTTGTGGAAAATGTTTTACTTTGGTATATAAGAGTTTTTCATAATTATATAAAACTCTAAACCTAAAAGTTACCTTGATATGTAATTTACCCGATATTTTTATTTATTTATTTTGTTTTATATGTCTATAATTGGTTAAAATTTATCAAATTTAGGAATATAAAAATTAAGTTTTAAAATCGAATATTATAGTGTGGGTTTCGGGCTTTTGTAGTTACATTTCTCTCCATTATAAGAATTTTACATTTTAAGTCATGATACTTTAATGAAAAATAATTATTTTAGTTCTAACACATTACATCATTTGGCTCCCATGTAGAATCCAAAAATTTATAGTCTTTCCAAAAAAATATTGGCTAGGTGAATGATCATGCTTTGTATCAGTTCATCTATTAAATCTTAGATCTTCATTTTTGTTCCTCATTAGGAAGATAATTCTCTAGTGGTATAACTTCTTAGATTTTTAGATGTTAAGGATTGGTTATTTACTTCCTTATTAAAGATAAATGGTATACATAATAAAATTTCGAGAGGTTTAGTTTAAGTCCCATGAAATAAGCTACTATATCAATATATTCAAGAATATCAAAGTGAATGATATATCTAGGGATTTGATTTCTCTTATTTCCAAATACCAAACCCTATTCTGTAGAGATATTTGATGGAATAATGTATATCCAACTTCATGCTTAAAACATCATCAATGATTGTGAATACAAATTTTATATAAAATTTGAGCTTGCCTAATGTTCTGCATATTTTCTGCAACCATCTATATAATTTCCTAATCCAACTCAGGTCCAAATAGATTTCATTATCTAAATTTATCCAAGAATGATAGATATCTGTGCTTATTTATATACAGGCTTCATAAGTATTTATCTAAATTCTCGAGTGAAATATATTATTATAATAAAATTTAACAAGAGAATATATTGATCCACACCACCATTGAAATCCTTAGAGAACACTCTTATTATATCTTATAGGTATTGAATAGTTCTCTTATAATTACTATCTATTTAAGGATGATATGTAGTGATAAACCACCACTCTATATTCAATTATTTCTAAATACTTATCTAAAAAATTGGGGTAAACATTGTATCTTGATTAGATATAGTTGAGAGTTGTACTCTATGAAGCCTTACTACTTCCTTCATGTATATACTAGAAATTTGGTCAAAATGGAAATATTCATTGATGGTAATGAACTATTATGTTTTCAAATGGAATTTGACTAAAACCAAAATAGTGGTGTGCCTTTTAAATGTATTGAGGAGTCTATGATTAAATATATTATGATTTTTCCCTTTTCCTAATAATTATGTTTAATGATTTCATCATTAAATTATACATCTAAAATTTAAACTTTACTTGTTGACATACCAAGAATAAAGTAATATACTTTATAATATCCCTCTATATGATGTCCCTCCATAAAGACTCCATAACATCTCTATACATATTCTGGATTTTTATATTAATTGGTAATGATGAGTAATATTCCTTGTCCGATAGCACCTTAACATTCATTATAGGAGGGACACATACTAGGTTCCATAATCTAATTATTCCATCAAAATATTGGATTAACTCTATAAAATAATTAACATATTTTACAAATTCGTATCCTTCTTATATTCCTCCTTAATCTCCATAGGAATGGATGGTTGAAAATTAATTTGAGTAAGATGGTATTCTTCTCATTCTCTAATGAATTCAATTTTTTATTCTATAAATCCATTGGTATTGGATCCCTTACAATCCTCATCATGGAAGAACTAGCATACTCCTTCCAACTCAGAGTATCAACCTCCTCATTCTCCATCCTAAAGTGAAAATGTAATGGTATTTCATAATATTTTATCATATCCAACCATATTTTTTTGTTCATATTTATTATTACTATGTGAAGGTATTCTTTATGATTTTATGATCCATATATATATATATATATATTTATGTATATATATATCACAGCTTTTACAAAATGTAAAATTTTCTCATATTTTGAGATACAAAATTATCAATTCCAAATCCAAATCATTAGTCAAGTAATTTTTATCATCAATCCATAATTGGATAGATTCATAAAAAAAAATTGAAATTCCTCATAATAAGACTTATTGGTCCCTTATTTAATACATCACTATAGATCACAAACCCTTATCAACTCTAGGGTAGTGTGAAAATAAGTACACTACCCAATTTTATCTTTATCCCCGTGATATATTATTCACTAACATCTATTTAAAAGGAACATATCTCCCTTATAGATTTACATTGATAGTGGATTTGGTAACCATGAGAAATTTATCAATAATCAATGATAGTATCTAAGTAATCTAAAACGTCATATCTTATCCATAATTTATTTTTGCGACATTTATTAATAAAAACATTATTTGAGGGATCCATAGATATACCCTTTCTTGTGATCACATGACCTAATACAATATGTAGCTAAAATTCACACTTGCTATAAATTTGGAATGCGACTTCTCCTTTCTCAATGTCTTCAAAAATATCTATATGTGATTTTCATGATCATCCATTATCTTGGAATATTTAAGAATATCATCTATAAATACTACCATATATTGTTATAAGTACCCAATACATACTATATTTACTATATTCATGAACATTTCATGGTTATTTATAATTTAAAGTGTCATCACTATGAATTCCTAGTGTTTATACCTTATAAGGAATTTAGTATTGGGTATATCCTTATTTTTACCCTCGATTAATAATATATAGATCAAAGTTCAATAATGGAGAACTATTGAGATCCATGTATTTGATCAAATAAGTCAGCAATATGGGGTATATGATATTTATTCTTGATAGTTATCTTGTTATGTTCTTAATAATCAATACAAAGATACATTGACCATTATTTTTTCTAAAAAATAAACATGTGTTCCCAATGGTTAAACATAATGGGATATGAGTCTCTTTTCTAGATTCTATTATAGTATCTTAATCAATTTCTATAAGTCAATTTGTGTCATTCTATTAGGGTTCATTGAAATATGAATGGTACCAAGTATGTGTTCAATTGAAAGCTCAACTTCATGATTATGTAAATATTAAGAAAATATTTAAGAAATATAATTATATTAAATAAATATAGTAATATCTTCGTTTTTGATTTTGTATCAAACAATTTTATATAAATACAATTCATGAGTAGGTTCCAAGACCCATATAATAGATATAATTTCATTTATAATTTTATATTCATCCTAGCACTGATATATGATCATGGATTTCTTTAAAATATAGAATGTGAGTTATATTACTTGGAAATTGATATGGTATCTATATAAAGTGGGATAATAAATTCCCAAAATCACTTCAAATATGACTATAGATATAATAATAATATATTAATCAAGAACATTCCAACAAAAATATATCATAGAGGTGCCATAGACATCAGATCAAATCCTCACACAATGAGAATTTTCCACTAATTCAAAAAAATATAATAATTAACAAATTGATTTTATATCATTAAAAATTATTAATAAATAAAATAGTGGTACAAATGAAATTAAAAAATCAATTTTATGTTCCAAAGTGGATGATAAATATACATTTTACCAATTAGTTCTTGTGATCCACTTCATTTGTTGTGATCACATTGGCCTTACATTTTTTAGTTGGATTAGGTGGTTGATAAAATATATTTTCATCATTATACATTATATTAGTACATATAATGTAATAATGTTTATAATACATTCAATTATATAATTGGACTATGGGAAGTTCCATTGGTTGATCTTTCATTTCATCATTTATCAGCCTTTTCTTCGACATTCATTTTCATGATGTAATTTTTTCTATACTTTATGTATTTCCCCATCCCATTAATAAAATTTACCCATTTTTATTTCAACATTTTTTAAATGAAGGGATCTTAATTTCCTTTCCACCATGGGTTTTATTATTTTAATTTTCTGGTAAATTCACTTTTCCCTTCTTATCCATAAAACCAAAAATATAATGATATTGTTCACTTTCCATTCCCAACATGAGGGTAAATCAAATGATTTTTCTTATACTTGTAAAATTTTTTAATATATAATTTTAAATATTTTTTTAAGACCCAAAATAATCAATCACATGTTTTTAGGGATGATGATAAAACAGGAAGGAAAAAGTTCAATTCTAATGATATTTTCCCCATAGTTACCAATGTATTCATCATCCTTATACTTTAATTATAAGAATCTCCTTTCTATTATCATTTGAATATTTTAGAGACACATATTATTTAAAATACCTTCTTAAATTCAACCCATTTCATTGAGTCAAATTATTTTAATTTTCTCACTTTCTTGGTAATATTCTACCATTGATCAACTTAACCTTCCAAATGATACACACCCAAGAAAACTACAAATGGTCTAAGAATTGGAAAATGAGAAATATATTTTTTGTTTAATTGATCCTTAAATTGAAAACAAATGTATTTGTGGACCCACTAAAAAAAGGTGGTTACTTAAATATAGAAGTCTAAATAGTGAGTAGTTCCTTCCTTTGTTAATTTAAATGTTTAGCATGATTTATGTTACAATTCTTATATTAAAATTGTTTTGTGATTATATCTAAAATATTATATATCCCAACTTTCATTTCATTTTGTTTCTTATCAGGGTGTTCAATTCATTACACATCACATTCATTGTTCACATGATTTCTCATAGTTCTATCCATTTACAAAAACTAAAAATGGTTAGTGTGAGTATCGATCAATATTACTTAATGTAATAAATCATTTTTTAATGAAAATTATTACTAATATGTACTAAATTATGACACCATAATATCAAAAAGTGGATCTTTTTTTTTATCCTGTGTCACAATAAATTCATACTTGGTTTTCTAGGGTTATATCCTCTCATTAATTGTAACCTAATCTACAAAAATTACAAAATATAATACCAATTAAGGAAACATTATCATAATATAAATACATATTCTGTCATTTTAGATGAAAATTTAATAAATATCACATTATACACAACCAAAAAATATAGATGTTTAGTTTCATTGGAGGCTAGACAGATAATCATCATATTCAATGAAACATCTTAAATATATCCGAGAAAGTTCTTCTCATATAGTACCCTTTTTAGAAATATCCAAATTGAAAACATTAAACATAACCTCGGGAAATGGACACATAAGAAAAGGTAAGATCATATGATCCATAAGGGTAAACATTTTAGACATAAATCAGTGATAATAAGTGATTATAAGATAATCATATGGTTATTATAAATGATTATAAGTTATTAAAACAGAACTAACAATTCATAGATCATAAAACCTAAGTAATGAAATAAGGATTTATCATAAAATAATACATGATCCATAAGAATTTTAAATCATTAATAGTCAATCATGAACTATAATAGAATATCACAAACCTCAGATAGATGAATTTTGGAATTTAAATAGTGATATAAAATTCATTTCCTTTGTTATGACTCAATACCAAAACTATTATAGTGGATAGCTTCTAATAGTGGATTTGTTGAACTCCCCATTCCCGTTCATATTGTCTTAGGTGATATAAATTTTTAACCAATGAATTTTATTTTTATATAAGTTCAATACCACCCATAAAATAGAAAAAACCATATATATTTCATCAACAAAATCATACAAACATTCATCATATCATCATAATTTAATTAACCAATGGGAAAGAAATGGGTTTTTTGAAAACATCCTTAAAAATCATCATTTGAATCCATAAAAAGAAATAAATGGGTTGGTATCATTAGATAATATCCCTATTTAATCATTATAATCATTAAAGGATGTTGACAATGATAAGAAATCTCTTTTATGAAGCATTAAAATATGAAAATAAGATGAAATATCATTTTTATTAAGTAACTTTCAAAACAAATACTAAAAAAAGGGAAGAGTTCTTTCTTTAGAAAACCATGGAATATTATAAAAAACATCATAATGAATAATGGTCATAATGGTGTGAAAATCAATTTATTTCAGATTCTTTAAAAAATATTCTTTTTACACTATTTTAAAGAAATTCAAGTCTGTTTCATACAGAAATCATTTGAAAATTTACTTTTAATAATTTTCAAATAAATTAAAGTAATTTATAAAAATTAATTTAAAAATAATTTAAATATTTATAATAATTTATATAAAATAATTTTTAGTAACAACTGTATGGAAGAAAAAGATTCAACAAAAAATTAAAAATAAGGTCACCTTCTCTTAATTACATTATTTCATCCCTTTGGAGTACCAAAGTGATGTAAAATGGTAGTAAAACATGAAAAACCAAAAAAATAATGATATTAGAAAAAATGGATCGGGTTTTGGAAAGAAAAAATATATAATTTCAATCAAAGTAAATTGAAACCAAAAGACCCAGAAAAATGAGACTATAACGTAAAACATTACCTCATGTCCCAACAAACATCGAACACACTCTAAACTCTAGTATTATAAATTTAAACATATTATAAATATATATTAGAACTATATCCATACATATATTACTATATATGTTTCCATTATAATTTTCAATTACCCATTTGTTAATAAATTTTCATTAAAATAAATTTTGAGGGACAATTGTTCTATTTTCCAGGAAGGTTTCTATTATACAGTTCTAGTAATTTCACCTTGTCCACGGATAAATCATCTCAGAAAATTTAATAAAATTTAAATCGTTATATTTATTAATTATATACACTTTTAAACCCATATATTAACAGAAATCATGAAAAATTAAGTACATCATTTCATAGAAATGGTAATCTATACGTGTGCAAGAGATAAATTTTCATTTTTCTAATAGATGAAACAGAAATAAGGTAGAAAGGTTTCTACCTTTATATAATCATAATCAAATTATTTATATCTAATTTATTCACTAAATACATCAATATGATAATCCTTATTCAAGGGTAATAAAAACATAATAGATCACTTCATAGAGGTGGTAGTCTATACGTATGCATGAGAGATGTATTCATTTTCTATAGGCTGATAGGGTATGAAGGTGGATAATTTAATATCTTTAGAAAATAATAATTTTTTCAGAAATTTCGTAAATATTAATGAAATACATCTATATAACTATTCTTTATAAGTATTGATGAAAAATAAAATAAACAACTTCATGGAAATGGTAGTCCACATGTACATGTGGGTAATGTTTTCATTTACCATTATATGTAAATAATATAACACCCTCCTATTTTATATAATATTTCTCTTCAAATAAATTTAATTTCTTTAATATCTTATGTTTCACACATCAACAGGTGTAAAAATCCACGTTATACTATTAAATTATTTTTATTTAAACAATGTTGTTATAATCTAGACGTTAAAATTGGCATTATAAAGAATAATATAAATTTTATAAAAAAAATATGTGTAATGGTTTTATATAATGAAAATGAATCTACTTATTCACAATAATTATTTACACATTTTTGTTTAAAGTTATTTTATGTTTTAAAAATATATTTTCATCACAAATAGTATTAATGGAATTTTATGCATTAATATTATAACTGATTTCTACAGAAATTAAAAAATCTATTCCAAAAAAGGGACATCATTTTTTTATTCAAAATATAAAAATTAACATAGGATAATTTTTTTTGGATGTTTTCTATTAATATTAATTATTTAGTGATGAGTAGAAAATATTTATTTCTCTTTAATCATTTTGTTTATATCATTTGTAAACATATATTTTGTTTTAAATGGTTTTGAAGATATATTCTTTCATTGATATTAATTCTAATACTATTAGGATCATTTTAATATATTTAATTATTTATTTTTGTATGAAATTTTTTTCACTTAAGGAAACAATTTTTTGGAAAACATCTTTTCGTCGCCTTTTGTGGTTTTAATTTAAATTAAATTCTACCACTTCTATATTTTATATTATATAAAATTTATTAAATATTTGGAATCATAATGATATGTATAATTTTATAGTTTTAGATTAATTTTTATTAATTTTTAAAATTAACATGGGTATATATTTTTCACGTCAATAAGGATAAAAAATGTAAAATAGTGCTTAAATAATGGGGTAGAACATTAAAATTTATTTAAAAATTTCCATTATCCTATTTAATCAATTTATTTTATAAAAATATATATTAATGTATTTAAATAATGTATTTTAAAATGTTATTTTATATTTTTGAACCCAATCATGAATTTTGTGAAAGTTATGTTATGTTTTTTTTAAATTAAAAGCTATTTTTTGCGTCCTTGCAATTAATGGCATGGTTTGAACATGTAATTTGGTTTTGTGTTGATAAAAAATAAGACAAAACTCAATTAATTTATTATTTTACTAAAAAAATAATTTAGAATAATGTTTTACTTTATTTAAATTTCAAATTATTTTTACTCTAAAATCATTTATATTTCTAAAAAATGTTTTTCATGAATTTGGTATTCATATATTAAAATTAATTTATTCCACCAATATAAATTATTCATTATAAAATTGATTATAAATTAATAATTATATTTTCTATATTTTTTTAATTACCCTTTTATTTTTTGTCATGTAATTAATTTATCATTGTATAAAGTTAAATTATCACTATTAATGTTAAATTGGGATTAAATTGGTATAACTAGAATATGAGGCTTAAATTGTATCCCTCACATACCCAAATATAATTTGATGAATTTATTTTTACCATATAACATATTAAATTAGAATATATGGTGTATTGGTGTCAATGTCATTTGATTATGAACATTATATTTTTTAGGAAAAGAATAAATACAAAATTTCACTCTCTTGAGTTTAAATATCTACTATTTTTTCATAAGGATAAAATATTTTATCTTATATTAGGTTTGAAATTATTATTTGAAATATAAATTTTTTATCATGTTAATTTATTTTTATTTTTTAGGGATTTAATATTTAGATTAAATGCTTACACAACACCAACACACTATTTCTTAAATTAATAGAATAATAAAACAAATGATTTTAAAAATATTAAAAGTAATATAATTTTTCTAAATATTGGTGTTTCATAAATTTTCTAGGTAAATATTTGATATTTTTAATTGGTTTTAAATAATTATAATTTAATTAAATCTTTTTATTTATTTCATTAAAGTCAAATTAGATAGATACTCTCAAAAATTACATTAATGATATTTTATAAAAATAATACTTTATTAAATTATATAAAAATCAAAAAAAGTTTAAAGAGGAAAATTATGGTATAATATGGAATAAAATATTATCCCTTCTCCATTTATGAGAAAAATATTTCCTTATAAGAAATACTATAACCCATAATGATTGAAATTTTTTTTACTGTGGTTATGGTGAAAATTATTTAATGAATTTGTTAAACCAAAAGATAAGGATTAAAATACAAATTAAATCTATAAAAAATTATTTTTTTGAATTTATTTCAACAATATTCAATATTTTATTAAAAATTATGGTGACAATTTTTCACATTCTCATGGATATGTGTATATTGTATTTAAATATTTTTCTTAATTTTATGTGTGTCCTTTAGTTAACTATAAAATAGGAACCACTTATCCCCTATTCTATACACCACCTATAGCCATATCAATAAACCAAAAAAAATAAAATCTTTTAAATATCTCTATCCATGTTACATAGGTTCTTTTCTTTCTAAAATGCCAACCTTGGGTCCCATTATAGGATATCCAAAGGAGAACTTTCAAGGAAGAGTTAATTATCTCTACCGACTCTTTCGAATTTATTTTTTTCTTCTACTTTAACTAAATATATTATACCCATAATAAAATAAAAAATAATTTATCATAAATAAAATTAAAATTTATTATAAGAATGGTACATCAATTTCAAAAATCATTTTCATCCTATAATAAGTTAAAACATCGTTTCTGTATACGTGTGGCTTATAGTCTCCACATAGTGGTGTAATTAATTTTTCAATGAAAATTTATGAGGATGGTTATAAATATGTTAATAATGAATACATATAATATTTATGACATAATTATGCTTCTATAATTGAAATATCATATCTAACTTTTTACCTTGTAATCTTTCTAAAAATGATAATGTCGCTAATTCGTATGTGTGGTATACCTCCTCCACGAAGCGACATGATCCATTTTTCAATTCCATTTCACATTCATTTTAATAAGGATAGATTTAATGAATATATATGGTATATATTAAATAATAATTTTTCTTTAATGGTAAAATTTTATTTACCATACTTTTATTTCTTATGTTGAAAAGTGAAAACAGTGTTCTTGCGTACCTACGACCTAATATATCCATCCACATTATAATTAATTTGTATATATGTATCTTTTATAGATAAATATAAATATAAATAATTTATATATATGATATTTATGTCTTGATTAAAATTAAGGATATTAGGGAGCCATGATCAAAGTACAAGGACCAAAACTATTGAACTGAAACATAAATGAAAAACGAAGTATTTTTAACCTAAAACATTAATTTTAATAAACCATTTTTTGTAAATAGGTGAAAAAATTTATAAGTAAATAATATATATTGGATTATATATATCATTATGTTTTCATAATTTATTTTTAATAAATCAATATTTATTATACATGAGTTTTTAACAGATAAAAAGGAAGTGAGACCTGTGGTAAGGAATTTGGTATCTATTTTCTTTCACTGGGGCATGTTTAATATTATAAAACTAATTTCATTTATATGGACTATATACAAACCTATTACATATTATATCATGAATATTTAATAATTAATAATACTTTATGTTTCAATTTAAATTATTTCATCAAAGGGTAATTAACATTAATGTTACCATGTGGTAATAGATTTCATAACAAAATTTCTTCTCATTGGGTTATACCATGTATTCATTGACTATATTATGTCGAGGATATGTTTGAAATGTAATTTTTACTTATATTTTATTTAAACACTTTATTTTGGGATTTACATCTATTATATATATTCTCTCCATTTATTAATTCTTAATTAATTGATATGATATTTGTAATGATTATTCATCTCAAAAAACATTATTTGGGACACAAATTTAGGTTATGAACCAAGATTCTTTTATACGGTTTTGGTGTTACCCATTTAACATTTTACATCATGAATCTTTTTATGTTCATGAAGTTTAATGGATTATTTTAATTTTTTCTTTTGTGGGGATTATGATTCAAATGTTACAAAATTGGTTAGGGGATCATGTTTCAATAAAATATTAATCAGGATTGTTTATGATTGAATTTATATTTAGTAAATTATGTGATATTTCTATAATAAAACCAATATACATTATTATATTCTGGATATTTTTTAAAATTATAATTTTCCTTTCATTTTCCTCTTTGAAGTGATCAATACATTGAATTAATGTTTTTAAGGAAATCCAACCCTGTGTTTTGTTCGGTTTGGAATTTTTTTCTTCCATATCTATATTTTCGTTAAAATGTTTTCAATATACATTTTACAATTATAATATGATTATTTAAGATTATATTTACCCATTTTTTACATTCTATCATGTTATTTAAATTAATTTTCCTGTTGTTTTTCAAATGAGGTACTTTTTGAATTTTTACCAAAAATGTGAAATTTAAATTTATTTTAACATATTTAGAATGTAAATAATTTTATGACCTGATAAACATCCAATGATTTGACTATTCCATTATAGTCTTCGATGATTATTTTGAAATAATATTTTTCCAAATATTATAGAATTTTTTTTAAATAAATTTCAATGTAAATAGTGTATTTTTAAAAAAAACATTAATGACCTTTTATCGTTTTTCTATTCATTAATGATAATAAAACATTATTTTAATTATGCACCAATAGGTATATGTTTTAATGATACCATCCATATTATTTCTCAATATATTTTATGATCAGTTTTTCTTGGGAAGTATTTACATTCCCTATAATAATTCGTTATATATTGATAGTTTCTTTATTATTAAGGAATTGTTATTATGTCTTATTACTAATTAAGATAATGAATGCATTGGAAATATTATGTCATGGGTGGGGGATATAATTATATATCCCATCAATGTATTAGTAGGACACATTAGACAAAATAGGTGGGTATTTTTCTGACTCCTTACCCATTTATGTAGATTCCTTAGCATGAGGCCCCAATGAATAGTTTAAGATGTCTAAAATTATGCATTCCATAATTATAAAATTAGTTATTGAGGTATATGTCATTAGTGGAATATTTATTATATCCATTTATAAGATTCAGATCATGTGATCATTTATATGGAATTATTATATCATTATTTATCCCATACAAATTATTCTTTATACTAAAATTATTGATTAAATTGAATGTATTTTTAGTTATTTGTATTGCTATATTGATTATTCATTATTCATTCAGGATGTATTCTATTGTACCAAACCTTTACTGAGCATCTAATATTACCCATTTCTTATGTTTCATTTCCTAAATATTCCATGAAGTTTACAATGATTGATATTTTAGGATATTCTACACAAAATAATGATGTTCTCAATGAAAATACTATACTAGAGTTCATGTTTTCAAATGTAATGTGAGAATAATTCATGTATCTATTTTACCAATACAAAAATAATATTCCTAATTTTTTATTTTAATGTTAGTTTCCAGTACCAATGTAATAATGAAGACACCAATAATAGTATACTAGAGTTGGGTTTTCTATAGTTGTTATCAAAGAATGTTTAGTAGAATCCATGAGAACTATAATTAGGAAAATATAGATGATAGAACCTAAATATATTATATACATTAAAGATAGATATAATTATACGATAATATGATAATTTTTTTCATAAAGTATATATTATATGGATTCCTATAAATAAATTGGTGTCTGGATACAATTAGTGAACGTGGTTTTGGCACAGATTCATATAGGGTAATAACTTTGAAAAGAGATGGTTATTCATATCTCTATATTTTTTTTCATGATTAATGGTTCTTTACTACACATATTCTTTAACCCTCCTATGGGATATTCTTAGGTTACATCACATTTTATTTATGAACCATTATGTAGAATGTGAGAATATAACCTATTGAAACCTATGATATTCCACAATGATATAGGGAAATCCCAATGTCTTTTGGGTTGATATGTTTAAGTTTTATAATAAGTTTAAAGGCAAATATACCCATTTTTTGGTTTTATGTGGTAATTATTTTACAAAATTAATGATAATTTTTGAGATTTTTATGGGAAAATAACCCTTTGGTTTCGTACATGTCTCAGTGGGAAGGTTATTTAAGGAATAATGATTTTATATTTTGAGGACATAAGTTTATAGTTATTTATAACATGTATGTATAAAATGATTATTGATTTTAAGGTAATAATAGTCAATTATTTGAACTTGTTTGGGAAAAAATAAGCTGTTTAGAAAACTTTAGTGGCTTAAAAGTGATTTTAGGATAATTTTATTCAATAGGATGTTCATCATATTTTTGGGTATGTTAAATCCATTATATCAATATAGTTTTAGAAAAATGATAATGAAAATTTCAAGCAACAAACTTTCATATCTAGTAAGTTCATAGTTCTTGAATCCACAAATAATGAGTTAAAATGGTATATTACCTACCACAAGCCTACATGATTCCCTAGTTTGTATGAAATTTTTATTACGTAAATTATTGGATCAATAATCATTTAGTTGATTTATAGAATAATATTATATGATCAAATATTTTATAAGTTTTTGGATTCATAGGTGATTGTTGATATTTAGTGAGACATTTTATTGGGTTTATGTATATATAACCTTTAATTTTTAAATAAGTAATTATTTGGGAAGAATGATATTACATTTTTGGATATATAAGATGAATAGTATGATAAACCCTTTAAGGTTAAAATTTTCATAAATGATGAGGTTATTGATTTTGTTTAAGATATTAGGTTGTTTAATTATGAAATGATTTATTTTAAACATTTGGTTTTATTATTTAATTTTAGAGGTTGATGTATATTTCTTTGTATGATGGTTTATTAATTTTGGGTGTTATTTTATGTTGTTCTAACCATTATCATTTTAGTAAATACATAAGGAATATCATGTTATTTTTTCGATTATGTGGCCTTTAAGATGTATATTTTATGTCTTTAGGAATGAGAAATTCAACCTGAATTGTCATCATTTGGAGAAAAATATGAGATTATAGTTGAAATAGATTAGAGGACAAAATTATACTTGTCAAGAATGTATATTTCCTCTTGTTCTTAGTCATTATGGTTAATTAATTCCTCAAATTTAGGAAAAGGATCACTAAATAAAAATAATATCCTATTACATTATATTTTTATGAATAAATTTTCTTTTTCAAACCTCAATGATTCATGGTTTTCTGGTTGTCAACTTTCTCATATCTATGTTCTCTATCACCCTCTATTAGTCATTATATGTTAGTATTCTCATCCATGCCTTTATTTTATTTTTCTATCAATATCCTCCTTATTAGGGAACCTAAATATGTGATATTTTAGGTAACTTTTATATTTCCCACTTTCCATTTTCAAAAGATGATTTATTATCCCCATGTAAAAAAGGATGATCCCTTGATTACTGAGATAAAATTATGAGGGAACAATTAATTTATGGGGAGTAAATTTAACACCCTGAGATTTTATGTCATATTTTACTTCAAATAATTTTAATTTTTTTGATATATTTTTTTACATGAAATTATGAGTTTAAACGAACCACGATATACTATTAAAATTTTATTATTTGAATATGAATTATATTATAAGGACTCATCCTTAAAAAATACATGTTCAAGTGCATTCAGACTAGAATCTGATTTCTTATCAAACAGAGGGTATTTATGGTTTATATTTTTAGAGAATTAGTTCATAAATAATATATAAAAAACCATATATTATAAAGTGGAAACTGTTAGTTAGTATCCATTTTTAAGATAATAAAAAACATTCAAAAAGAAGCAATTTTAATTTTCAGAAAAAATCCTCACGACATTCAACATGAATTATTATTTCTTCTTACCCATCCTTAAACTCCATCAGAAAAATCAAAAAAATCATATGAGCTCAAAAATAACATTAAGGGAAAGAAAAATATGAAATCCATTATTCCGTTTAAAATCATGAAAACATATAAAATGTTTACCTTTATCACAATATTTTTTTAGAGTTTGAAATAAATCATTTACTCATCAAAAATAAAATCATTATACATGAAGATATTTTTTAAAACCCATTATAAGAAAATTAAAATAACATTTGGAATGTTATAGAATTATATTCATATTCTATGTCAGAAATAACTAGAGCCCATTTTAATTCATAGGAGAAACCACACAAGTTAAATCCTTCCTTTGTGCCTATAATGACAAGGAACATTACCCATTGCACTGGAGTGCTATCTAGGAACACCAATAATATAATCTATATCGGGATATCTAATTATATAATTTGTATCAGTATCACCTATCATCATTTATAATTTCTATGTACCAAATCATGAATAAAATATTTTTATGCCTTCATCTTTTATCATAAAACCCTTAAAAATATCTTTTGAACCCATATTCAAAACACGTTTGTATATTAAAATACACTTTCTTTTGGGAAACCCATTTCAAAAATAAAATACCCATAATGAAGTTAATTATGGTTTTTATTTTAATAAAACATGACATTTCTAGGGTAATGAAAAAAATAACGGTTACGGTAGTAGGAAAAGTCGTTGTCTTCGTATATGTTGAGGTAGAACATTATTTTCTATATTTTGTAAAAATATTCAAAAATATTTGTTGAAATATTACTTTATAAATTTTCTTAATGAAATTAGAAGGTGACAAAAATTTTCCTTTATAATTATTTTATGTCCACATAATACATTAATTCTATATTTTTTAAAGGGGATTTTTAAAAGAAGTGATTTATCTAGAGTCTGACTCATCATATACATTATTTATCTTCATGAATATTAATACTATGTTAATTATTCAATTTACAAAGAAAAGATTCAAGTTTTATTAATCCTTTTAATTTTATTCATTACTTTGTTATATTCTATTACTTAATCGTTCAGGTTTGTATGAAAAATTTTGATTATATTTTTCTCATATGCCCATAATGACTTCTGTTGGTTGACTATGGTCAAAGTGGTCAATATTACATCATCTCCAAAAACATAATCAGGAAAAATTATAATTTCTATATATAATTTTTACTTTTAATATTAATAATGAAATATGGTTATGAAAAATGAATTATGTTTCAATCATGGAGATGGTAGGTCGTACGTACGTATGAGTAAAATTTATATTTTTCAACAATCATTATTAGAATAACGTATGCACTATTTTTTATTAAAATAATTATAGTAATTTTATACATAACATATTATTTATTTAAAATATATATATATCATCATAGAAATGTGGTGAAGAAAAATGAGTCAAATAATTTTGTGGAGGTGATAGTCCACAAGTATGCAATAACGACATTATCATTTATTAGTGATTGAGAAATTCATAAAATAGATGATATATTAATTATAAAAAATAATAAATATTTCATAAATATTATATATATATATATATATTCATTAAAACCATCATTATAACCATATGTGAGAGGTAGTGATGGAAAATATTGCATCGATTCTTGTGGTGGTGGTTCATCATACTGATGAATGATGGTTTCATTAACCATTTGATGGAAAAAGAAGATAAATGTAGCTTATGTGATTAATATAATGACATATAAATATATTTAATATTATTATTTTGTTATATCATCATGGTTTAAAATTACATGGTTGAGGTAGAAGAAGAAAAAAATTGATAGCCTTTGACAAAGAACTACACCTCTTATTCGGGCAACCTCTTAAGTTTTAAACCAAAATATTTCCTAGGTCGGTTTTATGATAAAAAAATTCTTCTTGGTCATGGTTAAGGAATTTAATAAGGTATTTATTCTAGGAAATATTTAACCAAAATTTTATTGAAGATTGATAAATATTGGCATGGATGTTCCCTGTTATAGGAGAGGGGGCACTCTTGGTATTTCTTAAAGTATTAAATTTTTATAAATTATTATTTATCATAAAATGGGTCAAAATTTATATTATTATAATATAATATGATTACGATTCTAAATCCTCTTATAAAATAAAAATTTTATAAGAATAGTTGATATTTTCACCCTTATCTTTTTAATTTAACCCTAGTTACCCCTTTTTGACAGTTATCGCACTATTAACATTTTTATACAGTAGGGGTCAAGCAATTTTTTATAAAGTAAAAGTGGTAAATAAATATTCCATTTTTTATATTATTAACTATATCTCATTTAATTGTCTAAAGATGAGGTTTTTATAAAATTTAAATCATTTAATAAAAACTTATTTATTATAACATGTCATTAATGTCAATTTTTCCACTATTATTTTAATTTAACATAAAAAAAATCCTAAAAAATATATTTTATATATAAATCATTAAAATAGACCATACATGTTATAATTATCCTAAATAATTGGGTTATAGTAACTCATTAAAATTAAGTTACTTTTAATATTTAGAAAAATATTTTTAGTTTAATTAAATAAATATTATGTCTATATTTTATAATAATTTAATGTAATTATATTATTAATAAAAATTATAAAAAAATTAACTTCAAGAAAATAATTTTATTATTCTCAAAATAACAATTTATATTTATTCACAACATTCATTTTCCCCTTTATTAACACAAAAGAGATATTTAAATGCAAAAGGGTTGTGTTCTGTCTTTTTCTATACTTATAATATTCTAAAGGTGAATTTAATGGAAAACAATCCTATAAAACAATATCAAGGGTAATTCTAGAAGAGTTGAATATATTCATATAATAATATTTAATACGAATAATAGTTTCATTATCACTAATTGTTTAACTATGTTAACAAAATATACCCTTTTATCAGGGTGACAAATTTATGCAGTTTTAACTATTCATGAAGACCAAATATTAATATTACCTAGTTAAATAATATTAATTATGATGATTAAAAATATGGAATAAATTTTACCAATAATTTTTAGAAATTAATCTTATAATTATCCCATAAAGTGAGATAGGAGATGGGTTTCTAAAGAAAAAAAGTCTTTTAAGTCTAAAAGTATTTTTACACTAAGGACACACATATATTGATTCTTAAATAATTAATTATATTTTTTCCAAAAAAATTAGAATTATAATAATTCAATTTAAAATTCAAAAAAAAAATAGGAACTTTTAATGAAAATAATATATAGTTTTATAAAAATTTGTATTTTTCATTATTCACTAAAATAAATGTTTTATCAAAAATACCAAAAATTCATCTAAGGATAATTTGGAAACACAAAATTCAAAATTGAAGTTTAATTTTTCAAATTAAAAGTATTTAATTTTAAAATATAACTTTCTAATAAAATATTATAAAAATATAGTTAAATAATCCATTGTCCATTTTGTTTTAAATAAATTATGTAACATTTTTTAATGAATATAACTACTTAATTCATGAATACTTAAAATATAAAAATTATTTGTTCTTTAATTGCCTAATTTTTTTAATTATAACCTAGCTATTAAAATTTATTCTATAAATAGTAATAAATATATTATGAAAATTATATATAAAGGTTAAATATAATACGAATACATTGATTAATGTATAAAAAATTTGTATTCATTTTTTAGTAATATAGTTTTAATTTTCATAAATATGTTTTCATCAAAAACTAATTTTTATGTAATTTGGTACATGAATATTATAAATAATTAAAAAAATATTAAAAAATAATTTTTGAAAATGGAGATCACTTTTGGATTCATAATATAACAATGAAGTTAGGTTAAAATTTTGGTTCTCTTTATAAAAATATTAATTTTCCAATGAATAGTAGAAAATGTAGTTTTATATTAAAAATTATATTTTTGATTAAAGAATATACGAAGTTACAATTTTATTTAATTGATTTAAAAGTATTATTAGTTCATTTTTAATATGAAAAAACCTATTCCGAAAATTTTAATCGATTTTATGCTTCATTTTTGTACAAATAATTTTTACACTTCTGAAGACATTTTTCAGGAACACCACTTTTCATCACATTTTGCGAGTTTGATTTTAACATAAATTAGACCAATTCTATTTTTGAAATTATATAAATGGAATTATATATTTTAAATAATAATAATTAATATAATTTAATAGGTCCAACTTAATTTTTAGAAATTTTAAATAGTAACAATGGTATATATTTGTTATCATAGTACGGTTAAATGAGGTAAAACTATGTTAAATCTAAGGAGTAAAACACTAAAATCTATTTAACACTAAAAATTATCATATTTTATGTGTGGTTTTCGAAAAAATATTTTTTCATGGAGTAAAATAATGTATTTTATAAAAAAAAATTAATTTTAGAACCCAATATTGACTTTTTTTAAGGGTAAGATTTATTTTATTCCAATTAAAAACTATTTTTGAGTCTCTGAAACTAATGAAATGGTTGAAATATTACATTAAATTTTGTATTTCCTATAAAGTATAAAAATAATATTTTTATATTATTTAACAAATTAATCATGGAAACCAATTTTTTACTTTATTTATTGGTGAATTGTTTTTTACCCTTAAATCAGGTATTTTTCAAAAAATTGATTTCCATGAATTTTGTGTTTTTATATTAAAAGTAATTTATTCCACATATATAAATTAAATATTTTAAAAATGATTCCAAATTTTTAATCTACATTTATAAATTTTATATATTATCTCTTTTTTTTGTTATATAATTATGTTATCAAGGTAAAAAGATAAATTTTCACATTTGAGTTTTAAATGGGTGTAAAGTGGTTTTATGAGAAGATAAGACATTAAATATATACAAAACATACTCAAATATGACAATTTGAGTTTATTTTTACCTAATAAAATCTTATATTTTAATTTTGTGTTCTTTAAAATCATTTTTTTATAATATTGCATTTATATAATTTTAGGAAAATAATAAATACAAATTTTCACTCTCTTAACATTAAATATCTAATATTTTTTCATAAATAGAAAAAAAATTATGTTTAGTTTAAATTTTTAATTTTAAATTTAATGTAATTTTATAACATGCTAATTTATTTTTAATATTTTTGATTGAATAATTTACTTAAATTCTTATGAAATACTGATAATGTATTTATTCAATTAATATAATAATAAAATAAATTATCTCAAATATATTTTGGGTAACATAATTTCAATGAATTTTTCTGTTTCATAAATTTTATAGATAAATGTAATATATTAGGGGTTTTTTACATAACTATATTCTAATTCCATATTTTTCTTGATGTCTATAATGTCAAATAATATTAATAGTTCCAAAAATAAAATTAATGATATTTTATGAATATAATATATTATTAAATAATTTAAAAAATATAAAAATATTCAAAGTGGGCAATTAAGATATGATAAAGTATAATTTTTATTACCTTTTCCATTGGTGTGTAAATTTTTTCCTAAAAAGTAAAATTATGACCATTTAAAATTGAAAAACAAATGTTATTGATGTTAAGGTTAAAATTGTTTAATGAAGGTGTTAAACTAAAATATCTCATTTAAAATACAATACAAAGAAGTGAAAATATTGTTTGGTGAATGGATTTCAACCATATCCAATATTATCTTTGAAATTATGCTAACAAGGTGTCACTTTCGCATGAGAATGAGTTTATTATGTATATATATTTTTATTAATTTCATGTGTATAATTTTATTCAATAAAAAATGGCACCACCTCTCCTCTCTTATATACATCACCTAGAGCCACATAGCTTAAAAACCCTATAAATTCTCTTATAAAAATAATTATACAATTTCTAAGTTTTTGGTATATTCCAAAGTCCAACAGTAGGTTCCTTAAAAGAAGATATAAAGGTACTCTTTCAAAGAAAAGGTAATTACCTTTATTGACTTGTTCAAAAAAATTATTCTTACATTTCCTCTAAATCATTTGTACCAACACTAAAATAATATATAAATTATCATAAATGTTATTATATATATTATTATTATTATAGTATAAAAAATTTCCATCTCTTTTCCATCATAAGAAAAGTAAAAACACTTCTAGTTTGTATGTATGTCTTACCATCTCCAGTGAGAAGAGTAATTCATTTTCCATCACCACTTTGCATGGATCCTTATAAATTTGGAACTATTGAATATATATAGAATTTATGAAAAAGTTATTAATCTATAATTCTAGAATCATATTTACCTTCTAACTTAATTTTTTTTTTAAAATTGATAATGTCTCCCACACGTACCTGTGGAATACTACCTCGACAAAGTAATGTACCCATTTTTCAATTATGTTATACCTGAATTGTAATAAGGATAAATTTAATGTATATATATGATAAATATGATATAAAAATTATTATTTAAAGGGTAACTATTATTTTCCTTTTATAAATTACATCTATCAAAAAGTGAAAACAACATTCATACATACATACGGTCTACCATCCCCATCAATTTTGTAATTCATTTTTCACCCAAAATGTTAATTTTAATAAATAATTGTAAATATAGTGATAAAATGTTATATTTAAATCATATATGCAGTACTATATAAATTAAAATTTTTTTGTAATATATTTATAATAAATATAAATTTATAAAACATGAATTTCTAACACATACAGATGCATTTGGACCTCCAGTAAGGGATTTCGTCTAAATATTGCTTCATTGAGAATTGTTTTAATTTTATACAACTAATGTAATTTATATGGAGTATATAACATCCTTTAACATGCTATATCAGGAATCCTTCCAACTTAATGGTAATTTATTTTTCAATTAAATTTATTTCATCGAAGGGGATTTGACTAGAATGTTACTAACTGGTGATGAATTTCATAATTAAATTTCATTTATTTAGGTTTTTTTACTTCATAATTTATTATATTATGTTATAGTTCTATGTGAATTGTATTTTTTTATTTAATATTTTTTATTCTTTCACATTTATTACACATAATCGATCAACAGATTATTTCTCAATGAAATTACATGATCTTTGTAAGGGTTATTCTTCATCAATTTTCATTCTTGGGGACATATGTTTTTTATGAACTTATATTCTTTTATAAGGTGTATATGATACACATTGTATTTGTTATATTATTAATCTCATCATATTCTTTATATTAATGTATTATTTTATGATATTCTTTGATGCAACTTACAAAACAAATGTTCACAATATGGTAAAGAGTTTATGTTTCAACCACATTTTAATTAGGACTATTTATGAATGAATTTTATTTCTGTAAATTATATGATTCATATATATTAAAACCAATATATTTTATTCTCCTTGTGTTATATATGAATATTCTTATTTTTAATTTCACTTTCCTCTTTTATGTTTTCAATATACTAATAAAATGTTTTAAGAAAAACTAAATTTATTTTATATTATGTTAGGAATATTTTTCTAACTTGTCCATAATTTCATTACAAAAAATCAAGATTGTTTTTCAATTCTACAATGATTTTTTAAATCCATTTTTATCCATTTCTTACTTTCTATAAAAAATTCAAATTAATCTTTTTTTCATTTTTGAATGAGGTACTTTTGAGTGTTTATCAAAAATATGAAAGGAATATTTGTTTTAATATATTCTATATCTCTAGAAATTCTAGCTCTTAGGACCACCCAATGCTTTTAATTATCCATTACAAGTTTCCATGATTCTTCTTAAAGATAATTTTTTCATAATATTCTATAAATTTCTATCTTTTTTAAAATAAATTTTAAATTGAAAAGGTTATTATCGTCAAAGAGGTTTTTAATGATATTTTCATTGTATGTTTTTTTATTTTTCATATTCATTGAGTAATACATATTTACTTATATTTTTAACCTTCTATGGGATCATAGGTTAAGTTAAATTATATTAAAAATTAGGTGATACCAGGATTCATAACATGGAATGCCTATTTGGGCATCATAGTTTGAAGAATAAGAAATATGCATTGAGAAATTCATGGATTCCTGATATGAAATGACTTGAATGGGCTCATAGGTTTATTGAGATTATATATATACCAAGAGAGATTCGTAGATTCCTAATATGAAATTTTGTGGGTGGGCTCAGTGGTTAAATGAATTATAACACACCTTAAGTGTCATTGTGTTCATGATAATAAATTCCCTAGATTAACTCATAGGTTTCATGATGTGATACAAGACTTGAGAGAATCCTATACTCCTGATTTGAAATTTTAGGGATCAGATTATAGGATTATTATTATTAGAATATGATTTGACTGATGTGTGGGTTCTCTCTTTTTAGGGAACACCTTGTAAGGGCTCTGGATACCAATTAATTAAATTGATTTACATGTCCTCATAGAAAATAACATAGTTGTATTCAGTCTGTATGATACATAATTTAATAACATGTTATACATTCTACCTAAAAACATATTACATGTGAATTATGGAATATATTATGATTATGAATAGATTATTGAGTTTCACCTCAGGTCTCGGTAGTACAACATATCAATATATATGTGTGTTTGTTTGTGTGTTTGAGTGTGCTTATACATATATAGTATATATATATTTAAACATAGTTACATATATATATCTGGTGAAATATAGTTAATGGCATTTCAACTTATACCAAAGCAGGTATGGACAGCCTGGTGTCCGTTATAGAACCTAAACCTAACATGAATACATTTATTTTCATAATATGTAGTTATTATACATTAAAACTACATATTTTATACTCCTAGTTGTGATTTTATTAGTCACCATTGCTAGTGTCGTAATAATTATATCTCGCACATTGTTTGGGAAAACTTTTAGTACCCAAATAGACCTCATGTTTGTTGGTTCAAGACCATGGAATGTGTTAAGTGTTATTACTCATGTACAACAGATCATAAGAGTATAGGACTGAGATGGAACTTAGGATTCTCATTGAAATATCCATTGGGATTTTTTCATTTCTTTATGTTTGTTTGTGTATTACATGTTGTGTGCCTATTATTTATTTATTACCGATTGTTATTATATTTTGTTTCCATTATTTATGTTTTCTATCATTGTATTTATTATTTGTTTGAAGGGTATATTCTCCCAACATTTCCACCTTTAGATCCTATATACTAGTTGAAAGCCTCTGGAATACTAGGAGATGTTCTGGTGGCTAGGTAACAGACTGGTCTGACCATTATTTGTAGAATGAGTTGGGTTAGAGTGTTACAAAAGGTATTAGAGCTTAATTTTTCATTGTATTACTATTCAGGGCAGGAAGACATGATTTTATGAATGTTTTGGGATTTATAAAATAGCTTATTTTTGGGACCGAACAACAAACCCATGGAGAACGGAACTTGTTTACATTGATGGGATTATTGTTTATTTTTTTTATTAAATTTGGTTATGATTCACATTGGGTGATATTAGTAATTCCACTTGTAATTGATTTATGGATTTATGAAAGTTATCTCTTGAACTGGTATGGAAAGAGATGAGGTATGTTTTCATGTCATTTAGTAACATAAGGATTCACATTCCATGCATATTCCAGTCTATTTGGGTTGAAATACATGATTTATTAATATTTTATGGATGTTATATATGTGATTATTCAGAATTATTATCTATACTCTATTCTTGTGTGATTATTTTTCATGCTTATAGGTATACCATCTAAAGGCAATTTATTGCATTAAATGATAGTTTTTTATACTTATGCAGTAGTTTTCCATGGATGTTTCCATGTTTATTGTTATTACTGCTCCATGATAGAATTCCTTTTTATAATTATTATATATGGTTTATTATTAATTTGTCTAGATAAAACAAAATAGTGTTTTACTGAATAGATTGATGTTGACACCTAAACTAACCAATCATAACATTTTTCATCCATGGACCATTAGTTTCATAGTATAAAACATTTACACTTATGATTAAATGGATGCCAATAAATATTTCTAAAGTATATAGCCATTTATAAATTTTAAAGGGTAACCCATATAATCAATCCACCATATATTATTATTTTAATTTTGATACTAATGGTAAAAACCTCATCATAGTTAAATGAATTCCAATTGTAACATATAAAGGAATGTACCATTATAATTTGGCATTAGTAAAGCATCTAACTGAAGCATGATATATGTTAAATTGATATTCTTATAGTGAATTGGTTCCTTTATAATGGTTGGTACCTCCATAATTTGGGAATGATTACCCATGTAACTAAATTACAAAATGAACAATAGAGCTTTTGTAGGTTAGTTGGGTCATGTGCCTTTTGAGATAAACCCCCTAAGGGTGTTTTTAAAACATGATTATTCAACTACTATTGGTTTTTCTTAAATATAACGAGGGTGGAATGACGGGACCCTAAAAGCTCACATTTATTGTTTATGATTTATTGATTGACCCTATGGGGGTATATTCAGGCTATGTGTGATGGTTATTTAAAATGTGAGTGTCAACTTTTATGGGTTAAATATAAATGTGTGGAGGAATATTACTAAACTGATCACCTTTAAGGTATAAAGACCTTTTATGTTCTTTTGATCATTATTTTGATAAATCTTCTATTAATTAAAATTCCAATTAAAACCAAAAGGGTGAATTCCTCAATAGATTTCAATTTAATTTTTTCTTTAACTAATCCTATTGTGATAAATTCATGGTCAAATAAATATTGATTAACTTTTTATAATGGAAATTATAATATATTTTCCCAATTATGTTTCATGGTGAAGGTAAATATATAACATTTATGTCCCTTAAAAATGATCTTCCATAAATTTTTCTGATAACTGAGCATTTACAAAATTCCCTAAAACAAAAACCTTATTGTGGTGTTCTTAGTTTCAACCCTTGAGTATGGGTAGGATAAAAAATTACCTTGGATGGGAATGTGGTTCTTTCCCACAGGTCATAGTTAACCTTCTTATATTATTTTGATTTGAGAGGTTAGGATACTAAGCCTTGGGACCATCTGGGTGTGGCCTGGTTATAGGTTTGATGCTCTATGTTTTAATAAGATGATATACCTATTGTTGTAGCTCCATCAAATGTAAACTCTTAGTTAAATGTTTATAATGATTTTTAGATGAGAGGTGTCATTCAAGTGTCAATTATCTCAAGTAGGATTCTTAGTGTAGAAATAACTCCCCCAGGTAGATGTATGTTCATTTGGTAAGTTGAGATTTTTTAAGGATGTTAGAATTGTGTAATTAAAAAGGTTTAGAGAGGTAGACATTCCTCAGGCATGTTCAATTATTTTTTGGTCATCTGGCCATTATTCTTTTCTAATACGGTATAACTATAGAGTAAGCATCCTATTAATACTCATATAGATAACACAACTCTAAGTTGAACCATGTATGTTCTATCACTATCTAGGAATATATAGAAACTATTTCATTATTTTGATAATGTAGTGGAATGTGTTGTTACATGTAATGCCCATCGAGTAAGGAAGGGATTCATTAAACAACATATAGTTTGATTGATGAGGATATATAGCACCTTGAACTATTTTTTGTTTGATGGCCACATAGGGTAAGGGTCATGACATTAATAAAGATATTATTTCATGTCATATCTAGATTATATTGGAATGGGTGTGGAAACTTATTGAAACTGATGTATCCATGAGCCATTTTTAGATTGAAGAATTATTCTAGTGTTTGGGATAATGATGTAAAAAGGATTAGGTGTGATAAAACTACCGATATGGGTTAGTTTGAACTATATTCCTAATAATGATATTTTCCATGGATGTGACTTAATATGGGCGCAATTCATGTGTTTAAGAGAAACGTTGTTCTAGTGCACTTATAAGAGGATTGTTCCCCACTTCTCATGTTGGTACATGGAATCAGTGCATCAGCCATGTTCAAAAGGCACATTCAGTGGAAAGGAATCATTTTCTATGGGATAAGTTTCCATTTTTACTAAAATAAATCCTATCACACACCTATGTTAGGGAGTTTCTGGGTAGTTATAAGAATCATTTCCTTCCAATTAGATGGAACACAATAATAAAAGACTAATTAGAAATGTTCAGAATGGAATTTTGAAGCTCGAGAATTTATATATTAGACCTTCCAATAATATTTTGTGAAAATAAGTTTTAATACTTTTTTTAGGTTAAAATGATTAGGAATTAGTTATTGAATCTCCTAAAGAATAAGTGATATAGTAGTTTGGTTGGTTGATAACACAATTTTTAATTCAAGGAAATGCGATTGTGAGGTGGTGAGGTAAGTACCCAACTAATGAAGAATATTGATATTCTTGGTGAGGACTTTGTAGTTTTTTATAATAAAAATGGGTACCTTTGGATTCAAAATTATGTGATCAAGCCTTCCAATATAACATCAGCTATTAATATAGATTTGTTTATTTGATTATTCTATATTGGATCTGCTGATAATATTGATAATTTAATAAAAATACATGAATAAGGACATAATTTTTTTTCATGTTCTATAAAACAATCATGTTAGGGGTGTGGCCCTTAAAACTATATGAACATTGGTATGGGATAGGTTTTAGGGTTTCTTGAGGTGGTATACCCATTGTTGAAACTTGTCACATATCATCAAGATAGGTGGTCCTAGGGAAATCATGGCCTCTTTTAATGGGGGATGCATTAAGAGATCCATACAAACTTATAGAAAGTAATCCTAAATAAAATATTGTTTAATTCTGGTTAAGATATGATCATTTCCTTTATCTTGACATAAGACTACATACACCGGGATGGCATCGGTAATATTTCAAGTTAATCAGATGAATTTTTAGTTTAATGGATGAACCCTTATGTGAGAATATTCTATCTTGGACTAGTTGTAGTTTTGTCACTTATGTTTTGATATCCTTGATAAATGGAAAAAATAATACTATATATCTATTCTATGTAATGACATTTCACTCATAAACTCTATAATAAGGACTACCTTAGATGATTTCCTTAGACTCCAATAATTGATACTTAGGTTACCCTAAACTTATAGTTAGTCTTGGATGATAGTTAGCTTATGATGATCTGTGGATGCTGGATCGATAATGTATTGATCTTTTGTTATAGAATGAAAATGGTTTTAAACATGTAATGGTTCACCTAGGAGACATCTCATGAATTTGGGAATCATATTCGGTGATCATGATTGGTGGTGGAAGTATCATGACCCCGAATTGGTAATGTAAATCTAAGTCATATGGTGGGGGTGGAATATGACAGTTGATTAAAATGATATGATAAAATGATCATTTCTCATGTTATATTTTCTTGGTTAAGAATTATCTTAGTGTTGTTTTTGTATTTATGAGTATTGGTATAAGTTTTAGTGTCTTTAGTAACATGTGTTTAAAGTAGTACATGTAAGTGACTTGGGTGTAGGAAAAGAAACATGGCTATCTAAATGAAGATTTATTACCCAAGTAGGTTGTTTTATTTTTTTCCTAATGATTATAGTGGATGATAAGTTAGATTATGGGTTGATTATAAGATCATTTGATTGGATTGGTTGGCAATTTCAATAGAAGTTGAAAATTCCATTTGGAGAATAGGAGAAAAATTAAATTGAGCCACATAATGTAGGTCTAACCCTTATAACATGTAAATTTTATGGTTTTAGATGGTTTTTAAGGCCTAAAATGTTAATCGGGTTCTTGGTTGAGTGTCGAGAGCATTGGGCTCCAAAAAACTTGATTTTGAAAAGGAACAAAAGGAGGCATATAGTTTTCACAAGCATAGTGAAAAACATAAACCCTAACAATACGACCCAGAAAGGGGTTTCACATGGTTTTTCAAACCATAAACCTAAGATAAAATGGCCCATCATGTTTTTATTAGACAACTTTATATGGGGTCATAAATCTTTCACATAGTTAGTCAAATTTTGTTCCTAGCCATATGAAGGGCTTCCCTTCATAAAATGACACAACATGGTTGGCGTACAGTTGTCTAAAATGTGTAGCCAACCCATGTGGATAATCAAGGGGATGAAATGAATCTTTTTACTCTCTAGACTTTAATATTTATTCTCCCCTTATTTTCCCTTATCTCTCATGCACAATAGCTACTTGGGAGTTCCAATTTGGATTCCTTCTTTTATTTAGTGAAACTCCTCCATTTAGTCATGGAATCAATCCATGTCTATTACATTGGATCACACTCAATAATTATTTGATTCCATATCCTTAATTAATTTAATAATATTTCCAAATATAATTTTATATCAATCTGATCTCATATGTCAAATTTTCAGGTTGTTTTCTTGGTTCTTCATATTTTCTCAATCTATCACGAATCAGAGGACAAGAAGGATAAGTGAAGGTTCCTAGTTATAAGGTAGGTATTATATTGAATATATCTCACAACCTAGTAGGTTCATTGTTTAGTGATGAAATATACCTCATGGTTTCAGGTTTAGGATCATAGATTGAGATTTGGGTTGCTACTCATGTACATGGGAGCTTAGGAGCACGGGATGGAGTGTGTTCTTAGGTTCCTCTTGGAGTTAGCCATTGATGTTTTTTTCATTTCATTAGGAATGTTTATGAATTACCTATTATATTTATATTGATTTAAATTATATCATATTCATGCAAGATTATTTATTAATTTATTATTATTTTTTAGTTATTATTATATTTTACAACATATATTTAGGATTGATTTATCTGTGTTTATTATTGATCCAGAGGGTATAGTCTCCCCATTATACCACCTTGAGTCCCTCTATTGTAGTCTGAAGACTCTAGGATATTGTAATATGTTCTTGAGTAAAGGTAACCAATCGGTCCAGTTGTTATTTATAGAGTGATATGGTTGAGGGAGTTACAATGAAACCATTACTCAGAATCGAATTTCACCCCTTTCTAATGTTTTCATTCACCCATGATACGAGGAAGTGTACTATGATTGATATGAATGAATATTCTAGAGAAAATTATGTTATGAATGAAATTAATAAGTTTTATTTCATATTTTCAAATGTAATTTGAGATTCAAGCATGTATCATGTTTACCAAGACTACTAAACTATTTGTTCATCTAGGATATGATCACATGTATCTAGTTCCAATGTAATAAAGAAGATTTCGTATCTAGTCTACTGAAGTCAAGGTTTCTACAAAAAAGGTAAATAAAAATTTTACTATTAATATAATAAAATATTATAACAATATTCTAATGTCATTAGGTTAATATGGATATAGAATTTTTAGAGGATAATGAAGAGTAAAAAAATTTGAATTAGATTTGTAAATTTAATCACCGATTCTTTGGGTATCCTCCTTTGTATTCCACCTTATTATTTCATAGGACCTTCTTTTTCTGATACTACAACCTCTAATATGTGGTTGTGATAGTTTAAAGGAGATTTGAGTATTGTTTTGTAAATATATGGTCCTAAAATTGATTGGGTATGTGAGGAGAGAAGTTTACCTTTTATAAGTGAGGGTTGAAAAACCAATGTAAATACCCTTAACATTAAAATAATATATAGTAATTTTCGTGGGAAATTGGAAAAAAATATCCCAATTCCTAATATAGGATACATTAAGGATTAAATCAACTAAAAATAGATTTTAGACTAATTTTACTGATATATCTAAGCCTTATCCTTCTATTTTAATCCTTTGAATCCATTTAGACCTTAACCTAGGTGACAATATTTTTACTAAGGTTGCTTATTTTTGTGACCAAAAATAAATTTTACCATATTAAAAAATTTATAAATTTCAATTATAATATAAAATATATTATATTATATTCAATTTCTAAAGGATCAAAAAACTAATTCTAATATCTACACACAAAATAAGTAAAAACCATTTTTAAAAAATGTATCTTTTAGCATAAAAATCTTTTCATTATTATTCATTTCCTAGTAATTTCCATTACATGATTGTTAATATATTTTATTAAATATATTATCTACACAATTAATTACAATTATTCATCAATGGTGAATTTTTTTAATTATAAAGATAAAATACATTGTGGATAATAAAAATATATTTCTGAAAAATATCTCATTTTAGGAGAAAATGATTTTATCTTTATGTCTAAGAAATTGAAATTTAATGTACTAATGGTCATTAAATTTTATATATTTATAAAAAAAATATTTTCCATAGTTATAATAATCAAAATTATATAAATTAAATTTAAAATAAAAACTTGTATTAAAAACAACATTTTTAAACAAGCATTTTTGTTTTGCCAATAATTGTTATACTAGTATTTCATATAATTAATTATCCAATACATGGATGTTATTACATTATATTGTTATCTATTACCTAGATTTTATAAATAATTTTTATTTATATAATTAGTCAAAAGTATTAAATTTATTAAAAAACATAAATCAACCAAATAGAACCAGTGTTATTTTTTAAAGTGAATTTAACCCTTTTTTATAAAGTAATTTATTACATCAATTTAAATTAAAATTTTAATAATTATTTTCATTATTCACTCATTTTTTGTGTTTTTTGATTAAAAATATTTTTAATGCATTGAATTTGTTTAATAATAAATATATTAAAAAATATCAGAGTGTTATAATACTGTATTAAAAACTAGACACCATATACCTCTTTAATCCATCCTCAAACCTTGAAAATATTGGGTAAACAATTCTTTAACTCATTAATCTAATCAGAACATTTTCATATATTAAAAATTAAATGAATTACTAAACCATAATAATAATTATGGAAACATCTAGTATCACAAATTCATTATAATTTCAAATAATATTGAATATATTGGCAGAGAATAAAATTCATTGAGAAATATTTCTTCTAATGCATTTGAAACCTTGAGTGAATCATGTTACGATTTGTAAGTATCTATATTCACCTATTGAAATGATTAAATACCATGTTACTAAGTAATTTATATCCATAACACATATAATTTATTATTATACTTAAGAACATTTAGTAATATTTCTATCTAAGGAGTTTCGTAAATTAATATTTTCTATCCTAGGGATCAATCTCAAAATTATATTAGTTGATGATGGTATTATTAATCAATAATATAATTTTTATCAGATGATTTTCATATTTATTATATTCTAATAATAAATTTTATAAAAACAAATCCAACAAAAATAATAACCCATTTTAAATAAATTATATATATTAGTGAGCTAATATTCATAAATCATCATGACTTGCACAAATTTTCTCATGTAACTAAGAACTATTGTATTGGATTACAAAAAATATGCACAAGAGGAGGGTGAATTTTGTCTTTCAAAATTTCAATGATAATTGTGATGATTGTCAAATATGTCTTTTAACTTTATCAGAATGTTTTTATAGTGGTAATAAACAGTTTTCAAAAAGCAATGAGTTATAGTGGTTCGGGGAGAAGAAGGCCCCTAGCCCACTCCACCAACGCTCTACTCCATGAGTTTATTTATTTTCACTATTTGGTTCTCTTATCAATAGAATTTCCACAACTGAGTGTAGGCAGTTGACACCATTACAAGATTGGGCTAAAACAAAGCATTTTGGTCCATTCACATAACAGAATACACAACATATTATGAGAATCCAGTTACACAAAATGAAAAGAGAATTTGTTTGAAAATACTTTCTAGTTGTTCTTCATAGGTACAACAGCACACTTCCGATATAAGATGGATCGTCATCTTTAGAAAATATGTTCTTTAGGTAAGATAAGTTCTGAGTCGATCCAGTCGCAAAAAGATCTTGAAATAAAATCACAACTTTAACAACGACATATTCATGATTGATCTTCAATGTATAATAAGAATCATTAACACCTTCTAATTTCATCAGAAAAACAAATATGATAGATCTTGGAAGCATCAGATCTTTGTGACTTGTATAACTCTGTAAAAAATTTAGTCATGAAAAACTCATGAGCTTATTCATCTTATATTTTTTGTAATGATCCATCTCTCTCTGTGTGTAATTCAAAATTACACATATATATAATGAAAAAAGACAAGTGTTTTCCTTTTATTTTTAGATCCACAAAAGTCACCTTAAGAATCATGATATTCCAATGTCTGAATAATAGAGTAGTCATAACTTCCCTTAATAATTGGCATGAAACCTTCCTCTTAAATAAATCCTTTGAATTATAAATAAATGGATTTAAATTTGTCAAATATGTGCTCTAATATTAGGATTTGAATCTGTTTTAAAATGGTACTGATATTCAACATAAATATTGTTGCTCAATAAAGTCAAAATTTAATTCTCTGACCCCAAACATAGGGTTGAACTTCATATCATTATTTCTCATAATGTAAGGTTGACAATGTAAGTTTGATCAGGAAAATAATGTTGATGATTCATTCTTCAAACGTAAGGATGATATCAAATGTATGGTTGATCTGAAACATAAGGTTGATCATCCATACTTTTCACTTCAACTTTCAAATTTATTGTATATTATCCATACATTCCAAATTAGAAAAATGTAAGATACATGATCTATACTTTTTGATAGAACGTAAGGTTCATTATAAAATTATGGTTGATGATCCATACTTTTATGAAGCAAACATATAGTTCTATTCTTACATAAGGTTATTCTTCCACACTTTTCTAAAAATACAAATTTAAGGAACCTTCCAAACATAAGGTACTTTTACAATTATTTTTTTATAATGTATGGTTGATTAACCGTACTTTTTTGAACTCCTATAAAGTAAACATAGACATTTTTCTTTACGTTGCGCTCTTCAATGTAGGGTATGAACAATGTTTCTAGAACATGCTCAGATGATTTCTGAATTCTTTGTAAAATTTTCCACATGGTGTAAATAGTTAAATATTACTCAAAAAAATAAGAATTTATAGAATATTAATTTCTTGAAATATACTCAAGGTAAAATCATTATTATAAAAAACAAGGGTATTTATGAGCATCAAAATCATAATAAAAATATAGAGTAGTATTCCCAAAAATCTCCCCTATTAATAATTAAATAGAGTGCTGTTCAAATAAACACTTCCTCAACAATCTCACCCTTTTTTATGATCAGGAAACCCATGAAATTAATCTTCAAAATTAATTTCATATAATTTAGTTTTTTTAAACGATAAAAAAATTATTTAATTTAAAAAAATATATTTCATCCAGAAATAAATATTGTGTTATCCAAATTTTTCATCTATAAAAATAAAAAATCAATTTTTTAAAATTTCTCACCCTTTATGATTTGAAATAATAAAATTGTATTTTATGTTTATCCAAATTCCTCCCAAATAAAATTAAAAAAAATGGTGTGGTTTTCCATATTTCTCCCCATTAAATAAAGTGAAATTTATTTCAACCCCTGAGTAAATGGTTTATAAATTAGAAAAAAAATTAAATGTTTTTTTTAAATCCATATATCTCCCCATTTTATGATATCAAAAATAATGATAGAAGAAGGAATATATCACATTTTAATGTATTACTAAACTTATGTAAATGAAATCACAAACCAGTTATCAATAATTGAATCTGGATTCTGGAATTTTAACAAGGAGAGAATATTTAAAAAAATTAAGAACACATAAAAATGATATTAAAAAAATTATCAAAAATTTAAGTACATATTTGATAGATGAATCAATTTTGGGATCAATGGGTTTGAAAAAATGGGTTTTTAACACCTATGAACTACTTAATTTAGCTCTAATAACTGCAATCTCAACCTCTTCATCAGACCTTCTCCTAACCGAATTATTATATCTCTTCCTTCCTAAGTCAAATAGATATCTTCAATCAGATTGAATCTAAAAACAAATGAAATATTTCTTCCATTTCCATGAAATTATTTAGTTTTTAGTGAAATTGTTTAGTAATTCTCTTACCCCTAGTTCATCCGATGTAAGCTAGTCCAAAAGATGCTTTTGATTATCCCATAGAACATACAGTGGGTCACTATTACATTTTATGTCTTGAAACATGTCATTAATTTTTCTCATTACAATTGTAATGGCCTGGAATCACTTCATCAGATTAGGTGAAGTACCTGATTTACTTTCATGACTGCCCCTGACAATTTCAAATTGTTTCACGATGAATTTTTTGAAGTCTACCAAATCTGATTTTAGTATAATTTCATATTTTAATTTCCCAACATCGGATAACATATCCTTATAAAAATCTTCCACTTATATTTTTGAAATTGAACGTTATTTCATGTTATAAAACTTTTTTCTATCCTTCTTTAATGATCTTTGCAAAAAATCAGTTTCAGCCTGAATTCTATTTAGTTTTTTAATTAACTCCTCCACGATATTATTCTAAGAATCAGAGGCACACTATGCTTGAGTATCAACATTATTTTACAAAATTAAAGGCAATGATTGAGCATCTGATATTTGATTTGTATCCTTCTCTGCTGGTTTCTCAACAATTGTGTCCTCATAGTCATGAACAGCTCATCCAAAGAAAATGTTTCAATTAAAAAATTAGTATGATCTTCAGATTGACACTTTCCTTTGTTAACATTTTCATGAGGTTGTTTATCCTCATGAGCATCTACATTCACTTCCTATAATATTGGTTCTTCTAGAAATGTTTATTCATGAATAACTTCTGTTGGTTATTCAGACTATTCTAGAATATATTTATTTCGAGCCACTTCAACTTCTCCAGGCTTTTCCTCTACCTGAGGTAATACTTCCTCTTCAATTTGTGGTACCACCTCAATCTGAGAAAAATATTCTCTTATAAATATGTAGCTTAAATGGTCTCCAGTTTTAATAGAATTTGTTTGAACAAGATACTCACTAGCTTGAGCCACCCTATGTCTTTTCATCTAAAGTCCCTCTTGACTTCCATCATCTGTAGGTGCATCAAATTCTTAGAAATTCATTCTTCTGAAATTTTTTAAAATTTATTTTATATTTTTATTCATCCATTCATTCTTTAGACATTTTTGGTTGCATCCCCTGAGGTGATTCCTAGTCTTCCTCAACTATAATAGGCATAATATTTCCTTTCACTGTACTCAAGAGAAATCCAATCTTCCTTTGAGTTCTAGAATTGAAAAAAATTTGTTGTGGCATCTTACTCTGGAATCCAACAATCAGATCATATCCTTCTCAAATAAAAATTTAGAATTGAACCTTCCAAATGGGTATAAGTTCACTCTTGCATCCGGTCAGAAACAATAATTCATATATCATACCATATATCTAGAGAAGTTCATCTTGATGTCACTCAGAAGTAAAAAATCAAATACATGTATAAAAATAAAATCTTTTCCATTTATAACATTCTCGGTGCAATACCTATTTTCACAAACTTCATAAGTATTTTTTGATCAGGTTCTAAATCCTTGACAATCATCTTTCTTACATTCCTATAACCAAACAGAATTGAAATAATGTCCTTAGACTTATGTACATTATAATGAACATTATTTTAAGTAAAAATGATAAACTCTTTCATGAGGGATGTTTAATATCGTAGAGATTTCCATAGTAGAGATAGAAAAATCTAGATCTTCAGTTTTTGAAATTACTATATTTTCTTCTTCTCCTAGACTAAATTGAACAATTTGGAAGAAATGATATATATCTACGTCATATAAAAATTATGTAGTCTCACCACTGAATGTCTATTCTAGATTCTGAAAGGTGAGGTCTTTCCTTAGCATCAGATTAGATTGGTACAACCATTCTAAGTCAATCACTTTAACTTGTCAGATATTTCTTCCTACTGAGTGTTGACACTTGGCATTGTAGGCTTTTGGTTCATCAGTTCTCCTATTCTAGGCCATAGCTATCTCAATATTCTAAAGGTTTGAAGGTTTAGGGTTTTGATGGTTCATTAAAATGTAGATGAAGGTGATAAGGGATTTCTTATTTCGAAAGGTTTTAATTAAATGAATGGGTTTGGAATTTAAAACGGGTTCTAACAACCTTGATTAGTATGTCATTACGTACATAATAATCATTACATTATTTAAAATAAAATAAAAATGTTTTCGGAAAAAAATTATAGTTGTACAGACAAAATTTGGAATTACTCAAAAAAAATAGTTAAATTATTTAAAATATTAATGATTAATATAAAATGAAATAGGAATTAAAATAATCAAGTAAATAAAATTAAAATTAAATAAAACAATCTCTCCCTTAATAAAATCAATCCTTGTAGTGGGAAGTGGTTTAGTAAAAATATCAGCTAATTAAATTTCAGTACATACATATTCATAGAATATATCCTTTTTAAGAACATGATCTCTTAGAAAACGATGTCTTTTATCAATATTCTTAGTCATAGAATGATTTATAGGGTTTTTCAAAAAATTTATTGTACTTCTACTATAACATAAAATAGGTGTATTATTAAAATTTAGTCCCAAGTCTGTAAGAGTGTTTTTCATCCACAACACTTGTGCACAACATCTACCTGCAGACATATATTCTTCCTTGGCTGTTGATAAGGCAATTGAGTGTTATTTTTTTCTAGACCATGAAACTAAATATTTTCCTAAAAATTAATAGGTTCCTGAGATACGTTTTCTATCTATTCTACATCTTCCAAGGTCAGCATCTGAATATGAAATTAAATTATAAGCAGATATTTTTGGATAGAGAAGATATTGAAAATAAAGTTCCTTTTATGTATCTAAATTTTCTTTTGATGATAGTTAAGTGATATTATTAAGGATTTTATTGAAATATTGTATAAATACGTACTCAATAAATTATTTATGGCCTACTAGAAGTAAGGTATAATAAACCACCAATAATACCTCAATATAACTTGTTGTCAACTCATTTTCCAGTTTCATCCAAATCATGTTTTATATTAGTACATATAGGAGTTGTATATGTCCTTCTGTTTTCAAGTCCAAATTTCTTTAGTAAATAAGTAATGTATTTTCTTTGATTCAAAAAAATTCAAAATATTTTTGATAAATTTAATGTCCTAGAATGAAATTTAATTCTCCCATCATACTCATTTTAAATTCTTTTTACATTAAATTTGTAGACACCTGATAATTTTTTTATTGTTGAACCAAAAATTACATCATCAACATAAATTTGAACAAATAAAATATTAGAGTTTACAGTTTTCATAAGAAATGATGGATCTGGAATTCCAACAGTAAAATCATTTATCAAAATAAAAGAACATAATCTTCCATACCAAGATCTAGGTTCTTGTTTAAGGCCATAAAGAGCCTTAGTATGTTTAAAAACAAAATTGGGTTTTTGAGAATTTTCAAAACCAAGCGGTTGATAAACATAAACTTATTCCATTAAATCACCATTTAAAAGGCATACTTATCATCCATCTAAAATAATTTAATGTTCATATGAGTTGTAGAGGAGAAAAGGATCCCAATGGCTTCAAATATAGCTACATGTGCAAAGGTCTCATCGTAATCTATACCTTCTTCCTGATTATATCCTTTAGCTACTATTATTTCATTATTTCTAGATATTATTCCTTGATAATATTGTTTATTTCTATATAAAAATTTAGTTCCTATAATTGGATAGTTCTATGGTCTTTCAACTAAATCCAAAAATACAATTCTCTTGAACTGGTTTAGTTATTCTTGCATTTCTATCATCCAAATTTCATCAACTAAGTCCTATTCTAATGACTTAGGTTCTAATTGGGATAGAAAGGAAGAAAACTCAAAAATATTTCTTACATTTCTTCTAGTCTTTATTAATGTGTTGAGGTCTCATATAACAGTTTCTAAAGGATGATTCTTTCAGGTTCAAGATAGTCTTGGTAATACACTATTTGATTCATTAGATTCATTTTCTTCTAAATTGGACTGAATTTTATTTATATCTTTTTCAAAATTATATTTGAAGATATCAAGTCTGATTTTATCATTATAGTCAAATTCATCAATTTGGTCTTTCCTTTTCTCAAAGTGATCAGATTCATCAAATTTCACATGAACTGATTCTTCAAAAATACATGCTTTTTATTAAAAAATCTATAGGATTTGGAGGTATCAGAATATCCTAAAAAAATTCCTTCATCGAATTTTGGATGAAACATACAAAGATTGTCCTTAGTGTTTAATGTGTAAACCTTGAATCCAAAAATGTTAATGTATTTTACTTTAGGTTTCCTATTATTCCAGAGTTCATAGGGTGTATTTTTGAAAATTGTGCTTACTAAAACTCTATTGATTATAGAATTGGCTGGTATTATAGTGTCTACCCAGAAATAGGTAAGAAGTATTTATTCATTTAGCCTAGTCCTAGACATTTCCTAAATAGTTCTATTTCTTATTTCAATAATCCCATTATGTTGAGGTTTTCTTAGTGTAGAAAATGTGTGTTTAATACCTAAATTTGAGCAAAAGGAATTTAATTCCAAATTCTCAAATTCTCCACCATGATCACATCTTAATGAAATTATTTTAAATCCTTTTTCATTTTAAACAAATTTAAAAAAACATTAAAATATAGTAAAAGCTTTATTTTAATAATTTAGAAAATAAATCCAAGTAAATCTAGAATAGTCATCAAATAAAACATATACATATAATTTACAAGCCAAAATTTCTATTATTGAAGGTACAAAAAAATCCATGTGGATAAGTTCTAGATTTTTAGATGTATAAATTTTGTTAATAGTTTTGAAAGATGATTTTTATTACTTTCCATGTTTTCATGCATCAAAAAAATTGTCATTATCAAATTTAAGACTAGGTAAATTTAAAACTAGTTTTTTCTTAGATAAATTTTGTAAATCATATATATTTCAATGTCCAAGTCTTATATTCCATATCCAAGATTCATTTATCTTATTAGTTAAACAATTTAATTTTTTTTCACAACGTATTTATGTCTATAGTTTAAACATTATCAGTTTTGGGTGCTCTACATTTAATCATTTTATTTTTAAAACACGACAACAGTTTTTGGAAAAATCACCCAAATAACCATCATCACATAGCTAAGAGATACGTATCTGGTTATGTTTCAATCCTTGTACATAGAGTACTTTATTAATTGAGATAAATTTTGGATCTCCAATAGTTCAAATGCCAATTATTTTACCTTTTTCATTGTCACCAAATGTCATTAATCCTCTATCATTTTGAGTTAATGTTTTAAAGTTTGATGAGTTTACACTAATATTCCTTAATCATCCACTATCCATATACCATATTTCTGTTCAGCGTCTATGACCTGCTTCTTGCAATGATATTCAAACAAAAGTTTGTTTTGGTACCTATATTCTATTGTGTATATAAGTGTTATCTAGAAAAGATCTAGGAATCCAGATTTGCATTGTTTTTCTATAATCAATATAATCATATAAACTGCTTACAACAAAGGCTTTCATAAACCACCTTATTTGAGGTTTCCTTAAATAATATTTTTAATATATATTACTTTTTGTTCCACATTAGTTAAAAATTATACCTTTTTTACTTAGAATAAAATAGTTCTTATATAGTTTGGGTTTCTCACATTTACTACCTTTTTAATAACATTCTTTCCAAGGATTTAATTTATTGAATTTTCTCCTCTTGTAAATACAAGAGAAACATTTTTGTATGTCTCTACTTATGTTTTCAATGTTTTTATTTTAGTTTCATTATCTATACAGTTTCTATTTAATGAGTTATACTTTTCAATTAACTCTTTATGTTGTTTTAGCAGACTTTCTCTTTCTTATAAAAATGTAGTGTGAATATTTTTCAGATTTTTTTGTTTCTCAACTAAGGAATCATATTTCTCTTCGAGAATATTGTAGTAGGATGCTTGTTTATCATTTAATCAACTTGAACATGAATCAGAATCGAATGGGTAATAGGATTGTACCTCACCAGCTTCTACAATAATGCACATATTTTCTTTTAGATTCAATTCTTCTTTTTATGAGTTAGATTGTGATAAGCTACTGGAGTCTTAAGAAACACACAAAGTAACATTCATTTCTTTTTTTCTTTCTGTAATAATCATTGGTTTTGAAATTTTTTTCCCTTTTATCATTTTAAATGAGGACAGTTGGGTCTTATGTGACTCATCTTTTTGCATTCATAGCATCTAAATTCCTTGGGTTCTTTTTCATCTTTCTTGAAGTATTTTCTGAATCCCTTCTTCTTTCTATAGAATTTACTAAATTTTAGGGCTAACTGAGCTAGTTCAACATCTAAATTAGATGAATCAAAATTCTTTGATTCCACTTTGCATTCATTATTCATCTTTACTCTCTTATTTTATGATGTTACCTACAAAGCATTATTTTTTCTTTTAATCAATACTTTAAGATCATTTGCTTCATCTTGCATCTCATATTCATACATCATCAGGGATCCAATTAATTATCTCATAGTTAGATCTTTGACTGGTGATGATTTCCTAATGGCCGATGAAATTTTATTCCATCTATGTGGTAGTACTCTTAGTACTTTTAGGGTTTAATATACTTTTTTGATAAGATCACCCAAGGCAGTGATATTTTTAACAATTTCGTTAATCCTTCCATTCATCTGGGTGATTATTTCTCCTTCAACCATTCTAAATGTTTTGAATTTCAATTTATCTATGACATACCTCATTTTTCTGACATTTTTAGTTCCTTCATAAGAAACTGCAATTGTCTGCCACATTTCATAAGCAGTCGGGCACTATAATAATCTGTTTAATTAATCTGGTCCTAGACCACAGATGATAGCATTCATAATATTATAATTTAGGTCATACTCTATTTCTGTATCTGTATTCCATGTTTTAGTTTTCTCAGGAATTTCATAAGGATTAAGAATTTTTTAGTATACTTTGTATCCATGATTTTTCATATATATGATCATCCTCGACATTCAACATCCATTGTTTTTTCCATTGAAGTATGGATCTCGAACCATTGAAATTCCCTCTCGTGTATCATCCATTGAGATCTCTGAGTATAATACTTTGAAGCTTTCTTCTTGTTATAGCTTTACCAAAATAACCACCTTTGATGCCAATTGTTGGATAGGATTATACCCAATATGCACAAGAGGGAGGGTGAATTGTGTCTTTTACAATTTAATCGAGATTCATAATGATTGTGAAATATGTCATTTTACTTTATCAGAATGTTTATGTAGTGGAAATAAATAGTTATCAGGATGCAATAATTTAAATTGGTTCGGGGAACATAAGTCCTCTAGTCCACTCCACCAAAACTCTACTCGACGGGCTTGGTAAGAGCGGTTCTGAGTCAATATAGTCACAAATAGATCTTGAAATAAAATCATCAACAATAAAAACAATATATTTAATATATATATTCGATGTAGAATGAGAATATTTGACACTTTACTGTTTCTTTAGAAAAAAATATGATAGATCTTGGTAGCATCAGATCTATTTTACTTGTATAACTCTGTAAAAATTTTAGTCGTGAAAAACTCGAGAGCTTGTTCCTCATCTATTTTTTATAATGGTCCATATCTCTCTTTGTGTAATTCAAAATACACAAATATATAAAGAATAAATATGAGTGTTTTCATTTCAATTTTAGATCCACACAAGTCTCCATAAGAATAGTGATATTCAAATGTTTGAATAATAGAGTAGCTGTAACTTCCCTTAATAATCAGCAAGAAATCCTCATCTTAAATAAATCCTTTGAATAAAAAATAAACAGATTTAAATTATTCAAATAAGTGATTTAATATTGGGATTTTAATATGTCTTGAAATTAGCAAGATATTCCTTATGAAGGCTATTTCTCAATAATGTTGAAATTTAAATCAATGACACCAAACGTAGGGTCGAACTACAAATCATTATTTCTCAGAACATAAGGATGAAAATGTAAGGTTGATCACAAAAATAAGGATGACGATCCATTCTTCAAATGTAATGTTGATCTCAAATGTACGGTTTACCATCCATAATTTTCCCTTAAACTTTAAAATGTATGGTATATTATTTGTACTTTCCAATTTAGTAAACCGTATGATAAAAGATCCATACATTTTGATAGAAATTAAGGTTCATCATACAAGTATGGTTGATGATATATACCTTTACGAAGAAAATATAAGGTTCCATACTTACGTAAGGTTCTTCTTCTATACTTTTATAATAATACAAACAAATGGTTCCTTCCACACATAAGGTTCTTTTACCATAATTTTCTGATCATGAATGTTAGATTATACATACTTTTCTAGAATCCAATAAATTTAACGTATAATTTTATCCTTATCCTACACTCTTCAATGTAGGTTATGAATAGTGTTTCCATAACATTCTTAAATCATTTATGAATACATTTTCAAATATTCCTTGAAGTTTAAATGCTTTAATATTACTCAAAAATATAAAGAAAATTAATTTCCTGAAATATACACAAGGTAAAATCATTATAATAAAAAACAATGGTATTTTTGAGAAATAAAATCATCATAAAAATATAGAGTATTGTTCGCAATAGTCTCCTCATAATAATAATAAAATAGATTGTTGTTGAGAACAATATTTTCTCAAAAATAGCTATAAGAAAACACCCAAATAATTATTTTTTTCAATATACATGGATGTTCAAACAACCATTGGAGATTTTTCAATGGTGATATAAATTGTCACAGTTTTTTATTGGGAATTTTTATGTGGAATTTTTTATAGGAGGTTGTTTATTATAACCATGTAGGAATAATTATTTGGTGGCAGTTATTAATAACCTCTAAAGAAGATTCAAATATATTAAAATAGTCTCCAATAAGTGTGAACTATAACATATATTTTTATATATTTATCATCATTTTTATATTCCAATATATCCTTCGGCGTTAGTTTTATATATTCCACATATATTGTAATAAATGTAAGTCATTGGATCCATATTTTTTTATTCTCATGGTATTTTATAGTATATAAATTTAGTTTAAACTGAAACTAAGAAATTAGTGGAGGTTTTACAAAATTATAAATAGTTTAAACCACGAAAACAATTATATAAATTCATAAATTTCACACTGCAATTCAAGAATCTATACTCTAGATAAAAAATATAATTATTGTAATGCCCAGACCCCAGAAGCCCAGAGTCAGTGTATTATATTATTATTTTGGAATGATTACAAGGAATAAATCCACAAGGACTGATTACTTTAGTAGTCTAGGAAAGATAAATAGCATGCACGATAACAATAATATACTGGGAAATATAATATAAAAATATGATACATAGAAAAAAGAAAAGAACATCATCCTTCAATCTTAATCAAAGGATTTATCTTCATAACCTTTGAAAAATAATCATAATAAGGTTGGGATCAAATGAACAGTAAGTGTAATAAAAGAGGAATCAATAAATAGCAAATGAGAATAAATTAACATGGCATGGAAAATAACTGATAACACATTCCATAAAAGTAACTAGAAAAGGTAATATCTACATTTAAAGTTATGAAGATGAAAACACATTTCATTTGATCATTGAACTGAAAAAGAAATGAATCCACATATATGTCGACACAAAATCCAATGGATAAATAAAAAATTTCAATAAAGAAATTTATTAATTTTCAGATGGCATGTTTCTTTGGAATCTAATACAATTACTATCATGAGATAGTTTAAACATTTCTGATTTAGCCATCTAATTCATCTCATGAGACCATCAATGCATCGAGGGGCTTGCATTAACTGGTCCCCAACATGTACGACTTGATTTTAATAGGACCAATCACATATAGGTCATGTATAAATAATTCCTAATAAATTAAATAAACAATTTTCCTTATCAAAATGTATCTATATTGAATAAAAGATACATATTTTTCAATAATTTCCTAGTTAATCAAATAATTATCAAAGTGAACTCTATATGTAAAATGGTATATGATTAAGGAAACAATAATATCCATTCTGTGAGAATATAGATATTCAAGGTACTTTTAAATTAACAATGATAAAAAAAAGTTATTATCTCAATAGAAAGCTAAGAATCACAAAAGGAAGTGATATTTCTATGATAATCATTAAGAACATTGTTGAGGAAAATAATATTTGAACATTACAAAGTGTCCCATAGAACATTAAAATATTTAAATAATAATCCCCAAGAAAGAATAAAATAAAGCTAAGAATATATTGTGATTAATGTAATTTATGATATAACCATAAAATGGTTGAAAAACACCATATAAAAGTGAATTAGTGCATAATTAGAAATAAGAGTCAACAGAATGTAAATTGAGAGAAATCCCTTACATCTATGGTGACGTATGAATTGGAAGACACAAAAGAAATTATTAAAAAAATGAAATATTTAAATACCATGAATATCAATATTACATTATATATTATATAAAAATTTAATTATATATGCTGCAAAAATAATTAAGTGGTAAATATGACATTTATCTCACGAATGTAAAAAGTGATATGAAAATACCTTAGCTTAACCTTCCTTTTGTTGTGTGGTCTTTATCCACCTGTATAGTGGTTTAAAAAATATTACAACAATATTCTATAACCATACTAATGTTTTTAATATTATATATCATATTCATATGATATCTTGTTACCCGTTTGTTAGAAATCATTCATTATTTTCAAATTTTTGGGTGTTAATTGCCTAGTTTTCTCAAGTATGTTTTGACTTGTTATTTGATTTTCTAATTACACTAATCATGATTTCATCATATCCAGAATTCAATAAAAGAATTAATTATATTATTTATTAATAAAAATTTATTTTTAATAATATATAAATTTTGTATATAAGAAATGAAATACACCGTTCATGGAGATGGTAGGTCGTATGTACTCATGAAAGCTACTTTCAATTATTTGTCTTCATAAAAGAAATAAAAATAAATGATAAATATTTATATTATATTTCCAGTATCATATATATGTTATATATGTTACATATTTTTATTAAAATCTTCTTAATATGTTCTATGTATAGTGTGAACGAGTCATATCAGTTTGAGGAGGCGGCAGTACACACTTCTATAAATGATGTAATCATATTTATACAAAATAGAATGTATAAGGTTATATGCTATAAAATAATTATATGATCATAAATAAATAATAAATATAATATATAACATATATAAACATAGTCTCCATCATAATCCCTCCTATGAGAGGTGGTAAATGGAAAAATTATCAATCACTGTTTTTTGAGGCAATAGTTCACCTTACACAGAAATGGTTTATTCTTTAGCCAATATATAAAAGTGTGTGTAATTTGACGTCTAACCATTTTCATAAAATATCCTATTATATTCAATATAGTTTTTCTCTTATAAAACACTACAATATTAATATTTTATGTGATGGAGAATTGAAATAAAACTAAAGAGCTTAATGAAAGTTGTTACCTCTTAATTGGGTAAATTTATATAGTTTATACCAAAAGGCATCCTTTGATGGATTTTTATCCAAGGTGAGGCTTCTAAGAACATGGGTGGGATTTTTAAAATATATTTAGAAGATATTTTTTGAGAAAAAATGGCTTGAATGGTGTGATTAAGTTGGAGGAGAGGAGGCCATTATAGTGGGGGAGATGTGACACTTTTGAAATATTTTCACAATGGAATTACATACACGTATCTCATATTTAAAGTGGATATAATAATGGTAAAAATCATAAAAAATGGAGTATAGTTTCTAAATATTTACATAAAATTTATTTTGGATAAGTTTAAAGGTTATTTTAGTCATTAATTTTAAGGTTTAGTCCTCTGTTAATCTTAATTTTCTCTTAATGGTTGTAATTAATTTTAATCACTTTTATTCGTCAAAAACTAAGTTTATCTTATTATAAATTTTAGTTTATTCTGATTACATATATTGAATCAATTTTTACAAATTCAAATCATTGAAGTGTTAGAAATTAATTTAAAATCATCACGTTGGTGGGATGACATAGGGGTTTTAATGTAGAAACGTCAAAACGTTTGATATGCTTTTGTATTGAATTTCAATGTAAAATTTATTTTAATGAACTAAATTTTGTTAATGTATAAACATATAATATAATTAAAATTTAAAACCAATATAAAACATAATTTAACCATATATATAAATTACTTGGAAAGGCAGTTCTGAAATAAATTTCATTATTTTTCACTATTCAATAAAAAATGAAACATAATTTAATAATGCATTATTATTTGGTGAAAATCGGTCTTGCATTAACACAAGCTATCATGGAAGGTCTCTCTTTCTTGTAATGAAAGTTATCAAGGAAGGACTCTCTTGTGTTTCATTAAAGATAAATTAGTTTTCTGGGCATTACAATCTATATAATTTATTATATTTATTTAATATTACAAATATATTATAATGTATCGGGTTAACATATTCCCCTTTTACACATGGTGTTACGTGTCAAAAAAACTGTTTAATATAAAGTTGTACTTTCAAATTTTGGTGTGTTACATTCTAACCACCTTAAATAAATTATTTACCCATAATTTAATCATGATCTCAGTAATAGAGGGGATAATATTCGAAAATAAACTATAATTGAATGACTCATATCATAAATTGGTTTAATGACATGTCTTCTTAATAAGATAGAAAGTAAAGTACAATGGTCCAGTAACTAGGATCCCCAGTTTGAGCACATAGGTTGTAATTAAATTTCATCCTAGCAATTTAATATTGATATCAGTAATCGATAGACTAATAATATAAATTAAACTATTATTTAAATACCTACATATTAAATAGGGTTAATAATACGTCTTCTTATTAAGATATAAAGGATAGTATAATGGCAATCTAACTAAGTTCCCTAGTTGGAGAACAAAGATGGGAAATATAAACATCGATATAGAGAGAGAATCTAACAATTAAATTCTGATGGAGCATTCTAAATAAAATGGTTAAGATAAAGATAGCAATCACTAGGTTGTAAATATCGGATAATCAAAGGGGCCATTTGATTCATCATAAACGAAGGTGCTAGGAAAACATTTTTTGTTTCAAGTTCAATATTTCCTGGAGTTGAGAAATTCTTTCACACTCTATGAATATTAGTAAATATAAGTCTCTATTAACATAAAAACAATATTATTATTTGGTTTTCCCTAGAACTATTTCTATTTAATATATTAGAATAATATTCATCATATAGTGATGTAATATATCGATCTCTAAACCCAGTTCCAAATGCCCTATCAACACGGAAAGGTAAGAAGCTAAAAACACATTCCATTTAATCAGTGTACTAAATATGAAATACGTCTATAAATATGTCGATGAAAAATATAATTTATAAATAATAATAAAATTTATCATTAATCGAAAGTCTTAATTATTGAATATCTTTTTTCCTATGCACATGATACCTTTACCATCAATAGATAGTTTAAACTTTTCTGATTTGTATAACTAATTCATATCATGTGACTATTGATACATTAAGGGGATAACATTAACCATTCCCTAACCCATAATAAATTCATTAAAAAGTATGAAACCCATGTTTTCTACGTCCAAATAATTCCTTATGCATTGAATAAACAATTTTCATCATCAAAATGTATCCATATTTAATAGAAGAAATATATTTATCAATAATTCCAAAATTAATCAAATAACTATCAATGTGATCATATTCTGTAAAATGTTAAATTATTTTAGTAATAATAATATCAATTGTGTGATAATATGTATATTAAAATTACTTTTTAATGAAAATTATTAAAAGTTGATTGTTTCATTATAAATTTAATAATAATAAAATTTATTGATATTGTAATGATAATAATTAAGAACATTCTTGAGTGAAACAATATTTAATCATTCCAAAGTGTCCCATACCAATTAGAAATATTTTAATAATAATTCCCATGAAGGAATAAAAAAAACTTATTGTATCATGGGATTTAGTGAATTCGTGATTTAGCATGTCAAGTGGCTTTATATAATCCATATTAAATTGATTTGCTGCATAACAACAAATGAGTCCCAATAGATTGTAAATTGAGATGAAATACCATACCACTATGGTAACATATGAATTCGAAGACACAAAAGTATTTATTAACAAATGAAAAATTTAAATACCATAATGATAAAATAATTGATGATATATTATATAAAAAAATTTATTAGATTCAACACAAACAAATGTAAGTGGTGAATATGAAATTTATCTCATGGATGTAAAAAGTGAGATAAAAATCGCGTACCTTAACCTTAATTTTATTGTGTGGTATTTATCCTTGTTTATATGGGGTTGAAATATGTTATTAAATTATAACAGAACCATACTTATGTTTATCATATTATATATCATTTTATTATAACATCTTATTATCCATATTTTAACATTCATTCATTATTTCCACTATTTCAGGTGTTAATTTCCTAGTTTTATCAAGTATGTCATTACTTTTTATTTTCTTCTCCTATTACATAGATCCTGATATAACCATCTCTAGAATATAAAATAGGACCTAATTATCTCATTTATTTTGTACATGTGTATTAATGAATAATCAATAATGTTTGTAGATAATAAATAAGATGCATTGCTCGTGGAGAGGGTAGGTTTTACGTACACATGATTGCAACATTTATTTGTTTTTCATATTAAATGAATAAAAACATAAATTATAAATAAGTATATTATAATAACATTATCATATTTATGTTATATATGTTATATATGATTATTAAAACCATCCTTAATATGTTCCATGTATTTCATAAATGAGTCACGTCGCTTTGATGAGTTGGTAGTCCACACTTCCACAAACGATATTATCTTATTTATAAAAACATTAAAGTATAAGGGTATGTGTTATAAAATTATTAAAGAATCTTAAATTAAAAAAAATATCATATTTAAACTATATTAATAGAGTTTCCATCATAATTTTCACCACGAGAGGTGGTAATGGGAAAATGAACAATCATCATTTTGATGGTAGTAGATCATCGTATAGAGAAACAATATGTCCATTACCCATTAGATAGATGTGAATGTATGTTTTTTTTCAAAACCATAGCATAAAAACCCTAGTATACTAAGGATACTGGTGTTTTTATACAAATTTATAATTATAATAGTTGAGGGGTGGAGAATGGAAATAAATCTAAAGAGCTTATGGAATGAAGTTGCCTCTTAATAAGGTAACTTCTTTTGGTTTGTACCTAAAGGATTCCTCGGATGGATTTATTCCAAATGGGGGGATTATGGGATGAGGGTAGTTATTTATAAATTATATTTGGGTATATATCAGTCAAGAAAATGTGGATTGGGGGTGTGAGGAACTAGGAGGAAAAGAGGCCTTTTTATAGTAGTGGAGGAGTGAGACGCTTGTAATACTTTAGGAATGGAATTCCATACACTTTTTTAATAATTAATGCTTCTCCTAAAATGGACCTAATTCGATCCGACGGACTATAGGGTCTAAATATGGCCATAAAATGTCTTTTTGACAATTTTTTAGTCAATTTAGGCCATAAGATTATGGTTTAGTATTTTATTAAGTTTAATTTTCACTTAATCGTTTTAATTAATTTTAATCTCTTTCAAAACTATCTTTGGTAAAAAAACTAATTTGACATTATTATAAATTATAAATTATTTTTATTCCAAATATTTAATTCATTTTTCAGAATTCTAATCACATTAGTGGCAGAAATTAATTTTAAAAACATCCCGCTGGAAGGACAGCAATGTGGGTCTTTATAGTAATAAACACCCAAAAGATTGATAAGTTTTTGTACTCATTTTCGATCTGAAATTGATTTAAATGCCCTAAATTTTATTACTAAATAATATATGATCTAATTAAACATTAATACTAATATAAACCCTAATTTTTCCTTATATATAAATTATATGAAAAGTATTTTTTTAACTAAAATTAATTATTTTCACAGTTCAATAAAAAATAAAACATAATAAAAAAATAAAAAAAAGTAAGGAAAACATAATTTTTATATTTATATTTCAAATATGAATTTTATTTTGATATATTAAATTGATAAAAGGGTAAAAAGTTTATTTAAAATGGGTTCTATAATGAATGGAAAAAACAACCTTTATAAAAATATAGTATATTATGTTTAAGGTTAGGTTTGTTCTTATCTTATTCCTATCAAATATAATGGATAAATATCAAAAATATTTAATTAAATATATAAAATATATATTTCTATAAAATATTTAACTAATTTTAATTAACTACGTTTACCATGAAAAAAATCATTTTCCAATCATAAAAATAATAATATTTCATTTTATATCAAATTGGTTGTTAGTTTTGTTTCTCATTAATTTGTAAATAATGAATTAATTCATTATTTATACAAACCATAAATTTTCATATGTTAGTAAATACTATTCATAACCACTAACATAATATCTAGGTTATATCATATTGTATTAAATAATAATAATTTAATAATACATTACTATTTGGTGAAACTCGATCTTGCATGTAACACAGGCAATCTTAGATGGTCGCTATTACAGGTATGAAAAACTATAGAAGAAGCTCACTCTTTAATTTAATGGAATCTTACATGGTGTTTCATGAATTAAAAACTATATAATATATTATATTTATTTAATATTGTAAATATATTCTAATGTATTCAGTTAATATATCCCCTTTTTACACTTGGTGTTATGTGTCATAAACACTATTGATTATAATGTTGTTCCTTAGAATTTTGGAGTGTTATAATTACAAATAAATGTGAAAATATAAATTTACTCACAATTATAAAGACAACTTACACTATATTACAATATTTTATACACATAAAAAAGTATTATATCATCTATATAGGTATTTAAATAACCCATCATTACATTCAAATGCCATAATACAATAAGATGTATAGATTTAACACTAATTATTACATAAAATACTGTTAGGAATTGAATCTGTGTAAATGTGGTACCCTTATAATGATATATTCTCCTCATACTAATGAATTAAAGCCTATTATGCATTAAATTATAAAACATAAAAATATATATTATATAATATTTAATAATAAAAAACAAAATACAAACCAGAAAATTTTGTACATTCTAAGACTATCGTATCATTGATTAAATCACATTGGTAATACTCCCTGATGTGTCCATAAATAAAGTAGCTAAAGAATCCCCCACTATAGAAAACTAATAATTATAGGATCTCATGTGTGACTCATACTCATGAACATTGGTATCCAAAAAAACAATTTTTTATTCTGATGTTGGATCATGAACACTACTTAGACTAGGGGTTGGGTAAGGTCTCCAAGTGAATGATATCATACAACACCCAAGGATCCAGTATGAGGATTAGACAAAACTCGTCATATGTATATGAATATAATCCCATTTCATACATCTTATCCAATAACATCGATTTGGGAAATTGATGATAACTGTGATGGATTTACATCACATGATTACTTAATTTTATCCTATACAATGAAAACTATAAAATAATAAATTGATTTAATAAAATAGAATAATAATTAAATTATTTTAGTAATATTCTCTGATTAGTTTCATTATCGTTTCTCTCATCTATCTTTTTATGCACATTGAACCACATCGCGGTCTTCCCAACATGAGGACTAACCTTAAAATCATATAACAATGAAGCATAAAATCCATAACTATAAAATCATAATATCTTAAAATTAAGAACATATATATCATATAATAATTAAAATATTATCATTTTCTATCATATATTTATAAGACTCTTTTACCCTAATATGTGTGGGATTATCTGTTTATCTTTACTTCTTGTTGTTTTCCAAAAAAATTTGAAAAAAATGAAGATATTTTTTTATGAAATTTAATTTGACTATAAAAATAATAATATGATTTATAAATTCATAGGAAGCTAAAATATCAATATTATAATAATCAATGGAATCCTAGTCAATAATATACTTCCACTTCTCTCTAGGTATCCCATCTGGTGCCATATGATACATTTTTTTGAAGGCTTGATGAGTATTCACTGAACACACAACATAGTCTATACTTGAGATATTTCTATTTTCCATAATCAATTAAATGTAAATTGAGAAAAAATGGTTTCATATGACTCCAAAAGAAAATTTACTATAAAAATTTAAAACATATTAGATAAAAAATCTATATAGTAATATCAAATTAATGAAAAAAATTAAATATTTATTTTTATGTACCGTTATTTTATTATTAATGATATTATTATTTAAATTGATTGAATCATGTATCCATTCATGGTAATGATGGGTAGGGTCATCATTTCAAATTATAGATTATCTAATAACTACCCATACATAACTAGTGCATCACTCATAGAAACCCTTGAATAATTAAATGATACTACAACATTTAAATTATTCATCCTCCAAACATCTTTTGTTAACATTTTTTCTATTATTTGGTTATTTATATATGCAAAAAAACATTTTAAATAGATATTATATCTATTTAATAAATAATCTATTAAAAATTTCATACATACCAACAACAGTCACCCACCCATACTCTTTTGATGATATTAGTGAAAAATATGTATAATCGAGTTATGCTCTTCTACTAGTTAGGTTGACGGCTCACCACCCATTTCCACTAGCCCTATATTAGTTTTAAATGTACCTATAGTAGTGGTAGACATACATAATAGGACTTTGATCATAACTAGTTGTATTTTAATACCTCATTACCTTTTCTTAGGGATTATTTCAGTTATTTTTGAGTTCCCTATTTTTTATGGTCTTCCTATAGAAACTCGGTTATCATTTATCTTTTATAAAGAAGACAAAATATATTTTCTATAGGTCTGATTCTAGGAAATGGGTTAATAGGGAATGAAGTATTTACACACCGTGTAAAATTTTCATGTTGAGTAGTGATCAAAAATAAGATTTTAATAAAAAGGTGATGAATTGTTTGATGTATTTGACCTTCATGGATTACATACCATGTAATGGGATTAAATTCAATGTAATTATTTTTTATCTATTTTTTAGGATGTTGGGATAGAACTAAATTATTAATTAAATTATTCATACATCCCTCGCACATCTAGATCTCACCGCATGTGATTTTGGGGGATTTCCCTCCTTTTGGATCATTCATTTAGTGATCGATCGTCAGAGATATTATGGTGCGCTTCTCTAGGTAACTATTCCTGATGTAGTTTATTTTGGTTGTTGGAGTGTTCTTGGACATGTTTATGACTTTGGTTCAATATATATTACAAATTTCTATCAATCCATTTTACTTTGATTTCATTCTTAGATTTTCAAATTAAAATCTATGGATTTGAAATCATTGTTGTCTAAGGCATCTAGGTTTATACAACATTCAGATATATTTTTTTCTACATCAGTTTAATTATATTAAACTCCTAGTTTTACAATAAAATTATTTTGGATTGTTCTTTAAATTTAAGTGATAAATGTGTTCCTTGGTTTTTTTGGAAAAAGGTGCATGTTATTAAAGGGTATTTCTTTAAAAACTAGTTTCAACATGAATTGCAGATGTTATTTGGAAATGGGATTTCAAACACCTAAAGTAGATTATCTTGGTTTCATAAATAATTCATTATTTGTGATAATGGTTTTAAATTTTTAATTAACAAATTTAGAACATATGTGTAGTTTCTTATGTTTAGGGACTAGATGAAATTCCAAGGGAATTTGAATTTTGGAACGTGGTGGGCAGTCTATTTTCTAAATTGAACAATGGGACCTAAATATGATATTATAAACACTTAAATGTGTTTTTTATGTTGTTAAATTTCCAATGGGTCCTAGAGGTGTTCCATCACGTTTCTAGAGTGTTGGACCCTCGAAACCTCAATTGTGTGGGAGTTTTTAGGGGAAAACGATTTGTTTGGAACTATGTGGTCCCTAAGGAACACTATAAAGCCCAAACTAGGGAATGAGGAAGTGCCACATGGTTTATTCTAACCATGAATAATTCCCACTTGGACTTGTTCTATTTTTTATGTTTTTGACAGTCATACAATTCATTTTTTTCCAACGTTTCCCAAATTTTGTGCATGAATAGTGAAACCCCCTTCTTGGGAAGTGCCTTAGAGCACAATTAGTACACACTTTGGCCAACCATGAACCCCTTTGTGTTGTGTGAAATTATGTTACCACCTATAATGTTCCAAATTTCTAAATTCCTCTTTGTTCCTCACTTCTTCCAAGTGGGATTCTCCACCTTCCTCATGTTTGAGACTTCCTCTGATCCCTAACCTAAGATTTTCTCTCTCTCTTCTATAAATTATTTAAACAAAACATTGTTAGTCCTTATTTATTTCTCTATATAATATAATTATGCTTATTTATTATGTTCCTCATTTATCATTACTCTTTAGCTTAATTATTGTGCGAGATCATTTTGCCCTTATTCAAGGAGAATGTGTGTTTCTTTATTTTCTCTCAAATCGAGCCAAATAAAAGGTTGATATCTAACATGTGGGTCATCCTTGGTATAAGGTAGGTGTTCTAGTTTCTTTTTTTATTGTTTCATTTCATATTATATGGTGCAACATTGGGCCATGTGTTGTATCCTTCTAGTGATGCCTCTAACTTGTTAAATTAATTTAATATAAATTGGTTTCATTATTTGGTTTGACCATAGTGATAAGAGAATAAACCAATTAGTTAATATCCTTAACTCTTTCCACTTTAATGGGTGTGTTTCCTCCTTTCAGGGCCAAATTAACATGATCCTTAATTGATTAAACACCCATTAGGGTATGTTCCACCCTTAATAATTAAATTACATTAATGAATAGAATTATTATGGATTGATGGACTTGAGTTAGTCCCTTAGGGTTAATGTCTATACATTATTCCATTGTTGAACTCCTTAAATTAAATGAATCTGATTTAATTGATTGAATGAAACTAATGCAATGATTTATGCCTTATTCTTATCTCTTATAACATTTGTCTTATTCTTATGCTTATTTTATCAACCTAATTGCTTATTCCCTACAACTTGTTCCATACTCTTATGAATTTTATTAATAAATTTTTCCTTTTACCTCATATATTATCCTTTTAGCTTATACATTTCAATATTTTATACCTTTATGGGGTGTTTCTTATTTCCATGTGTCAATTCCTTTTACTATAGTGCTTATTTTTACGCTTAGTTCCTTGTGTATATTGACTTATTCTATAGTTATTTGTCTTTTATTAAATTATTGTATAGTTTTATTTTATTTATGTATGTGATATGTATTGGTGGTGATTTGTGAATACAATTACTATTCCATATCTACTCGTGGTCAAGAAGAGAAAATGGGTCCCAATTTAAGGACAACATGGATGGAATCACTGACCACATCTTGGAACCACCTAACATTCCATGGGTTATGAATTATCTTTCCTTGTATAGGATCTTTGAGTAGAATATATTATACTCATGAGTGACACTTGTTCCTTAGGGTAGAAACCATGGATGGAATATTTGGCACAATGTTTATGACATGTGTCAAGTGGTACATGGTCCCCTGCGTGAGATACAAGGTATGTACATAGAGTTAACATGCCAATAATGACATGAGGGATGCTGATATGGGTCACCTTGGACAAACTCAGAGGTATTTGTTTTATCAAGGTCTCTTATAGATTCACATGGGATTCCATTGTGCATCGGCATAGATGTTCTTAAGATTCTGTAACTGTAATTGACAAATCTTTGTATGGATTACTTATGGTGAATTTTAATAAATATTTTCTAATTACAAATGTGAATTATTGAATGATGTCCATGGGGTTTGATCACTGAGGAAGATCACAAGAATGGTGTCAGATCACTTCGGTTACTTTACTTATATGATTCCATGTGCATTTTATACTTCTCATATATGTTTCCATATACAAGATATCTATATTAGTGTGAACAAGGTATAATCATTCAGGTATCCATTTAGTAACCCATACCTAAGTGTTATTTATTTTTTTATTTTTTTATCACCTCATAGTCACCTATGTTGGAACACTACCCTTTTATTAAGAACAAAATAGTTTGATCTATACACCATTTGTGGTGGGCTAATGGGATTGTATCTCAAACCATTCTCTAGAATCCATTACACTACGGTACCTTAGCAGTTCAATATTCTTGTATGTCATTGGATTTGTTGTTTGTGTTGTTATATGTACGTGGGGTCTTGGGAGCACAGGACTGAGCAGGTTCTCTTGATGCTCATGGATTTTTCCTTTTGGATCATTTAATTTTTTTTATTTCATAGCCAATTGTATTTTCTAATTGTAATTTTTAAAATCAACTAATATGAACGCATTATTTTACTTATTGGTGTTGGACATTTACTTTTGGTTCAATTTTTATTAATATTATTCTGCTGCTCTATATGTCATTTATTACTTCATATAATATTGCTTCATTATTGAATATGCCAATGTGATACTCTAACAAAGAGGGTATATTCTCCCCCACCATACAACCATTATACCCTTGATGCTATTTGGAAGCCTATGGAATACATGGAGGTACACATGGGGTAATTTGGTGACAAGTCAGGCTACTAGTTTAGTGTTTAGTTGATACAATTCATGATAAAGTGAAATCATTGCTCCCCTTTTCCTTTTTCTTACTATTTTAGGATTGGTAGATAAGAGACTATCATTTTTTCAATGCATCGAAAATAGCCATCCAAGGGATTGATAAACCTACATATGGGGAAAATTCAAAGTGGATAGGGATGGAATTTTTGTTCATACAGATTCGAATTATAGTTGATTTGATTTTACTTTATGTTTATGTAGTGATTTCCACTAATTAATGATTTATTAGTTTTATATTTACCCTTTGCCTGGTATAGAAATTATTTAGCATTACCTGCATCATCTCATGCACTTAAAAATTTACATTCCATGTATATTCAATGCCATATAGATTTAATTGATTGATTATTTGAAATTGCTAATGTGCCTTATGTGTTAATTGATTGGCTGTCGTATTCCATGTTGGGTGATCTTAGTAACTTGATTAGTTTTCAATTTATTTATATATTTTAATCGCATTCCAGGGTAATTTAAATGTTCATTCTTATCTTGTATAGAATCCTTTGGTGTTTACACTACTTATTTGGTAGCATATCCTATTACATTATCCTGATTCTCTATGAATTTATAATATTTCTTTGTATTTACTACTTTGTGTAGCATGTCTAGTTTTTTATCAACTTTAAGTAATTGATAAGAGTATTATTTATAACTTTCCAATCACCTACACATGTTAACATGGGATGAAAAGTGTTTGTGTCAGATAAATGGGGGTCAACCTAAAAATTTTATGATGTATGTGAGCCTTTTAAATTGAAAAATTAATGACCCATATAATAAAACCATTTTAGAATAACCCTATATAAATAAATTCTATTGTAAAAATGTTAAATCTATTTAATTTTCCATTATTTATAAATAAATTAGTTGTAATTAATTATAACCCAAATATCCCATTTGTTATGTTTATGGGAACTTTATGAGTTAGAACAGGGTGGCCCATATAATTGAACCATTATAGAAGCACCATATATTTTTAAAGGCTTTTTCATTAATTTTTAGGATGTTAAATTATCTTTTATCTAATATATAATGGTTATAGTAAGATAGAAACTTCCAACAACTTGTAAAGTGAATTGGTGCATTCTGATATGAGAGGTGGCAGCCCATAGAAATTGAAGCCTTAGTTATGATCCGTATATATATATATATATTGAAATTTTTTTCAATATATAAGTTGTTAAATTTTGACCATTGAATGAATTGGTCACCCTGTTAAGGATTAGACCTATTTTCTTGGGCTAAATAACCCGAATGGATAAACTCTAAAATGAACAGCTGGACCCAAGTAGGTCATTTGGGGAATGTTACTTATCAAATAAACTCGTTAAAGGTGTTTTTAAAATATAAATGTTTAAAATTTTTTGGTCTATTTTAAATGAATTAAAATTGCCTTAACGAGACCATCATAAGTCATCCTTTCTTTTTTATTCCTTAGTACCCAACCCCACGGAGGTATAGATGCACCTTGTAGTGATAGACTTTTAATGTTTTCTAGGTTCCAATATGGCACTACATGAAAATTTGAGGTTGCATCCCTACTGACCAGACCTCTTCAATTAATAAGGTTTCTTTTCTTTCTTTTAGCTGTAAATTGTGTTAGACCTTATATATAAATGAGTAGTGTTTAAAATGTGGTTTTGTGATAAAAATGGATTAATTATAATGTGATTTCTATAAATGGTAATGTTTAAAAGAAATCCGAAATATCGATCCTATTTTTCCTAGTTTCCATAATTAGATGCTTTTCTTTATGACCGGTATTAGTTTTCCTTAAGACTAAACTTTTAAATTTTAAGAAGTTAAATTAATTTTTGGTTCAAGCTTTAAAAGAAACCTTAAGTGGTGTTTTATCCTACTCTGATGTATGGTTTGTTTAAATCCTTTATATGTGTTGATTTTTAATCTCCCTTGAAGGGGAAATGATAGCACTATCCATAGGCTTATTAATTTTTAATAATGAAACTAAATGATATGAAATTAATCCTAGTGAGTTTTCTTAGGGATGATCTCATTTTAGTTCTATGATTCCTGTTTCAGTAAGGGGATATCCCAATATAGGTTGTGGTCTTATATCATATATCCTTTTATAGTTTATTATGTGTAGTTATCTTGCATTGTAATGTTTGGGAGACAATGTATCATTTAGGAATCATAGTTTTAAAATAAATCATTTTTAGATAGGTGGTTATGTAGTGTTTTGAACCTTTTTTGGGCATGAGCACCATGTGATGATCAATTTTAGTAGCTTAGACATGCTAAGGCACGATCAACTGCTAGTTAGGTTGTTTGACCATCCCTTTTCATTTCACTTCAGTTATGGATTACTTGGTACGTCTTATTTTAGGTTAATAGTTATATGGGGTGATATGGATTTATGTTTGAAAATTTTTAGTCTATTCGATGCATGAATTCATATGGTTAATAAGCCTATAGTTAGTATCAAGGATCTATTATTGTCCAGGTGATCGTGGTGTAATATGAATCAACACATGTGATACTATCATGTTATTAATGGATATAAAGAACTATTTGTGTTCAGTGATGACTATTTAATATTGATATATTGTGATTGAATTATAGGTCATCTCTAGATTATGTTACTTGATCTTATGATGATACTAAAATCTTCCCAATTCTCAGGAAGACATTCTCATAGGATCAGGTGTTTGACACACTGGTATGTTTCTCTAAATTTTATTCCAAATGCTATGGTGTAAGTGTACATAGATCAGGAGGAGGATCACATGTACATCTTAGTGTAAATCAAATCTAGTGATCTTGAGTGGATGGTTATATCTTTATTGTTATTTTAACTCTTTTTTGAACATGATGACCACCTCTATGAATTGAGACCAGTGGTTAATAGAGTGTGAGTCCAAGTATGAGATATATCTCTACAAAATCCAAAGTTAAAGAAACCCCTAGGGTGGTGATAAGCACTTTAAATATGGTTAAAAGATTCCTTCTGAGTATAAAAATCCAAACTATGAAAATACCATTTTAAAATGGTAATTATTGCTTAAAATTATCGTGTGGTTAGTAATCTCTTCTGATTAAGTCAGTGATTTCTAGACAGAAAAATGATGTTGTTCATGGATATATGCATAACCTAGGAAGACACCTTCAGTTATGGATAGTCCATGGCTGTTGTCATTGAGGGGCTATAGGGTTCCTTTGGTGGTGAAGGTATCATGGTCGGGTTGTTGAAGGATTAGTTGGAAAGCCTAGATTTTTCTTCAATAATTCATCCATTAGTGGTTCAACTCTTTATCTATTTAATGGATGGGTGGAAACCATATCCGGAATATAGTTTTGATATATATGAAGTGTCTCAAGTCTTATATAAAAATCATTCAATCATTTTAGTGTATTTTTTTCTAAATGATAATCATGTACCCAATCTTGATGTCATATGGGTGCACTGAGACTATTTCAGTTGTAATCCTCATAAAATTTTAAAATTTATTTATCTAGTTGGGTGGTTGCTATTAGATTATTCTACAAAATCATGGTTATAAATAAAAGTTTTTTTAATCCGAGGAAAAATATTTGGATTCCCAATTAGGAATTTCATTTTCAAACCCATGGACACCAGTTTTTTCCTTCTTGACTTCATCATTAGGTGTATACCACTTTGGACTCATTTTATGTTCATAGTGTGTGGATGTTTTTATTTATACCGATTCCATTTTTTTAAAACACCTTAAGAGATTGCTTGGATGATCCCCTTGAATGTATATTGATGATTTTGAGTTTACCCAGAGTTACAGTTCTTCTCAGATGAGGTGATTTAAGGGTAATGACCCATGTTCGATGGGTCTGGATTGCACCCATGTTCATACTGGGTCATAGCATATTAAGGTGGGTTTTTTTCTATAAATGTCACTAGAGGCCGGTTATATTCTTCACTGACCATTAATGGTGAATTATTATGATTCCTACATCTAAAGGAATTAGGTTTATCTTTTTAAAACCACCAGTCATCAAAGCAGAGAGCTTTGAGGGTTTTCTACCAAAGGTGGTTTGACTGGTTTTCTCTCTCCATCTCTCTATCACATTCCATATGTAGTAGGATATGAACCTCTTAATATCATGATTCTAGGTTGAGGAATGTGTGGCATGTGTTGGACAATACGTTCTATGAAAATTTAGCTTGACCAGGCCTCTCAAGCTATTTCATATTCAACTAGTCATTTAATTTATGAATCATGGTAAGTGTATCATTGTAATTCTAAGGTCGTGCATTAACTGAGATTTTGATGGTAGAGATATTGTGTTTCAAACAATGCCTTTAATTCCAAAAATTATAGTGGAAGAACAATAGTCTATGTGGTTAAATAGATGAATTGCATATAATGTATCTATATTTACTGGCTTGGGAAGGCTCTATCTTAGTATTATAATTCAGGAAACCTAGTATTGGATTGAGTTGTAAGGATCATGTAACATATGTTATGGTGATACATGTAGGTGCATTGGGTATTTAAAAATGAAACATGAACATTTTAATTAGAATTCACAACTTGAGTAGGTTGAGTTTTTTTATATTCATTTTCCTTGGTATTCTTATGGACATCTAGTTCAAATGTGGTGAGATTGTAGAGTCCCATGTTTTTTGGATCGGATGAAGTATTAAGGGAATTTTAATATTAGTTCTTAGTGGGAGGTACATTTTGTGAACCAAGCATTAGATCTTAATTCCTTGAGTAGAAACACTTAAATGTTTTTATTTTAGATGTGTTCAATGTCCCAAAGGTCCCCTTGGGTATTCTGTAATTTTTAGGAGTATTGAACCCTAGAAACGTCGATTTTGAGGGAGCTGTCATGGAAGCACAGTCTTTCTAAAACTGTGTGGCCCCCAGGGAAAACAATGTGGCCAAAACAAAAAGAGTAAGAAGTGTAGAATAGTTTGGTATAACCATGTGGAATAATATTCATTTCCATGCTTCATTTTATATATATTTTACAGTGGGAAAATGAACATTCTATGAAGGGTTTTCCAAACCATGCACATGAACCACGCAACACAACTTCTTAAAAATGTCCTTAGTGAATATTTGGTGCACTGTTTGTTCAACCATATATCCAAGATGTGTTCCCCTATCATTTAAAATAAATTACATTTCCAACCATAATGAACTAAATTTTTAAGTCACCCATCCCGCATCTCTTCTATCCAGTAGGCTTCTCCACCACCCACATGTATGATACTTCCTCCAACGCCTAACCTGGTATTTTATACATCTCCTCCATCCATTTTTTTGAATAGAGAATCACCAGTCTCTCTGGATTACTCTTGGTAAGCTCCTTATTCCACTTTATTCCCTACTTCGTTTATCATTCCTCTCTCAGCACTATTTTGGGGTGAGCTCATTTGACATATTTTCAGGTGGGATGTTTATATATATATTTTCCCTCAAATCAGACCAAATCACGGAATTATATCATATGTGTGGGTGATACTTGGTATAAGTTTGTTATTATTACTTATTTCTTATTGGTTCATTTCATATTATGTTGGGAACCATTTTTTTCATGACGGAACCTCCCAGTGACTCCTCTAAATTGTTAAATAATTTAAATTTAAATGTGTTTCCTTGTTTGTTATGACCTTATTAAGAAGAAAATAAACATGTTAGATGATCTCTATGACTCTTTCCACCCTAATGGGACTTGATCCTCCTTTTGGGTCCAAATTCACTTGACTCTTAATTGTTTAAACACCGATAATTGTTTGTTTCACCCTTAATAAGTTCCTTACATTATTGAATTGAATTATTATGGAATGGTGGCCCGGATTTAGGCCATTGGGCTTCATGTCTATGCATTTTAACTTGGTTTAACTCCTTGAATTAAATGAATCTAATTTAATTGGTTGAACGACACTAACACAATTCTTTATGCCTTATTCTTAGGTATTATACCTATTTTTTGTGATTAGGCTTCTTAGATCACCCTAAATGATTATTCATTACACTATGTACCATACTCTTATTCAAGTTTCTGAGTACATTTACTGATGCCTCATTTCTTATTATTTTATATTATACTTTTTTTGTGCTATAGGTTTATGGAATTTTTCATATTTTTATGTGTTCATGCCTTATAGAATAGTGTTAATGTTTATACCTACTGCATTTTTCCTATTTTATTATGGTATAGTTAATTTTCATGGATTAAATTAATGGGTATATAACTTATCTTAATGTAAACTCTATTCATTATAGATTATTTGACAATTTGAATGCTATAACATATCTTCTTGCTTCCTAGGAGAGAATTTGGGTCCTGAATTAAGGAAGTCATGAATGGACTTGAGTAGCTTGTCTTTGTACCACTTGATGTTCTAAGGGTGATACATTGTCTTGTCATTTACAAGCTCTCTAAGTGGATTTTTTACAATATTGAGTGCAAAAATTCCATAGGAGAAAAACTATGGATGGACTCATTTTCATGATAGTTACCCCATTCATCAGGTGATACCCAGTACTCTACATGAGATATGTGTTACGGACATTGAGTTAACAAACCATGAGTGACATGAGGGATGTCGATATGGTTCACCTAGGACAAACTCATAGGTAATGTTTTTATCAAGGGATCTTATAGTGACCCTAGGGATTCAATTATGAATCTCCTTGGACAGGCTTAGGATAACATTATTAGAACTGGTGGATACTTAAATGATTCACTTTTGGTACATTTTTATTATTATTTAATTATTACAAGATGAGAATTAATGAATGATGTACATGGGGTTTGACATCCAAGCTAGAGAATAATATTGAGGTTGACTCACTTATGTTGATTTATAATTATGATTCCATGTAGATTCTGTATTCCTCCTACATGTTTCCTTGGGTCTGATATTCATCTTAGGTCGGAGTAGTTGGAATTCATTGGGTATCCATTTAGGAACTCAGAACAACGTGTTATTTATTTTTATCTATTTATCACATTATATTCACTTATTATGGAACAATTATAATTTTATTGAGTAGAAACTGGATTGATCAAGAAACTATTGGTGGTTGGATATTGCAATTATTTCTTACACCTTGATCAGGACACCGTTGGAATGGGGTACATAATCAGTTAAATATGATTAAAGGTCCTTGAATTTATTTCTTATTATATGTTGAATACTGGGATCTAGGGAGCATAGGATATAGATTTTACCCAGGATACTTGTGATGTTATCCTTTGGGCTCTATTCATTTTTTGTTGTATTATATTTCCAATTGTAAATAATAATTATATTTTTTGAATTCACTTGAAATGCATGCATTGTTTTTTGTCTTGGTCTTGGCCCTTTACTTTTGGTTATTTGTTTCTTATTATTCTTCTGTTAATTTTTCATTCATTCATTTATTACTACTTCTATTGTTGTTTATTTATTGACAATATCATTGTGTTACTCAAACCAAGAGCTTATAGTCTCCCACCTATACCACCATTAGACCCGTTCCTCTAGTCATTAGCCTTTGGTGTACAAGGAGGAATTCTTGAGGCCATGTAGTGACTGGTACAGTTATCAGTTTAGTGTTCATTCAAGTTGTGATGTTACAATTGGGATCCTATGGTGCATCGGGAAATAGGCATGAGTAGTTTTAGTGTGTGAGGAACCACTATGAGGTAACCATTAGGATATAGATGGACATTAGAAGGGAAAAATATTTTTTGGTACCAATGTATGCCTATTTAGTAACTTTAGTGTCTTCTATATGTTTTCACTTTGGCTGGAGCCCAACTAGATGGTGCTTTTTAATTTTTGGTTCATTTATCAAATAATGGGTTTTCAACATCGATTTTTTATCACAAGATTTTAATATGTATTTTTATCACAAAGCTTCACATGATAGATTATTTCCTAGATATGTTTTTACCTTTTTACCTCGCAATATATGGATTTGGTATCGTAGTTTTATCAATTCTACTAGCCTTATTTCTGTTTTGAGAATATAAATAGGACTAGTTAAAACCAAAGGAAAATGATTTGAAAAATAATTTGGAATTATGAAAATTATTTTAAAAAAAATTAAAGAAATAAATGTTTCAGTCATGATATTAGACCTTGTATATAGTTTTTAATTTTATCCTATGGGGATTTTTTCTCACACTCATATCTTTCCTTTGGGAAATTGTAGATGTTGTATTTTAGGATTCATATAAGGACCCAGACTCTAGTTGTCCGGAGCTGGTGACTTATATTAAAATATTTTCATTATTATAAGAAATTTATATCCCCAAGTAATGAATTATTTAGTAGTTTTGAAAAACAATATACAAAAATAAGTTCATCATTATAACTTGAAATGGAGTACACAATAGAAACTCTATTAGAAACATCTAAGACTCCTAGATTATCCCAGAAAGTCATTCATAATATTCATCTTCACTACCAGGGAAAAAATAAAACATAAAAAGGGTGAGATCATATTATTAATAGGGGTAATTAATACAGTGTAGTTTATCATAAATATTAACACTAGTCATGGTGAACAACTAAAAAAAAATTCCTTTAGAAATATACTTGAGCGTAATATGGCCAGAATAAAAGCTAATTAAATAAGGCCATATAAATGATCATAAGAGAATGAAATATAACAATTTATATTCTCCTTGTAAAATAATCAAATGATTTATCAAATAATAATACCATAATGAGGGAATTCGTAATTTCAGACATTTGAAACATATTGGCAAGGCCTCGGCTAAGACGTTTGAAAATACTAAAGAATGTACTCGACCAAAACCCAATTCTCTTTTGTCTCATGAGACTTACGGATTCATAGATGGGATATAGTAACCCCCATCCCTAAATTTTTAATTCCAATTCATTCTTCATGTGAATGGTTCTAAACAGAAACAATATGAACGTATGAAATAACTTTCCTCAATCTGTACACATAAACACTAACCATTCAAATTAGTATGGTGAATAGAATCAAAATTGAACATCCATAGTCAAACTAATCCTAAACCATATAATAAAATATATTATATGGTAAACATAATATATTAACCTCATGAAGACATAAAATTCAATATAGGTGTTAAAATAGAAAAAATACTCTAATAAAATCATTAAGAATATTTTGAGTGAAATACCCTGTTACTTTGAAAAGAATAGTTCTTTTGAAAAAATCACAGCAAAAAAACCATAAATGAACTAAAGAATATTTTCCATGAAAAAATGAGTGGTTTTATATAAATAATGGGGGATTAAAATATATTATAGAGTGTACTTGAAAATAAGTAATAATTTTAGATGTTCCCTTGAATCGGTCTTATTTAGCAAGAAGAATTGAGAATGATCATTATAAAACATTATACTCCCTAGAAGATAAAAATGGATTTTGATTTTTAAACATATATAAAAACTTAACACATAATATATGATGAGTAAATAAGAATAATTATTAATCTTTATTGTAATTAAAAAATACTAAGAGTAACCTGAAAGAAAATGGTAGTTTAGGTAGAAAACCCTTACCATATTTTTGAATGTGTTCTACACTTGACCTTAACATCCTGGAAAATAAAATAAAATAGAATAATTAATTAATTCAGACCCTCTTATATATTTATTTCATTAATCAAAATTTTATTTAGTTCAGTTTTTCTTTTTGATGAGTTATAAGATACAATTTTATCGCTCCAGAGCATTTGATTCCTTTGTGTTCATGATCAGTATACTTGCATATAAGTATGGAAGTTCACAAGGAATTAGTATAATGATCCAGAATTGAATTTATATGATAATAATTAACATATATAATATTAAATGGTAATATAATTAATTTTTTTATATGGTATGAGGATGAATTATTAGATAGAAGATTAGTGATAATCATTTAGATTATTTTACCGATATTTTGATTATTACGAACTCGTTTTGTTGTATAATTTAGCATTATGTATATATACTAGTTCCGAAAAATTTAATAGGTTATAATATATATATTATAGTTTTTTTGACCATAAAATCTTTTCATGATAATAATTTTAGGATAAATTGATGAATAAAGGTTTGTCGTCCAAGAAGGATTTAAATCAGCATCTCCCAAAAAATGATTTTGTTTAAAAAAAATATAGACATATATATAGTATTTTGAGGAATTATATTTCATTAACATGATATAATAATAATAATATATATATATATGATATCGGTGTTATAATTTTCATTTTGATGGAGGAAGTGATGATAATATGAAAAATAAAATAAATTGAAAATGAAGTTAATAGAAAAATGAAGAGGGTTTACCTCTTGAAATATCCTCTTTGATAACCTCCTTAAGTGAAGGGGTTTGGGTATTTTGGAAATAAAAATCTCTTATGGAATTATGGAGATACTAGTTCAGGTTATTTGTATAGATCATTGAGAAGATTCAAGTATTATAATTGTGAGGAGAAGAGGGGGTGAGGGGTGATTTTTGAATATCTTATTCATTATCTTATTATTTTTCTCAAGACAACCAATAGGGTTAATTCTTTTGAACATAAATAGTAATAAGTGCATGTGAGTTTCAACTAAGTCTACTTACATCAGTGATGATTGAATAAATAGTGCATTTTTCTTCTAATGTATTTATACTGTAAATTACTGTATTTTACTATTCACTAAAAATTAAATAATTTCAAAAAAATACCAAAAAATCACAATATCCATTTTTTAACATGTAGAATTTTAAATTGGACTCAATTTTACCAGAATAAGTTTCTAAATATGTGAAATTTAATTTTAAAATAAAATCATTTTTTAATCAAATAATACATTTTTAAAACTAAAACTTATTTTATAACACTCAAAAAAATTAACTAAGTTCTTATTTAATTATCCTAAAATTATATAACAACAAAATATATATTTATGAATAAATTTTATGAAAATAAATTTTATTTTAAATCGATTCATTAATTTAAAATTGTTATTAAATATTCATTATTCTTAAAAATACCGACACATAATTGTTAATTTTTAAAATATTCACTCTCAATTATAAGGTTCCAAAATGTTATTTATTCTTACATGGGTGAGGTTAAGGGTCATTTTAATATTAATAATGGTACATGACTATTCATAAGGGTTAAGTTAATATTCACCAAAAAGGTATGTTGATCCTAACAGACTCTAAATATCTTACTGATTGTAACTGTGTATGTCTGTTTTTTGAAATTCAAAATGTAGAAGTGAAAAAATTATGTTTAATGGATAGGTTATAATTATCTCCTATAACAAAGTGTTTTTCTCTTAGATAATCAGTGTTTCATGGATTCTATATTAAATGTTTTTATAAATCCTTGTGATATTACATTCTTCCCCCCTTAAAAAAATTTCATCCTTGAAATTACTCGAATGCTACCTCATAAAAATATTTAGGTATTTCTTCAACATAATATCCTCACGCTCCAACATCGTCTCTTCAATTTTATGACTTTTCCAAATTACCATTACCAACTGAGTTTTCTTATTCATTAACACCTATTATTTTGTGTCCCTAATACGGATAGGCTCTTCATTATAAGATAACTCAAGTTATAATTTTATACCTTCAAAAATGAGGACATGTGTTGGACCAGACATCTACTTTCTAAACAAGGAGACATGGAATATATTTTGTACCTTAGCAAGGCTAGGTTTCATCTCAAAATGATAATTTATATCTCCAACTCTATCTATAATTTCAAATTGACAAATGGACTAGGGGATCAGTTTCCCTTTCTTCCCAATTCTTATAACTCTCTTCCATTGAGATACTTTCAAGAAAACATGATCTCCCACTTGAAATTACAAGTCCTCCCATCAATTATCAACATATCTATTTTTCATAAATTGAGCTAATTTGATATGGGTTTGAATATTCTTTACCTTCACAATTGTTCCCTCTAAAAGATTTGGTCCTAAAAGCTTCATCTCACCAACTTCATCCCAATATGTTGGTGTATGACATCTCTTTCCATACAATCTTCATGTGGTGTAATTTGAATACCTCAATGGAAACTATTTTTGTATGAATACTCCCCTAAAAGTAAATAAAGATCCCACATACCATGAAAATCAAGTGATAATGATTTCAACATGTCTTCTAATGTTTGGATCTTCCTTTCTAACTATTATTCAGTTTTTGGATGATATGTAGTACTCAAATGAAGCTCAGAATCCAAATCATTCTAGATACTTTTCTAGAATTCTCTTTGTAAATCTTGGATCATGATCAGAAAAAATTGAGATAGGTACTCAATGAACTCTTAAAATATCCTTGATATAGTGTCGTGCATGGTGCTGCAGTGGAAAATCCTCCCTTATTTCAAAGAAATTTATAGATTTTGTAAGTCGAGCAACAATTACCCATATTGCATCATTACTTCTTGGATTTTTTGGTAATCTAGTGAAAACATCTAGGGTGATGTCATCCCATTTCCATTTTGGAATTGGTATAGGATGCATTACACACTAGGATGTTGCCTTCCAGCCTTAACCTATTGATAGACTAAACATCTTGATACATAATCAGTAATTTCATGCTTCATATTGTCCCACTAGAAATGTTCTTTCAAATATATATACATCTTAGGGATACCTTGGTGTATAGAAAAATTCAAACTATGGACATCATCCAATAATTCCCTTTTTAGCTTTGGTATAAAGGGAACACATAGCCTTCTCCCAAATATCATAATTCCATTCTCACACATGAAGTCAACCAACTTCTCATCATTCACACCTCCAATTTACTTTTCAATATTCTTATCCTCATACTAAGAAATTTTAATTCCTTCCAATAAATATTGTTCGGAAAAAATTGAAAACGTAGTGATGTATCACATTCTTTAATAATTCCCATATCCATTCACACTATATCCATGTACATAGGATCCTTGTCAATTCTCATTATTTTAAATACCCTTGATCTCTCATGCCCAATGCATTTTCGATCATATATTCCGTCCATGGATAGTATTTTATGGAAAATCATAATCCTTTAGTAGCTCAATCCATCGCCTTTGTATCATGTTGTGATATTTATATGATAATATATATTTCATGCTCGTTTGATCTGCATATATCTCACATATTTCACCATAGATATGGTGTCCCCATATATTTGAAGCAAAGATCATAGTTTCTAACTCAAGATCATGATTTAGATAGTTCTTTTCATGATTTTTTAAATACCATGTTGCACAGGCAATAACTCTATCATTCTGTATAAGGATACAGCCATTTCATTTCCTTGAAGAATCACTATTAATAAAAAATCCATCATTTTTCGATTATATATTTAGGATTGGAGAATTCACTAACCTCTTATCCAATTATTCAAAACATTCTACAAAATCTTTTGTCCATATAAACTTAACCCCTTATAAGTAAGTCTAGTTAATAGGTTATCTAATCAAGTTAAGTTCTGAATTAAATGCCAATAATAACATACTAAACCAATAAAACTACATATCTTAGTTATGTTAATTGGAGTAGGCCTTTTTTGAACTATATTTTTCTTTGTAGAATCAATTATGATTCCATCCTTAGAGACAATATGGCCAAGAAAAGAAAATGTTTGAAGCCAAAATTCACAGTTTCTAAACTTCCCATATAACTTGTTTCTTTTAAGAGTATTCAAAATAATGAGCAAGTGATTCTTATGATTTTCATAGATTTTAGAGTATACCAAGATATCATCCATAAATACCACAACAAATTCATTAATATATTACTTGAAAACTCTATTCATTATATCCATGAAAATCGAGGGTGAATTATTTGTTCCAAAATTGATTACTATAAAATCTTAATGCCCATAACTAGTTTGAAATGTTTTCTTTTGGAATAAATTTCTTCCTCAAATGCAATTGATAATATCCCGATCAAAGGAAAAGATTTGAAAAATATTAGACTCCTTGATGTTGATTAAATAAATCATCAATCCAAGGCAGGGGATACAAGTTCATTATTTTAATGGCATTGATTTCCCTATATTCAATGCATATCCTCATGGATCCATCATTCTTCTTGAAAAAGAGAATAGGGGGTCCCCCTATAGAAACACTAGTTTGGGTAAATACTTTATCACTCAATTCCTTTAGATATTTCATCAATTCTACTAATTCCATAGTGTTCATTCTATATGAATACATTGATATAGGTCTTTAACCATGAATTAAATAAATAGAGAACTCAACTTTCTACTATGGATTATTTATAGGTAAATCCTTTATAAATACATCAACGTATTCTTTCACAATAGTTATATACTAAATTTTAATATTTCTTCCCTCGCCCATATATATTGTGTTTTCTTCTTCCCCTAGAATATATTTCATTAGATCTACTAAGGGTGGATCTAGATAAGAATTAGATGGTGGTGTTTCTTCTCTAAAGATAATTGATTTTAAAACTTCTTCACAAATCATAATTTTCCTCTTCATGTAGTAGATTTTGACATCATATTTTGAAAGACAGTCCATTCAATTGATTATTTCAAATTTTACCATAGGCATTACAATAAAATCAGTAGATAAAGCATATTTATATACCATAATGGAGGCCATATGAAATATATAATTTTTAATTAAATACCACCGTTATAAGAATAAAATCAGTATATAAAGATCATTTATATTCCATAATGGAGACTTCCTAAAAAATCATTTTAATAATGAGACTTCTCTTAGGGGTTCTGACAGACAACTCCCTTGTTATGGAGAATTGGAATTATCTAATTTTTAAAGAAAACTAGGAATATATAATGGAATGTGGTGATCCATAATAAAATAATTCATTTCCCATATTTGAGGAAACAATAATAGTACCTACTACAACATTATTAAAAACTTCATCTTTAACATTTGTATTTTCATAAGATTATCCTTTCTTCATTGGCATTCTTTGAGGAATGTTTCCTTTACTCTTAGGAAAATAATTGGAATAATGTCCCATATATTTACAATTGTAGCATTGAACTTTGTTAGCTTCTTTATTTCCATTTCAATCTCAAGATTAGTTGCCTCTTTCTCTATATTTGTAACAGACTCCTTTTACTTTTATGTAGGCTTTGGGGTGTTTCCTTCCACTGTAATCACTTGTTGGGAAACTCCACTTTTTATTCTTTCCTTTATCCATTATATCCTCTTCCACCCTTTTCTTATATTTCTTTCCTTTAATGTCATAAAAACTCAAGAATTATTTCCCTATCTTGATTACACATGAGACTATATCTTTATATGATGAGAAAGTATGAGAAACTAGTTCCAATCAGAGGAATGGTTTCAAACCATCAAATAATCTATGAATCATTCTCCTCGGATTATGGGTGTAGTCCACATCATGCCTTTCTAGCCTTGTAAAATTGGTTTCATACTTCGCTGTGATTTCATTCTATTTTTTTTTAAAAAACCCAAGAATTGCCTCTCCATATCTACAGTTTGTTCTTGAGGAAAATATTTTTCTAAAAAAATTCCCTAAATTCCCTCCATTACATTTATTATATTTATTCCCCCTCCTTCATGTTTTTAATTGAAGACCGCCACTGATCTGCATCTCTCGATAGATGATAAACTATCATAACAACTTTCTATCTTTCATTACATCCCAACGACAGAAATATCTTCTCAAAAGAACATATCCACTGCCCCAAAACAAATGGGTTTTTAGCCCCATTTAATTATAGAGGTTTTTATTTCATTAAGCATTATATAATTTCTCCTCCACATTTTGCATCAAGATGGTCCATACGGGTAAGGTCATTTTTCAATATGAGAGCCAGTTGTCCTAGTATAGTTATAAGCTACTCAGCACCAGTAGAAGCATCAGTACTGGAATTAGTATATTTCATAGGTGGTAAATCCCAACATAGGATGAATATGTTCTTGTGATTTCCACTTCTTCCACTTGGAAACATTTCAATGTAATGGTATAAACTAAATTAGTTTATGAATCACATTGTATAATGTCTGAATAGAAAAACACTTAACATGAATATAAATTATATACATGTCTAATATCATAATCATAAAATTGGTTACTTTTAGGAGATATTTATATTTAAACACTTCATAATGTTTTTTAAATAAAATGTGAATTATCCTAATCATATCCCATGGGAGAATCAAATCAGTTGCGCAGTAAGGCTCGTTGTCATGTACCAGGTTACCCCCAAGTAAATCGTGGAACACCTGGTCAAATTTGTTACTCTTAGGTACATTTATACCAGAACCACATCCAATTGTATTATCCATATAGGTATGTATTGTCTAGAAAGAACCACATAACTTATACCTTACCAAAATTAATGTATGTTCTTGTATACTCATCCTTAATGTCTATCTTATGGTTTTCTCTCTAATCTAAATTTTCTAAATCTTATTTCAATGTTTTCTATTAAAGTTCCTATAATACCAACTGTAAAGACCTAGACCCCAATTTCCAAGAGATTTTTCCTTGTATTAAAATAATTGAATTATTATGAGAATTTTATATCCTAGGGGAAAAAATAGTTTAGTATTTTTGGAAAACAAGATACAAGCATAAGTTCAATATTACAACTTTAAATTAAATACAAAATAGCAATTACATTGGAAATGTCTATGACTCCAAGATTATACTTGAAAGTAATTTATAATATTTATCTTCACCACTTGGGGAAAAATAAACATAAGAAAGTGGTGTTCTTAGTTTTTTAGAAAGGGTAATTAATAAAGTGTAATATATCATTAAAATAAACCCTCGGCATGGTGAAAAACTAAAAACACATGCCCTAAAAAATATTATTGAGTGTAATATGGAAGGAATGAAACCTGACTAAATAAAGACATGTAGATGATAATAAGATAATGAAACATAACCATTGATATTATACAAGTATAATAATTACATTTTTTATCAATTACTACTATAATAATGAGGGAATGAATAATTCTGAACATCTAAAACATATTATCAATGCCTCAGCCAAGATGTCTGAAAATACTTAGGTAAGGCCTCGGCCAAAATCCAATTCTATTTTCTCTCATGAGACCAACTGATGCATCAATGGGCTATAACGGACCCAATCCTTAACTTATTAATTAAAATTAATTCCACATATGAATGGTGCTAAATAAAAACAACATGAACATATGAAATAACTTTCCCTAATCTGCACACATAAACAGTAACAATTCTGAGTAGTATGGTGAATGGAATAAAGATAGCACATCCATAGTGAAATTTATTATAAACCATTTATGAAAATATTTTAAATAATAAACATATTATATTATCCTCATGATGACATAAAATTTAACAGAGGTATCAAAATAGAAAAAAAATATTAATAAAACCTTGATGGGATTTTTGAGAAAAAATACATTTCTACTTGGGAAAGAAGAGTTCTTTTGAAAAAGTAATTGCATAAAACCATAAATGACCTTAGGTATATTTTCCCTGATAAAATTATTGGTCTTATAAAAATATTTTTGGTTAAAAATGGAGTATAGAGTGTTCTTGAAAATAGGTGGCAATTTGATAAGTTCCATCGAATCGGGCTTGTTTATCGAGAATAATTGAGAAATGTATTTATAAAACATTTAACTCCCCACAAGATAAATAAGTTTCTGATATTTTACACATATATAGAACATTATAATATAATTTATAATAAGTACATAATAATAATTAATAATTATTTTTAGAATTAAGAGAGACTAAGCGTAACCAGAAAGAAAATGGAGGGTCAGGTAGAACAATTGTTACCTTCTGTCCGAACGTGTTCTGCACTTGACCTTAGCATCGTGGATAAAAAAATTAAATCTATTAATTAATTAATTCATAACCACCTATATATTGATTTTATTTATTGAAGTTTTATTTATTTCATTTTTGGCCTTTTGATGATTAAGATGATTCAACTTTATCGCTCAAGAGTGTTTGATTCCATGGTTTTCATGATCGGTATACCTGCATATGAGTAACGAAGTTCATGTAGAATTAGTATTATTATCTAGAATTGAATTTATATGATACTAATGAAGATATATATTATTAAATAGTTATATAATTAAAATTTTATATGTATGAGGATGAGTTATTAGATAGAACATTAGTGATAATTATTTAGATTATTACAAACTAGTTTTGTCGTATGAATTAATATTATGAGATTATAATGGTTTAAAAACATATAAAAGGTTATAAAACATATATTATAGTCTGGTTAAATTGTAATAATGGTTTCATGACCATAATTAATGAATAAATTGAAGATCTAAGGTCATTATTCGGGAAGGTCGTAAATCACCTTCTCCCGGATAATGATTTTTTAAAAAAAATTGACGGAGAGATAGTAGTTTGAGGAAGTATATTACATTAATATGATATAATCATGGTATATATATGATAATGGAGTTATAATTATCACATTAACATTGTATTTGATTAGAATATAAGAAATAAAATCAATTAAAAATGAAATTAAAAGAAAAAGGAAGATGGTTTTCCTCTTAGAATATCCTCCTAGAGATCCTCATTAATGTAAGGGGTTTAGGTCATTTGTCAATAAAAATATCTATATTAAATTGGTAGAGACTAGAGAAGGGTATTTGGACAAACAATTGAGAAGATTTAAGTCTCAGATGAGTCAGGAGAAGAGGGAATGAGGGGTGGTTTTTATAGTTGAGTGGGTGTGTTTTTTTAATATCATATTCATTATTTTATTATTTTGATCAAAACAACCAATACTATTGATTCCTATGACCAAAAACATTAATAATTTCATTTTAGTTCGCACCAATTCTCTTACATCATCAATGACCAAAGGAATAGTGCATTTATCTTCTATTGTATTTATACCATAAATTAATATATTTAACTACTCACTAAAAATTGAAGTATTTCAGAAAAATACCCAAAATTCACTATAAACGCTTTTTCAACATGTATAATTCAAAACAAGATTCAATTTTTTCAAAATCATTTTCTAAATATGCGAAATTTAATTTTCAAATAAAATCATCATTTACTTGAAAAATATACTTTTTATAAACTAAAACTCTTTTATAAAACCCTAAAAATTATCTAAGATCTTATTAAATTAACCTAAAATCATAGGAAAACAAAATATTTATTTATAAATACATTTTATGTAAATTAATATTATTTTAAGTCAACTTATTAATTTAAAATTTTAGTTAATTATTCATTACTCACAAAAATACAAACACTTAATTAATAATTTTTAGAATAATCACTCGCATTTAAATGGTTCAAAAATTTAATTTATACTTACATGGGTGTGGTTAAGGGTCATATTACTATTCATAAGTGTACATTACTATTTATAAGGGTCATGTTAATATTCAAAAAAATGTAATTTGATCCTATCAAACACTAAATATCTTACTAATCACAAATGTGTATCTCTTTTTGTTGAAATTCAAAACATAGAAGATGAAAAATTATGTTTAACAGTTAGGTTACAACTATCTCCTATAAAAAAGTATTTGTCTCTCATAGACTCAACGATTCTTTCATTCTATATTAAATTTATTTATAAATCCTTAGGGTGTTACATTCTAACCCTCCTTAGGAAATTACTTCCTAAAACTTTTTAGAATGTTACCTCATAAAAAGATCTGGGAAGTTCTTTATCATAAGCTCCTCAAGAACCTATATCACAACTTCAATTTTATGATTTTTCCAATGTACCTTTACAATCTGAGTTTTATGAAACCACAACACCTGTTATTTAGTGTCTATAATTCAGATAGTGTATTCACAATAAGATAAGTCATGTTCCAATTTTGTACCTTTAGAAGTGAGGACATGTGTTGGGTCTGGAATATAAATTCTCTAAAATGAGACATGGAATACATTGTGTACCATATAAAGGCTATGTGGCATCACCAAATGAAAATCCAAAGCTCCCACTCTCACTAGAATTTCAAAATGACCATTGTACTAGGGGATGAGTTTCCCTTTCTTCCCAAATCTTATAACATCCTTCCATAGAGATACATTCAACAAAATATAATCTCCCATGTGTAATTATAAATATTTCCTTCAATTATCAGCATAGATATTTTTCCCTAATTGATCTACATTGATATGGGTTTGAATAGTATTTACCTTCACTATTTTTTCAACCACAATCTTTGGGACTACAAGATTCCTCTCACCAACTTCATCCCAACATGTTGGTGTATGACATATCTTTTCATATAATGCTTCATATGGTTCCATTTGAATACTAGAATAGATAGTGTTGTTGTAGGAAGACTCCACCAAACGTAAATAATGATCCCACATAAATTGAAAATAAAGTGAGTATGATCTAAATATGAATTCTAAAGTTTGGATCGTCCTTTTTGATTGTCTGTTAGATTTAGGATGATAAGCATTACTCAAATAAACATCAGTATCCAAATCCTTACATAGAATTTTTGATAATTTGGATGCAAATCATGGATCAAGATTAGATACAATAGAAAGAGGTGCTTTATAAAGTCTTGAAAATTCATTAACATGGAGTCTCTCAAGGCTCTTCAATGGAAAATACTCCCTTATATCAAGGAAATGTGTAGATTTGGTAATTCAATAAACAATTACACTAATTGCATAATTACTTCTTAGATTTTTTGGTAATACAGTGAGAAAATACATGGTTATGTCATCCCACTTACATGTAGGAATATTTAGATGTTTCATGTAACCTCTAGAATGTTTTCTTTTAACCTTCACCTATTGGCAGAATAAACATATTGATACATAATTAGAAATTTTATACTTCATGATGTCCAACCAGAAATGTTATTTCAAATATCTATACCTATTAGGAATACCAGGTTGTATATAGAAAATTAACATAAGGGCATCATCCAATAGATCTTTTTTAGCTCAGGTATAGTGGGAACACATATCCTTCTTCCAACTTTCTGAATTCCATCCTCACACACTAAGTTATCCAACTTCTCATCATTCACGCCTCTAATATTCTTTTGAATATTCTCATCATTAGATTGAGAAATTTTAATTCTTTCTAATAAATATGGTTTGGCTACAAATTGAAAAAGTATTGATGTTTCACCTTCTTTAATAATTCTCATATCCATCCTAGTGAGATCCATCTACATAATATACATGTCAATTCTAAAAAAAATCAACTCAATGATCTTTCCTTCTTAATTCATTTTCCACATTATTTTTCATTCCCTATATGGTAGTTTATGGAACAATCATAATCAATGAGTATCTCAAGTCATCACATTTTCCTCATGTTGAGTTATTTCTGTGAGAATATGTAGTTCAAGCTCTTATGATCTGTAAATTATCACATACTTCACCATAATGATAGTGTCACCATATCTATAGAGAAAGGATCACTTATTCTAACTCCAGATCATGAGTTGGATAGTTCGGTTCATTAATATTAAACTTCCTTGATGCATATTCAATAACTATATCATTCTTAGTAAGTATTCAACAAAGTCCTTTCTTTGATGCATCACAATAAATAACAAATACTCTATTTCCAAAACGAAGAGTTATGATTGGAGCCTTCACAACCACTTCATTATTTCTTAAAAACGTTAATCACATTATTTTTTCCATAAAAACATATCCCATTTATGAGTAAGCCTAGTTAATAGGTTATCTAATTGGGTGATGATCTAAATGAAATATTGATAATAACCAACTAAACCAAAAAATTACATAACTCTGTTATGTTCATTGGAGTAGTTCATTCTTGAACTACCTTTTTATTTGTAGGATCAACTAATATTCCACCCTGAGAGATAATGTGGCCAATATAATAAACTATTTGAAGCCATATTTCACACTATCTTAACGTCCCAAATAACTTGTTTCTTCTAAGAGTCTTCAGAATAATGCTCAAGTGATTCCCATGATCTTCATATATTTTAATGTATACCTAGATATCATCAGTAAATATAAAAAATAATTCATCAAGATATCCCATAAAACCTATATTCATTAGATCCATGAAAACAGATGGTACATTAGTCATTACAAAATTCATTACTGTAAAATCATAATGCCAATACATAGTTTAAAATGTTTTCTTTAAAATATCTTCCTTCCTCACATGCAACTGATGATATCTAGATCCAAGTTCAATCTTTAAGAAATATTTGGCACTGTGAATTTGATCAAATAAAAAATTAATATGATGTAGGGTATACTTTTTCATTGTTATAATATCATTGATTTCTCTATAGTCAATGAAAAACCTCATGTATCCATATTTTTTCTTGACAAAGAGAACAGGGACTCCCAATGGAGAAAAAATAGAGCAGATAAATTCTTTATCACTCAATTCTTCTAGTTGTATATTTAGTTCTACGAATTCCCCAATGGTTATTCTATAAGGATTCTTTGATATAGGTCTTGGACCAGAAATTAAATCAATAGTGAACTCAACTTCCAACTCAGGAGGATGTCCAGGTTAATGCTCTATAAATACATAAACATATTCATTCATAATAGATACGTCTTAGATTTGAATATTTGTTCCCTCACCCATAGATATTTCATTCTCTTCCACCCCAAGAATGGAATTCATTAGGGATACTAGGGATGGAACTATATAAGAATCAGATGATAATGTTTCTTCTCTAAATATAATAGATTCTAATCCTTCCCCACAAATCATACTTTTTTCATTCTTGTAATATATTTTCGCATTATATTTTGAAATCCAAACCATTCCAAGGATTGTTTCAATGTCAACCATAGGTATGAAGATAAAATCAATAGATAAAGCACATTTATATGCCAAAATTGGGACTGCCTAACAATTATTTTTTGCAATGGGACTTCCCTTAAGGGTTTTGGATAACAACTCCTTTGTAAAAGAGATTTGGAAATAATAAAATTTTAAAGAAAAAAAGGGAATATATTAAGGAATGTGATGACACATAATAAAATAAAGCATTGGATATGTTTTAGTAAACGATTATAGTACCTTCAACCACATCATTAGAAACTTCAACTTTAATAGTTGTGATTGCATAAGCTTAGCCTTGCTCCATTTGCCTTCTTTGGGGAATGATTCATTGTCGTGTAGGATAATAATTGGAATAATGTCCTATATCTTTACAATTATAACACTAGACATCATTAGCCTCTTTATTTCCATTCCAATCTCAGGATCAATGGCCCCTTTCTCCACATTTGTAATATACTCATTTTATTATTAAGTAGGCTTCAGGGAGTTTATTTCCAATAGAATCACATGTTTGAAAATTCTCCTTTCTATTCATCCCTTTATCCATTCATTCCTCTACCACCCTCTTATTCTATTTCACTCCTTTAATGTCATAAGAATTAGAGAATTCATTCTCTATATTTATTGTATTGGAGACTATATCTTCATATGATGAGAATGTTTGGGAAACCATTACCCTTTAGAGGAAAGTTTTTAAACTATAAAAAAAATCGATCAATCATGTTCCTCAGATTATATTTTTAGTCCATAGCATGCCTTGATATCCTTTTAAAATTGGCTTTATACTTCACAACATTTTCATCTAATTTTTGTTTCAAACTCCAGAATTGACATTCTATATATTCTCACAATTCCTGAGGAAACTAGTTTTTCTATAAATATTTCATTAAAGTCCATTCATTTTGTTTATTCTATTGGTTCTTCCTCCTTCATGTTTTGAATTAATGATCACCACTGATATGCATCTCCTGATGGATGATAAACACCCATGAAATATTTCTCCATTTCATTACATCCCAAAGCGAGATAAATATTCTCTAAAAAACATATTCACTACTCTGTAAAATATGTGTTTGTAGTCTTATTTAATTTTGGAGTTTGTTATTTCATAAAGTTGTATAACATTGATCCTCTACATTTTGGATGAGGATGATCCATAAGGGAAAGGTTATTATTCATAACCTGATTCAACTGCCCCGGTATAGTTATCAGTTTCTCAACACCAGTCAAAGCTCTAGTACTAGAGTCATTATCTTTGAAAAGAGGGAAATCCCTATATAGGATATGTGCATTCATGTGATTCAAATTTCATCCAATATGTGCCATTTCAAAATAATGGCATAAACTAAATTAAGTTAGGAATCGCAATGTATAATGTGGGAATAGAAAAACACTAAACATTAATTTAAATTTTATACATGTTTAACCTCATAATAATAAGAATGCTTACTTTGAGAACATATTTACATTTAAATACTTCATAAGGATTTATAAATAAAATGTGAATTATCTTAAAAATATACCCAATGAGTGAAAAACTAGGTGCGTAGTAAGGCATGTTGTCATATACCAGGTTTACAAGGGTCAATCCCATAACACCTTGTCAGAGTTGTTACTTCTAGGTAAATCTATTTGAGAACCACGCCCACTTTTAGTTTCCATAAAGGGATACATTTTCTAGAGAGATCCACAAAATCTATACCATACAAAAATTCTAGGATGTTATTATATAGTCATCCTCAAAGTCTATCTTAGGGTTATGTTCCCTAGTATATGTTTTATAAATCTATTTTCATAGATATTATACTTACATTCTCTAATACTAATTGTAATGACCTAGAACCCAGTTTCCCAGAGTCAATGCCTTATATTAACTCATTCTCATGATTGAAATAAATTTTTATCCCAAAGGAATGAAAATTTGTGTAGTTTTCCAGAACAAGATACATATATAATTTAAACATTACAACTTGAAATGAAATACATAATAACAATTACATTAGAAACATATATGACTCGTAGATTATCCCTAAAAGTAATTTGTGACATTATTCCTCATGAACAGGGGAAAAAATAAAACATTAGAACGGGTTGGGATTATATTCTCTATAAGGGTAAGTAATATAGTAGATATTATCATAAAAATAAACACTAGGCATGGTGAACAACTAAAAACACATGCCTCTAAATTTATACATGAGTGTAATATGGTAGGAATAAAAGATGATTAAATAAGGCCACATAAATTATCAAAAGAGAATAAAACATAACCATTGATTTTATAATAGTGGAATTATCATGTGGTTTATCCTTATTAATACTAGAATGATGGAATTCATAATTCCAGTCATCTGAAACATATTGTTAAGGACTAAGCCAAGATGTTCGAAAATACCAGGGTAATGCCTCATCCCAAACCCAATTCTATTTTGTCACATTTGACCTACCGATGCAGAAATGGGATATATAGGTCAAACATGTCACTTTTTATTACCAATTAATTCCTCATATTAATGGGGATAAACATAAACAACATGAAAATATGAAATAACTTTCCTCAATCTATACACATAAACACTAACCATTATAAGTAGTATGGTGAATGGAATCAAGATAGCACATTCATTGTAAGACTGATCATAAACCATTGAATACAATATGTCATATGATAAAAATAATATATTATCCTCATGAAGACATAAAATTCAATAGAGGTGTTAAAATAGAAAAAAAATTATCTAATAAAATCATCGAGGAATTTTTTAGGGATATATAGTTTTACTTTGAAAATAACATTTATTTTTTAAAAATGTATTCATAAAACCAGAAAGAAACTAAGTTATATTTTTTATGATGAAATTATTGTTTTCATAAAAATAATTGTGGATTAAAATATATTATAGAGTATACTTGAAATTAGGTAATAATTTGAGAAGTTCCTTTGAATCGGGCTTGTTTCTTAGGAAGAATTGATAAATATCTTTATAAAAAATTTAACTCCGTGTAATTTACAAAAGGATAATGATTTTAACACATATATAGAAACTTTGCATAGAATTTAAGGGGATTACATAAGAATAAATAAGAATTTTGATTGGAATTAAGAGATACTAAGAGTATCCCAAAAGAAAATGGAGGTTCGGGTAGAATACCCTTAACTTATGTTCGAACGTGTTCTACACATGAACTTAACATCCTGGATAATAAAATTAAAACCATTAATTAATTAATTCATAACCAGCACTAATGTTATTTTATTTATTACAATTTAATTTTGTTCATTTTTGGACTAGTTATGATTTATTTTATACAATTTTATTGCTCGGGTGGATTCAATTCCTTGGTTTTCATGATCAGTACACTTTCATATGAGTATGGAAGTTAACATGGAATTAGTATAATTATCAAAAATTAAATTTATAAATTACAAATTAACATATATAGTATTAAATGGTGATATAAATCATCTGGTTATATGGTATGAGGATGAGTTATTAGATAGAACATTAGTGATAATCACTTAGATTATTTTGGTGGTATTTCAATTGTTACGAACTAGTTTTGTCTTATAAATTAGTATTATGTATATAAAATAGTTAAAGAAAATTGGATAGGTTATTATACATATATTATAGTCTTTTTAAACCATAAAAAAGGTTGCATGTCCATAAATTAAGGATAAATTGATGAATGAAGGTTCGTCATCCACAAAGGTTATAAATCAGCACCTCACAGACACTGATTTCATTTAAAAAAAGAGTTAGAGATTGTATTTTGATGGAGGATATTACATTAACATTATATAATTCCATTTTATATATGATACTATACTTATCAGGATCATTTGGACAGAAGAGGTTAGGAGAAGATAAGAATGAAAATAAATTGAAAATGAAATTAATAGAAAACGAAGAGGGTTTGCCTCTTCAAACATCCTCATTGAGAATCTACTTAAGTGAAGGGGTTTTGGTATTTTGTAAGGACCATGATCTCATAGAAATGGGGAGAGAAAAGGGAAGGTCATTTGGGAAGAACATTGAGATGCTTCAAGTCATAGAGGTGTAAGGAAAAGAGAGAGTGAGGGGCAGTTTTTATAGTGGAGGAGGGAGGTTATTTACGAATATCTTATTCATTGTTGTATTATTTTAATCAACACAACCAATAATGTTTGTTATTGTGACAAAAATAGTAATAATTTCATGTGAGTTTGAACCAGGTGTTATTACATCATTTATGACCAAAGTAATAGTGTATTTATCTTCAAATTCATTTATACCGTAAATTATCGTATTTTACTATTCACTAAAATTTCATGTTGTTAAGAAAAATTAGAAAAATTCACCATCACTATTTTTCATCATTTAAAATTTTAAAATGGACCCCATTTGAAAAAAAATTCAAAATTTTTAAAATTAAATTTTTATATAAATTCAACCTTTACATAAAAAAATATAATTTTTTTAAAATTAAAATGGATTTTATAACACAAAGAAAAATTAACTAAAATCATACTAAATTATCATAAAATCATTGGAAAAAAATATTTATTTAGGAATATGTTTTATGAAAATAAATTTTATTTTAAATTAATTTATTAATTTAAAATTTTAATTAAATATTCATTACTCACAAAAATAACAACACTTAATTATTAATTTTTAAATTAATTACTCTCATTTATAAGTAACCTAAATTTTATTTATACTTACATGGGTGAGGTAAAGGATCAATTTTCTTTTCATAAGGGTATATTACTATACATAATGGTCAAGTAACTTTTGACTAAAATATTATGTTGATCATATAAGACTCTAAATATCTTATTGATTGCAACTGTATATATCTGTTTTTCAAAATTCAAAACATAAAATCAGAAAAATTATGTTTAACGGAAGGGTTATAAATATCTCCAATAACAAAGTGTTTATCTCACAGAGAATCAATGTTTAATGAATTATATATTAAATTTATTTTTAAATCATTGTGGTGTTATAATTAAGGTAAATTGAAGGGAATGTTGACACATGTTTTCTTCAATTATTATCACTACCTTTAGTTTTTGTTGGTTTGGAGGTGACTATTTTTTTCATGAAAACTTATGTTCTTTTCTGATTCATTCATTCATAGTTTTTCAAGTTGGTTTGGTTTTATGTATTTTTGTATCACCTTTATTAACTATATGTACTCTAGTTGTATGTCATTATTTTTTTTATATGAGAGATTGTTTATTCTTTCTACTTATATATAACTCCCTGACCCCAGTTACCTAGAGTCGGTGATTTATTTTAATAAATTGGCATAATTACAAGGAATGAAGTCCCGAAAGACCGATCAGTTTAGCAGTCTTGGAAAATATATTACATAAATGAATGTTACATTGCATTTTAAGACATACAAAACAACATATATAATATTTATGAACTCCATTATTCCATTGGATTAACCATTCATATCAATCAAAATACACTTCTTGGAATCCTGGGAAAAATAAAACATAGAAAGGGGTGAGCTCAAATGCTCAGTAAGGGTAAGTAATACAGTGGAAACTTTCATAAATAAGAATAAACATTTAAGGCAATGTATAACTAAAATAGAATCCTTTTAAACATGGACGTCAACATAATATGGAAAAGATAAAATGAAATAATTCCATTAACTTATTCACATGGATATTATACTAGTCGAATAATCGCATGCAATATCAATAACCACTTTCATAATGATGGAATGCATAATGCCAGACTATCATAACCACAAAGCCAAGGTCTCGTGCCAAGACTCCAAATATGATTTTGTCAAGGCCTTGTGCCAAGACACTAGTTTGTCTCATTAGACCTTCTGATGCATCAAGGAGCTATATCAGGCTCCACCCGTCACTTACTAAGTCCAATGCATTCCTCATATGAAAAGGTCTAAACATAACATAAACATTCGTATTAAAACTAGCATACGAAATGTCAATACTTTACCCATAAACCATGAATGGTATAAAAATAACACATCCACATTCAAACATATCAAAAAACCTTCAACACACTATAGAAGATTTGTATCATGATAAATCAACTTCAAAATAAGTTTAAAATCCATTAAAGGATGTTGACGTTGATGAAAATGATTTGTAAAACACTTTGAGAGAAATACCCCTTTTTCATGAAAGCATTTAAAAGTCACAAAATTTGGAAAAGAACACATTTAAATATATTTTTGAATCAAATTTTCTCATAACACTTTAAAACTTTGTAAAGGAATTAACATTTTAAAAACTTTCATGTCCATACAAATAAATCCTTAAAACCATTTTGAAGACATGGACATAAATGATAAAGATTTAGAAGAATAAATATTAAAAACATTTGAAATGATGTTTTAGTAAAAAGTCCCTTAAAATAATCAATTTGAAAAATCTTTCATAAAACATGGTCGTGTATAATAAATATGTCCCATTAGATACTTATGTAAAAACAACCTCGGATAATAAAGAGATTGTGAAAATAACCCTTACCAATTTGGTAACTTACGAAACATACACCCCATGAAAGAGGAATCATACAATGAATATGTAAATACACATAAATTAAATTATATTACACAAAGAATACAATTATGGGAAGTACATACACCACACAAAAGGTAATAGTGGTAATATGGCATGAATCTCACGGGAATAAGGAGTGAGATAAAAACCCCTTACCTTGCACTTTCCTTTAGTCGAGGGTATGTTTAACCTCCTGTATGAAGATCGTTGTAACACAGTGAGATTTTACTCTTTTTAAATTTATTTTATGTCATTTATTTCATGCTACACAAATATTATCTTATGCTATACACAACACCGTATTAGCTTGCAGTATACGCAACACTATTTTTAGATTGTGTTACACACAATTTCAAGTTCGTTTAATAATAGTCATTCTACGCAAAATTGAGTGTATATATATATATATTAAATGTATAAATGAAATATGGTTGGATTATATTATACAAAACAATGAAGGATTCTTGCACAACACGCAACCCTGACATGGCTTGCGTTACACACAATCACGACTTTCCTTGATAGCCTGTGTTGTACACAATATCAGTTTTCCCTAAACAATGATATATGGTTATGATATTATTAAGAACTAGTCGTTATGAATATTAATAACTAGATTTTGAATTTTATAACATTATTATTTCATTTTACACATTTTTTAGAACATGGTATGTGAACAAAATAAATTTTTTGGGTAAAATAAGTATTTTTCAAAAAATGCAGTTTTGTCACCTTTTAATGGTGCAACCACATTAAATATAGTTTTTTACATGTTTATAAATTAAATTTGACAAAATAAAATTCTTCTTTGGAATCATGATATAAAAATTTACTTTGGATAAATTTTTGATACTTTTCTGATAACTTTCATGTTTTGATGAATAGTAAAAATACGCTAATTTTTAATAAAAAACAACTTTTTTCATTGAGATAATTTATATAGTTAAATTATAATATTTAATGATTTTAAATTATAAATAAAAAATATGTTTTCCATTTAATATAATTTATGTCATTAGAATTGATTTTACGTTGAATTCGTAGCTTAAATCAATTCAATCTTTTACAATGTTTTAAACAAAAACTCGTTTCCTTTCAACAACGGGATTAATTTTAATTTAATTTCTGAAATTTTTTTGTATTAAATTTGGAAAAATTGATTCCATATTTGGAATCAGTGGGTCCAAATTATGTTAATAAGCTACCTTTTATTTTTGGGCATTATGAATAGTAACTACGGTAAATTTTATTTACCTTAGTTAAAGGTAAATCGGGTAATTAAGGGTAAATATAAGGTTATAAAATTACCCTAACACCTGGAAAAATTCTATTGGATGGATAAAAGTTTACCCATATCACCTAAGGTCAGAATAGATTCATTTTATGGACTTGTTTCTTTGAAAATAATTTAATTATTATGAAAACCAAAGAAAGTGACAACATGCCACTCTCTTATATCTTATAAGTATACTAATTTTAATTTAGTGATAAACATCATGAAACATTTAAAATGAATAGTATCTAGAAATATAATAAAATTATCTACATCATATGATTTTATTTAGAATTTTTAAGGATTAAATAATTGTCATTAATTGGGACACAATAGTGATGCAGAAATTGTTTATCTAGTAAAAAATCAAGAATGTTGTTTTTATTAAACTAATAGTGACAATAAAAGTCACCAAAAACCTGACCAAAACTTATTTTTCACGTAAATATAAACCATAATCATCTAATGGTCGAATATTTGACCATTTGGAGCCTTATAAAAGCGATTATGACACTTATATTATTTTATTTTAAATGATGCCAATGTTGTCACCTTCATAATTTAATAAATATAATAATTTAAATATTGTTATTTTAAGATGATATATTCGAGTAAAAGTATTATTTGGAATGGTAAAAGATTTATCGTCATCATAGGATATTATTTTTAATTTTTATGCCACAAATAAGTATGTTAAATTATTATAAACAGAAGTTGTAGTAATTATTTTATTAAGAGATAAAACAAATAAATGGTTTAAAAATAATAAAATAAATATTATATGAACTATTTAATGTTCTCCACTGGTTTTCTAGATACATATGACATTTTATGAATCTATTAAAGCTTTCAGTTCGAACATTGCTTCTTTATATATTTTATTTAAATTCAAATAAATGAATAGTGTTAAAATTGACACTATTTTTATTTTATGAAAATAACATATTATAAAATTGTTTAAAAATCACAAAAAAATTTAAAATTATAAATTGAAATTTATATATTATAAAATTTCATAAAGTATCCAATTATGGAAAATTAACAACACATAAGTAATTATTTATAACCATTTAAAATTTAGAATTTTATTACCTCAAATAAATTTAAATAGATTAAATAAGGATAAATCAAAATGATATGGTTTAAAATAAGATGAAAACATGTCTAAATTTGATTTTTTGATGATATTACAACCCTATCACGTCTAATATTCGAATTGATTCATTTTGGGAGGTTTTCGGTGGGTTTTGAATTTATATTAAACTAATATTTTTGAGGATTCTAGAGGTGCCCCTTTCCTCCCTTATAAAAGGGCACCTCCTCCCTCTCTTCATCACACCACTTTGAGCCTTAAAACTCAGAAAAAACCTGACAAATTCTCTTATCCACTTCCCTAGAAACATCCTAGAGGTCCTGGTCTTCTTCAAAGAGCAATTTTAGTTCCCTAAGAGGAGGTCTCAAAGAGGCGCTTCAAAGAAGAGGTAATGTCCGTTACCGATTCTTTCAACTTTATTTCTTCTTCCACTTCTTATTATTTAGTTGTTTCATTATAAAGTAATAACATCAGTATAACTCATATAATGATATGTTATTATAAATATGAAACAACCCTATTTCACCATCTATCCATCCTACGGAAAATGAAATCACCGCGCGTGCGTACGTACGGAATACTGTCTCCACGCCGTGGTGTAATCTATTTTGTACCATCACCTTACTTGGATGGGTATAATGGTGTAAATAATGACTATATATTATTATTAAAAATTGATATTTATTCTGAAATAGTATACATACACTCCAATAAAATTCCACGATCATGGGAACGATATCATCGCTCATGCGTACGTATGGAATACCGTCTCCACGACGAGATGAGATTCATTATCAATGATTAACCATTCCTGAATGATTATAAAGTATATATAAAAAGTAATCATGAAATATATGACATAATAATTCTACTGTATTTATGTATATATATATATATATATTTATGTATGTCATCTACTTAATTCCATTCAATTCAATAAGTAAACGAAAACAGCTTTCATGAGTATGTACGGCATACCGTCTCCATGAACAGTGTATTTCTGTCCATTTATCGATCTATTATATATATGTATAATCTGAATATATATTATATATAAATCATTTTTTACATTCTGGATGTAAGTAATAATGATTTAAGTAATCATATGAATAATTACAAGTTAAAACACGAATGACAAACTAAATTATTTTACCCAAAACACTACTTTAACATGAATTTACAAAAGAACGAGTAATATAAAGTCATAAGTGAACCATATATGATATCATAAAAATGAATAAGATTCTGAAATAATTCAATGACATTATTTAAATCATTATACCGGAGTTTCTGATACCTACGAAGCATATCAGGCCTAAGGTAAGGGATAATTTTTCAAAATCTCATTTTTATCTGAGATTGCTTATTCGTAAGTATTTACTGGGGTTATTGAAATCATCCATGTCTATGTTTTATAAAAGTGTTTTCATGTATGTTTAAAGTCCTTTTTACCCATTTTTACTTTTACCCCATGGTATGAAAGGAATCTTTCTTTTATTTACCCTATAAGGTACTTTTTGACTTTTTCGACAAAAGTACGAGAAGAATGTTTTTCTTAACGTATATGGCATGAAAGAATTTTTACGGTTTTATAAATCCATATTTTCTTTAAGCTTCCTCAAAAATATTTCATGACTATTTTCAACAAAATCTTTTACTTTTAAACTTACATGACTCTTTGAAGAAGAAAGGATATTTTCCTCAAGAATTCATTTCAAGTGTTTTATCAAAATCATTTGACATCTAAGGTGACATTATTTCATATGTGTATGTTTCAAGTATAATTTCTCTATGATTTACATGGATTCACTTTCCTTGTTATGAAATAATATCCATTTATTTTATATCGGTTATGTGATGATGGGATTATGTTTATGAAACCCATTTTATTTATTGGGTTATTATGAATGATGTATGTTTATTTTGTGGCACAAGTAAGAATGATTTCATTATGAGATGGGTGGGACCTATATCTCCCTCCAATGCATTGGGTAAATATTGATATCTCATTATACATACAAGGATGGAATGGTATGTTAATCCGGTTCAGTGTTACAGGACTGAAACGAGGAGTGAACTCGATTCAGAAAGAGGATTTTTCCACTATGATGGTCTTGGCAGCAATGCCTTGGCTACTATGGAAATCATGACATGTGTTGAATGGTTTCCACAATTACATGTTTTATTCCCATTATATTTTATCATGATTGATGTTCCATTATGAAATATACCTTATGTTCTTCCATGATTTATGTCTTTGCTCAAGGTTTTAATGTTTAGATTTCATGTTCAAGTTTTTGGTTTCAAATATTTATGGATTGTTTAATGTTCTCTATGTTTTCCCTCACTGTGAATTTGAGCTCACCCTTTTTATGTTTTATTTTCCCCATGAAATAGAGAAAGGTTTTAGGTAAGGAAACAAAAAGGGAAGATCGATATGGGAGATTTTGGAGATCTTTCAACATGTTTAGATGTTTATATTCTGAGTTTCCAAAGACACTAAACTATTACGATCCCTATGTGTCTTTTTTTATTATGTATTAAGTATTACAAAAAAGTAATGTATTGTCTATGTACGTCAAGTTTCGGGTTTATACAGTTGGTATCCGAGGAAAGGTTTAGTCAACCTTTGGAAACTAGGATGCGAAAACGTTAGGGAGATCCCTAGAGATATTTCTAAGGTATGTCTAGGGATGTCCCTAAGGATAAGTATATGTATAGGTTATAGTCCTATAACTATGGTAACAATCTTATAATGTGACCTAAGATGTTAGATATTGACGGTACTCCCCCTTTATAATGTTGTTTTCCCTAGTATGATTTTTGCCTCTCACAATATTTTTTTTGGGTTTAAGAAAATGGATGGAAACAAGAAGATTCATGATAATGGAGGATATGATGGACAATGGAATGATATTCTTCATGAGAAACCAAATGAAAAGGGATTTGGAATTCCAAACATTGTTATTATACCTAATCAGCAATCTCATAATATGATCAATAATCTCAACTTTGGTAAGTTTCTCGACTCAGATAATAAGAGAAAGATGGAGTTTCATGATGATCATAGAGGAAAGAATGTTCAATTTCCCTTATGTAAATCATGTGGGAAGAGGCATCAGGGAGATTGTTTTAAATGAACTGGAAGATGCTTCGGGTGTGGAAAACAAGGACACAAAGCCAGTAAGTGAAAAGGAAAAGTTTCAGTTAACAGCATGGAAAAGGATAATGGTATTTCTATGACATCAACAATGATTAGGTGTTTTAAATGTGGAATGTATGGGCATTATGCAAACCAATGCCCTAAGGGAAAATCTCATGAAGAGAATCAACATGGTCATATGGGTAGTATTAATGTGGATGATGATAAAGAGACTACAAATGAAATATAAGATGAAAGAAATGATGAAGCTCAGAAATTGTTTTAAGAAGTTAGTAGAATGATTGAATGTTTATCAAGAATAATGTATGGTACTATGGAATAAAGAATCATCTAAGGATTGTTACACTATTGTTTTTTCTAAAGTATTTGAAAGTATATGTTGAATGGTACTTGTAACCGTGAAAGGTTATTCAGATATTTTTGGAAAGAAGATGATATGCGCATAATGAAGGGATAAGGTGAAAATAATATATTTGATAGTATCCACGAGCTCATGGTTGATAAAAGGACAAAGTGATATCATTATTTGAGTATATAGATTTTATTTGGGATTTTTGTATATGGAAAGAATTAACATTTGATAGAATTCATGTTTTCGCTAAGGTTCTATAGTAATTCATGTTTCAAAAGAATACATGATTAAGGTATTCACATGTTTGTAATTTGACCAACAACATATATCTTATGATATATGGAGGATAAATGATGGAATTCACGTGATTGTTATGTGAAATTTCAAGTAATCATTTTCTTTATACTATGAGCTTGGACCGAAGTATTTTAGATAAGCCTAAATATTGGAAAGGATTATGTTGGACATAAGTTAGTATTGTTTAAGGATAGAAATGTTTTCGATATTATCAATGGGATGTTATAGTAATATAGTTTTAGAAAAAGGACAACCTGCAGGACGGGCGACAGCCCATCGCGTCGGACAAGGCTGTGGGAATTGAACCAACAACTGAAGTGCGACTGACCTTTATCGCCTACCACTGGCCTACAAGAAGTCCCTGGTTAGTTGAAACTAGTTTTATTTTATTAAGTTCTATGATAGCTGAAGTGTAAGTCCATTTTAGCAAACATATACGAATAATATCAGCATAGATGGACTTATGTATATTTAATAAATTGTGCTAAACTTTTTGCGATAGAAATAGATGGAATGAACTATAATTCTATCGCATAATCTGTTAACACTTCACAAAAGACAAATTCAACTTCATTTGTTTAAGAGATGAAGTGGAAATTGTTCGAGGCATGAGAAATGGTGAGATTGTACAAAAATCAAGTAAAAATTTCTTTTAATTAAAAAAATTCTTCAACATTAGGGAAATTATCTTTAAAGGCAAACGTGTGGTCCTAGGACTCTTATATCTGATGAATCAGATGGTACCTTATATCATCACAAATCTATGTCTTTGTGATTGTTGGCTTTTTCATAGCCCTATTCTCTGCCACACTGCATCAGAACATGATGGTTAGATTTTTCTTCCATATCCATATTTTCACCTATGTTCTCCTATGGGGAAACACAGTGATTAGTTAATTTGGGTAACCGTTACATTTCATACTTTAGTTTTTAAAGATATGTTTTGGTATTCCCTTTTTACGATGTGGGTTTCTATTAAAAAATCTTTCAAGTATTAAACCGTTTATAACCCTGACGAATTTCGAGGGAGAAATTCATTTTATGGGGGGGTATAATGTAATACCCCGAGAATTTATTTTTTTCAATTTATTTTATGTCATGTATTTAATGCGACTCAAATATTATCTTATGCTATACACAACACCGTATTATCTTGCAGTATACGCAACACTATTCTTAGATGGTGTTACACCCAATTTCAAGTTTGTTTTATAAAAGTCATTCTATGAAACATTGGGTGTATATATATATATATTCAATGTATAAATGAAATATGGTTGGATTCTATTATACAAAACAAAGAAGGATTCTTGCACAACACGCAACCCTAACATGGATTGCATTACACGAAATTACGACTTTCCTCGATAGCATGTGTTGTACGCAATATCAGGTTTCACTAAACAATGATATATGGTTATAATATTATTACGAACTAGCCATTATGAATATTATTAACTACATTTTGAATTTTATAACATTATTATTTCATCTTACACATTTTCTAGAACATGTTATGTGAACAAAATAATTTTTTTGGGTAAAATAAGTATTTTTCAAAAAATGTAGTTTTGAAGCCTTTTAATGGAACACCCACATTAAATATAGTTTTTGACATGTTTATAAGTTCAATTTGACAAAATAAAATTCTTATTTGGAATCAGGAAATAAAAAATTACTTTGGATACATTTTTTATTCTTTTCTGATAACTTTCATGTTTTGATTAATAGTAAAAATAGGCTAATTTTTAATTAAAAACAACTTTTTTCATTGAGATAATTTATATAGTTAAATTATAATATTTAATGATCATAAAGTATAAATAGAAAATATTTTTACCATTTAATATAATGTATGTCATTAGCATTGATTTTACATTGAATTCATAGGTTAAATCAATTCAATCTTTTGCAATGTTTTAAACAAAAACTCATTTCCCTTCAACAACGGGATTAATTTTAATTTAATTTCTGAAACTCTTGTGTATTGAATTTGGAAAAATGGATTCCATATTTGGAATCAGTGGGTCCAAATTATGTTAATAAGCTAATGTTTTTTGGGCATTATGAATAGTAACTACGGTAAATTTTATTTACCATAGTTAAAGGTAAATCAGGTAATTAAGGGTAAATATAAGGTTATAAAATTACCCTAACACCTGGAAAAATTCTATTGGTTGACTACAAGTTGACCCATATCACCTATGTTTCAGAATAGATTCATTTTATGGACTTGTTTCCTTGAAAATAATTTAATTATTATTAAAACCAAAGAAAGTGACAACATGTCACTCTCTTAAATCTTAGAAGTATACTAATTTTAATTTAGTGATAAAGATCATAAAACATCAAACATGAATAGTCTACAGAAATATAATAAAATTATCTACATCATATGATTTTATTTAGAATTTATAGGTATTAAATAATTGTCATTAATTGTGACACAATAGTGATGCAGAAATTGTTTATCTAGTGAAAAATCAAGAATATAGTTTTTATTTAACTAAGAGTGACCATACAAGGCACCCGAACCATGACCAAAACTTATTGGTCATGTAAAAAATGTAAACCATAAAAATCCAATGGTTTAATATTTGACCATTTGGATCCTTATAAAATCGATTATGACACTTATATTATTTTATTTTAAATGATGTCAAAGTTGTCACCTTCATAATTTAATAAATATAACAATTTAAATATTGTGATTTTAAGATGATAAATTCGAATAAAAGTATTATTGGGAAAGGAAACCGATTTATCTTCATCATAGGATTTTATTGTTAATTTTTATGCGACAAATATGTATATTAAAAAATTATACAAAAATGTTGTAGTAATTATTTTATTAAGAGATAAACCAAATAAATGGTTTTAAAAATAATAAAATAAATATTATATGAACTATTTAATGTTCTCCACTAATTTTCTAGATACATATGACTTTTTATGAATCTATTAAATCTTTTATTTTTAAGATATCTTCTGTATATATTTTATTTAAATTCAAATAAATGAATAGTGTTAAAATTGACACTATTGTTATTTTATGAAAATAACATATTATAAAATTGTTTAAAAATCACAAAAATATTTAAAAATTATAAAATTAAATTTATATAGTCTAAAATCTCATAAAGTATCAAATTATGGAAAATTAACAGCACATAAGTGATTATTTATAACCATTTAAAATTTAGAATTTTATTACCACAAATAAATTTAAATAGATTAAATAAGGATAAATCAAAATGATATGGTTTAAAATAAGATCAAAACATGTCTAAATTTAATAGGATGATTATATTACAACCCTATCTCATATAATATTCTAATTGAGTCATTTTTGGAGGTTTTTATGTGGGGTTTGAATTTATATTAAACTAATATTTTTGAGGATTCCAAAGGTGCCCCTCTCCTCCCTTATAAAAGGGAACCTACTCCCTCTCTTCCTCACACTACTTTGAGCCTTCAAGGTTGGACAAACCCTGCCAAATTCTCTTCTAAACTTTCCTAGAAACATCATATATGTCCTGGTCTTCTTCAAAGACCAATTTTAGTGCCCTAAGTGGATTTCTCAAAGAGGCGCTTCAAAGAAGAGGTAATGTCTGTTACCGATTCTTTCACCTTTATTTCTTCTTCCACTTCTTATTCTTTAGTTGTTTCATTAGTAAGTAATAACATAAGTATAACTCATATACGGATATGTTATTATAAGTATTAAACAACACTATTTCACCATCTATCTATCCTACGGAAAACAAAATCATCACGCGTGCGTACATACGGAATACCGTCTCCACGCCGTGGTGTAATCTATTTTCCACCATCACCTTACTTGGATGGGTATAATGGTGTAAATAATGTCTATATATGATTATTGAAAAGTGATATTGATTCTGAAATAGTATACATACACTTCAATACAATTCCACGATCATGGGAGCGATATCTTCGCTCATGCGTACGTACAGAATACCGTCTCCACAACGTGATGAGATTCATTATCAATGATTAACAATTCATGAATGATTATAAAGTATATATAATAAGTAATCATGAAATATATGACATAATAATTTTACTGGATTTATGTATATATATATGCATGTCATCTACTTAATTCCATTCAATTCAATAAGTAAACGAAAACAGCATTCATGCGTACGTACGACCTCCCGTCTCCATGGACGGTGAATTTCTGTCCATTTATAGATCTATTATATATATGTATATTCTGAATATATATTATATATAAATAATGTTTTACATTCTGGATGTAAGTAATCATGATCTATTTAATCATATGAATAATTACAAGTTAAAACACGAACGACAAAAGAAACGATTTTACCCAAAACACTACTTTAACATGAATTTACAAAAGAACGGGTAATATAAAGTCATAAGTGAACCATATATGATATCATAAAAATGAATATGAATCTGTAATAAGTCAATGACATTATTTAAAACAGTATACAGGAGGTTTTGATACGTACGATGCATATCAGACCTAAGGTAAGGGATAATTTTTCAAAATCTCATTTTTATTCGAGATTGTTTATTCATCAGTATTTACTGGGGTTATTGAAATCGTCCATTTCCATGTTTTATAAAAGTGTTTTCATGTATGTTTAAAGTCCTTTTACCCATTTTGACTTTTACCCCATGGTATGGAAGTAATCCTTCTTTTATTTACCCTACAAGGTACTTTTTGACTTTTCCGACAAAAGTACGAGAAGAATGTTTTTTTAACGTATACGGCATGAAAGGATTTTTACGGTTTTATAAATCCATATTTTCATGAAGATTTCTCCAAAATATTTAATGACTATTTTCAACAAAATATTTTTCTTTTAATATTACATGATGTTTTGAATAAGAAAGGATATTTTCCTCAACAATTCATTTCAAGAGTTTTATAAAAATAATTTTACATCTATGATGGCATTATTTCATGTGTATGTTTAAAGTATCATGTCTCTATGATTTACATGGATTCACTTTCCTTATTATGAAATGATAACCATTTAATTTATATAGATTATGTGATGATGGGATTATGTTTATGAAACCCATTTTATTTATTGGGTTATTATAAATGATGTATATTTATTTTGTGGTACAAGTAAGAATTATTTCATTATGAGATGGGTAGGACCTATATCTCCCTCCAATGCATTGGGTAAAGATTTATATCTCATGATATAGATATGGCTAGAATGGTAAGTTAATCTGGTTCAGTGTTACAGGACTGAAACGAGGAGTGAACTCGATTCAGAAAGGGTCTTTTTCCACTAAGATGGTCTTGGCAGCAATGCATTGGCTACTATGGAAATCATGACATGTGCTGAATGGTTGCCACAATTACATGTGTTATTCCCATTATATTTTATCATGATTGATGTTCCGTTATGATATATTCCTTACGTACTTCCATGATTTATGTCTTTTCTCAAGGTTTTAATGTTTACATTTCATGTTCAAGTTTTTTCTTTCAAATATTTATGGATGGTTTTATGTTCTCTAGGTTTTCCCTTTCTGTGCATTTGAGGTCACCCATTTTATTTTTTATTTTCCCCAGGGAATAAAGAAAGTTTTAGGTAAGGAAACAAAAAGGGGAAGATCGATATGGGAGATATTGGAGATCTTTCAACATGATTAGATATTTATATTCCAAGTTTTCAAAGACACTAAACTATTACGATCCTTGTGTGTCTGTTTTTGTTATGTATTATGTATTCTGCAAAAGTAATGTATTGTCCATGTATGTCAAGCTTCGGGTATCTACAATCCTAGTATGTTATTAAATTATACCAGAACCATGTTAATATTTATGATATCATACATGATTCATTTATGACATTATACTACCCATTTAATAATAATTTTCATGTTAAATTAATATTTCGGGTAATAATCACTTTCTTTATCGTACGTGTTTTAACATGTTAATCTTGATTGTATCACATAGATCATGATTTAAATACTTCTAGAATATAAAACATGATAAATATATCATATATATTTAGAATATAAATATGTATAATAGACATATATACGAAATGGAAAGAAACGTTTATGGAGATGGTAATCCGTATGTACGCCTAAACGTTGTTTCTGCTTTCATATAGTATTGAACGGAAGTAAGTGAATAAGATATAAGTAAGTACAAAAATACTTATATATATAAATATATATATCTCCAGTATCATTATTATGTCATATATTACATACTTATTAGTAATATATATTTTTATAATCGTCGATGAATGGTGAACTTGGAAATGAATCTCATAGCGTCATGGAGACGGTAATCCGTACGTACCCACGAGCAAAAATATCATTCTTTTGATATTAAAATAATACATAATTGGATGGTATATAATATATACAGAATAATAATCATGTTATATTTATTCTTTACATGAATTATACATCATTATTATAACCATCTAAATAATAATATATTGAATAACAATTACACCACAATGTGGAGACGGTAGGCCGTACGTATGCACGTATGGTGACATGTCATTCAAGGGATGGATAAAATAGTGAATTTGTTTGTTCCATATTTATAATAACATAAAAATATATAGAATATACTAGAGTTGTTACTTTATAATGGAAATAACAAGGAAATAAGAAGTTGAAGAAGAAAGGAACATTAATGAAGGTGGTGAAGACGTTACCTCTTCTTCGGGTTCTTCCTTTTGATTTGATCAAAATGGCCCCTTATGTTGGATTTATGATCAAAATAAGGCCCCTATGATGAATTGAAAGAAGTTGAGAGAGTATTTGGGCAGTTTTTTGATGAACCAAAAGGCATTTAATGTGTGAATTAGTGAGAAGGGGGAGTTCCCTTTTATAAGAGGGGTGAGGGGAACCTTTGGAAAAGCTAGAAATATTATTTTAGAATAAATTCCTATTCAGTTTTTAATGGCTCCAAAGTGGATTATTTAAAGGTTAAGGTGGGGATGGGTCGAAAACCACTCAACCAATAGAATTTAGATAGGTTTAGGTCACTATATTAACCTTATCATTAAGTATTAACTCTTAGTTAATTTGTTTCACTTTTACAATGTCTCTTTGTATATTTATATTATATAGTTAATAAAATTACTATATACATCAAAGAGACCACGAAGTGGTCCATTAATGATACAAATATCATGATATAAGACTCTTGGCCGAACCTTAGGTTTTTAGTAATTTAATATCAATTAATAATATAATATCTCTTTTAAAAACTCTTTTATGTCAATTTTGACACTATTGAATAATTGATTTTTTTTAAAACTCATAAAAAATGATTACTTCGAAAAAAGTTAATTAAATCAATAATAACATGTCATATTAACCTATAAAATCAGTTTAATTCATAAAAAGTCTCAAATTATATTTATTTGGGTTTTGACAATATCAATTATTCTAATTGTTCATTAATTAGGTAATTACAGCATCATCATTGTGTCATAAATAAATTAACATATTTAATGTCTAAAAATTATAAATAAAATATAATTATGTAGTAAATCGTTTTATATTTCTAATGAATATTTATAGTTTAAAATCCAACTTATATAACCCTATGTAAAAATTATTTTTCTAAAAGATATATGCTTATGTCATTTTTGTATTTATTTTAACTTAATTAATATAAAGTGTCATTATCACTTACAAGTGGATCAATGGGGTCCAAAAATCGACCCAAAGACACCCATGGTCGGACATGTATCAACCAATAAGGTTAGGACACATTTCTTGGGTAATTGTTTATTATTATAATATTTTTTTAACCCTTATTTACCGGATTAACCCTTAACCATGGTAAATAAAATATTTACCGAAGTAATTATTCAAAATGTCTAAAAATAAAAGCTACCTATTTACAAAATTTGAAAATCCTGATTTAAAATATGGAATCCATTTTTCCTAATTCAAAACACAGAAGTGGCAGAAATTATTTTAAAATTAATTTTCATTGTTAAAACAAAAAAACGTGTTTTTAATAGATAATAACTATCAAAAGATTGACACTTGTTTATGTCCGGTTTAATTGTGAAATTTTGTCCAATGACCAAAATTGTATTAAATGGTAAAAATATATTCTAAATATAATTTAAAACCACTAAAATTCATAATTTATCAATATAAATTATTTCTATTAAAAAAGTTGTTTTTAATTAAAATTTAGTAATTTTCACTATTCATCAAAATATAAATGTTATCCGAAAAGTTCCAAAATTTCACCCTAAGCTAAATTCGATATTCAGAATCCAAAAATGAAGTCCATTTTGAAAGATAAAATTTATTAAATTTTAAAAAGTAAGTATTACTATTCATTATGGCTAGTTTGATTGGTTGTAGTGTGTGTTAGAACTCGAAGTTGCGTACAACACACGCTACTGTATTATTCAAAGAGAAGCGTGTCGTGGAAGCTTGGGGTGTTACATTGTAAACTTTTTTTATGTCCCCATAAATTTATTTAGTCAAATTGAATATATAAAAGTTTAAAATATTGGATTTAAAAAAGGGTTCACTATTAAAGTTGGTAAAAGTGCATTTTTGAAAAATACTTCTTTTATCTGAAAACAAAATTGTTCTTATATTATGTCTAAAAAATTCATAATATGGATTCTGAAATTATAAGCATTATATAATGTTCAAAATTTAGTTAATACTATTCATAACCTCTTTTGAATGACTTTTTTGGTATGTTATGGTGCACTTGAACTTGGTGTCACGTGTAGTGCAAGTTATTTAATTGTTTTGAAGAAGTACATACTATGAAATCTTGGGGTGTTACATTCTTCCCTCCTTCAATAAATTACATCCTCGCAATTTGATATTCTTCTTCGAAAATAAAGGTTGAATATAGAAAATTTCTTTGTGGGAAAACCCACATCGGAAATTTGGTTAATAAAATGTACTCTTAATAAGAGGAAAAGAGAAATGAAAGGGTCACCACCAAATTATGATCTCTATTAGGAGAAAATTGTTGGAAATTAGGGAAATTTAATTGGAGGAAAAATGTAAATATTTATTGGTAGTTATTGAGGTCATCAATCACAAACAATTGTAAAATTGAGGTCCTTAAATTCATCAATCTATGATGATTTGAAATACCATCGGTTCAACAAAACATAGGGTATTAGGATAACACATTTTTTGTTTTAGGATCCCTTAAATAAAGTATATGAATTAATTTCTTCATTAAATAACAGTAGAAGAAAATATATACTTGACAAGTAGATTCTCATCCTTTAACTAAGTTCTACCACAAACTCATCTTTTACTCTAAAAGATAATAGAAATTAAAAATAATATTCTATTTATCCTATTCATATGGGGTTAAAAAAATGAATTTATAATTCATCTAGAAGATCCATTAAATAAACAACATTATTCAATCCCGGACATCTCATGGGTTAGTGGTAGGGGATACACCCTTCTCAGCCTTTGGTTGTGGGTTTAAGTCTCACGGCCTTGCCGGACGTGACGGGTTTCCGCACAACCTCTGAGTTTTCCTTTTATGGAAATCCAAAAATAATCCAAACTAGAACTATCCAAAATACTTCAGTCCAAAATTTATAAGGAAGGTAAACAGAATGAAGATCCTTTTTTCCGCGTAATAACATGTGAACACCTTCATCATGTATTCTTTTAAAACACTGTAACATCCCGAATTACCATAAAATCTTATTGATTACATTCATGATCCCTTATTCCTTAAATAATAATTGATATACTCCTTCAATATAAAAAGTTGTAAACCCCACCAATGATGGAATTTACAAATAATTAATCAGTTTCAAGGCAGTCAAGAATATGCAATTTAATTTACCCAAATCAACCATATCTTATTCCAAAATAAGTACCTCAATATTAGGACCATATTAAGGTTTCTCTTTCCTTCAACCATGTAATTTCCAAAAAGTTTAACTTGTTGTAGAGTCACTTTTCATAGTACCATAAAATCTCAAGTCCTCAATGAAATAGTATTGCAGTACAATCCTTATATACTCCATAATTATTATAACACGTACATTGCTGATACAACAATCAAATGACATAATCAACATAAGAACTCTAATTATTCCTCTTAATCTGTGGTAGTATCATAAGTTGATTGTTATACGATAGCATCATTTGTGGCATAGTCTGATGATAGGTTCGCGTAGTGTCCGAACTCCTTGAAAATGATGCATTGTATATTTGAAACCATTATATTACCCTTGAAGTCATGTATTTGGTGCCCTTTTTCCTATACACTTATAACAAACTCCCATTCCTTTCAGCCATGTTCCTAAGTGTTTCTTCCCACAATTATCACATATGGGGAATTATTCTTTTCCCTCTTCCCTTTATCCATCTTTCCCTCTTCCATATTTTTCTTCTTTTGCTTCCCTTCAAAGCCATAGGACTCACTAAACTCTTTAGTTATCTTATCCACACATGATACAATTTCTTCATATGATGATAATACGTGGGAGACTATTTACCTTCTAAATGATGGATTAATACAATGAATGATATGATCCATTTTACTATTTTTATCCTACGTATTACTGGAGTTCACATTCCTTATACTGGGTGCCATTTCTATACAATAACATAAAATAGGTCAGTTTATGAATTGCAATGAATAGTTACAAACTTGTAAAATACCTAACGCAAATTGAACCGTTTATGGATATAATCCATAATCATAAAAATGTTTTCGTTGAGTAAGTATATACTCATGAGCCCTTCATAATGGTTTTTAAAGAAAATGAGAATTATCTTAAGCATATCCCCCGGGAGTGTTGTAACCAAGAGTGCAGCAATGCCCATTGTCGTGCACCAGTTCCCATTCGAGTCTAGCTCAAAGCGGTGTTTTTGGGTTTTACCCCTAGGTACAGCTGTGCCAGATCCGCCTCTACATGCTCGTATCCATACAGGGATGTATTGCTCAGAAAACTCACAAAATCTCTACAATACCAAAATCCTAGGAAGTTCTTCTATACTAATCCTCAGAGTATTTATTAGGGATATGTTCTCTAATCAGAGTTTAACTAAATATAGTTTCCAAGGTTATTGCTAAAAATCCCTCTGATACCAACTATAACGCCCCGACCCGAGTTACCTAGAGTCGGTGCATTATTTTAATAAATTGGCATAATTACAAGGAATGAAGTCCCGAAAGACCGATCAGTTTAGCAGTCTTGTAAAATAGATTACATACATGAATGTTACATTGCATATTAAGACATACAAAACAACATAAATAATATTTATGACCGCCATTATTCCATTGGATTAACCCTGCATATCAATCAAAATACACTTCTTGGAATCCTGGGAAAATAAAACATAGAAAGGGGTGAGCTCAAATGCTAAGTAAGGGTAAGCAATACAGCAGAAACTTTCATAAATAAGAATAAACATTTAAGGCAATGTATAACTAATACAGAAGCCTTTTAAACTTGAACTTCAACATAATATGGAAAAGATAAAATAAAATAATTCTATTTACTTATTCACATGGATATTCTACTAGTTGAATAATCACATGCAATATCAATAACCACTTTCAAAATGATGGAATGCATAATGCGAGACTATCATAACCACATAGCCAAGGCCTCGTGCCAAGACAACAAATAAGATTTTGTCAAGGCCTTGTGCCAAGACACTATTTTGTCTCATGAGACCTACCGATGCATCGAGGAGTGATAGTGGGCTCCACCCGTCACTTACTAAGTCCAACGCATCCCTCATATGAAAATGTCAAAACATAACCTAAACATTCGTATTAAACCAAGCATACGAAATGTCAATACTTTACCCATAAACCATGAATGGTATAAAAATAACACATCCACAGTCAAACATATCACAAAACCTTCAACATACTATGGAAGATTTGTATCATGATAAATCAACTTCAAAATAAGTTTCAAATCAATTAAATTATGTTGATGTTGATGAAAATGATTTGTAAAACCCTTTGAGAGAAATACCCCTTTTTCATGAAAGCATTTAAAAGTCACAAAATTTTTAAAAGAAGTCATTTAAATACATTTTTGAATCAAAGTGTCCCATACAACTTTGAAACTTTTGAAAAGAATTAACATTTTAAAAACATTCATGTCCATATAAATAAATCCTTAAAAACAGTTTTGAAGACATGGACATAAATGAGAAAGATTTAGAAAAATAAATATTAAAAACATTTGAAATGATGTTTTAGTAAAAAGTCCCTTAAAATAATCCATTTGATAACTCTTTCATAAAACATTGTAATGGATAATAAATATTACCCAGTAGATACTTATGTAAAAACAACCTCAGATAATAAAGAGATTGTGAAAATAACCCTTACCAATTTGGTAACTTTAAAAAATACACCCCATGAAAGAGGTATCATACAAGGAATATGTAAATACAGATAAATTAAAGATTATTACACAAATAATACAATTATGGGCAGTACATACACCCAAAAAAAGGTAATAGTGGTAATATGGCATGAATCTCACGGGAATAAGGAGTGAGATGAAAACCCCTTACCTTGCACTTTCCTTTAGTCGAGGGTATGTTTAACCTTATGTACGAAGATAGTAGTATGATATTAAATTATAACAGAACCATATTAACATTTATGATATCATACATGATTCATTTATGACTTTATACTACCCATTTAATAATAATTTCCATGTTAAATTATTATTTCGGGTAATAATAACTTTCTTTATCGTACGTGTTTTACCATGTTACTCTTGATTGTATCACATAGATCATGATTTAAATGCATCCAGAATATAAAACATGATAAATATATCATATATATGTTTAATATAAATATGTATAATATACATATATATGAAATGGAAAGCACCGTTTATGGAGACAGTAGTCTGTATGTACGCATAAATGTTGCTTCTGTTTTCATATAGTATTGAACGGAAGTAAGTGAATAAGATATATGTAAGTACATAAATACTTATATATATAAATATATTTATCTCCAGTATCATTATTATGTCATATATTACATACTTATTAGTAATATATATTTTTATAATCATCGATGAATGGTGAACTTGAAAATGAATCTCATTGCGTCGTGGAGACGGTAATTCGTATGTACGCACGAGCGAAAATCTCATTATTTTGATATTAAAATAATACATAATTGGATGGTATATAATATATAAAAAATCATTATCATGATATATTTATTATTTACATGAATTATACATCATTATTATAACCATCTAAATAATAATATATTGAATAACAATTACACCACAACGTGGAGACGTTAGGTCTTACATACGCATGTATGGTGACATGTCCTTCAAGGGATGGATAAAATAGTGAATTTGTTTGTTCCAAAATTATAATAACATTGTGGTATACATAATATACAAGAGTTATTATTTTAGAATGGAAATAACAAGGAAAGAAGAAGTTGAATAAGAAACGAACTTTAAAGAGGGTGGTGAAGGCGTTACCTCTTCATCGGGTTCTTCCTTTTGATTTGATCAAAATGGCCCCTTAGTTTGGATTTCTGATCAAACTAAGGACTCTAAGATTAATTGAGCGTTTTTTAGAGAGTATTTGGGCAGTGTTTGGACGAACCAAAAGGCATTGAATGTGTGAATTAGTGAGAAGGGGGAGTTCCCTTTTATAAGAGGGGTGAGGGGCACCTTTGGAAAAGCTAGAAATATTATTTTAGAATAAATTCCTATTTAGTTTTTAATGGCTCCAAAGTGGATTATTTAAAGTTTAAGGTGGGTATGGGTCGAAAACCACTCAACCAATAGAATTTAGATAGGTTTGGGTCACTATATTAACCTTATCATTAAGTATTAACTCTTAGTTAATTTGTTTCACTTTTACAATGTCTCTTTGTATTTTTATATTATATGGTTAATAAACATACTATATACATCTAAGAGACCCCCAAGTGGTCCATTAATGATAAACATATCATGATATAAGTCCCTTGGGCGAAACTTATATTTTTAAGAATTTAATATCAATTAATAATATAATATTTGTTTTAAACACTATTTTATGTCAATTTTGACACTATTCAATTATTGATTTTATTTTAAATTTATAACAGAATTATTACTTCGAATAAAGTTAATTATATCAATCCTAATATGTCATAGTAACCTAGAAAATTAGTTTAATTCATAAAAAGTCTCAAATTATATTTATTTGGGTTTTTATAATATCAATTATTCTAATTTTTCATTAATTAGGTAATTACTTCATCATCATTGTGTCATAAATAAATTAACTTATTTAATATCTAAAAATTGTAAATAAAATATAATTATGTAGGAAATATATTTATCTTTCTAATTAATATTTATAGTTGAAAATAAAACATGTATAACCTGATGTAAAAATTGTTTTTCTAAAAGATATATGCGTATGTCATTTTTGTATTTATTTTAACTTAATTAATATAAAGTGTCATTACCACTTACAAGTGGCTCCATGGGGTCCCAAAATCGACCCAAATATTCCCATGGTCTAAAAGGTATCAACAAATAAGGTTAGGACACGTTTCAGGTTAATGTGTTATTATTATAATATTTTGTTTAACCATTATTTACCGGATTTACCCATAACCATGGTAAATAAAATATTTACCGAAGTAATTATTCAAGATGTCTAAAAATAAAAGATACCTATTTACAAAATTTGAATATCCTGATTCCAAATATAGAATCCATTTTTCCAAATTCAAAACACAGAAGTGGAATAAATTAATTTAAAATTAATTCTCGTTGTTAAAACAAAAAAGCGTGTTTTTAATAGATAATAACTATCAAAAGATTGACACTTCTTTATGTCCGGTTTAATTGTGAAATTTTTTTCAATGACCAAAATTGTATTAAATGGTAAAAATATATTCTAAATATACTTTAAAACCAGTAAAATTAATAATTTATCAATATAAATTATTTCGATTAAAAAAGTTGTTTTTAATTAAAATTTAGTAATTTTCACTATTCATCAAAATATAAATGTTATCCGAAAAGTTCCAAAATTTCACCCTAGGCTAAATTCGATATTCCGAATCCAAAAATGAAGTCCGTTTTAAAAGATAAAATTTATAAAATTTTAAAACGTTGGTATTACTATTCATTACGGCTAGTTTGATTTGATGTAGTGTGTGTTAGAACTCGAAATTACGCACAACACAAGCTACTGTATTATTCAAAGAGAAGCATATTGTGGAAGCTTGGGGTGTTACATTGTAAATTTTTTTTATGTCCCCATAAATTTATTTAGTTAAATTGAATATATAAAAGTATAAAATATTGTATTTAAAAAGGGTTCACTATTAAAGTTGGTAAAAGTGAATTTTTGAAAAATACTTCTTTTATTTGAAAAAAGAATTTGTTCTTAAATTATATATAAGAAACTCATAATATGGATTATAAAATTATAAGGATTATATAAGGTTAAAAATTTAGTTAATAATATTCATAACCTCTTTTGAACGACTTGTTTGGTAAGTCATGGTGCGCTTGAACTCGGTGTCACGTGTAGTACAAGTTATTGAATTGTTTTGAAAAAGTACATACTATAAAATCCTGGGGTGTTATATTATACCTCAACATGGTGGGACAGCTCAGGAGGCTTTTCTAGTTAACATGGGTTTTATTGTTACAATTTTTTATCAAAGTTATGCTCATCCAGAAGTGTGTTAATAATTTAAATGTTTGGTTCTATGTCTATATATTATATTTATGACTTATCAAAATTCAGGTAGTTTGTATGGGAGGGTGATAGACTAGATAACTTCTATGAGTGAATTCAAGTAACTATGGTTGGTTATATAATTATTTTATAAGTCATGAGACTTAGTGTTAGGGGCCATTTGAATGAACTATATGGGAAGTTTATTTAAATAAACCTATTCATTAAAAAAATTTCTTTTTATCAGTATTTTTTGTATTGCATTAAATTAAAGGGGGAATGGGTTGTGGTGCTCCAATCATGGGGTTGAGTCCCCAGACGGTTTTCTTTGTAGTGCACATATAGTTACTGGACCCACCTTTTATTATTTCTTTAAATTAAAATTTTTAGAATTGTTTTTTAGGGATACTATAATTTTTTATTATAATTTTGGAATTACCTCAAGACTAATTTTGTTTTTATTTTGTCATTATTAGACAATACCTCCTAGAATAGATCTTCTATATCCAATAGAAAAAGCTGTGATATAGGTCTAAATAACCTGCAATGGATCCTTCCATGGAAGAAATAGTAATCTTCACTATTCATACTCTTGATCAATTTGGTATTGAGAACCCATGAAATGTGGTGAATCATGGGTCAAAATTAACTTAGTATCATCTTCATGTCTTCCATGGTGAAAAAGGGTCAAAGAATTCTAAATAGTGGATTGAGTTGATTAAGGGGAACTTCAAATTTTAAAAGACTTCTAAAGACTCTAATGTTTGTCTTTTCATGTCTATGATCAAGGGACTAGGAAGAAGATAGTGGTACTATAGTGTTAAAGGTAATTTATATTAGTATCTTACCTATCCTACCATAAAAAAATATTTAACCAGCAGTTTTACCCAGATACGTTATGTACGGAAAAGACTCGAGAGTTTCTAACCTTGCATTAGGGAGATCATACTGTTCTGGAGTATTCTACCCAATTTTTTGAGTTGCTATATATATCACCATAGCTTGTCACTAATGAGTACCTAAATGATTGGATGTTGGAGTTAAGACTGAGGAATGATATTTGATCAATGATGATTCTCATGTGCCTTCTAACCTTTGTAGAGGATGTTGAAAAAGAAATTATGTTGAGGCAGATATAGCAGGAAAGAAATGTTTGGGTGGAGCTTCTGTTGGTCTAGTTGATAGTCATAGTCTATCTTCTATCCATAAGAGGAAGTGAAAGTGTGGTCTTTTTTCTTCAGGAGTATTTCCACAGGCTTCGATATGGAAACATCATGTTTTATACTACTTGTTTGTAAGGATTGGTAATACCAATCCTAAATTTGTAGAGGCGATCAATACATGACATTTTTTCCGATGATCTGGAAAACGAAACATTTTTGTGATAGGAAATCACAGAGATGTAAGGAAGAATCAATGTTCACCAAGGGTTCTAAGGTTCATAAAAATGAATCCATGGATGGTGGGTTTCATTTCCAAGCTAAGGAGTATCATCATGTGGTTAATAATTCTTAAGGATGAACTGAGACCGTATGACTTTCTGTAGTGGAGTATACAACATTGAAATCTGAGTAGGGTCGACTACTTGTAGATGTGTGGTGTTTATTCAATCTTCTATGGTGATAGATTTGTTTTATATGGGTGATACTGATTCTTTCATATTATCAAAGAAATTTTATGTGTTGGATTTTATTTCCTAACTTATGTCATACTTATTGGATCTTTCTGCACCTCTGTAAAAAGATTCCAAACCTTGTATTATGTGTCTAGTATATCAGGTGATGATAACAGACATTAGGGTAGTTTGGGACTTCTTTTTTATTATTATCAACATCTTCTACTTGATTATGGGATGGATTGGATGATTATTGTTAAGACCCAGATAGACTATTTTCACTGTCAGGCATAGTTATTGTCGGTCAATGGGGTCACTCATGTTTTTTAAGGTGATTGTGACTCTCGATAGAGAATGTAATTTCTATATGTTCTTTATGTTACAATAATCTCATGCCTGTTTTAAGAGATTTTTCTTGATATAGTTTACCATTTTTTTGGTGGTCGATCTCTTATAGTGGTGTGTGCATAACACGAGATCATTCAAGATTATTTTTTTTATTCTACCACCCATGGGAGATATTGGGTTTTCTATTTACCTACTATGTGTTATGATTACCATTTCTATGGAACCTAATAAAATGGAACTTACAATGTTGGTGGAACATGATGTCCATCTTGAGGACCTAGAGGCTATAAGATTTAATCATCCTAGTATGACACCATGAAATTCACCTTTCCTCTTTTATAAGAAGGAAAATGGGAGAATCGTGCTTTTTATTTGATAATCAGAAGTTGAATCTGGTAATGATTAAAAATAAATAACATTTTCCTAGGATTAATGAATTTTTTACTAGATTCAAGGAGAATGTAGTTTTTCAAAGATTGAAATTCAATTAGGGTACCACCAGTTGAGATTATGAGTAGAGGATATACTTAATACAATGATTATGATCCAGTATAGAAATTTCATGTTTTGGGTTATTACATTCAGTCTGACTAACACTCATGTGGTATTTATGAGTCTGATGAACCAGATCATTTATCGATTCTTGGAATCATTTATTTTTTGTTCATGGATGATATTTTTGTGTACTCCCAGTTAGAGGGGCGAACAGAAACCATTTGGATAACATTCATAGATCCTTGAAGAAATATTTTCTATATGTTATGCTTTCCAAATGCGATTTTTTTCTTAGGGATGTGAAATTTATAGGGAATGTAATATCTAAGAGGGGTGTCTTAGTGGATCCTGAAATATACAAATAGTTATTTCCTGGGGGAGGCCTTGAAATGTTTTTGAGATCTAAATAATTTTAGGGTTGGATAGTTATTATAGGCAGTTTATTCAGAACTTATCCAAGCTTGAATCTATGATGATGACTTTAACCAGTAAGGGTTTAAAGTTTAATGTAATGAAAACTGTTAGAGATATTTTTAGGAACTGGTGTTGATTTTAAATTCAACTACATTTTTTATTCTTCTAGGAATAGGTCCGAGTTATGATGTTTTCTATGAAACTATCAATATGGGATTTGGATATGTCTAGATGTAGGTGAGAAATTTTCTAGCCTATGGCTCTCACTAGTTAATCCCTCATAAGAATAACTACACTCCCCATGATCTTTAGTTATAAATTCTTATGATTGAACTCAAAATTTGGAGTCACTACCTGATTATGAAGTATTTTACTATGCATAATTATCATATAAGCCTAAAATATACTTTTCATAGAGGTATTTAAAAATATGAAATAGATTTCAGGTGTAATATGTTTAAAAGTTTTAATTTTTTATTATCTACACTTATATAAATGGAAATTTGGTTTCTAATGCATTAAGTAGAAAAATACCAACAAAAGTGATGAAGAGATCAGTTGAGGAATGGTCTCTGACGAGTTTGATTACTGAGATGATATTGGGAGCACAATATCATGGTGGAAAGTTGTTAATGGATTTTATGAAAGATGAATCGTCTTTGGACGTACGATTTCATCTAGAGTAGGTGATAGACACCATGTTCCAATGCATAGATAAAAGCCATTATGGTGGGAAGACCTCGGATGAGTGGTCTGATTATCCTAGTGGAGCATTATGCTTCCATGATATATTGGTTGTTCCATTTTCTCATAGTAAAGAGTTTATGGATAGTAGAAACTGATTTTTTTGTTCCATAAACCCTAGGCATCAAAATATGTATTCAAATATGAGGTTTTGAAATTGGTGTCCATGGATGAGGGGGTCGATTTCAGATTTTGTATCATGGATTCTTAATTGTTTGAGAAATAAGGAGGAACACTAGATACTTTCATGTTTTTTTATGACATTACCCATTCCAATCTATAAGTTGGATGGTATTTTCATATATTTAATCATTGGTTTTCCACATACTCTTAGTGGGAGGGATTCAATTTGAGTTATCATCGATTGACTCAAGAAATTGGCACATTTAATATCTATCAAAAAGAATAATAAATTAAGATATATTTGGGATTATATATCTAATAGATTTTGAGACTTCATGGAGTTACCACTATAGTTGTTTTTTATAGTGAAATGAGGTTCACGTCCAGAATTGAGAAAGGTTTTCAGGATTTGATGGATTTACAATTGAAATTGAGCATAGATTATGATCCATAGATAGATAAAAAACTATTAAGGGTTATCAAGGTTATTCATGATATGATTTAGGAATGTGTTCTTGATTTTATTGGATCTTAGGAAAATCATTTTACACTGGTCAAGATTTCCTGAAACAATAGTTATAAATATTCAATCAGGATGTCACCGATTGAGTCTTTGTATGGATGACCATATATATCTCCTTTATTATGGGAAGAGTAGGGAGAGAATTCCATGGTTGGGATGAGACTGGTTTAGGAGATTATAGAGAGGGAAAATTTAATCTAAAAAATATTTATCATGACACATATTCATCAGAAATCTTACGTGATCCTTCATCATCGGTCACTATTGTTTGAGGTCAGTTGTCGGGACTTTATTAGATTTTCACCTCCCTTTTTCATCCAAATTAAAATTTTTTATTTCAAAAATTCATTTAAGGAGAAAGTGAGAAACCAACAAGATTCATAATAAAAAAAATCAAACCTCATAAGAAAAGGTTGAGCCACTCCATAAAAAACTAAAGCGGTTAGAATTCTGCACCTTAAGAACACGCACTTCAATAGAGGTATCTTCAATTTCCCGATTGTCCTTTATGAGATACTCGAAGCATAGGGCCATCTTGTCCCAAACCTGCACATGCTCCTCCAAGCTTGTTTTCCCATCGTTTAAGCCATGAATCAGAATTATATTTTTTTTATCAATCCAAGAAGATTGTTCGTCGTTCAAATCAACATGCAACGGTCTTTCGAATATACGGTGAGCATCTTTCTCTGAAATCTTGATAAAAAAGTACTCTTCAAACATTTCTTCATTTGAGTGCATGAGGAGTTCTTGGGATGATCCCTCTACATCATTGTTGTCAACCACTATCATAGGGCCATCTAGACCCCCTGCTCGTGATTCAAGCGCCTCATTAGCCGCTGACTCCACACGCTTTGAAGAACTTTTGCACTTAGTAATTCAGTGATCATCGACATCAGTCAAACTTTTCTGGGGGGTTTACCTTTGCTAGAAGATCTGGTAATAGGAGGACTAGGTAGATATGAATTTTCATTTTGTCTCCATGGTCTCCGTGAATTCATTATAAAACCATCTGAATCCATGAGAGTGTTCCTCCGTTTCTTTGCGGAAGATCTTAGATAATATTCCACGAGTTCTACTTCCTTGGGCTCAGCAGATAAAGATTCTGAACAAGAATCATAAACCAATCCATCTTCGTCTGGCCTCAAACACCAGTCATGTCCATGATCAACTTCCTCTTCAGCCCCTTCTGCAGAAGTATGACAATCACTTTCTCCCAACACCGCAAAACTATTGTGAGATCAGTAACCAATGGCATCTACCTTTCCTATACTAGTATAATAATGAGGTTTTATGTCCTCCACAGAGTTTTGTTCATCCCTTATACAATATTCCCTACCCACTGTCCCCAATATATCCCCCTGATCTACAACAGCCTCTTTATGAGGAAGACTACCAACAGATTTCACAACATCAATAAAAGTTGTAGGGGTCCTTGAACAACTTTTTGGAGCCGAATCTTCCCCCTGTCATCACCCAAGGTAGATTTACTAATACCCAAATCCCTTCATAATATATCAAACACTTCCACAACTCTCGGCTCAAGAAACTTTCATTTCACCTCTTTCGAAAGGGCGGTCAAAGTGCCAGCATCACCGGAGCCCACCTAGTCCATTACGGTTGCATTGCACTCAGATTTAGGATTATCTTCTAGAGGAACATGAGCTCTCCAAGAATAAATAGAGGAGCCTCTATGACATCTGCTACCATCATGAACCAAGCATCTACAACCCACACAAAAGGTAACCCATGACTCATAGCATACCTTTTGATGCCAACGATGTTCGCCTTTGACCTCAATGCTAATGAATTCAAGCGGTTCCTGTGAAACGTCTACTTCCAAAATGATTCTAGGATCAAGATGATGAAAAATGGCACGTGTTTGAGAATCCGAGCATAGATAACGACCTAACATGTTGTCAATCAACCGGAGGATCTCCGGATTCTGAAAGGTTAATGGAAAACCTGGAAGGGATAACCAGATCATAGTGACCAGGGAATCACGTCTCAGGTGGTACTCAAAAGACCAGAGAAATAGAGAAAACCGAAAACCTTCCATATTTCATGGAGCATTAGACCATGCATATATAAAGTCATCTTCATTCGAAAAATGATTCTGAAAATGCCTCGAGTACAAAAGACCAACAACTTCCCTATCCCGCAACTTCCAAGACAAAAATACATACCTGTCGAAGGAGTTGACGGAGGGACGTTGCTTCCCAAAGCGAGAAACCAGAGTAAGATCCAGCAGCGCTGAGGCTCTAGTGAACTCCAGCGGAGAGATCAGAATATAAGGAACACCATTCACACGATTTTGAAATTTAGGGCTAACATTGATTGAGGGGAAGCTAGTGAAAAGCGATGGATCTGTGAAAAGGGAAAAGGGTGGGTCATGGGAGAGGGATGAGAGTGGATCCTTCATCCTCCTCCCCGGTCGAGGTGGTCCGAGGAAGGGCTATGACGGCGCATCCATCACCTCCCTTAGGATATCATTGGTTGGGTATGTGTGGTATGTTGGTAATGAGTTTTTTGGGCCCCTTTTATATCATTAGATGACTTGGAAATGAGGCCTATAAGTTGGATTTTTCATCATTTCCAGCTCCAAAGAACATTGTGTTTCATGTTTCCCAATTGATGAGGTATATAACTGATCCTTCACATGTGATTATATGGGATAATGTTGATATTGAAAATTATGCCACTATAGTTTATTAGATAGTGATGATTAGGGATCTTCATGATATGCCATAACATAGTAAAATGATCCCCTTGGTCTGGGTACTGTGGTGGTATAGATAAGATAGTAATGGGGCATGGAAGAAAGATTTATTTATGAGGCAGTAGTGGCGTTATATTTTTTCAGATCTAGAGTCTTGAAGGATTTCTATGTTTATAAACCAATTGTGGTGGGGATATTATAATCACAAATTTCCTTTTCCTGGGTATACTTTGATTTAGTTTTAACTTCCTTATTTTTAGGGGGGTTTGCTGAAATTTATTTTCCTATAATTCATGGGAATTTACACTCTGTGTATTTCACACAAGGAAGATTCCATGAAATAGGTTTACATGGCATGAAATATTTAAAAACCACGAAAATAGTTCATGATGTGTATTTTTCAATCATTAAATTTTGATAAAAAGTTACTTATTTTTTAGTATATTCAACACATCATAGATTACACAATGTGTAATGGGATTACACACCATGTAATTCTAATGATTTTTGTTTTTAGGGCACTATGTGGGAGTTAATTCATTCAATAAACCATGAATTCATACCTCCCACATTGAACGCTCACCCCAAGTAATTTTGGTTTATTTACCTCATTTTTTATTTCTCTTTCATTAATCAGTCATTAAATTTGTTTTGGTGTTCTTCTCTGGGTAATCATTCCTTCTTTAATTCATTATTGTTGGTTGTGAAATCTTTTTTGGTAGTATTTAATAATCATATTTCTGATCAAGTGTAAATTTCAATCAATCCTTTGTAGTATCATTTAGTTCCATTTATTTTGATTTTTGATATCCTATTTTCCGATATCCACTTTTAAGAACCCAGTTTTTTCTATAAAATACTTAGGCATTATCATGATGTTATTCCAGAGCAGCACCTTATGATGACGTATGATTCTGAGCCCCAGTGTGGCCAGAATTAAATTTTCTGTGCATTCACACTGGGCACGCCAAATAAATGAGATAACTCCTAAATGATGATTCAGATCCTAAATATGAGAGTAAGGATGGGTCCAAAATTGGGAGTTTACCCCAGTAATGACATAAAGCAGGTCGGCATGGGACGTTGGGACCCCTCGCCCATTAACGGAACATTAAAAGTATAAATAAAATAATTTATTTATTTTTTTAATGGTTAAACTCAAGTATCTATTAACGGTAGCTAGGATTGGAAAACTGAGGGCACCATTGAGTCTAGAGCATGTCGTTTACCCTAGGAGGGGTGTAACATTTGAGGGCGCGGGTCCTCTGTGTAAAATGGCCCCAGTGGACTTTTCGTAATTTAGCGGCCTCGGTCGTTAAATTTTATAACTTTTGGATGGGGCCTTGGATTAAAATTTTGAGACCGCTATTGTGCTCAGGAAGTGGTGTTTACCCTACGGGAGGCTTAACCTTGACCCCATCGAGAGTTTCTGATGCGGGTTAATTTGGGGGTTTAAAATTAATTAATCTTTTTAATTTAAAATTTTCATTACTTAAGTCCAAACCCTCTCACCTTCTCCCATTTCTCATTCTCCTAAAGGAGGAACCCTCAAGGAAGCTCCTCTCCAACAAGCTCCCCTCCATCTTCTCTCCTCCTCTCCAAGGTGTTGCGGCCGGCGAATCGTTGTGAAGATTCGGGCTACGCCCAAAGAGGTAGGATTATTCTTACGTTTTTCACCTTTGTCAATTTCTAGATGATTCATCAATTTGCATCATTTTAAATTCTAAAATTTTGGAATTTTGGGTGTTGGCTGAATGAACACATCCAACGCCTGGGCCCCATTTTATATGTCGATCTTGGGCATTCTTCGTCCATATTTTTGGATGCGCCAATCTGGTCGGATCGTTTATTGGGGGAGACACTGCGAAGGCCTCGTCCAGAGGATCCTGAATCCGGGTTTGGTTTTGATTTTGGGCCACCAGAGTGGTGGTGGCAGTTTTCGGAAGCCTCGGCTCCGGCAAGGGCGGTGTGCGGTGCTCTGGGTGGTCCAACGGAGGCTTGGGCGTTATGCAGCAGTTTCGTTCGGGGGTTCGGGTGGAAGAAGCAGATGGTAAGGTGATGTTGGGTGTCACCAGCTAGCCGAGGACAATGCACGACCGGAGGATCCATGCGGTCGAGCAGCGTAGGGGAGCCGGTGTGGCTAGGCATGCAGCTCAGCGGGCAGGTGAAGGTCGGGCTTCGGAAGGAGGCGCGGTCGAGCAACTCATGCGGCCGGGGTACTGTCCTCAGGTGGAGCCGACATAGGGGAAGCCAGTGGGCCGTAGCGGTGTCGCAACGGATCGCTGCAGGTGAGGGGCGACTATGGCCTTGTTGCGGTTGGAGAAGACCCCCGAGGTCAGCGCCTTGGGGGTGCGGAGGAAACAGGGACCCGCGGTTCGCAGGTCCTGCTGGGAAACACGATCAGGACCGGCCAAATGGCGGGTTTGCTTTGGAGAACCAGACCCAAGGCAGGTCCAGTGGTTTGAGGGGGGCCATGGCCAACGGGCCGTGGCTGGTTGGACCAGACCCATGGCTGGGCCGAGGGCCGGTGGTCTGGACTGGGCCGGCCGGTCTGCACCGGCCTTTGGGCCCCCTTGCATTCATGGGGCCCTATATTTTAAACGGTGCCTCCATTTGACGTGCCATCTATGGATACGAGTTCATATCTGTGAGAAGAACATTTCAAAGTGTGTTTTGGGGTTTTTAGGATCTGTACCCAAAGATGGGTGACCCGAGGAGCTTTAATTTAATAATATTAAATTATTATTAAAGTTTCATCGGACCTAACTCCTGCTAGGGATATCTGATTGACGCGCTATTAGCGACAGCGTGACCCTAGTCCTCATGCGGACTTTTTGAGATTATTTCTGATGCTTTTGGGTTGGTGACATGGTGCGGACCCCATAGGGCCTTGTCCGCACGCTTTACGGTGAAACACCACTTTTCACCCGACATCTGTTTAGGGTGTTTGAGTACTTGTTTTTTAGTGTTTTTTTAGGGAATTTCAATGGCACAATCCATTAGATTTAATTCCGCGTGATGGTGTGGGCCCCATGAGGGCCTTTTTGGGAGTTAGCGGGGATTTCTATCTTTATCACCGGGTGTCCATTTCAGAAAAGTGGATAGTCAATCTTGTGTACCTTTTCGAGGGGATCGAAACGGTGCGATCTGTTCGTTGCACTTCGGGACCGATATGTGGGTCCCATAGAGCATCGCTCGGGTGCGGTACGAAGAAATGCATTTTTTTCAGAAATCTGTTCCACTCAAGTAAGAATCCAATTTGATGTGTCTTTCTGAGGATATCTCAATGGTGTTATGCGCCTAACTATTTTCGGGACCGAGGCTCGGGACCACGGGACGCTGTTCGGGCATAAAGCGGTGTTGGTGACTTTTTTGTTGGATATCCATTGTAGGTGTGTAAATAGTATATCTCTCATTTTTTTTCATGAATATTATAATGGTACGATATATTTGGATGTGCGCAGACTCATTCGAGATCTCTTTTTAATGTGGAAGAATGAATGTTGTACCAGTGGTGGTTCTTCCTGTGGTGTCGGTAGAGAACCCTTGGCATGTGATCGTGTTCACTGCCATGACAGTGAAGATAGTTTCTAAAGAGATATGGTTAGTCATTCTAGGGTCGTGGAGGATGCAGGTTGGAAAAATTACGTTTTCACCCTTCACGTTTACATTGGGTGTCATGTGCATGATAGCCTTTGGGCTAGAGATGTGGTACACTCTGGGAGTATACGGGAATGCTTCGAGGTACATGTTGTAGTTTTTACCTAAGAATGTTTGTGCTTGGTTTGGAAATGAGTTGGGGCCACACGTCGTGTGGGCCCCCTGTGCGCGCCATGTTCTACTTCAAGTACCTTTGACCTCTCGCAACGTAGAGCATCCTTCTGCTCTCGATGGATCGGCCAACAGAGTTTTTTGGGTTCCCCTGTTTCTTCAACTATGAGGGGTTTCAGTATCCCGTCCCTTTCAATGGACTACGACATCATTTACAGCTACATGAATTCTTATAGTGGGGGTGTGATCCCACTTTCTGTTGTGAGTTGTCTCTATCCTCCTTAACAGTACACTCAGCGGATTGGAGCATGTATCACCCCGAGAGGCCCGGGGATATCCTCGCGTCCCTTCGTATTCCCGGGTAGGGTTCTTTGGGTATTGATGTGACCAACGCATTACACGAGCACCAATCCTCTACCCATGAGGTTATTTTCAGTAGGGTGTGGTTCCCCCAGTGAGCCTTGGGTGCAGACTCCGTAGCTATGTATCAAGATCATATCATCCTTCCACGATCTATCATGATGTTTTTCCAACTACGTGTTCCGGTTTCAAGTGGTATACAATCTAGTAGGGATGGAAAATGTGGTATCATCCATCAGGGATGGCTAGTGAGGTACCATCCCGCAGGGATGTCCAGTGGTTTACCATCTAGTAGGGATGGCCAATGTGGTACCATCCAGCAGGGATGGCCAGAGCAGATCATGGTCTCCCTCCATGGGATTACCCTTTTGCAAGGCTAGGCAGTGGTAACCCGTCGACATTGAGAAGACCTCTTAACTGTGTGACAGTGATGATGTGTGGCTTGATGTTCCCCCAAAACTCTCATGAATTATGGGGTGCTTTCCCCACCAAGATGTGTCCTTGTGACGCAACTTAAAATTTTGTGGGTGATTTAGTGCCTCCCAAAGTGGATAGTGTCAAGGTGCGGTGATTTGAGCCCCTTAACTTGCATTTCGGGGAAGACGTACGAATACTGGGCATCAATGGTGTTTACTTCTAGGACTGTTGGCTACTCAATTTCTTGGGATGAGCTATAGGATAGAGATCGCATTATGATCTTGTTTGGGCTTTTTGATTGAGCATATGGTTATTTATATACCTTGTTCCAGTACCCCCTCCTTGGGTTTTGATTACTCTCCTTCCAGGAGAGGCGAAGACACTCGTGTTATGTCACGTGCTTTCCGTGTCTATCTTCTCGTGGTTGGACAAGCCTAATCTATTGCTATAGGTAGAGAAGAATCGACGAGATGTTCATCTTCTCACTGATTATAGCTCCTTTTTTGGACAAGTTTACTTTCTTCCTCTTCTTGGGTTGAGATGTACTCTTTACTTCACTCTCAGTTATACTCCCTTACTTTTCCATGTTCGATCTAATGAACACCTCTTCAGTACCTACTTTCTTGCTCCCTCAAGCCTTCGGGGCATCGTATTGAGTATTTTTATACTCACCCATGCTTGGGCTTTGCTCACACTTTGTGTGACATTGCAAATGACGGACAGGTTGGTCATGACTTCAGTGGAGATTTGGAGTTTGGGAACTTGGACCGTGTGTGGTGTTCGTAGTTTGGTTCCAGGAGTGGGACTCTCCCAGCTGTTTACTTTTGTTTACCTATTTCTGAGTTGTGGCACCCTGGTGGTTGGGCGCGTGTTTTTTCCTTTTTCTTTTGGGTTTATCTTCAGCTTTTACTTTGTACTGTTTAGAGGTCACTGCACTTTTTGTGGTTATTTATAGCATTTGGTACATTGCTTTTCTTTTCTATTCTTTTTTACTCTGCACTTATGCATTGAGTGGGATGTGTGTGTGTGTTTACATGTACTTAGGCAAAATCCTACTTGAGTTGTTTAGACTTCAGCGCTTGTTACCAGCACCTGGCCTATGGAGGTGGGCTTCAGGTAGTTGTAGCTCGAGCCTGGGTATGGTCGGGGAGTGACACCATTGTCAAAGGCATCTAGCATTATACCATATTGGAGTAGGTGTTTCTATATAATGAGTTAATTATAAGAATTTTTTTTATTTTATTGTGGAATTAATTTGGGTTTTTATTAAAAATTAAGTTACAAATGGTTTCCATCATTTATTTTTGAAATTAAGAATTTTCTATTGGGTATTACTTTAAAAGACATTTTATTCCATAAATGGTGTCTCTGATTTGAAAATATGTTATTAAACTCCAAAAAATATATGCTTGGATTTAAAAATGATTTATAAATTTTTATCAAGGTTTTAAAAATGGAATATAAAAATTTTGGCACATAGGTAACCATAGGTGCATTAGGAAAATAGACACGGGTAGACATAGTGTGTGTGACACCACTAGGATGTAACATTTTAGATATCGATGGACTGTGGTAGGTATCAAAATTGGTTGGTACCAGAATATGCTAGTTTAGGCTTTTTAGTGTCTTATATTTATTAACCCAAAGGATAGATCTTTACTAGATGGTTCTTTTTTCTAGTTTATTTATTAGATGATGGGATTTTATCCGGGATTGTTTCTCCTAGGTTTTTAATATGAACTTTTATCACATGGATTCATATAATAGGTTATATATTTGATATGTGATTATATATTTACTTATGGATGTATGGATTTTTTATGCCTTTTTATCACTTATACTTGTCATTTTTTATAGTTTTAAAATATAAAAAAATTATAATATCTAAAGGAAAATGATTTTGAAACTTGTTTGGATTTTGAAAAAAAAAATTAAAACTATTTCTATATTAAAATATAGAACTTTTACATTCTTGATATTTGTCCTTGTAAAAAATTTATTGTGATATCCTACTTGGAAGTGTGATCACACCCTAATTATTCTTTTAAGAGGTTTTATATGTTGTATTGCATGATTTAGGTAAATGGAATGGCCTTTTGTAGCATGTTGGATTCTACTTTCATCACTCCTTTTGATTCAGGTTGGTTTGGAGTTGATTGTTGGTCACATATAGAAATGTGTTCTTGTCTGATTCATACATTTCTAGTTTAGAATGTTGGAATTTTTTTAAATATGTTTTTATCACCTTTATTTTAACTTTTTACTCTATTTATATGTATTTATTTTTTTATAATCAATACTAGATTCTACATTCTAGTTATACCTCATCATGGTGGGCCGGATCGGGTGGCTTCAATAGTTGACTCAGGTTGGTTAGTTATAGTAATAGTTTTATATGGCTATATAAAATGACTACAATATATATACTATTTACCCCTTTTTCTTTTTTCTTAGAAAATAAGTATTTTTGAAAGTATTTACGACATCTAAAAATGATGCAAAACAATAATAAATTTCCAAATTACCAATATGAAAATATTTAATCATTTTTTATAAAGTTATTATTATACTCCAAACTACTATTTTATAGTTTCAAAATTTTAATATTATTATATATAATCAATAATCTAAGTCTTTTTATTTTACCTTTATTCCATTATTTTATTCTGTTTAATGGAATAATGAAAATTACTTTAACCCCCTCCCCCCAATGTTATTAATAGTCAATGATGACTTCATCGTTTTTTAAGATTAAGGATTGAAAAATTAATTAAATATCAGTACTTTTTAAATAAAATTTAAAACAATTTATATGATAGAAATTCGATTAAATAATTAATCAATATTTTGTAGTAGTAAGAAAAATATGATTTAATTCGTTAAAGGATGATTTAATGTACAATAGTTTCCTATATAATTAATTATCATCATATAATATATACATGATGTCCCCATATAAATCCTATTTTAAAAGACTAATAGTTTTGATGTCTTCATCATAAAACATATCTAGTTATTCTTATGGATAGGGTTCACTATTAGTGAAATATTCTTCAACATTATCAACCGTATTATACCAGTCCCTTAGATTCACATGGACTACTACACTCCATCTTTATTTTATTATAGAATCAATATAATATACAATTTTAGACAATGAATACATAATATATGGATCATCTTCTTCACACTCACTAGTATCAATCAAAATATTTAACTTTACATAAATAAACATTAACAAATATTTTTTATACCTCTATGTATATCAACACACATTCATTTTAATAACACGAAAAAATAGCTTCCATGATAATTTAATTCAATAATATAAATAAAATTTAAATAATATTATATATCTATAAATTTTTTTAATATTTCATCACTTTATGTCTTAAAGACTTCTTCATGATAATAAGTAACAAACTTGAAACCATTAATATTGCAGGCATCAAATCCTCTAGACATCTTTAAAAATCCTTGAGAAAAATATTACAAATTATTACACAGTTTTGAAAAATTATCAACATTCATTGTCTAAAATAATACATACAAAATATTAGTATTTATAAAATATATTTATAAACATTTTATAAATATAAAACTAGTTTTCACTTATATACTATTCAAACTAATAAATAATATGTTTTTTCACATATATTTTTATGTCTTTATCATTTTTGAGTTTTACTCTAAAATAATCTATTTATTTACATATTAAACTATTCAATGAATGTTTCTATGATATCATTAATTAGTTTCATAAATATTTATACTTGTATAAACACTATATGAGTTAGTTAAAATGAGGATCTCTTTCCAAATGGATGACTTGACATTATGAAGATTATATATTTACTGAAGGACTAAATATAATTGGTTTTTTCATCTTCACATACAACGTGATTTAATCTTTTCTCAATCTCATCCAAATGCCTCAAATAGAATTTGATACACTCTTTAACCAAGTTTCCAACAACAATTGAGCCTTATGTTAGATATTGTTTCTTCACAAAAGAATTAAAATATCCACTGTTCCATGTGAATCAACATAGAATAAACCTATATGTTATGAGTTGGAAAATAACAATTCAATAGTGTATAAATTTTAAAAATAAAATACCTTTCTATGGGATACATCCATCGATAGTGTATGGCCCCAAAAAATTTAACTTCCTTTACCAAAATTCACATTAAAATTCAACAATGTAATTAAAATAATTGGGGAAATGTCACCTCTAAGTGCAGTGTTTCCTAAAAATTATTTCTTATAATTTGAAATTTTCTTGATGGTTTAAATTTTTTTCACATATTTTTCTGAAGAACATAAAAAATCAATTATGACTTCGGTTAATTTATCATGTAAAATGTTACGCAATTCCAATGGTAATAGTTGCTCCATCAAAATATGTGATATGTGACCTTTCATTTATTATTCCTTAGAATGTTTTAAGTTAACACATCCAGAAAATATACTAGAATATCCATCAGATACATTCATGTTTTTATTTCTTTAAAGTAACACATTGCATTCATTATTTTTTAATACAAAATTTGTTACAAAATAATTCACATTATCATTTTTACATAAATAACCCATAAAATTACTTTCATAAAATACATTATGTGAATTAAGATAATCCTTTTTTTCTTACTCATTAAGTGATATAAATAATACATTATCACACACATTATTCTCAATGTGAATAACATAAATATTATGATGTGATATGTACAGTTCCAAATAAGAATATCTGATCATTATAATTTTTTCATTAATTTTTTGTTATAACTCCATCTAATTAGGTAAAGAAAATTCTAACCATATGTTATCTAAGAATGTTATCTAAATTATATAACAACAATTAATAATTGTGTTAAAAAACTTAACATAGATAATAGTTATGAAGGGGGATTCGAATTATTTTTCCCATAAAATTAGTACTTATTAAAAAAATTATGATATATATACAAGAATGAAATTAAAACATAAAACACAATTTTATATTACAATTCAATCTTTTATAGTTTATTTAAAGTTACCAAATTGACATTCTATCCAAATGTGAGTATTCCAACTTAAAAAATTCTTATCTGTTGGAAAGTTGTTGATGGTCCATATGAGATAAGCATTCATTTTAAACATTTTTTTGTTGATTCACAAAATTTATTCACACTATTCTCCCATAAATATGGAAATTAATGCAAAATCATCTAAAGTATAAATAAATATCATTTCAAGGAATTTGTTTGCCTAGAATAATCATCGAAATAATGAAATTATTATTTTTTATATATACATGGATGAGTATTTTAAGTTGAAAAATAATTTTTCATATACTATAACTAGTAATTAAGGTATTTAATGGATTAAATCCATTATTAGGTATTCACAAACATATATTCCTTAGGTCTTCAAAGAAATTTGGATGTAAATAATAAAAATATTTCCAATTTGTTGAATCCCAAACATGAAACCTAAACCTATCACTATTGTTTTACATAGAATTCCACATTAACTACTATATGGTTTTATATTTTGCGAATAATATTTTTAATCTAGGTTTTAGAGGAATGTAACATAAAAAACCATGGAAATTTTATTTCTATACTTCTTTATTGTAGTATGCTCATTCATCCATGCATAATTTTTTATTGAATTCCATATTTTATTCTGGAATATTTTATACTCCTCTTTTTCTATATATTATACCCAATATAACATACAAAAATTAATACATGCATTTATTATGGTATAATTTAGACCCAACTTGTCAATAGAAGTATTCATCTCAAAAAATGATTCACAGGTCATTGTCTTATGAAAATCATCATCCATAAACACTAATACCAATAAAATTACATTATTTATAATTACTCACAAACACTTTATATGTTAAAATTTTAATAAAAAGGATAACTTTAAATAATTTTCACATCCCTTATAAAACTGTTGATTTTTGTCTTCTATAAGTCCATAAAAATCATTTAGTTGATCAGTTATGTTGTTTATTGTATTAACCTCTAAAACATAAACATCAGAATATATTTACATCTAATAATATTCATATTTTTTAAAAAAATCATTAATAATTATGTTTTTAAATTAATTTTCAAATACCGAGGTATTATATTGATGATTGTGATGTTTCAAAGAGTTCTAATTTTCTAAAACTTTTTACTCTGCAATCAAAATACTTTTCACATATCTAATAGAATTTTTTTTCAATATCATTTGTTCATAAACATAAGATATTTTGAACCATCAAATGAAATTAAAAAAATCAAAGATAAATTTATTTCTTCCATCATGAGAAACATTTCTAGTTTGAAAATAAAACTAATTCTCCAAACAAATAAAATATTGGTGTTTATATCAAGGTGATGTAATCCAACATTTATCCATTTATGCATTGTTGAAAAATAATTATAAAAAACATAAAACATATTAATGAAATGAAATAATGTTTAAAATATATGAAATGTATAAAATAATTCCCTTAAGAAACTAATAATAAAAATATTATATCCTAATATATTTTAAACTATGAAAAAATTTGATATTTAACATATATTAGAAACAAAAAACATATATGTGAGAATAAATAAGTAGATTTAATAATTTTCCAATCATAGCCTCACACATAATGAAACACCCCTGGTACATCGTACTTTTCCCTTTTATTATTTATTTTGAGATTATATGATAATTTTGTATAGTTTTATGAGTTTCTAGATGGTCTTTCATTGTTTTTGAAGTGTTTTAATGGGTTCATATTTTGATCATGGTTTGGGGAAACCATGTACTATCTCTATGAAATTATATAAGGTAATATTGGGAATCACAAGTCTGCCATGTGGTTCAAGAACAGTTTTTCAAAATCATATGAATGCCAAGGGAAACTGGGTAATATGAGATAGTGTGTGAAGAATGGTTGGTACAGAATTGTTAAACTATAAAATCCATTTATACAAGGGGGTTTCCTTCAGATAGTGTCACAACATAGTTTTCACATTGTAGTGATGCCAAAATTTACCCATGTTTTTATGGTTTAACCGGTCGCTTTTTATACAAATTGGGTTATAAAAACCTCATAGACCCAACATGTAACCTAAAGAAATATAAATTCTATAGTGGTGATTTGGATATGAAGTGGAAAACATCGGTTCAAATTTAATGTAATATTAATTAGTTTTAATGAATTATGTGAATTCAATTTATCAATAAGTATCGATCATAGGTTATTTAAAGGGGTGGATTGAATGAATTTATTTTAATTGTTTCATTGTCTTTAATTCAAGAGTGTTACGTTAAATAAAATATGAAATTACCAAAAAAATCATGGATTTTTCTTATTTCAATATCTTATTACTGATCACCAATAAACATGGAGGATCTTATTCATGGGTAAACTAAGGTAGAATATCTTTCTATCATTATGTGTAGAATTAAAATTTGTAAGATAAATGATGATGGAACCACATTGAATTGAAAATATCATCCAAATAATTGATGAAGAATTATTAAAATTAGAAATAACCTCCAGTATATACCCTTTTTAATCCCTTGGATCAACCAATAATAGGTTTATCCCTCTAATGATGGTATTCCTTCAATAGAAGCGGGAAGTAAACTCATGAGGGTGGAATTGAAGAAGAAAAATTGTGAAATAATGATCACTCCTCCATTGTGTGAAGAATTTCCCAAAAGATGATATGAATAGTATCAATCCCTAAGGAAATAGAATGAATAACATATGAAGAAAAAAAATAAGATAAGAAGAATAAATTTTTTTAAGAAACAAATGTGATTCGATGACTTATATGAGAAAAAATGAATATGTGATTACAAAATTAAACCATAACAAAAAAACTGAAAGAATAAAATATCCACCTACAATTCCTTAACCACCACACCTTGGATAAGAATTTTTAGGTCACAGTTTTTATCACCCATCAATCAATACCATCACTTTTAATTAGTATAGTAAAAGTTAAATTGCAATTAAAAGAAAATTGGACAATCCAATGTTGACTAGAAAAATCGGAATAGATTTATTCCCCTTCTGGAATAAAAATATGAAATTGAATATTGAATAATCTGGGATGGATTTATAATAGAAATTACATATTCTAGGTTTCTTGTAATAGATTTCAAAATTTATTTTTAATTTGATCATTCATTCGGATTTTATGCTTGAAAGGGTGGGATGATTTTATGGGCCTTGAAATTTGGAAGATAGTTTAAACTGAAACTAGGGATGCCTGTGTGAAACAACCATGTGGTACATTGGTTTTTTTCTAGTAGCATGTGCATGGTTGGTGCATTATTTTCATGTAGTGTAACCGAACCAAAAAATGGTCATTTCGTAATTTGAAAATTATATTTTATTTTTGATTAAGGCCATTAGACTCTCAAATTTCTTTTATTCTCCAATGATCTCATACATCAAAATTTCCCTATGCTCCCTTGGGTATTACCATTGATCCAAATGAAAATTTTGGTGAACCAAAGTGAATTGGATATTAATATTCAATTATACATCCTCAATTCATCTCTTTCTAAATAGATCCTCTCAATTTCTCTCACCTATATCATTAGATATATTCTATTATAAATATATCTATATTCTATGTTATGGATCCTGATCAGATCTTGTTTGAAATATTCAATGGAATAAGATTCATTTCCAAATATATATGTTAGATTCTCATTTTTTCCATTAACCATTTTGAGGTAGTTTAATTCTTTCTCAGTATAATAAATATAAAACATGAAGTCTTGAAATTTAGTTTCCTTTATCTATGATTTTTTTGTAAAACTCTCCTGGTTTTAGTACCTAAATCCTTGGTTTTTGGAATGATTATCAAAAGTTGTTTGATATATATATTTTTTAAAAATGGTTTCCAAAATATATTTTTTTATGGTTACTAATTTGACATGAGAACTTTGAATACATGGTGGTGTGTATTAATGTTAATTTTGAATGGATAATGGTGTGAAATTACAACTATCAATAAGAAAAAAAGGGATATATAATTGCATTATAGTACCACAATAAAAGTGGAATGGGTAATGGAATGATGTAGAATAATCAAAATGGATCACTATATGATGGCTTTTTGAATGGATGAATCACCACTCATGAGTATGGTTAGGACTATGGTTGTATCAGTTTTGTGTTTATGGGTGTGTAATTATGTTATAATACCAAGTGTTATGAAATTTTAATAATATTTTTTTTACTTTTTTCATACATGGAACTTGTTTATTGATTTTAAATCAACTATTTATCTTACTCTCTTATATTTTATATAAAATGCGCCAACTTGTTCTTATCCCTATTACATGTCATGGAAAGAATTTAAGGAATTTCAACTGATTTTATAATCATCCATTTATTGGGAACATTGGGGTATTTTCAGATATTGAATACTTAGATATAGGTAAACAAAAGGTGTTATATTTCTCTAGTGGGGCATCTTGATGCTTCCTTCTTAATTTGGTTTTTGGATCTTGGAGATCATTATTAGTGTTATGGAGTGATTCCACATTGGGGTTTCTATGTTTATATGTCTTTTTATTTCTTGTATCTTACTTTATTACTTTGTTATTTCTACTCAATGTTTTTATTTCATGGTTTCCTCTGGGTGACATTTTATTATTCATTCATCATATAGTTAGTTGGGTTGTTTGTACTTGGTCTCTACGGTTGTTTTGGTTCATTGAGAAAAATAATCCACTAACTTTTTTTTAATCTTTTGGAATTTATTTTCATCCTTTGGTGTCTTGGGATGTCTGTAAATACCCAAAAATTCCATGGAATTTTTTTTTTCTTAAATTCATGAGAATTTTACGAGTCCGCAGTTCTTGATGGCATTTGATTTAAAGGCCCGGTGTGCCTGAAATCAATTTCTGAAGCTTTGTTCCGGTACATTCATTAAATGTATGCGCGAGATTTTATAACTCTTGAACCGGTGCTTGGAATTGAAATCTAATTTTAACATTGAACTTGCAGCGTCGGTGATTGCTTAGTCAGACCATCACCGGAGTTGATTTCTAACAAGAATGGGAGTTAGTTTTTGGGTTTTTTAGTTAAATTAAATAAAAATAAAGTGTTAACATTATTTTTTATTCCGGGTCGTTAAAACCTCTAAGAGGAGGTTAGTGGTGGGGCCCACTAGCACATAACCTCCATTGGGAGGATATTTAATGTGGGGACCACACGGTCATTAACCCCTTGTAACTCTCCATAAAGTAGGGTAAACCCTTGAACTTCCCCCACTAATTAAGTGAGACAACCCACACAATTAATTAATTGAACACTTCATTTAATTAATTGTCACCTTTAGAACTGTTTTGAATCCATGCCCACAAAAAAAATAATAGTCGATCTATTAATTCATTTTGGGTTTGAATAGTTTCTTTTTGGTTCTTGGAAACATGGGAGAAGAATAGATTTTAGACGAATATATCCACTCCAATGAAGAATGTGAAGAACGTCGACGATGTCCTCCCTTCTTCGACTTCTTCTTAGGACTCTTACTTGGACATCTTCTTCCTTCTTCAACAGGGGAAAGAAATGGAATCATCGTCGACCACAAAGTTCGCTGACGACATCATCTAGAATCATTGTCTCTGGGCTCTTCATCCTCCGACATTGATAGAACGACTTCCACCATCCGCAACTCTTTCCTCAATCATCGAAATCGAGGTAGGGGTTTTGAGTAGTTATATTTTTCCCGTTAAACGTCGTTGAATGTATGGATTGAGATATGTCGATTGATACCTCCATAACGATGAGGGCTCGGACTGCACGAACACAGATGACCCACATCCTATGTTGTATCTTGTTTGATTGACGACCATGGAGAGGAGTAGCCATGGTCGGCGTCCGGCCGTCCTTGAAAGAAACCGGCAGTGTATGGCCACCGGGTTTCCAGAAAGGCGCGACACCATTGTGTCATGTGGAGGATCCGAGGGCCGTGACCAAACCGGTCCGCTGCGGAGGAGGTGTGGCGTCGTCTCACTGTGCGGTGGAGGTGGGTCACGGACAGGGCGGGCTACGGCAGAGGAACAGAGGTGTGGTGTCGTCGCACCGCACCGGTGGTGCCGAACAGGCTGGTCGGTTGGCCAGCCGGACAAGGTGGGACCCCTCGAGTCCCACGGGGGAAATCTAATAACCGTCTATGGTGAATAAATATTAGAACTAGGGGTATTTTTGGAATACCTTACTTGAGGATTGGACATAGTTGGGGTACGTGGGGTACGTTCAGGTTGGATTGCACATAAAAACCAACCGGGCCCCTAGAAAGGAAATGCCAATAACTCACAGTCCGAGTGTTTGATTGATGTGTCGTCTGTCGTGTTGGGTTTGATAGTGACGATACTGGACATGGATCCTACATGGGTTGGACATTTACGAGACTGGACATGGATCCTCCATGGGTTTGACAGTGATGAGACTGGACCTGGATCCTCCGTGGGTTTGACAGTGACGATACTGAATCTGGATCCTTCGTGGGTTCGAAAGTGACGAGACTAGACCTGGATCCTATGTGGGTTGGATAGCGATGCATTTTGTATCGAGATCCTATGTAGGATCAAGAGCTTCAACATACTGATATTCTAGGTTTCTACGGATATCTGTTGTTCGACAGTGAAAGATGATTCAGTGGCTAAAACTAATCATATCTTACTCTCTTTTATGTTGTGTATACCTGGTGTAAGAAGAGCCATTAGCTTCGTGTTTACCTCATGTATGATATGTGTACTCTTGATGACATCGGTATATTTTTGGGCATATACCTTAGTAAGGGTGGATGTTTCTTCGTGGATATTTCTTCGTGGATGTTTCTTTGTGGATGTTTCTTCGTGGATGTTTCATCGTGTATGTTTCTTTGTGGATGTGTTGTGACGAAGCCAACATAGCTTTCTTTTGTGATTTGTACCTATGGGATACACTGTGATTTTACTTTATTTGTGGATTTTCTCTACACTTGAGGAACGGAATGTGGTTCATCTCAAAGGTTGGAGCTAGTTTTTGATTGGTAACTTAGGTGTATGAATGGGCATATACCTAAGTAAGGTTGGTTGATAATTTTTGATTGTATTTTACTACTTTGGTTTATCCTTAGTGGATTCTGGGATACCATAGGGGTCTCGAGGTCCCCTACTGAGTACAGTTATACTCGCCCCTGCACGGGCATTGCCCGCACCTTGTTGTGTTCTGTACAGACGACGGTCAGCAGTGATCGAGTTTGATAGTGATAGACGAGAGGTAGCTCGATGTTGGACTAGATATGACGTACCTCAGGGCTGAGGTGTTCATGATATGTACCTAAATTTTAGGTAGGATTCCTTAGTGGACGATCTAGGAGTTGTTTTTCCTTTTCCCTTATACTTGTACGTATTGTTCAGTTGGATTTGTATACTGTCCCACGTAGTTTCAGCACATCTTCCTTTTCTATATTAGAAATTTTTGCTTCTACTGCTTTTGTTCAGACTGTTTGTGATACAGGCTCAAAGGCAATGCCTTCCCTTTTTATCATATATTCTCCTTTGGTGCTAGTCACCAGCCCCTGGCCTAGGGAAGGCGTCTTGGGGTAGTCACGGAATGGACCCTGAGGACGGGTCGTGAGAAATTGGTATCAGGGAAGTCATTTCTACCACAGAACTTGTACTCTGATTCTTTTAATGGCAATAGTGTTAAGTGTTTTGGGTTTGGTTATCAGTTTAGGGAAAATAGTTTTAGTGCGGCGGCTGACGTATCCATACATTAGGACTCTGACTTCTGATTTCCAACTCAGTGCACAAAAACACTGATTGTGTGTGTGTTTCCTTTGAAAAGTTTTCTTCGTGATTACTTTGTGTTATCTCACCATGTATATATTTTTTACCATGTCACACCTTTTTCTTTTCAGGATGTCTTCACTTAGTCAGTTAGTGTGGGTTTCGAGTGGAGAGCATGATGGTAGCCCACTGAGTGACGAGGCCTCGGTGCATGGGCCCATCAAAGCGGAGGCAACAGAGGTACCACTAACCGTTGGTTTACCATTGCTACCAGAACCAACAGTAGTGGGTAAGCGCTTACTGAGTGCATTTCATGGGTTCCTGTTACAGAGGCCTCTAATGTTTCGAGGCGAGAAAAATTTTCAAACGATAGGGTACTGGCAGAATTTTGTAGCACGAGCTTTCTACACAGTTGGGACACCTGTTAACTTGATGGTGCACCTAGCTATTAGTCTCTCTTAGAGAGCAGCTAAGTGATGGTGGATCCTGATGCTCTATTTTTTCAAGGTGGCTACCCTCATCTGGGGAAACATTGAGGTTCTTTTCTGGGTGGAGTTTGTACAAGTGACTCTACGCTCTGTGCGTGCTCAGGAGCTGATGCACTTGCTGCAGGGCATTCCGAAAGTAGCTGAATCATATGTAGTAGGTAGTATGTAGATCACATGGGTGCACAAGAGGGATAGATCTACTGTTAGACAACCCCAAGATGTGGTATCAGGGGTTCGAGGCACCCGAGGCTAAGGGAGCTTTAAATGGAGAAGGGTCTGTTTTTCCTATAGAAAATGAGGTCACAGAGCACGCGACTGCCCGACTTCCTGCATGATTGATCAACATAAGTTAGAGGAGACACCAAGATAGAAGAAGTGGCAACATCTTGAGCATCAGCTGAGCAGTGGATGAGGAAATAGAGCATGACCTTCAATGTATGGTGGTCAGAGTCATCGAGCACTACTACCACCACCCCTAGAGGGTTCACCTCGAGCTATAGGAGCAGGAGGACAAAATAGGGACTAGATCCAGGCATAGAGGCCTTTGTTCATGATGCTTCTATCTTCTTTTATGTTGTTGTTTTTGTTTTATTTGTGTCTTTTTAATTTTATCTACAGTAATAAAAGACACGTGTCCATGTGACGTTTGTTTTCCTGCCTTTTTGTGTGGTTGACACTGAGAGGTTCCAGTTAAAACTTTTGACATGACCCTATCATTCGAGATTCATTCTGGAGGAGACCCAGTGACCACACATTGATGCCAATAGAGTGAATCAACCCTTGGAGGTGAGAGTAACAGTTAGATCTCTTGGTAGTAGCGTTGAGGCCTTACGACGATGACCGTGGCATGAATTAGTACCGTTCATGTTAGGATTGACTGTATTATGAATAGTATGTGGTTCAACCAGGGGATGAAACTGGATTTCACTTTTGGGAAAAGGAGAAATCATAGAAGCTACATTAGGACGTAGGCGAAGAAGGGTGTAGTCGAGTTCTTTACAATTGGCTAGTCTCACCCATAGTTCATTGAGCGAACAGCTTATGGTTTATTCTAATCTCAATAATCTCATGTGTATATTCTCATAAAATTACTTGGACCCGAGACAGTGATGTTGTCTTGAGTTTCACTAGGTTTAGGACTTCGAGATAGTCTATACTCCAGGGAAGGGGAATATTGTTGTAGATTCTCTCAGTAGGAGATCAGGCATTCAGATGCTAGGAGAGTCGACGAAGTAGCTGGCTGTGTTACATATATACTTTGTGGATTGGGTTAGAGCAGCGTATCTAGAGTCTCGTATAGTCACTCATCCACTTCTTTAGCGAGTTAGGGAGGCACATCTTGGGGATGCTGACTGCGAGACATGACATTCTCAGATATCTATAGTGCAGGCACCTGATTGATTTTCTGAAGGTAGGGAGCACATTATCCTTTTCAGAGGACGTACCTTGGTACCAGTTTCACTTCAGGAGGAAATGTTGAGGGAGTTCCACACAATCCCTCTTGCGGTACATCTTGGAGTGTCAAAGATGTATCAGTACCTTTGACGACAGTACTGATGGCCAGGTATGAAGATGGAAGTAGTAGAGTTTGTCTCATGATGCCTCACTTGTCACCAAGTGAAGGCAGAGCACTATGTACCAGCAGGAATGGTATAACCCTTAGAGGTCCCAGAGTGGAAGTGGGATGGGATATCCATGGACTTCGTGATAGGTTTTTCATGTATATCTTGGAGTCATGATTCGATTTCGGGGAATGTAGACTGACTCACCAATTGTCCCACTTCCTACCTATCAGAGAGCATGGCTCAGTAGAGATCTTGGGATGCCTCTATGTGCTTGAGATTGTGCATTCACATAGAGTACCTTATTCTATCATCTCTGACCGTGACACATGGTTTACTTCCCAGCAATGGAAGGGGTTGCATGAGGCTTTTGGGACACAGCTACTTCTGAGCACCACCTTCCATCTTCAGATGGATGGTCAGACTGAGAGGACTATTAAGACCCTCGGGGACATGCTACATGTATGTGTCCTTAACTTCGGTCGTACCTGGGAGGACCACTTACCATTGGTAGATTTTTTCTACAACAACAGCTATCACTCCACAATCGGTATGACACCTTTTTAGGCCTTGAATGGTCGACCTTGCAGATAACCACTGTACTAGACAGACCCAAGGGAGTCAGCACTAGTTGAACCAGAGATAGTACACACTACCACGGAGAATGTGCAGATCATCCAGGAGCAGATGAATTCTTCACAGATCTGGAAAATGTTTTATGCTGACATAAGATGGAGACCTATGGAGTTCAAGGATGGTGACCGCGTCTTTCTTCGAGTCTTACATCGATGAGGTATATGGAGACATGGTCGGGGCAACAAATTATCTCCAAGATTCATCAGACTATTCCAGGTCCTTAGCAGAGTTCGTAATGTGGCTTACCGCTTAGTTCTTCCACCTCAATTCCACCAGATTCACTACGTCTTCCATGTATCTCAGTTGAGGAGATATGTGCATGACTCGTCCCATATCATCGACCATGGAGAGATGTACATCGATGATGGGGAATATTTCATGGAGGTTCTGGTGGAGATTGAAGATCGGCAGGATTGGGTCATACGTAGATGGTCGATACCTCTGGTGTGTGTTCGCTGGCAGTACAAGAATCTCCAGGAGACCACATGGGAGAAGGAGGCTCAGATCATGCTTAGTTCCCCCATTTGTTCCCTTACTTCAGGTTTTAGCTTACGGGGACGTAAATTCCTAAGGTTGGGAGATTGTAAAGACCCGGAAATTCCCTGGAATTTTTTTTTCATAAATTCATGGGAATTTTACAAGTCTGCAGTTTCTAATGGCGTTTGATTCCAAGTCTTTGTGTGCCCGGAATCAATTTCTGTTGTTTTATTCATGTACGTTCAGTAAATGTACCAGCAGGATTTTATAACTCTTGAACTGGTGCAAAGAATTGAAATCTTAGGGCACCGTTGAACTCACAGCGTCGGTGATTGCATAGTGAGACCTTTACCATAGTTGCGTTCTAACGAGAATGAGAGTTCTTTTTTGAAGGTTTTAATTAAATTAAATAAAAATAAAGTGTTAACTTTATTTTTTATTTGGGGTGGTTAAAACATCTAAGAAGAGGTTAGTGGTGGGATCCCCCACACTATAACATCCCCTGAGAGGTTATGGTGGTGGGGCCCACTATCACATAGCTTCCCTTGGGAGGATATTTAATGTTGGGACCACACGGGCATTAACCCCTTGTAACTCTCCATAAAGTGGGAGAAACATTTGAACATCACCAATTAATTAAGTGAGCCAACCCACACAATTTATTAATTGAACTATTCATTTAATTAATTAGAACCTTTAGAATTATTTTGAATTCATGTCAACAAATGAAATAATAGGTGATCTATTAATTCATTTTGGGTTGGTATCTTTTCTTTTGGTTTGTTGAATCTTGGGAGAGGAAGGGCTCTTATAGGAACATATTCACTCCAAAGAAGAATGCGAAGAATGTCGGTGACGTCCTCCATTCATTGACTTCTTCCTTGGACTCTTCCTCTAAAATCTTCTTCCTTCTTCAACTGGGGAAAGAAAGGGAAGCACCGCCGCCCACAAAGTATGCTGATGACGTCATCTTGACTCATCTTCTCTGAGATCTTCCTCCTCCAACATTGAAGGAATGACTTCTGCCTTTCGAGACTTCATCATCTATCACCGAACTTGAGGTAGGGGGTTTTTGGGTAGTTATATTGTTCCCATTCAACGACGTTGAATGTGTGGATTTAGATATGCTGATTGATACCTCCATAATGAGGATGGGTAGGACCGCATGAACATGGACGACCCTCTTCCATTGCTCTATCTTGTTTTATTGACAAAGGCGGAGGGGAGCAGCGGTGGCCAGCATCAGGCCTGCCGTGAAGGAAACTAATTGCGTTATGCCGCTGGGTTGCCAAAAAGGTGCAGCACCATTGTTCCATGCCGAGGAGACGAGGGTCGTGGCCAGACCGTGCCGCGACGGAGGAGGTGCGGCACCGTCGCGTCGCGTGGTGGTGGTGGGTCACGGCCAGGGTGGGCCTCAACGGAGGAGCATGGGAGAAGCACCATCGTGTCATGTCGGTGGTACGAAATCGGCTGGCTGCTCCATCAACCGGGCAATGAGGGACCCCTCGGGTCCCATAGGGGAAACTGAACTAGTGCCTAGCATCGGTTCTGAAAGGGGAAATAGGGGGTGTAACCCCCTACCCTAATAGGTGGCCCACTGAGCCATGTGGTCGGCCATTCGGGCCCCACGGCCTGCCCGCTATGCCCTGCGGCATGCCCGCCGTGCCCCACGACTGGCCGGCCAGGCCCCGCGTCCAGCAAGCTGGGCCACGCGGCCCACCTTCCAGGCCACACGCCCATCCCGTCAGGCCGGCCTCGGGCTGGGTCGTGCCATCGGGTCGGCCCACCCCCATGGGTCAAGCTGCACCTTCGGGTCGGGCCGCCAGTTCAGGCCGGATCAATCCTTCGGGCCAGGTCGGACCCACAGGCCAGGTTTCACCCTTGTCCGAACCCAGTTCGGGTCAGGTCGGTCCAACTAGGTCGGACCGGACCCGGACCTGTCAGACCGATTACGCCTTTTCTTCCGTATCTTGGGATACGAGTGTCTGATCGACGAATCTTCTGAGACGATGGAAATATTAGAATGAGACGGTACTTTTGGAATACCATACTTTAGGTTTGAACATAGTTGGGTTGGATTGAACCTAAAAACCATCCGGGCCCCTGGAATGGAAATTCCAATAACTCACAGACCGAGCGTCTGATTGACGCACCGTCTGTTGCGTTGGGATCGAAACTGACGAGACTGAACCTAGATCCTCTGTGCGTTCGACAGTGACGAGACTGGACATGGATATTCCATGCGTTCTACAGTCACAAGACTCGACCTCGATCCTCTGTGGGTTCGACAGTGATGATACTGGACATGGATCCTCCATGGGTTGGACAGTGACAAGACTCGACCTGGATCCTCCGTGGGTTCGATAGTGAGGAGACTGGACCTGGATCCTCCGTGGGATCGAAAATGATGAGACTAGACCTATATATTATGTGGGATTGATAGAAATTAATTTTTTACAGAGATCCCACGTAGGATCGACAACATCGACATACTCCTCTTCTAGGTTTCTACGGATATTTGTTGTTTGACAGTAACAGATGATTTAGTGGCTACAACTAATCATATCTTTCTCTCTTTAAAGTTGTGTATACCTTGTGTGAGTTGAGTCATTAACTTTGTGTTTACCTCATGTATGACATGTTTACTCTTGATGACGTAGGTATATGTTTTGGCATATACCTAAGTAAGGGTGGATGTTTCTTCATGGATGCTTCTTCGTGGCTGTTTCATCGTGGATGTGTTGTGATGAATCCCACATAGCATTCTTCTAAGAGCTATAACTATGGGATAAACAATGTGTTGTACTTTCTTGGTGGAGTGTTTCTACACTTGAGGAATAGAATGTGGTTGGGCTCAAGAGTTGGATCAGGTTTGTGATTGGTAACATGGGTGTATGTATTGGTATATACCTAATTTAGGTTGGTTAATACTTTGTGATTGTATCTTAATACTGTGGTTTATCCTTAGTGGATTCTGGGAGACCTTCAGGGGTCTCGAGGTCCCCTACTGAGTATTGTTATACTCACCCCTGCATGGGCTTTGCCCGCACCTTTTTGTGTTCTATGCAGACGATGATCAGTAGTGATCAAGGCTGAGAGTGACAGATGGGAGGCAGCTCGATGCTGGACTAGAAGGGACATACCTCAGGGGTGAGGTGTTCTAGATCTGTACCTACCCTTCAAGTAGGATTCCCCGGTGGACAATCCAGGAGCTTTTTTTCCTTTTTACTTGTACTTGTACTTGTTGTTCAGTTGGGTTTGTATATTGACCGACTTACTTTTAGCACATCGTTCTTTTCTATATTAGTACTTGATTATTCTACTTCTTGTGTTCAGATTGTGTGTGATAAGGGTTTAAAGGAAATGCCTTCCCTTTTTATTAGGGATTTTCCTTTGGTGCTAGTCTCCAGCCCCTGGCCTATTGAAGACAGGCTTTGTGTAGTCACGGTACGGTTCCCAAGGACAGGTCATGAAAATGTCACATAAGGTTATTATCACATTCACCTCTTCACAATACAACGGGTGCGGGGCAGGATGTTACACCTAATTTTTTCACACGCTGGAAAAATTTGAAATCAACAATGAAAATAATATAATATTATTGATTTGATTATTATTTAAAAAAAATTAATAAAACAAATTGTTTATAAAATTATTTAACTTGGTATGTTTTATCTTTCAAATATATAATCCACAATGTCAAATATAAGGTAAAAATGACTCTAAAATTTACATTCAATTATATCATTACAAAAACAAAAACATATAATTACCAAATTAAAAATAGTGATCCAGTTATGGGAATTTTTTAAAAAAAAATCTAAAAAATTAATATTGAATATATCAAAATACAATTCCAAATATTATGGAATAAAAAATATTAATGAAATAACTGAATGAATACGTAAGCAGTGGACATTTTATATGAGAAATTGATAATGGAGTAACACATTAATAAAAACATACAATCCATTATCATAAAATATAAATATAAAACTAGATATGATTATTCATATAAATAGAATGAATATCCTGAAAACATAATTTTTATATTTCGATATAAATAATCATAACTAGAATATAATATGTGATGTGATGGATTGATAGAAGAAACATATACAAAAATTAGTAAACAATAGTAAGCAAGAAGTCTAAACATTGAGGCTAGATTGAGGAAATTTTAGAGAGTTGTTATGAGATGAGTTTGGTATTGAGGGTAGGGGAATTTTAGGGTTATTATCGAGGGGAGGGTAGTGTGTCACTAAGAGGAAGGGAGGATGGAATCATTTAGTGGGGGGGATGGAATCAATGAGGGGTGGAGGGGTATTGATATATAGAGGGGAGGGTGTGGGATTGGTAAATATGAGAATAAGGGGATAGGGAAATAGGAGTTCATCATGTAAATTTTGGGGTTTCTTGTTGGTGTTTTTTTGATAACCTACTTCTAATAAATGTTTATCATTGGATTAATAAGAAATTGATTCCAATAATAAATAAGTGGTATTTATGTAATCCCCCACGTTTATCTCAGTGGATATTAAATTTTTATTATTTCGTAGAAATTCTATATAACCACCTCAAATAAACCAACATAAATATATATTTTTCCTATAGTGAATACAAGTCTATATCTAATAGATAACACTTGTAAATCAAATCATTTAAGACTCTTGTATAGCTGATTGGACAAACCTTATTCAATCCATCATATGGATAAACAAAAATTTATTCCTATGTAATTATAATTTTAATGGGTTTCCCATATAAGTGTGACCAAAAAAATACCAAGAACAAGGAACCTAACAATTAGTGTTACCTCATTACTTTTTTTCCATCACACAAGAATATCTAGGGCACCAAAAATAAGCAAGAAAATACCAGGTTGGATGATAAAGTTATTAAATATTTCTTCTTTGGAAGGAACCTAACACTTAATATTTTGAATGGGATTTAATCACACGATATTATTTCATGTTATTCCCTTTATGTATAATTATTATAAATATTTAGTTATGTAATTTTATTTTATCCATAAAACTAATGTATCCAAATCATATTGGTGTATGAATTATCATAAAACCCATAGTTTGTGTTACTCACCAAAAAAATGTAAAACCTATTCATATATATCTAAATGTATCTCATTAATAAGGTATATGAACTCTTCATGTAATTTTTTAGAATTATATGAGATTGAAAATATCAATAAGAGTATTCTTATATCCATAGATATTCTACCTGTAACTTATTATAATAAGGCATAATCCTCTAGGATAGTGGGAATTTTGACCCAAAGTTCCTCAACATAAGGATATTTTACTCAAGAAATAATTCAACTCATCATAAATCTAACACCTAATATGTATAAACTATGTTCTATAACTACATTCAATATTATAACGTCAATTAAAAACTGAGGTCAAGGTGGATGAAACCTAAATCTTATATTTTCATACCAATCATGTAACCTAGTCATTGGAAATTTATAATTAGTTTAAATAATTTATCCTAAAACATAAACATTTTCACAACTTAATGGAAATTTATAATCCAAAATTAATAATCAAATAAATATCAATAAAATAAATGGAAAATTCATGTATTTAAATGTGAGATAACCATATATGAACAATTCGTAAATAAAAGATAACTATAAATATTTTGAAATATAAAAGTTTCTTATGGACATAACATAATATTGAATATAAACACTTTACATTCATTTTATAATATTAACCATTCATATTGCTCATTATAGATTATTTTTCATAGATGTGTGATATTTATTGAATTAGAAAAAATTTATAATCCAACCCTTATGTAATAAATTATTTACATAATCTATATATCGTATTCTTAATATTTTTTAAACATTTATGAATTCAATTTTCAAAAAAAAATTAGGTGATTTAAATAATATCCCAAATAAGGCCTCTTAACTTGAACTATTCAAATTAATAATTATTAACTGTTATTGATCTTGAAAATATAAAAACATAATATTTTGACCTTAATTTTTAATTTATAAACTATTATAAATTACCTTTTATGATTTATAAATAAAGGCTTTATTTATAATTAAAAATTCCAGATAGGTAGTTTTGTAAAAGTTATTTTAATAATGTCTTATAATATTTAGTAATATTTATAAATAAATGTTTTATAAAAAATTATTATTTAATTATAATCATTTAATAATTAATAAATTTATAAAATCATTATAAATTATTCAATAATCTCAAAATACATTTTTCTCATTTTTTTCAACATTTTTTAACAACTAATTCAATTCATAATTGAATATACAGAATTAAAAAATAATTATCTTAGTCAAATTTTATGATTTAATCTCTATTATATGTCATGAAACTTTTTATTATTTATCATATATCATGATAAATAACATGTAGCATATGATATACATCCTTCGTGGCAGTGTATTGTATTTTATGATGTGTATTATATCATTTTTATCAGGGGATTCTCTATTTTTGGAAAACCTAGTGCCCTAGGTGTATTTAATGATGGAAGTGATTGTATACTATGACATTTAATAAATTAATGAATTTATATTGAATCATTTAATATGATATTCCATACCATGAAGAATGATCTGGAAAAAGATTAGGATATCTAGTATTTGAAAAAAACAATGGAGTAAAATTTGAATCATATTTAATGATAAGAAATACGATAGGTTTTATTTAATTATTATAAAGAGATCCTACATATTATTTCATGTGAGGATTTGATAACACTATTATTAAGAGAAATGTGTTTAAATAGTGTAATTTATTATAATACCATCCCAAGATTCCTATGAAACAAGACGATATTATCTATATGACCCCTCATACGTAAAGGTAATAATGAAAAGATATACCATATTCTTTAATAGAGAGAACATATCCAAAGGTTTTTGTGGTTGTAATATTGAACTTGATGATGTTATGTTCAAGATACATAGGAGTTATCATATTAGAAAATTCTATAGTTCCTCGTTGGAGAGGTAGTTTTAGAGACATGATTTTACAAACGGAATTTTATTTTTATTAATAGTAAAAGAACTCATGTTTCTATATAATTGATTTTTTAGGTTTTATAATATAAGAACATAGAAAAACTATTTCATTTCATATGAACATTAAACATCATGAAATATTATTGACCATAACAGCTAAAAATAGTATATGGAGATAGATTCTAAAGGATAATGCAAATACTAATTTAAATTCCAAAGGCATGAAATCTATAATTGATATCACTCCAAAAAAATAATTTCAAAAGAAAATAATAATTTGGAATATGATTTCCATTTTGAAGGTAAGTGTAAAATATTCATAAGTTATGTAGTGAATTATGAGGTATGATAATATTGGTGTACATATAAGGTGTAATTAAAAATTTGACCATTATGATTTGAATATCATACCAATTAATTCTCCTCGAACTGATGGAAAGGAATGAGTAGTCAACCATCCATTAACTTTTCAACCAAGATGTTGGAAAAATATCTTGGATCCCATGATTATTGGGAATAGGTAATGCTTTCTGAATCAGGTGGTGTATGAAATTATTTCATAGTATAGATAGTTTAACACATATCCTAACCTAAACATGCACAAAAATAACCCTAAATCAACCCATAATCCACCACAATCCATCAATATACCAATAATCCTGTAGCGCACAAACCAGAAAATAATCATAGAAATTACATCTATAAAAATCACTCACAACTCCACTTTTATTCATTTATATAACAATTTCTATATTTTCATTCACCAACAAATATTTGGTTCATTTTATTAATTATTTCCATATTTAATGAAAACCCACTATAGCCATCACCCAATTTTATTTTCATATAATACCCATTCATTCAATGAATTTGCATTTCAATTTTTTCATGTAACTATTTAATTCCTACCAATTCTACTTTACCATATTTTTTTCATACACCACAATTATATTAATCCTACCATAATCTAGCATTAACATTTATTAATTTCATTCCATATAATACTTTCAAGAATCACCAATAAATCCAAACACTATCCAACTATGGTCACAAAAATATCCCAATAGAATATTAATATCTTCATTACAAACCTACATCATCAACCATTCATTTCACATTCCACAGCCCACTCATCATACCAACAACCTTACCACAACCATCCCTTCCTCCAAAATTTTTTTATATCACAAAAACTAGGATATCTTGCTGAAATGTCATCACATATCACAAACATTTCCATACACAACAGGAATCCATCATATTTACATGCATATACAATACATGAGAAAACTCAACATAATTAATCTCTTGATTATTAAAACATACCATTTAATTACTGGATATAAGTATTATTTAATTATTCTAATTGATCCCAGCACTCAAACATGATAATAATTCCTGAAAATATTTTCACAGCATTTAGGGGGTTTATGATGATAAACACAACACACAATAAATGATCTTACAATAAAATATTTTTGTTTCATAATTCATGTTATTTTATTTCAAATAATTTAATATATAAATTGAACCTGAAAAAACACAATGAAAATAGATAAAATTAATTCACACCACTTTACTTCATTTATCCCATCTTATGGTTTATTTTATTATCTTTAAGTTGTTTTAGGATAATTACATAGTAAAAATAAAATCATCATAAACTCACAATTTATATAAAATAAAATAGATAAAATATTGAATCCCATACCTCTATGAAAAGCTTGATGGTTTACTGTAATAATCCATTTATTATACACTACATATGTCACACTACACATATCCAATAAGATACAGAAAGGTTCATAATAATAGATTCACATAAGGAAAACTAGAAAACATATAATCTATTCAAAATCAAGACATAAAAGTCATTGAAAACATCTCAAGGATGATTTGATAATCATACAGGATGTGAAAAATGGGAGAATTTTATGGGTAAAGGAGTTTATAAATTAAAAAAATAAATATATGGTTCATGTTTGATGCATATACGTGTTCTTGGATGCTGTAGTGATTTAAAAAAGGTGAGCCCCTTTAAAATACCATAATTTCCTAGTATTATTTTAATACTACAATAATGGTGTACATCATATTTTTATATAGTGAATTCCATTCATCTTTTAAAATCCTTTTTTTAGTTTTAAATTATTTCCTTAAAATTGATTTTATTTTCTTTTTTTAGAAAATATTCTTCAATGTTTTAGAAAACTTTTCAATAAAATAATTTCTATTTTTTAAATTAAATATTTCACACATTTTAATAAAATACATATATATTAAAACATATTATATATAATAAAATATTACATATATTCATATATAATGTTTCATAACATAAACGTTTTTCAAACATTTTAAAAAAATCCTAATATATATATAATATGTAAAATAACAACATAACACATACATACATTCATAGATACATGTATATATCTATATATCTCATGATATATTTTTTATGAACAAAATAATTTATATTCAATGCATGATACATTTAAATAAATAAATAATAAATATATCTAACATGTAAAAATTTATAACTAATATGTAATATTTAAAACATGTCATACGAAATTATTCAAACCATAAAAAACATATATTGATATAAAATTAAACTAAAAAATCATATAATTAATTTCAATTAACGTAATTCTTCCTAATATACAAAAACTAATAGAAACAATATTGATAGACCTTTAATACCTTGTAAATAAAATGAAGGGTTTATGAAATTTTATACCATTACATTATATACCTATCAAAAAATATTATTCCAAATAATTAAAAACAACCCAAGAATAAATATAACAAAAATCCTCAACAAACACACTATAATATCCCATTAGTTCCATATCTGTTAATTTTTTAGTTTTAGTATTTTAGGTGTTTCAGAGGAGGCTTTAGGAGGATCCATAGAGGCTGGAGGTAAAGGGGTACAACTGTAGGGAATTCATATCATGTAATGTTTACATGACTTTTAATGATGACTCATGGCATATAGAGGTGGTGAATTCATGGATTATAAATTGGATAAGGTTGGTTCATGAAACAAATACATGTCATGTAATGTAAATTCATGATTTGTAATAAATAAATGCTAAGGTAACTAAATTTTAGGTGAAAGAATGAAATTTTTAGAAACAAAATGATTGCACATCGTGTAATGGTTACATGATGTGAAACCAGTGAGATTCAATATTTTAAGAAATTTTATCAAAAAAATTATCTTCATTCAGTCAAACCCTCCTTCCTCCAATTTTGAAAAAATCCCTATGAGAATTTTAGGGATATTCCCACCCTTTTCCTTCCACTTCAATCTTTTGATTCAGGTTGATCCCTATTGGTAATCTATGTAGGTTCTTCTCCCTTATTAGTAGTTTTTCTCTTTTTCTTCGTTTGATAACCCATTATGGTTGTGCAGTTTTTGTTAAGGTAATTATTTGTGAAGTGTTTTTATGATTATTACGCATGGTATAGATTGATTCATTGTTTTTTATGTTCTTTTGTGGTTTGTGGACATTTATTCGTCACCCAACAGTGCGTAGTGAGTTGTAAAAGCATTTTTGGGGTAGGGAATCACAAATTTCTCTTCATTTATAATCATGATGGAGAGGAATTACTTTTTTTATCTATAGGGTATGGTTTTTTTGGATTAATATAAGATAATGAACCAAAAAAATGAATTTTAATGGGTAAAGGATAATGTTTCACATGTTTTTGTAGTTTTGATTTTATTTTGATAATTTTTTTGTATGGGCTTGATGCCCTGTTGAAAATTGTGTTTATTAAGGTATTTTTTTACATATATTGACTTTTTTTGTTGAGCCCTTATTGTGTGGTTATTATGATATCACCCTATAATGAAAATTGGCTAATTGATTGCAGTTGTCTAATGAAATGGTTTCCCCATAATTTATGTCTTATCTGATAATACCCCTAATATAAAGTGGAATGTGATAAAATCCTCTTTTTTAAAGCTATAAAATGATATTTGGTGTGTTTTGATGACTTTATATGTTTTGGGGTGGTGATGTGTGTTGGTGATGTGATGTGGGGTTGATGGGTAATATGTGGTTGTTCTTTTTGGGTGGTAATGTGGTGGTTTTATGAACATGATTTTTGGGAAGTGAGGTAATGTTTTAATGGTCATTCTATTGTTTTGATGAGGTGGTTATTATTTGGTTATGATTTTCAGGTGGTGAGGTGGTGGTTTTTTGGACATTCTTTTGGGGTGGTGAGGTGTTTGTTGTTTTCTCATGATTTTGAGGCAGTGAGTCTGTGGTACGATGGGGAAGATGATCTAGTTGTCTTTTATAGTTTTTTTCTGCAAGATACATGGGTAGTGATGGAATAAATAATTATTTAATAATCATTGAAATGGGTGGGGTATGGTATGGATAATGGAATGTAAATGGATACTGAATTAATAAATTATATTTTGTGAGTTTTAATGTGGTTCGTGCTTAATAATGAAATGAATTGGCTGGATAATGAGGTTTTATTGTGGTGTAGGATATGGATTTTGTTTTTTAAGTGTTTTTTATTTAGAGGTTCCCGAAAAAGAAGGAATTTTTTGAGTTGGTTAGTGTTTGTTTGTGAACCCATACATTGGACTTGGGTGTGGATATATGTATATAATTATATATTATTGTAATTTATATAAACACCCTAACCAAATCATTCACTATGTTATGATACCAATATAATCACACATGAGTTATTTTTTCTCAACATGTATTGAGGTGGACTGATGGTTGGGTACCCACTCTTTGTCGCTCTCTCTTCTAGGCGAGGTGGGTGTTTCAAAGGATATAAAGGTCAGACGTCTGTTAGTTCATGGGATAGTGGTTGTGATAGACCAATTGTATTTGGGAAATATGTGACATGGTTAAGCTTGTGGGGTGATGATCTCAGGTGTCATATGGAGGGATGTGAAATATACTAGGTGTCTTCAGGAGGTATGAGATGGGATGAGGTAGCTTATGGTGGGGTCTTGTGTGGTATGGGGAGGGAATGAGGTTCATATCCTTCATGTTCATGATACTATACTACTCTCATTACAGGTTTGGAGGTGTTGAGTCCCATGTGTTTTAAAGTGAGACATGATATGTTTTTCTTTTGGGGAGGAAATCCCAGGTGTCTTTGGGTGTGATGTCATTTCCCCATGTTTGTGGGGAGGTATGGTATTTAGAAGAGATTAGAGCGATAGGACGTACAACATTAGGGTGTGGGAGCATCATACGAATGGGAAATTGGTGTAGGGTATCCTTTTATCAATTTGAACCATGTTATATTATATTAATTGGTTTTAATTATTTATTTATAATTCCATAGTGAAATTGGGATGGATTGTTTTCATGTTTAGGTGTTGTTTGTTTTGCAGTTTTCTCAACAGTGAATTAGTATGCTTCTTTTAAATGTGCATCAGAGTATTTGGTTTTTCTACTCTGTATGATGGTATTCTCACCCTACATATATAAACTATATTCAATTTTCTTGGAGTATTATGAGGACCATGTTGGAAATTACTAGATTTGATCATTGGATAGTTTGTGTGCCATTACATAGCTTTACTTTTGGTTAGTTTGCTCTTGGACAGTTTTATCTGTATCAGTTTTATTTATAAATGAATTGTGGGATGGTTTTAGTTTCATTTATATTACGTAATGGATTTTTTATGAATAATTAATATTATCTTCAAATACTACATTGTTATATAGGGAAATTCCTCCAATTTTATGATATTTTTATACCCTTGGGGCTATTCTCCAACCTATGGCTTATTGGAGGCGAGACTCAAGGAGTCATAATTTCTTTCCCCTCATCGGAATATCTTTGGAGGAAGTGGGTCATGATAGAGTTGCATCATGGGTTATTGTTGAGATATAAGATTGAATATGGATTTTTGAATAGTGGGTATTGGATGGGTTGGTATGGTATCATTTATAGTTGACCATGGTGTGTGATATGGTGTAACACCTAGATATTTTTATGAAAAAGTTTCTTTAAATAATTTTAATTATTTAACAGATTTCATTTCATGTAATAATAAGTTTACGTGAACCAAGATATTCCCTTAGTATAAAATAACCATTTTAACCTAGTTATTATGTTACTAGGAATAAATATAACTAACATTTGAAAATGTATGGTGAAGTCATTTGCTACCAATTATTTATGAAAAATCTAAATCAAATATTTTTTTTAATAAATTGAGTGAATTAATATTATTAAATTAAATTATTGAAATTTTTATTTTATATTATTCATACAATATTTTTGATATTCATCCAATAGATATTTTTTGTCATAGGGAAAGAATAAACCCTATTTGAGGTACAAAAACCTATATTCATCAAAAGGGTACTTCTCATCCATTTAATGGAGAACCCTTCTTAAATTAATATTTTCACACATTAATAATTTTTATATGAAGACATAAACATGTTCTTTGGAAGCGGGATATAAAAATTTACTTTGAATGAAATGTTAATATTTTTCTAATAAATTTCAAAATGTGATAAATAGTAAAAATACGCTAATTTTTAATTGAAAACAACTTTTTTAATCAAAATAATTTATATGGTTAAATTATAATATTTAATTGTTTTACATTATAAAAAAATATATTTTTATCATTAAATATAATTTATACCATTAGCATTAATATTACATTGAATTCAGATTTAAAAACATTTCAGTCTTGTGCGATGATTTAACATTTAAAACATGTTCCCTCTTTCCGACAACAAAATTAATTTTGAATTAATTATAGAAAATTATGTATTTTCATTTTTTAAAAATAGGTTCAATATTTTTAATCTTTATATCTAAATTATCTAAACATCTTTATTTTTTTGGGCATTATGAATAGTAACTTCGATAATTCTTGTTAATATGGTAAAAGGGTAAATCCAATAATTAAGGGTAAGAATGCTATTATAAAATTTCCATAACACTTGTATTAATATCATTAGATGAGTTTGTTTCAACCTAAATCATCCTTTGGCCTAAATTTTGTCCATTGGATGCCACTTGGATTATATAAGGACACCTAATTTATTTTTATTTAAAGAAAAGGTAAATATATCTCTGCCAAATTTTAATAACTAAATCATATTTTATATAAAGTTATATAGAAGATAAATTCTATAATTAATACTCATTTTAAATATAATTGTTTTTCTTTATCATGGTAATTTATTGTTAATTTTTAGGAAATAACTATTAACCTTAAAGACTTATACTTTGATGATGTAAAAAATAATTAATTGATGAGAAATCAACAAAACAATTATTAAAATGATAATAATCATAAAAAGACCCAAACACTTGACCGAATATTATTGATAGAGTATATCTAGACTATAACCATTCAACGGTCTATTTAGTGACCATTTTCATCCTTATATAAGTTATTGTTACACTTATATTATTCTATTTTAAGTATTGTTAGAGTGGTCATATTCATAACTTAATAAGTTTAATATTTTAAATGTGGGATTTTCCAGAAAGTAAATTCTACTAAAAATTTGATTATAATAGATATTAGATATATATTAATCATATTATTTTATTTTTAATTTTCAATCAAAAAATAATTATATTAAATAATTTAAAAAATTGATGTGGTAATTAATTTATTAATAGAGATAACAATTAAATGTTATTAAATATATTAGAATAAATAACAATTGGGATAACATATATGTATAATTAATTTTATATATGACCTTGAACTCATATTAATATATTAAAATATTTTTTTCTAAGTAAAATGTTTATCCTAATATTTTTGAAAACCAATAAATTGAATATTTCCCAAATTGACACTAGTGATTATTTATCAAAATAATGTTTTATTAAATATTTTAGAATTCCTAAATCATTTATATATATAGAATAATTATTATATAGTCTATAATGTTCTAAGGTATTTATTTATGGTCTAATTTACATAAAATAATTAAATAAACAACCCTTTTAAAATTTAAATACCAGTTACTCTAGTAAAACATTAAATATGATATCTAAGTGTTAATTAAAATGGTACAATTTAAATTGATAGGTAAACTTTTATAAAATATATTTTTTGATGATATTAAAACTCTATATATTTTCTTATTCTATATTCAGAAATTTTGGAGGTTTTTTGGATGGAACTAGATTTTATTATAAATTAATATTTTTTGAGATCCTAAAAGTGACTATCACCTCAATTATAAAATGTCACATCCTCCCCCACCCTTATACGTCACGTTGAGCATTCAATCTCGTCCATACCATGATTTTCCATTATCAACATTCCACATTACATTATATATGTTATGGCCTTTTTCAAATACCAACTCTAGTGCTTTAAGAGGAGACTTAGAGGAAGCATGTCGAAGAAGAGGAAATCTCCTCTACTGATTATTTCAAACTAGTGTCTTATTATTCTTCCACTTCATGAGATACATAATTATGATGGAATAAATCTAGTATAACTTATATTAATAGATTTTATTATGATTATGGAACAACATTATTTTACTCTCTAACCACCCAACAATAAAACGAAATTACCTTGCGTGCGTGCGTACGACATACCGTTTCCACGTCGTGGTGTAATCTATTTTTTTAACCACCACCTTACTTGGACGGGTATAATGATAGAAATAATTAATATATATGATTATTATAAGATGATATTGATTCATAAATATTATAACGACCCATACTTTACATTCATTGATATTACATCAGAATTGAAGCACACTTATTACAACATATAACAAAACCAGGAAAGGACCGTATAGGTATAGTGTTTTTAGAAACTGGGAAACATAATAAACTGGTTCATAAAGCCTCTACTTAGCCTTCCATTTATTTCGTCATATCTAGAGTCCCTTTTTGTAATATCCTACTTAATAACCTTCTTCCTGACCTGGGGAAATAAAACATACAAAAGGGTGAGCTCAAATGCTCAGTAAGGGTAAACAAAAGAAATATCAATCACATCATATAGATAAGAACATAACTTTTGGAAATCTTAACCTGCAGAAGAAATCATAATTTCATAACATGGGATAAATCATAGTAGTGAAATATAATCCCAATAATCATAACTTAAAACAAGATACTTTTTGGCATACACATATAATCATAGAGAATCATTTCTTATTAGTCAAGACTCATTTCCAAGACTATCTTAGTGGACAAAGTCCATTTCTGAACCGAGTTCACACCTCGTTTCAGTCCTGTTTCACTGAACTGGTTTAACCTGCCGTTCCAGCCATGTCTATCTCATGAGATATAAAATATTTACCCAATGCATTGGAGGGAGATATAGGTCCCACCCATCTCATAATTATACTATTCCTATGTGTTCCACAATATCATAAACCATACATCATATCATAACCCATGTAATAAATATGGGAATCTTTAAACACCGTGACATCATAAAACAATTCATATAAGATAAAAAAATTCATAAAAATATTTCCATCACAACATAATCAAATCCATGTAATAATAGGGATAGAAAAAAACCCTTTATTATCTTAGATGGAAAATAAGTTTTATAAAACACTTGAACTCCATTCTTGAGGAAAATATCCTTTCTACTTCAAATACATTTGTCCTTTCTTAACATGTCATACAATTTTAAACTAAAAGAATTTTATTAAAAATAAACTTGAAAACTTGTAAAGGATGATTCTTGGAAATTTTGTTTTAAAAATCCTTTCATGCTGTATAAGTTAAAAAAACATTCTTCTCAAACTTTTGTCGGAAAATTCAATAATTAACTCATACGAAAATCAAAAAAAGATTCCTTTAATATATTTTACTAAAACTCAATGAAGGGTAAAATTGGATTTAAACAATTTTAGGTGGATGGAAATAATATTACATATTGAGAAAACATGGATGTGGATGATAAAATACACCCCAGTAAATTTCAAAGTATAAATAATCTCGGATAAAAATGAGATTGTGTTATTTCCCTTACCTTAGGTCTGATTTTCTTCGTAAGTGTCCAAACATCCTGTATAATGATTTAAATAAAGTTATTTACTTATTCCAGAATCATACTTATTGTTATGATATCATATATGGTCATATTCTTAGCTTCTTATTAGTAATATTTCATTACTACATGTTATTCGGGTGTTTATTACTTTTTGTTCTTATGCGTGTCTTGTCGAATAAATTCTTATTTTTCTTTTTAGTTTATAGATACCTCATTTCCAGAATGGTATTAGTGTAATATATATCATATTTATTAATTCAATTCATTTATGTAATCATTATGCAATGAAAATCATGTAGAACGAGTCACATAACATCGTGGAGACGGTATTCCGTACGTACGCATGAGCGATGATATCATTCCCATGATCATGGAATTGTATTGGAGTGTATGTATACTATTTCATAATCAATATCACTTTACAATATTCATATATAATAATTATTTACACCATTATACCCATCCATGTAAGGTGGTGGTGGAAAATAGATTACACCATGACGTGGAGACGGTATTCCATACGTATGCACGCACGGTGATTTTGTTTTCCATAGGATGGATAAATGATGAAATAGGGTTGTTTCATACTTATAATAACATATCAGTATATGAGTGATACTGATGTTATTACTTCATAATGAAACAACTAAATAACAAGAAGTGGAAGAATAAATAAAGTTGAAAGAAATGGTAACGGACATTACCTCTTCTTTGAAACGCCTCTTTGAGACCTCCTTTTAAGGCACTAAAATTGGTATTTTAAGAACACCAGGACCTCTAGGATGTCTCTAGGAAAGTGGAGAGTATAAATTGGCAGGGTTTGTCCTAGATTTAAAGCTCAATGTGGTGTGAGGAAGAGGGGGAGGAGGTGCCCTTTTATAAGGGAGGAGAGGGGCTCCTTTGGAAAAACTAAAAATATTATTTTATTATAAAGTCAAGTTTGGTTTTAAATAGCTCCAAATTGATTTATTTTGATTCTAAGGTTGGGATGGGTCGCAATACTCTCATCCTATATAATTTCTACAAGTTTAGGTTCCTATTTTATCCTTATCATTTAGATTTATCATTAAGATAAATAATTTTACTTTTGCCGTGTCTTCTTGTGTTCTTATACTATAATGTTAATAAACATCCTATAAAAAGCCAAACGAAACTCAAGTTGTTTATTATTAATATATATAAACCTATCTAAGTTATTTGGCCGCACCATAGATTTTTAGGAATAAAATAAAAATTAATAATATAATATTTGTTTTAAAAACAATTTTATGTCAATTTTGACACTATTTAGTAATTGATTTTTGTGAAAATCATAAAAGAATGATTAGTTCGAAAAAATTTAATTAAACCAATAATAACATGTCATATTAACCTATAAAATTAGTGGAATTAATAAAAGGTATCAACTTTCATTTATTTGGGTATTTATAACATCAATTATGTCAATATTTCATTAATAAGATAATTACTGCATCATCGTTGTGTCATAAATAAATTAACTTATTTAAAGTCTAAAAATTAAAAATAAAATATAATTATGTAGGAAATCGTTTTATATTTCTAATTAATATTTATAGTCGAATTTATCTTATGTATAACCTTATATTAAAAATGATTTTCTTATTAAACTTTGATTTTAACTATTTTAACCCTTCTTTAAATAAATTAATAATAAATGTCCAAATCTAATCCAAGTGGGCCTAAATGGTCATATTTTATTTCTAAGGTTGTTTTTGGTCGAATTACACATATCCAATAGAATTAGGACATGTTTTAGGGTAATAATAATATCATTTTTACCCTTAATCACCCTATTTACTTTTAACTGTGGTAAAAAAAGTAAAAAGTTACTATTCACCAAAAATTATTTTCATCTCATTGAACCACATTTTACTTACTGACATAAACCGTGTCTCTCGTATTTTTTAAATTCCACTCATAGAAGCGGTAAAATTATGTTTTATGAAAAAATCAGTTTTTTAACTACCACTTAGTGGTTTCACTATTCATCAAAAATTGAATGTTTTCAGAAAAAATACCAAAATTTGACCCTAGGATAATTTCGATAATCTGAATCCAAAAATGAAGTCCATTTTGAAAAAAAAATTATAAAATTTCAAAAAGTGGTTATTAATATTCATAATGGCTAGTTTTAATAATATTTTAATAGTATATTTTTGTTTAGTGAAACTCGGTATTGCGTACGACGCAAGCTATCGAGGAAGGTCGTGATTTCGTGTAAAGCAAGCCAAGCAAGTGTTGTCTGTAGAAAAATATTCCTTTGATGATTTATATAACATAAAAGTCTCAGGTGTTACATTCTACCCCCCTTAAAATTAATTTCGCCCTCGAAATTCGTCACTTTGTAACAAACAGGTGAGGATACCTCTCCCTCATCATATCCTCAAGCTCCCATGTAGCTTCTTCTAATTGGTGGTTCCTCCATAAAACTTTCACTAATCCAGTGGTCTTGTTTCGTAGGACTTTTTCGCTACGATCCAGAATCTCTATCAGTTGTTCTTCATAAGAAAGATCTTGCTCCAGTGGTACAACTTCCGAGATAAGTAAATGTAAAGGATCAGGTCTATACTTTCTCAGGAGAGATACATTGAACACATTGTGAACTTGAGAGAGATTCGGCGTAGGCACCAATCGGTAAGCTACCTTCCCAACACGATCCAGTATTTCAAAAGGACTGATATATCTAGGGCTCAACTTTCCCTTCTTTCCAAATCTCATGACCCTCTTACAGGGAGATATTCGTAAGAACACTTTATCACCCACTTCAAACTCTAGGTCTTTTCTTTGGTTGTCGGCATAACTTTTCTGTTGACTCTAAGATGCTCTTATGTGTTGTTTAATAGATATGACCTTTTTGGCCATGTCATCAATGAGATCAGGTCCTAATAGCTTTCTTTCCCCAACTTCAACCCAACAAGTTGGAGTCCTTCATTTCTTTCCATAGAGAGCTTTATAATGAGCCATCTGAATACTGGAGTGAAAGCTATTATTATAAGAAAATCCCACCAAAGGTAGGTGTTTATCCCAACGACGTTTGAAATCCATAGAGAAAGCTCTCAACATATCTTCTAGAGTTTGAATTGTTCTCTCAGACTGACCGTCTGTCTGAGGATGATAAGCAGTGCTGAAACTCAACTCTGTATCCAGAGTATGCTGAAGACTTCGCCAGAACTTTGAGGTAAACCTCGAATCCCGATCAGATATAATAGAAAGTGGTAATCCATGCAATATTACCACTTCCTTTACATATATCCTGTCAAGATGATCCAGAGAGAAATCCTCTCTAATAGCGATGAAGTGTGCAGACTTTGTAAGATTATCAACAATGACCCAGATAGCATTATTGTCTTTGGATGTTTTAGGAAGTCTGGTGATAAAGTCCATAGTGATGTTTTCCCATTTCCATTCGGGTATGGGTAGTGGTTGTAACATCCCCTTATACTTCTGTCTCTCAACTTTAACTTGCTGAAAAACCAAGCATCAAGAGACATATTCAGCAACATCTCTTTTCATGCCATCCCACCAGAAGTACTCTTTCAGGTCCATATACATCTTCATGCTTCCAGGATGAATAGATAATGAAGAACTATGAGCCTCATCCAGTATCTCCTTCTTTAATTTGGGGATGGTAGGAACACAAACCAGATTCCTGAACATTATTATCCCATCACAATCAAGGTTGAATTCAGGAACATTTCTCACCTTCTTTTGTAACTATACATCTTCTTTATGTGCCTCTTTAATCTTCACATGTATAGATGGTTGAACATTCATTTGAGAAGATACTATTTTTCCCCTTTCATTATAATTCCAAGATCTATCCTTTTTAAATCCTTAAATATTGGATCTTTTGTGATCCTCATCATGGATAAACTGGCATGGTCTTGTTGACTTAGTGCATCTGCCACCTTGTTTGCTTTCCCAGGGTTGTAATGGATTGATCAGTCGTAATCCTTAATCAGCTCCAACCATCTTCTTTGGCGCATATTCAGCTCCTTTTTCATGAAAATATACTTTAAACATTTATGATCAGTATAAATGTCACACCTTTCTCCATAAAGACAATGCCTCCAAATATTTAATGCAAAGATTACCGCAGCTAACTCCAAATCATGAGTTGGGTAATTTTTCTCATGTATTTTCAACTATCGTGAGGCATAGGCTATCACCATATCATTTTGCATAAGAACACACCCCAAACCCTTCTTGGATGCATCACTGTAGATCACAAACCTTTCTCCACTACATGGCAGTGTGAGCACAGGTGCACTGGATAACCTTCTTTTCAACTCCTTGAAATTCTCTTCACATTCCTCCGTCCAAACAAACTTAACTCCTTTTCGAGTCAACCTGGTGAGTGGATTAGATAATCATGAAAAATATTTCACAAAATGTCAATAATATCCAGCCAAACCAAGAAAACTTCAGATCTCAGTCACTGTTGTTGGTCTCGACCATCTTTCGATAACCTCTATTTTTGCTGGATCCACAGATATCCCCACTTTTGAGATTATGTGACCCAAAAATAAAACTTTTTGAATCCAAAATTCACACTTGGTAAATTTGTCATAAAGTTTATCTTTTCTCAGGGTATCTTCATGATCTTCCTTTCTCTTTGAATAGACAAGAATATCATCTATAAAGACTACCACAAAATAATCAAGATAGTCTCTAAAGACTCTATTCATCAGATTCATGAAGATAGAAGGGGAATTAGTAAGACCAAATGGCATCACTATAAATTCATAGTGTCCATACCTTGTATAGAAATCTGTATTTGGTATATCCTCTCTTTTGACCCTTAATTGATGATACCTTGAATGAAGATTAATCATGGAAAAGTATTGAGCTCTGCGTAGTTGGCCAAATAATTCATCAATGCGTGGGAGAGTATATTTTTTCTTGATAGTGATCTTATTATGTTATTGATAATCAATGCAGAGTCTCATTGATCCATCTTTCTTCTTAACAAACAGAACAGGTGCTCCCAAAGGTGATTCACTAGGGCGTATGAACCCCTTATCAAGATTCTCTTGCAGTTGCTTCTTCAATTCCTGCAACTCAATTGGGGACATTCTATAAGGTGTATTTGAAATAGGCAAAGCACCTGGTACAAGTTCTATTGAAAACTTAACTTCAAGATTTGGTAGAATACCCGGTAATTCCTCCAGAAAGACATCATCAAACTCCCGTACAATGGGAATATTCTTAATCGTCAGTTTCTCACCAACCATTTGAGATAAATAACCTTCATTTAGTGGAATCAATACCCATAAAATGGAAGAAATTTCCACTGGAAGGTTATGTTCATCCTTCCATCGATAGATGATCATTGATTGATCTGGAATATGAAATGTGACTTCCCTTATTTGGCAATTTATATGAGCTCCATGTAGAGAAAGCCAATCCATTCCAAGAATCACATCAAATTCCACTATAGGAAGGATCATAAGATTTACAGGAAGTACATTCCCACAAACTTCAATTGGAGAAGAATTATAAACTTTTGATGTGACTGTTGTTCCATTAGGGGTTGTCACAGCTAACTCAACATCTAATTGTTGAGGTAATACGGTGATATCCTTAGAAAATTCTTCAGAAATAAAGGAGTAGGTGGATCCAGAATCAAATAAAACATTTTCTACTTTAGAGTGGATGGTAAGTGTACCTTTCACCACATCATTATCGTACTCCACATCGCTGATAGAAATTGCATGTGACTTTCCTTTGTCTTTATCCTTATGAGTTTGTTGACATCGACCATCATCATCAACCCTTGGATTTGGGCATTGATTGGAATAATTCCCCATCTCCTTGCACATGAAACATTGAAGTGTAGTAGGTTCATTCTGTTTATCCCTTCCTTTGTTTGCATCATTAGACATCTTCTTCCTATCATTACGGAATTCAAATGCCCGATGACCTTCCTTTCCACATTTGAAACATTTATTTGTCCCTTTAAGACAACTCCCTCCATGTTTCTTTCCACAGTTTGAGCATAAGGGAAAACTCATCTTCTTTTCAGTGTGTTATTTAGATTTTCCTTTAAATTCCATTTTCCTCCTCTTATCAAACCCATATGACTGATGGGTTACTCCAATCTCCATCTCAAATTTGAGAGCACATCAAACGATATCCTCGTAGCTATTAAAGTCCCTTATGGATAACGCCCTTCGAAGACTTGGTTTTAAGCCACTAAAGAATCGATCGATCTGACTCTCAGGTTGGATAATAATACCAGAAGTGTACCTTGCATGTCTTGTAAAATTTACTTCATAGGTACCAACGGATTCATCATCCTTTTTCTTTAGTTCAAGAAAATCCTTCTCAATCTTTGTTCGGAGAATACGAGGGAAGTACTTATTGAAAAATAAGTTCATGAACTCGTCCCATTCCATGGACTCAATTTCATCCCTTTGCCTCATATTCTTAATAAGATTACACCATTGATCAGAATCACCTTCCAAACGATACACTGCTAAGATGACTTTATCATGTTCAGAACATTGAAGAAGTGAAAATATATTTTCAGTAGTACTAATCCATTGTTCAGAAACTAATGGATCAGTAGACCCACTGAATGAAGGTGGACGCTCCCTCATGAAGGATTCAATAGAGTGTTGCACTTTCCTTTGCTCGTTTTCAAATCCTGCATGATTCATAGCTTGAGAAAGTTGTGTGAGCATGGCTACAAGATTTTGCATTCCGGCTCCCATAACGTTTGGTTGCTCAGGGGGACAATCATTGAATTTCCCGTCGAATTCCTCATTAACACGGTTCCTTTGGGTTCCAGCCATTGACTAAAACCAAGAAGAATAGTGTAAGCAACACTAATTATAAAAGGAAAATTACATAATCAAGAATAAAATTTCACACTTAATGTCTTATCCTAGGTTATTCATGTCCATTTCTAAAACACTAATATTATGTTCTATGCTTAGACTTATCCTTAGGGTTCTTACTAAGGCTTTCACATCCTAGTTTCCAAAGGTTGACTATACCTTTCCTCTGATACAAACTATAACAACCCATACTTTAAATACATTGTTATTACTTCAGAATTGAAGCACACTTATTACAACATATAACAGAACCAGGAAAGGACCATATAGGTATAGTGTCTTTAGATACAGGGAAACATAATCAACTGGTTCATAAAGCATCTACTTTTCCTCCCATTTATTTCATCATATCTAGAGTCCCTTTTTGGCATATCCTACTAAATAACCTTCTTCCTGACCTAGGGAAATAAAACATACAAAAGGGTGAGCTCAAATGCTCAGTAAGGGTAAACAAAAGAAATATCAATCACATCATATACATAAGAACCTAACTTTTGGAAATCTTAACCAGCAAAAGAAATCATAATTTCATAACATGGGATAAATCATAGTAGTGAAATGTAATCCCAATAATCATAACCTAAAACATGAAACTTTGTGGCATACACACATAATCATAGAGAATCATTTATTATTAGTCAAGACTCATTTCCAATACTATCTTTGTGGACAAAGTCTATTTCTGAACCGAGTTCACTCCTCGTTTCAGTCCTGTTTCACTGAACCGGTTTAACCTGCCGTTCTAGTCATGTCTATCTCATGAGATATAAAATCTTTACCCAATGAATTGGAGGGAGATATATGTCCGACCCATCTCATAATTATACCATTCTTATGTGTGCCACAAAATCATAAACCATACATCATAGCATAACCCATGTAACAAAAATGGGAATCTTTAAACATCATGACATCATAAAACAATTCATATAAGATAAAAGAATTCATAAAAATATTTCCATCACAACATAATAAAATCCATGTAATAATAGGGATAGAAACAGAACCCTTTATTATCTTAGATGGAAAATAATTTTGATAAAACACTTGAACTCCATTCTTGAGGAAAATATCCTTTCTACTTCAAAAACATTTTTCCTTTATTAACATGTCATACAATTTTAAACTAAAAGAAGTTGATTAAAAATAAACTTGAAAACTTGTAAAGGAAGATTCTTTGAAATTTTTTTAAAAAAATCCATTCATGCCGTATATGTTTAAAAAAAATTCTTCTCGTACTTTTGTCGGAAAAGTCAAAAAGTACCTTGTACAAAAATCGACAAAAGATTCATTTCATATCTTTTACTAAAACTCACCAAAGGGTAAAATTGGATTTAAAAAATTGTAGGTGGATGGAAATAATATTACATATTGAGGAAACATCTATGTGGATGATAAAATATACCCCAGTAAATTTCAAAGTATAAACAATCTCAGATAAAAGTGAGATTGTGATATTTCCCTTACCTTAGGTATGATTTGAATTGTAAGTGTCCAAACCTCCTGTATAATGATTTAAATAATGTTATTGACTTATTCCAGAATCATACTTATTGTTATGATATCATATATGTTCATATTCTTAGCTTCTTATTAGTAATATTTCATTACAACTTGTTATTCGGGTGTTTATTACTTTTTGTTCTTATGCGTGTCTTGTCGAATAAATTCTTATTTTTCTTTTTAGTTTATAAATACCTCATTTAAAGAATGGTATTAGTGTAATATATTTCATATTTATTCACTTAATTCATTTATGTAATCATTATGCAATGAAAATCATGCAGAACGAGTCGCATCACATCATGGAGACGGTATTCCGTACGTACGCACGAGCGATGAAATCATTCCCATGACTGTGGAATTGTATAGGAGAGTATGTATACTATTTCAGAATCAATATCACTTCACAATAGTCATATATAGACATTATTTATACCATTATACCCATCCAAGTAAGGTGGTGGTGAAAAATAGATTACACCACGGTGTGGAGACGGTATTCTGTACGTACGCACGTGCGGTGATTTCGTTTTCCATAGGATGGACAGATGGTGAAATAGGGTTGTTTCATACTTATAATAACATATCAGTATATTTTTTATACAGATTTTATTACTTCATAATGAAACAACTAAATAAGAAGAAGTGGAAGAAGAAATAAAGTTAAAATAATTGGTAGCGGACATTACCTCTTCTTTGAAACGCCTCTTTGAGACCTCCTTTTAGGGCACTAAAATTGGTCTTTGAAGAAGACCAGGGCCTCTAGGATGTCTCTGGGGAATTGTAGAGGAGAAATCGGTAGGGTTTGTCCGAGATTGAAGGCTCAAAGTGGTGTGAGGAAGAGGGGGAGGAGGTGCCCTTTTATAAGGGATGAGAGGGGCTCCTTTGGAAAAACTAAAAATATTATTTTATTATAAAGTCAAGTTCGGTTTTAAATAGCTTCAAATTGATTTATTTAGAAGCTAAGGTGGGGATGGGTCTAAATCCTCTCATACAATATAATTTAGACTAGTTTTGGTTCCTATTTTAACCATATCATTTAGATTTATCATTAAGTTAAATAATTTTACTTTTACAGTGTCTTCTTGTGTTCTTATACTATAAGGTTAATAAACTTACTATAACAAGCCAAACGAACCCCAAGTTGTTTATTATTAATATATATAACCTTATCTAATTCATTTGTCCACACATTATATTTTTAGGAATAACATAACAATTAATAATATAATATTTGTTTTGAAAACTATTTTATGTCAATTTTGACACTATTTAGTAATTGATTTTTGTGAAAATCATAACAGAATGATTAGTTCGAAAAAGGTTAATTAAATCAATAATAACATGTCATATTAACCTAAAAAATTATTGTAATTCATAAAAAGTCTAAATTACATTTATTTGGGTATTTATAACATCAATTTTTTCAATATTTCATTAATAAGATAATTACTGCATCATCATTGTGTCATAAATAAATTAACTTATTTAAACTCTAAAAATTACAAATATAATATAATTATATAGGAAATCTTTTTATCTTTCTAAATAATATTTATAGTCGAATTTATCTTATGTATAACCCTATATTAAAAATGGTTTTCTTATTAAACCTTGATTTTAACTATTTTAACCCTTCTTTAAATAAAATAATAATAAATGTCCTAATCTAATCCAAGTGGGCCTAAATGGTCATATTTTAATACTAAGGTTGTTTCTGGTCGAATTACACTTATCCAATTGAATTAGGACATGTGTTAGGATAATAATAATATCATTTTTACCCTTAATCACCCTATTTACTTTTAACCGTGGTAAAAAAAAGTAAAAAGTTACTATTCACCCAAAATTATTTTCATCTCATTGAACCACATTTTACTTTCTAACATCAACTATGTCTCTCGGATTTTTGAAATTCCACTCATAGAAGCGGTAAAATTATGTTTTATGAAAAATTCAGTTTTTTAACTACCACTTAGTGGTTTCACTATTCATCAAAAATTCAAAGTTTTCAGAAAAAATTCCAAAATTTCACCCTAGGATAATTTAGATATTCCTAATCCAAAAATGAAGTCCATTTTGAAAAATAAAATTTATAAAATTTCAAAAAGTGGTTATTACTATTCATAACGGCTAGTTTTAATAATATTTTAATAGTATATCATTGTTTAGTGAAACTCGGTATTGCGTACAACGCAAGCTATCGAGGAAGGTCGTGATTTCGTGTAAAGCAAGCCAAGAAAGTGTTGTGTGTAGAAAAATACTCCTTTGATGATTTATATAACATAAAATTCTCGGGTGTTACAAATATTATACTCCATTCACTTAATTACCATTCAACAATTATGGGAAAGATATCCCCGCGCGTACATACAAAAGTCACACCATCTCAATGATTCTATACGATTCATTCTACATTATATTCATTATAGAATGATTATATAAATTTATTTAATTAATAAATATGATATGTATAATGTAAATATAATTTTATAATTCTATAACTATAACCTATGAAGGATAATTAGAACTTATCAGACAAATCATGCAGAAGAAAATGAAGTAGTTAATAGTAAAAAAAAATTAATAATGAAATTTTATTAACAAACAGATGAAAATATGCTCAAATATGATATCATAAAAATTACAATAATTCTAAAATAATTCAATTTCATTGTTTAAATCATTATACAGGAGTTTCAGATACAAACAATGGAAATTAGACCTATGATAAGGGTTAATTTCACAATCTCATTATTATTTGAGATTTATTATATGTAATTATTTACTGGAGTATATTTTTCCTCCATATCCATATTTCCTATATAGGTAATATTATTTATATTCTTCTAAATTTTATTAAATTTAATGTTACCCATTGGTGAATTTTTATTAAACGATATGAAAGGATTATTTTGTTGTTATTCGATATGGGGTAATTTTTTACTTTTCTGGAAAAAGTAGAAGGATAATGTTTTTTAATTGATATTGAATAAATTGATTTTTTTATGTTTTCATAATGCCTTATTTCCATGAATATTCCTCTAATTATTTCAATTTTATTTTTAAATAGTTTATTTTATTTTAAAATTACATGGCATTTTGAGAAAAGAAAACATTTTTAATAAGAAATGATGTTTCACAAAGAATTAATTCCAAGTGTTATATCAAAATTATTTTCCATCTAATATGGAATTCATTAATAGGGTAATGTTTCAAATATAATATTCTTAATATTCCAATGATGTTATTCTATTTATGATGGAACGATATTTATGAAATACATTTGTTTTACATGGATAATGTTATGGTGGAATGATGTTCATGGAAACCCATTTTATTCCATAGGCTATGCTATGATGAATGATTTATGTTTTTAGGGAACATATAAGAATGATTTCATTATGATATTGGTAGGACCTATATCTCCCTCCAATTCAATGTGTAAAAATTTATATCTCATGAGATTGACATTGATGGAACTAGAATTGATCTCGGTTTAGTAATACAGAGATGGAACGAGGAGTGAACTCAGTTCATTAATGGAATTTTTCTTCTATGATGGTATTGGAAATGAGACTTGACTAACAAGAATTTATTTTCTATGCTTATTTATATGACACAAAACATCATGTATTATGTTATGAATTTTGGGATTATGTTCATTGATTCTTATCAAATTTTATAATTTATCTCATGGCATGATATCATGATCTTTCATATGTAGGATAAGATTTTCCAATTTTATATTCTTATGTATTATGATTATGATATGATTTATATCTCCCTTGTTTACCATTAATGATCATCTAAGCTCACCCTTTCATATTTTTCTTTTCCCCAGGTCATATATAAGGGTATTAAGTAAGATATGTCAAAAATGGTCCATGTTGTGATGAAATAAGTGGGAGACAATGCAGATGTATTATAAAATAGTTGTTTATGTTTCATAGTTTCTAAATACACTATACCTATACGGTCATGTCATGGATCTGTTATATTTTTTAATTAATATTCTTAAAATTTTATGTAAAGTTAATTTATGTAAAGTTTGGGTCTTTATTGTTAGTATCATAGGAAAGATATAGTTAACATTTGAAAACTAGGATTAGAAAACCGTAGTAATAAACCAAATTATTTGTCAAAGTATAGGATACAATCCATGTGTTTTATAAATTATCATAAATAACTTACGATAAAACCTAAAGCTTCCTAAATTTAAATTTTATTCCTAATTATGTGGTTTTCACATTACGATTATTATTTCACACACTATGATTTTTGGTCTCAGTCAATGGGTATAACATGAAGGGGACACATTAATGATGAATTCAGTGGTTAATGAAAATGATTGTCCTCCGGAGAAACAAAATGTTATGCAAGATGGAATTAGAAATCTGGTATCTATGTTCACACAACTTCTTCAAGCTATGAATCATGATAGACTTCCAAACAAGAAAAGGAGGTAACAACATTCTCTTGAGTCCTTCATGAGGAAGTATCCACTTTATTTTAGTGGGAATTCTAATCCATTAGTGGATTTATAATGTATCAGTAACACAGAAAAGATATTTTTAGTTCTCCAATGTTCGGAATATGATAAATTCATCCTAGCAGTCTATCATTTGGAAGATGATGCTAATCAATGATATAACCTTATCAAGAAAAAAAGTTGAAGAGATGAAATTGAACATATGGAATGGTATGGTTTAAAAAACTTATATTCCAATAAATACATTCCTTATATTTTTTGAACAAATATGGATAATGAGTTCCTTAAACTTAAGCAAAAGGATAATGAATCAATTAGTACCTATGAATCAAATTTTACAAAAACATGCAAGGTGTGATTCTTTAATTATTATCCAATATGAGAGTAAAATTGATTGTTTCTTTAGTGTCATAAAACCAAGTCTCTCAAGAACATTAGTGTACGAACCTGGACCTTATTTCAGGAATGTTTTACCTTTTTTAGGATTTTTTGAGAAAAGATGAGTTTCAGGAAATTTTTGAAGTACATGCCATGTACTTCATGTGTACACGCCATGTACTTCCTTGCCACTCGAGGCAATGTGCTGGGCATGTCGAGCTGCACACATGGCCATGTAGCGGTGATGTGGAGGCCACATGAAGCGGATTATGGAAAAGTCTAGTATACACCGTGTACGCTAAAAGTACACACCGTGTACTTTCTTTTTTTCATTAAATGGACAGGGGTCACGTATTAACCTTATAACCATCTTCTTATCCAGATTCTTCGACCGAGAGCATTCCGTACGGCCGTAGATCTCCTCTGAGCCACTGAGCCTACATGCGTTCTCCAAATCAACCACTATCGATATCATTGGAACCGCATCGGTAAGCTATTCCTACTTCTAGAGAAACATTTTCCAATTCATCCTCTTTTGTGTGTTATTATGGGTTGAATGTTTTGTGTGTTTTGATAGATCTACGATTTTATAAAGAGATTCAGGGATCGTGGTTCAAGTATATCGATCTCCTAGCATCAATGTAGGTTGTTTGTGCCTTTAATTTCAAAGTCTTTGAGTTTTATGTGCAATTTCCACCAATACCCTTGAATGAGGTATTGTGTGTTGACTGTTTTAACCCTATTGTTTTCTTTCCTTTCTCGCATTCTTGTTTAGAGGTAATTTCATTATGTATGAGGATAATTTCTATTCATATATGTTTTACCCTTTCCTTGTTCTGCTAATGACCTTTTGGTCTTATTTATCCTTTGGGCATTATACCTGTTTCCATGCCTTGGGACCATAGGATGGAGTGTTGTTTCCTGACATGCTTATATGTTGTAGACTGGTTATCCAATTATATCTGTAGGTTTAATTTGGACTTATAGCATTATTATGAACTGACTGGCACAGGACTGTGAGAACCTTGTGCTATAGACTATAAGGGGATAGACCAAATGTACTTCCTCAAAGAGTCTTGGACATTATAGACTATAGGGGATACACCAAGTGAGCTTTCTAGAGAGTCTTGGATATTAAATACTATAGGAGGATAGAACAAGTGAGTATCCTCCGGGAGTCACTATTTTGATTGAATTTCCTTAAACCAATCCAGGCTACAGGAGGAATTGACTGAGTGAGCTTCCTCATAGATTCTATGATAGACCTGAGGCTATATGGGGAATTGACCAAGTGAGATTCCTTAGAGAGTCTCTAGACCTTGGGTCTATAAGGGGAATTGACCACATGATCATCATTAGGGAGTCCCTAACTACCTTATACTATAAGAGGAATTGAATGAGCATGCTTACTCAGAGAGTCTTATAATTTCGTATGACCAAAACAGAGGGGTTAGGCTGAGTGTACTACCCAGAGGGTTATTGGTACTTCTTGGATAGGACCAGAGGGGATGGATGTGAGTACATCCCAAAGGGATTCCTATTTGTGGTTAGTTGTTTTCTTCACTAATGTTTGTTGATATGTGGATTGTTTACTGTTGTGTATCATCCTATTTATTGTTTACAGTTTAGTTCTTATTGTACTATTACTTTCCATATGCTCACTGACTTTTAGGAACAGATCTTCAGGTGGTAGTCTACTATAATTTAGTCTCACACCCTGTTTGGGTCATGCTTTTGGGCCTAAACAGATTATATTATTGCAGGTATAGAAACAGGAATGCACCCTTCAACATCAGGTACTTGATTGCATTGGAGTAGGAGATCACAGGACTAAGCTGGGGCTTGCGATGCTAAGGATTTTGTCTATTTACCTTTATTTTTCACTTGGGTTTACTATTTTATTCAGCATTGTGACTTGTCCAGCTATTTTCCTAGACATATGTATCTCACATCATTTCAAATATACATATGTGTTCCAGTTGTTATTGTTTTAGTCTTTCATTGTTGTCTTATGTATGGAAACGTTACTACTTCCACTATTGTTTATATTTCTTCTTTTTCTGATGTGTTCTCTGCCAATGAGGGCATATTTTCTCCACTATCACACTCAAGGCCCTCACTACTAGTCATCAACCTCTGGAATTTTGGGAAATGAGCTTGAGGCCATGTGACCAATCAGGTATGGGGCGCTTCTAGGTGGATTCCGGAACCGGGACATTAGAAAGTGGTATCAGAGGAAATTATTTTCTCTTGACTAATTGTTTGGAGCCTATAGCCAGGGATAGGACGAAATAGGTACTTGGTAATAAGATGTTCTCGGGAGTAGCTAACCCGTGTACAAGGAAAAGCCATCCTACCTTGTTTATTGCAATTTTACTGGTTTTCAATTTTACTGTTGATTTTATTTCACCTTGAGGGACTCACATGATGTGTGTTTTTACTGTTGATATTTTTTAGATTCTATTTCTGTTGAAACCCAATGAGATAAGGGAATTCCATCTCATGCATTATATAGGCACTTGCTAGAAATCACATGTCATGCATTTTTTTTTCATTCCATATAGGATGCATTAGTAATTTCATGTTGTTGTGATCGATGATGTGTAAAATATGCATGTTGTTGTGATGGTTTCCTTGATAGAAATACCTTCTGTTTGATAGGGGATTGTTTATATTGAGATTTACTTGAATGAACGCCAAATTTTGATTCTTGAGGTCTTATGGGCCATCATGAATCAGAACGTGGTGGATCATTTACTTGTTTTCCATGTATATGATATGTAAGAGATTCCATGATTTGATTCGTGGGGAGTATCGGCCCTCACGAATCATAATATGGCACATTCATGATTGTTTTCTGTGTTTTCGGGACTTCGGTGTAGTTTCTGTGCTACTTCCCCTGAAAACCCAGAATACACGGCATGTACTTTAGGAATACACATCGTGTAGTTTTTTTAACAATTTCACTGACTGTGTGGGCAGAAACATGGGGTTGTGGAAAATCTTCTGGAACACGTCGTGTACGGTAGGTACACACTGTGTTGTATAGGCTGCGTGTCTACCCGTATGACTAATGACACGGTTGGTTGAAAATTTTTCTTCACACATCGTGTCATATTTTCACATGCCATTTCTTTTATCCTAGGTACACGATCGTGTCACAAACAACACAGGTTGGGTAAAATCTTCTAGTACACGTCGTGTTCCCATGGAGCACACCGGGAAGAGTGAGTCATGTAGTCGGTCGTGTAACTAACAACACGTGTTGTTGAAACCTTATCTAGTACACACCATTTCCTTAGTTAACACACTGTGTAGTCTAAGATTAGGAGGGCTGTGTGAGTTATCCATGTAAGGAGACTCGGTCAGGGGAATAGAGTTCAAGTATATGCCGTGTGTGGGGACAATAGGCCATGTGGTTTGGGCGTTACACGACCAATTATGGAAGAAGTACACACCCAAGTGAATGGCTTAAGAGAACACATTGTGTAGTGTTTATACACGTCGTCTAGTCTTGTTTTTAAAACTTGAATGTTTCCTTCTCCTATTCCCCTCTTGTACTCTTGTCTTCTCAGTTTTTGATAATCTTGATATAAGGTGTGATTTTGACAATTCAGAGGTATGCCACCGAGACGTCCTCCAGTTGTATGTCAGCTTCCAGACGGTGATCATACATCGGATATGGTCGGTCAAGGGCCTCCTGTAGATCCTCTTGTTGTGCCAGCCTTGGTACCAGCTGTTATACCAATTGCAGGTGCTGATGTGCAGTTTAGGGGAGCTTTTCGGGGGAGGATGCAGTCCTTCCAAGGAGCACCACCTCATGCCCCATCGATGGAAAAATTGACATGGGTTTTCCAGCACCAGCATCTTCCCACCTTTACAGGGTAAGGAGGACCTCAGGCTACAGAGTCATAGATAGAGGCTACACACATAATTTTTAAGCATCTGGAGATACCTCCAGAGAAGAGGGTGAAGCGCGCTACCTATATGCTCTAAGACTCCACCAAGAGGTGGTGGGAGGTGATCTCATAGTTAGGACACCAGCAGGGTATGACTTTGGATGCGTTTTGACGCATATTCAACGATTACTTCTACTCGGAGACCTTGAGGGCCGATCGAGCCCATGAGTTTATGAGTCTGGAAAAAGGTACTCTTTCAGTTATGGAGTACTCGTCTCGCTTTACCAAACTGCAGAGTTTCATGCCGATTCTAGCAGGTGATGAGTTGTTCCTAGCTAGGAATATTGAGGATGGTCTTAGGCAGGAGATCGATTCCCAGGTAAACATCTTCAGGCTGACTTTGATATCCTCTATTGTCAACCAGGTGCTGATCATTGAGCACAATATGAGGGATTCTGGAGTAGTGATCTAGGGCGGTTCAACATCCAGAGTCAGTGTACCTCCTACTGATAGTAGGAAGCGCCGTAGGGAGTCTACTCAAGGAGATCAGAGTATGCAGAATGTATCTTCGGGAAGCCAGGTAGTATGCTAGCAATTCGGAAAGAGTGGTCATACTATGCCTCATTGCCATAGAGACCTGATGGAGTGCCGATCTTGCGGCAAGATGGGTCATCTTCAGCGTTTTTCCCAATCTTCTCACCTATAGCTGGTGGTAGGGGTTCTTCTATGACCCCGCATTCAGGAGATGCATCAGCAATTTCTCACTAGACTAGGAACTAGAGTTCTTCCAGCCATTCAGGCCATGGTGGAGGTCATGGTCATGGTGGTCAGTCACCAGGCTACCAGCGACAGCAGAGTGGATCAGCTCAGAGTGGTCAGATAGGGTTGCATGACCACGGTACAGGCCAGATTTTTGCAGTGGAGTAGACCCATCAAGAGAAGGAACCCGACCCTTCTATAGTTCAAGGTACAATCTTAGTTGCCTCAATTTTATCTTTAGCACTTTTTGATACTGGTGCTATGGATAGTTTTATCTCTGTTGCTGTTATGGATAGCATTGGGTTCTGTATCTTTTCATTTTCCTATACATTGACCTTAGACACGCAGTTCGGGGCTAGATCAGTTAATGTACATTAGTGCAGAGAGTTCCCTCTTGAGGTTGCAGGGAGTCACTTCTTATGGTACCTCTATGTCCTAGAGACGACAAGCTATGATGTCATTCTCAGAATGGACTGGCTAGTTCCATTCCAGGAAATCATCGATTGCTATCTCTGTAGGGTGAGTTTTGTATCACCTGAGGGTGGATGGTTTCTTTATAGAGGTGAGTGGGATGTCTAGGAAATTCAAGAAGAACCCGAGCATCATGGGATAGAAGGAGTTACAACCCAAATTTCCAGAATATATCTTGATTACCAGGGGACTTCACAGTTGGAATTTCTTCCAGAGGTGGATCGTTTCAGAGAAGTATTTCCAGAGGACTTTTCAGGTTTGCCTCTGTAGCATGAGGTAGACTTCTTGATTGAGCTCGTGCTTTGAGCGACACCAGTTTCTATCCCTCCTTATAGGATGGCTACACCCGAGTTATACGAGCTCATGAAGTAGTTGGAGGAGTATTAGGTGAAGGGTTTCATCTGACCCAGTACTTCTCCTTGGGGTTCTCCCATCTTGTTTGTGAAGAAGGCTGACAACACTTTCAGGATTTCTGTGGACTATCAGAAGTTGAACCTGTTGATAGTCAAGAACTGATATACCTTGTTGATGATCGATGATATATTTGATAATCTTCAAGGATCCCGAGTGTTCTTGAATATTGATTTGAGATCTGTTTATCATCGGTTGGGTTTTATACCATCTGATATACCTCTTACAGCCTTCAAGAGAAGGTGTGGTATATACGAGTACAAGGTTATTCCATTCGGTCTCACAAACACGCCTACAGTTTTCATTGCACTGATGAACCAAGTGTTCCATCCATACTTGGACTCCTTCATGGTTGTTTTTGTGGATGATATCTTGGTGTACTCTAACACTCGAAACAACCATGCTACCCATCTTGAGATAGTTTTGAGTACACTGAGGGAGTATCAATTATATTCTATGCTCTCAAAATTCCACTTTTGGATGAACCAAATTCACTTCTTGGTTCATGTTATCTCACTGGCTAGAGTATCAGTACACCCACAGAAAGTGAGAGCAGTTGTTTCCTAGGAGCAGCTGAAGAACATCTTTGAGGTTTGGAGTTTTGTAGAGCTTGCTGGATACTATAGGGGTCTCATACAAAACATTTGATGCCTAGTATCACCACTGACAGGTCTGACAAAGAAAGGGGTGAAGTTCTTATGGTCGGATTCCTGTGAGTTAGCCTTTCAATAGCTGAAAGGGAGGTTGACTTCTGCACCGATACTAGTCTTTCCAGATCCAGGAATGAGTTACATTGTTTACTTTGATGCTTCAGGTATCGGGCTGGGATCCGTGCTTATGTAGGGAGATGGAGTCGTTGCTTACAAGTATCAGCAGTTAAGGCCACATGAGGGGAATTACTCGACACATGATCTAGAGTTAGCTGTCATTGTTCATGCCCTACGCTGTTAGAGACACTATCTTATGGGAGATCATTTTGTGGTTTTCACTAACCAAAAAATTCTCAATTACATATTCACTCAGTGTGATCTGAATTTGAGATAGAGAAGGTGGGTTGAGTACCTACAGTCCTTAGACTTTGAGCTTGACTATACACCTGGGAAAGCCAACACAGTGGCTGATGCGTTAAACAGGAGAACCCAGATATAGGTAGTTCAGGAGGCCAGTTTTGAGGAGAAACTTATGGCTATATTATATGAGATGAATTTGTAGGGGCATGATAGACAGGGGAATACTTTTATATCTTCTGTAGATGTTACCTCTACATTTCTTGATCTTGTATGAATAAGAAAACTATCAGATTCTGAAGGGATAGTCCTACGGGAAAGCGTGTCAGGAGAGGACACTATTCCTAGATGGATAGTAGGGGAGGATGAGATCTTTCTTTTCCAGGGATGTGTATGGATGCCAATAGACATACGCAAGGAGATGTTGTGGTAATTTCATTCTTCAGTTTGGGCAGTTCATTCTGGCGTCACCATGATGTATCATGATCTACACCGTCAGTATCAGAGGCCAGGTATAAAAAGGGATGTTGTGTGTTTTGTGATGAGGTGTTCCACTTGTTAGTAGGTGAATGCAGAGTATCAGTGACCAGAAGGTCTTTTATAGTAGTTACCCATTCTCGAGTGGAAGTGGAAAGACGTCGCGATAGACTTCGTGACCGGTTTACCAAGGTCTCCTCGAGGGAATGATGTTGTTTGGTTTTCCATTGACAGACTCACAAAGGTTTCTCACTTATTACAGATCAAGGAGACCTTCGGTGTTGATGAGCTGGGGTGGTTGTACATCTGAGAGATTTTACGTCTGCAAGGAGTTCTGCACTCCATTGTTTCGGATATGGTTCCCATATTACTTCTCAGATCTGGAAGTGGCTTCCGAAGGCTTTGGGTATAACGGTACTTTGGAGTACATCATACCATCCCCAAACAGATGGACAGTCTGAGTGTACGATTCAGGTTCTTGAGGATATACTCTAATCTTGCATTCTAGACTTTGGAGATTCTAGGGTTAAGCATATACCTCTTGTAGATTTTCCCTACAACAACAGTTTTCTGGTGACTATTCAGATGGTACCTTACGAGGCTTTGTATGGTAGGCCATTTCAATCATGTTTATGTTGGATGGAGGTAGGAGAGGCAGCTTTGCTGGGACCTCATCTTGTTCAGGAGACCTCAGATTAGATAGAGTGGATTCAGAAGAGGTTGACTACATCACAATCTCAACAGAAGTCCTTTGCTGATCAGCGGAGATGACCTCTAGAGTTCAAGGTTGGGGATCATGTTTTCATGCGTGTCACATTGAGGTTGGGACACAAGAGGATTCGGATATAGGGTAAGATTTCCTTGAGGTACGTTGGGCCGTTTGAGGTGTTGGAGAGAGTTGGGAAGGTTGCCTATCAGTTGTAGTTTCCTCAGAGGTACTAGGCTATGCATGACATCTTCCATGTTTCTCAGCTCCGACGTTTCTTTTCAGACTTGTCTCATGTCTTTCAAACCGAGGAGGTTGAGCTCGAAGTAGATGCATTGTTTGAGGAGCATCCTATCAGTATTGCCAATCGCAGAATGAATGTTCTCTATGGCTGGTCTGTTCCTCTGGTACGGGTGCATGGCAGCACGGGCGAGTACCGGACAAGACTTGGGAGAGGGAGGCCAATGTACGATCGCAGTGGCCAGAGTTGTTTGGGGTTTCATCCTTTACACCTCTTTAGGGATATTTTGGGATGAATTTATTTAAGGGGGGGAGTTTTTAAGAACCTGGGCCTTCTTATAGGTATGTTTTTAATTTTTATGGAGTTTCTGAGAAAAGAGGAGTTTCTATAAATTTTTGAAGTACACGCAGTGTACTTTTTGTGCACATGTCATGTACTCCCTTGCTGCTTGAGGCCATGTGATGGTTTTGTCTAGTCCACACACACGACAATGTAGGGGTGACGTGGAGGCTGCTTAAATCAGAGTACGGAAAAGTCTAGTACACACCGTGTACTCCAAAAGTACACGTTGTGAGCCTTATTTTTTTCATTATTGGACTAGGGTTGCGTCTTAACCCCAGAAGCATCTTCTTCTCTAGCTTTTTCGACTGAGATCATTCCATACTACCATGGATTTCCTCCAAGCCCCCGATCCTCTCTCTATTCTATGAATCGACCATCATCGATTGCGTTGGAACCACAACAGTAACCTCTTCCTTCTTTTAGAGCATTTTTTTCCAATTCCTCCTCTTTTACATGTTATCATGGGTTGAAATTTTTGTGTGTTTTCGTAGATCTACCACATTATAAAAATATTCAGGCCTCGTGGTTCAAGTATATCGATATCCTAGCATCAAGGTAGGTGGTTTGTGCCTTTCCGTTCTAAGTCTTTGAGTTTTATGTACAATTTTCACCAATACCCTCGAATGGGGTATTTCATGTTGACTGTTTTACCCCTGTTGTTTTCCTACCTTTCTTGTATGCTTGTGTAGAGGTAATTAGGTTATGTATGAGGATAATTGATATGCTTGGATTTTTTCCCTTGCCTTGATCTGCTTATGACCATTTGGTCTTGTTTAGCCTTTGGGCGTTATACGTGTTTCCATGCCTTGTGACCATAGGATGGAGTTTTGTTTCCTGACATGCTTATATACTGTAGACTAGTTAACCAAGTAGATCTGTAGGTTTACTTTATCCTTATAGAATTATTATGAACTGACTAGCACATGACCGTGAGAACCCGGTTCTATAGACTGAAAGGGGATAGACCACTGCCGTTCCTTAGAGAGTCTTGGACATTATTGACTATATGGGGTAGACTGAGTGAGCTTCCGAGAGAGTCATGGATATTATAGACTACTGGAGGAAAGTCCGAGTGAGCTTCCTCATAGATTATTGATATTTATAGACTACAGGAGGATAGAACAAGTGATCTTCCTCAAAGAGTCTTTATTTTGTTTGAATTTCCTAAAACCAATCCAGGCTAGAGGAGGAATTGACTGAGTGAGATTTCATAAAGAGTCTTTAATAGACCTGATTTTATAGTAGGAATTGATTGATTTAGATTCCTCAAATAGTCTCAACACCTTGGGTCTATAAGGGTAACTGACCATGTGATCATCCTCAGAGAGTCCCTGACAACCTAAGACTATTGGGGGAATTGACTGAGCATGCTTCCTCAGAGAGTCTTATAATTTCATATGACCAAACCAGAGGGGTTAGGCTGAGTGTACTTCCCAGAGGTTTTTTGGTACTTCATGGATTGGACCAGAGGGGATGTCTCTGAGTACTTCCCAAAGGGATTCCTGTTTGTGGTTAGTTGTTTTCTTCACTAATGTTTGTTGATATGTGGATTGTTTACTGTTGTGTATCATCATGTTTACTGTTTATTGTTTACTGGTTATTTTACTATTACCTGACATATTCTCACTGACTGTTAGGAAAATATATTCAGGTGGTTGCCTATTGGGATTTATTCTCACACCCTATTTGGGTTATGCTTTTGGGCCCAAACAGATTATATAGTTACAGGTATAGACAAGGCCAGGCGCCCTTCGACTTCAAGTACTTGATTACATTGGAGCAGGAGAGAATATGACCAAGCTGAGGCTTGCGATGCTGAGGAGTTTATCTGTTTACCATTATTTTGAACTTTGGTTTAGTATTGTATTCAGCATTGTGACTTATTCAGCTATTTTCTTAGACTTATGTATCGCACATAATTTTATATATACATATATTCTCCAGTTTTTATTGTTTTATTCTTCTGTTGTTCTCTTGTGTATGGAATTGTTACTGCTTCCACTATTGTTTATATTTATTCTTTTTCTACTGTGTACTCTTCCAATGAGGGTATTGTTTTTCCACTATCACACCCAAGTCCCTCAGTTCTAGTCGACAGCCTCTGGTGTTTGGGTAAATGTGCTTGAGGCCATGTGACCAACTGGGTATGTGGTTCCTCTAGGTGGCTTCTTGAACAGGGACGTTGCACTTAGCCATAAGGGAATTTAATAGTAATGAATAAATTTTTTTATGTGCTCTCAATGTTGGGATGGATATTAGAGTCACCCATCAGTCTTATGGGATTGATAAGAAAAGAAAAATGGAATGAAATAAAAAATATAAATACCACACTACATAGAAGATGTATTTTCTTGTATTCTCAAAGTGTTAAAAGAAACATCGAGGAAATTTTTTAAAGGGACTAGTAAATTATTTTTGTTTTCAAAGGAATGGTTTTCATGTAATTGAATGTCGAAGTGAGTGGAAAAGATGTCTAATTATGTGAATAAAGAAAAGGAAACAGAGAATGCACCTTCTAAACTTCAATGTTACAAGTTCATGTAATTGGGACATTATTCCAATCAATGCCAAAAATCCAGGGGTTATTGATGATGATAGACGTTAGTAAACTCTTATTCCCAATGATAAAGTCATGTCACATGAAATCACTATCGGCAATATGGAATACGATAATGATGTTGTGAAAGGTACACTTATAGTCCACTCAAAAATATAAAAATTTTATTTAATTATAGAACCACAAACTCTTTTATTTCTAAATACTTTTCTAAGGGTATCACTATATTACCTCAAAAATTCCATTTTGATTTTGTTGTGACAACACCTAATGGAACAACAGTCATATCAAAAGTTTATAATTCTTCCCCGATGGACAATTGTGGGAAATTTCTTCCAAAAAATCTTTTGGTCGTTCCTATAGTGTAATTTTATGTGATTGTTGACATGGATGGGATTTCTCTCTATATACATATATCATAACAATTTCCAAGGAAGGGAAGTCACATTTTATATTTCATATCAATATATGACCATCTATTGATGCAGGGATGAATATAACCTTAGAATATAAATTTATTGTATATTATGGGTCTTAGTCCCTTAAAATTATTGTTATATGTCTCAAATGGTTGGGGAGAAACACACAATTAAGTATACACCCATTGTATGGAATTTTGATGATGTATTTCCAAAATAAGTACTAGGCCTTCCACCAAATTGTGATGTTGATTTTTCAAAAGAAATCATACCGGCTGTTATTCCTCTTTCAAATACACCTTATAGAATAGAACCAATTGAGTTGTAGTAATTGAATAAAATACTCCAATATGATCATAACAAGGCATTCATACACCTTATTGCATCACCTTGGAGAGAATTTTTTTTGTTTGTTCAGAAGAAATATGAATCAATGAGACTCTACAATGATTATCGATAACATAACAATATCACCATCAAAAACAAATGTCGTATTCCCCACATTGATGAATTATTGTACCAACTATGTGGATATCAATAAATTACCAAGATTGATCTTTATTCAGGATATCATTAATTAAGGGTCAAGAAGGAGGATATACCAAATACGAAATTATGTACATGGTATGGACACTAGGACTTTATAGTGATTCCTTTTGGTCTTAATAATTCCACATATATCTTCATGGAAATAATTAATTGATTATTTAAAAACTATCTTGATTAGTTTTTGGTAGTATTTATAGATGATATTCTTGTCTGTTAAAAATAAATTAAGATCATGAAGATCACATGTGAATTGTACTGAAGACCCATAGAAAGGATAATATTTATGAAAAAATTACCAATTGTGAATTTCGGCTTTAGAGTGTTTTATTTTGGGGTCAGATAATATCATGAGAGGGGATATCTATGGATCTAGAAAAATCAGAAGTTACTGAATGTTATCCAATACAAAAAATGGTAACTGATATCCGATGTTTTCTTCTTTTCATGGATATTGTTGATGCTTTTTGAAATATTTTTCTTTATCTTCTAATACACTATCCAAGTTGACATGGAAAAAAGTTAACTTCATGAGGATAGAGGAATATGAAGAGAATTTAAAAGAGCTAAAAAGAAGGTTAGCCAGTGCACATGCGCTCACACTTCCTTGTAGTGGAGAAAAGATTGTGATCTATAGTGATGCATACAAGAAGGTTTTGTACTGTGTTCTCATGAAAAATTATATTGTTATATCTTATGCCTCCTGAAAATTGAAAATCCATGAGAAAAACTACCTAACTAATGATTTGGAGGGAGATAGAGTAATGTTTTAACTAAAAGATATGGAGGCATTAACTTTATTGTGAAAAGTGTGATATTTATACAAATCATAAAAGTTTAAAGTATATTTTTCACATAAAAGGAGTGGAATATTTCTCAAAAAAGTTTTTTGGGGTTGATTAAATATTAAGACTGGTCAATACATTACCACCATAATAAAGAGAACATGGTTGTGGATGCTTTGAGCCGAAAGGACCATGCTAGGCTATCCATTATGAGGATCACAAAAGATCCAATATTTATGGATTCTAAAATGTCAAATCATGAAATTTTAAATGAATGGGATAACTCTTATCTTTCTCAATTGAATGTTCCACAATATACAAAAGTTAAGACTAAGGAGGTGCATGAGGATGATGAAGAGCTAAAAAAGAAGGTGAGAAATGATCCTGAATTCAACCTTGATTATGATAGAATAATAATGTTCATGAAACAATTTTATATTCCTACCATAATAGAATTAAAGAAAGAGATATTGGATGAGGCTCATAATTCTTCATTATATATTCATACTGGAAGCACAAATAGGTATAGGGGCCTGAAAGAGTATTTCTGGTGGGTAGGTGTGAAAATAGATATCACTGAAAATATCTCTCAATGCTTAGTTTGTCAGCAAGTTAAAGATGAGACACAGAAGTCTAAAGGGATGTAATAACCATTACCCATACTAAAATAAAAATGGAAAAACATCACTATATACTTTGTAATCAGACTTATAAAAGAATATAAAGGTCATAATTCTATATGGGTTATAGTTGATCACCTTACGAAGTCATCACACTCCAGTTGTTATTATATGGGACTTCTCTCTTGATCTAGTTGATGAGATATATGTAAAGGAAGTGGTAAGATTCCATGGAGTACCACTTTCTATTATATCTGATCAAGATCCATGTTTTACCTTGTTGGTTTTTAAAAGTCTTCAAATAAATCTGGATACATAGATAAGTTTCATCACTAATTATCATCCTCAGATAGGTGATCAATCTAAGAGGACAATTCAAACTCTAGAATACATGGAGAGAGCTTTCTTTGTGTATTTCAATGTTTTTTAGGATCAACACCAACCTTTTGTGGATTTTCTATACAAAAATATCCTTCAATCTTGGATTTAGATGGGTCCTTAAAAAGACCTCTATGGAAAGAAGTGAAAAACTCTCTATTCACGGAATGAAGTTGGTGAAAAAATCTATTAGAACCTAATCTTGTTGATGAAATGGTAGAAAAGTTCAGATCAATTCATCAACGCATAAGATAAAATCAGATTCGACAAAAAAGTGATGTTGAAAACTAAAGAAAATACCTAGAGTTTGATGTGGGTGACAAGGAATTTATTTTATTATCTACCTGGAAGGGATTAAAGAGATTTTGAAAGAAGGGGAAGTTTAGCCCTATATATATCTGTCCTTTTGAAATTCAGGATCACGTTGGGAAGGTAGCTTACCGATTGACTCTTCTGCCGAATCTATATTAAGATCTTGATGTCTTCCATGTAACTCTCTTGAGAAAGTAAATATTTGATCCTTCATATGTACTAAACTTCGAGGTCCTGCCAATTGAGAAATATCTTTTTTCCAGAGAACAACTGATATAGATTTTGAATCGTAGTAAAAACGTTTTGTGAACCAAGACCACTCATTTGGTTAATGTTTTTCGTCGGGACTAACAATTTCAGGAAGCTAAGTGGGAAATTAAGTATATGATCATGAAGATATATAATCATCTATTTTTATACATGTGATTAATTTAGAGGGATAAATTTAGCTTAAGGGGGTCTAATGCGACACTGAGAAGTGTTTATGAAATATTTTCTTAAAATAATTTTAATACTCCAATGGCTTTCAATTAACGCAATTGTTAGTTTATGTGAACCATGATACACCTTTAGTATAAAATAACCATTTTAACTTATCTTTTTGGTTTCTAGGAATAAAAATATCTAACTTATGAAAATGTATGTTGATATCATATGCTACCAATAATTTATGAAAAATCTAAATCAATTATATATTTGTATTTTATAATTAATAAATTGAGTCAATTACTATTAGTAACAGAAATTAATGAAATATTTATGTTATATAAATTATATAATAATTTTGATATTCATCCAATAGATATTTTTTATAGGGTATGGATAAACCCAATTTGATGTATAAAACCTATATTTTTCAAAATGGTAATTTTCTACCATTTAATGGAAAACACCTTTTAAATTATGATTTTGACACATTTATACTATTTATATGAAAAAATAAAAAAATTATTAGAAATTGTGATATAAAAATTTACTTTGGACGAAATTTTAATATTATTTTGATAAATTTCAAATTTTGATGAATAGTAAAAAAAAAATACACGAAATTTAAATTGAAAAAAAAAATTCTATAGAAATAATTTATAAGATTAAATTATAAGATTTAATAGTTTTAAAGTATAAATAGAAAATATTTTTATCATTAAATATAATTTATTTCATTATAATTAATTTTATATTGAGTTCAAATGAAAAAAAATCAATCTTTTGCAGTGTTTTATCCTTTAAACTCATTTTCTCTTTCCAACTAGGGGATTAATTTTAAATTAATTACTGAAACTTCTATGTTTTGAAATTTAAAAATTTTATTCCAAATTATTAATCATTAATTCCAAATTATTTAAATATCTTTATTTTCTTTTTGTAAATTGTGAATAGTAACTTCTGTAAGTTTTTTTAAATACGATAAAAGGGTAAATCGGGTAATTAAAGGTGAGAATGCCATTATAAAATTCCCCTAAAACATGTCTTAATTTATTGGATGAGTTTGTTTTGACCTAAATCATACTTGGGTATAAATTGTGTCTATCTGAAGCCACTTGGATGAGATTAGGACAATTAATTTATTTTTATTTAATGAAAATTTAAATATGTCTCACTCAAATTTTAATAACTAAATTATTTGTTATATAATCATATATAGAATATAAATTATATTATAAATACTCATTAGAAATAAAAACTTTTATTCTTTATTATCATATTTTATTTGTAAATTTTATGAAATAAATAATTACCTTAAATACTTATACTTGGATGACGTTAAAATTAATTAATTAATGAGAAATCAATAAAAACATTTATTGAAAAGACAATAACTATAAAAAATCCAAACACTTGACCAAATATTATTGGTCAAACATATCATGACCATAACAATACAAGGGTATAATTAGTGACTATTTTTCACCTTATTGAAGAGATTGTGACACTTTTATTATTTTATTTAAAGTGATGTTAAAGCTGTCATATTAATAGTATAATAAGTACAACATTTCAACTATTGGATTTTCTAGAAGCTAAATTAGAGTAAAAATATTATTATTAAAGATATTAGATTTATCTTAAACATAGTAATTTATTTTTCATTTTTATTTAACCAATAATTATATTAAATAATTAAAAAAATAATGTAGTAATTATTTTATTAATAGAGAAAACAAATAAATGTTGTTAAAAATATTAAAATAAATATAATTTTGGATAATTAATATTTCTAGTGAATTTTTGAGATGAAAATGACTAATTAGTAATATCATAAAATATTTTATCCAAAGATAACATGTTATATTAATATTTTTAAAAATCAATGAATTTAATAGTGTAAAAATATATGTTATTTATTATTTATCAAAATAATGTTTTATTAAATATTTAAAAATCATACAATATTTTTAAAATATATAATAATTATTTTATGGTATAAAATTTTCTAATGAATTTATTTATTGTCTAATATACATCAAATAAGTAAATATGGAACCCTTTTAATTTTGAAATATTTTTTACCGAGGTTAAAAATTAAATAAGATAGCTAATTCTTAATTAAAATGATAACATCTAAATTGATAGAAAAACTTCTCTAAAATATATTGGTTTAAAATATTACAACCATATCTTATCTCATATTCAATATTGGCACATTTATTTGGTTTTGGATGGAGTTTTATTTTATTATAAATTAATATTTTTGGAGATCCCAAAAGTTCCCCACCTTAATTATAAAAAGGAACCTCTTCCCTCACCTCTTCACTTGACATTGATCCATAAATATAATCCATCCCCTGACCTTTTACATTCTAAACTTTCCAATTAAAATAAAATATGTTCTTTCCTTCTTCAAAGACCAACTCCAGTGCTCTAAGAGGAGATTTAGAGGAAGCACCTCAAATAAGAGATAATCCTCCCTACTGATTCATCCAAACATATTTCTTTTTATACTACCTCTTCATGAGTTGTTTCATTATACTGTAATAACTCTAGTATCACTTATATATTATGTTATTATTATTATTTTTGAAAAAAAAAATTACTTTCTATCCATCGTACAAAAAATGAAACCACAACATGTGCGTAAGTACGGCTTACCGTCTCCATGCTGTTGTGTAATTAAATTTTTTTCACAAAAACCTTTCTTGGATGGGTATAATAATGGAAATAATAATTATATATTACTATTATAACATTATTTTGATTATGAAATATTATACACCATTCGATTAAATACCATTTAATGATTATGGGAATGATATTGTTGCTCGTCCGTACGAACGACCTATCATCTCCATGATATGATTCAATTCATTATACATGATATTTTTTAAATCATAATTATATAAATGTATATAATGAATAAATATGATATATATAATGTTAATATTATTTTTTCATGATATAAATATTAACTATGAAGGATAACTTAAAATTATTGGACAAAACATGTATTAAAAATGAAGCAGTTAATACCTGAATAACAATTAATAATGAATAATTATTAATAAACAGATGATAATATTATCACACATGATATAAAAAATTGAATATGATTATGAAATAAGTAAATAAAATTATTTAAATCATTATATAGGAGGTTTGTATACATACAATATAAATTGGACCTAAGTTAATGGATAATTTCGCAATATCATTATTATTTGAGATTTTTTATACATAAGTATTTACTAGGGTATATTTATCTTTCACGTACATGTTTTCAAAACATGTAATATTATTTATAATCTTATATAATTTTTTAAGTCAATTTTACCCATTGGATAATTTTTATTAAATTATATGAAAGGATTCTTTTGTCATTATTCATATGAGTTACTTTTTGACTTTTCTAGAAAAAGTACGGGGAGAATTTATTTTTTATGTTATATGGAATGATAGGACTTTTTATATTTTCATAACACCAGATTTCCAAGTATTTTTCTCTTTGTGATTTCAAGTTTATTTTGAAATAAATTCTTTTATTTTAAAATCACACATCATTTTGAGAAAATAAAATGTTTTTGAAGAAGAAAGTATATTTTACTAATGCATTAATTTAAAGTATTATATCAAAAATATTTTCCATCTAAGATGGAATTCTTTAATAGGGTTATGTTTCAAGTATAATAATCTTATATTCCCTATGATTTTATTGTGTTATTTATGGAATTCTATTTATGAAATCCATTTTTTATATGGATTATGCTATAGTGGAATAATGATTAAAGATGCCAATTTTATTCCTATGATTATTCTATAATGAATGATTTATGTTTCTGGGAACACGTAAGAATGATTTCATTATTATATTAGTGCTGCCAATATCTCCCTTAAATTCCCTAGATAAGGATGTATATATCATGATATTGACATGGTTGGAATGGGAAATGATCTTGGTTCAATAATATATGGTTGGAATGAGGAGTGAACTAGGTTCCGTAATGGAATTTCTCCAATATGATGGTCTAGAAAATGATCCTTGACTAATATGAAATGATTTTCTATGCTTATGTGTTTTCCAAAAAACATCATGTATTATGTTATGACTTTTCTTATTATGTTCATTGATTCTTCTGAAATTTAATGATTCATCCCATGGCATGATATCGTGATATTTCAGTGGTAGGATATGATTTTCTAATTTTATGTTCTTATGACATATGATTAATATATTATTGATATCTCCCTTATTTACCCTTACTGAGAATCTGATCTCATCTTTTCATATTTTTCCTTTTCCCATGTTAAGAATAAGGTCATTATGTAAGATTTTCTAAAAGGGAGTCTAATTTAATGAAATAAGTGGGAGACAATTAAGATTTCTTATGAACCAGTTGTTTATGTTTCTTTCCTGTCATAGATTTGTTGCTTTTAGAAATGATTTTTCATCATCATTGAATTAATAATAATTTCTGTAAATTATTGGTCATTATACATGGGGTAGGGAGACTGGTGAGGACATGGTATTTTAGGTCCCCCCATGATCTAGTGTACAAACTCTGAGATTATTGAACTACAATGTGATGTGGATCTATTTTTAGAGTAGAGACCAAGGATAGGTACATGAATCATGAAAAATTTTGTTCTTGTTTTAATTTTTTTTCTAGGGAAGGCTAAAATGAATATAGTGAATTAAAATGATTTGAAACAAGATTCTATACTATCAGACTTAGGAATTTTAGTTTTTCTTTTCAGATATATATATGGTTCATCATCTTTGTGTATCTTTGGCATTTTATTTTGAGTTGGATAACATGGTTTATCATCCTAGTTTTGATCCAAAATAAAAGGATGAGGCTTGGTAGAGGGTTTTTTTGCCTTACTGTGGCAGATTGTTTTGAATGTATGAGGGAAGTGCTTCAAATGTGGAGATAAAGAGCTGTTTGGGGAGCTCGAGTTCACTTTCAGTTTAATATAGACCCCAATAGAGTTATGTGTCCCTTTAGTAGTCATTCATATGTAGGTAGTTATGCATCAGTGGTGGGAATTTTATATGTATGAATAAAAGCGAGGCATAGGTTTCATGGGTTGGCTTTTAGAAAGAGTTTCAAGAAATGTTTCATTCATTGACCATGAAGGCATTAAAGAGGTAGGAGCCTCCTTCTCTTTAGAAGATGAGTATATCTATGTGGGAGTTCATAATCTAGCTCAAATAACATATTTTTTTCCTATAAATTTTTCAATTTATGGATTATCATTCTAGATGCCTTTAATAGGGGCATTGTCCTTCTTTCCAGTATTAATCAACTCCTTTTTTGTATCCAATGTATCCGGAGGTCCAGAAGAAGGTGGAGGTAATCAATAGGATTCACTAATGAAGTGGTTTTCCAAAAGAGTAAATATATTATGTTTCTTATAAGAGTATATTTAATAGTATAATGTCATATATTCTAGGACCTTTGATGTTTAAACTAGTAGGGATTGGACCTCAGTAGTTTCCTTTCTAACCTTCAGGGGCCGGTGTTTTTCCTACTATTCCTAGGGGCTGTGTGCCACTGTTATTTTTATGTGGTATTCATTTCCATCATCAAAATTTCTACCCAGTGGTCATTCGATCTCATTTCTCTATAGGTGGTCATGTTCAACACCATCCTTAGAAATAGTTTCCAATGAGAACGTTTTAGCAGTAGGGGAGACGTGATTATGTTGTACTTAGTAGATATGGATTAGGAATATGCCCAATTTGGTATGTTCCTCATGGATAGGGACCTAGACCTGAGTTTTTCCATGGATGGGGTCATTATCATAGAGGTAGAAGAGTTGGGTGTGGTCAGTTTCTCCTAATTGAGGTATCAGTGCAAAATTCTCAAGATATCATTGGAGGTATGATCAGTTTTATAGTAACCTTCTTAGTACCTTTTATGATTCAGGATCCTCACATTCCTTTTTTTTCACCCAATCTAGAGCATTCATTGGGACTATATGTAGAGAATATTCATGTTCTACTAGTGTTAACAACACCAATCAGAGGCTAGACCATCCTGTTTGTTGTATGTAGAGAGTGTAGACTGATGATGGGGACACATTTGTCCTGTGTGGATCGTTTCATTCTAAATATGTATCCATGATATGTCCTCCAATTCATTTATTAGTTGTATTCAATGTTCACTATTATTGAATGATTACATAGGATATTCATGATATTGGATGTTTATGGTCATCATGTGGTTTTCATTGGTAAGTGGGGTTTTCAGGTGGGAATTCAGTGTGTCGATCCCCTTATTTCTTTTATGGCTAAGTTAATGGTGGAATTTGGGGATTCTAGTATAGTGTAGGTCCCAAATTTCATTAAAGAGTTTATGGATGTTTCCATAATTAGTTCGTGATGCTACCACATCAATGTGATGTTGTGTTTGGGATAGACTTGTAGCCTGGTTATTCTCTGATTACAATAGATCCTTATTGGATTGAACCATCTAATTTGATAAAGCTGATTATTCAGATAGATGATCAAGTGCAGATTGGTTTTATTGAGACCATTGCGTCATCGTGGAGTTCTACATTGTTGTTCACCAATAATTCATATGGTATTATGAGTTTTTCTATAGACTAATGGATTTTTAATTAGGTCATGGTGAAGAAATGTTACCCTATTATGAGGATAGATTATCTTTTTTACCATCATAAAGGGCCGAGTTGGTTTTTTAGGATCGATATGTAGTCTAGATATCACTAGTTGAGGGTGAAGGGGGTGATATCTTGAAGAGTTCCTTAAAATGTTAGTATGGTGCAACTATGATTTTATTCTTCATGTTCCATTTTAGGAACTCACCATTCATGTTTATAGGGATTATGAACTTCATGTTCTCTCAGTTCCTAGACTGGTTCATCATTTTATTCATTTATTATGTCTCCATCTACTCGAAGTCATAGGGGGAGAATGTAGAGAATATCATAGATGTTTTATATGTCTTTTGACACCACCATCATTAGGGTAGTTTTTTCAAGTGTGAGATCCAGAAGAGATATGTGTGTCTCCGGAGACATGTGTTCTTCCAGTAGGGTGTGTTTGTATACTCTTCAAAATTCAAGGTAGTTGTTTCATGGAAATCACATAAGAATATGCTATAAGTTCATATTTTTCTTAGTCTTTTAGGTTATTATCAGAGGTTTGTTCTATATTTCAATTTATTTTTACCCTCATTAACAATGTTGACTACAAAGTACAAGGAATTTTTGGGCTAATTTTTGCTAGGTATTGTTTGGTCACCTAAAGGGAAAGTTGTTCAGTGCTTCAGTTTCTTCAATATGGGGTGATGTTTGAGGTTCTTTGTGTTGGTTCACATCTATGATATGGATTCATATTGATGTATAAAAGTGTATTAATCACTTATGGGTCTATGTAGCTATGTCCCCACAAGTATAACTATTCCACAAATGATCTAGAGCTTCTATTAGTTGAGTTTGCACATAATTTTTGGAAGAATAACCACATTGTAGAGTGCTTTATAGTCTTCATAAGTAACTAGATCTTGAGTTATATCTATTATCAGTGTGATATGAATTTGAGGTAGTATATTTGGATTAATTTTCTTAAGGATTGTTATTTTTATATATATTACACCGTGGTAAAGGGGAATGTTGTGTCTAATGATTTGAGCAAGAAGTCAGGGAAGGATGTTATTTTGAAGTCTAGAGTTTCTTGGAGGGAAATGGAGGATATTTAAGCCTTATACTTAGATTAAGGGGTAGATGATGGTAAAGTTTGTTTAGTTCTAATAATGGTTTCATATCATTTCATTCGTAATGAGAAGGAGTCTCAGTGGATATACATAGATGCAGTGGTGTTGGACAATCATGTTGGCCATAGTGATTCTTTAGATGGATGGTCAAAGGATGGTCAAAACTAGCCATTGATTCTTGAGAGGTTTTTGTTAGGATAGTGATACATAATGGATTATTTTTTAGATTCATATATGAACTTTTGAATTACACAAAATAGTTTTCAATATGTAACATGTTTTTAGGATGAAACTTTTGTGGCCTGGGATGAAACGGGTAGTGACAGACTTCATGGAGAGATGTTTTATTTTCTAATAGATAAAGGATAATCATTATTTCACTGATAGTTTACTGCATCCCTTGGATGTTTTTGAGTGTAAATGGGATTGCAATTTGATTTATGTTTTCATAGGGTCACCTCGAGATCAGGGAGTTTTTTATACTATCAGGGTGATCATGGATCGATTGGCCAAATCATCCGATGATTTGGATTAGAGGTATGTAGATTAGGTGGTGATGTTTCATCGAGTTCCAATTTCCATTGTATCATATTGGGATACATTATTTTCCATGTGAGTTTGGAGGGTATTACATCATGATTTTGGATCTCAGTTATGCCTCAACACTACATTCCACCCTCCAATTAATAGGAAGATGGAGTAGACTATCTAGACATTGGATGATATGTTTCTGACATGTATCTTGTGATTTTGTGGATCATAGGCACAAAACATTCCCTTATATTAGTTTTCATATAAAAAATATATCATGCATCCATCAGCTAGTCCATGTTTGAGGATTTATATGGGAGACCGTGTCATTCCCCATTGTGTTGGATAATGGTTGGGGAGGTAGAAATTCTTGTACCCAGTGTGGAGCAGAGCACAATAGAAAATTTTCATATTTTTTCTAAGATGATTAATTAATGGTAGTATTTATAGAATTATTATGTCGATCACATAATGGGGCCCTTAGAGATCATTTTTTGGAGAAAATTAGTTCATAATGGTTTCCCCTCATGATGGGAAGTGGAGGTTTGGCAGGGAGAGTAAGAATCCTCAATGTTTTTTTGGCCCTTTGAGGTGTTGTGGAAAGTTGTAAAGGTGGAGTATCAGTTATAATTCCCCCCTCATCTATAGAGGATCCTCGAAATCTTCTACATATCTCATCCCCATCATTATCTTCATGATAACCCTCATTTCATTGATTTGGGAGAGTTGGATATCGAGGATGACACAACATTCATGGAGTCTCCAATAAAGATCCACGATTTCCAAGAGAAGGCATTGAATGGATGGAAAATTCATTTATTTCATGTGTTTTAGAGGCATAATTTCCTAAAATAGAGTATTAGGGAGTGATAGATACATATTTGTGCCCAATACCTAGAGCTATTTTGAGTTTTTCTTTTCCATTTTCATTTGATGTGATGTTTGGTTCTTGTTGTGTTATGAGATATATTGGTTTCCTTGATGTATGATTTGTGATAAAATTATAACATGTGGATATGGGTGATTCTAAATCATAATAGATATGCATTAACTATGATGTGATTAAAACCTATCACAGGGTGGTTGTGTGGACCCCTTCCTTTTTATGATTTTGGTTTTCATTCTCAAAGTTTAGAATCATTTCATAGGTGTATGATGTAATGTATCATGCCTTCTCATCCCATTACTTTGCTAGTTTTTTTGTTTGAGTTCTTTTAGAGGAGGCCTTTGGAGGATTTAAAGATGTTGGAGCTGGAGGGATACTACAATAGGGAAATCGAATCAAGTAATTTTTACATTATGTATAAATGTGGTTCCCAACTTATAATGTTAATGAATTAACTACTTTTAAATCACATAAGGGTGATCCATGAAACAAATAAAATGTCAGGTAAATTCAATTCACAACATATTATAAAAAAATTAAGAGGTGACTGAATTTTTTGTGAAAGATGTGAATTTTATAAAACATGAGGATTACATGTTGTGCAATGGTTACATGATGTGAAACTAGAGGGATTCCAACTTTTAGGTTCTTATCTCATGCTAATTATCTTTATTCAACCAAACCCTCATCACTCTCATTATGTATTATAAACTATGTGAATTTGAGGGAACTTTTATCCCTCTTACTCTTTCTTTGATCCATTAATTTTGGATAATCCCTATTGGAAATCTATAGTATGTTATTCTCTATACATGGTTATTTTTCTATGTTTCTTATTTTTGTACCATGTTATAGTGGTTTGGTTTTTCTTTAGGGCATTATTTAGCCTAGTTTCTTATAATAATTTGGTCAGTTTTTGGTTGATCTAATATTTTCTATGTTTTTTTGTTGTTTATAGGGGGGTTTTCTTCACCAAATGATGTGAAACGTGTTGGAAAATCTTCTTTAAACTAGATAATCCCTCATTTATCATTATTCTGTATCATGCGGTAGGGGTATGCATTATTTTATCTCAAGGGGTTCATTATACTGGATTAATTAATGATAAATAAAAAAGTTACATTGAAATTTATGGGGTAAAGGGGGATGTTTCACAGGTTTTTACATGATTTATATTATTTTAATATTGTGATTATATGGGTTTGATACCCTACTAAAAATTGTGGTCATTATGGAATTTTTTTTGCGCTGATTAAAATGGGTTGTGGAACTCTTCTGGGGCAGTTGTTGTAAAATAACCCTAAAATCAAAAATGGCTAACCAGTTATATTTGTCTAATGAAATGGTTTCACTCTTATTTATGGATTGTGTTATAATGAAACTAAAATAATGTAGAATGTAATAAAATACCATTTGTTAAATCTCTAAACATATCATTGATGTGATGTGATGAGTGGTTGTGTTGTGGGGTGGAGATGTGTGTTTACTATGTGATATGGGGGTGATGTGTGCTATGTGGTTGTGCTTTTCAGGATAGTGAAAGGGTTATTTTTTTCATGATTTTGGAGTGGAAAGGGGATTATTTGTGTCTATTATTTTAGTTCATAGGACTAGGGGTTACTTCATCATGCTTGTAGGGCAGTGAGGTGATTGTTTAATGGTCTTACTTTTGGGGGTGGTGAGGTGGTTGTTATTTGTAAATGCTTTTGGATAGTGATGTGTTAGATGTTTGGTTGTGCTCTTCGGTTGGTAAGGTGATTATTGTCTGGTTGTGATTTTGAGGCAGTGAAGTGATTCTATGATGGGGATCATAAGATTCTTGTGATGTATTGTTGAATTTTTTTAGATTCATGGGTATTGATGGAATAAATAATTAATTAATAATGATTGAAATGGCTAGGGTTTAGTTTGGATAATGGGATGAAAATGTATAATGAATAAATATACTATGGGATGTTGGGTTTAAATTGGTTGGTTCTTAATAATGATATGATTGGACTAGATAATGGGATTCATTGGTGGTGTTGGAGGGGGCTTGTGGCTTGTGTTTTGTTATGCATTTAGAGGTGGTAGTGAAATGGGAAATGTTTTGAGATGGGTAGTTTTTTATTGTAATCCCATAGGTTGGGCTTGTTTGTGGCTATATATATATACAATTTTACATTCGTGGGATTTCTATACACACCCCACCTACATTTTTCACTATTTGATAACACGTGTATCATCACACAGGGAAGTTTTTTCCAACATATGGTGATGAGGTTGGATGGATGGTTACTCCATCTTTCCTGATAAATTTTCCAGGTGAGTTAGGTATTTCATAGGTTTGGATGTTCAAAGTTTTTATAGTGCACTAGATGGTGGTTGTGAAGGTCTAGGTGTCTTTGGATGATATATGATGTGTCCATGCTTGTGGGGTGATCCCATGTTTCTCTGGGTGAGATGTGTCATAACCCAGGTGTTTGTGGGTATAATGATATGGGATAAGGTGCCTTTTGGTGGGGGACATGCATAGTAGGAGGAGGCATGTGGTTGATTCCCTTTATGTTAGTGATACCCAATTGTTCATGTTATAATTTTGGATCTATTGTGGCCCATGTGTTTCTTGGTGTGTTGTGATTTGGTTGTTTTTGTGGGGTGGTGTTCCAAGGTGTCTATGGGCTGGATGTGATGTGACTATGCTTCTGGGGTGGTGTGATATTTAGAGGATATGGGAACACAAGGATGTCTGACATTGGGATGTGAGAGAAGATTTCCATCTAGAAATTGGTTAGGGGTACACTTTTATTGATGTAGCTTATGTTATATTATAATAATTTGTTTTTTTATTTGGTGATAATGAAATTCAGAGATTGGTATGGAATTTTGACCTATTTTGGTGATGTTTGATCCGTTTTTTGCTTACGAATTCATTAGTATGCTTCTTTCACTTGTGCGCAAGAGAAATTGGTTTTCCAACTGAGTATAATTGTATTCCCATTATATGTATAAAATCTATTTTTATGTTTATAGGTAGATTATGTGGACCTTGTTGGACATTACTATCTCAGATCTTTGGATAGTTTTTATGTTGCTACTTAGCTTTACATTGAGGATTTTACTTTTGGATTCTATTATCGGTATCAATTTTATTTTTAAATGAATTTTTTGTTGTTTTTGGTTTATTTAATATTATTTCATGGAGTTATTTATTGATTATTAATCTTATCTCCTAATCCTTCATTATGAAAGTGGGTAAATGCCTCCAATGTTATGATATTTTTATACTCTCGGTGTTAGTATCCAACATAGGCCCTACTAAAGGCAGGAGTATGGGGTCGTTATCTCTCTCCCCTCATTGCTATATATTTGGAAGGAGAAGTTTGTGACACACACCCCCACGATATTCCTCTAAATGAAGAATTAACTACTATCAAGACACAGGGAACAATAAAATTTCCACAATTCAAGAATTTTACATAGATCCAAATCAGTTTATTTTAGATAAATCGATATAAGGTCAAACATTTCATACTCACCTAAGAATCCAACAACTACCGCATGGACCAACTCATCTTAGTACCCAACTAGCTAGAACAATTTACTAACTAAAGTCTAACAAATCACAATAAGGGCCATAGAGATAGCTATATAAAATCCAACTAGAAATTCATATCAATAAATAACCTTTTTATCATTATTTTCATATGAATTTTGTGTAATTGACAAGAATGTCATCACCAAAATTTATATTTATAAAAAATTGTTCTCAATACCATCTATAATTGATTATCCTTCTATGTAAGGTGATTTCATAAATCCAATTATGGAAGGAATATAATCACTATACCAGGGAACACATTTCAAAAACTATCACTCCATGCTGATTTTAAACATATAATATAGAAATTCCATGCATAAATGTTATTAGAAATATGCTTCATAATATCTATCCATTAGTTAAGAATTTATTGTCCAGAAAAAAATTCAAAAAAACATATCAACACTTCAAGGATATAATTAACTAAATAGTTCATCATGACCAGATACTAATTTCTATAAATTTATTTAAATGATATAATTATATCTAACATTCGATAAATTTGCTTCGAAATTCCCTTGAATTAAAATTTACACATGCTTTACCCTCATTTATCATGATTTTCATGATTAAATTAAACAACAATTAAACACCACACTATCATAGAAACGTGATTCTTTATTATAATATTCTTTTCATTTCATTTTTTGGTATGAAATGCTCAGTAAAAACATTATTTTAAAAATATGAGCTAGATTTCTCAATATAAATCACATAAATATTATTTTTCTTGAGACTTGCTTCCAATAATAAGAAATCACTTCTATACCCTTTTACAAACTTATATTTTTTTCTAAAAACTATATATGCAATTTAGTTCATTGCTTTATGTATATAACATAAATATATTGGCATCAAAAAACATTATCCATGCTTGAAGAGGAAAAGAGGGTCTATATGTACAGAAGTATTTAAATATCAATGGAATAAACTTAGAATCCTTGCATTATTTTAAGAATTACAAAAACAATTTATTAAAACCAATAATCATAAAAAAATTCTTGATACATTCATAAAAAACACCATAAGTAGATGTTAACACATGGTGTAGCAACTTGTACAATAATAAAGATGCATAAAAGCATTGCTCCAAAAAAATTATTTTAGTCTAATGGAATGATAAATATTAAGTGAAATTTATTTCATGGTGACTTTAAAAATCACACAACATAGACATGATATAAATTATTTTCTTTTATAGAAGATGATTAGAAGGTTTTTAATTTTAAATAAATTAAAGAAACTCAATTTTAGAGGAAACGTGTTATGGAAATCATGGTATAAGAAACAAATTAATGTAATTGAGACCACATATCATGGGAGGTTCTCTTAAAATGTTTGATATATAGTTATTGTATAATTATATCATGATTGAAATTACCAAGTAAAAATATTTGCACCATATTTATTTTTTTATTTAACCCTTCACATATTTTCATCACATAGCTTCTATATGTTCCCCATTCATGATTTATAAGTAGCAAAAACATAGTATAATAAATTAGGCTATAAATTTAATTCATAACATTTAGAAATTATCTTTCTCGACATGGAATGAACAATATGTCAAAAAAGTTATGTTTTTTTTAAAATGTATTTAGAGTTTAAATTAACTATGTTCACCACATTTATTATCAATTTAAATCATTTTCCATTAATTTCCCTTTAAATATAATATGAATAATAAATTCATTGAAACTCTTCCTTAAGTCACACAAACTAATAAACAAGAATTCAAAACTCATAACGTGCTCTTTAATTAACTGAATCATACCTAGAACATGAATTTATTTATAATCAATTTTTCTTAGCATGTAGAATGATGTTTAATATTAATTAATGATTAAGTATAACCATGTTGTTTAACCATTTCTTTTAAAATTCAAAAATATGCATCAAAGGAATATTTTATTTTGAAATAGATTTCAAAAAAATCATAGAATTTATTATCCTTTGGTAAGAAATTTTCATTAATTAAAACACATTAATATACTAATAAAATTAGTGTTAAAAATATTTTAAATTCCTTACATAATATTAGAAGTTTAATAATCATGGAACTTTATTATTGAAAATTGATCATTTCATCATTTTTTAACCTATAATGAAGCATGTTTTAACTCGAATAAATAAATTTAAAATTAATGAGTTGTCGTTATGAATATAAATTCATATTTATGAACATTATAACAAAAAAACACTCTAAAAATATTCACAAATGAAATTTTAAATTCAATTATTCACCTAATATAATTTTAAATAATTATTTTAGTCTTGGAAGACCTTCAAACATGCCTCATTTTATAAAATATGCAATCATTTCATAGGAACCCAAGCATTAAAAAACCTTATAAGTGATGAAAATAATTTAGATAGTTAACTTTTAAATCACCCTTCAAAAAAAATTTAATATAAACTCTTAAATGTTCCTTCAAATCATGGCGATAACGAATAAAATTATAAAACACTCTAAACCAGTAACATGATTACTCTTTAAAATTTATAAAACACTGTAAAACAATAAAAATATCACATTGAGAAGAAAATCATGTCATGGTTTAAAGTAATTCATGCTATTATTGATGAATATTTTTACCAAATTAAATTTTCATATAGTTTGGGGTATTAACAGTTCATCCATTACTGCCTCAAACCATCAACAATACATTTATCATATTATTTATTCAATTAATTCAGCCATATCATGCTATTTTTCATGTTAATATCATCAAGTATAAAATTAAAAATATATAATTCAAATTAGTATATAACATTATTACCTAAATATGGGGTTGAAAAAATTTACTTTCTCAAGTGTCATGATTCTTTAGGTTATTTACAGATGATTAATTTCCAAAAATTCAAAAAACATATCAACTAAAACCCAATTCTTTCATTTTCCATTTACCTTGGGTGAATTTAATTACATTGGAAGTTCTAAGTCAAAACCAAATTATATTAATCAAATAATACAAGAACCTACATCAAGATAAACAAATCAAAAAACAAACAAATTTAGGAGCCCAATTATTGCAGTATGATATTGTCTACTCTACGCAGACCTAACTCACCTATTTGGATTTAAAACACATCACAAAAATATTTAGTCTTGATTGGGGAGGTTTCCCCACTCAACATATTCATGAATACATAAGATTAATTATAAGAAAAAGAAAAAACCCTAAGCTTAGAATCATGGAATTCATTAAGTGTCATTCAATTATATTTATTTAATTTTCCCAAAAATCACCACATGTCAAATGAAAGTGCAAACAATCATGATGTATGTACCTTTTCTATGTATATACCCTTCCATTAGCAACACTTTGCTTAGTAAATTTGGAAAGATTAGTGTCATTTTATTATATCACATTGTGGGGCTAAAATACCATTTCTAATATAGTCTCCCTTGAGTACATATCATACATGGATTAATTGATGATGTTTCCTCCCAAAACCATGCAGTCCTCATAGTTCCAAACTCCAATATCCGTCATATATCTCAACCATCATATTTTATACCACTCTATCTAGAAACCCTCCCCCCCCCCCCCCCACACACACTTCTACTCATACCCTTCCTACAAAAAATATGATGAGGAGTGATCCTTGAATCCCACCTACAATAGGCCTTAGGTTGGGAACTAGCACCAAGGGTTTAAAACACAAAAAGGGAGGCATTAACTGATAATATAAATTAAGTAAAATAGATAATATAGATCACCAAATATACATAATATCATATAAAATTTATTCCCACATTTAATGATTTTAAATACAAGAAATTATCTAAGACAAGGTGCCAAAAGACTCTTATACATAAGCACCAATAGAAAATATCCACTCCAATATATTATGATTCATATACTCATTAAATCCAACATGATCACTTCAAAATAATTTATATATATGGGTGATAATAACATCTATAATCAGTAGGATACTATTCAATACCACTTGTAAAAATGTGTGAAAATCATTTTAATGCTCCAGTAACTAAAAAGAAAAATCTCTCAATCCCTTGTGCAGTTGTTCTACATCACATCATGTCTCACAACATGTATGGTATTCCAATGCTCCTATCCTCATTAATAAACCAAAGGTCCTTCCAGTGCTCCTATAATATGAATCCATGTAGCTTATTCTAGTGCATCTATCATTATAACAATACCCCATAAGGTCTTTCATAATATCATGTACCCTTTATCTCAATACCTCATAGGGATTATCAGTACTTATTGTACCTATTACTATTCCTAGAAGAGAGACTGGAGAATATGGAGTAGTCATACATTCACTCCATCTCCAAATTAGATATTAGGGAAAACCATGTACCCAAGTATCAAGGGTATTAGTAAAGGAATATAAATTGAGTGGAGTGTAAAATAAAATAATATAAAATAAAAGTATAGATAGTGCTACAAAAATATCAACCTAAGGAAGCACACTAACTATACTAAATCAACTCATAATCCACTTTAATGGGATCACCATTATTTATCAATATCCAAAAAAATCACTTTGACATAAACCATCAAATAATCATTCCAATTGAAACCATAACAATAAACCATAGTTCCAATTTTATTCATTTATTTATAAATTTATACATCTCCGTTCCCCATATAATATTATTTTCATTTTTTCATTGATTTACACATTTAATAACAAGACACTCTATCTATCACCTATATTTATTCTCATCTATTTACCATTTATTCTTATAATTTACATTCAAATTATAAATTGTATTTAATTAATTTCATCTCATGACACTTCTCTAGATTTAATTAACAAATAATCATTATTTTATTCCTGCCACATTCAACTTTTCAGATTTATTAACATCATTCCATCACATACCACTATGAATCATAGACAAATCCCCACACCATCTATCTAACCTCATAAAAATATCCCCATAAAAAAGTCATCATATCATAATGTTCCCACATCATCTTTTAATCATCTCACATTCTAAAACCGACACATCATTCCAACCAGTTTACTATAACCATCTCTTTTTCAAAAATTTATCCATATCCTTTTCATCCTAATATCTATAGGAAAATGCATCAAATGTAAAAACTATATCCACAGAGAATCAATCATCTATCAAATTTATAAGAATATACAATACACGGTCTGACCTCAATGCATTCATGCCCTGGTTATTAAAAATTCATATTTAATTACTATATTTTATTATTGTTTAATTATGAGAATTGATTTCAATACTCAAGTATAAAAAATCATTAAAATAATTTCACCACATTTAGGGGACTCTTATAGAAAATCTCAATACACCAAAAAAGTTCTTTAAATTTATGTATTCTAAAAACCCCCATCAATATTAAAGTAAAATTTCTAATCTTTTAATTCCATATTTTTATTTCATGATTCATGCTATATTATTTGAAATAATCTAAAAAATCAATGATATATGAAATAAAATAGATAATGTAGATAAAATACATGCACTACACTTCCCTTTCATTATCTAATGTTCCATTTTATTTTATCATATTTAAGTTATTTCATTTTTATTATGCAGTAGAAAAAATATGTTAAACTTGTGATTTGAAAAAAAATAGATAAAATATTTATTCCACTATATCAATGAAAGTATTTATAGTTCACTATGATATGTCTAGTTTGATACTCTTATTGTGTTACACTACACACATTCAAAAAATATAGAGAAAGGATTGTAACACCATGTATACTTAGAAACACCCAAAATCATAATTCTTATTCAAAATCAAGAATTTTAAAGAACTCAAAACAACTAAGGGATGATTCTATAATCACCCCAATTGAGAAAAATGATAAAATTTTATATAAGAAGGGTTTTAAAAATTTAAAGAAAATATTGAACAGTTAAGTGCAATGCCTCTATGTGTTCTAGTACATGACACTTATTTAAAATAGGAAACCCCATTTAAAATCCAAGGATTTCTCCTTCATTTTTATTCATAAATAATGGACTATATTTCTTATTTTTTACATGTTGCATTCAATAAAACATTTACCTCCCTTTTTTCGTTTTTAAACATTTCCTTAAAAAAATTATTATTTTTTGTTTAAAATTTTTAAATTTTCAATGTTTTGGATATTTTTTAGTCAAATAATTTATCTTTTTTTACTTAAATTAAATATTTTTCCATATTATAATATATATATATATATATATTGTAAAATAAATCCCCATAGCCCTTGTCATGGGAAGAGTTCGAGGTTATACTAGGCCTTAGGTGACATCTCCAAGACACTAAAGGATGAAAATAAATGTTAAGGGATTAATAAAGATTTGGGGATGATTTTCTCATAGAAGATAAAATAACCAAACCACAAAACACAATCAAACCACTATATGTTGCATGAGTACAAAATTATAAATCAACAAAAAAACCGAAAAAACTATATCACAAAATAAAGCTGAAACCAGAACCAAAAAAACTCAAAGACACTAGATATATTATATAAAAACTCACAAAAATATCCAATCTCTCACTCAACAAGACATTCCCAAGGTATTACAATACATCACTAAAGAACAGGGAATGTTATCATTTACTTGGGTCTCAATATACAATATATATAAGTGAACTAAAGTTAACATGAAGGGGGTGATTATAAAACATAGTAGGATTTACCCAATGAATTTCCAACACAAACCCCTAGGATGTAACATGTTATCACATTTATATAAAATAGTTTGAAAGCAATTTAATGAAGTTTATACCAAATCATAAAATAATTTTAAAAATAAAAACTATTTTCATGGAATGAAACCAAACAAACCTTTTGAAACCCTTTATCAAATTTCATTATTCACACTAATTTTATTTCCACACATCCACACATCAACACATGGATGATAAACATGGAACTCCATATAATCAAGAGTGGTGATCCATCCTTTCATCTATCTATCACATGGTGAACCATTTTCATTTAGGAATATTCATTATAAGTCCCTAACCTTAAACCTTACTTAATATTGAATTAAATAAATAATTCACATTGATGATCTTTTTAGGTTTAGAGTTTTAGAGAATTAGTTCATAAATATTAAATCTCAATATATTACCTAGTAGACACTTCTACTAAGTTTCCATAAAATAAAAAAAACACTTAAAAAAAATGTCTATTTCCATGTTTTAGATAGCATGTCTTTCCTTGATCCCATCCTTGACCCTATTCAACCTTAAGTCATGTGGAAAACATTTCAAAAACATGGGATGAGAATAAAAATCCCACTAAAGAATACACAAATAAGAGAAACTGTTAGTTTTTCAAAACAACAAGTAAACCATGAATACTTTACAAAAGTAATACTTTTCACCTTTATGAATCAATAAAAACTCTTCACTGAATAAAAGACCATTACTTACCCTTTTGTAACCAAAATATTACCATAAAACCCATATAAAGAACACATAACATATAAAGGTAACATGGGACATATACATACTTAAATGGAATAACCATATGGTCGACTTCCGCACATACTTAATGGAATAGCCATACGGCCATCTTCCATACCAAATGCATTGGAGGTTATAACGTAACCACCCGTCCTGGTATTCACGGCACCACCCATCATATGGTTTATCGCGTAACCACCTATAAAATGTCCAAGTACCATCATTTCACTTAAAATATTGAAAATATAAACATTTCCATAACAACATTTCATTTTTATTCACAATAATTAATTCCAAGATATTGAATTAAGCAATCCATTTTCAAAAACCATTTAAAAGAGATTTTGGAATCAAACTGTCCCATACCACTTTGAAGCTTTTAATGGAATTATAATTTTAAAACATTAATGTCCATATAAATAAATACTGAAAACCATTTTGAAAACATGGACATTAAAGATAAATATTTAGAATAATAAATCTTTAAAACATTTAAAATGATATTTTTGTTAAAGAGTTTTTAGCAAAATGAGAGACTCTTGAATACAAATAATTGCAGAATAACATTCAATATGAACATTATAATATCATGAGAATAAAGGTATTCATGATATAATATGTCAAAGGACAGTATACACACTATATAAGAGTGAATTGGTGCATAACAACAATTAAGTCTCAATGGAAATGTAAATTGAGATGAAATCCATTATAAAGATGGTATCCTTAAATTAAGGATAAATCTACCACATAATTATGTGTGAGAAATATAAATACACCCAATATAAGTGGATATTAAGTGTGAAAAAATCATAGTTCATTTACACATATTCATAGTATGACATGTTCAAGAAGTACATGTTGAACCCAAAGAAATCGAAATTGGGTTAATATGTTCCCTTGTAAAAATTTGACAGCCTAACGATGTCACTTCAAAATTCAGAAAAATTAGTCGATGAGAGAGTGAATGGTATCTCATAACTTGGAAATTAACTTTACATATATATGGATATATAAGAACATATCCCAACATAATAAGATGTAAATTAAAATACATAACAAAAGAAGTCTTTTAAAAAGAGGAGGGTGGAAGGTTCCCTTACCGACTTGGGTAACTTTCGAAACGTACACCCCCTGAAAGAATAAATATAAAACTTTATTGTAAATACTCATAAACGAAATTATATTACTCAAATATTAGAATAATGGGAATTAAATACATCACTCAAAGTAAATGGTGGAAAATCTCACGAAAATAAAAGTGAGATGAAAAATCCCTTACGAAAACTCGGCAGCCTAACGGCGCCACATAAAACATCCAAAAATGGATTTATGATATCAAATAGAGTCTATCATAATATGAACATAAAAATTACAGAATTAGTAATATAAAATAACATCCCCAAACATAAGAAATATGAGCTTAAAATAATTGACATAAAAGGGTTTACTTAAAAAGAAAGAGAGAGGTTGGATCCCTTACCTCAAGTCTGACTTGTCTTGTTTGTTTCCGTATATTCTTGAATAATAAAATTTGGTCAATTTATGATTTCTGAAGTACCTCCTTTAAATATTATTATTCAGTTCATATCACATATTATAAGGTTATAATAATTGGTTGATAAAGTGAGTTCATATTAGACGTTTTTGTCGATGTTCGGTACATGAGTAAAAATTGAACTTGTTGGAAATGAATTTTCCATGTAGTTATAGGTACATCATATCCAGAATAGTATTGATGTTTTAAATATCATATATATCTAGTATATATTCATATTATACTATTTCATAACATTTGGAGATAAAAAATAAATTAAATGCACCGTTCATGGAGACGGTAGGTCGTACGTACGCATGAACGCTACTTTCATTTCATTGTTATATTAATGGAACTAAAAATAATTGAGAGATATATATATTATAATTCCATTTTAATATACTTGTTATATAGGTCACATATGTTCATTACTTTCATTCTTTATACATTCCATGTATTGCATGAACGAGTCACATCACTTGAGGGGGCGGTTGTCCACACTTCCTCGTATGAAATTATCGCACTTGCACAACATGAAAAGCATAAAGGAATTTTTTAAATATAAAATTCAGAATAATATAGAAAACATAAATACCATATATATAATATATAAAATATAGTGACATCATAATGGCCACCATGAAAGGTGTTAAGATAAGATTGAACAATCATCATTTGGTGAGGCAGAAATTCGCTATCCACAGAAACAGTATGTTCTTTAACCATTAGACGAAGGTGTGTGTAAGTGTAGCTCGAATACATCACATAAGAACATCCTATTATATTGAAGAAACTGGTTTTGTTACAAATGAAAATAATAAAAAGATTTTATAGGGTTGGAGAAGCAAAATAAAACAAAAGTACACAAGGGAAGACATTACCTTTAAATCGGGTAACTCTCTTTGATTTTAGCTCAAAGAATTCCTTGGAAAGGATTCTGCCCAATGTGAGGCTTCAATGATGAAGATAGGGATGTGGATAGATGAAATGGAAATGTATTGGCTGATACAAAGGATTTATAGGTGTGTGTAAGGTGGTAGAGGTGGAGGATTTTTATAAGAAGAGAGAAGGGGCACTCTTGGAAAGTTATAAAATATTACTTTATTATAAAATGATTTTCGAATTTAAAAGGTCCCAAAAGGATATATTTCTAAGATAAGGTGATAAGATTTAAAAATCCACCCATCTGTGCAAGTTTAAGACTTAGATGTCACCATATCTTCTCATTTTATTTAAATCATTCATTTATAAGGTAATCACTTCATCATCACAGTGTCATAAATAAAATAATTTATTTAATATCTAAAAATTATAAAAAAAAAATATCATGATGTAGTTAATTGTTTTAGATTTATAATGAATATTTATAGTAAAAAATCTTCCTTGTATAACCCCATCTAATTTTTTTTTATTAAAACAACACATGTTTGTGAAATTTTAATTTTAACTTTACATAAAAAGGTATTAATGTCATTTTCCTAGAAAAGTGGCTCCATGGGGTCTCCAAGTTGACCCATGGATTGTCTTGGTCGCCATGACACATCCAATAAGGGTAGGACATGTGTCTAGGTCATTTCATATTATTAAAACATTATTTTTACCTTAAACTACACTAATTACCTTTAATCGCGATTAAAACTTAAAAGTTACTATTCACCAAAAAAATTATTTTAATCCCATTGAAGAACATTTTACTTATTGATGAGAACCATGTATGTTGAATTTTTCAAATTCAAAACACATAGATGGTAAAAGTTCATTTAAATGAAAAATCTGTTTCTTAAGTACCACTTAGTGGTTTCAGTATTCATCAAAAATTGAAGTTTTCAAGAAAAATACCAAAAAATCACCCTAAGATATATTTGAAATTCCGAATTCAAAAATTATTTCTATTTTAAAAAATTCAAAACATATAAGTTACATTAATTAATTTAATAATTAATTCCCACTATCAGAGAAAATAGCGTGTTTTTATGAAATAATAAGTATCAAATGTTTGACACTAGTTTAAGTCAAATTTCAAGATGAAATTAATTCCAATGACCACTATTGGATAAAATGGTAAAAATATATTCTAATTTCAATTTATAACCAATTCAAAAGATAATATAATCATATAAATAAATTATCTTAAAAATAGGTTTTAAATAAAAATACAACATTTTTCACTATTCATTAAAAAATGAACTGTATCGGAAAAATACCAAAAAAATTACACAAAGTAAATTTTGATGTCCCGATTCTAAAGAAGAATTTTATTTTGTCAAATATAACACATAAAATTTTCAAAATGTGGATTTAAAATAGTTTCATCATTAAAAGGTGGTTAATCGACCTTTTAAAGAATATTAGAATGTTTACGCTTAAAATTGGATTCATTCGCATTTTTAATCCTCTAACATTTATTGTAAAAATTAAAAATATTTGACAAACATATATAATCATTTTGTAGTTAGTTCTGTTCATTCCTGCCATTACAATGGCTAGGCGTTAACTATAATTTAAAATAATATTATTTTATTATTAGAGTGCAATGTAAGATTCCCAAGAAACTCGTTGTTGGGTATTGGGTAAGCCATCGAGTATAGCGTTCCCTTTAAATTAATATTAACATTTTATTCACAAATATGGATAAATGTTGAAATTTAATATTCTTTATTTACCTGGGGTGTTACATTCATGCTCTTATCCATCAGATTTTAATGGGGATAATGGATTCATGAATTTATACATCCCATTTTTATGGGGGAAACTTCACCCCTTTATCTATCCAAAATGCACATGAACACATGCCAACCATGTTATCTAAATACCAAGCCAAACCAACCATGACTATACATTTTAATAAAACATTTATTTTATTGAAAACAATTCTATAGATATTTTTTCTAGAATCAAAACCTGATTTCATTTCAAAATCATTATTTAAAAATCATGTACCAAAATAACTTTCCAAAAAACAATTCCATTTTCACAATTTCAAAAAACCATCATTAAAGGATTTTTCTATCAACAATCTTACATCAATTTAAATATTATGATCATCAAAATCAAACAATTAGAAACCAATCCTTCATGTTATAGTTAAGTTAAATTTAGATAGAATCCACCTACTTATCAAAATGTGCAGAAAATTAAGAATGACACAACAATTCGAAAACTGGCTTGATACTCCTAAATTCATTCTTATATCATGTTCCTTACAATCAAAAAATTCATATATCACCATGATTAATATCACAGAGCATGAATATATCCCCAAAGTATTATATCCCAGATTAAAATATAGGTAAGAAGAATAAAACTAAATAAAACTATGAAAATTGATAACTTAACAAAAAAATAAGGCCTCCAATGCACCTAAATATTCCTAGGAATCACTCTCAAATTGATATTAAAGGTATGCATAACCTCAGGAGGACGGGTAATTTGAGTTATGATTTATTTAGGGTAAAATGAGTGTCTTATGGGGTAAATAATATTAGATCTATAAATTTCAAATCATTTTTTACATTGAATGTTAGGGAGTGAGGTTAGGAAAACTTTACACTAACCACATTGAATACACTAACTCCAAACACACCTCGTATGGTTATCTCACATGTCTTCAAAAACTATGGGCCAATCTTGCTAAACCCCATTGTCTAAACTTTTATGGATTCTTCTATATAGCCACACAATTTGGCTAAATAATGAATATATTTGTGTGCCTACCCAGTTCCCACTGTTTAATTTGCATAGTTTTCTAATAGGTTTTTTATGGTTTCTAATAACTGTGAAAAAACCGTGCACCTCTAGAAAATCCCAAAAAATGTTCCAAATATCCGCCAAACATCCCAAAAACTGAACCCAAAAAAATTATATACTATAAATAAATAAATAAAGTGTCATGTTCCTAGAACTATGGGTGATATATTCTCCAAACCTATGGAATTTATGTCCCCATAAAATAGAAAACCATCATTTTCTTGAAAGTGTTTGGAATATTTCATGACCATTTTCTTTTTATGCTATACGTTTCTTCCTAAATTTGACAATGTTTCCACAAAACCTGAACTAGACCAATTTTTTTCCCATGTAAAACTTTATATTTCCAATCCACAACCCTCACAGGCATGTGTACCAATGTAGCATCAGACTAGAGGTCAACACGATCCCATCGAATCACATAGTCATGATTAGCATGATACATCTTCAATTGAGATACATGAAACACATTATGCACTGAACTGAACCTTTGTGGAAAGGAAAACCAGTATTCTACCTCACCACCCTATTCACGGATCTCAAAATTGTCTATGTATTGAGGATAGAACTTTCCCTACTTACCGAAAAAATTCACCAATCCTTGGAGATATTAGAAAGAACACATGATCAATCACCTCAAATAATAGTGGTAATTGAAAATGATCTACATTCAATTTATAACAACTCTAGGCCATCTATATATTCTTCCTAATCAACTCGATCTTCTTTTTTTTCACAAGTATTATTCTATCTAATAAAATATCACCTTTTTTCACCCAAAAGGTTGAGAATTATAATGACTCTTATACAATGATTTATAAAGATCAATAAGTATAGAGTCCTGATAACAATTTTCATTCAAGATTTTCACTAATGGTATGTTCTCCTCCCATGAATCTCCAAAATCCATTACACAATCCCAAGGCATTTATTCCAAAAAAATGTATCATCCATTCAAGATGTAAACCTTAGATCTTGGTCTTATACTATTTAAATTAGTACTCTATTCCTTTTTCCACTTCTAAGATATATATTTTTTGAAAATTATTCCACCTTATTATATTTAATAATATGAATGAAATGTCCCAAATTTGTGAGATGATACACAATCACCCATATGTCATCATATTTCAACACCATCCCTTGTAGTATTAATATAAAATCCATAGTTATCTCTTTCCACTTCCATATGGGAATCTGTAAAGATTTCATCATACATGTTATTCATTGCTTCTCTTCCTTAACCTTATGATAGGTGAGGAATCTCATAAAAACTCAACCAATTCTATTTTGATTCCAACTAACCAAAATTTTTCTTTTATTTCCATATACATATTTTATATTCAAGGAAGAACATCCCATCTCAAATAGTGGTAAGTGTGATGTATTTATTCCTCATAAGCCACAAATACAACCATATGATCTAAAGAACACAACACGGATTCTCTACCAAGCTACCACACCTAAATGGTCTCCCCATAATTTAGTTTTAACCTCATAAAAACATATTCAGAATTGGATGTCTGTTCATCTTTAACCAGGCTAACAAAATCAGGGACAAAAGAAACTAGAAATAAAACTACAACACTACCTCAGTCTTTAGAATACAAGTGCATGTCAACTATCACTGATATGAACATCCATTGATCTGAAACATCTTTCTCCAACTGACTATATGATTGTCTACTCAATGAATATTTCACTGAGTTTTCATTACTCAATGTATAAATTAATTTAAATTTAATCATTTGATTGTATTCCATCCATCTTATTTGTCTCATATTGAAATATATTTTTTATAAAATAATTGTTTCAAGATCTTATGATCCATAAACACCATGAATTTATCAATAAAGATATAATGAAATAAAGTCTTAAAATAATAGAATATAAAAAATAATTATAATTCATGTGTTTGGTAATTCTTCTCATGAAACCATAACTATCATGTTCTATAAGAAACAAAAGGATCTCCCTGTATGATAACATATCCCAGACTCAATCCTGAAGCATCACAATACACCACATAACATTGAACTCATTCTGGAAATATCAGCATTTGTTTTGATGTAAGGTGAACTTTAATATATTAAAATTATTACTGATATTCTTCATTCCATTGAAATGGAATAGTTTCCCTTGTAAAAGTGTCTTTAGTTAAGCTAGTCATGAAATTTCATGAAAAAAAATTTGGTAATAACTAATTAGAACAAGGAAATCGGATGATCCAAAGAGATTACAACCTATATCTTTTCTAGATCCATAGAAATACCTTTTTCTGAGTTAAAATACAAAATTAAACTTACCTGTTATATCCAAAAACATATCATTAAAATTTTGGAATATAGAGGATGGTCCCATAAGATACCAAACACTATTTACATGTTTTTATCATAATCAACCTTTTTCCTTGGGTATATTATTATATAATCCAAGAACACCACCACAAAATAATATATATATATATATATATATTATACGATTCATCAATTCCATATAGACTGTTAGTGCAATCATAATACTGAAATGGATAAACATATTCTCCAAATTTCCATATCTACTCTAAAAAACAATCTTCTAAATAACCTCCTTATAAACATACAATTGGTGAAATCCAAAAAACATGTCAATTTTAAAGAACCAGAAAGTTCCCTCAATTGATATAACATTTCATCAATGCATGGAATAGGATATCAATTCATTATCATAACTTGGATAAGCTTACGATAATCGAGACAAAGCCTAAGAGTAAAATACTCCTTTTACACAAACAAAATATGTGCTTCCAATGGATATATATTAGGTAGAAAGAACCCTTTTCTTTAAAACTCTATGTACTGAACTTTAAATTCCCTTAATTATATTAGTGTTATTCGATAAGACAAAAGTGAGATAGTATTAGTCCCTAGTAAGATATCAATTATAAAATCCACTTCTCTTATGGGTAAAAACTATAAAAAATTATTAGGGAAAACATTCGGAAAATGATATAATATAGTTGGAAAATATCAAATCTTGATATCAGCCCTAGATTCCAAGTTTAAATATTAGAATGAGAATGAGATAGTTCCATTTTATTGTTCCAAAAATTCTTTTCTACTTACTTTCACATTCTGATCCGCTCTAAAGAGATTGTTAATGCCATCATCAGTTAAAAAACTAACCCTTTCATTATAATATTCTATTTGATATTTTATCATTTTCAAAAAAAACATACCTAGTATTAATTCACAGGCATCTATCTCTAGCACCATGAAATCCCAAATCAATTAATCCCCACCAATAGTAATAGAGAATTCTTTGTACATGAAGGCTTGAAAGTCTCTTTGGCCAAGAAGAGTTCAATGTTTATAAATAGAGGCCATCCACTCAACTTGAAAAATAAGAAGATAAATAACATGATAAGAAATAAAAAAATGGGATTCACCCATATCAAACAAAGATTGCATAAGGGTAGAATTCAAAAGAATCATACCTCTCACCATTGATGGTAAATATTGATAATCCACGATCATTTTCTCATATTCGTAGAATTTATTACTCGCAAATGTTTCTATTTATTACCACGTTGATATTAAACTTGTTTAAGAGTCATTATATTCCTCAAATCATCATGGATTTCATGGTTTTTTTATTGGATTTACTCTTTTTTCCTCATCCTATTGAAGCATACAACACTTTAAAAGAAAGAGTTGTGTCCATATCAAAAGACCTTGGAGAACTAAAAATATTTTACTAAATATTACTCATATTATTTATATTATGAAATTATCTAGGTGGTTCCATAAAATCCTGATTCATATTCTCAAATGAAGTATAGTAAAAAAATATTCTATTGCTCTTTGGTTTTGGTGGAAGATTAATGGATCCAGCCATCTGATTTGATTCATACCACCACCTTAAAAATATGTGTCCCTCCTACTCTTATTAAAATAATTATATTTCTCATAATTTACCATAGGTATCAATTGGATTTCTATACCCATGTATCCTAAGATATCTTTTTCTACTTCTATTTCTCTATTGACCATCATTGTATAATTCGATATACAAAGCATAAAAATCATTGAGTGGATCTATGGCCTCAACTTCGATTAGAAATGTGATACTTCAAGGTAAATTTGAGTGGAAATTAGACTAAATTCAATATTTTATCCACATAATTAGTCGCTATGTGGTTCTATACCTTCAAACTAAAGAAATATTTTGTTATAGCAATTATGAACAAGTGAGGATAGAATTATTTGTTGAAAAATACATCAAAATACTCTCATGAAATTCCATTGTCTAATTTAGCATGAACTACTAAATACCATAACTTGGGTGATAGGTCTCCTATTATATGTATTCCCAACTTCACCTTTATCTCATCTAGTCTTCCAAGGGAATTAAATATTCTCTTTATCCTAATTAACCACACATCTACCATTTCCAGTTCTAAATTACCCCAAAATATTAGTTGATTCTAATTTTTGAAATTAATGGAATGATCCAATTTACTCATTTCATACCTTCTGTTACATCTATCAATATCATTTTGTGCCTAATAAATTCATTGAACTAGCTATTAGTTCATTGGTGGCTCAGGTGCAACCATATTTTTAGCAGCATCTTCCCGTTGGTTCCTACAACGTCTACCCAATTCCATTTTCTATAACCAAAAGAAAATCCAATTTAGTCTCACTCTCTAAAACTTTAAGTCATATAAATTTCAAATTTTCCACATCATATATATCACAAAAAGGATTTAAAAAATTTGAAAAATTCCATTTTCAATCAATTTTTGAAAATTCCACCATTTTTTCAAAAATTAAACCATTTTCATAAATTTTTTTAAAAAAAACTTTTTTACCAAATCAAAAATCATTACCCAAAATTTATTATGCACTCCTAGTTGGAATTCATTTCAATATCTACATTTAATGCCCTTCTCATCATCCAATCTTGTGATGATGAGATTATTACTCTAGGGAGTGTCTCAAAACACTCATATAACCAAACTCCCTGGTAACATGAATTTCGTAAGAAATGGGTTAGCTACACCTCTTTATGCACTACATTTTAAGTTCTGAAGATCCTATATTCTTACTTCCAACCGAACTCAAGGATTAGCAAGAATAATTTTACAACTCTAGTATTGAACAAACTAATTCTATTTGTAACATCCTTCCCATCACCTAGTGTCTTAGGACGAGGTGGAGGTGATACTAGGCCTTAGGTGATATCTCAAAGATCCCAAAGACTATAAATAAATTCCAAGGGGGCTATAAACAATTGGGGGATTACTTACCCTTTAATGATAAGAAAAAAAACCCAAAAACAAAAATATTCAATCTACAATACAATGCATTAGTAAAAAATTACAACTCAAGGGAAAACAACCAAAAACTATATCAGAGTAAAAATAAAAAACCAGAACCAACAAAACTAAAATTAAATAGATAAATCCAATAGAAAGTCCCAAAAATATTAAAACTCACTCTCAATAATCAATGTCCAAGTAATTATGATGAATCACTAAAGAACTACAATACCTATCCTTTACATATGTCTTGATATAGAATATCTGAAAATGAACATAAGTCCCCAAGCAGGGGGTGAGTATAAAACTCAGTAGGTTTTCCCCAATGACTTACCAACACATTCCACTCAGATTGAAAAAGTTATTAAATTTACATAAAATTATTTAAAACCAATGTAAATCAATTTATAATAAATGAAAAATAATTTTTCTAATCCAAAACCATTTCCATTGAAAACAACCAAACAAACCTTTTAATCCATTTCTAAAATTATTTTTAGCATACTCATTCCATTTTCACACGTCCACCCATGGAAGATAATCATGGAACTCTCTATACTTATGATTGGGGAGTCATACTTTCACCAAGCTATCACTCGGGGATCCATTTTTTTGTGAAAAACTTCTTTCTTTTATAAATCCCATTTTGACAGGGGGGACCTAATAACCTTATCCATCCCATTTTAATTGGGGAAATTACATGCCCTTAACCATCCAAAATACACATGAACATATTTTAATAATATATTCAAAATACCAATCAAACAAACCATGACAATCCATGTCAATAAAAAATTTCTTTTATTGAAAAAGATTCTAAAAACATTTTTCCATGCATCAAAACCAAATTTCATTTTAAAATCATGAACCAAAATCACTTTCCACAAAACCATAACATTGTAAAAAATTCACAAAACCATCACTAAAGAGTTCTTTTATCATCAATAACACATAAATGTTACAATTCAATTCAATAAATTCAAAAAATATGAAACCAATCCATAATTTTCCAGTCAAGTCAAATCAAGAGAGAATCCACCTACCTCTCAACCTTTGGTGAAAATGAAGAATGGCATGAAACATCAAAACCCATCTTGAAACTTTTAAACTATTATTTATATCTTTCTCCCTACCATAAAAAAAAGTTACACCTCATCATTATTAACATCACATAGCATTACTCCATCCCCGATGGATTAGATCAATGATTACAAGAGAGGGAATAAAGAAGAAAACTAAGTAAATGATGAAGAATAATCACTTACCAAAAAATACAACCTCCAACGCACAAAACTTCACCTAAGAATCACTCCAATATCTATCGAAATGGCCACCACAACCTAGTGAGGAAGAGGAATTCAAATTATGGTCTGTTTAAGATGGGAAATGAGTGTCTTAGGGGGTAAATCAGACTATAACTATAAATTTTAGATCTAATTTTTCATGTATCATGGTTAGGGAAATAATGTGCTTACCATGCATGAGAAAAAACCTCTAACACACCTGGTAGGATTGAATCACAAGATTTTAAAAACCATGCACCAACCATAATAAACCTGACTATCCATCATTGCATGGTTTCTCCTTGCCAGCTTCATGGTTCGGCCAAACCGTAAACCTAACTGTGTACATACCTAGTGTGTGCTATTTCATTTTCATGGTTTATTGGGAGGTTTTGGATGGTTTCTACTAACCATGCTCAAACCTTTCACCTCTAGACCCCCCCCCCCCAACATTCCAAATATCATCCAAACATCATCAAACTCAACTAAAACATTTTATATACTTAAAATATATAAATGAAGGTTCCAATACAAAAAACTGAGAGTGAAAAAAAAATATATTATGAAATAAAATATATAAAAACATAATATATATATATATTGTTTCATAAAAAAATTTTGTAACATTTTAAGACAAAGTACTATATATAAAATACACAACTTATAAAAATATAAAATATACATACATACATACATTAACATTGTGTAATATATTTTATGCGCATAGAATCATTTAAAATAAACACATAAAACATTTAAATCAATACATAGAAAATAAAATTAACAGGTATAAAATTATCACTAATACGAGATATTTTTAACGAAGCGTAATAAATTATGCAATCTATATGAAACAAATTTAGATACATAATATAACAAAATAATAGTAGAATAAAATAAAATCAACATAATCCTTCTCAATCCATCGTAAATAATTGAGAACATATCAATACTCCTTCAATATTTTGGAAACACAAATGAAGTTCTTAGTAATGTATGGACCCATACATTACCTGCCTATTGCAACATTACTATTATATGACAATTGTACTAGTAAAATATACAATTTGATATTAAAATATACTTTTTAAAGGAAATTTAAAATTACTATATATAATAATTATATTTCAAATATTTTATCATTTGTTAATATTATATTTAAGAAAAATATGGATGATATTATATAATTTAGAAATTGTTTAAGTGAATAAATAATTTTTTTCAGTTTAAAAATAGTATTTTATAAAAAAATATATAATTTCTATTGAAAATAACTATTTTTAATATTGGGGAATTCATTTTCATAAAATAAACAATATATTTGAAATCAACACATCAAATTTAGCTAAGAGTGGAATTTTTATATTCTTATAAGATAGTCTAATTTTTATACAAAAAGTACTATAAAGTATGAATATATGATAAATATTATGAAATCATAATGACTTTAAATTTTTTTAATAAATATCATAAATACTCTCCAAACAAAAAAACGTTTTCCATTAAAAGAAATAATTTTATTATAAAAAAATAAACCCTATAATTAATCTTTCAAAATCAAAAGTAAATTTTACAATTTAAAAATAACTCATTTTTTAAAAATAATATCTTCCACATCAAAAAAATTATAATTTAATGAATTTAATTTTATAAACATTAAAATACTAAAAATATTCCATATATGTTGAATACAATGGGGTAAAACCATTAAAAGGCCAATATTTTTCTATTATTTATGACCTAGAGTTCAATTCCTATGTTTAGTTATTAATAAACAATTCTGACTCATTTCCTATAAATAACCTCTTATTCTCCCATGACTCACCACATCAAATACCCTAAGCATGATATCCATAACATTATTTCTATTAAGTGAATCTTTAATAATTTTATAAGGTTATAAGGATCTCTATTCATTTTTTAAAAATCTTCTTTGCAAGGTAAGGATTCCCTTCCTCTTTCTACCTCTCCATTCAATTACATCCTTTGTAATAAATATTTTTTTTAATTGATTATTCTTTCATATGTTTATAATCAATCTATTTTTGTAAAAATAATTCCTTATTATGAAGATACAACTATTTTCTCTGGTTAATCACATTCTATATTTTTTCATGTATACAAATTGTGCTTCAGAAAACATTATTTAATTTTCCATGCATTAGTTTTGATTTATGAATATCTTACTTGTAACATCTCGGGTTTTTGGAGTGAGTCAAATTATACAACTCTTTTGAATTTTTTGAAGTTTTGTGCTGGGACCAAATTTTTTCTTGATCTTCAGTACTAAATTTTGAAAATTTGATTGACCCTAGGGTGTATTATTAGATGAGTTTAAATGTTTGGAATGTTCCTTGGGGTTTTGAGTGGGTTATGGATGCATTATAATCAGAAATCCAACCGTTTAGGGTTAATAGACTAGGGTACCTGGTTTGGGAAACCCATTTATCCTCCCAAGAAAAATCAACTGGCCCTCTAGGTGCACTAGACACGGTTTGTCTAACTGTGTGGGAGGGGGTGCATGGATGTGTGAAAACTTTGTAACTTTTAACAAAGGTGATTCAACCATTCTACAAATGGTTTCATAAATCATTCACCTTGACCATGAAAGGTTTGGGGACTATATATTATGTACCACATGGTATTCACATAATTTGGAAGACCATGTGGTAACCATCAGTCTTATTAAGAAGGGAAAAATTTGCATCTTCCCCTATTTTACTTAAGTGGGGTTTCCCTATTTTATCCTCTCAGGTGGCTTTATCCTCCAAGAAGTCATGGGAGATCATTTCTTCATATCCTTGGTGTTGAGGTCACATACTTGTATAACCTTTGTTCTTCAATCCTTTTGTCTTATTGAATCACATATCCAAAAAAAAGTATAACACCAAGGATTGTTATATACCCTTGGGTAAAAAAAAGTATAACAAGATATTCTTGTTTCCTTTATACATTAACCTAAACTAGAATTATTATCACATTATAAGATATTTCTCCAAAATAATAAACCTCTATATAAAGAAATACAAAATTAATATCCAAGTATAAAAAGTTCAACTTTGATCATTTCATAGATAACAAACGTATAAATTGTAAATAATATTCCCAACCACATTGAAGACACAAAAAATAGAAGTATTTGATTATATATTATTCCAAAATTAATTTAACATTTATATCCAATCAATAATAATCACTCGTAAAGTCATATACCTAAAAATAAAAAATTCTTAATTATATAATCATGAAGATGTGACATTCATTTCTATAAATAACGTAAATCACCATAAAGGCATAGAAAAATCATATATACTTCCAAAATATAAGTCAAAATATATTCCTAAAATAAAATCCCATAATATTTTTTACGTAAATCATATGACGTTCCCAAAATAGTAAACTTCTTCCAAAATAAGATTAATCACTTAATCACCAAATCACTTTTCAATCACTTATTTATCTATATGATAAAACATATGTTCCAAAAATCAACATAATCATTATCTATAATTTTTAAAAATAAGTTTTACCCTAAAAAATACACTATGTATCCCAATTGTGAACATTTCACCCATTATACCCTTTGGTTTGGGGTTAAATCCCCCATAGTCTTACTGGATGTGATAGGTTGTCCATTTTACTAAAACTATATTAATATAATTATCATAAACTTCCCAAAAAATATGATGAACATCCTAAAAATATAACTAATCATAAAATAACATTTTAAAATATATGGTTTCCTATACAACTTGATTTTTAATAAAATCCAATAATCATAATTGAATATCATTTCTTTAGAATCGAGAACGTAATAACACAAAGGTTTAGTTATCCCTTTATGATATGTCCTTCAATGAGTGTCTCTAGAAATTATCATATTTTTAATATATCACTTTAAAAGGGTATTTATTCTATCAAAAATATGTTTACAATTTTTGAAAACAAAATATACTATTCAATAATCCAAATGTGTTTTATTATTCACATAATATTTAGAATATATTTGAATATCATTTATAAACACATAATTGTTTTATCTTCCATCATAAACCTTTAACGATTTTTTATTGTGCTATTATTTAATACTTAAATCCTAAAAATAATAAAAATGAAATATGTCATTTTGATTCATCTACATAAATTAAATCATGTTTCATAGTTAGAAAATAATAAAATAATTCATACCTTAAATCTAGAAATCATGGTATTATTTTATATTTTTGCTATACCTTTTATATTCCAGCATGAAATCCATGTATCTAAAAAATAAGTAGTCAAGTACAGTGTGGTATTTCTCTTGAAAAATGAAATGAATGATTTGAGATTTAGAAATCAAATATAATAAATACCATGATCCATAAGAATTTTTTAGAAATTAAATAGTGTTGGAAAAATCAAATAGTTTATTTCATAGTATTTGGATACTCAAAAATATTAAACGTCATTTGAACTAGCTTTTTTCATGATTGTGATGATTAAATCATCTGGAAGGGATTATAAGGTTGGGTGAGGTAAGTTTCCTTTCATCTTGTAAAATGATATTTAATCAGTGAAAACGTAATTAAAAATGAAATGAAATATTTCAAGTTAAAATGAAAATAGACCTTGTAAATTTAATACCAATATAAAATTTTTAATATTTTAACTTTCAAATGCAAAAAATTTCCATAAGAACATTTCTATTAAAGACTGTTTGGAACATAAATATTATCTCATACCTTTCCACATACATCCCCAAAACATTAATAGTATTATTATAAAATAAACATTTACGTTTATACTAATTCTTTTATGTACCTCATCCCATTATTTTCTCCAAAAATATGATTAATCGCTTTAAAATAACATAAATTAATACCTAAAAAAAGTGGTCTCTATATTTGAACTTATGATCAACCTTAAGATTATAAACACTTCATAGTATCAATGACTATTAATATAACATCGCATGGAAAAAAATGTGATCTCCAATGTTTTCAAAACCTTTCCTCGAATACCAACAATAATGATTGAGCTATAAATATTACATAATTGTGAGTATTTAGAAAATAATCCAATTTCTTGAATTTTGAGGATCATTTCATGAATATAATTTTTGGGAATTATTTTATAAATCATATTTAATAAAACCATATTTTACAAAGTGGATACTTATGATAAGTATCAATTTTTCCCACAATATAAAAATTTTAGTATATAATAAGATTTCATTTCAGAAAAAACATCATGTTTGTAACAGACTTGTTATTTGCTTTTACGCATCCATAATATATGTTATAAACATTTTAAAATATGGGATGAGAATTTAAATCATTGAGATAGACATAAAAATAAATAAAGAAATAGTTATTCCTTGATAAATCAGAAAATAATTATGTTTTTGAAAGTAAACATTTGGTTCAAAATAAAACATTTCTTACCCAAGAAATGAACATATCTGCCAAAATATCCTCATGAAACATTAAATAATAAATATTAAGCGGAAAAATAAAACTAATAAAGGTTCCTTTTAAATAATTAATATGTCATCCAAAAATTTTCAAAAAAATATACTTTACATCAATATGATGCGTAAAATACCATAAATGCTTAGTTAGGGGCATGCCTCTGACCATTTATTAATAAAAGAAAAAGAATGAAAAAGGTACAATAAGTCAGAAAAAAACTACAAATCATAGAAATCATACCCATCACCACCCCCATTAGAAATTATGTCCTCTGCAATGTCTGTTTCCCACTTTGAGCTTTCATAACTCTTTTGAACCTTAGCATATTTCCTTCTAAGATTAATCCTCTCCAAGGCTAGGAACTCCTTCGAGCATTGCATACCCAAACTTTCCTTCCCAAAAAAAGATCAGGTAGACACCAGCCTTGGAAGACAAGAATAATCTTTTCTCGGTCTTTGTCGTGGTGGTCCAATCTTAATATCTTCTTCCCCATTCACCATTATCATTTCGCCCTAATCAACATCACTATAGGATTGCTCGACCATGCGACTATCCTTTTCCTTATCACTATTTGAGATGTCGCACCACTTTTCCATGATTTTCACCTCTTTATAACCCTCCCCCAGTCCACAAACATGCTGGAACTAACTGCTATCATCCCCTAAAGCAAGACATTGTGGCTGATCCACTTGGTTCTGCATGTCTCCCCCAGTTTCAGCAACTAACAGAGAAATAGCAAGCTATAGGAGGCCACCTTCCTTCCTTGCATCATTCCCCTCTTCATGTAATTCTTCCTCATTTTCCATTTCAGGGAATCTATTGCCAGTAGAGACCATGATCACCATTCCTATAGCATCAACTTCCTGCCCATCCACTGTATCTACATTTATAAGGCCAAGTTCACGCTTTAAGTGATCAAAGACCTGTTTAACCATCGGGTCTCGTGTCTTATGCTCCACCTTCTTCATGGAATTACCATGCACTGTATTCTCAGGACTAGAATGATCAGCATCCTCAACCACAGCAGTAACAAATTCACCCACCTGGATGTCCAACATCACTTTAGAAGATAAAAGATTAACCACATTGACACCATTCTGAGTCATCCCCGGTATCAGAACTGTTGGCATTGACTCATCTACCACTACATTACTGGCCAAAGGCTCTCAGACCACCCCCTTCATGAGAGCTGGTTCCACTGGCTCCTCTACTTATGCAGTTTCAATTATAGTTTCTCCCATACAAGCATCCTTCTCAGAAACACCTTCACATCCAACACGCCCAACGCCCTCCTCAAAGGTCATCTTATCTCCCGCCTCACCCATTATTGATGTCAAACCAAAACCCATGTGACCCATTATCATGTCCTTATCCAAACCAGTAGCAGTGCTGCCTCTGATGTGACTCTTCTCCATCACTTGTGAGTAACCTCTCACCCTCCTGCTATGACAGTTCAACACGAGGTGATCACACCAGTTGCAAGACACACAATAATGCATCCACAACTCAAAAACCACCTCCTACTTCCAACGAAACTCCTGCTCATCTGTAATCCAAATGCATCAGACCTAAAAACTTGAAGCGTTAACTTCCAAGCATATTATCGGGTAGATAGGATGACCAACAAACTCAGTACACCAATCATATCAAAGGTACCTCTCGGTCATGTTCCCAATTGCACATAATATAGAAGGATTCTGAAATGAGAGAGGTAGCCCCGTAAGACTTACCCAGGTCAGGAATGTTGAAGGGTCACGCCATATGTGAAATTAAATGCCCCAGTGAAATAGGTAGAAAGATGCCATGTTGCATCTTCAAGGGGCCTTGGACCAGGTGTATAATTAATCTTACTCCTATCAAAAGTGAATCATGAACTGTCTTTGGTCAAGAAATCCAATGATCGTGCACTCCTATAGCTTCCAAGAATCAGAGATGAATTGATCAAAGGATTCGATTGAGGTCCACTGGAGATAGAAGCAGGCCCCTATTCTGAGCTTGCAAAGATCAGAGGCACCATTAATCTCTTCTAAAAGCAATGAAAGTTGAGGAGCCTCATGGAAGAGAACGGGGACGTTCAGCGAAATAGGGATTCGTGGGAAGGGCAGAATTGAGCCAAGATCTAACATATTGTTCCCCTGCAGATGAAATCACAAGTATCTCCCTTCTGATCAGGAGGGGGAGAAGGATCTAGTGGCATTAGGTCTAGGCCATTGATCAGGAGGGAGAAGCAGGATCAGCAGAGGCTCTCAAAATCCAAAAAAAAATAAGATTCATAAAATAATTTTCATTAATCATAAGCACATTATCTTACCTTTTAAAATCATATGATTTCAATAAAAACATCTAAATAATAAATAACTCATATAGATAAATTGAGGAATAATTTTTATATCACTCTTACATATAAAAAATCATTTATAGTTATAAATAGAGTAACCTCCATGGTTAGAAATGTGATAACCATCATGATTACAAATGTAATAACCATCACAATCAAGTTATAACAAAAATCATAACCAATGCATTTGAGGGATATCATGGACCCGCTAATCCTTGGTTTATAATAAAAATAATCATTTTTGGTTTATAAAAGAATCATCCATCATCATAAACAATTCCCAAGAACCATAACATAATCATAACACATAAAATCATTCAATTTTTAAAATATTATCTTCACTCATAAGAAAACATTTCCATATATTGATATATCCTTTTCCTTGAAAACTGAATTTTAAAAAATAAATGCCCATAAATGGAAACATGCTTTTATTTAAATAAAACATGGAAACTAATATATTATTAAAAATAGTGGTTATGATGGTGGAAAAAGTTATTATCATTTAATATATTAAAATAAAACATTACTTTTATCATTATTAATAAAAGTCAAAATATTCAATATAAAATTCGTAAAAATATTCCATTTGAAAAACATTGAAATAAATCAGAACAGTTACATAAAATTTAATTTATAATTTTCTCAGGTCTATAAAGATACATTTATAAAATAAATTTAATAATATTGACACGAAATAGAAATATTTTGAAAATAAATCCTTAAAACATTTAGGAAAAGGTTTCATGTTAATGTGTCCCTTGCATAAAACTAAAAAAAATATTACACTTTTAAAAAATTGAAAATAAATTAAAATATGTTCTAAAATGAACTTTTTAATCCATTTAATCATAAATAGAAATATTCTTGAAACATTTAAAAGAAAATTGACATGGAATAAAAAGAGTTTAAAGGGAAGCATTAAAAGAGGGGTTTTTGAAGAATGACCCTCTACTTGTGTATGACTTGTCCTGTACATTATTTATTATCCAAATAAATAAAATTATGATTATATTTAATTCATTTATAACATTTTTCATTTTTCTTATTCCTATTATTTCCTTGTTATGGTCAATTACTTAAAAATTTAATTTCACTTTTCGTGTTTTGATGATATTCAACTCATATGTCGAAAATGACTTTGGTTGGTTATAATTGGTCAAATATGTAATTATTTAAACATATATATATAAATAATCAAGATATAATTCTAATTTTTGTAATAAAATTCAATATATGAAATCAATCATGAAAAATGATTATGAATAATGAATAATGTTAAAATCATGGAAATGGTATGTCATATGTATGCATGAGTAACATTTCCATTTTTCAAAAAAAATACATAAAGAATGTAAGTATTATATTACCTTTATATAATGATAATATTATTATACATACCATATTATTTCTTCAAACAAACATATATATATATAATCTTTGTGATGTGGTGATGAAAAATGAGTGACATCACGTCATTGAGGTGGTAGTCCACAAGTACGCACGAATGACATTATCATTTTTTAGTGAATGGAAAGGTAGGAAATTAAATTATATATTAACATTTATAATGATAAAAATTTCACTAATATGGTATATATACATTATATCCATTGTTAAAACTACTTGTAAGAGGGGGTTATGGAAAACGAATAACGCTGGTTCGTGAAGCGGTAGTCAGTTGTACCCACGAATGACGGTATTGTTTCCCCTTTAATGGAATCTGAGATGGATATAGGTTATGTAATTAAAAAACTAAAATCATATTATATGTCAGATATTTTTTCTGTTATTTCATAATTTTTTAATAATATTTGACAGATGTATAAGAATAAATAAAACTAAAATGATTGATTAAAAACTATACATCTTTTTCGGAAAACCCATTATGGTTTACACTAAACCCTTTTTTAGGATGATTTTATAATCAAAAGAAAGAATCTAGGACATTTATAGGGAAATAGTTAATGGGTTTGGTTAGGTATTATCTAAACCAGGATTTTTTGTAAGTGTGAATTAAAGAGGTGAGGAGGTTCCCTTTTATAAGAGGAGCACTCTTTGAATTTCTAAAAGCATTAAATTCATATAAATTAATTTTTATATTAAATAGGATCAAAATTGATAATATTAGAATATAATATAATTTATATTACAAATAATCCTATAATATAAACTAAAATTCGAGTTTTAGGAAAAAAATTCATCCTTATATTTTTGTTTTATCCTGTGATAACCCATTTTGACAATTACAGCGGTATTAATGTTTTTACACTTTAGGGGTCAAGTAAGTCACTATAAAATTGAAAAAAAAACAAATTAATTGACCATGGTTGATATTAACAACCATATCTCATTTAATTTTCAAAATATAATATTTAAAGTAATTTTAAACCAATTAAAATTACCTTGTTTATAATTAAATATCAGTAACGACAATTTTAACACTATTCAATAACTTTGACATTAAAAACATCAATATAATGATGGATTTATAATTTATTACATTAAAAAGTACAAATTTTAAATTTATATAAAAAACATGTAACATAATAATTCAATCAACTGATATTACATTTAAAATTTTCAAAATCCTTAGATTTATTTTTCTATTAATTGAAAAAATATTTTGTTTTCATTATATATGAATTTAAGATATTTATATATTAAATATATATATATATAAATTAACATAATATTAATAATTTTATTACACTCCAAATAACCATAAATATTCATTCACAACATTATTTTTCCCTATGTGAACACATAAGAGATATTTAAAATTAAGAGAGTGGCATTTTTGCCTTTTTCTTTAATTAACATATTATATAAGTCACTTTCATGATAAAAAACCATAAAATAATATAAAATGTAGAATAAGAAGATGATTTTCTAGATACATTCTTAAAATAATATTTAATAAGAAAAATAGTGTCATTATCACTTACTTTTAACCAAAGTTAACCTGATTTACCCTTTTACCCTAGAGACAAATTATTCCAATTTTTATTATTCATTATGAAAAAATATTAAGTTTACCTTATTAAGTATTATTAATTATTTTTATTACAAATATACAATCCATTTTAATGAATTCATTCGCTATATGTGGAATAAACCCATTTTATAATTATCCCATAATGTATGAGGAAAAATGGTTTTCTATGAAAACAAAATGTCCCTTTAAGTCTGCAAATATTTTTATACCAAGATCACATATAATGTTTCAAAATTTGTAAAAAAAATTGATTATTTATAACTAATGGATAGTTATATTAATGTGGCTTAAATTCAAAATAACATGTGAGTTTTTCATTGAAAATAAAAGACAGTTTTATAGAAATTTGAATTTCTAACTATTCACTAAAAAATTAATCATTTTAGAAAAATAATAAAATTTCAACCTAAATGAATTTTGATATGATAAATTAAAAATATATGTTAATTTCATAAAATTAAATTCCCATATGTGATGGAAATTAATTATAATTTCCACGAACAAAAGTTATTAAAATCAAATTTTCAAGAAAAATTATTTTTAAATCATAAAATGACATCACTGAATATATAGTGATTTTATAATGATAATTTATCAATAATTTTTTTATTTGTTAGGATTTTTATATATTTTTTATAAATTGTTTAATCTGATTTATACAAAACAGTTTAACAGAAAGGTTAAAATAACTATATTAAAATAATAATTTTTCATGGTTTGTTTAGGTTCGGTGTTGTGTATCATATATACTATCAAAAAAAGTTTTCATTTTTAAAATATCAGGATGTTAAACCTAAATTGTTACACTCTAAGTATATATAGAACCTTAATTATTTTAAATATTACTTTAATATTAGAATAAATATTAATCAAATGTTTTTATGCATAATAATTATTTCGATTATATTGATTGCATATATTAATTCTATAGTTATTTAAAATAATATATATGTTAGTTAAATATTAAATAAATATTCATTCTCTAATTTAGTGAATATAATAATTATTTACTTATTGAATGAATAATAAAATGATATTTATTAAATTAAATTAATATTTATTATTCATAGTTTGATAAATACCTTGTAAGATTGACCTATCGAGTAAAGGGTCTAGTTAGAATGTTATCTTTAATATCATTCTAAAAAATATTAATTTATTAATTTAACAAATGATATTACAATTACCCTTGAGTTTAGTGCATGTCAAAGAAATAATATTATTTTTATTTTTATTTATCATCAGGTTTTCATAAGATTAAAATAATGGTTAAGGTCCTTTTTAAATAACATATACTCTACCCTAAGTGTATATTCCCAATTATATAATTTCAGGGGTTAGGTATTATGTTACGAAAAATCCCATCAAGAGAATTCGGTCGATCCTATAGAGAATTTTCTCTAGAATCTGGTGAAGAATGTAGAGCATCCATCATCTCCCCCTCTAAAACCCTTAGAGAACCAAGTAGAATCTTTATAGATCAGAAGGGATTAATATTAAAATAAAAAAATATTGATTAATATGGTTGGAATCATCTTTTATGTCACCCCAAGATTCTAAAGAGACATTCCAAGGTTCATAAAGCACATGTGGATCACTACTAGATGGATTCTTCCGTTGGATATTCCATTAAAATAATGGTATAATGAGATAAGTCAATAGATTTTATGATTAATAAATAATTGAATGAAAATTTAAAACTTATTATATAAATTAATTATAAATTATTTGTGAAAGATCATATATTGAGGATTTTGGGTTTTCTATTTTACCAGATCTAGTGATAAATATAAATAATTTATTGAGAACCCATTATTATGTATAGATCTGAAGCACTTCTGTGGTACCTCTAAACCATCAAGTAATATGAGAGTGATCAAATGTTAATTTAAAATTATTTATTTTTAGTTGATATAATAAATTTTTTCTGTTATATTACATTTCTATTTTTTTATGTAGCCCAAAATTCAATGTATTATGTTTGATCACCTTCATATGACTGAGAAAAATTCATTAATAGGTGAAGAAAATTTAAAGGTCTTATCTATATGTGTTAGAGATTCTAGTCAGATAAACCGGTTACACAACATTAAATTAGAAAGTTTATTTTATCTACCTATATTCACTAAAAAATATGATTGTCAAAAATTTCTTCATTTTGTATGGGAGAACAGTATTTGGTGTTATTACAAGCTAGGTATAGACTAGGAAAAATGGCATGTGGCTTGATGGGTTATATGGTGTGTAACTATTATATATATTGAGTAACCCACAAAGTTTCACCTCATGAAAATCATATAATTTGTGTGATCAAATTACACATTAGGTATTAATTACACATCTCATATTTACTGATAGAAAAAAAAATATAGGCTAATAGGGCATACATATTGTTTAATTGGCATACATGAAGTGTAACTCATAAATGTCAACATGAATTAAATGTTTAGTCCCATGGTGTGTTTCAGGAATAGACACAAAATATAATACATGGAATTTAGTGGGTTTTATATATCATGTATCTTGTACGGGTTCAAGAAGATTACACGTTGATCCTATATGTACTCCATAGAAATTTATTATGCATAACTAAAATTAATTACTACATTAAACCAAACTACACAACATTTAGATAGTATACTCATTATGTCACGGGGTTTTTATAGAATAAAATTCTCAAATTAATTAGTTTCTAGGTTATATAGAATCTACATGATGTGTATAGTCATTTCACATTCCAAACACTTCATGGTTATTCCAGTGGTGCGTACCATGTAAATTAATGGCATGGAATGTTGTCATAAAACATCATTATGTTTATAAATGGATGACTCATAGAACTACGCATCATGTAATATCAAGACACACCATGTATACTAAATTTTTATTGAGTATACGAAACAAAACAAGGACTAACATAGTGTAGTCACACACCATTCATGTGACATTACACACCGTGTAGATGAGTACACGTCATATTGCCTCTATTACATGCTATGTTAAATCAGAGAAAAAATATTAAAACTAGAAAAAGATATATATTATGTACCCTATTAGTACATTTCATATATATTTTAATGTTAATTTTATCTAATTTATTTAATATACTTATACTTGTTGAATATGTGAATCATCTGTACGATTTTGATAAAAAGGTAATATAAATGAATTAATTAGTTAATAATTACTAATTAATGTGATTTAACTTAAAAAGGAAATAATATATTTTAATTATATATGAATTTATTAAATTTTTAGAAATTATATGCATGGATAATCATATGTTTGACCAGCCAATGTATTATTTGGGTATCTTTAAATTTAATAATTATTTCATGGGTTTTTATAATAATTATTATCATATTAAAATAATAATAAATAAATATTCCCCTTCACATTATTATGTATGAGACTTCAAGTCCATTGTTTCTTTTATTTAACATCATACTTCTTGTTCCCCTCACCTTCATGAGAGTAAATAATATGTAAATGATGGATCTCCCATATGATTGAAGGAGGTTTGAGGTGGATACAAGGTGAAACCAACCAAGGAGATACATAAGTGAATGTGTGGCATATTGCAACTTGAAACAATCTTGGTTTTAGGAGTTCTTCTTCTAGATATAAGGGTTTGATCATGATCTACTCAATAACAGTCAATTATAAATTATCTTGATCATTCCACATATATTAATTTTATTTTTTTAGTTCGTAGTTAGTTATTTATGGTTATTTGACACTAAAACCAACATCACATAAAATAAATGAATTAACAAGCCTTAAGGATGGAATAAAATAAATGGATTATGGGTAAATTATTTTATTATATTTAATTAATCACTTATAAAAAATCCAAATAATATGAAAAATAATTTAAAAATATTAAAATAAATAATATTTATTCATAAATGTAAATAAACATAAAAGAAAGTATTATATTGGTATATACTTCCATTAATTGAGTTAACATTCAGCCATAGTTCAATGTTTTTTTATATCCTATTATTGGTTGTTTTTAATTATCTAGGAGTTTTAAAAAAAATCATGTTAACATATCCTAGTTTTCCATAGGGGTTGATTAACCCCATGAGATATGGTGAACTAGAAGGAAAGTGTTAAATAAATATGATTCCGATATTTCAAGATTGGGGAGTCCATTCCACAATCAAGGAACTACAAGTTAATTTTGAGAAAAGACATGACTACCAAGATAGCTTGAAGTACCTTGTATGGCCACCTTCTTGGTTATGATAATGGAAATAAGGATCATTTACACTAAAATATCCACGTGAAATGATACTTTGATTCTGATGGTGATGGATATTGAGTTTTCATAAAATAGTTAGAAAAAAGTAAATAAGATTTACTACATCAAATTTTGATTATAAAGAAAAAGTATTAAAATTTTAATTTATTTTTTTGTAAAAAATTGGATGTAATTTTATGTCAATATTCTCATTATAGTTTATATCTGAGAGATAAAATATCTAGATTTTTTGAAACCTATAGTAGTGGTAGAGGTGCATACACATTGTATTATTCTAAGGTAGGAAGTCTTACATTTCATAGTTCAATGTTCAAAAAAATTATTTTAAGACAGTGAGGGAGGAAGATCTCTCTATCGAACAGAGACTCTTGGATGATGCACTAGATGTCTACTCTTTGATGTTTCTATCCATGTCTAGTAAGATCCAAATAGGCCTAAAACATAGATGTATACACCATTTTTTCCCTTTCTGATCTCTATCAAGATAAGGGAAGGAAAGACCATTATAACTTCTAAAAGGAATCATATAAGTGTAATATTATAGAAGTTTTGTCCGAAAAGCTACTTGTAGACAAGATAATTGGGTATATTGAGTGTTAGTACATATTGGGGTTCAATTTACCCAGTGAGTTTCACTCTAGTATCATAATTTCCACACTCCCTCAAATATTATATTTTTTGTGGATTTTAATATGAACAGCATTGAGAAGTTTCTCCTAAAAATACTTGTAATGATTCTCCAGGTGGATAAGGATTTGAAGCTTGAAAACCCATTAATACTTTTGGTGAAAAAAGGAAGGGAATGAAAAATGACCCTAAGACTACATCCAAGTCATAGGATTTTATACACCACCTGAACAAGATAAGGGGGATCTAATAGAAAGTTAAGGAAAAAATATATAGAATTTTTTTCATGTGTTAAGAGGGGCCATATGAAAAATAAGTTCACTTTAGTAAGGGACTGTAAGGAATATTAATTTTCATTTATAATCAAATGTAAACCATACGGTCGACCACCAGCATACACATACCCAATTAATTGGAGGTAGATATAGTAACCACCCTTAATAAAAATCAATTCCCAAAAACCATAGCATAATAATCAAACAAGAATACTTGTATAAAAACATTCATGTTGAATTATTTAAAACTACATGTTTAAAAGAAAATTTTATAAGAAGAGTCAATTACAAATAACAAAATAACTGATATGAGATTAAATATAACTAAATTAATATGTAAATAAAATGTAAATAAACATAATATAAATATAATATAAACAAAAAATCATCCCAAAATAGATCTTAAACAACATAATTAATGAAGTAAAAGGTTAACCCAAAAAATGAAAATTGGGTTAAGAATTCATTTCCTGAGGTTTTTCTTTCTTAAAAATTGTTTAAACCTACTTTATAATAGTTAAAAGAGTTTTATTAATATATTATAAAAAATATTATTGTTTATAACACCTTATATGGTCATTTCATAACATCATTTCACCCTTTAATTATTAGTATTTTATTTATTCCATTATTTTGGGTGTGTTTTTTACATGGTTTCCATGGCTGGTTGTATTTGACATTATATTCATATAGAAATAAAGTGTATTTATATATTTCAATATTATATAATTATTCTATAATTCAATTTTTTATCATATATGATGAAGGATCATTTTATAAAACATTAATGATATTTCTTTTGATCATTTTTTTCGGTTCCATGATAATAATGAATTTTTTTCATTATATAATTTAATGTCATGAATATAAGTTCATTACAGAACATAAAATAGGTTAAACCATATAATTTACATTACTATTAAAAAATTAAAAGTGTTTAATGATTCATTTTAAGGAATTAATGGAAATTGGAAACACTCCAACCATAATCTAGGTAAATCAGCATATCATGGATGGTGATTATATTTTTGGAATAAGAGGGAGAGGAGAAGAAGAAAGATGATGAACCCTTTACATGAACATTATAACTTAAATAATGTATAATATTTTGAAGATTTAATACCTCATAGATAATTTTAGGGTAATAGAGTATATGAAAATAAAGGAATTAAAAAAACACATGAAAAGAGAAGAGGATTCTTACCTCCAGACCTCTTCTCCTTTAAATCCACCTTAAGGCCTTTGTTTTTGGCCTTTTTGGTGAGACCAATAGGTCTTGAACGTGGGGAAAATCCTTGAGAAAAGGATTTGGTATAACTCAGATAATTATCATGGATTGAGAGGTTTGTGAGGAAGAGGGGAATGGGGGTTGTATTTTTTGTGGAGTAGAGGAGGAATTTTACATTATTTTAATCATTATTATAATATTTTTACTCAAGACTATGAATAATCATGATTAATGTGATCCCAAATAGTAATAATTGCTTGTGAGTTCTAACCAAGTGGGATTACATCATGCTTTCATCACATATGATGCATTAAAACAATTATTTAATGTTTATCATATTTTATCATATTTTACTATTAATCAAAAATTATGGAATTTTAGAAAAATCCTAAAAATTCACACTAACCATTTTTCAATGTGTATAATTCAAAAATGAAATCCATTTTTTGAAAATTATACTATATATATTATTAATTAAAATTTTAAATATAATAATAATTTATTCAACAAAAATTAAATCTATAACACATTTTTTAACACCTGTAGAAATTAATCAACATCTCATTATCTCTTAACCTTAAGAAAATAAAATAATATTATGATTTACTATTAATAAGGGTAATATTAATATTCATATTACTATCCATAAGGGTATTATACTATTCACCAAAAAACAAATTGGTTCTATCAAACCCCAAATAACATACTAATATAAATCATAGATATCCATTTGTTGAAATAAAAATCATAAAATTGGAAAAATAATGTTTAAAGAAAAGTTATAACTATCTACTGAAAATAAAGTTTCATTAATTTGAATTTATTTTTTAAAAACCTTGGGGTGTTATCTTATCCCCTCCTTCTAGAAATGGTTCCCTCTTAATTTTATTTACTTATTAAAAAAGTGATGGTATCATTCCATCATAGAATTTTTAGATTTCTATGTTTATTCTTCAACCGTGAGGTTTCTCCAAAAAAACATTTACCTGGTGGATTACATTTTTCTTCAACACTTGTTCCCTACAATCAAGAATCTGAACTGGTTTCTCTTCATTTTAAAGGCTCTCTTCTAGATAAACTGATTCCGGGCAGAAGAAATTAGCTGAATCTGGAACATACTTACTCAATACTGAAATAAGAAAAACATCGTGTACCCGAGAGAAACTCAGTGGAAAATCCACTCAGTAGAAGATTGGTCCCACTTTATCCAAAATTTCAAAAATTCCAATGAACCATGGACTTAGCTTCCCTTTATTACCAAAATGCATAACACTACTCCATGGTGAGATTCTAAGAAAAACATTATCACCTACCTCAAAAGAAAATTCTTTCCTCCTATTGTCTGGATGACGTTTCTTCCTTCTTTGAGTTATCCTCATGTGTTGTTGGATCATATTCATTTTCTCAGCCACTTCCACTACTAATTCTAGTCTCTTAAACATCCTTTACACAACAATATATAAAAAATCTGAATATCTACACCGCTTCCCATGAAATTCCTTGAAAGGTTTAATCTATATACTGGAATGAAAACTGTTATTATAATAAAACTCAACTAACGAAAGATTTTGATCCCAAATTCCTTGGTATTCAATTGAAAAACCTCCAAGAATACCCTCCAATTTCTGAATCATTTGTTCTAACTACCCATCTGGTTGAGGATGAGAAGTTTTATTAAAATTTAATTTTGTGTGCAATGACGTATGAAGGTCCTTCCAAAAGTTATAAGTGAACCTGTGATCCCGTTTAGACATAATGGAAAGAGGAACTCCATGTAACCAAACAATCTCTTTCAGGTACAATTGAGAATGATGATCCAAAGACATTGTATCTCGAATATAATGAAAATGTGTAGATTTATTCAACTGATCAACAAAAACCCAAATTTCTTTGTTGCCTTATGAAGTCTTAGGTAGTTCCACCATGAAGTCCATAGATATATTCTCCCAATTCCACTATGAAACTGGAAGTGGCTAAATCATCCCCTTTGGTAACTACCGCTCCACTTTAACCAGTTGACATGTCATTCAATTCATAGTAAAATTTTCAATATCTCTTTTCATTCCATCCCACCAGTAATACTTCCTAAGGTATTTGTACATATTAGAAATTCCAATATGAAATAAAAATAGAGAACTAAGAGATTCAGAAAATAAATATTTCTTCAACTAGAAATCACAAGGTACACAGAATCCTTTTCCAAATCTCAAAACACCATCTTTATCATGGTTAAATTCAGACAACATACCCGTTTTAACCAATTCTACCTTTCTTTGTACCTCATTGTCTTCCTTCTGTGCTCGCTTAATTAGGTCTGACAATGATGACTAAACTAAAACCTAAAACAAAATAGATGTATTTCCTACAACAACAACTTATAACCCAATATTTATCAAATCCTTTATCAAGGGATCATGATACAAATGTCACATGGTTAATGATGCATGATGTTTTTGACTCAAGGAATCCACCTGTTTGATTGATTTTCTAGGATGGTAATTTATTATGAAATTGTAATCCTTTATCAGTTCAAGACATATTCTCAACCTCATGTTTAATTCCTTCGGAGTGAATATATACTTTAGACTTTTATGGTTAGTATATATTTCCCATTTGGATCTATATAAATGATGCCTCCAAATTTTCAAGGCAAAACCCACAGCTTCCAATTCTAAATAATTTGTGGGATAATTTAAGTTATTAGTTTTTAGTTTTCTTGAAGAAAAAGAAATTACCTGATCATTCTACATCAGAACACAACCAAGTCCCTTAAATTAATCATCATTTTAGATGAAAAACTCACTATTTAGGGAAGGTAAGGCCAAAACTATAGCATTCACTAATTTCTTCTTCAATTATAGAGAACAAACAATACATTATTCTATCCCAAAATTTTTTAACCCTTTTCATGTTAACTTAGTTAGTGGGCTAGATAATTGTGCATGGTTTTTAAAAAACTATTAGTAATAACTTTATAATCCAAGAAAACAATGAATATCTAGAATATTATTAGGCCTTTCCCATTCATCAACAACTTTTGTTTTAGATGGATCAATTTTTATTCCATTATTATTTATAATGTGACCATAAAAATAAATCTGTTGTAACCAAAAATCCCACATTTTGAATTTCCCATACAGTTTTATTTCCTTTAAGGTTTTTAAAACTACCCTTATATATTTTTCATGATCCTATTTACTTTTAGAAAATATTAGAATTTTATCAATAAACACAACAAAAAACATATGCAAGAACTCATGAAATATTATATTTATAAGACCCATGAATATAGCAGGTGAATTAGATAACCCAAAAAAAATAACAATAAATTAATAATTCCTATATCTAGTACAAAAAAGATATTTTTGGGATGTCATCCTCTATCACCTTCAGCTAATGGTATCCAAATCTCATGTCAATCTTGGAAAAGTACTTAGCTCCATGGAGCTGATCAAACAAGTCATCGATAGGAGGAAAAGGATACATGTTTTTAATAGGGAAGTTATTCAATCCTCTATAATAAATGAAAATTCTCATAGAACAATCATTATTTTTAACAAAAAAATATGATCACCTATGGTGAAGTGCTAGTATGAATGAATCCTTCATCAAAAAACTATTATAAAAAATTTTTCAATCCAATAATTTCCATTTGAGCCATTAGATATCAGGGTTTTGAAATTGTCATAGCATCAGGAAATAAGTCAATTTTGAATTAAACTTCCTGATCAGGTATAAAACTAAGTAACTCATCAATAAAAACATCAAGATATTCATTTACTACTAGCATATCATTAATATGAACAACTGTTGTATTTTCAACAATATGAGCAAGATAACTTTCATTTTCATATTTCAATAGTTTCTTAGCTTCTTGATATCTTATCAATTATATGTGTTCATTCTTGTATAAAAATTGAAACTCTTTATGAAAAACATATTCTATATCTCTAATGTCAATTTTAGAATGATAAAAAGAAATCCAATCCATTCCTATAATGAAATAAAACTTTACTAAGGGAATAACAACAAGGTTTTTAGGTGAAGTATTTTCACATACCGCAATAGAAAGATTCTTATAATTCAATTTTTCTATAATATTTCCCCCATATGTCTTAACAATAAGTTCTTGTCTCGTTTTTTGAAGTGATATTTTCAATTTACGAGAAAATTAATCAGAAATAAAGGAATGTGTAGACCCTATATCAAACAAAACATCAGAAAAATATGAGTAAACAAACATGATACATGATACAGCTTCATTGGATATATCAAAATCTACTGACGTAGACACAAAGTATCTCAACACACCTTTCTGGTTATATTTTGGCTTCTTTGAATCATTTAGATCTCTCTTTGGGCATATATTTTCATAATGACCCATCTCCTAACATGTAAAGTACATAACAGCTTTCTTATCAGGGTTAGTTTTATGATCATTTTCATTATATTCTTGGTCCATAAGTCCTAACTAACCACATTGAAAACACTTCTTAGTTTTGGTAAGGCATTCCCAATGGTTATTTTCCCACACTTTTCACTCACTGTAAGTTAGAATTTCATACCATTATTTTTCTTTGGTTGATTCTTACCCATCACTTACCATATGGACCTCTTCTTATCCTTGATTTCAAAGAGTATATGACCATCATAAAACTCTATCTCTACTCTCTCATCACATCATACAAGTTTCTCATAAATTTTGAATTCATGGTATTCCAATTATCTTTGATACCTTGTCTTTAATCCTGAGTAAGAGTGGATGATTTTTTAATTAAGATACAGAATAAGATTTGGGGAATACCTCACTAGTAGGGTGAAGTTATCTTCATACAAAGCCACAAAATTTTCCTTATTTTTCTTAAATTCAAGTAATTTCTTCTCCATCCTAAGGCACACCACCTTAGGAAAATATTTTTCAAGGAAAAGACATTTAAATCCATCCCACTCTAAGGAATAAATCTTTACTCTATCATAGATATTTTCACCATTGAACACTTCTAATAAAATTAACATTAAAAATGACAAATTTAAAGACTTATATATTGATTATCAGAACATCTAATAACATCAAATATCTTTTCAAGAGCATTAATCCATCTTTTAGCTGTTACTGGGTCAAAATATATATTGAAAGTGAGAGGGTGTTCTCTCATAACATTTTCCATTATTTTCATGTTTCTGTGTGGTAACTCTTGTTTTTATCTTGCATATATGACACCACCATTTATTTCATATTTCAGCTGGGCCATTACTATCTCAAGCTACTCGGTTCTAATCTCTACCATTTTGGGCTACAGATTCGGAAGGATATCATTCTGTCGGTGGCTCTCCTCTTCAGCATCCCTATTTCTTCTATGGAAACCCATTCTAAAAAAACATATCTTAATTGATGAATCATGGTAATATTTTAATTCTATATCATTTAAAATTAACCATAGAGTAAAAATTATTTATATTATTCTATTAACATCTTCATAACCCCTAATCTTATCTAAACCATCCTCTGATACCAACTATAAGGACCCAGCCTTATTAGATTACATAATCTTGAATTTTAGTCAATAAATCACTTATTTTCATATTGATCATCTTTTCAAGTTTAGAGTTTTAGATTATTGGGATATAAAACATACATAACATTCCATATTCATGTAGATTATATACCACAAAAATCGTATCCATTTCTTCCAAAATATAAAAATTCTCAAATAAAACCTAATTTCTTTGACAAATATTCATAACATTTAACTTGGATTCCATATTTTTATTACACTACATTATAACATGTGAAAATAATTTAAAAACATGGGATGATCCCAAAAATCTCAATAATGGATATAAATAGAAGAAAAGAAAACATTAGTCTATGAATACATGTAAACACATGAAATCATTTTCAAAAAAGACAAACTTGTTACCCATATAAACTTACATTGTGACACTTGAGAATTACAAGAGATTTATACAAAAAAAGAGAAAAAATAGAACCATAAAAGTATATTGAGGAATTAATTATATAATCATGTGACCCACTCAGCTACCATATAATTTGTAACCCTCACGGCTACCTTGCAATGTAACCCTCATGGCTTCATTATTTTGTATCCATCATAGTTACGCTTGGATTAACCATACGGTTGACCTCCAAATTGAACATACCTAGTGTATTTGAGGAATATATAGGTCCCATACGTAATCATAAAAATTCCCAATAACCATAAAATAATCATCAAGCAAGAATACTTGTATTAAACATTTACTTTGAATTTCGTAAAACTAGAAGATTAAAAGAGGATTTTATATAAAAATTCACATAAAAATAACATATAATTGATATGAAAATGATTATAACAAAAAGAATATGTGTATAGACTATAAATAATCATAATAAACAATATATAAACAAGACTTCATCACAAAATTTATCTTAAAACCACACAATTAATGAAGTAGAAGGTTAACCTAAAGAATGGAAATTGGGTTAAGAATTCCATTACCTCAGGTTTGTCTTACATAAAACTTATTTAAGCCTCTAGTATAATGGTCAAAAGAGTGTTGTTAATATATTAAAGAAACATATTCATGTTTATAACACATTATATTATCCTTTCCTAACATCATCTCACCCTTTAATTATTCATATTTGATTCCTTCTGTTGTTTTGGGTGTGTTCTTTATATTGTTTCCATGGCCGGTTTGTATTTGATTTTCTTGTCACATGGAAATAAAATTCTAGAAGGGTAATGAAATGGTATTAATATATTTTAATAATATATAATGATACCGTAATTAATTTTTTATCATATATTATGATGGATCATTAGATAAAACATTAATTATATTTTTTAGATCATTTTTTGCAGTTCAGTTATAATCATGAACTTGTTTCATTATTTAATTTAAGGACACAAATAGAAGTTAATGATAGAACATAAAATAGGTTAAAAATATAATTTAAATTATTTTTCAACAATTAAAAGGGTTTTATGGTAATATTTGAAATAAGTAATGGAAATTTGAAACACATCATCAACGATTTTGGTAAATCATCACATCGTGGATAGTGTTTTTATTTTAAGAATAAGAGGGGGAAGAGAGGAAGAACTATAATGAATCTTTTACATGAACATTATAACGTGAAAAATACATTATATTATGGAGATTTAATACCTCTTATATATGTATAGGGGAATATTGTATAGGAAAAGAATGGAATTGAAAAGAAAACATGTGAAATAGGAAGAGGATTCTTACATCTGGATCTCTTCTCCTTGATATCATCCTTAAGTCCTTTGGTATTGGCCATTTGGTGAGACCAACAAGTCTTGGACATTGGGAGGAGTCGTGAGAAGGATATTTGGCAGAAATTATTCAATGATCAGGGCTTGGGAGGTGTGAGAGGAATATGATATTGGGGGTAGTATTTATGTTGGAGGAGAGGATGGATTTTTCATTATTTTAATCATTATTAAAATATTTTAGCTAAAGAATATAAATTTTCTTGATTAATGTGACCCAAAATAGTAATAATTTAATCTATGTTAAAAAAAGCGGTCTTAAATCATCCTTGCATCACCAATGATGTAGTAAAATAAGTATTTAGTATTTATCATAATTTATTGTATTTTACAACACATAAAAAGGTCAAGAATTTTAGAAAAATAAAAATTATTCCCTCCAACAATTTATTGACGTGTAGAATTCAAAAATGAACTCCATTTTTTGAAAATACGTTTATAGATATTATTAACATAAATTTTAAATAAAATCATAATTTATTCCAAAATCATAATTTAAAATCTATAACTCGATTTTTATACCTTGAAAAATTAATCAACATCTCTTTATCTTATAACCTTAAGAAAATAAAAACCTAATATTATTTACTATTCATAAGGTTAATATTATTATTAATAAGGGTTTGTTATTATTCCACAAAAAATAAGTTGGTTCTATCAGACTCCAAATAACATACTGATCTCAACTATAGATGACCGTTTTTGGAAATTCAAATCATAGAAGCAGCAAAATTATGTTTAAAGGCTAGTTATAACTATCGACTTAAAACAATGTTTCAGGATATTCAATTTATTTTTTTAAAACCTTGGTGTGTTACATAATTAGACTGGACTGAGTCCAACAGTGGATTGGATTCACTCTATATTCCTATAAACATAGTGGTAGTGTCCCATAGTGGATTGGGTTCACTTTTCATTCCCTTTCATATTATTTCATAAAATATCAAGAATTTTCCAATTCATTTAAGGGATATATAATTTTTTCCCACCCATCACATACTTCAAACCATAAATTTTTGTGGAAAAACATCAAAACACATTCATAATATCAACATAACTTAATATACATGTGGAAATAAATGGGGTTCATGAAAACATCCTTAAAACAACATCTGAATAATCCATCTAAAGAAAGAAAAATTAGATGATTTCATTATTTCATATCTCTATAAATTCATAACCATCATTAAATGATGATGACATATACGAAACATATCTTTTATTGAAGAATTAAAAATATCCTATAATAAATAAGAGAAAATAAAATATTCTTTTGGCCAATTTAAAAAAATTCAAAAAACTGGATATTTTTACCTTATCAAAACTAAGGAAACTTTAAATAACTCATAATAAAATTTAAAATTTATGATGTTTATAATATTTTTTCAGCTTTTATAATTTAAAAAACACACTTTTCATGATTTTTAAAGAAAGTCAGAAAAAAAATTTGAAAACAAATATCAAAAGATAACTATTATTAATTTGTAAATAAATTAAAATATAGTAGAAAACTAAATTAAAAACATTTAAAATTAGATATTAACTTTTTCAAAATAATTTTTAACAGCATGGATATAAAAGAATAGCTTCCTATCCAAAACAAAGAAATAAGGTTTACTTTTATTAAAACTATTTTTTCAATATTGTTGAGTAGAAAAAAGAAAATAAATGAGACTAATAATTGAAAAATCATAAAACTAAAACTAAATTCCAAGATAAAATATGGTTTTTAGGTGATAAAAACATATAATTTCACATAAGTTAAATTAAAACACAAACAATCCTGATAAAAATGAGATTGTAACATAAAATCGTACTTTAAGACATGAAATGATGTAAATGCACTCTAACATATTTTATAATAATTCTAAAATTATTATAAATCCATAACTAAACCATATTTATACTTTTATTACTAAACACCATTCCTATATAACCCATTTATAAGAAATTCTATGTTAAAATAAATATTTTTGTCTTAATTGTTCAGTTTCCCATGAATGCTCTAGTTTGATGGTTTTGGTCATTTAACCTTAGTAATTATTTTATAAGCTCCAAAATGCTAATCATGTTAAAATTAACATATTTATTCATTATATACACTTTTATAACTATTAATTAATGGCTTCCATGAAAAACGAAATACATCATTTCATGGAGATTGTCGTGAGTAAGTATTAATGAGTGATGTTTTCATTTTAAAAATGGATGAAAGAGAATTAGCGTAGATAAAATTTAACATTAAAATAATAATAATTATTATTATTATTATTATTATATAATTATTATTTTTCTTCATTAATTCCATCCTAATTATCATCCATGTGATATGATAATGGAAAATAATATACATCACTTCGTAAAGATGGTAGTTTGTACATATGAATGAATGGTGTTTTCATTTTAAACCTGATTGAGTGGTGAGAATGTAGATATTATATTATGTTTAAAGAATCATAAATATATCATAAATATAATATATATTAATTAAATTCTTCTATATAACCATCCATGAGAGGTGGTAATGAAAAATATTATACATCACTTAATGGAGAGGGTAGTATATATGTATGAATGAGTGTTTTTTTTATTTTCATTAGATGGAAAGGATGTAGATAATGATTGTACGATTAAAATAAAAATATCAATAAATTAAATATAAAATTTTCATTATGTTTACATGGTTGTAATATATTTGGATTAGGATTAATAAGAAATAAACTTGAAATTGGTCAGTAAAGAAAATTACACGTTCTTTGGGTATCTCCATTTCTTTTACATCTTAAGACATCTTATGTTGGTCATTTGGTGAGAAAAGAACCTCTCAGATTTGGGTGGGAGATTTTTTATGTGATTTTTTATGTTTTTTTAGACTTAAATTTCTCATAGTGTTTTGATAAGTGACCATATAGAGCACACTTTTATAGGTGATGGGAATAGAACCCATGTACATAACCTTAATTTTAAAATAATATAAAGTAATCATAATTATAATGTGGTTTAAAAGAATCCAAATTTTTATATAGTATAGTTTAAGGTTAAAATACATTAAGAAACCAATTTATATATTATTTATTGATATCTTCAAGCTTTATCCCTTTATTTTATCCTTAATTGAATTAAAATTTTGTTTACTCTGGTAGCTAGTTTTTATGAAAATAAATAAATTTTAACATATAACAAAATTTGGAGATGAAAATTTGGAATATATAATATATTATATTATATTCAATATATAAAGGTGGTATAAATTAATTCAAATATTCATTCACAAAACATGTAAAAAATAGAAATAATGTATCTTTTAGCATAAAAATGATTTCACTCTCATTATTTTCCTAGTAATTACCATTAAATGAATTTATATTTATATTATTGAATATATTATCTACATATTTTGATAAAATTATTTATAAATATTAATTAATTTAATTTTTTAAGATAAAATAAATTGTGCATAATAAAAAAAATTAAATATTTCTTATTTACATTCAAATGATTATATCTTTATTTAAAACCAACTGATAAATAATTTATGAATGATAATTTATTATTTATATATACAAAAAATTTTATTCCATAGTTTAAATACTCAAAATAAGATATGTTATCTTTTAAAACATATAAATAAAATAGTTTTTCTAAAAAAAACATCTCCCTTTAGCCAAGAGTTGTTGGACTAGTATGTCATATAATTAATTAACCATTTCATGTATGTCATGAAGTGATATTATTATTTATTACATAAATTTTATCAATAAATTTTATTTTTTTTATCAAAATTATTAAACCTATAAAACATACATAATTCAACAAAATGGAATCAATATTATTTTCATAAGTGAATTTAACCCATTTTTACAAAGTCATTTATTTTATCAATTTCATTTATCTATTAAATAATATATTTTATTATTAACTCAAGTTTAGTATTGTGTGCATCACGAGTCAACTAATTTATTGAATTTATTAAAAAAAATTATATTCTAAAATATTAATGTGTTATTATAACACCCTAAAAAAATTTTATAAAAGAATATTATTCTTGATATCTAGTTTATCACACAACTACAAGATTTAATAAAATTTTGATATACTATACAAATATTTTTATTTAAATATGGATATTATATACTATAAAATATATTAGAGAGAATTAATAATAAAAATTTAATTATGAAATATTTATAAAATTTTGATACTCAATAAAATTGTATTGATTGATTCTTATGAAATAAGAACTCAATTTTTAGTAATGTAATTTTATTCTTTAAAAATAGGTTTTCTTCAATAATGGGTTTTAATACTTTTTGTGAGTATAATATTATAATTATTTTCTACCACTTTTAGATATTTTATTTATTATAGATGAAATAACTTTTGAATTAATAATTCTAAAATTATCTTAGGGGAAAATTATGGGTTTTTTTGAAATGATTAGTTTTTCATTTAATTGTGAAAAATTAATGATTTTACAAAAAAATGTTTTTCCAATCAAATATTTATAATTCACCATTTTTTGGAATTTATTTTAAATTAAATTATTTAATTTCTATTAAGAATTATTCAATTAATGACATTATAATTTATATTATGCTTAATTTTTGTATAAAAAATATATATATTAAATATATTTTTCTTGAAAAATCATTTTTCACCCCATTTTTATGGTTTATATTAAAAAAAATTTATTCCACATAATATAAACTAATTTGATAAAATATATTACATATTTTTAATCATGAAGTTAATATTTTGAAAAAAGTTCAACTTAATTTTTTTATAATGAATATTAGAAATGGTAAATATTTATCACCTCACTAAGGGTAAACTGTGTAATTATAGTTAAAAATTATGTGATATGGCTTTATAAATATATATAATAAATTACTTATTTCTCTTGGGAAACTTTATTTCAACCTAAAAAATTAATATATTTTAATATATGGCATTTTGGTTCCATAATTCTCATATAAAAAATGCTATATTACATTAAAAATTGGAAAATTTAAAAATTTCATTATATTTATTTTAATTTATATTATATGGTCACATATGGATAATAATATTTTATGAATAAATATTAAAATGTATTTTTCACTTAAATTAATATTTTTTATGATGTTAATTTATATTTAATTATTAATAGTGTTATAATTACCTGAAATTCTTCCATAAAGTTGACATAGGGCTTATGAAAACAATAGAAAAATCAATGTAATAGATTTGAAAACAATATATTGTAATTTTTTAGGATGAATTATAGTTTCACATTAATTTTATAGTTAATAATAATTTATAATTTATTTTGGAGTAGTTTATATTATAATTCCACACCTATTTTGATGTCTTTAAATTCAAAACTTGTGAATACTTCTTAAAATGAATTTAATGGTATTATATATAAAATAATATATTATTAAATGGTTTATAAATCATAAAAATATTGAAATAGGAAAATGAAATGGGATATGGTTTAAAATTGTATACCTTGAACCTTTTTGAGACAATTTTTACTTTCTAATTAAATTTATAACCCTTTAGTTTTGATAAATTTATTACTAAGATTAAGTTTAAATTTATTTAACAAAGGGGTTAATTAAAGAGATAAGTTTTCAAATTACAAAAAAACCTATCCAAATTTTATTTTATTATTTGATTTCAACATTAATATGTCTTTTTTCAAAAAAAAACGTTTATCATCATTCACATGATAAAAAATTATTTTATTTGAATATTTAAAGTAATTCTTAATTTTTAATTTGATTCACTATAAAAGGTATACTCCTTTACTCTATTATTCACACAACCTTGATCCACTTGGCTCAACCTTCCCTTGTAAAAATATCTTCTTGACATCCTTATACATGTTCAATATGGTATATTCTCTCCAAATTCCACTCCTATGGTAGTTATTAAAAGATACAATGGAAGTTATTAAAACATGATGAGTTAAAGAACGTATGTGGAAATTTTCATTATGAGGAATTGGATTTCTAGTAAAATTTAATTTTATATAGGACTTAAGTTATTTTCACTAGAAATTTCTTTTTTTATATAAACTAATTAATGGGTGTATTTTATCATTCTTTTATAAAATTAATGTGTTTAAAAATATTTTTCTAGTTCTTTCCTTCAATGTTTCATTGGTTTAAAAGATATCATGTCATAATAGTCACTTTTTCTTAGACCCTCATTTCTAATTCTATAATGATTCATTATATAAATATTTTTCCACCATATTTATGTTCTTTAAAAATTATTTTTAATGATAATATTATACTTAATAGTGTTTTTAGAATAATTTTAAACAATGTTTTCCTTTATTTGTGGGGGTTTTAAAAGATATTTCCTAAATTTTTTCTAAATGGGTTATTTTTAACATTTTATAAAAAAATGAACATAATTTTTTTAATGTATATAGAATGAGCGGAATTTCCCAAAATCAGGACTGTTATTCTTTAACAATCATTCTCTTCATGTTTTAACTGTTTTTTCAAAAGAATAACCCATTTTATATTATTCTGAAAATTTTTATCTAAATAATTTTTTAAGAAAAGTGATTTATATCATTATATTGATATAAAGCCCTAAAAAGGATTTCATATGTGTTAAATGGAATTTTTTATAATATTTTCTAATTTAAATAACATATCATATGATATTTATGAATGTTATAGTACATTTAAATTATTTTGATGATGAGTAATCCGAATATAGCTCTCTAATTTCATTGGGTAGCGATTTAGTTCTATGGAGATTTATGTTCGAATTCACCAATTAGGTTGCCTCATTTATAATTTTTTTATAAGGGTTTGAATAAGATGATGTCTTGAACAACATAAATTACATATCTACTCATTATAAATATTTTTCATGGAAGTATTTTTTATTTTATAAGTTATGAGAATGATCTTTATTTAATGGAATAAATATTCTCTTTTATGAGTAAAAAATAATTTTTTATAGAAAATATTTTTCAAGGTTTCTAATATTTTTTATGATATAGTATTTAATATTATTTTACCATTATGTTTTCTTGTAAATATTTTTAAGAAAAAAATTGGGTGGTAAACATGATTCATTGCATAAGTAAATTATTATTTGATCTCAATTTTTATTATGTTAATGGAAAACTCTCTTATATAATCTTGTGGTTTTGAAATAGAATAAATGGTTTATTTTCTTTTTTTACTTCCCTTACTAATATTTTTTTTCTCATACAATGTTTATAAATTTTTTTATATGTATTAATTTGGAGTAATATAATATCACACATCTATATGAGATGAAAAGTAAAGAATTAATTGGAATTTTTTTTAATTAGACAGGTCGACTTTTGATGGGAGAATCCAAACAGTTCTCTGAGAGTTATAAAGAATCAAGGAAATATGATTAGATGAGTAATGAGGAGATAAATATATCATGGGTATTTTGGTGATCCTCATTTGATTTGGGTTATTTTTTGAGGGGGTTTAGAGTTTTCTGGATAGGTTATACTATTTATTGTGTATGGTTTAGAAATCATGTGACATTGTGATGATCTAGATATTTTTATGTCATTTTAAAAAAAATGATGGTTAATATTCATAGTAATATAAGTATTTAGGTTAAATTTTGTGATCTAAAATATAGATTGTATGAGGTCCCAAGGAAACATTCATGGTATCTTCATGGTTTCTAATAAATCCTGTGCCTTTCTGTAAAGGGGAGGTAGTGTTGACAGTACAGTTGGTGCATGGTTTGTCTAAAAAAATGTCATAACAATTTAAGGTATTAATTGAATCCTAATTAATTACACACTATTTTGAAAATTGTGTGACCAAACCATATATCTTCCTAAATTTTCATTAAAATTGGTCAATAATAAAATTCCCATCATGTTTTTTATCTCCTCCCTCATATTCCTCCCCTATTAGGTGAGAAAGAACTGGGGTTCTCCCAACCACTTCCACATTCACTGGACCTTGATTTTTGGGTGTGTTTATGGTTATCTTTAAGAATTTTTTATGTTAGCATCACTCTTTGATATCATTTTATCGCTTCCTTCTTTCTCCTCACTTATTTTGGAGTTTTATGGTCAAGTTTTTTTATTATTCAACCAGATCATAGAGGAATCATCTGTTTATCAAGGGAATTTTTGTTGGAATTTAAAGAAGAGATTCCAAGAAATGTTTCATAGGTAATTGTGTGATGTTTCATTAAGTTATGCATTCATGGTAAAAAAATTTAGGTTTCCCCAATTATTTAATTTAATATATTATTTTAATGGTATTTATTCTTATGCGTTTTCCAATGAATGGTGTTAGGAATGTGTTGTGAACAACCCATAGTAGTTAAATAAAGTTTCTATGAGTTTTGATCACCTAGTGAGTTTTCTTTTATTATGATGGGATTATGTTTAATTAATTGATTAATTATAATTTCTATAATTAATTAATTGGTGCTTCTTCGCGTGAGGTTAGAGCATGGTTGGTTAAGGAGAGCTTTTTTGGGCATTGAGGAGTTTGGAAGATGCATAGACAGACCTTTGTATGGTCATTGAAATTTGTAAATTTTAGGAAATTATTCATTAAATGGGGTAGGTAGTCTTAGAGCTTTAACTATAGTCTTGATAATTTACTAACATGTGTACGGGGTATGTATTGTAAATCCCATTTCTGGCGTGTTTTTATCCTGGGTTTATGTTAATTTTTTTTGACATTTAATTTATTGCCTGATATCTTCCAAGGATCCCATCAGTTATATTGGTGTTTAATAGAGATAACTTTTGGTCTCCCAAAGGGTTCATCATTTCCTGAAATTATAAAGTCAAATTCTAAATGGAGAAGTGAGAGGGATATGAGAATAACCTAATTAAGTCTGTTGATTGGCTTGGTTGTAGGGTTAAGTGGTACTTTGTTGGTATTGATAATATATTTTTAAAAATATATTGAAAGGATTAATTGGAATTACTTCTTATGAAATTCTTTTATGAAAGGACTACGAGGATTTTAACATGGTTATAAACATGTGAGTAATATTTTGATCCAATTTTGGTTTCAAGGGCTAAAACTTTTATTTGAAATAGATATTTTTTTGAATTGAATTATTGACTACTATGTGGTTTGAATAATGGTTTCTTTGTTTAAATTGATTTAATATGTTGACTTTTAATAAGCGAGGGCATTCCCTTTTGTAAAAAAATCCAGGATGGCTATTTTGAGAGTTTTTATAGAAAGTATGGATGGAGTCGTGATTTAGATGTTAAGGATGAATAATCCCATTCTTTGGTGATCTAAAAATACATAAAATTAATTTTTTAATGTTTTCCTTAAAGAATAAAATGTTTTGGATGTTTATTTGGGTAAGACCTTGAATTTGGAATATTATGGGATGGATTATGATGTCGTACATGGCTATCGTAATTTATGGTTTATGATGTTTGACATGGATATCCCCATCCCTAGTTTAGGATATTAGGTATGGTGATCCTCATTTATGGTTAAAGGTTGTAGATTGATTACCATTCTTATAGTTTAAGGTTGGATATGTCATTCCACATGTGTTGTTGAATTGGGAAGGTGACAATACATATCGATGAGTAAGGATGTTGGATATAATGCTCTGTACCGGTATCTAAATTTTTGTACCTGATTTAGGTGTTAGACCAAGGATCCAAGAACAATTGATATTAAAATTTGGTTGAGGTTCCATGATGAAACATTGGGAACTAATATCAAAATATTATAATATAGACACTTTGGATAGATATTTTATGCTTTGTGATTTAAATGATAAATTAAAATCCCCTTCCATTATTTATAGAATCTATCACCCTATGTTTTATGACTTTGCTAGAAAATTTTCGTCGATTAAGGTTTGTTTGGTTATAGAGTCACTTATAACCTAAGTGCTAATGGGTTAATCACTAAATGGTTATTTTGAAATGTATCTATTTTATTATACTATTTTTTATCCAATTGATTATCTGTAGACATTATTGATTTGATTTTTATTTTCTTTAAACACCATTAGTGGTGGAATACTTATTTTAACTCACACCCTACTCAGGATTCCACTTCACATTGGTACCCAAGTATCACTTACATGTTTATTGTAGTCATATGTTTCGGATGAGGACTTGATGGTGATTTTTTCATGATCTGAATAAATATATCGGATGGTATCAGGATACTGGATATGGTTATGTTTAGAGGTACATGATATCCATTTATATTGTTTATTATTTTATCAACAAATTTTGTGTAATGGTCCAATTTTCAATCATTTTTATGGGTGTTATAGTTGTTTGGGCCATACTAAATTTCATTAGTTATTTAGTCATGTTTATATTTTTAAGCTTTAATTTCTACTTTATTTGATATATTAGAATTAAATAATTCTTTTTGATTACTATTATGTGTATTATTCATGGTTATTTATCTTATTATTATACACTTTGATATGGGGGAATAATTACCCCAGATTACAAAATTTCTCCCCCACCTCTAGTATATAGCCTCTATTGTACAAGTATGGTTCTTGGAGTCATGTGGTGAACTGGATTGATGCACTATCTCAGTGGCTCTTGGGATAGGATGTTACAAATTTGAATTAGAGAAATTTATTTCCTATTATTTTCTATTTTACTAGACTGAAGATATTGGAATGTGTTTGAGCCTGTGATGGATATCAGACTTTTTCATCCTAAAAACATGTACTAGTAGTAAGTATAGGTTTCCAAGGATAATATTATTATTCTGATTTGTGATCTTTAAACTATATTGTATTTTATCTTCATGATATATACATATTGTATGGATTTGATGATTTATGATGTATTTTCCCCTTATATTTCTAGAAAGAAGCATGTGACTCAGTTTCTACTCTTATACTATAATGGCAAGAGGAATCCCATGCATTATATCAAGAATTTAGTATTCACATGGCATATCAGTGCTTCTATGTGTGATTTCACTAAATATAGAGGAAAAGTTGTTTCAAGTGCCATCAAATTCCCATATGGTATTTTACCATATATGTTTCTAAAGGAATTATACTCATATCTATTTAATTTAATATTTATTTTTTTAATGGAAGGTTATTAGAATCTATGATAATATTCTTGTTAATTTGGACAATGACACAATCCTCTTACACAGTAGGTGCAGTGACACTAGTGGGCCATCTTTAAATAGGTGTATAATCAATGGACACTTATGGTTGAATATTGCTTGAGTATGATTGTGCAGCCTGGTCCTACAAGGAGAAATATCATGTACACATTCATGTAGAGGAAGGATTCTCTAGTTCTGGGTGACTGTTTTTGCATGTGACATCCTTCATATGTGAGACCTCTGAAATTAGTGTCTTATTATGTTTATTTTTTGTTATGATAGGATGGGATCATTTTTTATATTGGTGAGTTTTATCCATCTGTGAGAGATTATATACATAGATGGTAATACATAGATACTTGTTTGATTGCTTTACTTGTGGGGCTAGGTGGTAGATCCTAGTAACATTCTTAATGTGACACCAGTTTAGGGAGTTAGTGTCATGTGAATTTTGAGATTTTATCCGTGAGAGGGATATCATGAGTTTTTTGTACCATTTGGTATGTGGATATGAGGTGGATGTTTTGGGACTTTTTAAAATGGTGCATTAAGGTTTTATCCATGTAATGGGTTTAGGTTCATTAGATACATTTTCTTGTAGGGAGAACTTGAGTGTTAGTCCTTAAAACTTTTGGTTGGTTTCAAGAGGGGAATGCTTATTTGGGTACCTATCTTGGGTGATGTTTATGCATAACGGATGTTCCTTGTAGTTATGTGACTAATTAGGATCACTAGAGTTTCTCAAGGATGGGTAGTTTTATTATGTGAAAGTTTAATTTGGGTAATGACCATATAGGTTAGGTAGACCTGTTATTATAAAATTATGACAAAAATGAATATTTCTGGTTTCTTTGAGATTAAAATCACTTTGATTGATAATGATTTTGTAGAACAGGTTGTTTTTGAAGGGAATGAATTGTTGGGTGTATGGCATATTTTTCTCTGGATGTGTCTTCAAGAAACCTATGGGAGCATAAGTGATCCAAGTGGGAGTTTTGAAAAATTATTATGTTATAACTCGTCGTGCCTATTGTCTTAGCATGGTGAGTAGCCTTTAGCTTTGGGAAGCACCATATATTCTTTATATCGGGGGATATGGGCATATGGGAAAGGAATATATAGTGTTGAAGAAATGTGTGATGATTTTTCATGATATGTGACTCACTAGAGTCATAAATATGTTCTATGATTGGGTAACACAAGCTTTTTTCATGGTTCAGTGTTATTGGGATTTTGGACTTATGAGATCATGGTGATGTGCAGTGTAATTCAGCTTGTGTGTCAGATGTTATGGGATCATACACTCAAGGTTCTCTAGTTAAGGTGGTACTTGTAAATAGTATGAGAATTGATGTGTGTGTGATGATACGCTTGTGGATAGGGAGTCATGGGGACTTCTCTTGGGTTTCTCATGGTCTTTTAGTAATAGGTGACATTTGAAATAGAAGATTTTTTTGTGGTATGTTTTATGACATCTTAGGGTACTCTTAGTCAAGATACAATCATATCTAACATCTAGATATCATCCTAAGTACACTAAGATATAATTTTCTATATGTTAAGATATTGGAATGTCATTTTTTGTTTTCTGAAGGTCCTCTTTGTATATTATGCTCATGGAGTGATGTAAGTGATTCCATATGGTAGGAATATCACTATTATCCAACTATCGTTAAGGTCATTATAATAGACAAGTTAATAGTGAATTTTAGGAGTACCATTCTTAAAATAAAAAAATATGTGATAGTTGTTGTCTTATTTTTTTTGTTCATGTGAGAGAGAGATGGTCACATATAATTATTAGGGTGGTAGTGAATAGAATATCGGTTATATTGGTTGGATTATATTGAGTTCAGTGGTGACAATTACACTCTTATAGTGGGGACTTATGTGTTGGTCACAATGGTATGTTCCTTATGATGGAGGGTTCACAGGTGTATATAAGTGGTCTTGGATTAGACATGGGGGAATTGTGATTCCAGTAAGGAACTTATGGGGAGTGTGATTAAATTACATATGCAATTTTATTAGGAAACTGGATGTGGTAGATGATCGAGCCCAGAATTGGATTTGGGAAAAACGTCATTCTAAAAAAATGTCCTTGTGTTGAGGGTGTATCATTGATATAGTAGATCATGGTGAATGTTTGAGTCAGTGGTGGTTCTATCTATAGAATCTCATAATGATTCAGGTATAGGATCTAGTTGGTTTATTTGGGTGGTCATTGAATACCTCTAGGTGTAAAAGCATCTTGGTCATATGAGGTGGCAATGTTTTGATAGTTGGAGTATGGTGTCTTCATGACGAGTCAAATAAGGATAGCCCAACATGGGTTAGTATATGGAAGTAATTTGGTGATTCATAAACCATATCTAGTGGTTCATCTTTAAAATGCTATATATTTCCAGAAACTAATCCCATAATTGAGGAAAATCATTTTTGTTCTTATTTTTTTGAATGGATGGTGGGTAAGTTTCCACTCCAGTTTGACTCTAATGATGAGGATGGGAGCCAATGTTGAGAATTATTCTCATGGGTATTGGTTTTGGAATTTTGGTATCCATTTCGACATAGTTTGGAGGACAATTTTGAGGATCTATTGGGTTTTTCCTATGGTAGAGGTTCCAAGCATTAAAAATAAGTGTCTATAAGAAGAAGCATAGAGTAGGGAGCACAAAACTTCTATTGAATGATTAGGCAATGACATAATATGTGCTTTAGTTGGATGGGAACATGTATCCACTATCATAGTGTTTTAGTTTTGACAATGGGCATTTGATTAGGAAATTTGATCACGAATAAAAACAATAACCCAAAAATAACCAAATGATAATTTTAATTGGATTATCAAATGATAATTTTTTAAATAAATTATAAAATTTTGATTAATAAAATTATCGAAGTATAATATTGAAAAAAATTGTTAATTAATAATTATAATGTTTATCAGTGAATACTTTTTCAAAATAATTATTAAAAGGAAAAAACATTGAATTATTTTAGGTTTTCTACAAAAAATCAATTGATATTTATTATGAAATTATGAACATGAAAATTTGTTAGGTATAATTACATCCACATAAATTGTTTTTAAATGATAATTTTAAAAATTACAAATTATCGTAAAACTTTATAATTTAAATTATAAATTATAAATTATAAATTATCATCGTAGGTGATAATGTAAATGAAAATATGAAAATTATTTAGGAAAGCGAAAATATCATCACATCTAATATTTAATGATAATTCTAAAACTATCTATGAGAGATAAAGTATCATCATCTGTGATATTTTATTTATTTTTGAAATAAAATAGTAGTTTTTGGTTCTAGGGACCCTTGATGATCTTGGAGTGTCGATACTCCTATAATAAGGCCATTAAATGGTGATCTTTGCTGGTATATTTTCTTACCTTTATTCATCAATGACTTTTTGAGGTAGGATGTTCCTGAAATTTGTGGGCTCTTTTACACATTATACAATTAATATGATTATGCATATACTTATTTTTTATGATTGCATTTGGGTGAGTGTGTAGCCATGGAACCTTTATGTTACACTTGATTCCATGATTACATTGTTGATTGTTATTCATGTTTTATATTGACCACATGTATTGTGTGTTCTACTATACTTATGATGATATGTCATGATTTATCATGTATCTTATCATACTATATATGCTTTGTGGTAATGTTCTTGGAACCAATTATTGGTGGACCATTTTTACATATTATACCTTGGAGGGGGAGTATGTATGGAATACGATAATGATGATGAGGGACTTTTGTATATGGTATGGATATAATTATTCCTTGGTGATTACATGTGATGCACTCAATGACCAATGAATTTTGATTAGCTATTGAGCCCTAGTATAAACTCAATTATGAATTGATGTTGGTTAGCTCTCAATCACAAGAATTTTACTCTTTGACAAATAGATGATGAATAGATCATGATCCCAAGTATATCCCTCGATGAATAAAAAATTCAAATCAGCTCTCGATACCTAGTATGTCACTCAATGAATAAGGTATGTCTATTATCTATCGATCCCTATAATAAACCGCCAATATAACCTTATTGATGAGAACTGATGTTGAATTCCATGACCACATGACATCAGGTTACATGATTAATTATCCTTATAGATAATCCTTGATTCTTATAACAGCTTGATTATTCATCTGAAATAGAGTTGAAGAAGGTATGGTTGAGGGTTTGTGGCATCATGGTTATTACATAGCCTCTTTGTTTTGTATTGTGAGTTATTATTCTTGTTACACATTTATTTTATTAAGGAATACACTATTATAATTGAGAACATTTTATTATGGATTTATTTTTGGTGTCTTACTAGTTCTAGTACCCACAACCTACTTAGGAATTTAGATGTGCTTGTATATTTTTACAAGGGATCTAGATAATTGGAAGGACCCTATTGTGGATAACTGAGTAGGGGAGCGTGGAACTAGTAATAAAACGAGACAAACTCGAGAGGATCCACTATTTATTTATTTAATTTGTATTCTTTTTCTTCTAGAGATGATTTACACTTAAAGGAGATTATTTATTTTTATTACATGTATTCAGTCTTTAATTTTCCATATATTTTCTCTTTTTATTTATTATATACTTTATTGTTTATTATTGATCGTATGATATGATATTGAAGGTATAGTATCCCCAATGAAAAATTCAGGTGCTCACTACTGGTCAGAAGACACTTTCGTATGGGGAGATACATATGAGGTCATGTTATATTCCATATCGAACCCATTGATTCGGGTTGGGATGCTAAATTTTTAATACCAAGATTTGGAGGTTGTGCCTTAGTTCTGTTTTAGGCATTCAAAAACTATATGTTGTTGTTGGCTCTAAATAGGTATTCATTTAACACAGGGGGTATCAATGGATGTCCACCAATACTCATTGGTGATTAGTAGTGTTATGGTCAGAGTTTAAAATCACTTTATTCTGTATGAGTTGAAATTTGAAGAGGGAAATTGAATTTTCATTTATCGGACAAGTCAAATTTTGATTTGATACCCATAAAATCTCATTCAGAGTTGGAATGCCTCATAGAAATTATTTTAGATAAGGTATTAGTCTTGGAAGGTATATTAGGCATTTCGATAAGCCATAGGATATTTGGGATAAAATTCAGGGGGTTTTAGAGTTTTTCTTCTAGGTTTCAAAGTTTGGTGTGCATGGTTTATGAGAAATTGTGTGGCACCTGAATGTTCTGGGTAATGTTATTTATAGTTAACATAGAATGGTTAAGTTTCATGGTTAGAGAACCTTTGGGGGTAAATTATATGATCCAATGGAGAATCTTTGTGAGTGGTGGAGAGCCAAAGGCATGACACATGGTCTATGCACAATTTCAGACAAGTTGTTCACCATTCTTTAGAGGGATGGAAATTATTATAAAACAACTAGTCTATTATTTTTTTAACTATGTAGCCTAACTATTTTATTCATATCTTAATGGAAAATTAATATTTCATATTTGAAAAATATTTTATAAAGCCATTCAACAAAATAGTGATTATTCCCATATTTTCAACAAAAGGTGGAAATAACAAAAATTAACCATCATATTTTCTAGCCACACCCGCCTCTTCTTCCACCATTAGGATTGTTCAGACCAATGGTTCTCCCAACCCTTTCCTATTTCTCCGACTATAGTTTTGGGGTCTATTTGTAGTTATATTTGAGTTTTTTTTAAGATTATCATCACCCTCTAACAACCTATTCTATATTTCTACTCCCACCCTCTAATTTTTTTGTTATTTTTTCTATGTCTTGTTGATTATTCCACTAAATCATGGTGGAATCATTTGTTTCTCATACGTATTTTTTTGGATTTCATAGTGGAGATACTAAGACAATTTTTTCATGTCATTTCATGGAGTTTCATTAAAGTTTTCATTCCATGAAAATTTTCTTATATTTCTCCTAATGATTTAATTTAATTGATTTTTTAATTGTATCAACTCTTAGATATTATCACAGAAATAGTGTTGGGGGTCTATTATGTACCACCTATAGTGGTTTTATAGAGTTTTGATAAGATGAGTTGGGTTTTAATTTATTTATTAATTATAAGTGTTTTAGTAAATTTATTATTTTTAATTCAGGTTAAGTTAGTGAAGTTCCCAGTCAGGATCCAAGTATCACTGAGAGGGGGAGGGGGTGAATCAGTGATAACTTTTTCTTTTTAAGTTTCCCCTTTTTGAAACAACATTCGCCTCCTGTTAAGGAGTTTCTTCCCTGCTGAACACACACAACCACAGGAACACAAGATTTACAAGGATCACTACTCAACAAGAGTAGCTACGTCCTTGGTATGGTACGGAAACAATCCAGTACCACACAATCCACTAGAAAACAATCCTTTGATGTGGAATACAACGAGTAGGATATACCCTTACACTCGTGCAGCACTTTGAAAACAATCCAATAGTGCGTGTTCTCCCTCTTAGCACAAATAGGGTAACACAATGTTTCAGTGCTTCTTTACAATTAAACATATGTATTCTCTGAAGTACAAATCTTCACTTTCTTACCCAGAATCCAGTAAGAACTCTTTTACGCACTACTGAATACGTGCGAAGACCCAAAATAGTTCGCGCAGCCTTTAGAGTGCCTTGCGCGCAATTCAAATGGTTTGCGCATAAGAATCCCTTTTGGCGTGAAAAACGTTTTCGCGCAACTTTCCATTTGCGCACAACTTTTTCTCTTTTCGCGCAACTTCTAAATTTTCGGCGCAGCTATCCTCTTTTTAGACAAACTTATTTCTTTTCGCGAAACTCACTTAGCGTATAATTTACGTGCACCAGAGCTCAGGATTTCTTCTAAGTGTCGAGCATAAACAAATGAGAAGGGTTAGCCTCATATTTATAGGCATTTTTGACCCCGCATGAAAAACACTAATCCGTGCGTAAAACCTCATCCATGTGTGTAAAAACGCTTTTATACAACTTCATATTTCGCACCATGCTTCAATATTTCGCGCACCTCATGCCTTTTCCGTTTTTCCTCCTTCTAAGTATAAAACACCTATTGCGCGCAAAATTCCACACCGCGTTCCATATTGCGTGAAAACCCAATCTTCCCTGCGATATCAGATTTCGTGCACTGCTCCAATCTTTCACGTGTTTTATGCATTTTCCAATTTATGAGATTCTGATCTCGAAACACCTTTTGCGCAAAATCTTCATTCCTCAATTTTGCGCACCATGCCAATATTTCGTGAAAACTTCACTGTTCGCACAGCCCGCTGATATTATGCTCACAACTTTCTTTTTCACGCAGCCCTTAGCAAGATGTCCAGATTGATCACATCTTTCACAATAAGTTTCCAGTGGTTGGAATCTATTCTCAACTTTCACACCAGCCTTCTCAGATATCTTCTGAAACTTATTTATAGATCTTCTATTTTGAAAGCATTGAATCCCCCTCAATCCTTGTCTTTCAAAACTTTTAGAATAGTTGTAATGTTGTTGGTTGAACCAACACATACTTGCCATGTGTCCGAATCCACCACAATACCAGTAGTAACCATAGAAAAAATATTTACCTCTGAAACCTTTATACTGAATGGATTTGTGAACACGCTTCTCAAAAACCATCATATTTTCATTTGTAACTCTCTTCTTCAGCTCAGATTCATCAGAACCAGAAGTATTAGAAGTTTTTCTTGACTCAAGATTTTTATGCACTTCTGATTTTTCTGCATTGCTGATTTTGACCATGTACTTTGTCTTTCCATCCTTGTTCTTATCAAAACCAGTTTTGTCTTTTATTTCATCCTTTGAAGGTATGTTTTGCAGATCCTTGTTTGGTTCATTCTTACTGGAACATTCCCCAAATTCTGAGATAGAATTTTTGGAATTGATATTCATTTCTTTAGCTTTATGCGGTTTTTGTTGGACAAGTTCCAACTCTTCTTATTTTGCATTCAGCTTCAATTCAAGATGATTATTACGATTCATTGTATTCTCAAGATAATTTTTCAGATCATCAATCTCCTTTTCCATCTTTATTTTCTCATCAGTAAAACTTTCTTGATTGTTTACTGTGGAATTTTCATTTATTAACTTCTTTTTTTCTTTCTCAAGTTTTCTGATCTTCCTCAAACATTCCTTCAGCTCTTCTTTCAGATACTGTTCAAGTTTATTCTCTTCTTCTTTAGTACTACTACTCTCATAATCATCATTATTCACTATTGCAAAAAAGGTACTCTCTCTAGTTTTTTCAGTAGCAGATTTTTCTAATTCAGTCTCGCTATCATCATGTTATTCAGATTTTGAAAAAAAGCTTCTTCTTTTTTATTTAAAGAACTTTTTATTCTGACTTCTACCAGAATATTTATCTTTTCAACCCTATTTCTTCCATGAAATTCTTGGTCCTCTGTCTTCTTCATCACTGACGGCATCTTTCCCTTTTTGAGGGCAATTAGCCGCAAAGTGGCCAACTGCTCCACATTCAAAACATTTCAAAGGGAGTTTCCCTTTGTATTTCCTTGTTCCTCTTTTAAAAATTTTAGAAAACAAGGATAAAATTTCATCAAAATTTTGACATACCTAATTTTCAGAGTCAGATTCACCAGCTTCTTCATTAATAAGAATTTTCTTCAACTTCTCTTTCTTTTTTACCCTGAAAGACATTTTTATATCAGTTTTTGCTTTGATATTCATGCTCTTCTCTCTTCTCATCTCATAAATGATGAGAGTACTGTGAAAATAATCAAGAGATAATGTTTCTGAATCTCTGTCTTCTAGTGAAAAAACTTTAGCATCAAATTTGTCAGGCAGAATTCTCAGGATCTTTTCAACAACTATAGGATCTTATAACTTTTCACCAAGACATCTGATTGTACTGACAATGTCATTAACCCTAGTAAAGAATTCCCCAACAGATTCAGATTCTCCCATTTTCAAGTCTTCATACTTCAGCCTCCAGATTTTTAGTTTTTCCTTCTTTACTTTTGTATTTCCTTCATAGATATTCATTAGCTTATCCCAGATTCTTTTAGCAGTAGTGACACCTTTCACTCTTAAAAAATCACTCTCAGAAAGTGATGAGAGTAATGCATTTTTAGCTCTTCCATCATTCTCAAGATTCTTCTTATCGACAGGAGTAAGAGGGGCCTTGTCATCAATATCAGGAAATCCATCTGTTGTAGTTTCAAGAACTTCATATCCAAGAGACATAAGATACGACATCATTCTGTCCTTCCAGATGTGATAGTTCTTTCCATCGAAGATTGGAATCCCCTTACTGTTCACTCAATTTAGATTCTCCATCACAACTTCTCTTCAAATACTTCAGCAAAGAGTAAATGAAGGGAACCTGGCTCTGATACCAATTGAAGTTCCCAGTCAGGATCCAAGTATCACTGAGAGGGGGAGGGGGTGAATCAGTGATATCTTTTTCTTTTTAAGTTTGCCCTTTTTGAAACAACCTTCGCCTCCTATTAAAGAGTTTCTTCCCTGCTAAACACACACAACCACAGGAACACAAGATTTACAAGGTTCACTACTCAACAAGAGTAGTTACGTCCTTGGTATGGTACGGAAACAATCCAGTACCACACAATCCACTAGAAAACAATCCTTTGATGTGGAATACAACGAGTAGGATATACCCTTACACTCGTGCAACACTTTGAAAATAATCCAATAGTGAGTGTGCTCCCTCTTAGCACAAATAGGGTAACACAATGTTTCAGTGCTTCTTTACAATTAAACAGATGTATTCTATGAAGTACAAATCTTCACTTTCTTACCCAGAATCCAGTAAGAACTCTTTTACGCACAACTGAATACGTGCGAAGACCCAAAATAGTTCGCGCGGCCTTTAGAGTGCCTTGCGCGCAATTCGAATGGTTTGCGCATAAGAATCCCTTTTGGCGTGAAAAACGTTTTCGCGCAACTTTCCTTTTGCACGCAACTTTTTCTCTTTTCGTGCAACTTCTCAATTTTCCGCGCAGCTATCCTCTTTTCATACAAACTTATTTATTTTCGCACAACTCACTTAGCATATAATTTACGCGCACCAGAGCTCGGGATTTCTTCTAAGTGTCGAGCATAAACAAATGAGAAGGGTTAGCCTCATATTTATAGGCATTTTTGACCCCGCGCGAAAAACACTAATCCGCGCGTAAAACCTCCTCCATGCGCATAAAAACTCTTTTATGCAACTTCATATTTCACGCCATGCTTCAATATTTTATGCACCTCATGCCTTCTCCATTTTTCCTCCTTCTAAGCATAAAACACCAATTGCGCGCAAAATTCCGCAACGCGTTCCATATTGCGCGCAAACCCAATCTTTCCTGCGATATCAAATTTCGTGCACTGCTCCAATCTTTCACGCATTTTATGCCTTTGACAATTTATGAGCTTCTGGTCTCGAAAAACCTTTTGCACGAAAAATTCATTCCACAATTTCGCGCACCATGCCAATATTTCGCGAAAACTTCATTGTCCGCGCAGCCCGCTGATATTACGAGCACAACTTTCTTTTTCGCGCATCCCGCTGATTTTTCGCGCATCCGGGTGAGTTTTTGCGCATCTCGCTGATTTTTCGTGCATCCTTCTGAGTTTTCGCGCAACCCGCTGATTTTTCGCGCAACCCGCTACTATTTCGCGCAACCCGCATATATTGCGTGCACCACTTTATTTTTGCGCGCAACATGCCAAAATTTCTGCGCACTCCATTCCATTGTCATTTTTCAATGTTCTGTAATTGAATAACTTTTTTCACATGAAAATATAAACCATCTTCAATCTTGCACGCAACATCCATTCCCAAGCACATTTCTTCATCTTTCGATTTTCAGGCCCTAAAATTTGAAAAACACTAGAAAACAGCGCCACCTTAAACTGTGCTTTTCTGCCATCCCCAGATTGTCTATTGCTTTTTCATTTTATCTCTTTACTGCTTCCCATAACCATTCTTCTACTCTTATCACGAATCCCACTATCGTGATAATTATCATTTGTTAGATCAGCTTTAGCATCGTCAAAGTTGCAATCGGAACTGAAACTTTCCTATCTTCCAGCAGCATCATTCCTTCCAATCAAAACTTTATATGACTGGCATCAACATTTCTCCCCCTTTCCTTCATAAGGCTTGCATCACAAGTTCTCCTAACTCATGATTTGTGTGAAATACATACCAGCAAAGCATCGTATGAATTATGATCCTTCTACAAAGTGAATTGATTTATCTTCTTTAACAACAAAATACAATACTCTGCAAAAGCTAACTTTTCAAACTTTCTTCTCCATTCATCTTGGTCCCAACAATCTCCCCCTTTGTATTTTGTTGTCAACTAAGATTAATATATCACTAAACTATGAAACCCTCTGAAATGGATTACTTATCAACAATTCTAAGCCTACGTGAGCTAAATCATTGTAGGAAACAAGAATTATTGAAAGCCAAAACCATGTTGTCCAAAAGCAGTGACTGTGAAATCTCATGAACGTACCTCCTAATCCTTCTTCTGAACATCTTTCAACCATCTACTTCAACATTATTCACTTCTTCAACTTTCCTGTAAAACAACTTTGTTTCCTACAACCACTCCAACAAAAAGTTAGAATAGTTCACACACATACATGCTGAATTCACAGCTTACCCACAACACCCCCTTAATACATTCTTCCTTATGGATAGATTTATGAAAAAATTCTCCCCCTTGACAACACTATCCAAAGCTAAGATGAGAGAGGGGACAGAAACATGTACCTTAACCTTGATGAGAAGGAGGTTCTACACCCATGTTCAACCTCAATTTTGCAATTGGTTCCTTCGGTAACGGTTTTGTAAATATATCAGCAATTTGTTCAGATGTAGGAACATACTCCAGCCTCAGTTCATTATTTTAAACCTTCTCTTTAATGAATTGGTACATTATATCAATTTGTTTTGAACGAGAATGTTGTACTGGATTTCTTGTAAGACTGATTGCACTCTGATTATCACAACCCAAGAGCAATGGTAGCTTTACTTCAACAAGTAGATCTTCCAGCTAAGTCTTCATCCATATTAGTTGAGTTGCTGCTTGAGTAGCAGCAACATACTCAGCTTAAGCTATGCTAATAGTTACTGAATTTTTTTCTTGGTATTCCCACTAACACATCTTTTTTCCAGAAAGAATACTCCACCAGATGTGGATCTTCGATCATCAACATTTCCTGCCCAATCAGCATCAGAATACCCAAATAGATCAATATTTTCAAGGCCATCATACCTGATTCCAAAATTTGATGTGCCTTTGATATATCTGAGAATTCTTTTTCCAGCAATCAAATGTGATTCTTTAGGATAACTCTGAAATCTTGCACATAAAGTAACAGTATAGACGATGTCGGGTCTTGAGGAAGTCAAATATAGCAGACTTCCAATCAGTTTTTGAAACTCTTTCTGATCAACTTCCTTGCCTTCTCCATCTTTAGACAACTTGGATCCCACTGAAATCGGTGTGGAAACTAGTTTTGAATATTCCATGCCAAACTTCTTCAGAATTTCCTTAGCATACTTTTCTTGAGACAGAAAAACATGATTCTTCTTCTGTGAAATTTGTAACCCAAGAAAGTACTTCATTTCACCTAGCATGGACATCTCAAATAAGTTCTTCATCTCATCAGAAAATTTTTCACATGATCTTTCATCATTTCCAGCAAATATAATATCATCGACATAAACAATAACGATCAGTGAAAACTCTTGACATTTCTTGATGTAGAGATTAATGTCAACTCTCCCTTTCTTAAAGTTCATCCTCTTCAAGAAATTATCTAATTTAGAATACCATGCTCTCAGAGCCTATTTTATCCCATACAGAGCCTTCTTCAACCTACAGACATAGCTTTCATCTTTCCCAATAACAAATCCACAAGGTTGATCAATGTAAACTTCCTCATCAAGATCACCATTCAAGAATGCAGATTTTACATCCATTTGAATGATTTTGTAACCTCGTTGTGCAGCAATGGCAAGAAATATTCTGATTGTTTCTAATCGACCTACTAGAGAAAAGGTTTCATCAAATTCAATGCCTTCAATTTGTGAATACCCTTTGTAGACAAATCTTTCCTTGTTTCTTATTACATTACCTTCTTCATTCAGCTTGTTTCGAAAAACCCACTTTGTACCAATAATGTTCTTGTTGTCCGGCTTGGGTACAAGTTACCATGTATTGTTCTTATCTATCTGATCAAGTTCTTCATTCATAGCATGAACTCATTCTGGATGTTCAAATGCTTCATTTACATCATTCGGTTCAACTTTTGTATAAAGAGAAGTATGTGATATAGCATTCATTGTTCATCTTGTTTGAACCCTCTAATTTTTATCTCCAATAATGTTTTGTGCCTCCACTTGTTTCCGCAACCTAGGATGAGTTGTTTGAACTTCATCCTAATCACTTGATATTTCTGAGTCAGATTCCTCTTCTTGAGTAGGATTAACAAAGTCTGCAACATTATCAGAATTGTTAACAAAATCTTCTCTATCCCGCTAGACTTCCACATCAACATATGACTGCTTTTCTTTCTCAGCATCTTCAACAACTTTTACATCTGAAGAATCATTAATTCTTCCTGTTTCTTTGTTGAGGCATCTATATCCTATTCCTTCTGGAGCATAACAAAGAAAAATTCTGTCATCTCCTCTTTGCTCAGTCTTTCCCAGATTTCCACCTTTCTTCTTTATAATACATGGTCTCCCAAAGACTCTCAAGTGTTTCAGACATGGAGTTTTTCCATAGAATATTTCATATAGAGTCATATCTAAGTTTGACCTATAGAAACACCAGTTCTGAATATACACAGCAGTGCTCATGGCTTGCCTCCAATAATAATGAGAGAGACTATGTTCAAGTAACATAGTTCTCCCCATTTCCACCAGACTTCGATTATTTCTTTCAGCCACCCCATTTTGTTGAGGTGTGTATAGTGAACTGAACTCATGCCGAATTCAATGTTTCTAAAGATAAATTTCAAACTCTCCATTCTTATACTCACCACCATTATCAGTTCTCAACTTCTTCACTGAATACTCACATTCTTTCTCTGCTTTCCTTCTGAAACTCTTAAACATTGTTAGAGCATCTGACTTATGTCTCATGTACATAACACAAGTAATGAGAGTAAAGTCATCAATGAAAGTAATGAATTACTTATCTCCATTTGAATATTTATTTCTCATTCGCCCACATATATCTTAGTGTATGAGTTCTAAGGGTCTTTTTGAGCGAATTTCAACTCTCTTGTGCATAGAATTAGCAATCTTCCCTTTCTCACAAATAGTGCAGCACTAATCTCTTTCTCTTGATAAATTAGGCATATCCCGAACACTTTCTCGCATTAATAACTTGCACATATTTCTTTGACACATATGTCCCAGCCTTTTATGCCATAATTTATTTTCATCCACCACACTCATGTAACAAGAGTTCTGTACATCCCCAACTTGGAACAAATTCCCTCTTGTACGTTGGCCCCTTGTAACTATGTTTCCATCATTTTCACTTTTCACAACAAATCCATGTTTTCTGAAGATCACTGTGTTTCCCTCATCAAAGAATTGGGACACATTGAGCAGGTTAAGTTTCAGTCCATCAACATATAGTGTTTTTCTGGATTTCATCTTTTCTTTTCCAATGATGGTCGATCCAACACCTTTGATCCTTAGAGATTCATTATTTCCAAATGTCAGAGTTCCTTATTTAAATTCTTTCACATTCTTCAGTAGCATTAAGTCTCCTGTCATATGAGATGAACATCCACTATCATGAATCCATGGAAGTTCTCCTTTTGTAGCTTTCAAAGCAGTTTCAACAATAAGTGGTTTTTTTTTCTTCCTTTTCCTTCACTTTCTGTTGTGCTTCTTCCAATTTCCTAGCCAAATCAATGTGTTCTGGCCAGAGAACCATGCATTCTTTCTTTTCAGACTTATCAGACTTGTCCCTTTTGGATTTTAAAAACTCTGTCTTATGAGAATTATTAACAAACTTTTGTTGCTCTAGTAACACACTAAGGCATCCCTTAGCAAGATGTCTAGGTTGATCACATCTTTCACTATAAGTTTCCAGTGGTTGGAATCTATTCTCAACTTTCACACCAGTCTTCTCAGATATCTTCTAAAACTTATTTGGAGATCTTCTATTTTGAAAGCATTGACTCCCCCTCAATCCTTGTCTTCCAAAACTTTTGGAATAGTTGTAATGTTGTTGGTTGAACCAACACATACTTTCCATGTGTCTGAATCCACCACAATACCAGTAGTAACCATAGAAAGAATATTTACCTCTGAAACCTTTATACTGAATGGAGTTGTGAACACGCTTCTCAAAAACCATCATATTTTCATTTGTAACTCTCTTCTTCAGCTCAGATTCATCATTACCAGAAGTATTAGAAGTTTTTCTTAACTCAAGATTTTTATGCACTTCTGATTTTTCTGCATTGATGATTTTGACCACATACTTTGTCTTTCCAGCCTTGTTCTTATCAGAACCAGTTTTGCCTTTTATTTCATCCTTTGAAGGTAAGTTTTGTAGATCCTTGTTTGGTTCATTCTTACTGGAACATTCCCCAACTTCTGAGATAGAATTTTTCGAACTGATATTCATTTCTTTAGCTTTATGACGTTTTTGTTGGACAAGTTCCAACTCTTCTTCTTTTGCCTTCAACTTCAATTCAAGATGATCATTATGATTCTTTGTATTCTCAAGATAATTTTTCAGATCATCAATCTCCTTTTCCATCTTGATTTTCTCATCAGTAAAACCTTCTTGATTGTTTATTGTGGAATTTTTATTTATTAACTTCTTGTTTTCTTCTCAAGTTTTCTGATCTTCCTCAAACATTCCTTCAGCTCTTCTTTCAGATACTGCTCAAGTTGAGTCTCTTCTTCTTCAGTACTACTACTCTCATAATCATCATTATTCACTTTTGCAAAAAGGTACTCTCTCTAGTTTTTTCAGTAGCAGATTTTTCTGATTCAGTCTCTCTATTATCGTGTTCTTCATCTTTTGACAAAAAGCTTCTTCTTTTTGATTTAAAGAACTTTTTATTTTGACTTCTACCAGAATATTTATCTTTTCGACCCTATTTCTTCCTTGACCTTCTTGGTCCTCTGTCTTCTTCATCACTGACGACATCTTTCTATTTTTGAGGGCAATTAGCCGCAAAGTGGCCAACTACTCCACATTCAAAACATTTCAAAGGGAGTTTCCCTTTGTATTTCCTTGTGCATCTTTTAACATTTTTAGAAAACAAGGACAGAATTTCATCAAAATTTTGACATACCACATTTTTAGAGTCGGATTCACCAGCTTCTTCATTAATAAGAATTTTCTTCGACTTCTCTTTCTTTTATGCCATGAAAGACATTTCTCTATCAGTTTTTGCTTTGCTCTTCATGGTCTTATATCTTCTCCTATCATAAGTGATGAGAGTACTGTGCAAATCATCAAGAGATAATGTTTCCGAATCTCTGTCTTCTAGTGAAGAAACTTTAGCATCAAATTTGTCAGGCAGAATTATCAGGATCTTTTCAACAACTATGTCATCTTCTAACTTTTCACCAAGACATCTGATTGTATTGACAATGTCATTAACCCTGGTAAAGAATTCCCCAACAGATTCAGATTCTCCCATTTTCAATTCTTCATACTTCAGCCTCCAGATTTGTAGTTTTTCCTTCTTCACTTTTGTATTTCCTTCATAGATATTCATTAGCTTATCCCAGATTCCTTTAGCAGTAGTGACACCTTTCACTCTTAAAAACTCACTCTCAGAAAGTGATGAGAGTAATGCATTTTTAGATCTTCCATCATTCTCAAGATTCTTCTTATTGACATGAGTAAGAGGGACCTTGTCATCAATATCAGGAAATCCATCTGTTGTAGTTTCAAGAACTTCATATCCAAGAGACATAAGATAGGGAATCATTATGTCCTTCCAGTTGTGATAGTTCTTTCCATCGAAGATTGGAATCCCCTTACTGTTCACGCAATTTAGATTCTCCATCACAATTTCTCTTCAAATACTTCAGCAAAGAGTAAACGAAGGGAACCTGGCTCTGATATGAATTGAAGTTCCCAGTCAGGATCCAAGTATCACTGAGAGGGGGAGGGGGTGAATCAGTGATATCTTTTTCTTTTTAAGTTTACCTTTTTTGAAACAACCTTTGCCTCCTGTTAAAGAGTTTCTTCCCTGCTGAACACACACAACCACAGGAACACAAGATTTACAAGGTTCACTACTCAACAAGAGTAGATACGTCCTTGGTATAGTACGGAAACAATCTAGTACCACACAATCCACTAGAAAAAAATCATTTGATATGGAATACAATGAGTAGGATATACCCTTACACTCGTGCAGCACTTTGAAAACAATCAAATAGTGTCTGTGCTCCCTCTTAGCACAAATAGGGTAACACAATGTTTCAGTGATTCTTTACAATTAAACAGATGTATTCTCTAAACTACAAATCTTCACTTTCTCACCCAGAAGCCGGTAATAACTCTCTTACACACTACTGAATACGTTCGAAGACCCAAAATAGTTCGCATAGCCTTTAGAGTTCCTTGCGTGCAATTCAAATGGTTTGCGCGTAAGAATCCCTTTTGGCACGAAAAATGTTTTCGCGTAACTTTCCTTTTGCACGCAACTTTTTCTCTTTTCGCGCAACTTCTCAATTTTCCGCGCAGCTATCCTCTTTTCATACAAACTTATTTCTTTTCGCGAAACTCACTTAGCGTATAATTTATGCACACCAGAGCTTGGGATTTCTTCTAAGTGTCTAGCATAAACAAATGAGAAGGGTTAGCCTCATATTTATAGGCATTTTTGACCCCGTGCAAAAAACACTAATCCGCGCGTAAAACCTCCTCCATGCGCATAAAAACTCTTTTATGCAACTTCATATTTCGCGCCATGCTTCAATATTTCGCATATCTCATGCCTTTTCCATTTTTCCTCCTTCTAAGCATAAAACACCAATTGCGTGCAAACTTCCGCACCGCGTTCCATATTGCACGCAAACCCAATCTTTCCTACGATATCAGATTTCACGCACTGCTCCAATCTTTCACGCATTTTATGCCTTTTCCAATTTATGAGCTTCTGATCTCGAAACACCTTTTGCGCGAAAAATTCATTCCTCAATTTCGCGCACCATGCCAATATTTTGCGAAAACTTCATTGTTCATGCAGCCCACTGATATTACGCGCACAACATTCTTTTTCGCGCATCCCGCTGATTTTTCGTGCATCCAGCTGAGTTTTTGCGCATCCCGCTTATTTTTCGCGCATCCTGGTGAGTTTTCGCGCATCCCGCTGATTTTTCGCACAACCCGCTACTATTTCGCGCAACCCTCATATATTGCGTGCACCACTTTATTTTTGCGCGCAACATGCATAAATTTCCGCGCACTCTATTCCTTTGTCATTTTTCAATGTTTTGTCATTGAATAACTTTTTGCACGTGAATATATAAACCATCTTCAATCTTGCACGCAACATCCATTGCCAAGCACATTTCTTCATCTTTCGATTTTCAGGCCCTAAAATTTGGAAAACACTGGAAAACAGCACCACCTTAAACTGTGCTTTTCTACCATCCCCAAATTGTCTATTGATTTTTCATTTTATCTCTTTACTGCTTCCCATAACCATTCTTCTGCTCTCATCATGAATCCCACTATCGTGATATTTATCATTTGTCAGATCAGCTTTAGCATCGTTCGAGTTGCAATGGAAACTGAAACTTTCCTATCTTCCAGCAGCATCATTCCTTCCAATCAAAACATTATATGACTGGAATCAACATTTCTCACCCTTTCCTTCATAAGGCTTGCATCACAAGTTCTCATAACTCATGATTTGTGTGAAATACATACCAGCAAAGCATCGTCTGAATTATGATCCTTCTACAAAGTGAATTGATTTATCTTCTTTGACAACAAAATACAACACTCTGCAAAAGATAACTCTTCAAACTTTCTTCTCCATTCAACTTGGTCCCAATAGTTAGAGCTTGGGTGGTCAAGGAAAGATCTTTTATATAATGAAGAGTTGGGGATGGCATAGATGGACATTGGTAAGTTATTTGGGTTTTGGAATCATATGGAAATATTTGATAAATCAGGTAGGTTTTCAAGGAGCTTTAACCATAGTCTTGTTAATTTATTTACATGTGTATGTTCTATGTGTCATAAATTCCTTTTTTGGTATATTTTCTTCATTATTTTATGTAAATGGTTTTGGGATATAAATTGAAACCTAAGACTCTATTATTCCCATCTGTTATATTAGTGTTTATAATATAAATATTATGGCCATCCATATGGCGTTTCAATTCATGAAAATGGTAAAGTGGGGTTTTAAAGTGTGGAGTAGGTGTGATGTAACCTTAACCTGATTATGCTCATAGACTGTCTTGTTTGGAGAATTAAAGGCTACTTATTAGGGATGGGGAATAAATTCTTTAAAGTGTGTTAAAAGGATGACTTATAATGTTTTCATGTGCTAATATTTTTATGGAAGACCTATGAGGATATTGAAACATTTATAATCATGTGAGTTGGATTTCTATCCAGTTTTTTGTTCAAGGGTTGGAAAATATGTTGGAAGGGTATTTTGTTTTGAAATGAGGTGTTAACCTCCAAGTGGTTTAAACTATGGTTTCTTTTATTAAATAGATTTTATAAGTAGATTATAAAATAGTGGGTTTGTGCCCCTTATGTAAAAAACCTAAATGTGTATTTTAAATATTTTGATGGAAACGAATTCTCATATCATATTTTGGATGTTTGGGAGGATGACTCGTGTTTTGTGGGTGATTTAAAAATTCATAAAATGAATTTTGAAACATTTTACTTATGGGTTTAAATATTTTGAAATGTAATTTTGTGTGGAATGTGATAATTGTAATATGAAATAATGGTTTAGTATGTTGGACATGAAAATCCTCATACATATTTAAGGGATGGACATTGAATTCCACATTGATGGTTATAGTTGGATGTTGATGACCCACATTGGTGAGTTAAGATATTGGGAAAAAATCATTTTCCCATTACTAGTAGACTTATAAATTATTTAGTTCCAAGATCATGGTTATCAAAAAATTATATATTTATACATGATTGAGGTTTTATAATGACACTTTGGGCACTAATAGCATAATAATATGAGATGGATACTTTGGATTCATGTTTTATTCTTTATGAGTTTAATTGATAAGTTAAAATCCCCTTATTTTTTTATAGTGTGTCTCAACCTATGTTTTATGACTTCGATGATTAATTTTGGTCGATTAAGTTTTGGATGTTCTATGTTTCACTCAAAAATGAGGGAAAATAGTTTAATTAGTAACTAGTTTTTTTGAAATGTATCTCATTTTCTATACAATTTATTTATCCCAATAATTATCATTATACACTGTTTCTATAACTAGTATTATATTTAGACACCTTTATTAGTGGCATAAATAGTTGGACACACACCCTACATTAGCCGTCACTACACATGGTTACCTGAGTATCCCTTAAATGTTATTAAAGGTAAAGGTTTGGTATGAGGCCCTAAGGTTGATTTTTTCATTATTAGGTGACATGGAATTGATAATATTAAAATAATGGATGAGGTTATTCCAAGAGATGTAGTAGAACACTTTTCCTTGATTATTATTTTATTATATAATTTTATGTAAATATGCTAGATGGAATCTATTTATATGGGTGTTATGGTTGTTTGTTCCTTATTGTATTTCCTTATTTTCTCAGTCAAATTTATATTTTTCATCTTCTATATCTATTTTATTTTATATGTTGATATTTAGTTATTATAACTTTGTATACTAATGTGTATGATACAATATTATTTATATTATGATTACACACTATCATATGGGGTATAGACACCTCATAGAAACGTATTATACCCCCACTACTAGTAAACAACCTCTGGTGTATGAGTAACCATGCTGGAGATCTTGTGGTGAACTATCTTGAGGTAAAGGCCTAGTGGCTCCCATGTCAAGACGTTATAAGTAGAAACATTAATAAATTTAGAGTTTTTTATTTTGTAGTTTCCTTGAAGGAAGAAAGTGTTTATTTATAAAGAAATTATTTTTTTGTAAAAATGTATACCTTCTAGAAATGTTCACATTGTTATTTAAGGGTTTATCCTAATCTATAAAACAATAAACCTAAAAGTTCCAAATGTATGTTTGTGATCCAATATTTATGTTTCATGATTTATATTTATGAAGGATAAAAATAGGTCATGCATATAAAATATAGAAATTTTAATATTATTATTTTAGTGCCAGATCAAAGAGTATGGGTTTAGGGTTTTTATAGTTGGTATTTGGGTAGGTTTTATATAAATTTCAAGATTATGATGTTTTTCTTTGAGGTTAACTTAAGAATTGTAGATACCATCATAGTTTTATAAGTTTAAGGTTTATCATGAGTTCAAAGTCATAGATAACTATTTTTCTAATTTAAGTGATGGGATTTAATTTGATTAAGGATACATTAAGAGACATCTATTGTGTTTTGATAATTTTCTGAGGTATATGTATCAATTATGTTTAACATTTATTGTAGTGAAATGGTTTTTTGAGTCAATGTTTTTATATTTTGTGGGAATAAGTTGTATGGTATTTATAACCTAGGGTTAATATGATATTTGATGATGAGGTAATTGTTGTTAATTGGTTTAAAAGGGTTATTACATTTTTATAACATATGTTTTGTCATATAAATAACCATGGAATTGAAAATTAATTTTGTGATAATGTGATTAAAATTATTTTTTAAAAAATTTAGCTATTTTGGGAACATTATATGATTATGTAAATGTAAATACTTTTGTCTAATATATTATTTTATTTTTTAAATAAAGGATGAATTATCTTTTGGAAGTATATATGATTTTACTTTGGATTTATGATGATTAAGGTTATTCATTGAAAATATTTGCATATTTTTGAGATTATATAATTAGTACATATACATTTTTTGTTATATTAATTTATGAGTAAATAATGTTGTTTGGGGATACATATTAAATTCATCTTAGAATAATATGATATCATGTCCTGATTTTTGGGTTTTGAACTAGGTCAAGAATATTTGAACAGGTTTAAGTTTAGTTATTTCCAAAATGCTTAAATTCTATCTTTGGGTGTAATTATTTATTATAATAAGAATAATATAGTATTAATTCATATAGGTTATGATCATACCTTATGTAAACCATTTTAGTTTTGGTTAACTTCTAAATATAGTAGGAACAAATTTTTATCATTTATTATATAACATGATCCCTTATAAGTTGATTTTAGTGCATCATGAATAAAAAATTGTTCTTAAAAATAAAATTCTTGGAGAAATAGATGTGATGGAAGTGGAAATTAATAAAATCACAACCATAGGGTGACATTGTGATTATTAAATGGAACAAAATCATGTAATTATATTCTATCCTCTTCTCAATCATGATGGTAAAATGATTCATCAACTCTAGGAAAAGGATCTTGAAATAAAAATGTAAAACTATTACATTTATTGTTTATGTATTGATGGAATACTTTATTCCCAATTTATTTGTGGTCTTTTCATCATTAACTTTATCATGACCATGTTCTATATCACTCCTTATTATTCCTTGGATGTTATTTGTATCCATTATGTCGATAATTTCCCTTATTGACAATGTTCTCCTTATTAGGAAACGCTATTATGAGTTATTCTTTGTGAGACTCACATTTTACTTGTCTGATTTTGAAAATTATTTTTTATGATTCTATTTTATAATGAGGGTTTTCAAAAAAGATAATTTTAAATAAATTTTTTTTTCCCTTTATGATTGAATGATTTATCTTTCAGACCCCCTAATTGATTATAAGAATGTTTTCAACCCTTTTTATTAAGAACAAGATAAAAATAAATGAATGAACTTTATTTAAAGGGGTAGAATGTGAGCCCATAAAAAATTATTATAAAAGAATATTATCCTTGACATTTGTCTTGCCATGCAACACTAAGCTTTAAGAGAATTTAAATATGTTATAAAAATATTATTATTTAATTATGTTCATTATAACCTAGCTGTTAAATTGGAAAATAAAAATGTTAATAATATAATTAATAAATATATATAAAATTACCTTACATAAAAAAATTATTGACAATTTATTAGGAAATTAACAATCAATTTTTCATAAAGGTATTTTATTCTTCAAAAATATGATTTCTTCAAAATCATTTTTTATTATTATTTTTGAGTGAATATTATAATTAAATTTATCCAATTATATATATTTTCTTTGATAAAAATGATATAATTTTTTTAAACTCTCATATCAAAATAATCTTAGGGTAAAATTTTGGTATTTTTCTAAAAATAATAATTTTATAGAGAATTTAAAATAATATTTTTTTAAATTTTATTTCCTATTCAATTATTTTTTAATCCCATTTTATTTTGAATTAATTTTACAATTTCATTTTTTTTACTTCATATTAAAAATAATACAATTAATGTAATTGAAATTTACATTAAACATTATTTTGGTATAAAACATTTTTAAACATAAAATACATTTTTCTTGAAAAACAATTTATGGTGTTTTAAGTGTTTATATTAAATGTAATTTTTTCTAATTAAATAAAATCAAGTTGATAAAATGGATTATAAATTTGAAATTTACTATTTAAAATTTTTTAAATAGTTCATATTTCTTTTTGTTCCTAATTAATATTAACTATGGTAAATACATGTCACCCAAGTAGGGGTAAATCGAGAAATTAAGGTTAAAAATAACATCATAAAGCTTAAAAAATCTATCCAACACCTGAATTATTTCTATTGGATGAGTTTGGTTTGACCAAAAACATCATATAATAAAACAAATATGGCTTTTGGTGTCATTTTTATTTGAGAAAGATCCTTATATTATTTTATGTAATTAAAATTTTCAAAATGTTACTCACTCGCTTTAAGATTCACTCATATGTTCGCGTAGGGAATAGAAGATGTTATAAATGAATATAAATGTTTATTTTAAAGTTATTTAATTTATTTTTATTATCTTAATTTATTTTTATTATCTTAATTTATTTAAAAAAATTAATCATAGTATAATTACCTTACATTCTTACCCAATGCTGACATAGTTCTTGGATATGGAGTAGAAAATTCAAATTAAATGATTTTTAAAACATAAAAAAGCAATATTTGTTGGATTAATTATCTTGTAACAAGAATTTTGTGGTAATTAATAAATTATAATTTATTCTAACAGAGTTTATATTCTAATTAAATACCTATCTTGATGTATTTAGATTCAATATTTATGAATAGTTCTTAATAAGAATCTAATGTAATTTTATAGTAAATAATATATTATTAAATTCTTTAAAAGGCCTAAAAATCGTGTAAGAGGAGAAGGAGATGGTATGTAGTCAAAATTATCATCCTATGACCATTTTTCAAACTAATTATTAAAACAAAATTAAATTTACAGACCATTAGTTTTCAAAATGTTGTTACCACTATTAAGGTTAAATTTAGTTAAGAAAATGGTTAAACTGAGATATAAGGTTAAAAATTGCACATAAAACTGTCCAAATTTTATTGGTTTAAAGTATTTCAATGATACCATATCTTATATTCTAATTTTTATCCAATTGGTTCTCCTTTTACATGAAAAATAAATATTATATTTAATTCTTTAATGTAATTTAATGTTTTTCCTTTCCTCATAATAAAAGTACACCACCTCTCCGCTATTCATCACACCACCTTGAGACACGTAGACTGAAAACCCCATGAAAAATCATCCTCTCAAAATCCTTAAAAAATTTATAAAGTCACAGCCCCTTCAAGTTAAAATCCCTAGGGTCTTTAAGGATAGATATGAAAGAGGTTGTTCAATGAGGAGGGATTAAAGAACATACAAGTCATGTTTGGATACAAGGTAAGAGATTTCTAGACACAATTCCCTTTCTTTGAAACTTGATATATTTTCAAAAAAAGTATTATTTTCATTAAAAATAGCCTATATTATTATTTTATCATTACTTTCTGAAAATAAAGTGTTTATAAATCCATTTCATTTTCATTCCTTTAATTATTTATTATTTCTTAAGTTATTGTATCCTTAAGGACACTTTTCATTAAAACCTAATTTAAAATGTCTTAAAGATTTATTTTCAAAAAAACATTACACCTTAAAAATGATCATTAAAATGTTTCAAGTATGTTATTAATAAACTTAAATTTATGTTCGAGTTTACTTTAAATCAGGTTTTACTTTTTTATGAAGGTTTTAAAATGAGTTTTTTAAATGTTTTCTAAACTGGTTATTTTCAACTTTTTTCCAAAAGTGTGAATTGGATCTTTTTTTAATGTATACAAAATGAGATTAATTTCCCACCATCAAGTAAGTTATTATTTGAGAATATTAATCTTATATTTTTAATGTTTTTTAAATAATATACCATTTTCCATTATTCTATGATATTTTGTTTAAAGTTATTTTTGAGGAGAAATTATTTTTATCCTGATTTTTATGTGAATCCAGATAGTGATTTTTAATATGTGTTAAATGGAATATTTTAGAATTTTTAATGATGTTAATGAAATATTAAATGTTTGTATTTATTTTATGTTCCTTTTATATTCTTTATGATGATGGGTAATCCCAATATTACATTATAATTTTTTGAGTAATTATTATATTCTCTATAGAATTATATTGGAACTAACTGAGTAGGGTATTCTATTGGTAAGGTTTATTATAAGGGTTTTATGAATATAATTTCCTAAGGAACCTATATGAATTATTTATTCCTTATATTTACATTTCATGGAAATATTATTATTTGATAGGGTTATCCACTGATATCTTTTTAATGTAATTATTATTCAGTTTAAGGGTAAAAGGGTATGTTTTTAAGAAAATGTTTTTCAAGGGTTATCATGTTCTCTAAGAAACCATCATTATATTGAGTTTTCGATTATGTTTTCTTATAATGTGTTTTCCGAAATAATTGGGGTAGTAAATATGATTTTATGTGTAAGTAAATGATTATTTGAGCTCAATGTTTATCATGTTATAGGAAAACCCTCTTATATGGTCTCTTGTATTTGGAATAAACTAAAATTTTTGTTTTATTTTTTATGTCCCTTGTATTTTTATTCTCATCCCATGTTTTCATGTATTTTTTATTATTCTTAAGGATGAGTCGATATTTTAATAAATTAATAGTTCATCATATGGGGTTCAACTAGAATTAAGAAAGCATGTATTTATAATGATTTTTTTGGGAAAAACTGATATTTTGTGGGAAAGATTTACATTGGAATGTAAGAGTGTGTCCTAATTATATAATATGATAAACCTAAAAGATACTTGGTTATGTAATGTATCCAATAATTATTTAATTATTTATGTTTTATATGTCTATAATTGGGTAACATTTATCAAATTTAGGAATATAAAAATTGTGTTTTAGAATCGCATATGAGAGTGAGGGTTTGGAGATTCTATAGTTACATTTTTCCACCTTATAATAAATTCACATTTTAAATCATGTTACTTTAATGAAAAATAATTATGATAGTTTTACCTCATTACATCAACATGTTCCCATGTAGAATCCTCAAATTTATAGTTTTTTACAAAATATTGGCTTGGTGAATATTCCTTCTTTGAATAACTTTACATATTCAATCTAGGATCTTCATTTTTGTTCCTTATTAGAAAGATCATTCTCTAGTGGTAAAACTTATTAGATTAGTAAATGTTAAAGATTTATTATTTACTTCTTTATTAATGATACATGGAATACATCATATATATTGGAGTGGTTTAGTTTAAGTTCCAAGCAATAAGATACTATATCAATATATTCAAGAATATCAAAGGGAATGATATATCTAAGGCTTTGATTTCCCTTCTTTACAAATCTCATAACCCTATTCCGTAGAGATATCTAATAGAGTACCTTACATCAAACTTAAATCTTTATATATCATCAATGATTGTGAATACAAATTTTATAAATATTTTGAGCTTCTATGATGTTCTGCAGATTTTTATAACGTTCTATATAATTTCCTCATCAAACTTAGGGACCAATAGATTTCATTATCTAACTTCATCCAAAAATGTTGGATCTCTGTTCTTATTTATATACAAACTTCGTAATTATCTATCTAAATCATCAAGTGACACCTATTATTATAATAAAATTTTATAGTAGGAATATATTGATCCACCTCACCATTGAAATCCTTAGAGCACACTCTCAGTATTTCTAATAGGGTTTAAATGGTTCTCTTATACTGACTATCTATTTAAGGATGATATCTAGTGTTAAATATCCTCTCTATATTTTGTTATTTCTAAATACTTCTTTAAAACGTTGAGGTAAAATTTTGATCCTAATTAGATACGGTTGAGAGTGGTACTCTATGAAACCTCACCACTTCCTTTGTGTATATCTTAGAAATTTGGTCAACATGGAAATATTCAATGATGTTATTGAAATATTCTTATTTCAAAAGGCATTTTACTATAACCAAAATAGTGTAGTGTCTTTTATATGTATTGATTAGTCTAATTATGATATATATTATGATGTTTTCCCATTTCATTATAATTATTTTTAATGGTTTCATCGCCAAATTATACATCTAACATTCAAACATAACATGTTAAAATACCAAGAATCAAGTTATATACTTTATAATACCCCTCTAAAAGTTTTCCCTCCATAAAGACTCTATAAAATCTCTATACATATTTGTGATTCTAGGATGAGTAGGGAATTATGAGATATATTATTCATCCAAGAGATCCTTAAATTCCTATATAAGAGGGACACAAACTTGGTTCTGTAATCTGATTTGTCCATAAAAATCATGGTTTAACTCTAAAAATCATTAACTTATTTTAAAACTCTATATCCTTTTTATATGCCTCCTTAGTCTCTACATGAAAGGATGGTTGAACATTGATTTGAGTAAGATAGTATCCCTCCCCTTCTCTAATGAATTCAAATATTTTCTTCTATAAATCCATAAGTATTGGATCACTTACTATCCTTATCATGGAAGAACTAGCACACTCCTTCTAACTCAGAGTATCACCCACCTCATTCTCCTTCCTAAGGTGAAAATTTATTAATAATTTGTAATATTTAATCATCTACAACCGTATTTTTTGGTTCATATTTTACACTTACTATGTGAATGTATACATTAATATTTTATGATCTGTATATATATATATATCACACCTTTTCCAAAATGTAAAATTCACTCATATTTTGAGATAACAAATTATTGTTTCCAAATACAAATCGTGAGTCAAGTTCATTTTATCATGAATATTTAATTGGATAGAGTCATCCACAACCAACATGGAATTCTTCATAATAATACATATCAGTTCCTTATTTAATACATCACTATAGATCACAAACCCTTATCCACGCTAGGGTAGTGTAATGAAAGGCACACTGACCAACATTATCTTTATTGCCATGAAATTTTATTCACATTCATCTATTTAAGAATAACATAGCTTCCTTCTAGATTTTCTTTTATAGTGGATTTGATAACCATGATAAATTTTTCAATACTCAATGATAATTTCCAAGTAATCCAAAACTACATATCTTAGCCTTAATTTATTTTTTCAACATTTCTTAATAAAAAAATCTTTGAAGGATCCATAGATATACCCTTACTTTTTATCACATGACCTAATACAATATGAAGCTAAAATTCACACTTGCTATAAATTTGGAATATGAAGTCTCTTTTGTCAAGGTCTTTAACAAAATCTACAAGTGATCTTCATGCTCTTCTATTCTCTTGGAATAATTAATAATATCATCTTAAATACTACTATATGTTTATCTAAGTACCCTATACATACTATATTCAATATATCAATGAACATCACATGGGAATTTATAATTTGAAATGTCATCACTCTGAATTCCTAGTGTTTATACATCATATAGAATTTTGTATTTGGTATATCCTTAATTTTGACCCTCAATTAATAATATATAAATCGACGTACAATCATATAGAACCATTGAGAACCTTTTAGTTTATCAAATAATCATCAAAATGGGGTAGATGATAGTTATCCTCGATAGTGATCTTGTAATATTCCTAATAATCAATACAAAGAAGCATTGACCATTAATGTTTCTTAAAAAAAGAACATGTGTGCCCCATGGTTACACAAAATGCGATATGAATCTCTTTTCAAGATTCTCTTATAGTATCTTTATCAGTTTCTACAACTCAATTTCGTTCATTCTATAAGGAGTCATTGAAATATGGATGGGACCAATTATGAGTTCTATTGAAAACTCATCTTCATGGTTAGGGGGAATAGTAGGAAAATATTTAAGACATTTAATTATATTAAATAAATATTGGAATACCTTCAATATTGATTTTCTATCAAACAATTTTATATAAATACAGTTTATGAGTAGGTGGTATGACCCATATAATAGAAATAATTTCAATTAGAAGTTCATATTCATCCTCGCACTAATATAGGATCATAGGTTGATTTAGAATATAAAATTTGACTTATATTCCATGGAAATTGATATTGTATCTATATAAAGATGGATAAAAAATTCCCAAAATCACATCAAATCTGACTATAGATTGAATAATAATATATTTAGCAAGAACATACCTATAAAAATCAATTAGAGAGGTGTCATAGACTTCACATTAAATCTTCATACCATTAGGATTTTTCACTAATTTTTAAAAATATAATAATTAAGGTATTTATTTTATAGTGTTAAATAATTCTTCATAAATTATATAGTGGTATAACTGAAATTAAAAAAGGAATTTTATGTTCCAAAGTGGATGATAACTATACATTTCACCAGTTGGTTCTTGTGACCCACTTGAGTGGTTGTGATCACATGGGCCTTATATTCTTTATTTGGATTAGGTGGTTAATAAAACTTATTTTCATCATTAGCCCTTAGATTAATACATCTATGGGAATAATTTTTATAATATATTCAATTATAGCATTGAACTATGGGTTGTGCATTTGGTTTATCTATCATTTCATCAGTGATCATCCTACTCCCCAATATTAATTTTTATGATGGATGTTTTTTCTACACTTTATGTATTTACCTATCCTAATAAGAAAATTTATCCATTCTTATTTCCAAATTTTTGACATGAGGGGATATTAATTTCCTTTCCCCTAAGGGTATTAATATTTGAATTTCCTTGTAAATTCACTTTTCTTTTCTTATCCCTCAAACCAGGAAGATAATGAGATTATCCACTTTTCATTTTCATCTTTATGGTAAATCAAATTATTTTTTATAGTTATAAATTCTTATAATAGATAACATTGAATATTATTTTAAGATGCCAAAGAATCAATCAATTTTTTTTAGTGTTGATGATAAAACTATAAGGATACCTTGCATTTCTGGGAACATCTTCCTCATATTTACTAATAGATTCATCATACTTATACTTCAATTATTGTAATTACCTTTCTATTATAATTTTAATATTTTAGAGAAACTTATTATTGAAAATAACCCCTTAAAATCATCCTATTTCATAAGGTCAAATTATTTCTATTTTATCATTTTATTGATAATAATACACTATTGATCAAATTCACCTTCCAAATGATACACAACCAAGAAAAATTCTAATGGTCTAAGAATTAAAAAATGATAAATATATTTTTTATTTAACAGATCTATCACTTGCAAACAATTGGATCTGAGGACCTACTAAAACAAGGTGGTTACTTCCATATAGAAGGATAAATAGTGATTAGTTCCTTACTTTGGTCATTTAAATGTTTATCATGACTTATATTACCATTCATATATTACGATATTTTGGTGATTATATCTAAAATATGTTATATCTTAACTCACTTCTCATTTGGTTTCTCGTGAGGCCGATCAATGCAATACCCATTACATTCATTGTTCACATGATTTCTTTTAGTTCTATCCATTTACTAAAACTGAAAATGGTTTGTGTGAGAATCAATAAATAGTAATCAAAGTAAGCAATCATATGATAATGAAAATTATTCCTAATATATACTAAATTATGACACTGTAATATCAAACTATGACACTTTATGTTTATCTTATGTCGTAATAAATTTATAGTTGGTTTCTAGAGTTTTATCCTCTCAATAATTATAACATACTCTAAAAAAATAAATAAACCTTTCTCTAATACCAATTGAGGAAACATTATCATAATATACATACATATTCAGTCATTTTAGATGAAAATTTAATACATATCACATTATACACACCAAAAAAATATAAAGGTTTAGCTTCATTGGAGGCTAGATAGCTAATAATATTATTCAATGAAACATCTTAAATATATCCTATAATGTTCTTCTCATACAGTACCTTTCTTAGAAATATACAAATTGAAAAAATTCTTCATAACATAGTAAAATTGACACATAAGAAATGATAAGATTATATGATCCATAAGGGTAAACATTTTAGACATCAATAAGTGATAATAAGTGAGTATAAGATAATCATATGGTTATTATAAATGATTATAAGTTATTAAAACATAACTAACAATTCATAGATCATAAAACCTGAGTCATGGTATAAGGATTTATCATAAAATAATATGTGATACATAAGAATTTGAAATCATCAATAATATATCATGAACCATAAGAGCATATCACAAACATGAGATAGAATATTTTATAATTTAAATAAGTATATAAATATAATTTCCTTTTTCAAGGCTCAATACGAAAACTATTATAGTGTATAGATTCTAATAGTGGATTGGGTTAACTCCACATTCCCTTTCATAGTGTCTCAGGTGATATTAATTTTTACCCAACAATTGCTAGTTTTATATAAGTTCATTATCACCAATAAAATAGTAAAAACCATAAATATTTCTTCCCCAAAATCATAAAAACATTCATCATGACATCATAATTTAATTATCCAATGCGAAAGAAATGGGTTTCATGAAAACATCCTTAAAAATAATCATTTGAATTCATAAAAATAAATAAATTAGTTTGTGTCATTAGATAATATCCCCATTTAATAATGTTCATCATTAAAGGATGTTGACAATGATAAGAAATTTCTTTTGTAAAAGCATTAAAAATATTAAAATAAGATGAAATATCCTTCTCATTAAGTAACTTTTAAAAAACTAAAAAATACTAAACAAATGGGAAGAGTATTTCCTTTATAAAACCATGGGATCTTATAAAGTAATCATCATAATGAATAATGGTAATAATTGTTTAAAAGTCCATTTCTTTCATATACTTCAAAAAATAATCTTTTTACACTTTTTAAAAGAAAGTAAAATGTGTTTTATAGAGAAATAATTTGAAAATTTACATTTAATAATTTTCAAATAAATAAATCTATAGTATAAAAATTGCATTAACAATAATTTAAATATTTATAATAATTTCTATAAAATAATTTTTAATAACTTGGATCTGGAAGAAAAAGATTCAGTAAAAATATATATATAATTTCATCTTTTATTAATAACATTATTTTATCTTTTTTTTGTACAAAGGATATGTAAAATGGTACCAATACATGAAAAACCTAAAAAATAATTATATTAGAACAAATGGATGGGTTTTTGGAAAGAAAAAATATATAATTTCTAACAAAGTAAATTGAAACCAAATAACCCTAAAAAATGAGACTATAACATAAATATTTACGTCAAGTCCCGACTTACTTCGAACACACTCTAAAATCTAGTATTATAAATATAAACATATTTTAAATATATTTTAGAACCATATTAATACTTATATTACTATAAATGTTTCCCTTATAATTTTCAATTACCTATTTGTTAATAAATTTTCATTAAAATCAATATTTGAGGGGAAATTGTTATTTTTTCTATGCATGTTTCTATTTAACAATTCCAATAATTTCACCTTGTCCATGGATACATTATCTCAAAAAAATTAATAAAATTTAAATTATTATATTTATTAATTATATAAACTTTTAAATCCATATATTAAAGGAAATATTGAAAAATTAAGTACATCATTTCATAGTGATGGTAATCTAAACGTATGCATGAGAGAAATTTTCATTTTTCTAATGGATGAAAATGAAATAAGGTAGAACATTTTCTACCTATATATAATCATAATAATATTATTAATATCTCATTTATTCATTAAATACATAAATAATATCATCCATGACATACAGTAATGAAAAACAATATAGATCACTTCGTGGAGGCAGTAATCTATATGTATCCATGGGTGACGTATTAATTTTCTAGAGGATGAGAGGGTAAGAAGTTAGATACTTTATTGTCTTTAAAAAATAATAATTATTTCATAAATTTTATATATATTCATTAAATACATCTGTATAACTAGACATGATATGTAGTGGAGATTAATAAAATAAACTACTTCGTTGAGATGGTAGTCCACATGTATGCAAGGGTAATATTTTCATTTTTTATTATATGTAAATAATTTTACACCCTTGTATTTTATGTAATATTTCCCTTAAAATAAATTTAATTTCTTTAATATCTTGTGTTTCACACATCAACAAGTTTAAAAAACCACAATATACTATTAAATTATTAATATTTAAACAATGTTGTTATAACCTATACATTAAAATTGGTAGTATGACTAAGAATAAAAAATAAGTATAATGGTTTTATATAATTAAAATAAATCTAATTATTCATTATAATAATTTACACATTTTTGTTTAACGGTATTTTATGTTATAAAAATATGATTTCATCATAAATGGTTTTAATGTAATTTTATGTATGAATATTATAACTAATTTCTACCACAGTTAAAAATTTTATTTCAACAAAAATGGATTTCATTTTTTATTAATAATATAAAAATTAACATAAGATAAAATTATTTGGATTCTTTCTAAGATTAATTTTTCAGCGAATAGTAGAAAATACTGATTTCTCTATAAAACTATCTTTTTGTTTATATCATTTACAAAGATCCATTTTGTTTTAAATGGTTTAGAAGAAACATTATTTCATTTTTGTTGTGTACAATACTATTATCATCATTGTAATATATTTAATTCTTTATTTTTGTATTAAAACATTTTACACTTAAGGAAACAATTTTTTGGAAAACTGGTTTTTGTCGTCTTATGTGGGTTTAATTTAGATTGAATTTTACCACTTCTATATTTTATATTTGATAAAATTTATTAAATATTTGGAATCATAAGGATATATATAATTTAATATTTTTAGATTAATATTTATTCATTATAAATAGTACCTTGTGTAAATAGTTTTCCGCTCAATAAGGATAAAAACGTAAAATTTTGTTTAAATAATGGGGTAAAACATTAAAATTTATTTACAAATTGCCTTTATCCTTTTTCATCGATGTATTTTAACCAAATATATACTAATTTATTTAAATAATGTATTTCAAAATGTTATTTTATATTTTTGAACCTAATCTTGACTTTTGTGAAAGATATGTTATACTTTATTCAAATTAAAATCTATTTTTTGAGTGCCTAAAATTAATAGCATAGTTTGAAGATGTAATTTGGGATTTTGTTGATAAAAAATAAACAAACCTTAATTTATTTATTATTTAACTAAAAAATAATAGATAATAATTTTTTACTTTATTTCAATTTCAAAGTATTTGTACTCTAAAATCATTTATATTTCTAAAAAATGTTTTTTTATGAATTTTGTGTTCATATATTAAAATTAACTTTTTCCAACAATGTAAATTATTTATAATAAAATTTATTATAAATTTCAATTTTTATTTTCTATATTTGGTTAAGTACCCTATTATTTTTTGTCATATAATTAAGTTATCACAGTAAAAATTTAAATTATCATGGTTAAGATAAAATTGGGATCAAAGTAGTCTAACTAGAATATGAGGCTTAAATTGTATCCCTGGCATACCCAAATATTATTTGATGAATTTATTTTTACCATATAATATATTATATATTAATAATGGGTGTAGTCGGGTAATTGTTATTTGATTATGAACATTATATTGTTTTAATAAAAGAATAAATACACAATGTCACTCTCTTGAGATTAAATATCTAATATTTTTTCATTAGGATAAAAAAGATCTTATATTCGGTTTTAACTTTTTATTTTAAATATAAAATATTTTTTTCATGTTGATTTTATTTTATTTTTTAGTGATTTAATAATTATATTAAATGCTTACAAAACAACAAATCACTATTTAAAAAATTAATAGAATACTAAAACAAATGATTTTAAAATTATTAAAAGTAATATAATTTTGGTGAAGTTTAGTATTGCATGAATTTTATAGATAAATATATGATATTGTTTTGTGTTAAAAGATTATATTCAAATTAAAATTTTTTATTAATGTCCTTAAAGTAAAATTAAATAGATACTATAAAAAATGACATTAATGATATTTTATGAAAATAATATTTTATTAAATTATATTAAAATCCTAAAAATACTTCAAGAGGATAATTATGATAGAAATGCAATAAAATTATATACCTTATCCATTTATGAGAAAAAAATTACCTTATAAGAAATACAATAACCCTTAATGATTGAAAAAGTGTTTACTGTGGTTATGATGAAAATTATTTAATTAATTTGTTAAACAAAATGAGAAGGATTAAAATACAAATTAAATTTATAAAAAATAATTGGTTGAATTTATTTCAACAATATACTATATTTTATTAAAAATTATTGCTACATTTTTTTCACATTCTCATGGATATCAGTATATTGTATTTAAATATTTTTCTTAATTCTATGTGTGTCCTTTAATTCACTATAAAAAAGGAACCACTTATCCTCTATTCTATACACCACCTACAGCCACATCAATAAACCAACCCTAGAAAAAAAATTCTAAATATCCCTATGTACGTTCTATATGTTCTTTTCATACTAAATTAACATCCATATGTCCCATTATAAGATAAATGAAGGATAACATTCAAGGAATAGGTAATCATCTCTACCGACTATTATGAATTTATTTCTTCTTCTACTTCCCCTAAATATATTTTACCCATACTAAAATAATAAATATATTATCATAAATATAATTAAATTTTATTATGATTATGGTACATTAATTTTAAATATCTTTTCATTCTATAAAAAGTGAAACCATCGCTTGTGTGTACATATGGCTTACAATCTCCACGTTGTGCTGTAATTTATTCTTCAATGGAACTTAATGAGGATGGTTATAAATATTTAAATAATGAATATATATAAAATTTATGACATAATTATTATTTTATAATTGAAATATCATATCTAAATTCTTACCTTGTAATCTTTTGGGTAATGTTAATGTCGCTCATTCGTATGTGCAGTCTACCACCTCCATGAAGAAATGTGATCCATTTTTCAATTCCACATAACATGAATTTTAATAAAGAGATATTTAATGAATATATATGATATATATTAAATAATAATTTTTCTATAATGGTAAATTTTGATTTACCTTACTTTTATTTCTTCCGTTGAAAAGTGAAAATTGGGTTTTTGTGTCTGTATCGCCTACCGTCTCCATCAACGTTGTAATTCATTTTTATGTATTTAATTTTTATGGATGAGTATAAATATAAATAATTAATATATATGATATTTATTTCATGATTAAAATTATGGATATTGGAGAACCATGATCAAAGTACAAGGACCAAAACTATTGAACCCAAACACACATGAAAAATGAAGTATTTTTTACCCGGAATGGAAATTTTAATAAACTATTTTTAGTAAATAGGTGAAAATGGTTATAAGTAAATAATATATCTAGGATTATATATATTATTATTGTTTCATAATTTATTTTTAATAAATCTATATTTATTATACAGAAGTTTTTAACATATACAAAGGAATTCAGACCTGTGGTAAGGGATTTTGTCTCTATTTTCATTCATTGAGGCATGTTTTAATATTGTAAAATTATTTTCATTTATATAGAATATATAAAAACCTTTTAAATTTTATACCATGAATATTTCATACTTAATAATAATTTGTGTTTCAATTTAAATTATTTCACCCAAGGGTAATTAACTATAATATTATCTTGTGGTAATGGATTTCATAACTCAATTTCCTTTCATTGGGTTATACCACGTATTCATTGATTATATTATGTCAAGGATTTGTGTGAAATTTAATTTATATTTTATTTACATTTTTTTTTTTGGATTTACATATATTACGTATATTCTCTCCATTTATTAATTATTAATTAAATGATATTATATTTATAATGGTTATTCGTCTCAAAAAAATATTATTTGGAACACATGTCTATGTTATAAACATATATTCATTTATAAGGTTTATATGTTACCCATTTGACATGTTATATAATTAATCTTATTATGTTCATCATATTTAAAAGTTTATTTTAATTTTTTATTTTGTAGGGCTTATGATTCAAATATTACCAAAGCGGTAAGTGGTTTATGTTCAATCACATATTAATCATAGTTTTTTATGATTGATTTTAAATTTAGTAAATTTTTTATATTTCTAAATGAAACACAAGATTATTTATTATCTTCTGGTTATTTATAAAAATTATAATTTTTCCTTTCATTTTTCTCTTTGAAGTGATCAATATATTGGATGATTTTTTTCATGGAAATCCAACCATGTTTTCTATTCGGTTAGGAATGTTTTTCTTCCATATCTATATTTTCATTATAAAAATTTAAATATTTTTTTACTATTGTAATATGATTATTTAAAATTATATTTACCCTTTTACATTAAATCAAAAAATTTAAATTAATATTCATGTTATTTTCTGAATGAGGTACTTGTTTATTTTTTTACCAAAAATGTTAAAATAATATTTATTTAAACATATTTAGAATGTAATGAATTTTCAGAAATAATAAAAATCCAATTATTTGAACATTCCTTTATATGTTTCATTGATTCTTTTGAAATATTTTTTTCTAAATATTCTAGAATGTATTAGTTTTTAAAATGAATTTCAATGTGGATATGGTATTTTCATCATAAAACATTAATCACCTTTTATAGTTTTTCTATTAATCAATTATAATAAAACATTATTTTAATTATGAACCAATAGGGATATTTTGTAATTATACTATCCTTATTCATTCTTTGGATAGTTTATGATCAGTTTTACTAAGGAAGTATTGAAATTTCATATACTAATTCTTTATATATTGATAGTTTATTTATTATTAAAGAATGTTTATTATATTTTATTACTAATTAAGATAATGAGTGCATTGGAAATATTATGTGATGGGTAGGGAATATAATTATATATCCCATAAATGTATTAGTAGGACTCCTTAGACAAAATAGGTCGGTATTTTTCTGACGCCTTACCAATTTATGTAGATTCCTTAGCATGAGGCCTCAACAATAAGTTTAAGATGTCTAAAATTATTCATACCATCACTATAAAATCATTTATTGATGTACATGGGATTAGTGTAATATTTATTATATCCATGGATAATATTCTAAATCATGTGATTATGTTTAGGTAATTATGTTATCATTATTTATCACTTCCATATAATTATTTATACTAAACTTATTGATTAAATGGAAGGTATTTTTAGTTATTTATATTTCTATATTTATTATTCTTTATTCATTCAGGAAATATTATATTGTACCTAATCATTATTGAGAATCTGATCTCAGTCATTCCTTATGTTTCATTTCCAAAATATTCCATGAATTTTACTAAGATTGATATTTTAGGATATTCTATAGAGAATAATGTTGTTCTAAAAGAAAATACTATATTATAGTTCTTGTTTTCAAATTTAATGTGAGATTCAATCATGTATCTAGTTCACCAAGACAAAAATACTATTCCTATTTGTTTATGTGAATTCTTGTATTCAGTACCGATGTAATCAATAAGACACAAATTATAGTATACTAGAGTAGGGGTTTCTATAGTTTTTTTTTAGAGAAAGTTTAGTAGAAACTATCAAAATATAGATAATAGAACATAAATATTTTGTAGAAAGTAATGATAAATCTAATTATATAATAATATGATAAATTTTTTCATAAAGTATATATTATATGGACTCCTCGAAACAAATCGGTGTCTGGATACAACAAGTGAATGTGGTTTTGACATAGATTCATATAGGGTAATAACTATGAAAAGATATGGTTTTCCATATCTCTATTTTTTTTTCATGATAAATGGGCCTTTACTTCATATATTCTTTGACACTCCTAGGGGATATTCTTATGTTACTTCACATTTTATTTATGAACCATTATATTGGATAAGAGAATATAACCTATAGAAACCTATGATATTCCATAGTTATATAGGAAAACCTCATATGTATTGGGTAGATATGTTTATGTTTGATAATAATTTTAAATACATAGATTCCTATTTTTCAGTTTTATGTGGTGGGAGTTTTACATAATTAATGATAATTTAGGAGATATTTATGGGAATATAACCCTTTTGTTTCATACATGTCTCAACGAGAAGGTTACTTGAGGAATAATGATTTTATATTTTAAGGACATAATTTTATAGTTATTGATAAAATTTATGGATAAAATGATCATTTATGTTAAGGTAATAATAGTCAATTCTTTGCACTTGTATAGGAAAAAATAAGCTGTATAGAAAACCTTAATGGTTTAAAAGTGATTTTTGGAAAATTTTATTATATAGGATGTTCATCATATTTTTGGGAATGTTAGATTAATTATATTAATATAGTTTTAGAAAAAGGATAACCCATATGTCAAGCTACAAGCTATCATATATGGTAAGTTCACATGTCTTAAATCCATAACTGATGAATTAAAATTGTATAGTGCCTATCACTAACCTACATGATTCCCTAGTTAGTATAATACTTTTTATTACTTAAATTATTTGATTATTAAAGATTATGTTGATTTTTGGAATAATATTATAGGATAAAATATTTTAGAAGTTTTCAGATTCATAGGTGATTGCTGATATTTAGTGAGACATTTTATTAGGTTGAGGTATATATAACCTTTAATTTTGACATAAATAATTATTTGAGAAGAATGATATTACATTTTTGGATATATAAGTGGAAAGGTATGAGAAACCCTTTGAGGTTAAAATTTTCTTTCATGATGAGGTTATTGATTTTGTTTACGATATTGGGTTGTTTAATTATGAAATGATATATTTTAAACATTTAGTTTTATTATATAATTTTATAGGTTAATGTATTATTTCTTCATATGATGGTTTATTCATTTTGGGTGTTATCTTATGTTTTTCTAACCATTCTCATTTTAGTAAATACATAAGTAATATCATGTTATTATTATTTTGATTATGTGGCCTATTAGAATTTTATTTTATTTCTTTAGGAATGAAACATTCAACTTGAATAGGAATCATTTGGATAAAAATATGAAATTATAGTGGAAATATATTAAAGGATAAAATTATACATCTCAAGTATGTATATTTCCTTATTTTCTTAGTCGAGATGGTAAATTAATTCCCCAAATATAGGAAAAGAATCACAAAATAAAAATAATATCCTATTACATTCCATTTTTATGAATCAATTTTCTTTTTCAAACCTCACAAATTCTTGGTTTTTTTAATGTTAACTTTCTCATGTCAATATTCTCAATCACCTTCTATTTTTCCTTAGATGTTAGTATTATGATCCATGACTATATTTTAAGGTCTCACCAATAGCCTCTTTAATAGGGGACCTAAATATTTGACATTTTACTCAACCTTTATGTTTCCCACTTACCATTATAAAAAGAAGTTTTATTATCCCTATGTAAAACAAAGGATGATCCTTTGATTACTGAGATAAACTTTTTAGGGAATAATTAAATTATAGGGTCAAATTTAATACCTAGAGATCTTATGGTATATTTCACTTCAAATACTTTTAATTTCCTTGATATAATTTTATATGAAACCCTAAATTTAAATGAACCATGATATACTATGGAAATATTATTATTTCAATATGAATTGTATTATAAGGAATCATCCTTAAACATTACATATTCAAGTGACTTCATAATAGAATTTAATTTTTATATAACCAAGGATATTTATGGTTTATATTTTTAGAGAATTAGTTAATAAATCATACATAAAAACCATATATTACAAAGTGGACACTATTAGTTAGTATCAATTTTTTAACATAATAAAAACATTCAAAAAGAAACTTTTTTTATTCTCAGAAAAAATCCCCATGACTTTCAATTTGAATTATTCTTTGTTCTTACCCATCCTTAAACCATATCTGAAAAATAAAAAAATCATATGAGCACAAAAATATCAGTAAGAGAAAAAAAAATATTAAATCCATTATTCTATTTAAAATCATGAAAACACAAAAAATGTTTAACTTTATCATAATATTTTTTTAGAGTTTGAAATAATTTACTGACACAAAAAATGTAATAATTATACATGAAGAAACCTTTTAAATCCATTATAAGAAAATGAAAACAACTTTTTTAAACTTATATAATTATATTAATAATTTTTACTAGAAATAACTAGAGCCCATTTAAATCCATAGGAGAAACCACACTTGTTGAATCCTTCTTTCGTGCCTATAATGACAAGGAATATTTCCCATTATAATGATGTGATATATGGGCTCACCAATCATCTAATCTATATTAGGATCACACATTATATATTTTGTATCAGTATCCCCTATCATTATTTATAATTCTCATGTACTATATCATGAATAAAATATTTTTATGCCTTTATCTTTAATCAGACAACCCTTGAAAATATCTTGTGAATCTATACGCAAAACACTTTCAGATACTGAAATACACTTTATATTGAAAATCCCATTTCAAAACTAAAATTCCCATAATGATGTTAATTAGAGTTTTTATTTGAATAAAACATGAAATCTTTTAAGGGAATCAAAAAATAAAATAACGGTTATGGTAGTGGGATAATTCATTGTCTTTGTATATGTTAAAATAGAACATTATTATTTATATTTTTTAAATATATTCAAAAAAAATCAAAATATTTATTTTAAAAAAAATTAACGAAATTAAAAATTTTAAAAAAAAATTTATAATTCCTTTATGTCCATATAATACATTAATCATATATTTTTTAAATAGAATCTTTAAAATAAATTGATTTATCTTATGTCCGACTCAGCATATATATTCTTTATCTTTCTGAACAATAAAACTATGTTAATTATTTGCTTTCAAAATATAATATTCAAGTTTTATTAATACTTTTAATTTTATTCATTACTATGTTATATTCTATTACATAATCATTTAAATTTTATTGAGAGTTTTGATGATATTTGTCTTGTATGCCCATAATGACTTCGGTAGGTTGAATATGGTCAAAGTGGTCAATATTACACCATCTCTAAAAAATAATCTAGGAAAAAATATAATTTCTATATATCATTTTTTATTTTAAAATTAATAATGAAACATTGTTATGAAAAATGAATTATGTTACAATCGTGGATATGGTTATAAAAGACATATTAATTACGATCATTAAAAATATGGAATAAATGTTACCATTAATTTTTAGAAATTCATTTTATAATTATCCCATAAAGCGAGACAGGAAACAGTTTTCTAAAGAAAAAAATGTCTTTTAAGTCTAAAAGTATTTTTACACTAAGGTCATGTATAATGTTGATTACTATATAATTAATTATATTATTTCCAAATAAATGATAATTATATTAATTCAAAATAAAATTCAAAACATTTTGGGGATCTTTCATTGAAAATAAATTAGATTTTTATAAAAGTTATTATTATTCATTATTCACAAAAAAAAGGATATTTTTCGAAAAATCCCAAAAATTCATCTATAGATAATTTTGATACACTAAATTAAAAATTGAAGTTAATTTTTTCAAATTAAAATTATATAATTTTAAAATTAAAATTTTTAGTAAAACCTTATAATAATAGAGTTAAATAATCAAATTTACTTTTTGTTTTAAAAAAATTATGTAATATTTTTTTAATGAATATGACTACTTAATTTGTGAATACTAACAAATATAAAAATGATTTGGTATGTCTTTACATCATTTTTTAATTATAATCTAGCTGTTTAAATTGAAGATATAAATATTAATAACCACATTATGAAATTTTTTTATAAATGATGTATATAATGTAAATAAATTGATTAATTTATAATAAATTAGTCTTCATTTTTTAGTAAAGTAGTTTTATGTTTCAAAAATATGTTTTCATAAAAAAATGGTTTTTATGTAATTTGGTACATGAATATTATAATTAATTAAAAAAGTATTAAAAAAATATTGTTTGAAAATGGAGATCACATTTGGATTTATACTATCAAAATTAACATATGTTGAAATTTTGGTCCTCTTTATGAAATGATTCATTTTCCAATGAATAGTAGAAAATGTGGTTTTATATTAAACATTGTATTTTTTTAAATATAAAAAGATAAAAAAAATTAAAATGATTTAAAAGTATTATTAGTTATTTTTTTTATTATGAAAAACCCTAATCAAAAACTTTTAATCAATTTTATGCTTTTTTTTGGAATAAATATTTTTTACATTTTAGAAGATATTTTTCAAAAACACCTCTTTTCATCACATTTTTAGAGTTTAATTTTAACATAAATTATACCAATTCTATGTTTCAAATTAGATAAATGGGATTTTATATTTTAAGTAATAAAAATTTATTTAATTTAATTTGTTCAACTAAATATTTAGTCATTATGAATAGTAACAATGGTATATATTTGTCACCTCTGTATGGGTAAATGAGGTAAAACTCTATTAAATCTAAGGAGTAAAACATTCAAATCTCTTTAACGCTTAACATTATCATATTTTATGAGTGTATTTTGTTGAAATATTAGTTCAAGGAGTATAATAATGTATTTTATAAAAAAAGTGAATTTTGGAACCCAATATTGACTTTTTTGAATGGTAAGTTATATTTTATTCAAATTAAAAACTACTTTTGAGTCTTTGAAACTAATAAAATGGTCGAAATATTACATTCAATTTTGGATTTATTCTAATGTCTAAAAATATTATTTTTATATTATTTTACCAAAAATCATGGAAACCTATTTTTTAATTTATTTCAAGGTGAATTATTTTAACCCTTAAATTGAGTATTTTTCTAACAATTATTTTCCATGCGTTTTGAGTTTTTATATTAAATGTAATTTATTCCACCTGTATAAATCAAATCTTATAAAATGGATTCCAAATTTTTAATCTACAATTATAAATTTTTTAGATTTCTTCTTTTATTTTTTGTTATATAATTTTGTTATCATGGAAAAAAGGTTAAATTTTCACCTTTAAGGTTTAAATGGATGTAATGTGGTTTTACTAGAAGATAAGACTTTAAATGTATCCAAAACATACTCAAATATGACTGGTTCAGTTTATGTTTACCTAATTAAATATTATATTTGAATTTTGGGTTCCTTATCATCATTTTTCATTGAATATTACCATTATATAATTTTTAAAAAAGAATAAATACAAAATTTTACTCTCTTAACTTTAAATATCTAAAAATTTTCCATAAAGAGAAAATTTGGTAATGTTTAGTTTAAATTTTTAATTTAAAATTTAATGTAATTTTTTATCATGTTAATTTTTTTTAATTTTTTTTATTCAATAATTGACTAAAATTATTACGAAATAGTGATAATGTATTTATTCAATTAATAGAATAATAAAAAAAATTATCTTACAAATATTTAGGGTAATATGATTTTGATGAATTTTTGTGTTCCATGAATTTTATAGATAAATATAACATATTGGGGATTTTTCAAAGGATTATATTTTAATTCCATCTTTTTCTTGATGTATTTAACATCAAATTAAATTAATTGTATCAAAAATGAAATTAATGATATTTTATGAAATTAATAAATTATTAAATAATTTATAAAATATAAAAATATTCTATGTGGACAATTAAGATAAGATAAATTAGAAAATTTAATACCTTTTCAATTTATGTGAATTTTTTTTCTTTATAAGTATTGTTATGACCATTTAAAATTCAAAAAAAAAATATTCATATTAAGGTTAAAATTCATTAATGAAGGTGTTAAACTAAAATATGACATTTAAAATACAATATAAATAAGTAAACATATTATTTGTCAAATGTATTTCAATAATATCATATATTATCTTGGAAATTATTGTAAAAAGGTGGCTCTTTCATATGAGAATGATTTTATTATGTTTAAATATTTTTATTAATTTCATGTGTATCATTTCATTCAATATAAAATAGAACCACCTCTCCTGTCTTATATACATCAGCTTGAGCCACATAGCTTCAAAAACCCTAGAAAAAAACTCTTATAAAAATCATTATACAAGTTCTAGAGGTTTTGGTATTTTCAAAAGAATAACTCTAGGTTCATTAAAAGGAGATATAAAGGTACTCCTTCAAAGAAGAGGTAATCACCTTTACTAACTTATTCAAATTTATTTATTTTTACACTTCCTCTTAATCTATTGTACCAATACTAAAATAATAAATCAAGTATCATAAATATTCTTATATATATTATTTTTATGGTATATCCATTTTCGATCTCTTTTCCATCATATGAAAAGTGAAAACACTACTTGTGTGTACATATGGCTTACCATCTCCACATAGAATAGAAATTCATTTTTCATCACCACTTTACATAGATCATTATAAATATGGAAATATTGAATATGTATGACATTTATGAAAAATTTATTAATCTATAATTCAAAAAAAATATTTACCTTCTTACCTTAAAAGCTTTTGGAAAATGATAATGCCTCCCCTATGTACATGTGGACTACTACCTCAACAAATTAATGTGATCCATTTTTCATTTTTGTTATACGTGAATTGTAATAAGGATATATTTAATGAATATATATGATAAATATGATATAATAGTTATTCTTTAATAGTTAATTATTATATACCTTTCTTTAATTCCATCTATCAAATAGTGAAAACAATGTTCATGCATACATACGGTCTACCATCTCCATCAATATTGTAATTCATTTTTCACCCAAAATGGATATTTTAATAATGAATTGTAAATAGAGTGATACAATGGTATATGTAAATCATATAGGTGGTACTATATAAATGAATATTTTTTCATAATATATTTATAATAAATATAAATTTGTAAAACATGAGTTTCTAACACATATGAAAGCATTTAGACCTTGGGTGAGAGATTTTGTCTCAATTTTCTTTAATTGTAGAATGTTTTAATTTTATACAACTAATGTAATTTATATGGACTATATAATATCCTTTAATATGTTATATCAGGAATCCTTCATACTTAATTTTATTTTATGTTTCAATTAAAATTATTTCGTCTAAATGGATTTGACTAGAATGTTACCATGTGATGATAGATTTATTAATTAAATTTAATTTCTTTGGGTTATTTCACATCTTAATTTATTATATTATGTTATTGTTCTATGTGAATTTTATTTTTTTATTTTTTTTGTATTTTAACTTTTTTATTCTTTCATATTTATTACACCTAATCAATCCAATGATTAATTCTCAATGATATGATATGTTCTTTGTAAAGATTATTCTTCTCAAATTTTCTTTATTGGGGACATATGTTTATTTTTTGAACCTATAGTATTTTATAAGGTGCATATACTACAACTTTTATTTTTTATATTATTAATCTCATCATGTTCATTGTATTAAAGTTTTATTTTATGATATTCTTACATGGGACTTATAAATAAAATGTTCACAAAGTGGTAAGGAGTTTATGTTTAAAACCCATTTAAATTAGGACCATTTATGATTGAATTTAATTTTATGAAATTATATGACACTAATAACTTAAAACAATAATATTGTATTCACATTGGGTTATACATGAAAATTTTTATTTTTACTTTCACTTTCCTATTTTATGTGTCCAATATACTGATAGAATGTTTTTAGGAAAACTATATTTATTTTATATTATGTTAGAAATATTTTTCTTCCTTGACCATTATTTCATTTAAAAAATTTCAAGATTGTTTTTACAATTCTACTATGATTTTTTAAATTCATTTTCAACCATTTCCTACATTATATAAAAAACTTCTAATTATTCTTCTTTTCATTTTTTGAATGAGGTACTTTTTGACTTTTTATAAAAAAATCCTATAGGAATATTTGTTTTAACATATTCTATATCTTCAAAATTTCTGGATGTTATGACCACCCAATTCTTTTAATTATTCTTTACAAGTTTCCATGAATATTTTTAAAGACAAATCTTTCCTAATATTTTATAAATTTCTATTTTATTCAAAATTAATTTGAAAAGGGATATTTTCCTAAATAATGTTTGGAAAGTTATTTTCATGGTATGTCTATTCATCAACAATAACCCTTTATTTTACTAATTAATTGTTGGGGATGTTAAGTAATGATAGTATTCTTATTCTTTCTCTGGATGGTTTATGATCAACTTTTCTGGGAAAGTACTGACATTATTAATACTAGTTCTTCCTATATAGATAGTTTTTTTGTTAAGGCTTTATAATTATGTTTTATTTTTTATTCATTTGATGAATGTATTGAACATATTAAATAACACGGGGGACCCAAAATTATTTCCCACTAATGCATCAGTAGGTCTCATGAGATAAAACACATTTGGAATTTTGATGAGGCCTAACCAATTTATATTTATTCCTTAAAACGAGGACTTGAAGGTACGTTTAAGTTATCTAACATTATTCATTTTGTCATTATAAAATCATTTATTTATGTTCATGTAATTATTTAAATATTTCTGATATCCATGGATATGTTTCAATCTCATGAGATTATTTATTTATCATTGTTTGGTCATCATTTATTCCTAGAATATTATTCATTAGGCTAAAGTTATTAATTAAATGGAATTTTTTTAAGTTATTTACCATGAAGTATTGATAATTTATTATTTACATAAGATATATTTCATTGTACATAACCATTACTGAGAATATTAGATCCCACTTTATTATGTTTTATTTCCCCAGGATATATGGAAGTGTACTATGATTTATTTATAGAGATATTCTACAGATAATAATATTGTTATCGATGAAATTAATATGTTGTATTTTTTTATTTTCAAAGGTAATTTATATTCAATAAGGTATTATGTTTACCAAGATTAATAAACAATTCAATCCTTTGGGATATGATCTCTTGTATCTATTGAAAATTTAATAGATAAGACACTATCTTTAGAAGTGATGACTAGATGAACATGATAAAGGATAAGTTTTATATCTTTTCACACTTGGTCCCATATAAATTATTACATGGTCTTTCTTACTTCTTAAGATGAATGTATTCATTAAATGGATCATCATGAATTATTAAATGGAATTAAACATTCATGTCACCATATATCATTGGGTAGTGATTTTATTTAATGTTTGGTTCAGTGAAAAAATTTGATTTGGAATAGAAACATCCATGGACTATATTTAATTATTGAATGTAGTGAGCCTATTTATTTTTCATATTCCATGAGAAATACTTATTTCTCTATATGAATTCCCTTTTATGGGATCATAGGTTAAATGAAATTATATTAAGCATTGGGTGATACCTGGATTCATTACATGGAATGCCTAGTGGGGCATCATAGTTTGAAGGATAAGAAATATGCATTGGGGAAGACATGTATTCCTGATACGAATTTCCTGGAATGGGCTCATAGGTTGATTGAGATTATATAAACACCATGAGAGATACATAGATTCCTAATATGAAATTTCATGGATGGGCTCAGTGGCTAAATGAATTATGACACACCTTAAGTGAAATTTTGTTCAAGATATGAAATTCCCCGGATGAACTCATAGTTTTCACGATGTGATTCAAAACTTGAGGGAATCCTGTACTCCAGATATGAAATGTCAGGGATGGTATTATTGGATAAATTGGATTATAATATGATGTGAATAATGTGTGGGTTCTCTATTTTTAGGGACCACATATTATGGGATTAGGATACCACTTAATTAAATTGATTTATGTGTCTTCAAAGTAAAAGAACATAGTTGGATTCAGTCTATATTATACATAATTTAATAACTAGTTATAAATCCTTCCTAAAGACATATTCCATGGGAATTACAGAACCTCTTATGATTTTGCATAGATGCTTGAGTTGCGCCTCAGGTCCGGGCCAGTACAACATATCAGTATATATGTTTGTGTGTTTTTTGTATGTGTGTGATTCTAGATATATAGTATATATATATAAACACAATTACATATATATATATATGGTGATGTGTAGTTAATGACAGTTCAACTTAGACCAAAGTAGGTATGGTCAGCCTGGTGACCTTTATTAAACCTAAACCTAACTTGATTACATTTATCTATTTAATATGTAGTAATTATATATTAAAACTACATATTTTATTCTCACAGATTTTATTTCATTAGACACCATTGGTAGTGTCGTAATGATTATATCTCACACCTTGTTCGGGAAAAATTTTGGTACCCAAATAGACCTTATGTTTGTAGGTTCAAGACCATGGAATGTGTTATGTGATATTAATCAAATAAAATATATCTTAGGAGAATATGACTGAGATAGTACTTTGGATTCTCAAGGAAATATCCTTTGGGGTTTTTTCATTTTTTATGTATGTTTGTTTATTACATGTTGTATTCCTATTATTTATTTATTACCCATTTTTATTATATTTTGTTTCCCTTATTTATAATTTCTTACATTGTATTTATTACTGGTCTAAAGTGTATATTCTCCTGAATTTTACACCTTTAGATCCTATCTACTAGTTGACAACCTCTAGAATTCTATGAGATATGCTGGTGGATAAGTAACTAACTAGTCTGACTACTATTTATAGATTGATCTGGGTTAGGGTTTTACAAATGGAATTAGAGATTTATTTTTCGTTGTCTCACTATTTAGGGCCGGTATACCTAATACTATGAATGTTTTAGGACATATAAAATAGCTTTTGTTTGGGTCCAAACAACTAACCCATGGGGGAAGATCATGTTTACATTGATGGGATTATAGTTTATTTTTTTGTTATTATATTTGGTTATTATTACACCTTGGGAAATTTTAGTAATTTCACTGGTTAATGATTTATGGATTTATGAATGTTTCCTCTTGAACTGGTATGGAAACAGATGAGGTATGTTTATATGCCATTTAGGAACATAAGGATTCACATTACATGAATATTCCATTCCGTTTGGGTTGAAATACATTATTTCTTAATATTTTATTGATTTTATATATCTGATAATTCATCATGATTATCTATAATCCATTCTTGTGTGATTATTTTTCATGCTTAGAGTTATACCATTCCTAGGTGATTTACTGCTTTTAATGATAGTGTTTCTTACATATGAAGTATTTTTCCATGGATGTTTCCATGTTTATTGTTATTACTGCTCCATGATAGCATTCCATGTTATAATAATGATATATGGTTCATTTTTAATTTTTTTAGATAAAAAAAAATTAGGTTTTAATAAATAGCTAGATGGTGACACCTTAACAAACCAATCATAAAATATTTCATCCATGGACCATTGGTTTTATAGGATGAAACATTTACACTGGTGATAAAATGGGTGCCAATAAATATTTATAAAGTATATGGACATTTATAAATTGGGAAGGGTAACCCATATAATCAAACCACCATATATTTTTTATTTATATTTTGATACTAAAGGTAAAAACCTTTTCACAGTTACATGAATGACAATTCTAACTTATAATGGAATGTACCTTCATAATTTGGCATTGGTAATGCAGCTAACAGAAGCATGATATATATTAAATTGAAATTATTACATTGAATGGTTTTTTTTGAAGGTAGGTAACTCTATAACTGAGCTCGGGAAGGTCTTTTGGGTCATGTTTCTTTTGAGATAAACCCCCTAAGGGTGTTTTGAAAAAATGATAATTCAACTATTATGTGTTCTTATTAAATAGAACAATGGTGGTATGATGGGACCCTAATAGCTCACATTTATCGTTTATGATTTAGTTATTGAACCAATGGGTCTATATTAATGCTATGTGGGATGTTTATTTTAAAATGTCTGTATCCACTTATATGGGTCACATATAAATGTATGGAGGAATATTACTGAACTGATCCCTTTTAATGGATAAAGACCTTTTATGTTCTTTGGATCATTATTTGTATAAATATTCTTTTAATTGGAATTCCAATTAAAACTTAAAGGGTGATTGCCTCTATGGATTTAAATTTAATTTTTTATTTAACTAATGCTATTGTGATAAATTCATGGTTAAATAAATATTAATTAACTTTTTAAAGTGTAAATTATATGTTAATTTCCCAATTATGTTTCATGGTGAAGGTAAATAAATAACATTGATGTCCATTAAATATGATATTCAATAAATTTTCTGATAAATGATAATTTACAAAATTCCCTAAACCTAAAACCTTAGTATGGTGTTCTTAATTTCAACCCTTGAGTAAGGGTAGGTTAAAAAATTACCTTGGATGGGAATGTGGTTGTTTCCCCTAGGTCTAACTTAACCTTATTCTTTTATAGTGATCTGATAGGTTAGTATACTAAGCCAAGGGACTATCTTGGTGTGACCTGGTTATAGGTTTGAAGCTCTATATTTTAATAAGGGGAGAGACTTGTTGTTATATCTCCCTCAAGTGTAAACTCTTAGTTAAATGTTTATGATGATTTTAAAATGAGGGTTTTGTTCAATTCTTGATTATCTCAAGTAGGATTCTTAGTGTAGAAATAACTCCCCTAGGTAGATGTATGGTCATTTGATAAGTTCATATTTTTTAAGGATGTGAGAATTGTCTAATTGCAATGCCTATCAAGTTAGACTTGCCTCAGGCATGGTCAGATATTTTTTTAGTCATGTGACCTTTATTATTTTCTAATAGGGTATAACTATAGAGTAATCATCCTATTAATACTCGTATGGATAACACAACTCTAAGTTAATCCATGTATATTCTATTACATTCTAGTAATTTGAAGCAACTATTACGTTATTTTGATCATGTTGTAGAATGTGTTGTTACATGTGGTTCCCATAGAGTATGGAAGTGATTCATTAAACCACATATTGTTTGAGTGATGAGGTTGTGTAGTACCTTGAACTATTTCTGTTTCATGGTCACATGGAGGAAGGATCATGACTTCAATAAAGAGATGATTTCATGTAATATCTGGATTATATTGGCATGGGTGTGGAAACTTATTAAGACTGATGTATCCATGATCCGTTTTTAGATTGGCCAATATTCTAGTGTTTGGGATATTGGTGTAAAAAGGATCAGGTGTGATAACACTACCGATATGGTTTAGTTTAACCTATATGACTAATGATAGTGATTTCTATGAATGTGACTTAAGATGGGCATCATTCATGTGTTTGATAGAAAACATGTTCCAATGCACTCATAATAGGCATGTTCCCCACTTCTCATATCAGCACTAAGAATGAGTGTATCATCCATGTATAAGAGACACATTCAGTGGGGAGGGATCACATTCTATGAGATAAGTTTCAATTTTAAGTAAAATAAATCCTATCACACACCTAATTAAGTGAGTATTGGGTTTTTTATAAGAATCATGTCATTCTAATTAGAGGGAACACAATAAGAAAGGACTAATTAGAAATGGTCAGAATGGATTCTTGAAGCTGGATAATTTATATATTCAACCTTCAAATAATATATTTGTGAAGATGAGTTTTAAAACTCTTATTTGAGGTAAAACTAATTATGGATTCAAGATTGAATCTCTTAAGGAATAAGTGATCTAGTAGTTTGATTGGTCGGGAGGACATTTGATTTTTTAAGGCAGTGCGACTGTGAGTTTGTTAGCTAAGTACCAAACCGTTGAAGAATATTAATATTTAGGGTGAGGATTTGGTGATTTTTTATAATGATAATGGGTACCTTTAGATTCAAAATTAAGTGATCGAGCCTTCAAATACTACATCAGCTATTAATCTAGATGTTTTGTATTAGATTATTCTAGAGTGGATCGACTAACACTTTGATAATTTAATATAAATTCATGAATAATTCCATAAAATGTGGGTCATGTTCTATAAAACATTCATAATAGGGGTGTGGACCTTAAAATTATATGAACAGATGTATAGAATTGGTTTTAGGGTTTATTAAGTTGGTATACCCATAGTTTAAACTTGTCACATATCATCAAGAGATGTGGTGCTAGATAAATCATGGCCTCTTTTAATGGTGGATGGATTATGAGATCTATAAACACTTATAGATAGTAATCATAAAAAAAATAATGGTTTAATTATGGTTAAGATATGATCATTTCCCTTATCTTGACATAAGACTGAGTATATTGGGATAACTTCCGTAATATATCCAGTTAATCAAATGAATTTTTTGTTTAATGGATGAACCCTTGTGTGAGAAGATTTTATCTTGGACTGATTGTAGGATTGTCACTTATGTTTTTATATCCTTGAAAAATGGAACCAAATAATACTATATTTCTTTTCTACATACTGATATTTCACTCATAAACTATATAATAGGGACTACTTTAGATGATCTCCTTATACTCCATTTGTTGATACTTAGGTTACCATAAACTTACAGTTAGGATTGGTTGATAGTTATCTTATGATGATCTATTGATGATGGATTGATAATGTATTGGTTCTCTTTTTATGTAATAAAAATGGTTTTAAAGATGTAATGGTTCAAATATGATACATCTCATGATGTTGGGCATCGTCTTCAGTGATTATTATTGGTGTTGGAAGTATCATGACTCAGAATTGGCCATTTAAATCTAAGACTTGTGGTGGGGGTGGAGTAGAATAGCTGATTAAAATGGGATGATTAAATGACAATTTCTCATGTTATATTGTATTGGTTAAGCATTATCTAAGTTTTTTTGGGTATTTATGTGTATTTGCATGAGTTTTAGTGGCATTAGTAACATGTGCTTAAAGTGGTGCTTGTAGGTGAGTTGGGTATAGGAAATGAAACACAGCCATCTGAGTTAAGATTTATGACCCAAGTAGTTTGTTTTTTTTTTCTATTCCTATGGATTATTGTGGATGATAAGTTATATGATGAGTATATTATAAGATCATGTTATTGGAATAGTTGAAAATTTCAAAAGAAGTTAAAAATTCCATTTGGATAATGGGGGGAATATTAAATTGAGCCTTATAATGTATTTCTAAAAATTATAACATGTAAATTTTATGGTTTTATATAGTTTTTAAGGCCTAATACATGAATAGGTTTATTGGTTGATATTCGAGAGCATTGGGCTCTAAAAAACCCTATTTTGAAAAAGAAAAAAAGGAGACATACGAGTATCACAAGGACAGTGAAAAACATGAACCCCAACAATGAGACCCATAAAGGGGTCTCACATGGTTTGTCAAAATATTCACCTAAGGTCACATTACCATTCATGATATCATTATAAAATTGTATAGAGGGTCACAAATCATGCACATTGTTAGTAAAATTATGTGCCTAGTCATGTGAGGGGGTTCCCTTCATACAATAGCACAACATGGTTGGTGTATAGTTTTCCAAACCATGTAGCCAACCCATGTGGATCATTGAGGGGATGAAATGACTCTTTTTACTCTCCAGACTTTAATATTTATTCACCCATTATTTTCTCTTATCACTCATTCACAATAGCTTATAGGGAGTTCCAATTAGGATTCCTCCGTGTCTTTAGTGAATCTCCCTCATTTGGGATTGGAATCAATCACTATCAGTTGAATTGGATCACCCTCAATAATTATTTAATTCATCTTACTTCCTTCCTTTAATAATATTTCCAAATATAATTCTATATCAATGTGATCTCATATATCAAAGTTTCAGGTTGTTTTCATAGTTCTTCATCTTTTCTCAATCTATCACGAATCAGAGGTTGAGAAGGATAAGTGAAGCTTCCTTGTTATAAGGTAGGTATTCTATTGATTATATCTCACAACCTATTAGGTTCATTTTTTAGTGATGAAATATACCACATGGTTTCAGGTTTATGATCATGGATTGAGCTATGTGTTGCTACTCATGTACATGGGTGCTTAGAAGTATATTATTGAGTGTGTTCTTAGGTTTCTCTTAGAGATAGTCTTTGAGGATTTTTTTTCATTTCTTTATGAATCTTTATAAATTACCTATTATATTTATATTGTTTTACATTATATCATATTCATGCATGATTATTTATTAATTTATTATTGTTTTTCAGTTGTTATTATATTTCAAAACCTATAGTCATAATTGATTTCTCTATGTTTATTATTGATCCATAGGGTATAGTCTCCCCATTCAACACCCTTGAGTCCCTCTCTTCTAGTCTTAAGACTCTATAAAATGGTAATATATTCTTGAGAATAGGTAACCAACTAGTCTGGAAACTATTTATAGAGTGTTCTTAGTTATGGAGTTACAATGAAACCCTTAATGAGAATTGAATTTCCATCCTTTATAATGTTTTCATTCCCCCATGATACCAGGAAGTGTGTATGATTGATATGAAATGATATTCTAGAGAAAATAATTATGTTATCAAAAAACTAATATATTTTATTTCATATTTTCAAATGTAATGTGAGATTCAATCATGTATCGTGTTTACCAAGACAACTAACTATTTGGTCTTCCAGGATATGTTCACTTGTATCTAGTGACAATGTAATAAAAAAGAGGTCGGATCTAGTCTAATGGAGTCTCGGTTTCTACAAAGAAGTTAAATAATAATTTTACTATTAAAATAAAAAAAAATTATAATAATATTCTAATGTCGTTATGTTAATATGGATATAGAGTATTTAGAGGATATTGATGAATAAATAAATTTGAATTAGATTAGTAAATATAATTGCCACTTATTTGGGTATCCTCATTTTTATTACACCTTAATCCTTCATAAGACTTTATTTTTCTAATACTAGAACCTCTAATATGTGGTTGTGAGAATTTAAAGGTGATTTGAGTATAGTTTTATTAATATTTGGTTCTAAAAGTGATTAGGTGAGTGAGGAGAGAAGGTTGCATTTTATAAGTGAGGGTAGTAAAACCCTTCTAAACACCCTTAACATTAAAATAATATGGAGTAATTTTAATGGTAAATTTGAAAACAATAGCTCAATTTATAAGATATGATAGGTTATGGATTAAATACACTCAAAAATAGATTTTAGACTAATTATATGGATATATTTAAGATTTATCCTTTTATTTTAATCCTTTTAATATATTTTAACCTTAACCTAGGTGACACACTTTTTACTAAGGTTACCTGTTTTTGTGACTAAAATAAATGTTATCTTACTAAAAAAAATTGAAATTTCAATTATAATATGGAATCTATTTTTTATATTCAATTTTTAAAGTTTCAAAAAACTAATTCTAATATCTACACACAAAATAAGTAAAAACCATTTTTTTAAAAATCTCTCTTTTAGCATAAGAATGATTTCATTATTATTTATTGCTTAGTAATTTCCATTAAATGATTGCTAATTTATTTTATTAAATATATATTCTCTACACATTTAATTAAAATTATTCATCAATGGTTAAAATTTTAAATTATTACGATAAAATACATTGTGCATAATAAAAATATTTTTCAAAAAAAAATCTCATTTTACCAAAAAATGATTTTATCTTTATTTATAAGAAATTGAAAATAAATGTATTAATGGTAATTAATTTTTTTATATGTATAAAAATATATATTCCATAGTTATAATAATATAAATTATATAAATTATATTTTAAATAAAAACACATATAAATAAAACAATATTGGAAAACAGACATTTCTATCTAGCCAATAATTGTTATACTGGTATTTCATATAATTAATTATCCAATACATGGTTTTTATTACGTGATATTATTATTTATTACATGGATTTTATAAATAATTTTTATTGATAATATTAGTCAAAAGTATTAAATCTATTAAAAAACATAAATCAATAAAAAAGAATCAGTGTTATTTTCTAAAGTGAATTTAACCCTTTTTTACAAAGTAATTTATTTTATCAATTTAATTTAAAATTTTAATAATTTTTTTCATTATTCACTCATGTTTGGTGTTTTTTTCTTAAAAATATTTTTAAGGCTTTGAAATTTATTAATGATAAATATATTAAAAAATTTCAACATGTTATAATACTGTAGCAAAATATAGACATCATATACCGCGTTCATCTATCCTCAACACGTGAAAATATTGGGTAAACATTTCTTTAACTCATTCATCTAATCAGAACATTTTCATAGATTAAAAATGAAATGAATACCTAAACCATTATAATAATTATGAAAACCTCTAGTTTCACAAAGTCATTATAATTTCCAATCATATTGAATATATTGGCGAAGAATAAAATTTCTGGAGTAATTTTTCATCTAATGTCTTTAAGACCTTGAGAGAATAATGTTATGATTTATAAGTATCTAGATTCACCTATTGAAAAAAAATTAAACACCTAGTTACAAATGAATTTATATTCATAACACATATAATTTATTATTATACTTACAATCTTTTCTTAATATTCCCATATAAGGACTTTCATACATTAAGATCATTTATCCTAGGGATCAATCTCAAAATTAGGTTTGATGATAATGATATTATTAATCAATAATAGAATCTTTTATCATAGGATTTTCATGTTCATTATATTCTAATAATTAATTTTTTAAAACTGGATCCCAATAAAATGATAACCCATTTTAAACTCATTATATATATTAGTGATACAAGATTCATATATCATCGTAACTTACACCAGTTTTATCATGTAACTAAGAACTATTGGATCAGATTATACCAAATATGCACAAGAGGGGGGTGAATTATGTCTTTTACAATTTCTTCATGAAAGTGATGACTTTCAAATATGTCCTTTAACTATATTAGAGTGTTTTCCAATGGAAATAAATAGTTATCAAGAAGAAATTACGTATAGTGGTTTAGGGAAGATTAGACCCCTAGTCCACTCCACCAACAATCTAGTCCATGAGCTTGGTGATTTTCACTATCAGGCCCTCTTATCCATAGACCATCCACAACTGAGTGCATGCAGTTGAAACCTTTACAAGATAAGGCAAAAATAGAGCATTCTAGTTCATTCACAGAACCAAATACACATCTTATTAGGATAATTCAGTTACTCAAAATGAAAAGATCATTTTTTTAAAAAAATAGTTATCAGTCGTTCTTCATAGTTACAACAGCATGCAACATATAATAGATAGATCACCATCTTCCGAAAAGTAATTCTTCAAGTAAGAGAAGTTTCGAGTCAATCCATTTGCAAATAGATCTTTAAATAAAATCAAAAACTTTAAGAATAATAGATTCACAACAGATCATCAATGTAGAATAATAATCTTTAACATTTTTGCTTTTCTTTAGAAAAATAAATCTAATAGATCATGGTAACAGCATATTTTTGTGACTTGTATAACTCTGTAAAAATTATAGTCCTGAAAAAATCGAGAGCTTGTTCTTCTTATATTTTTCACAATAATCCATATCTCTCTGTCTGTGATTCAAAATAACACAGATGTATAAAAAATAAAGATGAGCGTTTTCCTTTCAAATTTAGATAAACAAAAGTTGTCTTAAGAATCATGATATTCAAATGTTTCAATAACATAGCAGTCGTAACTTACATTAATAATCGGAATGAAATACTCCTCTTAAATAAATCATCTGAATCACAAATAAACATATTTAAATTAGTCAAAGATGTGCTTTAATATCAGGATTTGATTTCAGATTGAAGTCAGACTGATATTCCGCATAAAGACGGTTGGTCAATAAAGATGAAATTTAAATCTTAGACACCAAACGTAGGGTTGAACTACATAGAATTCTTTCTTAGAATGTACATTTGACAATTTAAAGTTGATCAGTAAAATAAGGTTGATGATCCATTATTCAAACATAAGGTTGATTTCAAACATAAGGTTGATCATCCATACTTTTCTCTTAAATATTCAAATGTATGGTATATTATACATATTTTCCTCTTTAGAAAAACATAATTTACAAGATCAATAATTTTTTATAGAATGTATGGTCCATTATAAAAGTAAGGTTGATGATCCAAACTTTTATGAAGTAAACATAAGGATCCATACTTATGTAAGGTTCTCTTCTCCACTTTTTGGATATTACAAATATAAGGTTCCTTCCAAACATAAGGTTCTTTTACCATACTTTTTTGATAACGTATGGTTGATTAACCATACTTTTCTGAACTCCCATAAACTAATCATAAAATTTTATCCTTATACTATACTCATAGGGTATGAACAGTGTTTTCAGAACATGTTCAAATGATTTCCAAATACTTTTCAAATATTCCATGCGTTTTAAAGGCTTTAATATTACTTAAAAATAAGATTATAAAGAATATTAATTTCCTGAAATATACTCAAGGTAAAATCATTATAATAACAAATAAGGGTATTTGTGAGCATCAAAATCATCATAAAAAGATAGAGTATTATTCTCAACAATCTCCCCCTAATAATAATAAAATAGAGTTTGGTTAAAAAAACATGCTCAATAATATCCCCCTTTTGATGATCACAACACCCATAAAATTCACCTACAAATTTAATTGCATATATTTTAGAATTTTTCAAGGATAAAAAAAAATTTAATTTTAACAAAATTATTTCATCATGAATAAAAATTATGTTATCAAAATTTTTCATATTTAAAAATAAACATTCAATTTTTTAAAATTTCTCCCCCTCTATGAAATAAAATAATTAAATAATATTTTATGTTTATCCAAATTTCTCCTGAATAAAATTAATATATATATATATATATTGTGCTTATCTATATTTCTTCCCTTTTAATAAAATAAAAATTTCTTCTCTCCCCCAGAGTAAAAGAATTATAAATAAAAAACGTAAAATAAAATGTTGTGTATATCCATATTTATCCCCCCTTTGTGATATCAAAAATAATGGTAGAAGAAGGAATATAACACATTTTAATGTAAAACTGAACTTAATTAAATGCTATTATAAACCATTTATCAATAATTGAATCTATATTATGGAATTCTAATAAAGATATAATATTTTAAAAATTAAAAACACATAAAAAAGAGTTTAAAAAATATTGAAATTTTAAGTACATATTGGATAAATAAATCAAGATTGGGATAAAAGGGTTTGTAAAAAGGGTTTTTTAGTAACTATGAAAAACATACTTAAGCTCTCCTAACTATATTCACAACCTCTTCATCAGACCATCTCCTAAGTGAATTATCATATCTCTTCATTCCTAATTCAAATGGATATCTTCAATCATATTGACTCTAAAAACTCATCCAACCTTTCTTCCTTTTCCATGAACTGATTTAGCTTTTTAGGGAATGTGTTCAGTAATTCTCTTACCCACGGTTCATCAGATGTAAGATGGTCAACAAGATGATTTTTATTATCCAACAGAAGAGATATTGGAGCACTATTACATTGTATGTCTTGCAACCTATCATTCATATTGCTCATTATAGTTGTAATGTCCTAGAATATCTTGATCTGATCAGGCGAAGTACCTGATGTACATGCTTGACTTCCCCTGACAGTTTCCAATTATTTCTCTATGAAGGTTTTAAAGTCTTACAAATATAATTTTAGTTGAATTTCATATTTTAATTTCCCAACTTTAGCTAACATCTCCTTCTTAAAATCATCCACTTATCTTTTTGAAACTGACCTTTATTTCATGTACTGAAACATCTGTCTCTCCTTCTCTAATGCTCTTTGCCAAGAATCATTTACAGCTTGAATTCAAATAAATTTTCTAATTAACTCCTTTACATGATTATTCTTAGAATCAGAGGCACCATATGCTTCAGCCTCAACTTGATTTAACAAATTTAAAGGCAATGATTGAGCATCAGATCTCTAATATGTATCTTTCTCCAATAGTAGATCAACCGATTTTTACTCAGAATCATAAACTGGCTTATCCACAGAAAAATTTTCAATTAAAACATTAGTATGAACATCAGATTGAATCTTTCCTCTGTTAACATTTTCAGCAGGTTGTTGCACCTCATGAGAATCTATATTCACTTCCACTAAAACTGTTTCTTCTTGAAATGTTTCTTCTTGAATAACTTAAGTTGGTTGTGCAGACTATTCTTGAACATATTCAGTTTGATCCACTTAAACTTCTCTAGTGTCTTCCTCTTCTGGAGGTATAACTTCCTCTTCAATTTTAGGTACCACTTAAATCTGGGAAACAACTTATCTTATAAATCTGTAGCTTAAAAGATCTCTAGTTATAACAGAATTTGTTTTAATAGGCTACTCACCAGCTTGAATCACTTTGTGTCTTTTCCTCTAACATCCCTCTTGACTTCCCTCATTAGTAGGTGCATCAACTGCTTTGAATCTCAATCTTCTTGATGGTTGTGAAACATCGCATACTCTTAATTCAACCATTCCTTCTTTAGACTATCCAGGTTGCACCCCCTAAGACGATTCCTAGTCTTCCTTAGCTCCAATAGGCATAGGCTTTCCTTTCATAGTAATCTAAAAGAATCCAATCATCCTTAGAGTTCTAGAATTGAAAACATTGATATGGTGTCACCTTACTATGGAATCCACCAATCAGATCAAATACTTCTTAAATAACAATTTAGAAATGAACCTTTAAAATTGGTAGAAGTTCATTCTTTCTTATATTTGGAAACAGTAATTCATATATCTTACGATATATCTAGGGAAATTTAGCTTGATGTTACTCATAAGTAAAAACATCAAATACATATCTGGAAATAAAATCTATTCCATTTTTTAAATTCTTGGTGTAATCCATGTTTGCATAAACTACACAAGTATTTTCTGATCAGGTTCTAAATCCTTGAAAAACATATTTCTTACATTCGTAGAACCTAAAAGAAATGAAATGATGTCCCCATAATTATGTACATTATCCCCAATATTCTTTAAGTAAAAATGATAAAATCCCTCATGATGAAAGTTTAATATCTTAGCGGTTTCCACTGTAGATATATAAAAATCTCGATATTTAATTTTGAAATTGTTGTATATTCTTCTTCTTCTAGACTAAATTGAACAGTTTTGAAGAAACGACACAATTCTACCTTATATAAAAATTTGGTGTTATCTGCACTGAACATCTTCTCTATACACTGAAAGGAGATATCTTTCCTTAGCATCAGATCGTTTTGTATAGCCATTCCAAGTCAATCACTTTACCTTGTAGGATTTAAATTCCTATTGAGAATTGACACTTGGCGTTGTTGGATTCTCATTCATCAGTTCTCTTGGTCTTGGCCATATATGTCTCAAGATTTTAATGTTTCAAAGGTTTAGGGATTCAAAGGTTCGTTCAAAGGTAGATTAAGGCAATAAGGGTTTTGGTATTTTGAAATATTTGATGTAAATGAATGGGTTTGGAATTGGAAATGGGTTCTAACAACCTTGATTCTTGTGTCATTACATACATAATAATCATTACATTATTTAAAATAAAATATAAATTTATGTGGAAAAAAATAATAGCAGTATAGATGAAATTTTGAATTATTCTAAAAACAAATAATTAAATTATTTAAAACATTGAAGATTAAAATAAAATAAAATAAGAATTAATATAATCAATTAAATTAAATTAAAATTAAAGTTTCATTTAAAATTATATAATCGTAGCTCCCACTTAATGAAATCAAACCTTGTAGTGGGAAGTGTTTTAGTAAAAATATCAGCTAATCGAATTTTAGTACTTACAAATTCTAAGAATATATCATTTTTAAGAACTTGATCTCTTAGAAAATGATGTCTAATATCAATATTATTATTCCTAGGATGATTAAAAGGGATTTTTAAAATATTTATTTCTCTTGTATTATCACATAAAATAGTTGTATTATTAAAATTTATTCCAAAGTCATTAAGACTGTTTTTAATCCAAAACACTTGTTCATACCAACTACCTACAGAAACATGTTCTGCCTCAGCTATTGACAATGAAAATGAGTATTGTTTTTTACTAGACCATGAAACTAAATATTTTTCTAAAAAGTGATAGGGTCAATATGTGATTTTTCTATTTATTATATAGCTTCCAAAGATAGCATCTGAATATGTAATTAAATTTAAATCAGAAATTTTTGGATAGAGAATAGATTGAAAAACAGTTCCTTTTAAGTATCTAAAAATTCTTTTGACAGTAGTTAAGTGACATTCTTTAGGATTTCATTGAAATCCTTCATAAAGACATGCTAAGTACATTATATCTATCCTGCTATTAGTAAGATATAATAAACTACCAATCATACCCCAATATAACTTGTTGTCAACTGATTTTTTAGCTTCATCCAAATCAAGTTTTATATTAGTACCCATATAAGTTGTATATGTCAAGTTATTTTCAAGTCCAAATTTCTTAAGTAAATTAGTAATGTATTTTCCTTGATTCAAAACATTTTCAAAATCTATTATATAAATTTGAAGTCCTATAATGAAATTTAATTTTCCCATCATACTCATTTAAAATTATTTTTGCATTAAATTTGAAAACTCATGAAATAGTTTTTTGTTTGTTAAATAAAAAATTACATCATCAACATAAATTGGAACCAATAAAATATTAGAGTTTATAATTTTCTTAAATAATTTTGTATCTTTCATTCCAATAGTAAAATTATTTTTCAAAATAAATGAACATAATTTTTTATACCAATCTTTAGGTGCTTGTTTAAGGCCATAAAGTTCTTTAGTATGTTTTAAAAAAATTGGTTTTTGAGAATTTTCAAAACTAGGAGGTTTCTCAACATGAACTTTCTCCATTAAATAACCATTTGAAAAGGAAAAATTAACATGCATCTTAAATAATTTAAAATTCTTATTATAAACATATGCTAAAAGGATCCAAATGGCTTCTAATCTAGGTACAGGTGAAAGGGTCTCATCATGGATATATACCTTCTTTATGATTATATCATCTAGATACTTGTCATTATTTATTTCTAGTTATTATTCCTTGATTATATTTTTTATTTCTAAAGACACATTTAGTTCTTATAACTAGACAGTTCTGCGGTCTTTCAACTAAATTCCAAACATCATTTATCTCGAACGAGTTTTGTTATTATTGTATTTCAATCATCCAACTTTCATCAACTAAGTATTCTTCTAATGTCTTAGGTTATAATTGGGATAGAATGGCATGAAACTCAACAAGATTTCCTACATTTCTTTTAGTCTTTATTCTTATGTCTAGGTCTCCTATAATAGTTTCTAAAGGATGATTCTTTTGGGTTCTAGATAGTCTAGGTAATACACTATTAAGTTCATCAGTGTCATGTTCTTCTAAATTGGACTAAATTTTATTTATATCATTTTCAAAATCATCTTTCAAGTTATCAAGTATCATGCTATCATTAGAGTCAAATTCAACAATTTGATCTTTCTTTTGCTAAAAGGGATCAGATTCATCATATTTTATATGAACTGATTCTTCAAGAATCCTTGACTTTTTATTAAAAACTCTATAAGATTTAGAGGTATCAGAATATCCTAAGAAAATTTCTCCACAAGATTTTGGATCAAACTTACATAGAATTTTCCTTGGTGTTTAATGTGTAAACCTTGCATCTAATAACTTTAAAGTATTTTACTTTATGTTTCCTATTATTCTAGAGTTCATAGGGTGTCTTTTTGAAAAAAAATTGGATTAAAACACTATTGATTATATAACAGGCTATTCTTACAGACTCTACTAGGAAATAGGTAGGAAGTCTTCATTCATTTTTCAATATCCTAGATATTTCCTGAAGAGTTATATTTTTTATTTAAACAATCCAATTCTATTGAGGTGTTATTGGTGTATAAAAGGTGTGTTTAGTACCTAAATTTGAGCAAAAGGAATTGAATTCAAATTCTCAAATTCTTCACTATGATCACTTCTTAATGAAATTATTTTAAAACCTTTTTATTTTTGATGTGATTTAAAAAAACATTCAAATATAGTAAAAGCCTCATTTTTATATTTTATAAAATTAATCCATGTAAATCTAAAATTTCATTAACTAAGACATATATATATATAATTTAAAAGCCAAAATGGCTATTATTGATAGTCCAAAAAAATCCATGTGGATAAGTTCTAGGGTTTTAGGTGTAGAAATTTTGTTAACATATTTAAAGGATGATTAGTATTACTTGCCATGTTGACATGCATCAAAAAATCTGTCACCATCAAATTTAAGACTAGGTAAATCAGAAACTAGTTGTTTCTTAGATAACTTTTTTAAAGCATATATATTTCAATTTCTATGTCTTATATTCCAAATCCAATATTCATTTATCATAGTAGTTAAACAATTTACTTTTTTTTACACATGGAATTTAAGTCTAGAGTATAAACATTATCAGTTCTGGGTGATCAAAATTTAGTCATTTTATTTTTAAAAACAAAACTACAATTGTAGGAAAAATCAACAAAATAACCATCATCAAATAGTTAAGAGATACTTATTAGGTTGTGTTTCAATCCTTGTACATAGAGTACTTTATTAATTGAGATAGCTTTTGGATCTCCAACAGTTCCAATGCCAATTATTTTACCTTTAGAATTGTCACCATATTTGGTTAATACTCCATCCTTTTGAGGTAATTTTTTATTGTTTGATGATATTCCACTTATACGCCTGGATAATCCATTATCCATATACCATATTTCAGTTCAAGTTCTTTGACCTGCTTCCTTTAAATATATTCAAAAAAAAATTTGGTACCCATATTTTATTGGGTCCTGCAGTGGTAGCTAAAAAAGATCTAGGAATCCAGATTTGATTTTTTTTCTGTAATCAATATAATCATATAAACTACTTGAAATAATGGATTTCTTAATCCCACTTATTTTATGTTTCCTTAAATAATATTTTTTAGATATGTGACTTTCTGTTCCATAAGAGTTTTAAATTATACCTTTTGTACTTGGAATAAAATAGTTCTTATACTGTTTGGGTTTCTCACCTTTTCTATTGATTCCATATCTTTTCTTTTTAACCACATTCATTCCAAGAATTTCATTGAGTGAAATTTATTCTTTTGTAAAAACAAGACCTTAATTGTTTTAAGTCACTACTTTTATTTGCAGTGTTTTTATTTTAGTTTCATTATATGTATAGTTTGTGTTTGATGAGTTATATTTCTCAATTAACTCTTGATGCTGTTTTAAAATAGTTTATCTTTCTCTGAAAACAGCAGTGTGAATATTTATCAAAGATCTATGTTTCTTAAATAAGGAATCATATTCCTCTTCTAGCATATTTCATTAGGATGCATGTTTATCATTTGAACAACTAGAACGAGAATTTGAATCAGATGACTAATAGGATTTTACATCCTTAGCTTCTTCCATAAAGTACATATTTTCTTTTAGATTCAATTTTGCCTTTTTTGTAGTTGGACATTCATGATCTATTGTAGTCTTCAGAAACATGCCAAGTATTTTTCATTGCTCTTTTATCTTTTTTATCATTATCAATGTTTTTGAAAAATTTATTTTTCTTTTATCATTTTAATTGATGACAGTCAGGTCTTATGTGACCCATCTTTTTGAATTCAAAGCATCTGAATTATTTTGGTACTTTTTCTTTATTCTTGAAAGATTTTATGAATATCTTCTTCTTTCTATATAATTTACTAAATTTTCTGGCTAACTCAGCCAATTCCACATATGAATTAGATAAATCATAACTCTCTGATTTCACATTGATTTTATTCTTTATCTTTCTGCTCTTCTTTTTTTATGTTACTTTCAATGGAGTATTTTCTCTTTTGATCAATATTTTATTCTCATTTGCATCATCTTGCATCTCATATTCATACATAATTAGGGTTCCAATTAATTCTATCATAGTTAGATCGTTGACTAGTGATGATTTCATAATGGACACTGAAATTCCATTCCATATAGGTGGTAGAACTCTCAGTACTTTTAGGGCTTGACCTGCTAGTTTGATAGGATCACCCAAGGTAGTGATATTGTTAACAATTTCTGTAATCCTTCCATTCATCTGGGTGATTCTTTCTCCTTCACACATTATGAATGTATCGAATTTCAATTTAGCTATGGCATACCTCATTTTTCTGACATTGTCAGATCCTTTATAATCTACTCCAATTGTCTGCCACATTTCATAAGCTATCAAGAACTTAGATACATAATTGAATTCATCTATTCCTAGACCACAGATGCTAGAATTCATAGATTTTGAATTTATATCATACTCTTCTTTAGTATCTGCATTCCATGTTTCAGGATTCTCAGTAATTTCATAAGGAATAATAATTTTTTATTAGACTCTCTATCCAATATTTTTCAGATATATGATCATCCTCAACTATAAACATCCATTGTTTTCACTATTGAAGTATGGAGCTCGAACCATTGAAATTCCCTCTCGTGTATCATCCATTTAGATCTCTTTGTACAATATTTTGAAGCTTTCAACTTGTTATAGATTTACTAAAATAAACTCCTTTGATACCAATTGTTGGATCGAATTATACCAAATATGCACAAGAGGGGGTGAATTGTGTCTTTCAAAATTTCTTCGAGAATCGTGATGATTGTAAAATTTGTTCATTAACTTTATCAGAATGTTTATGCAATAAAAATAAACAGTTATCAGGATACAATGATTTATAGTGTTTCAGGGAACATAAGGCCTTTATTCCACTCCACTAACGCTCTACTCCATGAGCTTGGTGATTTTAACTCTCTGGTCCTCTTATCAATAGACCATCCACAGCTGAGTGCAGGCAGTTGACACCTATAAAAGAAAAGGAAATAATAGAGACTTTGGGTTCATTAACAAAACCAAATACATAGATTAGTATGAGAAGTCAGTTAATCAAAATTAAAAGTGTATTTTATTAAAAAAAATACTTTCAAGTTGTTCTTCATAGTTACAACAGCACACAACTGATAATAGATTTATCTTCGTCTTTAAAAAAGTTGTTCTTTAGGTAAGAGTAGTTCTGAGTCGATCTAGTCACAAATAGATCTTCTAATAAAATCATTAATTTTAACAACAACAGATTCATTATAGATAGTCGATGTATAATAAGAATATTTTCCACCTTTCCTTTTCATCATAAAAAAATTTGATAGATCTTGGTAGCAATGGATCTGTATGCCTTGTATAACTCAATAAAAATTGTATTCGTGAAAAACTCAAGATATTGTTCTTCATATATTTTTCTTAATGATTTTTCTCCCTGTGTGTGTAATTAAAAATTACACATTTATATAAACAATAAAGAATATCATTTTCCTTTCAAATTTATATCCTCAAAAGTCACCTTAAGAAACGTGATATTCAAAGGTTTTAATAACAGAGTAGTCTTAATTTCCCTTAAAAATCTTCATGAAATCATTCTATTGAATAAATCCTTTGAATCAAAAATAAATGGCTTTAAATAATTCAAAGATGTTCTTTAATATCGGTCTTTGAATCTGTCTTGAAATCAGCTAGATATTCGGCATAAGGATTGTTTCTCAAAAAAGTCAATATTTATATCTCTAACGCCAAACGTAGGGTTTAACTGTGTGGCATTATTTCTCAAATTGTAAGGTTTACAACCTAAGTTTGATCAAGTTAATAAGATTGATTATTCATTCTTCAAATTTAAGGTTGATCTCAAACATAAGGTAGATCATCCATACTTTTATCATCAACTTTTAAATGTATGGTATATTATCCATACATTTCCTTTTTTCAAGATGTAAGATACATGATCTATACTTTTTGATAGATTGTAAGGTTCATTATAAAAACTAAGGTTGATGATCTATACTTTTATGAAGAAAACTTAATCTTCCATACTTATGTAAGGTTCTTCTTCCATACTTTTCTAATATTACAAACGTAAGGTTCCATCCAAATGAAATGTTCTTTTACCATACTTTTCTGATCATGTATGGTAGATTAACGATAATTTTTTTAACTCCTATAAATTAAATATAGAATTTTATCCTTACGTTATGCTCTTCAATGTAGGGTATGAAAAGTGTTTCCAGAATACACTCAAATGATTTATGAATACTTTTTCAAATATTACACACTGTTTAAACACTTTAATATTACACAAAAATAATAATATAAAGAATATTAATTTCCTAAAATATACTCAAGTTAAAATCATTAGAATACAAAAAAGGGTATTTCTGATCATCAAAATAATCATAAAAATATAGATTATTGTTTTCAACAATCTCCACCTAATAATAATAAAATAGAATGTTGTTGAAAACAACAATTTCTCAATAAAAACTATAATAAAACACCCAAAAAGATGTTTTTTTTATATACATGGAAGTTCAAACAAACATTAGTGATTTTTCAATGGTTATATAGATTGTCATAATTTGTTATTGGTAATTTTAATGTGGAATTTTTTTATGGGAGGAGGTTTAATATAACCATGTTGGAATCATTATTTAGTGGTAGTCATTTAGAAAATCTAAAAATGATTCAAATATATTAAAAATATCTCCAATAAGTGTAAACTATAGCATATATTTTTATATATTTATCATCATTTTTAAATTCAAATATATCCTTCAACATTAGTTTTATAGATAACACTTATTTTTATATAATTAAAAGTGGTTAGATCCATATTTATTTATTTTCATGGCAGTTTATAGAATGTAAAGGTAGTTTAAACTCAAACTAAGAAATTAGTGGTTGTTTTACATATTTATAAATAGTTTAAACCACCATAACAATGATATAAATTCATAAATTTCACACTGAAATTAAAGATACTATATTAGAGATACAAAACATAATTATTGTAAATCCCTGACCCCAGAAACCCAGTGTTAGAGTATTATTTTATTATGTTGTAATGATTAGAAGGAATCAAACCCCAAGGACTGATTACTTTAGTAGTCTTGGAAATCCAGTTAATATACATGATACCTATAATATAATGGGAAATAGAATATAGAAAAATGATATATAGTAAAAATATAAAAACACAATCCTTTAATCTTAATCAATGGATTCCACTTCATAACATGGGGAAAAGAAACATAATAAAGGTGAGCTCAAATGATCAGTAAGAGTTATTAAAGAGGAATCAATAATGAATAAATGAGAATAAATTAACATGGCATGGTAAATAATTGATTCCACATTCCAAAAAAGTAACTAGATAAGGTAATATCAACATGGAATGTTATGAAGCTGAAAAGAAATTTCATTTAATCAATGAACTAAAAATGAAATAAATATACAGATATGTTGACACAAAATCCCATGGATAAATAATAATAAAATATCAATAAAAGAAATTATTAGTTATTATATTTCATGTTTCTTTGGAACATGATACCATTACTATCAATAGAGCATTTAAACATTTCTGATTTATCCAACTAATTCATCTCATGAGACTACCGATGCATTGAGGGGCTTGCACTAACTGGTACCCAACCCATTGAGCTTGATTTTAATGGTACCCAACCAGTGTATGTCATGTCTAAATAATTAATAATATATTTAAAAAATAATTTTCCTTATAAAAATCTATCTGTATTGAATAGAAGATATATATTTATCAATAATTCCCCATTTAATCAAATAATTGTCAAAGTGAACTCCATATGTAAAATGGTATATGATTTAGGAAACAATAATATCTATTGTGTAAGAATATATATATTCAAGGTAATTTTCAATGAATAATGATTACAAAAGAAATTATTATATCAATAGATAGTTAAGAATTACAAAAGGATGTGATATTTTATTGATAATAATTAAGAGCATTATTGAGGAAAATAATCTTAAAACATTACAAAGTGTCACAAAGAACACTACAATATTTAAATAATAATCCCCATGAAGAAATAAAATAAATCTAAGAGTATATTGTGATTAATTCAATTCATGATATAACTATAAACTGGTAGAATAAACACCATATAAAAGTGAGTTGGTGCATAATAAGAAATAAGTCTCAATGGAATGTAAATTGAGAGAAATCCCTTACATCTATGGTAACATATGAATTGGAAGACCCAAAAGAAATTATTAAAAAATGAAACATTTAAATACCATGATTTTAAAATAATTCATGATATGTTATATAAAAAAATAAATTATATAAACCACAAAAATAAATAAGTGGTGAATATGACATTTATCTCACGAATGTAAAAAGTGAGTTGAAAATCCGTTAGTATAACCTTCCTTTTGTTGTGCTGTATTTATCCTCCTATATAGTGGTTTAAAAAATGTTACCAACTTATTTAATAAACATAATAATGTTTATAATATTATATATCATATTATTATGATGTATTATTACCCATTGTATAAAAATCATTCATTATTTTCACTATTTGGGGTGTTAATTGTCTAGTTTTCACAAGTATGTTTTGACTTGTTATTTGATTCTCCAATTAATTAGATCATGATTTCATTATATAAAGAAAGTAATAAATGAATAATTATATTATTTATTCTAAAAAAAATTATAAATAATAAACTATAAATTTTGGATTTAAGAAATAAAATACACTTATCATGGAGATAGTAGGTCGTACGTACGCATGAATGCTACTTTCAATTATTTATCTCCTTAAATGAAAGAAAATTAAATGATAAATATTTATATTATATTTCCAGTATAATTTATATGTTATATATGTTACATATTTTTATTAAAATCATTCTAATATGTTCCATGTATAGCATAAACTAGTCACATCGCTTTGAGGAGGTGGTAGTACACACTTCCATAAACAATGTTATCATATTTTACAAAATGAAAAGTATAAGGTTATATGCTATAAAATTATTATATAATCATAAATAAATTATAAATATCATATATAACATATATTTACATAGTTTCCAACATAATTTCCACCATTAGAGGTGGTAAATGGAAAAATTAACAATCATTATTTTTTGAGGCAACGGTTCACCTTACAGAGAAACAGTATGGTCGTTAGCCAATATATAGAAGTGTGTGTAACTTTAGGTCTAACCATTTTCATAAAAAAATCCAATTATATTTATGATACTAGTTTTCTTATTAAATACTATAATATTAATATTTTAGGGGTTGGATAATTGAAATAAAACTAAAGAGCTTAATGAAATATGTTACCTCTTAATTGGGTAACTTCATTTAGTTTATACCAAAAGGCATCCTTTGATGGATTTTTATCCAAGGTGAGGATTCTAAGATCATGGGAGGTATTTTTAAAAGATATTTTGGAAGATATTGTTAAAGAAAACGTGGCTGGAATTGTGTGATTAAGTAGGAGGAGTGGAGGCCTTTTATAGTGGGGGAGTAGTGGAACCCTTGTAATATTTTCACAATGGAATTGCATAAATCTTTCTGAAATTTAAGTTGGATACAATAATGGGAAAAATTATAAAAAAGTGAGTATAGTTTCTAAATATTTATATCCGATGTATTTTGGATAAGTGTAGAGGTTATTTTAGTCCTTAAGTTTAATGTTTAGTCCTTTATTAAGCTTAATTTTCTCTTAATGGTTGTAATTAATTTTAGTCACTTTGACTAATATTTTGGGTCAAAAACTAAGTTTAATATGTTATAAATTTTATATTATTCTGATTAAAAATATTGAATCCATTTTCCCAAATTCAAATCATTGATGTGTCAGAAATTAATTTAAAAATCATCATGTGGGTGGGATGACATGGGGATTTTAACGTAAAAACATCCAAAAGTTTGATAAGTTTTTGTATTCAATTTCAATGTGAAACTTATTTTAATGACCTAAATTGTTTTAATGTATAAAAATATGATATAATTAAATTTTAAAACCAATATAAAAAATAATTTAACAATATAAATAAATTACATGAAAAGGCGGTTTTTGACTAAAATTCCTTATTTTTACTATTTAAAAAATAACGAAACATAATTGAAAAATATAAAAAAAATCACCCAAACCTATTTTTTGTGTTTCTATAAAAAATATGATGTTTATTATGATATATTAAATTTAGAAAAGGGTAAAAATTGTATTTAAAATGGGTTTACAAATAAAAAGTGGCAAAACTACATTTATAAAAATATAGTATTTTATGTTTAATATTGGGTTCGCTCTTATATAATTCTTATAAAACCGAATAAATTAATATAAAAAATATTTTATTGAATATATAAAATATATATTTCATTAGAATTAATAATTAATTGTAATTAATTATGTTTATTAATAAAAATATCATTTTTAAGCATAAAATAATAATATTTCCTTTTATATCCAATTGGTTCTTATTTTTTTTCTCATTAATTGGAAACCAATGAATTCATTTTATATTTCTATAAATAATAAATTTTCATAATTTATTATATCATGTTTATAACCGCTAATATCATTCCTAGGTTATATAGTATTATATTAGATAATAATATATTAATAATGCATTGTTATTTGGTGAAACTCGGTCTTACGTGTAACAAAAGATATCGTGGAACGTCGATCTGGCGTGTAATGAAATCTATCAAGGTCTCTCTTATGTGTAATGAAAGATAAATCAGTTTATTGTGCATTAAAATCTATATAATATATTATATTTATTTAATATAACAAATATATTATAATGTGTTAGGTTAATATATTCTTTTTTTACACATGTTGTTACGTGTCCTAAAAACTATTGAATATAAAGTTGGACTTTCAAATTTCGGTATGTTACATTCTTCCCACCTTAAATAAATTGTGTCCTCATAATTTAATCTTGACCTCGGTAATAGATGGGATAATATTTCAAAATAAACTATTATAGAAAGACTCATATCATAAATTGGTTTAATAATGCATCTTCTTAATAAGATAGAATGTAAAGTACAATGGTCATGTAACTAAGATCCCTAGTTTGAGAAAATAGGTTGTAATTAAATTTCATCCTTCAAATTTAATATTGATATCAGTAATCAGTAGACTAATATTTAAAATAAAACTATTGTTGAATGACCCACATTGTAAATAGGGTTAATAATACGTCTTCTTAATAAGAGATAAAGGAAAGGATAATGGAAACATAACTAAGTTCCCTAGTTGGAGAACAAAGATGGGACATATAAACTTGGATATAGAGAAAGAATCTGACAATCATGTTCTGATAGAGCATTCTAAAGAATTTTTTTAGGAGCAAGTTAACAATCACATTGTCGTCAATATAGGATGATCGAAGAGGCCATTTAATTCCTAAAAAAGGTACTAGGAAAACATTTTTTGTTTCAATATCAAGATTTCCTAGAGTTGAGTAATTCTTTCACACTCTAAGAATATAAGTAAATATATGTTTCTATAAATATAAAAAAAAATATTATTCATTGGTTGTGTCACGAACTATTTCTACTTCATATATTAGAATATGATTCATCATATAGTGATATAATATATCGATCTCTAAACCTAGAGCAAAATGTCTTATTAAAATGGAAAGGTAAGAAGCTAAAAACACATGTCATTTATTCAGTGAACTAAAAATGAAATGCATCCATAAATATGTCGATGCAAAATATAATGTATAAATAATAATAAAAGAATTATAAATAATCAAAAGTCTTAATTATCAGATATCTTTTTTCGTATGCACATGATACCTTTACCAGCAAGAGACAGTTTAAAATTTTCTGATTTGGATTACTAATTCATATCATAAGACTGTTGATACATCAAGGGGTTGCATTAATCATTCCCCAACCCATAATAATTTCCTTAAATAGTCCCAAACCCATTTATTTTATGTCCAAATCATTTCATATATATTTAATAAACAATTTTCCTTATCAAAATGTATCCATATTTAATAGAAGATACAGATTTATCAATAATTCCCCAATTAATCAAATAACTATCAAAGTTAACACCTTATGTTAAATGATAAATAATTTTAGTAATAATAATATCCATTGTGTTAGAATATGTATATTAAAGTAAATTTTAAATGAAAATGTTTACAAAAAAGTGATTGTTTCATTATAAATTTAACAATAATAAAAGTTAGTGATATTGAAATGATAAAAATTAAAAACATTCTTAAGGGAAACAATCTTTAAACATTCCAAAGTGTCCAATACCACATTGAAATATCTTAATAATAATCCCCATTAAGGAATACAAAAACATATAGTATCATGATATTTAGTGAATTCGTGATTTAGCATGTCAAGTTGTTATATAAACTCCATATAAAAGTGATTTGGTGCATAACAAAAAGTAAATCCCAATAGATCGTAAATTGAGATGAAATACCTTACCACTGTAGTAACATATGAATTAGAAGACCGAAAAGTATTTATTAACAAATGAAAATTTTAAATAGAATAAAGATAAAATAATTCATGATATATTATATCAAAAAATTTAGTATATTCAACACAAATAGATGTAGTTGGTGAATATGAAATTCATCTCATAGATGTAAAAAGTGAGATAAAAATCCATTTCCTAAACCGTTATTTTACTGTGTTGTATTTATCCTCCTTTATAGTGGTTTAAAATATGTTACTAAATTATAACATAACCTTACATATGTTTATAAAATTATATATCATCTTCCCGTAACGTCTTATTATCTGTTTTTTAACAATCCTTCCTAATTTCAACTATTTCGGGTGTTAATTTCCTAGTTTTATCAAGTATGTTTTTACTTGTTATTTTATTCTCCTATTACATAGATCATGATTTTACCATCTCTAGAATATAAAACTTTACTTAATTATCTTATTTCTTTTGTACATGTTTATTAATAATAATCAATAAAATTTGTAGATATGAAATAAAATGCATCATTCATGGAGATGATAGATTGTACGTACACAGGAACACAACATTTATTTGTTTTTCATATTCAAAGAATGAAAATTAAATTATAAATTAGTATATTTTAATTATTGTATCATATTTATGTTTTATATGTTATATAAGATTATTAAAATCATTCTTATTATGTTCCATGTATTGCATGAATGAGTCACGTCGCTTTGATGAGACGGTAGTCCACACTTCCACAAACGATATTATCTTATTCATAAAAAATGTAAAGTATAAGGTAATGTGTTATAAAATTATTAAAGAATCATAAATTAAAAATAAATATCATATTTAACCTATATAAATATATTTTCAATCATAATTTCCACTATCAGAGGTGGTAATGGGAAAATGAACAATCATCGTTTTTTGTGGCAGTAGTACATCATATAGAGAAACAGTATGTTTGTTACCCATTAGATGGAAGTGAATGTAATTTTAAGTCGAAACCATGGCATAAAAACCCCTAGTATATTTATTATACTGGTTTTTTATACAAACATATAATTAGAATAGTTGAGGGGTGGAGAGTGGAAATAAATCAAAAGAGTTTAAGGAAATAAGTTGCCTCTTAATCGGGTAACTTCTTTTTGTTTATACCTAAAGGATTACTTGGATGGATTTATTCCAAATGGGAGGATTCTAGGATGATTATAGGTATTTTTAAAATCAATTTGTTTAGATCTCGGTCAGTCCAAAGTGTCTTTATGGCTGTGAGGAACTGGGAGGAAAGGAGGCCATTTTATAGTAGTGGAGGGGTGGGACTCTTGTAATATTTTCACAAAGGAATTCCATACACTTTTTTCATAATGAAAATTTCACCAATAATGGACCTAATTCTATCCAAGGGATTTTGGGGTCTAAATATGGCCATAAAATGTCTTTTTGACAATTTTTTTCAATTTAGCCCTTAATATTAATATTTAGTATTTTATTAAGTTTAATTTTATCATAGTCATTGTAATTAATTTTAATCACATTCAATAATATCTTTGGTCAGAAACTAATTTGACATTATTAGAAATTATAAATTATTTTGATTCAAAATATTCAATCCATTTTTCCACTTTCTAATCATATAAGTGGTAAAAATTAATTTAAAAAACATCTCACTGGTAGGACAGCAATATGGGTCTTTATAATAAAAACACCCAAATGACTAATACGTTTTTTTACAAAATTTATATTTTAAATTGATTTTAGTGGCCTAAATTTTATGAATCTATAATATATTATCTAATTAAACTTTAAAACCAATATAAAACATAATTTATACTTATAAATAAATTATATGAAAAGTATCTTTTAACTAAAATTCACTATTTTCACAATTCAATAAAAAATAAAACATAATAAAAATTCCAAAAAGTAACCAAAACGTAATTTTTATGTTTATATTTCAAATTTAATGTTTATTTTTATATATTAAATTTATAAAAGGGTCAAAAATTGGATTTAAAATGGATTCTATAATAAAAGGAGGAAAATTACCTTTATTAAAATTTAGTATATTATGTGTAAGGTTTGGACTATTCTTATCTTATTCCTATCAAATATAATGGAGGAATATAAAAAATATTTTATTGAATATAAACAATATATATTTCATTAAAAATATTTATCTCATTTTAATTAATTAATTCTTCCAAGAAATAACTCTTTTGGAATCATAAAAATAATAATATTTCATTTTATATCAAATTGGTTGTTCTTTTTTTCTCATTAATTTGTAAATAATTAATTAATTCATTATTTTTATAAACCATAAATTTTAATAAGTTACTAAATACTATTTATAACTACTAACATAATGGCTAGGTTATATCAAATTATATTAAATAATAATAATTTAATAAGACATTAGTTTTTGGTGAAACTCGATCTTGCGTGTAACACAAGCTGTCATAGATTGTCACTCTTTCTTATATCATAAACTATAGAAAAAGTTATCTCATTCATGTAACATAATCTAACACGGTGTTGTGTTCATTAAAAACTATAGAATATATTATATTTATTGATGATCATAAATATATTTTAATGTATTTGGTTAATGTATTCCCTTATTACACTTGGTGTTGTGTTTCATACACAATATTGATTATAAAGTTGTACTTTATAATTTTAGAGTGTTATAATTACAAAAAAAATGTGAAAAAAATAAATTTACTCATCATTATAAAGATAACTCAGACTATATTACAACATTTCTTACACATAAAAAGTATTATATCATCTATAGAGGTATATAAAAAACCCATCATTATATTCAAATGCCATTATACTATGTGATGTATAGATATAACAATAATTAATACATCAAATACAATTAGGAATTGCAACTGTGTCAATTTGGTTGCCTTAAAATGATATATTCTACTCATACTAATTCATTAAAACCTTTGATAGATTAAATTATAAAACATAAAAATATATATTAGATAATATTAAAAAATAACAAATAAAATAAAAACAAGAAAATTTCGTACATTATAAGACTCGTATCTTAGATTAAATCACATTGGCAATAATCCCTGATTTGTCCATAAATAATGTAGCTAAATAATCCCCCACTGTAGAAACTAATAATTATTGGATATCATGTGTGACTCTTACTCATGAACTTTGGTATCCAATAAAACAAATTCATTATTCTGATGGTGGATCATGAACACTACTTGGACCTGGGGTAGGATAAGGTCTCACAATGAATGATGTCATAGACCACTCATGGACCTAATATGGGGATTGGCCAAAAAACATCATATGTATTTGAATAGAATCCCATTTCATACATCTTATCCAATAGCATCGCTCTGGGAAATTGATGCTGACTACGGTGGATTTACATCAAATAAATGCTTAATTTTAACCTCTATAATGAAGGATATATAATAATAAAATGTTTTACTAAAATAAAATAATAATTAAATTAATTTCGAACTGTTCTCTGAGTAGTTTCATTAAAAAAATTCTCATCTGTATTTTTATGCACATTAAACAACATCTTGGTCTGCCCAACATGATGACTAACCTACAAATCATATTACAAGGAAGCATAAAATCCATAATTATAAAATATTAATAACATAAAATTAAGAACATATATATGATATAATAATTAAAATATTACCATTCTCTATCATATCCTTATAAAACTTGTTTACTCTAATATGTCTGGTATTATATCATTCCTATTACATCTTGTTGTTTTCTAAAAAAAATTAAAAAAAATGAAGATATTTTATTATAAAATTTATAATGATTATAATAATAATAATATGATTTATAAATTCATAGAAATTTAAAATATCAATATTATAAGAATCAATGGAAAACTAGTCAATTAAATACTTCCACTTATCTATAGGTGTCCCTTCTGGTGTCGTATCATACATTTTTTGAATGCTTGCTAATTTTTCACTGAACACACACCATAATATATACTTTAAATATTTCCATTTTTCCTAATCATTTAAAATTACATCAAAAAGAAAAACTTCCTATAAAATTTAAAACATGTTAGATAAATAATCAATATAGTAATATCAAATTGATGAAAAAAAATCAATGTTTATTTTTATTTACCTTTATTTTATTATCAATGATCTCATTATTTCAATTTATTGGATCATGTACCCAATTATGGTAATAATGGGGAGGGTCATCAGTAAAAATTCTAGATGATCTAATAACTATACATACATACCTCAGGCATCACTCATAGGAACCCTTAAATAATCAATCGGTACTATAACCATTAAATTCTTCAGCCTCCAAACTTCTTTTGTTTGCATTTTTTCTACTATTTGGTTATTTATATATGTTAAAAAACATATTCAAGGGTAATTATATCTATGAAATAAATAATATATTAAAAATTACATACATAACAGAAACTTTCACCCACCAATACTCTCTTGAAAATATCAATGAAAAATATCTATAATCGAGTAATGCTCTTCTACTTGTTAGTCTAATGGCTCAACACCCATTTCCACTAGCCCTATATTTATGGGAACTGTACCTATAGTAGTTGGAATCATACATAAAAGGATTGGGATCATAACTAGTAGTATTTTAATACCATATTAACTTTTCTTAGGTATTATTTGAGTTATTTTTGAGTTCCCTATTTTTTTAGGGTTTTCCTATAGAAACTATGTTATCTTATATCTTCTAGAAAAGTACACACCGATAATTCTTTATAGGTTAGATTATAGGAAATGGGTTTATTAGGAATTAAATATTTACACCCCGTGTAATAGTTTCACATTGTGTAATGGTCAAAAATAAGATTTTAATAAAAATGTGGTGCATTTTTCAGTGTATTCGACCTTCATGGATTACATGCCATGTAATGGGATTAAATGCTCTGTAATTATGTTTTTCTATATTTTAGGGTGTTGTGCTAGAATTAAATCATTAATTCAACTGTTCATACATCCCTCTCACATCTAGAGCTCACCACATGTGATTTTGGATGATTTCCCTCCTTCGGGATCATTCGTCTTTTAATTCATCATCAGAGTTATTATATTGCGCCTCTCCAAGTAATTATTCCTTATTTAGATTCTTTTGGTTGTGGTAGTGGTATTGGACATGTTTATAACTCAGCTTCAAGATAAATTGAAAATTTCTATCAATCCAATGTATATTATTTTCATTCTTGGATTTTCAAAGTACTACCTATAGATTTCCAATCATTATTTTCAAAGGTAGCTAGGTTTATACAGCATTCAGATAGATTTTTCTACACAGTGGATTAATTATATTATATTCCTAGTTTTATTGTCGAATTATTTTTTTATTTTTATTTTAATTTAAGTGATGAATTGTTTCCTTGTTTTTTGGAAAAGGTGTATGTTATTAAAGGGTATTTCTTTAAAAACAAGTTTTCACTTAAATAGCGGATTTTATTTGGAAATGGGTTTTCAAACACCTAATGTAGATTATCTTGGTTTTGAAAATAATTTATAAATTGTGATAATGCTTTTAAAATTTAATTTAACAAATTTAGAACATTTGTGTAGTGTCATGTGTTTATGGACCAGATGAAATTATAAGGGAATTTGAATTTTGTAACATGGTGGGTAGTATATTTTCTAAATTGAACATCGGGTCATAAATTTGATTGTAGAAACACTTAAATTTGTTTTTTATATGCTTTTTAATTTCCAATGGGTCCCAGAGGTGTTCTGTCAAGTTTCTAGAGTGTCAGACCCTAGAAACCTCATTTTTTTGGGAGTTGTTAGGGGAAAGAGATTTGTTTGGTATAGTGTAGACCCCAAGGAAAACTATATACCCCAAACTAGTAGAGGAAAAATTTCACACGGTTTGTTCAAACCATGAAAAATAAACCACTTGGACTTGTTCTATTTTTTATGTTTTTGACAGTCGTATAATTCATTTCTTGTGCATGGTTTCCCAAACGTTGTGCATGAATAATGAAACCCCCTTCATGGGAAGTTACTTAGCGCACATTTGGTGCATGTTTTGGCCAACCATGTGCCCCTTTGTATTGTGTGAAATTATGTTACCACCCTTAATGAACCAAATTTCTAAATCCCTCCTTGATCCTCTATTCTTTCTAGGGGGATTCTCCGCCTTCCTCATGCATGAGGCTTCCTCTGATCCCTAACTTAATATTTTCTCTATCTCCTAAATAAATTATTGAAATTGTGCACTTTTAGTCCCTATTGATTCCTCTATGTATGATAATTTTTCTTATTTCTTATGTTCTTAATTTATCATTCCTCTTTAGCTCTATTTTTGAGTGATACCATTTTCCCTATATTCAGGACGAATGTATGTTTCTCTATTTTATCTCAAATCAAGCCATATCAAAGTTTGATATCTAACATGTGGGTAATCCTTGGTATAAGGTAGGTTTTCATTATTCTTTTGTACTGTTTCATTTCATTTTATATGGTGTAACATTGGTCCATATGTTGGAACCTTCTCGAAAATCCTCTACTTGTTAAATGAATTAAATATAAATATGTTTCATTATTAGGTTTGACCATAGTGATAATAGAATTAACCTATTGGTTAATATCCTTGAATTTTTCCACCTTAATGGGTGTGTTTCCTCCTTTCAAGGAAAAATTAACTTGATCCTTAATTGTTTAAAAACATGTAAGGGTATGTTGCACCCTTAATAATTTCCTTACATTAATGACTTGAATTATTATGGACTGATGGACTTGATTTAGTCCCTTAGGGTTAATTTCTATGCATTATGCCTTTATTGAACTCCTTAAATGAATTAAATCTGATTTAATTGGTTGAATGACACAAATGCAATTCTTTAGTCATTATTTATATATCTTATACCTATTTTCTTATTCTTATGAATATTTTATCAACCTAAATGCTTATTCCCTACACCTTGTTCCATACTCTTATGCATTTTATCAAGTACTTATGCCTTGTACCTCACTAATTATGCTTTTATCTTATACATTTCTACATTCTATGCATTTATTATGGGTTTCCTATTTCTATGTGTGCATTCCTTTTAGAATAGTGCTTCTGTTTATGCTTAGTTTCTTATGTATATTGACTTATTCTATAGTTATTTGTCTTTTATTAAATTATTGTATAAATTTAATTTATTTCCGTATGTGCTATGTATTGGTGATGATTTGTGAATACAAATACAATTCCATATCTACTTGGGGTCCATGAGAGAAAGTGGGTCCCAATTTAACTACAACATGGATTGAATCACTTACATCATCTTGGTACCACCTGACATGCAAGGGGTGTTGAATTATCTTTCCATGTATGGGCTCTTTGAGTGGAATATATTATTCTCATGAGTGAAACTTGGTCCCTAGGGAATAAACCATGCATAGAATCATTGGAACAATAGTTATGACATGCCTAGAGTGATACATGGTCCCCTACGTGAGATACATGGTGTGGAATTAGAGTTACCATGCCAACAGTGACATGAGGGATGCTGATATGGGTCACCTCGGACTAACTCGGAGGTATTTTTTATATCAAGGTCTCCTATAGATACCCTTGGGATTCCCTTGCAGATCGGCTTAGATGGTCTTATCATTCCATAACTGGAATTGATGGATCCTTGTGTATATTACTTTTGGTGAATTTTTATAATTATTTTCTAATTACAAGATAAGAATTCTTGAATGATGTCTATAGGGTTTGACCACAAAGACAGAGCAGAAGATTAGGGTCAGATCACTTCTGTTACTTTACTTATATGATTCCTTGTACATTCTATACTTCCCCTATAGGTTTCCTTGTCCAATATATCACTATTAGTGTGAAGAATGTAGAATCATTCAAGTATCCATTTAGTAACCCATACCGAAGTGTTATTTATTTGTTTATTTATTTATCACCTTATATTCACCTATGTTGGCACACTGCCAATTTTATTAATCACAAAATAGATTGATCTATACACCATTGGTGGTGGCCTAATGGGATTGTATCTCAAACCATGCTCTAGAATCCATTGCACTATGGTACCTTAGCAGTTTAATATTCTTATATGTCCTTGATTTTTTTGGTTATATGTACTTGGGATCTAGGGAGCATAATACTGAGCTAGTTTTTAGGATTCTCGTGGAGTTATCCTTTTGGATTTCTTATTGTTTTTATTCCATAGCCTATTTTACTTCCTTATTGTACTTTGTAAAATCTCCTAATATGTAACATTTCTAGTTGTTTGTCAACATTAGTTAATTGATAAATGTGTTTGTTTATAATTTTCCATTCACCTGCACATGTTAACATGGGATGAAAAGTGCTTATGGTAGTTAAATGGGGGTCAACCTAAATATTTTATGGTGTATGGGAGCCTTATAAATTGAAAAATTTATGACCCTTATAATCGAACCATTATAGAAGGACCCTATATACTTAAAGACTATTGTAAAAATGTAAAATATATTTTATTTCCCTTTATTTATAAATAAATTGGTTGTAATTAAATGGATCCCACTTATCCCATTTGTAATGTGTAAGGGAATGTTGTGAGTTGGAATATGGTGGCCTATATAATTGAACCATTATAGACACACCATATATTTATAAAGTTTTTTCCATTATTTTTTGGGATGTAAAATTCTCTTTTATCCAATATAAAATGGTTACAGTTATATGGGAACTTCCTGAAACTTGTAAAGTATATGGGTGATTTCTTATTTGAGAGGTGCCAACCCATAGAAACTGAAGCCTTAATTATGAGCCTTATATATGTTTTCAAATTGTTTCCCATATAAAATTTGTACAATTTTGACCTTTGAATGAATTGGTTACTTGTTAAGTCTTATACCCATTTTTTGGCTAAATGAACCATATGGATAAACTCTAAAATTAACAACTAGGCCCAAGTAGGTCAGTTGAGGCATGTTACTTATGAAATAAACTCATTAAAGGTGTTTTAAAATTTAAATGTTTATAAAGTTTGGGTTTATTTTATATTAATTAAAATTTACTTAATGAGACCCTCATAAGTCACCCATTCTTTTTTATGCCTTAGTGCCTAACCCCATAGAGGTATACATGCACCTTGTAGTGTCAGTCTTTTAAATTGTTCTAGGTGACAATATGATATTTCATGTAAATTTGAGGTGGCAGCCCTATTGACCAGACCTCTTTAATTAATAAGGTACCTTTTCTTTCTTTTAGCTATAAATTGTGTTAGACCTTATGTATAAATGAGTTGTGTTTAAAATTGGTTTATGTGATAAAAATGGCCTAATTAAAATGGTATTTCAATAAATGATAATTTTTAAAAGAAATATGACATATCTATCCTATTTTCCTTGGTTTCCTTAATTAGATGCTTTTTCTTTATGACTTGTATTTGTTTTCCTTAAGACTAAACATCTAAATTTTAAAGAGTAAAATTAATTTTTTTCTTCATGCTTTAAAATAAACCTTAAGTGTTGTTTTAGCCTGGCCCCCATATAAGGGTTTTTTAAATCCTTTCAATGTGTTGCTTCTATATCACCCATGAAATAGAAATGAGAGCACTATCCATAGGCATATTAATTTTTAATTATGAATCTAAATGATATGAACATAATACTAGGGACTTTTCATATGCATGAACTCATTTTGGTTCGATTATTTCTGTTTCAGTAAGATGAAATCCCATTATTGGTTGTAGCCTAATATTATATAACCTTTTATAGTTTCTTATGTGCAGTTCTCTTGAATTATACTATTTGGGTGCCAACGTATCATGTAGGAATAATAGTTTTAAAATAAATCATTTTTTATATAGGTGGTTATGTATTGTTTTTAACCTTGTTTTGGCATGAGCACCATGTGATGGTCAATTGCAGTATCATAGATATGCTAAGGGCATGGTCGACCGCTTGGTAGGTTGTGTGACCATCCCCTATTCTATCTCTTTAGTTATGGATGACTTGGTACATCTTATTTAAGGTTAATAGTCATATGGGTTGATTTGGATTTATGTTTGAACACTTTTAGTCCACTCGATGCATGAATGCATATAGTTAATAAGCCTATAGTTAGTATCAAGTATTTGATGTTTCCTAGGTGATCTTGATGTAATATTAATCAACATATGTGATACCATCATGTTACTAAAGGATATAAATAAATATCTATGTTTAGTGACGACCATTTAATATTGATATTTTATGACTGAATTATAGGTCATAACTGTATTAAGTGACTTGAGATTATGATGAAACTGAAATCTTCCCAATTCTTGGGAAGACATTCTCATAGGATCAGGTGTTTGACACATTGGTAAGTTTCTCTAGATTTTATTCCCAATGTTATGGTGTAATAGAACATAGAGCAGGAGGAGAGTCACATGTACATCTTAGTTTGAATATAATCTAGTGATATTGAGTGGATGGTTATATCTTTATTGTCGGTTTTAATATTTTTAAAGCATGATGACCACCTCTAGGAACGGCGACCAGTGGTCGATGGAGTGTGTGTCCAAGGATGATATATATCTCTATAAAATCCAATATTTAGGACACCCCTATGGAGGTGAGCATCCCTTCAAATATGGTTAAACGTTTACTTCCTATTATAATAAACTAAAATATGAAAAGACCATTTCAAAATGGTTATTCTTGCTTAAAATTACCTTGTGGTTTGTAATCTCTTTTGTTTAAGTTGGTGAATGCTAGAGAGAATAATGATGTTGTTCTTGGATATATGCACAACCTATGAAGACACATTCAATCAGGGATAGTCCCTAGTTATTGTGATTGAGGGACTATGGGGTTCCATGGGTGGTGAAGGTATCATGGTCAGGTTGTTGATGCATCAGTTGGTGAAGTCTAAATTTTTCTAGAATAAGTCATCCATTATTGGTTCAACTATTTATCCATTAAATGGTTGGGTATGGTTGTGTGGAAACCATATCGGGCACATTTTTTTGATGTAGAGGAAGTGTCTCACGTTCTATATGGAAATTTTTAAATCCCTTTAGTATACTATTTTCTAAAGGAAAATCATGTCCCATGTCTTGATGTCATTTGGGTGCACTGAGAGTGTTTTAGTTGTAATCCCTGCAAAATTTTAAAATTAATTGGTCTTGTTGGGTGGTCTCTATCCGAGTGTACTCCAAAAGCATGGTTATAAATAGAATTGTTTTTAATCCGAAGAAAAATATATGGATTCCCAATTAGTAATTTCATGGTCAAACTCATGGACACCGGTTGTTTTCATCTTGACTTCATTGCCAGGTGGATACCACTTTGGACTCAGTTAATGTTCATAATGTGTGGATGTTTTTCATTGTACTGATTCTATTTTTTTTAAACACCTTAATAGGTTTCTTGGATGATACCCTTGAATGAATTTTTATTATTATGAGTTTACCTAGAGTTACAGTTATGATCAGATGAGGTTATTTAAGAGTAATGACCCATGTTAGATGGGTCTGGAATGCACCCATGTTCATGTAGGGTCAGAGCAGATTAAGGTGGGGTTTTTTTTTGCTATAAATTTCAGTTGAGGCTGTTTATAGTCTTCACTGACCATTCATAGTGAATTATTATGGTTCCTTCATCTAAATGAATTGGTTTTATCTTTTTAAATTCACCATCCATCTAAGCAGAGCGCTTTGATGGTTGTCTACTAAAGGTGGTTTGACTGGTTATCTCTCTCCATCTCTCTATCTCGTTCCATGTGTGGTAGAATATGATCCTTTTAATGTCATGTTTTCAGGTTGAGTAAAGTCTGGTAAGTGTTGTCCAATACGTTATATGATAATTCATCTTGACCAGGCCTCTAAAGACGATTCTGAATCGACCAGTCATTTAATTTATGAATCATGCTAAGTGTATCATTAGAATTCTAAGGTCGTGCATCAACTGAGATTCTGATGGTAGAGATATTGTGTTTCAAACATGGCCTAAAATTCCAAAACCTATTGTGGAAGAAATATAGTCCATGTGGTTAATTATATGACATTCATATCGTGTATATATATCTATGGGCTTGGGGAGGCTCTATCTAAATGCTGTATTTCATGAAAACCAATAGTGGATTGAGTTGTAAGGATATTGTAACATATGTCAATGTGAGGCTTTCAGGTGCATTGGGTGTTTAGAAATGAAACATAAACATTTTAATTAGGCTTCACAACCTGAGTAGGTCGAGGTTTTTTATATTAATTTTCCTTATGCTTCCCAGAGAAAACTAGTTCTAAGGTGGGGATATTGTAGCGTCCCTTGTTTTTGGATGGAATGAAGTTCTGAGAGAATTTTAATTTTAGTTCTTGGTGGGTGGTCTATTTTGTAAACTGAGCATTATATCTTAATTCCAAGGGTAGAAAAACTGAAATGTTTTGTTTTTATATGTTTTCAAAATCTTGAGGGGTCACATGTGTATTCTGTCAATTTTTAGGAGTATTGAACCCTAGAAACCTCGATTTTGAGGGAGCTATCAGGGGAGCATGGTCTACCTTAAAATTGTGTGGCCCCAAGGGAAAACTATGTGGCCTAAAAGAAAGGATTAGGAAGTTTATAATAGTTTATTATAACCATGCGGAATAATATTCATGTCCATGCTCCATTTTCTATATTTTCTATAGCAGTAAGATGAACAGTCTTTGCATGGTTTTCCAAACCATGCACATAAACCATGCAACCCCCATCTTAGGAAGTTCCTTAGTGAATGGTTGGTGCTTTGTTTGGTCAACGATGTATCCAAATTCAGTTCCCCTATCTTTTAAAATAAATTACATTTCCAACCTTAATGAACCTGATTTCTAAATACATCATTCCACCTCTCTTCTATCCAGTAGGCTTCTCCACCTCCTTCATGAATGATATATCCTCCAACACCTAACTTGGTATTATTTACATCTCCTTCATCCATTTTTGGAATAGATCATCATCAGTCCATATGGATTACTCTTAGTAAGATCCTTATTACACTTTATTTCATACTTCATTTATAATTTCTCTCTTATCACTATTTTGGTGCGAGCTCATTTTCTGTAGTTTTAGGTGGGATGTCCATTTATATATTTTCTCCCAAATCAGAATAAATCAGTGCATTATATCATTTGTGTGGGTGATACTTATTATAATGTCTGTAGTATTGCTTATTTATTATTGGTTAATTTCATTTTATATTATGAACCATTTTTTGCTAGATAGAACCTTTCGGTGACTCCTCTAACTTGTTCATTAAATTAAATTTAAATGTGTTTCCTTGTCTGGTATAATCATAGTGAGAAAAAAAATTAACATGTTGGTTGATCTCCTTGACTCTTTCTACCCTAATGGGTGTTGATCCTCCTTTTGGGTCCAAATTCACTTGACCTTTAATTGTTTAAACACCCATAAGGGTGTGTTGTAACCTAAATAAATTCCTTACATTAATGAATTGAATTATTATGGATTGGTGGCCCTAAGATGGGCTCTTAGGCTTAATGTCTATACATAATGACTTTGTTGAACTCCTTGAATGAAATGAATCTAATTTAATTGGTTGAATGACACTAATACAATTCTTTATTCCTTATTCTTCGGTATTATACCTTTTTTCTTGTGTTTATGCTTCTTTTCTCACAATAAATGATTATTCTCTACACTATGTGTCATAATTTTATTCAAGTTTCTATGTACCTTTACTTATGCCTCATTTATTATTATTTTATATTATACCTTTTGTGTACTATAGGTTTATGGAATTTTTCATATTTCCATCTGAGCATGCCTTATAGCATAGTGTTAATGTTTATGCACAGTGACTTCTTCCTATTTTCTTATGTTATAGTTATTTTTCTTGGATTAAATTCTATCATAGATTACTTTTCTTGATGTAAATTATATTCCTTGGTGATGGTTTGAAAATTTGAATTCTATGACTTATCTTCTTTCATCCTAGGAGAGCATTTGGGTCCTTAATTAAGGAAGTCATGAATGGACTTGGTTATCTTGGCTTGGTACCACCTAATGTGCTAAGGGTGATACATTGGTTTGTCATGTACAAGCTCTCCAAGTGTTTTTATTTTATAATTTTTAGTGACACCACTTCCATAAGAGAACAACTATGGATGGACTCATTGTCATGATAGTTACCCCATTCATCGGGTGATACCTAGTACCCTACATGAGATACGTGTTATGGAATTTGAGTTACGACGCCATGAGTGAAATGAGGGATGTCAATATGGGTCACCGTAGAAAGACTCCTAGGTATTGGTTTTATCAATGGATCATATAGAGACACGTGGGATTCCATTATGAATCTACTTGGACAGGCTTAGGATTCTATTACTGGAATTGGTGGATTATTTTATGATTCACTTTTGGTGCCTTTTTATTATTATTTAATAATTACAAAATTAGAATGCTTGAATGATGTCTATGGGGTTTGAATTCCATGCTAGAGAATAAGCTTGGGGTTGACTCACTTATATTGATTTATATTTATGATTCCATGTACATTCCATATTCCTCCTACAGGTTTCCTTGGTTTTAATATTTGACTTAGGTCAGAGTAGGTGGAATTGGTCGGGTATCCATTTAGGAACTCAGACCAAAGTGTTATTTATTTTTTTTATTTATTTATCACCTTGTATTCAGTTATGTTTTAAAACTTCTTATTTTATTGACCACAAACTGGATTGATCAAGAAACTTTTGGTGGTGGGATATTGGGATTATATCTCACACCTTGCTCAAGACTCCATTATAATGGGGTACTTGATCAGTTAAATATGATTAAAGGACCTTGAATTTATTTATTATTCTATGATGAATACTGGGATCTAGGGAACATAGGACTTAGCTCATACCCAGGATTCTTGTGGAGTTATCCTATGGGCTCTGTTCATTTTTTGTTGTATTATAGATCCAATTGTAATTAATACTTATATTTTGTGAATACACTTGAAATACATGCATTGTTTTATGTATTGGTTTTGTCCATTTACCTTGGTTTCATTTTTTCATATTATTCTTCTACTAATTTTTCATTCATTCATTCATTCCTACTTCCATTGTTCTTTCTTTACTGACTATATCGTTGTGTTAATATAACCAAGAGTTTAGAATCTCCCAAATATACCACCGTTAGACTCCTTCCTCTAGTTGGTAGCCTTTGGGGTATGGGGAGGAATGATTTCGGTCATGTAGTGACCGGTACGGTTGTTGGTTTAGTGTTTATTCAGGTCAGGATGTTACAATCAAGATCTTAGGGTGTGTTAAGAAATAAACATGGGTAGTCTTAGTGTGTGTGTAACCACTATGAGGTAGCCATTAAGATATAGATGGAATTTGGAAGGACACAATATTTTTTGGTACCAATGTATGCCTATTTAGTCACTTTAGTGTCTTGTATGTATTTTCACTTTGGCTGGAACCCAACTAAATGGTGATTTGTTATTTTTGGTTCATTTATCACATAATGGGTGTTCATCATTGATTTTTTTTATCACAATATTTTAATATGTATTTTTATCACATAGCTTCACATGATATATTATTTCATGGATAGGGGTTTACCTATTTACCTCACAATATATGGATTTGGTATCCTAGTTTTATCACTTCTACTTGTCCTATTTCTATTTTGAGAATATGAATGGAATTAATGGAAACCAAAGGAAAATGATTTGAAAATTGGATTGGATTTATGAAAATGATTTTTAAAAATGTTTTTCTAAAGCAAAAAATGTTTCATTCATGATATTAGACCTTGTATAGACTTTTTAACGGTATCCGATGGGGCTTTTTTCTCACACCCTAATTTTTCCTTTGTCTTGTTGTAGATGTTGTATTTTAGGATTCATGTAAGGACCCAAACTCTATTTTACCGAAGCCGGTGCATTATATTAAAACCTTTGAATGATTATAAGAAATTTTTATCCCAAAGGAACTAATTGTTTAGTAGTTTTTGAAAACAAGATACAAACATAAGTTTAACATTACAACTTGAAATGAAATACAAAATAGAAACTCCATTAGAAACATCTAAGACTCCAAGATTATCCCAAAATGTCATTCAGAATATTCATTTTCACCACCAGGGGAAAATAAAACATAAAAAAAGGTGACATCAGATTATTAGTATGGGTAATTAATACAGTGGAAGTTATCATATAAATAAACACAATTCATGTTGAGAAACTAAAAACACATGCCTTTAAAAATATACTTGAACATAATATGGCCAGAATGAAAGCTGATTAAAAAAGGCCATATAAATGATCATAAGATAATGAAACATAACCATTTATGTTACAATAGTCAAATAATAACATGGTTTATCAAATACTAATACTATAATGAGGGAATTAATAATGTCATACATCTGAAATATACTTTCAAGGCCTCAAATAAGACGTCTGAAAATACTAGGGAAAGGCCTCAGCCAAAAAAATATATTTCTTCTCGTGATACATATTGATTCATCAATGGGATATAGTATGCCTCATCCCTAAATTTTTAAGTCCAATTCATTCCTCATATGAAAGGGGCTAAACATAAATAATATGAACGTATGAAATAACTTTCCCCAGTCTGTACACATAAACACTAACCATTCAAAGTAGTATGGTGAATATAATCAAGATAGCACATCCATAGTCAAACTGATGATGAACCATTTAATAAAATATTTTAGATGATAAAAATAATATATTAACCTCATGATGACATAAGATTAAATATAGGTGTTAAAATATACAAAAATACTCTAATACAATTATCGAGAAATACACTTTTACTTTGAAAAGAAGAGTCCTTTTGGATAAATCATTACATAAAACTAGAAATGAACTAAGGTAGATTTTACATGAGGAAATGGTCTATTTTATAAAAAATAATAGGGGATTAAAATATATTATATATTTTACTTGAAAATAGGAAATAATTTGAGAAGTTCCCTTGAATTGGGCTTGTTCATCGGGAAGAATTGAGAAAGATCATTATAAAACATTAAACTCTCCATATGATAAAAAAGGATTATGATTTTTACACATATATATAAAATTAAAACATAATTTTTTTATGATTAAATAAGAATAATTAATAATCATTATTGGTATTAAGAAACACTAAGAGTAAACCGAAATAAAATTGAGGTTCAGGTAGAAAACCCTTACATTATTTCTGAACGTGTTCTGCACATGACCTTAACATCCAGGAAAATAAAATTAAATAGAATAATTAATTAATTAATAACCTCTTATATATTTATTTTATTTATCAAAATTTTATTTAGTTCATTTTTTCTCTTTTAATGATTTATAAGGTACAAATCGATAGCTCATGAACGTTCGATTCCTTGGTGTTCTTGATCGGCATACTTGTATATGAGTATAGAAGTTCACATGGAATTATTATAATTATCCAGAATTGAATTTATATGATAATAATGAAAATATATAATATTAAATGGTAATATAATTAATTTTTTATATGGTATGAGGATGAATTCTTAGATAGAGCATTTGTGATAATCCTTTAGATTATTTTACCAATATTTCGATTATTACGAATTAGTTTTGTCATATAAATTAGTATTTGGTATATATACTGGTTCCAAAAAAATTAATAGGTTATAATAAATATATTATAGTTTTTGTTTCAACCATAAAAATGGTTTCATGACCAAAATTGTAGGAGGAATTGATGAATAAATGTTTTTCATCCATGAAGGATGTAAATCGGCACCTCCCAGACGATGATTTCATTTTTAAAACATAATATTGATATATATAAATATATAGTAGTTTGAGGAATTATATTCCATTAACATGATATAAGTATAGTATATATATGATATTGGAGTTATCATTAAAAATTTTTATAGAGGAAGTGATGAGAATATAAGAAATAAATTAAATTAAAAATGAAATTAAAAGAAAAAATAAGAGGGTTTACCTCTTGAAATATCCTCCTTGAGATCCTCCTGAAGGGAAGGGGTTTTCATGTTTTGGAAAGAAAAATATCTTATGGAAATGTGGATATACTAGGGAAGGGTATTTGGGTATAATATTGAGAAGATTCAAGACTTTGAGGAGTGAGGAGAAGAGGAAGTGAGCGGTGGTTTTTATAGTGGAGGAGGGAAGATTTTTGAATATCTTATTCATTATTTTATTATTTTGCACAAGACAACCAATAGTGTTCATTCTTGTGAACAGAAATAGTAATATGTGTATGTGAGTTTGAACTAAGTTTACTTATATCTGTGATGATTGAATGAATAGTGCATTTTGCTTCAAATGTATTTATATTGTAAATTACCTTATTTTACTATTCACTAAAAATTAAAGTATTTCAAAAAATAAAAAAAATTCACAATAACCATTTTTCAAAATGTATAATTAAAACATAGACTCCATTTTACCAAAATAATTATCTAAATTTGTGAAATTTAGTTTTAAAATAAAATCATCATTTAATCAAAAAATACATTTTTTAAAACTGAAACTTATTTTATAACACCCTGAAAAAATAACTATGATATTATTAAATTATCCTAAAATCATATAACTAAAAATTATTTATTTTTGAATAATTGTTATGAAAATAAATTTTATTTTAAATAATTTTTTTATTTAAAATTGTAATTAAATACTCATTACTCTCGAAAATACCAACACTTAATTAGTAATTTTTAAAATATTCCCCCTCATTTATAAGGTTCCTAAATTTTTTTATACATACATGGGTGAGGTTAAGGGTCGTATTAATATTCAAAAAGGTATATTACTATTCATAAGGGTCAAGTTATTATTCACCAAAAATTTAAGTTGATCCTATCATACTCTAAATATATTACTGATCGTAACCGTGTATGTCTGTTTTTTGAAATTCAAAATTTATAAGCGTAAAAAATATGTTTAATGGCTAGGTTATAAGTATCTCTTATAAAACAGTATTTGTATCACAAAGAATCAGTTTTTCGTGTATTATATATTAAATTTATTTATAAATCCTTGGGATATTACATTCTTCCCCCATTAAAAAAATCATCCATGAAATTACCAGAATGTCACCTCATAAAAAGATTTCGGTAGTTCTTTATCATAATCTCCTCAGGCTCCCACATCATCTCTTCAATTTTATTATTTTTCCAAAATACTTTTACCATCTGAGTTTTTGGATTCCTCAACACCTATTATTTAGTGTCAATAATCTTGATAGGATTTTCATTGTAAGATAAGTAAGGTTCTAATTATATACCTTCAAAAATTAGTACATGTGTTGGTTCAAGCATCTACTTTCTAAAAAATGAGACATGGAATACATTATGTACATTAGTAAAGATAGGTTGTATTTCCAAATGATAATATACATCTCCAACTCTCTCTAGAATTTCAAAAGGAAAAATGGACTAGGGGACCAGTTTTCCTTTCATCCCAAATCTTATAACACTCTTCCATTGAGATACTTTCAAGAAAACGTGATCTCCAACTTGAAATTTCATGTCCTTCCATCAATTATCAGCTTATCTCTTTTCCTTCTTTGATCTACTTTGATATGGGTATGAATAGTATTTACCTTCACTATTGTTTCCTCCAAAATCATTGGGCCTATAAGCTTCCTCTCACAAAATTCATCCTAACATGTTGGTGTGTGACATCTCTTTCCATACAATCTTCATATGGTGCAATTTTAATACCTCAATGGAAACTATTATTGTAGGATAACTCCACAAAAGGTAAATAATAATCCCACATACTGTTAAAATCAAGTGAAAATGATCTCAACATGTCTTCTAATGTTTGGATCTTCATTTCTGGCTATTCTTTAGTTTTTGGATGATATGTAGTACTCAAATGAAGCTCAGTATCCAAATCTTTCTAACACCATTTCTAGAATTTTGATGTAAATCATGGTCCATGATTAGAAAAAATTGACATAAGTACTCAATGAAGTCATAAAACATCATTGATATAGAGTCGTGGAAGGTGATCTAGTGGAAAATCCACCCTTATAGCAAGAAAATGTACAGATTTGGTAATTTGATCAACAATTACCCATATTTCATCATTGCTTCTTATATTTTTTGGTAATATAGTGAAACAAATCCATGGTGATATCATCCCATTTCCATTTAAGAAAAGTTAGAGGATGAATGAAACATCTAGTATGTTTTCTTTCAGCCTTAACCTATTGATAGACTAAATATATTGATATATAATCAGCAATTTCATGCTACATATTGTTCGACCAGAAATGTTCATTGAAATCACTATACATCTTATAGATACCTAGTTGTATAGAGTAATTCATACTATAAACATCAGACAATAATTCTATTTTTAGCTTTGGTATAGAGGGAACACATAGCCTTCTCCCAAATATCATAATTGCATCCTCACACATGAAGTCAACCAACTTCTCATCATTCACACCTCTAATTTTCTTTTGAATATTCTCATCATCAGACTGAGAACTTTTAATTCCTTACAATAAATATAGTTTGGAAACAAATTGAAAAATTATTGATGTTTCACCTTCTCTAATAGTTCCCATATCCATTATCACTAGATCCATGTACATAGGATCCTTGTCAATTCTCATTTTGTTTAAATATCTGTGATCTCTCATTCTCAATGAATTTGTCACTTTATTTTCCTTCTCTGGGTATTATTGTATGGAACAATGATAATCCTTGAGTAGCTTGAGTCATCACCTTAGTATCATGTTTATTTCTTTCTATGAGAATATATATTTCAATCTCTTTTGATCTATATATATCTCATGTCTTTCACCATATATATAGTGTCCCCATATATTCGAAGAAACGATCATAGCTACTAACTCATGATCATGAGTTAGATAGGTATTTTCATGAATTTATAACTACCTTGATGCATACACAATAACTCTATCATTTTGTATAAGGATGAAGCCAAGTCCATTCTTTTATGAATCACTATAAATCAAAAATCCACCATTTCTCGATTGTAGATTTTGGATTGGAGCATTCACTATCCTCTTCTTCAATTATTCAAAATGTTCTACACATTCTTTTGTCCATATGAACTTAACCCCTTTATGAGTAAGTCTGGTTAACGGGTTAGCTAATAAAGTGACGTTCTGAATGAAACTCCAATAATAACCTACTAAACCAATAGAACTACATATATTAGTTATGTTTGTTGGAGTAGACCATTTCTAAACTATCTTTTTCTTTGTAGAATCAACTATGATTCTATCCTTAGAGATAATATGGCCAAGAAATGAAACTGTTTGAATCCAAAATTCACACTTTCTAAACATCCCATATAACTTGTTTCTTCTGAGAGTCTTTAAAATAATGTGCAAGTGATTCTCATGATTTTCATAGATTTTAGAGTATACCGAGATATCATCAATAAATACAAAAAAAAATCATCAAGATATTACTTGAAAACTCTATTCATTAGATCCATGAAAATAGAGGGTGAATTATTTTCTCCCAAAGGCATTACTATAAACTCATAATGCCCATACCTAGTTTGAAATGTTGTCTGTGGAATATATTTCTTCCTCAAATGTAATTAATGATATCCAAATCAAAGGTCAGGATCTGAAAAATATTAGCCTCTATGATGTTGATAAAATAAGTCATCAATCCAAGGTAGGGGATACTTGTTCTTTATTTTAATAGAATTTATTTCTCTATAGTCAATGCATATCCTCATGGATACATCATTCTTTTTGACAAAGAGAATATGAGATCCCCATGCATAAATACTTGTTCAGATAAATCCTTTATTACTCAATTACTTTTGTTGTTTCATCAGTTCTACTAATTCCATAGTGGTCATTATATAAGGAGACTTTGATATACGTCTTCAAGCATGAATTAAATAAATAAAGAATTCAACTTCTTGCTCTGTATGATGTCCATTTAAATCCTCTGTAAATACATCAATGTATTCTTTCACAATAAGTACATATTTAATTTTAATATTTCTTCCCTCACCCATATATATTGTGTTCTCTTGTTCCACTGGAATTGAATTCATTAGAGATACTAGGGGTGGATCTAGATAATAATTAGATGGTGATGTTTCTTCTCTAAAGATAATGGATTTTAAACCTTCATCACAAATCGTAATTTTCTTCTTCTTGTAATAGATTTTGACATCATATTTTGAAATCCAAACCATTCAAAGGATTATTTAAAATTCTACCATAGTCATTACAATAAAATCAGTAGATAAATCACATTTATATACCATAATGGAGACCATATGAAATATCTTTATTATAATGAGACTTTTCTTAGGGGTTTTGACTGACAACTCCCTTGTTATGTAGAATTAGAAATATATAATTTATAAAGAAAACTAGTAATGTATAAAGGAATGTGATGATCCAGAATAAAATTAATCATTGGCCATGTTTGAGGAAACAATTATGGTACCTACCACCACATAATTAAGAACTTTAACTTTAGAAATTTTATTTCCATAAGATTGACCTTGATCTCTTGGAATTCTTTGGGAATTTTCCCCTGATTCTTAAGACAATAATTGGAATAATGTCTCATCTATTTGTAATTATAGCATTGAATATTGGTATCTTCTTTATTTCCATTTAAATATTGAGATAGTGGCCTCTTTCTCCGCATTTGTAACAGAATCCTTTTACTTTTAAGTATGCTCTAGGGTCTTTCCTTCCACAAGTATCACATGTTGTAAAACTCCCCTTTTTATTCATCCAATTATCCATTATTTCCTCTTCCACCCTCTTCTTATCTTTATTTCCTTTAAAGTCATAAGACATTAAGAATTATTTCTCTATATTTATTACACATGATACTATATCTACAAATGATTAGAAATTATGGGAAACCAATTCCCATCAGAGGAATGGTTTTAAACTATCAAAGAATCTATCAATCTTTCTCCTCGGATTATGTGTGTAGTTCACATCATGCCTTGTTAGCCTTGTAAAATTAGTTTCATACTTTGTAGTGTTTTCATATTGTTTTTGTTTCAAACTCAAGAATTGTATCTTTATATCTACTTGTTGTTCTCGAGAAAAATATTTTTCTAAATATATTCCCTTAAAGTCCCTCTGTTACATTTCTTATATTTCTTCATCCTCCTTAATGTTTTGAATTAACGACTACCACTAATCTTCATATCTCGATAGACGATAAAATATCATGAAAACTTTCTCTCTTTCATTAAATCCTAGTGAGTGAAATATCTTCCCTAAAGAACATATCCACTTCCCCAATACAAATGGTTTCTTAGCCCCATAGAATTATGGAGGTTGTTATTGCATAAATCGGTCTAACATTTCTACTCCACATTTTGCATCAGGATGATCCATATGGGTAAGGTCATTTTTCATTACCATAACCAGTTGTCCCAGTATAGTTATAAGCTGTTCAATACCAGTGAAGCTCTAGTACCGGTGTTATTATATTTAATAGGAGGTAAATCCCTACATAGGTTTCATGCATTCATGTGATTTCCATTTCATTCACTCCGCACGATTTCTAAATAATGGTATGAACTAAATTAGGTTATGAATCACATTGTGTAATGTCAAAATCACAAAACACTTAACATGAATTTAAATTTTATACATGTATAATATCATAATCATAATCTTGGTTACTTTTATGAGATATTTACATTTAAACACTTCATAATAGTTTATAAATAAAATGTGAATTATCCTAATCATATCCCCTGGGAGTGTCAAATCCGTTGTGCGGTAAGGCTCATTGTTGTGTACCAAGTTACCCTAAGTCAAGCCTATAACACCTTGTCAGAGTTATTACTCCTAGGTACATCTATACCAGAACCATGTCCACTTATAGTATCCAAATTGGGATGTATTTTCTAGAAAGGTAGAAATATTTTATTCCATACCAAAATTCAAGGATTTTCTTCTATACTCGTCCTCAATGTATATATTATGGTTTTGATCCTTAATCTACATTTTCTAAATCTTATTTCCAGGTTTTCTAACAAAATTTCTATGATACCAACTATAATTCCCTAGACCCCAGTTTCCTAGAGTTGGTTCCTTATATTAAAATAATTGAATGATTATGAGCAATTCATATCCTGAGGGAACAAATTGTTTAGTATTTTTGGAAAACAAGATACAAGCATAAGTTAAATATTACAACTTGAAATGAAATACAAAATATCAATTACATTGGAAACATATATAAATCCAATATTATACATGAAAGTAATTTATAATATTCATCTTCACCACATGGGTAAAAATAAACATAAGAAAGGGGTGTTCTTAAATTCTTAGTAAGTTCATTTAGTAAATTGTAATATATCATCAAAATAAACACTAGCCATGGTGAACAACTAGAAGCACATACCGTTAAATATATTCTTGAGTGTAATATGGAAGGAATGAAAGCTGATTAAATAAGGCCATATAAATGATCATAAGAGAATGAAACAAAACCATTGATATTCTACTATTCGAATAATCACATGGTTTATCAATTACTAATATGAGAATTAGGTAATGAATAATTCTGAACATCTGAAACATATATTCAAATCCTCATCCAAGACGTCTGAAAATACATGGGTAAGGCCTCATCCAAAAACCAACTCTATTTTGTCTCGTGAGACCTACTGATGCATCAAGGTGATATAATGGGGCCCAACCTTAATTTATTAATTCAAATTAATTCCTCATATGAATGGTTCTAAACATAAACAACATGAACATATGAAGTAACTTTCCCCAATCTATACACATAAACAATAACCATTCTGAGTAGTATGGTGAATGGAATCAAGATAGCACATCCATAGTAAAACTGATCATAAACCATTTAATAAGATATGTCAAATGATAAACAAGTGATATTAACCTCATGAACACATAAAATTTAACAGAGGTTTCAAAACAGACAAATATACTTTAATAAAACCCTCAAGGGATTTTTGAGAGAAATGCATTTTTACTTTGAAAAGAAGATTTCTTTTGGGAAAGTAATTGCATAAAACCAAAAATTAACTAAGGTATATTTTACATGATAAAATATGTTTTTTTATAAAAATAATGGTGCTTCAAAATAGATTATAGAGTGTTCTTGAAAATAGGTGAGAAATTGATATGTTTTCTTGAATCAGGTTTGTTTATCGAGAAGAATTGAGAAATGTATTTATAAAAAATTTAACTCCCCATAATATAATGAAAGGTTATGATTTTTACACATATATAGAACATTAATGTAGAATTTATAATAAGTACATAATAATAATTAAGAAGTTTTATTAGAATTAAGAGAGACTAAGTGTAACCCAATAGAAAATGGAGGTTCCAGTAGAAAAACTGTTACGTTATTTCTGAACGTGTTCTTCACATGACCTTAGCATCTTAGATAATAAAATTAAATCCATAAACTATGTAATTCATAACCACATATATATTTATTTGATATATTAATGTTTCATTTATTTCATTTTTGTCCTTTTTAGGAGTTATAAGATACAATTTTATCGCTCAAGAGTGTTCGATTCCATGGTTTTCACAATCGGTATACATGTATATGAGTATGGAAGTTCATGTGGAATTAGTAAAATTATCCAAAATTGAATTTACATTATACTAATGAAAATATATATTATTAAATAGTTATATTATTCAATTTTTCATATGGTATGAGGATGATTTATTAGATATAACATTAGTGATAACCATTTAGATTATTTTAGAAATATTTCGATTATTACTAACTAGTTTGGTCATATGAATTATTATTATGTGAATATAATGGTTGCAGAACATATAATATGTTATAATACACATATTATAGTCTGGTTAAATCATAAAAATGGTTTCTTGACCATCCTTGAAGTATAAATTGAAGAACGAAGGTTCGTCATCCATGAAGGTCGTAAATCAGCAGCTCCCAGATGATGATTTAGTTTTTTTTAAATGAGGGAGAGATAGTAGTTTTATGAAGGATATTACATTAACATTATATAATTCTATTATATATATGATAATGGAGTTATAATGATCATTTTTACAAAAAAGGTGAGAATAATATAAGAAATAAAATCAATTGAAAATGAAATTAAAAGAAAAAGGAAGAGGGTTTGCCTCTTGGAATATCCTCCTTGAGAACCTCCTTAAGGGAAGGGGTTTTGGTCTTTTTTCAAGAAACATATCTACTTGACATGGGTAGAGACTAGATAAGGGTATTTTTTAGAAAATTTGGAAGCCTCAAGGCTTAGAGAAGTGAAGAGAAGAGGGAGTGATGTTGAGTCAATAAGGTTTCCTTATGACTTTTCAATTCGTTTATGTTTTGAAAATCACAAACACTCTATATCAAGTAAAATTTTATTTCCCCTATGATTTATCTTATTAATGAAAATTTTCCTTCCCAAGGAAATTTTTTCCTTACCATTGTTTTCATTGTTAATGTTATAATTTCTCAATTTATAACTACTTTTATTTCTAAACGGTAAAAATCGGTTTCATATCTAAAAACTTATAATCTTATAAATCCTTAGATATAGAGTATTCTGTTTTTAGATTATGAATTCTCTGAAATTCAGCTTCTGAATTCTCTAAAATTATAATTCTAAATTATTTGAGATTCAGGTTCCAAATTCCACATAAATCGAACTCAGAATTATTCAGAATTCAGACTCTGAATTCTATAGAATTTTGATTCTGAATTCCTCAAAATTAATGTTCCTAATTCCTCAGAATTCAGGTTCTGAATTCCTTGAAATTCAGATTCCAAATTCCTTAGAATTCGGAGTTCAAATTCCTTATAATTCGGACTTTGAATTCCTTATAATTCATACTTTGAATTCTTCAAAATTTATATTCTTAATTCCTTATAATTCAGATTCTAAATTCATCAAAATTGACATTCTGAATTCCTTAGAATTCAGACTCTAAATTCATGGAAATTCAGACTCCAAAATATATCGAATTCATGTTCCAAATTCCTTGAAAAACAAAATATGGATATTTATGATTTATGGTATCCAAGTGTTTATTTACTTAGACGCTGAACTTTATTTTTCTATAGACTCCAGAAAAAAGGATTTGGTTAAGAAACCATATATTACTTACCCATGTTATAGTTATGAAATGATGTCATGCAATCTATTTCTAATTAACCATTTTTTGAGTGACACATGTATAGGTCACTCCGAGATTCTAGGAAAAATATGACCTTTTCAGGAGGGATCCAACCATTGGATAAATGACTATAAATAGGAGGTCATTTGAACGATCTCATTACCGATCGACAAATATAGTGATTAAATGTTGTTGATGTGATTTCTAGAGAGAGACTCTCATGCCTTGTGCATACTGAACATCTTGTCCATCATTCGTCATACGACTCTGATTGTTGTTGTGTATAATCAAGGAATTATAGGGATAGGAAATCAGAGGTGTATACTACCTTAAATTTCAAGGACTTCTTTGGATAAGATGATAGAGGTTCCAACTACCTTAAAGTTTGAGGGCTTGCGGGGATAGAAAGATGGATTCTGATATTCCTATAAAGGGCTTACCCTAGTGTGGGTAAGACAGACTTTCTTGAAAGTATAAATTATCCAAGGTTGTTGGATACCATTCTTGTAGAGACCCAAAGCTTGACGTGCGTGGATATTACATTACTTTTGAAGAATTCATAACACATAACAAAAACAGACACACAAGGACCGTAATAGTTTAGTGTCTTTGGAAACTTGGAACGTAATCTTCTAATCGTGGTGAATGATCTTAAACATCTCCCATAATGATCTTCAAATTTTTTGTTTCCTTACCTAAAACCATTCTTTTAATCCTGGGGGAAAATAAAACATAAAAAGGGTGATCTCAAATGCTCAGTAAGGGTAAGCATGGATAAAATAAAATATATCATATATATTTGAACTTAAAAACATGAACATAATGTTTGAACATCAAAATCTTGAGCAACGACTTAAAACATGAAAGTACATAAGGCATAGATCATAATGGAACATAAATCATGATAACATAACATGGGAATAAAACATGTAATTGTTTCATCCATTAAGCACATGTAATGATTTCCATAGTAGCCAAGGCATTGCTTCCAAGACTATCTTAATGGACAAAGTCCCTTTCTGATTCGAGTTCACTCCTCGTTCCAGTACTGTAATACTGGACCGGATTAACTTACCATTCCATCCATTTCTATCTAACGAGATATAAATCTTTACCAAATGAATTGGAGGGAGATATAGGTCCCACCCATCTCATAATGAAATCATTCTTTCGTGTTCCACAACATAAACATAAATCATTCATCATAACCCAAAGAATAAAAATGTGTTTCATAAACATTATCCCATCCTAACATAATCCATATAAAACAAATGAATATCATTTAATCATAAGAAAAGTTAAACCATATAAATCATAGATACATTAAACTTGAACCAGACACATATGAAATAATTTCATCTTAAATGGAAAATGGTTTTGATAAAACACTTGAAATGTATTCTTGATGAAAATATCCTTTCTTCTTCAAAATCATTTTCTTTTCAAAAAATGTCATTCACTTTTAAAAGAAAAGGGTTTTTTTGAAAATAATCATGAAAACATGTATAGGGAGCTTTATGAAAATGAGGCGTTATGAAACCGTAAAAATCTATTTGTGCCGTATAAGTTAAAAAACATTCTTCTCGTACTTTTGCTTGAAAGTCAAAAAAGTACCTCGTAAAAGAAAGATTCCTTCCATACGATGTTGTAAAAGTAGAAAAGGGTAAAAATGACTTTAATAAAACATGGGAGAAAATGAAACATTTTATGAAAACATTTTGAGAACATATGGACACAGATAATAGTCATAACCCCAGTAAATACGTATAAATAAACAATCTCAGATAAGAATGAGATTGGAATAATTATCCCTTACCTTAGGTCTGATATGCTTCGTACATATACGAACCTCCTATATAATGATTTAAATAATGTAATTTACTTATTATAGAATCATATTCATTGTTATGATATCATATATGGTTCACTTATGACTTTATATTACCCGTTCTTTTGTTAAAGAGTGTTTTGGGTAAAATCGTTTCATTTGTCATCCGTGTTTTGACATGTAATTATTCATATGACTACTTAGATCATGATTACTTAAATCCAGAATATAAAAAATGATTTATATATAATATATATTCAGAATATACATTTATATAATAGATTGATAAATGGAAAGAAATAAATCATTCATAGAGACGGTAGGCCATACGTATGCATGAACGTTGTTTTCGTTTCCTCATTGAATTGAATGGAATTAATTAGATGACATAAATATATATATATATAAATCAAGTATCATTATTATGTCATATATTTCATGATTACTTATTATATATACTTTATAATCATTTATGAATGGTTAATCATTGAGAATGAATCTCATCGCGTCGTGGAGACGGTATTCCATACGTACGCACGAGCGATGATATCGTTCCCATGATCGTGAAGTTTTATTGGAGTGTATATATACTATTACAGAATCAATATCACTTTACAAAAATCATATATAGTTATTATTTACACCATTATACCCATCCAAGTAAGGTGGTGGTGGAAAATATATTACACCACGGCGTGGAGACGGTATTCTGTACGTACGCACGCGCGGTGATTTCGTTTTCCATAGGATGGATATATGGTGAAATAGGGTTTTTTCATACATATAATAACATATCAGTATATTAGTGATGCTGATTTCATTACTTCATAATTAAAAAACCTAAGAAGAATAATTTGAAGAAGAAATAAAGTTGAAATAATTGGTAACAGACATTTCCTCTTCTTTGAAGCGCCTCTTTGAGACCACCTCTTAGGGCACTAAAATTGGTCTTTGAAGAATACCAGGACATCTATGATGTTTCTAGAGAAGTGTAAAATATAAATTGGTTGGGTTTGGCCAAGATTGAAGGCTCAAGGTGGTGTGAGTAAGAGAGGGAGGAGGTGCCCTTTTATAAGGGAGGAGAGGGGCACCTTTGGAAATATAAGAAATATTAGTTTATATTAAATCCCAACCCCACTTAAAAACTTCCAAAATGACTCATATCAAAATATTAGATGATATATGGTTGTAATATCATCAACCAATAAAATTTAGACATGTTAGGAATTTATTTTAAACATTATCAACTTGATTTATCCTTATTTAATCAATTTAATTTTATTTGTGGTAATAACATTATAAATTTTAAATTATAACAAATAATTACTTATTTGTTGGGAATTTTCCATAATTGGATACTTTATAACATTTTAGAATATATAAATTTAAATTTATAATTTGTAAATATTTTTGTGATTTTTAAACAATTTTATAATATGTTATTTTTATAAAATAACAATAGTGTCAATTTTGACACTATTCATTTATTTGAATTTAAATAAAATATATACAGAAGATATGTTCTAAATAAAAGCTTTAATAGAATCAGAAAAGATCATATATATCTAGAAAATTAGTGGATCACATTAACTAGTTCATATAACATTTATTTTATTATTTTTAAAACCATTTGTTTGGTTTATCTCTTAATAAAATAATTACTACAACATTTTTGTATAATTATTTAATATACATATTTGTTGCATAAAAATTAAAAATAAAATAATATGATAAATATAAATCTATTACCTTTCTCAATAATACTTTTAATCGAATTTATAATCTTAAAATAACAATATTTAAATTGTTATATTTATTAAATTATGAAGCTGACAACTTTGGCATCATTTAAAATAAAATAATATAAGTGTCATAATCGCTTTTATAAGGCTCAGAATTGTCACTTATTCTACCATTGGATGGTTATGGTATACATTTACATGACCAATAAGTTTTTGTCAGGTTTTTGTACCTTTTATGGTCACTATTAGTTTAATAAAAACTATATTCTTGATTTTTCACTAGATAAACAATTTATGCATCACTATTGTGTCACAATTATTGATAATTATTTAATCCCTAAAAATTCTAAATAAATTATCATTATGTATATAATTTTGTTAGCTTTCTGGAGACTATTCATGTTCTAAGTTTCATGAATTTTATCACTAACTTAAATTTATTATACTTATAATATTTAAGAGAGTGACATGTTGTCACTTTCTTTGGTTTTAATAATAATTAAATTATTTTCAGGGTCAAAAGTACATAAAATTAATATAATCCGACTCTTAGGTGATATGGGTCGTCTTTTATTCATCCAATAGGATTTTTTCAAGTTTTAGGGTAATTTTATAATCTTATATTTACCCTTAATTACCCAATTTACCTTTAACTGTAGTAAATAAAAATTATCGTAGTTACTATTCATAATCTCAAAAAAATAAAAGTAACCTATTAACATAATTTGTACCCAATGAATCGAAATATTTAATCCATTTTTTAAAATTCAAAACATAGAAGTTGCAGAAATTAAATTAAAATTAATCCCATTGTCGAAATAAAACGGGTTTTTGTTTAAAACATTGCAAAACATTGAATTGATTTAACCTACGAATTCAATGTAAAATCAATTATAATGAAATAAATTATATTAAATGGTAAAAATATATTCTATTCATACTTTAAAACCATTCAATATTATAATTTAACCATATAAATTATTACGATGAAGAAAAGCTGTTTTTAATTAAAATATAGCATGTTTTTACTATTCATTAAAATATGAAAGTTATCAGAATAATATGACAAATTTATCCAAAGTAAATTTTTATATCCTGACTCCAAATAAGAATTTTATTTTGTCAAATTTAACTTATAAACATTTCAAAAACTAGATTTAATGTGGGTGCGCCATCAAAAGGCGGCAAAACTGCATTTTTTGAAAAATACTTATTTCACTCGAAAAATTTATTTTGTTCACATAAAATGTTTTAAAAATTTATAAGATGAATAATAATGTTATAAAATTCAAAATTTAGTTAATAATATTCATAACGGCTAGTCCATAATAATATTATAACAATATATCATCGTTTAGTGAAACCCGGTATTGCGTACAACACACACTATCGAGGAAGGTCGTGATTGCGTGTAATGCAAGCCAAGTCAGGGTTGTGTGTAGTGAAGAACTCCTTTGTTGTTTTGTATAACAAAATCCAACCATATTTCATTTATACATTGAATATATATATATATATACACTCAATGTTGTGTAGAATGACTATTATCAAATGAACTTGAAATTGTGTGTAACACAATCTAAGAATAGTGTTGTGTATACTGCAAGCTAATATGGTGTTGTGTATAGCACAAGATAATATTGTTGCATCATAAAACACATGACATAAAATAAATTAAAAAAATAATACTTATCATAAAATATCGGGTTGTTACATTCTACCCCCCTTAAAATAAATTTCACCATCGAAATTTGTCGGGGTTATAAATTGTTTACTACTTGAAAGTTTCTTTCATATAAACCCACATCGTAAAAAGGAATGCTAAAACATAATTTTAAAAATGAATGTTAGAAACAAAATGGATACCCAAATTAACTCATCACTTGGGTTCCCACATAAGAGAACGTAGGTGAAAATATGGATATAGAAGAAAAATCTAACCATCATGTTCTGATGGAGAGTGGTAGAGAACAGGGCTATGAAAAAACCAACAACCACAAAGCCATAAATTTTTGATGATCTAAGGTACCATCTGTTTCATTGGATATAAGGTCACTAGGACAAAATTTTTGGTTTTCAAGATCATATCCCTAAAGTTGATGAATTAAAAGAAATACTTACATGATTTTGGTACAATCTCACTATTGTTCATGAATTAAACAATTTCCACTTCATATCTTAAAGAAATGAAGTTGAATTTGTTATTCATGAAGTGTTAGCAGATCGTGTGATAGAATGATGGGTCATTCGATCTGTTTCAAACAAAAGTTTAGAAAAAGTTATAAGTTCATCTTATGGTGAGATTAATCGTATATGGTTCCAAAAATGGACTTATACATTATTTATCATACCACTTAATAAAATAAAACTACTTTCCACTAACCAGGGACTTCTTGTAGGCCAGTTGTAGGCGATAAAGGCTTGTCGCACTTCGGTTGTGGGTTCTATTTCCATAGCCTTGTCTGATGCGATGGGTTGTCTCCCATCCTTCAAGTTGTCCTTTTTCTAAAACTACATTACTATAACATCCCATCAATAATATCTAAAAAGTTATAGCCTTAAACAATACTAAATTATATCCATCATAATCCATTTCAAATCTTTAGGGTTATCCAAAATACTTTTGTCCAAGATTATAGTATTAAGAAAACAATTACTAGAAATGTCATTTACCGAGCATGTGAAATCCTTCATTTGTCCCAGATATATCTTGTTGATTACATTCCAATCATGTGAATACCTTAATCATGTATTCTCTTAAAACATGAATTACCATAGAACCATCATGAAAACATGAATTCTATCAAAAGTTAAATCTTTATACATACAAAAATCCCAAATAAAATCTATATACTCAAATCACGATATCACCTTGTCCTTTTATCAGCCATGAGCTTGTGAATACAGTCAAACATCTCATTATCTTCTTATCCATTAATTATGTGCATATCATCTACTTTCTAAAAATATCTGAGTAACCTTTCATGGTTACCGGTACCATTAAACATATAATTTCAAATACTTTAGGAAAAACAATAGTGTAACAATCCTTAGATGATTCTTTATTCCATAGTACCATTAACTATACAACATAACTCTTGATAAACATATAATCATTACACTACCTTCTTAAACAACTGACTGAGCTTTTACACTTCTTTCATCTCATATATCATTTGTAGTCTCCTCATCATCATCCACATAAATACTACCCATATGACCATGTTGATTCTCTTCATGAGATTTTCCCTTAGGGCATTGGTTTTCATAATGCCCGTACATTCCACATTTAAAACATCTAATCATTGTTGATGTCATAGAAATACCATTATCCTTGTCCATGGTGTTAACTGAACCTTTTCCTTTGCACTTACTGGATTTGTGTCCTTCTTTTCCACACCCAAATCATCTTTCAGTTCCTTTGAAACAATCTCCCTGATTCCTCTTCCCACATGATTTACATGAGGTAAATTGAACTTTCTTTCCTCTATGATCATCATGAAACTCCATCTTTCTCTTACAATCTGAGTCAGGAAACATACCAAAGTTAAGATTATTGATCATATTATGAGATTGCTGATTAGGAATAATAACAACATTTAGACTTCCAGATCCAATTTCATTTGGTTGCTCGCGAAGAATATCATTCCATTGTCCATCATATCCTCCATTATCGAGATTCTTCTGGTTTCTAGCCATTTTCTAAAACCCAAAAAGAATAGTGTGAGAGAGAAAAATCATGCTTGGGAAAACAACATAGTAAAGGGGGAGTACCCTCAATATCTAACATCTTGGGTTAAATTAGAAGACTGTTACCGTAGTTCAAGGACAATATATTATACGTATACTTATCCTTAGGGACATCCCTAGACATAACTTAGAAATATCTTTAGGGATCTCACTAACGTTTTCGCATCCTAGTTTCCAAAGGTTGACTAAACCTTTCCTCCGATACCAACTGTAGAGACCCGAAGCTCGACATACATGGATATTACATTAATTTTTCGGAATACATAATACATAACAAAAACAGAAACACAAGGACCGTAATAGATTAGTGTCTTTGGAAACATAGAACGTAATCTTTTAATCGTGGTGAAAGATCTTCAACATCTCCCATAATGATCTTCCACTTTTTGTTTCCTTACCTAAAACCTTTCTTTTAATCCTGGGGGAAAATAAAATATAAAAAGGGGGAGATCAAATGCTCAGTAAGGGTAATCATGGATAAAATAAAACATACCATATACATTTGAACTTAAAAACATGAACATAATGTTTAAACATCAAAATCTTGAGCAACGACTTAAAACATGGAAGTACATAAGGAATAGATCATAATGGAACATAAATCATGATAACATAACATGGGAATAAAAAATGTAATTTTGGAATCCATTAAATACAAGTAATGATTTCCATAGTAGCCAAGGCATTGCTTCCAAGACCATCTTAATGGAAAAAGTCCCTTTCTGAATCGAGTTCACTCCTCGTTCCGGTCCTGTAATACTGAACTAGATTAACTTACCATTCCATCCATGTCTATATCATGAGATATAAATCTTTAAACAATGTATTGTAGGGAGATATAGGTCCCACCCATCTCATAATGAAATCATTCTTTCATGTTCTACAACATAAACATAAATCATTCATCATAACCCAAAGAATAAAAATGGGTTTCATAAACATCATCCCATCATAACATAATCCATATAAAACAAATGAATATCATTTCATCATAAGAAAAGTGAAACCATGTAAATAATAGATACTTTAAACTTGAACCACACACATATGAAATAATTTCATCTTAAATGGAAAATGGTTTTGATAAAACAGTTGAAATGAATTCTTGAGGAAAATATCATTTCTTCTTCAAAATCATTTTCTTTTAAAAAAATGTCATTCACTTTTAAAAGAAAAGGGTTTTTTTGAAAATAATCATGCAAACTTGTATAATAATCTTTATGAAAATGAGGCGTTATGAAACCATAAAAATCCGTTCGTTCCGTATAAGTTAAAAAAACATTCTTCTAGTACTTTTTCCAGAAAATCAAAAAAGTACCTTGTAAACGAAAGATTCCTTCCATACGATGTAGTAAAAGTAGAGAAGGGTAAAAATAAAATTAAAAATACATGGAATAAAAGGAAAAATTTTATCAATACATTTTGAGAACATATAGACATGGATAATAGTCATAACCCCAGTAAATACTTACGAATAAACAATCTCGAATAAGAATGAGATTGGAATAATTATCCCTTACCTTAGGTCTGATATGCTTAGTACGTATCCGAACCTCCTGTATAATGATTTAAATAATGTCATTGACTTATTAAAAAATCATATTCATTGTTATGATATCATATATGGTTCACTTATGACTTTATATTACTCGTTCTTTTGTTAAAGAGCGTTTTGGGTAAAATGGTTTCATTTTTCATCCGTGTTTAGACTTGTAATTATTCATATGATTACATAGATCATGATTACTTAATTCCAGAATATAAAACATGATTTATATATAATATATATATAGAATATACATATATATAATAGATCGATAAATGGAAAGAAATACACCGTTCATGGAGACGGTAGGCTGTACGTACGCATGAACGATGTTTTCGTTTCCTCATTGAATTGAATGGAATTAATTGGATGACATACATATATATATATATACATAAATACAGTATCATTATTATGTCATATATTTCATGATTACTTATTATATATACTTTATAATCATTTATGAATGGTTAATCATTGAGAATGAATCACATCGCGTCATGGAAACGGTATTTCGTACGTACGTACGAGCGATGATATCATTCCCATGATCGTGAAGTTTTATTAGAGTGTATGTATACTATTACAGAATCAATATCACTTTACAATAGTCATATTTAGTTATTATTTACACCATTATACCCATCCAAGTAAGGTGGTGGTGGAAAATATATTACACCATGGCGTGGAGATGGTATTCCGTACGTATGCACGCGCGGTGATTTCGTTTTCCGTAGGATGGATAAATGGTTAAATAGGGTTGTTTAATACATATAATAACATATCAGTATATTATTGATACTGATGTTATTACTTAATAATAAAACAGCCTATGAATAATAAGTGGAAGAAGAAATAAAGTTGAAAGAATCGGTAACAGACATTACCTCTTCTTCGAAGCGCCTCTTTGAGACCTCCTCATAGGCCACTAAAATTGGTCTTTGAAGAGAACCAAGACCTATAGTATGTTTCTAGGGAAGTGGATAAGATAAAGTGGCAGGTTTGGGCCAAACTTGAAGGCTCAAAGTGGTGTGAGGAAGAGAGGGAGGAGGTGCCCTTTTATAAGGGAGGAGAGGGGCACCTTTGGAAATATAAGAAATATTAGTTTATATTAAATCAAAAGCCCACTTAAAAACATCCAAAATGACTCATATATTAATCTTAGATGAGATAGGGTTTTACTACCATCAACCAATAAAATTTAGACAAGTTAGTAATTTATTTTAAACATTATCAACTTGATTTATCCTTATTTAATCAATTTAATTTTATTTGTTGTAATAACATTCTAAATTTTAAATTATAACAAATAATTAATTATTTTTTGTGAATTGACCATAATTGGATACTTTATAACTTTTTAGACCATATAAATTTAAATTTATAATTTTTAAATATTTTTGTGATTTTGAAACAATTTTATAATATGTTATTTTTATAAAATAACAATAGTGTCAATTTTGACACTATTCATTTATTTGAATTTAAATAAAATATATACATAATATATGTTCGAAATAAAAGATTTAATAGATTCATAAAATGTTATATGTATCTATAAAATTATTTGAGCACATTAAATAGTTCATATAATATTTATTTTATTATTTTTAAAACCATTTATTTTGTTTATCTCTTAATAAAATAATTACTACAACATTTTTTTATAATTATTTAATATAATTATTTGTTTCATAAAAATTAAAAATAAAATACTATGATGAATATAAATCTATTAAATTTCACAATAATACTTTTACTCGAATTTATCATCTTAAAATAACAATATTTAAATTGTTATATTTATTAAATTATGAAGGTGACAACTTTGGAATCATTTAAAATAAAATAATATAAGTGTCATAATTGCATTTATAAGGCTTCCAATAGTCATATATTTGACCATTGGATGATTATGGTTTAAATTTACATGACCAATAAGTTTTGGTCGGGGTTTTGTTCCTTTTATGGTCACTATTAGTTTAATAAAAACTATATTCTTGATTTTTCACTAGATAAACAATTTCTGCATCACTATTGTGTCACAATTAATGATAATTATTTAATCCATAAAAATTCTAAATAAATTCTCATGATGTAGAAAATTTTGTTAGATTTCTGTATACTATTCATGTTTGAAGTTTCATGAAGTATATCACTAACTTAAAATTATTATACTTATAATATTTAAGAGAGTGACATGTTGTAACTTTCTTTCCTTTTAATAATAATTAAATTATATTCAGGGTCAAAAGTCCATAAAATGAATCTAATCCGACCCTTAGGTGATATGGCTCTAATATTATTCATCCAATAGGATTTTGGAAAGTTTTAGGGTAATTTTATAATCTTATATTTACCCTTAATTACCTGATTTACCTTTAACTGCAGTAAATAAAAATTATCGTAGTTACTATTCATAATCTCAAAAAAATAAAAGTAACCTATTAACATAATTTGTACCCAATGAATCCAAATATGGAATCAATTTTTCAAATTCAAAACACAGAAGTTTTAGAAATTAAATTAAAATTATTCCCGTTGTCGAAATAAAACAGGTTTTTGTTTAAAACATTGCAAAAGATTGAATTGATTTAACCTATGAATTCAATGTAAAATCAATGATAATGACATACATTATATTAAATGGTAAAAATATATTCTATTAATACTTTAAAACCATTAAATATTATAATTTAACGGTATAAATTATTACGATGAAAAAAAGTTGTTTTTAATTAAAATATAGCATGTTTTTACTATTCATTAAAATATGAAGGTTATCAGAATAATATGAAAAATTTAGTCAAAGTAAATTTTTATATCCTGATTCCAAAGAAGAATTTTATTTTGTCAAATTTAACTTATAAACATTTCAAAAACTATATTTAATGTGGGTGCGCCATCAAAAGGTGGCAAAACTGCATTTTTTGAAAAATACTTATTTCACATGAAAAATTTATTTTGTTCACATAAAATGTTTTAAAAAATTTATAAGATGAATAATAATGTTATAATATTCAAAATTTAGTTAATAATATTCATAACGGCTAGTCCATAATAATATTATAACAATATATCGTCGTTTAGTGAAACCCGGTATTGCGTACAACACACACTATCGAGGAAGGTCACAATTGCATGTAATGCAAGCCAAGTCAGGGTTGCGTGTAGTGCATGACTACTTTGTTGTTTTTTATAACAAAATCCAACCATATTTCATTTATACATTGAATATATATATATATATACACTCAATGTTGCATAGAATGACTATTATCAAATGAACTTGAAATTGTGTGTAACACAATCTAAGAATAGTGTTGCGTATACTGCAAGCTAATACGATGTTGCGTATAGCACAATATAATTTTGTTGTAGCATAAAACACATGACATCAAATAAATCAAAAAAAGAATACTTATCATAAAATATCGGGTTGTTACAATTCTCTTTGGGTTATAAGATTTCATAATTGTTACTTGTTTTGTTTCAAGTTTATATTCCGTTGTTTTTTTATAGAGGAATAAATTATAACCTTCATATACTTTATTGTTCTTTTGTATACTCAGATATGTAAGATTCTATACGCTTTAAGGTAATATATTTTTCTTGTAAACTTTTATTAAGTTTCATTTCCAGAACCATATTTTTGGAACCTAGAATGTTTGTAGAACTAAGAGGTCTTGTGAATTTACATTATTTAACCTTGTTAACCATAGTTTTTCGTAAGGTTAAAAACAAAAGTTTTTAATCTTATAATTCACCCCTCTATTGTAATTGAGAATCTACATTCATAATTTAATCCTGCAATTGGTATCATAGGAGGTATCTAAAATACTTATATTCACATATAAGTTTTCTTGCTCATGTTTTCATTGTTCTATATATTTTCCTTACTTATGATTCTTATCCTTCTTTACAAAATTTTAATATTAATAAGTTTTTTTGGAAAGATATTTTTCCTTAGAGGGCAGGAATGAATGTTGGTTCGATTGACAATATTAATACTACTAGACCACCTATATTTGAGGGAAATGATTAGAAATATTGGAGAGATCATATAAACACTTTTATTATCAATACTAGAGTGGAAAACTTTTTTATGCTTACTGGAGATTACAAGATTCATGAAAAGGAAGTCAGAACTTTTATTAATCAATAAAAATCAGAATATCAACTGAACTACAAGGTATGTAATACTTTTTTATGTTCCATGACCAGGAATATATATTGTTATATTTATTCTTGTGAAGCTGAAAATTGTATTTGGACTAAATTGGAGGTTACTCATTTTGGTACATCCAAGGTTATAGAAACTTGAAGAGCTACTCTTAGAGTGGAATATCATGGATTTCTATTTCCTTTTGGAGGACCAGTGTGTAAGGTACAGTAAATATTTATAACTATTGTTAACAGCTTACAATCCATTGGTGATAAAGGCTTATATGATGAGGCACTTGTGGATAATATTATAGATATCATGACTATTGAGTGAGAATCTAAGATAACAGATATTAATGAGAATAGAAAAGTTTCTCAGATAACTCTTGATGGACTTTTTGGAGATCTTCTTCAGAATGAGACAAGAATGAAAAGATATTCTGATTTGAATAAGAATAAGAATGGCAATGGAAGTATAGCCTTTACTACTACTAAAGTCAAGACTCCTGAAAGGGTTACAAGATCCTAGTCATAGAAAGTCACAGTTTTATCTGAATCAAGTGAAAGTGAACATTATGAGAATGATCAAGATAATATTTCTTGAAGGATCAACATGATATTTGGTAAGAAAGACTTTCAGTATATTTTTAAGAAGAAATACATAAAGGACAAGAAAGACTTTAAAGTTACATGTTATGAATACAGAAGAGCAGGGAATATAAGGCCAGATTGTCCAATACTTACAAAAAATGATATAAAGGAAAATAATTTTGAGAAGAATAGAAAAAAAATTACTACAAAGCTAAAGCTAAGAATTTTTTGAAAGCTAATTACACCTGGAGTTCTAGTGGTGGAGACTCTTCTGATGAATCCTCAGAGTATGAACCATCTAGTCAGAAGAATCTTGGTTTACTAGCCAGATTACCCATTGAAAATCATTGTCTAATGTCCAAGGTACACAATATTGAATTTATTCCCAATGTATCCTTTAATTATAATTATAGTGATAATAAATATTATGAATATTTGGATGAATAATCTTCTTCTAAAGAAGATAATACATTACCTACTTATAAATAAGTTTCTAGGTTTTCTAATCTTATTGAGAATTAAAATTCTAAATTTAAGAAAAATATTGATAAGGCAAATTTTAGAATTTCTATTCTTACTAAAGAACTATCAGATCATTCTAAAGATCTTGATAAAAAAATTTATGATTTTTAAAGTATTTCAAAAAAAACTTGAGGAAGTTAATTTTGAGAGGCATAAACATTATAAGGATCTATAAAAAGTAATTTCTAAGAAAAATATTTTAGAAACTAACTATAGTGTTAAAACAAATGTTTTTTAGGATAAAAACATAGTTATTAGACTGAAGTTAGAAATATTTGCGTTAAGGAAGTGTTTGTAAAACTTTAACTTATGTAAGGAAAACATCGATAAGATGTATTTCCAAATTCAACCTCTAAGAAATAATTCTAGATTTTTTTATAATCTTTCTAAACCAGTTTTTAGTAATAATTATTTTGATCCTCAAAGTGCTCCATTTTGTTCTAAATGTCATTGTGGTGGACATTGGGCAAAAATTTGATCTTAAAAAAACTAAGGCTTTAGGTATTCATAAATATTGTTTTTCCAAGAAAATATGGATTCCTAAAATTTTTCATTCTAAGGTTTCTAGATCTAAGAAAGTTTGGGTTCTGAAATTCTAACACTCTTAATATTTAGGAAAACAAAGATAGTACCAAAAACAATAAATGGTACTTGGATAGTAAATGTTCTCGCCAAATAACTAGCAACAAAAACTTCTTTAAAAAGATTATTAAGACAAAGGAAGATATCATTCTTCAATTTATCAGAACACAAGATCAACATTCTGATATTTTCACAAATTATTTATTCTATGATAGATTTGAATACATTAAATAGAATTTTGTAATGATAATCATAAGGTAATTTTTTATACTAACTTCTTATTGAAACCTATATTTTTACAGTAAGAAACTCTTTTTCATAGGGGGTACATTTTCTTATTAATCACATTTTTTAATCGTCAAAATTTTTCATAGTCAAGTTTTTTCATAGTCAAAATTTTTTCATAGTCCAAATTTTTAATAATAAAATTTTTTTGTAGTCAAAATTTCCGTAATCGAAGTTTTCATAATAAAATTTTTTCTTTAAAATTTTCCAAAATCTAATGTTATCCAAGAAGAATTTTCCTCATGACGAATAATTTTCCTAGAAATTTGGAAGGTTTGTATTCTTTCTTAAATTTTCATAATCATCCTCTAGTATGTTGGTATTTTTATCTTGTTTATGGAAATTTTTTAGATTCACTTTTTCTTAAATCCGAATGTTTATCTTAAAAACCTCAAAATATCGGAACCTATCAAAATCCTTCTTTAGTTATCATATCAACCATAAGATCTGATCAGAAGTATTTCAATCGTTGGATCAAGTAAGGAAGGTAAATTTTCACCTCAATCACCTTTATAAGGACCCCCAATAGTTGTCCCACATCGTCCTTCAAGATTTGGCGTGCTGAATCCCTGGTACTCTACTTAAGTTCGTTCATAATTTTCAAGGTTTTCTTACTTTTGAATGTCTGTTGAAGCCTCTCCTCAGAAATAAATGTCGTTTGTAAAGGAAATTTGTGAATGGGAAATATACAGAGAAAGGTTGGTTGATCTGATATTTTATACTAAGTATGAATCTATAATTTTAAAGAATATAAATATCAATGGAATTGAGAGCCTATGTATATCTAAACCAAAGGCATAAGATCTGGTATATCATGACTTGCTGATTGAATTTTATGAGAAAAAAAAATTTCAAAGAAGAAGGGAGAGAAAAATTTTCTTTCAAGAGCTATGGGAAGAATTATTCTCTTTCTTACCGTAAGGGAGCAAGTTTGATCAGAATTCCTTATGAAGGAGAAGCATAATTTTGTACTCACAGATTACCAGATGTGTCATGATATATTGATAAGGAGAAGGCTCTAGAATGTTTTGGTTTGAAAGGATTGAAGACTCCAAATATTGTTTATTTATCTACAAACCTTCATATTCTTGATTTATGGGTGTCAGAACCCGAATATTCTTTTCAAGTATGTTTTATTTTTTCTGGTGTTTTTGAGAGAAAGAGGAATGTATGGAAATTTCTTAAGTACACACCGTATACTATATGAGTACATGACATATACTTGGTTATTGTGGGTAGCCGGGTGCGGGCCGTGTAGAGTCCTTGCATAGGACCGTGTGTGTTCACCTAGAGACCACCTAATGCAGAGGGTGGTGAAGGTAAGTACATGTCATGTACTTATAAAGTATCTGTCGTGTACTTATTTTTTTCATGAAATGTATTGGGGTAACATCTGATGGACATAAACACCTCCTTCTAGGTCTGTCTCATCCGGGAGAAACCGTACGTCCACGATCCTTCTTGGATCCCCCAATCAAGCATCCATCCTCTGATTCGACTATCGTCGATTGTGTTGGGATCACCTCAGTAAGATCTTCCTTCTTCTAGATCATTGTTTCCTGATTCCTCCTCTTTCTCAAGTTATCTCCAGTTGAACATTTTAGATATTTTGTGTAGATCTATGTAGTTCTTGGGCGCTTCAAGTCTTGAGGTTCACGTATAATGATCTTACAACATAGAGGTAGGTGGTTTGTTCCTTTCTATAGATAGTCTTTGAATTTTATGTTCAAAAGTTCCCAATACCATTGATTGGGTTATTGCGTGTTTACAGTTGTAGCCTTGTTAATTGCCTGCTATGCTTGTTTTCTTGAGTAGAGGTTAATTTAAGGTGAATAGGGATAATTTATGTTCTCTGGATGTGTTTTCCCAAGCATGTTTGGTTTTTTTGACCATTTGGTCTAGTTTTCCTGTTAGGCTACTGTTGAATATTCAGGCCTAGTATTGTTAGGAAAAAGTGTTTATTATCAGTCTTGGTGTTATGATGTAGACTGGTTAGCCAAGTAGTTCTTGAGGTTTACTTTGTCCGATTTTCATTTCTATGCTTGTTTGACTTACATAGGGCCATGAGAACCTGGTGTAGTGGACCATAGGGAGAATAGACGTAAGGGCTTCTCTAGAGTGTTTGTTATTATTGTTATGATGTGAGACCATATGGAGATTTGACGTAAGTACTTCCTCAGAGTGTCTGTAGTTCCTCGATGTGATCCATAGGGGGAATGTGATGTACGTGCTTCCCTAGAGAACCTTTTAGTTACCAATAAAATACTATAGGGGGAATTGATGGTGATTTCTTCCCCAGATTGTCTATACTAAAGCTAAACCATAGGGGTTACATTGTGTGTACTTCCTAGAGGGTTTCATGCCTTTTCTAGGTAAGACCAGAGGGGATTAAGATGTGAGAACATCCTAGAGGGTTACATGTTTGTGATTATATTCTTACTTGCAATTTGGTGTTTGAATGCTTTGAAACTGTAGGAATGTTTACTATTGAGTAGTTCCTTGTATACAGCTTCTTTTGCTTATTACCTGCCATATATATATTCAAAGAATATTAGGCATAGATATCTTGTTTGTTTCCTACTAGGATTTAGTCTCATGCTCTGTTTGGGTCAGGCTTTTGGGCCCAAATAGATTATATTATTGTAGGTGTAAATAAGGGAAAGCGCCCTTCTACTTCATGTACTTGACTGCTTTGGAGTTGGAGAGCATGGGACCAAGATGAGGATTGCGATTAAAGGGAGTGGTTTTTCTTGTTTTCTTTTGAACTTTGGTTTTGTAAAATATGTCAGAATTGTGACGTGTTTGGTAGCTTTCCTGGACATATGTATCATGCATCATTATATATGTGCTCTAGTTGCTTATTACTTTCAGTCTTCCACTATTTACTGTTGTATTCCATTATTACTACTTATGCTATTGTTATCTGTTTCTCTGCCACTATGTTACTCTGCCAATGATATCATAGTTTCCCCACTATCACATCCAAGGCCCTCGCTACTAGTCGGCATCCTCTGGCATTAGGGGAAATGTGTTTGAGTCCATGTGACCAACTGGGTACAGGGAGCCTCTAGGCAGCTTCTGAAATAAGAAAGTTACAAACTGGTATCAGAGGAATTCTTTTCTATTGACTTACTATTTAGAACCTATAGAAAGGGATAGGAAGGAATAGGTACTTGGAAATAAGTTTCCCCCAGGCTTAGCTAACCCATGTATAGGGAAAATCCAATCTACCTCGTTTATTGCATGTTTTCTGGTTTTGAAATTTTACTGTTGATTTGATTTTCAATGTTTTATGATTGACATGTTTTGTGCTATTATTTTTGATGTTATTTCCCAATGAGATGAGGGTATTACATATCAGGCATCAGATAGGAACTTTCTAGGGATCACATGTCATGCATTATTTGCATGCCATTTAGGTTGCATTAGCGATTGCATGTTGTTGTGATAGGTGTTGTGCTGGATATTCAGGATGTTGTGATAGATACCTTGATAAAATACCTTCTATTTGATAGGGTATTGGTTGTGTAAGGTTTTGTTTGAATGAATTCCAAAATTTTGTTCTAGAGGTGTTATGGAACCTCATGAATCAGAATTTCGTGGATCATTGATCTATTATTCTTGATTATGACTTGTGTAAGATTCCAAGATTTGATTCGTGGTGAGTATGGGCCCTCAAAGATTGGAATTTGGAACTTTAATGTTTGTTTCAGTGTGTTTCTGGGCTCCAGAGTAGTTTCTAAGGCTTACTGTCCAGAAATACCCAAAATACATGTCGTGTAATGAAATATACATGCCATGTGTTCTTCTGTTCAAGAAGAAATGGTTTTTCTTAAGAAAACATCGTGTACTGTATGTACACGCTGTCTAGTCACTAATCGTGTCTCAACCTGTGTGGGTGAGGACACGGGGTTCAGAATCTTTGGTAGGACACGTCGTGTACTGGATGTACACACCGTGTTGTAAAACTTTGTAACCATCTGTGTCACTAACAACATGAGTCAGAAAAACCTTCCTAGTACACGCCATGTCCATCTGGAACATGCTGTGTTGTGTGAACCGTGTATCTGGTTGTGTCACTAACAACACAGGTCAGTGAAGCTCGTCTAGTACACGTTGTGTCTTGCATTAACATGCTGTGTAATCTTGTTCTAGGAGAACCGTGTGGCCTAGCCTTGTAATGGAAATTGGGCATGGGAAGAGGAATCAAGTACATGCCATGTGTAAGGACAACATGCCTTGTATAGGGTGTTACATGACCAGTTCTTGTATAAGTTCACACCAATGTGAGTGGACTAAAGGAACACATCGTGTAGTTAAATATACATGTTGGGTATCCATGTTTTGAAAAACATGAATGGTTTCTTTCTCCTATTCCCTCCTTACTCTTCTAGTTTTTATTCCTTGAAAATAATGATCTAAGGTGTGTGCTTGACCTTTCATAGTCATGCCACTAAGATGTCCTCTAGTTGTACGCCAGTTGCAAGGTGATAATCAAACACCGGACATAGATGATCAAGGACTTCTAGAAGATCCTCATGTATTTCCATCCTTGGAATTAACCATCATTCGAGACACCGGTGTTGATGCACAGTTCTAAGAGGGCTTCATGAGGTTCTTACAGACCTTCCAGGGAGTACCGCATCCTTCCCCTTATATGGAAGGGTTGACATGAGTTTTCCAGCACTAGCATCCTCCCACTTTCACCGGGGAAGGACCTCAGGCTGTAGAGTCATGGTTAGAATCCATGCTTTCCATCTTCAAGAATCCAGAGATGCCTCCAGAGAGTAGGGTCAAGCTTGCTATGTATATGCTTCAGGATTCTACCAAGAGATGGGGGGATTGGATTTGATCTCACAGGTGGGATGCCAGCAGGTTATGTCTTGGGATGACTTTCACTGTGCTTTTTATGACTACTTTAATATAGAAACCTTGAGGTCTGATCGAGCTTGAGATTTCCTAAGTCTGGAGCAAGGTACTCTTTCTATTATGTAGTATTATTCTCGATTCATAGAGTTGTATCACTTCACGCCTATTCTTGGAAGTGATAAGTTATTCATATTAAGGAATTTTGAGGATTTTCTCAGGCACGACATCTGATCTTAGGTGAACATATTTCGGTTGACTTCCATAACTTCTATCGTCAACCAAGAGCTGATTACAGAGTGAAATTCAAGGGATTATGGAGTTCTGAGCTCAGGCAGTTCGACATCCAAAGTTAGTATCCCTCCCACTGACAATAGGAATCTTGACAGGGGGTCTTTATGTGGTGATCCAAGAGGCAAGACCATTTTTCTGTTAGCCAGGTGGGGTGCTATTAATGTGGAAAATGTGTGCATATGAGGACACATATCTTGAGATACCTAGTGTAATTATGATCTTATGGAAAGATGGGTCATCTTCAGTGTTTCTATCAGATCTACTCACGAGTATCTGGTGACAGTGGTTCATCTGTGAATCCACATTTAGGACCAGTGCCACCAGTCTCTCATCATTCTGGGAACTAGAGTTTTACCGTCCATTCAGGAAGAAGTGGAGGTTGTGGCCATGTTATCGAGTCACCAGGCTTTCAGTGACAATAAGGCAGATCATCTCTGGGTGGTCAGGCAGGGTCGCAGGTTTGCGTTACTGGTCAGACTTTTTCAGTGGAGCAGACCCAGTAGAAGCAGGATCACAGACCCTCTAGAGTTCGAGGTACGATCCTAGTGGCCTCAGTTTTAGCTTCTTATCTATTCTATACAGGGGATTCCTATAACTTTATATCTTTTTCTATTGTGGAGAGTTGTGTGCTCTGTATCATTACTTCTTTTGATGTATTAATTCTAGACACACTATTGGGGACTAGAACGGCTAGTGTACATCCATGAAATGAGTTCCCTCTTGAGATCGGTGGGTTTCACCTCTTATGGGACCTTTATTTCTTATATATGGAAGGATATGATGTCATTCTCATAATGGACTGGTTAGTTCTCTTCCAGGATATTTTCAAATACTATAACCTTAGGGTGAGTTTCACATCATCAAAGGGTGGATCGTTTATTTATAAGGGTGAATGGGATGTCTAGGCGAGCAGAGCAAGACCCGAGCATTATGGGTTGGGAGGAGATATATCCCAGATTGCTAGTCTTTATCTGGATGACCAGGAGACTTTACGGATGGACTTTCTTCTAGTGGTGGATCGTTTTAGGGACGTCTTTCCAGAGGAATTTTTAGGTTTTCCTCCAGAGCGAGAGGTAGACCTTTTTATTGATCTAGTTCCAGGAGTATCACCTGTGTTCATTCCTCATTATAGGATGGCTACACCAGAGTTGCATGAGATCAAGAAGCAGTTGGAGGAGTTACAGGCCAAGGGGTTCATCCAACCCAGTACTTCTCCTTCGGGTTCCCCTGTCCAATTTATGTAAAATGAGGATAGTAACCTTAGACGTTGTGTGGATTATTGAAAGTTGAACTAGTTGACCGTAAAGAACCGATATCCCTTCTTGAGTATTGATGATCTCTTTGAATAGCTTCAAGGATCATGGGTGTTTTCTAAGATTGACTTAATATCCGGTTATCATCAATTGCATGTTAGACCATCTAATATACGTCTTACAGTTTTCCAGAGTAGGTATGGTCTATACGAGTATGTGGTTATGTTGTTCGGTCTCACGAACGTGCCTCCAGTTTTCATGGAACTAATGAACCGAGTGTTCCATCCATACTTGGATTCTTTCATGGTGGTTTTTATGGATGATATCGTGGTGTACTCTCACACTCTACACAACCTTGCTACCCATCTTGATATCTTTTTGAGTACACTGATAGAGCATCATTTATATGCTAAGATCTCAAAATGCCACTTTTGGATGGATCAGATTCACTTATTGGGTCATGTTATCTCGGAGATAATAGTACTAGTAGACCCAGAGAAATTGAGAGCAATAGTTTCTTGGGAGCAGCTGAAGAACTTCTTTGAGGTACGGAGTTTTCTAGGGCCATATGGATACTAAATAAATTGCATAGAGGACTTTTCATGCTTACCAGCGCCACTGACGGGCTTGACTAAGAATGGTGAAAAGTTTTTGAGGTCATATACTGGTGAGTCAGCCTTTCAAAAGCTAAAAGGGAGGTTGACTTCAGCACTGATACTAGTATTTCCAGAGCTGGGGAAGAGTTATACTCTGTACTGTGATGCTTCAGGTATCGAGCTAAGAGTTGTGCTTATGTAGGAAGAAAATATCATTGACTACAGGTCTCGACAGTTGAGTCCACATGAGAGAAATTACCTGATGAACGATCTTGAGTTGGCTGTAGTTTTTTTTTTGACTTATGTTGTCGAAGACATTATCTATTGGGAGATTATTTTTTGGTTTTCACAAACCAAAGAAGTCTCAAGTATATCTTCACTCAATGTGAACTAAATTTGAGACAATGAAGGTGGGTTGAGTACCCTCAGTCTTTTGACTTGAAGCTTTCCTAAACGCCAGGGAAAGGCAATGTGGTGGCTAATGTTCTGAGCAGGAGGACTCAAATACAGGTAGTTCAGGAGGCCAGTAGTGAGTTACAACTTATGTATATGTTCTCTATGATTCATTTGGAGGTTCATGACAGAGAAGGGAAAACATTTATTTCTTTGGTAGCTATTACCTATACTCTTCTTGATCAAGTGATAATGAGGCAGCTATCATATTCTAAAGGCCTAGTCCTACAAGAAAGTGTGCCAAGAGTGGACCCTATTCTTGGATGGACCATAGGCGAAGATGAGATCTTGCGTTTTCATGGGTGTGTATGGGTGTCCGCAAACATATGTGAGGAGCTAATGCGGGACATTCATTCCTCGATTTGGGAAGTTCATCGCGGTGTCTCTAAGATGTACCGGGATCTACACCGTCAGTATTGGTGGCCAAGTATGAAGAGAGATGTTGCTATTTTCGTGATGAGGTGTTCCACCTATCAGCAGGTGAAGGCAGAGCATCAACGACCAGCTGGGATGCAACATTTACCCACTCCTAAGTGGAAATGGAATGATGTCACCATAGATTTTGTGATAGGTCTATCGAGGTTGCATCAAGCGAATGATGTTGTTTTGGTTGTCATTAACAAACTCACGATGGTTACTCACTTCTTACCGATCAAGGATACTTTCAGTGTCGATGAGCAAGGAAGGTCGTACATCCACGAGATTGTATGTCTACATGGAGTTCCACACTCCATTGTGTCAGAGAGGGATGCCCGTTTTACTTCTCGGGTCTAGCAGGGATTGCATAAGGCCTTGGGTACACAGGTACTCTAGAGTATAGCTTACCACCCCGAGACAGATAGCCAATCAAAGTGTACGATTTAGGTGCTTGAGGATATGCTTCGTGCATGCATCCTTGATTTTGGAGGTTTTTGGGAGAAGCAAATACCTCTTATGGATTTTCCCTACAACAATAGTTTTCAACCAACTATTTAGATGGAACCTTTTGAGGCATTTTATGGTAAAACATACTGATCACCCTTATGTTGGATGGAGGCAGGAGAGGCAGCTATTCTGGGACCTCTTCTTGTCCTGGAAACCATAGAGAAAATAGGGTTGATTCAGAAGAGGATGGCTAGTGCATAGCCTTGACAGAAGTCTTATGTTGATCAGTGGAGCCGACCTCTGGAGTTCGAGGTTGGGGATCAGGTTTTCTTGTGTGTCACGCTGAGGTTGGGGCACAGGAGGATTAGGAGGTAGGGTAAGCTTTTGCTGAGGTACGTCGGGCCTTTTGAGGTCTTGGAGAGATTTTGTTCGGTTGCCTATCAATTTCAGTTACTTCAGAGGTACCAGGATATGCATGATGTCTTCTAAGTTTCTCAGCTCTAGCGTTACTTCTCAGACTCGTCTCATGATTTTCAACCCGAGGTGGATGAGTTAGGGGTGGAAGCCTTGTTCGAGGAGCATCCTATCTGGATTGTTGATCATAGTATGATGTTTCTCAGTGGCCGATATATTCCTCTGGTATGAGTGCTATGGTAGCACGGACGAGTATAGGACGATACTTGGCAGAGGTAAGTCGATATATGATCACAGTGGTCAGAGAAATTTGAGGATTCTTCTTCTACGCCGCCTTGCTAAGGAAATTCGTGGACAAATTTATTTAAGGGGAGAAGATTTAAAGAACCCGTATCTTCTTTTAATGTTTTTTTTCCTTTTTCTGATGTTTTTGAGAAAAAGAGGAATTTTTAGAAATTTCTTAAGTACATGTCATGTACTTTATGAGTACACATCATGTACTCGGTTACTACTGGTAGTCGGGTGATGGTCGTGTAGCATCGATGCACACAGCCATTTGTGGTGACTTGGAGACCTCCTAATGCAAGGGTCAGTGAAGGCAAGTACATGTAATGTACTTATAATGTACACGCCTTGTACTTCTTTTTTTAATTAAATTTATTGGGGTCGCGTCTGACAGATAGAAACACCTCCTTCTTGGTCTGTCTCGTCTGGGAGAAACCATACAGCTGTGATCCTTCTTTGAGCCCTTGATCGAGCATCTATCCTCTGATTTGATCATATTAAGTTGTGTTGGGATCTCCTCGATAAGCTATTGCTTCTTTTAGAGCTTCATTTCCCGATTCCTCCTCTTTCTCAAGTTATCTATGGTTGAAAGTTTTATACATTTTTGTAGATCTACTATGTTCTTGGGTGATTTAAGGTTTGGGGTTTATGTATAACCATAGTGAGACACCAAGGTAGGTGTTTTTTGCCTTTCGGTAGATAGTATTTGAATTTTATGTGAAAAAGTGCCCAATACCCTAGGACGGGGTATTGAGTGTTTACAGTTTTAGCCTTGTTAATTTCCTGTTATGCTTTTATGCTTGAGTAGAGGTTAATTGAAGGTGAATAGGGTTAATTTTTTTGATTTGGATGTGTTTTCCCATGCATGTTTTCTTGTTTTAATCATTTAGTCTAGTTTTCCTATTAGGTAGTTGTTTGCTTTCCATGTATAGTATTGTTAGGATGGAGTGTTTATTTTATATCTTGTTGTTATGTTGTAGACTGGTTATCCAAGTAGTTTTGAGGTTTACTTTGGCAACTTTTCATTGTTATGCTTGTTTGACTTACACTAGGCCGTGACAACCTGGTGTAGTGGACTATATGGAGAATAGATGTAAGGGATTCCCCATAGTGTATGTTATTATTGTTACGATGCGACACCATATTGGGAATTGATTTAAGTGTTTCCTCAGAGTGTCTATAGTTCCTCAATGTGGGAAACAGGGGGAATGTGATGTAAGTGATTCCATAGAGAACCTTTTAGTTACCGATACGAGACTATATGGGGAATTGATGGTGAGTGCTTCCCTAGAGAGACTATACTAAAGTTGAACCAGAGGGGATAGACTGTGTTTACTTCACATAGGGTTTCTTGTGTTTGATATGTAGGACAAGAAGGGATTAGGCTGTGAGAACATCCCAGAGGGTTACCTGTTTCTAAATTTCTACTTACATGCCATGTGGTGTTTGAATGCTTTAAAATTGTAGGAATGTTTACTATTGAGTACTTCCTTGTTTACTGCTTCTTTTTATTATTACCTACCATATATATTCACTGACTTTTAGGAATAGATCTCTTGGTGGTTTCCTACTGGTATTTAGTATGACACCCTATTTTGGTCATGATTTTGGGCCCAAACATATTATATTGTTTTAGGTTTATATAAGGGAAATTTCCCTTCTACTTCAGGTACTTGACTGCTTTAGAGATGGAGAGCAAGGGACCAAGCTGAGGCTTTCGATGCTGGGGAGTCGGTTTTCTTGTTTTCTTTTGTACTTTGTTTTAGTAATGTATTTCGTCATTGTGATGTGTTTTGCTACTTTCCTATAAATATATATCTTGAATCATTATAAATGTGATCCAATTTATTATTACTTTCATCCTTCTACTGTTAACTATTTTATGCCATTATTACTGCTTCCACTATTTTAATCTATTTCTCTTCTGCTATGTTAATCTGCCAATGAGGGCATAATTTCCCCACTATCACATATAAGGCCCTCACTACTTGTCGGTAGCCTCTGGTGTTAGGGGAAATTTGTTTGAGGCCATGTGACCAACCAGGTACGGGGCACCTCTGGGTGGCTTCCAGAACCAGGACGTTACAATCGGTCCAAGTTTTGTCATTCCGAGAAAAGGGGACAAGGACACCCTAAATAAAAGTGATACTTATGTTATAGACTTCTTGGTGAACCTCAAGAAGATAAACTTACTAAAGTATATCTTGGTTACGATTGAGAATATCATGAATGAAAATTTGAAATCTCATATTATCTTGTATTTATCTATTCTCTCAAAAATTATTGTTCTTTTCCTTCAGTCATTCTAAATTCCTTGCAGTTCTAATCCAAGGAATTTCAATGTAATGTTTCTTAGTTATGATACTCTAAAGATAATGAAAGTTGGTTTTTCTAGTGACTCATGAGAATTTTATGATTTTTCAGAAGCTGAAATCCATGCTTTTTCAGATAAACAGAAAGTGGTTGAGACTTCCAAGAAGGGTGGAATAGGAAGATGAAGCAACCAGAAGAAAAATGAAAAACTCATGTGGCTAAGGAAACATATTCAGCACCACTGAAGACAAAGAAGAAAAAGTCTTATCTAGATGAAGTAGTAGCTAAGTGGAGAGAATAATAGGAAGGAAGGGGATCCTAAATTTGGCTTGGACCCTGCTGAGGCAAAATCATTAAAGATAATGGTTTCTTAAGACCTTGAGAATCAATAGAAAGATAAGATGCAAAGGAAGAAATTTTTTGAAGATGAAATTGTACAATTAGTTCTCAAGGATACTGAGAAATCATCTAAATAAATCCCAATGCCAAAATCATTTTTGATAGAATCACTTCCTAAGACTCCAAGAAAGAAGGTGGTGATTCTGGATCCTGAATAGGAAGAAGAAATTATTCAGGAAGAGTAAAAAGAAATAGAAGAAGAAGAAGAAGAAGAAAGGAATGAACCTGATGAATTCATAATGAAATTTTAAGATTATCATGAGAAGGAAAGTCCCTATGTAAAATTATCAATATGGACTTCTCAATCCGAATCCTCAAAACTTACTACTCCAATGAATGAAGATAAGGGTCAGGAAGAAGTAAACAAACCCTCTGAAGAAGAAAGTAGTAATCATGATTTTTTTTCATCCAGAAGATCAAGTGGATGATGATGATAAAGAGGAAGTTGAGGAAGATAAAATTGTTCAGTTATCAGATAGTGAGTACGAATCACCTAAACTAGAATAGATCATTCAGACAACTAATAAGGGAAAGAAAGTGCTGGTCCATACACCTAAAATATCTGTAGTGAAAAAGAATGTTGGTAGAAGTTCATTAAAGAGGAAAGTCAATGAGTTAGAAAAAGAATCATCACCAACCAAACTTTTTGATTCAGAATCATCCTCTCTTAGATATGAATTTGTGGTACAATCTAGGAAAAAGATGTTTGGAAATATTTTCTTATTTCCAAAAATAGATTCTAGATGTTAGATGCTTCAACATTTGACGAATCAAAAATCTAATTCAGTTTCCATGGTTATGGATAAATGTGTCGGACATGAGGAAAATTTCAAATCCTTTCTCATTGGTTATGAGGCTCACAAAAGGTCATGGAAAAGGATTACAAGCTGCTCAAGGATGACTATTGAAGACCTGAGATTTTTTGATGAATTTAAATATAATTTCAAAGATGCCTTTGACACCGAAGATGGCAAGCTTACTGATCTTTCTAAGAGATTTGAGGAAAAGATGACTCTGGAACAAACTACTCAGAAGCAAGAAGTTAAATATCTAAATTGGAAGCTTAATTATGTGGCCATGAATTGGATAGGGAAATGGATCTCAGAATAGAATATGAATAGATTCTGGTTAAGCAAGAAGAAGTGTTAAAAGCTCCAGAAGAATGTCTTAAGGCTCATGAAGATAAGATTAAAGCCTTGGAGAAGAAAAGAAGAGATCAAGATCAGCTACTTAATCATATAGAATAATATCACAATGAGCTCAAGAAGCTGAAACCCACTGTCAAAAATCTGATGTTGAAGGAGAAAGAAGGATAATTTTTCCAATTTTGATCTTTTTTTCAATTTTTTACTCTTACAAATTCTTTCAATATTAATTAAATTATAGTTTTCCTCCATATATTTTCCTGTTTTGTACTAATTTTTCAGGTACCATCCATTTTTTCCATTCCCTTTATTTCTTTTTGAAAACCACCAAGGGGGAGAATAGAATGGTAAAATGAATACTAATAAAGAAGATATTTCCATAAGTAAGGGGGATCATATAAGGGGAAGTTATTATCAAAGAATATTTTTTTATACAAGATAATGTAAAATCTCATTCAGAAAATAAAAAATACGATCATTAAGGATTTTAAAACCTAAGGGGGAGTTATTTGTATTCACTATGATCCATAAGTAAAAGGGAGATAAGTTTCTTTTACAAGTCTTTAAAAAATTATAAGTCCTTGTATTCATTTTAGTAAAGATATTTTTGCTTTCCAAAAAGGGGGAGATTATTGAGTTAATAAAGTTCCATTATGACATTTCCATTCTTTTATGTTTTGAAAATCACTAACACTCTATCTCAAGCAAAATTTTATTTCCCCTAAGATTTATCTTATTAAGGAAAATTTTCCTTCCCAAGGAAATTTTCTCCTTACATTTGTTTTCATTGTTTATGTTATAGTTTCTCTATTTCTTACTCCTTTTATTTCTAAAGTGTAAAAACCAGTTTCATATCTAAAACCTTGGAATCTTATAAATCCTTAGATATAGAGTATTTTATTTTCAGATTCCGAATTCTCTGAAATTTAGATTCCTAATTATTTGAAATTCATATTTCGAATTCTCTGAAATTTAGATTCCAAATTCTTTGAAATTGGGCTTCTATATTCCTCAGAATTTAGACTCCAAATTCCTAAAAATTCAGACTCGGAATTCCTCGGAATTCAGATTTCAAATTACATAGAATTTATGTTCCAAATTCCATAGAATTTGGGTTATGAATTCCTTATAATTAAGACTCTGAATTCCTTAAAGTTCATACTCCAAATTCAGAATCTGAATTCCTCAGAATTAAAACTTCTAATTCCTCCAAATTCAGGTTCCAAATTCCTCAGAATGCAGGTTCCTAATTCCTCAAAATTCAGGTTCTAAATTCCTTAGAATTCAGAATCTGAGTTCCTTATAATTTTGACTCTAAATTAATTTGAATATAGACTCTGAAATATATATAATTATGGTTATGAATTCCACAAAAAATAGAATCCAGATATTTATGATTTATTATCTCCAAGTGTTTATTTACTTAGACTCTGAACTCTATTTTTCCTTAGCCTCTGGAAAATTGGATTTGGTTAAGCAACCATATTTTACTTACCCCTGTTATAGTTATGAAATGATGTCATGAAATCTGTTTCTAATTAACTTTTGTTTGGGTGACACGTGTATAGGTCCCTCCGACATTCAGTGAAAAATATGATCGTTGGAGGAGAGAGTCGACCGTTGGAGAAATTTTGACAAATAGGAGCTCATTTGAATGAGCTCATTATCGATCCATAAATCTAGAGATTACATACTGCTGAAGTGATTTCTAGAGAGAGAGACTCCCATTCCTTATGTGTACTAAACATCTTGTTCATATTTCTTCGTGTGACTCTGACTGTCGTTCTGTACAATTGAGGATTTCTGGGGATAGGAAGACAGAGGGGTTGACTACCTTAATGTTCGAGGACTTTTGGGGATAGGAAGACAGAGGTGTTGATGGACTTAAAGTTCAATGGCTTGTGGGGATAGAAAGATAGATTCCAATATTCATATCGAGGGCTTACCCTATTATGGGTAAGACAGGATTTCCTGAATGTATAAATCAAGAGACCTTTATCCAAGGTTGTTGGATACCCTTCTCTTTGGGTTAAAAGTATTTATACATGTTACTTGTTTTATTTCAAGTTTATATTCCACTTTTTTGGATAAAAAAAATAAATTATAACCTTATTATACTTTCTTGTTCTTTTGTATACTCTAATAAGTAAGATTTTGTATGCTTTAAGGTAGAATCATTTTCTTGTAAACTTTTATTATGTTTCATTTTGGGAACCATATTTCTGGAACCTAGCAAGTTTGTAGAACTAAGAGGTCTTGTGAATTTACATTGTTTAACCTTTTTTAAAATAGTTTTCCTTAAGGTTAAAAATGAAAGTTTTTAAACTTAAAATTCACCATCCCCCCCCCTCTTGTAATTGAGCATCTGCATTCATATTTTGATCCTACAAGTGATTGTGGTTTTTATAGTTGAGTAGGGGTGTTTTTTGAATATCATATTCATTATTTTATTATTATTCTAAAGACAACCAATATTATTTATTACAATTACCAAAAATAGTAATAATTTCATGTGAGTTTGAACTAGTGTTCTTACATCATCAAGGAATAGTGTATTTAGCTTCTATTGTATTTATACCGTAAATTACCATATTTTACTATTCACTACGAATTGAAGTATTTCAGAAAAATACCAGAACATCACCATAACCATTTTTTCAAAAAGTATAATTCAAAAAATGACTCAATTTTTTCAAAATAATTTTCCATATATGTCAAATTTAATTTTCAAATAAAATCACCATTTACTTGAAAAATATAGTTTTTTAACTAAAACTCTTTTATAACACCCTAATAAATTTTCTAAGAACATATAAAATTATCCTAAAATCATGGGATAACAAAATATTTATTTAGAAATAAATTTTATGAAAATTAATATTATTTTATGTCAATTTATTAATTTAAAATTTTAATTAAATATTCATTACTCACAAAAATACCAACACTTAATTATTAATTTTTAGAATATTCAGTATCATTTATAATGTGTCAAAATTTAATTTATACTTACATGGGTGAGGTTAAGGGTCATATTACTATTCATAAGGGTACATTACAGTTCATAAAGGTCAAGTTACTATTCAAAAAAATGTAATTTTATCCTATCAAACTCTAAATATCTTACTAATCACAACTATGTATATTCGTTTGTTGAAATTCAAAACATAGAAGCAGAAAAATTATGTTTAATAGCTAGGTTATAACTATCTTTTATAAAAATGTTTTTCTCTCATAGAGACTCGGTGTTGCATTCATTCTATATTAAATTTATTTATAAATCCCCAGGTTGTTTCATTCTTACCCTCTTTCAAAAATTACATCCTAAAATTTTCCAGAATGTTAGCTCATAAAACGATTTGGGTAGTTCTTTATCATAAGCTCCTTAGGTGCCAACGTCGCCTCTTCAATTTTATGATTTTTCCAAAGTACCTTTACTGGTGGAGTTTCTTGAATCCTCAATACCTATTATTTAGTGTCTATAATTCAAATAGCCTCTTCACAATAAGATAAGTCATGTTCTAATTTTATACCTTTAGAAGTGAGGACATGTGTTGGGTCTGAAATATACATTCTCTACAATGAGACATGGAATACATTTTTGTACCATAGAAAGGATATGTGGGATCACCAAATGATAATCCATAGCTCCAACTCTCACTAGAATTTAAAAACGACCATTGTACTTGAGGATGAGTTTCCCGTTCTTCTCAAATCTTATAACACCCTTCCATATACATACTTTCAAGAGAACATGATCTCCTACTTGGAATTCCAAATCCTTCCTTCCATTATCAGCATATATTTTTTTTCTCTTTGATCTACATTGATATGGGTTTGAATAGTTTTTAACTTCACTATTTTTTCCTCTACAAGCTTTGGGACTACAAGATTCCACTCCCCAACTTAATCCCAATATATTGTTGTACGATATCTCTTTTCATACAATGCTTCATATGCTACCATTTGAATTCTAGAATAGATAGCGTTTTTGTAGAAAAACACCAAAAAAGGTATATAATGATCCCACAAACCTTGAAAATCAAGTGATTATGATATCAATATGTCTTTTAATGTTTGGATCTTCTTTTTTGATAGTTTTTTAGTTTGAGGATGATAAGAAGTACTCAAATAAAGATCAGTATCCAAATCATTCTAGAGACTTTTACAAAATTTTGACGCAAATCATGGATCATGATTAGACACAACTGAGAGAGGGGCTCTATTATGTCTTTAAACTTCACTTACATAGTGTCGTGCAAGGATCTCCAATGGAAAATCCTTCCTTATTGCAAGGAAATGTGAATATTTGGTAATTCAATCAACAAATACCCATATAGCATTATTACTTCTTGGAGGTTTTTTGTAATCTAGTGAGAAAATCCATGGTTATGTCATCCCAGTTTCATGTAGTAATATTTAGATGTTTCATTACACCTCTAGAATGTTGTCTTTTATCCTTAACCTATTGACATAAAAAACATCTTGATATATAATTTGCAATTTTAGACTTCATGATGTCCCATCAGAAATGTTCTTTCAAATATCTATACCTTTTAGGGATACCATGGTGTATATAGAAATTTGAAATATAGGAATCATGCAATAACACTTTTTTAGCTCATGTTTAGAGGGAACACATAGCCTTATCTAAAATTTCATAATTCTATCCTAACACAAAAACTCAACCAACTTCCTATCATTCATGCCTCTAATTTTCTTTTGAAGTGTCTCATCATCAGATTGAGAAATTTTAATTCTTTCTAATAAATATGGTTAGGCTACAAATTGAAAAGGTAGTGATGTTTCACCTTCTTTAATAATTACCATATCCATCCTTGCTGGATCCATGTACATAGGATACTTATCAATTCTCATTTTTTACAACTCCATGATCTTTCTTGCTCAATTCATATGCCCCCTTATTTTCCTTCCCAATATGGTAGTATATGGAACAATCATAATCCTTGAGTATCCTGAGCCATCACCTTTTCCTCATGTTGAGTTAAATCTGTGAGAATATTTATTTCAAGCTCTTGTGATCTGTATATTCTCACATCTTTCACCATAGATATAGTGTCTCCATATCTTTAGAGAGAAGCTCACATATTCTAACTCAAGATCATGAGATGGATAGTTCTTTTCATGAATGTTTAACTACCTTGATGTATATTCAATAACTATATCATTCTTCATAGGGATTAAACCAATTCCTTTCTTTGATGCATTACTGTAAATCACAAATCCCCCATTTCTGAAAGGTAGAGTTATGATTGAAGCATTCACAACCACTTATTTATTTCTTCAAAAAATTATTCACATTATTTTTTCCATACAAACGTATCCCATTTATGAGTAATCCTAGTTAATAGGTTATCTTATCAGGTAAAGTTTGAAACAAAATGCCGATAATAACCAGCTAAACCAATAAAAATACATACCTTTGTTATGTTCATTAGAGTAGGTCATTGCTAAACTACCTTTGTCTTCGTATGATCAACAAATATTCCACCCATATAGATAATATGGCCAAGAAAATAAACTATTTTAATCCATAATTCACACTTGATAAACTTTCCATATAACTTGTTTCATCTAAGAGTCTTCACAATAATGCTCAAGTGATTCGCATGATCTTCGTTTCTTTTAAAGTATACCCAGATATCATCATTAAATACCACAAATAATTCATCAAGATATTCTATAAAAGATCTATTCATTAGATCCATGAAAATAGATGGTTTATTAGTCTGTCCAAAAGGCATTACTGTAAACTCATAATGACAATACCTAGTTTTAAATTATATCGTTAGAATATTTTCTTTCCTAACATGCAAATGATGATATCCAAATCAAAGTTCAATCTTCAAAAAATATTGGGCTCTGTGAATTTGATAATGAAAATGAGCAATCTGAGGTAGGGGATACTTTTTCATTGTTTTAATAGAATTTGATTTGTCTATAGTCAATTCACAACCTAATGTATCCATTTTTGTTCTTCAAAGAGAGAACAGGGTCTCCCAATGGAGAAACAATAGATTAGATAAATCCTTTTTCACTCAATTCCTCTAGTTTTATTTAGTTCTACTAGTTCCCATATGGTTATTCTATAAGGATTATTGGATAAAGGTATTGAACTCGGAATAAAATCAATAGATAACCCAACTTCCCACTCAGGAGGATGTCCTATTAAATCCTCTGGAAATTCATTAATGTATTCATTCACAATAGTTACATCCTCAATTTGAATATTTCTTTCCTCACCCATAGATATTTCATTATCTTTCTCTACAAGAATTCAATTCAGTAGAGCTATTAGGGGTGGATTTATAAAAGAATCATATGTCGATTTTTCTTCTCTAATGATAATGGATTCCACACCTTCCCCGCAAATCATACTTTACTTATTCTTTCAATAGTTTTTCACATTATATTTTGAAAGACAGACCATTCTAAGGATTATGTCAATGTCGACCATAGGTATGATGATTAAATCAGTAGATAAAGCAAATTTATATGCCATAATTGGGACTACCAGACACATATTTGTTATAATGGGACTTTCCTTAATGGTATTTACTAATAATTCCTTTGTTAAGGAGAATTTCAAATATCAAATTTTTAAAGAAAATAGGGAATATAAAAAGAAATTTGATGATCCAGAATCAGATAAAGAATTGGATAAGTTTTAGGAAATGATTATAATACCTTCCACCACATCATTAGGAACTTCAAATTTAATAGTTGTGATTGCATAATCTTGGCTTTTCTCTCTTAGCCTTCTCTGGGGAATGTTTCCTTGACACTTAAGAAAATAATTAGCACAATGTCCCATATAATTTCAATTATATCACTAAATATTGGAAGCCTCTTTATTTCCATTCCAATCTCAAGATCGATGGCCTTTTTCTCTACATTTGTAATATACTCATTTTCTTATTAAGTAGGCTTCGGGGTGTTTCTTTCCAAAAGTATCATATGTTGGAAAACTCTCCTTTTTATTCATCCCTTTATCTATTCATTCCTCTACCACCTTCTTATTATCTTTCATTCCTTTAAATTCATAAGAATTAGAGAATTCTTCTCTATCTTGATTTTATTTGAGACTATATCTTCATATGATGAGAAAGTTTGGGAAAATATTACCCTTCGTAGGAAATGTTTTAAAACATCAAAGAATCAATCAATATTTCTCCTCTGATTATATATGTAGTCCGAAATATGCCTTTCTAGCCTTGTAATATTGGCTTCATACTTCGCAAAATTTTTATATACTTTGTGTTTCACACTAATGAATTGACTCTCTATATCTTCTCGTTATCCTCAAGGAAAATATTTTTCTATGAATATTTCATTAAATTCCCAACATTTTGTTTCTTCTATTTATTCCTCCTCCTTTGTTTTTTGAGTTAATGATTACCACTGATCTGTATCTCCTGATGGATGATAAACTTTCAGGAAAACCTACTCCCTTTCATTACATCCCAAAGTGATATATATCTTCTCTAAAAAACATATCCACTACTCCACAACAAATTGGTTTGTAGTCTTATTGAATTTTGGAGGTTGTTGTTACATAAAGTGGTCTAACATTGATCCTCCACATTGTGGATGAGGATGATCCATACGGGTAAGGTTATTATTCATAACCTGATTCAACTGCCCCAGTATAGTTATAAGTTTCTCAACACCAGTCACAGCTCTAGTGCTAGTGTCATTATCTTGCATAAAAGGGAAATCCCTACATGGTATACATGTGTTCATGTGATTCCCATTTCTTCCACTAGGTGTCATTTCTACATAATTTCATAAACTAAATTAGGTTATGAATCACAATGTATAATGTGGGACTATAAAAACGCTTAACAATAATTTAAATTTTTACATGTCTAATCTCATAATCATAAGCATAGTTACTTTAAGGACATATTTACATTTAAATCCTTTATAAGGTTTTATAAATAAAATTTGAATTATCTTAAGAATATCCCCCATGAGTGAAAAACTAGGTGTGTAGTAATGCTCATTGTCATGTACATGGTTTCCAAGAGTCAGGCCCAGAACACCTTATTAGAGTTGTTTCTTCCAGGTACATCTATTGGAGAACCACCTCCACATTTAGTTTCAATAAAGGGATGTATTTTCTAGAAATATCCACATAATATATACCTTAGAAAAATTATAAGATGTTCTTGTATAGTCATCCTCAATGTCTATCTTAGGTTTTTGTGCCCTAATATACATTTTCTAAATCTAGTTTCTGAGATTTTATACTAACTTCTTCTAATACCAACTGTAATGACCCATGCCCTAGTTTCCTAGAGTCAATGCCTTATATTTACTCATTTTCATCATTAAAAAAATTTGTATCCCAAAGTAATGAATAATTTAATATCTATCCAATATAGGATACAAACACAATTTCAATATTACAACTTGAAATGAAATATATAATATCAATTCCATTAGAAACATCTATGACTCCTAGATTATCCCTAAAAGTCATTCATGACATTCATCATTCCCACCAGGGGAAAAAATAAAACATATGAAAGGGTTGATATTAAATTCTCAGTATGGGTAAGTAATACAATAGATGTTATCATAAACATAAACACTAGGCATAGTGAACAACTAAAAACACATGCCTTTAAAAATATACTTGAGTGTAATATGGTAGGAATGAAAGCTAATTAAATAAGGCCACATAAATTATCATAATATAATGAAATAAAAATATTGATTTTATAATTGTAAAATAATCACATGTAATATCCTTAATAATACTAGAATGACGGAATTCATAATTCTGGTCATCTGAAACATATTGTTAAGGCCTCAGCTAAGACGTCTGAAAATACATCGGCAAGGCCTCATCCCAAACCCAATTCTATTTTGTCACATGAAACCTACTGATGCGTAAAGGGGATATAGAGGGAACAGTTATCACTTTTTATTTCCAATTAATTCCTCATATAAAAGGTGATAAACATAAACAGCATGAAAATATGAAATAACTTCCCTCAATCTGTACACAAAAACACTAACCCTTCTAAGTAGTATGGTGAATGGAATCAAGATAGAACATTCATAGTTAGACTAATCATAAACCATCTAATACAATATGGTAGATGATAAAAATTATATATTATCCTTTTTAAGACATAATATTCAATAGAGGTGTTAAAATAGATAAAAATACTCTAATAAAATCATCGAGGGATTTTTTAGAGAAATACACTCTTACTCTAAAAAATAAGATTTATTTCTGAAAAACCATTTCATAAAACCAGAAAAAAAACTAAGTTATATTTTTCATGAAGAAATTATTGTTTTTATGAAAATAATGGTGGATTAAAATAGATTATAGATTGTACTTGAAAATAGGTAATTATTGGAGAAGTTCCCTTAAATCGGGCTTGTTTATCAAGAATAGTTGATAAATATATTTATAAAAAATTTAACTCCCTATAATTTATAGAAGAATTATAATTTTTACACACATATAGAACATTAATATGGAATTTATGAGGATTAAATAATAATAAATAATAATATTTATTGGAATTAAGAGAGACTAATAGTAACCAGAAAAAAATGGAGGTTCAGGTAGAATACCCTTAACTTATATACGAACAAGTTCTGCACTTGATCTTAACATTCAGGATAATAAAATTAAATACATTAATTAATTATTTCATAACCTAATATATATTTATATTATTTATTAAATTTTTATTTAGTTCATTTTTTTCCTTTCGATGATTTATAATATACAAATTTATTGCTCTAGATCGTTCAATTCCATGGTTTTCATGATCAGTGCACTTGCATATGCTTATGGAAGTTAGCATGGAATTAGTATAATTATCCAAAATTTAATTTGTAAAATACTAATAAAAATATATAAGATTAAATGGTGATATAATTCATTTGGTTATATGGTATGAGGATGAGTTATTAGATAGAACTTTAATGATAATCATTTAGATTATTTTGGTGATATTTCAATTATTACGAACTAGTTTTGCCGTATGAATTAGTATTATGTATATATACTAGTTATAGAAAATTGGATAGGTTATAATACATATATTATAGTCTTTTAAAACCATAAAAATGGTTTCATGACCATCATTGAAGGATAAATTGATGAATTAAGGTTCGTCATCCATGAAGGTTATAAATCAGCACCTCTTGGACAATGATTTCATTTAAAAAAAGATTTTGAGAGAGTATTTTAAGAGAGGATAATCCATTAACATGATATAATTCCAGTGTATATATGATATTGTATTTAGCAGGATCATTTGGATAGAGGATGTGAGGAGATGATAAGAATGAAAATAAATTGAAAATAAAATTTAAATAAAAATAAAGAGGGGTTTCCTCTTGAAATGTCCTCAATGAGAATCTACTTAAGGGAAAGGGTTTTGGTATTTTGGAAAGAAAAAGATCTCCTAGAAATGGGGAGATACAAGCTAATTTTATTTTTGAATAACTTTGAGATGCTTCAAGTCTTAGAGGTGTGAGGAAAAGAGAGAGTGAGGGGCAGTTTTATAGTGCAGGAGGGAGGTGATTTTTGAATATCTTATTCATTATTTTATTATTTTGATCTAGACAACCAATAGTGTTTATTCTTATGACCAAAATAGTAATATGTGCATGTGAGTTCGAAAAAGGTGTTATTACATCATCGATGACCAATGTAATAGTGTATTTATCTTCTAAAGTATTTATACCGTAAATTATCGAATTTTACTATTCACTAAAAAATCTATTTATTAAGAAAAATTCACCCTAACCATTTTTCAACAACTAGAATTAAAAAATGGACTCCATTTTATAAAAAAATCCAAATATGTTAAATTTATTTTTTAAATAAAATCATCCTTTACCTTAAAAATATAGTTTTTTTAAAACTAAAAAGGATTTTATAACATTGATAAAAATTAACTAATATCTTATTAAACTATCCTAAAATCATAAAAATACAAAATATTTATTTAGAAATACATTTTATGAAAATTAATTTTACTTTAAATCAATTTATTAATTTAATATTTTAATTAAATATTCATTACTCACATAAATACCAACACTTAATTATTAATTTTTAAAATATTCACACTCTTTTTTTAGGAGCTTAAATTTTATTTATACTTACATGGGTGAAGGTTAAGATTCATATTACTATTCATAAGGGAATATTACTATTCATAAAGGTCAAGTTACTATTGACTAAAAATTTATGTTGATCATATGAGACTCTAAATATCTTATTGATCGCAACTGTATAAATCCATTTTTCAAAATTCAAAACATAGAAGCGGAAAAATTATGTTTAATGGAAAGGTTATAAATATCTCCAATAACAAAGTGTTTATCTCACATAGAATAAATGATTCATGAAATCTATATCAAATTTATTTTTAAATCATTCTGGTGTTACAATTAATGTAAATTTAAGGGAATGTTGAAACTTGTTTTATTCTTTTATTATCACTACCTTTAATTTGGGTTGTTTAGAGGTGACTATTGGTCTCATGAAAACTTTTGTTCTTTTCTGATTCATTCATTTCTGGTTTCTCATTTGGGTTTGGTCTTATGGATTTTTGTATCTCCTTTGTTTACTATATGTACTCTAGTTGTGTGTCATTATTTTTTTATATTAGAGAATTTTTTATGCTTTCTAATTATACCTCACCATGGTGGGCCTACTCGGGTGGATTTTCTAGTTAACTTGGGTGTGTTTGTTTCAATTTTTATCAAATGGATGCTCATCCTGAAGTTTGTTAATAATTAAAATGTTTGGTTCTATTTCTATAGACAAGATTTATGGATTATCAAAATTTAGGTAGTTAGGGTTGGAGGGTTCTTGAATAGCTAACATCTATGAGTGAATTCAAGTTACTATGGTTGGTTGGATAATTGTTTTACTAGTATTGAGACTTGGTGTTTGGGGTCATTTTAATGAACTATATAGGATTTTTTTTAAATAAACCTATTCCTTAAAAATGTTTTTTCTTTTGATCAATATATTTTTTATTGATTTAAATTTAAGGGGGGGAATTGGTTGGGGGGCTCCAGTCATGGGGCTGAGTCCCATGACGGTTTTCTATGTAGTGTGCATATAGTTACTAGACCCACCTTTTATTATTTATTTAAATTAAAATTGTTTGAAAGATTTTTTAAGGATACTTGAATTGGTTATTATAATTTTGGAATTATCTCGAGACTGATTTTGTCTTTCTCGTGTCATTATTAGATAATACCTCCTAGAAGAGCTCTTTTCAGTCCAATAAAAGAAGTTGTGAGATAGGTCCTACAATAAAATACTCCAATGGATCCTTCCATTGAAGAAGTAGTAATCCTAAATATTAATACTCTTGGTCAAGTGGGTATTTAGAACCAATGACATGTGGTGGATCATGGCTTAAAATTTACTTAGTATCATATTCATGTCTTCCATGGTGAAAAAGGGCCAAAGGATTCTAAATGGTGGATGGAGTGGATTAAGGGGAACTTCGACTTTTAAAAGACTCATGAAGACTCTAAAGTGGGTTTTTTCATGTATATGATCATGGGAATATGAAGGAAATGGCAGTACTAAACTTTCCAAGATAATTTACATTAGGATCTTACCTAGCCTACCTTTAAGAAAATATTTAATCTGCAGTTTTACCCTGATATGTTATGTGTGGAAAAGACTCAGTAGTTTATAACCTAGGATTATGGGTAGAATACAGTTATGAGGTATTCTACCCATTTTGTTGAGCTAGTGTATATATAACCAGATCTTGTCACTAATGAGTACCTAAATTATTGGATTTTTAAGTTAAGTCTGAGTCACAATATTTGATCAAGGATGATTCTCATGTGCCTTATGACCTTTGTGAAGGTAGCTGAAAAAGAAAATTAGGTTGAGGCAGACGTTGTAGGAAAGACGTGTTTGGGTGGAGCTTCTGTTGGTTCAGTTGTTAGCCATGTTCTATCTTCTATCCATAAGAGGAAGTGAAAGGTTGGTCTTTTTTCTTCAATAGTAGTTCCATAGGCTTTGACATGGTAGAAGCAAGATTTCTACTACTAGTTGGTAAGGATAGGTCATACTAATCCTAAATTTGTAGAGGTTCTCAATACATGACATCTTTGTGGATGAACTGGAAAACTGAAACATTTTTGCAATAGGATATCCCAGATAAGTAAGGAAGAATCCATATTAACCAAGGGTTCGTAGGTTCATAAAAATGAAACCATGGATTGTGGGTCTAATTGCTAGGGAGTGTTGAGCCCGTAAGGGGCACTGTTTTATGAGGTTTTCCACTATCGCTTCCAGTATTTTTCTACTCAAGTTGGATTGTCATCTCCTCTCTACGGTCCTCCTCAGAAATCTAGTGCAGTGTGATTCCTGGTCCAACGGTGGCATGGATGAACTCATCGTCTCGGCCATCTTGGAAAATCTCATCATTTTTAGGCATGTCCTCACCATTCCTCCTTACAAGTTAGGGTTTTATTTGGAAGTACGGTGCAGATCTAGCGGTTGATATCCAAAATTGGTGGTCAGAGGGTTTTTTCCACATTTTTTGTCGGATGGGAGTGAAGGAGGTGGTTTTCTTAGATCTTCATGGGAAAGTCAGATGGTGGCGACAGGATATGTTGATCCGACATGTGGTGAGGTTTTCTTGGATTCTTATAGTCTTCGCGACACCAGAATTTGATTTTTTAGTTCATTGGTGATGAATTTTTGATCTTTCGGAAAGTGGGTTGATGTAGCTAGATTCGTGAAGGGGTTCTTTACACCTATTTTTTGGATTCTCATTTGTTGCTGGAGATGCGGTTCATGGAAGTTTCAAGTCAAGTCAGTGGAGGTATTTTAGTTGTGGTGTGCCGGTGTGGATATTTCCTCATGTATTTCCTCATTCCAGTTGTTGTTGTTTTTGATTATTGTATGATGAAAATATATTGATGTTAGTTTTTTCTAATGTTTGATGATAAAATTAAGAGTTATAGGCTGTGGAGTTGCAGCTTGGTGCTAGAAGTTCTATGGTCCTTTGGTTTTGTTTGGAGTAAGGACAGTTATGAGTTTTTGGTTTTCAAGGTGAGTCATATTGACAGTGTTGGAATATAAGAGGATTTCATACTGCAATGGAATTCATGTTGTAACCATGGGATATAGCTAAATCAGTGGCATACCTCATGAGGATGGTACATAATATGGATGGGGTTTAAAATAGTTGAGAAGGAATAGTCTTTTTTTCATTTGAGGGTTTGGTTTTTGGATGATAGTTTGGTCCAGACTTCCTACAGAAAATGATTCAGATATGGATTTAGAGTAGGTAGTTTTCAATATGAATGAATTTTTTAGATTCGGAAGATTGAGATGGTATGGCCTAGCCATCGATACCAAGACCGTTCATTTTTTGGATGGGACACTAGCTGAATAGTCCTGCATTGATGGAGGATTTCCATAATGATTTTTATTCTAGGAGGGTCATTTCTTGTTGTTTTGTCTTGGGGTTGAGTCATGTTATGTATTTATTAATTTGAAGCCATGTGAGGTTTCCCAATTTATCCTTAAGAGGGGGATAATCCAAAATAAATAAAAATTGAGGCCTTTGGACCATTCAGTCAGTCAATATTTAGGATCTGGTATGCAAATTTCATGTTTTGGGTTATTCTATTCAATCTGACTAACACTAATTTGGTATTTATGAGTTCGATGAACCAGATCATTCATTGGTTCTTGGAATCATTTATTATTGGGTTTTTGGATGATATGTTGGTGTACTCAAAGATAGAGGGGGGAATAGGAATCATTTGGACTTCATTCATAGATCCTTGAGGGAACATTGCCTATATGGTATTCTTTCTAAATGCAATTTTTTTATTAGGGAAGTGAAATATATAGGGAATATGATATCTAAGATGGGTTTCTCAGTAGATGCTTAAATCTAAAATAATTTATTTCTTAGGAGATGCCTAGAAATGAGTTTGAGATATAAATAATTTTAGGGTTGGATGGTTATTATAGGAGGCTTCTTTAGTACTTATCCAAGCATGAATCTCTGATGAAAGATTTAACCAGTAAGGTTGTAAAGTTTTAATGTAATGAAAACTTCTTGAGATATTTTTAGGAACTGAAGTTGATTTTAAATTCAACTAAATTTTTTATTCTTCTAGGAATAGTTACTAGTTATGATTTTTTCTTTGATGCTACCAGTATGGGATTGGGATGTGTCTAGATGTAGGTGAGAAATTTTGTATCTTATAGCTCTCACTAGTTACTCCCTAATAAGAACTACCCTACCCATGATCTTGAGTTAGAAATTATTATGAATGAACTCAAAATTTGGAGTCACTACCTATTTATAGAGTAGTTTACTATGAATTCTTATCATATGATCCTAAATTATACTTTTACTTAGAGTTATCTGAAAATATGAATGAGATTTAAGTTGTAATACCTTTATAAGTTTTATTTTTATAAAATCGACTCTTCTATAAAGGGAAATTTTGTTACTGATGCATTAAGTAGAAAAATACTAACAAAGGTGATGAGGAAATCTGTTGAGGAGTGGTCTATGATGAGTTCGATTATTGAGAAGATCTTGGGAGTACAATAGTTTGGTGGAAAGTTGTTAATAGATTTGATAAAAGATTTATCATCTTTTAATGAGTGAGTTAATCTAGGGAAGGTCACAGACACCAAGTTCCAATGCACAGGTAAAATCCTTTATGGTGGGGAGACCTCGGGTGAGTGGTCTTGGTATCCTATTGGAGCATTATGCTTCCATGATATATTAGTTGTTCCATTTTCTCATAGTAAATAGTTTATGGATAGTGGAAACTAGTCTTTTTAGTCCATAAACACTAGGCGTACAAAGATGTATCAAAACATGAGGTGTTGGTATTGGTGTCGATGGATGAGATGGTTGATTTCAGAATTTGTATCATGGTTTCTTACTTATTAGAGAAATAAGGAGGAACACTAGACTTTCAAAAAAAATTAGGACCTTACCCATTCGAATCTATAAGCACGATGATATTTCCAAATAATTAATCATTGGTTTTCCACATACTCTTAGTGGTAGGGATTCAATTTCTGTGATCATTGATTGACTCATGAAATTGGAAAATTTACTATCTATAAATGAGAAGAATAAATTAAGATATATTTGGTAATTCTATGTCTAATAGATTATGAGACTTCATGGAGCTCCCTCTATTGTTGTTTTTTATAGTGAAATGAGGTTCACGTCATGAATTTGGAAAGTTTTTCAATAGTATATGGGTTACCAATTGAAATTGACCATTTATTATCATCCATAGATATATGGAAAACTGTATAGGGTTTTATAGGTTATTGATGACATGATTCAATACTTTGTTCTTGATTTTAGTGGATCTTGGGAAAATCATTTTTCCAATGGTCAACATTTCCTAAAACAATAGTTATCAAGCTTCAATCAGGATGGAACCCATTGAGTATTTGTATGGATAGATATATAGATCTCCCATATCATGGGAAGAGTTGGGAGAGCAGTCCTTGGTTGGGATGATACTTTTTTAGGAGATGATAGAGAAAGAAAATTTAATCTAAATAATATTTATCATGATACAGATTCAACAGAAATCCTATACAGACCTTCAACATCGGTCACTAGAGTTTGAGGTTGGTGATTGGTACTTTCTTAGAGTTTCTCATCCCTTAGGATATCATTGGTTGGGTATTTGTGGTATGTTGGTAATGAGGTTTTTAGGCCCCTTAGAGATCATTGGATGACTAGAAATTGTGTCCTATAAGTTGGACTTGTCATCACATTTGGATTCAATGAACGATGTGTTTCATGTTTCCCAGTTGATGAGGTATATAATGGATCCTTCCCATGTGATTATATGGGATAATGTTGATATTGAAAATGATACCAATTTTGTTTAGTAGACATTGAAGATTAGGTATCTTCATGATATGTTATTCCATGGTAAAATGATCCCCTTGGTTTGGGTACTTTGGTGGAATATACATGATAGCCATGAGGCATGGAAGACAGAATTATTTATGTTGTGGTAGTTGAATTCTATTTTATCAGAGCAACAGTATTGAGGGATTTATAAGTTTATAAATCATTTATGGAGGGGATATTATAATTACCTATTTATTTTTCTTAGGTATACTTTGATTTAGTTTTAATTTCCCTATTTTTTAAGGGGTTTTTGATGAAATTTTCATTTCATCAAACTGATGGGAATGTTCACTCGATGTATTTGACACGAGGAAGATTCCATGAAACATATTAACAAGGCACGATGTATTTACAAAACAAGTAAATAGTTTATTATGTGTAATTTACAAAAATTATATTTTAATAAAAATGTGACGTATTTTTTAGTATATTCAACACTTCATAGATTACTCGATGTTTAATGGGATTACACACCATGTAATTCAAATGATTTGTGTTTTTAGGGAACTATGTGGGAGTTAATTCATTCAATAAACCATGAATCCATACCTCCCACATTCAAATCTCACCCCAAGTAATTTTTATTTATTTACCTTCTTTTTTATTTCTCTTTCATTAATCAGTCATTAGATTTGTTGCGGTGTTCTTCTCCAATTACGCTTTCCTTATTTCCTTCATTGTCGTTGGTTGTGAAATCTTTTTTGATAGTATTTAATATTCATCTTCATGATCAATTTTAAATATCAATAAATCTTTTGTATTTTCATGTATTACCTTTTATTTTGAAGTTTTATCTCCAGATTTATAATCACCATTGTTAAAGGAATCTAGTTTTATACCATATTGAGGTTGTTGTTTCTATACAATGAGTTAATTCTAGAAATTTCTTTATGTTATTGAATAATTACTTTGTTTTTTATTTAAATTTAAGTTAAAAATGGTTTCCATCATTTTTTTTTGAAAAAATACACATATTTTGAAATGGGTATTACTTTAAAAACTTGTTATTATTAAATAGGGCTTTGATTTGAAAATATGTTTTCAAACTCCAAAGAAGATTGTCTTGGATTTAAAAATGATTTATAAATTGTGATCATGGTTTTAAAAATGGAATATGAAAATTAAGGCATATAGGTAACCTTGGGTGCATCAGGAAATATACATGGGTAGCCTTATTGTGTGTGACACCACTAGGAGGTAACATTTTGGATATCGATTGATTGTGGTAGGACTGAAAATAGGTTAGTACCAAAATATGCTAGTTTGGGCTCTTTAGTGTCTTGTATGTATTAACCCAAAGGATGGATCTTTACTAGATGGTTATTTTTTCTGGTTTATTTATTAGATGGTGTGTTTTTATCATGGATTTTTTCTCATAGGTTTTTAATATGAAGTTGTATCACATGGATTCATATGGTAGGTTATCTCATAGATATGTGATTACCTGTTTACCTCTTGATGTATGGATTTGGTATCCCTATTTTATCACTTATACATGTCGTATTTATTGAGAATATGAATTTTTTTTATAATAACCAAAATAAAATTATTTTCAAACTAGTTTGAATTTATGAAAATTATTTTTAAAACTATTTCAGTTTTAAAATATAGATTTGTTGCATTCAAGATATTTGACCTTGTAAAGAACTTGTTGTGGTATCCTAATGGGAATTGTGATCACAACCTAATTTTTCCTTTAGGAGTTTTTACATGTTTTATTGCATGATTTAGGTAAATGTAAGGTCCCTTTTAAGCATGTTGGGTTGTATTTTTGTCACTACATTTGATTCGGGTTGGTTTGGAGGTGACTGTTGTTCACACATAGACTTGTGTTCCTGTCTGATTCATACATTTATAGTTTATAATGTTGGATTTATTTTAAATATGGTTTTACCTCCTTTATTTTTCTTTTTTACTCTAGTTATATATATTTATTTGTGTATAATCGATACTTGTTTATAATTTTTAGTTATACCTCATCATGGTGGGCTGGCTTGGGCGGCTTCTATAGTTGACTTAGGTTGGTTCGTTATAGGAATAGTTTTATATGGCTATATAGAACGACTAAAATCTATATACCATTTAATCATTTTCCTTTTTTATAAGAAAAAAAGTAGTTTTGAAAGTAGTTACGACATCTACAAATTATACAAAATAATAATAAAATTCAAAATTGTCAATATAAAATTATTTAATCATTTTTATATCGTTAATTTTATACTCCAAACTACAAATTTATTTTTCCAAAATTTCAATATTATTATATATAATCAATAATCTAGGCCTTTTTACTTTACCCTTATGTCATTATTTTATAATTTTTAATGGAATAATGGAAATTACTTTACCCCCCCCCCCCAATACTATTCATAGTCAATGTTGACTTCATTATTTTTTAAGCATACAGATTGTGAAATTTATTGAATATTAGTATTTTGGAAATAAAATTGATAACAATTTAAATGAGAGAAATTTTATTAAATAATTAATCACTATTTTGTAGCAGTAAAAAAAATGTGATTTAATAAGTTAAAGGATGATTGAACGTACAATGGTTCCATATATAATTAATTATCATCATATACTATTAACATGATTTCCCCATCTACAACTTAACTTAAAATACTAATATTTTTGATGCCATCATGAGAAAACATATCAATTTATTCCTATAGATAGGGTTCACTATTAGTAAAATATACTTCAATATTATCACCCATATTATTCTAGTCTCTTAGTTTCACATGGACTACTACACTCCATACTTATTCGATTATAGAGTCAATATAATATACCATTTTAGATTTTGAATACATAATATATGGATCAGGTTCCTCACAATCACCAGTATCAATTAAAATATTTATGTTTACATAAATAAACTTTTACGAATCTTTTTTTATACCTCTATGTATATCTACCCACCTTTATTTTAATAACACGAAAAAATAGTGTCCAAAATAATTTAATTTAATAATATCAATCAAATTTACACAATATTCTAAATCTATGAATTTTTTAAATATTTCATCATTTTTTTAAATCCTTTTTCATGATAATAAGTAAGAAACTTGGAATCGTTAATATTGCTAGCATCAAATCCTCTAGACTTCTTTAAAAATCCTTGAGCTAAATATTACAAATTATAAGATAGTTTAGAAAAATTAACAACATTTATGGTCTAAAATAATAAATACAAAATATTAGTATTTATAAAATATATTTATCAACATATTATAAATCTAAAACTAGTTTTTAACTTACATAGTGTTCATACTAAAAAATAATATCCTTTTATACATGTTTTTTTATTTCTTTATCATTTTTGTGTTCAACTCTAAAATCATCTATTTATTTACATATTGAATTATTCAATTAATGTTTCTATGATATCACTAATTAGTTTTGTAAATATTTATACTTATATTAACTTCATAAGAGTTAGTGAAAATGGGGATTTATTTCCAAATGGATGACTTGACATTATAAAGAATATATATTTACTGAAGGACTAAATATAATTTGATTTTTCATCAGCATATACAACTTGATTGAATCTTTTCTCAATCTCATCCAAATACCTCAAATAGAATATGAGACACTCTTTAACCAAGTAACCATTAACAATAGAGCCTTATGTTAGATATTATTTCATCATATAAGAATTAAAATATCCAAGGTTTCATGTGATTCAACATACAATAAACCTATATGTTACGAGTTGGAAAACAATAATTCAATATTGTGTAAATTTTAAAATAAAAATACATTTCTATGGGATATATCCACAGATAGTGTATGGGTCCTAAAAATTTCACATCCTTGACCAAATTCACAATAAAATTAATCATTGTAATTTAAGGGAAATTTCACCTCCAAGTGAAACATTTCCAGGAAATTATTTCTTATAATTTGACATGGTCTTGAAGGTTTAAATTTTTTTCATATAATTGTCTGAAGAACATAAAAAAAATCAATTATGACTTCTGTTAATTTATCATGTAAAATGTAAAGCAATTCTAATGGTAATAGTTTCTCCATAAAAATATGTGATATGTGACTTTTCATTCCTTATACTTTACAGTGTATTAATTTAACACATCGTGAAATTTTACTAGAATATCAATCAGATACTTTCATGTTTTTATGACTTTAAAGGAACACATCTCTTTCACTATTTTTCAATACAAAATTTGTTAGAAAATAATACTCATTCACATTTTTATATAATTCACCCATAATATTAATTTCTTAAAATACTTTGTGTGTATTAAGATGATACTTTTTTCCCTACACATTAAGTGATATAAAAAACACATTATCACACACATTATTCTTAATTTGAATAACATATATATTTTTATGTAATATGTAAAGTTCCAAATAATTATTTCATAAAAATATAATTTTTTCTTCCATTGTTGTGTTATAGCTCAATCTAATGAGGTAAGAAAAATTCTAACCATAATTTATCTAATAGTGTTCTCCAAATTCTATAACAACAGATGATAATTGTGTTAAAAAATTTGACCTAGATAATAGTTTTCAAGGGGGATTCAAACTTTTTTCCATAAAACTATGACTTATTAAATAAAAATATATGATATATATACAGGAATAAATAACGATACATAAAACACAATTTTCTATTACAGTTCAATCTTTTATAGTTGATTAAAAGTTGCTAAATCGACATGTTATCCAAATTTGAGTATTCCAAATAAATAAATTCATATCTGTTGGAATGTTTTTGATAGTCCATATGAGATAAGAATTCAATTAAAAACTGTTTTTAATGGATTCACCATATTAATTCAAACCATTCTCCCATAAGTATGGAAATTAAAGTACAATCAGCTAAAGTTATAAATCAATATCATTTCAAGGAATTTGTTTTCCTAGAATAATCATCAAAATAATAAAATTATTTTTTTTGTTTATATATAAGTGGATGATAATTTTAAGTATAAAAAAATTTAATATAATATAACTAGTAATTAAGGTATTTAGTGTATTAAACCCATCATTATCTAATAAAAAACATACATTCCTAGGGACTTCAAAGAAATTTGGATATAAATAAAAAAAATATTTCTAATTTGTTGAATCTCAAAGAAGAAACATAAACCTGTCACTATTGTTTTACATAGAATTCTACATTTACTACTATATAGTTTTTTATTTTGTGAATGATATTTTTAATCTTGGTTTTAGAGGAATGTAACATAATACATTCGTGGGAATTTTATTTCTATACTTTTTTATTATAACATGCTCATTAAACCTTTCATAATCATTTATTTTATTCCATATTTAAGTATGAAATATTTTATACTCCTATTTATCTATATATTATACCCAATATAACATACAAGCATTAGGACATGCATTTATCATGGTATAATATATACCTAACTTGTTAATAACATTATTTATCTCAAAAAATAATTCAAGGATCTTTACATTACAAAAACCATCATCCATTAACTCTAATATCAATTAAATTACATTACATAAAATTCTTCGAAAACACTTTATATGTTAAAACATTAATAAAAATGATAACATTAAATACTTTTCAAATCCCTTGTAAAATTGTTGATTTTTTTCTTCTATAATTCCATAAAACTTATTTAGTTGATCTGTTAGGTTGTTATTTATATTAACCTCCAAAAAATAAACATGAGAATATATTTACATGTTATCATATTTATATTATTTTTTTCCCAAATCATTAATATTTATGTTTTTAAATTCATTCTCCAATACTGGGGTATTATCTTGAGGATTGTGATATTTGAAAAAGTTCTAATTTTCAATAATTTTTGATTCTCCATTCAAAATCCATTTGACATATCAAATAGAAATTTTTTTCAATATAAAGTGTTCATAAACTTAATATATTTTCAACCATATTATAAAATTTAAAAAATGATTGATAAATTTATTTCTTCCATCAAAGAAAATTTTCTAATTAGGAAATATAACAAATTCTTCAAACCTTTAAGATATTGTATTGTATATACAGGTAAAGTAATCCAACATTTATCTATTTATGTATTGTTGAAAAATAATTATAAAAAACATAAAAAGTATAAATGAAATTAAATAATGTTTAAAATATAAGAAATAAATAAAATAATTCCCTTAAGAAACTAATAATAAAAATATTAAATCATAATATATTTTAAACTATAATAAAATTTGATATCTAACATATATCATAAACTAAAAACATAGATGTGAGAATAAATAAGTAGATTGAATAATTTTCCAATCATAGCCACACACATATTGAAACACCCCTAGTTCCATGTACTTTTCCCTTTTATTATTTATTTTGAGATTATATAATAATTGGATTGAGTTTTAGGAGTTTCTGGATGGTCTTTAAGGGTTTTTGAATTGTTTTAAAGGGTTCACATTTTGAGCATGGTTTAGGGAAACCATGTATTATCTCTAAGAAATTATACAAGGTAATATTGGGAATCACAAGTCTGCCACACGATTCAAGAACAGTTTTTCCAAATCACATGAATGTCAAGGGAAACTGGGTGATATGAGATAGTTTTTGAAGCAGGTTTGGTACATAATTTTTAAACCATATGATCCATTTATAAAAGGGCGTGTCCTTGAGATAGTGTCATAAAATAGTTTTCACGTGGTGGTGATGCAAAAATTTAACCATGTTTTTAGGTTTTAATCAGTTTCTTTTATTACATCTTGGGTTATAAAATCCTTAGAGACCCTATAAGTAACCTAAAGAAATATAAATTTTGTAGTGGTGATTCGGATATGAAGTGGAAAACATGGGTTCAAATTTAATGGAATATTAATTAGTTTTAATGAATTATGTGAATTCAATTTATAAAGAAGTGTTGATCCTAGTTAATTAAAAGGGGTGGATTGAATGGATTTATTTTAATAGTTTCAATGTCTTATATTCAAGAGTGTTTATTTAAATTAAATAAGAAATTCCCAAATAACTCATGGATTTTTTGATTTCACTATCATAATAATAATCACCTATACACTTGGAGGATCATATTCATGGGCACTCTAAGTTATAGGGTCTTTCTATCACTCAAGATTTGTAGCATTAAAATTAGTAAGATCATAGAAGATGGCACCACAATGAATCGAAAATATCATCAAAAGAATTGATTAATAATTATTAAAATTAGAAATAACATCCAATATATAACCTTTATAATCCCTTATATCAACAATAAGAGGGTTATCCCTCCATTGATTTTATTCCTTCAATGGAAGTTGTAAGTAGACTCATGTGGGTGGAATTGAAGAATAAAAATAGTGAAATAACAATCTCTCCACCAATATGTGAATAATTTCCCAAAATATAATGTGTGTAGTATCACTCCCTAAGGAAATGATATCAATAATACATGAAGAAAAAATATAAGAGGATAAGAGGAAATTTTTTTTAGAAACAAATTTGATTCGATGAATTATATGAGAAAAAATGAAGATGTTATTACAAAATGAAATCGTAACAAAAAAAATTGAAAGAATAAAATATCCACCCACAATTACTTTACCACCACACCTTGGATAAGAATTTTTGGTTCATAGTTTTTATAACCCATTAATCAATACAATCCCATTTAATTATTATAGTAAAATTTGGGTGACAATTAAAAGAAAATTGGAAATTCCATTGTTTACTAGAAAATTTGGAACAAATTCATTCCCTTTTTTTGAATAAAAATATGACATTGAATATTGAATAATCTGGGATGGTTTTAGAATATAAATAACTTCTTTTAGGTTTCCTGTAATATATTTTAAAATTTATTTTTAATTGGATCATCCATTCAGATTTTATGCTTAAAATTGTGGGATGATTTTGTGGGCCTTGAAATTTAGAAGATAGTTTAACCTTATACTTGGGCTGCATGTATGGAACAACCTTATGGAACTTTGGTTTTATTCTAGTAGCATGTGCATGGTTGGTGCATTATTTTTCATGTTGTGTGACCTAACCAAGAAATGGTCATTTAATTCTATGAAAATTATAATTTATTTTTGATTTATCTCTTTAGACTCTCAATCTTATTTTATTCTCCCAAGATCTCAAACACTACAATTTCCCTAGGCTCCCTTGGTGATTCCCATTCATCCAAAATAAAATTTTGGTGAACCAAACTGAATTGGATATTCATAATCAATGGTAAGTCCTCATTTCCTCTCTTTCTATTTAGATCATCTCATTTTCTCTCACCTAGATCATTGGATATATTATATTATAAATATATCTATATTCTATGTTATGTATCTCTATGAGATCTTGTTTAGAATATTAAATGGAAGAAGATTCATGTCCAAATATAGATGTTATAATGTCATTATTTTTTCATTCTCCATTTTGTGGTATTTGGATTCTCTCTCATTTTAATCAATATATAACATTAAGTACTGTAATTTAATTTCATTTATCTATGATTTTTTGGTAAAATTATCTTGTTTTAGTACCTAGATCATTGTTTTTTGGAATGATTCTCAAAATGTGTTTGGTTTATTTTTTTAAAAAAAATTGTTTTCAAAATAAATTTTTTTATGTTTAATAATTTTACATGAGAACAAGGAATACATGGTGGTGTGTGTTAATGTTAATTTGGGATGGATAATTGGGTGAAATTACAACTATAAATAAGAAAACATGAGATATATAATTGAGTGAAAGTACCACAATAAAAGTGGTATGAGTAATTGAATGATATAGAACAATCAAAATGGTTCACTATATGATGGATTTTTGAATGGATGAATCACCACTCATGAGTATGGTGAGGTATATGGTTGTATGGATGTTGTGTTTATGGGTGTGTAAATAGTGATAATATCATGTGTTATGAAATGGTTATAATATTTCTTTAATGTTTTCATACATGGAAACTTTTTTATTGATTTTCAATAAACTATTTATCTTACTCTCTTATATTTTATATAAAATGTTCCAACTTGTTCTTATCCCTGTTGCATATCATGGAAATAATGTGGGGAATTTCAAAATATTTTATAATCATCCTCTTCATGGGAACATTGGTGTATTTTGAAATATTTTATACTTAGATATAGGTAAACAAAAGGTGTTATATTTCTCTAGTTGGGCATCTTGATGCTTCCTTTTTAATTTGGTGTCTAGATCTTGGAGATCATTCTTGGTGTCATGGAGTGATTCCACGTTGGTGTTTCTATGTTTAGATGTATTTTTGTTTCTTGTATTGTACTTTATTACTTTGTTACTACTTCTCAAAGTTTTTGGTTTCTTGGTTTCCTTTGGGTTTCATTTTATTACACATTCATCATATAGTTGGTTTGTTTCTTTGTACTTGGTCTCTATGGTTGTTTTGGTTCTTTGGGGAAAATAATCCACTAACTTTTTGTTAATCCCTTGGAATTTATTTTCATCTATTGGTGTCTTGGGGATGTCACATAAGGTTATTAGCACATCCACCTCTTCCCAATACAATGGGTGAGGGAGAAGATGTTACACCTAATTTTTTCATGCATTAAAAAAAATTCAACTCATCAATGAAAAAAATATAATATTTTCGATTCTTTTATTATTTAAAAAAAACTTAATCAAAAAAATATTTTATTTAAATATTTAACATGGTATGTTTTATCTTTCAGAAATATAATCCACAATGTCAAATATAGTGTAAAAATAAAACTAAAATTTTACATTCAATTAAATCATTACAAAAACAAAAAAAACATAAAAACCCTAATTAAAAAATAGTGATCCAGTTATGTGAATTTTTTTAATAAATGTCTCAAAAAAATAATATGGAATATATCAAAATAAAATTTCAAATATTGAGTAATAAAAATGATTAAAGAAATCAGTTAATGAATACATAAGCAGTGGACAATGTATATGAGAAATTGATAATGTCATAACACATTAACACAAACATAGAATCCATTCTCATAAAATATAAATATAAAACTTGATATGATGATTCATATAAATACAATGAATATCATGAAAACATTATTTTGATATTTCTGTATAAATAACCATAACTAGAATATAATATGTGATGTGATGAATTGATAACAAAAAAATATAAACAAATTAGGAAACAATAGTATGAAATTAGTATATACACTAATGTTATATTGAGTCAAGTATAGGGAGTTGTTATGAGATGAGTCTGGTATTGAGGGCAGGGGAGGGAAATTTTAGGGATATGATCGAGGGGAGGGTAGTGTGTCTCCAAGAGGAGGAGAGGGTGGGATAATTTAGTGGTGGGGATGGTATCAATGAGTGGGAAGAGTGGGTATTGAGATACATAGGGGGTGGGAATATTAAATATAAGAATAAAGTGATGGGGAAGGAGGAGGCCATGATGTGAATTTAGGGGTTTATTATTGGTGGTTTTTGAAAACCTCATTCAAATAAATGTTTAGCGGTGGATTAATATGAAATAGTTTCCAATAATAAATAAGTTTGATTTTATATAATCTCACACTTTTAGCTCAGTGGATATTCAATTTTTATTATTTCATAGCAATTCTATGTTACCACCTCAAATAAGCCAACATAAATATATATATTTACTATAATGAATCCAAGTCTATATCTAATAGATAACACTTATCAATAAAATCATATAGGCCTCTTGTATAGTTGATTAAACAACCCCTTCTTCAATCCATCATATGGATAAAAACAACTTTATTCCTATTTAATTCTAAATGTTATGGGTTTCCCATATAAGTGTGACCCAACAAAAATACCAAGAACAAGGAACATAACTATTAGTGTTACCTCATTACTTTTTTTACATCACACAAGAATATCTAGGGCACCCGACATTGGTAAGAAACTACCAGGTTGGATGATGAAGGTATTAAATAGTGCTTCTTTAGAAGGAATCTAACACATAATATTTTTAATTGGATTTAATTACACAATCTTATCTCATGTTATTCCATTTATGTATATTTATTATAAATATTTAGTTTTGTGATTTTATTTTACCCATTAAACTAAAATATGCAAACCATATTGATGTGTGAATCTTTATAAAATCCATATTTTTTGTTAATCACCGAAAAATAAAAGTAAAACATATTCATATATAACTAAATTCATCTCATTAATAAGGTACATGAAATCTTCATGCGAAGTTTGAGAATTATATAAGATTGAAAATATCCATAAGAGTATTCTTATATCCACAGATATCCAACCTCCAAATTTTTATAATAATGCATAATCCTCTAGGATAGCAGGATGTTTGTCCCAAAGTTCCTCTACTTAAAGATATATCACTGAAAAAATAATTCAATTCATCATAAATCTAACTTCTAATAGGTATAAACTATTTTCCAAAAAGACATTCAATCTTATAACTTCAATTTCAAACTTAGGTCAAGTTGGATGAAAAATAAATCTTATATTTTCATACTAATCATATAATCTATGGATTGGAAATTTATAATAAGTAGTTTAAATAATTTAACCTAAAACATAAACATATTCATAACATAAAGGAAATTTATAATCCAAAAATAATAATAAAATAAATATCATTAAAATAAATACAAAATTCAAGTATTTAAATATGACATAACCATATGTGAACAATTCATATATAAAATAAAACTATAAATATTTTAAAAGATGCATGTTTGTTATGGACATTACATAATATTGAATATAAAAACATTACATTCATTTTATAATATTATCCATTCATATTGCTCATTATACATTATTTTTCATTAGATATATATGTGATGTTTAATGAATTATAAACATTTTATAATCCAACCATTATTATATAAATTATTTTCATAATCTCTATATCAAATTCATAATATTATTTAAACCTTGATGAAATCTGTTTTCAGAACACTTTTTAGGTGATTTAAATAATATCCCAAATAATACCATTAACTTGAAGTATTCAAATTAATAATTATTAACTATTATTGATCTTGAAAATATAAAAACATAATATTTTGACCATACTTTTAAATTTATAAACTATTTATAAATTCCCCTTTATGATTTATAAATAAACACTTTATTTATAATTAAAAATTCATGATAGGTAATTTTGTAAAAGTTATTTTAAAAATAAATTTTAATATTTAGTACTATTTATTAATAAATTTTTTATAAACAATTATTATTTAATTATAAACACTTAATAATTAATTAATTTGTATAATATTTATAAATTATTCAATAATCTCAAAAAACATTTTTCCCATTATTTTTTAACATGTTATTAATAACTAATCCAATTCATAATTGAATATAAAGAATTAAAAAATAATAATCTTAGTCATATTTTATGATTTAATCTCTATTTTGTGTCATGAAACATTTTTTTATTTATCATATATTATGATAAATAACATGCATCATGTGACATACATCCTCAGTGTGAGTATATTGTATTTTATGATGTGTATCATATCATTTTTATGATGTGATGCTCTGTTTTTGGAAATCCAAGTGCACTGGGTGTATTTAATAATGGAAATGATTGTATAATATGACATTTAATAAATTAAAGAATTTATACTGAATCATTTAATATGATATTCCATACCATAACAAATGATCTAGGAAAATATTATGATATCTAATATTTGAAAAAAAACTACGGTGTAAAATTTTAATTGTATAAGATGATAAGAAATATGATAGGTTTTTATTTAATACTTACAAAGTGATCCAACATCTTATTGCATGTGAGGCTTTTATAACACTAATAAGATTCACAGGGTATTAAGAAAAAATTGTTCAAATATTATAAGTAATTATAATCCCTTCCCAAGATTCCTATGAAATCAATAGGATATTATCTTTAGGTCCCCTCATACATAAAGGAAATAGTGAAAAGATATACCATATTCCTTGATAGGGATCACATATCCAATATTTATAGTGGGTGTAATATTGAACTTGATGAAGTTATTTCCCAGATACACAGGAGTTAGTGTATTAGCAAATTCCATAGGGCCCCATGGAAGGGGTTGTTTCAGAGACATAATATTACAAGTAGAATTTTATTTTTATTAATAGTAAAAGAACTCATGTTGCTCAATAATTTTTTTGGGGTTTTATAATATAAGAATATAGAAAAAATATTTCATTTCATATTAACATTAAACATCATGAGATATTATTCACCATAACATCTAATAATAGTATAGGGAGATAGATTCCAATGGATAATGGAAATACCACTGTAAATTCCAGAGGCTTGAAATCTCTAATTGATATCACTCCTAAAAAATAATTTCAATAGAAAATAATAATTAGGAATATGATGTCCATTATCAAGGTTAGTGTAAAATATTCATAAGTAATGTAGTGAATTATTAGGTATGATAATAGTGGAGTATATATAGAGTGTAATTAGAAATTTGACCATTCGGATTTGAATATCATACCAATTAATTCTCCTTGAATGTAGGGAAAGAAAGAGGGTGCAGTCAACCATCCATTAACATTTCAACCTGGATGTTGAAAAAAACACTTGGATCCCAAGTGTATTAGGAATAGGTAAATCTATATAAATCAAGTGGTGTACGAAATGATGTCATAGTATAGATAGTTTCACACATATCCTAGCCTAAACATGCACAAAAAATAACCCTAAATCAACCCATAATATATGTCTATCCATCAATATACCAATAATCCTCTAGCAAACAAACCAGCCAATAATCACACAAATAACATCTATGAAAATCACTCACATCTCCACTTTTATTCATTTGTATAAAAATTTCTATATTTTCATTCACCAACAAATATTTGGTTCATTTTTTTAACTATTTCCATATTTAATGAAAAATCACTGTATCCATCACCCAAATTTATTCTCATATATTACCCATTCATTCAAAGAATTTTCATTTCAATTTTATCATGTATCTATTTAATTCCAACCAATTCAACTTTACTGTATTTTATTCACAGACAACCATTATTTTATTCCAACCATAATCTATCATTTAGATTTATTAATTTCATTCCATACAATACCATCAAGAATCACTAATAAATCCTAACACTATCAAACTATGGTCACAATGATTTCTCAATAGCATAGCCATCACTTTATTACAAACCTGCATCATCTATCATTCATTTATCATTCCATAGCCCATGTATCATTCCAACCACTTCACCACAACCATCCCTTCCCCCAAAAATTATTTATATCACTACCACTAGGATATCTCATTGAAATTTCCTCAGATATCACAACAATTTCCATACGCAATAAGAATTTGTCATATTTACAAGCATATACAATACATAGGATAACTCAACATCATTCATTTCCTTATTATTTAAACATACCATTTAATTACTGGATATGATTATTATTTAATTATTCTAAGTGATCCCAGCACTCAAACATGATAATTATTCTTGAAATTATTTTCACAACATTTAGGGGGGCTTATGCTGATAAACACAACACACAATAAATGATATTTAAATAAAATATTTTTGTTTCATAATTCATGTTATTTTATTTCAAATAATTTAATATATTAATAGAACATGAAAATCACAAAGAAAATAGATAAAATTAATTCACACCACTTTACATTATTTATCCCATCTTATGGTTTATTTTATTATCTTTAAGTTGTGTTAGGCTTATTACATAGTAAAAATAAAACCATGATAAACTCACAATTTTTATAAAATAAAAAAGACAAAATATTTAATCTCATTCCTTTATGTGAAGCTTGATGGTTTACTATGATAATCCATTTATTATATGCTTCATATGTCACACTACACATATCCAGGAAGAGAAAAAAAGGTTAAAATAATAGATTTACATAAGAAAAACTAAAAAACGTAGAAGTTATTCAAAATCAAGACATATAAGTCACTAACAACATCTCAAGGATGATTTGATAATCATATGGGATGTTAAAAATGGGAGAAGTTTATGGGTAGAGGAGTTTATAAATTTAAAAATATATATATATAAGGGTCAAGTGTGATGCCTATACGTGTTCCTAGATGCAATAGTGATTTTAAACAGGTGACCCCATTTAAAAATCCAATAATTTCTTCTTCTTTTTTTAATATTAAAATCATTTTGTAACATAATATTTTTATAGAATGAATTCAATTCATCCTTTAACTTCATTTTTTCTTTTTTAGTTATTTCTTTAAAAAATGATTTTACTTTCTTTTAAAAATAATTCTTCAATGTTTTGGACCTTTTTTCAATCAAATGATTTCTATTTTTTAAATTAAATATTTCACACATTTTAATAAAATAAATATATATTAAAAAATAATATATAAAATAACATATTACACATATATATATAATGATTTATAACATAAAAATTTTGAAACATTTTTAAAAAATCATAATATATATATATAATATGTAAAATAACAACATAACACTTACATACATTCATAAATACTTGTATATATATATATATCACATAATATATTTTATATAAACAAAATCATTTATAATCAATGCATGGTACATTTAAATCAATACATAATTAATATATCTAACATGTAATAAATTATAATTGATACGTAATATTGAAAACATGTCATAAGAAATTATTCAACACATAAGAATCTTATATTGATATATAATTAAACTAAAAATCATATAAATAAATTCAATTAACATAATTCTTCCCAGTCTAAAAAAACTAATAGAAAAAATATTTATAGACCTTTAATATCTAGTAAAAGAAAAAGGAAGGGTTTAGGAAATTTTCTACCATTACATTAGAAACCTATCAAAAAAATATTATTCCAAATAATTAAAATCAACCCTATAATAAATATAACTAAATAAATCAACTAACACACTATAACATCCCATTCCTTCCCCATATGTTATTTTTTTTAGTGTTTGAGGTGTTTCAGAGGAGGCTTGAGGAGGATCCATGGAGGCTGGAGTTGAAGGGGTATAGCTGTAGAGAAATCACATCATTTAATGTTTACATGACGTGTAATGATAGCTCATGGCTTGTATAGGTGGTGAATTCATGGATTATAAATTGGATAAAGTTGGTTCATGAAACAAATACATTTCATGTAAATGAAATTCATGATGTGTAATAAATAAATGTTGAGGTAATATAATTTTAGGTGAAAGCAGGAAATTTTCAAAAACCCAACGATTTCACATCGTGTAATGGTTACATGATTTGAAACCAGCGAGCATCCAGATTTTAATAAATTTTATCAGTAAAATTTAATTCATTCGGTCAAACCCTCCTCCCTCTCATTTTTCAAAAATCCCTATGATATTTTTATGGATTTTCTCACCCTCTTCCTCACACTTTGATCTGTTGATTCTGGTTGATCCCTATTCGTAATCTATGTAGGTTCTTCTCCCTTCGTAGTAGTTTTTCTTCTCTTCTTCTTTCGATAACCCACTATGGTTTTGCAGTTTTCATTAAGTGAATGATTTTGGAAGTGTTTTTAAGAACATTGGGAACAATATAGGTTGATTCATTGTTTTGTATGTTCTTTTGTGGTTTTCAGACTTTTATTCTTCACCCTACGGTGTGCAGTGAGTTGTAAAAGCTTCTTTTTGGGTAGGTAATCACTCATTTATCTTTATTTATAATCATGCAAGAGTGGTATTACTTTTTTCACTATAGTTTATGGTTTTTTGGGATTAATTAAAGATAATTAACTAATAAAAATTAAATTTAAGGGGGGAAGGGGAATGTTTCAAAAAATTTATAGCTTTGATATTATTTTAATAATTTCATTGTATGGGCTTGATGCCCTGTGGAAAATTGTGTAAATTAGAGGATTTGTTTACAATGATTGACATGTTTTGTGGAACCCTTATTGTGTGGTTATTATGATATCACTGTATAATGAAAATTGGATAACTGCTTATAATTGTCTAATGAAATGTTTTTCCCTTGATTTATGTCTTGTCTGATAATACCCCTAATATAAAGTTTAATGTGATAAAATCCCCTTGGTTAAATCTGTTAAATGATCTTTGGTGTGTGTTTATGATTTTCAATTTTGTGGGGTGGTGATGTGTGTTAGTGATGTGATGTGGGGTTGATGGGTGATATGTGGTTGTACTTTTTGGGTGGTAATGTTGTGGTTATTTGGACATGCTTTTAGGGAAACGAGGTAATGTTTTAATGGTTGTGCTTTTGGTTTGATGAGGTGGTTGTTATTTGGATATGATTTTGGGGTGGTGAGGTGGTGGTTGTTTAGAGATTCTTTTGGGGTGGTGAGGTGTTTTTTTGTCATGATTCTGAGGTGGTGAGTCGATGGTACAATAGGGGTGTTCATCTAGTTGTCTTTTATGGTTGTGTTGTGCTAGATTCTTGGGTAGTGATGGAATAAATAATTATTTAATAATCATTGAAATGGATTGGTTTTGGTAGTGATAATGGGATGGAAATGGATACTGAATAAATAAATGACGTTTTGTCTGTTTTAATATTGTTCGTGCTTAATAATGAAATGAATGGACTAGATAATGGGACTGGTTGGTGGTGTATGATAGGGATTGGGTTTGTTGGGTGTTTTCCATTTAGATGTGGTAGAAAAAGTGGGGATGTTTTGATTTGGTTAGTGTTTGTTTGAGAACCCATAGGTTCGACTTGTGTGTGTATTTATTTATATAATTATATATTCTTTTAATTTATATAAACACTCTAAAAACATCATTCACTATGTTATGACACCAGTATCATCAAACAAAAGTTATTTTTTCCCAACATCCATTGAGGAGGACAGATGGATGGGTACCCACTATCTTTATCTGTCTCTCTCTTCCCGGTGAGGTGGGTGTTTCATATGTTATAATGGTTGGACGTCTGTTAGTGCATGGGATAGTGGTTGTGATGGACAAAGTGTCGTTGTGAAAGATGTGACATGGTTGTTCTTGTGGGGTGGTGATCTCGAGTGTTATAGGGAGATATGTGACATATCCTAGGTGTCTTCGGGAGGTATAAGATGGGATGAGGTAGCTTATGGTGGGGTCTTGTGTGGTATGATGAGGGAATGAGGTTGATATCCTACATGTTCATGATACTATACTACTCTCGTTATAGTTTTGGATGTGTTGAGTCCCAAGTGTTTTCAAGTGAGACATGATATTTTGTTCTTGTGGGGAGGCAATCCCATGTGTCTATGGGTGTGATTTGATTTCACCATTCTTATGGAGAGGCATGGTATTCTGAAAAGATTGAAGCGGAAGGACGTACGACATTAGGGTGTGCGAGCATCATACGAATGTGAAATTAGTGTAGGGTATCCTTTTATCAATGTATCCCATGTTATATTATATTAATTGTTTTCAATTATTTGGTTATAATTATTTATAGAGATTGGGATGGATAGTTGACCTGTTGAGGTGTTGTTAGTTTTGTGTTTTTCTTACTGGTGAATTAGTATGCTTCTTTCAAATGTGCATGAGAGTATTTGGTTTTCCAACTATGTATGATTTTATTCTCACCCTACATATATAAAATATATTCAATTTTTTAGGATTATTATGAGGACCATGTTGGAAATTACTAGATCTTATCTTTGGATAGTTTGTCTTTCATTACTTAGCTTTACTTTTGGTCAGTTTACTTTTGGATACTTTTATCTGTATCAGTTTTATTTATAAATAAATTTTGGGATAGTTTTTGTTTCTTTTATATTATGTAATGGATTTTTTATGGATGATTCATATTATCTACTAATCCAACATTATTATAGAGGGTAATGCCTCACATTTTATGATATTTTTATACCCTCGGTGCTATTATCCAACCTATGGCCTATTGGAGGCGGGACTCGAGGGGTCATTATTTATCTCCCCTCATTGCAATATCTTTGGAGGGAGTGTGTCATGATAGAGTGGTATTAGGGGTGATGGTTGAGATATGAGATGGAATATGGATTTTTGAATACTAATTATTGGATGGGTTGGTATGGTATCATTTATAGTTGACCTTGGTGCGTGATATGGTGCAACACCAGGATATTTTTATGAAATATTTTCTTTCAATAATTTTAATTCTTTAATAGATTTCACTGCATGTAATACTAAGATTATGTGAACCATGAGATTCCATTAGTATAAAATGACCATTTTAACCTATTTGTTAGGTTACTAGGAATAAATATAACTAACATATGAAAATTTATGGTGAGGTCATTTGTTACCAATTATTTATGAAAAATCTAATTCAATTATATATTTTTATTTTTTAATTAATAAATTGAGTAATTAAAATTGTTAAATGAAATTAATGAAATATAAATTTTATATTATTAATAAAATATTTTTCATATTTATCCAATAGATATTTTTTCCAAAGGGCATGAATAAATCTTATATGACGTATAAAAACCTATATTTATCAAAATGGTACTTCTCCCCCATTTAATGGATAACCCTTTTTAAATTAATATTTTGACACATTAGTAATTTTTATATGAAAACATAAACATGTTATTTGGAATCAGGGTATAAAAATTTACTTTGTATTAAATGTTAATACTCCAAAATCCCAGGACCATGTAGAAACCGGTCCTAAGAGAATTTATTAAATATAAATATAAATGAATCAGAAAAATATGGGATCATTACAAAACCAAGAGTGCATGACACCCATCATATCTACCTATACCATTGAAGCACAATAATCGGGGGCCGTAAAGGACCACATCATATCCATCTCCAAAACCGCATGCTTGGACAAAGCATCTACCACCTCATTGGCTTCTCTATAAGAATGTGAGACCACCAATTCTAAATTAGCAACATTGTGGAGACATTCAACCCAGTGAGGTAACACTCTCCATGGGACATTTCGCATTCTTGATTCCAAGGCATGAACTGCAAGCTGGGAATCTGATTCAATCCATAACACGTTCCAGCTATATCAGAAAGCATACCTAACAGTATGAATTATCGCCCATAGTTCAGCCTCATAGGAAACCCCAATATCAGTAAAGTGATAGAAGCACCCCTTGACAAAGCTATGGTATATTCAAAATACGCCACCTCATCCTAATAGTCCGGGAGCACCAGAAGTGGCACCATCCACATTGACCTTGAGCCAAGGGCTGATCAGAGGTATCCATCATACGTATTTAAGAACCCAAGGCTTCTGAGGCCATCCGGAAACTCCAACCAGTCTAAAAATATGAAACTTAGAAAAAAATATTATGCATTATACCTGTTTGAATCCATGAAGCAGCATGATCCTATGAATGTATTGTGGCCATACCTCATTGAATAGGGACATGTGTGCCGTTGAAGAGAAGGTTGTTGCGAGCAGCCCATGTGACTGTGATCACAGCTGCAATGGCCACAAGAATGAGTTTCCCAAGTTGTGTGCTGCAGCACGCCTTGGATAGCCCAGTTAAAAAATCATATAGCAGCAGATTTTTATCAATTACAAGCCCAAAAAGGCTTCCAATATAATCCCACAGCCTCCTAACATAGATGAAATCCACAAAAAGATGCTGAGCAGTCTCCTCGGCAGCCATGCATAAATAACAAGACGATGCAAATTGAAAACCAGCCCGTTTGAGATGATCATGAGTAGGCAGTATATTATTTCATAATCTCCAGATTAAAAGAAATCTATAAGGATGGATAAAATTAGTCCAAAATTTTAAGAACCAGGAAGGTGAACGGCAGGACCCTCCACAAATCATTTGATAAAAATCCTTGCTCATGAACTACCCATCATGGTTATGCATCCATATCACCATATCACGATCCATGAAAGTGTAACTTTGAACTTCCATTTCCACCTGCTGTGGAACAATGCTGGCAGAACATTGCATGTATGAAAGAAAATCACTTATAGAAAAGTGATCCGCACTAGGGGAACATCCATGCTTTCTTTAAAATGCCTCTCTAGCCCTATTGTACTACAGAAATTGAGGTGAGATTCCCTTCAAATCATCCACTTGGTGTCATGATTGAGTTGCATGAAATATTTCTTGAAAGATTCCCAAACAGATGATTCAATATAGTGCATATATCCATTAAGCAGCCTTCCTCTGAATCTATTTGTTAGAAAGTCACTCGACCCATCCTTAGAGATCAGACCCCATGTGAACTTCCCAATAATACCATCATTGAATGTCTGGAGGTCCTTGACTCCAAGGCCTCCCAATTCAACCAGCTTGATACACTATTTCCTAGAAATAGTGACAATTTTCCTCTCACGAACTGACCCCATCCAAATGAAGTTCCATATCATACCTTGTAAATCCTTGATGAGACCCCTAGTCCATCAATAAAGAGAAAGGGATTAAACAAACATAGAGGTGATCACAGAGTTGACAAGGAAGACCCTACCACCCATGGACATCACCTTCCCTTTCCAGTTAGCAAGTTTGTTCACAATTTTAGAGGCTATTCCTTCTATATGTTGCCTCCCCACCCTTCCCCAGAATAAAGGGACCCCTAGATAATTGAAGGGTAAAGAACCCTTTTTGACACCAAGACATTTAACAATCCTATTTTTCTTACCAATCATGACTTAATTACCAAACATAATGAATGATTTATCAAAGCTTATTTCTTAACCATCCACCTCTTCATAATGCTCAAAGAGGGCCTTAATAGAAGAGATATTTCTCCTTGAGGCTTGACCAAGAAATAGAATGTCATCAGTATATAACAAATGAGATGGGGAAAATACATTCCTCTCATCCTATATTTTCTTGAAGAATCCAATTTGAGCAAGATCATTGATGCATCGACTGAGATAGTCTTCAGCAATAGCAAAGAGAAGTCCAGAGAGCGGGTCACCTTGTCATACACCCCTGGTGTAGGGAAAGAATCCTTTGGGTGTGCCATTGATTAGAATGGACATTCTTGATGAGCAAAGGATATTATTAATCAGATTCATGAACTCATTGGAAAATTCATACCTTTTGAGGACATCCATGATGAAAATCCATTTTAATGTGTCAAAGGCCTTTGATATGTCAATCTTCATTCCAAAGTTTCCTACCTTCGTCTTTTTTCTCATAAGATTAATGCTCTCCGAAGTAGGGAAAAGGCATTCCTAGATATTTCTCCCATGAACAAATCCAAATTGGTTGGTATTAATCATGTACCTAACCATTGTGCCCATTCTATTCATGAGTATCCTACTTATGAGTTTAGGGATACTGTTTCCAAGAGCAACTGGCCTAAAGTCCTTGATATCAAGGGCGTTATTCTTCTTAGGAAATAAATCAATGAAGCATTAGTTCATCCCATATGGCAGGTAAGAATGAGTGAAGAAGTCATTAATAGCTCAAGTAATATCATCCTGCAAAACATCCCAGTAATATATGAAGAACATGTTAGTGAATCCATCTGGGCCAGGAGAATTTTCCATATTGAGAGAGAGAAGAGCTGCTCGAATTTCCTCTTTAAGAGGGGGAAACGAGGTATTGATTATCAGTCTCCTCTATGCTTGGGATTATATTCCCAACCATTTTGTGAGTTTCAACATTCCCATCATCAGAATACATTCCCTTAAAGAGGTCCACAACTGCTACAGAAATCCCACTATCAGACGTATAAAGACAACCATTAATGCTAATTGCTTTATCCCTAGCTCAGGATCTTTTATCTTTATGCAATATATTGAACAATTTAGAGTTCCTTTCTCCTTCTTTTATCCATCTAACATTCAATTGATTTCTAACTAACATTTCCCAGATCATAATTAAGTTATCCAACTTGTTATGTTCCAGAATTTTATCCCTAGATGGAGCAAACTGCTACTCGTTTTGAATCTGAATGCGAGAGAGCTCCACCTCAACATCCTTGATGTTACATTCCAGATTAGAAAAAGATTTTCTGCTCCAGTCCTTGAGAAGTTCCTTCAGATGCTTTAGCTTCTCAACTAACCTCTGAAGAGGAATTCCAATAGGCTCAAGCTTCCAAGCTTCCAGCACAAGTTCCCTGAATCCATTCTCCATAACCCATCCATTGTTGAACCGGAATGGGATGGGTCCTAACTATGTCGGTTGAGTATTAAGCTCCACAACAAATGAATTGTGATCATAGTGATGCCTGGGTAATGTTAATCCAGAAATTCCATGAGCAGGACCTTGATCAGCCATTTGGACGAAACATCTGTCAAGTTTGCTTGCTTGTTTCCCATTCCAGGTGTGTCGAAACCATGTGAATTCATCTCCAGCAAGTGGGACTTCAACAAGATTACAGTGATCAAGGCAGACAGAGAATTCAGAGGTCGCAGTTCTATTGAAATTACCTCTAGTTTTTTCCTCGGGTTTCAGCACCACATTGAAATCCCCAAGAGCGATCCATTTTTATTCCATCTACCGAGAAACCTCTTTGAGCTCCTCCCATAACTCCCTTCTCCTAATATAGAGATTGGATGCATATACAATATAGTCTAAAAATTCATACGCGTCTATGTTGTAAGAAATCAGCACACTCTGAGACTTATTCCCACAAGACTTCATTTGAATGGATTCATGTCGTACCACCAAAAAATGATCCATTTCAGAATCATGAAAATCACTGGACACAAACTGGTACCCAATGGATCCCTAATTGAATACATTCCATCCTCTAAAAAGAATCTATGGTTCAGCAATGCCAACAAGCAAGGGCTTTTGGTCCATGATAAAATTTCTAAGTGCTTTGGTCGTTTGGGAATTTCCTAGCCCTTGAAAGTTCCAATAGAATATCTTCGTTGCATATTGGTCATTACCCATGTATGGGGACCACCCTTTGTTTCCATTGCCACTTTCCCCTTCCCTTTTTTCCCTTTACCCTTCTTTCCTTCCCCTTTTCGGCTGTTGTCAACCCCAGAGATCATGGGTGAGGCCACAAGATCCTTCCCCTCAAAGGCTTTCTATGTACTATCCACAACATGCTTGACATTCTGAGCAGGAGATGATAGGGCCTGTTCAAGGGAGGAAACCCCTGTAGAAATAAATTTCACAGGTTCATTAGATTTATCAGTGAGCAATCCTGCCCCAGTCTCAGAAGTACCAGCTGAATCAGGTGGTTGAGGGTCCTCAATGTCGTCTGACCAGAAAACCCCACTCAAGGGTGGAAACTTGTTCTATTATTTTAAGTGAGAAGGGTCACTGCTCGCTTGTGTTGCGCTTTGAGCAACCTTGGAGGGGAGTGTCTGCATGAATTTCCCCCTGGATTAGCTGCAGCCAAGGCCTCACCATTCATGATTCCATCTACATCATCATGGAGAGTCAGCACAGGTGATTCATCTTGAACCAGTGGCTCAGATGAGACCTTCTCTGTAGTATCCTTACAACAGCAGATTGAAACCGCAGGTGGTTCCACCACAATGTCATCTGCACAAACTGGGTTAACATCCCCCTGATGGGAGCCTTCCACACTATTAAAACTCGTGACCCTTGAGCCAGTGACTTCCTTAGCATAGTCCATTTTTGGCGCAATGCATTCCACCAGTGCATCCACCATGAGGTAACAGCAGGTTGAAACCACATGTGTCCCCACCATAGGATCATCAGCACAGCCTGGATTCTCAACTCCTATATGAGAACCTACCTCTCCATTGAGAACCTCATCCCCTAAGCCAGTGGATTACTGAGAATAATCCACTTTTGACATACTAAAATACTCCTTCACCAATGCCTGCCTTTCATCCAGAGGCTGCCCAAATGTATCTCCCCCATGATATCCAGATGGGGCAGGCCCATCCAGCACCTTGGTAGCAGCCCCATTCCCCCCTGAGTACCAGTGGGGATCTGATCCTTTCCCTTCCTACTTCGGCATGCAGCATCATCATGGCCTTTCACTTTGCATAAACAGAATTCCTTGTCCCTTAGACACTCAAAAGCTAGATGACCAAAATGCATGCACTTCAAGTAGAATTTCAGATTTCTTTCATAAACAATATCCAACTTAATGCTATCATCCCACGTTGTTAGAACAATATCTACAACAAGGGTGCTTGCCATATCCACTTCCACGAGTATCTAGGAAAAGTGACAAAACCTCGGATTAGTTGTTTATCGGTCCAATCGAATGGGATTGCCAACAGCTGACGCAATGTCCCATAATATCCTTGGGATCCAAAAAATCCAGTTCAACCTGCATATTCGGATCCATATCTGAGCAGGGGTGTTTCTAACATTCATAGGATCAAATTTCTAATCCCATTACTGAATTTTCAAAAAAACTAGGTTTCAGAGGGATGGTGCCCTTGCTCCAAGCCCTTCTCTTATGATCATCTGATGGGAAGAGGACATGGTAGTTTCCATTTCCCATTGAATTCATTATCCAGTCATCAAATCCCCATTCTTCAACGATCCTTTTAGTAAATTCATTGAATTTATAGAGTTTCGCACCTTTGGGGATCATCACACAAGAAATAATCGAGAATCGGCATTAACTAACCCGTTCCTCAACCGCCTCCTGATTTTCTGACACATGGGCAATCCTACCCTTTTGTAATTTTTATCAATACAGTAAAAGGGTAAATTGAATAATTAAGGGTAAGAATACTATTATAAAATTACCCTAACACTTGTATTACTATCATTTGATGAGTTTGTTTCAGCCTAAATCATCCTTTAGCCTAAATGGTTTCCATCGGAAGCCACTTGGATGATATAAGAACATTTACTTTATTTTTATTTAAATAAAAGATAAATATATCTCATCCAAATTTTAATAAATAAATTATTTTTTATATAAAGTAATGCAAAAGATAAATAAAATAATAAATACTCATTTGTAATATAATTTTTTTCTTTATCATGTTAATTTATAAGTAATATTTAGGAAATAAGTATTAACCTTAAAGACTTATACTTTGATGATGTAAAAAATAATTAATTGATGAGAAATCAACAAAACAATTTTTATTAAAATGATAAAAACCATAAAAAGTACCAATCACATGACTAAATCTTATTTTTTGAGTATATATTGACTATAACCATCCAAGGATCTATTTAGTGACCATTTAGATCCTTATAGAATATATTGTGACACTTATATTATTCTATTTAACGTGATGTTAGAGTTGTCATATTCATAATTTAATAAGTTTAATATTTTAAATGCGGGGTTTTCATGAAGATAAATTCTACTAAAAATATTATTCTTAAAGATAGTAGATATATATAAATGATAGTATTTTATTTTTAATTTTTATTCAACAAATAATTTTATTAAATAATTACACAAAATTGTTGTGGTAATTAATTTATTAATAGAGATAAAAATTAATTTTTTTTAAATATATTAAAATAATTACCAATTGGGATAACATATATGTCTAATTAATTTTATAGATGACCTTGAACTCATAGTAATATATTAAAATAGTTTTTTCTAAGTTAAATTATTATCTTAAGATTTTTAAAAATCATTGAATTGAATGATGTCAAAATTGATATTACTGATTATTTATCAAAATAAGGTTTTATTAAATATTTTAAAAATAATAAAACATTTTTAAAAATATTGAATAATTATTATAAGGTCTATAATGTTATAAGGTATTTATTTATGGTCTAATTTAAATAAAATAATTAAATATTTCACCCTTTTAATATATAAATATTAGTTACCCTAGTTAAAAATTAAATATGATAACTAAGTGTTAATTAAAATGATGAGGTTTAAATTAACAAGAATACATGTATAAAATATATTTGTTGATGATATTACAAATTTATAACTTCTCTTATTCTCTATTCAGAAATTTTGAAGGTTTTTTGGATGGTGTTTGATTTTATTATAAATTAATATTTTTGAAGATCCCAAAAGTGACCCTCACCACATTTATAAAAGGTCTCCTCCTCCCCCACCTATTCACTTCAAATTGAGCATTAAATATCATCTATACACTGATTTTTAATTTATAAAATTCCCTAGTTACATTATATATGTTCTGGTCTTCTTCAAAGACCAACTCTAGTGCTCTAAGAGGAGACTTAGAGGAAGCACATCGAAGAAGTGGTAATCTCCTCTACCGATTCTTTCAAACTTGTTTCTTATTCTACTTTCTCTTTATGAGTTTCTTAATTATAAAGTAAGAACTAAATTATCACTTAAATTATTAGATTTTATTATGATTACAGAACAATAATATTACACTCTCTATCAACCCTACAAAAAATGAAATTACCATGTGCGCGTGCATACGGCTTACCGTCTCCACGTCGTGGTGTAATCTATTTTTTTAACCATCGCCTTACTTGGATGGGTATAGTGATGGAAATAATAACTATATATTATTATTATAAAATTATATTGATTATTAAATATTATACACCATTCACTTCAATATTTTTCAATAATTATGGGAATGATATCGTCGCCTGTGCATACAAACGGCCCATCGTCTCCACGATGCCATACGATTTATTCTACATTATCTTCATTAAACAATGATTATATAAATGTATAGAATTAATAAATATGAATTGTATAATGTAAATATAATTTTACAATTCTATAATAATGACCTGTGAAGGATAATCCGAACTTATTCAATAAATCATGCAGAAGAAAATGAAGTAGTTCATAGTCGAATAATAAGTAATAATGAAATGTTATTAACAAAAGGATGACAATATGATCACATATGATATCATAAAAATGACTATGATTCTGAAATAATTAAATTACATTATTTAAATCATTATACAAGAGTTTTAGATACATACAATGGAAATTACACCTATGGTAAGGGTTAATTTTGCAATCTCATTATTGTTCGAGATTTATTATATGTAACTATTTACTGGGGTATATTTATCATCCATATACATGTTTCATAAATAAGTAATATTATCTATATTCTTCTACAATTTTTTAAATTCATGTTTACCCATTGGTGGATTTTTATTAAACGATATGAAAGTATTCTTTTGTCGTTATTCGATATGGGGTACTTTTATACTTTTTTGGAAAAAGTACAAGGAGAATGTTTTTTAACTTATATAGAATAAATGCATATTATCATGTTTTCATAATTCCTAGTTTCCATGAATATTCCTCTACATTATTTCAATTTTATTTTCAAATAAATTTTTTTATTTTAAAATTACGTGGAATTTTGAAAAAAGAAAACATTTTTAATAAGAAAGGTTGTTTTCATAAAGAATTAATTTCAAGTGTTATATCAAACTTATTTTCCATCTAAGATGGAATAATTTAAATTGGTAATGTTTCAAACATAATATTATTAATGTTACTATGATTTTATTATATTTATAATGGAATGATATTTATGAAATACATTTTTTTACATGGATTATGTCATGGTGGAATGATGTTTAAGGAAACCCATTTTATTCCTTATGTTATGCTTTGATGAATGATTTATGTTTTTAGGGAACACATAAGAATGATTTCATTATGATATTAATATGACCTATATCTCCCTCAAATTCATTGGGTAAATATTTATATCTCATTCGATTGACATGGTTGGAACTAGAAATAATCTATGTTCAGTAATATAGGGATGGAATGCGGAGTGAACTCAGTTCATTGATGGAATGTTTCTGCTATAATGGTCTTGGAAATGAGCCCTAAATAATATGAAATTATTTTCTATGATTAAGTGTATGACACAAAAAATCATATATTATGTTATGAATTTTGGGATTATGTTCATTGATTCTTATCAAATTTTATAATTTATCCCATGGCAAGATATCATGATCTTTCATAGGCAGGATAATATTTTCAAATTTTATGTTCTTATGTCTTATGATTATGATATGATTTATATCTCCCTTTTTACCCTTAATGAGCATCTGAGCTCACCCTTTCATATGTTTCTATTCCACAGGTCATGAAGAAGGGTATTAAGTAAGATAGGTTAAAAATGGTCCAAGTTATGATGAAATAAGTGAGAGACAATGAAGATTTCTTATAAAACAGTTGTTTATGTTTCCTAATTTCTAAATAAACTATACCTATACAGTCATGTCATCGATTCGTTATATTTTTTAATGAATATTTTTTAAATTTTAAGTAATGTCAACTTATGTAAAGTGTGGGTATTTATTGTTAGTATCAGAAGAAATATATTGTTAACATTTGGAAACTAGGATTAGAAAACCTCAGTAATAACCCAAAGGATATGTCAAAGTATAAGATACAATCCTAGTGTTTTATAAATGATCATGAATAACCTATGATAAAACCTAAAGTTTCCTAAATTGAAATTTTATTCCTGATTAAGTGGTTTTCCCATTATGATTAGTTTTGCACTCGTTATGATTCTTGGTCTTAGTCAATGGATGGAACTTGAAGGGGGAACGTTGATGATGAATGCGATGGGCAATGAAAATGATTGTCCTCCTGAGAAACCAAATGTTATAGAATATGGAATGAAAAATCATGTAGCTATGTTTACACAACTTCCTCAAGCTGTGAATTATGCAGGACTTCAAAAAAAGAAAAAGAGGTAACAACATTATCTTGAGTCCTTCATGAGGAAGTGTCCACCTTTTTTTACTGGGAGTTCTGATCCATTAGTGGATTTACAATGGATTAATACCATGAAAAATATATTTTTAGTTCTCCAATATTCAGAACATGATAAATTCATCTTAGCAGTCTATAATTTGGAAGCTGAAGCTGATCAATGGTGTAACCTTATCAAAAATACAAGTCAAAGTGATGAAATTGAATCCATTGAATGGGATGATTTAAAGAACTTATTTTCCAATAAGTACTTTCCTTATATTCTTTGAATAAATATGGATAAGGAGCTTCCTAAACTTATGCAAAAGGATGATGAATCTATTAGTACCCACCCAATAAATTTTGCAAGACATTAAAGGTATTCTTCTAGAATTATTATCCAACCTGATAGTAAAATTGATTGTTTATTTATTGGCTTAAAACCAAGTCTCTAAAAAGAATTATCCATAAGGTAAATCAATAGTAATGAAGAAAATTTTTGATGTTCTCTCAAGGTTGATATAGAGATTAGAGTCACCCATAAGTCCTATGGGTTTGATAAGAAAAGAAAAACGGAATTAAAGGGAAAATCTAAATACCAAAATATAAAGAAAATTATTTTTCATATATGCTAAAAGTGTGGAAAGAAACATGGAGGAAATTTTCTTAAAGGGACTAGTAAATGATTTAAGTTTAAAAAAGAAAGTTCATCGGGTAATTTAATGTCGAAGTGATGAGAAAAGATATCTAATTATGGGAATAAAGAAAAAGGATACACAGAATGAACCTCCTACACTTCAATGTTACAAGTGAATGTAAATGGGACATTATTCCAATCAATACCCAAATCCAAGGGTTATTGATGATGATCGACATGAGTAAACTCTTAAATAGAATGAAAAAGGCAAGTCACATGAAATCACTATTGGTGCTATGGAATAAAATAATGAGGTTGTGAAAGGTACACTAATAATCCACTATAAATTATAATTTTTTTTATTTGATTCTAAGTCCACCAAATCTTTTATTTTTGAATAATTTTCTACGTGTATAGCCATATTACCTCAACAATTAGATTTTTAGTTAGTTGTGACAACTCCCAATAGCACAACAGTCACATAAAAAGTTTATATTTCTTCCCCGTTGATTTTTTTTGGGAAAGTGCTTCCTAAAAATCTTGTGATCCTTCCTATAGTTTAATTTTATGTGCTTATTGACATGGATTGGATTTCTCTATATAAATCTCATAAAAATTTCCAAGGAAGGGAAGTAGCATTTCATATTCTAGATTAATATATGATCATCTATCAATACAGGGATAAATATAACCTTTGAGTAGAAATTTCTTCTATCTTAGGTAGAAACACAAAATTAATAATACACCCATTTTGTGAGAGTTTGATGATGTATTTCCAAAATGATTACTAGGTCTTCCACCAAATCGTGAAGTTGATTTTTCAATAGAACTTATATTGGGTTCTATTCTTATTTAAAATACACCATATAGAATAGACCCAATTGAGTTATAGTAATTTAATAAACAACTCCAACATGATCTCAATAAGGGATTCATACTCCTTTTTTCATCACCTTTGGGAGAATTTGTTTTGTTTGTTAAGAAGAAATATGAATCAATGAGACTCTGCATTGATTATCGATAACTTAAAAATATCACTATCAATAACAAATAACTTATTCCCCACATTGATGAATTATTTTACCTACTATTTTGATATCAATACTTTACCAATATTGATCTTCATTCAGGATATTATTAATTTAGGTTCATGAAGGAGTATATACCAAAGACAGAATTACGTACAACGTATGAAAACTATGAATTTATAGTGATGCCTTTTGGTCTTACTAATTCCCCATATATCTTAATGGATATAATGAATAGAGAATTTAAAAACAATATTGATTAGTTTTTGGTAGTATTTATAGATTATATTCTTATCTATTCAAAAATAAATTAAGAGCATGAAGATCACTTGAGAATTGTATGAAAGACCCATAGAAAATATAATCTTTATGAAAAATTTACAAATTTTGAATTTTTGGTTTATAATGTTTTATTTTTGGGTCACATAATATTTATAGAAGGGATATATATGGATCCAGAAAAAATAAAAGTTACTTAATGTTTTCCAAGAACAAAAACGGTAACTGAGATCCGATGTTTTCTTGGTTTGGCTGGATATTTTCAATGTTTTTTGAAATATTTTTCACAATTATCTAATCCACTAAACTATTTGACTCATAAAAGATTTATGTTCATCTGGATAGAGGAATATGAAGATAATTTCAAAGATCTAAAAAGAATGTTAGCCAATGCCCATGTGCTCACACTTTCTTATAGTGGAGAAAATATTGTGATCTATAATGATGCATCCAAGAAGGTTTTAGATTGTGCTCTCATGAAAAATTATATTGTGATAGCTTATACCTCATGAAAATTGAAAATACTTGAGAAAAATTACCCAACTCATGATTTAGAGTGAGATACATTAATGTTTTAACTAAAGATATGGAGGCATTACCTTTATGGTGAAAGATGTGATATTAATATTGATCATAAAAGTTTAAAGTATATTTTCAAATAAAAGGAGCTAAATATGTGTCAAAGAAGATGGTCGGAGTTGATTAAATATTAAGACTGGTCAATACATTACCACCCTAGGAAATAGAACATGGTGTAAGATGCTTGGAGTCTAAAGGACCAGGCTAGCCTATCTATGATGAAGATCACAAAAGATCCAATATTTATGGATTTTCAAAGGTTGGATATTTAAATTTTAAAGGAAGGGGATAAAACATTTCTTTCTCAATTGAATGTTCCAAAATCTAAAAAAGTTATGATAAAGGAGGTGCATAAGGAAGATGTAGATCTAATAAAAGGTGAGAAATGTTCCTTAATTCAGCCTTGATTGTGATCGAATAATAGGGTTCAAGAAACGGTTTTGTATTAATACCATACTAGAATTAAAAAAGAATATATTGGATGAGGATTATAGTTCTTCATTCTGTATTCATCTTGGAAGCACAAAATTGTATAGGGACCTGAAAGAGTATTTCTGGTGGGATGGCATGAAAATAGATATTACTGAATATTTCTCTCAGTGCTTGGTTTGTCAGAAAGTTAAAAATGAGAGATAGAATTCTAAAGGGATGTTATAACCATTACCCATACTATAATAGAAATGGAAAAAAATCACTATGGACATTGTCATCAGGCTTACGAACCAATATAAAGGTCGTAATACTATATGGGTTATAGTTAATCACCTTACGAAATTGGTACACTTAATTTCTATTATATGGTATTTATCTCTTGATTTAATTGTTGGTATATATGTAAAGGAAGTGTTAAGATTTCATGGAGTACAACTTTCTATTATATCTAATTGATATTAGATATTTACCTCGATGTTTTGGAAACTTCTTCAGTAGAATCTGGATACATAGTTAAGATTCATCGCTACTTATCATCCTCAGATAGATGATCAATCTAAGAGGACAATTCAAACTCTAGAATACATAGTGAGATCTTTCTTTGTGGATTTTAAATTTTTTTAGGATCAACACCTACCTTTGGTGGAATTTTCATACAAAAATTCCTTTCAATCTAGTATTTAGATGGATCCTTATAAATCCCTCTATGTAAAGAAGTGAAAAACTCAATCATCCTGGGATGAATTTGGGGAAAATGCTATTAGAACCTGATCTTGCTGATGAAATGTCTGAAAAGGTCAGATCTATTCAACAATGCTTAAGAGAACCTCAGAGTCGACACAAAAGTTATGTTGAAAAATAAAGAAAAGACCTAGAGTTTGAAGTGGGTGATAAGGAGTTTATTTTAATATCTTCCTGGAAGAGATTAATGAGATTTTAAAATAAGGTAAAGTTTATCCCTAAATATATCGGTCCTTTTGAAAATCGGGATTATGTTGGGAAGGTAGCTTACCGATTGGCTCTTCTACCGAATCTATCTCAAGATAATGATTTGTTCCATGTATTTATACTAAGAAATTACATACCTAATCCTTCACATGTACTAAACTTAGAAGTCCTACCACTGGAGAAATATCTTTTTTCTGAAGAACAACTTATAGAGATTCTCGATCGTAGTGAAAATGTTTGGTGAAACAAGACCACTCGTTTGGTTAATGTTTTGTTTCAGAACCACCAATTTGAGGAAGATATGTGGGAAATTAAGTATATAATCAGTGATATATATCATCATCTATTTTTATCCATGTGATGAATTTTGAGGGAGAAATTCAGTTTAATGGGGGGTATAATGTGACACCCGGAGGTTTTTATGAAATATTTTATTTAAATAATTTTAATTATTTAGTGGATTTAAATGCACGCAATTGTGAGTATAATTCATCCATGAGATACCTTTAGTATAAAATTACCATTTTAACCTATAATTTAGGTATTCAGTAATAATTATAACTAACTTATCAAAATGTATGGCGAGGTCATACGCGGCCAATTATTTATGAAAAATCCCAATCAATTATATATTTGTATTTTATAATTAATAAACTGAGTGAATTACTATTAGTAAATGAAATTAATAAAAAATTTATGATATATAATTAATAAAATATTTTTTATATTCATCCAATATATTTTTTTCCTAGGGTATGGATAAACCCAATTTGATATATAAAAACCTATATTTTTCAAAAGGGTAATTTTCTGCCTTTTAATGGAAAACACCTTTTAAATTAATATTTCGACACATTAATAATTTTTATATGACAAAATAAAAAATTTCATTATTATTGTGATATAAAAATTTACTTTGGACAAAATTTTAATATTTTTCTGTTAAACTAAAAAAATTATGAATAGTAAAAAAATACGCTAAATTTGGATTGAAAAAAACTTTTTTCATCGAAATAATTTATATGGTTAAATTATAAGATTGGATAGTTTAAAAGTATAAGTATAATATATTTTTATCATTATATATATATATTTCATTATCATTAATTTTACATTGAGTTTAGATGAAAAACTATTTCAATCTTTTGCAATGTTTTATCTTTTAAAACTCGTTCTCTCTTTCCGACAAGGGGATTAATTTTAAATTAATTACTAAAACTTATATAGTTTGAAATTTAAAAATTTTATGCCTAATTTTTAATCATTAATTCCAAATTATTTAAATATCTTTTTTTTTTGGGAATTATGAATAGTAACTTCTGTAATTTTTTAAAATGCGGTAAAAGGGTAAATCGGGTAATTAAAGGTGAGAATACTATTATAAAATTACCCTAAAACTTGTATTAATATAATTGGATGAGTTTTTTTTTTACCTAAATCATCCTTGGGTCTAAATGGTGTCCATTGGAAGCCACTTGGATGAGATTAGGACAATTAATTTATTTTTATTTAATGAAAATTTAAATATGTCTCACCCAAATTTTAATAACTAAATTATTTGTTATATAATATTATATATAATATAAATTCTATTATAGATACTCATTTGAAAAATAATTTTTTTTTCTTTATTATCATAATTTATTTGTAAATTTTTGGAAATAAATAATTACATTAAATACTTATACTTGGATGATGTAAAAATTAATTAATTGATGAGAACTCAATACAAATTTTATTAAAAAGACAATAACCATAAAAAGACCCTAACACTTGACCAAATCTTATTGGTTGAGCATATCATGACCATAACCATTCAAGGGTAGAGTTAGTGACCATTTTGTGCCTTATATAAGAGATTGTAACACTTATATTATGTTATTTAAAGTGATATTAAAGTTGTCACGTTCTTAATTTAATAAGTATAACATTTCAATTGTTTGATTTTATATAAGATAAATTAGAGTAAATGTATTATTATGAAATATAGTAGATTTATCTTCATCATAGTACTTTATTTTGAATTTTTATTCTACAAAGTAATTATATTAAATAATTACATAAAAATAACATAGTAATTATTTTATTAATAGAGATAACAAATAAATGTTATTAAAAATATTAAAATAAATATAATGTTGTAAAATTAATATATCTAATGAATTTTTTAGATGAACTTGGCTTATTATTAATATAAAAAAATATTTTTTCCAAAGTTTACTTGTTATATTAATATTTTAAAAATCGACGAATAGAATAGTTCCAAAATTAAATCTATTTATTATTTATCAAAATAATGTTTTATTAAATATTTAACAATAATAATACATTTTTAAAATATATAATAATTATTATATGGTCTAAAATGTTCTAAGGAATTTATTTATGGTCTAATAGACATCAAATAAGTAAATATGGAACCCTTTTAATATTGAAATATTTGTTACCTTGGTTAGAAATTAAATAAGATAACTAATTGTCAATTAAAATTATAAGGTTTAAATTGATAGAAAAACTTCTATAAAATCTATTGGTTTAAAATATTACAACCTTATTTCATATCATATTAAATATTGGGACATTTTTTAGGTTTTTGGATGGGGTTGGATTTTATTATAAATTAATATTTTTGGAGATCCCAAAAGTGCCCCCACCTCAATAATTAAAAGGAACCTCTTACCTCACCTCGTCACTTAACATTGAGCTGTCAATATCATCCATCCCCTATCCTTTTCTATTTTAAACATTCCTATTTAAATTCTATATGTTCTTTTCTTCTTCAAATACCAACTCTAGTGCTCTAAGACGAGATTTAGAGGAAGCATGTCGAACAAGAGGTAATCATCTTTGCCAATTCTTTCAAACTTCTTTCTTCTTCTACTTCATCTTCATGAGTTGTTTAATTATATTTTAATAACTCTAGTATCATTTATATATTATTTTTATTATTATTTTGGATCAAAAATATTCCACTTTATATCCATCCTATAAAAAATGAAATCACCACATGCGCGTACATATATCTTACTGTCTCCACATCGTCGTGTAATTTTTTTTTCACCAACACCTTACTTGGATGGGTATAATAATGAAAATAATAACTATATATAATTATTATAACATTTTTTTATTAAATATTATACACCATTCAATTAAATACCATTTAATTATTATTGGAATAATATTGTCACTCATGCGTCCGTACAGTATATCATCTCGATGATACGATGCAATTCATTCTATATGATCTTCATTAAATCATAATTATATAAATGTATATAATGAATAAATATGATATATATAATGTTAATATTTTTTTTAATGATATAACTATAAACTATTAAGGATAACTAAAACTTATTTGACAGAACATGTACAAGAAAATAAAGCATTTAATACCCAAATAACAATTAATAATGAAATATTATTAACAAATGGATGATAATATTATAACACAGGATATAAAAAAGAAATGATTCTAAAATAAGTAAATAACATTATTTAAATCATTATACAGGAGGTTTAGATATATATATATATATTGGAAATTGGACCTAAGGTAAGGGATAATTTCACAATCTCATTATCATCTGATATTTTTTATATGTAAGTATTTACTAGGGTATATTTATCTTCCACATCCATGTTTCCTAAATATGTAATATTATTTATATTCTTATAAAAAAAATTAATCCAATTTTACCAATTGGATAATTTTTATTAAATGACATTAAAGGATTATTTTGTCATTATTCGATATGAGGTACTTTTTGACTTTTCTAGAAAAAGTATGAGGAGAATGTTTTTTAAGTTATATGGAATGATATGATCTTTAATATATTCATAGCACTTTATTTCCATGTATCGTTCTCTACATGATTTCAATTTTATTTTCAAATAAATTGTTTTTTAAATAGTGTATCATTTTGAGAAATGAAAACGTTTTTGAAGATGAAATTATATTTTAATCAAGAATTAATTTCAAGTATTATATGAAACTTATTTTCCAACTAAGATGGAATTATTTAATAGGGTAATGTTTCAAGTATAATATGCTTATTTTTCTTATAATTTTATTCTTTTTCTTATGGAATTCTAATTATGAAATCCATTTTTAAAATGTATTTTGCAATGGTGGAATTATGTTTAAAGATGCCCATTTTATTCCTTGGGCTATTCTATGATGAATGATTTATGTTTTTGTGGAATACGTAAGAATGATTTCATTATTAGATTGGTGGGGTCAATATCTCCCTTAAATTCCTTGGTTAAAGATTTATATATCATGATATTGACATGGCTGGAATGGGAAATGATCTTGGTTTAATAATATACGGTTGGAATGAGGAGTGAACTCGGTTCAGTAATGGAATTTCTTCACTATGATAGTCTTGGAAACGATCTTTGACTAATATGAAATGATTTTCTATGCTTATGCATATTCCAAAAAACATCATGCCTTATGTTCTAACTTCTTTTATTATATTCATTTATTCTTATGAAATTTAATGATTTTTCCCATGGCATGATATCACGATCTTCCATTTGTAGGATAAGATTTTAAAATGTTATGTTCTAATGTCTTATAATTATTATATGATTGATATCTCCCTTTTTTAACCTTAATTAGCATCTGATATCATCCTTTCATATGTTTTTCCCAAGTCATTAATATGTTTATTATATAAGATATGTCAAAAAGGATTCCAGTTAACTGAAATAAGTGGGAGACAATTAAGATTTCATATGAACCAGTTGTTTATGTTTCCCAGTTTCTAAAGACATTTTACAAGTAAATTCATATCATATATTTGTTATATTTAGTAATTAATATTCTTCCAAATTTAATTAATAACAATGTATGTAAAGTATGGTTCATTGTACAGGGGGCATGGAGATAGGTGAGGACATGCTATTTTAGGTTTTCCCATGATCATGTGTACAAACTTTGAGCTTATTGAAATACCAAGTGATGTAGATCTAGTTGTAGGGTAGAGTCCAAGGAGAGGTATATGAATCATGATGAATTTTATTCTTGTTTGAATTTTTTGTGTAGGGAAGGTTAAAATGAATAGTGTGAATTAAAATTAATCGAAATGAAAATATATAGTATCATTATTATGAATTTTAGTTTTTCTTTTTAGATATAGATCAACTTCATCATCTTTGTGTATCTTTAGAAGTAGATTTTGAGTAGTCCAACATGGTTTATCATCATATTTTTTATTCGAAAGAGGAGGAAGAGTCTTGGAAGAGGGTGTTTTGTTCCTTCTAGTGGCAGATGTTTGGGAATGTATGAGGGAAGGGATTCAAATGTGGAGATAAATAGCTGGATGGAGGAGTTTGAGATCACATTTAGTTTAATATTGACCCCAATATATTTATGTGTCCCTTTGGTAATCAGTAATATATGCGGAGTTATGCATCAGTGGTGGTAATTTTATTTGGGGGAATAAAAGGAGGCATAGGTTTCATGCATCGGCTTTTAGAAAGAGTTTCAAGAAAATTTTCTTTCATTCACCATGAATGTATTAAAGAGGTAGGATCCTCCTTCTCTTCAGGAGAGTAGTATGTCAATTTGGGAGTTTGGAATCAAGTTTAAATACCTTCTAATTTTTTTCTTATATATTTTTCTAGATAAGGATTATCATTCTTGATGTCTTTAATAGGGGAATTTTCCTTCTTTATAGTATGAAACAACTCCTTTTTTGTTTCCAATGTACCACGAGGTTTAGAGGAAGGTGGAAGTAATCAAGAGTATTCACTCATGAATAGGTTTTCCAAAAGAGGAAAAATAGTAGGTTTTTTATAGGAGTATATTTAATAGAGGAATGTATCAGATTCTAGGGCCTTTGAGGTTTCAATCAGTGGGTATTGGACCACAATAATTTCTTTTCTAGCCTTTAGGTGCTGGTGGTTTTTTACTATTCCTAGGGGATTTGTGCCACTATTAATTTTCTATGGTATTCATTTCCATAATCAAAATTGATTCCCAGTGGTCATTCGATCTCATTTCTCTGGAGGTGGGCATGTTCAACACCATCCTTATAAATAGTTTCCAATGAGACCGTTTCAAAAGTAGGAGAGACATGCTTATGTTGTACCAAGTAGATATAGAGTAGGAATAGGACAAATTAGGTATGTTCCTCATTTTTAGGGACCTAGACCTGAGTTTGTTCATGGAGGTGGTCATTAGCATAGAGGTGGAGGAGTTTGGTTTTGTTAGTTTCTCCCAAAGGAGGTAGTAGTGAAAAATGGTCCAGAGATCATTAGAGGTATGATCAGTTTTTTAGTACCCTTGTTAGTACCATTTATGATTCATGATCCTCATAGTCTTTTGTTTCACCAAATCTAGAGCATGCACTGGGACTAGATATAGAGAGGATTCTTGTTCCCCTAGTGCTGACTACACCAATCAGAGGCCAGACCATCTTGTTTGATGTGTATAGGGAGTGTAGACTAATGATGGGGCCACATCTATCCTGTGTGGATATTTTCTTTCTACATATATAGCCATAATATTACCTCCAATTCATTTATAGGTTTTATTCAATGTTCACTATTATTTAATGATTCAAGAAGAGATTCGTATTATTGGATATCGATGTACATATTGTGGTTTTCATTGGTAAGGGGGGTTTTCAGGTGGGAATTAAGTGTGTGGAGCCCCTTATTTCTTTTACAGCTAATTTATTAGTAGAATTTTTGGATTCTAGGATAGTGGACGTCCTAAATTTCATTAGGGAGTTTCTAGATGTTTCTCTAATGGGTTGATGATTCTACCCCCTCAATGTGATGTTGTGTTTGAGATAGACTTATAGCCTGGTGCTTCTCAGATTTCAATATATCTTTATTGGATAGAACCATCTGATTTGAGAAAGCCGAGTATTTAGATAAATGATCTGATGCATATGGGTTTTATCAAGACCATTTTTTCATTATGGAGTTCTACATTGTTGTACACCAATAAGGCATATGGTATTCTGAGTTTTTTTATAGACTATTGGAGGTTTAATTAGGTTATGTTCAAGAAATGTTACCATATTCTGAGGATAGATGATCTTGTTTACCATCATAAAGGGTCAAGTTAGTTTATTAAGATCAATATGTAGTCTAGATATCACCAATTTAGGGTGAAGGGGTGATATCTTTAAGAGTGCCTTCGAATGTTAGTATGGTGCCTCTGAGTTTTTATTCTTCCTGTTCCGTGTTAGGAACTCACCAGTCGTGTTCGTAGGGATTATGAACTTCATGTTCTCTCAGTTCCTGGACTGGTTCATCATTTTATTCATTTATGATGTCTTGATATACTCAAATTCATAGGAGGAGAATTTGGAGGATATCATTGCTATTTTATATGTCCTTTGACACCATCATCATTATGGTAGTTTTTTCAAGTGTGAGCCCCAGGTGTGGGAGGGGAGCCTCCTTAGACATGTGGTCTCTCATTAGGGTGTATTAGTATACTCTTCAAAAGTCAAGTTAGTTTTTTCATGGCAATCACATAAGAATGTGGTATAGGTTCATAGTTTTCTTAGTCTTTTAGGATATTATTAGAGGTTTGTTCCATATTTATCTTTATTTTAATCCCCATTAACAATGTTGACTAGAAAGTACAAGGATTTTTTTAGGACTAATTAGTTATAGGTATTGTTTGGTAACCTAAAGGGAAAGTTGTTCAGTGCTTCAGTTTCTTGAAGACAAAGTGATGTTTGAGGTGCATTTTGATGCTTCCCATCTAAGATAGGGATGAAAGTTGATGTATAAGAGGGTATTAATCTCTTATGGGTCAATTTAGCTATTCCCCCACAAGTATAACTATCCCACAAATGATCTAGAGCTTATATTTGTGGATTTTTCACTTAATTTGTGGGAGAATCACCTTGTTAGAGAGTTCTTTATAGTCTTCATAGGTCACTAGAGCTTGAGGTATATCTTTTATCAGTGTGATATGAATTTTAGGTAGTAGATTTTGATTGAGTTTCTTAAGGATTATGAATTTAATATCTCCTACAACGTGGTAAAAGAGAATATTGTTGCTAATTCGTTGATCAAGAAGTCTGGGAATGATGTTATTCAGAAGTCTGGAGATGCATGGAGAGAAATGGTGGAGATAGAATCCTTAAACATAGATTAAGGGGTGGATGATGTAAAATGATGTTTATTTCAAATAACGGTGTTGTATTAGTCGATTCATAGTGTGAAAGAGTGTCACTGGATATACATAGATGTAGAGGTGATGCACAATCATGTTGTTCATGGTTATTCTTCATATGGATGGTCGGAGGATGGTCAAAACTAGATGTTGTTTCATGAGAGGTTGTTTGTTTTGTTAGTAATACTTAATGGAGTCCCTTTTGAGATTCATATATCAACTTTTCAATAACACCCAACTGTTTCCAAGATGTATCATGATTTGAGGATGAAACTTTGGTGGCTTGGGATAAAACGGATAGTGGTAGAGTTCATGGAGAGGTGTTTCATTTTCCAATAGGTAAAGGATAATCATTATTTCGCTGATATTTTACCACATTCGTTTTATGTTCCTAAGTGTAAATTGGATTACAATTTGATTTATTTTTTCATAAGGTCACCATGAGATCAGGGATTTTTTTATACTATCTGGGAGATCATGGATCCATTGACCAAATCATCCCACTTCTTTGTGACAAATGATTCAGGAACAATTTATGATTTGGATAGGATGAATATAAATTATGTGGTGTGTTTTCATAGAGTTCCAAGTTCCAATATATCATATTGTGATGCATTGTTTTCCATGTGAGTCTGGATGTTATTACAACATGATTTTGGCTCTCATTTATGCCTCAACAAAACTTTCAACCCTCCAATTGATGGGAAGATAGAGCAGACTATCTAGACAATGTAGGATATGTTTCTAACATGTATCTTATGATTTGGTGGATATTAGGTACAGAACTTTCCCTTTTATGAGTTTTCATATAAATAATCTATCATGCATCTATCGGCATGGCCCCATTAGAGGATTTATATGGGAGACTATTTCATTCCCCATTGTTTGGGATAAAGGTTAGGGAGGTTGAAATTCTTGTCCACAATGTGGTGCAGAGCACAATAGAAAAATTTCATCTTGTTCCTAAGATGATGAATGAAGGGAAGGATTGATAGAAGGCTTATGTAGATCACATAAGGAGGCCCTTTTAGTTCTATTTTGGAGACAATAAGTTGTTAAATGTTTCTCATCTACATGGGAAGTGGAGGTTGGGCAGGGAGAGTAAGCATACTTGGAGGTTTTTTGGGCCCTTGGAGGTGTTGGGAAAATTTGTAAAGGTGGAGTATCAGTTGGAATTCCCCCTAAGCTAGAGAGTATCCACGACATCTTCCACATATCTCATCTATATCGGTATCTTTATGATGAACCCCATTTCATTGATTTTGGAGAGTTGTATATAGACGATGACACAACATTCATGGAGTATCCAATAATAATCCAAGACTTATAATAGAAGTCATTGAATAGATGGAAAATTCCTTTATTTAATGTGTTGTAGAGGCATGGTTTCCTAAAAGAGAGTATTAGGGAGAGAGAGATACATATGTGTGCCCAATACCTAGAACTCCTATGAGTTTTCCTTTTCTTTTTTCTTATGATGTGATGTTTGAATCTTGTTGTGTTAGGAGGTATATGGTTTTTCTTGATATATGATTGGTGATAAAATTATAACATGTGGAGATGGGTGATACTAAATCATAATATAGATGCATTAACTATGATGTGATTAAAACCTATCCAGGTGAGTCAAGGCTACCCGGAGAGGATAGTATCTTGACATGGAGGTTGGAATTCCCTGATTCGTGTGTTTAGGATAATACGGTTAGTTGGTTATTTCAATTTTTCATTTGGACTATGTGGAGGTTTATATGATTATAGTGATGTTTCATTATAGTGATGTTTTTATGTGTGTGTTTTTTTGTGTATATTTTGTTTGTAATGCTTGGATAGTGGTAGTGTTTGAGTTATGTTGAGATCCTTGAGATGTATCTCACAGGGTGTTTGTTCGGACCCCTTCCTTTTTAAGATTTTGGTTTTGATTCTTAAGGCTGAGAATCATTTGATAGGTGTCTAATGTAATGCATCATGCCTTCTCAGACCATTACATTGCTATTTTTTGTGTTTGAGGTCTTTTAGGGGAGGCCTTAGGATTATTTAAAGATTTTGGAGCTAGAGGGATACTATAATAAGGAAGTCAAATCAAGTAATGTTTACATTATGTGTAAATGTGGTTCCCAACATATACATTCAATGAATTCATGTTTTTTAAATCACTTAAGGGTGATCCATGAAACCAAAAAATTTCATGTAAATTCAATTCACAACATATTATAAATAAATTAATAGGTAACTAAATTTTTGGTGAAAGATTTAAATTTTCTAAAACTTTAGGATTACGTGTTGTGCAATGGTTACACAATGTGAAACTGGAGGGCTTCCAACTTTTATGTTCTTATATCATCATAACTCTATTCAACCAAACCCTCCTCCCTCTCATTTTGTATCATAACCTTGGTTAATTGGTGGGATATTATATCCCTCTTACTCTTTCTTAGATCCATTAATTTTGGTTGATCCCTATTGGAAATCCATAGTACGATCTTCTCTCTTCTTTATTATTTTTCTCCAGTTCTTATTTTTGTAACCTGTTGTGGTGGTGTGGTTTTGCTTTAGGGCATTATTTTGGAAAATGTTTTTGATCATTAGGTGGGTTGTAGGTTGATCTAATATTTTCTATGTTTTTTTTGTGGTTTGTTGGGTGTTGTTCTTCACCCAATGATGTGCAGCGAGTTGGAAAATATATTCTTTGAGCTAGGGAATCCCTCATTTCTCATTATTTTGTATCATGTGGTAGGGGTATGCATTATTTTATCTATAGGGGATGGTTATGCTGGACTAATTAAAGATAAATAACAAGTTAAATTGAAATTTATGGGGGAAAGGCGGATGTTTCACATGTTTTTACATATTTATATTATTTTAATATTGTGATTGTATGGGTTTGATACCCTACTGAAAATTGTGGTCATTATGGGATATTTTTTCACTGATTAAAATATGTTGTGGAACCCTTGGGGTGTTGTTGTTGTGAAATAACCCTAAAATTAAAATTGGATAACCAATAATTTTTTGCTAATGAAATGGTTTCCCTCTTATTTATGGATTGTGTGATAATTCTCCTAAAATAAAGTGGAATGTGATAAAACCTCCTTTTTAAAATATCTAAATAGATCATTGATGTGATGTGATGAGTGGCTGTGTTGTGGGGTGGATATGTCTGTTTACTATGTGATGTGGTGTTGATGGGTGATATTTGGTTGTGCTTTTGATGATAATGAGGTGGTGGTTTTTTTCATGATTTTGGAGTGGAAATGTGATGATTTGTGTTCATGCTTTTGGTTCAGAGGGTTGGTGGTTGTTTTTTTATGCTTTTGGGGATGTGAGGTGATGATTTAATGGTCTTACTTTTGGGAGGTGATGTGGTTTTTGTTTGGAACTACTTTTGGGTAGTGATGTGTCAGTTGTTTGGTCATGCTTTTGGGTTAGTAAGGTGATTTTTGTTTGGTTGTGCTTTTGAGGCAGTGAAGTAATGCTATGATGGGGATCATAAGATGCTTGTGATGTATGGTTGTGCTTTTCTAGATGCCCAGGTAGTGATGGAATAAATAATTAATGAATAATGATTGAAATTACTAGGGTTTAGTTTAGATAATGGGATGAAAATGGATAATGAATAAATAAACTATGGGTTGATGGGTTTAAGGTGGTTGGTAGTTAATAATGATATGATCGGACTATATAATGGGATTGGTTGGTGGTGTCATAGGGGGCATGTGGCTTGTGTGTTGTTATGAATTTAGAGGTGGTAGCGAAATTGGGGATGTTTTGAGTTGGGTAGTTTTTTATTGTAAACCCGTAGTTTGGGATTGTTTGTGGCTATATTTATATAATTGTACATTCGTGTGCTTTCTATACGCACCCACCTACATATTTCACTATGTGATAACATATGTATCATCACACAGGGTTGTTTTTTCCAAAATATGGTGAGGATGTTGGATGGAGGGTTACTCAGTCTTTCTTGATATCTTTTCCAGGTGAGGTGGGTATTTCACAAGTTGTGATGGTTAGAGTTCTGTTAGTGCACTAGATGGTGGTTGTGATGGTCTGGGTTTCTTTGGGTGATATATGATGTGGCCATGCTTGTGGGTGTGATCCCATGTCTCTTTAGGTGAGATGTGGTAAAGCCTAGGAGTTTGTGGGTAGAATGATATGGGATAAGGTGTCTTACGGTGGGGGACATGCATAGTAGGGGGAGGCATGCAATTTATGTCCTTCATGTTAATGATACTCTGCGGCTCTGGTTATAATTTTGGGATCTACTGTGGCCCATGTGTTTTTGGGTGAGATGTGATTTGTTTGTGCTTGTGGGGTGGTGTTCCTAGGTGTGTATGGTCCTGATGTGATGTGACCATGATTCTAGGGTGGTGTGGTATTTTGAGGAGATGGGAACAAAAGGATGTATGACGTTGGGGTATGAGAGTGGAATACCATCGGGAAAGTGGTTAGGGGTACCATTTTATCGATGTAATTTATGTTGTATTATATTAATTTGTTTTTTATTTGGTGAGAATGACTTTCTGAGATTGGTATGGGTAGTTGACCTATTTAGGTGATGTTTGATTAGTTTTTTGCTTACGAGTTCATTAGTATGCTTCTTTCACATGTGTGAAAAAAGAATTTGGATTTACTACTGAGTATAATTGTATTTTCATTCTATTTATATAAACTATTTTAAGGTTTATAGGTGGATTATGTGGACCTTGTTGGACATTACTATCTCAGATCTTCGGATAGTTTCTATATTGCTACTTAGCTTTATTTTTGGGTATTTTACTTTTGGATACTTTTATTGGTATTAAATTAATTTATACATGAATTTTTTTGATGTTTCTGGTTTATTTAATATTATTTAATGAAGTTATTTATTGATTATTAATCTTATCTCCTAATCCTATGTTATTACAGTGGGTAAATTCCTCCAATTTTATGATATTTTTATACTCTTGATGTTAGTATCCAACCCAGGGCCTACTGGAGGCGGTAGTCAGGGTCATTATCTCTCTCCCCTCATTGCTATATATTTGTAGGGAGGTGTTTATGACACACACCCCCATGATATTACTCTCAAATAATAATTAATTACTATCAAGACACAAGAAATAATAGAATATCCTTGATTCAAGAATTTCACATAGATCCAAATCAATTTATTTTAGATAAATTCTTATAAGGTCAAACATTTCATACTCACCCAGGAATCCAACAACAACCGCATGGACCAAATCATCCTAGTACCCAACTAGCTGGAATAATTTCCCAAATAAATCCAAACAAATCATAATAAGGTCTACAAATATAGATATATAAAATACTACAAGAAATTTATATCAATCAATAACCTTTTTATCCTTTTTTCTATGAATTTAGTGTAATTGACAAGAATATCATCACCAAAATTAGGATTTATAAAAATTTGGTTTCAATAAAATCAATAAACGATTATCATTTTATGTAAGGTGATTTCATAAATCCAATTATGGAAGGAATATAATCACTATAGTAGGGAACTCCTTTAAAAAACAATCACTCCTTGCTGATTTTAAAAATACAATATAGAAATTCCATGCATAAATGTTATTAGAAATATTCTTCATATTATCTATCCTTTAGTTAACTATTTAGGGTTCAGGGAAAAAATCAAAAAAAACATATCAAAACTTCAAGGATATAATTAACCAAATAATACATCATGACCCAATATTAATTTATTTAAATTTATTTAAATGATATAGTTATATCTAACATTTAATAGTTTTACTTTGTAATGCCCTCAAATTAAAATATACACATGCTTTATCCTCATTTATCAAGCTTTACATGATTAAATTAAACAATAATTAAACACCACACTACCCTAGAAACATGATTCCATATTACAATTAATCTTATATTCTCTTAATTCCATATTTTGGTATGAAATTTTCAGCACAAAAACAATATTTTAAAAATCTATGCTAGATTCCACATGATAAATCACATAAATATTATTTTTCTTTAGGCTTTCTTCCAATAATAAGAAATCTCTACTCTACCCTTTCACAAACTTATCTATTTTCTAAAAACTACATATGGAATGAAGTTCATGGTTTTATGCATATAACATAAATATATCAGCATCAAAAAACATTATCCATGCTTGAAAAGAAAAAGAGGGTCTATCTGTGTGGAAGTCTTTAAATATCAATGGATTAAACTAATCATCCTTGACATATTTTAGGAATTACACAAATAATTTATTAATACCTATAATCAAAAAAACATACTTGATACATTAATAAAAAACATCCTAAGTCGAAGTTAACACATGGTGTAGCAAATTGTAAAATAATAAATATGTATAAAAACATTGCCCAAAAACAATTCAGTTTAGTCTAATGGAATGGTATATATTAAGGGAAATTTATTTCATGATGACTTTCAAAATCACACGACATGGACATTATATTAATGATTTTCTTTTATAGAATGAGTTTAAAATGTTTAGAATTTAAAATATATTAATGAAACTCAGTTTTAGAGGAAACAACTTATGGAAATCATGGTATAATCAACTAATATGTGAAATTGAGACTACATCTCATGGGAAGTTCTCTTATAATGTTTGATGTATAGTTATTATATAATTATATCATGATTAAAATTACCAATTCAAAATATTTTCACCATATTTATTTATTTTTAATATCTTTATATTTTTTTTATTACTTAGTTTATATATATTCCCCTTTAATGATTTATAAATAATCAAAACATAGCATAAAAAATTATTTTGTAAATTTAATTCATAACATTTAGAAATTTTCATGCTCAACATAGAATGAACAATATGTCTCAAAAATTTTGTTTTCATTAAAATGTATTTATAGTTTTTAATAATAAATTTCACTACATTTATTATCAATTTAAATCATGTTTCATTCATTCCATTTTAAATATAATATTAATTGGAAATGCATTGAAACTCTTCTTTAAGTCACACAAACTAACAGACAAGAATTAAAAACACTTAACATGATCTTTAATTAAACAAATCATACCTAAAAAGTGATTTTATTTATAATAAATTTTTCTTAGCATGTAAAATGAAGTTTAATATTAATTAATGACTAAATATAAGAACTTTGTTTAATCATTTCTTTTAAAATTCAAAAATAACCATAAATGGAATATTTGATTTAGAAATATATTTCAAAAAAATCATAAAATTTATGATCCTTTGGATACATATTCATTAATGAAAATACATTAATATACTACTAAAACTAGTATTAAAAATATTTGAAATTTCTTACATAATCTTAGAAATTTAATAATCATGGAACTTTATTATTGAAACTTGATCATTTCATCATTTTCTAACCTAAAAGGAAGCATGTTTTAACTAGAATAAATCAATTTAAAATGAATGAATTGTAGTTATGAAGATAACTTCATATCGATGAACTTTATTAAAAATAAACACTCTAAAAATATTCACAAATGAAATTTTAAATTCAATTGTGCACTTAACATAATTTTAATTAATTAATATAGGCTTGGAATATCTTCAAACATGCATCAATTTTTAAAATATGAAAAACTTTCCCAGGAACCTGAGCATTAAAAACCTTATAAGTGATTAAAATAATTTAGATAGTTAACTTTTAAATCACCCTTCAAAACAATTTTAATAGAAACTCTTAAATTTTCCTTCAAATCATGGGGATAATAAAAAAATTATAAAACACACTAAACCAGTTACAAGATTACTCAAAAGAGTTTATAAAACACTCTAAACCAATAAAAATATCACATTGAGAAACAAATAATGTCATTTTTTGAAGTAAGTTGTGCAATAATTACTGAATATTTTAACCAAATAAAATTTTCATACAATGTGGGGTATTAACAGTTCATCCATTACTGCATATAAACTTTAACCATACATTTATTATATTTTTTATTCAATTAATTCAGCCCTATAATGCTCTTTTTCAATTTGATGTCATCAAGTTTAAAATTAAAACAATATAATTAAAATCAGTACATAACAAGATTCATTAAATATGGGTTTGAAAAAATTTAGTTTCTCAAGTTTCATAATTCTCTGGGTTATTTACAAACCAGTAATTACAAAAAATGCAAAAAACAAATCAACCAAAACCCAGTTATTTCATTTTACATTTACCTTGGGTGAATTTCATTACTTTTTGAGTTCTATGTCAACACCACATTATATTACTCAAATAATACAGTAACCTATATCAACATAAAAAATCCACAAACAAACAAATTAGGGGATCCCACTCACTGCAATATGATATTGTCCACTCTAGGCAGACCTAACACACCTACATGGATTTAAAACACATCACAAAAATAATGAGTCTTGATTGGGGAGGTTTCCCAACTCAACATATTGTTAAATCCATAACATTCATTACTATAAAAAGAAAAAAAACATATGCTTAGTAACATGGAATTCATTAATCTTCATTCAATTATATTTATTTAATTTTCACAGAATCACCACATTTCAAACACAAGTGAAAAAAATCATGATGTATGTACCTTTTCTATGTCTGTACCCTTCCAGTAGCATCACTTTTCTCAGTACATTTGAAAAGATTAATTTCATTTTATTATATCACTTTTTGGGCCTAAAATACCATTTCCAAGATAGACTCACTTTTGTACATATCATACTTGGTTTAATTGATTATGTTTCCCCACTAAACCATGTAGTACTCATAGTTCCAAACTCCAATATACATCATATCTCTCAACCATCATCTTTTATACCACCTTATATGGACCCCCCCCCCCTCCACCTCCACTCTTACCACTTCTAGGAAAAATATAATGAACACTGATCCTTGAATCCCACCTATAATAGGCCTTAGGTTGGGAACTAGAACCAAGGGTATAAAACACAAAATGGGAGGAATTAACCTCCTGATATAAATTATGGACAAGAGATAATATGGATCCCCCAATCAACATAATATCATATAAAAATAAATCCTACATTTGGTGATATGAAATACAAGAAAGTATATAAAACAAGGAACCAAAAGACTCTTATACATAAGAACTAATATAAAATATCCACTCCAATATAGTATAGTCCATATGGTCACTAAATACAGCTTTATCAATTTAAGATAATTTATATATATGGGTGATAATAACATGTATAATCAGTAGGATCCTATTCAATACCACTCGTAAAAATGTGTGAAAATAATACTAAAGCTCCAATAACTAAAAAGAAAAACAAACACACACCTATTAGGTCAACTACACAATACCAGCCTCACTAAGGATTGATCACCAAGTATCATATCCAAGTATAATAAATTAGTTATATGCCATGTAATTAAGGAACCCCGCAACCACTACCTCACTAGTTTGTCACTCTCACAACCCAACGTCAAATTTCATGTTCTCTCAATCCCTTCTGCAGTTGTTCTGCATCATGTCATGTCTCACACCACAATCCATATCCAATATAGTAGGTTATTATGAACATAAATGAAATCAACCTAGTTCTATCCCCCTACCATGCACAACCCCACCATAAAGTTGCATCTCATGGATGTCAATTCATCCCATTCATAACATGTAGGGTATTCCAGTGCACCTATCCTCATTAATAAACCACAGGTCCTT